>JAIOJX010000004.1:229832555-239472555 GCA_022376925.1 Tragulus kanchil | reverse complement strand
TCATTATTCATAAAATATTTTCTGAATTCCTAGTATTTAGCAGTTACTAATATAGAGAGTAAAAACACAATAGTGAATAAAAGAGACAAAATTCCATTTTCAATAGCTTACATTTTAATGGAGATATAAAAAATTAAAAATATTATATCAAATAAGCCTAATATATAGAATATCTGTGATGAAGCTAATGGAGTATGAGAGAAAATGTTGGAACAAGTTTGAACCCTTAGGTAGAATGATCACGGAAGAAGAAAATAACTCTTGAGAAAGTGACTCTCAAGAGTCAAAACCAGAATGAAAAAAAACACAGAGGAAATAACAATTAAAAAGTACCGAGAAGCCTTTATTTTTCTGGCTGATTTTCCCATTGGTAATATCAAACAATCTTGAGCCTCTGGAATTCCATTCATTTCTAGAAATATTTTAGACAGCAATATCCTCAAACTTGGAAAAAAATATCAATGGGATTCTACTGTTTTCTTCTCAGCTTCTGTCTGTAATTAAAAATGTAACTAATTCTTTCTACTCAAATCCTTATTTTTTTCTTTAAATATTTGTCCCCTGATTACTGGTAAAATATTGTCACTTAGATACTATACTAGATATTGTGGTTTAGGTATTCTTCACAGCTATCTTTCTCATCTTTAACATTTCAGAACTAGATAATAACAAATATTGTAAGAAGTTCATTGAGCTGTGACAAAAGCTATTAATAAGCTTCAGATGATTTTAAATATCACTAAGTTTGGGGAAATTGATGACAGGATGTCCCTGAAGTATTCAAATATTCTAATCTGCATCACTTGTCACCCTGATTTTCAATGAATAGATCAAAAAAAATGAACTGGAAAAATTAGTATAACACTAAAAAAATAAACAAATGTGTGTATATGCATAAAATACATATAGGTGGCTGGATAGATAAATGGGTGATGATGTGATTCTAAAATATTATCTCTTTTCCCATTCTAATTATTCTTCTGGATTTCATGATTTTTTTCCAATGGAACTATCATTCTTTCATATGTCAAGTCTCCACAAATTTCTGTTAATTTTAACTTTGTGTAATTTTTCAAGCTTCACAATATTGTATATAACATCATTCTCATTTAGAAATCTTTAGAAATTCCTAATTATCATTATTCATAAAATATTTTCTGAATTCCTAGTATTTAGCAGTTACTAATATAGAGAGTAAAAACACAATAGTGAATAAAAGAGACAAAATTCCATTTTCAATAGCTTACATTTTAATGGAGATATAAAAAATTAAAAATATTATATCAAATAAGCCTAATATATAGAATATCTGTGATGAAGCTAATGGAGTATGAGAGAAAATGTTGGAACAAGTTTGAACCCTTAGGTAGAATGATCACGGAAGAAGAAAATAACTCTTGAGAAAGTGACTCTCAAGAGTCAAAACCAGAAAAAGAGAGTGCTAATGATACTAAAGGCTAAGCAAGTGAAAAGACCCTGAGGCTGAAACATGCTTAATGTTCCTGGAACAGCAAGAAGGCCAGTGTGGGTGGCTAGTGTACAGATGATGAGGGGAAAGATTTTACAGAATAAGTCCTTAGCCTGGCACTTAAAGACATACCTAGTCGAATCTCCCTCTACTAATGCTCTATTAACACTCTGCTCATGCCCAAAGTCTCCATAGCACTCTCATCATCAACGTTTTACTCTTTTTGTGTACCTTGTCTACTTTATACCCCTTTCTATATGCCTAGGTGACCAATCTGTACTTGCTCAAGTAAAATACTATTCCTGAGGAAACATGTTCAATTTTTCCAAGCTACAAGGAATTCTCTTTTCTCTAGACTTCTTAGAGCACAATTTCTCTCACTCTCTCTTGCATGCACGCATGCACGCACGCACACACACACACACACACACACGCCTTTATATGAGCATAGTATTTATATTTTTTTCTATCTCCAGATCTAAAATTATAAGCTGAGAAATGGGGAACTCTTAATAGCTTTTTGTATCCTATAGCAACCACAGTGCCTTGCAGAAAGTCAATTTTTAAAATGGATTTAGTCATATTTGTCTGTAGGATTGAAAGCTCAGCAAAGGAGAGGCTTAGCCTTTCATTTGAGAAACACATATTGAATTCTTACTAAATATTGCACTGAGGATCAAGAAAAAGACGACCCAACCTCCAGTGACAAAAGATGACAATGTAGAGTGAAGACCACCTGGTAAATATGCTAGTGCAGCACAGCCTGATGGCTGCCTACTTAGAGATATGCACAAACGGAATTTTAAATGCTTACATTTTATAGAGTAAAAACACAATAGTGAATAAAAGAGACAAAATTCCATTTTCAATAGCTTACATTTTAATGGAGATATAAAAAATTAAAAATATTATATCAAATAAGCCTAATATATAGAATATCTGTGATGAAGCTAATGGAGTATGAGAGAAAATGTTGGAACAAGTTTGAACCCTTAGGTAGAATGATCACGGAAGAAGAAAATAACTCTTGAGAAAGTGACTCTCAAGAGTCAAAACCAGAAAAAGAGAGTGCTAATGATACTAAAGGCTAAGCAAGTGAAAAGACCCTGAGGCTGAAACATGCTTAATGTTCCTGGAACAGCAAGAAGGCCAGTGTGGGTGGCTAGTGTACAGATGATGAGGGGAAAGATTTTACAGAATAAGTCCTTAGCCTGGCACTTAAAGACATACCTAGTCGAATCTCCCTCTACTAATGCTCTATTAACACTCTGCTCATGCCCAAAGTCTCCATAGCACTCTCATCATCAACGTTTTACTCTTTTTGTGTACCTTGTCTACTTTATACCCCTTTCTATATGCCTAGGTGACCAATCTGTACTTGCTCAAGTAAAATACTATTCCTGAGGAAACATGTTCAATTTTTCCAAGCTACAAGGAATTCTCTTTTCTCTAGACTTCTTAGAGCACAATTTCTCTCACTCTCTCTTGCATGCACGCATGCACGCACACACACACACACACACACACGCCTTTATATGAGCATAGTATTTATATTTTTTTCTATCTCCAGATCTAAAATTATAAGCTGAGAAATGGGGAACTCTTAATAGCTTTTTGTATCCTATAGCAACCACAGTGCCTTGCAGAAAGTCAATTTTTAAAATGGATTTAGTCATATTTGTCTGTAGGATTGAAAGCTCAGCAAAGGGAGAGGCTTAGCCTTTCATTTGAGAAACACATATTGAATTCTTACTAAATATTGCACTGAGGATCAAGAAAAAGACGACCCAACCTCCAGTGACAAAAAGATGACAATGTAGAGTGAAGACCACCTGGTAAATATGCTAGTGCAGCACAGCCTGATGGCTGCCTACTTAGAGATATGCACAAGGATGTGGAGGTGTTACTCTGGATCCCCCAAGAGGGAGATGCAAGACAAGAATAAATGTGCACGACTCTTCCTAAGGGAAATGCATATGAGAAATGCAGGGAGGAAATGGAGAAATTTGAGAAGCTGTCAGATCATGATGTGAATCTGGCGAAGAGAGGGAGGAACGAGTGGGTGAAAGTTTTCTGGACTTCTGTGTAGTCTAAGGAAGGCTGATCAAAGCACAAGAGTCGCTGAGGCAAAGCCAGACTCTGAAGGGTCCTGTGTCTTCCAGGATGGATCTGCTTTCATCTTAGGCACTCAGTCAACAACTGGACATGGCTTATGAGGTGTGACCTTGGCACAGATGCATCCATGGATTATAGAGCACCACAGCTGGATTCCAGGTGAAGGAGGTGCCCTGCAGTGGGAGATCTGCCAGACACAGACTCAGGGCTGCCACCTATAGGAGCATGCTGGATCCAGAGTTGAACTGAACCAAGGAAGCACTCTCCAGAGGAGCTTATATTTGAGTTGTGCCATGAATCCATAGTGAGTTAGTTCCATGAACAAGGAAGTGGAGAAATAAACTGGGAAAGAACTGAGGCATAAGGTACATTGTAGGTTCAGGGAAGCCACATAGAGAGCAAGCAGCTTGAGCATAACATATAAAGGGAATGTGAAAAGTAAGGGAAGTGAAAGTGAGAATGAATAGAAATGTAGCAAACAGAGGTCACATCATTGATAGCAAATAGAGGACATGTCATTGGGAGTCCCATCAATAGCATATGTGTCTGATCTGGAAGGAGAAGAATTGACAAAGGAGAATTTTCTGCTAGAGCAACTGCATGCCGGCCTGCTCTACTACTATCAAAAAAATAGAAGGTAATCCTGCTACCATTATAGCATTCATAAGGTTTTCAACCTATATTAAACAATAGGTTTTTAAGAAGGTTTATTTTTTAAAATTATCTTTAGTTTTTGATGAGTTTTAACTTTTTTTTGAAAGAATATACAGTATCTCTAAGAACCCAAGACTTTAAAATTCAAGGCTCCTAAGGGAAGACATTTAGCATTAAGAGGTTGAGATTCTCTGTATTAGATGCTGTTTTGTTAAAAAAAAAATTACAAAAAGCTGTCAAGAGTTTTTGCAAGTTATAGAGAAATTGATATACTTGGACAAGGGCTAAATCCAGGAGCAATAATGAGCTCAGTACTGTGAACCCATTGGGCATCATTTGCCATTTTGTTAAAGGACCTTGGATACCTTCTATCTTTCTATTACAGAAATAATAGAGTGTGATATTCACCATCATTAAACATAGTTTGGTCTTATCATAGTCTGAAAAATTTTAATTCACTCTAAATCATTAAACATAGTTGGTCTTTTCATCTTAGGCACTCAGTCAACAACTGGACATGGTTTGAGGTGTGACCTTGGCACAGATGCATCCATGGATTATAGAGCACCACAGCTGGATTCCAGGTGAAGGAGGTGCCCTGCAGTGGGAGATCTGCCAGACACAGACTCAGGGCTGCCACCTATAGGAGCATGCTGGATCCAGAGTTGAACTGAACCAAGGAAGCACTCTCCAGAGGAGCTTATATTTGAGTTGTGCCATGAATCCATAGTGAGTTAGTTCCATGAACAAGGAAGTGGAGAAATAAACTGGGAAAGAACTGAGGCATAAGGTACATTGTAGGTTCAGGGAAGCCACATAGAGAGCAAGCAGCTTGAGCATAACATATAAAGGGAATGTGAAAAGTAAGGGAAGTGAAAGTGAGAATGAATAGAAATGTAGCAAACAGAGGTCACATCATTGATAGCAAATAGAGGACATGTCATTGGGAGTCCCATCAATAGCATATGTGTCTGATCTGGAAGGAGAAGAATTGACAAAGGAGAATTTTCTGCTAGAGCAACTGCATGCCGGCCTGCTCTACTACTATCAAAAAAATAGAAGGTAATCCTGCTACCATTATAGCATTCATAAGGTTTTCAACCTATATTAAACAATAGGTTTTTAAGAAGGTTTATTTTTTAAAATTATCTTTAGTTTTTGATGAGTTTTAACTTTTTTTTGAAAGAATATACAGTATCTCTAAGAACCCAAGACTTTAAAATTCAAGGCTCCTAAGGGAAGACATTTAGCATTAAGAGGTTGAGATTCTCTGTATTAGATGCTGTTTTGTTAAAAAAAAAATTACAAAAAGCTGTCAAGAGTTTTTGCAAGTTATAGAGAAATTGATATACTTGGACAAGGGCTAAATCCAGGAGCAATAATGAGCTCAGTACTGTGAACCCATTGGGCATCATTTGCCATTTTGTTAAAGGACCTTGGATACCTTCTATCTTTCTATTACAGAAATAATAGAGTGTGATATTCACCATCATTAAACATAGTTTGGTCTTATCATAGTCTGAAATTCTCTAACAAAAGTTTCCTGTAATTCTGGCAACTACTATTAGATTTTAATACAAATGATCCTAGGAATGCTACTCAAGGATTATTTAGTGACTACAGTTATTTGAGAAGCAAGAGGTTTTCACACAACTGAAAATCTTAATTTCTTCTTTCTAATCAAATGCTTTACTAAAATGAAGATGGTGCCATGATCCCCATCAGTAGCTATGGACTGATACTGTCAGTAATTAGACAGATAAGTCAACGAGAAAGACACAGGATTTTGAATAAACCAAAGACAAAATGCTTTCTACTGCCTACACACATACATTTTAGCATCCATAAAATGAAGCCACAAAAAAAGATAGTTTTGCATTAGCATTTGAGTGGTGGTCATTGTTCAGTCACTAAATTGTCTGACTCTTTGCAATCCCATGGAAAGCAGCCCACCAGGCTTCTCTGTCTATGGGATTTCCCAGGCAAGAGTATTGGAGTGAGTTGCCATTTCCTTCTCCAGGGGATCTTCCTGACCCGGGGATCCAAACCACATCTCCTGTGTTGGCAGGTGGATTCTTTACCACTGAGTCACAAGGGAAGCCTGTTTGAATGGTTACTGGGCAGTGGTTCTGACCGAGAGAGAGAGGAGAGATTTTATAACTATCCCACGGACTTCCCTGGTGACAGATGGGAAAGAATCTTCTTGTGATGCAGGAGACCAGGGGTTTGGGTCAGGAAGATCCTCTGCAGAAGGAAATGACTACCCACTCCAGTATTATTACCTGGATAAATCAATGGACAGAGGATGTTGGCAGGCAACATTTTGTGGGGTCATAGAGCTGGACACGACTGAGTGTGCGCACACACACACACACACACATATACACATGGGATATGTGGTCATGTCTGGAGACATTTTAGATTGTCACATTAAAGGAGACTGCTACTTAACATCTAGTTAGTAGAGGCAGGTAAGCTGCTAAATAATGCATGGAATAGCCTCCCCAACCCACCCACAAGAAAGAATTATCCAATACAATTGAGAAACCCTATTGTGAGATATTCAGTCAGGGTGATCCTATTTGTCAAGGCTTAATGCCTTGATCTGAGAAACAAGCATGTTGAGAAGCAAACATGTTGGTAGGTATAAAACTGAGACAAGCACATTCATTTGGATAAGAGAAGACTGTACCTTCATTCCACATAATGCACAGATATTTTTCACTTGATATGTATCTCAATGACTAGTAAAACTGTTGCCGTTAGCTAACAACTGTTGTTTTCAGCTTCAGTGACAGAATAGGGACAATGTGAAGAAAGTTCATTTTAATTTCTGGGGAGAAAATTATTGAATAAGAAATCCCATTATTTCAAATGGCTAATACACTAGGTAGTCACACTATGTATCAAACAATCAATGGAGCCTATTTTATCAAATATTTACTATAATCTTTTAATATATATTAATATGAATTTTATATATATATTAAATACAAACTTTAATATTATATATATAATCTCATTTTACTGATGAATATATTGAATTTTGAATGAATATATAAATTTTGAAGCCATTTTTCCCTATAGATCTTTATGTCAATGAACTCATGCCTCACTCCAATAAAATTCACAATTATCTTCTAGTCATCAGAGCTGATTACCTTTATTTCACATTTCATCTTCTGAGTTTCCTGACTCATTTGTAACTATTGACACTATCCCTAGTGACGTGATAATTGGTTCCTTTTATTGGTCTCATCAACTGGACACATTAGCCTTTATTCTGTTTCCTTCTTGTCTGTTATTTTTATCCTCTTTATCTCTAAATTTGGCTCTCTTCTATGATTTTGGTTTTGAAGCTCTTTAATTATCTATAATTATATTATTCATATCTTAACCTTATCTCTTTCTCTGATGCAGATAACACAGAAATCAACTTTAAAATAGCAGATATGTAATTATAAAAACAGTTGCTGATTAAAAGGGTACATAGACAACTGCTCTCTAAACAAAAGGTACATATGATTTAGGTAACAAAGAGAATTAAAGAGAAAAACCTAGAAAAGACTTACTCTGATGGGTGGGCAAAAGCATATTAATTAAGGGAGTCTATGATGGTTAATACTTTGCATCAACTTGGCTAGACTACGGTAACCATATATTTGGTCAAACACCAATGAAATATTTCTGCAAAGATATATTTAAAATGAAATTAACCCTTAATTAGTAGACTTTGAGTAAAGCAGATTATCCTTCATAATATAAGTGGGCCTCATTCAATAAGCAGAAGGTCTTAAGAAAAACCAGATTGAGATTTCCTGTAGGACAAAGGCAGTCTATTCTCAGACTACCTTCAGATTTAAGCTGTAACGCACGCACGTGTATGCGTGTGCGCGCACGCGCACGCACGCGCACGCGCGCACACACACACACACACACACACACACACACACACACACACACACACACACACACACACACACACACACACACACACACACACACACACACACACACACACACCCCCTCCTATTGATCTTGACTTTTTAGAGAACACTAACAAAGTCTGATAAAGAATGGCTAAAAGAGGTAGTGAAAATCCCAGGAAAGATTACCTTCCAAGTCACTGATGGAGTTTTAAGAAGTGTTAGGTGTACAGCAATGTCCATGCTACAGAAACCCCCACATTTTGCAACCAACAGATAATAATCTTTCAGAACAAGAGTTACAGTGGCATGCGGGAATGAAACTGTAATGGGCTAAAGAGTGGGTGGTTATGAGGACTGGAAATATTACCTTAAACAACCCTGTTAATACATTTGATAATGTCAGATACCATTGTATGTATCTCCTCTTTCCACTCTCACTTCCAATTCTCAAGTTAAAGACATTTTCCCACTTTGAAGTCCGCCCTCCTAGCTGTTTTGTCTTTAAAAAACAGCTTCATTAATTTATTATTTGTGTACCATACAATTCTCTCTTTTGACGTATACAGGTCAGTGGACTTAGGATATTTACTGAGCTGTGCAACCACCCCCTCAACAGTTTATCACATTTCTGCTGAGTTTCCCTTTCTACATTCATCCACTCATAGTGTCCATATTTATATTCTCAAAGCACAGAATAATTAGGTCTCTCCTGATCGAAAAACCTGTAACAGTCTCTGCTTACTCAGTTATCTATTGTTTTTCAGTCTGGATTCAAGGCCCTGTAGACCTTAGTTAGCTCTCTTCAGATACTCTCTACTCCCACAAAACTAGGGGAAGCATATATTTATGATGGTTAATACTTTGCATCAACTTGGCTAGACTACGGTAACCATATATTTGGTCAAACACCAATGAAATATTTCTGCAAAGATATATTTAAAATGAAATTAACCCTTAATTAGTAGACTTTGAGTAAAGCAGATTATCCTTCATAATATAAGTGGGCCTCATTCAATAAGCAGAAGGTCTTAAGAAAAACCAGATTGAGATTTCCTGTAGGACAAAGGCAGTCTATTCTCAGACTACCTTCAGATTTAAGCTGTAACGCACGCACGTGTATGCGTGTGCGCGCACGCGCACGCACGCGCACGCGCGCACACGCACACACGCACACACACACACACACACACACACACACACACACACACACACACACACACACACACACACACACACACACACACACACACACACACACACACACACACCCCCTCCTATTGATCTTGACTTTTTAGAGAACACTAACAAAGTCTGATAAAGAATGGCTAAAAGAGGTAGTGAAAATCCCAGGAAAGATTACCTTCCAAGTCACTGATGGAGTTTTAAGAAGTGTTAGGTGTACAGCAATGTCCATGCTACAGAAACCCCCACATTTTGCAACCAACAGATAATAATCTTTCAGAACAAGAGTTACAGTGGCATGCGGGAATGAAACTGTAATGGGCTAAAGAGTGGGTGGTTATGAGGACTGGAAATATTACCTTAAACAACCCTGTTAATACATTTGATAATGTCAGATACCATTGTATGTATCTCCTCTTTCCACTCTCACTTCCAATTCTCAAGTTAAAGACATTTTCCCACTTTGAAGTCCGCCCTCCTAGCTGTTTTGTCTTTAAAAAACAGCTTCATTAATTTATTATTTGTGTACCATACAATTCTCTCTTTTGACGTATACAGGTCAGTGGACTTAGGATATTTACTGAGCTGTGCAACCACCCCCTCAACAGTTTATCACATTTCTGCTGAGTTTCCCTTTCTACATTCATCCACTCATAGTGTCCATATTTATATTCTCAAAGCACAGAATAATTAGGTCTCTCCTGATCGAAAAACCTGTAACAGTCTCTGCTTACTCAGTTATCTATTGTTTTTCAGTCTGGATTCAAGGCCCTGTAGACCTTAGTTAGCTCTCTTCAGATACTCTCTACTCCCACAAAACTAAATGAGTTTTATTTTGAAAAGCTACTTTGCTCTCTAGCACATGCTGTTCCCTCCATCTTGAACACTCTACTCCCACCATATCATTCCTATTCATCATTCATACTTATCTCACATGTCATCAACCTCGAAATGTACCAAACAGAAACCATGGAAATGGTGCTTTACAAAGATAAACATTTAAACCTTTCCTGTAAAAGGTCCAAACCAAGCAGTCTCTGGGGAGGATTGCTGACTTTCTAGCTTCAAGTTTCACAAAGACAACAGTGGAACTATGTCATCACAGGCCAAAATAGACTCATTTACAGAAGGATTATCCTAAACAGTAAGATGGAGAAAAGAGGAGAGACAAAGATATACTCTGGTTTTCTTCTAAATGAATCACCTAAAAGTCCACATAATATTGCAACTTCCAAGTCACTGATCAGCATATATTTAGGCAAAAAATATCATCTAGCTGAAAAGATGTCAGTAAATGTAAACTTCCTTCTTGAGTCAACATTCTAAGAGAGGAGACTGAACACTGGAGCAGGCAACTTGTCGTCTCTGTTACAACTTATATTCTATGTTTTTAGACATTTTTGTCCTGATATTGCAGCTATTTAGGTAATAACTGGATAACAGTATTATCCCTATTTACATCACAAACTTTGAGAAGGCAGAGATTGAATTAACCTTTGTATCTACTTCAGGTTTTAAGTTTTTTTCACATCAAAATGTGTCGATGTTTAGATGAAAAATTACAACATTCCCTTCTGAATTCAGTACCAATCATGACAGAGACACAGAAGCAGTATAAAAATAACTGGGGAAATTAGACTGGGTATGTCAACCCAGCTTGGACTGAAGGCCACAGTTGTTTTCCTATAAATATTTTATTATTTTACCTCAGGCAAGGAAATCACACAACTACAGCTTTACACAATTAGGTCTTGCTTCACTGCTTTTTGCATGGAGGATAGGAATAGAGAGGTCTTATACCCCATAAGGAAGACTACTTCAAGAGACAGGTTTAGAGAATGAGAGAGAGACATTGAGAGAGAGAAGACTTCACTAATTCTACCTGCTAGATAAGTTACTGATTTGTCTGTGGTATGGTCAAGTAAGGGCTGGAAGAAAAATGCAGAGGATTTTATTATTTTTTTTTTCAGTATTTTTATACCTCGGTAATGGGATGAACTCTACTGAAGCAAGAGTGGGTAATTAGTGCTTCTCTTAGCAAAGTGTGTATTATGTACACATTCAGTAGAGTCACTGACCTGCGAACTTCAATAACTAATGACTTCTCACATGTTGCGCAATAATTACAGTAAGAGCTTAGCATCATATGGATAATCAACTCTCCCACTTCAGGTCTGAGGATCATTTTTAGTGATTTCTTAAAGAAATAAGAAAAAGGGAGAGTTAACTGCTCTTATTTAGAAGTATTAATAACTTATTAACAACTTGTCAAGAAAGTCAAACAAATAATAATATTTCATAGTAAACACTTTATTTTGGAATTCCATTGTTAATGACCAATAGGGAGTCTTTGATCATGAATGACCAAATCATGACAAAATAGAAATTTATAGAAGGTATAGTAGAACTATGGAACATCAGAGGATAGAATCAGTTCTTACAACTTTTTAAGTGGTTTAAGCATATTACTTAATGTAAGACTAATGAATTCTCTGTGCATGTATGTGAAATAAAGAAAGTATTTCCAATGCTGAAAGCTCATAGTTTCCAATTATCTACTTGCCTATTTGTGAACAAGAATGACAAATACAGAAAAGAGAAAATAACTCTGTTTCCAAGTACACTTTTAAGTTTTAAATGTGTTTCTGCCTTCTGAATTCAGTACCAATCATGACAGAGACACAGAAGCAGTATAAAAATAACTGGGGAAATTAGACTGGGTATGTCAACCCAGCTTGGACTGAAGGCCACAGTTGTTTTCCTATAAATATTTTATTATTTTACCTCAGGCAAGGAAATCACACAACTACAGCTTTACACAATTAGGTCTTGCTTCACTGCTTTTTGCATGGAGGATAGGAATAGAGAGGTCTTATACCCCATAAGGAAGACTACTTCAAGAGACAGGTTTAGAGAATGAGAGAGAGACATTGAGAGAGAGAAGACTTCACTAATTCTACCTGCTAGATAAGTTACTGATTTGTCTGTGGTATGGTCAAGTAAGGGCTGGAAGAAAAATGCAGAGGATTTTATTATTTTTTTTTTCAGTATTTTTATACCTCGGTAATGGGATGAACTCTACTGAAGCAAGAGTGGGTAATTAGTGCTTCTCTTAGCAAAGTGTGTATTATGTACACATTCAGTAGAGTCACTGACCTGCGAACTTCAATAACTAATGACTTCTCACATGTTGCGCAATAATTACAGTAAGAGCTTAGCATCATATGGATAATCAACTCTCCCACTTCAGGTCTGAGGATCATTTTTAGTGATTTCTTAAAGAAATAAGAAAAAGGGAGAGTTAACTGCTCTTATTTAGAAGTATTAATAACTTATTAACAACTTGCCGAAGAAAGTCAAACAAATAATAATATTTCATAGTAAACACTTTATTTTGGAATTCCATTGTTAATGACCAATAGGGAGTCTTTGATCATGAATGACCAAATCATGACAAAATAGAAATTTATAGAAGGTATAGTAGAACTATGGAACATCAGAGGATAGAATCAGTTCTTACAACTTTTTAAGTGGTTTAAGCATATTACTTAATGTAAGACTAATGAATTCTCTGTGCATGTATGTGAAATAAAGAAAGTATTTCCAATGCTGAAAGCTCATAGTTTCCAATTATCTACTTGCCTATTTGTGAACAAGAATGACAAATACAGAAAAGAGAAAATAACTCTGTTTCCAAGTACACTTTTAAGTTTTAAATGTGTTTCTGCCTTAGAGCATGTAAGTAAGAGAAGGAGTGAAGAGAAAACCATAAATTTTTAATGCCTTGAGAAATACTATTTACAGTGATAAAGAAATTTTAAGTACTATCCTAAAAGCAAGGGGGCTCAGAGAGGTGGATACCTATGTATACTCAAGGGAGTGCTGCGACCATAAATTTTAGCACAGATGCCTACATTTGATAATTGCCTAGAAGTCCCATTACTCTAAGCTGTCCCAAGCATGTAGGGGGATACTATTGATTCAACACACCTTGTTTGAGGTGTTTTTGCTGAATGAGCTTTTTTTTTGAGTATACAGATGAAAAAGACAGGCTTTCTTGGAGACTCTCCTTGGTGATGGCATGCACAAATATGGAGTGTTGCTGAGACTTGATAGATACTAAAAAACAAACAGAAACAAAAAAACAGAAAAGAAACTGATACTTCATAGCAAAGCTTTCTTCCTTGTAGAATCTACTTTTACAATTTTTATTTTATATTGGAGCATAGTTGATTTACAATGCTGTGTTTCGGGTATGCAGCAGAGTGATTCAATTACACATCATGTGTGTCTGTGCGTGTGTGTGTATGTGTTAGTTGCTCAGTCATGTCCGACCCTTTGCGATTCCATAGATTTTAGTCCCATGGAATTCCCATGGAATTCTCCAGGCAAGAATATTGGAGTGGGGTTGCGTTCCCTTCTCCAGGAGATCTTCCCGACCCAGGGATCAAATCCGTATCTTCTGCAGTGTACGCCAGTTCTTTGCCATCTGACCTACCAGGGTAGCACATACATACATTCGTTCTTTTTCAAATTATTTTCCAATATAGATTATTACATAATATTGAGTAGAGTGAAAAATCTATTTTTTACATCAGAGTTTAAATGGAAACTTTGGAAAATTATCTCACAATTCATTAAATCCTATCAAACCCACATATACATTGCCTATAAAATACATTTAGCTGTTTTATAAATCATATATCATGTTCCTATTCTTAATGAGATAACACAAGAGGATAGGATATTTTTATTGATTTTCCCCCTGACTTTATAGGTTCATCATAGTTGGAACTGCTCACATCAGCCCTTCCGCAATTAGTCCTTCTTAATTCTTTAGTCATTTCTGAGCAAGACAAAAGGAAACTAGCAACCAGATGATATGATCTTGGATTGGTCTTTCTTCAGTGAAACCAATCTCTTGCATAAATTCTAGTGACCTACAAAGCTTCTTATTTAGCTTTACAAATATTCCCAGAGCTTCTCTTTCTCTTATTCTCTCTCCTTCTTTCCCTTACCAACAGGCTGAACACATCTATGTCGCTATTACTTTTCCTTCAGTGTTTCTACCCGATCCTTCAATGATATACAAGAACTCTGTCCTAAAATCATGTAACCAGAAGAAACTGTCACTCCCAAGAAATAAGTCATCTTTCCAATATCCAGTGTCTACCTAGGGTCCTCCTTGAAAAAAGTCACCTCTGACTTTGACTATTAGCTCTAATTTGAAAAGTCAGCTTTAATTGATTGATAAATCTTTCTTTCATGCACCCAAACCAGCCTAGACTAGAGATGAACATCCATCCCGTCAGACATTGCTCACCATCATAACAACCTGCCTGTAAGCAAGCCAGCAAAGGGAGGACACATTTCTTTTCAACACTGAACAAATCAATAATTCTCTCTCCCACCCTACTGCTGATGTTACTGAGAACTTGGCATATCTAAACATGCTTACACTATGATCACAGCTAAAAAAAAATCTTATATTTTATATTATATACCCTCTTCAAAAATACAGATTTAATGTATACAAGGACGGATAAAAATAGTTACGCTGGTAGAAAATGTTTACTGACATAGAGCAGCAAATAACACAACTCAGAGTTGTTCTTTTTAGACACACTGCTAGAGTTAAGCAAATTTCAACTAGTTCTGCAGCATTAGTCAGACCTCCAAGCTTAAAATGTTGCAGTTTAATATTTTCCATTATTGCAAAGGTAAATACAGTCATTAATCCAACAACTTGGCAACAGCAATGTCTTGTTGTGAAAAAGTTGATCACCAAGACTATGGTAAATACATGAGTGCATAGGAAATTTTTATATACAATGTTTGGGAGAATGGATAAGTAATATTCTTGAAATATATATGACTGGATATTTATTTTGTAAACCACCATAAGCATTTAAATAAGAAGCTTAGAATGATGTTAAGATATTTCTGAAATAGTCCAGAAATCCTCACATATAATTCAAATTTATATTCCATAAATCATAAGAATCAAATCATTTTTCCAAGAAAATGGTATTTTATCCAGCAAAGAAAATAAAGTAGTGTTATAGACTCTTTTTTTAAGAGGGACATATTTGGATAAAAGCCAAATAACTCAGCCAACTCTTATTTTTAAAAGTAAAATAAAGTTAAAATAGTTGCTTCCTTATAAACTTCTCACAAGCTGTGTACTCTAGTAACAGTAATTATTAATAACATAAGTGACTTTATGTGACATAAGCTTAATTCATAATGTAATTATTTGCATTTACTTGTAATGATTCCTAGGGTTTCTTGTTTATTGCTACATCATGTCCAACTCTTTGCAACCCCATGGACTACAGCACTCTAGGCTTCCCTGTCCTTCACTATTTCCCAGAATTTGTTCAAACTCATTTCTATTGAGTCAGTGATGCCCTCCAACCGTCTCATTCTCTATCGCCCCCTTCTCCTGTGGCCCTCAATCTTTCTTAGGGTTTGCTAGTGAATAAAAAGTAAAATCTAATGATACATAATTCCACACACTAAACTTTCTATCATTGTCATTTAAAAATATATTTTGGAGGAAAAACACACATATAACATGACATATATGTATTTAAAACAGCATAGATATATAGATAGATACTAGATTATGAAAGATGTGCTGTTTCTGTACTTCATTTCCTTTTTCGTTGATATGTCACAAAACTTACCCACTAAAGTGATCCAGTAGAGAACTGTCTGATGAACATAGAAAAAAGAAACAACTTCAGGTTAACTATTTAATGTGTCAGCTTGTCTGACTCCCTAAACTGAAGAATGAAAACAAGCTCTCAGTCCCACTTACAACTGAAATGTTTAAAAAAAACTGTTGAATCATCCTCCTAGAGACTTGTATGGCTATGAGACTGAATTCTATGACTAAAATTCTTCAATATGAAAAAAAGTATTTTCTTAAATCATGTATTTCCCCATTTTTATTGATATCTTGTTAATAAATATCAAGGTAGACTAAAGAGCTGTTTAGAATATGCAGGAGAAATTGTGGCTTACGCCTGAGTCAGGGCTTCCCCTGGTGGTCCAGTGGATAAGGACACCGCCTTGCAGTGCAAGGGGTGCCGGTTTGATCCCTGGCCTGGGAGGATCCCATATGCCGCGGAGCGGCTGGACCAATGTGTCCAATCGCTGAGCCGGCGCTCTGTGACAACAGAGGCAACCGCGATGGGAGGCCCACAGGAGTCAAAGAGCAAAGACGGATGACAATAGAGAAACGAAAGACCAACAGAAGTGGCCCGCCCGCTCCTCTCCCTTCCCAACCCGACCCCCACCCAAAAATAAAATAAATAAATAAATCTTTAAAAAAAAAAAAAAAGAAAGGCTGAGTCATCTAAATTTTCTGGCTTTCTCCTATAACTCAGATTATACCTTCCATTGTAAAAGATAATGAATTTGGGGAAACTTAACAATATTCACTTAAGATAACTTACATTTGTATGAAAAGGCTTTCAGGGAATAAAATGTGCTGTAGTTACTATATAAAATCGACTTGTTTCTCTGAGGAATAGTGTATATATCCAGTGGCCATCATGATGCTATGTTTCCCAATCAAACTATGATAAATACTGATGATTGAAGACAAGGAACAAATTGAAGGGAATAATAAGGAACCGCTTTCTTTTCCTCATTTAATGATTTCTGGTTTGTGTCTTTGAGTCTGAATCCAGTTAGGAGATTGTAGACTGTGGGGCCATATGTAAATAACTTATTCATCCTCACCTCCTCCTGGCTCCAGTTACAAAGTTAGGATTTTATCTATGTAGCATCTAACATCCCTTTCAATGTAAGACTGAATTACTATGTTATATTCTTGTGGTATCCAAAGAAATATGCCCTGGGTTCAATCCCCAGGACCTATTTTGGGGTTTCCCTGGTGGCTCAGAGACTAAAGTATTTGCCAGCAATTCAGGTAGGTACTCTCTCCTGTGGGAGGCCTGAGTTCAGTCCTTGGGTTGAGAAGATTCCCTGAAGAAGAACATGGCAACCCACTCCATTATTATTGCCTGGGAAATCCCATGGACAGAGGAGCCTGGCAGGCTACAGTCCAAAGAGTCGCAGAGAGTCAGACACAGCTGAGCGACTAACACTTTCACTTTCACACGGAATTATCAGAAGCAAAGATTAATTTTTCAAACATGCTGCAAACGTGTGCTGGAATTAAAATGTGCTGAAAAATGAAAAAGCAAATATAAAGGGAGAATCAAATGGGCAATATCTCTTACAAAGCAATTAGAAGAAACAGAATAGAAAGCATAGGAGGAGGTATTTGCCAATTTGGGTTATGTGGATGGAGAGTTTATCATATGTCAAAAGAAGAGAAGAGAAATACAGAATCCCTGAGAATAAGACTTAAACTGGTCTATCTTCTAAAGATAAAATAATACGTAATTATTATTGTGCACCCAGACTGCTTCGACTCATTAAAGTACTCAGAACAAAAGTCAGCATCTAAAAAATGTTCAGGGGAAAAATATTAAATATACTCTAAACAAGCGTAGCATTCACATAAAAATACAATAAAACATGCTGAAATGAAAAAGAATTTAACATCCATAGTATTTTTTAAAATCTATCGGAAAATACAATGTAGGGCTTCCCCTGGTGGTCCAGTGGGTAAGGACACCGCCTTGCAGTGCAAGGGGCGCCAGTTCGAGCCCTGGCCTGGGAAGATCCCATGTGCCGCGGAGCAGCTGGACTGATGTGTCCAATTACCGAGCCGGAGCTCTGGAGCGCATGTGCCCAGAGCCGGCGCTCCACAGCAACAGACGCCACCGCGATGGGAGGCCCACAGGAGCCAAAGAACAAAGACGGATGAACCTAGAGAAACGAAAGACCAATAGAAGTGGCCCGCCTGCTCCCCTCCCTCCCCAACCCGACCCCCACCCAAAATAAATAAATAAATAAATCTAAAAAAAATACAATGTAGTCAAATAAATGATGAATCGAAATTCAATACAATGAATCAACACATCAGAGAATGAAAGGATCAGAATTCTAAATCCAGGTAAATAAAGCATTAAATCTTAAAATTTACAAAAGCTGGTTGCAAAACAGAAACTGTTTTAATTATAGAAATAAAGGTTAATACACTGAGAAATGGTAGGCAAAATACCCCAGAGCATGCCAAAAATTGGGAGCATTGGCCAGACAGACAGGGTACTGCTGTTTAGTTACCAAGTGCTGTTCAACTTTTTGCAATCCTATGGACTATAGCCCACCAGGCCACTCTGTCCATGGGATTTCCCAGGTAAGAATACTGGAGTGGGTTGCCATTTCCTTCTCCAGGAGATCTTCCCTACCCAGGGATTAAATTTGAATCTCCTGCGTTGGCAAAGTGGGTTCTTTACTACATAGACCACCTAGGTTAGGGCAAAGGGTATAATAGTCCTTAATCTTCCACAGCAAAAGTCAAAGGATATTGTTTACTCTCTGTACCTGATAACTAGAAAAGTTTAAGGGCAAAAATATACAAATAGCAGTAAAGAGAATTTAAAACATACCAGAATCCCTGAGAATAAGACTTAAACTGGTCTATCTTCTAAAGATAAAATAATACGTAATTATTATTGTGCACCCAGACTGCTTCGACTCATTAAAGTACTCAGAACAAAAGTCAGCATCTAAAAAATGTTCAGGGGAAAAATATTAAATATACTCTAAACAAGCGTAGCATTCACATAAAAATACAATAAAACATGCTGAAATGAAAAAGAATTTAACATCCATAGTATTTTTTAAAATCTATCGGAAAATACAATGTAGGGCTTCCCCTGGTGGTCCAGTGGGTAAGGACACCGCCTTGCAGTGCAAGGGGCGCCAGTTCGAGCCCTGGCCTGGGAAGATCCCATGTGCCGCGGAGCAGCTGGACTGATGTGTCCAATTACCGAGCCGGAGCTCTGGAGCGCATGTGCCCAGAGCCGGCGCTCCACAGCAACAGACGCCACCGCGATGGGAGGCCCACAGGAGCCAAAGAACAAAGACGGATGAACCTAGAGAAACGAAAGACCAATAGAAGTGGCCCGCCTGCTCCCCTCCCTCCCCAACCCGACCCCCACCCAAAATAAATAAATAAATAAATCTAAAAAAAATACAATGTAGTCAAATAAATGATGAATCGAAATTCAATACAATGAATCAACACATCAGAGAATGAAAGGATCAGAATTCTAAATCCAGGTAAATAAAGCATTAAATCTTAAAATTTACAAAAGCTGGTTGCAAAACAGAAACTGTTTTAATTATAGAAATAAAGGTTAATACACTGAGAAATGGTAGGCAAAATACCCCAGAGCATGCCAAAAATTGGGAGCATTGGCCAGACAGACAGGGTACTGCTGTTTAGTTACCAAGTGCTGTTCAACTTTTTGCAATCCTATGGACTATAGCCCACCAGGCCACTCTGTCCATGGGATTTCCCAGGTAAGAATACTGGAGTGGGTTGCCATTTCCTTCTCCAGGAGATCTTCCCTACCCAGGGATTAAATTTGAATCTCCTGCGTTGGCAAAGTGGGTTCTTTACTACATAGACCACCTAGGTTAGGGCAAAGGGTATAATAGTCCTTAATCTTCCACAGCAAAAGTCAAAGGATATTGTTTACTCTCTGTACCTGATAACTAGAAAAGTTTAAGCAATATAAAGATATAGAGATAATCACATTTAGAAAAGAACTATGAAAAGAAAATATCCTTTGCCAATTAGCAAAGATACAAGAGAAAGAACAGCAAAAACGATTAAAATAAAGGATATATACATTAAATCACATGCAAAAAAATTGTTTCCACTGAAATACACGAAGCAACACATCTGGTAAGAATGCAAATGGAAATTTCACCAAACTAAGATAGAGTATATCCTGAAATTTTCTAAAGGAAATAAAATAAGCTGTAAAAGAATAATAGTCATGTCAACCACATTTTTCATCAGTAAAAGTGGATGCCAAAAAACTGAAACACCCTCAAAATTTATAGGAAAATAGTTTGCAATTTAAAATTCTATATGTTTATGGTTGATTGTACACTGACTGAAAAAATTCACTTCTTCTTCATAATAGGAGTATACATCCTTGTCAGTTGACCTGTAATTTTTCTGAGCATATGTTGCCTTGGCACTGACTTCAGATTTTGACCAGGAAGATGGGCCTTGGTAACTGAGGTGTGAACGGACATGATATACATTTGCTGTATTTGAGTTTGATGCTTTCAATGTTACTGCGTGATTTGGTTTGACATCACCTTCACATTCCTGCCTTCTGTTGTGAGAATGTACATCTGAAATACAGGCTACTCTCTATCAGCCTGAGGCTCTGAATGATAAGATGTTGACCTGCTGAGGCACACAGGGCTATACTGAGTCAAGCAGACCTGAAGCTGATCCACAGCCCTAATCAATGTGAGCCAGAAATATATATATACTGTTGTAGGGAGCATTGGCCAGACAGACAGGGTACTGCTGTTTAGTTACCAAGTGCTGTTCAACTTTTTGCAATCCTATGGACTATAGCCCACCAGGCCACTCTGTCCATGGGATTTCCCAGGTAAGAATACTGGAGTGGGTTGCCATTTCCTTCTCCAGGAGATCTTCCCTACCCAGGGATTAAATTTGAATCTCCTGCGTTGGCAAAGTGGGTTCTTTACTACATAGACCACCTAGGTTAGGGCAAAGGGTATAATAGTCCTTAATCTTCCACAGCAAAAGTCAAAGGATATTGTTTACTCTCTGTACCTGATAACTAGAAAAGTTTAAGCAATATAAAGATATAGAGATAATCACATTTAGAAAAGAACTATGAAAAGAAAATATCCTTTGCCAATTAGCAAAGATACAAGAGAAAGAACAGCAAAAACGATTAAAATAAAGGATATATACATTAAATCACATGCAAAAAAATTGTTTCCACTGAAATACACGAAGCAACACATCTGGTAAGAATGCAAATGGAAATTTCACCAAACTAAGATAGAGTATATCCTGAAATTTTCTAAAGGAAATAAAATAAGCTGTAAAAGAATAATAGTCATGTCAACCACATTTTTCATCAGTAAAAGTGGATGCCAAAAAACTGAAACACCCTCAAAATTTATAGGAAAATAGTTTGCAATTTAAAATTCTATATGTTTATGGTTGATTGTACACTGACTGAAAAAATTCACTTCTTCTTCATAATAGGAGTATACATCCTTGTCAGTTGACCTGTAATTTTTCTGAGCATATGTTGCCTTGGCACTGACTTCAGATTTTGACCAGGAAGATGGGCCTTGGTAACTGAGGTGTGAACGGACATGATATACATTTGCTGTATTTGAGTTTGATGCTTTCAATGTTACTGCGTGATTTGGTTTGACATCACCTTCACATTCCTGCCTTCTGTTGTGAGAATGTACATCTGAAATACAGGCTACTCTCTATCAGCCTGAGGCTCTGAATGATAAGATGTTGACCTGCTGAGGCACACAGGGCTATACTGAGTCAAGCAGACCTGAAGCTGATCCACAGCCCTAATCAATGTGAGCCAGAAATATATATATACTGTTGTAACTTACTGAGACTTTGAGACTGCTTATTACCATAGCAAAACTGGAAATCCAGACATAAAAAGGGCCCTTATCCCATGAGGAAGAAGTTTATTGTATTCTTAGCATTCATTTTGCCTTTGCTCTAATATTAGTAAAGAGATTTCAAGTGCCATTCAAATGGTTTGGGTGATCCTATGCACAAGTCCCAGATCCACAAGGTGGAGATACTGTTCTTTGTCCATACTGATTTGATCAGCAGTGGGTACATGTCTCCCCATTCAGCCATGAGGCATGTTTATTAACTTTTACCTATTGGCATGCTTACTACCGAGGAAAGATTTCTCTGGACATAAGCCTGGATAGATCTTTCTATGGCCATCATGAGAAGACAGATTGTTTTTAAAAGGCCAAACATAAAAGTGAAATTGAGACTGAGCTATATGACATTACTAAAACCTTGAAGACAACTATCACATTCCTGGAATTTCCTTGAATTAATGTAGAATTCTTTATATTTTAGATAAATTAATTTTTAATCATAGACAAAATAACCTGTATTACCATAGCTCCCATTTACCTTTTTTGAATTTGATAAAGTACTCAAGTAAAATGAGTAAATCAAGAAAGGGCAAAACCTTGAATTAAAAAAAAAAAATCCATGAAACAGTGAAGTTCAAGGAAACAGATGTGTATTTTGTGAAGTAATTGGTCACATGATAGGGAAAATAATGACTTCAAGAATCCAAGAAGGATTTCTTCAAAATTGTGTCCCAAGCATCAGAAAAAAATTATGAAGAAGCTGGAAGACATCAGCAACTAAGTAAAGAATGTGCATGCTTTGCTTTTCTTCTATTCTTCTAGTAAGAGAAAAGAAAGGGGGTAAGAAGTATCAAACTGTACCACAAATAACTATACAAGAAAACCATCATTTTTAGTTGATACAAACTAGATAAGACATTATTTGATGAAGTTGGTGGAATATAGAACAATACTTGTGAATGTGTTTTGAATGTTAGACAAACTTTCAACTAGCACAAGAGGAAGTGGACAGATAAGATCCAAAAGGAAGATGAGTCAATAAAAATAAAGTTCTATCTAAATCTATCACTGGAGTCATAAATGGTTTAAGGGACTGACTCTTACAAAAAAGGTCTGAGAATGCAGAGGGTTAGGAAGGATAGGGGAAACACTTTCATCACAGGTAATCTTGGGCAAAGTTGTACAACTGGATTTCCTATTTGACTTTTTTGTATTATTTTTATTTTGTATAAGTAAATGAGTTAAACTCAGCTATTGAAAGAAAAACGTTTCAGTTAAACTAAAATAAAATTTGAACTACATGATGCATGCAAGGAATAACAACGAAAAGCCTACCCAGCTAACATAAAATATAGGAAGAACATAAGACTCTGAACTCTAAAATACATTAAGACAAAACACTGAACTTAAAATAATATACAAAAGATTTGAAAAGACATTTAACCAGAGATATAAAAAACAATGAACACACATGTGAAAAAAAAATGATTATTATTACTCATTAGGAAAATTCAAATTAAAGCCTGATAAAACACTACCAGGCCAACCATACCAAGTATGCAGGGACACTGTGAAGCAGCTAGAACTCTAACACTCCCGATGAGAAAGCAAAATACTGCAAACATCTTAACAGTTTGATAGTTTCTTAAAAAGTTAAACACGTACCTGCCTTATAACCTCATTATAATCCAGTCATTCCAGTCTTAGATATTTACCTAAGGGAGAAAAAGCATGTGCCCACATGAAAGACTTGTGCACTGATGTTCTTACATAATATAGTTAAAAACTAGAGCAGGACTCCCAGAATAACAGTTTTGTGAACCTGTTCTTCAGCAAAATAACTGTGATGATAAAAATCAAATAAAATTTTAAAAGTTGAAAAAAGAAACAGAACATCAGCAACTAAGTAAAGAATGTGCATGCTTTGCTTTTCTTCTATTCTTCTAGTAAGAGAAAAGAAAGGGGGTAAGAAGTATCAAACTGTACCACAAATAACTATACAAGAAAACCATCATTTTTAGTTGATACAAACTAGATAAGACATTATTTGATGAAGTTGGTGGAATATAGAACAATACTTGTGAATGTGTTTTGAATGTTAGACAAACTTTCAACTAGCACAAGAGGAAGTGGACAGATAAGATCCAAAAGGAAGATGAGTCAATAAAAATAAAGTTCTATCTAAATCTATCACTGGAGTCATAAATGGTTTAAGGGACTGACTCTTACAAAAAAGGTCTGAGAATGCAGAGGGTTAGGAAGGATAGGGGAAACACTTTCATCACAGGTAATCTTGGGCAAAGTTGTACAACTGGATTTCCTATTTGACTTTTTTGTATTATTTTTATTTTGTATAAGTAAATGAGTTAAACTCAGCTATTGAAAGAAAAACGTTTCAGTTAAACTAAAATAAAATTTGAACTACATGATGCATGCAAGGAATAACAACGAAAAGCCTACCCAGCTAACATAAAATATAGGAAGAACATAAGACTCTGAACTCTAAAATACATTAAGACAAAACACTGAACTTAAAATAATATACAAAAGATTTGAAAAGACATTTAACCAGAGATATAAAAAACAATGAACACACATGTGAAAAAAAAATGATTATTATTACTCATTAGGAAAATTCAAATTAAAGCCTGATAAAACACTACCAGGCCAACCATACCAAGTATGCAGGGACACTGTGAAGCAGCTAGAACTCTAACACTCCCGATGAGAAAGCAAAATACTGCAAACATCTTAACAGTTTGATAGTTTCTTAAAAAGTTAAACACGTACCTGCCTTATAACCTCATTATAATCCAGTCATTCCAGTCTTAGATATTTACCTAAGGGGAGAAAAAGCATGTGCCCACATGAAAGACTTGTGCACTGATGTTCTTACATAATATAGTTAAAAAACTAGAGCAGGACTCCCAGAATAACAGTTTTGTGAACCTGTTCTTCAGCAAAATAACTGTGATGATAAAAATCATAAGGGCACCAAACTCCTAATCATTTACACTCTCTGGAGACTATCCTAAGGATATACAGCAAATAATAATTATTTATGCAATGAGCATTTGTGGCAGTTGAGTCATGCCCTGTTCCCTCTCTCTCCACTCCCAGCTCAGCGTAACAGAAACTTCATTCTGGTCAGGTGTGGCCATCGGAAACTGCGGTATCAACCCAGGAGGAGAAGACTGCTAGCACTTCTCATCCCCCCAATTCCTTGGAGAAGTTCAATTCTAAACAAATATAGCCAAGAAATAGAGGACTGCCTCTCCCCATTCAGCCCCCACTCACAGTGTTGAGGTTATACCTAGGAATGACTCAAGAGACTTTGCCCATGGGGAGAGGCAGCCCATAAGGCCAGAGGCCTCTAAAGACCTCCTCAGGTGAGCTGACTTGACTGGGAATAAGGTAAGAGAAAGTTCAAGTCTAATGACATTCTTGATATTAATGGGAATTTGGAGTCCTAGCATGTAACAGGAGGCTAGGGACTCAGAGCAACCAGGTAAAACACAGGTCAGTTGATTTATCAGAAAAAGAAACAGCTGAAGTTGATATCTTCTGTTTCAGAACAACCCTCAGAATTGCCTTCAAAAACCATTCCTGAAAAGGAGCCTGTTTTTGATTGGGTAAGATCATGGACCAATTTATACTGCAAGGCACTGCCAAAAAAATCAGAACAATCAGCTAGCAATTAGGGAGCCTAACCAGCTGAGTGCAATATCAAAAGAAGGAGATAGCTTGATACAAAGAACTGGAGAAGAGTTCAAGAGAGCTCTGCTAAGGCACTGTCATTTTTGACTTTGTACACACTGAAGTCTGTATTCTCTAAGAAGTGTTATCAGAGGTATCACATTGCAGGGAAATGGACGTCACTATAGTAATCCAGCCAAACACTAATTGAAGCAAGCAAAGTAACAAGAAGTCCTGGGAACCCGAGTTACTGTAACATATTATCTCAACAGCCAGTTTTCAACAAAATAGTATTTACCTAAGGGGAGAAAAAGCATGTGCCCACATGAAAGACTTGTGCACTGATGTTCTTACATAATATAGTTAAAAAACTAGAGCAGGACTCCCAGAATAACAGTTTTGTGAACCTGTTCTTCAGCAAAATAACTGTGATGATAAAAATCATAAGGGCACCAAACTCCTAATCATTTACACTCTCTGGAGACTATCCTAAGGATATACAGCAAATAATAATTATTTATGCAATGAGCATTTGTGGCAGTTGAGTCATGCCCTGTTCCCTCTCTCTCCACTCCCAGCTCAGCGTAACAGAAACTTCATTCTGGTCAGGTGTGGCCATCGGAAACTGCGGTATCAACCCAGGAGGAGAAGACTGCTAGCACTTCTCATCCCCCCAATTCCTTGGAGAAGTTCAATTCTAAACAAATATAGCCAAGAAATAGAGGACTGCCTCTCCCCATTCAGCCCCCACTCACAGTGTTGAGGTTATACCTAGGAATGACTCAAGAGACTTTGCCCATGGGGAGAGGCAGCCCATAAGGCCAGAGGCCTCTAAAGACCTCCTCAGGTGAGCTGACTTGACTGGGAATAAGGTAAGAGAAAGTTCAAGTCTAATGACATTCTTGATATTAATGGGAATTTGGAGTCCTAGCATGTAACAGGAGGCTAGGGACTCAGAGCAACCAGGTAAAACACAGGTCAGTTGATTTATCAGAAAAAGAAACAGCTGAAGTTGATATCTTCTGTTTCAGAACAACCCTCAGAATTGCCTTCAAAAACCATTCCTGAAAAGGAGCCTGTTTTTGATTGGGTAAGATCATGGACCAATTTATACTGCAAGGCACTGCCAAAAAAATCAGAACAATCAGCTAGCAATTAGGGAGCCTAACCAGCTGAGTGCAATATCAAAAGAAGGAGATAGCTTGATACAAAGAACTGGAGAAGAGTTCAAGAGAGCTCTGCTAAGGCACTGTCATTTTTGACTTTGTACACACTGAAGTCTGTATTCTCTAAGAAGTGTTATCAGAGGTATCACATTGCAGGGAAATGGACGTCACTATAGTAATCCAGCCAAACACTAATTGAAGCAAGCAAAGTAACAAGAAGTCCTGAACAAGGACG
Organism: Tragulus kanchil; assembly: GCA_022376925.1. Classification (NCBI taxonomy): domain Eukaryota; kingdom Metazoa; phylum Chordata; class Mammalia; order Artiodactyla; family Tragulidae; genus Tragulus; species Tragulus kanchil. Next base: position 239,445,525 of record JAIOJX010000004.1, on the reverse strand, counting down.
ATTAGCATCCAGAGTTACTGTAACATATTATCTCAACAGCCAGTTTTCAACAAAATAGTACGAGGCGCACAAAGAAATGGGTAAATGAGATCCATACACAGGAGAAAAACAAGCAATAGAAAATGTCTGTAAGTGGGCCAGATTTCTGACTTAGCAGTCTTCAAGGCAACTATAAACATATTTAAAAAACTAAAGGAAACCATGGCTTAAGAAATGAAGGAAAGAGTTCTACTTCTGGTTTACAGTGTGATGAGCTCTGAGGACATATTTCCCAGTGAAATTGATGAGAAATATAAAAGGATGATCACTTAAAGGGATTATGTTGAACGAAAAATGCCAGACAAAATGAAGTACATGCTATAACAGTATAACAGAAAATATAAACATTATAGTGACAGTCAGATGAGTGGTTGCCTGGCCATGAAGGGAGAGGAGGGTGATTAATATGTAAATTCTTTTGATGGTGGTAATCCTTTCATAAGTTATATACATATCAAAATATATCAGTTTACACTTTAAATATTTATAGAGCGTTTAATGTAAATTCTTCACAAAGCTCTCTAAAAATGTTGGACAAAAATATAATAGGAAGAAGCTAACAGTAAGAACAGGGGGATCACAATTCCATGGAGTTTTATCATCAGAGCATTTAACTCAGGAGATATCTCTAGATGCTTCTTTCCCAGAAAATGTACTCCAATGTCTCATTATAGAGACTGTTAATTTTTTTAAAAATTACATAGGATTAACATAGAAACAGCATAGAATTCACCCTGCAGGCAGACAGAAACATTTTGAAGTTCTCCAACCATCCTCATACTCCTTTGCAATTTGAAGGTTATTCTAAATGTAGCATGACTTGATTACTTGAACATCTGCAAATATATAGTTTGTTCCTTTCTCAGATTACTGTTTGGCAAACTGCAGCTTGCCTATGAATTGCTATGCTTATTTTATATACAAAATAAAATTACATATATGAAATATATGGACAATTTAGAGGAGTGCAAGTATAATTTGGTTGAGGTGTGATTTTTGCCTTACAAGCATACAAGCATGAATGCATTCAAAACCAAGGCAAAAGGCATGAGTTACTGCATCACCATGGATATATCATCATAATTACAAAAGTATATAGTAAAGAAACTTTATTCCCTAAGTAAGTTATTATCATTTACATGAAATGATTGCGGGAAATACAAAGAAGTAGCAGAAAAATACATAAAGTGGAAAACTTGTTCTGGTCCTTCACGGCTACTTAAATCTTGAGTGGTCAGAGAAATCCAAATGCGTAAATAAGCCCTGCTTTCAAAAAGCTCATTTCTGTTGTAGTACCTTTAGTCATATAAAATCTCTTTTGTTAACCACTTAAAATGTAGAATTTGCCATTAAATGCCTTACTTTGGGGAATATGCTTGATTCTACTGAAGTACTACTGTTACCGGCAAAACCCATTAACAATTTCCAGTAAATAAAAACAGAATCCGGGGTAATAAAAATAAAGTCTAACCTTTTGCTTTACTTTGTGCTCCATCTCGCTTCACGTGTTCACAGGTTGCAGTTGACAGAGGCCTTGCCCCAACACTTCAGACCCCAGTTTCTGGTGAGAAAGGGCCTTGCTGTTGTTTCAGGTGGGCCAAGTGCAGAGGCTCTGCACACAGCACTCAACTTGCGCCAGCAGTGGGAATGAGGCGAGCCGTGCGCAGCGTCTGAGTCTGCCCCTGCTCTGAAACTCCACCCACTCTCTGCCCTGCCAATCAGGAGAGTGCGTTCCAGAGCTCAGCTGAGGCCTCTTCAATCTTTGATTGAACAATACAGCTTTAGCATCTAAACCAAACTCGGGCTTCTTTTACTGGCTCCGAAAACACAAGGCAGGAGGGCCCTTACTAGGGCCTGACCTGAAAGTGTCGGTCTTTGCCACCCCATGGACTCTAGCCCACCAGGCTCCTCTGCCCATGGAATTTCCCAGGCAAGAATACTGGAGTAAGTTGTCATTTTCTCCTCCAGGTGATTTTCCTGACCCAGGGATTTAACCTGCATTTCTTGCATTGACAAGGAGATTATTTAACACTGTAACATTTGCATTTGTAATCACTATCATTGATTTTTGGAATGAAGATCATACCAGACTATTAACTATCAACTACTGCTCTATAAAAAGCCTCTCTAAATCTTAGTTGCATACCAAAAACTTAACACTTTCTTATTTTTCAGTAATCTGTAAATTGGCTGACGGTTCCTCTGACTGCTTACCCAACTGCATTCAGGTGGAGTTATTATCATTTACATGAAATGATTGCGGGAAATACAAAGAAGTAGCAGAAAAATACATAAAGTGGAAAACTTGTTCTGGTCCTTCACGGCTACTTAAATCTTGAGTGGTCAGAGAAATCCAAATGCGTAAATAAGCCCTGCTTTCAAAAAGCTCATTTCTGTTGTAGTACCTTTAGTCATATAAAATCTCTTTTGTTAACCACTTAAAATGTAGAATTTGCCATTAAATGCCTTACTTTGGGGAATATGCTTGATTCTACTGAAGTACTACTGTTACCGGCAAAACCCATTAACAATTTCCAGTAAATAAAAACAGAATCCGGGGTAATAAAAATAAAGTCTAACCTTTTGCTTTACTTTGTGCTCCATCTCGCTTCACGTGTTCACAGGTTGCAGTTGACAGAGGCCTTGCCCCAACACTTCAGACCCCAGTTTCTGGTGAGAAAGGGCCTTGCTGTTGTTTCAGGTGGGCCAAGTGCAGAGGCTCTGCACACAGCACTCAACTTGCGCCAGCAGTGGGAATGAGGCGAGCCGTGCGCAGCGTCTGAGTCTGCCCCTGCTCTGAAACTCCACCCACTCTCTGCCCTGCCAATCAGGAGAGTGCGTTCCAGAGCTCAGCTGAGGCCTCTTCAATCTTTGATTGAACAATACAGCTTTAGCATCTAAACCAAACTCGGGCTTCTTTTACTGGCTCCGAAAACACAAGGCAGGAGGGCCCTTACTAGGGCCTGACCTGAAAGTGTCGGTCTTTGCCACCCCATGGACTCTAGCCCACCAGGCTCCTCTGCCCATGGAATTTCCCAGGCAAGAATACTGGAGTAAGTTGTCATTTTCTCCTCCAGGTGATTTTCCTGACCCAGGGATTTAACCTGCATTTCTTGCATTGACAAGGAGATTATTTAACACTGTAACATTTGCATTTGTAATCACTATCATTGATTTTTGGAATGAAGATCATACCAGACTATTAACTATCAACTACTGCTCTATAAAAAGCCTCTCTAAATCTTAGTTGCATACCAAAAACTTAACACTTTCTTATTTTTCAGTAATCTGTAAATTGGCTGACGGTTCCTCTGAGCTGTCTTACCCAACTGCATTCAGGTGGAGGGTTACCTGCGGCGAAAAACATGCAAGAGAGTCTAATTTAATTTTTAGGCAGTTAGTAACAACTTTTGCCTGGGTTACTTTAATTCTCCATGTAGCCTTCCTTCCTACAGTATTCTCAACTGGCCTCTAAGTGATGATTCTCAGGACAGCTGATAGTGGCAGCTGCAAACACTCTTAAGGCCCAGGTCTGAAAATCATTTTCTATTGGTCAAAGCTGGTCACACAATTAGCCTGTGTTAAAGGCTATGAAACTGCTGAGGTAAGATGCCTTCAAGATCCTTATAACAGTTTTGGGAGACTGAAAATGTAAACGAGGTACCAATTTAAATCTCTCAGAGGTCTTAAAAATTGTATTCGCACAGCCTGGGTGAGATCTTTGGCCACTGGGTTTATTGTACATTGAAGTTTTTTTGTTTTGTTTTGTTTTTTACTGCTGACCGAAATGGAAGTAGTCACTTTCAACCCAGCATGCTCTCTAGGCATTCCATATTCTAAATTTTAACTGCAAATCATTTCCTTCCTTAGTTCATTTTTCCTTCCAGTATCCTATATAGAGCTAAATACACACTAAACCTATCGGCAGTCTCTATCTTCTGTCTGTAGATGTCCTCCATCATATTCTGTTCCTTATGGATATTTTCTACGCTCAGTTCCAGAAGTCAATATTTTTATTAATTGTTCTTCCACGACGTCACATGGATTACCCTTTCTCTAGCCTTCAACAGAACCTTTTCCAGCAGCTATTTTGCTTGTCTTTGCTTACTTATTTCTCACTGCTTTTCCAAGTTCTCTTGTCATGAGGTCCTAAAATCAATGGCACAACTATAAGGGTTAGGAGGAAAGGGCAGGGCACAATTTTTGAAAAGAATGACAGCCCAAGGACACAGCATAAACCCATTAGAATCAAATGGGTCCAAGATGGCAGACCAGACCTTGATCCTCAGTCAGCAAGCTAAATGACACACCCAGAGGAGCCATGACCCAGCTGCCCCCCAAGGACATCATGCATAAACCCATTGAATCTGATCATACCAAAACTTAACACTTTCTTATTTTTCAGTAATCTGTAAATTGGCTGACGGTTCCTCTGAGCTGTCTTACCCAACTGCATTCAGGTGGAGGGTTACCTCGAAAAACATGCAAGAGAGTCTAATTTAATTTTTAGGCAGTTAGTAACAACTTTTGCCTGGGTTACTTTAATTCTCCATGTAGCCTTCCTTCCTACAGTATTCTCAACTGGCCTCTAAGTGATGATTCTCAGGACAGCTGATAGTGGCAGCTGCAAACACTCTTAAGGCCCAGGTCTGAAAATCATTTTCTATTGGTCAAAGCTGGTCACACAATTAGCCTGTGTTAAAGGCTATGAAACTGCTGAGGTAAGATGCCTTCAAGATCCTTATAACAGTTTTGGGAGACTGAAAATGTAAACGAGGTACCAATTTAAATCTCTCAGAGGTCTTAAAAATTGTATTCGCACAGCCTGGGTGAGATCTTTGGCCACTGGGTTTATTGTACATTGAAGTTTTTTTGTTTTGTTTTGTTTTTTACTGCTGACCGAAATGGAAGTAGTCACTTTCAACCCAGCATGCTCTCTAGGCATTCCATATTCTAAATTTTAACTGCAAATCATTTCCTTCCTTAGTTCATTTTTCCTTCCAGTATCCTATATAGAGCTAAATACACACTAAACCTATCGGCAGTCTCTATCTTCTGTCTGTAGATGTCCTCCATCATATTCTGTTCCTTATGGATATTTTCTACGCTCAGTTCCAGAAGTCAATATTTTTATTAATTGTTCTTCCACGACGTCACATGGATTACCCTTTCTCTAGCCTTCAACAGAACCTTTTCCAGCAGCTATTTTGCTTGTCTTTGCTTACTTATTTCTCACTGCTTTTCCAAGTTCTCTTGTCATGAGGTCCTAAAATCAATGGCACAACTATAAGGGTTAGGAGGGAAAGGGGCAGGGCACAATTTTTGAAAAGAATGACAGCCCAAGGACACAGCATAAACCCATTAGAATCAAATGGGTCCAAGATGGCAGACCAGACCTTGATCCTCAGTCAGCAAGCTAAATGACACACCCAGAGGAGCCATGACAGTTCTGCCTTTTTCCTAAAAGAGCTGCAATAACCCTCCCACTCATTAGCATATGGAATTACCCAGCCTATAAAAGCTAAGAATGCCATGTTTTCGGGGTCACTGGATTTGGTCTGCCATGGCCCACACTCAGTCTGTGGAGTGTGCTTTCTCTGAATCTGAATAAATCCATTTCTTACCTATCACTTTGTCTCTTGCTGAATTCTTCTCTGCAAAGAGACATGAAGAACCTAAACCTCAGTGGGTTCAGACATTGGGTAAGTGATTTTAATTACCAGGGTTTAGGCTGGGTTCGAGTCCCAGCGCGTGGGTTCAAGTCCCAAACAGGGTCTAGGCTGGGTTTGAGTACCGGCCGAAGTCCCAAGCAGGGTTTAGGCTGGGTTCGAGTCCTGGCCGCGTGGGTTCAAGCCCCAAACAATGTCTAGGCTGGGTTCAAGTCCCGGCCAAAGTCCCAAGCAGGGTTTAGGCTGTGATCGAGTCCCGGCCACGTGGGTTCAAGTCCCAAGCAGGTTTGATTAAGTCTGGGCCCTGGGTTTAAGTCTCAAATTTAAGTTGAACACTTTCACAACTATTTCAAGATTCTGTTAACGTAGCTCCTACTTTCAGGTACTAGCTTCTATAACTATTAACTATTAGTACAATACAAAACACACCAAAACTCCGTGGCATAAACCACAGATCATTTATTATCAGTCTCTGGATTGCAAGGTGATCTCTGTGCTGATTTACCTGCATAAACTCAATGGATGCTGAAAGATAAACTGGGCTATGCAGGGAAGAGAAATAATTTTCCACGTACACTTTTGAGTTATTACTGACTCTCTGTAACAAAGAGAGATTAGGAACAGGAAAATGAATGTAGTTTATAAAATATATACATCCTGAGTACATGGGAGATACCCAGAAAAAAAAGAAAAGATTAATTCAAAGAGGTAGCTTAGAATTTGCTTGTCTTTGCTTACTTATTTCTCACCGCTTTTCCAAGTTCTCTTGTCATGAGGTCCTAAAATCAATGGCACAACTATAAGGGTTAGGAGGGAAAGGGGCAGGGCACAATTTTTGAAAAGAATGACAGCCCAAGGACACAGCATAAACCCATTAGAATCAAATGGGTCCAAGATGGCAGACCAGACCTTGATCCTCAGTCAGCAAGCTAAATGACACACCCAGAGGAGCCATGACAGTTCTGCCTTTTTCCTAAAAGAGCTGCAATAACCCTCCCACTCATTAGCATATGGAATTACCCAGCCTATAAAAGCTAAGAATGCCATGTTTTCGGGGTCACTGGATTTGGTCTGCCATGGCCCACACTCAGTCTGTGGAGTGTGCTTTCTCTGAATCTGAATAAATCCATTTCTTACCTATCACTTTGTCTCTTGCTGAATTCTTCTCTGCAAAGAGACATGAAGAACCTAAACCTCAGTGGGTTCAGACATTGGGTAAGTGATTTTAATTACCAGGGTTTAGGCTGGGTTCGAGTCCCAGCCGCGTGGGTTCAAGTCCCAAACAGGGTCTAGGCTGGGTTTGAGTACCGGCCGAAGTCCCAAGCAGGGTTTAGGCTGGGTTCGAGTCCTGGCCGCGTGGGTTCAAGCCCCAAACAATGTCTAGGCTGGGTTCAAGTCCCGGCCAAAGTCCCAAGCAGGGTTTAGGCTGTGATCGAGTCCCGGCCACGTGGGTTCAAGTCCCAAGCAGGTTTGATTAAGTCTGGGCCCTGGGTTTAAGTCTCAAATTTAAGTTGAACACTTTCACAACTATTTCAAGATTCTGTTAACGTAGCTCCTACTTTCAGGTACTAGCTTCTATAACTATTAACTATTAGTACAATACAAAACACACCAAAACTCCGTGGCATAAACCACAGATCATTTATTATCAGTCTCTGGATTGCAAGGTGATCTCTGTGCTGATTTACCTGCATAAACTCAATGGATGCTGAAAGATAAACTGGGCTATGCAGGGAAGAGAAATAATTTTCCACGTACACTTTTGAGTTATTACTGACTCTCTGTAACAAAAGAGAGATTAGGAACAGGAAAATGAATGTAGTTTATAAAAATATATACATCCTGAGTACATGGGAGATACCCAGAAAAAAAAAGAAAAAGATTAATTCAAAGAGGTAGCTTAGAATTTGGACTTAAATATCAAAGGAAAGGAGATATGTAGGTCTCTTAGGGGAGAGTAAATAACTTTTTGGAAATATAAATGGACCCTTGGAAGAACAGATGAAAGATGTGATTGTTTGTGACAGTTTTCCTGGGTGTGGCATAGACTTATAGTCTCCTCTTGTGTGATAAGAAGGAATCTTTCCTAGCTGATGAAACTTCCAGGGAGGGAATTTATGACAACTGAGCCCCTTCTAAAACATATGTCTTTAAGACAGATAAGAGAAGTTCAGAGAAGGCCTGTCTGAACTTGCTGTTTCTCAAGTGCCTGAAGTTCAAAATAATCAATATGCCAAACTGGCATATTTGGGGATGACTCTGCTACCATTCAGCTATAAGGTACAAGATGGCCTCACTCAGCTAATTGAAAGTTGGTGCTGACTCTCCTTGGTGACAACTTACTTCTTCAAGATGTCTCTTGTCTTTAATTGGGCTAGGCACTCTTCCTTATATAATAGTCTTAAGAGCAATAATTTAAGAGAGAAAAGGCAAATACTACAAATCCTCTTGAGGCCATAGCTGTTGCACTCACACAGCATAATTTTCAGCACATTTTATTGGTTTAAGGGTGCCACAAGGCCAGCCAATATTTGAGGCATGAGAAATTATACTTTATCTCTTGATATCAGTTGCTACAAAGAATTTATGGGCTTATCTGATCTATCATTCAGATGAATAAAATCATAAAGGGGCCTAAACATATAGTATTTAAACTTTAATTTTAAAAATGTAAATGCTAAAACAAAAAAGATAAGGTCTCTAGGTCTGAAGTGAGTTTCCTGGAGGCAGCATATGTATGGCTCATGTTTTTGAATCCATTCAGCCAGCCTGTGCTATTAAAAAGTACAATACAAAACAAAACAAAACTCCGTGGCATAAACCACAGATCATTTATTATCAGTCTCTGGATTGCAAGGTGATCTCTGTGCTGATTTACCTGCATAAACTCAATGGATGCTGAAAGATAAACTGGGCTATGCAGGGAAGAGAAATAATTTTCCACGTACACTTTTGAGTTATTACTGACTCTCTGTAACAAAGAGAGATTAGGAACAGGAAAATGAATGTAGTTTATAAAAATATATACATCCTGAGTACATGGGAGATACCCAGAAAAAAAAAAGAAAAAGATTAATTCAAAGAGGTAGCTTAGAATTTGGACTTAAATATCAAAGGAAAGGAGATATGTAGGTCTCTTAGGGGAGAGTAAATAACTTTTTGGAAATATAAATGGACCCTTGGAAGAACAGATGAAAGATGTGATTGTTTGTGACAGTTTTCCTGGGTGTGGCATAGACTTATAGTCTCCTCTTGTGTGATAAGAAGGAATCTTTCCTAGCTGATGAAACTTCCAGGGAGGGAATTTATGACAACTGAGCCCCTTCTAAAACATATGTCTTTAAGACAGATAAGAGAAGTTCAGAGAAGGCCTGTCTGAACTTGCTGTTTCTCAAGTGCCTGAAGTTCAAAATAATCAATATGCCAAACTGGCATATTTGGGGATGACTCTGCTACCATTCAGCTATAAGGTACAAGATGGCCTCACTCAGCTAATTGAAAGTTGGTGCTGACTCTCCTTGGTGACAACTTACTTCTTCAAGATGTCTCTTGTCTTTAATTGGGCTAGGCACTCTTCCTTATATAATAGTCTTAAGAGCAATAATTTAAGAGAGAAAAGGCAAATACTACAAATCCTCTTGAGGCCATAGCTGTTGCACTCACACAGCATAATTTTCAGCACATTTTATTGGTTTAAGGGTGCCACAAGGCCAGCCAATATTTGAGGCATGAGAAATTATACTTTATCTCTTGATATCAGTTGCTACAAAGAATTTATGGGCTTATCTGATCTATCATTCAGATGAATAAAATCATAAAGGGGCCTAAACATATAGTATTTAAACTTTAATTTTAAAAATGTAAATGCTAAAACAAAAAAGATAAGGTCTCTAGGTCTGAAGTGAGTTTCCTGGAGGCAGCATATGTATGGCTCATGTTTTTGAATCCATTCAGCCAGCCTGTGTCTTTTTGTTGGCGCATTTAGTCCATTTACATTCAAAGTAATTATTGATACAAATGATCCTATTGTCATCTTCTTAGAGGTTATGATGGGTTTGTTTCATGGATCTTCTTCTTTTATACTTGTTGTCTATATAAGACCCTTTAACACTTGTTGTAAGGCTGGTTTGGTGTGGCTAAATTCTTTTAATTTTTGTTTATCTGTAAAGCTTTTGATTTCTCCATCAATTTTGAAGGAGATCCTTGCAGGGTAGAGGATTCTTGGTTGCAGATTATTCTCTTTCAGCCATTTAAATGTGTCCTGTCATTCCCTTCTGGCCTGCAGAGTTTCTGTTGAAAGATCAGCTGTTAAACGTATGGGCTTTCCCTTGTATGTCACTAGCTTCCTTTCCCTTGCTGCCTTGAGAATTCTGTCCTTGTGTTTAATTTGTGTTAGCTTCATTAATATGTGTCTTGGTGTGTTTCTTCTCGGATTGATTCTGTATGGTACTCTTTGCGCTTCGTGGACTTGATTGACTATTTCCTTTCCCATGTTGGGGAAATTTTCAACTAGAATCTCTTCAAAAATTTTATCATAGCCTTTCTTTTTTTCTTCTTCTTCTGGAATCCCTAATTCGAATGTTGGTGTGTTTGATATTATCCCAGAGGTCTCTGAGGCTATCCTCTGCTCTTTTCATTCTTTGAGCTACAGTCTGTTTTTCAGCAGTTACTTCCTCCATTCTATCTTCCAGCTCACTTATCCGGTCTTCTGTCTCAGATACTCTGCTCTTGATTCCTTCTACAGTGTTTTTCAGTTCAGCAACTGAGTTGTTTGTCTCTGTTACTTTTTCTGTAAGTTCTTGTATTTCTTTATTCAGTGTGTTAGTTGTGTCTTGCAATTTCTCTAAAATTCTGTTTTCAGAGTCTTTGATCATCTTTACTATCATTCTTCTGAAATCACTTTCAGAGAGTTTGTCCAAATTCTCTTCATTGATTTGATCTTGTGTGTTTGTAGATTGTTCCTTCACTCGTGTGGTATTTCTCTGCCGTTTCATTGTTATTATTAATTTTTTAACTGACTCTGTTTGGGATTTCCTTTTCCCAGACCTTGAGTTACGTCTGTTGGTGTTTGTTGTTTGGAGGGGGCTTCTTATTCTGGGTGATGCTGGTGGTTGGGTGATGTCAGGACTTGCATACAAGTGATTACCTTTGTTGGCATTCTCACTTGTATACTGCTCTCTAATGTTAGGTGTTCTCTATATTGTAGTGTTTTGGAGTCAGTGCTCCCTCCCTAAAGCCCCGGGGTTTGTTGCCTGATCAGGGAATGAAGATTTCACGGCTGGTTTGTTATGGCATTAAATGATATTAAAACATATATATGCGAATGAGAAACAGAAGGTATACCTTTGACAAATGGCAGTTAAAATATTATGCAAATACTATCTAGCGTATTGAATTATACACACAAACATATACATCTGTAACATAACCCAAGCATTCCAACCAAAAATACAGTACAATATGTTAGCACGGCAAATAAAGAAAACCAAGAATGATATCCACCAGTTAATAACCAAACTAAGTAGAGCGCCAATTGGAGAATAATGTTAGAGCAGGGTCCCCATTGGGGATAAGGCAATGAGGACAGAACAGTCTAAGAAATATGGTGGGAAAAGGAAAAAAGAGAAAGGGAGGATAGAAGAGAAATATAGAATGATACTGCAAAGTTAAATATAGGAAGATAAAGATTTGTATGTATTAGAGTTTAATGTTATAGGAATGGAGTATCAGAGAAAGCAAAGAATTATAGGGGAAGTAGTAGTACAAATAAAAAAAATTTTTTTAAATTAAAACAGAGATAAGTATATAGAAAAATATAGATAATCAAAGCAAAAACAATGAAAACAAACAAAACCCCCACAGAACCTTAAAAGGCCAATGGGGAACCAGAAGTTTATACCAAAATAAAATGTGTGGTTTAAAAGGAAAAAGACAAAAAAAAAAATGTAAACTTGAATATATTCAGTCTTACTGATGAGATTAGTAGTTTCAATAGAATTCAATGGGGGAAATAAACACATTCACTCTCACACTCCCCAAAAGAAAAAAAACCCAACGGGGGGGTACACTGAGTGGGTTCGGAAAAAAGGTGGAAAAAATTGAAACAAAACAATATGATACAAAAAAAAAAAGCAATAAAAATAATAAGCAATAAAATGAAATTTTAAAAATTCAGCAGTAACTCCAGCTTCAGACAAAACGTGAAAATAATGTTTATGTTCTTCTGTCTCTTGCTGACTATTCAGGAATTATCAGTCTTTTTCTTGCCTCTGGCAGTGGCTGGATCTGAAGACCACTTTGACTGCTTGTTTATTTCGGCCTATTCCAGAACTAAAAGGCCCACCCAGGCTGGCCCTGGGAGTTTCTTAATCCGAATCCCTTTTCTTGCTGGGTGGAGCTAAATTCCCTCCCTGTAGCTTGACCAGCAGCCAAACTATAGCAGGGAAAATGGCGTCTGTCTCACAAAGGATTTATTCCCACACTCTCTATGGGAAGCACTTCCGCAGTGACCCCGACCCTGCTGCAGGCCACGTCGATTCCCGCCACCGTGGGAGACGTCAGATTACTCAGACGTGAGTCTGGCTCAGTCTCATGCAGGATGGCTATTCCCCTCTCCTGGATCACGGTACACACAAGAGTTTCCAGCCCTCCTTGGAGGCTCTGTGATCGGGTTAATGGTAACCTCCTCCAAAGGAAACTGAGTGCTGTCCTTCCAAGGACTGCTCAAGGGCACTACTAGCTCAAGGGGGCACTTGGACCCTCCAAAGCGGGTCTGGCTCAGTCCCTTATGGGTGTCACCGCTCCTTTCCCGGGTCTTGATCTGCAATAGGCTTTGCCCTTTGGCCCGCCCAGCCTCTTGGTGGGTATGAGGTTTGACTTTTAAAAGTGCGATTGCACCCTTCCTACCGTCTTGATGCGGCTTCTCCTTTGTTCTTCGATGTGGGGTATCCTCTCCGTGATCAGATCCAACCTCCTCCTGTTGATGGTTTTTCAGGAATTCGTTGCAATTCAGGCGATTTTGCAGGAGAGATAAGTGCACGTCCTTTCGCAGCGTGGCGGCGGCTCGGTCCGACGCAGCTTCTTGGTCCTGCGTGGCTTCTCAGTTCAACACAGCTTCTCGGTCCGATGCGGCTTCTCCAAGGACTTAGTTGATTACAAAAATAGAGTAAAATTCTTCATAGTCCTCCATGAATAGCAAGTAGGAGAGAAAATAGGGAGAAAAATGGAGAAAGAAAGGGAAAGGTGGAAATTCCAGTCACCTTGAGTCTTAATTAATCTACTTTGTGAAGTTCCTCCAGGGCTTTGTTGTGAAGGAGCACTTGGACTGCTTGTTTATTTTGGCCCATTCCAGAACTAAAAGGCCCACCCAGTCTGGCCCTGGGAGTTTCTTAATCCAAATCCCTTTTCTTGCTGGGTGGAGCTAATTTCCCTCCCTGTAGCTTGACCAGCAGCCAAACTACAGTAGGGAAAATGGCGTCTGTCTCACAAAGGATTTATTCCCACATGCTCTATGGGAAGCACTTCTGGAGTGACCCCGACCCTGCTGCAGGCCACAGTCGACCCCCGCCACCGCGGGAGACGTCAGATTACTCAGACGTGAGTCTGGCTCAGTCTCATGCAGGATGGCTATTCCCCTCTCCTGGATCACGGTACACACAAGAGTTTCCAGCCCTCCTTGGAGGCTCTGTGATCGGGTTAATGGTAACCTCCTCCAAAGGAAACTGAGTGCTGTCCTTCCAAGGACTGCTCAAGGGCACTACTAGCTCAAGGGGGCACTTGGACCCTCCAAAGCGGGTCTGGCTCAGTCCCTTATGGGTGTCACCGCTCCTTTCCCGGGTCTTGATCTGCAATAGGCTTTGCCCTTTGGCCCGCCCAGCCTCTTGGTGGGTATGAGGTTTGACTTTTAAAAGTGCGATTGCACCCTTCCTACCGTCTTGATGCGGCTTCTCCTTTGTTCTTCGATGTGGGGTATCCTCTCCGTGATCAGATCCAACCTCCTCCTGTTGATGGTTTTTCAGGAATTCGTTGCAATTCAGGCGATTTTGCAGGAGAGATAAGTGCACGTCCTTTCGCAGCGTGGCGGCGGCTCGGTCCGACGCAGCTTCTTGGTCCTGCGTGGCTTCTCAGTTCAACACAGCTTCTCGGTCCGATGCGGCTTCTCCAAGGACTTAGTTGATTACAAAAATAGAGTAAAATTCTTCATAGTCCTCCATGAATAGCAAGTAGGAGAGAAAATAGGGAGAAAAATGGAGAAAGAAAGGGAAAGGTGGAAATTCCAGTCACCTTGAGTCTTAATTAATCTACTTTGTGAAGTTCCTCCAGGGCTTTGTTGTGAAGGAGCAACTTGGAGGCTTAGGTGTGTGATTTAGTTATTTGGAGTGCCTCTCTTCCCTTGGGATGGGTTCCACTTTAAGATGAATGCCAGGGAAAGAACCCCAAGAGAGTCAATGAACAGGAGGAGTATGAAATTAACTCAGGATCTACAAGTAAATGAAGGACTAGAGGAACTTGGTCATGCAAACCAACTAGGATAGGACCCAGAGGAGTGGATATTGTCATCATCAAACCCTTGATTATCTTTCAGCTAACTATTACCTGGGAAGATATAGGTTACAATTAGTATCCACCCATATTTTAAAAATAAGTTCCAAACTTCTTATTAAGGTGTAAAAGGCCTTTTTTAATTCAGCTTCAGGCTCTTTCTTTCAGACTTTATTTCATTTGCCTTTCTATTTTTATAAAGCTTTACAACCTGCTCTGCTGTAACATTATTTGCCTTTAGCTTCTATGTCATTTTACATGTTCTTCCCTTTGCCTGGGGAACATTTTTCTCTTTATTTTCTTTTTCACTGGGATAGCATTTACCAGACTTTCAAAATTTATCACAGTCTTCATTTATACCAAGATCGCCTGGATGCCTTTCTACATGTTCCCACAAAACCCAGTGCTCTGTGCAGATCAGATTATTAAATTTGTTTAATTAAACAGAGTTCAAAAATAAAGACTCTCCAATCTATTCTAAACTTGGAATAATCAGTTCAGTGCCTTTTGGGGTAAGAGAGGGAATACAAGTAGTAGAGGATCAAGTGTAGTTAGTAGGAAATAGTGGCAAGTTAAGGACTTAGATATGGCACATCCTTCAGGGAAAACTTTGATACTCAGTTTTTCTTATAGCTTTCCCTGACAAACAAAATGTATCTGTAAACCAAATGAGTGTGTTTTACAACTACAGTCTTGAGATCACATATCATGTTTTACATTGAATTAATTATATAACATAAAACTGGCACATAAGAGGGACTTATAAATACTGACTGAATGAAAACGTTACTGACTAAATGAATGAGATTATTCCTGATTTCCAGGAATTTTGTTTCTTCCTATAGACACTTCAATTAGTTGACACACTTTAAGAGAGCAAATGAGGGATGAGTTTTAAAGTAAATGAGGGATGAGTTTTAAGTATTTAGCTCCAGATAGGCATAAATTTAGGACCCTGAATATACAAGTTATAAATCTTGAAGTTTTTAACTAGAATGAGCTTACAATATTCATTTCTAGCCTGAAAAAAATAATACAAGATAGAATTTCTAACTAAAAATACGTAATGTTGGTTAAGGTAGCTTCTATTTTTTATAAGTAGGCATATTTTATATCCTAAAAAAGTCAACATTCTGGAAGAGTCAATATGGTCTTGACACTTTATCTAGTTCCTCTGTATCTAGCTTATTTATTTTGACAAATATTTTGTATAAATTCATCAGTACCATCTTTCTAGATTCCATATATATGTGTGCTAGCATATAATATTTATCTTTTTTTTTTTCTGACTTATTTCACTCTGTATAATAGGTTCTAGGTTCATCCACCTCATTAGAACTGACTCAAATGCATTCGTTTCTATTGCTGAGTAACATTCCATTGTGTATACATACCACAGCTTCTGAATTTATTTGCAGGACAGCAACGGAGAAGCAGACACAGAGAACAGACTTATGGACACAGCGATGGGGGGACAGAGCAGTGGGTGAGATTATGGAAAGATAACATGGAAAACTACATTATCATATGTAAAACAGATAGCCAATGAGAATTTGCTGTAAGACTCAGGGAACTCAAACAGGGGTTCTGTAACAATCTGGAGAGATGGTATGGGAAAGAGATGGGAAGGAGGTTCACAAGGGCATGTCTACTTATGGCTGCTTCATGTTGATATGTTGGCAGAAAACAACACAATTCTGTAAAGCAATTATCTTTCAATTAAAAAAAAAAAAGATTCTGCATAGTCAATAAAATAAACAGAAATAAATAGTTATAACTAAAATAATTATTTCTTTGAAGTAGTAAGTTCTAACTATTTGGCTGTTGAATTAATTATATAACATAAACTGACATGGGGATTATTCCTGAATGAAAACGTTACTGACTAAATGAATGAGATTATTCCTGATTTCCAGGAATTTTGTTTCTTCCTATAGACACTTCAATTAGTTGACACACTTTAAGAGAGCAAATGAGGGATGAGTTTTAAAGTAAATGAGGGATGAGTTTTAAGTATTTAGCTCCAGATAGGCATAAATTTAGGACCCTGAATATACAAGTTATAAATCTTGAAGTTTTTAACTAGAATGAGCTTACAATATTCATTTCTAGCCTGAAAAAAATAATACAAGATAGAATTTCTAACTAAAAATACGTAATGTTGGTTAAGGTAGCTTCTATTTTTATAAGTAGGCATATTTTATATCCTAAAAAAGTCAACATTCTGGAAGAGTCAATATGGTCTTGACACTTTATCTAGTTCCTCTGTATCTAGCTTATTTATTTTGACAAATATTTTGTATAAATTCATCAGTACCATCTTTCTAGATTCCATATATATGTGTGCTAGCATATAATATTTATCTTTTTTTTTTTCTGACTTATTTCACTCTGTATAATAGGTTCTAGGTTCATCCACCTCATTAGAACTGACTCAAATGCATTCGTTTCTATTGCTGAGTAACATTCCATTGTGTATACATACCACAGCTTCTGAATTTATTTGCAGGACAGCAACGGAGAAGCAGACACAGAGAACAGACTTATGGACACAGCGATGGGGGGACAGAGCAGTGGGTGAGATTATGGAAAGATAACATGGAAAACTACATTATCATATGTAAAACAGATAGCCAATGAGAATTTGCTGTAAGACTCAGGGAACTCAAACAGGGGTTCTGTAACAATCTGGAGAGATGGTATGGGAAAGAGATGGGAAGGAGGTTCACAAGGGCATGTCTACTTATGGCTGCTTCATGTTGATATGTTGGCAGAAAACAACACAATTCTGTAAAGCAATTATCTTTCAATTAAAAAAATAAAAAAAGATTCTGCATAGTCAATAAAATAAACAGAAATAAATAGTTATAACTAAAATAATTATTTCTTTGAAGTAGTAAGTTCTAACTATGCTGTTGCCTGAAGGAGATTCTGAGGTCTGCTCGGAAAATTAGCAAATAATAAAGGGGTATTAACACTACATTTCAAAAATTAAAAAAAAATACAAGGTCTACTTCTGACGTCAACCAAAGGAATTAAGAGGATAGAAAACTGAATATTCCTCACTGTGTGAGTCAATGTTATTTAATGCCATGCCTTTTGTTGTCAATTTCAGATAAAACCAAGAATATACATGCTACATTTTTAAAATACAAGGGCTAGGTAAAAACCACTGACCTAATCTAGCATAACTAAATTAGGTTTATGGACATAATTCCAATGTGTATATGTGTGCATGTATGTAGGCTTTCCTGACCCAACATGCAATTCTCAGATACAAGGTGCATATCCTCCAGCTCAAATCAATTCTGACACTATCTATTGGAGTTAGCATTTGGTTCTACAGGTTAAAAGTTCAGTCCTTCAGGACTGCCTCCCTCACTCCACCAACTCAGATGCCTGTTGCAACCTGCTGCCGGAGCTTTTCACCACTGTCTACACATCAGAGGTCTTCACAGCCTCTTCCTTGGATTTGACTAATGTACTAGAGTGACTTATAGCTAAGAGAAATATTGTGCTTACTAGATCAACAGTTTATAATAATAAGATATTACTCAGGAAGAGTCAGATGTAAAAATGGTATACATAGGGCAAGGCGTGGAGAAAGTTATGAAGCTTCCATGACCTCTACAGAAACTACTCTCTCAGTATCTCTAAATGCTCACCAATGTGGAAGCTCCCTTAACTCTGCCCTCGTGGGTTCTTAACGGAGGCTTCATTACATAGTCACCACTGATTAAACCATTGGCTGTTGGCAATTGACTCAACCTCCAGCCCTCTCCCTTCACCAACTATCTGGGACTGGAGCTGAAAGTTGGTTCCCCTAGCAACTAGCTTTCATCCATAGGGGTCTTTCAGAAGTCACCTGGCTAATAGAAAGTGCAACAGACAAATGTGGCAAAGACACTTTTATTTCTTTGAAACTTCAGAAACTTCTAAATTTTGGGGAGCTGTGAGCCAGTGGTTGCAGACCAAATATATATATATACATATATATATACATATATATATATACATATATGTATATAAATGATATTGCAATGCAATTTACTCTTCTGTAGTTTCATTATCTTGGCTCTAATTTTCCTTTTTCTGAAAAGGGAATATCCTTGTTGAGAAAAATAGGAAGAGTGTGATGTGATCCAGTTGTACATGGGGTATTTTCCTCATTCCTTTCTAAAAGTGTCCATGCACACACAAAAATCAGACAGGTTGAAGTAACTGTGTCAGTACATAGAGGAGGAGAAGCTCTCTAGTAAAGAGGCTAGCCACATTTCATAATGAGGCTACAATTTAAAGTTTTTTCTCATTATTTTCACTATATTTTTGAAGCTAGACAGGTGGTCTTTTTTAAGCAAACATTCTGCTGAAAGCATATTTGGCCTGTCCACCAGAGCATGGTCCACTGAATCCATTTTCAAGGCCAAGCAACTGAATTAACCTGAAGGACCAAATGAAATAAATAAAGCTGGTGGTTAGCTCCACTCTATTAATACTAGAGAGGTGTACTAGGATGCATGGTTTATGATGGTATTCAACTCCAAAGGAATGAGGTTGTTTTACCTTGAACAGATTTCCCTCAGACTACTTACCACCTTTAGGTGACTGGATTGTAGTTTGGATTGTAGTCGGCTATTCATGTTCACTTTAGCAATGTTTTGGAGGTAAGAAAATAGTGGGGGTGAAGGGAAAATTGTATAAATGGCTTTAAGCTTGAAGAAAAGCTTGATAGACACAGGGTCTTGTAAGCCTCACGAGGGAAAAATGCAGCCACCAAGATGTGGCATTAATTTATTTACTCAAAACAATTTGCCATTTTCTGACAACAATCAGTTTTTCATTTCTAGATACTTGGTAGACACACAGAGTTAGAGTAGATTTTAGCTTTGTCGTTTAGCCCTTACTTATATAGCCACCATAAATGCATTGCCTATGACAGAAGCAAGCTCTTAACATTGCACATTTTTTCCTTACAAGGCTCTGCCCCTAGCAACTAGCTTTCATCCATAGGGGTCTTTCAGAAGTCACCTGGCTAATAGAAAGTGCAACAGACAAATGTGGCAAAGACACTTTTATTTCTTTGAAACTTCAGAAACTTCTAAATTTTGGGGAGCTGTGAGCCAGTGGTTGCAGACCAAATATATATATATACATATATATATACATATATATATATACATATATGTATATAAATGATATTGCAATGCAATTTACTCTTCTGTAGTTTCATTATCTTGGCTCTAATTTTCCTTTTTCTGAAAAGGGAATATCCTTGTTGAGAAAAATAGGAAGAGTGTGATGTGATCCAGTTGTACATGGGGTATTTTCCTCATTCCTTTCTAAAAAGTGTCCATGCACACACAAAAATCAGACAGGTTGAAGTAACTGTGTCAGTACATAGAGGAGGAGAAGCTCTCTAGTAAAGAGGCTAGCCACATTTCATAATGAGGCTACAATTTAAAGTTTTTTCTCATTATTTTCACTATATTTTTGAAGCTAGACAGGTGGTCTTTTTTAAGCAAACATTCTGCTGAAAGCATATTTGGCCTGTCCACCAGAGCATGGTCCACTGAATCCATTTTCAAGGCCAAGCAACTGAATTAACCTGAAGGACCAAATGAAATAAATAAAGCTGGTGGTTAGCTCCACTCTATTAATACTAGAGAGGTGTACTAGGATGCATGGTTTATGATGGTATTCAACTCCAAAGGAATGAGGTTGTTTTACCTTGAACAGATTTCCCTCAGACTACTTACCACCTTTAGGTGACTGGATTGTAGTTTGGATTGTAGTCGGCTATTCATGTTCACTTTAGCAATGTTTTGGAGGTAAGAAAATAGTGGGGGTGAAGGGAAAATTGTATAAATGGCTTTAAGCTTGAAGAAAAGCTTGATAGACACAGGGTCTTGTAAGCCTCACGAGGGAAAAATGCAGCCACCAAGATGTGGCATTAATTTATTTACTCAAAACAATTTGCCATTTTCTGACAACAATCAGTTTTTCATTTCTAGATACTTGGTAGACACACAGAGTTAGAGTAGATTTTAGCTTTGTCGTTTAGCCCTTACTTATATAGCCACCATAAATGCATTGCCTATGACAGAAGCAAGCTCTTAACATTACACATTTTTTTTTTCCTTACAAGGCTCTGCACACAATGAATTTTTAATGAAGGAGTATCTCTTAGTTGGTCAGACATCTTAGGCAAGTGTTGTGAGTTTAGGTTTGGAGCTGGATGCCTCAACATTGTCATCTACTAATTCTCTCACTATTCTTAGAAAATAAATATTTTAGGATGTTCGTGTATATCATAAAAGACGACATTTATTTACCATAATTTACTACATCATTCTCAAAAAGCCTTTTTGATAGTTCCCTCAATTTATTTCAATGATAAAGTGATTTACGAGTTCTTGTACTCAGAAAGCCTTAATGCATTCTCATTGCCTGAAAATCTGGGTTAAAGTACAGGGAGCAGTTTCAAACCTGAATTGTAAAATACTCTGTCTTAATGAATTGCATCTTTGACACGTTTTTCTTTTCATTTTGAAAAAAATATTTTTCTCCAAATATGATTCCAGATATATGTTTTGCAGGCCACTATGGGTCAGAAATATTCTATAGAAGAAAGCATTTTGATAGATATTGGGAATAATTTTAATAGAAGAAAAAGCTCATATTTATCTCAATGTGGCTATGTTCTATAAGAAGATTTCAGTATCCGAAGCACAAAAATAAAATGACCACAGTCAAAATATTGACAATCTTCCCTTATAACCTACTCTTAATTGTTACTTTGGTGTCAAATAGATGGTACACTGACCTTTATAAGTAAGGCTCCAATGGACAAGGGGGTAGAGGGTGTCAAGCATCAGAATAAATTCAACTTAACAAACAGGCTTTGACCCCAACCAGATCCAAAGTCCAGCCATAGGCCCATTAGAAATAAATATAAATTGTAGAATCATTTTAAGAAGGTTGTGCCACTTAACACTATTAAACTCAATAATTGAAAAGGAAATAACTGGAATTAAAAGTTTCTTAAAAAATGTATATCCTAAATATAAGGCCATATCACTTCATCTTTTAAAGAATGTGGCTTCAAAATTTTCTTAAAAATAATTTCTCATTTATGCTTATCCTATATGCTTACATAATAGGATATTCAGCATAAAGCTATAATTTTTTTTCTTTTTTTATACTTATTTATACTTTTAGATATACTCCTTATTATGTTTTTATT
Source organism: Tragulus kanchil (assembly GCA_022376925.1). Lineage (NCBI taxonomy): Eukaryota > Metazoa > Chordata > Mammalia > Artiodactyla > Tragulidae > Tragulus > Tragulus kanchil. Next base: position 239,424,033 of record JAIOJX010000004.1, on the reverse strand, counting down.
ATTATTATTATTTATTTATTTGGGGGTGCGGGTTGGGGAGGAAGGATGGCAGGCAGGCCACTCCTACTGGTCTTTCATTTATCTATTTTCATCCATCTTCGTTCTTTGACCCGTGTGGGCCTCCCATCACGGTGGCGTCTGTCGTTGCAGAGCACCGGCTCTGGGCGCATGCGCTCCAGAGCTCCGGCTCGGTAATTGGACACACAGGTCCAGCCGCTCTGCGGCATGTGGGATCTTCCCAGGCCAGGGATCGAACTGGCGCCCTTTGCACTGCAAGGCAGTGTCCCTACCCACTGGACCACCAAGGAAGCCCAAAGCTATATTTTTGATAGAGTAATTTTCTATACCTAAAGCTAAAATAATTTTATAAATTATACAAGCAATCATATCAAAGATCCAATTCATTAGGACAGCTGACTGATAACACATATATCTGATACAAAAGTTTTTCTTCAAGGCCTTAAATCCAAGTCTAAGAAATTTTTAGGTCTTTTAACTTTTACTACAGAAGTTCAAGAAGCCTAAGAGTTCACCTTGAATGCTAAAATGTTAAGGCCATGCCTAACATTTCTATAATTCAAATTGCATTAAAATGAGCTCAAAATATTGTATTTACCCACAATAACTGTTTTAGGGCACACTCAAATCTGTCAAAAGTTGCCTAGTGATTCCTTTGAGCACAATATATCACAACAGGATGGTAGAGACAAGCTAAAGTTAGAGACTAAATGACATTTTTTCAAAGTATATCTTTGCTCTCTTTTTATTGAAAAAAAGCACTGTTCAACTGAATTGCGCTTAGAAATATGTTTTTGTGTGTATATGTGTGTGTGTGTGTGCTTGTGTGTGTATATTTGCGTACACACAAGGATTTCTTTCGTTTCTAAGGGGAAGCATTTCCTGTCTGGGGTTTTCGGTTGTAGGTGTATGAAGTATCTTCAGGAGTTCTGGTTTTACTAATCTTTACATTCTCTATCCTCAACTCTGGGAAAATAAAGTTTAATGTGAGGACTCTCAAACATACAGGAAGATATAACAAAAATGTAGTGATTTTTGCAGTAATTGATTACTAGTTCAAGTTAAACTAACATGAATGAAAGCTAATGTTATTTATAACACTGAAAGTATTTTTCATATTTCTCTGCAATGTTTTAAGATAGGCTAAATAAATAATTAATAAATGACTGCTCAAAGTCCTTCAGGAAGTATTAGGTCTTTCATTACCAAAGGCAATGATGTAACTCAATACTATTGAGCCTCTGTCCTAAAAGTAATTTTCAGGCAATAGGTGGCTTTTCCCTCTGTGTATTATATCACAGAATAGATTCTTTAAAAACAACCTCTATAAATAATTCTAAATATCAATCCCTCCATATTTATAACATTTATATTGGATTCTAGCAGTGAGACTAATTTGAAAATGTCTACTTAAAAATAAGAAAAACGGCTTCCCTGATGGTCCAGTGGGTGGGGAGTGCACATTGCAGTGCAAGGGGCACCAGTTTGATCCCTCGCCTGGGAAATTCCCATGTACAGTGGAGCAGCTGGACTGATGTATCCAATTATGAGCCAGCATTCTGCAGCGCATGCATCCAGAGCTGGTGCCCTGCAGCGAGAGAGGCCCCTGCAATGGGAGGCCCACACAAGCCAAAGAATAAAAATGGATAAAAATAAATTAAAATAAAAATAAAAGAGGCCAAAATTTAAAAAAAGAAGAAGAAGAAAAAGGGCTTCCCTAGTGGTCCAGTGGGTAAGGAGAGCACCTTGCAGTGCAAAGGGTACTGGTTCGATCCCTGGCCTAGGAAGATCCCACATGCCATGGAGAGCTGGACCATTGTGTCCAATAACTAGCCAGCGCTCTGGAGCTCATGTGCCCAGAGTCAGTGCACTGCAGTGAGAGAGGCCACTGTAATGAGAGGCGCACACAGGCCAAAGAATAAAGATGGAAGAAAATAAATATAAACAAAAGAGGCATGATGAGGAAAAGAAAAGAAAAGAATAAAAGAAAGACAAAAAAGCCTACTTCAAGAATTTGTAGCTTAATATGAATAAAATTCCACAAATGTTTACAATAAGTTATTACCAAAGAAATTAATAAAGGTTGACTTTATCCAAATTTCAATAAAGTTCAAATTATATAACATCCCAGACCAGATGGATACAATGGCTTTGCTTTTAGTGTTCAAGTAGTGTCAAGACTGATTTGCCACTATAATTACTGCCTTTTTTCTATCCATTATTGCTCCTTTTCAAGATTTGGCAGCCCTATCTTACAGAGGCTTTAAATAAGGTAAGAGTCACTGTTGAACAGGGATTTCTGGTTTCAAAGTAATGAATATGTATAATGAAAGAAATGAAGTACTTTAGAGACAGAGTAACACAACAGAGTTGAATACTATGCTACCTATAGATATTAGAGGTAATCTCACATACAATCCATTTATTTTAGTAGTGAAAGCAAAGGATTCATGAAAAATATCTGACTTGCTCAAGATCACAAAGCTAGTTGCGTCATGCAGTGTTAAGTGTGGGTCTTCCCTGGTGGTCCAGTGGGCAAGGACACCACCTTGCAGTGCAAGGGGCACCGGTTCGATCCCTGGCCTGGGAAGATCCCACGTGTCATGGAGCAGCTGGACCGATGTGTCCAATTACCGAGCCGGAGCCTAGAGCTAGTGCCCTGCGACAACAGAGGCCACTGCGATGGGAGGCCCACACAGGCCAAAAGAACAAAGATGGATGAAAATAGATAAATGAAAGACCGATAGAAGTGGCCCACCCACCCCGCTCCCTCCCCTCCTCCAAAAATTAAAAAAAAAAAAAAAAACAGTGTCTTTCGCTTATAGGAATTCTTTCTATGAAAACAGTAAGATGATTGTTTTGTTTATTGTGGTCATCTACCAAAACCTGGCTTTCCCCTGAAGCTCAGTGGTAAAGAATTCATCTACCAATGAAGGAAACATGGGTCTGATCTCTGGTTCAGGAAGATCCCCTAGAAAAGGAAATGGAAACCCACTCCAGTATTCCTGCCTGGAGAAGGCTATGGATAGAGGAGCCTGGTGGGCTACAGATATGGGCTTACAGAGAGTTGGACAAGACTTAGTGAATGAACAACAACAACGTCAGATAAATAAAAATGTACAAGAGTTTTGGTTGGTTTCAGGGAGAATTTACAAGACTATGAAATTTCTACTGAAATATACTCCACACAGAAGGAGGTAAAATTCATCCAGGAATTTGAAAAAAAAAATACATCTCCAAAGAAAACAAAAATTTTAATCTAGTGATTTCTTCTATTTAAATTCACTTTCAATTCAAATGAACTTATTTTTTCTTTTATATAGTATTTTTATGTTTTCCTAAATGAAATTATGTTTTAGATTTGCTTCAGAATAATGTATTATGGGTTATGTGAGGAGAGAATAGGGAATGTAGAGGAAAGATTGGTGACACATGTAAATCTCTTATAATACACTCTTTTATAACAATTCAAATGCTTTCATAATAATGAGTTAAAATATATAACCTCCATCTCTTTTAATAAATGGAGATATCTGGGCTATTTTTAACCAAACATTGGATATCTCTGGGAAATTATCTCAGGTAAGTGTAATTCCATTGCTGAGCTAACATCTCTGTCTAACTTTCTTCCTCTATAATGGATCCTTCTGATTCTCTATGCCTCCTGACATAGAGACAACATAAATGTCTTCTTATTTTTGGTACTGGTTTTCATATTTTTGTATTTTTTCAGAATTTACAACTTGAGAGAAAATAAATCAAACATGTTCTAACTACTTTCAAGGCGACTGTGAGATTTGAGACGTAGTGGAGATGAAAGCACTTTGTAATCTGTGAGAAGTTAAAGACATGTTATCCATCATTATGATAAAGATGATCATAATGATGAAGATGTTGGTAATTGATCTAATTGGTTTTCTTTCTGTTTTATCTCATGCAGCCACATATGCAATTAAAGCTCTTATTAAATCAGTGTGGATGTTGATCAGTTGCTTATAGTGATGTACTAAATCAGTGGAATTTTGATAATGGCTTTCATGTAAGTTATATGAACACTGCTAAGTCCCAAATCTGCATTTGAACATTCTTTGTTACACTTATAATAATTTTTTAAAAACTGTTTATTTATTTGGCTGCATTGGATCTTAGCTGTGATAGGTGAAATCTTCATTGTGGCACAGGGGCTTGGTTGCCCCTTATCATGTGGAATCTTAGCTCCCTGACCAGGAATCAAACCCACATCCCTTGCATTGGAAGGCAGATTCTTAAGTGCTGGACTACCAGGGAAGTCCCAACAATTTTTCTTTTTTTTAAGAAAATACCACTTTACTAGATCTCAAGATAGAGTGTGATTCATTTTCATTCTGAAACATTTTTTATTTAGTCCTTGAATGTGTTTGCCTAATTGGAAGTTGGAGGCTCTCTATTAAAGATTATCATTTATACCATTGAAAAAGGTAATATTTATATTAATTCTATTTTCTACTATTATTTTTGTCCTCATAAGGTAAGTTACCAATTTTTAATGTGTTCCTCATACTTTAATTCTGTCTGCAGCCCATGGGGTTACACAGTGTTGGACATGACTGAAGTGACTAAGCAGCAGCAAAGTCTGTTCTCAAAGAAAGAAATTGAAAACCATTCCATGTATCTTTAAAATTTTTTCTAAATAACCATAATTTCCTTGTGAAATCTAATTCAAACAAGAGCTCTTCTACAATGATGCAGTGATGTAATTGTGACAATCCGCTTTCATCACCCACAATGTTATTGTACTTAATATAATATAGCATGAGGAAGAGCCCTAAAATATATATTTCACACTGAAATCATTTATTTATAAATTTTAAGGCCCTAACATAGATATTTAAATTAATATCTAAACTTTCATCATTATGATAAAGATGATCATAATGATGAAGATGTAATTGATCTAATTGGTTTTCTTTCTGTTTTATCTCATGCAGCCACATATGCAATTAAAGCTCTTATTAAATCAGTGTGGATGTTGATCAGTTGCTTATAGTGATGTACTAAATCAGTGGAATTTTGATAATGGCTTTCATGTAAGTTATATGAACACTGCTAAGTCCCAAATCTGCATTTGAACATTCTTTGTTACACTTATAATAATTTTTTAAAAACTGTTTATTTATTTGGCTGCATTGGATCTTAGCTGTGATAGGTGAAATCTTCATTGTGGCACAGGGGCTTGGTTGCCCCTTATCATGTGGAATCTTAGCTCCCTGACCAGGAATCAAACCCACATCCCTTGCATTGGAAGGCAGATTCTTAAGTGCTGGACTACCAGGGAAGTCCCAACAATTTTTCTTTTTTAAGAAAATACCACTTTACTAGATCTCAAGATAGAGTGTGATTCATTTTCATTCTGAAACATTTTTTATTTAGTCCTTGAATGTGTTTGCCTAATTGGAAGTTGGAGGCTCTCTATTAAAGATTATCATTTATACCATTGAAAAAGGTAATATTTATATTAATTCTATTTTCTACTATTATTTTTGTCCTCATAAGGTAAGTTACCAATTTTTAATGTGTTCCTCATACTTTAATTCTGTCTGCAGCCCATGGGGTTACACAGTGTTGGACATGACTGAAGTGACTAAGCAGCAGCAAAGTCTGTTCTCAAAGAAAGAAATTGAAAACCATTCCATGTATCTTTAAAATTTTTTCTAAATAACCATAATTTCCTTGTGAAATCTAATTCAAACAAGAGCTCTTCTACAATGATGCAGTGATGTAATTGTGACAATCCGCTTTCATCACCCACAATGTTATTGTACTTAATATAATATAGCATGAGGAAGAGCCCTAAAATATATATTTCACACTGAAATCATTTATTTATAAATTTTAAGGCCCTAACATAGATATTTAAATTAATATCTAAACTTTATAGATTTACATGAGGTAACAAATGTAATCCTATTAGAGGGAGATGAAGTAGAGTCAAAATAGTAAGACAGTGTCAAAGTTCAGTTACTCAACTCACAATGAGCTCCAAAAAGTAAGTGGGTTTTTTTTAAAACCTAAATTAAGTAACTGAGTGATTCAGTTCACATATGATAGATACTACTGAAAAATACTTTTTAATACTTTGCAGTCTCATAACTGACTTTTAAAATTTATTTTAAAAATATTAAAATATTTTAATATACATTAATAAAACTGACAAACATGTTCATATATTTCATATTTGCATCTCATCTTTAAAAACTAAATACAGCTAACAACAAAAGCCTCTCCCAGTATCCCATTCTTTCATTTCCCCAGAAGTAACTATAGCCTGATATCATCATATATACTTTCTGTGTGGACATTTTATACTGTTATCATATATATCTATGCCATACATAATCATGTGTTATAGTTATTTTTGTATCATAAATGGCACTTCATTTTCTCAATTCTCCAAAAATCGTAAGTAAAATCACAATAAAATAAGATGACAATGTTAGGTAGGTCATTCATAGAGTACATTTAGAGAAAAACTTTTCTGTTACCTTTTCATCAAAAAGATATTGAAAACACAAAACAAGAAAGGTTAATATAAATTCACCATTTGTGGTACTTACCCATAGCCAAATTTGTAGCTTTCACAATCTGGTAAGCACTTGGCTCCAAAATGATTAGTCTCCAATAGGATACATGTAACCAAGTCAATGACTTAGCATCATTAAATTCATTTCTTTATTCCCTGAACTGGTAAAATGAGTGTTTGGGGAGATGTGGATCTGACATCTGTTTGATGTCTGTTTCATTCAATTTCATTACATAACTGAAAAAAGGAAAGCAGGGAAATGAGCTTACCAATTGCAAATTGGTGAAATGCAAATGTTCTCTGGAGGTCAGTTATTTGGAATTTGACAGATACATTCACATAGGCACAACGTTGTATACAACAGTTATTGTTCATTAAGCAGAAGAAAGTCAATTTAATGTATATCATGAGTCCAAAGTTTAGGACTCTATACAAATTACAAAAATGTTGCCAAAAAAAATCAATGTCCTATGATATCCAGTTTTAGTCTGGGGGCATACTAAATGGGTCAAGAGCTTCTGTCCATAGCTTCTGACTCTATCAAATATCAGGAGTAAGATATCTCCAGATACACATTCTAACAGTGACTGACCACACTTGGGATTAAGAATTCAGCAGATAATTTGGGGATTAGCAACTGGAGTGGTTAACTCTTTGATGAAAGAGGACTTGAGGAAAATGTCAAAGAAGAAAAGTAGGAGAAAAGGCCTAAGGAATCTCAGGGATACCTTGCTGATACTACATGCCTCCATCTTGACATTATTTAGCAGTCACTTCCTTTCTCTCTTTTTTTTTTTTTTTGACTACTTCTATTGGTCTTTCATTTATTTCCATCTGTATTCTTTAGGCCTGTGTGGGCCACCCATCGTAGTGGCCTCTCTCACTGCAGAGCACCGGCTCTGGGTACAAGCACTCCAGAGCTCTGCCTCAGTAGTTGGACACACTGGTCCAGCTGCTCCATGGCACATGGGATCTTCCCAGGCCAGGGATCGAACCGACGCCCCTTGCATTGCAAGGCAGCGGTCCTTACCCACTGGACCAACAGAGACGCCCCCACTACCTTTCTCTTAATTCACTTTCTTTAGGCATTGGGATGTTCCCTATTTTATTCTTTCACTCTTCCTTCTGACAAATGTTTCTCAATCTATCTTTCACTGGAGGAAAGAAATCCATCTGATAATATAGCCCATTTTAATTCAAGGTCCATTGGACCAAGTCTCCATCAATGAAAGATCTCAAATTTAGACTGCTACTTGTATCAGTAAAGAAGTTTATGCATACAGTCATGAGAATACATTGAAAGGATTGAAAGATGGCACTCATAGACTTTCATTTGATAAATTTAAGCACTTATAATATATCACTGCATTTACAAAATTGGCTTGTATTTCCTTGGTTTGTATAAAGGTCAGTTATTTGGAATTTGACAGATACATTCACATAGGCACAACGTTGTATACAACAGTTATTGTTCATTAAGCAGAAGAAAGTCAATTTAATGTATATCATGAGTCCAAAGTTTAGGACTCTATACAAATTACAAAAATGTTGCCAAAAAAAATCAATGTCCTATGATATCCAGTTTTAGTCTGGGGGCATACTAAATGGGTCAAGAGCTTCTGTCCATAGCTTCTGACTCTATCAAATATCAGGAGTAAGATATCTCCAGATACACATTCTAACAGTGACTGACCACACTTGGGATTAAGAATTCAGCAGATAATTTGGGGATTAGCAACTGGAGTGGTTAACTCTTTGATGAAAGAGGACTTGAGGAAAATGTCAAAGAAGAAAAGTAGGAGAAAAGGCCTAAGGAATCTCAGGGATACCTTGCTGATACTACATGCCTCCATCTTGACATTATTTAGCAGTCACTTCCTTTCTCTCTTTTTTTTTTTTTTTGACTACTTCTATTGGTCTTTCATTTATTTCCATCTGTATTCTTTAGGCCTGTGTGGGCCACCCATCGTAGTGGCCTCTCTCACTGCAGAGCACCGGCTCTGGGTACAAGCACTCCAGAGCTCTGCCTCAGTAGTTGGACACACTGGTCCAGCTGCTCCATGGCACATGGGATCTTCCCAGGCCAGGGATCGAACCGACGCCCCTTGCATTGCAAGGCAGCGGTCCTTACCCACTGGACCAACAGAGACGCCCCCACTACCTTTCTCTTAATTCACTTTCTTTAGGCATTGGGATGTTCCCTATTTTATTCTTTCACTCTTCCTTCTGACAAATGTTTCTCAATCTATCTTTCACTGGAGGAAAGAAATCCATCTGATAATATAGCCCATTTTAATTCAAGGTCCATTGGACCAAGTCTCCATCAATGAAAGATCTCAAATTTAGACTGCTACTTGTATCAGTAAAGAAGTTTATGCATACAGTCATGAGAATACATTGAAAGGATTGAAAGATGGCACTCATAGACTTTCATTTGATAAATTTAAGCACTTATAATATATCACTGCATTTACAAAATTGGCTTGTATTTCCTTGGTTTTTATAAATCTGTATCTCAAAAGTATGCTTGAAGACCAACTCTTTCTTAACTTTGAGAAGGCCTGCCCACACCTCACCACTCCTAATAACAAAAAGAATTGTTCCTTTGAACTTTCTTTTTGTTGTAATAATGTTCATCCAACTCCTTTTATTGTTTTGAAAGACAAACTCCTGCTATGAATGTCATTGCTTCTCCTCCTGCAACTGGGAAACACATCCCTAACTGATGAGGAAGATCTTTCTTGCTGAAAACCCTCCATCGGTCTCAAGCCTTTCTAACCTAACCTTTCAAGGCTAACAGTTTATCAGATAGTAAGTAAAGTGAACTATATGTGTGACTTTCAATTTAGATCGTTTGGAAACAGTCAAATCAAGAACTGCATTAAACTGAGTTTTTCAGTATATAAAGGACTGAAGACTAATTACCTCTAAGAAGAAGAAGAGAAACAGGAATTCTATCTTCCTAGGCCATTAAATGAGTCAAATATGAAGGAATTCAAGAAATGTTGAGGGAATATGAGTGAACTGAAAAAAAAAAATAGTATAGGACACTGCAGATGCTATCCTGAGAACTTGAAGGCAGAGAGGAGAGGCATTAAGAATGTATATTATTTTACAGTTTATTTTTATTCTTCCCTATACGGTCTCTTCCAAATCATTCCTGTTCTTCCCAAAGTAATACCCTTCAGGACCAGCCCTGGGTAATATTAGGATATTAAGGTTGATACAAAGGTAGGGGTCACTTAGAAGTAGTAGGCAGAGGAGAAGCAGAAAATCCTGAAGGGCAATGGTAAAGAGAGAAGTGCAATCATTGTGGTCTTAGGAACAATTTTCCATAGTCACTCATAGATTAATTTATACAAAGACGACAATGAATGCTGGTAGTACCTTGGGATCCAAATAATCATAGTATCTTTTGTTAATTTTAACAAGTTTCCTAAACATAATCTACTATGTGTATCTTTTTCGTTATTTCTCAAATTGAAGGAGAGATGCACTGGGATCATGTAGCATGATCCCTGGTGGCATGTGATCATCTTTAAAGGACAGGACACTCCCCTGACACAGAGAGTCCTTATGGATGCTGCAGGAATCTGAAAAATATTCATTTATCTTATGAGCACTGAAATTCCAGGCAGTGTCTACAATTGATAAATTAGGACAATATTGCCACAGACAGGTTAGTAAAGAGAGAAAATATCTTTTCAATATTTCTGTTATTTAAAAAATAAAAATTAACTGAATGGCAAACAGAGGGTACTAACTACATTAATAGGTAAAACCCAAATCACAGATATTTAACACAAATGAAATGTTATTAGTTGATAGCTTTCTAGATGAGTATTTCAGGAACCTTGGTTCATCCATTTTGTGGAACTCCATGTCCATGCTCAACATGCAGATCCCAAGGTCACTGTGTATATCATCTTTTTTAGTAGTCAGAGTGGAAACAATCACTCAAGCTTGTTGCATATCCAGAAATAAGAGGAAATAGAGTTTGGTTTTTTCCACAGCCTACTGTGTGCTATGAATTGTGTTATACAGAATCTGTGTGTTTTTTATGTAGTACTCACAACTCAAAATAGATATTATTTCCATTTTATATATGTAGAAGTTCAAGATTATTTGGATTTGATCAGGATCCTTCAGCTAAAAACAATCGAACTGAAATTTGAGGCTGATTTCAAAATTCAGCCAGTGGATTCCAAAGATCAGTCCTGATATCTGCAGATGCTATCCTGAGAACTTGAAGGCAGAGAGGAGAGGCATTAAGAATGTATATTATTTTACAGTTTATTTTATTCTTCCCTATACGGTCTCTTCCAAATCATTCCTGTTCTTCCCAAAGTAATACCCTTCAGGACCAGCCCTGGGTAATATTAGGATATTAAGGTTGATACAAAGGTAGGGGTCACTTAGAAGTAGTAGGCAGAGGAGAAGCAGAAAATCCTGAAGGGCAATGGTAAAGAGAGAAGTGCAATCATTGTGGTCTTAGGAACAATTTTCCATAGTCACTCATAGATTAATTTATACAAAGACGACAATGAATGCTGGTAGTACCTTGGGATCCAAATAATCATAGTATCTTTTGTTAATTTTAACAAGTTTCCTAAACATAATCTACTATGTGTATCTTTTTCGTTATTTCTCAAATTGAAGGAGAGATGCACTGGGATCATGTAGCATGATCCCTGGTGGCATGTGATCATCTTTAAAGGACAGGACACTCCCCTGACACAGAGAGTCCTTATGGATGCTGCAGGAATCTGAAAAATATTCATTTATCTTATGAGCACTGAAATTCCAGGCAGTGTCTACAATTGATAAATTAGGACAATATTGCCACAGACAGGTTAGTAAAGAGAGAAAATATCTTTTCAATATTTCTGTTATTTAAAAAATAAAAATTAACTGAATGGCAAACAGAGGGTACTAACTACATTAATAGGTAAAACCCAAATCACAGATATTTAACACAAATGAAATGTTATTAGTTGATAGCTTTCTAGATGAGTATTTCAGGAACCTTGGTTCATCCATTTTGTGGAACTCCATGTCCATGCTCAACATGCAGATCCCAAGGTCACTGTGTATATCATCTTTTTTAGTAGTCAGAGTGGAAACAATCACTCAAGCTTGTTGCATATCCAGAAATAAGAGGAAATAGAGTTTGGTTTTTTCCACAGCCTACTGTGTGCTATGAATTGTGTTATACAGAATCTGTGTGTTTTTTATGTAGTACTCACAACTCAAAATAGATATTATTTCCATTTTATATATGTAGAAGTTCAAGATTATTTGGATTTGATCAGGATCCTTCAGCTAAAAACAATCGAACTGAAATTTGAGGCTGATTTCAAAATTCAGCCAGTGGATTCCAAAGATCAGTCCATGGACAGCAGCAATAAAATTATTTAGAGAGCATGTTTAAATATAACTTGATGAGAACAACCCCTGGAGATTCATATTCAGTGTCTTTGGGCTAAAACCCAGTGAAATACATTTTTAAAAGCTCCCTAGGTGATTCCAGATATGGGCCAGAGTCGTGAACAGCTGTTCTAGATTTTCCTAGAGTCAGCCACTGAATAGGATGCTCTGAGGGCATGAAAATTAACACTAATCAATTGCTCTCATAGGGCATAAACAATAACATCAGAAATCCTCTTTATTTCAATCTTTCATTAAACATGAAGAGAATATTGAGGCATTCAACAGCTTCTCGGGACAAACTGGTGGCATGAGGATGATGTTCGAATGGTGGCAGTTGTCCATATGGGAGAGAACTGAGGGATATAGTAATTTCAAGTGACATTATTCACTGAGCAGCCCTGAAATAATAAGTTTGGTAACAACAACCAGATCATTACTCAGCTGGGTGTCATTTGAATTAGTATCCTAAAAAGCTCCCACTGTTTTGTTTCCAAAACTGAGTCTCTTTCTTGAAACACCATGAAAATTAGCGTGACTGAAATGATAATGGTTAGACAACATTTTCCTAATTTCTCCAAACTAAAAATGCACACTTCACTTAGCATCTTGCCCTAGATTTTTGGAATAAACTAACTACATTAATAGGTAAAACCCAAATCACAGATATTTAACACAAATGAAATGTTATTAGTTGATAGCTTTCTAGATGAGTATTTCAGGAACCTTGGTTCATCCATTTTGTGGAACTCCATGTCCATGCTCAACATGCAGATCCCAAGGTCACTGTGTATATCATCTTTTTTAGTAGTCAGAGTGGAAACAATCACTCAAGCTTGTTGCATATCCAGAAATAAGAGGAAATAGAGTTTGGTTTTTTCCACAGCCTACTGTGTGCTATGAATTGTGTTATACAGAATCTGTGTGTTTTTTATGTAGTACTCACAACTCAAAATAGATATTATTTCCATTTTATATATGTAGAAGTTCAAGATTATTTGGATTTGATCAGGATCCTTCAGCTAAAAACAATCGAACTGAAATTTGAGGCTGATTTCAAAATTCAGCCAGTGGATTCCAAAGATCAGTCCATGGACAGCAGCAATAAAATTATTTAGAGAGCATGTTTAAATATAACTTGATGAGAACAACCCCTGGAGATTCATATTCAGTGTCTTTGGGCTAAAACCCAGTGAAATACATTTTTAAAAGCTCCCTAGGTGATTCCAGATATGGGCCAGAGTCGTGAACAGCTGTTCTAGATTTTCCTAGAGTCAGCCACTGAATAGGATGCTCTGAGGGCATGAAAATTAACACTAATCAATTGCTCTCATAGGGCATAAACAATAACATCAGAAATCCTCTTTATTTCAATCTTTCATTAAACATGAAGAGAATATTGAGGCATTCAACAGCTTCTCGGGACAAACTGGTGGCATGAGGATGATGTTCGAATGGTGGCAGTTGTCCATATGGGAGAGAACTGAGGGATATAGTAATTTCAAGTGACATTATTCACTGAGCAGCCCTGAAATAATAAGTTTGGTAACAACAACCAGATCATTACTCAGCTGGGTGTCATTTGAATTAGTATCCTAAAAAGCTCCCACTGTTTTGTTTCCAAAACTGAGTCTCTTTCTTGAAACACCATGAAAATTAGCGTGACTGAAATGATAATGGTTAGACAACATTTTCCTAATTTCTCCAAACTAAAAATGCACACTTCACTTAGCATCTTGCCCTAGATTTGGGCAGTTTTCCTAAAAATCCTGGAGAAATGCAGAAACTTTGCAAAGGAACATATTTCTGTTTTGAGCTCTTTGATATTAGTGTAATCTCCCACTATTAATCTTCACAGTATATTTGAACTCTTCACCTAACAATTTTCTGTGGAAATTCAATTAGGAAATAATTTCCCAGGACCAATTCGGTTAGTCTTCATGAGGCTGCAACTCTAACAGTAAACATAAAAAGTGCATCATATAATTTGATGTTGGGAGTTAAGAAGGCTAAGCACCAAAGAACTGATCCTTTCAAATTGTGATGCTGGAGAAGACTCTTGAGAGCCTCCTGGACAGCAATGAGATCAAACCAGTCAACCCTAAAGGAAATCAACCCTGAATATTCACTGGAAGAACTAATGCTAAAGCTGAAGCTCCAAGATTCTGGTCACCTGATGTGAACAGCTGACTCACTGAAAAAGACCCAGATGCTGAGAAAGATTGAATGCAAAAGGAAAAGAGGGTGGCAAAGGATGAGATAGTTAGACAGCATAACCAACACAATGGACACGAATTTGGGCAAACTCTGGCAGGGAGCTGGTGTGCTGCAGTCCACGGGGTTAGAAAGAATAGGCGCAGCTTAGCAACTAAACAACAACATATGTAATGTATATGCAAGTATGTATGCATTATGGATTCTAAATTGCCAAACACAAATATATTATCAGAGAGTGCACAAACCTTGAGATTATCAGCTATTCTTTAAAATTACTTCAAATTTATTGAGCTATAATAATACCAGAACAGGAATAATTTACATAGTTCTTTCCTTTAACTTCAAAAGTGTTCAGGAAATGTTGAGGTTTGTTAAAGCACTCACTCAGCACAAACATATGTGTGAGCACATTTGGTCAAGACTTCGTATATGCCATTATTTGAAACTACAGATAGCTCAGTTAATAAAAATGCACAATCTGCTGTTCTCTTTGTCTTTTAAAATTATTTCCATGTGCTGTAATTTAGCATGGTGTAATTTGTTTGGAAAATTAAAGTAATAAAACCTAGTTTGCTGTGTATCTGAATGGTAGCAATGATTGTCTCAGTGGGTGGCTGCAAATGTGGGGAGAAGTCATTGTCAAGATATGCAGACAGAATAAATACTATTTACTAAGGGCTAATGTATAAGAACTAATAATAGACATATTGTTTCATGAAAAAAATTACCTCCCTAGGAGAATTTAAACAGTTAGCTCCAGTGCAGTCAGTATGCATATGATTTCCTTCTAAAGTACTAAAATAATCTTCTGGAGAAAAGAATCCAGAGCAGTCATCTTTTTGTCGTCTTTCTATGTTGTGTTATCTAGGGTTATGCGGTAGATTATGAAGTTAGATGACTGCATCTTTGCATCATATAATTTGATGTTGGGAGTTAAGAAGGCTAAGCACCAAAGAACTGATCCTTTCAAATTGTGATGCTGGAGAAGACTCTTGAGAGCCTCCTGGACAGCAATGAGATCAAACCAGTCAACCCTAAAGGAAATCAACCCTGAATATTCACTGGAAGAACTAATGCTAAAGCTGAAGCTCCAAGATTCTGGTCACCTGATGTGAACAGCTGACTCACTGAAAAAGACCCAGATGCTGAGAAAGATTGAATGCAAAAGGAAAAGAGGGTGGCAAAGGATGAGATAGTTAGACAGCATAACCAACACAATGGACACGAATTTGGGCAAACTCTGGCAGGGGAGCTGGTGTGCTGCAGTCCACGGGGTTAGAAAGAATAGGGCGCAGCTTAGCAACTAAACAACAACATATGTAATGTATATGCAAGTATGTATGCATTATGGATTCTAAATTGCCAAACACAAATATATTATCAGAGAGTGCACAAACCTTGAGATTATCAGCTATTCTTTAAAATTACTTCAAATTTATTGAGCTATAATAATACCAGAACAGGAATAATTTACATAGTTCTTTCCTTTAACTTCAAAAGTGTTCAGGAAATGTTGAGGTTTGTTAAAGCACTCACTCAGCACAAACATATGTGTGAGCACATTTGGTCAAGACTTCGTATATGCCATTATTTGAAACTACAGATAGCTCAGTTAATAAAAATGCACAATCTGCTGTTCTCTTTGTCTTTTAAAATTATTTCCATGTGCTGTAATTTAGCATGGTGTAATTTGTTTGGAAAATTAAAGTAATAAAACCTAGTTTGCTGTGTATCTGAATGGTAGCAATGATTGTCTCAGTGGGTGGCTGCAAATGTGGGGAGAAGTCATTGTCAAGATATGCAGACAGAATAAATACTATTTACTAAGGGCTAATGTATAAGAACTAATAATAGACATATTGTTTCATGAAAAAAATTACCTCCCTAGGAGAATTTAAACAGTTAGCTCCAGTGCAGTCAGTATGCATATGATTTCCTTCTAAAGTACTAAAATAATCTTCTGGAGAAAAGAATCCAGAGCAGTCATCTTTTTGTCGTCTTTCTATGTTGTGTTATCTAGGGTTATGCGGTAGATTATGAAGTTAGTAGTAATTAATGATGATTATAATCATTGGATATTAATATTTTAGGAGCATGAAAAATGATTATTGTAATCATGGGAAGCACCATGAACACGTGTAATTGTGATAATGCTGGTTATTATTTTAGTAATTTAGAAAATTAGTGCATAAAAAGAGATCAGTGAGGGACAATTCAGAACAAGTGTGTGAATGTGCATGTAAGAGGGAAATTATTAAAGGGCAAAGCTAATCAGCTGGATAAGAAACCTTCCAGAACTGTTCCTTCTCAAACCTTCTTCTGCAGGGAGTTTTGAATTTTCCCAATGTATGTTCCCTTCAAAAGAAAAATATCTTTTTTTTTAAATTTTGGCCTCTTTTTATTGTTTATTTATTTATTTATTTTCATCCATCTTTATTCTTTGGCTTCTGTGGGCCTCCCACTGCAGTCACCTCTCTCATCGCAGAGCATTGGCTCTGGGCGCATGTGTTCCAGAGCTCTGGCTCGTTAGCTGGCCACATTGATCCAGCCGCTCTGTGGCACATAGGATTTTCCCAGGCCAGGGATCGAACCAGCACCCCTTGCACTGCAAAGTGGTGTCTTTACCCACTGGACCACCAGGGAAGCCCTAAAAGAACAATATCTTTGAAAAACTCTTGGCTCTCTAAAGTTCTAATTACAAGACACAGAACCTAGATCCTTTCTCAAGAGAATCTAGTGTACTGAGACTTGAAAATATCAGCATAGGTCAAAGACAAAGATGTATTGGTCTAAGTGAATCCAATATATATATATATTTTTCTCTGTGAAGAATTCTTTCAAAATTACAAATGACCTTGTCTTTGCTTTGTAAGAATTTGGTCAAGACTGGTAATCTTATCCTCTTGAATGATTTATATGTGAAAATGTCAAACTCCTCTAACAAGCAATTGATGTTGATTTTTTCCACTAATACCCAGTAATCCTATGAGATTAGTAATATTACTAACTACATTTTACTGAAGGAGAAAGACAGACAAAGAAACATTAAGCAACTTATCTAAGGATACACAGCTGGCAAGCAGCAAAGTAGCTATCAAACTTAGGCTGACTCCAGAATTCCCGAGCCCAAGGCCACTTCTTTGTATTACTGTGCATGGAATTAAAGAACTACAAAGTCAGGGAAGCATATACAAATTTTATAGTTTGCTTTAGGGGGGCATTTTATTTTTATTTAGTTATTTATTTTTTGACCATGCCACAGATCTTAATTTTATATGCCCCCTGGAGTGGAGGCAAGAAATCTTAACCCCTGTGATGCCAGGGAAGTCCCAATTTAATAACTTTCAAATCCTTCTTTTGCAAAGCCCATTTATGACAGTGGTCCAGATTATGGAGAACTAGATCAGAGTAAGAGATATAATATGACATAAGAGTAAGATTAGAAATATCATATTAGAAGATAATTAAGGATTAGTAGCATGATATTTGTAACATATACAAAATCTGAGAGGTCAAAAATTAGAAATCAAGACAAAAGTCAAGAGCTAGAAGAACACAGGTATGTATGAACAAGATGCAACCTGAGAATAAGTGAGGTGGTTCAGATTTGTTATATTTCAGAGTGGCTAGTGTGAACAAGGAACATACTTATAAAATGTCCTCTTTAGGTGGTTGTAGGTGCATTAATAACAGTGAATAGTAAAATGACAGGTAGTTAAATGCATTGTTAAACGTTGGAATGTGTTTCTCATTATTGATATGTTTTCAATATTTATCTATGATATTCTATACTTCAAAATATAGCACATGCTTCTATTTAAAGCACAAAATCTATTACTGTATGACTGAATACTACAAATAATACAAAAGCAGGACTTAGCAGTGAATTCATGTGTTACCAGTGGACAGCTCATACAAATCCGCAAGATCATAAATAGATCAGAAAAATAATTTTTTGCTTTTATTTTTTAACTCATCTATACATTTGTTATGGAAAAACTGCATACTCTTCTTTTAAATAATATATTTATCTTCTGCAGCCTAGATTTATGAAGTTTTTCCTTACATACATGTTATCTTCCTTCCTCACATAATATCTTTCTCCCTGTTGTTTCTGGCTTTAAATCAAGTTAATACTTTTCAGAAGAAAATTTCCTTGACTATCCCAATGCAGACTAACCAATCTTTCATGTGAATTTTAAAAGTAACACCAACTTGCAACTTAAAAATGAAGTTTTTGTATGTTTTATCTCAACTAAACTGTAAGCCTTAGAGAATTAGAAATTATTAGATCTCTTTTATATGTACATATATTTGTGTGTGTGTGTGTGTATACTAACTGAGGTAAAATTCATGGAATTACTTTAATCAACTATTATTATGAAAAATCACCATACATCAGTTTTTAGATGAAAAGGAATAAAGAAGTAATCACTGAACAACTACATGATCCTTTCCACAAGCATCTCATCATTTGTTGGAGGGAGTGTATCAGTCTGCACATGCTATATTTTGCTGCCACAACAAATGCTTATGAAATTCAGGCTCTTACAAATAAAGAGTTTGTAGATCTCTCACTGTATATGCCCATTAACATTCAGCTAGTCTCTGCTTCATAATCTGCACTCTACCAGCCAAGCTGACAAAACTATTTGATCACTTCACAGAGGTAATGGAAACAGCAAACCACGTGCTGGCTTTAAAGCTTCTCCCCAACACCACACACAAAACCTGCTCCCACATCTGGCAAACACAAATTTCATTCATACGTCTAGGTTCTACAAAGCTGGAGTATATCATTCTCAGGGTGGAAGTGGGTGCTCTAAGAGAGAACGTTTAGTGAATTGTAATATGACAGGTAGTTAAATGCATTGTTAAACGTTGGAATGTGTTTCTCATTATTGATATGTTTTCAATATTTATCTATGATATTCTATACTTCAAAATATAGCACATGCTTCTATTTAAAGCACAAAATCTATTACTGTATGACTGAATACTACAAATAATACAAAAGCAGGACTTAGCAGTGAATTCATGTGTTACCAGTGGACAGCTCATACAAATCCGCAAGATCATAAATAGATCAGAAAAATAATTTTTTGCTTTTATTTTTTAACTCATCTATACATTTGTTATGGAAAAACTGCATACTCTTCTTTTAAATAATATATTTATCTTCTGCAGCCTAGATTTATGAAGTTTTTCCTTACATACATGTTATCTTCCTTCCTCACATAATATCTTTCTCCCTGTTGTTTCTGGCTTTAAATCAAGTTAATACTTTTCAGAAGAAAATTTCCTTGACTATCCCAATGCAGACTAACCAATCTTTCATGTGAATTTTAAAAGTAACACCAACTTGCAACTTAAAAATGAAGTTTTTGTATGTTTTATCTCAACTAAACTGTAAGCCTTAGAGAATTAGAAATTATTAGATCTCTTTTATATGTACATATATTTGTGTGTGTGTGTGTGTATACTAACTGAGGTAAAATTCATGGAATTACTTTAATCAACTATTATTATGAAAAATCACCATACATCAGTTTTTAGATGAAAAGGAATAAAGAAGTAATCACTGAACAACTACATGATCCTTTCCACAAGCATCTCATCATTTGTTGGAGGGAGTGTATCAGTCTGCACATGCTATATTTTGCTGCCACAACAAATGCTTATGAAATTCAGGCTCTTACAAATAAAGAGTTTGTAGATCTCTCACTGTATATGCCCATTAACATTCAGCTAGTCTCTGCTTCATAATCTGCACTCTACCAGCCAAGCTGACAAAACTATTTGATCACTTCACAGAGGTAATGGAAACAGCAAACCACGTGCTGGCTTTAAAGCTTCTCCCCAACACCACACACAAAACCTGCTCCCACATCTGGCAAACACAAATTTCATTCATACGTCTAGGTTCTACAAAGCTGGAGTATATCATTCTCAGGGTGGAAGTGGGTGCTCTAAGAGAGAACGTTTAGTGAATTGTAATATAAAGTTACCTCGGGGTAAAAGACATAGCTTGTTAATGATAATTATTGTCAGAGAAGTATCTCTTTTGTTCTCTAGAAGCTTCTCACAGTGGAGATTGTCAAATCACCTCCTATCAGCATTGGAAAGAATGTTAAAATGTATCTAATTCAATAATCTATTCAAGGCAATCAATAATTGCATATTGGAGGAGATTAAATAAGTATAGAAATATACTATGAGTATAGTATAGAAATATACTATGAGTATAGAAATATACTATGAGTATAGAAATTACTGCAATAAAAATGCAGTAATACCATGAGATCATTTCACCCAGAGAAAATAAGTTTCTGTGAATGCGATAAATAATATGTGAAAGAATTATCTATTCCAGGAAATTGTTTCAGAATTTTACACACAATATGTATAGACAGTGCACTGTGAAATTTTTTACCCCACAACATCTTGTTGGATCAATGTTAACATCTGAAATTTCTTTACAAAAGCACGGATGATAGTTTAATATTCTGCCAACACATAAAAGTTCATGTAACTGAATTTTAAGGGACTAATTAGTATCTTTCTCCCATCCAAGTACTAACCAGGCTGAACCCTTCTTAGTTTCAGGAGATCAGATGAGATCAGGCGCATTCAGGGTAGTATGGTCCTAGACGGATAAATACCATTCTTATGCTAAAATTCATCTGTCTAGTCTTTCTAATCACAGTGTGAAATCTAAGGATCTATTTTCACTACTTGTCTTCAAATATGCTATCAGTCTCAGTGCAAAAAAGGCAAGGAAAGAAAATAAAGTGCAAAATATTTAAAAGGAAGAGAAATTGGCATTACTTGTAATCTGAGGTTACCATGATTATCTATCTAATAAATCCATAAAGATCTATAGTAATTTTAAAAGGGTAATGATCAATAAGGAAATGAACAAGCAACAAACAATTACATTTCTATATAACAACAATGAAAACTAAAATTTCTAAACCAGTATGAGTAGGACTTCAATACAAAATCTTTAAAGTGTTATTAAAAAAATCAAAGACAGAAAAAAATAGTGGAATATCCCATATTTATGTTTAGAAAACAGCATTTCAAACATGCCAGTCCTACTCAAATGTATGCAGTGCAATCCCAATCCAAATTCCAGTAGTTTGGGAGAAAAATGATGATCTAATTCTAAAATTTATATAAAAATGCAAAAGGCAAAGAAGACAAGGCATTCTACAAGATGGGTAAAGTGGAAGCACTTGTTCTGTCAGATATTATAAAACTACATAATTAAGCCAAGACAGCACACAATTAGGCAAGAGACAGATACACAGACCAAAAGTAATAAATAACTGTGAAAGCACTCATGTATCAAAAGGCATTTTTCTACATGAAATAAGTTGAAAACTTTAGAAAGGGTCAATGAAATTAGATTCTAAAAATAGACTGATATTTACTTAGATGTGGATGTAGATGTTGTTTAGTCACTAAGCTGTGCCCATCTCTTTTGTGACCCCATGGACTCTAGCCCACCAGGCTCTTCTGTTCATGGGATTTTCCAGGCAAGAATACTGGAGTGGGTTGTCATTGTTTTTTCCAGGGGATCCTCCTGACCTAGTAGGGATCAAACTCATGTCTCCTGCACTGGCAGGTGATTCTTTACCACTGAGCCACCAGAGAAGCCAAGGCATAGGTGAGATATATATATGAAAATATGGGGAAGGGAGAGTTTGTTATGACTTGAGACAGTAGTATTGAAACATATACATTATCATATGTAAAATGGATAGCCAGAGGGAATTTGCTGTATGATGCAGGGAAGTCAGAGCTGGTGCTCTGTGATAACCTAGATGGGTGGGATAGAGAGGGAGGTGGGCGGGAGATTTAAGAGGAAAGGGACATATGTATACCTGTGGCTGATTCATGTTGATGTATGGTAGAAGTCATTGCAATATTGTAGGATAATTATCTTCCAGCCAAAAATAAAATATTTTTTTTTAGGGCTTCCTGGTGGTCCAGAGGATAGAGAGTCCACCATGCAGTGCAGGGGCACCAGTTCAATCCCTGGCCCGGGAAGATTCCATATGCTGCAGAGCAGCTGGACCAGTGTGTTCAATTAGGAGCCAGCCTCTGGAGGGCAGAAAAAATAGTGGAATATCCCATATTTATGTTTAGAAAACAGCATTTCAAACATGCCAGTCCTACTCAAATGTATGCAGTGCAATCCCAATCCAAATTCCAGTAGTTTGGGAGAAAAATGATGATCTAATTCTAAAATTTATATAAAAATGCAAAAGGCAAAGAAGACAAGGCATTCTACAAGATGGGTAAAGTGGAAGCACTTGTTCTGTCAGATATTATAAAACTACATAATTAAGCCAAGACAGCACACAATTAGGCAAGAGACAGATACACAGACCAAAAGTAATAAATAACTGTGAAAGCACTCATGTATCAAAAGGCATTTTTCTACATGAAATAAGTTGAAAACTTTAGAAAGGGTCAATGAAATTAGATTCTAAAAATAGACTGATATTTACTTAGATGTGGATGTAGATGTTGTTTAGTCACTAAGCTGTGCCCATCTCTTTTGTGACCCCATGGACTCTAGCCCACCAGGCTCTTCTGTTCATGGGATTTTCCAGGCAAGAATACTGGAGTGGGTTGTCATTGTTTTTTCCAGGGGATCCTCCTGACCTAGTAGGGATCAAACTCATGTCTCCTGCACTGGCAGGTGATTCTTTACCACTGAGCCACCAGAGAAGCCAAGGCATAGGTGAGATATATATATGAAAATATGGGGAAGGGAGAGTTTGTTATGACTTGAGACAGTAGTATTGAAACATATACATTATCATATGTAAAATGGATAGCCAGAGGGAATTTGCTGTATGATGCAGGGAAGTCAGAGCTGGTGCTCTGTGATAACCTAGATGGGTGGGATAGAGAGGGAGGTGGGCGGGAGATTTAAGAGGAAAGGGACATATGTATACCTGTGGCTGATTCATGTTGATGTATGGTAGAAGTCATTGCAATATTGTAGGATAATTATCTTCCAGCCAAAAATAAAATATTTTTTTTTAGGGCTTCCCTGGTGGTCCAGAGGATAGAGAGTCCACCATGCAGTGCAGGGGGCACCAGTTCAATCCCTGGCCCGGGAAGATTCCATATGCTGCAGAGCAGCTGGACCAGTGTGTTCAATTAGGAGCCAGCCTCTGGAGGGCACGCTCCCAGAGCTGGTGCTCTGCAATGAGAGAGGCCACTGCAGTGGGAGGCCCACACAGGCCAAAGAATAAAAGATGGATGAAAATAAATATAAAAATAAAGAATAAAGAGGCAAATGGGGGAAAATTTAAAAAATAAAATATTTTTTTTTTAAATATGGAAAAATAGTTAAAATCTGAGAGTAGTATTTCCTAAGATTATTTCTTGTTTTGTTACATTTTGGCTTCTTTTTAGGAAAACTCAAATTGGAAATTATACAGAATGGGTTATAGTTGGGTTTACAATTCAAAACAAAAACAAAAAAACCTGATGGGGAGTTTGGTTAGAAAATTCATGCACGGTCATATTCATTCATATTAGTTTGGCAATCTGGATGAAGGACAAGCTGGAATCAAGATTGCCTGGAGAAATATCAGTAACTTCAGGTATGCAGATGATACCATTCTAAGCAGAAGATAGTAAAGAGAAACTAAAGAGCCTTTTGATAAAGGCGAAAGAGGAGAGTGAAAAAGCTGGTCTAAAACTCAACATTTAAAAAACAAACATCATGGCATCTGGTTCTATCACTTCATGGCAAACAGAGGAGCTAACAATGGAAACAGTGACAGACTTTATTTTCTTGGGTTCCAAAATCACTGCAAATGGTGACTGCAGCCAGGCAATTAAAAGATGCTTGCTCCTTAGAAGAAAAGCTATGACAAGCCTAGACAGCATATTCAAAAGCAGAGACATCACTTTGCCAACAAAAATCTGTACAGTCAAACTATGGTTTTTTCCAGTAGTATATATGGATGTTAGAGCTGGACCATAGAGAAGCCTGAGCACTGAAGAATTGATGCCTTTGAACTGTGGTCCTAGAGAAGACTCTTGAGAGTCCTTTGGACTGCAAAAATATAAAACCAGTCAATCATGAATAAGATCAATCCTGAATATTCATTGGAAGACCTGATGCTGAAGCTGAAGTTCCAGTACTTTGGTCACCTGATGCAAAGAGTCTCATTGCAACCTGGGCTTCCTGGTGGTCCAGAGGATAGAGAGTCCACCATGCAGTGCAGGGGCACCAGTTCAATCCCTGGCCGGGAAGATTCCATATGCTGCAGAGCAGCTGGACCAGTGTGTTCAATTAGGAGCCAGCCTCTGGAGGGCACGCTCCCAGAGCTGGTGCTCTGCAATGAGAGAGGCCACTGCAGTGGGAGGCCCACACAGGCCAAAGAATAAAAGATGGATGAAAATAAATATAAAAATAAAGAATAAAGAGGCAAATGGGGGAAAATTTAAAAAATAAAATATTTTTTTTAAATATGGAAAAATAGTTAAAATCTGAGAGTAGTATTTCCTAAGATTATTTCTTGTTTTGTTACATTTTGGCTTCTTTTTAGGAAAACTCAAATTGGAAATTATACAGAATGGGTTATAGTTGGGTTTACAATTCAAAACAAAAACAAAAAAACCTGATGGGGAGTTTGGTTAGAAAATTCATGCACGGTCATATTCATTCATATTAGTTTGGCAATCTGGATGAAGGACAAGCTGGAATCAAGATTGCCTGGAGAAATATCAGTAACTTCAGGTATGCAGATGATACCATTCTAAGCAGAAGATAGTAAAGAGAAACTAAAGAGCCTTTTGATAAAGGCGAAAGAGGAGAGTGAAAAAGCTGGTCTAAAACTCAACATTTAAAAAACAAACATCATGGCATCTGGTTCTATCACTTCATGGCAAACAGAGGAGCTAACAATGGAAACAGTGACAGACTTTATTTTCTTGGGTTCCAAAATCACTGCAAATGGTGACTGCAGCCAGGCAATTAAAAGATGCTTGCTCCTTAGAAGAAAAGCTATGACAAGCCTAGACAGCATATTCAAAAGCAGAGACATCACTTTGCCAACAAAAATCTGTACAGTCAAACTATGGTTTTTTCCAGTAGTATATATGGATGTTAGAGCTGGACCATAGAGAAGCCTGAGCACTGAAGAATTGATGCCTTTGAACTGTGGTCCTAGAGAAGACTCTTGAGAGTCCTTTGGACTGCAAAAATATAAAACCAGTCAATCATGAATAAGATCAATCCTGAATATTCATTGGAAGACCTGATGCTGAAGCTGAAGTTCCAGTACTTTGGTCACCTGATGCAAAGAGATGACTCATTGGAAAAGAGTCTGATGTTGGGAAAAAAACAGAAAGAGAAGGGGAGGATAGAGGATGAGATGGTTCGATGGCACCACTGAGTCAATGGACATGAGTTGGAGCAAGCTCTGGGAGATGGTGAAGGACAGGGAAGTCTGGCAGGAGGTCGCAAAGAGTCAGACACGATTGAGTGACTGAACTGACTGAGTTTGGCAGTAGGTCAAAATTTTGGAGAATAAATATGTAATTATCTACTATATATTAAATATGTGGTGTTATTATTGTTATTTCTGCTTTAATTTATTATCTTTTTAAATTAGCCTCCAGCACTGAATGTATGATATTAAAAGGTTTCTATCATGCTTTTCATCATGTGTTTTAATGCTTATAATAAAAAACAAGTTTACAAAGACCAAACTTAGTGGGTTTCTTTGGGGACATCTATAATTTTGCATTTTGGCTTTGGACTGGAAATTAAGTATATCTGATAGAACTTCTTCCAGGACAGGAAAATTGGTGTAGACAAAAACATTTTCTTTGAGTGGTAGTTTTCAATAAGATACGGGTAAGATGTGATTTAATTTTCAAAAAAAAAACCCAAAGCAGCATTTTCTTGTAAGTAAGGAATCTGAACACACAGACTTAAAACTGTCAACTAACAAGAATTACTATTACAAAACCATTTTACTTCTCATAAACTAGCATAGTCTCATGCCTCCTTTAAAGCACAGTCCTCCTGCCTCTTTATATTTTATCTCAGTGATATGCTGTTAGTTTAGAAATAATTTTTTAAAATAACCTTTTTTCCTAATGCATTATGAAGTAATTTTTCTTAGAAATATTGAGAGGTATTTTTATAAGTTTGATTTCATTTTTTGTCAATATTTATTTATTTATTTATTTATTTTGGGCGGGGGTCGGGTTGGGGAGGGAGGGGAGCACGCGGGCCACTTCTATTGGTCTTTCATTTCTCCATTTTCATCCCTCTTTGTTCTTTGGCTCCTGCGGGCCTCTCATCGCGGTGGCATCTGTTGTCGCAGAGCACCAGCTCTGGGCGCATGCGCTCCAGAGCTCCAGCTCGGTGATTGGACACATCAGTCCAGCCGCTCCGCGGCACGTGGGATCTTCCCAGACCAGGGATCAAACCGGCGCGTCTTGCACTGCAAGGCGGTATCCTTATCCACTGGATCACCAGGGGAAGCCCCTTGTCAATACTTTTTAAATGAAATAAAATTTTCTATATGTTAGTAAAATAGCATAGGTATATGGCATATTTATGTAATTTGAATAATTAAAATGTGAAGAAGAATGTATTATGCCTACTTCTATGGCTCAATGGCTACCTTGGTGACTCAGACTATAAATAATCTGCCTGCAATGCAGGAGTACCAGGTTAGATCCCTGGATCGGGATGATCCCCTGGAGAAGGGAATGGCTGCCCACTACAGTATTCTTTTTGTATTTGTTTATTTTATTTATTTATTTATTTTTACAGAGCTTTGTTGTTTACTGCCACATATCAACCTGAATCCGTTACAGGTATACATATGACCCCACTTCCTGAATCCCCCCGCCATACACCTCCCCATCCCACCCCACCAGGTCACCACAGAGCCCCTGTTAGAGATCCCTTAGTCCCACAGCATATTTCCTCTCTCACTCCTATATCCTTAAGTCTGTTATCCATGTCTGCCTCTCTATTGCTGCTCTGCATACCCATTAATCAGCACTCTTTCTAGATTCTTTATATATGTGTCAGTATACAATATTTACCTTTCTTTCTCTGACATACTTTACTCTTTATAATAGGTTCTAGATTCATCCACCTCATTAGAATTGACTCAAAGGCATTTCTTTTTATGGCTGAATAATATTCCATTGTATATATGTACCACAACTTCTTTATCCATTCATCTGCTGATGGACATCTAAGTTGCTTCCATGTTCTGGCTATTGTAAATCCCATTTTGGTATTCTTGCCTGGAGAATTCCATGGAAAGAAGAGCCTGGAGGGCTATAGTCATTGGGCTGGGAAGATTCAAACATGACTGAGCAACTAAAATTTTCACTTCTCTATGGCTCAAAGACAACCACTTAACACTTACTGCAAATATTAATATGCTATTTTTACAAACATTTATAAATTTTACAACCTTAGTCATTCATGTAACCTTTTATCATAAATAGTTTACATATAAATTTACACAGAAAAAAATAATTTTACCTTTGACATTTTAAAATAAGTTTATTTTAGGAGAGATTAAAATAAGTTTGCATATTGAAAAATAAAGATATTTGTGATTTGAAATATGTAAGCACAATGTCATGTTGAAAATGAGAAATTATTATAAAATGAGAAATGTTTCTCAATGTTTAAAGTCTTCTTGATCGAAAAATGAACCTGAATTCTTTTCCATCTTGATTAGAAAATGATGCCTCTTCAGCATAATACATAACATGAAGAATATAAGGATATTTCATAGGTTTTGTCAGTTGAATACTCCACCCTAAACTTTAGCTCTAAAGCCAAAGTGGTAAAAGCAAGGAAAGTTTAAGGTTTATTCTAGAGAAGAAATCTAGGTATATTTGATCAAGAGTGATGATGATAGTAGAACTGGGAGTCTAAAAACAAAGGTAAAAGTGTCTTATGTGAGTGAAAGCAGCACTCTCTGGGGTAGTAGGTTTATGTTTTGGGTTAGCTGGAGTTGTTTTCCTCCAAGGTCATTCCCTTAGCTGTTATTACAGCTATTTTTGTTAAATCTGTGAGCTACTCCATTACAAATATTTTTATACAAATTGAATCAGTTTTCATTTCTGTGTTTGCATCCAGGAATCCTGACTGGTAAAGAAAGACATGGTCCTAAACTTAGACTCTTATCACTGTCAAGCGTGCTTCAAACTGACAAAATAAATGAGCAATCTTCAACTTGAAATAGTTATTCTCTGGCAACTAAATGTCTTGTTTCCTTTCAGAAATGATAAAATAATCTCTACGATGGCTTCAATCTGTATTTTAAAATGTTTAAATGACACAATGTGGGTAGGGAAGTGATTATAGTTGATATAATAATACAGTCAAGCTTCATTTCTCCCCATACCTCCTCAGTTACAAAAAGTGACTATTACATTTGGACTTTCCCAAACAACTATTTCAACTATACTAATGGTCAAATTGGATATCTCTTTATTAACTTCACCAATGTCTTTTATTTAATTAACCTGATACAGATAACCATTGTCTAACCATGCTTTTACAAAATAAGGCTGGCGTGTGTTTTGAATCTTGTGAAGATTATTTGTAACTTATCACAGTCTAAGACCATGGCTGGTTGTCTGTCAATTAAATTTTTGACATTAAGAAAAGTATTTAATTACTCTGTGATGATATTATCAAGGTAAAACTATGATGATTGATATTTTTAATCTAATTCATTAGGAATTTGTCTATCATATAAATGGTCCTTGGATCTATAGGAAAAGAAAAGAAAAATAATACTTATTATAGGTCTCAAAAGATTTAGAAGAGGTTGTCAAAAAAGCTAAGGTCAAAAGCATAAAAACATGTGTTTTTATAGAGCTCCTAAATAAGCAAACTTCTGGAGGAAGCATTATTTTAGCTGGGCTTCAGAATGTAAAATAGTTCCAATAGTTAGAGACAGAAACAGGATGCTCATAGGATTGGAGATTGCATTTAAAAGGTGAAGATCAGAAGAGAAAACATTTTATGAGCTGCATACTGTTTGTAAAAGGACATAAGAAACATAATTTAGAGAAGTTGAAAGGAGATAAAAAATAACACTTGATATTCTATTAACCAAATATACCTAGTTAGCACTTACAATTCATCTCTCAGAGAACTTTTTTTACATAATTAGAATTATGTGATACCTGTTGTTTATTAATCTTTTTTTCTTATCAATATATCATGCATTTTTATAACATCAATAAGTATAGATCCTTGTCAAAACTTTAATAATTGCATATTTTTCAATTTTAAATGTGGATATTAATATTTTACCAATCCTATACTAATTTTCCAATTAATTAATATTAAAATGTTTAAATGACACAATGTGGGTAGGGAAGTGATTATAGTTGATATAATAATACAGTCAAGCTTCATTTCTCCCCATACCTCCTCAGTTACAAAAAGTGACTATTACATTTGGACTTTCCCAAACAACTATTTCAACTATACTAATGGTCAAATTGGATATCTCTTTATTAACTTCACCAATGTCTTTTATTTAATTAACCTGATACAGATAACCATTGTCTAACCATGCTTTTACAAAATAAGGCTGGCGTGTGTTTTGAATCTTGTGAAGATTATTTGTAACTTATCACAGTCTAAGACCATGGCTGGTTGTCTGTCAATTAAATTTTTGACATTAAGAAAAGTATTTAATTACTCTGTGATGATATTATCAAGGTAAAACTATGATGATTGATATTTTTAATCTAATTCATTAGGAATTTGTCTATCATATAAATGGTCCTTGGATCTATAGGAAAAGAAAAGAAAAATAATACTTATTATAGGTCTCAAAAGATTTAGAAGAGGTTGTCAAAAAAGCTAAGGTCAAAAGCATAAAAACATGTGTTTTTATAGAGCTCCTAAATAAGCAAACTTCTGGAGGAAGCATTATTTTAGCTGGGCTTCAGAATGTAAAATAGTTCCAATAGTTAGAGACAGAAACAGGATGCTCATAGGATTGGAGATTGCATTTAAAAGGTGAAGATCAGAAGAGAAAACATTTTATGAGCTGCATACTGTTTGTAAAAGGACATAAGAAACATAATTTAGAGAAGTTGAAAGGAGATAAAAAAAATAACACTTGATATTCTATTAACCAAATATACCTAGTTAGCACTTACAATTCATCTCTCAGAGAACTTTTTTTACATAATTAGAATTATGTGATACCTGTTGTTTATTAATCTTTTTTTCTTATCAATATATCATGCATTTTTATAACATCAATAAGTATAGATCCTTGTCAAAACTTTAATAATTGCATATTTTTCAATTTTAAATGTGGATATTAATATTTTACCAATCCTATACTAAATTTTCTTTCCAATTAATTAATATTAAAAGTCCTGCCATTGGGGCTTCCCTGGTGGTCCAGTGGGTAAGGACACCGCCTTTCACTGTAAGGGGTGCCGGTTTGATCCCTGGCCTGGGAAGATCCCACGTGCCGCGGAGAGGCTGGACTGATGTGTCCAATTACCGAGCGAGAGCTCTGGAGCGCGTGCGCCCACAGCTCTGTGACAACAGAGGCCACCGTGATGGGAGGCCCACACGGGCGGAAGAATAAAGATGGATGAAAATAGACAAATGAAAGACCAATAGAAGTAGCCCGCCTGCTCCCCTCTCGCCCCACCCCACCCCCCAAAATAAATAAATAAATAAATAAATCTTAAAAAAAAAAATCCTGCCATGATGAAATCTTGGCATATGTTTTATCTTTCCAAACACTAACTCCTAAGTTTAATTACAAGTTGGACTCCTACAATATACATAGTATACAGTTTTTTCATATCAAGTTGTCTAAAAATAAAGACCTTTAAAATGGACAATTTCACCAAAAATGAATGAAAGAATACCTTGAAGGGAAGTTGATACATGAAAGAAAAATCTGTCATCTGGTAAGTACCATGTTTTGTAAATTCTGGCCTAAGGACAAGATATGGGGGTGATGTATGGTGACTGAAGTTCCAAAGAAATTCTGGTATATTTCTGGTCTAAGAAACCACAGAACACAGAACAGGCTAGCCATAGTCACTGGAAAGTGAGGGTCAACCTTTTGCATAAAGCAGACAGAATAGAAGCTTCAATGGACAGTCAGACAAACCTCTAGTTGAATCTTGAACTAGACATTCATAAGCACAATCAAAGGGGTTCAGCTAAAGATAAAAGAGCTAAATCAAATTTGACACTGATTCTCTAAACATTAGTGTTGCAATTTGCATTTATCCAAGTTAATTACCTAGAAAAATTCAATGGAAAGCAAAGTTTTAACAACATCATATTCAGAATCCAAAGTTTCTTCAAATACGAAGAAGGAAAATGTGACTCCTTTATTGTTGTTCCCTGACCAGGGATTGAACCTAGGCCCTTGTCAATGAGCATGTAGAGTCTTAACCCCTGGACTGTCAGGAAATTTCCTGACTCATTCTAAATATCAAATAAAATCAGAAGAAGGAGACATCAAGGTACCCACATGTTGGATATAGTCTTTATCAGACAAGGACTTTAAAAGAGTTTTCATAACCAAGGAAAGGAAAATAAGTTTGAAATGAATGTAAAAATGGTAAATTTGAGTAGAAAAATAAAAGATTCATCATATGGGCTTAAACGGAGAATAGAGATAACAGAAGAAAAAAAATCAGTGAAATTAAAAAAAAAGAATCAAAAGAGACTATGCAATTTGAATAATAGAGAAAAAATAAAACAGAAATAGTATTTCAAAAACTTGAATGGCAATCTCAAAAAATCTAATACAAGTACATGGAGTCAAAAGTGGAGTGGAACAACAACAAAAAAATAGAACAAATACTAGAAAAATTTATCCTCAAAAAGTTCTCAAATTTTGTGAAATAAATTTAGCTATTCAAACAACACATCAAATGTTGAACTAGAAAAATACAAGGAAAACCAAGTTAATTTTATAGTTCAATTAAAGTATAAAAAGAAAATATTGATGATAAAGGACAAGGGAACAGGTAAGTAAGACTAACTATAAAATGCTCACATTTTGAGGAAGTTGTACAAAATTAACTCTGAGTGGACTGTGAAGTTTAAGGGGCATACTGTAACCTCTAGAACAAGTGCTATAGTAATATTGCAAAGAGATATATGTAAAAAAGGGAGGAAATCCTTATAATGTATTGTGATTAAATGCAATGTGCTAGCACAGTGGCTAAAACTACAATGAGTTAAACAGACACATAAATAAACATAAATATCAATTTCTACTTACAGATGTAGGAGTAACAGGTTAAGTAATATAAAAATAATATTCCTAAATCTGTCATTTCCTCTTATTAGTCAACACATATTGAGACAGACAACTCAGAGAAATTAGATTTGGAGAGTTAAAATAAAACATATATTACCATGGTGTTAAGAGTGATAAGGAAATATACTTTCCATAATTTTTTCATCCTTTTTGGAGATACATACACATAAGTTTATACTTACATGTATAACTTTCTATATATATCCTTTCAAAAATTGAGTGTAGCATAAAATAGTGAGTAACAATAACACAATGAAATATGCAGGAGTGTGATTAAATTGAGTAATTGCTGGGTCATACATTTAAAACTAAGACATATATATACCTATGGCTGACTCACATTGATATATGGCAGAAACTACCACAATATCGTAAGGCAATTATCCTCCAATTAAAAATAAACAAAGAGAACTGAGAAGTGGGAAAGGAAGTTACTGGAATAGAGATAACAGAAGAAAAAAAATCAGTGAAATTAAAAAAAAAGAATCAAAAGAGACTATGCAATTTGAATAATAGAGAAAAAATAAAACAGAAATAGTATTTCAAAAACTTGAATGGCAATCTCAAAAAATCTAATACAAGTACATGGAGTCAAAAGTGGAGTGGAACAACAACAAAAAAATAGAACAAATACTAGAAAAATTTATCCTCAAAAAGTTCTCAAATTTTGTGAAATAAATTTAGCTATTCAAACAACACATCAAATGTTGAACTAGAAAAATACAAGGAAAACCAAGTTAATTTTATAGTTCAATTAAAGTATAAAAAGAAAATATTGATGATAAAGGACAAGGGAACAGGTAAGTAAGACTAACTATAAAATGCTCACATTTTGAGGAAGTTGTACAAAATTAACTCTGAGTGGACTGTGAAGTTTAAGGGGCATACTGTAACCTCTAGAACAAGTGCTATAGTAATATTGCAAAGAGATATATGTAAAAAAGGGAGGAAATCCTTATAATGTATTGTGATTAAATGCAATGTGCTAGCACAGTGGCTAAAACTACAATGAGTTAAACAGACACATAAATAAACATAAATATCAATTTCTACTTACAGATGTAGGAGTAACAGGTTAAGTAATATAAAAATAATATTCCTAAATCTGTCATTTCCTCTTATTAGTCAACACATATTGAGACAGACAACTCAGAGAAATTAGATTTGGAGAGTTAAAATAAAACATATATTACCATGGTGTTAAGAGTGATAAGGAAATATACTTTCCATAATTTTTTCATCCTTTTTGGAGATACATACACATAAGTTTATACTTACATGTATAACTTTCTATATATATCCTTTCAAAAATTGAGTGTAGCATAAAATAGTGAGTAACAATAACACAATGAAATATGCAGGAGTGTGATTAAATTGAGTAATTGCTGGGTCATACATTTAAAACTAAGACATATATATACCTATGGCTGACTCACATTGATATATGGCAGAAACTACCACAATATCGTAAGGCAATTATCCTCCAATTAAAAATAAACAAAGAGAACTGAGAAGTGGGAGAAGTGTATGGTATATGAATCACATTACAAAAAAGGGTCTTAAAAATGTGAACAAGAACTACAATATCTGGAACAACACACAGATTCTGTTAAAAAGGCAGTCCAAAATAAACAAGGACTAAGAAGCATCAAATAATAGATAACCTAAAAGAAAATTCTCCTAGTATTCATGGAAGGATGGTGGGCTGTAATATGTTGTGTGAAATTTCTATTCTGTTTCATCAATTGGAGATTAGGCTATATATTCAGAATTTCCATATGACTAAAAATTGAGAGATAAGTCACTCTCTCACAAAGAAATAAAAAATGCCATATAAGTTCTATACATTCAAATAGAGTTGAAAATTGTAACCATTTTGATAGAGAAACAAATATTCATTTAGTGGCCATGCCCACTTTTAGATTCAGTTATGTGCTCTGAGAAACAAATATTCATTTAGTGGCCATTCCCACTTTTAGTTTCAATTATGTGCTCTCTGCATGCGTGTGTACATTCATGCTCAGTCATGTCCTACTGTTTGGGATCCCATGGACTGTAGCCCACAAGGTTCCTCTGTCTATTTTCCTAAGTAAGAATACTGGAGAAGGTTGCCATTTCCCTTTCCAGGGAATCTTTCCCACCTAGGGATCAAACCTGCATCTCTTGCCTCTCTTGTAGGCAAGTTCTTTATCTGTCAAGCCATCTGGGAAGGCCCTCAATTATGTTAGCTATGATTATCCTCAGATAGAATGAGCATATTTTCTTCTTTCTCTTCCTATGTTTCATCACTTTGAGTAAAAAAAAATCATTTTACCATGTGTTAAGAGTGATAAGGAAATATACTTTCCATAATTTTTTCATCCTTTTTGGAGATACATACACATAAGTTTATACTTACATGTATAACTTTCTATATATATCCTTTCAAAAATTGAGTGTAGCATAAAATAGTGAGTAACAATAACACAATGAAATATGCAGGAGTGTGATTAAATTGAGTAATTGCTGGGTCATACATTTAAAACTAAGACATATATATACCTATGGCTGACTCACATTGATATATGGCAGAAACTACCACAATATCGTAAGGCAATTATCCTCCAATTAAAAATAAACAAAGAGAACTGAGAAGTGGGAGAAGTGTATGGTATATGAATCACATTACAAAAAGGCTCTTAAAAATATGAACAAGAACTACAATATCTGGAACAACACACAGATTCTGTTAAAAAGGCAGTCCAAAATAAACAAGGACTAAGAAGCATCAAATAATAGATAACCTAAAAGAGAAAATTCTCCCTAGTATTCATGGAAGGATGGTGGGCTGTAATATGTTGTGTGAAATTTCTATTCTGTTTCATCAATTGGAGATTAGGCTATATATTCAGAATTTCCATATGACTAAAAATTGAGAGATAAGTCACTCTCTCACAAAGAAATAAAAAATGCCATATAAGTTCTATACATTCAAATAGAGTTGAAAATTGTAACCATTTTTGATAGAGAAACAAATATTCATTTAGTGGCCATGCCCACTTTTAGATTCAGTTATGTGCTCTGAGAAACAAATATTCATTTAGTGGCCATTCCCACTTTTAGTTTCAATTATGTGCTCTCTGCATGCGTGTGTACATTCATGCTCAGTCATGTCCTACTGTTTGGGATCCCATGGACTGTAGCCCACAAGGTTCCTCTGTCTATTTTCCTAAGTAAGAATACTGGAGAAGGTTGCCATTTCCCTTTCCAGGGAATCTTTCCCACCTAGGGATCAAACCTGCATCTCTTGCCTCTCTTGTAGGCAAGTTCTTTATCTGTCAAGCCATCTGGGAAGGCCCTCAATTATGTTAGCTATGATTATCCTCAGATAGAATGAGCATATTTTCTTCTTTCTCTTCCTATGTTTCATCACTTTGAGTAACACTACTTACTGAAAATTTACACAGAGAAATTGCTTTTAGTATGTTTACTTTTCCTACACATATTACTTGCAGCTTTGTAAGTTTGACCTCTGAATAGAAACTGAAACAACTTTAAAAATGAATAAGTATAAGGAGAAACGTATAGGTGATGTTAAATAAACTGACCCTATATCATGTTTGTCCAATAGATCTAGTCCTCCCAGGTATAATAATTTAAGGTTCTATTGTGAAATTAATCTTTTAAAACATAGCAGAAGAGTTTATTGGCAAAGAGCATTACTTCACATGAGAATTGCCAATATTTCAATAATGTAGTAGCAAGATTTTAATTAGGACCAATACTTGTTATTTTAAAGGTGGCAAAACACATCTAATTTTTAAAAGTCTTTTATATTAAAGCAAATAGAGTTTGTTCTCCTTTCCATAAGATGTTAATGAGATGCTAACAAATGCTTGGTATTTTTAACAGAATTAACAGTAGGTTATTTTGATTCTTTCAAGCTATTTTGCAATGTACCTTTTGTTTTCTAATCTACTCATAACTAGACATAATAGAACAGTTTAAAATATGACTAAAAACAAAAACTTCTGAATTTTGATGGATTTTGAAGATATTCTATTGTCCAAGGCCATAACTCTCCCAGCAAATTTAGAATGTAATTATCATGTCACAGTGACAAAGAAAGCTCTGTGGTTGTAAAACTTAAATAAGGCATCTGAAGACAATGATTTTAATCAATTAATGTTAGATAACATAATCAGAATATGAAAAATGTCAAAGTAGACCAAAATAGATTAAAAATTAAAAGTCAGTAGATCAAAGTAGATTAAAAATTGGGGCTTTGGTAGTAATTCACATACATAATTTGACCAAGTAGGGTAGAAAGACCAGTGATCACAGGGTCAGGATCCCAGGAGTCTCAGCCTATTACCCACCTTTCTGATCTCATTTCCACATCTATAAGAAAAGGCCTTTGGACCAGACCCTCTGTGACCTTCCTCCTTAGATTTTATGGTTAATTATTACAACCAAAATATACATTCCATCTAGAGGTTTTGATTTCTCTACATTAAAAAAATTACATAGCTCTTGGATATTCATGCTATTGTAGTCCGACATTTATTCTGACTTATTTTTAACCAGGACACCTCTGAAGAACAGTGGATTTACACACAATTGTCCTCTAATCGAATTTGATAAAATCTATCAAATACTTACACACTGAAAATGGATTACAATGGCATAGATATGAAAATATAACATTTCAGGCCAATATTGGGAGATAAAGCATCCCATGGATCGAGTGTCATCCACGTGGCTATTGTGCTGTACCTATGTCTACAATGCAATTGAAAAATGAACACTCTGTTCTGTCTCAGGGGGAGTTTAAGGAAGATAGGAAATAGCTCTGTGGCAAACCTTAGGTTGCTTAAATTTCAAAAAAGAAAAAATTTTTGAGAGGTACAAATAGGAATGGAATGGAGGTATACATACAGATTTACAGACGAATGGTATAGTTCATATTATACCATTTTGTTTTCTAGATTTTTAAAAACTCAAATGCTTGGTATTTTTAACAGAATTAACAGTAGGTTATTTTGATTCTTTCAAGCTATTTTGCAATGTACCTTTTGTTTTCTAATCTACTCATAACTAGACATAATAGAACAGTTTAAAATATGACTAAAAACAAAAACTTCTGAATTTTGATGGATTTTGAAGATATTCTATTGTCCAAGGCCATAACTCTCCCAGCAAATTTAGAATGTAATTATCATGTCACAGTGACAAAGAAAGCTCTGTGGTTGTAAAACTTAAATAAGGCATCTGAAGACAATGATTTTAATCAATTAATGTTAGATAACATAATCAGAATATGAAAAAATGTCAAAGTAGACCAAAATAGATTAAAAATTAAAAGTCAGTAGATCAAAGTAGATTAAAAATTGGGGCTTTGGTAGTAATTCACATACATAATTTGACCAAGTAGGGTAGAAAGACCAGTGATCACAGGGTCAGGATCCCAGGAGTCTCAGCCTATTACCCACCTTTCTGATCTCATTTCCACATCTATAAGAAAAGGCCTTTGGACCAGACCCTCTGTGACCTTCCTCCTTAGATTTTATGGTTAATTATTACAACCAAAATATACATTCCATCTAGAGGTTTTGATTTCTCTACATTAAAAAAAAATTACATAGCTCTTGGATATTCATGCTATTGTAGTCCGACATTTATTCTGACTTATTTTTAACCAGGACACCTCTGAAGAACAGTGGATTTACACACAATTGTCCTCTAATCGAATTTGATAAAATCTATCAAATACTTACACACTGAAAATGGATTACAATGGCATAGATATGAAAATATAACATTTCAGGCCAATATTGGGAGATAAAGCATCCCATGGATCGAGTGTCATCCACGTGGCTATTGTGCTGTACCTATGTCTACAATGCAATTGAAAAATGAACACTCTGTTCTGTCTCAGGGGGAGTTTAAGGAAGATAGGAAATAGCTCTGTGGCAAACCTTAGGTTGCTTAAATTTCAAAAAAGAAAAAATTTTTGAGAGGTACAAATAGGAATGGAATGGAGGTATACATACAGATTTACAGACGAATGGTTATAAAATCACCTAGTTCATATTATGGTGAATTGTAAATCATAAATATTACATTACAAATCAACTTCCCTGCTTTTCCCAATCTATGCCCTCACTTTCAATGGAAGTTTTGTTTTCCTTAAAGACTATGGCTCGTTAATCCAGCCACATTTTTCATAGGATCCCTTGTAATCGACAATATACATTTCAAAAGGGGAAAAAGGATATGTCTTCAATGATTAAAGAGTAATTTACATCACAATTCACTGCATTTAAAGGACTTGATCTGTGGGGGGTTTTTGTTTTTGACTTTTGGTTCTCTGTTTATTCATTTAATAAATATTAAAATAGCAACAACTCATGTCAGACTTGTTTTAAGCAATAGACATACATTGATATACAAAGCACAAAGCATAAGCCTCTGTTGCCTGGATCAATGGATGATGCTGACAGCAGTGAACAAAATAAGTCTTGCTGCACAGAGCTTGTAGTTTAGTAGGTGAGACTAGCATCAGTTTACACTCTCATGACTAGTATATTTGAAAGAAAAATGCTTCTCTATAACTCTTGCTCTACATTCTTGAGCAAAAGGCAATTGCCTCCAAGTACTTCAGGGAGGAAACCAATTCTGACCCCATATGAAAGTGCTTACTTGCCTTTCATTGCTTTTGTTATTATAATCATTCATAATAGTTTGCCTCAGAAAATCCTGCCTCTCTGACCAACTGTTAAACTGAAGTGCCTTTATTTAGGACCCTGCCCACCTGTAGATGACAGAAAGTGAGAAATTAACACATTCCCTGCCTGAGGCTTGGCATTCTAGAAGATGTTTGCAAGATTAATCTCCTTTTTACTTTCCTTCCTCACTTCCCCCATCTCTCATCTCTCGTCTATTAAAGAACCTGGCATCCAGACCCAGATAAGAAAATATAACATTTTAGGCCAATATTGGGAGATAAAGCATCCCATGGATCGAGTGTCATCCACGTGGCTATTGTGCTGTACCTATGTCTACAATGCAATTGAAAAATGAACACTCTGTTCTGTCTCAGGGGGAGTTTAAGGAAGATAGGAAATAGCTCTGTGGCAAACCTTAGGTTGCTTAAATTTCAAAAAAGAAAAAATTTTTGAGAGGTACAAATAGGAATGGAATGGAGGTATACATACAGATTTACAGACGAATGGTTATAAAATCACCTAGTTCATATTATGGTGAATTGTAAATCATAAATATTACATTACAAATCAACTTCCCTGCTTTTCCCAATCTATGCCCTCACTTTCAATGGAAGTTTTGTTTTCCTTAAAGACTATGGCTCGTTAATCCAGCCACATTTTTCATAGGATCCCTTGTAATCGACAATATACATTTCAAAAGGGGAAAAAGGATATGTCTTCAATGATTAAAGAGTAATTTACATCACAATTCACTGCATTTAAAGGACTTGATCTGTGGGGGGTTTTTGTTTTTGACTTTTGGTTCTCTGTTTATTCATTTAATAAATATTAAAATAGCAACAACTCATGTCAGACTTGTTTTAAGCAATAGACATACATTGATATACAAAGCACAAAGCATAAGCCTCTGTTGCCTGGATCAATGGATGATGCTGACAGCAGTGAACAAAATAAGTCTTGCTGCACAGAGCTTGTAGTTTAGTAGGTGAGACTAGCATCAGTTTACACTCTCATGACTAGTATATTTGAAAGAAAAATGCTTCTCTATAACTCTTGCTCTACATTCTTGAGCAAAAGGCAATTGCCTCCAAGTACTTCGGGGAGGAAACCAATTCTGACCCCATATGAAAGTGCTTACTTGCCTTTCATTGCTTTTGTTATTATAATCATTCATAATAGTTTGCCTCAGAAAATCCTGCCTCTCTGACCAACTGTTAAACTGAAGTGCCTTTATTTAGGACCCTGCCCACCTGTAGATGACAGAAAGTGAGAAATTAACACATTCCCTGCCTGAGGCTTGGCATTCTAGAAGATGTTTGCAAGATTAATCTCCTTTTTACTTTCCTTCCTCACTTCCCCCATCTCTCATCTCTCGTCTATTAAAGAACCTGGCATCCAGACCCAGATAAGATGGTTATTTTGAAGTGCTATCCTTCCATCTTGTCAGTCAGCTATTTTCAGAATAAAGTCTGTTCCTTGCCTCAACATTTCATTTCTAGGATTCATTGGCCTGTCGTGCCTCAAAGGGAGACTGGATTCAGTAACACAAGGACTGTGACAATTGTAGATTGTGTTTCTTCCTTCATCAGCAATAGCCATTGCTTAGGAATGTGGGGAAAATTTGAGTGATGAAAATCTTTGGGTAGAGATTCATTAACTTATAATTAATCAGATTAATTAACTCAAAATTCTTGCTCTCAGATTGTTCTAATGCAATATATCTTTGCATAAAATGAAGTATCATTTTACTGTAGTGTTGACTATTCTTGTGTCTTTCTTGTCTAATTTATAATTCTAGGGGTACTCAAGAATTAATGTGATGCTTTCAATAATTGCATATTGTGCTTGAGGACTACTTTACATTAAACAATTCATATTACTCCTAAAATCTATGTTCTTCCAGATGTAACATGCATGGAACATGACACCTGCACTTTATATTGGATTTTAGATCTAGGTGTTGCTTTACAAGTCAGTGAAAATTGTTATATAAATGATAATAGTTCACATGATAAAATTAACATTTTTGTAACATATGCTCTGATAAAAATAATTTACTTTATGCAACCTCATTTTAAAGTTTAAAAACACTATGTAAAAAGCTTGGTTTATTTCCAAGTTTTATTTAAGAATTTTATTCATGATTCTATTTGTCTCTGGTAGTCCAAAGTTCCTCCAAATTTAAATTAAGTTTTAAAAATTATCAAAAAATTACAAAGTCAAGGAAGAATTAATTTGACATTATTGTCAATAGAACACAGATTATGTGAAAATCTTGATAATAAGCATATGATAGATTTTGTTATAAAGGAGGCAAGAAAATGTCACAACAAATATGTAATAACACGAATTATATATTCATTAATCAAACATGTCTGATTAAACCACGCAACACTAAAATATACATATCATATAGATAATAGTTTTATTATGTGTATGTATAATAAAACTATCCAGCATATAGTATTTATTAAATTTTCATTCAATAAGCAAATGAATTTTCACATTTCAGTTTATTCATATCAGCAGTCTTTTATGTGTAGTATATGCTTTTGGCATATGATCTTTTATGTTTAATACATACCCACATTTACTACCAGTCCTTTTCTTCCATAACTTGTCTAATCAAAACTTTTAATTTTTCAGAAATGATGAGTTTATAGCTGAAGAGTTATTGGGTTAAGATATTTTTCCCCTTTAAAATCTATAGACATGGTCTTATGAAATTTATTGTTTTACTGACATCTCTTACTGAGTTATTGGTGGGTCATTAATTTTTCTTGGTTGGATGCGTTTGGAATTTTTTCTTTATTTTTGACATCCAAAAATTTCAGATATGTTTCAAGATTGATACTCTTTTTATTTATTTGTCCTAGAAACAAGTTAAGGGTTTTAGTTTCTAGACTAAAAATATATTTCTTTTCATGGTTTTTTTCATCTAATGCTCTGAGACAGATTTCTTCTGAAAAAATAAAACTATTTGCTTATTGCCTATATTTGTTTTGCTTTGTTTGCTTCTGAAAAATATGTACTAATGTATAATAATTTGCTTATGGTGAAAGATGTAATGAAAATTATTTGAGGAGAGAAACAATTATTTTATAATTTTTACTAGATGCCACACTCAAGACATATTCTGTTGTTCTTCTTCTGTCTCTCAGTTGTGTCCAATTCTCTGCAACCCCACGGACTTCAGCACACCTGGCTTCCCTGTCCTTCGCTCTCTCCAGGAGTTTGCTCAAATTGATCCAATGATGCCATCCAACCATCTCGTCTGCCCACTTCTTCTCCTGCCCACAATCTTTCCCAGCATCAGGGTCTTTTACAATGAATCAATTCTTCACAGCAGGTGGTCAAAGTATCTGAGCTTCACCTTCACCTTCAGTCCTTCCAATGAATATTCAGGGTTGATTTCCCTTAGAATTGACTACTTTGATCTCCTTGCTGTCCAAGGGACTTTCAAGAGTTTTCTCCAACACCACAGTTCGAAAGCGTCAATTCTTTGGCACACAGCCTTCCTTATGTTCCAACTCTAACATCTATACATAACTGCTGTAAAATCCACAGATTTGCCTATATAGTTCATTGCCAGCAACGTGATATTTCTGGTTTTAATATGCTGTCTAGGGTTTGTCAAAGTTTTTCTTCCAAGGAGGAAGTGGTCTTTTAATTATCTGGCTACAGTCACCATCAGCAATGATTTTTAATCTAAAGAAAATGAAGTTTGATGTTATTTCCATTGATTGTCAATCTGTTTGCCATGAAGTGATGGGATTGGATGGATGCCATGATGTTCATCTTTTGAATGTTGAGTTTTAAGCCAGCTTTTTCACTCTCCTCTTTCACATTTATCAAGAGTCTCTTGTTCCTCTTCAATTTCTACCATTAGGGTGGCATCATCTGCACATCTGAAGTTATTGATATTTCCCTGGCAATCTTGATTCTAGCTTGAGCTTCATCCAGCCCAGCATTTCACAATAAGGTACTCTGAATATAAACAAGCAGGGACAATATACAGCTTTGATGTACTCCATTCCCAATTCTGAACCAATCCATTGTTCCATGTTCAGTTCTACCCATTGCTTTATAGTAGCATTATATTTAAAGGTTAAAAATAGTACTATAGTAATACTCAAAAGAAAAGAAAATGAAGTGTATACCAGGAGGCTCAAGAGAGGATATATTTACCTGTTCAGATGTATGTTTACCATCAGCCTAGATTTTTAAATTGTTCTAGTCTCTGGTCCAGATTACCCAAATGAGCCTCAATGGCTTCTTTCCTGTCCTTCGCTCTCTCCAGGAGTTTGCTCTACCATTATACAATCTTTCCCAGCATCAGGGTCTTTTACAATGAATCAATTCTTCACAGCAGGTGGTCAAAGTATCTGAGCTTCACCTTCACCTTCAGTCCTTCCAATGAATATTCAGGGTTGATTTCCCTTAGAATTGACTACTTTGATCTCCTTGCTGTCCAAGGGACTTTCAAGAGTTTTCTCCAACACCACAGTTCGAAAGCGTCAATTCTTTGGCACACAGCCTTCCTTATGTTCCAACTCTAACATCTATACATAACTGCTGTAAAATCCACAGATTTGCCTATATAGTTCATTGCCAGCAACGTGATATTTCTGGTTTTAATATGCTGTCTAGGGTTTGTCAAAGTTTTTCTTCCAAGGAGGAAGTGGTCTTTTAATTATCTGGCTACAGTCACCATCAGCAATGATTTTTAATCTAAAGAAAATGAAGTTTGATGTTATTTCCATTGATTGTCAATCTGTTTGCCATGAAGTGATGGGATTGGATGGATGCCATGATGTTCATCTTTTGAATGTTGAGTTTTAAGCCAGCTTTTTCACTCTCCTCTTTCACATTTATCAAGAGTCTCTTGTTCCTCTTCAATTTCTACCATTAGGGTGGCATCATCTGCACATCTGAAGTTATTGATATTTCCCTGGCAATCTTGATTCTAGCTTGAGCTTCATCCAGCCCAGCATTTCACAATAAGGTACTCTGAATATAAACAAGCAGGGA
Source organism: Tragulus kanchil (assembly GCA_022376925.1). Classification (NCBI taxonomy): domain Eukaryota; kingdom Metazoa; phylum Chordata; class Mammalia; order Artiodactyla; family Tragulidae; genus Tragulus; species Tragulus kanchil. The sequence goes on along the minus strand of JAIOJX010000004.1, from coordinate 239,379,718 downwards.
CAATATACAGCTTTGATGTACTCCATTCCCAATTCTGAACCAATCCATTGTTCCATGTTCAGTTCTACCCATTGCTTTATAGTAGCATTATATTTAAAGGTTAAAAATAGTACTATAGTAATACTCAAAAGAAAAGAAAATGAAGTGTATACCAGGAGGCTCAAGAGAGGATATATTTACCTGTTCAGATGTATGTTTACCATCAGCCTAGATTTTTAAATTGTTCTAGTCTCTGGTCCAGATTACCCAAATGAGCCTCAATGGCTTCTTTCCTGTCCATCATCACAGACCTTTCTGTCTTTATTTCCTATATATCCTCATCAGACTCTCCACCCTGACTGGAGTAAGAGAGCCTATGGCCTGACAGCCATATTAAATGTTCTTTCCATATTAAATGTTCTTTCTCTTAAATCTTTCCATGTGATGCCTTTTAAAGTACCTATTGCTGTTTGAAAAGTTTCTCATTACTAAAGCTACAAAGATCATTCCCTCTTTGGTCTTCAGTACAACAGAGTGTTTCATGATCAGGCTCTGATAAGCATGTACAGCCATAAAAGTAATGATTGTGTGGATAAATATCAGTCAATTTCCTATATCCACAGCTGAGATGAACAAACAGGAAAAAGTAACAACTCTGCTGGGCAATGCCATCATAGCAAGCCCTTATCAGTATATGGGTTCAATCCTGGCTTGGTTCTCACTTTTTTCAATCTCATCTCTTTAATATGGCTGTATCACCAACCATGCAAACACTTCCTGGGTGTGTGGGATACTGCTGTCCATACCATCTCTTCTCTCATATTTGACTTTGTTTACGTCCCACTTACTATCTGTTTCTTTTCAAGTTTCCTGTAGCATTGCATAGGGCTGCTAAACAGAAGTCATGTACTTCATTCAGCAATTTTTGGTCACTTACTGCTATTCAGCCCACTGCCATCTTTTTGCAGCCTTGGAGTGTTTGCACTATCATAGACTCTTGTCATGGCAGCGTTTGGGGGGATAGTTGTCCTCAATTCTGTATACAATCCTAGGAGATCATATGTCTCATTCCTCCAAAAGAAAGGAATTTGTTCTACTGTGACAACCCCAACCCTCTTTCCATCTTCATTCCTCTCCTCCTTATTTCCTCCTTTATCTACAAGTTTACATTCACTTCTGTTTATTAACCCAGTCACCTCCCAATTCTGAACCAATCCATTCCATGTTCAGTTCTACCCATTGCTTTATAGTAGCATTATATTTAAAGGTTAAAAATAGTACTATAGTAATACTCAAAAGAAAAGAAAATGAAGTGTATACCAGGAGGCTCAAGAGAGGATATATTTACCTGTTCAGATGTATGTTTACCATCAGCCTAGATTTTTAAATTGTTCTAGTCTCTGGTCCAGATTACCCAAATGAGCCTCAATGGCTTCTTTCCTGTCCATCATCACAGACCTTTCTGTCTTTATTTCCTATATATCCTCATCAGACTCTCCACCCTGACTGGAGTAAGAGAGCCTATGGCCTGACAGCCATATTAAATGTTCTTTCCATATTAAATGTTCTTTCTCTTAAATCTTTCCATGTGATGCCTTTTAAAGTACCTATTGCTGTTTGAAAAGTTTCTCATTACTAAAGCTACAAAGATCATTCCCTCTTTGGTCTTCAGTACAACAGAGTGTTTCATGATCAGGCTCTGATAAGCATGTACAGCCATAAAAGTAATGATTGTGTGGATAAATATCAGTCAATTTCCTATATCCACAGCTGAGATGAACAAACAGGAAAAAGTAACAACTCTGCTGGGCAATGCCATCATAGCAAGCCCTTATCAGTATATGGGTTCAATCCTGGCTTGGTTCTCACTTTTTTCAATCTCATCTCTTTAATATGGCTGTATCACCAACCATGCAAACACTTCCTGGGTGTGTGGGATACTGCTGTCCATACCATCTCTTCTCTCATATTTGACTTTGTTTACGTCCCACTTACTATCTGTTTCTTTTCAAGTTTCCTGTAGCATTGCATAGGGCTGCTAAACAGAAGTCATGTACTTCATTCAGCAATTTTTGGTCACTTACTGCTATTCAGCCCACTGCCATCTTTTTGCAGCCTTGGAGTGTTTGCACTATCATAGACTCTTGTCATGGCAGCGTTTGGGGGGATAGTTGTCCTCAATTCTGTATACAATCCTAGGAGATCATATGTCTCATTCCTCCAAAAGAAAGGAATTTGTTCTACTGTGACAACCCCAACCCTCTTTCCATCTTCATTCCTCTCCTCCTTATTTCCTCCTTTATCTACAAGTTTACATTCACTTCTGTTTATTTTAACCAGTCACCTCTCCTAACATATGCTTTCACTTCCCATTGGCTCCTCAAGTGAAGATAGATCTACAATTCTACCTTCACTGTGGTGTTAGGTTCCCTTTGAAAGCATTTTATCATGCTTCATTTCAAATATTGTTCTGGAATTGTTTTCGACATGGATAAAAGGAAAATGTACTCCACAGTGGTTTAGGAAATTTGGATTAAAGGAGCATGCTGCAAGGCCCCAATTTTATTAAGTCAATCGTTCTAGTTTTAAAACACATTTAAATCTGAATTCAATTTTGTAATACAACTTGGTTTCTCCCTGAACTTTAGTATCAGTAGTATATAAAACCATGATAGACAAAAACAAACAGGTAGTAGAGAAGGCAAGCCAGCTTGTATTAAAAGTTTTGGTGCCAAAAGGTAGAGATATGAATTCAACTCTGGAGAAGGCTATTCACCTGTGTTAATAAAATAATAATTAATAAAATCATATTAATGTAGCTTTTAGCTATAAAGCTTCAAGCATTCTTTTGAAATAGCAGTGTTTGTGAAATTGTGGCACTAAGGAGCTAATCCATTCTTGGCAACATAAAAGAAAAAACAGTTCTCTTTGTAGTTAGTTATGTCTTTGTAGCTTATGTCCCCCTTGGTTTTTTTTTTTTTTAAATGTGTCTTTTAAAATTTACAGATTTTACTTTGCCTAAAAAATATGCTTTTACTTGTGTAAGCTCTGTGTGTAGGTGTGCGAGTTCTCATTAAAGTGGTTGCTAAAATCATGAGGTTGAATATGAAGACTGTGACAACTGATCCTCACTTCACCTTGGCAGAAAGTTTCTAAATGAGACTATAACCCTGGACTTTGAAGAATCTAATCTTCCACAGACTAGACTATTGAAGTTCTACACATGTTGTATTCTTCATATACTACTGTTTTCTTCTACAGCGTTTGGGGATAGTTGTCCTCAATTCTGTATACAATCCTAGGAGATCATATGTCTCATTCCTCCAAAAGAAAGGAATTTGTTCTACTGTGACAACCCCAACCCTCTTTCCATCTTCATTCCTCTCCTCCTTATTTCCTCCTTTATCTACAAGTTTACATTCACTTCTGTTTATTTTAACCAGTCACCTCTCCTAACATATGCTTTCACTTCCCATTGGCTCCTCAAGTGAAGATAGATCTACAATTCTACCTTCACTGTGGTGTTAGGTTCCCTTTGAAAGCATTTTATCATGCTTCATTTCAAATATTGTTCTGGAATTGTTTTCGACATGGATAAAAGGAAAATGTACTCCACAGTGGTTTAGGAAATTTGGATTAAAGGAGCATGCTGCAAGGCCCCAATTTTATTAAGTCAATCGTTCTAGTTTTAAAACACATTTAAATCTGAATTCAATTTTGTAATACAACTTGGTTTCTCCCTGAACTTTAGTATCAGTAGTATATAAAACCATGATAGACAAAAACAAACAGGTAGTAGAGAAGGCAAGCCAGCTTGTATTAAAAGTTTTGGTGCCAAAAGGTAGAGATATGAATTCAACTCTGGAGAAGGCTATTCACCTGTGTTAATAAAATAATAATTAATAAAATCATATTAATGTAGCTTTTAGCTATAAAGCTTCAAGCATTCTTTTGAAATAGCAGTGTTTGTGAAATTGTGGCACTAAGGAGCTAATCCATTCTTGGCAACATAAAAGAAAAAACAGTTCTCTTTGTAGTTAGTTATGTCTTTGTAGCTTATGTCCCCCTTGGTTTTTTTTTTTTTTTAAATGTGTCTTTTAAAATTTACAGATTTTACTTTGCCTAAAAAATATGCTTTTACTTGTGTAAGCTCTGTGTGTAGGTGTGCGAGTTCTCATTAAAGTGGTTGCTAAAATCATGAGGTTGAATATGAAGACTGTGACAACTGATCCTCACTTCACCTTGGCAGAAAGTTTCTAAATGAGACTATAACCCTGGACTTTGAAGAATCTAATCTTCCACAGACTAGACTATTGAAGTTCTACACATGTTGTATTCTTCATATACTACTGTTTTATTCTACACTCATTTCCAGCAAACTTTTCTTTTGACTGTGGTTTTCCATTTATCCAGTTTGGAGTGGCCAGATGGTACTGTTTGGGGCAATAACACATAAGTAGAAGTATAGTGGGAAGATCCTTCTGAGGATGTGTTTGCTCAGCTAATAGAAGAAACAGAGGTCTCCATTCTCTGCAACTTCCTCATTTAAGTGCAATTTAATTTCTGCGACTGAGACAGCTATTCAACCACCATGAGAAAACAGCTAAAAGAACCACAGAAATGCTGTATTTGGCACCACTGAGCCACTGAGACATTAACAGGATCTTCTTATTTCCTGACACTAAGAAATATAAAACTGCTCTCTCATTTGTGGACCATGAAACTTCCCTGCATGGTAATGAGTATGTGAAAGTGAACATTGCTCAGTTGTGTCTGACTCTTTACAACCCATGGACAAGCCACGGAATTCTCTAGGCCAGAATACTGGAGTGAGTCACCTTTCCCTTCTCCAGGGAATCTTCCTAACCTAGGGAATGAACACAGGTCTTCTGCATTGCAGGCAGATTCTCCACCAGCTGAGCCACTAGGGAAGCCCAAGAATACTGGAGAGGGTAGCCTTTCCCTTCTCCAGGGGACCTTCCTGACCCAGGAATTGAAGCAGGGTCTCCTGTATTACAGGCAGATTCTTTACCAGCTGAGCTACAAAGGAAACTCATTAATGAGTATAACTGTGGAATATGCTAAAATATTGCCTATCTTGGACAGAAGTTAAACCATGGATGCTGGACTTTAGACTGAAAAAAAGAGAGACACTTTCTCATTTCTGGGTCATGTCCCTTGAGTCTGGAGACAAAAGACCAAATAGATCTGGTTTATTCTCAGTGGTAAAAGAACTGGTCCCAAGTACATGGGGACAGAGGAGTGACTTAGCAGAGTATTACTTTATAGGTGACACTGAGGATGAGTTTATAACTTTTAAGCATACCCCAATAGAGGAATGGGGGATTTTTCTGAGTATTCTCCTTATCTGCTTTCATCCATTATCACAGAAGTTTCAGTAAAATATTCTCAAATGCTGAATCTAGACTTAATCAGACCATAAAAGAAAAGAAAACTATTTCCATGCCAAAAAATTGGGATAGTTGAGACTATATCATAGTTTCTTTGCAACTTCGCTTTCATGTTTAAGTTGGGCCAGATGGTACTGTTTGGGGCAATAACACATAAGTAGAAGTATAGTGGGAAGATCCTTCTGAGGATGTGTTTGCTCAGCTAATAGAAGAAACAGAGGTCTCCATTCTCTGCAACTTCCTCATTTAAGTGCAATTTAATTTCTGCGACTGAGACAGCTATTCAACCACCATGAGAAAACAGCTAAAAGAACCACAGAAATGCTGTATTTGGCACCACTGAGCCACTGAGACATTAACAGGATCTTCTTATTTCCTGACACTAAGAAATATAAAACTGCTCTCTCATTTGTGGACCATGAAACTTCCCTGCATGGTAATGAGTATGTGAAAGTGAACATTGCTCAGTTGTGTCTGACTCTTTACAACCCATGGACAAGCCACGGAATTCTCTAGGCCAGAATACTGGAGTGAGTCACCTTTCCCTTCTCCAGGGAATCTTCCTAACCTAGGGAATGAACACAGGTCTTCTGCATTGCAGGCAGATTCTCCACCAGCTGAGCCACTAGGGAAGCCCAAGAATACTGGAGAGGGTAGCCTTTCCCTTCTCCAGGGGACCTTCCTGACCCAGGAATTGAAGCAGGGTCTCCTGTATTACAGGCAGATTCTTTACCAGCTGAGCTACAAAGGAAACTCATTAATGAGTATAACTGTGGAATATGCTAAAATATTGCCTATCTTGGACAGAAGTTAAACCATGGATGCTGGACTTTAGACTGAAAAAAAGAGAGACACTTTCTCATTTCTGGGTCATGTCCCTTGAGTCTGGAGACAAAAGACCAAATAGATCTGGTTTATTCTCAGTGGTAAAAGAACTGGTCCCAAGTACATGGGGACAGAGGAGTGACTTAGCAGAGTATTACTTTATAGGTGACACTGAGGATGAGTTTATAACTTTTAAGCATACCCCAATAGAGGAATGGGGGATTTTTCTGAGTATTCTCCTTATCTGCTTTCATCCATTATCACAGAAGTTTCAGTAAAATATTCTCAAATGCTGAATCTAGACTTAATCAGACCATAAAAGAAAAGAAAACTATTTCCATGCCTGATATGTAATGATAAATTAGTCCAAGGTGATCACAAGTGGTAATGGTAGTGGTTGCATGATGACATTCCCATCATTCCTAGAGGCAACTACATATCAGCTTAAAGAAGAGTTCAGAGAATACTGGTGTTGGGGACACGCTGCTGAGCACTTAGGACAACACTCTGAAGACCTCTCAGAAGCAACTGGAGACCCTGCCATGTGCTTAGCATGGGAAAGACCCTCTGTCATCATATACTGGGCATTCATCAAAATTCAATGTAAGTTTTTCCTGATGGCTCAGTGGTAAAGGATCCGTCTGCCAAAGCAGGAGGCACAGATTCAATTCCTAGTCTGGGAAGATCCCATATGCTGCAGAGCAGCTAAACCCGTGTGGCACAACTGCTGAGCCTATGCTCTAGAGCCTGGGAAGCTCAACTACTGAGCCCTTGCACTCAACTACTGAAACCTGCGCTCCCTAGACAGCATGCTCCACAACAAGAGAAGCCACCAACATTGAGAAGCCCAAGCACCACAACTAGAGAGTAGCCCCCACTTGTGGGCAAGTTGAGAAAAGCCTGCACAGCAACTGAAGATCCATCACAACCAATAAATAAATGAAATTATATTTTAAAAATCCTTTAAAAGATTCAGTTTAACTATGAATCAAGATCAAGTGAGTTTTGGAAAAAAATCAATTACCAGTGCATAGATTCATTTAAATTCGTACTTACTTGCAAGAAGAAAACTATTCTGCTTTTCTTCTTCAGCATTGGATATGATGCTTCTAGTGCACTCACTCTGGAGAAACAAAAAGACTTGGTTGAAGAGTGCTGGCATGGTCTACTAAATCCAGTATCCTGGAACCTCTTATTTTTGCTTAGCTTTATAGCATTTTATGAAACTAGAAACTTGTAACCATTGCACTGAGTGAAACATTACAATGTTTCAAATTTGTTGGAGCACTACCAAGTAAAAATGTCTAGTGGAGGGATTTGACATAATCTTGCTAGTGCAATTTTAATAAATTAAAAATGTCTCTGATCCACTGATTTTGTCTCTTAGGGACATTTTTGGTGATGAAGGTGAATTGGTGAGTTTTACTCTAGCATTACTGGTGCTTTAATTAATATCACATATAAAGAGTGTTAGGTAACTCATTGACTTGAAGACAATGGCAGTATATCCAACTATCCAACTTTATTTCACTGTCATAATTTTGTCAAGTACAAAAGAAAGTCACCTTGTGCCTTGTATTTGTTGACAAAAAATGTTAAAAAATGAAAGACAATTTACTAAATTAATTGCTCATGCCATTAAGATAAATAATGAATTAATATCTAGTTGTGAATATGTCAATAATGTGAATTGTGTAAATATGTGAACAAAATTCATATATCCAGTTGTCTGCCATTTGTTTTAGAGAATTTTTTTCTTCCTTAAAGAAATTTGACCATGTAACATTGAATTTGAAAACCACAACCAGGATCTTTTTCAACAAATCAAGTTTATATTTGTGTATAGTAAAGTAAATCATTTTAAAGTTCTCACTCCATTCTCTTATAAACTTATTTAGAAAAGGCATATATTGAAACAATTCTTTTTATGAAATGTATTATTTTATCACCTTGAGAAAATCAAGGAGCAGACCTTTGGGGAAGAGATATCCCAGGAATGATGAAGTAACTTGCAGTGTCTCTAAACTGGCTCACTAGAATTTCCTTCATTCATTTTGATGATCATACATTTGTCTTTTTATGATAATTTTATCCAGATTTTTTCTAATTTATACCAGGCATATTTATTTATTCATGGGCTGTTTAAGATATTTTTCAGTGATTTTGAGTTATAACTTTAACACTTTTTGTTTAGAAGGCATTCTACCTAAGATTTCATCTGCTTTATTTCATTTACACTCTTCCCCAATATACACAGGACACACACAAAAATATTTATAATGAATAACTCTAACACTGAGTATCAGAAAATTTTCTATTTTCCATAAAGTGGTTAAGTAACATTCCCAACTCTTCTCTACTAAGTGGCATGCCTCGAATTTGAAGTCACATATTTAACTGTGGAGATTCCTTCTGACACAGTACTCATTTGCCCATCAAAGGATTGAATAATAGGTTAATCTTCATAGAAAATGTCTCTAAAAATACTGCAATCAATGATCAAGAGAGCTGCAAGAGCCCTGTTTTCTTTTTCAAATTTACAAAAAAGTTGTTCAAAAACTTGGGAGTTTCCCTTCTGAAATCTGAAACTGGCCCTTGTACACAGAAGGCAAGAAGAGACTGAAGAGGCAGACCACTACAGACTGACATGTGGCATATTTAATGAGCAAGAGAATTACACATATGGCTTGTGGGAAGGTGGGGTGGAGGGGGTGGCAAAATCGGAAGCAGATCTGGCCAAACCCATGTGCATTTGTTGACAAAAATGTTAAAAATGAAAGACAATTTACTAAATTAATTGCTCATGCCATTAAGATAAATAATGAATTAATATCTAGTTGTGAATATGTCAATAATGTGAATTGTGTAAATATGTGAACAAAATTCATATATCCAGTTGTCTGCCATTTGTTTTAGAGAATTTTTTTCTTCCTTAAAGAAATTTGACCATGTAACATTGAATTTGAAAACCACAACCAGGATCTTTTTCAACAAATCAAGTTTATATTTGTGTATAGTAAAGTAAATCATTTTAAAGTTCTCACTCCATTCTCTTATAAACTTATTTAGAAAAGGCATATATTGAAACAATTCTTTTTATGAAATGTATTATTTTATCACCTTGAGAAAATCAAGGAGCAGACCTTTGGGGAAGAGATATCCCAGGGAATGATGAAGTAACTTGCAGTGTCTCTAAACTGGCTCACTAGAATTTCCTTCATTCATTTTGATGATCATACATTTGTCTTTTTATGATAATTTTATCCAGATTTTTTCTAATTTATACCAGGCATATTTATTTATTCATGGGCTGTTTAAGATATTTTTCAGTGATTTTGAGTTATAACTTTAACACTTTTTGTTTAGAAGGCATTCTACCTAAGATTTCATCTGCTTTATTTCATTTACACTCTTCCCCAATATACACAGGACACACACAAAATATTTATAATGAATAACTCTAACACTGAGTATCAGAAAATTTTCTATTTTCCATAAAGTGGTTAAGTAACATTCCCAACTCTTCTCTACTAAGTGGCATGCCTCGAATTTGAAGTCACATATTTAACTGTGGAGATTCCTTCTGACACAGTACTCATTTGCCCATCAAAGGATTGAATAATAGGTTAATCTTCATAGAAAATGTCTCTAAAAATACTGCAATCAATGATCAAGAGAGCTGCAAGAGCCCTGTTTTCTTTTTCAAATTTACAAAAAAGTTGTTCAAAAACTTGGGAGTTTCCCTTCTGAAATCTGAAACTGGCCCTTGTACACAGAAGGCAAGAAGAGACTGAAGAGGCAGACCACTACAGACTGACATGTGGCATATTTAATGAGCAAGAGAATTACACATATGGCTTGTGGGAAGGTGGGGGGTGGAGGGGGGTGCAAAATCAAGCAGATCTCACCTGCCTGCCAGAGTCTTAAAAATCTACATAGAGGGGCTTCCCCTGGTGGTCCAGTGGGTAAGGACACCGCACTGCTGGCCTGGGAAGATCCCATGTGCTGCAGAGCGGCTGGACAGATGTGTCCAATTACCGAGCCGGAGCTCTGGAGCGCATGAGCCCAGAGCCGGCGACAGAGGCCACCGCGATGGGAGGCCCACAGGAGCCAAAGAGCAAAGACGGATGGAAATAGAGAAATGAAAGACCAATAGAAGTGGCCCTCACGCTCCCCTCCCTCCCCAACCCGACCCCCGCCCAAAATAAATAAATAAATAAATCTTTAAAAAAATCTACATAGAGGCCTTAACTGAGTTCAGTCATGAAGACACCACATTGCTCTTTCAAGGCTGCTGCTACTAGGGGAATAAATAGGTAGATCAGGGGAGCGAAGTGAGGAGCCTTCTACTGCCTGGGTCAACCAGCAGTCATGTCCTCTCAATGACCTCCTCTAACAAAAGGCAACAAATTGTAACTGTTAACATATTATAAAATATGCTATTTATATCTTAAATATAACCCATTATTTCCATATCAATTGATAGAAGAATATTTTACATTTGGCTTCATCGTTTTTAAATTTAATCAATCCTTTATCCTTATCTCTTTCTAATTGTCAGAGTTTCACTTTCCAAGGTAATTCTTAAAGAGTATTTGGAGCATGTTTCTGGCAACATTTATTACTTGTTTACACATACATTTATTTATGTATTCCCTGCCCAGAGTGTTTTGCAATTTTAAGTTGCAAACACTCTGGTCATTTTCTTAAATATTTCCATAATTGATTTTTGATCATGTCTATCAATTATCAAAAAAGCAAAACGATGTTTGCGGGCATTTTTCCCCACAATAATGTAAACTGTATTTAAGGAGTGATCTCTGGGCTGCCTGAGCTTTCATAGGTTGATGGCTGCAGCTTACTTCTAATTGGCCAGCTGTGGTGCTGTTCTCATTGTAGACAATGTCATTTTTATTTTTTAAAATATTTATTTATTTATTTATTTATTTATGGGGGGGGGTTGGGGTGCAGAGGGAGGGGGATGGACGGGCCACTTCTATTGGTCTTTCATTTGTCTATTTTCATCCATCTTTGTTCTTTGGCCCATGTGGGCCTCCCATCGCGGTGGCCTCTGTTGTCACAGAGCACTGGCTCTGGGCGCATGCGCTCCAGAGCTCCGGCTCCGTAATTGGACACATCAGTCCAGCCGCTCCGCGGCACGTGGGATCTTCCCAGGCCAGGGATCGAACCAGTGCCCTTTGCACTGCAAGGCGGTGTCCTTACCCACTGGACCACCAAGGAAGCGTGACAATGTCATATTTTTAACGCCAACAATGATTTGGGGCTATTACAAATATCCATTATTATCTTGAAAATTTCCATCAGATTGTAGATGAATATTTTAAATTACTGTCTTTTAATAATTCATTCATCTGCTCAATTGAAAACAGTCTTTAAAAGTTAACATTTTCTTGAAAGGTATACAGGCAGACTCATTTTAGTGGATGATTGTTAATTATTAGCTGTCCACCTTCAATTCCCCATTCCTCAGTGACACCTAATCTCCTTTGGGGAAAATCTAGGTACCTGCCCTCCCACTAAGAAGCTTGAGGATCATGATCATTGTTTTGTCTTTTCCTTTCCTCTCTGTCCTACAGAACAAGCCCATTAGCTGACTTACCAATTAGCTGCAAAAAGACAAATATCTCAATATTAATTTCTATTTTCATGTTTTCATCTGTACCCCTTACTACCATTGATTTCTACTTTAAAAAATCCATTTTTCCCCCCTCCATCAATATATATCCTTACACAATTTATTCTCCTTTTAACCTCCAAAATTTCTCCCTGGCTCCTCAATTCCATGAAAATCTCTTGTGTCTTTGATCCTCTATACAATTATATTTGTAGTTTTGGATACTAGATTATTATATTACATTGTTAGTACCTTTGGGGACTATATTGCACATAGCGTTATAATGTATAAGTGTATTTTCTGAGTCATGTTTCTCAATGAATTTGTAGACATCAAAAAGACTCTTTCAACAACCAAGATACTATGACATATGTAAAATATCTGTTCAAGTATTTTTATCAGATAGAATATTACCAATGTTCTTGGTCATTATCTGAAGAGAGATATTTTAATTCCTTAGTTTTTATAGTTTAGTGAATTTGTAAGTTTAATATGCCAAGATTTTCTCGCCCATAATGAAGACTGAGATGCCAAAAAGTGTCTGAACTCTGTACATAGATGCATTTAAACCAAAGTCTAAGCGTCTTAATTTCTTAACCTGAAAATGTACAAATATCTAACTCATGAACATAGTTCATCTAATGGGGAAGAAGGCAATGTCATTAGACTCAAAAGAAAAGTCAAGATTATTCTGTAAATCTTTTGATTCCATTAACTTGTCTTTGGATGTGTGTATATATATAGAGATGTCATGAGAATTATAATTTGAGCAATCTAATAAATACTTATTAAACATTTTCTTTGTGCAAGCATCTATGAAAAGTGCCAGAATTAGGTGCAATTGCTACATGGAGAAACTGACAGTATGTGAGAAAAATATCTCATAAAAATATAATTGAACATAAGAAGTACAATAATAGATGTACGCATACACTCTATGATTACATAGACCAGAGTATATTGTGTAAATGGAACATTTAAAAGAAACCATATTGGGGCTTCCCTGATAGTCCATTGGGTAAGGACATCACCTTGCTGTGCAAGGGGCACTGGTTCGATCCCTGGCCTGGGAAGATCCCATGTGCCCCAGAGCGGCTGGACCAATGTGGCCAACTACCGAGCCAGAGCTCTGGAGCGCATGTGCCCTGAGCCAGTGCTCTGCAGTGAGAGAGGCCACTGTGATGGGAGGCCCACATGGGCCAGAGAACAAAAATGGATGAAAATAGATAAATGAAAGACCAATAGAAGTGGCCAAAAAAAGAGAAAAAAAACCCAATCTAAAAGAGAACCCATCTTTTCATATATATTTACATCCATCTACTAATGTGAATTTTGACCATTATGCTCTGAAGAGAAAACACTAATGGCATTATAAAGCCAGTAGAATGGTAGAAAGTACACAAAATTTATATTCACAATATATGGATTTGAGTACCAACTTAACCAGCTATTTTATGACCTTGAGAAAGTTATAACTTATATTACTTGTTATATTTTTTAAAGTAATAATATCTACTCAAGTTACTTTACTAAGAAACTGATAATTTAAAAATAAAATTACCTGCAATCTGTTCCTTGCTATTTAATTCTGGTTCAGATGAAGTGAAGAAAATATTGTGCTTGTTTATTGTTTTTTTCCTCAATTATATTCATCCCCTCTCCCCCACAACCTTCATGCCTCATGCCCAAGTCTTAAAAATGAGAGTTGTAGGGCTTCCCTGGTGATCCTGTGGGTAGAGTCCGCCTTGCAGTACAAGGGGCACTGGTTCGATCCCTGGTCCAGGAAGATCCCACGTGCTGAAACTGGACTGGTGTGTCCAATTAAGAGCCAGTTCTCTGGAATGCATGCACCCAGAGCGAGTGCTCTGCAACCAGAGAGGCCACTACGATGGGAGACCCACACGGGCCAAAGAATAAAGATGGATGAAAAATAGATAAATAAAAAATCAATAAAATGAGGCCAAAATTTTTAAAAAATGAGAGTTGCAACTGTATTAATGTGCTGGACTCAGAAAGCATGTTGTGCCTTCAAGGGCAGACCATTCTGTATTAATTTTCATGAGCTAAATAGAAAATATTTGGTTTTTGGTAATGTCAAAACTGACACCCATGAGACTGTTAAAATAGGTATCTCCTGCTCTTATTTTCCTAGAAGTAGCCTTATTTTGATGGGCATAGTATAGGAAGAATGTGTCAGGAATAACTTTTAAGTGAGGCTAATGTTCCTGACCAAAAAGGATGCTAAGCTATCTCTAAGGAATTTAAATCCTGTTATTTGAACTATTATGGGCCAACAACTGAAAAGAAAGGTCCATATGCAGCCAAGAATAGGTCCAGTAGGATGCTCAACATTCAGTCCATTGTTAATCTTACTTATCCCAGATAGAAAAGCTCAGATATTGAAATTGTTCCATTTCTGAATAAAGGGTAGAAGATTACAAATGGGAACACTGGAGATCTTGGTATCTTTTCTCTTTGCCTACCATTTTTCCAGTCCCTTGAGTTAAGTATAAATTTCTCTGTTAAAAATTGTAAATAGGCAGGGAAATAATGAAACATGAAAGACTGAAATTGGATAACACTAAATTCCTGAGGCTAGTGAAGAAACTGTTCTGCATGTGATGTACTGTACTGTTAAAGTTATCACTATTATTCATCTCAATGGTACACACTATTTTTTAAAGCATTGATGTGTTGAAAAATAGTAAATGATTTCCAGTTTCTGATTTGGTATTTAAGAAGTTTACGAGTTGCCATTGTATTCTAATAATAAGTGAAATATTGAAAAACCTGAAACATGAATAACACTTCTTAGATGTGTCGGACAAGTGAAGACACAAGTCAAATCACTACCCTTGACACTGGAGAGATAAATAGGCAAACACAGAGAACCATAACTTACTGTAGCAGAAACTCACAAGAAGAAACCTCCACAACAACCAGTTCCATGGTAGGAAAGCCTGTACTGTAGTTGACAAATTGCTCAATGTGGATGATTCTGAAAATTTTAAGCTCCAGGTGGATCCTAGTTACAGGGGTGAGGAATAACTTACACTATTATGAGTTTTATCTCCAAGAAATCTTCTTGTTCTCACAGTGTTCTTGTTGTTCAGTCACTCAATCATGTCTGAGTCTTTGTGATGCCATGGACTGAAGCACAACAGGCTTCCCTCTCCTTCACCATCTCCTGGAACTTGCTCAAAAGCATGACCGTTGATTCAGTGATGCCATCCAACCACCTCATCCTTTGACATTCCCTTCTCCTCCTCTACCTTCTACCTTTTCCATTATCAGGCCAACACTGAAAAGAAAGTTTTTTTTCCACATAGTGTAAAATAGGTATCTCCTGCTCTTATTTTCCTAGAAGTAGCCTTATTTTGATGGGCATAGTATAGGAAGAATGTGTCAGGAATAACTTTTAAGTGAGGCTAATGTTCCTGACCAAAAAGGATGCTAAGCTATCTCTAAGGAATTTAAATCCTGTTATTTGAACTATTATGGGCCAACAACTGAAAAGAAAGGTCCATATGCAGCCAAGAATAGGTCCAGTAGGATGCTCAACATTCAGTCCATTGTTAATCTTACTTATCCCAGATAGAAAAGCTCAGATATTGAAATTGTTCCATTTCTGAATAAAGGGTAGAAGATTACAAATGGGAACACTGGAGATCTTGGTATCTTTTCTCTTTGCCTACCATTTTTCCAGTCCCTTGAGTTAAGTATAAATTTCTCTGTTAAAAATTGTAAATAGGCAGGGAAATAATGAAACATGAAAGACTGAAATTGGATAACACTAAATTCCTGAGGCTAGTGAAGAAACTGTTCTGCATGTGATGTACTGTACTGTTAAAGTTATCACTATTATTCATCTCAATGGTACACACTATTTTTTAAAGCATTGATGTGTTGAAAAATAGTAAATGATTTCCAGTTTCTGATTTGGTATTTAAGAAGTTTACGAGTTGCCATTGTATTCTAATAATAAGTGAAATATTGAAAAACCTGAAACATGAATAACACTTCTTAGATGTGTCGGACAAGTGAAGACACAAGTCAAATCACTACCCTTGACACTGGAGAGATAAATAGGCAAACACAGAGAACCATAACTTACTGTAGCAGAAACTCACAAGAAGAAACCTCCACAACAACCAGTTCCATGGTAGGAAAGCCTGTACTGTAGTTGACAAATTGCTCAATGTGGATGATTCTGAAAATTTTAAGCTCCAGGTGGATCCTAGTTACAGGGGTGAGGAATAACTTACACTATTATGAGTTTTATCTCCAAGAAATCTTCTTGTTCTCACAGTGTTCTTGTTGTTCAGTCACTCAATCATGTCTGAGTCTTTGTGATGCCATGGACTGAAGCACAACAGGCTTCCCTCTCCTTCACCATCTCCTGGAACTTGCTCAAAAGCATGACCGTTGATTCAGTGATGCCATCCAACCACCTCATCCTTTGACATTCCCTTCTCCTCCTCTACCTTCTACCTTTTCCATTATCAGGGTCTTCTCCTGTGTCAACTCTTTGCATCAGGTAGTCAAAGGACTGGAGCTTCAGCTTCAATGTTAGTCCTTCCGTTGAATAATTAGGGTTGATTTCCTTCAAGATTGACTGATTTGATCTCTTTGCAGTCCAAGGAACTTTCAAGAGTCTTCTCCAGCATGACAGTTCAATAGCATCAATTCTTTGGTACTCAGCCATACATGACTACTGGAAAATGATAGCTTTCATTATATGTACCTTTGTCAGCAAACTGATATCTCTGCTTTTTAATATGCTGTCTGGGTTTTATCATAGCTTTTCTTCCAAGGAGCAAGTATCTTTTAATTTCATGGCTACAGTCACTGTCAACAGTGATTTTGGAGCCCAAGAAAATAAAGTCTGTCACTGTTTCCATTGTTTGCCCATCTATTTGCCATGAAATAATGGAACCGGATGCCATGATCTTTGTTTTTTGAATGTTGAGCTTTAGGCCAACTTTTCTCTCTTCTTTCACTTTCATCACGAGTCTCTCCAGTTCTTCATTTTTTCACAATGAAGATAGAGGAAAAATCTCTTCATGCCTCCAGGAGGAAGAAAGGAAAATGTAATCATTTTGAAATATGTCAGAGCTTACTGTGTTTCTTTACCAAAGCATGCCCTCTGGACAAAATAACCTGGTGGAGTCTATCAGAACTTAAGTTGCCTGAGAGAAAGGAAATAACACTTCTTAGATGTGTCGGACAAGTGAAGACACAAGTCAAATCACTACCCTTGACACTGGAGAGATAAATAGGCAAACACAGAGAACCATAACTTACTGTAGCAGAAACTCACAAGAAGAAACCTCCACAACAACCAGTTCCATGGTAGGAAAGCCTGTACTGTAGTTGACAAATTGCTCAATGTGGATGATTCTGAAAATTTTAAGCTCCAGGTGGATCCTAGTTACAGGGGTGAGGAATAACTTACACTATTATGAGTTTTATCTCCAAGAAATCTTCTTGTTCTCACAGTGTTCTTGTTGTTCAGTCACTCAATCATGTCTGAGTCTTTGTGATGCCATGGACTGAAGCACAACAGGCTTCCCTCTCCTTCACCATCTCCTGGAACTTGCTCAAAAGCATGACCGTTGATTCAGTGATGCCATCCAACCACCTCATCCTTTGACATTCCCTTCTCCTCCTCTACCTTCTACCTTTTCCATTATCAGGGTCTTCTCCTGTGTCAACTCTTTGCATCAGGTAGTCAAAGGACTGGAGCTTCAGCTTCAATGTTAGTCCTTCCGTTGAATAATTAGGGTTGATTTCCTTCAAGATTGACTGATTTGATCTCTTTGCAGTCCAAGGAACTTTCAAGAGTCTTCTCCAGCATGACAGTTCAATAGCATCAATTCTTTGGTACTCAGCCATACATGACTACTGGAAAATGATAGCTTTCATTATATGTACCTTTGTCAGCAAACTGATATCTCTGCTTTTTAATATGCTGTCTGGGTTTTATCATAGCTTTTCTTCCAAGGAGCAAGTATCTTTTAATTTCATGGCTACAGTCACTGTCAACAGTGATTTTGGAGCCCAAGAAAATAAAGTCTGTCACTGTTTCCATTGTTTGCCCATCTATTTGCCATGAAATAATGGAACCGGATGCCATGATCTTTGTTTTTTGAATGTTGAGCTTTAGGCCAACTTTTTCTCTCTCTTCTTTCACTTTCATCACGAGTCTCTCCAGTTCTTCATTTTTTCACAATGAAGATAGAGGAAAAATCTCTTCATGCCTCCAGGAGGAAGAAAGGAAAATGTAATCATTTTGAAATATGTCAGAGCTTACTGTGTTTCTTTACCAAAGCATGCCCTCTGGACAAAATAACCTGGTGGAGTCTATCAGAACTTAAGTTGCCTGAGAGAAAGGAAATGCCCAACACTACCCTTCCACTTTTGTGCATGTGCTTAGTCAGTCAGTTGTGCCTGACTCTGTGTGACCCCATACATTTTAGGCCACCAGGTTCCTCCATTCATGGGATTTTCCAGGTAAGAATACTGGCCTGGTTTCTGTGCCCTTCTCCAGAGGATCTTCCCAACCTAGGCATTGAATCCAGGTCTCCCACATTGCAGGTGGGTTCTTTACTGTCTGAGATACCAGGAAGCCCCAAGGATACTGGAATGAGTAGTCTATCCCTTCCCCAAGGTCTCTTCCCAGCCCAGAAATTGAATCAAGGTCTCTTGCATTGCAGACAGATTCTTTACCATCTGAGCTACCAAGGAAACTCACCCTTCCACTTAAGATAAATACCCAATTTCAAGCCCCTTCTAGCCATCCTTTGCCACATAGGGGAAGGAAAGATACACTGAGAAGCACTAGTGAAGTTCACAGAAGAAAGTCATAGGCTCATCAAAAGAATACAGACCTGATCATAGAACATGCTCCTCCTCTACATCTTACCACTATATTATAGACGTGCTATTTACCACAGATTTTTTTTTACACAGTAAATCATGTCAATCTTTTATTGATAAATCAATGGCATACTAAAAGTCAAACAAACAAACAAACAAACAAAAAAACCCCAAAAAACAATTTGAAGAGATAAAGTATCAGGACCAGACTAGATAAAGCAAGAAGGCTGGACTTATCAGACCATGAATTTTAAAAGAATTGTAATTAATATATTAAGGGCTCTAATGGAAACTGTAGATTTCATGCAAGAACAGATGGATAATGTAACCAGAGACATGAAAATTCCAAGAAAGAACCAAAACGGTGGAATCTGAAAACACTGTAATAGAAATGAAAATCTCTTTGATAAGCTTATTAGTCTACTAGCTATGACTGAAGAAAGTCTCTCTGACCTTGAGGAAATGTTCACAGAAACTTGCAAAACTGAAAAAACAAAGAAAAAAACAAAGATTTTTTTTTTTTTTTTTTTTTTTTGAGCAGAATATCAAGACTGTGGGCTTCCCTGGTTGCTCAGTGGTAAGGAATCCACCTGACAATGAAAGAGGCACAGGCTTAATCCCTGGGATGGGAAGATCCGCCTGCAGAAGGAAATGGCAGCCCACTCCAGTATTCCTGCCTGAGAAATCCCATGTGCAGAGGAGGCTCATGGGCTACAGTTCACAGGTTCACAAAAGTCAGGCACAACTTAACAACTAAACAACAACAATAAATCCAAGACTGCATGACAAGTATAGAAGGTGAACACTCATAATGAAGATATCTGATAAAGAAAGAAAGGAACATAAGCAATAGTTGAAACAATAAAAACTAAGAATTTCTCTCAAATTAAGGTCATATACTAAACTAATGATCAAAGATGCTTCAAGAATAGCAAGCAACTTGATAGAAATCAGAAGAGAAAAAAATGTCTTTATAGAGGAATAAAGAACTACATTTGATTTCTTCTCAGAAACCACAAAAGGAAGAAGAGTAGCATGACATCGTTAAATTGTTGAGAAAAAAAAAAATCAACCTAGAATTTTATACCCTATAAAATTATCTTTGAAAAATAAAGACTCTTTCAAACAAAAAAAAAAAAGAAAAAAAGGAAGAAATTTGTTGCCAGGAAATGTGCCTTGCAAGCAGTGTTTTAATTTCTTCAGAGCGGAGAAAGTGATTTGGTCAGAAACTTGGATCTACATAAATAAATGAGAAGCCTCAGAGAAGGAATAAGTGATGGTAAAATAAATAATTTTACTTATTTTTAATGAAACAGATAACAATTTGCTCAAGCTAATAACAGTGACAATATCACTGTGTCATTTGAAGGTGGACTTGAATGAACTGTAAATGTAAATCACAAAACTCAGACAAAATGACCTAGACAATGAATGGGACTATGTCTACTAAACAATAATTAATAACCTTCCAAAACACAAAGCACTGGACCCAAATGTGTTTGCTGGTGAATTCTACCAAACATTTAAGGATGAAATTATACCAATTCTCCAAAATCTCTTCTAGAAGATATAAACAAAGGGTACACTTGTTAGTTCATTCTGTGAGGCCTATATTACCCTAACACCAAAACCAGAAAAAGATATTACAAAAAATAAAACAATAATCTCTCTGATAACATAGATGTAAAAATCTTCACAAAATATTAGTTAACTGAATCCAATGATGTATAAAAAGAATTACACAGGATGATCAAGTGAAATTTATTCCACAGGTAGAACTCATGTACTTCCCATTTTATTTTATTGTAAACCTAAAATTACTCTCAAAAAATAAAGTACATTTAAAAATTGGTGAATTTCAATTATTTTCTTAATTTTATCCATTTATTTTCCACAGGTCTATGGCTTTTAGGAAGTTATTTAAAAAAAAATATATATATATATATGTGTGTATGTGTGTGTGTGTATGTATATACATGTATATATATATATATATATGCAATATAAAATTCTGCTGATGTAGCAATAGCAAATAAATATTAGATGATTTCATGATCTGAATTAGTCTCTTCAATATATTTAATTTTTTTCTTAGTTACCAGAACCCAATAATCAGTGATTACCTATATGGTTGCAAATCAGTTTATTTTAGGTTTAAAGCATATTTGGAGAAGTTAAGAAAAATAATTGAATGTTGTTTGGAACTAAGTTGTTTTAGACATATAGACTCAAAATGTTGGGAGGTACAGATGAAGCAGTTGTAATGAAAATAGAATGAAAACGGCTTATTTATGGTTCATATAGTTAATTGTGACCTTCGCTATTCATGTCAAGTTAAGAAGGCCCTTAATTTCCTTGTTCTGCTTTTTTTTTTTTGCCCTTAATTTTCTAAGATTCAATTTCCTCATCTATATACATTTCATCTGGCATCCTTAATATGATAATTACAGTGATAATTAAAAGTGCATCTTTACTGAGAGAGCAGGAGAGGGAGAGAGAGGTCAAGCCCAAGAACTGATAAATAGTAAGTTTTCAGAAATGGTAATTTTATATTGAGCTCAGTATGTATCAGGCACTGCTAACTATTTTGTGAATTTTAATTACAATGCCAATACAATAAAGGCATTTTTGTCCTAAAAGGATCTGGGAAATGTAAACAATTTCTCCAAGGTCACATGGCTAGAAGTTAACATAGTACTCAAAAACATGTCAATCTGACTAACCAGCATATAAGGCCTTCCCACAATTGACTGATGTATGAGAATTCACTGATATTGACAAGCATGAAAATAATATGATCTAGGTCTCTCCATTACAGTCTAACTAATTTGGTAGAAACTAAGGGAAAATCAAAATAAAATGGCCTGTGGGACAGTCTGTGAATCTGGGGTGAAAAACAAGAGAAATTTCCAGAAATGAATTTATCTATGGGAAAGGAATATAAATAAAAACATGAGGTTCTGTCTACAGTTTCCTTTTTAAAAAAAATATTTCTGGATTTTTTTTTTGTTTGTTTTGAGGGGAGGGCAATATACATTAAATAATGGAAAAGAGCTGAAAAACAGTAACCATTTCCAAGCAGAAATTACTGAGGAAAGTTGTTGCCTAGCAGCAAAAATATACTGTTTTGACATTATAGTGAGGATTGATGAAACATTAAAATAGTTCATTTAAAAAGCTCACAGTTGCTTTGGAAATATAAGGCCATCTGATCTTGTTTTAGAAGTTCTTTTTTTTTTTTAAATGAGGCTTTTGTATCAGTTTTTTAATGTTATGTAACAAATTACTAAAAATTTAGGAGCTTAAAACGATACTCATTTTATTATTGCACAGTGTCTGTAGGTCATATGTCTTGGCACAGCTTAATAGGCTCCTCTGCTCGGGGTCTTTCAAAGTATTAATATCAACTGGAGAATGTTCTTATTAGAAGTCTGGACTAGGAACAGATCAGTTTCCAAGCTCTCTCACTTTTGTGCAGAATTCATTCCCTTGTGACTGTAAAATTCCTGACTATTTACTTCTTCAAAACTATAAAAAGAGATGGTATCTCTCATTTGGTATCTCTGCCCTCAGGAAAAGCCTTGATTCTCTTTTTAAATTTAGACTCACCAGGTTAGGTGAGCCCCACTTAAAATAATCACCTCTTTGATTACTTCAAAATCAACTTTTATATCTAAAAAAATACCTTTACCTTTGCAATATAATTTGACATAATTATAGGAATGACAGTCAGTCACTGCTAACTATTTTGTGAATTTTAATTACAATGCCAATACAATAAAGGCATTTTTGTCCTAAAAGGATCTGGGAAATGTAAACAATTTCTCCAAGGTCACATGGCTAGAAGTTAACATAGTACTCAAAAACATGTCAATCTGACTAACCAGCATATAAGGCCTTCCCACAATTGACTGATGTATGAGAATTCACTGATATTGACAAGCATGAAAATAATATGATCTAGGTCTCTCCATTACAGTCTAACTAATTTGGTAGAAACTAAGGGAAAATCAAAATAAAATGGCCTGTGGGACAGTCTGTGAATCTGGGGTGAAAAACAAGAGAAATTTCCAGAAATGAATTTATCTATGGGAAAGGAATATAAATAAAAACATGAGGTTCTGTCTACAGTTTCCTTTTTAAAAAAATATTTCTGGATTTTTTTTTTGTTTGTTTTGAGGGGAGGGCAATATACATTAAATAATGGAAAAGAGCTGAAAAACAGTAACCATTTCCAAGCAGAAATTACTGAGGAAAGTTGTTGCCTAGCAGCAAAAATATACTGTTTTGACATTATAGTGAGGATTGATGAAACATTAAAATAGTTCATTTAAAAAGCTCACAGTTGCTTTGGAAATATAAGGCCATCTGATCTTGTTTTAGAAGTTCTTTTTTTTTTTTAAATGAGGCTTTTGTATCAGTTTTTTAATGTTATGTAACAAATTACTAAAAATTTAGGAGCTTAAAACGATACTCATTTTATTATTGCACAGTGTCTGTAGGTCATATGTCTTGGCACAGCTTAATAGGCTCCTCTGCTCGGGGTCTTTCAAAGTATTAATATCAACTGGAGAATGTTCTTATTAGAAGTCTGGACTAGGAACAGATCAGTTTCCAAGCTCTCTCACTTTTGTGCAGAATTCATTCCCTTGTGACTGTAAAATTCCTGACTATTTACTTCTTCAAAACTATAAAAAGAGATGGTATCTCTCATTTGGTATCTCTGCCCTCAGGAAAAGCCTTGATTCTCTTTTTAAATTTAGACTCACCAGGTTAGGTGAGCCCCACTTAAAATAATCACCTCTTTGATTACTTCAAAATCAACTTTTATATCTAAAAAAATACCTTTACCTTTGCAATATAATTTGACATAATTATAGGAATGACAGTCAGTCACTCTCTTCATATTCTGTTAGTTAGAAGCAGATCTGTTTCCACTAAAACTCAAGGATGGATACTGAGCTTCAAAAATCACAGAGTCACCACTAGGGTATGTCCACTACAGGTATGAACTGATAGCTCCATTCTTATCTTCCTTATCATAATTGAGACAAAGAGATAAAAGAGCAATTAAAATTATTTCACATGGTCAGCATTCTGTTACTGGATAAATTATCTTTACAGTACTTTAAAAAATGATTATTTGTGAGTTACATAGAAATAATTTTTTAATTCTCAGTGCATTATTTCTATAAATAGGAAGATTTAAAAAAACAAGATATAAGAACATTTTTAAAAAATTAGTAGATAGGGTAAAACTATTTTACTAACTTTAATATAAATTTTACTTCTAATCCATGCATCTTATTAGAAAAGTATCTACTTTATTAGATTTTCCAGTATTCTTTATGTGGTGGAATATGAACAGAATTAATGCACAAGAAACTAGGAACACATTATACTACAAAAAAATTTTGTAACTGAGTCAATGATTAACTACATTATTATTATTATTTTTTAAAGATTTACTTATTTATTTATATTTGGGCGGGGGTCGGGTTGGGGAGGGAGGGGAGTGGGCGGGCCACTTCTATTGGTCTTTCATGTCTCTATTTTCATCCGTCTTTGTTCTTTGGCTCCTGTGGGCCTCCCATCGCAGTGGCCTCTGTTGTCGCAGAGCACCGGCTCTGGGCGCATGTGCTCCAGAGCTCCGGCTCGGTAATTGGACACATCAGTCCAGCTGCTCCGCGGCACGTGGGATCTTCCCAGGCCAGGGATTGAACCGGCGCGCCTTGCACTGCAAGGCGGTGTCCTTACCCACTGGACCACCAGGGGAAGCCCTCAAGTTACTGTTGACTGACAGAAACTGATTCCTTTGAATCTGTGTTTTCGCTATCTATTACGAGCTCTAACACAGAATTGCTGTATGGCATTCCAGTCATTTTTATCAGCTGTCTTCTCATTTAGATCAACAAGTCGCTAAATATCCTTACTATTCATATTGAAAACTACACATATTTCCGAAGCAAATATCTGCCACATAGTAGGCTCCTAACAAATATTTAACTAAATAAAATTGTAATAATTTAAGACATTATCTGTTTTATGTTGTATACTCACGTCATTTTACTGGACTCTTTGAGGATCTATGATTTTTAGGTTTCACAGGCATGAAGCCCCATGCAGAGAGTCATCACACTAGTCTTTACTGTCTTACTACTGCAACCCTAGGATCCTAAGGATTCTTCAGGTTCATATATTGCAAAAAGAAATAAAGACACTGTATTCTTCTCTTATAAAAACTCTTAGTGGCAGGATAAAATGGAGAGAAAGACAAGTCATCCAAGAGAAGAAGGGTTACTGAGGAAATCTAGGTAGAACTTTGCCATTTGCTTCCCTACAAGTATTTTAATGTCATGGTCATGGAATCACTAGCAACCAACAATCTGTTTTGTAGCTGGCAATTTTAGGACAGACATTCAGACAGAACTCTAGTTTAGCATTAATCTTTTTCATGGAATAGACACTCTAAAATATGAATAATTACCTTTGTAAGAAAGAATACCTACTATGTGAAAAACATTTTAAATAGATTATCTCTAGTCCTTTGAAAAACTAACACGGAAGATATGATAGTTATGACTGGCCGCCAGTGATAAAAAGCAACTTGATCTAGGGTAAGAAAGCTAGGGGAGTTATTGTAAGGACACAGGAGCAACTAATGTAGGCAAAGGACAAGTATAGAACCAGAACTAGTAAAGTGAAACTATACACTGGTTATGTGTCAGAAATTCTATGTATCTTCTTCATTTTCCCTGCATGCTGCCTGGTTCTGTTTATCACCCCAGCCCACACTACAGACCCTGGGGTGTTGGTACAGATAAGTTAAGGAATTCTCCAGTATGTCTTGGCTATGCATGTATTAGAATAATATATGTTATAACTGACCATAAAATCATATTGGCCTTGATACAAACAAAAGTCAGAAAACAAATGATTTAGGTTATAGAAATATCAATACAGGAGATTATCAGTGTTGAAATTTAGAACACTGTTCAATTATTAGCACAACCTCAGCTCAAAAAGAAACATTTCTTCTTTTTATTATGACTAGGTATTCAGCCAAATTCAATTTTTTCCCCAGTAGCTGAAATAGTACAGTATAGCTATTGTAAAAATTACTGTTGCATTTTGGTTTGTCCCCTGAAGGCAAAAAAAAAAAAAAAAATTGAAGGCTATTTTCACTGCCATTTCTTGAGGTTTGTGATATTTTTGTTCTTCCTAATTTGCAGAACAATCATAGTTATTGCTTCTCTTATAAACCCACTCATGTTGTATTGGAACACAGAGAATCCTCTGGGCACTGTTGTTTGTAATTTGAAGAATATATTGTATTATGTTAAAGACTATTTTAAACTGTTTTAATTATAAAGTCAGACAATATACGTTTAATGAAATAAAATAAAATTTTTATAGAATATCATTCTGGGACAATGTTTTTTCAGAAATATTAAGCAGGTGAAATTAAGAGTATATTTTCCAAAAGTTCTGGAATATTTTAGAGTTGACATTAACAGAACAAATAAGTATAGTGCTGAAGGTATGTTTAATACCCTAGGTCTCTGTAACTCATAAAGGTTATCTATTATTTATTAAAAAATACATAGTAGAGTGATTATATTATAAATGAATTTAGGATTTATATTATGTGAAACAATTAAAAAGCAAAGAAGGAACTACTAGGGAAAATTAAGGGTTCTGTAAGATATTTTCTTAGGGACAATTAAGTTCTGAAGTAAGCATCAACGTTCAGGATTAGACTTATGATGAGAATCTGAAGATGGCATGGATTTATCTGAGTGAAGTAAGAAGGAAAGAGTACTCTACGTAAAATATATTTCTTCTCTTACATCCGATGATTGTGTAACCCATTGCAACAGTGAACTAAAAATTCTGTTGGTGACCAGCACCCCCTTTCCTTAGATAATTTGGTGTGCATGTGTGCTAAGTCATTTTAGTCACGTTTGACTCTTTGCAACCCTATAGGCTGTGGCCTGGCAGGTTCCTCTATCCATGGGATTTCCTATATCAGGAATACTGGAAAAATCCCAGACAAGAAGACTGGAGTGGATTGCCATGCTCTCCTCCAGGGGATCTTCCCAGATCCAGAGATCAACTTGTGTCTTTTACATCTGCATTGGCAGGCAGGTTCTTTATCACTAGCGCCACCTGGAAAGCTGAGATTATTCACCACATCCTTGCAAATGTCTCAGTCATTTTGACTTGCCTTTACCATTAATAAGTAAAGAATAAAAGAAAAAAGTAAAAATAAATAAATAAATAAATAAATGGTCCAAAACAATGAGGCTATGTATATGAATAGTAATTTTTATTAATACACTTTGTGTTTGTTACTTTCAATTATAATGTTAATCATGTATTAAACATACATTTTCCTATATGTAATTATAAGTATGATTAATCAAGTAACTCTTTATTAACTACACTCTTAGCACTTTTTTGTTGTTGTTGTTGTTGTTGGCAATTGGGACAATATTATGAATTTGAAGATACCAGGTATTTTTTTTCTATTTCTTAGCTAAAGTTTTAATTTACTAAAACTGGGTTAAAATACTTTTTTTTTTAAATAAAGTATGAATCATCCAGTAAATTTCAAAATTGGCTTGAAAAGCTTTTCTCGCTAGAATAAAAGTGACAGAAGTGAAAACACATAATATTCCTTCTTTCTTTTAAAGAGCTCTACTCAGATGCAATCATTAAACTTTGTGCTTGAAAGAAAGCAGAGATCATTTGATCAAATTTCCTTATTTTACAGATGTGACCATTCTATTTTTAAAATTTTTGTTTTTTCCCCTCATTTTTTCATGGACTTGAGTCTCTATCCATGGACTAGTGAATAGTGCTGAAGAAACTTATATTTGCCTTCTATTTTATAGAAACAGGTTATTATTACTATGATATTCAAAATGATTTTAAAAATCTAATAGGACAAAGAAGAACATCCCAGTATACTTGCAAATCACTGTCACATTTTATACTTTCAATTTTACCTTTAGCCAAGTGAGTGGGAGAGGGGAAAGTGGAATCAGAAAGTCATCCAGAAATTCTCATTTTTTTCCTTATAAGAAGATAAAAATCAACAATTGAAGCCAGAAATGGATTCAGAGGGGTAAAGTAGACAAGAATCTCTCTACTGAGAAAAAGTGGCAAGAATCATCACATTTGCATGCTTAGGTCATACAATTACCTATTTCATAAATCTATACACTCTTCCCAGATCCAGAGATCAACTTGTGTCTTTTACATCTGCATTGGCAGGCAGGTTCTTTATCACTAGCGCCACCTGGAAAGCTGAGATTATTCACCACATCCTTGCAAATGTCTCAGTCATTTTGACTTGCCTTTACCATTAATAAGTAAAGAATAAAAGAAAAAAGTAAAAATAAATAAATAAATAAATAAATGGTCCAAAACAATGAGGCTATGTATATGAATAGTAATTTTTATTAATACACTTTGTGTTTGTTACTTTCAATTATAATGTTAATCATGTATTAAACATACATTTTCCTATATGTAATTATAAGTATGATTAATCAAGTAACTCTTTATTAACTACACTCTTAGCACTTTTTTGTTGTTGTTGTTGTTGTTGGCAATTGGGACAATATTATGAATTTGAAGATACCAGGTATTTTTTTTCTATTTCTTAGCTAAAGTTTTAATTTACTAAAACTGGGTTAAAATACTTTTTTTTTTAAATAAAGTATGAATCATCCAGTAAATTTCAAAATTGGCTTGAAAAGCTTTTCTCGCTAGAATAAAAGTGACAGAAGTGAAAACACATAATATTCCTTCTTTCTTTTAAAGAGCTCTACTCAGATGCAATCATTAAACTTTGTGCTTGAAAGAAAGCAGAGATCATTTGATCAAATTTCCTTATTTTACAGATGTGACCATTCTATTTTTAAAATTTTTGTTTTTTCCCCTCATTTTTTCATGGACTTGAGTCTCTATCCATGGACTAGTGAATAGTGCTGAAGAAACTTATATTTGCCTTCTATTTTATAGAAACAGGTTATTATTACTATGATATTCAAAATGATTTTAAAAATCTAATAGGACAAAGAAGAACATCCCAGTATACTTGCAAATCACTGTCACATTTTATACTTTCAATTTTACCTTTAGCCAAGTGAGTGGGAGAGGGGAAAGTGGAATCAGAAAGTCATCCAGAAATTCTCATTTTTTTCCTTATAAGAAGATAAAAATCAACAATTGAAGCCAGAAATGGATTCAGAGGGGTAAAGTAGACAAGAATCTCTCTACTGAGAAAAAGTGGCAAGAATCATCACATTTGCATGCTTAGGTCATACAATTACCTATTTCATAAATCTATACACTCTAAATCATGTTTTATCAAGTTCTGCAATAAAATCTAATCATTGACTTCGTGTGTCTTCACCAATTTCCTTTTCTCAACTTACCTAATTATTCTCCTTTCTCTCTTGTAACTGATTGCTCACAGCCCAGAAAAACTGGCATGAGAGCGCAGAAACACACATGAAGATAACAATCATCTTGACCTAATGAAACTCATAGCATTTTACAGAAAAACAGTTTGTGGGGAGTTCATTTTACCTGTAGCTTTAATGACATTCATGCTTAGATATGTGTATAAGGAATAATGTTGTAGGCATCTTACTTGTGTGTGTGTGTGCTTCTTTTGCCTAACCAGCATTTATTCTGTATATTCCTTTCCACAAATCTCCAGCTTTATTCAGATGAATACTCTTCCTTAATTGGTCATATACTATGGAGAAAGACTACTTCATTTACAACTGAAGCACGTCTTAATCAGTCTAAAAGCAATCACATTCCCCTTGCTAGCTCTTAATATAAAAGAACATGGTACACTATTTCCACCAATGAGATCTGTAGACAGATTTGCCAGGGCAGAGGAGAGGTTAAGAAAAACTTTCTTCACTTCTAGGGGAGATGTGCAACCAGTGATGGAGTATTCTTTTTCTGGTCATTATCAAAGAAGAGACTGCTATCGCCATCTTGCTACTGGCCTAGAGAAGGAAGATATCTGATGTGAGAGAGAGAAGGAAATGATTTTATATCATGGCCAACTTTTTCATTTATACATTTTGTACCTTAAATTATCTCTGAATTTCTGTTGTGTGAGATAACACATTTGTCTGTTTAAGCAAATTTCAGTAAAGTTTTCATTTCTTGAAGTAGACAGTATTCTAAATGGGATGGGATAATCACTATTTAGCTGAAAGTTAAAGAATTTTAATTAACATAAATTTTTCCATAAGAATTGGCCTCAAGCAAATTATTCCTTTATATGAAGAAATAAATTTGCATTCATAGCATATACTGCTGTGAATGGTGACTTCAAGAAAAATATAGTGTAGGTCTGTATTCATTTCACAGTGCCGATTCATCTGCCCATGTACCTAGTGAGTGGCAAAAAATAGGTTCTTTAAACCCTGACTATATTATTTGGAAAAGACAGAGGTATTTGCAAAGTTCTTCTGCAACAATATTTTGGTGACATATGAAGTAAAAGCATGAGGATTAAATTTACCATAAATTAGTGTTTAAACTAATGAAAAATGATTAGAAAATATTGTTTTAACCAAAAAAGAAACCTCTCAAAAATATCTCCGAAGAGATAATTTTTTCCAATCTCATTCAACTCACTATTATATTTTAGAAATTTAAGGAACAGTTATAAATATCTAAATTCAAGGTCACAAATGTGTATGAAAAATCTTGGCAAGTCACACCAAAATACAGTGTGAGCCTTGGTAAAGAGCCATACTTCTTCTCATACTCAGAACTAAAAGTAAGCAAATTTATTATTACTCTCTGACTCATAAATTTGGAATGTGGCTCATCTGAGATGTTTGTACAAAAAGAAAGCCTAATTGTTTTACTTTTTAAATGTTAAGGTACATGCCTTATTTCCCTTGAGACGCATGGCAACAGAACAATAGGTAAAGATAATCCATTGTTCTCAGGATATCCTCTCAGTGTACGCTAGCATTTTGTAGTTCATAGTCCATACACAGCAGTATAAATAAGATGAAATAGAATCATCCTTAGAATTGCAAAGAAGGTGTTTTCTCTTTTCACGACTGTAAGTACAAAATGTTTCATTAAAACTTTCTTGCACTTCTTTCTTTCTTAAGTGCATGTTTGAAATCATGCCTTTAGATTTCTTACTTAGAATTAAATAAAAAAAAAACCTTGATTGATGAGTGTGGCTACTTCAGATAGATCAGGATTTCACTTGTTAATCTGTTGAATCATTCAAGTTGAATTTTGTAAGCCTTTTACACGTGACAGGTACTTTAGTCATACAGAATGCATGTGTGGAGCGATATGGACACTCTGCCTGCCCTCACTGTACAGTTTGTCTTTAAGAAAGACAGACAGTTACAGAATTTATCCAAACTATGTCTAGGGCTGCAATGTGTGAAGTGTAAGTTCCACTAAAATCACAGAGCAGGAGCATCAAGCTAGTGTAAGGGTCAAGGAAGACTTCCCAGAGGAAATGATGTTTAAGCTCTGCTTTTTCAGCTTTCAAGTTGTCAGATCAATTTAGTAAGTCAATTAGAGCAGCAGAAAGTTGCAATAAAATACACGGACATTGTTTCAAGAAATGATTTTCAACTATGTTTGTGTCTATGTGAGACAGAGGTCTGGGTTGGGTGTAAAATATATATTGTTTTTTTAAATTGGTGATGATCAAAAATGTGTTTGAAATCCACTAGCTAAAAATGGAAATTAGGCTTAAAAATGAAGATTAAGAATTTTTCTTGCAGAACTAGGAGACTTTCTGTCAGAGAAAAGCATGCATATATGCCCAGGAACATGAAAGTCTGTGTAAATCCAGGAGCTGAAAGAAGTTCCGTTGGAAAAAGTTGTGTGTGAAGGAAGTGAGTTGGTGTATAGACTCATAAATTTGGAATGTGGCTCATCTGAGATGTTTGTACAAAAAGAAAGCCTAATTGTTTTACTTTTTAAATGTTAAGGTACATGCCTTATTTCCCTTGAGACGCATGGCAACAGAACAATAGGTAAAGATAATCCATTGTTCTCAGGATATCCTCTCAGTGTACGCTAGCATTTTGTAGTTCATAGTCCATACACAGCAGTATAAATAAGATGAAATAGAATCATCCTTAGAATTGCAAAGAAGGTGTTTTCTCTTTTCACGACTGTAAGTACAAAATGTTTCATTAAAACTTTCTTGCACTTCTTTCTTTCTTAAGTGCATGTTTGAAATCATGCCTTTAGATTTCTTACTTAGAATTAAATAAAAAAAAAACCTTGATTGATGAGTGTGGCTACTTCAGATAGATCAGGATTTCACTTGTTAATCTGTTGAATCATTCAAGTTGAATTTTGTAAGCCTTTTACACGTGACAGGTACTTTAGTCATACAGAATGCATGTGTGGAGCGATATGGACACTCTGCCTGCCCTCACTGTACAGTTTGTCTTTAAGAAAGACAGACAGTTACAGAATTTATCCAAACTATGTCTAGGGCTGCAATGTGTGAAGTGTAAGTTCCACTAAAATCACAGAGCAGGAGCATCAAGCTAGTGTAAGGGTCAAGGAAGACTTCCCAGAGGAAATGATGTTTAAGCTCTGCTTTTTCAGCTTTCAAGTTGTCAGATCAATTTAGTAAGTCAATTAGAGCAGCAGAAAGTTGCAATAAAATACACGGACATTGTTTCAAGAAATGATTTTCAACTATGTTTGTGTCTATGTGAGACAGAGGTCTGGGTTGGGTGTAAAATATATATTGTTTTTTTAAATTGGTGATGATCAAAAATGTGTTTGAAATCCACTAGCTAAAAATGGAAATTAGGCTTAAAAATGAAGATTAAGAATTTTTCTTGCAGAACTAGGAGACTTTCTGTCAGAGAAAAGCATGCATATATGCCCAGGAACATGAAAGTCTGTGTAAATCCAGGAGCTGAAAGAAGTTCAGATACGTTGGAAAAAGTTGTGTGTGAAGGAAGTGAGTTGGTTGACTGCATAAACACCAGGCATGGAGATTAATGCATGGTTAAAAGTAATGATTAAAACAAGCCATGCAATGAAGTTTGCATATTATTTTGAAAGCAACAGCTAGTTGCCAAATAATTGTAAGTAGAAGGATATGATCACATTTGTATGTTACAGAATAGCTCTTATCATCTTTTATAAATGGAAGAAAGGAAAATCAATATTAGAGGCAGGAGGCTTGAAGTAAATCAGATGGCCCAGTCAAGCAGAGTGATGTGCAGGATATAAGGAAGTGGATGGATGTGAAACCTCAGTGGACATTTAAGGCTGGTATTTGGGTGTGGGAAGGAAGAGATATGGAAGTACCTGGAATGTCTGTCAAATTACAGACAGGCATTATTAGATAGAATGTGCTAATGTTAACTGAGCTGGGGGAAAAATGGAAAAGAAACAGGTATGTTGGATAAGGAGGACAAGAGTTTTCAGCTTGGGACATACTGTCAAATATGCTCATTCTCAAGCCATTCACAATAAAGAAACTTCAAAAGGTTTTCACCAAGGGACAATTCATATTAAAGACAGATGCAGCTCTCTGGAACATTTTCTAAGCAGCAATCAAAATTTTCAACTTTTATCCTCTTCAACATAGATTCTGCCACCTTAGTTTAATTGCCATGGTTTAACAATAATGTCAAGTTATGTTCAACATAGTAGTCTTTCAAATTTTATATTTTATTTCATTTTAAATATGAAAAAATACATTTTTATAGAAAAAAATTAAAGTTAGCAATCACTGTGCTAGCAATAGTTTAACAAAAACAATCTCCAATTATCAGGTACATCGCCAATTATCCAGTACAAGGTGGTATCAAATTTTATTTTTTTTTTGTATCTGAATATGTGAAAGGAGGATCATTTATTATTTAAGCTGATTCATGTGGTCCAAAAGAGAAACTGCACAGAGATTTGGAATAAAAGCTATGACAAACCTAGACAGTATATTAAAAAGCAGAGATATAACTTTGCCGACAAAGGTCTGCATAGTCAAAGCTATGGTTTTCCCAGTATTCATGTATGGATTTGAGAGCTAGATCATAAAGAAGACTGAGTACTGAGAATTTATGTCTTTGAACTGTGGTGTTGGAGAAGGCTCTTGAGAGTCCCTTGGACTGCAAAAAGATCAAACCAGTCAATCCTAAAGGAAATCAGCCTTGAATTTTCATTGGAAGGAATGATACTGAAGCTCCAATACTTTGGCCACCTGATCGAAAAGATGACTCATTGGAAAGGAGCCTGATGTTGGGAAAAATAGAAGGCAAAAGGAAAAGAGGATGACAGAAGACAAGATGGTTGGATGGTATCACTGAGTCAATGGACATGAGTTTGAGTGGCTCTGGGAGATGGTGAAGGACAGGAAAGCCTGGTGTGCTGCAGTCCATGGGTAGCAAAGAGTTGGACACGACTGAACAACAGAACTGAACTGAACTGCACAGAGATTTCATTTGAAAAAAATAAATGGAGGCATCTTTAGGCACATGAGAAGTTTCGTAGGTATGAATGTTTTATAAAACAGCAGATTCATACTTATACTACATCATTTGCTTAAAGAGGTTTTCCATCATGACAATTACAATTTTTTGCTTGTTGAGCATATACAATGCATATGACACTCTCTTAATTTAAAATTTCAATTTTCTAAGCAGCAATCAAAATTTTCAACTTTTATCCTCTTCAACATAGATTCTGCCACCTTAGTTTAATTGCCATGGTTTAACAATAATGTCAAGTTATGTTCAACATAGTAGTCTTTCAAATTTTATATTTTATTTCATTTTAAATATGAAAAAATACATTTTTATAGAAAAAAATTAAAGTTAGCAATCACTGTGCTAGCAATAGTTTAACAAAAACAATCTCCAATTATCAGGTACATCGCCAATTATCCAGTACAAGGTGGTATCAAATTTTATTTTTTTTTTGTATCTGAATATGTGAAAGGAGGATCATTTATTATTTAAGCTGATTCATGTGGTCCAAAAAAGAGAAACTGCACAGAGATTTGGAATAAAAGCTATGACAAACCTAGACAGTATATTAAAAAGCAGAGATATAACTTTGCCGACAAAGGTCTGCATAGTCAAAGCTATGGTTTTCCCAGTATTCATGTATGGATTTGAGAGCTAGATCATAAAGAAGACTGAGTACTGAGAATTTATGTCTTTGAACTGTGGTGTTGGAGAAGGCTCTTGAGAGTCCCTTGGACTGCAAAAAGATCAAACCAGTCAATCCTAAAGGAAATCAGCCTTGAATTTTCATTGGAAGGAATGATACTGAAGCTCCAATACTTTGGCCACCTGATCGAAAAGATGACTCATTGGAAAGGAGCCTGATGTTGGGAAAAATAGAAGGCAAAAGGAAAAGAGGATGACAGAAGACAAGATGGTTGGATGGTATCACTGAGTCAATGGACATGAGTTTGAGTGGCTCTGGGAGATGGTGAAGGACAGGAAAGCCTGGTGTGCTGCAGTCCATGGGTAGCAAAGAGTTGGACACGACTGAACAACAGAACTGAACTGAACTGCACAGAGATTTCATTTGAAAAAAATAAATAAATGGAGGCATCTTTAGGCACATGAGAAGTTTCGTAGGTATGAATGTTTTATAAAACAGCAGATTCATACTTATACTACATCATTTGCTTAAAGAGGTTTTCCATCATGACAATTACAATTTTTTGCTTGTTGAGCATATACAATGCATATGGCACAAATAGAAATTATGCCCCTGTCTCCAGCAATTCAAGGGGAAATATTAATGGAATATTTTATTGATCCATCCTTTCTGAAATTTGGGGGTATATACACATATTGCTTTTTTATATATATCAAAAAAGGCAAGTAGCTGAGGAAAGAGAGAAGGGAAAAGTAAGGGAGAAAGGGAAAGATTCACCCAACTGAAAGCAAGGTACCAAAAAATAGTAAGGAGAGATAAGAAGGCCTTCTTCAATGAACAGAGAAAATGTATAGAAGAAAGCAACAGAAGGGGAAAGACTAGAGATCTCGTCAAGAAAACTGGAAATAGCAAAGGAACGTTTCATCCAAAGATGAGCACAATAAAGAGTAGAAATGGTAAAGAACTAATGGAAGAAGAAGAGATCAAGAAGAGATGGCCAGAACACACAAAAGAACTGTACAAAATATGTACAAAACATAACGACCAAGATAACCACTAGGAGTGGTCACTCACCCAGAGCCAGACATTCTGGAGTGTGAAGTCAAGTGGAGCTAAGGAAGCACTAGTGTCAATAAATCTAGTGCAGGTGATGGAATTCCAGCAGAACTATTTAAAATCCTTAAAGATTTTCTAATGACTTTAAAATCCTATTAAAGTGCTGTTTTCAGTATGTCCACAAATTTGGAAAGCCCAGCGAGGGCCACAGGTTGGGAAAAGGTCAGTACATGTCTCAGTGTCTAAGAAGGGCAGACTAAAGAATGTTCAAATCACCAGACAATTGTACTCATCTCCCATGATAGTAAGGGCATGCTCAAAATCCTTCAAATTAGGCTTCAGTATTACATGAACTGAGAAGTTTCAGATGTTCAAACTGGCTTTAGAAAAGGGAAGGAACCAGAGATCAAATTGCCAGCATTTGCTGGATCACAGAGAAAGCAAGGGGATTCCAGAAAAGCATCTACCTCTGTTTCACTGATTATGCTAAACCCTTTGACTGGTGGACCATAACAAACTGTGGAAAACTCTTAAGAGACGGTAATACCAGACCATCTCACCTGTCTCCTGAGAAACCAGTATGTGAGTCAAGAAACAACACTTAGAACCTTGTATGGAACAACTGACTAGTTTGGGATTGAGAAAGGAGATGACAAGGCTGTTTATTGTCACCCTGTTTATTTAACTTGTTTGAGGAGCACATCATGAGAAATGCTGGGATGAATGAGTTGCAAGCTGGAATCAAAATAGCTGGGAGAAAAAAATTCAACAACTTCATATGTGTGGATGATACCACTTTCACCCTATCTCAAGAGCAAGGTCCAGTGGACACCACTTGTGGCAAATATAGCAGAATTCAATTGTCAGTGTTTCTCAAGGACCTTAAAAATGGCAGTGTCCTCATGCCCACTTGCTTTATTTCCCATAATTTGTCAAGTTTTTTTAATTAGAGAAGTTTATTGTACCATCATTTATAATTTAAAGGCTTATTTAAAAAACTAAGGAACTCCCTGGCAGTCTAATGGTTAAGACACTGTGCTTCCACTGCATGGGGCACAGGTTCCCTGGTTAGGGAACTAAGATCCCACATATCATGCAGTGTGACCTATGTGGGGGTGGGGGGGAACCCTAAATATTCAAAAATAAGGACTGTAAAAACCATCATACCATTAAAATATTTCTGTGTTTAAAGAATTATCTTGTGACTTACAAATGCTATCTTGATGTGAAAGTTTTTATATTATAAAACAAGCTAACATAAGCAAGATTGACCATTGCAAATAGTTTTCTAAAAAACTCAAAAAGTGATAAATACACAGACTAAGGAGTTTTATCACAATACAGCATTCATTTCATTTCTGAAAGATGTTATCATAAATAAACTTATTTTTCTTTCTTCTCTATTTAAACACATTTTAAAGTAAAACAGACTACTTATTAATGGAAAAAATAAACTATGAATTTTTTCCTTCTTCAAATGCATATTTCATACTATTAGCCAAAGTCTATCCATAAGACACTTAAGCAAATAATCTGACTACACCCTGACAAATCTGAAACTATTTAATTGTAAATTTGCTAACCTTTGACTGGTGGACCATAACTATACTGTGGAAAACTCTTAAGAGACGGTAATACCAGACCATCTCACCTGTCTCCTGAGAAACCAGTATGTGAGTCAAGAAACAACACTTAGAACCTTGTATGGAACAACTGACTAGTTTGGGATTGAGAAAGGAGATGACAAGGCTGTTTATTGTCACCCTGTTTATTTAACTTGTTTGAGGAGCACATCATGAGAAATGCTGGGATGAATGAGTTGCAAGCTGGAATCAAAATAGCTGGGAGAAAAAAATTCAACAACTTCATATGTGTGGATGATACCACTTTCACCCTATCTCAAGAGCAAGGTCCAGTGGACACCACTTGTGGCAAATATAGCAGAATTCAATTGTCAGTGTTTCTCAAGGACCTTAAAAATGGCAGTGTCCTCATGCCCACTTGCTTTATTTCCCATAATTTGTCAAGTTTTTGTAATTAGAGAAGTTTATTGTACCATCATTTATAATTTAAAGGCTTATTTAAAAAACTAAGGAACTCCCTGGCAGTCTAATGGTTAAGACACTGTGCTTCCACTGCATGGGGCACAGGTTCCCTGGTTAGGGAACTAAGATCCCACATATCATGCAGTGTGACCTATGTGGGGGTGGGGGGGAACCCTAAATATTCAAAAATAAGGACTGTAAAAACCATCATACCATTAAAATATTTCTGTGTTTAAAGAATTATCTTGTGACTTACAAA
Source organism: Tragulus kanchil (assembly GCA_022376925.1). NCBI lineage: Eukaryota > Metazoa > Chordata > Mammalia > Artiodactyla > Tragulidae > Tragulus > Tragulus kanchil. The sequence continues at coordinate 239,341,462 of JAIOJX010000004.1, read as the reverse complement.
TGCTATCTTGATGTGAAAGTTTTTATATTATAAAACAAGCTAACATAAGCAAGATTGACCATTGCAAATAGTTTTCTAAAAAACTCAAAAAGTGATAAATACACAGACTAAGGAGTTTTATCACAATACAGCATTCATTTCATTTCTGAAAGATGTTATCATAAATAAACTTATTTTTCTTTCTTCTCTATTTAAACACATTTTAAAGTAAAACAGACTACTTATTAATGGAAAAAATAAACTATGAATTTTTTCCTTCTTCAAATGCATATTTCATACTATTAGCCAAAGTCTATCCATAAGACACTTAAGCAAATAATCTGACTACACCCTGACAAATCTGAAACTATTTAATTGTAAATTGGGTTTTGCAAACTAAGACGACTTCAGATTAGATATATTTCCATTTACTGACCAATATTTTAATTATTTAATATGAAGATGCATGTCAGTATGGTTGCTAGGCCTTTCAATAAGCTTGTGGTTTTATGTTTTCATTTGGTAGGATAACACTGTCTTTGCAATAGTAAAATTCATTTCAGTAGTATACTTGTAATTCATGTTTTTCTTCTTAAAAAATCAGCTTCATAGTACTAGATATTTACTAGGTAGACTTTAAAGTCTAGGTCCAAAAATACACAATAATAAATATTTTCATATCTGGATCCAAGGGTTAGATATTCAACACAATGCATTAGAATGTGATTGAAAAAGAAAGGCACAAAGCAGTGAAGAGAATAATTTACCCATGCATTTTACGTCTTGATGTAACCTTTTCCCCACAGTAGAGAAGTATATAATCCTTCTCTCTTGCTTGCTCTTTTTTTATTAGCATGAAACCTGCCTTGCAGCTCCCAAAGCTGCAATCCAATCAGACACATAGAGTAATTCCCTGTTTCAATGCTTATTCCTTTAGTCTAGCTCAGAATACAAATGCAGACAATATTGCTTTCCCAGAGGCAAGCTAGAAAAATCTTTTTCTTTATATAATAGAGGCAGGGAATAAACATTTCGAGATTGAAATGCACTCATCTGTAAACAGAAATGACATAGCTGATATTTACTGGAAAAAAATTAAGCAGAGATTATCATTTCAGAGTCTTCAGTAGATTGAAACTAGCTGAAAAGCAAATACTAGTTTCAGCCTACATTTCCAGCATCTGATAATGGGTGCTGATCTTTGTGTTGCAGACCTTCTAATTGCTTTGCTTTTATTTTTAATGAGCCTCCATTTTACTTAGTCACATATAGGTGAAAATGGATAGTGATACACAATCATTTACAGGTTCACTTTCATTAAAGATAAAAGTCTCTGGGACTAGTCTAGGTGAAAATTTTGGTATATCCTTAAATAGCATTATTAATCATATTTTAATTAAAAGCCAAAGTCTATCCATAAGACACTTAAGCAAATAATCTGACTACACCCTGACAAATCTGAAACTATTTAATTGTAAATTGGGTTTTGCAAACTAAGACGACTTCAGATTAGATATATTTCCATTTACTGACCAATATTTTAATTATTTAATATGAAGATGCATGTCAGTATGGTTGCTAGGCCTTTCAATAAGCTTGTGGTTTTATGTTTTCATTTGGTAGGATAACACTGTCTTTGCAATAGTAAAATTCATTTCAGTAGTATACTTGTAATTCATGTTTTTCTTCTTAAAAAATCAGCTTCATAGTACTAGATATTTACTAGGTAGACTTTAAAGTCTAGGTCCAAAAATACACAATAATAAATATTTTCATATCTGGATCCAAGGGTTAGATATTCAACACAATGCATTAGAATGTGATTGAAAAAGAAAGGCACAAAGCAGTGAAGAGAATAATTTACCCATGCATTTTACGTCTTGATGTAACCTTTTCCCCACAGTAGAGAAGTATATAATCCTTCTCTCTTGCTTGCTCTTTTTTTATTAGCATGAAACCTGCCTTGCAGCTCCCAAAGCTGCAATCCAATCAGACACATAGAGTAATTCCCTGTTTCAATGCTTATTCCTTTAGTCTAGCTCAGAATACAAATGCAGACAATATTGCTTTCCCAGAGGCAAGCTAGAAAAATCTTTTTCTTTATATAATAGAGGCAGGGAATAAACATTTCGAGATTGAAATGCACTCATCTGTAAACAGAAATGACATAGCTGATATTTACTGGAAAAAAATTAAGCAGAGATTATCATTTCAGAGTCTTCAGTAGATTGAAACTAGCTGAAAAGCAAATACTAGTTTCAGCCTACATTTCCAGCATCTGATAATGGGTGCTGATCTTTGTGTTGCAGACCTTCTAATTGCTTTGCTTTTATTTTTAATGAGCCTCCATTTTACTTAGTCACATATAGGTGAAAATGGATAGTGATACACAATCATTTACAGGTTCACTTTCATTAAAGATAAAAAGTCTCTGGGACTATGGTCCTAGGAGATAGTTAAATGGTTTCATCCTCTCTTCCAACTTCTTTCAGGTATATCTTTCTTTTTTTTTTTTTTTTAAGATTTATTTATTTATTTTGGGTGGGGGTTGGGTTGGGGAGGGAGGGGAGCAGGCGGGCCACTTCTATTGGTCTCTCATTTCTCTATTTTCATCCGTCTTTGTTCTTTGGCTCCTGTGGGCCTCCCATCGCGGTGGCGTCTGTAGTTGCAGAGCGCTGGCTCTGGGCGCATGCGCTCCAGAGCTCCGGCTCGGTAATTGGACACATCAGTCCAACCGCTCCGCGGTACGTGGGATCTTCCCAGGCCAGGGATCGAACCAGCGCCCCTTGCACTGCAAGGCGGTGTCCTTACCCACTTGGCCACCAGGGGAAGCCCCAGGTATATCTTTCAACCTCTATGAACCTTCACATAAAAGAAAAGAAAACTACAATGTACATAAATATGGAACCCCTGAGTAATTATTATTTAATTTGTATAAATACTTACAGGAACCAACCACATTGATTTGTGCCTGTATCTCTAGGCTCTGAAAATAGAAGAGGGTGGAATCGAAAGAGAAACGTTGAGTTTGGGGCATGTTATCAAGTGCCTAAATTGTCTGAGAAAAAAATTATATGAGATTAGGTACTTTCAGAAGAAAAGATAGAAGCACTCTGCCCAGAGCTTGAAACTATAAACATCAAAGCCAGGAGATCAGAAAAACAACTTGGACAAGACCTTCGACTGGGGAACAGAGCCTAAGTTTTAGATTCAAAGACTGGAATTTGAATGCTTGCTCAGTTTGGTGAGAGCTGCCTAACCCTAAGAAAACAATTCTGAGCCTCAGTTTCTTCACATAGAAAAGACAGGCACCTGTACTGTCTGCTGTGTTCAATGCAAACAGTACCACAGCCAGGATAAACTGAGAGAATATAAATGAAAACCATCAAAATTTGTGGTTGTGTCTATGAGGATTTTGCATAAAGGGGAAATTTTACATCAGTGAAAAAATGGTAGATGATTCAATTAATTTCACTGAGACACCTATATATTTAAAGAGAAAAAAGAAATTTAGATCCTTACCTCACACTTTTCAGGAAAATAAATTCTAGTTGTATTCAAAGTTTAAATGTACACATCTTAACCTCAAACATACTAAAATAAAATAAATACATGTTTATGAACTTCCAAGTAACACAAACCTTTTTAAAATCAGACACAAAAAGTGAAATACTGCATGAAAATAGTTGCAATATGTAACAATTTTAACAGAATCATATTTAGAAATACAGAAATATAAAGGATATATTCTTTGAAAATCATAAAACATCTCAACAGAAAATGGGCAAATGGGTGAATATATACTTAATCGGAGAGAAAATATATATGGTTTTTATGCATAATTTTAACAAAGTTTTAAAACTTAATTATTATGAGTCACTATATTAATTGGAGATGAAGCTGTGAAGAAATGGTACTTTGATATTTTTTCTGGGGGGCTGTAATTAATGCAATGTAATTAGTACAATTATCCACCATGAAGGAAAAAAATTGGTATCTATCCTAAAAACTACTGCAAAAGGCCTGAGTAATTATTATTTAATTTGTATAAATACTTACAGGAACCAACCACATTGATTTGTGCCTGTATCTCTAGGCTCTGAAAATAGAAGAGGGTGGAATCGAAAGAGAAACGTTGAGTTTGGGGCATGTTATCAAGTGCCTAAATTGTCTGAGAAAAAAATTATATGAGATTAGGTACTTTCAGAAGAAAAGATAGAAGCACTCTGCCCAGAGCTTGAAACTATAAACATCAAAGCCAGGAGATCAGAAAACAACTTGGACAAGACCTTCGACTGGGGAACAGAGCCTAAGTTTTAGATTCAAAGACTGGAATTTGAATGCTTGCTCAGTTTGGTGAGAGCTGCCTAACCCTAAGAAAACAATTCTGAGCCTCAGTTTCTTCACATAGAAAAGACAGGCACCTGTACTGTCTGCTGTGTTCAATGCAAACAGTACCACAGCCAGGATAAACTGAGAGAATATAAATGAAAACCATCAAAATTTGTGGTTGTGTCTATGAGGATTTTGCATAAAGGGGAAATTTTACATCAGTGAAAAAATGGTAGATGATTCAATTAATTTCACTGAGACACCTATATATTTAAAGAGAAAAAAGAAATTTAGATCCTTACCTCACACTTTTCAGGAAAATAAATTCTAGTTGTATTCAAAGTTTAAATGTACACATCTTAACCTCAAACATACTAAAATAAAATAAATACATGTTTATGAACTTCCAAGTAACACAAACCTTTTTAAAATCAGACACAAAAAGTGAAATACTGCATGAAAATAGTTGCAATATGTAACAATTTTAACAGAATCATATTTAGAAATACAGAAATATAAAGGATATATTCTTTGAAAATCATAAAACATCTCAACAGAAAATGGGCAAATGGGTGAATATATACTTAATCGGAGAGAAAATATATATGGTTTTTATGCATAATTTTAACAAAGTTTTAAAACTTAATTATTATGAGTCACTATATTAATTGGAGATGAAGCTGTGAAGAAATGGTACTTTGATATTTTTTCTGGGGGGCTGTAATTAATGCAATGTAATTAGTACAATTATCCACCATGAAGGATAATTTTAATCCATAAAATTTGGGTTATACTTATGCATATCTATCCTAGCTAGAGAAACAGACACATAATTACAAAAGGTATGCATCATGTCTAAGTTACAACAGCAAAATATTAGGAAAAACCAAAATGTCCATTAAAAACAATGGCAAAATGTCAGTTTATGTCACACTATGATGCAGTGTCTATAATATCATGCTAGTTCCACATATACCAACATTGGAAAAACTGGGAGCTGCATTATTGAGTATAGAAAGCAAATTATTGAATGATGTAGACTGCATGGATAACACCATGGTGTCAGAAGCTGCACAAGACAATTAAAATGAGCCCTATATTTGCTCTATATTACAGCCTTGAGAATTTCCAAGCAGTGGCTCACAGAGGGAACTCAGTATCAGGCAATCTGGCTGAGTGGAAAGAGTCAGAACCAAGGGTCCAGAGAAACCCAAGAAGAGAAACCCAGGAAGCTAGATTCCACAGGATAAAGTAATGAAAAAGGAAAGAGCTTAACAGAAAGAAAATTCTGGAGCTCAGCGGAGAGTTCTCTCAAGTAATCAGCAGAATATCAATCAGCACATGCATTTGAAAATAGTACCTTAAGTAGAAAAAAGTGTAAGTGGCTCAGTCATGTATAACTCTTTGTGACACATGGATGAGCCATGGAATTCTCCAAGCAAGAGTACTGGAGTGGGTAGCCTATCCCTTTTCCAGGGCATCTTCCAACTCAGGAATCAAACCAGGGTCTTCTGTATTGCAAGTGGATTCTTTACCAGCTGAGTTACTTAAAGTACCATTCAAAAAAATTAGAGGGAAAAGTATCCAGTGCCTGTATAATGCTGGAACAGTGAATATTCCAAAAATCCATAGGGGAAAATTTTACAACTCACAGTCATTGGTTTTGATATTTAGAAGGAGTTTGCTCTTAATAAATGAGGAATAATTAGCCCTATATTAAATGTTTTTCTAGTCGCACCATACAAATATTAAAAGACTTAAATGATCAAATTGTTAGCATGTCATCCGATTGTGTTCCAGTATATGTGCATGCTAAGTTGCTTCAGTTATGTCTGACTTTTTCTGACCTTATGAATTGTATAGTATATCAGGCTCCTCTGTCCATCAGATTCTCCAGGGAAGGATGCTGGGGTGGAGTACCATGCCCTTCTCTAGGGAATCTTCCCAAACAAGGGTTTGAACCCATGTCCCAGTATATATGTATGTATGTGTGTGTGTGTGTGTGTGTGTGTGTGTGTGTGAGTGCGTATCTGTCTGTCTGTCTGACATAAATTAAAGGTTTTTATGACATGCAAAGAAGCAAGACAATATGAACCACAGTGAAGAGAAATATTAGTGAACCAAAACTGATCCATAACTGACATAGAAGAAAGAATTAAACACTGATATTAAAATAGTTCTTGTGATTGCTTTTGTGTCTTCAAAAATGTGTCCACAAAATCCTTCAGAGTATTTAAGAAGAGCATAAAAAGTAATATTATTTAAAAGTCAAAATATTGTCTTTTTATTTATTCTTTTATACTCCAAGTATTTATTAGACAGTTATTCCATATAAAGCTGTATCTTAGGCAAGAACATGGAAGCAACTTAAATGTCCGTCAACAGAGGAATGGATAAATAAGATGTGGTGCATATACACAGTGGAAAATTGCGCAGCCATAAATATGAATGAAATTGTGCAATTTTCAGAAATGTCAATAGACACAGAGACTGTAACACAGAGTGAAGTGAGCCTGAAAGAGAACAAGGAATATTATATAATATTTCTGAGTGAAAGTGAGAACTCTGAAAAGCAATATGGATGAAGTGATGAAGTCAAAAAAACCAGGGTCTTCTGTATTGCAAGTGGATTCTTTACCAGCTGAGTTACTTAAAGTACCATTCAAAAAAATTAGAGGGAAAAGTATCCAGTGCCTGTATAATGCTGGAACAGTGAATATTCCAAAAATCCATAGGGGAAAATTTTACAACTCACAGTCATTGGTTTTGATATTTAGAAGGAGTTTGCTCTTAATAAATGAGGAATAATTAGCCCTATATTAAATGTTTTTCTAGTCGCACCATACAAATATTAAAAGACTTAAATGATCAAATTGTTAGCATGTCATCCGATTGTGTTCCAGTATATGTGCATGCTAAGTTGCTTCAGTTATGTCTGACTTTTTCTGACCTTATGAATTGTATAGTATATCAGGCTCCTCTGTCCATCAGATTCTCCAGGGAAGGATGCTGGGGTGGAGTACCATGCCCTTCTCTAGGGAATCTTCCCAAACAAGGGTTTGAACCCATGTCCCAGTATATATGTATGTATGTGTGTGTGTGTGTGTGTGTGTGTGTGTGTGTGAGTGCGTATCTGTCTGTCTGTCTGACATAAATTAAAGGTTTTTATGACATGCAAAGAAGCAAGACAATATGAACCACAGTGAAGAGAAATATTAGTGAACCAAAACTGATCCATAACTGACATAGAAGAAAGAATTAAACACTGATATTAAAATAGTTCTTGTGATTGCTTTTTGTGTCTTCAAAAATGTGTCCACAAAATCCTTCAGAGTATTTAAGAAGAGCATAAAAAGTAATATTATTTAAAAGTCAAAATATTGTCTTTTTATTTATTCTTTTATACTCCAAGTATTTATTAGACAGTTATTCCATATAAAGCTGTATCTTAGGCAAGAACATGGAAGCAACTTAAATGTCCGTCAACAGAGGAATGGATAAATAAGATGTGGTGCATATACACAGTGGAAAATTGCGCAGCCATAAATATGAATGAAATTGTGCAATTTTCAGAAATGTCAATAGACACAGAGACTGTAACACAGAGTGAAGTGAGCCTGAAAGAGAACAAGGAATATTATATAATATTTCTGATATGTGGAATCTAGAAAAAGCAATATGGATGAACTCATTTGGAAAGCAGAAACAGACACAGATGTAGAGAAAAAATGTATGGATATGCAATTGGGGAAGAGGAGGTGGGATGAATTGGGAGGATAGATTAACAAACTAATGAGACAACTAATGAGAATCTACTATATAACACAGGGAGCTCTACTTAATCATTTGTGGTGATCTGGGAATGGGAAGGAAGTCCAAAAAAGAGGGGTGTGTGTGTGTGAAAAAAGAGGGGTGTGTGTGTGTGTGTATGTGTGTGTGTGTGTGTGTGTACCTGAAACAATACATATTTTTTTAATGATGGGGTCAGGTCTCTGCCTTTTTTCCCCCATTATGCCTCTTTTATTTATATTTATTTTCATCCATCTTTTTATTCTTTGTCATGTGTGGGCCTCCTATTACAGTGGCCTCTCTTACTTCAGAGCACTGTCTCTAAGCACATGCGGTCCAGAGCGCTGGCTCGTAATTGTATGCACCGGTTCAGCTGCTCTGCAGTTTGTGAGTTCTTTCCAGGCCAGGGATGGAACCGGTGCCCCTTGCACTGCAAAGCAGACGCTTTACCCACTGGACCACCAGGGAAGCCCTACAACATATGTTTGTGTATATGTGTATTTTTTGTGTATATGTATAGTATACATATACTCCAATAAAAATTAATTTGAAAAAAAAGAGGAACCAGTCATGTCCGACTTTTGTGACCCCATGGACCATAGATTGTCGGGATCCTCGGTCCATGGAATTTTTCAGGCAAGAATATTAGAGTGGGTTCCATTTCCTTCTCCATATGCACTTTAAAAAATAGCTTCAAATACTTGAAGTAAAACTGATAGAACTTGGAAAATTGTAAACTTTTTATTTATTCTTTTATACTCCAAGTATTTATTAGACAGTTATTCCATATAAAGCTGTATCTTAGGCAAGAACATGGAAGCAACTTAAATGTCCGTCAACAGAGGAATGGATAAATAAGATGTGGTGCATATACACAGTGGAAAATTGCGCAGCCATAAATATGAATGAAATTGTGCAATTTTCAGAAATGTCAATAGACACAGAGACTGTAACACAGAGTGAAGTGAGCCTGAAAGAGAACAAGGAATATTATATAATATTTCTGATATGTGGAATCTAGAAAAAGCAATATGGATGAACTCATTTGGAAAGCAGAAACAGACACAGATGTAGAGAAAAAATGTATGGATATGCAATTGGGGAAGAGGAGGTGGGATGAATTGGGAGGATAGATTAACAAACTAATGAGACAACTAATGAGAATCTACTATATAACACAGGGAGCTCTACTTAATCATTTGTGGTGATCTGGGAATGGGAAGGAAGTCCAAAAAAGAGGGGTGTGTGTGTGTGTGAAAAAAGAGGGGTGTGTGTGTGTGTGTATGTGTGTGTGTGTGTGTGTGTACCTGAAACAATACATATTTTTTTAATGATGGGGTCAGGTCTCTGCCTTTTTTCCCCCATTATGCCTCTTTTATTTATATTTATTTTCATCCATCTTTTTATTCTTTGTCATGTGTGGGCCTCCTATTACAGTGGCCTCTCTTACTTCAGAGCACTGTCTCTAAGCACATGCGGTCCAGAGCGCTGGCTCGTAATTGTATGCACCGGTTCAGCTGCTCTGCAGTTTGTGAGTTCTTTCCAGGCCAGGGATGGAACCGGTGCCCCTTGCACTGCAAAGCAGACGCTTTACCCACTGGACCACCAGGGAAGCCCTACAACATATGTTTGTGTATATGTGTATTTTTTGTGTATATGTATAGTATACATATACTCCAATAAAAATTAATTTGAAAAAAAAGAGGAACCAGTCATGTCCGACTTTTGTGACCCCATGGACCATAGATTGTCGGGATCCTCGGTCCATGGAATTTTTCAGGCAAGAATATTAGAGTGGGTTCCATTTCCTTCTCCATATGCACTTTAAAAAATAGCTTCAAATACTTGAAGTAAAACTGATAGAACTTCAAGAAGAAATATACAGGGGCTTCCCCTGGTGGTCCAGTGGGTAACGACACCGCCTTGCAGTGCAAGGGGCGCCAGTTCGAACCCTGGTCTGGGAAGATCCCACGTGCCGCGGAGCGGCTGGACTGATGTGTCCAATCACCGAGCCGGAGCTCTGGAGCGCATGCGCCCAGAGCCGGTGCTCTGCAACGACAGAGGCCACCGCGATGGGAGGCCCACAGGAGCCAAAGAACGAAGACGAATGAAAATAGAGAAATGAAAGACCAATAGAAGTGGCTCACCCACTCTCCTCCCTCCCCAACCTGACCCTCGCCCAAAGTAAATAAATAAATAAATCTTTAAAAAAAAAAAAAAAAGAAGAAGAAGAAGAAGAAATATACAAATTCACAAAAACATAATGAGAGATTTCAATATCTCTCATTCAATATATAATAGAACAAGTAGGCACAAAATAAGTAAGTATATGAAAGACTTAAACATCTAGTCTGTGTGATATCGAAGCCTATGCTTTTTTTTCTTATTCTATTACCTAGGGAGAAAAAGTTGATGTTTCCAAGATCTTCATATCATTTTCTATGCTGTTTACCTTATCCGTTTTATTCTGCGGGGGCTGATAAAACTAAGGATATAATGCACAATATCTTTGAAAACCTTTTATTTGTATATTCATTCAATCAATACATTTTTTAAAATGGAGAACCAGAGCAGATACTGTCAATGACTCCAATGTCCTCTCAGAACTCACTTGCTAAAAACTGCTACTGGGAATTTCTGTCCTGTCTACCAGAAGGATTTCTGTCTCTCTCTCTCTCTTTAATTTTGGTTTTGCCTAAGGAGCATATAATAAGCCTGCATGCAGTGCAAACTAGACATAAAATAGAGTTAACTTCCCAGAAGCAGTTCTCAATAAATGAGAGTCAGAGTTGATAAATCAATACCCCAAGTGCTTTGCAGTTTGGATAGATTGTCGGGATCCTCGGTCCATGGAATTTTTCAGGCAAGAATATTAGAGTGGGTTCCATTTCCTTCTCCATATGCACTTTAAAAAATAGCTTCAAATACTTGAAGTAAAACTGATAGAACTTCAAGAAGAAATATACAGGGGCTTCCCCTGGTGGTCCAGTGGGTAACGACACCGCCTTGCAGTGCAAGGGGCGCCAGTTCGAACCCTGGTCTGGGAAGATCCCACGTGCCGCGGAGCGGCTGGACTGATGTGTCCAATCACCGAGCCGGAGCTCTGGAGCGCATGCGCCCAGAGCCGGTGCTCTGCAACGACAGAGGCCACCGCGATGGGAGGCCCACAGGAGCCAAAGAACGAAGACGAATGAAAATAGAGAAATGAAAGACCAATAGAAGTGGCTCACCCACTCTCCTCCCTCCCCAACCTGACCCTCGCCCAAAGTAAATAAATAAATAAATCTTTAAAAAAAAAAAAAAAAGAAGAAGAAGAAATATACAAATTCACAAAAACATAATGAGAGATTTCAATATCTCTCATTCAATATATAATAGAACAAGTAGGCACAAAATAAGTAAGTATATGAAAGACTTAAACATCTAGTCTGTGTGATATCGAAGCCTATGCTTTTTTTTCTTATTCTATTACCTAGGGAGAAAAAGTTGATGTTTCCAAGATCTTCATATCATTTTCTATGCTGTTTACCTTATCCGTTTTATTCTGCGGGGGCTGATAAAACTAAGGATATAATGCACAATATCTTTGAAAACCTTTTATTTGTATATTCATTCAATCAATACATTTTTTAAAATGGAGAACCAGAGCAGATACTGTCAATGACTCCAATGTCCTCTCAGAACTCACTTGCTAAAAACTGCTACTGGGAATTTCTGTCCTGTCTACCAGAAGGATTTCTGTCTCTCTCTCTCTCTTTAATTTTGGTTTTGCCTAAGGAGCATATAATAAGCCTGCATGCAGTGCAAACTAGACATAAAATAGAGTTAACTTCCCAGAAGCAGTTCTCAATAAATGAGAGTCAGAGTTGATAAATCAATACCCCAAGTGCTTTGCAGTTTGGATGGAATAACTGAGGCATCTTCTGCACTAATTCTCATGTTGCACATGGTACTGAATTCCCATACTGCAGATTGACAACTGCCTGGTGTCCCTCTCTTTTTGATTTTCTTCTGTCCTCTATCTCATTTCTTAAGCTCTCTATCAGTTTTCCTGGATCACTTTTCCAACAGTGGGCATCCGTATCTTTTCCTCAATATCTGGGGATACAGCAGCACACACAAAAAAGGGTTATCTGACCTTGTAAGTGTTAGAAAATTTATTTGCAACTTGGAATTAGGCAAAATTGATCACTGAGTGTCCTTTCAGTGCAGTCATGGGCTTGACTTGCCATCAGACTTGGTTATTTTACAACTCTGTTGGAGCAGAGGTTAATTTGTAAATTTTGCCCAGTAGAGATCAAATGATTTCTGTCTAATGAAATAGATAGTGCCAAAGGTTACATTTTATTTCCCTGTAAGACATTAATCAGTTCTGTATATAACCCACAAGTTCTATCCTGACATTTATTTATTAAAAGTGCCCAGTTTCACTCAAGTTTTTGAATAATTTTTAGCATTATTTTGGTTGCCTTATTTATAGAGAAGTAGATAACATTTGGGGCATGTTTTCATTTTATATTTGTCTGAAATTCATATTTTATAAACTTTGGAGCATTACACTTCAACATAAGGGGGATAAACAATAGCAAGAGGTTTTTGTTGCCTCGACCTGGGTGATAGTGGTAATGAGATAAATTTTGAGATAAAACCAACATAATTCTGATAATTAAACGTAATTTATGAGAATGAACATTAGTCTTCATTTACTAATTCTTCACTTTTTCAAATATTTAATGCAAGGTATTGGGTTAAGTATATAATGCCAGTAAAACAGCCTCTAAGATTCACATGGACTTTTGCTGCTGGTCTGACAAATTTGAGATTAATATGGCCATGTCATTTCAGAAATATTTTAATACTAAAAACTGCCACTTTCACAAATGGTGATAAATGCACCAGCAAAAAAAAGTATCTCATCATAGTAATTTAAACATAAGTTATTCTGACATAGTCAAACTGAGCCACATTTTAGGTCTCAGGGAAGATATTCACATGGAGCACAGTGGAACAAAAATAAAACTCAGAGTATGGATCTATTTAAATTAACTTTAGAACTGTGAAACTCAGGTTGTAAAATTTTAGTAATTTGTTTTTAAAAAATAATATTGATTTCAGAAACTGATAGCCATTACCTAAAATACTCCTAATTACTAACTTCTGTAGTACTTCTGCTTGGTCTTGTTTGTGGCAAAATTGTTCCTAAACCAAGTAAGTATCATGTATGTCAAGCATGTCAAGAACTGACTTGTAAATTCTTCTGTCTACTGACTCTCTCTTTTTTTTTTTTTTTTTAAATTTTGGCCTCTTTTATTGGCCCTTCATTTATTTATTTTCATCCATCTTAATTCTTTGGTCTGTGTGGGCCTCCTATCACCGTGGCCTCTCTCGTTGCAGAGCACTGGCTCTGGGCACTTGCACTCCAGAGCGCTGGCTCATAATTGGACACATCAGTCCAGCTGCTCCACAGCATATGGGATCTTCCTGTGCCAGGGATTGAACCAGTGCCCATTGCACTGCAAGGCAGACTCTTTACCCACTGAAACACCAAGGAAGCCCTCTACTGACTCTTTTATCTTTAAATAAACAAATGTTCATTTTTATCTTCAATAGTCTACAAATTGATCTCTAAAGCAAGATGTGCAAACCAGAAATGATGTTAGAGAGTCCACTGAATGCACAAGAAAAAAATCAGATCTTCTGCTAATATTTACTACTTTATATTTTTTGTGTGTAAAATATGATTTATGTTAATGTAGTAATACAAGGAAATGATTCTTAAATAGTACATATACATAGGAATATATTTATAATTATATCCTAAAGAAGTTTGGACATATTTATAACACTGACTCTGGGATCCTGGGAAAGACTGAGGGAAGGAGGAGAAGGAGAAGACATAAAAAGAAATGGTTGAATGGCATCACCAACTAAATGGACATGAGTTTAAGCAAGCTCCAGGAAATACTGAAGAACAGAGAAGTCTGACGTGCTACAGTCCATGGGGTCACAAAGAATAGCACATGACCGAGCGACTGGAACAATGTAATCTCAATGAGGGGTGTGATTTCTTTTTATTGTTATTATCATTCACTGAGGTATCCCAAGTAAAAATAAATTCTTTGCTTAGTGCATAATAGTACTTACTACAATAAAGTACATGTTTAATTAAAAAACACAGACTAACATTTATAATCATATCTTACCATAGTTATCAAAAGGAAGAAATCTGAGGAAGAAAATTCCCTTCCATGGAATCTCCATACATATGTACATTGCAAATAACACAAGGAGCAACAGAAGAGAAAGATATCAGATATGGGTTTCTGGATATCTGATATTCCAAGGTTTTACAGTGGTATTATTAGATCTATGAAGACTCAGTAGAAGGCAGTGTCCAACAAGGGACTATACAGTGTAGTGAAATAAAATTAATTTGGGGTATTTGAAGATAATGTTGATAATATGGCCACTATTATTTATTATTTCAGTTCAGTCTCTCAGTCATGCCTGACTCTTTGTCATCCCATGGATTATAGCACGCCAGGCTTCCCTGTCCTTCACCTCTGAGAACCTGTTCAAAGGCATGTCCATTAACTTGGGATGCCATTCAATCATCTCATCCTCTGTTGTCCCCTTCTCCTATGCCTTCTTTGGGATGTTTAATCAAGAGAAGTATCTTTATGGCTATTGTGTTTTTCCCCATAAGCTGTAAGATGATTGATACATAATAGAAGCTTAGTAAGTATATACAAAAATTAATTTCTACTTTCAACATTATGAAGAAAAATATTTTTTAAACTTTTTCAGGTTTCAACATCTAAGGCTAGAGAGGTTAAGACACTTGCTAAAAATCACACAGAAAGCTTACAGTCCAGAGTTATATCAAAATTTTAAAAGAAAACAATAAATTCTTAGCTGATATATTTTAATGGAAAATAAATATGATCACAGTACAGAGATAAGTTTTATGTGTGTAGTATTCTATAGACAAATCAATAGATTGAGTGTGCAGGCTTCACAAATTGGTTATTTATATAGAAACTTATCCTTGGTGGCTCAGATGGTAAAGAATTTCCATGCAATGCAGGAGATCCAGGTTCAATCCCTGGGTCAGGAAGATCCCCTGGAGAAGGGATTGGCTACCCACTCTGGTATTTTTGCCTGGAGAAGTCCATGGACAGAGGAAATTGGCAATTTACAATCCATGGGATAACAAAACTTGGAAATGATTGAGGAACTAACACACTTATGTATGATTATCATTTTTACCATAGTTATCAAAAGGAAGAAATCTGAGGAAGAAAATTCCCTTCCATGGAATCTCCATACATATGTACATTGCAAATAACACAAGGAGCAACAGAAGAGAAAGATATCAGATATGGGTTTCTGGATATCTGATATTCCAAGGTTTTACAGTGGTATTATTAGATCTATGAAGACTCAGTAGAAGGCAGTGTCCAACAAGGGACTATACAGTGTAGTGAAATAAAATTAATTTGGGGTATTTGAAGATAATGTTGATAATATGGCCACTATTATTTATTATTTCAGTTCAGTCTCTCAGTCATGCCTGACTCTTTGTCATCCCATGGATTATAGCACGCCAGGCTTCCCTGTCCTTCACCTCTGAGAACCTGTTCAAAGGCATGTCCATTAACTTGGGATGCCATTCAATCATCTCATCCTCTGTTGTCCCCTTCTCCTATGCCTTCTTTGGGATGTTTAATCAAGAGAAGTATCTTTATGGCTATTGTGTTTTTCCCCATAAGCTGTAAGATGATTGATACATAATAGAAGCTTAGTAAGTATATACAAAAATTAATTTCTACTTTCAACATTATGAAGAAAAATATTTTTTAAACTTTTTCAGGTTTCAACATCTAAGGCTAGAGAGGTTAAGACACTTGCTAAAAATCACACAGAAAGCTTACAGTCCAGAGTTATATCAAAATTTTAAAAGAAAACAATAAATTCTTAGCTGATATATTTTAATGGAAAATAAATATGATCACAGTACAGAGATAAGTTTTATGTGTGTAGTATTCTATAGACAAATCAATAGATTGAGTGTGCAGGCTTCACAAATTGGTTATTTATATAGAAACTTATCCTTGGTGGCTCAGATGGTAAAGAATTTCCATGCAATGCAGGAGATCCAGGTTCAATCCCTGGGTCAGGAAGATCCCCTGGAGAAGGGATTGGCTACCCACTCTGGTATTTTTGCCTGGAGAAGTCCATGGACAGAGGAAATTGGCAATTTACAATCCATGGGATAACAAAACTTGGAAATGATTGAGGAACTAACACACTTATGTATGATTATCATTTTTACCAGTCTGAAAAGTTAGGTGTAGAGTACTGAGTAAGGAATAAAATCATAGGAAAAGAAGGTGGGTGATCCACAGGTCTAATTAGTGCCTGACAGAAGACTGGGATCTACTCGGGAACTACAGTTTGACTAGAAACAACTGTAAGATCTTGGTTTAAATGTGGCAGAAGACATAGATGGAACTTCTAGGGAATAACCATGTATCTGCAATAGGGAGCTCTTACTCTGGTCTCTACCTATGGGGTAGAGGAGTGCCATATTCAGGAAAATAAAAATTTGGTATATTATTCAAACCATAAAGGAAGGGGCAATGGGCTCATATAGAAGGAAGGCCATGTAAAACTAAAGTTGAAAGAAAACAATGCTCTTGTGAGTTGATGTGGATAGAATCTGAAAATTGAGCATTTTGCACCCAGCTTCAAGTTAAATGGAAATAAAGAATTCCAATGCTAAGCTTTTCTTCATTAAAATTAAAATTTTCTCTTGCAAGCCATTAAATGCCTTATAAGTGTCTCTCTTTTAGAAAACAGAGATAAAGATTAAGTTGATACTAGTATGTTTCGAAGGCACCAGCCCACAGAGGTGAAGGCAAGAAAAGAGAAATCAAAGAGTAACAGGGAATATCCAAAATCTTGAGAATTCACATGTATCATTCCAGGCATGGCTTCATGAGAAGGTGGGAAAAGGCAGAGGATCTTGCTTTTTTAGCATGTGGGTCTTCTACAGAAAGGATACAGGGAAGAGCTGCCACTCAGACTACTATAAATAAACTAAGGGAGAGAAATAAATATATCTGTTCAACTTTCTCTTATCTTTCACTCTTCACTGTTTAAGATATATCTTCTAAACATGTGGGCTGCATCTCCATCCCATTTATGGCTAAGAAATAAGAACCTATGCCACGTTTTGAAGTGTTTTATGCAAGACCAAGGGAAGAGTAATGGCCCAATATGAGTAGTGTGTCAAAAAGAAAGAAAAGTGGAAAAGTTCAGAGTGTTCAAGAAGGCATGTAAGATTTATATCTGGACACAAGGAAGACAGTTTAAAAAAATCCATTGGCTTATAATGCCTCTTTATCCTCACCTCATACAGTGCGAGGAGTAAGAAGGGAAACCTCAGAAAACAAGAAATTTGCCCTAAAATTAGTTTATGGCAAAATAGAAGTGCTTGGAAGAAAACAAAACTGAGTCCAGTTTTGTTTTCTGGATGCTGGGTGCTGGCTGCTATCAGCGTTATGGAAGAAGGGTGTGGCAAATCCATGTGAGACCTAGGTCAGTATCTGTATCCTAAGTCAGACTCAAGGGGAAACTAATAGATAAACTTGAGAAACTCTAGTAAAAGTCAATGGGTGTCGTCACTTTTTATTTATTTATTTTGCTGTGACTTTTTTAAAAGAAGAAAGTTAATAAATAAGTCCTGAACTTAGGAAAAGGGCTAACTGGATAGAAAAATGGGCATGTATGAGTCCATTCACATAAACCAGAAGCGAGTCAAGTTTATGGCACGACTTCTCAATCAAGTTTTTAATTTTAATGATAAAGATAACAATAATAACTAGCACTTATTTGTCAAGCTTTACAGAATGATTATCTCTATTAACTCACAGTATTCTCTCCTTCGTATTTGTGAAACATGTATAATAATTATTTCATTTTATAAGTGAAAAATAAAACTGACACAGAGAAGACAATTAAATTGCACAGATTGCATAACTAAAGTGAGAAACAAAGCCAGGATTTGAACCCAAGCAGACAGGCTGCAGATTGTGCAAAGAGAAGGGATGCTGGCTGCTATCAGCGTTATGGAAGAAGCTGATGACTCTAACTTCATGTTTTTTAAGGGGGACACTCTGTGTTATTCACCATTCCTCAGAAAGCATAGCAAAACAGTTTTGGATCATATTCTATGCAGAGGTGAGATGAGTTTAGTATTAGAAAATATGTCTCTCCAACTCATTTAACATAAATTCAATACACAAATTCCCAAAGTGATCAAATGAAATGCCAATTTATTTTAACAACCATGAATTGTCAGAATTTTCACACTGAAGTACATCATGTATGAGTTGAAGTCATCAATTGACAAACGTCTGGTATTCTTCATGATCACAAATACTTATAACAAAAAGAAGAAAATAAGCAGAGGAAAATCTCCCCATGGCTTAAAAATTATTACTCGGGTAAGTTGAAGTAATTGACAACCAAGGAAAAAACATGAAAGGTACAGCTACACTAAGTAAATACTTCAACATCACAGTGGTAAGACTACCATTTTAATTTCTTTCTTTTTAAACATTTCAGTATTTCTAGGTTTTTGCCATGAGATGCTATCTTTCCCTTTATAATATGAACATCAGTGTAAATTATGCTACATTTTATATGATAAACCATTGTGACTTTGCGGGAATGTACATTGGAGGCATCTTTATAGAATCAAAGTGTCTGTCATACAAAAGTAGATGCATTTAGATGAAATTGTTAAAAAGAAATAACATTCCCAAATGAAGTCACTTGTGCTAAGCTCACCTCCCCAAAATGAGAATTCGTACTTAACCTAATTGCTATTTCCCCTCCTCCCAGCAATTTAACTTTCTAATCAGTCAGTCTAGAATTATCTGGTCAGCACTAATGAACGAGGTAATCTGCCTAATAGATTTTCACCATTCCCTAAAGAGAGACGACCTTGCTCAAAACAACACATTCCACCCTCTTTCTGCCTATAAAAGCCTTCTGTTTTGTACAGCTCTTTGAAGTTCCTTTCTGTTTACTAGATAGGATGCTGCCCTATTCATAAATCATTGAACAAAGTCAATTTGATCTGTACTCAGTTGCGTTCTGTTTTCTTAACAGATTTAGTGACTGTAGGAATTCAAAGTGAACTTCTGATGATAATGGGGAGTTCTTGTTTTCTTAACATAGGATTTAGTGACTGTAGTTTGAATTGGCTACTTCAGTTCCCTAGAAAGCATAGCAAAACAGTTTTGGATCATATTCTATGCAGAGGTGAGATGAGTTTAGTATTAGAAAATATGTCTCTCCAACTCATTTAACATAAATTCAATACACAAATTCCCAAAGTGATCAAATGAAATGCCAATTTATTTTAACAACCATGAATTGTCAGAATTTTCACACTGAAGTACATCATGTATGAGTTGAAGTCATCAATTGACAAACGTCTGGTATTCTTCATGATCACAAATACTTATAACAAAAAGAAGAAAATAAGCAGAGGAAAATCTCCCCATGGCTTAAAAATTATTACTCGGGTAAGTTGAAGTAATTGACAACCAAGGAAAAAACATGAAAGGTACAGCTACACTAAGTAAATACTTCAACATCACAGTGGTAAGACTACCATTTTAATTTCTTTCTTTTTAAACATTTCAGTATTTCTAGGTTTTTGCCATGAGATGCTATCTTTCCCTTTATAATATGAACATCAGTGTAAATTATGCTACATTTTATATGATAAACCATTGTGACTTTGCGGGAATGTACATTGGAGGCATCTTTATAGAATCAAAGTGTCTGTCATACAAAAGTAGATGCATTTAGATGAAATTGTTAAAAGAAATAACATTCCCAAATGAAGTCACTTGTGCTAAGCTCACCTCCCCAAAATGAGAATTCGTACTTAACCTAATTGCTATTTCCCCTCCTCCCAGCAATTTAACTTTCTAATCAGTCAGTCTAGAATTATCTGGTCAGCACTAATGAACGAGGTAATCTGCCTAATAGATTTTCACCATTCCCTAAAGAGAGACGACCTTGCTCAAAACAACACATTCCACCCTCTTTCTGCCTATAAAAGCCTTCTGTTTTGTACAGCTCTTTGAAGTTCCTTTCTGTTTACTAGATAGGATGCTGCCCTATTCATAAATCATTGAACAAAGTCAATTTGATCTGTACTCAGTTGCGTTCTGTTTTCTTAACAGATTTAGTGACTGTAGGAATTCAAAGTGAACTTCTGATGATAATCAGGAACAAGAAACAGGCAGTACCCTGCAATCCTTTAAGGTTACTGTCTTTCCTACCATTTCTTAGGGTGATGGGTATATCCGTCTTTTAGTCAGATCTGTTCCCTGAGTTGAGTTCCTGATCTAATTGGCTTTTTAGCCTTCAGTTCCCTAGAAACTCCAGACCCTGATTCTGTCCCCAGGCTCTTGCACAAACTGTTAGTGGCAGTTTGCATGTCCTTATTTATGTGGAGCCTCCAGTCCACAGTCTCTATTTTTTGAAATATGATGATTCAGTCCTTTCCTCAGTCCCAGAGTTCTACATAGTAATTGCTGGAGGTGTGCATAAGGTCTTCAGTTTGTGCAGTGTGTAGTGAACATCAAAATCCTAGCCCTTGGTTCTGTCCTCAGATTTCCACTGGGATCTGCTGGTGGCACCTGCAGTTTCCCATTTGTTTGTAATCACTCCTCAGTCCCAATTCATTGGGGTCTGCTGGTTCAGTTCTTTTCCCTGTCTCCACTTCATTGGTTGGTCTTCCCTGGTGGTTCTTTGGTAAAGAAAACACTTGCCAAGAAGGAGACGTGGGTTTGATCCCTGGATCAGGAAGATCCCCTTGAGAAGGAAATGGCAACTCAGTTCAGTACTCTTCCTTGGGAAATCCCATGGACAGAGGAGCCTGACAGGTTACAGTCCAGGGGCTCATAAAGAATAGGTCACAACTTAGCAGCTAAACAACAATAACCTCACTGATTACTGTTTGTCAATCTGCCCATGAGGTGAAAGGTACTGGGAATGGAGACCTCAAAGTCAATAAGGCATAAAAACTGATGGGCAGATTGACCATTTACAAGCTGTTAGAGCATTTTCTACCTAATCCAAAGCATCTCATGTTAGGGTAAGTAGGTCACAGAATAGGAAAGATTAAAAGTACGTCCCTTGCAAATCTCAAGAAAGTTTCTATGCAAGATGTTATTAATCTACGCTAAGTCCCAACTCTGTTTTCTTGAACAAAGCCCCAATTTAAAATCTTGTTACTCAGTTGCGTTCTGTTTTCTTAACAGATTTAGTGACTGTAGGAATTCAAAGTGAACTTCTGATGATAATCAGGAACAAGAAACAGGCAGTACCCTGCAATCCTTTAAGGTTACTGTCTTTCCTACCATTTCTTAGGGTGATGGGTATATCCGTCTTTTAGTCAGATCTGTTCCCTGAGTTGAGTTCCTGATCTAATTGGCTTTTTAGCCTTCAGTTCCCTAGAAACTCCAGACCCTGATTCTGTCCCCAGGCTCTTGCACAAACTGTTAGTGGCAGTTTGCATGTCCTTATTTATGTGGAGCCTCCAGTCCACAGTCTCTATTTTTTGAAATATGATGATTCAGTCCTTTCCTCAGTCCCAGAGTTCTACATAGTAATTGCTGGAGGTGTGCATAAGGTCTTCAGTTTGTGCAGTGTGTAGTGAACATCAAAATCCTAGCCCTTGGTTCTGTCCTCAGATTTCCACTGGGATCTGCTGGTGGCACCTGCAGTTTCCCATTTGTTTGTAATCACTCCTCAGTCCCAATTCATTGGGGTCTGCTGGTTCAGTTCTTTTCCCTGTCTCCACTTCATTGGTTGGTCTTCCCTGGTGGTTCTTTGGTAAAGAAAACACTTGCCAAGAAGGAGACGTGGGTTTGATCCCTGGATCAGGAAGATCCCCTTGAGAAGGAAATGGCAACTCAGTTCAGTACTCTTCCTTGGGAAATCCCATGGACAGAGGAGCCTGACAGGTTACAGTCCAGGGGCTCATAAAGAATAGGTCACAACTTAGCAGCTAAACAACAATAACCTCACTGATTACTGTTTGTCAATCTGCCCATGAGGTGAAAGGTACTGGGAATGGAGACCTCAAAGTCAATAAGGCATAAAAACTGATGGGCAGATTGACCATTTACAAGCTGTTAGAGCATTTTCTACCTAATCCAAAGCATCTCATGTTAGGGTAAGTAGGTCACAGAATAGGAAAGATTAAAAGTACGTCCCTTGCAAATCTCAAGAAAGTTTCTATGCAAGATGTTATATTCTAAAATACTACCTAGTCTTCAAGTCCACCACACATTCCTTTAAGCATTAGTTTGACTCAGAGTCCCAAAGATTTAGTTAAATGAAGAAAGAAATAAAAATGATCAGTTCTTTAAAATCCATAGAGTTACTGTGCCATGCTTAGTTGTGTCTGATCCTGTGACCTATGGACTGCAGCTTGCAAGGCCCTTCTGTTCATGGGGTTTTCCTAGCAAGAATGCTGTAGCTGGCTTTCATTTCCTCCTCCAGAGGATCTTCCCAACCCAGAGGTGGAGCCCACATCTTCTGTGTCTCCTGCACTGCAGGTGGATTCTTTACCACTGAGCCACTGTGGACACCCTCCATAGAGTTAAGTGCACTGCTTTCCTACATACCTCTTTATGTTTAAAGAACTGAGGTTCTGGAAGCTATTCATATCTACGAAAATGGCAAAATCTTACTGAAGACATCCCTGAATTGCAGGAGCCATTACAGGGAATGTGCCACTTAGACAAGATATTTAAGAATGTACTTGAAAGTAAGGATTTCTGAATTAAACAAAAGAGGATATCTATTTATATTGGCATGTAGAAGCTTCCAAAATACTTTAAGATTCCAAAATAGCTTTATCAAAATGTTGACTGCAAAAGGCTAATAAAAATTGAAGACACCAAAGGCATCTAAAACAACACCTAGGCTGTCCTCATGATGCTCTCTTAACGGTTCATCATTATGACCCTGCCCAAGAAATCAGTGTTTCAAAACAAAAGATCCCTGGATCAGGAAGATCCCCTTGAGAAGGAAATGGCAACTCAGTTCAGTACTCTTCCTTGGGAAATCCCATGGACAGAGGAGCCTGACAGGTTACAGTCCAGGGGCTCATAAAGAATAGGTCACAACTTAGCAGCTAAACAACAATAACCTCACTGATTACTGTTTGTCAATCTGCCCATGAGGTGAAAGGTACTGGGAATGGAGACCTCAAAGTCAATAAGGCATAAAAACTGATGGGCAGATTGACCATTTACAAGCTGTTAGAGCATTTTCTACCTAATCCAAAGCATCTCATGTTAGGGTAAGTAGGTCACAGAATAGGAAAGATTAAAAGTACGTCCCTTGCAAATCTCAAGAAAGTTTCTATGCAAGATGTTATATTCTAAAATACTACCTAGTCTTCAAGTCCACCACACATTCCTTTAAGCATTAGTTTGACTCAGAGTCCCAAAGATTTAGTTAAATGAAGAAAGAAATAAAAATGATCAGTTCTTTAAAATCCATAGAGTTACTGTGCCATGCTTAGTTGTGTCTGATCCTGTGACCTATGGACTGCAGCTTGCAAGGCCCTTCTGTTCATGGGGTTTTCCTAGCAAGAATGCTGTAGCTGGCTTTCATTTCCTCCTCCAGAGGATCTTCCCAACCCAGAGGTGGAGCCCACATCTTCTGTGTCTCCTGCACTGCAGGTGGATTCTTTACCACTGAGCCACTGTGGACACCCTCCATAGAGTTAAGTGCACTGCTTTCCTACATACCTCTTTATGTTTAAAGAACTGAGGTTCTGGAAGCTATTCATATCTACGAAAATGGCAAAATCTTACTGAAGACATCCCTGAATTGCAGGAGCCATTACAGGGAATGTGCCACTTAGACAAGATATTTAAGAATGTACTTGAAAGTAAGGATTTCTGAATTAAACAAAAGAGGATATCTATTTATATTGGCATGTAGAAGCTTCCAAAATACTTTAAGATTCCAAAATAGCTTTATCAAAATGTTGACTGCAAAAGGCTAATAAAAATTGAAGACACCAAAGGCATCTAAAACAACACCTAGGCTGTCCTCATGATGCTCTCTTAACGGTTCATCATTATGACCCTGCCCAAGAAATCAGTGTTTCAGTTGTAATTAATAGGGGCTTTGGAAAAGAGACTGTCGTCCATGGCCCTAGGCAGACTCTTCAACAGATGTAATTGTGAAGTAGGGCCTATAGGAATCCCTCTTAGAGTTGATGAGACTTGAAGGGAGTTTCTGGTAAATTCCTATGTTACTCCCTTAAACAGCTAAGGAAAAAAAAATTAAATTTAATGAAAAACCTTGCCAAATTCTGGTAGACATTGGATCTAGAGTCTGCTTTAAATCTCACTGGGAACTTGCCGATGGGATCCTGGGAAAACTGGCAAAAGCAGTTAAGGGTAAGAATTCTTATTGGCATTAGCTCTCCTGGATCTCTACCTGTAGTATCAGATAAAGACAGGAAAAAAAAAAATCTTTTTATCCTCTTTGCTTAGGATGCCTCTCAAGTCCAAGGAGTTATTCAATACTATAGAAATATTTACCATTGGTCTTGGCTGAAAACTGACAAACTATTTTAAAAGATTTTAAAGTAGCTTTGTGGTCAGAAATTGGCCAGCAGTTGGAAGCGGATATTTAGAGCACAATAAGAAACTCTTTAGGCTTTCTCCCTGAGCTAAATGAAACCAAAAGGAAAAAGGAAGAAATGCTTGTATAAAACAAATTCTCAGAAATATAATAGAAATTAACCCAATCTCATAAGATCTGGGAAGATATTTGGTAATGTGAAGTAAAATTCAGATTTTATAGCAAGACAATAAAGATTTAAACATAAAAAAAAATTTCTCTGCCCTTCGGCCTCCTCTGTTCCTCCTCCTGTGCATTGTATATCTGTATTACAGATTGACCAAACCACCTCTATTGGCAGAAATACCTGCTCAGCCATAAAGAGCAACATTCTACCAGCATCAACAAGACAACTCCTTAAAAGATAACATTCCGGGCTTCCCCTGGTGGTCCAGTGGGTAAGGATACCGCCTTGCAGTGCAAGGGGCGCCGGTTTGAACCCTGGCCTGGGAAGACCCCACGTGCCGCGGAGTGGTTGGACCGATGTGTCCAATTACCGAGCCAGAGCTCTGGAGCGCATGCGCCCAGAGCCAGTACTCTGAGACAACAGACGCCACCACGATGGGAGGCCCACATGGGCCAAAGAACAAAGACGGATGAAAATAGACAAATGAAAGACCAATAGAAGTGGCCCGCCCACTCCCCCCCCCTCCCCAACCCGACCCCCAGCCAAAATAAATCAATAAATAAATCTTAAAAAAAAAAAAAGATAACATTCCTTCTTCATCTTGTAAGGGGTCATGATGATGGTCAGATCTGACTTTGCAAACTGTCAATAATACATCATTTAATATACACTCCAGGGCTTCCCTGGGGGTCCAGTGGGTAAGGATACCACCTAGCAGTGCAAGGGGGGGCCAGTTCGATCCCTGGCCCGGGAAGATCTCATGTACCGTGGAGCGGCTGGACAGATGTGTCCAACGAGGCAGAAGCTCTGCAGTGACAGAGGCCACTGCGATGGGAGGCCCACACAGGCCAAAGAACAAAGATGGATGAAAACAGATAAATGAAAGAACAATAGAAGTGGCCAAAAATATAATATATATATATACACACACACTCCACTGTCTCAGAAAACTTACATAGCCGTGACTTGACTTCTAACAAGCAAAACAGTTTTCAGAGATTTCCCAAATGTTCTTCCTGGGTTATAATTCTTAAATTTGGCTTGTATAAAATTCTCTATTTCCTTCTTAGATTGACTGATTAGTTATTGGTTTAATTTAAATAGGCATGTCTTTAGAGTCACAAACAGTAAATATAAAACTTTTTTTTCTACTTAAGTTTACTAACCAAGTAAGTTCCTATTATTTCTTATGAAAATTGTCAGCAAGAAAAATCACTTAGAATGAAGTTAGAATGACGACTGAATCTATTGCCTAATGAAGATTTTGTGGAAATCTAAGCATAATTGTTAACAAATAAATTAAATAGATTTTAATAAGATAAAAAGTTTTAGGTGAGGGTTCCCCTGTTGGTCCAGTGGGTAAGCACACCGCCTTGCAGTGCAAGGGACGCCGGTTCGATCCCTGGCCTGAGAAGATCCCATGTGCCACAGAGCGGCTGGACTGGTGTGTCCAATTACCGAGCCGGAGCCAATACGATGGGATGCCCACACAGGCCAAAGAACAAAAATGGACAAAAACAGATAAATGAAAGACCAATAGAAGTGGCCTGCCCCCCTCCCTCCCCAACCACTCCCCTCCCCCAAAAAATGTTTTACGTGCGCTATTTAAATAGTTCTCCCCAAACTCTATAGCAACCTGTAACCTTAAAACTTTCTGTCTCACTGTTTGTGACCCCATGGTCTGTAGGCCCCCAGGCTTCTCTGTCCATGGGATTCTCCAGGCAAGAATACTGGAGTGAGTTGCCATCTCCTTTTCCAGGGGATCTTCTAGACCCAGGGAGCAAACTCAGGTCTTCTTCATTGTAGACAGATTCTTTACTGTTTGAGCCACTAAAACTTTGCTAGGTTAAACTGAATGATGGATAGTCATTAAGTGTACAGATCATTTCTAAATAAAAGGAAATACTGACAGGGATTTATTCATTTTTGGCTCCCTTTAATAGAGAAAGTAAAATATATTGGATCTGTTATTAAGTATGTTTTGTGTCATACTAAAAAACTTACTATAATAAAGTATTTTTTGGAAGTCATAAAATGCATTTATAAATTTGTCAAGCCAGAGAATAATAGTGTAGACATTTCATAGTTATTTACTTCTTTATTTTCACTAAAGGTTAAAAATTTAATATATGTTATTGAAACTACTAGGAATAATAAAATAAATAGCTCTGTATGCAAGGAAAGTAGGATATGTGTTTTTCTTAAAAGAAGTTATGAGGGCTTCCCCTGGTGGTCCAGTGGGGAAGGACACCGCCTTGCAGTGCAAGGGGCGCCGGTTCCATCCCTGGCCTGGGAAGATCCCACGTGCCGCGGAGCTGCTGGACCGATGTGTCCAACTACCAAGCTGGAGCTCTGGAGCGCATGCTCCCAGAGCCGGTGCTCTGCGACGACAGAGGCCACTGTGATGGGAGGCCCACAGGAGCCAAAGAACAAAGACGGATGAAAATAGAGAAATGAAAGACCAATAGAAGTGGCCCGCCAGCTCTCCTCCCTCCCCAACCCGACCCCCGTCCAAAAATAAATAAATAAATAAATAAATAAGTAAATAAAAAGAAGTTATGAAAAATTGAGATACATTTTTTTTTGTTGTTTTTGAGGGAAAAGAAAGTAATTTGTTCTGAAATAAAACTGGTTATTTAGGCATGGGAAACAGAAATAAAAACAAATTAAAAAAGGAAGTTGAGAAGAGAGAGACAGAATTTCACCTTATATAATTGACTTGTCTAAAATCTACTGAATTACTATAAGGGATATAAAATTAAGATTTAACATCCATAGTGCACTTATGTGAAAATAAACCTTAATTTTATTGCGTTTATTAATAGAAAATTTTTTTTCAGATCATTAGCCTATTCTTACAAGAAACTTTACTTGCCTGTGAAATCTTTGTTATCATGTTTGTGCATGCATACACGCAGGTGTGTGTGTTAGTCATTCAGTCATGTCTAACTCTTTGCAACCCCATGGACTGTAGCCCACAAGGCTTCTCTGTCCATGGAATTCCAGACAAGAATACTGCAGTGGATTGTTATTCTCTTCCAGGATCTTCCCAACCCATGGATTTTGGTTTTAGTTTCATTCCAGTCATGTCTAATTTGTCCAGGACTGGCCCACAAGTGTTTCTTCAATAGAGAAAGTAAAATATATTGGATCTGTTATTAAGTATGTTTTGTGTCATACTAAAAAATTTACTATAATAAAGTATTTTTTGGAAGTCATAAAATGCATTTATAAATTTGTCAAGCCAGAGAATAATAGTGTAGACATTTCATAGTTATTTACTTCTTTATTTTCACTAAAGGTTAAAAATTTAATATATGTTATTGAAACTACTAGGAATAATAAAATAAATAGCTCTGTATGCAAGGAAAGTAGGATATGTGTTTTTCTTAAAAGAAGTTATGAGGGCTTCCCCTGGTGGTCCAGTGGGTAAGGACACCGCCTTGCAGTGCAAGGGGCACCGGTTCAAACCCTGGCCTGGGAAGATCCCATGTGCCGCGGAGCTGCTGGACCGATGTGTCCAATTACAGAACCGGAGCTCTGGAGCGCATGCGCCCAGAGTCGGTGCTCTACGACGACAGAGGCCACTGCGATGGGAGGCCCACAGGAGCCAAAGAACAAAGACGAATGAAAATAGAGAAATGAAAGACCAATAGAAGTGGCCCGCCCACTCCCCGCCCTCCCCAACCCGACCCCCGTCCAAAAATAAATAAATAAATAAATAAATAAGTAAATAAAAAGAAGTTATGAAAAATTGAGATACATTTTTTTTTGTTGTTTTTGAGGGAAAAGAAAGTAATTTGTTCTGAAATAAAACTGGTTATTTAGGCATGGGAAACAGAAATAAAAACAAATTAAAAAAGGAAGTTGAGAAGAGAGAGACAGAATTTCACCTTATATAATTGACTTGTCTAAAATCTACTGAATTACTATAAGGGATATAAAATTAAGATTTAACATCCATAGTGCACTTATGTGAAAATAAACCTTAATTTTATTGCGTTTATTAATAGAAAATTTTTTCTCAGATCATTAGCCTATTCTTACAAGAAACTTTACTTGCCTGTGAAATCTTTGTTATCATGTTTGTGCATGCATACACGCATGTGCGTGTGTGTGTGTTAGTCATTCAGTCATGTCTAACTCTTTGCAACCCCATGGACTGTAGCCCACAAGGCTTCTCTGTCCATGGAATTCTCCAGACAAGAATACTGCAGTGGATTGTTATTCTCTTTCCAGGGGATCTTCCCAACCCATGGATTGTACCTGGGTCTCCCCCTTTGCAGGTAGATTCTTTGCCATCTGAGTCACCAGGAATCTGGGTCTATATCATGGTTCAGCAGATAACTAAGTATTGTTCCAGAGACATATGGCCCTAATGATCAAGTGTTTCATATCCTCTTGATATCTTGACAAACCTCCCCAAATATAATTCCAGTGAAGTCTTTTTGACCTCAAACTAAGTCTGGGATTTTCCACAGAACCCTTGGAACATCTTAAAAAGTTTGTTTTCAGAGTTTCTCTGGTGGTCCAGTGGCTAAGACTCCACACTCCAATGTAGAAGGTCTAAGTTCGATACCTGGTCAGGTCCCACATGCAGCAACTAAAGATCTTGCATGTTGCAATGAAGATCAAAGATTCTGTGTGCCACAACTAAGACCCAGAACCACCAAATAAATAAATTTTTTTAGAAAAGCTTTGTTCTCTGCCTTTATAAAAGGGAAGATGTTAAACTAATTCAGCTTATTTAAATGTGTTAAATTACATGTCAAATAGGAAGTAACATTAAATCTTTTTGTGTTGCACAATGACATGTTTTCCAGAAATTGTATGAAATTCCTAAAGTCTGATTTTTCCTGGTATATCATTATCAGTCACAAATCCAGTTATTATGTTAAAGGGCTATGTGTCACAAAACAACAAAATTCCCTTGCCAAATTTTATTTTAATGAACACTCATTGGATCTCTAACAATGAACATTTTTTAAGTTTTTTTATAGACAGTTATTGTTTTACTCTGAATAGAAGTGTTCCTGAAAAAGTATTTTATCTTCAAGAAGATTCAAGGAAAGTACTTTTGGAAAGTACAGGTGTTCGGAGAACTTTAAAATCATAAAACTACACTGGGTAAGAAATTCTAAAGCTAATGGAAAAACTGAATTCAAACAAAACAAAAATTAATTACATGGGACTATAATGAAGGTGGTAATAATTTTATGATGTTTTATCTGAAACACTGTTGGTTTCTTAATTTCTATTTTTCCAGATCTAAAGAAACCTTTTCTCTTAAGCTGTGACATACATCAATTTTGTGATGAAACTTTTATTTTTCTTCCTGCCCCCTCCTTCCAAATTCAGAAACTCTTAAGTTTTCTTTTTATGGCAATATAGTTATTTGCGTAAGTTCAGTGAGAATTTGTTTTGCTGGAAATAGGACACAATTGGAAATATTGCCTAGATAAGTAAGATTTTAACTTAACTGTCATATTTGAAAGAGATGTGCATAGACTCAGAAATGACTAGACAGTTTTAAGGAACTACAGTTAATTTTATGAAGCCAATAAAGCCTCTTAGAAAAAAAATAACCTGGCATCTTGTTTGCAAGGTTCTATGAAAGCAGGCTTAAAAAAGAGTCTATTTTGACAATCACTATTCTTACTATCAAAATAATCAATCCATATCTAATGTAAACACATTAGTTTTACTGTAATTATCCTTAGGAAAAAATAATAATTGTCTAGAGAAGATTTGTATCTATTTTTGTCTATCTTAAATTCTGACCCTGCTAATGTCGTTCAGTATAAACTCAACTAAATCCTGATTCTTCCCAATTTTCTTAAATATCTGGTTACAACTCTCTAAATTAACATTTTCAATTTTCTCCACCTCTTCTGATTTGGAATCACTAAGAACAAAGACCGTTCCTGGATCTCCTTAGAAAAGACTGTATCAGATCCGTCTCACCTGCCTTCAAGGAATTGATCCTTGGATACACATCTCACAACTGGATCATCAAAACAACAAAATTCCCTTGCCAAATTTTATTTTAATGAACACTCATTGGATCTCTAACAATGAACATTTTTTAAGTTTTTTTATAGACAGTTATTGTTTTACTCTGAATAGAAGTGTTCCTGAAAAAGTATTTTATCTTCAAGAAGATTCAAGGAAAGTACTTTTGGAAAGTACAGGTGTTCGGAGAACTTTAAAATCATAAAACTACACTGGGTAAGAAATTCTAAAGCTAATGGAAAAACTGAATTCAAACAAAACAAAAATTAATTACATGGGACTATAATGAAGGTGGTAATAATTTTTATGATGTTTTATCTGAAACACTGTTGGTTTCTTAATTTCTATTTTTCCAGATCTAAAGAAACCTTTTCTCTTAAGCTGTGACATACATCAATTTTGTGATGAAACTTTTTATTTTTTCTTCCTGCCCCCTCCTTCCAAATTCAGAAACTCTTAAGTTTTCTTTTTATGGCAATATAGTTATTTGCGTAAGTTCAGTGAGAATTTGTTTTGCTGGAAATAGGACACAATTGGAAATATTGCCTAGATAAGTAAGATTTTAACTTAACTGTCATATTTGAAAGAGATGTGCATAGACTCAGAAATGACTAGACAGTTTTAAGGAACTACAGTTAATTTTATGAAGCCAATAAAGCCTCTTAGAAAAAAAATAACCTGGCATCTTGTTTGCAAGGTTCTATGAAAGCAGGCTTAAAAAAGAGTCTATTTTGACAATCACTATTCTTACTATCAAAATAATCAATCCATATCTAATGTAAACACATTAGTTTTACTGTAATTATCCTTAGGAAAAAATAATAATTGTCTAGAGAAGATTTGTATCTATTTTTGTCTATCTTAAATTCTGACCCTGCTAATGTCGTTCAGTATAAACTCAACTAAATCCTGATTCTTCCCAATTTTCTTAAATATCTGGTTACAACTCTCTAAATTAACATTTTCAATTTTCTCCACCTCTTCTGATTTGGAATCACTAAGAACAAAGACCGTTCCTGGATCTCCTTAGAAAAGACTGTATCAGATCCGTCTCACTGCCTAGATGACAGGCAAACTTCAAGGAATTGATCCTTGGATACACATCTCACAACTGAAAAAGCCACTGCTGATGTCTGATCCAGAGTAGATGTTAGAGACATCTGAATCAAACTGATGAGGAGGAGAAGTAGCTGAAAGGGATATAGACTGCTTTCTCCTAAGATACCATATCAAGACTTTGTACTTAAAATAGGAAATTTTCTCTTCTCATTTTTTCTTTCCTTTACTCTGGTATTGGCCTGAAAAATTTCTGCCATCATCTATATCTCCCAGGCCATTGCTAAGGGGATAAACTTTCAGACAAATGGATCTGTCCGTAATGTGGCAATACATTAACTGGGTCACTTTAATGGGAATGATTTGTGCTCAACAGGATTTATCTTTGTCTGAACTGGTTCTCATTCTCTGTGGGCCTATCTTTGTCTGGACTGGTTCTCATTCTCTGTGGGCCTATGAAGGCCTAAATATTTGGTGCATAACTAGATGCTGATGTTGCTGTTGCTTAGTCACTTCAGTAGAGTAGAATACTACTGTCCTACTCTGTGCAACCCTATGGACTCTAGCCTGCCAGGCTATCTGTCCATAGGATTCTTCAGGCAAGAATACTGGAATGGATTGCCACGTCCTCCTTCAGGGAATCTTCCTGATCCAGGGATCCAACACAGGTCCCCTTCATTGTAGGCAGATTCTTTACCAATGAACCACCAAGGAAGCCCCACATAATTAGATAATGCCTCTCAAATAATTGAACTGTGCTCCTGATTGCTCATATACAAACTAAGACACTTTATTAGTTGATTGACCTGAATTTCATCCATGAGTTAAAAAAGGAATTACCAGGATGGGTTCATGGTTCAGAATGTGCTTCCCTGACAGGATCCTACTTTCCTGGCTAGGAATAAGTGCACATAAAGCTATCATCAATATTATCTCCTAATTTTTGAAGATATTGCAGAACCTGCTGCTAAATCAATAACCTTTAGGCAGAATTCTTTAGACTCTCTGGCTAAAGTTTTTCTTGATAATAGGCTAGTGCCTGATTATCTTCTAACTTAGCAAAGAGGTGGCTGTGCTGTGGTCATTGCTACCTGCTGTGCCTGGATTAGCACTTTCAAGGAAATTCAAACTCAGTTGCATAAGGTGACTGAACAAGCCCCTTGACTTAAGAAGTTATTCACTCATTCAACAGGATCTTTTTTTGACTTATTTAGTTTTGACTGGTTTGGGTTTTGTGGGCCATGGCTCTGAAGTGAACTCCAGACGCTGGAATTATCCTACTTACAATAATCATAGTGATCTCCTTTGTGTGTTGTAGACTCTCTGAAGCTTTAAATGTAGGTTCACAGCTACTAACCACCAAGCAAATGATCTCCCTAAGACTAGAATATCAAAGATGGAACAAAGAAAATGACCAGCTAAAACAATTGTGAATGTGATGTCATGACCTGTGAATATTACTGAGATTCAGTGAAAACTGTCATGACCTGTGAATGTCTCACAGAGGATCAGTAAAAATCTGCAAGAACTACATGGTGATAGCTGAGCGTGGAGTTAATGTCTTAAATTTTGATCACAGATGTCAGTTAAGCTGAGAGTCTGATCAAGAAGGAACACTGTTAAAAAGAAAATAACAGGTCCAAAATGGAGCCACCTCATGTAGACAACAAATCCAATAAAGAAATCCTCAGCTACCATGTAACTCAAGGATTATCTCAAGAGAAAGCAAAGGTTCAGTGTGGAAATTCAGTGTGTAACATGTCTTTCCAACAGGTCCAAAATAGAGCCACATCATCGAAGCAAGACTTAGTACATAAATTAAATGTAGTTTCAGCCCCTCTGAGGAATATAACCTGAGTCACATTTTGTTGAATAAAGCCAATTTGATCTTTAAATTTACTCAGTTGAATTCTATTTTTTAACAGTATTTAGGATTTTCTCTCTTCAGGATATGACAATATGATTAGCTATTTTAAATATTTCATGAATAGATTTAAAATAAGATATGAGTATGCTTTATAGGGACCTTGATTTTGATAGCAATTAAATATAAATGAACTTTTTCACATTCACAGTATTATTAGGAGGCTGCCTGCAATTTAAATTTCACCAAGGGTTGATCTGAATATTTAAACAGCAAAGCATTAACCACTTCTAAAAAATCTTTACTCACATTTTTTCTTTTATACTTTTGAACAGAAAGAAAAGTTCTCTTTTGAAGAAAATACTTTGAGAGAAAGTATGAATGTCCACTTCATGTAGACAACAAATCCAATAAAGAAATCCATAGCTACCATGTAACTTAAGGTTTATCTCCAGAGAAAGCAAAGGTGGGTGGGGAAATTCAGTGTGTCTTCACCATGTCTTTCCATCTTTTTCTTTTACTTTGACAGAACGATAACTAACAGAGAGACTTATCTTCTTTTAAGAAAAATAACTTTTTGCCCTTAATCTGAGATATCCAGAGAGCTTTCACCAGCTGTTAACACTTCTTTAAATGTCTTTGAGAAGTATTTGCCTATCTGAAATTACAAATGAGTAAAACATTTAAAATATGGTACCTTTTTTTCTTAAAAGAAATATTATGTTAATAACTAGCTGATATCTGAGAGAAATTTCCTATTATATTTTTTAAAGAAATACCTATGGCACTGTGTACATCTGACCGAAAGCATTTCCCAATGGGCAGCATACTTCTTTCTCTGCCAATGGCTCTGTAAATTTTTGCCTACTTCTTTTATGCATGTTTCCTTTTCTCTTTATTTCTCTGCCTATAACTTTTCCCCATGTGTTTCTATCTTGTATCTCCCTCATTTCGTGGACAAATGGAATTCCTACTGTCCAATCTCTCATGATGACTTTTGTGATTAAACTATACAATAAAACTAAACTAGTTACTTTCCTCCTAATCTGTTGCACTAAATTAAAGCAATGAGAATTTCCATTAATGAATGAAATAGCACATTTAAGAAAAAAGTAAGTTTACGATTTATCACTCCATTTGCTAGCTACTATTTTGTCCAAGGAACTTTTGGGAACCAATTCTTTTATCTTCTGATAAAATTAAAATGTGAGCTCAAGGTCACTGGCGCTTTCTTATATGAGTATGCTTTATAGGGACCTTGATTTTGATAGCAATTAAATATAAATGAACTTTTTCACATTCACAGTATTATTAGGAGGCTGCCTGCAATTTAAATTTCACCAAGGGTTGATCTGAATATTTAAACAGCAAAGCATTAACCACTTCTAAAAAATCTTTACTCACATTTTTTTTCTTTTATACTTTTGAACAGAAAGAAAAGTTCTCTTTTGAAGAAAATACTTTGAGAGAAAGTATGAATGTCCACTTCATGTAGACAACAAATCCAATAAAGAAATCCATAGCTACCATGTAACTTAAGGTTTATCTCCAGAGAAAGCAAAGGTGGGTGGGGAAATTCAGTGTGTCTTCACCATGTCTTTCCATCTTTTTCTTTTACTTTGACAGAACGATAACTAACAGAGAGACTTATCTTCTTTTAAGAAAAATAACTTTTTGCCCTTAATCTGAGATATCCAGAGAGCTTTCACCAGCTGTTAACACTTCTTTAAATGTCTTTGAGAAGTATTTGCCTATCTGAAATTACAAATGAGTAAAACATTTAAAATATGGTACCTTTTTTTCTTAAAAGAAATATTATGTTAATAACTAGCTGATATCTGAGAGAAATTTCCTATTATATTTTTTAAAGAAATACCTATGGCACTGTGTACATCTGACCGAAAGCATTTCCCAATGGGCAGCATACTTCTTTCTCTGCCAATGGCTCTGTAAATTTTTGCCTACTTCTTTTATGCATGTTTCCTTTTCTCTTTATTTCTCTGCCTATAACTTTTCCCCATGTGTTTCTATCTTGTATCTCCCTCATTTCGTGGACAAATGGAATTCCTACTGTCCAATCTCTCATGATGACTTTTGTGATTAAACTATACAATAAAACTAAACTAGTTACTTTCCTCCTAATCTGTTGCACTAAATTAAAGCAATGAGAATTTCCATTAATGAATGAAATAGCACATTTAAGAAAAAAGTAAGTTTACGATTTATCACTCCATTTGCTAGCTACTATTTTGTCCAAGGAACTTTTGGGAACCAATTCTTTTATCTTCTGATAAAATTAAAATGTGAAGCTCAAGGTCACTGGCGCTTTCTTTCATTTAATTTTTAAGAAAATATTCAATTTTAACATCTATTTTATTGACCTAATCATCATTGAGTATTTCCTTTGGGACAATAAAGTCTTATAAATGAAGGAAGACAGAAATTTGTCGCCTTCAAATATATCTCTTTGGCATAAGCATTGTTTTGGACTAATGATTTTTAAAGAACATCAAACATAGGAAAAGCTCTTGAAAACTAAGTACGAATTATACTTTTGTGAGAGACATCTTCATTTATAGGGGAATCTCCATTTTTTAAAGTTGCTTCCTTCTTTGTCTCAAGAGAAGGATGACAAAATCTCCACAAACTTACAATCGATAAGACCATGACTTAAACCTTATCCTTGCTAACTGTGCTTTTTCTGGCAACTTTCCATAACTCATCTCTCCCCAATCAACATTTTCCCTTGTCTTTAGCTAGTGGTGCTATTTAAATGAAGAATTAAGCCATTTAGGGAAGTTATTCAGTTTTTTTGGGTATCTCCCACATATACATGAGGGGCGTGTGTCTGTGTGTGTCTGTGTGTGCTCACTCAGCTGTGTCTGACTCTTTGCGACCTCATGGTCTGTAACCCACCAGGCTCTTCTGCCCATGGGATTTCAAAGGCAAAAATACTGGAGTGGGTTGCCATTTCCTCCTCCAGGGGATCTTTCCAACCCAGGGGTGGAACCCATGTCCCTTGCATCTTCTGCATTGGCAGGCCATTGCTCTACCACTGTGCCACGTAGGAAGACCATACAGGAGGCATACATACTATTAAACTTTTGCTTGTTTTTCTCCTATGAATCTGTCTTTTGTGACAGGGATGTCTTAACTAAGAACTTAGAAAGGTAGAAGGAAAAGAACTTTTTTTTCTCCCTCACAAGTGATTATATGTGTAAATGCAGTTAATCTTCATAACAACCTTCTAAGGTAAGTACTACCATAGTCCTTATTTTATAGGTAAGGACAATAAAGGAATTATTATATCATAATGAAGGTGAAGTAAAATGCCTAGATTTATATAGCTGATAAGTGAAGAAAGATTTATCCCAGACTGATTGACTCAAAAACCTCAGTTATTAACTGCTATACTACACTGTCTTTACCCCTGTATTCTTAGTCAGAATTCATACACAAAAATTTACATTAAATGTTCCAAATATAGCTGCCAAGCAGTTATGCAGACCTTGTAGAAAGTGTATACTCTTATGTTATTTGCAGACATGAATAAAACTCTTTATTTATTAAGATTGATGTTTAAATGAACATTTTTGTCACTTTATATTTCCATATGAATATGAAATAGACTCATCCTTGCCTGTGTTCAAAATAAATAAAGTTTCCTTCTTATAAGTCTGAATGAAAAGAAAGAAATGATGATTTGTGTCTGGACAAGCTGCACATTACACAGGTG
Organism: Tragulus kanchil; assembly: GCA_022376925.1. Taxonomy (NCBI): domain Eukaryota; kingdom Metazoa; phylum Chordata; class Mammalia; order Artiodactyla; family Tragulidae; genus Tragulus; species Tragulus kanchil. The sequence goes on along the minus strand of JAIOJX010000004.1, from coordinate 239,303,824 downwards.
CTTTTAATAGTTACGTTTCACATTAAGCAAACATTTGCCATGGAAGTATCTGGAAAACAGATCACACAAACAACAATTTACACAAGGGAATCTGCTTAAATCAGCTGCACTTTGTTTTTTTTTTTTAAGACTTATTTATTTATTTATTTTGGGCCGGGGTCGGGTTGGGGAGGGGGGGGAGTGGGCGGGCCACTTCTATTGGTGTTTCGTTTCTCTATGTTCATCCGTCTTTGTTCTTTGGCTCCTGTGGGCCTCCCATCGTGGTGGCCATTGTCGTCACAGAGCACTGGCTCTGGGTGCATGCGCTCCAGAGCTCTGGCTCGGTAATTGGACACATCAGTCCAGCCGCTCCGCGGCACGTGGGATCTTCCCAGGCCAGGGCTCGAACCAGCGCCCCTGGCACAGCAAGGAGGTGTCCTTACCCACTGGACCACCAGGGGAAGCCCTCAGCTGCACTTTTTAAAAATTGGCCACCCTGTTTATGCCAACTGTATACATTTAAAAGCATATGAGCTATAAAAGTGCCTCATACTTAAGCAATCAGCTTTTCATTATTCTCAAATATTTTATCTGCTAGCTGGTTACACAACATACCCAAGGTTTTTCCTTTTCCTATAATCAATTCTGCCATGAAATAAAGCATGTTTAGGATTGCTTTTCTCATGTCCTGTGAAAAATAAAATAGTTAATACAAAAGATAACCCGAAATTAGTAAGGAAAAGGCTTAAGAAAGAAAAGGTCTATCTGGGCATACCTTGGTGCAGGGCTCCCAAACCTCTGGAATCTAATGCCTGATGATCTGTGTTGGAGCTGATGTAATAACAATAGAAATAGCGTTAGTCACTCAGTCTTGTCTAACTTTTTGTAACCCCATGTACTATAGCCTGCCAGACTCCTCTGTTTATGGAATTCTTCAGGCAAGAATATGAAAGGGAGTAACCATTTCCTTCTCCAGGGCATCTTCCTCACTCAGGGGTCAAACCCAGGCATCCTGCATTGCAGGCAGATTCTCCACCATTTGAGCCACTAGGGAAGCCCAATAGAAATAAAAAGCATAAAAATTGTGAGTCACTTGAACTATTCTGAAAGCATCCCATCCCCCTTTTCCCTCCACCCCACCCCCACCTCATCCATGGAAATTTTTCTTCCAAGAAACTAGTCCCTGGTTCCAAAAAGGTTGGGGACTGCTGCCTCAGTGTATAACTGAATAGCAACTTATGATGAATAAGAAAGTTAGGTTCTAAAACAATGGTTCTTAACTTAGAGTTAGTGTATGTAATACTGGGTTGGCCAAAAGGTTCATTCAAATTTTTCCATAATGTGTTACAGGAAATCCTGATGGATTTTTTTGGCCAACTCAATAGCTGTAGAGAAACCATAGCTCTCACTGGTTCATAAATTTGGGGAGGACTCAATAAATGTATATTCAAAAAGTTTCTCTGGTGAGTTTGGTGTACTCCTAGTGCAAAAACATTTCTATAAATCATTTTCCAAAATTGCTTAAGGATGAGTGGTCTGAGTCACATATTGAAAATACAGGCTGCTAGGACCTTCATTCAGAATCTGAATTAAGTGAATCTGGCATTGGGGGTGGAAAGTTTATTTTCTCTTTAGGAAAGTTTCACACTGCACTAAATCAATATTTTACTACAGTGCCCTATAAGGTATATTGGAAGAAAATAATTCTCTTGTCAATCATTGCATATAAGAGGTCCCTCTGTGGGGATTTCTAAGAAAACAAGGACTAGGATAATGAAGATTCTAATAATGTTTTGCTGGTAGCAAAGAAAATCCTTAACCTTATTTGACCTATACACTAAGAAACACATTTGCTCAACTGACAATCTCTAAACATTTCTTGAGGAATTAATGTTCCCAAATCCATACTTTGAGAAATGTGTGTGTGTGTGTGTGTGTGTATGTGTGTGTGTGTAAAAATCTCACTTAACTAAAACTATAACCAATACATTTAGTTCAATCATACAAATTAGAAAAGACATTCTATGTATGTGGACAATTTAAATAAAATTCATTAGATCAACTTTTCTGAGTATTTGAATTACAAAAATGTACTCTTTCCACTAAAATTTTAGCCTTTCATTGTCTCCAGGCTGTATATACAACCTGTACAGTTGTCCACAGTAAGCCTGTTCATAAGAGGAGAGTAAACTTAGTTTTGACCAAAATGAGTGTGTTCCTGAAACAACGCTTGCTCTCAGTCCAAACTTTGAAGGAATGTGATGTAATTTCACTACAGTCAAAAAATTATCATGGATAAAAGGAACAGTCAAGTTGTAACCATAGGGACACTAGGTGTGATTTCACTTGGGACAGGTCAGAGAAAAGCTGAATATGGGTAGAGTAGATGTGAGCATAATGTGAGGACACAAAGAAATCCAGTTGTCAATTTGTGTATACCAGGTGTGCACTGATGGCTAGTCATCTCAAAATGCATCTTCATTTTCTCTTCTTATACGATAGAAGCCTTTAGTTGACTGAAAGACCATCTGGAATAAATTATACATTTCCTGGACTCCTTTCCTTGGGGTTGCAGCTACAGCACTAAGTGCTCACCAATGACATACAAGAGAAAACTGTATGTGAAAGTCACAGGTGGCATTCTTAAAAGGAGAAAGTGCACCCTCATCCTTCTTTTTTTCCTTCCTCCTGCTCAGTAAAATGAAGAATTCTCTGACCAAGGGTGGCCACCTTGGACAATTGGAATGAACTTAGGAATGCAGGATAGGCAAAACTAGACTGAAAAAAGAGCCTGGGTGCCTGAAAGCCCAGGTGGTACTAAAAAGTGCCCTATAAGGTATATTGGAAGAAAATAATTCTCTTGTCAATCATTGCATATAAGAGGTCCCTCTGTGGGGATTTCTAAGAAAACAAGGACTAGGATAATGAAGATTCTAATAATGTTTTGCTGGTAGCAAAGAAAATCCTTAACCTTATTTGACCTATACACTAAGAAACACATTTGCTCAACTGACAATCTCTAAACATTTCTTGAGGAATTAATGTTCCCAAATCCATACTTTGAGAAATGTGTGTGTGTGTGTGTGTGTGTGTATGTGTGTGTGTGTAAAAATCTCACTTAACTAAAACTATAACCAATACATTTAGTTCAATCATACAAATTAGAAAAAGACATTCTATGTATGTGGACAATTTAAATAAAATTCATTAGATCAACTTTTCTGAGTATTTGAATTACAAAAATGTACTCTTTCCACTAAAATTTTAGCCTTTCATTGTCTCCAGGCTGTATATACAACCTGTACAGTTGTCCACAGTAAGCCTGTTCATAAGAGGAGAGTAAACTTAGTTTTGACCAAAATGAGTGTGTTCCTGAAACAACGCTTGCTCTCAGTCCAAACTTTGAAGGAATGTGATGTAATTTCACTACAGTCAAAAAATTATCATGGATAAAAGGAACAGTCAAGTTGTAACCATAGGGACACTAGGTGTGATTTCACTTGGGACAGGTCAGAGAAAAGCTGAATATGGGTAGAGTAGATGTGAGCATAATGTGAGGACACAAAGAAATCCAGTTGTCAATTTGTGTATACCAGGTGTGCACTGATGGCTAGTCATCTCAAAATGCATCTTCATTTTCTCTTCTTATACGATAGAAGCCTTTAGTTGACTGAAAGACCATCTGGAATAAATTATACATTTCCTGGACTCCTTTCCTTGGGGTTGCAGCTACAGCACTAAGTGCTCACCAATGACATACAAGAGAAAACTGTATGTGAAAGTCACAGGTGGCATTCTTAAAAGGAGAAAGTGCACCCTCATCCTTCTTTTTTTCCTTCCTCCTGCTCAGTAAAATGAAGAATTCTCTGACCAAGGGTGGCCACCTTGGACAATTGGAATGAACTTAGGAATGCAGGATAGGCAAAACTAGACTGAAAAAAGAGCCTGGGTGCCTGAAAGCACAGGTGGATATACCATCTTTCTTTTGACCACCTAACACAAGACTGTTTTATGAGAAAAAAAAATAACTTTTATATTACTCAAATCACTGTTATTTGGGTTTTTCTGCCACTTGCAACCAGATTTAATCTTAAAAACTCAGTATGTGTAGCTGTTACGTGAATTCTGAAGTCAAGTTATCATAATTTTTAAAGATTATCTGTGTTGCTTCCTGTTTTCCATTAGAAAAATTAATTAAAACTGGATTCTGACCCTATAATTCTGTCTAAATTTAAAAGGACTTTTATGTGGTTTTATATTCACTAACAGCTAAATTTCAGGAAAAGACAAAATGTCAATTTTTGCAGCCATTTAAGATTCATTAAGAATCTCAAACTCAGAAAAAAAATACGTGCAACATAATTTCATCTTTGAAACTGGTTACTTCCTGAGAGGAAACATTAAAATACCCTGAAAATAAGATTTTTCCAACTTCTTAATTTATTTTGTTGTTGTTGTTCAGTTACTAAGTCCTGTCCAATTCTTTGCAGCCTCCTGGGCTGTAGTATGCCATACTACTCTGTCCTCCACTATCTCCTGAAGTTGGCTGAAATCCATGTCTATTGAGTTGGTGATACTCTATAACTATCTCAGACTCTGCTGCCCCCTTTTTCCTTTGGGCAATGCTGAGTTTTTCAAATTTGCTGGTATATTGAGTGCAGCACTTTAACAGCATCATCTTTTAGGATTTTAAATAGCTGAGCTAGAATTCTGTCACTTCCACAGTTTTATTCATAGCAAGGCTTCCTAAGACCCACTTGACTTAACATTCCAGGGCACTCAGCTCTAGAGTGACCATATCATCATGATTATCTGGGTCATTAAGACTTTTCTGTATAGTTCTTCTGTGTATTCTTGTCACCTCTTAATTGTTTCTGTTAGGTCCTTACTATTTCTGTCTTTTATCTTGCCGATTTTTGCATGAAATATTCTCTTGATATCTCCAATTTTCTTGAAAAGATCTTGGGTCTTTCCCATTCTATTTTTTCCGCTGCTTCTACACACTATTCATTTAAGAAGCTCTTGTTATCTCTCCAGGCTATTCTTTGGAACTCTGCAATCAGTTGAGTATATCTTTCCCTTTCTTCCTTGCCTTCTGCTTCTCTTCTTTTCTCTATTTCTCCTCCGACAACCTTAACTTTTATATTATAAATCACTGTTATTTGGGTTTTTCTGCCACTTGCAACCAGATTTAATCTTAAAAACTCAGTATGTGTAGCTGTTACGTGAATTCTGAAGTCAAGTTATCATAATTTTTAAAGATTATCTGTGTTGCTTCCTGTTTTCCATTAGAAAAATTAATTAAAACTGGATTCTGACCCTATAATTCTGTCTAAATTTAAAAGGACTTTTATGTGGTTTTATATTCACTAACAGCTAAATTTCAGGAAAAGACAAAATGTCAATTTTTGCAGCCATTTAAGATTCATTAAGAATCTCAAACTCAGAAAAAAAATACGTGCAACATAATTTCATCTTTGAAACTGGTTACTTCCTGAGAGGAAACATTAAAATACCCTGAAAATAAGATTTTTCCAACTTCTTAATTTATTTTGTTGTTGTTGTTCAGTTACTAAGTCCTGTCCAATTCTTTGCAGCCTCCTGGGCTGTAGTATGCCATACTACTCTGTCCTCCACTATCTCCTGAAGTTGGCTGAAATCCATGTCTATTGAGTTGGTGATACTCTATAACTATCTCAGACTCTGCTGCCCCTTTCTCCTTTGGGCAATGCTGAGTTTTTCAAATTTGCTGGTATATTGAGTGCAGCACTTTAACAGCATCATCTTTTAGGATTTTAAATAGCTGAGCTAGAATTCTGTCACTTCCACAGTTTTATTCATAGCAAGGCTTCCTAAGACCCACTTGACTTAACATTCCAGGGCACTCAGCTCTAGAGTGACCATATCATCATGATTATCTGGGTCATTAAGACTTTTCTGTATAGTTCTTCTGTGTATTCTTGTCACCTCTTAATTGTTTCTGTTAGGTCCTTACTATTTCTGTCTTTTATCTTGCCGATTTTTGCATGAAATATTCTCTTGATATCTCCAATTTTCTTGAAAAGATCTTGGGTCTTTCCCATTCTATTTTTTCCGCTGCTTCTACACACTATTCATTTAAGAAGCTCTTGTTATCTCTCCAGGCTATTCTTTGGAACTCTGCAATCAGTTGAGTATATCTTTCCCTTTCTTCCTTGCCTTCTGCTTCTCTTCTTTTCTCAGCTATTTGTAAGGCCTCCTCCGACAACCATTTTGGCATTTTGCATTTCTTTTTCTTGGGCATGGTTCTGATCACTGACTCCTGTACAATGTTATGAACCTCCATCCATAGTTATTCAGGCACTCTGTCTACCAGATCTAATACGTGGATCTATTCATACCTCCACTGTATAATCATAAGGGATTTGATCTAGGTCATACGTCAACGCCTTAGTGGTTTTCCCTACTTTGTTCAGCTTAAGCCTGAATATCACAATAACGAGCTCATGATCTGAGCAACAGTCAGCTCCTGGTCTTATTTTTACTGACTGTATAGAGCTTTTCCATCCTTGACTGCAAAGAACATAATCAATCTGATTTTAGTATTGACCATTTGGGATGTCCATATGGCTTGTGTTGTTGGAAGAGTGTATTTGCTGTGCTCTCTCATAGACATAGCCAGTGTCTTTTCTTGACAAAACTCTGCTAGCTTTCCCTTGCTTCATTTTGTAATCCAAGGTCAAACTTGTCTGTTACTTTATGTATCTCCTGACTTCCTACTTTTGCATTCTAATCCCATATGATGAAAAGGAAATCCTTTTTGATGTTAGTTCTAGAAGGACTTGTAGGTCTTCATAGAACTGGTCACCTTCAGCTTCTTTCACATCAGTGGTTGGGGAATAGACATGGATTACTGTGATGTTGAGTGGTTTGCCTTGGAAATGAACAGAGATCATTCTGTTGTTTTCGAGGCTGCATCCAAGTACTGCATTCTGGACTCTTTCGTTGACTATGAGGGCTACTCTATTCCTTCTAAGGGATTCTTACCCACAGTAGTAGACAAATTTGTTTAATTTTCCCATGCCCATCAATTTTAGTTCACTCATTCCTAAGAGGTTGATCTTCAATTTTGCCACCCATTGTTTGAAAACTTCACCTTCATTAATTGACCCCCATTTTCTTGAAAAGATCTTGGGTCTTTCCCATTCTATTTTTTCCGCTGCTTCTACACACTATTCATTTAAGAAGCTCTTGTTATCTCTCCAGGCTATTCTTTGGAACTCTGCAATCAGTTGAGTATATCTTTCCCTTTCTTCCTTGCCTTCTGCTTCTCTTCTTTTCTCAGCTATTTGTAAGGCCTCCTCCGACAACCATTTTGGCATTTTGCATTTCTTTTTCTTGGGCATGGTTCTGATCACTGACTCCTGTACAATGTTATGAACCTCCATCCATAGTTATTCAGGCACTCTGTCTACCAGATCTAATACGTGGATCTATTCATACCTCCACTGTATAATCATAAGGGATTTGATCTAGGTCATACGTCAACGCCTTAGTGGTTTTCCCTACTTTGTTCAGCTTAAGCCTGAATATCACAATAACGAGCTCATGATCTGAGCAACAGTCAGCTCCTGGTCTTATTTTTACTGACTGTATAGAGCTTTTCCATCCTTGACTGCAAAGAACATAATCAATCTGATTTTAGTATTGACCATTTGGGATGTCCATATGGCTTGTGTTGTTGGAAGAGTGTATTTGCTGTGCTCTCTCATAGACATAGCCAGTGTCTTTTCTTGACAAAACTCTGCTAGCTTTTTCCTTGCTTCATTTTGTAATCCAAGGTCAAACTTGTCTGTTACTTTATGTATCTCCTGACTTCCTACTTTTGCATTCTAATCCCATATGATGAAAAGGAAATCCTTTTTGATGTTAGTTCTAGAAGGACTTGTAGGTCTTCATAGAACTGGTCACCTTCAGCTTCTTTCACATCAGTGGTTGGGGAATAGACATGGATTACTGTGATGTTGAGTGGTTTGCCTTGGAAATGAACAGAGATCATTCTGTTGTTTTCGAGGCTGCATCCAAGTACTGCATTCTGGACTCTTTCGTTGACTATGAGGGCTACTCTATTCCTTCTAAGGGATTCTTACCCACAGTAGTAGACAAATTTGTTTAATTTTCCCATGCCCATCAATTTTAGTTCACTCATTCCTAAGAGGTTGATCTTCAATTTTGCCACCCATTGTTTGACCACATGCAATTCACCTTCATTAATGAACCTGACCTCCCAGATTCCTATGCAGTGCTGTTCTTTACAGCATCAGACACTGTTTTCACCACCAGACACATCCACGACTAAGTGTCGTCTCCGCTTTCGTCCAACTGCTTCATTCTTTCTGAAGCTGTTAGTAATTACTCTCTGCTCTTAACCCCAGAAGCATACTGGACACCTTCCGACATGTGGGGGGCAGGGCTCATCTTCCAATGTTGTACCTTTTTGCCTTTTCATACTGTGCATCGGGTTTTCCAGGTAAGAATACTGGATCGGGTTGCCATTTCCTCCTCCACTGGACCATGTTTTCTCAGGACTCTTCACTATGGCCTATTCCTCTTGAATGGCCCAGCACAGTATGACTCATAGCTTCATTAAGTTATGCAATACCCTTCTCTGTGACAAGGCTGTGATCCATGAAGAGGTTTAAATTTATACATCAACAATTGTTATTATTTCTTACTATATTTTTATCTTAATTTATACATCAAAATATAGTAAGAAATAGAAAAAAATCACACTTAACAACCACATAGCCTCAAGGAAAACAGCAAGTAGAAACAATCATTTACTGAGCAGTATGGCAAGTTCTAGCATAAGCTATATATATGTTAATAAATAATAAATTCTAGGATAGAGCTAAGCATATATTAGTAGATATATAACTAATGTGCCTTGTATTTTACAAGTTGTATACAAATTTTCAATTGCCTATTAATACAGAACTATAATATGATTCATTTATCTTTAATGTCTACTGTTCATTCTAGTTTGATATGTTCCACATTAAATAAATGACAATTTTATATGATCTAAAGAAAGTACACTATAAATTCTTGCTGAATAAATTTGTTTGATTACATATGTCCATATGTAGCATGTACATGCTGCTTGCTTAATCATGTCTGACTCTTTGTGACCCCATGGATTGTAGCCCACCAGGCTCATCTGTCCATGGGATTTTCCAGACAAGAATACTGAATTGGATTCCCATTTCCTCCTTCAGGGGAATCTTCCTAACCCAGGGATCAAATTCATATCTCCTGAGTCTCCTGCATTGTCAAGTGGGTTCTTTACCACTGTGCCACTGGGAAGCCATACTTCTCTTTCTCTCTGTCTTTCTCTCTATGTGTATGTGTGTGTATATATATATATATATTCTACACTTCTGTATTGATGAGCTACTCATATGACACTCCTCTCTTTTCCTGGGAATGCGTTCTCCTCCACTTCAGTCACACAGCTCTGTGTCACATTCTTCTATGACTCCATTTCCCTGAACATAATTAAATTGGATACATTTCCGAAAATGTTTGAATATGAGACCAGAGAATGTCAGTCATTTCCCCCTGTTCACTAAACCTGTGAACTATAAAACTCAGACTGCCAAAGGTCACATTTCTCTCCATGTGAAGAGTCTGGAATGAAAGAAAATAATATTGAAGTGGATTAAGAATAGTACAGTCATGGAAGAAAGAGCGAGTTCTACAGCATTCAGTTTCTAATTCTGACTCTTCTTGAGGCTTAGATGCATCACTGACCTTCCTATAGTCTGACCATTTAAAGTCTCCATGGAATCAATGGATTCATCTATATCCCCTTGTTCTGAAGCTCCCTTGATTGGGCTTGACCATTCCAAACAGGCTGTATGATGATCGAGTAACAAAAAATTCTCAATTGTAATGACTTAAAAAAAAATGTATTTCTCTCTTATATTATGACACTCAGAGAGTGGCAGAGAAACCTCTGCTTATCATACCCATTTGGGAACTCAAGTAAAGAATATAGTCTGTTGTTATGCCAGGGCGAAAAGAGAGAGCTTTAGAGGGTCTCACAGTAGCAGTTATATGCTTTCAACCCAAGCCAGAAAGTGACGCACATCATTTCCATTCCCAATTCTTCATTCAGAACTGATCATATGACCCCAGCCAACCTCAAGAAGTCAGAGAGTATGGTCTATTCACATGCACTGAGATGTGGGAGAATGGGAAATAACACATTAGCAACCAGACTCAGTATTAATATAGAAGCAGAGGTTTCCTTTTGCCTAGGAAAACCAAAAAAAAAAAAAAAAATGGTTGAAGTATTTGGAACCTGATGCAACAGTCATGTGTGGTTGAATGTTCAGTTTTAATTCCAAATTTATTTGCTGGAATTTTGGATTTCTTATAGGTCTTTATAATCACTTAAAATTACAGAGAAGTGGGGCAGGGTTATTGGAAGTGCTAAAATAGCAACATATCAATAAAATGCAATAGAAATATTACTCAGTCTGGAGCTTCTGAAAAAATCTGATTCCTTTGTCACACAGCTCTGTGTCACATTCTTCTATGACTCCATTTCCCTGAACATAATTAAATTGGATACATTTCCGAAAATGTTTGAATATGAGACCAGAGAATGTCAGTCATTTCCCCCTGTTCACTAAACCTGTGAACTATAAAACTCAGACTGCCAAAGGTCACATTTCTCTCCATGTGAAGAGTCTGGAATGAAAGAAAATAATATTGAAGTGGATTAAGAATAGTACAGTCATGGAAGAAAGAGCGAGTTCTACAGCATTCAGTTTCTAATTCTGACTCTTCTTGAGGCTTAGATGCATCACTGACCTTCCTATAGTCTGACCATTTAAAGTCTCCATGGAATCAATGGATTCATCTATATCCCCTTGTTCTGAAGCTCCCTTGATTGGGCTTGACCATTCCAAACAGGCTGTATGATGATCGAGTAACAAAAAATTCTCAATTGTAATGACTTAAAAAAAAATGTATTTCTCTCTTATATTATGACACTCAGAGAGTGGCAGAGAAACCTCTGCTTATCATACCCATTTGGGAACTCAAGTAAAGAATATAGTCTGTTGTTATGCCAGGGCGAAAAGAGAGCTTTAGAGGGTCTCACAGTAGCAGTTATATGCTTTCAACCCAAGCCAGAAAGTGACGCACATCATTTCCATTCCCAATTCTTCATTCAGAACTGATCATATGACCCCAGCCAACCTCAAGAAGTCAGAGAGTATGGTCTATTCACATGCACTGAGATGTGGGAGAATGGGAAATAACACATTAGCAACCAGACTCAGTATTAATATAGAAGCAGAGGTTTCCTTTTGCCTAGGAAAACCAAAAAAAAAAAAAAAAATGGTTGAAGTATTTGGAACCTGATGCAACAGTCATGTGTGGTTGAATGTTCAGTTTTAATTCCAAATTTATTTGCTGGAATTTTGGATTTCTTATAGGTCTTTATAATCACTTAAAATTACAGAGAAGTGGGGCAGGGTTATTGGAAGTGCTAAAATAGCAACATATCAATAAAATGCAATAGAAATATTACTCAGGCTGGAGCTTCTGAAAAAATCTGATTCCATGTGGGTACTGACAATATTTTTTTCTGTTCAAGTTCAACCAAAGAATTGAAGGCAATATCTAAAATAAAGTCTTGAGATGGCAGTTACTGACTGGTTTGATGACTTTCTGATGTCATCAAGAACAACGCCCTTCTGTCATCTTGCTTGGCCATCCTTTAGCTTTAGGCATTACACTGTATTACAGGCAGGGATATGGTCCAAAGTGGCTAAATGAGCTGAGTTTTCCTTTTAAATAATTCCTCATAGAAGCTCCTTTGAGCAGACCTCATGTTTTATTAGCCAAAACTGTGCCATGAGGAAACCTGAAAAATGGAAGATTTTAGTTTTATGGTACCTAATCTAAAACACCTTACTTTCCACAAGTGTCTTTTTGTAAATACTAGAAATTCACAGACTTATTGAGAACAAGGAGGGTAAAAGACATTTTGTTTGAAAAACAGTATGTTCCCTACATACAAACAAGAACACTTACGTTGCATCCATGTTTTGGAAATTTTAGGTAATGCTGCTATGAACATGGGGTGCATGTATCTTTTCAAATTACTGTTTTCCATTTTTTATCTAGATATACATACTCAGGAATTAAATTTCTGGCTTATAGGGTAGTTCTATTTTTAGATTTTTGAGAAACCTCTGTCCTGTTTTCCACAGTGGCTGTATCAATTTCCATTCACAGCAGCTATGTAGGAGGGTTTCCTTTTCTTCATAGTTTTGCCAACATTTGTTACTGTACAATTTACTGTAGTGGAAAATGTGCGAATATAATTGATTTGCAGTGTTGACCTTTTAGATACTACAGCACTGTATTATATATACTTGACAACTTATGGATTTACTAAATTGATTCTATTTGTGGCATACAGGGACATTAAAAACAAATAAAATTTGAGGTGGAAAATAAAATACAAGGTGCCATTTCTCAGCTTAGTAAGTTGTACAGTTTTGGAGAAAACTGAACTGACAACATTGCTTCTAACCAATATTGAAAAGATATTAGTGAAATGCCTTTATGACTAAATTACCTGTGGTAGAATGTATTATTTCTTCACAGTTCTTCCTTCCTTCCTCAATTTTGCTCTGGTTCACTCTGGGTGAAGCAAGTCACCCTTCAATGCTGATTCGATGTATAGACAGCTATGGTATCAACATGTTTCTGCTTGTCACTCTTTGCTTCTACTATCCAATATAATAATAAGACTAGCATGGCCAAATTGTGGTTATTTTTTAGCCTGGGTCCCAGAATGTAAGATTTGTGAATGTGTATCAAAGCCCAGCCACATTCAGCCAATCCCTGCTAAGCTGTATCTGTGGTGTAGTCCATATTCATTGTTGCGAGCCTCTAAGATTCAGGAGTTACTAATGTCACAGAAGCAGCTCACTAACAGAGACTTCTCATTTCACAGGTCTAGGTGGGTTCATACAAACAGTTCATGGAGCTGAAAAAGTGTTCCCAAAACATTTGTGCAGTGCTTTTGTGGTAGGCAACCAATCCCTTGAAAGGAACAACATCATCCCTGACTAATTATAAGCTGAATTATAGCCTGATGAATAAATGTACTGAGATAACAGAAGAACATCCCATACAAAAGTTTGGGCCTTATAATCTGACATCAAGAAATGTGAAGGTTTCCCTTCTGCTCACTTTACTCTCACAGAAAAACCTCTGATATATGACACAGATTAAAATGGAGATTTACTAAAGAGCTGACCTGACAAGTATTTGGATCCAAAGTCTTAGCTAGTTATAATGAGTATATATTTGTCTTTACTAAATTAGAGTGCTTCCTTGCATATATCAATTAAAGGTGTATCAGAACTGACAGGCATTTTAGGATCATGACCACATATGTAGGAGGGTTTCCTTTTCTTCATAGTTTTGCCAACATTTGTTACTGTACAATTTACTGTAGTGGAAAATGTGCGAATATAATTGATTTGCAGTGTTGACCTTTTAGATACTACAGCACTGTATTATATATACTTGACAACTTATGGATTTACTAAATTGATTCTATTTGTGGCATACAGGGACATTAAAAACAAATAAAATTTGAGGTGGAAAATAAAATACAAGGTGCCATTTCTCAGCTTAGTAAGTTGTACAGTTTTGGAGAAAACTGAACTGACAACATTGCTTCTAACCAATATTGAAAAGATATTAGTGAAATGCCTTTATGACTAAATTACCTGTGGTAGAATGTATTATTTCTTCACAGTTCTTCCTTCCTTCCTCAATTTTGCTCTGGTTCACTCTGGGTGAAGCAAGTCACCCTTCAATGCTGATTCGATGTATAGACAGCTATGGTATCAACATGTTTCTGCTTGTCACTCTTTGCTTCTACTATCCAATATAATAATAAGACTAGCATGGCCAAATTGTGGTTATTTTTTAGCCTGGGTCCCAGAATGTAAGATTTGTGAATGTGTATCAAAGCCCAGCCACATTCAGCCAATCCCTGCTAAGCTGTATCTGTGGTGTAGTCCATATTCATTGTTGCGAGCCTCTAAGATTCAGGAGTTACTAATGTCACAGAAGCAGCTCACTAACAGAGACTTCTCATTTCACAGGTCTAGGTGGGTTCATACAAACAGTTCATGGAGCTGAAAAAGTGTTCCCAAAACATTTGTGCAGTGCTTTTGTGGTAGGCAACCAATCCCTTGAAAGGAACAACATCATCCCTGACTAATTATAAGCTGAATTATAGCCTGATGAATAAATGTACTGAGATAACAGAAGAACATCCCATACAAAAGTTTGGGCCTTATAATCTGACATCAAGAAATGTGAAGGTTTCCCTTCTGCTCACTTTACTCTCACAGAAAAACCTCTGATATATGACACAGATTAAAATGGAGATTTACTAAAGAGCTGACCTGACAAGTATTTGGATCCAAAGTCTTAGCTAGTTATAATGAGTATATATTTGTCTTTACTAAATTAGAGTGCTTCCTTGCATATATCAATTAAAGGTGTATCAGAACTGACAGGCATTTTAGGATCATGACCACATACTTGTTAGCACAAGGAAAACAATTTTATGCACTGGTGTTAGTGGTGCAATTACTACCAAATGATAATCATCTCAATCCTCAATTTAGGTACAGAAAATCTGTGAGATACATATGGCTAGACTCCTGTCTACAAGATGCATGCCAGGAGGAGAGGACATACCTCATTGCTTCACCATTGGATATAAAGTGCCAGCACAGTGCTTGGCTCCTCAGGTGTAGTCAATAAATTGTTGTTGAGTGGATTAGAGATGAAGGAATCTTTACGAAGTTATCTTAATGTCTCTGAGTTCCTTTTCTGCAAAATGGAGATAATAATGACTGCTCAGGACTTTTGAGAGAATTTACTAAGGGTATCATCTTAGTACAATGCCAAGTATACATGGAAAGTACTTACTACATTACAGTATTGACTGATAATTTTTTTGATCATTATTATGAAGTTAATGATGTTTAGGAGAACTCTCTGTGTATAGTATACCTCTATCCACCTACCTACACAGGAGGAAACCTGAGTCTGACTTTCATCTTTGAGTCAACATGACATTTATTGAGTGCTAGAATAGCTCCAGCAGGGTTAGGTAGTATAGACAATTACGTTTACTTGTAGGATTTACCATAACTTATATATTACACTGAATTTACATGCAAGAGGTTTATGTGAGCATAAAAGTATAGTTTATTAAAGAAAATTTTAATTTTATGCACACTTACAATTTTCAATGCCAGCGGTCATAGTCATTCTTAAATCTCACTGGGCAAAAGTAAAAGACTTTATTAAGATTAATAATAACATTTTTGCCTTACCTAACACCAAAATATTCAGTGAATTATAGCCTGATGAATAAATGTACTGAGATAACAGAAGAACATCCCATACAAAAGTTTGGGCCTTATAATCTGACATCAAGAAATGTGAAGGTTTCCCTTCTGCTCACTTTACTCTCACAGAAAAACCTCTGATATATGACACAGATTAAAATGGAGATTTACTAAAGAGCTGACCTGACAAGTATTTGGATCCAAAGTCTTAGCTAGTTATAATGAGTATATATTTGTCTTTACTAAATTAGAGTGCTTCCTTGCATATATCAATTAAAGGTGTATCAGAACTGACAGGCATTTTAGGATCATGACCACATACTTGTTAGCACAAGGAAAACAATTTTATGCACTGGTGTTAGTGGTGCAATTACTACCAAATGATAATCATCTCAATCCTCAATTTAGGTACAGAAAATCTGTGAGATACATATGGCTAGACTCCTGTCTACAAGATGCATGCCAGGAGGAGAGGACATACCTCATTGCTTCACCATTGGATATAAAGTGCCAGCACAGTGCTTGGCTCCTCAGGTGTAGTCAATAAATTGTTGTTGAGTGGATTAGAGATGAAGGAATCTTTACGAAGTTATCTTAATGTCTCTGAGTTCCTTTTCTGCAAAATGGAGATAATAATGACTGCTCAGGACTTTTGAGAGAATTTACTAAGGGTATCATCTTAGTACAATGCCAAGTATACATGGAAAGTACTTACTACATTACAGTATTGACTGATAATTTTTTTGATCATTATTATGAAGTTAATGATGTTTAGGAGAACTCTCTGTGTATAGTATACCTCTATCCACCTACCTACACAGGAGGAAACCTGAGTCTGACTTTCATCTTTGAGTCAACATGACATTTATTGAGTGCTAGAATAGCTCCAGCAGGGTTAGGTAGTATAGACAATTACGTTTACTTGTAGGATTTACCATAACTTATATATTACACTGAATTTACATGCAAGAGGTTTATGTGAGCATAAAAGTATAGTTTATTAAAGAAAATTTTAATTTTATGCACACTTACAATTTTCAATGCCAGCGGTCATAGTCATTCTTAAATCTCACTGGGCAAAAGTAAAAGACTTTATTAAGATTAATAATAACATTTTTGCCTTACCTAACACCAAAATATTCAGTGAAAGGTCATAATTTAGTATGAAGCTTAAACCCAAATAATTTGACCTAAGAAGCCCTTCCTTTCCTGGGGTTATGCTCCCTGTTCATCTGCTGTAGCTGAGAAATATCAGGCAATGGTGGGTCATAGATTCTGTACTTATTCCTCTGTGAACACAAAAGCACATGCCTTAACTTTTCATTTTGCCACATTTAAGAAAATAATGCTGCTGTTTTTTGATGTTGTTTGAGCTCAGTCTTAAGGAAGAAACTGTGGTACCTCAAATATCTGAAATGCTATGAATTAAAAAAAATTGCATATGTACCACTAAGTTATTTCTAATTAAGCTGTCATTAGAAATGACATGTCATTAATTGTCAAGACAGATAATAATTTGTGTTAAAATGTGGAAAAATGTGGATCTCAGAATTGAAAATTATATTTCACTGATTTGGAAACTCCAGTTTAATCTGAACACAGTTAAATATAGTAATCATTGCTAAAGTCAGCAAGGAAACATACAGTTAGACACTCTTGGATTCAAATTCTTAACCTGTTTTCTTGTTAGTTGTATGGAACATCCTGTATCCTTTTAGTGTTTAGTGAGCCCCAGATTTTCTTTTCTATAAAATAGAAATGATTTCAATCTTATTCTGTTTTTTTTTTTTTTCTGAAAACTGAATGAAATTACACAGGAAAGCACCAAGCACAGTACATGGCACAGTTCATTCCTCTCTATTATGTGAAAGCTAAAATGAGATGCAGAGCAGAGGTCAAGTGATAATTAGTGATTAAAAGGGAATATGGGTCTACCGTATTCCTAGGCTAGAATTTCATCAACACATTTGTTATTACTTTCTAATATTTATGTGATCCTTTCTGTGCCATGCACATACTCCCTATGAGTTTTTCTTAACTTTATTATTTAATGTATTTTTTCCAAGTTTTGGACCTTTCAGGTTTGTTTGCTTCACAAAATCTCCCTGTTTCATTCTCTTGGAGCTTGATGGAATTCATAGAGCATCTGTTCAAATTTGCTTTGTTGCCCAGTAACTATCTGCGTTTTACCTGCCTTGCTATAAATTTCTTCCAAAGTAGTGGTATGGCTAAATTCTCTAGGAGTTGTCATTTCTGCCACATATAGTTTAGGTGGCCTACAATGCTTTAGTTTTTGATTGATCAATAAGAAGCTCCAATATCTTTTAATTCTCAATTAAAATTTGTCTAATTTTACTTTTAGATATATGCCAGACTCTACTGTGCAGTCAATATCATAAGTCATTATTGGTCACAAAATTCCTTTATTCCAATGACAAGAAAAACTGAAATTCAAAATTATGTGACTTGTCAAACATTTTTATAGATAGATGACCTCTCATACTTTTAAGACCAAGGCTATCAAAATAAGAAAAGAATAAGGAAAAATTAACCTTAACATAGATGGCTCAGATCAGTAGCAAAAATCTAAGATCTTGAAGAAGAGGCTGATGTATCATAAAACATTTCTACAGGGGTTTTCAAAAGGTGACTTATTTGAGTGATAGAAAATGTTTCATTTTTAAGAGATAATGTAGGGGGAGACATGTATCTGAAAACACAAAACCTGAATTCTTTATATAGTGCAATTTTAATCTGTTATTAGGCAGACACAGCTCTTTATTCCTCCAAAAAAATTCCTGCCAGCAGATTCTACCAGAGAGAGCAGGCATACTGCCATTTAGAGGCTTTTCTATTTTTTTTCCTCCATAAATCCCAAGGAATTCTCTCTGAAGCCACAACAAACCAATTAATGATGAGGAAAAGTAGGCAGTTCAAAATTCTAAGTTCATTAAGAGACTTTTCAAGGAAGTGATTTTTAATCTAATGTTTATATTAAAAAGTTAAGACAGGCAGAGTATATACATAGATGCTTCCCAACTTCTGAGGATTTGACTTAATGATTTTTCAACTTCAAGACAGTGTGAAAACAATGTGCATTCAGTAGAAACCATAGCTTGAATTTTGATCTTTTCCTGGGCTAGCAATATGCAATATACTTTCTCCTGACACTGGTCAGTGAGCCATAACTCTCATTCAGCCATGTGATCATGTGAGTCAGCAACCAATACACACTATTCTGGACCCATGAAACCATTCTGCATTTCACTTTCAGTATAGTACTCAATAAGTTACATGAGCCATTCAATGCTTATCATAAAACAGGTTTTGTGCTAGATGATTCTGCCCAACTGTAAGCTAAAGGCAAGTGTTCTGAGCACATTAAAGGTTGCTTAGCCTAAACCACAATGTTCAGTAGGTTAGGTATGCATTTTTGACTTAGGGTATTTTCAACTGACAATGGGTTTATAGGGTTAGAACTCTATGTAAGTCGAAAATGATGGTTGTTACAGAGAGTTGCCATTTTCAATTTATATTGCCTCTTATACTAAGAACAAGTTTAATTCAGAGCAGCTTCTTTTGTTTGGGGAGAAATCACTCCATTGGTTCCACCATATAAAATTAGCATCCTTGTTCTGGAAAAAAAGATGATAATAAAACAGTGTTTTGGCTTAACAATGGGAGACCTATCTTTAACCAAATAGAGAGGAATTTTAACAACCAGAGTTCGATAAGACTTTAAAGCTGTTGAAAAGATAGTTAGCAAACACGCCAAAGGGATAAAAAGAAATCTTAAAAAGAAAACTCTTTGTTTTGAGGAATTAGGATTATTAGAATATTTTTGATGGACTTAAATTTGTCTTGAAATATCCTATCCAAAAGAAACTGAAAAAATAAAACAAAAACAAAAGTCTTCCTCCATGGAGGAAGTATAGAGCCTAGATCTGCAACTATCAAAGACCAAAATTTTATGAGGGCTGATAAGAATGGACAAGTGGATGGCTAAACCTGCATACCTTTACTGACACGGCCATTAGAGAATTGTGAGCTTGCTGAGGGAAGAAACTATGTGTAACTTAAATAAAGAGCCAAGAGCTTCTGAATCCAGGCCTTCCTTGGCTGCAATGAGCTGAAGGACAGACCTTCTCTTCCCTCACTACCAACAGTTAAAAGCATAAACCCTGTCCAGCATGTTGGCAATGACATCATCATTGAATCAATGCAAGAAACAGAATCAGGTCATGTTCACATGATGACAAATGCAGGTTCTCTAGTGTTTTCTCTCTAGTGAGTCCTTGGCACCAAGACTGACACTTTGGGCCAGGCAAGTGCTTCAGATAAAAGTACTATGTCATGGAGCTCAGAGGATGAATCCTCCCCATTAGGAAGTTAGACACAATTATGAGGAAGAGGCCAAGTGTGACTTACCACACATACAGGGCTATTCCTCAGGTTATTTCCACTGACTTCACATTCCAGTGGCAAGTAGGAAGACCATAATGAGGACAGAATCACTTTGCATGCACCCTTACCCACATACAGACAGTTTAGATTCAGAGTCAGCTTCTTATATGACAATGGGTTTATAGGGTTAGAACTCTATGTAAGTCGAAAATGATGGTTGTTACAGAGAGTTGCCATTTTCAATTTATATTGCCTCTTATACTAAGAACAAGTTTAATTCAGAGCAGCTTCTTTTGTTTGGGGAGAAATCACTCCATTGGTTCCACCATATAAAATTAGCATCCTTGTTCTGGAAAAAAAGATGATAATAAAACAGTGTTTTGGCTTAACAATGGGAGACCTATCTTTAACCAAATAGAGAGGAATTTTAACAACCAGAGTTCGATAAGACTTTAAAGCTGTTGAAAAGATAGTTAGCAAACACGCCAAAGGGATAAAAAGAAATCTTAAAAAGAAAACTCTTTGTTTTGAGGAATTAGGATTATTAGAATATTTTTGATGGACTTAAATTTGTCTTGAAATATCCTATCCAAAAGAAACTGAAAAAATAAAACAAAAACAAAAGTCTTCCTCCATGGAGGAAGTATAGAGCCTAGATCTGCAACTATCAAAGACCAAAATTTTATGAGGGCTGATAAGAATGGACAAGTGGATGGCTAAACCTGCATACCTTTACTGACACGGCCATTAGAGAATTGTGAGCTTGCTGAGGGAAGAAACTATGTGTAACTTAAATAAAGAGCCAAGAGCTTCTGAATCCAGGCCTTCCTTGGCTGCAATGAGCTGAAGGACAGACCTTCTCTTCCCTCACTACCAACAGTTAAAAGCATAAACCCTGTCCAGCATGTTGGCAATGACATCATCATTGAATCAATGCAAGAAACAGAATCAGGTCATGTTCACATGATGACAAATGCAGGTTCTCTAGTGTTTTCTCTCTAGTGAGTCCTTGGCACCAAGACTGACACTTTGGGCCAGGCAAGTGCTTCAGATAAAAGTACTATGTCATGGAGCTCAGAGGATGAATCCTCCCCATTAGGAAGTTAGACACAATTATGAGGAAGAGGCCAAGTGTGACTTACCACACATACAGGGCTATTCCTCAGGTTA
The DNA here is from genome assembly GCA_022376925.1 of Tragulus kanchil. Lineage (NCBI taxonomy): Eukaryota > Metazoa > Chordata > Mammalia > Artiodactyla > Tragulidae > Tragulus > Tragulus kanchil. The sequence continues at coordinate 239,282,822 of JAIOJX010000004.1, read as the reverse complement.
TTTCCACTGACTTCACATTCCAGTGGCAAGTAGGAAGACCATAATGAGGACAGAATCACTTTGCATTGGCTACATAACTGCTGCTTAGACCATTTGGGGAACATACCAGACTGACTGCTGATTCTGTAGCACCCAACTTTTAGCAGTGCTTGTAGCAGCTCCTAGGTCCATTTGTGAGGCTGGAACAATGACACCATGATGTCAACACATATCATTGAGATTTTAGATTATCAAGGAAGTGCTGACTCACTGGAGGAGAGAAGAAAACAAAAGAGGGTTAAATTAATTTTGATTTGAAGAGTGATAATAATCATCTATGATCAAGAATTGGGTCATATTAATTGCATATTAAATAAAAATGAAAGCACTTCATTATGGGTGGAAAGATATCTGGAAAGAAAACATAAGTAGAAGTAGTGTAAATTAATGGGGGAGAAAGTCTGTGAAGTTGTGGGAATTCACATCTAACACTCATCTAATATTTATCTAATGATAATCAACTTTCAAAGAGTCAATCTTAATTTCCCAGAATTACTATTTCCCATCAAATTTCAGTCGGGAGTGGGGAGAGACTCCACTATTAATAAACCCTTTGCAACTAAAGATCTGTGTAAAATAAATTTTCTGGCTGTCAGAGAGGAAGAAATTTTCCTCTATCCTTCTAGGTTCTTCTGTCTGGTCTAAGAATTACACTGACTTTAGATTAATAGGAGAAATATCAAACAAAATTTCATAACACGCATACATAGAGAGACCTAGGAAAACTGAGTAACTCACCAAAATGGTGGAAACCCTCACCTTAATTACCAAACTTCAAAGGGAAGGAAGGCAATTCACAGGAAGATAGACAAGCAAATTTCTGATAAATGTTTGCTGGGCAGGTGGAGACAGAGGACACAGAAAGGAATTTTCACAACCAGAGTTTTCTAAGTTCCTCCCTGTATATCAAACCAGGCTTATCTACGGTAATAGCTCTCTTCCTTCATTAGACCCTTTTTCTATATTCTTCAGGTAGCTAAGGGGGAGGTATAAAGAAAGACTCTGGAGTCTTACACTTCTTAAAAATGATCAGGCTACGTTAATCCTCGTGCCAATGAGACATTTGAGGGCAACAAGATTTCCTTCTCTACACAGCAATAGTTGGATAATAGTTTGAGTCTTGTGGGCCATAAAAACTTCTATTGCTACTAAATTCAGCCATTTGAGCTTGGAAGTCACAATGGGAAATACATGAATGAATGAATATGGCTATGTTTTAATAACATTTTATTCACAAAAGCCAGATACTTGGATCCTGCTTATGTGAGGACCATGGTTTATGGATGCCTGTGTTAGACTGAAAATGTACACTCTACCATGACAACTATTTTCTTAACTTTCTTTTTTTATATATATAACTGTATTTTATTATTGGGGGGGGGTGGGGTGGGGAGGGAGGGAAGGGGGCGGGTGGGCCACTGCTATTGGTCTTTCATTTATTCAGCTTCATCCATCTTTGTTCTCTGGCTCGCGTGGGCCTCCCATCACGGTGGGTTCTGTTCTCGCAGAGCATCGGCTCTGGGCACATGCGCCCCAGAGCTCCGGCTTGGTAATTGGACACATCGGTCCAGCCGCTCCACAGCACGTGGGATCTTCCCAGGCCAGGGATCGAACCGGCGCCCCTTGCACTGTAAGGCGGTGTCCTTACCCACTGGACCACCAGGGAAGCCCCTTTTCTTAACTTTTAAAGAAAAGAATGTTCTACCCTTTTTTGGGGGAGGGGGACACTTCTACTGGTCTTTCATTTATCTATTTTCATCCACCTTTGTACTCTGGCCCCTGTGGGATTTCCATCAATGGTTTCTGTTGCTGCAGAGCACCAGCTCTGGGCGCATGAGCTCCAGAGCTCTGGCTCGGTAGTTGGACACATCGGTCCAGCTGCTAAACGGCACATGGGATCTTCCCAGGTTAGGTATTGAACTGGTGCCCCTTGCACTGCAAGGCAGTGTCCTTACCCACTGTACCACCAGGGAAGCTCTGCTCTAGCTTTTTTAAAACGAATGCTTATGGAGTTCCCGCTATGCAGAAGTTATTATGCTTCTGCCTGGAAACAAAAGGAAAAGTAAGGCATTGTTGCTTTTAGAATCCAAGAATCCAACCATTTAAAAAGGAAGAAAGAAAAAAAACACAAAGCTCTAGTACCATGCTGTAGGTGATATCATAAAACATGTACAAAGTGGGAATTCAGAAGAACAAATATTAACTTTCTCAAAGTGCTACAGGAAAATTTTCATAAACAAAGTGACACAAACACAATTTTTGGATTAGTGACTGCTAAAAAAGTTAAACAGTTACTTCTAGTAGAGAAAAAAGTATGAAAAAAAAAGTACTGATAGAGGAAAGTATATGGAAGATTGGCAAAATTAACTTAATACATGTTTATAGTATCCCAATACACATATTTTTCACAAAAGCCAGATACTTGGATCCTGCTTATGTGAGGACCATGGTTTATGGATGCCTGTGTTAGACTGAAAATGTACACTCTACCATGACAACTATTTTCTTAACTTTCTTTTTTTATATATATAACTGTATTTTATTATTGGGGGGGGGTGGGGCGGGAGGGAAGGGGGCGGGTGGGCCACTGCTATTGGTCTTTCATTTATTCAGCTTCATCCATCTTTGTTCTCTGGCTCGCGTGGGCCTCCCATCACGGTGGGTTCTGTTCTCGCAGAGCATCGGCTCTGGGCACATGCGCCCCAGAGCTCCGGCTTGGTAATTGGACACATCGGTCCAGCCGCTCCACAGCACGTGGGATCTTCCCAGGCCAGGGATCGAACCGGCGCCCCTTGCACTGTAAGGCGGTGTCCTTACCCACTGGACCACCAGGGAAGCCCCTTTTCTTAACTTTTAAAGAAAAGAATGTTCTACCCTTTTTTGGGGGAGGGGGACACTTCTACTGGTCTTTCATTTATCTATTTTCATCCACCTTTGTACTCTGGCCCCTGTGGGATTTCCATCAATGGTTTCTGTTGCTGCAGAGCACCAGCTCTGGGCGCATGAGCTCCAGAGCTCTGGCTCGGTAGTTGGACACATCGGTCCAGCTGCTAAACGGCACATGGGATCTTCCCAGGTTAGGTATTGAACTGGTGCCCCTTGCACTGCAAGGCAGTGTCCTTACCCACTGTACCACCAGGGAAGCTCTGCTCTAGCTTTTTTAAAACGAATGCTTATGGAGTTCCCGCTATGCAGAAGTTATTATGCTTCTGCCTGGAAACAAAAGGAAAAGTAAGGCATTGTTGCTTTTAGAATCCAAGAATCCAACCATTTAAAAAGGAAGAAAGAAAGAAAAAAAACACAAAGCTCTAGTACCATGCTGTAGGTGATATCATAAAACATGTACAAAGTGGGAATTCAGAAGAACAAATATTAACTTTCTCAAAGTGCTACAGGAAAATTTTCATAAACAAAGTGACACAAACACAATTTTTGGATTAGTGACTGCTAAAAAAGTTAAACAGTTACTTCTAGTAGAGAAAAAAGTATGAAAAAAAAAGTACTGATAGAGGAAAGTATATGGAAGATTGGCAAAATTAACTTAATACATGTTTATAGTATCCCAATACACATATTTATTCTACAGTCAATTATGATGATGATAGTAATAAAAATGATGATAATGGTAAATATTTATTGAATACAAACTAGGCAAAAATCAATTTCCTAAAGTAAATTTTGTTCCATAATTAATTTCTGAAATATTACTGATTTACCAAAAATAGTTTAAAGTGCTTTAATGGGAATATTCAATTTCTGAAACTGAATATATTCAGTATCCATCACTGAAAAAGAAATGTGTTCAAAACATTTTGGGATTTCTTTTTCAATATCTTATTACGTATCTATTAGTACTTTGAGAGTTTTAAGTAATGCTCATACAATTTCATACTTATGATTAAAGGTGATCATATTTGAGACATAGTCTACAGACTATATGCAAGAGAGACTGCTGTCTCTCATCTCTAAACCATTCATTCATTCATTCTATACTGTGCTTTGAGGTACAAGAGCCTTTGAGATATAGAGGTTCTATAAAATACCTTCCTCTTCCCTAAGATGGCGCCAAGCTTTTCTCTAGGATGTGCTAGAGGAAAACTGCAAGGGAGAGAAGAACTAAGGATTGCTCTTTTCAGTTTTCTTTCAGCTTTCTGTTTTCTTTCTATATCTATTTCTTTCTATTCCTGTCATGCTTGTTTCTTTCATTCCAGCAAGAGCGTTTCTTTCCAGGAACAGAATTTGAATCTAGTTTCCTGTTTTTTCAAACACAAAACAGAAGGAGATAGTTAAGCATTACATCTTTCTCCAAGTGGTATTTTAGTAATGGTTTGTTTTTAGAATCCAAGAATCCAACCATTTAAAAAGGAAGAAAGAAAGAAAAAAAACACAAAGCTCTAGTACCATGCTGTAGGTGATATCATAAAACATGTACAAAGTGGGAATTCAGAAGAACAAATATTAACTTTCTCAAAGTGCTACAGGAAAATTTTCATAAACAAAGTGACACAAACACAATTTTTGGATTAGTGACTGCTAAAAAAGTTAAACAGTTACTTCTAGTAGAGAAAAAAGTATGAAAAAAAAAGTACTGATAGAGGAAAGTATATGGAAGATTGGCAAAATTAACTTAATACATGTTTATAGTATCCCAATACACATATTTATTCTACAGTCAATTATGATGATGATAGTAATAAAAATGATGATAATGGTAAATATTTATTGAATACAAACTAGGCAAAAATCAATTTCCTAAAGTAAATTTTGTTCCATAATTAATTTCTGAAATATTACTGATTTACCAAAAATAGTTTAAAGTGCTTTAATGGGAATATTCAATTTCTGAAACTGAATATATTCAGTATCCATCACTGAAAAAGAAATGTGTTCAAAACATTTTGGGATTTCTTTTTCAATATCTTATTACGTATCTATTAGTACTTTGAGAGTTTTAAGTAATGCTCATACAATTTCATACTTATGATTAAAGGTGATCATATTTGAGACATAGTCTACAGACTATATGCAAGAGAGACTGCTGTCTCTCATCTCTAAACCATTCATTCATTCATTCTATACTGTGCTTTGAGGTACAAGAGCCTTTGAGATATAGAGGTTCTATAAAATACCTTCCTCTTCCCTAAGATGGCGCCAAGCTTTTCTCTAGGATGTGCTAGAGGAAAACTGCAAGGGAGAGAAGAACTAAGGATTGCTCTTTTCAGTTTTCTTTCAGCTTTCTGTTTTCTTTCTATATCTATTTCTTTCTATTCCTGTCATGCTTGTTTCTTTCATTCCAGCAAGAGCGTTTCTTTCCAGGAACAGAATTTGAATCTAGTTTCCTGTTTTTTCAAACACAAAACAGAAGGAGATAGTTAAGCATTACATCTTTCTCCAAGTGGTATTTTAGTAATGGTTTGTAAATTTATTTGATAATGGGATCCTTTGGAGGAACAATTTATTCAAAATGCACTCCATAAAAAACATACTTACTCTTGACATGATCAATGAATGTTTAATAATAATATTCACTCATTGCCTATTATTATTGATAGAATTATTTTAACTCAGAAAATATTAACAATTACTCTATTAGGCATGTATTATATACCAGTTTCACAGATTAAAAAACAAAAAGGCGACTGAGGCAAAGGGAGTAACTTGACTTGCCCCAAATAATTGTGCTACTAAGCAACAGAGCTGGGATTCAAACCCAGCATTTGAAAATAATGAAACACCACATTATATCACTACTTAGATTATTGTAGCAGATTTGACAGTGGTGGAAATATTAATTTGACCAGTAGAAGTATCAATAATTGTTACTTAGCAATAACTTAGGAGTGAAACACGTGTGAGGTTTTAAAATAAGGTGGTGGCAATAGGATTCAACAATACAGATTCAAATAACTAGTAGAGGTTAAATAATAAGGATTTAGTAACCTATTGCATATGAGAGGTAAAGAAGAGATGGGCAAAACAGTTGTATTGTTGTTTACTGCTATATTACGTATGTAAGTATGTACGTCTTAGTTGCTCAGTTGTGTCTGACTCTTTGTGATCCCAATGGACTGTAGCCCACCAGGCTCCTCTGTCCATGGAATTTTCCAGGCAAGAATACTGGAGTGGGTTCCATTCCCTTCTTCAGGGAGTCTTCCCGAACCAGGGATTAAACCCGGGTCTTCTGCATTGCAGGCAAATTCTTTACCATCTGAGTCACCAGGAAAGCCCTCAAATCTTGGTGGTTTCCAACAACAGTATTTATTTAGTTCTCAGATCTTCATGGTCCCCTGGGGATATGGCTGATTTAGCTGGAATTTTCTCAGCTATCTATAATTCACCTGGCAGGCTGCAGTGAGTTAATTTTGCTGATCTTGACTGGACTTTCTACTGTCTCTGGGGCCTCAACATGGATCCAGGAATGCCATCATACTGAAAACTGAGGTTTTGATGGTGAATGACTAGTGTAATAGTAACCATAAACTAAAATATCAAAATGTAGAGAAAGGAGCAAATTTGAGAGGTTAAATGAAGGAAAATATTAGTGCTGAATGGGATACATCAGACTAGAAATAAGATAGATAATCATATGTCACAGGTCTGGAGATTGAGAGAAAAAAATCTAGGAATGGGGACATGGAGATTAATTACAAAAACCATGGATTTCTGTAGTATCATTCATGTAGAGCATATGTAGAGCAGAAGTGAGGTCTATTCTGAAACTGCCAATAATTTGCTATATTTTGCTTACAGTATCTTAGGTAACCTATCAATGGCTGTACATGAAAGGACCATTTAATATTATTAAGACTAAATGATCATGATTATTACCATCTAGTCTTTCTGCAAAATTAGATGTATTTGATTCTCATCTTTCAAGAAAAAAAAAATTTCTTCTATGTAAGAAGAAACTAGGGTACTCCCTAGTACCCTAGAAACAGAGATAAAATGATCTTCAATCCTCAATAGCTATAAAATAGGAGAAATATAAGTGATAGAAGACAGCAAGCTTTTATTTGCTTAGAATACTTTCCTAACAACGAGGGCATGATGCTGATGTTTACAGGATGCAGAGCAGTCTTTCTGAGCATGTTTATGAATGGTATTTCAGGTACTCAAGTGAATATAGCAAGTGAATTCTTATGGTCTGTACTTGTTCTATAACTCCATAAAACCAATTTAACTCAGAATCCAAAGGAATGTGTCTATCACTGGTTTGATATAATGAAAACCATATTTAGAGCCCAAATGTTATAAGCTTTCTTGAATTTTCTAATTAAAAACTGAAATGTGATTTAATTAAATTAAAAATCAATAAGATACACAATAAATAATACATAGTTCGACTATATGAAAGCACTGTAAGTATTATCCCTCACCTGTTTTGTGCATTTATATAACCAGTTTTTCCTTTTGAAATAATTAGCAAATACACATACCAAAAACACTGAAATATTTTGGTGTAATGGGAATGATATCCAAGGGCTGTTCCCTTTAAATTTTCTTGCATGTGGTCATCCTCAGCAATAATATTCTAGAGACATGGATTTGCCTCATTAAGGATCAGAACTGTATAATGTGTATCCAGTGCGAAAGAGAGTCAAAATCTGGTTTTCGCATCAGGAGTAAAATTCTTCAGCCTATATCAAAACAATAATTGTGAAAATCATGGTTGTAATCCAGGAATGGGGACATGGAGATTAATTACAAAACCATGGATTTCTGTAGTATCATTCATGTAGAGCATATGTAGAGCAGAAGTGAGGTCTATTCTGAAACTGCCAATAATTTGCTATATTTTGCTTACAGTATCTTAGGTAACCTATCAATGGCTGTACATGAAAGGACCATTTAATATTATTAAGACTAAATGATCATGATTATTACCATCTAGTCTTTCTGCAAAATTAGATGTATTTGATTCTCATCTTTCAAGAAAAAAAAAATTTCTTCTATGTAAGAAGAAACTAGGGTACTCCCTAGTACCCTAGAAACAGAGATAAAATGATCTTCAATCCTCAATAGCTATAAAATAGGAGAAATATAAGTGATAGAAGACAGCAAGCTTTTATTTGCTTAGAATACTTTCCTAACAACGAGGGCATGATGCTGATGTTTACAGGATGCAGAGCAGTCTTTCTGAGCATGTTTATGAATGGTATTTCAGGTACTCAAGTGAATATAGCAAGTGAATTCTTATGGTCTGTACTTGTTCTATAACTCCATAAAACCAATTTAACTCAGAATCCAAAGGAATGTGTCTATCACTGGTTTGATATAATGAAAACCATATTTAGAGCCCAAATGTTATAAGCTTTCTTGAATTTTCTAATTAAAAACTGAAATGTGATTTAATTAAATTAAAAATCAATAAGATACACAATAAATAATACATAGTTCGACTATATGAAAGCACTGTAAGTATTATCCCTCACCTGTTTTGTGCATTTATATAACCAGTTTTTCCTTTTGAAATAATTAGCAAATACACATACCAAAAACACTGAAATATTTTGGTGTAATGGGAATGATATCCAAGGGCTGTTCCCTTTAAATTTTCTTGCATGTGGTCATCCTCAGCAATAATATTCTAGAGACATGGATTTGCCTCATTAAGGATCAGAACTGTATAATGTGTATCCAGTGCGAAAGAGAGAGTCAAAATCTGGTTTTCGCATCAGGAGTAAAAATTCTTCAGCCTATATCAAAACAATAATTGTGAAAATCTGGCTATGGTTAAAAAAAAAAAGGCTATAAATTAACTGCTATAATATAGTGATATTTAAGCTTGTCCACTATCTCATGGATTTTTCTATCTATAAACTGGAGATGGATGGAATCCAGATAATGACAAAAAGAAAGATTTGCGGGGAAAGCACACTTCTTCCATTTTCGAATAGTATGAGAATAAGAAAGGAGACAGTGATGGGGGAGGCAGAGAGAACTATGCGCCTGACCTTCCTAAGTGTCTTGGAAAGATTGATAGGGAACCTAGAGCCAATAGACAGTCTGCTAAGCTTTCTACTTGAAACCCTATCTGGGAGGCTTGCCCAGCCCAAACCCATGGGATGACGGTCCAGCACAGCCAAGAGAAGTGTTCAGACAGGTGAATGTTAAGCATCACTCCTGGATCTCCATACACAGCATGCAGCATAGTCATGTCCTGCTCATCTAAGACAAAGTAGTCTTCAGACGGCCAGTATACCAGGGCACAGAGACAAAAGTGTATAAACTTTGTGTTAGGGACAGTGAAGACTCCAGACTCCAGAGAAAAGAATCAGCATGATGCCTGAAAATATGTATACTTCAGTGGTCATCAATCAGACTAGATTGCTTCGCTATAGGAAGTAGTAAAGAGGACATGGACTGCATTAGTAAGCTTTACCTGCTGTGAGAAAGGACCGCAATCAATGGCTTAAATAATAGGAATATATTATCATATAGTTTTGAAAGTCAGATATCCAAAGTGGACCTTACTGAGCTAAAAATCAAGGTATGGACAGGGCTACATTACTCTGAAGGCTTTAGATCAAGATCCATTTCCTTGCCTATTCCAGCTTAAAGAGGCTGCACACATTCTTTGGCTCATAGTGCCCTGCCATCTTCAGGCTTTTTCCACCCACATCACTTGGAAACTGACTCTCCTGCCTCCTTTTCACTTACAAGGACCCTTACAGTTACAGAGTCCCTCCGGACAACCATGGACAACCTCCCTATTTTAAAATTGGTTGATTAGCAGGTTTAATTCCATCTGCAATCTTAGTACTCTCTTATACTTCTGAGTACATTCATAGGTTCTCTGTATTATGGGTATTTTGAGGGAGTGGGGACATTATCGAAGTTGTTTTTTTAATCTTTAAACCAAACTACATATCCAGATACCATCTTAGAGAAAAAAACAGAGACATGTGGAGGTAATACAAAGGGCAGACTTTCTCAGAAAGAGAATGAGTCATGCCAATGAGACTATTTAAAACTTAAGAGAAATGCCATTGATTGCCTTGTTTAGAATTGATTTCCCCCTTTGCTCCTCACTACAGCAGCCACTTCCACTTTTCAATCACTTTCCAATAGGATAGAGGCTCTTGAAGAAGTTTAGATCCATTATAAACATGAAGCAGCTCATCTCCCTTCCACAACAGAGGAGTGGGAGTTAAACATTTGAATCTGTAACATTATACCTAATTACAATAATTCCCCCTAATAATAAACTTCTAAAACATAACAGGTTTACTTGACACCACACAGACTCTTCAATAAGAAATTCAAACCTAATTATTTGACAGATGAGGCTCTCATGTGCCAACAGAACTTGCCCATAAAACTAAATAACAGAGGAGTCTGGAGACAGGACAAGAACTCTGAGACCCTGACCTTGTAACCCAGTGATAGTGTCCTGAGCAAAGGTTAAAGATTGCTTCGCTATAGGAAGTAGTAAAGAGGACATGGACTGCATTAGTAAGCTTTACCTGCTGTGAGAAAGGACCGCAATCAATGGCTTAAATAATAGGAATATATTATCATATAGTTTTGAAAGTCAGATATCCAAAGTGGACCTTACTGAGCTAAAAATCAAGGTATGGACAGGGCTACATTACTCTGAAGGCTTTAGATCAAGATCCATTTCCTTGCCTATTCCAGCTTAAAGAGGCTGCACACATTCTTTGGCTCATAGTGCCCTGCCATCTTCAGGCTTTTCCACCCACATCACTTGGAAACTGACTCTCCTGCCTCCTTTTCACTTACAAGGACCCTTACAGTTACAGAGTCCCTCCGGACAACCATGGACAACCTCCCTATTTTAAAATTGGTTGATTAGCAGGTTTAATTCCATCTGCAATCTTAGTACTCTCTTATACTTCTGAGTACATTCATAGGTTCTCTGTATTATGGGTATTTTGAGGGAGTGGGGACATTATCGAAGTTGTTTTTTTAATCTTTAAACCAAACTACATATCCAGATACCATCTTAGAGAAAAAAACAGAGACATGTGGAGGTAATACAAAGGGCAGACTTTCTCAGAAAGAGAATGAGTCATGCCAATGAGACTATTTAAAACTTAAGAGAAATGCCATTGATTGCCTTGTTTAGAATTGATTTCCCCCTTTGCTCCTCACTACAGCAGCCACTTCCACTTTTCAATCACTTTCCAATAGGATAGAGGCTCTTGAAGAAGTTTAGATCCATTATAAACATGAAGCAGCTCATCTCCCTTCCACAACAGAGGAGTGGGAGTTAAACATTTGAATCTGTAACATTATACCTAATTACAATAATTCCCCCTAATAATAAACTTCTAAAACATAACAGGTTTACTTGACACCACACAGACTCTTCAATAAGAAATTCAAACCTAATTATTTGACAGATGAGGCTCTCATGTGCCAACAGAACTTGCCCATAAAACTAAATAACAGAGGAGTCTGGAGACAGGACAAGAACTCTGAGACCCTGACCTTGTAACCCAGTGATAGTGTCCTGAGCAAAGGATTTAAATTAGTTTTCCAAGAACAACTTATCTTATATGTGTGTGTATGTATGTGTGTGTGTGTATAAAACAGGTGGGCCTCTTCAGTTTTCAGGAAGCCTGTCACTTTGTTTACCAGAACTAAACAACAGAGATGGAAAAGTAAATGTTAACCAAATACATAGCACCCTGCCTAGCCTTCCACAGATACTTGCTTGAACATGCTTATGAAACTATTAAGTAGAGAAAAGCAATTTAAGAGCTAAGTACAATCTGAGATAATGTCAAAAGAGCTATACTGGAGGATAACAAAATAGAAGTACTGGCAGTTTTCTGAAGTTATTGTGGGTAGGAAGATAGGAAGATATATATATATATATATATATATATATATATATATATGCCAGAAATTAACTAGACAGAAAGTTTCAAACTACTAGATCCAAAGAATGGCACTGAACTGTGAAATTAAGGAGAAAAATTTCCAGCAGCACATAAAAGAGTCAAAGTGGTAATAATAGAGCCTTATCATTACCCGGGTGTGTACGTGAGTACATTAAGGTGATGAAAAGTTGGCTGTGGAGCATCTGGGATGTTGGTCCAGGGAAAAGATACAGAGCCTCTTCCTTTAATTGGCAAATTAAAGGCAAAAAACAAAACACTGTCATCCATTTTGAACCACTTTCCTTCACTGTAGAGGACTTATGCTCAAGAGTGGTGTTCCATCAAGGGATAGAAAACAGGACCCAGATTCTTAAGGACTACCAAGGTAAACTACAGCCCTGGAGAGTGATATTTAAAATCATGTTAGAATTAATGAATTCTAAAACAAATTAGAAGCATTCTGAACTGTGATGAGTGAAGAAAAGTATATTCTCGTATCTAGATGCATGACAAAAATAACAATAATGTTTTCCTAAGTCTCACTTGCTAGTAATACACTGCAATGACTAGAAATATGTCAGCTGATTTGTCAGAGACCTCATTTGTCGACAGACCCCTTTTAAAAAAAAGACCTCTCATGTGCCAACAGAACTTGCCCATAAAACTAAATAACAGAGGAGTCTGGAGACAGGACAAGAACTCTGAGACCCTGACCTTGTAACCCAGTGATAGTGTCCTGAGCAAAGGATTTAAATTAGTTTTCCAAGAACAACTTATCTTATATGTGTGTGTATGTATGTGTGTGTGTGTGTATAAAACAGGTGGGCCTCTTCAGTTTTCAGGAAGCCTGTCACTTTGTTTACCAGAACTAAACAACAGAGATGGAAAAGTAAATGTTAACCAAATACATAGCACCCTGCCTAGCCTTCCACAGATACTTGCTTGAACATGCTTATGAAACTATTAAGTAGAGAAAAGCAATTTAAGAGCTAAGTACAATCTGAGATAATGTCAAAAGAGCTATACTGGAGGATAACAAAATAGAAGTACTGGCAGTTTTCTGAAGTTATTGTGGGTAGGAAGATAGGAAGATATATATATATATATATATATATATATATATATATGCCAGAAATTAACTAGACAGAAAGTTTCAAACTACTAGATCCAAAGAATGGCACTGAACTGTGAAATTAAGGAGAAAAATTTCCAGCAGCACATAAAAGAGTCAAAGTGGTAATAATAGAGCCTTATCATTACCCGGGTGTGTACGTGAGTACATTAAGGTGATGAAAAGTTGGCTGTGGAGCATCTGGGATGTTGGTCCAGGGAAAAGATACAGAGCCTCTTCCTTTAATTGGCAAATTAAAGGCAAAAAACAAAACACTGTCATCCATTTTGAACCACTTTCCTTCACTGTAGAGGACTTATGCTCAAGAGTGGTGTTCCATCAAGGGATAGAAAACAGGACCCAGATTCTTAAGGACTACCAAGGTAAACTACAGCCCTGGAGAGTGATATTTAAAATCATGTTAGAATTAATGAATTCTAAAACAAATTAGAAGCATTCTGAACTGTGATGAGAGAAGAAAAGTATATTCTCGTATCTGCGAGATGCATGACAAAAATAACAATAATGTTTTCCTAAGTCTCACTTGCTAGTAATACACTGCAATGACTAGAAATATGTCAGCTGATTTGTCAGAGACCTCATGTGGAAACCACTTGCAGAAACCATATTACTCTTTGAAAAAATATGGTTTATGAGTACTCCAAAACTCTCCAAAGATGGTCCTTACTTAGGACCACTTTTTACATATACACAATGCAGGCTTAGTGGTTTTATTCACATAAGACTATACTCATTTTCTAATTTTTGCTTTTTTCAGTTGACAAGGCATCACAGTTACAGCTACCCTAATGATCCCTTTATTAAACAATGTAACCCTATGATGAAAAGATATTCTAGAGGCTTATATTTTTTCTTAAAAGACTAAAGTTACATAAAGTGTTTGGAGATGTTTTCTTTACCCTGAGAATTATTACATACAAAGGATATTCAAGTTGAAAATACCATAATACACACCAAGTGATTTAATATATTGTTTGTTTTTTAACAAACCCTTCTAACATTTTTGTTCTTGTGATACTGCAATTATCTATTGATATCTAAGAATATCTAATATATAAGAGCATTAAGCACATTATCAAATGCACATACACACATATGGAAGGAGTGTTATCAAGGAAGGTTTATGAGAAGAGAACATCTGAACAAAAACTTGAACAAAGTGAAGGACTGAGCCAGGTGGATATACGGGGCAGGCACCCTCCACACAAAAGGAATGACATACATAGTTCCTAGTCATAATGGTTGCTCAAAAAATGAATAACTTCTTAGCTGTTTACCTAGCTCAATTCAACCAATATGTATCTTTTGACGAGTACCTCAACCTTTAAGTTTGTTTGCTATAAGTAATGGCAAAAACAAAACACTGTCATCCATTGCAACTGAAGAGGACTTATGCTCAAGAGTGGTGTTCCATCAAGGGATAGAAAACAGGACCCAGATTCTTAAGGACTACCAAGGTAAACTACAGCCCTGGAGAGTGATATTTAAAATCATGTTAGAATTAATGAATTCTAAAACAAATTAGAAGCATTCTGAACTGTGATGAGAGAAGAAAAGTATATTCTCGTATCTGCGAGATGCATGACAAAAATAACAATAATGTTTTCCTAAGTCTCACTTGCTAGTAATACACTGCAATGACTAGAAATATGTCAGCTGATTTGTCAGAGACCTCATGTGGAAACCACTTGCAGAAACCATATTACTCTTTGAAAAAATATGGTTTATGAGTACTCCAAAACTCTCCAAAGATGGTCCTTACTTAGGACCACTTTTTACATATACACAATGCAGGCTTAGTGGTTTTATTCACATAAGACTATACTCATTTTCTAATTTTTGCTTTTTTCAGTTGACAAGGCATCACAGTTACAGCTACCCTAATGATCCCTTTATTAAACAATGTAACCCTATGATGAAAAGATATTCTAGAGGCTTATATTTTTTCTTAAAAGACTAAAGTTACATAAAGTGTTTGGAGATGTTTTCTTTACCCTGAGAATTATTACATACAAAGGATATTCAAGTTGAAAATACCATAATACACACCAAGTGATTTAATATATTGTTTGTTTTTTAACAAACCCTTCTAACATTTTTGTTCTTGTGATACTGCAATTATCTATTGATATCTAAGAATATCTAATATATAAGAGCATTAAGCACATTATCAAATGCACATACACACATATGGAAGGAGTGTTATCAAGGAAGGTTTATGAGAAGAGAACATCTGAACAAAAACTTGAACAAAGTGAAGGACTGAGCCAGGTGGATATACGGGGCAGGCACCCTCCACACAAAAGGAATGACATACATAGTTCCTAGTCATAATGGTTGCTCAAAAAATGAATAACTTCTTAGCTGTTTACCTAGCTCAATTCAACCAATATGTATCTTTTGACGAGTACCTCAACCTTTAAGTTTGTTTGCTATAAGTAATGGGAACTGACTATTTTCTACTACTTAAGAGTGCTATGAGAATCAGCTCTATGATATGTAATGCATACATAGTGGAAGCAATTGGAAAAATTACCACCCACTTTCTACATCCTTTCTATGAGAATAATTCTTTAATTAGAAGAGTGTCTTTTTTCTCAACCAGAGAATGGCCATTAATATAATTAGTATAGACTTTAATTCTAGGAGCCATTACATACACTACACAGCTTGAAATCCTCTGGCTACATTCACCTAGAAAGGTTATCTTAAATGTAGCAGAAATCATAAGACAGCTTGTCTTTCATATGCATTTGACTGATAAAATATAAAAAGTTATAAATGTAACAACATCAATTATTAGCAAGGATGTGAACAACTGAGACTCATACTTACTTTCTCATTTAATTCTTGTGACATTTATCTCTGAAAGACACTATCGTTTCTCCCTTTTATACATAGGGAACTAAAACACAAAAAGGTAAGTAACTTGGCTAGCGTCACACAGCTAATAAATTGGGGCACTAGAATTTAAACCAGAATCTAAGCCTGCAACCAGTCATAAACTACCCTTAGTAGATGTGTCTATATTAAAGCTAAGCTCTCACAGGATCCAGTAGCACCAGCATCACCTGGAAATTAAAAATGGAATTTCTTGAGCCTTACCCTAGATCTACTAAATCAGGAACTCTGGAACTGAGTTAAGCAAGTGTATTTATCATAAGTCTGCAAAGTGTGAAAGCAAACTTCAGGCCTATAAATCCCATTAATGGAAAAACTAAAAAGGAAATTAGAATGTATCGTTACCCTCTGTTTGCACTCCAGTTGAAATCTGAGGCTACCTGACTCACACTTCAAACTGTGTGAGCTGCAGAAAAGTTTGAAGAGCCAATGTATCTACGTGGCAATGAAGTAAAGCTTTTATGGTGGGAGGGCAGAATTTTGCAAGAGATAGAAACTTAAGGAAAAGGATCCATGGTGAACGTGTTAAATTGAAGCTAGAAGATTTAGATTCACATAAAAATGAGATTTCTACCACCCTCCAATGAGTTTTAATCCATAGGGCTGTAAAAAATTAATAAACAGAAACCTCACTTAAATATAGTTTGGAAACCAAAAAGGAGAGCTCTCTTGTCCTGGCAGAGCCCAACAGGAAGGAGAGAAAGAAGAGGGATTCGTCTTTCCTAGCAAGGATTCAGCCAAGGAGAAGCCAGGGACTCAATTTGCTTTAGATTTTTAATTTTTTTTTATTCCTCCATGTAAAGTGCTTCTTTCCTTTGTTTTGCAAGGATTTGCACCTGACTCACCATGGATGCAGATCCCAAATTGTCTACTAATCCCCTGTGAATCCATTTTGGCTGGAGAAATTATCTGGGAGTCTGTTTCAGGTCAGCAGATCTTTTTTGTAGCTTTAAAGAAAACCACATTATTAGCAAGGATGTGAACAACTGAGACTCATACTTACTTTCTCATTTAATTCTTGTGACATTTATCTCTGAAAGACACTATCGTTTCTCCCTTTTATACATAGGGAACTAAAACACAAAAAGGTAAGTAACTTGGCTAGCGTCACACAGCTAATAAATTGGGGCACTAGAATTTAAACCAGAATCTAAGCCTGCAACCAGTCATAAACTACCCTTAGTAGATGTGTCTATATTAAAGCTAAGCTCTCACAGGATCCAGTAGCACCAGCATCACCTGGAAATTAAAAATGGAATTTCTTGAGCCTTACCCTAGATCTACTAAATCAGGAACTCTGGAACTGAGTTAAGCAAGTGTATTTATCATAAGTCTGCAAAGTGTGAAAGCAAACTTCAGGCCTATAAATCCCATTAATGGAAAAACTAAAAAGGAAATTAGAATGTATCGTTACCCTCTGTTTGCACTCCAGTTGAAATCTGAGGCTACCTGACTCACACTTCAAACTGTGTGAGCTGCAGAAAAGTTTGAAGAGCCAATGTATCTACGTGGCAATGAAGTAAAGCTTTTATGGTGGGAGGGCAGAATTTTGCAAGAGATAGAAACTTAAGGAAAAGGATCCATGGTGAACGTGTTAAATTGAAGCTAGAAGATTTAGATTCACATAAAAATGAGATTTCTACCACCCTCCAATGAGTTTTAATCCATAGGGCTGTAAAAAATTAATAAACAGAAACCTCACTTAAATATAGTTTGGAAACCAAAAAGGAGAGCTCTCTTGTCCTGGCAGAGCCCAACAGGAAGGAGAGAAAGAAGAGGGATTCGTCTTTCCTAGCAAGGATTCAGCCAAGGAGAAGCCAGGGACTCAATTTGCTTTAGATTTTTAATTTTTTTTTATTCCTCCCTGTAAAGTGCTTCTTTCTTTTGTTTTGCAAGGATTTGCACCTGACTCACCATGGATGCAGATCCCAAATTGTCTACTAATCCCCTGTGAATCCATTTTGGCTGGAGAAATTATCTGGGAGTCTGTTTCAGGTCAGCAGATCTTTTTTGTAGCTTTAAAGAAAACCACATTAGTTCAAATTGATACCTTAATCCTATGAACCATACACCCTCTGGAACTAAACTATTTTTAAAATAAAGTAATGTGCATTTATGAGTTGAGTCTGATGTGGCAATACTGTAATTTTTGTAGAAACAGTTTGGTGGAGAGAAAGGAGGATTAGAGCTTTTACAATCCGTGCCCCCTACTCTCACTATAAGTTTGTAAAGACACTGGCCCGCTGAGTGAGCTAAGATGTGAAGCCCTATGTAATGAAATGCGGTACTGAAATGAAGTCAAGCATAGAAAGAGGTCTGTGAACCTGGTAAAGTATTCTGGAAAGAACATACACCAGGGAATAAATTCAACTATTGTATTGTTCCCAAGAGTTAGAGAATGCTAGGGTCGATTTTCCACTTATGTTTAGTTTTGTGTAGCATTATACTAGCAGAGACTGGTTTCAGATGGTTCACATGAGCATGCACTCATGTGTGAAAGAAAAGAAAAATAAAAATGGACATTGTTCATGAGACATTTCTGTTATTCAACAATAATTGTGAAAATTTTCCAAGTGGGCAGCACATAACTTAACCTTGCACTTCCAGCCACATTACTGTTTTATTTGTGTGTTTATTTTTGTTGTTATTTTTAATGGGAAGATATGAAAGAGAGGGACAAAGACTTTCCATCACCTTGACCTCACTTAGTACCTACTCAGAGAAATACATTTTAAATAGATTTACAGTGAAAATGTTCAGCAGATAATTCTCTCCAAGATAAGCATTCTTTCCTCTCTCCAAACTTTGCAAAGACTTAAGGATATTAGCAGGGAATGGATAAGATTCTATCCAAAGAGATAGTGCTTCAAAAAAAACCCCAAAACTGTCTTCTGGAATTATTCCCACTTTCCCTTGGACACCTGCTAGCTTCAATTTGTGCCTACTGCAACCTCTTTCCCAATACAGATTTATCTAGTTAACATGATTATTTAAATATGGGTGAAAGTCCTTGCATCCTTTTGAAAATATGGCATGATTACCCTTGTCTACTAATCCCCTGTGAATCCATTTTGGCTGGAGAAATTATCTGGGAGTCTGTTTCAGGTCAGCAGATCTTTTTTGTAGCTTTAAAGAAAACCACATTAGTTCAAATTGATACCTTAATCCTATGAACCATACACCCTCTGGAACTAAACTATTTTTAAAATAAAGTAATGTGCATTTATGAGTTGAGTCTGATGTGGCAATACTGTAATTTTTGTAGAAACAGTTTGGTGGAGAGAAAGGAGGATTAGAGCTTTTACAATCCGTGCCCCCTACTCTCACTATAAGTTTGTAAAGACACTGGCCCGCTGAGTGAGCTAAGATGTGAAGCCCTATGTAATGAAATGCGGTACTGAAATGAAGTCAAGCATAGAAAGAGGTCTGTGAACCTGGTAAAGTATTCTGGAAAGAACATACACCAGGGAATAAATTCAACTATTGTATTGTTCCCAAGAGTTAGAGAATGCTAGGGTCGATTTTCCACTTATGTTTAGTTTTGTGTAGCATTATACTAGCAGAGACTGGTTTCAGATGGTTCACATGAGCATGCACTCATGTGTGAAAGAAAAGAAAAATAAAAATGGACATTGTTCATGAGACATTTCTGTTATTCAACAATAATTGTGAAAATTTTCCAAGTGGGCAGCACATAACTTAACCTTGCACTTCCAGCCACATTACTGTTTTATTTGTGTGTTTATTTTTGTTGTTATTTTTAATGGGAAGATATGAAAGAGAGGGACAAAGACTTTCCATCACCTTGACCTCACTTAGTACCTACTCAGAGAAATACATTTTAAATAGATTTACAGTGAAAATGTTCAGCAGATAATTCTCTCCAAGATAAGCATTCTTTCCTCTCTCCAAACTTTGCAAAGACTTAAGGATATTAGCAGGGAATGGATAAGATTCTATCCAAAGAGATAGTGGTTCCAAAAAAAAAAAAACAAAACTGTCTTCTGGAATTATTCCCACTTTGCCTTGGATACCTGCTAGCTCCAATTTGTGCCTACAGAGTACAGATTTATCTAGTTAATATGATTATTTAAATGCAGGTGAAAGTCCTTGCATCCTTTTGAAAATATGGCATGATTATACATAATCTGTACGAAAACCTTGTGTTATGGTTGATTTGGCAATGCTGTCTCAGGCTTTTAGTCTCTCCTAATAGGCAAGAGAGGCATTTTGTGTCTTCCTCTTTATTTGCTACTTTAAAATTATTCTCTTTCCTGATAAACTTTTCTTATTTCTTAAGAGTGTTCCTTTGGTTTTTTTCCCCTGAATGCTCACTGAGTGTCAGGTATTGTGCACACATATCTACCACATTATTATTATTATAATTTTTAGAAGATTTATTTATTTATTTTGGGTGGGGGTCAGGTTGGGGAGGGAGGGGAGCAGGCGGGCCACTTCTATTGGTCTTTCAATTCTCTATTTTCATCCGTCTTTGTTCTTTTGCTCCTGTGGGCCTCCCATTGCGGTGGCGTCTGTCTTGCAGAGCGCCAGCTCTGGGCACATGTGCTCCAGAGCTCTGACTCGGTAATTGAACAAACACATCGGTCCAGCCGCTCCACCGCACGTGGGATCTTCCCAGGCCAGGGATTGAACTGGCGCCCTTCGCACTGTGAGGTAGTGTCCTACCCACTGGACTACCAGGGGAAGCCCTACCACATTATTAAGATAAGTGTCCCTTTGGCTTTTTCCCCGAATGCTTATTGAGTGTTAGGTATTGTGCACACATATCTACCACATTATTAAGATAGTAATATCATGATTCAAATGGATGATTTACTAAAGACCATGTAGCTAGAAAATCCTAAGGCTGTATTTGGGAGCCAAGATCAGAATGGCACATGTATCCCTCTCAATTATATGATACCACCTCCCAGATAAAAACAAAACTAATATTGATATTGAAACACATTTTAGGACTCAAAAGACCAAGAATAAGTTATATTATTAGCCTTGTGTCATGAAAGTAAGTTATAACTTTCTCATATTTGGCCACTTTTTTGATGACCTATCAACATGTGTCCTAAGTACGGCTATACAATTTCTCACTCATAATGAATCTTGTGATTTGACCTACCATGTATGAGAAAGTAGGAAGAGAAGTTGGTTTCTGAAGATGCACCCCTTTTTTTGATTTACTGAGATGGTCTGGATCAACTCAATGGATATAAAGTCCTTGCATCCTTTTGAAAATATGGCATGATTATACATAATCTGTACGAAAACCTTGTGTTATGGTTGATTTGGCAATGCTGTCTCAGGCTTTTAGTCTCTCCTAATAGGCAAGAGAGGCATTTTGTGTCTTCCTCTTTATTTGCTACTTTAAAATTATTCTCTTTCCTGATAAACTTTTCTTATTTCTTAAGAGTGTTCCTTTGGTTTTTTTCCCCTGAATGCTCACTGAGTGTCAGGTATTGTGCACACATATCTACCACATTATTATTATTATAATTTTTAGAAGATTTATTTATTTATTTTGGGTGGGGGTCAGGTTGGGGAGGGAGGGGAGCAGGCGGGCCACTTCTATTGGTCTTTCAATTCTCTATTTTCATCCGTCTTTGTTCTTTTGCTCCTGTGGGCCTCCCATTGCGGTGGCGTCTGTCTTGCAGAGCGCCAGCTCTGGGCACATGTGCTCCAGAGCTCTGACTCGGTAATTGAACAAACACATCGGTCCAGCCGCTCCACCGCACGTGGGATCTTCCCAGGCCAGGGATTGAACTGGCGCCCTTCGCACTGTGAGGTAGTGTCCTACCCACTGGACTACCAGGGGAAGCCCTACCACATTATTAAGATAAGTGTCCCTTTGGCTTTTTTTCCCTGAATGCTTATTGAGTGTTAGGTATTGTGCACACATATCTACCACATTATTAAGATAGTAATATCATGATTCAAATGGATGATTTACTAAAGACCATGTAGCTAGAAAATCCTAAGGCTGTATTTGGGAGCCAAGATCAGAATGGCACATGTATCCCTCTCAATTATATGATACCACCTCCCAGATAAAAACAAAACTAATATTGATATTGAAACACATTTTAGGACTCAAAAGACCAAGAATAAGTTATATTATTAGCCTTGTGTCATGAAAGTAAGTTATAACTTTCTCATATTTGGCCACTTTTTTGATGACCTATCAACATGTGTCCTAAGTACGGCTATACAATTTCTCACTCATAATGAATCTTGTGATTTGACCTACCATGTATGAGAAAGTAGGAAGAGAGAAGTTGGTTTCTGAAGATGCATGCTCTTTCCTTGAAAATATGTTTATCTAATGGGTATATTCTGACAATGAGATGGTTGGCTGGCATCACAGACTCAATGGATATGAGTTTGAGCCAACTCTGGGAGATGGTGAAGGACAAGGAGGCCTGGCGTGCTGCAGTCCCTGGGGTCGCAAAGAGTCAGTCATGACTGAGTGACTGAACTGAACTGAACTGAACTTATATTTGGCAACTGATTGATTTTGAAATGTTTATTATTAGCTGGAAGGTAAGCATTTATAGGAAATAAAATGTAGAGTGATGTAATCAACCTCCAGATAAGTGACTTGGATTAAAATCTTGACTCAAATTGTTAGCTATGTGAGCTTGGGAAAGACCTTCAGATTCTTCATTTGTCAAGAACTTTAAAAAATATCATTATCTGCCTGCATTACATTGTTAAAATGGGTTGTTACTGTTATATAAAATAGCTTAAAATGGACTATAAATTTAAAGAATAAACATTCAAAATAATAGCAATAATAACAACAACAACAATTCTAACTTGTCTATACATGAAAATTACAGAACTTGAAGCAAGTGTTGCCTGATTTCAAGGCTCTTTCAATCTCCAATTATTTGTGATCAAAACATTATGATTACATTATAGCTAAAATCTACCACTTTTTCATCTCTTTAACATATGGTATGTTACTAATAGTGTGTATATATATATTATACACATTCAGAATAGAGGCTATACAATATATAGCATATATTGCATTTATATATAATGCATATAACAGTGTAATCTTTTTATAACAGTAAGGAATAGCAAGGCTAACCTCTGAGTTAGCCTTCAGTAATGAGTAGGGAACAGAAGAGTTCTAAAGCAATTTAAAATATTCTCATGTCATTATCCTTCCATTAGTATTTTTAAAAATAATAATACAGTAATTACAGTGGTATCTGATTAATAATATTATTTATTTGTTTATAATTGATTTACTAAGCCACTCTCCTGAAATTTATCTTAGTTTAAAAAATTAGAAAATTAAAATACAGTGAGATCTTATAAGCAATGTTTTTAAAGAAAGTAGGAAGAGAGAAGTTGGTTTCTGAAGATGCATGCTCTTTCCTTGAAAATATGTTTATCTAATGGGTATATTCTGACAATGAGATGGTTGGCTGGCATCACAGACTCAATGGATATGAGTTTGAGCCAACTCTGGGAGATGGTGAAGGACAAGGAGGCCTGGCGTGCTGCAGTCCCTGGGGTCGCAAAGAGTCAGTCATGACTGAGTGACTGAACTGAACTGAACTGAACTTATATTTGGCAACTGATTGATTTTGAAATGTTTATTATTAGCTGGAAGGTAAGCATTTATAGGAAATAAAATGTAGAGTGATGTAATCAACCTCCAGATAAGTGACTTGGATTAAAATCTTGACTCAAATTGTTAGCTATGTGAGCTTGGGAAAGACCTTCAGATTCTTCATTTGTCAAGAACTTTAAAAAATATCATTATCTGCCTGCATTACATTGTTAAAATGGGTTGTTACTGTTATATAAAATAGCTTAAAATGGACTATAAATTTAAAGAATAAACATTCAAAATAATAGCAATAATAACAACAACAACAATTCTAACTTGTCTATACATGAAAATTACAGAACTTGAAGCAAGTGTTGCCTGATTTCAAGGCTCTTTCAATCTCCAATTATTTGTGATCAAAACATTATGATTACATTATAGCTAAAATCTACCACTTTTTCATCTCTTTAACATATGGTATGTTACTAATAGTGTGTATATATATATTATACACATTCAGAATAGAGGCTATACAATATATAGCATATATTGCATTTATATATAATGCATATAACAGTGTAATCTTTTTATAACAGTAAGGAATAGCAAGGCTAACCTCTGAGTTAGCCTTCAGTAATGAGTAGGGAACAGAAGAGTTCTAAAGCAATTTAAAATATTCTCATGTCATTATCCTTCCATTAGTATTTTTAAAAATAATAATACAGTAATTACAGTGGTATCTGATTAATAATATTATTTATTTGTTTATAATTGATTTACTAAGCCACTCTCCTGAAATATCTGATTCTGTAGGTTTAATCTGGAACCCATACAATTGCAGGTATCTATAATTTTACAGACATACAAGTGAGTATCTTTATAAGCAAGTTTGGGAAGAAAAGCTTCACATATTATGCCATATATGTGTGTGTGTGTGTGTGTGTGTGTGTTGGGGGGGGGGTGTTCCCTCTCACCTGAACAGTGACCTAGCATAATTCAAAACGTGTGGTAGGATCAGCGCAATGAGGCATACATTTTGCAAAGAACATTTTGGTCATTCTTGCTCTGGGAGGAAATATCTGCCCAGATCTTATGGGGATATCTGTTAAGCAAATGTCAAGGCAGTCACAACTAGGATCCATTTAAAGACTGCACAGCTTACTTCCATGTCTCAAAACACTAATAAAGTGGCCAAAGTGCTGACTTTGTTTATGAGCTACCTACTTTCCCACTTCCTTTATCTCTGTGTGACCTCAAAGCAGATAAAGGAGGGCTTCAAGGCAGCAGCAGCTGTGGGCTCTACCAAGTCTCCTGGCAATAGTCAGAGCTGGGTTCATCCTTTTTCACTTCAACTTTAATCTCAGTCCATGTGACAGTTTTAACTTCTAACATCCTGGCTACAGTCTCTGCACATCTGTAAACTTGTGTCTTATTCTTCATTTCAAAGTTATGAGATGCCTACTTTGGAAAAGAAGAATAATTGAAAAAGCAGTGAATTTGATTTGATGTGACAGAAGAAAGCAATTGGAGGCGATATTATAACTACTCAAGCTTGCAGGAACTTTTTTATTGCCAATGAAGAACTTTTTCAATTTGGACAAACACACAAGCATGACGTGTTCTTGATAAGTGCTTTTCTTTCCAAAAATCTAAAAATAGTTTACAATTAGCCTGTCGTGCATTTATAAGAGTGCTGATAAATGCTACCATTCCTTCTGGAAGAAAAAAAAGGCAGTGTGAAAAGAAATACACACATACACAAGTTGAAGAATAGTGGATTTCCAGGTATAGAGCCCCACACCCATTAATCAAGCAGTAAATATCTGTATAGTAACAAACAACATAAAATATAGGACTAGCTACTGACAGAATGAAGGATAGGGAATATCGTAATCACTTGATATATAGGTTGTTATAAGAATTGAGTGAATAGAAAAAGCGATCAACAAATGTCTGTCATTTTCATTAATTATTTTTCTTTAAGAAACTTAAGATAAGAATGTGCAAAGATACCTAATAGTAATCTGCTTCAAAATTAGACGAAAGTTTTACATAGCTTAATTCTTTTCTGCATCCCTACTAACTTGGGAGGATCAATAGTATCTAGAGAATTCTGTTGCAGTAAGTATATATTAACTACAAATCAATGCCAGAGGCAGTATATTATATAGAACAGTGGTTGATTTTTTCCCCCAAATCACAGGAAACATTTGGCAATGATTGGAAATATTTTAGGTTGCCACTATTTGGAATGAAGGGGTTACCACTGGTTTCTAGTAGGTAGAGTCTAGGGATGCTACTCTACACTGTACAATGCACAGTTTAGTCCCTCAATAAAGAATCACTGGGTCCAAAATGCCAACAGCGACAAGGAAGTCTAAAGACTTTGTACCTCAAGATTAGGAGACCAAGAGAAAATGAAAGAAAAACAGGGGAGAGGAAAATGCTAATATAAAAAGCAGTAATAAAATTATGAAAATCCCACAAGAGGAGTTCAGGGAACAGTGAAAAACAGACTTTGGATTGTGTGTTCCCATTTCTTATAATTACCAGTCTGCATTTCCCCTCCACATTCCTCCTGTGCCCTGGATCATTCACCAGAGCATCTAGTCATGTGACTCTGATCCAGTAATCCACTCTCACGATCAATTCCATTTACCTTCAAGAAACCACAATTTCTCCCTTTGACTTGCCTGTCTGTAACAAATACAACTCTAGAGTCCTTAGAGGCACTTCCATTCTCTAGTCCCCATGCTTGGCTTAATGTAGACAAATGAAAACCCCCATCCTCTTTAATACTTATTTCACACTTCATACTTCTCTGAGATGTCCAAATGTCCATTAAACCCATTTCAATAGATCACCTACAACAAAGAGTAGAAATGAGGATAATTACAAGATCTTAAGGAATCTCCATTTTCAGCCATCTGCATTAATAGGAAAAAAAACATACTAGGCACATACCATCTTAAGCCATTATTAGCAACGTATTTCTTCTCTAATCAATCATTTCTTTGAGCATATGTTTTCTCTGTCTAAGTGATAAAAAAAACTAGTCAGAACCAATTAGTTTACTTCTAAATTAGACGAAAGTTTTACATAGCTTAATTCTTTTCTGCATCCCTACTAACTTGGGAGGATCAATAGTATCTAGAGAATTCTGTTGCAGTAAGTATATATTAACTACAAATCAATGCCAGAGGCAGTATATTATATAGAACAGTGGTTGATTTTTTCCCCCAAATCACAGGAAACATTTGGCAATGATTGGAAATATTTTAGGTTGCCACTATTTGGAATGAAGGGGTTACCACTGGTTTCTAGTAGGTAGAGTCTAGGGATGCTACTCTACACTGTACAATGCACAGTTTAGTCCCTCAATAAAGAATCACTGGGTCCAAAATGCCAACAGCGACAAGGAAGTCTAAAGACTTTGTACCTCAAGATTAGGAGACCAAGAGAAAATGAAAGAAAAACAGGGGAGAGGAAAATGCTAATATAAAAAGCAGTAATAAAATTATGAAAATCCCACAAGAGGAGTTCAGGGAACAGTGAAAAACAGACTTTGGATTGTGTGTTCCCATTTCTTATAATTACCAGTCTGCATTTCCCCTCCACATTCCTCCTGTGCCCTGGATCATTCACCAGAGCATCTAGTCATGTGACTCTGATCCAGTAATCCACTCTCACGATCAATTCCATTTACCTTCAAGAAACCACAATTTCTCCCTTTGACTTGCCTGTCTGTAACAAATACAACTCTAGAGTCCTTAGAGGCACTTCCATTCTCTAGTCCCCATGCTTGGCTTAATGTAGACAAATGAAAACCCCCATCCTCTTTAATACTTATTTCACACTTCATACTTCTCTGAGATGTCCAAATGTCCATTAAACCCATTTCAATAGATCACCTACAACAAAGAGTAGAAATGAGGATAATTACAAGATCTTAAGGAATCTCCATTTTCAGCCATCTGCATTAATAGGAAAAAAAACATACTAGGCACATACCATCTTAAGCCATTATTAGCAACGTATTTCTTCTCTAATCAATCATTTCTTTGAGCATATGTTTTCTCTGTCTAAGTGATAAAAAAAAAAACTAGTCAGAACATGGTTCCACATTTTGAGTTCTCACTTCTATGAATTTCATAAAAGAAACTAAAAGTTTGAGCACATTTCTTCCATTACTATGACCTTATTAATATCTTATTTTCCCATTCATGTTCCAATATTAAAGAATATTTACCTTAAATACATTCAACAAGGACAGTGCTGGAGGGAAAATCAAATTAATATAATTTAAGGAATGAGGATTAGAGGGCAATTTCATGATTAATACATATGTGGTTATTAATGTTTGATTATAATTCTACTAAAAAGAGGACATTTTTCCTACATCTTGTGATTTTAAACATTCTAGTAATTTTTTGCACATCTGATAGAGAAACCAGAACCACAGAGTTGAAAGAATATGAAAAAAAAAAATCTAGCAGCTGCCTGATTATAATAACCTTGAGGCAAAGAAGTTGGTCAGGAGGGCAATTCTTTTGTTTACTTTTAATTTCCTTCTGGCTTTTAAAAATATATCTTGTGTTCATATAAATGCTACATCAAAGCAGTCATAATAAATAATTAGAGTGTTATCAAGAACCGTTTTGTTCTTCCAGCTGCCAAAAACATTTTATTTACATAGTATTGTGAAGTGATTCAAAAACAGCTGCTGTTTTATGTGAGCCATTCCATGATTTGATTTGAAATGCTTTACTCCAATATATCCAATGTCATTTTAAGAGCAATGACAGACTCATGACAAAACAGTTTTTGGACTGTCGTGCCATCTCAGGAGAAAATAACTGATCGATGGATGAATGGTGTAAATAGAAATGTATGCTTTCCAAAGGGAAATGTTAGCTTGAAATTGCATGCTCTTCGGGTGAGTATGTAAACTGTACAATTTCGGAAAATGTGCAAGGTCAGACACCTAGAGGACTTCCCCGGAAATGCATCCTGCTGGGAGCGGACAATTCACTTGCTAATTTAATTTACCTTGCCTCTGGAGTCTTCTATTCTCCCACACTATGTAACATGGAAATAGTGAGATAATTACAAGATCTTAAGGAATCTCCATTTTCAGCCATCTGCATTAATAGGAAAAAAAACATACTAGGCACATACCATCTTAAGCCATTATTAGCAACGTATTTCTTCTCTAATCAATCATTTCTTTGAGCATATGTTTTCTCTGTCTAAGTGATAAAAAAAAAAACTAGTCAGAACATGGTTCCACATTTTGAGTTCTCACTTCTATGAATTTCATAAAAGAAACTAAAAGTTTGAGCACATTTCTTCCATTACTATGACCTTATTAATATCTTATTTTCCCATTCATGTTCCAATATTAAAGAATATTTACCTTAAATACATTCAACAAGGACAGTGCTGGAGGGAAAATCAAATTAATATAATTTAAGGAATGAGGATTAGAGGGCAATTTCATGATTAATACATATGTGGTTATTAATGTTTGATTATAATTCTACTAAAAAGAGGACATTTTTCCTACATCTTGTGATTTTAAACATTCTAGTAATTTTTTGCACATCTGATAGAGAAACCAGAACCACAGAGTTGAAAGAATATGAAAAAAAAAAATCTAGCAGCTGCCTGATTATAATAACCTTGAGGCAAAGAAGTTGGTCAGGAGGGCAATTCTTTTGTTTACTTTTAATTTCCTTCTGGCTTTTAAAAATATATCTTGTGTTCATATAAATGCTACATCAAAGCAGTCATAATAAATAATTAGAGTGTTATCAAGAACCGTTTTGTTCTTCCAGCTGCCAAAAACATTTTATTTACATAGTATTGTGAAGTGATTCAAAAACAGCTGCTGTTTTATGTGAGCCATTCCATGATTTGATTTGAAATGCTTTACTCCAATATATCCAATGTCATTTTAAGAGCAATGACAGACTCATGACAAAACAGTTTTTGGACTGTCGTGCCATCTCAGGAGAAAATAACTGATCGATGGATGAATGGTGTAAATAGAAATGTATGCTTTCCAAAGGGAAATGTTAGCTTGAAATTGCATGCTCTTCGGGTGAGTATGTAAACTGTACAATTTCGGAAAATGTGCAAGGTCAGACACCTAGAGGACTTCCCCGGAAATGCATCCTGCTGGGAGCGGACAATTCACTTGCTAATTTAATTTACCTTGCCTCTGGAGTCTTCTATTCTCCCACACTATGTAACATGGAAATAGTGAGATAAGTGCTTAAATTCTCCCTTATAGAAGTTAACATAAGCAGGACAAGGCCAAAGTAGGAAGAGAAAAAAAAAAACAAAAACAGACGAAAAAAATGCAGCAGCAGAAGAAAATGGGTAAGGCAAAAAAAAAAAAAAATTAGAATAAAAAGAAATGAGGAAAGGAAAGGAAAGACCAAGAGCCCAGTTGCCTCATTTCCTCCCTCTACTCATGGCCATGGAGTCTCTTTTAATTCCTTCATTAATAGGAATGCCTGGGTTGTTGTACAATTCTTTATCCCACAGAAATATCTTCTTGCTTTTCTCAGAAAGAGGTACACAAGTTGAGGAGTACTTTAGGATTTTTGACTACAGCTAAAATATGCTGAGGTACTGCTACAGGAATGACCAACTGCATAATGACTTTGAGTTAGAGTGTCAATAAGAAAATAAGTAACCTAATTAGAAAGTGACATCTTGAGGTGTCTTGGTCATTCCTGTTGCAAGAATGGAGTTTTCCAGGTAAGAATACTGATGTGGACTGCCATTTTCTCCTCCAGGGGATCGTCCTGACCCAGGGATCAAATCCACATCTCTAATGTATCCTATATTAGTAGGTGATTCTTTACCATCGTGGCATCTAAGAAAATGATTTTGGAAAGTGATTTTGGAGAGTAAGATAATAAAATCTGCTACTGTTTTCACTTTTTCTGCCATGAACCAACAGGACCAGATGCCATGATCTTAGTTTTTTGAATGTTCAGTTTTAAGCTAGTTTTCTCACTCTCTTCTTTTATCCTCATCATTAGAGTGGTACCATCTGCATATCTGAGGTTGTTGATATTTTTATCGGAAATCTTGATTCCAGTTTGTGCTTCATTCAGCTCAGCATTTTGCATGATATACTCTACACATAAGTTAAATAAGTCAGGTGACAATATAGAAATGTATGCTTTCCAAAGGAAATGTTAGCTTGAAATTGCATGTTCAGTTGTAAACTGAAATTTCGGAAATTGTGCGAGTAGAAACTGTACTTCAAACGGAAAGGGGCCCAAATCCCTGCTGGGAGCGGACAATTCACTTGCTAATTTAATTTACCTTGCCTCTGGAGTCTTCTATTCTCCCACACTATGTAACATGGAAATAGTGAGATAAGTGCTTAAATTCTCCCTTATAGAAGTTAACATAAGCAGGACAAGGCCAAAGTAGGAAGAGAAAAAAAAAAACAAAAACAGACGAAAAAAATGCAGCAGCAGAAGAAAATGGGTAAGGCAAAAAAAAAAAAAAAAAAATTAGAATAAAAAGAAATGAGGAAAGGAAAGGAAAGACCAAGAGCCCAGTTGCCTCATTTCCTCCCTCTACTCATGGCCATGGAGTCTCTTTTAATTCCTTCATTAATAGGAATGCCTGGGTTGTTGTACAATTCTTTATCCCACAGAAATATCTTCTTGCTTTTCTCAGAAAGAGGTACACAAGTTGAGGAGTACTTTAGGATTTTTGACTACAGCTAAAATATGCTGAGGTACTGCTACAGGAATGACCAACTGCATAATGACTTTGAGTTAGAGTGTCAATAAGAAAATAAGTAACCTAATTAGAAAGTGACATCTTGAGGTGTCTTGGTCATTCCTGTTGCAAGAATGGAGTTTTCCAGGTAAGAATACTGATGTGGACTGCCATTTTCTCCTCCAGGGGATCGTCCTGACCCAGGGATCAAATCCACATCTCTAATGTATCCTATATTAGTAGGTGATTCTTTACCATCGTGGCATCTAAGAAAATGATTTTGGAAAGTGATTTTGGAGAGTAAGATAATAAAATCTGCTACTGTTTTCACTTTTTCTGCCATGAACCAACAGGACCAGATGCCATGATCTTAGTTTTTTGAATGTTCAGTTTTAAGCTAGTTTTCTCACTCTCTTCTTTTATCCTCATCATTAGAGTGGTACCATCTGCATATCTGAGGTTGTTGATATTTTTATCGGAAATCTTGATTCCAGTTTGTGCTTCATTCAGCTCAGCATTTTGCATGATATACTCTACACATAAGTTAAATAAGTCAGGTGACAATATAGAGCCTAGACATACTCTTTTCCCAATTTTGAACCAGTCAGTTTGGGTCTTTTTTGTTTTTCTTTTTAACCTTTACCTAATAGAATCCACAACATGGACACAACTCTTCATTAAAATTGAGGTAATATTTTAAAAAGCCTTAAGTAGAAATCATCACTTTTTTTCTTAAAATTTGCTTAGATAAAATCATCTTTTTGAATCCCAAATACAAGAGAATTTCTTCATGCTTGTCACCATAATCCCAGCCCTCACTAAGAAAAACTTAATGTACATATGATATAATAAAGAGTAGTCAAAATAATATGTGATTCTTTCATAAAAATATTTTTTCTAAGGTCTACTATAACTTCTTTTAGAAAGTATGTAATCAAAGTACTGATTGCTTTTCTCCAAAACTTCTTTATGTGGAGCTGTTTTGTTGCAAATACTGTTTTCGGTTTTTTCCAAGTAACTTTCCATAATTATTCTCCACTGAATTAGCAAAACCAAAGAAAACTATTTTACTTGCTCTTCTGGTTTAAAGTGTCTTTTTTTTTTTTTTTTTTGCCATTTTAATGTGAAAGAGAGTTTTCCACGTGCCAAATAAACTCAATTTTTGAGACTCTAATGACTTGTCATTCTGAAGATATTACAGGGAAATGCCTGAGGTTCCTTTCAATCTCTCATCCCTCTGAGTGATCATTCTTAATGTCATCAATCTGGGACTTATCACTTTGATAATGTTGCTCAGATTTTTTTCAGATTTTCAATTTCTGTGTCTATATTAATCTATGTGATCAAGAATTTGGCAATCACTAAGTGAACAATATGCCAGCAAAATCATCTGTTTAGACCAATATCATTTTTACAGATTTTTAATACATAAATTATAACTGCTTACCAATTAAGAAATCCTGAGCAACAAACATTGTATTTAATGTTATCAAATAAACTGATACCCATCAATGATAAATAAAATAATACATTATGCTCACACTGGCACTTTCTTATTACCTAATGGTTGTTTTGTTTATTTAACTAGTATCTTTAGATGTTTTGGAACATCAGCACATTACTAAAAATAATTAAACATGAGAGTAAAATTCCAAGAACAGGATAAAATTCTGGCAAATTCTTAGCCATCAGCAAAATTAAAGAGCATTTAAAATTCAAAGCAAAAATAGTTGTGGGGCTCTGTATTGAAAGAGGACCATTTTAAGCATAAAGAAGCTTAAGCACATGTTTGCAGTTTGGAGCTAAAATGGCGCCTACAGGAAGGGATGTGGGAGTGAAAAGAAGCTTAAGCACATTGTTTCAGTTTGCAGCTAAGATGGCGCCTACAGGAAGGGACATGGAAATGAAGGGAAGCTTAAGTGCATTGTTTAAAGAAGCTTAAGCACATGTTTGCAGCTAAAATGGCGCCTACAGGAAGAGACAGGGCGTGATCT
This sequence comes from Tragulus kanchil, assembly GCA_022376925.1. Taxonomy (NCBI): domain Eukaryota; kingdom Metazoa; phylum Chordata; class Mammalia; order Artiodactyla; family Tragulidae; genus Tragulus; species Tragulus kanchil. The sequence goes on along the minus strand of JAIOJX010000004.1, from coordinate 239,249,576 downwards.
AAATTGTTAATTGATGGTCAAAATTTCTGATTGGTTCCCCTGGCTTCCGCGCTCATGAATGATTGCTTGGCCTTTAGCTTGATCGGTGTAATCTATAGGAAGTCCCGTGCAAAACCCCCTTGACTTGCCTATAAAAGCTGTGGATCTTCATTAATAAAGCGGAACTACTTCGATGGAACCCCTGTCGCGTCTGATTGTCCCCTGCCTCAGCCAGGGGGCTGCGGGGCGGACAGTTCAAGATTTGCCTTTCTCCGAGATCTCCTGGTTCAGCCGGGGGCAATCCCGCTGCCTTACCTTTTTGCGGAAGGTCCCTGCAAATAGTGATATTAGAACAGTTTGCTCATTAGTCAGTTGCTGACAGACTATGATCACATACATGTGGCAAGCCTAACAAACTGCATAACTACAGGTTTATAAAGATATTGTTAGTCATATATTGACCATTTCACTTAATCTTGTATTAGCTATATACTGAAATTCTAGCACTATTCGCTAAGGAAAATGTCCAGCTGGTATATATTATTAATGATATTTGATTATTTTATGTCTGTAATACCTTCTAAACTCTCAAATTTTATATTTTATAGTATAACAGTGTTATTACTCTAAGTTACAACTATCAGAGGCCTTGGCCTATTTTCAAACATCTATTTCAGAGAAATGCTACAAAGTTTTTAGAAACTCTTAGGGATCTTTATTTTGACATCAGCACATTACTAAAAATAATTAAACATGAGAGTAAAATTCCAAGAACAGGATAAAATTCTGGCAAATTCTTAGCCATCAGCAAAATTAAAGAGCATTTAAAATTCAAAGCAAAAATAGTTGTGGGGCTCTGTATTGAAAGAGGACCATTTTAAGCATAAAGAAGCTTAAGCACATGTTTGCAGTTTGGAGCTAAAATGGCGCCTACAGGAAGGGATGTGGGAGTGAAAAGAAGCTTAAGCACATTGTTTCAGTTTGCAGCTAAGATGGCGCCTACAGGAAGGGACATGGAAATGAAGGGAAGCTTAAGTGCATTGTTTAAAGAAGCTTAAGCACATGTTTGCAGCTAAAATGGCGCCTACAGGAAGAGACAGGGCGTGATCTAAATTGTTAATTGATGGTCAAAATTTCTGATTGGTTCCCCTGGCTTCCGCGCTCATGAATGATTGCTTGGCCTTTAGCTTGATCGGTGTAATCTATAGGAAGTCCCGTGCAAAACCCCCTTGACTTGCCTATAAAAGCTGTGGATCTTCATTAATAAAGCGGAACTACTTCGATGGAACCCCTGTCGCGTCTGATTGTCCCCTGCCTCAGCCAGGGGGCTGTGGGGCGGGCAGTTCAAGATTTGCCTTTCTCCGAGATCTCCTGGTTCAGCCGGGGGCAATCCCGCTGCCTTACCTTTTTGCGGAAGGTCCCTGCAAATAGTGATATTAGAACAGTTTGCTCATTAGTCAGTTGCTGACAGACTATGATCACATACATGTGGCAAGCCTAACAAACTGCATAACTACAGGTTTATAAAGATATTGTTAGTCATATATTGACCATTTCACTTAATCTTGTATTAGCTATATACTGAAATTCTAGCACTATTCGCTAAGGAAAATGTCCAGCTGGTATATATTATTAATGATATTTGATTATTTTATGTCTGTAATACCTTCTAAACTCTCAAATTTTATATTTTATAGTATAACAGTGTTATTACTCTAAGTTACAACTATCAGAGGCCTTGGCCTATTTTCAAACATCTATTTCAGAGAAATGCTACAAAGTTTTTAGAAACTCTTAGGGAAGAGAATGTCATCAAGCTTTAATGAGTATTGAGCTATCTCTAGTTGGAACAATCTAGGGCATAGACAGACCTTAACTGTTAACAACTTGCACTCTATAAAATCACAATGTGCTATCCTACACTTACATATACATCATCTCATTTTATAGCCATGACAACTGTGAAAGTCTTCTTTAGGAGATAAATATCCTCAAGGCAAATAAAGTAACTTGTCCAAAGTTAAACAATATATGAATATGTGGAACCAAAGTCTTCTGCAATGATCATGCACCAAACTATAAGAGATATCAAATGAGAACACAGGTCACCTGACACCAGGTATAATTCATGATCTAAGACAATATATTACAGTTTGACATTCATTGAACCTGTCACTACTGTTCATAATGTGCAATAAAATTTGGAGATAAAATAGTGAGGAAAACAGAAATTGGTACAAATTAAAAAACTGTTGAAAAATGTGAGTGTTAGCTGCTCAGTTGTGTCCTATTCTTTGCGATTCCATGGACTGCAGCCTGCCAGGCTCCTCTGTCCATGGGATTCTCCAGGGGAGAATACTGGGGTGGGTAGCCATTCCTTTCTCCAGGAGATCTTCCCCACCTAGGGATTTAACCTGGGTCTCCCGTATTGCACGCAGATTCTTTACCATCTGAGCCACCATTACCCAATGTTTACAACCTGATCCAGGTGGTAAGGAGGACAGAAACAGGGTTTTGATAAAGGTAAAGAAACTTGTGAGGATGACTTATCCTGATACTTATACCACAGATCACCAAAAAGTGAGATGGACGGTATACAGAAGAATGCATTTCAGAGGGGAAACAACATGTGCAAATGCCCAGGGGCAGTAGAGGAAGCAAAAGATTTGAGGAACTGGAAGTCCCAGGTGGCTGATGTATAGGGAAGAGAGGAAGAAAGGGTTGGGATGATTCTGAAGAAGTTGAAGCCACTAATGCAAGGCCTTGTAGGCAATGTTGAAGATTTAAATCTTTCTCTTTGACAACTATAAAAGAGGCCTTGGCCTATTTTCAAACATCTATTTCAGAGAAATGCTACAAAGTTTTTAGAAACTCTTAGGGAAGAGAATGTCATCAAGCTTTAATGAGTATTGAGCTATCTCTAGTTGGAACAATCTAGGGCATAGACAGACCTTAACTGTTAACAACTTGCACTCTATAAAATCACAATGTGCTATCCTACACTTACATATACATCATCTCATTTTATAGCCATGACAACTGTGAAAGTCTTCTTTAGGAGATAAATATCCTCAAGGCAAATAAAGTAACTTGTCCAAAGTTAAACAATATATGAATATGTGGAACCAAAGTCTTCTGCAATGATCATGCACCAAACTATAAGAGATATCAAATGAGAACACAGGTCACCTGACACCAGGTATAATTCATGATCTAAGACAATATATTACAGTTTGACATTCATTGAACCTGTCACTACTGTTCATAATGTGCAATAAAATTTGGAGATAAAATAGTGAGGAAAACAGAAATTGGTACAAATTAAAAAACTGTTGAAAAATGTGAGTGTTAGCTGCTCAGTTGTGTCCTATTCTTTGCGATTCCATGGACTGCAGCCTGCCAGGCTCCTCTGTCCATGGGATTCTCCAGGGGAGAATACTGGGGTGGGTAGCCATTCCTTTCTCCAGGAGATCTTCCCCACCTAGGGATTTAACCTGGGTCTCCCGTATTGCACGCAGATTCTTTACCATCTGAGCCACCATTACCCAATGTTTACAACCTGATCCAGGTGGTAAGGAGGACAGAAACAGGGTTTTGATAAAGGTAAAGAAACTTGTGAGGATGACTTATCCTGATACTTATACCACAGATCACCAAAAAGTGAGATGGACGGTATACAGAAGAATGCATTTCAGAGGGGAAACAACATGTGCAAATGCCCAGGGGCAGTAGAGGAAGCAAAAGATTTGAGGAACTGGAAGTCCCAGGTGGCTGATGTATAGGGAAGAGAGGAAGAAAGGGTTGGGATGATTCTGAAGAAGTTGAAGCCACTAATGCAAGGCCTTGTAGGCAATGTTGAAGATTTAAATCTTTCTCTTTGGGAGTAACAAGAAAGCATTGTGGAGTAGAGTAGAAACTGGCCACGAGACTTATGACATGACTTGTATTTTAAAAAGGTAACTCAGGCTGTAATGCACAGAATAAATAGAACAAGATAGCATGGATTTGGGAGATCTTTAACAGGCTAGTTTAATTATCTACATGAGATATGATAGAGGCTGAAACAGAGATTTCCGCCCCCTCCCCTTCGGCCACTTCTATTGGTCTTTCATTTATTTATTTTCATCCGTCTTTGTTCTTTGGCCCGTGTGGGCCTCCCATGGCAGCGGCCTCTGTTGTTGCAGAGCACCGGCTCTGGGTGCATGCGCTCCAAAGCTCTGGCTCGGTAATTGGACACATCGGTCCAGAAGCTCCATGGCACGTGGGATCCTTCCAGGTCAGGGATCTAACCGGCGCCTCTTGCACTGCAAGGCGGTGTCCTTACCCACTGGACCACCAGGGAAGCCCCCAGAGATGGTTTTGATGGCAATAAGAAAAGTAAGAAATTACTAATTTTTAAGAAAATTACTGTTGATAGGACTTAATAATGCATTGGTTACACAAATGAGAAATAAAGAGGTACCAACAGTAGGTGTGAAGCTTTTTGCTACCAAGTAAGACAGAATGGAATCTATTCTATATAGATTTTAAGAATTAGAATCTATAGACATTCTAAGTGGGAATTCTACCCACTTCAGTATTCTTGCCTGGAGAATCCCATAGATAGGGGAGCCTGGTGGGCTACAGTCCATGGGGTCGCAAAGTGTTGGACACGACTGAATGACTAACATAGACAATAGAAGTGATTAGATGAATACAACTGTTCAGCTGCATATATGTAGTAGTGAGAGGAAGCAAACTAACTGGGGCAAGCATAACAGTAGGTAGCATTAATAAATTTCTTACTAGGTATAAGCACTAATCCAGAAACTTTATTATTCCTTTGGTTCTACCAGCAATTTTATATAGTTGGTAATATTATGTCCACTTAAATGAGGAAACTGAAGTGCAGAAATTTAAGTAAGTTGTTCAAGATACATAGTTAATAAGAGATAGAGCTGGAATTTGAAATCAAGCAGTCAGCTCCAGACTATGTTCTCTAAACCACTACATACACAACCTTTGTTTAGTAATATGACTTTCAGAGTCACTTATATCCATTGTCAATTCCTGATATCAGCTGTAGAAACAGATGAACATGATTCTTCCATTGAAACAGGGAATTCTATGCTAAAAGACTGTATTGATGTAAAAGTGAAAAGCAGATTTACCCAAGCTCTGTGTTAGGCCTAATGAATCTGCCAGACTAAATAGCCACGAATTTCCTACTCCAAATAAACTTCTCACATATTGAATTTATTGTTGTCATTAGTCTATATCAAGCAATTCAATTCAAGTCACTTTGGTTCTCCTAGTTTTCCTGACATGTTAAAAAAATCTATCTATCTAAATCACAACGAACTCAAATCTTCTACGATGGCTTCATAGTAACAGTTTTAAACTGCATCAGACAGTATCTCTGGTTATCTTCCGTCTGGTTGGCACACAAAAGTTTGCATGTTCAGTGGGAGGTACTGTAGTGATAACCAAAGGCAAAGAACTTTTATTTGCTCTCTGACTATCTCATAGAGAACTTTAAATAGAACCTATAAAATCTAGAACAGGAAAAATTAATTCTCTTTCTCTTCTTCTCTTTCTTCCTTTCCCTCTTCCACTTCCCCTCCCTCCTTCTTCTTCAATATTCTTTAGATTAAAGAAAACAAACAAATTTTCATTCCCAGCATGACCACACACTTACATCCTCCTGGAAATTGCAATGTCCTATTTTTGTCACTGTCAAAACTAAATGTTCTGTTTCTAGGAGAAATACCTGTATTATATGAAGGCAATATGTGATTTGGGGCTAACAATACAGAGAGCATGGATATATTTTTGTGAATGAAAAACTAACCATTTTTTTCAACATAAAGTTTGAGTTTCAATAAAAAAAAAACGCTTAAACTTTTTCAATCATCAAACTTTTACAAAGCTTCTTTTAAAATCTACTATGAAAAATATAATAGCATTTGTTGCTTTGTAACCTGCTAGGCACCATGACCTTTTAATATAAAAGCATTTAAACATAAAAGTGAGTTGAATATAACAGTTAATCCTCAGATTATATTATGACTCTTTAATTTTAAAAATGAAGCCAGGGATTCCCCTGGTGGTCCACTGGGTAAGGACACCGCCTTACAGTGCAAGGGGTGCCAGTTCAATCCCTGGCCTGGGAAGATCCCACGTGCCCTGGAGCGGCTGGACCAATGTGTCCAATTACCAAGCCGGAGCTCTGAGGTGCATGCGCCCAGAGCTGGTGCTCTGTGACAACAGAGGCCACCGCGATGGGAGACCCACAGGAGCCAAAGAACAAAGACGGATGAAAAATAGATAAATGAAAGACCAATAGAAGTGGCCTGCCCATCTCCCTCCCTCCCCACCCCACCCCCCAAAAAGATAAATAAATAAAATTAAAAAAAAAAAATGAAGCCAAGTTAAAGAAGAGCTCAGTATCCAGTGCACAGATATAAAGAGATAGAACTAGAAGTCAAAACCAGTGACAAAATTGTTCATGAAATCATTTCATATGTCAAGATGAGAAAGTTAAAATTTTTCCATATTCACTTCTAACATGTCTTTCTATACTTTCAAAATTTTGAAACTATGGAATAGTTGCAAAATTAAGATTCATTTTACCATTCATTAAAACAGAAATTTCAGTTACCAAGTTTACGGGTAACATGACTTTCAGGTAATGTGTGTGAAATGGGCTATATGTCACATCTATAAATTCAATTAAATTATTTGCACTGTGGAATGACTTAAGACTGTAATTCAACTTAAAATTGTAACTTAAGTACCAATTAAAATGTCTTTCAACAGACTGCATTAAGATGCAGCTTTAAAATGAGAAGTTAGTGGGTTCACAAAGACTGCCTGCCACACTCCAGGAAAAACAATTAAAGACAATAGAAATCTCCAAAACTATGAGCAGATTGTAGAAGTTCAAGTTGAAGCAGCAATTGGCATGCATCTGAAAAACTACCACTGATGCATTGGATATTTATCTGTCAAAAGTTGACTTCAAAGAGAAATTACCTCCAAAGGTGCCTAATCCAACTGAAGAATGTGAAAATATAAATTTATCAAATATGACAAACAGATGGATCTTAGGTTCTCTCTAACATGACTTTAAAGTATAACTATGACTCTGAATTTGGCAGAGAAGGATATGAGCATACAATTAAGGGCTCAAAGGTATGAGACAGACCTTTCAGTATGGGAAGCTGAGTAAACATAATTGGGTAAATGTATAAACAAAGAATTTGAGATCCAAGAAACCTTTCTAAGAGTTTGCCTTTCATGAGCTCCTAAAGGTTTGCCTCTGGTTTCCTACGAGATAAATTGACTTTGTAAATAGAAACTTGATTCTGGACAACTGTATATTGTAATGAAGATTGTCTCTAATGTGGCTGACTTTCAGAACTTAGTAACTTTCATAGAGGATTATAACTCAACAGCCTTCACTGAGTCTGACATGCCCAAAGCTTAGTGTTTCTTCCTTTACTTTAATACTGTGATCTAGGAGAAGAATACAAATAGAAAAGCTAAGACAATGTTTTACTCTGTCTTTTATTCTTCCATTCAAAGGAGTTTTTTCAGAAAGGTTTTGATAGATGGCCAACTGGCACAAATTCAACCATGTGCTTTTAGGTACCAACAGCACAAAAGTAAGCACAACTAACAGATGTTAGACAAAAGGGAATAATGGACAACATGTGAAAAGGGACTATGCAAAGGGAGTCACTGCTACTCAGGGTTACTCAGTTGTGGTTAGATCCAAGATGGGGATCCACTGATGCATATTTTCTGTCTGTTTATTTGTTTTTCCTCAATACTCCAAAGAACTCCACAAACTTTTTATGTTAAATATTCCAATCTTTTGCTGTCTCAATCAAACAAATAAAAACCATCTCCATGTCATTAAAAAACAAACAAACAAACAAACATACTTGTCAGGCAAGGATAGGACTTCTTCTGCCATTTGGTGATATGTGGTGTAGAATTTGAGGGCAAAATTCTACAGTTAATAAGTTTTGGGAAAACAAAGGAAAGGTGACTCTGCTTCTAAGAGGCAGAGTTGAGGGACCAGGCACAGAGAGAAATTCTGCAAATTTCAAACTTTGTGTCTTAAGTTTTAAGACAAGAGAAGACTCTAGAGTAGACTTAGAAATATAGGGTCAGATGTTTACGGAGAAAGCCTGCAAAGACAATGAGTAAAAACGTTATCATAAAATCTGGGACAAAACAAAGTTAAGAAGATTAGTGGGACAAAAGAAAGTGAAGAATATTAGTCATCTTCAACATTAAACTCCCACAATTTTCTACAAAACCAGAATTTATAGAAGTCTTCTGGATTATAATAAGTAAAATTATGTGAGGCAGGATGCTAAGGAAAGGCACCACTGACTCATTGATTGGGATTCCCCATTATACTCTAATACATTTTTATGAAAATGTATCATTATGCTGAGTACTTCACCAGTTAAATTAAGTAGGCTTGGCATGCTGCCTTTGGAGAGAAAGTAAACCCTGAAGTTTACTTTATCTTATCTCTCCTCCATAATTCCCTTGGAGGAAACAATACTCAATCCTAGTCTGCTCAGAGTAATTTATCTTCTTCTCTAAGAGCTCCTTATCTTCCCTGTCTTAGTATTCCCTTGATATACCTTTGAAAACAGGCAATAATTATATCAGTTCCATGCGGCTCTGATTCCTCTTACTATCTCATGTTTCATTCAAAATAACTTAATGTTTAGGATCATTTATAACAATAAATAGAGCATTCTGATGGTTTCCAGATGTTAGTAACATTTAAACACAAAGTTGATTCAAGCACTGGAGTCCCAGACATTAGAAATAATGCTAATTCCCACAGAGCTACAATAAATGTCCTCTAATCTGTTTTATTTTCGAAAATAATATTTCTAGTTATAAAAGAAATGCTTGCTAAATCAAAAGTATTAAAATTGTATTTAACTACAGGAAATAGAGAATGAAATTCTCCTTAAGTTTCTTTCTCTACATAGACTCCTACCACCCTAACCTCACATCTAGATAACCACTATTAACACTGTGCAATATCTCCTTCAAGGATATATATTGTTTCATTGTTTTGTTTGCATACATTACATTTAGGTAGATAATAAACAGGTCAGTAGGTTGATGGAACAATAGGCTAATGTCTGAAAACTACATTGCATCGCCTTCTCCTAATAGGTCTGCTTCAAGGGGGTTGAGGGACCAGGCACAGAGAGAAATTCTGCAAATTTCAAACTTTGTGTCTTAAGTTTTAAGACAAGAGAAGACTCTAGAGTAGACTTAGAAATATAGGGTCAGATGTTTACGGAGAAAGCCTGCAAAGACAATGAGTAAAAACGTTATCATAAAATCTGGGACAAAACAAAGTTAAGAAGATTAGTGGGACAAAAGAAAGTGAAGAATATTAGTCATCTTCAACATTAAACTCCCACAATTTTCTACAAAACCAGAATTTATAGAAGTCTTCTGGATTATAATAAGTAAAATTATGTGAGGCAGGATGCTAAGGAAAGGCACCACTGACTCATTGATTGGGATTCCCCATTATACTCTAATACATTTTTATGAAAATGTATCATTATGCTGAGTACTTCACCAGTTAAATTAAGTAGGCTTGGCATGCTGCCTTTGGAGAGAAAGTAAACCCTGAAGTTTACTTTATCTTATCTCTCCTCCATAATTCCCTTGGAGGAAACAATACTCAATCCTAGTCTGCTCAGAGTAATTTATCTTCTTCTCTAAGAGCTCCTTATCTTCCCTGTCTTAGTATTCCCTTGATATACCTTTGAAAACAGGCAATAATTATATCAGTTCCATGCGGCTCTGATTCCTCTTACTATCTCATGTTTCATTCAAAATAACTTAATGTTTAGGATCATTTATAACAATAAATAGAGCATTCTGATGGTTTCCAGATGTTAGTAACATTTAAACACAAAGTTGATTCAAGCACTGGAGTCCCAGACATTAGAAATAATGCTAATTCCCACAGAGCTACAATAAATGTCCTCTAATCTGTTTTATTTTCGAAAATAATATTTCTAGTTATAAAAGAAATGCTTGCTAAATCAAAAGTATTAAAATTGTATTTAACTACAGGAAATAGAGAATGAAATTCTCCTTAAGTTTCTTTCTCTACATAGACTCCTACCACCCTAACCTCACATCTAGATAACCACTATTAACACTGTGCAATATCTCCTTCAAGGATATATATTGTTTCATTGTTTTGTTTGCATACATTACATTTAGGTAGATAATAAACAGGTCAGTAGGTTGATGGAACAATAGGCTAATGTCTGAAAACTAAATTGCATCACCTTCTCCTAATTCTGTTTCATTATCTTCAAACCTCTATAACACCGACACGGACGTTCTCTTTCTAATTAGTAAAGTCTGCACAATTTTCTATTATATGGACATTCCATTACTGATTTAACCAACTCACTGTTGGTAGACAAGTGTTTAACTTTTTCCGCATCAAAACGGGAGATGAAAGAAAGAAACTTAAAGTACAATTGAATTTAAAACCTCAATTTTGGAGCCAAGATGGCGGAGGAATGAGGGGAAGATTTCACCAGTTCCCCAATAGAATCACCAGAACTAAACAAGAAATGAAACACCAACAACAAACCAGCCGCTGGACGCCAGCCAAAGAACTCCTTAGGCCTGCAAGGGTTGAAAGGTGAACAGCCAGAATTTTCCTGTTCTGCGAACTCTCTATCCCAAACCCCATGCTGGACGGGAGGAGAGAGCACTGGGGAGCGCCCTAAAAGAGAGCTTGAGAAAAGCGTTGGGGGGAGAGAAGGCAGCACTCACAGCACTCAGCGCAAAAACCTGATCGCCGGCAGAATGAAGACAGAGATAAGATACTGGGGGGGCGGGGGGCGTATGGAACGCAGTTAGGAAGTTCCCCGCAGGGAGCTGCCTAGGGACCTGGATAAGAGCCGGACAGGGAGCGCCCAGCGCGAAAATCGCACCACTTGGCTGGGTGAAAATCGCGACTTTCCACCTGGCACCAGGTAAGTTCAAACACTCCTCGGAGGGGCTTGCTGAACGGAGAGGGGAAGTCGCTCACAGAGTGCTGACCAGGGACCGGGCTCAAGCTGGACGGGAAAGCTTGTGTCCGCCTTTGGGACTTGGTCGCATTATCGGCAGTACGCGCATGCCAGCGACGGAGGAGCCCGTGCACCCCCGGAGCTGCAGCCGCAGCAGAGGAAGCTGGGAGAGAGGGACTGGAGGCTACAAGCGGGCGCGCGGTAGAGCCGGGGCGCCCCCCTCCAACACGGGACTGTGCGCGCGGCAGCCCTGGCCCAATGGACTGGGATCAGCCTGACGCCCCAGCCAGCACCCGAGCTCGCAGCAAAGCCTTTGTTTTGCTGAAAACAAAAACAGAAACCATAGCAACCGGTGCTGTAAGGGAAAGACTACATCATCAAGACAACACCATCGAGAGCAGATTGGTTTCCAACAGGCAGATGAGAAGATAAAAACTAGGGACAGTATTTCGCTTTTTTTGCTTGTTCATTTGTTGTGGACTATTTTGTTTATTCGATTGATTGGTCTGGTTTGGGTTTTTTTTCTTTCTTTCTTTTTTTTCTTATTTGGCCTCTTCTTATTAATTTTTTCTGCCCTTTTTAATTTTTAATTTTTTTTTGATTTTAAATTTTTTAAAAAATTTTAATTCTTGGAATCTTCTAATTTTCTTTCCTCTTTGCAACTGCTTCCTCCCTCTATGTTCTAAATGTAAAACCTTTTCCTATCTACCAATATCCTCCAGATAAACATTTCCTATATTCCTGTCTCCACTATTCTCTTCCAGCTGCACTAAACAATACAACACACTAATCTTTGCTACCTAACCCTATAAAATCCTTCCAAGATGAATCTATTCCTTCTCATTACCCATACACTCTCCACCTCTTCACCCCCAACACATGTCTTAGTTAAAAACTGCTTTCATTGTAATAGTCCAAGTCAGGACCTTGCCCTGGACATATTTTTCCAAACAATATTTTAATTAATTCAGAGCTTAACAGGCAGGTATCATCCTTGATTGTGTCCTTTGCCAGAAAGATTTCCTATGCTTTATCTCTGTAAGACTGGTCAGTTGTGGTTATGGCTGTGTATGTATGTATATATTATGACTATGTTAGAAAACCTCTGCATGCTTTTATGACCGTCACCCATCAGGGAGGCACCTCTTGTTCCTCAGATGCTAGTATTTGAACTAAAGATAACGGAACACCATGGCAAACCATACACAGAGCCTACATCCCCTGACCAATCATCAAACCAAGGATCCTCAGAGTGGAAGCCCTGATTCCAAGACCCCACACTATCAAAGAACATACAACACTAGAGATTATTCACCTGTAAACAAGACCTAACACCATCCAAGTCACATACCACTGAACCCTTCTACAAGGACAGAAACCCAAAGGAAGGGAGAATTCAACCAAGAGGCCTGGTGGAAAAAGAACTCCACACACAGACACACACAAAGAAACAAAAATTAACCTAATAATGAAACGACAGAGAAACACTGCACAAATGAAGGACCAAGCTAGAGAAACAGTGCTTCAAATGACAGAGGAGGAGATAGACAAATTATCTGAAAGAGAATTCAGAAAAGCTAATCTAATGAGGATGCAAAACACTGAAAACAGAATATTAGAGGAAATAAGTGTACTGAGAAGAGACATGCAAGAAATGAAAAATGAGCAAGTAGAGACAACTAACTCAATTGCTGAACTGAAAAATACTACAGAATGCCTCAACAGTAGAGTATCAGAGGCAGAAGAATGGATAAGTGAGCTGGAAGACAGAATGGTGGAAATAAGTGCTGAAGAAAAGAACAAAGCCCAAAGAATTAAAAGAACTGAGGATAGCATCAGAGAGCTATGAGACAATATCAAACGCACTAACATTAGAATTATAGGAGTTCCAAAAGAAGAAGAGGGGAAGAAAGGCTATGAAAAAATTCTTGAAGAGGTTATAGTTGAAAACTTCCCCAGCATGGGAAAGGAAATAGTCAGCCAAGTCCAGGAAGCACAAAGAGTTCCATACAGGATAAACCCCAGAAGAAACACACCAAGGCACATTCTAATCAAACTAACACAGACTAAATATAAAGACAGAATACTAAAAGCAGCTAGGAACAAACAACAAACAACATATAAAGGAAACCCCATATGTCTAACTGTGGATCTTTCAACAGAAACCCTGCAGGCCAGAAGAGAATGGCAAGACATATCTAAACGGCTAAAAGAGAATAACCTCCAACCAAGAATTCTCTACCCAGCAAGAATCTCATTCAGAATCGATGGTGAAGTCAAAAGCTTCACAGACAAGCAAAAACTAAAAGAATTCTGTACCACAAAACCAGCCATACAACAGGTGTTAAAGGGCCTGATATAGCCAATAAATACAAGAGTAGGAGAAGTCCTACAAATCAAACCCCCAAATTTCTAAGAAGATGACAATAGGAACATTCATATCAATACTTACTTTGGATGTAAATGGACTAAATGCTCCAACCAAATGACACAGGCTGGCTGAATGGATCCAGAAGCAAGACCCATATATATGCTGTTTACAAGAGACCCACTTCAGACCTAGAGACACTCAAAATGAAGGACCAAGCTAGAGAAACAGTGCTTCAAATGACAGAGGAGGAGATAGACAAATTATCTGAAAGAGAATTCAGAAAAGCTAATCTAATGAGGATGCAAAACACTGAAAACAGAATATTAGAGGAAATAAGTGTACTGAGAAGAGACATGCAAGAAATGAAAAATGAGCAAGTAGAGACAACTAACTCAATTGCTGAACTGAAAAATACTACAGAATGCCTCAACAGTAGAGTATCAGAGGCAGAAGAATGGATAAGTGAGCTGGAAGACAGAATGGTGGAAATAAGTGCTGAAGAAAAGAACAAAGCCCAAAGAATTAAAAGAACTGAGGATAGCATCAGAGAGCTATGAGACAATATCAAACGCACTAACATTAGAATTATAGGAGTTCCAAAAGAAGAAGAGGGGAAGAAAGGCTATGAAAAAATTCTTGAAGAGGTTATAGTTGAAAACTTCCCCAGCATGGGAAAGGAAATAGTCAGCCAAGTCCAGGAAGCACAAAGAGTTCCATACAGGATAAACCCCAGAAGAAACACACCAAGGCACATTCTAATCAAACTAACACAGACTAAATATAAAGACAGAATACTAAAAGCAGCTAGGAACAAACAACAAACAACATATAAAGGAAACCCCATATGTCTAACTGTGGATCTTTCAACAGAAACCCTGCAGGCCAGAAGAGAATGGCAAGACATATCTAAACGGCTAAAAGAGAATAACCTCCAACCAAGAATTCTCTACCCAGCAAGAATCTCATTCAGAATCGATGGTGAAGTCAAAAGCTTCACAGACAAGCAAAAACTAAAAGAATTCTGTACCACAAAACCAGCCATACAACAGGTGTTAAAGGGCCTGATATAGCCAATAAATACAAGAGTAGGAGAAGTCCTACAAATCAAACCCCCAAATTTCTAAGAAGATGACAATAGGAACATTCATATCAATACTTACTTTGGATGTAAATGGACTAAATGCTCCAACCAAATGACACAGGCTGGCTGAATGGATCCAGAAGCAAGACCCATATATATGCTGTTTACAAGAGACCCACTTCAGACCTAGAGACACTCATAGACTGAAAGTGAAAGGCTGGAAAAAGATATTCCATGCAAATGGAAATCAAAAGAAAGCTGGAGTAGTAATCCTCATATCATACAAAATAGACTTTAAAGTAAAGAAGATTATAAGAGACATGGCAGGGCACTACATCATGATTAAGGGATCTATCTAAGAGGAAGACATAACAGTCATGAATATCTACGCACCCAACACAGGGGCACCTCAATACATAAGACAGATACTTTCAGACATAAAAGAAGAGATCAACAATAACACAGTAATAGTAGGAGACTTTAACACTCCTCTCACACCAATGGATAGATCATCCAAACAGAAAATTAATAAAGAAACACAAGCCTTAAATGCCACACTAGAAAAGATGGACCTCATCGATATCTTTAGGACGTTCCATCCGAAAGCAGAAGAATACACTTTCGTCTCAAGTGCTCATGGAACATTCTCCAGGATAGACCACATCTTGGGCCACAAATCAAACCTCAGTCAATTCAAGAAAACTGAAAGTATATCAACCATCTTCTCGGACCACAATGCAATGAGCCTAGAGATTGACTACAGGAAAAAAACCGCTAAAAACACACACATGGAGATTAAACAACACATACCTAAAAAACCAACTGATTACTGAGGAAATCAAAGGAGAAATTTAAAAATTCCTAGAAGAAAATCACAATGAACACACGATAGTGCAAACCCTATAGGATACTGGAAAAGTAGTTCTAAGAGGGAAATTTATAGCAATACAATCCCACCTCAAGAAACTAGGAAAATATGAAGCAGATGACCTAACCCTCCGCTTAAAACAATTGGAGAAAGAAGAATAAAAACACCCCAAAGCCAGCAGAAGACGAGAAATTATAAAGACTAGCGCAGAATAAATGAGAAAGAAATGAAAGAAACTATAGTACGGATAAATAAAACAAAAAGCTGATTCTTTGAAAAGGTAAAGAAAATTGACAAGCCTCTGGCCAGACTCATCAAGAGAAAGAGAGAGAAGAACCAGATCAACAAAATCAAAAACGAAAAAGGAGAGATTACAACAGAGAATGCAGAAATCCAAAGGATTCTAAGAGACTACTATGAACAACTCTATGGCAACAAACTGGACAACCTGGAAGAAATGGACAGTTTCTTGGGGAAGATTAATCTCCCAAGACTGAGCCAGGAAGAAACAGAAACTTTCAACAACCCAATCACAGGCTCAGAAATCAAATTTGTGATTAAAAATCTACCCAAAAATAAAAACCCAGGGCCAGATGGCTTCACAGCTGAATTCTACCAAACATTTAAAGAAGAACTAATGCCTGTGCTTCTAAAACTTTTTCGAAAAATTGCACAGGAAGGAAAACTTCCAAAGACATTCTACGAGGCCACCATCACCCTGATACCCAAACCAGGCAAAGACAACACAAAAAAGGAAAATTACAGACCAATTTTTCTGATGAACTTAGATGCCAATATCCTCAACAAAATCCTAGCAAACAGAATTCAACAACACATCAAAAGGCTCATACATCATGATCAAGTCGAGTTCATCCCCAGCATGCAAGGATTCTTCAATATCCATAAATCAATCAATGTGAATATCAACCATTATCATGACACATAGATGCAAACCTCAAAAACCCGATCATTAATAGATGCAGAAAAAAACCCCTTTTAAATGCAATGAGCCAGATACTGGAAACGAAAACACACATGGAGATTAAACAACACATACCTAAAAACCAACTGATTACTGAGGAAATCAAAGGAGAAATTTAAAATTCCTAGAAGAAAATCACAATGAACACACGATAGTGCAAACCCTATAGGATACTGGAAAAGTAGTTCTAAGAGGGAAATTTATAGCAATACAATCCCACCTCAAGAAACTAGGAAAATATGAAGCAGATGACCTAACCCTCCGCTTAAAACAATTGGAGAAAGAAGAATAAAAACACCCCAAAGCCAGCAGAAGACGAGAAATTATAAAGACTAGCGCAGAATAAATGAGAAAGAAATGAAAGAAACTATAGTACGGATAAATAAAACAAAAAGCTGATTCTTTGAAAAGGTAAAGAAAATTGACAAGCCTCTGGCCAGACTCATCAAGAGAAAGAGAGAGAAGAACCAGATCAACAAAATCAAAAACGAAAAAGGAGAGATTACAACAGAGAATGCAGAAATCCAAAGGATTCTAAGAGACTACTATGAACAACTCTATGGCAACAAACTGGACAACCTGGAAGAAATGGACAGCTTTTTGGGGAAGATTAATCTCCCAAGACTGAGCCAGGAAGAAACAGAAACTTTCAACAACCCAATCACAGGCTCAGAAATCAAATTTGTGATTAAAAATCTACCCAAAAATAAAAACCCAGGGCCAGATGGCTTCACAGCTGAATTCTACCAAACATTTAAAGAAGAACTAATGCCTGTGCTTCTAAAACTTTTTCGAAAAATTGCACAGGAAGGAAAACTTCCAAAGACATTCTACGAGGCCACCATCACCCTGATACCCAAACCAGGCAAAGACAACACAAAAAAGGAAAATTACAGACCAATTTTTCTGATGAACTTAGATGCCAATATCCTCAACAAAATCCTAGCAAACAGAATTCAACAACACATCAAAAAGCTCATACATCATGATCAAGTCGAGTTCATCCCCAGCATGCAAGGATTCTTCAATATCCATAAATCAATCAATGTGATATACCATATCAACACATTGAGAGACAAAAATCACATGATCATCTCAATAGATGCAGAAAAAACCTTCGACAAAGTACAGCATCCATTTATGATAAAAACTCTTCAAAAATGGGCATAGAAGGAACCTGTCTCAACATAATAAGTCATATATGAGAAGCCCACAGCGAACATTATCCTCAATGGTGAAAAACTGAAAGCATTCCCTCTAAGATCAGGAACAAGACAGGGGTGCCCACTTTCACCACTACTATTCAACATAGTCCTGGAAGTTCTGGCAACAGCAATAAGAGAAGAGAAAGAAATCAAAGGAATCCAGATTGGGAAAGAAGAAGTCAAGCTCTCTCTCTTTGCAGAGAACATGATATTATACATAGAAAATCCCAAAGACACTATTACAAAGCTACTAGAGCTAATCAACGAATTCAGCAAAGTCGCAGGATACAAAGTCAACACACAGAAGTCACTGGCATTCCTATACACAAAGAATGAAAAATCAGAAAACAAAATCAAA
Organism: Tragulus kanchil; assembly: GCA_022376925.1. NCBI lineage: Eukaryota > Metazoa > Chordata > Mammalia > Artiodactyla > Tragulidae > Tragulus > Tragulus kanchil. The sequence continues at coordinate 239,231,657 of JAIOJX010000004.1, read as the reverse complement.
GAGGCAATCCCCTTCACCATCGCAACCAAAAGAATCAAATATCTAGGAATAAACCTACCCAAAGAAACAAAAGAACTGTACACAGAAAATTACAAGACACTCATGAGAGACATTAAAGAAGATTAAATAGATGGAGAGATAGTCCATGTTCCTGGATTGGAAGAATCAATATTGTGAAAATGACCATACTACCAAATATCATCTACAGATTCAATGCAATACCTGTTCAACTATCGTTGACATTTTTCACAAAACTAGACCAAAGAATAACACAGTTCATATGAAAACACAAAAGACTTGAATAGCCAAAGCAATCCTTAGAAATAAAATGAAGCTGGAGGAAACTCAATTTTTCTGAAACTTTTCGAAAATTGCACAGGAAGGAAAACTTCCAAAGACATTCTACGAGGCCACCATCACCCTGATACCCAAACCAGGCAAAGACAACACAAAAAAGGAAAATTACAGACCAATTTTTCTGATGAACTTAGATGCCAATATCCTCAACAAAATCCTAGCAAACAGAATTCAACAACACATCAAAAGCTCATACATCATGATCAAGTCGAGTTCATCCCCAGCATGCAAGGATTCTTCAATATCCATAAATCAATCAATGTGATATACCATATCAACACATTGAGAGACAAAAATCACATGATCATCTCAATAGATGCAGAAAAAACCTTCGACAAAGTACAGCATCCATTTATGATAAAAACTCTTAAAAAATGGGCATAGAAGGAACCTGTCTCAACATAATAAGTCATATATGAGAAGCCCACAGCGAACATTATCCTCAATGGTGAAAAACTGAAAGCATTCCCTCTAAGATCAGGAACAAGACAGGGGTGCCCACTTTCACCACTACTATTCAACATAGTCCTGGAAGTTCTGGCAACAGCAATAAGAGAAGAGAAAGAAATCAAAGGAATCCAGATTGGGAAAGAAGAAGTCAAGCTCTCTCTCTTTGCAGAGAACATGATATTATACATAGAAAATCCCAAAGACACTATTACAAAGCTACTAGAGCTAATCAACGAATTCAGCAAAGTCGCAGGATACAAAGTCAACACACAGAAGTCACTGGCATTCCTATACACAAAGAATGAAAAATCAGAAAACAAAATCAAAGAGGCAATCCCCTTCACCATCGCAACCAAAAGAATCAAATATCTAGGAATAAACCTACCCAAAGAAACAAAAGAACTGTACACAGAAAATTACAAGACACTCATGAGAGACATTAAAGAAGATTAAATAGATGGAGAGATAGTCCATGTTCCTGGATTGGAAGAATCAATATTGTGAAAATGACCATACTACCAAATATCATCTACAGATTCAATGCAATACCTGTTCAACTATCGTTGACATTTTTCACAAAACTAGACCAAAGAATAACACAGTTCATATGAAAACACAAAAGACTTCGAATAGCCAAAGCAATCCTTAGAAATAAAAATGAAGCTGGAGGAATCATCCTTCCTAACTTCAGACTCTACTACAAAGCAACAGTCATCAAGACAGTATGGTACTGGCACAAAAACAGAAATACAAACCAATGGAACAAGATCGAGAACCCAGAGATAATCCCACGCACCTATGGGTACCTTATTTTTGACAAAGGAGGCGAAACTATAAAATGGGACAAAGACAGCCTCTTCAACAAGTGGTGCTGGGAAAATTGGAGAGCTACATGCAAAAAAATGAAGTCGGAACATTCCCTGACACCATACACAAAGATCAACTCAAAATGAATTAAAGACCTAAATGTAAGTAAGACCAGAAACCATCAAATTCTTAGAGGAGAATATAGGCAAAACCCTCAAGGACATCAATTGAAGCAAGATCTTCTCTGACCCACCTACTAAAATAGCGGAACTGAAAAGACAAATGAACATATGGGACCTCATGAAACTTAAATGCTTTTGTACAGCAAAAGAAATTACAAAAAAGCTCAACAGACACCCCACAGAGTGGGAGAAAATCATAGCAAATGAAACAACAGACAAAGAATTAATCTCCAAAATCTACAAGCAACTCAGACAACTCAACATCGGAAAAATGAACAACCCAATTAAAAAATGGGAAAAAGATCTAAACAGATACCTCTCCAAAGAGGACATATAGATGGCCCAAAAGCACATGAAACGATGCTCAACCTCGATTATTATTATAGAAATGCAAATTAAAACTACAATGAGATACCACCTCACAACCGTCAAGATGGCCATCATCAAGAAATCAACAGACAATAAATGCTGGAGAGGGTGCGGAGAAAAGGGAACCCTCTTGCATTGCTGGTGGGAATGTAAATTGATACAGCCTCTATGGAAGACAGTATGGTGATTTCTTAAAAAACTAAAAATAGAAGCACCATACGACCCAGCAATCCCACTCTTAGGCTTATACCCTGATGAAATCAAATCTGAAAGAAGCACCTGTACCCCAATGTCCATTGTAGCTCTCTATACCATAGCTAGAACATGGAAGCAACCTAGATGTCCATTGATGAACAAATGGATCCAAAAGCTCTGGTACATATATACAATGGAATACTACTCAGCTGTTAAAAGAAATGCACAAGACTCAGTCCTAATGAGGTGGCTGGCTCTAGAACCTATCATAAAAAGTGAAGTAAGTCAAAAAGAGAAAGACAGGTACAGTATACTAACACATATATGTGGAATCTAGTAGGATGGTCAGGATAACACACACAGTGAACTCACGGAAAAACAGAGAATAGACATATGGACATTGTGGGGAAGAAACAGTGAAGGGGAGGCATAGAGGGAGTAACATGGAAACCTATACTGTTATGTGTGGAAAAGATAGCTATTGTAATTGTGCCAAGGGAATAGGAGTGCTTATAATGGCTTTGGGCGATGGTACAGAGGGGTGGAATGGGGGGAACTGGGTGGGTGGGGGACCCGGGATATGCATATGATTGACCTGGGAACATACATGTCAGTGAACAACAAAACTCTGTAAAACCTCTAAAATAAAGATTTTTTTTTAAAATGGAGAAAAACCAATTAAAAAAAAATCAAAAAATCAAAATCAAAATAAAACCTCAAATTTAAAAAGATTTACATTAAGCTTTTTTTTTTTTAAACCTTTATTTTACTTTTAACTTTTACAGAGTTTTGTTGTTTACAGATATGTATGTTCTCAGATTAGTCATATGTATATCCCCCCCTTCCCTCCCCTCCCGACCATCACACAGCACCCCTGAAGGATCCCCTTTTCTCACAGAGCAATGACTATAGCTATTTTCTTCACTTATGATAGTACAGGCCTTCATGCTACCTCCTTTACGCCTCTCACCCACTGTTCCTTCCCCACAATGTCCATATGTCCACTGTCCATGTCTGTCTTTCTGTCGCTTCACTGCATGTGCCATCATCACCATCCTACTAGATTCCATATATGTGTGTTAATATACTGTATTTGTCCTTCTCTTTCTGACTTTTTATGATACGTTCTAGATCCAGCCACCTCATTAGGGTTGATTCTTCTGCATTTCTCTTTACAGCTGTGTAGTATTCCATTATATATATGTACCAGAGCTTTTGGATCCATTCGTTCGTCGATGGGCATCTAGGTTGCTTCCATGTTCTAGCTATTGTATAGAGAGCTGCAATGAACATTGGGGTACAGGTGCTTCTTTCAGTTTTGATTTCGTCAGGGTATAAGCCTAAGAGTGGGATTGCTGGGTCATAGGGTGCTTCTATTTTTAGTTTTTTAAGAACTCTCCAGACTGTCTTCCATAGAGGCTGTATCAATTGACATTCCCACCAGCAATGCAGGAGTGTTCCCTTTTCTCCGCAGCCTCTCCAGCATTTATTGTCTGTCGATTTGTGGATGATGGCCATTCTGACGGGTGTGAGGTGATATCTCATTGTAGTTTTGATTTGCATTTCTCTAATTATTAGTGAAGCTGAGCATCGTTTCACGTGTTTTTGGGCAGTCATTTTTTAAGGCATTTGCTGCTTTTTAAACTGTCTTTAGAGTCTCAACTGAATTTTTTTTGTTTGTTTAATTTTGGCCTCTTTTCATTTTATTTTTTTATCCATTTATTTTCATCCATCTTTATCCTTTGGCCAGTGTGCCCTCCTGCTCCAGAGCACCAGATCTGGATCCAGGCACAGAAGCTCCACAGTGCCTACTCACAATTGGACACACTGGTCCAGCCACATTACAGCACATGGAATCTTCCCAGGCCAGGGACCAAACCGGTGCCACCTGCACCACCAAGTGGACTCTCCACTCACTGGACTACCAGCGAAGCGCTAAACTGAATTATTGAATGGGTGCCTAGAAATGTCTAAGTGTTCAGCAATGCAGATTTATTTGTCATAAAAGGTTTGTTTCCTTGGCATAAATCAATGAGTATATTTTCATTTGTTTAGTTTTTCTCAGGTATTTATTATAAAATTCAACAAGAATTGTATATAAAATAAAAACTAGTAAATGAATAAGTTGATGCTAGATGAGAAAAAAATTGATATTAACATTGAATATCCTGATTGAGGAGTAACTTACAAAGTAATAATGGCTTTTCTCCAGCTATTATGGTGGGAAACCAGAAAAGGAAACAGATAATTATAATCTTAAAGTTAATACTTTTTTTTAAATTTAAGATTACTTTGGGAAGAAAAGAAGCACAGTGCTTCAGTTTTTAAACTAATTTTTTTAAGAGCTTATTATTTTACTGTTAAAACTCAAAAACAAAATAAAAAGGCTCAAGCCTCCTTTTAACATTATCAGGATTTAGATTACTTATCTTATTTGAATATGTTCCATTAATTTAGTTTGCTCTGTAATATCTGAAACTGACTAACATATGAAGATAAGAGTGTTAAAAATAAAATCAACTTTCTTGAAACATGGTAGAGTTAACATTCAATGTCTATTAAACTGAGTTTTAACATCTTAAATTTTAATTGATTGTAGCAAAATAGACAACATGGTGTTTCTTCAGAAAAAAAAAATTATATCAGTCCTGATTTAGAACCTTTTAACCATAAAGTGTTGTTATTTTATTATTTTTTTTAAAGATTTATTTATTTATTTACTTTGGGCGGGGGTCGGGTTGGGGAGGGAGGGGAGTGGGCAGGCCACTTCTATTGGTCTTTCATTTCTCTATTTTCATTCGTCTTCGTTCTTTGGCTCCTGTGGGCCTCCCATCATGGTGGCGTCTGTCGTTGAAGAGCACCGGCTCTGGGCGCATGCGCTCCAGAGCTCCAGCTCGGTGATTGGACACATCAGTCCAGCCGCTCCGCGGCACGTGAGATCTTCCCAGGCTAGGGATCGAACCGGCATCCCTTGCACTGCAAGGTGGTGTCCTTACCCACTGGACCTCCAGGGGAAACCCGTTGTTATTTAATTACACATTTAAACCATAGAGGGCCAGTTATATTTAAAAAAAAAATTAAAAAAGGAATTGAATGGCCCCCTCATGAAAGCAGATTATCCCAAATATTAAATTTTCCCTGAAAAGCAATTATATATACATAAAGCTTTTCAACTATGTACTTACTGATCTGTAGTCATAGTGTATTTTATTACTATTATGATTGTCTTAAAATTAGAGTGAACAATCAAAAGCAAATAAATAAAATATATACAGAGAAACTATAAGCAAAGAATCATTGAATATCCTGATTGAGGAGTAACTTACAAAGTAATAATGGCTTTTCTCCAGCTATTATGGTGGGAAACCAGAAAAGGAAACAGATAATTATAATCTTAAAGTTAATACTTTTTTTTAAATTTAAGATTACTTTGGGAAGAAAAGAAGCACAGTGCTTCAGTTTTTAAACTAATTTTTTTAAGAGCTTATTATTTTACTGTTAAAACTCAAAAACAAAATAAAAAGGCTCAAGCCTCCTTTTAACATTATCAGGATTTAGATTACTTATCTTATTTGAATATGTTCCATTAATTTAGTTTGCTCTGTAATATCTGAAACTGACTAACATATGAAGATAAGAGTGTTAAAAATAAAATCAACTTTCTTGAAACATGGTAGAGTTAACATTCAATGTCTATTAAACTGAGTTTTAACATCTTAAATTTTAATTGATTGTAGCAAAATAGACAACATGGTGTTTCTTCAGAAAAAAAAAATTATATCAGTCCTGATTTAGAACCTTTTAACCATAAAGTGTTGTTATTTTATTATTTTTTTTAAAGATTTATTTATTTATTTACTTTGGGCGGGGGTCGGGTTGGGGAGGGAGGGGAGTGGCGGGCCACTTCTATTGGTCTTTCATTTCTCTATTTTCATCCGTCTTTGTTCTTTGGCTCCTGTGGGCCTCCCATCATGGTGGCGTCTGTCGTTGCAGAGCACTGGCTCTTGGGCGCATGCGCTCCAGAGCTCTGGCTCTGTAATTGGACACATTGGTCCAGCCTCTCCGAGGCACATGGGATCTTCCCAGGCTAGGGATCGAACCGGCATCCCTTGCACTGCAAGGTGGTGTCCTTACCCACTGGACCTCCAGGGGAAACCCGTTGTTATTTAATTACACATTTAAACCATAGAGGGCCAGTTATATTTAAAAAAAAAATTAAAAAAGGAATTGAATGGCCCCCTCATGAAAGCAGATTATCCCAAATATTAAATTTTCCCTGAAAAGCAATTATATATACATAAAGCTTTTCAACTATGTACTTACTGATCTGTAGTCATAGTGTATTTTATTACTATTATGATTGTCTTAAAATTAGAGTGAACAATCAAAAGCAAATAAATAAAATATATACAGAGAAACTATAGGCAAACTATGCAAGGAATAAAAAGCTTCATATATCAATAAATTCAAAATAGATGACTGACTTCAGTGAAAAGTATAAAGTTTTAAAACTTAGAAAAAAGAATAAGAGAAAATATTTGGAATCAAAGTGAAAGTATTCTTACATTTGATATCAAAGCATAATAGTACATAAAATGAAAAATTTTGAATGTTATCAAAATTAAAAACTTTTGATGCAAAAAAGGTCTTGTTACAGAAATGAAAAAATACAGTAGAGAAAAAAATATTTGCAAAACATATCTTACAAAGGGAATAGTATATAGAATACATAAGAACTCTAAAACTTGAACAATAAAAAAATCAAACAATCTAACTGGAAAAAAAGGCAAAGACATGAAGAGATATTGTACCAAAAAAAAGATATCAGATAGTAAAGAAGTGCTTGAAAAGGTGTTCCACATCTTAGTCATTAAGGAAATTCAAATTAAAGGGCAATGAGTAATCACTACTCATGAATCAAAATGACTAAAGCATAAAATAATGAAAATAACCAATGCTGGTCAGAATAGAGAGAAACTAAATCATTTATTCATTGCTGATGGAACTATAAAATAATACATTCACTCTAGTTTTCTTTAAAAAAAAAAATGCAACTGTCATAGTACCTTAAAATGTGCACACCTATTCTAGAGAAATAAACGTTTGTGTTCATGCAAAAACTTAACACAAATATTCATAATGGTCAGAACTTGACAATAGTCCAGATGTCCTTAAATGAAGGGATGGTTAATTGAACTGTGGGCCCTCAGTGTCATGGAGTTCCACTCAACAATAATAGGGCACGAACTTCGACAAATTTCCATAGAATTGCACTGAACTAATATAAAATTCTTAAAATGACAAAATTATAGAAGTAGAGAGTATATTACTGGTTGCTAGTGATGCAGGAGAGGGATGGAGGTGGGAGAGAAGTAAGTGAGGCTTTAAAAAACCAATGTGAAGAGCTACATGCAAAAAAATGCAGTTGGAACATTCCCTGACACCATACACAGATAAACTCAAAATGGATTAAAGACCTAAATGTAAGACCAGAAACCCTAAAACTCTTAATGGAGAATATAGGTAAAACACTCAAGGACATAAATCAAAGCAAGATCTTCCATGACCCGCCTACTAGAATAGCAGAACCAAAACCAAAAATTAACATGTTGGACCTAATGAAACTTAAAAGCTTTTATACAGCAAAAGAAACTACTAAAAGGCTGGACAGACACCCCACAGAGTGGGAGAAAATCATAGCAAATGAAATAAGAGACAAAGAATTAATCTCCAAAATCTATAAGCAACTCAGACAACTCAACACTGGAAAAATGAACAATCCAATTAAAAAATGGGAAAAAGATCTAAACAGATACCTCTCCAAAGAGGACATTCAGATGGCCAAAAAACACATGAAACGATGCTCAACCTCAATTATTATTATAGAAATGCAAGTCAAAACTACAATAAGATATCACCTCATGCCAGTCAGGATGGCCATCATCAAGAAATCGACAGACAATAAATGCTGGAGAGGGTGCGGAGAAAAGGGAACCCTCTTGCATTGCTGGTGGGAATGTAAATTGATACAGCCTCTATGGAAGACAGTATGGAGATTCCTTAAAAAACGAAAAATAGAAGCACCCTATGACCCAGCAATCCCACTCTTAGGCTTATACCCGGATGGAATCAAAACTGAAAGAAGCACCTATACCCCAATGTTCATTGCAGCTCTCTATACAATAGCTAGAACATGGAAGCAACCTAGATGTTCACTGACGAATGAATGGATCCAGAAGTTCTGGTACATATATACAATGGAATACTACTCAGCTGTAAAAAGAAATGCAGAAGAATCAGTCCTAATGAGGTGGCTGAATTGAACTGTGGGCCCTCAGTGTCATGGAGTTCCACTCAACAATAATAGGGCACGAACTTGACAAATTTCCATAGAATTGCACTGAACTAATATAAAATTCTTAAAATGACAAAATTATAGAAGTAGAGAGTATATTACTGGTTGCTAGTGATGCAGGAGAGGGATGGAGGTGGGAGAGAAGTAAGTGAGGCTTTAAAAAACCAATGTGAAGAGCTACATGCAAAAAAATGCAGTTGGAACATTCCCTGACACCATACACAGATAAACTCAAAATGGATTAAAGACCTAAATGTAAGACCAGAAACCCTAAAACTCTTAATGGAGAATATAGGTAAAACACTCAAGGACATAAATCAAAGCAAGATCTTCCATGACCCGCCTACTAGAATAGCAGAACCAAAACCAAAAATTAACATGTTGGACCTAATGAAACTTAAAAGCTTTTATACAGCAAAAGAAACTACTAAAAGGCTGGACAGACACCCCACAGAGTGGGAGAAAATCATAGCAAATGAAATAAGAGACAAAGAATTAATCTCCAAAATCTATAAGCAACTCAGACAACTCAACACTGGAAAAATGAACAATCCAATTAAAAAATGGGAAAAAGATCTAAACAGATACCTCTCCAAAGAGGACATTCAGATGGCCAAAAAACACATGAAACGATGCTCAACCTCAATTATTATTATAGAAATGCAAGTCAAAACTACAATAAGATATCACCTCATGCCAGTCAGGATGGCCATCATCAAGAAATCGACAGACAATAAATGCTGGAGAGGGTGCGGAGAAAAGGGAACCCTCTTGCATTGCTGGTGGGAATGTAAATTGATACAGCCTCTATGGAAGACAGTATGGAGATTCCTTAAAAAACGAAAAATAGAAGCACCCTATGACCCAGCAATCCCACTCTTAGGCTTATACCCGGATGGAATCAAAACTGAAAGAAGCACCTATACCCCAATGTTCATTGCAGCTCTCTATACAATAGCTAGAACATGGAAGCAACCTAGATGTTCACTGACGAATGAATGGATCCAGAAGTTCTGGTACATATATACAATGGAATACTACTCAGCTGTAAAAAGAAATGCAGAAGAATCAGTCCTAATGAGGTGGCTGAATCTAGGGTCTATCATAAAAAGTGAAGTAAGTCAAAAAGAGAAAGACAAGTACAGTATACTAACACATATATAGGGAATCTAGTAGGATGGTAATGATAACTAACACACGCAGTGAAACGATGGAAAAACAGGCATGGAGGATAGACATATGGACATTGTGGGGAATGAACAGTGGTCGGAGGTGTAAAGGAAGTAACATGAAAATCTGTACTATCATATGTGAAAAAAACAGCTACTGTCATTGTGCTCTGAGAAAAGGGGATCCTGCAGGGGGGCTGTCCGACCGTCTGGAGAGGTGGGATGAGGGGATGTGTATATGACTAATCTGGGATCATACATATCTGTAAACAACAAAACTCTGTAAAAGTAAAAAGTAAAATAAAAATTAAAAAAAAAAAAAACCAATGTGAAAGTCCTCATGCTAATAAAAATACTCTGAATCATGACTGTGTCACTGTTAATACACTGGTTCTGATATTGTATTACTGTTTCATAAGCTATCATTGGGAGAACGTGGGTTTAGAGTACATGAGAGTTTTCTGTATTATTCCTTTCTACTGCATTTCAGTTATCTTAAAATGAAGTATAATATACTGCAAATGATGCTGTTAGACTTGTTGTATCTGACATGTTTTGGCTTAGCAGTACATTAGTTTATTAAAGTTACCCTAAACAACTACAAACTACAAACTTGATAGATGGCTAAAATTTAGAAAGCCAGCACATGGTGTTTCTCTGTCTTATTAGTTGAACTTGAAATTGTGATTATTTCTATCATTAGAAATAATGTTAATTCACCATTTTTGCAGAATGATCTCTTGTAAACTAAAACTGATACTGGGGAAATTCCCATGTACTTTAATTTAAACAAGAATCTTTTTTTTAACATTCTACCTCAGTGATTCTGCTACTACAAGAAATAGAACTTTGATGTGATCTTTAAGCTTTTTGGGTTCAGTGTGGACTCATGCAGTGGTTCCATAAAGACTTCTGATGCATTAAACCTACACAACTCCAAATTGCCTACTCCTGTGATATTTAAGTAAGTGCTATTAATTGCCAGTTTTTTCACCAGGATGAAAAATTAATGTATTGAAATACAATTCATTTTTATATTGTATCTCCAAGAAAACAAGAAATGGTATATTCATAGGGAAAAATACTATACATATACTAAAGTACTTGTGGTGAGAACATTTTTTGAACAATAAACTTATTTCTAAAATATCAAAAATAGAAATAGCTATAAGCATTTTTTTAAAGTTTAAATAATACTTATTAACATATACTCTGAATCAAATTGTATTCACTAGTTCACACAGTCTCTTTTTCCCTTAAGTTCTTAGGTAAGGATTCTTCTCAATTTTAGAGATAAGAAAAATTTAGACAGGGTATATAACCTACTTGTACACAGTAGCATAGTTAGTGATACAAATAATCACTAAAATTCCTGATAAATATGTCTATGTTAAGTGTTTAAGATTATTTTCCATTTAAATACTTGAAAAACTTATGTAATAAAAACTATTACTTTTTTAATTTTAACAGATGAGAGACTAACTTGTACGTGATCTTGCAAGTGATGTGTGATAGTGTCAGGATTCAGTTCAGAAGGGCAACTCACTAGATTGATATTTTCTAATAAAAAATGGCACATTCAAAATTCACTTCTTGCTCAGTGAAGGATTAATTCTCATTTAAATACACACACGAGTCTACCCCTCATCTAAATACATGGGACTATTTTTGTGCTTTAAGTCTATTAAACTCCTTCTAGAAAAAGTTTCAATCTTCCTTATGTAAATTTTAGTTTTAGTAATTTTCTTAGTTAGCTTGGGCTTCCTTAAGAAAATACAACTAAAGTGTACTCACTGATGAATTAATGGATAAAGAAAATAAAATTGGCACCCTAATTTTTTTCTACATATGTTTCACAGTTATAAAAGCTAGAAAATCTAAGATCAAGGTGTAGACAGAGAAGATTTCATTCTAAGGCCTCCTCTCTTGGCTTGTAGGTGACTACCATATCACCATATGTTCATATGATATCTTCTTTGTGTGCACACAGAGACAGAGCAAGCTCTTTGGTGTTTCTTTTTGCAAGAATGCTTATTTCATCATGAGAACATCACTCTCATGACCTCATAGGACTCTACTTAGCCCTCAAAGATCACATCTCCAAATACCATCACACTTGCTACTAAGAGCTTCAACATATGAATTTTGGAGGGACAAAGACATTCAATTCATAAACATCATGTATTCTTACTCATGTTTGAAACACACTGAAACCCACAAGTGTGTAAAACTGAAAAAAAAAAACTAATTAGAATTGCATTTGTCCAAAATCTACCCCTCCAATATTTTTTCTCTTCAATCAGACATGGGGTTCAGATTAAAATCATATGGAAATGCATTAATATAGCATACAAGTTTCAGGAAAAAAGTCTTAAATTGAAAATCAGAATTGTAAGATACCTCAAACAATTTTTTTAAATTTCTAGCCAAGATGGGCAAATAATCCCTCATTCAACAATTGAAAAGTAGGCTAAATCTATAAAATGCAAGTGTTTATGCATTTGACAACAGGAAGTGCTGGCCTGTGATTCCTGAATAAACAGAAACAAAGAAAATGATCCTGTGATTTCCTGAATAAAACAAGAAACAATGAGCTTTTTAATTTTAACAGATGAGAGACTAACTTGTACGTGATCTTGCAAGTGATGTGTGATAGTGTCAGGATTCAGTTCAGAAGGGCAACTCACTAGATTGATATTTTCTAATAAAAAATGGCACATTCAAAATTCACTTCTTGCTCAGTGAAGGATTAATTCTCATTTAAATACACACACGAGTCTACCCCTCATCTAAATACATGGGACTATTTTTGTGCTTTAAGTCTATTAAACTCCTTCTAGAAAAAGTTTCAATCTTCCTTATGTAAATTTTAGTTTTAGTAATTTTCTTAGTTAGCTTGGGCTTCCTTAAGAAAATACAACTAAAGTGTACTCACTGATGAATTAATGGATAAAGAAAATAAAATTGGCACCCTAATTTTTTTCTACATATGTTTCACAGTTATAAAAGCTAGAAAATCTAAGATCAAGGTGTAGACAGAGAAGATTTCATTCTAAGGCCTCCTCTCTTGGCTTGTAGGTGACTACCATATCACCATATGTTCATATGATATCTTCTTTGTGTGCACACAGAGACAGAGCAAGCTCTTTGGTGTTTCTTTTTGCAAGAATGCTTATTTCATCATGAGAACATCACTCTCATGACCTCATAGGACTCTACTTAGCCCTCAAAGATCACATCTCCAAATACCATCACACTTGCTACTAAGAGCTTCAACATATGAATTTTGGAGGGACAAAGACATTCAATTCATAAACATCATGTATTCTTACTCATGTTTGAAACACACTGAAACCCACAAGTGTGTAAAACTGAAAAAAAAAAACTAATTAGAATTGCATTTGTCCAAAATCTACCCCTCCAATATTTTTTCTCTTCAATCAGACATGGGGTTCAGATTAAAATCATATGGAAATGCATTAATATAGCATACAAGTTTCAGGAAAAAAGTCTTAAATTGAAAATCAGAATTGTAAGATACCTCAAACAATTTTTTTAAATTTCTAGCCAAGATGGGCAAATAATCCCTCATTCAACAATTGAAAAGTAGGCTAAATCTATAAAATGCAAGTGTTTATGCATTTGACAACAGGAAGTGCTGGCCTGTGATTCCTGAATAAACAGAAACAAAAAGAAAATGATCCATATGATTCCACCAGCTTATTTCTTACATGAAATTTTCAGTGAAGAGTTGAACAACCAGGAATTCTTGCTGATGAGTGAGCAATCACAATTCATAGGGACCAAAGTGTCTAATAGGAGGAGGCTTCAGAGAGATAATTACAGAAAAAGTCAGAGGAATCCTAACAGGTTACTGGCAGAGTTCTCACGTATATACATTTGAGGAAAAAAAAAATCTAAAGCCACAAAAAGAACCACCTGGAAAAAGCAGCTGAAATATTTCCAGGGCTTACAGAGGGCTCAGAAGAATCTGAGTTCTTAAGAAGCAGAGTGGAAACGTCTAATAAACATCTCAGACACTGTCCTCTGAACAGAATGAGCAATGCAGCTAAAATAGCCATAAACTAAACTATTCCCAGGACATTCCTAAGGAACTTTAAACTTTGCATAACCAGGCAAATCTGTAAGAATTTATCATTTGTAAGATTCCAGAATGCTTATTTAAGAATCACTGGCCTGAACTGCCTGTTGTCAAATGCATGGAAACTAGTGATTTACAGATTTAGCCTATTTTTCAAAGTGTTAAATGCTTCACCACCATTTATTGACACAACCATCCTTTTCCCACAGTATATTTTCAGTGCCCTTGTCAAAATTTAGTTCACCATGGGTTTATTTCTTTGCTCTCTATTTTGTTCCATTGGTCAGAATCAATTAAAGTGCCCTCGCTGAAATTAATGGATAAAGAAAATAAGATGTGTGTATGTGTGTATGGATATAAAGAAATACTAGTATTGTTCAGACATAAAGAGGAAAGAGATCCTTCCATTGCTATAACATGGAGAAACCTGGAGGAGATTATGTTAACTGAAATAAGCCAGATAAGTACAAGTACTATGTCGTATCACTTATATGTAAAATCAAAAAAACAGGCCAATCTGATAGAAACAGAGAGCAGAATGGTGGCTGCCAGGAGCTGAGGAAAATAACTGGATACAGATCAAAGAATACAAATTTTCAGTTATAAAATGAATATGCTCTGAGGAGTTGATGTACATAATGGTACCTATAGTTACTAATTTGGTATTATATACTTGAAATTTGTTGAGTGGAGACCTTAAACATTCTCACTACCAGAAAATTAAAGATAATGTGAGAGTGTTAACTATATGAGGCGATGGATGTAATAATTAACTTGATTGTGGTAATCATCTCTCAATGTATATGTATATCAAATCATCACCTACACTTTAAACATATACAATTTTATTTGTCAATTATTCCTCAATAAATCTGGAAAGAAAGAAGTTACTAATGATATTGTTACCTGTGGTAGGTACATAGCCTGTGATGGATATATACTAGTTTCTATGTAAATAGCAGCAACATTTCTTTTAGAAGTATAATAGCCTCCTCAGAGGATAATAAGCATATTTTATGACTTCTTTTCCTCTCTTTTTTACCTGTTGTCTTTTCTTTCTGCCACGGGCTTGCCTTAGCAAACTTTAAAGTTACTGACCCTTCAGTGTAATTCTGTTCTGACAGTATCAGCCAAGTCTCCTTCCTGACATTTTATGCTATTCTATTCTCTCTTTACCACACTGCATTTAGCAAAATTACAATCCAATTTATCATGTAACAAACTGTTCTCTTGCTTAATTGCCTCTTTTCATGAGATAATGATAATTCATACTTGAATTCAGGAATTCCATTGTATTTACTGCTAATGCTAACAAGTACTGTATATTTAAGGAGATGTAGCAAAGAGTTAGATGTTAGTAACTGACAATGCTTCAGTAACATATTATATAAGAGAACTCACTTTATATCTTTAAATAATGGACATGGTACATGCATGTCAGTTGTGTCTGACTCTGCAACACTATGGACTGTAGCCCACCAGGCTCCTCCTGTTCATGGAATTTTCCAGGTAAGAATACTGGAGTGGGTTGCATTTCCTACTCCAGAGGATTTTCCCAACATAGGGTTTGAACTTGTGCCTCATGCATGTCCTGCATTGGCAGGTAGATTCTTTACCACTGGTGACACCTGAGAAGTTCGATGGACATGTTATCTATCTATAAACATAAGTTCAAAATTATACTCTTTCATTTGCTACAAGCCAAAGTGATATATGTAAAGGATGCAATTGGAGAAAGTAAAACTGATGCAAACAATGATAAATTCTAATACACGCCCCATAGAACTGCAGGAAAACTTCCATAAATCTGAGTTTTCAACTGTCAAAGTTATATTTGTAAAATCATTTTTATGCCTTAGTGCTTCAAATTATGATGTTATGATCTTATTGTATAATGCACTTGATTATTTTAGTCTGCAATAGGAGGGAAGTAATAGATTTCTCTAAGCAGGACAAAACAGTGCTATTTATTGTGAAAAACAATATTTAAGGGCTTGTAGGCCCTTAGATCAAACCAAATTGAACCAAAGGGTTGGCTAGTTTTCATTGTGTGCATACATAGTTTATGTTTTAAGGACTTATAAGTATTTTTATTATTTTTAAATCTAGTTTTATAAATCCAACATTAAGATATTTCAATTGCATATGAAAGAGGTAATTTTTTAGCAAATTAGGAAATTAAGATTGGACCTAATGAATAATAATCCTATGTAAATATGAAAGTAGCATACAAAAATACAGTGTTTCATACTATTTGGGTATAGGCTCTCTAATTATGTGAACTAGGGTTACTATTTTTTTTTAAATCTATATACTCTGGGGTTTTTTGGGGGGGCGGGGCACTTCTATTGGTCTGTCATTTATCTATTTTCATCCATCTTGTTCTTTGGCCTGTGTGGGCCTCCCATCACAGTGGCCTCTCTCATTGCAGAGCACTGACTCTGGGCGCATGTGCTCCAGAGCTCCAGTTCGGTAGTTGGATACATCAGTCCAGTCGCTCCCCAGCATGTGGCATCTTCCCAGGCCAGGGATCAAACTGGTGCCCTTGCGCTGCAAGGTGGTGTCCTACCCACTGGACCACCAGGAAGCCCTACATACTCAGCTTTTAATCTCTATGACCATAGGAGGTAACTACTCATGGGTAATGACTACTGACTAACACTATGGACTGTAGCCCACCAGGCTCCTCCTGTTCATGGAATTTTCCAGGTAAGAATACTGGAGTGGGTTGCATTTCCTACTCCAGAGGATTTTCCCAACATAGGGTTTGAACTTGTGCCTCATGCATGTCCTGCATTGGCAGGTAGATTCTTTACCACTGGTGACACCTGAGAAGTTCGATGGACATGTTATCTATCTATAAACATAAGTTCAAAATTATACTCTTTCATTTGCTACAAGCCAAAGTGATATATGTAAAGGATGCAATTGGAGAAAGTAAAACTGATGCAAACAATGATAAATTCTAATACACGCCCCATAGAACTGCAGGAAAACTTCCATAAATCTGAGTTTTCAACTGTCAAAGTTATATTTGTAAAATCATTTTTATGCCTTAGTGCTTCAAATTATGATGTTATGATCTTATTGTATAATGCACTTGATTATTTTAGTCTGCAATAGGAGGGAAGTAATAGATTTCTCTAAGCAGGACAAAACAGTGCTATTTATTGTGAAAAACAATATTTAAGGGCTTGTAGGCCCTTAGATCAAACCAAATTGAACCAAAGGGTTGGCTAGTTTTCATTGTGTGCATACATAGTTTATGTTTTAAGGACTTATAAGTATTTTTATTATTTTTAAATCTAGTTTTATAAATCCAACATTAAGATATTTCAATTGCATATGAAAGAGGTAATTTTTTAGCAAATTAGGAAATTAAGATTGGACCTAATGAATAATAATCCTATGTAAATATGAAAGTAGCATACAAAAATACAGTGTTTCATACTATTTGGGTATAGGCTCTCTAATTATGTGAACTAGGGTTACTATTTTTTTTTAAATCTATATACTCTGGGGTTTTTTGGGGGGGCGGGGCACTTCTATTGGTCTGTCATTTATCTATTTTCATCCATCTTGTTCTTTGGCCTGTGTGGGCCTCCCATCACAGTGGCCTCTCTCATTGCAGAGCACTGACTCTGGGCGCATGTGCTCCAGAGCTCCAGTTCGGTAGTTGGATACATCAGTCCAGTCGCTCCCCAGCATGTGGCATCTTCCCAGGCCAGGGATCAAACTGGTGCCCCTTGCGCTGCAAGGTGGTGTCCTTACCCACTGGACCACCAGGGAAGCCCTACATACTCAGCTTTTAATCTCTATGACCATAGGAGGGGTAACTACTCATGGGTAATGACTACTGACCTCAATCAATCTTGAATCAGTCTGTTCTTCAGTTTGAATATTGAAGATTGTGTATCACTACAAATTTCCTGCATAATTGAAGGTTTTGAGGGGTTATCTGCATCAAAGGAATGACAAAGGCATGCATTATTATATTATGTCTAAAATCATCCAAACACTTTTTATTTCTTATAGTCTATTTTCATAACAGTTAACAAAAGTCATTTACTTTTAATGGGAAAATTTGCATTAAATTGCTACAGAAAACTTAGAAAGTATAAAAAATTATAAAAAATATAGTGAACAAAAAAAATAATAAATGCTTGCAAACTTTACAAAAAATAATATTAACATTTTCCTATACTCCTTTTACCCTCACACACAAAGCGACAAATACACAGATACAAATAGTATAAAGGATGCATCTGCAAATGCTCATTGTATGCTATATTAGAAAGGAATGGCTCACTATAGTATCAAGATGTTTAAGAAATCAGAGGTTATAGGAGATGGGTTGGTGAAAATGAGATAAACTTGGTTTTATATGATATTCTAATATCTGCTAGCACTCATGCTCCCACTGTCTTGTTGCTGTTTCCTCTCTTTCTCAGATTCACCTATAGATTACAGAATTTAGTGTAGTTATACTTGAGATGGGGGTTCCCAGGTGGCTCAATGGTAAAGAATCCTCCTACCCATCCAGGAACCACAAGAGACACAGGTTTGATCCCTGGGTCAGGGAGATTCCCTGGAGAGGGAAAGGGCAACCCACTCCAGTATTCTTGCCTGGAAAATCTCATGCACAGAGGAGTATGGCAGGCTACAGTCCATAGCATCTCGATGAGTCAGACACACCGAGCATGCATGTATGCAGGGTTGAGATACAAACTTTATTTTCATGTTTACCATGTGCACCCAGATACCTGTATCTATGCCTGGTAGAAATCAGTTACTCAAATATATATTGAGTATTCTCATGTATTCATGAATATTTACTCAAAAATAACTTAAATAAACATTTTTCTTCAGGGATGCTCAGGAAGTCAGAAACAGCACAGAGAATTCAGTTGTTTGGGTTCATCTAGGGCTAGACGTTTTCCAGATCAGTGTTTCAGAATGAAAGCACATCAAAGAAGAAAAACAATATTTGTAATAGAGTACTTATCATACTGATGATAACTCTAAGTGGACACACACAACACATGTACACACCACACACAATGGAGATAAGAGGAGACTGACACAGAGAAAGTGCTGGCCTGACAGTCTAAGGAGGAAAAGGAACCCTTGAGACAGAGGTTCTTGATCCACTAAGGAACTGAGGGAGCAGAGCACTGAATGGTTAGTTAGGTTGAAATTAGCCAGGAGGACAGTAGAGGGTTGAATGGAAACAGCAAAGATGAGGTGAAGAGGGATGCTGTGGGACAAACACTAATGTCTTTTCTAATTAGAGAATACTTAGGAGTTCAGGGCATTATTATGATAAGAAGGAAGACAGGAGGAAAGGCTAGTGGTAAATTATAAATAATCGAAGACTACAAGCATGCAAGAAGGAGTAATACACTGGAAGTAACTGTTTTCCAAAAACAGCAGTGAAATTACATGATAGGACATTTGCTATTGAAGGAACTCACACTGTTGTCCAGTCTTCTCTGCCAGAAAAATGATTTGGCTGAGCAGGAAGTACACATCTCTCCCTGGTGCAGCAGTAAGCTGTCAAAAGATTCGATTAGCACAACCCTGGTAACTGTGGCAACTGTCTCATATCTGCCTTCTTCTGTATTTGCCTTTGTACTTCCTCTTTTATATTCCTAAAGAAAACTAAAACTACAAAAAATTTAAAAAACACTGCAAATTTCCATGTGTGCCTGCTAAGGTGCTTCAGTTGTGTCCAACTCCTTGCAACCCTATGGGCTGTATCCCACCAGGCTCCTCTGTCCATGGGAATTCTCCAGGCAAGAATACTGCAGTGGGTTCCCATGTCCTTCTTCAAGGCATCTACCCCAACCAAGGATCAAATCCAGGTCTCCTGCCCTTGGGCAGTATCTATGCCTGGTAAATCAGTTCTCTTTTTCATGTATTCATGAATATTTACTCAAAAATAACTTAAATAAACATTTCTTCAGGGATGCTCAGGAAGTCAGAAACAGCACAGAGAATTCAGTTGTTTGGGTTCATCTAGGGCTAGACGTTTTCCAGATCAGTGTTTCAGAATGAAAGCACATCAAAGAAGAAAAACAATATTTGTAATAGAGTACTTATCATACTGATGATAACTCTAAGTGGACACACACAACACATGTACACACCACACACAATGGAGATAAGAGGAGACTGACACAGAGAAAGTGCTGGCCTGACAGTCTAAGGAGGAAAAGGAACCCTTGAGACAGAGGTTCTTGATCCACTAAGGAACTGAGGGAGCAGAGCACTGAATGGTTAGTTAGGTTGAAATTAGCCAGGAGGACAGTAGAGGGTTGAATGGAAACAGCAAAGATGAGGTGAAGAGGGATGCTGTGGGACAAACACTAATGTCTTTTCTAATTAGAGAATACTTAGGAGTTCAGGGCATTATTATGATAAGAAGGAAGACAGGAGGAAAGGCTAGTGGTAAATTATAAATAATCGAAGACTACAAGCATGCAAGAAGGAGTAATACACTGGAAGTAACTGTTTTCCAAAAACAGCAGTGAAATTACATGATAGGACATTTGCTATTGAAGGAACTCACACTGTTGTCCAGTCTTCTCTGCCAGAAAAATGATTTGGCTGAGCAGGAAGTACACATCTCTCCCTGGTGCAGCAGTAAGCTGTCAAAAGATTCGATTAGCACAACCCTGGTAACTGTGGCAACTGTCTCATATCTGCCTTCTTCTGTATTTGCCTTTGTACTTCCTCTTTTATATTCCTAAAGAAAACTAAAACTACAAAAAATTTAAAAAACACTGCAAATTTCCATGTGTGCCTGCTAAGGTGCTTCAGTTGTGTCCAACTCCTTGCAACCCTATGGGCTGTATCCCACCAGGCTCCTCTGTCCATGGGAATTCTCCAGGCAAGAATACTGCAGTGGGTTCCCATGTCCTTCTTCAAGGCATCTACCCCAACCAAGGATCAAATCCAGGTCTCCTGCATTGCAGGCAGACTCTTTACCATCTGAGCCACCAGGGAAGCCCAGTGAATAACAATCCTTTACAAGTTGAATACTTTAAAATTAGGTTGAACAAAGCATTTGATTGTGGTTAGTAATCATGCAGCAGTAATGGGCTAGTCAGGATAGTAATGAGGAATGAAGCAATAATTCTTCTGTTGTTAGAACCACGCCAAATCTTGTGAATTCTCAGTTTCAGACCAAATTTAAATTGCCTTGTGGAGTTTGTTTACTCTTGGGCAGGCATGACTTCCTGTGCCTTCAGGGAGAAAAACAAGCCTTGCACAGATCCAAAATAATCTCATAAGGCTTGGGGAACTTTTTATTGCTCTTATGATATATTTTAGTGAGTGAAGGGAATCAGAATTATAAAAATAAATATTGGGAAGTGGGGGGATAAAACAATGAATAAATATCAAATGTTGTGTCCAACGGTGTGAATTTTATGAGACTACAATCTTATGCAAAATATATCTCAATAATGATGAAAGAATTCTGAAATGAATACTAAACATGCACATATAATATTTCTTTCTAACGTTCAGTATATATTTTTTTAATATTCAGGAATGACATCTAGCAAGCTTTTATAGAACTACACCATAAGCTCCATGAGAAAAGTAACATGTCTGTCTTATTCATCAATTTATTCCAGGGATTAGTACAGTGTTTAACCCATTGCAGAAATTCACTGATTTTTTAACTTTTAGAAACCATGGACTATTTTTATTTGTAGAAATATACCATTTTCTTATTCATCAATTTATGATATCTCCAGTATGCAGCAGGATCATCTCCCTGGTGCAGCAGTAAGCTGTCAAAAGATTCGATTAGCACAACCCTGGTAACTGTGGCAACTGTCTCATATCTGCCTTCTTCTGTATTTGCCTTTGTACTTCCTCTTTTATATTCCTAAAGAAAACTAAAACTACAAAAAATTTAAAAAACACTGCAAATTTCCATGTGTGCCTGCTAAGGTGCTTCAGTTGTGTCCAACTCCTTGCAACCCTATGGGCTGTATCCCACCAGGCTCCTCTGTCCATGGGAATTCTCCAGGCAAGAATACTGCAGTGGGTTCCCATGTCCTTCTTCAAGGCATCTACCCCAACCAAGGATCAAATCCAGGTCTCCTGCATTGCAGGCAGACTCTTTACCATCTGAGCCACCAGGGAAGCCCAGTGAATAACAATCCTTTACAAGTTGAATACTTTAAAATTAGGTTGAACAAAGCATTTGATTGTGGTTAGTAATCATGCAGCAGTAATGGGCTAGTCAGGATAGTAATGAGGAATGAAGCAATAATTCTTCTGTTGTTAGAACCACGCCAAATCTTGTGAATTCTCAGTTTCAGACCAAATTTAAATTGCCTTGTGGAGTTTGTTTACTCTTGGGCAGGCATGACTTCCTGTGCCTTCAGGGAGAAAAACAAGCCTTGCACAGATCCAAAATAATCTCATAAGGCTTGGGGAACTTTTTATTGCTCTTATGATATATTTTAGTGAGTGAAGGGAATCAGAATTATAAAAATAAATATTGGGAAGTGGGGGGATAAAACAATGAATAAATATCAAATGTTGTGTCCAACGGTGTGAATTTTATGAGACTACAATCTTATGCAAAATATATCTCAATAATGATGAAAGAATTCTGAAATGAATACTAAACATGCACATATAATATTTCTTTCTAACGTTCAGTATATATTTTTTTAATATTCAGGAATGACATCTAGCAAGCTTTTATAGAACTACACCATAAGCTCCATGAGAAAAGTAACATGTCTGTCTTATTCATCAATTTATTCCAGGGATTAGTACAGTGTTTAACCCATTGCAGAAATTCACTGATTTTTTTTAACTATTATAGAAACCATGGACTATTTTTATTTGTAGAAATATACCATTTTTTCTTAATATTCTTTTTTTTTTAACAAATGATGTTGGGACAATTGGATATCTATACACAATAGTGTTAGTTAGACTATGATCTCACAACAAATATATGAATCAATTTAAAATGTATTCAAAGACCAGAAAGTAAGATCTAAAACTCTATGACTCCTCGAAGAAACTATAGGTGTACATCTTCCCGATATTGGATTACACGATTTCTTTTTGATATGACACCAAAAGCATAAACAAGCAAAGAAAAAGACATTTAACTTAAGTGATAGCAAAAACTTCTATGCTTCAAAGAATGCCATCGAGGCAGTGAAAGTCAACCCACAGAACAGTAGGATTTAAGTGGCTGAAATGTATGTTCTATGTATTATATCCTAATAAATCTGTTAAAAATATGAAATGTAGATCAATTTAGAAAAAAGTGGAAGACCTCAACAGTAAATACTATAAAACATTTCTGAAAGAATAAAAGAGGTTCTAAACAGTATTAGTGGTTTGGAAGACTGAATATTGTTAAGATGTTAGATATTCTCTGCTGATTGATCTATAAACTCAGAGATCCTAAGTAAAACCTGAGTAAGTTTTGTTTGTTTAGACAAAGATGGCAAGTCTCTTTTAAAATTCATGAGGAACTAGAATAGCCAAACAACTTTGTAAAAGTAAAATACAATGGAGAACTAATATAAGACCTGACTTCAAGATTTACTATAAAGCTATCATAATTAAAGAATGTCATGGTCACATAAAGATAGAAAGAATGATTTTAGACAAAATAGATACAGAGATATACTTACATAAATACAGCTATTTTTTTAGAGAATGGAAATGAAATTTATTGGAGAAATCATTGTCTTTTCAACAAACTGGATATCAATATGAAAAGGATTTAACTCATACCCTGTATGTTACATGAGAACTAACTTAAAATGGATAATTGACATAAATGTAACATGTCTGTCTTATTCATCAATTTATTCCAGGGATTAGTACAGTGTTTAACCCATTGCAGAAATTCACTGATTTTTTTTAACTATTATAGAAACCATGGACTATTTTTATTTGTAGAAATATACCATTTTTTCTTAATATTCTTTTTTTTTTAACAAATGATGTTGGGACAATTGGATATCTATACACAATAGTGTTAGTTAGACTATGATCTCACAACAAATATATGAATCAATTTAAAATGTATTCAAAGACCAGAAAGTAAGATCTAAAACTCTATGACTCCTCGAAGAAACTATAGGTGTACATCTTCCCGATATTGGATTACACGATTTCTTTTTGATATGACACCAAAAGCATAAACAAGCAAAGAAAAAGACATTTAACTTAAGTGATAGCAAAAACTTCTATGCTTCAAAGAATGCCATCGAGGCAGTGAAAGTCAACCCACAGAACAGTAGGATTTAAGTGGCTGAAATGTATGTTCTATGTATTATATCCTAATAAATCTGTTAAAAATATGAAATGTAGATCAATTTAGAAAAAAGTGGAAGACCTCAACAGTAAATACTATAAAACATTTCTGAAAGAATAAAAGAGGTTCTAAACAGTATTAGTGGTTTGGAAGACTGAATATTGTTAAGATGTTAGATATTCTCTGCTGATTGATCTATAAACTCAGAGATCCTAAGTAAAACCTGAGTAAGTTTTGTTTGTTTAGACAAAGATGGCAAGTCTCTTTTAAAATTCATGAGGAACTAGAATAGCCAAACAACTTTGTAAAAGTAAAATACAATGGAGAACTAATATAAGACCTGACTTCAAGATTTACTATAAAGCTATCATAATTAAAGAATGTCATGGTCACATAAAGATAGAAAGAATGATTTTAGACAAAATAGATACAGAGATATACTTACATAAATACAGCTATTTTTTTAGAGAATGGAAATGAAATTTATTGGAGAAATCATTGTCTTTTCAACAAACTGGATATCAATATGAAAAGGATTTAACTCATACCCTGTATGTTACATGAGAACTAACTTAAAATGGATAATTGACATAAATGTGGGATCTTATATTATGCAATAATAAGAAAGGATAGAATATAATATCCAAAGCATGATCTCCAAGAGAAAAACTTGATGAATTGGATTAACCCCATGAAAACATTCTATTCTTTGCAAGATATAGATACAAAAAAAATATTTAGAAATCACATAATTGATAAAAGAATTATATCTATAATATATAAACAAAACTAAAAACACAATAATAAGAAATGTTACAGACAAAATATTCATCCTCAGGATTTCCCTGGCAGGTCTGCGATTGGGACTCTATGCTTCCCCTGCAAGGGGCACAGGTTTAATCCCTGGTTAGGGAGATAAGGCATCACATGCTGCAAGGAGCAGCCAGAAAAAAGAAAAAAAAAAATTTCTCAAAAGAATATATAAGGATGACAATCAAGAAAATGAAAAGATGCTCAATGTTATTAACCACGAGGGAAAAAAGTTTAAAACAATGATTAGATACTCCTGGGCACCAGGTATAAAGGTCTAAAATTTAAAAGACTATTAATTGATGACAAGGACATTAAGCTATTAGAATTTTCATTTACCGATGGTGAGAATGTGTAATAACATCTCCAACTTGCCCGTTAAATAGTTTTTAATATAGATAAGCATATACCTGTCCCATGAAAATAGGAATTCAACTTCTAGGTGGAACAATGAGAAAAAATGGTTGTATATGTTTGGGAAAGGACTTTAATTATCTTCATAGAATTTTCATTCATAATTTTGCCTAAATTAGGAAAATTTAAAATATCTACCAGCATGAGAATGCATAAACAAATGATAATATTTTTATCCAATAGAGTTCTATGAATCAAAATAAATATATAAACAAGTTACTACTATATGCAATGATCTGGATGAATCTCACAACTACAAAAAAGCACATTAAAAACAATGATTAATGAGTTATAAGAGTTGGAGAAAATTTTCATGACCTCTAAGCAAATTGTACTGGATAGATAAAATCAATCTGTGGCTTATTAAAGCTTTACATTCTACAGTTGTGCAGTCATTACTGCCAAAAAAACTACTATTTTCTTCTCTAACATATATCCATTTGGTTGAAAAAACATCTAAGGATTATTGCTAACTAGTATAGTGGATGCTCATAAAGAAACAACTTAATCATTGGTATCATACTTTTTTACCATTAATAGAAATTTTAGAAGTGAAAATTCTATAACCTAAGTTATAATTTTGGACAAATTGGAATTTACATGAAATGAAGTTCTAATCTAAGTAAATATCCAAATAAATTTCTAAAATACATAATAAATGTCATAAATTATGAAATTCATCTTGAAAAAATCACTGTGTGAGATATACTAACAAATTAATAGCTGTGCCATATTAGGAATTCAAGAAGAGGAAGGTTTTATTAAGAAGAGGAAGGGGCTTCCCCTGGAGGTCCAACGGTAAGGACGCCGCCTTGCAGTGCAGGGGGCGCCAGTTTGAGCCCTGGCCTGGGAAGATCCCACATGCCGCTCCGGACTGATGTGTCCAATCACCGAGTCAGAGCTCTGGAGCGCATGCACCCAGAGCCGGCGCTCTGCAAAGACAGAGGCCACCGCGATGGGAGGCCCACAGGAGCCAAAGAACAAAGACGAATGAAAATAGAGAAATGAAAAGACCAATAAAAGTGGCCCGCCCACTCCCCTCCCTCCCCAACCCGACCCCTGCCCAAAGTAAATAAATAAATAAATCTTTAAAAAAAAAAAGGAAGAAGAAGAGGAAGGATTGGTGGTGTAGCAATTAATAAGCCAGGTAAACAAAGAGTTAAGTCTAACAAAATGTGTATAAATACTGTTACACAGCCAAAAACTATCCAAAATAATTTATAACCACAAAAGCCTTAGGGTAAAGTCATAATTTAAAAATGAACATTTAACTTCTAAACACATAATAAAAATGGAATCCTTGTACATGAGTATGCAGATTTACATTCTGTGTGTGTGTGTGTTACAGGCAGAGGGAAAAAGAAAGGTGTACTTCATTAAGCTATAAAATTAAAGAGCATCAACTTTATCAACCCAAAGAGGAGCAATCAAATATACTTGGACATGAAAATTCAATATGTTCATAAGAGTAAAATTTTCTCCATAAGAATAAAATGTCAAATCATGAGAAAATTTTCTCTTTATGAAGAAAAATATATATTTGGTTGAAAAAACATCTAAGGATTATTGCTAACTAGTATAGTGGATGCTCATAAAGAAACAACTTAATCATTGGTATCATACTTTTTTACCATTAATAGAAATTTTAGAAGTGAAAATTCTATAACCTAAGTTATAATTTTGGACAAATTGGAATTTACATGAAATGAAGTTCTAATCTAAGTAAATATCCAAATAAATTTCTAAAATACATAATAAATGTCATAAATTATGAAATTCATCTTGAAAAAATCACTGTGTGAGATATACTAACAAATTAATAGCTGTGCCATATTAGGAATTCAAGAAGAGGAAGGTTTTATTAAGAAGAGGAAGGGGCTTCCCCTGGAGGTCCAACGGGTAAGGACGCCGCCTTGCAGTGCAGGGGGCGCCAGTTTGAGCCCTGGCCTGGGAAGATCCCACATGCCGCTCCGGACTGATGTGTCCAATCACCGAGTCAGAGCTCTGGAGCGCATGCACCCAGAGCCGGCGCTCTGCAAAGACAGAGGCCACCGCGATGGGAGGCCCACAGGAGCCAAAGAACAAAGACGAATGAAAATAGAGAAATGAAAAGACCAATAAAAGTGGCCCGCCCACTCCCCTCCCTCCCCAACCCGACCCCTGCCCAAAGTAAATAAATAAATAAATCTTTAAAAAAAAAAAGGAAGAAGAAGAGGAAGGATTGGTGGTGTAGCAATTAATAAGCCAGGTAAACAAAGAGTTAAGTCTAACAAAATGTGTATAAATACTGTTACACAGCCAAAAACTATCCAAAATAATTTATAACCACAAAAGCCTTAGGGTAAAGTCATAATTTAAAAATGAACATTTAACTTCTAAACACATAATAAAAATGGAATCCTTGTACATGAGTATGCAGATTTACATTCTGTGTGTGTGTGTGTTACAGGCAGAGGGAAAAAGAAAGGTGTACTTCATTAAGCTATAAAATTAAAGAGCATCAACTTTATCAACCCAAAGAGGAGCAATCAAATATACTTGGACATGAAAATTCAATATGTTCATAAGAGTAAAATTTTCTCCGCAAAGAATAAAAAACATGAAATCAAATACATGAGAAAATTTTCTCTTTATGAAGAAAAGCTGTGATTAAAGAGAAATTATAAAGCAATCTTTGGACTTTTATCTATTTTTTTTTCAGATGAAGTATAATTATAGGGCCTCA
Source organism: Tragulus kanchil (assembly GCA_022376925.1). Classification (NCBI taxonomy): domain Eukaryota; kingdom Metazoa; phylum Chordata; class Mammalia; order Artiodactyla; family Tragulidae; genus Tragulus; species Tragulus kanchil. Next base: position 239,203,410 of record JAIOJX010000004.1, on the reverse strand, counting down.
TCTCCCAGAAGATTAAGGTGGACATTAAGGACTCAATTCAGAATACCCTTTGCCATGCTCTGTTTTTTCTTTATGGATTAATATCTTTTCTCTGTTTCCTGAAATATTGGTTACAGAAAAATAAAATATTTCACCTATTTATTAAAATCTTTATCATTTTAAAATAAAATATGGATAGGCTTTATATTCATGTCAAGTGTTGTGAAATGTTTTTGGTAATGCATGATGGCATAAACTACAAGTAATATAACATAAAAGCTTATGAATTAGCCTTTGGTATGGTTTTAATTTATAATAAATTTATAAAAAATAGCTTTTTTTCTTCTTTCTGACTTCCCCTGCCACATACAACTCAAATGTAAATTTCTAAAGTTGATGAAGCATTTATTCTGCTGATTCTCTCCTTCTCAGCTGAATAAATTAAATTTATTTGTGCTTCTGGCTCCAATATTGACCATAACAAGGTAACTACTGATGGGCAATTAGCCTTCTTTTCACACATAATTATAAACCTGTATGAGTATGGAGTAACTGTTAGTAACCATTGAACAATGGGCAGCAAAAGACTAAATTCTTGAGAGAAAGGACACTTGAGGTGACTAGCCTGGTAATCACCATGGGCCTTTACATAGGCATACATTCTTTTTTTTTCGTTAAGGGGGTGGATTGGGGAGGGAGAGGGGCGGACGGGCCACTTCTATTTGTCTTTCATTTATCTATTTTCATCCATCTTTGTTCTTTGGCCCATATGGGCCTCCCATCACAGTGGCCTCTGTTGTCACAGAGCACTGGCTCTGGGCGCATGCGCTCCAGAGCTCCAGCTCGGTAGTTGGACACATCAGTCCAGCTGCTCTGTGGCACGTGGGATCTTCCCAGGCCAGGGATCGAACCAGTGCCCCTTGCGCTGCAAGGCGGTGTCCTTACCCACTGAACCACCAGGGAAGCCCATAAGTTCTTAATTATTGTATAAGAAACAGAAATGAAGCAAAGGACAATGAGCTGTTGAGCTAAGGAGGCATACTTTTGAATTTTTACTGCTGAAGCAGCTGGAATCTTTGGGACCCAGGACCAGAGAAAAGGGGAACAATATATAAGTAGGGCAATACATGAAGATAAAAATGGAGTTTACCTAGGAAAGCAAGGCTGGTTTAACATTCTAATGTTGAAAAATTCTTATATTAACAGAATAAAAGAAAAAAATCATTTTGTCATCTCAGTAGATGCAAAAAAAATTTTTTTTAAATAGCATCCATTCATGATAAAAAAAAATACTTAAGGGAAACTCAAAATAAAAAGGAATTTTTTGGAAACTGATACTAGGCATGTAATCAAAACCAACAAGCCAATGTTATGATTAATAGTGAACTATTGAATGCTCTCCTTCTAAGATAGGAAACAAGGCAACCCTACGCCTCACTATTTACTAAAGAAAAATAAAAAGACCTACAATATCCACAAGCATTAATGTTTATGACATTTTATTTATATTAGCCCCAAACTGGAAATAGCCCAAACATCCATCAATAAGGAAGTGGATAAGGAAATCGTGGTATACTCATAAAGTGGCATAATACTGATCAATAAAGAGCAATTAACTCTGATAACAGCACAGATGGATCTTAGAAGCATTATGCTAAGTGGATGAAGGCAGATATAAGAAAAGCTATTTTTTTGTATGATTTCCTTTGGGTGACACTCTGAAATAGTTAAAGCTAACTCAGAATGAGAGAAAGTAGTTCTATGGTTCCTTAGGGACAATGATGAGGGGGAAGCTGGCTGCAAAGTGTCCGCGGGGAATTTTCCTGAGTGATGAGAATGTGGTATATGTTGACTCAGGTGGTGATTACATGAAGTCATGCATTTGTCACAACTAATTCAACTCTACACTAAAGATGTATGGCTTGCGTTGTAAGTAAATTATACCTAGATAGAGTTAACTAACAAAAATAAATACAAACCTTGTTCCTCTTGCAGTTTTTTCAAACTCAAACATGACAACTTGGGAGTTTATTTTACCTTGATACAATTATCATTGTAAGAAACAGAAGCAATCATACTTCTTTACCTAGTGACTCATGGACAGATCTTTGCATCAATCAGATGCAGTTCTGTTCAATTCTACAAATAATCACTGGGTGTCTTTAACCTGTCTGTGATCATTCAAGAAATCTAGGACACCATAATGCATAGGAAACAGTGTCCAGAAGCATGGACTCTAATGAAGAACTAGGATATTAGGACGTTCAGCCAGGAATTGACACTTACTAAGATGCAGTTTCTACTAATGCAAACTATGGATATTAATACTGATTCCCCATGATGCTCTACGGATAAATGTAATTAAAGTATACAAGTCAATAGTCCTAGATAATAACAAAGGCTCAATAAATTACAGTTTGAAAAATCACTAGAAAAACAGAAGCAAACAAAATAAAGCCCATATAGCAAAGGGAATAATAAAAATTTATTTTTAAATTATAGAACAGTATAAAAGCAATGCTATAAAATATGAGATAAGAAGCCCTGGCCCAAGTAGATGGACATAGCCTTTAAAACTTCCACACAACAGATTACTATCCTGCTGCATAAATTTATAGAGCATATAAAGAGTAGAAATTTCCTAATTCAATTTGTTAAGCTGCTGTGACTCATACTAAAACCTGATTGAGGTAGAGCACAAAAGAATAAACAAGAATATACATTGACCTATAAACTTACATGTATTTATTGTAAATAAATAACAATAGTATGGTAAAATAACAGAGCTTGATGAGGGAGAGTTTATTCCAGGAATAGGACAGTTCAACATTAGGAAATCCACTAATGCTTTTCTTGACATTAATAATTTAAAGAAGAGGAAAAAAAATTATAATCATCTTTAAGATTTCAAAAAAGCAAATCATAAAATTCAACATCCATTTTGATTTCTAAAAGCTTTTAGTAAATTAGAAATTAAAGATTATAACCACAACTTTCAGTGATATTTTATGCCTAGAAAACGTAAGATAATCACTTGCCAGAATATTAAGTATGTCTTTCCTAGAGTTAACTAACAAAAATAAATACAAACCTTGTTCCTCTTGCAGTTTTTTCAAACTCAAACATGACAACTTGGGAGTTTATTTTACCTTGATACAATTATCATTGTAAGAAACAGAAGCAATCATACTTCTTTACCTAGTGACTCATGGACAGATCTTTGCATCAATCAGATGCAGTTCTGTTCAATTCTACAAATAATCACTGGGTGTCTTTAACCTGTCTGTGATCATTCAAGAAATCTAGGACACCATAATGCATAGGAAACAGTGTCCAGAAGCATGGACTCTAATGAAGAACTAGGATATTAGGACGTTCAGCCAGGAATTGACACTTACTAAGATGCAGTTTCTACTAATGCAAACTATGGATATTAATACTGATTCCCCATGATGCTCTACGGATAAATGTAATTAAAGTATACAAGTCAATAGTCCTAGATAATAACAAAGGCTCAATAAATTACAGTTTGAAAAATCACTAGAAAAACAGAAGCAAACAAAATAAAGCCCATATAGCAAAGGGAATAATAAAAATTTATTTTTAAATTATAGAACAGTATAAAAGCAATGCTATAAAATATGAGATAAGAAGCCCTGGCCCAAGTAGATGGACATAGCCTTTAAAACTTCCACACAACAGATTACTATCCTGCTGCATAAATTTATAGAGCATATAAAGAGTAGAAATTTCCTAATTCAATTTGTTAAGCTGCTGTGACTCATACTAAAACCTGATTGAGGTAGAGCACAAAAGAATAAACAAGAATATACATTGACCTATAAACTTACATGTATTTATTGTAAATAAATAACAATAGTATGGTAAAATAACAGAGCTTGATGAGGGAGAGTTTATTCCAGGAATAGGACAGTTCAACATTAGGAAATCCACTAATGCTTTTCTTGACATTAATAATTTAAAGAAGAGGAAAAAAAATTATAATCATCTTTAAGATTTCAAAAAAGCAAATCATAAAATTCAACATCCATTTTGATTTCTAAAAGCTTTTAGTAAATTAGAAATTAAAGATTATAACCACAACTTTCAGTGATATTTTATGCCTAGAAAACGTAAGATAATCACTTGAAAAATATCCAGAATATTAAGTATGTCTTTACAAATGACTATGTATATGATGAATATGTACTTTGAAATTGTTGGTTATTCTCTGTGCCAACTGTCACATTTCATAAAAAAAATTAAAGACCAAAATATAAAAAGTTTGGTTATCTCCAAATATGGGGACCTAAATGAAGAAAACTGAAAAACTTCTTTTAGAAACTTACAGAAACGAAGAAAAGAGAAAAATAATACTAACAATGCTGAATATTTTCCAAATTAAGTATTCTTCCTGGAATTATTGCCTTTCACATACTACATATTAATTTCTAACATTTTTTTCTACTAATAGTTCTTCCATAGGAAACATCTATGTAGCTTTTAATACCAAAGACAACTTTCTCCTCTTCCTAAATTTCTCATTATAGTTTCAGTTATCCTGCTCTCTGGCCTTCCACAACTCTTCTCCTAGACAACTTAAACTGCTACTTTTTTGTTGCTGTTGACAACTTTACCCGCTTCATACTCTTTGTTAACAGAAATCATTAACTGAGCCTGCTATAATACTTTTTTGCTGATTAAATGTTTATTAAATCCATGGAAAAGCGTTCCGAATTAGTACTGGTGGGCTGTTTCTGACTTCAATTATTTCATGTACTGAAGTACAAGACAGATTACATTCTGTATAGTTAAAAGAGAATTTAAATACTCATTTTCAATTTTAAATATGCAGGTTTCTTAAAACTGAGTGATCACTAGACTCAAAAGGAAATCAACTAAAGTCACCTCAACAAAGTTTAAAAAATTAGGTAAAAAATACCACTAAATGCAATAGTATGGTAAAATAACAGAGCTTGATGAGGGAGAGTTTATTCCAGGAATAGGACAGTTCAACATTAGGAAATCCACTAATGCTTTTCTTGACATTAATAATTTAAAGAAGAGGAAAAAAAATTATAATCATCTTTAAGATTTCAAAAAAGCAAATCATAAAATTCAACATCCATTTTGATTTCTAAAAGCTTTTAGTAAATTAGAAATTAAAGATTATAACCACAACTTTCAGTGATATTTTATGCCTAGAAAACGTAAGATAATCACTTGAAAAATATCCAGAATATTAAGTATGTCTTTACAAATGACTATGTATATGATGAATATGTACTTTGAAATTGTTGGTTATTCTCTGTGCCAACTGTCACATTTCATAAAAAAAATTAAAGACCAAAATATAAAAAGTTTGGTTATCTCCAAATATGGGGACCTAAATGAAGAAAACTGAAAAACTTCTTTTAGAAACTTACAGAAACGAAGAAAAGAGAAAAATAATACTAACAATGCTGAATATTTTCCAAATTAAGTATTCTTCCTGGAATTATTGCCTTTCACATACTACATATTAATTTCTAACATTTTTTTCTACTAATAGTTCTTCCATAGGAAACATCTATGTAGCTTTTAATACCAAAGACAACTTTCTCCTCTTCCTAAATTTCTCATTATAGTTTCAGTTATCCTGCTCTCTGGCCTTCCACAACTCTTCTCCTAGACAACTTAAACTGCTACTTTTTTGTTGCTGTTGACAACTTTACCCGCTTCATACTCTTTGTTAACAGAAATCATTAACTGAGCCTGCTATAATACTTTTTTGCTGATTAAATGTTTATTAAATCCATGGAAAAGCGTTCCGAATTAGTACTGGTGGGCTGTTTCTGACTTCAATTATTTCATGTACTGAAGTACAAGACAGATTACATTCTGTATAGTTAAAAGAGAATTTAAATACTCATTTTCAATTTTAAATATGCAGGTTTCTTAAAAACTGAGTGATCACTAGACTCAAAAGGTATTCACCTAACTTATGTACAAAGCCTGAACATGTACACCAAATCAAGTCTCAGTTTCCCCAGTCATGGAACTCAATATATCCTTTTATTGCTCTTCCCAAAACCTCCATTTTCTCCCCATAGTTGCAGACTTCTGAGAAAGCTCTGCCATCTTCCGTTGCTCTCATCTAAGTGCACCTGAAGCCTAGGTAGGCAACTATCTATATGCTGAAGCTTCCCACCTCAATGCCTCTCTACCTCTCACCTGGGGTATACCTCTGACACCAGGGGGGCTTGTTCCAGGGGCACCTGCATGTCCTGGTCAACTGTAAACTGATGTTGCAGCCATCATCGGCCTGCCAAGAGAAAATTCTAAATTCTCTCTCCCTCACTCTCTTTTTTAGCTGGTTTTGCAGAGTTAGCACATCGAAGACGTCTTTGAATAATATGCTTAGTTTTTTTATCAGCCTAAATGAAATGTGTGACATTAAATCCACTGAAAACTTAAAACTGTAGCTGCAACAGTACACTCTGTTAAGCAACTCTGCACTCTTGCATTGATGATAGCACTTTAAAGAACTACATTTGGGTTGTATCAGAGAAGAAGAAAATAGTCTACGGTACTTAGACTCCTATATATACATAGTATGTATGTGTAAACATTTACACAAAAATCCTAAACACTCTAAGTCCAAGTGTCAGTCTATCAATGTGTTAGCCGGTTTTGAGGTATCTTGTCATATTTTTTGTAGATAATCTATAATCTCAGGATAATTTCCTCCAACATATTTTAAATCTATGACAATACATTTTGCACTTGATGAAAACACACATGTCTGAATGATGTCGAAAATAGCTATTGATTTCTTTTCAATAGAATGCAAAACAAACATCCCTAACTCTCTGTTCTTGAAGGTTCTCTTTCCTGAATTTTTCATTTCATTGATTTTCTTTTCGCTTTTGTCCAGTCAATTAATATTGACAATGTACCAACAATAGACTTTGTACTATACAAATGCTCCCACTATCTGGCAGAATTCAATACATCTACTGTTTTTTAGAATTTAAAACTCTTCCCAAAACCTCAAAATTTTTTTTCAAGCCTGAACATGTACACCAAATCAAGTCTCAGTTTCCCCAGTCATGGAACTCAATATATCCTTTTATTGCTCTTCCCAAAACCTCCATTTTCTCCCCATAGTTGCAGACTTCTGAGAAAGCTCTGCCATCTTCCGTTGCTCTCATCTAAGTGCACCTGAAGCCTAGGTAGGCAACTATCTATATGCTGAAGCTTCCCACCTCAATGCCTCTCTACCTCTCACCTGGGGTATACCTCTGACACCAGGGGGGCTTGTTCCAGGGGCACCTGCATGTCCTGGTCAACTGTAAACTGATGTTGCAGCCATCATCGGCCTGCCAAGAGAAAATTCTAAATTCTCTCTCCCTCACTCTCTTTTTTAGCTGGTTTTGCAGAGTTAGCACATCGAAGACGTCTTTGAATAATATGCTTAGTTTTTTTATCAGCCTAAATGAAATGTGTGACATTAAATCCACTGAAAACTTAAAACTGTAGCTGCAACAGTACACTCTGTTAAGCAACTCTGCACTCTTGCATTGATGATAGCACTTTAAAGAACTACATTTGGGTTGTATCAGAGAAGAAGAAAATAGTCTACGGTACTTAGACTCCTATATATACATAGTATGTATGTGTAAACATTTACACAAAAATCCTAAACACTCTAAGTCCAAGTGTCAGTCTATCAATGTGTTAGCCGGTTTTGAGGTATCTTGTCATATTTTTTGTAGATAATCTATAATCTCAGGATAATTTCCTCCAACATATTTTAAATCTATGACAATACATTTTGCACTTGATGAAAACACACATGTCTGAATGATGTCGAAAATAGCTATTGATTTCTTTTCAATAGAATGCAAAACAAACATCCCTAACTCTCTGTTCTTGAAGGTTCTCTTTCCTGAATTTTTCATTTCATTGATTTTCTTTTCGCTTTTGTCCAGTCAATTAATATTGACAATGTACCAACAATAGACTTTGTACTATACAAATGCTCCCACTATCTGGCAGAATTCAATACATCTACTGTTTTTTAGAATTAAATCTGCCTCCACACTTATGAATAGCAAAATATTCTTTCTGAAGTATATAATGTTCTTTAAACCTAGGTGCTGAAACTACTCTTTGCATTCAAAAGCATCACAGAGTCACCGAAGGTTTTATATTTCTGCTTAAATGGTAATCTATTTTGAAAATTTTCTACTTATACTGATCATCAGGTAAAGCAATAGAATAAATCTGTTAAAAAAAAGAAAGGCATTGTAATAATTGCTTTGGAAGAACAGAAAATACTCTAGTAAATTTTTAAAGCCATGGACTATAAAGTTTCACCAAAATTTGGGTGATTTTGTATCTGCAGTAGATACATTATCTATAGTTTTTCACTTTTTTTCTTCATCTGGATTATAATAGTTGAGGAGTATTTAGTTTGAAAGTCTTTTCAAAAATGGGACCAATCTAAGTTCACACTAAATTCAGGAATATTTTCCTATTAGTAAGAGTATGTTCTATGTAACTTCTAATCAAAGAACATTAAAATATGAGAAGCTGGAAAATTAACAGACACTACTAAGAGAACTCTACCAAGTAGTGAGGATCTTCTCTTGGTTTTCTCTTATATTGGTCTATGTGTCTTTTGTGTGAACTCCTCCTTTTTTTTTTTTTTTTTTTGCCCTGTTCACTCCTCTTATGCCACCCTTCCACCCTTTTTTGAGCTCTTCTTTTTTTGAGGGCTGTTCCTTGGACTTTCTATTTTCTCATAAACTATTAGAAGGATATGAAGATGATGGCTCCCATATCAGGAAGACAAGAGAGGAGTTTCTGTATTATTAGTTATCATCCTTCACCCATTAGATAATTCCCTGAGGTGAGGTCTAGAACATGCGAGGCTAGCCCCAGCTTTACGTGACAGTTAAAAGTCCAGCCTGGTTCACCCAAGTGAGAAAAGTCAAGTTGCTCAGTCATGTCCAACTCTTTGTAACCCATGGAGGAGCCATGGAATTCTCCAGGCAAAAATACTGGATTGGGTAGCCTCTCCCTTCTCCAGGGAATCTTAACATTCCAGGAATCAAACCCAGATCTTCCACATTGCCGGCATATTCTTTACAGTCTGAGCCACCAGGAAAGCCCAAGAATACTGGAGCAGGTAGTCTATCATTTGCCAGGGTATCTTCCTGACCCAGGAATTGAACCAGAGTCTCCTGCACTGCAAGTGGATTCTTTACCAGCTGAGTTACAAGGGAATACCCAGAAGTGAGAAACTGCACAGATATCTGGGAGTCAAAGACAAAGTCATAGTGCAATGTTCTAAACACAAATTCATTTGTCAGAACTGCTGATAGACCTTTTTAAAAACTCAGAATCTTGAGTCCAGTCTAGTGAATTAGGTCATCTAAGAACTGAACCGAAGTGACTCAATCAAAAAAAAAAAACACTGGAGATGACTCAGACGTGTGTGCGGATAGGATGAGGATCACTGGCTCATTTATGATAAAGAATGTGCATTTTCACTAAGTGGCCTTTTTACATAAACCCCCCCCCCCATGGAGGTTCCTAATACAATTTTCTTGAACTTGATATGATGGTAGGTACCTGAATGAAATTTCATGACAAAACAGAACTTGATTTTGATAAATTTTGTACAGTTGGTTGATTTTTTAATATCTACCCAGAATTATTCTGGTATGATATACCGACAAGATCTGGATATCAAATACTGAATCTAGCTGCCAGTTCTTGCTAAGATTTTTCTGACCACTATAAGCCATGCTTCTCTGAAATTTTCTTCAGATTTTCCAAGAAAAGAAAGTGACATCTAAAGTCATTTTTATTTTCAGATGTTGGGAAGAAAGTATCTATATCAGAAACAGACATGTATCATCCATCTAAGATTCCATCTTGGCACTGGCTATTCCTATAAAAGTACATAATTTGGACATGCAATGACTTTAACCAGTTTTTTAAAATAAATTTATAGAACCAGAAGCTGAGTCTGTACTTTCTACTGATATCCATGTGCTTACAAAATAAATTATAACATTTATTTTTTTCCAAAGCTATTGAGGATAAAAAGATGTCTGGTAATATCCATAAAACCTCTCAAGGATTGGAAAAGTGTTCAAGAATTAAGGGGAGGATGCCTTGAAACCTAAAGTGAGAAAGAGCTGTTTAGCCCAGCCATGCTCCTGGAGACAAGTCCACAGACCTCAGTCTATCTCCGACCTTGAAGCCCATCTTCAGCCCATCTCAACCACATTCTTCCAGGAGTGGTCCTGATGTCCCAGCACCCAGAGGGAAACATGTCCTAATGAACCTCCAGAGGCAGCTTCTCTGGTTCTGATGGTGAATCCTGAAGTAACCCTGTGATCAAGAGCAATCCTGTTCAGCCATGGTCTGGGGACGGTCCTGTCCAACCAGCAACCTGGGAAGTGAACCTAGTGCATGTTCTAAACACAATTCATTTGTCAGAACTGCTGATAGACCTTTTTAAAAACTCAGAATCTTGGGTCCAGTCTAGTGAATTAGGTCATCTAAGAACTGAACCGAAGTGACTCAATCAAAAAAAAAAAAACACTGGAGATGACTCAGACGTGTGTGCGGATAGGATGAGGATCACTGGCTCATTTATGATAAAGAATGTGCATTTTCACTAAGTGGCCTTTTTACATAAACCCCCCCCCCCCATGGAGGTTCCTAATACAATTTTCTTGAACTTGATATGATGGTAGGTACCTGAATGAAATTTCATGACAAAACAGAACTTGATTTTGATAAATTTTGTACAGTTGGTTGATTTTTTAATATCTACCCAGAATTATTCTGGTATGATATACCGACAAGATCTGGATATCAAATACTGAATCTAGCTGCCAGTTCTTGCTAAGATTTTTCTGACCACTATAAGCCATGCTTCTCTGAAATTTTCTTCAGATTTTCCAAGAAAAGAAAGTGACATCTAAAGTCATTTTTATTTTCAGATGTTGGGAAGAAAGTATCTATATCAGAAACAGACATGTATCATCCATCTAAGATTCCATCTTGGCACTGGCTATTCCTATAAAAGTACATAATTTGGACATGCAATGACTTTAACCAGTTTTTTAAAATAAATTTATAGAACCAGAAGCTGAGTCTGTACTTTCTACTGATATCCATGTGCTTACAAAATAAATTATAACATTTATTTTTTTCCAAAGCTATTGAGGATAAAAAGATGTCTGGTAATATCCATAAAACCTCTCAAGGATTGGAAAAGTGTTCAAGAATTAAGGGGAGGATGCCTTGAAACCTAAAGTGAGAAAGAGCTGTTTAGCCCAGCCATGCTCCTGGAGACAAGTCCACAGACCTCAGTCTATCTCCGACCTTGAAGCCCATCTTCAGCCCATCTCAACCACATTCTTCCAGGAGTGGTCCTGATGTCCCAGCACCCAGAGGGAAACATGTCCTAATGAACCTCCAGAGGCAGCTTCTCTGGTTCTGATGGTGAATCCTGAAGTAACCCTGTGATCAAGAGCAATCCTGTTCAGCCATGGTCTGGGGACGGTCCTGTCCAACCAGCAACCTGGCAGGAGACACACATGTCCAAGGAGGCAGGCTTTCAGATTCTGGTCTTAGTAACGGATTCTGAAGCAACTCTATGACTTCATCTAGTCCTTCTCAGCTGTTGTCAGGGGCCACTTCTGCCTAATGACTTATTAAGAGCACTCCCACGGACCCAGAGAGACAGTTGCATACATCTATGTGCCTGGTAACAAGTCCATCTGTGAACCTTAAAACATATCATTGTCCCAGGGACAGCACTACTGACCAAGGTTTCAGAGAAAATCAAGGACCAGACACAATCCATGCTAAACCTAACCTCTGGTAACACGTCTGCCATGTGTAAACCCTACTAAAGACCCAGCAGCAGCTAAATGACTGGCTGCAACACAACTTTACCATGATTGGAAACAGTACCATCATTCTGGGACTTGACAGAAGAAATCTACTTGCTGACATCAGTCTGTAAACATGGGAAGATGTATTTATTCCTTCAGGGGCACACTGCAACATAAGGCTACACATATCATGAAAGTTCAAGCAAACTTGACACCACCAAAAGAAACTGGCAAAAACCTAGTAATCAATTCTAAATTTTAAAAAGTTAAAACATGTAGAAAATTTACAAATATTTAGAACATAAGCAAGACATCACTGAATAACCAATGAATAAAAGATGAAATCAAAAGAAAATTCAAAAGCATATTGAAACAAACAAATGGAAACACTGCATAACAAAACATAGAGGATGCAGTTAAAGTAATTCTAAGAGAGATGTTTGTGGTGATGTGGTAAATTAAGAAAAAATAAAGATAGCAAAACAACTCAGTTTAAAACCGCAAAGAATTAGAAAAAACTGAACAAACTGAACCCAAAGTCAATAGAAAAAATATTATAATAAAGATTAGGACAGAAAAATGAAATAGAGACCAGAAAAGCACTAGAAAAATCAATAAAACTAAGTATTTTAAAAATATAAACAAAATAGACAATTTTTAGCTAGACTAAGACAAAATGTGAGGACACTGAAATAAGTCAAATTAAAATTAAAGAGGAAACTTGCAAATGATACAGAAAAATACCAAAAATCATTATATGATAACATTTGATAACCAAGAAAAATGGATAATTTCCTAGAAACCTAAAAGCTCCCAATACTGAATCATGAATAAATAGACTGAATAGACTAACAGGGAGATTGAAGAAGTAGTCAAAATTTCTCAAAAATAAAAAGCTCAGGACTTCCTTCCTAGGTGAATTTTACCAAGTAAGAATTGACAATTCTTTCCAAACTCTTTCAAAAATCAGAGGGAAACACTACCAAACTCATTTTGTGAGATCAACATTATCCTTTAACAAAGCCAGGTAAAGACATTACAAGAAAAGAAAATTATTAACTAATACCTCTGATGACTATAGATGCAAAAATTTTCAACAAAAGACTACCAAATTCAATTCAACAGACTATTGAAAGTAGCATACACCACAACTAAATGTTATTTATCAAACTACACAAATATATAAAAATCGTATACCATATTAAAAAAGAATAAAAACCTTATACTCTCTGTAGGCACATGCATGCATGCTAAGTCACTTCAGTAATGTCCAATTCTTTGCTACCCTATGAACTGTAGTGCACCAGGCTCCTCGGTCCATGGGATTCTTCAAGCAAGAATAATGGAGTGGGTTGTCATCCCAACCCAGTGGTTAAACCCAGGTCTCTTACACCTCCTGCATTAACAGATGGATTCTTTACCACTAGTGCCACCTGGAAAGCCCTCAATAGATGCAGAAAAAGCATTTGACAAAATACAACATTCTTTTGTGATTAAAGGAAAAAACTTTCTACAAATTAAATATTGAAGAAATGTGCCACACATAATGAAGGCCAAATAAGTGTGCCCACTCTCACCACTTCAATTCAAACATAGCACTGGATGTTCTATCCAAAGCAATTAGGATGATGAAGAAATAAAAGTTATCCAAAGAAGTTAAATTGTCTGAAGATGATGTCATCTCATTTATAAAAGTGGAAGTGTTACTCTCTTAGTCCTGTCTGAATCTTTGTCATGGACTGTAGCCCACCAGGCTCCTCTATCCATGGAATTTTTCAGGAAGGAATACTGGAGTGGGTAGCCATTTCCTTCTCTAGGGATCTTCTCAACCCATAAAAGATTAGGACCAGAAAAGCACTAGAAAAATCAATAAAACTAAGTATTTTAAAAATATAAACAAAATAGACAATTTTTAGCTAGACTAAGACAAAATGTGAGGACACTGAAATAAGTCAAATTAAAATTAAAGAGGAAACTTGCAAATGATACAGAAAAATACCAAAAATCATTATATGATAACATTTGATAACCAAGAAAATGGATAATTTCCTAGAAACCTAAAAGCTCCCAATACTGAATCATGAATAAATAGACTGAATAGACTAACAGGGAGATTGAAGAAGTAGTCAAAATTTCTCAAAAATAAAAAGCTCAGGACTTCCTTCCTAGGTGAATTTTACCAAGTAAGAATTGACAATTCTTTCCAAACTCTTTCAAAAATCAGAGGGAAACACTACCAAACTCATTTTGTGAGATCAACATTATCCTTTAACAAAGCCAGGTAAAGACATTACAAGAAAAGAAAATTATTAACTAATACCTCTGATGACTATAGATGCAAAAATTTTCAACAAAAGACTACCAAATTCAATTCAACAGACTATTGAAAGTAGCATACACCACAACTAAATGTTATTTATCAAACTACACAAATATATAAAAATCGTATACCATATTAAAAAAGAATAAAAACCTTATACTCTCTGTAGGCACATGCATGCATGCTAAGTCACTTCAGTAATGTCCAATTCTTTGCTACCCTATGAACTGTAGTGCACCAGGCTCCTCGGTCCATGGGATTCTTCAAGCAAGAATAATGGAGTGGGTTGTCATCCCAACCCAGTGGTTAAACCCAGGTCTCTTACACCTCCTGCATTAACAGATGGATTCTTTACCACTAGTGCCACCTGGAAAGCCCTCAATAGATGCAGAAAAAGCATTTGACAAAATACAACATTCTTTTGTGATTAAAGGAAAAAACTTTCTACAAATTAAATATTGAAGAAATGTGCCACACATAATGAAGGCCAAATAAGTGTGCCCACTCTCACCACTTCAATTCAAACATAGCACTGGATGTTCTATCCAAAGCAATTAGGATGATGAAGAAATAAAAGTTATCCAAAGAAGTTAAATTGTCTGAAGATGATGTCATCTCATTTATAAAAGTGGAAGTGTTACTCTCTTAGTCCTGTCTGAATCTTTGTCATGGACTGTAGCCCACCAGGCTCCTCTATCCATGGAATTTTTCAGGAAGGAATACTGGAGTGGGTAGCCATTTCCTTCTCTAGGGGATCTTCTCAACCCAGGAATCAAACCAAGGCTTCCCACATTGCAGGCAGATTCTTTATGTCTGAGCCACCAGGGAAGCCCCAAGAATACTAGAGAGGGTAGCTATTGCCTTCTCCAAGGGATCTTGTCTACCCAGGGATTGAACCTGGGTTTCCCACATTATAGGCAGATTCTTCACTGTCCGAGCCTAAAACCTAAAAGCACCATTAAAATACTGTTAAAACTAATAAGCAGATTCAGTCTAGTCACAGGATACAAAATCAACAGACAAAAATCGGTTGCATTTCTATATACTAACAGTTAAATAACTGAAAAATAAATTAAGAAAATAAATTCACTTAAAATTTCACTTACAAAAAGAATAAAACATTTAGAAATACATTCAACCAAGGAGGTAAAAAAAATCTATACACTAAAATCATAAGACATTGATGAAAGACACTGAAAGACCAATAAATGGAAAGATATTCATCTTCATTAACTAGAAAAACTCATATTTAAATTTCCATACTACTCAAGTCAATCTACAGATTTACAGAATTCCCTATCAAAAATTCAAATGGCACTTTTCACAGAATTAGACAAAACAATCCTAAAATTTGTATAATACCATAAAATATCTTGAATAGTCAAAGTAATCTTGACAAAGAAGAACAAAGCTAGAGGCACCACACTTCTAGATTTTAAACTATAATATAAAGCTATAGTAATATAAGTCATATGGTACAGACATAAAAACTATCACATAGATCAATAGAACAGAATAGACTAGAAACAAACCCAAATAAATATGACCTACTAATCTTTGACACAAGAACCAACAACAACAACAAAACACCTCTTCATTAAAAACAAAACAAAACAAAACAACTGAGGACTTGAGAAGAGAGAGGATCCAGAAGATGAGCTAGAAAAAGGGTGATTCTGCTCACAGTGCATCCCCACTCACACATGACTCCCAGAACAAGATGAGAAGCTCTTCATCCTGAAACTTTCTTTCTGGCAGCAACCATTTTAGTCTGATGAGAAGTGTTTTGATCCCTGTCCAGGGATATGCTTGCCACTGTTGTTAGGCAGAAAGGCAAAGATAAGATATTTCAGAGGAAAAAGGATACTTAACACTTTCATTTATCTGTAAACTCAAAATGTTAAAAGATTGGTGCTCTACTTGTGTTAGGAGAAGACTTGCTCTTACTTCACTGAGAGTTAAGACTCTGTACAAAATTGTCCAGTATGTTTGCCAATTTTATGCTAAGAAATGAGCTATTTTCTTTTTGGAACCTATTAACGACTTCTGAAAGGTGTTTGAACTCATATACACAATTTTAAAGCCACATAATTTGGATTTCTGATGTATAAAAGAATCAAAGAAACAAAATTATCTTGAACTGAAAGCTTAACTACTATGTTTCAAACTCGATGTACTTTTTAATCAGAAACTCTAATGGATTTTTGACAATAATGTTAGGAATAAAGTTGCTTTAACGCAGGAGGGTACCTACTAAATGAAAGAGAACACAGTTAATTGCAAGGTAATTGCTTTATATACAGTATCTGAAACATGGTATTAGTCATTTTGAATGATGACAGATGGGTCATAATGCTTTTGCTCACTTTAGCACTGCAATCACCAAGTAGGATTCAATTAATTTTTACATTTCCATATGAATGTTCTCATGCATTTATAGAATTTAATAAGCTTTTCCTTTTTATCTGATTTTATAAGTTGTTTTCATCCTGCAAGTAATATATTGGGAGGAGACAATCAATTGAAAATAAAGGTTAAAAAATTATTCTGGAAAGTATTGTTTTCTACTCAAGTGGACAAATAAATGGAGATTAGCTCTGATTTGTTCTACTTAAATTTAAGTATCCCAAAATGATGAAGACAATTAAAATGGGTGGTTCACATGGTTTCATCATCATTCTCCCTCTTTTGGTAAATTCCACAACCCTAATTGATCAATAGCAACTTTATAATGAGTTATTTCTCAGAAGGTACAGATTAATGTCCTATGGCAGGCTCTCAATGCCTCATTCTATGGTATTATTATCTTACAGAGACAAGGAAAAATAAGAATTATGACCAGCCTGAATAAATAATAAATGCTGAAAAGCAAAAAATGACTGCTATAGTTCACAATGAGCTTTCACAAACATATCACTTCTCACAATTTAACTATGAGGCAAATGAAGAAAAAGATCTTTATGTTATCACTGGGTCATTGAAGTTCAAAAAAGTGATAAATTGACTTTACCAAAGTCACGCTACCCATATGTGAATGAAAATAAAATCATAACACATAGTCTTTGGCTACTGCTTCAGGTTGTTTTCCAATATTTAATCTTAATTATTTTTTGTAACTACATAGGTATTTATTAACAAACTTACATATCAATATTTTAATGACTGAAACATAATCACATAGACATGTCATATATATATGTTGCTGTTTTGTCACTAAATTGTGTTTGAGTCTTTTTAGACTGCCAGTTTCTTCTGTCCATGGGATTTTCCAGGCAAGAATACTAGATTGGCTTGTCATTTCCTTCTCCAAGAGATCTTCCTGGCCCAGGGACTAAACACATGTCTCCTGCATAGGTGAATTCTTTCCTGTTGAGTCACCAGTGAAACAACATGTATATGGCTTGCTAAGTCACTCTGGTCATACCTGACTCTTTGTGACCCCATGTACTATGGCTTTTAATCACAGATTTCTGTTCATTCATTGGTCAAATGACAAATTCATTGTTTTCATACATTGGCTATTATTTTTAAGTTGCATTTTATAGGAAACAATAATTTGAGAAAAAAGGGAAAACAGATGGACTAATGTTTGTTGCAATAGGCATTATTCTATGCTGGTTATAGGAATATCTCCCTTTAAAAAACTTTTTAATCACATCCCTATGAGATATGCATTTAGAAAGCACACTTAAAATTAGACCAAACAACTCATTTCCCTTTTAATTCTAGAACTTTATAAGCTAATCTTATTAGAGAAATTTTAGAAAACCTTTTCCTTTGTTTATTAATTTTCAAAATAATGAATTGATTCCTTTGCATCTTCCAGAGGTGACTAATTTGATATTTTCTTACCTTTTTAAAGTATGAGCCCATGGATTTAAATTTTATTAGGTGTCTTAATTAATTACAGTTATTATCCTTACTGCTGATGCTCAAGGTGACCCAAATGGGCATTATAGTTGTTCATTGCTTGTATTACTCCAATAGGATATATCTATATGTCTATAGCATCTATCTATCAAGCTAGAGAGATTTATTATAAGGAATTGGCTCACAGTTATGGACTTTGAAAAATCCTATGATTTGCTGTTTGTAAGCTGGAGGTCCAATAACGATGATGATAGCATAATTCAGTTTAAGTCCCCAGGCCAGAGAACCAAGGGAGCTGGTGGTATAAATACAACTGTGAGAGCAAAGGATGAGAGGAGATGTGTCACTGTGGGAACTGAGACAGAAAAGGGACAAATTCCTCCATCCTCTCTCTTTTGCCTTGTTGTTGTTGTTCAGCCACTGAGTAATCATGTCCAACTCTTTGTGACAGCATGCGCTGCAGCTTGCCAGGCTCCCCTCTCCTTCACTAACCCCTGGAGTTTGCTCAAACTCATGTCTATTGAGTCAGTGATACCATCCAACCATCTCATCCTCTGCTGCCCCTTCTTCTTTTGCCCTCAGTCTTTCCCAGTATCAGGGTGTTTTCCAATGAGTCAGCTCTTTGTATCAGGTGGCCAGACCACTGGAGCTTCAGCATCAGTCCTTTCAGTGAATACTCAGGGTTAATTTCCTTTAATTGACTAGTTTGATCTTGATGCAGTCCAAGAGACTCTTAAAGAGTCCTCCAGCACAATTCAAAAGCATACATTTTCAGTGCTCAGCCTTCTCTGTGGTCCAAGTCTTCTATACACTCTTGCCCTATGATTACTTAAAATCAGTTCAAAGGTTCAAAAGTCAAATTGACAAAACAAGGCATACTTAGTTAAGTCTAACTAATACTATTATTAACGAGGCATTTTTTAAATTTTTGACCTCTTTTATTTGTCCTTTATCTATTCATTTTCATCCATCTTTATTCTTAGGCTTGTGTGGGCCTCCTGTCACAGTGACCTCTCTCACTGCAGAGCACTGGCTCTGGGCACATGCACTTAATGAGGTATTTTTTAAGTTTAACAGTGATTTTTACCTTTTTAAAGTTATAAGCAATAATGTAAGATGACAGGTGACACATAGATGTAACTACTGCTTGTACATCTTATGTAAGCAGTAGTACAATATACACACACGTCTCCAAATTGTTTTATTCACTTAATTATACTCTTAGTGGTTTTTGGAGATATTTCTCACTCCCATTTATAGTCCATGTTATGGACTTTGAAAATTTTTTCCTATGATTTGCTGTTTTTTTAAGCTGGAGGTCCAATAACGATGATGATAGCATAATTCAGTTTAAGTCCCCAGGCCAGAGAACCAAGGGAGCTGGTGGTATAAATACAACTGTGAGAGCAAAGGATGAGAGGAGATGTGTCACTGTGGGAACTGAGACAGAAAAGGGACAAATTCCTCCATCCTCTCTCTTTTGCCTTGTTGTTGTTGTTCAGCCACTGAGTAATCATGTCCAACTCTTTGTGACAGCATGCGCTGCAGCTTGCCAGGCTCCCCTCTCCTTCACTAACCCCTGGAGTTTGCTCAAACTCATGTCTATTGAGTCAGTGATACCATCCAACCATCTCATCCTCTGCTGCCCCTTCTTCTTTTGCCCTCAGTCTTTCCCAGTATCAGGGTGTTTTCCAATGAGTCAGCTCTTTGTATCAGGTGGCCAGACCACTGGAGCTTCAGCATCAGTCCTTTCAGTGAATACTCAGGGTTAATTTCCTTTAATTGACTAGTTTGATCTTGATGCAGTCCAAGAGACTCTTAAAGAGTCCTCCAGCACAATTCAAAAGCATACATTTTTCAGTGCTCAGCCTTCTCTGTGGTCCAAGTCTTCTATACACTCTTGCCCTATGATTACTTAAAATCAGTTCAAAGGTTCAAAAGTCAAATTGACAAAACAAGGCATACTTAGTTAAGTCTAACTAATACTATTATTAACGAGGCATTTTTTAAATTTTTGACCTCTTTTATTTGTCCTTTATCTATTCATTTTCATCCATCTTTATTCTTAGGCTTGTGTGGGCCTCCTGTCACAGTGACCTCTCTCACTGCAGAGCACTGGCTCTGGGCACATGCACTTAATGAGGTATTTTTTAAGTTTAACAGTGATTTTTACCTTTTTAAAGTTATAAGCAATAATGTAAGATGACAGGTGACACATAGATGTAACTACTGCTTGTACATCTTATGTAAGCAGTAGTACAATATACACACACGTCTCCAAATTGTTTTATTCACTTAATTATACTCTTAGTGGTTTTTGGAGATATTTCTCACTCCCATTTATAGTCCATGTATATATCATAGCTTATCATAATGATTGAAATGGATGTGTTTTAATATTTCCTTGCTTGGTTGTGTTGGTAAACAGACATGTGTAACAATTCTGGCCTGAGAAGGCCATGTGACCAAGAATTCATACCCACAAAGGAAAAGGATCTAAGTCAAATTACCAGGTAAGCCATTAAAACCATATTCTCATACGCGATAATGCCCTTCCATGAGTCTGCTGCCTCATCATTACCATCACGAAAATGATTTTTTTATTCCAATATTCTCCTGAGAGAAGTCACTCTTCTGATTGTTTATTTTTTGGAAGACATACGAATGTTTCTTTGATTTTGAGCAATCATGCATTTGGTACACACCACATTCTCCTTCAACAGTATGTGATTCAATAACAAATTATTGATTGATTCAATAATAAAGGCATCTATACTCTTTCACTGCAGATGGTAACTGCAACCATGGAATTAAAAGACACTTGCTCCTTAGAGGAAAAGCTATGACAAACCTAGACAGCATATAGAAAAGCAGAGACATCACTTTGCCAATAAAAATACATATAGTCAAAGCTATGGCTTTCCCAGTAGTCATGAATGGATATGAAAGTTGGACCATAAAGAAGGCTGAGAAATGAAGAATTTGATGCCTTTAAACTGTGGTGTTGGAGAAGACTCTTGAGAGTTCCTTGGACTGCAAGGAGATCAAACCAGTCAGTCCTAAAGGAAATCAACCCTGAATACGTCATTGGAAGGAATGATGCTGAAGCTGAAGCTCCTATACTTTGGCCACCTAATGCAAAGAGATGACTCATTGGAAAAGACCCTGACGTTGGGAAAAATGGAAGGCAAAAGGAGAAGGGAACAACAGAGGACAAGATGGTTGGATGTCACCACTGAGTCAATGGATAAGAGTTTCAACAAGCTCTGGGAGATGTTGAAGGACAGGGAAGACTGCTGTGCTGCAGTCCATGGGTTCACAAATAGTTGGACACAACTGAACAACTGAATTGAGCTGAACTGATACTCTTTCATCTTCTCTTACATTCTCTGCCTATTTTCATTGTTATTATGCATTTCTGGCAGTTAAGTTTGATCTCAAGATCACAGATGCAGTTTTGGAGATTGTGGTATTGCCCTTTCTAACTTTTGTCAATTTTCCTTTTCCTCATCTTCCTCCTTCTGATTCTGTTTATATCGCATCCTTTGCATCTTGGTTCTGGAGCCTTTTGGGCCAATTAGTTCATCATTTCCAGTAACAATATCTGCACTGGAAACAAAAGGATGAGAACTGTCATATACTCATGACAGGATTAGAAATTATGAAAAGGAAGGTACCAGAACAGTGCCAAACATATTTGGCTTTCAACATACACAATCTTCATCTTCAGTCACTATATTCACTATAAGACAGAAACAAATATATTTATCTTTTTGACAAATGTAAATTCTAAGATAATAGGAATTCAGTGGTCACATCATACTATTCTAGTTTTAATATTCTGTTTCTCAGTTTTATATTTGAAATAAGAAAAGAGAGGGGAATAGTTTCACTAACAATTTTATTACTATCATTAATAACAAATTCAAATTTATTTAGCACCTCAAAGGATATACATTGTCAAGTACTTTAATGTGATATATCTAAATTATTAAGATTAATAACAAACATTAATGTGCATGGCATTTTACAAATTACTTTTGTTTAAACTGTCCCATTTACTCTTTTATTCTTAAAATAGCACATAAAGCACTTGGCATAAAGTCTCTATTTTATCAAAATGATAAGACTGTATCTCAAAAATAGAGCTAGTAAAAAGGCAGATCTGAGATTTGAATCTCAGTGTGTTGGCTCTGAATCTCATCCTCTTTCCATTCCACTTAGTAATATTGAATTGTGATGTATACTCTTCAAGCCCTTTGCATCTGCAGAGGCAACTGATTCTCCCCACACTATTTCTACACTCACCAAACTCAACTTAAAGTATGGAGGGAATCAGTGGGCCCTGTTCCAGGAATCCAGTTCAGTTTTGCCACCTCTGCAGGCTCCTGCCCTCTATTCCACTTGCTTACAAACCCTCTAAGTCTCTTGCCTCCAGTCACTTAAGAGAACTTCCTTTGTGTTTTCACATAGTTCAACAAGTTGTTCCCATATTTGCACTTGGCCTTGGCATGTCTGCATTATCTCCAAAGACCTTCCCTGACACTTTTGACTTGTCTGATTTTCTCTGTGACTTCTCCTGAGATTTCAAAAATTTAATAATGCATTCCTGATGATACAAATGACCAAAATTGGTATTCATTATTGCAAATGCCTGGGAAAGTGTGGACAGAACAATTTACAGGACCCAGGAGGAAATCAAAGCTGGAAAAACCAAATAGAATTAACCAAATTGGGACTGATACTCACAAAAGGCAAAGCTTGACATCATTATATACTTAACTATTTACATAACTAAGAAAATGAGAGAAATACTCAATAGTTGAGTTTTCCAATAAACCATGGAGAAGATTCAGGATTTACAAAGCAGTTTACAAAGCTAAATATCTGATTTGAGATCTATCAGTGGTAATAATGATGAAGCCTGAAAATAACTGCAGCTTAGAACAGATCCATTCACCGAGCTTCCTGTTCATTATTGCCAAGTTTTTTCAACTATAGTATGTAGGACTAGACCCTGCAGAGTCATTCTGAATTGTAGCATTTTCTTGGATTGCAGGTGCTGTCTTCTTTGACAGTGCCGCCAGTATTTCTCAACTGAGTGCACAATAACTAGGCAATGCAAATATCAAAACCAGTGCCTGCCCCAAGCATGCACACACATAACTCTAACATTTAAAGATTACTCAGGATTAGGATTTCAGAACTTTGACATGAAAGAATGGGCAAATCAGGATCCAAAATCCAGAGGAATAAACCAAAAATTAAGTTATAAAAATTTATTAGCCTTTTAAGAAATCTCCATACTGTCTTCCATAGAGGCTGTATCAATTTACATTCCCACCAGCAATGCAAGAGGGTTCCCTTTTCTCTGCACCCTCTCCAGCATTTATTGTCTGCAGATTTTTTGAAGATGGCCATTCTGACGGGTGTGAGGTGATATCTCATTGTAGTTTTAATTTGCATTTCTCTAATAATAAGCGAGGTTGAGCATCGTTTCATGTGCTTTTGGGCCATCTGTATGTCCTCTTTGGAGAGGCGTCTCTTTAGATCTTTTTCCCATTTTTTGATTGGGTTGTTCAATTTCCCTGTGCTGAGTTGTCTGAGTTGCTTGTAGATTTTGGAGATTAATTCTTTGTCTGTTGTTTCATTTGCTATGATTTTCTCCCACTCTGTGGGGTGTCTGTTGAGCTTTTTTGTAATTTCTTTTGCTGTACAAAAGCTTTTAAGTTTCATGAGGTCCCATATGTTCATTTTTCTTTTCAGTTCTGCTATTTTAGTTGGTGGGTCAGAGAAGATCTTGCTTTGACTGATGTCCTTGAGGGTTTTGCCTATATTCTCCTCTAAGAGTTTGATGGTTTCTGGTCTTACATTTAGGTCTTTAATCCATTTTCAGTTGATCTTAGTGTATGGTGTCAGGGAATGTTCCAATTTCATTTTTTTGCATGTAGCTGTCCAATTCTCCCAGCACCACTTGTTGAAGAGGTTGTCTTTGTCCCATTTTATAGTTTCTCCTCCTTTATCAAAAATAAGGTACCCATAGGTGCGTGGGATTATCTCTGGGTTCTCTATCTTGTTCCATTGGTCTATATTTCTGTTTTTGTACCAGTACCATACTGTCTTGATGACTGTTGCTTTGTAGTAGAGTCTGACAGTATGGAGATTTCTTAAAAAACTAAAAATAGAAGCACCCTACGACCCAGCAATGTCACTATTAGGCTTATATCCTGATGAAATCAAAACTGAAAGAAGCACCTGTACCCCAGTGTTCATTGCAGCTCTCTATACAAAAGCCAAAACATGGAAGCAACCTTGATGTCCATCAACGAATGAATGGATCCAGAAGCTCTGCTACTTATATACAATGGAATACTACTCAGCTGTTAAAAGAAATGCAGAAGACTCAGTCCTAATGAAGTGACTGGCTCTAGAACCTATCATAAAAAGTGAAGTAAGTCAAAAAGAGAAAGATAAATACAGTATACTAACACACATATATGGAATCTAGTAGGACGGTCTTAATATCACACGCAGGGAACTCATGGAAAAACAGACAGAGCATAGACATAGGGACATCGTGGCGAAGAAATAGGGAGGGGGAAGCATGGAGGAAGTAACAAGGAAACCTATAGTGTTATGTGTGGAAAAGATAGCTAGTGTCATAGTGCTAAGGGAATAGGAGTGCTTAAAATGGATTGGGGCAAAGGTCTGGAGGGGTGGGATGGGGGGATCTGGGTGGGTGGGGACCATGGATATGCATATGACTGATCTGGGAACATACATGTCTGTGAACAACAAAACCCTGTAAAACATTTAAAATAAAGAATAAAAAAATGAAAAAAAAAATTATTAGCCTGAAAATATGAAAGTATCTTCACTTGTGGCTAACACTAAGAACAAAATCCTGGAATCAGAAAAAGAAATTTGCATCACTCAGTTGTTTTTAATTTAAATTTGATGCAGTAAAAAGCTAGATTAAGAGTACAGACCATGTATATAATTAAGCAAAATTGTCTATTTTACTTGTGCTAATTTCAAAATAAGGTCAAGTGGTGGAACTTAAAGCCAACATATTAAAGTTATAATTCAGCCTTACTACATTCTAGGGTGTTTTTCTTTAGCAAAAAATAACTTTTCTGAGCTTCAGACTCCCTTTTGAAAAATCTGAATAAATCTCTTCTAATTTCCAGGGATGGGGTGATAATAAAATATATGAACATCTCTAGAAAAATGTATGAACGCGAGAATCAAATCATTAAGAAGGCTGTGTGCCAAAGAATTGATGCCTTTTAACTTTGGTGCTGGAGAAGACTCTTGAGAGTCCCTTGGACTGCAAGGAGATCAAATCAGTCAACCCTAAAGGACATTAACCTTGAATATTTATTAGAAGGAGGATGCTGAAGCTTAAGCTCCAATATTTTGGCCACCTGATGTGAAGAGATGATTCAATGAAAAAGACCATGATTCTAGGAAAGATCCAGCGCAGAAGAAGAGAGCAATAGAGGATGAGATAGTTGGATGGCATCACTGACGTAGTAGACATGAGTTTGTGCAAACAGCGGGAGATACTGAAGGACAGGGAAGCCTGTCATGCTGACATTATGGGATCACAAAGAGTCAGACACGACTAAGTGACTGAACAACAACAAAATGAATTAGAAAAAGACAGTGGTAATAATGGTTTTGACTTATCTTAAGGAATATTTATAGTACTGTTACATATGCAATCTGTTATAGCTACATATTCAAGCAAATTTGGAACAAGTTTCTAATTTTATATTGTCTCTCTCTCAACTCCTGTGTCCTTTGCATATGTCTTAAAGCATTTGTCAACCCTTACCTCATATTATTGCTATTTATATAAAAATATATCTTATTTAAGACTTTGAAAGGGGCACAAAATGATTACTGAAAGTCCATATGCATTTTTTGGAATGTCATAACAAACTACCAAATAGTGGATGACTTAAGCAAAATAGCGTCTCCCAGTTCTGGAGGCTAGAAGTATGAGAGAGAAAGGTGTGCATAGGTTGGTTCTTTCTGGAGGCTCTGAGGAAATATCTGTTTCAGATTGCTCTCCTTGGCTAATAAATGGCCATATTTTCTCTGTGTCTTCATATCATTTTCTATTTGTTTGTATTTATGTCCAAATTTCTTCTTCTTATAAGGACGACAGTCATACTAGATTGGGTGACTGTGTTGTCTTCACTTTTAATTATCTGTGTAAAGACTTTATCTTCAAAAAGATCAAACTTTGAGGTACTGAGTGTTAGGAATTCAACATGTGAATGGTGTGGGCAGGGGTGCATAATTCAACTCAACAATGTTCTCTCACTGGAAATGGAATATTTTCTATAGAGGTCTTCTGGAGTCATTTTATTCTACAGGGGCCTGCATCTTTCATTGTCTTTGATAAATTACAGCTTGAGATTGATGCTAATTTGCAGTCTGATAGTGATAAAAATGGTTCCAGTTCATAGAAATGGAATAAGTTTGGTCTTTTGAAGCTGAAGCTGATTTACACCCCCATGTAAAAAGACCTGCATGCTGGTGTGTGAAGATGCCTCACTCGTCTGACTCTTTGCGATCCCATGCAATATAGCCCACCAGGCTCCACTGTTCATGGGATTCTGGAGTGAGTTACCATACCCACCTCCAGAGGATCTTCATGACCAGGCATTGAACCCATGTGTCTTTTGTCTCCTTCATTGGCAGGTAGGTTCTTTAACACTAGTACAACCTGGGAAGCTCAGATGATCTACAGCATTGCCTCTCCTTCACTATTTCCTGGAATTTGCTCAAACTCGTGTCCATTGAGTTGGTGATGCCTTCCAATCATTTCATCCTCTCTTGTCCCCGTCTCCTCTTGCCCTCAATGTTTCCCAACAACAGGGCCTTTTGCTGAGTCTACTCTTAACACCAAGTGCCCACAGTAATGGAGCTTCAGCTTCAGCATCAGTATTCAAATGAATACTCAGGGCCGATTTCCTTTAGAATTGATTGGTTTCATCTCCTTGCTGCCCATGGGACTCTCAAGTCTTATCCAATGTCACAATTGGAAAGCATCAATTCCTCAGCACTTAGCCTTCTTTATGGTCCAATTGTCACATCTTTACAAGACTACTGGAAAAACTAGCTTTGACTATATGAACCTTGGTCAGGAAAGTGATATCTCCGCTTTTTAATGTTTCTGTAGGTTTGTCATAGTTTTCAGGACAAATTTTTGGAAAAAAGCCTATTTTCTCTGTGTCTTCATATCATTTTCTATTTGTTTGTATTTATGTCCAAATTTCTTCTTCTTATAAGGACGACAGTCATACTAGATTGGGTGACTGTGTTGTCTTCACTTTTAATTATCTGTGTAAAGACTTTATCTTCAAAAAGATCAAACTTTGAGGTACTGAGTGTTAGGAATTCAACATGTGAATGGTGTGGGCAGGGGTGCATAATTCAACTCAACAATGTTCTCTCACTGGAAATGGAATATTTTCTATAGAGGTCTTCTGGAGTCATTTTATTCTACAGGGGCCTGCATCTTTCATTGTCTTTGATAAATTACAGCTTGAGATTGATGCTAATTTGCAGTCTGATAGTGATAAAAATGGTTCCAGTTCATAGAAATGGAATAAGTTTGGTCTTTTGAAGCTGAAGCTGATTTACACCCCCATGTAAAAAGACCTGCATGCTGGTGTGTGAAGATGCCTCACTCGTCTGACTCTTTGCGATCCCATGCAATATAGCCCACCAGGCTCCACTGTTCATGGGATTCTGGAGTGAGTTACCATACCCACCTCCAGAGGATCTTCATGACCAGGCATTGAACCCATGTGTCTTTTGTCTCCTTCATTGGCAGGTAGGTTCTTTAACACTAGTACAACCTGGGAAGCTCAGATGATCTACAGCATTGCCTCTCCTTCACTATTTCCTGGAATTTGCTCAAACTCGTGTCCATTGAGTTGGTGATGCCTTCCAATCATTTCATCCTCTCTTGTCCCCGTCTCCTCTTGCCCTCAATGTTTCCCAACAACAGGGCCTTTTGCTGAGTCTACTCTTAACACCAAGTGCCCACAGTAATGGAGCTTCAGCTTCAGCATCAGTATTCAAATGAATACTCAGGGCCGATTTCCTTTAGAATTGATTGGTTTCATCTCCTTGCTGCCCATGGGACTCTCAAGTCTTATCCAATGTCACAATTGGAAAGCATCAATTCCTCAGCACTTAGCCTTCTTTATGGTCCAATTGTCACATCTTTACAAGACTACTGGAAAAACTAGCTTTGACTATATGAACCTTGGTCAGGAAAGTGATATCTCCGCTTTTTTAATGTTTCTGTAGGTTTGTCATAGTTTTTCTTCCGAGGAACAAGTGGTTTTTTAAATTTTGTGGCTGTGGTCACCACTTACAGTGATTTTGGAGCCCAAGAAAATAAAGTCTGTCACTTTTCCCACTTTTTCCCCATCTATTTCCAAAAGAAATATATCTTTAACATTTAGTTATTCAATTAGATTGTAAATACCTGAGAAAAGTAACTATATCTGCTTCCTGGGGTATCATAAACCCACTGAACATGTAGTTAGAAAATCCAGTTCTCACAGTGTTCTGCCACTTATTAGTTCTAAGGGCAAATGGCCAGGTCTCCTATCATTTCAGTCTTTACACAAGTACAGTGGAGGGATCCAATTCTATGATCATTTGGGGATATTTATTATAGTACATGAGACACTTAGCCAGCTGAAGGCTTTGACCATAAATGGTTATTCATTCCAATTTCTGGTACAGAAATAGAAATAAATAGCCTTTTGCAAATAGAAGGAAATCTAGAGATAACTCAGTGTATGGTCGTGGATTTAAGTACTTGCCCAAAGTGAAATAGGCTAAGTTCCTACCCCTATACATATGTACGTATGTGCCACACCACATTCCGTAGCTGCTAATGCCAAATTTGTTCAACAGGCAGGGTAAGAGTGGCCTCAGGATTAGGTTGGGGATGCAGGCTACAGCTTTGTACCTGAGGCTTAAGTCTGCCATTTCTGGCACTACAGAAGTTGGGGCAGAGATAGTTCCAAAAACAAAGTCTCAAGCAACAGCTGGTACTTTCAGATCTCAGTATCCAGAAGAGTAGATGATAGTAAATAACACTTACTGTGTGCTTATGTTATCATCTGGTCCCATGTTAAGTTCTTTACAGATACTGACTCATATGAGCTTCTCAGAACACTCTGGTATAGACAGTGAGGTACTATCTTCACTGGCCTTCAGTAAAACGAGTAGGATTTTTTTTTAAATCTCCTTGCTGCCCATGGGACTCTCAAGTCTTATCCAATGTCACAATTGGAAAGCATCATTGCACTTAGCCTTCTTTATGGTCCAATTGTCACATCTTTACAAGACTACTGGAAAAACTAGCTTTGACTATATGAACCTTGGTCAGGAAAGTGATATCTCCGCTTTTTTAATGTTTCTGTAGGTTTGTCATAGTTTTTCTTCCGAGGAACAAGTGGTTTTTTAAATTTTGTGGCTGTGGTCACCACTTACAGTGATTTTGGAGCCCAAGAAAATAAAGTCTGTCACTTTTCCCACTTTTTCCCCATCTATTTCCAAAAGAAATATATCTTTAACATTTAGTTATTCAATTAGATTGTAAATACCTGAGAAAAGTAACTATATCTGCTTCCTGGGGTATCATAAACCCACTGAACATGTAGTTAGAAAATCCAGTTCTCACAGTGTTCTGCCACTTATTAGTTCTAAGGGCAAATGGCCAGGTCTCCTATCATTTCAGTCTTTACACAAGTACAGTGGAGGGATCCAATTCTATGATCATTTGGGGATATTTATTATAGTACATGAGACACTTAGCCAGCTGAAGGCTTTGACCATAAATGGTTATTCATTCCAATTTCTGGTACAGAAATAGAAATAAATAGCCTTTTGCAAATAGAAGGAAATCTAGAGATAACTCAGTGTATGGTCGTGGATTTAAGTACTTGCCCAAAGTGAAATAGGCTAAGTTCCTACCCCTATACATATGTACGTATGTGCCACACCACATTCCGTAGCTGCTAATGCCAAATTTGTTCAACAGGCAGGGTAAGAGTGGCCTCAGGATTAGGTTGGGGATGCAGGCTACAGCTTTGTACCTGAGGCTTAAGTCTGCCATTTCTGGCACTACAGAAGTTGGGGCAGAGATAGTTCCAAAAACAAAGTCTCAAGCAACAGCTGGTACTTTCAGATCTCAGTATCCAGAAGAGTAGATGATAGTAAATAACACTTACTGTGTGCTTATGTTATCATCTGGTCCCATGTTAAGTTCTTTACAGATACTGACTCATATGAGCTTCTCAGAACACTCTGGTATAGACAGTGAGGTACTATCTTCACTGGCCTTCAGAAACTAAAAACGAGTAGGGCAAGTAACTTCCTCAAGGTCACTCTCCACTCAGCTAATAGAAAAGACAAGGTTCAGACCCACACAGTCTATCTCCAGAATTTCCCTCCCAGTGATGACTTTTCAACTTCTAAAATAAGGGGGCAAACTTACTCTCTTAATCTCAAACAACTCTACATCCTGACTAAACTGTACTATGCTTGTATTGTTTAGACACACACAGAGTTGTTTTTGCTATTGTTGTGAAATAGTAGCTATACCATAAACAGAAAAAGTTCAAATGTATTACAAATATTGACTCTTGTTCCATAGCTCCATTTTAAACTATACTGTGCTCCCTGACACATTACTCTATGAATTCAGCCATAGTTCAGCATATGATACATTATGTTATATTGCTATAATATATTATATGTAATATATTTTATATATAATATATGTTATAATACAATGTGTATAATATATAATACTACATGCATAATAGACCCCATACATATTAGGTATATTTTAAAGATAATTAAGAGGTTTAACACCAAATGTACATTCACCTACACATTCATCCACACATATACTTTTACACACATACACACACACATAGTCACACAAACACACATACAGATGTTCCTGTGCTATGCCTCATTTAAGGACTTTCAAGGTATCCTGGTAGAATATTTAACTTTTCCTGATTGCTTCTCTAAATTGTTCCTCTTGCTTGGCCAAACACTGAGAAGGTAGGCATCTATTCCTTCTGGGGATCCCATAGCATATTAAAAAGAATGTTATTAGAGAACTTAAAGTAGAATTTTGCACACCTGTTTGAAATCGCTGAATGCCTGATTGGCTTGATGGTTTGCTACAATGGCTCACAGAGTATAGGGAAGCATTTACTGACATTTATCAGTTCATCATGAAGGATTTTACAAAGAACACAAACAAATAGTGTGGCAAAGCGGTACATGGGCCAAGGTCTGGAAGAGTCCCAAATGCAAGAGTTTCGCTCTTTGCTGAGTCGGATGGGTGCACCACCTTTCCAGGAGATGAATGTCTTCATCAACATGGAAGCTCTCAAAACCCCATTGTCTAGAGTTTCTATGGAGGTCTAATTGTAGGAACATTATTCAAACATTGGCAATTAGTCAATACACTGGTCTCCAGCCCTTTTCCCTTCCTCAGAAGCTGGAGGGTAGGGTTGAACGTTCCAACCCTCTAACTACACCTTTATCTTCCTGGTGACTGGCCCTAATTCTGAACCTATCTAAGGACCCCAGGTACTAGTTGTCTCATTAGCATTCAAAAAGACACTGTTGTCAATTCAAAGTTTCCTAGGGTTTTAGAAGGGACAAAGACCAATCATATATTTCTTACTATATCACAATTATTATGGTGGGCAATAAATTTTGTTATGTAAATCAATTTAGTATATGTATACTAAAAATGATTTTGTTTACTGTGCTCCCTGACACATTACTCTATGAATTCAGCCATAGTTCAGCATATGATACATTATGTTATATTGCTATAATATATTATATGTAATATATTTTATATATAATATATGTTATAATACAATGTGTATAATATATAATACTACATGCATAATAGACCCCATACATATTAGGTATATTTTAAAGATAATTAAGAGGTTTAACACCAAATGTACATTCACCTACACATTCATCCACACATATACTTTTACACACATACACACACACATAGTCACACAAACACACATACAGATGTTCCTGTGCTATGCCTCATTTAAGGACTTTCAAGGTATCCTGGTAGAATATTTAACTTTTCCTGATTGCTTCTCTAAATTGTTCCTCTTGCTTGGCCAAACACTGAGAAGGTAGGCATCTATTCCTTCTGGGGATCCCATAGCATATTAAAAAGAATGTTATTAGAGAACTTAAAGTAGAATTTTGCACACCTGTTTGAAATCGCTGAATGCCTGATTGGCTTGATGGTTTGCTACAATGGCTCACAGAGTATAGGGAAGCATTTACTGACATTTATCAGTTCATCATGAAGGATTTTACAAAGAACACAAACAAATAGTGTGGCAAAGCGGTACATGGGCCAAGGTCTGGAAGAGTCCCAAATGCAAGAGTTTCGCTCTTTGCTGAGTCGGATGGGTGCACCACCTTTCCAGGAGATGAATGTCTTCATCAACATGGAAGCTCTCAAAACCCCATTGTCTAGAGTTTCTATGGAGGTCTAATTGTAGGAACATTATTCAAACATTGGCAATTAGTCAATACACTGGTCTCCAGCCCTTTTCCCTTCCTCAGAAGCTGGAGGGTAGGGTTGAACGTTCCAACCCTCTAACTACACCTTTATCTTCCTGGTGACTGGCCCTAATTCTGAACCTATCTAAGGACCCCAGGTACTAGTTGTCTCATTAGCATTCAAAAAGACACTGTTGTCAATTCAAAGTTTCCTAGGGTTTTAGAAGGGACAAAGACCAATCATATATTTCTTACTATATCACAATTATTATGGTGGGCAATAAATTTTGTTATGTAAATCAATTTAGTATATGTATACTAAAAATGATTTTGTTTACTGTGGAGAATCCACTCATACTCAAGAACTCATGAACAAAGAATCATTTAGTCAATATTCTGAAGAGAAGAGGGAGGGAGTATATATAACACATACTTTATTCAGAAGAAATTCCCTGCACCTACTAGATGTAGTGCATGTCCCAACTCTCCAAATCTGTCTCTTTCCTTTGCAAAATTATTTAGGTCTTTTCAAATTCTGATTCCAAATTTAGATACCTTGAATCCACTACAGTATATACTATGGAAAAATTTGTTTTTGATTGTAATAAGTATAAAGATTCTGTTTGCTCTAAGCAAATGAAAGATGGTTTTTCACGGTGGCTCAGTGATAAAGAACCTGCCTGCAATGCAGGAGATGGGTTGGGAACATTCCCTGGAGAAGGAAATGGCAACCCATTACAGCATTCATGCCTATGAAATCCCATGGTCAGGGAGCCCTGGTAGGCTACAATCTGTTGGTTGCAAATGTGACACAATTTATGGACTAAACAACAAACAAAAGATAATTCATTTGTTATTCAAAACTTCCTAAGGGTGACTTGAACAATTATACATTTCAAAATTATTTTATCTATATATAAAATATATAAGAAGAATGAATAACTGTAAGAAGCAGATTGCTGAACAGGAACTAAAAATGCAAATATATAGGGAAACAAGTACTTGCTCTGAATAAAATTTCCGGCATATTTTGCACATCTATATATGTTAAGACTAAACTATCTCATCTTCCAGGCAACTTTCTTGTTCTCCATTCCATACTCTACACACATCTTAATTCTGGAGGATATACCTCCAAAGATCTGGCAAAACCAAAATTTCAAAAATGTGGATCCCATAATTTTGAAGATTAAAAAATAATATTTGGCAGGAAGTGAACACTCAACAAATGTTAGTTATGATGATCACTCCTGCAGTTGGATCTTTCCTTCATGTACAGAGGATGTGGTGGCAGGATCAGGAAGTAAGAGGAAAGGTTATTACATTTCTCTGTAGGATACTCTCCAGAGTTAGACATGTGCCTGATTTCACTTCCTACTATGAAGGACAACTTAGGGAGAAAATGCCTAACCTAAGTATAACTCAGGGTGGACTGAGGATAGCAGTGCATCATTTCTGACCAAACTCCAAAGACAAAAAAAAAAAAAGTCAGAATGAAGCAAACAACATGTTCAAGAACCAAGTCTAGAAGCCAATTCTGTGAACTGGATGAATTTTAACTGAAAGTAAAGCCAAGCCCAGATGAGAAAATGGACACAAAGCAAGCAAGGTTGTCATGGAAGCCATCAAGGAAGGAAATAAAGAGAAAATTAGAATAATTTAGGAAATAAAAAGTGATTCATAGTTTCTGATTTATAGTCATCTGTATAACTGCAGGTAAAGCAAGCATTCTGCATAATAAACATAGAAATGGTTAATTAGTCAACAGTTAATAACTTTCAAATTCAGTCTCATATTCTAAAGTAAACATATTTGTTAAAATGATAAACTTTTGTAACTGTGATCCACCTTATTCAAAAAACCTAGCTGCATGGATGGGTGGGGGAGTGTAATTGCATTAGGAGAACAAAGTTACCTTGTTTAATTTGGCAATTTAGAACTTTGATAAATTAAACTAAATCTCAACTCTTGTCAAATATGTAAAAGAAACACCATTTCATGGTGACAGTTCCAGTTTGCACTGACCTATAAATATGATTTGAATCTAAGTTCTCATGGGTGACTTGTCAAGTATTCCCAGATATCTAATCTGCTCCCACAGTTGTTAAATACATGGAATAATGGGTTTTTACCGGCACATCTATATATGTTAAGACTAAACTATCTCATCTTCCAGGCAACTTTTTTCCATTCCATACTCTACACATCTTAATTCTGGAGGATATACCTCCAAAGATCTGGCAAAACCAAAATTTCAAAAATGTGGATCCCATAATTTTGAAGATTAAAAAATAATATTTGGCAGGAAGTGAACACTCAACAAATGTTAGTTATGATGATCACTCCTGCAGTTGGATCTTTCCTTCATGTACAGAGGATGTGGTGGCAGGATCAGGAAGTAAGAGGAAAGGTTATTACATTTCTCTGTAGGATACTCTCCAGAGTTAGACATGTGCCTGATTTCACTTCCTACTATGAAGGACAACTTAGGGAGAAAATGCCTAACCTAAGTATAACTCAGGGTGGACTGAGGATAGCAGTGCATCATTTCTGACCAAACTCCAAAGACAAAAAAAAAAAAAGTCAGAATGAAGCAAACAACATGTTCAAGAACCAAGTCTAGAAGCCAATTCTGTGAACTGGATGAATTTTAACTGAAAGTAAAGCCAAGCCCAGATGAGAAAATGGACACAAAGCAAGCAAGGTTGTCATGGAAGCCATCAAGGAAGGAAATAAAGAGAAAATTAGAATAATTTAGGAAATAAAAAGTGATTCATAGTTTCTGATTTATAGTCATCTGTATAACTGCAGGTAAAGCAAGCATTCTGCATAATAAACATAGAAATGGTTAATTAGTCAACAGTTAATAACTTTCAAATTCAGTCTCATATTCTAAAGTAAACATATTTGTTAAAATGATAAACTTTTGTAACTGTGATCCACCTTATTCAAAAAACCTAGCTGCATGGATGGGTGGGGGGAGTGTGTAATTGCATTAGGAGAACAAAGTTACCTTGTTTAATTTGGCAATTTAGAACTTTGATAAATTAAACTAAATCTCAACTCTTGTCAAATATGTAAAAGAAACACCATTTCATGGTGACAGTTCCAGTTTGCACTGACCTATAAATATGATTTGAATCTAAGTTCTCATGGGTGACTTGTCAAGTATTCCCAGATATCTAATCTGCTCCCACAGTTGTTAAATACATGGAATAATACTGAAGTCTGTTTTTCTGTTAACCTCCCACCTCTCATAAAGAATGCACTAAATAAACGTATTGGTAAAGTAAAAAAAAAAAAAAAAAAGAAAAGAAAACAAGTAAAACAAAAACTAGCTGCTTTTCTTCTTCCTGCCCCAAAGTAATCATATTTGCATAGTGTTTTTTGATCCTGAGGTTTAATCCTGGCAATCTCTCCTTTGGCTGGTGTCCGATAATCAGTCCAGCATGCCCATAAATGATCACCTGGTATGTTCATTATCATAGACAAAGACATCTGATGATTATTTTTTTTAAATAGCATTCAAGTATGGCCAAATCTGCATTTGTTCTTGTTTTACAGCGCCTACATAATGTTACTGATTGCCTGAAATATGTCCAACTAAAATGGTATTCACAGAAACACTGCCTTGTCAACCATATTATTCCAAGGTTTGTGGCAAGATCAGATCTTCTGGTTAGTCCTCTGCCTCAGTGGGTAGATAAACTAAGCTAGCTATTTCTCCTGATTTCTGATCTGTGACTAGGTTGTTCCTTTAAACAGCTCTTTCATAAAGGAGCTAAAGCTCAAAGTTCTGGCCCTGGATGAGGCAC
This sequence comes from Tragulus kanchil, assembly GCA_022376925.1. NCBI lineage: Eukaryota > Metazoa > Chordata > Mammalia > Artiodactyla > Tragulidae > Tragulus > Tragulus kanchil. The sequence goes on along the minus strand of JAIOJX010000004.1, from coordinate 239,166,904 downwards.
TGGGAGCTGCGTTAGGCAATTCAGACTGATTTAGAATTCTCCATCCATACAGGATAAAGACAAGAAAAACTCATACTATGCTACCCACAGATAAAACTGGAAATGTAAAGCAAGTACATAATTCCACAAAATGCTCAATGTATTAACTGGGAAGAGATGAAAAATTTAAGTGAGCATTCAGGTTTACAATGTAGCTTTGGAATGCTGAACCTCACAATTTTTCTGAATCTGGAGAAATTAGACTTGGGCTCTCATCTATGATTTGAAAAGGCACCGTGAAAGGCATCAAATAAGTTTGAGCAAATACATTTGACTGGATACCAATAAGGCCACTCAAAGATGAATGTTTGTGTTACAGAAGCTCCAGCCAATATTCTTCATACAATACTTGTCACCAGACATGGTTGTATTGTACACTACGATTGGAGAAGCAGCTTTTCATAGATGATTTCTAAATATTTTGCACACTCTATGAGAAAAACAATAAATACTGCTCATTTTTAAGTGAGACTTCAAGCTACTCAAATATCAGTGATAAAGAAATGATAATTGGAAACATCTCTCCTAATTTTATTTTATGGTTTTTGGTCACATGGCATACAGGATCTTAGTTCCCCAACTAGGGACTGAACCTATGCCCCCTGCAGTAGAATGGTGGAGTCTTAAGCACTGGACTGCTAGGGAAGTTCTGTAAACTGCTCTCTTTAAAACTGTCCTCAGTCCAAAGTCTGTCCTCTTTGACTGCATCTCTATTTCTGCCCAGCAAATTGGTTCTTTGATAACATTTTTCTCAATTACATAATTATGTTCATATAAGATATTTTTTTTTTCCTTTTCTGACTTCACTCTGTATAATAGGCTCTAGGTTCATCCACTTCACTAGAACTGACTCAAGGAAGGAGGGTGGGACAAACTGAGAAGGTAGCATTGAAACATATATAACCATATGTAAAATAGACAGCAAATGGGAAGCTTCTGTATAACATAGGCAGCTCAATGTGGCAGTCTGTGGTAACCTACAGGGATGGGATCGGATGCAGGGGAGGCTCAAGAGGGAGGGGACGTAAGTATACTTATGGCTAATTCACGTTATTGTATGGTAGAAGCCAATACTACACTGTAAAGCAATTATTCTCCAATTAAAAATAGATTTTTAAAAACTCCTTTCCTGTCAGTGAATTTGTTATCCTATATGTTAAATACCAAAGTGCAGAAAACATACTATTTACATCACAGGCACTTACACATACACATTGTGGGAGACTTTTGAGTGGAACTTAAAACAGATGAAAATTTAAGTGAGCATTCAGGTTTACAATGTAGCTTTGGAATGCTGAACCTCACAATTTTTCTGAATCTGGAGAAATTAGACTTGGGCTCTCATCTATGATTTGAAAAGGCACCGTGAAAGGCATCAAATAAGTTTGAGCAAATACATTTGACTGGATACCAATAAGGCCACTCAAAGATGAATGTTTGTGTTACAGAAGCTCCAGCCAATATTCTTCATACAATACTTGTCACCAGACATGGTTGTATTGTACACTACGATTGGAGAAGCAGCTTTTCATAGATGATTTCTAAATATTTTGCACACTCTATGAGAAAAACAATAAATACTGCTCATTTTTAAGTGAGACTTCAAGCTACTCAAATATCAGTGATAAAGAAATGATAATTGGAAACATCTCTCCTAATTTTATTTTATGGTTTTTGGTCACATGGCATACAGGATCTTAGTTCCCCAACTAGGGACTGAACCTATGCCCCCTGCAGTAGAATGGTGGAGTCTTAAGCACTGGACTGCTAGGGAAGTTCTGTAAACTGCTCTCTTTAAAACTGTCCTCAGTCCAAAGTCTGTCCTCTTTGACTGCATCTCTATTTCTGCCCAGCAAATTGGTTCTTTGATAACATTTTTCTCAATTACATAATTATGTTCATATAAGATATTTTTTTTTTCCTTTTCTGACTTCACTCTGTATAATAGGCTCTAGGTTCATCCACTTCACTAGAACTGACTCAAGGAAGGAGGGTGGGACAAACTGAGAAGGTAGCATTGAAACATATATAACCATATGTAAAATAGACAGCAAATGGGAAGCTTCTGTATAACATAGGCAGCTCAATGTGGCAGTCTGTGGTAACCTACAGGGATGGGATCGGATGCAGGGGAGGCTCAAGAGGGAGGGGACGTAAGTATACTTATGGCTAATTCACGTTATTGTATGGTAGAAGCCAATACTACACTGTAAAGCAATTATTCTCCAATTAAAAATAGATTTTTAAAAACTCCTTTCCTGTCAGTGAATTTGTTATCCTATATGTTAAATACCAAAGTGCAGAAAACATACTATTTACATCACAGGCACTTACACATACACATTGTGGGAGACTTTTGAGTGGAACTTAAAAACAGGCACCCCAGGTTTCCATTTATGGAGATAACTCAAAAGACTAAAATTTTTGTTTCAGGATTCAACTCATATTTTTAACTTACACAGATGGATTCTACCATTGCTTTTCCATCTGCACAATTCAGGGAAATGCTTACATCTGCTTAATCCATTGTAGTTAAAATCATTACGAAGCATAAAAGTCAACTTCATTAATTCATGCTTTTTTACCTACTCATAAAAATCACTGGTTATTTTTTTTTTTCTTTTCAATTCAACTGTGCTTTAAAACTCCAGTTCAAATTATTCTACACAGTTGGGCAGGTCATCGTTACCAATTTGCATATAGACAACTTTGCTTAAAAATGGACTTGCTACAGCCTATGAGACAGCAAGGGAGGGAGCAAGGTGCTGTCCAGACTGATTTTCCTGAAGGGCTTAGGGAATTTTTTCTGTAACAATAACTCATGTAGTCAACAAGAAGCCTTGGAAAAAACAGTTGTATTTCTTGAGTAAGCAAATAACATATATATTACAGTTATAAAAATGTCTTAACCAAATGTTCAAAATTCTTAGTCATAAAATCCAACTGAAAAAGTCCTTCCCTATATACCAAGAGATATTTGCATAGTTATTTACAAAGGAGAAAAAGGTCCTAAATGTTCTGTGGTTTGTCTTTGCTGTGGGACACAAAAGAAAGGTAAAACCTATACTTCTACAGATTCTTTTACAATGAATGCTGGAGTAATATGTCATTCAAGAAAATCCCTCGCCTGAAGAATGCTGCTTATCCTGTCTAGTCATCCTGGAAACTAGCATTGTACTAGAAGTTACCATTTGCACCTGACTTAGATATTCATCTATCATGCTCCTTGATAAGTTCTGAATTTTTGTTTATTATTTTTAAAGCAGCTTTATTTACATGTCACATAATTCATTCACTTTTCATGTGCCATTCAGAGATCTGTGGTAAGTGTGTAGAGTTGTGCAATCGTCACCATCCTCTAATTTTAGAACATTTCCAAGACTCCAAAAATAACATTGTGCCCGTCTGTAGTCACTCCTCCTTCTCACGCTCAGCCCCAAACAACTACTTATCTGTCTTCTGTCTCCATAGATGGATTCTTTCTGGATACATGCTTCTGATGGAAGGCAAAATGAGGATACAGAGAAAGAAAGCATTAAACAAAGAGAAAATCTTATTTCAGTCACATCCTTGTAATCCACATTTTTGGAATTTTAACCACGTTTGGGAAAATTTTGTGACATTGCACCTCCCTCATTCAGGGCACAAAGCCATCTATGTATTAGCCTATTAGCCTGTATGACACACAGTAGAATCTGAGCCTCTCCAATCTGAAAAATGTGGACAACTGCAGCAGAGCTCCTGGTCTCCATGATTTACTTGAGGCTCATTTCTTGTTTTACTGTCTCCCCACACAGCAAAACAACATCATTTCAATACTCACCTTTAAGTTTTTCATTTCTAGCCCTGTAACTTGAACTGAGCCTTAACTCCATCTAGAACCCAGGCACTTCATAATTAAAAGAGAAAAAAAGATTTTTTTAAGTGGAATACCTTAAATTGTATGACTGCTGTGTCTTCTACCACTATTTTCATTAAGAACACAAAGTATTTTTAAACAATATGCATGCATTTTATCATACACAGTGTCTATTACCATACAGCTTCCCTTATAAGGCCACCAAAGAATAACTATCGAAACAAATACTCCCACTGCTTACACATTTCTTTGGTCCTAGCAAGATGTCAGCACTCAGTGTGCCTATGCCTTCAGAGATCACTGAGATCTTTGCTACATTTTTCCTCAAGACTCAACTGTTCTTCATCAGTTAGTTCTTTTAAGATTGCATAATCTGTACCACTACTCTTCTGTAGTTCTAAATTCTAACTGCTAACTTCACCCTGGTTTATGAACAGGATGCAGGAAGAATAATGGAAAAACTAGAAGACTAGACATTAAAGCAAAGTTTCCTCATTATTTCTTTCTCACTTATATGGACAGAATTGGCCTTAGGAAATCCTTGGAGAAATGAACCTGCTTTTCCATACTAAGCTTCTTAAGAGAGATTCCTAATCTGAGGAAAGAAATTCTCTCTCTCTCTCTGTTTCAAATGAGATCTCTCTTATTTCAAGATGCTGGACAAAGCTTGCTTGACCCTTGAGAAGAGACCTCTTGCCAAACACAATCTTGAACTTCTGTCTAGTAGCCCGGCCTTTAAAATCAGCATGCATTGCCTTTAAAACTCACATGCTTCTGATAGGCAAAATGAGGATACAGAGAAAGAAAGCATTAAACAAAGAGAAAATCTTATTTCAGTCACATCCTTGTAATCCACATTTTTGGAATTTTAACCACGTTTGGGAAAATTTTGTGACATTGCACCTCCCTCATTCAGGGCACAAAGCCATCTATGTATTAGCCTATTAGCCTGTATGACACACAGTAGAATCTGAGCCTCTCCAATCTGAAAAATGTGGACAACTGCAGCAGAGCTCCTGGTCTCCATGATTTACTTGAGGCTCATTTCTTGTTTTACTGTCTCCCCACACAGCAAAACAACATCATTTCAATACTCACCTTTAAGTTTTTCATTTCTAGCCCTGTAACTTGAACTGAGCCTTAACTCCATCTAGAACCCAGGCACTTCATAATTAAAAGAGAAAAAAAGATTTTTTTAAGTGGAATACCTTAAATTGTATGACTGCTGTGTCTTCTACCACTATTTTCATTAAGAACACAAAGTATTTTTAAACAATATGCATGCATTTTATCATACACAGTGTCTATTACCATACAGCTTCCCTTATAAGGCCACCAAAGAATAACTATCGAAACAAATACTCCCACTGCTTACACATTTCTTTGGTCCTAGCAAGATGTCAGCACTCAGTGTGCCTATGCCTTCAGAGATCACTGAGATCTTTGCTACATTTTTCCTCAAGACTCAACTGTTCTTCATCAGTTAGTTCTTTTAAGATTGCATAATCTGTACCACTACTCTTCTGTAGTTCTAAATTCTAACTGCTAACTTCACCCTGGTTTATGAACAGGATGCAGGAAGAATAATGGAAAAACTAGAAGACTAGACATTAAAGCAAAGTTTCCTCATTATTTCTTTCTCACTTATATGGACAGAATTGGCCTTAGGAAATCCTTGGAGAAATGAACCTGCTTTTCCATACTAAGCTTCTTAAGAGAGATTCCTAATCTGAGGAAAGAAATTCTCTCTCTCTCTCTGTTTCAAATGAGATCTCTCTTATTTCAAGATGCTGGACAAAGCTTGCTTGACCCTTGAGAAGAGACCTCTTGCCAAACACAATCTTGAACTTCTGTCTAGTAGCCCGGCCTTTAAAATCAGCATGCATTGCTTAAAACCAGTTTCCCAGCCAGTGGGAAATAAACCACTACAACTAAATGAAGTCTCCACCCTTCCACGAAATAATTTGTTCATCAAATGGTAACCCTTATTTTTACTCCAAAAGATACCTAGCTTGTGAACCATGTGTTAAAATGGAAAGCACTAACTATTCCTCCCACAAATTCTAGTCAGTTGACAAACTACTGAAACATTCCAGAGGGGTATGTTTACAGGATCATCTTTAGGCCCAGGTTGAGAATATGCAACAAGGAGAGCTGGAATCTGGGTCTGTTAGACTGAACCTCAGTTTTCTCACTTAGTTTACAGAAAATGGAAACAAGCCCTTACATAGCCTGGGAGAGAGGAAACAATACCATGGGGCAAAAAGGACACATTGAGTAGGTCTTCATATGTAAGCCATAATCTTTAACACAAACAGGAAATTTGGATATATTATGCCTGGCAGGGGAGGAGTAAGTAAGAAAACTCAGAGGAAAAAAACACTACGTGTCTATATTTTCTCAATAGCCTAGAAGTTTGTAGGGAATTTTCTTATTTAAAGGTTAAAATGAAAATATGAGCAATGAAGGATAATTCTAAGATTCTAGACATACACCGTGGAATGATAATCAGATGCTACCCACCTTACTTTATGTATAATCAAGCATAAAGTTTAAAAAGTGTATCATGGCAATTATGAACATGGGCTCTTGAGCAATACTATTCAGAGCCTGCCTCAGCCACCTACTATTTGAACAGCCTCAGATACATCATTTAAACACTTTAAATTTTTTTCTGTAACAAATGGTGATTATAGGGTCTACTTTACAGATACTAAGTTCATAAAAAGTACTTAGCAAAATGCATAGATATCAGTTATGATTATTATTATGAGACAAGTATAAAACTATATAACATTACTAATTAATTCTTCATTAAAGAATTGGAAGAGCTCTCTGCAGTATCTCTCATCTAGGATAATTATGCCCCCTTTATCATCAACTATTGCTAATCAGGTTTTATTTTTATTTACTTATAATTGCCAGCCTTTGCATCTTTACTTGGCCCATGTCTTTACAAAGAATACTTGCTTCTTCCAACTGCTCTGCAAAATAACTTTTCTGAGCTTCCCCAGAAAAAGATTTATAGCTCTATTTCTTGGTAAGTTTCTATATTTCTATCAAACTATGTAACCAAGAGGAATTTTTACAGACATGATGTTTATGCCATGAAAAATGATGTGAAGATAAATATTCTTGAGGAAAGGATTTCCATGTGGGTAGAGTCACGGTTTCCATGATTCCTCCTGCATGTTACTGTCTATAGCTTCTGCTACAACCTAAGTTTTGAACTTAACCCTGCCATTCCTGCCACATAATCTAGTGGTTTTCAAACACTATCCTTGAATTAGCTACAGTAGAACTACCTGGAAGTTTTCCAAAATGTTAGATTCCTAGTTCTTTCTTCTAAGGATTCAAAAGGTCAAGGATAGAGGGAAAAGGAAAAGTGCCTTGCTGTGTGTGTTTAAAATACTCTCCAAACATAACTGCTGACAGCATTTGCAAGACATGAAAAAAGAATAATTTCCCTATCATTCAAAAATATAGAAAAGGCTAACAACATGAAAGTAAATGGATCAAGAAGATGAACAGATGGCACACACATGTGCACATACACAAATGGCCAACAAATATATGAAGAGATGTTCAACCTTGTTCATAATTAAAGAAACCTGAGTAAAACAGAAACAAGATGCCAGTTTTCACAATCATGATGGGCCCAATATTACAGTTGGAGATTACTTCTGTAAGTATATGCATAGTGCATCAGTAACTATCAATTCTCCTTGGTGGGAATTTAAATTAATCCAAAAGTGTATAAAAACAAACTGCAACATCTTATCAAAATTTTAAATGCATACACTGTGGAAATCAACAATCCACCTAAAATACAACCTCTAAGTATATTCAGAATAGTATGCAAAGTATATATGTAAAGATAAAGATACATATTAGAATGACCATTGAGTTTTCTATATAAGGGCAAAACAAACACCATGACACCCATCCCCAGTATCTCTCATCTAGGATAATTATGCCCCTTTATCATCAACTATTGCTAATCAGGTTTTATTTTATTTACTTATAATTGCCAGCCTTTGCATCTTTACTTGGCCCATGTCTTTACAAAGAATACTTGCTTCTTCCAACTGCTCTGCAAAATAACTTTTCTGAGCTTCCCCAGAAAAAGATTTATAGCTCTATTTCTTGGTAAGTTTCTATATTTCTATCAAACTATGTAACCAAGAGGAATTTTTACAGACATGATGTTTATGCCATGAAAAATGATGTGAAGATAAATATTCTTGAGGAAAGGATTTCCATGTGGGTAGAGTCACGGTTTCCATGATTCCTCCTGCATGTTACTGTCTATAGCTTCTGCTACAACCTAAGTTTTGAACTTAACCCTGCCATTCCTGCCACATAATCTAGTGGTTTTCAAACACTATCCTTGAATTAGCTACAGTAGAACTACCTGGAAGTTTTCCAAAATGTTAGATTCCTAGTTCTTTCTTCTAAGGATTCAAAAGGTCAAGGATAGAGGGAAAAGGAAAAGTGCCTTGCTGTGTGTGTTTAAAATACTCTCCAAACATAACTGCTGACAGCATTTGCAAGACATGAAAAAAGAATAATTTCCCTATCATTCAAAAATATAGAAAAGGCTAACAACATGAAAGTAAATGGATCAAGAAGATGAACAGATGGCACACACATGTGCACATACACAAATGGCCAACAAATATATGAAGAGATGTTCAACCTTGTTCATAATTAAAGAAACCTGAGTAAAACAGAAACAAGATGCCAGTTTTCACAATCATGATGGGCCCAATATTACAGTTGGAGATTACTTCTGTAAGTATATGCATAGTGCATCAGTAACTATCAATTCTCCTTGGTGGGAATTTAAATTAATCCAAAAGTGTATAAAAACAAACTGCAACATCTTATCAAAATTTTAAATGCATACACTGTGGAAATCAACAATCCACCTAAAATACAACCTCTAAGTATATTCAGAATAGTATGCAAAGTATATATGTAAAGATAAAGATACATATTAGAATGACCATTGAGTTTTCTATATAAGGGCAAAACAAACACCATGACACCCATCCCCAGAGAAAAAAGTAAACCAAATACAAACCTGATTAAATAAGCTATGCATCCATACATTGGCATATGCCAGAAACACTTAAAAGACTGAGGTGGACCTTTATGTGATAATAATGAAAGCCAACATTACACTGTTATTAGGTGGAAATAAGGAAAGTACAAAATAGAATGTATTGGCTGATCTTATTTGTGATAGTGTATGTCTTATACCCTTCTCTACCCCTTGCACTTTATAATATGGAGATATATATTTCCAGTTTAGTTTAGCTTTTAATTTGTAAGAAATCTCTTCTAGTGAATTTGGTCTGTTATCAGATTTGGAATTTACTATTTATACTATCCAAATTGATTAAATTCTACATAGTTCCAATTAATCACATATCTGGTTAACATAGAGCTATCGCACTGGTCTGCTAAATGATTAAGTAAGATAATACATGAGAAAATATTTTTTGAAATTCTAAATGCTTCTTGATGAAGGTGAAAGAAGAGAGTGAACAAGTTACCTTAACACTCAACATTCAAAGAACTAATAGCATGGCATCCTGTCCCATCACTTCATAGCAAACAGATGGGGGAAAAGTGGAAGCAATGACAGACTTTATTTACTTGGGCTCCAAGATCACTGCAGATAGTGACTGTAGCCATGAAATTAAAAGATCCTTGCTCCTTGGAAGGAAAGCTAGCCAGCATATTAAAAAGCAAAGATATCACTTTGTCGACAAAGGTCTGTATAGTCAAAGCTATGGTTTTTCCAATAGTCATGTATGGATATGAAAGGTTGACCATAAAGAAGGGTGAGTGCCAGAGAACTGAGGCTTTTGAATTGTGGTGCTGGAAATAACTCTTGAGAATCCACTGGACAACAAAAAGATCAAACCAGTTAATCCTAAAGGAAATCAACCCTGAATATTCATTGGAAGGATGGATGCTGAAGTTGAAGCTCCAGTACTTTGGCCACCTGATGTGAAGAGCCAACTCACTGTAAAAAATCGTGATGCCGGGAAAGGATGAAGGCAAGAGGAGAAAGGGATGACAGAGAGTAGCATGACGACCTGTACTACCATAAGTGAAGAAAATAGCTCTAGTCATTGTTCTGTGAGAAAAGGAGATCCTTCAAGGGTGCTGTGTGATGGTTGGGAGGGGTGGGAAGGGGTGGATATACATATGACTAATCTGGGAACATACATATCTGTAAACAACAAAAGTCTGTAAAATTTAAAAGTAAAATAAAAGTCAAAAAATAAAAATAAAAAAATAAAAGTCACTTACCAAAAAAAAAAAAAAGAATGAGATGGTTGGATGGCCTCACCAAATCAACAGATGTGAACTGGAACAAACGGTGAATAACAAGGAAGCCTATAGTGCTTTCAGTCTATTTGGTAGCAGAGTTGGACATGACTTAGTGACTGAATAACAACAACAAAGCATTGTGTAAATTAGTGTTATCTCATTCAAGATTGATTAACATGTAATCACTACTATACTGGCAAAATTCTAGGAATAGAAGAGATAAAGCTAAATAAAGCAAAGGACATGACCCTGAGATGTTTACACTCTAAACAAATGCGTAGGAAAAAAAAAAAAAGGAATACACTATAACCAGAACCACAAAAGACTGCAAAAATTACCATGATAGCATGGTTAGTTGTACAAAAGAAATATTTAACACAGAATTGTTAAGAGTTCCTCTGGCATATAAAAGGACATTTAATTATGGTAAAGGAAAGATCTCAATCAATGGGCAAATGAATGCATGAGAGAATACGCTTACTCAGGAAAATGTAAATAATTCTATGTAGTTGACACATGGAACATACTATCAAGTTTTCATAAAATTTTTAGTAAATAAAATACACTTGACAGAACTGGCCACATTCTGATCTTTGTGATAATGCTGGAAATTTTTTCATATCCTATTATCTTATTCATGTTGATATGCCTGTATCACAGAATTGTGCAAAAGGACAGATCAGTCCATGCTTAGGATGGTGAGTAAATCAGCATTTCATGAAATCATTAAAACATAGTTTCTGCGGAGCTTTTAATTTGTTTTCTATACAAACCTGTTAGGGAAAAATCAATGGCTATATTTTTTACATGTTCATGCTTATGTTTTTATAGAAGAGATCATCTGGACACAATGAGCAGCAAAGAATAATTACCAATAAACAGAGAGAGCATTGTGGGGAAAGACAGTGCTAATGGGTGGAATATTTGCGAGTCTAATTATGTTCATAAGTAAAAGTATTTTCCATCTTTTTTTGGCCCAATAGAAAGCATTTTGACATTGAAAAAATACTCCCATAATGTAATTCATTTTTGCTTGGAACATTTTGTATTTCCAATTCACATAAATGATTATTTCCTTCCTCTCCCTGCTCCCTCCTCCTTTCATTTTGGCATTGTTAGTATTCCTGTTAAATGTTTGGTCATGAATATGTGCTTTGTGGCTGGAGTCAACAGGAAAGCGACTTTTTCATTTAATACTGTTATATATAAACTTTGAAAGTCACTGGAGAATTTTTAGTGTTGGTTTACTTTGTCATAATGTCTACAACTTGACTGACTCCAGGTTTACCCTTTGGTAAGTAGGATACAAATATGCGGGTCAAGGCCCATGACTATTCCTTTTTTCTAGAGCAGAACAGTCACTCGAAGGTTCTTGGCCAAATCAAAATATATTTCCAAAATACAGTTCCAAATTTTCATGACAGAAAAATCTTACTAACATGTATGAGACTGTTGCTAGCATTACTAGTATCATGTGCCTTCTTTTGACATGAAAATGGTTAAATTATATACATTCTATAATAGCAAGTTTTAAAAATTTAAGAGTTCCTCCGGCATATAAAAGGACATTTAATTATGGTAAAGGAAAGATCTCAATCAATGGGCAAATGAATGCATGAGAGAATACGCTTACTCAGGAAAATGTAAATAATTCTATGTAGTTGACACATGGAACATACTATCAAGTTTTCATAAAATTTTTAGTAAATAAAATACACTTGACAGAACTGGCCACATTCTGATCTTTGTGATAATGCTGGAAATTTTTTCATATCCTATTATCTTATTCATGTTGATATGCCTGTATCACAGAATTGTGCAAAAGGACAGATCAGTCCATGCTTAGGATGGTGAGTAAATCAGCATTTCATGAAATCATTAAAACATAGTTTCTGCGGAGCTTTTAATTTGTTTTCTATACAAACCTGTTAGGGAAAAATCAATGGCTATATTTTTTACATGTTCATGCTTATGTTTTTATAGAAGAGATCATCTGGACACAATGAGCAGCAAAGAATAATTACCAATAAACAGAGAGAGCATTGTGGGGAAAGACAGTGCTAATGGGTGGAATATTTGCGAGTCTAATTATGTTCATAAGTAAAAGTATTTTCCATCTTTTTTTGGCCCAATAGAAAGCATTTTGACATTGAAAAAATACTCCCATAATGTAATTCATTTTTGCTTGGAACATTTTGTATTTCCAATTCACATAAATGATTATTTCCTTCCTCTCCCTGCTCCCTCCTCCTTTCATTTTGGCATTGTTAGTATTCCTGTTAAATGTTTGGTCATGAATATGTGCTTTGTGGCTGGAGTCAACAGGAAAGCGACTTTTTCATTTAATACTGTTATATATAAACTTTGAAAGTCACTGGAGAATTTTTAGTGTTGGTTTACTTTGTCATAATGTCTACAACTTGACTGACTCCAGGTTTACCCTTTGGTAAGTAGGATACAAATATGCGGGTCAAGGCCCATGACTATTCCTTTTTTCTAGAGCAGAACAGTCACTCGAAGGTTCTTGGCCAAATCAAAATATATTTCCAAAATACAGTTCCAAATTTTCATGACAGAAAAATCTTACTAACATGTATGAGACTGTTGCTAGCATTACTAGTATCATGTGCCTTCTTTTGACATGAAAATGGTTAAATTATATACATTCTATAATAGCAATGTTACATAATGTTTAGCTATGCTGACCATTAGGCTGTTCCTGCTTTGAGAAATGAGGCTACTAACAAGTAGGACTAAGGCTATTCGGCCTTGACCTTTCATTTTTTAATTTTTAATATTTTTCATTTATCTTTCCCTTCATATTAAAAAAAAAAAAAGTCCTGAGTTTTTCTCTTTCAGTTAGCTGCCTTCCTGTATTTTGAGAAATAAGAAAATGAACTAAAGTTTAGTAAAACCTTTCCAGAAAGTCATATAAATAAAACAAAATCTATTTTAAATTATACTCACCCCCTCTATTTTGTGCCATTCTTCAGTAACAAAACTAAAATAATTCTACATGAAAAACTTCCCATTTCATATTAATATGTATTTGAACCAATCTTTATTTGAGATATCAAAGTGAAAGTCACTCAGTCATGTCTGGCTTTTGTGACTCCATGAATTGTAACCTGCCAGTATCCTCTGTCCATGGAATTCTCCAGGCAAGAATATTGGAGTGGGTAGCTGTTCCCTTCTCCAGGGGTTCTTCCTGACCCAGGAATCAAACCAGGGCCTCCTGTATTGCAGGCAGATTTGTTTATAACAGCTGAGCTACTAGGGAAGCACATTACTGAAGATATAATTGGTAGTCTTTCCAGGTTTGTTTTCTTCAGATTTTCTTGGAACTTCATGCTTTGTTTTGAGGTATAGAATTCTGTGTTTGTAAATGGAATAGGTTTCTCCTCTTTTTAGAATATCATCTAAAAGATTTTAAACACAGACTTTTAAAAAATAGCATTACTATTGAGACCCGAGTACTTTTTCTGTAAGGTATTTTACATTAAAGAAGGTAGGATACTAGCTGATTGGAACTAAAATCTGCTTCTTGGTAAACATACAAATCCTACACACACTTTCCATCTTTTTTTTCTCACCAAGAGTAATTTATTTATTTCTCCCCCAAAAAAGCTGAGAAAATCATTCATTCTTGGTTTGACAGATTGATGACATCAGAGGTCTAGACTCCCATTTCTGTTTTTTTCTGCCACCCCTAGGGGTTTGCTCCAAATTGAACATGATTTCTCATATCAACCACATTTCAGCCAGTGAGGGAGAGAAAAGGAGAAGTGGAGGGAGACAAAGCCTCTTGCTTTTTAAGAGATAATCTGGAAGTTGCATCAATAATTTATGATTAAATCTCATTGTCTGGAATCTAATCACAGGACTACAGCTAATTGCAAGGAAGGTTTGTGAATATAGGCTTTAGCTGATTACTATGTCTTCACATCCAAAAATATTATGTCTAATATCTAACAGGTGCCAGTACACCAGGTGCTTAGGTCTCTGATTTTCATGACTCTGTAAAACACATATTTAATAGATAAGGAACCTGATACTCAGACTTAATGACTTTCCCAAGCTTACACAAAAGTTGTATCACTGGGGATCAAATGATGCTCTAAATCTAAACGAAATCTGTGATCTTCCCAGAATGACACTCCACCCCTCAAACAAGTGTAGGGGTGGTAATCTGATTGGTTAAATCCACTGTGCAAGATCCATTTCTAGTATAATATGATATTAAACAATTAAAAGAGGAATAGAAAAAATATGATTCTTTTACTACTTGAGTAAAAACACAACTGTGGTTTTGTTTTTACCATTTCAAAGCCCTCAGTGAGGTGTTTCAGATGCAGGGACAATGTATTTCAGCTTCTTTTGGACTCCAGAGAACCTAGAATTAAAAGGGAATTCTGGTAGGTCTTTCCAGGTTTGTTTTCTTCAGATTTTCTTGGAACTTCATGCTTTGTTTTGAGGTATAGAATTCTGTGTTTGTAAATGGAATAGGTTTCTCCTCTTTTTAGAATATCATCTAAAAGATTTTAAACACAGACTTTTAAAAAATAGCATTACTATTGAGACCCGAGTACTTTTTCTGTAAGGTATTTTACATTAAAGAAGGTAGGATACTAGCTGATTGGAACTAAAATCTGCTTCTTGGTAAACATACAAATCCTACACACACTTTCCATCTTTTTTTTCTCACCAAGAGTAATTTATTTATTTCTCCCCCAAAAAAGCTGAGAAAATCATTCATTCTTGGTTTGACAGATTGATGACATCAGAGGTCTAGACTCCCATTTCTGTTTTTTTCTGCCACCCCTAGGGGTTTGCTCCAAATTGAACATGATTTCTCATATCAACCACATTTCAGCCAGTGAGGGAGAGAAAAGGAGAAGTGGAGGGAGACAAAGCCTCTTGCTTTTTAAGAGATAATCTGGAAGTTGCATCAATAATTTATGATTAAATCTCATTGTCTGGAATCTAATCACAGGACTACAGCTAATTGCAAGGAAGGTTTGTGAATATAGGCTTTAGCTGATTACTATGTCTTCACATCCAAAAATATTATGTCTAATATCTAACAGGTGCCAGTACACCAGGTGCTTAGGTCTCTGATTTTCATGACTCTGTAAAACACATATTTAATAGATAAGGAACCTGATACTCAGACTTAATGACTTTCCCAAGCTTACACAAAAGTTGTATCACTGGGGATCAAATGATGCTCTAAATCTAAACGAAATCTGTGATCTTCCCAGAATGACACTCCACCCCTCAAACAAGTGTAGGGGTGGTAATCTGATTGGTTAAATCCACTGTGCAAGATCCATTTCTAGTATAATATGATATTAAACAATTAAAAGAGGAATAGAAAAAATATGATTCTTTTACTACTTGAGTAAAAAACACAACTGTGGTTTTGTTTTTTACCATTTCAAAGCCCTCAGTGAGGTGTTTCAGATGCAGGGACAATGTATTTCAGCTTCTTTTTGGACTCCAGAGAACCTAGAATTAAATACCAATCAGGCAATCAACATACACTCTTCACAATCATATGAACCAAATGCCTATGATGACTGTCATTTTTCTCACTTTAATGATGAGAGCATACAGGAGGAGATGAACTTGACTGTGAGCTCTTTGAGGGAATTTGTACCTAATCTATTTTTGCAGTTCCAATGATTAACACACCTGGCTGTTAGTAAGGACTCAACATTTGTTCCATGAACCAAAATGGGTATCAGGGTTTCAGACAAAAGGGGGAAAATGTAGTTGTTTTTTCAAATTATTGTGAAATAACCTCTAATAGGTATTTCTCTGACAACTTTGCAAAACTATATTACATTTTGAAAACTGAAACAATGTTCTTAATTTTAGGTTTGCTAAACTGTTGGTAGAGTTCATTGTATTCATTCAGTATCTATCTTATAAAAGGGTAAATTTCATGTATTCCAAGTATTTTGTTTGTTTTCCTTTGGTTTCAAAATAAAACTAATTTTTGGTTCAATGTGTATTTTGATTATAGGAAGATCTATTTTTGTTTTTCTTGACAACTCTATATAATAGTAATGATATATTTCCCCCTGCTTCTGCATTTTGTTGATGTTTTTTGAAACTGCAATATCTTCTTCTCAGACAATGACTAATGACTGAAAAATAATCAGATTCAAAAATGTCATTCTTAATTAACATTTCATGAATCATTCAAGAAAAAAACACTGTAAAAAAGATATAATGGGTGGAAAGAAATCTAGTGTTTTTCTGTATTATAATTCATTATTTATCTTATGCATTTTGTTTGTATTCTATTTAACTGTTCTTTCAGATTTAGTCATACATCTAATATTTAAAAAGAAGAGAAATATCATTGTAAATTTGTCCAGACTAGTAGAATGTACAGTTCCAAGGGTAAACTGTCACGCAAACTATAGACTTTGAGTGATAACAATGTGTTAAGGTAGGTTCATCTATTGTAGCAAATGTACTACTCTGGAGAAGAAAGACACTCAGTCATATCCGACTCTTTGTGACCCCATAGACTGAAGCCCCCCAGGCTCTTCTGTCCATGGGATTCTCTAGGCGAGAATACGAGAGTGGGTTGCCATTACCTTTCTCAGAGGATCTTCCTGACCCAGGGATTGAACCCAGGTCTCCTGCATTGCAGCTAGACTCCTTACCATTTGAGCCACCACAGCAGCCCTACTACACTGGACAGGAATGTTGATAACATCAGAAGTTACAGATGTAGATGGAGAAGGAGACGTATGGAAAATAGTTATATCTTTTCATTATCCTTAATTTTTCTGTGAACCTAAAATGGCTCTAGTTCTTCATTAAAAGGAAGCAAAATCCCACCTCCCCCCAAAAAAGAAGCAAAATCCAGAGTAAGAGTTATGATTCCCGAGCTCAATGTTCAACTCTGCTGTTAATTTACAGGATATTGTTTATAAGTCATGTAAGCTCCAGACCCATTTCCTATCTAGAAAATGAGTATTGTATTAGTATTCTACTGGTGTGTAATGAATCATTGCATACACACACATACTTTTATCTCTTAATTTGAATTGTGATACTAGAGAAGATGAGAGCCCCTTAGTCTTCAAGGAGATCAAACCAGTCAATCCTAAAGGAAATCAACTCTGAATATTCATTGAAAGGAGTGATGCTGGCGCTGAAGCCCCAATACTTTGGTCACCTGATGCGAAAAGGCGACTCATTAGAAAACAGACTGATGTTGGGAAAAATATAAGGTAGAATGAGAAGGAGGTGACAGAGGATGAGATGGTTGGCTGGCATCACTGAGTCAATGGACAGCTGTTTGAGCAGGTTCTGGGAGATGGTGAAGGATGGGGAAGCCTGGTGTGGTATAGTTCATGGGGCTGCAAAGATTCAGAAATGACTAAGCAAGTGAACTAAACTGGACTGAGCTGATTCAACACAACTGTTTCTCCATAAAATCCTAGTAGAATCTTCCAGCCTATCTTTTGGCAATTTGAGCAAATAATGAGTAAATGAATGGGTTTCACAAAATGTACTACCTAAAAAGACAGGAAAATGGGAAGATTTGAGGATTGTATTAGTTTGTTTAGAACAAAGATAGATAATTGACTTTCTTATGCCAATTCTGATTGGTTTGAAATGACTGGAGAATTCTATTAAGAAACAACAGTCTAAAATCACTGTGAAGCATTTACACTGTGAAGAACAGTACCCTGACAGATTAACCTTGTCTTGTGCTGTATATTTGCTGAACCAGCTCTGGATTTTCCTATCTAATTATAACTCTCACGACAGAGCCCACACATTCTGAAGACACCTGACTAGAATTAAGGATACATGGTCCTGCAGCACATCTGTACTGATTAACTCATTCATAAATTCTTTCATGTATAGCTTCAATGAAAAGTCATCCAGCACAAGTTTTATGTTGCAAATACTTATTGTGCTGGGTGTCAGATTCTTGTGGCATTAGAATGCCCCCCCCTGCTTTCCCGAGCATGTTAACTTTAAACAGGATATTGTTTATAAGTCATGTAAGCTCCAGACCCATTTCCTATCTAGAAAATGAGTATTGTATTAGTATTCTACTGGTGTGTAATGAATCATTGCATACACACACATACTTTTATCTCTTAATTTGAATTGTGATACTAGAGAAGATGAGAGCCCCTTAGTCTTCAAGGAGATCAAACCAGTCAATCCTAAAGGAAATCAACTCTGAATATTCATTGAAAGGAGTGATGCTGGCGCTGAAGCCCCAATACTTTGGTCACCTGATGCGAAAAGGCGACTCATTAGAAAACAGACTGATGTTGGGAAAAATATAAGGTAGAATGAGAAGGAGGTGACAGAGGATGAGATGGTTGGCTGGCATCACTGAGTCAATGGACAGCTGTTTGAGCAGGTTCTGGGAGATGGTGAAGGATGGGGAAGCCTGGTGTGGTATAGTTCATGGGGCTGCAAAGATTCAGAAATGACTAAGCAAGTGAACTAAACTGGACTGAGCTGATTCAACACAACTGTTTCTCCATAAAATCCTAGTAGAATCTTCCAGCCTATCTTTTGGCAATTTGAGCAAATAATGAGTAAATGAATGGGTTTCACAAAATGTACTACCTAAAAAGACAGGAAAATGGGAAGATTTGAGGATTGTATTAGTTTGTTTAGAACAAAGATAGATAATTGACTTTCTTATGCCAATTCTGATTGGTTTGAAATGACTGGAGAATTCTATTAAGAAACAACAGTCTAAAATCACTGTGAAGCATTTACACTGTGAAGAACAGTACCCTGACAGATTAACCTTGTCTTGTGCTGTATATTTGCTGAACCAGCTCTGGATTTTCCTATCTAATTATAACTCTCACGACAGAGCCCACACATTCTGAAGACACCTGACTAGAATTAAGGATACATGGTCCTGCAGCACATCTGTACTGATTAACTCATTCATAAATTCTTTCATGTATAGCTTCAATGAAAAGTCATCCAGCACAAGTTTTATGTTGCAAATACTTATTGTGCTGGGTGTCAGATTCTTGTGGCATTAGAATGACCTCACCCTTCAATTTAAACATGCCACAGATCCCTGAAATTCCATGATCAAAGCAGCCTCACATTGCTATCAATCATGCTCAAGACCAATGAGGGAGCTGGTTTCACCAGAAGGTCTTGATTATTCCATATGTCAGAGAGATGCTTAGCAGGAATCATACACATGATGTTTCAATTCAAACAGCCTCTTGCTGAATATTTTAAGAACTGCAGAGTCAGGGTAGCTTCATTCTAACCTTTACAGAAAAAACTTTTAATGAAAATTTAGTTTAAGCACAGATTAGAAATAGTTAATCCATGAGGAAAATATCATATGTTACTAAGATGCTCTATACCAAATCTTACAGGAAAGAAAGGACAATTATCTCATCTTTTTAACACTAAGAAAGTAAAATGCCTGTAGGTAGCTATCTTTAAAGCCCCAAGCGAGGGAGGTTTTCCACTTATATTCCTTTCAGCAATAAAGAGCTGCTGGAAGCACTATAGAAATTTTGTTTTTCAGTGACTGTGTCAATATACCTGGGCTTTCTTTCAAGCAGTGAGTGATTCCTTTGAATTATGTTTTAGCCAAAAATAGGGTTACTCATAAATTGCATGAATACCTTCCAGCTCATAATTGCCAAGTTCCGGTTTTGGATTTTAGTCATCAAGTCTAAGCTCTTTTGTTTTCTAAATCTCAAATTGAAATAGCTTTTTCTTCCCATTCTTCCATCCCATCTAAAGGAAATGGAATTTGAGGATTGTATTAGTTTGTTTAGAACAAAGATAGATAATTGACTTTCTTATGCCAATTCTGATTGGTTTGAAATGACTGGAGAATTCTATTAAGAAACAACAGTCTAAAATCACTGTGAAGCATTTACACTGTGAAGAACAGTACCCTGACAGATTAACCTTGTCTTGTGCTGTATATTTGCTGAACCAGCTCTGGATTTTCCTATCTAATTATAACTCTCACGACAGAGCCCACACATTCTGAAGACACCTGACTAGAATTAAGGATACATGGTCCTGCAGCACATCTGTACTGATTAACTCATTCATAAATTCTTTCATGTATAGCTTCAATGAAAAGTCATCCAGCACAAGTTTTATGTTGCAAATACTTATTGTGCTGGGTGTCAGATTCTTGTGGCATTAGAATGACCTCACCCTTCAATTTAAACATGCCACAGATCCCTGAAATTCCATGATCAAAGCAGCCTCACATTGCTATCAATCATGCTCAAGACCAATGAGGGAGCTGGTTTCACCAGAAGGTCTTGATTATTCCATATGTCAGAGAGATGCTTAGCAGGAATCATACACATGATGTTTCAATTCAAACAGCCTCTTGCTGAATATTTTAAGAACTGCAGAGTCAGGGTAGCTTCATTCTAACCTTTACAGAAAAAACTTTTAATGAAAATTTAGTTTAAGCACAGATTAGAAATAGTTAATCCATGAGGAAAATATCATATGTTACTAAGATGCTCTATACCAAATCTTACAGGAAAGAAAGGACAATTATCTCATCTTTTTAACACTAAGAAAGTAAAATGCCTGTAGGTAGCTATCTTTAAAGCCCCAAGCGAGGGAGGTTTTCCACTTATATTCCTTTCAGCAATAAAGAGCTGCTGGAAGCACTATAGAAATTTTGTTTTTCAGTGACTGTGTCAATATACCTGGGCTTTCTTTCAAGCAGTGAGTGATTCCTTTGAATTATGTTTTAGCCAAAAATAGGGTTACTCATAAATTGCATGAATACCTTCCAGCTCATAATTGCCAAGTTCCGGTTTTGGATTTTAGTCATCAAGTCTAAGCTCTTTTTGTTTTCTCTAAATCTCAAATTGAAATAGCTTTTTTCTTCCCATTCTTCCATCCCAGCAGCAATCACCCCATTCTTTCTTTATTATTTTTGGATAACTCACACACACACACACACACACGCACACACACACACAAGGTACAAGGAATTACATTATCCATCACAGTGGGTTACACGCAAAGAGTATTTCAGGTGAGAAGCCATTGCTGAATATAAGGCTTCGATTTGAATGAAATGCTTTCTCACCACATTAAAAATATCCATTAACAGTTACTTATAAGCTCAGGATTATTTCTGTAGAAAAATCAGTTTTGGTTCAAGATAAATACATACAGACTGGCAAACAATTAAGCAGGAATTTTTTTTGTGTGCTACTTGTCAGATATTTGAGGAAAATACTTTAGGAAAACTGCTTTTGGTAAACAGAAAAATTACACTGTCATTTCTCCTCTGCTGTTCTACTTTTGAACTTTAATACATTTTCTGAAATATACAAACAATATAGTCACTAAGTACAGTATTGGAAATTTTTAAAATTGAGAAAATTACACATATTCAGTAAATAATTTGTACACAAATGAACAAAATAACTTTAACTTATAAAATAAAAAATAAGATCCTGTAGAACAGTAAAATTCCATCAGAGATAGCTGATTTTCACAGCAAAAATGTTAGACCAAACAAAGAGCTCACTGAACACTCAGTACATTTCTGTTTTCATATACAAAATTAATGGTGTTCATGCATGCAGAAAATGGTCACTTGCCAGGTTCATAAATGGAATATCCAGTTTCTACCAAGATAAATTCCATATGCATTATTGTATTAGAATAACGTCAGTGGGAAATGTTGGACCACACAGAATATCTTGACAATACCAGATAATTAGAAGGAGGTGAAAAGTAAAAGAGACTGCTGGAAGCATTATAGAAATTTTGTTTTTCAGTGACTGTGTCAATATACCTGGGCTTTCTTTCAAGCAGTGAGTGATTCCTTTGAATTATGTTTTAGCCAAAAATAGGGTTACTCATAAATTGCATGAATACCTTCCAGCTCATAATTGCCAAGTTCCGGTTTTGGATTTTAGTCATCAAGTCTAAGCTCTTTTTGTTTTCTCTAAATCTCAAATTGAAATAGCTTTTTTCTTCCCATTCTTCCATCCCAGCAGCAATCACCCCATTCTTTCTTTATTATTTTTGGATAACTCACACACACACACACACGCACACACACACACAAGGTACAAGGAATTACATTATCCATCACAGTGGGTTACACGCAAAGAGTATTTCAGGTGAGAAGCCATTGCTGAATATAAGGCTTCGATTTGAATGAAATGCTTTCTCACCACATTAAAAATATCCATTAACAGTTACTTATAAGCTCAGGATTATTTCTGTAGAAAAATCAGTTTTGGTTCAAGATAAATACATACAGACTGGCAAACAATTAAGCAGGAATTTTTTTTGTGTGCTACTTGTCAGATATTTGAGGAAAATACTTTAGGAAAACTGCTTTTGGTAAACAGAAAAATTACACTGTCATTTCTCCTCTGCTGTTCTACTTTTGAACTTTAATACATTTTTCTGAAATATACAAACAATATAGTCACTAAGTACAGTATTGGAAATTTTTAAAATTGAGAAAATTACACATATTCAGTAAATAATTTGTACACAAATGAACAAAATAACTTTAACTTATAAAATAAAAAATAAGATCCTGTAGAACAGTAAAATTCCATCAGAGATAGCTGATTTTCACAGCAAAAATGTTAGACCAAACAAAGAGCTCACTGAACACTCAGTACATTTCTGTTTTCATATACAAAATTAATGGTGTTCATGCATGCAGAAAATGGTCACTTGCCAGGTTCATAAATGGAATATCCAGTTTCTACCAAGATAAATTCCATATGCATTATTGTATTAGAATAACGTCAGTGGGAAATGTTGGACCACACAGAATATCTTGACAATACCAGATAATTAGAAGGAGGTGAAAAGTAAAATGAATATCACTAAATTTCTAATTTTCCCAAAAGATGATTATGAATTGTTATTGTTTATTCCCTTAGTCTGTCTGATTCTTTTTGTGACCCCATAGCCTGTAGCCCACCAGGCTCCTCTGTCCATGGAATTTCTCAGCAAAGAATACTGGAGTGGGTTGCCATTTCCTTCTCCAGGGGATCTTGCCAATGCAGAGATCAAACCTAAGTCTCCGTAACTGCAGGCAAATTCTCTGCCACCAAGCGACCAGGAAGACCAATTCTGAGTTACATATATTATTTGTTATATGTAGAACAGAAAGTAAATTTAGAAAATAGAATATTAATATAGTTCAGATTCATTTGTAGATATATCACTGATCTACAAGAAATGTATGATTTTCCTTAAAAACTCTATAATGCCATGTTACTATTACCATGCATCTCACCCATTCCTCCCTCCCCACAAGAGTAACATGGAAACTCACATTATTATGTATAAAATACATAACCAATGGGAATCTGCTGTAAGACTAAGAGAACTCAAACAGGGGCTCTGTAACAACCTAGAGGGGTAGGATGGGGATGAAGATGGGAGGGAAGTTCAAGATGGAAAGAACATATGTACACCTATGGTTGATTCAGGTTGATGTGTGCAGTAAACAAAATTCTGCAAAAGTAAAAAAAAAAAAATAAGAAAAACTCTCAGAAGGGTAAAATTCCATCAAAGATAGCTGATTTTCACAGCAAAAATGTTAGACCAAACAAAGAGCTCACTGAACACTCAGTACATTTCTGTTTTCATATACAAAATTAATGGTGTTCATGCATGCAGAAAATGGTCACTTGCCAGGTTCATAAATGGAATATCCAGTTTCTACCAAGATAAATTCCATATGCATTATTGTATTAGAATAACGTCAGTGGGAAATGTTGGACCACACAGAATATCTTGACAATACCAGATAATTAGAAGGAGGTGAAAAGTAAAATGAATATCACTAAATTTCTAATTTTCCCAAAAGATGATTATGAATTGTTATTGTTTATTCCCTTAGTCTGTCTGATTCTTTTTGTGACCCCATAGCCTGTAGCCCACCAGGCTCCTCTGTCCATGGAATTTCTCAGCAAAGAATACTGGAGTGGGTTGCCATTTCCTTCTCCAGGGGATCTTGCCAATGCAGAGATCAAACCTAAGTCTCCGTAACTGCAGGCAAATTCTCTGCCACCAAGCGACCAGGAAGACCAATTCTGAGTTACATATATTATTTGTTATATGTAGAACAGAAAGTAAATTTAGAAAATAGAATATTAATATAGTTCAGATTCATTTGTAGATATATCACTGATCTACAAGAAATGTATGATTTTCCTTAAAAACTCTATAATGCCATGTTACTATTACCATGCATCTCACCCATTCCTCCCTCCCCACAAGAGTAACATGGAAACTCACATTATTATGTATAAAATACATAACCAATGGGAATCTGCTGTAAGACTAAGAGAACTCAAACAGGGGCTCTGTAACAACCTAGAGGGGTAGGATGGGGATGAAGATGGGAGGGAAGTTCAAGATGGAAAGAACATATGTACACCTATGGTTGATTCAGGTTGATGTGTGGCAGTAAACAAAATTCTGCAAAAGTAAAAAAAAAAAAAAAAAAAGAAAAATAAGAAAAATCTCTACAGTGCCACACCAACTGGTGGTGAAAAGATCCTACAGTTATGTCTTTTCCAGACATCTGGTTTTCTATGCATTCAGCTGTATTTAAGAGTCAAAATGTTTGTTATATTTATACTATTTAGGATGAAAATTTTATTTTCCTCCTTTAGACACGCTGAAATATTATTCTACTGCTTAAATTCAGCAGGGAACTATCCAAAGGCAAGTGCCTAATATTTACTATTATAATATGAAGCCTATAGCAACAATGAACCCAATGATACAGTACTTTTTCTCTCCTAAGAGCCTAGACTAAGGGAATCCCTTTCCCTCTCCAAACCAGTCTTCTTATCTTGGCTCTCCAGCTCTTCACAGATGTTTAGAGAAGCATATGACGAATAGAAAGAGGCATCTCAATGGAAAAGAAAAAGACATTTCTTAAAACCTAAATTATTCATATTTTCATGTTTTCAGAACAGGAAAAGAAACATAAACAAACTGCCATACCTGTCTAATTGTAGAGGATTAAGACATAGAAAAAGGGTGAATCTCCTTCTACCTTACTAAAATATGTATTATAAAGAGTGTAATACAAAAACAGTAGATTTTTAATAGGAGTAAGGAATATACTCTCAGGGATTTTAACCTATTGCTTAATAGTGTGCTTGAGCTTAACCTACTTTTGTTCTCCTTTTTTTAGAGGACTTAGTTTCCCACCAAAGTTAAAGTATGCTATTAACATCGACAAAATATGGTACACTTAATGCCCAAATGATTAGGACATATGGGCTAAGAAGGAGACAGTATTGTTTTTAACTGAAGTTTCTCTAGACAAATTAGCACAAGTGGACACAAGCTATCAGGTTGGTGCAAAAGTAATTGTGATTTTGGACCTTGAATTTTAAATAATTATAACTAGGCTCAAACATATCTCTATTAAACAAAATAATAATCACTATAATTAACACAATTTTGCCAATGAGAAATAAGTATGTTTATTCCTATAGAGTAAAAAAGTTTGTGCTTCAGGATTTGATGAACTCTTGGAAAGCATTTTCAGAATCTTGCTGGTTATGGAAGCATTTTCCCTGCAAAAGGTTGTTGAGATGGCTTGAAAAAGTGCTAGTTGGTTGGTGAGAGGTCAGGTGAGTATAAAGGATGAGACAAAACTTCGTAGCCCATTAGTTCAACTTTTAAAGTGTAGGTTGTGCAAGACATGTTTGGGCATTGTCATGGAGTAGAAATAGGCTGTTTCTGTTGATCAATGCCAGCTGCAGGCATTGCAGTTTTCAGTGCATCTCATTAATTTGCTGAGCATATTTCTCAGGTACAATGGTTTTGCCGGGATTCAGAAAGCTACAGTGGATCAGACCAATAGCAGACCACCAAATAGTGACCATGATCCTTTCTTGGTGCAAGTTTGGCTTTAGAAAGTGCTTTGGAGCTTCTTGGTTCAACCACTGAGCTAGTCATCACTAGTTATTGTATAAAATCCACTTTTTGTCACATATCACAATCTAATTGAGAAATGATTTGTTTCTGTATAGAATAAGAGAACACACTTCAAAAGGATGACTTTCTTGATTTGTAGGCTCATGAGGTTCCCACTAATCTTTTTCATTTTTCCAATTTGCTTCAAATGGTGAATGATCATAGAACAGTTGACACTGAGTTCTTCAACAACTTCTTGTCTAGTTGTAAGAGAATCAGCTTTGATGATGCTCTCAGCTGGTCATTGTGAACTTCAAACAGTCAGCCACTACACTCCTTATCTTCAAGGCTCTTGTCCCCTTTGCCAAGCTTCTTGAATGACCACAGCACTTTATGTTCATTAGCAATTCTAATTATAATTTGAGCGGAATCAATTTTCTTCTTATGATAGACACTGCTATGGCAAAAATATGTGTCAAAAGACTAACAAGGCTTTTAAAACTCTTTATTTCGAAATAATGTATTTGTCATGACCTACTCACTACTGAAAGTAACTACAGCTTTCAAAACCTCTCTTGAGGGCTTCCCTGGTGGTCCAGTGGGTAGAGAGCCCACCTTGCAGTGCAATGGGCTCCTGTTCGATCCCTGGCCTGGGGAAGACCCATGTGCTGCGGAGCGGCTGGACCGGTGTGTCCAATTATGAGTCAGCATTCTGGAGCACATGTGCCCAGAGCCGGTGCTCTGTATTGAGAGAGGCCACTGCAATGGGAGGCCCACATAGGCCAAAGAATAAAGATAGATAAAAAAAAAAAAAAAAAAAAAACAATAAAAGAGGCCAAAATTACTTTAAAAAGCTCCCTTTAGTAAATTTGAAAAATTTTTAAAATTCTTCTCATCTATCTTGTACTGTGCTTAGTAGCTCAGCTGTATCTGACTCTTTGTGACTCCATGGACAGTAACCCACCAGGCTCCTCTGTCCCCAGGGATTCTCCAGGCAAGCATACTGGAGCAGATTGCCATGCCCTCCTCCAAGAGATTGAACCTAGGTCTCCCACATTTCAGGTGGATTCTTTACCAGGAAAAAATAAGTAAAGATGCCTATAGTAAACAAAGAACTAGAACCACGAGCCCACCATAGCACATTATTTATCCTTCTTGGAAACTAAGGAGAAAGATTAGGGTATAAAGAAAGATAATGTAGACGAGTAGATGTCAGGATGTGGAACAGGAAAGTTTTGAAGATATTATATCAGTTATGAGATCTGACAAGATAGGAAATTTAAAACCTATAAAGTATACAGATTCTAAATGTTTTCTTGACATAACTGAATTAAAATATAGTGCTTCCATTCAACAGAGTACTTTATATTGACTTTTCAGTATAAGAAATAGCTCTAAAGAAACAATGATGATCACATATTACTTGATATACAACAGATTTTTTTTTTGGCTGTTCCACAGGGCTGTGGGACATAGGATCTTAAGTCACTGATCAGGGATGCAACCCAAGCCCTTGGCAGTGAAAGTGGTAGAGTCTAAACCATTGAACTACCAGGGAATTCCCATGCAATAGATTTTCATTTGAAGTGCTCCTTTGATGAGCATTTATTAAATACCTTTTATGTAAAGCACTGCTTCAGATGAAACTAGCCAAAGCAGAAATCAAGTTTTTGTTGTGGTAAAACTTTTAACTGAAAAGCATCATAGCTTTCTACAAGCTTTATTCTGATTCTCTCAGTATTAAAGGTGTGTTAGTCTTCTACTGCTGTTGTAACAAATAACTAGAATCTAGTGGGTTAAGGGCTTTCCCAGCGGCTCAGCAGTAAATAACACACCTGCAATGCAGGAGATGCAGGCAACATAGGTTTTATCCCTAGATTGGGAAGATTCCCTAGAGAATGGCATTGGCAACCCACTCCAGTATTCTTGCCTGGGTAATCTTAGGGACAGAGGAGACTGAGGGGCTACAGTCCATAGAGTTACAAAGAGTCAGATACAACTGAAGCAACTGAGCACACACACACCCCCTCACAGTGGGTTTAACAAGAATGTATTGTACTATGTAGATCAAAAATCCAAACAAGGGTCTCACTAGGCAAAAGTCAAGGTTTCTAGATGTCCATCGACAAATGAATGGATACAGAAGCTCTGGTACATATATACAATGGAATACTACTCAGCTGTTAAAAGAAATGCAGAAGATTCAGTCCTAATGAGGTGGCTGGCTCTAGAACCTATCATAAAAAGTGAAGTAAGTCAAAAAGAGAAAGACAAGTATAGTATACTAACTCATATATATGGGATCTAGTAAGATGGTCATGATAATACACGCAGTGAACTCATGAAAAAACAGAGAATAGACATAAAGACATTGTGGAGACCGAACAGTGGGAGGGAGGCATGGAGGGAGTAACATGGAAACCTATACTGTCATGTGTGGAAAAGATAGCTATTGTCATTGTGCTAGGGGAATAGGAGTACCTACAACCACTTGGGGTGATGGTCTGGAGGGATGGGAGGGGGGGAACTGGGTGGGGGGAGGGTCCAGGGATATGCATATGAATGATCTGGGAACATATATGTTGGTGAACAACAAAACTGTAAAATTTTTAAAATAAAGGAAAAAAATAAAATTAAAAAAAATAATAATAAAGTATATGGGAGGATTGCATAGGTTATCCCATGGCATTTTATAAAATGGAATTAGCATCCACAGATTTTGGTAGCCTCAAGTGTCTTGGAACCAACTCCCTGTGGGTACCAAGGGGCAAATGTACATGATGTTGTACTATTTACAGAAATGACCCATTCATTCTAATATTGCATTTATGGATAATTTACTATGCCCTTCTCAAGTAGTTGCCTAGTTGGAAGAACAGCATGTAATAAATTTATCACAAACATTAAGAAAAAAAAAAAGTCAAGGTTTCAGCAGGGTTACATGTTTCCTTTGGAGACGCAAGAAGAGAAACCATTTCCTTCAGTTATAGGACTGGGGTTCCTGTGTAACAGTTAGGTGTCAGCTGAGTGCACTGAGACCACCCACATTAATTGGCCCATGGCCACCTTCCTTCATTTCCAAAGCCAGTAAAGTGGATCAATTCCTTCTCAGTTCACATTCCCTGAGCAACTCTTCATCCTTTTTTCCTTTTGAGTGAACCATGTGATTAAATTAGCTATGCCTAGATAATCTAAGATAACTTCCCCATCCCAAAGTCCTTATCTTAATCAAGTCAGCAAAGATTATTTTGTCCAGTAAAAAAATATTCTCAGGTTTAGATCACCAGGTGCCCAATTCAGCCTAACACAATAAGAACTATAAAATAGACGCTTCGCTACACATCAGAAGCATTCTTCTTGGAGAATGTATATTGTCATACCAACAAAATTTTAATTTTTTTACAGACATAACTTAATTGAGTTTTTTTCAAAATCTATTCTTTGTAAAATGTACTATATTTCTGATGAAAAAGATACTTTGCAAGTTAAAAAGTTTCTCATTTCTTCTGCTCATGACCTTTATCCCATCATAGATCTTAATCATCCTTTAACACCTGGCTCAACACTGTCAATTTACTTTTTAAAAGATTTCTTAAGCAATATAATTATAAATATAGGGGAATTTTAATCTGGGAAAATGTTATATGACGCTTTTATTTTTAAACTGTGACCAAAATAGGCAATTTTCTAGAGAATGTAATTGATCCAAATATAAAATTGGGATTGCTGAAAAAAAACTAATGCCAAAAATGGCATGAGACCTGCATGATTTAGAGATTCAGTGCTGAAAATGGAGGAAAATGGAAAGCTACTCAACTTACATTATGATATGCACATATTTATGGATTCCAAATCTGACAAAACTACCACCCCCAGCCTCCAGTATTAGTCAGTTCTGGCTGCTATAACAAAAATGCCATAGAGCAGGTAGTTTAAACAACATTTATTTCTTACAGTTTTGCAGGCTAGAAAGTCCAGAATCCAAGGCAGGAGACACAGTGTCTGATAAAATACCCTTCAGCAGGGTTACATGTTTCCTTTGGAGACGCAAGAAGAGAAACCATTTCCTTCAGTTATAGGACTGGGGTTCCTGTGTAACAGTTAGGTGTCAGCTGAGTGCACTGAGACCACCCACATTAATTGGCCCATGGCCACCTTCCTTCATTTCCAAAGCCAGTAAAGTGGATCAATTCCTTCTCAGTTCACATTCCCTGAGCAACTCTTCATCCTTTTTTCCTTTTGAGTGAACCATGTGATTAAATTAGCTATGCCTAGATAATCTAAGATAACTTCCCCATCCCAAAGTCCTTATCTTAATCAAGTCAGCAAAGATTATTTTGTCCAGTAAAAAAATATTCTCAGGTTTAGATCACCAGGTGCCCAATTCAGCCTAACACAATAAGAACTATAAAATAGACGCTTCGCTACACATCAGAAGCATTCTTCTTGGAGAATGTATATTGTCATACCAACAAAATTTTAATTTTTTTACAGACATAACTTAATTGAGTTTTTTTCAAAATCTATTCTTTGTAAAATGTACTATATTTCTGATGAAAAAGATACTTTGCAAGTTAAAAAGTTTCTCATTTCTTCTGCTCATGACCTTTATCCCATCATAGATCTTAATCATCCTTTAACACCTGGCTCAACACTGTCAATTTACTTTTTAAAAGATTTCTTAAGCAATATAATTATAAATATAGGGGAATTTTAATCTGGGAAAATGTTATATGACGCTTTTATTTTTAAACTGTGACCAAAATAGGCAATTTTCTAGAGAATGTAATTGATCCAAATATAAAATTGGGATTGCTGAAAAAAAACTAATGCCAAAAATGGCATGAGACCTGCATGATTTAGAGATTCAGTGCTGAAAATGGAGGAAAATGGAAAGCTACTCAACTTACATTATGATATGCACATATTTATGGATTCCAAATCTGACAAAACTACCACCCCCAGCCTCCAGTATTAGTCAGTTCTGGCTGCTATAACAAAAATGCCATAGAGCAGGTAGTTTAAACAACATTTATTTCTTACAGTTTTGCAGGCTAGAAAGTCCAGAATCCAAGGCAGGAGACACAGTGTCTGATAAAATACCCTTCCTAGCTGGGTATTTTCTTAGTATATCTTTACATGGTAGAGAGCAAAATAATTTCTCTCATGTCTATTTTTATAAGGGCACTAGTCCTGTTTCTGTTGCCTCCACTCTCATGAGCTCCCAGAGACTCTACCTCCTAAGACCCTCACCATACAATTAGGGGATAGGATTTAAATATATGAATTTTAGGGGACACAACCATACAATCCATGACACATTTCCATAAGATTATAGCCAAATCTCACATATGAATACAAATGTTAAAATACTCACACCTGAACTCCATCACTGTACTGTAACACTACTATTAGTACTAGAGGGATAATATAGAGCTAACTAATCATATTATTTTTACCCAGTGGTTCCAGGTATATGCAAGATGAAATCTACTTGCTTTCCAATGTTAATACATCCCCATGAACATCAGAAATGAGTTAAAGATGTCTACAACTATCAGAAGGGGCTTCCCAGGGCATTAGTGGTAAAGAACCCTCCTGTCAATGCAGGAGACATAGGGGACGTGGGTTCAGTCCCTGGGCGGGGAAGGTACCCTGGAGAAGGAAACAGCAACTCACTCCAGTATTCTTGCCTGGAGAATCCCATGGACAGAGGAGCCTGGCAGGTGACAGTCCATGGAGTCGCACAGAGTCAGACACGACTGAAGTGACCCCACACAACTATCAGAACAACCAGAATTGCTCTGGTTGCTTTATTCAATTAAATAACACAGAGGGAAATTATTATATATAAATTCTCTCAGTTGTTTGACTTGGTTGGAGTTTATAGTAGCCCTAATAGCTAGATAAATTCAACAATATTTTTCAATCTTGTTGAATTTATCTTAAATTCTATTTTTTCAAAAGTTAAAATTGCTGTATTGGTTTATTATTTACAGATGACACTTGAATAATGTAGATTTGAACTGTTCAGATTCACTGATACATGTAAATAATTTTCAATAGTAAATACTGAACTAGGCTAAATTAAGAGAAAAAGAACTCATTCAAAAACTAGAAGAAAAACCATAAATATGCATCAATTCAACTCAATAAATGTTAAGAATTAGCTTTTTATTTAAAAATCTATCTGAGGTGTATAATTCCAAACTTAGATGCTACAAAGACAAACTACTGTCTTTTCTCAGATTCTCTGAGAATTCTTTGAGATGTTTTTCCTCTTTTCACTCTGTGTATGATTGTTTGGTTGCCTAAAAGGTCTAACATAATCCAATTCAATTCTTTAAGCAAACAGGAAATCAATTGCTTGAGGAAACAGCACAAGTAAGTTTTAGGAATTTTCTCTATTAGTATGTTTTTCATAGCATATGCCAATATATTAGGTAGAATATATTACAGCAGATCTAGAAAAATTAATCACTGCATTCTTGTGAGTTACCCTGCTTTGCATTTAAGATGCAAAAGAGCACTGAGGCATCTGCAGCTCACTCATTTTCAACACATCACAACACAAACACCTACACCCACCAACTAATTATTGTCACTATAATTTTAAATATAATTTTAGGGCTTCCCTGGTGGTCCAGTGGGTAAGGACACTGCCTTGCAGTGTAACAGGCGCCAGTTCGATCCCTGGCTTGGGAAGATCCCACGTGCCGTGGAGTGGCTGGACCGATGTGTCCAATTACCAAGCCGGAGCTCTGGAGCACATGCACCCAGAGCCAGTGCTCTGCAACAACAGAGGCCACTGCGATGGGAGGCCCACGCGGGCCAAAGAACAAAGATGGATGAGAAAAAAAGAAAAAAAGATAAATGAAAGACCAATAGAAGTGGCCTGCCCGCCCCCCCTCCTGCCAAAAACCATAATTTTATTTCCAATGTGTATTATTATGAGGCTACAAAGCAGGAGCAAGCATCCAATTTAGGGACCATGAAGGAGGCAGCAATGATACAATGCAGATAGAGAGCACAAGAAGAAAAGGAGAAAACTATAGCAGGAGCAAGGAAGGAACTGGAAAAGAAAAACTGTTAAGTATCTAAAAGCAAAATTATCAAGGGAGAAATGGAATAACAAAGGCCAGAGCTCAACAGAGTTGGAAGTAAGTAATGACACAAAAGGCTTCCTAGGTGGTGCTAGTGGTAAAGAATCTGCTAGAAAATAGAGGAGATGTAAGAGATGTGGGTTCATTCCCTGGTTGGGAAGATCCCATAGAGGATGGCACAGCAACCCACTCCAGTATTCTTGCCTAGAGAATCCCACGGACAGAGGGGCCAAGTGCGCTACTGTCCATAGGGTCGCAAAGAGTTGGACACAAATGAAGTAATTTATTAACATGCATGCATCTTTGTGCATTCAATAATCAAAACTGGAACACTGCAGCAGATTTAAAATAGTAGCACATGTAATTACTGCTGGGCCATAAGATGCTGATGTTAAGGAAAAAAATACTTTGTACCACTTGTTTGAGGCTAGGGTAGGTTTAAGGGAACAATTAATCACTGCATTCTTGTGAGTTACCCTGCTTTGCATTTAAGATGCAAAAGAGCACTGAGGCATCTGCAGCTCACTCATTTTCAACACATCACAACACAAACACCTACACCCACCAACTAATTATTGTCACTATAATTTTAAATATAATTTTAGGGCTTCCCTGGTGGTCCAGTGGGTAAGGACACTGCCTTGCAGTGTAACAGGCGCCAGTTCGATCCCTGGCTTGGGAAGATCCCACGTGCCGTGGAGTGGCTGGACCGATGTGTCCAATTACCAAGCCGGAGCTCTGGAGCACATGCACCCAGAGCCAGTGCTCTGCAACAACAGAGGCCACTGCGATGGGAGGCCCACGCGGGCCAAAGAACAAAGATGGATGAGAAAAAAAGAAAAAAAGATAAATGAAAGACCAATAGAAGTGGCCTGCCCGCCCCCCCTCCTGCCAAAAACCATAATTTTATTTCCAATGTGTATTATTATGAGGCTACAAAGCAGGAGCAAGCATCCAATTTAGGGACCATGAAGGAGGCAGCAATGATACAATGCAGATAGAGAGCACAAGAAGAAAAGGAGAAAACTATAGCAGGAGCAAGGAAGGAACTGGAAAAGAAAAACTGTTAAGTATCTAAAAGCAAAATTATCAAGGGAGAAATGGAATAACAAAGGCCAGAGCTCAACAGAGTTGGAAGTAAGTAATGACACAAAAGGCTTCCTAGGTGGTGCTAGTGGTAAAGAATCTGCTAGAAAATAGAGGAGATGTAAGAGATGTGGGTTCATTCCCTGGTTGGGAAGATCCCATAGAGGATGGCACAGCAACCCACTCCAGTATTCTTGCCTAGAGAATCCCACGGACAGAGGGGCCAAGTGCGCTACTGTCCATAGGGTCGCAAAGAGTTGGACACAAATGAAGTAATTTATTAACATGCATGCATCTTTGTGCATTCAATAATCAAAACTGGAACACTGCAGCAGATTTAAAATAGTAGCACATGTAATTACTGCTGGGCCATAAGATGCTGATGTTAAGGAAAAAAATACTTTGTACCACTTGTTTGAGGCTAGGGTAGGTTTAAGGGAACAATTTTAAATACTCCTGGCTTTGAAGATATAAACCTGTAAAGTTAGTATTCCCTGGCATTTGTGAATTCAAAAATACATACCGCCAGAACAAAGTTTATGAATATTAATCAGAATACCTGGATTTCCTATATCAAGTCTCATTAAATTTCCTTTTTTAAAAAAGCTAAGCAAACAAATGAATTGTCCACTGAAGGTATTTCACTAACTCAGAAATTTTGCATTCAATACAAGTATACTTATACATGCCTTATTGCCTTTTTATACAGTCCATGGGGTTTCACAGAAAGTATACTGGAATGGTTTGTCATTCCCTCCTCCAATGGATCATGTTTTGTCAGAACTCTCCAGTATGACTGGTCTGTCTTGGGTGAACATCCAGATGTTCAAGCTGGGTTTAGAAAAGGCTGAACAACCAGAGATCAAATTGCCAGCATTTACTGGATCACAGCACAAGCAAGGGAATTCCATAAAAACATCTACCTCTTTTTTATTGACTACACTAAAGCCTTTGACTATGTGGATCATAACAGACTGAGGAAAATTCTTAAAGAGGTGGGAATACCAGACCATCTTACTAGCTCCTGAGAAATCGGTATTTGGGTCAAGAAAAAATAGAACTTTGTATGGAACAACTGACTGATTCAGGATTGCAAAAGGATTATAATAAGGCTGTTTATTGTCACCTTGTTTATTTTACTTACATGTAGAGCACATCATGCAAAATGCCTGCTGGGATCAAAATTGCAGGGACAAATATCAACAACCTATCAAAAATGTGACACAGGTATAAACCAAAAAAATTCACCTGGTTGGGAAGATCCCATAGAGGATGGCACAGCAACCCACTCCAGTATTCTTGCCTAGAGAATCCCACGGACAGAGGGGCCAAGTGCGCTACTGTCCATAGGGTCGCAAAGAGTTGGACACAAATGAAGTAATTTATTAACATGCATGCATCTTTGTGCATTCAATAATCAAAACTGGAACACTGCAGCAGATTTAAAATAGTAGCACATGTAATTACTGCTGGGCCATAAGATGCTGATGTTAAGGAAAAAAATACTTTGTACCACTTGTTTGAGGCTAGGGTAGGTTTAAGGGAACAATTTTAAATACTCCTGGCTTTGAAGATATAAACCTGTAAAGTTAGTATTCCCTGGCATTTGTGAATTCAAAAATACATACCGCCAGAACAAAGTTTATGAATATTAATCAGAATACCTGGATTTCCTATATCAAGTCTCATTAAATTTCCTTTTTTAAAAAAGCTAAGCAAACAAATGAATTGTCCACTGAAGGTATTTCACTAACTCAGAAATTTTGCATTCAATACAAGTATACTTATACATGCCTTATTGCCTTTTTATACAGTCCATGGGGTTTCACAGAAAGTATACTGGAATGGTTTGTCATTCCCTCCTCCAATGGATCATGTTTTGTCAGAACTCTCCAGTATGACTGGTCTGTCTTGGGTGAACATCCAGATGTTCAAGCTGGGTTTAGAAAAGGCTGAACAACCAGAGATCAAATTGCCAGCATTTACTGGATCACAGCACAAGCAAGGGAATTCCATAAAAACATCTACCTCTTTTTTATTGACTACACTAAAGCCTTTGACTATGTGGATCATAACAGACTGAGGAAAATTCTTAAAGAGGTGGGAATACCAGACCATCTTACTAGCTCCTGAGAAATCGGTATTTGGGTCAAGAAAAAATAGAACTTTGTATGGAACAACTGACTGATTCAGGATTGCAAAAGGATTATAATAAGGCTGTTTATTGTCACCTTGTTTATTTTACTTACATGTAGAGCACATCATGCAAAATGCCTGCTGGGATCAAAATTGCAGGGACAAATATCAACAACCTCAGATATGTGGATGATAGTACTCTAATGGCAGAAAGTAAAGAGGAACTAAAGAGCCTGTTGATGAGGGTGAAGGAAGAGAATAAAAAAGTCAGCTTAAAACTCAATATTAAAAAAAAATAAGATGATGGCGTTTGGTCTCATCACTTCATGACAAATAGAAGGTGAAAATGTGGAAGTAGTGACAAATGTCCTCTTCTTGGGCTCAATATCAGTATGGATGATAACTGCAGCCATGAAATTAGAACATGATTGCTTCTTGGCAGGAAAGCTATGACAAACCTAGACAGTGCGTTAAAAAGCAAAGATATCACTTTGCTGACAAAGGTCCATAGAGTCAAGGCTATGGTCTTTCCAGTAGTCATTCAGGGAAGTGAAAGCTTGACCATAAAGAAGGCAGAGCACTAAAAAATTGATGGTTTTGAACTGTGATGCTGAAAATGACTCTTGAGAGTCCCTTGGACAGAAAGAAGATCAAACTAGGAAATCCTAAAGGAAATCAACCCTGAATACTCATTGGAAGGACTGATGCTGAAGCTGAAGCTCCAATACTTTGGCCACCTGATAAGAAGATCCAACTCATTAGAAAAGACCCTAGTGCTGGGAAAGACTGAAGGCAGAAGAAGAGGGTGACAGAGGATGAGACGATTGGACAGTATCACTAATTCAATGGATGTGAACTTAGGAAAACTCTTGGAAATGGTGAGGGACAGGCAAGCCTGGCATGCTGCACTCCACAGGGTTGGGAAGAGTCAGACATGACTGAGTGACTTAACAAGAACAACAAATATTTGTACATTCTCAATGGGAACAATATTCCCCTCAAGGGAGCATACTACAGTTCTTTGGGCTGAAAAAACTCTGAGTCTTATTATGTGTAAAGCACAGATATACATATGATACATACATAGATTTAAAGTATAACTGTGATATAAAATTTTTATGGTATGGTGCTACAGACAATATTTACACCCATGCCCCCATTCATATGTCGAAATGCCCAATCCCTAGTGGGGATAATATTTGAAGATGGGGTTTTGTGAAGGCCATCAGCTCATGAGGGTGGAATGGAGCTTTTATTACAGGGATCCTAGATCCCTAGATATCTTTTTTGCCTCTTGTGAGGTTACAGCCACAGTAGCCTCTCACCAGGTATCAAATCTGCTGGTGACTTGATGTTGCAATTCTCAGCCTCAAGACCTGTGAGAACTAAAATTTGGATTTTTATAAGCTATCTGGTATCTGGGTATCATAGAAGCATGAAAGAACTAATACAGGTGGAGACATTTAAGAAAAAAAATATCTTAAAAGCTCTTTATGACAGTGAGAGTTAAAAATAGACTGAGACACTGACATATGAATTACTTCTTGGGGTTATATACATAAGAATGAATTAGGTAAGGTTCATATAATAAATGAGTACACACTAGTATACACTCGGTAGCTCAAAAAAGATACTAATAGTTAATAATAGCTACTTCTGAATGTATGTGAAATTATTTTATTTAAAAGTCTTCTATGTCTGGCTGCTTCATTCCCCTGTTGGCTCTGCCTCAATTCCCTCCAAGTCCTAACTGGCTGATGTTCCTTTTACATAAGTTACCCTAATTTAAACTTTCAAAGGGGAAAAAAATCCTTTGGAAAAAGACACTAGATG
Organism: Tragulus kanchil; assembly: GCA_022376925.1. Taxonomy (NCBI): domain Eukaryota; kingdom Metazoa; phylum Chordata; class Mammalia; order Artiodactyla; family Tragulidae; genus Tragulus; species Tragulus kanchil. The sequence continues at coordinate 239,128,552 of JAIOJX010000004.1, read as the reverse complement.
AAAGAAGAGCAATACTTCAGAAAAACTAATGATTTTTCTCTTGCTGCCCTACATGTAGTAGCTGGCCCTCTGTAAAGAATTAATAAAGGAAAACAAATTTCTAGTTTGCATGCTTTCAGAGTAGATGCCTGATGGCTGTTTTTCCTAAGAGATTCTGCATTCAATAGACTTTCTTAGCTGAATATCTTAGGTAAGCCAAAACTGTTTCCACAGAAGGGTGGTTCACAAAAAAGATTAAAGATCAATTGTCTTGCTAATTAAAAGAGCAAGAAAATCAATGAAATCATGACATTTAAATTATCTTTATTTACTAGCAGCATCTACAACAAATGAAGTCTTGGCTCCTATGAAATAAAATGAATCCTTTTGGCATAATGTACCTTTCTGTTGCAGGAAAGAAAGGAAGGGAGGGAGGGAGGAGGGAGAGAGAGGTAAGGTGGAAAGAAGAGAGGAAGTGTGTCATTTTTCAGGAAGATGGCTGCAACTTCAGATTGGGAATGGTTGTAAACTTTTCATTAAGAAGTTCCTTGAATCAATTAAAGAACAATTTAGTTCTATTCCATACTTGGAAACCACATTTGATTCAACCCAACAAGATTAAAGAAAGAACATTCAAATTTTGTCATGTATTGTATAATACATTCACAAATTAATATGTATTCCCATCTTGGAAAATTTGAGCATTATATCTCAAAATGATTAAACAAATATGGAGCGAAATAGGAAAAATACAGTGAAGAAGGGCTTCCATCAATTAAAAAAGACAATGCTCTAATGATTTATTATCTTCTTCCAATTTGGAGTAGTGTGGGGTTAAATTTTAAGAATTTTTTACTTTGATTTTTTTCCAGACTACATAAAATGAGCTTCCTTAAATAAAATCTTATGCTTTTCCTAGGAGTCATCATCACAAGATGATTTCACTATCTTTAAATAGGAGGAAAAGAAGAAAATTTGTGAGAAGAAATTGTTTTCACACAAATCTGGGCTCTATTGAGGCTCTCCTTTCCAGTATGTTAAAGTTTTGGGCCACAAACTAACATAATAATTGTATCAAAATTACCCAACCAAGAATTCTATGTCAAAACGAGCTATTTTACAGAATTTGCTTTTTTAGGAGATTTATTCTAGAAGCGTATTTTGCCAAGTATTCTTGTACCCCTAAGTGCATATACATAGCAATGATTCTTAAAGGGTTAGAAGCTAAATACAACCTAAATTCTTTTTTTTATTAAAAGAGCTGAATATCTTAGGTAAGCCAAAACTGTTTCCACAGAAGGGTGGTTCACAAAAAAGATTAAAGATCAATTGTCTTGCTAATTAAAAGAGCAAGAAAATCAATGAAATCATGACATTTAAATTATCTTTATTTACTAGCAGCATCTACAACAAATGAAGTCTTGGCTCCTATGAAATAAAATGAATCCTTTTGGCATAATGTACCTTTCTGTTGCAGGAAAGAAAGGAAGGGAGGGAGGGAGGAGGGAGAGAGAGGTAAGGTGGAAAGAAGAGAGGAAGTGTGTCATTTTTCAGGAAGATGGCTGCAACTTCAGATTGGGAATGGTTGTAAACTTTTCATTAAGAAGTTCCTTGAATCAATTAAAGAACAATTTAGTTCTATTCCATACTTGGAAACCACATTTGATTCAACCCAACAAGATTAAAGAAAGAACATTCAAATTTTGTCATGTATTGTATAATACATTCACAAATTAATATGTATTCCCATCTTGGAAAATTTGAGCATTATATCTCAAAATGATTAAACAAATATGGAGCGAAATAGGAAAAATACAGTGAAGAAGGGCTTCCATCAATTAAAAAAGACAATGCTCTAATGATTTATTATCTTCTTCCAATTTGGAGTAGTGTGGGGTTAAATTTTAAGAATTTTTTACTTTGATTTTTTTCCAGACTACATAAAATGAGCTTCCTTAAATAAAATCTTATGCTTTTCCTAGGAGTCATCATCACAAGATGATTTCACTATCTTTAAATAGGAGGAAAAGAAGAAAATTTGTGAGAAGAAATTGTTTTCACACAAATCTGGGCTCTATTGAGGCTCTCCTTTCCAGTATGTTAAAGTTTTGGGCCACAAACTAACATAATAATTGTATCAAAATTACCCAACCAAGAATTCTATGTCAAAACGAGCTATTTTACAGAATTTGCTTTTTTAGGAGATTTATTCTAGAAGCGTATTTTGCCAAGTATTCTTGTACCCCTAAGTGCATATACATAGCAATGATTCTTAAAGGGTTAGAAGCTAAATACAACCTAAATTTCATTTTATTTTCAAGAGTCCTGTCACTTGTTGATGATGAAAGAAAGTATGGAAAGGAAACCAAAAATATAAAGAAAAAAATAGTCCATGCTTTCTTCCCAGTCAATCCTAAAGGAAATCAATCTTGAATATTCATTAGAAGGAATGATGCTGAAGCTGAAACTGTAATACTTTGGCCACCGGATGGGAAGAGTTGACTCACTGGAAAAGACCTGATGCTGGGAAAGACTGAGGGCAGGAAGAGAAGGGGGCATCACAGGCGAGATGGTTGCATGGCATCACTAGCTCAATGGACATGAGTCTGAGCAAAATCCAGAAGACAGTCAAGGACACGGAAGCCTGGTGCACTGTAGTCCATAGGGTCACACAGTAAGACATGACTTAATGACTGAACAACTCAACAATCATAAACATATAATACCAATGACCAATAAACATGTATAAAAATATTCATCTTCATCAATAAGAAAAAAATGGAAGCTAAGCTATATTGACAATGTTTTTAGTGAAAAGAAATGATAATAGTCATTAGAAAATCTCTGCATGGCAGGAGATTTTTTTTATCATTTTTTATAATTTCCAAGATTTCTAAAAATAACATATACTGATTTGAAAACTATAAAAAAGTGTCATTAAAAATATAATATATTCCTACTGCATAAAATAAGAGTATATAATACAAGATATCTCATAGTTCTACTTACCGTTCAAAGGTATCTACTGACCAGTTTTTATACTTTTTCTGATAATTTTTATATTCACAACCATAGTTAAAAAACATTTTGGGGTTTATTCTGTAAACTCAATGTTACATCTTGTTTATAAATTAATTTTATGATAAGACTATCTTGCTAATACAATTTTTTTCCTGAAGTATGTCATACAAGTATTTAGATTAACCTGTAAGTCTATGGGGTTGCAAAGAGCCAGACACGACTGAGCAACTAACGTTTTCATTTTACATATGGAATAGCCATTTTTGTAGGTTAAAATGATTAAATATCAGCAATATCTTATGTTTAAAATGAGTGGTTGTAACTTAAATCATTGTGGTGATGAGAGTCACAAGTAAAAGACATCACTCCTTTCTGCTGCTGCTGCTGCTTAAGTCACTTCAGTCATGTTCAACTCTGTGCAAACCTATGGACTGTAGCCCCTGCCAGGCTCCTCTGTCCATGGAATTCTCCAGGCAAGAATACTGGAGTGGGTCTCCATGTCCTCCTCCAGGGGATATTCCCAAAACAGGAATCGGATCCAGATTTACAAGTAGATTCTTTACCACTAGCCTCCATGGAAGCCCCATGACCCTTTCTAGGCCAATATACATATTTTCTTCTTCATATTTACCTACAGAGACACCGTACAAGATGTTTAAACAAGAAAACTTGTTCAAAGCCAATAGGCACTAAAGTTCTATGAATAGATAAAATACCCAGCTGCCCATTCATTTCCAGAGTTTTGTTGCTTTATAGGAAATCTTGGAAGATCAGTCATATAACTATTGATGGAACCTTGTTCTTTGACCATTGTAGCTTGGCTTCATGTCAAAACTGAAGCTCAAACGCTGATCAGGGATATGGCAAAGGTCCAAGCTACGTTGAGGATGTAACTTTCAGTCGTTGGCATGACTCAACCACAGTCATTGGTGTGACTGAGTTTAACCACAACAAGTATGCACTCTGTAAATAAACTGAATTCAGCTAACACAGGCAGAGCTAAACCGAAACAGAGTATAGAGTACTCAATAGGTGATCTCTTTAGGATGAGGGGTGCCAAAAACATAGTACTCAAAAATATCTTTACCATGATTGTCTAACTTCACTATTATTTCTGATTCCTTTCTTTTTGTTAAGTTTTATATTGTTTAGTCTGTGTACTTTAAAAGGCAAATATCACTGGGGTTAACACATTAAGATAGAAGTCAAGTGCTACCTCTTTTCTCTAAAAAAAGGCAAAGAAAAACAGGAGTCATCAGAGAAAAAGGAGGTACAGAGTTCATAAAGGGGAGATAGATCACTAATGATCAATTTGTTTCCTTCACAATTTTTCCTAATGACTGCCACCTTACATTTCATCCTATGATAAACCATCTGATCTTAACTTTTAGAAGCCCAGACAATATTCAAATAACAATTGGGTTATATTCCAGAGAAATCTCTGACTGGAACTCACAGTGCATCATATGGTAATCTTGAATTACTCCTAACTGTGGTAATATTAGAAACCCTTATGGCATACAAGTCCATGCTTTTCCATATTTTAGAACTGTTCCTTTACATGCAGTTGGACCCTAGCAATATGCCTGCATTTCATATCTTTCACACCACTTTACAGCCAACTGAACCAATAAGAGATCATCAGTAGGCTGAAGAAGAATTCATTAGAATCCTTTTTATATGAATATAAAAATGGCATTTAATGGAGCTAGCTAGTCTCTGACAGAGTTAATGTAAGCTCAGGAAGAGTGTCTTGATCAAGATTCACTATACCTTGGAAGAAATAAAGACAATTAACAAATGGAGACAGACAGAGAAAAACAGAGATGAGAGGCGATGTGGTTTCCATGAATGATTAAGACATTTGTTGGTGGATTCCTAGATCCTGATTCCAGCACTTTATTAATGGTGCTTGACTCTGCTTTGAGACTATGGATCCCATGGGTACCACTGATACCTTACAATATATTCCCATTTCATTATTAAGTTAACTTGGGGATGTGGTTAATAACTGAAGCTACAATAGCAACAAAGACAACAGACCAGTACTAGTAAACATTACAGAGAACCTCTAAAGATCAGGTAGTGCTCAAGTCTATAAGATTTCCTATTTTATCTTCACAATGACCTTCTGTAATATGTCAGAACCAACCCAAGTTCATATCTGACAGAACCAGAGCATGAAGCAAGCAGCTGACCATGGCTATCTAGTATTTAACTATAGAGTATATGCATAGTTCCATATAGTATGGTATTGACCCATCTGTATCTGATTCAGGTGTCATTAAAACAAATAACAAAAACAAGAAGAACAGTTCCTTGGCCTAGACATGACTACAGAATCACAGTTCCCAGAAGGTAGAAAATTTTCAGTTGTTCCAGGTAATTCTTATCCATATTTTGAGATCCAATGATCTAACCAGAAGATATGGGCTGAAGACTGCTATCAGGGTTTTGGTGCCAGTTTCAATAAATATTGCTTTTGAATTGTAGTCCTGGAAAAGACTCTTGAGAGTCCCATGGACAGCAAGGATATCAAACCAGATAATCCTAAAGGAAATCAACACTGAATATTCACTGGAAGCATTGTTAAAGTTGAAGCTCCAGTACTTTGGCCATCTGATGTGGACACTAACTCATTGGAAAAGACCCTGAAGTTGGGAATGACTAAAGGTCAAAGGAGAGGGAGTGGGCAACTGGGGATGAGATGGTTAGATAGTACCATCTACTCAATGGCAATGAGTTTTAGCAAACTCTGGGAGAGAGTGGAAGACAGGAACTTTTGGTGCTATAATCCATGGGGTCCCAAAGAGTCAGACATGACTTAGTAACTGAATAACAACAACAATCAGTAAGTATCAGTGTCAGAAGCAAGGGTAGAGTTAGGGAAGCGCACCAATACACAGTGGATGAAGGATTTTACTTCTACTGCAATCTCCTTGATCCCTCAGTATCATTTGACTTGCCATCACAGAATCTAATGTGGGGGGATTCAAAGTATGTGAAAGAAATGGTGGGCTAACCAATGAAAGAATGTAAGACTGTCTTGAGAGTCAAAATTGGTTATATAAATCTTCAGTGTCTATTAGAAGCACATAAATTCAGTTTTGAGAAACTCTAACCTAGAAAAACAAGGGACTTCGACATAATAATTTCCTAAATCATAACATCACATTCTGCACATGGAGACCATGAACATTTTCTTTTTCAAATACATAATTATGATTTTCTTCTTTTTTCACAACCACAGGGATTTTCTGACACACTAATCATTTGTGCAGATGTAGCCATTTCTTTCCTAAAGAGCAGGAAGTCTTCCCTGTCATATTTTATTGGTTCTTCTGGTCATTAAACTTGACAGGCTATAAATCCCCTGTTTACCACTAAACGGACTGTGAATAACAAGATAGTATTAAGCATTTCTGGCACACAGATTGCAGTTGGACAATCAATAGCCAACAGGCTATTAAATCCCCTGTTTACCACTAAAGGTCTTATCCATATTTTGAGATCCAATGATCTAACCAGAAGATATGGGCTGAAGACTGCTATCAGGGTTTTGGTGCCAGTTTCAATAAATATTGCTTTTGAATTGTAGTCCTGGAAAAGACTCTTGAGAGTCCCATGGACAGCAAGGATATCAAACCAGATAATCCTAAAGGAAATCAACACTGAATATTCACTGGAAGCATTGTTAAAGTTGAAGCTCCAGTACTTTGGCCATCTGATGTGGACACTAACTCATTGGAAAAGACCCTGAAGTTGGGAATGACTAAAGGTCAAAGGAGAGGGAGTGGGCAACTGGGGATGAGATGGTTAGATAGTACCATCTACTCAATGGCAATGAGTTTTAGCAAACTCTGGGAGAGAGTGGAAGACAGGAACTTTTGGTGCTATAATCCATGGGGTCCCAAAGAGTCAGACATGACTTAGTAACTGAATAACAACAACAATCAGTAAGTATCAGTGTCAGAAGCAAGGGTAGAGTTAGGGAAGCGCACCAATACACAGTGGATGAAGGATTTTACTTCTACTGCAATCTCCTTGATCCCTCAGTATCATTTGACTTGCCATCACAGAATCTAATGTGGGGGGATTCAAAGTATGTGAAAGAAATGGTGGGCTAACCAATGAAAGAATGTAAGACTGTCTTGAGAGTCAAAATTGGTTATATAAATCTTCAGTGTCTATTAGAAGCACATAAATTCAGTTTTGAGAAACTCTAACCTAGAAAAACAAGGGACTTCGACATAATAATTTCCTAAATCATAACATCACATTCTGCACATGGAGACCATGAACATTTTCTTTTTCAAATACATAATTATGATTTTCTTCTTTTTTCACAACCACAGGGATTTTCTGACACACTAATCATTTGTGCAGATGTAGCCATTTCTTTCCTAAAGAGCAGGAAGTCTTCCCTGTCATATTTTATTGGTTCTTCTGGTCATTAAACTTGACAGGCTATAAATCCCCTGTTTACCACTAAACGGACTGTGAATAACAAGATAGTATTAAGCATTTCTGGCACACAGATTGCAGTTGGACAATCAATAGCACCATAATTCTAGGGAAATTATTACTATAATTGAAAGGGGGGGATGATCATCAAGAAGAATTGTATGTTCTCTTCATATGTGAATTTAGGGGTAAAAAGCCTAAAAATAAAAACTAGGACAGTTCACAGTTGCAAGCATTTTGATTAATAATAATGATAAAGGAAGGCAGGAAATAAATGGCTGGGACTGAGACAGAAGATGTGACCTGTTTTCTGGATATTATTTTCTCAACAGTATAAGGCATGGGAAATGTGGGAGACCACCATCTAAACGTAATAGCACTACTTAATCTCAAGGCCAAATGCACAAATCACTCATTGATTTAAAAAATTGTATGTTGTAGTGTTTATTTATTAATGAGTTGCTTATATTTTTAGAAATCATGGGAAATGTGTAGACGCTGATGTCATTGTACTTTGACTTTGCTAAGGATGCTTATTGTGAACAAAGTCGTTTCCTCCCTTGGCTCTGGCACTAGACTACTGCTCCCTCCCACACTACCCACTTACTCACTCCCTCTCTGAGGCACAAACACTCTCGATCATAAGGAAAATATGTTTCTAAAGATTTAAATCTGCTGTCTTCATTGAGGACAAAATTAGGTTCTTAAATAAGACATTTCAAAGTCCTCTGTATTTTTCCTACATGGCTCCTCTTACAAATGTAATGAGAAAATCATAATCATTAATTTCATGTTTGTGTCTGTTTGACATGAGCTTTTTATGAAAACCTTGCTTTTGTTTTTGTTTTTTCACCTTAAAAACTATGAATCTTTGTCCCATGAACAATGCCAGGAAATGGGGAAATATCAGATATGTATATGTGCATTGTGTGTATATGTGAACATATGTGTGTATATATGTACATATACAAACATATTATTTTGAATTATGAAGCCTAATGTGACAATGAATCTTTTACCCATTGTCACTGGATGTTTCTGACTAAGAAAAACTGTGTGATAACTTTTATCATTAGTTCACTAATCAGTTATGACTAGTTCACTAATCATTTTGCTTTTTCAAATATCTATGGGGACAAGAATAGTGTTATTTTTCTCTCCAATACACAGATTTAATTGCCCCCTCAAAAAAGTCCATTTTAAGTTCATTAGGACACAGTGATCTAACTCTTTCAGTCTCCATCATCCATATCTCAGTGACTCTAAGAAATCTCAAACTTTTGTGTTTTTCTTTGCTTGTTTTAAGTTACTCTTCTTTCGACTAAACTATATCTCTTTCCTTAATGCCAATATCCCAATATTTCCAGTGTAGCTCCTAGGCCTATTCACAGTATCTCAAGAAGGAGGTTTTATCAGGCACCCAAGAGAATACTAACACACATTATAGTGTCATTACAGAATGGTCAAGGCAGAGTGTTTGGAATGGGGACAATACTTAAAATTAGTATGTCCAATACTCACTTATCTTATTTTTCAGTGGCTACATGATATTCACAAAGAGTTTAGCCAAGTTTTCCATCTTCACCTGCTCAGAATCTTTGATCTACATTAAGCCACATGTATTTCCAGTAAGCCATCATGTTCAAAACAGGGTATATCCTGGGAAGTCCTTTACTTGAGGACAAAATTGTGAATCAGAGGACTAGACACATGGTTTAAACTAAACGACATCTAGACATTTCAGTGAGATTATACCATGGAAGAAGACAGCCAAAAATGACAACTCTTCCTTTGGCAACCACTTAAAATTTCTTAGCATTCTACCAACTGTATATTAAAAAGTCTATCAAAGAACATAATGAAGTTAATAAGTCCATGACATATTTATTTAACTTACATATTACTACTAACTGAAAAATAAACTCCAAAAATAATTTTACCACTTCCTGTCAAAAAAAAGGTCAAAATCATTATTTTCCAATACCTTAGAAAAGAGGACATACAGGAGAAAAATAAAATTAAATAGCATTTTTTTACAAAGTGAGATAAAGGATAGAGAGATAAGATATAATGAGAAAAACTACCGAACAAAAAATATACTACACTGTATGACTGACAGAAAATAAAGAAAAACAAAAAGCATAATTCCTGTTTTATAAGAAAAGTAAATTTCTATAAAACTTTGGCACAAAATTAGAGCTATGAAGCACTTTAATTAAAAACTTTTTTGTAAACTACTCATCTGCATTGTTTTTTTTCTAATGATTTAAGCCTCAAAGTCCATTTTAAGTTCATTAGGACACAGTGATCTAACTCTTTCAGTCTCCATCATCCATATCTCAGTGACTCTAAGAAATCTCAAACTTTTGTGTTTTTCTTTGCTTGTTTTAAGTTACTCTTCTTTCGACTAAACTATATCTCTTTCCTTAATGCCAATATCCCAATATTTCCAGTGTAGCTCCTAGGCCTATTCACAGTATCTCAAGAAGGAGGTTTTATCAGGCACCCAAGAGAATACTAACACACATTATAGTGTCATTACAGAATGGTCAAGGCAGAGTGTTTGGAATGGGGACAATACTTAAAATTAGTATGTCCAATACTCACTTATCTTATTTTTCAGTGGCTACATGATATTCACAAAGAGTTTAGCCAAGTTTTCCATCTTCACCTGCTCAGAATCTTTGATCTACATTAAGCCACATGTATTTCCAGTAAGCCATCATGTTCAAAACAGGGTATATCCTGGGAAGTCCTTTACTTGAGGACAAAATTGTGAATCAGAGGACTAGACACATGGTTTAAACTAAACGACATCTAGACATTTCAGTGAGATTATACCATGGAAGAAGACAGCCAAAAATGACAACTCTTCCTTTGGCAACCACTTAAAATTTCTTAGCATTCTACCAACTGTATATTAAAAAGTCTATCAAAGAACATAATGAAGTTAATAAGTCCATGACATATTTATTTAACTTACATATTACTACTAACTGAAAAATAAACTCCAAAAATAATTTTACCACTTCCTGTCAAAAAAAAGGTCAAAATCATTATTTTCCAATACCTTAGAAAAGAGGACATACAGGAGAAAAATAAAATTAAATAGCATTTTTTTACAAAGTGAGATAAAGGATAGAGAGATAAGATATAATGAGAAAAACTACCGAACAAAAAATATACTACACTGTATGACTGACAGAAAATAAAGAAAAACAAAAAGCATAATTCCTGTTTTATAAGAAAAGTAAATTTCTATAAAACTTTGGCACAAAATTAGAGCTATGAAGCACTTTAATTAAAAACTCTGTAAACATAGACTATGGGTATATTTTAACTTGAAGATCAAGGACAAGTTGCAACTCATTTCTCTACTTCATGGGGTTTCTCAAGCCAGAAAGTGATGATTTCAAGATTCCTAGAATTTTGCAATGATCATAGGAGAGAAAAAAGATAAAAATCACCTCTCTTCTCTCATGAAGTTTATGGATTCTCATTGTTCAAAGATGAAAGCCTACCCTCTTTTCTTGGACTGGCCACAGAATATATTATTCAGGTACATACATGCTCATATATAAAATCCATGGGGGGCTTCCCTGGTGGTCCAGTGAATAAGGATACCACCTTGCAGTGCAAGGGGCGCCGGTTTGATCTCTGGCCTGGGAAGATCCCAAGTACCACGGAGTGGCTGGACTGATGTGTCCAATTACCGAGCCGGAGCTCTGGAGCGCATGTGCCCAGAGCCAGTGCTCTGTGACAACAGAGGCCACTGCAATGGGAGGCCCACACGGGCCAAAGAACAAAGATGGATGAAAATAGATAAATGAAAGACCAATAGACGTGGTCCACCCACCCCCCTCCCTCCCCAACGCCCCCCCCCACCAAAAAATCCATGGGAACAAGCTGTTATTTTCTAATTGATGATAGCTAAATAAAGAATTTTAGTTCTTTAAAGGCAAGAAAAAGTCTCTTTGACTACTGTGTCCCAGAACATTTAATATATAGAGGCAGACTAGCATGTGCTTAATAGATACACAATCAAATTTAAGTCAAATAAACTACTTTTTCTATGACATCACAACATTTATTCTCAGAATTTCAGAAATCTCAGGTCAGCCATTCTAGCAACTAACCTACATCTAAGTTGCCATAGAAGGACATCTGCCCATACTTCATTTTTCAGAACATAAAACTCATGATAATGCCTAGGGTAAATTATCCAGACTTCATTTTGATAGTCAACACTGTTTTAATTTTGAATAATCTGTGCTGGTGGACTAGGGTTCATAAACATTTGTGAGCTGGTGTTACCTTGCGTTCCACATTATTTGGTCATTGTCATTTTTGCACCCCACACATGTAGAAATCCCACTGATGGATCTTTAATATACTTTATTTTGGCTAATGTTAATAATCATCTTGAAAAGTATCAATATCAATTTTCAGATAAAGAAATTGAAACATCAAACATTGATGCTGGTTTTGGCAAAGTTCCCATGTAAACATCATTTTTCAGACTCCTGTGCTGATACAGGGAGTCATGTAATAATGTTTCTGGATGATAAGATATATGTGGATTTATTGGGAAGTATTTCTGGCAAAGCACCTTAAATAGGAAATGGACTCATTCAGTACGGTGTGTATACTCTTTGCCCCTGGCAGATTTCCCTTCCTCCCCTAAGAAAAGAGCTCAGGCAGCCATCTTGAGCAGGCTAGGAGGGGAAGGTCAAGAAAATCAGCCTGATGTCCTTGAGACGTCAGACTGCCTACTTCTGAATTTCCTGCTTTTAGGGAGTAATGCAGTGACTATGTTGCCTAAACCACTTTTCTAGGATTATCTGTTATTATCTGTAGCTGAACTCTGTCCTTAACTTTTACATCCAGTGATAGACTAAAGGTTCTATAGCCATGAAATGTAACTTACTCTGATTCTATATTCAGTAAAGAATACTAAGAGCAGAAATTCTCAATGGTAAAATAACTAGTCAAAGTATTAATAATATTTAAGAACTTACATGTTGGGTTAGAATTACCCCTTTAGTTACATCTGTGTCCCAAGATGCAAAAATAGATCCCTACTGTAATCCTTCTTATTTGTGTTTTTATCAAGTATTATTAAAAACTTATCATCAACATATAGTGTGTGCCAAGGACTAAAAATGTGACCACTACCAAGAAGCTTATAGTTTAATTTTGGTGGCTATTTCAAATAATTAAGTGAAGAATTACTGTAATTGTGATAAAATGTTAGAAAAGTAACGTGTTACTGTGACAACACATAATCAGGAAGTCTACTCTAGTCTATGGGAACAGAAAAGGTTTTGGAGATGTTAAAAAGTTAATAAAAAAAAAAAAAGTTAAGTTGAAGCACAGTAAAAATTTTCAGGAATTTATTTGAGCAAACATCAGTTCAAATTGGGTAGTACCAAACCAAAACTGGTTAGAAGCATTCCGCCAACAGAAGTTAGGGTAAAGATTTTTATGGAGAAGATGCAGAAACAAAGCAAGAAAATGATTTGATTGATTTTAGCTTAAACTGTTCCCTTACTTAAGAAAACACATTTGGCTTTTTGTGATCATTTGTTCTTAGGTTTATATTTCTTCATCCATCCTGGTTGACTTGCATAGTTCCCTCTCTCTTGATAATTCCAAATAAGTTACTTAATAATCTAACTCTCAGAAAGCACCTTCATCCTTGAGCATTGTATCTTCCTCCTATATCCTCTTATGTAATTGTTAGAAGAATCACACCAGCAATTTAATGAACACATAAATGTTCCAAGAACTACTGTGCTCTGTATGTAATTCCTAACTGTCTCAACAGTCCTATGAAGAAATATTTCCAACATCATTTTTCAGGTGAGGGAACTGAGATTCAGAGAGGCACACTGATCAAGATATTCCTATGGTGAGTGGGAAGCTTGTCTTTTATGTTCAGTCTCTCAGACTCCCACAGCATCCCTATCTGTTCCCAGTAAGGAGCTGATAAAAAATGCTCCATGGTAGTGATGGAAACAAGCACCAGCTCTTCTTAAATTAGCCCAAAATACTACATGCAAATATTCTACAAGTGTTTCAGAGAGTGTTGAGTTTCTTTCCTGAGTAATGCTATATTTAGAGATAAGATAGGGGTGGTGCTCAGAATGTAGCAGCAAGACCAAATTTTATATTTACTCCCTTTGTTTACTTTCTAAGGGAGATGAACAATAGAGGCCTCCATTGAATCACTTTAAAAACTAATCTTTCAAAATAGACCTAAAAGGTTTATCTGTTTCAATAAACATCTCAGATGTTAGCTTAGAAGAGCTATGATGAATGTCAACTTAATTTCTACAGAAATAGCAAAATGCTTTGTGCACAGTGCAATACTCTAGTCTATGGGAACAGAAAAGGTTTTGGAGATGTTAAAAAGTTAATAAAAAAAAAAAAAGTTAAGTTGAAGCACAGTAAAAATTTTCAGGAATTTATTTGAGCAAACATCAGTTCAAATTGGGTAGTACCAAACCAAAACTGGTTAGAAGCATTCCGCCAACAGAAGTTAGGGTAAAGATTTTTATGGAGAAGATGCAGAAACAAAGCAAGAAAATGATTTGATTGATTTTAGCTTAAACTGTTCCCTTACTTAAGAAAACACATTTGGCTTTTTGTGATCATTTGTTCTTAGGTTTATATTTCTTCATCCATCCTGGTTGACTTGCATAGTTCCCTCTCTCTTGATAATTCCAAATAAGTTACTTAATAATCTAACTCTCAGAAAGCACCTTCATCCTTGAGCATTGTATCTTCCTCCTATATCCTCTTATGTAATTGTTAGAAGAATCACACCAGCAATTTAATGAACACATAAATGTTCCAAGAACTACTGTGCTCTGTATGTAATTCCTAACTGTCTCAACAGTCCTATGAAGAAATATTTCCAACATCATTTTTCAGGTGAGGGAACTGAGATTCAGAGAGGCACACTGATCAAGATATTCCTATGGTGAGTGGGAAGCTTGTCTTTTATGTTCAGTCTCTCAGACTCCCACAGCATCCCTATCTGTTCCCAGTAAGGAGCTGATAAAAAATGCTCCATGGTAGTGATGGAAACAAGCACCAGCTCTTCTTAAATTAGCCCAAAATACTACATGCAAATATTCTACAAGTGTTTCAGAGAGTGTTGAGTTTCTTTCCTGAGTAATGCTATATTTAGAGATAAGATAGGGGTGGTGCTCAGAATGTAGCAGCAAGACCAAATTTTATATTTACTCCCTTTGTTTACTTTCTAAGGGAGATGAACAATAGAGGCCTCCATTGAATCACTTTAAAAACTAATCTTTCAAAATAGACCTAAAAGGTTTATCTGTTTCAATAAACATCTCAGATGTTAGCTTAGAAGAGCTATGATGAATGTCAACTTAATTTCTACAGAAATAGCAAAATGCTTTGTGCACAGTGCAATACTCAGGTCATGATTACAGTATATTAAAGAGGTAAGTGTGAGAGATGAAGAGAAACATCCTTTAAACCTCATTTTGATTTTACCCCAAAAATTTCGCTTTTTTTTTCTGGCAAAATCATACTCCAGATTTTGCTCATTTTTCACAATGATATAGCTTATGATGAATGTAATCTTTCCATAGTAGATTCTTTAAGCATATAACATAAATTAATGGTATACACTATATATTTTTACAAGGCATTCTGAATAGTGTAGAGTAGAAATGAAACTATTCCTATATGCCTTGAGCATTTTCAAATATGTTTCTTTTTTTTTTTTTTTTTTTTACAGATTATTGAGTATATTTCTACAAATCGACCTGCACCCTACCCTTCAATCTCTTCTAAGGTTTACAAAGAACATTTAAGTGCTTCATGCTGATCAACCATAATAGGCAGGGCAGATGGACTTTCGAAGATCCCTTTTCCTCCCATCTAAGGAAATCCCGGGGTCCTCTGCCTGCCAAATATGTTTCTTGCACATTGTTTTATCTGGTAAAATAAATCTTCAAAATGTATTTTTAATTTTTTTTTATTTTAAATACTTAAATACAAAATCCCTTTAAAAATAAAATCTATTTTTCCTGTATAAAAATAATAAATTTGAAAAATATAAACATACAAATTTTTAACTGCTATATTATTTTCCAGTTTCTTCATCTCTTAACTATGATTATAAGACACATACAGCTTGTGTTTTGATAATCTAGCGTGGTTGATAGCCCAAAATACTACATGCTAATATTCTACAAGTGTTTCAGAGAGTGTTGAGTTTCTTTCCTGAGTAATGCTATATTTAGAGATAAGATAGGGGTGGTGCTCAGAATGTAGCAGCAAGACCAAATTTTATATTTACTCCCTTTGTTTACTTTCTAAGGGAGATGAACAATAGAGGCCTCCATTGAATCACTTTAAAAACTAATCTTTCAAAATAGACCTAAAAGGTTTATCTGTTTCAATAAACATCTCAGATGTTAGCTTAGAAGAGCTATGATGAATGTCAACTTAATTTCTACAGAAATAGCAAAATGCTTTGTGCACAGTGCAATACTCAGGTCATGATTACAGTATATTAAAGAGGTAAGTGTGAGAGATGAAGAGAAACATCCTTTAAACCTCATTTTGATTTTACCCCAAAAATTTCGCTTTTTTTTTCTGGCAAAATCATACTCCAGATTTTGCTCATTTTTCACAATGATATAGCTTATGATGAATGTAATCTTTCCATAGTAGATTCTTTAAGCATATAACATAAATTAATGGTATACACTATATATTTTTACAAGGCATTCTGAATAGTGTAGAGTAGAAATGAAACTATTCCTATATGCCTTGAGCATTTTCAAATATGTTTCTTTTTTTTTTTTTTTACAGATTATTGAGTATATTTCTACAAATCGACCTGCACCCTACCCTTCAATCTCTTCTAAGGTTTACAAAGAACATTTAAGTGCTTCATGCTGATCAACCATAATAGGCAGGGCAGATGGACTTTCGAAGATCCCTTTTCCTCCCATCTAAGGAAATCCCGGGGTCCTCTGCCTGCCAAATATGTTTCTTGCACATTGTTTTATCTGGTAAAATAAATCTTCAAAATGTATTTTTAATTTTTTTTTATTTTAAATACTTAAATACAAAATCCCTTTAAAAATAAAATCTATTTTTCCTGTATAAAAATAATAAATTTGAAAAATATAAACATACAAATTTTTAACTGCTATATTATTTTCCAGTTTCTTCATCTCTTAACTATGATTATAAGACACATACAGCTTGTGTTTTGATAATCTAGCGTGGTTGATAGTGTGATGGTCTGATTTTTTTTTTTTTTTTTTTTGGCTTGTGAGAAGTACCAAATCATACTGTGGATTAACTTTGGAGCCTTTATTAGTTCAATGTGCTTCTGAGCAATTTCACAATATATGAACTTGAAATTAGATTAACAATTTGATCAGTACCTACAGCACTGAAGCAGGAATTCTAGGAGATCCCCTGGAAGAGATTCAAACCTTAAGTCCATTGTCTACTGTAAATGCCTCCAGAATTATGGTTTCTCCTTCCCGTCCACCTCAAGTAAGTGTGTCTTATTGGCAGGCTTTATCCTGGAACCATTCAGGGAAGGAGATTCTGGGCAATGTATTTATATGAGAATGTGGTTTGATGCCAAATTAAGAGCAGACTATCGAGCACATTATCTTAACAGAGAAGTTGAAAAGGCAGAAGACCTCTACTGTTTCCTGGTTAAAACAGCATTATTATTTCTTCTTATCTGTAGGTGCTCCAGGTGTTCTGAAGTTCAGAAAGAAAGGAACTTACATTTAGAGTCAACCAGGAGCAATGACTATGGAGAAGACTGAGCACAGACAGTCCAATTCTAGACCTCTTTCTTTGCCATCTACATTTATTCTCAGGGTGCTCCAATGCAGATGTGTGGCTACAATTACCATCTACAATGAAAGCTCCCAAATTTATATTTCCAGCCTGGACTTTTTCCTTTCTACCATCAAAATATTTCCACAATTCAATCAATGTTTATCTTCATACCTACCACCTTAACCTAAGCTAAACATAATCAATTGTCTGCTTCTTAACTAGATTTCCAGCTTTGGCCTTTATCTTCCTATTCTCAACAAAATAAAGTATATAGATGATTATTGTATGACTCATCATGTCACTCCACTGCCTCAAAATCTTTAAAAATAAATAAATAAACAAAACAAAATCTCCCCATCAAACAACAATAAATAAAGGCAATGTTTCACAAGGTCCTTGAATATCTAGCAATCCTTATCTTCCTGAGCCCACTCTCTTGTTTTTCTTCCAGGAATTTTCTTTACTTCAGCCCCAAAGACTAAACTTATTTCTCTGCTACACCAAGCGTCCTGTATCAGGGTCTTTAAATTTGCTTATTGCTTAGTTTCAAGCACTAACTTCTTCACCTTCCACCTTTTCACTAAGGCCTTTCCAGAACTTTGCATATAAATAAAATTTTATCCCACCATGCTAACCCCTCTGTTTGAATGCTTAAATTATTGACAAATGTCAACATATACAATGCATTCATTTCTTGTTGTCTTTTCCCTCCACTGGATGTAAAGTTCCATGAAGGTGAGGACTATATCTCACTGCTAAATCCATAAAACAAACAGAGCCCAGCATTCTGTATTGGATAAACACTGGATAAGTAATTTGTGAATGGATAAATAATTAAATCTGAGTAGTGTAGAGAAACGATGATGGTTTGATAATCAAGCATTTGAGTTTAACCACAATTGGTAAGTGCACTGCAATAGCTAAAAAGAAAATGGTCTACTGCATAGTGAAACCCATTTCTGCAAAGTGAGTAGCAACAATTCTTCCTCAATTTGGAATATAGTCAGTTGCTTTTACTTGTTT
The DNA here is from genome assembly GCA_022376925.1 of Tragulus kanchil. Taxonomy (NCBI): domain Eukaryota; kingdom Metazoa; phylum Chordata; class Mammalia; order Artiodactyla; family Tragulidae; genus Tragulus; species Tragulus kanchil. Next base: position 239,110,210 of record JAIOJX010000004.1, on the reverse strand, counting down.
TCATTCTATACTAACATAATATGCTGTCAGACTGTGGACTAGCCTTTCTTTATATAAGACACAATAACTCCAGGTTCTGTAGAAAAATGAGAAGGTTATGCCATTTTTGACTTTCAAAATAAATATTACCAAAACAAAGAATTTACTTATTTTATGTAATTGGAGACTTAGAGTGAACTGGTATTTCACTGGCTTTACAACCACACCTCCCAACATTTTCTACTGATAGTTTCTACTTGAATTTCCTTTCTTCCTCCTCTTAGACTTTGCATGTTGTCTCCCCTCTGCCTGAATGGTCTTCCAGCAATAATTTGCTCATAAAATATTTTCTCTGTTTCAGAGACTTGTGTCTCAGAAATATATTTTGAATGAGTGAATAACTACACATAGAGAAAACAAAAGAACTCTTCCAAAGTAGAGTGGGAGGTCCTGAATTCTCACATTTACCACTGTAATCAGACCATTCTATATCCCAGACACCTAAAGTTTTGCACAGAGGGGAAACAAACATTATTCTTTGTATTGTCATGTATCTTGAACTCTTAAGGAACAGAAAATATCTAATTTCATAATGTGAAAAAAACATGGTTTAGAGACATTAAACTAGCAAATTCTTCATTCAAGTAATATGTTTTACTTTTTTACTCAATAAATATTTTATAATATATTTAAATATCTATAAATTCCCTTTTTGTGAAAACAGTTGAACCAAGTAAAGTTTAATCACTCATTGATGTACATACAGGGCTTTCTTTTTTTAAAAAAAAGTGAGATTTTGATTCTTACAGCTAAAAAAAATATGAAATAATGCTCATTCTTAAGTATATCACCTTGAAAGCTTACTCCCTCTCAGTTCTTACTGGCAGGTGAATTATGTCTTTTTTGCCAAGTGAGTCACTTGAGATGGGAACATTATTATATTAGAACCTACTTGCATCAAGATAATCTGAAGAAAATATAGGAAAGCAAGAAAAGAAGTTGCTATGTCATATGAATACAAAAAATTATATGCAAAAATAACAAAATTGAATAGCATGTGAAACATAGTCCTTAAATGAAGAAAAAATCTGATGGACCTCAAACAAATTAAAAATTCCTAAACTTTAGTGCCTTCTTCCTCAATTTGGAATATAGTCAGTTGCTTTTACTTGTTTTCATTCTATACTAACTTGCTGTCAGACTGTGGACTAGCCTTTCTTTATATAAGACACAATAACTCCAGGTTCTGTAGAAAAATGAGAAGGTTATGCCATTTTTGACTTTCAAAATAAATATTACCAAAACAAAGAATTTACTTATTTTATGTAATTGGAGACTTAGAGTGAACTGGTATTTCACTGGCTTTACAACCACACCTCCCAACATTTTCTACTGATAGTTTCTACTTGAATTTCCTTTCTTCCTCCTCTTAGACTTTGCATGTTGTCTCCCCTCTGCCTGAATGGTCTTCCAGCAATAATTTGCTCATAAAATATTTTCTCTGTTTCAGAGACTTGTGTCTCAGAAATATATTTTGAATGAGTGAATAACTACACATAGAAAACAAAAGAACTCTTCCAAAGTAGAGTGGGAGGTCCTGAATTCTCACATTTACCACTGTAATCAGACCATTCTATATCCCAGACACCTAAAGTTTTGCACAGAGGGGAAACAAACATTATTCTTTGTATTGTCATGTATCTTGAACTCTTAAGGAACAGAAAATATCTAATTTCATAATGTGAAAAAAACATGGTTTAGAGACATTAAACTAGCAAATTCTTCATTCAAGTAATATGTTTTACTTTTTTACTCAATAAATATTTTATAATATATTTAAATATCTATAAATTCCCTTTTTGTGAAAACAGTTGAACCAAGTAAAGTTTAATCACTCATTGATGTACATACAGGGCTTTCTTTTTTTAAAAAAAAGTGAGATTTTGATTCTTACAGCTAAAAAAAATATGAAATAATGCTCATTCTTAAGTATATCACCTTGAAAGCTTACTCCCTCTCAGTTCTTACTGGCAGGTGAATTATGTCTTTTTTGCCAAGTGAGTCACTTGAGATGGGAACATTATTATATTAGAACCTACTTGCATCAAGATAATCTGAAGAAAATATAGGAAAGCAAGAAAAGAAGTTGCTATGTCATATGAATACAAAAAATTATATGCAAAAATAACAAAATTGAATAGCATGTGAAACATAGTCCTTAAATGAAGAAAAAATCTGATGGACCTCAACCCTACTAATTTTAGTATTTAAAAGGTATATTGCTAAAATAGCTGTTTGTCAAAAACCTACCTCAGATGCAAGAAGCAGGAAAGTTAAATATGAGTTTGGTGGTTTTAACAATATACCCCCAAATTCTTTGATATTTCTCTCCTTGTGAAAAGGAGCTTAGTTCCCTCTTCTTTTAGTGTGAGATAGTGGGATTTTCTTGTTGTTTGTTGTTCACTTGCTAAGTCATGTCTGATTCTTTGCAACCCTATGGACTATGGCACACCAGGCTGCCCTGTCCTTCACTGTCTTCCAGAGTTGCTCAAATTTATGTGCATTGAGTTAGTGATGCTATCTAAGCATCTCATCCTCTGCTGCCCTCTTCTCCTTTTGCATTCAATCTTTCCCAGCATCAGGGTCTTTTCCAATGAGTTGGCTCTTTGCATCAGGTGGCCAAAGTATTGGAACTTCAGCTTCAGCATCAGTCCCTTCCAATGAATATTCAGGGTTGATTTCCTTCAGGATGGACCAGTTTGATCTCCTTGCAGTTCAAATGACTCTCAAGAGTCTTCTCCAAGGAAAATATAGTATACTCACACACACACACACACACACACACACACACACATATATATATGGAATCTAATAAAATTATACTGATAAATACACATGCAGAACAGCAATGGAAAAACAGTCATAGAGAACAGATTTATGGACATTGGGGAGAGGGAAGAGTGGGTGAGAGATATAGAAAGAGTGACATGGAGCTCTATACTGTCATATGTAAAAGAGATAACTATTGTCAATGCGCTGTGGATTAAGGGATCATACATGGGGCTATGCGATGGCCTGGAGGGGTGGGATGGGGGGATGGGATATACATGTGACTAATCTGAGATTATATATATCTATAAACAACACAACTCTGTAAAAGCAGAAAAGCAAAATAAAAAAAAAAAGTCTTCTCCAGCCCTACAACTGATAAGTGAAATAGACATACTGATTCACTTCAAGGGGGAGGGGCAAAAACAAACAAAAAACCACAAACTAGATAGATGGACATCACTTCTGAAATTAAGTCGTACAAGTATTTCTGTTCATATTTTATGTACAATCAATCTCAATATGTTGGTCTCTGCCTGTATCTCTCTCTGATAAGGATTATGCTGGATCTGTAACTGTTTCAGATAGTGTGTGTATGTGTGTGTGTGTGTGTCTGTGTGTGTCTGTGTGTGTGTCTGTGTGTCTGTGTGTCTGTGTGTCTGTGTGTGCTCTGTCGTTCAGTCATGTCTGACTCTTTACAACCCTATGGACTGTAGCACACCAGACTCCTCTGCCTATGAGAGTTTAATGCCAGAGTGGGGTGCCATTTTTTCTTCCAGGGATCTTCTAGACCCAGGGATTAAATCCGCGTCTCTTGCGTCTCCTGCATTGGCAGGAAGATTCTTTACCGCTGAGACAGCTGGGAATTCCTTGGATAATATGCATGCTGCATGCTAAGTCACTTCAGTCGTGTCAGACTCTTTGTGATCCTATGGACTGTACCCCACCAGGCTCCTCTGTCCATGGGATTCTGCAGGCAAGAATACTGGAATGCCATGCCTTCATGAATTCAAAAACATATTAAAAGGATTCTATATAGTGATCAAATGGGATTTATCCTTGGAATGATGCAAGGATGGTTTAACATATGCAAATTTAGAAATGAGATAGATACACCATAGTAATAGAATGAGAGATGAAAATTACATAATCGTCTCAATAGATGCAGAATAAGCATTTGACAAAATACAATATCCTTTCATGATAAAATCCTTTAACACACAGGTATAGAAAGAACACACCTCAACATAATAAAAGCCATTCATGACAAACCCAGTCTAATATTTCACTCAATAATGAAAAACTGTAAGCTTTTCCTCTAAGATCAGGAAAAAGACAAAGATGCTCACTCCTACCACTCTAATTTAAAGTATTGGAAGTCCTAGCTAGTGTATAGGCAAGACAAATTAACGAAAGGCATCCAAATCAGAAAAGAAACAAGACAGTCATTATAAATAATATAATTTTACATACAGAAAATCCACAAACTCAATTAAAAAAAACTGTTGGAATTAATTAATTCAGTAAAGTTGCAGGAGTTAAAATCTACAAACAGGAATCTGTTGCATTTGTATACACTTACAATGAAACATTTGAGAAAAGAACTAAAGAAAACTATTCCACTCACAATAGTGTCAAAAAGAATAAAATGCTTAGGAATGAATAGGAACGAATTCCACCAAGGAAATGAAAGATTTGTACAGTAAAAGCTACCATACTTTTTCAAAAGAAAGCAAAGAAGACACAAATAAATGGAAGGGCATCTTGTGTTCATGGATCAAAAAAATAAATATTGTTATAACACATGCTCGTTATCTGAGAGTTTCTATGGATTAGAACCCTTTGCTGAGTGCTTCATTTTGCTGCATCAACGCTAAACTAATTTTTTTTCTGGAGCTTAGGGTACTCTTCTAAGCTGCTAGTTGGCAAAATTAATTTCCTTGCAGCTATAGGATTTCATGGTATCTTGTTTTTTTCAAGGTCAGCAGGAAAGCCTGTCTGACCTGTAGATTCATTGTTAAAGGGTTCACCTAAATTGTCAGGTTCACCCACGATAATTCCCATGTGATGAATTTAAAAGTCAGTATACTGAATAACTTAATTACATCTGAAAACTGCCTTCGCTTTTTCCACATGCTGTTGATTACATAAAGGTATGGATACCAGCGGTCAGAAGTCATGAGGACTTATCTTAAAATTCTGCTTCCAGAACCCCTACATCAGAACAATCCACCTAAACTGCTCCCAGTTTCCTCACTCATGTGAGAAAATGCAAAAACTTTACAATCATTTGATAAAATCCTTTAACACACAGGTATAGAAAGAACACACCTCAACATAATAAAAGCCATTCATGACAAACCCAGTCTAATATTTCACTCAATAATGAAAAACTGTAAGCTTTTCCTCTAAGATCAGGAAAAAGACAAAGATGCTCACTCCTACCACTCTAATTTAAAGTATTGGAAGTCCTAGCTAGTGTATAGGCAAGACAAATTAACGAAAGGCATCCAAATCAGAAAAGAAACAAGACAGTCATTATAAATAATATAATTTTACATACAGAAAATCCACAAACTCAATTAAAAAAAACTGTTGGAATTAATTAATTCAGTAAAGTTGCAGGAGTTAAAATCTACAAACAGGAATCTGTTGCATTTGTATACACTTACAATGAAACATTTGAGAAAAGAACTAAAGAAAACTATTCCACTCACAATAGTGTCAAAAAGAATAAAATGCTTAGGAATGAATAGGAACGAATTCCACCAAGGAAATGAAAGATTTGTACAGTAAAAGCTACCATACTTTTTCAAAAGAAAGCAAAGAAGACACAAATAAATGGAAGGGCATCTTGTGTTCATGGATCAAAAAAATAAATATTGTTATAACACATGCTCGTTATCTGAGAGTTTCTATGGATTAGAACCCTTTGCTGAGTGCTTCATTTTGCTGCATCAACGCTAAACTAATTTTTTTTCTGGAGCTTAGGGTACTCTTCTAAGCTGCTAGTTGGCAAAATTAATTTCCTTGCAGCTATAGGATTTCATGGTATCTTGTTTTTTTCAAGGTCAGCAGGAAAGCCTGTCTGACCTGTAGATTCATTGTTAAAGGGTTCACCTAAATTGTCAGGTTCACCCACGATAATTCCCATGTGATGAATTTAAAAGTCAGTATACTGAATAACTTAATTACATCTGAAAACTGCCTTCGCTTTTTTCCCCATGCTGTTGATTACATAAAGGTATGGATACCAGCGGTCAGAAGTCATGAGGACTTATCTTAAAATTCTGCTTCCAGAACCCCTACATCAGAACAATCCACCTAAACTGCTCCCAGTTTCCTCACTCATGTGAGAAAATAAATGTTGTATTAAGTGACTAAGTTTGGGACTTTCATTATGCATCCATAAGTAACTACTCCAGGTATACTTGCATGAATTACATTCAGGGAAAAAGTATACTTCTTGATTCATAAATGCCAGTTTTACAGACTGGATGTTAAGGAAGTACTATATTAAGTAAGGATGTGATCTTTGGGTGTCACACAAAGATCCTAGAGGAAAAATAGCACAAAGAATTAGGTTATAATCTTGATACTGAAAAATAAATTTTGGAAATTGATACAGAATTTTCACTAACTCTTAAAGCTGTTCTTTTAGCAAACCTTTAATATATTAATAATACCATCCTTGAGGTCAAAGTCAACATATAGAGGCAGAATAATTGTACAGCCAAATCCATTCAGCAAAAATTTCTAACAGTGATTAAAATTTTTCATGCTGAAAATTATAAAAGATTTTCTTTTCATTGAATATGAATGTCCATTAAGTGAAGTTTTATAATAAATAGTGTTAAAATAGTTCCCATACAGAGGTATTATGTAACCTTTCCTTATCACTTAGTAGTGATAATAATTACAAGTACAGGCACTGATATGTGTTTATGTAAAATAATCATTTCGATATACATGAAACTGAAAGTTAATGAACATAGGTCTAACCTTGAGTTCTCAAAGAGAATTTCTGTATGACCTCTCTTTTCCAGTACATAACTGATCTTTCTTGAGGTTAGTTTCATTGTGTATGAATTAATAATGTATTACTCAAAAATCATGAAGTATATGTAGATCATCTTATTTTCAGGGCTTCCCAGGTTGGGGTTCAGTCATGCAAACTTGTCTGACAGCTGTGATTCACCATATGTTAAAGGGTTCACCTAAATTGTCAGGTTCACCCACGATAATTCCCATGTGATGAATTTAAAAGTCAGTATACTGAATAACTTAATTACATCTGAAAACTGCCTTCGCTTTTTCCACATGCTGTTGATTACATAAAGGTATGGATACCAGCGGTCAGAAGTCATGAGGACTTATCTTAAAATTCTGCTTCCAGAACCCCTACATCAGAACAATCCACCTAAACTGCTCCCAGTTTCCTCACTCATGTGAGAAAATAAATGTTGTATTAAGTGACTAAGTTTGGGACTTTCATTATGCATCCATAAGTAACTACTCCAGGTATACTTGCATGAATTACATTCAGGGAAAAAGTATACTTCTTGATTCATAAATGCCAGTTTTACAGACTGGATGTTAAGGAAGTACTATATTAAGTAAGGATGTGATCTTTGGGTGTCACACAAAGATCCTAGAGGAAAAATAGCACAAAGAATTAGGTTATAATCTTGATACTGAAAAATAAATTTTGGAAATTGATACAGAATTTTCACTAACTCTTAAAGCTGTTCTTTTAGCAAACCTTTAATATATTAATAATACCATCCTTGAGGTCAAAGTCAACATATAGAGGCAGAATAATTGTACAGCCAAATCCATTCAGCAAAAATTTCTAACAGTGTTTAAAAATTTTTTCATGCTGAAAATTATAAAAGATTTTCTTTTCATTGAATATGAATGTCCATTAAGTGAAGTTTTATAATAAATAGTGTTAAAATAGTTCCCATACAGAGGTATTATGTAACCTTTCCTTATCACTTAGTAGTGATAATAATTACAAGTACAGGCACTGATATGTGTTTATGTAAAATAATCATTTCGATATACATGAAACTGAAAGTTAATGAACATAGGTCTAACCTTGAGTTCTCAAAGAGAATTTCTGTATGACCTCTCTTTTCCAGTACATAACTGATCTTTCTTGAGGTTAGTTTCATTGTGTATGAATTAATAATGTATTACTCAAAAATCATGAAGTATATGTAGATCATCTTATTTTCAGGGCTTCCCAGTGGCACTAGTGGAAAAGAACCTGCCTGCCAATGCAGGAGAGCAAGAGATGAGGGCTCCATTCCTGGGTCTGGAAGATCCCCTTGAAGGGGGCATGGCAACCCACTACAGTATTCTTGCTTGGAGAATCCCATGGACAGAGGAACCTAGGGGACTGTTTCAAACACTTGTCAGGTACTTAACCTACTACTTATATAATTTGTTTAGTGTCCTAGAACATCAATTTTAATAAAGCAATTAATTCAAAGGATAATAATAAAAATTAGTTATTACCTCTGAGTTAGGGGGGAAAGCTCAAAACAGCTACAGAAGACAGTTCTGCTTTAGTGAGATCATTTGCATCAGTCAAATAGATGGTGGAATTTACTATTTAAAAAGTGCAGACAATTGGGGAACTAAGAAATATATATAGGAATGTGGATTGTCTATTACTCTTTGTCTTTATTAGTTTGGAGAATTTTCAGTATAGCAGTGATATCTTTATTCATTCATAAATATAAACATAAGCCAAGTGTAAAGTGATTATTTTTGCAACACTGAGAATAATGAAGAATTGATCCTATGTGCAACCCAACATCCTATCTTCATGGCCAGCAGCATAACTTCAAAGGAGAAATGATGAAAACAGAGAGCAGAAGGAAACAGTAAGCGAGCAAACTTCTTTTCCTGAGGAGAAAGAAGTTTCTGATAGCTACCTGGTGATAAAGAAATTTATGCATATAAGAATTCCAGAAAGTAATTTTATAATATTGACTTAAAAAATGATAAGAGGTCTTGAAACAGAAGACTTAGGGCAATGCTGCATGAAGGAATGAGCTTTAGAAAAGCATTTCTATACACATTGCTTTGTTTCTCCTTCCTAAGTTCCCTGTAAGTGGCTAGGACAGGACATATCCCTGTCTATTGCAGATGAAAAAACTGAGTATCAGAAACATCATTATTGATTCAGGTTTGCCTGGCTATTAAATCACGGACCTAGGAATGAAATTCAAAGATTATGACTAGTTGAAATACTACCTTTACTCATTCACTGAAGACATTTTTAACACTGAATCTCTTAGAATTAATAAAAGACAAAAAATCTTAATTTTAAAATAAGAATATTAGAACTTCATAATTCTCAGACTTATGGAAATCCCAGAGAGTTTAACAGAGTCTTGAAAAAGAGCTCTGTATGGTAGGTTTTAGCACTTTTTAATGAGAATAGTCATTATTATGTAAGATTAACCACCTAATGAGCACTGGAACCATGAGACTCTGCTTCATACAGCTCCTGGAGTGCAATTCAGGGTTTTCTAGGTATGCTATTCCCAAATTGGAATAGCAGTGTTCATACCCCCAAGAACCATTGCCTAAGGAAGTGTGAGAAAATGCAGGAGAAACTGGACATATCTTTCCAGAGTGTGCACTTCACTCAGTATTGAACACTATAACATGGTTTTCTTCCACTAACACAATCACAAATATATCATAGGCTGTAAAACAAAAAATAAATGATTAAAGTAAAAGGGAAGACTTCAAAGATAGTTCTCACTTTGGTGGTGTCTTGAATTCTGCCCCCAAGCTTCATAGGTCTATGCTTACTTTCCTCAGAAGTTGGGGCACTATTTGGTAAAAGTTAGGCAAGCACGACTTTAGAAGACAAAGGTCTTTCCTTTCTTTTCATCTCTCTCTGTGATACCATCCTCCAGAGTGAACCTAGATTCTAATTTACACTGCTTTCTTAAAATCCCATCTCGGGCTTCCCCTGGTGGTCCAGTGGGTAAGGACACCGCCTTGCAGTGCAAGGGGCGCCGGTTCGAGCCCTGGCCTGGGAAGATCCCACGTGCCGCGGAGCGGCTGGACAGATGTGTCCAACCACCGAGCCGGAGCTCTGGAGCGCATACGCCCAGAGCCGGTGCTCTGCAACAACAGACGCCACCGCGATGGGAGGCCCACAGGAGCCAAAGAACGAAGACAAATGAAAATAGAGAAATGAAAGCCTATAGAAGTGTCCCGCCCACTCCCCTCCCTCCCCAACCCGACCCCCGCCCAAAGTAAATAAATAAATCTTAAAAAAAAAAAGAAAATCCCATCTTAAAATTTCTTGATTGTCTTAAAACTGTCTTAAAACTGTCATTAGTGTACAATTTAGGGATTCCATCTTGGTACATATATTCTAAGACCTCTGACTGCACAAAAAAGTGCCTTAAAAAACTTGAGAAAGTAATAATTGCTGCTTTTCAAATCCAACACTAGTATTCTAAACAACTGCAATATTGTCAGTTTTGCCCTGAGTTCTCCTTGTTGGGTGACTTAAGTTTCCTGTTCCATTCAGCATGTTTCCTGGGCTTTGATGTTGGACCTACCTCAGAATTTCCGTTTTTATGCCCTACCTAAGTAAGAGTTTGTCTCCTTTCCCTGCCACCCATCCAACCTCCACAAGTGCATATAAGCCCTCTTTTCACTCCACCAGGTCTATAACACTCTCCAGTAAAATCATGAATGATATTTTACTTAACAATTGAGATACAAATTGAATGAAAGAGCAAATTGAATTCAACCTACCTTCAAATGCAGGAGAAACTGGACATATCTTTCCAGAGTGTGCACTTCACTCAGTATTGAACACTATAACATGGTTTTCTTCCACTAACACAATCACAAATATATCATAGGCTGTAAAACAAAAAATAAATGATTAAAGTAAAAGGGAAGACTTCAAAGATAGTTCTCACTTTGGTGGTGTCTTGAATTCTGCCCCCAAGCTTCATAGGTCTATGCTTACTTTCCTCAGAAGTTGGGGCACTATTTGGTAAAAGTTAGGCAAGCACGACTTTAGAAGACAAAGGTCTTTCCTTTCTTTTCATCTCTCTCTGTGATACCATCCTCCAGAGTGAACCTAGATTCTAATTTACACTGCTTTCTTAAAATCCCATCTCGGGCTTCCCCTGGTGGTCCAGTGGGTAAGGACACCGCCTTGCAGTGCAAGGGGCGCCGGTTCGAGCCCTGGCCTGGGAAGATCCCACGTGCCGCGGAGCGGCTGGACAGATGTGTCCAACCACCGAGCCGGAGCTCTGGAGCGCATACGCCCAGAGCCGGTGCTCTGCAACAACAGACGCCACCGCGATGGGAGGCCCACAGGAGCCAAAGAACGAAGACAAATGAAAATAGAGAAATGAAAGCCTATAGAAGTGTCCCGCCCCCCCCCCCCCCTCCCCAACCCGACCCCCGCCCAAAGTAAATAAATAAATTTAAAAAAAAAAAGAAAATCCCATCTTAAAATTTCTTGATTGTCTTAAAACTGTCTTAAAACTGTCATTAGTGTACAATTTAGGGATTCCATCTTGGTACATATATTCTAAGACCTCTGACTGCACAAAAAAGTGCCTTAAAAAACTTGAGAAAGTAATAATTGCTGCTTTTCAAATCCAACACTAGTATTCTAAACAACTGCAATATTGTCAGTTTTGCCCTGAGTTCTCCTTGTTGGGTGACTTAAGTTTCCTGTTCCATTCAGCATGTTTCCTGGGCTTTGATGTTGGACCTACCTCAGAATTTCCGTTTTTATGCCCTACCTAAGTAAGAGTTTGTCTCCTTTCCCTGCCACCCATCCAACCTCCACAAGTGCATATAAGCCCTCTTTTCACTCCACCAGGTCTATAACACTCTCCAGTAAAATCATGAATGATATTTTACTTAACAATTGAGATACAAATTGAATGAAAGAGCAAATTGAATTCATAGAATGCTCTGATTCCCTTCAAATATCATAAGCAAAATAAATTTGCCATTCACATTGGGCTGTAGTTCAATTTCTACTATTTATTTTTCCTTGCCCTCATCTCAGTATTTCTTAGAAAAGAAAAATGTATGTATATCTCATCTGTTAAATATTAATTTGGTTTAACAGCTGCAAATGCTTTTTGAGATACTGAGAAAATATATTTGTTTATTTTTCTGTTATTATTATGCTTATTTTCCAGGGTGTTTTTAGCTTTACAAAAGTTAAACAGATAGTACAGAAAATTCCTATGTATCCCCTTTTACTTCCTCACAGTTTACACTATTATTACTATCTTGCATTAGTATAGCATACTTGTTATAGAAAATGAATTGAAACTGAAACATCATCATTAGCTCAAGTCCATAATTCACATTTGGCTTCCTTCTTTGTGTTCTAGTTCTACAGATTTTAATAAATGCAGAAAATCCTGCACCCACCATTATCAGATATCTTCCTACTCCTATCTTTCTACTTCCTATATTCCCTGTTGGTTCACCTTTCCAACTCTTCCCTCTCCTCCTGAACCCCAGAAAACCACTCATCATTTTACTATCTCTATAATTTTGACTATTTTAGAATGTTATATACTAAGAGTCACACAGTATGTAGCCATTTCAACTGAAATCTCACATTAAACAATATGCAATTTAAGGTCCCTATAGATCTTTTTGCAGCTTGATAACATATTTTTTATTGTTTAATAAGATTTCATTGCATAGATACTTCAGTTTGTTTATCCATTCACCTTTTTAAAGAGATCTTGGTTGCCTCCAGTGTTGCACATTTATGAATAAAGCTGCTATCAGCGTTCATGTGCAGGTTTTTTGGTGGATCTGTTTTCAGTTTATTTGGGTAAACACCTAGAAATGTGACTGCTGGACCATATGATAAGATGATACTGAGTTCTGTAAGAAGCACAAACTGTTCTTCAAAATGGCTGTACCACTCTGCATTCCCAGCAGCAACGAATGAAGGTTACTGTTATGTATACTCTCACCAGTATTTGGTATTGTCAGTTTTTCTGAGTTTTGGCCATTTTAATAGATGTCAGATACATATATTTCTTAATTTTGGCCTCTTTTATTGGTTTTTCATTTGTTTATTTTCTTTTTTTTTTTAATTTTTTATTGTAAAGGTTTTACAGAGTTTTGTTGTTCACAGACATGTATGTTCCCATATCAGTCATATGCATATCCATGGTCCCCACCCCCCCAGTTCCCCCCATCCCACCCCTCCAGACCTTCGCCCCAAGCCATTGTAAGCACTCCTATTCCCTTAGCACAATGACTATAGCTATCTTTTCCACACATAATAGTATAGGTTTCCATGTTACTCCCTCCATGCTTCCCCATCCCTATTTCTTCCCCACAATGTCCCTATGTCTATGCTCTGTCTGTTCTTCCATGAGTTCACTGTGTGTGTTATCAAAACCGTCCTACTAGATTCCATATATGTGTGTTAGCATACTGTATTTGTCTTTCTCTTTTTGAGTTACTTCACTTTTTATGATAGGTTCTAGAGTCAGCCACCTCATTAGGACTGAGTCTAAATGCAGAAAATCCTGCACCCACCATTATCAGATATCTTCCTACTCCTATCTTTCTACTTCCTATATTCCCTGTTGGTTCACCTTTCCAACTCTTCCCTCTCCTCCTGAACCCCAGAAAACCACTCATCATTTTACTATCTCTATAATTTTGACTATTTTAGAATGTTATATACTAAGAGTCACACAGTATGTAGCCATTTCAACTGAAATCTCACATTAAACAATATGCAATTTAAGGTCCCTATAGATCTTTTTGCAGCTTGATAACATATTTTTTATTGTTTAATAAGATTTCATTGCATAGATACTTCAGTTTGTTTATCCATTCACCTTTTTAAAGAGATCTTGGTTGCCTCCAGTGTTGCACATTTATGAATAAAGCTGCTATCAGCGTTCATGTGCAGGTTTTTTGGTGGATCTGTTTTCAGTTTATTTGGGTAAACACCTAGAAATGTGACTGCTGGACCATATGATAAGATGATACTGAGTTCTGTAAGAAGCACAAACTGTTCTTCAAAATGGCTGTACCACTCTGCATTCCCAGCAGCAACGAATGAAGGTTACTGTTATGTATACTCTCACCAGTATTTGGTATTGTCAGTTTTTCTGAGTTTTGGCCATTTTAATAGATGTCAGATACATATATTTCTTAATTTTGGCCTCTTTTATTGGTTTTTCATTTGTTTATTTTCTTTTTTTTTTTAATTTTTTATTGTAAAGGTTTTACAGAGTTTTGTTGTTCACAGACATGTATGTTCCCATATCAGTCATATGCATATCCATGGTCCCCACCCCCCCAGTTCCCCCCATCCCACCCCTCCAGACCTTCGCCCCAAGCCATTGTAAGCACTCCTATTCCCTTAGCACAATGACTATAGCTATCTTTTCCACACATAATAGTATAGGTTTCCATGTTACTCCCTCCATGCTTCCCCATCCCTATTTCTTCCCCACAATGTCCCTATGTCTATGCTCTGTCTGTTCTTCCATGAGTTCACTGTGTGTGTTATCAAAACCGTCCTACTAGATTCCATATATGTGTGTTAGCATACTGTATTTGTCTTTCTCTTTTTGAGTTACTTCACTTTTTATGATAGGTTCTAGAGTCAGCCACCTCATTAGGACTGAGTCTTCTGCATTTCTTTTAATAGCTGAGTAGTATTCCATTGTATATATGTACCAGAGCTTCTGTATCCATTCATTCGTCGATGGACATCTAGGTTGCTTCCATGTTTTGGCTATTGTATAGAGAGCTGCAATGAACACTGGGGTACAGGTGCCTCTTTCAGTTTTGATTTCATCAGGATATAAGCCTAGTAGTGGGATTGCTGGGTCGTAGGGTGCTTCTATTTTTAGTTTTTAAAGAAATCTCCAGACTGTCTTCCATAGAGGCTGTATCAATTGACATTCCCACCAGCAATGCAAGAGGGTTCCCTTTTCTCTGAACCCTTTCCAGCATTTATTGTCTGCAGATTTTTTGATGATGGCCATTCTGATGGGTGTGAGGTGGTATCTCATTGTAGTTTTAATTTGCATTTCTCTAATAATAAGCGAGGTTGAGCATCATTTCATGTGTTTTTGGGCCATCTGTACGTCCTCTTTGGAGAGGCAGCTCTTTAGATCTTTTTCCCATTTTTTGATTGGGTTGTTCATTTTTCCTGTGCTGAGTTGTCTGAGTTGCTTGTAGATTTTGGAGATTAATTCTTTGTCTGTTGTTTCATTTGCTATGATTTTCTCCCACTCTGTGGGGTGTCTGTTGAGTTTTTTGGTAATTTCTTTTGCCGTACAAAAGCTTTTAAGCCTTAATGCCACACTAGAAAAGATGGACCTCATCGGTATCTTTAGGACGTTCTACCCAAAAGCAGAAGAATACACTTTCTTCTCAAGTGCTCACGGAACATTCTCCAGGATAGACCACATCTTGGGCCACAAATCTAACCTCAGTCAGTTCAAGAAAACCGAAATTATATCAACCATCTTCTTGGACCACAATGCAATGAGACTAGAGATCAACTACAGGAAAAAAAACCACTAAAAATACAAACACATGGTGATTAAACAATACATACCTAAAAAGCCAACTGATTACTGAGGAAATCAAAGGAGAAATTAAAAAATTCCTAGAAGAAAATGACAATGAACATACGACTGTGCAAAACCTATGGGATACCGCAAAAGCAGTTCTAAGAGAGAAATTTATAGCAATACAATCCCACCTCAAGAAACTAGGAAAATATGAAGCAGATGACTTAACCCTCCACTTAAAACAATTGGAGAAAGAAGAACAAAAACATTCCA
The DNA here is from genome assembly GCA_022376925.1 of Tragulus kanchil. Taxonomy (NCBI): domain Eukaryota; kingdom Metazoa; phylum Chordata; class Mammalia; order Artiodactyla; family Tragulidae; genus Tragulus; species Tragulus kanchil. The sequence continues at coordinate 239,094,539 of JAIOJX010000004.1, read as the reverse complement.
AAGCCAGCAGAAGACGAGAAATTATAAAGACTAGAGCAGAAATAAATGAGAAAGAAATGAAAGAAACTATAGTACGGATAAATAAAACAAAAAGCTGATTCTTTGAAAAGGTAAAGAAAATTGACAAGCCTCTGGCCAGACTCATCAAGAGAAAGAGAGAGAAGAACCAGATCAACAAAATCAAAAACGAAAAAGGAGAGATTACAACAGATAATGCAGAAATCCAAAGGATTCTAGGAGAGTATTGTGAGCAACTCTATGGCAACAAACTGGATAACCTGGAAGAAATGGACAGTTTCTTGGGGAAGATCACTCATTTGTTTATTTTCATCCATCTTTATTTTTTGGCCTGTGTGGGCCTCCCATTGCAGTGACCTTCCTCCTTGCAGAGCACTGGCTCTGGGTGCATGCACTCCAGAATACTGGCTCATAATTGGATACATCAGTCCAGCCACTCCGCAGCACATGGGATCTTCCCAGGCCAGGGATTGAACCGGTGCCCCTTGCACTGCAAGGTGGACCCTTTATCTACTGGACCACGAGGGAAGTCTGCTGTCAGATATTTTTTTAAAAATGTTCTATATTGTTTCTTTTAAAGATTCACAGCCTGTTGAAGTAATAAGCTGTATTCTTGCTAAATTAAAATCAAACTTAAGTTCTGTGTGTGTCTAATTTTTTAAAGTAAAACACCTATAAGAAATTATAATAAATTTGATGATAAACCTGAATGAGTTAAGAATAAAATACAACAACTCCTTCAAATCCACAGTATCATGCAATCTGAACCTAGATGAAACAATAAATATCACCATATTGAAAGAGATACGTATGTTATTTCTACTACAATGAACAAGTCATTTCCAGCTTGAGCATAAGAAAAAAAGGAATAAACACATATACTTTCATCTTTTTTAAATCTGTTTCAAAGTTATTAAGGAAATTTTTGCAGAGATGCAAACAAGGTTTCAGACACCTGTAAAGCACCTGATTTACTTTCAGTAACATAAAGGTAATAAGTAGCTTCCTAATGGTACACATAGATTTCTTCATAAATTTGTTCATAAGGAAAGGCTTACAAATGAGATAATTTCCATTTTAATAATTTAGCTGTTTCTTGAATAAGAACCCACTGTATGGAGTTACATTACACTTTGGACTTTGATGAGAGTCCACAGAAAGCAAAAGCATACACAATAATTAGAGTTTTCTTCTCCTGAGGGGTGTAGCACAACACATTGCAAAGCTTACAGACCGGTAGACTTGGGATAGAAAGATCTGGTATCTGGTATGTAGCAGAGGCCCAAGAGTTTTGCAGAGGTTTTGAGGTAGTTACCATGAGCTGTAGGTTGCAGTTTACATGAAGTAGATTAGAGACTCCTCGAGATTAGAGAGTTTAGTATAGAGGATGTTTATTATGAAGTGTCTTTGGGAGTAACCACCATGAAAGAAACGGGAAAGAAGCAAGACTGAGTAGAGGGAGACAGAGGGTTGCCATTTGCCAGGCCAACCCAATAGCATCAGTCAAATCCCTACGGAGTTCTAAATCTGAAAAATCCCTAGACAGTTGCTCCACTTTGGGCTAAATAGACTGAGACTTTTTACCCTTGCCTCAATCAGTCTTTGGATGTGAACCATCCCAAGAGGGAATGATCTTGGGGAAAATGAATCTCCGCAGCTGACAAGGTTACTAAGTGAAGGCTGTATGCTGATAGCACTAACTCCAGTTTGAGGTTTTCAGTGGGCCATATCTGTGTTCACCACAAGTCACCTCTAACATCTCTATGATCACTTCTTTTATATGCATATATATATTCATAGAGAAGCCTCTATCTAAAGGAAAAACAACAAATACTTCAAATCCACAGTATCATGCAATCTGAACCTAGATGAAACAATAAATATCACCATATTGAAAGAGATACGTATGTTATTTCTACTACAATGAACAAGTCATTTCCAGCTTGAGCATAAGAAAAAAAGGAATAAACACATATACTTTCATCTTTTTTAAATCTGTTTCAAAGTTATTAAGGAAATTTTTGCAGAGATGCAAACAAGGTTTCAGACACCTGTAAAGCACCTGATTTACTTTCAGTAACATAAAGGTAATAAGTAGCTTCCTAATGGTACACATAGATTTCTTCATAAATTTGTTCATAAGGAAAGGCTTACAAATGAGATAATTTCCATTTTAATAATTTAGCTGTTTCTTGAATAAGAACCCACTGTATGGAGTTACATTACACTTTGGACTTTGATGAGAGTCCACAGAAAGCAAAAGCATACACAATAATTAGAGTTTTCTTCTCCTGAGGGGTGTAGCACAACACATTGCAAAGCTTACAGACCGGTAGACTTGGGATAGAAAGATCTGGTATCTGGTATGTAGCAGAGGCCCAAGAGTTTTGCAGAGGTTTTGAGGTAGTTACCATGAGCTGTAGGTTGCAGTTTACATGAAGTAGATTAGAGACTCCTCGAGATTAGAGAGTTTAGTATAGAGGATGTTTATTATGAAGTGTCTTTGGGAGTAACCACCATGAAAGAAACGGGAAAGAAGCAAGACTGAGTAGAGGAGACAGAGGGTTGCCATTTGCCAGGCCAACCCAATAGCATCAGTCAAATCCCTACGGAGTTCTAAATCTGAAAAATCCCTAGACAGTTGCTCCACTTTGGGCTAAATAGACTGAGACTTTTTACCCTTGCCTCAATCAGTCTTTGGATGTGAACCATCCCAAGAGGGAATGATCTTGGGGAAAATGAATCTCCGCAGCTGACAAGGTTACTAAGTGAAGGCTGTATGCTGATAGCACTAACTCCAGTTTGAGGTTTTCAGTGGGCCATATCTGTGTTCACCACAAGTCACCTCTAACATCTCTATGATCACTTCTTTTATATGCATATATATATTCATAGAGAAGCTCTATCAGAATTCAGAGAGTATCTTTTTCTAAAGGAAACTTAGAAAAGGAAGTCTAGAGAGGCCAATTATGGTCATTGCAGCAGGTGTTTAGGTTGCAGCTGATAATCCTCCTCTCTCCATGTTTCCGTCCATTCCATATTCCTTTCATCTTCAGGTCTTCACGGCTTACCTGGCAATATGACTTAGATCTTTATACCTTATGCGTATGAATTCTTGGTCACCATTGCCTTCCCAGACCAGGATTGTCACACTTGTCTATTTACCAACACAACTGCGTAATGAAATTTCATGACACATTCAAATAAATCCTAGATGTCAAACATATTTTTCCCTGCATGCACTGAGTAATAGCAGTTTACCACCTCCTGGTGATCACATCGACTACCAGGCCAAACTGCTTTCCAGTCTGTACAGAACAAGACTAAAATAGCCAGGCAGTTTTATAGCTTAATAAGCCTAGCTCTGTGTTGCCTAGCTAGAAAAGGCCCTCTTTTGGAACAGGAATCTTTAACCATGCAGAGACCAGACTTGTGAAGACGGGATAGCTAAATTCTCCAATAGACTCATTGGGGATGAGGATAAATGAAGCCACTCCTGGTTCTAGTATTGAGTTTCCAAGTCCATGTAACTCTCTGTTGGGGCAGAGCACCATTAAAATAAAAAAGTTTTGAGTCTAGGTACACACAACAAACTGGAGGATAGCATCCCATCACCAAAGGGTTGACTATGAGCTCTGTACACATTAATATGGGTGATACAAAATGTGATGTAAACAGTGAGCCCCATGACGGAAGCTCATTATTTTGCTGTGAAGTGGGCATTTATTGGGAAAAAACTCTAAACAGTTGCTCCACTTTGGGCTAAATAGACTGAGACTTTTACCCTTGCCTCAATCAGTCTTTGGATGTGAACCATCCCAAGAGGGAATGATCTTGGGGAAAATGAATCTCCGCAGCTGACAAGGTTACTAAGTGAAGGCTGTATGCTGATAGCACTAACTCCAGTTTGAGGTTTTCAGTGGGCCATATCTGTGTTCACCACAAGTCACCTCTAACATCTCTATGATCACTTCTTTTATATGCATATATATATTCATAGAGAAGCTCTATCAGAATTCAGAGAGTATCTTTTTCTAAAGGAAACTTAGAAAAGGAAGTCTAGAGAGGCCAATTATGGTCATTGCAGCAGGTGTTTAGGTTGCAGCTGATAATCCTCCTCTCTCCATGTTTCCGTCCATTCCATATTCCTTTCATCTTCAGGTCTTCACGGCTTACCTGGCAATATGACTTAGATCTTTATACCTTATGCGTATGAATTCTTGGTCACCATTGCCTTCCCAGACCAGGATTGTCACACTTGTCTATTTACCAACACAACTGCGTAATGAAATTTCATGACACATTCAAATAAATCCTAGATGTCAAACATATTTTTCCCTGCATGCACTGAGTAATAGCAGTTTACCACCTCCTGGTGATCACATCGACTACCAGGCCAAACTGCTTTCCAGTCTGTACAGAACAAGACTAAAATAGCCAGGCAGTTTTATAGCTTAATAAGCCTAGCTCTGTGTTGCCTAGCTAGAAAAGGCCCTCTTTTGGAACAGGAATCTTTAACCATGCAGAGACCAGACTTGTGAAGACGGGATAGCTAAATTCTCCAATAGACTCATTGGGGATGAGGATAAATGAAGCCACTCCTGGTTCTAGTATTGAGTTTCCAAGTCCATGTAACTCTCTGTTGGGGCAGAGCACCATTAAAATAAAAAAGTTTTGAGTCTAGGTACACACAACAAACTGGAGGATAGCATCCCATCACCAAAGGGTTGACTATGAGCTCTGTACACATTAATATGGGTGATACAAAATGTGATGTAAACAGTGAGCCCCATGACGGGAAGCTCATTATTTTGCTGTGAAGTGGGCATTTATTGGGAAACAATATTGTAAAGGATCCAGTGCTAGTAGATTAAATATCTTCTAAGATCTTTGATAGTGGTATGAGGCTGAGCAGACAAGAAAAGCAAACTCATATTAACTCATGTAAAAAATCCTGTTAGAATGGATGTCTGTCTCCTCCAGGTTCAAAGATACCCAATCAAGAGGCAGTTGAGTTAATGTGTCTTTTCCCTGCCTTCCTGGTTCTGTTGAAGAACAACAGTTTCCTAAAGTCTTTCTGTCCCCTTGCTGTCCTCCTTCTCCCTCTGCTGCCCCTTCCATTGAGCCGGAAGTAATTATCTGATTAGGAAGCTCGGAAGAAGACTGAGATTGCATAACCTGGTCCTTTCTACTCTTCTCTGGGTATCCCAGCCACACAGAGTATGCCTCTTGCTTTTCTTCAGGTATACCTAAGCTAGTGCTATGACAGGAGCTCAGTGCTAGAGGTACTCTCCCTGTAGGGGAAACTGTTCTGTCCTGTGCAGCATGATCCTGATTAAGTGGGGAACGTCTGTCTTCTTGGGCTTCGCAGGTAGCTCAGTGGGAAAGAATAGGCCTGCCAGTGCGGGCACTGGAGCTTCAATTCCTAGGTTGGGAAGATCCCGTGGAGAAGGAAATAGCAACCCACTCGTGCCTGGAAAATTCTTTGGTCAGAAGGGCCTGGTATGCTACAATCCCTGGGGTCCCAAAGAGTTGGACATGACTCAGCAGCAGCAGCAGCAGGCTATCATAATTTTTGTAGTAAGACCATTGACTGTTACACTGAACTAAGTCTTTAAACTCACCCTTTTCAATAAGAATGGCAATCACAAAGGCCTTCATTTTTCTTGCTGTTTTTTTTTTTCTTTTTTCATTTTGCTTTTTAATTTCTCATTTGGTTCAGAGCCAACATGGAAGAAGGGAAGGGAAATGGATATTAATTATTGAGCATTCTCGAGATCCAAATAGATCCATAAACTCTCATGGAATTTTAAGTTCATAAAATTTTAACTAGGTCATTTTCTTAAATGTTATTATATTCTAAATTTGGTATTAGAAATATATTCCCTTACTACTTTCTTATGTCAAAACTGGTTTTTTTCCTCATGAGTTTCCACTTCTCAGTATCTTTCTTCAAAGTCTCACTGAAGCCTTTCGTGTTATTTAGGCTGAAATCTCAGGGAAGAAGAAGAGGAAAAGGAGAAGGAAAGGAGAGTAGAAAATATTAATAATAGTTTCTGTTTATTAAATTCTTTTTATGTGGTAGGCACTTAGTGCTTTATATGTATGACCTGATTTAATCCTCATGAAAAACTCACTTCACAGATAAGGAAACTGAAGATAACAGAAATTAAACAAGTTGTCTAACACCACAAATCTCTATTTCTCTAAACTTTCATGTCATTTTCTGACTATTTTTTACCTAGCTCTTGCCATCTCTTGCTGTATGATACTTTCACTTTTTTCTCTGATGTTTCCTGTCTCATAAAATCAATTATTAGCCCCTTTAAAACATAGATTATTTCTCATTTCAATTTCGAAACAATCCCTTGAACACATATGATGCCCTGTCAGTGTTTGCTGGTGATGACAGACCTAATAACAAATAAGACCATAAGATATTGTTGTACAAGTTCTGTGGGTAAATAGAGAATTAAGTCTCTGTGTCACACAAGCTGTAAAAGAGTATGTTATCTATAAATAAAATCTGTAGCAAAATTTTTAAGGAGTTTGAAGTTGGGGATCTAGCTCTACTGCTTACTGCCTGTGAAAACTTGAAGAAATCAACATCTCAGAGATTCTGTTTCCTCTCCTCAAAAAGGAATCACATCTCCCCAAAAAGGTGATTAAGAGTTAATAAAAGCTTGAGCAGACTGAAAGCTGTAATAAGGTGATACTATCAATTTCCATTAGTCATGTGATAATGCTATATGATACACATGTAGAATATTATATACAATATGTATAATATCTACCTGTAAAATATAATATACAATATGCAAAACATCAGGCTTCCTTGGTGGCTTAGACTATAAAGAATATGCCTACAATACAGCAGACCCAGGTGTAATCCCTGGGTTAGGAAGATACCCTGGAGAAGGAAATGGTAACCCACTCCAGCATTCCTGCCTGGCGAATTCTGTGGTCAGAGGAGCCTGACAGGCTACAGTCCATGGGGTTGTAGCGTCAGACACGACTTAGTGACTAACACTCACATTTTCACATTTATAACACCCTAAAATGCTACATCCATAAGATAGATAATCAATAAGGCTAGCATAGAGAACCATGCTCAATAGAAGGAAAAAGGAGGGGGGTAGAAAATATTAATAATAGTTTCTGTTTATTAAATTCTTTTTATGTGGTAGGCACTTAGTGCTTTATATGTATGACCTGATTTAATCCTCATGAAAAACTCACTTCACAGATAAGGAAACTGAAGATAACAGAAATTAAACAAGTTGTCTAACACCACAAATCTCTATTTCTCTAAACTTTCATGTCATTTTCTGACTATTTTTTACCTAGCTCTTGCCATCTCTTGCTGTATGATACTTTCACTTTTTTCTCTGATGTTTCCTGTCTCATAAAATCAATTATTAGCCCCTTTAAAACATAGATTATTTCTCATTTCAATTTCGAAACAATCCCTTGAACACATATGATGCCCTGTCAGTGTTTGCTGGTGATGACAGACCTAATAACAAATAAGACCATAAGATATTGTTGTACAAGTTCTGTGGGTAAATAGAGAATTAAGTCTCTGTGTCACACAAGCTGTAAAAGAGTATGTTATCTATAAATAAAATCTGTAGCAAAATTTTTAAGGAGTTTGAAGTTGGGGATCTAGCTCTACTGCTTACTGCCTGTGAAAACTTGAAGAAATCAACATCTCAGAGATTCTGTTTCCTCTCCTCAAAAAGGAATCACATCTCCCCAAAAAGGTGATTAAGAGTTAATAAAAGCTTGAGCAGACTGAAAGCTGTAATAAGGTGATACTATCAATTTCCATTAGTCATGTGATAATGCTATATGATACACATGTAGAATATTATATACAATATGTATAATATCTACCTGTAAAATATAATATACAATATGCAAAACATCAGGCTTCCTTGGTGGCTTAGACTATAAAGAATATGCCTACAATACAGCAGACCCAGGTGTAATCCCTGGGTTAGGAAGATACCCTGGAGAAGGAAATGGTAACCCACTCCAGCATTCCTGCCTGGCGAATTCTGTGGTCAGAGGAGCCTGACAGGCTACAGTCCATGGGGTTGTAGCGTCAGACACGACTTAGTGACTAACACTCACATTTTCACATTTATAACACCATAATATGCTACATGCATAAGATAGATAATTAATAAGGCTAGCATAGGGAACCATGCTCAATATTCTATATTAGCCTATATGGGAAAATAATCTGAAAAAGGAGGAATATATGTATATGTATAACTGATTCACTTTGCTATACACTTGAAACTAACACATTATTTAAGTCAACTATACTCCAGTAAAACTTTTAAAAAATAGAATAAAATATATGCTATGTAGATGTAACATCATACAATGTTACACACTGTCACTTTATAATATCTGTTAATTGTTTGATCATAGCCCAGGGTGAACTCTCAGTAAATATCAAGCATTATTCTCTAGACAGGGAAAGTGCTGCTACTGTCACAGATGTGATGTTGATGCTTCTTTCCTCTGTCTTCTTTATTTCCCGCTCTGTCACTTCTGTCCTGAGGCATATGTCCTGTCAGAACCATGAAATATTGAACAACTCCCTGAGGGAAAGTTTTTCCTAGAACTTTTCTTCCACCTAATTTTTGAAGCCCCTAGAAAAATTTTACCTCTTTTTCCCCTCAGCCTCATCTTATTATTGCTGCAGACCTAGATTAAAGTCTTCAGCTCACACTGGCAAATCATTGGGGTTGGTAGGGTCCATATTAGGTCATCTTCCAATCCCTAAACTAGCATATATTACAGGCTGTGCATTCAGTACATGGTTAAAAATGCTTATTGGTTGGAATTTAACTTTATCATAGAACACACTCACCCACATTACCTTTTTCATGCCCTTCCAAGAAGCTTTTTATGTCTAACATTAATTTTATTTTCCTGAAGGGAAACTCCTAAAAGAAGATAATCTCTGTATTGAAATTTTTTGAGTAACAAAAATCTTTTAAAAAAATTATTTAGAAAAAATATATGTTTATGATTTTAGAGGAGTCAAGGAAGATAGATCTGAAATAAAACCTCCAAAGCCCCCATATAGCACCTTTAACATTGCAGAAATAAACATTAGTTAATTCTCAGGTATACTTCCAGAAACTAGCTACACAAACACAAATATGCTTATATATATTCATACTATCTGTACACATACTTATTCACATGCTAGGGTTTGCAGATACACTGTTGTTGTTGTTGCTCAGTCTCCAAGTCATGTCTGACTCTTCGCAACCCCATGGACTGCTACATGCCTGGCCTCCCTGTCCTTCGTCTTCTAGAATTTATATATACATACATTTATTTATTCTTTTTAAATATATAATATACTACTCGTACTTTTCTGCAGTTTAAAATCTGAAATACAATAATCATAATGATTGTTTATTAGATACAGAATCTACATTATTTTCGTGTTCATTGAATTCCACTGAACGAGCATTCTATAACATTTGATCATAGCCCAGGGTGAACTCTCAGTAAATATCAAGCATTATTCTCTAGACAGGGAAAGTGCTGCTACTGTCACAGATGTGATGTTGATGCTTCTTTCCTCTGTCTTCTTTATTTCCCGCTCTGTCACTTCTGTCCTGAGGCATATGTCCTGTCAGAACCATGAAATATTGAACAACTCCCTGAGGGAAAGTTTTTCCTAGAACTTTTCTTCCACCTAATTTTTGAAGCCCCTAGAAAAATTTTACCTCTTTTTCCCCTCAGCCTCATCTTATTATTGCTGCAGACCTAGATTAAAGTCTTCAGCTCACACTGGCAAATCATTGGGGTTGGTAGGGTCCATATTAGGTCATCTTCCAATCCCTAAACTAGCATATATTACAGGCTGTGCATTCAGTACATGGTTAAAAATGCTTATTGGTTGGAATTTAACTTTATCATAGAACACACTCACCCACATTACCTTTTTCATGCCCTTCCAAGAAGCTTTTTATGTCTAACATTAATTTTATTTTCCTGAAGGGAAACTCCTAAAAGAAGATAATCTCTGTATTGAAATTTTTTGAGTAACAAAAATCTTTTAAAAAAATTATTTAGAAAAAATATATGTTTATGATTTTAGAGGAGTCAAGGAAGATAGATCTGAAATAAAACCTCCAAAGCCCCCATATAGCACCTTTAACATTGCAGAAATAAACATTAGTTAATTCTCAGGTATACTTCCAGAAACTAGCTACACAAACACAAATATGCTTATATATATTCATACTATCTGTACACATACTTATTCACATGCTAGGGTTTGCAGATACACTGTTGTTGTTGTTGCTCAGTCTCCAAGTCATGTCTGACTCTTCGCAACCCCATGGACTGCTACATGCCTGGCCTCCCTGTCCTTCGTCTTCTAGAATTTATATATACATACATTTATTTATTCTTTTTAAATATATAATATACTACTCGTACTTTTCTGCAGTTTAAAATCTGAAATACAATAATCATAATGATTGTTTATTAGATACAGAATCTACATTATTTTCGTGTTCATTGAATTCCACTGAACGAGCATTCTATAACATAATGTGGAGTTCTTTTATTTACAAAGATTTCATCCTTCTCCTCTTTTTTCTCTTACACTAAAAACAGTGCTGCACTGAATGTGGTTGTTGACTTTATTATTGCAAACTTGGATCAGCATTAATATATCCATAGGGGGCAGATAGCAAAGGGGCATGGTTCAGCTAAAGTAAAAAAGTGTTTGTATTTTGATAGGCATTGTTAACCCAGTGTTTGACTAGTTTGCCCCCACAACAAAAGTGTATGCATATGCCAATTTTATACTTGATTAAAAAATGACAACCTATTACATTATGTGTCTTTCTGTATGAGTGAAGCTGATTATTTTTTTCATTTCTCTTATACTCTGTTAATGGCATATGAATACAACTGTACTTTGCATTTCCAGATTTTTCCTGCATAATGCATGCCCTCCAAAATAGTGGCACTCTTGTATGAAAGGGGAGAGCTTAACACACTAGTATATGCCCAGTAGTTTTCTACCGTTTGGCCTCAATATCCCTTTTAAATCCTTAAAAATAATTGAAACCCCAAAGTGTGGTGCTGGAGAGGACTCTTGAGAGTCCCCTGGGCAGCAAGGATATCAAACCAACCAATCCTAAAGGAAATCAACCCTGAATATTCATTGAAAGGACTGATGCATAAGCTCCAATACTTTGGCCACCTGATGTGAAGAGAGGACTCGTCGGAAAAGACCTTGAAGTTGGGAAAGACCGAAGGCAGGTGAAGAGGATGTCAGAGGACAAGAAGGTTGGATGGCATCACCTACTCAATGGACATAAGTTTGAGCAAACTCCTGGAGATAATGAAGGACATGGAAGCCTGGGGGTTGAAAAAGTCAGACATGACTTAGCCAATGAACGACAAAGTGCTTGTGTTTATGTGGGTTATATTTAACACATGAAAAATTAATATTAAAATGCATTTGTGATTAGTATAAAATTAAACCCTTCATAAGTTAACATAGCTATTTTTACAAAAAATAATAGGTTAGGGCTTCCCTGGTGGTCCAGTGGGTAAAGAGTAAGAGTCTGCCTTGCAATGCAAGGGGCACCAGTTCAATCCCTGGCCCAGGAAGATCCCACGTGCTGTGGAGCAGCTGGACTAGTGTATCCAATTAGGAGCCAGCACTCTAGAGTGCGTGCACCCAGAGCTCGTACTCTGCAACAAGAGAGGCCACTGCAATGGGAGGACCACACAGGCCAAAGAATAAAGATGGATGAAAATAAGTAAATAAACTATAAAAGAGGTCAAAATTTTAAAAAATAATAGTTAAAAAAAGAAAAGAGCTAAATTCTTGTATCTGTTTCTGAATCTAATTTATTATGATATTAAATATCATGGAGCCTCTGAAAAACTCTGAAAATACTCTGGTGAGATAAAGAGAGTAACAAAGCCAAATAATGACTTAGTAGTATTACAAAAGAAGTCTTTAACTTTGTGTACCTGAAAAGGTCTCTGTTTACCAAAAGATACATGGACTGTACTTTGAGAATCACTTTATTAGAACAAGAATTTCTGTCCATAGAAATAACCAAGAATAGCCTGTTTGCTTTTTATGTCCTTTGAAGCTCAAGGGCTCAGGCTTCGGAAATCAACTAATCACTACTAGCATTGTTACAACAGAGACAGTCCAAGTGATAAGGAAGAAAACACCGGCAAGATATCAAGAATTGATTCATTAAAGCATTTTTTCCCTTTGACTTGATAGTCACGGAAAAATAAATCCTCTGCTCTGGGAAGTTTATTCTGGAAAATTTTGAGCCTAAGAAAGATTCAAAATTTAAGCTAATACTACATACACTTCATAACTTTATTTCTATATCCTCAATTATAATTATGTCTATGATTAAATCTATTTTACTGTTTCTGGGCTCAATTTTTTATATTAAAAAGGCTCTGTAATTTTTTTACTGACAAGAATGATAGCTCAATTTCTTATGAGAATATGAGTTAACAAGCTTTTTCTCAAACTTCCCTCGAGATTTCAGTTTGATCTGTTTTCTTATTGCTATACAAAGCCCTGTGCTATTATTTTTCTTTTATCACCTTACCTTATTACATTTGTATATAAAATTTACACACAATCATAAATGTAATTTCATATCTGTGGACTTCTCTTTCGTTTGCCTCCTAACTTTTTCCCTTTAATGTTCCCCCCGCCTCCAGATCGCTGAACCTCTGGCCCAGGAAGATCCCACGTGCTGTGGAGCAGCTGGACTAGTGTATCCAATTAGGAGCCAGCACTCTAGAGTGCGTGCACCCAGAGCTCGTACTCTGCAACAAGAGAGGCCACTGCAATGGGAGGACCACACAGGCCAAAGAATAAAGATGGATGAAAATAAGTAAATAAACTATAAAAGAGGTCAAAATTTTAAAAAATAATAGTTAAAAAAAGAAAAGAGCTAAATTCTTGTATCTGTTTCTGAATCTAATTTATTATGATATTAAATATCATGGAGCCTCTGAAAAACTCTGAAAATACTCTGGTGAGATAAAGAGAGTAACAAAGCCAAATAATGACTTAGTAGTATTACAAAAGAAGTCTTTAACTTTGTGTACCTGAAAAGGTCTCTGTTTACCAAAAGATACATGGACTGTACTTTGAGAATCACTTTATTAGAACAAGAATTTCTGTCCATAGAAATAACCAAGAATAGCCTGTTTGCTTTTTATGTCCTTTGAAGCTCAAGGGCTCAGGCTTCGGAAATCAACTAATCACTACTAGCATTGTTACAACAGAGACAGTCCAAGTGATAAGGAAGAAAACACCGGCAAGATATCAAGAATTGATTCATTAAAGCATTTTTTCCCTTTGACTTGATAGTCACGGAAAAATAAATCCTCTGCTCTGGGAAGTTTATTCTGGAAAATTTTGAGCCTAAGAAAGATTCAAAATTTAAGCTAATACTACATACACTTCATAACTTTATTTCTATATCCTCAATTATAATTATGTCTATGATTAAATCTATTTTACTGTTTCTGGGCTCAATTTTTTATATTAAAAAGGCTCTGTAATTTTTTTACTGACAAGAATGATAGCTCAATTTCTTATGAGAATATGAGTTAACAAGCTTTTTCTCAAACTTCCCTCGAGATTTCAGTTTGATCTGTTTTCTTATTGCTATACAAAGCCCTGTGCTATTATTTTTCTTTTATCACCTTACCTTATTACATTTGTATATAAAATTTACACACAATCATAAATGTAATTTCATATCTGTGGACTTCTCTTTTGTTTGCCTCCTAACTTTTTTCCCCTTAATCGCTACATGACATTTCCCTCCCCAACAGCCCCAAGTATTTAATTTATTCTTCATATTTATTTCCATGTCCTATAATAAAATACTTCCTATGTATATATTTAAAAGGACATTTTTTTATTCAAAAACCTATGATCATAATACAACTTTCCGTATTTTCCTTTTGTTTCACTCTATAAATATCCATGGGGAATACCAACAAAGGAGTGAGTATATTTTTATTTTATTTTATTATTTTAGGATAAGAACTGAGGAAACCCACCTTGTTTTATTATTATTATTATTTATTTTTGGATATTTGCCATATTTAATTATTTTTTTTCAAATTGTAAAATATTTAGCTCTCTTTTTCTTTCATTTTTTAAGAGTATTTTGTTTACTGCCACATCTTGACCTGAATCCACCATAGTTATACATATGTTCCCCCCAAAACCTCCCCTCCATCCCCCTCCCCATGCCACCCCTCCAGGTCACCACAGAGTCTGTTTGAGCTCCCCTAGTCCCACAGCATATTCCCCTCCCTCACCCCAATGTCCAGAAGACTGTTCTCCATGTTCACCTCTCCATTGCTGCTCTGCATATTCATTTAACAGCACCATCTTTCTAGATTCCATATATATGTGTCAGACAATATTTATCTTTCTCTCTCTGCCATACCTCACTCTGCATAATAGGTTCTAGATTCATTCATCTCAAGGAATGAATATATTTTTAATTAATCACCATTATGGGTTACATAACATTGTAAGTTTACTCAACCATCTATTATCTTATTAATGGAACTATCATTGCTGTTAATTAGTTTTTATTAATTAGTTATTACTTATAATTTTATATCCTGGCCAGCCTGAACAATCCTGAAATACCAGTATACATCCTTGGTGACATATAGTTATATACTAGCACTTTCATTTTTATAGAACAAGAAAGTACAGAATCCCAAAGTGGAGCTTCCAGGTTAACAGGTTTGCAAGTTAAAAAAATTAATACAAGTTGCAGACTGCTTTACTAGAAGGGATGTAGAATTCACGTTTTCATTAGCAAGGCATAAGATTATCCTTATACTTGCTAAAATTATAAAATTTTACATTTGCAAAATTTTACATTTGCTAAATTTTAGAAGTCTGACTAGTATAAATAATTTTTCAGTGTATTACCCAGGAGTTTGAACATATTTTTATATACTTTGATGAATTTTTGAACAAAGTTCTTTTACAAATAATCTACTTAAATTTTTTTGCTCATTTTTTTATGAGTTTGTATAACAGGATTTCACACGGGATTCTTCTTGTGTAGAGCTTTGGTTGCAACTGCAGTTCTGAGAACAGTAGGTGCTATCCTCACATTTCAAATCAAAAGGCCAGATTTTGCATAGCATACAGGACTTAAAAATGAAGTGTCAAAAACTGATTCAATAAACTCTAAACCATCATCCATATTGAGTACCTATAAAAGAGCTAAAACTGTATTAAAAGATCAAGAGACCAGCAACAGAGGACACTGTAAGTGTTAGATAAAAAGTGTTTCCCCTTCCTTAAAACCATGCAAGGAAGCTTTGATAATGGCTAAACACTTATCTCCTGAAATCTAAGGGATATGGAGATAAGCATGTGATTCACACTAAGAAGCCTGAAACACAGACTGGCTAGAACAGCATGCCCCTGCTGGGCAGAACAGAAACAACAAGGAAACTTCCTACAGAGTAGATTAGATTCCTGTGGCAGAAATCCAGACTCCACGTATTTTACAAGATGAAGATAACTAAAAGGAGGATAGGCCATGAAAATTTGATCTGGGGAAGCCTTGACTGCCTAAGATGGGACAAAGCCAGTGTCAGGTCCAGAAATAAGTCACACGATGTCCCTCAAGAGAAAAGGCTGCCATGTGAACATCAGCCTCTCCCAGATGTGCCAACACAAGGCACAACTGTCCAACTTTTCTTGCCGTTGAGCCCTACACTACCCTGTGCTTCAATCCTGGAGGACCTTTAAAGCAGTCTGGGGAGTAGAGGAAGCAGAAAGGAGCAGGTGGGAGTATACAGGTAAGGTGAGGACATGGAAAAATGATGAACACACCTTCATACTGGTTTCCTTGGAAGTATTTTATTTCTTTTTTTTTTCTTGACTTTTCTGGATGATTACTGATTTACTTTACTTTTCATTTTTTCTTCTCTGATAACTGAGGTCCTAAATGCTTCTGAATATTCTTTTCACTATTTTCCAAGATATTCTTTCTTATAGGAAATTTATAATTTTTCTTTGATCTTAGAGTTATCTAGGAGTTTCTTTCTTCTTCCCTTCTTTCCTTTCTCTGTATCAGGTCTTAATTATGGTGCACAGGCTTCTCTACAATTGTAGTACACAGACTCCAGAGTACATGGGCTCAGTAGTTCTGGTGCATGGGCTTAGTTATTACGTAGCACATAAGATCTTGTTTTCAGACCAGGGCTCAAACCCACATTCCCTGCATTGGAAGGTGAATTCTTAACCATTGCAACACCAGGGAAGTCCAAGGACAGTGTTCCTTAAGTACTAATTTAAGATTTTTAAAATTGTATTAGACTAGTAAGAGAGACTATCATAGGAATTTTTTTTTAATTCTTTATTTTAAGATTTTACAGAGTTTTGTTGTTCACCAACATGTATGTTCTCAGATCATTCATATGCATATCCCTGGACCCTCCCCCCACCCAGTTCCCCCGCTCCCACCCCTCCAGACCATCACCCCAAGTGATTGTAGGTACTCCTATTCCCTTAGCACAATGACTATAGCTATCTTTTCCACACATAACAGTATAGGTTTCCATGTTACTGTCTCCATGCCTCCCCCTCCCTATTTCTTCCCCACAATGTCCCTATGTCTATGCTCTGTCTGTTCTTCCACGAGTTCACTGTGTGTGTTATCAAGACCGTCCTACTAGATTCCATATATGTGTGTTAGTATGCTGTATTTGTCTTTCTCTTTTTGACTTACTTCACTTTTTATGATAGGTTCTAGAGCCAGCCACCTCATTAGGACTGAGTCTTGTGCATTTCTTTTAACAGCTGAGTAGTATTCCATTGTATATATGTACCAGAGGTTCTGGATCCATTCATTTGTTGATGGACATCTAGGTTGCTTCTATGTTTTGGCTATTGTATAGAGAGCTGCAATGAACATTGGGGTACAGGTGTCTGGGGAGTAGAGGAAGCAGAAAGGAGCAGGTGGGAGTATACAGGTAAGGTGAGGACATGGAAAAATGATGAACACACCTTCATACTGGTTTCCTTGGAAGTATTTTATTTCTTTTTTTTTTCTTGACTTTTCTGGATGATTACTGATTTACTTTACTTTTCATTTTTTCTTCTCTGATAACTGAGGTCCTAAATGCTTCTGAATATTCTTTTCACTATTTTCCAAGATATTCTTTCTTATAGGAAATTTATAATTTTTCTTTGATCTTAGAGTTATCTAGGAGTTTCTTTCTTCTTCCCTTCTTTCCTTTCTCTGTATCAGGTCTTAATTATGGTGCACAGGCTTCTCTACAATTGTAGTACACAGACTCCAGAGTACATGGGCTCAGTAGTTCTGGTGCATGGGCTTAGTTATTACGTAGCACATAAGATCTTGTTTTCAGACCAGGGCTCAAACCCACATTCCCTGCATTGGAAGGTGAATTCTTAACCATTGCAACACCAGGGAAGTCCAAGGACAGTGTTCCTTAAGTACTAATTTAAGATTTTTAAAATTGTATTAGACTAGTAAGAGAGACTATCATAGGAATTTTTTTTTAATTCTTTATTTTAAGATTTTACAGAGTTTTGTTGTTCACCAACATGTATGTTCTCAGATCATTCATATGCATATCCCTGGACCCTCCCCCCACCCAGTTCCCCCGCTCCCACCCCTCCAGACCATCACCCCAAGTGATTGTAGGTACTCCTATTCCCTTAGCACAATGACTATAGCTATCTTTTCCACACATAACAGTATAGGTTTCCATGTTACTGTCTCCATGCCTCCCCCTCCCTATTTCTTCCCCACAATGTCCCTATGTCTATGCTCTGTCTGTTCTTCCACGAGTTCACTGTGTGTGTTATCAAGACCGTCCTACTAGATTCCATATATGTGTGTTAGTATGCTGTATTTGTCTTTCTCTTTTTGACTTACTTCACTTTTTATGATAGGTTCTAGAGCCAGCCACCTCATTAGGACTGAGTCTTGTGCATTTCTTTTAACAGCTGAGTAGTATTCCATTGTATATATGTACCAGAGGTTCTGGATCCATTCATTTGTTGATGGACATCTAGGTTGCTTCTATGTTTTGGCTATTGTATAGAGAGCTGCAATGAACATTGGGGTACAGGTGTCTCTTTCAGTTTTGATTTCATCAGGATATAAGCCTAATAGTGGGATTGCTTGGTCACAGGGTGCTTCTATTTTTAGTTTTTTAAGGAATCTCCATACTGTCTTCCATAGAGGTTGTATCAGTTTACATTCCTACCAGCAATGCAAGAGGGTTCCCTTTTCTCCACACCCTCTCCAGCATTTATTGTCTGTCGATTTGTTGATGATGGACATTCTGACAGGTGTGAGGTGGTATCTCATTGTGGTTTTAATTTGCATTTCTCTAATGATAAGTGAGGTTGAGCATCGTTTCATGTGCTTTTGGGCCATCTGTATGTCCTCTTTGGAGAGGCATCTCTTTAGATTTTTTTCCCATTTTTTGATTGGGTTGTTCGTTTTTCCTGTGCTAAGTTGTCTGAGTTGCTTGTAGATTTTGGAGATTAATTCTTTGTCTGTTGTTTCATTTGCTATGATTTTCTCCCACTCTGTGGGGTGTCTGTTGAGCTTTTTTGTAATTTCTTTTGCTGTACAAAAGCTTTTAAGTTTCAAGAGGTCCCACGTGTTCACTTTTCTTTCAATGCCACTATTTTAGTAGGTGGGTCAGAGAAGATCTTGCTTTGACTGATGTCCTTGAGGGTTTTGCGTATATTCTCCTCTAAGAGTTTGATGGCTTCTGGTCTTACATTGAGGTCTTTAATCCATTTTGAGTTGATCTTTGTGTATGGTGTCAGGGAATGTTCCAACTTCATTTTTTTGCATGTAGCTGTCCAATTTTCCCAGCACCATTGTTGAAAAGGCTGTCTTTCTATTTTATAGTTTCACCTCCTTTGTCAAAAATAAGGTACACATAGGTGCGTGGGTTTATCTCTAGGTTCTCTATCTTGTTCCACTGATCTATAGTTCTGTGTTTGTGCCAGTACCATACTGTCTTGATGACTGTTGCTTTGTAGTAGAGTCTGAAGTTAGGGAGGCTGATCCCTCCAACTCCATTTTTCTTCCTCAGGATTGCTTTGGCTATTTGAGGTCTTTTGTGTTTTCATATGAACTGTATTATTCTTTGGTCTAGTTCTGTGAAAAATGTCAGTGGCAGTTGGATATGTATTGCATTGAATCTGTAGATGATATTTGGTAGTATGGTCATTTTCACAATATTGATTCTTCCAATCCAGGAACATGGAATATCTCTCAATCTGTTTAAGTCTTCTTTAATGTCTCTCATGAGTGTCTTGTAATTTTCTGTGTACAGTTCTTTTGTTTCTTTGGGTAGGTTTATTCCTAGATATTTGACTCTTTTGGTTGCAATGGTGAAGGGGATTGCCTCTTTGATTTCGTTTTCTGATTTTTCATTCTTTGTGTATAGGAATGCCAGTGACTTCTGTGTGTTGACTTTGTATCCTGCGACTTTGCTGAATTCATTGATTAGCTCTAGTAGCTTTGTAACCACGTCTTTGGAATTTTCTATGTATAATATCATGTCGTCTGCAAAAAGAGAGAGCTTGACTTCTTCCTTTCCAATCTGGATTCCTTTGATTTCCTTCTCTTCTCTTATTGCTGTTGCTAGGACTTCCAGGACTATGTTGAATAGTAGTGGTGAAAGTGGGCACCCCTGTCTTGTTCCTGATCTTACAGGGAATGCTTTCAGTTTTTCACTGTTAAGGATAATGTTCGCTGTAGGCTTCTCATAGATGGCTTTTATTATGTTAAGACAGGTTCCTTCTATGCCCATTTTCTGAAGAGTTTTTATCATAAATGGATGTTGTACTTTGTCAAAGGCTTTTTCTGCATCTATTGAGATGATCATGTGGTTTTTATCTTTCAATTTGTTGATATGGTGTATCACATTAATTTGTGGATGTTGAAGAAGCCTTGCATGCCTGGGATGAACCCGACTTGGTCGTGATGTATGAGTTTTTTGATGTGTCGTTGAATTCTGTTTGCTAGGATTTTGTGGAGGATCTTGGCATCTAAGTTCATCAGGGAAATCGGTGTCTAATTTTCCTTTTTTGTGTTGTCTTTGCCTGGTTTGGGTGTCAGGGTGATGGTGGCCTCATAGAATGTGTTTGGAAGTTTTTTCTTGCAATCTGGTTTTACTTGTTCCACTGATCTATAGTTCTGTTTTTGTGCCAGTACCATACTGTCTTGATGACTGTTGCTTTGTAGTAGAGTCTGAAGTTAGGGAGGCTGATCCCTCCAACTCCATTTTTCTTCCTCAGGATTGCTTTGGCTATTTGAGGTCTTTTGTGTTTTCATATGAACTGTATTATTCTTTGGTCTAGTTCTGTGAAAAATGTCAGTGGCAGTTGGATATGTATTGCATTGAATCTGTAGATGATATTTGGTAGTATGGTCATTTTCACAATATTGATTCTTCCAATCCAGGAACATGGAATATCTCTCAATCTGTTTAAGTCTTCTTTAATGTCTCTCATGAGTGTCTTGTAATTTTCTGTGTACAGTTCTTTTGTTTCTTTGGGTAGGTTTATTCCTAGATATTTGACTCTTTTGGTTGCAATGGTGAAGGGGATTGCCTCTTTGATTTCGTTTTCTGATTTTTCATTCTTTGTGTATAGGAATGCCAGTGACTTCTGTGTGTTGACTTTGTATCCTGCGACTTTGCTGAATTCATTGATTAGCTCTAGTAGCTTTGTAACCACGTCTTTGGAATTTTCTATGTATAATATCATGTCGTCTGCAAAAAGAGAGAGCTTGACTTCTTCCTTTCCAATCTGGATTCCTTTGATTTCCTTCTCTTCTCTTATTGCTGTTGCTAGGACTTCCAGGACTATGTTGAATAGTAGTGGTGAAAGTGGGCACCCCTGTCTTGTTCCTGATCTTACAGGGAATGCTTTCAGTTTTTCACTGTTAAGGATAATGTTCGCTGTAGGCTTCTCATAGATGGCTTTTATTATGTTAAGACAGGTTCCTTCTATGCCCATTTTCTGAAGAGTTTTTATCATAAATGGATGTTGTACTTTGTCAAAGGCTTTTTCTGCATCTATTGAGATGATCATGTGGTTTTTATCTTTCAATTTGTTGATATGGTGTATCACATTAATTTGTGGATGTTGAAGAAGCCTTGCATGCCTGGGATGAACCCGACTTGGTCGTGATGTATGAGTTTTTTGATGTGTCGTTGAATTCTGTTTGCTAGGATTTTGTTGAGGATCTTGGCATCTAAGTTCATCAGTGAAATTGGGCTATAGTTTTCCTTTTTTGTGTTGTCTTTTCCTGGTTTGGGTATCAGGGTGATGGTGGCCTCATAGAATGTGTTTGGAAGCGTTCCTTCCTGTGCAATTTTTCTAAAGAGTTTTAGAAGGACAGGCATTAGCTCTTCTTTAAATGTTTGGTAGAATTCGGCTGTGAAGCCATCTGCCCCGTGGCTTTTATTTTTGGGCAGATTTTTAATCACAAATTCGATTTCTGAGCTTGTGATTGGGTTGTTCAAGGTTTCTTATCATAGGAATTTTAAGAAGTTTCTTAAGAATAATCTTTCCCTTCTTTACCATTCCATTCGTGCTCAGTCACTTTAGTCGTGTCTGACTCTTTGTGATCCCATGGACTATAGCTTGCCAGACTCCTCTGTTCATGGGCTTCTTCAGACAAGAATACTCTCGTGGGTTTCCATGCCCTCTTCCAAGGGGATCTTCCTGACCCAGGGATCAAACCCAGATGTCCCACATTGCAGGTAGATTCTTACCACTCAGTCACTGGGGAAGTCATCTTTCCCTTTCCAGGAGCCAAATGGGAG
Organism: Tragulus kanchil; assembly: GCA_022376925.1. Taxonomy (NCBI): domain Eukaryota; kingdom Metazoa; phylum Chordata; class Mammalia; order Artiodactyla; family Tragulidae; genus Tragulus; species Tragulus kanchil. The sequence goes on along the minus strand of JAIOJX010000004.1, from coordinate 239,072,591 downwards.
TTATAACTATGAGCAAAACCTATGGCTGAAAATGCCAGTTTTATCAGAGTAAAGTTCAGTCCAAAACTTGGGCTGCTAAATTTTACCCCTGCTTTAGCAACACTTACCTACCCAGTCCCCAAAAATTAAATTAAATTGTAGCACAAGGGAAAGCTCATTCCTCAGACTTAACACTAAGAGAGGCAGAGAACTCATGGTTCTTCTTAATCATGCTAGGTTCAAGTTTTAGTACTGGTACAGTTTAAATGACTGATGTCAGAGTAACTGTTCTCTGAATGTACGGTTCAGCAGCTGCATTCCTCAGAACTTAACACTGAGTCAAAGGCTTTTTCTGCATCTATTGAGATGATCATGTGGTTTTTATCTTTCAATTTGTTGATATGGTGTATCACATTAATTTGTGGATGTTGAAGAAGCCTTGCATGCCTGGGATGAACCCGACTTGGTCGTGATGTATGAGTTTTTTGATGTGTCGTTGAATTCTGTTTGCTAGGATTTTGTGGAGGATCTTGGCATCTAAGTTCATCAGGGAAATTGGCCTATAGTTTTCCTTTTTGGTGTTGTCTTTGCCTGGTTTGGGTATCAGGGTGATGGTGGCCTCATAGAATGTGTTTGGAAGTTTTCCTTCCTGTGCAATCTTTTGAAAGAGTTTTAGAAGGACAGGCATTAGCTCTTCTTTAAATGTTTGGTAGAATTCGGCTGTGAAGCCATCTAGCCCTGGGCTTTTATTTTTGGGTAGATTTTTAATCACAAATTCGATTTCTGAGCTTGTGATTGGGTTGTTCAAAGTTTCTTATCATAGGAATTTTAAGAAGTTTCTTAAGAATAATCTTTCCCTTCTTTACCATTCCATTCGTGCTCAGTCACTTTAGTCGTGTCTGACTCTTTGTGATCCCATGGACTATAGCTTGCCAGACTCCTCTGTTCATGGGCTTCTTCAGACAAGAATACTCTCGTGGGTTTCCATGCCCTTTTCCCAAAGGGGGATCTTCCTGACCCAGGATCAAACCCAGATGTCCCACATTGCAGGTAGATTCTTACCACTCAGTCACTGGGAAGTCATCTTTCCCTTTCCAGGAGCCAAATGGGAGTTATAACTATGAGCAAAACCTATGGCTGAAAATGCCAGTTTTATCAGAGTAAAGTTCAGTCCAAAACTTGGGCTGCTAAATTTTACCCCTGCTTTAGCAACACTTACCTACCCAGTCCCCAAAAATTAAATTAAATTGTAGCACAAGGGAAAGCTCATTCCTCAGACTTAACACTAAGAGAGGCAGAGAACTCATGGTTCTTCTTAATCATGCTAGGTTCAAGTTTTAGTACTGGTACAGTTTAAATGACTGATGTCAGAGTAACTGTTCTCTGAATGTACGGTTCAGCAGTGCTGCAGAAGTAAGGCTGCTGTGTCTTGATCACATGCTATAAGCTCTCCCTGGTTCCAAGCTCTTTGCATTAACACAGATTCAGGAGTAGGGAAGCCTCTGTCCACCTCCTCATTTCTTCCTAGGTTAAGATAATGCAGATCAAGAGGAGGAGTCATTGCCAAGCAAGGCTGACACAGAAATTGTCTCCTGAGGGTCTGTGACTCTCAATGGACTCCGTGGACACACTGCTGTCGAGCTCTCATATGGACTCATAGGAGAGCCTTGCCTCAAGGATCTACTGGCAGAGAAGTTAAACTAGAATTCAGCTGACGAGGGGCTTGCTTGCTTCTAGCTCTCCATCAGCCCTAACAGATCCTTAGCTCAGGAGGAGCAGGGGTAGAGAGAAAGTAAATGAAACTTACACAGGCCTCTTTCCATTATCCTCTCCCAGTATGCCACTTAAAATAGTATACAGTATTTTTTTATTTTTATAAAAGTAGAACATTCTAATTGTAGAAGATAAAATTTTGAGGAAAATGAAAAACACCCAAAAGTAGCTTTTATTAATATTTTTGGATTTCCTTTTAGTTGCTATCTTGCATGTTTTAGTGCTTAGTAATGGTATTTTAAAAGACTGCTGTTATTGCTGTTTAGTAGCTCAATCGTGTCTGACTCTTTGCAACCCCATGAACTGTAGTCCATCAGGCTCCTCTGACCATGGGACTTTCCAGAGAATACTGCAGTGGGTTGCCATTTCCTTCTCCAGGGTTTAAAAGATTATGTGCATTCTTTTTTTCAGCTTTATTGAGGTACAACTGACATATAAACTTCTAAAATAAACTGTACATAGTGATGATTTGATAAACATGTGAAAGCATTTCCCACATCTAGTTAATTAATAAATCCATCACCTGACATATTTATCTTTTTTGGAGTATTTAAGTTCTCATGTATCAAAGTTTAATTATACAATACAGTTACCATCAACCAATGGTCACCGTGTTTTACTTTAGCCCCCAAACCTTATTCATCTTATAGTATACACCTTTACCAACCTTCAATTTCAGCAACCACTTATTCTGTTCCTAGAAATTTGATGTGTTTTGGTTTTGCTTTTGCATTCCACTTAAAAGTGATACTACACAGTATTGGTCCTTCTTTGTCATTTCACTAAGCATAATGTCCTACAGGTTCATGTATGCTTTCAAAAATGGCAGAATTTCCCCCTTATTTAAGGCTGAATAATATTTAATTGTGTGTGCATATCTATTCATCTGCTGGTGGACACTCAGGTTATGGTTGCTTCCATATCTTGGTTATTGTGAATAGTGCTCCAATGAACATGGGATTGTAGAATATCTCAAGAAACTGTTTACACTTCCTTTGACTACATACCTAAAAATGATATCATTGCTGGATCATATGGTAGTTCAATTTTTAATTTTTTTGAAAAACCTCTATACTATTTTCCATAGTGGCTGCATCAGTTAACATTCCCATCAACAGTGCACAGTGGTTCCCTTTTCTATATATCCTTGCCAACATTTTCTAGCTCTTGTTTCTTTTTCTTTTTTGATGATAAGTCATTCTAACAGATGTGAGGTAATATCTCATTGTGGTTTTGAATTATATATCCCTTATAATGAGTGATGTTGAGCATCCTTCCATGTGTCTGTTGACCATCCACATATCTTCTTTGAAAAATCTTCTATTCAGTTCCTCTGTCAATTTTTTACTCAGATTTTGTGCTGTTGCTATTTTTGTTTTTATTGAGTTGTTTGAGTTCTTTACATATTTTGGATACTAAGCTTTTATCAGATATGTAATTTGAAAATATTTGTTTCCATTCTGTAGATTGCCTTTTCATTTTTTCTTTTTGTGGTTTCTTTTGATGTGAAAATGGTTTTTAGTTTGATGCAGTTCCACTTGTTTATTTTTTCTTCTAATGTTTTTGCTTTTAGTATTAAATACAAAAACATGCTTCCAAAACTAATGTCAAGGAGCTTACTGCCTATGCTTCCTTCTAGGAGTCATAATGGTTTAAAATTTTACATTCAAGTCTTTAATCCATTTTGAGTTAATTTTCAGTTATACTGTAGGATAGGGATCCAATTTTATCTTTTTGGATGTGGCTGTCCAGTTTTTCCAACACCATCTATTGAAGAGGCTATCCTTTTCCTCTCTTATAATTTTGGTTCCTCTGTCACAAATTAATTGACATTATATGTGTGGGTTTATTTCTGAGCTCTCCACTCTTTTATTGATCTATGTGGCTGTTTTTATGCCAATACCGCATTGTTTTGATAACCAGAGCTTTGTAATATAGTTTTAAATCACAAAAGTATGATGCTTCCAGCTTTCTTCTTTCTCAAGACTTCTTTGTCTGCGCTTCCCTGGTGGTCCAGTGGGTAAGGACACCGCCTTGCAGTGCAAGGGACACCGTTCAATCCCTGGCCTGCGAAGATCCCACATGCAGCAGAGTGGCTGGACTGATGTGTCCAATTAACAAACCCGAGCTCTGAAGCGCATGCGCCCAGAGCCAGTGCTCCATGACAACAGAGGCCACTGCGATGGGAGGCCCACATGGGCCAAAGAACAAAGATGGATGAAAATAGAGAAATGAAAGACAAATAGAAGTGGCCCACCCGCGCCCCTCCCTCCCCAACCTGTCTTCACTCCCATCCCCACCAAAAAAAGACTTCTTTGGCTATTTGGGGTTTTTTGTGGTGGCATACAAATATTAGAATCTCAGTCAGCATCTATATGCAAGCTGATCAGAAGAAAGACCCTCAGGCAGCTACTTTTGAAGTCTACAAATAAGATATCTTTCAGTGAAACACTGGCAAATGGCCAGATTACAGAGAAAAGATAGGAGTGCTTAGTAACAGAGCTAGAAAAATTAGGGTACCAAAAATGAAAAGAACTTTATCTTTAAGATAAACTTACACTGCATATTTGTACCAGGAATATTATGAAGGAATATTCCTATCTTCCTGGAAGCTCTGTTCTTAAAAGCAAGAACAAATTAAAAAAAAAAAAAAAAAAGATTACAATCCAATACCTATCTACTAGAGAATAAGTAAACTGCTCTTTTACATGACAGTAGAAATTAAATAGAAGTAAAAATAAGTACACTATAGCCACATACAATATAATGACACAGTGACAATAATAGTACTGAATGAAAAGGCAGGTTCAGAATCCATAACGATACATCTTTTTTAAAAAGTTCAAAAGCCAGTTACAATGAAATAATATAATGCTTAGGCATGTAGTGTACTTAAAAACTCATCAGAATTCCAAGGATGATAGAAAATACATTATTATGGCTATGTCTGTATAGTAAAAGAGTGGTAGGTGAATACGATTTAGATAAATGTACAATTTTTTACTGTTCTCATTCTTGGCTTGGATAACATTTTCCCAAGTATTTACTATACTATGCATAAATAATTGAATTAATTAAGTGATTAAGTGTGCTCATTTGTATAAAAAAGTGTCATTTGTATAAAAAAGATTGACAATATATATAATACAGATCCAAAATGAAAGCATCTGCTTATTTGAATCTTTAAAATATCCACTAAATTTGAATCTTTACTGATATGCCACTCTATTGTTTTTCCTGTGCACTAGCTATCTATCTTTATGTAAGAAACACTGTTTCATTTCTAATACTTTATCAAATGTTTTAATATGTACCAGACAAGTCCTCCCTCATCAACCTCATTCAATATAGGCATTCTGTATTTCAAACAATACTGTGCTAATGGTAGTAGATGCAGATAAAACTATATTATCAAAATGCACAATTTCTCAGTTACATGAAACTATGCAAAATAAGGACAGAGTTCTGATATATATAATTTTTAATTAATAATACACAATGCAGAATAGAAATACCTATATTCTTCCAGCTTCCATCCACACATTCTGTTAGATAAATTTTGAAAGGTATCAAGTTAAAAAATAAAGTATTAATGTGAAAATCATAGATTAATTGGGAGATAATAGCCATATCTCAAATACTGTATCAGAACTATTTTAATAAATAAAAACATTTAGTAAAGTTCCCAGTTCTAAAACAAAAATATGTAACATAATAATTGAGATTATATCAAATATAAAGCACTATATGATGGGACTTGAAGATAAACTTCATTAGTCCACGGAGGTTTTTTCTTTTTTGTTAGGCAGAGGCATCCTGTAACCATTATAATTTGATCAACATGCTTCCTAACTACTCTAGAATGTTCTAGGGCACAGAAACAAATTTCAAGTAATAGATCTTGATTTGCATGGGACAGTGGGCTCTATGGGAAAATATCTAAGTGAAAAGTAAATCTGATAGAGCAGCAGAGCCTGAGATGGAAGGAACAATAATGTTTTCAAGGGGAGTATGAGATTGGGATCACCATCCCTGGAGGTGGCTCCTGAGACCCCTTTTAAGTAAAAGAGTGGTAGGTGAATACGATTTAGATAAATGTACAATTTTTTACTGTTCTCATTCTTGGCTTGGATAACATTTTCCCAAGTATTTACTATACTATGCATAAATAATTGAATTAATTAAGTGATTAAGTGTGCTCATTTGTATAAAAAAGTGTCATTTGTATAAAAAAGATTGACAATATATATAATACAGATCCAAAATGAAAGCATCTGCTTATTTGAATCTTTAAAATATCCACTAAATTTGAATCTTTACTGATATGCCACTCTATTGTTTTTCCTGTGCACTAGCTATCTATCTTTATGTAAGAAACACTGTTTCATTTCTAATACTTTATCAAATGTTTTAATATGTACCAGACAAGTCCTCCCTCATCAACCTCATTCAATATAGGCATTCTGTATTTCAAACAATACTGTGCTAATGGTAGTAGATGCAGATAAAACTATATTATCAAAATGCACAATTTCTCAGTTACATGAAACTATGCAAAATAAGGACAGAGTTCTGATATATATAATTTTTAATTAATAATACACAATGCAGAATAGAAATACCTATATTCTTCCAGCTTCCATCCACACATTCTGTTAGATAAATTTTGAAAGGTATCAAGTTAAAAAATAAAGTATTAATGTGAAAATCATAGATTAATTGGGAGATAATAGCCATATCTCAAATACTGTATCAGAACTATTTTAATAAATAAAAACATTTAGTAAAGTTCCCAGTTCTAAAACAAAAATATGTAACATAATAATTGAGATTATATCAAATATAAAGCACTATATGATGGGACTTGAAGATAAACTTCATTAGTCCACGGAGGTTTTTTCTTTTTTGTTAGGCAGAGGCATCCTGTAACCATTATAATTTGATCAACATGCTTCCTAACTACTCTAGAATGTTCTAGGGCACAGAAACAAATTTCAAGTAATAGATCTTGATTTGCATGGGACAGTGGGCTCTATGGGAAAATATCTAAGTGAAAAGTAAATCTGATAGAGCAGCAGAGCCTGAGATGGAAGGAACAATAATGTTTTCAAGGGGAGTATGAGATTGGGATCACCATCCCTGGAGGTGGCTCCTGAGACCCCTTTGTCTAAGAAAGAATGATGTAGGGGTACGGAAGACTCTATCTGAGGCCCAACCTACATGCTATAAGAAAACAAGTGAAAAAAGACTAGACATATACAAAAGAAAAAAAATAAAATATCTTTTCTTCCCCTTGACGGTCAGAGGAAAGAAACCAGTAACAATGAAGATTGTGCGTGGCTACATTGACAATTACACAAGCAATAACCCTTGAGCAACAAAGATCAGGGTGGACCAGAGGAATGGATACTGGAAAAGAAGTTCTCTAGAACTGCAAAAAATAGCTCTGTTCATGTCAGAATCTTGCCCCTCCAAGGACTCCCAGAAGAAGCTACTCAGGAAAGTTGGAAAAAGGAGATAAAAACCTACACTTCTTGTGAGTCAAGAAACTGCGGATTTAGAGATTTGAGGTTTGGCATGTTGCTATAAAGGAGCAACCAGGAAACATATGGATGACCCCCAAATCTAGTTTTCCCAGACGTGATGTGATAATATTATGCTCAATTAACCAGAGTGTCTTTGTTTCTCTGCCTTCTTTAATTTCAGTGGCGATTCTTCCCTCAGAGAACATTTGGCAATGTCTAGACACACTTTTGACTGTCACAACTGAGGGTGGGTGCTAGCGGTATCTAGTGGGTGGAGCACAGTGATGCTGCATGTAAAATACAAAGGACGGCCTCTCACAACAGCGAGTTATTTAGTCCAAAATGATGACAGTATCACGGTGCAGAGGTCCTGGTTTAAGTCATTTATGTCCTCGCTAGCCCAACCTTCTCAGGGAAAATATAGTATGTATGTCATGGTCACTTTTAAGACATTTTGCAAGTGTCAAGCATGAAACAGACCTTTTGATTACTTCATTTCTTCCTATCTATGCTAATATACACCACTGCTCACTAACACTTTCTTATGCTTTTGAATATATTTGTGTCACTCTCCTGGGTTAATCCATGACAGAATCATATTATCTTTAAAGACTCAGCCATCCATCCACTGTGAAGAAATAAACAAACCTCATGTGAAAAACAAATGGGTTGCAATTATAGCTTCATCTGGTCCCCTGGCGTGTATCTCTAATGCTGATTTAGTACTTCTGGTAAGTGTTTCCCCCAATGCATCTCTTCAGGAGCATCAGAAATAACAGCTGAAAAGAAATGAGCCTTTCCAGTTTCAGTAACTGTAGCTGGAGAGAATTTTAAATCAAAGTTATTGCTAGGATATTTGTAATGCCCAAACATTTGCATAATTTGTATAATCCTCTACTAGGTACCATGCTAAAAAGGATTAATGCATAGGCATGTCGTTATAAACAGGACTGTTGTTGTTTCTTCTTTTTCTGAAGCTGCAATTAATGAAAGAGAAGTAATTAAACAGCTGTTAGAAGAAGCTGCCTGAGATACTTGGTGCATTTATCCAAAGCTATCTGTCCCATTGTAGATCTTGATCTATATACAATATTTGACTTTAGGCTTTGTGAAAAGGGCATCTTTTAATATCTCAACTATCTTTCTGGTAAGAGATGAAGAATCATAGTTTACTCTTAGTATATAGAGTATGACCTTGGAATGTTCTTGTTCATGCATCAAGACTCCATTCATGCATAAGTATGCCATGAGAGTAATCAAGGTAGTTGTTTCTGTCTTCCTTGACTGCTGGCTGTTATTACCCAAATCAAGCACATTAAACACATTGTGGAGGAGATAGGAAAGGAAATGAGCCTTAAAGCATGTTTTCAAAGATATTTTTAATTTGGCAGTCTTCTAACAGGGAATCATTTTTCTTTTGAAGAGCAATGAATGGTCAGTATCAGTTATTTGTCAGAATGTGAGGTGAAAAGAACATATGATAGGCACTTGATTTTGAAAGCAATTTTGTTTTTGAAAAATAAAAATCATTTTACAATGAAAACTTTTTTGTACTGTAGATAAGATTTCTCTATTCAGATACTACATAATGTCAAAGCACTCAAAAGATTGCTGGAATTTAGGGCAGAAATGCAACAGCTCTTGACTAATGAAAAATTCTTGGCTTATGTGACAGAGAGCAAAATAAAAGACAAGAGTAATCTCATGAATTTGGCAAAAGTTTTTATCTTTCAAAGACCCATGACAGAATCATATTATCTTTAAAGACTCAGCCATCCATCCACTGTGAAGAAATAAACAAACCTCATGTGAAAAACAAATGGGTTGCAATTATAGCTTCATCTGGTCCCCTGGCGTGTATCTCTAATGCTGATTTAGTACTTCTGGTAAGTGTTTCCCCCAATGCATCTCTTCAGGAGCATCAGAAATAACAGCTGAAAAGAAATGAGCCTTTCCAGTTTCAGTAACTGTAGCTGGAGAGAATTTTAAATCAAAGTTATTGCTAGGATATTTGTAATGCCCAAACATTTGCATAATTTGTATAATCCTCTACTAGGTACCATGCTAAAAAGGATTAATGCATAGGCATGTCGTTATAAACAGGACTGTTGTTGTTTCTTCTTTTTCTGAAGCTGCAATTAATGAAAGAGAAGTAATTAAACAGCTGTTAGAAGAAGCTGCCTGAGATACTTGGTGCATTTATCCAAAGCTATCTGTCCCATTGTAGATCTTGATCTATATACAATATTTGACTTTAGGCTTTGTGAAAAGGGCATCTTTTAATATCTCAACTATCTTTCTGGTAAGAGATGAAGAATCATAGTTTACTCTTAGTATATAGAGTATGACCTTGGAATGTTCTTGTTCATGCATCAAGACTCCATTCATGCATAAGTATGCCATGAGAGTAATCAAGGTAGTTGTTTCTGTCTTCCTTGACTGCTGGCTGTTATTACCCAAATCAAGCACATTAAACACATTGTGGAGGAGATAGGAAAGGAAATGAGCCTTAAAGCATGTTTTCAAAGATATTTTTAATTTGGCAGTCTTCTAACAGGGAATCATTTTTCTTTTGAAGAGCAATGAATGGTCAGTATCAGTTATTTGTCAGAATGTGAGGTGAAAAGAACATATGATAGGCACTTGATTTTGAAAGCAATTTTGTTTTTGAAAAATAAAAATCATTTTACAATGAAAACTTTTTTGTACTGTAGATAAGATTTCTCTATTCAGATACTACATAATGTCAAAGCACTCAAAAGATTGCTGGAATTTAGGGCAGAAATGCAACAGCTCTTGACTAATGAAAAATTCTTGGCTTATGTGACAGAGAGCAAAATAAAAGACAAGAGTAATCTCATGAATTTGGCAAAATAAATGCCTTTAATCTTATCTAGATACTCATAAATTCTTTGACACAATATGAAGTTAATCATTCTGTTTACAGGAAGATGGTGTTTTAAATACAAGGGAATTTTCTTTTGCTTCCTAGTAAAATACAAGATAAAAGAACAATATTTCTTTCATGTTGTGGTGAAATGACTGGAATAAGAAAATAAGTATACCATGGAAAAAGAATCTGATTTTTACTTTCTGAAGAGAATTAAAATTAAAAAAAAAAAAATGATGACACTGATTCTACCAAACATTTCTAAGAGAAACTTTTCTAAGAGAAAAGTTTGTTTCTCTTGATGACTTGAGATTTCAACGTATATCAGAAAAACTTGACTTTGGTTTAGGGTTCTGGCTAGCTTTCCGACTCATTCCTAATATTGTGAAATCTCACAAGACAGTGCAAAGCAATAGGAGATTCAATTTATCTGCACTTTGCAATTGTAAGGCTATTAATTAACAGCTGATTTTATAACCATTCATTGTCTACAGAAGGCAGGTACATTTTTCTATCATAAACAATTTAAAAACAATCAGGGACAGTATATAAAGTAACTTATTTGTAACAGCAATAACAGTTTTCAGCCAATAAAATTTTAGTTTTATTTTTCCAGCAATCTGTAAAAATACTGCTGAATATATGCAGAATGAATGAATAAATTGTTAAAGGAGTTTCATATTTGTATTACCTTGTAGGTTTCACAAAATTTTCAGCAACTATTCACCTTTATAGTGTTCACTTTCAGAAGTCCAGGAAACAGAGGTATAGAGCTGTTATATGGTTTACATAAAGCTACAGAGTTAGCAGCTGGGCTTCCCAGGTGTCACTGGTGGTAAAGAACCCAGCTGCCAATGCAGGAGAAACACGGGTTTGATCCCTGGGTGGGGAAGATGCCCCAGATTAGGAAATGGCAACCCACGCTAGTCTTCTTGCCTGGAAAAGTCCAAAGACAGAGGTACCTAGAGGGCTACAGTCCGTGGTGCTGCAAAGAGTTGGACATGACTGAAACAACATAGCACAGCACAGTATGTATAAGAAATAAAGAAAAGCATAGGCAAAGGAAAGAGATCAACAAGTGGACTCGATTGTAACATACTCAGTAAAATAGAAAAACATTAAGAATTTCAGCAAAGACTCAGAAAAAGTTCTATTGGGCAGCACTATTCTAGAAACACAAATTATAATAACTGAAATGAAACATCAATAAATGGGTTTAATATCAGAATAAATAAAGCAAGACAGTAGATTAGTAAACAGGAAATGAAGTGTCTAGAAAATATCCTAATGTCTAATATCACAGTGAGGAGTCTAACAGATCCTCTGCCCTACAAAACAACTATTTACCTGGAGAAAATTATTTAAAAAAAATAATAATTTAGTCTATGGATATTTTCTTAAAGGAACACAGAAAGGAGAAAAATATTCATTCAAGAAATCTACTAAATCCTAGAAAGAAAAGTAAGAGTTGCTGGTTTCAAGTCATCACTTTCTCCCTCTCCCTATAGCCTGCACCAGCTGAGACTTACAGAAATTCTACTTGGGGCAGAAGCAACAAAGTCCAGGGCTCCCACTCCCCCCAGCTCTAGGTATATGGTCTTACCTTCACTGGTGTTTCTCATGCCTCCTAGCTCCAGGTAGCATAATTCTGATCTAAGTCAGAACTAAAAGAACTAAAAACTCACTTTCCCCACCCAGACTCTACTTACAGAGAAGAAACTCTACTTCAGGCAAAAAAAGTCCAGGGATACAAGGGCCCGAAAAACCCTTCCTTAGCTCACCAAAAGATGAAGATTTTGTGCCTTGCTGTGACAATGAGGAGAAAGCCCAGAGAAAACCATAAATGGCTAAGAGGATGTCTAGCAGATGAATCTGGTATAGGGCCCATCTTGTTCCATGATTGGTGTGAGACAATGGGGTAGAAATTTCTAGTTGCCTAGTTCTGAAGAGTTGAGACAACTGGTGTAGCAGTAGAAGAAAGAAGCTTCAACAGTAGCCTGGAGATCAGAGGCCACAGCCAATGTCAGAAAAATTTCAGGAATATTTGCCATTGCAACTGTAAGTTAGCTAAATTCTAAAGAGACCTCAAGTACAGATATACAGATTAATGGATTAAGACTAATCTACCTAATGGTAACTAGGGTCAACAGAGAAAAATAGGTCAGAAAGCAGATCAAAACTCTGCCTATCTGAGACCAGAATGTATTTAACCCTCATCTATATTCAGACACTATTTCAGGAAGGACCAGGGAAGCAAAGCCTGACCACTAAAGGGAAAGAAAGAGACCTAATTGGAGTGGGGGCTCTAAAGTGACTTAAAGAATTCTTTTTAAAATATAAGAAACATCTTTAATTGGCAAGTTTATTATTTTTTCTGCAAAAAAATCAGAGTCCCGTGAACATGTCATCAGTTTCAGAAAAATTAATGCTTTGTTTTCGCATGCAAAATGCTACGCAAAAGTTAAATTGTGTTTTATATGTAAAATTTTACCCAGTTTTAACTTATAAAAATAATTTTCCATTTCATTAAAGCTATTTTTAAGAAAATTTTTTGGCCACTTCTATTGGTCTCTTCATTTATCTGTTTTCAACCATCTTTGCTCTTTTGGCCTGTGTGGGACTCCCATTGCAGTGGTCTCTGTTGCTGCAGAGCACCAGTTCTGGGCGCATGCGCTCCAGAGCTCCGGTTCTGTAGTTGGACACATCAGTCCAGCCGCTCTGCAGCACATGGGATCTTCCCAGGCCAGGGATCAAACCGGCGCCCCTTGCACTGCAAGGCCATATCCTTACTCACTGGACCACCAGGGAAACCCTAAAACTATTTTAGTATATGCCTTTCACACCTCTTGGCAAAGCAGTTTCTTCTCCCTCTCTTTAGTCTGAATTTTACGTTACAATCTTTAAATAAACTATAATCAGTTTTGTTGTCTTATTTGTGATGTTTCTTTTTCCCCCAACATATAACCAACTATTCCTCCTTTTTGTACTGAATAACTCAGTCTTCACTTACTGAGTAATGTTTCCACTTTTACTGTATATTAAATTAGATAAGATAATTTATTTTTTGTCAAATTACCTGTTTATAGTTTTGCAGTGATTTAATAATGATAGTTTTAGGATATCTTCTAATATCTAAGAGAGCTAATCACACTCAACATTGTTCTTTATCCTTGTATTTATAAATTTTCCTTTTCCTCATGTAGATGAATTTTAAAATCATCTTGTCAACATTTAAAAGCAAAACATCAATGACATTTTGACTGGGATTAGACTAAACGTGTGAATTAATTGCTGTTCATCTGGAATGTGACATACTTATGTGCTTTTCACATGTGAGTAATATATTCACTGGCTTGTGTGTTGTTTGTACATACAGGTCACACATACTTTTAAAGATAATACTTATATTCTTCTCATTTATTTTCTGTTGTATTTGTACTGGTACATAGCAACTATATTAATTTTTTGTATATTTTTTATTCACACCATTATTTACAGAACTTAAGAGTTCTAACAGTTAATCGTTCTGACTTTTTAATTGGTTCTTATATTTTACTTGGAACCACCTCCTAATTTACACTAGACTTTCCCTGTTTCCTTTTTGTCCCAGGGAAAAAATCAATGCTGCTTCTGCTTGCTTTAATGATATGGTGCATTTTTAGCTTGCAGTCATAGTGTTCCATGGACCCCAAGGATGACAGTGTGCATTGGAACAAAACAAACAATGCCATAAATACGCATTCCTTATAGTGTACTGGTTAACAATATCTGTGTTCAAAAAAATCAACTAAACAAGATTACATTCCAGCAGTTTCCAAACAGTGCCTGACAACCATAAACTATCATCTGTGGCATCAGAACAAATGATGAAATACCCAAACAGCTTGTGGTCCTGGTGAAAGACTCTATTGCTTTCAAATGATCAGTCATTGTTTGTAGTGAGAAGACTGAAGATAACTTCCTTTAAGAGTAAACCAAGTATTCCAGGTTGCCTCACTATCTGGAAGGAGCCAGCCAATATCGCCTTCATTCTATCTATCTGAGTAGGGGTAGGCTCTGGGAGAACTTACCCTTTTAAAGGAAACATATTTTTTTCTTGACCTCATAATTACCACACACATATTTTTAACTAGATGTGGATTCCTTCAACTGCAACACTTGAATGTAGGGGGAAGACCATTCAGAGAAACAGGAGAAAGGTGTTTGGTATCACGTTTCCTGCGCAGGTTCCCTGGAATCAGACACCGGTGGTCTGCCTATTTAGGTGAGCCGTGCCTCCACTCTGCTGAAGCCATCAGGAGCCTGGCCCTTCAGTAACAACCATCTCTCAGAATCTCATTGTTACAGATCCCCCCACAGGCTTGTTGTCAGTTGCATTTCCTTTGTCCCTGCCTTTTATCTCAGAGCCACTGACCTGATGCTGCTTTAGCTGAGATAAAATAACTATACCTGTAGATATTCACAGAGGTCTGAGTGGGAGGCTTGATATCATAGTAAATCGGAAAAAAGATAAAAGGTGGAGCTAGCAAACAGCATCACACACAAGCTGCAGCTTCACTTGGAGGTGCTATGGTTGAACAACAAAGGAACAAGGTTGACTCATTTGGTTTCTATTGTACTGGAGTGATGCGGTTATTTTAGTGTGTGTCCTAGCTCTTCCTTCCAGAGTATCAAATAGAAATGGATTGGTTCAAGCCCTAGTGAATACATTTGGCTCATAATACAGTTTGCCATTAAATCAAATTTATAGTTGCCTAAAATAGCCTCTCCAACTGTGCAGAGCTCATATAAGTAGCAGTCGGAATGCTAAGAGTACTTTTTGCCATTTGTTCAAAAGTGCATAAGTTGCTAAAGATACACTTTTCAATTGTTCTCTGTCCTACTGAGACTATTGCAAGGATTCCATTTCTCCTCAATTACACTAAAATGATGCACTTCTGTCTGCTGCTGTTTTGAATCCTTATTATCTCTAAATGTGTTTCCTTGTAATACTAAAAGGTGTCAAGTAAAACACCAGGGAGCTCAAAAGGTTGTTGTTTCTTTCCCTTTCTTACATTCCCCCCGCCCCAACATTTGTTTTTTCTTCTTTTCCAGAGGATTCACGGGTATTGGTGTTTTAGTTGCTCATTTGACCCTATGAACTATAAATAGCCCACCAGGCTCCTCTCTCCATGGAATTTTCACTTCATTCTTCCATAGCAGTGATTGTCAGCTGGGAAGACTTTGCTCACAGGGGACATCTGGCAATATTCGGAGGTATTTTAGTGGTCACTACTGTATGAGAGTTGCTACTGGCCAGTGGGCAGTGGCCAGAACTGCTGCTAAACACTACACTGCATGGGACAGCCCTCACAGCAGACATTGATCCACCGCCTGTGCCAACAGGCTCAAGATTAAAACATTTTGTCATGGAGAAATAAGATTCATTGGAATTAAGTTTTACGTGATTTTTAGAGATGGTGAAATGACAAATGAAATGTTTTTACTATATTATCTTGAATTTAAACAGAAATGGTTAGTGCCCACAGAGGACTTCTAGAGATAGAATTTTCCATGAAGTCATTATTGTTGCTCAGTAGCTAAGTTGTGTCTGATTCTTTTGTGACCCCCGTGGACTGTAGCCTGCCAGGCTCTCCTGTCTATGGGATTTCCTAGGCAAGAATACTGGAGTGGGTTGATGAATCATTAAAATTCTTCCTTTTATTAAATCTATCACTAAATTTACCTCAAGGTCTGAATTCACTTTTCTATTTAACAGTCTCCTCTTATCTATCACTGATGTGTTTAACTGAAAGATTTTCCTCTGGTAGAAAAATAGCACAAATATTCCTTGTAATTTCATTTACCTGGCAAGAGTATTATTTAAAACAATTTTAACTTTTTGAATGTTTATGAAAATAATACATATTTATGTATGCTTCAATATAGTATATTTAAATATTGAGGTAAAGTGAGACTAATGGAACCTACCTAGTTAACTTCATATCGTTACATTTTCCAGGTTACACTTGAATTTCATTCTTGGTTTTAATGTGTTTACTTTTCATTCTTAGTTTTTACAAGAATGAGACCTTTTTGGTTTGACCTGTTCCTCTTAAATAAGAAGTAGCTAGTAACCTCTTATATAAAGTATGATTTTTTTCTCCAGGTATGCAACTGACTTTCATAAGTAAATACTAGGTTTTATGAGCTTCCCCAGTGGCTCAATGGTAAAGAATGCACTTCACGGGTATTGGTGTTTTAGTTGCTCATTTGACCCTATGAACTATAAATAGCCCACCAGGCTCCTCTCTCCATGGAATTTTCACTTCATTCTTCCATAGCAGTGATTGTCAGCTGGGAAGACTTTGCTCACAGGGGACATCTGGCAATATTCGGAGGTATTTTAGTGGTCACTACTGTATGAGAGTTGCTACTGGCCAGTGGGCAGTGGCCAGAACTGCTGCTAAACACTACACTGCATGGGACAGCCCTCACAGCAGACATTGATCCACCGCCTGTGCCAACAGGCTCAAGATTAAAACATTTTGTCATGGAGAAATAAGATTCATTGGAATTAAGTTTTACGTGATTTTTAGAGATGGTGAAATGACAAATGAAATGTTTTTACTATATTATCTTGAATTTAAACAGAAATGGTTAGTGCCCACAGAGGACTTCTAGAGATAGAATTTTCCATGAAGTCATTATTGTTGCTCAGTAGCTAAGTTGTGTCTGATTCTTTTGTGACCCCCGTGGACTGTAGCCTGCCAGGCTCTCCTGTCTATGGGATTTCCTAGGCAAGAATACTGGAGTGGGTTGATGAATCATTAAAATTCTTCCTTTTTATTAAATCTATCACTAAATTTACCTCAAGGTCTGAATTCACTTTTCTATTTAACAGTCTCCTCTTATCTATCACTGATGTGTTTAACTGAAAGATTTTCCTCTGGTAGAAAAATAGCACAAATATTCCTTGTAATTTCATTTACCTGGCAAGAGTATTATTTAAAACAATTTTAACTTTTTGAATGTTTATGAAAATAATACATATTTATGTATGCTTCAATATAGTATATTTAAATATTGAGGTAAAGTGAGACTAATGGAACCTACCTAGTTAACTTCATATCGTTACATTTTCCAGGTTACACTTGAATTTCATTCTTGGTTTTAATGTGTTTACTTTTCATTCTTAGTTTTTACAAGAATGAGACCTTTTTGGTTTGACCTGTTCCTCTTAAATAAGAAGTAGCTAGTAACCTCTTATATAAAGTATGATTTTTTTTTTCTCCAGGTATGCAACTGACTTTCATAAGTAAATACTAGGTTTTATGAGCTTCCCCAGTGGCTCAATGGTAAAGAATGCACTTGCAATGCAGGAGATGCAGATGCCTGGATTTGATCCCTGGGTCAGGAAGGGATTTGATTCCAGGAGAAGGAAATGGCAACCCACTCCAGTAATCTTGCCTGGAAAATTCCATGGACAGTGGAGCCTGGTGGTCTATACAGTCCATGGTGTCACAAAGAGTCAGACACGACTGAGTGACTAAATAACAACCTACTGCTATGGACTGAATGTTTGTGTCCCCCTAAAAAATCTTCTGTTGAAGCCCTAATCTCCAGTCTGATGGTATTTGGAGATAACGCCTCTGGGAGGTAATTAGGTCATGAAATTGGAGCCCTCATGATAGGGTTAGTGCCCTTATAAAAAGAGACAAGAGAGAACTTGTTTTCTCTCTGTGTGTCTATCAGTCTCTCAGTGTGTCTCTCTCTCTGCCTCTCTATATGCATTTTAGAAACAATTTGTCAATCATGTTGCATCAGAGACCAGAAATTAATGCAAAAATAGATCAGTAGACAACAAAAAAGCAATAGATAATGCAAAACCAGTATAATGAAAGAAATGCTAAACCAGAGGTGAATATCACAGTTATTTCCTTAATCATTCTAGAACCATTTTAAACTATGAAACTCCCTGAGGAAAGACTGGTGCTTTGATTAGAATAATCTCATATATCAATACAGTATAATCAATTCTTAAATTCACATGTATCTACTCAATGTCAATCAAGCTCCGTTTAACTGAAAGATTTTCCTCTGGTAGAAAAATAGCACAAATATTCCTTGTAATTTCATTTACCTGGCAAGAGTATTATTTAAAACAATTTTAACTTTTTGAATGTTTATGAAAATAATACATATTTATGTATGCTTCAATATAGTATATTTAAATATTGAGGTAAAGTGAGACTAATGGAACCTACCTAGTTAACTTCATATCGTTACATTTTCCAGGTTACACTTGAATTTCATTCTTGGTTTTAATGTGTTTACTTTTCATTCTTAGTTTTTACAAGAATGAGACCTTTTTGGTTTGACCTGTTCCTCTTAAATAAGAAGTAGCTAGTAACCTCTTATATAAAGTATGATTTTTTTTTTCTCCAGGTATGCAACTGACTTTCATAAGTAAATACTAGGTTTTATGAGCTTCCCCAGTGGCTCAATGGTAAAGAATGCACTTGCAATGCAGGAGATGCAGATGCCTGGATTTGATCCCTGGGTCAGGAAGGGATTTGATTCCAGGAGAAGGAAATGGCAACCCACTCCAGTAATCTTGCCTGGAAAATTCCATGGACAGTGGAGCCTGGTGGTCTATACAGTCCATGGTGTCACAAAGAGTCAGACACGACTGAGTGACTAAATAACAACCTACTGCTATGGACTGAATGTTTGTGTCCCCCTAAAAAATCTTCTGTTGAAGCCCTAATCTCCAGTCTGATGGTATTTGGAGATAACGCCTCTGGGAGGTAATTAGGTCATGAAATTGGAGCCCTCATGATAGGGTTAGTGCCCTTATAAAAAGAGACAAGAGAGAACTTGTTTTCTCTCTGTGTGTCTATCAGTCTCTCAGTGTGTCTCTCTCTCTGCCTCTCTATATGCATTTTAGAAACAATTTGTCAATCATGTTGCATCAGAGACCAGAAATTAATGCAAAAATAGATCAGTAGACAACAAAAAAGCAATAGATAATGCAAAACCAGTATAATGAAAGAAATGCTAAACCAGAGGTGAATATCACAGTTATTTCCTTAATCATTCTAGAACCATTTTAAACTATGAAACTCCCTGAGGAAAGACTGGTGCTTTGATTAGAATAATCTCATATATCAATACAGTATAATCAATTCTTAAATTCACATGTATCTACTCAATGTCAATCAAGCTCCAAATAATGATTTGGATGTTGAGGGTCCAAAATGAAAAGATATTATTAGATATATTTCCTGCTCCTACAGTCTACATTTTGTTTTATTATACTTGCTAGACATATGAATTATATAACAAACTAGTTTATCTCATAGTTTGAGATGTCATTTTCAACTAAATTCTGTGTGTACATGTTAAATAGAAAAAAAAAAAAAAAAACCTTACTGTTGGATAGAGGAAAAAGTAAACAGCATGGACCTTGCTGATTTTTTGGAGTCTCTGTTACCCTAAGTGGGTAAAATTGCTCAGAATAGTTCCTAAAATGATGCCGTTTTATTGCAATATGCTGATAGATTTAAGGACACAAATACAGCTTTTTGTTTTTGGGAAGTCTTTTTTTTTTGTTCCTACAATATTTTAATTATTATAAACAGAAAATATCTAAGTAACTGAAACAAAAATAGGTATAGTTAGATTTGCATGTAAAAGAAAAGATAGCTAAGTTATCGACCATACTATTGAAAGATGGGTTTAAAATTTTCCCTTCCTTTTAAGATTTAGTTTTAGGCTTAATACAGTTGGGCTGAATACTAGGAGACTTTGTAGATACTGCAGCTCCGATGTGCTATATTGAAATGGAAGTATGGAGTATATTATAGTTTGAAATGAATATCAAGGGAGTAATACTCTGGGTTTTCCCAGTGGCTCAGCAGTAAAGAATCTGCTTGCAATTCAGGAGACGCAGGTTTGATCCCTGGATCAGGAAGAGGAAGTGGGCATGGCAACCCACTCTAGTATTCTTGTCTGGAGAATTCCATGGACAGAGGAGCCTGGCAGGATACATGCTATCGGGCTGCAAAGAGTCAGACAAGACTTAGCATGCAGGCACAACACTAGCCTTGCAGAATCAATAGATCAATGCCAACAAAGCAGCACATAGGAGAAAAAAGAAATAGGAGGAACTGGAAAGATAAAGCTAACAATAGAAGAGTGAAGAGGCAATAGAAGAGTATCTGTGAAGAAAGAAGACTTTTCTTTTCCAACCTCAATAAGCTTCCCATCTGTAGCAAGATCTGGATATTACCTGTTGCTTTTTTAACTCAATCACACTAAACCTATTGTTCCTTTCATAATAACTATACCCTAGTTGAAGATGTTCTTTAATGTAACAGAAATACAAATTAAATTCTGAAACTGATTTAACATTCTTGAAATCATCAGTAGCCTTTGCTAGAAGTAGTCATCATTGATCTTATATGACCAGAGGGAAAGAAAACAGTAATGGATCAAGAATTTGTAATTAATGATATAATAATAATAAGTGATAAAAATAGAATGATAATAAAATTATTGATTTCTCCCCAGGGGTAATTTGGATTACTTGGGAGCAGGTGAAAAAAGGAAGCAAGTCATTATACATTCATAGAGATTATT
Organism: Tragulus kanchil; assembly: GCA_022376925.1. NCBI lineage: Eukaryota > Metazoa > Chordata > Mammalia > Artiodactyla > Tragulidae > Tragulus > Tragulus kanchil. The sequence continues at coordinate 239,051,801 of JAIOJX010000004.1, read as the reverse complement.
TTGATAAATTTATTACTCTTCCTATGGTAATACCAGAAGACCTAATCATGTAAGCTCTGAAAATGAGAGTGAAATAATTCAATTCAATGAAATTATAAATGATTGAAATGGATATCTAAGAAATATGGAACTACATTTTGTAAGAAGTATCGAGGTGTGGAGGAATTTTGAAATGGTTTAATAAACTGACAGTGTATAAGGCATGTATAAGATGTACACAGCTCCACTCCTGAAATGCTATCTTGCACGAAAGCTCAGTCTCTGGTACTGCATGCTCTCAATAATTCACACTTTTTAGGATGCATCTGCCAAGACTAATGAAAGCATGGGATTTGGATTAAAAACCCAGATTCTCTTCCCAGCTGTGCCTCCCTGACCCATCAGGAAAATGAGAAAATAGTCCATCTTCATAAAGCACTTTGCTGCCTGACCTTTCTCTGTTTTTTCTTTCTTACTAGTGTGACACCAACACATTTATACCTTGATGGATAGCAATGCCCTTAAGAGGCAAACTCCAAGTGGTGAGCCCAGGAATAATCGAGATTATGGAAAAGTATGAAGCAGCAGGATTGATTTCCTAAAATCACATTCCAAAATAACTTCTGTTACTACCCACGTGAGCTTTAGACTTTCCTATCTGACTTCCTATGGCTGACCTCTTTTCCTAAGAACATGAGCAGCCTGGGCTTAGAGGAGCCAGCAGTTCCAGAACTGAGATAGAGTGTGGGAGGGGAAATAAACTTTTGGTCAAGAACAAATGGGGATTGAGGTCAGAGTCTCAGGTGAGGGTGTGGGAAACAAGTAGAAGTAAAAAATTTAGTCTAAATTGGAAGGCGGAGTCCAGAGACCAGGCATCAGGAAAAGTCTCAGGAAAAGAACAAACAAGGTAGTCAAGGCAGGTATGGGAAGCAAAGCACAGAGAGATTCCTGGACACAATGGGATGCACTGCACTGAGCCCTTTCTAATGTGGTGCTACAGTTGAGCCTATGGACGGTGGGAACCTGTGAATGGTGTGGACGGTGGGAACCATGCAGCTGAGCTGTTTCTACAGCTCTAAATATTCAATTGCAGGCTTCCCAAGTAGCTCAATGTTAAAGGATCTACCTGCCAATGCAGGAGATGCGGGAGGTGTGGGTTCAATTTCTGGGTCAGGAAAATCCCCTGGAGTAGGAAATGGCAACCCACCTCAGCATTCTTGTCCGGAAAATTCCATGGACAGAGGAGCCTGAGGGGCTACAGTCCACAGGGTTGCAAAGAATCAGATATGACTGAGCACTCATGCCGAAATATTTAATTGCCTCCTTAGATATGAAAGTTTTAGAAATGGAAAGTAGGAATAAAACAAGTGTTTCAAGGAAAACAACACTATGAAAAGAAATCTAATTTTCTCACATAAAAACAAGGAATTTGTACTTTTAAATGCCAAAAATAAATGACGTCTCTGAATTAGTCCAAATTTAATAAGTCAGAATTTATGTTATCTGGCCTAAAAAAATCTCCCACAGTTTATGGACACTGAAATGGATTTATCACTCTAGGGAATTCTGGCCCTCTTCTACCAGTATAAATAGAACCTGTTATTGTTAGAGCCTGCTTATGCTGTTGTAGTTTAATTAATCAGGTTATTCGTTGGCAATGAATTACCTGTGAAACATCAGTTACTTAAACACAGCAAATTGCCTTTTCATTAGTCACATTCCAAAATAACTTCTGTTACTACCCACGTGAGCTTTAGACTTTCCTATCTGACTTCCTATGGCTGACCTCTTTTCCTAAGAACATGAGCAGCCTGGGCTTAGAGGAGCCAGCAGTTCCAGAACTGAGATAGAGTGTGGGAGGGGAAATAAACTTTTGGTCAAGAACAAATGGGGATTGAGGTCAGAGTCTCAGGTGAGGGTGTGGGAAACAAGTAGAAGTAAAAAATTTAGTCTAAATTGGAAGGCGGAGTCCAGAGACCAGGCATCAGGAAAAGTCTCAGGAAAAGAACAAACAAGGTAGTCAAGGCAGGTATGGGAAGCAAAGCACAGAGAGATTCCTGGACACAATGGGATGCACTGCACTGAGCCCTTTCTAATGTGGTGCTACAGTTGAGCCTATGGACGGTGGGAACCTGTGAATGGTGTGGACGGTGGGAACCATGCAGCTGAGCTGTTTCTACAGCTCTAAATATTCAATTGCAGGCTTCCCAAGTAGCTCAATGTTAAAGGATCTACCTGCCAATGCAGGAGATGCGGGAGGTGTGGGTTCAATTTCTGGGTCAGGAAAATCCCCTGGAGTAGGAAATGGCAACCCACCTCAGCATTCTTGTCCGGAAAATTCCATGGACAGAGGAGCCTGAGGGGCTACAGTCCACAGGGTTGCAAAGAATCAGATATGACTGAGCACTCATGCCGAAATATTTAATTGCCTCCTTAGATATGAAAGTTTTAGAAATGGAAAGTAGGAATAAAACAAGTGTTTCAAGGAAAACAACACTATGAAAAGAAATCTAATTTTCTCACATAAAAACAAGGAATTTGTACTTTTAAATGCCAAAAATAAATGACGTCTCTGAATTAGTCCAAATTTAATAAGTCAGAATTTATGTTATCTGGCCTAAAAAAATCTCCCACAGTTTATGGACACTGAAATGGATTTATCACTCTAGGGAATTCTGGCCCTCTTCTACCAGTATAAATAGAACCTGTTATTGTTAGAGCCTGCTTATGCTGTTGTAGTTTAATTAATCAGGTTATTCGTTGGCAATGAATTACCTGTGAAACATCAGTTACTTAAACACAGCAAATGTGCATTTCTCTCTCATACTACATATGCAATGTGAGTCAACAGAGCAGCAGCTCTGTTTCACATGATGGAAGGAGAGATTAACAGGATCCTCCAGTCAGAGTATAACTGGTAGTTATGATAGGAAAAAAGTCAGATTAGAAAAACTCAGAGGCTTTCTATTTCCTCAGCTTGAAGCCTGAACATCACATTCATGCACATTTCATCAGCCATAGTTGGTCTACTGGTCTACCTAAAGAAGGTTGGGAAGCATTATCTCCCCTAAACAGGAGTAGAAAGGAGAACTGGGTGATTTTGAGTACTAGTGATGTTTACCGCATCTGGCATTATAAAATAACTATAAGAACCTAGAAAATCACCCTCATGGAGAAAGGGGAGAGACATAAGCAGAAGAAAAACCTAGGGATATGGACATAGTCAAGAAAGAACAACTGAAGTACTGTAAGTCATTTTAAATAAGAATATTTCAGGTACTCCATAAATATGCAGTTTCGGGCTTCCCTGGTGGTCCAGTGGGTAAGGACAGCGCCTTGCAGTGCAAGGGGCGCCAGTTCGATCCCTGGCCTGGGAAGATCCCACGTGCCGCGGAGTGGCTGGACTGATGTGTCCAATTACTGAGCTGGAGCTCTGGAGCGCATGCGCCCAGAGCCAGAGCTCTGCAGCAACAGATGCCACCGTGATGGGAGGCCCACAGGAGCCAAAGAACAAAGACGGATGAAAATGGAGAAATGAAAGACCAATAGAAGTGGCCCGCCCGCTCCCCTCCCTCCCCAACCCAAACCCCGCCCAAAATAAATAAATAAAATAAATCTTTAAAAAAAAAATGCAGTTTCTGCACACTTGAGGTTTCCCTCTAATATGAAAAAAATTATTTCTTGGGCCTATTAAAGGCAAGATATATTTTTAAAACACATAGGATGGAATTCGCCTTTCTGAGGTCGGTCGAGTGAGATTAAAGAACAGAGGCAAAAGTCTAGATGGAGCACAATGCTGAGTTTCTTGCTCAGTAGGGAACTGATTTGACATGTGTTCAGAGAATTGTAAGAAAGGAGCCTTGTTAATTATTGAGTAAATAAGTAAAACCAAATGAACCTTGAGGAAATCTAAATGGCAAAAGTGAATAATTTTAGGGTAGTACAGGACTTTATTCTCTTTAGAATTGCCAAGAAGAAGGAAAGGGCCCACAGGAGACAAGAGTAATTATGGTGAGAGATTAACACGCTTGGGATTCAGAGAAAAAGATAAGATGCACAGAGAAGACCAGGAAGTCTCCTCTGAGAAGAATAAGCAATCCCAGTGGGCAAGTGGGAATCTACTGAGTTTGGGATTGTGAAGAGCTTGATTGAGACTCTAGACTCGGCAGGTCTCACTTTTGGACAAAATGAATGAGTCAGGACAGGAATGCTTAGACTGACTTAGCTCCATTTGAATTTTAATTCTGACTAGATAACCTATTATTAGTATTACTTTTAAGAGCTTCTCTAGCCTTTAATCATCCATATTGCCTCAAATTTTTAGAATATCTTTATTTCCTTCTATGTTTGCAGTTAAATCATTAAGGATCCCAAATAAGGCTCTGTGTTTCAGACAGAATAGCTGGGGAGGTGTTTAAAATCAGGCTGAGTAGTGGTCAGGGATGATAGTAAATAATCAAGATGAGAGTAAATAATCAAGATGCTATGGTCTGTGGAAGCAAAGAGAAGATGATGTGGTCAGTCTACAATGTGGGCAGGGATGAATAGGAGTCTTTGGCCTGCCTAATAATGACTGATTCAATTTAGGTGGCAAAGGCAATTCTTACTGGGATTTCTATTTCTTCATATAAAATCATTCAAGCTATAGCAAGATTATAAATTAGAAAGAGTAGCTTAGGAACTTGATCTTTTCTCATTCTAAATATTAGTGTCCATCACAGACATTCTAAGCACATTTTCTATTCTGGTATCCAAGCCTCTGATTCAAACTGGCCCAAGAAGTAACCTCTATGGAATGTCATTTGTTGTGTCTCCCAGGCTGACCAAATTGAAGTAACCTCGTCATTTTTCTGAGGTCGGTGGGAGTGAGATTAAAGAACAGAGGCAAAAGTCTAGATGGAGCACAATGCTGAGTTTCTTGCTCAGTAGGGAACTGATTTGACATGTGTTCAGAGAATTGTAAGAAAGGAGCCTTGTTAATTATTGAGTAAATAAGTAAAACCAAATGAACCTTGAGGAAATCTAAATGGCAAAAGTGAATAATTTTAGGGTAGTACAGGACTTTATTCTCTTTAGAATTGCCAAGAAGAAGGAAAGGGCCCACAGGAGACAAGAGTAATTATGGTGAGAGATTAACACGCTTGGGATTCAGAGAAAAAGATAAGATGCACAGAGAAGACCAGGAAGTCTCCTCTGAGAAGAATAAGCAATCCCAGTGGGCAAGTGGGAATCTACTGAGTTTGGGATTGTGAAGAGCTTGATTGAGACTCTAGACTCGGCAGGTCTCACTTTTGGACAAAATGAATGAGTCAGGACAGGAATGCTTAGACTGACTTAGCTCCATTTGAATTTTAATTCTGACTAGATAACCTATTATTAGTATTACTTTTAAGAGCTTCTCTAGCCTTTAATCATCCATATTGCCTCAAATTTTTAGAATATCTTTATTTCCTTCTATGTTTGCAGTTAAATCATTAAGGATCCCAAATAAGGCTCTGTGTTTCAGACAGAATAGCTGGGGAGGTGTTTAAAATCAGGCTGAGTAGTGGTCAGGGATGATAGTAAATAATCAAGATGAGAGTAAATAATCAAGATGCTATGGTCTGTGGAAGCAAAGAGAAGATGATGTGGTCAGTCTACAATGTGGGCAGGGATGAATAGGAGTCTTTGGCCTGCCTAATAATGACTGATTCAATTTAGGTGGCAAAGGCAATTCTTACTGGGATTTCTATTTCTTCATATAAAATCATTCAAGCTATAGCAAGATTATAAATTAGAAAGAGTAGCTTAGGAACTTGATCTTTTCTCATTCTAAATATTAGTGTCCATCACAGACATTCTAAGCACATTTTCTATTCTGGTATCCAAGCCTCTGATTCAAATGCTTACTGGCCCAAGAAGTAACCTCTATGGAATGTCATTTGTTGTGTCTCCCCAGGCTGACATTGAACCATTGATAGTATTTGTCAGGACGTGACACTTCAACCAGCTGTCACTTCTCAAAGCACTTTCACGCACAGTTGTCGGTGAGGAGTTAAGACTGTAGCACCAGGGACAGTAAGGATTAGGTTTGACAGTGATTCAGACAAGTGTATAGTTTAGCTTTGCCCAAATCAGGATGCCTTTCTATTTTAGAAAGAGGATGATTTCAGTTACTGAAACCTAATTTTAAAAAGCTGAAGATAAAGAAATGTAGAAGGAACTTGAATGACAAGATGGTAAAGCATATAGGATTGTTGATCACTGCTTTTCAATTAAGGTTCAAAAAATATAGGACAGACACAAGGGTTTCACTCTATTCCTAGAAAAAGAAAAAGTCAAAAATGAAAAAGTCAAAAACTTATTTTACAGTCATAGGGAAATAATGCTTTTCCAGCTTCCTAGAAAGATGGTTTGATAACTGAAACAGATGTGCTGTTTAGCTCTTTCTCCTTGACCTTTTCACAAGTCTCCTAATTCTGATCAGGTAGTGAACAGCTGTCAAAATAAATCTGCCCTTGAGCTTTGAGGAGAGCAATGAGGCCTCAGACACTGCAGCTTCATGCCTTGCATCACAGTTTAGGTCAGAGATTACAAACAGTAATCCAGAGGATATGAAAAACACTCTGATGATGTTGAGAAAAGCCATTCTAACTCCTCTCTCCCCACAGAGGGTGGAAGAGACAGGCGGTGGGAGTTGAGGTTAGAAAAGCCCATTAGCATCGAGCATATTGAGTCTAGATTTTCTGGAGCCAGCCGAGTTGGTGTTTGCGGACTGATAACACATCTTTTTCATTTCTGAGTGAGACCTGTACATGGTTCCTGTCATTTTAGTATCTTTCTGGGAATCTACACAACTCTGATATGATAATTAGAAATTCATGGTGAGGAAAGACGGAAGTGCCTGGTTTGGTGGGGCACAGCCTCAAACCAGCAGCTGGTTCAGACAAGGAGGTTTAGATTCCAGCAGCTGGACTGCGGGTTGGAGCCCCAGCTGTGTCCTCGCCTCCCAACCTGAACGCATTCCAGCACAAAACTGACAAAAAGAGCAGATCAGGCAGCTTCTTGCTCAGCCAGTTTGGTAAATCATCCTCTTTAAAAGCTGATATTAGGGGTTTCCCTCGTGATCCAGTGGGTAAAGAGTCTGCCTTGCAGTGCAAGGGGTGCTGGTTTGATCCCTGGCCTGGTCTGGGAAGATCCCACGTGCAGCGGAGCAGCTGGACCAATGTGTCCAATTGCCAAGCCCGAGCTCTGAAGCGCATGCGCCCAGAGCCAGTGTTCTGCAACAAGAGAGGCCACGCATGCAATGGGAGGCCCACACGGGCCAAAGAACAAAGATGGATGAAAATAAATAAATGAAATAAAAGTGGCCAGAATTTTTGTTAAAAACCCAGATATATATAAAAAAGCTGATGTTAGCCTGTACACAGGAGTACGTCTACTTATGAAGCATGCTTGGTAATCCTACCATGGAGTATAAAAAGATAATATAACTTATTTTTAATCTCAATATTGTACATTTTACAATGATATTCTCTGCACATTTTTAAATGTATGCAATTCACTAGACTGAAGTGACTTAGCACACAGCACAATAAACTAGAACATGGAATTGAATATAAAATAATATATATAAATATATATATATATGGAGAGATATCCCCATTGCATATGTGCATGTATGCTCAGTCACTCAGTAATGTCTAATTCTTTGAGATCCTATGGACTGTATGCATGCTCCCCTGTCCATGGGATTATCCCAGCAAAAACACTGAAGTGGGCTGCCATTTTGTCCTCCAGGATATCTTCCAAAGCCAGGAACCGAACCTGCCTTTCCTGTGACTTCTGCATTGAAAGGAGGATTATTTTCCATTGAGCCATCTGGGAAGTTGGGCTGCTATAACAAAATACCACAAACTGGATGGTTTATAAACACCAAACAACTCTGTAAAAATATTTAAAAAATTGAAAATAAAAAAATTAAAGACAAAAGAAAACAAACCACCAAACATTTCTTTCTCACAGTTATGGAGGCTGGAAGTCCAAGATCTGGTGTCTGGTGAAGGACAGCTTCTTAGTTGGCCATTTTTTGTTGTTGTTGTTAAAAACTCACATGTGGCAGAAGGGATCTCTTGCATAAAAACACTAACCCCACTGCCCTAATGACCTAATCACCTCCCAAGCTCTATAAATGCATAACGTCACGGGTTAGAATATCAACATATGAATTCAATACAAACACTCAGAATATAACACAGTTTTGTTTCTTTTTTTTTTTTTTTTTTACTGGTAGGGGCACATACAATCAAAAAAAATATTACTAGACCACTGTCCTATGTTACCTCCTTCCCCCAGCCAAATGCTTATAGGAAACAAGGCACACTGGGGAAGAATTACTGTCATAGAAACTCTCTAAAAGTTACTCAGAACAAACTTTTTGACTTAGAATAGTGATCAGACTGATGTCAGTACGGGCCAGAGGGAAGGAAAAAGAAGGGAAGGGAGAAATGAGAAATGAAAGTTTCTTTCCTCAGGTGACATCTTTCTTCAATAATAAACATTTAAACAAAAGACACAGACTGTTCACCTTCCTTACCGCACATCCATGGCATACTACACAAACTTTAGTGGGAACCATGTAACTCTGGTGAATAATCTGGTAAACCCAAGGAACAAGATTCAAGGGTACCACCTTGGGGAGGGCTTGTTTAGTGAGTGGAGGATACTAAGTACAGAAATTCAAGAAGATGGAGTTGCAGAGTATGCTTATCAGGTAGTCTGCTTGCAAGGTGTCAGGCAGCCGAGGATACTCACAGCACAGTCAAAAACTGAGAGGTCTCTTAGTTCAAGATCACAGGTTGTAAACAGGAGGTCCATGACCAAATCCAGCCTGTAGACATGATTTGTTTGTCCAAAGATCATGTATAGATTTTAATTTGTTGTAAACATTTAAAACTTGGGAGATGTCACACCATCCACCAAAATCCATAATTTATGACTTCTTTTAATAAACGAAGGACCTGACAACACATGGGCCCACATACCTGAATAGTCAACCATGAACTGGAGATGAACTGTATTGCTTGTAGAGAGAGGGCAGAACCTCTTACTTTCATTCCATCCTGTGAAAAGGTCTGTTTCACATATCTGTATTTGTTTCCATTGTTTTTGGTTCAGAGAACACAACAATACAGAATGCTGAGAAGAGTTAGGAAGGCAACCAAGAAACTCTGAATGAGCAGCTCCTTACAATGCCTCCTCCCCTTGTCCCACTGCCTACACATGCCAGAAACTGCTCTAGGAATCAGGGATGGGAAGAAACAAAAGAAAACAGGAAAGATGAGGTGCCTCCTCCCACTGAACTTACATTCTGGTTGAGAGAACTGGAAAACAAATCATTTAAGTATAAGTTATCAATGACAATAATATCTGAAATATTTTGAATGCTTTACAAACCAGTCACTATTCTTTCTTTTATGCGGTTTGTGTTCTTTTACACATAGTAATTCCCACAAAAACACCATGAAAAGAAAATAATTTCATTCTATTTTTCAAATAGGAAATTGGCTCATGAAGATAAGCAACCTGCATCTAGTCCCACAACTGGTGATGGTGAAGTAAGAATGGGTCACAGCAGTCTGGCTTCAGAGGTACGGCATTTAACCCATATCACACCATTAAGTGCTCAGCAGAATGTTAAAATAGGCTGGTGTGACACACAGACTTGGCAGCTACTTTAGATTTGAAAGTTAACAAAAGCCTTTTTAGGAATTGACATTTAAACCGCAATCTGAAGGATACAATGATGCAAAAACTTCCAAAGTAGGCTATGGGAACAATTAATGTAAAGAACTTGGTTTATTAGGAAACTTTAAAAAGTTGACCAGTGTGCTCTAGCTTGACGTGAGTGTGAGAATGACAGAGGGAGAAAAGCACAGAGAGGAAGATGAAGAGGAAAGCAAAAACCATTCTACAAGATTCGATTTTATTCTAATTAGAAGTCATAGAAGGGCTACAGATTGAGAGATGACAGAGTCTAACTTGCATTTCAAAAACACAGCAATGCTCACATTTGCCCAAGTGAGCGGTTTCATTTACCCAAACTGATCTTAATGTGTGTCTCCAGCTTCTTCTCCCTCCAACATTCAAGTAGCTAGTATTATGCTAGAAAACTGATTTCATGGGAACTAAACCCTGGTTTGTAGCATGTGCTCATTGCTATGGTGCAAATACTTTCAGCACAAGTGATTTTATATTATTAATAATTTAACGATCAGATTACAAAATTCCTAAATACTTAACTACCAGCTTTCAAAAGATGGTTCCAGCTGGCTTCAACATGACTACATTCCAAATATCCTCACATTCTGAAACCGTCAGGTCTTTACATGGTATGCCTTTCTGTTCTCTCTGACCATACAGTTTAACCACTGCAGAGCTGTGGTTATGAGTAGCACCTTTAGTTTTGATGGGTAAGCATTCAAAACTCAGCTTTTTAAGTCACATGGTCTTAGGAAAAGTTAGTAATTTCTTTATACAGGTGCTATCTCATTTACAACTTAGAAGTTATAATAGGTCTACCTCAAGGTGTTGTTATAAGAATCAAAATAATGTGATGGAAAGCATTTAGCAAAGTACCTGGAGTATTAGATTATCTAATTTATAGGCAATTTTAATTTACTTTATCTACTTACCCACCATAGGCACTGGATATGATATTTGAAAAGGGTACCCCTTAATATCTTGTTTACTGAGAATCAGGTCTCCTGCCTGGTCCAAAGATGTCAGTTAGCGGAGGTACGGCATTTAACCCATATCACACCATTAAGTGCTCAGCAGAATGTTAAAATAGGCTGGTGTGACACACAGACTTGGCAGCTACTTTAGATTTGAAAGTTAACAAAAGCCTTTTTAGGAATTGACATTTAAACCGCAATCTGAAGGATACAATGATGCAAAAACTTCCAAAGTAGGCTATGGGAACAATTAATGTAAAGAACTTGGTTTATTAGGAAACTTTAAAAAGTTGACCAGTGTGCTCTAGCTTGACGTGAGTGTGAGAATGACAGAGGGAGAAAAGCACAGAGAGGAAGATGAAGAGGAAAGCAAAAACCATTCTACAAGATTCGATTTTATTCTAATTAGAAGTCATAGAAGGGCTACAGATTGAGAGATGACAGAGTCTAACTTGCATTTCAAAAACACAGCAATGCTCACATTTGCCCAAGTGAGCGGTTTCATTTACCCAAACTGATCTTAATGTGTGTCTCCAGCTTCTTCTCCCTCCAACATTCAAGTAGCTAGTATTATGCTAGAAAACTGATTTCATGGGAACTAAACCCTGGTTTGTAGCATGTGCTCATTGCTATGGTGCAAATACTTTCAGCACAAGTGATTTTATATTATTAATAATTTAACGATCAGATTACAAAATTCCTAAATACTTAACTACCAGCTTTCAAAAGATGGTTCCAGCTGGCTTCAACATGACTACATTCCAAATATCCTCACATTCTGAAACCGTCAGGTCTTTACATGGTATGCCTTTCTGTTCTCTCTGACCATACAGTTTAACCACTGCAGAGCTGTGGTTATGAGTAGCACCTTTAGTTTTGATGGGTAAGCATTCAAAACTCAGCTTTTTAAGTCACATGGTCTTAGGAAAAGTTAGTAATTTCTTTATACAGGTGCTATCTCATTTACAACTTAGAAGTTATAATAGGTCTACCTCAAGGTGTTGTTATAAGAATCAAAATAATGTGATGGAAAGCATTTAGCAAAGTACCTGGAGTATTAGATTATCTAATTTATAGGCAATTTTAATTTACTTTATCTACTTACCCACCATAGGCACTGGATATGATATTTGAAAAGGGTACCCCTTAATATCTTGTTTACTGAGAATCAGGTCTCCTGCCTGGTCCAAAGATGCTTTTCAGGATTCACACAAGAATCTTTTTCTCTTATGTGGTAAAGAAATTACTCAATGACATGAGACACATTTTATATATAATATAAAAACAAATAGCAGTTTAGAGTATTAGTGTCTGTTTTAGAATAAGGTTTATTATTGACAGGAAAGAAATATACTAGATGCATAAGACTCTTGCCATTGCATTTTATTTTGATTTTGTGATTTTTTGTTCTATAAATACAGACATTTGAGGTAGGGAATTTACTCTTAGCCTCCACCCATCCGTTTTTATCCACTAGAATCCTGTGAACACCTCATTTTAGTGTTTAGTTGCATCAACATCAAGAGCAGCTTTATTAGCAGATTCTAGTAATATCTGGATACCAGATTTGTGACCTGAAGTCCCAAACATTAGAATGAATTCAGAGACTATGCCTGCTCTAAAATTAATTGATTCTATCTATTGAAATATTTATAGATTCCAAAAGTACTTTCAAAGCCAATAGAAAAAAAAGTACTTTTGTCACCATTCTCATGAGATTAGCATAAACAAACCGAGGTTTCTATAGCAAATCAAAGCAGAGTATTGAGGCAACTGTATGAATTCAGAAACAAAATAAAGCAAAATAAGAAGATGGCTTGTGGCTCTAAAGATATCAGAATGCACTTAATTTATAGTCCTATTCAGAAATCACTAAAATTCCAATGCAGAGATCTCATATCAAATACCTGCTTAAAGGAATGCTGTAGGACAATATCAAGTAAAAACGTGTAAAGGCAATCCAGGTGCACTTGCTAGTTTCCTCATCAAATTTAAAAAGACACTTAAGAATCACTAGAAATAAAGAAATCAACTAGATGACTCTATTCCTTTAAACATATGATATCTTATATATTTATAATCTTAAAACTTGAAAGAGTACTTGCCTCAAAATATATATTTTATGTACCCCAATTTTCTTTTTAAGCTCAAAGATTGACATCATTAAGTTCTAAATCATCTTAATATACTGCCAATCCACTTAAGGCAACTATTCTGTTAGTTGCTGAAAGTCAATATGCAGACTACAATGCACCCTGAGCAATGTAATCAATGAGGCTACCACCATCAAATCTGCTAAAGAGGCTGTGTATCACTCATTACCAATGCAAGGCTAGAACCCAAAGGAGATTCTGGCTTACTATTAAGCATTTCATATCAACTAGTGAATAATCACCATGAAAGCATCAACAGAATTTTATACCAAATACATATTTCAGGTGACAATAAAGAATAAGTGACTAACATTGTTTGTTATCGCCAATCCCTAACTCAGAGATAAATTGCAAAGAGTTTATCAGGCATGATTTACAGCTCTGATGATAGCAAATCTGCATTATAGAACATGTGCAATTAATATTATCAATCACATTTTTGTCAATTGGACTTTGCATATCTATAATAAGTTCAGGATAAGAGTTATTGAAATTGAAAGGGTGAAAGAAGTTAATCTGAAAAGGCTACATAGTATATCATGCTAACTCTATAACACCCTGGAAAAGGCAAAACTATGAGGACCATGAAAATATTACTGATTCCCATGGGTGAGGAAGGAAGAATGAATAGGCAGAACACAGTGAAACTCCTCTGCATATTATAACAATGCATATATGTCAGTACACATTTGTCTAAACCCACAGAATGTACAACACCATGTAAACTAAACAATGGACTTTAGGTGATTATGATGTGTCAGTGTAGGTCCAACAATTGTAACCAATATGTCCTGGTGGGAGATGTTGATACTGGGGGAAGTTGTGCATGCATGGAAGGAGAAAGAAATGGCAATCCATTCCAATACTTTTGCCTGAGAAATCCCATGGACAAAGGAGCCTGATGGGTCTATAGTGTCCCAAATGAGCTGGACACGACCTAAAGACTAAGCAATAACCAGTGCATGTATGCGAGCAGGAGGTATATGGGAAATCTCTATACTCTCAATTTTGCTGTGAATCTAAAACTGCTCTAAAAAGCCATGTCTTTTTAAAATAAAAATTGAAATGGAATGTTAAAAACATAAAGAATTTAACATCTTGAATGCTAAAAAAATGTGTCCATAAAATAAGAATAATTTTGGTGGCTCAGACAGTAAAGAATCTGCCTGCAACGTGCAAGACCTGGATTTGATACCTGGGTTGGGAAGATTCTCAAGAGAAGGGAACAGCTACTCACTCCAGTATTCTTGTGTTGGAGAATTCCATGGACAGAGGAGCCTGGCAGGCTACAGTCCACGGGGTCTCAAGAGTTGACACTACTAAGCAACTTTCATTTTCACTCACCCACATTCTACTTGCATTATTCCTCCAATTCTGTAAATTCTACAAAACACAGGTCATCTTCTAGGTTTGCTGACACTTCCTATATTTCCCAGGACAGCATCTTCACAATCTCAACTGATTCTAATAAGATAATTTTAGAGAGTTGGTTCATAAATTAATCTCTGGTCTTATCTGTTATGTGTATGAACATGTGCAATTAATATTATCAATCACATTTTTGTCAATTGGACTTTGCATATCTATAATAAGTTCAGGATAAGAGTTATTGAAATTGAAAGGGTGAAAGAAGTTAATCTGAAAAGGCTACATAGTATATCATGCTAACTCTATAACACCCTGGAAAAGGCAAAACTATGAGGACCATGAAAATATTACTGATTCCCATGGGTGAGGAAGGAAGAATGAATAGGCAGAACACAGTGAAACTCCTCTGCATATTATAACAATGCATATATGTCAGTACACATTTGTCTAAACCCACAGAATGTACAACACCATGTAAACTAAACAATGGACTTTAGGTGATTATGATGTGTCAGTGTAGGTCCAACAATTGTAACCAATATGTCCTGGTGGGAGATGTTGATACTGGGGGAAGTTGTGCATGCATGGAAGGAGAAAGAAATGGCAATCCATTCCAATACTTTTGCCTGAGAAATCCCATGGACAAAGGAGCCTGATGGGTCTATAGTGTCCCAAATGAGCTGGACACGACCTAAAGACTAAGCAATAACCAGTGCATGTATGCGAGCAGGAGGTATATGGGAAATCTCTATACTCTCAATTTTGCTGTGAATCTAAAACTGCTCTAAAAAGCCATGTCTTTTTAAAAAAAAAATTGAAATGGAATGTTAAAAACATAAAGAATTTAACATCTTGAATGCTAAAAAAATGTGTCCATAAAATAAGAATAATTTTGGTGGCTCAGACAGTAAAGAATCTGCCTGCAACGTGCAAGACCTGGATTTGATACCTGGGTTGGGAAGATTCTCAAGAGAAGGGAACAGCTACTCACTCCAGTATTCTTGTGTTGGAGAATTCCATGGACAGAGGAGCCTGGCAGGCTACAGTCCACGGGGTCTCAAGAGTTGACACTACTAAGCAACTTTCATTTTCACTCACCCACATTCTACTTGCATTATTCCTCCAATTCTGTAAATTCTACAAAACACAGGTCATCTTCTAGGTTTGCTGACACTTCCTATATTTCCCAGGACAGCATCTTCACAATCTCAACTGATTCTAATAAGATAATTTTAGAGAGTTGGTTCATAAATTAATCTCTGGTCTTATCTGTTATGTGTATCAATTAGGATGTCACTAAGTCCTGTGTAGAAGTCCAAAATACACAAATGCATCTGTAACATGTTCCCTTCTGGACTCCCAAAGAGGGAGAATTTACTTTAAAAAAAAAAAAAACATTTTTTTTTAACAATGATGCCTGAGTACAAAAGATCAACCAAGGTAGTTAAATGATTCATGCTGCTGGATAAAACTATGCTAAATATGGCTGGCTGCTTTTCTATTTAGCCAAGTTCACCAGAGGCCAAGGAAGGCTACCCTCAAACACCCAGGTACTTTTGCACAAGAGGGTGAGAAAAACCCATCCATCCCATGAAAATGCTCAAATTGGCCCCAGAGTGAGCACTGAACCCCAAAGGATTTCACACTGAGACTGTAATATCTACCACAGGCCTTTGAAGAGGTCCCAGCTGTGCCTGTTGCCATGGGCGAACCGGAAAACCTGCATTACTGAGGGCTTCCGGTGGTTTGACATTCTCCCCCCAGGCTTCACTGGAGAGGTGGCCACAGTGTGAGTCAGTTGTAAGCCATGGCCAGGTCTTCCTCAGTCCGAAGGGGAGAACTGAAGGGAAAGGACTGAATGTTTGCTAATGCATCTGCCATCTGCCACCGTTAAGTCTGATGGTGACAGAGTGCACATTAATGCCAGATAGACAGAGAACACTCACCATCTGTTCGTTGCCCTGAAATAAAATTAACTAGGTCATCTGGATTTGGAAGCCTATCTGGAATTGTTGACATCTATTCCAAACATTGGGATGGAAAGTTTACCCCATCTTACATCATTCAAATTATCCAGAGAAATATTTTTACTCTAAACCTCCTGGTGGAGAAAATGCAGTTAATAGATCATTCATTAATAAAAATTTATGTATAAGCAATAAAGGGTTTTGTAGACCCTACATTTTATATCTATATGCAATAGTATTACAAATTGCTATCCAACTGAAACCCTTTTAAAGGAAAAATGCCTAATAAATTTCATTTTGAGAAGAACATGCAAAATTTATGTGGATTTCAGTCCTTCTTGACCAGTGAATGAGACACAAATTTCCAGGCAGTCAAACTAAAAAGGGAGAAATAAAGAGCTGTATTTTAATCTTTCTAACTACTTAAAGATATTCAAACAATGGCAATGGAATCTAGGATATGACTAAAAGGGCAGTGAATGTTTTTTTCCTGAGAGAGGCAATGTTATCCAAATATCTGCGGAATTTTTCAACAATGATGTCTGACTACAAAAGATCAACCAAGGTAGTTAAATGATTCATGCTGCTGGATAAAACTATGCTAAATATGGCTGGCTGCTTTTCTATTTAGCCAAGTTCACCAGAGGCCAAGGAAGGCTACCCTCAAACACCCAGGTACTTTTGCACAAGAGGGTGAGAAAAACCCATCCATCCCATGAAAATGCTCAAATTGGCCCCAGAGTGAGCACTGAACCCCAAAGGATTTCACACTGAGACTGTAATATCTACCACAGGCCTTTGAAGAGGTCCCAGCTGTGCCTGTTGCCATGGGCGAACCGGAAAACCTGCATTACTGAGGGCTTCCGGTGGTTTGACATTCTCCCCTCAGGCTTCACTGGAGAGGTGGCCACAGTGTGAGTCAGTTGTAAGCCATGGCCAGGTCTTCCTCAGTCCGAAGGGGAGAACTGAAGGGAAAGGACTGAATGTTTGCTAATGCATCTGCCATCTGCCACCGTTAAGTCTGATGGTGACAGAGTGCACATTAATGCCAGATAGACAGAGAACACTCACCATCTGTTCGTTGCCCTGAAATAAAATTAACTAGGTCATCTGGATTTGGAAGCCTATCTGGAATTGTTGACATCTATTCCAAACATTGGGATGGAAAGTTTACCCCATCTTACATCATTCAAATTATCCAGAGAAATATTTTTACTCTAAACCTCCTGGTGGAGAAAATGCAGTTAATAGATCATTCATTAATAAAAATTTATGTATAAGCAATAAAGGGTTTTGTAGACCCTACATTTTATATCTATATGCAATAGTATTACAAATTGCTATCCAACTGAAACCCTTTTAAAGGAAAAATGCCTAATAAATTTCATTTTGAGAAGAACATGCAAAATTTATGTGGATTTCAGTCCTTCTTGACCAGTGAATGAGACACAAATTTCCAGGCAGTCAAACTAAAAAGGGAGAAATAAAGAGCTGTATTTTAATCTTTCTAACTACTTAAAGATATTCAAACAATGGCAATGGAATCTAGGATATGACTAAAAGGGCAGTGAATGTTTTTTTCCTGAGAGAGGCAAGAAAAAGCTTTTGTTCAATTTCTTGTACAGGAAAACCTGCCCCTAACCCCCTTACCCAGAAGCTCTCACTTTCCAGATCAGCTCATCATTCTGCCCTCATCTCTCTCAGACCAGTATTTATCTCAGTCAGTATTGGTCTAAAAGTGAATTTCAGCTATGACATAGGAGAGAATCAAAGAAAATAGAATAACTAATTGTTTTCAATTCTTTGCACCAGTCCTACCCTGAAAGATGGATCGCTTAAAGAAAACCCTAAAAGATTTTATTTCCAAAAGTCAATTCAAATTAACTTAGAGGAAAAGTTACTGCTTTTAAGAGTTTATGGACATCAATAAAAGGAAATAACACAGTTCATTTAGACAACCTGTAATGTGCTGACTTGAAATAAATTCAGTGGAGCAGTTTGCAGGTCCCAAGAGATTCAATTTTAAAATGGGCTTTTGTGAGTCGAATTACTGACCAAGCTCAGTTATTCACAAATGTCTGTAAGCAAACATTTCTCTAGCCTCTTACTTAAGGTGTGAGTTTTAAGACTTCGAATAGAATATACTTCTAACCAATTACAAAGGACATAATGAATGATCTTCCTATATTCAGCATTGAATTTAGAGCTCTGGAAAGGCAAAGGGGTTTATAATGCTATCTCTTGTGTTCATATAGGTTAGATAAACAAGACACAAAGGCTATGCATTAAAGCATGATGAAAATGCCGAAGTGTATGAAATCTGCCAAAGAAAAGGCACTCTGACACTAACAGTCTAAAGAAGACCCCTATTTATTCTCTCATATACTACCTTATGCTGCTTTCATAGCTTCAATCACTTTCTGTGTATATACTATTTACTTAAAGGAAAAATGCCTAATAAATTTCATTTTGAGAAGAACATGCAAAATTTATGTGGATTTCAGTCCTTCTTGACCAGTGAATGAGACACAAATTTCCAGGCAGTCAAACTAAAAAGGGAGAAATAAAGAGCTGTATTTTAATCTTTCTAACTACTTAAAGATATTCAAACAATGGCAATGGAATCTAGGATATGACTAAAAGGGCAGTGAATGTTTTTTTCCTGAGAGAGGCAAGAAAAAGCTTTTGTTCAATTTCTTGTACAGGAAAACCTGCCCCTAACCCCCTTACCCAGAAGCTCTCACTTTCCAGATCAGCTCATCATTCTGCCCTCATCTCTCTCAGACCAGTATTTATCTCAGTCAGTATTGGTCTAAAAGTGAATTTCAGCTATGACATAGGAGAGAATCAAAGAAAATAGAATAACTAATTGTTTTCAATTCTTTGCACCAGTCCTACCCTGAAAGATGGATCGCTTAAAGAAAACCCTAAAAGATTTTATTTCCAAAAGTCAATTCAAATTAACTTAGAGGAAAAGTTACTGCTTTTAAGAGTTTATGGACATCAATAAAAGGAAATAACACAGTTCATTTAGACAACCTGTAATGTGCTGACTTGAAATAAATTCAGTGGAGCAGTTTGCAGGTCCCAAGAGATTCAATTTTAAAATGGGCTTTTGTGAGTCGAATTACTGACCAAGCTCAGTTATTCACAAATGTCTGTAAGCAAACATTTCTCTAGCCTCTTACTTAAGGTGTGAGTTTTAAGACTTCGAATAGAATATACTTCTAACCAATTACAAAGGACATAATGAATGATCTTCCTATATTCAGCATTGAATTTAGAGCTCTGGAAAGGCAAAGGGGTTTATAATGCTATCTCTTGTGTTCATATAGGTTAGATAAACAAGACACAAAGGCTATGCATTAAAGCATGATGAAAATGCCGAAGTGTATGAAATCTGCCAAAGAAAAGGCACTCTGACACTAACAGTCTAAAGAAGACCCCTATTTATTCTCTCATATACTACCTTATGCTGCTTTCATAGCTTCAATCACTTTCTGTGTATATACTATTTACTTATAGGATCCTTTAAAATCTTTGTCTCCATCCCAACCTCATATCTATGAGCTATATGATGCTAGAGGCTGTGTACAATTGTGCTAGTGTGCCATGTGGGCTCAGTTGTGTCTGACTCTTTGTGACTCTGTGGACTGTAGCCTGCCAGGCTCCTCTGTCCATGGAATTTTCCAAGCAAGGATACAGGAGTGGGTTGTCATTTCCTCCTCCAGGGGATCTTCCTGACCCAGGGGTTGAACCAATGTCTCCTGTATCTCCAGTACTGCAGGTGAATTCTTTACCACTGAGCGACTGGGAAAGGCGTACAGTTGTATTCCTTGCTTAGTGACTAAAACAGTGTCTGAGACATACTAGGTGGTAACTAGATATTTGTTGAATTCATTTTGAAATGCACTGTATTCGCCGTCTAGTGGGAGATAATGAAAACCAAATAGATCAGAATTACATTCTTTCTCTCACTGATTAGTCTATTCAAGTAGTGTTCAAGGAGCCCCTACTATGTCAACACAGTCCTTAGAGATGCAGATAGGTTGGTGAATAAATTGTGCATGATTACTGACCACATAGAAACTCACAGGGCAGGAGGTCATTATTAGGTAATCATATTATCAAATTAAATAATTATAAGTAAATATATAGTTGTAAAATGTAAGATCATTATGAAGTAAAAGTCATAACAGAGATTTGGTTTATTCTTAAACGTCCGGGAATGAAGAAGGAATAATTCATATAAATTAGAAGGAGAATTATGATTTTACAAATGAGACAGACCACTGAGGCTAGCCAGGAAGGAATAAATTTTATTTTAAGGAAATTTCACAGAAAAGGAGAGCTAGCAGTAGGTGTAATTTCTCCCATCCTTCAAAACATAACTATGGGTACAGTAGCATCCAATACTGTTTACAGTTAACCTGTAAACTACATTTGGATGATGCACTGCTCAAGATACTTTCAAATAGCTCAGGTACTGTCCTTCAATTTTGAAATTTTATTTGTTGCTTTTCAAATTAAATGTATTACTATTGTACCATCTTCATTTTTGCAACTATTCAATATACTACAAAGAATTTTATTTTAAGAAGCAGCAAGATTCAAAATTCCTCTTTTCAAGAAATTAACTTCACATCTCTTAACAAAACCCCAGAAGTAACAACAACAGCAAAATGGACTGGGGAGAGATACTAGGGCTGTGTACATTGGCTAGTGTGATGGCTTTTTAGCCGGGGCCCAGGTTTGGAATTTTCCAAGCAAGGATACAGGAGTGGGTTGTCATTTCCTCCTCCAGGGATCTTCCTGACCCAGGGGTTGAACCAATGTCTCCTGTATCTCCAGTACTGCAGGTGAATTCTTTACCACTGAGCGACTGGGAAAGGCGTACAGTTGTATTCCTTGCTTAGTGACTAAAACAGTGTCTGAGACATACTAGGTGGTAACTAGATATTTGTTGAATTCATTTTGAAATGCACTGTATTCGCCGTCTAGTGGGAGATAATGAAAACCAAATAGATCAGAATTACATTCTTTCTCTCACTGATTAGTCTATTCAAGTAGTGTTCAAGGAGCCCCTACTATGTCAACACAGTCCTTAGAGATGCAGATAGGTTGGTGAATAAATTGTGCATGATTACTGACCACATAGAAACTCACAGGGCAGGAGGTCATTATTAGGTAATCATATTATCAAATTAAATAATTATAAGTAAATATATAGTTGTAAAATGTAAGATCATTATGAAGTAAAAGTCATAACAGAGATTTGGTTTATTCTTAAACGTCCGGGAATGAAGAAGGAATAATTCATATAAATTAGAAGGAGAATTATGATTTTACAAATGAGACAGACCACTGAGGCTAGCCAGGAAGGAATAAATTTTATTTTAAGGAAATTTCACAGAAAAGGAGAGCTAGCAGTAGGTGTAATTTCTCCCATCCTTCAAAACATAACTATGGGTACAGTAGCATCCAATACTGTTTACAGTTAACCTGTAAACTACATTTGGATGATGCACTGCTCAAGATACTTTCAAATAGCTCAGGTACTGTCCTTCAATTTTGAAATTTTATTTGTTGCTTTTCAAATTAAATGTATTACTATTGTACCATCTTCATTTTTGCAACTATTCAATATACTACAAAGAATTTTATTTTAAGAAGCAGCAAGATTCAAAATTCCTCTTTTCAAGAAATTAACTTCACATCTCTTAACAAAACCCCAGAAGTAACAACAACAGCAAAATGGACTGGGGAGAGATAAGTACAGTTACTTAAGCTCAATTGTTTCCAAATACACACTTTTTTAAAGTTCTCTAGAAGAGAACATAGCCCTTTAAAAAAAAATATCAGGTACATAGAAGTGAGCACAGAACCATTATTCCATGAAGAATATGTTTCTTTAATATAGATTTGTTAAATATTTGAAGGAGGGAGTTAATTTGGAAAATATTTCCATGTAAGAGCTGATAATGCATAGAGTTGCTATAATAATTTTAAAAGGCAGCATGCTATAAACTACCAATACAGCAAATAAACGGGTGTGTGTTTATTTTGAAGCCAGGCCCACACCCTATCCAAGCCAATAAAAGTGGGCAAAGATCATGAATTCAGTTCCAAAGCTGAGACACTGGAAGCATGGGCTGTGGCAGTTATTATTTCCTGAATAAGAGTTTATGCCGGATACAGAATTCACTCTGTCTGACTCTCAGCCAAGAAAGGAAGTAGCGTGGGTGACCAAGTTTAACACTTGCTCTTGGGATTTCTCTCTAGCCAAAGCTAAAAGGAGACTATAATTAGGTAGCCAGGCCTGTCCTTAGCATAATCTGTATTTAGACGGTTTACCTAAGCCCATTAGACAGCAAAATCACTCTGCCCTATGCCCCTAAAGACTTCCAAAAGAAAAACCATGAGCAGAGCTGATGGTTGGCTCAGCCAAGATAAAAGGGATGAGGAAGGGGAGGTAGGGAAAGAAAGAAAAGAGGCCCTATCTGGGTCTTGTTCTTATAGGCTTGGGACTAAAACAAAGAGTTAAAACTGGAGGGGTGGGATGGGGGCGTTATACATATGACTAATCTGGTGTCATACATATCTGTAAACAACAAAACTCTGTAAAAGTAAAAAGTAAAATAAAAAATTAAAACAAAAACAAAAAAACCTCCAGTTCCCTGTTTACTAATTGGGACTCCTTTCTGTCTGAGCCACCAGGAAATAATGAATCAATTTATCATTAACTTAATAATAAATAAATTGACATCTCCAATCTGCACCTCAGGTTCCTTAGTTGCAGAGTATATGTGTCCAGTAGCAACTATTTCACAAAGTGGTTTTCAGTGGCTGGCAGATAGGAAACAATAAACATTAGTTTCTGTTGCCACTGCTGTTTACTTTTGCAATGCCATCTATAAAGAGGGCACGTTTCTACCTTTCTTAGATTCAAAAGTTGCCCTGTTTCTTGACACCACCTTTAAACCTCTTCTCACCTCATTTAACCCTCACTCATTTGGATTACTCAGGTAAGAAGCAAAGGAGCTATTTGGCACAGAAAAGGATGATCAACCTGCCCTAGGACTAATGGCTGTTTCCAATCAGATAGTTGCCAGGCATGCCCAGAACAATTTTTTTTAAGAAAAGCAACTTGAGTAGGTCACTTGGAAGAGGCAAATTAAAAGAATCTTTTTAACTAAGTCAAAATTTGGCTCCAGATAATTTTAATACATTTTTGTAAAGTGTTCCTGAAAGCACTTGCAGCTGAAATGCCTCATACCAAAAAAAGAAAGTTAAAGAAAAAAATGAGACAAAATTCAAGTTCATAACAGTGCAGTTTGAAAACTGATTGTAGCACTATATTTAAGAAATAAAAATAACCTGGATACCCAATCTCCTTCAAAAGACTTTTTGGATATTAGACATCAAGTCATATGCTTCTAACAAATGTGGGAGTTCTATTACTTCCTATGGAAGTAACAGGACACATAAAGATATTTGCTTTTTGAGGGGGTGGGGGGTATCAGTGTACTAAGCTTTCAGGGAACTTTTCTAAAAAAAATACTTTGAAGCTAAAAAACATCTTTACTTTTCAGGAAAAAAAAATCATTTTTTCTCTGGTAAGTGAGAATAAAATACTGGTCCTACAAATTACCTAAGAAGAAAGAAAAACAAGTTTTACCTTAAGGGAAAGAATGAAAATCTGCAATGAGGAGGAATGCAGTGAGAGTTTAAATCTTCATCAAGTCATTTTGAATTTGTTAGACCAAGAGGGGAAAAGGACTTTCACTGTTAACATTAATTTTCCTGATTTTTCTGTAAGACCTATTTCATAGTGGAATGTCTCCCTACTACTTTTCTCAACTGAGGGTTTGTATTGAGAGAGATTCCTTTGGGGACTGGTAACAGCCTAATATTCCACAAGTTCTCAGGTACTGACCAACAGAGACTAGATGCCTTCCCTACACCTCTTTACTCAGAATTTTTATTCTACAGCCTTCTCTACTTCACAATACACATCCATATGTTACAGGAACAGACACTCTCCTATGCTACTCTTATACTTGATGTTTATATTCATCTATGCATCCAGTATCACTGCACACCTACTCTGCTCCAGGCACTGCACACAGTATGTAGATGGTGGTTGCAGAAATAGTAAGAAAGCAGTATACTGATCATGATATATTTTGACTGTAGTGCCAGCAGGACTTGAATTTTTTATGGCAACTAAAAAGAGTCATCAAGAATGACCTCTAGGAATCTTTCAAGGGTGCCAGCAGTAAAATTGTTCCTGAAAGAAATTTTTGAAAAGCTGAGAATTTTAATACATTTTTGTAAAGTGTTCCTGAAAGCACTTGCAGCTGAAATGCCTCATACCAAAAAAAGAAAGTTAAAGAAAAAAATGAGACAAAATTCAAGTTCATAACAGTGCAGTTTGAAAACTGATTGTAGCACTATATTTAAGAAATAAAAATAACCTGGATACCCAATCTCCTTCAAAAGACTTTTTGGATATTAGACATCAAGTCATATGCTTCTAACAAATGTGGGAGTTCTATTACTTCCTATGGAAGTAACAGGACACATAAAGATATTTGCTTTTTGAGGGGGTGGGGGGTATCAGTGTACTAAGCTTTCAGGGAACTTTTCTAAAAAAAATACTTTGAAGCTAAAAAACATCTTTACTTTTCAGGAAAAAAAAATCATTTTTTCTCTGGTAAGTGAGAATAAAATACTGGTCCTACAAATTACCTAAGAAGAAAGAAAAACAAGTTTTACCTTAAGGGAAAGAATGAAAATCTGCAATGAGGAGGAATGCAGTGAGAGTTTAAATCTTCATCAAGTCATTTTGAATTTGTTAGACCAAGAGGGGAAAAGGACTTTCACTGTTAACATTAATTTTCCTGATTTTTCTGTAAGACCTATTTCATAGTGGAATGTCTCCCTACTACTTTTCTCAACTGAGGGTTTGTATTGAGAGAGATTCCTTTGGGGACTGGTAACAGCCTAATATTCCACAAGTTCTCAGGTACTGACCAACAGAGACTAGATGCCTTCCCTACACCTCTTTACTCAGAATTTTTATTCTACAGCCTTCTCTACTTCACAATACACATCCATATGTTACAGGAACAGACACTCTCCTATGCTACTCTTATACTTGATGTTTATATTCATCTATGCATCCAGTATCACTGCACACCTACTCTGCTCCAGGCACTGCACACAGTATGTAGATGGTGGTTGCAGAAATAGTAAGAAAGCAGTATACTGATCATGATATATTTTGACTGTAGTGCCAGCAGGACTTGAATTTTTTATGGCAACTAAAAAGAGTCATCAAGAATGACCTCTAGGAATCTTTCATGAGGAGGAGATGGCAGTCTCAGTAATTCAGATAGAGAATTTAGACAGGAATAGATTTGAGCATTTGAGGAAATGAAAATTTTGTCTATGATCTGGATTTTTATGTTTGTCCAGTGGGAAGCTGAAGGCAAATATGTAATTGGAGAGATTACTAAGGGGCCTAGGGGATAACTAGGGTTAGAAAGATAAATTTGAGGGTCACCTGTTTACAGATAACATTAAAAGCCATGAGACAGCAGAGAATGTAGAGAAGGAAAGGAGGAAGATTCAGAACTATGCCCTGGGACATTCCAAGATTATGAGAAAACGGAGGCAGCAAAGGAGAATAAGGGAGAGAAGGCAGAAAAAGTGTCCTTGCATTGTCCCTGAACGGTGTTTTACACTTTCCTAGTACATTTACAACTGATTAGATGCTTAATAAAATAATGGAAACTTGTAAAAATGGAAATGTATTTATATTTATAATGGAAAAGGAAAAATATAGTAACAGAAGTAGTAAGTTAGACAAGAATTAGCATCTCTATGAAGAATAGGCAGGAGACCAGATTAATGAAGACTGTGCAGGTTTTAGGGCTTTCCAGGTGTTGTTAGTGGTAAAGCACCCACGTGCCAATGCAGGAGACTTGGGTTCAATCCCAGGGTCAGGAAGATCCCCTGGAGGATGGGATGGCAACCCACAACAGTATTCTTGCCTGGGAAATCCCATGGACAGAGGAGACTGGCAGGGTTCAGTCCACAGGGTAGCAAAGAGTCAGACACAACTGAAGGGTCAGATCTTAGACAAAAGGTACTGACCAACAGAGACTAGATGCCTTCCCTACACCTCTTTACTCAGAATTTTTATTCTACAGCCTTCTCTACTTCACAATACACATCCATATGTTACAGGAACAGACACTCTCCTATGCTACTCTTATACTTGATGTTT
This sequence comes from Tragulus kanchil, assembly GCA_022376925.1. Classification (NCBI taxonomy): domain Eukaryota; kingdom Metazoa; phylum Chordata; class Mammalia; order Artiodactyla; family Tragulidae; genus Tragulus; species Tragulus kanchil. Next base: position 239,025,325 of record JAIOJX010000004.1, on the reverse strand, counting down.
ATATTCATCTATGCATCCAGTATCACTGCACACCTACTCTGCTCCAGGCACTGCACACAGTATGTAGATGGTGGTTGCAGAAATAGTAAGAAAGCAGTATACTGATCATGATATATTTTGACTGTAGTGCCAGCAGGACTTGAATTTTTTATGGCAACTAAAAAGAGTCATCAAGAATGACCTCTAGGAATCTTTCATGAGGAGGAGATGGCAGTCTCAGTAATTCAGATAGAGAATTTAGACAGGAATAGATTTGAGCATTTGAGGAAATGAAAATTTTGTCTATGATCTGGATTTTTATGTTTGTCCAGTGGGAAGCTGAAGGCAAATATGTAATTGGAGAGATTACTAAGGGGCCTAGGGGATAACTAGGGTTAGAAAGATAAATTTGAGGGTCACCTGTTTACAGATAACATTAAAAGCCATGAGACAGCAGAGAATGTAGAGAAGGAAAGGAGGAAGATTCAGAACTATGCCCTGGGACATTCCAAGATTATGAGAAAACGGAGGCAGCAAAGGAGAATAAGGGAGAGAAGGCAGAAAAAGTGTCCTTGCATTGTCCCTGAACGGTGTTTTACACTTTCCTAGTACATTTACAACTGATTAGATGCTTAATAAAATAATGGAAACTTGTAAAAATGGAAATGTATTTATATTTATAATGGAAAAGGAAAAATATAGTAACAGAAGTAGTAAGTTAGACAAGAATTAGCATCTCTATGAAGAATAGGCAGGAGACCAGATTAATGAAGACTGTGCAGGTTTTAGGGCTTTCCAGGTGTTGTTAGTGGTAAAGCACCCACGTGCCAATGCAGGAGACTTGGGTTCAATCCCAGGGTCAGGAAGATCCCCTGGAGGATGGGATGGCAACCCACAACAGTATTCTTGCCTGGGAAATCCCATGGACAGAGGAGACTGGCAGGGTTCAGTCCACAGGGTAGCAAAGAGTTGGACACAACTGAAGTGACTTAGAATACACACACATGCAGATTTTAACAAATGATCACAAAACTCTTTGAGACTTCTCTCTCAAAAGACAACTCTAATTTCCCTCCCTCTGAATAGGAATTTATCTGAGCTATTTGTTTCTAACAAACACATTAACAAATAGTATTAAAAAGCAGAGACATCACTTTGCTGATCAAAGCCCGTATAGTCAAAGCAATGGCTTCCCCAGAAGTCAGGTATGGATGTAAGAGTTGGACCATAAAGAAAGCTGAATTGATGAAGAATTGATGCCTTTGAACTGCAGTGTTGGAGAAGACTCTTGAGAGTCCCTTGGACTGCAAGGAGATCACACCAGTCAAACCTAAAGGAAATCAACCCTGAATATTCTTTGGAAAGACTAATGCTGAAGCTGAAGCTTCAATACTTCAGCCACATAATGCAAAGAGATGACTCATTGGAAAAATAGATGCTGGGAAAAACAGAAGGCAAAAGGAGAAGGTGATGACAGAAGATGAGATAGTTGGATGGCATCACTGAGTCAACAGACATGGGTTTGAGCAAGCTCCAGGAGATGGTGAAACAAAGGGAAGCCTGGCATGGTGCAGTCCATGGACTCACAAAGATTCATACACAACTGAGCAACTGAACTAAACTGGACTGCACAAATAGATTGCTGAGGAAGCATTACTGCTTGACTTCCAAGACTAGGAGACAGCTGCTGCCTGGCTATCTCTTTTAGGACTCGAGCTTTTAAGCACTGACTTGCCCTGGTTACCGTACACTTCCAAGATGAAGACACCACATGAAGAGTGCCTAAAGAGAGATAGAGAGATGCCCGACTGCTCCCAGACTAGGTGCCAGATAAGTGAGAGGGAAACTTTCAGAATGAGTCCAGTTCCAGCTACCATCTCATTGCAATGGTACAGAAGAGGCTGAGTGAGACACACTAGCCAGGGCTTTCCAGGTGTTGTTAAACCATATGCAGGAGACTTGGGTTCAATCCCAGGGTCAGGAAGATCCCCTGGAGGATGGGATGGCAACCCACAACAGTATTCTTGCCTGGGAAATCCCATGGACAGAGGAGACTGGCAGGGTTCAGTCCACAGGGTAGCAAAGAGTTGGACACAACTGAAGTGACTTAGAATACACACACATGCAGATTTTAACAAATGATCACAAAACTCTTTGAGACTTCTCTCTCAAAAGACAACTCTAATTTCCCTCCCTCTGAATAGGAATTTATCTGAGCTATTTGTTTCTAACAAACACATTAACAAATAGTATTAAAAAGCAGAGACATCACTTTGCTGATCAAAGCCCGTATAGTCAAAGCAATGGCTTCCCCAGAAGTCAGGTATGGATGTAAGAGTTGGACCATAAAGAAAGCTGAATTGATGAAGAATTGATGCCTTTGAACTGCAGTGTTGGAGAAGACTCTTGAGAGTCCCTTGGACTGCAAGGAGATCACACCAGTCAAACCTAAAGGAAATCAACCCTGAATATTCTTTGGAAAGACTAATGCTGAAGCTGAAGCTTCAATACTTCAGCCACATAATGCAAAGAGATGACTCATTGGAAAAATAGATGCTGGGAAAAACAGAAGGCAAAAGGAGAAGGTGATGACAGAAGATGAGATAGTTGGATGGCATCACTGAGTCAACAGACATGGGTTTGAGCAAGCTCCAGGAGATGGTGAAACAAAGGGAAGCCTGGCATGGTGCAGTCCATGGACTCACAAAGATTCATACACAACTGAGCAACTGAACTAAACTGGACTGCACAAATAGATTGCTGAGGAAGCATTACTGCTTGACTTCCAAGACTAGGAGACAGCTGCTGCCTGGCTATCTCTTTTAGGACTCGAGCTTTTAAGCACTGACTTGCCCTGGTTACCGTACACTTCCAAGATGAAGACACCACATGAAGAGTGCCTAAAGAGAGAAAGAGAGATGCCCGACTGCTCCCAGACTAGGTGCCAGATAAGTGAGAGGGGAAACTTTCAGAATGAGTCCAGTTCCAGCTACCATCTCATTGCAATGGTACAGAAGAGGCTGAGTGAGACACACTAGCCTTAGTCTAGTCAATCTCTGGAATCAAGAGTGATAATAACAGTTTAACGCCATTAATATTAGGTTGGTTTACTACATAGCAATGAATACTAGAACAGACAACAGTGTTTTTTATTCAACCAGGAAGGAAATAGGCTCAAATAGGAAAACAGATAAAAAGATACTTTCTGATTGGCCTAAAAATTGTTCATGAAAGAGATAGGATTAGAAGAGCTGCTTGAGTGATCCCTATTACTTATGACTGAGAAAACAAATTCCAGGCCTGAATAAAAGATTGCAATATTTTAAAATAGGTCAGACATCAAAGGCCAATTCCAGGTCTATGCACTGGTATGAATGAGATGAAAATAAATGCAATGAATGACTACATGAGTGAATGAATTATTTCTCTCATCTGAGATGCTACCAATGCCTTTAGATAGCATTCCTCTGGCTTGAGCTGCCTTTCATGGATAGTTCTTTGATCTCATGGCACTACTGTGATAGCAGACAAATAAAACAAGAAGTATTTGTTGATTGATCAAGTCAACAGGATGGTGCAGAAGTTGCAGTTACCTTGTCTTCTCTTTTTCTGCTCACGGGACATTAGAAGTTCATTAGTCTAAACAGTTTTCACATAGTAAGGAATGCACTATGTTGTAGAAGACCAGAACTATGAGTCTGTTGCTTTTCACTACCTTTGAATCTGAGGAATCGTAAGTAGGGGAAATGTTACCATGTGAGCATCTTCATATTATACTAATGAAGTCTAGTTTAAGCTATGTCACCTGAAACCAAGACTGGGTTCCAGATTTACGATTTCTTGTTTGCCAATTATATAACCCAATTGCATAACACTTATAAGTCACCTTGTTAAAAAAAAAAAGAAAAAGAAAAAAGCTACTTCTGAGCTTTTACTTCTCTCTTCATGGCACAATTGGGTTGACCAGACAGAGGCTTCATTGAAGGCCCACAGTCTACAACCTAACACATCTTTATCTGATAGTCTCCTGCCCAACCTAGATAAGGCTCCATCCTAGATCAGGCTCCGGCCCTTTTATCCACTGAAAATACTTTCACCATTTATCCCATATATTCTTCTGAACCAGAAAGACATTTCCCTCTTCATGTTGTTCCATAGGCTTTCCTTCTCCATCTACATGGAATTCAACCAGTTATCTACTTAGATAACTTGCACCCTAATATCTAGCTTTTATTTTCATGTGCTGAATACATGCAATAATGCCTTAATGTGGCATTCTGTTTCACCTGTTTTCAATTTTATATGCTTTAGATTATAAACTTTTTGAGGACAAAGTCAAGCCCTGCTGAAAATATTCTTGAAATAGAGCAATAGCACATTATCAAAACAAGTATTTGATAGTGATTATTTAGGAATAATCATGGTCATTCATCCTTTCTAATTAAAACAAAAGTAAATCACTATATTGAGGCCTTCCTCATACTCGCTAAGAGTCCTCCTTCTCTTTCACATTTAAATTTCATCAATTAATTTCAAGTCTTAAACTTTGCTCTGCTTCTAAAGAATCTTTTCTAGGGGCTTCCCTGGTGGTCCAGTGGGTAAGGACAGTGCCTTGCAGGGCAAGGGGCACCTGTTCGATCCCTGGCCTGGGAAGATCCCATGTGCCGCAGAGCGGCTGGACTGATGTGTCCAATTACCGAGCCGGAGGTCTGGGGCGCATGCGCCCAGAGCCGGTGCTCTGCGACAACAGAAGCCACCGCAATGGGAGGCCCAAATGGGCCGAAGAACAAAGATGGATGAAAATGGACAAATGAAAGACCAATAGAAGTGGCCCTCCTGCTCCCCTCCATCCCCACCCCCCCCCCCCTTAAATAAATAAATAAATAAATTTTTAAAAAAAAAAAATAGTGGGACGGGGATTAAAGCTTTAAAAAAAAAGAATCTTTTCTAGATTTGATATAGTACAGCTCTGCTAATCTGTTACTCCTTTGCCTTTTTATGCAAAATCAATGTAGCAGTATAAGAAGAAATAAAACTTCATGGAGAACCTAGGAAAGAAACTAATCAGCCCCACATAACAACTTAAAGAAAGGGATAAAATAAATCAGGGATAAAACAAGTTATAGCTCACCTACAGGTCCATACACATCCTGCATTATACTGGCTGTTGGGAAATGTCACCCCTTCAGCTAAAATATAGTAATGTGGGGGATCCATTTTATGCTCTGTGTTGATATTAAGTCCACTGCTGTTTTTCATTCCCAGGACTCAGTCACTGAGCCCATTGGCCTTTACTAGAGGGACATGTGGCTTTGGACAGCACTTTGGGCATACCTGTTTGTATTTTAATGGCTGGTTATTAGATAGCTTGGTGGACGTGGCAAGCAAACAGAATTGTTTTCCACCAATTCTGTTTCAGCAAAGAATTATTTTTAATTCCCCTGTCTTGTGTGTTGCCAAAATTCTTAAAATACTGTTCATGGAGATTTTTTTTTTGTTACCCGCCTTGGAGCCCAGATGTAGGATTCAAGCCAATGCAGCTGGTGTAACTTGGCTGACTCTCACAGATAATTCAGTGTTTGAACAGTCTTCCTCTTTTTTTTTTTTTCAGTGTTGTTATTACTATGGAAAATTTTAGAGTAAACGCTTACGGACATAAAGTGTAAAGGTTGCAGGACTAGCAGCAATATAGGTTAAAAGTCTCCTACTTGCAGGGCAAGGGGCACCTGTTCGATCCCTGGCCTGGGAAGATCCCATGTGCCGCAGAGCGGCTGGACTGATGTGTCCAATTACCGAGCCGGAGGTCTGGGGCGCATGCGCCCAGAGCCGGTGCTCTGCGACAACAGAAGCCACCGCAATGGGAGGCCCAAATGGGCCGAAGAACAAAGATGGATGAAAATGGACAAATGAAAGACCAATAGAAGTGGCCCTCCTGCTCCCCTCCATCCCCACCCCACCCCCCCTCAAATAAATAAATAAATAAATCTTAAAATAAAAAAAGTAGTGGGACGGGTATAAAGTCTTAAAAAAAAAAAGAATCTTTTCTAGATTTGATATAGTACAGCTCTGCTAATCTGTTACTCCTTTGCCTTTTTATGCAAAATCAATGTAGCAGTATAAGAAGAAATAAAACTTCATGGAGAACCTAGGAAAGAAACTAATCAGCCCCACATAACAACTTAAAGAAAGGGATAAAATAAATCAGGGATAAAACAAGTTATAGCTCACCTACAGGTCCATACACATCCTGCATTATACTGGCTGTTGGGAAATGTCACCCCTTCAGCTAAAATATAGTAATGTGGGGGATCCATTTTATGCTCTGTGTTGATATTAAGTCCACTGCTGTTTTTCATTCCCAGGACTCAGTCACTGAGCCCATTGGCCTTTACTAGAGGGACATGTGGCTTTGGACAGCACTTTGGGCATACCTGTTTGTATTTTAATGGCTGGTTATTAGATAGCTTGGTGGACTGTGGCAAGCAAACAGAATTGTTTTCCACCAATTCTGTTTCAGCAAAGAATTATTTTTAATTCCCCTGTCTTGTGTGTTGCCAAAATTCTTAAAATACTGTTCATGGAGATTTTTTTTTTGTTACCCGCCTTGGAGCCCAGATGTAGGATTCAAGCCAATGCAGCTGGTGTAACTTGGCTGACTCTCACAGATAATTCAGTGTTTGAACAGTCTTCCTCTTTTTTTTTTTTTCAGTGTTGTTATTACTATGGAAAATTTTAGAGTAAACGCTTACGGACATAAAGTGTAAAGGTTGCAGGACTAGCAGCAATATAGGTTAAAAGTCTCCTACTTGTCTTTCCTGTAGGGACTTTATCAAGCTGGGCAAACACACACACGCACACACACACACACACACACACACACACACACACACACACACACACACACACACACACGCATGCATCACAGCTCTTTCCTCAAACTTTACACCAAATTTGCCCTTGTGCTTCAGAGACAGGCTTGTCAGGGAAGGGCAAAGAAGGAGGGAGATATTCCTTTTGCTTTATCTTTATTTTTTACAAGAGATTTTATGTGATGAATATAAACATAGCAAACCCAACACCGACATGTTAAAAAACAGGAGAATTTTAGGAGAGAAAATACTCATTCAGAAATTCCAACACAAATTCCAGTGATGCTTAGGACAGAGACAGTGATTTTACTCTAGGCTTTACTTCTGCTAAATTCTGGCACCACATTTACTACTTACAAAGCAATTGCATTTTATAGCTGACACTGTGTTATACCAATATGGTGCAAACATAATATTAATCTCTCTGACCTACATTCCAGTTTGCATTCTTCCATGAAATATGATGGTATAATAATAGCAGCTAGCTACTGATTGAGGGCTTACTGAATTGTGCTGTGTGTGTGACATGGATTAACTCACTTAATTCTCTCATAAATGAATGAAAAAGGTGCAATTACTATGCTGATTTTACCAATACGGAAACTGCAACCTCAAGAGTTTAACCAAAAACTCACAGCTAGAAAGAAGCAGATCTGAGGTTTGAGTCTAACCATCTATTTCCAGAGCCTGCATCAGAGACCATACATTCTACCACCTTCTCAAAGAAGAGATGGAAGGAATTGCTGCTAAGATGCAGGGATCTACACATAGCTGTTGTTGTGTACACAAGAGAGTGTTTTGCTTTTAAATGTGATCTGTTAAGTATATCACAAGGGAAAGAACTTAAGCAGATGAGGTTCTGGCTGACTCTCACAGATAATTCAGTGTTTGAACAGTCTTCCTCTTTTTTTTTTTTTCAGTGTTGTTATTACTATGGAAAATTTTAGAGTAAACGCTTACGGACATAAAGTGTAAAGGTTGCAGGACTAGCAGCAATATAGGTTAAAAGTCTCCTACTTGTCTTTCCTGTAGGGACTTTATCAAGCTGGGCAAACACACACACGCACACACACACACACACACACACACACACACACACACACACACACACACACACACACACACGCATGCATCACAGCTCTTTCCTCAAACTTTACACCAAATTTGCCCTTGTGCTTCAGAGACAGGCTTGTCAGGGAAGGGCAAAGAAGGAGGGAGATATTCCTTTTGCTTTATCTTTATTTTTTACAAGAGATTTTATGTGATGAATATAAACATAGCAAACCCAACACCGACATGTTAAAAAACAGGAGAATTTTAGGAGAGAAAATACTCATTCAGAAATTCCAACACAAATTCCAGTGATGCTTAGGACAGAGACAGTGATTTTACTCTAGGCTTTACTTCTGCTAAATTCTGGCACCACATTTACTACTTACAAAGCAATTGCATTTTATAGCTGACACTGTGTTATACCAATATGGTGCAAACATAATATTAATCTCTCTGACCTACATTCCAGTTTGCATTCTTCCATGAAATATGATGGTATAATAATAGCAGCTAGCTACTGATTGAGGGCTTACTGAATTGTGCTGTGTGTGTGACATGGATTAACTCACTTAATTCTCTCATAAATGAATGAAAAAGGTGCAATTACTATGCTGATTTTACCAATACGGAAACTGCAACCTCAAGAGTTTAACCAAAAACTCACAGCTAGAAAGAAGCAGATCTGAGGTTTGAGTCTAACCATCTATTTCCAGAGCCTGCATCAGAGACCATACATTCTACCACCTTCTCAAAGAAGAGATGGAAGGAATTGCTGCTAAGATGCAGGGATCTACACATAGCTGTTGTTGTGTACACAAGAGAGTGTTTTGCTTTTAAATGTGATCTGTTAAGTATATCACAAGGGAAAGAACTTAAGCAGTCAACTACTCAGCCAAATGGTGAATTCCTTTCCTCCTGAAGGAAAATTGCCTGTTTGCTTTGCTCTTTCTCTGCAGCCTGGCTAATCTGATAAACAAATATAAGAAAGTGGCATTAATGATTTGTAATTACTTGACCCGTGTCCCTCCCCTGATTCGTGTATGTTTTATCTGAAACCATCAGTGCCTTAAGCTCAAGGCCTGAGTAATGTGAGAAACTGCCATAACAGGATGAACTGCAGAGCTCAGTCTCAATTGGGAGTTTACTTCCCCACATTTCAAATGCATCTTTCTCTATTACTCTCTATTCCACTTTTGCAAATCATTAGCTAACTTTTGGGACAAATCATTAAAATCTCCTTGCAACTGCTAATTTTATAATTTCCCAATTTTTTTCTTTTTTAAACTTTACTTAATAATCCAATCATAGTGTTATATATAAAACAAGCTAAAGCAGCCTCTCTCGTTTACTTCTAGAATGGTGCAACACTTCCTTCTAATGCCCCCTAAATTCTAACAACATGCTACTTGTATGAATAAAGTTGTTTTCAAAACTTCAAAAGCTATATGATCTATGCAGGAAAATAAAAGGCAGCATTTTAAGAGTAATATATGTTCATACTAGCTAGAAAGCCTATTACTGCACCAAATTTTCCAGGCCATTTGGAAGTGAAAAGAAAGGCATTATGAGATAATATTGCCAATGTGAAACGACTTTCGTAACTAGAAAGTGTAATGAGGGTCTTAAAGGTATTTATTTAAGGGTGTTTAAAAGTAACATCAACAGGTCTCTCCCTTAAATGACTTAGGCATGATCCTATCAGGAGGCAAGTTGTCTTTGAACCTTATGAATGCAACTTGTGAAAACATAACACAAAAACAAAGGAAGAAGGAATGAATCATAAATTTTAGGAAGGAAAAACTGCAGAGCTATGTCCCAAATATGCAAACTCCTGGCTATTTTGTACATGTTATTGCAAAAGCCATTAATGCTACAGTATGTCCTGGAATTTAAGTGAGATAAATGTTGTGCTACACATAGCTGTTGTTGTGTACACAAGAGAGTGTTTTGCTTTTAAATGTGATCTGTTAAGTATATCACAAGGGAAAGAACTTAAGCAGTCAACTACTCAGCCAAATGGTGAATTCCTTTCCTCCTGAAGGAAAATTGCCTGTTTGCTTTGCTCTTTCTCTGCAGCCTGGCTAATCTGATAAACAAATATAAGAAAGTGGCATTAATGATTTGTAATTACTTGACCCGTGTCCCTCCCCTGATTCGTGTATGTTTTATCTGAAACCATCAGTGCCTTAAGCTCAAGGCCTGAGTAATGTGAGAAACTGCCATAACAGGATGAACTGCAGAGCTCAGTCTCAATTGGGAGTTTACTTCCCCACATTTCAAATGCATCTTTCTCTATTACTCTCTATTCCACTTTTGCAAATCATTAGCTAACTTTTGGGACAAATCATTAAAATCTCCTTGCAACTGCTAATTTTATAATTTCCCAATTTTTTTCTTTTTTAAACTTTACTTAATAATCCAATCATAGTGTTATATATAAAACAAGCTAAAGCAGCCTCTCTCGTTTACTTCTAGAATGGTGCAACACTTCCTTCTAATGCCCCCTAAATTCTAACAACATGCTACTTGTATGAATAAAGTTGTTTTCAAAACTTCAAAAGCTATATGATCTATGCAGGAAAATAAAAGGCAGCATTTTAAGAGTAATATATGTTCATACTAGCTAGAAAGCCTATTACTGCACCAAATTTTCCAGGCCATTTGGAAGTGAAAAGAAAGGCATTATGAGATAATATTGCCAATGTGAAACGACTTTCGTAACTAGAAAGTGTAATGAGGGTCTTAAAGGTATTTATTTAAGGGTGTTTAAAAGTAACATCAACAGGTCTCTCCCTTAAATGACTTAGGCATGATCCTATCAGGAGGCAAGTTGTCTTTGAACCTTATGAATGCAACTTGTGAAAACATAACACAAAAACAAAGGAAGAAGGAATGAATCATAAATTTTAGGAAGGAAAAACTGCAGAGCTATGTCCCAAATATGCAAACTCCTGCAATATGGACTATTTTGTACATGTTATTGCAAAAGCCATTAATGCTACAGTATGTCCTGGAATTTAAGTGTCAGATAATAAACACTCAAGTTGGAACTGGAAATAATGATACAACATCATGAAATCATCATGATCTGACACTAAAACATTAGTGGACACATCATGAAATAACCACAATTTGCAACTTAATCTTTCTATCATTTTGCAAAGCACTTGGCAAAACATGACTCACTAGCAACACTGTTTTTCAGGGGGACCTTGAGAAAACAACTGGAGTAAGCAATAGAGAAAGGGCTACAACATCCATTTATATGCATGTGGTGTGTCTTTGGATCATAATTAAAATCTCACATTTTTCTGGCTTTTAGTCAGAAACTTTGCACTCATCTAATATAAAACATAAGTGGAAAAATTTCACCCATGTCCATAAAAAGCAAATATCTTGAAGTACTTGAAGAACTCAAGCACTGTATATTAGAGCAGGCGTATTTCAAAAATAACCACTGAACCATTCCCATTACTGGGAGGACTGCTGCACTCTGTAATTATGTTTGACAGTTTTTTTCAGCTCTTTCCTCCTCCAAATTATGTGAATTTGAGTGAAAGCTAGAGGGTTATCTTGAAAGTTGTTTAAAAAAATATATGAATATGCTTTTCTGAAGTAACAGATTTGATGTGGCATAAGCATGCGACTATGGTAAACATAAAAAGCAATGTCATAGGCAAAGAAAGATCTGTCACCGGCAAAGACATATATACTTCAAAGAGTATATGAAATAGTATAATACAATACTCCAAATTATGTTCAATATACTCTTTTTCTATCCAGTGAATCTCTAGTGAGTTAAATTTTAATAACTTTTAGTTTAATAGCACTATTCCCTATCTATTCATCAGCTGATATTTGACAAATTTTCTGCTTCACTTAAGTCCTTGGCTCTTAAAGACTACGATTTCTGTTGTAGACACAAAATTTTAAATCCTTTAAAATACCATTTCCATTACCATTGATTCCTTACCCATAGGTAGAGACACAAGGAACAGAGGTATTAACATAATATATAGGAAGCAGAGTATACTGAAAAGGGTGCACACAAGAATGTCACAAACTAGAAAACATACAATTCATCCCTCGTCTATTTTCTGGGAATCGAATAGACATTCACAACATTCAGCTATACCACATTAATGAATGAAATTTATATTCTGCAAATGAAAATAAATGCTTCAGGATCTGCATTTCAGACTGAGTTGTAATTTTGCTTTCCAGATATTTCATTAAAGGTTAAAAATACATTTTTAAACAGTGCTTGTCCTTTCTTCATATATCTAGAGTTTACTATTTCAACCATAGCACCACAAAGACTTCTAAATTCTATATTACATGTATTTTGGATTATATTGCATATTGAGGCCTATTTATTTCCTATGGCTTAATTTTTCTCCTATATTTTTCCCTGTATATCTTTTTTAATTTATTTTTTGACTTTTATTTTAAAAGTCACTACATACACATTAAAATACAAAAATGGGAGATCAAATAATTTACTTCAATATTTAATGTTTTGGGTGAAGTCAAGAAAAAAAAAATATACCCTTTTTGTATGTCAGCCTGTAATGATAACAGTTATCGCTTACTGAGCACTTACTCCACAATGTTCTTTCCTGCGTCCGATGTTTCCTTCCTGTGAAGGTGGCAGACTGAATGTACCTTTGGGTCTTTACTCTTGAGTCTCTCTCTCACTGTATCCCTAGAAGAAGAGTAGGGGTTGGGGTGGGGTCACTTTTGAGACTGTAGATTTGAGAGGAATAATTGATATACCCAGCTCCACCCTCTTTCTCCAAGGCCTGAGCCACAGGCTGAAAGCACATGACCACCCTGCTGAGAGCATGTGACTTCAGCGAGGGCTGCCTGAGGCTGGATGGGTAAATCTGCCTCATTCTGGAGTTTGGTTAGAGTGTATTTCACATATGCCTTCCAGCCTGACCCTTATAATTAACACAGAAGCTATTTCGTCCTCTATCCTTTTTTTATTTGCTTGATTTCCTTAGTCGCTATACCAAATGTGAGGTTGCTGAGTCCACAGCTAAATAATACCCCTCTTCTCTGGTTGGATTCAAAGCAAGTTGAAAACCCCCTATCAGACACAGAGCCAAGTATATTATACACAAGATCCATGTTTATTCCTCACATGAGCATTATAAAGGAATGACTGCTCCCACTTTGAAGAGGAGGAAATTCAGGTCTAGACCAGTTAACACACATATCCAAGACTGCAGTGACAGAACTGGGCTTTACACCCAGATTCAACTCTGAGGCTATAAATGCTGAACGTTAGGTTACATGATTATACTGAAGTTCCCACTAGAATCAAATTAGTAGAACCAAAGAATGAGTCGATGCACACCTGTCCATCCTCAGTCAGGCACCACAAAATAATAGATGGAATTATTAAAGAGGACACCATCACAAGCAAGCAGTAATTACCAGGAGAATGACTGACCACTACTTTGATTACAGTAGCTATCCTTTGGGTTAAAAGTCAGAATTCTGGCTGCTTTCCATAGATTTAAAAAACAGCAAGTTCAAAATGTCACCTGTTTTATAAGCCCTAAAGCACAGCCTAGGTAGAAAGCAGAAATAAAATAACCTACAATGCATTTCAGCCAAGTGAGTGACAGTGTTTGAGTTCGCACATCACTTCGAAGAGTTCTTTAGTCTATTTCTTATAAAATATATTCCAATCAAATAAGGAGATCTGACATAAAGCCTGGGAGACTGAATACCCTTGCTAATCTGTTCTCTGCCAGAATGGGAAAACACTAGCTTAGCTACTTTAAGCAAACAAAAAACGTGGCAGACTGAATGTACCTTTGGGTCTTTACTCTTGAGTCTCTCTCTCACTGTATCCCTAGAAGAAGAGTAGGGGTTGGGGTGGGGTCACTTTTGAGACTGTAGATTTGAGAGGAATAATTGATATACCCAGCTCCACCCTCTTTCTCCAAGGCCTGAGCCACAGGCTGAAAGCACATGACCACCCTGCTGAGAGCATGTGACTTCAGCGAGGGCTGCCTGAGGCTGGATGGGTAAATCTGCCTCATTCTGGAGTTTGGTTAGAGTGTATTTCACATATGCCTTCCAGCCTGACCCTTATAATTAACACAGAAGCTATTTCGTCCTCTATCCTTTTTTTATTTGCTTGATTTCCTTAGTCGCTATACCAAATGTGAGGTTGCTGAGTCCACAGCTAAATAATACCCCTCTTCTCTGGTTGGATTCAAAGCAAGTTGAAAACCCCCTATCAGACACAGAGCCAAGTATATTATACACAAGATCCATGTTTATTCCTCACATGAGCATTATAAAGGAATGACTGCTCCCACTTTGAAGAGGAGGAAATTCAGGTCTAGACCAGTTAACACACATATCCAAGACTGCAGTGACAGAACTGGGCTTTACACCCAGATTCAACTCTGAGGCTATAAATGCTGAACGTTAGGTTACATGATTATACTGAAGTTCCCACTAGAATCAAATTAGTAGAACCAAAGAATGAGTCGATGCACACCTGTCCATCCTCAGTCAGGCACCACAAAATAATAGATGGAATTATTAAAGAGGACACCATCACAAGCAAGCAGTAATTACCAGGAGAATGACTGACCACTACTTTGATTACAGTAGCTATCCTTTGGGTTAAAAGTCAGAATTCTGGCTGCTTTCCATAGATTTAAAAAACAGCAAGTTCAAAATGTCACCTGTTTTATAAGCCCTAAAGCACAGCCTAGGTAGAAAGCAGAAATAAAATAACCTACAATGCATTTCAGCCAAGTGAGTGACAGTGTTTGAGTTCGCACATCACTTCGAAGAGTTCTTTAGTCTATTTCTTATAAAATATATTCCAATCAAATAAGGAGATCTGACATAAAGCCTGGGAGACTGAATACCCTTGCTAATCTGTTCTCTGCCAGAATGGGAAAACACTAGCTTAGCTACTTTAAGCAAACAAAAAACGTGTTTGGCAGACTTATGAATTTGAATTACTTTAATTCTCAAAATAACTTGGGATACCATTTTACTTCTCTTCTTTTCCTTCCACCTGCTCATTTATATCTGATACTCTAGAATGTTTTTTCCAAAATTAACTATCTTATTAGAAAGAAAAAACCAAGAACTTTCCTTTTTTAGCCACCCTTTTTTGTCGGTAATCTCTCAACAATTTGTGGTCATCTTAAACGACATAAATAAGAAAAGAAATCCCTTTGATTCTGATGGAGTCTCAGTTTACCCAAAATCACTCTCTAAAATCTTTTTTTTTATTCCTCTTTAGAAGATTTTTTATAGATGATCAAACTAAACTTGTGAGCCTCAGAGGTAAGGAGGAGTTGAACTGGAACAGATGAAAGAGAATGTATAAGTGTGTGTATGATTTGCTATAGGAAATGATGCATGGTTAAGGATGATTAAAATAGTTACAAGGAAACTGGCACAACATTAGCTAATACTATTAAAATAACTACATGATAATATGTAGTGCTTCTTGACAGCTGAAAATATTTCTGGAAAAAAATTTTTTTTTCATTCAGTATCCTTAGATTGCAAATCCTTTATAGTGGAATTTTATTTATTTATTTAAAAGACATTACCAAATATGTTGAATGTTTCGAATAGATTAAATGATTTTTCTGGCTTTTTTTAAACTGTACCTGTTCTGTGTGTGTGATTTATGTTTTTATTGAAGTACAGTTGATTTACAATGCTGTGTTAATTTCTGCTATGTAGCAAAGTGATTCAGTGATACATATAGATACATCCATTATTTATATTCTTTTTTTTTTTTTTTGGCTACTTCTATTGGTCTGTCATTTATCTATTTTCATCCATCTTTGTTCTTTGGCCTGTGTGGGCCTCCCATTGCAGGGGCCTCTGTCTCTGCAGAGCACCGGCTCTGGGCGCATGCGCTCCAGCCC
The DNA here is from genome assembly GCA_022376925.1 of Tragulus kanchil. NCBI lineage: Eukaryota > Metazoa > Chordata > Mammalia > Artiodactyla > Tragulidae > Tragulus > Tragulus kanchil. The sequence goes on along the minus strand of JAIOJX010000004.1, from coordinate 239,009,499 downwards.
AGTAGTTGGACACATCAGTCCAGCCGCTGCGTGGCACATGGGATCTTCCCTGCCCAGGGATCGAACTAGCACCCCTTGCACTTCAAGGCCGTGTCCTTACCCACTGGACCACCAGGGAAGAAGCTATTTCTGGTTTTGGGGGGGGGGGGTTTCCTAAAAGAAGGTTTGTCAATGTTTTAAGTCTATTTCATTGTGAAGAGTAACTAGAATAAAATATTCTCTTGAGAAGGTATCAATGACTATTTCAAATAACTTTTTATTTTAAAAAATCCACAAAATTGGGAGAGTGTGGAAAAGAGGGGAAAAAATAAATCTCCTTATAATGCCCTAGAATACCTATTATTTATTGATAAAGATTATAAAATCTTATCTTCCACCAAAGTGTGAATTCAATTAACATGTTGGGTTAAGTGGTTTACAAATTTTTATTTCACATGGAAAATTAGTTGTGCATCACTAAGTGATCATTGTAAGTTATGTCTTGACCTCAGAGGTAAGGAGGAGTTGAACTGGAACAGATGAAAGAGAATGTATAAGTGTGTGTATGATTTGCTATAGGAAATGATGCATGGTTAAGGATGATTAAAATAGTTACAAGGAAACTGGCACAACATTAGCTAATACTATTAAAATAACTACATGATAATATGTAGTGCTTCTTGACAGCTGAAAATATTTCTGGAAAAAAATTTTTTTTTCATTCAGTATCCTTAGATTGCAAATCCTTTATAGTGGAATTTTATTTATTTATTTAAAAGACATTACCAAATATGTTGAATGTTTCGAATAGATTAAATGATTTTTCTGGCTTTTTTTAAACTGTACCTGTTCTGTGTGTGTGATTTATGTTTTTATTGAAGTACAGTTGATTTACAATGCTGTGTTAATTTCTGCTATGTAGCAAAGTGATTCAGTGATACATATAGATACATCCATTATTTATATTCTTTTTTTTTTTTTTTGGCTACTTCTATTGGTCTGTCATTTATCTATTTTCATCCATCTTTGTTCTTTGGCCTGTGTGGGCCTCCCATTGCAGGGGCCTCTGTCTCTGCAGAGCACCGGCTCTGGGCGCATGCGCTCCAGCCCAGTAGTTGGACACATCAGTCCAGCCGCTGCGTGGCACATGGGATTTTCCCCTGCCCAGGGAGCGAACTGGCGCCCCTTGCACTTCAAGGCCGTGTCCTTACCCACTGGACCACCAGGGAAGAAGCTATTTCTGGTTTTGGGGGGGGGGGGTTTCCTAAAAGAAGGTTTGTCAATGTTTTAAGTCTATTTCATTGTGAAGAGTAACTAGAATAAAATATTCTCTTGAGAAGGTATCAATGACTATTTCAAATAACTTTTTATTTTAAAAAATCCACAAAATTGGGAGAGTGTGGAAAAGAGGGGAAAAAATAAATCTCCTTATAATGCCCTAGAATACCTATTATTTATTGATAAAGATTATAAAATCTTATCTTCCACCAAAGTGTGAATTCAATTAACATGTTGGGTTAAGTGGTTTACAAATTTTTATTTCACATGGAAAATTAGTTGTGCATCACTAAGTGATCATTGTAAGTTATGTCTTAGGTTGGTTTCCCTGGGAAACAGAGATTGAGACTCTCAAATCGTCATGTGTCTACAGTTCACTGGGGAGGATTCGGGAACAATACCCTTAAGGGAGGCAGGGTCGGGCAGAGGGTTAGTCACATAAATGACAGTTGCCACAGAGACTTCAGTCATTCTCCCTGAGAGGTCTGGCATTAGGATGACCCTTTTGAGATGTTGCACAGGGAGATAAAGGGGCTGAAGCTTTACAGTCACCCTTCCCATTTCTAAACTGAACAGTCATTGGAGGCAGACATCACTTGTTCGAGACAGTTCCTTTTTGGTTGAGGGTAGTTCCTAGTGAGAGTCTCAGTAACCAGTATTCCAGGCTGCTAAGAGAATGTTTTGCCTCCAAAGGGAGATTCAGGCAGAGCATCACACAAGTTACACCACGCACTGTACTGAGAATGACTGAATAAAAGAGATGGGATAATTTTTTTTTTCAATTATTTTTGGGGGGGGGTACTTTATTGATCTTTCATTTATTTATCTTTGTTCTTTGGCCTGTGCAGGCCTCCAATCGCAGTGGCCGCTCTCGTTGCAGAGCACTGACTCTGGGCGTATCGCTCAGAGCTTCGGCTCGGTAGTTGGACACATCAGTCCAGGCGCTCCATGGCACATGGGATCTTCCCAGACCAGGGATCGAACCGGCGCCCCTTGCACTGAAAGACTGTGCCCTTACCACTGGACCACCAGGGAAGCCCGAGATGGGATAATTTTATTCATTTCAGAAATGCCACCTTTCCAACCAAATCTTTATTCAATTGTGGATGGTACCATAATACGATAGTTTTCATGTATGTGTTCCTTATTTATTTAAAAAGTAACAAAATATATTCACATTTTTAATGTTTTGTATAGAACAATGCTGCTCATTCATTTCACCAATGTATTTCAAAATATATCTATTACTTTTATTGAGGACTTACTATATGACAGGGTTGTGCTAGGAATGGAGCAGCAATAAAGAATCCTATTTATTGATAAAGATTATAAAATCTTATCTTCCACCAAAGTGTGAATTCAATTAACATGTTGGGTTAAGTGGTTTACAAATTTTTATTTCACATGGAAAATTAGTTGTGCATCACTAAGTGATCATTGTAAGTTATGTCTTAGGTTGGTTTCCCTGGGAAACAGAGATTGAGACTCTCAAATCGTCATGTGTCTACAGTTCACTGGGGAGGATTCGGGAACAATACCCTTAAGGGAGGCAGGGTCGGGCAGAGGGTTAGTCACATAAATGACAGTTGCCACAGAGACTTCAGTCATTCTCCCTGAGAGGTCTGGCATTAGGATGACCCTTTTGAGATGTTGCACAGGGAGATAAAGGGGCTGAAGCTTTACAGTCACCCTTCCCATTTCTAAACTGAACAGTCATTGGAGGCAGACATCACTTGTTCGAGACAGTTCCTTTTTGGTTGAGGGTAGTTCCTAGTGAGAGTCTCAGTAACCAGTATTCCAGGCTGCTAAGAGAATGTTTTGCCTCCAAAGGGAGATTCAGGCAGAGCATCACACAAGTTACACCACGCACTGTACTGAGAATGACTGAATAAAAGAGATGGGATAATTTTTTTTTTCAATTATTTTTGGGGGGGGGTACTTTATTGATCTTTCATTTATTTATCTTTGTTCTTTGGCCTGTGCAGGCCTCCAATCGCAGTGGCCGCTCTCGTTGCAGAGCACTGACTCTGGGCGTATGCGCTCCAGAGCTTCGGCTCGGTAGTTGGACACATCAGTCCAGGCGCTCCATGGCACATGGGATCTTCCCAGACCAGGGATCGAACCGGCGCCCCTTGCACTGAAAGACTGTGCCCTTACCACTGGACCACCAGGGAAGCCCGAGATGGGATAATTTTATTCATTTCAGAAATGCCACCTTTCCAACCAAATCTTTATTCAATTGTGGATGGTACCATAATACGATAGTTTTCATGTATGTGTTCCTTATTTATTTAAAAAGTAACATAATATATTGACATTTTTAATGTTTTTGTATAGAACAATGCTGCTCATTCATTTCACCAATGTATTTCAAAATATATCTATTACTTTTATTGAGGACTTACTATATGACAGGGTTGTGCTAGGAATGGGAGTAACAGCAATAAAAGACAGGTTTCCTGGAGCTCACTGGCTATGAAACAGAATACAACTGAGCAGATAATGGCAAGCCAATAGGACAAGTGTTCTGCGAGTCAAGTCCCAAGGTGCTACTGCTGATAAGAACTATCTAAACCACACAAGACCTGTATTTATCCATGTAAGTTTGGGTGAAATATGGTAAGGCAAGGTTCAGATACAAAAAAAAAAAAAAAACAGAAAAGAGTTTTATAGTTTTTCTATATGCATAGTTTACTGGGGAGAACTAAGCACTCTACTCAGGGTTACACAGGGGAAGAACCTGGACTAGGAGGGAGAAAGTGAATGAGCAGGGCAAGGCAGTTGGGCTCAAGACTGGGTAATTTGAGTAACTCCAGAGAACTCTAGGAAATTGGGGTTGTCCTTGGTAGTCTGATACCTGGTCTTAGGGCAATTCGGTTCTGTGTACAGTAGCTCAATATGGCAGATGGCTGGGAATGTGGACTTATTCAGTTTTTCAAGAAGGCAAACTGACTGGCCTCTAGCCAGGGTCTCAAAACTGGATCAATGCAACATTTTTTTTTAAAAGTATACCACAGCAGGATTTGCAATGAGGGAGAACTTAGGGATGATAGCTCCCCCTCAAGTCTCACTGAAGCTGAGCTTTGAAGGGATGTTTGTGCACATTCTCATTGTGTGGGATAGGTTTATGATGCTCCTCATCTACTAGGAGACACAATAATTATGGAAGAGATTAGTCAATATTTAACCTTTTAATTGTAAAGAAGGATACAGATATAAATTATCAGTATTATCGTTAACATAAAATATTTGTTCTTTTATCTTGAAAGACTTTTTTCTTTTTTCTACAAAATTAGTTGATGTAATCAACTATAATGTTAGATAATAATATCTGATAGGGAATAACTAAAATGTTCTGATAAGCATTCAGTTTTTCCACTGTTTATTTACCTAGGCAAAGAACTCTGCAACAATATGGATATGAAATCCAAATTAAAATGAAAATTTCTTTCATATTACACTACAGGAGAGATGGCCAACTATTGACAAAATCATCAAAAATTCACAGGGTCACCGTATCTTCCTGTCCCCTAATACAGCAAAACCCTAGTCTCTGTCCCACATTTTTTAAAGCCATTGATAACACTTTCTTCCCAGATGTTCAGTTCTCTTTCTTTGTCTCTGCCTCTTGTTCTGTCTTTCTTTCTAGTCCTCCTCTGCTCTGATTATGACTATGGTCACATAAGTGATTGAGTCTTCATAAAGTCTGTCAAATTAAAACCCTTACTTTGGTTTTGTCCCTCAGTCTCTTTAGAATATATATCCTATAAGCGTTCTAACCAGTTACCTGTCTTATTCTGTCTCCTCTACAACCCATGCTATACATGACCTGGATAAACGTGTTAACTAACAAACTACTGCCTGCTTTAACTCTAAAACACAAATCTAGTTACACTTCAAAAAACTTAGATGGTTTCTATTTGAGGGATGTCCAAACAGAATCCAATTTATTTGCATTCAGAAAGAAATCATTAAAATGCCTATTTGCTTTCGTCTGAAAACATTTAGAAATATTACATGTAACTAATCTTAAATTTCATTATTCACAATATCTCAACATAATCTTGAAAAACCCTGTGATAGAGTTTGGATGACACCTCACAACTTCATTTACTTCAGTGCACTGCAGAGTACATAGGGGTATGTAGCTATTCTTTTTTCAACGACCAATAGTATCTTTAAAATAGTTTGCAATGAGATTAAAGGGGCTATGCAAATTATACATACAATACAAACATTTGTTGACTATTTCATACCACAGCATTTGAAAGAGTTATAGGACTTTACTGGTGGTACAGTGGATAGGAGTCTGCCTACCAGTGCAGGGGACATGGGTTCAATCCCTGATCTGGGAAGATTTTGCATGCCACTGGAACTAAAGTCCATACACCACAACTACTGAGCAAATGACCCACAAATACTGAGCCTGCGTGCTGCAACTACTGAAGTCCATGCACCTAGAGCCTCTGTTTCTCAGCAAGAGAAAACAAGAAGTCTGTGAACCACAAAGAAGAGTAGCCCCAACTCACAGCAATTAGAGAAAGCTCATGTACAGCAACAAAGCCTGGCACAACCAAAGAGAAATAGATAAATAAGTAAAAAGAACGATAGAAAACTTAAAAAAATACAGAGGTACAAAATTTCAGGAATATATATGTAGTTTTCTTTTATAAAGAAGACTCATTTCCAAATAGATTACTCCTCTCTGTGATGACAAATCATTTTCAGAAGTTGCTGTTCATTAAGTATTGAAGGAATAAATATCCGTAATCTATCCCCTCAAGGCACTAAGTTAGAAAGCAACTATTATTCAAAAGAACTCATATTTTGTAGAGGGGATTCTGAAAATGGATATCTGAAAATATCTGTCCACGTATATTCATTGTTAGAAAATTTCAAAAAAAACTTTTTTCCTCATTTAGAATATATATCCTATAAGCGTTCTAACCAGTTACCTGTCTTATTCTGTCTCCTCTACAACCCATGCTATACATGACCTGGATAAACGTGTTAACTAACAAACTACTGCCTGCTTTAACTCTAAAACACAAATCTAGTTACACTTCAAAAAACTTAGATGGTTTCTATTTGAGGGATGTCCAAACAGAATCCAATTTATTTGCATTCAGAAAGAAATCATTAAAATGCCTATTTGCTTTCGTCTGAAAACATTTAGAAATATTACATGTAACTAATCTTAAATTTCATTATTCACAATATCTCAACATAATCTTGAAAAACCCTGTGATAGAGTTTGGATGACACCTCACAACTTCATTTACTTCAGTGCACTGCAGAGTACATAGGGGTATGTAGCTATTCTTTTTTCAACGACCAATAGTATCTTTAAAATAGTTTGCAATGAGATTAAAGGGGCTATGCAAATTATACATACAATACAAACATTTGTTGACTATTTCATACCACAGCATTTGAAAGAGTTATAGGACTTTACTGGTGGTACAGTGGATAGGAGTCTGCCTACCAGTGCAGGGGACATGGGTTCAATCCCTGATCTGGGAAGATTTTGCATGCCACTGGAACTAAAGTCCATACACCACAACTACTGAGCAAATGACCCACAAATACTGAGCCTGCGTGCTGCAACTACTGAAGTCCATGCACCTAGAGCCTCTGTTTCTCAGCAAGAGAAAACAAGAAGTCTGTGAACCACAAAGAAGAGTAGCCCCAACTCACAGCAATTAGAGAAAGCTCATGTACAGCAACAAAGCCTGGCACAACCAAAGAGAAATAGATAAATAAGTAAAAAGAACGATAGAAAACTTAAAAAAATACAGAGGTACAAAATTTCAGGAATATATATGTAGTTTTCTTTTATAAAGAAGACTCATTTCCAAATAGATTACTCCTCTCTGTGATGACAAATCATTTTCAGAAGTTGCTGTTCATTAAGTATTGAAGGAATAAATATCCGTAATCTATCCCCTCAAGGCACTAAGTTAGAAAGCAACTATTATTCAAAAGAACTCATATTTTGTAGAGGGGATTCTGAAAATGGATATCTGAAAATATCTGTCCACGTATGATTTGCATTGTTAGAAAAAGTCTCTTATTTGCAATATTTCAAAAGAAAAATGATATTCTAATGTGTTAAAATGCATTCAAAATTCAAAATTTTTATTAGGTTCAGAACTACTTATTGATAGAATAAGAACAAAATACCTTTTGATAAACTCAGAAGAATAAATGGTTAGTATTAAGAAAGATGGACATTTACTTCACAATTCAACAAAAATCTCTATAAAATTAATAGCATTTAAATATGATTATCTTGATTTAACAAGCTTAGTAAATGGTGTTTTTCCACTGCTATCTAGATAACTTTGTGAGATTTTCAGCTTCAGCAGTGGTTAAAACCAAACAAAAGTACATTTAACAGAAAGCCAGATTTTTGAGTTGCTGTATTCCATAAAAAGTCAATTCAATGGCTTCCCTGGTGGTCCAGTGGGTAAAGAGTCTGTCTTGCAGTGCAAGGGGCACTGGTTCAATCCCTGGACCTGGAAGATCCCATGTGCCGCAGACCGCCTGGACCAATGGTCCAATTATGAGCTAGCACTCTGAAGCGCATGTGCCCAGAGCCAGTGCTCTGCAGTGAAAGAGGCTACTGCAATGGGAGGCCCACACATGCCAAAGAATAAAAAGATGGATGAAAATAAATATAAATAAAAGAAACATGATGGGAAAACAAAAAAATTTTTAAGTCAATTCAAGATTTTATGAGCAATGAACAAAATTCATTCATATTTTTCACACTATGTAATATAATTAATATTTAATGATGTAATAAAATGTAAATAAAATTTTGGTGAGAGTAAATGGGTCATACCTGACTAAATAGATAAATAAGTAAAAGAACGATAGAAAACTTAAAAAAACAGAGGTACAAAATTTCAGGAATATATATGTAGTTTTCTTTTATAAAGAAGACTCATTTCCAAATAGATTACTCCTCTCTGTGATGACAAATCATTTTCAGAAGTTGCTGTTCATTAAGTATTGAAGGAATAAATATCCGTAATCTATCCCCTCAAGGCACTAAGTTAGAAAGCAACTATTATTCAAAAGAACTCATATTTTGTAGAGGGGATTCTGAAAATGGATATCTGAAAATATCTGTCCACGTATGATTTGCATTGTTAGAAAAAGTCTCTTATTTGCAATATTTCAAAAGAAAAATGATATTCTAATGTGTTAAAATGCATTCAAAATTCAAAATTTTTATTAGGTTCAGAACTACTTATTGATAGAATAAGAACAAAATACCTTTTGATAAACTCAGAAGAATAAATGGTTAGTATTAAGAAAGATGGACATTTACTTCACAATTCAACAAAAATCTCTATAAAATTAATAGCATTTAAATATGATTATCTTGATTTAACAAGCTTAGTAAATGGTGTTTTTCCACTGCTATCTAGATAACTTTGTGAGATTTTCAGCTTCAGCAGTGGTTAAAACCAAACAAAAGTACATTTAACAGAAAGCCAGATTTTTGAGTTGCTGTATTCCATAAAAAGTCAATTCAATGGCTTCCCTGGTGGTCCAGTGGGTAAAGAGTCTGTCTTGCAGTGCAAGGGGCACTGGTTCAATCCCTGGACCTGGAAGATCCCATGTGCCGCAGACCGCCTGGACCAATGGTCCAATTATGAGCTAGCACTCTGAAGCGCATGTGCCCAGAGCCAGTGCTCTGCAGTGAAAGAGGCTACTGCAATGGGAGGCCCACACATGCCAAAGAATAAAAAGATGGATGAAAATAAATATAAATAAAAGAAACATGATGGGGAAAACAAAAAAAAATTTTTAAGTCAATTCAAGATTTTATGAGCAATGAACAAAATTCATTCATATTTTTCACACTATGTAATATAATTAATATTTAATGATGTAATAAAATGTAAATAAAATTTTGGTGAGAGTAAAATGGGTCATACCTGACTAATAAATAAAATAAAACAATGCATAAAGTTATTTAAATATTTAATTTATCTTATGTAGTCATACGGTATTCCAGGTGGCTCAGATGGTCAAGAATGCACCTGCAGTATGCAAGATCCAGGCTCTATTTATGAGTCAGGAAGATTCCCTGTAGAAGGAAATGGCAACCCACTCCAGTATGCTTGCCTGGAGAATCCCAATGGAGAGAGGAGCCAGGGAGAGTACAGTCCAATGGGTCTGCAAAGAGTCAGACACAACTGAGCAACTAATGCACACACACATGTAGTGATACATATGTAGTGATATATAGTTGCATGTTCAACATTTTTTTTTACCAATGAGGTTCAAAATTTAACAAATTTTAGCCTCATTTGGATTTCTCAATCTTTATACTACTGATATTTTGGTATACAGTAGTGGCTCAGATGGTAAAGAATCTGCCTTCAATGCAGGAAACCAGTGTTCAATCCCTGGGTCAGGAAGATCCCCTAGAGAAGGAAATGGCAACCCACACCAGTATTCTTGCCTTGAGAATCTCATGGACAAAGGAGCCTTGTGGGCTACAGTCCATGGGATCACAAAGAGTCTGAAATGACTAAGCGACTAAAACTTTTACTCATGTTTCTCTCTCTTTGGTATTTCTCTTCCTTCTCAAACTCACACTAGACTCTTGTAAAATTGTGTACAAATTAAAATTATTGCTAATACTATTGTTAGTGTGATTATTCATCTGTCTTGCAGTGCAAGGGGCACTGGTTCAATCCCTGGACCTGGAAGATCCCATGTGCCGCAGACCGCCTGGACCAATGGTCCAATTATGAGCTAGCACTCTGAAGCGCATGTGCCCAGAGCCAGTGCTCTGCAGTGAAAGAGGCTACTGCAATGGGAGGCCCACACATGCCAAAGAATAAAAAGATGGATGAAAATAAATATAAATAAAAGAAACATGATGGGGAAAACAAAAAAAAATTTTTAAGTCAATTCAAGATTTTATGAGCAATGAACAAAATTCATTCATATTTTTCACACTATGTAATATAATTAATATTTAATGATGTAATAAAATGTAAATAAAATTTTGGTGAGAGTAAAATGGGTCATACCTGACTAATAAATAAAATAAAACAATGCATAAAGTTATTTAAATATTTAATTTATCTTATGTAGTCATACGGTATTCCAGGTGGCTCAGATGGTCAAGAATGCACCTGCAGTATGCAAGATCCAGGCTCTATTTATGAGTCAGGAAGATTCCCTGTAGAAGGAAATGGCAACCCACTCCAGTATGCTTGCCTGGAGAATCCCAATGGAGAGAGGAGCCAGGGAGAGTACAGTCCAATGGGTCTGCAAAGAGTCAGACACAACTGAGCAACTAATGCACACACACATGTAGTGATACATATGTAGTGATATATAGTTGCATGTTCAACATTTTTTTACCAATGAGGTTCAAAATTTAACAAATTTTAGCCTCATTTGGATTTCTCAATCTTTATACTACTGATATTTTGGTATACAGTAGTGGCTCAGATGGTAAAGAATCTGCCTTCAATGCAGGAAACCAGTGTTCAATCCCTGGGTCAGGAAGATCCCCTAGAGAAGGAAATGGCAACCCACACCAGTATTCTTGCCTTGAGAATCTCATGGACAAAGGAGCCTTGTGGGCTACAGTCCATGGGATCACAAAGAGTCTGAAATGACTAAGCGACTAAAACTTTTACTCATGTTTCTCTCTCTTTGGTATTTCTCTTCCTTCTCAAACTCACACTAGACTCTTGTAAAATTGTGTACAAATTAAAATTATTGCTAATACTATTGTTAGTGTGATTATTCATTTATGAGGGACATTGGACTATAGTACAGTGCAGACTCTAAGAAGAAAATGACAGAACTGCATGTATTCACATGGGAATGTGCTAAAAATATATTGCTAACTGAAAGTGTAACTCATGAAACACTACATATTTTATGATTCCTTCCAGGAGAAAATACATAAACATTATCCTTATACATGCAGGAAAACTTGATAATAAAATGAACAAGTAAGCATAACAATGGTAACTTCAGAGAACTGAGAAATGAGTGAAGAATAGAGGACTTATCCTTCTAATATTGTATCTTCATACAGTTTGGATTTTTTCTCTTTTTTTGGCCACTTCTATTGGTCTGTCACTTATCTATTTTCATCCATCTTTGTTCTTTGGCCCATGTGAGCCTCCCATCACAGAGACCTCTCTCGCTGCAGAGCACTGGCCTCTGGGTGCTAGTGCTACAGAGCTCCGGCTTGATAGTTGGACACATTGGTTCAGGTGGTCTGCAGCACGTGGGATTGTCCCAGGCCAGGGATCAAACTGGCACCCCTTGCACTGCAAGGTGGTGTCCTTACCCACTGGATCACCAGGGAGTCCCCCAGTTTGGACGTCTTTTATCATAAATATCATGAACAGTATCATAAATACTTTTAAAATTGAAAAAGTAATTATGCGACTGATGTGCTGCCAACTGTGCTGAGTCTAGATCAAAGAAACAATTAAAAGGTTACAATTTTTAGTGCACTTTTTTATGGTTTACCTGTACATTCTTGTAGAAATTTACTTCCCTGGAGACTAAATTCCTAAAGCAATGAAGTTAGCATCGGTTGTGCATGAATTGGTACCCATTTTTAAGACTGTGACCTTTTGACCCTGCCCTTCTGTCAGGCTTGTTATCTTAACTGAATGCTGTTGCTTTGACAGTTGTTTCTAGATCACTAAGGGCTTCCCTTGTAGCTCAGTTGGTAAAGAATTTGCCTCTAATGCAGGAGACCCTGGTTTGATTCCTGGGTCAGGAAGATCCCCTGGAGAAGGGATAGGCTATCCACTCCAATATTCTTAGGCTTTCCTGATGACTCAGATGATAAAGAGTCTGCCTGCAATATGGGAGACTTGAGTTTGATTCCTGGGTTGGGAAGATCCCCTGGAGAAGAGGAAGGCTACCCACTCCAGTATTCTTGCCTGGAGAATTCCATGGCTAGTTCAGGGGCTGCAAAGAGTTGGAAACAACAGAGCGACTTTCACTTTACTTCACTGGTTAGTCAATAAGAGTACAGTCTCTGGGTGAATGTTTCTCTATGGAAATCCAGAGAGGTAAACTAAAATTCCTGTCACAGAGAAGCAAAGATATTTCTTGGAAGCAAGGGTTAAAGTTTAACATTGAAATTAAAAAGCTCTTTTGCTGGTTTTATGCATAAGAAAAGAAATAATTTCATCAAGAAAATGGTTTGGTTTATCTAAGGCCTTCTTTGTTATCTAAACTAAGTACTTCACCATATCTGTAGTGCTATTAATTGAACCAAAAGGGCATTTAGATTCCTCTGCTTCAACTTTTTAAAATAAAAGACAAGACAATGATTCAACTATGTTTGCTGCAGGGATGCAGCCAGTTCCCAGCTCTTATTTTTCCATGCCATGGCTAATTAAATTGGTCAATGTTTCGTAGTCCTGGTAAAACTTCTCAACTGTCTGCTTCCTGTAGCTGGGGTAGGGAAAGATTACTGAACTGCCTTTAAGGATTAGTAATGGAAATACTGAGCCCTATGGCCCAAAAGAGTCTTACATGAAAACTTCAAGGAGTATGGAAAAAAAATTTAGGAGAACTTTCTATGATATACATAATGAAAAGCTACTAGAAGAACCCATTTCGGGAACAAGGACATTTTTGCTGATTTTCACTGCAAATTGCCACATATAATATGGTAATTACATATGTTGAAACTACTCTAATTCTGAGTCACTAAGTAACTAGTCTAATTCTTAGTCATTCACTAAGAAGAATGATGGTGAAAGAAAAAATTTATTTGAAAATCTTTTCTAGAAATCTTCAAAATAGTATTCCAAGTTTTCCAAGAAGTGTCGTTTTTGTTCAGGGTCATTTGATTGAAAAGTTGAGCTTTTTAAGTTGCGTTTAAAGTTTTTTAACTTTTTAACTTAAAAAGTTAAGTTATTTAATCTTTTTGTTTCTTAGACAAACCATGAATTTTCAACTCATTATAAGACCAAAAGTTTAATACTAATAAAGTCGATTGTGAGATAAATTATCAAAGGAACATCCATATTCAGAGAACAAAGTCATATGTTTATGAAAAAGCAAAATTGTGATTTAGAACATATGAATTCAGAAATAAGTGGAGGAATAAACAGAATGTGGAAGACAGTGCCAGGGAAATGGCTACAAGGAACTATCAGGAATACTGCAAAAGCAGAATTCAGAGAGCAGCTTATTAGAGGTGGAAGAAGACTCTTATTCAAAAAAATGTTCTTTTTGATTCAGTATTAAGACAAAAAGAAACTCTGAGACCTGACTACAGCCCATGTTCCTATTAAGGCTTACAAGCATTGGTTGGCATTTAGTACTTGTGTAATCAGTGTTTAGTGCATTTCAGTGATACAAGTTGATAAAAGCAATGACCTATTGTTATCTGAAGCAGCCTGCTATTCCAGGAATTTCCTGACCTAGACTGAAGAGGTCTCCCATCTTCTTTTGACACTCTCTTAACAGAAAAACATGGCATTTTGCCATAGTGGTGATGTAAACAAGGAAAGTGGCTTTTCTTATCAGCTTTCTCCCTCTCCTTCAATTAGGAAATGAAAACACTTGAAAAAATTTAAATGGAGGCCCTTTCAGTGTTCAGCTATGAATTCTAAGAAAGCAGAATGTTGTACTCAAAGCAATCTTGGTTCTCTTTGACTATCCTTGAAGGAATTAGGAAAATACCTGTTTACTGCTGACGCCCATTTACATGAAAACTTCAAGGAGTATGGAAAAAATTTAGGAGAACTTTCTATGATATACATAATGAAAAGCTACTAGAAGAACCCATTTCGGGAACAAGGACATTTTTGCTGATTTTCACTGCAAATTGCCACATATAATATGGTAATTACATATGTTGAAACTACTCTAATTCTGAGTCACTAAGTAACTAGTCTAATTCTTAGTCATTCACTAAGAAGAATGATGGTGAAAGAAAAAATTTATTTGAAAATCTTTTCTAGAAATCTTCAAAATAGTATTCCAAGTTTTCCAAGAAGTGTCGTTTTTGTTCAGGGTCATTTGATTGAAAAGTTGAGCTTTTTAAGTTGCGTTTAAAGTTTTTTAACTTTTTAACTTAAAAAGTTAAGTTATTTAATCTTTTTGTTTCTTAGACAAACCATGAATTTTCAACTCATTATAAGACCAAAAGTTTAATACTAATAAAGTCGATTGTGAGATAAATTATCAAAGGAACATCCATATTCAGAGAACAAAGTCATATGTTTATGAAAAAGCAAAATTGTGATTTAGAACATATGAATTCAGAAATAAGTGGAGGAATAAACAGAATGTGGAAGACAGTGCCAGGGAAATGGCTACAAGGAACTATCAGGAATACTGCAAAAGCAGAATTCAGAGAGCAGCTTATTAGAGGTGGAAGAAGACTCTTATTCAAAAAAATGTTCTTTTTGATTCAGTATTAAGACAAAAAGAAACTCTGAGACCTGACTACAGCCCATGTTCCTATTAAGGCTTACAAGCATTGGTTGGCATTTAGTACTTGTGTAATCAGTGTTTAGTGCATTTCAGTGATACAAGTTGATAAAAGCAATGACCTATTGTTATCTGAAGCAGCCTGCTATTCCAGGAATTTCCTGACCTAGACTGAAGAGGTCTCCCATCTTCTTTTGACACTCTCTTAACAGAAAAACATGGCATTTTTGCCATAGTGGTGATGTAAACAAGGAAAGTGGCTTTTCTTATCAGCTTTCTCCCTCTCCCTTCAATTAGGAAATGAAAACACTTGAAAAAAAATTTAAATGGAGGCCCTTTCAGTGTTCAGCTATGAATTCTAAGAAAGCAGAATGTTGTACTCCGAAAGCAATCTTGGTTCTCTTTGACTATCCTTGAAGGAATTAGGAAAATACCTGTTTACTGCTGACGGTCACTGCAGCCATGAAATGAAGATGTTTGATCCTCGAAAGAAATGCTATGACAAACATAGATCCTGTATTAAAAAGCAGGACATCACTTTGCTGACAGCAGTCCATATAGTCAAAGCTATGGTTTCTCCAGTAGTCATATATGGATGTGAGAGTTGGACCATGAAGAAGGCTGAGCATCAAAGAACTGATGCATTCCAATTGTAGTGCTAGAGAAGACTCTTGAGAGTCCATTGAACAGCAAGGAGATCAAACCAGTCAATTCTGAAGGAAACGAACCCTGAATATTCATTAGAAGGACTGACACTGGAGCTGAAGCTCCAATACTTCGGTCATTTGATGTGAAGAGACAACTCAGTGGAAAACACTCTGATTCTGGGAAAGACTGAAAGTAATAGGAGAAGGTGGCAGCAGAGGATGAAATGGTTAGATAGCATCATGGACTAAATGGACATAAATTTGAGCAAACTCTGGGAAACAGTGGAGGACAGAGAAGCCTGACATGTTACAGTCCATAAGGTCCCAAAGAGTTGGAGACTACTGAGAGACTGATCAATAACAATTTACTTCTATATCCCTACTATCTGTAAGCATGAGGAGAGGGAGGGAAGAATTATCTCTGCCTGTCTGCTTTACTACTGTAGTTTCATAGTTTTAGAACATAGGAAAAAAACATGGAAAGTTGGTTGGCATTTAGTACTTGTGTAATCAGTGTTTAGTGCATTTCAGTGATACAAGTTGATAAAAGCAATGACCTATTGTTATCTGAAGCAGCCTGCTATTCCAGGAATTTCCTGACCTAGACTGAAGAGGTCTCCCATCTTCTTTTGACACTCTCTTAACAGAAAAACATGGCATTTTTGCCATAGTGGTGATGTAAACAAGGAAAGTGGCTTTTCTTATCAGCTTTCTCCCTCTCCCTTCAATTAGGAAATGAAAACACTTGAAAAAAAATTTAAATGGAGGCCCTTTCAGTGTTCAGCTATGAATTCTAAGAAAGCAGAATGTTGTACTCCGAAAGCAATCTTGGTTCTCTTTGACTATCCTTGAAGGAATTAGGAAAATACCTGTTTACTGCTGACGGTCACTGCAGCCATGAAATGAAGATGTTTGATCCTCGAAAGAAATGCTATGACAAACATAGATCCTGTAATAAAAAGCAGGACATCACTTTGCTGACAGCAGTCCATATCGTCAAAGCTATGGTTTCTCCAGTAGTCATATATGGATGTGAGAGTTGGACCATGAAGAAGGCTGAGCATCAAAGAACTGATGCATTCCAATTGTAGTGCTAGAGAAGACTCTTGAGAGTCCATTGAACAGCAAGGAGATCAAACCAGTCAATTCTGAAGGAAACGAACCCTGAATATTCATTAGAAGGACTGACACTGGAGCTGAAGCTCCAATACTTCGGTCATTTGATGTGAAGAGACAACTCAGTGGAAAACACTCTGATTCTGGGAAAGACTGAAAGTAATAGGAGAAGGTGGCAGCAGAGGATGAAATGGTTAGATAGCATCATGGACTAAATGGACATAAATTTGAGCAAACTCTGGGAAACAGTGGAGGACAGAGAAGCCTGACATGTTACAGTCCATAAGGTCCCAAAGAGTTGGAGACTACTGAGAGACTGATCAATAACAATTTACTTCTATATCCCTACTATCTGTAAGCATGAGGAGAGGGAGGGAAGAATTATCTCTGCCTGTCTGCTTTACTACTGTAGTTTCATAGTTTTAGAACATAGGAAATAAATATCTATTTGTGGAATGAATGCATAAGTATTTAGATACTGGAATGTTATAGCAATCCCCAGAATGCTGGCAGCCAAGTGGAGAGCAAAACTTTTGTCTTTGAAGATGAAAGACTGACTCATATTCAAAACAAATACAATCCTAATGTAGATTTTGATTGAAGGAATAAGTTTAAGATCTTTAAGACCATGTGAAAAAATCTAATCTTTTTGAAATAGTATGTTGTTATATTGTCATTAGAATTTATTGGAGTTTGTTCAATATATAGTACCAAATATAGCAAACTTTTCAAATTTATTCTGTATCAACAAACTCGGAGGACCTAGAACATGTAAGTTACCTATTGTATGTCTGTTAAGGTTCAGAACAGGTTCAAATCCAGTAGGAAATACATCAAGAGATTTAATGCAATGAAATGGCATACATGACTCTGTGGGCTGGCTAGACATCTCTGGAATCTGAATGATAGGCTCTTCATCCACAGGTAGAATTTCTTCTCTAGAGAAGCCTCAGTTTGCTCTTAGGACTTTCAGTTTCATGAATGAAGACCATATATTATTCACAATAATCTCTCTTTCATACTTAAAGTCATGACCTTTAGTTACACCTACAAAATATCTTCAGAGAAATATATGGGTTGGTGTTAAAATGAAAACTGTGGACTATAGCTTAATGAAGTTGACACATAAAACTGGCCTGGTAATTTGTTTAGGGGGAAGGCAAAGATATCAAAATATGCCTCTTCTTTTCCAAGAAGCTCATTAAAAACATAAGATATCTCCTGTTCATTACAGCACTATTTACAATATCCAAGACATGAAAGCAATATAAATGTCTATTGACAGATAAATGGATAAAGAATATGCGACAGACATATATACCTACAATGGAATATTATTTGGCCATAATCCCACTAGAGGGGCCAGCGCATGCACAGAAGGAGCAAAAGAGAAGGCAGTAAAAGACAGAATGGAGCAACAGGGAGTGGACATACCCCTTGTAGAGTCCAAGGACCAGGAACCACAGCTGCTCAGGAAGGGCCAAGAGCAGCAGCAAAGTGAGGAGAACCACAATGAGGAGAATGGTCGAGGGCCAGTCAGAAGTTAGGTTTCCAGTCCTTCTATCACCACCGCCAGTGCCAACCAGCAGCCAACAATGCTGAAAGGGAAGTCAGGACTCCACTTTTCTAGACTCAGGCATTGACACCCTGAAGAAGGTTACCCAGAGCTGATCGAAAATATCAACAAGAACATGCAGAAGGACAATGCCTTCATGACCAATCTAAGAGACAGCCTCAGGATCAAGCTTTCAGACCTGACAGAAAAACCTGAGGAGAGGATATATCAGATTTATGATCACCACAACAAGATCACTCAGGAAAAACTCCAAGCATTCACCCAAAAGATGGCCAAGATCAGTCACCTGGAGACAGAGCTCAAGCAAGTGTGCCAGATCATGGAGACCATGTGCAGAGACCTGCATGTCCAGTCTGAGCCTACTACTCTGGAAGAAGAGCAGACCCACAAAGACAGCAAATGCTGACAGCTGGCAGGAAAGCCCCTCTTAGGGACAGCAACCAAAGAAGGCTACCATTCAGGCCATGCAGAGAAAACTGTTTTTCAGAGTTCTTTCATTCATCTTGGCAAAAACAAACAAAGCCAAACCAAAGCTCCTTGCACTAGGCCCCAGACTGCTGCGAATCCAGTCCCCAGCATGGGTCCAACTTTAGTCCGTCCCCAGGTTAACCCACCTCAATCCCACACAGCTGATTAAATGTTTGCTTTTTCAACCCTTCCCCATCAAAATGCCAAAATTTAAAAAAAAAAAATTTGTTTAGGAAGGCAAAGATATCAAAATATGCCTCTTCTTTTCCAAGAAGCTCATTAAAAACATAAGATATCTCCTGTTCATTACAGCACTATTTACAATATCCAAGACATGAAAGCAATATAAATGTCTATTGACAGATAAATGGATAAAGAATATGCGACAGACATATATACCTACAATGGAATATTATTTGGCCATAATCCCACTAGAGGGGCCAGCGCATGCACAGAAGGAGCAAAAGAGAAGGCAGTAAAAGACAGAATGGAGCAACAGGGAGTGGACATACCCCTTGTAGAGTCCAAGGACCAGGAACCACAGCTGCTCAGGAAGGGCCAAGAGCAGCAGCAAAGTGAGGAGAACCACAATGAGGAGAATGGTCGAGGGCCAGTCAGAAGTTAGGTTTCCAGTCCTTCTATCACCACCGCCAGTGCCAACCAGCAGCCAACAATGCTGAAAGGGAAGTCAGGACTCCACTTTTCTAGACTCAGGCATTGACACCCTGAAGAAGGTTACCCAGAGCTGATCGAAAATATCAACAAGAACATGCAGAAGGACAATGCCTTCATGACCAATCTAAGAGACAGCCTCAGGATCAAGCTTTCAGACCTGACAGAAAAACCTGAGGAGAGGATATATCAGATTTATGATCACCACAACAAGATCACTCAGGAAAAACTCCAAGCATTCACCCAAAAGATGGCCAAGATCAGTCACCTGGAGACAGAGCTCAAGCAAGTGTGCCAGATCATGGAGACCATGTGCAGAGACCTGCATGTCCAGTCTGAGCCTACTACTCTGGAAGAAGAGCAGACCCACAAAGACAGCAAATGCTGACAGCTGGCAGGAAAGCCCCTCTTAGGGACAGCAACCAAAGAAGGCTACCATTCAGGCCATGCAGAGAAAACTGTTTTTCAGAGTTCTTTCATTCATCTTGGCAAAAACAAACAAAGCCAAACCAAAGCTCCTTGCACTAGGCCCCAGACTGCTGCGAATCCAGTCCCCAGCATGGGTCCAACTTTAGTCCGTCCCCAGGTTAACCCACCTCAATCCCACACAGCTGATTAAATGTTTGCTTTTTCAACCCTTCCCCATCAAAATGCCATTTTTTAGCAACATGGATGGGTTAGAGATTATCATACTAAGTGAAATAAGACAGAGAAAGATAAATATCATATGATATCACTTACACATCGAACCTGGAAAAAAAGGATACAAGTGAACTTTTGTTTCCCAAAGCAGATGCTTACCAAAAGGGATGGTGGTGTAAGGGGAAAGATAAATTAGGAATTGGGGATTAACATATATACACTGTGTGTGTGTGTTTGTTGCTCGGTTGTATCCATTTGTTGTGACTACATGGACTGTAGATTGCCAGAATCCTCTGTCCATAGAATTTTCCAGAAAAGATACTGGAGTGAGTTGCCATGCCTTTCTCCAAAGATATATACACTAATGCATACAAAATAGATGACTAACGAAGATCTACTATGTAGCATAGGGATCTATGCCCAATATTTTGAATAATCTATAAGGGAAGAGAACCTGAAGAAGGTTCTCTATGTATATGTGTATATATATATATATACATACATATATATGTGTGTGTGTGTATGTATATATACATATATAAAATTGAATATATAACTGTATAACTGAATCTACTCTGCCATATACTTGAAAGTAATATGATCTGTAAACCAACTATACTTAAGTTAAAAAAAATTAAAAATAGGTATTTCTTTACACATAAGGGGCCATGCAGTTACTTCTTCCAGAAAAATTTAACTGAAATACTGTGGGGAAACTCAGGAAGAAAAGATGGTATCCAAATCAAAGGATAAATGATCTCAAGACTGAAATGGTATCTGGGTAGCAGGATTGAGACCTCAGTGCTACTTTGGCTAATAATCATGCAACTTTGAAACATTCATTTAATCTTTTTTGAACCTCAAAGTGATCCTTAAATGAGGATCATGTACATGCCCTGCTTAACTCATTGTTGTTCAGTCGCTATGCCCTACTCCATGGACTCTAGGAATTCACAGTTCCCTCTCCTTCACTATCTCCCCAAGTTTGCTAAAACTCATGTCCATTGAGTCAGTGATGCCATCCAGCCGTTTCATTCTCTGCCGCCCCTTCTCCTCCTGACCTCAAAGATGACAACTTTTAAAAATTAAATATGAAAATGGAAGTGAAAACAATGAAACTTTATAATATTAATGTCACATGATACTTTCTCTAAATTTTGATATTATAGTAAATTGAATAATGGTTTTCAAAGATGTTCACATTCTAATTCCTGGAATCTGTGAATATGTGGTTACTGTAAATGGCAAAATATGTGACTAAAGTGAAGAATCCTGTGATGGAGAGCTTATCATCATGGGCCCTGTAATCAGAAAGGTTCTTAGAAGAGGGAGGCAGGAGAGTCAGAGCAAAAAAAGAGAAACGATATGCTGTGGTGAAGGAAGCAGAGGAAGATAGGAGATAGAATGTCAGCAGCTGAGGTTCAGAAGGGTGAAGTGACTCTCGTGGGAAAGGTACCAGGAGCCAAGGAATACTGGTGGTCTTTAAAAGCCTGAAAAGGCAAGGAAACAATCTTTCCTATAGCCCCTGGAGGGGACATGACCCTGCTAACAGCTTGACTTCAATCCAACTGAAACCCATCTTGACCTTCTTGCCTCCAAAACTACAAGACAAATTCGTTTGTTTTGAGCAATGTAAGTTTGTAGTATTTTGTCAGAGCATCAGTAGGAAAGTAATATAGATACACTGTCTGGAAGGGTCTTCACTATAGCAAAGAATGTTGTTTGTCCCCAGTGCCTATCCTCTCCTTTGTCCATCTTTAGCTT
The DNA here is from genome assembly GCA_022376925.1 of Tragulus kanchil. Classification (NCBI taxonomy): domain Eukaryota; kingdom Metazoa; phylum Chordata; class Mammalia; order Artiodactyla; family Tragulidae; genus Tragulus; species Tragulus kanchil. Next base: position 238,987,896 of record JAIOJX010000004.1, on the reverse strand, counting down.
AGAAAACATTTAGAATAAAGACTGAATTTCCTTTGCAGCTAGAATGGCAGATAACTAAGTTGCTTACCGTGCTACATAAGGGGAAAAGAGGTGCACAGCTCCTAGAAAATAACCTTGAGAAACAGGTCTTTCCTTCATCTCTCCTTTCTCCTCCTGCTGGTTATAATTAAAACATGATGAATGAAGCCAAGCTGACACTCTGACCCTGAGATGGAAGCTAATAGTGAGGACAGCAGAGCAAAAATAGAAGCAGCCAGGGTCTCTAACTGTGGAGTCACTATATTAATTTTCGACCAGTAAATTAAAATAATTAAATCCCTACCCATGGACTCTAGGAATTCACATTCCACTATCTCCCCAAGTTTGCTAAAACTCATGTCTTTCTCATAAGGATGACAACTTTTAAAATTAAATATGAAAATGGAAGTGAAAACAATGAAACTTTATAATATTAATGTCACATGATACTTTCTCTAAATTTTGATATTATAGTAAATTGAATAATGGTTTTCAAAGATGTTCACATTCTAATTCCTGGAATCTGTGAATATGTGGTTACTGTAAATGGCAAAATATGTGACTAAAGTGAAGAATCCTGTGATGGAGAGCTTATCATCATGGGCCCTGTAATCAGAAAGGTTCTTAGAAGAGGGAGGCAGGAGAGTCAGAGCAAAAAAAGAGAAACGATATGCTGTGGTGAAGGAAGCAGAGGAAGATAGGAGATAGAATGTCAGCAGCTGAGGTTCAGAAGGGTGAAGTGACTCTCGTGGGAAAGGTACCAGGAGCCAAGGAATACTGGTGGTCTTTAAAAGCCTGAAAAGGCAAGGAAACAATCTTTCCTATAGCCCCTGGAGGGGACATGACCCTGCTAACAGCTTGACTTCAATCCAACTGAAACCCATCTTGACCTTCTTGCCTCCAAAACTACAAGACAAATTCGTTTGTTTTGAGCAATGTAAGTTTGTAGTATTTTGTCAGAGCATCAGTAGGAAAGTAATATAGATACACTGTCTGGAAGGGTCTTCACTATAGCAAAGAATGTTGTTTGTCCCCAGTGCCTATCCTCTCCTTTGTCCATCTTTAGCTTAGAAAACATTTAGAATAAAGACTGAATTTCCTTTGCAGCTAGAATGGCAGATAACTAAGTTGCTTACCGTGCTACATAAGGGGAAAAGAGGTGCACAGCTCCTAGAAAATAACCTTGAGAAACAGGTCTTTCCTTCATCTCTCCTTTCTCCTCCTGCTGGTTATAATTAAAACATGATGAATGAAGCCAAGCTGACACTCTGACCCTGAGATGGAAGCTAATAGTGAGGACAGCAGAGCAAAAATAGAAGCAGCCAGGGTCTCTAACTGTGGAGTCACTATATTAATTTTCGACCAGTAAATTAAAATAATTAAATACAAGGAAACAAAACCATCACGATTCAAAGTTAATATGACTATTTACATAGAAAAGGAAATGAATATACAGATAAATAAGAATAGAGTTTAGCAAGTATTCTAGATATAGAAATTAAATATAATTTTTATACACTATCAACAAATATTTAGAAAAGGTATATTAAAAAGATATGCAAAATGGCATAAAAAAGAAAATTCCTAGAAATGTACAAAACTTTTGTAGAAAAATGACATATAATATTGTTGAAAAATAAAAAGCAATCTAAATAAATACTGAAATAAGTCATGTTTATGAATTGGGAGGCTCATTACCATGAAGCTCACTGGAGAGTGAGAAAATTTAAATTGTATCTGGTAAGAAAAGTGGTTATATCACATAATTTTAAAACCATCTCCTAGTGAATAAAGATTTCATGGTAAGCACAAAATTATAAAATTTCAGGATACATGGTAAAAGAATAACTTTTTTACATGTTGGAATAGAAAGATATTTTAACAATATAAAAAAGGCAAATCACAAAAAATAGTGATATATTTTGAACTTGACAAATATAAGGGGTCTTTTTTTTTAGAAAAACAGAATTTTGAAAAAGGCATTAGAAAACTGACAATAGCAGTGAAATGAATGAATTAATATTAAAGAATACATGAAACAAAATAAGTATTTGGACTAAAAAATACTGGGTAGAAAAAGCAAGTCACAGAGAATTATTTAGTATTATTCTACTTATATATAATTTAAGAACATATAAATCTAAAGGTTATTCTTAGGAGTGGCTGATTGCAACAAAGGTCACATATTCCTCCCATCTCTATTTGCACACCCTTTTGCAATGTGACTTTGCAGCTGCTCTTTTCAAGGCATAGATTCTATTTTTCTCTGCTCCTTGGATTTCGACTTGGCCACATGACTGGCTTTGGTCAACGGACATTAGCAAATGTGATACAATCAGAGGCTTGAAACTCTTACTCTGACACTTGTTCTGCTCTTGGAACTTGCCACTACCATGTGAGTAAGTCTGGGCTGGTTTGCTCTTTGCTAAGAGACATGTGATCAATGCAGGACAAAACCATAGAAGCAGCCAGGGTCTCTAACTGTGGAGTCACTATATTAATTTTCGACCAGTAAATTAAAATAATTAAATACAAGGAAACAAAACCATCACGATTCAAAGTTAATATGACTATTTACATAGAAAAGGAAATGAATATACAGATAAATAAGAATAGAGTTTAGCAAGTATTCTAGATATAGAAATTAAATATAATTTTTATACACTATCAACAAATATTTAGAAAAGGTATATTAAAAAGATATGCAAAATGGCATAAAAAAGAAAATTCCTAGAAATGTACAAAACTTTTGTAGAAAAATGACATATAATATTGTTGAAAAATAAAAAGCAATCTAAATAAATACTGAAATAAGTCATGTTTATGAATTGGGAGGCTCATTACCATGAAGCTCACTGGAGAGTGAGAAAATTTAAATTGTATCTGGTAAGAAAAGTGGTTATATCACATAATTTTAAAACCATCTCCTAGTGAATAAAGATTTCATGGTAAGCACAAAATTATAAAATTTCAGGATACATGGTAAAAGAATAACTTTTTTTTTTACATGTTGGAATAGAAAGATATTTTAACAATATAAAAAAGGCAAATCACAAAAAATAGTGATATATTTTGAACTTGACAAATATAAGGGGTCTTTTTTTTTAGAAAAACAGAATTTTGAAAAAGGCATTAGAAAACTGACAATAGCAGTGAAATGAATGAATTAATATTAAAGAATACATGAAACAAAATAAGTATTTGGACTAAAAAATACTGGGTAGAAAAAGCAAGTCACAGAGAATTATTTAGTATTATTCTACTTATATATAATTTAAGAACATATAAATCTAAAGGTTATTCTTAGGAGTGGCTGATTGCAACAAAGGTCACATATTCCTCCCATCTCTATTTGCACACCCTTTTGCAATGTGACTTTGCAGCTGCTCTTTTCAAGGCATAGATTCTATTTTTCTCTGCTCCTTGGATTTCGACTTGGCCACATGACTGGCTTTGGTCAACGGACATTAGCAAATGTGATACAATCAGAGGCTTGAAACTCTTACTCTGACACTTGTTCTGCTCTTGGAACTTGCCACTACCATGTGAGTAAGTCTGGGCTGGTTTGCTCTTTGCTAAGAGACATGTGATCAAGAATTCCAGCTGAAAAGAACCTATTATCAGACTGGTGAGTGAGGCCATCCTGGACAAACCAGCCCCAGCTGAGCCACCAGAAGACTGCAGGTGAGATGACCCAAAGCAGATAGGCAGAGTATTTTCAAAGCACTGCCTAGAGAATCATAAGAAATGATGAACATTTATTAGTTTAAGCCATTACATTTTGAGATCTGCTGTTGCTATGTATCAAAACTAAACACATTGCTATTCCAACATGTGGCAAAATTATAAATAAAAGAAAACTATAAACTAAAATGGCCTCTATGTTTGAAGAGAATGTGGATATGATGAATTGGACTTTGGTGAAGGGGCTTCAAAACTAATGATAATGTTCTATTTCTTAAATTCAGTAGTGTGTACTTTGTATGTTTGCTATTTTCCATTCCTTACAGATATTTTATACATATTTTCTTTTAACTAATTAACAGAATAATCATACAATCTATTTTTAAAGGATCATATGCATCGGCTCGTTTCAAGTCTCTTTACTTTATAAACTCATTATGTGTAATAAACATAGATAGCCAGTGTTGAAACATACCTTATAGGTTACCTAATAAACCAGACAAAATTCTGGTGACTAGTAGATTAAATCATCTATTCCCTTCAATAAACATGTTTTTTAACCTTATGTTCCTTTATACACGTCATGTCCCCAGTCACTATCTTCTTTAGGTCAATTTTCAGATTAAATACCATCACCAAAGCATTTTTGTTTGTTGGGCATTTTTTCCAAACATTTAGTATTATTTATTATATATAATTTAAGAACATATAAATCTAAAGGTTATTCTTAGGAGTGGCTGATTGCAACAAAGGTCACATACTCCTCCCATCGCTATTTGCACACCCTTTTGCAATGTGACTTTGCAGCTGCTCTTTTCGAGGCATAGATTCTATTTTCTCTGCTCCTTGGATTTCGACTTGGCCACATGACTGGCTTTGGTCAACGGACATTAGCAAATGTGATACAATCAGAGGCTTGAAACTCTTACTCTGACACTTGTTCTGCTCTTGGAACTTGCCACTACCATGTGAGTAAGTCTGGGCTGGTTTGCTCTTTGCTAAGAGACATGTGATCAAGAATTCCAGCTGAAAAGAACCTATTATCAGACTGGTGAGTGAGGCCATCCTGGACAAACCAGCCCCAGCTGAGCCACCAGAAGACTGCAGGTGAGATGACCCAAAGCAGATAGGCAGAGTATTTTCAAAGCACTGCCTAGAGAATCATAAGAAATGATGAACATTTATTAGTTTAAGCCATTACATTTTGAGATCTGCTGTTGCTATGTATCAAAACTAAACACATTGCTATTCCAACATGTGGCAAAATTATAAATAAAAGAAAACTATAAACTAAAATGGCCTCTATGTTTGAAGAGAATGTGGATATGATGAATTGGACTTTGGTGAAGGGGCTTCAAAACTAATGATAATGTTCTATTTCTTAAATTCAGTAGTGTGTACTTTGTATGTTTGCTATTTTCCATTCCTTACAGATATTTTATACATATTTTCTTTTAACTAATTAACAGAATAATCATACAATCTATTTTTAAAGGATCATATGCATCGGCTCGTTTCAAGTCTCTTTACTTTATAAACTCATTATGTGTAATAAACATAGATAGCCAGTGTTGAAACATACCTTATAGGTTACCTAATAAACCAGACAAAATTCTGGTGACTAGTAGATTAAATCATCTATTCCCCTTTAATAAACATGTTTTTTAACCTTATGTTCCTTTATACACGTCATGTCCCCAGTCACTATCTTCTTTAGGTCAATTTTCAGATTAAATACCATCACCAAAGCATTTTTTGTTTGTTGGGCATTTTTTTCCTGTTAGACTAAATCATTCTTCTATCTACTCTCTTTTAGTAGTATTTCTAGAAACCTATTTGGATTGTGGATTGTGCCTGGTCTATGTATCCTTTGGATTTCAAATACCAAAGAGTTATCCAAACCCAAGCTTTTAAAAGAACAGTATTTCATGCAAAGTATTCATGGAAAAATTATCTTTACATGTTCATGACAAAAAGTCTACTAGTTTGACAACAAGTCTTTGAATAAACTTTTGTCTTCCAGGAAAAACAAACCTTGTGTTATACAATGAGGAAGTGTCACTGTCGTAACTGGGCAGACCTTCACGTTCTCTCCCAGCGAAGGGACACTTTAAATTTCAGAAATGAACAGAGGTAGATCCTCTCATTTAAAACTAACAATCAGATCATCCTTATCCAACAGAAGCAAGGATCAGCTTTATGAGTAAGACCCAAAACGCTAACAATGTATTTAAGAAACATATGGTAGCACATGTAAATAAGTCATATATTATCAGGACAAGAAGTAACATATTCACGCATGTACCTCTGTAGGCTCTGAACTATTTATGAACTTGGATGATGAAACTCAAAAATTACAATAAGATTCTTCTGTTTGTCTTGAATTATGCAAAGGTATTAAGTATTTGACATAAGGTGATCTCATGATTAAAGAAAAGAACAAGGGGGAAATCCTCAGGAGCAGTTTCTGACTTCTATACTCTGGCTGGCTATTTACCTCTAAGTGGCTCAAGATCTCTCTGTTTTGCAATGTTATCATTATCACCAAAATTTATTAACTTACATTGTTCCTATAGCTGTAATTCAATTGTAATCTTTTTATACATTTGCAGAACTGCCAGCTTCAATATGCTAGTAAATCATACAATCTATTTTTAAAGGATCATATGCATCGGCTCGTTTCAAGTCTCTTTACTTTATAAACTCATTATGTGTAATAAACATAGATAGCCAGTGTTGAAACATACCTTATAGGTTACCTAATAAACCAGACAAAATTCTGGTGACTAGTAGATTAAATCATCTATTCCCTTCAATAAACATGTTTTTTAACCTTATGTTCCTTTATACACGTCATGTCCCCAGTCACTATCTTCTTTAGGTCAATTTTCAGATTAAATACCATCACCAAAGCATTTTTTGTTTGTTGGGCATTTTTTTCCTGTTAGACTAAATCATTCTTCTATCTACTCTCTTTTAGTAGTATTTCTAGAAACCTATTTGGATTGTGGATTGTGCCTGGTCTATGTATCCTTTGGATTTCAAATACCAAAGAGTTATCCAAACCCAAGCTTTTAAAGAACAGTATTTCATGCAAAGTATTCATGGAAAAATTATCTTTACATGTTCATGACAAAAAGTCTACTAGTTTGACAACAAGTCTTTGAATAAACTTTTGTCTTCCAGGAAAAACAAACCTTGTGTTATACAATGAGGAAGTGTCACTGTCGTAACTGGGCAGACCTTCACGTTCTCTCCCAGCGAAGGGACACTTTAAATTTCAGAAATGAACAGAGGTAGATCCTCTCATTTAAAACTAACAATCAGATCATCCTTATCCAACAGAAGCAAGGATCAGCTTTATGAGTAAGACCCAAAACGCTAACAATGTATTTAAGAAACATATGGTAGCACATGTAAATAAGTCATATATTATCAGGACAAGAAGTAACATATTCACGCATGTACCTCTGTAGGCTCTGAACTATTTATGAACTTGGATGATGAAACTCAAAAATTACAATAAGATTCTTCTGTTTGTCTTGAATTATGCAAAGGTATTAAGTATTTGACATAAGGTGATCTCATGATTAAAGAAAAGAACAAGGGGGAAATCCTCAGGAGCAGTTTCTGACTTCTATACTCTGGCTGGCTATTTACCTCTAAGTGGCTCAAGATCTCTCTGTTTTGCAATGTTATCATTATCACCAAAATTTATTAACTTACATTGTTCCTATATCTGTAATTCAATTGTAATCTTTTTTTATACATTTGCAGAACTGCCAGCTTCAATATGCTAGTAAATTATTTTCAGTTGTATAATATGGGAAAACTGAGATATGTGGGAAGTTTTTATTCTGGCCTTATCTACTGAATGACCTCTCTTCTGTGCTTCGTATCTTCACGTGGCCTACAGCAGAGCAGCTCCCTAGATTTCTATCAGAATTTGAGCCACTCAAGATATACCACATGCTTTAGATATTTCCTGCCCTTTATTTTTAAGCTTAGAAACAACAGAAATTTGTTTCTCATGGTTCTAGACTCCCTATTTTTAAGGAACAAGAGAGAAGACAGATAAAAAGATGGAGGCAGAAAAATGAGAGACAGATATTAATAGAAATATAAATAGATGATAGATAAAGATACTGATAATATGAAAGTACAGATTCTAACAACATAAGACCATTTCAGAGACCATTTTAAATGATCAGCATACAAAGTTAAAACTAATTTAATTAGTTTTATTATTGATCCATTCATTTATTCAAACTCTTATTATTTACCAATTGTTACAGTAGAATCTGGAGATAAATAAATAAGTTTATGTCCCCACAGAAACTATCATAGAAATGACAGAGTTGTAAGTAGTTAGAATTCTGTGGGTTACACACTGTAGTAAAATTAAGGTATCACACAAGAAGGAAAAATCAATTGTGCATGGGATAAAGAAAAAGAAAGACACAGAGATTTCAGAGAGAGCTACGTGAGCTAAACCTGGAAGGCAGGATGGAGTTTGGAGGGGTCGTTCTAGTGAGTCTCCATTCTTTGACTCAACAATTATTTACTAAAACACCTTTAAGGTGTCATACACTGTTGTAGGTACCTGAGATGTAAAGGAAACAAAAAAAGTTCCTAAAATCAAGGAACTTCCAATCTGTTTTGAGAAACAAGTCCATAAATAAGCAATGAAGTTCTAAAATTCAGGACAATATACTTTACACACATGATTGAACAAAAAGTCACAAAGAACAATGATTTTATCTCCCAGAGGGAGCTGGAAAAAACTTTCCAGAGGATATGGCATGTGAGACTGTAAAATTTTTCATAAATGCTTTTCTGTCTATATTATTTTAATGCACATAACTTAGGGATAAAACATATATTTATAGTGTTCACACATTCACCACCTCAGTGTCACTAAAACATAATTATAGTCCTATATGTATTTTCTGAAATAAAAGTATCCTCACCTTCATTCTTTTTTAAGACCATGTCATTCCTCCTGCTTTACAGAATTTTTAAAAGTAGTTTGTGCAGAGCTGTGATATTTCTTAAAAGTCTATAGATTTGTTAAAATCCACTGATCTTGAATAACAAATTTTTCTTTCTTTAGTAATAGGGGAAATGAGGAAAGCTTTAAAATAGTTTTCTAAAGAATGGGTAGTATTGTACTTCTTAGGATATAAATATTGGTTATAAAACTATGGAAGGGCTTAATATAGTAGGTAATTTAATAAATCTAGATGTTGATTATGTAACCTAGATCGCATAAGCTTTGTTTTAAATACTGATGACAGGCATGCTTAATGGAAAGATGTAGATATTAATTATTTTCTTGGAAGTTCTACACACAAGTCCAAAAACAGTTTAATTCAGCAAGCACTGACTGATCATTCATTGTAACCAAGATATTACAAAATACCAAATCATTAACAAATATGATTGCTTCTTAAAATGTATACCCCAATATTTAAAAGAAAACACATATGTGAATGGGTTAATACGGTAGTAAAATTAAGGTATCACACAAGAAGGAAAAATCAATTGTGCATGGGATAAAGAAAAAGAAAGACACAGAGATTTCAGAGAGAGCTACGTGAGCTAAACCTGGAAGGCAGGATGGAGTTTGGAGGGGTCGTTCTAGTGAGTCTCCATTCTTTGACTCAACAATTATTTACTAAAACACCTTTAAGGTGTCATACACTGTTGTAGGTACCTGAGATGTAAAGGAAACAAAAAAAGTTCCTAAAATCAAGGAACTTCCAATCTGTTTTGAGAAACAAGTCCATAAATAAGCAATGAAGTTCTAAAATTCAGGACAATATACTTTACACACATGATTGAACAAAAAGTCACAAAGAACAATGATTTTATCTCCCAGAGGGAGCTGGAAAAAACTTTCCAGAGGATATGGCATGTGAGACTGTAAAATTTTTCATAAATGCTTTTCTGTCTATATTATTTTAATGCACATAACTTAGGGATAAAACATATATTTATAGTGTTCACACATTCACCACCTCAGTGTCACTAAAACATAATTATAGTCCTATATGTATTTTCTGAAATAAAAGTATCCTCACCTTCATTCTTTTTTAAGACCATGTCATTCCTCCTGCTTTACAGAATTTTTAAAAGTAGTTTGTGCAGAGCTGTGATATTTCTTAAAAGTCTATAGATTTGTTAAAATCCACTGATCTTGAATAACAAATTTTTCTTTCTTTAGTAATAGGGAACTGAGGAAAGCTTTAAAATAGTTTTCTAAAGAATGGGTAGTATTGTACTTCTTAGGATATAAATATTGGTTATAAAACTATGGAAGGGCTTAATATAGTAGGTAATTTAATAAATCTAGATGTTGATTATGTAACCTAGATCGCATAAGCTTTGTTTTAAATACTGATGACAGGCATGCTTAATGGAAAGATGTAGATATTAATTATTTTCTTGGAAGTTCTACACACAAGTCCAAAAACAGTTTAATTCAGCAAGCACTGACTGATCATTCATTGTAACCAAGATATTACAAAATACCAAATCATTAACAAATATGATTGCTTCTTAAAATGTATACCCCAATATTTAAAAGAAAACACATATGTGAATGGGTTAATACGGTTAATTTTAAAATGCCTATTTGGAGCTTATGTCCAACAAAGAGAATGGAAAAACATCATAAAGGAACACATTTCAGTGCCAGATCCAATAGACAGATAATGGTGGTAGCGTTTACAAGTTGAGGGGCGGAAATCACATAAGCAAAGTCCTTGAGTTAAGAAAGAACACAATGCACTCAGGAAATACTGAAGAGTTCAATTTGGTCAGATTATACCTCTGAGTTAGCAAAATTTTTATTTCTCATAACCAATTGGTAGTAGATGTCTGAAGTTATAAAAGATTATGTGACTATATGCAAGCTCAATATGAAAAAGTGCCAAGAGTAATTAGCCATGCTGCTCTGAGTGAGGAAACGAGGAATGGCAGCCCAGGGCCCACATATTTGCTAATTAGGGAACAAGATATTGGAGGCATAGGGAGAGGTTAAAATAGATAGTTAAAATAACTCCAGCTTAGAATCCAAAGGGCTTTAAATTCTAAGCCAAGGGGTTTGTGTTTTATTTGTCCTTTAAACTTTAATTACAGAAATAATGTAAAGCTTGTTGTAAAGGATTTTTAAAGCCCAAAAGTATGTATAGAAAAGTGAAAACCTCCTCCTCAATTCTAAAGAAGGAACAAATTGATATACAGTCTTCCAACTTTTATATATACATATACAAATGGTATAAAGTATATACTGCATAAAAACTGTTCCAATATAAAAATAGATTCCCATTACACATATAATTCTACAACTGGTCTTTTTATGTAGACATCTTTTCATTAAAGTATATAAAGATGTATCTTATCTTTTTTAATATTTTGCTGTATGGTATATTACTGACCTATCCTTTAGTTGGTTGGGAGCCACTGAAATGTTTCAGTGAGAAAAGGAAATGATCATAGACTTTTAAAAATATGAAAAAATTGAGACGATAAAATTTTATAAGAGAACTAAGAGACAGAGAAAACATTGAGAAGATTATTACAAAATTTTAAGTAAGCTCTAATAATGAGAACTGGAAATGAGACTGTCTTTCAGAAAATGAAATTAAAAGGGGTCATAATTATCCTGGTTTATCAAGTGGGAACAAGAAAGAGCAAAGAGAGGTAAGGTTCAACAGAGATGATTAGGGAGATGAGGAAGCTGTCTGCAGAGAAAAGAAACAGAAGGAAGGGAAATATTTATCAGGGAACCATCTCTTCTTTCAACCTTGTTTTCTAGCCTCCTATCTTATCAGTTGACAAGTTAGATCAACTTGTTCACAGTAGTATTTCCCCAGTCCACCCTGTTTTATCCATTCCCGCCATCACTATCCCCATTAATGCCCCTATTTTCTGCCTCTCAGCACTGCTCTCCCTGTAAATTACACAACACTGCTGTCGGATTAATTTTACTACAGGTCAAAAGGCAAGATGGTTCAGCTGGCTCATGCACACTAACACATACTAGACATCTGCCACATGCTACGCACTCTGTCTTCCTGTAATTAAAGGCTGTTTGTCATTGATTCCTCACAGAAAGTCACTTTTTGGTTTTGTGACTTTGGTGAGACTATTTAACTTCAGAGTTACAGAGTCAGTTTACTCAGGATAATAGTATCTACTTCAGCATACATTGCATGAAAAGTATTAACAAATGTTTTCATTTAACATGATGATGCTACATAGCAAACATTGGGAAAGTTAGCTTTCATCAGCAGAGGTTCTCAAGCATACCCCAAATTCCCTCTGCATATTGCCCAACTTCACAACCTTCTTGCCCATTATGTTTCTTTATATAATCCAGGTTTTCACATCTCACTGCCTTAGCCCATGCTGCTCTGACTAGAATGCCTCTCTTAATATCTCTATTTACATACCTGTAAATTTTCCTCAGCCTTAAACATTCCAGTCATGTGAAAACATTCTGTGGTTTTCTTTCCCCAGTTCTCACCAGTCTCTATTGCCACAGCACTGTACACATAGTTACCGTAATAAAATTTTTCTCTTGAATGTTTTTATACATGTTTCTTTACATGGCTTATACTTATAGGTGTATACATCTTTACTTCTAGGGTCTGAGCTTTGGGGGTAAAGGATGAGCAGGATAAATTATTTATTCTTTATAAAATCTAAGATGGTAATTGTACATGACAGATGAAGTGTATGCTGGATGATTTCTATTTGTCCCTACAAACTTTATCTGTGGATCCTGTAAGTAACAAGGAAGAGGAACAGGCAAGTGGGGAGAAAGGTTCTGGCCCTCATCTTAGAGTCATCCGGAGCTGGTTGCCTTCCTCGACTCAACTGTTCCACTCACTCAAGGTAGCCAAATCTGCAGAAACTTCCTTTTTTCAAAATCCAGTAACTGCTCTATTCAGTTACCCATTTGGCCCTAAAGGTTACTAGCTCTGAGTTACTATGCCATGCCTATGTTTGTAGAGTTCTTTGAAACACCTGTCTTTGAATTATTCTACTTTAAACATGCGTTTTGTTTTGTTTTTTCTTTCCTTGCTGGGGCAAACTGCTGAAAATTCAGGAAATTTTTAGATAAAGGGAATAAGATTTGGGAAAGTAACTCCTTAAACTCTGTACTATCGATCCAGTAAAGAGGGAAAATCTTTACTTTCGCCTGAAGAAGACAATAGTGTGGGTGGAGGCTGGAGCGAATTGAGAAAGGATTGGAACCACTACTGAAGAAAATGCTTTAGGAAGTTAGTTAATGGTGAATAAAAGGACAGCAGAAGAGCATGAGGGGCCCAATTGCACAGAACTCAGTTGGAAAGCTCGCCTCAGTTTGTCCAAAAGTGCTTCACAGAACAAGATCGAGTTGTTTAAACAAAACCTGAGTGATAGGGTTTGATTAAATTGGGTGGAAGATTAAAGACTCATGGAATCCAAAGGTAATAAATAGGGAAGGGCATAGCCAGGACCAGGGTAGAAGTCTGAAGGGAAATAAGTGAAACCAAGAAGAGGTTAATGGGTGATCTTTCACTTATGGCTCATTTGAGAGAAACATCAATCAGACTAATTGTGCAACATAACTGATGGCAAAAGACACAGCCTGTTTTGTAAGCAGATAACAGCTCTGCTTATTTGCAATATAATCTATCTGCCAATAGTCATGCTGCTTGTAACTTAAATTACCTTTTAAGATAATAGAGTTTGGATAATATACTTGTTATTATTCAGAAATCCCTCTTTGGGATCCCTCTGAAAAACCAATTATACAAACACATATTCACTTTCTAAAATTTACATATTCAAAACTTCCTTTTCATTTTGCTCCACTTCTTACTTTGTGCTTCTAAGAATTTGCACTTCTAACAAACTGGGAACAACAACAAGAATTTAGACCTTGATGTAAAACAAAAGCAAGGGAAAAAGAAAAGAGGAGAAGAAATGCAAAATAATCACATTAAGGAAAACAATCAAACTCTTGATTGCAATATGAAAACAGGAGAAACTGCTGTACTAACTCAGAAACTTTACACAAAGGTTTCCAGGGGAACAACACTTGTACATTTCCTGGTTCTCAAAAATGTACCCATGTAATGTTTGTGTCTGTTTCTTTTCTTTTCTTTTTGAAAATTTCAACTGAAAATCTCCTCCAAGCTTGTGAGTTCTTTGTTATTCATCTTGTAAATTCATTCTTTAGAGCTCACATCACAGAATCCACTAAGATGGCAATATAAAAAAGGCATTGATTTTTTTTTTCTTCAAAAGTTATGAATGTCGATGCAATGAAAATTTCTGCTTTCCTGGAGCATCCAAAAATAGCAATTTTGAATTTTAAATCTTTAGGGCAAGGTTGGAACATATGAAGGTTAGGAATAAAAAAAGGACAGCAGAAGAGCATGAGGGGCCCAATTGCACAGAACTCAGTTGGAAAGCTCGCCTCAGTTTGTCCAAAAGTGCTTCACAGAACAAGATCGAGTTGTTTAAACAAAACCTGAGTGATAGGGTTTGATTAAATTGGGTGGAAGATTAAAGACTCATGGAATCCAAAGGTAATAAATAGGGAAGGGCATAGCCAGGACCAGGGTAGAAGTCTGAAGGGAAATAAGTGAAACCAAGAAGAGGTTAATGGGTGATCTTTCACTTATGGCTCATTTGAGAGAAACATCAATCAGACTAATTGTGCAACATAACTGATGGCAAAAGACACAGCCTGTTTTGTAAGCAGATAACAGCTCTGCTTATTTGCAATATAATCTATCTGCCAATAGTCATGCTGCTTGTAACTTAAATTACCTTTTAAGATAATAGAGTTTGGATAATATACTTGTTATTATTCAGAAATCCCTCTTTGGGATCCCTCTGAAAAACCAATTATACAAACACATATTCACTTTCTAAAATTTACATATTCAAAACTTCCTTTTCATTTTGCTCCACTTCTTACTTTGTGCTTCTAAGAATTTGCACTTCTAACAAACTGGGAACAACAACAAGAATTTAGACCTAGATGTAAAACAAAAGAAAGGGAAAAAGAAAAGAGGAGAAGAAATGCAAAATAATCACATTAAGGAAAACAATCAAACTCTTGATTGCAATATGAAAACAGGAGAAACTGCTGTACTAACTCAGAAACTTTACACAAAGGTTTCCAGGGGAACAACACTTGTACATTTCCTGGTTCTCAAAAATGTACCCATGTAATGTTTGTGTCTGTTTCTTTTCTTTTCTTTTTGAAAATTTCAACTGAAAATCTCCTCCAAGCTTGTGAGTTCTTTGTTATTCATCTTGTAAATTCATTCTTTAGAGCTCACATCACAGAATCCACTAAGATGGCAATATAAAAAAGGCATTGATTTTTTTTTTCTTCAAAAGTTATGAATGTCGCATGCAATGAAAATTTCTGCTTTCCCTGGAGCATCCAAAAATAGCAAACTGTAAACTGGCTTTGCCTCCAAGTATCTTTCATTCTTGGTTACTCTCTTCGTACTTTTAGATTATAAGTTCCTTTAGGGCAGGCACTAGAGTTACACTTGTTGTTTCCTCACAGAAATTAAAACAGATATAAACCCAGAGTGAGAAGTAAATAACTCTGTTCAGTTAGTATTACATATAAGATTAAAAAGTAGTTTGGGAAACTGTGAATTGGTTTTTCTTTTCAATGTCTTAAAATGAACTCAGGTCTTAGATATTTACTATCAGTAAATTATCCCATATAAGGAACAGGCTACAGAGAGGAAAGTGTTTTTCTTCTATACTAGGTAGTATGCAATGCTTCTATCCTGATTGGAAACATCTGGAGGCAGGCTTAAAGGGAATGGCCATTTCTACTCCCTATTCCAGCCATTGTCTCTCATTGGTGAATGTTACTCTTCATCTGTGTGGCAAAACAAACCAAATGGATTAGTCACGACAACTATGGTTAGGAATTTACTAAGATGAACAGCTAACTTCTTACAATAGTAAGACTTGGTTCAAAGCATTCACTGTTTATGAAAAGAAAAAATTCTTTGTTTTATAAGACAAATATAAGTTAATTAATTCACTTGTCAAATACAGATGCATTGTTTCTTAAAATATTTATTAAAACATTTATATAAATGAACCATAATTAGTGGGTATATAAAGAAGTCATATTTACTTTTAAGAAACTTAACACATTATTTTGTCTTCATGGAAAAAAAATATTGATGCTTTCTATATTATCTTAGTTTCAGCTGCTTTATAGTGGAATTTCAATCTTAGATACTGCTAAAACAAGACAACAGGCCTAAAATGGTGTTACACATGCTAGGCCCAAACTGAGATCTGACTTCATTACTGTTTCAGTTCTCACAGAAATGGGTAAGTCAGGAAAACCACCTGGTCAGCACGAGTGGGGTTATCTGCCTGACAGACCCCTGCCAGCCTCTGAAGGAAAGTAATTTTGCATTAACCACGCACTTCTGTGCGTAGTTTATTTTCCTCCTTCCTTCTGCCCACAAAAGTCTTTTATTTTAAACAGCTCCCAGAGTGCCTTTCTATCTGCTAAATTGGATGCTGCCTGAATCGAATTGATTTTTGCTCAAATAAACCCTTAAAATGTTTAGTATGCCTCGGTTTATCTTTTAACAGTTCCTTAAATTGCTGTAAGACATGAAAACCAAAGGAGACCCCTCGGACCCCACAACCAACAAGCAACCAGATATGGTACCTGCTGAGCACGGAACGCGGGGCCTCTCCCGCCACAGCTGGTGCTTGGGTCCGTCGGAACCTCAGTGGATTTTATCTTAAGAGGTTTCAGCTTTCGTTTGAGAATTTCTTTTCCAGGCAGTATCTGGAAACAGCCAGAGTTGGAACCCGTCCGACTTACAAAGCCGAGCAGGTGAAAGGGCGGTCCACAGACAGGTTAGAAACTAGACTGATTCCAGGCCTGACTGGTTCCGACTTACGCCAGAGTAGGCCGCCGCGTGAGATGCCTAGCTTGGTTTGAAGCCGGAACAACCGTATTAACTTTACGGAAACGACGGAGAACTTTTCACCTGGGTTAGTTTACGTGTTTAGGAGGCGCCTCAAGGCAAAAGGGCTGTCAGCTGAACACTCACTATAAAATAGAGAGGAAAAGCGGCTTTCCCTCCTCTTCTGTTACTCACGACCAGAAGGAGAAGCACTGGGACGCCCCACTGGCTCCAGAGTCTGCAGAATCCTGGGAAACTGACGGAAGCCGGCAAAAGGTAAGCATTCTGATCAAAGTCAGCTCTCCTCCGGCTCTATCCATGATGCCTGGTCGAGAGAGGAAGGGAAAACGTCCTGTGCTTTTTCCTTTCGGATTGGTAGGCAAAACACATTGTGAAAGAATTAAATATTTGAATTTGCTTGTGAATTTGCTTTCGGATGCTGACTGATAGCTGAACCGTTTTATCCCAGGGACAATTACTTTTTTTTTTTTTATTTATTGGTTTTTATTGAAGTATAGTTGATTTACAATATTGGTAATTCCTGTATTCTTTTTTTTTAAATATTTGTTTCCATTTTGAGTTATAGGATTTTTTTATTAAAAAATTAAAATTAAATCTACTTAAATTTTTTTTTTAAGTAATTAGGATAATTACAGTGTTGCGTTAGTTTCTGCTGAACAACAGAGTAAATCAGCTGTGAAAAGTGAAAAAGTGTTAGTCACTCAGTTGTTTTCAGATCTTTTGAGGCTCCATGGACTGTAGCCCACCAGCCTCCTCTGGCCAGAGTACTGCAGTGGGTAGCCATTTCCTTCTCCAAGGGGGTCTTCCTGACCCAGGATTGAACCCAGGTCTGCTGCATTCCAGGCAGGTTCTTTACTGTCTGAACTACCAGGGAAGCCCTTGACTCCTTAATGTAGCCAAATCAGTTGACTCCCTTCTATGGCCAAATCAATAAACCTAGTTTGACCTACCCTTAGACGGTGGTTGGAGAGACAAGACAGCGTCTCAAGTCAATATTTTTGGATTTAATTCCATTGTGAGACAGCTGTTAAGAGGGTAAGATAGGAGCAAAAAGATATCACTATTCTCAGCACCTGATTTTCTAACCTCCCTACACCCTAATTTTAAAACCTACACCAGTTGAAATTTACATGCAATTATTATTATAGTGTATTTGATTTTGCAAAGAAGCAAATCCCAATTATAGTTAATGTAGCATACAGGAAAGATCACAGATTTTGGGCTAAGTCAGGGGTTCAGTTTCTAGATAAGTAAGTGTGGGCAAGTTACTCATTGAGAATTAGTTTTATCACCTGAAAAATGGGGAATAGCCTCTACCCCATTTTTCTAACAACCACCAGTCTGTTCTATAAGCTAAAGATGTGTTTGTTGTTTTTGGTGGTTTCATTTTTTTTCTTTTAAGATTCCACATATAAGTAAGGTCACATGGTATTTGTCTTTGTCTGACTTATTTCATTTGGTATAATACCTTCAAGGTCTATCCATGGTGTTGCAAATGGCAAAATTTCATTCCTTTTTATGTGTATAACATTCACCTATTCCATCTGACAGAAACAGAATTCAGGTCCAACTGTTCTTTTTTATAAACTAGTGATTCTGCATTATTGTACCTATCATATGGATACAATTTTAAAATGAAATCTATGTGTTTCTCTATAGCTGTGTATGTCTGTGATTTTTTTCTACTTCCATTTGTATTATCAAAATTAACTTGTAAGGAAGACAACTTAATTGGCTTAAAGACAAGCATTTATGTAACTCAAGTGTATTCTCAAAAATATAGAAACTAACACAAATGTTTTTCAAGTTCATGTAATCTAGGCTAATCTTCAGAAAATAAAAGCTAGTTCAAGTTTGTTCATTTAATTAAAACAGGCATGAGTCATCAGCATTAAATATAAAACTTTTATTCTACATAAGTTTACTAAAACTCAAATAAGCTCATGTTGTCACCATTACAACAGTAAGAAAGATAACAAGGTGATGGATAGCTGTTTTAATGTCTTATAATATTTTCAAAAGTAAGCATAATTAAGAACAAGTAAACCAAATGCATTTAAGTTTATAAATAAACTTTTAAACAATAATTATTCCTTTTGGTGTGTTTACTCTAAAATAGTTTCCAAAGTCTTTGGTACTTTGGAATTTTCGTTTTATTCGGATAAATTGAATGATGGATTTAATTGAATATCTAGATTATTTCCTAGCACAATATATAATACACTACTAACTGAACACAGATACATCCACTTTTGATTTCCTTTTTACAGAGAAAAATAAAGATATTTGGGTTTATTGTTGAACATATTTTGTGCCACACTGGAAAATTTACTATGAAGTAAGTGTGGGCAAGTTACTCATTGAGAATTAGTTTTATCACCTGAAAAATGGGGAATAGCCTCTACCCCATTTTTCTAACAACCACCAGTCTGTTCTATAAGCTAAAGATGTGTTTGTTGTTTTTGGTGGTTTCATTTTTTTTCTTTTAAGATTCCACATATAAGTAA
The DNA here is from genome assembly GCA_022376925.1 of Tragulus kanchil. Lineage (NCBI taxonomy): Eukaryota > Metazoa > Chordata > Mammalia > Artiodactyla > Tragulidae > Tragulus > Tragulus kanchil. The sequence goes on along the minus strand of JAIOJX010000004.1, from coordinate 238,968,692 downwards.
GGTCACATGGTATTTGTCTTTGTCTGACTTATTTCATTTGGTATAATACCTTCAAGGTCTATCCATGGTGTTGCAAATGGCAAAATTTCATTCCTTTTTATGTGTATAACATTCACCTATTCCATCTGACAGAAACAGAATTCAGGTCCAACTGTTCTTTTTTATAAACTAGTGATTCTGCATTATTGTACCTATCATATGGATACAATTTTAAAATGAAATCTATGTGTTTCTCTATAGCTGTGTATGTCTGTGATTTTTTTCTACTTCCATTTGTATTATCAAAATTAACTTGTAAGGAAGACAACTTAATTGGCTTAAAGACAAGCATTTATGTAACTCAAGTGTATTCTCAAAAATATAGAAACTAACACAAATGTTTTTCAAGTTCATGTAATCTAGGCTAATCTTCAGAAAATAAAAGCTAGTTCAAGTTTGTTCATTTAATTAAAACAGGCATGAGTCATCAGCATTAAATATAAAACTTTTATTCTACATAAGTTTACTAAAACTCAAATAAGCTCATGTTGTCACCATTACAACAGTAAGAAAGATAACAAGGTGATGGATAGCTGTTTTAATGTCTTATAATATTTTCAAAAGTAAGCATAATTAAGAACAAGTAAACCAAATGCATTTAAGTTTATAAATAAACTTTTAAACAATAATTATTCCTTTTGGTGTGTTTACTCTAAAATAGTTTCCAAAGTCTTTGGTACTTTGGAATTTTCGTTTTATTCGGATAAATTGAATGATGGATTTAATTGAATATCTAGATTATTTCCTAGCACAATATATAATACACTACTAACTGAACACAGATACATCCACTTTTGATTTCCTTTTTACAGAGAAAAATAAAGATATTTGGGTTTATTGTTGAACATATTTTGTGCCACACTGGAAAATTTACTATGAAGAATAATACAAATTATAAAATGCATTTATGTTTGCTAGTCCACAGAATACTATAGTAAACTACTCTCATTTGCTTGCTTCTTAGGTTTTACTAGTGATTAAGGATTCTAAGTCTCAACAATTCTAATCAATATATGTAATGAAAACTACTTAGAAATAATATAGGGAAAGAAAACAATAGTGTATTAAAAAGAAAAGTAGAATAACCAATTCTTTCAGAATGAGAAGAGAGTAATAAAAGAACAAAGCACAAAATCTGAATGGATATAAAGAAGCTGTAAAAACTTTGTGGGAAAGGAATCTTGGGAAAGGAATCGTGTGTGGTCAAGCTGATGAATATTAAAATGAATTTATTTATCTTTTTAAAGATGAGTTTTCATTTCAAAAGTACACTGGTACAAAGTTAGAATTTAGTTTTCTCTATTAAAAAGACAAGTTTTCCTTTTTTCAAATTGAAGTGTCCTAAATTTACAATATATGTTTTGGGTATTCAACATAGTGATTCAATATTTATACATTATACTCCATTTGAAGTTATTACAAAATAATGGCTATATTTCCTAGTGCAATATAATATATACTCTTGCTTATTTTATACAAAGCAGTTTTTCATCTCATAATTCCCTACCCTACTGTGCCCCTTCCTCTTCTGTCTCCCCACTGGTAACCACTAGTTTGTTCTCTATATATTTAAGTCTGTTTCTGTTTGTTATACTCATCTGTTTTATTTTTTTAGATTTCACATACAAGCTATAGTGTATTTCTCTTTCTCTGTCATATTTCACTAAGCATAATACCCTCCAGATCCATCCATATTGTAGCAAATGGTAAAATATTCTTGCCAACAGTTGTTGCTTAGATTCTTTGATAATAATCATTCTGACAGGTGTGAGGTGGTATATCATTGTGGTTTTGATTTCTGTTTCTCTGATTAGTGATATGGAGCATCTTTTCATGTTTCTCTTGGCCATTGATTTATCTTCTTTGGAAAAATGTCTAGTCAGAGGTATTTTGCCCATTTGTTAGTCTGTTCTTTTGTTTTATTGGATATTGAGTTGTATGGGCTACTTATATATTTTGGATATTAGCCTCTTACTGGTCATATCATTTGCAAATATTTTCCCCAGTTCAGCAGATTGTTTTTTCATTTTGTTGACGGTTTCCTTTACTAGTCCAAAGTTTCAAGTTTAGTTAGGTCCCATTGAAAAGAATACATTTTTCTTCAAGTATTGGCCTGCTCTTTGTCTTTATAGGGTTTTGCATTACTTTAGAAAACTTGGCCTGTTCAATATTTCAAGAGTTAAATTTTGTTCACAACTATGTGACCTTCAATATTTGCCTTTAAATTATCTATTGCCACTTTGGTAACAAGATAACTGTTATTTCATAATAATCTGTGACCCTCTTCATTTAATGCTTAAACCTTTTGATGCTTTGACAACTTCTCTAAATCAAATTCTAAATGCAGTATTTTTTACCTCTAATTAACCTCCTCAAATTTCACCTCCTTGAAATTTCCCAGTGGGCCCCTGGAGAATGTCAAAGGATTTGTCTCTCTCCTTGTAAAAGAGAGATACTAAACTAGAATTGTTATGTTTATTTGTTACATTAAATGCCACAAGGAGAATTGCCAATAAGTGATGATTTCTTCTTATGTATTTGTATGTTTGCAGGTTACCAATAAAAGTACTCTAGAAATTGTATGAAATTTCTAACAATCTGATATACTCTAATATGTATCAATCACTATTCTAGTTATTATCTTAACACATTACTTGTCACAGAATTGTCAGTTCTAGTATAATGAACTCATTAAATCTTTAACCATAGGCATTTTTTAAGTCTTTTGTCATTTACAGGTAATCATTTTACTCTAATGTTTCTGTAAAAGTGAGGTTTATGGAAAGAACTCTACCAAGCACTTTTAACCAATAACACTGCTGCCAAATTACAAATTGAAACTTGGATACATATTTCACAACTGAAGACATATATTCCACCTGGCATTTGTTACTGTACCAATGCTGGAAGCCTCAGAATCAGATGGTCTCAGAAAAAAAGTAGCTGACGTTGAGCTAGACTACTTTCTCTCAAGACTTCCTTTCCATTCCTCCTTCCCTCTCTCTGACCATTCTTTTCCTAATTTGTTTACCATGAAACCCTTTATAATTCTTTTGTTCACAATCCTTTTGTTCACTCTTTCTTCTACTGTTTACCTATCACAGGCTGTGGGTAATCCAACCTCCAAATGACAGCTGAGCTTGTCACAGTACTGGTGACCCAGTAGTTCTTCCCATCACAATTCTCCCTAGTTTCCAAAGTCTCGGTTTCTCTAAAACCAACTCAGCCTCCTCTCTATCATGTCAGATTCCTAATCCTTAGGGTTTATTTCCCCATCTCTGGTTAACAGCTCCAAGCTAACAGAACTTTGCCTTCAGACTCTGGACAAAGATGGGGACCCAAGGCAAGAATAACCAGAATAAAACCACCCATGGAGGCTATAGACTCTTACATTTTACTGGCCTCCATGGCTGTCACCTTTCCAGTCCTGGGACATGGATTCAGACAGGAATTACCAGGATATGTAAATGTTTCAAAATTAGTTTCCTTTGACCGACCCCTAGTGTTCTGGCTAGAAGTGAATACAAATGAAGGTGTGATAAGGAATCTTTCCCTCATTTTTGAATAAACTGCAGAATCTTCTGTTAAAGCTGTAGATGTCTGATAAAATCCCTAGACTCTTGGTCAAAGTTGTTCTTAAGATCACCCCTGACAATAGGATACCTTTTATCTGAGCAAGGAGATGTTTGAGCTGTAGCCAGCACTATGCTGCCCTTAGCCTGAGGCATCTGGGGAAATTGAGACTAAGCTATAAAAGATTACTGAACAGGCCAGCCAATTTAAGAAAGGGATTGCTTCATGGAAGTCTTTCTTCAATTTGATTCTCTTTGGTTTAAGTCTTAGGGACCACGGTTCTGAAGTACACTCCAGAAATTGAGAATTACTCTGTTTATAATAATGATAGTAGTCTTCCTGGTGTGCTCTATTCTTACAAATGCTTCAGTTCACAGCAGCCAACCACCAAGTGAATAATCTCCTTAGACTGGAACATTAGAAAAGAAACAAAGAGAATGACTAACTTAAAGAATGTAACTCAATATCGTGATCTGTGACTGCCTTAGACAGATTCAACGAAAAGTGAGAATGCCAGCGTAGTCGCTGTGGGTAATCCCAACCTCCAAATGACATGCCTTTTTTGTTAAAGCCTCTTTCTTCTACTGTTTACCTATCACAGGCTGTGGGTAATCCAACCTCAAATGACAGCTGAGCTTGTCACAGTACTGGTGACCCAGTAGTTCTTCCCATCACAATTCTCCCTAGTTTCCAAAGTCTCGGTTTCTCTAAAACCAACTCAGCCTCCTCTCTATCATGTCAGATTCCTAATCCTTAGGGTTTATTTCCCCATCTCTGGTTAACAGCTCCAAGCTAACAGAACTTTGCCTTCAGACTCTGGACAAAGATGGGGACCCAAGGCAAGAATAACCAGAATAAAACCACCCATGGAGGCTATAGACTCTTACATTTTACTGGCCTCCATGGCTGTCACCTTTCCAGTCCTGGGACATGGATTCAGACAGGAATTACCAGGATATGTAAATGTTTCAAAATTAGTTTCCTTTGACCGACCCCTAGTGTTCTGGCTAGAAGTGAATACAAATGAAGGTGTGATAAGGAATCTTTCCCTCATTTTTGAATAAACTGCAGAATCTTCTGTTAAAGCTGTAGATGTCTGATAAAATCCCTAGACTCTTGGTCAAAGTTGTTCTTAAGATCACCCCTGACAATAGGATACCTTTTATCTGAGCAAGGAGATGTTTGAGCTGTAGCCAGCACTATGCTGCCCTTAGCCTGAGGCATCTGGGGAAATTGAGACTAAGCTATAAAAGATTACTGAACAGGCCAGCCAATTTAAGAAAGGGATTGCTTCATGGAAGTCTTTCTTCAATTTGATTCTCTTTGGTTTAAGTCTTAGGGACCACGGTTCTGAAGTACACTCCAGAAATTGAGAATTACTCTGTTTATAATAATGATAGTAGTCTTCCTGGTGTGCTCTATTCTCACAAAAGCTTATGTTCACAGCAGCCAACCACCAAGTGAATAATCTCCCTTAGACTGGAACATTAGAAAAGAAACAAAGAGAATGACTAACTTAAAGAATGTAACTCAATATCGTGATCTGTGACTGCCTTAGACAGATTCAACGAAAAGTGAGAATGCCAGCGTAGTCGCTGGGAATAAAGTTAACACCTTAAAAGCTTATCATATTTTTGAGGCTGAGAGGCTGATTTAAAAAAAAAAAAAAAAGTGAGGGGGGGGTGTGGAGTTTTAAAGCAAGACAAATGGTCCAAAATGGAACAGCTTTTGTTAAATGCCACATCGCCAAACCGAGGCTTAATTATAGTTTCAACTCTCCCAGAAATAGAATTTTATACCAGTCAGTCAGAAGTCGCCAGATAAGCTCTAGTTAGATATTCTGCCTAATAGATCCTTGCCATCCCTAAAGGAAGGTAACTTTGTAATAAGCAACCCACTTTTTTGCCTGATATAACTTTCTTGTTGGTGTTCCCTTCTGCCTATAAGTCTTTAATTTTGTACAGCTCTTTAGAGTTCCTCTTTATCTGCCAGACTAGATGCTGCTTGATTCAGATTGATTTCTGCTCAGATAAACTCTTAAAAACTTTAATATGTTTTAGTTTGTCTTTTAACCATAATACTATTAAATAAAAAATTATCCTGACACTTGTAAAAATGGCAAGAAAGGTTTTATTCAAGGTTGTTGCAATAGATGTGAAGACTATTACAAGGGGAGAGAAATCAAGCTCAACTCCAAATATAGCAAAGACAGCTGGGGATTTATAGTCAACAAGCAGAATGAGGGGGCTAGTGGATGGAAAATTACTGAAAGGAGACATTAAGGCAGGGGGATTCTTGCTAACCTGCCTTAACAGAATTCTTACTAAAGGCAAGCCAGGATTATCAGACATCAGCCATGGAGGAATCTGATCATTTATTAAGGGTGGAGCAATTCTCATTAAACTGATTTAAGTGGTAATTTTGCTACAACTAGACAATACAGCCAAAGACAAGACCCAAAGATGAGGCCTTGCTGTAAAGGTGACTCAGAGGAGTTTGTCTAAAATTTGAGTAAAAAGAGTGTCACTATACTGATGTCACTTTGCTAAGTTGCTAAGAGTCAAAGTATCTTTAAGTCAATGCATACAGTTGTAAAGGCAACCATGCATGGTATACCAGGCAGCGCTCTAAGGATTTTGGAGCTCAGTCCTCCCACTTAACCTTCTTGGGTGGCTTGGGTATGTTATTTTTCTTCTCATGGCCAGTTTCTTCATCTGTAAACTAGGAAAATATCTGCATTCATAGACTCTTTGTGTAGCAGATAAGATCATCTATTGAAAATTCCTTGAAACTAATTTGCTGTGCAGATGAAAGGTACTTTTATTGTCGAGAATGCCTAACTCTTCTTTATTCCAGTGAACTCAGATCACTACCAGGCTGATGCCTACTGTACTGCAAATTTTTCTAAGCCATAACTCTCCCAGAAATAGAATTTTATACCAGTCAGTCAGAAGTCGCCAGATAAGCTCTAGTTAGATATTCTGCCTAATAGATCCTTGCCATCCCTAAAGGAAGGTAACTTTGTAATAAGCAACCCACTTTTTTGCCTGATATAACTTTCTTGTTGGTGTTCCCTTCTGCCTATAAGTCTTTAATTTTGTACAGCTCTTTAGAGTTCCTCTTTATCTGCCAGACTAGATGCTGCTTGATTCAGATTGATTTCTGCTCAGATAAACTCTTAAAAACTTTAATATGTTTTAGTTTGTCTTTTAACCATAATACTATTAAATAAAAAATTATCCTGACACTTGTAAAAATGGCAAGAAAGGTTTTATTCAAGGTTGTTGCAATAGATGTGAAGACTATTACAAGGGGAGAGAAATCAAGCTCAACTCCAAATATAGCAAAGACAGCTGGGGATTTATAGTCAACAAGCAGAATGAGGGGGCTAGTGGATGGAAAATTACTGAAAGGAGACATTAAGGCAGGGGGATTCTTGCTAACCTGCCTTAACAGAATTCTTACTAAAGGCAAGCCAGGATTATCAGACATCAGCCATGGAGGAATCTGATCATTTATTAAGGGTGGAGCAATTCTCATTAAACTGATTTAAGTGGTAATTTTGCTACAACTAGACAATACAGCCAAAGACAAGACCCAAAGATGAGGCCTTGCTGTAAAGGTGACTCAGAGGAGTTTGTCTAAAATTTGAGTAAAAAGAGTGTCACTATACTGATGTCACTTTGCTAAGTTGCTAAGAGTCAAAGTATCTTTAAGTCAATGCATACAGTTGTAAAGGCAACCATGCATGGTATACCAGGCAGCGCTCTAAGGATTTTGGAGCTCAGTCCTCCCACTTAACCTTCTTGGGTGGCTTGGGTATGTTATTTTTCTTCTCATGGCCAGTTTCTTCATCTGTAAACTAGGAAAATATCTGCATTCATAGACTCTTTGTGTAGCAGATAAGATCATCTATTGAAAATTCCTTGGAAACTAATTTGCTGTGCAGATGAAAGGTACTTTTATTGTCGAGAATGCCTAACTCTTCTTTATTCCAGTGAACTCAGATCACTACCAGGCTGATGCCTACTGTACTGCAAATTTAAGTAGCTATTACCTGCCATAACTCTCTCTGTAGTTTGTTAATGCCTCTATTGCAGCCTTTATGATTTTGTCTTGCAATTATCTAGCTACACAGCTTTTTATTCCACTAGTCTTTTCCCACGACAGGCAGCTTACGTCATTCTTCTTTGTGCTCTCGGTTCCTGTGGCACATATTTCAGCTTCAATGAGTACTGAAGAGACAAATAGCTATTTCTTGGTTCCAAGAACGTCTTCTAAGAGTTCTTTGTTTCTCCAGTATTCCTAAAGCAGCACCCTCCAGCAACCAAAGAAACTCTCTTCCTGGTTCTCCTTTTATTTTAGCAGACTAGAGTGAAGTCAAGAAGACCGTGCATACCAAATATGACATAGTTAAAATTGTCCTTGAAAAACGCCTTGAGTAGCTCTTGGTTTCTCTTTCACAACCTCTTTTATTAGGTCACTGAATGTAAAAATAAGTAAATGAATAAAAGAATTACTCATGCAATCTTTTAAGTGAACAAAGGCATTTATTTCTGTAAGTTAAACGATATACATATGATGGTGGTGTTTTGTACTGCTGAGTCCTACCCTAATTCCCCTCCTCTGGCTTTCTTGGCTTTCTTTTTGGTCTCAGCTGGAACCTTGTTATTTTTGTCTTTAGGTTTAAACCTATATTAGTTTCTATCAGGGGCAAGAGAACTCAATGTTATGGTTCACCATGTGGACAACTAGTAGCAAATCGTTCTACCAACTAATTTGGCCTGACTCTAGTTATTGGTCTCAGTTCCACCAGTGGATTTTTACTTTCTTCCCAAGATCACATTCTCTGCCTCGTGCTTTATGAGTTAACTGCATCTCTGCCTTTCCCTTGATGCATCAACCTCTGTCAGAGAAACCTGCCCAGGACCCTGTTCCTCTGGGAGGTGGCAGTGGACTCAATATTGCTCACCAACTTTTCCTCTTATAGATGGGAGTTCTTATTTCTTTCTTCTGTCCTCACAGTCTACCTACATTCTTGTTAAATACTTCAAATAGCTTTTGCCTATCATTACCTTTGTCTGTACTGTCAACAAACCCATGAAGTACCATTTTTTTATATTGTCAATGGGACTCTCTGCCCCAAGCCCAACAGCTGGATCCAGGGCCTCACTTCTCTTGCTACTGTGAAATCTCATCCTCACATCATAAATCTCATGCTATTGAAGCAGCTCAGATGATTAGGTCACTTACAAACCAGACTGTTATTGACAACTGTACAGGCAGCTTACGTCATTCTTCTTTGTGCTCTCGGTTCCTGTGGCACATATTTCAGCTTCAATGAGTACTGAAGAGACAAATAGCTATTTCTTGGTTCCAAGAACGTCTTCTAAGAGTTCTTTGTTTCTCCAGTATTCCTAAAGCAGCACCCTCCAGCAACCAAAGAAACTCTCTTCCTGGTTCTCCTTTTATTTTAGCAGACTAGAGTGAAGTCAAGAAGACCGTGCATACCAAATATGACATAGTTAAAATTGTCCTTGAAAAACGCCTTGAGTAGCTCTTGGTTTCTCTTTCACAACCTCTTTTATTAGGTCACTGAATGTAAAAATAAGTAAATGAATAAAAGAATTACTCATGCAATCTTTTAAGTGAACAAAGGCATTTATTTCTGTAAGTTAAACGTATATATATATGATGGTGGTGTTTTGTACTGCTGAGTCCTACCCTAATTCCCCTCCTCTGGCTTTCTTGGCTTTCTTTTTGGTCTCAGCTGGAACCTTGTTATTTTTGTCTTTAGGTTTAAACCTATATTAGTTTCTATCAGGGGCAAGAGAACTCAATGTTATGGTTCACCATGTGGACAACTAGTAGCAAATCGTTCTACCAACTAATTTGGCCTGACTCTAGTTATTGGTCTCAGTTCCACCAGTGGATTTTTACTTTCTTCCCAAGATCACATTCTCTGCCTCGTGCTTTATGAGTTAACTGCATCTCTGCCTTTCCCTTGATGCATCAACCTCTGTCAGAGAAACCTGCCCAGGACCCTGTTCCTCTGGGAGGTGGCAGTGGACTCAATATTGCTCACCAACTTTTCCTCTTATAGATGGGAGTTCTTATTTCTTTCTTCTGTCCTCACAGTCTACCTACATTCTTGTTAAATACTTCAAATAGCTTTTGCCTATCATTACCTTTGTCTGTACTGTCAACAAACCCATGAAGTACCATTTTTTTATATTGTCAATGGGACTCTCTGCCCCAAGCCCAACAGCTGGATCCAGGGCCTCACTTCTCTTGCTACTGTGAAATCTCATCCTCACATCATAAATCTCATGCTATTGAAGCAGCTCAGATGATTAGGTGACTTTTTACAAACCAGACTGTTATTGACAACTGCAACTAATAAGAGTATAAACAGTATTGAACCTTTAGCACAAGAATCATGTATTAGATATGAACAGATTTCATCACATGTCAACTATCTGGTGGATTTTCCTTTTATGAAGAAAATGAATATCCAAAGCTTTGTCTTCAGAGTATTAATTCCTTGGAGATGTTTTAATTAGGAAACAGAACCAGCATTGGATTTCACTCAGAATCTTGAAATATACTCAAAAGGTGATATAGAATGACCTATCCATTAGGAAAAAATGAGGAGGAATGAGGCCTAGACTGCAGTCATTCTGAGATCTGTTGAATAAAAGTGATCAATTTCAAAGTCTAACTCTCAGATATGGGAATGATGGTCTTCCATTTGTAATTTTCATGTACTATACCTCTACTTGAAGAATCTTCATGTGAAAAGAATGATTTATCAAACAGTTTAATTTTCTGTTTTCTTGGAGAGTTTTCAGCAGTGTATGATTTTTTAAGAAACACATATATACACATATATACCATTCTGTATCTTGAATTAGATTTAGGAAGTGTTGGAAGTAGGCTATAAAATCAGATCCAGGAAAGAAGTGATGGTGAAGATTTAGAATTACAAGACAGACCAAAATGAGAACTGGCTCATCTGTGTAGCTTCAGTCTCCAAACACCTGAGCTATGATAAGAAATATGCCTTATTTTATACAGTGAAATGATTTGAATTAATTATTTCCTACTACTGCCTGTTTTTCCTGCAGGTAGTTGCAATACCTTTGACCCAACTGCACAAACATAACAAAATTGTGGGTACTTTATAAGCTCTTGATTGTGTAAAGAAACAGCAATGAAAATCAAAGTGACAAAGTGAGTTTTAGGAGTATTATGAGACCAGCTGACCACATGTTGAAAGGTATTTGCTTTTTTCAATTCAAAACCCTCTCTTTGGGCTTCTCTGATGGTCCAATGAGTAAGCACACCGCCTTGCAGTTGCAAAGGTATTTGCTTTTTCCAATTCAACTCTGGGCCTGAATCAATCATAAATCTCATGCTATTGAAGCAGCTCAGATGATTAGGTGACTTTTACAAACCAGACTGTTATTGACAACTGCAACTAATAAGAGTATAAACAGTATTGAACCTTTAGCACAAGAATCATGTATTAGATATGAACAGATTTCATCACATGTCAACTATCTGGTGGATTTTCCTTTTATGAAGAAAATGAATATCCAAAGCTTTGTCTTCAGAGTATTAATTCCTTGGAGATGTTTTAATTAGGAAACAGAACCAGCATTGGATTTCACTCAGAATCTTGAAATATACTCAAAAGGTGATATAGAATGACCTATCCATTAGGAAAAAATGAGGAGGAATGAGGCCTAGACTGCAGTCATTCTGAGATCTGTTGAATAAAAGTGATCAATTTCAAAGTCTAACTCTCAGATATGGGAATGATGGTCTTCCATTTGTAATTTTCATGTACTATACCTCTACTTGAAGAATCTTCATGTGAAAAGAATGATTTATCAAACAGTTTAATTTTCTGTTTTCTTGGAGAGTTTTCAGCAGTGTATGATTTTTTAAGAAACACATATATACACATATATACCATTCTGTATCTTGAATTAGATTTAGGAAGTGTTGGAAGTAGGCTATAAAATCAGATCCAGGAAAGAAGTGATGGTGAAGATTTAGAATTACAAGACAGACCAAAATGAGAACTGGCTCATCTGTGTAGCTTCAGTCTCCAAACACCTGAGCTATGATAAGAAATATGCCTTATTTTATACAGTGAAATGATTTGAATTAATTATTTCCTACTACTGCCTGTTTTTCCTGCAGGTAGTTGCAATACCTTTGACCCAACTGCACAAACATAACAAAATTGTGGGTACTTTATAAGCTCTTGATTGTGTAAAGAAACAGCAATGAAAATCAAAGTGACAAAGTGAGTTTTAGGAGTATTATGAGACCAGCTGACCACATGTTGAAAGGTATTTGCTTTTTTCAATTCAAAACCCTCTCTTTGGGCTTCTCTGATGGTCCAATGAGTAAGCACACCGCCTTGCAGTGCAAGGGGTGCCAGTTCAATCCCTGGCCTGAGAGGATCCCGCATGTCGTGGAGCGGCTGGATGGATGTGTCCAATTACCGAGCCAGAGCTCTGGAGCGCATGCGCCCAGAGCCAGTGCTCTGCGACAACAGAGGCCACCGCGATGGTAGGCCCACATGGACCAAAGAACAAAGATGGATGGGAATGGATAAATGAAAGACCAAGAGAAGTGGTCCGCCCGCAGTCCTCCCTGCACCCCCCCCCCCCCCCGCCCCAAAACCCCTCTCTTCTAAGGCAAAAAAAAGGAAACAAAAAATGTAATTGGATTTCCATTGATGTCTCATTATTACTAGGAGTCCTGTGTGGTCCTAACATTTACTACTATATTATTTGAGTTCAAGGAACAGTATAAACCCTCTGACCCTTAACTCAGTGTCTCGACAACTATATCCATGCCTTTCTAGTCTGATCTGTTATCAACATAGAAATTGAAAAGCAAAGGATTCAATCACTGTATTTAATTTATTTATCAAATAGGTTCAAAACATGTATAGTTAGAGGTAGTAGGTAACTGATTTTTTCTGAGAACTTTATAAAAACAGAAAAATAATGTTGCTCAGAGAATAAAATGTTGATCAATGTATTTTATGAGATAATGGTTCAAAGGGGCCTGCCTCAGAGGAGAGGAAAATAAAACAAAGATTATGTACAGCATGATTTTTCCTTGAAGCCCTTTTCAGCTCTTTACAAATCACAATACTTTACTAATCTGCTTTCCTGACTGTGTTATCTTAGCTTTTAAGGCATACACTTAAAGAAAAAAGAAATTCTCTCTCCTGTTCCCAGTCTTGAGAGAAATTCTGTTCCAAGTTTACCGAAGTCATGTGGTATTATTTTGATGGAGATCAGATAAGACTATATATTCCTCACGAAGAAGCAGTGTGAGAACATGACATGTACAAGCTCCTATTAAGAAACAATTATCAGTAATCTGAAGAAAACTGGGCTTCACAAACATCAAAATAGGAAGACTGTACAAAAATAATCTGAGAGTCAATCAGATTTACTGGGAGGAAAAATGCTTTCTATTGTTACCTTTATCAGCCCACTAGAATTAACAAAAATAAAAAAAGTTTTTTTGGTTTTTTTTTTTTTTTTTTTGCTGTGTGAATACTGTTGACAAGGGGAAGAAAGATTTTTCAGTTGGTCTAAGATTAGCTTTTCCCTTTTTTGCTTTAATTGCCTGGGAATCAACCATTTCATTTCTGGGTTCACTGCACTAATTTATAGCCTAGAAGCACATGTTTGGGTTTAATTCATGGAGAACTAAGCTAATCTCCTATCTGAGATCTCTCGACCTCATAATTCAAATCCCTTCAATGATGGGGAAATTTAAAGGACAATTGTTTTCTCTCTATTTTTATAATTTCATACCTGTACATCCTCTTTTTGTATTTCTTACATGATTTCATAAATTATATATAGCTTACAAATTGGTTTATAATTTACCTCAATCTTACAAATAAAGTTACTTGCTGAAAGTCCCTGAAAATGATATATATGTTAGAGCAGTTATAAAAGAATTTGAGAAGCATAGAGTTATTTTAAATCACCTGCACTGTGCCTGGAATGATAGAAAAAAATTAATAGATTTTCTTTCAATGACTTTGTTCTTATGGTTATTTTAAACACACAGACTGTAGAAACTCATAACTCTTCTGGTAACATGGTCCCCCAACTCCACGCCCATGGCCCTGTGCTGCCCCTGCCCATTTTGCCTCTGAGGAATAGCTTAGATTTGCAAATTGTGATTGATTAATATCTGCCTTAGAGTTCTCCAGAAATGTTCAAGTTCAGTAGTATTTCCTTTAAGAGTGAGAAATAGAGTATTTCCTACCATATCAGTCAGCAAGGATGTCAAAGTCACCAGCCTTCAAAATGTGGATTCCTGAGCCCTAAGGGCACTCAGGAAGGAGAAGACTGCCTGCAGGATCTGGTAGCCACTCCTCATAGTGAGCACTGAGGAACTCAGAATGTGAAAAGGATGCTGGCCCCAGATAGCTGAGATGCCTATGAAAGGAATGATTTCAGTGAGTCCAGACTCTTGCATCTTCCAATATATGTAAAAGCACTCAATTCCTCAACTTGGGATATCTGGTTTTATTTAATTAACAATAATCTTTTAATGTTCAGACTACCTTCCCTTTGTTGCATAATTTCTGTTATAAACTGGCACTCCCCCTCGCCTCCTCAGGGTTACTTGAAATGCTGTCTCCCAGGCTTAAGTACTAAAAATTTTCACTGAGGGCTTCCCTGGTAGCTTAGTGGTAAAGAGTTCACCTGCCAATGCAGGAGGCATGGGTTCGATCCATGATCTGGGAAGATCCCACATACTGCAGAGAAATCAAGCCTGTGAGCCACAACTATTGAGCCTGTGCTCTAGAGCCTCAGAGCCACAGATCTTGAGTCCATGGGCCACAACTGTTAAAGCCGGTGTGCCCTAGAGCTTGAGTTCCACAAGAGAAGTCACTGCAACAAGAAGCCTGGTCAGCTTCACTAGAGAGTAGCCCCTACTCCCTGCAACTAGAGAAGAGTCTGTGGCAGCAGTGAAAACCCAGAATAGCCAAAAATGAATAAATAAAAGTAATTAATTAAAAATATAAACACAGTACTCCAGAGTCCAAAGCGATGGATGGGTTAAGCCAACAACAACAAAAAAAACTCACTGAATAAAACATGGCTCTCAACTTTTAGGAATGTGAGCATTTTTTAAGTTAACAGGGCATAATATCAGTTCCAGAATATGACTTTATACAAGTGACCCTAAACTATTTCTTGACTTTTAAGATTTATATTCCTAGATAACAGACAGATTGTATTTTCTAACTGCTAGTCTTTCCTAACCATCTAGATTTTCGAATACTCTGTTTTAGAAGTACTAAGTTTATTAGATATCATCTGTGTTGTTGTTGTGCAGTCACCAAGTGACATCCAACTCGTCATGACCCAAAGGACGGCAGCACACCAGACTTCTCTCTCCATCACCTTTCAGTAGTATTTCCTTTAAGAGTGAGAAATAGAGTATTTCCTACCATATCAGTCAGCAAGGATGTCAAAGTCACCAGCCTTCAAAATGTGGATTCCTGAGCCCTAAGGGCACTCAGGAAGGAGAAGACTGCCTGCAGGATCTGGTAGCCACTCCTCATAGTGAGCACTGAGGAACTCAGAATGTGAAAAGGATGCTGGCCCCAGATAGCTGAGATGCCTATGAAAGGAATGATTTCAGTGAGTCCAGACTCTTGCATCTTCCAATATATGTAAAAGCACTCAATTCCTCAACTTGGGATATCTGGTTTTATTTAATTAACAATAATCTTTTAATGTTCAGACTACCTTCCCTTTGTTGCATAATTTCTGTTATAAACTGGCACTCCCCATCGCCTCCTCAGGGTTACTTGAAATGCTGTCTCCCAGGCTTAAGTACTAAAAATTTTCACTGAGGGCTTCCCTGGTAGCTTAGTGGTAAAGAGTTCACCTGCCAATGCAGGAGGCATGGGTTCGATCCATGATCTGGGAAGATCCCACATACTGCAGAGAAATCAAGCCTGTGAGCCACAACTATTGAGCCTGTGCTCTAGAGCCTCAGAGCCACAGATCTTGAGTCCATGGGCCACAACTGTTAAAGCCGGTGTGCCCTAGAGCTTGAGTTCCACAAGAGAAGTCACTGCAACAAGAAGCCTGGTCAGCTTCACTAGAGAGTAGCCCCTACTCCCTGCAACTAGAGAAGAGTCTGTGGCAGCAGTGAAAACCCAGAATAGCCAAAAATGAATAAATAAAAGTAATTAATTAAAAATATAAACACAGTACTCCAGAGTCCAAAGCGATGGATGGGTTAAGCCAACAACAACAAAAAAAACTCACTGAATAAAACATGGCTCTCAACTTTTAGGAATGTGAGCATTTTTTAAGTTAACAGGGCATAATATCAGTTCCAGAATATGACTTTATACAAGTGACCCTAAACTATTTCTTGACTTTTAAGATTTATATTCCTAGATAACAGACAGATTGTATTTTCTAACTGCTAGTCTTTCCTAACCATCTAGATTTTCGAATACTCTGTTTTAGAAGTACTAAGTTTATTAGATATCATCTGTGTTGTTGTTGTGCAGTCACCAAGTGACATCCAACTCGTCATGACCCAAAGGACGGCAGCACACCAGACTTCTCTCTCCATCACCATCTCCTAGAGTTTTCCCAAACTTACATTCAATGAATCACTGATGCCATCCAACTATCTCATCATCTGTCATTCTCTTCTTTTCTGCCTTCAATCTTTCCCAGTATCAGGGTGTTTTCCAGTGAGTTGGCTCTTCCCATCAGGTAGTCAGATTATTGGAACTTCAGCTTTAGCATCAGTCCTACCAATGAGTATTCAGGGTTGATTTCCTTCAAGGTTGATTGATTTGATCTCCTTGCTTTCCAAAGGACTCTCAAGATTCTTCTCTAGCACCACAGTTTGAAGGCATCAGTTCTTTGGCGGTCTGTCTTTTTTACTGTACATCTCTCACATCTATACATGACTACTGGAAAGACCATAGCCTTGACTATATGAACCTTTGTTGGCAAAGTGATGTCTTAGCTTTTTAGCATGCTATCTAGGTTTGTCATTCCCTTCCTGCTAAGAAGCAGTTCTCATCTAATGTCAAGGCTGCAGTCACCATCTGCAGTGATTTTGGAGCCTAAGAAGAGGAAATCTGTTACTGCTTCCACCTTCTCCCCTTCTATTTGCTGTGAAGGAATGGGACCGATTGCCATAATTTAGTTTTTTTAGTAAGCTTTAAGTCAACTTTTTCATTCTCCTCCGTCACCATCATCAAGAGGCTCTTTAGTTCCTCTTCACTTTCTGCCATTAGAGTGGTATCATCTGCATATCAGAGGTTATTGATATTTCTCCTGCAAGCTCGATTCTAACTTGCAACTCATCCAATCTAGCATTTGAATAAATAAAAGTAATTAATTAAAAATATAAACACAGTACTCCAGAGTCCAAAGCGATGGATGGGTTAAGCCAACAACAAAAAAAACTCACTGAATAAAACATGGCTCTCAACTTTTAGGAATGTGAGCATTTTTTAAGTTAACAGGGCATAATATCAGTTCCAGAATATGACTTTATACAAGTGACCCTAAACTATTTCTTGACTTTTAAGATTTATATTCCTAGATAACAGACAGATTGTATTTTCTAACTGCTAGTCTTTCCTAACCATCTAGATTTTCGAATACTCTGTTTTAGAAGTACTAAGTTTATTAGATATCATCTGTGTTGTTGTTGTGCAGTCACCAAGTGACATCCAACTCGTCATGACCCAAAGGACGGCAGCACACCAGACTTCTCTCTCCATCACCATCTCCTAGAGTTTTCCCAAACTTACATTCAATGAATCACTGATGCCATCCAACTATCTCATCATCTGTCATTCTCTTCTTTTTCTGCCTTCAATCTTTCCCAGTATCAGGGTGTTTTCCAGTGAGTTGGCTCTTCCCATCAGGTAGTCAGATTATTGGAACTTCAGCTTTAGCATCAGTCCTACCAATGAGTATTCAGGGTTGATTTCCTTCAAGGTTGATTGATTTGATCTCCTTGCTTTCCAAAGGACTCTCAAGATTCTTCTCTAGCACCACAGTTTGAAGGCATCAGTTCTTTGGCGGTCTGTCTTTTTTACTGTACATCTCTCACATCTATACATGACTACTGGAAAGACCATAGCCTTGACTATATGAACCTTTGTTGGCAAAGTGATGTCTTAGCTTTTTAGCATGCTATCTAGGTTTGTCATTCCTTCCTGCTAAGAAGCAGTTCTCATCTAATGTCAAGGCTGCAGTCACCATCTGCAGTGATTTTGGAGCCTAAGAAGAGGAAATCTGTTACTGCTTCCACCTTCTCCCCTTCTATTTGCTGTGAAGGAATGGGACCGATTGCCATAATTTAGTTTTTTTAGTAAGCTTTAAGTCAACTTTTTCATTCTCCTCCGTCACCATCATCAAGAGGCTCTTTAGTTCCTCTTCACTTTCTGCCATTAGAGTGGTATCATCTGCATATCAGAGGTTATTGATATTTCTCCTGCAAGCTCGATTCTA
This sequence comes from Tragulus kanchil, assembly GCA_022376925.1. Classification (NCBI taxonomy): domain Eukaryota; kingdom Metazoa; phylum Chordata; class Mammalia; order Artiodactyla; family Tragulidae; genus Tragulus; species Tragulus kanchil. The sequence continues at coordinate 238,950,516 of JAIOJX010000004.1, read as the reverse complement.
ACTTGCAACTCATCCAATCTAGCATTTCTCACAATGTGTTCTGTGTTTCAGTTAAATAGGGTGACAATGAACAGCCTTGTCATATATCTTTTTAAATCCTGAGAAAGATATATTTCAATTGTTCCATGCAGGGTTCTAACTACTGCTTCTTGACCCATATGCAGGTTTCTCAAGAGACAGGTAAGATAGTCTCATATTCCAATCTCTTTAAGAGTTTTCCACATTTTTTTATGATCTACACAAAGGCACAGTCAATGAAACAGGGCAGATATATTCCTAGAATTCCCTTGCTTTCTCTATGTTCCAGCAAATTTGGGGAATTTGATCTCTGGTTCCTCTGCCTTTTCTAAACCAGCTTGAATATTTGGGAGTTCTCAATTCATGCAATGCTGAAGCCTACCTTGCAGGACTTTGAGTATATTCTTACTAGCATGGGAGATGAGCGCAATTGTCTGGTGATTTGAACATTCTTTAGTACTACTTTTCTGCGGAATTGGGATGAGGATTGACCTTTTTTAGTCTTGTGGCCACTGTTGGGTTTTCCAAATATGCTGAAATGTTGAGTGCTGCACTTCAGTAGCACAATCTTTTAGGATTTTTAAATGGCTCTTCTGGAATTCCATAACCTCCACTAGCTTTATTGGCAGCAGTGCTTTCTAGTATCCACTTGACTTCATACTGCAGATTGTCTGACTCTGAGTGAGAGACTACGCCACCGTGGTCACCCAGGTCACTAAGATCTTTTTTGTGCAGTTCTTTGTATTTTCTCCATCTCTTCTTGATCTCTTTCGCTTATATTAGGCCTTTGCCATTTCTGTTGTTTATTGTGCTCATATTTGGATGAAATGTTCCTTTGATATTTCCAGTTTTCTTGAAGAGATCTCTAGTCTTACCATTTCTGTTGTTTTCTTCTATTTCTTTGCATTGTTCATTGAAGAAGGCTTTCTTATCTCTCCTTGCTATTTTCTGGAACTCTGTGCTTATATGGGTGTACCTTTCCCTTTTTTCCTTGCCTGTTTGCTTCTCTTCTTTCTTCAGCTATTTGAAAAGCCTCTTCAAACAAGTATTTTGCCTTCTTTTTCTTTGAGATGATTTTGCTCATTACCTCCTGTACAGTATTACGTACTTCTGTCTATAATTCTTCAGGCACTCTGTTTACTAGGTCAAATCTCTTGATGCTATTAGTCACCTCCATTGTATATTCATGGAGTATTCGATTTAAGTCATACCTGAGTGGCATAGTGGTTTTCCTTGATTTCTTTGCTTTACGTCTGAATTTTGCTATGAAGAGCTGATAATCTGAGCCATAGTCAGCTCCAGGTCCTGTTTTCCCTGACTATATATAGCTTCTCCATCTTCAGCAGCAAAGAATGTAATCAATCTCATTTTGGTATTGACTATTTCGTTATGTTCATTTGTAAAGTCGTCTCTTGTCGAAAAAGGGTGTTTGCTATGACCAGTGTATTCTCTGAGCAGAATTCTGTTAGCCTTTGTTTTGATTCATTTTGTCCTCTAAGGTACCTTGCAGGACTTTGAGTATATTCTTACTAGCATGGGAGATGAGCGCAATTGTCTGGTGATTTGAACATTCTTTAGTACTACTTTTCTGCGGAATTGGGATGAGGATTGACCTTTTTTAGTCTTGTGGCCACTGTTGGGTTTTCCAAATATGCTGAAATGTTGAGTGCTGCACTTCAGTAGCACAATCTTTTAGGATTTGTAAATGGCTCTTCTGGAATTCCATAACCTCCACTAGCTTTATTGGCAGCAGTGCTTTCTAGTATCCACTTGACTTCATACTGCAGATTGTCTGACTCTGAGTGAGAGACTACGCCACCGTGGTCACCCAGGTCACTAAGATCTTTTTTGTGCAGTTCTTTGTATTTTCTCCATCTCTTCTTGATCTCTTTCGCTTATATTAGGCCTTTGCCATTTCTGTTGTTTATTGTGCTCATATTTGGATGAAATGTTCCTTTGATATTTCCAGTTTTCTTGAAGAGATCTCTAGTCTTACCATTTCTGTTGTTTTCTTCTATTTCTTTGCATTGTTCATTGAAGAAGGCTTTCTTATCTCTCCTTGCTATTTTCTGGAACTCTGTGCTTATATGGGTGTACCTTTCCCTTTTTTCCTTGCCTGTTTGCTTCTCTTCTTTCTTCAGCTATTTGAAAAGCCTCTTCAAACAAGTATTTTGCCTTCTTTTTCTTTGAGATGATTTTGCTCATTACCTCCTGTACAGTATTACGTACTTCTGTCTATAATTCTTCAGGCACTCTGTTTACTAGGTCAAATCTCTTGATGCTATTAGTCACCTCCATTGTATATTCATGGAGTATTCGATTTAAGTCATACCTGAGTGGCATAGTGGTTTTCCTTGATTTCTTTGCTTTACGTCTGAATTTTGCTATGAAGAGCTGATAATCTGAGCCATAGTCAGCTCCAGGTCCTGTTTTCCCTGACTATATATAGCTTCTCCATCTTCAGCAGCAAAGAATGTAATCAATCTCATTTTGGTATTGACTATTTCGTTATGTTCATTTGTAAAGTCGTCTCTTGTCGAAAAAGGGTGTTTGCTATGACCAGTGTATTCTCTGAGCAGAATTCTGTTAGCCTTTGTTTTGCTTCATTTTGTACTCTAAGGTCAAACTTACCTGTTATTCCAGGCATCTCTTGACTTTCTATTTTTTGCATTCCAGTCCCCTATGATTACAAGGACATCTCTTATTTTGGTGTTAGTTCTAGAAGGTCTTCTATATCTTCCTAGAACTGATCCACTTCAGCCTCCTCTGCATCAGTGGTTACGGCATAGACTTGGATTACTATAATATTTAATGGTTTGCTTGGAAGACAATGGAAATAATTCTGTTGTTTTTAATGTTACACCCAAGTACTGCATTTCGGACACTTGTTGAATGTGAGGCCTACTCCATTTCTTCTATGGGATTCTTGCCCACAGTAGTAGATACAATGATCATCTGAATTAAAGTCACCCATTCCTGTCCATTTGAATTCACTGATATTAGTCATGTAAACATATGTTTAAAATATGAGAGTTTTAAACATGAGTAAATTTAACAAATTTGTAAATTGAATACATTAGTAACTGCAGTTAGGATTGCAAAATCCCTACAGTTCTGTTGACACTGGCTCCCACTGTTTCGAGCTTATGTTATCAATAAAGAATGAAATTCTTTTAGCAGAAAATTTTGGCAATTTACATATATACCAAGAAAGACTCAATTTTTACCTAGTTATGCAATCCTCAATAAATGAATGAAAAGCATTTTTGAAGCTTTTGCCATTTTACACAGAGAAGTGAAATCAATTGTTAATAAATATAAAAATAATTATTATTCAAGTCTGTCTGTATAGCTCATTTAAAATAAGGATACATGATCCCCAAGTTATTTCAAAGCTATCATAAAGACAAAAAGTTTCCTCACTATACTAATTAGTCACCTCCATTGTATATTCATGGAGTATTCGATTTAAGTCATACCTGAGTGGCATAGTGGTTTTCCTTGATTTCTTTGCTTTACGTCTGAATTTTGCTATGAAGAGCTGATAATCTGAGCCATAGTCAGCTCCAGGTCCTGTTTTCCCTGACTATATATAGCTTCTCCATCTTCAGCAGCAAAGAATGTAATCAATCTCATTTTGGTATTGACTATTTCGTTATGTTCATTTGTAAAGTCGTCTCTTGTCGAAAAAGGGTGTTTGCTATGACCAGTGTATTCTCTGAGCAGAATTCTGTTAGCCTTTGTTTTGCTTCATTTTGTACTCTAAGGTCAAACTTACCTGTTATTCCAGGCATCTCTTGACTTTCTATTTTTTGCATTCCAGTCCCCTATGATTACAAGGACATCTCTTTTTTTTTTGGTGTTAGTTCTAGAAGGTCTTCTATATCTTCCTAGAACTGATCCACTTCAGCCTCCTCTGCATCAGTGGTTACGGCATAGACTTGGATTACTATAATATTTAATGGTTTGCTTGGAAGACAATGGAAATAATTCTGTTGTTTTTAATGTTACACCCAAGTACTGCATTTCGGACACTTGTTGAATGTGAGGCCTACTCCATTTCTTCTATGGGATTCTTGCCCACAGTAGTAGATACAATGATCATCTGAATTAAAGTCACCCATTCCTGTCCATTTGAATTCACTGATATTAGTCATGTAAACATATGTTTAAAATATGAGAGTTTTAAACATGAGTAAATTTAACAAATTTGTAAATTGAATACATTAGTAACTGCAGTTAGGATTGCAAAATCCCTACAGTTCTGTTGACACTGGCTCCCACTGTTTCGAGCTTATGTTATCAATAAAGAATGAAATTCTTTTAGCAGAAAATTTTGGCAATTTACATATATACCAAGAAAGACTCAATTTTTACCTAGTTATGCAATCCTCAATAAATGAATGAAAAAGCATTTTTTGAAGCTTTTGCCATTTTACACAGAGAAGTGAAATCAATTGTTAATAAATATAAAAAATAATTATTATTCAAGTCTGTCTGTATAGCTCATTTTTAAAATAAGGATACATGATCCCCCAAGTTATTTCAAAGCTATCATAGACAAAAGTACTTAAAAAGAAGTTTCCTCACTAACTAAAGTTAATACTAAATTAGTCATTATTGAAATAATAGAGAAGCTAGGGCTTTGGTGAAACAAATTCAGATATTTTTGGCATTTTAATAAGTCATTTGACTTCAAAGACTGGGGTATAAATCCTAGCTGTATGTTTCAGGGCAATTTTTCTTATAATATTTTTCTTTCTGTAGTTTTCATTTGTCAAAGTAACTTACAATCTATAAATTGTCAGCATAAACATAATAGTGATTCTTTATAAGTGTTTATAACAACTTTGGGCAGCATTATTGTGCAAATCTGAATTCAGATACCTTATAATCAGCCATAGAAGCAGCATTTAAGATGATGTTTACATATGTGCTTTGCCTCCAGGATCAAATATGTGTTTTGGTTGCATTCTTGCATTGCAGAGAACAGAAAGCTAAAAATTTTCCTGATTCTCAGGGAGTTCCCTGATTACCTAATGATTAGAATTCTGGGCTTTCGATGTTAGGGCCTGCTTCAATTCCTGATTAGGATACTAAGATGGTGTGGCAAAGCAAAAAAAATACTTCCCAGTTCCCTATAGCCATCACTGTAAATGAGATTTAATTTTATATATTCAGATGCACTCATGCAAGATTTTAATTGAATTTGTGTTCAGTTCATGTTCAATCTCTCAGTCATATCTGACTCTTTGTGACCCCGTGAACTATAGCCCACCAAGCTCCTCAGTTCATGGGATTTTCCAGGAAAGAATACAGGAGTGACTTATCATTTCCTCCTCCAGAGAATTTTCCCAACCCAGGAATTCAATCTGGGTCTCTTGTGTCACCTGTGTTGGCAGGCAGATTCTTTACCACTGTGGGAAGTAGATGCACTGGTGTTAAGATTTGAATTGAATTCTGAATCGAGTTATTTGGAACAAAAGATAAGGCATCTACTTTTCAGGCATAAACTATAGTATATGTAGCATATCATAATAACTTGACTGGTGGCTGAAAACTTTTGACAGTGGAGCCTTCTCAAACATGGCAAGAAATCATTTTGTTAATAAATATAAAATTTTAATTATTAAATTCAATTTTTTTTCTGTCTGTATAGCTCATTTTAAAATAAGGATACATGATCCCCCAAGTTATTTCAAAGCTATCATAGACAAAAGTACTTAAAAAGAAGTTTCCTCACTAACTAAAGTTAATACTAAATTAGTCATTATTGAAATAATAGAGAAGCTAGGGCTTTGGTGAAACAAATTCAGATATTTTTGGCATTTTAATAAGTCATTTGACTTCAAAGACTGGGGTATAAATCCTAGCTGTATGTTTCAGGGCAATTTTTCTTATAATATTTTTCTTTCTGTAGTTTTCATTTGTCAAAGTAACTTACAATCTATAAATTGTCAGCATAAACATAATAGTGATTCTTTATAAGTGTTTATAACAACTTTGGGCAGCATTATTGTGCAAATCTGAATTCAGATACCTTATAATCAGCCATAGAAGCAGCATTTAAGATGATGTTTACATATGTGCTTTGCCTCCAGGATCAAATATGTGTTTTGGTTGCATTCTTGCATTGCAGAGAACAGAAAGCTAAAAATTTTCCTGATTCTCAGGGAGTTCCCTGATTACCTAATGATTAGAATTCTGGGCTTTCGATGTTAGGGCCTGCTTCAATTCCTGATTAGGATACTAAGATGGTGTGGCAAAGCAAAAAATACTTCCCAGTTCCCTATAGCCATCACTGTAAATGAGATTTAATTTTATATATTCAGATGCACTCATGCAAGATTTTAATTGAATTTGTGTTCAGTTCATGTTCAATCTCTCAGTCATATCTGACTCTTTGTGACCCCGTGAACTATAGCCCACCAAGCTCCTCAGTTCATGGGATTTTCCAGGAAAGAATACAGGAGTGACTTATCATTTCCTCCTCCAGAGAATTTTCCCAACCCAGGAATTCAATCTGGGTCTCTTGTGTCACCTGTGTTGGCAGGCAGATTCTTTACCACTGTGGGAAGTAGATGCACTGGTGTTAAGATTTGAATTGAATTCTGAATCGAGTTATTTGGAACAAAAGATAAGGCATCTACTTTTCAGGCATAAACTATAGTATATGTAGCATATCATAATAACTTGACTGGTGGCTGAAAACTTTTGACAGTGGAGCCTTCTCAAACATGGCAATGATGGTGAGGCTCTGGACCTGATAATTGTAGAGGTGATGTCTTAGTTGCACCAGCAGAATTCTGCTCATGCCAGAGTTGCTGCTCCCTTGGTGGTCTAGTTCTGTAGTCTCTAATTCCTACTGCAGAACCTTTCTTCCCTGAGAACACAGGTTTAGAGAGTTTTCATCCACCCAAGACATACCTAGGAAATCTGGATAGCAGTTGCAAAATGACACATCTGAGCTACAGTTCTGTCAAAGTAGCCTTAAAACAGATGAAGAGACTAAACTCAAAGAGGTTAAATAACTGTCCTTAGGTCACATTATAGGAAATTGCTATGAGAGAAATTCAACTTTATTATGACACAAACCAGAAAGCAGCAGTACATCAACACTAGTAGTTAAAACACTGAAATATTTCGGTAATGGTTGGTAAATGGTCGCTACCTTGAGCCACCCCCTCTGCCATATGCTCCTGACCCTTCTCTTAGGACCCTCAAGACTTTCTTATGAGCTAGAAATGAATAGATAAGACAGCAGAAGCAAACAGTATTTTAGCCATTTCTGATTCTATGATTTGGCCATCTAATTGTTAAAAATTTTTATTTTCACTCCTGGGTATAACACTGAGGAAAGTGCTTTCTACCACACCAGGTTATGTCCTTGTTTAATACTTTATTGAATTCAACCAAACACTTAGATTTCAAATTGCAGTAACATAATTTTTTATCTCTTCTTAGAACAATAATGCTGTTACTGTTTGTGGAAAAGGGTGACGATGCTAGAAATTTGGCAATCCTCTGTCATTAAAGGTAGCTTCCCCAAAGATGTCAATCTATAAAATTTTATTTTTGACAGTTGGTGAGCAGCCTTATAGCTCTGGTGAAATGTTTAACAAACTGAAAAATGAATTTGAGGGTAAAGTCATCTATCTTGGTGCTAAAAGAGATACAGAGCATAGTTTGAATACAGAAGCTTTTATACTTTTTAGATTTGTAAAGAGCCAAGAGAAAATAAACTAAAGGCCATTAAGCTACACAGTGCTGTGCAACTGAGTTATTTTACTTCAGAAAACACTCAGTGTTATGTCAGTCTGTAGTCTCTAATGATGGTGAGGCTCTGGACCTGATAATTGTAGAGGTGATGTCTTAGTTGCACCAGCAGAATTCTGCTCATGCCAGAGTTGCTGCTCCCTTGGTGGTCTAGTTCTGTAGTCTCTAATTCCTACTGCAGAACCTTTCTTCCCTGAGAACACAGGTTTAGAGAGTTTTCATCCACCCAAGACATACCTAGGAAATCTGGATAGCAGTTGCAAAATGACACATCTGAGCTACAGTTCTGTCAAAGTAGCCTTAAAACAGATGAAGAGACTAAACTCAAAGAGGTTAAATAACTGTCCTTAGGTCACATTATAGGAAATTGCTATGAGAGAAATTCAACTTTATTATGACACAAACCAGAAAGCAGCAGTACATCAACACTAGTAGTTAAAACACTGAAATATTTCGGTAATGGTTGGTAAATGGTCGCTACCTTGAGCCACCCCCTCTGCCATATGCTCCTGACCCTTCTCTTAGGACCCTCAAGACTTTCTTATGAGCTAGAAATGAATAGATAAGACAGCAGAAGCAAACAGTATTTTAGCCATTTCTGATTCTATGATTTGGCCATCTAATTGTTAAAAATTTTTATTTTCACTCCTGGGTATAACACTGAGGAAAGTGCTTTCTACCACACCAGGTTATGTCCTTGTTTAATACTTTATTGAATTCAACCAAACACTTAGATTTCAAATTGCAGTAACATAATTTTTTATCTCTTCTTAGAACAATAATGCTGTTACTGTTTGTGGAAAAGGGTGACGATGCTAGAAATTTGGCAATCCTCTGTCATTAAAGGTAGCTTCCCCAAAGATGTCAATCTATAAAATTTTATTTTTGACAGTTGGTGAGCAGCCTTATAGCTCTGGTGAAATGTTTAACAAACTGAAAAATGAATTTGAGGGTAAAGTCATCTATCTTGGTGCTAAAAGAGATACAGAGCATAGTTTGAATACAGAAGCTTTTATACTTTTTAGATTTGTAAAGAGCCAAGAGAAAATAAACTAAAGGCCATTAAGCTACACAGTGCTGTGCAACTGAGTTATTTTACTTCAGAAAACACTCAGTGTTATGACACCATTCTTTACATTTATACTTCTTGGCACCTGGGTTTGACAGTTGCATTTAGCAACAATATACAGAATAATTCTCTTCCTACTATTGCTTTTGTTATCATAAATTATTCCCAAATTCTCAAAATGTAAAACTTCCCAGACTTTCGAGGCCCTTGATCAATAATGAGTGAGTCATTACACAAATACTGCTGGCATGATCAGCCTTTGTCCGAGAAATGGAAGATGGATTTTTCTATCTTTCCTGGCACCTAATTTGGCTGTAAACTAAATGTGTCATAATTTATTTAAAGTTCAGGGAAAAGAGAAAGCCCAAGAGTTCCTAAAGTGTAGTGTACTTACCCCATGGAAAAATTATATCTGGTTGGATAAGGGCTGCTATGGTTTTTAAAAAGTAATACTAAACTTGATAGCATAATGGATGAAAGGAGAAGCTGGAGAAGCCGCAGAATTCTCAAAACAAAATACAAATGTTCCCATTTCCAGGTTTCATGATTTTACTGGGAGAATCCAAGAAAGAATCAAAATAAAAGCATTTAAATTATCAATATAGTTGAAAAATAATGCTTGATAGTCATATAAGCATAACAAAATAAAAATGAATATTTATTCCACTCTGTCTTAAAACTTTACTAATATAAGAATATGAGTAAATATAATAAAGGCTACTGTCCTCATAATCAAAAAGAAAGTGAGAAAATAGAAGAAAGTTGATAATAAAAATTTAGATGATGTAAATAGTAACTGATTTAGCAGAATGATGGAAACAGGAACTACACACTTATATTTATCACTTCCTAAATATAATACTTATTAGGTGCTTCCCAAGTGACACACTGGTAAAGAATCCATCTGTCAATGCAGGAGACACAGGAGATGTAGGTTCTATCCCTGAGTTGAGACTATTCCTTGGAGTAGGAAATGGAAACCCATTCCAGTGTTCTTGCCTGGGAAATCCCATTGACAGAAGAGCGAGGTGGACTACAGTCCATAGGGTTGCAAAGAGTTGGGCACAACTGAGCATGCAAGTATTTATGGAGCACCGACTGTGTGTCATGCCCTGTTGAGGGAGGAGCAATTAAGCAGTGAATTGAAAAGACAAAAATTGTGCCCTTGTGAAACTTAAATAGAAGAAACCACTGAGAAAATAGTTGATTTGTATTACAAAACCATAGAGAAGCTGAAAACAAATTTAGGGCATAGAGTGACCCTGTGGCACTGAAAGTATAAGGGAAGGTGCTAGAAATAAGAGGAGAGGGAAAAAGTCACTTTAAGGGGTTATTCAGTTATTAGATTCCTTCTCCTGCTCAGCATATCTAGTGTCTTTCATCAGCCTTCCAAATGTAAGAAATATGGCTCCTGCTTCCCTTCCATCTTCCACGCCTTGAGCAAAATGAGTCACGCAACCAGCACTAACAGAGAACCTCATCAAGTGGGATATTCTGGGAACTGTAACTTCAGTTTAAGTTGATACAGTACAAAACCACAAAGAGAAAGATTTGAGATTCAGAAAATAGGGGGCTCAAGAAAGAAGTGAGGTAACAGTTACTTTGCGGATTACAAAGGGAGATCCAAAGGAAAAACAACTGAACAGAATGCCTAGAAAGAATTCAACCCAGATTGGAGCAAGAGGCAGAGGGTATCAAGAAATACGGATTTAAGGAAAATGTGAATTCAAGTCAACTGATTAACTGAGGTGTTTCATTATAATAAGAGGTGGTTTTAAGTTCTTGTTGGAGAGTAATTAAAACTACAGGGAAAAATAAGAATAAATGTACAAGAAACAAAGAGTAATCATTATTATTCTGCACTACTTAGTTGTTAGCATTATTTACGTCATTATAATCATCTCTTCATTGAGTGGGTATTCAACAAAAATTCAGAAGAAATGTATGGAGAGAGAGAGAGAAAGTAGTATTAGAAAACTAAAAGAAACTTATTTGTGGTAGGGAGTCAGAACATAGCATGTAAGCTCTTTTAATTAATAGACTTTATTTTAAAACCAGAGGTTCGATCCCTGGGTCATGGAAATCCTCTGGAGAAGTGAATTGCTGCCCACTCTAATATTCTTGCCTGGAGAATTACATGGACAGAGAAACCTGGTGAGCTATAGTCCATAGGGGTTGCAAAGTCAGACAGAAATGAGCAACTAACGCTTTTACTTTACGTTGACAGAAAAATTGAGTTTATAGTACGAAATTCTAAAGAACCCTTCACACACACATAGTTTCCTCTATTATTCATATATTACTTTAGTATATGTGTTATAATTAATGGACCAATATTGATAATCATTACTAATTAAAGTCCAGAGTTTATATTAAAGGTTACATTTTGTGTTATACAGTCATGGGGGTGAAGGAAGAGGGTAAAAAACATAATGTCAAGTATCTGCCATTACATTATCATAAGAATGGTTTCCCTACTCTAAAATTCTCCTATATTTTACTTATTTATCTCTTCCCCTATCACCCAAACCTATAGCAATCACTTCTCAGTATATTGTCTTTGTATTTTTGTCTTTTTTAGAGTGTCAAATAGTTGGAATCATACAGTAGACAGCTTGTTCAGACTGGCTTCTTTCATTTAGCAGTATGCATTTAAGTTTTCTCCATGTCTTTTTGTTGCTTAATAGTTCATTGCTTTTTATCGCCAATTAATATTTCATTGTAGGGATATACCATAGTTTGTTCACTTACCTACCTATGAGATGACATTTTTTTTTTAACTGGAAAAACAACTGAACAGAATGCCTAGAAAGAATTCAACCCAGATTGGAGCAAGAGGCAGAGGGTATCAAGAAATACGGATTTAAGGAAAATGTGAATTCAAGTCAACTGATTAACTGAGGTGTTTCATTATAATAAGAGGTGGTTTTAAGTTCTTGTTGGAGAGTAATTAAAACTACAGGGAAAAATAAGAATAAATGTACAAGAAACAAAGAGTAATCATTATTATTCTGCACTACTTAGTTGTTAGCATTATTTACGTCATTATAATCATCTCTTCATTGAGTGGGTATTCAACAAAAATTCAGAAGAAATGTATGGAGAGAGAGAGAGAAAGTAGTATTAGAAAACTAAAAGAAACTTATTTGTGGTAGGGAGTCAGAACATAGCATGTAAGCTCTTTTAATTAATAGACTTTATTTTAAAACCAGAGGTTCGATCCCTGGGTCATGGAAATCCTCTGGAGAAGTGAATTGCTGCCCACTCTAATATTCTTGCCTGGAGAATTACATGGACAGAGAAACCTGGTGAGCTATAGTCCATAGGGGTTGCAAAGTCAGACAGAAATGAGCAACTAACGCTTTTACTTTACGTTGACAGAAAAATTGAGTTTATAGTACGAAATTCTAAAGAACCCTTCACACACACATAGTTTCCTCTATTATTCATATATTACTTTAGTATATGTGTTATAATTAATGGACCAATATTGATAATCATTACTAATTAAAGTCCAGAGTTTATATTAAAGGTTACATTTTGTGTTATACAGTCATGGGGGTGAAGGAAGAGGGTAAAAAACATAATGTCAAGTATCTGCCATTACATTATCATAAGAATGGTTTCCCTACTCTAAAATTCTCCTATATTTTACTTATTTATCTCTTCCCCTATCACCCAAACCTATAGCAATCACTTCTCAGTATATTGTCTTTGTATTTTTGTCTTTTTTAGAGTGTCAAATAGTTGGAATCATACAGTAGACAGCTTGTTCAGACTGGCTTCTTTCATTTAGCAGTATGCATTTAAGTTTTCTCCATGTCTTTTTGTTGCTTAATAGTTCATTGCTTTTTATCGCCAATTAATATTTCATTGTAGGGATATACCATAGTTTGTTCACTTACCTACCTATGAGATGACATTTTGTTTGTTTCTCATTTAGGGTAATTATGAGTAAAGCTGCTATAAACATTTATGTACAAATTAGTATATGGAAATAAGCTTTCAGCTCATAAAGATAAATACGTAGGAGGATGATTGCTGTGTAATATGGTAAGATTATGTTTAGCTTTGAAAGAAACTTCCAAACTGTCTTCCAAAGTGGCTAGACAGTTTGTGTTGCTACCAACAATGAGTGATGCCTCATGTTATTCTGCATTCTTACCAACACTCACTACTGTCATGCTTTGAATTTTAATCATTTTAATACTTGAGTAGTCATATATAATTGTTTTAATTTGCAGCTCCCTTACAACAGGGTGTTGAGTGTCTTCATATGCTTAGTTGCTATATGTATAACTTCTTTGGTGAAATGTCTCCTCACATCTTTTCCCTGTTCTTCAACTTTTTTTTTTTTTTTTTTTTTTTGGCCACTTCTATTGGTCTTTCATTTATTTATTTTCATCCATCTTTGTTCCCTGGCCTGTGCGGGCCTCACATGGCATTGGACTTCCTCACTGCAGAGGACTGGCTCTGGGCACATGCACTCCAGAGCTCTGGATCAGTAGTTAGACACATCGGTCTTTTTGTTTGTTTGTTTGTTTTTTAAAGATTTATTTATTTTTATTTATTTGGGGGGGGGGGTTGGGTGGCGAGGGAGGGGAGCAGGCGGGCCACTTCTACTGGTCTTTCGTTTGTCCATTTTTCATCCATCTTTGTTCTTTGGCCCGTGTGGGCCTCCCATCATGGCGGGCTCTGTTGTCACAGAGCACCGGCTCAGGGCGCATGTGCTCCAGAGCTCCAGCTTGGTAATTGGACACATGGGTCCAGCCGCTCTGAGGCACGCGGGATTCTCCAAAGCCAGGGATCAAACCAGCGCCCCTTGCACTGCAAGGTGGTGTCCTTACCCACTGGACCACCAGAGAAGCCCTTCCCAGTTCTTAAATTGGATTGTTTGTTTTCTTACTATTGAGTTTTAATAGTTTTTTGATTATTTTAGGATTAAGTCCTTTATCAGGTGTGTGATTTGCAAATATTTTTTCTCAGTCTGCTGTTCATATTTTAATTTTCTGTTGTCTTTTATAAAGCAGAAAATTTTAATTTTAATATACTCTAACATACATACTTTCCCTCAAGTATTATACTTATAGAGTTGTATCTAAAAGCTCAAATTCACCTAAATTTTATCCTTCTGTATTCTAGAAGCTTTATAGTTTCTGTTTTCCATTTAGGTCCTTAATTATTTTTTAAATTATTGTTATTTTATCTTTACAGAGTTCTTTGATCCTTTTGGATTTAATTTTTGTTTAAGTTTGAAGTCTATCTAGATTCTTTTTTTTTTTTTAATGTGGATATCTACTGTTTTTGACTCCATTTGTTGAAAAAAGTTGTTTCTTCTTCATTTAATTGCTTCCTATGTCAAAGATCACTTGGCTTTATTTGTGTGGGTCTGTTTCTAGTCTCTTCTTTTCTGTTGATCTTTTTGTTCATCCTCTCCAGTGCCATGCTGTCTTGATCACTGTTTAGTCACTGAGTTGTGTCTTTCTCTTTGCAATCCCATGGACTATAGACAGCCAGCCTCCCCAGTTCATGGGATTTTTCAAGCAAAAATACTGGGATGGGTTGCCATTTCTTTCTCCAGGAGATCTTCCCAATGCAGGAATCAGACCTACATTGCAGGCAGATTCTTTACTGTTGAACCATTGGGGAAGCCTGCTGTCTTAATTGCGGTAACTTTAAAGTAAGTCTTTAAATTCAGTGATGTTATTCCTCTAATTTTGTCCTTCTTTAGTATTGGGTTGGCTATCCTTTAATCGTTTTGAATAAATTTTATAGTTTGTTGATATATTAAAAATAACACATTGTCATTTTGACTGAGATTGCATTGATTCTGTAGATCAAATTGAGAACAGACACCTCAGCAATATTGTATCATCTTACTCATGAACGTGGAATGTCTCTCCATTTGTTTTGATCTTCTTTGATTTGTCTCATCAGTAATTTATAGTTTTCCTCAAATATAGTTCCTGTATAATTTTTGTTAGACTTATGTCTAAATATTTCTTTTTATAGTGCTACTGTGAGTGCTATTATGTTTTAAATTTCAGATTCCTATTATCACTAGCATATAGGAAAGCAATTGACTTTTGTATATGAATCCTGTATCCTACTAGCTTGCTATAATAGATTATTAGTTGCTAAGATGTGTTTTGGTCAACTCTGAGGTTTCTACATATATAATTATACCATCATCAAACAAATACAGTTTCATTTCTAAAAGCTCAAATTCACCTAAATTTTATCCTTCTGTATTCTAGAAGCTTTATAGTTTCTGTTTTCCATTTAGGTCCTTAATTATTTTTTAAATTATTGTTATTTTATCTTTACAGAGTTCTTTGATCCTTTTGGATTTAATTTTTGTTTAAGTTTGAAGTCTATCTAGATTCTTTTTTTTTTTTTAATGTGGATATCTACTGTTTTTGACTCCATTTGTTGAAAAAAGTTGTTTCTTCTTCATTTAATTGCTTCCTATGTCAAAGATCACTTGGCTTTATTTGTGTGGGTCTGTTTCTAGTCTCTTCTTTTCTGTTGATCTTTTTGTTCATCCTCTCCAGTGCCATGCTGTCTTGATCACTGTTTAGTCACTAAAGTTGTGTCTTTCTCTTTGCAATCCCATGGACTATAGACAGCCAGCCTCCCCAGTTCATGGGATTTTTCAAGCAAAAATACTGGGATGGGTTGCCATTTCTTTCTCCAGGAGATCTTCCCAATGCAGGAATCAGACCTACATTGCAGGCAGATTCTTTACTGTTGAACCATTGGGGAAGCCTGCTGTCTTAATTGCGGTAACTTTAAAGTAAGTCTTTAAATTCAGTGATGTTATTCCTCTAATTTTGTCCTTCTTTAGTATTGGGTTGGCTATCCTTTAATCGTTTTGAATAAATTTTATAGTTTGTTGATATATTAAAAATAACACATTGTCATTTTGACTGAGATTGCATTGATTCTGTAGATCAAATTGAGAACAGACACCTCAGCAATATTGTATCATCTTACTCATGAACGTGGAATGTCTCTCCATTTGTTTTGATCTTCTTTGATTTGTCTCATCAGTAATTTATAGTTTTCCTCAAATATAGTTCCTGTATAATTTTTGTTAGACTTATGTCTAAATATTTCTTTTTATAGTGCTACTGTGAGTGCTATTATGTTTTAAATTTCAGATTCCTATTATCACTAGCATATAGGAAAGCAATTGACTTTTGTATATGAATCCTGTATCCTACTAGCTTGCTATAATAGATTATTAGTTGCTAAGATGTGTTTTGGTCAACTCTGAGGTTTCTACATATATAATTATACCATCATCAAACAAATACAGTTTCATTTCTGCCTTCCCAATCTGTATCCCCTTTATTTCCTTTCCTTATGTTACTGCATTCTAGTACAATGCTGAGTAGAAGTGCTAAGAAGGGGCATCCTTGTCTTATTCCTGATTTTAACGGGAAAGCAACCTTCATCACAGAAAGAAATTAGAATATAATGTATAAAAATGTTAAAGGCAATAAACAGACTGTTAAGCAAGGTATTTTAAACTATAGAGTTAAATATCAGAGAAAACTGTCAAAAATAGCCTCCTCAGAACAGAGTATTGAGGATAAGGAGCGATGAAGGACCCTGCATTTGTCACTATATCTTTCTGTACTATTTCACTTGCAAAAACATATGTTACTATGAGTATTTTAATAATTTTCTTCAAAATAATACCATGAGTAATTTTGAGGCAGTCTATTTTGAGACTAACTGGGGACAAGCTATGTAAATCAGTTAACACAGTTTCTGGCACATAGAAAGAAACCAGAGTGTTATTCACATAACTGAAAAGATGACTTTAGTAGCAATCATGTTAATATTATTTTCATAGAGAACACCAAAAAAGTATTTTTTTCTTCTAAAAAGTAGAAGAAAATTGATAAATTAAGTTGAGATTCATTGATGGACTTTAAAGGACTGATGGAAAGAGGTTACTGGTTCCTTAATAAATTCATATAGACAATAGACAAACTTACAAAAGAATCATTCATTTCATTCAGTTATGACAGCTTTGTCTTACTGGAGTAGGTGGGCATCAGCTTCTGGTAGCCAGAGGAGGAAAAACAAAATAAATTAGATTTTGTTTGTTTTTCCTTTCTGTTCATTGGCCCCCATAAAAACAGAAATGCAGAGAATCTGTGAAGAATGTCTAAATTCTTTTGGCAGTCACTCTGGACACATCTTCTTAGTTCTTTCCAGGTAGTATTTGATTAGATTTTATTTCTGAAATGCTAAAAATTTAACTCATGTCTTTTTCCTGTCTTCTTTCCATTTCTCTCATTAAGTAGTAAATCAGTATAAAGTCAATATATCAAAGACATGAGATCAATATAACTCATCACACATCTTTCTCCCATCTGAAAACTGCATCCTTCCAAGTGAAGTCTTTCTTCCAACAGAAAACAATGTGCACTTTAGATTCTATGTATCAATCATTAACCATTTTTTCCCACTTCAGTCATAAGAATTGAAAATGAAGATTTCAGCTTTAAGAGGCAGACTAGATACTGAAAGATCATTCTTCTGTTTGAAAACTAGGTCCTTGATGAAACAAAACTTCAGTGCACTTTGAAGTATGCAGTAAATGAAAGAAAATTTCTAAACACCTTTCAAATTCTCCATCTCAAACACTACTACTTCTTACCCTTTTAATAGGAGGGGGAAAAAATAACCACTGAAACAAGGGAAGGTAGTAGTGAAAACTTAGGCATCAAAAGGTAATCTTTCTCTGAAGGAAAATGGTACTGCCAGGCTGTTTCTTTTTTATGCTGCATGGAAAGTTACCACAAACTTAATGACTTAGAGAAAAATACATTTACTATCTCATTGTTCCTGTTGACTGAGAGTCTCAGATTAGCTGAGTCCTGCAACCATGATTCAGGTTCTCATCTAGAAGCTTACTGGAGAGGATTTGTTTCCAAATTCATTAGTGTTGTTGGAAAAACTCATATTTTTTTTGCAGTTAGGAGACTCATGACAGCTTCTTTCTTCAAAGTCAACAAGGAGGGCAAGATATTAGAGCAAGTCAGCTAAGATAATGGACTCTTATATAATGTAATATAATGACAGGAATGGTATCCTACCACTCTTGCCATATTCTGTTGGTTGGAAACAAGTTACAGACCCTGCCTGTACTGAAAGAGAGGAAATTACACAAGGGCAAGAATACCAGGAGATGGGGATTATGGTGGTCATCTTAAAATCTGTCCACCACAGGACATATTGATCAGGATCCTAATGGAATGGACAAGAATGGAAATAGAAATATCTTCATTTAGCCAACAACTCCAAAAGGCATAAAAAGATTACCAACTGTCCATAACACTATATGGCTTTTTGTAAGGAAACTTGGAAAGAGATGTGAGTTTTTTTAGATGTTTAACTATGTGAGAATCATCATATTGTTCCCAAGGAGCAATTTATAATTCTAAATCATCTCTTAATGATAACATTCTCAATTTAGGCTTCCAGAACTCCTATTAATAAGATCAGTGAAATTTGGGTTTGTTATAACAAATGCAAAGAAATACATTAAGAAATAAATGAATGATAGTCTGCAAAGAAAACAAAGTTATGCCCCAATTGAATGAAAAAAGCCTTCCAAGTGAAGTCTTTCTTCCAACAGAAAACAATGTGCACTTTAGATTCTATGTATCAATCATTAACCATTTTTTCCCACTTCAGTCATAAGAATTGAAAATGAAGATTTCAGCTTTAAGAGGCAGACTAGATACTGAAAGATCATTCTTCTGTTTGAAAACTAGGTCCTTGATGAAACAAAACTTCAGTGCACTTTGAAGTATGCAGTAAATGAAAGAAAATTTCTAAACACCTTTCAAATTCTCCATCTCAAACACTACTACTTCTTACCCTTTTAATAGGAGGGGGAAAAAATAACCACTGAAACAAGGGAAGGTAGTAGTGAAAACTTAGGCATCAAAAGGTAATCTTTCTCTGAAGGAAAATGGTACTGCCAGGCTGTTTCTTTTTTATGCTGCATGGAAAGTTACCACAAACTTAATGACTTAGAGAAAAATACATTTACTATCTCATTGTTCCTGTTGACTGAGAGTCTCAGATTAGCTGAGTCCTGCAACCATGATTCAGGTTCTCATCTAGAAGCTTACTGGAGAGGATTTGTTTCCAAATTCATTAGTGTTGTTGGAAAAACTCATATTTTTTTTGCAGTTAGGAGACTCATGACAGCTTCTTTCTTCAAAGTCAACAAGGAGGGCAAGATATTAGAGCAAGTCAGCTAAGATAATGGACTCTTATATAATGTAATATAATGACAGGAATGGTATCCTACCACTCTTGCCATATTCTGTTGGTTGGAAACAAGTTACAGACCCTGCCTGTACTGAAAGAGAGGAAATTACACAAGGGCAAGAATACCAGGAGATGGGGATTATGGTGGTCATCTTAAAATCTGTCCACCACAGGACATATTGATCAGGATCCTAATGGAATGGACAAGAATGGAAATAGAAATATCTTCATTTAGCCAACAACTCCAAAAGGCATAAAAAGATTACCAACTGTCCATAACACTATATGGCTTTTTGTAAGGAAACTTGGAAAGAGATGTGAGTTTTTTTAGATGTTTAACTATGTGAGAATCATCATATTGTTCCCAAGGAGCAATTTATAATTCTAAATCATCTCTTAATGATAACATTCTCAATTTAGGCTTCCAGAACTCCTATTAATAAGATCAGTGAAATTTGGGTTTGTTATAACAAATGCAAAGAAATACATTAAGAAATAAATGAATGATAGTCTGCAAAGAAAACAAAGTTATGCCCCATAGCATTTAGATATTGATATTATCAGAAATGGTTTATAAACTATGAATTAAATATTATAAAATTTTAAAAATGAGATTTTGTTTTGAAAATAACTTACTAAAAATAATAAACCATATTTAAAAACTAATAAGTTTTTCATGGAAAATTGTTGAAGTCAGAGAATCAATGAGTTAAACAGGTTAGATAATACTAAGAGAACCTAAAAAAGAGAATTAATATACTAGAAAATAAAAGGGACTTCCCTGGTAGCTCAGTGGTAAAGTGTTTGCCTGCCAATGTAGGAGACATGGGTTCGACCAGTGATCCAGGAATATCCCACATTCTGCAGAGCAACTGAGCCCATGAACGACAACTATTGAGCCTTTGCTCTAGAACCTCAGAGCCACAGCTATTGAGCCCATGTGCCCTTGAGTCCGAGTTCCACAGCAGGAGAAGTCACTGAAATGAGAAGCCTGCTCACCTCAGAGAGTAGCCACCACTCCCTGCAAGAAGAGCCTGTGGCAGCAGTGAAAACCCAGAATAGCCAAAAATAAATAAATAAATTTTAAAACAAAACAAGAAAAGAAAATAAGACACAGAGACTCCTGAATGAAGAGGAAAGAAGTTAAGAGATTTTTTTTTTTTTTAAGATTTATTTATTTATTTATTTTGGGTGGGGATCGGGTTGGGGAGGGAGGGAAGTGGGCGGGCCACTTCCATTGGTCTTTCATTTCTCCATTTTCATCCGTCTTTGTTCTTTGGCTCCTGTGGGCCTCCCAGCGCGGTGGCATCTGTCGTTGCTGAGCCCTGGCTCTGGGCGCGTGCACTCCAGAGCTCCCGCTCAGTAATTGGACACATCCGTCCAGCCGCTCCGCGGCACGTGGGATCTTCCCAGGCCAAGGATCGAACCGGCGCCCCTTGCACGGCAAGGTGGTGTCCTTACCCACAGGACCACCAGGGAAGCCCAAGAGATATTTTTTTTAATGGCCTGAAAGATGGGGAAAACAGAATGAAATAGTATAAGATATACTTTACCAGAGTCTCAGGAATAAAGGTTGGATATTATGAAGGATAAGTTATATTTAAAGAAATAACATCTGTGATTCTTCTCAGATCTAAGGAGAAATATCAGTCTACAAGCAAGAAATGAAATTAATCCTAAGTAGAAAAAATAAAATGAGAAACACACACCTAGATCCATTGTAGTTAAACCTCAAAATGCCAAGGTGATTTTAAATTTATATTAGAATACCAAAGGCCTGAGAGAAGTTAAGACATTACTCAAGATGAAGGACAAAAAGAGACTGCTTGCTGTATCATGCGTTATGTCTTGTCATAATGCTATTTTAATTAAGATGGTGCTGTTATTTTGCAGGAAGGTGATACACATACACACACATACTCACACACACGCACACATAGACCCCCAAAACAAAGCCAGATATGTATGAGAGCTCAGGTAGGACAGAATAGCCTTTCAGACTATGAGGAAAAGAAGGAGCAATTTAATAAATGATCCATTTATCAGTTTGAATAAAATTAAGTTGGACCTTGACCACACACCATACAGAAAAACATATGCCATGTGGCTACAGCCTTAAATGTAAGAGGTAAAACTTGAACATTTTGATGAAAACTGTATGACAACAACTTCTCATGTGCAATTAGGAAATGATTTAAAATATTGAACATAGGAAATAAGATAGATAAATTTTGCTATCATTAAGAAATTCTATTTTTAAAAAGGCATCATAAAGAAAATGTTCATCAACCTTATGTTATAAATAGTCTCTATAACATATGTAACCAATAATGAAATGGTATCTAAAGGAGAAATAACAAAATTCAATAAGAAAAATCAAATGATCCAGGGAAAAATAGCTAAAAATATTAGAAGATATATCACAAAAGAGAAAACATGAAGACACAATACACATATAAAATTATCTTCAGTCTTATGATCATAGCAATGTAAATTAAATCACAGTGAATTATTATTTTGTACCTACTATTTTGGCTACAAAATAAGAAGTCTGTCTAGAATCAGATGTTGAAATATAAACTTATGGAGGAACATTGGAAACAATTTAGTCCTGTCTTAGATAATTGAATATAAAATTTCCACCATCTGGCAATTTTATTTAAGGTATCAATCTGGGGAAAATTTCGCATTTGTGAGCCAATGGATTTTTTACAAAAAAATCATAGCACCATTATTCCTACGAAATATGAAATGAAGACAACATAAATATTCATCAACAAGAAAATGTATCAATTATAGTACATTCACTCAATGGAAAATTATACAAAAACATGTCAATGACACTTAAAAGTATAATTTTAGATTAAAAAGTCAGCCACAAAAGAGAACTAGACATGATTCCATTTTTGTAAAGTTCAAAATGAAGCAAACCCAAACAGAATATTATTTAAGTGATGTGTGTATTATTAATCCAATGATAATAAGGATTAACAATTAAGACTGTCACAGTGCTTACCAAAGGGAAGGCTTCTTTCTACATGCTGCAAATATTATTAGCCAGTATCACTCTTATATGAGAGAGATGTTGAATCAATAATTATCCCCAAGACAATAATTTGGAAACTGAGGCAAAAGGAGGTAATGTACACTCAGAGCCTACACTCTTAACTACTATGTTATCCTACATAGGAATGATAGCTGGAAGATGTACGTAAAGCAGGGAGTTGGGATGGGCCAGGGCACACAGCCTGACGCAAAGGTACTGGTAACATTTAAGTTTTTGGTCCAATGCTGAGCAGTAGGTACATATTTTAGTATTTCTGTCTTAACACTCATATATATTATACATATTCTTTTGTGCTTTCAATATATATAAATATTTTTGAAAAAATAGAAGTTGATGATAAACAGGCCATCAACTGAATATTTGTTTCCAGTATCTTACTAAACTTAGCTATCTGCTTTGCTCCCATTCAACTTAATGATGGCTCTCTTGTAAGCATCCTTAATTGTGTACTTCCCAGTACCAGGCATTGTCCTAAATATTTTATATGCCTTCTTTTTCAATGTATATTATAGTGTTTCCATTTTTTTTATTCCATACAAGTTTTGTTTATTATTATTATGTTTACAGGGTTTCTGTTGTTGTTTACTGCCACTCATTTCTTCTTTTTCTTATTGTTCACATTATTCTCATGTTTTTATCAGTATTGTTCTAATTTTACTGTTTTAAAAAATGTATGAAAGAAAGATAAGTACCTTGCTAAAGTTACGCAGTTAGGTAGTTCCAAAACCAGAATTTTTACAAAAAAATCATAGCACCATTATTCCTACGAAATATGAAATGAAGACAACATAAATATTCATCAACAAGAAAATGTATCAATTATAGTACATTCACTCAATGGAAAATTATACAAAAACATGTCAATGACACTTAAAAGTATAATTTTAGATTAAAAAGTCAGCCACAAAAGAGAACTAGACATGATTCCATTTTTGTAAAGTTCAAAATGAAGCAAACCCAAACAGAATATTATTTAAGTGATGTGTGTATTATTAATCCAATGATAATAAGGATTAACAATTAAGACTGTCACAGTGCTTACCAAAGGGAAGGCTTCTTTCTACATGCTGCAAATATTATTAGCCAGTATCACTCTTATATGAGAGAGATGTTGAATCAATAATTATCCCCAAGACAATAATTTGGAAACTGAGGCAAAAGGAGGTAATGTACACTCAGAGCCTACACTCTTAACTACTATGTTATCCTACATAGGAATGATAGCTGGAAGATGTACGTAAAGCAGGGAGTTGGGATGGGCCAGGGCACACAGCCTGACGCAAAGGTACTGGTAACATTTAAGTTTTTGGTCCAATGCTGAGCAGTAGGTACATATTTTAGTATTTCTGTCTTAACACTCATATATATTATACATATTCTTTTGTGCTTTCAATATATATAAATATTTTTGAAAAAATAGAAGTTGATGATAAACAGGCCATCAACTGAATATTTGTTTCCAGTATCTTACTAAACTTAGCTATCTGCTTTGCTCCCATTCAACTTAATGATGGCTCTCTTGTAAGCATCCTTAATTGTGTACTTCCCAGTACCAGGCATTGTCCTAAATATTTTATATGCCTTCTTTTTCAATGTATATTATAGTGTTTCCATTTTTTTTATTCCATACAAGTTTTGTTTATTATTATTATGTTTACAGGGTTTCTGTTGTTGTTTACTGCCACTCATTTCTTCTTTTTCTTATTGTTCACATTATTCTCATGTTTTTATCAGTATTGTTCTAATTTTACTGTTTTAAAAAATGTATGAAAGAAAGATAAGTACCTTGCTAAAGTTACGCAGTTAGGTAGTTCCAAAACCAGAATTTTAACCATCTTATAATCTTATAATACCCTATCTTTTTCTAAGCACAGGTTAATCTCATCCTGCTAAAGCAGAATAGTAAATTAATTATAGAATAGACTTGTCCAAAATTAAATACATGACTCTATTGTTAGCTACAATTACTAAGCTGGTGGTTTCTAAGCTTCATTTTATTTATCCTTTGTTCAAAGTAAATTTATATATGTTTACAGAAGCCCAATATATAAAATTGATGACAACAAAACTTCTCTGGTTGGAGTAGATGAAAATATACCTGTACTGATCTTCAGAGTTTCTATCAAACATATTTGTAAAACCTAAACATTTTTTGGATAATTGAGAGGTGTTGGTGATAGACTGGATTGTTATATCCATTCTTCTTTCCATTTCTACTATAGACATGTAAATCAGTGCCCTTTGCCAAAATACTTAGGCGTACCTAACTTTAATGTAGGCAGAATATGTTTTCCCTTCTTGCCTGTCGCTGTTGAAGTTTGGCCATATGACTTGCATTTGCCAATGGAAAAGTGGCCAATATGACATAAGAAAGACTTTGAATACTGCTGTGGACTCTGACTTAGATTCTTGTGTTTTCTGCTATTGCAATGAGAAGAGCATGCTCTGGGTAGCTACTTGTTCTACAGTGGAATATGTGGAATAAATCCAACCTGACCTGCAGATGAACTCACTGAGCCCGATTAAGCTCAATCAGAAACAGCCAAACTTTACTTGACCCACAGACACAGAAACAAGAAAAAATGTTTGCCATTGTAAGTCACTGAGATTTAGGGATTGTTTATTATACAGCATTGTTACAGTAAAAGTTGCCTAACGCAATGTGTATTATGATTCAGAAAATAATATTAACAAAAGTATAGATGTATAGAAAATATATAGCAAGTTCTTCAGTATTCAAAACACTCCCATGAGAGGCAGTACCTTGCAGTGAAAGAATGGCCTCCAATGTCTGGCAGACCTGGTTAAAGACTGAAATTACTGAGTATCTGGGCCTCAGTTTTCATATATAACAAATGGACATGTGTGTGTGTATATGTATATATCTGTGTGTATATATCTATATGTATAGATATATATGTATATATGTATAGATATATACACACAAACATACTGTACACACATATATATAAAAGAGAGAGCATACAGACATTTAAAAAATGGTGGTTTATTATTAAATCATCATTATATATTAAGCAAATTAATTGAGACACAAGAACCTCTTTTCAAAAGAGCACCTTGAGAACAGACATGTATTTACTCTATTTTATCCCTATTTTTGTTCCAAGCAGAAGAGAGTGACAGTCTCACCATAGCTATGACAGATACTCAAAATTAATGTTAGGAAGAAAACCAAAATATGCCCCAATAACTAGAGAGCTTTGTCCTGTTTCTTATTTTCCAGAGAGTCATTCTAGCTGAGAAAAGGGCCTTGTTTATTAAACTGTGATCCCATAGTGCCTATTTGACAATAAACATTTAACTTTCTATTTTCTTATTGTTAAAAATTCTGAAGATTCTTGATGTTTCTTGTCAAAAAATTTACTTATCTATTATGCAGTACTAAATTGGCATGGTGTCCCACGTTTGAACTCCTCTTCTACAGCACAGATAATCTGTTGAAAAATGTCTTATTTTTTTTCCCATGGCCTTCATGAGACAATGACTCACTCCCTTGTGGGTGGTAGGTAACTTTGCCCTTGGTCACTGAGTGAATGATTTGGAAATCCCATGTGCTTGCATGTTCGTAAGTTGCTGCTGATTGCAATGACTCACTGAGCCCGATTAAGCTCAATCAGAAACAGCCAAACTTTACTTGACCCACAGACACAGAAACAAGAAAAAATGTTTGCCATTGTAAGTCACTGAGATTTAGGGATTGTTTATTATACAGCATTGTTACAGTAAAAGTTGCCTAACGCAATGTGTATTATGATTCAGAAAATAATATTAACAAAAGTATAGATGTATAGAAAATATATAGCAAGTTCTTCAGTATTCAAAACACTCCCATGAGAGGCAGTACCTTGCAGTGAAAGAATGGCCTCCAATGTCTGGCAGACCTGGTTAAAGACTGAAATTACTGAGTATCTGGGCCTCAGTTTTCATATATAACAAATGGACATGTGTGTGTGTATATGTATATATCTGTGTGTATATATCTATATGTATAGATATATATGTATATATGTATAGATATATACACACAAACATACTGTACACACATATATATAAAAGAGAGAGCATACAGACATTTAAAAAATGGTGGTTTATTATTAAATCATCATTATATATTAAGCAAATTAATTGAGACACAAGAACCTCTTTTCAAAAGAGCACCTTGAGAACAGACATGTATTTACTCTATTTTATCCCTATTTTTGTTCCAAGCAGAAGAGAGTGACAGTCTCACCATAGCTATGACAGATACTCAAAATTAATGTTAGGAAGAAAACCAAAATATGCCCCAATAACTAGAGAGCTTTGTCCTGTTTCTTATTTTCCAGAGAGTCATTCTAGCTGAGAAAAGGGCCTTGTTTATTAAACTGTGATCCCATAGTGCCTATTTGACAATAAACATTTAACTTTCTATTTTCTTATTGTTAAAAATTCTGAAGATTCTTGATGTTTCTTGTCAAAAAATTTACTTATCTATTATGCAGTACTAAATTGGCATGGTGTCCCACGTTTGAACTCCTCTTCTACAGCACAGATAATCTGTTGAAAAATGTCTTATTTTTTTTCCCATGGCCTTCATGAGACAATGACTCACTCCCTTGTGGGTGGTAGGTAACTTTGCCCTTGGTCACTGAGTGAATGATTTGGAAAGCTTCTGTGGCTGAACATGTTTGTGCTAAATGCTGCTGTAGGAAAGACAGAGATCATGGAAAGAGCATAGCCCTGCAGCTTGTCAAATGATGCATGGCAGGCTTCAGGAAAATGGTGCAGATGGAGAAGCTGTGAATACGTTTCAGGTACTGCAGAAATTAGAACAAGCAGAAATCCACACAGGATCCCCCTGGACATTGGAATCTGGTGTCAATGTTCTCAGAAATACAGATGGTGTTACAATGCACATAATAGCCTTAACTCTCACCATCTGGACCCTAAAGAGATTGCTTGCTTGGATTCCCCAATCAGTGACAACATTTTACTGCATGGGTAACAATTAAAAGTAATGTTTCTGTACTTCCTTTTATTTCCCCTAACTTGGCATTCCCCTTTTATCTCTGTGGATTGATCCTTCACCCTGTCACTTCTAACCCTCTCTGCTTTGAGCTGATTTGGACACCTGATTCCAAGCAATTCTATTCTCTGTCTCATTCATCATATGGGAACAAATTTGTAGATGGGGAGTTTGAGCAGCCCCCATTCTCCAAGGGAAGGGGGGAGCATTATTTATGCTCATAAATAATTTGGTGCTGTCAACAGCAGCAGAAGAAACATCAGACATGAGCTTTTAACATTGTCTGTGTTGCATGACAAGAGGAAGGCAACAGCTCTCTGAGCTGCAGCAAAGCCAGTGCAAAGCAATCACTCAAGACACAATCCCATTGGAGTGGCAGGGTAATTCTTGGTGGTATTGATTTGTGTTTTGCTCTCCTGCCCATTTTAAGAGGGTAGCCAGGCCCTCATGCACATGTTTGCCTCAAGGGAACTTCATGTTATCAGGATGATGGCTGAACTTACCTAGACTTTACGCCTATGACTGAGTTTCTGGAAAAACTACTAGTGAGCAGTTTAGAGAACATCAGGGAATAAAAGCACTGACTGAATTGTGTCCCCCTAAAAGATATGTTGAAGCCCTCTGACTCTCAATTTCTGTGAGCGTAACCTAATTTGGAAATAGGACCTTTGCAATAATCAAGTTGAGGTGAGGTCATAACTGGATCAGGATGGGCATTAAATCCAAAATTAATATCCTTAGGAAATGACTATGAAAAGACACAGAGACAAACAGAGAGGATACCATATGAAAAGGAGGCAGAAATCATAGTGATACAGCTGCAAGTCAAGGGACACCAGGGATTGCCAGCAACCACCCGGAGAAGCAAGGATAGATTTATAGAACAAATTTTCCCTTTGAGCTTCTAGAAGAAACCAAACTTGATGACACCTTTATCACAGACTTCTAGCCTATGAATTTCTGATAGAAAGCATTCTTCATTGTTTTAAGCATCCTAAATCATCTGTAATTTCTAAAATTTAATTTATCATTTCTATGTATTCAGTTACCAAAAACTAGTTAAGATTAAGTAGGGACCTCTTAAATATCTTACTAATCTAACATGGTACATTCCAACATGAAGATATCCATCAGGTCTCTTATTATGGAAAATAATGACCAAAAAATATATTTTATACTTGTTTACTTGAAAAAAGTTAATAATGGATTATTCCTGTCTCTACTTTTGCATTTTTTAAAAAAATCAGTACAGTTAGTGGGGTAGAAAGAATGTGGCCCTAGAGACATAACCTTTCTAAGCATCCTCCTACAAGTTCATTTTTCTTAGCCTATCTGTACTTCCAGAATGACTTGCAGTTAGATTTTCTCTGATAATCTGCATTTGATTTTCTCAGATGAAATTCATGGCCTGAGACTAAAATACAGTCATTCCACTGAGGAGAGATGGGACTCTAACAAGATTGGAAAAATCCTGGCTAATATAATCCTTGGCCAGTAAGGTTGACAGAAAGTGGTGCAGAAAGGTCATTTGCATGTGGTAAGGGATAATAAGGATCAAAAAACCCCACTGCATTCCAAAGTTACTGCACTAATGACAAAGAAATACAGGTAGGTAACCCATGGTCAAGAAGCATCCTGTAGAGTACAGACTGAGGGAGATTAAGTTATTATTAAACCCCAGTATCCGACCTAGACTTATTTCTGAATCTTGCTATTGTTCCTATTATACGAATGATCTATGAGTTGAACAGCGGCAACTCATTAAGAACCAGCCCAGCTTAATAAATAAGATTTTGGAAGATATGTCGTTCAATTACCCCTAAAGACAAAAGAAGGATCCATATGAAAAGAGGAAATAGTGACCTGCAAGTCAAGGGACACCAGGGATTGGGCCGGGAAAAAACCAAAAAAAAACCCGGAAGAAGGGGAAAAGGGGTTTAAAAAAAATTTTATAGAACAAATTTTCCCTTTGAGCTTCTAGAAGAAACCAAACTTGATGACACCTTTATCACAGACTTCTAGCCTATGAATTTCTGATAGAAAGCATTCTTCATTGTTTTAAGCATCCTAAATCATCTGTAATTTCTAAAATTTAATTTATCATTTCTATGTATTCAGTTACCAAAAACTAGTTAAGATTAAGTAGGGACCTCTTAAATATCTTACTAATCTAACATGGTACATTCCAACATGAAGATATCCATCAGGTCTCTTATTATGGAAAATAATGACCAAAAAATATATTTTATACTTGTTTACTTGAAAAAAGTTAATAATGGATTATTCCTGTCTCTACTTTTGCATTTTTTAAAAAAATCAGTACAGTTAGTGGGGTAGAAAGAATGTGGCCCTAGAGACATAACCTTTCTAAGCATCCTCCTACAAGTTCATTTTTCTTAGCCTATCTGTACTTCCAGAATGACTTGCAGTTAGATTTTCTCTGATAATCTGCATTTGATTTTCTCAGATGAAATTCATGGCCTGAGACTAAAATACAGTCATTCCACTGAGGAGAGATGGGACTCTAACAAGATTGGAAAAATCCTGGCTAATATAATCCTTGGCCAGTAAGGTTGACAGAAAGTGGTGCAGAAAGGTCATTTGCATGTGGTAAGGGATAATAAGGATCAAAAAACCCCACTGCATTCCAAAGTTACTGCACTAATGACAAAGAAATACAGGTAGGTAACCCATGGTCAAGAAGCATCCTGTAGAGTACAGACTGAGGGAGATTAAGTTATTATTAAACCCCAGTATCCGACCTAGACTTATTTCTGAATCTTGCTATTGTTCCTATTATACGAATGATCTATGAGTTGAACAGCGGCAACTCATTAAGAACCAGCCCAGCTTAATAAATAAGATTTTGGAAGATATGTCGTTCAATTACATAAAAGAGTTTTTCATTTCACCTAAAGTTACCTTTTTGAACTTTGCAGGTGCAAATGATAGTAGATTGTACATTGAGCACTCATTATTGACACAGATGGCTTATTTTTAGTAAAGCAGCTCCCAGAATACTTTACAGCACCTACACACAGAAAGAAATCTACATCTTAAAAAATACAGCAAGGCTGTCAATTTGAACATGCAGTTGCATAATAAACTCTATCAAAAACTTATTTCAGGAAATAAGGGTGTATCATAAGAACTTTTCTTGATGCCTTCATGTAGACCATTTTGACACATCAGTTCTCCCCAAAGATGTCTATATTAATCCAAAATGTGTAAAATTGAAGCATGTATCTAGTATATTTGTCCAATGATTTATGAAGGATTTGATATTTAGAATATTGTTTCCTGTGAGAAGACTGAAACTCTTAGAAATATTTAAGATGTGATACTTTATATCCTGACCTTAAAAAATACACAATCTAATCAGTAAAAATTAAACGTAAATGGAGAAAGAATTGGACACTCATTCTAGTGTTCTTGGCTGGGAAATCCCATGGACAGAAAAGCCTGGTGCGCTACACTCCATGGAATCTTAGAGAGTCAGACATGACTTAACAACTAAACACCACCACCACAAAGAAGAATCAACTGAGTTTGTTTAGTCATATTGGTTTTTCTTCTCTTAAGATTACTTAGATCTTTTTTCTTTTTTTACCATCTTCAAACTATGTACAAATAAATGGGAAATGAAAGCCTAAGATGCCATGTCCTTATGTATTTCTTAGCATTCTGTTCAGTAATCTATACTGTTCACCAACCACATCTTCATAAACAGTGATACCTAGCATAAGTTGTACAACTTACACAAGTACGCATTTCAAAAATACATATGGAATTGGTCTCTTCCTTTTATATTTGCCTTGGAACATTCTACAAGGACTAAATTCTAGAGATACCTTTCCTATCCTCTGAAATCCTGTAGAGTACAGACTAATAAGTTATTATTAAACCCCAGTATCCGACCTAGACTTATTTCTGAATCTTGCTATTGTTCCTATTATACGAATGATCTATGAGTTGAACAGCGCAACTCATTAAGAACCAGCCCAGCTTAATAAATAAGATTTTGGAAGATATGTCGTTCAATTACATAAAAGAGTTTTTCATTTCACCTAAAGTTACCTTTTTGAACTTTGCAGGTGCAAATGATAGTAGATTGTACATTGAGCACTCATTATTGACACAGATGGCTTATTTTTAGTAAAGCAGCTCCCAGAATACTTTACAGCACCTACACACAGAAAGAAATCTACATCTTAAAAAATACAGCAAGGCTGTCAATTTGAACATGCAGTTGCATAATAAACTCTATCAAAAACTTATTTCAGGAAATAAGGGTGTATCATAAGAACTTTTCTTGATGCCTTCATGTAGACCATTTTGACACATCAGTTCTCCCCAAAGATGTCTATATTAATCCAAAATGTGTAAAATTGAAGCATGTATCTAGTATATTTGTCCAATGATTTATGAAGGATTTGATATTTAGAATATTGTTTCCTGTGAGAAGACTGAAACTCTTAGAAATATTTAAGATGTGATACTTTATATCCTGACCTTAAAAAATACACAATCTAATCAGTAAAAATTAAACGTAAATGGAGAAAGAATTGGACACTCATTCTAGTGTTCTTGGCTGGGAAATCCCATGGACAGAAAAGCCTGGTGCGCTACACTCCATGGAATCTTAGAGAGTCAGACATGACTTAACAACTAAACACCACCACCACAAAGAAGAATCAACTGAGTTTGTTTAGTCATATTGGTTTTTCTTCTCTTAAGATTACTTAGATCTTTTTTCTTTTTTTACCATCTTCAAACTATGTACAAATAAATGGGAAATGAAAGCCTAAGATGCCATGTCCTTATGTATTTCTTAGCATTCTGTTCAGTAATCTATACTGTTCACCAACCACATCTTCATAAACAGTGATACCTAGCATAAGTTGTACAACTTACACAAGTACGCATTTCAAAAATACATATGGAATTGGTCTCTTCCTTTTATATTTGCCTTGGAACATTCTACAAGGACTAAATTCTAGAGATACCTTTCCTATCCTCTGAAATGAAAATCTAGCTTGTAAAAAAGAACCCTGCTCAATTTGTCATTTTTCCATTTTCACAAAAATCACATTGAGTTTTGCTGTAGAGACTTCTTAGAGCTCCTCTTGACAAAGAGGTCAGATTCTCCCGGTCCTAATCCTCAGTGTTTGGCATCTTAAGGCTTTAGTTAATTTCCATCTCTTTTAAGATTTCTAGGTGAAGTGAAGTCAAGATTTTGCAGTTAGGAATAAAGCCTCCCACTTAGTTTTCACTCAGTGTGTTATCAAAATACAACCTAATCTGCTGTAACAAAAACACCTTAAAATACAGTAGTTAAAATACATGGCTATTTGTTTTTCCGTGTTGAAACAACTCTAGAGGGTAGGCAGCTTCTGTTCCATAATGTTATTTGGGGACCTAGGCTGGTACAGCAGTCCTGCTCTCTCCAACAAGTGGCGTCCAAGCTTGCCTTATTCATGGTTCTCTCTACCATGAAGATCAATGTGAATTCAGTTCTATCTCTCCAGTGTAGAAGAGGAAAGAGGTGTCCAAGATAACCTATATTTTTTTTTAAATGAGGTATAATTTGTGTAGATCACTTATGTTCACTTTTCACCAAGGAAAGTTCATTTATGCAGCTACATAACTGCTTAGCAGGATGTTAAATAGTCTTTCAGGCCAGTCATGAGGGAGAGATTATTAGGAAACACCTAAGAGTTTGCACACTCAGAAGCCATGAATCTTGTGGTTCATTTAAAAAAAAAAAAATTTTTTTTTTCAAAGTTTCCAGTTGCAGATGCAGTTGTTCATTTCTCTCATTGAGGGAGAGAGCTCAACAGTACTTCCATCACATTATGACTGAAAGAAAAAAAAAAAAAAAAAAAAAAAAAAAATCACAGCTCATAAGAAAGTAAACCATAAATCTTGATACTGTTTTTATTCCTTCATTATTCTGCATATCCTAAATCAAACAGGCATATTTCTAGGAGAAGACAATGTATCAAGTGTTGTCAAATTATTTGGCTGGAGAAAGTGACAGAAATGTCTTGTTTGAAGGTCGTATTTTTATTCAATAGAGTGCAAAGAACTTACTCTTATTACCTGCTGAGCATTGAGAGTTCTTCTAGCCCAATTCAGAGAATTAAAGGAGGTTTAGTGGCTGTCTGGAGGGCTTACCAAAATACGACAGAAGTGGAAATTTTCGGACATATCAAACTTTTCAATATGCAATTCAAACTATTGCACTAAAGTTATTAAGAGAAAAGTTTTGAGTATTCTACAGGAACAAGAGCTACTGGCATCTCTTTTTCCACTTAAGATTTCTAGGTGAAGTGAAGTCAAGATTTTGCAGTTAGAATAAAGCCTCCCACTTAGTTTTCACTCAGTGTGTTATCAAAATACAACCTAATCTGCTGTAACAAAAACACCTTAAAATACAGTAGTTAAAATACATGGCTATTTGTTTTTCCGTGTTGAAACAACTCTAGAGGGTAGGCAGCTTCTGTTCCATAATGTTATTTGGGGACCTAGGCTGGTACAGCAGTCCTGCTCTCTCCAACAAGTGGCGTCCAAGCTTGCCTTATTCATGGTTCTCTCTACCATGAAGATCAATGTGAATTCAGTTCTATCTCTCCAGTGTAGAAGAGGAAAGAGGTGTCCAAGATAACCTATATTTTTTTTTAAATGAGGTATAATTTGTGTAGATCACTTATGTTCACTTTTCACCAAGGAAAGTTCATTTATGCAGCTACATAACTGCTTAGCAGGATGTTAAATAGTCTTTCAGGCCAGTCATGAGGGAGAGATTATTAGGAAACACCTAAGAGTTTGCACACTCAGAAGCCATGAATCTTGTGGTTCATTTAAAAAAAAAAAAATTTTTTTTTTCAAAGTTTCCAGTTGCAGATGCAGTTGTTCATTTCTCTCATTGAGGGAGAGAGCTCAACAGTACTTCCATCACATTATGACTGAATGTAAAAAAAAAAAAAAAAAAAAAAAAAATCACAGCTCATAAGAAAGTAAACCATAAATCTTGATACTGTTTTTATTCCTTCATTATTCTGCATATCCTAAATCAAACAGGCATATTTCTAGGAGAAGACAATGTATCAAGTGTTGTCAAATTATTTGGCTGGAGAAAGTGACAGAAATGTCTTGTTTGAAGGTCGTATTTTTATTCAATAGAGTGCAAAGAACTTACTCTTATTACCTGCTGAGCATTGAGAGTTCTTCTAGCCCAATTCAGAGAATTAAAGGAGGTTTAGTGGCTGTCTGGAGGGCTTACCAAAATACGACAGAAGTGGAAATTTTCGGACATATCAAACTTTTCAATATGCAATTCAAACTATTGCACTAAAGTTATTAAGAGAAAAGTTTTGAGTATTCTACAGGAACAAGAGCTACTGTCTTGGAGAAAAGAGAGAAAGTAATTTGACCAGTTGGCTAAATAGTTTTGGACTGAGAGCATGAATATCTGTATGAATTCAAACTTGTTTGTCCGGATGAAGTCTACCAAGAAAGTTGCAAAAACTTGCTGGGCTTATTCTCAGGCCATCTAGCCAGACTCTTAATTACTCAACCCTCAGGCTTCCATTTCTAAAAATATTCATTATCTGACAGCTGTTCTCTATCAGCTTTAGCCTTGGACCTTTAAATGTAGCCAGCATTTTCATGCACAATGGTAGTAAGTACCCCAAATCCACCAGTTTTATGTGTTGCTCATATTTGATGATGATCAAACCTAACTTTGATTTCTGAATCCTTTGCTTTATGCTGGAATGTCAGTCCCTAGGAGGTGCTCTCTAGTGTTTATTATTGCTTCTGACCCTTCTTGATTTGGCCATTGTAGACTTTATCTCTAGCATACTGCCGTGTGTCTTCACAAGGTCCAGGTGTGAAGATATTAATACCTCATTTGCCAGACTAATTGTCTTACTTTTGTCCAACCCTTCATCAAAATTTTATACTGGCATCTAAGCCTCTGAAGTGGCAGAAATGGGAAATGCATATTTGAGAGAAGTCTGGAGATCTGATAGAAATTAATATTCAATAAACCATTACAGGGTACCTTCTATGAATACACTTCTTCAAATTCTGTTAGATAGTATCAAGAATATGAAGAAGAGCCATTCTTAGATGCCTAAGGAGCATATTGTTTAAATGGAGAGACAACAGAACTATGTAAAATGTAAATCAAAATGTATACTTACCCAGTGCTCACAAAAGCAATGTAAATAAATTCTCTGTATTTTTTAAATTGAGATATAGTTGATATATTATATAAGTTTATGTAAATATTATTTAAGTTTCAGCTATATAGTATAGCAATTTATGATTTTCTAAAGGTTATACTCCATTTATAGTTCTTATAAAATGTTGACTATACTCTCTGTGCTATACAATATGTTTTTATAATTTATATATGCAATTCAAACTATTGCACTAAAGTTATTAAGAGAAAAGTTTTGAGTATTCTACAGGAACAAGAGCTACTGTCTTGGAGAAAAGAGAGAAAGTAATTTGACCAGTTGGCTAAATAGTTTTGGACTGAGAGCATGAATATCTGTATGAATTCAAACTTGTTTGTCCGGATGAAGTCTACCAAGAAAGTTGCAAAAACTTGCTGGGCTTATTCTCAGGCCATCTAGCCAGACTCTTAATTACTCAACCCTCAGGCTTCCATTTCTAAAAATATTCATTATCTGACAGCTGTTCTCTATCAGCTTTAGCCTTGGACCTTTAAATGTAGCCAGCATTTTCATGCACAATGGTAGTAAGTACCCCAAATCCACCAGTTTTATGTGTTGCTCATATTTGATGATGATCAAACCTAACTTTGATTTCTGAATCCTTTGCTTTATGCTGGAATGTCAGTCCCTAGGAGGTGCTCTCTAGTGTTTATTATTGCTTCTGACCCTTCTTGATTTGGCCATTGTAGACTTTATCTCTAGCATACTGCCGTGTGTCTTCACAAGGTCCAGGTGTGAAGATATTAATACCTCATTTGCCAGACTAATTGTCTTACTTTTGTCCAACCCTTCATCAAAATTTTATACTGGCATCTAAGCCTCTGAAGTGGCAGAAATGGGAAATGCATATTTGAGAGAAGTCTGGAGATCTGATAGAAATTAATATTCAATAAACCATTACAGGGTACCTTCTATGAATACACTTCTTCAAATTCTGTTAGATAGTATCAAGAATATGAAGAAGAGCCATTCTTAGATGCCTAAGGAGCATATTGTTTAAATGGAGAGACAACAGAACTATGTAAAATGTAAATCAAAATGTATACTTACCCAGTGCTCACAAAAGCAATGTAAATAAATTCTCTGTATTTTTTAAATTGAGATATAGTTGATATATTATATAAGTTTATGTAAATATTATTTAAGTTTCAGCTATATAGTATAGCAATTTATGATTTTCTAAAGGTTATACTCCATTTATAGTTCTTATAAAATGTTGACTATACTCTCTGTGCTATACAATATGTTTTTATAATTTATATATAATAGTTTGTACCTCTTAATTCTCTGGACTTCTCTGGTGGCTCAAATGGTAAAGAATCTGCCTGCAATGCAGGAGACCTGGGTTTGATCCCTGGGTTGAGGAGATTCCCTGAAGAAGGCAATGGCCACCCACTCCAGTATTCTTGCCTGGAGAATTCCATGGACAGAGGAGCCTAGTAGGCTACAGCCCATGCAGTCACAGAGCTGAACATGACTGAGTGACTAACACTTCTACTTTGACTTTCAATTCTTCACCCTATCTTGCCTTTCTGACCTTCTCTGGACCCACTGGTAATCACCAGTTCTCTGGATCTGTAAATCTGTTTCTTTTTTGCTGTATTTACTAGCTTGTTTTATTTTTTAAGTTCCACATTTGAGTGCTGTCATACAGTATTTGTGTGTAACTCTGACTGACTTTGCTAAAGATAATGCCAAAATTGCATTCTTTTTTATGGCTAAGTAGTATTCCTTGTGCACACACATCACAAAAACAATAATTCAAAAAGATACATGTACCCCAATGTTCATAGCAGCATTATTTACAATAGCCAAGATATGGAAGCAACTTAAGTGTCCGTCACCAGGTGAATATATAAAAAAGGAATTCTCTATAATTTAAAATAGCATCTTCTTCCAACAGTTGTGAATACCTTAGCCAGAAGTCTATTTAGGGGCCCAAATGATTCATAGAAGGTCTAAATATGCTACTTCTGAGGCATGAATATATATACAAATTTATGATAGAGTTAGTTTTTCGGCTATACCCCAACACAAAAAGACTTTGCTGTTAAAAAAAAAAATTAAAATTAAAGAATTGTTTCTGTGAGGTGCAGTTTTCCATGATCATCCTATTATCTTCACACAGGATATTAATTTCCTTACCTGTTTGTTGGTGCCAAGTACTATAGAGCATTACAACATAATGTAAAGTGCTAAAAACAGGGTGTTTCAGTGAAGATATTGATTTCTGATCATTCTCTAACATGTTAATTTATTTATTTTAATATTTATTTATTTTGGGGTCATGGACTTCATATTGCAGGCTCAGTATTTGTGGTGCACAGGCTAAGTTCCCCCACGGCATGTAGGGATCGTCCCAGACCAGGGATTGTGCCAGAGTCCCTGCATTGCAAGGCAAACTCTTAACCACTAGACCATCAGCAAAGCCCCTAACTTGTTAATTTAAATCTTGAGGACCACATATTGATACCTGTACTTGATTTCCATAAAGTACAGCCTTCTAAGACCTGGTTTTAGACATAATTATAGCAAAAATGCTATTAGACATAATAGACTTTATACTTTTCTCTGGGTAGTTGCCTGATACTTTCGGGAAAACAAAGACCACAACCTCTTGTGGTGTTAGTAGTTTCGCTTCAAGCACTAGACTGAACTCCATGTGGGAAAAACAAATTA
This sequence comes from Tragulus kanchil, assembly GCA_022376925.1. NCBI lineage: Eukaryota > Metazoa > Chordata > Mammalia > Artiodactyla > Tragulidae > Tragulus > Tragulus kanchil. The sequence continues at coordinate 238,912,330 of JAIOJX010000004.1, read as the reverse complement.
TGTCTGATTCTTGTTTATACCCCAGAATGTCGCATAGTATCTCATATCTCACAAGTACTCAAGAAGTGTTTTTTTGTTGTTGTTTTTTGTTTTTTTGTAAACCAAGCTAGACTCAGGGTACTTGTGGTGGGCAGACTCAGGCCCATCCCCCACCTGAGATATCCATGACCTACTCCCTGGAGTTCATGAATATGTTAGATTGCACCATAAAAGGTTACCTAAAATAGAAAAACTTTATCCTAGATTATCTGGGAGAACCCAGTATAATTGCAGAAATCCGTAAATAAAGATGAAGGAGACAAAAGAGTGAGAATCAGAAAGAGAGCATTTTGAGAAAGATAATGCCCTTGCTGACTGTCAGGAAGGAGAGCCTTGAGTCAAGGCCATGGGACAGTCTCTAGAAGCTAGAGAAAGTAAGAGAACAGATTGTCCCCTAGAAACTCCGCCAAGAAACACATCTCTGGTAACACCTTATTTTAGCTCAGGGCAATCCAATGTTGGATTTCTAACATCCAGACTATCAGATAATAAATTTGTATTTTTTAAGGCATAAAGTTTGCGGTAATTTGTTACAACAGTGTAGAGCTAACACACAGTAGGGTGTTAAGGGGATAGCCTTTGAAGTTAAATACAAAGATTGCTCAGTTGTGTCCAACTCTTTGTGACCCCATGGACTGTAGTCTGCCAGGCTCCTCCTTCCATGGAATTCTCCAGGCAAGAATACTGAAGTAGGCTGCCATTTCCTTCTTCAGTGTATCTTCCCAATCCAGGGACTGAACCTGGGTCTCCTGTATTGCAGGCTGTCTCTTATCATCTGAGCCACCAGGGAAGCCCTTGAAGTTAAATTACCCAGATTTAAATCACCCATCATCTAGTTGTGTGACTTGGAAGCTACTGAACTCTCCAAGTTTCAGTTTTTTCGAGTGTCAAATGAGATAATTGTCCTTAATGCACTTTTAATTCTTTTACAAGAATTAAATAAAGCACTTAAAAGAGTGTCCAGCATAATCTGTTTTTTAAAATGTTTCCTGTTATTTTCTTTGTTTTGTGATTATCATGTTATTTAGTAAGACCAACTCTTTCACTCCCCACCACCTCTTCTCCATCTTTATTTACCAAGAACTTCAGAAGGCTTCCAGAAAATATGTATGAGGGATTAATAGAAGGAAAAAATTAACACTCTGTAAAATGCAAATTATAATGTAAGCATAGAAACTCAAAAACAAAACTCTTGTACTGAATGATCCTCCCTTGTTGTGGTTAGGTTCAAGTCTCATGGAGAGACCTGGACATAAATAACTAGAATGCACAAAAAGTAATATGAATCATTTAAGACCTGAACAATGTACTTTGACAAATGTCACTTAGGTAGGTCATGGCAAAGTTTCAGAACAGTAGAGGTAATTAGAATGGGCTTAGAAAATAATTAGGATTTAAATAAGTGGACAATGAAGAAGAACAAAGACACTGGAGTCAAGGCCATGGGACAGTCTCTAGAAGCTAGAGAAAGTAAGAGAACAGATTGTCCCCTAGAAACTCCGCCAAGAAACACATCTCTGGTAACACCTTATTTTAGCTCAGGGCAATCCAATGTTGGATTTCTAACATCCAGACTATCAGATAATAAATTTGTATTTTTTAAGGCATAAAGTTTGCGGTAATTTGTTACAACAGTGTAGAGCTAACACACAGTAGGGTGTTAAGGGGATAGCCTTTGAAGTTAAATACAAAGATTGCTCAGTTGTGTCCAACTCTTTGTGACCCCATGGACTGTAGTCTGCCAGGCTCCTCCTTCCATGGAATTCTCCAGGCAAGAATACTGAAGTAGGCTGCCATTTCCTTCTTCAGTGTATCTTCCCAATCCAGGGACTGAACCTGGGTCTCCTGTATTGCAGGCTGTCTCTTATCATCTGAGCCACCAGGGAAGCCCTTGAAGTTAAATTACCCAGATTTAAATCACCCATCATCTAGTTGTGTGACTTGGAAGCTACTGAACTCTCCAAGTTTCAGTTTTTTCGAGTGTCAAATGAGATAATTGTCCTTAATGCACTTTTAATTCTTTTACAAGAATTAAATAAAGCACTTAAAAGAGTGTCCAGCATAATCTGTTTTTTAAAATGTTTCCTGTTATTTTCTTTGTTTTGTGATTATCATGTTATTTAGTAAGACCAACTCTTTCACTCCCCACCACCTCTTCTCCATCTTTATTTACCAAGAACTTCAGAAGGCTTCCAGAAAATATGTATGAGGGATTAATAGAAGGAAAAATTAACACTCTGTAAAATGCAAATTATAATGTAAGCATAGAAACTCAAAAACAAAACTCTTGTACTGAATGATCCTCCCTTGTTGTGGTTAGGTTCAAGTCTCATGGAGAGACCTGGACATAAATAACTAGAATGCACAAAAAGTAATATGAATCATTTAAGACCTGAACAATGTACTTTGACAAATGTCACTTAGGTAGGTCATGGCAAAGTTTCAGAACAGTAGAGGTAATTAGAATGGGCTTAGAAAATAATTAGGATTTAAATAAGTGGACAATGAAGAAGAACAAAGACACTGGAATAAAGAGTAGATCCTTTTCATAAAACCCATCAGCAGCATACCTCGACACAGCACTCAGCAAGCTTACCCTTTTCTAAACAAAACCACCCACATCACACTCTATCCTACCTCTCAAATATCTTCCGAAATGTATGCTTAGTCATTCAGACTGACTCTCATCTAAATTCCTTTTCACTCTCCCCAGCTGTATATAAATATTTCCTCAGCTACAAGGCTTCCTGTTGTGCCCTGCTCCTCCTCAGGCATACTTGCCTTGAAAGATTGAATACTTGCCTACTCGAGAAATCAATCAGCGTTGCTATATCCCTCAGCTCAGAAAAGTGGACTGCCTCAAACCTTGTAGTGAGTCCCTTCAACCATAATTCTCTAACCCTTCAACCATAATTCTTCCAAAAGAAGTGGCAACATCTTCCTAGACTGAGCAATTGTGATAAAATATACCCCTCTTAAAATTCCTGAGAACCTTTTACAGTGTGAAAGAACAGACTTCTAAATACAGAAATCTTGATTCTTTAAAATTTTACAAATTATCTATAACAAACTTTGACTGCATGATACCTAGATTATAGAAAATGAAGTACCTACCTACCTTCCAAAATATTAGATCTTCTTCTTGGTAGTTGAGTTAAATAAATCCTTGTTCCTGGATAATTTCTGAGTGAATATTCAGAGGTCCTATAACACATATAATAAGAACATGTGAAACATTTCAGTTCATCCCCAAAATGACCTGGAAACAATAGGTTTTAGTGTTTGTTTTACTCTTGCCAAGAAAAAGGAAAAACACAAACACATACACATATACGAAGGAGAGAGTACTTTCACATAGTCCTGCCTGAAGTGTCCCAATCAATTTATGCATTCAACAAATATTTCTTGAGCATTTACTTCAAGAGTATTTGAATCATAAAAAATAGACAAATGGAAAATTATCCATTCTTATGTAAAAAATGAACTCGATCTAGTAGTGAGATAGAACCACAAAAATTATAGCAGATAGGTGTGAAATCACAGCGAGAAACTGACAAGTATGGAAAAGTATGATCACTGGAATAAGATGCTCTTGATACACTGGGGAAACAAACCCTCTTTTCAGAAGAAGTAATAATTGAGTATTTTCATGGTGGGGGATGGGGGGCACTTTTGGCTCTGTGTATTTTCTCCTTATCCATGGGCAAGAAGAAAACATCATACTCAAGCTTCTGTCTTTCTTTACGCACATATTGGCAACTTTCTAAGGAAAGAACTGTTAATCTTATTAATTAAATTCCAGAATATTCACGGGGACCTGCTTTCTCATGGGGTAGTTCATGAGTTACAAAACAAATGAGGTCATACTCATAGCCTGCTCTTTCTTCCATTACCTTCCTCTCACTTCCTGATCCCATGAGGTCCACATGGGAATGTGACCAGACAACTACTCTAATAGTTCAGATATTCTAGATTCCAGAGATGGATTCAGAAGCCCCTTTTATTCTAAACTTAAGCTATGTGCTATGTCACAAGTCACCAAAGATGATGGGTAGTGGAACAATAGAGGGTAATTTCCCAGAAGTCAAAATAATCATATTCCCCCATTTGGCTATAATTCCTTGTTTTCTCACTTTCTAATAGAGAACTTCAAGAAGGAGGATGAGTGGGTGTTTGGATTCAAGGATGAAAACCACCCATAACTCCATTGTCAAAAACAGCTTGAGCTGAGTCTTAAATGATAAGTAGAATTTTCTAAGCAAGGGGTAGGAGGTGGGGGTGGGAGGTAGCTGAAACAGGCAGCATATGGCGAGCATTTGAGACATGAGCAAATGGCATCAGCAAAGCTGTGATACAACTTCGAGTCCATGGAGAAGAGCAAAAGATAGTAAGACTGAATGGGCCTGGGTCCAGGTCAAGAAGATCTGGTTATTATCCTAATATGTTTGGATTTTATTCTGCCAGATATAAGAAGCATTTGAAGGAATTCAAACTGAACAAAAAGATAATAAATCAGTCTCTTGAAAAAGTGTCTTTGACAGTTAGGAGATAACTGTGGTAATCTAGGTTAAAGAGAACAGTGGTGCTATGAACTGAATGTTTTCTCCCACAATTCATGTGCTGGAACTCTAATATCCAAGATGATGATTTTGAAGGTGGGGTCTTTGGGGGGTAATTAAATCTTAAGGATAAAGCTTTCATGGATGAAATTGGTCTCTATAAGAAGAGACATGAGAGAGGGGTTCTGTGTTTGTCATGTGAGAATAAAGCATGAAGGTGAAGTGAAGTTAAAGTCACACAGTCTGTTTTCTAAAACAATATGACGCACATATTGGCAACTTTCTAAGGAAAGAACTGTTAATCTTATTAATTAAATTCCAGAATATTCACGGGACCTGCTTTCTCATGGGGTAGTTCATGAGTTACAAAACAAATGAGGTCATACTCATAGCCTGCTCTTTCTTCCATTACCTTCCTCTCACTTCCTGATCCCATGAGGTCCACATGGGAATGTGACCAGACAACTACTCTAATAGTTCAGATATTCTAGATTCCAGAGATGGATTCAGAAGCCCCTTTTATTCTAAACTTAAGCTATGTGCTATGTCACAAGTCACCAAAGATGATGGGTAGTGGAACAATAGAGGGTAATTTCCCAGAAGTCAAAATAATCATATTCCCCCATTTGGCTATAATTCCTTGTTTTCTCACTTTCTAATAGAGAACTTCAAGAAGGAGGATGAGTGGGTGTTTGGATTCAAGGATGAAAACCACCCATAACTCCATTGTCAAAAACAGCTTGAGCTGAGTCTTAAATGATAAGTAGAATTTTCTAAGCAAGGGGTAGGAGGTGGGGGTGGGAGGTAGCTGAAACAGGCAGCATATGGCGAGCATTTGAGACATGAGCAAATGGCATCAGCAAAGCTGTGATACAACTTCGAGTCCATGGAGAAGAGCAAAAGATAGTAAGACTGAATGGGCCTGGGTCCAGGTCAAGAAGATCTGGTTATTATCCTAATATGTTTGGATTTTATTCTGCCAGATATAAGAAGCATTTGAAGGAATTCAAACTGAACAAAAAGATAATAAATCAGTCTCTTGAAAAAGTGTCTTTGACAGTTAGGAGATAACTGTGGTAATCTAGGTTAAAGAGAACAGTGGTGCTATGAACTGAATGTTTTCTCCCACAATTCATGTGCTGGAACTCTAATATCCAAGATGATGATTTTGAAGGTGGGGTCTTTGGGGGGTAATTAAATCTTAAGGATAAAGCTTTCATGGATGAAATTGGTCTCTATAAGAAGAGACATGAGAGAGGGGTTCTGTGTTTGTCATGTGAGAATAAAGCATGAAGGTGAAGTGAAGTTAAAGTCACTCAGTCTGATGTGACTCTTTGAAACCCATGGACAAACCATGGACTTCTGCAGGCAAGAGTGCTATGAACCTTTCCCTTCTCCAGGGGAGTTTCCCAACCCAGGGGTTGAACCCAGGTCTCTTGCATTGCAAGCAGATTCTTTACCATCTGAGCCACCAAGTCAGGAAGGGAATTCTCAGTAGGAACTTGCTCTTGGACTTCCCAGCCTCCAGAACTCTGAGAAATAAAATTCTGTTGTTCAAGCATCCCAGTCTATGGTATTCATTGTAGCAGCCCGAACAAATTAAGAACAGTGGCAGGGGAGGAAAGAATGGAATTATTTGAGTAACTATTGTGTAATGGAAGTCAGCTTACCTAGGCACTTCAAATCCATTCACTTTTTGTTTCAAAACAATCCTGTAAAGAAAGAATGACTATCTCATTCTGACATAAGATAAGAGCAGCAGGATTTGAACCTATGTCTGCCTCATTTCAACTCATATTGTCTTTTCACATTGAATTATCTTTTATTTCATAGGGAATAAAGAAAATAGCATAGGCAAAACAGAAATTAGGAGATCAAAATAATGGGAAAAAATGAATAAGCTAATAGATACAGAATGAAGGAGGAGCCTTTGATTTCCAATTGTGACAATAAAGCAAATACAAGTTCTCATGGAAAAACCAAGTGGAGATGCCCAGTGTAGTTGGAAGTTCATATGGAAACTAGCAGAGTGGCCTGTGCTAGAATGTACATATCACACAGAAGGATGAAAAGCAGAGAGAATGATAAAAAAAGAAGAATAAGAATGAAATATCTGTCAAGATCCATTCAGAAGACAGAATCCACACCAGCTGTTTTGTTTATTTGCGTTGGTTACTGTTTTTTAACAGAAAGTAATTAATGTAAAGATTCTTATTGAAGAACTGAAGCTATCGAAGTGGAACAAAGTGGTAATATGGAAGTAGCAAGAGTACAAAGTACCTACCAGCTCTAGAACAGGGAGAATAGGAGAAGTGGGGATTATTAAAATATAGAAGCCTAAAGAAGGGGTCCTAAGGAACTGCTTCTCACACCTGTGAGGAGGGATGTGATCATGTTCCCAAGACTACCCTCAGCCTTCATAATTCACTAGAAGGACTCACAGAACTCAGAAAGCTGTTACACTCAGAGTTATAGTTTATTAAAGCAAAGTGATCCAGATTAAAATTGAGGAGAAATCCCTGATAAAAAAAAAAATGTGAACAAATTCCCAGGTGTTCTCTCTGTGTAGAATCACATAGATACAGTAATTCCCTCAGCCATGATAGTCGATATCTGTGAGGTGTTGACAGCTAAAGAAACTCGTTCCACTTTGGAGTTATTGGATCACTGGTTGTTGGGAGTCTTTATCAGGTTTAATAATTCACCCTTACAAATTCTGTGCAAGTTCTAACCCTTGGTACTTGAGAACATAGCCTTATTTGGAAATAGAGGCATAGATGTAATTATGACCTCCAGAATAATACCATATTAGATTTAGGTTAGGCCCTAAAACCAATAACTGGTGTCATTATAAAAAAAGAAAAGGGAGAGAGAACAGGAACACAGGGAAGAAAGCAAGGTGAAGACAGAGGCAGAGATAGGAGTTATGAGACCACAAGCTAAGGAATGCCAAGAAGGTGGAAGACTTGAATAAGGATTCTTCCCTGGTGCCTTGAGAGAGACCACGCTCCTGATTTCAGCATCTTGATTTCAGACATCTGGGTTCTAGAACTGTGAGAGAATCAGTTTCTGTTGTTTTAAACCAAGTTTATGGTAATATTTTTTTTTCAGCAGCCCAAGGAAGCTCTCACAGATATTGGCACCATGAAGTAGGGTATTTCTGCTGTAGCAAATACCTAAACATGTGGAAGTGGCTTTGGGATATGATAATAGGCAAGGATTGGAAAAATTATCAAAAACCTACATCGTTTTAAAGAGAAAGTTGGCAGAAATATGCATATTAGAAGTGATTCTGGGAGATTGTTTAGTTGCGTTGGTTACTGTTTTTTAACAGAAAGTAATTAATGTAAAGATTCTTATTGAAGAACTGAAGCTATCGAAGTGGAACAAAGTGGTAATATGGAAGTAGCAAGAGTACAAAGTACCTACCAGCTCTAGAACAGGGAGAATAGGAGAAGTGGGGATTATTAAAATATAGAAGCCTAAAGAAGGGGTCCTAAGGAACTGCTTCTCACACCTGTGAGGAGGGATGTGATCATGTTCCCAAGACTACCCTCAGCCTTCATAATTCACTAGAAGGACTCACAGAACTCAGAAAGCTGTTACACTCAGAGTTATAGTTTATTAAAGCAAAGTGATCCAGATTAAAATTGAGGAGAAATCCCTGATAAAAAAAAAAATGTGAACAAATTCCCAGGTGTTCTCTCTGTAGAATCACATAGATACAGTAATTCCCTCAGCCATGATAGTCGATATCTGTGAGGTGTTGACAGCTAAAGAAACTCGTTCCACTTTGGAGTTATTGGATCACTGGTTGTTGGGAGTCTTTATCAGGTTTAATAATTCACCCTTACAAATTCTGTGCAAGTTCTAACCCTTGGTACTTGAGAACATAGCCTTATTTGGAAATAGAGGCATAGATGTAATTATGACCTCCAGAATAATACCATATTAGATTTAGGTTAGGCCCTAAAACCAATAACTGGTGTCATTATAAAAAAAAAAGGGGAGAGAGAACAGGAACACAGGGAAGAAAGCAAGGTGAAGACAGAGGCAGAGATAGGAGTTATGAGACCACAAGCTAAGGAATGCCAAGAAGGTGGAAGACTTGAATAAGGATTCTTCCCTGGTGCCTTGAGAGAGACCACGCTCCTGATTTCAGCATCTTGATTTCAGACATCTGGGTTCTAGAACTGTGAGAGAATCAGTTTCTGTTGTTTTAAACCAAGTTTATGGTAATATTTTTTTTTCAGCAGCCCAAGGAAGCTCTCACAGATATTGGCACCATGAAGTAGGGTATTTCTGCTGTAGCAAATACCTAAACATGTGGAAGTGGCTTTGGGATATGATAATAGGCAAGGATTGGAAAAATGTTGAGGTACATGATTTTAAAAGCCTACATCGTTTTAAAGAGAAAGTTGGCAGAAATATGCATATTAGAAGTGATTCTGGGAGATCTCAGAAAGTGAGGAATATATATAGCTTTTATCATGTTAAAGAATACATGTATGGTCATGAACATAATGTTGCTGGAAATATGAGCATTAGAATTGTTTCTGGTGAGATCGTGGGAGGAAATGAGGAACATGGTATGGAGGAAAGGTAATCCTTGTAACAAATTGTCGGAAAATGTAGCTGAACTGTGTTCTGCTCTAGCGTGAAAAACAGAGCTGATGAACTTGGGAATTTAGAGGAGTAAATTTCCAAGCAAGAGTTGAAGACACAGCCTGATTTCTCCTTGTGCTTAAAGTAAAATGCAGTGAGAAAAGGGTAAATTGAGAAAGGAATTATTACACAAATAGAAACAAGAAGTCGATGATTTGGAAAATTCTCAGCCTGTCCAGATTGTGAACGATGCTTAAGTGTGCTCTGGAGACAAGACGATGGGTATGGCTAGACATAGTTCTACTAAGGAGATTAGAGGTAGGGCTCACGTATCCGGTCCAGCAACTAAGCAGAAGTCAGGCATAGAGACAGAGCCATACCGGAAAGATCTGTGGAAGAACCTCTTGTCTCATGGTATGGATCCCCTGACACAAATGGGACAACCACGGCTTTTGAGAATGGTGTATCTCCAGAAATACTTTCAGCCTGGAACAAAGGGGACAGAGATGAGATGACGTGAAAAGGGCCTTTAAGGTTTCTGGAATTTCCAAAGGAGAAACAGACTGATAATCCTCCTGGGTTGCAAATGTGATATTCTTCAAGAAAACAGGAAAAAAATGACGTAAAGGGCAGAGTCACTGTTCCCTGGAGGGGTGCCAGGAGCCAAGGATACTGAGCCAGCCCTTTTCTGCTCAAGGAGCACTGCTTGATTACTGCTGGTGTTTTGGACTTAAAAAGGGAAGGCTTCTGCAGAGAGCTATTGGCACCATGAAGTAGGGTATTTCTGCTGTAGCAAATACCTAAACATGTGGAAGTGGCTTTGGGATATGATAATAGGCAAGGATTGGAAAAATGTTGAGGTACATGATTTTAAAAGCCTACATCGTTTTAAAGAGAAAGTTGGCAGAAATATGCATATTAGAAGTGATTCTGGGAGATCTCAGAAAGTGAGGAATATATATAGCTTTTATCATGTTAAAGAATACATGTATGGTCATGAACATAATGTTGCTGGAAATATGAGCATTAGAATTGTTTCTGGTGAGATCGTGGGAGGAAATGAGGAACATGGTATGGAGGAAAGGTAATCCTTGTAACAAATTGTCGGAAAATGTAGCTGAACTGTGTTCTGCTCTAGCGTGAAAAACAGAGCTGATGAACTTGGGAATTTAGAGGAGTAAATTTCCAAGCAAGAGTTGAAGACACAGCCTGATTTCTCCTTGTGCTTAAAGTAAAATGCAGTGAGAAAAGGGTAAATTGAGAAAGGAATTATTACACAAATAGAAACAAGAAGTCGATGATTTGGAAAATTCTCAGCCTGTCCAGATTGTGAACGATGCTTAAGTGTGCTCTGGAGACAAGACGATGGGTATGGCTAGACATAGTTCTACTAAGGAGATTAGAGGTAGGGCTCACGTATCCGGTCCAGCAACTAAGCAGAAGTCAGGCATAGAGACAGAGCCATACCGGAAAGATCTGTGGAAGAACCTCTTGTCTCATGGTATGGATCCCCTGACACAAATGGGACAACCACGGCTTTTGAGAATGGTGTATCTCCAGAAATACTTTCAGCCTGGAACAAAGGGGACAGAGATGAGATGACGTGAAAAGGGCCTTTAAGGTTTCTGGAATTTCCAAAGGAGAAACAGACTGATAATCCTCCTGGGTTGCAAATGTGATATTCTTCAAGAAAACAGGAAAAAAATGACGTAAAGGGCAGAGTCACTGTTCCCTGGAGGGGCTGCCAGGAGCCAAGGATACTGAGCCAGCCCTTTTCTGCTCAAGGGAGCACTGCTTGATTACTGCTGGTGTTTTGGACTTAAAGAAGAGCTCTAGCCCCCTGAGGAAAGAGCAATGACCAGTTGGTGCTGGAATCCTAAGGGGGCACATATAAGATTAAAATATTCATTTCTATTACTGCGTAACAAAGTATCACAAAATGAGCAGCTTAAACCAGCACCCATAAATGAGTTTACAGTTCTGCAGAATTAAAGTATCTGCTCAGAAGGCTGCAAGGCCAGAGCTGCAGTCTCATCTGAGGCTCTAGGTTGCCTTTCACGTTCATTGGTTGCTGTCAGAATTCAGCTTCTTGCAGTCCCAGGATGGAGGTGCCTGTTACCTTACAGGTTGTCAATTGTGGGCCATTCTCAGCTACTTGGAACTGCCTTTCTTCTTTACCATATGGCCCCTTTGTCTTTAAGGCCATCAGTAGAGACTTACATTGCATTAACTCTTTCTTAAACTTCTCCTATTTCATGCCAGGAAGGACCATGTCATGCTTTTAAAAGTTCAAGAATCATCTCTCTGTTTTGAGGATGACTGATTTGGGACCTTCATTACTTTTGCAAAATCCCTTCACAGCAGTACCTAGATTAGAGTTTGCTTGAATAACTAGGGGAAAGTGTGTCAACCTCAGGGACTGAGAATTTAGGAGCCAGCTTGCAATTCTGCCAGCCACACCAGAAGTGTTAGAATAACTGCCAACTGCTGCTTCTGTGAGAAACCACCACTGCTAAGTGAATAAGGTATAGAGAGACCCTGGGAAGAACAAGAAATCAGGAAGTGAGCAGCAACAAGCAACCAACCGCAGAGTAATCATAGGGAAAGAAGCAAGTTGCTTCCTTTCACACCAACCTTCTGATCTTCTCTAGAGTCTAGATGTGTCTGGCAAAGCGCTGACCGGTGCTGGGGATAGTAGGGTGGATATGAAGCTGAGAGGCAATCATTTATAATTTCATGACTGTCCCAGAGGCTACTGCAGGGCACATCAGCATTATTGGCCAGGTTGGAGAGAGAATGAAAGATAAGAAGGGCAGAATATGCATAGCCAGCTAGGTGTGGGGGGAGAGTGTCAGTGGAACATTCAGAGAGCTAGAACAAGAACCAAGCTGATTGGAGGAATTATTATTACCCAGACATACTCAGGGAACTCTGTTGATCTAGAGGTATTTTAACTATTTTTTTTCTATCGCTGTAAAGATCCAAAGTAAGCCTCATTATCATGTTAAAATGGAAACCATTTGGAATGTTTTCCTTAGATGCCCCAGATGACTTCGCAATAGAAGGATAATGTGTTTGTTTATGTTCCCTTGTAAGAGATTCAAATGAGATGGATGGCCTCTGAATGATCTGCACAAAACTCTAAGGGAATATAAAAAGTTGTGACAGAGATTAAACACCACTAGAAGCAGAAAGAAATGTTCATTCCCAAATTTATTAGGAGGTAATGGAGCACGCTTTTTCAGAGGATGACAAATTGCCTTTAATTTTGTTATTTTATATAACAGTTTAAGGCAGTAGTTTTTGAGGTACAGACAAATTGTGATTTACAGAGGTTAATATACTTCCAGAAAACAATCAAAGCAGACAGAGAAGATGTAAGAAGGAAATTGAGAGACATAAAATAATACCGAGGGAAGAGTACCATCATCTATACTTTCACTTATTCAGTTTTTTTAAAATTTTACGCTTAAACAACCTGTAACAAAAGCACAAAACAAAATAAAAGCTTTGCAAAGCCTACTTTTAATTCTCAAAATTAAATTTTAAAATGTCTGTATGATGATGTCATATTTACCTGGAGTTCAATGAATTCCTTATTCTTTAGAACTTTTAGACACATGCAAGTAGGAACTCATACATTTGTGTCCACTTAATCCTCTTAACTGAAGAGGAGGTGATTTATTAAGAGAACAATGTAATCTCTGTTTATGTAATCTGTTTTACTAGGAACAAGTGCTGTAGAGATTAAAACCTACCATTAGATGACTGTCTAGAACAAAAGTTTTTAGAAGAAAAGTTGACAGTAAAAAACAAAAAAAGTTTTAGATAGGGAAAGCTGACCGGTGCTGGGGATAGTAGGGTGGATATGAAGCTGAGAGGCAATCATTTATAATTTCATGACTGTCCCAGAGGCTACTGCAGGGCACATCAGCATTATTGGCCAGGTTGGAGAGAGAATGAAAGATAAGAAGGGCAGAATATGCATAGCCAGCTAGGTGTGGGGGGAGAGTGTCAGTGGAACATTCAGAGAGCTAGAACAAGAACCAAGCTGATTGGAGGAATTATTATTACCCAGACATACTCAGGGAACTCTGTTGATCTAGAGGTATTTTAACTATTTTTTTTCTATCGCTGTAAAGATCCAAAGTAAGCCTCATTATCATGTTAAAATGGAAACCATTTGGAATGTTTTCCTTAGATGCCCCAGATGACTTCGCAATAGAAGGATAATGTGTTTGTTTATTTTCCCCTTGTAAGAGATTCAAATGAGATGGATGGCCTCTGAATGATCTGCACAAAACTCTAAGGGAATATAAAAAGTTGTGACAGAGATTAAACACCACTAGAAGCAGAAAGAAATGTTCATTCCCAAATTTATTAGGAGGTAATGGAGCACGCTTTTTCAGAGGATGACAAATTGCCTTTAATTTTGTTATTTTATATAACAGTTTAAGGCAGTAGTTTTTGAGGTACAGACAAATTGTGATTTACAGAGGTTAATATACTTCCAGAAAACAATCAAAGCAGACAGAGAAGATGTAAGAAGGAAATTGAGAGACATAAAATAATACCGAGGGAAGAGTACCATCATCTATACTTTCACTTATTCAGTTTTTTAAATTATACGCTTAAACAACCTGTAACAAAAGCACAAAACAAAATAAAAGCTTTGCAAAGCCTACTTTTAATTCTCAAAATTAAATTTTAAAATGTCTGTATGATGATGTCATATTTACCTGGAGTTCAATGAATTCCTTATTCTTTAGAACTTTTAGACACATGCAAGTAGGAACTCATACATTTGTGTCCACTTAATCCTCTTAACTGAAGAGGAGGTGATTTATTAAGAGAACAATGTAATCTCTGTTTATGTAATCTGTTTTACTAGGAACAAGTGCTGTAGAGATTAAAACCTACCATTAGATGACTGTCTAGAACAAAAGTTTTTAGAAGAAAAGTTGACAGTAAATTCAACCACAGATTAATCAATAATGTGATTAACATTATAGATTTTTTCATGAAGACTGTTAGAAATTAGGGAATTAAAGGTTGTACTGCTTCTCTAATCTGCCCCCACCCTTGTGTCATTGTCTGCCTGCTTTCCCAATAAAGAATTAATTGTTGTTAGCCATAGTAGCTTTTCTGCTATTTCCAAAAGCATCTAGCAAGCTCTTGCCTCAGGGCCTTTGCATCTGCTATTAAAGATGCCTGGAGCATTCCCTGAATCCAAAACTCCATGTAAATGGCCCTTCTGCAGGTAGCACTTGCCTGGTAATTCTATGTAAAACAGTCATCCCACTTCTGTGATCATCTCCTCTTTCACTGCTTCACCTGCTTTATTTTTCTTCATATTCAGTGCCCAAGTCATAGCACAACTATTCATGTCTTTCTCTTTACTTGAAAGTGAAAGATATAAAAGAGTAAGGGATCTTTCTGTTTATTGTTATTACCCTAGAACCTAAAACAATGTTTGACCTCGTAAAATATTTGTTGAAAATTGTCCACCAAATCATCATCATTATTTTGGCCTGTTGCAGTCTCTATTTCCCCAGTATCAAATCTAATGCCTTGATGATTATACAAGAATAGTTCATACTTATTAAGCTCTTGCAGTGGAGGAAGCACTAGTTGAAGCACTTGACTTGGTCTCTACAAGCCTATGAAGTAGCATCCCTATTGTATGTGTGCATTCAGTCACTCAGGCATGTCTGACTCTTTGCGCCCCTATGAACTGTAAATCCTCTGTCCTTGGGATTTTCCAGGCAAGAATGCTGAACTTTGCAAACCTACTTTTAATTCTCAAAATTAAATTTTAAAATGTCTGTATGATGATGTCATATTTACCTGGAGTTCAATGAATTCCTTATTCTTTAGAACTTTTAGACACATGCAAGTAGGAACTCATACATTTGTGTCCACTTAATCCTCTTAACTGAAGAGGAGGTGATTTATTAAGAGAACAATGTAATCTCTGTTTATGTAATCTGTTTTACTAGGAACAAGTGCTGTAGAGATTAAAACCTACCATTAGATGACTGTCTAGAACAAAAGTTTTTAGAAGAAAAGTTGACAGTAAATTCAACCACAGATTAATCAATAATGTGATTAACATTATAGATTTTTTCATGAAGACTGTTAGAAATTAGGGAATTAAAGGTTGTACTGCTTCTCTAATCTGCCCCCACCCTTGTGTCATTGTCTGCCTGCTTTCCCAATAAAGAATTAATTGTTGTTAGCCATAGTAGCTTTTCTGCTATTTCCAAAAGCATCTAGCAAGCTCTTGCCTCAGGGCCTTTGCATCTGCTATTAAAGATGCCTGGAGCATTCCCTGAATCCAAAACTCCATGTAAATGGCCCTTCTGCAGGTAGCACTTGCCTGGTAATTCTATGTAAAACAGTCATCCCACTTCTGTGATCATCTCCTCTTTCACTGCTTCACCTGCTTTATTTTTCTTCATATTCAGTGCCCAAGTCATAGCACAACTATTCATGTCTTTCTCTTTACTTGAAAGTGAAAGATATAAAAGAGTAAGGGATCTTTCTGTTTATTGTTATTACCCTAGAACCTAAAACAATGTTTGACCTCGTAAAATATTTGTTGAAAATTGTCCACCAAATCATCATCATTATTTTGGCCTGTTGCAGTCTCTATTTCCCCAGTATCAAATCTAATGCCTTGATGATTATACAAGAATAGTTCATACTTATTAAGCTCTTGCAGTGGAGGAAGCACTAGTTGAAGCACTTGACTTGGTCTCTACAAGCCTATGAAGTAGCATCCCTATTGTATGTGTGCATTCAGTCACTCAGGCATGTCTGACTCTTTGCGACCCTATGAACTGTAGTCTGCCAGACTCCTCTGTCCTTGGGATTTTCCAGGCAAGAATGCTGAAGTAGGTTGCCATTTCCTTGTACAAGGAATCTTGCAACCCAGGAATTGAACCTTCGTCTCCTACATCTCCTGCATTGGCAAACAGATACTTTACCATTGAATACCTGGGAAACCCTCCCCATTGTGTAGATAAGGAAACAAAGTCAGAGATATGGATTCACATGCCCAAGATCACTTCAACTTGCACAAAACTAAATCAAGACCTCAGTCAAGTTCTGACTGGCTCTCCCCCACTTATTTTGGGTACTCTTGCAGCTGAAGTGAATTCTGTAAAAAACATACAAATTCAAAATATACAAATTCCACGACATCCATGCTTCCTTGAAGCTGTTTTCTATTCTACAGTTATAAGGGATTTGCTCCCTCTTACTTCTTCTTCCCTTGGGGCTTTTGCTAGAACATTTGCATGATTTAAAAGGAACAGCCTCTAGATGGACCAGTTAGAAAAAGATGTCTCCAAGGGGCAGCCCAGACATAGGAGCAGAAAATGCTATTGTGCAAAGACAAGGGTTTTTATTTTCTTCGGGCTGGCCCAGCCTCTCTCCTAGAAACATGGCTTGGTTAGTGGCACATGAGTTGGATTTCAGCATCTGCTTGCCTCTAGGACTGATGCTGGTTTACCCAGTGCAAATGCACAATTTCTCTCTTCTACTTTCCTCCCTTACTTTGCTGCATCTACACTTATCTTTCTGTTTTTCCCTTGAACACATGCTCCATTTTAAGTTCTATGCATTTCCTGCTCCTTTGTTCAAGATGTCTCTTTAAAAAATGTTACCTCGTAAAATATTTTTTAAAAATTGTCCACCAAATCATCATCATTATTTTGGCCTGTTGCAGTCTCTATTTCCCCAGTATCAAATCTAATGCCTTGATGATTATACAAGAATAGTTCATACTTATTAAGCTCTTGCAGTGGAGGAAGCACTAGTTGAAGCACTTGACTTGGTCTCTACAAGCCTATGAAGTAGCATCCCTATTGTATGTGTGCATTCAGTCACTCAGGCATGTCTGACTCTTTGCGACCCTATGAACTGTAGTCTGCCAGACTCCTCTGTCCTTGGGATTTTCCAGGCAAGAATGCTGAAGTAGGTTGCCATTTCCTTGTACAAGGAATCTTGCAACCCAGGAATTGAACCTTCGTCTCCTACATCTCCTGCATTGGCAAACAGATACTTTACCATTGAATACCTGGGAAACCCTCCCCATTGTGTAGATAAGGAAACAAAGTCAGAGATATGGATTCACATGCCCAAGATCACTTCAACTTGCACAAAACTAAATCAAGACCTCAGTCAAGTTCTGACTGGCTCTCCCCCACTTATTTTGGGTACTCTTGCAGCTGAAGTGAATTCTGTAAAAAACATACAAATTCAAAATATACAAATTCCACGACATCCATGCTTCCTTGAAGCTGTTTTCTATTCTACAGTTATAAGGGATTTGCTCCCTCTTACTTCTTCTTCCCTTGGGGCTTTTGCTAGAACATTTGCATGATTTAAAAGGAACAGCCTCTAGATGGACCAGTTAGAAAAAGATGTCTCCAAGGGGCAGCCCAGACATAGGAGCAGAAAATGCTATTGTGCAAAGACAAGGGTTTTTATTTTCTTCGGGCTGGCCCAGCCTCTCTCCTAGAAACATGGCTTGGTTAGTGGCACATGAGTTGGATTTCAGCATCTGCTTGCCTCTAGGACTGATGCTGGTTTACCCAGTGCAAATGCACAATTTCTCTCTTCTACTTTCCTCCCTTACTTTGCTGCATCTACACTTATCTTTCTGTTTTTCCCTTGAACACATGCTCCATTTTAAGTTCTATGCATTTCCTGCTCCTTTGTTCAAGATGTCTCTTTCCCCTGATATTCTGATAACTCATTTAGGTTCTATGCAAATATTGCTTTCAAAGAAGTCTATGACTATCTTATATGAAAATAATACAACACACCATTATAATGTTTGCCTTATGCCATTATATGTTTTTCTTCATATTAACCACCACCATTGACTTAGTAGGAATGCATCTCATTTTTGGTGGGGGGTAGCATTCCCATATTGTTTTGTGTGAGGATACATTTTTCTGCTAGCTCATTTTTCTTTGTGAATTGAAGTTTTTGCCTTAGCTACACAGTTATCTGTGAGGTAATTTGACCTTCAATTATTGAAAAATACATCATCTATATTTTAAGTTAAATGCATCATCTATGTTTTAAGTTGACCTCAGTTCTTTATTATGTCTATGTCATAAGTGAATTATATTTGAATATAAGATATGTATATATTATAGAATATACTTAGTTAAATTTAATGTCAGCATGTAATCACAAAATGTTAAATACTCATTAAGACTTTTAAATAACCCTTTTTAATCTCTCCATACTTTTAAAAATATAAATTTTCAGTTTTCATAAGAATATATGAAAAAAAAATGACTAGAACATAGTAAGTGAACAGTAAGTGTGAGTCCTGACTTGTTCCCTAAGACCCCCACACATGAACACACACACACACACACCACACACACACATGCACACACAGAGGCCATAATGTACACTTATATTTCACTTATCACAGACTGTATTTCAGGAAAGGCTGGTTATTTTGCCTCAATGATTACAAGTCTGTGGTTAAAGTAAATGAATAAAAACAGAAATGTTGTAAATTAAGCTCATAGTTTTCTTTCTTAGTATTTCCCCTAAAGTGACCTGTTCTGTAATGATTAATCACTAAATTTCTAGCATTTTGCTCTATTGCTTGTTGGTTAGTTTTATAATTTTGTGAGAACACAAAAGTAGGTCTCTCAGAATCTCATAAAATCCATTCTTTATTTCTCACATTACAGTGGAAGGAATTTAAATTTAATTCAAAATAATATAAGGAAAAGGTAGAAAAACATATGACAAATAACTTGCTTTGTAGCCCATATTTGTATCCAGTGTACTTGAAAAGATAAAAACTCACGTTTTCATAGTTTTGTCACCATAGACTAGAATCATTTTTTTCATTTTTAGATATAATGTAGCTTTTTCAATGATTTACAATTATGAGAAAAATATGCAGAATGAAGAACATTTGAGAAAATTTCTAGAAAAATAGCAACTATTCTTCAAGAGCTCAAAAATATTTTGCAGCTGGTGATGGACATTTAAATGATATTATTTCGTCTATGTTTTCTGCAATCAAAATCTCTTTGATTAGTTGATTCTGAATAAATGCCAATTAGTCAATACTTTTATGATCTTGTAATTATTTAGAACTAAAATGAGTTTATGACCTCTGGTGTATCCAGTATAGACTTGGTAATTTTCTGTAGTATATGCTATGATTCTAATGCCTTACAGACTACAAACATGAATCTTAAAGAGGTAACTTGGGGGTAAATGATGAATGGAAAAGAAACATGGCTCACAATAGAATATAATGACAGAATTTTCACTTACTCCATAAGTTAAAATTTCTTCTCCTAACTTCAGCTATTATAACAAATCTTCATGAGAATTTTCCCTTTGCAATAAATATCCATATTTCACTATACTTTATTATTGTGAATCGTAAAAAAAACTTTCAAATTCTGATTGGTAGACAAAAGTTAAAGCCTACTATAGCAAATATTTACTGGAGCTGAGACAGATAACTTGGAATGAAAATAGAGCATCTTGGTCTCTACTGCAGATATAAATCAAACCAGGTATTTCCTTTGTTTCTCAAAGGTAAAGAGAAGCTGCATTTCATTTCAGACAGCTGGTAAATGAAATTCTTACTTTAATGATGGATAATTATGCATCTATTGTGTATATTAGTAGTTCCCCTTCCCGAATATTGGTGTGCGGGATACATTCCAAGAGACCTGAAAACTGAAGATAGTACTATACTGCATCATTCATGTCTTGTACTCACAAGTTCAGTCCCTTTTTTCTACCTTAACTTAGTCCTTGTCATGCACTATGGCTGTAACTTTTACAGTCTGAGGTGCCACCACAAAACTAGCACAAATTTGTTTTTCACAATTTCATATACAGATTTTTTGTTCTTAACACGGATCTTGGCAACACAGTATAGGATATTTTTCTTTCTGTATTAATAGAGAACTTTTACCTCTTCACTCAAAGGGAGCATTTTCTGACTTCTCTTTGGCAACATCCAAACTGCCAGCATCACTAGAGTGCTTTGGGGCCATTATTAGGTAAACCCGAACACAGGCATGTGACCATTGATGAGATACGTGACTAAGGTGGAACAGGCTGGACAAAGGGACAGTTCACATACCAGGAAGGATAGAACATGCATTGGAAATTTCATTCAAGTCCAAAGAACAGCTTGAATTTTAAAATGTGTGAATTGTTTATTTCTGGAAATTTCCATTTAATATTTTTGAACTGTTGTTGACCTAGGGTAGCTGGACACACAGAAAGCAAAACTGCAGATAAAGGAGGACAGCTGTACATAGTGCATATACGGTATACACTGTAAGCTTCTGTTACACATACATGTAATATATTTAAGTATATGTCTTATATATAGTATGATATATATACAGGGTTGACAGAACAAAATCTACCCTAAATATTCATTGAAAGGCTGATGCTGAAGCTGAAGTTCCAATCCTTTGGCCACCTGATGCAAAGAGATGGCTCATTGGGAAAAAGCCTGATGCTGGGAAAAACAGAAGGCAAAGGAGATGGGGACGACAGAGGAAGACATGGGTGATGTCACTGAGTCAATGGACATAAGTTTGAGCAGGCTCTGGGTGATGGTGAAGGACAGGGAAGCCTGGTCTGCTGCAGCACATGGGGCCTCAAAAAGTTGGACACGACTGAGTGACTGAACTGATGAACTGATTATATAGGGGGCTTCTCAGGTGGCTCAGTTTGTAAAGAATTGGCCTGAAAGCAGGAGACGTAGGAGACACGGATTTAATCCTTAAGTCAGGAAAATCCTCTGGAGGAGGGCATGGCAGCTCACTCCAGAATTCTTGCTGTAGAATCCCATGAGCAGAGGAGCCTGGTGGCTATACTCTAAAGGATTGCAGAGCTGGACACAAATGAAACAACTGAGCACAGACACACACATGTATTATATAATTTTATTTATATTAAACTTCTATAAGATACCACAAAATAGAGTGGCTTAAATGTTATAGATACTATTTTTATCTCACGTAGTAGTTCAGAGCTGCTCAGACTTGACAGGATAGTTTAGTTCCATGAGATTTTTAGTGACAGTCTCTCTATCTTGTGACTTCTTCATCATCATGGACATTGTCTTTACATACAAGGTGGAAGCTGACAGCCTTCACATTCCTGCTCTATCCAATGGGAAGAGAAAGAGAAGGTCCAGGAGAAAAACACCATATCTTTAACCAGTTTCAGTGGAAGCTGTCAACATCAGTTATCCATGTACATACTCAGTAAATTCACAGGTCTCACATAGCTTCAAAGCTGACTTAAAAAAAAAGGGTGCACATGACCACTGAGCTACCACTGTACAGTGGTCATGTGAGGATTGGCGCTATATCAACAGTCTCCATTTCCCCTTTTTCTTTTGGTAATACTTGAAAGAGTCTATTGCTAGTACTTAACCAACCACTATCACAATAATCAGACATTTTATTGTACGTATATTTCATCTTTGAGGAATGAAAGTGTCTTTATTGGTCAACTCTTGTAGATTTTATTTTATAAATATTTTAAGTTAAAACAAACTTTAAATACTTCTTTTAATGAATAATTATTGAAGTGGGCCACTTAGAATCAGACACTAAAACTAGACCCTTTTTTTTTATGGGGACGACAGAGGAAGACATGGGTGATGTCACTGAGTCAATGGACATAAGTTTGAGCAGGCTCTGGGTGATGGTGAAGGACAGGGAAGCCTGGTCTGCTGCAGCACATGGGGCCTCAAAAAGTTGGACACGACTGAGTGACTGAACTGATGAACTGATTATATAGGGGGCTTCTCAGGTGGCTCAGTTTGTAAAGAATTGGCCTGAAAGCAGGAGACGTAGGAGACACGGATTTAATCCTTAAGTCAGGAAAATCCTCTGGAGGAGGGCATGGCAGCTCACTCCAGAATTCTTGCTGTAGAATCCCATGAGCAGAGGAGCCTGGTGGCTATACTCTAAAGGATTGCAGAGCTGGACACAAATGAAACAACTGAGCACAGACACACACATGTATTATATAATTTTATTTATATTAAACTTCTATAAGATACCACAAAATAGAGTGGCTTAAATGTTATAGATACTATTTTTATCTCACGTAGTAGTTCAGAGCTGCTCAGACTTGACAGGATAGTTTAGTTCCATGAGATTTTTAGTGACAGTCTCTCTATCTTGTGACTTCTTCATCATCATGGACATTGTCTTTACATACAAGGTGGAAGCTGACAGCCTTCACATTCCTGCTCTATCCAATGGGAAGAGAAAGAGAAGGTCCAGGAGAAAAACACCATATCTTTAACCAGTTTCAGTGGAAGCTGTCAACATCAGTTATCCATGTACATACTCAGTAAATTCACAGGTCTCACATAGCTTCAAAGCTGACTTAAAAAAAAAAAAAGGCTGCACATGACCACTGAGCTACCACTGTACAGTGGTCATGTGAGGATTGGCGCTATATCAACAGTCTCCATTTCCCCTTTTTCTTTTGGTAATACTTGAAAGAGTCTATTGCTAGTACTTAACCAACCACTATCACAATAATCAGACATTTTATTGTACGTATATTTCATCTTTGAGGAATGAAAGTGTCTTTATTGGTCAACTCTTGTAGATTTTATTTTATAAATATTTTAAGTTAAAACACTAAATACTTCTTATGAATGCACATACCTATACTTAGCTTTTTAATGAATAATTATTGAGTGCTAGGTGGGCCACTTAGAATCAGACACTAAAACTAGACCCTAGGGATAGAGGGGTGAATGTTATACACATAGTTCCAGATTTCATGAAATTGACACCAAAGTGTAGCATGAGGTAATCAAGAAACAATAAAATCTAGAATAATTAAAACCAATGCCTACATGATTGAGGAGTCCAGCTCTGCGCCAAAATCCTAAATGTGATCTAAGCCTAGCTATAGGCAATTCCAAAGACCCTACTCTGCAAGCTTTAGGGGGGAAACTGTCATTCCACATAAGACTTGGTACAAAGGCATATTGTACTGTAGACTGTAGAGTGAGTTGCAGTCAAGGATACAGCCTCCCCTAGTGGTGGCCAAGCTCTTCAATATATCCCTGTTTTTACCCCAGAAGCCTCCATTCCAGAGCCTGCTTACTGAGGGACCATTGACCAGACTTTATTTGCTGGGAATGGAGGGAGTAAGGAAGAGGCTTAAGAATACCTTTCTCCACTCAGACATGCTAAGTCAGACATGAAGCAGCTACAAAAGCAACATTATAGAGAGTGGGGAAGGAATGGCTCTCTGAGAATGTGGCTTTTAGCTAAGATATGAATAACAAGGAGAAACTGAGATTGAGAAGAGATAGAAGAGAGAAGCTCCCGGCTGAGGGAAATAGAAAAGACTGTAACCAGAGCAGTGTGGTGTACTCTGTGCACTACGGGCAAGGAGGTGTATCTGGAGCATGGGAGCACAACAGGGGTAGGGGACAAGTTGGAGAGTTAAGAGGTTACCAATTACACAGCATTTTGAAAGTCATTGGTGAGGGGTTGATTTTATTCTAAATGTAATGGGAAATCATCAGTGAGTTTATACACGGAGTACCATGACATGATACATATATATATATACACATATATATATACATACATATATACACACATATATATATATGTTATTAACACTGTCTTCTGAGAGTTATATGGATTGAATAGAGAAAAAAGTAGGGACATCAATGAAATTAGGAAGAGGAGAAAAGAAGATGCGCAGTTCAGGAAGAAGTGTCATGCACGAAGACAAAAAGTTGATAGAAAACCTGGGGACCTACCAGAAATATAGATCCTAAAGAAAGACTAAATTATTGGATTCACATTGGTGGGCAAGTAGGGAGAACAAGAAATTTGTCACCATACATCCAAACCTAACCCAGACCTTGGTAAGGAGTCTGGACCAAGAACAATGGTTGCCCATTGGTATTTAAAACAAAATTAAAGGTTTCTCATTTACCAAATCAAACCACCCCCCTTAGAAAGGGATAAATGAAATGAGAATGGACAGGCGAAGAGTAGATCATACCCCTCATCCCACAACCATCCTACAGGCAATTTCTTCTTAACAGGACATTGACATCCCTTGCCCAGAATACCTGAAGGTACTCAAGACCATAGACTGGCAATTAAATTCCTCCAAGGGAACCACCAAATCCTGACCTACCTGGCAGAATATTAAGGGTCCCTGTACCTTTTACCTGACTGCCCTTAAACTGAGTCTGGCTTTCCTGAGGCAAACTTTGCCTCCTTCTGTCTATGGAGTTTCAGACTCATTTCTAATTCCTTCTGTGTTTGTGTAGGACCTAAAATAAGATCTCTGTCTTGATTTTTCAATTACATTTGCTTTTCCTGTTGAGGCAGAAGTGGTGTATACTCCAGGAAGCAAGGGAAGAATCTGACACCTGACCTTCATCTCAAAGAGTTATAGATTCTACAGATGAATACTTCTATTTTAGTCAGAAGACCTTCTTCAAAAACCACTGTGAAATCACAATGCTATCCCTCATTACACATATCTACTCAACACTTGGATGCTCTGGTGACTTTATACTCTTCAGCCCCAATCAATCTCTCTGTAAAGCCCTAGATCCCTATAAGCACCCCAGTTATTCCTTCTCCTAATGACATTGCAGTTTATTTATTTTTTACTTTTTTTCATGGAAAGATGCCTTATTTTAAATATAGCAATGTGTGCATATCAACCCTAAACTCCCAGTCTATCCCCGGAGCTCTTATCCTCTTGTAATCGTAAGTTCATTCTCTAAGCCTATGAGCCTGTTTCTGTTTTGTAAAAAAGTTCATTTGCTTCATTTTCTTTGATTCTGCATATAAGCGCAGTTCAGGAAGACAAAAAAGTTGATAGAAAACCTGGGGACCTACCAGAAATATAGATCCTAAAGAAAGACTAAATTATTGGATTCACATTGGTGGGCAAGTAGGGAGAACAAGAAATTTGTCACCATACATCCAAACCTAACCCAGACCTTGGTAAGGAGTCTGGACCAAGAACAATGGTTGCCCATTGGTATTTAAAACAAAATTAAAGGTTTCTCATTTACCAAATCAAACCACCCCCCTTAGAAAGGGATAAATGAAATGAGAATGGACAGGCGAAGAGTAGATCATACCCCTCATCCCACAACCATCCTACAGGCAATTTCTTCTTAACAGGACATTGACATCCCTTGCCCAGAATACCTGAAGGTACTCAAGACCATAGACTGGCAATTAAATTCCTCCAAGGGAACCACCAAATCCTGACCTACCTGGCAGAATATTAAGGGTCCCTGTACCTTTTACCTGACTGCCCTTAAACTGAGTCTGGCTTTCCTGAGGCAAACTTTGCCTCCTTCTGTCTATGGAGTTTCAGACTCATTTCTAATTCCTTCTGTGTTTGTGTAGGACCTAAAATAAGATCTCTGTCTTGATTTTTTCAATTACATTTGCTTTTCCTGTTGAGGCAGAAGTGGTGTATACTCCAGGAAGCAAGGGAAGAATCTGACACCTGACCTTCATCTCAAAGAGTTATAGATTCTACAGATGAATACTTCTATTTTAGTCAGAAGACCTTCTTCAAAAACCACTGTGAAATCACAATGCTATCCCTCATTACACATATCTACTCAACACTTGGATGCTCTGGTGACTTTATACTCTTCAGCCCCAATCAATCTCTCTGTAAAGCCCTAGATCCCTATAAGCACCCCAGTTATTCCTTCTCCTAATGACATTGCAGTTTATTTATTTTTTACTTTTTTTCATGGAAAGATGCCTTATTTTAAATATAGCAATGTGTGCATATCAACCCTAAACTCCCAGTCTATCCCCGGAGCTCTTATCCTCTTGTAATCGTAAGTTCATTCTCTAAGCCTATGAGCCTGTTTCTGTTTTGTAAAAAAGTTCATTTGCTTCATTTTTCTTTGATTCTGCATATAAGTGATACCATATGCATTCTATCTTTGTCTCCTTTGTATATATGTCACATCTCCTCTTAGCTTTTTAAATAGCCATACTGCTCAACCCATTTTATTAACCTTGTACTTTTGAGAAATAAAGTTCTAAAGTAGGTACAATATCTGTCCCTTCAACCAAGAACCCATTCCATTTCCTGGATATTTTGTGACTTTCAGTTATCACAGACTTTGTTATTGCTGACTACTTTATGTTTACATATGCTAAAATAACCAGAACTTCCATCTAACCATAATAAAAAAAAGATGAAACAAGTCCAAATAAGAGACATTTTTCAAAATACCTAACCAATACTCTTCAAAACTGTCAGGATCATTAAAGACAAGAGAGAAAAATCTCAAAAACTGGTCATAACCAAGAGAATCCTCAAAGGAAATAGATGTGTTGTAGTATCCTACAGGGAATTCTGCAGGGGAAAAAAATGGCCAGGGGCGGGGGGGTAGTGAGGAAATATGAATAAAGAATGGGCTTTAGTTAAACAATGATCATCAATAGTGGCCTATTGTGACAAATGAACTACACTAATATAAAATGTTGATTAAAGGAAGACTGAATGGAGGATATGGGGAAACTCTCTGTACTAGCTTTGTAATAATTCTGTAATCTGAAACTCTTTTGAAATTAAAATTTATTTTAAAATCAGCAATGTAATAGGACAAAGGCTATATTTTTCATTTGCTGATTGAAGAAATTATGATTCTTGCCATAATTTTCAAACTTTATTATTTCCTTGCTTAAATTCAGTTCCCTCATTTTTCAAAAACTTTTATTTAAAATTGACACTTGTTCATCTTACTCATTGGAAAGATGCCCTAGATCCCTATAAGCACCCCAGTTATTCCTTCTCCTAATGACATTGCAGTTTATTTATTTTTTACTTTTTTTCATGGAAAGATGCCTTATTTTAAATATAGCAATGTGCATATCAACCCTAAACTCCCAGTCTATCCCCGGAGCTCTTATCCTCTTGTAATCGTAAGTTCATTCTCTAAGCCTATGAGCCTGTTTCTGTTTTGTAAAAAAGTTCATTTGCTTCATTTTTCTTTGATTCTGCATATAAGTGATACCATATGCATTCTATCTTTGTCTCCTTTGTATATATGTCACATCTCCTCTTAGCTTTTTAAATAGCCATACTGCTCAACCCATTTTATTAACCTTGTACTTTTGAGAAATAAAGTTCTAAAGTAGGTACAATATCTGTCCCTTCAACCAAGAACCCATTCCATTTCCTGGATATTTTGTGACTTTCAGTTATCACAGACTTTGTTATTGCTGACTACTTTATGTTTACATATGCTAAAATAACCAGAACTTCCATCTAACCATAATAAAAAAAAGATGAAACAAGTCCAAATAAGAGACATTTTTCAAAATACCTAACCAATACTCTTCAAAACTGTCAGGATCATTAAAGACAAGAGAGAAAAATCTCAAAAACTGGTCATAACCAAGAGAATCCTCAAAGGAAATAGATGTGTTGTAGTATCCTACAGGGAATTCTGCAGGGGAAAAAAATGGCCAGGGGCGGGGGGGTAGTGAGGAAATATGAATAAAGAATGGGCTTTAGTTAAACAATGATCATCAATAGTGGCCTATTGTGACAAATGAACTACACTAATATAAAATGTTGATTAAAGGAAGACTGAATGGAGGATATGGGGAAACTCTCTGTACTAGCTTTGTAATAATTCTGTAATCTGAAACTCTTTTGAAATTAAAATTTATTTTAAAATCAGCAATGTAATAGGACAAAGGCTATATTTTTCATTTGCTGATTGAAGAAATTATGATTCTTGCCATAATTTTTCAAACTTTATTATTTCCTTGCTTAAATTCAGTTCCCTCATTTCTTTCAAGGATATGTAAAGATGTCTCCCTTTTTCCTGAGCTGGTCGATGAGGTTATTTAAGGTCAGGTTGTGTATAAATATTAGGACTAGCTTCGTTTCAAGTTGAGAGGAGAAGCTTCATTTGAAGTTGAAAGGCGAACACTTAAAATCATTTTTAATTATTAATTCCTGAAGTTTCTGATTCTTCCTTTTATATATTGATTTACAGGAGCACAAGTGCTTCTTGAATGCTTTATAAAGGTTTTATTATGCTTCCTTTCTCTGTCTTCAAAATGCATCTTCTCAATTGACCCATTTTCCCTCAGCTAAGCACCTGTAGAGAGAAGATAATGTTCTCACCTTCGGCAGTGATGATAATGGAGCATATGGCAAACTTACGAAAAGTAGAAGCTCCACCACTTCGTAGCTTTTCAACCTAGAACAAGTTCTACTACTTAGCTTCCTCCATATATAAAGCAGAAATAACACTAGTAATGAACTCATATATAGCTAAGGATTCAGTGAGGTAATATATTCAAATAGCTACTGTTTTTAGGGGTGTGGTTTCCTATGAGCCCACACATGACAGAGAAGGCAAACCACTCGTCATGAAGCCCTCCTAAGACTGGGAGAACAAAATGAGAAAATTCAGTAAAAACTATACACATGGATATGGGAATTATGAGTGAAGTCAAGGAAGCAGATGAAAGGTTACAGCAGCCTGACTTTTCCTATAACTTTATAATATCTTTGCACCATGTCTATTACCAGATCAGCTGTGTCTTATAAATAGGTCACAAAAGTGGGTGGTCTTGAATTTAAAAGAATTTAGTTATTGTTGAGAAATACTCTGACCTCTGGGAGAGACAAAAAGAAGAAGAAAAGAAAATGCCATTATCTTTTGTTTTTGTTTCGTTGCTAAGTCATGTCCAACTCTTGCAATCCCATGGACCATAGCCCTCCAGGTCTCTCTGTCCATGGGATTTCTCAGACAAGAATATTGGAGTGGGGTGTCATTTCCTTCTCTAGGGATCTTTCTGACTCAGAGATCAAACCTGTATCTCCTTCATTGGCAGGCAGATTTTTTACCACTGAGCCACCAAGGAAGCTGTGTTAACACTACCTCTGTTGTAACAATCTAAAAATTTCCAAGTAAACCTAGAGGTAGTAATAATAGTAGAAATGAAGCAGTTCCATGGGTGTCTAGTGGTTAAGACTGGGTTCAATCCCTGGTTGGGGAGCTAAGATTTTGTAAGCGATGTGGTGCTGCCCAAAAGAAAAAATATATACTTTAAGGAAAAAAATGCTTTCCTTTTCTAGAATGACCCAAACTCTAATTTAATGTCTGAGCCTCATAAAACCAATCATAATGAATTCATTTAGCATGATTATAGGGTGCAGTTCAGTTCTCGAAATGTAATTTTGTTCTATTGTAATTTTGTTTCAGAGCACTGTATCATTAAAGTGAAATATTAATGATATTTTTATTACAATTGTCAAGAAAATTATGGACAGGATTCCAAAAACATAAAAGCTTGTAATTGTTTTAGAAACTTACATTTTTAAAATGCACTATTCAAAGACATTCAGTTTCTTAAGAAAATAGTGTATAATGACTCTCATTTATCATGGGTATTTATTATTCCAAAATTACATAAATGCTAGACTGAACCAAAGAGCAGCAGTGAAAGAATTTATATGAAAGATTAATTAGAATAGAATATTTCCCTTTAGAACAATTATGAAGGAACTCAGTGTGTTGGTATTCATTTTAATTAGAATTTTTATTTCTTTTAAAAAAGTAATATTTTTCTCAACTGTATCTGTCCTGAGAAAAAGATACTTTCAAAGCACAGTTCTTTGTGGAATATTAAAGTAGTGTTTTGGGCTCCCAAAACGACTATGTGCAACATAAACCACGAAAATGTGTCTTGTTTTAAATTCCCATGGACAAAATTAGTATGAGTCCTGAACCACTGTTTCCTGTGGAAAATACTAGCCCACTACTGGGAATAAGTTTTCCCCTAAAAACTTGCTGATATTATAGAGCAATTTTGACAACAGTACAGCTAGCAGCAAAGAGTTTGGGCTTTTGTTTGTTAATTTTTATGTGTCAGTATGAAGTTCAATAATAATAAAAACTCTTATCAATTTAGATTTTGAACAAAATTTAAAAACACATTTCAACAAAAATAAATTAAGGAAAGTTTGTAACAGATATTTATTGTCTATCTTTTTTTTGTATTACTTTTTGAAAAAAAAAAGTAGCAGATTAATATAGTCTGTAGATTCATTCAGTAGGTAGGCCTTAATCATTGAAAAAGCTTCTCTCTGGGAGAGAAATTTGATATAGAACCTAGAAGAAAAACATAAAACTTGTTGATAAAATGAAACTTTGTTTAGTTAGATATCCTTGACTTATCCAGAGTTCTTTTATCTAATAGTACAAAAGTTCATAATATAGTTGGAATTGGTAAGAAAAACCTTGGTACCTTAGAAGTTACAAAATTCTTTTATTTAATTCTACATGTTGTATTCAAAGGGGATCATTTTAGGGCTATGATTATAGTGTTCTTTATTTTCAAACTCAAGTTAGATCATATTGATTTTCATGTTATCCAGGTTGTAGAGAATCCCAAGGGTCATAGGTGTTGTCCAGGGTAGTAAAGAGATAGACTATAAAAATTAATTGTAAACTAAAAAATAAAGCAATGGACGACCCAATTATTTTAGATATGAATAATAATATCTGTTCATGAAAATATCAACCTTGGGGGCTTCCCTGATGGTCCAGTGGGTCAAGAGTCCACCTTGCAGTGCAAGGGGCACCAGTTCAATCCCTGGCCCAGGATGATCCCGCGGTGCCACAAAGCAACTGGACCCGTGTGTCCAATTACCAGCCAGCACTCTGGAGTGCATGCGCCCACAGCTGGTGCTCTGCAAAGAAAGAGGCCACTGAGATAAGAGGCCCACACATGCCAAAGAATAAAGATGGATGAAAATAATAAATAACTAAGCTCATGGCATGAAGTTAAAAACGTGTATACACACACACACACACACACACACACACACATATATATCAACCTTGGGTAAAATTATGTAATGTGGTATCAGAAATTGTCAAAAAATCATGCTCAGTAAACCAGTTGAAGAATAATGTGAGGCGATAACCTGAGATGGCTGAGTACCTTCTAATGTTTGATCTTCCTGAAGGTAACACTTCAAAACCTGGACAAAACTTATTTTATAAGAATAGCCTGAAAGCATTGAAGAGAGTTATAAAACAAGCAGATTCTAGAGGAAATTTGAACCTAGAAGGATGGATCACAGGAAATGAGTCGCCTATTGTTATGATATTCACTTTTTAAATTCCAATGGGAAACCTGCAGTCATTCTGACCTGAAGTTTCAGACTACAAAGTTTGAGGCCAGAAAAGATCTTGGAAAATGAAGAGAAAAATCCCAGGAAGGAAGGCTCCAGACAGGTGGACTTTCAAATTTTCCTTGTAAATTTATTTAATTATCTGACTGACCAATGAGCTATGCCTGCACAAGACAGCTTCAACGAAGGCCAAAACTTTCTTTAAAAATGACTTTCATTACCATATGTAAAATAGATAACCAATGTGAATCTGTTGTAAGACTAAGGGAATTTACACAGGGGCTCTGCAACAACCTAGAGGAGTGGGATGGAGAGGGAGATGGGAGGGAGGTTCAGGTGGGAGGGGTTATGTGTATGCCTATGGCTGATTTGGGTTTATGTATGGCAGTAAACAACAAAAGTAAAAGTAAAGTAAAAATAAATTTTAAAAAATAAACTGAAACTTAAGTTGTCAACTACAAAATCAAGTTTTATCCTAATAAGTGAACTGTCCACAAAGACAAAATCCTTAAAACTCTGGAAGAATAAGTTAAAAATTTTGAAATCTCCATAATATGTTGGTCACTCTGTCTGTGTTTGCGTGCATCAGTAGCTCAGTCATGTCTGACTCTTTGCAGCCCCATGGACTGTAGCCCACCAGTCTTCTCTTTCTATGGGATTTCCCAGGCAAAAATACTGGAGTGAGCTACCATTTCCTTCTTCAGGGTATTTTCCCCACCCAGGTGTCAAACCTGCATCTCCTATGTCTCCTGCACTGAAGGCAGATTCTTTACCTGCTAAGCATCAGGGAAGGCTCAAAATTATTTGAAATCAGGTGATCTAGAAAAATATTATCTATTATTAAAAGCAGACAATCAATAACAACCCTGAAATTAATCAAGTTTTAGAATTAAAAAAAAAATGTATTGGGGTATAGTTGATTTTTGTATTAGTTGCAGACATACAGCAAAGTGAATCAGTTATACATACACATTTCTTTTTTTTTTTTTTTTTTTGTAGAGCCTTACACCAAAGGCAAATAAGGTGGGGGTTTTATTTGGCTTTTTTTTTTACTTTGGTTTTTTGCTTTTACAGTTTTGTTATTTACAGATGTGATACATTTTATCCACCATTTTTAGATTCTTTTCTCATATAGACTGTTATGAATATTGAGTAGAGTTCCTGCAGGATTTTAGAATCATAAGTCAAGGTATATTAAGCAGCTCCTATAACTATACAGGTTATGCTTATTTAATTATCTGACTGACCAATGAGCTATGCCTGCACAAGACAGCTTCAACGAAGGCCAAAACTTTCTTTAAAAATGACTTTCATTACCATATGTAAAATAGATAACCAATGTGAATCTGTTGTAAGACTAAGGGAATTTACACAGGGGCTCTGCAACAACCTAGAGGAGTGGGATGGAGAGGGAGATGGGAGGGAGGTTCAGGTGGGAGGGGTTATGTGTATGCCTATGGCTGATTTGGGTTTATGTATGGCAGTAAACAACAAAAGTAAAAGTAAAGTAAAAATAAATTTTAAAAAATAAACTGAAACTTAAGTTGTCAACTACAAAATCAAGTTTTATCCTAATAAGTGAACTGTCCACAAAGACAAAATCCTTAAAACTCTGGAAGAATAATTTAAAAAATTTTGAAATCTCCATAATATGTTGGTCACTCTGTCTGTGTTTGCGTGCATCAGTAGCTCAGTCATGTCTGACTCTTTGCAGCCCCATGGACTGTAGCCCACCAGTCTTCTCTTTCTATGGGATTTCCCAGGCAAAAATACTGGAGTGAGCTACCATTTCCTTCTTCAGGGTATTTTCCCCACCCAGGTGTCAAACCTGCATCTCCTATGTCTCCTGCACTGAAGGCAGATTCTTTACCTGCTAAGCATCAGGGAAGGCTCAAAATTATTTGAAATCAGGTGATCTAGAAAAATATTATCTATTATTAAAAGCAGACAATCAATAACAACCCTGAAATTAATCAAGTTTTAGAATTAAAAAAAAAATGTATTGGGGTATAGTTGATTTTTGTATTAGTTGCAGACATACAGCAAAGTGAATCAGTTATACATACACATTTCTTTTTTTTTTTTTTTTTTTTTAGAGCCTTACACCAAAGGCAAATAAGGTGGGGGTTTTATTTGGCTTTTTTTTTTACTTTGGTTTTTTGCTTTTACAGTTTTGTTATTTACAGATGTGATACATTTTTATCCACCATTTTTTAGATTCTTTTCTCATATAGACTGTTATGAATATTGAGTAGAGTTCCCTGCAGGATTTTAGAATCATAAGTCAAGGTATATTAAGCAGCTCCTATAACTATACTCAGTGAGTTAAAAGAAAATATGCTTATGATGAAGAAATCTCTGAGGAGAAATATAAATCATATTAATAATGTAAATTCTAAAACTGAAAAATAGTATCTGAATCAAAATAATAAGGGAATTAATAGAATAAAAATGGTAGAGAAGAATTTGTGACTGTGAAGACAGATCAATAGAAAATGTTCACCTGACGCATACGAAAAAGAAACATTAAAAATGGAAAATTAAAAAAAAAAGGAAAATCAGAGATTTTAATTGTGGCACAAATTTTAAAAAGTGACAAAACAAATATCTGAAGGTATAATAAGTAAAATTTTCTAAATTGGCAAAAAACATAAACTTACACCTTAAGAAATTCAACAAATCACAAACAGGAAAAATCCAAAGAAAATCATGACCAGGTATGCAATAGCCAACCTGCTGATAACTAAAGATAAGCAGAGTATCTTGAAAATAACTACAGACAGAAAAACAGCTATGAAAAATTTCTAAATTCTTTCAAAAAACTGTAGAGGCCAGAAGAAGTGGTAAGTGGTAGGGGACATTAATCCAAATTTATCAAGAGATAATATTATTTAAGAATGATAATTTTAAAAAAAGCAAAAAATAAATGTCACCAAAAAACTTATACTGTAGAAAAATGTAGATTTTCTACAGTATAATTAGTATAATTTCAGTATAATTAGCATAACAGTCAGTATAATTTTTATAGTAATTATTCAGTACTAAGTTGTGTGCAACTCTTTGCAACCGCATGGACTATAGCACGCCAGGCCCCTCTGTCCTCCACTGTCTCCCAGAGCTTGCTCAAATTTATGTCCACTGAGTTGATGATTCAATCATCTCATCCTCTGGCACCCCCTTGGCCTTTTGCATTCAACCCTTCCCAGCATCTGGGTCTTTTCCAATGAGTTGGCAATACTTAGAGCGACCACTAAAACAATAAATTGACAAGTCATAGTTAAGCAAGGCATTGTGTTATAAAAAATAACAAATAACACAGAAGGAAGCAAAGGTACAAATGGACTTAAAAATAGACTGACTTTAATCAAATCATAATCAGTAATTTCATTAAATTATTATGGAATAAACATATCAATTAAAAAATAGAAATTGTTGGAATAGATCCAAATAGAAAGAGCCAAGTAACTGTTGTCAATAAGAGATGCACTTTAAATATAAATACAAATAAAATGAAATTTAATAGTTGGCAAAAGATATACCCTGAAAACAATAAGTGAAAGATGGTTGTTTTAGCTAAGATACCAGACAGTATAAGCTTCAAGATAAAAGAGTATTATCAGAGGGAAAAAAGGCCTCATCATAATAATAAAATGGTCATTTCATCAAGAGGATAACCATTATAAATATGTAAGTACTTAATAATAGAGTTTCAAAATGTACAAAAATAAAATGAACAGAATGAAAATGAGAAAGAAATAATTCAGCACTGTTGGAGATTTGAGCAACCCCCCTCTCAACAACTGATAAAACATCAAAAATTGGTAAACACATACAGGATTTGAATGAGGCCATTAATCAACCAGCTTGACCTAATTGTTATTTATAAACACTGTACATACTCTAGAATTGCAGAATATACCTTCTTTTCAAATGTACATGGTTCAAATGTTGAGATAGAAAGATTTTGGATCATTAAAGGGAGTCTCAATGGATATAAAATGATTGAATTTATAGAGTATGTTTTTTGACCACAATGGAATTAAATGCAAAATTAATAATAAAATCTAGAATTACCTCAAGTACTTGCTTTTGACCCAAAAGATTTGTACATGAGTTCAGTAGTGTACTGGCTAACTCTTTGCAACCGCATGGACTATAGCACGCCAGGCCCCTCTGTCCTCCACTGTCTCCCAGAGCTTGCTCAAATTTATGTCCACTGAGTTGATGATTCAATCATCTCATCCTCTGGCACCCCCTTGGCCTTTTGCATTCAACCCTTCCCAGCATCTGGGTCTTTTCCAATGAGTTGGCAATACTTAGAGCGACCACTAAAACAATAAATTGACAAGTCATAGTTAAGCAAGGCATTGTGTTATAAAAAATAACAAATAACACAGAAGGAAGCAAAGGTACAAATGGACTTAAAAATAGACTGACTTTAATCAAATCATAATCAGTAATTTCATTAAATTATTATGGAATAAACATATCAATTAAAAAATAGAAATTGTTGGAATAGATCCAAATAGAAAGAGCCAAGTAACTGTTGTCAATAAGAGATGCACTTTAAATATAAATACAAATAAAATGAAATTTAATAGTTGGCAAAAGATATACCCTGAAAACAATAAGTGAAAGATGGTTGTTTTAGCTAAGATACCAGACAGTATAAGCTTCAAGATAAAAGAGTATTATCAGAGAAAAAAAGTCCTCATTATAATAATAAAATGGTCATTTCATCAAGAGGATAACCATTATAAATATGTAAGTACTTAATAATAGAGTTTCAAAATGTACAAAAATAAAATGAACAGAATGAAAATGAGAAAGAAATAATTCAGCACTGTTGGAGATTTGAGCAACCCCCCTCTCAACAACTGATAAAACATCAAAAATTGGTAAACACATACAGGATTTGAATGAGGCCATTAATCAACCAGCTTGACCTAATTGTTATTTATAAACACTGTACATACTCTAGAATTGCAGAATATACCTTCTTTTCAAATGTACATGGTTCAAATGTTGAGATAGAAAGATTTTGGATCATTAAAGGGAGTCTCAATGGATATAAAATGATTGAATTTATAGAGTATGTTTTTTGACCACAATGGAATTAAATGCAAAATTAATAATAAAATCTAGAATTACCTCAAGTACTTGGAAATTGAAAAGTTCTGCTTTAGGGATTGAACCCCAGTTACAGAGTTTTTAAAAAGCTCCTCACATGATTCTAGTATGCAGTAGGCTTGGTACTTGGCTAAGAAGCTAATGATGACAGAAGAGCTTGAATGGATGAGGGACGGAATGATGACTTTCACTCTTCATGTGACTGAATGCGGGGACCTTCCGCAGAAAGGGAAGGCAGCAGGGATTACTCCCGGCGGAACCGGGAGATCTCGGAGAGAGGCAAACCTTGAACTGTCCGCCCCGCAGCCCCTCGGCTGAGGCAAGGGACAATCAGACGCGACAGGGGTTCCATCGAAGTAGTTCCGCTTTATTAATGAAGATCCACAGCTTTTATAGGCAAGTGAAGGGGGTTTTGCACGGGACTTCCTATAGATTACACCAATCAAGCTAAAGACCAAGCAATCATTCACGAGCGCGGCAGCCAGGGGAACCAATCAGAAATTTTGACCATCAATTAACAATTTAGATCACGCCCTGTCTCTTCCTGTAGGCACCATCTTAACTGCAAACATGTGCTTAAGCTTCTTTAAACAATGCGCTTAAGCTTCCCTTCATTTCCATATCCCTTCCTGTAGGCGCCATCATAGCTGCAAACTGAAACAATGTGCTTAAGCTTCTTTTCACTCCCACATCCCTTCCTGTAGGCGCCATCTTAGCTCCAAACTGCAAACATGTGCTTAAGCTTCTTTATGCTTAAAACAGTCCTCTTTCAATTCAGAGCCCCACAACTGAAGTTGACAGTGATGTAAATAATCTAATGACCTCTGTTTCTAATGATCTCTTTATCCAAGCTTTATGTACATATAAGTGTTTTTTTGTTGTTGTTAGATAAAAAATGGATTTATTCAGATTCAGAGAAAACATACTCCACAGACAGAGTGTGGGCCATGGCAGAGCAAATCCAGTGGCCTATGTACATATAAGTTTTAAAGTGAAATTATCCTAGAACTTCCTTGTGGCTAAGACTGTGTTCCCCATGCAGGTGGCCCAGACTGATCCCTGATCAGGAAATTAAATCCCACATGCTGTAACTAAGAGTTCAATGCTGCAACTAAAGAGTCTGAATGCCACAATGAAAGCCTAATGAAGCCAAATAAATAAATAGGCAGATACATATTTTAAAAATAAAGCAAAGTTATCATAGATATCCATGGCTCCTTCCTAGAAGTTTCCATTTTTAAATAAAGGAAAATCCAATATTCATGCCATTTGTCATGAACAAATGCTACATAAATAATTTTTTTCTAAAGGCTTTTATTTCCTTGATAGTTATTTGATAATATTATCGGGGTTTTTCCCTAATTTTTCATTAAAAAACAAAAGCAGCAATACACCCTGTTAAAAAAAATAAGTGAAATTCATTTAAATTCATTCTCACTTCCTTAATGCAGATGAAATGTCTGTAGAGAAAAGAATCTTGAACTGCAAAGGAAGTGTCCTAAAATAAAAAAGAAATATATTTTTAAAAGACCACCTATCGAGCCTGTGGCAGCAGTGAAAACCCAGAATAGCCAAAAATAAATTAATTAATTAAAAAAAAAAAAAAGACCACCCATCTTACTAACAGACTCAATACAGAGAACAGAGAGACTCCCGTTGGTAGCTTGGTGAGTACACTGCTGTGATGGAGAAGCACACACAAGCACACATAACAGAGAACTGTACATGATATCTAAGTGCAGATGGCCTAGTTGCTGAGCAAAAAAAAAAAGGGGGGAGGATGGAAGTTCTCAGTCCAACATCAGCAAACAATTATTACTTCCAATAGTCATGGCAGTCTGGAAGAGGACCCTAAACTTCCGGTGAGAAATCAGCATAATACCAAGAATGCAGCTTCATGAGCACTAAGAGAAGAATCCAATTAAGCTGTGCTCATTCTCCCAATCCACAGGAACAGTGAGAAAGTAAATGCAGTGTCAAAAAAAAAACAAAAAACAAAATGAAAATACTTCCGAATAGTCCAGTGATCAAAGAAGTAATCTAAAGGAAAATTGTAAAATACTTTGAATGTAAAGAACAAAAATGCAGCTTATCAAAAGTTGAGGGATGCAGCTAAAACGGTAGAGAAATTTATTTTAATAGTAAGAAGGAAAGATTAAGTACAAATGACTTTTGAATGAATGAAGGAAATTAAATCCCACATGCTGTAACTAAGAGTTCAATGCTGCAACTAAAGAGTCTGAATGCCACAATGAAAGCCTAATGAAGCCAAATAAATAAATAGGCAGATACATATTTTAAAAATAAAGCAAAGTTATCATAGATATCCATGGCTCCTTCCTAGAAGTTTCCATTTTTAAATAAAGGAAAATCCAATATTCATGCCATTTGTCATGAACAAATGCTACATAAATAATTTTTTTCTAAAGGCTTTTATTTCCTTGATAGTTATTTGATAATATTATCGGGGTTTTTCCCTAATTTTTCATTAAAAAACAAAAGCAGCAATACACCCTGTTAAAAAAAATAAGTGAAATTCATTTAAATTCATTCTCACTTCCTTAATGCAGATGAAATGTCTGTAGAGAAAAGAATCTTGAACTGCAAAGGAAGTGTCCTAAAATAAAAAAGAAATATATTTTTAAAAGACCACCTATCGAGCCTGTGGCAGCAGTGAAAACCCAGAATAGCCAAAAATAAATTAATTAATTAAAAAAAAAAAAAAGACCACCCATCTTACTAACAGACTCAATACAGAGAACAGAGAGACTCCCGTTGGTAGCTTGGTGAGTACACTGCTGTGATGGAGAAGCACACACAAGCACACATAACAGAGAACTGTACATGATATCTAAGTGCAGATGGCCTAGTTGCTGAGCAAAAAAAAA
The DNA here is from genome assembly GCA_022376925.1 of Tragulus kanchil. Taxonomy (NCBI): domain Eukaryota; kingdom Metazoa; phylum Chordata; class Mammalia; order Artiodactyla; family Tragulidae; genus Tragulus; species Tragulus kanchil. Next base: position 238,872,864 of record JAIOJX010000004.1, on the reverse strand, counting down.
AGGGGGGAGGATGGAAGTTCTCAGTCCAACATCAGCAAACAATTATTACTTCCAATAGTCATGGCAGTCTGGAAGAGGACCCTAAACTTCCGGTGAGAAATCAGCATAATACCAAGAATGCAGCTTCATGAGCACTAAGAGAAGAATCCAATTAAGCTGTGCTCATTCTCCCAATCCACAGGAACAGTGAGAAAGTAAATGCAGTGTCAAAAAAAAAACAAAAAACAAAATGAAAATACTTCCGAATAGTCCAGTGATCAAAGAAGTAATCTAAAGGAAAATTGTAAAATACTTTGAATGTAAAGAACAAAAATGCAGCTTATCAAAAGTTGAGGGATGCAGCTAAAACGGTAGAGAAATTTATTTTAATAGTAAGAAGAAAAAAAATCCAAAGCTTTTTTTATTTAAGGAGTTGTACAGAATTGACACTCTTGTCTAATCAAAGAAAAAGAAGGAAATCCATTTATGTTTAAAGAATGAAATAAGGACTAACACTACAGATTCTACAGAAGTTAGAAGGAAAGTAAGAGTAGTGTAGACACCTTTATGCCAAAAAAATTAATGACTTAGATGAAACAAATTATCCGAAAACTAAAACATATCCAATGGACAAAATATGAAACAAAAATCTGAATACCCCTGTATCTATTAAAAAGATTGAATTTTTTTTACCATTTATTTATTTCTTTTGTGGGGGTAGGGATGGGGTGGGGAGGGAGGGGGGGGGGTGGGCCACCTCTATTAGTCTTTCGCCTGTCTGTTTTCATCCATCTTTGTTCTCTGGCCCGTGTGGGCCTCCCATTGCTGCGGCCTCTGCTGTCGCAAAGCATCGGCTCTAGGCGCATGCGCTCCAGAGCTCCGGCTCGGTATCTGGACACATCGGTCCAGCCGCTCCGTGGCACGTGGGATCTTCCCAGGCCAGGGATCGTACCGGCGCCCTTTGCACTGCAAGGCGGTGTCCCCATGCACTGGACCACCAGGGAAGCCCAGAGATTGGATTTTTATCAAAAATTCTCCTACAAAGAAAATTTCAGTCTTAAGTGATTTAAATGTTGAATTCTATCAAACACTTAAGAAAGAAATATTATCAATTTTACACACACTGTCAAGTGATAGAAAAATCTATATGCCTCAACAAAGACATTATGAAAAAGAAAATTTTTTCTTTAACCAACATCCCTTCATGAATAGATACAAAAACACTTAGCAAAATAATAGCAATTGAATGTAGCAACATATGAAAGGAGACTATATCATAACCAAGCAGAGTTTATTCCAGAAAGATAAATTTGTTTTAACATTCACCAATTTAACTTATCTTTTTAATATGTTAAGAAAAGAAAGAAGACATGATTATCTCATAAGGCAGAAAAATGACAATTCAAAATGTATTCGTGACTCACCAATATTTGGAGTTGTTAGACTTTTTAAATCTGTAGCCATTCTTACAGATGTGTAAGAGTACCTCATAGTAGTTTTAATTTATTTTCTTCAGTGAATAAGGTAGAGTATTTTCACTTCTGTTTTGTGACTTTTTATTAATCATCTTTGATGGAGTCTCTAGCAGACTTCTGTAAAATTGATGAATGGATTGTACAATACAAAGACCTAAAATTTCCAAAGCAACCTTAAAAATGTAATAAAATATTATAGTGAAATGTGACATATTTAATGATAAATGTAGCATAATAAATGATGGAAAACAATTAAAAAATGTGCTTCTGGCTGTGGATGAAGCTAGAGAATGAATAGGAAAGAACATGAAGAAATTTCCAAGGAAATGGAAACATTCTAAAATTTAATAGGTGTTTGAGTTACACAGATATGTACATTTGTGAAAACTCAGCAAATGAACCATTGAGATTTTTTCATTCTGTTGTAGATAAATTTTACCACAAAAGAAAAATAAGCTATACAATAGGTAATGATATATATGCTGAAGTGTTTGATGGAAAGTATACAGATGTCTGCAATTTACTTTGAAATGAACCAAACGTAAGATGCCTTACTGTTTTGATGAAAGAAAGAATAGATGGAACAACACATGCTTCAACTCTTGTCATAAACATTAATAATAAAATCTGCATGGTGTGCATAGGGTTAGGTATTGAATTCCTACAAAATTCTTTCAGCATTTCTGTAGATTTCCAACTTTTTATGATAAACTTTTGGGAACCTAAGAGAACAGGAAATGGAATAATACATTTTTGAAATATTTCAAATAAAAATAAAATATTAATGTTGTCATTTAAAAAGCAACCATTTTACGTTTCTGAATATTCAGTTGTGTAGAAAAACTTATTTTCCTTTGTTTCTAGATAGCTAAAGCTGTTCTTTATCAAACAGGGAATCTTTCCAAGGAAATCTTTCTTATTTTCTCCTCATTGAAGGACTTTCTTAAATAGATCAATTCCCAAATGGCTTTCAGTAGAGAATGACATATGTATGTTGTCCTACAGTGTGCATATTAAAATATTTTAAAATATAAAAAGATGTTTTATATACCTATAGAATCTGTACTGGCATTCCTTTTATATAATTGATAATGGTTATTTTTGCCTGCTCTTTTTTTGTTCTTTCTATGTCTTGCTTGGATTTTTAGCAGTTTGTTAGTCTTTTCAAAGAATTGAATATTTACTTTTCTGTCTTCTGTAATGTGCACTTGGTTTTTATTTCATCAATGGATTATTCCTTTATTTTTTTTCTTCTGTTTTGTGTGTGTGTGTGTGTGTGTGTGGAGAAGGTGTTATTTTTTGTTGCTTTTTCTCACTTTGGGGGATAGATGCTTAGATAATTTATTCTGGACCTTTCTTTTTTTCTCTTATATCTGTGTGTAGGTCTCTAACTTCCTTTAAGTTTGACAGGTTCTAATGTCAAATTTTCGTTTAATCCACTTCAAAGAAGTCCACTAATTCCCTCTTTGCCCAGTGGGTAACTTAATATTATATGGCCTGATTTTCAAATCGTCCACTGTGGTCATAGCACATACTTCATTTTATTTTAGGACTTCAGAAATTCTTGATACTTAAACTTTGTTTTTCAGTCTTTTTAAAAAAAGTCATGGATATTTATCTCAACCAAGTCAAAAATTAAACACTATTTTAATTCCTATGCCGCACAATATAAAGATCTTAGAATATGTTAAAGATGATTAACTCCCTGTATATTTATATAATATTTATATTATTTTAGTTTTCTTTTTTACCCTGTGTGAAAGTGTTAGTCACTCACTCATGTCTGACTCTTTGTGACACCAGGGACTGTAGCCTGCCAGGCTCCTCTGTCCATGGAATTCTCCAGGCAAGAATACTGAAGTAGGTTGCCATTCCTTTTATCTAGGGGATCCTTCCAACCCAGGAATCAAACCTGGGTCTCCCACATTGCAGGTGGATTCTTTATTGTCTGAGCCACCAGGGAAGCCCCTGTGTACTCGAGGTTATTCATGTTTTATATTGGCATTGTAGGTTAAGGTTAGTTGAATATTAGTCTTTTATTTGGTCATCGTTTATTTCACTTCTGGTTGGCATTTGGAGCTTTTATTTCTTCTTTGTGAATTTATATTCTTTTTTAAAAAAATTAAGATAAAGAATTGGTAGGGAACCTTTCTATTTTATTGATCTGAAGGTACAGCTTCTGCTAATACTTTGGAGCAGGCAAACATTCTTTACACAGAACCCATGAAGCACCAGCCATAAGTGATATGATTTATAAAGTTGACTTGGTTACAATCAGTTATAAGTGCAGTAGACTGTGCCTAGTCACTCAGCCACTGAATAAAGTCATAGACAATAGAGAGTGTGAAAACATTTGCCATACATGTGGCCAACAATAGACTCAAATATCCAAAGTATATTTTCAGGTGCATGGTCTTATCTCTGGAGTTGCTGTTTTGTTCCATTGATCTATATTGCTCTTTTTTTGTGCTAGTACTGTATTTTCTTGAGTACTGTAACTTATAGTCTGAACTCAGGGAACCTGATTCCACCATCTTTGTTTTCCTTCCTCAAAGCTGTCTTGGTTTTTCAGGGTCTTTCATATTTCATAAAAATTGCGAAGGGTTTTCTTTAATTCTGTGAAAAAGGCCACTGGTAATTAGATAGAGATTGCACTGAATCTGTAGATTGCTTTGGGCAGTATAGCCATTTTGATAATATGGATTCTTCTAGTCTAAGAACATGGAATATCCTTCCATCTGTTTGTACCATGTTTGATTTATTTCATCAGCATTTTACAGTTTTGAGTACAGGTATCTTGCCTCTTTAGGTACATTTATTCCTAGGAATTTTATTCTTTTTCTTGTGATGGTAAGTTTCCTTAATTTCTCTTTTTTGATCTTTCATTGTTACTATATAGAAATGCTAGAGATTTCTGTGTATTAATTTTGTATTCTGAAACTTTACCAAATTAATTGATGAGCTCTAGTAGTTTCCTGATAGCATGTTTAGTTTCTTTGTATAGAATCACATCATCTGCAAACTTTTAAAAGAGAATAATGCCTGCAAATCAGGATGACAGAGTCTTTCCCAAAGACACAAGAGCATTTCCCAATGAAAAGTAAATACAGAAAAAGTTGTTCCATCTCATTTGGCATCAAGAAAAATCAAGTTAGTTGAATATTAGTCTTTTATTTGGTCATCGTTTATTTCACTTCTGGTTGGCATTTGGAGCTTTTATTTCTTCTTTGTGAATTTATATTCTTTTTTAAAAAAATTAAGATAAAGAATTGGTAGGGAACCTTTCTATTTTATTGATCTGAAGGTACAGCTTCTGCTAATACTTTGGAGCAGGCAAACATTCTTTACACAGAACCCATGAAGCACCAGCCATAAGTGATATGATTTATAAAGTTGACTTGGTTACAATCAGTTATAAGTGCAGTAGACTGTGCCTAGTCACTCAGCCACTGAATAAAGTCATAGACAATAGAGAGTGTGAAAACATTTGCCATACATGTGGCCAACAATAGACTCAAATATCCAAAGTATATTTTCAGGTGCATGGTCTTATCTCTGGAGTTGCTGTTTTGTTCCATTGATCTATATTGCTCTTTTTTTGTGCTAGTACTGTATTTTCTTGAGTACTGTAACTTATAGTCTGAACTCAGGGAACCTGATTCCACCATCTTTGTTTTCCTTCCTCAAAGCTGTCTTGGTTTTTCAGGGTCTTTCATATTTCATAAAAATTGCGAAGGGTTTTTTTTTTCTAATTCTGTGAAAAAGGCCACTGGTAATTAGATAGAGATTGCACTGAATCTGTAGATTGCTTTGGGCAGTATAGCCATTTTGATAATATGGATTCTTCTAGTCTAAGAACATGGAATATCCTTCCATCTGTTTGTACCATGTTTGATTTATTTCATCAGCATTTTACAGTTTTGAGTACAGGTATCTTGCCTCTTTAGGTACATTTATTCCTAGGAATTTTATTCTTTTTCTTGTGATGGTAAGTTTCCTTAATTTCTCTTTTTTGATCTTTCATTGTTACTATATAGAAATGCTAGAGATTTCTGTGTATTAATTTTGTATTCTGAAACTTTACCAAATTAATTGATGAGCTCTAGTAGTTTCCTGATAGCATGTTTAGTTTCTTTGTATAGAATCACATCATCTGCAAACTTTTAAAAGAGAATAATGCCTGCAAATCAGGATGACAGAGTCTTTCCCAAAGACACAAGAGCATTTCCCAATGAAAAGTAAATACAGAAAAAGTTGTTCCATCTCATTTGGCATCAAGAAAAATCAAGTTAAAATCACAAAGTGATTCTACTAAACTCCAGAGAAACAGAGAAAATTTAAAAGAGGGACAGTACTAATGGTTAGCAATGATTTGAAACAATTAAAAAATTTCTACAACCTCGTGATTTGTGCAAGTATTTGTATGTGAGTTTTACTCAAATAGAATTGGTTATTTTAAAAACATATAAGAAAGCAATTATCCTCCAATTAAAAAATAAATTAAAAAAAAAAAATGCAGAAGGAATTCCCTTATGGTCCAGTGGTTAGGACTCCAAACTTTCACTGTTGAAGACTGGATTTGATCCCTGGTTGAGGAGCTAAAATCTCTCAACCACATAGTGTAACCAAAAAAAAAAAAACAACAAAAAAAAACAAAACAAAACTGTGTACCTATTTACATACACAAACACACTTTTGAGATTAGTGCCTTTATAAGAAGAGGGGATGTATGTGTCTGTGTGTCTGTGTGTCTGTGTGTGTTTTCTGATCTTTAGTTGAGTCTCTCAATTGTGTTTGACTCTTTCCAATCTGATAGGCTACAGCACACCAGGCTTTCCTGTCCTTTGCCATCTCCCAGAGCTTGCTCAAACTCATGTCCATCAAGTCAATAATCTCTAAGGGGAAGGAATAATGTAATAATATTAAGAAAATTAATCAACCAATAGTATTTGGAGGGGGAAACAAAAATTTTAATCCATATTTCATGCTAATTACTAAAATCAATTCCAAATGGATTAGTTATAAAAATGGGCATGGGAGGGGAGGAAACATGTAAGTTCCTAAAGAAAATGATTAATAATTTCTTCTCTAATTCAAGATTGAGGAAAATTTTCCATACCATAATTCAAACCCGAAGCAAAGAAGGATTAATTAAAGAATCTACAATTTATTTTTATTGTCCTTGAAGAGGAAAACATAAAGCAAAAACAAAATAACCAATTAAAAAGATTTCTACTAACTTGTATCACTAATAAAATGCTTATAATCCATTTTAGAAAGATGAAGCAGAAGTAGATTTAAAAAAATAATCCCCTTGCTTTTTCTATGATCTGATGAATGTTAACTTTTTGATCTCTGGTTCCTGTACCTTTTCTAAATCCAGTTTGTACATTTGGAAGTTCTCAGTACATGTACTGCTGAACCCTAGATTGAAAGATTTTGAGCATAATCTTGCTAGCATGTGATATATGTATATGTTAGTTGCTTAATCATGTCCAGCTCTTTATGACCCCTGTCAGACTCCTCTGTCCAAGAGATTCTGCAGACAAGAATACTGGAGTGGGTAGACATTGCCACTAGTGCTAGCCTGTGAAATTAGCGCAAATGTATAGTAGTTTGAACATTCTTTGGCATTGCCTTTCTTTGACATTGGACTGGAAACTGACCTTTTCCAGTCCTGTGGCCACTGCTGAGTTTTCTAAGTTTCTTGGCATATTGAGTACAACACTGTAACAGCAGCATCTTTTAGAATTTGAAATAGATCAGCTGAAATCCCATCACCTCCACTAGCTTTGTTTGTAGTAATGCATCCTTAGGGCTACTTAACCTCACACTCCAGGATGTCTAGCTCTAAGTGAGTGATCACACCATCATGGTTATCTGGATCATTAGGACATTTTTTGTACAGTTCTGTGTATTCTTGCCACCGCTTCTTAATCTCTTCTGCTTCTGTTAGGTCCTTGCTGTTTCTGTCCTTTTTTGGTGCACATCTTTGCATGAAATGTTTCCTTAATATCTCTAGTTTTCTTATAGAGATCTCTAGTCTTTCCCATTCTATTGTTTTCCTCTATTTCTTTGCATTGTTCACCTGAAGGCTTTCTTATCTCTCCTTGTAATTCTATGAAGAAGGGAGAAATAAATAACCTGAGATAAATATGGGAAAAAGATATTGACAAGTTCAAAGAAGAAAAAATGAAAATGATTCTTAAACATCTGAGAAGATTGTTCATTCATAACAGAAAAACACAATTTAAAGATTTCTACTAACTTGTATCACTAATAAAATGCTTATAATCCATTTTAGAAAGATGAAGCAGAAGTAGATTTAAAAAAATAATCCCCTTGCTTTTTCTATGATCTGATGAATGTTAACTTTTTGATCTCTGGTTCCTGTACCTTTTCTAAATCCAGTTTGTACATTTGGAAGTTCTCAGTACATGTACTGCTGAACCCTAGATTGAAAGATTTTGAGCATAATCTTGCTAGCATGTGATATATGTATATGTTAGTTGCTTAATCATGTCCAGCTCTTTATGACCCCTGTCAGACTCCTCTGTCCAAGAGATTCTGCAGACAAGAATACTGGAGTGGGTAGACATTGCCACTAGTGCTAGCCTGTGAAATTAGCGCAAATGTATAGTAGTTTGAACATTCTTTGGCATTGCCTTTCTTTGACATTGGACTGGAAACTGACCTTTTCCAGTCCTGTGGCCACTGCTGAGTTTTCTAAGTTTCTTGGCATATTGAGTACAACACTGTAACAGCAGCATCTTTTAGAATTTGAAATAGATCAGCTGAAATCCCATCACCTCCACTAGCTTTGTTTGTAGTAATGCATCCTTAGGGCTACTTAACCTCACACTCCAGGATGTCTAGCTCTAAGTGAGTGATCACACCATCATGGTTATCTGGATCATTAGGACATTTTTTGTACAGTTCTGTGTATTCTTGCCACCGCTTCTTAATCTCTTCTGCTTCTGTTAGGTCCTTGCTGTTTCTGTCCTTTTTTGGTGCACATCTTTGCATGAAATGTTTCCTTAATATCTCTAGTTTTCTTATAGAGATCTCTAGTCTTTCCCATTCTATTGTTTTCCTCTATTTCTTTGCATTGTTCACCTGAAGGCTTTCTTATCTCTCCTTGTAATTCTATGAAGAAGGGAGAAATAAATAACCTGAGATAAATATGGGAAAAAGATATTGACAAGTTCAAAGAAGAAAAAATGAAAATGATTCTTAAACATCTGAGAAGATTGTTCATTCATAACAGAAAAACACAATTTAAAGTGTGTCTTAGTTGCTATTTGTCACCATCAGATCTGCAGAAGTTTACATTTAACAACATCTGAATTGGCCATGGAAAAACAGTCATTGGTATCCATTTCTAATAAGAATATAAAATACTAAAAGTTTTGTGAAGATGAATTTGGCATATTTAGCTTACATAGTTGATAGTATTTGATTGTGCCCTTTCACCCCACAGTCTGAAAAAAAAAAAGGAAAAACTCTTATGTGCAATTATTGATTCTGGCATTATTTGTAAAAGTAGAATATTGGAGACAATCTATATGTCCACTGGTGGAGAACTGGCTAAATGCTACAGTGCATCCACTCCATAATATCCTATTCCACAGTAAAAAGTAATGAAGTCATTCTTTATTCCCTGTTAAGACATGATTTTCAGGGTTCATTGTTAAAAGAAAAAAGCAAAAATCTAAATGCAGAGCAGTGTATACAGTAGGCAACCCTTTTTGAAAGAAAATGAGGAAATACAATTTTCTGTGTATGTGTCATTTATATTGGCAGAGGGATTCCCCGCTAGGAAAACCCCAAACTGAAATGGTTACATTTAAGGTCAAGGGGTAATAAAGGTGAGGAATAGTAGTGAAGGCTTCTCCTAACATACCTTGCTATATAATTCTATTTTGGAATTTAGAAAATATTAGCATCTTCCGAGTATAATACAAACAAAAGCAAACCCTGAAAATTGAAAACAGAAATAAATGAACTTAATCTATAAAGTTAGTTGATGTCATAACTGCACTGAGAAAAGAATTATTTTAATCTTAAAACATATTTTGATTGTAGACCATTGATAGTCAATCTACAAGTAAAACCATAAGAAAAGCACATCTTTGCATGAAATGTTTCCTTAATATCTCTAGTTTTCTTATAGAGATCTCTAGTCTTTCCCATTCTATTGTTTTCCTCTATTTCTTTGCATTGTTCACCTGAAGGCTTTCTTATCTCTCCTTGTAATTCTATGAAGAAGGGAGAAATAAATAACCTGAGATAAATATGGGAAAAAGATATTGACAAGTTCAAAGAAGAAAAAATGAAAATGATTCTTAAACATCTGAGAAGATTGTTCATTCATAACAGAAAAACACAATTTAAAGTGTGTCTTAGTTGCTATTTGTCACCATCAGATCTGCAGAAGTTTACATTTAACAACATCTGAATTGGCCATGGAAAAACAGTCATTGGTATCCATTTCTAATAAGAATATAAAATACTAAAAGTTTTGTGAAGATGAATTTGGCATATTTAGCTTACATAGTTGATAGTATTTGATTGTGCCCTTTCACCCCACAGTCTGAAAAAAAAAAAGGAAAAACTCTTATGTGCAATTATTGATTCTGGCATTATTTGTAAAAGTAGAATATTGGAGACAATCTATATGTCCACTGGTGGAGAACTGGCTAAATGCTACAGTGCATCCACTCCATAATATCCTATTCCACAGTAAAAAGTAATGAAGTCATTCTTTATTCCCTGTTAAGACATGATTTTCAGGGTTCATTGTTAAAAGAAAAAAGCAAAAATCTAAATGCAGAGCAGTGTATACAGTAGGCAACCCTTTTTGAAAGAAAATGAGGAAATACAATTTTCTGTGTATGTGTCATTTATATTGGCAGAGGGATTCCCTGCTAGGAAAACCCCAAACTGAAATGGTTACATTTAAGGTCAAGGGGTAATAAAGGTGAGGAATAGTAGTGAAGGCTTCTCCTAACATACCTTGCTATATAATTCTATTTTGGAATTTAGAAAATATTAGCATCTTCCGAGTATAATACAAACAAAAGCAAACCCTGAAAATTGAAAACAGAAATAAATGAACTTAATCTATAAAGTTAGTTGATGTCATAACTGCACTGAGAAAAGAATTATTTTATATGACTTGGAAATACATATTTTGATTGTAGACCATTGATAGAATCAATTCTACAAGTAAAACCATAAGAAAACTCACTTCACTAGTTTTAATGTAGTTTTTTATACAGTAAAATCAAGTTAATAAATGTGATTATACTGTTAGGAATGTTGCTAAGAGCAAAGATCTTCAGAATATTGAAAGCAATCAGTTGAGAACTGACTGAATAAATAATTTATTAATTATAAATAAATATAATTTATTTCTAATTAGTTTATTGTAATTATTTATAAAATATGGATGACTTGGGAACACAATATTGAGTGAATAGAAACTCAAGTTTCAAGAGACATAGATAATAAAATGCCACTTATATAAAACTTGAAAACAATTATAATGAAATCTGCATAGGCAGGCCGTGAGATAGCCTCCAGTTAGGCTCACTTCCTGGTATTCATACTCTTGTAATCTTTTCCCATAAGTAGGGACTGAGTTTACTGACCTGCTTCTCATAAATAGAATGCAGCTGAGGTGATGGGATTTCAGCCTAGGTTACATAATATCTATGACTTCTGTCTTGAGCTTTCTCTGACATTTTCTCACTTTCTTGTTATGGGTTGCACAGTCTTCCTTGCAAAACACTGAAGGCCTATCCCCAGTACCTCAGAACTCAGTCTCTTTCAGAAATAGGGTCATTGTAGATATAATCAGCCAAGATGAAGTCATACTGGAGAGGGTGAGCCCCTAAGCCGATATGACCAGTGTCCTTATAAAAAGATGGTCATGTGAAAATAGAGAAGAACACTATGTAATGGTGAGCTCAGAGTTATGCAACTGCAAGCCAAGGAGCACCAAGGATTGCCAGCAAGCCACCAGAAGCTGAGAAGAACGAAAGAAGTATTCCTCTTTATAGGAAAAGCATGGTCCTGCCAACATCTTAATCTTGGACTTTCAGAATTGTGAGAGAATAATGACAACTCCAGTATTCTTGCCCAAGAAATCCCATGGACAGAAGAGCCTGGAAGGCTACAGTTCATGGGGCTACAAAGAGTCGGACACGACTTAGCAACTAAACACCACCACCACAGTAACTGTACAATAACTGTACAAGTGTGATTTTAGACTACATGCATATGGGGTCGTTCTAAGAAGATTAGATTTGGGAATGAGTGGGATCTGGGTAGTTCTGAGAAAAAAGGCAGCCAGAAACACATAAAACACCTTGTAGCAAGAACAGTCTGACCTGTACCTTGCCATTGCCACTGAGATGAATATATATCAAACATATTTTACATCCCTGCAAACATTTGCTCTGCATTCACAATCCCAGAAAAAGAAAGCTTCCAGTGGGCAAGGTCTAATCATTTCCCCACCACTGACTATATCAGGGAATTAGGGCAAAAATCGTGGCCTTTAAATTTCTAAACGGGTTAAGTGAGCTTTATCTGGATTTACCATCATATAAAAGCTATTCGCATTTAGGATAGGGTCATTACTCCCAAAGAAACTGAAGTATATCGGCAGGAGGCAAAGCTTTCAGGGACCCTCAATCCAACATACAAATATCCTTTAAAAGAAAGTGAAGAAATCAAGGGAAAGCTCCTGGTTTCTACTTTGTTCTTTTATAGTGGACTAGTCTTCCTTGCAATAACACTGGAAAAGCTTCTGTCTTGAGCTTTCTCTGACATTTTCTCACTTTCTTGTTATGGGTTGCACAGTCTTCCTTGCAAAACACTGAAGGCCTATCCCAGTACCTCAGAACTCAGTCTCTTTCAGAAATAGGGTCATTGTAGATATAATCAGCCAAGATGAAGTCATACTGGAGAGGGTGAGCCCCTAAGCCGATATGACCAGTGTCCTTATAAAAAGATGGTCATGTGAAAATAGAGAAGAACACTATGTAATGGTGAGCTCAGAGTTATGCAACTGCAAGCCAAGGAGCACCAAGGATTGCCAGCAAGCCACCAGAAGCTGAGAAGAACGAAAGAAGTATTCCTCTTTATAGGAAAAGCATGGTCCTGCCAACATCTTAATCTTGGACTTTCAGAATTGTGAGAGAATAATGACAACTCCAGTATTCTTGCCCAAGAAATCCCATGGACAGAAGAGCCTGGAAGGCTACAGTTCATGGGGCTACAAAGAGTCGGACACGACTTAGCAACTAAACACCACCACCACAGTAACTGTACAATAACTGTACAAGTGTGATTTTAGACTACATGCATATGGGGTCGTTCTAAGAAGATTAGATTTGGGAATGAGTGGGATCTGGGTAGTTCTGAGAAAAAAGGCAGCCAGAAACACATAAAACACCTTGTAGCAAGAACAGTCTGACCTGTACCTTGCCATTGCCACTGAGATGAATATATATCAAACATATTTTACATCCCTGCAAACATTTGCTCTGCATTCACAATCCCAGAAAAAGAAAGCTTCCAGTGGGCAAGGTCTAATCATTTCCCCACCACTGACTATATCAGGGAATTAGGGCAAAAATCGTGGCCTTTAAATTTCTAAACGGGTTAAGTGAGCTTTATCTGGATTTACCATCATATAAAAGCTATTCGCATTTAGGATAGGGTCATTACTCCCAAAGAAACTGAAGTATATCGGCAGGAGGCAAAGCTTTCAGGGACCCTCAATCCAACATACAAATATCCTTTAAAAGAAAGTGAAGAAATAACAAAAGTGGGTTGATATCTTTATAGATGAAAACACCAACTGTTAAAATAAAACGGAGAAGTAGCTCAGTGAACTGACAAGCCACATTAGATGGGTCTGTTTTGAATTCTTTCTCAAATTCCTTTCTCTGGAATTCTAGGTGTGGCCCTCATCAATTCAAATCTAAAGAGGGAAGAAGGGCAGAAGCCAAGGGTAACTCAAACTACCCTATACAGTCTTTTCTTAAACATCTTAAAATGCTTTTGTTTGGCTACTAGAAAATTTTATCTATCCCTATTTTTATTCTTTCTCTGGCTCTCTCACGCACACACACATACACACAGAGAGAACTGATTACACACGCAGTTGAACAAAAAAAGTATCCAGACTGGTCATACACACACCACTCCCAACTTGATAAAACAGTGTACTCAAACATATTGGGAATCATTGTCTATTTTGTGGAAAGAAGGCAGCACAGTTGTGTTCACCTCATTATGGGAGAGCGAATCTTCTTCTTTCTTTAATAGTTACCAGTTTAAAGTTTGTTTGTTTGTTTTCCAATTTGGACTGTGTGTGTGCATGTGTGTGTGTGTGTGCATACACATGTATGTTTTTTATAAAAGTTAAATAACCAAGCAATTAAGCAGTTAAATAAATACTAGAGCAAAAAGGAAGAGAACATGGTTATACCACTCTCATAAAATTTATTACTGATTACTTTTCTCGAGTTGATGTACCACAAACCACATGCTTACTGATAAATTTCTGACCCATCACAGCAAATAGGATTGTAATGAAGTAGTACACACCTCCACTGGTATGTTCCACAGGCAGCCTTTGCCTTGCAATCCTATAGCTGATGTTATGGATGTTAATATTTTCAAACATATTTTACATCCCTGCAAACATTTGCTCTGCATTCACAATCCCAGAAAAAGAAAGCTTCCAGTGGGCAAGGTCTAATCATTTCCCCACCACTGACTATATCAGGGAATTAGGGCAAAAATCGTGGCCTTTAAATTTCTAAACGGGTTAAGTGAGCTTTATCTGGATTTACCATCATATAAAAGCTATTCGCATTTAGGATAGGGTCATTACTCCCAAAGAAACTGAAGTATATCGGCAGGAGGCAAAGCTTTCAGGGACCCTCAATCCAACATACAAATATCCTTTAAAAGAAAGTGAAGAAATAACAAAAGTGGGTTGATATCTTTATAGATGAAAAAACACCAACTGTTAAAATAAAACGGAGAAGTAGCTCAGTGAACTGACAAGCCACATTAGATGGGTCTGTTTTGAATTCTTTCTCAAATTCCTTTCTCTGGAATTCTAGGTGTGGCCCTCATCAATTCAAATCTAAAGAGGGAAGAAGGGCAGAAGCCAAGGGTAACTCAAACTACCCTATACAGTCTTTTCTTAAACATCTTAAAATGCTTTTGTTTGGCTACTAGAAAATTTTATCTATCCCTATTTTTATTCTTTCTCTGGCTCTCTCACGCACACACACATACACACAGAGAGAACTGATTACACACGCAGTTGAACAAAAAAAGTATCCAGACTGGTCATACACACACCACTCCCAACTTGATAAAACAGTGTACTCAAACATATTGGGAATCATTGTCTATTTTGTGGAAAGAAGGCAGCACAGTTGTGTTCACCTCATTATGGGAGAGCGAATCTTCTTCTTTCTTTAATAGTTACCAGTTTAAAGTTTGTTTGTTTGTTTTCCAATTTGGACTGTGTGTGTGCATGTGTGTGTGTGTGTGCATACACATGTATGTTTTTTATAAAAGTTAAATAACCAAGCAATTAAGCAGTTAAATAAATACTAGAGCAAAAAGGAAGAGAACATGGTTATACCACTCTCATAAAATTTATTACTGATTACTTTTCTCGAGTTGATGTACCACAAACCACATGCTTACTGATAAATTTCTGACCCATCACAGCAAATAGGATTGTAATGAAGTAGTACACACCCTCCACTGGTATGTTCCACAGGCAGCCTTTGCCTTGCAATCCTATAGCTGATGTTATGGATGTTAATATCCTAAACCAGTCTTTAAAGGCTTCTTTGCTTGCCTGTCAGCTGCCCATCTCCGGAAAAAGGCTGTGTCCAGCACCTTGCCAGCACAAGTGATTTCTCAGCTCCAGTGAGTGTCCAATTCCAGTCTTCTCTGTCATAGTCTGTGAGTACGCATTGCACTTTCTGGGCCCTATGCTCTGAGTCTTTGATCCCCTGAAGGTTACTGTGGTTCTGATCATTACAAAAGTGCTCAGGGAATGAACTCAACCTTCTGGAATTACAGATATCTGGCAGAATTACAGGACTTCCTTAGTGGCTCAGATGGTAAAGAGTCTGCCTGCAATGCAGAAGACCTGAGTTTGATCCCTTGGTCTGGAAGGTACCCAGAGAAGAAAATGGAAACCCACTCCAGTATTCTTGCCTGGAAAATACCATGGACAGAAGAGCCTAGTGGGCTATGGTTCATGGAGTTGCAAAGAGTTGGACATGACTGAGTGACTAACACTAGTTCAGTGTAACTATGACTAGCAGCATTGCACATCCCAAAGAGCTGCTGACAAAATCCAAAGCCTGAGTATTTAATTGCAAATGGGTATTAGTCCCAATCCTTTTATTCATTGGGCCTCTCACTTTTAATCTGAACTAACTAAAATATAAATGTTAAAAAGGTTGTAAAATATTCACTGCCTTCTATATTTTACGGGTTGTCATCTGCAAGATGTTTCAAGAAGAAATTCCAGAACCCTATGAAGCAATCCAAAGTAGACAGTGCATGGGGAAAATATGTTCCGGGAACTTATTTTAAGGGCAAACACCTCACTTAAATAGTTTAAACTTTTTAGAACTTGGATGGAAAACTAGTCAGCCTCGCTGAAAAGAGAACATTTGTTCAGTATCTTTGAAGAAGACAGAGTAATACTCATTGTTTTGTTTTTCTCTTTTGTCTTTTCTGAAATATAACAGTATCTTTAAAATCAATATACTATCATCCATTTTGAGTTATGTCCACAAACCACATGCTACTGATAAATTTCTGACCCATCACAGCAAATAGGATTGTAATGAAGTAGTACACC
The DNA here is from genome assembly GCA_022376925.1 of Tragulus kanchil. Lineage (NCBI taxonomy): Eukaryota > Metazoa > Chordata > Mammalia > Artiodactyla > Tragulidae > Tragulus > Tragulus kanchil. The sequence continues at coordinate 238,856,487 of JAIOJX010000004.1, read as the reverse complement.
TCCACTGGTATGTTCCACAGGCAGCCTTTGCCTTGCAATCCTATAGCTGATGTTATGGATGTTAATATCCTAAACCAGTCTTTAAAGGCTTCTTTGCTTGCCTGTCAGCTGCCCATCTCCGGAAAAAGGCTGTGTCCAGCACCTTGCCAGCACAAGTGATTTCTCAGCTCCAGTGAGTGTCCAATTCCAGTCTTCTCTGTCATAGTCTGTGAGTACGCATTGCACTTTCTGGGCCCTATGCTCTGAGTCTTTGATCCCCTGAAGGTTACTGTGGTTCTGATCATTACAAAAGTGCTCAGGGAATGAACTCAACCTTCTGGAATTACAGATATCTGGCAGAATTACAGGACTTCCTTAGTGGCTCAGATGGTAAAGAGTCTGCCTGCAATGCAGAAGACCTGAGTTTGATCCCTTGGTCTGGAAGGTACCCAGAGAAGAAAATGGAAACCCACTCCAGTATTCTTGCCTGGAAAATACCATGGACAGAAGAGCCTAGTGGGCTATGGTTCATGGAGTTGCAAAGAGTTGGACATGACTGAGTGACTAACACTAGTTCAGTGTAACTATGACTAGCAGCATTGCACATCCCAAAGAGCTGCTGACAAAATCCAAAGCCTGAGTATTTAATTGCAAATGGGTATTAGTCCCAATCCTTTTATTCATTGGGCCTCTCACTTTTAATCTGAACTAACTAAAATATAAATGTTAAAAAGGTTGTAAAATATTCACTGCCTTCTATATTTTACGGGTTGTCATCTGCAAGATGTTTCAAGAAGAAATTCCAGAACCCTATGAAGCAATCCAAAGTAGACAGTGCATGGGGAAAATATGTTCCGGGAACTTATTTTAAGGGCAAACACCTCACTTAAATAGTTTAAACTTTTTAGAACTTGGATGGAAAACTAGTCAGCCTCGCTGAAAAGAGAACATTTGTTCAGTATCTTTGAAGAAGACAGAGTAATACTCATTGTTTTGTTTTTCTCTTTTGTCTTTTCTGAAATATAACAGTATCTTTAAAATCAATATACTATCATCCAAAGTGACTCAATGGCAAAGAATATGCTTGTCAATGCAGGAGATGTGGGTTTGATCCCTGGGTTGGGAGATCCCCTGGAGAAGGAAATGACAAGCCACTCCAGTATTCTTGCCTGGGAAATCCTTGGACAGAGGAGCCTGGCAGGCTATAGTCTACAGGATAGCAAGAGCTGGACACCACTACAAATAAAACAGAACAAAACATCCAACCAAAAAAACAAGCAGGTATTTCCTTCATGTTCCCCCAAGCCTATAAGTCCTATTAACTTAGTATCTCAGTTATGGAATCAACATCTCTTTAGTCATCCAAGTTGTAAATCTTAAATCTAGATAGCCAGCAAAAAAATAAAAAAAAAAAAACCTATCCTCCATCTCCTTATCACAATGATCATTGAGTTTTGTCAACCATATACTTGTTGGGTGCTTCACTCTCTTTCTGTCACTGTCAGAGCTTTCATCAGGACCCTCACATGTTTACTGGATTGTAATAACAACCCCCCTCCCAAAAAAGCATTATGTTGTTACAGTCTCTACTCTGTATAATAATTCATCCTCTAGTTTGCTTTTAGTTACCTCTTCTGAAAAACAGAAACAAACCTATCACTCCCAGCTTGACATTCTTACCATGGTAATCACACCTCTTCATTCTTCAGCTCCAAGCTGGTTGTTGTTCAGTCACTAAATTGTGTCTGATTCTTTGCAGCCCTATGGACTACAGCACACCAGGCTTCCCCAGTCCTTTAACAGCTCCGAAAGTGTCCTCAGGTTCGTGTCCATTGAGTCAGTGATGCTACCCCCAAAATCCCCAAAATGAGATCAGTGACATAGAAAAACGTGTAAATCATATCTCCACATATGCTATGATCTTTTGTTCAAATTGGTTTATCACTTTTTCCTCTTCTGTGATTTCCTTCCCTACCTTTTCATGTCTTCATTAATGCTCTCTATTGTTGGAATATAGAGACACGTTAACTCTAGTTTAATTAAAGGAGATAAAATGGGGTCTCACAAGACACCAGAAATGGAATTTGGATATTATAAATATAGCAGAGAGCAGTTAGCAGATAGGAGTTCTTGCTCTCTCCCTCTCCTCCTTTCCCACTTCCCTTTTGTTTCTTTCCTTTCTTTTCATCTCAGCCTCTTATAAAATGTTCACTTTTACTTTACACCTAGATTATCCTTTCCTGCCTCTTGATGAACATGACAAAGCAGTGATATAGTCATCTTAAACTCTAAGTTAACCTGTCCTAACAGATCTAGCACCTTTGCTAACTTCTAGGAAGTTTAAAGTCTCAATGACAAATCTCAGGGAGACAGAGACTGATTGACCATCTTGGATCAGGATATCAATTCAAATCCAGTCAAGTGTGATTGGTGGGCTGAAGCAGAGACCTGATTTGTTTTGCTTTCCTCTAATAAGTGCCTCTCCTGACAGCGAAGAGAAGAAATCAGTTTAACAGAACAAGATTATGATCTAAGTCAGAAACTTCAATATTTATTACAGTCTACTTCTGAAATCTTATGTAACTTTCAGGCCCCGTTTAAATGCATTCCATTGGCCAATCCTGCCCAAATCTGTAAACCAAATTTACTTGCTCCTGGATATTGTGCCTCTGACGTACAGTTGGCTTCATTCATTCTTGTTGTATACTTTTGCTTGTGGACCTATCTTTTCCAACCACACGATTCATCTTTGTGTCCCCTATGGCACTTAGACTAATACCGTTAGATAGTTGTGTGGATAGTATAATCTACATAAATGAAGAAAACCATAACTGTGACTGACTTTTTAGTCTCTGAACATGTATGATGCATTCATTTTATTACTTCAGCAATTATTGAGCGCATAGTATGCTTCAGGCAGTGTTCTAGACACCATATACATAAGTGATGAGTGAAATATAAAAGCCTATGTGAGGGCTTCCCCTAGTGGTCCAGTGGGTAAAATCATAATCTCCAACATATGCTATGATCTTTTGTTCAAATTGGTTTATCACTTTTTCCTCTTCTGTGATTTCCTTCCCTACCTTTTCATGTCTTCATTAATGCTCTCTATTGTTGGAATATAGAGACACGTTAACTCTAGTTTAATTAAAGGAGATAAAATGGGGTCTCACAAGACACCAGAAATGGAATTTGGATATTATAAATATAGCAGAGAGCAGTTAGCAGATAGGAGTTCTTGCTCTCTCCCTCTCCTCCTTTCCCACTTCCCTTTTGTTTCTTTCCTTTCTTTTCATCTCAGCCTCTTATAAAATGTTCACTTTTACTTTACACCTAGATTATCCTTTCCTGCCTCTTGATGAACATGACAAAGCAGTGATATAGTCATCTTAAACTCTAAGTTAACCTGTCCTAACAGATCTAGCACCTTTGCTAACTTCTAGGAAGTTTAAAGTCTCAATGACAAATCTCAGGGAGACAGAGACTGATTGACCATCTTGGATCAGGATATCAATTCAAATCCAGTCAAGTGTGATTGGTGGGCTGAAGCAGAGACCTGATTTGTTTTGCTTTCCTCTAATAAGTGCCTCTCCTGACAGCGAAGAGAAGAAATCAGTTTAACAGAACAAGATTATGATCTAAGTCAGAAACTTCAATATTTATTACAGTCTACTTCTGAAATCTTATGTAACTTTCAGGCCCCGTTTAAATGCATTCCATTGGCCAATCCTGCCCAAATCTGTAAACCAAATTTACTTGCTCCTGGATATTGTGCCTCTGACGTACAGTTGGCTTCATTCATTCTTGTTGTATACTTTTGCTTGTGGACCTATCTTTTCCAACCACACGATTCATCTTTGTGTCCCCTATGGCACTTAGACTAATACCGTTAGATAGTTGTGTGGATAGTATAATCTACATAAATGAAGAAAACCATAACTGTGACTGACTTTTAGTCTCTGAACATGTATGATGCATTCATTTTATTACTTCAGCAATTATTGAGCGCATAGTATGCTTCAGGCAGTGTTCTAGACACCATATACATAAGTGATGAGTGAAATATAAAAGCCTATGTGAGGGCTTCCCCTAGTGGTCCAGTGGGTAAAAATACCACCTTGCAGTGCAAGGGGCGCCAGTTCAATCCCTGGCCTGGGAAGATCCCACGTGCCGCGGAGCGGCTGGACTGATGTGTCCAATCACCGAGCCGGAGCTCTGGAGCGCATGCGCCCAGAGCCGGTGCTCTGCGACAACAGAGGCCACCGTGATGGGAGGCCCACACGAGCCAAAGAACAAAGACGGATGAAAATAGAGAAATGAAAGACCAATAGAAGTGGCCCGCCCATCCCCCTCCCTCCCCACCCTACCCTCCAAAAGATAAATTAAAAAAAAAAACCAGCCTATGTGAATCTCTATTGTAGAACTAGGTACTCAAGCAGGTAAAGTTATAAATTATTATTAGTGCTATCAAGAAAGTACAGGATACCATGTCAGTATAATGAGGGGGCCTAATTTAAGCTGAATAGTCAAATGATTCCTCCCTGAGGATGTAACCTGTCATCTGTCTAGAAGCTCTCAGGTGAATAGTACTAGTGGGAGAAAGGGGAAGATTTTGCCAGGAAAAAGACAGTATGTACAAGAGTCCCAAAGTGGGAAGGAATTTGATGTGTTTCAAAAATAACGGAAGGTCAGTATACCTTCAGAGTCACCCGCAATCAGATGAAAGGAGCAAAGAGGCTGAGGAGGTATGCCAAAGTCAGCTTATGGACAGGACAGTGGTTGGTGGTTGATCCTGAAACAAATGGAGGGCTGCTGAAGTGCTTTAAACAGGGCAGGATCATAATTCAAATTCACATTCTTAAAAGAACACTCTAAATTCAGATCCATAAATGGATTAGGAAGAGGAGACATTGCAAAAACAGAAGCAAAAGTTCAATAAGACAAATGGCACATGCATTTAAACTCTTTGAAGACATCTTTGCCTACTTACCATGCTGAATTTCTCTCTGCCTTCATTTTATTACTTCAGCAATTATTGAGCGCATAGTATGCTTCAGGCAGTGTTCTAGACACCATATACATAAGTGATGAGTGAAATATAAAAGCCTATGTGAGGGCTTCCCCTAGTGGTCCAGTGGGTAAAAATACCACCTTGCAGTGCAAGGGGCGCCAGTTCAATCCCTGGCCTGGGAAGATCCCACGTGCCGCGGAGCGGCTGGACTGATGTGTCCAATCACCGAGCCGGAGCTCTGGAGCGCATGCGCCCAGAGCCGGTGCTCTGCGACAACAGAGGCCACCGTGATGGGAGGCCCACACGAGCCAAAGAACAAAGACGGATGAAAATAGAGAAATGAAAGACCAATAGAAGTGGCCCGCCCATCCCCCTCCCTCCCCCCCCTACCCTCCAAAAGATAAATTAAAAAAAAAAAAAAAAGCCTATGTGAATCTCTATTGTAGAACTAGGTACTCAAGCAGGTAAAGTTATAAATTATTATTAGTGCTATCAAGAAAGTACAGGATACCATGTCAGTATAATGAGGGGGCCTAATTTAAGCTGAATAGTCAAATGATTCCTCCCTGAGGATGTAACCTGTCATCTGTCTAGAAGCTCTCAGGTGAATAGTACTAGTGGGAGAAAGGGGAAGATTTTGCCAGGAAAAAGACAGTATGTACAAGAGTCCCAAAGTGGGAAGGAATTTGATGTGTTTCAAAAATAACGGAAGGTCAGTATACCTTCAGAGTCACCCGCAATCAGATGAAAGGAGCAAAGAGGCTGAGGAGGTATGCCAAAGTCAGCTTATGGACAGGACAGTGGTTGGTGGTTGATCCTGAAACAAATGGAGGGCTGCTGAAGTGCTTTAAACAGGGCAGGATCATAATTCAAATTCACATTCTTAAAAGAACACTCTAAATTCAGATCCATAAATGGATTAGGAAGAGGAGACATTGCAAAAACAGAAGCAAAAGTTCAATAAGACAAATGGCACATGCATTTAAACTCTTTGAAGACATCTTTGCCTACTTACCATGCTGAATTTCTCTCTCTGCCTTCACCTTCAGGACTGTTACTGTCTCAATGACTTCCTTCCTGCCCCCTCTGTGGTTAGAGGCATGCATCCTCTTGTTATTCCAGTGTCTGGTTTCCATCTTCTCCTAAGCCAGTCCTCTGCCAATGACAACTCCTATATTTCTGTCCCTTTTTGGAAATTCAGTCTACCTCAATTTAGTCAAAGCTTTTTAAATTGATTCTTATACTTTTATGAATTGGCAGATTCAAAGTAAGAGTGGTCACCAAAATTATTTAGGAAACTTTTTCAAAATACTGATTTCTTAGCTGTATTTACAAAACTCCCAATTAGCAGACACGTTGGTGGGGGGAGTCTTAGATGTTTATATTTTTGAATAGGTTCCCTGAACAAAACTGTTGATCGTCTGTGTTTGGGAGAATTTATTATTAGATATGATCAAATTCATATCACGATAACTTGGTTATAAAAATAATCTCTTCAATTTCCAAAGGTCACTTAAGAGGGAATTCAGCTTCTGAAGTTATAATCCAGTCATTTACCAATGATTTGCCCAAGGCTGGCAATATCCTTTTCCTCTGACCATAGTTCCCCATTATATGCCTGTTCTTGACAGTGAATTAAATCTTAGGTATTAGAATTACATGGTAGATTTTTCTAGATCCCACAGCCACATTTTATTAACAATTTAATACTAGTTACATATTTTTCTAGATCCAGGAAAAAGACAGTATGTACAAGAGTCCCAAAGTGGGAAGGAATTTGATGTGTTTCAAAAATAACGGAAGGTCAGTATACCTTCAGAGTCACCCGCAATCAGATGAAAGGAGCAAAGAGGCTGAGGAGGTATGCCAAAGTCAGCTTATGGACAGGACAGTGGTTGGTGGTTGATCCTGAAACAAATGGAGGGCTGCTGAAGTGCTTTAAACAGGGCAGGATCATAATTCAAATTCACATTCTTAAAAGAACACTCTAAATTCAGATCCATAAATGGATTAGGAAGAGGAGACATTGCAAAAACAGAAGCAAAAGTTCAATAAGACAAATGGCACATGCATTTAAACTCTTTGAAGACATCTTTGCCTACTTACCATGCTGAATTTCTCTCTCTGCCTTCACCTTCAGGACTGTTACTGTCTCAATGACTTCCTTCCTGCCCCCTCTGTGGTTAGAGGCATGCATCCTCTTGTTATTCCAGTGTCTGGTTTCCATCTTCTCCTAAGCCAGTCCTCTGCCAATGACAACTCCTATATTTCTGTCCCTTTTTGGAAATTCAGTCTACCTCAATTTAGTCAAAGCTTTTTAAATTGATTCTTATACTTTTATGAATTGGCAGATTCAAAGTAAGAGTGGTCACCAAAATTATTTAGGAAACTTTTTCAAAATACTGATTTCTTAGCTGTATTTACAAAACTCCCAATTAGCAGACACGTTGGTGGGGGGAGTCTTAGATGTTTATATTTTTGAATAGGTTCCCTGAACAAAACTGTTGATCGTCTGTGTTTGGGAGAATTTATTATTAGATATGATCAAATTCATATCACGATAACTTGGTTATAAAAATAATCTCTTCAATTTCCAAAGGTCACTTAAGAGGGAATTCAGCTTCTGAAGTTATAATCCAGTCATTTACCAATGATTTGCCCAAGGCTGGCAATATCCTTTTCCTCTGACCATAGTTCCCCATTATATGCCTGTTCTTGACAGTGAATTAAATCTTAGGTATTAGAATTACATGGTAGATTTTTCTAGATCCCACAGCCACATTTTATTAACAATTTAATACTAGTTACATATAATCTTAATATTAGCAGTGAACATTTTGATGCTGTATCGTATTAGGAAAAGATACTGGGTTTTGTTTTTTGGTTTTTTTTTTATTCACTCACTTAAAAGGTTAAGCCATCAGGTCATGTGAGAGAACTGAAAACTATAAGCTTATGTGATCTGCCTACGAGCTAAAAAAACAAGGGCAAATTCAAAAACTCTGAGCTCCCAAATTTCCAGTCTTCTGTTTTTCGCCCAGAGCCATACTACCTCCCACACTGCACATGTTGTAAACTTTATGTGGCCCATCTGTTAAGGAGTTTGTTTTCCAAATTTGCAGGGGCTTGGCACTTCTGGACCAAGTATCAGAACTAAATGTGACATAGATTTTTACCTTTCTAATAGTTTTGAGTTGGAAAGGGTGTGGGATACAGCAAAAGCAGTACGACAAGGGTTAAATATGGTGGCTTAAGCAAAGGTATACTTAACTCCTACCACAGTGACAGCAGTAGCAATCCTAAGGGTTATGCTGAGTTTCCAGGTTCAGTTGTGGGCTGAATGTGGGCACAGTTTGGCATTTGAAATTAGGCAGATTCAGACCATGATGTTTTCTCACAGTTAATGCAGAGACCATAGATAATAATTATGTTGCTGAGCCTACAGAGAATCTTTACGACTGATCCTCTATTAAACTGGCAAAACAAGAGGATAATGTCTCCAGCATTAACAAGTTGGCAGGGAAGTAGCTGGCAACTCCTCCTACTAATGTTCCATCTGTGCGAACCTTCAGTATGATCCAGGCGATTGTTTCCCCACACAGGTTGTGCCTGCTGTATAATCAAGACAGAGAGAGACCGACCAGAGATATCTTTATTGTTTTTGCAAGTCACCGCCATCGGAGGGGGAGTTGTGCCTGGGATTAAGCACTACTGCTCTTGTGTCATTCTAAGAAGTATCTATGCGGGCATATGGGCAGGAAAGTAACCATTTCCAAGTGCTGACTTGTCCCAGTGACATAAAAGTCACAGAACAAGAGCAGTTTCTAACCAGGATTCATTTGAGAAAAGCCTTTTGTTTCTTTTCTTGGAGGCTTGGAAAACCACTTTTGTTTAAAAATATCTTTTCTGTTGATTGCTAACACAGTCCACGGTACTTTCCCAACCTTGACTCTCCTCCAACATCCTGGGTCGGTTGGCTCAAGTTTTGCTCTAAAAGCTCAGAGGGGAAGGAAGAAAGGCTTGTGAATGCAGAGGGAGTGCACGGACCAGCTGAGGCAAATCCTAATTCTCACTCCTGTAGTGATGTAGGTCATCATGCATTTCTGATGCCACCCAGGAAACAGTCCCCGGATGGTGCAGGTTGAAATAACATCTGCCTCCTCTGAACTCCTAAGCATTCATTTGATATTCAGTATGTACTGCTCAGTTTTAGAAACATTGTTCTACATGGCTTATTTTTCCTTTTCTGTGATACACAATGCCTAGAACAGGGCCTCATTCAACACACTGTGTATCTTGATGAAGTGAATTCTAAATTGTCCTCATCAAAGCCATAACAAGGAAACAACATCAGGTTACTCACAAAGGAGGCATATCACTCACTGGTGCCTCAGCTCATCCTCAGTGGACACTGTGAATAATAGGTAATGATAGCTAATACTTTGATGCTTTTATGTGCTGAGCTGGTTCCAAACACTTTATATGTTTCATCCATTTAATTATTAGAGTAGGAACTAAATATTGTTATTATTTATTTTACATATTTTTAAAAAGTATGACCCCAAAGAGTAGAACTTCTTTAGGCTGTTATAAACTGTTAGGTGGAAATGCTGAGATGTGAACTTGAGTGATCTGTCTTCAAAGCTGACGTTCTCAAACCCAATACTACTGTCTCTAGATGGGATTCCTAAATGTTTATAAGGGACAATGAATATACTGTTTTTGTGTCATCTCTAAGACCTTGTGTATAATAGAAATTTAAAGGAGGAGAAACTTTTAATTATCTGCTTTCCTTATGTGTTCTCCTTCATGGAATTCACTTTGAATACATGTGAGGAGTTTGAAGAAATCTGGGCAATTATTTCCTTCCATCTTATCTCTTCATCCATCTAGACCCATATGCCTACCTTACATTTGTTCACACCCTTCCTATTCCTCCAAGCAATGCAGAGACAAGAATTATAAAATATTAATGCCACTAGAGACATAAGCAAATTCCGAGGCAATTCTACCCTCTCTGGAAGGTTCCATCATTACCTCAATCATCTAGCAGCTCTTGTTCATCTGAACATGGTGTTAGTGGAGTGTTTGCTTACCTATAAGCAGCTGAAGTGCCTCCCACAGTTCTTTGTTTATAGCTACATCATAGTGATTATCATTTTAGAAGACTGTTATTTATTTGCACTTAAATCTCCCCTCCTAAGCTGTAAATTCCTTGAGAGTAAGGACTAGGTCTTTTATTAATTTAGTGCATTAGGGCAGACACTTAAAATGGATGTTCCAGATGAAATAATGAATCCAATACAAAGCTTTCATTTTATAGAGGAAACTGCAGTGGAGGTGGAAATGTAAAGTGACTGATCATGATCATATAACTACTCAGTGGAAAAGCTGACCTCAAGTCGACTGCTCTTTCCATTATGAATGCCAACTGTTTTCCCTCAGCCTAAATCAAACCTGACCTCCTTAATACCTCAAAACAGTAGTCCAGCACTAATAGCAATCTCTCTTGAATCTTACAGTGCTTATCACTCACTGGTGCCTCAGCTCATCCTCAGTGGACACTGTGAATAATAGGTAATGATAGCTAATACTTTGATGCTTTTATGTGCTGAGCTGGTTCCAAACACTTTATATGTTTCATCCATTTAATTATTAGAGTAGGAACTAAATATTGTTATTATTTATTTTACATATTTTTAAAAAGTATGACCCCAAAGAGTAGAACTTCTTTAGGCTGTTATAAACTGTTAGGTGGAAATGCTGAGATGTGAACTTGAGTGATCTGTCTTCAAAGCTGACGTTCTCAAACCCAATACTACTGTCTCTAGATGGGATTCCTAAATGTTTATAAGGGACAATGAATATACTGTTTTTGTGTCATCTCTAAGACCTTGTGTATAATAGAAATTTAAAGGAGGAGAAACTTTTAATTATCTGCTTTCCTTATGTGTTCTCCTTCATGGAATTCACTTTGAATACATGTGAGGAGTTTGAAGAAATCTGGGCAATTATTTCCTTCCATCTTATCTCTTCATCCATCTAGACCCATATGCCTACCTTACATTTGTTCACACCCTTCCTATTCCTCCAAGCAATGCAGAGACAAGAATTATAAAATATTAATGCCACTAGAGACATAAGCAAATTCCGAGGCAATTCTACCCTCTCTGGAAGGTTCCATCATTACCTCAATCATCTAGCAGCTCTTGTTCATCTGAACATGGTGTTAGTGGAGTGTTTGCTTACCTATAAGCAGCTGAAGTGCCTCCCACAGTTCTTTGTTTATAGCTACATCATAGTGATTATCATTTTAGAAGACTGTTATTTATTTGCACTTAAATCTCCCCTCCTAAGCTGTAAATTCCTTGAGAGTAAGGACTAGGTCTTTTATTAATTTAGTGCATTAGGGCAGACACTTAAAATGGATGTTCCAGATGAAATAATGAATCCAATACAAAGCTTTCATTTTATAGAGGAAACTGCAGTGGAGGTGGAAATGTAAAGTGACTGATCATGATCATATAACTACTCAGTGGAAAAGCTGACCTCAAGTCGACTGCTCTTTCCATTATGAATGCCAACTGTTTTCCCTCAGCCTAAATCAAACCTGACCTCCTTAATACCTCAAAACAGTAGTCCAGCACTAATAGCAATCTCTCTTGAATCTTACAGTGCTTATAATCTATAACACTCACTTAGCCCTTCTGCTACTGACCTGTATTTTAACCTAGGTGTGCATGTGTGTATTACTTCTCTCTGCCTGGATTATGATTATTTGAAAGTTAAGAATTTTTGTTCTTTTCACCATGTTTTGATTGTTTTGGTGTTTGCACTTGGAAAAATAAGGACTTGATCATCTTGTCCACTCTCATTGGTTCCACCATCACTTCTAACTGCAGCACCAGGCACACACCCAAGTGCCAGATTTCTGGTTCCAACTGTGTAGATCTACATCTCTGTGTAGCCCGTGTGACCTTCAGGACACTCCTCTGGACCACTATCAATGGTCACAAAACTGAAGTCAGACCATTCTGAGATTGGGTTAAATGGGGTTATTGTTTTCCCTTGGAAGATCCCTGTGGAATGGCAGGGGATAATTATCCTGGATAAGGATTTTTTGTTGTGCAAGTTACAGAGACTCTTCAGAATAAATTGAGTGAGAGTCTCTGGAAGTATAGGAAGCTCTCAGGGCCTGGAGAAGCCAGATCTCAAAAGCTGTCAGGAAGCAAAGCAGTTACTTTGCCAGTTTCCCATTCTTCTTCTCTCTCCTTCTCTCCCTCTCTCTCTCCCTCCTTTCCTCTTTCTCAATCTCTCTCTCTCTCTCTCTCTCTCTCTCTCCCCCGCTCCCTTAACACATGGTCTTTCTTCTACATGGCTGCTTTATCATTCTGTTTCCAGATCTGCTGTCTTTGTTTGTCTGCATGTATACAGGACAGTCTTTGCCCTATATCTCTCAAGTGCACTCTTTCAAGTGATAGGCATGTCTGAATCCCAATTCCAAGGTCATAGAATAACCAACAAGAGTACACCATCTTGGGTTAGGTGCCCCCCCGCCCCCCCCGCCATGATATGTGGATCCCAGGAGTCATGGTCATGTGAAATAGACATGGGTTTATACCATCTGATATGACCATGGAGAAATAGATGAGAAAAGGGGAATTTTTACTTTTAAAAACTTAATAGTAGCTTCAGAACAAGACTAAAGCAAACTTTTTATGACCTTTATTATCTTATAGGGCCTTTAACATGGCTATTGTATCTCCAAGCATCACACAGCATCCCAAGAAAATAGATAAATAAAGAGAATAAGAAAGAAATGCAACCTCTCTTTTAAAGATACTTATCAGCGGTTCCATGAAACAACTCATTTTATCATTGGTCAGATCTAGTCACATGATCACTCTGAGCTCCGAAAGGATCAAGGATATGTAATCTTTTAACTAGGCATGGTTAGGTGTCCAGCTAAGAATGAGGAATCCATTCATCTATAAAATAAGAAGGGCAGAATGATATTTTATAAGTTATTAGTAGTCCACCATAGCCTTTAATTCCTGCCCTCCATCTGTGTTACTTGTTCAAAAATTTTTTTATTTGTCTATCAGATTGTTTGTGTTTCCTTGGGAAGATCCCTGTGGCACAAAACTGAAGTCAGACCATTCTGAGATTGGGTTAAATGGGGTTATTGTTTTCCTTGGAAGATCCCTGTGGAATGGCCTGGATAAGGATTTTTTGTTGTGCAAGTTACAGAGACTCTTCAGAATAAATTGAGTGAGAGTCTCTGGAAGTATAGGAAGCTCTCAGGGCCTGGAGAAGCCAGATCTCAAAAGCTGTCAGGAAGCAAAGCAGTTACTTTGCCAGTTTCCCATTCTTCTTCTCTCTCCTTCTCTCCTCTCTCTCCCTCCTTTCCTCTTTCTCAATCTCTCTCTCTCTCTCTCTCTCTCTCCCCCGCTCCCTTAACACATGGTCTTTCTTCTACATGGCTGCTTTATCATTCTGTTTCCAGATCTGCTGTCTTTGTTTGTCTGCATGTATACAGGACAGTCTTTGCCCTATATCTCTCAAGTGCACTCTTTCAAGTGATAGGCATGTCTGAATCCCAATTCCAAGGTCATAGAATAACCAACAAGAGTACACCATCTTGGGTTAGGTGCCCCCCCGCCCCCCCCGCCATGATATGTGGATCCCAGGAGTCATGGTCATGTGAAATAGACATGGGTTTATACCATCTGATATGACCATGGAGAAATAGATGAGAAAAGGGGAATTTTTACTTTTAAAAACTTAATAGTAGCTTCAGAACAAGACTAAAGCAAACTTTTTATGACCTTTATTATCTTATAGGGCCTTTAACATGGCTATTGTATCTCCAAGCATCACACAGCATCCCAAGAAAATAGATAAATAAAGAGAATAAGAAAGAAATGCAACCTCTCTTTTAAAGATACTTATCAGCGGTTCCATGAAACAACTCATTTTATCATTGGTCAGATCTAGTCACATGATCACTCTGAGCTCCGAAAGGATCAAGGATATGTAATCTTTTAACTAGGCATGGTTAGGTGTCCAGCTAAGAATGAGGAATCCATTCATCTATAAAATAAGAAGGGCAGAATGATATTTTATAAGTTATTAGTAGTCCACCATAGCCTTTAATTCCTGCCCTCCATCTGTGTTACTTGTTCAAATATTTTGATCCTGATCATTTTTCTTGCCTCTTAGATACTCAACTATGTCTACAATCTTTTCTTCTTGATGAATTTTCTAAGTTTTCTACCTTTCTCAATTCCTCATTTTCTTTCTACTCTCTGAGTATCCCAAGGACTTTGTCTTTTGTTCTTTGTATCTGCTTTCATGCACTCCCATCATTTTAACTGTCAACACTATATTTTCAAACTCTTTTTCTCTCTTCTAACTTCCAGGAACATATTTAGATTAGTTTTTCATTTTTAATTGATTGTCCCACCAATTAAAAACTCCAGAGATCTAGTGAGGTCTAAGAAGGCAATTCAAAATGCGATCCAGAGAAATTTCGCCAGAGAAATTGTGACTCCCCTTGTCAGGAATGGTCACTCATTACCTTCATTCTACCTTGAAATTCATCAGGCTTATGACAATTGTAAAAGCTTTACTTGTTTTGATTGTGCAATGGTTTATTCAGTGTGCTTCCTACTAAGGTCTCGAGGACAAGAAAGATATTTGTCTTATCATTGAACTGTATATATCCAATGATTCGCACAGTATCTGCCCTAAAGTACTTATTCAGAAAAACAAATAGACAATCAAATGACTGAATAAAAATTTCATTTGATCTGCTTCCCCAAAGTCTTCATGGGGCTGCATTGCCTTGGCCCTCAGTGTATTCCCCAGTTTTTAAGACTAAGAATGGGTTTATGCTCTCAGGTGGAATCAATTCACATTCACTGTATCTGTCTACCAAATAATTTTCAAAGACAGATACAAACACCATAGTATAGGGCCTTTAACATGGCTATTGTATCTCCAAGCATCACACAGCATCCCAAGAAAATAGATAAATAAAGAGAATAAGAAAGAAATGCAACCTCTCTTTTAAAGATACTTATCAGCGGTTCCATGAAACAACTCATTTTATCATTGGTCAGATCTAGTCACATGATCACTCTGAGCTCCGAAAGGATCAAGGATATGTAATCTTTTAACTAGGCATGGTTAGGTGTCCAGCTAAGAATGAGGAATCCATTCATCTATAAAATAAGAAGGGCAGAATGATATTTTATAAGTTATTAGTAGTCCACCATAGCCTTTAATTCCTGCCCTCCATCTGTGTTACTTGTTCAAATATTTTGATCCTGATCATTTTTCTTGCCTCTTAGATACTCAACTATGTCTACAATCTTTTCTTCTTGATGAATTTTCTAAGTTTTCTACCTTTCTCAATTCCTCATTTTCTTTCTACTCTCTGAGTATCCCAAGGACTTTGTCTTTTGTTCTTTGTATCTGCTTTCATGCACTCCCATCATTTTAACTGTCAACACTATATTTTCAAACTCTTTTTCTCTCTTCTAACTTCCAGGAACATATTTAGATTAGTTTTTCATTTTTAATTGATTGTCCCACCAATTAAAAACTCCAGAGATCTAGTGAGGTCTAAGAAGGCAATTCAAAATGCGATCCAGAGAAATTTCGCCAGAGAAATTGTGACTCCCCTTGTCAGGAATGGTCACTCATTACCTTCATTCTACCTTGAAATTCATCAGGCTTATGACAATTGTAAAAGCTTTACTTGTTTTGATTGTGCAATGGTTTATTCAGTGTGCTTCCTACTAAGGTCTCGAGGACAAGAAAGATATTTGTCTTATCATTGAACTGTATATATCCAATGATTCGCACAGTATCTGCCCTAAAGTACTTATTCAGAAAAACAAATAGACAATCAAATGACTGAATAAAAATTTCATTTGATCTGCTTCCCCAAAGTCTTCATGGGGCTGCATTGCCTTGGCCCTCAGTGTATTCCCCAGTTTTTAAGACTAAGAATGGGTTTATGCTCTCAGGTGGAATCAATTCCCACATTCACTGTATCTGTCTACCAAATAATTTTCAAAGACAGATACAAACACCATAGTATATGAAAAAGTTGTGTCAGCTAGTGAAGGGTTAAGAGACCTACATAAGAAGTCCAATTACATTGAGGAAGTTCCTTGATGATCACAGAATCAGAACAAGAAAGCATAGTCAGATTCAATATTTAGTGTGCCCAGGGCCAGATATGCTGACATATCCATCTTCATAATAAGGATAATTTTGATGATGGGGCCATAATACATGAAAAATGTTAACTTATACTTCTTCTCCCTTCCATAGTTCTTAAGAGTAAGAGATTTAAGTCAGGAAAAGAAGGAATATTATTATTTCCTTTGGGGACTGTTGCAAAGATTAATCAAAATATTTTTAACACTATTTCTCACATTGAGTAAACACAATGATTGGAAATTTTCACTCCCCTCCCCATACCCAGGTTTCCATGGATAATCTGTCTCTATTTTAATTAACCTCTTTCTTTAGATATGTAAAGCTAAATCTCAATCCAGTTGATTAGGGAATCCATTTTTATATCTCTATTCTGATATATTATGTGTTGATTCAATAGTTTAATGGTCAGAGACTCTTTTTGCCTAAAACTCAGATGTGACTAGACCTCATCAACTTATTATAATAAAAGTAATAATAATTTACATTTCCTAGTTCCTATCTCCATCCACTAAGGTAGACCTCCATCTCCAAAGAGTGCTCTGTCTACCCCCCGAGATACTTCTGAGAGTCCCCAGGGTTAGCCTCTCAAGGGCTGAATCAGTATGTCTGCTGCAATGAATATTTTTCCAACTATCCTTTTCCTGTTTTTTTTGGTTATGGTCTTAGCCTGTCCTCTTTCTATCAATAATCAACTTAGCCTAGCAGCAAGACTGAGGAAGAAACCCCATCATGTTCTCCATTTCTCTTTTCCAAGTGCACTTTCACTTCATCTTACTCCTCTTCCCAGCCTTATTCAGAAAAACAAATAGACAATCAAATGACTGAATAAAAATTTCATTTGATCTGCTTCCCCAAAGTCTTCATGGGGCTGCATTGCCTTGGCCCTCAGTGTATTCCCCAGTTTTTAAGACTAAGAATGGGTTTATGCTCTCAGGTGGAATCAATTCCCACATTCACTGTATCTGTCTACCAAATAATTTTCAAAGACAGATACAAACACCATAGTATATGAAAAAGTTGTGTCAGCTAGTGAAGGGTTAAGAGACCTACATAAGAAGTCCAATTACATTGAGGAAGTTCCTTGATGATCACAGAATCAGAACAAGAAAGCATAGTCAGATTCAATATTTAGTGTGCCCAGGGCCAGATATGCTGACATATCCATCTTCATAATAAGGATAATTTTGATGATGGGGCCATAATACATGAAAAATGTTAACTTATACTTCTTCTCCCTTCCATAGTTCTTAAGAGTAAGAGATTTAAGTCAGGAAAAGAAGGAATATTATTATTTCCTTTGGGGACTGTTGCAAAGATTAATCAAAATATTTTTAACACTATTTCTCACATTGAGTAAACACAATGATTGGAAATTTTCACTCCCCTCCCCATACCCAGGTTTCCATGGATAATCTGTCTCTATTTTAATTAACCTCTTTCTTTAGATATGTAAAGCTAAATCTCAATCCAGTTGATTAGGGAATCCATTTTTATATCTCTATTCTGATATATTATGTGTTGATTCAATAGTTTAATGGTCAGAGACTCTTTTTGCCTAAAACTCAGATGTGACTAGACCTCATCAACTTATTATAATAAAAGTAATAATAATTTACATTTCCTAGTTCCTATCTCCATCCACTAAGGTAGACCTCCATCTCCAAAGAGTGCTCTGTCTACCCCCCGAGATACTTCTGAGAGTCCCCAGGGTTAGCCTCTCAAGGGCTGAATCAGTATGTCTGCTGCAATGAATATTTTTCCAACTATCCTTTTCCTGTTTTTTTTGGTTATGGTCTTAGCCTGTCCTCTTTCTATCAATAATCAACTTAGCCTAGCAGCAAGACTGAGGAAGAAACCCCATCATGTTCTCCATTTCTCTTTTCCAAGTGCACTTTCACTTCATCTTACTCCTCTTCAGCCAAAACCCCTGAAAGCTGAAATACTTTTCAGTACATACCAATGGGCCTTAGGTAGTCAGAGAACAATCCCAACCCCTGCCCTATAATTCCAATCTCTGCTTAGATTCAGTCAAGACATCCTGTTGACTAGTTTATATATTTTTTAAGTTGTTGGGTCCCACAGCAATGCAGTTCCTAGCTACCTATTATTTCCTCTCAAATAGCTTCCCATTCTGTGGTCTATATATCTGATAATGGTACCAAGCTCAAAACACTCAATGTAGTCTCATGTCCTCTCTATTATTTCTTACAATCAATTCCAATTACTGCAGATTTTACCTCCATAATCTCTCTTGTTTTTATCTCCTTTCTTAATTTCAAAGGTGCCAGCCAAGGTGAACTGTTAATTCTCTTGCCTAGATTGTTGGAAATTTCTCCTAATTGTCTTTTTGCCTCTCTCCTTACCTCCCATCTACACAACAAATTTCTGATCTATGAAGTTTTAATACTGGACTATATATCTTACAGCTCTAAAAGCCATTGAGTCATGGAAATCAAGTTAAACTATCCAGACATTTGCCTACAATGTATAGCATTGCTTTCTTCCATTTTAGGTAAATCTGATGAACTAGGTCAGCTTTTTCCAGTTCAGATTGAAAACAAATTGTTAGAAAGCAAGGTCTACTTCATTTTTAAAACCAAAAAGTAAATGTTACAGATTTCAAACATAGAAATTACAGAGCTGTACACTAGTAAACGGGGCTGCTAGAGGATTACTTTTATCTTAAACAGAAGGAAGTTAAGTCTGAGAAATAGTTGAAGTTATCCATAATCAATTATGGGCACCTGCCATAGTATCAAAACAAAAGTAATGTGCATGGCATACTTACCCAAACTGTAAATTCCATGAAATCAAGACAATACCTATCTGTATCTTCAGTGTCTAGACATAGGGCCTGATGCGTGGTTTACACTAGATAATTATTTATTGAACAGATAAATGAATGACTGTCTTTCCAAAGTACAGTTCCAGGATTTGATAATACTTACTATTGGAAAGCTTCTTGAGAGCATGGGCACTATCCCATTTGCCTTTCTATACCTAACAAGATACCTTACAGTACTTTTCACAGATCAAACATTCAGAAGGATTGAAATTCCTGATTTTTTAAATTTATAGGTGCATTCATGTGTATCACCGAGGGAAGTATTCCTCTCAGCATGGCAATACATAACAGAATCTGGAAATGGAAGAACAGGCCATAGAAGAAGTTGTAAAGCCTTTAAGGTAAGGACTTCTCAATAAATTCCTTTACAGTCAGGCCAGAAATTGTTTTTTAAATGCATGAAGTCACTCAAGGAGAAGCATGCGCTCCATCGCCCTAGGGAACCCCATAAAAAGGGGGGTAGCAACAACTTCCAAGCTTTGTGCATGCCATCTTCAAACTTCTCACCACTCCATTGTTAAACCTTAGAACAAAGAAATATAGCCCTTCTTTCTCTCAACGAAAATAGGAAAATTACTGGTGAGAAGATGTTTGCCAAAGTTAGAGTCAAACAACAAAGTGCTCTTTACCTAAGTGCCTTGAGTAAGTTCATATACATTTCAGAATTCAAATGTCATATCTATCAGTTTGAATGTGTTTATTGTAAAATTAAACAAAATAATTGGCATATAGTGACTTGTATAAATGATTTTTTTGGCCACTTCTATGGGTATTTCATTTATTTATTTTCATCTATCTTTGTTCTTTGGCCTGTGTGGGCCTCTAATCACAGTGACCTCTCTCGCTGCAGAACACCAGCTATGGGTGCATGCGCTCCAGAGCTCTGGCTTGGTAATTGGACACATGGGTCCAGCTGCTCCACAGCACATGGGATCTTCCCAGGCCAGGGATGGAACCAGCACCCCTTGCACTGCAAGGCGGTGTCCTTACCTATTGGACCACCAGGGAAGCCCTATATAGTGATTTTTGATGATACCGTTTATTCAAGGTTTCCTCACACCACCTATTATTTTTAAACATTAGATCAGGAGATAAAGGTTAAATGGGAACTGTTCCATGTAACATAAATAATGTAATCAGAAAATAACCATACAGTATGGGGAAGGTGATGGGGGAACAATTCTTTGGAATGAAATAGGATAGAGTGACTTACCTTGGGGTTCGGGAAGGAGAGAGGGAAATCCTCCCAAATAATGTTATATATAAGTCAAAACCACAGAATGAGAAAGTTTGTCTGGATAAATTGTTGGGAAGAGAAGGCTGAGAAAAATGTTTCTAGGAGAAGAATGAGCCTATGCCCTTCCTGCAAACATGACTAAGAAGGTAACACTAGCTTTACTGAAAAATTAGGCTGTTCTTTTCTTAATGCTCCTAGGGATCTGTGAATAATTCATTCTGATTTTCTATAAAGCAAAAGCAAAGAAGTCATTTCAAGGGGCAAGAAGAAGGTATTATATAGACTTGACTACTGAAGTGTGACTGTGAAATAATGAAACAGATTTTTAGACAAAATGTGGCATGAATCTTTTCTCAGATAATATTCTGATCTCCTCCTATAAAATGCTACTAAATTTGAATAAGGAATGCATTCGTGAATTATATTTTCCAAGAGTGGTGATGAGTTTATACTGAGTCATCAATTATTCTGTCCTTTGAGTCAATTGTATGAATTTGCAAATCAGCTTGATGCAGGGTAGGAGAAGGCCACAATCTGGAACTGGGCACAAAATAAAACCACTGAACATAAGAGCAGTAAAAATCTATTATTATTATTTACAATCAACTGACAGTAGGTTTTACTCACTGAAATGAGAACACCAAAAATGGGAGCTTGAGGGCATGAGTTCCCCATAACTTCTCGTCCCATAAAGATGTAGTCTTGATTTGTCAAATGGATAAAATGAACTTCCTATAGAATTCAAAATCTGAGCTTACCTTATCTTTTTAAAAATCAAACAGCAGAAATGTAGACCAACATAAATGACTTTAACCATTCAGATATTGAGTCAGGGGGAAAAAAAAAAGCTGTGTATCCTTGCAGGAAACATATTTTTCTGAGAGAATTGTGGACACTGTGTGTGGTGAAATATGTAAGAAAAGAGCCTTGCAGGTCTGTGTATGGATGGAAGGTGATTAAAATGAGCACTTACTGTAATTGCTTTCTACCATTTAGCCAAGTGGTGATTAAAATGGCAGCCATGCCTTATGAGTCAAGTGTATTCCTAGCTCTGGGTATGTCCTTCCAGTCTTTAGGTCTTCTTTTTGTGTTCCTTCTTTCATGCATCTCCCTTTATCAGTTAAATTGTCAGACTTGAAAATACCAGAATTAGTGCTTCTCTGTTTCTCTCTCTCTGTCTCTCTTTCTCCCCGATCAGGACCCTGCTTTAAATATTAAAGATTTTCAGGGACCCTGGAGTACTCCTTCCTGATCTACAGCAAAGAAGAACTTCAGGTGTTAGTGGATGGGTTGAGATGAATTTAAGATTAATGTTCCCCTAGACTCTGCCTGCCAGAGTATATGGTACCT
Organism: Tragulus kanchil; assembly: GCA_022376925.1. Lineage (NCBI taxonomy): Eukaryota > Metazoa > Chordata > Mammalia > Artiodactyla > Tragulidae > Tragulus > Tragulus kanchil. Next base: position 238,834,830 of record JAIOJX010000004.1, on the reverse strand, counting down.
CTGCCAGCAGGTATATGGTTCCCAAAAAGCACATCCTGAAGGTTAGCTGTCAGCAACTACTTAAGAATTTCTCCCCTATAAAAAATTTACCAACCAAGCATCTTATTCATAAGGAAAGGCCCCTTTTCAGTCATATTAATTCATTAATCATTCCCCTACTTCCTCTTCCTCCTCCTGTTTGGATTGTGGAAAACCCTTTCACCTCTTCTGAGCAATTTGTGCCACCTTATTTTTCAGGAACTTCCTGGAATGGCAAGTGAGTATTTAGTGATGCTTCTCTCTTTTTAGATTTCCCCATCATAGAATGTGACCTCATGAAGTTATAAGACTGGTTCAGTTAGCAGAGATGTCTTCTCTCATTTCTTAAGCCTCATCATAGTGTCTGTACTTCAGAAAGAAACTTATCAAAATGGGAGCTTGAGGGCATGAGTTCCCCATAACTTCTCGTCCCATAAAGATGTAGTCTTGATTTGTCAAATGGATAAAATGAACTTCCTATAGAATTCAAAATCTGAGCTTACCTTATCTTTTTAAAAATCAAACAGCAGAAATGTAGACCAACATAAATGACTTTAACCATTCAGATATTGAGTCAGGGGAAAAAAGCTGTGTATCCTTGCAGGAAACATATTTTTCTGAGAGAATTGTGGACACTGTGTGTGGTGAAATATGTAAGAAAAGAGCCTTGCAGGTCTGTGTATGGATGGAAGGTGATTAAAATGAGCACTTACTGTAATTGCTTTCTACCATTTAGCCAAGTGGTGATTAAAATGGCAGCCATGCCTTATGAGTCAAGTGTATTCCTAGCTCTGGGTATGTCCTTCCAGTCTTTAGGTCTTCTTTTTGTGTTCCTTCTTTCATGCATCTCCCTTTATCAGTTAAATTGTCAGACTTGAAAATACCAGAATTAGTGCTTCTCTGTTTTCTCTCTCTGTCTCTCTTTCTCCCCGATCAGGACCCTGCTTTAAATATTAAAGATTTTCAGGGACCCTGGAGTACTCCTTCCTGATCTACAGCAAAGAAGAACTTCAGGTGTTAGTGGATGGGTTGAGATGAATTTAAGATTAATGTTCCCCTAGACTCTGCCTGCCAGAGTATATGGTACCTCTGCCAGCAGGTATATGGTTCCCAAAAGCACATCCTGAAGGTTAGCTGTCAGCAACTACTTAAGAATTTCTCCCCTATAAAAAATTTACCAACCAAGCATCTTATTCATAAGGAAAGGCCCCTTTTCAGTCATATTAATTCATTAATCATTCCCCTACTTCCTCTTCCTCCTCCTGTTTGGATTGTGGAAAACCCTTTCACCTCTTCTGAGCAATTTGTGCCACCTTATTTTTCAGGAACTTCCTGGAATGGCAAGTGAGTATTTAGTGATGCTTCTCTCTTTTTAGATTTCCCCATCATAGAATGTGACCTCATGAAGTTATAAGACTGGTTCAGTTAGCAGAGATGTCTTCTCTCATTTCTTAAGCCTCATCATAGTGTCTGTACTTCAGAAAGAAACTTATCAACAGCAGTCATTCCCATTTGTTTTATTTCTAATTGTTACAACAGCTCTTTATATCGCATAAAACTCACATATCGTTAAATATTCCACAATGCCCATCTACAGCACGCTGATACATTTGATGTATTATTTCATTCCATTTCCGACCTTTATCCATTCTTCCATTACTAGTTACTTATACCCTTGTTATTTAAAATAAACCCATTCAGCTAATCCTTGTCTTCTTCCCACTTGAGTTACTGACGTGGAGATGCATGGGCATGACTTCTTTTCCTCTAAGTTTCCAGTCAGCATGGCTTGCAGCTTTTTTTTTTCCCTGTTTCTCTGGATTCAATTTTTCTACCTTCCTTGGCTAATTATGTAACTCCATCAATGGTCTCCCTTCTTCTTTATTACACCCTCAGTCCAGTCCCTTAGTATCTAAAAACAGTCCTGCATTTTCCCATACACTGTAGCTCCACCAAAGTCTTTGTAAACTTGGCCTTTTTGGAAAGAAATCAAAGGACACTCCAAACCATTAGAGTACATTAAAGGAAGACATTTAGATATATATTGAGTGAAAATATTATCCTATGATATAATCAAAACATTTCTAAAATATCAGATATTGGATTTGGGATGTGTCAATTGAAAGATAAATGGCTAAGAGTAACATGGTAATGAGCACTTGCTATGTGTGTGTATATGATGCTATATATTGGGTACTAAAGGCTAACCCTTCTGTACTTAATATGTTGAAGTTTTTCAGTAATAGATAATCCACTGTGTACAGCTTAGAACTCTGCCTGGGAAAATCAGTGTGCATCTCAAACAGTCTGCTGCCTTGTAGCAGTCACATTCCAAAGGAGGTCTGAACGTGGGTATCTGATGTTTTGGTCCCACTCTAGGTTTTTAGAAGTGGCACTTTTGCAATCATGATTTTTACCTTGATCTTCTTTTCTTACGTTGTATAGCAACGTGAGGCTTTTGTATGACTCATGGAATAAATATAGCATCTTAATAAACTGCAGTATTTTCTAATCAGAACATAAGCCTGCTCTGTAACATCTCTCCGAGATAAGACAAAGGCAATGAAAATGCTCATTGAATCACCTTTGAAGGAAAGTTGTCTTTGTGCTTACTGAGAATTATACTACACTTCCTCCATAATCTCAATATTAACAGGTAACTTATAACACTTCAGTCTTTATCCCAGATCTTAAATTAACTGAGATTAAAAACTGTCTTTAATCCCAAACACCAGAGTCTGTTTCAAGCAGAAATTTCAGGACAAATATAGTCTTCTAATGGTCTCCATATTTCCTGGTAGAAAAGGGAACACAAGAAGAAAAACCAAGCATCAAACACAGAGACGGCTTCCAGGAAGCTGTGTTCAAGAACAGACCTAAACTGGGCAGCTATTCTGGGATTGAATTCCAGAAGTTATTCCGGTCATCTTCCTTTTGCCCAGCCTCCTCCTCACCCTTTCAATCAACCTCAAGGATTCTGAAACCTGACCAAGCAGTTCTAAAATTTCACTATGGGAGGAGATCATTTTTTTAACCTCAGTTTATCTAAAAACAGTCCTGCATTTTCCCATACACTGTAGCTCCACCAAAGTCTTTGTAAACTTGGCCTTTTTGGAAAGAAATCAAAGGACACTCCAAACCATTAGAGTACATTAAAGGAAGACATTTAGATATATATTGAGTGAAAATATTATCCTATGATATAATCAAAACATTTCTAAAATATCAGATATTGGATTTGGGATGTGTCAATTGAAAGATAAATGGCTAAGAGTAACATGGTAATGAGCACTTGCTATGTGTGTGTATATGATGCTATATATTGGGTACTAAAGGCTAACCCTTCTGTACTTAATATGTTGAAGTTTTTCAGTAATAGATAATCCACTGTGTACAGCTTAGAACTCTGCCTGGGAAAATCAGTGTGCATCTCAAACAGTCTGCTGCCTTGTAGCAGTCACATTCCAAAGGAGGTCTGAACGTGGGTATCTGATGTTTTGGTCCCACTCTAGGTTTTTAGAAGTGGCACTTTTGCAATCATGATTTTTACCTTGATCTTCTTTTCTTACGTTGTATAGCAACGTGAGGTTTTTGTATGACTCATGGAATAAATATAGCATCTTAATAAACTGCAGTATTTTCTAATCAGAACATAAGCCTGCTCTGTAACATCTCTCCGAGATAAGACAAAGGCAATGAAAATGCTCATTGAATCACCTTTGAAGGAAAGTTGTCTTTGTGCTTACTGAGAATTATACTACACTTCCTCCATAATCTCAATATTAACAGGTAACTTATAACACTTCAGTCTTTATCCCAGATCTTAAATTAACTGAGATTAAAAACTGTCTTTAATCCCAAACACCAGAGTCTGTTTCAAGCAGAAATTTCAGGACAAATATAGTCTTCTAATGGTCTCCATATTTCCTGGTAGAAAAGGGAACACAAGAAGAAAAACCAAGCATCAAACACAGAGACGGCTTCCAGGAAGCTGTGTTCAAGAACAGACCTAAACTGGGCAGCTATTCTGGGATTGAATTCCAGAAGTTATTCCGGTCATCTTCCTTTTGCCCAGCCTCCTCCTCACCCTTTCAATCAACCTCAAGGATTCTGAAACCTGACCAAGCAGTTCTAGTCACAACAAGCTCACCCTTCAGCTATGGGAGGAGAAACTAGCTTCTCTGGGTCCTTGCCCTATGGCATTTGACTGGCAGCAGACTTTCCAAGAATAGCTGTTTTCTGTGGTTTTCTCAATCCCCACTCCCAAGGGGAACCAGGAAGTATAAACTTTTTTGGTTCAAGCATCAGCAAAATGTTTACTTTGAGTTTTAGCCAGCATCTTATTTCATCCAAATGAATTCCCAAATCTCAATTTACACAAACCAAAATGCCCACCAGACAGATCAGTACATTTATATTCTGTAACATTAACAGGAAAAAAACAGTAATTAAAAGGCTAAGTGACCTCCAGAAAGAGTATCCGGTTGAGTGGCAGATAGGGCAAGTTAAAGCTGAAAGCCAGTGCCTCAGTCTCAGATGAAAGCAGTATTTTGAGTCACAATTGATGTTAATTAATAGCAAAGGGAGCTTCTTTGTAATTTAAGATGGAAACAGAGTATCTCTGAAAATTCATTTGTAATGGAAAATGAATGGCAGGGCAGGGCACTAAGCAAGAAATTCAGAGCATCATGCAACCCCAACATGTAAGTTATCTTTTTGAGGAAATTGTTTTCGCCACTTGAGTCAAAATTAGAGTTACAAATGGGGCACTTCTTAATGTCTCCATGAACTTGGAGTGTAAATAGGTCATAATTCTTTTAGTTCCTGATTAACTGACCTAATCTTTCACTTGCCATCTCGTCAGGAAGAGCAGTAGAGAACCAGCATAGCAGAGCAAGAAGAGGCACAGACTCTGCAGCCAAGATGGTTCCAGATCCTCCTCCCTTATTGGTGTGACATGGAGATGCATAGAAAAGTTAATTTTCTCAAGATCACAGTTACCGTCATGATGGGATGGCCTTAAACCCAAGTAGTCAGAGCAAGGACTCTGACTGATTTAGCTTCTACTCACCTTGGGCTTCCCAGGTGGTGCTGTTAAAGAACCCACCCGCCAATGCAGGAGATGTAAGAGACTCTGGCTTGATCCCTGGATCAGCATGATCCCCTGGAGAAGGGAATGGCTTACCCACTCCAGTATTCTTGCCTGGAAAATCCCATGGACAGGGGAGCCTGGCAGGCTACAGTCTGTAGGGTCACAACGAGTCAAACACGACTGAGAGGCTTAGTACTCATGCACCATTTTTTGGGACGCAGCACAATTATGGACAAGTATCACGATGAACTACAGAGAGGAGTTCACAGAGCTACTACACAGGATAGAAAGTTCTATTAGTCTGACAGAGAAGGCAGACCCCACGGATCCAGGTCCCTAAACAGGCACAGTGGGTACCCCATGAGGACGACTCCCCACTCCAAGCCTGAGCCTTTGATGGCAGAGGTGTATTAAATTCCCATGGCTGCTGTAACCAATTACCACAACTTAAAACAACAGAATTGTATGTTTGCACAGTTCTAGAGGCCAAAAATGTGAAATCAGTTTCACTGAACTGAAGTCATGGGGTCTGTCAACAGGACCGTCCCCTCTTGAGAGGCTTTAAGGGTGAATCCATTCCTTGCTTTTTTCCAACTTCCAGTGACTACCAGCACTCTGGCTTATGGCTGCTTTACTCCAGTATCTGCTCCTGGGGTCATACTGTCAGTTCTTCTTCCCTTTGTCTGTGTGTGTGTGTGTGTGTGTGTGTGTGTGTGTGTGTGTGTGTGTGTGTGTGTGAAATCTCCCTCTGGATTCTTTCAGAATACATGTGATAGAATTTATGGCCCACCTTCATGATTCAGTATAATCTCTCCCTGTTGAGATCCCCTCAAAACACAGAAAGCATGGGGTCATACTGTCAGTTCTTCTTCCCTTTGTCTGTGTGTGTGTGTGTGTGTGTGTGTGTGTGTGTGTGTGTGTGTGAGAGTGAGTGAGTGAAATCTCCCTCTGGATTCTTTCAGAATACATGTGATAGAATTTATGGCCCACCTTCATGATTCAGTATAATCTCTCCCTGTCGAGATCCCCTCAAAACACAGAAAGCATAAAGTCATTATTCACATTCCCAACAATAGACCTGCCTGCCTGTCTGTCCTACAGATCATTGGATTATACACAACATTTACAGCCCGGGAAAAATGTACATCTGCCTGCACTTCTACCTTGGGAAAAAGAGATTTCCCATTTCCTCAAAAATTATTAACCCATCCAAAGATATCTAAGGTTACCCTTCAGCTTTTCTCTCACTAAAGCAAAGAAAGAAAGAAAGAAAAAAACTTAGTGCAATGCCAAAAATAAAATGTCTGAAACCATGCAATAAGGTGGTGTGAAAATCAGAAAACAGACAGACTAGGTAGATCGCCCTTCCTTTCACTTTGATATATTTTAAGGTAATTGTCCTCTGCTCCCCATTGCAGTATAGAGAAATGTAGTCCCTTGCCTTCATTCTAAGCTCATTCTTCTAGGCCTGTCCATTCAGTTTATGTAACAGTTGGCATGTATGGTTGTTAAGGAGAGAACCCAGAAGCTTGGGGTCGAGAGTCCTACTCAGCATTTTCCTAGCCACATAGTCATGGACAAATGACAAAATCTCCTCTCCATACTTGTCTCTGATTAATAAGATAAAAGCATCTGTGTACTATTATGAAGATTAAAGAAATTAATAAAGTGCTTAGAATGGTGTCTGACACATCCTAAGCTCAGGATAAACTTCAGTCATTACGGCCTTCTTTGCTTTCCTTGTTCTTTGCATATAGAGGACTCTCATTCACTCATTCCCCCTCATTCACAGAAGTCAATGCACAGGGCTGCTCTCAGGCTGCCGTTCTACTTCACAGCCTGGAGCGATGGCACATTACTTTTGACGTCCTCAGTGAAGACTTATTTTTAAGGCTTTTAATCTCTAGGGGTGTCCAAGGCTTTAAGAGCTACCTTGTCATTTGTATTTGCAATTTGTGTTCTTTTTTTTTTCAAAGGGGATCCTCCCCCAATGATATAAGTCCAGGCTCCACAGGACCTTAATCCATTCCTCCTTTGTCCCAGTGATTTTCTGTACCTCAGCCACATTCTTCAGTAGCCACTCCGGAAACTGGCAGCAGCCTAGCCAATGGCCTGCACTGAAATTCTCTCACCTTGACCATAATACCCCAGTTCTTCCAACTTTCTCTCTAGAGATAAAACCAGTCCTTTGACCACACATAATCATTTAGTAGTTAAGTTTTCTTAGAAACTGCAGAAATTATGTGATTTTGTATTTTTTTAATCCACAGATAGCATAAAAACTCAATTATCATATGTACATATGTGCTAAGTTGCTTCAGTCCTGTCTGACTATGATGCTATAAACTGTAGCCCATCAGGACTCTCTGTCCATGGATTTCTCCAGGCACGGATCATGGAGTGGGTTGCCCTGCTCTCCTCCAGTGGGTCTTCCCACCAGAGATCGAACCCGTGTCTCTTATGTCTCCTGCATTGGCATGCAAGTTCTTTACCACTAGCACTGTTATCATATGTGATATGCCCTACAATGTTTCATACATGAAAAATGAGCCCTTATGCGCAAATAAATGGGGAACCTTGCACTGCAGTTATTAAAGTCAAGATAGAAACTGGATACTCACTTTGAACTGTAGATCATCAATTTCCAATGTCTCAATTTATATATTAGGAATTTTCCTCACCATGTTGGTGGTCAGTGGAGTTTTATTCACAAGGAGATTATGTTTAAGGGCCTCTAGAAATTAATAAAGTGCTTAGAATGGTGTCTGACACATCCTAAGCTCAGGATAAACTTCAGTCATTACGGCCTTCTTTGCTTTCCTTGTTCTTTGCATATAGAGGACTCTCATTCACTCATTCCCCCTCATTCACAGAAGTCAATGCACAGGGCTGCTCTCAGGCTGCCGTTCTACTTCACAGCCTGGAGCGATGGCACATTACTTTTGACGTCCTCAGTGAAGACTTATTTTTAAGGCTTTTAATCTCTAGGGGTGTCCAAGGCTTTAAGAGCTACCTTGTCATTTGTATTTGCAATTTGTGTTCTTTTTTTTTTCAAAGGGGATCCTCCCCCAATGATATAAGTCCAGGCTCCACAGGACCTTAATCCATTCCTCCTTTGTCCCAGTGATTTTCTGTACCTCAGCCACATTCTTCAGTAGCCACTCCGGAAACTGGCAGCAGCCTAGCCAATGGCCTGCACTGAAATTCTCTCACCTTGACCATAATACCCCAGTTCTTCCAACTTTCTCTCTAGAGATAAAACCAGTCCTTTGACCACACATAATCATTTAGTAGTTAAGTTTTCTTAGAAACTGCAGAAATTATGTGATTTTGTATTTTTTTAATCCACAGATAGCATAAAAACTCAATTATCATATGTACATATGTGCTAAGTTGCTTCAGTCCTGTCTGACTATGATGCTATAAACTGTAGCCCATCAGGACTCTCTGTCCATGGATTTCTCCAGGCACGGATCATGGAGTGGGTTGCCCTGCTCTCCTCCAGTGGGTCTTCCCACCAGAGATCGAACCCGTGTCTCTTATGTCTCCTGCATTGGCATGCAAGTTCTTTACCACTAGCACTGTTATCATATGTGATATGCCCTACAATGTTTCATACATGAAAAATGAGCCCTTATGCGCAAATAAATGGGGAACCTTGCACTGCAGTTATTAAAGTCAAGATAGAAACTGGATACTCACTTTGAACTGTAGATCATCAATTTCCAATGTCTCAATTTATATATTAGGAATTTTCCTCACCATGTTGGTGGTCAGTGGAGTTTTATTCACAAGGAGATTATGTTTAAGGGCCTCTAGAAATTACCCGATGTTACCTATCACTAAGAGCTTTACCTCAAAAAGGCAAAAAGATAACTCATATTTTTATCTATGTTCTTGCCTTAGGTCCAAACCAAATATTTCAGAATCTTAACCTTCAAAAAAGCCTAAATTCAAATTTAAATGAGGGAAATCAAAGGTGACTGATGTTTAATGAGCATCAAAGATTTGTCTGCATTTCTTTGACTGTTCTAGAATAAGGTATTAATTAGGAGATAGTACAGTGTTAGTCTATCAGAATTCACACTGCTGGATTTTAATTCCTGACCTGCCAATCACCAGTTGTGAGACCAAAGTCAAATTGATCAAAGTTTCCTTGCTTCAGCTTTCTTATGTGTATAGGATGCTATAGTATCTACATAATGGGAATAATTTGAGGATTGATAAATTAAAATATAGAATAGTGCCTAACTCATAAAAAACACTGTAACTGTTCACTGTTTTTATTGCCATACGCCATTTTAACAAGCAGGCCATGAGTAGAGAATATTTATCAAAGTAGAGAAATATTTCTATTGCTTTTATGTAGGTTTTTGTGTTATATGATCATATTTTTTATCTTAGATTTTGCCTTCAAAATAGAGTAGGAGCTTAGCCCTAAAAAATCAAAGCATATGGGGAGAGGGGAACCTTCTGCTAAGCTTTAGTGATATTACTGAAGGAAAAAATTCCGGGGCTTTAAAAGAATCAGGACCCTGTCTCTATGATCTTCCTGCCATTGGCACGGATCATGGAGTGGGTTGCCCTGCTCTCTCCAGTGGGTCTTCCCACCAGAGATCGAACCGTGTCTCTTATGTCTCCTGCATTGGCATGCAAGTTCTTTACCACTAGCACTGTTATCATATGTGATATGCCCTACAATGTTTCATACATGAAAAATGAGCCCTTATGCGCAAATAAATGGGGAACCTTGCACTGCAGTTATTAAAGTCAAGATAGAAACTGGATACTCACTTTGAACTGTAGATCATCAATTTCCAATGTCTCAATTTATATATTAGGAATTTTCCTCACCATGTTGGTGGTCAGTGGAGTTTTATTCACAAGGAGATTATGTTTAAGGGCCTCTAGAAATTACCCGATGTTACCTATCACTAAGAGCTTTACCTCAAAAAGGCAAAAAGATAACTCATATTTTTATCTATGTTCTTGCCTTAGGTCCAAACCAAATATTTCAGAATCTTAACCTTCAAAAAAGCCTAAATTCAAATTTAAATGAGGGAAATCAAAGGTGACTGATGTTTAATGAGCATCAAAGATTTGTCTGCATTTCTTTGACTGTTCTAGAATAAGGTATTAATTAGGAGATAGTACAGTGTTAGTCTATCAGAATTCACACTGCTGGATTTTAATTCCTGACCTGCCAATCACCAGTTGTGAGACCAAAGTCAAATTGATCAAAGTTTCCTTGCTTCAGCTTTCTTATGTGTATAGGATGCTATAGTATCTACATAATGGGAATAATTTGAGGATTGATAAATTAAAATATAGAATAGTGCCTAACTCATAAAAAACACTGTAACTGTTCACTGTTTTTATTGCCATACGCCATTTTAACAAGCAGGCCATGAGTAGAGAATATTTATCAAAGTAGAGAAATATTTCTATTGCTTTTATGTAGGTTTTTGTGTTATATGATCATATTTTTTATCTTAGATTTTGCCTTCAAAATAGATTAGGAGCTTTCCCCTAAAAAATCAAATCATATGGGGAGAGGGGGAACCTTCTGCTAAGCTTTAGTGATATTACTGAAGGAAAAAAATTCCTGATTGAGTTGTCTTTGAAATATGAATTTACACATGGAATATAAGCCATACATTTCAAAGACTAAGAGTTTATTCTAGACTGTGTGCCTAGACCTAGAAGAGTGTTTTTGGAAGGAGTTTCGTCAATGGAAAAGGACATGGCAACCCACTCCAATATTCTTGCCTGGAGAATCCAATGGACAGAGGAGCCTGGCAGGCTACAGTCCATGGTCAAAAAGAGTCGGCCACAACTGAGTGGCTAAGCACATTTCCTCATCATCAAACATTTATTAAAGATGACACTGATAAAATTAGGTTTAAAAGATTAATAAAAGTATATATAATTGTGAGGTTACACTCTAGTAATATTAATAGATAAAGATAATTAAACACACCTTTATAACACTGTGAAAAGTGTGTCATTGAACATACAGGGTTTTGGAGTATTTGAGCTTAAAGTTTGTCTTAATTACCAATAAGCCTTGTTACCCATACTAAACAGTCTAACCATTTGTTTTCATGATTATCTTCATTTTAGAGTCTTTGTTGGCTAATGAGCTTATCTTTCTGCCATCACTACCTGAGACCAAGCAAATGTGTCCCATTCTATTCCCTTGATGGAGTTCTAGTGTCAGAAGATTAATATACTGGGTAATTTTTTCCTTTAAAGAAATTAAATCCACAAGGATTTAATATGACTTAATATAAGTAAATAACCCATAATCCCCTTAGACAGGGCAAAATTACGGCAGTGTGTCCTTCTTACCAAATCAGCACCCAAAAAGATTGGTATGAACTTAAATCAGATACATGACAAATTCTGCTCCCAAGATAAGACTTGTCTTTCAATTAGTCAAAGCACTGTGCCGTGCATTTTGACACCAAAAGCAGAAAGTCAAAGAGCACAGGTCTTTGAAGGCTTCTGATAAAGTAGAAGTGTCTCATCTGAGTCATTCCTCTGTGGTGTGTCGAGAAACTAAGGATGTTTCCAAAGGTGCTGAAGGATGTGGAAGTCGTTTTCTCACCCACTAGGTTGTGGGTGCAGTGTTATCTGGCTGATGCATCACTGAGTGAAATTGGGTTCTGATGCAGCATAAGCAAAGTTCCAGCAATGCAGTTGCTTGAGGTGGACCAAAGTCAGCCGCATGTCAGGATCACAGCACTTAGCAGTGCCTCTCTATGCTTCCCAAGGGCAGAAATCAGAGACTAGTAGAATGCAGCCATTGGATGTGGGAGGGTGAGAGTGTGGGGAAGGGAAGTAAAGATCTCCCCTTTATATTCATGGAAGGGTCTATAAGAGAAATGTATGTGAAATGAATTATACATCTCAACCTCCTTCCCTCTTATCTGGAGTGAATAGACTGCTTTGTCATACAGCTGCCTGAGGTTAATCCCCCACACTCCCACAGTCTTCTCAGTCTATTGCCTGAGTACCTTTGAAGCCAGGATTTAAGACCCTAAAAATAGACACAGGATTACTGGTTACAAACTGCTGAAGAAGGAGGGGGAAGGGCAGGATGTACAGTGGCATGAGAAGGGAGAATGTCAATTTTTAAGAGAAATGGTAAACTCCAATCTAGGGCAGGATTTGAATAAATCTCTTTTCCTGTCAGAAATTTTGAGGATTTTCACAATTAGAAATTACATCCAGTCCATTTGAGTCTTCATTCATAAAATGTCCTCTTTTGTTCCATTAATTAAATTCATCTCTGCATCACTACTAAGGCAGGTTTACAATGTCCATCCACCAATTCTGCTAGCTCCTTTTTCGCCTGGGTTTTCTGGTTGACAGTCCTCCTCTGTCTACTCTGTCTATACTAGGATTGCATATAACATCAAGAGTGATAATCCCTGTCCTGGAGAGAGGGTCTGGCAAGGCACCACATGCTGGTTGAACAGGCAAGCCTTGTAAACACTTTTATAAATTCTGACCTTCTAGGTAAGCACAACAAAGGCTGATAAATATATTTTAATAATTACGTGTGATACTAGGTTTGCAATTGAGAGTGAATGAGTCTCTTATGGGTTCCCACGGTCTTAGGACTGTTCACAAATATTTATTTCCACATCCTGTCAGTTAGTATTAGGATGTTCCTGCTTCATCCTGACGAACTCAAGTGTGGCCATGTGGTTTTCTTTGGCCAGTGAATGGGTGTCATGAATGTCATTTCCAATCAGAAGCTTTAAGAGACACATGCTCTGTCACCTCTCCCACAATAATTGGCAGTGTTTCAGAGGAGAGGCTGAGTCACCATGAAAGGACAACAGTGTGGGAACAGAGACCACAGAAATCAGAGACTAGTAGAATGCAGCCATTGGATGTGGGAGGGTGAGAGTGTGGGGAAGGGAAGTAAAGATCTCCCCTTTATATTCATGGAAGGGTCTATAAGAGAAATGTATGTGAAATGAATTATACATCTCAACCTCCTTCCCTCTTATCTGGAGTGAATAGACTGCTTTGTCATACAGCTGCCTGAGGTTAATCCCCCACACTCCCACAGTCTTCTCAGTCTATTGCCTGAGTACCTTTGAAGCCAGGATTTAAGACCCTAAAAATAGACACAGGATTACTGGTTACAAACTGCTGAAGAAGGAGGGGGAAGGGCAGGATGTACAGTGGCATGAGAAGGGAGAATGTCAATTTTTAAGAGAAATGGTAAACTCCAATCTAGGGCAGGATTTGAATAAATCTCTTTTCCTGTCAGAAATTTTGAGGATTTTCACAATTAGAAATTACATCCAGTCCATTTGAGTCTTCATTCATAAAATGTCCTCTTTTGTTCCATTAATTAAATTCATCTCTGCATCACTACTAAGGCAGGTTTACAATGTCCATCCACCAATTCTGCTAGCTCCTTTTTCGCCTGGGTTTTCTGGTTGACAGTCCTCCTCTGTCTACTCTGTCTATACTAGGATTGCATATAACATCAAGAGTGATAATCCCTGTCCTGGAGAGAGGGTCTGGCAAGGCACCACATGCTGGTTGAACAGGCAAGCCTTGTAAACACTTTTATAAATTCTGACCTTCTAGGTAAGCACAACAAAGGCTGATAAATATATTTTAATAATTACGTGTGATACTAGGTTTGCAATTGAGAGTGAATGAGTCTCTTATGGGTTCCCACGGTCTTAGGACTGTTCACAAATATTTATTTCCACATCCTGTCAGTTAGTATTAGGATGTTCCTGCTTCATCCTGACGAACTCAAGTGTGGCCATGTGGTTTTCTTTGGCCAGTGAATGGGTGTCATGAATGTCATTTCCAATCAGAAGCTTTAAGAGACACATGCTCTGTCACCTCTCCCACAATAATTGGCAGTGTTTCAGAGGAGAGGCTGAGTCACCATGAAAGGACAACAGTGTGGGAACAGAGACCACAGTGAAATCAGTGGAGAGCAATAAGCCTTTATTTTAAGTGAGTGATGTTTGAGGGTTGTTTGTTACCACAATGTAACCTAGCCTATCCCAACTAATGCATACCAGTCAGTGCTTCTGGGTTACTCAATTGTTAAATATCATCACCTTCCACTTTTAAATATATATTGTAAGGATTCTTATTTTCATTGAATGTCTTCAAATTAGTTTTACACATCTTAAAAGCAGTCAAAGGAAATAAAAGTGAAATCTAAAGCTAATGAAATCTTGATAGAGTAAGAAACAGAATTCAAAGCCTCAGCTGTCCTCTAGCTTATATTATATGAATATTTTCATAAGTAAGAAGGTTTTACCAATAAAACTAAGCACATTCTTCTCTCCAAATTTTTACTGGGGCAAAGGTAAATTCAGTACACCTCAAGTGTCAGAAAATAAACCTTATTCTTAGTTCATCAACAGTAGTCTATAGAATATTATTAAGCTGAGATAAAGAAACACAAATGATTTTGAAAACAGAATGGGTAAATACAGAGATTTCCATCTCCACCTACCGTAATGAGACTATACCACAAATAATTCAACACTCCAAGGTATTCTAATATAATAACAACTTATAAATATATAATGTTTTCTTTTAATTCTAATGGAATTATTACTCTAATCATGTCTCTTGACATTAATTGAATATTTTTTTTATCCATTTGAAGTTTTTCTCAACAATCCTTTACCAATGATTTGTACTATTCTTTAAAGGTAAGCACAACAAAGGCTGATAAATATATTTTAATAATTACCTAGGTTTGCAATTGAGAGTGAATGAGTCTCTTATGGGTTCCACAGTCTTAGGACTGTTCACAAATATTTATTTCCACATCCTGTCAGTTAGTATTAGGATGTTCCTGCTTCATCCTGACGAACTCAAGTGTGGCCATGTGGTTTTCTTTGGCCAGTGAATGGGTGTCATGAATGTCATTTCCAATCAGAAGCTTTAAGAGACACATGCTCTGTCACCTCTCCCACAATAATTGGCAGTGTTTCAGAGGAGAGGCTGAGTCACCATGAAAGGACAACAGTGTGGGAACAGAGACCACAGTGAAATCAGTGGAGAGCAATAAGCCTTTATTTTAAGTGAGTGATGTTTGAGGGTTGTTTGTTACCACAATGTAACCTAGCCTATCCCAACTAATGCATACCAGTCAGTGCTTCTGGGTTACTCAATTGTTAAATATCATCACCTTCCACTTTTAAATATATATTGTAAGGATTCTTATTTTCATTGAATGTCTTCAAATTAGTTTTACACATCTTAAAAGCAGTCAAAGGAAATAAAAGTGAAATCTAAAGCTAATGAAATCTTGATAGAGTAAGAAACAGAATTCAAAGCCTCAGCTGTCCTCTAGCTTATATTATATGAATATTTTCATAAGTAAGAAGGTTTTACCAATAAAACTAAGCACATTCTTCTCTCCAAATTTTTACTGGGGCAAAGGTAAATTCAGTACACCTCAAGTGTCAGAAAATAAACCTTATTCTTAGTTCATCAACAGTAGTCTATAGAATATTATTAAGCTGAGATAAAGAAACACAAATGATTTTGAAAACAGAATGGGTAAATACAGAGATTTCCATCTCCACCTACCGTAATGAGACTATACCACAAATAATTCAACACTCCAAGGTATTCTAATATAATAACAACTTATAAATATATAATGTTTTCTTTTAATTCTAATGGAATTATTACTCTAATCATGTCTCTTGACATTAATTGAATATTTTTTTTATCCATTTGAAGTTTTTCTCCTGGGTATATTTTATTGTCAAATTCATCATTTTGCAATTTCCTTCTCAGAGTTTGAACAAAGTAAAACAAAATGTCATCTGTCCATTTGCTAACTATGACTGAGAAGTTGAGATTGGTCAATGATAAATATATCTGTTTCTCCAAAAATGAAAGACTAATTTCAAAATCCTCTTCAAATTTGTATGACTTAACTCCATAGAATTAGGACTTCATGTATATAAGTTAAAAATAACACTTTACCTCGTCAAGGTATCACTAGCAATAGGGTCAAGAACGATAGATATATGTTCAACATAGGAGAACTTCCTACTTATTGCTTAGGGTCAATATTTCCCTAGTAATGTATGGAGAAAGATAAAGACTGGGTTTGCCCTAGTAACACAGACTCTGTGTGTGTGTGTGTGTGTGTGTGTGTGTGTGTGCGTGCGCTCAGTTAATCGTGTTCAACTCTTGAGACCCTATGGACTGTAATCTGCCAGACTCCTTTGTCCAAGGGATTTTCCAGGCAAGGATACTGGAGTGGGTTGCTGAGAGCCAGCTATTTTGAAATAATAAAAACAAAATTGGAGTGTGTGTTACACTGCATATCTCCTGTGCACCAGTTTCCTAGCCTCTATGGAACATATAACTGGAACATTTTTTACAGTAATGGAGACTTCTCTGCCTGTGGGTCCAAAGACAGCTGGCAAGACCTTCCACTTACTTTTATCCAGCTAAGATTGCTACCAGGAAAAAAAAAGATACAGCAATAATTCTTAGCATTTTACAATGTCTTTCCACATTTTAAAAAAATATTAAATGCATGTCTTCTATGTGATTGTCAATGTACTAGTCTTCAAGAATCTAATGATGAGTAGAATCTACATTGGCCCTGTCCTGGGGAGTGGGCCATTGTAATGAGAAAGACAATCAAATCAGCAGTAATATAAAAGGTGATAGTATAGAGTATTCCAGAGTAACAAGAACATGTAGTATAAACATCTAATATGACCCAAGAAGGAAAGCAGAGGAGAATGCAGAAGACTTCTCTTTTTTCATTTTTTTTAAATTTTTTTAGTTTTTACTTTTTTTTAGACGACTTCTAATATATTACCACTATAAATGAAATTAGTCATGCAAAAGCATGCAAGCCTGTCTCAGCATGTTGGGAGCGAGAGAAAGTACCCCTGAGCACAAGATTCTGACCAGAATCTTTAGAAAGCTGAAGTGGTCCTACTCTGTGCCCACACAAAGCCCTGTCACATTTTTGACTCCACAGCTCTAAAAGCATAGGAAATAAAAGTAAGGAATAGAGAGAAGGAAGCTTAGGATCATCCACGTAGGAAAGGATCAGAAAGAATTGTAGAAGCAACATAAAAATGCACTAGCCTAGGAGTCAGGTGAGCAAGGCACTGGGTATTATGACTGCCAACATGCTTGCCCCTGTGATTAGCCCTATAGATGCATTAAATCATTTAACTGTCACTACAGAGCATTAAAGTAGGTATCATAGTATCCCATCTTAAAAATGAGTAAAATGATGCTTAGATAGGATAATAAGTTATATATTCCTGTCTTCCAATCATGAGCTCTAAGCCACCAAGTCACTGCCTGTTCATATAAGTTTCATATTACAAAGGTTTTTGTGAACGCCAGTGTCCAGGCCCAGTCCAGATCAACTATATCAAATCCTCTGAGATAACATTCAAAAATGAGAATTTTTTAAAGCTTTGATTCCATGCAGGCTCTTCCCAAGTCATTCTTCACCTCTATACAAAGAAATTTCTATTAAAAATGTATTTCCAAAATTTTTTTAAAATGTATAAGGGACTGAACAATAACAACAAGGGAATTTATGAACCAAGTAGGTCATTAATCACATAGATCTCATCTTGTCAGTAGTTAGAGTTTTCATGTATATTTATGAATTATCAGAATCCAAAGTCTTCCTTAGCAAGTAACCCCCTCTCTCCAACCTTGGCCCCTGTCAGTCACTAATCTAATTTATGTCCCTCTAGCTTTGCCTTTTCTACTATTTCATATAAATGGAATCATAAAGTACTATGATTTTATGGCTGACTTCTTCCACTGAAGATCATCCTTTGAGATCCATCCATGTTTATGCATAATTCAATAGTTTCCTTTATTGCCAAGTAGTATTTCACTGTATGGATTTACCACAGTTTAGTTAACTAACCACGAATTGATGGACATTTAATTTGTTTCCAGTGTTGCACTATTATGGATGAAGCTTCTCTGACACTCATAAATATATTACCACTATAAATGAAATTAGTCATGCAAAAGCATGCAAGCCTGTCTCAGCATGTTGGGAGCGAGAGAAAGTACCCCTGAGCACAAGATTCTGACCAGAATCTTTAGAAAGCTGAAGTGGTCCTACTCTGTGCCCACACAAAGCCCTGTCACATTTTTGACTCCACAGCTCTAAAAGCATAGGAAATAAAAGTAAGGAATAGAGAGAAGGAAGCTTAGGATCATCCACGTAGGAAAGGATCAGAAAGAATTGTAGAAGCAACATAAAAATGCACTAGCCTAGGAGTCAGGTGAGCAAGGCACTGGGTATTATGACTGCCAACATGCTTGCCCCTGTGATTAGCCCTATAGATGCATTAAATCATTTAACTGTCACTACAGAGCATTAAAGTAGGTATCATAGTATCCCATCTTAAAAATGAGTAAAATGATGCTTAGATAGGATAATAAGTTATATATTCCTGTCTTCCAATCATGAGCTCTAAGCCACCAAGTCACTGCCTGTTCATATAAGTTTCATATTACAAAGGTTTTTGTGAACGCCAGTGTCCAGGCCCAGTCCAGATCAACTATATCAAATCCTCTGAGATAACATTCAAAAATGAGAATTTTTTAAAGCTTTGATTCCATGCAGGCTCTTCCCAAGTCATTCTTCACCTCTATACAAAGAAATTTCTTTTAAAAAATGTATTTCCAAAATTTTTTTAAAATGTATAAGGGACTGAACAATAACAACAAGGGAATTTATGAACCAAGTAGGTCATTAATCACATAGATCTCATCTTGTCAGTAGTTAGAGTTTTCATGTATATTTATGAATTATCAGAATCCAAAGTCTTCCTTAGCAAGTAACCCCCTCTCTCCAACCTTGGCCCCTGTCAGTCACTAATCTAATTTATGTCCCTCTAGCTTTGCCTTTTCTACTATTTCATATAAATGGAATCATAAAGTACTATGATTTTATGGCTGACTTCTTCCACTGAAGATCATCCTTTGAGATCCATCCATGTTTATGCATAATTCAATAGTTTCCTTTATTGCCAAGTAGTATTTCACTGTATGGATTTACCACAGTTTAGTTAACTAACCACGAATTGATGGACATTTAATTTGTTTCCAGTGTTGCACTATTATGGATGAAGCTTCTCTGAACATTCGTGCATAAGTGTTTGTGTGGACATACAGTTTCACTTCATTTAGGTCCTATGTTAACAGTGTGCTTGACTTTCTGACTGATTGTCCTTTAAAATGGCTGTAAAGATTTGCATTGTTAGCAACTACATATGAGAGTTTCAGTTGTTGCACATACTAACTAAGCATGTACTGTTGTCATTCTTTTTAATTTTAACAATTAATTCTTTTTAATTTTAATCATTGCTCATTTTCCCAATGACTAACAAGATTGAATAAATCTCTGTGTGCTTAAAAAAAAAATCCAAGGTCTTCCAATATTATAATTCCACCATTGGACTCGAGTAAGTGAGTGAGCTAATCACTCCAGCACTCTCTTGTGTGATGAGTTAGAGAAGACAGGAAGAACTGAAAGTCAATTCCAGTTAGTGATTGTAGATAATACAGGAGTCATTGCAGTACCAATTATGTAAAATTATGATGCTTATTATTTTTAAAATTAGTATGCAGCCTATATGCTATTTCTTCACAGAAGATCCCTTTAACGTGCAATTTCAGAGCTGCTAAATTGATGCAGCTATCAAACAGAGCTGAATATTTAAGGAGAAACAGAAACTGGGACCTAGTAATAAGAAAAGGCCTGCTAAGATGAATAGAACATTTTTGCATATTTAGTGGAGCAATCCAAAGAAGAGAATGAATAAAAAAGGGCAGAGAAGCTCAAGATAAGTGAGACAGAACTCCATATGGATTTACAATTTGGCAAATAATAAAGGCCTCCAGGGAAACTGATCAAGCCCATGAGAGAGAAAAATAAAAATTCTAGTGGTAAGAATTGAAGAGACCAGATAAGTTGAGAGAAATGCAGCACTATGCAAGTTTTGTATTTTCAAATTTCCTGCAAGCTTAAGAGCCATGCCATGGCACCATGTTCTATTGCCTAATGATGGGGCAGGGAAAAAAAACTGTTCATAAAAAAAAAATTCAGACTCCTTTAGTATCAATAAAACAATAATTGGGCTTTTATGCATAATTGGATACAATCTCAATTGTTCAAAAATAGTCACAACTGTCCATGAGGCTTACTCATACAAAATGTGTCTGAAATTGACCTGGACTTTGAATTGCACCTACCTTAGTCATGGGCATTTATGTTGAGTCACTAATAAACAGCCTCTTGTGTTTTGAATGTTTCCCGTGAATGTTGCCTTCTCAGCCAGTGAAAGGCATTAAGGAATCAATCATGTTCCTCATCACTTGAGCTCAAGGTTATAAGCCACTATACCCTCTTGCTTCCTAAACATTACATATGCATATGCAAAATGGATGAGTCCGGTATAAAGCTTAGCTCACCTCACCTTATAGCAGCTTCAGAACTTACGTTTTTGTTTTTGCTTTTTTAAATTTTGGCCTTGTTTTTTAATTGGTCCTTCATTTATTTATTTTTGTCCATCTTAATTCTTTGGCCTGTGTGGGCCTCCCATCGCAGTGACCTCTCTTGTTGCAGAACACTGGCTCTGGGCACATGCACTCCAGTGCGCTAACTTGCAATTGGACACACCGGTCCAGCCGCTCTGCAGCACATGGTATCTTCCCATGCCAGGGATCAAACCAGTGTCCCTTGCACTGCAAAGCAGACTCTTTACCCACTGGACCACCAGGGAAGCCCCAGAACTTGTATTTTTACCAATCCTTTGGGATAACAAGCAAATAGAAGAGGCATGGGAAAGAAAATATATGAAAGTCATTAAATTAAATAGACAGAGAAAGGAAGCTAGAGAAGAGGAAAAAAGGGCAGAGAAGCTCAAGATAAGTGAGACAGAACTCCATATGGATTTACAATTTGGCAAATAATAAAGGCCTCCAGGGAAACTGATCAAGCCCATGAGAGAGAAAAATAAAAATTCTAGTGGTAAGAATTGAAGAGACCAGATAAGTTGAGAGAAATGCAGCACTATGCAAGTTTTGTATTTTCAAATTTCCTGCAAGCTTAAGAGCCATGCCATGGCACCATGTTCTATTGCCTAATGATGGGGCAGGGAAAAAAAACTGTTCATAAAAAAAAAATTCAGACTCCTTTAGTATCAATAAAACAATAATTGGGCTTTTATGCATAATTGGATACAATCTCAATTGTTCAAAAATAGTCACAACTGTCCATGAGGCTTACTCATACAAAATGTGTCTGAAATTGACCTGGACTTTGAATTGCACCTACCTTAGTCATGGGCATTTATGTTGAGTCACTAATAAACAGCCTCTTGTGTTTTGAATGTTTCCCGTGAATGTTGCCTTCTCAGCCAGTGAAAGGCATTAAGGAATCAATCATGTTCCTCATCACTTGAGCTCAAGGTTATAAGCCACTATACCCTCTTGCTTCCTAAACATTACATATGCATATGCAAAATGGATGAGTCCGGTATAAAGCTTAGCTCACCTCACCTTATAGCAGCTTCAGAACTTACGTTTTTGTTTTTGCTTTTTTAAATTTTGGCCTTGTTTTTTAATTGGTCCTTCATTTATTTATTTTTGTCCATCTTAATTCTTTGGCCTGTGTGGGCCTCCCATCGCAGTGACCTCTCTTGTTGCAGAACACTGGCTCTGGGCACATGCACTCCAGTGCGCTAACTTGCAATTGGACACACCGGTCCAGCCGCTCTGCAGCACATGGTATCTTCCCATGCCAGGGATCAAACCAGTGTCCCTTGCACTGCAAAGCAGACTCTTTACCCACTGGACCACCAGGGAAGCCCCAGAACTTGTATTTTTACCAATCCTTTGGGATAACAAGCAAATAGAAGAGGCATGGGAAAGAAAATATATGAAAGTCATTAAATTAAATAGACAGAGAAAGGAAGCTAGAGAAGAGGAAAAAAAGGGAGAAGTAGAAAAGATATAGATGTAAAACTAAGGATGCAACAAGGGTGATGAGAGGCAAACAGCTCTGAACTAAATTTGGTTAAGAATCTAGTTCAGTTCAACAAACACTTTTTGAGTACCAATCAAGTAGCAGACATTGTTGAATGACCTAGAGGTAATAATATGCAAGATCCAGTTCATTTTTTAAAGAGCTCACAGCCACCTCGGGGTAGGCAGACACATACATGTTTGTGTGTATGTACACATATGTATGTGTGTTTATCTATATATATTTATATATTTTTAATATTCAATTTATAAACTATTTTTGTGTGTTTGTCTCTATATATTTATATATCTTTTAAATATTCAATTTAGAAACTGCTTTTGGAGTAAGTACTATGTTCTAGCCATCATCCTAGGAGCTTAGCATGCAAAAATCAGTGTAGTCTCAGAAGCACAGTACTAGCAGTGAGAGCGAAATACTGTAGGAACACAGAGGAAAGAGTGAAGGCTTCTACAATGAGGTCATAGAAGCCTTTGGAAGTGTCGGCATCTCAGGCCTGGAGGCCACCGCCTTACATTTCCCAGTTGTGTGACTTTGAACAAGTCTCAAAGTCACCATCTCTCTTTACAATACTGTTAGAAGAAACAGGTTTTTATTTTAAATCCTATGATGATTCTGATAGTGTATGCACATCCATATTCACAGGTTAAAACTATTGGAAAACAATCCTCTTCACTCTACCTACCCCAAAAAATGATCACAGCTGTCAATTGCCTCCCATCGCAGTGACCTCTCTTGTTGCAGAACACTGGCTCTGGGCACATGCACTCCAGTGCGCTAACTTGCAATTGGACACACCGGTCCAGCCGCTCTGCAGCACATGGTATCTTCCCATGCCAGGGATCAAACCAGTGTCCCTTGCACTGCAAAGCAGACTCTTTACCCACTGGACCACCAGGGAAGCCCCAGAACTTGTATTTTTACCAATCCTTTGGGATAACAAGCAAATAGAAGAGGCATGGGAAAGAAAATATATGAAAGTCATTAAATTAAATAGACAGAGAAAGGAAGCTAGAGAAGAGGAAAAAAAGGGAGAAGTAGAAAAGATATAGATGTAAAACTAAGGATGCAACAAGGGTGATGAGAGGCAAACAGCTCTGAACTAAATTTGGTTAAGAATCTAGTTCAGTTCAACAAACACTTTTTGAGTACCAATCAAGTAGCAGACATTGTTGAATGACCTAGAGGTAATAATATGCAAGATCCAGTTCATTTTTTAAAGAGCTCACAGCCACCTCGGGGTAGGCAGACACATACATGTTTGTGTGTATGTACACATATGTATGTGTGTTTATCTATATATATTTATATATTTTTAATATTCAATTTATAAACTATTTTTGTGTGTTTGTCTCTATATATTTATATATCTTTTAAATATTCAATTTAGAAACTGCTTTTGGAGTAAGTACTATGTTCTAGCCATCATCCTAGGAGCTTAGCATGCAAAAATCAGTGTAGTCTCAGAAGCACAGTACTAGCAGTGAGAGCGAAATACTGTAGGAACACAGAGGAAAGAGTGAAGGCTTCTACAATGAGGTCATAGAAGCCTTTGGAAGTGTCGGCATCTCAGGCCTGGAGGCCACCGCCTTACATTTCCCAGTTGTGTGACTTTGAACAAGTCTCAAAGTCACCATCTCTCTTTACAATACTGTTAGAAGAAACAGGTTTTTATTTTAAATCCTATGATGATTCTGATAGTGTATGCACATCCATATTCACAGGCTAAAACTATTGGAAAAACAATCCTCTTCACTCTACTACCCCAAGGGTGACTCAGTCAGACTTTTTCAAATGTAAGAAAGTCTGCAATTAAGACAATGTCGATCACAGGTCTAGATAACCAGAGTTTAAGACCAAAAGGACATGTGAAAGAAATTGAGTCCCTGCTCTTTGCCTGTCAACTACAGTGATGACAGGCCAAGGGACATACTTAGGCTGGACACAGCACCTTCATCACGCTCATAGCTATCCACTCCCACACTATTTTTGGCACACTGGAGTGACGGAATTCAAAATTCTTCATTTCGTGCAGGCACAGAGTTCGGAACCTTTTCTGTAACTTCATTCCTTCCATTAACAAGAAAACTGAGAGAGAAAAAAAAAATCAAAAGATATTCCCAAATTACAGACCTTGCTGGTACAGCATCTCATGTATGTGGTTACCCAGCTCAGGCAAGAGAATGTTGAGGTTTTGACAGAGGGGTAAAAAATGCTAAGGTTTTCCACGTCTGCCTGTTTCTGTCCTGAGAGGAGAGATGTGGTGATACTGAAGGGGGAATAGAAGACTAAGGAAAAAAGTAGCAACTGATGGCATAAGTAATTAGCCACACACACACACAATTAGTATTCAACATCCATAACTCACCTGTTCCTTTGATACCTTAAAGGAAATAGTCCAGAGGAAGTAACTCTGTTGCCTGACTTTCAACAGTTTGCTTTTCTATCTTAAACAGAAAGCAACCCAATTTCTTCTATCTACCTGACATGTTACCAGTTCATGACTAAATAACTAATAAATAACTGCTGACAGGTAAGCCTCAAGGGGCCTCCAAGGCACAGCTTGGATGTTTGTGTTAATAAGTCTAGTCTCAAAGTAGAACTGGCAATCTCCAAAGATTGTCTGAGCATTCAGACAATCTCCTCTCCACCCATTGTTTTGCTAATCCTAACCACAACTTTATAATGCAAAATGGGATTTGGGCATGTTTGTCTTGGTTGAATGTTTAAAAGAATGGCTGAATGTGGCTCAGAATTCTGTATTTTATCTACTAGAATTCAGTCTAATCATTGCCTCTAATCAAAACAGCTGTTTCACAGCACTAATATTAGAAAAGTCTTTGTCAGAGTGCCTTCCCTCTTGTTTGGTTA
The DNA here is from genome assembly GCA_022376925.1 of Tragulus kanchil. Classification (NCBI taxonomy): domain Eukaryota; kingdom Metazoa; phylum Chordata; class Mammalia; order Artiodactyla; family Tragulidae; genus Tragulus; species Tragulus kanchil. The sequence continues at coordinate 238,809,775 of JAIOJX010000004.1, read as the reverse complement.
CATATTAGCTACTCCCTACAGGTAGGTCCTGGCCTGTTCTATATGTGATGGTAGAGAGGAGGATCAAAGGGAAATTGAGGAATTGCAGTTCCACTGAGGTTCAACATAAAGGTTGCAATACTTTACCTGTTTTTTAATAAAGTTGTTCCTTTCTCCCATCATGTGATATTCAAATATGGTGTATGTGTGTTTGTGTGTGTGTGTATGTGAACCAAAGGTGAGTGAAAGAAACTAGAGAGATGGTAATGATAGAACTTAGAAGTATTATCTTGAAAGGTACTTGAAAATTGTGTATCAAACCATAAAAGTGATAAAACTTGGCCACCTCATTCTAATTTTTAAATGGGCTGAATGAGGTCCAGAGACTTCAGTGACGTTCTCAGGACAAAAATGGACAATTGAACTGATGAGAGTTAATGTTTATTGCCTTCCAGATCATCAACCTCTTTTACATCTAATGCTTGATCCATTTATAGTTAACCAGGGCTTTGGAAATTTCTGCACTTACTTTTGCCATTAGATGATAAGCTGCTCCAAGTCATACTCTATATCTCCTTTGCTTTTGCTACTACTTCTTATGACTGCTTTGTCCCTTGCCCCTCTCCCTGCCCCACCACTCAGAGCCACAGCACTTAGAACACAGGCAAACTCAATTAATATTCATGGTCTGAACCCAAGTTGCAGCATCTTTTTTGTGTGTATCATATTGTCGTTGTTGTTCAGTTGCTTAGTCATGTCTGATTCTTTTGTGACCCCATAAACTATAGCACACCACGCTTCTCTGTCTTTCACTATCTCCCAGAGTTTGTTGAAACTCATGTCCATTGAGTCATGATACTACCCAGCCGTGTCATCCTCTGTCACCCCCTTCTCCTCTCACTCTCCATCTTTCCCAGCATCAGAGTCTTTTCTAATGAGCTGGTTCTTTGCATCAAGTGACCAAAGTATTGGAGCTTCAGCGTTAGCACCTTCCAATGAATATTCAGGGTCGATTTCCATTAGGATTGACTAGTTTGATCTCTGTACTGATGCTAATAGCCTTCATTTTCCCTTGAAAAGTCTTTGTCAGAGTGCCTTCCTCTTGTTTGGTTACATATTAGCTACTCCCTACAGGTAGGTCCTGGCCTGTTCTATATGTGATGGTAGAGAGGAGGATCAAAGGGAAATTGAGGAATTGCAGTTCCACTGAGGTTCAACATAAAGGTTGCAATACTTTACCTGTTTTTTAATAAAGTTGTTCCTTTCTCCCATCATGTGATATTCAAATATGGTGTATGTGTGTTTGTGTGTGTGTGTATGTGAACCAAAGGTGAGTGAAAGAAACTAGAGAGATGGTAATGATAGAACTTAGAAGTATTATCTTGAAAGGTACTTGAAAATTGTGTATCAAACCATAAAAGTGATAAAACTTGGCCACCTCATTCTAATTTTTAAATGGGCTGAATGAGGTCCAGAGACTTCAGTGACGTTCTCAGGACAAAAATGGACAATTGAACTGATGAGAGTTAATGTTTATTGCCTTCCAGATCATCAACCTCTTTTACATCTAATGCTTGATCCATTTATAGTTAACCAGGGCTTTGGAAATTTCTGCACTTACTTTTGCCATTAGATGATAAGCTGCTCCAAGTCATACTCTATATCTCCTTTGCTTTTGCTACTACTTCTTATGACTGCTTTGTCCCTTGCCCCTCTCCCTGCCCCACCACTCAGAGCCACAGCACTTAGAACACAGGCAAACTCAATTAATATTCATGGTCTGAACCCAAGTTGCAGCATCTTTTTTGTGTGTATCATATTGTCGTTGTTGTTCAGTTGCTTAGTCATGTCTGATTCTTTTGTGACCCCATAAACTATAGCACACCACGCTTCTCTGTCTTTCACTATCTCCCAGAGTTTGTTGAAACTCATGTCCATTGAGTCATGATACTACCCAGCCGTGTCATCCTCTGTCACCCCCTTCTCCTCTCACTCTCCATCTTTCCCAGCATCAGAGTCTTTTCTAATGAGCTGGTTCTTTGCATCAAGTGACCAAAGTATTGGAGCTTCAGCGTTAGCACCTTCCAATGAATATTCAGGGTCGATTTCCATTAGGATTGACTAGTTTGATCTCCTTGCTGTCCAAAGGGCTCTAATCAAGAGTTTTCTCCAACATCACAGTTCTAGAGCATCAATTCTTTGGTGTTCAGCCTTCTTTATGGTCCAGCTCACATTCATACATGATTACTGGAAAAACCATAGCTTTGACTATACAGACCTTTGTCAGCAAAATGATGTCTGTGCTTTTTAATACACTGTCTAGGTACCATATATACAAGGCCAAATTGTCCTAAACCTTTGTGACTACAACCTGCTCCGTAGTAATAATAATCACTTTGTCTTATAGCCTAGAGTTTTCTTTTAATTAAATTTTACTGTCTCAGTAAATAACTGTTCTGACTGACTCTACTCTTATGAGGATGTGCAATTGGAAAAATCACCTCTCATTCCTAATCACATTCTAAAAACAATCCTAAATTTCTAAACTCACTTTCCTTTTATCTTCAGCCTTATGATTTTTTTCTATTATTTGAGAATACAGTGAAAGGATATCTAACTAGGAGTCAAAGGACATCAGTTAAGTCTGGTTTCTGTCTTCTTGATGCCAGAGTAATCTCAGTAAGCATGGACCATGTTCATGGTCTTAGGGGTGCATTAGTAACTGAGTGAATGAATGTCAAAATTCATTAATCTACCTATGACAGATCACATGGACTTTTGGAAACTTGGTTCCCTCATTTACATAACAAAAGCATTATAATCTGTAATCTTAAAATTATGATAAATAATTCCAAATAAGTGAAACCATTATCTCAGAGAAAAATCTATATGCTGCATTCATCACAGTGTTATTCACAATAGCCAAGATATAGAAATAACCTAAGCATATGCCAACAAATAAAGAAGACATGGTATGTGTACACAAGAGAACATTACTAGCCTTAAAAAAAGAAGGAAACCCTGTCCTTTGCAACAACATGGATGATCCTGCTAATTAAAATAAGGCAACCAGAGAGGCAAATTCTGTATAGTTACACTTCTATGTAGAATCTTTTTTAAAAAGCTGAATTCATAGAAGCAGAGAATAGAAAAGTAGTTACCAGGGACTGCAAGGTGAGAAAAATAGACAGAGATACAAACTCTTAATTATCAGGTGAATAAAGTCTGAAGATCTAATGTATAGTATGGTGTCTATAGTTGATGATACTGTATTGTTTAATTGATATTTGCTAAAAAATTAGAACCTAAATATTCTCAATAACAAAAATGAAAATGATAAATATTATATGAGGTAATGAATGTGTTAGATAATTCAGTGGGAATAATCTTTTCACAATATATACATACATCTAATCATCCCACTGTATACTTTAAATATCTTGCACTTTGTCCCTCAGTGTGTCCAGTTTTCTGGCATCCCATGGATTGTAGCCCACCAGGCTTCTCTGTCTGTGGAATTTTCCAGACAAGAAAACTGAAGTGGGTTGCCATTTCCTCCTTCAGAAGATCCTTGCAACCCAGGGATCAAACTCAGCTCTCTCTCCTGCATTGGCAGGTAGATTCTTTGCCACTAGCGCCACCTGGGAAACCCTTAAATATCTTACAGTTCTATTTGTTAGTTATTCCTCAATTTTTAAAATAAACACATATTTTAAAAAGTAAGAGAAATATTAGATACTTATACTGTACTAGGTATTTAAATACAGTGAAAGGATATCTAACTAGGAGTCAAAGGACATCAGTTAAGTCTGGTTTCTGTCTTCTTGATGCCAGAGTAATCTCAGTAAGCATGGACCATGTTCATGGTCTTAGGGGTGCATTAGTAACTGAGTGAATGAATGTCAAAATTCATTAATCTACCTATGACAGATCACATGGACTTTTGGAAACTTGGTTCCCTCATTTACATAACAAAAGCATTATAATCTGTAATCTTAAAATTATGATAAATAATTCCAAATAAGTGAAACCATTATCTCAGAGAAAAATCTATATGCTGCATTCATCACAGTGTTATTCACAATAGCCAAGATATAGAAATAACCTAAGCATATGCCAACAAATAAAGAAGACATGGTATGTGTACACAAGAGAACATTACTAGCCTTAAAAAAAGAAGGAAACCCTGTCCTTTGCAACAACATGGATGATCCTGCTAATTAAAATAAGGCAACCAGAGAGGCAAATTCTGTATAGTTACACTTCTATGTAGAATCTTTTTTAAAAAGCTGAATTCATAGAAGCAGAGAATAGAAAAGTAGTTACCAGGGACTGCAAGGTGAGAAAAATAGACAGAGATACAAACTCTTAATTATCAGGTGAATAAAGTCTGAAGATCTAATGTATAGTATGGTGTCTATAGTTGATGATACTGTATTGTTTAATTGATATTTGCTAAAAAATTAGAACCTAAATATTCTCAATAACAAAAATGAAAATGATAAATATTATATGAGGTAATGAATGTGTTAGATAATTCAGTGGGAATAATCTTTTCACAATATATACATACATCTAATCATCCCACTGTATACTTTAAATATCTTGCACTTTGTCCCTCAGTGTGTCCAGTTTTCTGGCATCCCATGGATTGTAGCCCACCAGGCTTCTCTGTCTGTGGAATTTTCCAGACAAGAAAACTGAAGTGGGTTGCCATTTCCTCCTTCAGAAGATCCTTGCAACCCAGGGATCAAACTCAGCTCTCTCTCCTGCATTGGCAGGTAGATTCTTTGCCACTAGCGCCACCTGGGAAACCCTTAAATATCTTACAGTTCTATTTGTTAGTTATTCCTCAATTTTTTTAAAATAAACACATATTTTAAAAAGTAAGAGAAATATTAGATACTTATACTGTACTAGGTATTTTTAAATACATAAAGGGCTGCACATATACATATAATAAATATATAGTTTAGTCATTACCACAACCCCCAATAGATAAAGATTAGCCATTGCCACAACTTCCCATTTTACATGGGAAGAAGGCTAAAACTCACTTAAATTATGTAACTGGCTGAAAGTCACACAGTGAGAAACTGGCAGAACTGATTTTTAATCTCAAAGCTACGTGTCTCCAACATGAATGCTGTGATCCCTTTGTCACTCTATTTCTCTTTACTTTATAGTTCTTTATCTCTGTATGAACTCCATCTTGCCAATCTGTGATTGATTTAGATAAAGAGGGCTCTAAATCTTAGTGACTTCAGACACTTGTGAGTGTCTTTGCCATGGGATCACATTGACCCAGGGATCGAACCCAGGTCTCCTGCCTTACAGGCCACCAGGAAAACCCAGTGGAAAACACTGTGCTAAATAATCACTTGGATTCCTTGCCATTATAATAGTCTGTTATTCTGTAAATAAAAATTAAATGTGTATCTGTAGAAAAAAACAAAAGAAGAAGAAGGCATGCCATTCAGAAGAGATAGAGGCTGTTCCTATAATTAACAGACCAAAGGAATAGTTGTGTTACAAGGGACACAGGTATCTCAATTTTTTAAAAAATGGCATACCTTCTCAGTGTTCATTCATGGTAGACTCTTTGGAGTCCCTTGCTGAATGACATTTAAAACTGCATAGTAATATACCATGTTTCAAGAAATGCAAAGAGAGCCTTCCCTTTCTCTGTCCCTGGTTTCTGCAAGTTTAATTATTCTGATAGTCCGACACATATGTGGATTTACAAGTAATCTCTTAAGAGTGTCCTACATCCATTTTGCTGTGCTCTGAAGCTACCCATTTCTGTCTGCTGAAAGAGCCCAATTCAGCAACTTCATTTCTTTTAATGCTTTTTTCAACCTACAAACCAAAGGTCAGTGACAAGAGGGTAACTTTGACTGCAGATACCTTAATCTTTTCTGCCTCCTCCCAACAAAACATGTCTTTTAAAAAATGGTGACTTTTTTCTTTTTTTTAACTTTAGGGAAAGGGCTCTATATACCCTAGTTATAACACTGTGATGATTTCATCCTCATTTTCTAGACTCTGTTCACCTACCTTGCATATTTTCCTTTTTATCAAAATGAGTTTAATAACAGAAGGAAACCCTGTCCAATTTCTTCCAAGAGATATCTCATGCATACCTATGACAAATTTTTTAAGGTTTCCTATTAAAATCTAACTTAAATGATAAGTGTTCATTATCAAAGGTTTTGTCGTCAGTTATCAGGAAATTACCCTGAAGCATAAACCTGGGTTCACAAAACAAAACTGTTCCCTGCTCCTGTCATCCCTCCCAGTTGCCTCAGTCTTAACCTTCAGTAACTATACTTAGATCATTGATGTTTGAAATGATGATCCAAGGACATTATAAAATCAGAATCATCAAGAAAATTCAAGTAACATTTGAAAATCATCCTTCTAATGACAGGAAAGATAACTCACATATTTTCTAATGTCTATTCAATAACAAAGATGGAAATAAAATAGAGTAAAAGAACTCTTAACCAGAAATCCAGCTAAATAGAACAATCCATTTACCAAAACATCTGGTTAACCATATATTCCAGTGCATTTTGTACTTGAATTTACAAGGTCAGGAATATCCAGCTGTCCTCAAAGTTAATTTTGGGTTGATTCATGTATAAACAGGTATTACAGGAAAACCAGGACAAGTGTAGAAAGTTCGCGGATTTTTATGGCTGTTCTTCCCACATGGTGGGAGACAGGAGGGGATGGAAGATAAAAGGAAACATAAAGGCCTCTGGGGTCAAATGCCATGTTCTATCAAGGTTCACTTCCCACTGCTCCACTTATTCAACCTGACTTCATCACAGCAGAAAGCACAATGCCATTCGCCAGATGTAAATATCCCCTCTTGGAGCTGTCAGACATTTTTGGTGGTTCACCAGCCTGACCTTCAAAATCATGTTCATGACATTTATCTCAAGCCTAAAAGTTTTATACCAGAGAATCTAAACTGTGTGAGCACAGAAACAGCAGGTTCTTACATTGAAGTTCAAATTTTATTAAACAACAACAATAAAACTTTGTCACTTAATATTTAAATCCTGGCCAGGGAAGAGAAGAGAAGAAATATGGAAATGTTGTTTTGTTTCACACTATTATTTCATGACATCAAATTATAAAATTGAAGCTAGGGCACTGAATAACTAAAATGAATTTATGTTTTCAAGGAAACCCTGTCCAATTTCTTCCAAGAGATATCTCATGCATACCTATGACAAATTTTTTAAGGTTTCCTATTAAAATCTAACTTAAATGATAAGTGTTCATTATCAAAGGTTTTGTCGTCAGTTATCAGGAAATTACCCTGAAGCATAAACCTGGGTTCACAAAACAAAACTGTTCCCTGCTCCTGTCATCCCTCCCAGTTGCCTCAGTCTTAACCTTCAGTAACTATACTTAGATCATTGATGTTTGAAATGATGATCCAAGGACATTATAAAATCAGAATCATCAAGAAAATTCAAGTAACATTTGAAAATCATCCTTCTAATGACAGGAAAGATAACTCACATATTTTCTAATGTCTATTCAATAACAAAGATGGAAATAAAATAGAGTAAAAGAACTCTTAACCAGAAATCCAGCTAAATAGAACAATCCATTTACCAAAACATCTGGTTAACCATATATTCCAGTGCATTTTGTACTTGAATTTACAAGGTCAGGAATATCCAGCTGTCCTCAAAGTTAATTTTGGGTTGATTCATGTATAAACAGGTATTACAGGAAAACCAGGACAAGTGTAGAAAGTTCGCGGATTTTTATGGCTGTTCTTCCCACATGGTGGGAGACAGGAGGGGATGGAAGATAAAAGGAAACATAAAGGCCTCTGGGGTCAAATGCCATGTTCTATCAAGGTTCACTTCCCACTGCTCCACTTATTCAACCTGACTTCATCACAGCAGAAAGCACAATGCCATTCGCCAGATGTAAATATCAGCTCTTGGAGCTGTCAGACATTTTTGGTGGTTCACCAGCCTGACCTTCAAAATCATGTTCATGACATTTATCTCAAGCCTAAAAGTTTTATACCAGAGAATCTAAACTGTGTGAGCACAGAAACAGCAGGTTCTTACATTGAAGTTCAAATTTTATTAAACAACAACAATAAAACTTTGTCACTTAATATTTAAATCCTGGCCAGGGAAGAGAAGAGAAGAAATATGGAAATGTTGTTTTGTTTCACACTATTATTTCATGACATCAAATTATAAAATTGAAGCTAGGGCACTGAATAACTAAAATGAATTTATGTTTTCAAGGAAAACCATATAAGATTTAGTTCTACACCACTGACCATTTTATATGAAGCAGATTTCTTCCCTGTGTTTTCCATTTTTTTGTATTCTGAAAAGCTCAGTCATAAAAGTATAGTATATAGTGATATTTGTTCTAAATACCTTGTGTTATAATAGTCAAAGCTGTCAGTTGCTCTTTTCTTTGTAGAACCATGAACTCTCAGCCTCTAAATAAGACAGATGTTTTCTCTTATGTGAAGCCATCCTGAAATAAGAGTCTACATTTTGTAAAAGTAAGCAGTATGATACATTTGCCAAAAAGAGAGAGAAAAGGAAAGAAAAAGACAAATTTACCTAAACCTCAAGTAATTAAAGTTAAACCCTCCTGCAAATTTCTCTATTTTGTCCTTCTCCGATCCAGATTTGTCCTTCTTTAACTATGATTTTACTTCCAAATAGGTTAACAGTAGACCCACAAGCATTGTCTACTGTTTCATAATGGCTCACATATGCCATCCATCTGCCTAAGCAGCCACATCTTAAGAAAGAAATCTTGGCTTTCCCTCCCTTTATATCTTCCATGGTGCTCAGCTGGTAAATATTTAAGATGCACTTGCTGTTTATTACATGTTCACACAACTATAGACACACAAGAAAATTGTTCGACAGTGACAGAAGTGGAACTTTTTTGTCATATGACAAAGGTGATCTATTCAAACAAAAAGGTCCAAAGGCTAAATATGAATCTAAGGTATACTTCCCCAGACACTTAAAAAAAAAAAAAAAAAACAAAACTGTCACAGCGTCCTCTGTAGAGTCAGAAACAATGAGGTTTTAGTGACACTTGCACTTAACACCTGTAGGCCCATCCCACTAAGTGGGCCAGAGAGTAAGGCAATTATCCAGGTGACTCATGGAAATAAGCCATTTTTAGCTGAAACATCTAAGCAGTTCAGGCTAAAGTAGGCTGTTACCTGGGTCATTCAGGCAAAAGCAGGTTGTTTGGTTTAAATTTTCTGGGAGTAGGAGGCAGGGTGAAAGCCAACAGAACTGAAAAATCAGCCAGGAGCTCTCCCAAAGCCCTAGAATTGCTGTTTATGGCATGGTGAGCAGGCTTCAGGGACACTCGAGAAGGGGAAGGGACTAACATTTTGGTGATCCCATAGTCTGCTGCTGGTGTACACAGATGTAGTCTTGGTTTGAAATCCAGAGTTTTGGGTCTTAAGAAACCTCCTTTTTTTTTTTTGAGATAGAAAGCTTCAATGTATTGATGATTGTCTGCAGTGCATAGTTCATTCCATTTTAATAGTATCTCTCTCTCTCTTTTTTTTTAATTCTTTATTTTAAAGGTTTTACAGAGTTTTGTTGTTCACAGACATGTATGTTCCCAGATCAGTCATATGAATATCCCTGGTCCCCACCCCCCCAGTTCCCCCCATCCCATCTCTCCAGACCATCGCCCCATGCCATTGTGAGCACTCCTATTCCCCTAGCACAATGACAATAGCTCTCTTTTCCACACATGACAGTATAGGTTTCCATGTTACTCCCTCCATGCCTCCCCCTCCCTATTTCTTCCCCACAATGTCCCTATGTCTATGCTCTGTCTGTGTTTCCATGAGAAGAAACTTCCTTTTAACATCGTTGATGGGTAGGAAAAGGAACACTTGATTATACTGATCCTGACTATTCAAGCATTGAAGGGCACGTCATAGACATCAGCTCATCAAACAATAGATTCTGACATTAAAACCATAGTAACATTTCTGGTCCTTGTAGAAATAACATTTAAGATCTCTGTCATTCATGTTGCACACAATACTGTTTCCTGGCTCTGTCATCTGAGGCACACAAGTCCTTTATACACTTTACCAAAGGAGCGATCGATGTCTGCCATCTGGGTGCTAGCCCAGAGCTCCCCCATCTGATGTCAGCCCAAGAGCTTTGTTGAAAAGCTGCTTCCCTCATTGCCCAGGCTGTTTCCAGCCAGGGACAGGAACCATTTTGCATTGTTGACTCTTAGCAGTCTGATTGCTTTACTTGTGTCTCAGTAGGATGTTCCATTTTTTTATTTATTCTGTGTTTTATTTGCATATTCTGCTCACTGCAGCTCTAAAACCATAGGCCCTACCACAGAAACTATTGTAAGTCATTGTGTTATTCAGACCACAGCAAGTTTCAGTGAAAAGGGACAGAGAGTGATGAAACACGGTGGAGTACAATAAATATGATGCCCCAAAGACTAAGGACACTCATGCAGTCTCCAGGGACGTTTCTTAGCCATGGATTAGTTTACTTGTTATCCCCTTGAGAGTTAGTAGTTCACAGTCCAGACAGACCTCTGTACCTATGGTATCACATCCATGAATTCAACCAACTGCAAACCAGAAAGATTGTTTTTAATCAGAACATTTCAAAAAGAAAAACATTTACTGCATCCCAGCAACTATTTTGGAGAAGGAAATGGCAATTTCCTTCTCCAGTATTCTTGCCTGGAAAATCCCATGGACAGAGGAGACTGGCAGGCTGCAGTCCCTAGGGTCACAGAGAGTCAAACACAACTGAGTACACATCACACACACACAGCAACTATTTACATAGCATTTACATTGTATTAGGTATTACAATCTAGAGATAAAGTATGTGGGAGGATATGTGTAGGTTATAAGCAAATACTATGCCATTTTACATAAGGAAATTGAGCATCAGGGAGTCTTGAAACCAATCTCCCATGTGTTTAGGGTAGGAAAAGGAACACTTGATTATACTGATCCTGACTATTCAAGCATTGAAGGGCACGTCATAGACATCAGCTCATCAAACAATAGATTCTGACATTAAAACCATAGTAACATTTCTGGTCCTTGTAGAAATAACATTTAAGATCTCTGTCATTCATGTTGCACACAATACTGTTTCCTGGCTCTGTCATCTGAGGCACACAAGTCCTTTATACACTTTACCAAAGGAGCGATCGATGTCTGCCATCTGGGTGCTAGCCCAGAGCTCCCCCATCTGATGTCAGCCCAAGAGCTTTGTTGAAAAGCTGCTTCCCTCATTGCCCAGGCTGTTTCCAGCCAGGGACAGGAACCATTTTGCATTGTTGACTCTTAGCAGTCTGATTGCTTTACTTGTGTCTCAGTAGGATGTTCCATTTTTTTATTTATTCTGTGTTTTATTTGCATATTCTGCTCACTGCAGCTCTAAAACCATAGGCCCTACCACAGAAACTATTGTAAGTCATTGTGTTATTCAGACCACAGCAAGTTTCAGTGAAAAGGGACAGAGAGTGATGAAACACGGTGGAGTACAATAAATATGATGCCCCAAAGACTAAGGACACTCATGCAGTCTCCAGGGACGTTTCTTAGCCATGGATTAGTTTACTTGTTATCCCCTTGAGAGTTAGTAGTTCACAGTCCAGACAGACCTCTGTACCTATGGTATCACATCCATGAATTCAACCAACTGCAAACCAGAAAGATTGTTTTTAATCAGAACATTTCAAAAAGAAAAACATTTACTGCATCCCAGCAACTATTTTGGAGAAGGAAATGGCAATTTCCTTCTCCAGTATTCTTGCCTGGAAAATCCCATGGACAGAGGAGACTGGCAGGCTGCAGTCCCTAGGGTCACAGAGAGTCAAACACAACTGAGTACACATCACACACACACAGCAACTATTTACATAGCATTTACATTGTATTAGGTATTACAATCTAGAGATAAAGTATGTGGGAGGATATGTGTAGGTTATAAGCAAATACTATGCCATTTTACATAAGGAAATTGAGCATCAGGGAGTCTTGAAACCAATCTCCCATGGATCCTGAGTGAGGACTGTGTAGACACGGGAGTCAGGTAAGGCAGGCATAAAATTCTAGTTCTATTTATTGCTAGAATGCCTTTAACCTCTTCAAATCTCAATTTCCTCAACTCTAATATAAGCGTAAATATTAAAATAGCCTTACATAGTTGTTAGATCAGACAATACTTATAAAGCACTTGTTTAGCACAGAGAGGGTACAAAATAAGCTTTCTAATATGGTAGCTATTAGATCACTGTCATCTCTTCTTCTACTGCTTAGCGATTGTCCAGTATACTGCTCTTCGTGAATGATGCTTCTTCCCTAGACCATCCCAAAGTGAAATATGATTCAAATCTTTCCTTCTTCTTTAGCAATCCCACATTAGATTCATGGAATGATTGACATTTTCTAAGATATTTAACCAGTAGTAATATTAAGAAAATCAAGAATGATTTGCCTTTGACATATTAAGCTGGTTTTCATGTTTTTGGTATTTTTGTTCCCTTAAACACAATCATAACCATTCATAAATTTGTATAACTGGGCTTAGAAAAACTGAGGAAAGAGCCATCTTCAGAGAGACGAAAACAACAGAGGCTAATCCCTAGAACCCTGATTCATGCATTAAATGTCCAATACAAGACATTTAAATGTGACATCCTTGTATTGGACATTTAATGCATGAAACAGGGTTCTAGGGATTAGAATTCAGGTTTTCAGAACAAGATTCTTGTTTCAGAACAAGAATGCATTGTAGCTGGTGACAACAAGGAAGAAAGACTTCCTGACACACCAGACATAATGACCATATTTCTTCAGACAAGAATGAATCATGTCACTGTCTAAAAAGCACAAATGTATCTACCATGCAAGGGAATATTTATAGCAAAACTGTCCTGGAAAATCTGGACTTAGTGGTTACTGCTAACTAGGACAACTAACCTTGGAGAACCCTTCATATATAGTGAAATTTAGACTTTTTGTGTTAAATCCAGTATGAAGTGCCTTTCTCTAGGGCCTTCTGGTCTAGTGGTGAGTCCCCATGTGTCTTGAACTGAGTAAAATATCCAGGTAGCCTTATAAGCTTTTAGAAATTTCACTTCTCCCTTAGACTTAGACATAATGATACATTTTATCTCTCCCTTAGAACTAGACATAATGGTATAAATTCTCTGATACACTTGGGGGGGGAGTTGTAGATATTTCCAGATATTTTGAAATATCTCAGTTTCCTCTCAGCTACGTATCACTTTTTTAATTCTAAAAATAAAATTCTTGGGTTTCATTTCTGTTACTTGATGTCTGATCACTGATAAGAGATCTAGCACCGCTAAATCCCAAAGTGATAGATAACTAAATTCAGCAGATTTGCTATTTACAAATTCTTACCCATCACAATGGGTTAAGTTAATGGTTCAAGTTAAGGAGAATTTTGTCATTCAATTATGTACAAATTATCTTCTTTACTATCTGCAAATCAAATTGGAATAAAAATTAAATTGAAAAAGTATATCTTCAGTAGGAAAAAAAAGCCTGAAGAAAAAGTGGTTACCCCCTTCCTATCTCTCCAAACTCACCTTGTGCCCTTCTCCTGTTTGCCTTTCTCCAACCACAAAGGCCTTCATTCAGTCTTCTGGAGAGCTAAATCTCTCCCTATCCCCTAGCCCTTTGGCAGGCCATCTTTACTTGTATGCTCTTATTTCTTATCAGCCCGCTACCCACTCCATTTCTTTACTGCACATACTCCTATTTTGATATATTTATCCTTCATGGTGCTGCTGCTTCCCAGTCATGTCCAACTCTTTGTTAACCCCTGGACTGTGGCCTGCCAGGCTCCTCTGTACATCGAATTTTCCAGGCAAGAATATTAGGGTGAGTTGCCATTTCCTACTCCAGCAGATCTTCCTGACCCAGAGGTTGAACCCACATCTCTTGCATCTCCTGCATTGGCAGGTGAAATCTTTACCACTGCACCACCTGGGAAGCCCATCCTTCTTCACAGTACATGATCATAATTGTAATTAATTCATTACTGGAGTGGAGTGCTATCTCTTTCCCTGCCAGACTCAATTTCCATGAGAACAGACACTGTATCCTTCTTATTCATAGCTCTATCTATCCTAATAAGAAGGTACACACAGTAGGTGCTCACTAAAAATTGACTGACTGTTGGAATACATGCTACAGGTTTTAGAGAAACTTTTAAAGTTATCATTTTAAAGCTTCTTTCTGGCTTAACTAACAGTGTTATAGGTCTTCCAAGAAGTTGGAAATCTCCTTTAAATTCTATAAAACTACTCAGAGAGCATTTAACATCAATAGTCATTTTTTACAGTCCCAAAGGAAATTGCCAGTTTATAGTGGGCAAGAATTGCCTTGACTCATATCTGCCTAACATGAAAGTACCTAGTCTTTTCATTAAAATTCCTTGCCTTTTACCTTTTAATTTCAACTAGAATTCTCACCTAACCAAGACTTGTGTAGATAAAAGTACTTTCTTTTGAAACATATGGTTATATCTTTATTTTTAAAAAGGAAAATCCTAACTACAAACCTGATTCTTTATCAAATTCTCATCCATTTTTCTCTCTTTCATTTTTTTTAAGTAGTGTAGTGGGTCATCGACCAACTCTAGTGTCCCACCAAATGCTGCAGACCAAGAACAGAAACTGCTCTGCAATTGTCCAAATTATAGTGAGCATCAGATAAAAGGTTTGCTATCTCCTGTTCTCTGTTTTCAGGAGCCATAAATAACCCACCACAAGCAGAGCTCCCCTCTGCAAGCAGCACAGTACATCCTGAAAGTATGAATAGAGGGAGAATAGTCTTGCTGTTTCAATAATACAAGTGGAAAGCACATATCTTATCTTCTTAGCAATCCAAGTTGATGACAGCATTAGATCAGTCGCACCCCGTCTTGCCCCAAAATGTCTTACTACACAACACTGCTGCTATTTGCTATCTGTGTGTGCTTAGCACTAAAACAGAGAGGTGAAAGCACCATTTCTGGTTTTATGTTTGTGAGACTTTTTAATAATTCACACAACAATCAGACAGTTCTCAAGTTGGCTTGTCCTAAGAGTTAAGACACAAGACCCCTGCAAAGAAAGAAAATAGGAAAGCTTTCCAACTGTCCAAAAAGGAAGGCTGATACTGGTTTCCTTTGAGCTGCCCTGTGATTAAATGAAGCCAATGGCACAAGTGTCCTCAGGCTTTGGAGAGGGTTAGTCAGGGAGCAGGACAGTTTACACAGGATCACCTGCCAAAATTTGCACTTGGACAGGGCTCCACTTCCTTTACGAAAGTAAAGAATGGAAAGTCTTGTCACACTGGAGATTCAGTTAAACTTGATTCAAATATTTAGGCTATGACTACCAGGATGAAGTGGAGTTGAAACAGCATTAACTTGATTAATGTGTTCCCTCTGGCCCCTGGACCTCATCTGTTTCCCCCTCCCTTACACACACACACACACACACACACACAACTATTAAACTTGGCCATTCCTTTGTGGTCCTTTTTAACCCCATCTCATGCCCTCTACTCTGGTCAGCTCTACATCCTCTGTGTTCCCACAGTATCATGTGCAAACCTCTGCCAAATGACTGAACTTTTGTGTTTTTTTTTTCTTTTCAAAAAATTACTTATTTGTTTGTCTTTTACCTTAATAAAACCCATGAGCTGTTTAATGGCAAGAATTTTATGTTTATTTCTCCCTGTATTCCCAGCACCCAGTTCTGTTTCTGGCCAGAATTATTGATAAAATAATGGCTTAAGGTGTTATATTAAAAGATTCTCTGTAGAGTCACAAATTGCAAGAACTAAGGAAAATAGATCTCCTTACTATTATTCTGAAATACACTGACTAAAAATACCCACCCTGAGATTTCCACGACTGCCCTCAGAAACAGCGCAATACCTGAGGGGGCACCGCATTAGCTATGTAGAGTGAGAACCCGAATCTAGAATGCTAGCCTCACTTCAATTAACTTTTTGAAAATTCTGCCATTTCTAACTCTGGCCTGGGGAGGTCTGCTCCGCTGTAATTGGCAAGCCTCTCATAGAGGAGACAAACAATGTGTTTTCCTTCTTCCTCACAGTGGCTTCCCTGCCTTGTTCCACTGACTTTATTGCTTCTTTGAAACCCTCCATTGAATGAGCTTGCTTGCTTGCTCTCTCATACACTCCATCCATCATCAACCCATATCCAGTGCTCCACCCAATATTGATTGAGGATATTGGAACTTGGCTCATAGCTTTTCTCTTCCTGTAAGCCCTCACCCATCGTTATAAGCAACTCCACTACCCACACTAAAAAATCCTTTTATCTTCTAATTTCTTGACCTCTTTCCAACTGTCCAAAAGGAAGGCTGATACTGGTTTCCTTTGAGCTCCCAAGCCAATGGCACAAGTGTCCTCAGGCTTTGGAGGCAGGANCAGGACAGTTTACACAGGATCACCTGCCAAAATTTGCACTTGGACAGGGCTCCACTTCCTTTACGAAAGTAAAGAATGGAAAGTCTTGTCACACTGGAGATTCAGTTAAACTTGATTCAAATATTTAGGCTATGACTACCAGGATGAAGTGGAGTTGAAACAGCATTAACTTGATTAATGTGTTCCCTCTGGCCCCTGGACCTCATCTGTTTCCCCCTCCCTTACACACACACACACACACACACACACAACTATTAAACTTGGCCATTCCTTTGTGGTCCTTTTTAACCCCATCTCATGCCCTCTACTCTGGTCAGCTCTACATCCTCTGTGTTCCCACAGTATCATGTGCAAACCTCTGCCAAATGACTGAACTTTTGTGTTTTTTTCTTTTCAAAAAATTACTTATTTGTTTGTCTTTTACCTTAATAAAACCCATGAGCTGTTTAATGGCAAGAATTTTATGTTTATTTCTCCCTGTATTCCCAGCACCCAGTTCTGTTTCTGGCCAGAATTATTGATAAAATAATGGCTTAAGGTGTTATATTAAAAGATTCTCTGTAGAGTCACAAATTGCAAGAACTAAGGAAAATAGATCTCCTTACTATTATTCTGAAATACACTGACTAAAAATACCCACCCTGAGATTTCCACGACTGCCCTCAGAAACAGCGCAATACCTGAGGGGGCACCGCATTAGCTATGTAGAGTGAGAACCCGAATCTAGAATGCTAGCCTCACTTCAATTAACTTTTTGAAAATTCTGCCATTTCTAACTCTGGCCTGGGGAGGTCTGCTCCGCTGTAATTGGCAAGCCTCTCATAGAGGAGACAAACAATGTGTTTTCCTTCTTCCTCACAGTGGCTTCCCTGCCTTGTTCCACTGACTTTATTGCTTCTTTGAAACCCTCCATTGAATGAGCTTGCTTGCTTGCTCTCTCATACACTCCATCCATCATCAACCCATATCCAGTGCTCCACCCAATATTGATTGAGGATATTGGAACTTGGCTCATAGCTTTTCTCTTCCTGTAAGCCCTCACCCATCGTTATAAGCAACTCCACTACCCACACTAAAAAATCCTTTTATCTTCTAATTTCTTGACCTCTTCTCGTCCAGTGTTTGCATCTAAGCACCAGAGTCTCCATTCTTCAGTTTATTTGCCCCATTCTGGCTGTTTGCTCCTGTGTAGGGTACTGATTAGGAAAGGGAGAGGATGGATGGAGACAGGGGCTTGGCAGAGGCTCAGAACCCTGAGCAAAAGAGAAATTGTGAACCACATAGCATGGTGACTCATCTTGGACAAGGAAGAACAAGGAAGTAAGGATGAATCCACAGTATCGAGTACAACAAAGGAAAGTAATAATAGTCTGACAAGTGGAATCTAGAAAAATGTTAAAAACAGACATAGTCCCAGTGTTTAGCACTCCTTTTAGTAGTTGCCTAGAAAGGACCCTGTCGTTTTTGGTTCACCTTGCCCTCCCAGATCCCCATCTCATCCTAATCTCTACCTTTGTAAATAAGCCTGATTTTGCCAGATCTAATGCAGAATGAAAGGAAAGGTTTGGAGAGACCAGAGAAGGAAAGGGATGAATTGATGCAGTCAGGAGCTGGAGGAGAGTAATAGGAGGGACTTAATCAGAACAGGTCCCCCAAGGGCTGGAGTAGTGAGGGAGGGGTGGGAGCTGGAACTACAAGGCCCCGGCAGTATATAATTACAAAGGAAAGAAAGCAGTTCCACAATAAGGTCCCATTTATACCTTCCAAGAAATACAAATGAAATCCCTTGTGTGTGTGTGTGTGTGTGTATCCACATGCACTTTACTCTGCATCTGAATCAAATAAGTCACAGTCTCAATTCAATCACTTTGGAATACAGTGTGAACGGATGATATAAGACAGTGGACCAACTGAGCAAGGACATTTAGGATGCCTAGAATTCTACGAATGCTACTGACCAGCCCCTGACTGAGCAGAGAGCTATGGAGGTACAGAACCAAGATGGGCAGCCTTGAACTCCCACTACTGCTAGTGTGCAGAGTGCCAATTCCTAACCTGGATCAACCCAACCATCTGTTTCTGTGGGCTTGCTCCCAAGCTACCAAATGCAGTTGGAGGAAATTGGCTCTAAACCCAATTTATAATTTTCAGGCTCAGCTGGACTGTCAGTGCTGCTCAGCAGTTCTTTTACTTACCCTTGTTTGGTTCCCTTCCCCATTCCCAATAGCAGCTGTGCCAATATCTTATCATTCTTTTTCAGGGCTCCAATCCACATTCTCCATTCATGCCACATTCAGCATTTGTTTATTGAACATCTACTATAATCCAAACACTTTAGAAGCTTCTGCAAGACAAAAGATAGTCACAGAGTCATTGAAGTTTCTCTCATAAAAAAAGATGGGATTGGTTTTCCTACTGCACTGTGCTATCTGATCTGCTTTTGGTGACTAGAATAGAGCAGAAATAAAGTTGTGGTCCTTTCAAACAATGTCTCAAGAGTAGCTGCAGCTTCCTCTCACTCTCCTGGAAACCTGAGACCATCATGCTTTGAAAAGCCCTCATCTAGTCCTCCTTGAGGTGGAAAAGGCCATGAGGATAGAAACACCTAATCAGTTCAGCTGTCAGAGCTCAGCCCCACCACCAAACAGCTCACCAACCGAAGCCCCGCTGATCTCTCTCCATTTCCTTTTTTTTTTTTTTAATTTATTTATTTATATTTATTTTGGGCGGGGCTCGGGTTGGGGAGGGAGGGGAGCGGGTGGTCCACTTCTATTAGTCTTTCATTTCTCTATTTTCATCCGTCTTTGTTCTTTGGCTCCTATGGGCCTCCCATCGCGGTGGCATCTGTCGTTGCAGAGCTCCGGCTCTGGGCGCATGCGCTCCAGAGCTCCGGCTCGGCGATTGGACACATCGGTTCAGCCGCTCCGCAGCATGTGAGATCTTCCCAGGCCAGGGATCGAACTGGTGCCCCTTGCACTGCAAGGCGGTGTCCTTACCCACTGGACCACCAGGGGAAGCCCTCTCTATTTCCTTTTATCTCTGCTTGAAATCAGCCAGTTGTCACCAGATCTCATGTCCTTCATGTAATGATTATGGCAGCTGACAGTAGCCAACGCACACACTCACCTTGACTCTTCAAATCTGCCTCCAACCTGCCCTTCTGTGTCAATCTACTCCACTATTTATCACATTAATCAAGCCTGTGTATGGTCCAGGCCTCTGGATTGCTCATCACTTCCTGGATATGCCCTGTGTAGATGTATGTTCACAGTGCCCTTGCCTTGATCATCCTTGAAGATTAAAACTCTGGATGTGTTTTCAAGGTTCTGCTTAAATATATGCTTTGTGAAGTCCATAACCTTATCCATCCAAAAACTTCTGTCAAAGTCAGTGTCTTCTTCCTCTGTTGTCCCAGAGTAACTTTTTTTAAATCCTAGTGGAATATAACATTTTTTTTTATTATTTCCTTTTCTATACAGAGTGAAATAAGTCAGAGAGAAAGACAAATATTTTATGTTAATGCATGTGTATGAAGTCTAGAAAGATGGTACTGATGGAACCTATTTGCAGGGAAGCAATGAAACGCAGACTTAGAGAACAGACTTGTGGACACATATGTCAAATAGATGGCAAGTGGGAATTTGCTGTGTGAAATAGAGCCTTCAACCTACTGCTCTATAACAATTTTATGTTACAATTTTTGCACCTAATCAGTTCAGCTGTCAGAGCTCAGCCCCACCACCAAACAGCTCACCAACCGAAGCCCCGCTGATCTCTCTCCATTTCCTTTTTTTTTTTTTTAATTTATTTATTTATATTTATTTTGGGCGGGGCTCGGGTTGGGGAGGGAGGGGAGCGGGTGGTCCACTTCTATTAGTCTTTCATTTCTCTATTTTCATCCGTCTTTGTTCTTTGGCTCCTATGGGCCTCCCATCGCGGTGGCATCTGTCGTTGCAGAGCTCCGGCTCTGGGCGCATGCGCTCCAGAGCTCCGGCTCGGCGATTGGACACATCGGTTCAGCCGCTCCGCAGCATGTGAGATCTTCCCAGGCCAGGGATCGAACTGGTGCCCCTTGCACTGCAAGGCGGTGTCCTTACCCACTGGACCACCAGGGGAAGCCCTCTCTATTTCCTTTTATCTCTGCTTGAAATCAGCCAGTTGTCACCAGATCTCATGTCCTTCATGTAATGATTATGGCAGCTGACAGTAGCCAACGCACACACTCACCTTGACTCTTCAAATCTGCCTCCAACCTGCCCTTCTGTGTCAATCTACTCCACTATTTATCACATTAATCAAGCCTGTGTATGGTCCAGGCCTCTGGATTGCTCATCACTTCCTGGATATGCCCTGTGTAGATGTATGTTCACAGTGCCCTTGCCTTGATCATCCTTGAAGATTAAAACTCTGGATGTGTTTTCAAGGTTCTGCTTAAATATATGCTTTGTGAAGTCCATAACCTTATCCATCCAAAAACTTCTGTCAAAGTCAGTGTCTTCTTCCTCTGTTGTCCCAGAGTAACTTTTTTTAAATCCTAGTGGAATATAACATTTTTTTTTATTATTTCCTTTTCTATACAGAGTGAAATAAGTCAGAGAGAAAGACAAATATTTTATGTTAATGCATGTGTATGAAGTCTAGAAAGATGGTACTGATGGAACCTATTTGCAGGGAAGCAATGAAACGCAGACTTAGAGAACAGACTTGTGGACACATATGTCAAATAGATGGCAAGTGGGAATTTGCTGTGTGAAATAGAGCCTTCAACCTACTGCTCTATAACAATTTTATGTTACAATTTTTGGAGAAAGGCATGACAACCCACTCTAGTAGTCTTGCCCAGAGAATCCCATGGACAGAGGAGCTTGGCAGGCTGCAGTCTGTGGGGTCGCACTGAACCAGACACGACTGAGTGACTAACACATATATAGTTATAATTTATTTATTTTTATACCCTAGTCTGCATCTTGGCCTTTAGTTGCTAGAGAATAGTAATTTGGGATCATAGATATGTAATATAGAACATAGTAGGAACTTAGTTAATGTTTATTAAAAATCAAACATATACATACAAAGCTACCAATACTCTAGTTTGAATCATTTTGCCCACCCATATCACACCAGTCATCATTGCCAAATTAAGTATGCAGCAATCTCCTGTGATATTAACTCAGCCAGAATGACCAAGCTGGCCATGGGACAATCAGATCATCTTACCAAGAGTTCCATTCTTATTTGTTCAGAGCATTAAAAGGGAGAAGTTCTTAACAGTACACAGAGGGCATCGAAGATCTAATGTACTGTTTCCAAAGAACAGGCACTTTATTTTCTTCTTGCCACCAAGATAACATTCATTATCTAATTTCACACATCAATCTTAAAGTTATTTATAAATATAGACCATTACTTTAGAAGATTTTTAAATTTTTGGTAGCTGTTTATACCTACCTCATTTAAATGCATGAAACCCTGAAAACGTAATGCATTCTCAATGCATGAAATCATTGAAATGCAGAGAAGCATAGAAAATGGATATAAAACCACTTACTCTAACACAAAGCGCTTGAGAAACATATAAGTCAGTGTCTTCTTCCTCTGTTGTCCCAGAGTAACTTTTTTTAACTCCTAGTGGAATATAACCTTTTTTTTTATTATTTCCTTTTCTATCCCGAGTGAAATAAGTCAGAGAGAAAGACAAATATTTTATGTTAATGCATGTGTATGAAGTCTAGAAAGATGGTACTGATGGAACCTATTTGCAGGGAAGCAATGAAACGCAGACTTAGAGAACAGACTTGTGGACACATATGTCAAATAGATGGCAAGTGGGAATTTGCTGTGTGAAATAGAGCCTTCAACCTACTGCTCTATAACAATTTTATGTTACAATTTTTGGAGAAAGGCATGACAACCCACTCTAGTAGTCTTGCCCAGAGAATCCCATGGACAGAGGAGCTTGGCAGGCTGCAGTCTGTGGGGTCGCACTGAACCAGACACGACTGAGTGACTAACACATATATAGTTATAATTTATTTATTTTTATACCCTAGTCTGCATCTTGGCCTTTAGTTGCTAGAGAATAGTAATTTGGGATCATAGATATGTAATATAGAACATAGTAGGAACTTAGTTAATGTTTATTAAAATCAAACATATACATACAAAGCTACCAATACTCTAGTTTGAATCATTTTGCCCACCCATATCACACCAGTCATCATTGCCAAATTAAGTATGCAGCAATCTCCTGTGATATTAACTCAGCCAGAATGACCAAGCTGGCCATGGGACAATCAGATCATCTTACCAAGAGTTCCATTCTTATTTGTTCAGAGCATTAAAAGGGAGAAGTTCTTAACAGTACACAGAGGGCATCGAAGATCTAATGTACTGTTTCCAAAGAACAGGCACTTTATTTTCTTCTTGCCACCAAGATAACATTCATTATCTAATTTCACACATCAATCTTAAAGTTATTTATAAATATAGACCATTACTTTAGAAGATTTTTAAATTTTTGGTAGCTGTTTATACCTACCTCATTTAAATGCATGAAACCCTGAAAACGTAATGCATTCTCAATGCATGAAATCATTGAAAAATGCAGAGAAGCATAGAAAAATGGATATCTCTTAGAAGACTCTAGTTCATATTGCTCTGTATTTCTGCTCATAACACAAAGCGCTTGAGAAACATATAATCTTACTTGTGAAGGTTACATATATGTATGTAAAATATTCTATTATGCAACTTTTTTTCCACTCATGTTTATTTTTATGATAACTTCAAACCTTAAGCATTTCACATATGCATTCTGGTTGTGTTTTTACATGGTTACCTCTTGGCCTTGCAGCTTGTTAAAACTAGAGGGAACCTAAAGATCATTCAGGCCAATCCCTTTATTGTATCAAAATTCAGGAAGATCAAGTGACTTACCCAAGTTTGCAGAATAAGAAAATAGTGAGATTAACAGCAAAGTCTCCTGAGTTTTCTAAAATGGAAATGGTAAAGTAAAACTAACATTTACTCAAGAGGTTATAAGATCTCTGACTTCCACTCTGAGATTAATTAGACATGTTTTCATTTGTAAGAAGTTGAGGAGAAAATATAATCCTACTTTTTCTATACTGACAGAGGACCACACAGTGCATATCTATCATAATTCTGTGATTCACAGAGAATCGGTGACTTTTAAAATTCCTCTTCTTGATCAGTCTAATTAGAGGTTTATTTTATATTTCAACACAGTTTGCTTATACACACATACATGCACGCACACATAGGCACCTAGCTTAACTGGATGATGCCTACCTAGCTAATGGGTATGCCTAACCTACGGTCATGAAAATCTTATCAGGCTTGAATCCCTCAGATGCATCAGTCACTTTTTGCTTGGTGATTTAATCACTTCCTTCCATTTAATTACTTTGAGGATTAACTGTGGGCAAATGTATTCCAATAATAGGCTAATTTACAAAGAGCAGGAAGCTTTCCTCACAGTCCCAGAGGAAATTTAGCACTTCCGACTGTAGCTTTGCATTACAGATCTCATGTTTCTTTTAGCCCTTAAGCCCTGTGTGTCACCTTACTTGTTTGGGTGTTAAGAAAACAGAAATATCATGCAATGCGCTGATTACATTCTAGCATGTGTACACAAGTTCTGGCAGGAGTAAAGATGGCTTCTTCCCTAGAGGAATTTAAAATGCAGAAACATAAATGTACTTTAGTTTCATATTGCTCTGTATTTCTGCTCATAACACAAAGCGCTTGAGAAACATATAATCTTACTTGTGAAGGTTACATATATGTATGTAAAATATTCTATTATGCAACTTTTTTTCCACTCATGTTTATTTTTATGATAACTTCAAACCTTAAGCATTTCACATATGCATTCTGGTTGTGTTTTTACATGGTTACCTCTTGGCCTTGCAGCTTGTTAAAACTAGAGGGAACCTAAAGATCATTCAGGCCAATCCCTTTATTGTATCAAAATTCAGGAAGATCAAGTGACTTACCCAAGTTTGCAGAATAAGAAAATAGTGAGATTAACAGCAAAGTCTCCTGAGTTTTCTAAAAATGGAAATGGTAAAGTAAAACTAACATTTACTCAAGAGGTTATAAGATCTCTGACTTCCACTCTGAGATTAATTAGACATGTTTTCATTTGTAAGAAGTTGAGGAGAAAATATAATCCTACTTTTTCTATACTGACAGAGGACCACACAGTGCATATCTATCATAATTCTGTGATTCACAGAGAATCGGTGACTTTTAAAATTCCTCTTCTTGATCAGTCTAATTAGAGGTTTATTTTATATTTCAACACAGTTTGCTTATACACACATACATGCACGCACACATAGGCACCTAGCTTAACTGGATGATGCCTACCTAGCTAATGGGTATGCCTAACCTACGGTCATGAAAATCTTATCAGGCTTGAATCCCTCAGATGCATCAGTCACTTTTTGCTTGGTGATTTAATCACTTCCTTCCATTTAATTACTTTGAGGATTAACTGTGGGCAAATGTATTCCAATAATAGGCTAATTTACAAAGAGCAGGAAGCTTTCCTCACAGTCCCAGAGGAAATTTAGCACTTCCGACTGTAGCTTTGCATTACAGATCTCATGTTTCTTTTAGCCCTTAAGCCCTGTGTGTCACCTTACTTGTTTGGGTGTTAAGAAAAAAAAAATATCATGCAATGCGCTGTTTACATGCTAGCATTTGTACACAATTTCTGGCAGGAGTAAAGATGGCTCTTCTTAATCCGGGCCGTATAGGAAGCTGTTTCATTCCAAATCAAGTCATTAATGCTAAACGAGCAAACCATGCAGCCAAGACAAAAATCAATTTGCAAAAGAGAGAAGCTTTTTTTCCAGAGACTCAAGCAGTCACTGGGGAATGATGCTTTTACAAATCTGATGCTTGAGAGTATTACGGTATTAGGTTAGGTTGATCTTATTTTTCTAGTTGGATTTATTTTATTTGTGAGTCAAGGTGCTTAATAGTATTGAATACTATTGGCATTGTTTTCACTACTAGAAGAAATACTTTTCCTGTAAAAATGGTCCAGTGACCTTCATTTGACCTGTTGGCCACTTGTATGTGGGCATCTTCCAATAGCTAGATGTTCCAAAACAGTGCTCCCCAAACTGTCACACATTAGAATCTCCTGAAGAGCTTTTAAAACTCCAGATCCCCAGGCTGCACCCATCCCAATTAAATCAAAATATCTGGTGAATGGAAATCAAACATTAGTGTTTTTGTCTTTTTTTATTTATTTATTTTTTATTGAAGTATAGCTAATCTACAATGTTGTGTATACAACTAAGTGACTCAGTTGTACGTATACATATATATATATATATATGCATTTTTATATTATTTTCCATTATGGTTTATCCCAATCTATTGAATATATTTCCCTGTGCTATACTGTAAGACCTTGTTGTTACCCTACCTATATGTAATAGTTTGCACCTGCTAATCTCAACCTCCTAATCCATCGCATTAGCATTTTTAATAAGTCCTTAGATGATTGCAAAGAGCAGTGAAGTTTGGGAATTACTGTTCCATGCCATATCTAACTCATATTTCTTTCCAGTAGATAAAGTGTCAGACTGAATTTATGTGTGGAATTTCCTTGTCTGTCCTAACTTTTCTTTGTAAACACAAGAAATCCTAAAGATGTATGTAGTTGGATGATATGCTTATTAAAATAGAAGAAAATTAATATTTATATTATGAGGTAAGAAATTACTTATACCCTTAGGTATACCTATTTTAATTTATGAATCTATTTTAATGATAAAATATGCAAATATGAATATATAGATAATATCCATGTAATGTTATTTTAAAATGTTTGAATAAATATTTTTATCAAAATGTCATAACTTAATGAGTTATGAAATAGCTACATGAAAGGCATTATGTTTTCATTGAGTATTTTTCATTAAATAAGAAAATCTTCCCAACATCTTAAGTATAAAAGTTTGACACAGATGTATATACATAAAAATATTCTGTGTATATCAAATATATGTCCATGTATGTGCATATGTATAGACATGCATGTGCATGTGTATGCATAAATTATTTGAAAGTACATACATGGACAAATATGCTTAAATGCTAAAGATAGTTCTGGAAGGTCACACTTTAAATTGCAAACAGTGTTTACTCTGGATAAGCTAGTAGGCCTGGAAGAAGGAGGACTTTCTCTTTGTATTACATGTACTTTTTATGGTTTGTATTTTTGCAATGTTACAATGCATATCATTAAAATTTTCAAATAGAATTTTAAAAATCAAAAAAGTGGAAACTCATATATATGGAGAGGAAAAGCTCAACAAAATGCAAATATATCTAATTTAGTCATATGTGTATTTTTTTCCTTTGTTACACTTTTAGGGACAGGAGCAACAACAATACTTTTTTAGGATTTTTTTCCATTATTTTACTAAATATCTATTATAGTTGGAAAATGAAAAATATTAAACCTAGGAATAAATTATTAGATAAATTAATACTCAAATTTGGAAACAGTGATAAATACTACTTGTCTTTGTCCTAATCTCAACCTCCTAATCCATCGCATTAGCATTTTTAATAAGTCCTTAGATGATTGCAAAGAGCAGTGAAGTTTGGGAATTACTGTTCCATGCCATATCTAACTCATATTTCTTTCCAGTAGATAAAGTGTCAGACTGAATTTATGTGTGGAATTTCCTTGTCTGTCCTAACTTTTCTTTGTAAACACAAGAAATCCTAAAGATGTATGTAGTTGGATGATATGCTTATTAAAATAGAAGAAAATTAATATTTATATTATGAGGTAAGAAATTACTTATACCCTTAGGTATACCTATTTTAATTTATGAATCTATTTTAATGATAAAATATGCAAATATGAATATATAGATAATATCCATGTAATGTTATTTTAAAATGTTTGAATAAATATTTTTATCAAAATGTCATAACTTAATGAGTTATGAAATAGCTACATGAAAGGCATTATGTTTTCATTGAGTTTTTTTCATTAAATAAGAAAATCTTCCCAACATCTTAAGTATAAAAGTTTGACACAGATGTATATACATAAAAATATTCTGTGTATATCAAATATATGTCCATGTATGTGCATATGTATAGACATGCATGTGCATGTGTATGCATAAATTATTTGAAAGTACATACATGGACAAATATGCTTAAATGCTAAAGATAGTTCTGGAAGGTCACACTTTAAATTGCAAACAGTGTTTACTCTGGATAAGCTAGTAGGCCTGGAAGAAGGAGGACTTTCTCTTTGTATTACATGTACTTTTTATGGTTTGTATTTTTGCAATGTTACAATGCATATCATTAAAATTTTCAAATAGAATTTTAAAAATCAAAAAAGTGGAAACTCATATATATGGAGAGGAAAAGCTCAACAAAATGCAAATATATCTAATTTAGTCATATGTGTATTTTTTTCCTTTGTTACACTTTTAGGGACAGGAGCAACAACAATACTTTTTTAGGATTTTTTTCCATTATTTTACTAAATATCTATTATAGTTGGAAAATGAAAAATATTAAACCTAGGAATAAATTATTAGATAAATTAATCCTCAAATTTGACAGGATTAATTCACATTTCAAGGGGATTCTCACCTTACTAGACAGGTCAGGAATGATATTTGTATCTCATTTAGTTTTTTACATTAATGAGTTTAAAAGCCCTTTAGAATACACTGTTCAGACTTTGCTTACTCCATTATAATTTTGTATTGTCTGTAATCTATTTCAAAGGTGCCAGTTATAGATCAGTTAACCTGAATACTTCACAGTTTAAAAAATGGGAGGGAAAGTTATAACTTTATTTTGATAACAAGAGGTGTCAGCACGTTTCAGATCATCTAGATGTTTCCACAGCTGAAGTTTAAAGATTCTTCACCCAGGGAAAACTGTAAAAGCCTACCGAAAAAGTGAAGTGTAAATTATACCATAACTGTTGAATACAGAAACTAAATGAACAGTGTACATGTTCAGTCTACATGTGATGTAAGTTGGATAAATGGAGAACAGCAAACAAGGAGGGTGAAATCAGAGAAATGAAGCAAAAGAAAGCCTAGAAACTTTAGGACAAGTAAAAGAATTCAGTAGGAGCTTATTGGTATAATTTCTATCAGCAATACTTGATTTTTCATTAAGACTTGCTTTAAGGAGGTGAAAGTCCTCTGCTTTGTTT
Source organism: Tragulus kanchil (assembly GCA_022376925.1). Taxonomy (NCBI): domain Eukaryota; kingdom Metazoa; phylum Chordata; class Mammalia; order Artiodactyla; family Tragulidae; genus Tragulus; species Tragulus kanchil. The sequence goes on along the minus strand of JAIOJX010000004.1, from coordinate 238,781,036 downwards.
GCAAATTTACTTAAAACTTGAAAAGATGGAAGTGATAAAATTAACTAAAAGTCAACCCCACTCCCCACCAAGTGTGTATCTGAGGTTTGGAAATTCCTGAAAGTTACTAAGGATGAAGATTAGGTTTGGTAAGAAAATATAAACAAAACGTTGGAGAAAAGAATGTTATATCATAAAGCAGATGGATCTTTAGGGACTAAGCTGACTCCGTGTGCATGCCATTCAGCATGCCATTTTTGCTCAGTTAGAAATCCCAAGAAAATTGATCTCTGAATCCTATGTCCCCAAGTTACCTTTATTTTCACTAACGATCTGAATGCAAGTAATGTTTCTGGCCATACTGCAGGACTTACAGGATCAATCTTAGTTCCCCCACAAAGGATGGAGCCCAGGCCGTGACAGCGAAAGGGCCTAGTCTGAACCACTGGACTGCCAGGGAGTTCCCATAAATACAAATGCAAATAATTAAATATATAGGGCATACTCTACTGATATAATGGCCATGAAGGCAATGGAAGCCTACTCCAGTATTCTTGCCTGGATAATCCTATGGACAGAGGAGCCCATGGGATCAAAAAGAGTTGGACATGACTGAGCAACAAACACTTTGATAATTAAATAACCCAGAAAATGTTAGTGGCCTAATACCATAGAAATGATTTCCTTGTTCATGAATAGGTTCAGTGCAGGATCAATGCAGAGGTTAGAAGGATGACTTCCAGGCCATGATTCGGGCCCCAGACTCCGATCAGCTCATCTCCAAGTCTTCTTCTGCAACCTGGAAACCTTTTACTTCCTCCAATAGATGGTGAAAGAGTAGGTGAAGAGGAAAAAGACATCACTTCTGCTGATGATCCAACTGGACACAAGTCTTCCCCGAGGTGTAGCTGCCTTCTGGGCAGGCACACCCTAGCAGCACTCCCTTATTAAAGAAGGGAAGCATGGATCTTTGAATGAGAGTGAGGTGAGTCTTCTGGATCACAACTGCTGTTTCAGATGTCAATGATGGTCTTATCAGAAGTTCGGTTCTCAATGGTCTAATCTAAATCAACTTGCGGTTATACCTACTGGCACTAACTTATGATTGCCTCTAGATAGAACAGATATGCAGCAGGGACAGTCTTTTCTCAAATTTAAAAAAGAAAAAATCCTTTCTACCCATAGTTCTGAAAGAGCAATAGTTATGCCCAGCTAACAGCGACACTGAGGAAACTCTCTTATTTTCCATCTTCACCCTAGTCTGGGAGACATGAAACAGCTTCTGTTTCCTCTCACGCATAGGCTCTGAATGAGTTGCTAGGGTACTTTGACTTTGTAAAACAAAGAGTCATTTACTTTGTTTCCAGAGTTCTGCAATGGCAACTATTATATTGCTTTGTGGAATTATTAACCTCATATGGTGATTTACATTCCTTATATTTAAATAAAGAGAATGGCTGTACTTAAGATTCTCCTTAGTTATAATAATCTCACCAGTCATTTCATTCTTATAAAAAGTAGTTTTTATAGCTGTTCCTTCCCTCCCCAGTACTGCCGGTAAGTTACATGCTGCCTGTCACAAATTCCCAATGAACATGAACATGCCCCCAGGGACTGCTGCTGGGCAGAAAGAATAGAAATGGATCCAGGCAGACCCGTTATTGTTACTGTAAAAGCAATGCCCTCTTGAGGGTGAGTCACATATTAAGACCAGTCTATTTTTGTGTCCTCACTCATATAGCCCAGATGAATCTGGTATAACTTTATTAAAATAATGTGAATCCTGTTGCCTAAGTCGTACACTGTTATTAAGACAGAACTCCTTTGGTGTTATGGAAAATATTTAAAAATATTGTCTTTGAATGGTGACCAAAAAGTATATGTAAAATATTTCTATTTTTGTAAGACAGCCAACTGTTCTTTATTGTGATTCCTCCATTCTGTACTAGTGGCTAAGAAAATACAGTACCTAGATATTTCTTTCATCTACTTTGCCTTAGGTCTTCTAGCCAGAGTTGTAAGCATTTCTCAATTGTGTTAGAGAGAGAGGAAAAGAAAGAGAAAAACTGTGATCAGTATACGGACTCTTACGTGGCACAACCAAAGCTCTGCTACTTCTTTATTTATTATAGAACTCAGTAACAGATCCCTTATGTCTTTTAATATATCCCTATCCAAAGCCACATTATGTCATCATTTACTACAGTAGTCTTAAAAGTTCACGCCCATTAACAAGTATGTGATCATCACCTCAGATGTGTAAGGCTTTGGGTTAGGTAGCTGAGTGGCAATGGGGTATGGGGAAGATACCTACAAAGAAAATAAAACTCCTTTATTTTAGCAACTTGAATTTTAGGGTTAACTGTGAATTTTAGAGTTAGCACTGCTCTACATATGAAAATAACTAGAGCTGAAAGAAATCTTGGCTTTCAAGTCCTTTGTCGTCTGTTACTTTCTTATCAAGGCCACCGATCCTGGTGTTCTTGATCAGTTGCAGAGTTTCAGGGTTTGGGGTTGAAATTACCTCTAACTTGAACCACTTGAATAAGATCTCACAGTCTTACCAAACTTCTTATTTTAGTCTCAAATCATATATAACTGCATCTGTATAATCTTGCTCAAGCTATTCTACATAGTGCCCTCTTTTCTGTAGTTCTCCCACTTCAGAATATATATACCATGAGGATTTTTAGTCTGGTTGAACTATTTCAGTGTAGAAATACTATCACCTTTTCTGACCTATTTATATAGACTGCAATGACACTGTAATAGAAATCTCTTATCAGCAGTAGAGTATTGCCCATCCATTATAATACTAATAAACATTTTTCTAACTATAAAATCAGTTCTATTATCATGCCTTTAGAGCCATCTTTTTAGAATCCTGTTGCCTAAGTCGTACACTGTTATTAAGACAGAACTCCTTTGGTGTTATGGAAAATATTTAAAAATATTGTCTTTGAATGGTGACCAAAAAGTATATGTAAAATATTTCTATTTTTGTAAGACAGCCAACTGTTCTTTATTGTGATTCCTCCATTCTGTACTAGTGGCTAAGAAAATACAGTACCTAGATATTTCTTTCATCTACTTTGCCTTAGGTCTTCTAGCCAGAGTTGTAAGCATTTCTCAATTGTGTTAGAGAGAGAGGAAAAGAAAGAGAAAAACTGTGATCAGTATACGGACTCTTACGTGGCACAACCAAAGCTCTGCTACTTCTTTATTTATTATAGAACTCAGTAACAGATCCCTTATGTCTTTTAATATATCCCTATCCAAAGCCACATTATGTCATCATTTACTACAGTAGTCTTAAAAGTTCACGCCCATTAACAAGTATGTGATCATCACCTCAGATGTGTAAGGCTTTGGGTTAGGTAGCTGAGTGGCAATGGGGTATGGGGAAGATACCTACAAAGAAAATAAAACTCCTTTATTTTAGCAACTTGAATTTTAGGGTTAACTGTGAATTTTAGAGTTAGCACTGCTCTACATATGAAAATAACTAGAGCTGAAAGAAATCTTGGCTTTCAAGTCCTTTGTCGTCTGTTACTTTCTTATCAAGGCCACCGATCCTGGTGTTCTTGATCAGTTGCAGAGTTTCAGGGTTTGGGGTTGAAATTACCTCTAACTTGAACCACTTGAATAAGATCTCACAGTCTTACCAAACTTCTTATTTTAGTCTCAAATCATATATAACTGCATCTGTATAATCTTGCTCAAGCTATTCTACATAGTGCCCTCTTTTCTGTAGTTCTCCCACTTCAGAATATATATACCATGAGGATTTTTAGTCTGGTTGAACTATTTCAGTGTAGAAATACTATCACCTTTTCTGACCTATTTATATAGACTGCAATGACACTGTAATAGAAATCTCTTATCAGCAGTAGAGTATTGCCCATCCATTATAATACTAATAAACATTTTTCTAACTATAAAATCAGTTCTATTATCATGCCTTTAGAGCCATCACTTTATAGATTCATTAGTTGGCTAGAACATTTTAAGGGACTGCTGTTTATTGCTGATAAATATAGCTTGCTTATTTAAGCTTTTTACCTTTTTCTAACCCTACTGAGAGATCTGAGCAAGAAGCTTTGGAATGACATAGGCAGGTAATGTGCTGAAAGCATTGGACAGCCTCTTACTGGAGGCACCATGATCAGATAATAAAGCAACCACTGTAACTCAAGGTCAAATGATCCTTAATCTAAAAACAATCTCTAAATGACATAAGAAGGGCTTTAACCTTAGCATCCACTGCATTTGAGGCCGTATTTTATCTCCCTGCAGAGTAAAGTCAATAATAGGAGAATCATAAACCAAGCAGGATTGCAAATCCTCTTATCCTACCTGCTAGATATCAAGCAAGTGGGGAAAGCATTGTTTTAAAATTTCACTAATGCAAAGAAACTTAAAAATAGTTCAAGAGATGATTGTTCAATATAAGCAGTGGCCAAATAATGTTATTGGATGAGATTTTTTAATTTCTCTGCTTGTTTCCTGAATCCACTATTTAACTTTCTAGGAAATCATTCTGTTGGAAAAAGTCAAAGATACATGAAAATAAAATTAGGCTTATTAATCACTTTGTAATTAGAGAACTTGAACATTTTTATTCAAAGAGGATCTTCTTAACTCTACCCTATACCTGAAGGACTCAGAATCTAAAACAGAAATTAAATTCAGAAATTCATATTTTTGTATTGAATTTTATGCCTCAGAATATTTTATATTCATACTTATTTCTAGAACAAATGGGATGAGGCAGTTATTTGGATCATTTTCAATCAAATTTTAATTGTATTTTGTTAGAGAAAAGATTTGTGGGATAACACTTCTCAGACTTTAATATACACGCAGGGCACCTGGAAACCTTGTTAAAACTCAGGTTCTCTGTTCAGGCACCAAAAACAAATAAACAAATGAAAAACACATTAAAAAAAAAAAAAAAGAGCACAGGTTCTAATTCAGCAGGTTTGGGGTAGGGCCTGAGATTCTGCATTTCTAACAAGCAACTGCATGTGTACGTGCTCAGTCACTTCAGCTGTGTTGAACTCTGCAGCCCCATGGCCTGTAGCCCGCCAGGCTCCTCTGTCCATGGAATTCTCCAGTCAAGAATACTGGAGTGGGTTGCTGTGCCCTCCTCCTGGGGATCTTCCTGATCCAGGAATCGAACCCACATCTCCTGTGTCTAGAGGATGCCAATTCTCATGGTCCAGGGCTCATGCTTACAGTGGTAAAATCACAGAATTTTGTGTTATTTCCTGCACTGTATTTAAAGAGAAGTAAAGCGATAGTAGTGTGAAAATGGATTTTCTGGATTTTCTCATTGTTTTGCTTTCATTTGCATGCATAGATATGCCTAACATTTTTTTAAAAAGCAAATAGAGAGTACATGTTTTATCCTTTATCTTTTGTAAAACACAATGCAAATGCAGAATTAGCAGTATTGTGATTTATACTAAGCTTTGCGTCAACATCTGACACACTTATTAATTCATGGATTACTAATTTAATCTTCCTACTGTGATCAATCATGAAGTAAACAGTTCTCACATTGTTGAGGAATGCAAACTTAAACGTAACCAATCAAAATATTCCGTAAAGTTCCATTGAATACTTTATAAATAATAGTGTAAAAGAATTCTTTTAAATTAGAAATGTACTGAAAGTAACATTTTTCTTTGTGGAGTTTAGAAATTAGCATATTTACTGAAAATGCTGGCTCAGCCTTTGGACAGGTCCCCTGACTTCACTGAGGAGTTCAAACTATGTTAAATCTTTTAATAAAGCTCTGGGGGAAATTCCACTGCCATACAATGAAATTCCATTACGTATGACTTATTTTTGGCTCTCCAACTGGTAATAAAACATATCAAATGGCATTTCCCTTTATTTTTTCCTGAGGTTTGGTTATTATACTATTTATGTACTCTTCAAGGAGAGTGTTTCCACTTAAAAGTATTTTTAATTTTGTTCCTCAAGAAGTACTAAAATATGTAAATTTTGTTATTGTAATGACATCATAGTATATTAAAAATTATGGATTAGCAATTATCCAGCTTAATGATTTCCATAAATATTCTGCTGTGTATAGTGTTAAAATGCCAAGAAATACCTTTTTGGCAGAAAAAATTTTTTTTTCTCAAAATCCTGCACAAAGTTAGCATCTAACAAATATTTATGTATGAACTATAGCCTGTTCCTTCAACGGCTGAGCAAGAATGCCTGCAGTGTCTGGACTTTCAATTTGAAAAGGAAGGAAAAATGTACATCTAAAAGAATGGAGTATTTGCTTCATATCAAGTACCTATTAAAAAGCAGGCTTTTAATGGATGTTTGACAAACATGGTATTGATTATAAATTGACATTTGTAGAAAGTTTCACAGTTAACAAAATAATTTCACTCATAGAACCCTGTTACATAGGTGTGAAACACACAGAAACACGTGACCCAGATCTGTACTATCAGCAGCCTCTTCAGGAATCCCATCAGTGACACCTTTACAAAAATCCAACCAATGTCCAGTGACAGATGGAGGCAGAGGTATTGCTACAGACCATGTGTTTTTGTCCCCACCAATTCCTATGGTGAAGCCTAACCCCCAGTGTGATCATATTTGGCAGTGGAGTCTTTGGGAGGCACGCAGGTCATGAAGTTGGAGCCCTCATTAATGAGATTAGTACCCTCATAAAACAGACCCCACAGAGTTCCCTAGCCCTCTGACTGTAGCCTGCCAGGCTCCTCTGTCCATGAGAATGCAGCAAGAAGACAGCTATCTTTGACCGAGGGAACGAGCCCTCCCCAGACACTGAATTGGCTGGAACCTTGATCTGGACTTCCTAGCCTTCAGAGCAATGACAAATAATATGGTTTATCATTTGAAACATGTGCTCTCTGTTTTCTTTTTTTAAAAATGTTGTTCGTAAGCCACCAAGTCTATGGCATTCTTGTTATGGCAGCCCCAAATGACTAAGACATTGTAGAAAGGTCCAGGTACCTCAATGAAGTGACTCAAGCTTGATTTCGCCTCTACCTAATTCTGATTTTTATTTGGAGAGTGTTTCCACTTAAAAGTATTTTTAATTTTGTTCCTCAAGAAGTACTAAAATATGTAAATTTTGTTATTGTAATGACATCATAGTATATTAAAAATTATGGATTAGCAATTATCCAGCTTAATGATTTCCATAAATATTCTGCTGTGTATAGTGTTAAAATGCCAAGAAATACCTTTTTGGCAGAAAAAATTTTTTTTTCTCAAAATCCTGCACAAAGTTAGCATCTAACAAATATTTATGTATGAACTATAGCCTGTTCCTTCAACGGCTGAGCAAGAATGCCTGCAGTGTCTGGACTTTCAATTTGAAAAGGAAGGAAAAATGTACATCTAAAAGAATGGAGTATTTGCTTCATATCAAGTACCTATTAAAAAGCAGGCTTTTAATGGATGTTTGACAAACATGGTATTGATTATAAATTGACATTTGTAGAAAGTTTCACAGTTAACAAAATAATTTCACTCATAGAACCCTGTTACATAGGTGTGAAACACACAGAAACACGTGACCCAGATCTGTACTATCAGCAGCCTCTTCAGGAATCCCATCAGTGACACCTTTACAAAAATCCAACCAATGTCCAGTGACAGATGGAGGCAGAGGTATTGCTACAGACCATGTGTTTTTGTCCCCACCAATTCCTATGGTGAAGCCTAACCCCCAGTGTGATCATATTTGGCAGTGGAGTCTTTGGGAGGCACGCAGGTCATGAAGTTGGAGCCCTCATTAATGAGATTAGTACCCTCATAAAACAGACCCCACAGAGTTCCCTAGCCCTCTGACTGTAGCCTGCCAGGCTCCTCTGTCCATGAGAATGCAGCAAGAAGACAGCTATCTTTGACCGAGGGAACGAGCCCTCCCCAGACACTGAATTGGCTGGAACCTTGATCTGGACTTCCTAGCCTTCAGAGCAATGACAAATAATATGGTTTATCATTTGAAACATGTGCTCTCTGTTTTCTTTTTTTAAAAATGTTGTTCGTAAGCCACCAAGTCTATGGCATTCTTGTTATGGCAGCCCCAAATGACTAAGACATTGTAGAAAGGTCCAGGTACCTCAATGAAGTGTGACCTCAAGCTTGATTTCGCCCTCTACCTAATTCTGATTTTATAACCCATGTTTTCATAGGAGTTGATCTCAAGAATCTCCTAATCTGGCACAAAAAGCATTATTATCCTTGTCTTATAAATTAGGAAACAAAGCCTCAAATGTGGGGTGTGACTTGCCCTAGGTTTGGCAGTTTGATCAAACGTTGAGCTGAGTCCTACTCACTGCAACTCTTACTTCCTTCTGTGAGACTATCATCTCTGTGGCCTGACAGATCTTTGAAATGCACTTAACTGTACTTCAGGAGATGCACAGGACTAAGTCCCCTTGTTGTCGTTGTTGTTGTTGTTGCCGCTGCTGCTAAGTTGCCAAGTCATGTCTGACTCTTTTGTGACCCCATGGAGTGTAGCACAGCAGGCTCCTCTGTCCATGGGATTCTCCAGGCAAGAATACTGGAGTGGGTTGCCATTTCCTCCTCCAGAGGATCTTCCCAACCCAGAGATGGAACCTGCGTCTCCTGCATTGGCAGACAGATTCTTTACCACTGAGCTGCCAGGGAAGCCAATGTAGCTTGAAGTCCCTTTAATTATTTTCTAAATGTTTTGTGCCAGATATTCCTTTACTCTGCCTTCACCTCATGGAGTACAATGCAAACTAGTACATACTTAACACTATCATCAGACCTGCTGCTCTAAGACTCTTATATCAAATTCGGAATGCGCTAGGCCCCAGGACCCTTTTTTGCAAGGAAAGGTCAATATTGAGATAGAAGAGTCTGGGGAAGGGCCAAATACAGGCGTAAACCATGGGAAAGCCAGGATTCACACATGAAAAAAAAGGCAGAGAGGGGGTTAGAGCAAGAAAAATGTCAGGGCAGCGAAAAGGCAGGAGAAAAGAGAAACAGAGGCAAGAGAAGGCAGAGATGGAGGTATTTATTCCCAGGTATCTGTAGCTGCTCAATCTGTGAGTCTTCCTCCACCCTAGCAGATACGGGACATGTGTCAAGATTTGCCTTTTTTACTGATGAGCCAGTTTTATCTTCTCCAGTTATCCTGCTTTAACCTTGGGGAATGAGAGAGGTCCTTAAAAGCTTGACATGGAGCATGTTCTATAGTTGCGAATAGCTCTGAGTGTGTCATAGTGCTTAAAGTCAAAGCAAACACCAGCCATAAGTTCAACATGCCGTGGGTCTTCATTATTAGAATCATTATCATAGATGGCACATTGCAAACCAAATCTATGATCTTAGTTATTTTATTTGATGGGGCTTCCCACGTTAAAAAATTTGCCTATCAATGCAGGAGACACTGGAGACACAGGTTCCATCTCTGGGTAGGGAATGTCTTAGAAGGGGACATGGCAACCCATTCCAGTATTCTTGCCTGGAGAATCCCATGGACAGAGGACCCCAGCAGACTGTAAATCCATGAGGTCACAAGGAGTCAGACACAACTGAGCTAGTGAACATACCACATTTTATTCGATAACACACATTCCCAATAGAACAAGAAAAACATAAAAATTGTTCCATTGTACTTATTACAATAAGAATTGATCAGTTTTTCTAAACAGAAGAAAAGGTTCACTGGTGAATTTTTCAGCCATTTCCTCTCCAGAGGATCTTCCCAACCCAGAGATGGAACCTGCGTCTCCTGCATTGGCAGACAGATTCTTTACCACTGAGCTGCCAGGGAAGCCAATGTAGCTTGAAGTCCCTTTAATTATTTTCTAAATGTTTTGTGCCAGATATTCCTTTACTCTGCCTTCACCTCATGGAGTACAATGCAAACTAGTACATACTTAACACTATCATCAGACCTGCTGCTCTAAGACTCTTATATCAAATTGAATGCGCTAGGCCCCAGGACCCTTTTTTGCAAGGAAAGGTCAATATTGAGATAGAAGAGTCTGGGGAAGGGCCAAATACAGGCGTAAACCATGGGAAAGCCAGGATTCACACATGAAAAAAAAGGCAGAGAGGGGGTTAGAGCAAGAAAAATGTCAGGGCAGCGAAAAGGCAGGAGAAAAGAGAAACAGAGGCAAGAGAAGGCAGAGATGGAGGTATTTATTCCCAGGTATCTGTAGCTGCTCAATCTGTGAGTCTTCCTCCACCCTAGCAGATACGGGACATGTGTCAAGATTTGCCTTTTTTACTGATGAGCCAGTTTTATCTTCTCCAGTTATCCTGCTTTAACCTTGGGGAATGAGAGAGGGTCCTTAAAAGCTTGACATGGAGCATGTTCTATAGTTGCGAATAGCTCTGAGTGTGTCATAGTGCTTAAAGTCAAAGCAAACACCAGCCATAAGTTCAACATGCCGTGGGTCTTCATTATTAGAATCATTATCATAGATGGCACATTGCAAACCAAATCTATGATCTTAGTTATTTTATTTGATGGGGCTTCCCACGTTAAAAAATTTGCCTATCAATGCAGGAGACACTGGAGACACAGGTTCCATCTCTGGGTAGGGAATGTCTTAGAAGGGGACATGGCAACCCATTCCAGTATTCTTGCCTGGAGAATCCCATGGACAGAGGACCCCAGCAGACTGTAAATCCATGAGGTCACAAGGAGTCAGACACAACTGAGCTAGTGAACATACCACATTTTATTCGATAACACACATTCCCAATAGAACAAGAAAAACATAAAAATTGTTCCATTGTACTTATTACAATAAGAATTGATCAGTTTTTCTAAACAGAAGAAAAGGTTCACTGGTGAATTTTTCAGTCTATTCTAGAGGATTTAGAATTTAACAAAACGGAGAGGGAAGGTCAGGGTAAAACTCTAAGCATGAAACTGTACATAGTAATTCACATAAGAAAATAATTAAAATATTCATAGGATGTAGCACTTAGGTTCCTAGTTGCCTGATACCAATTGCCAAACACACATAATGTGGTGTTCGTGCAAGAAAACCAGCACCATGCCCCGACAGATATTATTTCATCTTGGCAAAACAAGATTCTCAAGTGGCAACTCTTACTGAAAGCAGCACATTTTTTTAAAGGGAGTATCATTTTGTGTCAGGAAGATGCATACCTTGTGACAAATTCCAAAATCAGGCATGACAGAATGATAAACAAGATCTGGGTAGAGATGAAAGGAAAGAACATCAAAATGATATTACTGTGGGAGAGAGTTGGATAAAGAGTGACAGTTGGTAAAGTAGTCGTTCAAGACAGAAGGAAAGAATGGATAATCACTTCCTGCCAGGAATCACACATTTGGCACAGATGGAGTGGCAGGAGTACAAGTGATGAGGAATTGTCCTTATCTCTACATCTCCAGGAACTCAGTGAAAAGTGTGGCATTGGATGCATGTCACTGACAACTTCATCTTTTAGAAGGCAGGAAAGGTAATGAAGGGGATTTCTGCATAGGACCTAATCCTAACAAGCAGAGAAATTACTGGTTGGCAGTCAAAATGATAGCATCCTTAAGGAGAAGGAGCAAACCAGTATTAGCACCTTACGCTTTGTAATAACAAATGCTCTAAAACCTGAGTGAAGCTAAGTATTTAGCCCAAACTAAAAGAAGACACATTTTCAAAGGTTTAAAAAAAAAAAAAAGGCAAGGTCTCATGGCAAGAGACTGGGTACACAAAAAGGACTCTATGCTTTTATTATCACCCAGTTCCAAGAACATAATCATGAAGAGGAGAGGTAATCGTGAAGGAAAGGTAGCTAAGGAAACAGCTCAGCCAGCTCTTAGATAAACAGAGACATTTAAAGACATCATTTATAAAGAATGGAAGGACCATTCCACATGCAACCACAACCAAATGAAAACTAAATACCAAGGGAATAAAGTAAAGCTCATGAAAATTGTCAAATAAGGTGAAAATCGGTTTCCTAAAGGTATGAAGGGAATGACAAACTATTTATTTATAGATAGTTTTGTCAAGAAACTATCTATGTATTTTCTAGATATGGGAAAATACCATGAAGTCTACAGAAAAGATTCAAAAACAAAACATTTCAGGTCTTCCCTCTATTGTAGATGACCTCTGTTGCTCTGTCCCACATCTTATGAGGTTGCAGTGTGCCTGTCAGCCACATGCCTAGCCTGCCTTGACCATGAGCATGAACACATGATCAAACAGGACCAGTCAGATGCTCCCTATGAGATCTGATACACAGATACTGAGAAGGTGTTTCTCTTCCTTTTGGATTTAAATCAAACCCATGAGCTATCTTTCCTACTGTGTACAAAAGCCATCTACAAAGAATCAGAACTCAAATATGGCCAGAAATATAGGCTTCTGATGACATCTTCTGAATTCCTGAAGTCTTCCATGACTAAAGCAAGCCTTATCGCTTGGGGGATAAAGAGTGACAGTTGGTAAAGTAGTCGTTCAAGACAGAAGGAAAGAATGGATAATCACTTCCTGCCAGGAATCACACATTTGGCACAGATGGAGTGGCAGGAGTACAAGTGATGAGGAATTGTCCTTATCTCTACATCTCCAGGAACTCAGTGAAAAGTGTGGCATTGGATGCATGTCACTGACAACTTCATCTTTTAGAAGGCAGGAAAGGTAATGAAGGGGATTTCTGCATAGGACCTAATCCTAACAAGCAGAGAAATTACTGGTTGGCAGTCAAAATGATAGCATCCTTAAGGAGAAGGAGCAAACCAGTATTAGCACCTTACGCTTTGTAATAACAAATGCTCTAAAACCTGAGTGAAGCTAAGTATTTAGCCCAAACTAAAAGAAGACACATTTTCAAAGGTTTAAAAAAAAAAAAAAGGCAAGGTCTCATGGCAAGAGACTGGGTACACAAAAAGGACTCTATGCTTTTATTATCACCCAGTTCCAAGAACATAATCATGAAGAGGAGAGGTAATCGTGAAGGAAAGGTAGCTAAGGAAACAGCTCAGCCAGCTCTTAGATAAACAGAGACATTTAAAGACATCATTTATAAAGAATGGAAGGACCATTCCACATGCAACCACAACCAAATGAAAACTAAATACCAAGGGAATAAAGTAAAGCTCATGAAAATTGTCAAATAAGGTGAAAATCGGTTTCCTAAAGGTATGAAGGGAATGACAAACTATTTATTTATAGATAGTTTTGTCAAGAAACTATCTATGTATTTTCTAGATATGGGAAAATACCATGAAGTCTACAGAAAAGATTCAAAAACAAAACATTTCAGGTCTTCCCTCTATTGTAGATGACCTCTGTTGCTCTGTCCCACATCTTATGAGGTTGCAGTGTGCCTGTCAGCCACATGCCTAGCCTGCCTTGACCATGAGCATGAACACATGATCAAACAGGACCAGTCAGATGCTCCCTATGAGATCTGATACACAGATACTGAGAAGGTGTTTCTCTTCCTTTTGGATTTAAATCAAACCCATGAGCTATCTTTCCTACTGTGTACAAAAGCCATCTACAAAGAATCAGAACTCAAATATGGCCAGAAATATAGGCTTCTGATGACATCTTCTGAATTCCTGAAGTCTTCCATGACTGAAGCAAGCCTTATCGCTAAATTTCCTCGGATATGTGAGCTAAGGTATTCTTTTTCATCATAAGAGTTTAAACTGAGTTTCTTGTAATCAAAAGAGGCCTGACTAATACATTGGTTGAGAAGGTTAACTGTCAGATTAAAAAATAAAAAGCAAATACTGGGGGGAAGAAATTAAACTCCAAGCAAGGAAAGAAGTTGAAAAAAACACCTTTCAAAGGACTTTGGTTCCATTCCATAAAACCAAAAGAAGGCTCAGATGACATCAGTGAACTGTAAATAGTCATCTTTGAAGAACGATGGGAACAGGAGTCTTGCTGGCAGGTGGAAAAAGGGCAAATAAATGTTTCCATTTTCAAAAAGGTGAAAGTAGTTACATTCTTTAAAATGCATGCCAAAGAGATTAGGTATATCCCTAGCAAAATGTTACAGTAAAAAATGTGGGTAAATACTTCTAAAGCACAGAGGTAATCATTGGGGACCAGTACCACTTCATGAGAAGTTCAGTTCCTACTGGGATTATATTATTTCCTTTTTGAACTGCGTCTCCCAGAGATGTTTGAAGGAATTATTTGTTATGCCAGGTACTGTGTGAGGCACTGCTGTGATCAACTGGAGTATTATGTGTGATGTTTGTAGTCATAATTGGCTTGCCTTGTTAAGTATAATAATGCCTACTGTGTATTAACAGTCTAACATGTTACAAAATACACAGATGTACATACTGCACCACATGCACGCATCTATACATGCATAACATGCACAGCCATGCATGCATATCTGGATAAACACACGTGTATACATAGCTACATGTGCATATTCACATCTGCACAATACACACAGGCATGCACACATGCACATAAACACACTTGCATGTGCACAAATATATAAAAAAACAGACATAGATACATGCACATATGCACATAAATGTCACACATATACACAAATACATGCACAGCTAGACACATATATTACAAAAGCACACTTTGCATGTATAATTACATGCATGTAAGTAGAACATACACACACATGTAGATACACACACATATACATACACACTCACACACCAGTATAAAAATTTCATGTGAACAATAAAAATCCCTGTGATATACAGAAAACTGGAGTGAGGCAGTTTGTCCAAGGTCACACACTAGTGACAGCAAAATATGTGTATGAGTCTAGAATTTTCTGAGTCTTAAAGTAATATTCTTTGTTAACAACAGGTATCTATGCAAACCATAAGTAAGGTGAGGAAAGGTCAGAAGTATCTTTGACCTCTTCAACTTTCAAAAATTTGAATGACAATAGAGAGAGCATTACAATCAAATCTAAAAATAATTCAAAAATACATGTAATATGTTTTTGAAAGATATGGAATCTATATTGAAGACAAGAAGAAATATATTAGCGATAAAATAAGGTCTCAGGCTCAGGCTGCACCCAACATAGGCATCTTAAGGAGAATTTCACTTGACTGTCAGCTCAAGGAATTCACAGTGAGAAATTGCTGCTAAAAGAATAAACTCATCCCTGGGCTGAGTCAATAGCAGTATGAAGTTCAGGAGGAGGGAGGAAATTATCTTTTTTAACCCTTTCTGGATTAAACTAACACAATGACACAGGCTCAGAGGAGACTGGCCATGGTAATGATAAATTTACTTTTGTACTAGCTGGATGAGAGAAAGATGACCACTATGTTTGATGGAAGACTAAAGACTTATACCATGAGTGTGTGAAGAGAATTCATTACATATTCTTCCTATCATCCAGAGAGCTTTAAAAGGCAAAATGGGAATTAAAGGAGAATTTCTGTGAGTCATATTTCAGCATAATGTAAATGTGAGAGTTCCTATTACAGCAGAGATTAAAGGCAATGCCATAGAGAGCAGTGATTAAAGATTTTAGAAAGAGGATGCATTCCTGAGGTAAAAGAAGTCAGAGGACCATGGAAGACATCATTTACTCCTGGGAAGAACAACATGAGTGGTCTCTCATATGAAATGTAGGTAGGGTGAGCATCCATGGCCCAATTGCCTTAACACTCCCCCACTCCCAAGCAAAACCCACTAAAAATTCCCTATGGAAGGAAATTGATCTAATAGTGCAAGAAGCACAAGTTTCTCTGGGAAAAAAGGAACTCAGATCCTGGCCTGTTGTGCCCCAGTGTTTGAATTTAGAGAAACCTGTAAGTGAGGGCTGAGCTGACGCCAAAGGGAGAACTCATCAGGAGGACCAACAGGGAGCCATGTACTGCAGTAAGCTCAGCACATGGGATGTCTGGGGGAAAGAGCTGGTAATAGCACAGTGTGTGACTGAGACTGGAAGCTGCTTGGGCTGTAACTTACGGGAAGTTATGTTTAAAGAAATTAATCAAAGATTCACTTTGATTCCCAAAAGATGACAATAGAGAGCATTACAATCAAATCTAAAAATAATTCAAAAATACATGTAATATGTTTTTGAAAGATATGGAATCTATATTGAAGACAAGAAGAAATATATTAGCGATAAAATAAGGTCTCAGGCTCAGGCTGCACCCAACATAGGCATCTTAAGGAGAATTTCACTTGACTGTCAGCTCAAGGAATTCACAGTGAGAAATTGCTGCTAAAAGAATAAACTCATCCCTGGGCTGAGTCAATAGCAGTATGAAGTTCAGGAGGAGGGAGGAAATTATCTTTTTTAACCCTTTCTGGATTAAACTAACACAATGACACAGGCTCAGAGGAGACTGGCCATGGTAATGATAAATTTACTTTTGTACTAGCTGGATGAGAGAAAGATGACCACTATGTTTGATGGAAGACTAAAGACTTATACCATGAGTGTGTGAAGAGAATTCATTACATATTCTTCCTATCATCCAGAGAGCTTTAAAAGGCAAAATGGGAATTAAAGGAGAATTTCTGTGAGTCATATTTCAGCATAATGTAAATGTGAGAGTTCCTATTACAGCAGAGATTAAAGGCAATGCCATAGAGAGCAGTGATTAAAGATTTTAGAAAGAGGATGCATTCCTGAGGTAAAAGAAGTCAGAGGACCATGGAAGACATCATTTACTCCTGGGAAGAACAACATGAGTGGTCTCTCATATGAAATGTAGGTAGGGTGAGCATCCATGGCCCAATTGCCTTAACACTCCCCCACTCCCAAGCAAAACCCACTAAAAATTCCCTATGGAAGGAAATTGATCTAATAGTGCAAGAAGCACAAGTTTCTCTGGGAAAAAAGGAACTCAGATCCTGGCCTGTTGTGCCCCAGTGTTTGAATTTAGAGAAACCTGTAAGTGAGGGCTGAGCTGACGCCAAAGGGAGAACTCATCAGGAGGACCAACAGGGAGCCATGTACTGCAGTAAGCTCAGCACATGGGATGTCTGGGGGAAAGAGCTGGTAATAGCACAGTGTGTGACTGAGACTGGAAGCTGCTTGGGCTGTAACTTACGGGAAGTTATGTTTAAAGAATAATTAATGAACATGAATGGAACTACCTTGGCATCTAAGCATGGCGTAACAATTTGACATGTGCAGAGATGTGGACCAACAAGGTCATAACTGAAATGAAGTGAACATCAGTTCATCTGTGCAGCTGAGTCTTCAACAGAGCACTATATGGAAGGCAACAAAAGCAGGGCTAAATGGATCCTCCTCTCCATTCTTTGTCATCTCTACTTTCAGTAGCACAGATGACTGCGATGCCTCTTTCACTGTCTAGGCTCTGGGATTCTTGCACAGTTGGATTTGGATAGTAATCAATGGTGGAGAAGGAAACTCGCTCTAGTATTCTTGCCTAGGAGGAGGAGCCTGGTGGACTACTGTTCATGGGGTCACAAAGAGTCAGACAATAGTGTGCGACTGACACTAGTAATCAATGGAGAGATACTGTGCTTCTGTTATGAAGGACTGTTGTTGTTGTTCAGTTGCTCAGTTGTGTCTGATTCTTTGGAACCCTATGAACTTCAGCACTCCAGGCTTCCCTATCTCTCACTGTCTCCCAGAGTTTGCTCAAACTTATGTCCATTAAGTTGGTGATGCTCTAACTATCTCATTCTCTGTCACCCCTTTCTATTCCTGCACTCATTCTTTTGCAGCATCAGGGTCTTTTCCAGTGAATCAACTCTTCGCATCAGGTGGCCAAAGTATTCGAGCTTCAGCTTCGGCATCAGTCCTTCCAGTGAATATTCAGGGTTGATTTCCTTTAGGATTGACTGGTTTGATCTCCTTGCTATCCAAGAGACTCTCAAGAGTCTTCTCCAACACCACAGTTCAAAAGCATCAACTCTCTGTCACTCAGCCTTCTTAGGGTCCAGCTGTCACATCTGTACATTACTACTGATAAAACTATAGCTTTGACTAGACTGTCCTTTGTCAGAAAAATTGTAAAGGATAGGTGGGTGCCTGTCTGTCCAGTATTAGAGGACACTTCCCTCTATAACCAACATCAACTTTGATTCTTCTGATTACTAAGAAAATGGAGATGATTGGACTAAAGAAACAGAAATTAGCTAAGTATTCTCACACACATGTACTTATTTTATTAAGGCAATGCCCAATCATATTTAATATTACCTGCACAACTGAAGCATCTTAGCATGCACACACACATGCACACTGCTGTTGAACCTATACCTAAAACTGGAAATCCTTAAAGGTTTGAAAATTCCCAAGTTCTAAACCTGTATATCTTGCTTTTAGGGGCAGAAGAATAGGAAAGGGCATCTGTAGCTGAATTAGCTGCCCATTACCAAAAATTTATTGGTTTAAAACAACACAGATTGGGTATATTGTAGTTCAGAAGTCTGATGTGGGTCTCAGGAGGATACAGTCAAGGAGTCAGCAGGCCTGCTTTCCTCTGGAGGCTCCAGGAGAGAATCCATTTCCTTGCCTTTTGCAGCTTCTATATGCAGTCTGCTTGCCTTGACTGTGGTCACCTTTGAACAGTATTCTTACTCCAACCTCTGTTCCCATTGTCACATCTTCTTTAACTTTCATATCTCCTTCTCTCCCCTATAGAGACCCTTCTGATTACAGTCAGTCCATCCCATGTAAATAAGAACCTCCTTATTTCAAGATATTTAACTTAGTCACATCTGAGAGATCTTTTGTTGTGGAATATAGTCACAGTTACCAGGGACTAGGACGTTGACACCCA
Organism: Tragulus kanchil; assembly: GCA_022376925.1. Taxonomy (NCBI): domain Eukaryota; kingdom Metazoa; phylum Chordata; class Mammalia; order Artiodactyla; family Tragulidae; genus Tragulus; species Tragulus kanchil. The sequence continues at coordinate 238,762,306 of JAIOJX010000004.1, read as the reverse complement.
CTGGGGCCACGACTTCACCTTCTACAGCAGCCTTTAATAGGAATTCTACAGCAGATGGAAGGAATGTCCCGGTCTCTTTTTTTAATGAGCATCCCAGATGGCGCTAGTCGTAAAGAACCTTTATCAAAGCTGAGGGGACAGAGGTCTTAGTTTATTGATGGAATATCCACAGGTTTAATCCTTTGGACCTTGTAGAGGAGAAAGCTTCAGAGAAATCCTTAAATGGACACAGATCTCCAAAATATCATGAAGTGGTACAGAGAACCAACAGGATTGCTTTAAAAATAAAAGAAAATTCTACCACTCAGTATGTTTCTACAAACACACCCTGTGGGAAGGTGACAATAATCTTTGGCTTGCCTGGTTTGGGGAACAGTTTTTTTTTGTTTTGTTTTGTTTTTAATTTTTGGCCACTTTTATTGGTCTTTCATTTATGTATTTTCATCTGTCTTTGTTCTTTGGCCTGTGTGGTCCTCCCATTGTAGTGGCCTTTCCTGTAGCAGAGCACCGGCTCTGGGGGCATGCGCTCCAGAACTCCTACTCGGTAGTTGGACACGCCGGTCCAGCCGTTCCGCGGCATGTGGGATCTTCCTATGCCAGGGACCAAACCAGCACCCCTTGCAGTGCAAGGTGGACTCTACCCACTGGACCACCAGGGAAGCCCAGGGAGCAGTTTTAATTTTAATAGTTTCTATTCCTTCCCCCAAATTAAAATTGTTATTTGGCAAGGCATCAAAGGGTTCAGGCTCTCATGGGAAAATTTCCTCCAAATCTTCCTCACCGGTGCTCAAGAGGTTAACAGGGGAAGTAAAAAGAAAATGACCTACCTTGAAACCTAACTTGGTGAAACAAGTCACAAAAGCTGCATGAAGAAAAACCTTAAATTTAATGCACTTTCTAAAAACATCTGCCTCTTTCTAACATGTTTCTCATTTCTGTTTCTGCCAACTTCATGCGGTAGTCAAACCCATGGGTTTTTTTGTTTTCACTTTATACTGATGCCAAAAGACTAGTCAACAGGGCCTATTCTTTTCTATGGAATCAACTTGCTTAGTAGAAACTGTCATTACTCTACCCCATACTCTGACCAACCTAAGTCTAAAAATTGGAGATATTTTAACTGGAAGGCACAGAAACCATAAATCATTCAAGGTTTTTACATTGTGGTCACCTGTATGTAAGAAAAAAAATTCCACTCATTCCCCAACCAGTGCAAGCCAACCATTAACCCCTTATCTAGAGGTAACCTAGGTAACTCAGTATCAATAACCACAGAGCATGAATGCCTAGCAAGGTCAAAATATCCACAGGTTTAATCCTTTGGACCTTGTAGAGGAGAAAGCTTCAGAGAAATCCTTAAATGGACACAGATCTCCAAAATATCATGAAGTGGTACAGAGAACCAACAGGATTGCTTTAAAAATAAAAGAAAATTCTACCACTCAGTATGTTTCTACAAACACACCCTGTGGGAAGGTGACAATAATCTTTGGCTTGCCTGGTTTGGGGAACAGTTTTTTTTTGTTTTGTTTTGTTTTTAATTTTTGGCCACTTTTATTGGTCTTTCATTTATGTATTTTCATCTGTCTTTGTTCTTTGGCCTGTGTGGTCCTCCCATTGTAGTGGCCTTTCCTGTAGCAGAGCACCGGCTCTGGGGGCATGCGCTCCAGAACTCCTACTCGGTAGTTGGACACGCCGGTCCAGCCGTTCCGCGGCATGTGGGATCTTCCTATGCCAGGGACCAAACCAGCACCCCTTGCAGTGCAAGGTGGACTCTACCCACTGGACCACCAGGGAAGCCCAGGGAGCAGTTTTAATTTTAATAGTTTCTATTCCTTCCCCCAAATTAAAATTGTTATTTGGCAAGGCATCAAAGGGTTCAGGCTCTCATGGGAAAATTTCCTCCAAATCTTCCTCACCGGTGCTCAAGAGGTTAACAGGGGAAGTAAAAAGAAAATGACCTACCTTGAAACCTAACTTGGTGAAACAAGTCACAAAAGCTGCATGAAGAAAAACCTTAAATTTAATGCACTTTCTAAAAACATCTGCCTCTTTCTAACATGTTTCTCATTTCTGTTTCTGCCAACTTCATGCGGTAGTCAAACCCATGGGTTTTTTTGTTTTCACTTTATACTGATGCCAAAAGACTAGTCAACAGGGCCTATTCTTTTCTATGGAATCAACTTGCTTAGTAGAAACTGTCATTACTCTACCCCATACTCTGACCAACCTAAGTCTAAAAATTGGAGATATTTTAACTGGAAGGCACAGAAACCATAAATCATTCAAGGTTTTTACATTGTGGTCACCTGTATGTAAGAAAAAAAATTCCACTCATTCCCCAACCAGTGCAAGCCAACCATTAACCCCTTATCTAGAGGTAACCTAGGTAACTCAGTATCAATAACCACAGAGCATGAATGCCTAGCAAGGTCAAAATTGATACTTGGAAGCACCCTGTCTACAAATAAAAGTTGGTAGTTTTCTTATAACTATGGTCCCTACAAATAAAATATGATGTTTTTATTATTACTTTCATATTTTGATAAAACTAATCTATTTCTTTTTTGGTAGCAAAACATTAAGGTTCACTTTTGATTTTAGCAGTCATAACATGGGGAAGTAATGTGCCTGTCTCAAGAGAAAGGATTAAATCTACTATAGACATATTGAATTGCCAGCAGTGACTTCTAGAACCTTCCATAATACTTTCATAATTTGTGTTGTATATCTCATGGAGAAATATATAAGATTGTATGATGTCAGTGTAGTGTACTTATTGTTCATTAGAGATACAACAATTGTTAATTATTTGAATTTATTTTTATTTAAGGATAATTTATGAAAGTACAAGAAGGATAAGATACCAAAGTTAAATTAAACCTTTGCAACCTTCACTTTCAATTTTGCCAGATTGAGTCACCCTATAGCACTGCTATGACTGGATTTATCCATACTCCCTCCTGGAGTATATGCAGTCATATGCTTCCTACACTGTCTGCTTTATCTATTACTACTATAGTTTCACTAAGTCTCAGTTTCCCAATCTGTAAAGCGGTTAAATAAAACTTTCAGAGTACTTTTAGATGCCTCCAGACATTGTCCAATTTTTTTTGGAGCTACAAAATCATCCCAGGATAAGAATCATTGTCGGTTGTTATTCTTAAAAAGCCAGTGTTGTTCAAAAGTTTCATGGTGTTCCTATGCCACCTGCTAATTTACAAGACACTGCCATCTTGTTTGAATAGATTACAGCAGGTTTATTATAAGTTTTTTTGAATAAAGAGTCAAGGAAGAAGTCTAATCATACAAAACCTTTTTCCATTTTCACTTTTTTTTAGTTAAAAAAACAGTAAACTACTACAGCAAGTTTGCCTTTTGACCCACAGAAATTCACAGATCACACACACACAGACAGAATATTCAAGCTAAAAAAAAATTTGAGTTTTGAATTATTTGAATACTATGTTTAATTTTATTCTTTGTCTCATTCTAAAGAGAATGATATATCTCTTTAAAACACTTTCTTATTAATATACTTTTCAAGATTTAACTTATGGAAACATGTATTTATAGAATTTTGTGTCGAGGGCTTCCCTGGAGGTCCAGTGGATAAGGACACCACCTTGCAGTGCAAGGGGCACCAGTTTGACCCCTGGCCTAGGAAGATCCCACGTGCCGGAGCAGCTGGACTGATGTGTCTAACTACTGAGCCGGAGCTCTGGAGTGCATGCGCCCAGAGATAAATAAATGAAAGACTAATAGAAGTGGCAAAAAAAAAAAAAAGAAGTGTGTGTCATCACTATGTCTTGGCTGTTTGTGAAGTAGAGAGCAACAGTAATGTATGAACTAATGGTGTGCATCTTGCCTTTGAATGATTGTCAACCAAAGTGAGTTTCTGTCCACAAGTAAAGTATAATTCCTATGAGACTCCTTATCATACAAAATTAGTCTATTTGTCTACCTATTACTGTTGTTGTTTAGTCGCTAAGTCGCGTCCAGCTCTTTCATGAGCCCAAGGACTGTAGCCTGCCAGGCTCCTATGTCTGGGATTTCCCAGGCAAGAATACTGGAGTAGGTCTCCATTTCCTTTTCCAGGAGACCTTCCTGATTCAGGGGTCCAACCTGCATCCCGTTCATTGGTAGGCAGATTCTTTACCACTGAATCATCAGAAAGAGCTTATGATAATAGCATCCCTGAGACAAGTGAAAGGCCATCTCCTTCTGTCTGCATTCTCCCACCCATTAGGGGAACTGGTAACTTGACTAATCTTGCAGACACAAAAGCCCAGGAAGATTCTTTACCACTGAGCCAACAAGGAAGCCCCTATCTGGTATACTGGCCTAATAACTAAATATTAGCTTCTTAATTGATTAAAGGATAAAATTCACTTCAGAGCTTACAAGTCACTATTCAAAAAATTGCTATGGTCTATATTTATTGATTTGAAAAATGTTCAAGAGATAATAAATGAAAAAAGTAATTTCCTAAGCTATCACATGTATGTATATTTGTTTAGAAAAAAGTATGTGTATAAGAATGAGCATAAATATGGAAAAATACAAATCAAACCAAACCAGGGCAAGAAGCTAGAAGAAGGCAAGAGGAAGAAAATAATTTTGTGAAAATGAAAATTTATTCAAAATAAGTATTCAAAGTTTCATATGTATTTGCTATTTATATGTAATTCCTTTAAATATAATTATTCACTTCTTCCATATTCATGGTAAGGAAATCTGTAGCAATCCAAATGGTCAAAAACTGTTATAGTTGGTTAAAATAGCATTTAAAATGTGGTTCCTATATATAGATTAATAACATATGCATTTAAAAAGAACATTAGAAAAATATTCTGAGGAACATTCATAATGGATTCTCTGGCTAAACCATGAGTGTGCTTTATGTTATTTTTCTTTTATTTTTAATGAATATGTAATGCTTTTATAATGAGAGGCTAAAAATAAAGGAAAAGAATCTGAGGAGTGGGGAGTGGGATGAAGAAGCTGTTGGCTTTCCAGAACACTGAAGAAGTATGTGTGAATAAGTGGTCTTTAAATGTGTAAGATCAGTTTTGAGATATGTCTCGGAGATGCTTGTCAGGAACTGCTGGAGGAACTGAGTCATACTTTCACAGGAATCTCTTAGCAAAGGAGGGGATTGAATTCCAGGAGATAAAAACAGGTTGATGGAAAATGGCTCCTGGGGATTTGTTCTCTTCTGGTTATAAGTTATTTCAGTTTAGGATTTTTTGATTATATATAGATATAGGAATATACCCTCAGGTGATTAGAAAGATTATTTATTTGGGATTAAATCCAGGAATTAATTTTCCATTTGAGCAAACTTCCTAATAACCGGTGCCCCTCTGCACTTCATCAGGCATAGACATTATTTGGAAAACAGCTGGTGTCCCAGGAATATAAACACAGCCTTTGAAGCTAGGTTCTCAGGACTGGAGGTGATGCTTTCCTGGCCTGTTTATTCTGTTAGTTCATGGACTGCACTTGCCTTTCATTCCTCCTCCTCCTCCTCCTCCTCTTTCTACCTCTGCAAAGCTTGCAAGTTCTCCAAAAAGTCATGACTTTAAAGATTGTGTATGATATGTAAGTCCACAGCTCTTTCAGAAGAGATCTTAGAATGAACTTCCCTGGTGGCTCAGATGGTAAAGAATCTGCCAGCTTTGTGGAAGACCCAGATTCTATCCCTGAATCGGGAAAATCTCCTGGAGAAGAAACAGGGAACATATTCCAGTATTCTTGCCTGGAGAAACTCATGGACAGAAGAGCCTAGGAGGCTATAGTACATGGCATCGCAGTCATGACTGAGCACCTAGCACACACACATGCTTAATTCATATTATTATTTCTAATTTTTTATTATCTTTTCTTCTGGACACCTTTAGTTACAACAAGACTAAAAGGTTAAGCAATTTTCTTAAGGAAGTATAAAAAGTCATAAGGATGCTAACAAAGTTTAATTTGATCTTGGACTACATTTAAGAGAAGCACAGAGAGGAGATTAAACTGAAAGTTTCAATCTTTTTTTTAAACCATGAGTGTGCTTTATGTTATTTTTCTTTTATTTTTAATGAATATGTAATGCTTTTATAATGAGAGGCTAAAAATAAAGGAAAAGAATCTGAGGAGTGGGGAGTGGGATGAAGAAGCTGTTGGCTTTCCAGAACACTGAAGAAGTATGTGTGAATAAGTGGTCTTTAAATGTGTAAGATCAGTTTTGAGATATGTCTCGGAGATGCTTGTCAGGAACTGCTGGAGGAACTGAGTCATACTTTCACAGGAATCTCTTAGCAAAGGAGGGGATTGAATTCCAGGAGATAAAAACAGGTTGATGGAAAATGGCTCCTGGGGATTTGTTCTCTTCTGGTTATAAGTTATTTCAGTTTAGGATTTTTTGATTATATATAGATATAGGAATATACCCTCAGGTGATTAGAAAGATTATTTATTTGGGATTAAATCCAGGAATTAATTTTCCATTTGAGCAAACTTCCTAAAAACCCGGGTGCCCTCTGCACTTCATCAGGCATAGACATTATTTGGAAAACAGCTGGTGTCCCAGGAATATAAACACAGCCTTTGAAGCTAGGTTCTCAGGACTGGAGGTGATGCTTTCCTGGCCTGTTTATTCTGTTAGTTCATGGACTGCACTTGCCTTTCATTCCTCCTCCTCCTCCTCCTCCTCTTTCTACCTCTGCAAAGCTTGCAAGTTCTCCAAAAAGTCATGACTTTAAAGATTGTGTATGATATGTAAGTCCACAGCTCTTTCAGAAGAGATCTTAGAATGAACTTCCCTGGTGGCTCAGATGGTAAAGAATCTGCCAGCTTTGTGGAAGACCCAGATTCTATCCCTGAATCGGGAAAATCTCCTGGAGAAGAAACAGGGAACATATTCCAGTATTCTTGCCTGGAGAAACTCATGGACAGAAGAGCCTAGGAGGCTATAGTACATGGCATCGCAGTCATGACTGAGCACCTAGCACACACACATGCTTAATTCATATTATTATTTCTAATTTTTTATTATCTTTTCTTCTGGACACCTTTAGTTACAACAAGACTAAAAGGTTAAGCAATTTTCTTAAGGAAGTATAAAAAGTCATAAGGATGCTAACAAAGTTTAATTTGATCTTGGACTACATTTAAGAGAAGCACAGAGAGGAGATTAAACTGAAAGTTTCAACTGTGGTCAGCCTGTAAGAAAGATGGAAGATTCCAAAGGCAGCTGTTAGACCAGTGAGTGGAAGTTTCTAATTTAGTGATCAAGGATAGGTTTGAAGAGGTTTAAACCTCTGCAGTTCTTTAAGAGATGAAAATGCTAGACCACCTTACCTGTCACCTGAGTAAAGGACCCACCTGCCAATGCAGGTCCAACCCCTGGGTCAGGAAGTTCCCCTGGAGGAGGGCATGGCAACCCACTCCAGTATCCTCACCTGGAGAGTCCCATGGCCAGTGACAGTGCTTGAGCGAGGCAGGCTTCAGTCCAAAGGGTTGCAAAAAGTCAGAAATGACTGAAGCGACTTAGTATACACACATAGATATATTATCATTTATCTCATTCAATTGATATTTTTAGGTTTCATACATACTTTGTTATTAAACTATAAACTCCTAAAGTTAGAAACCATATTTTTAGGCCATGAAGTGTCTAAGTGTCATGAATGGTACAAAGTTACATAAATGAGTTAGTGAATAAGTGAATGAATGAATAGAATGTCTTTGTAAATTCATCAAAGTTATTTATGGTTGTGAGTCAATCTTATCCTACGTGCCTGGTCAACCAGGTCACCCTTAGCCCATCATATTGCTATCTGGAATTATCATACTTCCAGAATCACTAATCCATTTCAACTTCTTTTAATCTTGCTATTGGAAACTTAAAATACAGCCATATTGTACAGTTCATAAAATGTACTCTGTACATTTAAGGCATTCATTATATTCTTACTGCTGTGACTGGGAGTGACCAGATTAAAGGATCACCTGGTCTAATTGCTCTCCTCTTTGATCCAGAACAAATAGTAATGCATCACAAGCTTTTCTCAGTTGCTAAGCTAAGGATCTCCAATTTACAATTCACTTCTTCTAAGTAAGCGATACTTTATATGCGTCACTGAAATTCTGCCACTAAAATTTGTTTCTTACTTTATATGATGACACATCTTCTCAATAAGTCTAGGACAGTGCAAAGCAAATGAGCACAATTAGCACAATCATACCTTAGCACCCAACCCTATGCCCTATCTCTGATGTCAAGTATAGATTAGACTGAAGCAGCAGTTATTGCTTATCATGAGCAACTCAACTTCAGAAGACAGGCAATAGAGATTTTTATTTCCTCTCTTTATTTTCTGTGGCTGCAACATGTGTATATATTAGAGAGATTGTATTTATATATTTATGTATAGACACATATATTATTAAGGTATACATACACATGCATAATACTGTATATACATCTGTTGAAATATGTGAGGCTTCCCTGGGGCCTCTGATGGTGAAGAATCTGCCATCAATGCAGGAGACTTGGGTTTAACCCCTGGATTGGGAAGATCCCCCGGAGAAGGAAATGACCATGTGTATTTATATACAGTCCCAAAGTTGAAAATAAAATCCTCCTAAATGATATTTTTAATCTTCTTACTAATTTCACCAAATTCATAAACCCTATGTCTTTCTTCATTTCTAACTGTTTTGTAGCATTTCATAGTAGCTAGATCATATAAAGGCTTTACCCAGGTTTAAATTTTGTTTTTAATGATTCCCATCCCTCTTTTCACCCATTTGAAATTAATTCATTTTCTCTTTATTTACTGTAACTCTCTATACTTTCCTGAAATAAATCACTCACTACTCTGTCAGAGAATTCTTTTTGATAATCAAATCAAGTAAAAAGCAGAAATTAATAATTCTCATTTCTGCCCCTTCTCATAGATCTATTTGATGGGAAAGTCCAGAATGTGTTGGTAAATATCATCTACATTTGTAAGTTGACTATGTATTCAAGGAATTATAAAAAATTAATATTCACATCTCTGTTGCTGTTATTGCTGTTGTTCAGTCATTAAGTTGTATCTGATTCTTTGTGACCTGATGGACTGTAGTATGCCAGGTTCTCCTGTCCTTCACAGTATCCTGGAGTTTGCTCAAACTCATGTCCATTGAGGAGGTGATGGCCATCCAACGTTCTCATCCTCTGTTTCCCTCTTCTCCTTCAGCCCTCAATCTCCTAGCATCCAAGTCTTTTCCAATGAGTCTGCTTTTCACTGGAGGTTCATCTTCAGCATAAGTTCTTCCAGTGAATATTCAGGGTTGATTTACTTTAGGATTGACTGGTTTGGTCTTCTTGCTGTCCAAAGGACTCTCAAGAGTCTTCTCTAGCACCACAGCTCAAAAACATCAATTCTTCGTTGCTCAGCCGTTTTTGTGGTCCAAGTTTCACATCTATACATGACTACTGGAAAAACCATAGCTTTGACTATACAGACCTTTGTCAGCCAAGTGATGTCTCTGCTTTATAATATGCAGTCTAGGTTTGTCATAGTTCTTCTTCCAAGGAGAGTCTAAATCTATCCTTTATTTTACATTGGTGCCAATAAAGTCTGAAGGAATTGTATGAGTTTGCCCAAATCACACAGCAAATAAAGATAAAGCCAACACTGAGAGCCAGGTAAGTGAAAGTCCAAAATATTACCTTCTTTACTAAAGACAAAAATATCATTTCTAAGATTAGGATTCTAGCAAGACAGCCCCTTCTCGGAATTACATTACAGGAAGAGCATATTATTGGGGTTCTTTTGTGGTACAGGTGGGACTTTAGGACATATATGACAAAGCAGTAATAGTGGGGGCAAAATTCAAAGGTTTCAAGCTATTGTTGCTACATTTTGCTTAAAATCAAAAAATGATTTGGTTGAGCTAAATATTATAAAATGTAATTATAGCTCTTAGTAACAGCTCAGCAGAACTGGAACTATATTTTTCTCTCTTACCTCACCAAAGCCCTGGAAGATTTTCAAGAAGAGATTGTATAACAAGTGGCATACATCATTTCCTTTAGATTCTAGTGCTTAGAAAATGTGGCCATTTTGGACTTATTAATAATCAGTGTCAAATGCCAAAGTTTAATTGATCTTGTGTATATTGAATAAAGCTGGGCAGTGATTATTTCTCTCTACACACACACACACACACACACACATATCCGTAAATACTTATGGTTTATCATACTGTAGTCTATATATTTCTGTCTTAGGGAGATAAAACTACTTCTCTGAACCACCAGCTTTTCCAGTTTAATCTGAATCTGACTTTTTGTCATCTTTATTTTTAGTTTATAAACTGCTCAAAAAGGGAGGGTTTTTTTTCCCTTTTGATTCCTGGCTGAAGTTAAGACTGAGATAACGGAAATACCTCAAGAGTGGTTATTTCTATCCACCCTGAAATGAGAAATTTAGAGATGTTTAGCTGAACATTCAAATGTTTTAGCTCTTTTCCTTTACTATTAATAATGCCATCATCTGTCTTCACACAGAAGAAAAACAATCTTTCTTCAACTTGAGAATTTTATTTTTCATTTTATTTCCTTATAGAGTCTTCCTGGAGTGAGTCATAGCATATTGGGGTTACATAGAAGAGTGCTTCATTCCAAAATGCACCTCCATATATGTGTATCAGTCTTGAAATAGGGTTGCTAAAGATCCAAAATGGAGAAAGACTGGGCTCAGAGTCTTTCCAAAATGCCGTTCCCACTTACGACAAAAGGAGATGGACAAATTCCTTATAATCTTAGCCTCTGATCTTTATCTGTACTCTGTACTATAAGAATTCAGTTAATTTGATAATGGTAGGTGGTAGTTCATAGAAAAGTGGTGTAAGCCTCCAAGATTAGCTTTTAAAAACCTTCAACTTTTACTCCTAAATGTTTTTTCACTCATCTTAAAGTTTAAATTTGGATATGAGCAGCTAAAAAAAAAAAAAAAAGGAATCATAAATTACATAGCCAATATGCTGTTACTAGCATTCTACCAAATTACTCACTATCTGCTCGTAAAGTGAGGTGATGGGTGGTGTCATTTCCTGTGTGGGTGTAGCTCAGTTAGGGAGGGGTTTCAGCCTTTCAGTTTTATCCTTTATTTAATATCCTTCTTCTGTCATGGACATGTCCTTATCCCACTGTCTTCATAAATCTCACTTTAAACTCCTGAACATAATCTTACTAAAGGGAACAAAGAGTTGGCAAGATTTTTTTATTTTCAAGTAGAATTCTGATTAAAATGCCGAGTCTTTGCTGCAACTTAGCAAAAAATGTATTTTGGTTTATGGACATTTCTGTTGGAATAAATGGGTTCAGTTTGAGAGTCTCAAATCTTGTGTGTGAATCGAGAACTCCCTTTAACCCTTCACCTTCCTTCTCTCTGCCTTCCCTCCTTCTTTGTAATAGTCACTGACTCACATAGTTTTCAGGCTGATATAAACCTTAGCAATTGGTCATGGAGTTCAATTCTTCGCTTTACAGAAAAGGAAAACTGAAGCCCACAGAGTTTAAGAGATGTTCCCAACACGACCCAATTAGTTAATGGTAAACCTGGGACAGAACCCAAGAATTGGAACACCTATTCTTTTTACTCACTTCCCATTCATTTCCCCATTACTGTGGCTTTTACTCTGCTCACTCTCTTGCCAACATTCCCAGCCCTTTTGTTTGTTTCCTTGTCCTCTCGTTGTACCTACCTAACAACCAAAGTTGTGGTTAATCCAGTGACTAATCTGCTGAATACTGTTGGAAAAAATCACCCTATTGGGAAAATTGCTGCCACTTTAATTTTCAGGGCATCTCCATCATCAAGCATATTGATGCTGCCCCGATGTCATTCCAGAGTCCCAGAGTTCCTTATTTCCATGAGTGCTGACCTTTCATAGTAAATAAGCACTCAAGTTCAACGAAACACAATTCTAGACTTTCTTCACTCTTGTCAAGCCTCTGACTTGGTGTCTTATGTCCCAGAGAAAACACAAGTAATCTAACATCTTGCCATCAAAGCTTCCAACTTACTCATCTGTTGTGTTTTGCACCTCCTATTAAAAATGGATAAGGTATTTTCTGTTTGAGCAGCTAAAAAAAAAAAAAAAAGGAATCATAAATTACATAGCCAATATGCTGTTACTAGCATTCTACCAAATTACTCACTATCTGCTCGTAAAGTGAGGTGATGGGTGGTGTCATTTCCTGTGTGGGTGTAGCTCAGTTAGGGAGGGGTTTCAGCCTTTCAGTTTTATCCTTTATTTAATATCCTTCTTCTGTCATGGACATGTCCTTATCCCACTGTCTTCATAAATCTCACTTTAAACTCCTGAACATAATCTTACTAAAGGGAACAAAGAGTTGGCAAGATTTTTTTATTTTCAAGTAGAATTCTGATTAAAATGCCGAGTCTTTGCTGCAACTTAGCAAAAAATGTATTTTGGTTTATGGACATTTCTGTTGGAATAAATGGGTTCAGTTTGAGAGTCTCAAATCTTGTGTGTGAATCGAGAACTCCCTTTAACCCTTCACCTTCCTTCTCTCTGCCTTCCCTCCTTCTTTGTAATAGTCACTGACTCACATAGTTTTCAGGCTGATATAAACCTTAGCAATTGGTCATGGAGTTCAATTCTTCGCTTTACAGAAAAGGAAAACTGAAGCCCACAGAGTTTAAGAGATGTTCCCAACACGACCCAATTAGTTAATGGTAAACCTGGGACAGAACCCAAGAATTGGAACACCTATTCTTTTTACTCACTTCCCATTCATTTCCCCATTACTGTGGCTTTTACTCTGCTCACTCTCTTGCCAACATTCCCAGCCCTTTTGTTTGTTTCCTTGTCCTCTCGTTGTACCTACCTAACAACCAAAGTTGTGGTTAATCCAGTGACTAATCTGCTGAATACTTTTGGGAAAAAAATCACCCTATTGGGAAAATTGCTGCCACTTTAATTTTCAGGGCATCTCCATCATCAAGCATATTGATGCTGCCCCGATGTCATTCCAGAGTCCCAGAGTTCCTTATTTCCATGAGTGCTGACCTTTCATAGTAAATAAGCACTCAAGTTCAACGAAACACAATTCTAGACTTTCTTCACTCTTGTCAAGCCTCTGACTTGGTGTCTTATGTCCCAGAGAAAACACAAGTAATCTAACATCTTGCCATCAAAGCTTCCAACTTACTCATCTGTTGTGTTTTGCACCTCCTATTAAAAATGGATAAGGTATTTTCTGTTTAAGCCTAACCCCCATGTTCATGTTTGGACATGTCTTCTCCAGAACTCACAAGATTTTTGTCCTGTTGTATACCCTCTTTCTCGAAATTTCACAAAACACTGTTGCTCTTACTGTCTTCTCCCCATAAGCATTTAAACATATTCAAGCATCTTCATTGTCTAATAGGTCTTCATGAGTTTCTTTGTCAGCTCATTTGCCATAACCAGTCCCTACATTCTTAGAAATCTGCCCGGGGTAGTTCATTTTGCCCATTTCCCTGAACTATCTCATTGAATCTTGTGGGTTTTTAATTTATATTTTCATACTGATAACTCCCAAGTCTATTTTCCCAATGCTGCTTATTATTTTTTTCTCTCTCTCTCTTTCTGTGGCTGTCTCTTTCTTCCAGGTACTTGTCTCTCTTTTCAGGCACTTCTGTATATAGGCCTGTGGACACCTCAAGATCAGCATGTTAAAACCGATGTATGATTTCCCTCACAAACCTATTCCTTCATTTTTGTTCCTGGTCTTACCAAATGACACCACCAATTCAGCTATACACAAGCAGTTTTTCTACCTGGAATGCTTTGTTTACTCACTTGACCTTGTTAGCTCTGAATCAGATTTCAGATTATCTGTCTTTCTTTTTTTTTTTTTTTTTTTTTGAGAAAACTTCAGCTAAGTTTAGCCCCACCTACTTTTAAGTTAGCAACTTTCCTATCCATTCTTTAGCATAACTTAACTTTCTTCTATCATAGCATTTATCATATAGCATTCAACCTATTTATTTATTTGATTAGTTTGTATGACTGTTGTCACAAAGTACCACAAACCTGGGAACTTTTAAAACACATAAATTTATTCTATCACATTCTGGATGCTGAAAAACAAAATCAGTGTTTCAGTGGGGCTTCAGTCCCTCCCGAGTCACTAGGGGAGAATCACTTCTTGCCTCTTTCAATTTACGGTTTCCTTGGTTAATAGCATAACTCTAATGTCGGTCTCAGTCTTCACATGGCCTTTTTCTCTGTGTCTTCTCCTCTTCTTATAAGGACTTTCTAATCCCAGGATGGTTTGATCTCAAGATACTTAAATAATTGTATCTTCAAGGGCACTATTCCCAATAAGGTCACATTCTCAGGTTGCTGGTAGACATGAATCGTGTATGGATACCACTCAACCCCAAACACTTTTCAGTTTTCTTCACTGGTTGTAAGCTCTGTGTGGATAGGAATCATATCCACACGGCCATCACTGCAGAGTCAGCTTGGCACATAGTCTGTACTTAAGAAATGACTTCAGAATGAATACGTTCCTTCCTCTGAGTTTTTGCCGAGATTTTTGATCACAAAGTCGTTTTATCCAGCACCTCAATGCTCACTTCCACTTAGTCCTTGATAATTGATTCATGCTTCAGCCTAAAAGTGAAATAAGGAAAATTGAATCACTTACCTGGAAGAAATCCCATCTTATATTACTTATTCACATAGCCCTTTACCTGATTTGTTAGTAAGAAATGTATGTCTTTCTAGCTTATATTATACTTGAGTATTTCTTTTATAATTTCTTTAAGAGCAGATATTATATTTTTTATGTTTAATCCCCTTAGAAGAGAACCACAACTCAACATAGACTTTCATTAAATATTCATTTAATATGTAAATCTGGATTATTTACTAATTCATATATTTAGCTCTATAGAAAGAGTTAGGTTTATTCTAATTCAAAGGAGCTAACTGTATTCCTTTTTTACTTCAGAAAAAAAAAATCTTTCTTACTCACAGTGATAACAGTATTTCTTTTCTTTAATTTAAAATTTTCTAAAACTTGTAAATGCCAAAACCTTCAAATTAAAATGCCCTACGAGTACTTTTTATAGATTCTCTATTTCCTTCATTCTATTGAATCTGTATTCACATTCAGGTAAATTCAGCAATGTCATTCGTATATATATACATACATACACACACACACACACACACACACACACAAAATCAATGTTTGTTGTCACTGATTTTTTCCAAAGCCATTATTAATCTTTTTCATATAGACATGAGTCCTGCCAAGATAACTATACTTATATTCACATATTTGCATCATAATGTTATCAGAGTTTTATCAGGAAAACAAAATATTCTAGGTGTTTTAGACAGGAAGAAACTTGACCAGAATTTTGTGCTGACAAAGTTGATGAAAGGGTAAGAGTCAGAGACGGCTCCCCTAGTACAGCTCTACCACAGGTTCAGTCAGAAAAGTGCTTCTGTAACCCAGGTTAGGATTTCCACTTAAGCACCTCCAGTGGTCACAGTTGTCTGCAGGTCTGAGACAATGACAATAAGCAATGAAACATCCAGAGATCATTGAAAAGCCTCACTTCTTGTCATTGCCCAATTGTTGGCCTGTCAAAACTAGTAAAATAATAGTATGGGTTTTTTTTTTTTCTCTTGTTTGGGGGGAGGGGGCAGGTGGGCCACTTCTATTGGTCTTTCATTTATCTATTTTCATCCATCTTTGTTCTTTGGCCCATGTGGGCCTCCCATCGCAGTGGCCTCTGTTGTCACAGAGCACCGGCTCTGGGCGCATGCGCTCCAGAGCTCCGGCTCGGTAATTGGACACATCAATCCAGCCGCTCCACGGCACGTGGAATCTTCCCAGGCCAGGTATTGAACTGGCGCCCCTTGCAGTGCAAGGCGGTGTCCTTACCCAGTGGACCACCAGGGAAGCCTAATAGTATGGTTTTTAAGCAGTGTTATGCTGAAATTATCTAACAACTGACTCACTGGACAGGAGTAAAGTGCTGATTTGTAGTACTTAACCAACTTCCTGAGTGTAAATACTCCCACATGACTGACTTAAAGCTCCCAAATGCAGAGTTGGGTAGAGATACACACAGTTGGCGTCTTTGAGTTTCATGCTGCGAGTCAGCACACCTCTGCCTCTTTTCTGCCTTATAAAATGTATCTTCCTGATCATCTTCCCTGCTGGCTCAGTGATAAAGAATCCACCTGCCAATGCAGAATACACAGGTTCAGTCCCTTGGTTGGGAAGATCCCATGGAGAAGGAAATGGCAATGCATTCCAATATTCTTGCCTGGGAAAGTCCATGGACAGAAAAGCCTGACAGGCTACAGTCCATCAGTTCACAGAGAGTCAGAGACAACTTAGTAACTAAACAACAAATATCTTAACTGATAAAACTTAAACTCAAAGACAAGAGAGAAATGTATTTTTCCTAGACTTGCAGTACTTGCACTACAAGAAAGCAAGGAAGGAGGTATAAAGTGGGCAAGGGCCAACACAGACTTTGTCTAGCTCACAGTGCCGACACACTAATGCTAGATGCCATTTTCTTTTCATGCAAATGACCAAAAGAAATCCTTGGTTATTTCATGTACAGCTCTACCACAGGTTCAGTCAGAAAAGTGCTTCTGTAACCCAGGTTAGGATTTCCACTTAAGCACCTCCAGTGGTCACAGTTGTCTGCAGGTCTGAGACAATGACAATAAGCAATGAAACATCCAGAGATCATTGAAAAGCCTCACTTCTTGTCATTGCCCAATTGTTGGCCTGTCAAAACTAGTAAAATAATAGTATGGGTTTTTTTTTTTTCTCTTGTTTGGGGGGAGGGGGCAGGTGGGCCACTTCTATTGGTCTTTCATTTATCTATTTTCATCCATCTTTGTTCTTTGGCCCATGTGGGCCTCCCATCGCAGTGGCCTCTGTTGTCACAGAGCACCGGCTCTGGGCGCACGCGCTCCAGAGCTCCGGCTCGGTAATTGGACACATCAATCCAGCCGCTCCACGGCACGTGGAATCTTCCCAGGCCAGGTATTGAACTGGCGCCCCTTGCAGTGCAAGGCGGTGTCCTTACCCAGTGGACCACCAGGGAAGCCTAATAGTATGGTTTTTAAGCAGTGTTATGCTGAAATTATCTAACAACTGACTCACTGGACAGGAGTAAAGTGCTGATTTGTAGTACTTAACCAACTTCCTGAGTGTAAATACTCCCACATGACTGACTTAAAGCTCCCAAATGCAGAGTTGGGTAGAGATACACACAGTTGGCGTCTTTGAGTTTCATGCTGCGAGTCAGCACACCTCTGCCTCTTTTCTGCCTTATAAAATGTATCTTCCTGATCATCTTCCCTGCTGGCTCAGTGATAAAGAATCCACCTGCCAATGCAGAATACACAGGTTCAGTCCCTTGGTTGGGAAGATCCCATGGAGAAGGAAATGGCAATGCATTCCAATATTCTTGCCTGGGAAAGTCCATGGACAGAAAAGCCTGACAGGCTACAGTCCATCAGTTCACAGAGAGTCAGAGACAACTTAGTAACTAAACAACAAATATCTTAACTGATAAAACTTAAACTCAAAGACAAGAGAGAAATGTATTTTTCCTAGACTTGCAGTACTTGCACTACAAGAAAGCAAGGAAGGAGGTATAAAGTGGGCAAGGGCCAACACAGACTTTGTCTAGCTCACAGTGCCGACACACTAATGCTAGATGCCATTTTTCTTTTTCATGCAAATGACCAAAAGAAATCCTTGGTTATTTCATCAGCCTCCCAAATGATATTCAAGCCTTGCATGGCTCATTTGAGAATTAGTGTTCAAGCAGGCACTTCAATGCGAATTTTGGCTGACATTTATAAAGCAATTATAATATGCTAGGTATTATTTTAAGCTTTACATGCATTACTTTGTTTAGTTTTCCCAACAATTCCATGTGATAGGTTTACAATTATACTAATTTCACAGATGAGGAAACTGGGTTTATACAGTTACATAAAATATCCCATGTTATGGGTATTGAATAACAGCATGTTTCAAACTCACGCAGTCTGACTCCAAAGCAGCTTCCACTTAATTTATTAAAATATTCTGCCTTAAAAACACACAATATTTTATGTATTGGTTTTGCTGCTGAGCACCGTGCTTGATATGAGATGCCTGAAAGCATCAAATATGTCTTACAATCAACATACTGAAGCCTTCTTAGGACTATGTTACATCTTAGCAATCATCTGATTCTTGGAAATACTGTAATAAGCACCTGTCTAAAAGGAAAAAATGTAATATATGATTTACAATAATTTGACCATGAGTTATCTTCTTTTTATGTGTCTGTCATTACTACCTAAAAGTTTTATCCTTTTCATTCTGTTGATTTAGATGAATATATTCTCTTATTAGTTCACAAACTGGGCTTCCCTTGTGGCTCATATCATAGTAAAGAATCCACCTGCAATGCAGGAGATCTGGGTTTCATCCCTAGGTCAGGAAGATCCCCTGGAAGAGGGCATGGAAACCCACCTCCGTATTCTATAGCCTGGAGAATTCCATGGACAGAGGAGCCTGGTGGGCTACTATCCATAGAGTCACAAAGAGTCTGACATGACTAGCTAAGTGTACTTAAAATTCTCTTATTAATAGTGTCAATGAGATTATAGTACTTGAAAGAATTTTAAAATCTGCATAATTTTCAAAAGGGAAAAAATTATGGTGGAGAAACAGGATTCAATCTTCTTTTTAGTAAACGCGAATTGGCTAAAGACATGTTTCCAGGTATCAAGACTGGTTTCAATGTATAAGCTATCTTTACACATTACTTAGAATCACCTATAATTTTTCAAGTGCTTTGTCTTGCTTAATGCAGCAAAATATCTCTCTCTGCTTTCATGTCACGCTCACATGTCTTGCATTCCCTTTTCTTGATTCTGTTTTGAAAGCAAGCAAGCATCTCTCTTTATTATAAACCATTAAATGATAATTTAGTCAGTGTGCTTTTTACCTGTGTAATTTCAAGTTAATTGCCTGGCTGCATGTTTGTTTAAACCAAAGTAATTGTGCTTTCTCTTCTCTTTAGTCAATCTTCAGTTTAAAAAATGAATAAATAAAAGGACATATTTGTGGAAGAAGAGCTGTCCTTTAAAGAGTGGTGGGCTTAATTTCAGGGGCAGATGCTGTCCACGTGGAACATCATATCTAGTCTGATCATGCTTTTGCCAAGGCATGCAATATTTGTGCCAGCTCACTGCCTTGGATGTTCTTAGTGCTTATAAATACAAGAATGTGTTTCTCAGGCATGTAATATATGGTTGAAACCAGTTCAAAATATCAGGTGTACCAAAACATAATAAGATATTGAGAGTGCTAAGGTTTTTATTTCTTTCACCAACTTCAGTTTGATGGTCAACCCAATTGTTCAGTGGTTGGCTAAGAAAGAAATTCTGAGTGGTCACTACATTTTTTAAAAAAGGAGAAAAAAAAATAGCACTGTGCTGCTTGATTGACCTGTTTGCCAAGAGACATTCAGAATTGTAAGAATCAGAATCACTTCTGAGCACTAGAACAAACAAACTTTTCTCCTCTTCCAGAAGTATTTTCTTTAAGTTTTGCTGGGTTTCTCTGATATCTTAGCTGTGTAATACTTAGTTGTACTGTGCTGTGTGTGCTGTGCTTAGTCACTCAGTTGTGTCTGACTCTTTGTGACCTCATGAATATAGCCCACCAGACTGCTCTGTCCATGGAGATTCTCCCAGGCAAGAATACTGGAGTGGGTTGCCATGCCCTCCTCCAGGGGATCTTCCCAACCTAGGAATCAAACCCTGGTCTCCTGCATTGCAAGCAGATTCTTTACCATGTGACCCACCAGGAAAGCCCAGTACCTGGTATTATGCTTCGTATTAATAGTTGGTATCAAACCAAATTATTTAAACTTAATTTGACATTCGTATTAGAAATCATTGTTGAACGTTGAGTGTGCACTATTGAGCAGGAAAGTTACTAAGAATGAGAAACCTGTTTTCAAAGCTAGTAAGTTATTGTCTAATGCAGATGACACCAAGATTAATCCCAGCTGATATTAGTACACACGTATACACACGCACACAAACACAAGAGATTTAATGACGGTAAGTGTTATCTCCAAACTCAGCACAAACTGCTGTGTCTGGGAATAAATGAATATTTATCATTTCCTGAATTCTGCTCTGGCCAGTGGCCAATGGAGAATGTAACATCAAGATTAGAAGAGATGGGAGGCGGGACTTGGTTCCAAATTGATCTGAATAATGATAGCAAGCTTACCTTTTAAAGTTGGCTGTTGTCTACTTTCAAGGGTAAAACATTCAAGCATATAACAGGAAGCCAGTCAGCAGCTCAGAGAGAATCTTGCTTGATGTGATTCCTTTACAGCATTGCATTATCATCTATATGAATGCAGAGCTCACCCCTGCCAAGCCCTGAAATGCATAAACTGGAAATAAGAAGGATATAAATGCCTTTGCCATACGCTGTTCCTGTCTTAGGAAATGTCCCCAGTGCTTCTGCTTGGTGTCTTACCCAGAACCTTTATATGACCGCATTAAATAGGACAGATGCCATGGGGAAATGCTAGGTTTTAAAAGGAGAAAAAAATAGCACTGTGCTGCTTGATTGACCTGTTTGCCAAGAGACATTCAGAATTGTAAGAATCAGAATCACTTCTGAGCACTAGAACAAACAAACTTTTCTCCTCTTCCAGAAGTATTTTCTTTAAGTTTTGCTGGGTTTCTCTGATATCTTAGCTGTGTAATACTTAGTTGTACTGTGCTGTGTGTGCTGTGCTTAGTCACTCAGTTGTGTCTGACTCTTTGTGACCTCATGAATATAGCCCACCAGACTGCTCTGTCCATGGAGATTCTCCCAGGCAAGAATACTGGAGTGGGTTGCCATGCCCTCCTCCAGGGGATCTTCCCAACCTAGGAATCAAACCCTGGTCTCCTGCATTGCAAGCAGATTCTTTACCATGTGACCCACCAGGAAAGCCCAGTACCTGGTATTATGCTTCGTATTAATAGTTGGTATCAAACCAAATTATTTAAACTTAATTTGACATTCGTATTAGAAATCATTGTTGAACGTTGAGTGTGCACTATTGAGCAGGAAAGTTACTAAGAATGAGAAACCTGTTTTCAAAGCTAGTAAGTTATTGTCTAATGCAGATGACACCAAGATTAATCCCAGCTGATATTAGTACACACGTATACACACGCACACAAACACAAGAGATTTAATGACGGTAAGTGTTATCTCCAAACTCAGCACAAACTGCTGTGTCTGGGAATAAATGAATATTTATCATTTCCTGAATTCTGCTCTGGCCAGTGGCCAATGGAGAATGTAACATCAAGATTAGAAGAGATGGGAGGCGGGACTTGGTTCCAAATTGATCTGAATAATGATAGCAAGCTTACCTTTTAAAGTTGGCTGTTGTCTACTTTCAAGGGTAAAACATTCAAGCATATAACAGGAAGCCAGTCAGCAGCTCAGAGAGAATCTTGCTTGATGTGATTCCTTTACAGCATTGCATTATCATCTATATGAATGCAGAGCTCACCCCTGCCAAGCCCTGAAATGCATAAAATGGAAATAAGAAGGGATATAAATGCCTTTGCCATACGTCTGTTCCTGTCTTAGGAAATGTCCCCAGTGCTTCTGCTTGGTGTCTTACCCAGAACCTTTATATGACCGCATTAAATAGGACAGATGCCATGGAGGGACAAACTTGAACACGTGCTAGCTTGACCCATCTCTTAGCAAATCCCAGTTCATCTCATCTTAATGAAACACCTACACGAAGGGAACCTCTGGTTTTTCAAGCCCAGAGTCACTTGTTCCCTAATCATGTTATCTTCTTGGGAATTTTGAGGCAACTTCCTGCAAAATGCCATCAAGTTTACTGTGGGCAGAGTCAGGAAAATGCCTTGGTTAAGATCATCTATTCTGGTGATCTACTTCTAAAACACAGTGGTAGGACAGATATTGGATAGATATTCTTAGAGGAAAAAAGTGGAAAAAATAAAGGGATTTCTGGTCTAAAACAAATTCCAAACACAGCAGGGAAGATTATTTTAGGTTTTAAAGGCTTGAGAATAACTCTCTGTGTCTCAGGTCTTTGTGCTATGTTCTTTGGGTCTTCTAGAATGACTCTCCCGCTCTCCATGGAAACAAAACGCTCCAGTCTCTGCTTCCATCATCAATACATCAACACAAACTTAGACATGAAGCTCTGTCTGCGTTTATGTCTCTATGTTCACATTTTCCTTTACTTATAAGGGCACTCGTCATTGGATTAGGGCCCACCCAAATCCAGCAAGACTTCTTCACTTGGTTCTATCTGTAAAAGGCCCTATTTCCAAACATGGTTATATTCATAGGTATCAGGAAGTGGGACTTTCACATGTCTTTGAGCGGGGATGTAGTTCAACCTCCAACAGACAAACACAAATGAAAAATGATAGTAGTGATATAATATGCAGTCAAAGAAAAAATTATTGCAAAAATATATGTTAAATTTTTCTTCTCCTCTCATAGATAGGTGGTAAACTTAATTATCAACATAAAATGAAAATCTGATCATTTGTATAGACCATAGTGTCTAGGAGATTAAGAAAAAAATAGTGTTATAGAAAAGCACAAGTATTGCTAATACCAAGACCAGAAAGAAAGAAATCTCCAATCTCTTGGTACTAGTTTTTCCAAAGCATTTGCTTACATTGTGTCTCTGTCACATTTTGGTATGTCTCACAATTTTTGAGACTTTTTTTTGTTATTATGTTTGTTACAGTGACCTTCTTAGTCTAGACTTCCATCCAGCTGAAGAGCAAAGAGCAGTCATGTTCATTTGTTTTTTTTAACCCTTAACCAGGTGTAAAATTTCCCTCTATACTACCCAGAGACCAACCAACCATGTTCCTGGCTTTTGTAGGAAATAAACAAAAAAATAATATATGAGGGACTATGCCTCAAATACCATGGTTTATAATAATTCTTTTTTTTTTTTTTTTGGCCACTTCTGTTGATCTTTCATCTATTTATCTTTGTTCTTTGGCCTGTGTGGGCCTCCCATTGCAGTGGCCTCTGTCACTACAGAGCACCGTCTCAGGGTACATGCACTCCAGAGCTCCAGCTCGGTAGTTGGACACATCAGTCCAGCCAGCTGCTCTACAGCACGTGGGATCTTCCCAGGACAGGGATTGAACTGGTGCCCCTTGCACTGCAAGGTGGTGTCCTTACCCACTGGACCACCAGGGAAGCCCTGTAATCATTCTTTTTAGTCTTCCTAGCCCAAAGCTATCTAAACAGGTTGGTTTCTCCTCCACCCCAAACTCACCCTGATTTACTTCAGATTAGGCAAATTTCCAGTAGTTCCCTAGTTTTCAGAGCTACAGCCTCCCAAAAGATTAGGCCCCCCCTGTCTCTCCTACCTCTGCAGTCGCTCACGCATTCTTTCAAAACCATTGGAAAAATCCAGCAAGACTTCTTCACTTGGTTCTATCTGTAAAGGCCCTATTTCCAAACATGGTTATATTCATAGGTATCAGGAAGTGGGACTTTCACATGTCTTTGAGCGGGGATGTAGTTCAACCTCCAACAGACAAACACAAATGAAAAATGATAGTAGTGATATAATATGCAGTCAAAGAAAAAATTATTGCAAAAATATATGTTAAATTTTTCTTCTCCTCTCATAGATAGGTGGTAAACTTAATTATCAACATAAAATGAAAATCTGATCATTTGTATAGACCATAGTGTCTAGGAGATTAAGAAAAAAATAGTGTTATAGAAAAGCACAAGTATTGCTAATACCAAGACCAGAAAGAAAGAAATCTCCAATCTCTTGGTACTAGTTTTTCCAAAGCATTTGCTTACATTGTGTCTCTGTCACATTTTGGTATGTCTCACAATTTTTGAGACTTTTTATTGTTATTATGTTTGTTACAGTGACCTTCTTAGTCTAGACTTCCATCCAGCTGAAGAGCAAAGAGCAGTCATGTTCATTTGTTTTTTTTAACCCTTAACCAGGTGTAAAATTTCCCTCTATACTACCCAGAGACCAACCAACCATGTTCCTGGCTTTTGTAGGAAATAAACAAAAAAATAATATATGAGGGACTATGCCTCAAATACCATGGTTTATAATAATTCTTTTTTTTTTTTTTTTGGCCACTTCTGTTGATCTTTCATCTATTTATCTTTGTTCTTTGGCCTGTGTGGGCCTCCCATTGCAGTGGCCTCTGTCACTACAGAGCACCGTCTCAGGGTACATGCACTCCAGAGCTCCAGCTCGGTAGTTGGACACATCAGTCCAGCCAGCTGCTCTACAGCACGTGGGATCTTCCCAGGACAGGGATTGAACTGGTGCCCCTTGCACTGCAAGGTGGTGTCCTTACCCACTGGACCACCAGGGAAGCCCTGTAATCATTCTTTTTAGTCTTCCTAGCCCAAAGCTATCTAAACAGGTTGGTTTCTCCTCCACCCCAAACTCACCCTGATTTACTTCAGATTAGGCAAATTTCCAGTAGTTCCCTAGTTTTCAGAGCTACAGCCTCATCCACGTACAAAGTGAACCTGACATTACTGGCCATATCTTATTCATCCTCTCAACTGTCTCTCCTACCTCTGCATCTGCTCCCCCTGCATCCTTACCACTGATATGTCCAGACTTGAGCCTCTGTAACTTAAGCCACAATGGGTTCCCTAAGGCCAGAAATCACTAACAAAAATCTCATTCTCTTTGAGCTTTATATATGCACACATACTGAAAAAAAAAAAAAAAAAAACCTTAACAAGTATTTATTTCTTGAGGCACAAAACACAGGTGTGCAAAAATAGAAATGTCTTTGTTTCTTACAGTTAAAAGTAACTTAGGCCTTAAGCCTGCATTTCTGCTAATAGTGGAAAAGACATTTGTTGGTTTTCAAACTCAGTATCTTAACAGTTGCTGTCTGTGCTCATCCCTGGTTCTTGTTTCTCCTGGGGGAGATGGAAGTTCTCAAAGTTTATGCTTCATCCTGGCTTGTAGGGCAGGAGCTTCTGGGCTGAGCCCCTCCTCTCTCCTGGCCTCACACCTCATCTCACTGTCTTAGGTGTCGGCTTCTTTCTGTTGCATCCAGAGTAGGCGTTCCCAGATGATGGTGGGGCTCTGATCAAGCATCTGTCAAGCTCTGTTCAGGAAGCTCTGCTGTCTTGCTGGCCCCTCAGGACTTGCTACAGCTGCTGACTCTCTGAGGCTCCCTCACCTGGACCTCTACTACCGGGCCCATGCTCTAAACACCATGCTGACCCCATCAGAGAGAATGTTTACAGTTCTCAACTACAGTTTATAGTCCCTCAAATGCAGATAATGTTTTGGAATTCCTAAATGTACGCAAGGAGAAGGGGAGTTGAAGGTGAGGCAGTGGAAGAAATGCTGTTTGCAGCACTGTACCACCATCTCCATCTACTGAAGCAATGCCACACTGTCAGGGAGCCTGAGAGATGGCCCTTCCAGAATTCCAGATATAAAATGAGAACCAGCACCTCTTCTTTTCAGAAACTTCAGCCTTTTAGGGGTCTTAGTCTCCCCCTCCAGGCTTTCATTGCAGGGAGAAAAAGCAAGACCCTCTCCAGCATCCACACTTAGTTCTTCCTTGAAGATCCTCCTTAAGTGCCTCCCTTCTTTAACTAACAAGAAGAGTCTAAAGGTCCTCCACATTATGGCATTATGACTCCTTCACAGTCTCTAATTCAAGGTGTAAACTCAGCTCCTCCATCACTAGGTTTTGCTGTTACTTTACCAAGTCAAATTTTTGAATTTCATTGAGTCTTTTTTTCTCCAAAGTGGCTCATAAAAGTATTGTGACTTTTAGAGTATTAAGTCTGCTCTGGCCTGCACAAGAGAAACAAAATCTGGAGCCAACTGAGGACAACTTTGTTCCCAATAGTTGTATCTGCCTTTCATTGGAAGAAACAAATGTCACTGTTTCAATGGGGTGAGAGGGGGTGAGGGGTATGTTGAACCATATTTAAGAATCATTAAAAAGGAAAGAATCATCAGCATTTTAAAGACATTGTATTTTGCAACATTATGTATAATTAATATTGTAATCTAGGCTTATGATACAGTTTATAACTTTATTTTATAGTACCATTATTGTAATGGTGGTATTTGGACCTTTCTTTAAAGAGCTAGTACTTAAATGTCTTTGTTTACTTTTGAAATCAAACCAACACACTTATTTGTTCATTTTGATTTCAGAGTCAAACATTGCAAGTCTTCTGTAATATGAAATATCATAACTCATAATATTATTCAAAAAAGACATGTCTATTTTACAGATTATTTTACTATTTTTACATTTCATCACATTTCTTTTTGAAATAGTCCAATGCAATATTTAATAAAAAATTTTAGACTCACTCAGCTCTGCCATCTTATGTGGTAAAAGGGTATGCTCTAAATTACTCAATTAATTCCACATTACCAGATATTAATCCAGTGTTTTTTTCTAATTATGTCTGTCTATGAATGATGACATAATGACTTTGCATACATATATTTTCTTTATAAGATTACTGATTTGTGGTCAAGTACCAGGTATTTGATTATTGAGTCAAAGGGTAGAATTGGCTCCAAGTATTGTGTCTCCACAAGATACAAAGGTTGCCCCTATGTCTTCGCTTTATAAATTCTGCCCAGTAATACTGCCCATAAATATTGTAATAAAGTTAAAATAACTGAAATTAAAAAGAAAAAAGTTTACAAGAAAGAAGGCATTACTTTTTTTTTACAAGAAAGTGACCTTCTGATTTTTTAACTTTTTTTCTATTTACGCAATATATTTTAAAACAGTCTCAGAAGTTAAATGAGTTTAAACCCAGTAATCTATAATGCTATCTACAATCATTTTTTTCGAATAGTCTCAGGGTTCAAGTTAACTTATTGCCACATAATATGAGTCAGAGTACAGAGTAAGACAATTTTACATGTGGCCTTTTATGCAGATAAAACCCTAAATAAGCATATTGTTGCCACCTAGGATGCCTCATACCTTAAAAATAGATAGTAATTATAAAATGAGATTACTTCTATAATTTATTACTTTTATTATTTATTTAACTTGTATCAGTGTAGTAGATATTAGACCTGAATAACCAGGGAAAGTACTGGAAAGTTCTGTGTCTGTATATTTGTGTGTGTTCAAATATATGGATATCCTAGAGATTTGAAACGTAACCTTTGTGTCAACACTAGGGTTTGCTAGAACTTTTCAGAATGTATTTACTCTTAACTGCATTACGCAATACTACTGCCATATATATCTAAGCCCATTAACAGGAAGACCAGTGTTACAATGATATTGATACTGTAATTTCAGAAAAGGATTTGTAGTGGTTTTACGGGGGTTTTTCCCGGTAGCTAAGACAGTAAAGAATCTGCCTGCAATCCAATTTTATGAACAACAAATTAATCAAAATAGAAATCTACTACATTACCACAGTTACTGCATGTGCTATACATCTGTGTAACTGAGAGATGATCAATAATGCTAAACCATGTAAAGAAAGTATCTCATGTCCGGTGAAATGAGTTATAGGAAACTGCACTTTACAGAAGTGAATTAACATCTGAGTTCTGCTACAGAAGACAAGTCTTTGCCTCTCTCTGGGTTTCAGTTTGGACATCTGCAATAAAAAAAAAGAAAGACAAGTCTTGGTGCATGCTACGGAAAGGCTTTTTCTCCACAAGATACAAAGGTTGCCCCTATGTCTTCGCTTTATAAATTCTGCCCAGTAATACTGCCCATAAATATTGTAATAAAGTTAAAATAACTGAAATTAAAAAGAAAAAAGTTTACAAGAAAGAAGGCATTACTTTTTTTTTACAAGAAAGTGACCTTCTGATTTTTTAACTTTTTTTCTATTTACGCAATATATTTTAAAACAGTCTCAGAAGTTAAATGAGTTTAAACCCAGTAATCTATAATGCTATCTACAATCATTTTTTTCGAATAGTCTCAGGGTTCAAGTTAACTTATTGCCACATAATATGAGTCAGAGTACAGAGTAAGACAATTTTACATGTGGCCTTTTATGCAGATAAAACCCTAAATAAGCATATTGTTGCCACCTAGGATGCCTCATACCTTAAAAATAGATAGTAATTATAAAATGAGATTACTTCTATAATTTATTACTTTTATTATTTATTTAACTTGTATCAGTGTAGTAGATATTAGACCTGAATAACCAGGGAAAGTACTGGAAAGTTCTGTGTCTGTATATTTGTGTGTGTTCAAATATATGGATATCCTAGAGATTTGAAACGTAACCTTTGTGTCAACACTAGGGTTTGCTAGAACTTTTCAGAATGTATTTACTCTTAACTGCATTACGCAATACTACTGCCATATATATCTAAGCCCATTAACAGGAAGACCAGTGTTACAATGATATTGATACTGTAATTTCAGAAAAGGATTTGTAGTGGTTTTACGGGGTTTTCCTGGTAGCTAAGACAGTAAAGAATCTGCCTGCAATCCAATTTTATGAACAACAAATTAATCAAAATAGAAATCTACTACATTACCACAGTTACTGCATGTGCTATACATCTGTGTAACTGAGAGATGATCAATAATGCTAAACCATGTAAAGAAAGTATCTCATGTCCGGTGAAATGAGTTATAGGAAACTGCACTTTACAGAAGTGAATTAACATCTGAGTTCTGCTACAGAAGACAAGTCTTTGCCTCTCTCTGGGTTTCAGTTTGGACATCTGCAATAAAAAAGAAAGGGGCACACGAGATGACCTCTAAGGCTGGATCAAGACTCTTGGGCTGTCATGCTACGGAAAGGGCATCAGTAGCACCACAGCTCTAGCATGAAAGGATTCAGTGACAATAACCAATAGAATAAGTTGTGATTATAATTACCAATCAAATGCACAACACATACAGGCATCCCTTTATTTATTTTTTAACACGTAGGCAGTGTAAGGGGTAACCAAATACTCATTGTATTGAAATCTGTATCAAGTCTTTATACATAATGCTCAGCAAAATAGTGAATGCTATTACTATACAGAATAATCATTAAGTTATGGGTCTGTAGGATTGTTTTTTCAAACCATTCCCCAAAATGTAACTATATAAAGGAGAAGAAGAAAGATGAAAAGTTGACTGCAAAATCAGAAAGTCACATCATTTGCTTTGATCATCCT
Organism: Tragulus kanchil; assembly: GCA_022376925.1. Taxonomy (NCBI): domain Eukaryota; kingdom Metazoa; phylum Chordata; class Mammalia; order Artiodactyla; family Tragulidae; genus Tragulus; species Tragulus kanchil. The sequence continues at coordinate 238,733,015 of JAIOJX010000004.1, read as the reverse complement.
CTCATTATATTTCTGATTCGGCCTCCCTTGTGAAGCCTTTTCTAATGTTTCCAGCTCAGAGTTCTCTCTTTCTCTCTCCTTCTCTCCTTTTCTCTCTCCATTCTTCCCTCTCTCCTTTTCTGTGTCTCTTCTATAGTTCTATCTTCTTCATGCACTTTATCACAACTTCAAAGTACTTGGCTTTCCTCTTTTAGATTAGCACTGGATAACTGTCCTAACGTCTCCTACCAGATTTTAAATTCTTTTTTTGAGGATAGAATTTTCTTTTATCATCTGTATTTTGCTCATAATAGTTAATATCTTAGCAGTAAGCATTATATTACTTGTTGACCTGAATCAATAATAATCTAATTAATGAGCTCAACATTATGTTATTTCCTATGAGAGTATTTATATGAGTGAGTAGTGATACCAGCTTACCCCAATAGGTCCTGAGTGATGCAATTACACAGGAGCCCAAAATAAAATCCATATTTTTTATTTAATTCTCATGGTACATCTGAGTGACATAAGCTATGTTTATGAAGAAATGGGAACCATGGAAACACTTGTACCAGTGCACAAAGATGCTTCTATGACAGGCCTCTCCAAGAGATTATATTGTGTGCTACTCTCAGATTGTCCCCTTGCCAAAAAATCACAAGTAGACTGAAAGATCTACCAGGTGAAAAAGAGCATATGCCCACATCTGCAGCTCTCACAGAAATAATTGTGTCGACCCTGAATTGCAGGGTCTACGTTTCTTATGCATCACTGCTGTATAGTATCTGGAATGAGCAGGAACCTCAGAGGCAACTTTTGTGAAAAGCCTGAAAAAGACCTTTAAGACCACAGATGGCATAAAGTTAAAATCAGGGTCACTACCTTCTAATCACAGCACCTCTCCAGGGCATTGGTTATTTTTATACAAGTCACAGGTTCCCACTCCAGTATTCTTGCCTGGAGAATACCAATGGACACAGGAGCCTGGTGGGCTAAAATTCACAGGGTCACAAAAAGTCCGGCACAACTGAAGCGACTTAGCACATACATATACAAGTCAACACAAATCAGTTATAAAACACATTTTAAGTCGCTAAAATTAAACCTGCCTTTAGCTATAATGTTAGGCAAGATTGGATTGATTAAGATATTTTACATAAATGATAAAGTCATTGACTTCAAATGCCCAATATGTTTTTGCAGATAAAAGTTTTTAATCAGCCAAGAAGAACAAAATAATATTTATTATAAAATATAAAGTGCAATTTTCACAAATCTTTGAAAAAATCTCTGTCTTTGCATAAAACTTAATCTATAGGACATTTTAAGTGAGTCAATATATGGTATTTATGGGTTTTATAAGGTCTCATTTAAACCACTTTGGTTGTATGTTGTTTTACAGTTATTTCACTTTAAAATTGAAACAAAACTCTGACAAACATATGTGCAAATTTTGCCCCAATAAAACTTTTATATTACTTGTTGACCTGAATCAATAATAATCTAATTAATGAGCTCAACATTATGTTATTTCCTATGAGAGTATTTATATGAGTGAGTAGTGATACCAGCTTACCCCAATAGGTCCTGAGTGATGCAATTACACAGGAGCCCAAAATAAAATCCATATTTTTTATTTAATTCTCATGGTACATCTGAGTGACATAAGCTATGTTTATGAAGAAATGGGAACCATGGAAACACTTGTACCAGTGCACAAAGATGCTTCTATGACAGGCCTCTCCAAGAGATTATATTGTGTGCTACTCTCAGATTGTCCCCTTGCCAAAAATCACAAGTAGACTGAAAGATCTACCAGGTGAAAAAGAGCATATGCCCACATCTGCAGCTCTCACAGAAATAATTGTGTCGACCCTGAATTGCAGGGTCTACGTTTCTTATGCATCACTGCTGTATAGTATCTGGAATGAGCAGGAACCTCAGAGGCAACTTTTGTGAAAAGCCTGAAAAAGACCTTTAAGACCACAGATGGCATAAAGTTAAAATCAGGGTCACTACCTTCTAATCACAGCACCTCTCCAGGGCATTGGTTATTTTTATACAAGTCACAGGTTCCCACTCCAGTATTCTTGCCTGGAGAATACCAATGGACACAGGAGCCTGGTGGGCTAAAATTCACAGGGTCACAAAAAGTCCGGCACAACTGAAGCGACTTAGCACATACATATACAAGTCAACACAAATCAGTTATAAAACACATTTTAAGTCGCTAAAATTAAACCTGCCTTTAGCTATAATGTTAGGCAAGATTGGATTGATTAAGATATTTTACATAAATGATAAAGTCATTGACTTCAAATGCCCAATATGTTTTTGCAGATAAAAGTTTTTAATCAGCCAAGAAGAACAAAATAATATTTATTATAAAATATAAAGTGCAATTTTCACAAATCTTTGAAAAAATCTCTGTCTTTGCATAAAACTTAATCTATAGGACATTTTAAGTGAGTCAATATATGGTATTTATGGGTTTTATAAGGTCTCATTTAAACCACTTTGGTTGTATGTTGTTTTACAGTTATTTCACTTTCAACAAGTCAAATGAAACAAAACTCTGACAAACATATGTGCCAAATTTTGCCCCAAACTGAAAACAGTAAAAGTTATTGGATTATGCAAAACTTGTTTGGCCTACTGTGGAGAATTTCCTGAGTTATGAGTAGAGAAAATATTAAGAAGGTTAGACTCATATCATTCACATACCCATGGAGTGACAAAGCCAAAGACCTTTATTTTTCATTTCTTGTCTAAGGGCTTGATGAATCTGTGTTCTGTTGCTCAGTTAGATCAGATTGGGGAGTCTCTTACTGCTTTTGAATCTCTTTTTCTCAAGCTAAATGCAATTATCTGTCTATGTTAGATAGTGTTGGTTAAATGAAAGAATGTAATAAAGCTCAGATAATAGGAAGAGAATCTAATTAAGACTAAGTCAGGAGACACCTGTGAATCATGGACAACGTCTCTGATGCCTCACTTGATCGACTTCTCCACCATCAAAAGTAGACTCCAGTTCACATCCCCTACGCATCTCTCCGGATCTCCTCTCTCAAAATTCCTACAGTGCAGATGCCCTTCAGACTACACAACTTAGAAAAAGTGGATGGGTATGATATTATTTATTCTTGCTTCATCTGTTTCGTCTTGCTCCATATTTGGTGGGATTGTAAGTTTCTTGAAGAGAGGCAGGGTTTCTTTATTTTCTGTATTTTTCAAAGTGACTAGCACAGAAGGTCACCCTGCTATATATATAAATTCAAGCTTCCTAAAAAGAAATCTTGTTTTGGTAAAATGCACTTCAAAGTATTAACCCTTTTTAATATGAAAAATCCGTGTACCCATGGGATAGCTTGTCTGCCATCAATCCCAAGAGACTATTCGTGTGGTTTTAATCACTACCTGAGGTCTATGCTACCTAAGATGCATTGTAACACAAATACACGGGGTGGGGAGAGAAAGGTAATTATAAACTTCGGGTGTTTGCTACGCCTTTTCTTGCATGCAGTTGCTATTATCTCTACTTATCGTTGATGTGTCATTTTACATCCTGGCAGCAATGATTATTCCTAATTACATACAGGAAAATAAACTGTAATTTGTGTTTAATACAAACAGTCTATCAGTTGAATAGTCATGTCAAATGGTTAATCATGTTTGAAACTAACAGTACCAGGTTAGAGAGCAGCAGTATACTGCAAAGAGACAACTTCCTCTTTTCTTAATCGTGACTTAAAATGTAATTTGAAGGTCAGAAAAAAATGGCTTCAAGATCCATACCAAATATTCGTTTCTCCTTCAACATGAAGAATTCTTCTGGAGTAGATGACCCGTCCACCAACGCTTGCCTGGGTATTCCTGCAGGGAGCAGTCTCTTCCCCATGCTTCTCATCTCCCATATTTGGCCTCTTACCTCTGCCCCTGGGTTAGGACAAGGCAAAAGAATCCAACATTTGTGCTGCAGCTCAACCAGTTTCTAGCTGACAAGAAATGCTTAGCATTTTGTTCCCAATCTCTCTGGTGATGGTGATTATTCTGGTTTTGCCCAGGCTTAACTCTGCTTTGCAAGGAAGGACTATTCCTTTAAATTAGTCCAGTGGAATTCAGTACATTTTAAAAAACATTTTTTACCCTGCAATCAATCTATTAGGAAGAATTATTTACCCTGAACTTAGCATTTGTAATCCATGTGCAGATGCCCTTCAGACTACACAACTTAGAAAATTTGGGGTATATTATTTATTCTTGCTTCATCTGTTTCGTCTTGCTCCATATTTGGTGGGATTGTAAGTTTCTTGAAGAGGCAGGGTTTCTTTATTTTCTGTATTTTCAAAGTGACTAGCACAGAAGGTCACCCTGCTATATATATAAATTCAAGCTTCCTAAAAAGAAATCTTGTTTTGGTAAAATGCACTTCAAAGTATTAACCCTTTTTAATATGAAAAATCCGTGTACCCATGGGATAGCTTGTCTGCCATCAATCCCAAGAGACTATTCGTGTGGTTTTAATCACTACCTGAGGTCTATGCTACCTAAGATGCATTGTAACACAAATACACGGGGTGGGGAGAGAAAGGTAATTATAAACTTCGGGTGTTTGCTACGCCTTTTCTTGCATGCAGTTGCTATTATCTCTACTTATCGTTGATGTGTCATTTTACATCCTGGCAGCAATGATTATTCCTAATTACATACAGGAAAATAAACTGTAATTTGTGTTTAATACAAACAGTCTATCAGTTGAATAGTCATGTCAAATGGTTAATCATGTTTGAAACTAACAGTACCAGGTTAGAGAGCAGCAGTATACTGCAAAGAGACAACTTCCTCTTTTCTTAATCGTGACTTAAAATGTAATTTGAAGGTCAGAAAAAAATGGCTTCAAGATCCATACCAAATATTCGTTTCTCCTTCAACATGAAGAATTCTTCTGGAGTAGATGACCCGTCCACCAACGCTTGCCTGGGTATTCCTGCAGGGAGCAGTCTCTTCCCATGCTTCTCATCTCCCATATTTGGCCTCTTACCTCTGCCCCTGGGTTAGGACAAGGCAAAAGAATCCAACATTTGTGCTGCAGCTCAACCAGTTTCTAGCTGACAAGAAATGCTTAGCATTTTGTTCCCAATCTCTCTGGTGATGGTGATTATTCTGGTTTTGCCCAGGCTTAACTCTGCTTTGCAAGGAAGGACTATTCCTTTAAATTAGTCCAGTGGAATTCAGTACATTTTAAAAAACATTTTTTACCCTGCAATCAATCTATTAGGAAGAATTATTTACCCTGAACAAATGAGCAAGTAGCAATTTATAAACAGGCTTAGATAGTATTGCTTATTAGCCAGATGTCATCACTTTTAATAACTTTAGGAAGAAAAATCAAAGAGGACACAAAAATAATGGCCATGTTTATGGTCCCTCAAAAAATTCCCAGACTTGTACAAATCTACCTGTGAATACATGGCAACTACTGATTCACAAAAGCTTAAGTATTTTGTGAGGAAGTATTAGGATTCCCAAATAGAGAAAACAAGGGAATTCTGGAAAAATATCTACTTCTGCTTCATTGTTTGGCAGCATAGCTCCATATAGTCAAAACTATGGTTTTTCCAGTAGTCATGCATGGATGCGAGAGTTTGGCCATAAAGAAGGCTGAACAGTGAAGAATTCATACCTTCGAATTGTGGTACTAGAGAATACTCTTGAGAATCCATAGGAGAGCAAGGAGATCAAACCAGCCAATCCTAAAAGATATCAATCCTGAATGTTTATTGGAAGGACTGATGCTGAGGCCCCAATAGTTTGGTCAGGGAAAAGACCCTGATACTGGACAAGACTGAAGGCAAAAGACTAAGGAGGCGGCAGAGGATGAGGTAGGTAGTTAGGTAGCATCACTGACTCAGTGAACATGAATACGAACAAACTCCAGGAGAAAGTGGAGGACAGAGCAGCCTGATATGCTGAAGACCATGGAGTCTCAAAGGGTTGGACACGACTTAGCAACTGAACAAGAACAATGATGGTCCCCATTAACAACTACAACATTGTCAACTGGAGAAATTCCTAGAAGGTCTGCTATTTTTCTGACTCTTCTAGTGACTCTGGTGTCAACTGTAGAGCTCATTCATATACCTCACCAATACTTTGAACATCATAAAAGTCAAGCATTTAAAATTGTAATACTCTGTAGTAAAGAAAATATAATGGAAATCTCATCTTACTAGAAGTTACCATGTGCAGTAACCTATATCTTCATTGTTTCTCCTCCACACCAAACTTGGAGAATGCCAAAAAAATCCACATGACTGAATAAATTGTCTAGTGTTTCAGGAGAATGGGTATAGAAACAGAGTCTAATTGTGGAAGAACAGATGAAGGAAAATCTGATGTGTGTTATGAGAAAACAGAAGAAAAACTAACTACAATGTGGGGTGAACAGAGGAGAATGATAAAAGCTGTCAGCAGGGTCTAATCATAAGGCAGAACATTTCCAAGGAATATAAAACATCATACATCCCAAGTACAGGAGAGGGGGAAAAAGGCAGAAAATTATAGTTTATTGATATGAAGTCAAGATCCTGATGCTTTAGGGTCCTATTATTCCCCATGACCATGCACCTATTAATAAAACACCAAAAATAGAGAAACAGAGACCTTCTTCTATTGGTTGGCACAGCTATTTGTCTTTTAGTGAGATGAAGGTCATAGAAAAACTTGGTTTTATGAGCAAGAGGAGTCAAGAAATAAGCACTCCTAGTTTGCCATTAGCCATTATGAATAAGGCAGCAAAATTAATTTATTTTAATGTTATGCCCAAGAGGCACATGTTTTCCTTTCTATGTGATTATGAAAATACTGAATATCCCCTGAGGAAAGAAGTCCTTTTTTAGACTTCAAGAACAGACAACCCAATTTTCTCTGAGTTTGTTTTTTCTCCTTTGAGAGCACACTTAATTTGTTAATGCAGGAGTGCATTTGTCACCAATAAAATTCATCTTCACTCTGTAAACAGACTGCCTGAAATTAGTCCTGATAGAGGGAAGGCTAAGGAGAGTGTATTCAGTTGCATGTTATGAAAACATAATTGAAGTGGTTTAATTTGTAATAAAATCTTTTTACCTCCAACTACTATACAAGCAACAACAAAAAATATATACTGAAAGATCATGCTTTTATTCTCGTTTTGCCTTTTATGATTATGAATCAAAAAAGCAAACTCTTTTCTTGAAGAAGGACTTCCCTGATGTTCAGTGGGGCCAAGACTGCCAGGGTGTATTGCTTTCAACATTGTTATATATCAACATGTACTGTAATTGTAGTTGTTTGTAAGGCACTATGTTAAGAGCTCAGAAAGAAATAAAACATGAATGGAACATGGAGGCTTGCCTTCAAGAAGTTACCATGTGCAGTAACCTATATCTTCATTGTTTCTCCTCCACACCAAACTTGGAGAATGCCAAAAATCCACATGACTGAATAAATTGTCTAGTGTTTCAGGAGAATGGGTATAGAAACAGAGTCTAATTGTGGAAGAACAGATGAAGGAAAATCTGATGTGTGTTATGAGAAAACAGAAGAAAAACTAACTACAATGTGGGGTGAACAGAGGAGAATGATAAAAGCTGTCAGCAGGGTCTAATCATAAGGCAGAACATTTCCAAGGAATATAAAACATCATACATCCCAAGTACAGGAGAGGGGGAAAAAGGCAGAAAATTATAGTTTATTGATATGAAGTCAAGATCCTGATGCTTTAGGGTCCTATTATTCCCCATGACCATGCACCTATTAATAAAACACCAAAAATAGAGAAACAGAGACCTTCTTCTATTGGTTGGCACAGCTATTTGTCTTTTAGTGAGATGAAGGTCATAGAAAAACTTGGTTTTATGAGCAAGAGGAGTCAAGAAATAAGCACTCCTAGTTTGCCATTAGCCATTATGAATAAGGCAGCAAAATTAATTTATTTTAATGTTATGCCCAAGAGGCACATGTTTTCCTTTCTATGTGATTATGAAAATACTGAATATCCCCTGAGGAAAGAAGTCCTTTTTTAGACTTCAAGAACAGACAACCCAATTTTCTCTGAGTTTGTTTTTTCTCCTTTGAGAGCACACTTAATTTGTTAATGCAGGAGTGCATTTGTCACCAATAAAATTCATCTTCACTCTGTAAACAGACTGCCTGAAATTAGTCCTGATAGAGGGAAGGCTAAGGAGAGTGTATTCAGTTGCATGTTATGAAAACATAATTGAAGTGGTTTAATTTGTAATAAAATCTTTTTACCTCCAACTACTATACAAGCAACAACAAAAAATATATACTGAAAGATCATGCTTTTATTCTCGTTTTGCCTTTTATGATTATGAATCAAAAAAGCAAACTCTTTTCTTGAAGAAGGACTTCCCTGATGTTCAGTGGGGCCAAGACTGCCAGGGTGTATTGCTTTCAACATTGTTATATATCAACATGTACTGTAATTGTAGTTGTTTGTAAGGCACTATGTTAAGAGCTCAGAAAGAAATAAAACATGAATGGAACATGGAGGCTTGCCTTCAAGTAATGCACAACCTAATCAGGACATTCACACCAACATAAATAGCTGCTTTACAAGGCACAAGGGAGGAAGAGTCATGAGTGCATTTGGTTAGAACGTTTTTTGACAGCATGTAACAGAAAACTCACTTAAAGTAGGCCAGTAATAAGGAAATTTGGTGTAATGCAAAAGATGAAGTACAGACTTCAGGCAGGCTGCAGGGATCCAACTGTGCCATCCAACATGCACTTCCTCCCGTCTCTGTCAAGCTGTCAATCACAGCATTGGTTCATCCTAAGGCTGGTGGCTTTGCTGGAAAATGGCTGCCAGTAGCAATCAAAGTAACATGCTTTATTTATTTATTCTTTTTTTTTTAAAGATTTATTTATTTATTTATTTTGGGCAGGGGTCGGGTTGGGGAGGGAGGGGAGCGGGCGGGCCACTTCCATTGGTCTTTCATTTCTCCATTTTCATCCGTCTTTGTTCTTTGGCTCCTGTGGGCCTCCCATCACGGTGGCGTCTGTCGTTGCAGAGTGCCGGCTCTGGGCGCATGCGCTCCAGAGCTCCGGCTTGGTAATTGGACACATGGATCCAGCCGCTCCACAGCACATGGGATCTTCCCAGGCCAGGGATCGAACCGGCGCCCCTTTCACTGTAAGGCGGTGTCCTTACCCACTGGACCACCAGAGGAAGCCCCTATTTATTCTTTTTTTTTTTAAAACCTTTATTTTGCTTTTAACTTTTACAGAGTTTTGTTGTTTACAGATATGTATGTTCCCAGATTAGTCATATGTATATCCCCCCCTTCCCACCCCTCCCAGCCATCACACAGCACCCCTGAAAGGTCCCCTTTTCTCACAGAGCAATGACTAGAGCTATTTTCTTCACTTATGATAGTAAAGGCCTTCATGCTTCCTTTACGACTCCCACCCTCTGTTTCTTCCCCACAATGTCCATATGTCCACTGTCCATGTCTGTCCTTCCGTCGCTTCACTGCGTGTGCCATCATCACCATCCTACTAGATTCCATATATATGTGTTAATATACTGTATTTGTCCTTCTCTTTCAGACTGACTTCACTTTTGATGATAGGTTCTAGATCCAGCCACCTCATTAGGGCTGATTCTTCTGCATTTCTCTTTACAGCTGAATAGTATTCCATTATATACATATGTACCAGAGCTTCTGTATCCATTCATTCGTCGATGGGCATCTAGGTTGCTTCCATGTTCTAGCTATCGTATAGAGAGTTGCTATGAACATTGGGGTACAGGTGCTTCTTTCAGATTTGATTTCATCAGGGTATAAGCCTAAGAGTGGGATTGCTGGGTCATATGGTGCTTCTATTTTTAGTTTTTTAAGAACTCTCCAGACTGTCTTCCATAGAGGCTGTATCAATTTACATTCCCACCAGCAATGCAGGAGTGTTCCCTTTTCTCTGCAGCCTCTCCAGAATTTATTGTCTGTCGATTTGTGGATGATGGCCATTCTGACGGGTGTGAAGTGATATCTCATTGTAGTTTTGATTTGCATTTCTCTAATTTTAAGTGAAGTTGAGCATCGTATCATGTGCTTTTGGGCCATCTGTATGTCGTTGCTGGAGAGGTGTCTGTTTAGGTCCTTTTCCCATTTTTTGGTTGGGTTGTTCATTTTTCCGGTGCTGAGTTGTCTGAGTTGCTTGTAGATTTTGGAGATTAATTATTTGTCTGTTGTTTCATTTGCTATGATTTTCTCCCATTCTGTGGGGTGTCTGTTCAGCTTTTTTGTGATTTCTTTTGCTATACAAAAGCTATTAAGTTTCATGAGGTCCCACGTGTTCATTTGTCTTTTTAGTTCTGCTATTCTAGTGGGTGGGTCAGAGAAGATCTTGCTTTGATTGATGTCCTTGAGGGTTTTGCCTATATTCTCCTCTAAGAGCTTGATGGTTTCTGGCCTTACATTTAGGTCTTTAATCTATTTTGAGTTGATCTTTGTGCATGGTGTCAGGGAATGTTTCAACTTCATTTTTTTTCCATGTAGCTGTCCAGTTTTCCCAGCACCATTTGTTGAAGAGGCTGTCTTTGTCCCATTTTATAGTTTCGCCTCCTTTGTCAAAAAGAAGGTACCCATAGGTGCGTGGGTTTATCTCTGGGTTCTCGATCTTGTTCCATTGGTCTATAGTTCTGTTTTTGTGCCAGTACCATACTGTCTTGATGACTGTTGCTTTGTAGTAGAGTCTGAAGTTGGGGAGGCTGATTCCTCCAGCTCCATTTTTCTTTCTAAGGTTTGCTTTGACTATTTGAGGTCTTTTGTGCTTCCATATGAACTGTGTTATTCTTTGGTCTAGTTCTGTGAAGAATGTCATTGGTAGTTTGACAGGGATTGCATTGAATCTATAGATGACATTTGGTAGCATGGTCATTTTCACAGTATTGATTCTTCCGACCCAGGAACATGGAATATCTCTCCATCTGTTTAAGTCTTCTTTAATGTTTCTCATGAGTGTCTTGTAATTTTCTGTGTACAGTTCTTTGGTTTCTTTGGGTAGGTTTATTCCTAGATATTTGATTCTTTTGGTTGTGATGGTGAAGGGGATTGCCTCTTTGATTTCGTTTTCTGATTTTTCATTGTTTGTGTATAGGAATGCCAGTGATTTCTGTATATTGATTTTGTAACCTGCGACTTTGCTGAATTCACTGATTAACCCTAGTAGTTTTGTAATAGTGTCTTTGGGATTTTCTAGGTATAATATCATGTCATCTGCAAATAGAGAGAGTTTGACTTCTTCCTTTCTAATCTAGATTCCTTTTATTTCTTTCTCTTCTCTTATTGCTGTTGCTAGAACTTCCAGGACTATGTTGAATAAGAGTGGTGAAAGTGGACACCCTTATCTTGTTCCTGATCTTAGAGGAAATGCTTTGAGTTTTTCACCATTGAGGATAATGTTCGCTGTGGGCTTCTCATAGATGGCTTTCACTATGTTGAGATAGGTTCCTTCTATGCCCATTTTTTGAAGAGTTTTTATCATAAATGGATGCTGTACTTTGTCAAAGGCTTTTTCTGCATCTATTGAAATGATCATGTGATTTTTGTCTATCAATGTGTTGATATGGTGTATCCCACTGATTGATTTGTGGATATTGAAGAATCCTTGCATGCCTGGGATGAACCCAACTTGATCATGATGTATGAGCTTTTTGATGTGTTGTTGAATTCTATTTGCTAGGATTTTGTTGAGGATTTGGCATCTAGATTCATCAGTGAAATTGACCTATAATTTTCTTTTTTTGTGTTGTCTTTGCCTGGCTTTGGTATCAGGGTGATGGCTGATACCAAAGGGTGATGGGAGAAATACAGAAAAAGCTCATTGCTCATGTCTTGATGACTGTTGCTTTGTAGTAGAGTCTGAAGTTGGGGAGGCTGATTCCTCCAGCTCCATTTTTCTTTCTAAGGTTTGCTTTGACTATTTGAGGTCTTTTGTGCTTCCATATGAACTGTGTTATTCTTTGGTCTAGTTCTGTGAAGAATGTCATTGGTAGTTTGACAGGGATTGCATTGAATCTATAGATGACATTTGGTAGCATGGTCATTTTCACAGTATTGATTCTTCCGACCCAGGAACATGGAATATCTCTCCATCTGTTTAAGTCTTCTTTAATGTTTCTCATGAGTGTCTTGTAATTTTCTGTGTACAGTTCTTTGGTTTCTTTGGGTAGGTTTATTCCTAGATATTTGATTCTTTTGGTTGTGATGGTGAAGGGGATTGCCTCTTTGATTTCGTTTTCTGATTTTTCATTGTTTGTGTATAGGAATGCCAGTGATTTCTGTATATTGATTTTGTAACCTGCGACTTTGCTGAATTCACTGATTAACCCTAGTAGTTTTGTAATAGTGTCTTTGGGATTTTCTAGGTATAATATCATGTCATCTGCAAATAGAGAGAGTTTGACTTCTTCCTTTCTAATCTAGATTCCTTTTATTTCTTTCTCTTCTCTTATTGCTGTTGCTAGAACTTCCAGGACTATGTTGAATAAGAGTGGTGAAAGTGGACACCCTTATCTTGTTCCTGATCTTAGAGGAAATGCTTTGAGTTTTTCACCATTGAGGATAATGTTCGCTGTGGGCTTCTCATAGATGGCTTTCACTATGTTGAGATAGGTTCCTTCTATGCCCATTTTTTGAAGAGTTTTTATCATAAATGGATGCTGTACTTTGTCAAAGGCTTTTTCTGCATCTATTGAAATGATCATGTGATTTTTGTCTATCAATGTGTTGATATGGTGTATCCCACTGATTGATTTGTGGATATTGAAGAATCCTTGCATGCCTGGGATGAACCCAACTTGATCATGATGTATGAGCTTTTTGATGTGTTGTTGAATTCTATTTGCTAGGATTTTGTTGAGGATTTGGCATCTAGATTCATCAGTGAAATTGACCTATAATTTTCTTTTTTTGTGTTGTCTTTGCCTGGCTTTGGTATCAGGGTGATGGCTGATACCAAAGGGTGATGGGGAGAAATACAGAAAAAACAAAGCAAAAATAATAAAAAACAAACAAAACCCCCACAGAACCTTAAAAGTCCAATGGGAAACCAGAAGTTTATGCCAAAATAAAATGTGTGGTTTAAAAGGAAAAAGAAAAAAAAATTATGTAAACTTGAATATATTCAGTCTTACTGATAAGATTCATAGCTTCAATAGAATTCAGTGAAGGAAATGAATACACCACTCTCACACACCCAAAAAAAACAAAACACACACACACAAAACAGGGGGTCCACTGAGTGGGTTTGGAAAAAAGGGAAAAAAACAATTGAAACAAAGCAATGCAATACAAAAATAGAGCAATAAAAAAGAATAAGGAATAAAATTTTAAAAATCCAGCAGTAACTCCAGCTTCAGACAAAACGTGAAAATAGTGTTTATGTTCTTCTGGCTCTTGCTGACTATTCAGGAATTATCAGTCTTTTTCTTGCCTCTGGCAGTGGTTGGATCTGACGACCTCTTTCACTGCTTGATAATTTCGGCCTATTCCAGAACTAACAGGCCCACCCAGGCTGGCCCTGGGAGTTTCTTAATCCAAATCCCTTTTCTTGCTGGGTGGAGCTAAATTCCCTCCCTGTAGCTTGACCAGTAGCCAAACTACAGTAGGGAAAATGGCGTCTGTCTCACAAAGGATTTATTCCCACTCGCTCTATGGGAAGCACTTTCTCTGCAGTGACTTCCGCTCCTGTAGCTGACCTTGTTTGAGATAGGTTCCTTCTATGCCCATTTTTGAAGAGTTTTATCATAAATGGATGCTGTACTTTGTCAAAGGCTTTTCTGCATCTATTGAAATGATCATGTGATTTTGTCTATCAATGTGTTGATATGGTGTATCCCACTGATTGATTTGTGGATATTGAAGAATCCTTGCATGCCTGGGATGAACCCAACTTGATCATGATGTATGAGCTTTTTGATGTGTTGTTGAATTCTATTTGCTAGGATTTTGTTGAGGATTTGGCATCTAGATTCATCAGTGAAATTGACCTATAATTTTCTTTTTTTGTGTTGTCTTTGCCTGGCTTTGGTATCAGGGTGATGGCTGATACCAAAGGGTGATGGGGAGAAATACAGAAAAAACAAAGCAAAAATAATAAAAAACAAACAAAACCCCCACAGAACCTTAAAAGTCCAATGGGAAACCAGAAGTTTATGCCAAAATAAAATGTGTGGTTTAAAAGGAAAAAGAAAAAAAAATTATGTAAACTTGAATATATTCAGTCTTACTGATAAGATTCATAGCTTCAATAGAATTCAGTGAAGGAAATGAATACACCACTCTCACACACCCAAAAAAAACAAAACACACACACACAAAACAGGGGGTCCACTGAGTGGGTTTGGAAAAAAGGGAAAAAAACAATTGAAACAAAGCAATGCAATACAAAAATAGAGCAATAAAAAAGAATAAGGAATAAAATTTTAAAAATCCAGCAGTAACTCCAGCTTCAGACAAAACGTGAAAATAGTGTTTATGTTCTTCTGGCTCTTGCTGACTATTCAGGAATTATCAGTCTTTTTCTTGCCTCTGGCAGTGGTTGGATCTGACGACCTCTTTCACTGCTTGATAATTTCGGCCTATTCCAGAACTAACAGGCCCACCCAGGCTGGCCCTGGGAGTTTCTTAATCCAAATCCCTTTTCTTGCTGGGTGGAGCTAAATTCCCTCCCTGTAGCTTGACCAGTAGCCAAACTACAGTAGGGAAAATGGCGTCTGTCTCACAAAGGATTTATTCCCACACTCTCTATGGGAAGCACTTCCGCAGTGACCCCGACCCTGCTGCAGGCCACCGTCGACCCCCGCCACCGCGGGAGACGTCAGATTACTCAGAGGTGAGTCTGGCTCAGTCTCATGCAGGATCGCTATTCCCCTCTCCCTGATCACAGTGCTCACAGAGTTTCCAGTCCTCCTCGGCAGCTCTGTGATCAGTTTAATGGTAACCTCCTCCAAAGGAAACTGAGTGCCATCCTTCCGAGGACTGCTCAAGGACACTTCTAGCTCAAGGGGGCACCCGGATCCTTCAAAGCAGGTCAGGCTCAGTCCCTTATGTGTGTCACTGCTCCTTTCCCGGGTCTTGATCTGCAACAGGCTTTGTGCCTTTAGGCCGCCCAGCCTCTCTGGCAGGTATGAGGTTTGACTTTTAAAAGTGCTATTGCGCCCTTCCTACTGTCTTGATGTGGCTTCTCCTTTGTTCTTCGATGTGAGGTATCCTCTCTGTGATCAGATCCAACCTCCTCCTGTCGATGATTTCCCAGGAACTCATTGCAATTCAGGCGATTTTGCAGGAGAGATGAGTGCATGTCCTTCTACGCCGCCATCTTAGCTCCTTATTTATTCTTTTAATCCAGCATGAGAGAAAGACTGGATTCTTTCTCCCAAATCCCTTTCTTAGTATTGCATTGGCTCACATCCAAGCTCATGGCTGATAAGAGGGATGGGGTTACCTTGAATGACTTGAATTAATCCATAGCGCAGGAGAGAGGGTGGGGAAGCAAAGACAATATACACCCAGCTGTGTCAAAGCAATTAGACCGGAGGCCGATCCCTTCATTTCCCCAAAGTCCTGTAGCTTCTTTGGGGTTTGGTGGGTTTTCTTGAAGTTCAGAACTGCCAGCAGTAGAGGCAATAGGCAACATTTAGTATGAGGAAAATGTTTTTAAAGCCTCAGAGAGATGATTCATTATGCCTCTGTGACATTTCTAAATTTGGATCTGGGAGTTTCTTAATCCAAATCCCTTTTCTTGCTGGGTGGAGCTAAATTCCCTCCCTGTAGCTTGACCAGTAGCCAAACTACAGTAGGGAAAATGGCGTCTGTCTCACAAAGGATTTATTCCCACACTCTCTATGGGAAGCACTTCCGCAGTGACCCCGACCCTGCTGCAGGCCACCGTCGACCCCCGCCACCGCGGGAGACGTCAGATTACTCAGAGGTGAGTCTGGCTCAGTCTCATGCAGGATCGCTATTCCCCTCTCCCTGATCACAGTGCTCACAGAGTTTCCAGTCCTCCTCGGCAGCTCTGTGATCAGTTTAATGGTAACCTCCTCCAAAGGAAACTGAGTGCCATCCTTCCGAGGACTGCTCAAGGACACTTCTAGCTCAAGGGGGCACCCGGATCCTTCAAAGCAGGTCAGGCTCAGTCCCTTATGTGTGTCACTGCTCCTTTCCCGGGTCTTGATCTGCAACAGGCTTTGTGCCTTTAGGCCGCCCAGCCTCTCTGGCAGGTATGAGGTTTGACTTTTAAAAGTGCTATTGCGCCCTTCCTACTGTCTTGATGTGGCTTCTCCTTTGTTCTTCGATGTGAGGTATCCTCTCTGTGATCAGATCCAACCTCCTCCTGTCGATGATTTCCCAGGAACTCATTGCAATTCAGGCGATTTTGCAGGAGAGATGAGTGCATGTCCTTCTACGCCGCCATCTTAGCTCCTTATTTATTCTTTTAATCCAGCATGAGAGAAAGACTGGATTCTTTCTCCCAAATCCCTTTCTTAGTATTGCATTGGCTCACATCCAAGCTCATGGCTGATAAGAGGGATGGGGTTACCTTGAATGACTTGAATTAATCCATAGCGCAGGAGAGAGGGTGGGGAAGCAAAGACAATATACACCCAGCTGTGTCAAAGCAATTAGACCGGAGGCCGATCCCTTCATTTCCCCAAAGTCCTGTAGCTTCTTTGGGGTTTGGTGGGTTTTCTTGAAGTTCAGAACTGCCAGCAGTAGAGGCAATAGGCAACATTTAGTATGAGGAAAATGTTTTTAAAGCCTCAGAGAGATGATTCATTATGCCTCTGTGACATTTCTAAATTTGGATAAGAGGAATACCTCAGTATTCTCCCTTTCTCCCAAAGTCAGATAATCATTCTAAAGTGGTTGCCAGGCAGTTTTTAAACTGATATTTCGAGCTCCTTCCAAAGCAGTCTGTCACTAAACTCACCCACTCCACATAGGAGGGGAAGAAGGAGAAGTTGCAGTGATATTTTTATAGAGACGTTAATTCTTCAGTTTTGTCAGCTTTTGCAGGGTAATCCGATGCCTTCAATCTTATTATGCCTCTGATCTGTGGGTACCCTGCCCTCTTCTGAGTCCTTTTTACTCAATTGTAAGATTAACTTTTTAATTTTTTAAATTTTTAGTGTTTACAATATGCCATGTGCTGGTATAAGTGCCTCACAGGTGTTAGAAGCTCATTATAGGCAAAAGCCCATTTGATTTTCATAACAAGCCCTGAAATAGAAATTACATTATTCTAACTTTACAGGTGAGAAAACTGAGCCACAGAGAGGTTGAGTAACCCAAAATCACAGTAGTCAGTGGCAGAACTGGGATATGAACCTAGACATTCAAGGTCCAAGGTCTATATTCTGACCTATATATAGTATCACAGAATTACACATAAACTATCAACTATATTTACCAAACAAGAAATAAAATTTCAGTGATCAATTCACACATACCTTAGGTACTGTCAAAATGTCTCCACTTCTAACTCTTTTTAAATCAAGTGATCCCTTATCTACATTTAGTCTTTCATTTATCTGTTCATTAAACACATATTCATTGATCACTCACATGTCACTATGGTGGATGCTTGAAACTTACAGTCTAGTGAGAGGTACAGGAAAAAAAAAACAAGAATGATGATTAATCCATAGCGCAGGAGAGAGGGTGGGAAGCAAAGACAATATACACCCAGCTGTGTCAAAGCAATTAGACCGAGGCCGATCCTTCATTTCCCCAAAGTCCTGTAGCTTCTTTGGGGTTTGGTGGGTTTTCTTGAAGTTCAGAACTGCCAGCAGTAGAGGCAATAGGCAACATTTAGTATGAGGAAAATGTTTTTAAAGCCTCAGAGAGATGATTCATTATGCCTCTGTGACATTTCTAAATTTGGATAAGAGGAATACCTCAGTATTCTCCCTTTCTCCCAAAGTCAGATAATCATTCTAAAGTGGTTGCCAGGCAGTTTTTAAACTGATATTTCGAGCTCCTTCCAAAGCAGTCTGTCACTAAACTCACCCACTCCACATAGGAGGGGAAGAAGGAGAAGTTGCAGTGATATTTTTATAGAGACGTTAATTCTTCAGTTTTGTCAGCTTTTGCAGGGTAATCCGATGCCTTCAATCTTATTATGCCTCTGATCTGTGGGTACCCTGCCCTCTTCTGAGTCCTTTTTACTCAATTGTAAGATTAACTTTTTAATTTTTTAAATTTTTAGTGTTTACAATATGCCATGTGCTGGTATAAGTGCCTCACAGGTGTTAGAAGCTCATTATAGGCAAAAGCCCATTTGATTTTCATAACAAGCCCTGAAATAGAAATTACATTATTCTAACTTTACAGGTGAGAAAACTGAGCCACAGAGAGGTTGAGTAACCCAAAATCACAGTAGTCAGTGGCAGAACTGGGATATGAACCTAGACATTCAAGGTCCAAGGTCTATATTCTGACCTATATATAGTATCACAGAATTACACATAAACTATCAACTATATTTACCAAACAAGAAATAAAATTTCAGTGATCAATTCACACATACCTTAGGTACTGTCAAAATGTCTCCACTTCTAACTCTTTTTAAATCAAGTGATCCCTTATCTACATTTAGTCTTTCATTTATCTGTTCATTAAACACATATTCATTGATCACTCACATGTCACTATGGTGGATGCTTGAAACTTACAGTCTAGTGAGAGGTACAGGAAAAAAAAAAAAAACATAGTCCTGTGTTGTCACAGAGGAAATGATAGATGTCATTGGAATGCAGCTGCCAAACTTGGTGATCAGAAGAGGCTCATGGTTAAGTTTCAGCTGAGGTACATTTTGAAGAATGAGTTAATCAGAAGATGAGAGATGAGAAGGAAGGAACTGTGACTAGTGAGTGAGGGATACAGCAGGGTACAAGAGACCTGAGAAGGCTTATGCTGAAAAGTTTAAACTTTATCCTAGGAGTATGGGTAATATTTTCTGAAGGATAATCATAAGACTTAAATAACAGCATTCAAATAAGTCAGTAATGCAACAGTGAAGAGGACAGTATTGTTTCTGAGAAAAGCTAAAGGAGAAAGGGCATCAACATGTATGAAGGGATAGTGGCTGATGCTTTTGCATGTGATTTGTCATTCAGTAAGAACTTTTCAAGGTTTAATTTCCCCCACTATAGAGCTCAGGAAAATCAGATAATCTGCCTTTGGTCTCAGAAATTTGAAATATATATGATTTGAAAACCAATACTCCTTCTTTCCCATGACCCATTTTGAAGCCCACAGACCCAAAGAGAAAGGAGTCCTTCCCAAACATAGTTTTTCATCTTGTGACATAAAGTCCTCTTTAAAGAAAAGTAATAGTTATACATAAAAGAACTAAGTATCACTCTGAGAAACTTCTCTCAGATCTTTTAATTACGGACACCAGGGAATAAAGACTCAAATACATGAGCACAAGAACAAACAAACAAATGAGCAAAAACCACCTGATATCCAGCCAGGACAGAAACTTGATCACCAACATTAGTATCTTCTCTGCTTCCCTTGAAAAGGGAGAAATTAAACACAACCCTCCACCCCCAGGCACCATGTGTCCAGGGAGAACACAAAATTCCTGCATGTTCCTTGAGTTGCTCAGGGCATCATTGTGTGTACTTGCAAAGTATACCAACCCTAAAGGATGTGAGGTCCCATTCTGTTTCTGTCAGGGTGACCCTGCATGTCTCAGCTTCTAGCTGAAGAGCAAGCTTTGGGAGAAGAGAGTGATCCCTTATCTATTTAGTCCATTTATCTGTTCATTAAACACATATTCATTGATCACTCACATGTCACTATGGTGGATGCTTGAAACTTACAGTCTAGAGAGGTACAGGAAAAAAAAAAAAAACATAGTCCTGTGTTGTCACAGAGGAAATGATAGATGTCATTGGAATGCAGCTGCCAAACTTGGTGATCAGAAGAGGCTCATGGTTAAGTTTCAGCTGAGGTACATTTTGAAGAATGAGTTAATCAGAAGATGAGAGATGAGAAGGAAGGAACTGTGACTAGTGAGTGAGGGATACAGCAGGGTACAAGAGACCTGAGAAGGCTTATGCTGAAAAGTTTAAACTTTATCCTAGGAGTATGGGTAATATTTTCTGAAGGATAATCATAAGACTTAAATAACAGCATTCAAATAAGTCAGTAATGCAACAGTGAAGAGGACAGTATTGTTTCTGAGAAAAGCTAAAGGAGAAAGGGCATCAACATGTATGAAGGGATAGTGGCTGATGCTTTTGCATGTGATTTGTCATTCAGTAAGAACTTTTCAAGGTTTAATTTCCCCCACTATAGAGCTCAGGAAAATCAGATAATCTGCCTTTGGTCTCAGAAATTTGAAATATATATGATTTGAAAACCAATACTCCTTCTTTCCCATGACCCATTTTGAAGCCCACAGACCCAAAGAGAAAGGAGTCCTTCCCAAACATAGTTTTTCATCTTGTGACATAAAGTCCTCTTTAAAGAAAAGTAATAGTTATACATAAAAGAACTAAGTATCACTCTGAGAAACTTCTCTCAGATCTTTTAATTACGGACACCAGGGAATAAAGACTCAAATACATGAGCACAAGAACAAACAAACAAATGAGCAAAAACCACCTGATATCCAGCCAGGACAGAAACTTGATCACCAACATTAGTATCTTCTCTGCTTCCCTTGAAAAGGGAGAAATTAAACACAACCCTCCACCCCCAGGCACCATGTGTCCAGGGAGAACACAAAATTCCCTGCATGTTCCTTGAGTTGCTCAGGGCATCATTGTGTGTACTTGCAAAGTATACCAACCCTAAAGGATGTGAGGTCCCATTCTGTTTCTGTCAGGGTGACCCTGCATGTCTCAGCTTCTAGCTGAAGAGCAAGCTTTGGGAGAAGAGAGCTCATTATTCGCAAGGGCTAAGTGTTTGTTATGTTCCCCTGAATAACTTATAGCCATGTGGCCTTGTGAACAGTGGCCCTGACAGGACTGACGTGACAGCATCATACACCAAATCCTGATCCACCTTCCCTGGAGAAAATGGAATATTTGCTCGGTTCACGTTTCGCCAAGACAGGCTCTTTTAACTATTTATAAGTTGACTAGAAATTTCCACTACTTCAACTGACACAATGGCTCTACATAACAACTGATAAGAAAGATCCAACTAGAGCCTTCAGAAAGCCGGCTTTGTCAAAAGGCAGCAGTGGTGGGGAGGGGACAAGCTTGTCACCAGAGGGAAGCTCTCTTCCAGCTGGCTCTGTTCCCCTCCTCCTCATTCATTCTTCTCCTGATTCACCACAGCTGAGACCCCAAGTCTACAGCTTGTCTAGAATGGATATTGCCACTAACGTTTTGCAAATGTGCCCGTAGGTAGGTGCCCATGCCTTATCAATGCCTATGAAGGACTCACTGAAATTGATACCAATCAATATCTCAGTGACCATATTTTTCTGGAATGAGAGCTGTCACCTCTAATTCAGTCCTATCCAATTCAAAACAGATTCAAAGGACCTTCTACATACTGGTTCTGAGATTCTAAAGATTACAAAAATTCAGTCCTTTCCCTCCAGAGGCTTAAAACCTAATAGGGAAACAGACAAACAGAAAGTATTGTGTGAGATAACTGTTCTGCCACAGAAAAAACAAACAAACAAACAAAAAAACACACAAGGAGCCAAGGAGGTCACTTAACCCCAGCTGGAGGATTACTTTATTAATAATATGTGCAAACCCAGTGCTATGCACATTCCTCACCTTATGTAATCCTCACAACAACCCTCCCCATGAGTCTAGTCCTCCTACTACACTGATTCTTCAGGTCAGGTCTCCAAGGCTTAGAGAGGTTAAGTGGTTTGCTCAATCTGACAAAGCAAGTGGCAGATATAAAATTTAAACCTCCCAGACTAACCACAAAGACCAAAAAATTCGCAAGGCCGGCTAAGATTGTTTTTTTATGTTCCGTTTAGCAAGCTTTGGGAGAAGAGAGCTCATTATTCGCAAGGGCTAAGTGTTTGTTATGTTCCCCTGAATAACTTATAGCCATGTGGCCTTGTGAACAGTGGCCCTGACAGGACTGACGTGACAGCATCATACACCAAATCCTGATCCACCTTCCCTGGAGAAAATGGAATATTTGCTCGGTTCACGTTTCGCCAAGACAGGCTCTTTTAACTATTTATAAGTTGACTAGAAATTTCCACTACTTCAACTGACACAATGGCTCTACATAACAACTGATAAGAAAGATCCAACTAGAGCCTTCAGAAAGCCGGCTTTGTCAAAAGGCAGCAGTGGTGGGGAGGGGACAAGCTTGTCACCAGAGGGAAGCTCTCTTCCAGCTGGCTCTGTTCCCCTCCTCCTCATTCATTCTTCTCCTGATTCACCACAGCTGAGACCCCAAGTCTACAGCTTGTCTAGAATGGATATTGCCACTAACGTTTTGCAAATGTGCCCGTAGGTAGGTGCCCATGCCTTATCAATGCCTATGAAGGACTCACTGAAATTGATACCAATCAATATCTCAGTGACCATATTTTTCTGGAATGAGAGCTGTCACCTCTAATTCAGTCCTATCCAATTCAAAACAGATTCAAAGGACCTTCTACATACTGGTTCTGAGATTCTAAAGATTACAAAAATTCAGTCCTTTCCCTCCAGAGGCTTAAAACCTAATAGGGAAACAGACAAACAGAAAGTATTGTGTGAGATAACTGTTCTGCCACAGAAAAAACAAACAAACAAACAAAAAAACACACAAGGAGCCAAGGAGGTCACTTAACCCCAGCTGGAGGATTACTTTATTAATAATATGTGCAAACCCAGTGCTATGCACATTCCTCACCTTATGTAATCCTCACAACAACCCTCCCCATGAGTCTAGTCCTCCTACTACACTGATTCTTCAGGTCAGGTCTCCAAGGCTTAGAGAGGTTAAGTGGTTTGCTCAATCTGACAAAGCAAGTGGCAGATATAAAATTTAAACCTCCCAGACTAACCACAAAGACCACACACTGACTAATAAAATTGTATTGCCTCTCAACAGCAATTTACAGAGTTTAATGTTCATGATTATATTAATTTATTGTTCAAGAAATATTTTCCAAATGTCTAGTATGTTCAAGCCTCTAAAAGGAACAAAACAATACTATGGAGTGGTTCTGGACCTCTGGTATTTGACTTTGAAGATTATCATAGGCAAGGGGTTTTGAATCAGAGCATGCAGTCAATCTGAATATTTTGGAAATATTTGCAGAGTACTGTTTTGTACCAGGTACTGTGGTTGATTCTGAGAATATGGAGTGATCTTTTAAAAAAATCTCTGTCTTACTGGAATTCATATTTTGGAAAATGTGCAAAGAAACATGTTGAAATATGTTGAGGATGGTAAGCACTATGAAGAAAAGGCAAATAGAGCAAGGGGCTGAGGGCAAGGTGAATGACTGAAGGAAGAACTTGGCATTTTAAATTAGCCCATCAGTCATAGTTTCTCTGATAATTGGAGAGGAAACCTTAATAAGGTGAAGAAACATATCATGTGATCATGTTTGTGAAGAATGTGTATGGCTGGGCAGAAGCAACAGAAAGTGCCAAGGCTCAAAAAGACATAACAGATTTAGAAGATACCAGAAATGGCAATGGGCCAGATCACAATGAGAGAGACTGAGACCTTAGGAGATGGATGGGAAGTCAAAGTCAGCTTATCCAGAGCTTTTGTTAGCAGTGTACAAAGCTCCCATTTTCTTAGCAAGAGAAAGGAAAACCACTGGAGAACTTTGAATGGGAGTAGGGGTGTCATACTGATTAATTTTTTAACCTCATTCTGGCGTCTCTGTGAAGAACTGATTATGAAGACAAATAAGCAGAAACAGGAAGTCCAATTAGAAGACCATACAAACCTAAATTTGAGATGATAGTGTAAACTAAAGTGCTAACATTGGAGTTGGAACTATTTGAGTGTGTGTAAACTAAAGTGCTAACATTAGAGAGGTCATATTGGGGATACATTTTCATGGTGGTGCTGACAGACTAGATTAGATGTGGGCTGTAAGGAAAGAGAAAAGAGTGCTACCTGCAGACTAACCACAAAGACCACACACTGACTAATAAAATTGTATTGCCTCTCAACAGCAATTTACAGAGTTTAATGTTCATGATTATATTAATTTATTGTTCAAGAAATATTTTCCAAATGTCTAGTATGTTCAAGCCTCTAAAAGGAACAAAACAATACTATGGAGTGGTTCTGGACCTCTGGTATTTGACTTTGAAGATTATCATAGGCAAGGGGTTTTGAATCAGAGCATGCAGTCAATCTGAATATTTTGGAAATATTTGCAGAGTACTGTTTTGTACCAGGTACTGTGGTTGATTCTGAGAATATGGAGTGATCTTTTAAAAAAATCTCTGTCTTACTGGAATTCATATTTTGGAAAATGTGCAAAGAAACATGTTGAAATATGTTGAGGATGGTAAGCACTATGAAGAAAAGGCAAATAGAGCAAGGGGCTGAGGGCAAGGTGAATGACTGAAGGAAGAACTTGGCATTTTAAATTAGCCCATCAGTCATAGTTTCTCTGATAATTGGAGAGGAAACCTTAATAAGGTGAAGAAACATATCATGTGATCATGTTTGTGAAGAATGTGTATGGCTGGGCAGAAGCAACAGAAAGTGCCAAGGCTCAAAAAGACATAACAGATTTAGAAGATACCAGAAATGGCAATGGGCCAGATCACAATGAGAGAGACTGAGACCTTAGGAGATGGATGGGAAGTCAAAGTCAGCTTATCCAGAGCTTTTGTTAGCAGTGTACAAAGCTCCCATTTTCTTAGCAAGAGAAAGGAAAACCACTGGAGAACTTTGAATGGGAGTAGGGGTGTCATACTGATTAATTTTTTAACCTCATTCTGGCGTCTCTGTGAAGAACTGATTATGAAGACAAATAAGCAGAAACAGGAAGTCCAATTAGAAGACCATACAAACCTAAATTTGAGATGATAGTGTAAACTAAAGTGCTAACATTGGAGGTTGTCATATTGGGGATACATTTTTCATGGTGGTGCTGACAGACTAGATTAGATGTGGGCTGTAAGGAAAGAGAAAAGAGTGAGTGCACTTAAATTCCTGGAACAGGGCCTGGGACAGAGTTTGTACTCAGCGTGCATGAAGCCTCCTTACTTAGGGGAAACTGGTCTCATACATAACTAATTACACACAGAGTCCATAAGAGGAGCCCAGCAGAAGTTGAACTTCATGGCCACAACCCAAAGAGCAAGTAGATGATATTCTACCTCAGTTCTTTTGATCAAACCATTAAGTAGCCTCTATTTGGGTTCAAATAAACCAATGTGAAGAAAGAAGGTTGGTTTTATCAAGTATGAGGGAACTCCTATTTTTGGTGAAACTGCCTGTTACTACCATAAGTAGAACACAGTTCTGTTTATTGTAAAACTCAAAGATTACTTTACAAGAGAAGTCTTTCTTGGACCTACCCCAGGCTAGATCAGGTCACCTTGTCACAGCCTCTCAATAATCCTGTATCTTTCCAGCACAACTCTCGTCTGTTTTAAATTTGGCATATATATATACCTATATATGTAGGTATATATTTGGTAGGCATGTATATATATATATATATATATATATATATATATATATATATATTCCATTAATATTTGCCTCCCCCCCACAAACTGCCATTCCACCCTTCTTAACTTTTAAACATTTGCCTTGGAAGAAATATAGTAAACATTCAAAAATATTTGTTGAAAAAATGAATTAGCACTTCCATGTTCATTGCAGCAGTACTCACAATAGCCAAGAAAAATAAATTAGAAACTAAATATCTAGGAACAGACAAATGGATGAAGAAAATGAATATACATGGAGTGAATACTATCAAGCATTTTTGCAGCAGTACTCACAATAGCCAAGAAAAATAAACTAGAAACTAAATATCTAGGAACAGACAAATGGATGAAGAAAATGAATATACATGGAGTGGAATACTATCAAGCATTTTAAAAAAAAGAAAGTCGGTAATATACAGTAGCATAGATGAAATGTAAGGACATTATTCTAAGTGAAACAAGCTTGTCTCAGAAAGACAAATACTACTTGATTCCACTCATTTGAGTCATCTAAAACAAAATCATAGAATTTAAGAGTGGAATGGCAGTTGCCAGGAACTGGGAGGAAAAGGAAATGGAGAGCTACTAATCAACAGACATAAAGTTTCAGTTAAGTAAGATGAATAAACTCTGTTACAACTTTGTACCTATATCTAATTATAATATGGTTTACACTCACAATTTTATGAAAAGTATAGGTTTCATATTGTTTTTACAATAATAAAATTTTAAAAATTAAAGAATAATAAAAATGTGTTTAAAATACGTTTCATTCTTGAAACAGAGAGCAATGACCTTTGAAGAAAACTGGAATGAAACAATAATAAGTGATGAGTACTTAATTCAATTTTTAAAATTCTATTTATAATCATTAATCATCCTACTAGTGATTATAGTGATTATAAATAGAATTTTTAAAAGTTGTTAAAATTGATATGTTGCTGCATATTGTGGACTTTTTTAAAAAAAAGTTTGATAGTATTGCATATGTATTCATTTTCTTCATACATTTGTCTGTTCCTAGATATTAAGCTTCTAGTTTCTTTTTGTTGGCTACTGTGAATTCTTCTGCAATGAACATGGAAGTGCTCATTCATTTTTAACTAATTATCCTACTAGTGGGCTTCCCTGGTGGTTCAGACAGTAAAGAATTTGCCTACAATGTGAGATACCTGGGTCAATCCCTAGGTTGGGAAGATCCCTTGAAGAAGGGAATGGCTACCTACTCCAGTATTCTTTCTTTTTTTTTTTTTTTTTTTTACTGTTTACTTTTACAGAATAGTCATATGTATATCCCCCCATCCCAATTCTTGCCTGGAAAATTCCATGGACAGCAGAGCCTGGCAGGCTATAGTACATATGGTAGCAAAGAATCGAATACAACTGAGCGACTTCCACTTTCATTTTCTTGATATTCTACTAGTCGCATACAGAATTTGTTTCAACAGAACCAAAACTCTCATAGAGAAATGCTTCTTACAAGCCATCTAGAACTTTAGGCTCTGGTGAAAGTTTATGGTTTTGGTATCAGGGTATTTGAGATTAACTGGGTATTGATTCAGAATAACTGATCTCTATAGCTATACAAATGAAGTATGTCTCACCTGGATTACAGCCATATCCTCCCAACTGGTACCTTGCTTCCATCTTGCCCTGTTAAAAGTTTCAACACAGGAGCCAGACTGATTCTTTCATAATATGTTACTCTTTCACCGTCTCTTTTAGAATAAATGCCAGTATCCTTATAATGGTCTCCAATACCTTTATCAGTCAGAGAACTGGAAGGAAAGTACATAGCAAAATTAAACTGGTAATTGAAAGGAGTTTAATAAAGGGACTACTTACAGAGCTGAGGGGCAGGTTTAAAAAGATCATTTATAAATAGTGCACTACCTCGAGGCTAGCAGCAGTAGAGCTATCACCATCTCTAGTCCTAATGGGACAAGAAGAGAAAGTAGTTACCAATTACTTGAGCTACTAGGGAAGTAGCTTTATGAGGAGGGCTGCCTGGAAGGAGCTGTGGCCTTTGGTAAAAGGGTAAAGTCACTAAGCAGCAACCCAGAAGGGAGGAAGCTATGGGAATAAATTTCCTAACCCTGGGATTCTCCAGCACTTGCATCTTCTGCCTGTAACTCACGTTGGCTACACCCTGCTAGAAGGCCAAGGAGTTTGTTGGTATAGTCCATCGATGTCTGCCGTCCAGGGCACAGAACTGAGTAGAGCAGAGAAAATAGTGAATCTGGAGAAGCAAGTGGAAAATGTTTAGCTGATGCCCTGTGTGATCTTTCCCTTGCCCCTTCTTTGTTCCTCCTGCTGCAGTCATTCTGATCACCTTTATCCGGACTCTCTAGGCACTGAGCAACTTCAGGGTTTTTGTATTTACTATTCTCTCTCTTAGAAGGCTTTTCCTCTGTTACCTACATAGCTCATCTCCTCACTTACATCAGGCTCAAATGCTACCTTCTCCCTGCTACATACCTAAAAGCCTATATAAAATTACAAATTACCTCCCCCAGGATCCTAATCCCCTTAACTCTTTCTTACCTTTTCTTTTTCCCATTGTATTACATACTCAGTCATATATGCTATAGGGTTGCATGCTTCATTATGTAATTTTTATTGCATCTATTGTAGTCAGCCTTCTCCCAAATTTATTGCTAGAATATAGGCTCCAAGGAAATGATCTTTGGTTTGTATATATATTTTTTATTTTGGTTAATATATTCTAATGCCTAAAAACAGTGCAAAACAAAACATATAAACAAATGGAAATAACCATCTTAAGGGCAGTACTCAGATACTCTCACAAATAGTGCATTGAATTTTGTTTGTAAAGACAGATAGAAGTAAATAGCTATATTAAAATAAGGCAGTCCTGCTCCCTTTTCTACCACAAGAGGTAGATTAAGGTTAGATCTTGACCTAGATTGAGGTTGAATCTGACCAACTGTTGAATGAGTGTTTGACCCTCTATAGGTAGCTTCACATAAAACCGTACCTGAGTGGAAGCTAATTCTTTTACATTTCATTAATTCAGTAAATTATGGTGAGCCAAAGACTATATTCTCTTGAATCTGACCTCTTTCAGAGAAGGTAGATGGGATTGTATGAAGCTCTGGTTATATCCTTTGAAAATACTAAGAATCATCAGAAAAGAATACAATGAAGTCACTGTCCAGGAGGTGCTTAATTGTGCTGAAAGACAAATAAAATCACACATACAGTATATAATTGTATATCTGGGCAACCTCTGAAATAAACCCATAGATTTGTACCATAAGAAAAACTTTAAAGAGCATCCAGATAAGTGCAACACTATCTGGAGAAGCAAGTGGAAAATGTTTAGCTGATGCCCTGTGTGATCTTTCCCTTGCCCCTTCTTTGTTCCTCCTGCTGCAGTCATTCTGATCACCTTTATCCGGACTCTCTAGGCACTGAGCAACTTCAGGGTTTTGTATTTACTATTCTCTCTCTTAGAAGGCTTTTCCTCTGTTACCTACATAGCTCATCTCCTCACTTACATCAGGCTCAAATGCTACCTTCTCCCTGCTACATACCTAAAAGCCTATATAAAATTACAAATTACCTCCCCCAGGATCCTAATCCCCTTAACTCTTTCTTACCTTTTCTTTTTCCCATTGTATTACATACTCAGTCATATATGCTATAGGGTTGCATGCTTCATTATGTAATTTTTATTGCATCTATTGTAGTCAGCCTTCTCCCAAATTTATTGCTAGAATATAGGCTCCAAGGAAATGATCTTTGGTTTGTATATATATTTTTTATTTTGGTTAATATATTCTAATGCCTAAAAACAGTGCAAAACAAAACATATAAACAAATGGAAATAACCATCTTAAGGGCAGTACTCAGATACTCTCACAAATAGTGCATTGAATTTTGTTTGTAAAGACAGATAGAAGTAAATAGCTATATTAAAATAAGGCAGTCCTGCTCCCTTTTCTACCACAAGAGGTAGATTAAGGTTAGATCTTGACCTAGATTGAGGTTGAATCTGACCAACTGTTGAATGAGTGTTTGACCCTCTATAGGTAGCTTCACATAAAACCGTACCTGAGTGGAAGCTAATTCTTTTACATTTCATTAATTCAGTAAATTATGGTGAGCCAAAGACTATATTCTCTTGAATCTGACCTCTTTCAGAGAAGGTAGATGGGATTGTATGAAGCTCTGGTTATATCCTTTGAAAATACTAAGAATCATCAGAAAAGAATACAATGAAGTCACTGTCCAGGAGGTGCTTAATTGTGCTGAAAGACAAATAAAATCACACATACAGTATATAATTGTATATCTGGGCAACCTCTGAAATAAACCCATAGATTTGTACCATAAGAAAAACTTTAAAGAGCATCCAGATAAGTGCAACACTATCACTTTGTAGACAAGGAGACTGAAGTTCTCAGAAGTCCACGTCTTGGTCATAATCATGGTGGACAGCAAGCAAGTGGTTGGAGTGAGACGTAGAAACCAGGTCCCCACTCCCTGATCCGGGGCTCTTCCAACCCTATGACTCAAAAATTTTACAAATCAAGAGACCAAAGGGGCTTCCCCTGGGCTTCCCCTGGTGGTCCAGTGGGTAAGGACACTGCCTTGCAGTGAAAGGGGCGCCGGTTTGATCACTGGCCTGGGAAGATCCCACGTGCCGCGGAGCGGCCGGACCGATGCGTCCAATTGCCAAGCCGGAGCTCTGGAGCGCATGCGCCCAGAGCCAGTGCTCTGCAACGACAGATGCCACCACGATGGGAGGCCCACAGGAGCCAAAGAACAAAGACGGATGAAAATGGAGAAATGAAAGACCAATAGAAGTGGCCCGCCCGCTCCCCTCCCTCCCCAACCCGACCCCCGCCCAAAAATAAATAAATAAATAAATCTTAAAAAAAAAAAAAAAAGAGAGAGAAACCAAAGGCCCTTGTAATGATTCTATTTGAGCATGTCTTCAATTGATGCTAAACCAGGATGGAAAGATCTAGAACAAAATAAAATGTTTATCCCATAAGTGTATGAAGATAGGAACAATGCACCCAATATGTATGATTATACAAGAATTATGTTTTAAATTCCTTTATAAGGACACTTACATGTCTAATAAGCATCTGAGGGTAATAAAACTGAGTATAGCAGAACTATATTTAGGAAAAGTACTCTATTCAGATTTTTCACAAATTTAAAACAGGATAGGAGTGGGTAATGATCTCATCTCCCCCGTTCCTTCTTCCCCAACAAAGCAGGGAACTCTAGAGCTCTGCAGATGTACAAATCCTCTAGAGTTCTTAAAAAGAAGGCATATTTTTATAGTGTCATCAGTAGGCATGAAAACTTTGCCAGTAGTATTTATGTGCATCATGGGAGCATTTTCAAATGTTACTTCAGTCTCTAATAAGATATTATATGTAGGTAGCATTTAAAAGCAGAAAACTGGTCTTCTTGAAATGTCTAATTTATTTGCAAGCCAAAGGAAAATGCTTCTCTTTAGGCACAATGTCACAACCTTCCATTTAAAGTCACCTGAAATGACAAAAGGAAAATCTAACTAGGGAGTCTTGACCTCATAATAGGAAGGAACTTCCTTTAAACTCCCCATTAAAGGAATATTTTTTAAGTAGGTTAGGTATATCCTTAAAACAAGCAAGTCTCTTCAGAGGTCTAGTTTTTGTACCCCTCAGGCTATTGTGCCATTCAGCTTGCTTTATCCAATTCATAGGGGTCATGACTTCCAAGAGGAGATGCGGTTAAATAAAGGGCCACTTCTGTAGACTTTGCCTTCCTACATTTTCACCTCAGGCAGTTCTTTTAAAAGCTCGCTCCTTGGATAAAAATCTATAGAATCAACCCAGAATATATAAGATGGCTTGAAATTAAGTGTTATCTTCTTTTCTTCTAACCTCATAAGCTAGACCATGATATTATATGTGTGCAAACATCAAGAACTAAGACATGGCTTCTCAAGGTTACACAATGCAATCCAAATTGCTAGGTAGGCAAGAAAGTCATGAGAAAAGGAACAAGTCTTTGCCACATGCACACAGAGAATCCAGGAAAGTTGACATCTCACTTGATTTGTTGTCAAGAGACAGAGAAGGCATAAGACCAAATAATGACCTATAGAAAGCCCTAGAAATTAGAATTTTTTTCGTGCTTTTAGAGAATTAACCCAGTAGAACTTTTCCCACACAGGGTGAGGGGGTTGGAAATGCATAGATCTAAATATTTAATTGTGCCTTGACTGACAATGAAATAAATGTGTTTATTTGAAGATTCATTTTCCTGTCACTTTGACTTGTGTTATGGTGCCTAGGGCTTTAAAGTATGGGCCACTGTGGAAATATCCTCTAGAGAAGAGAATGACCCTCCATACTGGAGAAGGGAATACCCACTCTAGTATTCTTGCCTGGAAAATCCTGTGGACAGAGGGACCTAGAGGGCTACAGTTCATGGGGTCACAAAGAATCAGACACGACTGAGCGACTAACACTTACTACTATGGGAGGCCTTGAATTTGGAATGACTTAAGCTCCTATGGAAAACTTGAACCATTCTTTGAAAAGAGGTTTTATTAGATATATACAATATTTTGATAAACATTCATGGAAATAAGCATTATAGAATGCAAATAGCAGCACTCGAGCTAAAGTAACAAAAAATGTCCATCAATGGGAAAAGTAAATGCAGTTTACTGAGCAGACAACATTACTACTATGGGAGGCCTTGACCTCATAATAGGAAGGAACTTTAAACTCCCCATTAAAGGAATATTTTTAAGTAGGTTAGGTATATCCTTAAAACAAGCAAGTCTCTTCAGAGGTCTAGTTTTGTACCCTCAGGCTATTGTGCCATTTAGCTTGCTTTATCCAATTCATAGGGGTCATGACTTCCAAGAGGAGATGCGGTTAAATAAAGGGCCACTTCTGTAGACTTTGCCTTCCTACATTTTCACCTCAGGCAGTTCTTTTAAAAGCTCGCTCCTTGGATAAAAATCTATAGAATCAACCCAGAATATATAAGATGGCTTGAAATTAAGTGTTATCTTCTTTTCTTCTAACCTCATAAGCTAGACCATGATATTATATGTGTGCAAACATCAAGAACTAAGACATGGCTTCTCAAGGTTACACAATGCAATCCAAATTGCTAGGTAGGCAAGAAAGTCATGAGAAAAGGAACAAGTCTTTGCCACATGCACACAGAGAATCCAGGAAAGTTGACATCTCACTTGATTTGTTGTCAAGAGACAGAGAAGGCATAAGACCAAATAATGACCTATAGAAAGCCCTAGAAATTAGAATTTTTTTCGTGCTTTTAGAGAATTAACCCAGTAGAACTTTTCCCACACAGGGTGAGGGGGTTGGAAATGCATAGATCTAAATATTTAATTGTGCCTTGACTGACAATGAAATAAATGTGTTTATTTGAAGATTCATTTTCCTGTCACTTTGACTTGTGTTATGGTGCCTAGGGCTTTAAAGTATGGGCCACTGTGGAAATATCCTCTAGAGAAGAGAATGACCCTCCATACTGGAGAAGGGAATACCCACTCTAGTATTCTTGCCTGGAAAATCCTGTGGACAGAGGGACCTAGAGGGCTACAGTTCATGGGGTCACAAAGAATCAGACACGACTGAGCGACTAACACTTACTACTATGGGAGGCCTTGAATTTGGAATGACTTAAGCTCCTATGGAAAACTTGAACCATTCTTTGAAAAGAGGTTTTATTAGATATATACAATATTTTGATAAACATTCATGGAAATAAGCATTATAGAATGCAAATAGCAGCACTCGAGCTAAAGTAACAAAAAATGTCCATCAATGGGAAAAGTAAATGCAGTTTACTAGCTAAGCTATGACAATTAAAATGTAAGTTCCATGCAGACAGAGATAATGTCAGTATTGTTCATTACTGCATTTCCAATGCCTAGCACAAGGTTTGGCCCACTGTAGAGGCTCAATGAATAATGTTTATAAAATAATTGAATAGTGAAATAGTTGAATAAACAGTCTTCCAGATCCAAATAAAGTATAGCCAGAAAACAGAAGACCAATTTGTCAAAAGGCAGTTCTAGCAAGAGGAAACTCTCCTTTAAGAACAAATATTTCCCTTCACTCTTAATATGCTTTCACCAAGGAACCACATAGACCATAATTAGTTCTCCTGAATTGCCATGCTCACAGGGATAGTAATTTATAACTGATTACAAGTTAATAAATTGGCTTTCCGACATGGATTAGTTCCATATCCCATGAGCTGTAGGTTGTATGAACAGGTCTTCCTAGTGTTTCTTCAGAAAGCTGACCATATAGGTTTTTATACTCAAGGAAATTTCAGGTTTCAGGGCAGCAATCTGCAAGCCCTGAGGTAAGCAGCCACTCCACTGTACAATATCGTGAAAAAGTGTAGCCTGTACCTTGTGAACATTACTTCCATCAGAAAAATAATATCTGTCATAATTTCGGTGCTCTGATACATGTGGAAGACTTTAGCCAACTCTTCTTATTTTCCTAAATTTCCACCATATAAGGAGTCGATGAATATATATTTGATCACCAGTAAGACATGTTAAAGCATGGATTTTGTGCCATCACTGGCCTATGAGAAGAAATAAGAATGTTTTTCTAATCATACATCCCTGTTGAAATTCACCTTAATTGCATGTGTGGACGCATTTATTCTTTCATTCTACCAATATATTGGATGACCTGTTGATAGCCTATGGACACTTAGTTAGCTTTGTTTATACTATTAAGCATTCTGAAGAGAGAATGTTGATTAGTGATAGTTTACTTGATAAATTCTAGCTAACTGTATTAGTATAGGGCTGCCATAACAAAATACCAAAGATGTGGTTTAAACAACAGAAATTTTTGCCTCAGAGCTCTGGCAGCTGGAAGGCCAAGATTAAGCTGGTTTTCTCTGAGCCTCTCTTTCTGTCTTACAGATGGCCACCCTCTTGCTGCGTCTTCATCTGGTCATCCCTCTGTCCGTGTTCATCCCTTCTGTCTTTTTTATGTGTCCAAATTTCCTCTACCTATATATTCACCAGTCAAACTGGATTAAGGCCCACCCTAATAGCCTGCTTTTAATGTAATCACTCCATTTAAATCCCTGTCTCCAAATACAATCGCATTCTGAGGTACTGGGGGTTAGGGCTTCAACATATGAATTGTGGGGGAACATGGTTCAGCTCATAATACTAACAGGATACTGTACTAACACAGATGATATAAAGTAGTTATTGGAGATGTAAACTTGGAGAAACAGTAATTGAGGTACAAAGCAGAATTATATAGAAGAGTGAGTAGAAATCAATGAAGGCAGATGTGGTGGGGTGAAAGATTGGTGCTGGAAGAAAGTGATCAATAAAGACAATGTTGATATATGCAATCCAGTAAGATGGTAATGATAACACACTCAGTGAAGCAATGAAAAAACAGACATGGAGAATAGGCATATGGACATTCTGGGGAATGGACAGTGGGTGGGAGGCATAAAGGAAGTAGCGTGAAAACCTGTACTATCATATGTGAAAAAAATAGCTATTGCCATTGCGCTGTGAGAAAAAGAGATCCTGCAGGGGCACTGTGCAATGGCCTGGAGGGGTGGATTGGCGGGGGGAGGGGGACATGCATATGACTAATCTGGGATCATATGTATCTGTAAACAACAAAACTCTGTAAAAGTAAAAAGTAAAATAAAAATTAAAAAACTAGTAATAATAAACACAATGTTGGCTCTGCCTTGAATGCCAGAGATCCCTGAAGAAACACTGAATCACCAAATGGGGTATGTTTTCATCTTTGTCTTATATAAATTAGACTATTTCCCAAGCACAGATGAATTTACCACACAACTAATGAAGTTCAGTTTCAGTGCCCCTCAAGGTTCTTTCTAAGGCCATGGATCTAATTTTATATTAATAACTTTGTATTATTTTTTAAGAGGATATTGGACTCCAAATAATCTGAATCTATTCCTTATTGCAAGTATTAATATTTTCAGCCATTTCAGAGGGAGAGGTTTGGGTGTTTCTTGAGTTAAACCCTTAGAAATGGGCGTTTACTTGGAACAAATAATAATTCATAAAGTATGACTCTTGAGCAATAGTCATTTATTATAATAACAGTTACTACAATCTGCATTCTTCGGAATTTGAATCCTCAACTAACTTTTAGATCATAGATACTGAGAAATGTCTGCTCATGTACTAGTCTATCTCTCTGTTTCTCTACCTCACACTCTGTCTTTCACACACACACACCATGCACACATTTATTTTTGTGCCAGCAATCCAAGTTGGGCAACTAAACTGTATAATTAATTTTAAAAGTAAATTTTTATGCTTAATAACTATAGTGCAAAATGTATGTTTGAAGTCTTTCCATTTTCTTTTCATGGGAAACCATCCTTCTCATATATTTTCTCATATAGTTGGATTAACAGTTCTAAGTCCTCTCTTTGTGCACATATCAGAGCCCAGCCAGTGTGACATTTCCTTATTTTGAGATCAGCCACAAAACAATGTCTTTACTTTCTGTGAACAAAAAAAAATGTATAAACATCTTAAATGATTCAAAATCCTATTGCCCAGTGGACCTCTCCAGAGGCATTCTATGTGGTCAGAACCAATTTCACACTATTCCCTTTAGAAGCTATTCTACATTTCGTTTTTGAGTTTTGCCTGTAGCTCTTCCTGGCAGCAGCCTTGGAATTGAAGACAGAGATGTAGCTTTTGGTTGGAAAGCAAAAGAAAAAATGAGATGAGATCCCTGAAGCAAGTCAGTTCAATTTGCCTAACAAAGCAAAATTCCCGAATTGAGTTACTCTTAAAGCACTGTAATCAGCCATGCTTCTTAAAACGCCTGGGTTATATCTAGCCCCACTCACACTATGGTAATTATCAGCTGCCACCACACAGAAGTGCTGCATTCCCTGCTACTCTCTCTCTCTCTCTTTTTTTCCAAAATGTCAGCTTGTAATCTGAAGGAAAATTACAAACCCTACTTTTTTTAGGAATGTTTAAAATAAACCCACAAAAGCACCAAGTCTGTTACAATTACTGTCCTGCTTTAAGGGAGAAATATCCCAGGTGGTGTTTTATCTCTGCAGCATCTATTTCTAAAGTTTAGCCACAATGAAAGGAGCAATAGTGCCTTATATAAGAGCAGACCCATGCCAGGTTTTTGGAAGACAAAATGTCTTTCAGAAGCTTTGAGACTTTATTCTAGATAAACATAAATGACCTTAAGGATCATCACACTTATACTTTTTTAATAAAATATCACAACATAAGGAGTTGCAGTATCAATCATCATTTGTGTGATGCTGATAATCATGTGAAGAGATTTGGGCTTTTTTATTTAACAGTAACATAAAAACCCATACCAAGTGGAATGTTTTATGCTAATTGCAGCATTTCCAATTAAATTGTCAGTATAAATTGCTCTGACATGCCATTATTCCTTATTTTAACAACTACTTTTACACCATGCACCTTAGAGCCCTTATATCATTCAATTTATAAAAGAAAAATGAAATATAATTCAAGACATAATGGGCAGAACTCTACTGAGAAAACTTTTTAGCATAACAAAATCCACATGAGTTCAAGGCACCCAAAGTTTACAAGGAGAGTGTGCCCAGAATACTAAAAAGCCTGAAATGGCTCAGGCATGAACAGTCTGGATGATGCTGAGCAAATCTTTAGCCTCAGTTTCCAAAAGTGAAGTTCCCTAAGGCCACTTCCGACCCCAGCTTTCTACAACAAGTTCCATAAAAGATGGAGAAAAACTAGGTCACTTCATGAATTCAATGCAATTCAAGACCTAATTTCCAATAATAGTTTCCTCCTCTCCCTTGTAAAATATACCTCATTCCTATGTTTGTCCCCTGTTTATACATACAGAAAGGAGAAAGAGTTTGAAAGGAAGAGGTGGGTTCATATATTCCAGCTTCAGTTCTCTGCTAGCTGTGTGACCTTGGACAATGTACTTAACTTCCAAATGTTCCAGTTTCTTCATTTTTAAAGACAGGTTAGTATTTTCTATCTACCCTAAAGGGTAGGCATGATAATTATAGTTAGTATTGCTAATCCATCATTCATCATTCCTTCAATCTAGCAACAGTCAATAACTTAGTTATCAAATGTGTATATATATATATATGTATATATATATATATATATACACTTATATATACTACATACACATTCACTCATATTTAATACACATTCTACCAGCCTTAACTAATGTCACCTTCAGCTCTAACCAGAAATCAGACTCAGTAATTCTCATGTCATTAAATCAAAATTATAAATGCATGTGACTGTGGTTCCATTCATAGTGGTATGATCATTCTAACATGCCAGTGTAACACTACAATTCTTTATTATCCTGTTCATTACCACTACCAAGAGCCAAGCATGAACATTATCTGTCTGGCCGAGGTGTATTATCTCTAGCAGGTAGAATGGACCATCCCTTGAGGTCTATTCTGCCATTTCCTACCCAGTTTCAATCAGTTAGAAATGGAATGTTTTATGCTAAGTGCAGCATTTCCAATTAAATTGTCAGTATAAATTGCTCTGACATGCCATTATTCCTTATTTTAACAACTACTTTTACACCATGCACCTTAGAGCCCTTATATCATTCAATTTATAAAAGAAAAATGAAATATAATTCAAGACATAATGGGCAGAACTCTACTGAGAAAACTTTTTAGCATAACAAAATCCACATGAGTTCAAGGCACCCAAAGTTTACAAGGAGAGTGTGCCCAGAATACTAAAAAGCCTGAAATGGCTCAGGCATGAACAGTCTGGATGATGCTGAGCAAATCTTTAGCCTCAGTTTCCAAAAGTGAAGTTCCCTAAGGCCACTTCCGACCCCAGCTTTCTACAACAAGTTCCATAAAAGATGGAGAAAAACTAGGTCACTTCATGAATTCAATGCAATTCAAGACCTAATTTCCAATAATAGTTTCCTCCTCTCCCTTGTAAAATATACCTCATTCCTATGTTTGTCCCCTGTTTATACATACAGAAAGGAGAAAGAGTTTGAAAGGAAGAGGTGGGTTCATATATTCCAGCTTCAGTTCTCTGCTAGCTGTGTGACCTTGGACAATGTACTTAACTTCCAAATGTTCCAGTTTCTTCATTTTTAAAGACAGGTTAGTATTTTCTATCTACCCTAAAGGGTAGGCATGATAATTATAGTTAGTATTGCTAATCCATCATTCATCATTCCTTCAATCTAGCAACATTCAATAACTTGTAGTTATCAAATGTGTATATATATATATATGTATATATATATATATATATACACTTATATATACTACATACACATTCACTCATATTTAATACACATTCTACCAGCCTTAACTAATGTCACCTTCAGCTCTAACCAGAAATCAGACTCAGTAATTCTCATGTCATTAAATCAAAATTATAAATGCATGTGACTGTGGTTCCATTCATAGTGGTATGATCATTCTAACATGCCAGTGTAACACTACAATTCTTTATTATCCTGTTCATTACCACTACCAAGAGCCAAGCATGAACATTATCTGTCTGGCCGAGGTGTATTATCTCTAGCAGGTAGAATGGACCATCCCTTGAGGTCTATTCTGCCATTTCCTACCCAGTTTCAATCAGTTAGAAATGGAATTACATCATTTTTCTACAACAAATCAGAGTAGCACCAGGTTCTGTACAGATTAGAATGCATCTGCTTTTATTTAATCTCATTAGCTCATCCAGATTTTTTGATCTAGCCAAACATAGAACAAAGCATGTAGAATACCTACATAATTCAAATATAGATTCTGGATCAGGTCTATGAAAATTCTAAGAATGTTTTCTTACCTTTGCTGCTCCCTCAGCCTAAATGATGTTCTCACCTTGCTCTTTCATTTTGCCACCCAACTTCTCTTGAGGGCACACAGCTTCCAATTTTGGGGTATTCTTCAAGTAATCTGGTCACCCTCATATAACTTTTCTAAAGTTGTCCTGGTGATATCATCAGTGATCTTCTGTGGCCAAACCCCAAAACCCTACTCAGCTGCCATTTACTTCAAGCATCCCCAGAAATTTGAAACTACGGTCATTTAGAATCCTGTGCACATTCATGGTTCTTCCGTCTTCCAGGCCTCCCTTCTCTTTCTCAGAAAATTTTGCTTCTCACTGCTTCTCTACACACACGCAAATTTTGGATTCCTAAATTTTCCCTATTTGTCTATGATCCTTCCAAACTAATTTTTATATACCAGCAGTTTTAACTATAACTCCATGCAAGTGACTCCCAAATTTGGATCTCTAGCCTTACCCACTGTCTGAAAGCCTTCACTTGGGAATCTCAACAAGAGTCCAATAGTAACTCATTGTTTCCCCTCGTGAGCCCGTTCTTAACACTATCACCCCAGGTTTTTTCAGTATGCCCCCCACCTTTGTGGCATCCATGATCCAGATCTCTGCATCCACCTGCTCTCTTTCAAATTAGTTATTCTATGTCAGCTCTCGCTACCTTTTAAATATCTGTTTCTACCTCTTTGTTCACACGAAAATAGATGCCCTATTTTATGACAGGTGTAAAATAAATTTGAAAGAGGACAGAGTCCCCAATTCTACTTGCTTTCCACTTGAAGTTCTCTGACAAATGAATCCTAGATTCAATGCAGAAAACATATCTCTGATTATTCTCATCTCCTTGCCTAAATACCTTTTGTAATACCATTTCTTTTAGATTAGATGCTAAATCCCCAGAATAGCTGATATTTATTAAACATGCCCTTTGTAGGTCCTAGGTAATATATCAAACACTGTATACCTATTATCTCATTAACTATTATCATAGATGTGATTTTATAGTTATTTGTGTGATTATATTGATAATATATATTTCCAACCAGACCAAGCTCCATGAGGAGAAGGACTTGAACAACAAGCACTGAAGTACTATTGAATGAGTTAGTGAATGAGTCACAGTCAACAAAGTACTCTTCTTTTTTCTCTTTGAAATCACGTATCAATTTCTCATGTCATCAACTCATTGTGTATTGTAATTATTATCCCTGTATTAAATTTGATTAATGGCCACAAATAAATACTAGCTGAGTGGCTTCAGTTCTTACTAAGGATCTGTGTGGGAATATTTCAGGGTCAGCACAAATATACCTGGGCTTACTAAGGAGTTAAAGCCGTGATCCTTCTCGTGGCCAAACCCCAAAACCCTACTCAGCTCCTTACTTAATAATTAACCGGAATCCTGTGCACATTCATGGTTCTTCCGTCTTCCAGGCCTCCTTCTCTTTCTCAGAAAATTTTGCTTCTGACTGCTTCTCTACACACACGCAAATTTTGGATTCCTAAATTTTCCCTATTTGTCTATGATCCTTCCAAACTAATTTTTATATACCAGCAGTTTTAACTATAACTCCATGCAAGTGACTCCCAAATTTGGATCTCTAGCCTTACCCACTGTCTGAAAGCCTTCACTTGGGAATCTCAACAAGAGTCCAATAGTAACTCATTGTTTCCCCTCGTGAGCCCGTTCTTAACACTATCACCCCAGGTTTTTTCAGTATGCCCCCCACCTTTGTGGCATCCATGATCCAGATCTCTGCATCCACCTGCTCTCTTTCAAATTAGTTATTCTATGTCAGCTCTCGCTACCTTTTAAATATCTGTTTCTACCTCTTTGTTCACACGAAAATAGATGCCCTATTTTATGACAGGTGTAAAATAAATTTGAAAGAGGACAGAGTCCCCAATTCTACTTGCTTTCCACTTGAAGTTCTCTGACAAATGAATCCTAGATTCAATGCAGAAAACATATCTCTGATTATTCTCATCTCCTTGCCTAAATACCTTTTGTAATACCATTTCTTTTAGATTAGATGCTAAATCCCCAGAATAGCTGATATTTATTAAACATGCCCTTTGTAGGTCCTAGGTAATATATCAAACACTGTATACCTATTATCTCATTAACTATTATCATAGATGTGATTTTATAGTTATTTGTGTGATTATATTGATAATATATATTTCCAACCAGACCAAGCTCCATGAGGAGAAGGACTTGAACAACAAGCACTGAAGTACTATTGAATGAGTTAGTGAATGAGTCACAGTCAACAAAGTACTCTTCTTTTTTCTCTTTGAAATCACGTATCAATTTCTCATGTCATCAACTCATTGTGTATTGTAATTATTATCCCTGTATTAAATTTGATTAATGGCCACAAATAAATACTAGCTGAGTGGCTTCAGTTCTTACTAAGGATCTGTGTGGGAATATTTCAGGGTCAGCACAAATATACCTGGAAAAATGGGGCACTAGAAATATAGATACTATGCAGTGGCACAGGGAAAGTAACAATCCAAATACTTTGCCTCCATATATAAACCTACTATTTAATATTTTGTGAAAATCTTTTTCCTGATGCTTTCCCTCAAGAAATTTAAGCAACTCTGACATAATAAGCTTAATATTTAATCTAAGCATATGACCAGGTTACAACAGCCAGCCCATTCATTGTCTTAGTTAATTTGTCTGATCTTCCTGACTAGGCAAAATTTCCCATCCTCTATCCCCTCCTTTGTGAATCTCTCGAATTCCAGTCCTTTCTTTTTGACCAAAACTGTGTTAATAAGTGTGTTTCTTCCCCAGAACCTTGAAGAGAGCTTGTTCCACCAACATTTTCTTTTTTTAACTCAGCACTTATTCAATAGAGCAAGATATGTCCCAACACGAATCAGACATGAATCTTGCTTCAAAAGTTTTACAGATTGAAGACGATAACACTAGTGCTTAGGGAACTGTAATTCCAAGGAGAAAAGTATAGGTGGCATAAATCATGGACAGCCAAACTGTGATGGAAATTCAAGGCTGGGATTCATAAATTAAAGTTGAGAGACTCCCCAGAGACTTTACAGAGAATTTGTAAATGATAAGGTTTCTGAAAGATGAGTAAGATTTAGGGATGAGAAAAATTGTTTGCCAGGAGGAAGAGATTAACGAAGATGTGGAAGTCTGAATAATCTGGGATATATAAGGAATATTAGGTAGTAGAATTTAATTACAATAATTATATTATTCACATTACATTTCCTTTGAAATACTCAAGTATAATGATGGTTCTATTCTCACTTTTAGGAAAAAGAAAATATTTATATAGAATCTACTTGTTTGCTGAGTTTGGTGAACTCATATTTTTACTTTGGTAATACCACTTTCTAAATGTTAGTCATCGATCCTTGTTTTTATGTTCAGTAAGGCCACCCTCTGAGGCCTCGGGATGTGGAAATGTCAAACTGTATTGAGCAACAAGAGGATGTTTTGGAAATCAGTCAAACTGTATTGTAATTATTATCCCTGTATTAAATTTGATTAATGGCCACAAATAAATACTAGCTGAGTGGCTTCAGTTCTTACTAAGGATCTGTGTGGGAATATTTCAGGGTCAGCACAAATATACCTGGAAAAATGGGGCACTAGAAATATAGATACTATGCAGTGGCACAGGGAAAGTAACAATCCAAATACTTTGCCTCCATATATAAACCTACTATTTAATATTTTGTGAAAATCTTTTTCCTGATGCTTTCCCTCAAGAAATTTAAGCAACTCTGACATAATAAGCTTAATATTTAATCTAAGCATATGACCAGGTTACAACAGCCAGCCCATTCATTGTCTTAGTTAATTTGTCTGATCTTCCTGACTAGGCAAAATTTCCCATCCTCTATCCCCTCCTTTGTGAATCTCTCGAATTCCAGTCCTTTCTTTTTGACCAAAACTGTGTTAATAAGTGTGTTTCTTCCCCAGAACCTTGAAGAGAGCTTGTTCCACCAACATTTTCTTTTTTTAACTCAGCACTTATTCAATAGAGCAAGATATGTCCCAACACGAATCAGACATGAATCTTGCTTCAAAAGTTTTACAGATTGAAGACGATAACACTAGTGCTTAGGGAACTGTAATTCCAAGGAGAAAAGTATAGGTGGCATAAATCATGGACAGCCAAACTGTGATGGAAATTCAAGGCTGGGATTCATAAATTAAAGTTGAGAGACTCCCCAGAGACTTTACAGAGAATTTGTAAATGATAAGGTTTCTGAAAGATGAGTAAGATTTAGGGATGAGAAAAATTGTTTGCCAGGAGGAAGAGATTAACGAAGATGTGGAAGTCTGAATAATCTGGGATATATAAGGAATATTAGGTAGTAGAATTTAATTACAATAATTATATTATTCACATTACATTTCCTTTGAAATACTCAAGTATAATGATGGTTCTATTCTCACTTTTAGGAAAAAGAAAATATTTATATAGAATCTACTTGTTTGCTGAGTTTGGTGAACTCATATTTTTACTTTGGTAATACCACTTTCTAAATGTTAGTCATCGATCCTTGTTTTTATGTTCAGTAAGGCCACCCTCTGAGGCCTCGGGATGTGGAAATGTCAAACTGTATTGAGCAACAAGAGGATGGATTTTGCATAAACGTTTAAATATCAGACACAAATTCCTAACTCTGGGCACTATAGACAACTGAGGTAATTGGAATCTCTCTAGGTCAATTTTTAGTCGAAATCTTGTTTTTAAAATAGTCTGAGAAACTCTTGACTTTGGGGCTAAACATCTCTGAGTTGATATTTTGTTTTGTTTTCCTTATTGGGTGAGTTGTTATTTTAGTTGATTTGGGTTTAAGTTTTTCCCTCTTGGATATGTACTATAAATCAAGCTTATGGCACTTTGCATTCCAGAGACGCCTTGTCTTGGCTGTACAACGGTTATCTCATCTAAACCCCACAGCTGTGTCACTTCCTAACGACCACCAGCCCCACAAGACAGCTGTTGCTCTTAATTGGCAGGAATGAAACAGATGAGTAGTAAAAAGCAAGCCTGAGTGATATGCTACACAAAGAATCCATTTACATTTTTTCCCAACTATTTGAAACTGCAAAAGGCAGGGTAGGGAGCCTCCCTCAGAAATGCATGGAGTCCCTTGGTCCCTCATCCAGAATTTTACAACT
This sequence comes from Tragulus kanchil, assembly GCA_022376925.1. Taxonomy (NCBI): domain Eukaryota; kingdom Metazoa; phylum Chordata; class Mammalia; order Artiodactyla; family Tragulidae; genus Tragulus; species Tragulus kanchil. Next base: position 238,688,267 of record JAIOJX010000004.1, on the reverse strand, counting down.
GAAATTGCATAGGGCCAAGCTGCCTCTTGGTCAGTCCAAATGAGAGTCCCACCCACGAAAACATTGTAAAGTAACTTAAAATCTCTAGCAAATTTTCCTGATGAGTTGCCAAAGAAGAATTCTGTCATAAATCTCAGTGAAGCTTCTTAAAATCTACTTTTTCCATCTTATCTTCCATAGCACACACATTAATTGCAGCTACCCCAGTATCTAATAACTTGCTACTTATAAGTGTGCATTGTCACACTAATAGCGTTGGCATCACCTGGAAGCTTGTTTAAAAACTCACACTCTTTCTTCAAAAACCCACTCCAGACCTATTAAGTAAGAATGTGTATATTAACAAAACTCTGGGTGGTTTATATGCACATAATACTTTAAAAAAAAAAAAAAAACCACACTACTTTTGTTAGTTGGTTCTCACACTTCAGGGTGTACCTAAGAATCACCTGAAAATGCTGTTGCAGTGCTGATTCTTGGGCCTTAATTCTAGAGTCTGAATCAGTAAGTCAAATATTTGCATATCACTGTGGTTTGATAGCCAGAACCTCAGATGGTCTGAGAGCCATAATTTGATCTTATTCCATGAAAACTAAGATCTCATTAGCTCACCCTGCACTGTTGTTTCTGTCTCCCTCCTTCTGGACTATCTTTTTCTCTGCATCTTTCTATTGTCAGGCAGTCCAGCATGTCAGAACTTGTGTATGTTTATTTGTTACTCTCTTAGAATTGTCCCCTAATTAATCTCCCTATAACTGTCTTTCTCTTCCTCCATGTTGCCAGCTTTGTGTTCTTCCAAGTGTATTCATCCCCTCATGCAAATGTTCTCAATTTTCATAGAATGAAAAGTACTTCAAAGCTCAAGTCAGGGTAAGAAACTCTTAGCCTGGAAACTCTTTTAAGTGACTCTTGTCCTTAACTCTTATAGAAGGTATACAAGCCAAAGAAAAAAGTAGTGATGAATCTTTTAAAGACTAATGGAACCCTTTGTTGGTTCTCGCCTCCCTTCCCCTGTGGCTACTGAATCAGCATAAAGGTTAAAGGTTCAGTTCAAGGTGAAGCAAGTAGAAGAGATGTAAGCCTAACAAAACACGTACCGGGAGTGGTGATGAAGACACACTCCTGACAATGAGATAGAGAGAGAGAGAGATGGATAGGGACTGAGGTTTCAGAAAAATAACTCTAGGAATCATAGGATTTAAAATCAAATTATTTGTCCAGTCTTCCCAAGCACTGCGGCTTTGAGAATAATATAAATAACCTCCAGAGAGTTCAGGTTCTTTCCTATAAAATGCAATAATACCTGTACTACTTTCCTCAAGGCATTTGCAAGGTCCAATGATCCTTGATCAAATCAAATCTTAAATAAGGTATTGATTACATAAGCACGTAAGTGCTTATATTAGCACTTGCTGAATGAATCAAGTTAATGCTATAGATACAAAGGAATGAGTAGGGCACTGTTTATTGTTAAATACAAATATACAGACAATAATTAAATGAATGAATGGTGTATGTAGAAGTAAGCTACTGAAGGAACCCTGAAGGAATAAACACATTTGAAAAGGATCGGGTAGGTGAATATCCCCATCATAAATTTGTAAGTTCTTTCTGGTATTAAGTTGCAGTTCTCTATATCATGCTAATATTCAGGTTAACTCTGTTGGAGTAATGATAAATATAGGTGATAATTGTAACCTTTTGAAGTAATCCAAGAAAATTTTTGTAGTATTAGTTTGATGGGGGGAAAATGTGTTAGTTAGTGGGAAGTGTTACAGTCTGGTGAGGAAAGAATAAGACAATTCAGAGTGGTTGAGATGTATTTTCCCATTTCCCTGCACTCAGAGATGTCAATATCAGTGAATGTATAGCACTCACTCATTCTCTTCCTCCATGTTGCCAGCTTTGTGTTCTTCCAAGTGTATTCATCCCCTCATGCAAATGTTCTCAATTTTCATAGAATGAAAAGTACTTCAAAGCTCAAGTCAGGGTAAGAAACTCTTAGCCTGGAAACTCTTTTAAGTGACTCTTGTCCTTAACTCTTATAGAAGGTATACAAGCCAAAGAAAAAAGTAGTGATGAATCTTTTAAAGACTAATGGAACCCTTTGTTGGTTCTCGCCTCCCTTCCCCTGTGGCTACTGAATCAGCATAAAGGTTAAAGGTTCAGTTCAAGGTGAAGCAAGTAGAAGAGATGTAAGCCTAACAAAACACGTACCGGGAGTGGTGATGAAGACACACTCCTGACAATGAGATAGAGAGAGAGAGAGATGGATAGGGACTGAGGTTTCAGAAAAATAACTCTAGGAATCATAGGATTTAAAATCAAATTATTTGTCCAGTCTTCCCAAGCACTGCGGCTTTGAGAATAATATAAATAACCTCCAGAGAGTTCAGGTTCTTTCCTATAAAATGCAATAATACCTGTACTACTTTCCTCAAGGCATTTGCAAGGTCCAATGATCCTTGATCAAATCAAATCTTAAATAAGGTATTGATTACATAAGCACGTAAGTGCTTATATTAGCACTTGCTGAATGAATCAAGTTAATGCTATAGATACAAAGGAATGAGTAGGGCACTGTTTATTGTTAAATACAAATATACAGACAATAATTAAATGAATGAATGGTGTATGTAGAAGTAAGCTACTGAAGGAACCCTGAAGGAATAAACACATTTGAAAAAGGATCGGGGTAGGTGAATATCCCCATCATAAATTTGTAAGTTCTTTCTGGTATTAAGTTGCAGTTCTCTATATCATGCTAATATTCAGGTTAACTCTGTTGGAGTAATGATAAATATAGGTGATAATTGTAACCTTTTGAAGTAATCCAAGAAAATTTTTGTAGTATTAGTTTGATGGGGGGAAAATGTGTTAGTTAGTGGGAAGTGTTACAGTCTGGTGAGGAAAGAATAAGACAATTCAGAGTGGTTGAGATGTATTTTCCCATTTCCCTGCACTCAGAGATGTCAATATCAGTGAATGTATAGCACTCACTCAGCTTCATTCCAAAGCAAGAAAATACTGCCTCCCATTAGAATATAAACTCTTATTATAAGCAAAGGGACTGTCCTCTTTGTTCATTGCTGTGTCCTCAGTGATTAGAATGTTATCTGGTACGTGAGTGGAGCTCAATAAGTATTTTCCTCATAGATAAATGAAAAAATAAGTAAGTCCTAATAAACTAATGACTAGCCAGTTACACATGCATACATGTTCTGTTTTGGATGTGAATAGTATATTTAAAGACCATAGATGGCATTCTAGATTTCAAACATGGATTAACTTTTACAAAATATAAACATTTCCAAATTAGGATTTGCAATTAAAGCAATGAATTCTCATCTAGCTATACTTTAAGTTAAATGTATCAGAATTTTAAGGCTTTCTTGCTAAAGGTATTTGCTGAATGATGAATGTTTTAATTGCCCTCATATCTCTCTTCCCATTTTTCTCCAGAGTACTGGTAATGTACAAAGTTAACTAACATTTCCAAGATGAATGTCTGTGACTTTTCATCTTAACACATTTCTCTAAGTAGTAGTTTTTCTTGGCTTTTCATATTGCATTATGTAATTTCCAGAGTCAGTCTCATCTACAGAATGAAGGTGTTGGGCAAGATGATGATGGGAAACTCCAAGATTATATGCATCCTGTACTTCTTCTACTTTTAAAAAAAATTTTAAAGGTTCTTGAGAACAGTTTAAATAAGCACTTGAGTAATTGTGCAGTTGTTTCCTCTTAATTTTATGTTACTTTCATTTAAAAAAAAAAAAAAAGAAGAGGCAGATAAAACTACAAAACAGAATTCCTTTAAAAGAAAAGTTTATTGTAACTACTTCGGATGGAGGAGAGAGAGCTGTACATAAAGGCAAAAATGAAATATGGGTGAATATAATGCCATACCTACAAATAGTATTATAGAGGCTTTCCTTTATCTCTTATTAGAGAGAACCTCCTCTTTGGACCCCAATTTAAAGAATACTTTATTTCATATAACTTTTCACAATTTGGCTACCCTCGAAAGTCCAGAGATACGCATGTAAGAGAATAGTCATAAAATCAAGGCAGTTATTACTTCCTTTTGGCCGAAACAAAGTTGACCCAGAAATCTTGTCAGAGAAGATTTTCAGAGGCAAGTCAAATAACCACAATTATACTCACCCACTCTCACCCTCCCGAAAAAAAAAAAAAGGAAAAAAAAAGCTAATGCAAAATAGTATTTCTAAAATCTTTGCAGGAACTCAGATATAACAGGGAAGTAATTTAGGACAGCAGAGTGGTCTCCAGTCTTCAGCAGAGCTCTTAGATCTGAGCTGACAAGCACTGAATGCTGTATATCATCTGCAAAGATGGCTCCTAACAATTCTTCCCATTCCTTTTCAGTTGATTTCCCTCTCCTTGAATCTAGACTGACTTATGACATGTTTGAACTACAAAATTGGGGTGAAAATGAGAGTTCATTTCCCCCCTCTTGAATCCTAAGTCACCAAGAAATACGTCAAGTATCCCACTAGAGAGAAGTCACATGTAGAGGGGCCCTGGAAGATAAGAGGAAAAGAGGATCCCCTAGACCCCGCCTTCTTTTGTACTCCAGCTAAGGCCACCTGCAGATCCAGCAGATTCCAGCCCCCGCAGATCTGTTCAACCCAAATCGCATGAAACTGAAAGGGCTGTCCCACCAAGCCCTGGATCAGGAGCAAATAATTAAAATAACCAGTAACTGAAAAAAAGAATAAAAAGCTAAAACAAAAGATAACAATCCATGAAGATTCCAGTTCTTAATTCAGTGAAGTACTGTAAACAACTCTATCCAGATCTGGGGCTGTTGGCAGGGCAGGAAGCACTCAATAGAATGTCTGGCTTCAGAGTACCCACAACAATAGGAGAGACAGCTGCATGAGAGCCACACTCCTGGTGCTAGGGAAGAGTGTGGACCTTCCAAGTGGCAATCCCCCAGGGAAGAGCCAGAGAGGTGGTGACATTTCATCTCTGCTTTGAAAGCTGAGGTGGAATTTCCCAAGAGGCTTTCCTTTATCTCTTATTAGAGAGAACCTCCTCTTTGGACCCCAATTTAAAGAATACTTTATTTCATATAACTTTTCACAATTTGGCTACCCTCGAAAGTCCAGAGATACATGTAAGAGAATAGTCATAAAATCAAGGCAGTTATTACTTCCTTTTGGCCGAAACAAAGTTGACCCAGAAATCTTGTCAGAGAAGATTTTCAGAGGCAAGTCAAATAACCACAATTATACTCACCCACTCTCACCCTCCCGAAAAAAAAAAAAAGGAAAAAAAAAGCTAATGCAAAATAGTATTTCTAAAATCTTTGCAGGAACTCAGATATAACAGGGAAGTAATTTAGGACAGCAGAGTGGTCTCCAGTCTTCAGCAGAGCTCTTAGATCTGAGCTGACAAGCACTGAATGCTGTATATCATCTGCAAAGATGGCTCCTAACAATTCTTCCCATTCCTTTTCAGTTGATTTCCCTCTCCTTGAATCTAGACTGACTTATGACATGTTTGAACTACAAAATTGGGGTGAAAATGAGAGTTCATTTCCCCCCTCTTGAATCCTAAGTCACCAAGAAATACGTCAAGTATCCCACTAGAGAGAAGTCACATGTAGAGGGGCCCTGGAAGATAAGAGGAAAAGAGGATCCCCTAGACCCCGCCTTCTTTTGTACTCCAGCTAAGGCCACCTGCAGATCCAGCAGATTCCAGCCCCCGCAGATCTGTTCAACCCAAATCGCATGAAACTGAAAGGGCTGTCCCACCAAGCCCTGGATCAGGAGCAAATAATTAAAATAACCAGTAACTGAAAAAAAGAATAAAAAGCTAAAACAAAAGATAACAATCCATGAAGATTCCAGTTCTTAATTCAGTGAAGTACTGTAAACAACTCTATCCAGATCTGGGGCTGTTGGCAGGGCAGGAAGCACTCAATAGAATGTCTGGCTTCAGAGTACCCACAACAATAGGAGAGACAGCTGCATGAGAGCCACACTCCTGGTGCTAGGGAAGAGTGTGGACCTTCCAAGTGGCAATCCCCCAGGGAAGAGCCAGAGAGGTGGTGACATTTCATCTCTGCTTTGAAAGCTGAGGTGGAATTTCCCAAGCTAGGATGTATGACTGAGAGGGAGATACATTCCAGGGAATCAGTTTCATTTGTGCAGAAAGTTTAAGCTTCTTAAAGCCTGAACCTCACATATCGGGTCTGTGAGTATTACCTGTTATGAGATTCATAATTTTTCAGAATTAGACAGGTAAGAGAAAATGTATATTCTTCTTTGTGGTAAAAGCACGTTGTTGGTTGCCTAAACTCTCACTCTAACTCCAACATTGTGACATATAAGTAGCTAAGAGAAAGAAATCCATGTGACAGCTGGACTCACTGTTAAAAAAAAAACAAAAAATGTGCATGCTCTCTTTCCCTTTTATCTTCCTCTAAATAATTCTTAAATAAAGGAGACTGATTTTTCTTTGCCCAAAAACAATTCCCAGTATTCTTAATTGGAGGCAGATAAGCATTTTGCTGTTTATTATGGAAGGGTAAAGAAATTTGTCTACTGACATTTGTGATTTTAAAGGTCAAATATACAAAACATCTTTTATTAAAGTAGGTAAGATGAATTTATACTTCATATTCAGTACTAGGTAACCTGGCAGATGAATAAAATTGGGACTGGGTAAAATTGGTTTGCCTCATAGGTTGATAGAATGTTTATAGACATTTATTTCCACTTTTAATTCATTCTTTGTGTATCTGCAACTACAAAATTCAAATTATTGAAGGAAGTTACCTACAATCCAGAAGCTATTGGAAAACTTGAGTACCAAAATCTACCCTTTGGGAAATGAGTACTTTTTCTCCTCTTTTTCACACCATTTCATAAGCATTTTCTTGTTTCTCAGAGTTGAGACATGAGAATCATGTGGGCTCAGAGCATTCTCAGCCTAGCTGGGTGCCTCTTGAAAAGAATCATGGATCCTGAAGGAAGCATAGTTTAAGGTTTGGTGCTGAGTGCCTTATACATATGACCTCACATCATTTCAAAACCCCTCTGTGTTAGGAATTACATCCCCATTTTACAGGTAAAGGAACTAAAGTGCCTAAAGATGATTAAGTCTCTATTCCAGGAATGCACACCTGAAATGCACATCTATCTAGTTGAACTTGTGAGACTCATTTTACTTCTAGAATACTGGTTAAATCTCTGTACTCATAAAAAAAGACAAACATTTTTAACAAAGGTAGAAATATTGGGCATAAAAGAATATGCCACATTTGGCCTGTGTCTAAAGATAACTAGAGTATGTGATGAAAATTATCAGAAGCATATACTATAGAGGTAGCAGGAAATTGGGTAGAAATAGCAAGACTTCTAAATTCTATTTAAATCCCAGTTTTGGCTCTTGCTAGTTTGTTACCTTGAGTCATTTATTTAGGCTCTCTGAGCTCCAGTTTCCTGGATTATAAAATAAAAACATTAGCACTTGCTCTCTTCGATCATTAGGAGCACTAAATTATATAATTTATGTAAAAGCACCTAGCACATTTTTAGTACTCAGAAATGTCCATTTAGTACTGCCTCATTTTTAGTACTCAGAAATGTCCTTTTTTTTTTTCCTTCACTACAGAAACTGGCAAAAGAATACAGATGTCCAGTACTGTCACTTGTAATTAAAAATCTCTAGTTTGAAAGGTGAGAAAGAAGTGAAAGATCAGGAAATCTTTTCTGTCTCCATAAAAATATTTTCCAGCAATGGTTGAAGGCAGTATGCTGAGACCACACTGACACATCATATTGAAAGCAATTGAAGTGATCATGTTAGTGGATGAGGAAGTTAGATGGGCGGGTCTTTGTGTATCTGCAACTACAAAATTCAAATTATTGAAGGAAGTTACCTACAATCCAGAAGCTATTGGAAAACTTGAGTACCAAAATCTACCCTTTGGGAAATGAGTACTTTTTCTCCTCTTTTTCACACCATTTCATAAGCATTTTCTTGTTTCTCAGAGTTGAGACATGAGAATCATGTGGGCTCAGAGCATTCTCAGCCTAGCTGGGTGCCTCTTGAAAAGAATCATGGATCCTGAAGGAAGCATAGTTTAAGGTTTGGTGCTGAGTGCCTTATACATATGACCTCACATCATTTCAAAACCCCTCTGTGTTAGGAATTACATCCCCATTTTACAGGTAAAGGAACTAAAGTGCCTAAAGATGATTAAGTCTCTATTCCAGGAATGCACACCTGAAATGCACATCTATCTAGTTGAACTTGTGAGACTCATTTTACTTCTAGAATACTGGTTAAATCTCTGTACTCATAAAAAAAGACAAACATTTTTAACAAAGGTAGAAATATTGGGCATAAAAGAATATGCCACATTTGGCCTGTGTCTAAAGATAACTAGAGTATGTGATGAAAATTATCAGAAGCATATACTATAGAGGTAGCAGGAAATTGGGTAGAAATAGCAAGACTTCTAAATTCTATTTAAATCCCAGTTTTGGCTCTTGCTAGTTTGTTACCTTGAGTCATTTATTTAGGCTCTCTGAGCTCCAGTTTCCTGGATTATAAAATAAAAACATTAGCACTTGCTCTCTTCGATCATTAGGAGCACTAAATTATATAATTTATGTAAAAGCACCTAGCACATTTTTAGTACTCAGAAATGTCCATTTAGTACTGCCTCATTTTTAGTACTCAGAAATGTCCTTTTTTTTCCTTCACTACAGAAACTGGCAAAAGAATACAGATGTCCAGTACTGTCACTTGTAATTAAAAATCTCTAGTTTGAAAGGTGAGAAAGAAGTGAAAGATCAGGAAATCTTTTCTGTCTCCATAAAAATATTTTCCAGCAATGGTTGAAGGCAGTATGCTGAGACCACACTGACACATCATATTGAAAGCAATTGAAGTGATCATGTTAGTGGATGAGGAAGTTAGATGGGCGGGGTTGGCTCAGGCCAGGCAGTACCAAAGGGAGCAAGCAGGCCGGATCAGTCCTCTGGACAGTGAAAAGGAAAATGTGCCACAAGTGAAAGCAGCATATTCCTCCTCTGGGCCACAGTGGGACCAGCTGCCCCATCAGCACCACCCAGCAGACCCGAGCAGCTGCCCCATTACCCAGACTACACACTAATGAATATTCATCACATACCTGCTACGGGGTCAGGCACTGTGCCGGACAGGACAGAATCAAGGTGAACAAAACCAAGCCAAACAGAGCTAGGATGATACGGGTTTGGATTCATTGAGTGGGTCAAGGAGAATCATGAGAAACTGGTTAACCTATGACATTGATCCCTGGAATATGACATTCATGCCATTCCTTGAACAGAAACAAGGAGGGAGACTATGCCCCCTCTGAGAGATGACAGGTTTTGAGCAATTATGTGCAGGGCATTATCTTCAGGGCTTTATGCACATTTCCTGATTTAATGCCCACAGCAAATCTTATCAAGTAGGCACTGTTATGTTCTCTATTGTATAAATGTGTAAATTAAGGCTTGAAGCTCCCCAGGTTTCTCAGTGGTAAAGAATCTTCCTGCCAATGCAAGAGACACAGGTTCAGTTCCTGGGTCAGGAAGATACCCTAGAGAAGGAAATAGCAACCCACTGCAATATTCTTGCATGGGAAATCCCATGGACAGAGGAACCTGGAGGACTGCAGTCTGTATAGTTGCAAAAGAATTAGACACAACTTAGCAACTAAACAACAGCAACAACAAATGAATGCTTAGAGACATTGAGTAACTCACCATAGCCACAAGATCTTAAATCCTAGAACTAGGATCTGATCTCAGCATCCTGAGTTCCAGAGACTGAACTCATGGTAAAAAAAAACTCAAGACTGGCTGTTAGCACTCTGATGAGGTTTTTCTGTTTTAATTACATCTGTTTCCTATAAAAGGATTAATTATCTTTTTATTCAGAATCAAGAATTAGCTACTAACTCTTGCTTAAAGCCTTGGTCAGTGACAGAAGGGTATAACGGAATCTGTGTTCTCTTTCACACGTTAATTTATAAAGGTCTTTTGATGAGGTCAGCATGCTTTTTACTGTGCATACTGCTCCTTTGCTGCTCTGTATAAAGGCATTTGTAAATTATTCTAGTTATCTTTAGAAAACTTAAAATTGCTCTCTGGCATTTATATAATCAGCAAGAGATAATCGGATGATCTTTTTTTTTTTTTTTAACAATGAGCCGCTTCCTGTTCATTATACTTATTATGTTTATTTATGGCATAAGACTCATTTTCTCTGTTGAAGGTCACCTGTGGGTTGGTGTGGAGGATTTCTTTCCTCCTATTTAAACTACTTTACCAGTTTGGGGCATTTGTATGACTGTTGATTAATTATGGCCCTGTCTCAATCATTCATGGGAGGAATAATAGCCTATGCTTCCTTTTACCAGCCATTGAGTTATTCATAGCTTAAGAAAATGGTACAAAAATTCTAAGTTCTTACATATTGAGACATTTGTAGACAGATCAGCCATACCTATGCCGTGTATACCCACTCATCTCAGAGGAAGGCAAAATGGTCAAAGTCAGAAGCTACCTGACATCAGACGCCCCAAACAGGTAAAAGACTCAAGTCATATATCCAACTTCAATGCAATGCAATTGGGAACCAGAGCCTTCTGCAATACCAGTCCAGTGGCCTCACACCATCTAACTGTTTAGGCACTGAACTTCCTGAATTTTCCATAGGAGATAGAGGCACTTCCTTTATAAGCCTGTAGTGAAGGGCTGTACATTCCATTCTACTTGCATCTCATATAATAAACTGTGAGAGCTAAAAGACACCTTTCCATCCCAACGTGAAAGAGCATATTGCCCATTTCAGAGGACTTTTCTGAGGGTTGTTGCCCCACATCCATTTTCTTTCCATAGACAATAGTATTCTGAGTTTCCTTCAAGTGTACGATCCTCTTTCTTTCAGTCAATGTGCTTCAAGAGGAACTCGATCCCTCCCTTGCTTCAAGAACAGGCCTAGAATGGCTTCAGTCAACCAAGAGATCCTACTCCCATGTTCATCCTGATTGGTTAGACATGAGATGATGACTCAATGAAGACCAATAACATGTAAGAAGATGTCTTTAGCTGCTCTTGCTTAAAGCTTTGCATGAGGTCATTTGTTCTCTTTCACACGTTAATTTATAAAGGTCTTTTGATGAGGTCAGCATGCTTTTTACTGTGCATACTGCTCCTTTGCTGCTCTGTATAAAGGCATTTGTAAATTATTCTAGTTATCTTTAGAAAACTTAAAATTGCTCTCTGGCATTTATATAATCAGCAAGAGATAATCGGATGATCTTTTTTTTTTTTTTTAACAATGAGCCGCTTCCTGTTCATTATACTTATTATGTTTATTTATGGCATAAGACTCATTTTCTCTGTTGAAGGTCACCTGTGGGTTGGTGTGGAGGATTTCTTTCCTCCTATTTAAACTACTTTACCAGTTTGGGGCATTTGTATGACTGTTGATTAATTATGGCCCTGTCTCAATCATTCATGGGAGGAATAATAGCCTATGCTTCCTTTTACCAGCCATTGAGTTATTCATAGCTTAAGAAAATGGTACAAAAATTCTAAGTTCTTACATATTGAGACATTTGTAGACAGATCAGCCATACCTATGCCGTGTATACCCACTCATCTCAGAGGAAGGCAAAATGGTCAAAGTCAGAAGCTACCTGACATCAGACGCCCCAAACAGGTAAAAGACTCAAGTCATATATCCAACTTCAATGCAATGCAATTGGGAACCAGAGCCTTCTGCAATACCAGTCCAGTGGCCTCACACCATCTAACTGTTTAGGCACTGAACTTCCTGAATTTTCCATAGGAGATAGAGGCACTTCCTTTATAAGCCTGTAGTGAAGGGCTGTACATTCCATTCTACTTGCATCTCATATAATAAACTGTGAGAGCTAAAAGACACCTTTCCATCCCAACGTGAAAGAGCATATTGCCCATTTCAGAGGACTTTTCTGAGGGTTGTTGCCCCACATCCATTTTCTTTCCATAGACAATAGTATTCTGAGTTTCCTTCAAGTGTACGATCCTCTTTCTTTCAGTCAATGTGCTTCAAGAGGAACTCGATCCCTCCCTTGCTTCAAGAACAGGCCTAGAATGGCTTCAGTCAACCAAGAGATCCTACTCCCATGTTCATCCTGATTGGTTAGACATGAGATGATGACTCAATGAAGACCAATAACATGTAAGAAGATGTTCAATAGAGGCCTCTGAAAAAGATTGTTCATCCACTGATAACAATTTTCTTGATGCGTATCAAAACAGGATACATGACCTCTAGAAGCAGTAACAGCCATCTGGCATTGAGAGAAGCCAGATGTGGTTGAGCTGCTGAATCCAGCCTTATCTGTTCAGTATCTGTGCCTTTACAGTCCCAGGAGCCAGTAATTCGTTGCTACCTTAACTACTGAGTCATGTTCTCTATTATTTACAATGAAAAGGTTCCCAGCAAATATATCCATAACCTTCACCACAATTAAGCAATAACCATGCCTCCATGCCTCATTATGAAATCTCACTATGTACTTCCCTCATCTATTGAATTGTCCTTGCCTTTTATAGAACATTCTTTGACCAGCTCATCTGGCAGATGCCAAATACTGCCAATGTGGGATAATCGTGTACCTATTGGAAGACCATGCTCAGTATCAGGCCAGAAAATTGTTCTCTAGAAGAATAAAAATGTAAAAAATCTAGAGAATTGTTTTCGCATTGATGTTTAGACTATCTGAAACAAAAACAAGAAAGGCCATAAAATGTTTGACTCCTGTCATCAATTGCATATTTCCTTTTGGATTCATGCTTTCTGGAAGGTTTAAATCATTAACATTAATAGTTAATTATAACTTTTAGTTTTTTACCTTAAGAGAATTCAGGATTAAGCAGCAACTACACTAAGTCATGCTATTTAAGCATAAAAATAATACATTTGATGATTCATATAAGTCATATATTTGATATGAGTCATATATAATCCCATAATCATAAACTGTAGCTGTTCTTCCCTAGGTTCCAAAAACAAATAAAATGAATTATGCCAAGAAACTTACCAAGGAACTTTAGGATTTTTTGGTATTCTAAAAACTCCATCTTGCTTTCTATTGTCCTAATATGGTTAATGGCTAATTAGATTCATATTTCAACTATCTCTATGAGCAATAACCAGCCAGCATTCAAAGGAGATCTAATCAGTTCCTAGGCCACAATGAGGAGGAGGTCTGCCTGTACTGGCACCTATGGCTTTCTTTATTCTGCTTTCCCTCTTCTCTTGCATACCCTTTCCTCTCTGCACTCAGAAACATTGTACACGGCTCTGCCAAGGATATCATCCTAACCTGGAACTAAGGATCCCATCTTGTTTCTGTATTAGCTTAACCTAGAGGTGACTGTAAGAACCAGCCCTAATGTCTCCTCCCCACTTCCCTCCCAGATGACTGTGAGGGAACACTACAACTTTATTATCATATTCAAGTCTGAATGTGCACAGCCTTGGTCTTCAGTATGTGTGCCTTTACAGTCCCAGGAACCAATAATTCTTTGCTACCTTAACTACTGAGTCATGTTCTCTATTATTTACAATGAAAAGGTTCCCAGCAAATATATCCATAACCTTCACCACAATTAAGCAATAACCATGCCTCCATGCCTCATTATGAAATCTCACTATGTACTTCCCTCATCTATTGAATTGTCCTTGCCTTTTATAGAACATTCTTTGACCAGCTCATCTGGCAGATGCCAAATACTGCCAATGTGGGATAATCGTGTACCTATTGGAAGACCATGCTCAGTATCAGGCCAGAAAATTGTTCTCTAGAAGAATAAAAATGTAAAAAATCTAGAGAATTGTTTTCGCATTGATGTTTAGACTATCTGAAACAAAAACAAGAAAGGCCATAAAATGTTTGACTCCTGTCATCAATTGCATATTTCCTTTTGGATTCATGCTTTCTGGAAGGTTTAAATCATTAACATTAATAGTTAATTATAACTTTTAGTTTTTTACCTTAAGAGAATTCAGGATTAAGCAGCAACTACACTAAGTCATGCTATTTAAGCATAAAAATAATACATTTGATGATTCATATAAGTCATATATTTGATATGAGTCATATATAATCCCATAATCATAAACTGTAGCTGTTCTTCCCTAGGTTCCAAAAACAAATAAAATGAATTATGCCAAGAAACTTACCAAGGAACTTTAGGATTTTTTGGTATTCTAAAAACTCCATCTTGCTTTCTATTGTCCTAATATGGTTAATGGCTAATTAGATTCATATTTCAACTATCTCTATGAGCAATAACCAGCCAGCATTCAAAGGAGATCTAATCAGTTCCTAGGCCACAATGAGGAGGAGGTCTGCCTGTACTGGCACCTATGGCTTTCTTTATTCTGCTTTCCCTCTTCTCTTGCATACCCTTTCCTCTCTGCACTCAGAAACATTGTACACGGCTCTGCCAAGGATATCATCCTAACCTGGAACTAAGGATCCCATCTTGTTTCTGTATTAGCTTAACCTAGAGGTGACTGTAAGAACCAGCCCTAATGTCTCCTCCCCACTTCCCTCCCAGATGACTGTGAGGGAACACTACAACTTTATTATCATATTCAAGTCTGAATGTGCACAGCCTTGGTCTTCAGCAGTGGTTTCTATGTTACCAGCTACTTTCGGTCCTTTTCCCTTTTTAAAAAACATCCTTTGTCCTCCTGTTGAATAAACTCCCACCTTTTTCATTTTTTTAACACCTTTGTCAGAAGTTGTTTATCACCTCTAGCATTAGGCACATCCACCTACATTACTCTAAGTCCTTTATCATAACTGTTCTAAGAGTATCAAGTTGAAGTTAAATTTTGCGTCCTTTTCCCCCGGCCTTTTGGTGAGTTCCAGGCCCTGGGAACATTGGGAGAGCCAAAGGATATTGTATATTTGATGCTTTTAAAATAAATACATACAAGTTGCCATGCTCATATCATGCAACTGTGTGTTTTGATAGAAATGACCTTTATAATCATTATCAGTTGACCTTTGGGGATTTTTTTCTCCACTAAAAAAAAGAAAAAAACACAGAAATAATCAACAGTAATATTTGCTCTTACAATACTCTCAGATACCACTCTCAAGTTCCTAACTATTTGTAATTTAACAAATATATATAGAAACTTATTACTGAAATGCAGAGACACACTACCTGGAGGTGGTAGGGACAAGGCAGGGGAAGCAATCCTAAAGCAATAAATTCAATAAAAGATAGGTCAAATGACATACAAACAATTGTCCATTTAATGGAGAAATGCACCTGAGCATTGGCAACCTGAGCCCCCCTATGGCCCGACCACAGATATGGTTAATGGCTAATTAGATTCATATTTCAACTATCTCTATGAGCAATAACCAGCCAGCATTCAAAGGAGATCTAATCAGTTCCTAGGCCACAATGAGGAGGAGGTCTGCCTGTACTGGCACCTATGGCTTTCTTTATTCTGCTTTCCCTCTTCTCTTGCATACCCTTTCCTCTCTGCACTCAGAAACATTGTACACGGCTCTGCCAAGGATATCATCCTAACCTGGAACTAAGGATCCCATCTTGTTTCTGTATTAGCTTAACCTAGAGGTGACTGTAAGAACCAGCCCTAATGTCTCCTCCCCACTTCCCTCCCAGATGACTGTGAGGGAACACTACAACTTTATTATCATATTCAAGTCTGAATGTGCACAGCCTTGGTCTTCAGCAGTGGTTTCTATGTTACCAGCTACTTTCGGCCCTTTTTCCCCTTTTTAAAAAACATCCTTTGTCCTCCTGTTGAATAAACTCCCACCTTTTTCATTTTTTTAACACCTTTGTCAGAAGTTGTTTATCACCTCTAGCATTAGGCACATCCACCTACATTACTCTAAGTCCTTTATCATAACTGTTCTAAGAGTATCAAGTTGAAGTTAAATTTTGCGTCCTTTTCCCCCGGCCTTTTGGTGAGTTCCAGGCCCTGGGAACATTGGGAGAGCCAAAGGATATTGTATATTTGATGCTTTTAAAATAAATACATACAAGTTGCCATGCTCATATCATGCAACTGTGTGTTTTGATAGAAATGACCTTTATAATCATTATCAGTTGACCTTTGGGGATTTTTTTCTCCACTAAAAAAAAGAAAAAAACACAGAAATAATCAACAGTAATATTTGCTCTTACAATACTCTCAGATACCACTCTCAAGTTCCTAACTATTTGTAATTTAACAAATATATATAGAAACTTATTACTGAAATGCAGAGACACACTACCTGGAGGTGGTAGGGACAAGGCAGGGGAAGCAATCCTAAAGCAATAAATTCAATAAAAGATAGGTCAAATGACATACAAACAATTGTCCATTTAATGGAGAAATGCACCTGAGCATTGGCAGATGGCCCATGTATTTTTTGTATAAACATATACAATCAACCTCCACATTCATGGTTCTGCATCCATGGTTTCAACCAACCACAGATCAAAAATATTCCAAAAAAAAAAAAAGTTCCAGAAAGTCTCCAAAAGCAAAACTTTAACATAGCATTTAACACTATATTGACAACTATTTATATTATATCATGTATTAGAGGGTTTTCCTGGTAGCTCAGCTGGTAAAGAGTCTGCCTGCGATGCAGGAGACCTGGGTTCATCCTTAGGTTGGGAAGATCCCCTGGAGGAGGCATGGCAACCATTCTAGTATTCTTATCTGGAGAATCCCCATGGACAAAGGAGCCCAGTGGACTACAGTCCATAGGATCGCAAGGAGTCAGACACAACTGAAACTGACCTAACACATGTGCAAGAAATCTGTTTTTCAAGTGTATGTTAAAGTGGTTATTGTATACTCAAATACCACCTTTTGGAAGTGGTTTTAATAAACCTGGCTTGTATCCCAAGTAGACCTTTCCTACTACATCTGAGAAACTGAAGCGGTCAGACTTTCGTAACTGAAGGAAATCTGAACAGAAGACACACATTCCAGTAGGAAGCAAGTGTGTTTGTTACATTCTCTGTATTTCTCCTGACCCACAGGGTGTGCTGTGTGAGCTGTAAGAGGAAATCATGTCAATGTAGCCAGAAGTCCTGAATAAACCGAGGAAACTATTTGTGGGTGGCTTAAAATGGGTGAGTCTCTTTCCATGAAGGGATGGGTGTGCCACAGTCTTGACCAGCAAGTACATTCTAATGGATCCACCTATAGCTCAGTAGTCTAATTCCTGCATTCCAAACAGGCAACCAGGATATTAGGATAGACACCCTAGACTTAAAGATCTTTGTAGATTATTTCTGCTTTCATTCTCTCTGGAACCAGATGAGGCCAAAACAAGCAGTTCATGTGCAAGTCCTCAAATACTCTCTGATGGTGTGCCTCTTTAATTATTAAGCTTCTTCAGGGGCTTTAAGCCAGAGAGAAAAGCATTAGAGACTGTTACTGTGTGTCCCTATGGCCCTGAAAATCCTTTGGCTGCTGTAGAGGTGCTTGGAGTTAGCCTGAAAGCTTTATCATAATCCAATCATCCTCCCGAATTTGGAGTTGCTTTTTATTCAGGCACATTCAGAGGTCAGCCTGTAATCCAATGTCACTGCAAAGAGAAAAGGCCTGATCTTCTTTCTAAACCCCAAACTAAACCCCCCACCTTGTAATTCACGCAGGGCCTAAGGACTGTGAGATGAATATATCAAGCAAAATCCAACATCCCGAATAATCTCTCAGAATTTCTGCTAGCGCATTTGCTCTTTACAAAGGCTAAAACTGTATTGAAATAGCTGATCCCTGGAGGAGGGCATGGCAACCATTCTAGTATTCTTATCTGGAGAATCCCCATGGACAAAGGAGCCCAGTGGACTACAGTCCATAGGATCGCAAGGAGTCAGACACAACTGAAACTGACCTAACACATGTGCAAGAAATCTGTTTTTCAAGTGTATGTTAAAGTGGTTATTGTATACTCAAATACCACCTTTTGGAAGTGGTTTTAATAAACCTGGCTTGTATCCCAAGTAGACCTTTCCTACTACATCTGAGAAACTGAAGCGGTCAGACTTTCGTAACTGAAGGAAATCTGAACAGAAGACACACATTCCAGTAGGAAGCAAGTGTGTTTGTTACATTCTCTGTATTTCTCCTGACCCACAGGGTGTGCTGTGTGAGCTGTAAGAGGAAATCATGTCAATGTAGCCAGAAGTCCTGAATAAACCGAGGAAACTATTTGTGGGTGGCTTAAAATGGGTGAGTCTCTTTCCATGAAGGGATGGGTGTGCCACAGTCTTGACCAGCAAGTACATTCTAATGGATCCACCTATAGCTCAGTAGTCTAATTCCTGCATTCCAAACAGGCAACCAGGATATTAGGATAGACACCCTAGACTTAAAGATCTTTGTAGATTATTTCTGCTTTCATTCTCTCTGGAACCAGATGAGGCCAAAACAAGCAGTTCATGTGCAAGTCCTCAAATACTCTCTGATGGTGTGCCTCTTTAATTATTAAGCTTCTTCAGGGGCTTTAAGCCAGAGAGAAAAGCATTAGAGACTGTTACTGTGTGTCCCTATGGCCCTGAAAATCCTTTGGCTGCTGTAGAGGTGCTTGGAGTTAGCCTGAAAGCTTTATCATAATCCAATCATCCTCCCGAATTTGGAGTTGCTTTTTATTCAGGCACATTCAGAGGTCAGCCTGTAATCCAATGTCACTGCAAAGAGAAAAGGCCTGATCTTCTTTCTAAACCCCAAACTAAACCCCCCACCTTGTAATTCACGCAGGGCCTAAGGACTGTGAGATGAATATATCAAGCAAAATCCAACATCCCGAATAATCTCTCAGAATTTCTGCTAGCGCATTTGCTCTTTACAAAGGCTAAAACTGTATTGAAATAGCTGATGCCGCATTATCCATAAGACCCCCTCATGGCATGTACAGAGGGGAGAGCATTGTTATTCTAACAGTCTTGCTTTCTGAAGGGTCCATCTTGTCCACGATCACTGCTGCTCTGCAACAGCAGGACTTACAAGCTGACCACCCTTTTATATACACTGCACTCAGAGGAGCAATTTCACTGATAAATCATAATATAACAGCCAAGCCATTAACTTAATAACTCAGGATGACGGTCCCACTGGGTAGAAGCAAGTGTAAACAGCTGGACAACAGCACACACCAACCTCTCAGATGAGAAGGTGCCATTTTCAACTCCGCATTTGAACAGGGTAGACTCCATTCTAAGGAAAACAGCCTTTCGAGAACCAGCTTATTCTATACTCAGACCTGGACACTGACAATCTAGTTGCACATGAAGCATGCATTTGTTATCTCATTCTAATTTTTTCCCTTATACAGAAGACCTAAGGCATATTAAAAATACATAAGCAAAAAGTAAAGGACTATTTGCTTTATATTCAGTAATACATATACAAACTTTGAGCTCCCAAGGAATACTTTAGAAGTGGATGCTGCCAGCCTATCTCCAATTCCATATTTTCTGCTATTTCCTAAACTATTTATCCATCCTGGGAAGATCACCCTCTTCTGGGATTCAAATAATCAAAAAAATAGCATCCACCAACACTCAATTCATCACTCTCTCTTGACCCCCATACTATATAAAACAAATTGACATCTGTTCATCACCCTTGTTTCGGCATTTCACAGATAAATTTTGAGTGCATAGGAGGGGCTCAGCATTGTGCCATAGTTTTAAGAATAGTATCACTGCTTGTTGTCTTCTGAAAAAAAGAGGACAACAGCATCTGCATCCATTTCCAGAGCATCTCTCGCATCTCTCTCCCCTTTTATGGCTCTAGCAAGATAATGATAAAAATAGTAATACCATTTCCTGATCGGGATTATATTCAAACAATTCCTTTTGGCTACAAACATTGAATCCTAAGGGCCATGTCACAGCCTGCAGGGACCTCAACGTGCAATTGAAATGAACTTCTTCAGATGTCTACATGAGGCCATCTGTTAGAGAACACCCCAGGAGTCTGTCTGCATTTCCATGGGAGTGAGACAAGCCCAAGTAGTCAGCTAAGAATATCCAATCTACTCAGCAAGAATGGGCAAAGAATAGAGAAACTTGGCCTAGTATAACATAAACTCAGGTCTCTGGATTACTATGCAATATCTTTAAATGTTACAAATGAATGTTTAAATGATGCTGTCCAAAAAGGTTCAGACAAAGTGCTCAGTTTGCAGACATCTGGAATCTTAATTTCCTTATGTGATGGATAAGAATATTGAGCTTGTTATGACCATCAGAGTAAATGTTCTTTGTAATAAATAAGGTCCCACAAAACCACATACTAGGGTTGTTCTCATATTGACACAGAGATTAAAAATTACTGGATCTGTTCATACAGCTCATATTAATACAGAGCCTCGAATGCCAGATTTAAGGGGTTAGATTGTGTTCAATCATAATAGACAGTTTTTTGTCTTGTGTTTAGCAAAGGATCATATTCATTTGATTGAGTTTTTAGCAAGATTAGCAATAATATGGCTTCCCTGGTGGCTCAGGTGGAAAAGAATCTGCCTGCAATGCAGGAAACCTGAGTTTGATCCCTGGGCTGGGAAGATCCCCTGGAGAAGAGGATGGCTGCCCACTCTAGTACTCTTGCCTGTAGAATGTCACAGCTTCTTAGGGAAATTAAGCACCACCTGTGTGGCGCCTCTGGGAAAGGACCTCTGGAAGCTTGCTCCTGGTCTACCTCAGACTTTACCCCACCTTTTTCCTTCTGGGGAAGGAAATGGCTACCCACTCCAGTATTCTTGCTTGGAGAATGCCATGGACAGAGGAGCCTATAATAAGCAGGAAGTTAGGAATGATAAGAAAGGAGAAGGGGCACGAAAGCTGAGAGATTAGAAAAGAAGCTCTTGTATGTCTCTAGAGGAGCCAACCCTTTGTGCAGCTTGTGACTCTGAGGCCAGAATGTCACGCAAAATTCACATGCGACTGACTGAGTCACTTCATTAGCCCCCCTGGGCACCACACTTCTCATTAGTCAGAGAACTAACCAGCCCTGGTGCCAAAGACAGCCAAATGGCAAGCACAAGGGGCCAAGGAACTGGGCCAAGGTACTGGGCCAAGGGTATGCAGCCACCCAAGGTATAGCACATAGCTGCTGAGAGGCAAAAGCCAGGCTGTCCCACCTGATTTGCAGCAAAGGAAGAACATCTTTGGAATGAGTGAAGCCTGCGGAGCATGAGGTGGACAGGCAGTGTCACATGCAGGAGGTACGACCAGAAACGGCCGAGTGTCACCCCAGGGCAGGGCCCCTGGCAGAGGGAAACTCAGAGCACAGAGTGTGCTTCAGTCTTCTCAGTGACACTTATCCACATGGATGGACATGCCATCTGTGGTGGCATTTTTGCTGTCACTGTATTGCTTTGGCATTTTGTTTTGCTTTTTTTTCTTTTTTTTTATGTGAGAAGAAAATAACTATATATAGTCTACATACAGATATATAGACACACATATATACACACACATGCCACAAACTGTGCTACTGCAAAATACAGATTTAATGCCTCTGCTGAACTCTGCAAAGTATTTTTTTTTCCTTGAATATATAGCCGATTCCCTTGGCAAGGAATCATTGGCTTTCATAACTTGATGGAATATTTTCAGATCACAATGTATCCTTTTGTTTTCAGGACCCCTTCATTACATACATCAGTGAGGTGGCAGGTTTTTACTTTCTGTACTCAACAGAAGCTGCATTTTTAATAAAGAGAAAATGGAAAAGTAGAGCACTGTTAAATAACAGTATTCCTTTCCTGACTTGGGTCCAATGTTTCTTCTCCCCATCTTGGGAATTGTGTTCTGCAAAGGAAGAGATTTTGGTTTCTCTTAGGGGAAACTTACCAACTACCAGAGCTGCAGAAACTAGATAAATATGTGATCCTGTTGAAACACAGAAATCAAAATGGCACTTTATACCCTCTCTTTAAAAACTGCTAAAGTAACTTTTGCCAATCTTTGGCAGATAAACATGTGACATTTCCATTGCCACATAGACACTAGCAATTCTGCCAAATCTTCTCAGGTTCTTGGTAGTATGATAACATTTCATAACATGACACTTCATCTCCCTGGTTTTTATTATGCAGTAGCAACGTTGAACACATATTAAATATATATGTCACTGCTTATGTTCTCTAGGCCTATAGATTTGTTTTATGAGTAGAAAAATACCCCAAAAAGTTCTTCAAAGCTTTGTTTCTTTAGAAAAATGCCTCTCTTTAAAATCAAATAACAACAAAAAAAGAGAAAAATCTTGCTAGAATACTCTCATCATACTAATCTAATTGCCTTTTTGTCAGATCTGAGTAATTTTAGGAATATAGTTAATGCCTTTATGCTTGCTTAATATTGATAATGCCAATTTACCCTGACTATTTTATCAAGGTTCCTAGTCTTGCCTCACAGAGCATGGTCTCCAATTTACTGGGAAAGTGTCTTAGCTAGTGGAACTGATTTCCAGCCTTCTAATCCAGTGTTCCCCAATTTTTATGGCACCAGAGACCAGCTTCACGGAAGATAATTTTTCCATGCACCTTGGGGAGTGGGGGTGGTTTGGGGATGATTCAAGTGCATAATGTTTATTATGCTTATGATGATCTGATAGGAGGTAGAGCTCAGGCAGTAGTGTAGTGTGAATGATGAGCAGGAGCTGTAAATACAGATAAAGCTTTGCTTGCTTGCCTGAGGCTCATCTCCTGCTGTAAAGTCCCATTCCTAACAGTCTGTGACCTGGTACCAGGCTGTAGCCCATGGGGACCCTTGCTCCAATCCTATGCCTTAATGAGATGGAAGCCAAGAAACTAAAACCCAGTCAAGAAAATTTCCTTTCAAAAAAATTTTGGAGGTGCCCCATTTCAGTCTCAAAGATGACTCTGGTATCAGAATTTCTGTTATCACTTACAATGATGACAATTGTGCACCAGTTACTACCTTGAAATAGCAAACGTGTTTACTGATAGCTGTGTTTCTCTTGACCTAGTTGTTCATTAATTTATTCAACCAACAAGGATTTCTTAAATGACTATTACATGCCAGGTATTGTTCTAAATGCTAGGGGCACAGAGATTAATCAATTACCATCGCTTCCCTTGAGTTGCTCATGTTGTTCAGTTTCTATGTCTGATTCTTTGGGACCCCATGAACTGTAGCACACCAAGCTTCTCTGTCCATCACTATCTCCCAGAGTTTGCTCAGACTCATTGTCCACTGAGTCAGTAATGCTACCAAACCATCTCATTCTCTGCCATCCTCTTCTCCTTTTGCCTTCAATCTTCCCCAGCATCATGGTGTTTTCCAATGAGTCAACTTCTCACATCAGGCAGCCAAAGTACTGGAGCTTCAGCATCACTCCTTCCAGTCAATATTCAGGGTTGATTTCCTTTAGGATTGACTGGTTTGATCTCCTTGCTGTCCAAGCGACTCTCAAGAGCCTTCTCCAGCACAACCTGAGGTGATGGTGGGACTTATTTCATGAAGGCAAAGGTGGTGGGAAGTGATTGGTTTCTGGATACATTTTCAGAACCAACAAGATAGATTCCTCACAGAGCATGGTCTCCAATTTACTGGGAAAGTGTCTTAGCTAGTGGAACTGATTTCCAGCCTTCTAATCCAGTGTTCCCCAATTTTTATGGCACCAGAGACCAGCTTCACGGAAGATAATTTTTCCATGCACCTTGGGGAGTGGGGGTGGTTTGGGGATGATTCAAGTGCATAATGTTTATTATGCTTATGATGATCTGATAGGAGGTAGAGCTCAGGCAGTAGTGTAGTGTGAATGATGAGCAGGAGCTGTAAATACAGATAAAGCTTTGCTTGCTTGCCTGAGGCTCATCTCCTGCTGTAAAGTCCCATTCCTAACAGTCTGTGACCTGGTACCAGGCTGTAGCCCATGGGGACCCTTGCTCCAATCCTATGCCTTAATGAGATGGAAGCCAAGAAACTAAAACCCAGTCAAGAAAATTTCCTTTCAAAAAAATTTTGGAGGTGCCCCATTTCAGTCTCAAAGATGACTCTGGTATCAGAATTTCTGTTATCACTTACAATGATGACAATTGTGCACCAGTTACTACCTTGAAATAGCAAACGTGTTTACTGATAGCTGTGTTTCTCTTGACCTAGTTGTTCATTAATTTATTCAACCAACAAGGATTTCTTAAATGACTATTACATGCCAGGTATTGTTCTAAATGCTAGGGGCACAGAGATTAATCAATTACCATCGCTTCCCTTGAGTTGCTCATGTTGTTCAGTTTCTATGTCTGATTCTTTGGGACCCCATGAACTGTAGCACACCAAGCTTCTCTGTCCATCACTATCTCCCAGAGTTTGCTCAGACTCATTGTCCACTGAGTCAGTAATGCTACCAAACCATCTCATTCTCTGCCATCCTCTTCTCCTTTTGCCTTCAATCTTCCCCAGCATCATGGTGTTTTCCAATGAGTCAACTTCTCACATCAGGCAGCCAAAGTACTGGAGCTTCAGCATCACTCCTTCCAGTCAATATTCAGGGTTGATTTCCTTTAGGATTGACTGGTTTGATCTCCTTGCTGTCCAAGCGACTCTCAAGAGCCTTCTCCAGCACAACCTGAGGTGATGGTGGGACTTATTTCATGAAGGCAAAGGTGGTGGGAAGTGATTGGTTTCTGGATACATTTTCAGAACCAACATGAGTTATTGATAGATTCTGTAATGGTTATGAGAGGAAGGGAGTTAGCTATGTCTCTGAGGACAATTTCAGCCAGAACTAGAAAGATAGAGTTGACCTTCTCTATCTCACCTCAGCTAAAAGCTGATGAGAACATTTTGAGCATCTCCATGTGTTAGGGTGTGCATGGAGGAAGGAGGGTAATTAAACACCACTGTTCAGCATGACCCACTTACACCACAGAGAGGCATTTCTCTGCAATTCACTGAGAACAAACTTCCATCTTCAGCAAAGACAGAGTTTGCATAGCAAAGACCTTTGCTCAGTGATTCAGAGACAAACAAGAGAAAACGCCAAGTGATGTCAAGGATTACCCTAATCCTCTCTCCCCAAATTTCCAAATACAATAAATTAAAAAATGAGAATCAGAATACCATACCATAGCAACAGCTACCCCATATGCTCACACAGAATGTGCCTTGTGCTCAGTCATGTCTGATTCTTGGCCACCCCATGGATTGTAATTTGCCAGGCTCCTCTGTCCATGGGATTTCCCAGGTAAGACTACTGGAGTTGGTTGCCATTTCCTTCTCCAGGGAATCCTCCCCACTCAGGGATCAAGCCTGCATCGCCTGTGTCTCCTGCATTGCAAGCGGATTCCTTAACCGCTGAGCCATTGAGGAAGTCAAAGAATTAGAATTGGCTTGGCTTAAATAAAGTTAGCAGGGAAAAGAATGTATACAAAGAAAAACTAACAAACTGGATATAGTTAATTACAAAAGGAATGCATACAGTGACACAGTGGGAGAAAAACAAATTCGCAAACTGGAATGTAATAGTAAAGTATAAATACAAAAGAACATTGTGCCTAGAAAGGAAATCACCTTGAGTTAGTAGTTGAAAGGTCTGGGTTCTCTTCCTAGTGGTGATCTTGGGGCAAATTAGTTCACTCATAACTTTCCAACAGGGATATTTTTGCCCCCAGGATATGTGCTAATGTGCTAAAGAGTAAAGGCTAAATATTCCTTTAAATGCCATTTAAATCTCAGTGTGGCTAAGAATAAGAGGTTTTCCTTTTAAAAAAATCAAACAAATATAAGTACATAATGTATCACAAAAATAAATAGTATTTTCCCCCATTTATTCAAGCCTTATTTATTGAGCACCTACTATGAACCAGTCTCTATGCTAGGCAATAAGTATAGCAGTGAACAAGATAACTGCAGACCTGGACTCACAGAGTTTGTTATCTTACAGGGGAGATAGACATGGGACAAGTAATTACAGAAGAAAGCATAAACTTCCTGTAAATCTCTTACTTGTGGCAGCCCCAAACCACCAGGGATGAAGATCACACGTTGATTCTCTTCTAAATTTAGAAGCATATCGCAGAAATGTTTGATGAACACTAACGTAAGCTATGGATCTCCAATGATGCAAGTCTGATCCCAGTGAAAGAGAGGCAGACTAGATGGAGGGCTTTAAAAATTGGAATTTTCCTGATGCAAATCCTGATGCCCAGTAACTGGATACCATAGCAACAGCTACCCCATATGCTCACACAGAATGTGCCTTGTGCTCAGTCATGTCTGATTCTTGGCCACCCCATGGATTGTAATTTGCCAGGCTCCTCTGTCCATGGGATTTCCCAGGTAAGACTACTGGAGTTGGTTGCCATTTCCTTCTCCAGGGAATCCTCCCCACTCAGGGATCAAGCCTGCATCGCCTGTGTCTCCTGCATTGCAAGCGGATTCCTTAACCGCTGAGCCATTGAGGAAGTCAAAGAATTAGAATTGGCTTGGCTTAAATAAAGTTAGCAGGGAAAAGAATGTATACAAAGAAAAACTAACAAACTGGATATAGTTAATTACAAAAGGAATGCATACAGTGACACAGTGGGAGAAAAACAAATTCGCAAACTGGAATGTAATAGTAAAGTATAAATACAAAAGAACATTGTGCCTAGAAAGGAAATCACCTTGAGTTAGTAGTTGAAAGGTCTGGGTTCTCTTCCTAGTGGTGATCTTGGGGCAAATTAGTTCACTCATAACTTTCCAACAGGGATATTTTTGCCCCCAGGATATGTGCTAATGTGCTAAAGAGTAAAGGCTAAATATTCCTTTAAATGCCATTTAAATCTCAGTGTGGCTAAGAATAAGAGGTTTTCCTTTTAAAAAATCAAACAAATATAAGTACATAATGTATCACAAAAATAAATAGTATTTTCCCCCATTTATTCAAGCCTTATTTATTGAGCACCTACTATGAACCAGTCTCTATGCTAGGCAATAAGTATAGCAGTGAACAAGATAACTGCAGACCTGGACTCACAGAGTTTGTTATCTTACAGGGGAGATAGACATGGGACAAGTAATTACAGAAGAAAGCATAAACTTCCTGTAAATCTCTTACTTGTGGCAGCCCCAAACCACCAGGGATGAAGATCACACGTTGATTCTCTTCTAAATTTAGAAGCATATCGCAGAAATGTTTGATGAACACTAACGTAAGCTATGGATCTCCAATGATGCAAGTCTGATCCCAGTGAAAGAGAGGCAGACTAGATGGAGGGCTAGTTGAAACCAGGCAGTCTAAGGAATTTTTGTCCTGATGCCAAATCGGCCTGTGTTAACATCCGTGCTGCCCACAGCTACTGACTGGAGGCCGCCGATGGGAAACACAGCCTCTGTGTAAAGGTGGAGATGGCTGTCAGAGTACAGCTGATGACAGCAGCTAGGGCTTTGGTCCCTGCCGCTAGGCTCTTTGGTCTGCTACACTCTCTGTAGTGGAAGGTCTTTGTGGGGCATTCTCGTGACTGCTGAAAGATTTCTTTTTTCTTAATGAGCATAGTCTGGAGTCTGAAATAACCTTAGTTGACTCCAGTCTCAGCCACTTAATAATTTTGTGACATTGGGCAAATTACTTATGAGTTTAAATGTAAAGGTTAAATGAAATAACACCTGTAATGTGCATCATCTGCTACCTAGAACATAAAAGATGATGAGCTTTAGACCTGCCCTCTTTCGCCCTTAACTGTAAATACATTTATTGCTTCAACATGCATTTTTGAGAGTTTTCTATATGCAGTGTATGGAGACAGGATGATTTGGGAAGGGCCTAAGATAGAGACTTCTCCCCTCCAGACTGTTTTACTGAAAACTGTAACTCAGACTATGCTCAGTCACTCAGTAGTGTCCAACTGTTTGCCACCCGATGGACTCCAGCCCTCCACGTCCATGGAATTCTCTAGGCAAGAATACTGGAGTGGATAGCCATTTCCTTCTCTAGAGGATCTTCCCAACCCAGGGATTGAACCTGCATCTCCTGTGACTCAAGCATTGTAGGCAGATTCTTTACCACTGAGCCACTGGGGAAGCCCTGTAAAAGCTATCAAATACTAAAATGGAATGAGAAGGAAGCAAGATCTTCTGGAGGGTGAAAGAGCAGTCATCTTACTACATGAATTGTTGCTGAAGTTGATAGCTCAAAAATTCTAAGAGGAGGTTCCACCTTCCCTAATGCTGAGTTTATAAAGCTTGGCAGAGTATGTTATTATGCAGCATAGGGTTTATAAACTCGACACATGGAGTATGGATGGTGCATCCAGTCCTTGCCATCTGAATGCCTAGCTGTTCTAAACCATTATGCTGTGCCTACCAGCCCTCCTCTCAAATCATCTGCACATTACACTCAAGAGAGTGCCATGTGCCAGGTTGCCCCTCACAATGCTTCCCCAAAGCCCTTTCAAGACCCTCTTATTGGCAGGGCAAAGCACTTATGTTATTGCTCCAGGCGTGTAAAATTGTGCTTAGTGCATCCAGATGGTACCCGATTGAAATCCATTTAGATATGGTTTGATTATACTTCAGTGATGCAAGAAGTATCTTTCTAAGAATGGAGAGAAATCGATGAATGTTTTAGGAAAATAGTTTTAATAATAATTAGTCAAATAAGGCTCCACTGAAGCTGAGAGAACTAGCTTCAATTCTTAGTCGGATTACAGACTTGCTGTAGGATATCAACAAAGTTATTTGCCCTGTCTAGGTTTCATGTCTAATTTTTCTGTGAAATCTGTGGGTGCAGGGCAATTGGGGAGGAGGGGATGAAGAAAGGCAACTGACAGTGATTGGCACCTAACATGTGTCCCATACTAAGTTAAGAGCTTTGCAGTCATCATCTTAATCAGTTAATCACCCAACAGCCTTTTGAGGGAGAGTCATTCATTTCTTTAGCAAAGTAAGCAGGTTGCCCCCTTTCCTGTACCATGACTATCATTTCACAGATGAAGACTTGATGCTAAGGGAAATGAGGAGCTATGCTGGTAACTTGTGGGTGGAGACTCCAAGAAACTCCTTCTGGCTCCAAATAATAGGGCTCTTTCCTCTCAAGCTGCCAGTGATTCTCAACCTTTCTAAAATAATAGTGAAAACCTCCTTTCCCCAAAGAGCCCTTCTAGACATTTTTCCCGTAATGGCTTCCCCCACACCCATGAAATAAATACTAAAATGTCACAATGGTCTGAGCCTTGGCAAATTTAGATTGTAATATCTAAGACTTTTTCACCCGTGCCCACAAAAACTAAGTTTCCCTCTTGAGTGTGATATTCCTGCTGTTGAACGAGTGCACTACACCACATTCATTACATTGTTTTTTGATTATTATTTATTTTTATTTTATTCTTGCAGAGTTTTGTTGTTTACAGCTATATGTTAAAGGCACCAACCCTTTTCCAGGCCATGAGTACGAGAGTTTAAATAAATAAAGTATATAACATGATCCCTCCTCTCAATGTGAAATTATACTCTCTCTCACACCATCAGGTTTACAAAACTCCCAATCACAGGATCCCATGATTCCAATTCCTTTTTTAGAAGATAATTGTTTTACTTGTGCTGGTTTCTGCAATACATCAACATGAATCAGTCACAGGTATACATATGTCCCTTTCCTCTTCAACCTCCCTCCCTAGGGATTTCTTCACCCTTTCTTCTCACCTAGATTGTCACAGAGTCCTGGGTTGAGCTCCCAGTGTCACACAACAAGTTCCCATAGGCTCTCTGTTTTACAGATGGTGATGGATGTTTTCATGCTACTCTTGCAATTTGTCTCATCCTCTCCCTCCCACACCGTGTTCACAAGTCTCTTCTCATTGCTGCCCTGCAAATAGGTTCATTAGTACCATCTTTCTGGGTTCCATATTTAGGATTACTAAATGGAAATTACAAAGAGGAAATGAACTACCAATATGGCAAACAACAAAAGGTTTCATTGACATCAGTTATTGAGTAACTATGTGGTGATCAGGCATGCATGCATGCTAAGTCGTTTCAGTCATATCTGACTCTTTACGACCCTGTGGATTATAGCCCACTAGGCTCCTCTGTCCATGGGATTCTCCAGGCACGAATACTGGAGTGGGGTGCCATGCCCTCCTTAAGGGGATCCTCCCAACCCAGAGACTGAACACATATTTCCTGTATCTCCTGCATCAACAAGCAGGTCCTTTACCACTAATGACACCTATAAAAACAGGGTAGATGCTTTCTTATCTTGGAAATAGAAGAAACCGGACCTGTTAGCAACCATTCCAATGGGTTTCCATTGCCTCCTCTCTGTATCTTTTATACACTCCCTATCAGCTCAAAGACCTTATTGAAATCATTTAGCTCACAAATGGGTCCATCATAAATAATATAAGCCCCTCTCATATCACTCACCTCCTGAACATTAATGACACTGAATGGGTATCATTAAGGGTTCTTCTTTTATTCAGAAGAAAAGATTTTGATGAATCCATTGCTTACAGGCAGAAATTTTAAAAATTCAAAACCACATTTTGAAATTAAACCTTCTGTGGTCTGAACAAGCATGATTGTCAGTTCTTTTATGCATTTCCAACATTCCCACAATTAATATTTTACAAGGAGCTTCAACAGTGACATATTTAGAAACAGAAATCTTACTTTTTTCCCGGTAGCCACATTCCTTTGCTCAGCAAAGCGGAGGGAGCCCCATCAGAGGGCAGCAGCCCTGCCAGAGGGAACTGGGTGTAGGATGCAGGGGCTTATACTTGAGCCCCTGCAAAGCCCTTCTGCCTCTCAGCAAGATGCCCAGGGAGCAGAGGAAATCACCCTCCTTTCAGCCCTTCCACCAGGCTTTTGCCTAGCACCCGAGGATAACCCCGGTTATTTATAGACAATCCTCTTAGAAAGGTCAAAGAAATTTTATGATGGTTCTCATTGCTGCCCTGCAAATAGGTTCATTAGTACCATCTTTCTGGGTTCCATATTTAGGATTACTAAATGGAAATTACAAAGAGGAAATGAACTACCAATATGGCAAACAACAAAAGGTTTCATTGACATCAGTTATTGAGTAACTATGTGGTGATCAGGCATGCATGCATGCTAAGTCGTTTCAGTCATATCTGACTCTTTACGACCCTGTGGATTATAGCCCACTAGGCTCCTCTGTCCATGGGATTCTCCAGGCACGAATACTGGAGTGGGGTGCCATGCCCTCCTTAAGGGGATCCTCCCAACCCAGAGACTGAACACATATTTCCTGTATCTCCTGCATCAACAAGCAGGTCCTTTACCACTAATGACACCTATAAAAACAGGGTAGATGCTTTCTTATCTTGGAAATAGAAGAAACCGGACCTGTTAGCAACCATTCCAATGGGTTTCCATTGCCTCCTCTCTGTATCTTTTATACACTCCCTATCAGCTCAAAGACCTTATTGAAATCATTTAGCTCACAAATGGGTCGATCATAAATAATATAAGCCCTCTCATATCACTCACCTCCTGAACATTAATGACACTGAATGGGTATCATTAAGGGTTCTTCTTTTATTCAGAAGAAAAGATTTTGATGAATCCATTGCTTACAGGCAAAAATTTTAAAAATTCAAAACCACATTTTGAAATTAAACCTTCTGTGGTCTGAACAAGCATGATTGTCAGTTCTTTTATGCATTTCCAACATTCCCACAATTAATATTTTACAAGGAGCTTCAACAGTGACATATTTAGAAACAGAAATCTTACTTTTTTCCCGGTAGCCACATTCCTTTGCTCAGCAAAGCGGAGGGAGCCCCATCAGAGGGGCAGCAGCCCTGCCAGAGGGAACTGGGTGTAGGATGCAGGGGCTTATACTTGAGCCCCTGCAAAGCCCTTCTGCCTCTCAGCAAGATGCCCAGGGAGCAGAGGAAATCACCCTCCTTTCAGCCCTTCCACCAGGCTTTTGCCTAGCACCCCGAGGGATAACCCCGGTTATTTATAGACAATCCCCTCTTAGAAAGGTCAGATTTTATGATGTGTTTATGACTCTCTTTGACCAAATCAGTTCATTTACATTGGATTGGGGGAGTGGAGCATTTTAAGCAGATTCAATTCATTTCTAAATCTCTGTGCCTGGTAATATCAGGAGAGGTTGGGCTTTGTTGCCAGTATCAAAGGCTATGAAGACGTTGATGCTTTAATTAAGGTCCACCTTCGCCCCTCCCATCTCAGCTTCCTTTTCATTAGAGAGAGTTTACTTGTCTCAAGCCATGGCTTCTCATTCCTGCAGGAAGAACCTGAGAAAAGACTCTTTGCACACTGGTCACTTGCCGTGTCTTTATTGGCCAATAAGGGCAGCCAGTATCACAAATCAGCTTGAGAATATGTACCAGGGATGAGTGTGTGATTCTGGTTAGCCAGTCCTTGTCCCAAGTGAGCCAAGAATCAGCCTATGGAACTGGCTAACCCTGTGCTGTGCTCATAGATACCATGCTTATGACTTAGAGCTCACCTCCAGGCTGATAACATCCACAAATTTCTCTCTAGTTCCCACTTCTCTCTCAAGCTCTGGAGCCACGTTTTCAACTAACTCATTGCTCTGTGTGGTGGGAGCATTAAGTTCTTTATAGCTAAACAGAATTCTCAAATTCATACTCCCCAAAACAAATCTGCTTATGTGTATCTCTACTTAACGGCGTCATCTCTCTAGTGACCTAAGCTCAAGAATAAGGAATATTCTTCGATTCCCCTTTTAGCAGCCTTCCCATACCTGCCTACCTCCCCTCAGCTAATGGTTTCTCTTTCCTCTCCTTACCCTCCAGAGTATCTCCTCTGTGTTGTCCCTGGAAAGGGCTCAAGGACCTTCATCTGTACATTTGACCAAGTCACTCTCCCACCTTTTCCAGGCTTGACTCCACTCATTATCTTTATCTCTTTAAATTCTCTCTTTCCTACCAGCTCCGTATTAAATTGGGCTCAGTATGTGTGAAATAAAAATATCTCCTGCTATATTAATAAATAAGAAATGTCATAGCCATCAGCAATTTCTGGCCTCCAAATGTGAATGAAGGCTCCCAAACTGCAATCTAGTGGATGCTGCCAACCCCAACGGTGATTGCTGAGGTGTCGGGGGATTGCAAGAAGCAAGGTAAACAAGGAAGCAGAATTGACCCCAAATAGCTGAGGTGCATATGAAAGGAATGAATTCAGTGAGCCCAGGGTGCTTGCATCTTCCCATCCACAGAATGCTAAATTCTTTAACTTGACACCTGATCTTTAATGTTCAGACTCCCTGTGTTGCAAACATGTATATAACCTGCTTCTCCTCCTACCTCCTTGGAGCAGTTTTCTCAGAGCTACTGAGATGCTGTCTCGCAGGCTCAGAGTCCTAAACATTTCCACCAAATAAAATAACTCTCTACTTTCAGGTTGTGTCTATATTTTTTAGTTGACATATGTCTGCCTGCATCCTAGCTCTGTATTTACCATCAGAGCTCTTTCACGTTCCTTGAATTTAGAAATAATATCTTCCTCATAGGGGTGTGGTGAAGATAAACCCAACACCCAATACAAAGCTTCTGGCTTATTGTAGGCACTTACATTCACTCATTGAACAAAATCTTTATTAGTTTCCAAACACTGAGCTGCACACTAGGACTAATAGTCAATAGTATCTTTTGGTCCTCCCTGCTAGTCAGCCACTGTTCTTAGTGCTTTTCACATACTAACTCATTCAGTCATCACAACAAATGATTGCAATTATTGTTCATTGTAGAAGGAGCAGATGAGTTACAATTATTATTATGTCCTTATATCAAGACATTGAGAGGGTAAGGTCAAGTTAAAGTCAAGCCCAGACAAGTCTTGACCTGTACAGGTACTTTCTCTAAGAATGTCACAGTGCCTGGCCTCTCACATTCTGTAGATAAGTAAACAGTTGCAACACAGCCTAATAAATGCTCTAATTCTAGAAGTCCTGGGGTGCCATCAGCAAGTCTTCCCACCTTTTCCAGGCTTGACTCCAATTTTTTTTTTTGCTCCGTATTAAATTGGGCTCAGTATGTGTGAAATAAAAATATCTCCTGCTATATTAATAAATAAGAAATGTCATAGCCATCAGCAATTTCTGGCCTCCAAATGTGAATGAAGGCTCCCAAACTGCAATCTAGTGGATGCTGCCAACCCCAACGGTGATTGCTGAGGTGTCGGGGGATTGCAAGAAGCAAGGTAAACAAGGAAGCAGAATTGACCCCAAATAGCTGAGGTGCATATGAAAGGAATGAATTCAGTGAGCCCAGGGTGCTTGCATCTTCCCATCCACAGAATGCTAAATTCTTTAACTTGACACCTGATCTTTAATGTTCAGACTCCCTGTGTTGCAAACATGTATATAACCTGCTTCTCCTCCTACCTCCTTGGAGCAGTTTTCTCAGAGCTACTGAGATGCTGTCTCGCAGGCTCAGAGTCCTAAACATTTCCACCAAATAAAATAACTCTCTACTTTCAGGTTGTGTCTATATTTTTTAGTTGACATATGTCTGCCTGCATCCTAGCTCTGTATTTACCATCAGAGCTCTTTCACGTTCCTTGAATTTAGAAATAATATCTTCCTCATAGGGGTGTGGTGAAGATAAACCCAACACCCAATACAAAGCTTCTGGCTTATTGTAGGCACTTACATTCACTCATTGAACAAAATCTTTATTAGTTTCCAAACACTGAGCTGCACACTAGGACTAATAGTCAATAGTATCTTTTGGTCCTCCCTGCTAGTCAGCCACTGTTCTTAGTGCTTTTCACATACTAACTCATTCAGTCATCACAACAAATGATTGCAATTATTGTTCATTGTAGAAGGAGCAGATGAGTTACAATTATTATTATGTCCTTATATCAAGACATTGAGAGGGTAAGGTCAAGTTAAAGTCAAGCCCAGACAAGTCTTGACCTGTACAGGTACTTTCTCTAAGAATGTCACAGTGCCTGGCCTCTCACATTCTGTAGATAAGTAAACAGTTGCAACACAGCCTAATAAATGCTCTAATTCTAGAAGTCCTGGGGTGTGATGGAAACATGAAGGAAGGACAAATATTTACTGAGCGGTCAGCACAGTTAAGTTTTGAAAGATAAATGTTAGTTCCTTTTCATTTTGGGAGTCTTACGCTATTCAATAACTCTAATCTTATTGTCGTGATGACCAAAATGCCGCTCTGAGGGTATCAGTCTCCTGCTTAAAGTCTTCAGATTTTTACGGCCTATCCAATAAAGTCCACACCCCTTAAATTGGCTTTGCTGTCATTTCCTCCCCTGGTGTCCAGATCCTTACATATGTTCCTGCATCTTCTTTCTCTAAGAGGTCCTTACTCTGTTTTTAAACCTTCACTAGATTTTCATCTAAACAGAATCTCTCTCTTCTCTGTGACCTCATTTCTTTCACTTTCATTTTGAAGATTTTTATGTACACATATGATCTCACTAAATTTGCAGCTCATTGAGGAAAAAGACAGCTTCTTTTGCATCTTTATGCAAGACACAATGTTAAAACTATGCTACATGGCGACCCAGAATCTTCCAAGACTCCTGTGTCTCTCTTGTCTCTACCCTTCCCTCCAGTACAATCACTCGTGGAAGCCTACCCCTACTTTCTCCTAAAGAGCTCTTGTACCACCTACTCCTCTCTATTCCCACTAACCCAGCTTAGTTCAAGTCATTACCCTTTATTACCTTAACTCTGGCCCTTTTACTGTCAAGAACCAGAGAGCAGATAGTTTTCCTCTGTGCTCCATACAATCTGGGTAGCAACTATTTAACTCTGCCCTTGTATGAAAGAAGTTATGTTGTTGTTTAGTCGCTAACTTGTGTCTGACTCTTTGCCACCCCATGGACTATAGTCCACCAGGTTCCTCTATCCATGGGATTTCCCAGGCAAGAATAATAGAGTGAGTTGCCATTTCCTGAAAGCTGCTATAGACAACACATAAACAAATGGGTGAATCTATGTTCTAATAAAACTTTACTTGCAAAAACAGACCATTTCTGTGCCTGAATTGGCCAAGCAATAGTTTGGCAACCTCAGATTTAAATAGATACACAATTGTTTTCAGCACTTGCATTCAAATCTGTCATCCACGTAGAGCAGTTAAAAATAATGTTTTTAACTGCAAATCTGGTTGTGTTCCCAGAGATGTAATGAACTGACTTGTCTTTATTACAAATTTATTTCTTTCTATGCCCTTCCCTACTACCCCACCTCCACTTTCCCTGTTATCCATCAAACAATCCCTGCTTATCTTTCAAAATGTAACTCAGAGCTTAAGTCTTCCAGATAGTCTTCCCTATTCACCACTGCCAAAGCTAATTACAGATTCTTCTCTATCTCTGTATGTAACATGAGCTTCTTTGGATTTGAGTCTCACAAGTGGAAATGAGCAAATTTATTCACATGGTGATCTTGCCTACTAGACAGAGAGTTCTTTGCAGAGAGCATGTTTGTCTCATCTGCCTCCATGTCATTCCATTCCTGGTACAGAGTCCTCTCTCAAGAAGTGCTCTCTGCTTGTACAATGACTATTGCCAATGGAAAAATCCTTTCACTTCCTCAGACCCAAAGATATGTTTGTCTCAATGTTGGTCAGATAACATCAAGCCAAGAAGTCATGGGAGTGGCTGAGGATAAAAGGCAGCAGCCAAGGATTCTGTTCAGGAAGTGGAGAGCAGTTCTTTGTGGAACAGTGTGAGGCAATAATTGCCTTTTTATTAGTTTCAAAAAGAATGGAAAATCTCTTGTCTTTCCAAGTGGCCTTGTAGATATTTCCTCATTCAGATTAACCTCTCAGAGAAACCAAATTGTTGGGTGGGCACTAAAAAAGAGGTTAACTTAAACAGGGTTGTATGCAGATCACATTTGTTGATGCAGAGTTTACAAGAAGAGGGAAGAGGGGAGTCAAGGAGAAGATAATGTGTTAATCCAATTTAAAACAGGATGGGAGCAAAGCAGTTTGTTCCTTCCTAAAGGCTGTGACTTTTGTCATGTATATCCATAAAAGGGCAAGGTGCAGGCAATGAGAATTAAAAGAAGCCTTAGCAATTCCTTCCTTTTATTCATAGTATATATGAGAATCTCATTCAATCTCTCTCTCCCTCTGTGTCTCCCTCTGTGTGTGTGTGTGTGTGTGTGTGTGTGTGTGTGTGTACACACATACATGCATATGTCTTGGAACAGTTAGATAAGGGCATGGTAGCATCACTTTGACAGAGAGATCAAGTAACTTTAAGTAAAAGGTGTGTGTGTTCATACTCAGTCACTCAATTACTTCTGGTTCTTTGCAACCCTATGGACTGAAGCCCACCAGGCTTCTCTGTACATGGGATTCTTCAGGCAAGAATATAGGAGTGGGTTGCCAGTTCCTCCTCCAGGGGGTCTTCCTGATATAGGGATCAAACCCCTATCTGCTAACCACCTTACATTGGCAGGCAGATTTCTTTACCACTGAACCACTTGGGAAGCTCTTAGGTATAAAATAGATACATCACAAACTCATCACAGACATACTTGTTTTTACTCTGAACAGTGTCTCTATAGAAAAAAAGCATAGACAGAAGCAGGTGCAGAGGACCCATGGTGAAAATCCACCAGAAGCAAGTTGGAAACCACAAGTACATCTATTGAGATAGGTTCATTAAGAAGTTCCTACCCATAGAAATTAAATTTTTGAACACTTTTCATTTTTTAAGTTTTAAATTCTATGTGTCTCTAGGCCTCTAAATGTCAAACCTTGAAAGCTAACTCCAACACTGCTTTTACATTATAGAAAAAAAGTCAGTAAAATAAAAAGTCATGTCTATCTCTGGGTATGACTTTTTTGATTTGTAGGGCATGAGACATCCATGTTGTGTGACACCTTCTCTGCATGCAGTAAAGAGCCACCTCAGCAGCTTTGTCATCAATTGACCAGGACAGAGAACTGTATGGAGAATTCAAGCAAAAGGAAAGCTGACTCAACAGGCCTGAAATAACCAGATTGACTTCTATAGTGGTTCAATTACCCAGATGGCTCTCTAATCCTTTATCTAAATGCTATGAATATAGAACTGTGAAACCTTTTTATCCAGCTATAAAGGGGAGCTCACTCATTTAAATAAGCAGTACTTGTTCCTTAATCTTCACTGTAAGTCTGGGCATGTGGTCCAAATGCCAGGTAACCGACATGGAATTCACCATTGTTCGTGGGTTATCTCCATTGGAAGATTCAGCCAGAAGAAATGGAAGTCTAGAATGCATTCTTTGAGGATCACTGCAGAGTTGAAGAAATAAATTTTACCAAAAAAAATGAAAAAGAGGGAGATACTAGTAACCAGGATATATAATCACCTACTAATGATACTGTGACTGAGAGAAGACTAGGAATCAGAGCTGATTTTTTTTCTTCTCATCTCATTAATCTATGTCTAAGGAATTTTGGGTTAATTTCACTTAACCACACTAAGCCTCTGTGTTCTTATCTATAAAGTGGAACACTTATTTCTCTGCCTAATTCATAAGTTATAGAGATAATAAAATTATAAATATATGTGAATATGCTTTGAAACATGTAAGATATCATAAATATAATACAAATATCTGAATTACCACTGTTGTTTTTAGTGATACATCATGAAGAGGAAATGATTGATGTAAACAAGAAACATCAGGTATCTTACAGATCTCTAACCTCAGTAATACTTGGGCAAGTGTTGGCGTTAAGGATACAGCTAGGTTCATCCATTATATAAGATAGAGACTAAGCAACTTCTGAGGTGTTTTTCCAATTCACATTTCAGTATCAGTGTCTCCCTAAAAATATATTATTCTCATTGGGGGACCACTCTTATAAGAATCTTCTTATAAACTTGAGTGAGAAGCTGCTTTTCTATTTTTGACCACATTGTATGGTATGTGGGATCTTAGTTTCCAAACATGGGATTGAATCCGTGACCCATGCAGCAGAAGGGCAAAGTTCTAACCACTGAACCACCAGGAAATTCCTGAGAAGCTGTTTTTTAGTCATACCCACCCATTCCTTACTGGACTACAGCAGGAATAGGAATGGGGTAACCTACATTATTAAGGCTTAGTTAACCGTTACTTTCTCCTGAAATATTTGATACCCTTCACTACCATAGTTGGATTGAAATTCTGAACTCTCTTGGCTTCCACCTTACCATCCTTTCCTGGTTTCCTTCCTAACTCTTGTGACATTCTTTAGTCTCCTTCTCTGGCTCTTTTTTTATAAATACCCCTTAAATATTATATCCCAAAACTTTGTTTTATCCTTCTACCTTTATACCCTAAAATTATCACTAAATGAGTTTAATTATACATATGTGATAAACACAACTGAAAGGATGATAACTGACAAATGTTTTGTCATCTTTTAAGTCATCTCAGCCTTGTGCTTCCAACTCCCTATTGACTGTCTCCATATTCTGTTAAATATGGGGCTTCTCTAGTGGCTCATATGGTGAAGAATCTGCCTGCAGTAGAGGAGACCCAGATTCAGTCCCAGGGTTGGGACAAGCCTGTGAAGGAGGACATGGCAACCCACTCTAATATTCTTGCCTGGAGAGTCTCAGAGACAGAGGGAGCCTGGTGGATCTAAATTTTTCATCTCATTAATCTATGTCTAAGGAATTTTGGGTTAATTTCACTTAACCACACTAAGCCTCTGTGTTCTTATCTATAAAGTGGAACACTTATTTCTCTGCCTAATTCATAAGTTATAGAGATAATAAAATTATAAATATATGTGAATATGCTTTGAAACATGTAAGATATCATAAATATAATACAAATATCTGAATTACCACTGTTGTTTTTAGTGATACATCATGAAGAGGAAATGATTGATGTAAACAAGAAACATCAGGTATCTTACAGATCTCTAACCTCAGTAATACTTGGGCAAGTGTTGGCGTTAAGGATACAGCTAGGTTCATCCATTATATAAGATAGAGACTAAGCAACTTCTGAGGTGTTTTTCCAATTCACATTTCAGTATCAGTGTCTCCCTAAAAATATATTATTCTCATTGGGGGACCACTCTTATAAGAATCTTCTTATAAACTTGAGTGAGAAGCTGCTTTTCTATTTTTGACCACATTGTATGGTATGTGGGATCTTAGTTTCCAAACATGGGATTGAATCCGTGACCCATGCAGCAGAAGGGCAAAGTTCTAACCACTGAACCACCAGGAAATTCCTGAGAAGCTGTTTTTTAGTCATACCCACCCATTCCTTACTGGACTACAGCAGGAATAGGAATGGGGTAACCTACATTATTAAGGCTTAGTTAACGTTACTTTCTCCTGAAATATTTGATACCCTTCACTACCATAGTTGGATTGAAATTCTGAACTCTCTTGGCTTCCACCTTACCATCCTTTCCTGGTTTCCTTCCTAACTCTTGTGACATTCTTTAGTCTCCTTCTCTGGCTCTTTTTTTATAAATACCCCTTAAATATTATATCCCAAAACTTTGTTTTATCCTTCTACCTTTATACCCTAAAATTATCACTAAATGAGTTTAATTATACATATGTGATAAACACAACTGAAAGGATGATAACTGACAAATGTTTTGTCATCTTTTAAGTCATCTCAGCCTTGTGCTTCCAACTCCCTATTGACTGTCTCCATATTCTGTTAAATATGGGGCTTCTCTAGTGGCTCATATGGTGAAGAATCTGCCTGCAGTAGAGGAGACCCAGATTCAGTCCCAGGGTTGGGACAAGCCTGTGAAGGAGGACATGGCAACCCACTCTAATATTCTTGCCTGGAGAGTCTCAGAGACAGAGGAGCCTGGTGGATTATAGTCCATGAGGTTGCAAAGAGTTGGACATGACTGAGTGACTACAAATACACATACTCTATAAGATCCAAACTTCTTTAGTAAGGAACACAGGACTCCTCATATCTGAATGCCTTAAATTTGAAGTGTTATCTCCTGCTGTGGCCTCTGTTTGCCCTAAGATTTGGATCAGTATCACATTTTAGTCAGAAAGGCCTGAATATCAATGCCAGACTAATCCATATTCAAATCCTAGCTTCACTGTTTACCAGATGTGTAGAAATAACCAAATCACCAAGGCTGTTTGAGCCTTCTGTTCCTAATCTATGAAATATTTGTTGTGAGAATTAAATAAGATCCTATATATTAACCTAGCTTAGGTCCTAGCACAACTTAGTTGCTTAGCAAATATTGATTCCTTTCTGTTCCTCTCCAGAACTGTTCCAGTATTTAGATCTTCTTAAACATGCCATGATTTATTTTCCACATAACTGTTTTTACACATGATATTCTTTTGGCCTAGAATGCACCCTCTTCACCACCCCAGGCCTCGTGCTTGCCAGGCACACTATTACACAGCTCTTAAGAATGTTATTATCTGGAAATATTTTCTTGATAAGACCACACTGCAGTTAAATCCAGGTGCTCTTTCCTCCGGGCCTTGGCAGCATTTTATTCCTAAGTCTATTACTTTATATTATAAATGATTATTTATATGTATCTCCCCCACTAGACTGTGAGTTCACTGATTTTGATATTCAAAATCAAGCAGTTAAATGTCATAGTTTTGAAGAGATTGCAAACCACTGATGTCATACGGGTCATATGCAGGTGATGTAAGAGACACAGGTTCAATCCGTGGCTCCAGAAAATCCTCTGGAGGAGAACATGGCAATCCACTCCAGTAATCTTGCCTGGAGAATCTGATCGACAGAGAGCCTGGCAAATTACAGTCCATAGGGTTACAAGGAGTCT
The DNA here is from genome assembly GCA_022376925.1 of Tragulus kanchil. Classification (NCBI taxonomy): domain Eukaryota; kingdom Metazoa; phylum Chordata; class Mammalia; order Artiodactyla; family Tragulidae; genus Tragulus; species Tragulus kanchil. Next base: position 238,646,449 of record JAIOJX010000004.1, on the reverse strand, counting down.
GACATGAAAGTAATAAAAATAAATATTATATTAGTTAAACTGCATGTGGTAGAGATACTAATTATATGGGACCATTCATATATTCAGGGTTCCCTGGTGGCTCAGACAATAAAGAATCTGTCTGCAATGTGGGAGACCCAAGTTCGATCCCTGAGTCTTTTTCCATTTTAAGCACTGGGAACACAAAGATACCTTAGATATTGTCCCTACCATCTGATGTTTAGAGTGAAATCTTAAGTGGGCCAAGATTTAAATTTTAAATTAAAACATAATTTTCATTTGTACTCATTTTTTTCACAGAAAGAAGTGTAAACATTCCATGAACTTTAAGTTCTTCTCTTTATCCCCTCTGTTCATCACTGAGAGGAAAGACTTGCACTATTTATATATGTGAAAATAGTTTTAGAAACAATCCAATACCAAGGCTGTTGAGCCTTCTGTTCCTAATCTATGAAATATTTGTTGTGAGAATTAAATAAGATCCTATATATTAACCTAGCTTAGGTCCTAGCACAACTTAGTTGCTTAGCAAATATTGATTCCTTTCTGTTCCTCTCCAGAACTGTTCCAGTATTTAGATCTTCTTAAACATGCCATGATTTATTTTCCACATAACTGTTTTTACACATGATATTCTTTTGGCCTAGAATGCACCCTCTTCACCACCCCAGGCCTCGTGCTTGCCAGGCACACTATTACACAGCTCTTAAGAATGTTATTATCTGGAAATATTTTCTTGATAAGACCACACTGCAGTTAAATCCAGGTGCTCTTTCCTCCGGGCCTTGGCAGCATTTTATTCCTAAGTCTATTACTTTATATTATAAATGATTATTTATATGTATCTCCCCCACTAGACTGTGAGTTCACTGATTTTGATATTCAAAATCAAGCAGTTAAATGTCATAGTTTTGAAGAGATTGCAAACCACTGATGTCATACGGGTCATATGCAGGTGATGTAAGAGACACAGGTTCAATCCGTGGCTCCAGAAAATCCTCTGGAGGAGAACATGGCAATCCACTCCAGTAATCTTGCCTGGAGAATCTGATCGACAGAGAGCCTGGCAAATTACAGTCCATAGGGTTACAAGGAGTCTGACATGAAAGTAATAAAAATAAATATTATATTAGTTAAACTGCATGTGGTAGAGATACTAATTATATGGGACCATTCATATATTCAGGGTTCCCTGGTGGCTCAGACAATAAAGAATCTGTCTGCAATGTGGGAGACCCAAGTTCGATCCCTGAGTCTTTTTCCATTTTAAGCACTGGGAACACAAAGATACCTTAGATATTGTCCCTACCATCTGATGTTTAGAGTGAAATCTTAAGTGGGCCAAGATTTAAATTTTAAATTAAAACATAATTTTCATTTGTACTCATTTTTTTCACAGAAAGAAGTGTAAACATTCCATGAACTTTAAGTTCTTCTCTTTATCCCCTCTGTTCATCACTGAGAGGAAAGACTTGCACTATTTATATATGTGAAAATAGTTTTAGAAACAAGTCCCTAGAGACCAGTCAAGACTCATATTGGTTCAAGTATATGGCTGTCTGGTGAAAGGTAGACATCAGAGTAGGTTGATCAAACAAGTCACTGATGTCATCAAAGACCTAGATTCTTTCCTTCTCCTCAACTTCATCTGCAAGGGAACTGCCAGTGATAAACAAGGCTACATGCTCCCTTTTTCACATGCAGAGGAAAATGAAGTATGCCTCTTTCGCCATCAGGGAACAGAGGTCCTTCTTCAATCTGATTTTTCAAAGGAACTTACTGAAGATACCAAGTGAAAGCTGTATAAAGATTGGCTTAGCTCTGACCTCTCAAAGCAATCACCAGCAAAGAGCATGAAACTCAGCCAATCAGAGCCCACCTTGGAGCTAAATTCAAATTGCACTAATGCACATACTGAGAGATGATGGAAAAGGTATCAGAGGCAACATCCACCTACTACATTATAATTAAGGAGAGAAGAGAAAAGGCTGGCTAGTCTTTTGCACACACAGAGGACCAGGAAGACAAGTGTGTCTCAACAGTTTGTTACTAGTTATTTATTACAGAGGAGACTGAAGTGCATTTAAAAGTTCTTTTACTTGATTAATCTGCTCAATGTTTCTTCTTTCTGAAATACATTTTCAGAATATATGGAATTTTTCTTTTTTCCTTTTTTTTTTTAACTGAAATCCACTTTGGGGCCCAACATCATTTTGGCTCCAGGGTTATCTCTTTATTAATTGTCAAATGTCTGCATTAGCTGTCTTTATTTTTTAGAATAATCTCAATGTCCCATCCAACCCTTACAGCTTATTCATTGGAACCACTTTTCAAAACTTATAAAGTTTTCTATTTAGTGAGGAAAGTGATCTCTTTCTTTTTTGTCCTCTTCTCTCACATCAGTAAATCTGAACATTTTTAAAATGTGGTTAATCTGTTGCTTTATTTCATTTTTGTACTCATTTTTTTCACAGAAAGAAGTGTAAACATTCCATGAACTTTAAGTTCTTCTCTTTATCCCCTCTGTTCATCACTGAGAGGAAAGACTTGCACTATTTATATATGTGAAAATAGTTTTAGAAACAAGTCCCTAGAGACCAGTCAAGACTCATATTGGTTCAAGTATATGGCTGTCTGGTGAAAGGTAGACATCAGAGTAGGTTGATCAAACAAGTCACTGATGTCATCAAAGACCTAGATTCTTTCCTTCTCCTCAACTTCATCTGCAAGGGAACTGCCAGTGATAAACAAGGCTACATGCTCCCTTTTTCACATGCAGAGGAAAATGAAGTATGCCTCTTTCGCCATCAGGGAACAGAGGTCCTTCTTCAATCTGATTTTTCAAAGGAACTTACTGAAGATACCAAGTGAAAGCTGTATAAAGATTGGCTTAGCTCTGACCTCTCAAAGCAATCACCAGCAAAGAGCATGAAACTCAGCCAATCAGAGCCCACCTTGGAGCTAAATTCAAATTGCACTAATGCACATACTGAGAGATGATGGAAAAGGTATCAGAGGCAACATCCACCTACTACATTATAATTAAGGAGAGAAGAGAAAAGGCTGGCTAGTCTTTTGCACACACAGAGGACCAGGAAGACAAGTGTGTCTCAACAGTTTGTTACTAGTTATTTATTACAGAGGAGACTGAAGTGCATTTAAAAGTTCTTTTACTTGATTAATCTGCTCAATGTTTCTTCTTTCTGAAATACATTTTCAGAATATATGGAATTTTTCTTTTTTCCTTTTTTTTTTTAACTGAAATCCACTTTGGGGCCCAACATCATTTTGGCTCCAGGGTTATCTCTTTATTAATTGTCAAATGTCTGCATTAGCTGTCTTTATTTTTTAGAATAATCTCAATGTCCCATCCAACCCTTACAGCTTATTCATTGGAACCACTTTTTCAAAAACTTATAAAGTTTTCTATTTAGTGAGGAAAGTGATCTCTTTCTTTTTTGTCCTCTTCTCTCACATCAGTAAATCTGAACATTTTTAAAATGTGGTTAATCTGTTGCTTTGATTTCTCAGAAACATTGTTAGTGAGAAGAAAAACTATATACTTGGAAAAATTAAGTAAATTAAGTGATAGAATCAAAAAAAAAAACCTTACCCCTGATGTAGAGAACTATCTTTTTCCCTGTGACAATTCAAATGCCCTTTTACTTTCTCCACCACCAAAAAAAGCATCCATGTGCATTCACACATGCATGATCACACAAAGCCTCTAGGAATAAAAATAGAATTTTTTTTCTAGAAAACAATGTACTGATACTCTAAACTGAAAGCATGGCGTTTTGCTGGATGTGAAAGTGATTCTTGCTCAGTCATGTCTTTGCAACCCCATGGACTATAGCCCTCCAGGATCCTCCATCCATGGGATTCTCCAGGAAAGAATATTGGAGTGGATAGCCATTCACTTCTCCAAGGGGTCTTCCAGACCTAGGGATTGAACCCAGGTTTCCTGCATTGCAGGCAGATTCTTTATCATTTGAGTCACAAGGAAACCCTTTACTGGGTATATGACTATGAAGCTCTCAGTTCTTCACTGGCAGAAAAAGAGGACTGACCTGTCAGGCCAGGTCGAGCCACCTGATTAGAGGTGTGCAATTCCATGTCTAAAGTCCTAGGGTTACAAGGTGGGGGAGTTAGGGTGAAGAAGAGATCAAATAAGCTCTACAGTTTCCCTTTCCTATTAAATGCCTTTGGAAAATCATTGCTGTTATATATAATCTGTGACCTTCATCCCTATGAAAATCTCACATGAATGCCTTAGAGTTTATTTTTTTAACTTTTATTCTCCTTAACAGTTGTTGAGTTGTTATCAGTGATCAGTTCTTGCTGTTCCTCTTGAACAATCTTTCTGTTTCTAAAAAAGAACATTTACTAATAACAAGGTCAGAGGGTGCCAGGTTTCTGATTTCCAGCTGGGTGCTATCACTCACTCATTCCATTTTCTGCTATTTATGTTCCAGCCTTGATCCAGGCTAGTATATCAGGGGAGGGAGTCATCTCAATTTTCTCACATCTCGATTGTGAAACAGGCAGACTAAGAGGCAAACTTAGTCATGAGACTCATTCTGTAGGAATCTCAACAGGTTACTACTGCCATGGAGGAAACACAAGGCTGTGGTTTCCAGAAGAGGATTCCAATGGCACTAATCTTTCTTCTTCCTTAACAGGAAGGAATATTTTCTCCCATGGTTACTCTCAGACCAGCTCAGAGAGAATTACCTGCTCGAGGCTAGCTCCCTCATCTCAAGTGTGCAGACTCATTAATCACAGAACTGAATGCCCTCACAGAGACAATATCAGGCTAAGAGAAGTCAACCAATGTGTGTCAAAATACATTACTTAACTGTAACAAACAATCTGGTTGTTTCCTGTAAGCAATATAGGACATGTCCTGCAGGGGGTTTGTTGTGAGTGTACTATGTCCTAATTTATGTGAGACTCTTCCAACAATATCTGGTATACAGTGAGTGCTCAACTATTATTAGTCTAAGACAGCCAGGTCTTTCAGAAAGAATGGTGCTCTAGAAAGCAGGAGATCTAGGTTACAGTCCCGCCTCTTGTATTAATGCATTCTCCTTGTTTAATACATTCTCCTTGTATGACACTGGGAAAGTCAATCAAGTTCTCTGAGCCTCAGCTCCTGACCTAGAAAATGGGAACAACTTCATCTCTCATGTAGATTTTTCAAGGAATGATAGACTCAGATGCAGTAAAGGTTTTGAGAACTTTTCATAAGTCATGAAATATGGTACAAATCTTAACATTCACTGCTAGCGTGTGATGGCAGGCACATTGTTTGGAATCTGAACAAGCACCCAATATCAGAGTAAACAGTCAACAATATTTACTACATGGATCATAATTTCTCTGGCAGTATCACTCTGATGACTATCATTATGCCCTCTCACTCAATTTGTCCTTCTTGAATTTTTTTTTTCATTCATTTAATCACATCCAGTACTTGATTGATAATATCAGAAAGGATTATTGCCCACTAGTTAATTGTTACTACCCAAGATTTTATTTATTTAAATACTTGTTTTTGCTGTTAGAATAGCAAATATCAATAATACTATATGGCACATTATAACTTTTGAAAACAATTTCTGGTCTCTTATATAATCCTCACTATAACACTCTGAGGTAGGCATTTTGCTATTATCCTCACTTTGCAAGCCCAAGAGCAAAATGGCTCCTGATTGCCTCCAAAATAAAGTTGACATCAACTCACAGGGCCACGTCATGGTTAAAAGCACAAACTGTAAAACCAGACAGCCTAAAATTCACTTTCTAGCTCTGCCATGTACCTCCATGTGACCCTGGGCAAGTTATTCAAACTGTATGCCCTCACAGAGACAATATCAGGCTAAGAGAAGTCAACCAATGTGTGTCAAAATACATTACTTAACTGTAACAAACAATCTGGTTGTTTCCTGTAAGCAATATAGGACATGTCCTGCAGGGGGTTTGTTGTGAGTGTACTATGTCCTAATTTATGTGAGACTCTTCCAACAATATCTGGTATACAGTGAGTGCTCAACTATTATTAGTCTAAGACAGCCAGGTCTTTCAGAAAGAATGGTGCTCTAGAAAGCAGGAGATCTAGGTTACAGTCCCGCCTCTTGTATTAATGCATTCTCCTTGTTTAATACATTCTCCTTGTATGACACTGGGAAAGTCAATCAAGTTCTCTGAGCCTCAGCTCCTGACCTAGAAAATGGGAACAACTTCATCTCTCATGTAGATTTTTCAAGGAATGATAGACTCAGATGCAGTAAAGGTTTTGAGAACTTTTCATAAGTCATGAAATATGGTACAAATCTTAACATTCACTGCTAGCGTGTGATGGCAGGCACATTGTTTGGAATCTGAACAAGCACCCAATATCAGAGTAAACAGTCAACAATATTTACTACATGGATCATAATTTCTCTGGCAGTATCACTCTGATGACTATCATTATGCCCTCTCACTCAATTTGTCCTTCTTGAATTTTTTTTTTCATTCATTTAATCACATCCAGTACTTGATTGATAATATCAGAAAGGATTATTGCCCACTAGTTAATTGTTACTACCCAAGATTTTATTTATTTAAATACTTGTTTTTGCTGTTAGAATAGCAAATATCAATAATACTATATGGCACATTATAACTTTTGAAAACAATTTCTGGTCTCTTATATAATCCTCACTATAACACTCTGAGGTAGGCATTTTGCTATTATCCTCACTTTGCAAGCCCAAGAGCAAAATGGCTCCTGATTGCCTCCAAAATAAAGTTGACATCAACTCACAGGGCCACGTCATGGTTAAAAGCACAAACTGTAAAACCAGACAGCCTAAAATTCACTTTCTAGCTCTGCCATGTACCTCCATGTGACCCTGGGCAAGTTATTCAAACTGTACCTCTGTTTCCTTACCTAGAAAAAGAGTAATAGTAGTACTTACCTCATAAGATACTTGGAAGAATTAATTGTCAAAATATGTAAAACATTTGCAAGATCCATGGAATCAGTGAATATTAGCTATTACTGTATTTAATCTGACATTCAGAGTCCTCAACAGCATAAAGTCAGTCTGTCTTTCCAGATAGCTCTCCCTTCTGCCTTTGCACACATCCTATTCTCCAGCCATCTTCATTCATAGTGGACCTAATTGATGCATGAGGAGAACAGTTGCTTGGTAAACTGTTGTTGAAAAATAAATGACAGGGCTTCCCTGGTGGTCCAGTGGGTAAAGAGTCCACCTTGCAGTGCAAGGGGCAGCGGTTTGATCCCTGGCCCAGGAGGATCTCATGTGCTGCAGAGCAGCTTGACTGGTGTGTCCAATTATGAGTCAGCCTCTGGAGCGCATGTGCCCAGAGCCAGTGCTCTGCACCAAAAGAGGCCACTGCAATGAGAGGCCCACACAGGCCAAAGAATAAAGATGGATGAAAATAAATAAATGAAAGACCAATAAAAATACACCAAAATAAATAAATGACAAGAAAACAGGCTGGCAGGAAGGAAGGAAAGTAGAAAGATAAGGAAGAGGGAGGAAGAGATGGAGGAAGAAATGAAGGGGGCAAGGAGGGAGGGAGAGAAAAGAAGCAAGTTATTTTACCTTTCTCCTCTTTCATACCCCAGTCCCTTCATCAAAAACACTAGAGGGTTTTAATTTTCCTCAAGGAGTATGAAGTATGATAACTTTTGTAGAGTAGCAAATATCATTTCTTGGCACATTATAACTTTTGAAAACAATTTCTGGTCTCTTATATAATCCTCACTATAACACTCTGAGGTAGGCATTTTGCTATTATCCTCACTTTGCAAGCCCAAGAGCAAAATGGCTCCTGATTGCCTCCAAAATAAAGTTGACATCAACTCACAGGGCCACGTCATGGTTAAAAGCACAAACTGTAAAACCAGACAGCCTAAAATTCACTTTCTAGCTCTGCCATGTACCTCCATGTGACCCTGGGCAAGTTATTCAAACTGTACCTCTGTTTCCTTACCTAGAAAAAGAGTAATAGTAGTACTTACCTCATAAGATACTTGGAAGAATTAATTGTCAAAATATGTAAAACATTTGCAAGATCCATGGAATCAGTGAATATTAGCTATTACTGTATTTAATCTGACATTCAGAGTCCTCAACAGCATAAAGTCAGTCTGTCTTTCCAGATAGCTCTCCCTTCTGCCTTTGCACACATCCTATTCTCCAGCCATCTTCATTCATAGTGGACCTAATTGATGCATGAGGAGAACAGTTGCTTGGTAAACTGTTGTTGAAAAATAAATGACAGGGCTTCCCTGGTGGTCCAGTGGGTAAAGAGTCCACCTTGCAGTGCAAGGGGCAGCGGTTTGATCCCTGGCCCAGGAGGATCTCATGTGCTGCAGAGCAGCTTGACTGGTGTGTCCAATTATGAGTCAGCCTCTGGAGCGCATGTGCCCAGAGCCAGTGCTCTGCACCAAAAGAGGCCACTGCAATGAGAGGCCCACACAGGCCAAAGAATAAAGATGGATGAAAATAAATAAATTTAAAAACCAATAAAAATACACCAAAATAAATAAATGACAAGAAAACAGGCTGGCAGGAAGGAAGGAAAGTAGAAAGATAAGGAAGAGGGAGGAAGAGATGGAGGAAGAAATGAAGGGGGCAAGGAGGGAGGGAGAGAAAAGAAGCAAGTTATTTTACCTTTCTCCTCTTTCATACCCCAGTCCCTTCATCAAAAACACTAGAGGGTTTTAATTTTCCTCAAGGAGTATGAAGTATGATAACTTTTGTAGAGTCAGCAAAGCCACAACTTTATTTTTTTGCACCAGTTTGACCTGCATTTTCCAAATTACTTCTGCTTATCTATATATTGCCACTATAAAGTTTTTTTCCATCATAAACTACCTTTGAATATTGTGCAAGATATTTTATATATATTGCAACACAATAAGATGCCACTGAATGAATTTAATTTCATTCTTGGTATATGTGCATAAACAGAAATAGTGCCACTCAAAGCACTTTCAGAAGTTTTCAAGCCTTGAAAAAAATTGCATTCCATCTTCTTACACACAGTTAGGGTCACTGTGCTGTCGGATGCTGAAAAATAAGGAAGGAAGAGTAAAAATCCTGAACAGTATAGTTTACCAACTTCTTTCTATGTTTTTATAATTTGTATCCTTTCAAAAACTGATTTTGATTACATTCTTTGAGGAAAAATTTTCATATTTTTAATCACACTTTAGTTCTCCTTAGCCTAATCCCTGACCTTTTTATAACATTTGACATACATATATAAGAATGTTAATCTGTTATCAGCTAAGAATGTTAGAGCTTTTATAGTATTCAATATTTTTGTACAGTTTTTAGTAGCATGTCTGTATGTTTAATTTGTATTGTTTCTACATGAACTATCTGAAAGGAAATTTTTGATGTCTACTTGAATTTTAAATATTTGCATTGAGAATATCAGTGAAAAGTATATGTTAACTATATTTTTCCCGCCAGATCTCAGATCCAGGCCTTGATTTTGGTTGTTTTCTCAGTTTTAGTTGGATATTACATGTCCCCAGAAAGAAAATTTCTCAGCATGTGGAAAGAAAGGGAGGCATTTCAATATTTCATTCATTTCTTTTCCTACAAGTGAGGTGACATTTGTTTCTAGTTTATTATCTGAAATAGACACAAATTAAGGGAGTTTGGGTCCGTGTATGATTTTCAAGACCATCCTAGAAACTAGTTGAAGGAAACTGGTATCATGCCATCATTCATTCCTTTTTATTTTTTTGTATCTCCTATGCTTAGTATTTCTTTTACTATAACTCATAAAAATGAATATTCTTGGCCTAAGACATAGTTTAAGCCTTATAAACAGTATGCTCTCTTTATTCCTAATTTTAATACATCTTATTTTATTGTTTCTTATTTTATTGTGGCTACTTTTTATACTTCTGATAAACCAAAACACCGGACTGAGGCCTTACTACCATATTATGACCATGAAGATTTTTTCCCTCTGTTAGGATTTCTTAGAGAAAAGTGTTTTCACTTTCTCTGTTGTCTCTTTACAGTATTCTTCTTTCCTAAACCAACACTTTAGTGATAGAGCTACCCAACATGCTTTGTCTGGTTACTTTCCAAAAGGTGAAATATATAAACTTATAAAGGAAGGTTCTCTTTATTCAAAATGCTTATTCTAAATGTTCTTTAGTTTGATTTATGATGTTGTGCTAGTTTTTGCCATATAGCAGAGTCAGTTATACATATATGTATATCCACTCTTTTAAATTCAATTCCCATATAAGTCCTTACAGAGTATTGAATAGAGTTCCCTATGCTATTGAGCCGTCCAAGATGGTATTTTTCTCAAGCATCCCACAGAGATATCAAATAAAATGTAATAATGTTCCTGTGACAGAGGAGAAATTTTTCCATTGTCGCTAAAATTAAAATTGTGAGTATACCATAATGACTGTGTTGACTGGGTGTTCCATTGTTCTCCCAGTATAGGTATGGAACAACTACTTTTCATAGTTCCTTGGTTTATTGGCTAGTAACAGAGTCATAAAGTCCCTTAGCAAGAAACTGGTTTTCTTTTAAAGTTTAGTCAAGAATTTATTGTTTAAAAGGGAAAAAAGGTCACTTCCTAGAGGCCTGCCTGGTTAAACAGGTTAGGCAGTATTTTTTTTACAAAGTCAAATGAGTGTGAAGGTAGTGAAGGATCATGGCTTACGTGGCGTAGTGAATAGAGAAAACCTCTTCTTGTTCAGACTTGTACCCCCAAGCTCTGTGCGTTATCCAAGGGACATACTGAGTCATCTGAATTCAATCATTTCAGATCCCAAGGGTTGGTTAGAGATATCTGTGAGGTGGGAGGTTTAAAAATTTGTCTAAAAAGTCAAATAGGTTAAGTTCAGTATAATTTTTATTTTAAAGAATCTTCCTCCTTACCAGTGTGCCTACCTCTTAAATTATTGAAATAATGACTATAAAGAGACTCAAAGAGGTCATATCACAAGTGAAAAAGAATAGAGAATTTCAGTTAATTGCCAGCTTCACAGAGCAAGTCAATAGCAGTTGGAGGAAAATAGAACTAAAATGCCAACTCATTCCATTACTGGGTTTCAGTCTCCCTTACTATCAACACAGTCTATGTAAAAGCTCCTCTGTCTCAATCTTGTAAGTGTTCAATGTGTAATAGAGGTGAACACACCCCTCTCCACAGCTTTCTCAAGATGGGGGGAGGTGTGCCATTTGTTTCCCTGGATCACAGGTAACTAAGCCCCTTCTTTAGCCTTTCAATTGTCCAGTGGCACTAAGTGCTCTCTCTGGAGTATTGCTGGAGTTTGTCTTCATGAGGTATCAGGATGATTCACTGAGGACTTCTGGAAACAGGTCAGAAAAGGTATATGCTGATACGTTAGGGCAGTCAAAGTTACTAGCTAGTCTCCGAGGTGGGGTTCTGGTATGGGTTTTTCTAATCAAATTGCACAAGGGCATTCATAAGACAAAAGTCTGTATAATCAAAGCTATGGTTTTTCCAGTAGTCATGTACAGATGTAAGACATGGATCATAAAAAAGGCTAAGTGCCGAAGAATTGATGCCTTCAAATTGTGGTGTGAATATTCATTGGAAGAACTAATGCTGAAGCTGAAGCTCCAATACACTGGCCACCTGAGGCAAAGAGCCAACTCATTGGAAAAGACCCTGATGCTGGAAAAGACTGAGGGCAAGAGGAGAAGAGGACAACAGTGGATGAGAGTGTTGGATGGCATCACTGACTTCTTGAGATATCTCTTGGAACGTGAGACATGAGTTTGAGCCAATCTGGGAGATAGTGAAGGACAGGAAAGCCTGGTGTGCTGTAGTCCATGAGGTTGCAAAGAGTCAGACACAGTTTAGCAACTAAACAACAACAGTTCATAAGAGGACCCTCGAGGCTGTCTTATTCCTGGGTCAGTGACCCTAGCACTTCTGGAACTACCAGTGTTTAGATCCAGACTTGTCCCCCCAAGCTCTGTGCGTTATCCAAGGGACATACTGAGTCATCTGAATTCAATCATTTCAGATCCCAAGGGTTGGTTAGAGATATCTGTGAGGTGGGAGGTTTAAAAATTTGTCTAAAAAGTCAAATAGGTTAAGTTCAGTATAATTTTTATTTTAAAGAATCTTCCTCCTTACCAGTGTGCCTACCTCTTAAATTATTGAAATAATGACTATAAAGAGACTCAAAGAGGTCATATCACAAGTGAAAAAGAATAGAGAATTTCAGTTAATTGCCAGCTTCACAGAGCAAGTCAATAGCAGTTGGAGGAAAATAGAACTAAAATGCCAACTCATTCCATTACTGGGTTTCAGTCTCCCTTACTATCAACACAGTCTATGTAAAAGCTCCTCTGTCTCAATCTTGTAAGTGTTCAATGTGTAATAGAGGTGAACACACCCCTCTCCACAGCTTTCTCAAGATGGGGGGAGGTGTGCCATTTGTTTCCCTGGATCACAGGTAACTAAGCCCCTTCTTTAGCCTTTCAATTGTCCAGTGGCACTAAGTGCTCTCTCTGGAGTATTGCTGGAGTTTGTCTTCATGAGGTATCAGGATGATTCACTGAGGACTTCTGGAAACAGGTCAGAAAAGGTATATGCTGATACGTTAGGGCAGTCAAAGTTACTAGCTAGTCTCCGAGGTGGGGTTCTGGTATGGGTTTTCTAATCAAATTGCACAAGGGCATTCATAAGACAAAAGTCTGTATAATCAAAGCTATGGTTTTTCCAGTAGTCATGTACAGATGTAAGACATGGATCATAAAAAAGGCTAAGTGCCGAAGAATTGATGCCTTCAAATTGTGGTGTGAATATTCATTGGAAGAACTAATGCTGAAGCTGAAGCTCCAATACACTGGCCACCTGAGGCAAAGAGCCAACTCATTGGAAAAGACCCTGATGCTGGAAAAGACTGAGGGCAAGAGGAGAAGAGGACAACAGTGGATGAGAGTGTTGGATGGCATCACTGACTTCTTGAGATATCTCTTGGAACGTGAGACATGAGTTTGAGCCAATCTGGGAGATAGTGAAGGACAGGAAAGCCTGGTGTGCTGTAGTCCATGAGGTTGCAAAGAGTCAGACACAGTTTAGCAACTAAACAACAACAGTTCATAAGAGGACCCTCGAGGCTGTCTTATTCCTGGGTCAGTGACCCTAGCACTTCTGGAACTACCAGTTTTAGAAATAACTTAAGAATAGGTATTAGAGGGCTTCCCTGGTGGTCCAGTGGGTAAGGACACCTCCTTGCAGGGCAAGGGGCACCGGTTCGATCCCTGGCCTGGGAAGATCCCACGTCCCGCAGAGCGGCTGGACTGATGTGTCCAATTACCAAGTTGGAGCTCTGGGGCGCATGTGCCCAGAGCCGGTGCTCTGTGACAACAGAGGCCACAGTGATGAGAGGCCCACACGGGCTAAAGAACAAAGATGGATGAAAATGGACAAATGAAAGACCAATAGAAGTGGCCCGCCTGCTCCCCTCCTTCCCCACCCCACCCCTCCAAAATAAATAAATAAATAAATCTTTAAAAAAAAAAAAAAGAATAGGTATTAGAATTGTCCCAGTCCCTGAGCTTTGCTCTTTTTCTTCTCTTCCTTCTCGCCCAACTCTTCCACTTCCTCAAAAAAAAAACAGAAAGAAAAAAGAAAACATCTCATTTCATCTCAACATTTACCTCCTTCTCTTTCCTCTAACACAAAAGAGTTCATGCTATTTCTTTTTACCAATATTAGAATTTTTAAAACTTCCAGGAAGCACTCAGGTATTAGAAAATCAACCCCATGCTTTCTTGGGAAGAGCATTTATTCTTCAGTGATAACTCTTTTTATCTACTCCCTCTGCTATGAAATATTCAGGGAGATTTCTTGCTACAGCAATGAAAAAAAATTTAGTTAGGTTCTCAGGAAGTCACCCTCATCATTATCTTCAATAAGGTGCACCTATTGAGAGGGAATGAGCCCTGCATCTGAAGAGAACCAGAATCCCCTATTCCTTCAGAAGACTGGTGGAAAAGGAAATAAGAGAGGGAGGAGAGAAGGAATGGAGGAAGAGAGAAAAGGAAGGCAAAAGAGAGAAGAGAGAAGAGTAGATAAGATCAGAGGAGAGAAAAGGAAAAGATGGAAGGAGAAGTAGTCTCAAGGATGGAGAGGAAGGAAAAAGGACTAGAGAAAAGCAAAAATTTAAATGTGTGTTAGAATACCTTAAAAGGTATTCTCCAAATGTCTAGGCATCTTTATGGTGGGAATAGGACAAAGTAAGCCTTGTCGTAAAATAACACTGGAAGTTCCACACAATGAAAGAATGCCTTTGGTAAAGCATATGTCAAGCCCCATGCCCTCTGAGCTGTAAATTGGTGCATTTAACTTAGTGATCCTGCTGACGTAGTACATTATTGCTCACCAAGGGCTGATCTAGAGATGATGATGTTGTTGAAACCCTGCCAAGTGACTTTTGAACTCAGCACCTTTCTAATCTAGTTTCTTATTCACTAAACAGTCGGCTCCCTCACAAACAGTCTGTGTGTGCCTGTTATCTTGTCTTGGCCCATACAAGATTGCCTCTGTCTTCACAGTTGGCATCTTAAGGTCTTTGATGATAGCATGAATTCCTACCAGATAAGAGCAAAGGAAGCCCATTGAACTTACAATTTGAATAAGGCAGCAAATCAAATTTGCTTTGTTAAAGTCTTGCTCATAGGAAATTAGACCATGATTTTTAGGGTGATGGTTAGAAACACTGATTCACCCAGTAGGACTGACTTGGGATTCACTAGTTCCCTGATAGGCTATGTTCCAAACTAGTGGGAACACATTTGACCAGCCATTTCAGTCTGCCCAACTGAGATGCTTCTTGGAATGTGGGGCCTCAGTCTTAAAAGTGGAAGGTCTTAAGCAAACCAGAAGATAATCACCACTCGTCACTCCCCTACTTGCCCCCCATAAACTTGCAGCTTGAAAATTGCTTTAGCAGTTCTCCAGAACTGAGCTACCCTGAAAACTGCCCCTCCAAATGACCCAAGGGCTGAGACTCTATCTCATCCATTTTCATGTTCCTGTAGCCTGGTACATTATGTGGCACTGAGAAAAACTGAGTCAGCTGAGCAACTGCATTGATCTTCTGCTGAATATGTACTTAATGGGAACTATGATGTCCTCAGGCAAGAACTGTATCTTCTGCACAGTTGATGTACCCTCAGGCTTCCTAAGTGGAATTTAGCTTGGATGGGAATAGAAACCCTTTAAGATTCACCTTCCCACATTAAACTATGTGGTTTTTAAAACACCCTCAGTCACTAAGAATACAGGTGAAGAGTCAGACTAAATTGAACTCAAATCCAGGCTCCACAATTCACTGACTGTGTGACCTTAAGCATGTCACGTAATTTCTCTGTGTGTCTCTTTTCTCATCCATGGCCCTCCTAGGTGGGAGGACCAAGTGAGACCCATGTGGGCAGCATCCCTAGCTCTTAGTTGTATGGTAAGAACCTAACACGTTACTTCCTGTACTTTGACTTTTCTTTCTAAGCACCAAAGGACCAAAGATGAGGATAATTAGAAAATATGTATAATAATATCTCCCAAGTTTCATTTAAGCATCAAGAGCCTACCTACCATGGATTTTTATTTTTTAACACCAAAAGTGCATCCTTATTATGATAATCTGCCTATGACTATAGTGAGAAAAACCTTATAAAGCAACAGTCACCAAAACTCCACATACCTGGAGTGGGATGGTGTGGGGTGATGGTCATCTCTTTACCACCCCCTTTTATTACTTAAGCTTCCTATTACATGAGACATTTACTCAATTTTCACTGAACTTTTCACAACCAGAGAAAGTCACTGGACTTGGTCCAGCTCCTATAAAAGTTTACTGCTCTCTTAGTTACTGCATAATGATTCCTAAGAGTTAACCATTGTTAAAACTGACTTGGGATTCACTAGTTCCCTATGCTTCCAAACTAGTGGGAAATTTCATGCCCTCAATGGGGCCTCAGTCTTAAAAGTGGAAGGTCTTAAGCAAACCAGAAGATAATCACCACTCGTCACTCCCCTACTTGCCCCCCATAAACTTGCAGCTTGAAAATTGCTTTAGCAGTTCTCCAGAACTGAGCTACCCTGAAAACTGCCCCTCCAAATGACCCAAGGGCTGAGACTCTATCTCATCCATTTTCATGTTCCTGTAGCCTGGTACATTATGTGGCACTGAGAAAAACTGAGTCAGCTGAGCAACTGCATTGATCTTCTGCTGAATATGTACTTAATGGGAACTATGATGTCCTCAGGCAAGAACTGTATCTTCTGCACAGTTGATGTACCCTCAGGCTTCCTAAGTGGAATTTAGCTTGGATGGGAATAGAAACCCTTTAAGATTCACCTTCCCACATTAAACTATGTGGTTTTTTAAAACACCCTCAGTCACTAAGAATACAGGTGAAGAGTCAGACTAAATTGAACTCAAATCCAGGCTCCACAATTCACTGACTGTGTGACCTTAAGCATGTCACGTAATTTCTCTGTGTGTCTCTTTTCTCATCCATGGCCCTCCTAGGTGGGAGGACCAAGTGAGACCCATGTGGGCAGCATCCCTAGCTCTTAGTTGTATGGTAAGAACCTAACACGTTACTTCCTGTACTTTGACTTTTCTTTCTAAGCACCAAAGGACCAAAGATGAGGATAATTAGAAAATATGTATAATAATATCTCCCAAGTTTCATTTAAGCATCAAGAGCCTACCTACCATGGATTTTTATTTTTTAACACCAAAAGTGCATCCTTATTATGATAATCTGCCTATGACTATAGTGAGAAAAACCTTATAAAGCAACAGTCACCAAAACTCCACATACCTGGAGTGGGATGGTGTGGGGTGATGGTCATCTCTTTACCACCCCCTTTTATTACTTAAGCTTCCTATTACATGAGACATTTACTCAATTTTCACTGAACTTTTCACAACCAGAGAAAGTCACTGGACTTGGTCCAGCTCCTATAAAAGTTTACTGCTCTCTTAGTTACTGCATAATGATTCCTAAGAGTTAACATTTTACTTTTCTTCTAAAATAAGGGATTTGCTTAAAGGAAGAAATCTCATTGTAGTACCAATGATCCTAAACCCAGTGCTTTATTGCTTCACTAAGAACTGATAAATTACCTGAACAAAGTTTAAAGTCATGAGTAAACCACAGGTTATTGGTATTATATGACATTTTCTCCTTCCCCTTCTCTTTCACCTCTTTCTTCTTATACCTAATATTTGAACATTTACATACCCAAAGAATGTATCATTTTCTGGAAATGCAAATTGGGAGCAATACAGAAATAACACTTTATTTAGTAATGAATTCTCAAAGTACTTTATAAATGCTTAAAGTACTTTATTTCTTCCCAAAGCCTGTGTTCAAATCTGAGTATAATATACTGCCATGATAGGCATTTCTAGTATCATGTCATATATGCATTTCTAAGCAAACAGCACATTCTATAATAGCATGAACTAAAAATAACAGAGCATATGTAAAACAAAACAGTTAAGGGAAAGCCACGAAATACTAAAGTGACATTGAGAATTCTGACAGTGGTGGTGGCATAGTTTTTTAAATCTCTTTTCTTAAAAACAGACATAAAAACAGAGATACTAAAACATCTACAACAAAACTAAGTGACAAAGTACTGCCTGAATCCTGAAATCCAAGAAGAAGAGTTCTATGATAAAGACTCAAAGAGAGAAAATCTAGTACAGAATTGAGACAATATAGACACAGCTATTAAAAAATGAGGGGGGAATTAGGGAGATATCTGAAAATTAGGATAAATTGGCTGATTATCTTATACTTATTGAGAGCAAAGATTAAATCAAATCTAATCCTATTGGCGGATACACAATACTAGTTGATATCAGCTAGGCAGTCAACTTTGGGGGAGAGAAATGGATTTTTTTTTTAAGTTTTATTGAGGTAATTGACAAAATTATAAGAGATTTAAAGTATAAAACTTGATATATATACATTATGGAAGGATTTCCCTACCCTCCATCAAGATATTTGACACATCAATCATCTCACATACCTTTTTGCGGCTGGGGTGGAGAGAGAATAGAACAGTTAAGTTCTACTCTCTCAGCAAATTTCAATTATAAAATACACCATGTCATTAACTGGAGGTCACCATGTTGTACATTATTCCCTTAGGCCTTATTTGTCTTATAACTGAAGGTTTGTACATTATACCAATCTTATTTCTCCTAACACCCAGCTCTTAGCAACCACATTTCTATTTAGTGTCCTTATGAGTTTGAGTTATAAAAACATTCATATAAGTGATACTCTGTCATATTTGTCCTTTTTTTGTATGGCTCATTTTACTTAGCATAATGCCCTCCAGATTAATCCATGTTGTCCCAAATGGCAGGATTTCCAACTTTTGAAAGTTTGAATAATATTGTATTATATATATGAATAGATAGGCAGTCATATTTTCTTCAGTCATGAACAAACTTTTGGAGATTTCCATACCTTGGCTATTGTGACTAATGCTGCAATAAACATAGTGATTCAGATATCTCTTTCAGGTAATGATTTTATTTCCTTTGAATATACACTCTGGAGTATGGAGTAATATTGCTGAACCATATGGTGGTTCTACTATTCATTTCTCGTGGAACCTCCATGCTGTTTTCCATGGTGGCTGTACATTCCCATGACCAGTACACAAGGGTTCCTATCCTCCACAGGCTCACCAGCATGTATTATCTTTGTCTCTTTTTCATAATGGCCATGCTAACCAATGCGAGTCATTATCTCATTGTGATTTTTGATTTGTGTTTATATGATGACTAGTGACATTAAACATCTTTTTATGTCAAAGAGAGAAAATCTATACTAAAATATAAAGGGGAATTAGGGAGATATCTGAAAATTAGGATAAATTGGCTGATTATCTTATACTTATTGAGAGCAAAGATTAAATCAAATCTAATCCTATTGGCGGATACACAATACTAGTTGATATCAGCTAGGCAGTCAACTTTGGGGGAGAGAAATGGATTTTTTTTTTAAGTTTTATTGAGGTAATTGACAAAATTATAAGAGATTTAAAGTATAAAACTTGATATATATACATTATGGAAGGATTTCCCTACCCTCCATCAAGATATTTGACACATCAATCATCTCACATACCTTTTTGCGGCTGGGGTGGAGAGAGAATAGAACAGTTAAGTTCTACTCTCTCAGCAAATTTCAATTATAAAATACACCATGTCATTAACTGGAGGTCACCATGTTGTACATTATTCCCTTAGGCCTTATTTGTCTTATAACTGAAGGTTTGTACATTATACCAATCTTATTTCTCCTAACACCCAGCTCTTAGCAACCACATTTCTATTTAGTGTCCTTATGAGTTTGAGTTATAAAAACATTCATATAAGTGATACTCTGTCATATTTGTCCTTTTTTTGTATGGCTCATTTTACTTAGCATAATGCCCTCCAGATTAATCCATGTTGTCCCAAATGGCAGGATTTCCAACTTTTGAAAGTTTGAATAATATTGTATTATATATATGAATAGATAGGCAGTCATATTTTCTTCAGTCATGAACAAACTTTTGGAGATTTCCATACCTTGGCTATTGTGACTAATGCTGCAATAAACATAGTGATTCAGATATCTCTTTCAGGTAATGATTTTATTTCCTTTGAATATACACTCTGGAGTATGGAGTAATATTGCTGAACCATATGGTGGTTCTACTATTCATTTCTCGTGGAACCTCCATGCTGTTTTCCATGGTGGCTGTACATTCCCATGAACAGTACACAAGGGTTCCTATCCTCCACAGGCTCACCAGCATGTATTATCTTTGTCTTTTTTTCATAATGGCCATGCTAACCAATGCGAGACAATATCTCATTGTGATTTTTGATTTGTGTTTATATGATGACTAGTGACATTAAACATCTTTTTATGTACTTATTGGCCATTGTATGTCATCTTTTTTTTTTTTTTTTAAAGATTTATTTATTTTCTTTGGGCGGGGGTCGGGTTGGGGAGGGCGGGGAGTGGGCGGGCCACTTCCATTGGTCTTTCATTTCTCTATTTTCATCCGTCTTCGTTCTTTGGCTCCTGTGGGCCTCCCATCGCGGTGGCGTCTGTCGTCGCAAAGCACCGGCTCTGGGCGCATGCGCTCCAGAGCTCCGGCTCGGTGATTGGACACATCAGTCCAGCCGCTCCGCGGCACGTGGGATCTTCCCAGGCCAGGGATCGAACCGGCGCCCCTTGCAGTGCAAGGCGGTGTCCTTACCCACTGGACCACCAGGAGAAGCCCTGTATGTCATCTTTGAAACATGTCTATTCAAGTCCTCTGTCTCTTTTTAAAAAAAAAAAAAAACTTTTTTTTTTGGCCACTTCTATTGGCCTTTCATCTATTTAGTTTCATCCATCTTTGTTCTTTGGCTCCTGTGGGCCTCCCATCGCAGTGGCCTCTCTCACTGCAGAGCACTGGCTCTGGGCGCATGCACTCCAGAGCTCTGGCTTGGTTGCTGGACGCATCAGTCCAGCTGCTCCATGGCACATGGAATCTTCCCAGGCCAGGGATCGAACCAGCACCCCTTGCACTGCAAGGCAGTGTCCTTTCCCACTGGACCACCAGGAGAAGCCCTGTATGTCATCTTTGAAACATGTCTATTCAAGTCCTCTGTCTCTTTTTAAAAAAAAAAAAAAACTTTTTTTTTTGGCCACTTCTATTGGCCTTTCATCTATTTAGTTTCATCCATCTTTGTTCTTTGTCCTGCGTGGGCCTCCCATCGCAGTGGCCTCTCTCACTGCAGAGCACTGGCTCTGGGCGCATGCACTCCAGAGCTCTGGCTTGGTTGCTGGACGCATCAGTCCAGCTGCTCCATGGCACATGGAATCTTCCCAGGCCAGGGATCGAACCAGCACCCCTTGCACTGCAAGGCAGTGTCCTTTCCCACTGGACCATCAGGGAAGTCCCTTTGTCTGTTTCTTTAATTTAGTTGTCTTGGTGTTGGTTCTGCTTTGTTTGCTCTTGTATGAATTCTTTGTGTATTTTGGGTACTAAACCCTTATTGATTCTGTACTTGCTTTTTTTGCTTTCTTTGATGGTTTCCTTTGCTGTGCAGAAGTTCTTCAGTTTGATGGGGTACCATTTGTTTATCTGTGCTTTTATTGTCTTTTGATGTCAAATCCCAAAAGATCAGTGTCAAGAGCAGTGTCAAAGGAGCTTTCCCTTATTTGTTCCTATAGGAGTTTTATGGTCTCAGGTCTTACATTCAAGTCTTTAATCCATTTTGAGTTGATTTTTATGTACAAGATAGGAATCCAGCTTTATTCTTTAGCATGAGGCACTTTAGTTTTCCTAATGCCTTTATTGAAAAATGTCCTTTGCAAGTCATATGTTCTTGCTCTTTTATCAAAAATTGATGGATCATGTATGTATGAGTTTATTTTGGGGCTCTCTATTTGCTCCATTGATCTATGGTTTTGTTTATATACCAGTCCTATGCTATTTTTATTACTATAGCTTTATAATATAGTTTAAAATCTGAAAGTGTGAAACATCCAGTTTTGTTCTTTCTCAAGATTACTTTGGTTAACCAGGATCTTTTATGATTCCATACACACTTTAGGATTAAATATTATTCTTCTGTGAAAGAATGCCATTGGAATTTTCATAGGGATTGCATTGAATCTGTAGACCACTATGCACAGTATGAAAATTTTAACATTAATTCTCTCGATCCATAAACAAAGTATATCTTTCCATTCATTTGCATCTTCTTCCATTTCTTTGATCAATGTCTTATAGTTTTTAGTATACAGGTGTATTACTTCCCTGGCTAAATTTGTTTCCTAATATTTTATTCTTTTTTTTGCTTTTCAAATAGAATTTCTTAATTTATTTTTAGTGGCTCTGAGCTTGGCGCATGCACTCCAGAGCTCTGGCTTGGTTGCTGGACGCATCAGTCCAGCTGCTCCATGGCACATGGAATCTTCCCAGGCCAGGGATCGAACCAGCACCCCTTGCACTGCAAGGCAGTGTCCTTTCCCACTGGACCATCAGGGAAGTCCCTTTGTCTGTTTCTTTAATTTAGTTGTCTTGGTGTTGGTTCTGCTTTGTTTGCTCTTGTATGAATTCTTTGTGTATTTTGGGTACTAAACCCTTATTGATTCTGTACTTGCTTTTTTTGCTTTCTTTGATGGTTTCCTTTGCTGTGCAGAAGTTCTTCAGTTTGATGGGGTACCATTTGTTTATCTGTGCTTTTATTGTCTTTTGATGTCAAATCCCAAAAGATCAGTGTCAAGAGCAGTGTCAAAGGAGCTTTCCCTTATTTGTTCCTATAGGAGTTTTATGGTCTCAGGTCTTACATTCAAGTCTTTAATCCATTTTGAGTTGTTTTTTATGTACAAGATAGGAATCCAGCTTTATTCTTTAGCATGAGGCACTTTAGTTTTCCTAATGCCTTTATTGAAAAATGTCCTTTGCAAGTCATATGTTCTTGCTCTTTTATCAAAAATTGATGGATCATGTATGTATGAGTTTATTTTGGGGCTCTCTATTTGCTCCATTGATCTATGGTTTTGTTTATATACCAGTCCTATGCTATTTTTATTACTATAGCTTTATAATATAGTTTAAAATCTGAAAGTGTGAAACATCCAGTTTTGTTCTTTCTCAAGATTACTTTGGTTAACCAGGATCTTTTATGATTCCATACACACTTTAGGATTAAATATTATTCTTCTGTGAAAGAATGCCATTGGAATTTTCATAGGGATTGCATTGAATCTGTAGACCACTATGCACAGTATGAAAATTTTAACATTAATTCTCTCGATCCATAAACAAAGTATATCTTTCCATTCATTTGCATCTTCTTCCATTTCTTTGATCAATGTCTTATAGTTTTTAGTATACAGGTGTATTACTTCCCTGGCTAAATTTGTTTCCTAATATTTTATTCTTTTTGATGCTTTGCAAATAGAATTATTTTCTTAATTTATTTTTCTGATATTCATTGTTAATACATATAAATGCCACTAATTTTTGTATATTGATTTTGGATCTTGCAACTTCACTGAATTATGAACTCATTGATTAGTTCTAATAGTTTTCTGGTGGGACCCTCAGGGTTTTCTATATATATATCATGCCATACGCAGAGACAGTTTTGTTTCTTTATTTCTGATTTGAATGTCTTTTATTCATTTTTCTTGCCTAATTGCTCTGGCTAGGACTTCCAGTACATATTGAATAAAAGTGCTAAGAGTGGCCATCACTGTTTTGTTACTTATATTAAAAAAAGCTTCTAGCTTTTTGCCATTGAGTATGATGTTAACTATGGGTTTGTCATAGGTTTAGTTTGTTTCTTCTTGTCCTAGTTTCTTGAGGTGTAACTTTATGTTGTTTATTTGTGATCTTTTTTCTTAATGTAGGCAGTTATCACCATAAACTTTCTACTTAGAACTGCTTTTGCTGTGTTTCATAGATTTTAGTATATTTCAGTTTTCATTTGTCTCAAGATTTTTTAAAATTTCTCTTTTGATTTCTCCTTTGACCCGTTGACTGTTTAGGAGCATGTAGTTTAATCACCACATGTTTGTCAATTTTCCAGTTTTCTTCTTGTAGTTGAATTTTAGCTTCATACCTTGTGGTCAGAAAAAATAATATGTTTTCAGTCTTCTTAAATTTACTCCTACTTTTTCTGTGGCATAATCGATGTTGGAGAATGGTCCATGTTCATGTGAAAAGAGCATTTCTTCCGGTGTTGTTGGATAGAATTTCTGTGTGACTGCTAGGTCCATATAGTATAACATGTAATTTAGGTCCAATGCTTCCCTACTGTGGGTAAGTGGGTAATGTTCATGCCAAGCCAGATGGGTACTCTCTGATGATTGTTTACCAATATCTGGGTGTCTGTAATATACCAAATGCCTCAAGATAGAGCTGTAGGCCGGGAGTCCAGCTGTGTCTCCTGGCCAGCCTCTCTCAGACTGAGAGCCCAGAAATCCTTCCCTGAGGTCCGCAAAACACATGTTCGTCTTTATAAAATATTTGTCAGAAATTTTCTAAATACTGGTTCTGTTTCTAAGCTTTCTTTATAATACATGTTGATACAATGATATTCTTGAGGGGACATTAATCTTTGTGTTTCTATAATTAGAATTTACAGACAAGAAAAACAGAATATTCAGACTGTCCTATAATTAACTTTTATAGCATTCAGTCTCAATAAAACACTGAATTCCATTCTCACTAGCACTGTTACAAGGCACTTTATCATCATCACCATCATCATCATCATTGTAACTACGATTTCCTTAACACAAACTATATGCTAGGTCAGCATGTAGTGTTCCTGACGAAACATATTTTTGCATAATATTTCTACCTTCCCTTGAGGATAAAAAAAGCATAGTAGACTGTAAATAAATCAAAGTAAAAGTATAATAAATATGCTTATTATTATAAGTATACTTCATCCCAGTTTTTTTTATGTAGGCAGTTATCACCATAAACTTTCTACTTAGAACTGCTTTTGCTGTGTTTCATAGATTTTAGTATATTTCAGTTTTCATTTGTCTCAAGATTTTTTAAAATTTCTCTTTTGATTTCTCCTTTGACCCGTTGACTGTTTAGGAGCATGTAGTTTAATCACCACATGTTTGTCAATTTTCCAGTTTTCTTCTTGTAGTTGAATTTTAGCTTCATACCTTGTGGTCAGAAAAAATAATATGTTTTCAGTCTTCTTAAATTTACTCCTACTTTTTCTGTGGCATAATCGATGTTGGAGAATGGTCCATGTTCATGTGAAAAGAGCATTTCTTCCGGTGTTGTTGGATAGAATTTCTGTGTGACTGCTAGGTCCATATAGTATAACATGTAATTTAGGTCCAATGCTTCCCTACTGTGGGTAAGTGGGTAATGTTCATGCCAAGCCAGATGGGTACTCTCTGATGATTGTTTACCAATATCTGGGTGTCTGTAATATACCAAATGCCTCAAGATAGAGCTGTAGGCCGGGAGTCCAGCTGTGTCTCCTGGCCAGCCTCTCTCAGACTGAGAGCCCAGAAATCCTTCCCTGAGGTCCGCAAAACACATGTTCGTCTTTATAAAATATTTGTCAGAAATTTTCTAAATACTGGTTCTGTTTCTAAGCTTTCTTTATAATACATGTTGATACAATGATATTCTTGAGGGGACATTAATCTTTGTGTTTCTATAATTAGAATTTACAGACAAGAAAAACAGAATATTCAGACTGTCCTATAATTAACTTTTATAGCATTCAGTCTCAATAAAACACTGAATTCCATTCTCACTAGCACTGTTACAAGGCACTTTATCATCATCACCATCATCATCATCATTGTAACTACGATTTCCTTAACACAAACTATATGCTAGGTCAGCATGTAGTGTTCCTGGGGAAACATATTTTTGCATAATATTTCTACCTTCCCTTGAGGATAAAAAAAGCATAGTAGACTGTAAATAAATCAAAGTAAAAGTATAATAAATATGCTTATTATTATAAGTATACTTCATCCCAGTTTAATTAAGTTCATCTCAATTTAGATAAAAAGTAAATTGTCAGACTTCAGTACCATACTGATTACAGGTTACTTGAAATCTAGTACATCTCATTGTGTTATAATCACTGTTCTCCTGTATGTCATTGGCCTCCATAATTCTATAACTAAGTGAAAATGGGATTCCCTTGTAACTCAACTGGATCCTGCAATGCAGGAGGTTGCAGTTCTATTTCTGGATTGGGAAGATCTTCTGGAGAAGGGATAGGCTACCTACTCCAGTATTCTTGGTCTTCTCTGGTGGCTCAGTTGGTAAAGAACTCACCTGAAATGCAGAAGACCTGGGTTCAATCCCTTGGTTGGGAAAATCCTCTAGAGAAGGGAAAGGCTACCCACGCCAGTATTCTTGCCTGGAGGATTCCAAGGCTCATCCATGGGTCAAGAGTCAAACAGAACTGAGCAACTTCACTTTCCCTTTTCTAAGTAAGAATAGGAACCATGTCTATCTAATTCACCCTTGTAGACTGAACTTTGCACATAGCAGGGCCTCAGTTCATATTTGTCAAGTGAGTTAGTAAATAAGTGAGGAAATAAATCTCACAAATAATCACACTGTAGCAGGACACAGTAGCAAGTCATTCTGCAACAAACCATCCATATTTTGTCTCATGAAACTCCTACAAGGAAGGAGTTACTATTCTTATTTACAGATAAGGAAACTGGAAATCAGAATGCTTAAGGGACAGACCCAAGATGACATGGTGAGGAAATGGGAGAGTTAGGATTTCAACCTCCACCTAACAGATTCCAGAACTCTACATCTTTCTACCACCACAGCGTGCAGCCTCTGAGCATTGCATTATCTGCCTAAGAGTGGAGAAAAATGGAAGCTGGCAGGAAGGTCCTCCTTTTGTGAATTGGAGAAGGTGACCTCAAAGTCACATCCTGGAGCAAGGGCACTACTCTGTTGAAGCAGAGCAGCTGATGCTCAGCCATCAATAGTCTAATTTTAAGGAAAAAAATTAAAATGTGCTCACACTCACACTCATTTGCCATTGTATGATTTTGGGCTGTGCCCTTTATTTCATTCCAAACAGATTTTTTCTCTTTTTACTCATATTTCTGAAATAACAGAATGTGTATTCTGTATTAAATTTCACCACAGCTGCACATAAAAAAGTATACCTTAAAATTTCTTATTTAAAAAGATATGGAAATATGAGATTTAGTGAGTTTAAGTATTTCTTTATTATGTCCTCAGGTTGTGAGATAGAATTTATTCATCTCTTACTTTTCCTAGGGCTGTTAACATGGTAACTCTGTTCATTCTTGCTTTCATGGATTTTCTGGAGTTACCAATTGTATGTGGAACCTCAGGATTGACTTTTTTTGTGTGTGTGTGTGTGTTCATTTTTATTTTCTCTCAAGAGTGATAAGCAACATAAAACAGTACATCTTAATGGCATTTAAACCTTCACTCTGGAATAGGTTAAATTTGATTATTTTTCAGGGGCAGAAAAGAAAAGTATAGGTACTTCTCTTGCACTTAGCAGAAGTGAGCTTCGGAATTAAAAGGGGGGAAGGAAATTATGATTGCTCTTTTTCAGTGAGTATTTTTAAACCACTTGCTTTTCACCAATTATTAATATTTCCCATATATTTTTGCCCAAGAGGTATCTTTTGAACTATGAAGGCAGATACAATATCCTGGTACCCACCATCAGTCTCTTTAGCCAGTAAATTAGTTGATATCTGCAAACACACACCAAAAACAAACGAATAGGTGTCCCAAAATTTTAAATTTTGCCCAAGAAAAAAACTGGAAATCAGAATGCTTAAGGGACAGACCCAAGATGACATGGTGAGGAAATGGGAGAGTTAGGATTTCAACCTCCACCTAACAGATTCCAGAACTCTACATCTTTCTACCACCACAGCGTGCAGCCTCTGAGCATTGCATTATCTGCCTAAGAGTGGAGAAAAATGGAAGCTGGCAGGAAGGTCCTCCTTTGTGAATTGGAGAAGGTGACCTCAAAGTCACATCCTGGAGCAAGGGCACTACTCTGTTGAAGCAGAGCAGCTGATGCTCAGCCATCAATAGTCTAATTTTAAGGAAAAAAATTAAAATGTGCTCACACTCACACTCATTTGCCATTGTATGATTTTGGGCTGTGCCCTTTATTTCATTCCAAACAGATTTTTTCTCTTTTTACTCATATTTCTGAAATAACAGAATGTGTATTCTGTATTAAATTTCACCACAGCTGCACATAAAAAAGTATACCTTAAAATTTCTTATTTAAAAAGATATGGAAATATGAGATTTAGTGAGTTTAAGTATTTCTTTATTATGTCCTCAGGTTGTGAGATAGAATTTATTCATCTCTTACTTTTCCTAGGGCTGTTAACATGGTAACTCTGTTCATTCTTGCTTTCATGGATTTTCTGGAGTTACCAATTGTATGTGGAACCTCAGGATTGACTTTTTTTGTGTGTGTGTGTGTGTTCATTTTTATTTTCTCTCAAGAGTGATAAGCAACATAAAACAGTACATCTTAATGGCATTTAAACCTTCACTCTGGAATAGGTTAAATTTGATTATTTTTCAGGGGCAGAAAAGAAAAGTATAGGTACTTCTCTTGCACTTAGCAGAAGTGAGCTTCGGAATTAAAAGGGGGGAAGGAAATTATGATTGCTCTTTTTCAGTGAGTATTTTTAAACCACTTGCTTTTCACCAATTATTAATATTTCCCATATATTTTTGCCCAAGAGGTATCTTTTGAACTATGAAGGCAGATACAATATCCTGGTACCCACCATCAGTCTCTTTAGCCAGTAAATTAGTTGATATCTGCAAAACACACACCAAAAACAAACCGAATAGGTGTCCTGAAGGGAGCAAAAATAGTCCTCTATTCAAATATTAGAAATTAGTTAAAACTCAAATACCCATTTGTTCTCAAGTAAATGAGTTCCACTAAAATTTTAAATTGGAGAATGTCTTTTCATAGATAGAGGTCAGTGCCATCCAAATGTTATTTTGTATCAAGCAGAGGTATATTTTCAAAAATTTATTTATAATCTAGGTAGGGGTTAACTTCTGATGAGGGAATGAGTAAATGGTTTCTATATATAGCAAGCATAAATACTATTCCTTTCTTCATTTCTTCATAAATCAAAGAGCTTGATAATTAACTATAAAATCTATATTTGAGATCAGCTCTAAAGCAGTTAGACAGTTAAATGAGCATACAGAAAGACCAGTACGTTACCAAAAATGTTCCTCTCATCTTCTCCTTAGCAATCTATCACCACCACCTGGTAATCAGATTATTTACTCATTATCCAACTTGTACAGTTATCAAAGAACCCCTTTGTTGTTTGTATGTTCTCTCACCGTTCCCTTTTCTTTTAGAATCTTTTTAAAAACTCTAGCCCTCTGTGAAGCATTCTGTCAGAGAATATCACTTGCCTGCATAAAATAATTATTTTTAATATAGTAAAAAAGTAATGATCTTTATTTGCTCTGTCAGCTTCTTCAGATTAGAACTATATTTTGTCTTTGTTTTGCACAGTACTTTGCCAGGCACACAGGGGAGTTGAAGAGATAGTAGTTGATGGTAATTATGATGCATCCTGTGCTTGTTCACAAGGGACATTTGCTAAAGATTAAAAATAAATTCACAACTAATTGACTGCCAGCCATAAGCTATCCTGCTGGGACTTCCAAACTATCAACTGGAAAAAAATGAGTGGATCTTGCCAAGGACCAACCCAAAGATTAAAAACAATTTTCCTGCTTTTCTTGCCTACAACACAACAAATCAGATGAATGGCAACTTCAGTAATTTTTCAAAGGGCCCAGCTCAGGAACTTAACCTTTAGTTTAAGTGTTGTCATTTGCGCCCCACTCCCCCAAGTTGTCCCTTTCAAACCATCACTGAACAAATATTTATTGAGCACTAGCTAGGTGCCTTGTGTTTGTAGACTCTGGGAATACAACCTAAATAAGACACCCATAATTCTTTCCTTTGTGGTGTTTACCCTAGCAGGGAAGGAAAACAGTAAGAGATTTTAAATAGTGACAGAGAAAGATGAGGAAGAGAATAATAATGTATTTCAGTGTCAGAGACAGCTCTGTTTCTTATTTCCTAATTGTCACACACCCCCTTAAGTTGAAGGCAGACATCTTTATACTCGTATGCCTTGTGCTTGAGAGATGATCCTGGAAACCCTGGTGATTATCCTTCCCAAGAAACGTGCCCCATAATGGTATAAAAACAAAACTTGCTAATGAGTCATGTGGATGAGCAAAAGAGAGGTATTGAGCAGATAAGACTGGTTTTGAGGGCTTAAATTCTGCCTCAGAACAGGAATTGACCTTACCAGAAGAGCCCTGCAGCTGAGATTTTTCTCTTTCCTCTATATCATCTGTCTTTTTCTTCTTTTTCTTTCTAGACATTCTCTTCTTTTTCCTTAGACCTCTTCTCCACCAGCTTCTTCCTTTTTTTCACAAAGCCTGAAGCCACAGAGTCCCACTGTGTGACAGAGTTATCAATGTTAACCAAGGTCAAATTCTTCTGTTTTGAGTTAGTCGTCTCCATTGTCCCTGCTTGAAGATAGGTGTGAGCATGTGATAGTTCAGGCCAAAGGAATGTATGTTACACTTTGGCTGAGGCTTCTTGTGTCTGACTCGCCAGCTCTTTCTCATCTCCTGCTGTGATGACCTCTGTGCAGTGTCATGGAAGGTGGAATTTCCTTCAACGTTAGTTTCTATATGCCTGTGATAAGCAAGGCTTTCCCTGACATTGTGAATGAGAAATCATTTAAAAGTTGGGGGTTGTTCCCACAGCATAACTTGGACTACTCTGATAGATACAGATAAAGAGGAAAATCATCAGAATGTTGGCAACATCATTTATGCATTTAACAAGTATTTATTGAGTTGATCTTCTGTATGTGCCAGAATCTACACTGAAAATACAAAGATAGGACAATAAAGTCACTGCCCTCAAAAATGCCTGTTAAAAAAAAAAACTGATAAGTATATATCATTATGATAGAAGTTGACTGGAAAACCTTTTTTTAAAAAAAATCAGTCATATATGAGGAAAAGTTTGGAGAAATTTTTGAAGAGTTTGCAACTAGAAGTTAGGAGTGCTATCCTCTCATGTTTTTGTAATTCATAACTATTGTTATTGTCATCAACCTATGACTACAGAACATGTGGTAAGATACTGTCTTAAATGAAAGAAAGATAGTGTTCCTTCTTTTTAGATTACTGAAATATCATTAGTACTTAATAGTAAAGAACACCTATGTACTCTTCAGGCAAGTTTGAAGTTCGTAGGGCAAGAACAACATTGCAGGCAGAGTATTTAGTGGAAAGGCCCTGCTGTGATTTCAGTAGTTAAGTACAACTGAGCCACTTCTCTAAGCCCCAGTCTTCTCAGATCAGTCATTCAAGTGTCCACTGAGCATTCAGTATGTATCAGGTCCCATCCTAGGCTCTAGAAGCCATAGAGCCAGGAACAATGCATGCTGCCTGTCCCCTCAACAAGCCAGCAGGGTGTGAACTTTAAGTACCATGATCATTCATTGTGTAATAAATATATCACAAAGCCTGAAGCCACAGAGTCCCACTGTGTGACAGAGTTATCAATGTTAACCAAGGTCAAATTCTTCTGTTTTGAGTTAGTCGTCTCCATTGTCCCTGCTTGAAGATAGGTGTGAGCATGTGATAGTTCAGGCCAAAGGAATGTATGTTACACTTTGGCTGAGGCTTCTTGTGTCTGACTCGCCAGCTCTTTCTCATCTCCTGCTGTGATGACCTCTGTGCAGTGTCATGGAAGGTGGAATTTCCTTCAACGTTAGTTTCTATATGCCTGTGATAAGCAAGGCTTTCCCTGACATTGTGAATGAGAAATCATTTAAAAGTTGGGGGTTGTTCCCACAGCATAACTTGGACTACTCTGATAGATACAGATAAAGAGGAAAATCATCAGAATGTTGGCAACATCATTTATGCATTTAACAAGTATTTATTGAGTTGATCTTCTGTATGTGCCAGAATCTACACTGAAAATACAAAGATAGGACAATAAAGTCACTGCCCTCAAAAATGCCTGTTAAAAAAAAAAACTGATAAGTATATATCATTATGATAGAAGTTGACTGGAAAACCTTTTTTTAAAAAAAATCAGTCATATATGAGGAAAAGTTTGGAGAAATTTTTGAAGAGTTTGCAACTAGAAGTTAGGAGTGCTATCCTCTCATGTTTTTGTAATTCATAACTATTGTTATTGTCATCAACCTATGACTACAGAACATGTGGTAAGATACTGTCTTAAATGAAAGAAAGATAGTGTTCCTTCTTTTTAGATTACTGAAATATCATTAGTACTTAATAGTAAAGAACACCTATGTACTCTTCAGGCAAGTTTGAAGTTCGTAGGGCAAGAACAACATTGCAGGCAGAGTATTTAGTGGAAAGGCCCTGCTGTGATTTCAGTAGTTAAGTACAACTGAGCCACTTCTCTAAGCCCCAGTCTTCTCAGATCAGTCATTCAAGTGTCCACTGAGCATTCAGTATGTATCAGGTCCCATCCTAGGCTCTAGAAGCCATAGAGCCAGGAACAATGCATGCTGCCTGTCCCCTCAACAAGCCAGCAGGGTGTGAACTTTAAGTACCATGATCATTCATTGTGTAATAAATATATCAAGTGCTATAGAAAGGAGATTTTACCAGACTATGTTGATTGAGGGATCTAAGTGAAGAGTCATCCAGGGTAGCTGATAATTAAATTTTGTTTGAAAGAAACGGTAAAACCAGCATGACAGCATTTACCTTGAATGAGATTCTAAGAATTTTTTTAAACATAAAATTCCTGGAAAATAGCTGATTCTCAATAGATACTAGTTATTGGACAGCGTCATAGAAACCTGTGTTTGCATGATCAAAAGCAAAGTATTAATGGGGGAAAAAATGATGCAGCTCCAACCACATGTTAATGCATATTTTGTTACTATCATTATCAATATTATCATTACAGTTACTGTCACTGTCAATATTAGAACATTGCACTACACTGTTTCATAATTTTATTTTTGTGTTTCCCCTGACATCTCTCAGTTCAACCACTGGGGAAGCCCCTGTCTTCCTGTCTGCTTTGTTTTGGTTTTGTTTCATGTGTCTTTCCTGGCAACAGGGTACATTTAGTTGACTGGTTACCATAGGAGCCTGCTTACTCTAAAGTGCAGTAAGTGTTCTAGGGAAATCAGCAAACTACAGGAAAGGAAAGACTGAAAGTCTCTTGCCCAGATTATGAGTCAACAGGTAAATTTGACTCACTTTATTCTAAATTACTTCTAGGTGGGGTCTAATCTGGGGTGCAAATGGCCACTAAAAGGTTTTATTACTTCATTATAGGTATTCTATCAAATCATTAGTACTTAATAGTAAAGAACACCTATGTACTCTTCAGGCAAGTTTGAAGTTCGTAGGGCAAGAACAACATTGCAGGCAGAGTATTTAGTGGAAAGGCCCTGCTGTGATTTCAGTAGTTAAGTACAACTGAGCCACTTCTCTAAGCCCCAGTCTTCTCAGATCAGTCATTCAAGTGTCCACTGAGCATTCAGTATGTATCAGGTCCCATCCTAGGCTCTAGAAGCCATAGAGCCAGGAACAATGCATGCTGCCTGTCCCCTCAACAAGCCAGCAGGGTGTGAACTTTAAGTACCATGATCATTCATTGTGTAATAAATATATCAAGTGCTATAGAAAGGAGATTTTACCAGACTATGTTGATTGAGGGATCTAAGTGAAGAGTCATCCAGGGTAGCTGATAATTAAATTTTGTTTGAAAGAAACGGTAAAACCAGCATGACAGCATTTACCTTGAATGAGATTCTAAGAATTTTTTTAAACATAAAATTCCTGGAAAATAGCTGATTCTCAATAGATACTAGTTATTGGACAGCGTCATAGAAACCTGTGTTTGCATGATCAAAAGCAAAGTATTAATGGGGGAAAAAATGATGCAGCTCCAACCACATGTTAATGCATATTTTGTTACTATCATTATCAATATTATCATTACAGTTACTGTCACTGTCAATATTAGAACATTGCACTACACTGTTTCATAATTTTATTTTTGTGTTTCCCCTGACATCTCTCAGTTCAACCACTGGGGAAGCCCCTGTCTTCCTGTCTGCTTTGTTTTGGTTTTGTTTCATGTGTCTTTCCTGGCAACAGGGTACATTTAGTTGACTGGTTACCATAGGAGCCTGCTTACTCTAAAGTGCAGTAAGTGTTCTAGGGAAATCAGCAAACTACAGGAAAGGAAAGACTGAAAGTCTCTTGCCCAGATTATGAGTCAACAGGTAAATTTGACTCACTTTATTCTAAATTACTTCTAGGTGGGGTCTAATCTGGGGTGCAAATGGCCACTAAAAGGTTTTATTACTTCATTATAGGTATTCTATCAAATCATTTTAATCTTTATTTGCATTACTGTAAGTGGCTTAAATAAATAAATAAGACTTTTGATTTTACCACTGTATTTGATGACTAACTTTGTTTTATGCTCATGCTCAGTCGCTCAGTTTTGTCTGACTCTCTGTGACCCTATGTACCATAACCTGCCAGGCATTATGGGTCCATGTCTATGGCATTATGCAGGCAAGATCGCTGGAGTGGGTAGCCATTTCCTCCTCCAGGGGATCTTCCTGATCCAGGGATCAAACTCAGGTTTCCTGCATTGCAGGCAGATTCTTTTCCACCTGAGCCACTAGGGAAGCCATATTATTGCTAATCTTTACTACTGAGCCATCAGAGAAACCCCAACTTTCTCATATTACTTCATAAATGAACTTCTTGGAGTTTTTGCATCAGGTGTGAAAAGGAATTATGAAAGTGTGTTTGATGATGACAATTATACATGATATATAGAACCAGACTAAAGCATAGACCTGCTTGATGGTGGGCATGTATAGGGAGAAAGACACTGAACACCTGTTATCCATGAGATTTTCATAAATGCACCATCAAAGGCTAAATTTAAGCCGAGATGAGTTTCAACTGAGCAATTTCATTTGTAGAGATGGGAAACTAAAACAAACTTTGTCAAAAACAATTATTTCATTTAAAACTCTTAGTAGTGTTTTGATCATATTGCTGTTATTCCCATTTTTTTGAATGAGGAAATTGTAGGTCATAGAGACGGTAAGTGGCTTTTACAAGAACCGTAAATCCCTCAAGAACAGAAAAGCAGTAATTTTATTATTTCCCTTGAGTTTATAAAGTAAACTAAAATTTAGGTAGTTTCTAGCAAATTAGAAAAAATATGACTTTTAAAGACACAAAGAAGTTTCATGTGGCACTCCTGGCAACAGGGTACATTTAGTTGACTGGTTACCATAGGAGCCTGCTTACTCTAAAGTGCAGTAAGTGTTCTAGGGAAATCAGCAAACTACAGGAAAGGAAAGACTGAAAGTCTCTTGCCCAGATTATGAGTCAACAGGTAAATTTGACTCACTTTATTCTAAATTACTTCTAGGTGGGGTCTAATCTGGGGTGCAAATGGCCACTAAAAGGTTTTATTACTTCATTATAGGTATTCTATCAAATCATTTTAATCTTTATTTGCATTACTGTAAGTGGCTTAAATAAATAAATAAGACTTTTGATTTTACCACTGTATTTGATGACTAACTTTGTTTTATGCTCATGCTCAGTCGCTCAGTTTTGTCTGACTCTCTGTGACCCTATGTACCATAACCTGCCAGGCATTATGGGTCCATGTCTATGGCATTATGCAGGCAAGATCGCTGGAGTGGGTAGCCATTTCCTCCTCCAGGGGATCTTCCTGATCCAGGGATCAAACTCAGGTTTCCTGCATTGCAGGCAGATTCTTTTCCACCTGAGCCACTAGGGAAGCCATATTATTGCTAATCTTTACTACTGAGCCATCAGAGAAACCCCAACTTTCTCATATTACTTCATAAATGAACTTCTTGGAGTTTTTGCATCAGGTGTGAAAAGGAATTATGAAAGTGTGTTTGATGATGACAATTATACATGATATATAGAACCAGACTAAAGCATAGACCTGCTTGATGGTGGGCATGTATAGGGAGAAAGACACTGAACACCTGTTATCCATGAGATTTTCATAAATGCACCATCAAAGGCTAAATTTAAGCCGAGATGAGTTTCAACTGAGCAATTTCATTTGTAGAGATGGGAAACTAAAACAAACTTTGTCAAAAACAATTATTTCATTTAAAACTCTTAGTAGTGTTTTGATCATATTGCTGTTATTCCCATTTTTTTGAATGAGGAAATTGTAGGTCATAGAGACGGTAAGTGGCTTTTACAAGAACCGTAAATCCCTCAAGAACAGAAAAGCAGTAATTTTATTATTTCCCTTGAGTTTATAAAGTAAACTAAAATTTAGGTAGTTTCTAGCAAATTAGAAAAAATATGACTTTTAAAGACACAAAGAAGAGGACCACTGTATCGTCCACTGTGCCATAAAAGCAACGAACGTCAGGACAAGCATAAAAAACTGGGACTTGTTTTCTGGGTTTTTTTTTGCAAAGGAAACACTATTACATTGCCAAAAAATGGCCCTGCACTTTCATTCAATGGAAAGAAATCAGAAAGTTCTCCGGAACAGGTTTGGGCTTGGTGGAAATTCATGTCCTGGTACAAAAGTAATAGCCTTTGTAGATAAATAACCATTTGTAGCTTTTTTTCTTAGTTAAACTGTTATCTCCCAGTCTGTAAAAGATAATTTGACTTTGCTGAAGAGCTTTTTAAAGAAAACACTCAGCCTTTTATGAAATCCATCTCCCCAATCTCTGTTCTGGAGTCTGCAGGCATTCTGTCTATATCTTGGGAAGAAAGTCTCTGAAAAGCAGACTGTTAGCCCTGAGTAACATCTCCCTCTGTTGAATTACATTTTTGTTGCCTAAATAACAGGTAGGGTTTGGAAGCAAGAGGGTGTCCCAGAAGAGAGTCTCTGGGCCTTCTCCATCACTGAAACCTAAAGATATGCTTTAGGAAAAAGGCAGGAGTGTGGCATCCAAATCAATTTAACACTTCATGGAAAAACTGCAGAGCCACTGGAACCAGCCGATAAAGCACTAGATTACAAGCTATCTGCACAGTGGAGTAGTCTCCGGACAGAGTTTGATGATGACAATTATACATGATATATAGAACCAGACTAAAGCATAGACCTGCTTGATGGTGGGCATGTATAGGAGAAAGACACTGAACACCTGTTATCCATGAGATTTTCATAAATGCACCATCAAAGGCTAAATTTAAGCCGAGATGAGTTTCAACTGAGCAATTTCATTTGTAGAGATGGGAAACTAAAACAAACTTTGTCAAAAACAATTATTTCATTTAAAACTCTTAGTAGTGTTTTGATCATATTGCTGTTATTCCCATTTTTTTGAATGAGGAAATTGTAGGTCATAGAGACGGTAAGTGGCTTTTACAAGAACCGTAAATCCCTCAAGAACAGAAAAGCAGTAATTTTATTATTTCCCTTGAGTTTATAAAGTAAACTAAAATTTAGGTAGTTTCTAGCAAATTAGAAAAAATATGACTTTTAAAGACACAAAGAAGAGGACCACTGTATCGTCCACTGTGCCATAAAAGCAACGAACGTCAGGACAAGCATAAAAAACTGGGACTTGTTTTCTGGGTTTTTTTTTGCAAAGGAAACACTATTACATTGCCAAAAAATGGCCCTGCACTTTCATTCAATGGAAAGAAATCAGAAAGTTCTCCGGAACAGGTTTGGGCTTGGTGGAAATTCATGTCCTGGTACAAAAGTAATAGCCTTTGTAGATAAATAACCATTTGTAGCTTTTTATCTTAGTTAAACTGTTATCTCCCAGTCTGTAAAAGATAATTTGACTTTGCTGAAGAGCTTTTTAAAGAAAACACTCAGCCTTTTATGAAATCCATCTCCCCAATCTCTGTTCTGGAGTCTGCAGGCATTCTGTCTATATCTTGGGAAGAAAGTCTCTGAAAAGCAGACTGTTAGCCCTGAGTAACATCTCCCTCTGTTGAATTACATTTTTGTTGCCTAAATAACAGGTAGGGTTTGGAAGCAAGAGGGTGTCCCAGAAGAGAGTCTCTGGGCCTTCTCCATCACTGAAACCTAAAGATATGCTTTAGGAAAAAGGCAGGAGTGTGGCATCCAAATCAATTTAACACTTCATGGAAAAACTGCAGAGCCACTGGAACCAGCCGATAAAGCACTAGATTACAAGCTATCTGCACAGTGGAGTAGTCTCCGGACAGAGGAGCTGAAAGTCACATATTAAAATCCTTCACTGAGATTCCTAAAATTAAAGTTTACTCCTTGCTATTTTATCCTCAAGGGAAGAGTTTTAAGAGTTTACCAACTCTTGGATAGTCTATTACAAAGTTAAAATAAAAAATTGAATATAGGAAAACTGCATATGGTTATATTTCTTTTTTTAGTGTTAAAATACATATAACATCAAGCTCAGTATAAGTCATTTTTTAGTATACAGTTCAATAGTATTATGCACCTTTGTACTGTTATACCACCACCTCTATGTGCATCCCCTGAATACTTTTCATCTAGCTGAAACTCAGTACCCACTACACAATAACTCTCCCCAGCCTCTAGCAACAGTCATTGTACTTTTTTTTTAATCTCTCCTTTTCCTTCATGTTCTAGACCGTGGTAACCACAATTCTAGTCTCTGTTATGATGAGTTTTTATTAGTGGTGGGGGGGTGTTTAACATACCACATTTAAGTGGGAACATGAAATATTTGGCTTTCTGTGTCTGGCTTATTTCACTTAGCATAAGCCCCTCTAGATTCATCCATGATGTTGCAAATGGCAGAATTTCCTCCTTTTTTAAGGCTGAATGATATTATTTTATTTAAATACATATATAATTCTATTATATGTATATATGCTTCATTTTCTTTATCCATTTAATACTTCAGACTACAAAATGCTTTTCACTTTTAGAGTTTGCATTATGGTATCAGTTTTATTTTAGCAATGAGTGTGAATGACTGGGGAGTCTCTTAGCAAAATATTTACCAGCTCTTCTCTCTATATAGTCAGGTTCTACCACACTAATAAATGGAGAGTTCACAAATCATAATGTGCACAACTTAGCAGAATATGGCTGGGGAGATCTTAAGATCAAGTACAGTTATTAAACAGGCAGAACTGAAAGTTAGCCCTGAGTAACATCTCCCTCTGTTGAATTACATTTTTGTTGCCTAAATAACAGGTAGGGTTTGGAAGCAAGAGGGTGTCCCAGAAGAGAGTCTCTGGGCCTTCTCCATCACTGAAACCTAAAGATATGCTTTAGGAAAAAGGCAGGAGTGTGGCATCCAAATCAATTTAACACTTCATGGAAAAACTGCAGAGCCACTGGAACCAGCCGATAAAGCACTAGATTACAAGCTATCTGCACAGTGGAGTAGTCTCCGGACAGAGGAGCTGAAAGTCACATATTAAAATCCTTCACTGAGATTCCTAAAATTAAAGTTTACTCCTTGCTATTTTATCCTCAAGGGAAGAGTTTTAAGAGTTTACCAACTCTTGGATAGTCTATTACAAAGTTAAAATAAAAAATTGAATATAGGAAAACTGCATATGGTTATATTTCTTTTTTTAGTGTTAAAATACATATAACATCAAGCTCAGTATAAGTCATTTTTTAGTATACAGTTCAATAGTATTATGCACCTTTGTACTGTTATACCACCACCTCTATGTGCATCCCCTGAATACTTTTCATCTAGCTGAAACTCAGTACCCACTACACAATAACTCTCCCCAGCCTCTAGCAACAGTCATTGTACTTTTTTTTTAATCTCTCCTTTTCCTTCATGTTCTAGACCGTGGTAACCACAATTCTAGTCTCTGTTATGATGAGTTTTTATTAGTGGTGGGGGGGTGTTTAACATACCACATTTAAGTGGGAACATGAAATATTTGGCTTTCTGTGTCTGGCTTATTTCACTTAGCATAAGCCCCTCTAGATTCATCCATGATGTTGCAAATGGCAGAATTTCCTCCTTTTTTAAGGCTGAATGATATTATTTTATTTAAATACATATATAATTCTATTATATGTATATATGCTTCATTTTCTTTATCCATTTAATACTTCAGACTACAAAATGCTTTTCACTTTTAGAGTTTGCATTATGGTATCAGTTTTATTTTAGCAATGAGTGTGAATGACTGGGGAGTCTCTTAGCAAAATATTTACCAGCTCTTCTCTCTATATAGTCAGGTTCTACCACACTAATAAATGGAGAGTTCACAAATCATAATGTGCACAACTTAGCAGAATATGGCTGGGGAGATCTTAAGATCAAGTACAGTTATTAAACAGGCAGAACTGAAAGCTTCCAAGCCTGCACACGCTTGATAAACAGTCACAATATAAACAGTCAGTCCCAGGATTCTATTGTTTCTCTGTATCTTGTATATTCTTTGCAGTTTGCTCTAAATCATTATTTCAAAAAGAAGAATCCCAGTGATTTATTCTTCTCTAATCTTAGTAAAAAACATTGCCACACCCAATGAACTTTATTTTTTCCTTCCTCACTCAACATGGGGTAAGAGACAAAGCAAGGAGCCTTTTTGCTAGTCCCTCCTCTGCCTCAGATTACCTCCAAGACCTTGAGTAAATCATTTCTCATCTGAGCCTTCCTTCCTTCATTTGTAGAGATGGGGGAGGCTGAGCAGGAAGATTTCTAAAGTCCCTTCTAACTTGAAGAGTCTGTGATAATACAGAGTTTTTCCCAGGTGCCTGGCAAAACTCCTAGTTTCTGTCTCTGTTTGTTTCCCAATGTACATTTAAATTATGGGTCCCTCAAGTAAATTTCAATAAAAAGCTGCCTAAACCAGGGTTAATTGCAAGTTTTAAAAGGGGGAAGGGAACAACCCACACAAAGAGTTGCTGAGAGCCCAGGATTAGAATCACCACTTTTGTTTGTCTTGCCAAAATTCCTCTCTGAAGTCACACAGGCCAATCGTCTTAATAAAAGAGAAAGGTTCAGCTGGAACTGTCACTCCTAGCCTAAAAATGGTGAAAGTTTGAAGACATTGTTAAGTTGCTACTGCATGAAATAGAAATTTTTTTTTAGCTAGGATCACTTGCTAGGGGACAAAACCAGGAACAACAAACTTTTAAGCAAAAAAAAAGAAAAAAATGTATGGATATAGATATAGATATATAGTGTTTCTATAAACCCAAGCATCATCTATTGCTTGCCCTCAGTGTTCTCCAGGATGAGGATCACACTAAGAGATCCATAGACCCAAATCCTGTTACATGTCATATCAACTATATTTTTTCTTTTATTTTTTTTACCGAGTTTTATTGTTTACTGCCAGACATCAACATCAATCAGCCATAGGTATATATATGTTTCCTCCCTCTTGAACTTCCCTCCCATCTCCCCATATCAAACATCTTAATGTGGGCTTCCCTGGTGGTCCAGTGGATAAGGGCACTGCCTTGTGCCGCAAGGAGCACTGGTTCAATCCCTGGTCTGGGACGATCCCTCGTGCTATGGAGCGGCTGGACAGATGTGTCCAACTATTGAGCTGGAGTTCTGCAGCACATGTGCCCAGAGCCATCACTCTGCAACGAGAGGGGCTACTGTGATGGGAGGCCCACACAGGCCAAAGAACAAAGATAAATAGATGAAAGACCAATAGAAGTGACAAAAAAAAAAAAAAAGCAAAAAAAGCATATTAATGTGAGTGACATTCCATCCTGAATATACCATGTTTCTTTAAATTGCAAGAGGGTGTTCATAATCTTCTTTTTGAAACTGTTTTATTTTGAGGTTTCCCTGTCTTATTTTGTAACCTAAAGTTTCTATTTTCAGATTTTAACATTTCACTGGCATTTTAAATGTTTTGCACCTCTGGTGTCCAGTGAATTAATATCTCCATGATTCGTCCCGTGTTCAATGTTCTTCTGAAAATACACGAGGTCATCAGAACCAGGACACTTAGTAACAGTACAGTCTAAGTTGCCTTCTCCATATATCTCACAGGCCAGCTGCAATTCCAGAACCCAACTGTACTCTGGAGTTTCCAAAGTCATCAGGCCATGTTTTGATTTGAGATCAGCACCCAGAGCCTCCCAAATAATCAAATTCAGGAAATGAAACAGGAGTAAATGAAAGTTTCTCTCCAGAATATCAGTTCAAGAACCATTCAGATATGGCCTTAGGACTTCGTACCTTTCTAGAAGTTGGTTCTTCCTGCATCTTTCTAGTCTGACCTTTGAGATGGAGCTTTGCCCATATGCCAAGGCTGTACTGGAATGGTACTAGACTTAAGGTTCAGAGTATGGGAGCTTTCAGGGAATGCAACCTGGCCCCAGGAAGGTGAGGACTGTAAACCTGAAACTTTGTCCTGTACTTGGATTGGAAAAATAATCAGTCTGCCAGAACAGACAACTTCTGTATTCTGACACCTGGTATCTAATCTAGAAAACATTCTAATTGCCCTCATTTTTTTTTCCATGACAAAATACAAGCTGTTGCCTCAAGAGGGAAAAATTCCAGATAATCTTAATTACAGGGTCAAGAATCCATTTCGAACAGCAGCTCTTATTCAATGTCATTTGGGTGGTCCAGTGGGTAAGGGCACTGCCTTGTGCCGCAAGGAGCACTGGTTCAATCCCTGGTCTGGGACGATCCCTCGTGCTATGGGCGGCTGGACAGATGTGTCCAACTATTGAGCTGGAGTTCTGC
Source organism: Tragulus kanchil (assembly GCA_022376925.1). Classification (NCBI taxonomy): domain Eukaryota; kingdom Metazoa; phylum Chordata; class Mammalia; order Artiodactyla; family Tragulidae; genus Tragulus; species Tragulus kanchil. The sequence continues at coordinate 238,604,057 of JAIOJX010000004.1, read as the reverse complement.
AGCACATGTGCCCAGAGCCATCACTCTGCAACGAGAGGGGCTACTGTGATGGGAGGCCCACACAGGCCAAAGAACAAAGATAAATAGATGAAAGACCAATAGAAGTGACAAAAAAAAAAAAAGCAAAAAAAGCATATTAATGTGAGTGACATTCCATCCTGAATATACCATGTTTCTTTAAATTGCAAGAGGGTGTTCATAATCTTCTTTTTGAAACTGTTTTATTTTGAGGTTTCCCTGTCTTATTTTGTAACCTAAAGTTTCTATTTTCAGATTTTAACATTTCACTGGCATTTTAAATGTTTTGCACCTCTGGTGTCCAGTGAATTAATATCTCCATGATTCGTCCCGTGTTCAATGTTCTTCTGAAAATACACGAGGTCATCAGAACCAGGACACTTAGTAACAGTACAGTCTAAGTTGCCTTCTCCATATATCTCACAGGCCAGCTGCAATTCCAGAACCCAACTGTACTCTGGAGTTTCCAAAGTCATCAGGCCATGTTTTGATTTGAGATCAGCACCCAGAGCCTCCCAAATAATCAAATTCAGGAAATGAAACAGGAGTAAATGAAAGTTTCTCTCCAGAATATCAGTTCAAGAACCATTCAGATATGGCCTTAGGACTTCGTACCTTTCTAGAAGTTGGTTCTTCCTGCATCTTTCTAGTCTGACCTTTGAGATGGAGCTTTGCCCATATGCCAAGGCTGTACTGGAATGGTACTAGACTTAAGGTTCAGAGTATGGGAGCTTTCAGGGAATGCAACCTGGCCCCAGGAAGGTGAGGACTGTAAACCTGAAACTTTGTCCTGTACTTGGATTGGAAAAATAATCAGTCTGCCAGAACAGACAACTTCTGTATTCTGACACCTGGTATCTAATCTAGAAAACATTCTAATTGCCCTCATTTTTTTTTCCATGACAAAATACAAGCTGTTGCCTCAAGAGGGGAAAAAAATTCCAGATAATCTTAATTACAGGGTCAAGAATCCATTTCGAACAGCAGCTCTTATTCAATGTCATTTGGGCATCGAGAATGCATTTCACTAGAGCATTCCTTGGACATTTCAAAGTAAAATCGCCGTGAGCCTTCATGAAATGGACTAGATCAGTAGAGTCCACTGATAACTGAAAAGCAAATCCATTCAGGAATATGCAGTTTAGAATCACATGTATGAGAAATTTCTCCTTAAAAGGTCCTAGACTTCTGGTAAATGCTATACTTTCCCCAGATCTTCCCTTGCCAAGGCTGTTAGCACCCAGAGATGCTCTTAGAGATGTTCTGAGGTACATGGATCTTCTTTTCCTAACAACCAGGACGCATGCCTGCCAGTGGAAGGGAATATGTAAAATCTGTACTTTCCTGAGAAATATGTGAAACATAAGATCTCCCATGCAGAGAGGATGGCTCCGGGAAATGATTTGGTGAGGATTAGAGGATAAAATGACTTTCATAGTTATATTCATTTTCCACTAATAAAGCTGCCTTCTTTCTTTCCCTCTGGGATGGAAAGAAATGGTACAGAAGGGATGAGGGCATGGGCAAAGGAAGACTTCTGTGGTGTTTCACAGAAGTCTCGTCAGGGCGCAGACTGGGATACCTATCCCAGGGAGCATAGTGGCCAAGGCAGTATGATAAGCACATATGCAGTTTGCACCCCCTCCCGCCGCACACAGCTGCATGCACTCGGGCATCCAGGAACGCCAAGCCTATGTGCCTGGTGTCAGCTCAAGTGAAGCAGGGCATCTTCCTGGAGCCAGCAGTTGCCCCCACTGCACTCCTGATGCAGAGTGGGGAAGGGCATTTGAGTCAGACGGCTTTATGACTCTGTGCCAGAATGTTACACCAGGCTTTAAGGGATTCAGTTTTCCAACAGCAGACCTCTTGGCATTGCTAAGAAATTTCTAGAATTTAGAGGTGATGGGCCCAACCTCCCTTGTCCGTGAGGGTGTTTTTTGTTTTTGTTTTGTTTTTTTGCTTGGAAACAAGTATGAGATAAAATTGTACTTCTCATGCCTGATTGTCTAACAAAGAGCAGTCTACATATCTAGTTATCGGTTTTTTAAATCTTTCTAATTTATGCTCATGTGGGTGCTGCTTTTTTGTGTGATATATTAACTGCTCCACCACCTCTTTTCTACTTCATTGTAAGTTGAATTGGGTAACATTCCTGGTAAAAACAAAATACTGTACCCCAGAGTGTTGTAGTTTTTAAGTAGGATATGACAAAAAAAAAAATGTAAGAATATTTTCTAAGGAGAGGCATGTGTTGGAAGAAAATTGAGTTAGGTGGCTTATTAGGATTTTTATTGAATTTTAAGAACTTTCTGATTTATTTTGCTCCTAGAAAGGGTCCATCCATTGTCCTTTGAAAGTATAGTATGTAGTCCGTAACCATATCCTCCATGATTAACATTTTTGAGAGATTAATTTTTCAAATGGACTGAGGAGCTTACCATTGAGACTGTTTTTAAAGCCTGTAAGGTATTTCATGACCTAATTATTACAAGTATTTTGGCTATTTTTCTGGCTTCTAGTTAGAACTATGTGTAGAACCCCCCCATTTTAATTAATATTTTCTTTTACTTGTAAGAAGTTAGGGCTCAAAGTTATGAAATGACTAGTTACACTGCTGCATCAGCAAGAGACAGTTTCAAGAGCTCTTTCCATTGCATGGTGATACTTACTCATATTTTAGTAATTTGTATTCATTTGATGCAATGAATACATTGGATGAAACCTAAAGGTCTTCCAGTAAAGTTATTACCTCTATCCTCTAATAAAATATTTGACAACCCTGAAGTTAATCACCCATTTATTCATTCAACTAATACTATTCAGCCAAAAGATTCTAAGTGTTTAAGGAGAAAGGGAGTATAGTACATAAGGCATGGTTTCACTTTCAAGAAGATTATGATCTGGTAGGAAAGATAATATACTTTGGTAGTTCTCAGGACTACCTTATCCACTGGACACACTAGGCACTACCTAGAGCCCACAATACTTTTCAAATCCATGAAATGTTTTAATTTCAATATCTTTTCAAATCAGAAGCAAAAATGAATGCATCTAGTCTGAATTACATTTGTCTTTATACCACACATGTTTCTCTACAGTTCAGCAGGTGAAGAATTTCCCTGCAATGCAGGAGGCCCTGTTTGATTCCTGGGTCAGGAAGATACCCTGAAGAAGGGACAGGCAACCCACTCCAATATTCTGGGCTTCCCTGGTGCCTCAGATGATATAGAATCCACCTGCAAAGTTGGATATCTGAGTTGGATCCCTGGGTTGGGAATATCCGCTGGAGAAGGAAAAGGCAACCCACTCCAGTATTCTTGCCTGGAGAATTCCATGGACAGAGGAGCCTGCTGGTGGGCTACAGTCCATGTGGTCACATAGAATCAGACCCAACTGAGTGACTTTCACTTTACACACAGTCATTACATATCTTTTTTTTTTTTCATTTTTTAATGGAGAAAGAGTCCAACAAAGTGCCCAACACCCATGAAAGTCATATTATAGCCCTGGAAATGCTACTCCAAATGCAGAAAGCTGAATGCTTCATTTGCCCTAGTTTCCATTTCAGAAGCCTTGTATATCTATCTACCTTTTGTCTCCAAGTCTGAATAGTGCTCGGGAATTTTGCTTCAGACTAAAATTACCTTTGCAAAGTTACAGCCCCAAAGATAGATCTGGTGATAGTAAAGAGTGATTTTCTGAACTCTGGAACCAAGTAGGCTTTCTGTATATATTGTTTAGAATTAAAACACTATGGCCTGAAATTTATGCCATTTTATGACCTTGACAAAACCGCTCAAACAGACTAATTTAAGATTTTCCAAACTATGTGACAATCATAGATGTTGCTAGAAAATAAAGGGTTCTTTGACCAAATGATTTTGAGGACTGATATATATAACAGTCCCTGCTCTTGTTGAGTATCAGTGAGCATATTAAATGTTATCAGATTCCCAACTGTAGGCAACTGGTTAACTTGGTTTAATCCAGCATTTTCCAAACTTATTTGAACACAGGGCCCTTCTTCAAGAATGTTTATTAACATTTCAAGGGAAACTAATGTGCCTTGGAACATAATTTGAGGAATACTAGTCTTTACCAGGCATTGGCAACCCTTTTATGTAAAGGACCATATCATAAATATTTTAGGTTTTATGGGCCAGATAGTCTCTGTCAAAAGTACTCAACTGTGTAGGAGAGTAGCTGCAGACATCACGGAAACAAATGGGTGGCTGTGTGTTGCAGCACAACTTACAAAATAAGCAGAGGACTGGATTGGGCCCAAAGGCCCTCATCTGCCAACCCCTGGTCTATACTTTCCACTCAAACCTTTCAGAACAGCTATAGCTCCACCCAGAAAGGCTCCAAAGCCATCTCACCACATGTCACAGTAGAAAACAACCTATCCGTCCTAAACTTTTATTTTGGAATGAATCTTTTTGGCCTAAAACTAGTATCAACCTAAATAAACATCTACTCTTTTCATCAAAGGTCTTAAAAGTGCTTGCCAGAAGACACGGAGGATATTCACTAAACTGTAAACAGTGGGTACCATAGGATGCAGGGCTACAAGAGACTTTTGTTTTCTTAGTTTTCCTTTTCTGTAACATGGTAATCAGAATAAAAACAACAAAAGGCATTTTGGGGGGTGGGGGCAGGGAGGGGGTGGTGGTGGGGCACTCCTATTGGTCTTTCATTTATCTATTTTCATCCATCTTTGTTCTTTGGCCCAGGTGGGCCTCCCATCACAGTGGCCTCTGTCGTCGCAGAGCGCCGGCTCTGGGCGCATGCGCTCCAGAGCTCCGGCTCGGTAATTGGACACATCAGTCCAGCTGCTCCGCGGGCACGTGGGATCTTCCCAGGCCAGGAATCGAACTGGCGCCCCTTGCACTGCAAGGCGGTGTCCTGACCCACTGAACCACCAGGGAAGCCCAACAAAAGGCATGTTTAAATAATTTTCCTGTAGTTCAATATTTTTCAAAGTCCTCCTCTTGTCTTAACAATCATGCCACCTCATGTGTGATGGCACTTGGTGGTTCCCATTGCCTTATCTGGTCTTTATCTCATATTCCCCTCCCAGCGACTCTTCCAATTAAAACATGGTAAGTATAGTTTCTCCTGTCAGATTTCCTCAGTCTCTTGTCCATGTTCTCACTCTCTCTTTACAGCTGTTTTTTTTTTTTTTTTTTAAATTTGTATTCCTAGATCTGATCTGGGTCCTTCTATCAGAATCACCTTGAAGTTTGTTAAGTATATTTATAAAGTTTATTAAGATCTCTAGCTCCACTTGAGCTTGAATTAATCAAAATGCTCAAGTATAGAGCCTGGGTGTGTTTTCAAAAGTCCACAGGAATTTAGATGCAACTCTTATTTAAAAGGAAAAAAGAAAACAAAACAAAACAAAAACAAACACTGCTGCTTTTGAGAGACTTAATTGTATGGTACAACTTTTTTTTGTTTCCTGGCTTGTTTTTTGTACTGGATTCCTAAAGGCTTGTTTAAGAGTCCATCAATCATGTGCTCTGTCATGTCTGACTCTTTTCGACCTCATGGACTATAGCCCACCAGGCTCATCTATCCATGGGATTTTCCAGGCAAGAATACTGGGCTAGGTTACTATTTCCTCCTCCAGAGGATCTTCCCAACCCCAGGACTGAACCCATGTCTACCATGTCTGCTGCATTGCAGGTAGATTCTTTACTGCTTCAGCCTTCAAGGAAGCACTGTTTGGAAATATGGCTTATTTATCTTTTCATATATTTTTTTAAATTTTGGCCTCTTCTATTGTTTTTTTGGTTTTTTATTTATTTTCATCCATCTTTACTCTTTGGCATGTGTGGGCCTCCCATTGCAGTAGCCTCTCATGCTCCAAAGCACCAGCTCACAATTGGACACACTGGTCCAGCCGCTCTGCAGCATGTGGGATCTTCCCAGACCAGGGATTGAACTGGCGCCCCCTGCACTGCAAGGCAGACTCTGTACCCACTGAACCAGCAGGGAAGCCTTTCGTATTTTTCATAAGTAGTTGCCAACTCTAATGCCCACTGACACATAAGATGGATCCCACTTTAATCTGTAAGACATAAATACACAGTAAACTTAATTGTATTTCTTAATTGTATTTCTTCTGTCTTCCTACCTTCCTTATACTTTGCAACCCATGATATTTGGGTTTCTTTCTTCTTCCACACCACTGACATTGTTTTCTCAAAGATCATCAACAGCCCTTACTTGTTAAATCCAACAAACACAGAAGTACTCATTTTTTGTGTTCTGTCTCTGACTTTTGACACTGAAAAGCTTTCTCTGTTCTTAAAATGCTACAGATTTCTCTCCTCCTAAATAGCCCACAAATACTGCTGGTTCATACCCCCAAATAGGACCAACCTTATGGCCACAAATGTGTGCTTCTTTGGTTTGTCCCCTCTCTATCAGAATGATACCACCATCCACCTTGTTCCCCAAACAGAAACCCAAGTATCTATCTTAATTCATCCTTTTGCCTATTTCATCCACCTTATACAATGAATCACCAATTGTGTTTTACTTAAACCCTTTGATGTCATGTTTTGATTCCAACATGAAGTCCTAATTTAGAACATGGCCTAGAATTCCTGAGATGATCCAGTGCCTGCCTCAATCCTCAGCCTTATTTCTCTTCCCTTTCAGCCCCCAACTCAGCCATAACAAAAGCCTTCCAGTTCCTCCACATCCTGCTGTCTATAGCATTTAGTCTTGGAGTTGAACTCAGTAAATATTTGTTGAATGAATAAACAAAAGCTACCTATTAACTTCCTGGGCTCTTAAGAGAGACCTGATAGGTATTTTCTCTGAGCACATTACTGTTTTTTCTTTTCATTCTTCTTTTGAGAATAATTATGAAAGATGGGAGGTACAGATAGCTATGCCTATAACTAATAGCATTAATTAGTAAAATTAATGGTATGACAGGAGCAAACTAAATGTTATAACCCAACACAAATGTCCTGTTGCCATAGTGACATTTCAGAACTATTTTCTGGCACTTGAGCCATTTTATTCTTCTTCTTTTCATTTTATTTATTTATTTATGGCTGTATCAGGTCTTCATTGCTACACTCAGGCTTTCTCTACTTGCAGTGTGCAGGATTATCACTGCAGTGACTTCTCTTGTTGCAGGACACAGTCTCTAGACTCAAGGGCTACAGTAGTTATGGTTCGCAGGCTCTAGAGCCTGGGCTTAGTAGCTGTGGCACATGGCCTTAGTTCCTCCACAGCATGTGGGATCTTCCCTGACCAGGATATTCTTAACCATTAGGCCACCAGGAAAGTCCTTGAGACATTTTATACTAGTTTCTCCTCTAGATAGCATTTAACATTCACAGTAGTTGAACCTCTAGTTAACATTGTTAAACATCTACCATGCACATAACACTTTATATGCAGTATGTGGACAATTTATAATCCATGTAATATGTATAAGGTGGTTAATGTTATCACAGTCTTAAGGATCAGGAAACTAGGCTGATAGAGTTTGATGGATTTTCCTCAATGTCACAGATACTGCTGGTTCACCGACCAACCTTATGGCCACAAATGTGTGCTTCTTTGGTTTGTCCCCTCTCTATCAGAATGATACCACCATCCACCTTGTTCCCCAAACAGAAACCCAAGTATCTATCTTAATTCATCCTTTTGCCTATTTCATCCACCTTATACAATGAATCACCAATTGTGTTTTACTTAAACCCTTTGATGTCATGTTTTGATTCCAACATGAAGTCCTAATTTAGAACATGGCCTAGAATTCCTGAGATGATCCAGTGCCTGCCTCAATCCTCAGCCTTATTTCTCTTCCCTTTCAGCCCCCAACTCAGCCATAACAAAAGCCTTCCAGTTCCTCCACATCCTGCTGTCTATAGCATTTAGTCTTGGAGTTGAACTCAGTAAATATTTGTTGAATGAATAAACAAAAGCTACCTATTAACTTCCTGGGCTCTTAAGAGAGACCTGATAGGTATTTTCTCTGAGCACATTACTGTTTTTTCTTTTCATTCTTCTTTTGAGAATAATTATGAAAGATGGGAGGTACAGATAGCTATGCCTATAACTAATAGCATTAATTAGTAAAATTAATGGTATGACAGGAGCAAACTAAATGTTATAACCCAACACAAATGTCCTGTTGCCATAGTGACATTTCAGAACTATTTTCTGGCACTTGAGCCATTTTATTCTTCTTCTTTTCATTTTATTTATTTATTTATGGCTGTATCAGGTCTTCATTGCTACACTCAGGCTTTCTCTACTTGCAGTGTGCAGGATTATCACTGCAGTGACTTCTCTTGTTGCAGGACACAGTCTCTAGACTCAAGGGCTACAGTAGTTATGGTTCGCAGGCTCTAGAGCCTGGGCTTAGTAGCTGTGGCACATGGCCTTAGTTCCTCCACAGCATGTGGGATCTTCCCTGACCAGGATATTCTTAACCATTAGGCCACCAGGAAAGTCCTTGAGACATTTTATACTAGTTTCTCCTCTAGATAGCATTTAACATTCACAGTAGTTGAACCTCTAGTTAACATTGTTAAACATCTACCATGCACATAACACTTTATATGCAGTATGTGGACAATTTATAATCCATGTAATATGTATAAGGTGGTTAATGTTATCACAGTCTTAAGGATCAGGAAACTAGGCTGATAGAGTTTGATGGATTTTCCTCAATGTCACAGATGCAACAAGTGGCAGAAATGGGGTTTGAACCCAGTCCTCTTCATCTTCTAAACATCTACTCCTCCACTCGGTCTTTTGGCTCAGTGAAAACTGATCATATGGCCAGGCAAGCCTGAAGTGAATGAATCATGGGTGACCAGGAGGGAAATTAGCGAGAGAGGCACATGGGAAAGACAGAGTAAATGGGAAAGAAGGAAAAGCCATAGAATGTATAAACTCCTTAATTGTAAAGATGTCTGACTACATTGTAAATTCTGTCAATGAATGGTCTACTTTTACTTTATCTTTCCTACTGCTTAGGACAGGACAAGGAACAGAATGGATACAAATTATGAATTGATATGAATATTTATTAATATGATATTGACAGTGTTAATTAAGTATCATAACATTAATCACTCTCTACTTTTCCCCACCCTTCAGATAGAATGTGGTTGAGGCCATGGAAGGTGTGGTAGGTGCAGTGAGGCTTATCAGTAGAAGGCATTTTAATGCCTATAAAGATCTCCTCATTAAACTCTCTGACCTAAGATAGTATTTTTAAAATGCTGATTGCCAATAAGCCAAAGTCCTGTGTTTGATTTTCAAGGAACAAGTTGTATTTCTGTCAATGAACTCTTTAAATGCTGGGGTTTATATCCCCAAATATTTATTAAGAACTTACTCTAAGCAAGACAATGAGTAGGCACCATGCATGGAAACAGCCAAATATCCAGATGTATTCGATTGAAATAAATATCCTTAAAATGTCATTTTGTTTGTCTAAAGAACCCAAACAAAGACCTTATATGGAAAGAAAAAAAAACCCATCTTGGTTATTGCAACTGTCATGTCATTCTTAACTAAACACTTCCAAAAAAGCACTGTAACAACAACAACAAAAAAAAAAACCCTTATTTTCCTGTGTAGAAGATAGTGTGTATGAATTCTGATTCTTGGTGGGAAAGCTACTGTGGTTCAGCTCTGGAAGGAAGAGCCTCTTGCTTCTTTACAAAGTCTCAGTGAAAGGCCTCTGTCTGGAATGTGTATGTGTGTATTTGCGTGTACTGATTTCTAAGAGGCTGTGGAACAAGATGAGCCAAAGGTATGATTAACCTGGTGCCTATGATATGATGAAACCAGAATTTTTACAGGGTTGTGGAGCCAGAAGGAGCTCCTCATTTTCCTAGCAGTCACTGGAAATCAGAGTACTCCACACCTTAGCCAGGGAACAGAACCAAGATTCAAAGAGGAGACGTTTGATGGAGGATATGTTGTAGGCAACTGGCCTACTAGTTCCTAAATCCTGTTGCCATCAAAAACATCTGAAAGAACTATTTTGGTTTTTTTATTTGTTTGTTTGTTTTTGATTGTTTTTCAAATTCTTCCTCCATTTAGGTTATTATAGAATGTTGAGCAATTCCCCATGCTCTAAAGTAAGCCCTTGTTGGTTGTCTGTTTTAAATACAACAGTGTGTACATGTCGATCTCATGCTTCTAGTCTATCCCTCCCGCCATGCTTTCCCTCTGGTAACTGTAACTTCATTCTCTAAGTCTGTGGATCTGTTTCTGTTTCATTGATAAGTTCGTTTGTACCATTTTTTTAGATTGCACATGTAAGTGATACCATGTGGTTTTCCTTTGCCTGATTTACTTCATTTAGTATGATAATCCCCAGGTTCATCCATGTTGTTGCAAATGGCATTCTTTAATTTTTTTAAGGCTGAGTAAGGTTTTATTTTATACATGAGGGAAAAACAAATAATTGAAAAATAAATAAGACATAAATTCAAGACAATAAATTTCAGCTTAAGCTGAAATACTTTGACCACCTGTGTAGAGTGCAAATATCCTTGGAAACAGCCAAATATCCAGATGTATTCGATTTTTTGTTTTTTTTCTAAAGAACCCAAACAAAGACCTTATATGGAAAGAAAAAAAAACCCATCTTGGTTATTGCAACTGTCATGTCATTCTTAACTAAACACTTCCAAAAAAGCACTGTAACAACAACAACAAAAAAAAAAACCCTTATTTTCCTGTGTAGAAGATAGTGTGTATGAATTCTGATTCTTGGTGGGAAAGCTACTGTGGTTCAGCTCTGGAAGGAAGAGCCTCTTGCTTCTTTACAAAGTCTCAGTGAAAGGCCTCTGTCTGGAATGTGTATGTGTGTATTTGCGTGTACTGATTTCTAAGAGGCTGTGGAACAAGATGAGCCAAAGGTATGATTAACCTGGTGCCTATGATATGATGAAACCAGAATTTTTACAGGGTTGTGGAGCCAGAAGGAGCTCCTCATTTTCCTAGCAGTCACTGGAAATCAGAGTACTCCACACCTTAGCCAGGGAACAGAACCAAGATTCAAAGAGGAGACGTTTGATGGAGGATATGTTGTAGGCAACTGGCCTACTAGTTCCTAAATCCTGTTGCCATCAAAAACATCTGAAAGAACTATTTTGGTTTTTTTATTTGTTTGTTTGTTTTTGATTGTTTTTCAAATTCTTCCTCCATTTAGGTTATTATAGAATGTTGAGCAATTCCCCATGCTCTAAAGTAAGCCCTTGTTGGTTGTCTGTTTTAAATACAACAGTGTGTACATGTCGATCTCATGCTTCTAGTCTATCCCTCCCGCCATGCTTTCCCTCTGGTAACTGTAACTTCATTCTCTAAGTCTGTGGATCTGTTTCTGTTTCATTGATAAGTTCGTTTGTACCATTTTTTTAGATTGCACATGTAAGTGATACCATGTGGTTTTCCTTTGCCTGATTTACTTCATTTAGTATGATAATCCCCAGGTTCATCCATGTTGTTGCAAATGGCATTCTTTAATTTTTTTAAGGCTGAGTAAGGTTTTATTTTATACATGAGGGAAAAACAAATAATTGAAAAAATAAATAAGACATAAATTCAAGACAATAAATTTCAGCTTAAGCTGAAATACTTTGACCACCTGATGTAGAGATGACTCATTAGAAATGACCCTGATGTTGGGAAAAAATAGAAGGCATAAGGAGAAGAGGGTGACAGAGGAAGAGACAGATGGATGGCATCACTGAGTCAATGGACATAAATCTGTGCAAGCTCTGGGAGATGGTGAAGGACAGGGATGTCTGGCATCCCTCAGTCCATGGGGCTGCAAAGAGTCAGACATTACTGAGTGACTAAACTAAGCTGAAACTCTCCATCATGTTAAAAAAAAATTATAATAATAAAATACTTTTTCCTGTAATAAAAAAACTGAGAAGTTTTCTAAAATTGAAACCTTTGGGCCCCAATCACATGGCTAGATTGTCCAATGGGGAATAGCTAGGAATCTGTTCTGTCAGGTTCCTAAGTGATGGTGAAGAGAAAAGATGGCAAATAACCAAAGACAAATGTCAAATTATGAGTAGTTTACCACAGATAGGGCTTTTCAGAAAGAAAGAACTCTATTACAGGTTAAAGACGTCAACTGAGAGGAAGAGAGTATACCAGAAATTATAGCCTTAGAAATATATTCGTACTCTAGGATTAGAAGTAACAATGTGTAGGCCCAAACCAGCAGATGCGAAGCCCAAAGGACTGCTAAGTGCCTACTGGGTCTCTCCTTAAATAAACTAAACAGAAACATTGTGCCTAAACATAGGGGTAGCCAACATGTTTAAAGTTGTCCTGAGTCTCAGTTTCTCATCTATAAAATGAGAGCACCGTGCTTCCCTGGTGGTCCAGTGGGTAAGGACACTGCCTTGCAGTGCAAGGGGGTCCAGTTTGATCCCCGGCCTGGGAAGATCTCACGTGCTGCGGAGCAGCTGGACCGATGTGTTCAACTACCGAGCTGTAACTCTGGAGCACATGCACCCAGAACCAGTGCTCTGCAGCGAGAGAGGCCACTGGAAGGCCCACACAGACCAAAGAACAAAGATAAAAATATGATAATCCCCAGGTTCATCCATGTTGTTGCAAATGGCATTCTTTAATTTTTTAAGGCTGAGTAAGGTTTTATTTTATACATGAGGGAAAAACAAATAATTGAAAAATAAATAAGACATAAATTCAAGACAATAAATTTCAGCTTAAGCTGAAATACTTTGACCACCTGATGTAGAGATGACTCATTAGAAATGACCCTGATGTTGGGAAAAAATAGAAGGCATAAGGAGAAGAGGGTGACAGAGGAAGAGACAGATGGATGGCATCACTGAGTCAATGGACATAAATCTGTGCAAGCTCTGGGAGATGGTGAAGGACAGGGATGTCTGGCATCCCTCAGTCCATGGGGCTGCAAAGAGTCAGACATTACTGAGTGACTAAACTAAGCTGAAACTCTCCATCATGTTAAAAAAAAATTATAATAATAAAATACTTTTTCCTGTAATAAAAAAACTGAGAAGTTTTCTAAAATTGAAACCTTTGGGCCCCAATCACATGGCTAGATTGTCCAATGGGGAATAGCTAGGAATCTGTTCTGTCAGGTTCCTAAGTGATGGTGAAGAGAAAAGATGGCAAATAACCAAAGACAAATGTCAAATTATGAGTAGTTTACCACAGATAGGGCTTTTCAGAAAGAAAGAACTCTATTACAGGTTAAAGACGTCAACTGAGAGGAAGAGAGTATACCAGAAATTATAGCCTTAGAAATATATTCGTACTCTAGGATTAGAAGTAACAATGTGTAGGCCCAAACCAGCAGATGCGAAGCCCAAAGGACTGCTAAGTGCCTACTGGGTCTCTCCTTAAATAAACTAAACAGAAACATTGTGCCTAAACATAGGGGTAGCCAACATGTTTAAAGTTGTCCTGAGTCTCAGTTTCTCATCTATAAAATGAGAGCACCGTGCTTCCCTGGTGGTCCAGTGGGTAAGGACACTGCCTTGCAGTGCAAGGGGCTCCAGTTTGATCCCCGGCCTGGGAAGATCTCACGTGCTGCGGAGCAGCTGGACCGATGTGTTCAACTACCGAGCTGTAACTCTGGAGCACATGCACCCAGAACCAGTGCTCTGCAGCGAGAGAGGCCACTGGAAGGCCCACACAGACCAAAGAACAAAGATAAATAGATGAAAGGTCAATAGAAGTGGCCAAAAAAAAGAGAGAGAGCAGTCACATAAATTCACTTAAAGGTTAATTTTTTCACTGCAAGCATAGAATGGAAAGAAGTTCTTTTTCCTCTTATTAAGCAAGTCTTTACATAGAGATACTGGTTTATTAAAAAACATAATTAAAAAGGAAGAGATAATAAAGCAAGTTTGCTTTGCTCCTGTCTTCCGGAGACACTGTGGGCAAGAATGTAGAGGTTCTCTGTTCAAAGAGAGGGTTTTTCTTTTTTACATTTTCTCATCATTCCTGGCTCAACTCGGTTTACATCTAAGTGGAAAAAGAGTGAATGTTATAGGTTGAACTGTGTCCCCCTCCCCAATGATATTTTGAAGTCTTAGAGCCCAGAATCTGTGAATGTGACCAAATATGAAAATGGGGTATTTGATTTAAACAAGTTAGAATGAGCTCAGCTGGCTGGGCCATGACCCAATATGGCAGATGTCCTTTTTTTTAAAAAAAAAAAAAAAAAAAAAAGATTTATTTATTTATTTATTTTGGGCGGGGGTTGGGGAGGGAGGGGAGCAGACGGGCCACTTCTATTGGTCTTTCATTTCTCTATTTTCATCCGTCTTTGTTCTTCGGCTCCTGTGGGCCTCTCATCGCGGTGGCGTCTGTCGTTGCAGAGCGCCGGCTCTGGGCGCGTGCGCTCCAGAGCTCCGGCTCGGTAATTGGACACATGGGTCCAGCCGCTCCGCAGCACGTGGGATCTTTCCAGGCCACGACTCGAACCTGCGCCCCTTGCACTGCAAGGCAGTGTCCTTACTCACTGGACCACCAGGGGAAGCCCAGATGTCCTTTTAAGAAGAGAGAAATTTGGACACAGACCTGCACAGAGAAGAGAAGGTACTGGCAAGGCATTGGCACAGAAGGAGAACACTATCTGGTGATGGAAGCAGAGACAGGCATGTTACAGCTGCAAACCTGGGAACACCATGGCTTGGCACACACCACTGCCCACTAGCAAAGACGGAATTCTCCCCAGACCCTGCTGAATTCTCCCATGGCCCTGCCAACTCCTTGATTTCAGCATTTTAGCCTTTTCTGTTGTTTCGAGCCTCCAAGTTTGTGGCACTTTGTCTATGGCAACCCTAGGAGACTTATACAGTGAGCAAAGTCCCAGTGTCCTTAACAGAGCTCTGTCTCCTTTCATCCTGTGAGAGGAGAAAAAGGACTGTCATCTATATTGACTGACGCAGTAGCAGTGGTACAGTTTGAGGGCTTGTCCTGAGGCCCCAAGAAATACCCATCAACCCTTCCCTGAGCAGAATCCCAATATCTGGATTGGCATCATGGTGATAGTGGCCACACCAGCCAAAGATGAACTGGTTGGGACAGCAGCTCTCCAATCTGTTGAAAGCAAAGTGAAACACGGTGTTAGAAGCCACAGCACCCATTCATTTCAAACTTGACATTAGTGCCGAAAATCAAAGCGCTGACCACCACTCAGCCTTGTATTTAAGGCCTATCAACTTCACATATTTTATGGGACCATTTGGTCCGTCATTACATTACATACAATCCATACATTTCATTACAAAGTAGCATTTGCTTGGGAGAAACAGGGCCTCACAAAGGAAGTTGTGAAGAACACCTTCCTGAGATAATACCCTTTAGTGTTGTCCTGAAGATGAAACATTAAAATAGTGGGTTTGTAAACCAAAATCATTACCCCAGCATAGGTGTTGCTGCTGTTTTTGTTTCTTTTTTTATCAGCATCGTCTTGCATAATACAAAGAAGGTTTATTGTTTCCATTAGTTCACCGGTGGAAATTAAATAACAGGGCCAAGAAAAGCCATATATACTCTCACTGTCAGATATGCAAATAGAGTGTATGAAGAACTATCCCCATTAACTTGCTGTCTGCCCAGAGAACCAAGCCCTTCGTCTGACATTCATCCCCTACAGGTTAATTGGGGAGGCTGCTTGTTTAAAGAGCCCAGCAATTATTCTGAGGAACTGACTAGCTGAATCTATTCCGTTTGATTATGACTGAAAATGCAGAGCTTAACTTTTCTCTACAAACAAAAAATACAACATATTTTGAAGGTGGGAGGAAAGAAATCTGAATTCTGCCTAACGCTTGATGCTGACATTTAATACTGTCAAAGATATTAAATTGTCTCATTCAAACTGTTTTTTAAGCCATATATAACAAATAGGCGAACTAGGCGCTCCATACACTGCAATTTCTGCACTAGCTAGGATATTCAGTAATTCTGAAATATTCTAGGCTCATGATCTGTTTCACTGTCCCTGTAGAATCTTCTGATTAAGTGAGGAAGCCCAGGAATACAGACATGAAAAGAAGATTTTATTTTTAGTTGTTGCCTTTGGCAAAAGTTCTCTGCCTAAATGGAGGGGATTTATTATAAAAACTTGGAGTTTTCTTTTTCTGCCACATAAAGAAATAAAAATAGCAAGGGCCTCGTAAATTATCATTCCTCAGTGTCAGGATGTCTAGTTGTGAAGCCGATCGAGGGTGAGGGCTGCTGCAAAGTCGTCCTGCAGGTAAGAGTCCGCTGCCTGTTTCCTAACACTGAAATGACAACTGGGAACAGATGAAGAGGCCTTTGGGCAAAAAACCATTTTTTTCTCATAACAGGTGCAGCTTTCAGAGAAGGCCAGAGATGACATAGACTTTCTCATCATTATCATACACCTCCCTTCCACCAGCAAAATTCTCAATGTCAAGTACTCAACACGCCTCTTGTAGCATCCCTAAAGGATGTCAAGAATCTAATGAGCTCCTCAAATGTAAATGCTGGGACTGCCTTCTCCTCGCTCCCTGAAATCACCTTGCTGGTGATGTTGCTGCAAGAACCCCAGAATGAGTTAGGGTTGATGATTTGGTTTAGTTTCAGCTACCCTGCATCCACAGTTCACTCTGTTTGACCTAAAGCTGGGAAACTTACAACAGTTCAACCCACTGGATCTTGGCATCCCCAGTGCGGCCTTTATTCTGGCTTTAATGGTTTCTTTGAAGCATGCTGGGCTGGAGTCTAAGATGACCAAGCCAAGGTTTCTCCTCTGTTCCCCAGAACTGTTTCCCACGGACATTGTATGACTGAAAATGCAGAGCTTAACTTTTCTACAAACAAAAATACAACATATTTTGAAGGTGGGAGGAAAGAAATCTGAATTCTGCCTAACGCTTGATGCTGACATTTAATACTGTCAAAGATATTAAATTGTCTCATTCAAACTGTTTTTTAAGCCATATATAACAAATAGGCGAACTAGGCGCTCCATACACTGCAATTTCTGCACTAGCTAGGATATTCAGTAATTCTGAAATATTCTAGGCTCATGATCTGTTTCACTGTCCCTGTAGAATCTTCTGATTAAGTGAGGAAGCCCAGGAATACAGACATGAAAAGAAGATTTTATTTTTAGTTGTTGCCTTTGGCAAAAGTTCTCTGCCTAAATGGAGGGGATTTATTATAAAAACTTGGAGTTTTCTTTTTCTGCCACATAAAGAAATAAAAATAGCAAGGGCCTCGTAAATTATCATTCCTCAGTGTCAGGATGTCTAGTTGTGAAGCCGATCGAGGGTGAGGGCTGCTGCAAAGTCGTCCTGCAGGTAAGAGTCCGCTGCCTGTTTCCTAACACTGAAATGACAACTGGGAACAGATGAAGAGGCCTTTGGGCAAAAACCATTTGCATTCTCATAACAGGTGCAGCTTTCAGAGAAGGCCAGAGATGACATAGACTTTCTCATCATTATCATACACCTCCCTTCCACCAGCAAAATTCTCAATGTCAAGTACTCAACACGCCTCTTGTAGCATCCCTAAAGGATGTCAAGAATCTAATGAGCTCCTCAAATGTAAATGCTGGGACTGCCTTCTCCTCGCTCCCTGAAATCACCTTGCTGGTGATGTTGCTGCAAGAACCCCAGAATGAGTTAGGGTTGATGATTTGGTTTAGTTTCAGCTACCCTGCATCCACAGTTCACTCTGTTTGACCTAAAGCTGGGAAACTTACAACAGTTCAACCCACTGGATCTTGGCATCCCCAGTGCGGCCTTTATTCTGGCTTTAATGGTTTCTTTGAAGCATGCTGGGCTGGAGTCTAAGATGACCAAGCCAAGGTTTCTCCTCTGTTCCCCAGAACTGTTTCCCACGGACATTGTATGATGGGGTATCATGAATTTCTATGGCTAGATACATCTCTCTGACTGGATATCATGCCCATGCTCATGTTACTTTACATGGAAAAAGGGGGGATGCTTTGCAGTACAACTAAGATTAAGGATCAGTTTACTCTGAAATAGGGAGATTGTTCAAATAGTCCTATTCCAAACACATGGGCTCTTTCAAAGCAGAGAGTTGTATCCAATCAGAGAAATTCAAAGGGTAAGAGGGTTTTTTGTTTGTTGTTTTTTTTTTTTTTTTTTTTTTTCTGAGAGGGTTTTAATATGAGGGAAGTTCTCCACTGCTGAGTGACCAGGGCCATGTAAAAGGCACAGGGATGTAGTGGTGAGCCCAGTAGGTAAGATCTAAGAATTTACATTCTAGTATAATGCTTACCTGCTAGAGTCATTCCATAAGATGTGTGGATTTACTGCAATTCTGAAGTTAATCTCACACTTGGAGTCATAATAACATGACCTCCAACATGTGTGGAGATGTGATCAACATTATTCTTGCATCAAAGAACAGGAAACACTGCCTTTTACAGCTGGTAGCTATGATTTAGTAGTTCTTCTGCAAGAGTAAAGAACAAACGTAGTAACTTTTATGTGGCAGTGAAGTGTTCATGTTATACCTCAGCAAACTAATGAAACAAATCACTTCATTTCAGAGATTTGGGCAATTAATCCAAAAAGAGCAAGCAAGGCTGTGCCTGTGGCTGGGAGTACTGTGGAAGTGCATAAGCAATTTGCTGGTTAGATCTCAGGCTAGCTATGCCTCCTTATTTAAAAGAGGGAAGTCCTCTTTCCCTCCCATTTGAAGCACGCCCTGCCTCTCCCTGAAGACCATTTTGTTAGCCAAATGAACTCATGCCAGAGAACCACTGGATTTATCTCAATGGCAGTTTATTACAGAGGGTGTCAAGGCTGAACAGCATAACTGCATGAAATGCCTGTCCGTGTTGGACCAATCCAAAGCCATGGGTTTTGTAACGCAGAGCCCTTCATGGAGGTGTTGGCCCCAACATCATCAATATCGCTGTTTACAGCTTGTCCTGCAAAGTAAATAAAAAGTGAAGCTAAAAAAGAAAACAGACTCTTCATTGAGTTGCCTCCTATTTACCAGTTATCCCACTGAGGGTTTTTTGGATTGGCAAAACTGAACTCTATGTGTTTATATTGGTAACATTTTCCAGTAGATTCAACCAAAACGTATCTGAGTACCTTATGTTGTGAAATTTTAAAAGATTAAGGATCAGTTTACTCTGAAATAGGGAGATTGTTCAAATAGTCCTATTCCAAACACATGGGCTCTTTCAAAGCAGAGAGTTGTATCCAATCAGAGAAATTCAAAGGGTAAGAGGGTTTTTTGTTTGTTGTTTTTTTTTTTTTTTTTTTTTTCTGAGAGGGTTTTAATATGAGGGAAGTTCTCCACTGCTGAGTGACCAGGGCCATGTAAAAGGCACAGGGATGTAGTGGTGAGCCCAGTAGGTAAGATCTAAGAATTTACATTCTAGTATAATGCTTACCTGCTAGAGTCATTCCATAAGATGTGTGGATTTACTGCAATTCTGAAGTTAATCTCACACTTGGAGTCATAATAACATGACCTCCAACATGTGTGGAGATGTGATCAACATTATTCTTGCATCAAAGAACAGGAAACACTGCCTTTTACAGCTGGTAGCTATGATTTAGTAGTTCTTCTGCAAGAGTAAAGAACAAACGTAGTAACTTTTATGTGGCAGTGAAGTGTTCATGTTATACCTCAGCAAACTAATGAAACAAATCACTTCATTTCAGAGATTTGGGCAATTAATCCAAAAAGAGCAAGCAAGGCTGTGCCTGTGGCTGGGAGTACTGTGGAAGTGCATAAGCAATTTGCTGGTTAGATCTCAGGCTAGCTATGCCTCCTTATTTAAAAGAGGGGGAAGTCCTCTTTACCTCCCATTTGAAGCACGCCCTGCCTCTCCCTGAAGACCATTTTGTTAGCCAAATGAACTCATGCCAGAGAACCACTGGATTTATCTCAATGGCAGTTTATTACAGAGGGTGTCAAGGCTGAACAGCATAACTGCATGAAATGCCTGTCCGTGTTGGACCAATCCAAAGCCATGGGTTTTGTAACGCAGAGCCCTTCATGGAGGTGTTGGCCCCAACATCATCAATATCGCTGTTTACAGCTTGTCCTGCAAAGTAAATAAAAAGTGAAGCTAAAAAAGAAAACAGACTCTTCATTGAGTTGCCTCCTATTTACCAGTTATCCCACTGAGGGTTTTTTGGATTGGCAAAACTGAACTCTATGTGTTTATATTGGTAACATTTTCCAGTAGATTCAACCAAAACGTATCTGAGTACCTTATGTTGTGAAATTCAGGGAAATGGAAAACATTAAAACAAATAAGCCTTGTCTCCCAGTACAGCCTCCTGGAAAAGACATTCTGCCTTTCCAAGGGCATCAGCCTAAATGAGGCCTCAGTTCTTAAATTCTTTAATCAGTTGCCTTAGAAACCAGCAGAATGTGGTAAGCAACTTCAGTTAGCAAGGTAATACAGTGATAGGTTTAATCACCTGTTACTGGACAAACACACCCTTGAGAGAAGGTGGAAATGGTATTATTTATTGTGAATGACGTCCTGCACTTTCAGATCTTTGGCCATTACATAAAATAAAAAGTCTGTCTCCTACATGAAGAGAAAGAAGGAAGGAATGCTAGGTACATTGGCATTAGGAATTCTTGTTTATTAGTCATTGGTGATTTATCTCGACTGGTAAGCACTCTGAAAAACAGCGAAATATAAGCTTATTCAACAAATTTTGTATTAAATTCCTACTATGTGCAAGGAATGTCATGAAAACCAGTAAAAGATTATATTTTCTCTTATTTCTGAAGAGCACCGGGAAGTTTCCAAAATAAACTGGTACAAACCATGATCTAAATATGAAAATGACACAAGAAAAATGTTCTTTCATTTATTTAATTTTACCAGATGAAGACAGATATTGAATTTACAGGTAAACTAAGGAATAATCACATTTTAAAATTAAATCTTTGAGACCTCCAAACGTTTTCTCATCCACTCCAAGTTGAACATATAACTAAGAGCAAAGATCATAGTGTAGGTTCTGAAATCATTCCCTAATTCCATCTGCAAAGAGTTTTAACTCTCAACTAGCATCTCTGAATGAAGTCTTCAAAATTCGTCTGTGTCTTCCTCTCTAGTCTTTGATTTTTCTTTTGTAACGCAGAGCCCTTCATGGAGGTGTTGGCCCCAACATCATCAATATCGCTGTTTACAGCTTGTCCTGCAAAGTAAATAAAAAGTGAAGCTAAAAAAGAAAACAGACTCTTCATTGAGTTGCCTCCTATTTACCAGTTATCCCACTGAGGGTTTTTTGGATTGGCAAAACTGAACTCTATGTGTTTATATTGGTAACATTTTCCAGTAGATTCAACCAAAACGTATCTGAGTACCTTATGTTGTGAAATTCAGGGAAATGGAAAACATTAAAACAAATAAGCCTTGTCTCCCAGTACAGCCTCCTGGAAAAGACATTCTGCCTTTCCAAGGGCATCAGCCTAAATGAGGCCTCAGTTCTTAAATTCTTTAATCAGTTGCCTTAGAAACCAGCAGAATGTGGTAAGCAACTTCAGTTAGCAAGGTAATACAGTGATAGGTTTAATCACCTGTTACTGGACAAACACACCCTTGAGAGAAGGTGGAAATGGTATTATTTATTGTGAATGACGTCCTGCACTTTCAGATCTTTGGCCATTACATAAAATAAAAAGTCTGTCTCCTACATGAAGAGAAAGAAGGAAGGAATGCTAGGTACATTGGCATTAGGAATTCTTGTTTATTAGTCATTGGTGATTTATCTCGACTGGTAAGCACTCTGAAAAACAGCGAAATATAAGCTTATTCAACAAATTTTGTATTAAATTCCTACTATGTGCAAGGAATGTCATGAAAACCAGTAAAAGATTATATTTTCTCTTATTTCTGAAGAGCACCGGGAAGTTTCCAAAATAAACTGGTACAAACCATGATCTAAATATGAAAATGACACAAGAAAAATGTTCTTTCATTTATTTAATTTTACCAGATGAAGACAGATATTGAATTTACAGGTAAACTAAGGAATAATCACATTTTAAAATTAAATCTTTGAGACCTCCAAACGTTTTCTCATCCACTCCAAGTTGAACATATAACTAAGAGCAAAGATCATAGTGTAGGTTCTGAAATCATTCCCTAATTCCATCTGCAAAGAGTTTTAACTCTCAACTAGCATCTCTGAATGAAGTCTTCAAAATTCTCGTCTGTGTCTTCCTCTCTAGTCTTATTTCAGCACTTTTTGTGCCAAAATAAGGATCTGTTCTTCTATCAGGGCATCTAATTCTGAGCTCTTGTGCATGCCAAGTCACTTCAGTCATGTCCAACTCTTTGGGACCCTATGAACTGTAGCCTACCTGGCACCTCTGTTCATGGGATTCTCCAAGCAAGGATACTGAAATGGGTTACCACACCATCCTCCAAGAGGTCTTCCTGTCCAAGGGATTGAACCTGCGTCTCTTATGTCTCCTTCATTGGCAAGCAGGTTCTTTAACACTAGCACCACCTGGAAACCCCTCTGAGCTCTTAGATTTGTTAATTTGCTATTTTGGTAGGGGGAGGTTCTTCTCTCTTTTTCTTATCTTGCTCAAAGTTGACTCTTCATACTAGAAAAAAGAAAACGAATGTGTTAATTTCTCAGTTGTGTTCAATTCTTTCCAACCCCATGGACTATAGCCCACCAGGCTCCTCTGTCCATGTGATTTTCAAGGCAAGAATACTGGAGTTGGTTGCCATTTGCATCTCCAGGAGATCTTCCCAGCCCAGGGATTGAACCCTAGGTCTCCTGCATTGCAGGCAAGTTTTTTACCATTTGAGCTACCAGGGAAGTCCTATACTATAATGCATCTTCTTTTTCTCCCTTTTTCCTCCCCCACTTTCCTTCCTTGTCTTTCTACCTCCCACTTGGGTAGCCAGTGTTCAATAGCTCCTTTCACCTTTCTCTATACTCATATCTTGGGCACATACAGGCAAGAGGTGAATTATTGTTTTCTTTACCAAAATGGTATCTTATGCAAGAATTACATCTTCTTTTTCTTACTTAACAGCACATAATATCCCTTTGAATTAGGTGATACAGGTCTACCTTACTCTTGTAGATTTATAATACTCCATGTTTTGAATATACCACAGTTTATCCATTCATTCCTCTATTAATGGCTGTTCACTTTGTTTTCAGCATTGTGCCTCTCCAAACAAAGCTGCGATAAACATCCTTAGAGACTAGGACTCTTACTTCAATCATTTTTTTGCAAAGAGTTTTAACTCTCAACTAGCATCTCTGAATGAAGTCTTCAAAATTCTCGTCTGTGTCTTCCTCTCTAGTCTTATTTCAGCACTTTTTGTGCCAAAATAAGGATCTGTTCTTCTATCAGGGCATCTAATTCTGAGCTCTTGTGCATGCCAAGTCACTTCAGTCATGTCCAACTCTTTGGGACCCTATGAACTGTAGCCTACCTGGCACCTCTGTTCATGGGATTCTCCAAGCAAGGATACTGAAATGGGTTACCACACCATCCTCCAAGAGGTCTTCCTGTCCAAGGGATTGAACCTGCGTCTCTTATGTCTCCTTCATTGGCAAGCAGGTTCTTTAACACTAGCACCACCTGGAAACCCCTCTGAGCTCTTAGATTTGTTAATTTGCTATTTTGGTAGGGGGAGGTTCTTCTCTCTTTTTCTTATCTTGCTCAAAGTTGACTCTTCATACTAGAAAAAAGAAAACGAATGTGTTAATTTCTCAGTTGTGTTCAATTCTTTCCAACCCCATGGACTATAGCCCACCAGGCTCCTCTGTCCATGTGATTTTCAAGGCAAGAATACTGGAGTTGGTTGCCATTTGCATCTCCAGGAGATCTTCCCAGCCCAGGGATTGAACCCTAGGTCTCCTGCATTGCAGGCAAGTTTTTTACCATTTGAGCTACCAGGGAAGTCCTATACTATAATGCATCTTCTTTTTCTCCCTTTTTCCTCCCCCACTTTCCTTCCTTGTCTTTCTACCTCCCACTTGGGTAGCCAGTGTTCAATAGCTCCTTTCACCTTTCTCTATACTCATATCTTGGGCACATACAGGCAAGAGGTGAATTATTGTTTTCTTTACCAAAATGGTATCTTATGCAAGAATTACATCTTCTTTTTCTTACTTAACAGCACATAATATCCCTTTGAATTAGGTGATACAGGTCTACCTTACTCTTGTAGATTTATAATACTCCATGTTTTGAATATACCACAGTTTATCCATTCATTCCTCTATTAATGGCTGTTCACTTTGTTTTTCAGCATTGTGCCTCTCCAAACAAAGCTGCGATAAACATCCTTAGAGACTAGGACTCTTACTTCTATGGCACAGAATCCCAAGAATGAAACAGCTGAGTCTAACGGTATGTGTGTGTTTAATTTTAAAAAGTATTGTCAGAGTGTTTTCTGAAAAGTGCATTCTACTAGTCATGCATGAGGATATCCTTTTCCCTAAATTCCCACCTATCGTAGGTGTGTCTTCATTTACAGTTTTTCAAACCAGTGTGAAATGTTACTTTTAAATTCTACCTTGCATTTTCCCAACTAGTGAAAAAATAAATATCTTTTTGTTTATTGCTCATCTAGACTTGTTCCTCTGTGCATTATCCATTCAAATCCTTTGTCCATTTTCCTTGGGTGTGTTTTGTCTTATGGCTATCAATGTGCAGACTCTCACTTTATATTTCAGATAATAGCACTTTAACTGTCATCTGTGTTGCCAGTGTTTTTCACATAATTGACTTTTACATTTTCCTGTTCAGTTTTTACATGTTGTGATTTAGTTTATCTAGAATTTATATGGTGAAAAATGAGGGTCAAATTTTATTTTCTATCAGGTAGAGAGTATTAAGTAAACTATTCCTTCCCAACTGAATTAAAGTACATTGCATTTTGTTCCTACCCTGATCCATTTGTAATTTCTATGCTCTATGTGTGTGTGTGTGTGTGCACATGGGCTCAGTCATTTTCAACTCTGTGACTGACTGTAACCACCAGGATCCTCTGTCTAGGGGTTCTCCAGGTAAGAATATTGGAATAAATAGCCATCCCCCACTCTAGGGCATCTTCCTGACCCAGGGATTGGACCCAAGTCTCCTGAATTAAGCAGGCAGATTCTTTACCACTGCCACCTGGGAAGCCCAATTTCTATACTAGTACCTACTTATTTAGACTTCCCTGGTGGTACAGTGGTAAGCAAACTGCAGGAGCCAGGGTTTGATTCCTGGGTTGGGAAGATCCCCTAGAGAAGGAAATGGCAACCCACTCCAGTATTCTTGCCTGGGAAATCCTATAAACACTGGAGCCTTGTGGGTATCATCCCTAGAGTCGGAAAAAAGTCAGAGACAACAACTTAGTGACTAAATAGCAACAACCTGCTTATTTGGATTATGGTAGCTTTATAAAATGTTATATAATCTATTATGCTTAATCCCTCCTTACTATTCCTTTATTTTTTTACATTTTTTTTTCATCCATCTTTGTTCTTTGGCTTGTGTAGGCTTCCCATTGCAGTGGCCTTTCTCGCTTCAGAGCAGTAGCTCTGGGCGCATGTATTCCAGAGCGCTGTCTTGTAATTGGACACACTGGTCCAGCCACTCCGTGGCACATGGGATCTTCCTGGGTCAGGGATCGAACGGGTGCTACCTGCACTGCAAAGCGGTGTCCTTACCCACTGGACCACCAGGTAAGCCTGCATGGGTGTTTTTAACATTTTATCTCTTCCCATCCAAAAATATGGCATATCCTTCCACTTGTTCAGAGAGTTTTATGTCTTATATAACAATTTATGGGTTTTTTCTACCATGTAAGTTCCTATATTTTTTAATGAATTCTGTCCTAAGTATTTGATAGATTGTCACTATAGTGAAAATAATATGTTTTTAAATTTTCGTTTCTAGGTAAATGTAATTCTGATCATTGAAAAACTATTGCTTTTTTCATGCCTATCTTATTTCATCAGTTCTGAAACATGCATTTTAACATCTCTGAAAACGAGATTTATCCTATAATAATGACATCTTAATTATAATTGGCAACTCTTTTCCTTCTTGAGGGTATATAAAGTAATTGAATATATTAAAATTCATGGAATCATAGATTTTTTGAAATTTAATATACCACTAAGTTTACCACATTTTACTCTTGCTTCTGTTTGGTAAACTTGAATTTCTTAGGTTTTTCTAAATACAGGATAATATTTCAAAGATTCTTTTTTTCAAATTTATGCCAATTATTTCACTTTCTTGTTGAGGGTAAATATTGCTATGTTGTTTTAATATTATGAAATGGTTTAGCATGAAAGATTTTAATTTCTTATTGTTGGCTTTTTAGAAGTTTTATTTACAGTACGTAAGATTATTTTCCTGTTTCACATAGTTTTTACTGGGTATGTTTGACAAACACTAAAAAATAACTTCTAAGCATTTGACCTTTATTAACAAAACTCACATGAGTTTTCTCCTTCAGCATATAAAATTGCACTAGTAATTTTCATGGTTTTTTGAACCATTCTTGTATTTTGAGGATTAATTCTACTCTAATACTGTATTATCATTTGTATTTTTTAAATTTTTATTTATTTATTCATTTTTGGCTACTCTGGGTTTTCACTGCTGCCACAGGCTCTTCTCTAGTTTCAGGGAGTGGGGGCTACTCTCTAGTTGAGGTGAGCAGGCTTCCTGTTGCGGTGACTTTTCTTGTTGTGGAACTCAGGCTCTAGGGCTCATGAGCTTCAGTAGTTGTGGTACATGGGCTCAATTGTTGAGGCTCACGGGCTTAGTTGCTCTGCAGTATGTGGGATCTTCCTGGATCAGGGATCAAACTTGTGTCTCCTGCATTGGCAGGCGAACTCTTTACCACTGAGCTACCAGGGAAGCCCCCTTGTTTGTATTTTCTGACACAATTTTGTGTTTAGTATGTATTTCCATTTGGGCTTTTTGCTGTTTATAAGAGGTTGGATTGCATTGCTTCATCTGTACTATCTTCAACAGGTGTTATAAATTGGTTTTATGAACTGGGAAGATTTACATTTTTTTCCTATGATATAGAACAGTTTAAATTCTTAGACAGATGATTTCTAAGGATTTGATTAAACTTATCCACAAAGGAATCTAGTGCTGTTGACTTCTTTAATGGCTACTTTTTATTCACCTTTCTAGTGGGTTTTAAAGCATTGACCTCCTTTTGGATCAGTCTTAGTGATTTGCATTTGTTATAACATCAGCTTCCTCTGAGTTACCATACATTTTCTTAGGTCTCTTAGGCTGTTCTACAACTGTAGTTATGACTCTTTTCTTCTTTCTAATCTTTTATATTTTGCTCCTTTCTTTTCCCTTTAGTCAGGCTTATGAGAGACTTATCTGTTTTATTAATCTGTTTAAACAGTTGGGCTCCATGTTTATTTAGCCTTTATAGATTTTTGTTTATTTTCTATTTCCTAAAGTTTAGATTTTATATTTATTAACATATTGTTTTATTTGGTATTTATCTTAATCTCTTAGGATGACTACATGGTACCTTCCTTTTTAATCATCAGTTAATAATGATCCCACCTAAAGCTATAAATTTCATCTGAGTATAAATAAGTCTTCTGTGTTCCATAAAACTTGAGTTCTGTGTCCCACTTTTACTGCTCGGAGGATAGTTTGTAATTTCTGGTTTTGTTTTTTATTTCATCTAAGAGTCATTAATAAATGTTTCTTAATGTGTAAATTTATCATATAGCTCTCAGAAAATATGAATTCTTAAGTCTGCACTTTGGATTTTAAGCTTTCTTTTTGACCAGGAACATGATCAATTTTTGTAAATATTCCAGTGACATTTTTAAAAATTATACAATATTTAAAGAACATAAGATTCTGTATTGGACTATTAATAGATCTTGTTAATTATGCTATTTATTTCTTCTATACTATTGCTTTTGTTTTCTTGATTTGATTTTGAATATGTATGTTAAAAATCTTCTACTTTTTTAATTGATAGTTTTTGCTTTATTTAGTTGCTATGCTGTTTGGTGCCTTCAGGATAAAAAAATTGCAACTGAATAAAATATTTTTTGGTTTATATGTTTATATATTTATATTTGTATTTATTTATATATTTCTGGTTTATATCTGAATAATGTATTTCCTGGTTTAGAGATTTCAAAAGAGGTCCCAGTCACTGACAATAATTCAAGGCTTGTATTTACCCACAAGAAAAATTCCAGGTCAGTGCTGTTGACTTCTTTAATGGCTACTTTTTATTCACCTTTCTAGTGGGTTTTAAAGCATTGACCTCCTTTTGGATCAGTCTTAGTGATTTGCATTTGTTATAACATCAGCTTCCTCTGAGTTACCATACATTTTCTTAGGTCTCTTAGGCTGTTCTACAACTGTAGTTATGACTCTTTTCTTCTTTCTAATCTTTTATATTTTGCTCCTTTCTTTTCCCTTTAGTCAGGCTTATGAGAGACTTATCTGTTTTATTAATCTGTTTAAACAGTTGGGCTCCATGTTTATTTAGCCTTTATAGATTTTTGTTTATTTTCTATTTCCTAAAGTTTAGATTTTATATTTATTAACATATTGTTTTATTTGGTATTTATCTTAATCTCTTAGGATGACTACATGGTACCTTCCTTTTTAATCATCAGTTAATAATGATCCCACCTAAAGCTATAAATTTCATCTGAGTATAAATAAGTCTTCTGTGTTCCATAAAACTTGAGTTCTGTGTCCCACTTTTACTGCTCGGAGGATAGTTTGTAATTTCTGGTTTTGTTTTTTATTTCATCTAAGAGTCATTAATAAATGTTTCTTAATGTGTAAATTTATCATATAGCTCTCAGAAAATATGAATTCTTAAGTCTGCACTTTGGATTTTAAGCTTTCTTTTTGACCAGGAACATGATCAATTTTTGTAAATATTCCAGTGACATTTTTAAAAATTATACAATATTTAAAGAACATAAGATTCTGTATTGGACTATTAATAGATCTTGTTAATTATGCTATTTATTTCTTCTATACTATTGCTTTTGTTTTCTTGATTTGATTTTGAATATGTATGTTAAAAATCTTCTACTTTTTTAATTGATAGTTTTTGCTTTATTTAGTTGCTATGCTGTTTGGTGCCTTCAGGATAAAAAAATTGCAACTGAATAAAATATTTTTTGGTTTATATGTTTATATATTTATATTTGTATTTATTTATATATTTCTGGTTTATATCTGAATAATGTATTTCCTGGTTTAGAGATTTCAAAAGAGGTCCCAGTCACTGACAATAATTCAAGGCTTGTATTTACCCACAAGAAAAATTCTACTAAGCCGTGCATGCAAGTTCAGCTGTATGCTCACTTCTTTCTGAGCAGTATAAATAGTTTGACAAGAACGTCCTTATCTGTCTGATTATTTTATAATTACTTATGCAGTGAAGAATCAGTGTGCTTAATGTTTAAGACTGTGGGCTCTTAAGTCAGACTTCCTGGTTTCTAAAATTTGGTCCTGTCACATAAATTACTTGACTTTGTTCAGCTCCATTTTTATGCCTAATAAATGGGAGATAATACAAAGTGCCTCATGGCATTTTGTAACAATCTAGTGAGGATCTGTAGGAAACCTGGAATCAGGCACGTAGCATAGAGTCAATAAATGTATATATTCAATATAGTAATATATTCAGTACTTATTATATTATAGTCAGTTTTTAAAACTCTAAGACCATGTGTGTAACTATGCTTTGAAAAGACCATAAAATTATATGCAGATGTAAATCAATATTAGCATGATTAAAATAAATAAGAGCATTGCAAGGGTTTCCAAGATATAATTATGTTACATATCATTAAAGAGAATAGAACTATATGAAATTATACACAATAAAACAGTACCAAAAATTGAGTTGAAGTCCTTCGAGGAAAGGGCTGTGCAGCGTTCCACAGCAATAGATCCTGTGCTTCAGATTCCTGGCACACACTTCACTCATTCCAATCAGAAGCAATTGAAAAGTGATTTTTCATATGTATATTAATATATATAACTGGTGTGTGTGTGCTCAGTATCTCTCTGCTACAAAAAGGGTGTCTCTAAAATGTCTCATGAGAGCACCTTTAAAAATATCACTGGAATAGTATAAGTCAAGATTCATTATCCACAAGCTAACACACACATACACACACAAAAAGTAAATCAAAAATCATGCAACCTGACATATTTTGAAAGACATTCAAAACTCTACCTCTACTTCCTAGTATAAAGAAGAGGTTTATATTTTTTAATATTAGAATATCTCCAAGTCCATGCCACTTTGAATTTCTGTGAGTCAATAACTTTGGGAGCATTATGCAAAGTGGTCTAAAAAGAGATTTAAAAAGTGGGAGTGGTGATTTTACGTCTCCTACCTTGTATGAGTTTAAATCTAGCTTCAGATTCCTGGCACACACTTAAAACCTTTTGTAAACCAACATATAATGAGTACAGTCCAACATAGTGCAAATTGAGTACCTGAGCACTGAGGGTAAGAAAACTGAAAGGGCTATTATCATGAGAGAAAACCCACCACAGATCACCTGAGCTCCCCAGCGCCAGTTGTTTTAAGACTCTGGAAGGCTTGCAAATCACCCTGCAGAACTTGTTAATATGCAGATTTCAAACTCCAGCTCCAGAGAGTCCAATTCAATAGGACTGTGAGGGGAGCCAAGAATCAGAAGTTTTATTAGATTCACAATCAGAGGAAGGACATAATGTCTCATTTTTCTTTTCTTTCTCTGGAATATGAAGCACAAAATAAGGCTGAACATGTGAAAATACAACATGGTATTATTTACCTTGATCTCCTCACCAGTCAAATGGGAAGGAGGAGATGAGACAATTCATGGAGACTCTTCTAGCTCTGTGATGCATGTTTGTAAAAGTTCAGGTCATGTAGATTGCACAGACATTTCTTAAAGGGACCAAAGATTCACACCATCTAGATTAAAGAGAATAGAACTATATGAAATTATACACAATAAAACAGTACCAAAAATTGAGTTGAAGTCCTTCGAGGAAAGGGCTGTGCAGCGTTCCACAGCAATAGATCCTGTGCTTCAGATTCCTGGCACACACTTCACTCATTCCAATCAGAAGCAATTGAAAAGTGATTTTTCATATGTATATTAATATATATAACTGGTGTGTGTGTGCTCAGTATCTCTCTGCTACAAAAAGGGTGTCTCTAAAATGTCTCATGAGAGCACCTTTAAAAATATCACTGGAATAGTATAAGTCAAGATTCATTATCCACAAGCTAACACACACATACACACACAAAAAGTAAATCAAAAATCATGCAACCTGACATATTTTGAAAGACATTCAAAACTCTACCTCTACTTCCTAGTATAAAGAAGAGGTTTATATTTTTTAATATTAGAATATCTCCAAGTCCATGCCACTTTGAATTTCTGTGAGTCAATAACTTTGGGAGCATTATGCAAAGTGGTCTAAAAAGAGATTTAAAAAGTGGGAGTGGTGATTTTACGTCTCCTACCTTGTATGAGTTTAAATCTAGCTTCAGATTCCTGGCACACACTTAAAACCTTTTGTAAACCAACATATAATGAGTACAGTCCAACATAGTGCAAATTGAGTACCTGAGCACTGAGGGTAAGAAAACTGAAAGGGCTATTATCATGAGAGAAAACCCACCACAGATCACCTGAGCTCCCCAGCGCCAGTTGTTTTAAGACTCTGGAAGGCTTGCAAATCACCCTGCAGAACTTGTTAATATGCAGATTTCAAACTCCAGCTCCAGAGAGTCCAATTCAATAGGACTGTGAGGGGAGCCAAGAATCAGAAGTTTTATTAGATTCACAATCAGAGGAAGGACATAATGTCTCATTTTTCTTTTCTTTCTCTGGAATATGAAGCACAAAATAAGGCTGAACATGTGAAAATACAACATGGTATTACTTTACCTTGATCTCCTCACCAGTCAAATGGGAAGGAGGAGATGAGACAATTCATGGAGACTCTTCTAGCTCTGTGATGCATGTTTGTAAAAGTTCAGGTCATGTAGATTGCACAGACATTTCTTAAAGGGACCAAAGATTCACACCATCTAGATTTTCTGCCTTGATTTTCACTATGAATTAGTCCTCATTTATGGACTTCCCCAGCAGCTCAGTGGTAAAGAATCTGCCTACAGTGTAGCAGACCTGAGTTGAATCCTTGGATTGGGAAGATCCCCTGGAGAAGGAGATGACAACCCACTCCGGTATCCTTGCCTGGGAAATCCCATGGAAAGAGGATCCTGGAAGGCTACAGTATACAGGGTCTCAAAGAGTTGGACATGAATGAGTGACCGAGCACTATGCACTAACCTGTGATTACTAACACCATTACAAATTGTGTCATCATTACAAACAGACGAAAAGTCTACCAGCCAGCCAGGAAATATTTGCAAACAATAAGACATTGAAAGTCAATATAATTAATGTAGAGAGATTATTTAGGACTGCATTAACACTAATAAAAAGAAGGGAAAATAGCGTAAGACAATGTGTAGTATAAGAAAAAAAATGGGTCAAAAACCTGTGAAAAACATTCAAATTCTCTAATAGTTAAAGAAAATCAAGTTAAAACAACAAGGATTTCAGTCAGTAAAACGTTTTTAGTGATAAGAACTCTACTTAAGGATATTACGAAAAATGGGCATTCTCATACAGTCCGTTTTTAATGGTGATGATTTTAAAATTTTTCTGGAAAGGGCTATTATCATGAGAGAAAACCCACCACAGATCACCTGAGCTCCCCAGCGCCAGTTGTTTTAAGACTCTGGAAGGCTTGCAAATCACCCTGCAGAACTTGTTAATATGCAGATTTCAAACTCCAGCTCCAGAGAGTCCAATTCAATAGGACTGTGAGGGGAGCCAAGAATCAGAAGTTTTATTAGATTCACAATCAGAGGAAGGACATAATGTCTCATTTTTCTTTTCTTTCTCTGGAATATGAAGCACAAAATAAGGCTGAACATGTGAAAATACAACATGGTATTACTTTACCTTGATCTCCTCACCAGTCAAATGGGAAGGAGGAGATGAGACAATTCATGGAGACTCTTCTAGCTCTGTGATGCATGTTTGTAAAAGTTCAGGTCATGTAGATTGCACAGACATTTCTTAAAGGGACCAAAGATTCACACCATCTAGATTTTCTGCCTTGATTTTCACTATGAATTAGTCCTCATTTATGGACTTCCCCAGCAGCTCAGTGGTAAAGAATCTGCCTACAGTGTAGCAGACCTGAGTTGAATCCTTGGATTGGGAAGATCCCCTGGAGAAGGAGATGACAACCCACTCCGGTATCCTTGCCTGGGAAATCCCATGGAAAGAGGATCCTGGAAGGCTACAGTATACAGGGTCTCAAAGAGTTGGACATGAATGAGTGACCGAGCACTATGCACTAACCTGTGATTACTAACACCATTACAAATTGTGTCATCATTACAAACAGACGAAAAGTCTACCAGCCAGCCAGGAAATATTTGCAAACAATAAGACATTGAAAGTCAATATAATTAATGTAGAGAGATTATTTAGGACTGCATTAACACTAATAAAAAGAAGGGAAAATAGCGTAAGACAATGTGTAGTATAAGAAAAAAAATGGGTCAAAAACCTGTGAAAAACATTCAAATTCTCTAATAGTTAAAGAAAATCAAGTTAAAACAACAAGGATTTCAGTCAGTAAAACGTTTTTAGTGATAAGAACTCTACTTAAGGATATTACGAAAAATGGGCATTCTCATACAGTCCGTTTTTAATGGTGATGATTTTAAAATTTTTCTGGAAAGTAATTTGTAATACCTATCAAGAACCTTTAAAAATTCAGGCTATTTTAGTAACTCCTGTCTAGGAGAAAATGCTAAGGAAATAGTAAGAAATTTAAATAAGTATTCATAAAAATACTCATTATGGAATAATTATAAGAAAAGTAAGTTAGAAACAATCTACACATAAAAATGAGGTTATTGTATAATTACGATCTACTCATATTGTGGACATATTATGTTTGTTTTTGAGGAACATTAAATAGTATAAGAAAATGTTCAATATAAAATATTAAGAAGAAGAATTAAGATTATACATTTGGCAAATATCCCAAACATTTCTCTTTGCATATGTCTGTGTGCAAACACAACTAGAAAAAGCTGCGTCAAATTCTTGAGTGTTTTTCCTTATGATTTTCTACACTTTCTGAATATTCTGCAATGTATCTGTGTTCCTTTCATATTGAGAACTGAAAAATAGTAATACCCAGCATATCAGAGGCTGGGGCTTCCCAGGTGGCATTAGTGGCAAAGAACCCACTTGTCAATGCAGGAGACACAAAGTGATGTGGCTTCCATCCCTGGATTGGGAAGATCCCCCAGAGGAAGGCATGACAACCCATTCTAGTATTCTTTCCCGGACAATTCCTTGGGCCAGAGGAGCCTAGCAGACTATGGTCCATAGGGTCACAAAGAGTTAGACAAGACTGAAGCAACTTAACACACACACAGATACATTGAAGTGACTTAACACACACACTGAAGTGACTTAACACATATATCAGAGGTTCACAGGGAAGACTCTATTCTCTATTCTCTAATTCCAACCAAAAGCAATTGAAAAGCAATTTTTCATACATATATTAATATATATAGCTGATGTGTGTGTGTGCTCAATCATGTCCAACTCTTTGTGACCCCGTGTACTATTTCCTGCAAGGGTCCTCTCTATCCATGGGATTTTCCTGGCTAGAATTCTGGAGTGGGTAGCCATTCTCTTCTCCAGGGCATCTTCCTGACTCAGGGAGAATCCAGGTCTTCTTCACTGGCAAGCAGATTCCTTACCACTGAACCACCTGGAGCTTCCCTATATATAACTAGAAACAGGGCTACATCAAGTACAGTTCTTATATCATTAATAGAAATGATGAAATCAGTGTGAAGACTTTCATGTAGTGTCAACATTTACATATTCAGGAAAGTTTCAAGCCATAAATCTTTAAAGCTAATTCATCTCTTTTTAAGAGCTGAGGAAAAATTGATAAATGAAGAAGTTGCAGGCCACTCGGAGAGAATGGCATGCCAACTTGATTCACATCTCCTGTGGCCCACATCATCCTGAACAACCCTGGTAAGAAGTATACCAGGCCTCTCAGCCTCTCTCAGAGGCAAAGAGAGGAAACATGCCAGTAATACTTAAACCCTGGTTGAAAAATCAAGAATTGGATGGACTTAAAATCTGCAAGTAGAAACAGACAGGGAAAGACTGTGCTGGTTCCTTACCCTAGCTTCACATAGAGTAATCTGTGAGCTTTGTTAAGTGCTGACTCCTGACCTCACCCCCAGAGATTCAGAAGACCGAGACCTAGGTTCAGGAATGTGCATTTTGAACATATATCCCTTTGTGATTCTAATGAAATCTAAGTCCCAAAACCAGCATTTGAAAGCCACAGACCTTACACCAATGAGCAATTTAGACCCAAAGAAGAAAAGATCAGTTACTTAATTAGTAACAAAGCATCTGGATGCCTTGCTGTATATGCCCTTAAATAATAACAGAAATGGTGGATTGCAAAGAGAAGTCTTTCCTGAACATAAACTGTAATTAATTTGAGAAGGTATGGGGGAGGGGCAAGGGGCTAAAGAGGAAGAAACGCTCTGTTGAGTACCTGCAGTGTGGGCAGGTACCTACCCATAAATTGACCAGGAATTTATCTGGTTCATACAAAAATCCTGTCAAAATGTTTCCTGTGATAACTTAGATAACATAGAACCCAGCTCAAAAACTAAATAAACACATACAATGAGACTTTAGGGCAGTTTACGTCTTTCTGTTTTCATTTTTTAAAGATCAGGTCACCAAAAATGACTAAAAATATATTTGCTGTGTGATGTTACAGCTGTTCAAACAAAATAAGCATTGACTTTCTTTTCAAGCATTGATTTTTTTATCTAACTCTTTTATCTTTAGGTGGTTTCACTCAGTTCAGTTCAGTTGCTCAGTCATGTCTGACTCTTGGTGACCCCATGGACTGCAGCATGCCAGCCTTCCCAGGTTTTCCCTACTTGAGCTTCTAAAACAGGGAGCTATTAAGAGAAAAAAATTATACAACAATATTATTATGAATTTTCATATATCAGCGCTAAGAGATACTTTTTTTTTAACTAGGCACCTACTATATTCAAGGCAACATTTTAGTTAGTCTGCAAAAAAAAATTTCATTATACCAGGCCTCTCAGCCTCTCTCAGAGGCAAAGAGAGAAACATGCCAGTAATACTTAAACCCTGGTTGAAAAATCAAGAATTGGATGGACTTAAAATCTGCAAGTAGAAACAGACAGGGAAAGACTGTGCTGGTTCCTTACCCTAGCTTCACATAGAGTAATCTGTGAGCTTTGTTAAGTGCTGACTCCTGACCTCACCCCCAGAGATTCAGAAGACCGAGACCTAGGTTCAGGAATGTGCATTTTGAACATATATCCCTTTGTGATTCTAATGAAATCTAAGTCCCAAAACCAGCATTTGAAAGCCACAGACCTTACACCAATGAGCAATTTAGACCCAAAGAAGAAAAGATCAGTTACTTAATTAGTAACAAAGCATCTGGATGCCTTGCTGTATATGCCCTTAAATAATAACAGAAATGGTGGATTGCAAAGAGAAGTCTTTCCTGAACATAAACTGTAATTAATTTGAGAAGGTATGGGGGAGGGGCAAGGGGCTAAAGAGGAAGAAACGCTCTGTTGAGTACCTGCAGTGTGGGCAGGTACCTACCCATAAATTGACCAGGAATTTATCTGGTTCATACAAAAATCCTGTCAAAATGTTTCCTGTGATAACTTAGATAACATAGAACCCAGCTCAAAAACTAAATAAACACATACAATGAGACTTTAGGGCAGTTTACGTCTTTCTGTTTTCATTTTTTAAAGATCAGGTCACCAAAAATGACTAAAAATATATTTGCTGTGTGATGTTACAGCTGTTCAAACAAAATAAGCATTGACTTTCTTTTCAAGCATTGATTTTTTTATCTAACTCTTTTATCTTTAGGTGGTTTCACTCAGTTCAGTTCAGTTGCTCAGTCATGTCTGACTCTTGGTGACCCCATGGACTGCAGCATGCCAGCCTTCCCAGGTTTTCCCTACTTGAGCTTCTAAAACAGGGAGCTATTAAGAGAAAAAAATTATACAACAATATTATTATGAATTTTCATATATCAGCGCTAAGAGATACTTTTTTTTTAACTAGGCACCTACTATATTCAAGGCACATTTAGTTAGTCTGCATAAATCTTGTTAAGTAAGTCATTACTATTGCCCGTTTTACAGATTAAGAAATAACAAGGATGAAAATAAGATTAACTATTTCATTCAAGACCACAAAATCAGAAAATGGTCAAGTGGGGATTTGAAACCGATTAATTTGTAAACTCAGATTCTATTTTTCCACAGTGCCTCCTTCATAAATAAAAATGTTTTTGTCAATAAAAGATATTTGAATAAAAAAGGAAAAACATAGATGTCATAATCAAAACTCTGTATGCTGGGTTTCCCCAGTGGCTCAGCCGTAAAGAATCTGCCTGCAATGCAGAAGATATGGGTTGGATCACAGGGTGGGGAAGATCCCCTGGAGAAGGGAATGGCAACCCACTTCAGTAGTCTTGCCTGTGGAGTTTCAGGGACAGAGAAGCGTGGCGGGCTAAAGTCCATGGGGACTCAAAAGAGTCACTCACGACTGAGCAACTAAACAACAATATTATATATGCTAAGTTTTTGTACAACTGTAATTCTTGATTCACTATGTTCCTGCTTTAGATAGGTAAAAAAAAATACATTCTGGGGCTTCCCTGGTGGTCCGGTGGGCAGAGTCCGCCTTGCAGTGCAAGGAGTACCGGTTTGATCCCTGGCCCGGGAAGATCCCACATGCCAAGGAGTGGCTGGACCGGTGTGTCCAATTATGAGCCAGCACTCTGGAGCACATGCCCCAGAGCCAGTGCTCGGCAGTGAGAGAGGCCATTGCAATAGGAGATCCACACATGCCACAAAATAAAAAAGATGGATGAGCAGCTTCCCTGGTGGTCCAGTGGGTAAGGACACTGCCTTGCAGTGCAAGGGACGCTGGTTCGATCCCTGGCCTGGGAAGATCCCACATGCTGCAGAGTGGCTGAACCGATGTATCCAACTACCGTTCGGGAGCTCTGGAGCACATGCACCCAGAGCTGGTGCTCTGCAGCGACAGTGGTCCCTGCGATGGGAGGCCCACATGGGCCAAAGAACAAAGATGGATGAAAATAGATAAATGAAAGACCAATAGAAGTGGCCAAAAAAAAAAAAAAATGTTGGATGAAAATAAATATAAGTAAAAGAGACATGATGCAGAAAAGAAAAAAAATCTAAAAAGAAAAATATATTCTGCATCAGAATTTTTAAAGTTATTGTATCATTTATGGGGAGACATTACAGATCTAAAATCACCCTCCTTGGTATTTCAGTCCTTGAGTGACAATCTAAATTGTGCACTTGTTCTTTTTAAATATCCACTGATTACAGGATTGAAAAGGCTTTATTATACAGAGTGGTCTAATTTTTTGAAATTTCCTTGTTCTTTTAAAATCATAAAAGATATTTGAATAAAAAAGGAAAAACATAGATGTCATAATCAAAACTCTGTATGCTGGGTTTCCCCAGTGGCTCAGCCGTAAAGAATCTGCCTGCAATGCAGAAGATATGGGTTGGATCACAGGGTGGGGAAGATCCCCTGGAGAAGGGAATGGCAACCCACTTCAGTAGTCTTGCCTGTGGAGTTTCAGGGACAGAGAAGCGTGGCGGGCTAAAGTCCATGGGGACTCAAAAGAGTCACTCACGACTGAGCAACTAAACAACAATATTATATATGCTAAGTTTTTGTACAACTGTAATTCTTGATTCACTATGTTCCTGCTTTAGCTAGGTAAAAAATACATTCTGGGGCTTCCCTGCTGGCCCAGTGGGTAGAGTCCACCTTGCAGTACAAGGGGCACTGGTTTGATCCCTGGCCCAGGAAGATCCCACATGCCAAGGAGTGACTGGACCAATGTGTCCAATTATGAGCCAACACTCTGGAGTGCATGCACGCAGAGCCAGTGCTCGGCAGTGAGAGAGGCCATTGCAATAGGAGATCCACACATGCCACAAAATAAAAAAGATGGATGAGCAGCTTCCCTGGTGGTCCAGTGGGTAAGGACACTGCCTTGCAGTGCAAGGGACGCTGGTTCGATCCCTGGCCTGGGAAGATCCCACATGCTGCAGAGTGGCTGAACCGATGTATCCAACTACCGTTCGGGAGCTCTGGAGCACATGCACCCAGAGTTGGTGCTCTGCAGCGACAGTGGTCCCTGCGATGGGAGGCCCACATGGGCCAAAGAACAAAGATGGATGAAAATAGATAAATGAAAGACCAATAGAAGTGGCCAAAAAAAAAAAAAAATGTTGGATGAAAATAAATATAAGTAAAAGAGACATGATGCAGAAAAGAAAAAAAATCTAAAAAGAAAAATATATTCTGCATCAGAATTTTTAAAGTTATTGTATCATTTATGGGGAGACATTACAGATCTAAAATCACCCTCCTTGGTATTTCAGTCCTTGAGTGACAATCTAAATTGTGCACTTGTTCTTTTTAAATATCCACTGATTACAGGATTGAAAAGGCTTTATTATACAGAGTGGTCTAATTTTTTGAAATTTCCTTGTGGGTCACTGTATTCTTACATACAGTAAAATCTTTCCCAAAGGATCGTGCTGAAGTCACAGTGGAAGTTGCAGCAGGGGTTTTATCAGTTACCAGTTTATCTCTGGGTCCAAGAGTACCTGGGAAATTTCTCTCTTAAAAATCTGGTTGGGAACATGAAGAGAGGAAATCCAATGACACAACAGTTTTAACCAAGAGAGTGTGAAATGAAGACAATTTAGACATGTGTTGTCTTATCAGACTATTGCATCTATCCAATTTAAAGAAGCAGCATGTTCTAATTAAAATTTAGGGGAATAGCATGGGAATACTTGTATCATCAGGGAATATATTTTTATCATTTAATAATGATAATTATTACTTATCATTATTAGCTTTTATTATCATCACTATGTTCATAAAACATCTGAGTTCTGGAAAGGCTCTCAAAAGCATATTCATTTGCAACATCAAGAGTCACATTGTATTAACCCCATATTCCATAGGATTTGAACTTATTCCCAATAGGCCATTGTTACTGGAACTAAAGACAGTAAGCTGCCTAAGTGTACTGTGAAATATCCATAGACATGCATCCCTTGGCTGCTCCTGAGTTTTGTCATTAGTACTTACTAGGTCCTTGTGAAGCAGAAGCAAGGATGCTGTATTCACCCATCAGATTAAAACAACATAAAGCAAAAAAAAAAAAAACAAAAGTTGGGGAGTTTGTTTACTGAAATCATGGGCTATCCCAATGTCAAAAGCCCTCAGTTCTTGATGTATGACAAGGAGAATTCATTCTAGATCCAATTG
Source organism: Tragulus kanchil (assembly GCA_022376925.1). Lineage (NCBI taxonomy): Eukaryota > Metazoa > Chordata > Mammalia > Artiodactyla > Tragulidae > Tragulus > Tragulus kanchil. The sequence goes on along the minus strand of JAIOJX010000004.1, from coordinate 238,563,468 downwards.
TATAGAGAACAGAGTATGACAATGAGGTGGGAGAATGACTGAGTACAAATGTATCCTGCCTTTCTCCCCTCTGTCTTTCCTACTTTTTATTTCCCAGAGGAGGAATGAGGGAATTCTAAAAAGCCAAAGCAAAGTAAGAGAACTGTGGAGAAGGTTATAAGTTCTTGGTATTGTTATAAACCAACCAAATAGGCTGTCTTTTGTTAAATTAGCATAAAACCTCCCGTGACCACTCAGATGTAATGATATTGCTAAGCATAACTCAAATGAATCTTTAATAGAACTCATTTTTTCCATCTTCAGTTGTTTTCTCTGTTTTTTTTTCCCATTCTTAGAAATGTATCCAGTTCCCAAAGCTTAAATTCTCATGTCTATCTCAATAAAAAACAAATTTTGTATCTCTAGCATTAATTTTTCAGTTAAGCTTTCATTACATATTTATTTCCAGAAAATAAAATTCCAATAGGACATTTCTATTGGAACTTTATGCTCTAACGCCGAGTGTCTAAAAATCAAATTAAGGCACACCCACTCCTGAATAAGCTTTCTTTATGTGCAGCTCCATTTTCCCCCACCACATTTTCCAAAGTACCCAAATTCTTAAACCTTAGGCTCATCTTCTAGTCTTTTCTCTCTCCCTAACCTAATAGTCACCTGCCAATTTCTGTCATCTTTTTCTTTTATGGTCTTTCATGTTTATCACTGCATTGCCATTTCTACAATTCTAGGCCTGGATCTTCATACAGAATTGCTGTTTCCAACAAATTTTTAGTAATAAACTTTCTGATGTGCTAAACCCCACAATAAACTCTCTGACATACCAAAGCTAAGTTAATCTTTATAAAACCTCTGATATCATGCCATTTACTTGCTTAAAAATCTATACTCTTTAATTGTGGCCTTTCTAATCAAGTCCAAACTCCTCAGCCCTGCATTTGAGATTTTCCATTACCTGACCTCACCTTGCCTATCCAACTATGTAGATCCCATTAGAACAGGATTCATGAGTCTGTAGTCTTGCTTTGGTCAGAGTTCTCCTTAATGCTTCCTTCTCCTCAAAGCACATCAAGAATGCACATTCTAGGCTTAGGTCTTAGCTGTGAATTCCTACTCGGAAAGCTTGACCTTTCATTACCTAAGTGATACGACTTACAAGACTCAATTCCAATACCCCTTGTCTTTTTTTGGATAAAGCTTTTCCTGGTAACTCCTCTACAGAGTAGTTATGTGCTTCTCTAAATGTCCACAACATGGACCATATGAATTTGATTACAGACCATCCTGTGTTGTTTTTTTTAAGCCTCTTTATTTTATAAACTCTCCTCCTCCTGGATCGCAAGCAGTTTGGAGGATCTTGATGACAGAAGTGGCTCTGTTTGTTTAGTTGTTTCACTAGTAAAAGAGAACAAAACAGTTGTAGGACTATACATTATGTTTGATGTTGTCTTAATTATCATAATCTAAAATGTTTTTTTTAAATGTTAAAAGTCTTACAAAGTTTTTAACCCCATTTCTGATCATGAACTTTCATTGGCCCCACAGAAGGTCTAAGATCCTTTGATCAGAGAAGAACATGAAGACAGAGTCAGTTCTGTCTCATATGGGTCAGTTTTGTTCAGATCTCTGTTTACTGCGCCCTTGTTCCTGACTGAATGTTTAGTCGATGTGTGAGAACGAATGCTGATGCACCATTTGCAATTTTATCACCACTAAAACAAAAGAAAAATGCTAGGTCAGTAGCATTTTTCCCACATTTGAAAGTGAGCACATAAAAGTGCGTGAACTGCTTCTTTGTTACCAATGAATGAATTATTATACTTGTAAATAAATGTGAATTTCTCTTTCACACACACAAAAAAAAAGGTGCATGAAGACATTTAGCAGAGGGCCTAGGAAAGATTACTGAAAGAAGGGGTGATTAATACTCCTGATTGACAAAACAGAAAGGTTGGTTTGACATATCTGATTGTCCTAGGCTGGGCTCTTGGCCACAGTCATGGAGACAAGGATTTATATACAAATGATACATTAAAGAAGAACTCCAACAGAATTTGAGATTTTCCATTACCTGACCTCACCTTGCCTATCCAACTATGTAGATCCCATTAGAACAGGATTCATGAGTCTGTAGTCTTGCTTTGGTCAGAGTTCTCCTTAATGCTTCCTTCTCCTCAAAGCACATCAAGAATGCACATTCTAGGCTTAGGTCTTAGCTGTGAATTCCTACTCGGAAAGCTTGACCTTTCATTACCTAAGTGATACGACTTACAAGACTCAATTCCAATACCCCTTGTCTTTTTTTGGATAAAGCTTTTCCTGGTAACTCCTCTACAGAGTAGTTATGTGCTTCTCTAAATGTCCACAACATGGACCATATGAATTTGATTACAGACCATCCTGTGTTGTTTTTTTTAAGCCTCTTTATTTTATAAACTCTCCTCCTCCTGGATCGCAAGCAGTTTGGAGGATCTTGATGACAGAAGTGGCTCTGTTTGTTTAGTTGTTTCACTAGTAAAAGAGAACAAAACAGTTGTAGGACTATACATTATGTTTGATGTTGTCTTAATTATCATAATCTAAAATGTTTTTTTTAAATGTTAAAAGTCTTACAAAGTTTTTAACCCCATTTCTGATCATGAACTTTCATTGGCCCCACAGAAGGTCTAAGATCCTTTGATCAGAGAAGAACATGAAGACAGAGTCAGTTCTGTCTCATATGGGTCAGTTTTGTTCAGATCTCTGTTTACTGCGCCCTTGTTCCTGACTGAATGTTTAGTCGATGTGTGAGAAAGAATGCTGATGTACCATTTGCAATTTTATCACCACTAAAAACAAAAGAAAAATGCTAGGTCAGTAGCATTTTTCCCACATTTGAAAGTGAGCACATAAAAGTGCGTGAACTGCTTCTTTGTTACCAATGAATGAATTATTATACTTGTAAATAAATGTGAATTTCTCTTTCACACACACAAAAAAAAAGGTGCATGAAGACATTTAGCAGAGGGCCTAGGAAAGATTACTGAAAGAAGGGGTGATTAATACTCCTGATTGACAAAACAGAAAGGTTGGTTTGACATATCTGATTGTCCTAGGCTGGGCTCTTGGCCACAGTCATGGAGACAAGGATTTATATACAAATGATACATTAAAGAAGAACTCCAACAGAAACAAGCAGGCCTTTGATGGGGCCAAGGAGACATGCTTTTAGGCAGTGGAGCACAGACAGTATGTTTACTTGGGTATTCCTAGTTCTGTAACAGAAATTATATGAATAATGTAAATGCTTATTCATTTCAAATGCTTGTATATGCATAGAAAAAATGTTAACAGATTTAAGTCATATTATTATGTGTGGAATGTTAAGTCTGGAGAAGGAAAATTTTCACATTTTACTTTCTATACTTCTATATTGTTAGAATTCTTACAATAAACATTACTTCTGTAAGGAAAAAAGAAACTGTTAACCAAACAAAATTTTCAAAAACTTAATGATGTATTTTTAATTTAATCACATATTACTGTTGTTTTTGTTGCTAGTAGCTCTATGAAAATAGCAATACCAGTATAAAAATTGATTATCTACACTGTTAAAATGCTTGAGTCCATTTGATAATTCACAGATTGCAATCTTACCCAGTATAAATGATATACCTGATGTACCCAGAAAGAAAGCAGCCTTGTTCAAATTTAATCCTAGAATGAGAGTTAACTGATTTTGTGATCTATAGGCACTAGAAGTTTGGCTCTAATTGTAAGATATGGTACACTCATTCTATTTATCATCATTTATACCAGAAAAAGTTGAAGGAAAAAATTCTTTATTACCTTTATAAATGAATCTTTAAAATACTTTGAAATTTTAGCTGAAAGGTAGAATCATATCTGGTTAAAGCCTTGCCTGCTTGGGATATAATTAGAGGATAGCAATTGGTCAGGCCAGTACATTAAGAAGAGTGATCCAGGAAATTCCCTGGCAATCCAGTGGTTAAGACTCTGCGTTCTCACTACCAGGACTCAGGTTCAATCTCTGGTCAAAGAAGTAAGACCCCACAAGCCATGGTGTGGGCCCAAAACAAGAGAGTAATCTGGCAGCTATAGTGTAACCCATTTTTCAAAATATAAATACTCCTGATTGACAAAACAGAAAGGTTGGTTTGACATATCTGATTGTCCTAGGCTGGGCTCTTGATGGAGACAAGGATTTATATACAAATGATACATTAAAGAAGAACTCCAACAGAAACAAGCAGGCCTTTGATGGGGCCAAGGAGACATGCTTTTAGGCAGTGGAGCACAGACAGTATGTTTACTTGGGTATTCCTAGTTCTGTAACAGAAATTATATGAATAATGTAAATGCTTATTCATTTCAAATGCTTGTATATGCATAGAAAAAATGTTAACAGATTTAAGTCATATTATTATGTGTGGAATGTTAAGTCTGGAGAAGGAAAATTTTCACATTTTACTTTCTATACTTCTATATTGTTAGAATTCTTACAATAAACATTACTTCTGTAAGGAAAAAAGAAACTGTTAACCAAACAAAATTTTCAAAAACTTAATGATGTATTTTTAATTTAATCACATATTACTGTTGTTTTTGTTGCTAGTAGCTCTATGAAAATAGCAATACCAGTATAAAAATTGATTATCTACACTGTTAAAATGCTTGAGTCCATTTGATAATTCACAGATTGCAATCTTACCCAGTATAAATGATATACCTGATGTACCCAGAAAGAAAGCAGCCTTGTTCAAATTTAATCCTAGAATGAGAGTTAACTGATTTTGTGATCTATAGGCACTAGAAGTTTGGCTCTAATTGTAAGATATGGTACACTCATTCTATTTATCATCATTTATACCAGAAAAAGTTGAAGGAAAAAATTCTTTATTACCTTTATAAATGAATCTTTAAAATACTTTGAAATTTTAGCTGAAAGGTAGAATCATATCTGGTTAAAGCCTTGCCTGCTTGGGATATAATTAGAGGATAGCAATTGGTCAGGCCAGTACATTAAGAAGAGTGATCCAGGAAATTCCCTGGCAATCCAGTGGTTAAGACTCTGCGTTCTCACTACCAGGACTCAGGTTCAATCTCTGGTCAAAGAAGTAAGACCCCACAAGCCATGGTGTGGGCCCAAAACAAGAGAGTAATCTGGCAGCTATAGTGTAACCCATTTTTCAAAATATATATATATAGTGTAAATTAGAAAAGTAAAAGGGAGGTAGCAGGAACGTCACTTAGAATTCTACTAGAATAATCCAGGTAATAGGCAATGAAGGTGTTAAAAAATGGTAAAGGAGCAAGCATTTATCATATTTGCCCTACATGAACTGGACTACTAGTAACCAAACAGTAAATGAGGACAATGAAAACTTTAAAAATTAGAACACATACATGAATTTCTGTGGAAATGAAAATTAGTAGAAACTATTACACTTGACGGAGGGTTGAAGGAGGGAGTGTGGTCAAAGAGGACTAGAAAAGATAGTGACTCTTTTAAGGAGACAATGTTGCATTTGTAAAGAAAAGCTGAGTTTTTAATATAGGTAGATATAGACACAAGACTATCTAGCAGACAGTAGAAATAAGAGCCTGAAATTATAAAAGAATTAAGAACACAGAGGATCCAGAAAATCAAGAAAGGAGGCCAATCCTGGGAAGTGTCAGGAAGATAAAAGCAGAATATTCTGTTTGGTTTTCAGTGTCAGGAAACTGAAAGTTATAAAACAATTCTATTTCTATCAGTTTTCACAGCTCAATAGAGTCCTAGAAGAAATCGGAAGTATTTTTTTACTCTAATAACTCAGGATTTAAATAACTCAAAAAGAAGCATTGCATTTTATCTGGCTAAATTTTCCCCAGAGACTACAACTCTGTCATTACTCCATATTTATTCAAATGGCCCATTTATCCTCAATGACAAAACAAAAATTTCTGCAGTCTTTGGACCATGCAGGGAAGGAATTAGCTTGTCCTCTTGAGTCACTAAAGATTTCATGGGCTTAACATATAATCCACAGTAAACCCACCACAATCATGATTTGGGTCAAGTAACAGACATCAAAAACACAATGGAGGTGTACATATACATGAAGTTAGAGGAGGCTCCATGCTGAGTGCACCAAATAACAAGCCATGGTTAGGTACAAGGAACCCAGCCTTTAGAAGGAAGGAAAAGTGTCATGTGCTTAGTCTAGCACCTGAATGATCTCTGTGGCCTTGGGGCCATGACACCCTGGTACTTTCAGCTTTACTCCTAACCCAGGGACTGGCTTACTTCCCCACACAGTTTTGAACTAAATTGTCCTCAATCTTTAATCGTTACAACTTCCAGGAGCCTTTAAACCTAAATGTTCAATGTATGAATTATCCTCAGACTACTAATACTTGTTCCTGTTTCAGAGCAGCTTATACCTGGTCCAAAATTTATATTTATATTTATTTGTATTTGTACATACACTTTAAAGATAGTACTATAAATTATTTTCAGAAATATGATTACATCTTAGGCCCTGTACTTAATTTTTTTAAACTGTCGCCATTAAATTGTCCCTTGGTATATAATGACCCAGATTTTCAACATGAAATAGATTTGTTATCCTGGCTATTTGCAATTTGGGAGACCATTTTCACTGCTCAGCCACTTATGTCATATAGGTAGCATTTGTATTATTTTAAGCACCTACACACATTCCTATTATAATTACAGTGATTAAAATAAGTACACTTTCTGAATGTTTGAAGAAACTTAATAACATTGTTTCAGAAACAGCTGTCCATGCACTAGACTCTGTGTTTATGCCACGCGGAGTGGGATACATTATACTTGAGAGCTGAATCATGCCACCCACTTAGCTGAGTCTTTGGACATGTGGAGTGATCATTGCCAATGATCATCACTTCACTCTAGAGTCAATATGATTTCCTTGACATTCAGTATTTTCAAGGAATCAGCACCAATAGGTCTACACAATATGCTCTTTCTTTTGAGCAGAAAGTGAGAGGGAAAATGGGATTTTCCCATGGTATTGCCCTAAAGTAAATCAAATTAGTTCTTTGTAAATCTGAAACTTTGTAATAGGATAGTAATCATAAAATCATTCAAATTATTGGCTGCTTTAGTGGGGACTCTCAACTTTTTATAGCATATATTGATATATCACTGACATATGTGTCAAACCTTTGTAATTTGGAGCCATCAAGAAGGTTCTTTGTAGGAGAAAACATAAGAAATAGAGTGGAGAAAATGATATGAGTCTGCTTCATAAAGTTTTAGGTCATCGATTTCCCATACTATAGTGATTCAGAGTAAACAGCAAATCTCTGCTGATTTCTTTCTCTTATTCATTGATAACCTCATATGCTCATCAACACATGTCTCACCTTTGTTCGTGTGACTAATTCAGAACAGTGTGACACCTCAGATGCAAGTAGGAATTAAGCTCATTGTATCTGTTCATTGTTGTTTGCCTATAAGAAGGCAGAGATCATGGATACAGCCTCTCCCCTCAAGTAGATTATAATCTGTAAAAGTGGATGAATAGCCAACTGTAATACCGAGCAGAATAAAAGACATTTTAACACTAGATATAGAGACAATATGGTGCCAAAAACTAGAAATGGAGCCTTTAATTCTTAATGGACGGTATAAAAAAATTCTGCTTAATCCTTGATGATTACTTGCTTTCCTAATAAAAACCCTTAAATATTGATCTCTCTGAAAGTCTTTGCAGATGACCAGAACAACTGAGCTAATTTTATGTATTTCATTGAATATGTCATTAATCTCTGTATTCATTCATGTAGCAAATAAATACTGACCATCTATTATGTGCCAAGGATGTCTCTGGGAACAATATTGAATGTTATTTAAGGAGCCTTCAAGGAGATTACAGTCTGGTGAACAGAGGAAATACATGAAAACTAATAAAGTTTTTAAATATTAGAAATTTCGAACACAACATACCAAGACAAAAAGGGAATTTAAAAAATAAGAGCTCCCAATTCTTTCTCCTAGAACTGGGAGGTTAAGTTAGGTCAGAGACAAAAGAGCTAATAATGGAGATGGAGACTTAGTTTAAGGTTGTTTCCCTTTGATTGGCTCCCAGAACTTCCAGCTAGCACTACAATGATATGCGAAATCTAGAGTACACATGAGTAGAGGCTGCTTCAAATGTACCACTTATTTCTTAAGAGGTTCTGAAATTGATTCTGCTTGGTTCAGACTTCTTAGGCAGCAGAAGTAACTGTATTATCACCCATGAGTTCACCCACTGAGCATACAAGAAATTCTTATTGGACCACAGGGATGTACCTCCTAACTGTATCATCAGGCCGACAGCAGACTTGACTGGCCAACAACAGAGGTGCATAAAGAGTTGTTGTTGTTTGGTTGCTAAGTCAGTTGTCTTTTACCCCATACTATAGTGACAAAAATCAAGAACCATTTGTCTCACCTTTGTTCGTGTGACTAATTCAGAACAGTGTGACACCTCAGATGCAAGTAGGAATTAAGCTCATTGTATCTGTTCATTGTTGTTTGCCTATAAGAAGGCAGAGATCATGGATACAGCCTCTCCCCTCAAGTAGATTATAATCTGTAAAAGTGGATGAATAGCCAACTGTAATACCGAGCAGAATAAAAGACATTTTAACACTAGATATAGAGACAATATGGTGCCAAAAACTAGAAATGGAGCCTTTAATTCTTAATGGACGGTATAAAAAAATTCTGCTTAATCCTTGATGATTACTTGCTTTCCTAATAAAAACCCTTAAATATTGATCTCTCTGAAAGTCTTTGCAGATGACCAGAACAACTGAGCTAATTTTATGTATTTCATTGAATATGTCATTAATCTCTGTATTCATTCATGTAGCAAATAAATACTGACCATCTATTATGTGCCAAGGATGTCTCTGGGAACAATATTGAATGTTATTTAAGGAGCCTTCAAGGAGATTACAGTCTGGTGAACAGAGGAAATACATGAAAACTAATAAAGTTTTTAAATATTAGAAATTTCGAACACAACATACCAAGACAAAAAGGGAATTTAAAAAATAAGAGCTCCCAATTCTTTCTCCTAGAACTGGGAGGTTAAGTTAGGTCAGAGACAAAAGAGCTAATAATGGAGATGGAGACTTAGTTTAAGGTTGTTTCCCTTTGATTGGCTCCCAGAACTTCCAGCTAGCACTACAATGATATGCGAAATCTAGAGTACACATGAGTAGAGGCTGCTTCAAATGTACCACTTATTTCTTAAGAGGTTCTGAAATTGATTCTGCTTGGTTCAGACTTCTTAGGCAGCAGAAGTAACTGTATTATCACCCATGAGTTCACCCACTGAGCATACAAGAAATTCTTATTGGACCACAGTTATGTACCTCCTAACTGTATCATCAGGCCTACATCAGACTTGACTGGCCAACAACAGAGGTGAATAAAGAGTTGTTGTTGTTTGGTTGCTAAGTCATGTCTGACTCTTTGTGACCCCATGAACTGCAGCACACCAGGCCTCTCTGTCTGTTACCATCTCCTGGAGTTCGCTCAAACACATGTCCATTGAGTCAGTGATGCCATCCAACCATTTCATTCTCTGTCATCCCCTTCTCCTCTTGCCTTCAATCTTTCCCAGCATCAGGGTCCTTTCCAATGAGTCAGCTCTTCACAGCAGGTGGCCAAAGTATTGGAGCTTCAGAATCAGTCCTTCCTAACAGTTGTTAGGGTGTTGCAAGTTGAATACACATATATATCACTACCATCACCACCCAGACCCATCTAGAATGACAGTAAAGAAAATTTTTTGAGTTTATAAAATAAAAAGCTTACAAAGACAAAGAGGAAGAAAGTAAAGAGAATAGTTGATAAGGCTTATCAGCAAAATCCTGGAAAGTAGAGAGAGATAAATATGAGTTAGCTGACACTGCAGATCAAAGAAAACTTAGAAGTGCTTATGCAGGAGAATAGTAATGAGTAGGTCAAACCCCAGAAAAGCTCAGGAAAGGAAGTATCAATTACCACTCAGGAATCTGCAAACTGAGAGTGAGGGTGAGGCATCATACAGAACCCAAGAGAATCCAGGGAAATTTCATATTAGAAAAGATGAGAGTCTCTAAACCCCTTTCTTTCATCACCTACCAATTTCCTGGTAGCCAGGATTTTACTACCAGGGTATTGCTTTTATCTCCAGAATATAAGAATAGAATATTCCTCTCTGCAAAGAGAAGAAAAACCAAAGGACACTGATATTGGACAGGTCCAATTATCCTGTATCACAGCTCCACACTTAACAAACACAACCCTCTCCCAAAACACACACACAAGTACACAATCATAGAGTCTCTAATCAGCTCTTTACAATGCCTGACTCTAAGATGGGAATATACATTAAAGGCACAAAGCCTCTCACCTGGAACATAGAAACCACAACAGACAAATAGAAATAAATAAAAAGACCTGGAGGAAACAGAGATAATGCAGAGAACATGAGGAAAAACTAAAATAAACAGAAGTAAAACTGTCCTTAATACTCTCAGAGAGATATTCCATCCATAGATTAAAAAGAAGGTGCCTTTTGTTTAATGAAACATTAGGAGAATTATGAACCACTCTTTTCAATTAAAAATATAATTTAAAATGTTTATAGTCACTGGATATCTGGAAGGTATACTGAGGAAACCTAGAAAGAAAGCAAATACCAGGGAAATAAGATAATAAAGACAAGATTAGGAAAGCAATCCTAGAGTAATGACTAGAGAAAATGGATGCCTCAACCAGTCATTGGAGCTCAGAATCAGCCCTTTAATTTTATGCAAGTTGAATACACATATATCACTACCATCACCACCCAGACCCATCTAGAATGACAGTAAAGAAAATTTTTTGAGTTTATAAAATAAAAAGCTTACAAAGACAAAGAGGAAGAAAGTAAAGAGAATAGTTGATAAGGCTTATCAGCAAAATCCTGGAAAGTAGAGAGAGATAAATATGAGTTAGCTGACACTGCAGATCAAAGAAAACTTAGAAGTGCTTATGCAGGAGAATAGTAATGAGTAGGTCAAACCCCAGAAAAGCTCAGGAAAGGAAGTATCAATTACCACTCAGGAATCTGCAAACTGAGAGTGAGGGTGAGGCATCATACAGAACCCAAGAGAATCCAGGGAAATTTCATATTAGAAAAGATGAGAGTCTCTAAACCCCTTTCTTTCATCACCTACCAATTTCCTGGTAGCCAGGATTTTACTACCAGGGTATTGCTTTTATCTCCAGAATATAAGAATAGAATATTCCTCTCTGCAAAGAGAAGAAAAACCAAAGGACACTGATATTGGACAGGTCCAATTATCCTGTATCACAGCTCCACACTTAACAAACACAACCCTCTCCCAAAACACACACACAAGTACACAATCATAGAGTCTCTAATCAGCTCTTTACAATGCCTGACTCTAAGATGGGAATATACATTAAAGGCACAAAGCCTCTCACCTGGAACATAGAAACCACAACAGACAAATAGAAATAAATAAAAAGACCTGGAGGAAACAGAGATAATGCAGAGAACATGAGGAAAAACTAAAATAAACAGAAGTAAAACTGTCCTTAATACTCTCAGAGAGATATTCCATCCATAGATTAAAAAGAAGGTGCCTTTTGTTTAATGAAACATTAGGAGAATTATGAACCACTCTTTTCAATTAAAAATATAATTTAAAATGTTTATAGTCACTGGATATCTGGAAGGTATACTGAGGAAACCTAGAAAGAAAGCAAATACCAGGGAAATAAGATAATAAAGACAAGATTAGGAAAGCAATCCTAGAGTAATGACTAGAGAAAATGGATGGGAAGAAGTTAGCAAAGAAGTCAAAAAAGAAAAGTCCTTGTATCTAAAGGAAATGAGTTTCTTGAGCGAAAGAATCCACCATTTATCTCTAGCAAAATGAAGAAAAAGATGGAGGGTATTTTGGATCATTTGGGATAAAGACTTTTAGCTTTCAGAGAGAAAGATAAAAATTAGATCACCTATTAAAAATCAGAAATAAAACTGGCACCAGACTTCAACTGTATCTCTAAATAGGAGAAGACTTTGGATCAGTCTTTTCAGTTTTTGGGTGAGGGGGAAATGTCCAATCTGGAATCCTATTAACATTAATATATCTAAAAAACTGTTGATCAACTGTAGGAGGGTGGGTGTATACGAAGCCATGGAAAGAACAGAGACCATGTTCTAGTCAGAGAGAGTGGTGAGGCATAGCTTGTCATCATGGATTTTTCTAGATTTATTACCTGGGGAGGGAAGGCAGAGGCATACCAGGGGAGACCTTTAGCTAGAGAGTCGTTCATTTCCCTCCTAGCCCAGGGAGTCACTGAGGACTTCAAGAAAGAAAGTGATGTAATCACATTTCTATTTGGAATGTCTCAGCTGCCAACATTTGAGAGACTGGATAAGAGTTGAGGAGTGTTGGTGGCATGAATAAAAGGTATATGCAGACAAGATTTGACAACAGGAGAAGAAGGCAGCAGAAGATGAGATGGCTGGATGACATCACTGATTCAATGGACATGAAGTGGGAGATGGTGAGAGAAAGGGAGTCCCAGCATGCTAAGATGGGAAAATGGCACAAAAAAAAAAAAACAAAAAGATAATGCAGAGAACATGAGGAAAAACTAAAATAAACAGAAGTAAAACTGTCCTTAATACTCTCAGAGAGATATTCCATCCATAGATTAAAAAGAAGGTGCCTTTTGTTTAATGAAACATTAGGAGAATTATGAACCACTCTTTTCAATTAAAAATATAATTTAAAATGTTTATAGTCACTGGATATCTGGAAGGTATACTGAGGAAACCTAGAAAGAAAGCAAATACCAGGGAAATAAGATAATAAAGACAAGATTAGGAAAGCAATCCTAGAGTAATGACTAGAGAAAATGGATGGGAAGAAGTTAGCAAAGAAGTCAAAAAAGAAAAGTCCTTGTATCTAAAGGAAATGAGTTTCTTGAGCGAAAGAATCCACCATTTATCTCTAGCAAAATGAAGAAAAAGATGGAGGGTATTTTGGATCATTTGGGATAAAGACTTTTAGCTTTCAGAGAGAAAGATAAAAATTAGATCACCTATTAAAAATCAGAAATAAAACTGGCACCAGACTTCAACTGTATCTCTAAATAGGAGAAGACTTTGGATCAGTCTTTTCAGTTTTTGGGTGAGGGGGAAATGTCCAATCTGGAATCCTATTAACATTAATATATCTAAAAAACTGTTGATCAACTGTAGGAGGGTGGGTGTATACGAAGCCATGGAAAGAACAGAGACCATGTTCTAGTCAGAGAGAGTGGTGAGGCATAGCTTGTCATCATGGATTTTTCTAGATTTATTACCTGGGGAGGGAAGGCAGAGGCATACCAGGGGAGACCTTTAGCTAGAGAGTCGTTCATTTCCCTCCTAGCCCAGGGAGTCACTGAGGACTTCAAGAAAGAAAGTGATGTAATCACATTTCTATTTGGAATGTCTCAGCTGCCAACATTTGAGAGACTGGATAAGAGTTGAGGAGTGTTGGTGGCATGAATAAAAGGTATATGCAGACAAGATTTGACAACAGGAGAAGAAGGCAGCAGAAGATGAGATGGCTGGATGACATCACTGATTCAATGGACATGAAGTGGGAGATGGTGAGAGAAAGGGAGTCCCAGCATGCTACAGTCCATGGGACTGCAAAGAGTTGGACACAACTTAGCAGTTGTGTGACATTGAACAGTAAGAACAAGATCAAGAGTTGATGTGGGCCTGATGAGGGCAATAACTGAGAGCAAAGAGACAAAAGAGCTGACTTCCAGGCAGTTTCAGAGTAGAATCATCATTGGGTCTCTGACTGCATGTAGATATTCAATGAATGTGTATAGGATGGTTCCCAGGTTTGCATCTTAGATGACTATATCTTTGATGATATGTTGGAGGAAAGTAGAGTTCAGATTGGAACGTGCTAAGTTTGCAATACACTCCACTCCACTTTCTCTTACACCCTTTGCTCCTATCCTTGTGTTCTATTTGGAATTCTACCTACTCCCTCCCTGTTTTACACAGACACACCTCAGAGATACTGCATGTTAAATTCTAGACTATTACGATAAAGCACACATCACAATAAAACAAGGCACGGGAATTTTTTGGTTTCTCAATGCCTATAAAAGTTACTTTTAAACTACACTGTAGTCTCTTAAGTGTGCAATAGCATTATGTCTAAAAAACAATGTACATACTTTAATTAAAAAGTACTTTACTGCTGAAAATGCTATCATCTGAACCTTCTTCAGTGAGTCATAATCTTTTTGCTGATGGAGGGTCTTGCCTCAGTGTTAATGGCTGCTGACTGATCTAGGATAGAATGGTAGCAGGCAAATAGGACAGGGTAGGTGAAAAGATAGTGAGTCCTTCTAACCAGGTTTTCAATTCACTTTGCCAAGATGCATCAGAGAAATCAGTATCTATGGAAGCCATAGCCTTATGAAATGTATTTGTTAAATAATAAAGCTTACAATTTGAAATTACTGCTTGATCTATGAGCTGCAGAATGAATGTTGTGTTAGCAACCATGAAAACAACACTGATCTCATTCTGCATCTCCATGAGAGCTCCTGGGTGATGAGATGCATTGTCAATGAACAGTAATATTTTGAAAGGAGTCTTTTTTTTTTCTGAGGAGTAGATCTCAACAATGAACTTAAAATAATCAGTCAACCATGTTATAAACAACTATGCTGTCATCCAAGTGTCTTTGTACCATTTATAAAGCACAGGTAAAGTAGATGTAGCATAACTCTTTAGAGCCCTAGGGTTTTTGGAACGGTAACTGAGCATTGGCTTCAATTTAAGAGTCACCACCTGTGGTATCCCCAAACAAAGCTTGGCTTAAAGCTTGGAAGCCAGGCATTTATTTCTCCTCTCTAGCTATTAAAGTCCTAGATGGTATCTTCCAATAGAAGGCCATTTGGTCTACATTGAAAATCTGATGTTTAGTGTAGCCAGCTTCATTAATGATCTTGGCTAGATTTTCTAATAATTTGCATCAGCACTTGCTGCCCTGTGAAAGTGTTAGTTGCTCACTCATGTCCTACTCTTTGCAATACCATGGACTGTAATTCACCAGGCTTCTCTGTCCATGGCATTTTCCAGGCAAGACTACTGGAGTGGGTACTATTCCTTTCTCCAGGGATATTCCCAACCCAGGGATTGAACCCAGGTCTCCTGCATTGCTGGCAGATTCTTTACTGCCTAAACCACAAGGGAAGCTTGCTTCACCTTGTACTTTGACATTACCGAGTTGGTTTCTTTCTTTAACCCTTGTGAAGAAACCTCTGCCAGCTTCCGACACTAAAAAGTTACTTTTAAACTACACTGTAGCCCTTTAATAGCATTATGTCTAAAAAACAATGTACATACTTTAATTAAAAAGTACTTTACTGCTGAAAATGCTATCATCTGAACCTTCTTCAGTGAGTCATAATCTTTTTGCTGATGGAGGGTCTTGCCTCAGTGTTAATGGCTGCTGACTGATCTAGGATAGAATGGTAGCAGGCAAATAGGACAGGGTAGGTGAAAAGATAGTGAGTCCTTCTAACCAGGTTTTCAATTCACTTTGCCAAGATGCATCAGAGAAATCAGTATCTATGGAAGCCATAGCCTTATGAAATGTATTTGTTAAATAATAAAGCTTACAATTTGAAATTACTGCTTGATCTATGAGCTGCAGAATGAATGTTGTGTTAGCAACCATGAAAACAACACTGATCTCATTCTGCATCTCCATGAGAGCTCCTGGGTGATGAGATGCATTGTCAATGAACAGTAATATTTTGAAAGGAGTCTTTTTTTTTTCTGAGGAGTAGATCTCAACAATGAACTTAAAATAATCAGTCAACCATGTTATAAACAACTATGCTGTCATCCAAGTGTCTTTGTACCATTTATAAAGCACAGGTAAAGTAGATGTAGCATAACTCTTTAGAGCCCTAGGGTTTTTGGAACGGTAACTGAGCATTGGCTTCAATTTAAGAGTCACCACCTGTGGTATCCCCAAACAAAGCTTGGCTTAAAGCTTGGAAGCCAGGCATTTATTTCTCCTCTCTAGCTATTAAAGTCCTAGATGGTATCTTCCAATAGAAGGCCATTTGGTCTACATTGAAAATCTGATGTTTAGTGTAGCCAGCTTCATTAATGATCTTGGCTAGATTTTCTAATAATTTGCATCAGCACTTGCTGCCCTGTGAAAGTGTTAGTTGCTCACTCATGTCCTACTCTTTGCAATACCATGGACTGTAATTCACCAGGCTTCTCTGTCCATGGCATTTTCCAGGCAAGACTACTGGAGTGGGTACTATTCCTTTCTCCAGGGATATTCCCAACCCAGGGATTGAACCCAGGTCTCCTGCATTGCTGGCAGATTCTTTACTGCCTAAACCACAAGGGAAGCTTGCTTCACCTTGTACTTTGACATTACCGAGTTGGTTTCTTTCTTTAACCCTTGTGAAGAAACCTCTGCCAGCTTCCGACACTTCCTCTTCAGCTTGTCCCCTCTCTCAGCCTCCACAGACTGAAGGAAGCTAGGGTGATGCTCTGGATTAGGCTTTGACTTGAGGGAATGCTGTGGCTGGTTTGTTCTTCTATCCAGATTACAACTTTCTCCATAATAGCAACAAAACTGTTTTCTTTCTTTATCATTTGTGTGTTCAGTGGAGTAGCATTTTTAATTTCCTATAGGAACTTTTTCTTTGCACTCACAACTTGACTGACTCTTTGGGCTAAGAGGCTCAGCTTTCAGCTTATCTGAGCTTTTCACATACCGTCCTCACTCAGTTTAATCATTTCTAACTTTTTCTTTAAAGTGAGAACCATGCGACTCTTCCTTTCACTTGAACACTTAGAGTTCATTAATAGACCTAATTTTACTATTGCTGTGTCTTAGAGGACAGGGAGGCCTGAGGAGAGGGAAAGAGAAGGGAAATTGCCCAATTAGAACACTTGAAACACATATATTTATTAAGTTCTCCATTGTATATGGGTACAGTTCATGGTGCCTCAAAACAATTACAAAAAAATCAATGATCTTTGATCACAGGTCACCATAACAAATATCATAATAATGAAAAAGTTTGAAATATTATAAAAATAACCAAAATGTGACACAGAGAAGGGAAGTGAGCAAATGGCACTGATAGACTTGTTCAAGGCAGAGTTGCCACAAAACAATTTGTAAAAAAAATGCGGTATCTGCAAAGTGCAATAAGGCAAAGTATGATAAAACAAGATCTACATGTACCAATAAAAGCTGAGATCGTCATAAAAACTCATTCACAACTCCAATTACATTCACAGTTTACATATTTGTGTGTTATCCTTTTTAATCCCTGTCTGCAGACAAGCATGCTCAGTCCTTTCAGTACTGTCTGACTCTTGGCAACCCTGTAGACTGTAGCCTGCCAGGCTTCTCTGTCCATGGAATTCTCCTGGTAATAATACTGGAAAGGGTTGCTATGCCCTCCTCCATGGGATCTTCCCAACCCAGGGATCAAACCCACATCTCCTGGATTGCAGAATCCATGTTTACCTACATAATTTTACATAGTTACAGAAATGCAGTTTTATATCCTGCTTCTTTCACTTTAGTTTTAAGCATGCTTCTCTGCTATTCCATAGTCTTTGTAATTATTTTATGACTATATAATATTAAATCACCTGGTACTTTCTTATTTTACTGGTTATTTCCATTATTATTGAACTTTTAGGCTATTTCCAATTTTTTTCCACTATTTTGCTGAATAATGCTATAAAGAGAATCTTCATGCATGTGTCTGTTTTTTCATTGTTTTTCCTGAAATTTTTGTCTTTCTGGATACTAGGAAAAAGAGATTTTTCTTTAGTCCCAGAAAGGTAGTACTATGGCTCAAAAATATAGGTTTATGGCTGCATTTTTTTCTGCACAGATTTAGCAACATTTTTTTCATGCCTAATCTCTGTCCCTCCTTTGGTTCTCTTGGCTTCCTGCCAAGGCCACCACACAGTAAATGATGGTACTGCCTTCTATGGGTCCAGGGCCTTACTCCAGGCTCTGTTGCCCACCTCTGCCACTGTGCCCTGCTGTAGACCAGCATCTTTCCACTCCTTAACCTTTCAAGACAATGACATAGCTGAACTCCGCACCTGCCTTTGGTTCTCTGGAATCACTATCAATGAAAGCCATAGCCTTATGAAATGTATCTCTTAAACAATGACTTGAAATTCAAAATTACTGCTTGATCTATGAGCTTCAGAATGAATGTTGTTTTAGGAGCCATGAAAACAACTTTAATCTTGTTATGTATCTCCATGAGAGCCCTTGGGTAACAAGGTGCATTGTCAATGAGCAGTAATATATTGAAAAGAATCTTTTTTATTTTTTCTGAGTAATAGGTCTACTGCATGAGTGCCTGCTCAGTCACTTGAGTTGTATCCAATTCTTTGCGACCCTATGGACTGTAGCCCACTAGGCTCTTCTGTTCATGGGGTTCTCCTGGTGGGTTACCATTTCCTTCTCCAGGGGATTTTTCCGACCCAGGGTTCAAATCTGAGTCTCCTGTGTCTCCTGCATTGCAGGCAGACTCTTTATCACTGGGAGAGACCCAGTAGGTCTTCTACTAGTGTACTAATACTAGTAGGTCTAGTGTTTACATTTTAGGGTGCCAACTAGTCTACAGAGCACCCTAGTTGGATACAGCTTGCTGGTAATCCTAACCTGAGCCCATGGCCAAGATAATCTACCCAGCCTGAGAGTCCAGCTGCCTGGATCACAATATATTTTTGTTGTTTTCTTTTTTTTATGTTTGGCTATCTGAGTTTTCACTGCTGCCACAGGCTCTTCTCTAGTTCCAGGGAGTTGGGGCTACTCTCTAGTTGAGGTGAGCAGGCTTCTTGTTGCGGTGACTTCTCTTGTTGTGGAACTTGGTCTCTAGGGCACACGGGCTTTAGTAGTTGCAGCCCATGGGCTCAATAGTTACAGCTCCGAGGCTCTAGAGCACAGGCTCAACAATTGTGACTCATGGGCTTAGTTGCTTTGCAGTATGTGGGAACTACCTGGATCAGGGACCAAATTCATGTCTCCTGCATTGGCAGGCAAACTCTTTACCACTGAGCTACCAGAGAAGCCCCACAATATGTTTAAGATGTAGGATCAGACATAATAGCATGTTGAGAGCAGGGAGCCCAGCTCAAAATATTAGTCCTTCTTATGCAAACTGCAATTCCAGCATTTCCCTCACTGCAAAGGTTAAGAGCATAGACTCCACAGTCAAGTTCAAAGCTGTGTCCCTTTGGACAAGTTTGCTTAGCGTCTGTGTGCTTCAGTTTCCTCATCGCTGAGATTGGGGTATACATGTAAATGCTTAAGACAGTGCCTGGCACATGGAAAGTCTCCATAAGGATTTACTATTAATTAGTACCCTCACATTTATGGGGAAATAAATATAATTGATAACATCCCTTGAAAAAAACAATCCTCATTCAAAAGTGACAATAGCTAAACATGTAACTGAATGTTCACTGGAAGGACTGGTGCTGAAGCTGAAGCTACAGTACTTTGGTGACCTGATGCAAAGAACCAACTCAATGGAAAAGACCCCAATGTTGGAAAGATTGAGGGCAGGAGGAGAAGGGGGAAGCAGAGGATAAGATGGTTGAATGGCATCACCAACTCAATGAACATGAGTTTCAGCAAACTCCAGGAGTTAGGGAAGGCCAGGGAAGCTTGGTGTGCTGTAGTCCATGGGGTCGCAAAGAGTTGGACATGACTTAGCGACTAAATAGACATGTAAAGCACTTGTATAAGAGGCATTGTCTTCAGGACTCTATACGCATTGTCTATTAAAACTTCTCATCACCAATTGAGGCAAGTGCTACGACTCCGGCTTGCAGATGAGGGACATGAGTCACTCATGTTGCAATACCTGCCTGCGATCTTACAGTGAGGTCAAGATACAGGGATTCAAATTTAGGAATAGATTTCTAAGAATGCACTCCTATCCACTAGACATATGACTTCTCTGAATAAAGCAGCTGAAATTTAGTTGTTGTGGAATTTTAGGGCACACGGGCTTTAGTAGCACCATGGCTAAAGTTACAGCTCGAGGCTCTAGAGCACAGGCTCAACAATTGTGACTCATGGGCTTAGTTGCTTTGCAGTATGTGGGAACTACCTGGATCAGGGACCAAATTCATGTCTCCTGCATTGGCAGGCAAACTCTTTACCACTGAGCTACCAGAGAAGCCCCACAATATGTTTAAGATGTAGGATCAGACATAATAGCATGTTGAGAGCAGGGAGCCCAGCTCAAAATATTAGTCCTTCTTATGCAAACTGCAATTCCAGCATTTCCCTCACTGCAAAGGTTAAGAGCATAGACTCCACAGTCAAGTTCAAAGCTGTGTCCCTTTGGACAAGTTTGCTTAGCGTCTGTGTGCTTCAGTTTCCTCATCGCTGAGATTGGGGTATACATGTAAATGCTTAAGACAGTGCCTGGCACATGGAAAGTCTCCATAAGGATTTACTATTAATTAGTACCCTCACATTTATGGGGAAATAAATATAATTGATAACATCCCTTGAAAAAAACAATCCTCATTCAAAAGTGACAATAGCTAAACATGTAACTGAATGTTCACTGGAAGGACTGGTGCTGAAGCTGAAGCTACAGTACTTTGGTGACCTGATGCAAAGAACCAACTCAATGGAAAAGACCCCAATGTTGGAAAGATTGAGGGCAGGAGGAGAAGGGGGAAGCAGAGGATAAGATGGTTGAATGGCATCACCAACTCAATGAACATGAGTTTCAGCAAACTCCAGGAGTTAGGGAAGGCCAGGGAAGCTTGGTGTGCTGTAGTCCATGGGGTCGCAAAGAGTTGGACATGACTTAGCGACTAAATAGACATGTAAAGCACTTGTATAAGAGGCATTGTCTTCAGGACTCTATACGCATTGTCTATTAAAACTTCTCATCACCAATTGAGGCAAGTGCTACGACTCCGACTTACAGATGAGTGACATGAGTCACTCATGTTGCAAGTACCTGCCTGAGATCTTACAGTGAGGTCAAGATACAGGGATTCAAATTTAGGAATATATTTCTAAGAATGCACTCCTATCCACTAGACATATGACTTCTCTGAATAAAGCAGCTGAAATTTAGTTGTTCATGAAGGAGAGAGTGGCTAACAAATTACCTAATCTTTAGCAATGTGATCCCTCTGTTGCTGCTTCAAAGGAAAATGTTGAGTTCCAGGGCACTAAAAACTATTTACAGCCTCCGCCTCCCACTTTACTTGGTGCTTTGAACCGCATCCAAATTGAATTCAACACTTATGGTTTTCTAATGCCATTGTGAGTTAATGGTTCTTTTAATCTGCATCTTATCTCCCGGCTGTAGTCTTTGTGGCTGTTCCTAACTCTTAAAGTGTCAGATCAAGGGATATGAGACTTCAGTAAATCCTTCAGAGTTTAAGGTTAATGAGAAAGAAAAAATGCCTGATGTCAGTTAAATGATAATGTTCTGTAGTTCTCTTTCAAATTTCAGGAAGCAGAAATTTGTTTCTAAAGAAAGAAAAAATGCTATGTCCTGTCCTCATTATGCAAATCAGAAACTGTAAGGACACGTCTGTATAATAAGAAGATGAGCACCCAGAGAGGACCAACTTTGAATCAGGGAATTGATAAGAATGTTCTCTCTGCTATGAGTGCATTGCTGCTAGATCACCACTGGCAAAGACTATGTTGTTGTTGATTTTTTTTTGATATTGATAATGTGAAAAATAAGGAGATGCTGTTTGGGGTAGAGAAAAAGACAATGAGATAAGTTTTGGAGGCCATGGCTGCTTTTGAAGAGAGCATCTCAAAAGCTCAGGAATATGCATTAACTGGGGGAGGAAAGAAAAGACAGGATGAACCGGGAGGGATAAGGAGAGGCCAGATGACAAGAGGTTTATTAAGTGATCCAATGTGCTAAAGAATGTGAACATTTTCCTGTAGGAAATGGGGTGCCCACTTCATGATTTTATGACGGAGTGACCCACATAACAGGAAATTCAGTTTCTGAATTTAAAGTGATCTTTCTGAATTCCTGTGTCAAGCGGAGAGAAGGGAAGAGAAAAGATGAGGTTGGATAGATAGGATGCTATTTGCTAATAGTATCACAGATCAGGGAATATATTTCTAAGAATGCACCTACCCTAGACATATGACTTCTCTGAATAAAGCAGCTGAAATTTAGTTGTTCATGAAGGAGAGTGGCTAACAAATTACCTAATCTTTAGCAATGTGATCCCTCTGTTGCTGCTTCAAAGGAAAATGTTGAGTTCAGGGCACTAAAACTATTTACAGCCTCCGCCTCCCACTTTACTTGGTGCTTTGAACCGCATCCAAATTGAATTCAACACTTATGGTTTTCTAATGCCATTGTGAGTTAATGGTTCTTTTAATCTGCATCTTATCTCCCGGCTGTAGTCTTTGTGGCTGTTCCTAACTCTTAAAGTGTCAGATCAAGGGATATGAGACTTCAGTAAATCCTTCAGAGTTTAAGGTTAATGAGAAAGAAAAAATGCCTGATGTCAGTTAAATGATAATGTTCTGTAGTTCTCTTTCAAATTTCAGGAAGCAGAAATTTGTTTCTAAAGAAAGAAAAAATGCTATGTCCTGTCCTCATTATGCAAATCAGAAACTGTAAGGACACGTCTGTATAATAAGAAGATGAGCACCCAGAGAGGACCAACTTTGAATCAGGGAATTGATAAGAATGTTCTCTCTGCTATGAGTGCATTGCTGCTAGATCACCACTGGCAAAGACTATGTTGTTGTTGATTTTTTTTTGATATTGATAATGTGAAAAATAAGGAGATGCTGTTTGGGGTAGAGAAAAAGACAATGAGATAAGTTTTGGAGGCCATGGCTGCTTTTGAAGAGAGCATCTCAAAAGCTCAGGAATATGCATTAACTGGGGGAGGAAAGAAAAGACAGGATGAACCGGGAGGGATAAGGAGAGGCCAGATGACAAGAGGTTTATTAAGTGATCCAATGTGCTAAAGAATGTGAACATTTTCCTGTAGGAAATGGGGTGCCCACTTCATGATTTTATGACGGAGTGACCCACATAACAGGAAATTCAGTTTCTGAATTTAAAGTGATCTTTCTGAATTCCTGTGTCAAGCGGAGAGAAGG
This sequence comes from Tragulus kanchil, assembly GCA_022376925.1. Classification (NCBI taxonomy): domain Eukaryota; kingdom Metazoa; phylum Chordata; class Mammalia; order Artiodactyla; family Tragulidae; genus Tragulus; species Tragulus kanchil. Next base: position 238,540,218 of record JAIOJX010000004.1, on the reverse strand, counting down.
GAAGAGAAAAGATGAGGTTGGATAGATAGGATGCTATTTGCTAATAGTATCACAGATCAGGGAAATGATGTTGCTGAGGGACCTAGGACTCAAGCAGCAACAATGAACAAGAAAGGTCTGGACTGTAGGAAGGACAAGTTTTGGATTACCTATGTTCTTTAAGGGGTAGAGGGATATTGTAGGAGAGTACATCTCCATTTTTAATTCATGACCTTTTTTTCATAAATAGAAAAACCTCACATTCCCTTCCAGCAAAATTCTTATGCATCCCCACTAGTGGAATATGCCCCACTCACCACTTAAAAAATCAACTCCTGTTCTGTTTATTCTATTGACCAGGATATATTTTGGCGAACTTTATTTATACAGTCTTTATTACAAAACAGTGGGATTTTTTCAAATATAAGTTTATATGTTATTATAAAATAGAAATATTCGTATATATGATAATGTAGGGAATCTGAACTCCCACTACCTGCTCTAGAGTCAGTGTACTTAAACAGCTCCTGAGTTTCTAGACTTGAGCAGAAAGGTTAGTTGTTATCCTTAAATATTATAGAGTGCAAGAAGTGGTTTAGGGAAGTGAATATTGAGTTTAAAGAGAATCAATGTGATGTGCTAAATTAAAAGTTACTGAAGATCAGGGACCATTTGTTAACCCTGAATAACCTAAAACAGTAAGTGACTGGTATGTGAGTATGTGTGTTAGGTCTCTTCAGTCATGTCTGACTGTTTGCAACCCCAAGGACTGCAACCTGACAGGCTCCTCTGTCCATGAACTTCATGTTGGTGTTTGGTAGCAACCAAACAATACTATAAAGCAATTATCCTTCAATTAAAAATAAATTAAGAAGAAAAAAGAGTACTGGAGTGGGTTGCCATGCCCTCCTCCAGGAAATCTTCCCAACCCAGGGTTGGAAGCCATGTCTCATTAGATTTCTTACATTGGCAGGTGGGTTCTTTACCACTAGTGCCACCCAGGAAGAAGTAACTGGTCATATAGTTAACAAATTTTTGTAATAAAAAATGTGTGTTGATGTGAACTGAGGCACCTGCTGCACATCAGGAAGGATACAGAGTAGGAAAGGCAGAGCTAGAACTGTGGTGAGAGGTCTGAAAAGAGAATATTTTGATTGGCATGTTGTAGGAGAGTGATTTCATTTTTCCAGATCAGGGAAATGATGTTGCTGAGGGACCTAGGACTCAAGCAGCAACAATGAACAAGAAAGGTCTGGACTGTAGGAAGGACAAGTTTTGGATTACCTATGTTCTTTAAGGGGTAGAGGGATATTGTAGGAGAGTACATCTCCATTTTTAATTCATGACCTTTTTTTCATAAATAGAAAAACCTCACATTCCCTTCCAGCAAAATTCTTATGCATCCCCACTAGTGGAATATGCCCCACTCACCACTTAAAAAATCAACTCCTGTTCTGTTTATTCTATTGACCAGGATATATTTTGGCGAACTTTATTTATACAGTCTTTATTACAAAACAGTGGGATTTTTTCAAATATAAGTTTATATGTTATTATAAAATAGAAATATTCGTATATATGATAATGTAGGGAATCTGAACTCCCACTACCTGCTCTAGAGTCAGTGTACTTAAACAGCTCCTGAGTTTCTAGACTTGAGCAGAAAGGTTAGTTGTTATCCTTAAATATTATAGAGTGCAAGAAGTGGTTTAGGGAAGTGAATATTGAGTTTAAAGAGAATCAATGTGATGTGCTAAATTAAAAGTTACTGAAGATCAGGGACCATTTGTTAACCCTGAATAACCTAAAACAGTAAGTGACTGGTATGTGAGTATGTGTGTTAGGTCTCTTCAGTCATGTCTGACTGTTTGCAACCCCAAGGACTGCAACCTGACAGGCTCCTCTGTCCATGAACTTCATGTTGGTGTTTGGTAGCAACCAAACAATACTATAAAGCAATTATCCTTCAATTAAAAATAAATTAAGAAGAAAAAAGAGTACTGGAGTGGGTTGCCATGCCCTCCTCCAGGAAATCTTCCCAACCCAGGGTTGGAAGCCATGTCTCATTAGATTTCTTACATTGGCAGGTGGGTTCTTTACCACTAGTGCCACCCAGGAAGAAGTAACTGGTCATATAGTTAACAAATTTTTGTAATAAAAAATGTGTGTTGATGTGAACTGAGGCACCTGCTGCACATCAGGAAGGATACAGAGTAGGAAAGGCAGAGCTAGAACTGTGGTGAGAGGTCTGAAAAGAGAATACTTTGGGGTGATAATGGCAAAAATAAACATGATTTTTAAGCATTTGTTCATGAATTATTTTTGAAAAACTAATGAAAAATATCCATTTTTTACCAGTACATATGCATATACATGTGCATACAGTTAACCTCCTAAAGTCTTACTTGAATCCTGTAAGAGTTTCTGGAACCCAGATCAAAAATGTTCACATCAGTGATAAGTTACGTCTTGGGTTAGAGCTCCCCACTTGGGACAGAGTGGAAAGGTAACGAAGATAAGAAAAGAACCTAGGGGAGCATTGGTATTTAAGAGACAGAAGATGATCTTCTAAAGAATGAGCACAACAGTCATAAAAGTAACATGGAATGGAAATTATGGGTATAATTAAATCAAAGCACAAGATTCTTTCAAAGACGAGCAGACAGCTCACAAAATGTAGAGAGACAATGTATGGTGGTTATAAAAAGACATCATTGTATCAGTGGATGCTAGCTGGTTGCCCAGTTTTTATTCTCCCTTCTGGGGAGAGAATTTGAAATTTCCTCTGAGAAATCAATCCCTCATTTCAGCCATTCTTAACCATATGAGTCATGTGGGATTGACCCAGGACTAGTTCCAGAGGACTGTATCATTCTGCCTCCATGACTGACTCAGAAGTGGGAATGGGTGCATAAAGAAGTTCTGCTGAACCTTAAGATTTGATTGGAAATTCTGGAATGTAGAGGCTTCATACATAAACAGGGAATGAAATGGCCTTGGGAGCTACTGGTGGCCCTCTCAGGACAGAAAACCAAAAGAAGCCAGGCCATTGGCCACCTTGATAGAGCACTAGGTCAAGCTTTTCCTAAAGCTAGTCTTTCTCTGAAAGCTTCAATTTCATGAGCCCATTTAAATCAGGTCTGCTGATATTTTTAATAGGAAACATCCAAACCAATACATTTCTTTGAAGAAGCTCAGTACCATGACAGTTAAATGGAGCTAAGAGACTAATAATGTGTGTTGATGTGAACTGAGGCACCTGCTGCACATCAGGAAGGATACAGAGTAGGAAAGGCAGAGCTAGAACTGTGGTGAGAGGTCTGAAAAGAGAATACTTTGGGGTGATAATGGCAAAAATAAACATGATTTTTAAGCATTTGTTCATGAATTATTTTTGAAAAACTAATGAAAAATATCCATTTTTTACCAGTACATATGCATATACATGTGCATACAGTTAACCTCCTAAAGTCTTACTTGAATCCTGTAAGAGTTTCTGGAACCCAGATCAAAAATGTTCACATCAGTGATAAGTTACGTCTTGGGTTAGAGCTCCCCACTTGGGACAGAGTGGAAAGGTAACGAAGATAAGAAAAGAACCTAGGGGAGCATTGGTATTTAAGAGACAGAAGATGATCTTCTAAAGAATGAGCACAACAGTCATAAAAGTAACATGGAATGGAAATTATGGGTATAATTAAATCAAAGCACAAGATTCTTTCAAAGACGAGCAGACAGCTCACAAAATGTAGAGAGACAATGTATGGTGGTTATAAAAGACATCATTGTATCAGTGGATGCTAGCTGGTTGCCCAGTTTTTATTCTCCCTTCTGGGGAGAGAATTTGAAATTTCCTCTGAGAAATCAATCCCTCATTTCAGCCATTCTTAACCATATGAGTCATGTGGGATTGACCCAGGACTAGTTCCAGAGGACTGTATCATTCTGCCTCCATGACTGACTCAGAAGTGGGAATGGGTGCATAAAGAAGTTCTGCTGAACCTTAAGATTTGATTGGAAATTCTGGAATGTAGAGGCTTCATACATAAACAGGGAATGAAATGGCCTTGGGAGCTACTGGTGGCCCTCTCAGGACAGAAAACCAAAAGAAGCCAGGCCATTGGCCACCTTGATAGAGCACTAGGTCAAGCTTTTCCTAAAGCTAGTCTTTCTCTGAAAGCTTCAATTTCATGAGCCCATTTAAATCAGGTCTGCTGATATTTTTAATAGGAAACATCCAAACCAATACATTTCTTTGAAGAAGCTCAGTACCATGACAGTGAGAGAAATAAGACTGCTGTAGGCTAATGAGTGACTGGGAGAGATAATGCTTCAGCAACCCTAACTACACCGTTTATTTCTACAGAAGAGTTATTGTTGCCATTTAAAACAAAATACAAGTGTTTTTGTTTTGTGTGTGTGGTTGTGGTTTCTTTCTTTTTAATTTTTATTTTATATTGGAGTATAGATGATTTACAATGTTGTGCTAGTTTCAGGTATACAGCAAAGTGATTCAGTTATACATATACATACATCTTTTCTTTTTCAAATTATTTTCACATTTAAGTTATTACAGAATATTGAGTAGAGTTCCCTGTGCTGTATAGTAGGTCCTTGTTAGTTAAATCTATTTTAATTTTACTTCTCTTTTTTTTGCCTCTGAGTCATCGTATATTTTTCATCCATCTTTATTCTTTGGCACTTGTGTGCCTCCCATCGCAGTGTCCTCACAGGTTGCAGAGCACCTGCTCTGGGCACATGTGCTGCAGAGTGCTGGCTCATAATTGGACACACTGACCCAACTTCTCCACAACACATGGTATTTTCCCAAGCCAGGGATCAAACTGGTGCCCCTTGCACTGCAAGGCGGACTCTTTATCCACTGGACCACCAGGGAAGCCCAGTTATCTATTTTAAATGTAAAACTATATATATGTTTTTATTTTTCTTTTTAATTCTTTTTCTCATATGGGCTTTAGGGGCTATCAAAGAACAGTGTATTCTCTTTTGACTCCTTTTCTAGGATACAGGTGTTCACTGAAAATCTTTGAAAAAGAACTGAAGTGATTCTTACCCTGGTTTATTAAATACATTGACCTGAGTCAAAGATATATCTATGATGGACTTGGAATTATATATAGCTATAAACAACAAAACTCTATAAAAGCAAAATAAAATTTAAAAAAAAAATACATTGGCCTGCCAACACTTAAACTTACCCACCACTTTTTCTTCCCCTCGATACTAAAATATTCAGTGTACTGTTTGTTGACTTCAGGTTTTCCTGCTCAAAAAAGAAAATCTAGATGTTCTGGAAACTCCTTACCCAAAACTCATCATCTCTTGCCTCAACCATTGAAACTCACAGTAATGTGCCTCCTTGTTTCATTCTTGCCCACTTTCAGTCTGGTCTCTTCATAGCAACTAGAGTGATTTTCTTTTTTCTTAATATGAAGGAGATCATATTCAGAATCCCCCACTTGCTTCCTACTGCACTTAGAATTAAATGTTTAATAGGGATGTTTCGAGAATAAAGTTAGATTATATTTGTAAAGAACTTAGAACAGTGCCTGGAACGTGTAAGCACTGAGTAAGTGTTAACCGCATTAGTACTTGCTATTGTCTCTGCCTGAAAAACCCTCCTGCCTGCCATGTTCACTTAGTAAAATGTATCTTCTTTAAGATTCAATACAAATATCTTCTCCCCTTTTCTAAGCAAAAGACTTACTCTTCTGTGCACCTAATCTAGTTCATACTTGTGTGATGAAATGTACTGAGTCCATGTACAACTATTTATTTAGTGATCAGCATCAGTTATCTCTGGATAATTTGTGTATCCAGCACAAGATCTGTCATTTTGTGGCTGACATGTTCTACCAACAAGTGAAATTATGTTCGTTGCTATTTCTTTGTCCACAGACTTAAATATGCCAAACACAAGCAGATTATTTCCTCCTCTTCTAGAACCCACAGTCCACCTTTCCTAATTGTGTCTGTTTGTTATCATAGATTACTGACCATTAATACCTAGCCTTTGCTCTGTCATCCAACAAATAACAGATGTAATGGTGATCTTAACCTGTCAGTAATAATCAATGTCATGTACTATCTAGAGGCCCTATTCTACCAAAGAGATTCTAAGATGATGTGGCAGTTCTCTTGAACATGGGTAATCAGAAGGCAGTATGACTGAAGAAGAAAGTCCCCACCAGGATTTGGGTAATTCACTACTGTCTCTAAACTTGGTTTCTTAACTTATAAAACCACCCTCAGAGTTGCTGTACATTCAAGTGGAGTAAAAGTGATGATGAATCCACATAGACTTCAAAGGACTCTATGTTCTCCATCAGCCACCCTGAACCTTGACTGTCTAGCCCTGTACCATCCAATACAGCATTAGCCATGGACTGCATGTGCTGTGCTAATGAGCACTTGAAATACAGCATTAGCCATGGACCATATATGCTAATGAGCACTTGAAATGTGACTGGTTCAAAATGAGCCATTGCTGTATGTGTAAAATAGACACCAGATCTCAAAGACTTGGTATGAAAAAAATGAATGCAAAATATCTCATTAGCAATTTTTATAATGTGACTATGTTCAGAATATTTTGGATATCATAGATTAATTTAAAAATGAAATAAAATACATTATCAATATAATTTCTTCTATTTCTTTTTCACTTTTTATGTGGTTATTGCTCAGTTGCTTCAGTTGTGTCTGACTCTTTGCGACCCTATGGACTATAGCTTGACAGGATCCTCTGTCCATAGGGATTCTCCAGCCAAGAATACTGGAGTGGGTTGGCATTGCCTATATGGTGATTAGAAATTTTTAAATTGTATGTTTGGCTCACATTGTATTTCTATTTCTACTAATTTAGAAAAGGACTCCCAACTTCTCATCCATCTAAAAACATGTTTCTGTGGGCTTTGATGCCAGGCCTTTGATGTTTCTGGTAGCTTTTCTGACTCCCATACAAAAGGGAGTGGAGGATTTATGTTGTAACATACTTGTGGGTACCAGCACTGCATTCTCAAGAAGGCTCGTAAAGAGAAAGAATGAGTCTATGAAAGTCAACCAAGTTTGCTGGCTCCCCCAAGGACCCCATCACTGAGCTTGTTTGCTGACTAATCAGAAGTTTTTATGCCCTTTCTTAGCAATTCCTATAATATCTATGTCCTTTTAGATGTTACATTATTTCTAATTCACAATATAAAAGTATCTCTGTGTTGCTCTAAATATGCCCAATTAATGCCCAAATATTGATATGCTAGTGAAATTCCTTTCTTATTGTACTAGAACTTTGCTAAATGTCAGCTGAAGCATACATGTTTTATGGTGACTTCTTTCAAAATCAGCATAGAGCGTACCTCCTCAGAACACAACCTCATTTCTTAACCAAAATTAAAATGGAAAGCCAGTCACTTCTCCATTTTTCTGTTGGACATGGCAATGAGAATCAGCTTCCCAGGAAAACCATGGAATAGTGATTCAAAGGAAAGAAGTCAGTGGAGGATAGGGTGTAAGACCTTCCTAATGAAAGGCAGGGATTCATTTGCTGTCACTGCAATTTCACTGGAGAGGAATAATAATTTTTTAATTAAAATGTAAGCATATAAGCATGACTGCAGAGGAGCTGAAGGCACCTCAATGACCAAAGAATGCATGTTCTTTTTTTTTTTTTAGGTAATAAATGGATTTATTCAGATTCAGAGAAAAGCATACTCCACAGACAGAGCATGGGCCATCACAGAGCAAATCCAGTGGCCCTGAAAACATGGCATTCTTAGCTTTTAAGGGCCAGGTAATTCCATATGCTATTGAGTGGGGGAATTATTCCAGCTCTTTTAGGGAAGAAGCGAAACTGTCATGGCGTCTCTGGGTGTGTCATTTAGCTTGCTGACTGAGGATCAAGGTCTGGTCTGCCATCTTGGACCCTTTTGGTTCTGATGGGTTAATGCTGTGTCCTTGGGCTATGTCAGAACGCATGCTCTTAATCACCACTGTCATTATTGCCTGAGTAGTTGAAGGAAAGAGGAAGAGAGTGCACTGGAGGAGAAATGTATGTTTTAGGTGTGTTTAGGGTTTGTTTAGGGATGTATATATGAATATCCTTACACCTAGGCCATTTCTTTAATTCATTCACTCAACAAATATTTATTAATATGCATTACATACTAGAGGATATAGCAGCAAACGAAGTCCTTACACCCAGGGACCTTACATTATGGTAGAAATTCACTGGAGAGAGTTGTGTACCTTCTATGAGTGATGTAAATTTCTCTCAGTACCTTTGCTTCAGCAGCCTGCATCTCCCACCTTTCTATCAGCTCCACACTGGGAGTTATATGAGTTAACACCTCATATACATAGAACCCAGTTTAAAATTCAGGGGAAAGTGGGGAGGGGGAGGGAGACTCAATTCTGAAATCCCCTTCTAACTGGCAAAGCCTTCACAGTGCCATAAATAACTCCCTCTGAAAGAAACCTTTGTTCTTCCTTTAAGGCTGATAAGAAACGGTAGCCCTTGTTATATTTGGGTAAACAGCTATCGCCCTGTTCTTTATCTTCCTCCCTTCTTTCCCATTCCCTCTGTGCACTCTCTCTGGTGTCGGCCCCCCTGGCAGTGGAACACGAGTGAACACAGAACTGGGGGATGCAAAGTTGAACTGTGGTACTGTCTCCATGTGGGGAGGGCTTTTCTAAGTGAGACAAGGGTCCGTTTCAGAGAGGTTCTGCTTCTCCCACAAACTAACTCTGTGACTTCGGACATATCACTGAACATTGTTAGGCCTGGTTTTTCCTTCTGTCAAAGTGCACGTACTAGAGTAAAGCCTACAGAAGGAAATGGCACCCTGTTCCACCATTCTTGCCTGGAAAATTCCATGGACAGAGGCACCTGGCCAGCTACAATCCATGGGGTTGCAAAGAGTCAGACACAACTAAGCACACACACTTTAGAGACTCTCTAAGCCTCCTCTCAGTCTTAAGCCTTTAACTAATTGATGTAACACATATCAGTAAAGACAGAGAAGATAGAAAGTAGAGTAAAAGGTCCAGAAGGAATTTGTGGACCTTAATTGATATTTATCAATAGCAGTGGAAAAATCAGTAACCAGAGAGAAAACCAGTGTGTCCTCTTAAAAAGTGACTTGGGGGCTTCCCTGGTGGTCCAGTGGGTAAGGATACCACCTTGCAGTGCAAGGGGCACCAGTTCGATCCCTGGCCTGCGAAGATCCCACGTGCCGCAGAGCGGCTGGACTGATGTGTGCAACTGCAGAGCTGGAGCTCTGGAGCGCATGCACCCAGAGCTGGTGCTCTGCAGCAACAGAGGCCACCGCGATGGGAGGCCCACACAGGCCAAAGAACAAAGATGGAAATAAATGAAAGACCAATAGAAATGGCCCAAAAAAAAGTGACTTGCACAAGGTCACCCAGTGAGCAGAGAATTTTTCCTGCAGTGTCTTGTTACCTTATTTTCAACAAGGCTCAATCTATTACGTTTGGCAATTTCTCAGCTGGACTTGTCATATGTATATAAATTAGGCTACAGCTGTAGCCAGCTGTTTTGTCAGAAGTAACAGAATCTCCAAGCATATTTCCTATCAACCTATATAAAGGCTGAATCTGGTGTTTTCTAAAAACAGCTTTTTGGCCTGAAACCGCAGACCTAAGCTCACATTGCCATCCTTAAAACAAAAAGGGCAAATACACTGAGGACATTTACCCTGGAAATTTGGGAAGGGGTGCTACATGATCCATATGATAATTAGTGACCCAAAAACTGGGTAAAACTATGGCAGGAAAATTTCTACATTTTTCCTTTCTTCCTCCACCCCCAAACTGGAAAATATTCGCATGGGGAATCCTTAGAAATGAAACAGCAGATTTAAAAAATAGCCCCATTTTTCCTAAAATGTGGGCCTGACAGGTTCCACTAATGTTTTCCTAATAATCGATTCTGTCAAAGTGCACGTACTAGAGTAAAGCCTACAGAAGGAAATGGCACCCTGTTCCACCATTCTTGCCTGGAAAATTCCATGGACAGAGGCACCTGGCCAGCTACAATCCATGGGGTTGCAAAGAGTCAGACACAACTAAGCACACACACTTTAGAGACTCTCTAAGCCTCCTCTCAGTCTTAAGCCTTTAACTAATTGATGTAACACATATCAGTAAAGACAGAGAAGATAGAAAGTAGAGTAAAAGGTCCAGAAGGAATTTGTGGACCTTAATTGATATTTATCAATAGCAGTGGAAAAATCAGTAACCAGAGAGAAAACCAGTGTGTCCTCTTAAAAAGTGACTTGGGGGCTTCCCTGGTGGTCCAGTGGGTAAGGATACCACCTTGCAGTGCAAGGGGCACCAGTTCGATCCCTGGCCTGCGAAGATCCCACGTGCCGCAGAGCGGCTGGACTGATGTGTGCAACTGCAGAGCTGGAGCTCTGGAGCGCATGCACCCAGAGCTGGTGCTCTGCAGCAACAGAGGCCACCGCGATGGGAGGCCCACACAGGCCAAAGAACAAAGATGGAAATAAATGAAAGACCAATAGAAATGGCCCAAAAAAAAGTGACTTGCACAAGGTCACCCAGTGAGCAGAGAATTTTTCCTGCAGTGTCTTGTTACCTTATTTTCAACAAGGCTCAATCTATTACGTTTGGCAATTTCTCAGCTGGACTTGTCATATGTATATAAATTAGGCTACAGCTGTAGCCAGCTGTTTTGTCAGAAGTAACAGAATCTCCAAGCATATTTCCTATCAACCTATATAAAGGCTGAATCTGGTGTTTTCTAAAAACAGCTTTTTGGCCTGAAACCGCAGACCTAAGCTCACATTGCCATCCTTAAAACAAAAAGGGCAAATACACTGAGGACATTTACCCTGGAAATTTGGGAAGGGGTGCTACATGATCCATATGATAATTAGTGACCCAAAAACTGGGTAAAACTATGGCAGGAAAATTTCTACATTTTTCCTTTCTTCCTCCACCCCCAAACTGGAAAATATTCGCATGGGGAATCCTTAGAAATGAAACAGCAGATTTAAAAAATAGCCTCATTTTTCCAGTCCTTCACATTTCTAATAATGGTGGGCCTGACAGGTTCCACTAATGTTTTCCAAACACTTCACAGACCACATAATCGATATAAATAGAACTAGGTCTAAACAACTTATGAAAATAGCACTCAGGGCTCCTGCAGAGGCCATCTGTGAGGTGATCCTTTCCTAGTGAGCCTGGGACTTCAGGGAGTCACAGATTCACCCATTTTGACCCAAATCCTTTTGGAGAGATTGGATAAGATGCTTTTTTGGCGAGAGGGATGCCAGCAAAAATAAGAAGTGGGGGAGGGATGAGGACTAGAGAATAGCCAAGAGGAAGCCTATGTCTAGGTCCACCACTGGAAACACTCAGTTCTATGGTCCCTTCTTCCTAGAGTCTCTATAAATAGTTGACATTAAGCACGTAGCATTTATTGAGACATCCAGTATTTACTTACCTATCCCCTCTGTTTACCAGGCGCATTTCCTGATGGAATCGGCATACCATTCTGCTGGCCAACAGTGTTTATCATTTCTAGCCACCCACTGATCAGAGGATACACACAAGAGCCAAAGGAAGGTGAAGGAAAAGAGAGGAGTAACTGACAATCCGGGGGTGAAGAGTAAGGGGGAGGAGAAGCCAGGGAAGGGCTGCTTAAAATGGAGGTTCTCTCCTACAGATTTGAGTGGCCAGATCAATGGAGTCACAAACCTAAAAGTGAACTTGAGATACCTTCACAACCGAATCACCAAAGTATTAAATTTAACCATTTCATGCTTTTTCACCCATTTGGTTACTCTGTAATTGTTGAAAATTCATTATAAAAAATCTCATATCAAGTAACTCTAATTTTACTAACTCCTCTGAGAACACTGAGCACTTAAGATACCCTTAAATGTTTTAGTTTCAATCTTGTTCCTTAAATTTTCTAACTGTGACCAAAACCCTGGAAATTTGGGAAGTCTACATTCCTTGTATACCCAAAACTGGGTAAAACTATGGCAGGAAAATTTCTACATTTTTCCTTTCTTCCTCCACCCCAAACTGGAAAATATTCGATGGGGAATCCTTAGAAATGAAACAGCAGATTTAAAAAATAGCCTCATTTTTCCAGTCCTTCACATTTCTAATAATGGTGGGCCTGACAGGTTCCACTAATGTTTTCCAAACACTTCACAGACCACATAATCGATATAAATAGAACTAGGTCTAAACAACTTATGAAAATAGCACTCAGGGCTCCTGCAGAGGCCATCTGTGAGGTGATCCTTTCCTAGTGAGCCTGGGACTTCGGGGAGTCACAGATTCACCCATTTTGACCCAAATCCTTTTGGAGAGATTGGATAAGATGCTTTTTTGGCGAGAGGGATGCCAGCAAAAATAAGAAGTGGGGGAGGGATGAGGACTAGAGAATAGCCAAGAGGAAGCCTATGTCTAGGTCCACCACTGGAAACACTCAGTTCTATGGTCCCTTCTTCCTAGAGTCTCTATAAATAGTTGACATTAAGCACGTAGCATTTATTGAGACATCCAGTATTTACTTACCTATCCCCTCTGTTTACCAGGCGCATTTCCTGATGGAATCGGCATACCATTCTGCTGGCCAACAGTGTTTATCATTTCTAGCCACCCACTGATCAGAGGATACACACAAGAGCCAAAGGAAGGTGAAGGAAAAGAGAGGAGTAACTGACAATCCGGGGGTGAAGAGTAAGGGGGAGGAGAAGCCAGGGAAGGGCTGCTTAAAATGGAGGTTCTCTCCTACAGATTTGAGTGGCCAGATCAATGGAGTCACAAACCTAAAAGTGAACTTGAGATACCTTCACAACCGAATCACCAAAGTATTAAATTTAACCATTTCATGCTTTTTCACCCATTTGGTTACTCTGTAATTGTTGAAAATTCATTATAAAAAATCTCATATCAAGTAACTCTAATTTTACTAACTCCTCTGAGAACACTGAGCACTTAAGATACCCTTAAATGTTTTAGTTTCAATCTTGTTCAATGTTTCTGAAAAATTAACCATTTGCTTCTAACTATGCTGAGACGGGAACTATCTGTGGGCATTTCCATAAGGTTTTTAAACTCAGAGGCACACGGCACTCTGATTATTGGAGCTAGTTTGTAGTAACATACATTTAAAAACCTAAAATATTTAAAATTATAACAAAACCTAGAAAATGGATAAAGAGTCCCCACTTTGAAAGATATTAATATTAAAAAGAAGAGCCAGAGTTCTATTATAAACTCACATTCATAAAAGTTAATCATTTAAAATCTAAAGAAAAAAATTCCTATGGATTCTCAGGAAAAAAGCACTGCCCAATACTTCAGTATTTTTCAAACGTTTTATTTTTATTTTTTTTCAAAATTTAAAAATCATATACTTTTAAAAACTGTTTGATTATATTATAATAAATTCAACATCATTTGAAACTCTTCCCATTAGAATTATTGAGGACCCAGGCAGGGCAAAATTGTCCAAATGGAAAAATCTGTGTAGGACTTCCTCTTAATTCTTGTTTTGTCTCCCCTTTATGGCTCAGTGCCTTCCAACCACTGAAACACTTTCCCCATCCAGGGCTTACAAGCTTGCCTTCCCAATCAGTGTTCTACTCTTCCCTCTTTCTTTCTTTCTTTTTCTGTTTTTATGTATGTATTTATTTGACTGTGCTGAGTCTTGGTTGTGGCATAGAGGATTGTTGATCTTCCTTGCGGCATGTAGGATCAGTTTGGTTGAGGGCTCTTTTGGTTGCAGCATGTGGAATTTCTGTTGTGGCTTGTGGGATCTAGTTTCCTGTCAAGACAGGACAAGCATGTGTGCATGCTGTCATGTTCAACTCTTTGCAACCCCATGGACTGTGGCCCATCCTCTGTCCGTGGAACTTTTTCAGGCAAGAATACTGGAGTGAGTTGCCATTTCCTCCTCCAGGGCATCTTTCCAACCCAGGGATGAAACCCACGTCTGCCTATGTCTCCTGTATTGGCAGGTGGATTCTTTATCACTGAGCCACCAAGTATCAAGCCCAGGCCCCAGGCATTGGGAATGTGGAGTCATAGCCACTGGGTCATCAGGGAAGTCACCTTCCCTTCTTTCTTATCAAATTTTCCATAGCCCAGGTCTCACCATTCCAGGAACCTCTGTTCCACTTTATACTATGATAGTGAATCATCTGATAAACCTAGCCATAATATCTAATAACTTCTGTTTCAAATATACCTAATGATGAGAATCATCCCAATGACTGATTAAAAACATAACCAGGACCTAACCTTGACTCTCTAAATCAGACTCTTTAGGAGCCAACCCTACTGATCTGTAGTTTAATCAGCATACCTGGGAGAACTTTATATCATTCTGCAGGTTTCAGCCCTGCCAGATCAGTGGTTCTCAGCCTGACTAGTCTATTCATCTGGTGATGCTCAGGCATTACAGTGGACCAATCACACCAGAATCTGAGTGGGTGTTGCCAGAGTATCAGCAGATTATAAAAAGCACCCTAGGTAAATCTATTGGGCAACCAGAAGTGAGAACTACAAACCCGTATTTCTCAGTACTTGGTCCACAAACTTCTGCATCAGAATCACCTGGAGTGCCCTGTAAAAATGAAGATTCCTACAATGTATGTGGAAGCCTGGATCGGGGGATTGGGGAAAGAATAGATACATGTATGTGTATGGCTGAGTCCCTTCACTGTTCACCGGAAACTATCACACATTATTAATTGGCTATATACCCCAATGAAAACATTTCTTGTGTTGAAAAAAAATGCAGATTTATAAACTACCACCTGAGATCTGCTTAAAGTCTTTGAGGATGGAAATCTGGGCATCTGAGTATTTAATAAGTTCCCCGGTTATACTTACTTACACAAAGTTCTGAAAAAACAAATCCTCTGCCTGGAGCAAATGTTCATAATTAGGGAAATGTCATAGTCAAAAAGGTGAGGCTTCCCTCCCACCCCAACCTCTGCACTAACTATGTTGCCCTAAGAAATATGGGGAAGGTTTAAACAAGCCCCACCACGTCCTCTCAGGTGATTTGATGTGAGTGAACACAATTTCTCATTTCAGGCAGGTGGATTCTTTATCACTGAGCCACCAAGTATCAAGCCCAGGCCCCAGGCATTGGGAATGTGGAGTCATAGCCACTGGGTCATCAGGGAAGTCACCTTCCCTTCTTTCTTATCAAATTTTCCATAGCCCAGGTCTCACCATTCCAGGAACCTCTGTTCCACTTTATACTATGATAGTGAATCATCTGATAAACCTAGCCATAATATCTAATAACTTCTGTTTCAAATATACCTAATGATGAGAATCATCCCAATGACTGATTAAAAACATAACCAGGACCTAACCTTGACTCTCTAAATCAGACTCTTTAGGAGCCAACCCTACTGATCTGTAGTTTAATCAGCATACCTGGGAGAACTTTATATCATTCTGCAGGTTTCAGCCCTGCCAGATCAGTGGTTCTCAGCCTGACTAGTCTATTCATCTGGTGATGCTCAGGCATTACAGTGGACCAATCACACCAGAATCTGAGTGGGTGTTGCCAGAGTATCAGCAGATTATAAAAAGCACCCTAGGTAAATCTATTGGGCAACCAGAAGTGAGAA
Source organism: Tragulus kanchil (assembly GCA_022376925.1). NCBI lineage: Eukaryota > Metazoa > Chordata > Mammalia > Artiodactyla > Tragulidae > Tragulus > Tragulus kanchil. Next base: position 238,524,565 of record JAIOJX010000004.1, on the reverse strand, counting down.
CTACAAACCCGTATTTCTCAGTACTTGGTCCACAAACTTCTGCATCAGAATCACCTGGAGTGCCCTGTAAAAATGAAGATTCCTACAATGTATGTGGAAGCCTGGATCGGGGGATTGGGGAAAGAATAGATACATGTATGTGTATGGCTGAGTCCCTTCACTGTTCACCGGAAACTATCACACATTATTAATTGGCTATATACCCCAATGAAAACATTTCTTGTGTTGAAAAAAAATGCAGATTTATAAACTACCACCTGAGATCTGCTTAAAGTCTTTGAGGATGGAAATCTGGGCATCTGAGTATTTAATAAGTTCCCCGGTTATACTTACTTACACAAAGTTCTGAAAAAACAAATCCTCTGCCTGGAGCAAATGTTCATAATTAGGGAAATGTCATAGTCAAAAAGGTGAGGCTTCCCTCCCACCCCAACCTCTGCACTAACTATGTTGCCCTAAGAAATATGGGGAAGGTTTAAACAAGCCCCACCACGTCCTCTCAGGTGATTTTGATGTGTAGTCTTAATTGAACACAATTATATTAATAGATGAAAAAGTTCTCTAGGCAAATAAGTTTGAGAAATGCCCAATCTTCATTTTCTTTGATTTTCATAATACATATTGCATAGGGCACATTCTAGGGAATCCTGCTTCAATTCAGTTCTTTAACTTTGATGGTTCTGTATATTGCTTTATAAAATTTATCTGAATTTTTTCAGCAAGCCTTTGAAGCAGAATTAAGACCTCTTAAGTTACAGAAAAATTAGATGATTGTGTAAGATTTCTGGTAGTAAATGGTAGACTGATCCAGAACACAGTGCTTTTGACTCTCATTTGTCAGAAGAGCCCATTGGTTTCATTGCCCCACAGCTGTGATTTAGGTAGTACAAGAAGAACCACATAAAAATGCAATAGTGAATTCCATCATTTCTGAGCCTCTTTTCTAGCTGTTGGTTTTTTTCTTTTGAAATATTTCCTTTAAACTGATTTCTCTACTATTCTTAAGAGGAGTGGGGAGAGAAACCCCCTAGAACACGTGTTTGTGTCATGATGGCAGCCTCCCACCACTAGATGACCCTTATTATGTCCCATCTGTTACAGGTCCCATTCATAAAGGAAAATGAATACATTTTAGAAAAAATTCCTTCTATGTGATGTTATGTTCTGTTCTCTTATTTCATTGACACTTTAATCTGTATTTTTAATATCTTCATAATCTGGATGATGTCATACAATAATAACTCCAAAACAATTTTAGTGGATGCCAAATAGACAGGGACACAGCTATATATGCAGGCCTCCTAATAAACAATAAAGCCCTGTGAGATGGACACCTTCCTGCTACCTCTGAGATAGTCATGCAGGTCAGGTATAATTATTAAATCCATTTAAAGGTGGTCAGAGAATAATTTAAATAATTAATTTTAAAGGAACCAGTTAGTAGCAAGTCTCATTACCAGCTGGCTAAAATCAAGTAACTTCAGTTGTTTTGAAAACATTTACAATAAACATAGTTTTTCACATAGAAAAATAACCTTCCACATATATATTACCTTACAGAAACAATTTAAAAATTAAATGAGACTCAAAGAAGCTCAGTGTTTAAGAAAAACTGGTACATTAATATTTAATTCAAGTTCGCTTAACTTCTGTCTCTATATTCTTTTATCTCTAGAGAAAGACAAGATACCTGATTATTTTACTGTGGATTATTTTAGAAATTTGGTGGAGAATATCTTATAAAAACTTTTTTATAAAAAGGTTTTTACTCCTAACATTTTGTATACTTATAAAATATTTTTGTTACATGTCTCATTATTAATACATTTAAAACAGAGTAAGCCTATTTTATCTCTTATTTCGGGGTTTCAATGACTTCATATATCAAAGATGTGTTCAGTTTTCACTAGGTATAATGTTCTAAATATGTTAATACAAAGGTGTGTTCTTGAAAGTTTCTGGAAACTTTCAGAAAACTGGATTGTATTACAAAGTGCTCTAAAAATGTTTGGTTTGAAAAGGAGACTAGTGAGCACTTAGACCTTCTTTTTTTTAGCTGTTGGTTTTCTTTTGAAATATTTCCTTTAAACTGATTTCTCTACTATTCTTAAGAGGAGTGGGGAGAGAAACCCCCTAGAACACGTGTTTGTGTCATGATGGCAGCCTCCCACCACTAGATGACCCTTATTATGTCCCATCTGTTACAGGTCCCATTCATAAAGGAAAATGAATACATTTTAGAAAAAATTCCTTCTATGTGATGTTATGTTCTGTTCTCTTATTTCATTGACACTTTAATCTGTATTTTTAATATCTTCATAATCTGGATGATGTCATACAATAATAACTCCAAAACAATTTTAGTGGATGCCAAATAGACAGGGACACAGCTATATATGCAGGCCTCCTAATAAACAATAAAGCCCTGTGAGATGGACACCTTCCTGCTACCTCTGAGATAGTCATGCAGGTCAGGTATAATTATTAAATCCATTTAAAGGTGGTCAGAGAATAATTTAAATAATTAATTTTAAAGGAACCAGTTAGTAGCAAGTCTCATTACCAGCTGGCTAAAATCAAGTAACTTCAGTTGTTTTGAAAACATTTACAATAAACATAGTTTTTCACATAGAAAAATAACCTTCCACATATATATTACCTTACAGAAACAATTTAAAAATTAAATGAGACTCAAAGAAGCTCAGTGTTTAAGAAAAACTGGTACATTAATATTTAATTCAAGTTCGCTTAACTTCTGTCTCTATATTCTTTTATCTCTAGAGAAAGACAAGATACCTGATTATTTTACTGTGGATTATTTTAGAAATTTGGTGGAGAATATCTTATAAAAACTTTTTTATAAAAAGGTTTTTACTCCTAACATTTTGTATACTTATAAAATATTTTTGTTACATGTCTCATTATTAATACATTTAAAACAGAGTAAGCCTATTTTATCTCTTATTTCGGGGTTTCAATGACTTCATATATCAAAGATGTGTTCAGTTTTCACTAGGTATAATGTTCTAAATATGTTAATACAAAGGTGTGTTCTTGAAAGTTTCTGGAAACTTTCAGACAACTGGATTGTATTACAAAGTGCTCTACAAATGTTTGGTTTGAAAAGGAGACTAGTGAGCACTGATATTGTAAGGCATTATGTCCGTTTTGGGGGATGGATTCTGCAAAAATGACCCAAAAAGACTGACCACAGTGTGGGGTTTGCCAAGCATGCTATCAGAAACTAATAAAATACAGGACACAGCATTAAGTTATCAGGGAAAGAAAGTCAGATAAGCCAGTGTTCCTTCCTTGTGAAGCTCAAAGAATGGAACTCACACAGGAAGACAGATAAGGAAAAGAAAGAATCCATCAGTAAGACAAAAGATCTAGCCTCTATTAATTCACCAAGTGCTTATTAAGAGCATACTGTTTTTAGTAGTGAGAAGACTACTAGATGTAGAAATAAAGCTATGAACAAGAGAAACAGAGGTCCTGACTTCATGGAAATTAGTATCTCATCCAGACTTGGAAAACATAAAGGTCTCCTTTTTATGGGAAAAAGCAAATTTGCCCAGACTCCTAGTGTTGATTTAAATTAATTATACTACAATATTGCATAAAATATGTAAATATAAAGCTAGGTATGAATATAGTATGTACCTGGTTTGTGCATTTACAAAAATATATCAAAATTACAGCATTGATGAATGTAGAACTTAAATACAAGTAAAATTCAAATTAACAGCACTGAGTATCCTAAAAGCTGCTTTTTGAAGCCAGTAGTGACTCAAGTGTACTCCAGTACCATAAAAAATTGTGCTGCTTCCCACATATTCTGTATATGAAAACCTATAAATCTTTATTTAGGTACCATATTAGCCTATTTGATCACCCTTTGGTACAAAAAATGTTTTTTTTTTTTATAAAAACTTTTTTATAAAAAGGTTTTTACTCCTAACATTTTGTATACTTATAAAATATTTTTGTTACATGTCTCATTATTAATACATTTAAAACAGAGTAAGCCTATTTTATCTCTTATTTCGGGGTTTCAATGACTTCATATATCAAAGATGTGTTCAGTTTTCACTAGGTATAATGTTCTAAATATGTTAATACAAAGGTGTGTTCTTGAAAGTTTCTGGAAACTTTCAGAAAACTGGATTGTATTACAAAGTGCTCTAAAAATGTTTGGTTTGAAAAGGAGACTAGTGAGCACTGATATTGTAAGGCATTATGTCCGTTTTGGGGGATGGATTCTGCAAAAATGACCCAAAAAGACTGACCACAGTGTGGGGTTTGCCAAGCATGCTATCAGAAACTAATAAAATACAGGACACAGCATTAAGTTATCAGGGAAAGAAAGTCAGATAAGCCAGTGTTCCTTCCTTGTGAAGCTCAAAGAATGGAACTCACACAGGAAGACAGATAAGGAAAAGAAAGAATCCATCAGTAAGACAAAAGATCTAGCCTCTATTAATTCACCAAGTGCTTATTAAGAGCATACTGTTTTTAGTAGTGAGAAGACTACTAGATGTAGAAATAAAGCTATGAACAAGAGAAACAGAGGTCCTGACTTCATGGAAATTAGTATCTCATCCAGACTTGGAAAACATAAAGGTCTCCTTTTTATGGGAAAAAGCAAATTTGCCCAGACTCCTAGTGTTGATTTAAATTAATTATACTACAATATTGCATAAAATATGTAAATATAAAGCTAGGTATGAATATAGTATGTACCTGGTTTGTGCATTTACAAAAATATATCAAAATTACAGCATTGATGAATGTAGAACTTAAATACAAGTAAAATTCAAATTAACAGCACTGAGTATCCTAAAAGCTGCTTTTTGAAGCCAGTAGTGACTCAAGTGTACTCCAGTACCATAAAAAATTGTGCTGTTTCCCACACATATTCTGTATATGAAAACCTATAAATCTTTATTTAGGTACCATAACTGTGAGCCTATTTGATCACCCTTTGGTACAAATATTGGGATTTACATGTTGGGATCACCTCTGTTCTACTGTCATTAACCCATGACAACTCAAGGGCCATTATTTCATGCCAATATAATTGGAAAAAACATATACATATATGTATATGTATGTGTGTATGATTATGATCATATGAAAATACAAACTTTGACTAATGTTGATGAAAATTGATAGACCCTTCCCCCAAGAATACATCTGTTCATTTCTTTTACAAGGAAGGGGTAAGATGAGGAATGTGATGAGAAAGACATTGTTCTTGTGAGGATGACAGACTCTATGCTGCTAGGGATATGATGGGCTTCACTCATAGAGACAGTGTTATGAGGACACACAGAAGGAACTCTAGCCAGGGCCTCAGTGGACAACCGAGACTCAAAGAGAATTTTATCTTAACTGGAAAGAGAGTAGAGAACAGAATGCCAATTGTCAACCTGTTAACTCTAGTGTATCTGTGTACCACTTCAGATCTGTCACTGCCTGGTGGGACTGGCTGTTAAATATTTTGCATTTTCCCCTTCTGCCAAATCCTCATATATGGAAATTGGAACTATAATACCAACTGCATCACATTCTGGGAAGCATTCAGTGAGTTATACCATGCTGGTACTTGGCATACTGCCCGTTATGGATTAAATACCTTTAACTGGAATTGAAGTCACCGTGGTGACCATAATTAGGATAATCCTTAGTAATTTACTTAGAAGTATATAGTGATAAAACTGATCTGTTAACTATAAAAGCAAAGTTTAGTCTGTGTCAAGACCTATTTTTCTATCCTCTCCATGAATGAGAAGAGGTTTTTTTAATTTAGAACATTATTGTACCTGGTTTGTGCATTTACAAAAATATATCAAAATTACAGCATTGATGAATGTAGAACTTAAATACAAGTAAAATTCAAATTAACAGCACTGAGTATCCTAAAGCTGCTTTTTGAAGCCAGTAGTGACTCAAGTGTACTCCAGTACCATAAAAAATTGTGCTGTTTCCCACACATATTCTGTATATGAAAACCTATAAATCTTTATTTAGGTACCATAACTGTGAGCCTATTTGATCACCCTTTGGTACAAATATTGGGATTTACATGTTGGGATCACCTCTGTTCTACTGTCATTAACCCATGACAACTCAAGGGCCATTATTTCATGCCAATATAATTGGAAAAAACATATACATATATGTATATGTATGTGTGTATGATTATGATCATATGAAAATACAAACTTTGACTAATGTTGATGAAAATTGATAGACCCTTCCCCCAAGAATACATCTGTTCATTTCTTTTACAAGGAAGGGGTAAGATGAGGAATGTGATGAGAAAGACATTGTTCTTGTGAGGATGACAGACTCTATGCTGCTAGGGATATGATGGGCTTCACTCATAGAGACAGTGTTATGAGGACACACAGAAGGAACTCTAGCCAGGGCCTCAGTGGACAACCGAGACTCAAAGAGAATTTTATCTTAACTGGAAAGAGAGTAGAGAACAGAATGCCAATTGTCAACCTGTTAACTCTAGTGTATCTGTGTACCACTTCAGATCTGTCACTGCCTGGTGGGACTGGCTGTTAAATATTTTGCATTTTCCCCTTCTGCCAAATCCTCATATATGGAAATTGGAACTATAATACCAACTGCATCACATTCTGGGAAGCATTCAGTGAGTTATACCATGCTGGTACTTGGCATACTGCCCGTTATGGATTAAATACCTTTAACTGGAATTGAAGTCACCGTGGTGACCATAATTAGGATAATCCTTAGTAATTTACTTAGAAGTATATAGTGATAAAACTGATCTGTTAACTATAAAAGCAAAGTTTAGTCTGTGTCAAGACCTATTTTTCTATCCTCTCCATGAATGAGAAGAGGAAACTGGAACTCCACTCTTTCATTATAATACACATCTCAGAACACTCTTATGCAGAATTTGGGAGAGAAAAGTAGAATAGTTTTTGCCTCTCAGAAGACAAGTGATGACCAGTACATTGGAAAATACAATTCTTAGTCTATTAAAACTGTCGCCCACTGTGTTCCCTGTCAATCTCAAGGGAACTACTAAAGAACTCTGGTGATTCAAGGTCTCTGTCCCAGGTAATGTGTGTCTTTTAGCTAAAGATCCACAATCCTTCATGCTCAAACAAGTCCCTGCACTCTTAAGTGTCAAGAGACAGAGCTGAGGGTCATACACTCCGATCCTCCAATCTTAGTAGACCCCACCCCTCTGGCCCACACTCATGGAAGCCTTCCCCTTGTTTTGGTTCATAAAGGATGGTTCAAGGACTCTATGCCCAGATTCTAATCCTACTTAAGAATCCTTAAGGAAAAGAGTTGTTCCCACATTTTTAAGGTCAGTAACCACAGATGGCTGATTTCCTGAGTTTCCTATAGACTAAAGGTTGACAGTCAACTCAACCATGAAAATAAACTCTGACTTCTAAGTTCACGACTGAAAACAAATGAATAAGCAGATAAGAGACACAGCTAAGTGGGATTTTAGTCACAGCTAAATGACAACAAAGATAGGAGGCTGTCTAGAGTCTGAATGCATAACCTATAAGTCTACACATCTCAGAAGCTCATCCCTGTGAAGCACAGCACAGATTCTAGTAGTAAGTGGATACTCAAAGTCAGTGGTTGTACAACGACTTGATTGTACCAGTCCTTTCATTCTGCCAGTCATTTCTTGGTACAAAATAACCAACTGAAGTTTACTAAACTAGTTCGACACTAGGTTTGTGTTACAAACTTTTTGATTCCTAATCCAGTGATCTTTCAGATGCTTATTGTTGCTCTCTGCTTTCCCACATGATTTGACTAAAGATAACCTTTTTAAAAACCTTCCACAATTTGTACAAATTTGCATCCAGGAATCTTTCTAAACTCTGTTTCCCAAACCTGAACTCTGTCTCTCTGTTGCCATCCCTTTCTGACTGGTTGCATTCTTGCTTTCTACCTGCTTTCTTTGGTCTGATACCTCCCTTTAATACGTGTTTCATTAATCTAGCCCTTTAGCATCAGTTCTCTTGGCTCAGCATCCTGCACCAAAGGCCAGCACCCTTAATTGAGATCTGGCCTTTTACTCTTACTTCTACATAGGCACAAAAATAGCCACATAAAATTTCTAGCCTCTTTCTTCTCTCAGAATTTAACTGCTTCATCATAGGATAAATGGAAAACTCTAGGGCCCTAAAATTCAATACCAGCCTGAATGGTGTTAGTCAAATTCTTGGCTCTGTACCTAATGTCTGCATCCCATAGTGAACTCTGCTAATTTCCACTAGAGTTGATGCCATGTCCATTGTCTCCTGACCTTGACTCAGTTCTGACTCCTGCTACTTCCTTGGCAGCCTGTCCTCTCCAGAAGGGACATGGCAAACAGAGGAGCCCAAAAGCAGCTGGCACTTGACCCAGGCTCTTGGCAAATGCATTTTCTACTGGCCCATTAAACTGGTGAGCAACAGAATCATCTTGGGAGGAGAGTGAGGTGGCATTCACAAATGTAAATGCAAGTTATGTGAATTTGGCAGGCCTTATGCTTCTAAAACACAGACTTCTGTGATAGAATTAGAGAAAGTTTTATTTCGAACTTGCATAACTCAGCATTATGCCATGTTAAGTCTTCATGCTTTTAATATCCTGCTAAATTTCATGATCTAAAAAAATCAACAGTTGCTGAAGAAAATCATATTTATGTAAAAGAACTTCTAATTCAATACAAAAATAATAGAAGAATGAAGACCTACTCAGGCAACTCAAAAAATCTGGGCAGAATTTTGAAGTCCAGGAACTTCCTCCAGAGTGTATTAGCTGTGAGAGTGACCACATGATACTGATGCAGCCCTCGCCACATAGACATCTCTTCCCCAACACCACTCACTGTCTTCACAGCGTTTGTCTTCACCCCTTTTCCAGTGATTTAAGTATGCACAGAGATCTTGCTACTATGATCCCAAAATTTGACTCTTATACACTCTAAAATATTTATATGTAGAAAAAAAAATATTTCAAAAACATAGATATTCCACAGTCAGCCATCTTAAAAATAAATACTGTTGGACTCAAAGCAAACTTGAAGGGTATTCATGTCTGTGTGGATTTTGATACATATCACAACACTCCAAAACTCGGTGTTTAGAACAACCACGATCATCATTTTATCCCTAAAGATACTGTGAGTTAACTGGCTCAGCTAAGCAGTTTGCCCCCTGCTGTTTGGAGGGGTTAAAATACACATTCTCTCAGAATTTAACTGCTTCATCATAGGATAAATGGAAAACTCTAGGGCCCTAAAATTCAATACCAGCCTGAATGGTGTTAGTCAAATTCTTGGCTCTGTACCTAATGTCTGCATCCCATAGTGAACTCTGCTAATTTCCACTAGAGTTGATGCCATGTCCATTGTCTCCTGACCTTGACTCAGTTCTGACTCCTGCTACTTCCTTGGCAGCCTGTCCTCTCCAGAAGGGACATGGCAAACAGAGGAGCCCAAAAGCAGCTGGCACTTGACCCAGGCTCTTGGCAAATGCATTTTCTACTGGCCCATTAAACTGGTGAGCAACAGAATCATCTTGGGAGGAGAGTGAGGTGGCATTCACAAATGTAAATGCAAGTTATGTGAATTTGGCAGGCCTTATGCTTCTAAAACACAGACTTCTGTGATAGAATTAGAGAAAGTTTTATTTCGAACTTGCATAACTCAGCATTATGCCATGTTAAGTCTTCATGCTTTTAATATCCTGCTAAATTTCATGATCTAAAAAAATCAACAGTTGCTGAAGAAAATCATATTTATGTAAAAGAACTTCTAATTCAATACAAAAATAATAGAAGAATGAAGACCTACTCAGGCAACTCAAAAAATCTGGGCAGAATTTTGAAGTCCAGGAACTTCCTCCAGAGTGTATTAGCTGTGAGAGTGACCACATGATACTGATGCAGCCCTCGCCACATAGACATCTCTTCCCCAACACCACTCACTGTCTTCACAGCGTTTGTCTTCACCCCTTTTCCAGTGATTTAAGTATGCACAGAGATCTTGCTACTATGATCCCAAAATTTGACTCTTATACACTCTAAAATATTTATATGTAGAAAAAAAAATATTTCAAAAACATAGATATTCCACAGTCAGCCATCTTAAAAATAAATACTGTTGGACTCAAAGCAAACTTGAAGGGTATTCATGTCTGTGTGGATTTTGATACATATCACAACACTCCAAAACTCGGTGTTTAGAACAACCACGATCATCATTTTATCCCTAAAGATACTGTGAGTTAACTGGCTCAGCTAAGCAGTTTCTCTGCTCCACATGCTGTCAACTTGGATTCAACTCCTCGAGAGACCAGGCTGGGCTGTAATCCAAGATGGTGCACACACACATCCCTGGAAGTTCAGTTGAAGGCTGTTGACTGAGCACCGGGGTTCTCCTCCACATGATCTGTTCATGTTTCTTGGGCTTCTTACAGGGTTCCAAGAGGCATCATTACCCAGCATCACTTCTACCACATTCTGTCAGCAAAATATATCAAAATCAACTCAATCCAAGGAAAAGGGAAAAAGACTGTTTCTTTGTGATCCATAACAGTATCCAAATTCACTGTATCAATGGAGGAGAAACAAACCAAAGGTTTTATTGTTGGGATACTAATTCCATTGTTATTTATAAAGCACCTTTCCTCAGCAGACTCAATCCCAACAGGGATCAGGAGGAACTGACTCCTTGCTTTGGGGTCCTCTTTAAAGGCAGAAACAGAATGAAAGCAAAGAAAATGAAGTCTCTCAGTCGTGTCTGACTATTTACTACCCATAGATGGGTCATGGAATTCTCTAGGCAAGAATACTGGAGTGGGTACCTTTTGCTTCTCCAGGGGATCTTCCCAACCTAGGGAGTGTACCCGTGTCTCCCTCATTGCAGGCAGATCCTCTACCACCGTCTCAGCCACAATGCAGGAGACCTGGGTTAGATTCCTGGTGTTGAGAAGATTTCCTGGAGAAGAGAAAGTTTACCCACTCCGGTATTCTTGCCTGGAGAATTAGAAAGAGTGAGAACTTCTCAAATTACTCAGGTTAGACTCTAACTTCAATGTGGTCTTGGGTCCCTTGGGACTATTTAAAAAATCATGGGGCTATGTAGGTTTAAAAATACCTGTGGTTTATAACCCTTTTTGGAATTACCTTGGACTATATAAATATCAAAATAACCCAAATAATTTTCCAACAAATTCTGCCAAATAAAATAGTGGACCACTTAGGTATAATTGTTAAAAGATAGAAGACCATGCTGATTTCCCTGTCAAAGGATTAAATTTAAATATGATTTCTAAACTCACCACTCACTGATATTGTTCTTACATTCTACTAGAATATATGATTAGAGAACACAAGATTGTGAATTAATTTCCCATGAAAAAGGTCAATCTTTGCTTTCACCATCCTCTAATCCAAATCACTGGCTGTGTTGTAAACCTGCATGTTGATTCACCAGTGGAACTGGAAGAGAGGGTGCAGATCAGTGTAACACCTTCCTGGACCCTGAGGACACTTCAAACCATGGGGCTTACCCTTGAATTCCACTTAACTTCTTCTTCTGTTTATCCCAACCTTCCTTACCCATTAAAAATAAGGAAAGAAATCAGTCATTATTGAGCTCTTATTATGTATCACCCCTGTATTTTTCTGTTCTTTTTTGTTAAATTAATATTTTGTCATTCAATCATTATCACACAGAATTTGCACACTACCATCATTTAATAAATAGTTCTTGTATGACTTGCTGAGATAAGTTATGAGACTGGTGACCAACCATGACATTAGCAATGTTTCATTGGGTGAAAAATCTCACACATTTTAAGGAGAGCTTCCCTTGGTTCTCAAGTACAGAAGCTGAATATCCTTGCCAGGCCTAGAAATATATTATTTTTGGCTTATATCAGCTCAGGATATGATATTAATTTGCAAAACATGGTAATAAAATCCTGAAGAAATGTAAGGCATTTTCATAATTGTACTTTAACCTATGTAAAATATTTCATCATGAAATATCTGAACAAAATGTCATTCAACCATGATTTGGAGATGTTGCTTATTGCAAGCGTGTTACAAGCTACTTTTGGATGAATCTACTCCTCTCGCAAAGTTGCCGTTCTCAAAATAGGAATTAACTTCAATGTGTTGGGTCCTTGGGCTTTTAAATATCAGGGATCTAACTTAATGTTTGGGTTTATAAAAATCAGGGGTATTAGTTTAAAAATACCTTGGACCTATATAAATATCAAAATAACCCAAATAATTTTCCAACAAATTCTGCCAAATAAAATAGTGGACCACTTAGGTATAATTGTTAAAAGATAGAAGACCATGCTGATTTCCCTGTCAAAGGATTAAATTTAAATATGATTTCTAAACTCACCACTCACTGATATTGTTCTTACATTCTACTAGAATATATGATTAGAGAACACAAGATTGTGAATTAATTTCCCATGAAAAAGGTCAATCTTTGCTTTCACCATCCTCTAATCCAAATCACTGGCTGTGTTGTAAACCTGCATGTTGATTCACCAGTGGAACTGGAAGAGAGGGTGCAGATCAGTGTAACACCTTCCTGGACCCTGAGGACACTTCAAACCATGGGGCTTACCCTTGAATTCCACTTAACTTCTTCTTCTGTTTATCCCAACCTTCCTTACCCATTAAAAATAAGGAAAGAAATCAGTCATTATTGAGCTCTTATTATGTATCACCCCTGTATTTTTCTGTTCTTTTTTGTTAAATTAATATTTTGTCATTCAATCATTATCACACAGAATTTGCACACTACCATCATTTAATAAATAGTTCTTGTATGACTTGCTGAGATAAGTTATGAGACTGGTGACCAACCATGACATTAGCAATGTTTCATTGGGTGAAAAATCTCACACATTTTTAAGGAGAGCTTCCCTTGGTTCTCAAGTACAGAAGCTGAATATCCTTGCCAGGCCTAGAAATATATTATTTTTGGCTTATATCAGCTCAGGATATGATATTAATTTGCAAAACATGGTAATAAAATCCTGAAGAAATGTAAGGCATTTTCATAATTGTACTTTAACCTATGTAAAATATTTCATCATGAAATATCTGAACAAAATGTCATTCAACCATGATTTGGAGATGTTGCTTATTGCAAGCGTTTTACAAGCTAATTTTGGATGAATCTACTACTTTAGCAAATTTGCAGTTCTCAAAAATAGGAATTCCATCCAGAATGGAATGGCAATTTTCCCTCAGGGCATGAATGATCATTCTCATTTTGTTGAAATATTTCAATATGCTGAATTTAATCAGAGTGGTTTTAATTATCCCCTTCCTGTGCCCCCATTTCCAGTTCTGCCTTCACCCCTAATTCCCAGATTGTCTTTAGCAGACTTTAATATGCACACATTTTTCTTTCTTCAGTTACTGCCAATTTAGTCTCCTCTTGAGTTTCTGAGGAGTTAAGAAGGATTTTCAAATTAGGATAAATCATCTTTAGAAATCAAAAGACATTTTAATGACAGAACAACCTACCTGGCCTTTGGAAAATAAGATTATATGAAAGAAATCGACTGATCAAGAAGACAGAATGAAAGCATTCAAAGGGTCATTATTTATCACCAATATCAAGGGTATAAGTCAAGATAAATGTGAAGAGAGAAAAGAATGAAGAAAATATCAAACTATAGAAACACATTTCAGAGGCTATAACAAAAACAAGAAATTTGACCCTAATCCTATCTTGGATAAAACACAAACATTATTTGCTTACTTGAATAAATATTTTCTTCTTAAAGAATTCTTTTGTCTGACTTTTATGTTTAACAGTATCTTAAAAAAAATAGTATCTTGTCCTCTGAATTAAAACATATATTCTAATTAATATGGATTTTATTTGGTAGGCTTATTATATTTATTCCTAGATGATTGGCGTGTGCATGAAGATATTTAATATACTTCAAATATACAGATATTTTCTAAACAAAAAATACTGTACATCATTTGTGTACATATATATATTATATATGGGCTTCTTAGGTGGCTCTGGTGGTAAAGAACCCATCAGCCAATGCAGGAGACATAAGAGATGTGGGTTCGATCCCTGGGTCAAGAAGATCTCCTGGAGGAGGGCATGGCAACCATTTCCAGTTTCTTACCAGGAAGAATTCCATGGACAGAGGATCCTGGCAGGCCACAATCCATAAGGTCACAAAGAGTTGGGTACTACTGAACTGACTTAACACGTAGTATATCTCCTGTTGAAGAGTTTGTTTGAGAGGTCTGTCTCCTTTAAGGGGCTGACAGCTTTTAATTCAGTATTCTAAAATGTTCCAGTAAAATTATCCAGCTACCTACTCTATTCACTGTCTACAAAAGGTGCTGAATGTTATATCCTGTAACAAGTTGGAACCATCAAATACTATGACTGAATTCCTGTTCAAAGTTGTCCTGCCTCTCAAAATATGACCTCTCCTATCATTTGCTGACATGGGTATATGCACAGACACCTGACTGTTAGTTTTCAAAGTCAGTAACTTTCCTAGTCTCTTTGAAGAATGGTGTACTTTGAACTCGCCCTATGTAAGCCATACATGTGAGTCTAGTAAATTTGCAATAGCGTGTTATAGTACAATATCCTGAAATGATGAAACAAGGTTCAAGGTAGTGCTTAATGAATACTTCAGTCCTTTACGGTGAATGTTATTTCCAAGAGTTCATGTTCAGAATGGAGATCCATCATCTGAAAATTATTGGGGCCTTCATAGTTATCTACACGGTAACTACAACCCACTCCTTGAGGCCTCCTGAAAATAGGCATTCAGGTGCCAGAAGTAGCTCATGCAGGCATTCTGTGATTTCAGAGGCTTAAAAAGCCTATCTTATAAAAAAGATTGAATAAATATTTTCTTCTTAAAGAATTCTTTTGTCTGACTTTTATGTTTAACAGTATCTTAAAAAATAGTATCTTGTCCTCTGAATTAAAACATATATTCTAATTAATATGGATTTTATTTGGTAGGCTTATTATATTTATTCCTAGATGATTGGCGTGTGCATGAAGATATTTAATATACTTCAAATATACAGATATTTTCTAAACAAAAAATACTGTACATCATTTGTGTACATATATATATTATATATGGGCTTCTTAGGTGGCTCTGGTGGTAAAGAACCCATCAGCCAATGCAGGAGACATAAGAGATGTGGGTTCGATCCCTGGGTCAAGAAGATCTCCTGGAGGAGGGCATGGCAACCATTTCCAGTTTCTTACCAGGAAGAATTCCATGGACAGAGGATCCTGGCAGGCCACAATCCATAAGGTCACAAAGAGTTGGGTACTACTGAACTGACTTAACACGTAGTATATCTCCTGTTGAAGAGTTTGTTTGAGAGGTCTGTCTCCTTTAAGGGGCTGACAGCTTTTAATTCAGTATTCTAAAATGTTCCAGTAAAATTATCCAGCTACCTACTCTATTCACTGTCTACAAAAGGTGCTGAATGTTATATCCTGTAACAAGTTGGAACCATCAAATACTATGACTGAATTCCTGTTCAAAGTTGTCCTGCCTCTCAAAATATGACCTCTCCTATCATTTGCTGACATGGGTATATGCACAGACACCTGACTGTTAGTTTTCAAAGTCAGTAACTTTCCTAGTCTCTTTGAAGAATGGTGTACTTTGAACTCGCCCTATGTAAGCCATACATGTGAGTCTAGTAAATTTGCAATAGCGTGTTATAGTACAATATCCTGAAATGATGAAACAAGGTTCAAGGTAGTGCTTAATGAATACTTCAGTCCTTTACGGTGAATGTTATTTCCAAGAGTTCATGTTCAGAATGGAGATCCATCATCTGAAAATTATTGGGGCCTTCATAGTTATCTACACGGTAACTACAACCCACTCCTTGAGGCCTCCTGAAAATAGGCATTCAGGTGCCAGAAGTAGCTCATGCAGGCATTCTGTGATGACTCTAACTATGCCAAAGAATGCCTACATTTGTCTTCAATCTATTTTTATAAACCAATTGTCAAAACAGTCCACAATTTGTGGAACTGCTGGTCAACTATGTAAAGAGATGTCAACTATTTTTCTATCTTGAAAAATAAGTCAAGTGTCCTAGCTACCAAAGAGAAGATTACATAGAAGGAATAAGAAGTAGGTTAGCTTATTCTGCAGTTCAGTCCATCAGTCTAGTCCAACTCTTTGTGGCCCCATGAACTGCTGCATGCCAGGCTTCCCTGTCCTTCACCATCTCCTGGAGGTTGCTCAAACTCATATCCATTGAGTTGGTGATGACCCCAACCATCTCATCCTCTGTTGTCCCCTTCTACTTCTGCGTTCTGTTTTTCCCAGCATCAGGGTCTTTTCCAGTGAGTCATCTCTTCACATCAGGTGGCCAAAGTATTGGAGCTTCAGCTTCAGCATCAGTCCTGCCAATGAATATTCAGGGTTGATTTCCTTTAGGATTTGATCTCCATGCTGTCCAAGGGACTCTCAAGTCTTCTCCAATGCCAAAATTCAAAAGCATCAATTCTTTGATGCTTAGCCTTTTTTATGGTCCAACTCTCACATCTTGATGTGACTACTGGAAAAACCATAGCTTTGAGTGTAAGGACCTTTGTTGCCAAAGTGATGTCTCTGCTTTTCAATATTCTGTCTAGGTTAGTCATACCTCTTCAAAGAAGCAAGCATCTTTTAATTTCATGGCTATAGTCACCATCAGGAATCATTTTGGAACCCAAGAAAATAAAATCTGTTGCTGCTTCCATATTTCCCCCATCTATTTGCCATAAAGTGATGGGATTTGGATGCCAAGTCCTTTTGAATGTTGAGTTTTTAGGTCAGCGTTTTCGCTCTCTTTCAGCCTCATCAAGAGATTCTTTAGGTCATCATTGCTTTCTGCCGTTGGAATGGTGTCATCTGCATACCTGGTGTATTTAGTCTTCATTTTTCAGAATGGAGATCCATCATCTGAAAATTATTGGGGCCTTCATAGTTACTACGGTAACTACAACCACTCCTTGAGGCCTCCTGAAAATAGGCATTCAGGTGCCAGAAGTAGCTCATGCAGGCATTCTGTGATGACTCTAACTATGCCAAAGAATGCCTACATTTGTCTTCAATCTATTTTTATAAACCAATTGTCAAAACAGTCCACAATTTGTGGAACTGCTGGTCAACTATGTAAAGAGATGTCAACTATTTTTCTATCTTGAAAAATAAGTCAAGTGTCCTAGCTACCAAAGAGAAGATTACATAGAAGGAATAAGAAGTAGGTTAGCTTATTCTGCAGTTCAGTCCATCAGTCTAGTCCAACTCTTTGTGGCCCCATGAACTGCTGCATGCCAGGCTTCCCTGTCCTTCACCATCTCCTGGAGGTTGCTCAAACTCATATCCATTGAGTTGGTGATGACCCCAACCATCTCATCCTCTGTTGTCCCCTTCTACTTCTGCGTTCTGTTTTTCCCAGCATCAGGGTCTTTTCCAGTGAGTCATCTCTTCACATCAGGTGGCCAAAGTATTGGAGCTTCAGCTTCAGCATCAGTCCTGCCAATGAATATTCAGGGTTGATTTCCTTTAGGATTTGATCTCCATGCTGTCCAAGGGACTCTCAAGTCTTCTCCAATGCCAAAATTCAAAAGCATCAATTCTTTGATGCTTAGCCTTTTTTATGGTCCAACTCTCACATCTTGATGTGACTACTGGAAAAACCATAGCTTTGAGTGTAAGGACCTTTGTTGCCAAAGTGATGTCTCTGCTTTTCAATATTCTGTCTAGGTTAGTCATACCTCTTCAAAGAAGCAAGCATCTTTTAATTTCATGGCTATAGTCACCATCAGGAATCATTTTGGAACCCAAGAAAATAAAATCTGTTGCTGCTTCCATATTTCCCCCATCTATTTGCCATAAAGTGATGGGATTTGGATGCCAAGTCCTTTTGAATGTTGAGTTTTTAGGTCAGCGTTTTCGCTCTCTTTCAGCCTCATCAAGAGATTCTTTAGGTCATCATTGCTTTCTGCCGTTGGAATGGTGTCATCTGCATACCTGAGGTTATTGATATTTCTCTTGACAATACTGATTCCCATTTCTGCTTCATCCAGCCCAGCATCACATGATGTACTCTGTATATAAGTTAAATAAGCAGTGTGACAATATACAGCCTTGATGTACTCCTTTTCCAGTTTAGAACCAGTCCTTTGTTCCATGTCCAATTCTGAGTGTTGCTTCTGGACCTGCAGACAGGTTTCTCAGGAGGTGGGTAAGGTGGTCTGATAATCCCATCACTTTAATAAATAAATTTGTTAACAAATAAATTTATAAATAAATTAAAGCTTGCCCTTAGCTGGATGTTTAAATGAATCAGCTTTTCAGACCATCTCATTTACTACATTCTTCATCTCACAATGCTTCTACTTTGTGGCAACTTTCTGGTAAAGATGTAAAGACAGTCCTAAAGGATATTAATGAGCTTAGTCTATGCAAGTGAGTCTATTACTATGTCTATTACCACTTTTTATCCAATAGCTATCCCTGTAACATACAATGTAACTCTGCAGAGAGGCTCTCCTACCCTCTTTCATTCTGCTTTTGTAAATTTGCCACTTACAGATGTTTCATTCGTATAGGAAGCTGCTTGGAAACGAGCGTGTGGTGTAATGAATGGCTGCCACGTTTATTCTCAGAAGAGTTACACTCTGTGTTAGCAGGCAGAGTGTCCCTCTTTTATTTATGGGGTCAAAATAGGCACATCACCAAAGAGTTGAAATGTCTGTGATACAAGCTTTCGGGTTAATCTCATTTTAGTCAGCTACCATATTTCAAGAAGATGGTCCACTCTCACATCTTGAGCTGGAAAACCATAGCTTTGAGTGTAAGGACCTTTGTTGCCAAAGTGATGTCTCTGCTTTTCAATATTCTGTCTAGGTTAGTCATACCTCTTCAAAGAAGCAAGCATCTTTTAATTTCATGGCTATAGTCACCATCAGGAATCATTTTGGAACCCAAGAAAATAAAATCTGTTGCTGCTTCCATATTTCCCCCATCTATTTGCCATAAAGTGATGGGATTTGGATGCCAAGTCCTTTTGAATGTTGAGTTTTTAGGTCAGCGTTTTCGCTCTCTTTCAGCCTCATCAAGAGATTCTTTAGGTCATCATTGCTTTCTGCCGTTGGAATGGTGTCATCTGCATACCTGAGGTTATTGATATTTCTCTTGACAATACTGATTCCCATTTCTGCTTCATCCAGCCCAGCATCACATGATGTACTCTGTATATAAGTTAAATAAGCAGTGTGACAATATACAGCCTTGATGTACTCCTTTTCCAGTTTAGAACCAGTCCTTTGTTCCATGTCCAATTCTGAGTGTTGCTTCTGGACCTGCAGACAGGTTTCTCAGGAGGTGGGTAAGGTGGTCTGATAATCCCATCACTTTAATAAATAAATTTGTTAACAAATAAATTTATAAATAAATTAAAGCTTGCCCTTAGCTGGATGTTTAAATGAATCAGCTTTTCAGACCATCTCATTTACTACATTCTTCATCTCACAATGCTTCTACTTTGTGGCAACTTTCTGGTAAAGATGTAAAGACAGTCCTAAAGGATATTAATGAGCTTAGTCTATGCAAGTGAGTCTATTACTATGTCTATTACCACTTTTTATCCAATAGCTATCCCTGTAACATACAATGTAACTCTGCAGAGAGGCTCTCCTACCCTCTTTCATTCTGCTTTTGTAAATTTGCCACTTACAGATGTTTCATTCGTATAGGAAGCTGCTTGGAAACGAGCGTGTGGTGTAATGAATGGCTGCCACGTTTATTCTCAGAAGAGTTACACTCTGTGTTAGCAGGCAGAGTGTCCCTCTTTTATTTATGGGGTCAAAATAGGCACATCACCAAAGAGTTGAAATGTCTGTGATACAAGCTTTCGGGTTAATCTCATTTTTAGTCAGCTACCATATTTCAAGAAGATGGTCCCTGAAGCCTACTCATAGCTCCAGTAGGATATCCACCTTCCCCATAACAGGCTCCCAGATGACAATTTGAAGGGACTTTATAAACAGATACCCATGTCCTCAGAAAAACCATGTGAGATCATACGTACAAGATACTAGGTGATGACAATAAAATAGAAAACAATGCGGAAAAAAAAAAGTTTTCTTCTAGTGTTTTCTAGCATCGATTAGAAATCATAAACAGGGCTTCCCTGGTGGTCCAGTGGGTAAGGACACCACCTTGCAGTGAAAGGGGCGCCAGTTCAGTCCCTGGCCTGGGAAGATCCCACGTGCTGCGGAGAGGCTGGACCAATGTGTCCAATTACAAAGCCAGAGCTCTGGAGCATATGTGCCCAGAGCCGCTGCTCTGTGACGACAGAGGCCACTGCGATGGGAGGCCCACACGGGCCAAAGAACAAAGATAAATAGATGAAAGATCAACAGAAGAGCAAAGATGGATGAAAAATAGATGAACAAAAGACCAATAGAAGTGGCCTGCCTGCTCCCTCCCCCCCCGTCCCACCACCACCCCCAAAAGAAATCATAAACAGAAAAAATATTTACATGACCCCTATTTTTGATGATTAGTAGACTTGGATTTCATATCCTAGAAGAAACAAATTTCATAGTATATTTGTACACTGGAAGAGTTAATCCAAAGACAATGTTTTCCTTATATATCACCAATATGGCTAAGATCAAATATCTTTTCATTTTCCCCATCGTTAATTCCTTATAGTATCACAAATGAGTCTATTACTATGTCTATTACCACTTTTTATCCAATAGCTATCCCTGTAACATACAATGTAACTCTGCAGAGAGGCTCTCCTACCCTCTTTCATTCTGCTTTTGTAAATTTGCCACTTACAGATGTTTCATTCGTATAGGAAGCTGCTTGGAAACGAGCGTGTGGTGTAATGAATGGCTGCCACGTTTATTCTCAGAAGAGTTACACTCTGTGTTAGCAGGCAGAGTGTCCCTCTTTTATTTATGGGGTCAAAATAGGCACATCACCAAAGAGTTGAAATGTCTGTGATACAAGCTTTCGGGTTAATCTCATTTTTAGTCAGCTACCATATTTCAAGAAGATGGTCCCTGAAGCCTACTCATAGCTCCAGTAGGATATCCACCTTCCCCATAACAGGCTCCCAGATGACAATTTGAAGGGACTTTATAAACAGATACCCATGTCCTCAGAAAAACCATGTGAGATCATACGTACAAGATACTAGGTGATGACAATAAAATAGAAAACAATGCGGAAAAAAAGTTTTCTTCTAGTGTTTTCTAGCATCGATTAGAAATCATAAACAGGGCTTCCCTGGTGGTCCAGTGGGTAAGGACACCACCTTGCAGTGAAAGGGGCGCCAGTTCAGTCCCTGGCCTGGGAAGATCCCACGTGCTGCGGAGAGGCTGGACCAATGTGTCCAATTACAAAGCCAGAGCTCTGGAGCATATGTGCCCAGAGCCGCTGCTCTGTGACGACAGAGGCCACTGCGATGGGAGGCCCACACGGGCCAAAGAACAAAGATAAATAGATGAAAGATCAACAGAAGAGCAAAGATGGATGAAAAATAGATGAACAAAAGACCAATAGAAGTGGCCTGCCTGCTCCCCTCCCTCCCCATCCCACCACCACCCCCAAAAGAAATCATAAACAGAAAAAATATTTACATGACCCCTATTTTTGATGATTAGTAGACTTGGATTTCATATCCTAGAAGAAACAAATTTCATAGTATATTTGTACACTGGAAGAGTTAATCCAAAAGACAATGTTTTCCTTATATATCACCAATATGGCTAAGATCAAATATCTTTTCATTCTCTCTCTTCAGTTGTATTCAGGATTGCAGAAAGTTTACGCTGCAAATAAAAGAGAATAGATAAGTATTCTGCAGCATAAAAATAAACTGCCTGTTAAGTATGGTCTCATAAGTCATATAAAATTTCTATAAGCTGGTGTATGTGTTACATGTGGTTCAAAGATGATCCTTCATTTTCCCCCAATCTGATTTTAACTTGCTGTTCTAAACCCATAAACTCTCAGAAGGAAGTGTGTAATTTTATATTGAATTTGATAACTTAGAGGCCCATGGCAGGAATTAAGGAGAGAATTTTCTCAACTCCAAAGCTCCTATAGAGAGACCTATATAAAGCTCATTATCTGAATCTTGGACTAGTTGATTTTACAACTAGTAAAATGCCACAGAAGAGCATAAACTTTCTTTATCCCTTCAGTTTCATTCTTTGGGTGATATATTCTATTCATATTCCTAGAAATGTATATTAGATGCCACTGGATAGAGGGGAAGGAAAGCTAAGTATGCCCAAAATATTGCAAGGACATATAGTTGGAAGTTAGAAGCTAGAAGATTAGCCTAGTTTTTCATGAAGACAATCCTTCAAGCTTTCCCAGGAAATAAAAGGCTTCTAGTGAAAAGAAACAATAGACCTGAACAGCAGGAGTGTTTGGGATGGCAGCCAGAGAGCAGGAGTCACTAACAGAGAGTGGTAATTTGGAATGAATTGCTGTTTTGTGTTGTGAAGCACCAGGCCACAGCTGGTGTACTGGCTAACCTGAGGATTTGTAGTGACTGCATTGAAATGGTAATGAAGTTTTTATATTATGATTGCAGATGTTTGTGGATTATTGTTATTAAGTTTATTAGTGTAACAGTACAAATATGAGATTTTTATTTACTTGGTCTCTTATTTATGGGAGCTTTGTTAAAGTCTTTTTAACCAAAGTCAAGAAAACAAAAAACATGCAATAACTAAAATGTGCTGTACCATTGCCACACATGGACAGGTGCACTCAGCGTAGGATTCACCTACATTGGAGATAAGTTTCAGTATTCCCATTGTAATTGTGCCTTGGATCATGTTGCCAAGTAATCCACTCATAGATAAAATGATCAACCATTATACTAACCATGGTCACTATCATTGCTTCTGAAGTTGAATTGTCTAGTCCTGCTCCACCAAAGCTTGTGACATTAGGCACCTACCTAACTTCCACATGCCTCAGCTTCCTCCTCTTTCAAGTCAGGTTTAAAAAATGTTACCTCTTTCATAAAGTCATTGTGGGGATTAAATGACATTGCATGAATACAGCATTTATCAATTAATAACTGTTTGTCAATTAGCACATATCAATTCAGTGTTACTCTGCAAACTAATGTGATGAGCTGACTCATTGGAAAAGACCCCAGTGCTGGGAAAGATTGAAGGCAGGGGGAGAAGCAGACAACAGAGGATGAGCTGATTGGATGGCATCAGTGATTCAGTGAACATGAGTTTGAGCAAATTTCAGGAGATAGTGAAGGACATGGAAGCCTGGCTGCAGTCTGTGGGGTCACAAAGAGTTGGACATGACTTAGCAACTGAACAACAAAATTAGATTTAACTGAAAAGGCATTTTCATATATAAGGACACTAACTTTTTTTGAAAAGCTTTTGATACAGACAAAGAATTCTGTTGGAAGATTCCATTCTCTTTCAGAGTGATATGTTTGATCAAGCAATACAAAGAAATTACGCATATGTATGCTGTGTGGGTAACTAGATTTCAAGCACTATTATCAATAAAATTCCATGGAGAATTCCATGGAGAGAGGAGCCTGGTAGGCAACAGCCCATGGAGTCACAAAAAATTGGACATGATTGAGCGACTAACACTTCAAATAATATTCAGCTGTTAGTGTTTGTTTACTCTGGTCTCTCTTGATGATTCAGAAATTGCTGGACTCTTTAAATTTCTCAAGATATTATCCTCAGAGAATATCAAACAATGTTGGATAACTACCAAGTTTGTGTTAGTGTTTGTTAGTCATACTCTAAAAAATTTTTATTTACTTGGTCTCTTATTTATGGGAGCTTTGTTAAAGTCTTTTTAACCAAAGTCAAGAAAACAAAAAACATGCAATAACTAAAATGTGCTGTACCATTGCCACACATGGACAGGTGCACTCAGCGTAGGATTCACCTACATTGGAGATAAGTTTCAGTATTCCCATTGTAATTGTGCCTTGGATCATGTTGCCAAGTAATCCACTCATAGATAAAATGATCAACCATTATACTAACCATGGTCACTATCATTGCTTCTGAAGTTGAATTGTCTAGTCCTGCTCCACCAAAGCTTGTGACATTAGGCACCTACCTAACTTCCACATGCCTCAGCTTCCTCCTCTTTCAAGTCAGGTTTAAAAAATGTTACCTCTTTCATAAAGTCATTGTGGGGATTAAATGACATTGCATGAATACAGCATTTATCAATTAATAACTGTTTGTCAATTAGCACATATCAATTCAGTGTTACTCTGCAAACTAATGTGATGAGCTGACTCATTGGAAAAGACCCCAGTGCTGGGAAAGATTGAAGGCAGGGGGAGAAGCAGACAACAGAGGATGAGCTGATTGGATGGCATCAGTGATTCAGTGAACATGAGTTTGAGCAAATTTCAGGAGATAGTGAAGGACATGGAAGCCTGGCTGCAGTCTGTGGGGTCACAAAGAGTTGGACATGACTTAGCAACTGAACAACAAAATTAGATTTAACTGAAAAGGCATTTTCATATATAAGGACACTAACTTTTTTTGAAAAGCTTTTGATACAGACAAAGAATTCTGTTGGAAGATTCCATTCTCTTTCAGAGTGATATGTTTGATCAAGCAATACAAAGAAATTCCCATATGTATGCTGTGTGGGTAACTAGATTTCAAGCACTATTATCAATAAAATTCCATGGAGAATTCCATGGAGAGAGGAGCCTGGTAGGCAACAGCCCATGGAGTCACAAAAAATTGGACATGATTGAGCGACTAACACTTCAAATAATATTCAGTTGTTAGTGTTTGTTAGTCATACTCTGGTCTCTCTTGATGATTCAGAAATTGCTGGACTCTTTAAATTTCTCAAGATATTATCCTCAGAGAATATCAAACAATGTCATGGAATAGACTGACCAGTGTTTGTGATTCCAGTTATAAAAATTCCAGGTGGTTTGCCTTCATTATTGTTCTCTTCCTAGCTAGCCATAGCTAACCTAAAGACACAGTACATATACAGGAATAGAAGTGAGCATCTCCAAGGAATTCAATTTCTAACTTGCTGAAATAATTTCCTTAGGTTAGAAATATCAAAATTCCTCAAAATATCCCATATGTAAAAATAGAGTCATTACCATTATGCACTTCAAAATTAAAATGATTGCTAGTTGACCAATTAAAGAGAAACTTCTTTCATATTGACTATTCAGCAATTCCTGCTAGTGTCAAGATGTGATGTTTATGATTTAGAGCCAATTTGGGACACTAATGAAGAATCCTGTGATTCACAGTTGAATATATCTGCAGTCTAGTCATAAATTTACAATAAAGTTGACAACTAATAAAAGTTTTCATGTGGATATATCTTCTGTAGTTTTTTTAACAAAGTGCAATTAAAATAGGCTCATGGTCAGAGATTATAGAGCAATATAAGAGTAATAGCTGAAGTTTTTTTCAAGGTTCCACATTAAATACTATACTATGTAGTTATTAAATTGTTGACTTCCCCATTGTCTCAGGAGTAAAGAACCCATCTACAATGCAGCAGACTCAGGAAACTGGGGTTCCATTCCTGGGGTTCCATTCCTGAGGGAGGAAATGGCAACCCACCCTAGTATTCTTGTCTGGAAAATCCCATGGACACTGGAGCATGTCAGGGACTAAAGTCCACGGGATCACAAAGAGTCAGACATGACTGAGCACATACACAACAAAAGCACATGATCGCCTTAATGTGTTGATAACATACTTCCTTAAACCAAGATGGTTTCCAATGATGTTGGAAGCAATAAGAAAGCAGTGTATAAATTATTAAGAACTATCTGGGGGGTGCAAGAATGTTAGGGAGTTAGGAAATAATCTGAGTTCTCAAGCACATCAATTCCTCTGAGGGACAGCTTTCATTAGGAACTTCCATAGTATTAGCACAGACCAATACCGTAAGCTGTGATCAAGAAGATTTTTACACAAAAACAAGGTCTTCAGAAATTATATTGTGTATCTCATAATTATAGCAATGTCTTATGATGCAAATACCTCTCAATTCAAAAGCAGTTCACTTAAGTTTTACTGTCGATGGAGACTTTTTTCCAAAGTGGAGTGTGTAATTTTAAGTATAATGTAAGCCTGGAGCTGTGCAGATAAAGACTTCATGAGAACAAAGCCAACCCAGAGAACTGAGCCAAGAGTTGGAAAGAGACAGACACTGGCAGCATCATCTGAGGCATCCAGATTCAACCACGCCTGTGATTCAACCTTGGTTCCATGAGCCAATACATCCCCAGTATGGCTTATGTCTATTGAAGCTGGACTTCTGTAATTTAAAAACCAAGAGTATCCTGACTAATACAGGGGTCAAAAGTTTTTGGAAGATGCTTCAAATTATATCTGTTTCTTGCTGATTCACAATATGCACTAATTTATTGAAAGATCTGAAAAAAACCTGGTATAGCGAAACCTGTTTATCTTTGTTAAGCCATTGTTTCTAAACCTGGTTGTTGGTAGAACCTCTTTTTCCCCATGCTATAAACATCTGTTCCACCAAGCATTTTTCAGGAGATGATGTTCTTTTAGGACGAGGAGGAAAGAGAGTTGTCAAAATTGTATAGAGGGACTTCCCTGGTGGTCCAGTGGGTAAGGACACCGCCTTGCAGTGCAAGGGGCGCCGGTTCAATCCTGGCCTGGGATGATCCTGCATGCCATGGAGCGGCTGGACTGATGTGTCCAATTACCGAGCCAGAGCTCTGGAGCGCATGCGCCCAGAGCCTGTGCTCTGTGACAACAGAGGCCACTGTGATGGGAGACCCAAACGGGCCAAAGAACAAAGATGGATGAAAATGGATAAATGAAAGACCAATAGAAGTGGCCCACCTGTTGCCCTCCCTCCCCACCCCACCCCCACCAAAATAAATAAATAAATAATCTTAAATTTAAAAAATTGTATAGGGGCCACTATGTTTAATCTCAAAGGTACTCCATTGATGCACTGAAAAGGAAGCCATTAAGTGAAGTAGCCTCTTATTAGATGAGCAAGTCTAAGTAGATAGCACCTGAGTGGGGACCACTGAGGTGTCCATCATCTCTTTAAATGTCAAATCATAAGTCACTCACAGTAACTGCTGGTCCTTCCTCTGCCATGCACCAATATTTTGGTTGTTTTTCCTGATGAACCTGTAAAATGAAGTCATACCAGGCCATTTGGAGCTCCTTTATTTGAAGTGGCAATGATCCTCATTTTCCAGGCCCCCATCACATTTACCAACACTGCACTTGCAAGTTTCAACATCTGAAATGAGTCTCAGCTCTCTTAACTTCTGCCAGGTAATGACCATCTTTTCCACAACCTCATTCAAGTCTGAAGACCTGAGAACCAGAAGAGCTGATGGTGTAAGTTCCATTCCAAGTACAGGAGAAAACTAATGTCTCAGCTTGGAAACAGAGAAAGAATTCTCCAGTACCCTCCCTCTTGTTCTACACAAGCTTCCAAGGGAGTGGACAATGCCCACCCACATTGAGGAGCACAGTTTTCTTTTCTCAGTCTGTCAACTCAAACAAGTGAACAAGGAGCAAGTTTAAGTGGGTAACACCAGCATGGGGATCATGGAGCGTCTATCGTCTCTTTAAATGGCAAACATCTGTTCCACCAAGCATTTTTCAGGAGATGATGTTCTTTTAGGACGAGGAGGAAAGAGAGTTGTCAAAATTGTATAGAGGGACTTCCCTGGTGGTCCAGTGGGTAAGGACACCGCCTTGCAGTGCAAGGGGCGCCGGTTCAATCCTGGCCTGGGATGATCCTGCATGCCATGGAGCGGCTGGACTGATGTGTCCAATTACCGAGCCAGAGCTCTGGAGCGCATGCGCCCAGAGCCTGTGCTCTGTGACAACAGAGGCCACTGTGATGGGAGACCCAAACGGGCCAAAGAACAAAGATGGATGAAAATGGATAAATGAAAGACCAATAGAAGTGGCCCACCTGTTGCCCTCCCTCCCCACCCCACCCCCACCAAAATAAATAAATAAATAATCTTAAATTTAAAAAATTGTATAGGGGCCACTATGTTTAATCTCAAAGGTACTCCATTGATGCACTGAAAAGGAAGCCATTAAGTGAAGTAGCCTCTTATTAGATGAGCAAGTCTAAGTAGATAGCACCTGAGTGGGGACCACTGAGGTGTCCATCATCTCTTTAAATGTCAAATCATAAGTCACTCACAGTAACTGCTGGTCCTTCCTCTGCCATGCACCAATATTTTGGTTGTTTTTCCTGATGAACCTGTAAAATGAAGTCATACCAGGCCATTTGGAGCTCCTTTATTTGAAGTGGCAATGATCCTCATTTTCCAGGCCCCCATCACATTTACCAACACTGCACTTGCAAGTTTCAACATCTGAAATGAGTCTCAGCTCTCTTAACTTCTGCCAGGTAATGACCATCTTTTCCACAACCTCATTCAAGTCTGAAGACCTGAGAACCAGAAGAGCTGATGGTGTAAGTTCCATTCCAAGTACAGGAGAAAACTAATGTCTCAGCTTGGAAACAGAGAAAGAATTCTCCAGTACCCTCCCTCTTGTTCTACACAAGCTTCCAAGGGAGTGGACAATGCCCACCCACATTGAGGAGCACAGTTTTCTTTTCTCAGTCTGTCAACTCAAACAAGTGAACAAGGAGCAAGTTTAAGTGGGTAACACCAGCATGGGGATCATGGAGACGTCTATCGTCTCTTTAAATGGCAAATGGTAAGGTGCTCACTGTGACTGCTGGTCCTTCTTCTGCCATGCATTTTGGCTGTGCATGTATCTCATCCTGAAATCCTCACAGGCATACCTAGAATGACATTTAATCAAATATCTGAAAACCTCGTGTCCCAGTCAAATTGACACATAATATTAGCCATCACAATAACAAAATCACATATCCTCTGCTTTGCTGGGACCTGAGGACTTGTCCCAGAAGCATGGGCTCTTTCAGAGTTCTCTGTCCCTGCTTGCCATCATGGTCTATGATATCACCTCTTAGTTCAAGAGTTACCAGCCTTGCTTGACATCAAAATCTACAGTATCATAAAAACATGGATTTGGGGGCTCCCATTACAACTTTCTGAATGAGAATCTGAATTTAAGACCCATCTTACATAAGAAGATGAGTCCAGGCCCATTTACATTTAATTTTAATAATCAACCTCACTAAAAAATAATAATTTGTCTATGTTATAAACTACAGAGTTCTTGGATACAGTGACCACCCCCACCAAGCCAGAGCAGAGATGTAATCAATGTCCAGTGATTTAAGTGCCTCTGTCACATTCCACTGACTTTTACCCCCGCTCCAGAAACTCCCCTTTGCTGATTTAGGGGGAAGTCAGGAAGACAGGCCATTTGCTGACAAGACAAGAATTGGACTATGTACTTTACACATCATTTCATTTTAATTTTCTAGCCAACCCTGTGACCAAAAAAAAAGGAGGGGATCTATTTTATAGGTGACAGAACATTGACAAGTTTAGTAATTTTCCCAAGAGATTAGTTAAAAGAGCTGGGATTTAAACTACAATCCATTTGATTCCAGATATCATGATTTTCCTACCACATCACACTTTGTGATTAGTTTAGGAATTTCAGATGCCCCCAATGGGAATGGATTAAAGATTCAGGAAAGATATGCATCTTGTTCTTAGTAATCAGTCAATAATAGGTTAATAGTTCAACTAGTTGACTAAACATGGAGAGAAGCAAGCTATAAGGCAGTTTTCCACTCCATTAGGAAGAACCATAGCACTCTTCGGACAGAAATAAGAAAATCATGATCAAGGACTTCCCTGATGGTCCAGAGGTTAACAATCCACCTTGCAACACTGGGGACACAGGTTCAGTCCCTGATCAGGGAACTAAGATCCCTCATGCTGTGGAGCAACTAACCCCACACAAAGCAACTAGAGAGTCCATGCACTGCAACAAAAGATCCCACATGACGCAATGAAGATCCTGCATGCTGTAGCTAAGTCCAGATGCAACCAAACAAATAAATATTTTAAAAGATTTTAATTAAAAAAATGATCATATTCACAGCAGCATCGGACACTTTAATGAAATTTGCAATATCCCTGTCCCACATTCCTATTCAACATAATAGTCACTAAATAAATGATTTGAATTTTAAAATGATATATAATTTTCTTAGTACTTTTTTTTTTCAAAACAGAGATGCTTCAATAATTTCTGATTTGTTTGTTTTCATCCTGAGAGTAAAAAATAAGAATACTAGACATTTGCATAATCAAAATTTGAGAACTCTTCAGTAATTCCCCATTCAGTTTATTTTATCTTTTGATAAAACGTGAATCCATGTTAAGTGTTTTAATCAGCTGTTCAGAAAGGCATCATATGGCTCCTTTTCTGAATGACACAGAAAATAGATATTTGGCTGGCATTCATAGTCCTGAAGATTATTGTTATTTAAGAGCCTTATGCAATTCATCCTTTGGGTTTTCAATAAGTACTTGCTGCCTGATTGATTTTGACGGGTAGGAAAATTCTCTTACAAGTGGGAAATTTTACAATTCATTGTCACAAAACTTGTGTACTGCTTTGTATGCCTTTTCCTTTTTTTCTGAGAACCTCCTTATATTTGCAAGGACCTGCAATATAAGCAACACAAAAGTCCAGATTTGGAAATATGAATACTTAAGATGCACATGAAAAAACTATTACCAAACAATATGCAGTGTGAGTGTACAGTGTAGGGTCAAAGTTAGTGTACAGCACTAGCTCTAACCAAACCCCAAATATGGGCCTATTTGTGGCAACAATCATTGTGAGTAATCAGTCAATAATAGGTTAATAGTTCAACTAGTTGACTAAACATGGAGAGAAGCAAGCTATAAGGCAGTTTTCCACTCCATTAGGAAGAACCATAGCACTCTTCGGACAGAAATAAGAAAATCATGATCAAGGACTTCCCTGATGGTCCAGAGGTTAACAATCCACCTTGCAACACTGGGGACACAGGTTCAGTCCCTGATCAGGGAACTAAGATCCCTCATGCTGTGGAGCAACTAACCCCACACAAAGCAACTAGAGAGTCCATGCACTGCAACAAAAGATCCCACATGACGCAATGAAGATCCTGCATGCTGTAGCTAAGTCCAGATGCAACCAAACAAATAAATATTTTAAAAGATTTTAATTAAAAAAATGATCATATTCACAGCAGCATCGGACACTTTAATGAAATTTGCAATATCCCTGTCCCACATTCCTATTCAACATAATAGTCACTAAATAAATGATTTGAATTTTAAAATGATATATAATTTTCTTAGTACTTTTTTTTTTCAAAACAGAGATGCTTCAATAATTTCTGATTTGTTTGTTTTCATCCTGAGAGTAAAAAATAAGAATACTAGACATTTGCATAATCAAAATTTGAGAACTCTTCAGTAATTCCCCATTCAGTTTATTTTATCTTTTGATAAAACGTGAATCCATGTTAAGTGTTTTAATCAGCTGTTCAGAAAGGCATCATATGGCTCCTTTTCTGAATGACACAGAAAATAGATATTTGGCTGGCATTCATAGTCCTGAAGATTATTGTTATTTAAGAGCCTTATGCAATTCATCCTTTGGGTTTTCAATAAGTACTTGCTGCCTGATTGATTTTGACGGGTAGGAAAATTCTCTTACAAGTGGGAAATTTTACAATTCATTGTCACAAAACTTGTGTACTGCTTTGTATGCCTTTTCCTTTTTTTCTGAGAACCTCCTTATATTTGCAAGGACCTGCAATATAAGCAACACAAAAGTCCAGATTTGGAAATATGAATACTTAAGATGCACATGAAAAAACTATTACCAAACAATATGCAGTGTGAGTGTACAGTGTAGGGTCAAAGTTAGTGTACAGCACTAGTTAACAATTCACTACATCCCTTAGAACCCAGAGAATCTATGGTCTAATTAATAAATCTATTTTTGTGGCAACAATCATCTGAATGATTTTCACTAATCCTGAAATTTATAGGTTGTAGTGAAATGTCAGACAGTGATGATTAGCACTTCCTTAGGCTCAATAAAAAATCCGATTTGAAGTATCAGTACTGACACAAGTCAGTCAAACACCACAGTCATTGATGGACTTCATTAAACTCTGAGTGGTTTTTTAACACATGAATATCTTGGCAGATGTTGTATAGATCTCTGTTTCTAAGCAAGGATTCAGCATGGTTGATCCTTGGCTTTATCTCTCTATTCCAAAAACCAATTTATTTTCTTTTTTTCCTCCTTTCTCTCTTCTTCCATCTTTTCTGCTCCTCTCTCCATCTCTCACACTCATCCTTCTTTTCTCTCCACAAGAATTTCTTGAGTCTCTATAGTAAGTTAGATCTATGTTAAATCTTAAAGATACAATGATGAACACTGTAGTCTTCCTAAATTTTGGATGTTTATAGAATGTCTTAAACACAACATAAAAAGAGATGGAATTCAGTCTAAGCTACTCATTACATAGGCATATTAGAGCAGGTTATAAAATTTATCAACATAGAAAAAAATTCAGCAAGTTTCAATGATAGCAAAAGGGAAATAAATTTATTCTGAAGTTAAAGTTATATATCTTCAGATAAATTGGGGCTGATGAAAGCTTATTTGGCTGGCATTCATAGTCCTGAAGATTATTGTTATTTAAGAGCCTTATGCAATTCATCCTTTGGGTTTTCAATAAGTACTTGCTGCCTGATTGATTTTGACGGTAGGAAAATTCTCTTACAAGTGGGAAATTTTACAATTCATTGTCACAAAACTTGTGTACTGCTTTGTATGCCTTTTCCTTTTTCTGAGAACCTCCTTATATTTGCAAGGACCTGCAATATAAGCAACACAAAAGTCCAGATTTGGAAATATGAATACTTAAGATGCACATGAAAAAACTATTACCAAACAATATGCAGTGTGAGTGTACAGTGTAGGGTCAAAGTTAGTGTACAGCACTAGTTAACAATTCACTACATCCCTTAGAACCCAGAGAATCTATGGTCTAATTAATAAATCTATTTTTGTGGCAACAATCATCTGAATGATTTTCACTAATCCTGAAATTTATAGGTTGTAGTGAAATGTCAGACAGTGATGATTAGCACTTCCTTAGGCTCAATAAAAAATCCGATTTGAAGTATCAGTACTGACACAAGTCAGTCAAACACCACAGTCATTGATGGACTTCATTAAACTCTGAGTGGTTTTTTAACACATGAATATCTTGGCAGATGTTGTATAGATCTCTGTTTCTAAGCAAGGATTCAGCATGGTTGATCCTTGGCTTTATCTCTCCTAATCCAAAAACCAATTTATTTTCTTTTTTTCCTCCTTTCTCTCTTCTTCCATCTTTTCTGCTCCTCTCTCCATCTCTCACACTCATCCTTCTTTTCTCTCCACAAGAATTTCTTGAGTCTCTATAGTAAGTTAGATCTATGTTAAATCTTAAAGATACAATGATGAACACTGTAGTCTTCCTAAATTTTGGATGTTTATAGAATGTCTTAAACACAACATAAAAAGAGATGGAATTCAGTCTAAGCTACTCATTACATAGGCATATTAGAGCAGGTTATAAAATTTATCAACATAGAAAAAAATTCAGCAAGTTTCAATGATAGCAAAAGGGAAATAAATTTATTCTGAAGTTAAAGTTATATATCTTCAGATAAATTGGGGCTGATGAAAGCTTATTTAAACTGTTCAATTTCTAACCCTTGACTACTTAATAATGGGAGAAAATCATAAATCAGGCATGTGGAATACACAGATTCCTCATATACATTATATTTCACTGTCAGAAATACTTTATTATTTAAAACAACAAAGAATTGTTCTACTACTTTGAATGTGTAACCATATCTGAGTAACATTCATTTTTTTAAAGCCTAAAATGCATTTTGACTTTTTTATTATATATTCAAGAAACTTTTTCCCATGGTTAATTCATTTAACAAATATTTATTGAATATCTCCTATCTGCCAGGCACTGGGTCTTCAATAAAAGAAAAAAGAAAAAAAAAAAAAAAAACACGGTCTCAGCCCTCCTAAAACCTGTATACTGGTAAATAGTCTCAAATAGTGTAGTATAAATCTTTGGCAGAGTAGAATTTCCTTCAGGAAAATGCATTTTATAACAAGCTTGGCTAAAATGCAAATATCCCAGTAAATAGGGCATGACTGCCTCTGCTGTTTTAGAACCGCAGTTCTGAAACCACAAAGCACAGGCTTAAAGTGAAATGGACTCAGTTCAAATTCAGCTTTGTACCTCCTTGAATCTCTGACTCCATCTTTAGAAACAGAATAATAGCCTCAACTTCACAGGCCTGTTCTGAAAATGACATGGCATGTGTACAAAGAGGATCTGACACCCAAAAAGTGGTAGCTCTCAGTACAGCTGCTACTTCTGTTTGTGTCTTATTTTGTAACCAAACCAGAAGATTGAATTGAGGTCAAATAAAACCTCAATGCTTGCAAAGTCATATGTTCTGGTACAATTATGTGTTTATGATTGATTGAGGGAATTTTTTCCCCTGTTTGTAAAGTCTATTTAGATCTATGTTAAATCAAGCATGAAAAGAGTCTTCCTAAATTTTGGATGTTTATAGAATGTCTTAAACACAACATAAAAGAGATGGAATTCAGTCTAAGCTACTCATTACATAGGCATATTAGAGCAGGTTATAAAATTTATCAACATAGAAAAAAATTCAGCAAGTTTCAATGATAGCAAAAGGGAAATAAATTTATTCTGAAGTTAAAGTTATATATCTTCAGATAAATTGGGGCTGATGAAAGCTTATTTAAACTGTTCAATTTCTAACCCTTGACTACTTAATAATGGGAGAAAATCATAAATCAGGCATGTGGAATACACAGATTCCTCATATACATTATATTTCACTGTCAGAAATACTTTATTATTTAAAACAACAAAGAATTGTTCTACTACTTTGAATGTGTAACCATATCTGAGTAACATTCATTTTTTTAAAGCCTAAAATGCATTTTGACTTTTTTATTATATATTCAAGAAACTTTTTCCCATGGTTAATTCATTTAACAAATATTTATTGAATATCTCCTATCTGCCAGGCACTGGGTCTTCAATAAAAGAAAAAAGAAAAAAAAAAAAAAAAACACGGTCTCAGCCCTCCTAAAACCTGTATACTGGTAAATAGTCTCAAATAGTGTAGTATAAATCTTTGGCAGAGTAGAATTTCCTTCAGGAAAATGCATTTTATAACAAGCTTGGCTAAAATGCAAATATCCCAGTAAATAGGGCATGACTGCCTCTGCTGTTTTAGAACCGCAGTTCTGAAACCACAAAGCACAGGCTTAAAGTGAAATGGACTCAGTTCAAATTCAGCTTTGTACCTCCTTGAATCTCTGACTCCATCTTTAGAAACAGAATAATAGCCTCAACTTCACAGGCCTGTTCTGAAAATGACATGGCATGTGTACAAAGAGGATCTGACACCCAAAAAGTGGTAGCTCTCAGTACAGCTGCTACTTCTGTTTGTGTCTTATTTTGTAACCAAACCAGAAGATTGAATTGAGGTCAAATAAAACCTCAATGCTTGCAAAGTCATATGTTCTGGTACAATTATGTGTTTATGATTGATTGAGGGATATCTTATTTAAATACCCTTGTTTGTAAAGTCTAAGTTTTAAGACCATTATTCTTTAATACATTGAATATAGTCTGAAAATAATGCAGTATTTTCAAACATAAATTCTTGACTCTAAATGGAAGGATGCTGGATTAGTAAATACTTGAACCTATGACTTTTGGGGCGTATGTATGTGTGTGTGTAAGGGTGTGTGAGCCTGTTGTGTCTGAGGGTGTACAAGGGTGTGTGAGTCTGTAAAGGTGTGCATAAGGGTATGCATGTGCAATGGTGTGTGTGAGAGTGCTTGAGGGTGTGTGTGTGTGTGTGTGTGTTTGAGGACCTTTCCGTGCCTCTGTGCCCAGATCTTTATCATGACTTAATGGGTTAGTAACAAAAATGTTGATATAGCAAGAGTCCAGCTGAAAATGAATTCTCAGGAGTATATTCTGATATCTGTAATTACTTTTAGATCAAATAGGAAGTATTCCATGCATCTATTGATGATGTTAAAATCTTTCATTTTAATTTTTCCCATTTATCAAAAATATCATGACTGAGTACAAAATGTGAGTTCCTGAATTCCTGTTGAGATTCTGCGCTTCTAAATGACATAGGTTGACAACTTGCTCCTCCCCTTCCCAGATCACTTGGCCTGCATCACCAAATGTTTGAAAAGGGTATTTAGAAGATGTTTGTCACTTCTGATAGTGGTAAAAGGATCTCTCAAAATTAGAAATAAAGAGTGTCTTATTAAGTTGAAAAGAAATGTAGTCTTAAAGCATTTCAGATGAAAATTATTTGGAAATCACCTAGAATTCACTATTGCTTATACTATAGAATTTGACTACTTTTTGTTATATGCTCACATTTTCACTGTCTTTCTTCGAATAAAATATGTGTTAAGTGTAACAAAAGTCAATCAATTATAAAATTAATCAAAATTTCTAAGATGAACCCCATTCTTTCTATTTGTTACTTAGTAACAAACCTTTACAATCATATATAAGAACCAATCAAATTTTCAACAACAGAATTTCTTTTCCATTACATTTCCTAGTCAGAGCAGACACATGTCATTATTTATCCATTTTTGCAAGATGAACATTTCATAGATATACATAGACTCTTTTATCCTTAAACAATTTTATCAAAAGATGTATTCCTTGTAAACCCATATCATAAAAGAAATCATTTT
This sequence comes from Tragulus kanchil, assembly GCA_022376925.1. Taxonomy (NCBI): domain Eukaryota; kingdom Metazoa; phylum Chordata; class Mammalia; order Artiodactyla; family Tragulidae; genus Tragulus; species Tragulus kanchil. Next base: position 238,487,640 of record JAIOJX010000004.1, on the reverse strand, counting down.
CTTTCATGGCCTAATCTTTTCCCACCCTCACTTCTTTCATAAAGAAATTTTTAAGGAGAAAGGATCACAAAAAATAGTTTTGGGGATAGCTCAAAAAAATAAAAAATAGTTCACTTGGCAACTGACGGTTCACTCTTTAGCATGTAAGTGACCAGACTCTATCTAGACATCTATCCCTTACCACTGTCTAAGGCTTAGGATAATTGTAAGGGAGCACCTTACACCTTGATTTGTCTCTGAGGAGCTCATCCTGTTTGACAGGGGGGTTGTTTTTTAATAAATAACTTTTTAAATATTCCTGCAAAGAAAGCACATGCGAGATACCTCTTTTGTTAAAGTTTGGGAATGGGGAGGGGTGTGAAAGAACACAAGGAGTCCACGTTAAGGAACGTGCTTACGGATTCAGCCCTGGAACTAGGATGCTGTGGGGAGGGGGGTGTATGTATTTGGATGTCCGTTTCTGACTTTATATCTCTCAGTTTCAGGATTCCACTATTCTGTGCCTCTCTGCCTGGTTTCTCATTCTCAATCAGTTCACCAAGCAATTATTGGTAAAGCTAATATTCCCTTCTCCTGCCTTGTAATTCTGAATTGTTCATTACCAATTTATCTTGTACAAGCCACAGATTTTCCACCTTATCCTGAATCTTGGATTCTGCTTCACTAAAAGGGGGCAGAGTTGGGTGAATAGATTTGGTCTGATGATTCAGAATGCCCTGACACGCATGGCAGCCTGACAGTAACTTCAAGACTGTAGTGAGAGGAAAGACATATGATGAAGACCACAGAGACGCCATGGATGTGTGGTAGTGGCTTTTATATACAGTCTGTTAAGAACCGTCTTATTTCTACCATGACCAAGTCAAAGGCAAAGGGAAGGTACTGCCCCCTCATCCCAGCAAACAGTCAGCAAACCCAACTGAGTACCATTGACCAGATACTGTGCTAAATCATATATAAGAACCAATCAAATTTTCAACAACAGAATTTCTTTTCCATTACATTTCCTAGTCAGAGCAGACACATGTCATTATTTATCCATTTTTGCAAGATGAACATTTCATAGATATACATAGACTCTTTTATCCTTAAACAATTTTATCAAAAGATGTATTCCTTGTAAACCCATATCATAAAAGAAATCATTTTCTTTCATGGCCTAATCTTTTCCCACCCTCACTTCTTTCATAAAGAAATTTTTAAGGAGAAAGGATCACAAAAAATAGTTTTGGGGATAGCTCAAAAAAATAAAAAATAGTTCACTTGGCAACTGACGGTTCACTCTTTAGCATGTAAGTGACCAGACTCTATCTAGACATCTATCCCTTACCACTGTCTAAGGCTTAGGATAATTGTAAGGGAGCACCTTACACCTTGATTTGTCTCTGAGGAGCTCATCCTGTTTGACAGGGGGTTGTTTTTTAATAAATAACTTTTTAAATATTCCTGCAAAGAAAGCACATGCGAGATACCTCTTTTGTTAAAGTTTGGGAATGGGGAGGGGTGTGAAAGAACACAAGGAGTCCACGTTAAGGAACGTGCTTACGGATTCAGCCCTGGAACTAGGATGCTGTGGGGAGGGGGGTGTATGTATTTGGATGTCCGTTTCTGACTTTATATCTCTCAGTTTCAGGATTCCACTATTCTGTGCCTCTCTGCCTGGTTTCTCATTCTCAATCAGTTCACCAAGCAATTATTGGTAAAGCTAATATTCCCTTCTCCTGCCTTGTAATTCTGAATTGTTCATTACCAATTTATCTTGTACAAGCCACAGATTTTCCACCTTATCCTGAATCTTGGATTCTGCTTCACTAAAAGGGGGCAGAGTTGGGTGAATAGATTTGGTCTGATGATTCAGAATGCCCTGACACGCATGGCAGCCTGACAGTAACTTCAAGACTGTAGTGAGAGGAAAGACATATGATGAAGACCACAGAGACGCCATGGATGTGTGGTAGTGGCTTTTATATACAGTCTGTTAAGAACCGTCTTATTTCTACCATGACCAAGTCAAAGGCAAAGGGAAGGTACTGCCCCCTCATCCCAGCAAACAGTCAGCAAACCCAACTGAGTACCATTGACCAGATACTGTGCTAAATCATATACTGAGTGCGTAAGCAAAGGAGGCCATGTCCTACCTTCTTGAGTCTGAAATGTTGCCCAACAGAAGAGTTAAGCATTCAAACATGGCAATTATAAAGGGAAATGTGTTAATAGTAGCTGCAAGTTTCTTAAAAGGTTATGAGAGTATAGAGGACAGAGTAATCCCATTCTTTCATATATGTGATTTATTCCTTCTCCCTCTTTTGGGCTGCCTTAAAGTATTGTCAAATCTGATGTCATGTGTGTGAAATTTTAGGTCATGGAGGGCAGCAGTAAAAGTCATAAAACATAATTTTCTCTGGATTATTCTTTTACCTACAATACTGCCCTCTTGTTTGAAGTGCCTCTTGCCCTGTTGAAACATGACTAATGTTCCCCAAACCTGGAAACTCTCACTGGAACACTAGTATCTGTGGGCAGACTGGGCCAGAAGTGTCACAGGTACACCCTTCTCAACAACCTGATGAGTTTTAATTTGGGGAAGGAGGTAGAACTCTCAATATCAGTGACAAACTAAAGCACTAACTTGGGGCTGGGGGTGGAAGGGAAGAGTCTGTGGTTTAGCAGTTCCCATCTATGAGTAGCCATGTAATTGAAAAGATAGTTTTGATTTACTAGATGGAAACATGACTAACAAAGTTTACCAGAAATGTATTAGCATTAAATAGCAATTCTCAGTTTCTAAGTGCTATACATGAAAAATGACAGATGATTCGTCCTGACTTGGTCAGTAATACTTGAGAAATCAATGTTGGGAGACATTCATAGATGCCCGTGGGTTGATGGTAGGCAATTTAAACATATCTCAGTGTTTTTAGAGTATGTTCACTCAGACCTGTGCATGTGTCCAACTTGTTGGCAACAGGCCACAGTCAGAATGGATTGATACCAATAAGGACTGGGAATTAAGGGAATGGGAAAATTGGTCTGATGATTCAGAATGCCCTGACACGCATGGCAGCCTGACAGTAACTTCAAGACTGTAGTGAGAGGAAAGACATATGATGAAGACCACAGAGACGCCATGGATGTGTGGTAGTGGCTTTATATACAGTCTGTTAAGAACTCTTATTTCTACCATGACCAAGTCAAAGGCAAAGGGAAGGTACTGCCCCCTCATCCCAGCAAACAGTCAGCAAACCCAACTGAGTACCATTGACCAGATACTGTGCTAAATCATATACTGAGTGCGTAAGCAAAGGAGGCCATGTCCTACCTTCTTGAGTCTGAAATGTTGCCCAACAGAAGAGTTAAGCATTCAAACATGGCAATTATAAAGGGAAATGTGTTAATAGTAGCTGCAAGTTTCTTAAAAGGTTATGAGAGTATAGAGGACAGAGTAATCCCATTCTTTCATATATGTGATTTATTCCTTCTCCCTCTTTTGGGCTGCCTTAAAGTATTGTCAAATCTGATGTCATGTGTGTGAAATTTTAGGTCATGGAGGGCAGCAGTAAAAGTCATAAAACATAATTTTCTCTGGATTATTCTTTTACCTACAATACTGCCCTCTTGTTTGAAGTGCCTCTTGCCCTGTTGAAACATGACTAATGTTCCCCAAACCTGGAAACTCTCACTGGAACACTAGTATCTGTGGGCAGACTGGGCCAGAAGTGTCACAGGTACACCCTTCTCAACAACCTGATGAGTTTTAATTTGGGGAAGGAGGTAGAACTCTCAATATCAGTGACAAACTAAAGCACTAACTTGGGGCTGGGGGTGGAAGGGAAGAGTCTGTGGTTTAGCAGTTCCCATCTATGAGTAGCCATGTAATTGAAAAGATAGTTTTGATTTACTAGATGGAAACATGACTAACAAAGTTTACCAGAAATGTATTAGCATTAAATAGCAATTCTCAGTTTCTAAGTGCTATACATGAAAAATGACAGATGATTCGTCCTGACTTGGTCAGTAATACTTGAGAAATCAATGTTGGGAGACATTCATAGATGCCCGTGGGTTGATGGTAGGCAATTTAAACATATCTCAGTGTTTTTAGAGTATGTTCACTCAGACCTGTGCATGTGTCCAACTTGTTGGCAACAGGCCACAGTCAGAATGGATTGATACCAATAAGGACTGGGAATTAAGATGGGTTTTTTTAATAGAGCATAGATACCAATCTGGTATTGGACAACCAGTAAGAAATGAATTTCAGCCAAAGGAAAGAGACTTCTATCAGCTCTTGCAAATTGTGATGCCAAGGTTGATGCTGGGTAGCTTTAATTTCATTCTTTTTCCAAAGAAGCTTTCCTTCCTTCAGATGCAGCTTTTTGAATCTTTTAGCTGAGTTTCTAATTCCCAGAGTTCACAAAAGATTCAAAAACACATTATCTACAGAAGGACCAAAAAAAAGATGAGAATTTTTTTCTCATAAAAAGTTTAATAAATAGTCAATTGAGGGAAGGTAAATTAATGCAGCCACTATGGAAAACTGAATGAAGTTTTCTCAAAAGTCTAAGAACAGAATTACCATGAAGTGAAAAAGTGGAAGTGTTAGTTAACTAACTCTTTGAAACCCCATGGACTGTAGCCCACCAAACTCCACTGTCCATGGAATTCTCCAAGCAAGAATACTAGAGTGGGTAAAAATTACCTTCTTCAGGGGATCTTTCAGATGCAGGAGTCCAACCTGGGTCTCCTGCATTGCAGGCAGATTCTTTACCATCTGAGCCAGTAGGGAAGCTCAAGAACTACTATATGACCTAGCAATTCCACTCCTGGGTACATACCTGAAAAAAAAAAAAAAAACTCTCAATAATTTGAAAAGGTACATGGGCCCCAATATTCATAGCAGAATTATTTACAATTACCAAGATATGGATGCAACCTCAGTGCCCAACAACAGATAAATGGATAAAGATGTGATATATATATTTAATGGAATACTACCTAGCTATATATTTTTTAAAAAGAATGAAATTTTGCCACTTGTAGCAACATGGATGGACTTGGAGGGTATTATGCTAAGTGAAATAAGTCAGAAAAAGACAAATACTGTATATCACTTAAAGTGGGATCTAAAAAAATACAACAAACTAGTGAATATTGCAGGAAAAAAGCGGATTCACAGATATAGAGAGCAAACTAGTGATGATGAGTAGGGAGAGGGAAGGAGGGAGGGGCAAGATAAGGATAGGTGATTAAGAGATATGAACTACTAGGTATAAATAAACAAACTACAAGAATACAAGTACAATATATGGAATATTGACACTATTCTATAATAACTAGATTATAACCTTTAAAATTTGTGAATCACTATACTTTATACCCATCAACAATGATGTATGATATCATACATCACAAAAGGCAATAAATTACCATGGCCTTAAGTTTTCAGGTAGATTTTCTCTCAGTCAATACAGAAATTACTATTCCATAAATTCCTTTTGAATTCTACAGTGTTCATTATAGCAATAATGAGAGGACACTCCTTGTTATTGACATTAAATTCATCCTAAGCATCACACTCATGCAATATCTTCACCCTATTCTACCCTGACTGAAAACTATGTCCTTACTTGCAGCCTCTCTTTTCTTTAGAGTCATTCATCCACATCAGCAGCAAGAATATTCACAAGATAAGTAAACCAAATACACATGTGCACATACATACATACTTAGTTTATTGCACTTAGGTTGATCCTGACCAAAGAAGAAATTTTCATAACTGTATTTCACTAATAGATACCTGTGCATTAATCAAACCTTTGCTAAAGTCATCTGTTGCATTATAAATGCATCTATGAAGAACTTTATGTAGTCATTGACCTAGTTGTGTGTTTTTTGGTTTTGTCTAATGGCCAAAGTCTCATATTCCCAATCACTGAATAGTCTGTGCTCTCTCAAGGGTTATCAATCTATATAAGAAGGTAAACACTTAGCATAGTGGTAGTATATTAGGGTTCTCCAGAGAAACAGAACCAACAGGCGATATAGATAGATAGACAGATGCACAGATAGATAGATGCATACCTATACATATAAATCAATTCACACAGGTGTGGAGTGTGAGAAGCCCACAATCTGCCATCTGTAAGTTAGAAACCCAGGAAAACCTGTGGTGTAATTTGATCTAAGTTTACATGTCCAAGAACCAGAAGTGCAGACATCCAAGGGCCAGAGAATATCAGTGTCCCAGCTCAAGCAGAGAACAGATTCTCCCTTCCTTCACTTTTTTGTTCTATTCAAACTTTCAATAGTTTGGATGATACCCAGCCACATTGGTGAGGGCAATCCTGTTTATTCAGTCTACCATCTCAAATGCTAACATCTTCTCAAAACACCCTCACCAGTACTCCCACTAGTAAAGTTTTATCATCCATCTGGGCATTCCTTAGCCAAGTGGACACATAAAATTACCCATTAAGGTGGTGTTATCAGCTTCATTAATAATATCACTTGTGACTCTCACAGCCTTTCATGTGGCTGACACTATGCTAAGCATTTTATTGGCAAGATCTCAATTAGTCCTTTCAACAATTCAATGTGACAAGTGCTACATAATAATTATCTCCATTCTTTAGATTAGGCAATTGAGGCTTAGAGAAATTCAGCAGCTTGTCCAAGATCACAGGGTAAGAGCCAGAGCCGGCACTGAACAGCAAGTCTGTCTGACATCTAAAGGCCACACCCACACCCTTCATCCTCTAACTGCCCATATCCAACTTGAGAACAGGTGCTCAGTTATTTTAAACCATCCTACATATATGAAATATATGTGAAAGTCAAGTGCTACTAACTTTATTTGGTTAAATAAACAACATGATTTATAGACCTTCTCCAGTTCAGAACTTTCTTTATTATTTATACCTTATTTTGTCATAGTGATAAAACTAAGATTTAAAACAAAAAAAATATCTTCATAAAAACCAGTTGGTCAGAAACCAATATGGCAAAAACAGAAGATGTTTGAAGCAGAGTTACACTTTCTGTCATGCCCTCTACACCTTCTTTCTTCCCAGCGCTGAATGGGAAAGAATTAAGCTGACCTCAGCCTCCAAGTTTTTCTCTCAAGGGTTATCAATCTATATAAGAAGGTAAACACTTAGCATAGTGGTAGTATATTAGGGTTCTCCAGAGAAACAGAACCAACAGGCGATATAGATAGATAGACAGATGCACAGATAGATAGATGCATACCTATACATATAAATCAATTCACACAGGTGTGGAGTGTGAGAAGCCCACAATCTGCCATCTGTAAGTTAGAAACCCAGGAAAACCTGTGGTGTAATTTGATCTAAGTTTACATGTCCAAGAACCAGAAGTGCAGACATCCAAGGGCCAGAGAATATCAGTGTCCCAGCTCAAGCAGAGAACAGATTCTCCCTTCCTTCACTTTTTTGTTCTATTCAAACTTTCAATAGTTTGGATGATACCCAGCCACATTGGTGAGGGCAATCCTGTTTATTCAGTCTACCATCTCAAATGCTAACATCTTCTCAAAACACCCTCACCAGTACTCCCACTAGTAAAGTTTTATCATCCATCTGGGCATTCCTTAGCCAAGTGGACACATAAAATTACCCATTAAGGTGGTGTTATCAGCTTCATTAATAATATCACTTGTGACTCTCACAGCCTTTCATGTGGCTGACACTATGCTAAGCATTTTATTGGCAAGATCTCAATTAGTCCTTTCAACAATTCAATGTGACAAGTGCTACATAATAATTATCTCCATTCTTTAGATTAGGCAATTGAGGCTTAGAGAAATTCAGCAGCTTGTCCAAGATCACAGGGTAAGAGCCAGAGCCGGCACTGAACAGCAAGTCTGTCTGACATCTAAAGGCCACACCCACACCCTTCATCCTCTAACTGCCCATATCCAACTTGAGAACAGGTGCTCAGTTATTTTAAACCATCCTACATATATGAAATATATGTGAAAGTCAAGTGCTACTAACTTTATTTGGTTAAATAAACAACATGATTTATAGACCTTCTCCAGTTCAGAACTTTCTTTATTATTTATACCTTATTTTGTCATAGTGATAAAACTAAGATTTAAAACAAAAAAAATATCTTCATAAAAACCAGTTGGTCAGAAACCAATATGGCAAAAACAGAAGATGTTTGAAGCAGAGTTACACTTTCTGTCATGCCCTCTACACCTTCTTTCTTCCCAGCGCTGAATGGGAAAGAATTAAGCTGACCTCAGCTCCAAGCTCCCAAGGGTTTGGCAGACCATCCCTTCTCGAGGGCTGGTGTGACCACACAAGCAGTCCCAACAGCTGCCCTGGGTCTAGGCCACTCAGGGTGTGGCCTTTCAGCCTGGTATGCATGGTAGCATGTATCAGACCACAGGCCCAGATTCACCTGCACTGAAGACGGGCAGCCAAGAGGGTTCTCTCCCACTCCTTCCACATGACGCCACTTAATCCAGAAAAGTTGGTTGGAGAGAGGGAGTCTTCCATTCCAATGAGAAAAACAAATTGAGGAGACAAAATTCTCCCCAGTGTGGGGGCGTGTCAGCCTTCCAAGCAAGCCTTGTGCTGATTCCCAGGAGTGCCTGTCAGTATAGACGTCAGCCTTCATCCCACTGAAGTGACTCAGCTGGGACTCACTCTGCTCCGGGGGTGGACCTGTCCTTTTCATTCCTCCAAGGATTTCCTGGGAGTTGAAGGAGCACGAGGAACTGCCAGAGGAGCATGTGCAGGTTGCAAGGAAGGTTTCACATCAGCAAAGAACGGAGCACTCTTGTTTTTGTCATGAGTGGCCAGTCAAAATGCAGCTCTTAACATGGAGGCTCACTGGGGAAGTCAGAAAGCAGAGCCAGAAAATGAAGCACATGGGCATTCAGATTAGACGGAGCTGTTAGAAAACCCGGAGGGAAATGAAAGCTAAAGAAGCTTTTCCTACTTACACACGTATATTTATCTGCAGAGATGGCCTCTAGTACTTTATACACTATTTAGGAGCCCTTAAAATTTCAGATAATTCACTATGAATGTATTTTATATTCAAGGTTTCAGAATAGTAACTTAAACAGTTTCTTTTTTCACCCCAACGGTGTTTTGCCTCTACCACAAAGTGAACAGCCCAGATAAAGTAACCTGCCCAAAATAATTGACTCCTACCTTCAACCTTCCTTCTGATTATTCAGACACACAGCTGTGGGAGTGGAGAGAGAGGCAGGAAGCCTGACAGTGAAAAAACTCTCTCTATTTTACATAAACTCAGACACTCTGGGCGTTGGGAGACGTGTTTTCCATAGTGTTAGACACACGTCTTCAGTCTTACTTGAGAGAGTTGTTGTCAGCAACCTGTAATTGCAAATGCCAAATTTAAACATCAATTTTAATTAAACAGGAATGAACAAATAAAAATACAAACACACTCTGGAGAAAAACTTTGATTTCCTAGATTTACCTGCATTGATTTATATGGGTCATTATCTAGGTCCATATCTGGATATTACATTTTCAACATGCAGTAAAAGAATTGTGTGAACATTAGAATCATAAAGATCAAAGGGAGATATAGATCCTATGACATTAAAGCACTTCAGATGACCTTGGATGAATCACTTATGTACTTGAAGTCATGGGTCCTCATCTGAAATATGAGGAAGACTAATAGTAATAGGTAATACAGGTAGAGAATGTGCCCACCAGTTTGTAAATTTCATGAAAGGAGATCAACTGAGGCTTTTGGGTTTCTCCTCCAGTTGCTAACTCAGTCCAAGGAATTCCTGGGAGTTGAAGGAGCACGAGGAACTGCCAGAGGAGCATGTGCAGGTTGCAAGGAAGGTTTCACATCAGCAAAGAACGGAGCACTCTTGTTTTTGTCATGAGTGGCCAGTCAAAATGCAGCTCTTAACATGGAGGCTCACTGGGGAAGTCAGAAAGCAGAGCCAGAAAATGAAGCACATGGGCATTCAGATTAGACGGAGCTGTTAGAAAACCCGGAGGGAAATGAAAGCTAAAGAAGCTTTTCCTACTTACACACGTATATTTATCTGCAGAGATGGCCTCTAGTACTTTATACACTATTTAGGAGCCCTTAAAATTTCAGATAATTCACTATGAATGTATTTTATATTCAAGGTTTCAGAATAGTAACTTAAACAGTTTCTTTTTTCACCCCAACGGTGTTTTGCCTCTACCACAAAGTGAACAGCCCAGATAAAGTAACCTGCCCAAAATAATTGACTCCTACCTTCAACCTTCCTTCTGATTATTCAGACACACAGCTGTGGGAGTGGAGAGAGAGGCAGGAAGCCTGACAGTGAAACAACTCTCTCTATTTTACATAAACTCAGACACTCTGGGCGTTGGGAGACGTGTTTTCCATAGTGTTAGACACACGTCTTCAGTCTTACTTGAGAGAGTTGTTGTCAGCAACCTGTAATTGCAAATGCCAAATTTAAACATCAATTTTAATTAAACAGGAATGAACAAATAAAAATACAAACACACTCTGGAGAAAAACTTTGATTTCCTAGATTTACCTGCATTGATTTATATGGGTCATTATCTAGGTCCATATCTGGATATTACATTTTCAACATGCAGTAAAAGAATTGTGTGAACATTAGAATCATAAAGATCAAAGGGAGATATAGATCCTATGACATTAAAGCACTTCAGATGACCTTGGATGAATCACTTATGTACTTGAAGTCATGGGTCCTCATCTGAAATATGAGGAAGACTAATAGTAATAGGTAATACAGGTAGAGAATGTGCCCACCAGTTTGTAAATTTCATGAAAGGAGATCAACTGAGGCTTTTGGGTTTCTCCCCCTCCAGTTGCTATATCTTCTTCAGTACCTAAAACATTGCCCAGCACTCAAAAATTGGTTGAATGAATGAATGAATGAATGATATACACACAAAAAAAAGAGATTCCATACGTGAAATGTCTGTCCCCTATTTAACTGATAAATTATTTTTTTCTTTGACTAACCGCCACCTGACTCCATCTTCTTTCCATACTAATTCACATGTTTAAGTCTGAATTATTTTGACTTGATTCACATAATAGGTTAATGTTCAGATATACTTACACATTTAAACTAAGAAATATGTTTTAGTCTTTTCTATTATTCCTCTTACTAAATTAATTAGCAAGATTATTTTTTGTTTCGTTGCTTCAAACTATTTTTTGATAGGCACACGAGACACTTCTTTTAACACTTCCATTTTTCACTTTGCTGATGTACACTCATACCTTAGTTCTCTATACCCAGGATCAGTGAACTTTTTCTATAATGGGCCACATAATATGTACTTTAGATTTTGAGGGTTATACAGCCTGAGTTATGGTTAGTCCACTTTAGCAGGACTATTGATTCAATCTCTAGAATACATCTCATATCCATCCACTTCTGTCCACCTCTACTGTTGCTATCAAATCCAAGCTGGGATCCCCTAGATGAACTTTTACAATAAATAACCTCCTAGCTGGTATTTTCTGTTTTGCTATACCCTTAAAATCTATTGCTGGATCTCCAGTCTCACCTTACGCTATTTTCTGCTCTCTTGCCCATGTTCCAATTATCCAGACTTCCATTCTGTTCCTCACATTTCAAGTTCTTTCTGGTCTCAAACCTTCATATGTGTTATTCACTCTGCCTAGGAGTTGTCTTTTAAAAAAATGCTCATTTCGAAGCTTGATTGATCACTTTTTTGTAAAGAATTGTGTGAACATTAGAATCATAAAGATCAAAGGAGATATAGATCCTATGACATTAAAGCACTTCAGATGACCTTGGATGAATCACTTATGTACTTGAAGTCATGGGTCCTCATCTGAAATATGAGGAAGACTAATAGTAATAGGTAATACAGGTAGAGAATGTGCCCACCAGTTTGTAAATTTCATGAAAGGAGATCAACTGAGGCTTTTGGGTTTCTCCCCCTCCAGTTGCTATATCTTCTTCAGTACCTAAAACATTGCCCAGCACTCAAAAATTGGTTGAATGAATGAATGAATGAATGATATACACACAAAAAAAAGAGATTCCATACGTGAAATGTCTGTCCCCTATTTAACTGATAAATTATTTTTTTCTTTGACTAACCGCCACCTGACTCCATCTTCTTTCCATACTAATTCACATGTTTAAGTCTGAATTATTTTGACTTGATTCACATAATAGGTTAATGTTCAGATATACTTACACATTTAAACTAAGAAATATGTTTTAGTCTTTTCTATTATTCCTCTTACTAAATTAATTAGCAAGATTATTTTTTGTTTCGTTGCTTCAAACTATTTTTTGATAGGCACACGAGACACTTCTTTTAACACTTCCATTTTTCACTTTGCTGATGTACACTCATACCTTAGTTCTCTATACCCAGGATCAGTGAACTTTTTCTATAATGGGCCACATAATATGTACTTTAGATTTTGAGGGTTATACAGCCTGAGTTATGGTTAGTCCACTTTAGCAGGACTATTGATTCAATCTCTAGAATACATCTCATATCCATCCACTTCTGTCCACCTCTACTGTTGCTATCAAATCCAAGCTGGGATCCCCTAGATGAACTTTTACAATAAATAACCTCCTAGCTGGTATTTTCTGTTTTGCTATACCCTTAAAATCTATTGCTGGATCTCCAGTCTCACCTTACGCTATTTTCTGCTCTCTTGCCCATGTTCCAATTATCCAGACTTCCATTCTGTTCCTCACATTTCAAGTTCTTTCTGGTCTCAAACCTTCATATGTGTTATTCACTCTGCCTAGGAGTGCTTGTACTCTGGCTCCAGAACTAAGCATTCTCATCATAAGTGATAAGCTCTGTGCCAAGTTGCTTCAGTCGTGCCTGACTCTTTGCGACCTATGGATTGTAGCCCACCAGGCTCCTCAGTCAAAGGGATTCTCCAGGCAAAAATACTGGAGTGGTTTGCCATTTTCTCCTCCAGGGGATTTTCCAGACCCAGTAACTGAACCCATATCTCTTAAGTCTCCTGTTTTGGCAAGAGGATTCTTTACAACTAGTGCCACCTGGGAAACCCCTCTCATCACAAGGACAAAAAATTTCCTATTTCTTTAATTTTGATGGTGAACTTATAGGTGATAATGGGTGTTCGCTAACTTATTATGATTAGCATGTCATGACATATATCAGTCAAACCATTATACTGTACACCTTAACATACAGTACTATATGTCAGTTATATCTCAAAACTGGAAGAAACATTCAAAAATAAAATAACCCAAAAAATATATTCCCATTCTTATCTTTATTATATCTGTACTTTAACTTCAGAATAAATATTCAAGTAGATAAAAATAATAATTCTCTGGCAAAAATTAAGAGAGCTGTGAAGATTAAGTCATATCATTCAAGTTTTTATGACAATTACAATATAAATATTCAATACTTTGTTGAGCCAAACAATGCCTGTCAACATTTTAAAACCACCTAGCTTTAAAAATAACATCCGGGGACTAAGTAATCCAGGGCCACGTCAAGCATCTACCAAAGCCTGGTGTGCTGCAGTCCATGGAGTCGCAAAGAGTTGGACACGATTTAGTGATTGAACAACAGCAGCAAATGGTGAGCACCGTTTGCAAAGTGATTAGTAACATACATAGTCACTTTCAATTCAGTTTAGATTCAGTTTAAATTTCAGTCAGAACTTGCCATCCACCTTACGCTATTTTCTAGCTCTTTTAAAAAAGCTGGTATTTTCTGTTTTGCTATACCCTTAAAATCTATTGCTGGATCTCCAGTCTCACCTTACGCTATTTTCTGCTCTCTTGCCCATGTTCCAATTATCCAGACTTCCATTCTGTTCCTCACATTTCAAGTTCTTTCTGGTCTCAAACCTTCATATGTGTTATTCACTCTGCCTAGGAGTGCTTGTACTCTGGCTCCAGAACTAAGCATTCTCATCATAAGTGATAAGCTCTGTGCCAAGTTGCTTCAGTCGTGCCTGACTCTTTGCGACCTATGGATTGTAGCCCACCAGGCTCCTCAGTCAAAGGGATTCTCCAGGCAAAAATACTGGAGTGGTTTGCCATTTTCTCCTCCAGGGGATTTTCCAGACCCAGTAACTGAACCCATATCTCTTAAGTCTCCTGTTTTGGCAAGAGGATTCTTTACAACTAGTGCCACCTGGGAAACCCCTCTCATCACAAGGACAAAAAATTTCCTATTTCTTTAATTTTGATGGTGAACTTATAGGTGATAATGGGTGTTCGCTAACTTATTATGATTAGCATGTCATGACATATATCAGTCAAACCATTATACTGTACACCTTAACATACAGTACTATATGTCAGTTATATCTCAAAACTGGAAGAAAAAATTCAAAAATAAAATAACCCAAAAAATATATTCCCATTCTTATCTTTATTATATCTGTACTTTAACTTCAGAATAAATATTCAAGTAGATAAAAATAATAATTCTCTGGCAAAAATTAAGAGAGCTGTGAAGATTAAGTCATATCATTCAAGTTTTTATGACAATTACAATATAAATATTCAATACTTTGTTGAGCCAAACAATGCCTGTCAACATTTTAAAAACCACCTAGCTTTAAAAATAACATCCGGGGACTAAGTAATCCAGGGCCACGTCAAGCATCTACCAAAGCCTGGTGTGCTGCAGTCCATGGAGTCGCAAAGAGTTGGACACGATTTAGTGATTGAACAACAGCAGCAAATGGTGAGCACCGTTTGCAAAGTGATTAGTAACATACATAGTCACTTTCAATTCAGTTTAGATTCAGTTTAAATTTCAGTCAGAACTTGAGCAGCATCAGGCTGACATACATTCATAACAAGAGAGGAGTTTCCTGTTCTTTTATGAAGCTTTGTAACCTTGGTTTCTGGGATTCCTTGTTTTGGGAGGAAAAAAAATCACTTCCTGATAAATTCTCTATTGAAGAAAAAACTAATTGAAAGAAATAATTAGGAAATGAACATGTTTTGCATAAAGATATGCAAGTGATCTTTTTTGTTGTTTTTAATTCAACTTAAAATCTGACTATACATTATTTTTCTCTGTAAGTACACAGAAAGGGAAGAAAACAAAAAAGCAAACCACTTGTGCTTGCTGGGTGTGTTCCTAATAGGTGTTCAGTATCACAAAGACCACAGAAACCACATGATTGTGGCAATTACTATGGTAACCAACAAAATTTTTCAAATTGAAATACCCACAGTCCAGGGTGCTGACACAGAGTTCTTAGATCTGACACCCATTTCCACTTCAATATCCAGTGTGCAAATTTGGAAGCCCCTGTTATCTTGTAACCACAGTGAAAAAACATGCCTACATTAACGCTGCTTCTTTATTTGCAGTTGACGGTTCCACACGTCAGGAAACATCTCTTTCAGCACTCCATTAAAAAATGAAGAAAGTTAGCTGCCCACCTCGAAAACTGTACATAAAGCCTGAAGCACACTCAGTACTAAATTAGCAATATTGTCCATATGTTTTCTCTTCTGTGTACTCAGTGCCATGAAAATAAGTGCATTAAAAATAGCTTCCATCACATAGTGCATCTTTTTCTTCTCTTAACTCAGATCATTATTTTAATCTATCTGATTTGTTTATCTAAAACCAAGTACCCTCATATCAGAGAGGGCCTTTCTTCTTATAAATATCACACAGGAAAGCTGATATGTAATAAAATTGTAAACGGTTTGTCCAGAATGTTCTTTTGTGTTCAGAGACAACAGAATTTCAGGAATCTTTTGGCTCAGTATCATGCACCGATGAGGAGAGGCTCAACATGGACATCAAAGCTATTCAGAAAAGGCTGAAAAGATGAGGAACATGAAAATAATCCCTGTACTGACAGCACATCCTTTCAACTGGAAAAAAATAATAATAATAAGTCATTGGACAGAATTCTGCTGTGTTCAGCAAACGTCACTATGTGACTTTTTCTTCTTTTTCCTCTGGCTTCTGCTTCAGAAGAAACAAAACATAGGAAGTTTTAGGGTACGAAAGTCAGAGGAAATGATGTGCATCTTAGCAGGACAGGGAAACAAGAAAGACAAATAGAGGTTTCTGCTGAAGTAAAGTGAAGTGAAAGTCGCTCAGTTGTATCCAACTCCTTTTTTTTTTTTATGAACAATTCGCTATTTATTAAAAAAGAGTCTTACAGCTTTACAACCACAGCTCAGATGTGGCCCTGGAGAGACGTGCGAGGCCAGCCTGGCAGCCCCATCCCCCCATCAACACCGAGCGCACATGTTTGGCTGTGCCCCTGGCAGGCTGCAGGCACCCCTGACGGTGGGGCGGACAGCAGAGGTACGGGGCGGGTGGCACCAATCGAGGTTCACGGACGTGGCAGGCCCACCTGATTGGCCGGACGGTACATGGTCCTGTACAGCTGTTGTCTTGAAAAACAGTTACGATACAGCAGAGTTCAAGTCCAGGAGGAGAAATGTACAGTAATTGAGGACAAAGGTTGGTGGCTTCCCCCACGGCCTGCTGGGCCAGACCCCGGCTGAGCTCTGCCTGGATTCTGTCCTCTGGGCAGCAGCCAGCTGGGAAGTCATGGGTCCGAGTTCCACCGCTGCACACACGGCCTTTACTGCCAACAGGTGCGGTGGGGGCGATACCCCTCCCAACCCCCTGCCCCAGCTGGGCCCTGGGAACCCAGGACACATGGCACCTGCAGCTGGGTGAGGGGGTGGGAGGGCAGGGAGCGCCTGGGGCATGGTCAGGGCTTAGGAGCTGGTCCGCCCCTCTCCACTCCCTAGGGGCAAGCTTGCTCCAGACCAAGCGTGTGCTGCTGGCTCCTGTCACCGCCCCGCCCCAGTGCCCAGCCAGAGGCAGAGACTACTGGCCACGTGCACCCTGGTTCGAGGTGGGCTTTTCTTCCACCTGCAGCTGGACAACAAACGAGCGCGGACAAGTCCCCCAGCCTGGCCGGCCTCCCGGCAGCAGGTGGAGCTAAGGCACAGCACAGGCCCCAGGCACGACCATGCACCGCTTGCGTGAAAGGAAATTGCATTCACTTCATCTGCATCTCGACCTGCTCAGAACAGTATGTGCATTTTTCAGAAAGATTCCCTGAATGGTCTTGTGAGTGTCAAAAAAATTTTCTTTGCCAATATAAAACAGGAGAAGTACACGCGTAGTAAAAATATTGGACTGGGTCTCCATAGAAACCCGGGACTGGCTGGAGGTGGAGATGGGGGAGGAGGAGGCGCGTCCAGTGGCGCCCTCCTCCTCGCCCAGCCGCGACTCGCCAGCCTCTGGACTGAGACTGTGGGTCAAGTGCAAACTCCGCAGGTGGCTTTGAAGCGTCCAGGGTCAGGGGAGGAGAGGTGTAGGATGACCTGCCCCACGCAGGTCCAGTGAGCATGGATTGTAGCCTGTCAGACTCCTCCGTTCATGGGATTCCCCAGGCAAGAACACTAGAGTGGGTGGCTATTCCCTTCTCCAGGAGATCTTCCCAACCCAAGGATCAAACCCAAGTCTCCTGCATTGTAGGCAGATCTTTATCGTCTGAGCCACCAGGGAAGTCCTCTCTTCTGCTAGGACCTATGAAATTGGTGTGACATACGAACCCACTGTTGGGACAGAAATTTTCCTAACGGCAGGAAAGGCACTGTGCTCGTCATCACAGTTAGCAACCCAACATTCTCTGACTACTTGTACATACCAGGCATCGTTAAAAGGGTTTTACCTGTTAGTTTCATTTAAGCCTTGCTTTCAGTGTGCCACTACATTCTCCAGTTGCTCAAGCAAGTCATAAGATGTAGAGTGGAGCCAGTATTTAAACCCATACTATCTGTTTTCAATTTTTAAAACCTAAAGAGAGAATAGATGTCTGGAAATGTTTATAATATTTCCCCTTAGAGCCTGTTGGCTTTCAAAGTCTACACACAAAAACAAACGGTATTACTTTACAATAGTGATGTTGGATGCGACCATTGTTTAATGAGAAGATACAACTATAGCTAGAAAGTGTCACCTGGGAAATGTTTCAACTGGGGGATCAAAAGAACTAGGCTTCCATAATCAGCCTATTGCAGCCAACCTTAGTGTGCAGAGCAGCTTTTTAAAAGGGGAATGAGTCTAAACTTAGTAGAATAGAAGTAAATGGAAGCGAAAATACAATCAACTCTTGATTGTGATTTATGGCTGGGAAATACAGGTCATTCAAACAGCTACTTGAGCTGGTAAGTTTAACTTTCTGCCCATGAAAATTGTGCCTTCATTTTTTATTACTGCTGTAACAAATTACCACAGATTTAGTAGCATAAAACAGCACAAATCAAGTGTCCTATAGTTTAGTAGGCCAGCAATCCAGTATGGGTCTTACCAGACTTACAAACCAGGCTGGCTATATTTCTTTCTGGAGATTTTAAGGGAAAAGCCATTTCTCACTCATTTGGGTTATTTGCAGAACTTAGTTCTCTGGGATGGAAGGCGGACAGCAGTCTTGTCTTCTTGCTTCCTGTAAACTGAGGCCCATCCCCACCTTCTAAAGTCCAGCAAATTCCTTGACTTATGGCCCCCTCTCTCACCTTTGGAGTCAGCAATGGCAAGCTGAGTCCTTCCAATCTCTGCTCCTTCCTCTTCTGTCTCATCTTTCTGACCTACCCAGGAAAGTTTCTTCCCTTTTTAGGACTCACATGATAATATTGTGTCCATGTGATTAACCCAGGACAGTCCCCTGACCTCAACGTCCATACCTTTGATTACACCTGCAAAGCTCCTTTGCCATGTAAGATAAAACAGTCACAGCCTCATCCATTTCCACATGCTCACATCTCCAAGCCCAGAGATAAAGCCAGGAACACTTTGGGAGGACACTGTTCTGCAACCTCATCAATGAATAGGAAGCTCAGTTAGAAGATTTTGTTTGTTCCTCTTTTTCTCTGTAACAGCTTTATTGAGGTATAATTTATGTTCATTGAACTGCATATCTTTAAAATGTACAATTGTATGAGTTTTGACAATTGTGTGCAGAATACACCCATAAATCTATCATGACAATCAATATAATGAATATACCCATTATCCCTAAAAGTTGCCTTGTACCCCTTTGTAACCCATCCCTCCCTCCCTCCTTCATCTCATTCCCAGTCAACCACTGATCTGCTTTCTGATATTATAGATGAGTGTATACTTTCTAGAATTATATAATTTATATAAATGGAATGTACTTCAGGAGGGGTTCTACCTGTTTTCACTCAATATAATTAAGATTTGTCCATATTGTGGCATGAATCAATAATACTGCGTGACCTAGCCATTCTGTTCCTATATACTGCTTATATCATTTCTGCCTGGAACAGTGTGTTAAGAAAAGAGACTAAGAGCGACTAGAGCTTTTCTTACCTCCCATCCAGCTCAGACACATGAAATATTTGATACTCAGACACTATTCTGCTCTATCCACTAGTTTCTGCTGAGAAACTACGTCTGAAACTAATTAGCTTAAAACAATATCAGTTCCCTGTGAATCAGTGATTTAAGCTAGTATTTGCTGATTATTCTGCTAGGATTGGCTAGGCTCACTCTGGTACTTATGCCAGTGGGTAGTTTGGCTAAGGGCTGATTCAATGTCTCACTCAAGGTCTGGTGCTGGTGCTGGCTGTCAAAGTAATGTTGCCTCCCAGTGGGATGATGATACTCACAGGCCACAGCCTCCAGCAAATCACTCCAGGTTTATATGTACCTGGTTGCAGCCCCAGGGTTCCTAAGGGCAGCAAGAGAGACCAGCCCCAACAGTGAGGACTTTTCGAGCTTCTGTTTGCATCACACTTGTGAGTGTTTGACAGTCCCCTGACCTCAACGTCCATACCTTTGCAAAGCTCCTTTGCCATGTAAGATAAAACAGTCACAGCCTCATCCATTTCCACATGCTCACATCTCCAAGCCCAGAGATAAAGCCAGGAACACTTTGGGAGGACACTGTTCTGCAACCTCATCAATGAATAGGAAGCTCAGTTAGAAGATTTTGTTTGTTCCTCTTTTTCTCTGTAACAGCTTTATTGAGGTATAATTTATGTTCATTGAACTGCATATCTTTAAAATGTACAATTGTATGAGTTTTGACAATTGTGTGCAGAATACACCCATAAATCTATCATGACAATCAATATAATGAATATACCCATTATCCCTAAAAGTTGCCTTGTACCCCTTTGTAACCCATCCCTCCCTCCCTCCTTCATCTCATTCCCAGTCAACCACTGATCTGCTTTCTGATATTATAGATGAGTGTATACTTTCTAGAATTATATAATTTATATAAATGGAATGTACTTCAGGAGGGGTTCTACCTGTTTTCACTCAATATAATTAAGATTTGTCCATATTGTGGCATGAATCAATAATACTGCGTGACCTAGCCATTCTGTTCCTATATACTGCTTATATCATTTCTGCCTGGAACAGTGTGTTAAGAAAAGAGACTAAGAGCGACTAGAGCTTTTCTTACCTCCCATCCAGCTCAGACACATGAAATATTTGATACTCAGACACTATTCTGCTCTATCCACTAGTTTCTGCTGAGAAACTACGTCTGAAACTAATTAGCTTAAAACAATATCAGTTCCCTGTGAATCAGTGATTTAAGCTAGTATTTGCTGATTATTCTGCTAGGATTGGCTAGGCTCACTCTGGTACTTATGCCAGTGGGTAGTTTGGCTAAGGGCTGATTCAATGTCTCACTCAAGGTCTGGTGCTGGTGCTGGCTGTCAAAGTAATGTTGCCTCCCAGTGGGATGATGATACTCACAGGCCACAGCCTCCAGCAAATCACTCCAGGTTTATATGTACCTGGTTGCAGCCCCAGGGTTCCTAAGGGCAGCAAGAGAGACCAGCCCCAACAGTGAGGACTTTTCGAGCTTCTGTTTGCATCACACTTGTGAGTGTTTTGTTGGTCATAGAAAGTCACATGACTAAGCCCAAAGGAAAGAGTGAAGAAACAGACTCCACCTTCTAATGGGAGTAACTAAAGAAACATTGCAAGGGGATAGGCATTCAGGTAGAAGATCGTGTAACTGTGTTTCTGCAGTCCAGCACATCCATCTCTCTTCTTCCATTGTTACCTCCACTTTCTAGCTACCCATTCATCCTTTAAGTCATACCCCAAGTTCAATCTCCTTCTCCATCCCTCAGCAGAATCTATTCCCTCCTACGTTACCAATGTACTTCGTATTTCTTGCGAAGTCCAGAGAACCTGTGGACATCTCCTTTGGCGTCTTGGCATCACTTGATACAACCTTCTCCATTGATTTTGATAACACTTCTCTTTTCCAAACAGTCCTCTTACCTATTTCTTCACAGTCCCCCTTTGTGGAAAAAAGTGTGTAGCATGGTGCCTTGTATAAAATAAGCATTTAAAGTGGTTTGTTGAATGAATTATTGAATGCATGAATGTATGAACAAATAAAACAGGATTATGGTCCCCTACCCACCACTTCAGTGTTGGAGTTTGCCGAGCTTTGGTTGCAACCTGTGCACTGTTGATTTCCAATTTTATGTCTCCAGCCTAAATATCTCTCCTCTACTTCAGTCATACATATGCCACCTCTGACTGGACTTTCTTCCCACTGACACTCCAAACTCAACCTGTTTGAGTTTGACCTCATTATCCTCACTTCCAGACCTACTTTCATTCCAAATTCTTCCACAGTCTTCCCAGGCACCCCAACCAAAAATCCCTGTGTCATCCTTAGTTCTGTCCCGTCAGCCACTCAGTCGTGTTACATCTTCCTTTGGAAACCAGGCTGCTTGTTTCCTGCCACGTTGTTTCTACTACTTTTGTTCAGCTCCTCCTTAGTCCTCTAGATGCCTACAACTACCACCCTCAGTGTTGGCAAACTCTCTGAAGACAGGAAGCATATGTTTTTATGCTTCCTGTTAAAAATATAGATTAACCAGACCTGGCCCAAATCTTCTGCGTCATAAGCTCTCAGAAGGGAGCCTGAAAATATGCATGTTTTAAAGGCACCCCTTGTCATCAGGAAATACAGGAAAACATTTTGTGGCCTCCCAAGCACCAGAGTTGCCACCCACCCTATAATCCACTCTGCCCAGCAATGCCAGAGTGACCTGTTTGAAACAGGAATCTAATCTTACCAGTACATCTCAGGATTGTTCATGGTGTCTAGGATAATATCCACATTTTTAAGGAGACTTTTCATATCTCTCTGGCCTTATCTTTCAAACCTTTTCCATATAGACCATACACTCTATTCTTAACTCTTTTCTAAATACAGCATGCATGCCTTTTCAGGCCACTGCACCAGCTCTACTTAGTACCTAGGACACTCAAGCCCTTTATTCATCGCACACTTACATAACACTTGGGTGAGACACAGGCTCTCTTCTGAATGTTTTGGCATATTAAGTCACATACTCATCCTTACAACTCTGTGATGGATAAGTAGATGGTGGATACAGTTGTTATCCCCACTTATGGAAAAATGGTGGATTTAGTGTTTTTAGTTTCATAAATTACAAATAAAACGGTTGCCCTACCCACCACTTCAGTGTTGGAGTTTGCCGAGCTTTGGTTGCAACCTGTGCACTGTTGATTTCCAATTTTATGTCTCCAGCCTAAATATCTCTCCTCTACTTCAGTCATACATATGCCACCTCTGACTGGACTTTCTTCCCACTGACACTCCAAACTCAACCTGTTTGAGTTTGACCTCATTATCCTCACTTCCAGACCTACTTTCATTCCAAATTCTTCCACAGTCTTCCCAGGCACCCCAACCAAAAATCCCTGTGTCATCCTTAGTTCTGTCCCGTCAGCCACTCAGTCGTGTTACATCTTCCTTTGGAAACCAGGCTGCTTGTTTCCTGCCACGTTGTTTCTACTACTTTTGTTCAGCTCCTCCTTAGTCCTCTAGATGCCTACAACTACCACCCTCAGTGTTGGCAAACTCTCTGAAGACAGGAAGCATATGTTTTTATGCTTCCTGTTAAAAATATAGATTAACCAGACCTGGCCCAAATCTTCTGCGTCATAAGCTCTCAGAAGGGAGCCTGAAAATATGCATGTTTTAAAGGCACCCCTTGTCATCAGGAAATACAGGAAAACATTTTGTGGCCTCCCAAGCACCAGAGTTGCCACCCACCCTATAATCCACTCTGCCCAGCAATGCCAGAGTGACCTGTTTGAAACAGGAATCTAATCTTACCAGTACATCTCAGGATTGTTCATGGTGTCTAGGATAATATCCACATTTTTAAGGAGACTTTTCATATCTCTCTGGCCTTATCTTTCAAACCTTTTCCATATAGACCATACACTCTATTCTTAACTCTTTTCTAAATACAGCATGCATGCCTTTTCAGGCCACTGCACCAGCTCTACTTAGTACCTAGGACACTCAAGCCCTTTATTCATCGCACACTTACATAACACTTGGGTGAGACACAGGCTCTCTTCTGAATGTTTTGGCATATTAAGTCACATACTCATCCTTACAACTCTGTGATGGATAAGTAGATGGTGGATACAGTTGTTATCCCCACTTATGGAAAAAAGTAAAGAACATTTGCCTGAAGTCATGCATAGTTTCTGGCAAAACCAAGACTTGAACCCAGACAGCTTGACTGTAGAATCTATGCATTTAAGCACCCATGCTCTGGTGTCTTGCCTTTATCTGGTTAAACTCATTTTTATTCAAAGCACAGCTCCTGCATTAATACTTCCTGGAAGCCTTCCTCAATCCCCTAGTCTGAAGTAGCATTCTGGGCTTATTTTTTGTCACAGCACTCATAGCACTGTACAGCTAGTCTATTTTCTTGTCTTACAAATCAGACAGTAAGTTCCTTAACAGAGGGAGATACATTTTTGTTACCCCTAAACCTAGCACAATGCCCAGTATGAAGTACCAACTATCTGTTGAGTTTGTTTAAAGAAGGAATAAATGAATGAGTGAATAAATGCATATATTAACTTGTAAAGAAGCAGCAGGGAATGACAGATGATCCAAACATTCTGCCCCTGACTCGTCAAGTCATCTGTACACAATTTTATAAGACTTTTCAATTTGAGGCATATGAGATGGCCTACCTTGTATCAGACATAAACTTTGCAGTCTTTTGACAAATTCTACAAATTTTCATGGGAATTCAAATTAAACGCATGATTGGACATTTATTTGTTTAATCTACTCAGTAGATTTCTTTTCTTTTTCTGTGTCAAGCATGAAAGTTAAAACTGTTTCTAGACCTTTCATCTAGGCTCAGTTTTACCCTTAATTTCTTCACTCCAAAATGTTGAACAAAACAGATCCCTTTTTGTGGTTGGAAAGTTTGGCTTTACATAGAATCTTTCAACACACAACTGTCAGCACCTGATTATGGGTCATTTTTTAGCCTCTGACTTTCACTTCCTTCCTTAAATAGGTCTTTCAGATGAATCATCTTCAGCCGCTCTGTGGTTATGCAGGGAACAGTTAGGCAGTATATACATGAACAGGATGCACTCAGCTCCTTCCTACCTTGTATCTTTCTGTGCTCTGATTTGGAGGGTTTCTTTTTCATTCCGTAAAAAAATGAGTGACACCCATGTGCTGGATTTTGTGTAAGCCCTCAGTTCAGTAACACTTCTTGCAAGAATAAGAGGAAACCAAGAGCTGGGGAAAGCTCACACCTAGACTTCTGGTTTGGAGATGAATTTAACAGGAAAGGACTTGGATTAAACTCTTCATAATACATGTGCAATTATTTCTCTATACCCCATGTCATTATTAAAACAATTGTGTGGGTATATAGTATACCCTAGGCATGTCTATAAGGAATCTGTCAATCAGTACAGTAGTCAAGCCTTCTAACTACTCAGAAATTTATCTCTCAGCCCATAATGAATCTCCGTAGCATGAAAACCGATATCTATGTCACAGCACTCATAGCACTGTACAGCTAGTCTATTTTCTTGTCTTACAAATCAGACAGTAAGTTCCTTAACAGAGGGAGATACATTTTTGTTACCCCTAAACCTAGCACAATGCCCAGTATGAAGTACCAACTATCTGTTGAGTTTGTTTAAAGAAGGAATAAATGAATGAGTGAATAAATGCATATATTAACTTGTAAAGAAGCAGCAGGGAATGACAGATGATCCAAACATTCTGCCCCTGACTCGTCAAGTCATCTGTACACAATTTTATAAGACTTTTCAATTTGAGGCATATGAGATGGCCTACCTTGTATCAGACATAAACTTTGCAGTCTTTTGACAAATTCTACAAATTTTCATGGGAATTCAAATTAAACGCATGATTGGACATTTATTTGTTTAATCTACTCAGTAGATTTCTTTTCTTTTTCTGTGTCAAGCATGAAAGTTAAAACTGTTTCTAGACCTTTCATCTAGGCTCAGTTTTACCCTTAATTTCTTCACTCCAAAATGTTGAACAAAACAGATCCCTTTTTGTGGTTGGAAAGTTTGGCTTTACATAGAATCTTTCAACACACAACTGTCAGCACCTGATTATGGGTCATTTTTAGCCTCTGACTTTCACTTCCTTCCTTAAATAGGTCTTTCAGATGAATCATCTTCAGCCGCTCTGTGGTTATGCAGGGAACAGTTAGGCAGTATATACATGAACAGGATGCACTCAGCTCCTTCCTACCTTGTATCTTTCTGTGCTCTGATTTGGAGGGTTTCTTTTTCATTCCGTAAAAAAATGAGTGACACCCATGTGCTGGATTTTGTGTAAGCCCTCAGTTCAGTAACACTTCTTGCAAGAATAAGAGGAAACCAAGAGCTGGGGAAAGCTCACACCTAGACTTCTGGTTTGGAGATGAATTTAACAGGAAAGGACTTGGATTAAACTCTTCATAATACATGTGCAATTATTTCTCTATACCCCATGTCATTATTAAAACAATTGTGTGGGTATATAGTATACCCTAGGCATGTCTATAAGGAATCTGTCAATCAGTACAGTAGTCAAGCCTTCTAACTACTCAGAAATTTATCTCTCAGCCCATAATGAATGCTTTATCAAATTCCTTCCTAGAAGTAGCATGAAAACCGATACTATCATATGTGAAAGAAATAGCTATTGTCATTGCTCTGTGAGAAATGGGAATCTTGCAAGGGAACTGTGTGATGGCCTGGAGGGGTGGAATGGGGGGTATATACATATGACTAATCTGGGATCATGCATATCTGTAAACAATAAAACTCTGTAAAAGTAAAAAGTAAAATTCAAAAAAAAAATATTCCTTCTTAGAATATGCATTCTGTTAGTCATACCTATTCAGTACTTATTGGCTCTATTTTTGGGAAATAATAGATTTTGGTAAATAATCTCTTTAATGATGGTTGTTTCATAATATGTATACATGTCCATGAATATTAATATGAAAGAACCCACTTTTTTCCGTATGAAACCAAGAAAAATAAAAGTACCAAGACCTCCAGTACTGGAAAAATATGAGGATGAATTAAGGAAAGAGGAAGTTTACAATAGGCATTTTTGTCTTTTATCTTCTATATGAATGACATCCTACATGTGTATGATCCTGACCTACATTTCTACAGTTGAAGGCTGCTTCCTGAGTGAATTACAGCTGCAGCAAACTGTGCATCCACAGAGATATGAAAGTATATGGGCATCAGCACTCTGACAAAGTGATTCTATAGGCAAGAGATTAAAAGGACTCGTGCAGAACCGCAGGTAGGGTAGGTTTGGGGAAAGATTTTGACCCTTCATGAGATTGCAAAGTCTACTTATTCAAGAGTCTTTCCAAGCTTCGAAAGAAAATTCTGGCTTTGTGCTGCATCTTCCCCCTCCTTCATCTTCTGAGAAAAGATGTGAAAAGAAAGTAATGCTTTGGGCATTAGTAATGGAGAATCGTCAGAGAACCAACAGAGCGCAGTGCCTCGGAGGTGGTAGGAAGCAAGATGACGTAACAGTCAATGATGACAAAGAGCCAGAGAGGGTGGGAAGAGAAAAATAAAAACAGCCCAAACTGGGGGCAGAGGAAATGTCTCAGAAAAGAAACAGCGAGTGAGAATAGCTGTGGAGAGTGGTGGCAGTGTGTGGGAAAGTGAAAAGGGGAAATTTGAGATTTTCTGAGAGCTATTTGTACCCTCCATAGTACTTGAGAATCTCAAGCATTTGAGATGCTCAGAAATTACTTTTGGTAGCTGAGTTCCTTAGCATACAATCCTGCCCTGGGACAGAACTACGTGGTCCACAGCTTTATAAATATTATGCATGCAATGTTACAAAAACCACCTTCACCATCATCTGGCCAGCAAGATTTGCTGCCCCTGAATGAACTGATAAAACCGCGTTAGACTGACTCATTCTTTACTCAGACAACATCACCTCTTCTCCTTTTCCCATCTTCACTTACTGTGATTTGTGCCCCTTATTAATATACAAATAATGTACTAGACTCTAACATCCTTGATGCCAGGAACTGTGTCCTTTTTATCTTTGTATTTCAAGTTATATCCAGCAGATCACCCAGGACATGATTATACATTCAGTTAGTTAACTAATCAATCAATTAATTCTAGGACACACACAATGTTTTCCGAAATAAAAGGAGTAAAAATTCAGGCAGGGAAAGCCAAATAACTTTGGTTTGGTTCGTAGTATTTTAATTATTATCACTTTTATTGATCTTTTAAATATTCTGATTCAGCAATACATCAGAATCTAAGAACTATTGTATACATTGGTCACTGGTGTTTTAATTGCTACAAGTTTGCTTACGGACCTTTTTAAGTGTTCTCATTGCCAAGCAATATATTTGGAACTCAATGCTACATTTTAATGTTTCAGAAAGATCACTAATTTAAGAGATTGTTCTGCTAAGAAGTAATTATATAAGTAGTATTAATAACACATGCCTTTCCCACCATTTTTGTCTAACTATTAGCTGCCAAATTGGTCAGTTGTCATTCTCTCTGTTTTATGAAGGCACACATGAGATCATAACTATAGCTTCCACACTAATCATTTTGATTATCTGGAAGTCTTTGTTGTCTCATTAGCCATTATCCATGTGCATGAAGTCCTAATATAATGAGATTCATTGAACCATCTCTGGATCCAGAATAGCAATGTGTCATGAATAGTATATAAGTATTTAATGGCTAGGTGGGAGCACCCACTGAGATGTAAATTGAAGGCCTTGAATACTGGTAACTGGAGGGAGTCACAAAGGAACAAAACCATTTGTTCTCTGACAACAAAGAATTTATGGAGGCAAAATCAAAGAATCTGAAACCAGAGAGATCAGGTCAGGATCAGGTACTAATCCTGCCTGGACAGAACTACGTGGTCCACAGCTTTATAAATATTATGCATGCAATGTTACAAAAACCACCTTCACCATCATCTGGCCAGCAAGATTTGCTGCCCCTGAATGAACTGATAAAACCGCGTTAGACTGACTCATTCTTTACTCAGACAACATCACCTCTTCTCCTTTTCCCATCTTCACTTACTGTGATTTGTGCCCCTTATTAATATACAAATAATGTACTAGACTCTAACATCCTTGATGCCAGGAACTGTGTCCTTTTTATCTTTGTATTTCAAGTTATATCCAGCAGATCACCCAGGACATGATTATACATTCAGTTAGTTAACTAATCAATCAATTAATTCTAGGACACACACAATGTTTTCCGAAATAAAAGGAGTAAAAATTCAGGCAGGGAAAGCCAAATAACTTTGGTTTGGTTCGTAGTATTTTAATTATTATCACTTTTATTGATCTTTTAAATATTCTGATTCAGCAATACATCAGAATCTAAGAACTATTGTATACATTGGTCACTGGTGTTTTAATTGCTACAAGTTTGCTTACGGACCTTTTTAAGTGTTCTCATTGCCAAGCAATATATTTGGAACTCAATGCTACATTTTAATGTTTCAGAAAGATCACTAATTTAAGAGATTGTTCTGCTAAGAAGTAATTATATAAGTAGTATTAATAACACATGCCTTTCCCACCATTTTTGTCTAACTATTAGCTGCCAAATTGGTCAGTTGTCATTCTCTCTGTTTTATGAAGGCACACATGAGATCATAACTATAGCTTCCACACTAATCATTTTGATTATCTGGAAGTCTTTGTTGTCTCATTAGCCATTATCCATGTGCATGAAGTCCTAATATAATGAGATTCATTGAACCATCTCTGGATCCAGAATAGCAATGTGTCATGAATAGTATATAAGTATTTAATGGCTAGGTGGGAGCACCCACTGAGATGTAAATTGAAGGCCTTGAATACTGGTAACTGGAGGGAGTCACAAAGGAACAAAACCATTTGTTCTCTGACAACAAAGAATTTATGGAGGCAAAATCAAAGAATCTGAAACCAGAGAGATCAGGTCAGGATCAGGTACTACTGCAGAAACAATACCTGCCTCAAATGCAAGAACATTATTTATTCCTCCTGATAAATCAAGACTCACAGATTGGCCTCTTGGACATAGATCCAAGAGATTAAGATGAATGCATTGGATGGAAGAGAATGGGTACATGAGTATGTATGTCTGAATCCCTTCTCTGTTCACCTGAAACTATCACAATATTGTTACTCAGTTATGCTCCAATACAAAACTGAAAATTTAAAAAAAAACAAAAGATGAATGCATTGGGTTTGGTAAACCAGTATCTCATTCAGCTCTCTGAAACCCAGCAACTTATCTGGTCTTGGTGTTGGGTCTTACTTTCCTATCTGCCCTACCTCTCATTCTTCAGTTTCATAGCAGGTCAGACCCCCTTTGGGTTAATAGCTATGGCTTAAGTTATACTCTTCATAGGATCCTTTGGTTTCTGGTTGAAACTGTTGTATGCAAGGCCACCTCCTTATTCATGCAAGGAACAGCTCACTCCTTTCTGTCTTATATATTCTCAGCTCATTTCAGACAAGGGCATTCCTTCCAAAGGTTGAAAGTGGCAGGATGTGTTTGAGCTCATCAAAACTCTTCCTATTTTCTTTGGAGTTGATACAGAAAACCACATGGAGAGAACAAAACCCTCAGGGATGTCCAAAGGCACTGAAAGCTCCTATAACAAAGCAGAGCCCTAAGGGGCCTTCTCAGGACAGAGCACACTGCCTCCATTTCTTCTGCTTGCTTCTTGTCTGCAGAAAAACTTTAGTCAGAGAATAAATTTAATCTGAGAAGTGAGGAAATGCAGAAACAAAGGGAAGTAGGCAAACAACAAAAAAAATAATAATTTAGCCATTAAACAAAGTCAAGGATCTTTTAGTTCCCCCTCAAGGGCTATAGATTATATTCTGAGCTATATCATTTCAGTTGTTTTACAAATACTAAAAGAACTCTCACCATGTAGAGGGGGCATCCCAGGTGGCAGTAATGGTAAAGAACCTGCCTGTCAATGCAGGAAACATTAATATACAGAGTTTAGGAAGATCCCCTGGATGAGAGCATGGCAACCCACCCCAGTATTCTTGTCTGGAGAATCCCGTGGACAGAGGAACCTGATGGGCTATGGTTCATAAGGTCACAAAGAGTTGGATATGACTGAAGCAACTTAGGATTCATGCACCATCAGATAGGAGAGGTTAACTACCAAACTACCAGATAATAACCATGGTATGTGTTCTATCTTGCACAATTTCAAGAACTGTTCTCAGAAAAATGGAAACAAACCAACCCTAGAACTAAGAATTAACTGTACTTAAAATAGTCAAGATAATGCTGATAGACCACCACATGACTAATTTCAAGGTGATTACTAGAGCTGACTGTCCTGTTATACACATAGCCTGTTCCCTCCACTTGTACATCCCTGACCCTGAAATTCCCCTTTATTAAATTTTGGGCGGGGGAGCACATCAGACAGCATGTGAGATTTTAGTTCCCAGACCAGGGAGCCAACTTGTACCCTCTGCCTTGGAAGCATGAAGTCTTAACCACTGGACTGCCAGGGAATCCCTGAAATGCCCATTTAAAAGCTCATGCCTCCTGATTGGCAGTTGGGAGTTGGCTTTTGGATAGGAGTCTGCCTTCTCCACAGGACTGCACAGTCCCACCTGTGCCCTGGGACTACATGCAATGCATCAGCTTTGCCTCAGTCTATCTTCTCTTGGTAACCCTTCTCAGAATCTCTGAACTTGATCTGCTCATTCTTTCTTTAACCTTTTTGTTATGAGAAAAAGCCTATTTTAGCACTTTCTGTTCTCTAGACATAGCTGGAAACTTCCTACTCCTTCCATTTCTTTTTATTTAAAAATTTCTGGATTTTTTTGGTGGGGGGATTCACAGAACATATTTATATGCGAAAAACAACCTCAGGGAGATTCTGGTATATTTGTAAATCTCTGAAAGAGAAGTATTTATATTTTAATATGAATAGTAATGTAGTTCATCTATTGTTTCCTTAGGGACCACCAGAGATTCTGCTAAATGCTTTATATTATAAATTATATATAATTGGTTAATCTAATATTTTCAGTATACTTGAGTTCTTTCAAAATACCTCTTATTTCCATTTTACAGAAGATAAAATTGAGGAAAACAAATAGCACATGATGGAGTCAGGACTAAAGACCAAACACATATGACCACAACATCCTTCTCTAGTTAGTACTCTGCGTGATTTCTTATTCTGAATAGCTCTGGCATTGATGTCTTTGGCATATTTTTGGCAAGAAGGGTGGCACTTTCCAACATCCTGTAATGAAGGCACAGCTACTGCACAGTCTTGGTCACAGAATCATTTAGCTGCTCTGAAACAGTTGTGTATGAAGCTTGCTAGACTCTCACCTTCCACACTGACCACCTTTTGAAGTGACCCCATGGACTAGCCTGCCAGGCTCCTCTGTCCATAGAATCCTCCAGGCAAAAATACTAGAGTGGGTTGCCATTTCCTTTTCCAGGATCCACCCAAGTATCAGACCCGCGCTTCTTGTATTGCAGGCAGATTCTTTACCATCTGAGCCACCAGGGAAGCACTTTTGAAGTGGGAGTGGAAAGGAAAAACTGCAAAATCATCCCAGGACTGCCATCCTGCAAAGTAAAATGGCAGTTTTGAATAGTTTTTCCATTTCTTTCAAAGCCCTTGTCATAAGAATGAAAGGTGTTTCCATCAGAAAGGTCTTTCAGTTCATCTTTCTCCAGATCAGCTTTCTTGTCACTTACAGATAAAATTGGAGCCAAGCCCCCAGGCTGGACCCCAGGGCTCACAAGCTCCACCCACAGCCTTCATTGCCTTTCTAATTCAGACTTTTCGCTACTCCTGGGATGCCTGCCATCCCTCTTGCAGGGCCTGTCTCCAGCAGAACCTCCCTGAAAGGCTTACACCACTCCTCTCTGCCACCTCTCTCTCCATCCTTTTTTATCAGACCTTCACTCAGCACACTCTTTAGCCACACTCCCTTCATCAGTGTCCTACATTGTAAACGGTCTGAAGCCCATTTTACATTCATGGATTGTGTGTCTCCCAAGCCATAAAGTCAAGTCTCTATTTTCATATAATACAGGAGTTAACTGAATGAATACTGGGAAACTTGAGGAAGTTTAAAAAATACTTGAGTTCTTTCAAAATACCTCTTATTTCCATTTTACAGAAGATAAAATTGAGGAAAACAAATAGCACATGATGGAGTCAGGACTAAAGACCAAACACATATGACCACAACATCCTTCTCTAGTTAGTACTCTGCGTGATTTCTTATTCTGAATAGCTCTGGCATTGATGTCTTTGGCATATTTTTGGCAAGAAGGGTGGCACTTTCCAACATCCTGTAATGAAGGCACAGCTACTGCACAGTCTTGGTCACAGAATCATTTAGCTGCTCTGAAACAGTTGTGTATGAAGCTTGCTAGACTCTCACCTTCCACACTGACCACCTTTTGAAGTGACCCCATGGACTAGCCTGCCAGGCTCCTCTGTCCATAGAATCCTCCAGGCAAAAATACTAGAGTGGGTTGCCATTTCCTTTTCCAGGGGATCCACCCAAGTATCAAACCCGCGCTTCTTGTATTGCAGGCAGATTCTTTACCATCTGAGCCACCAGGGAAGCACTTTTGAAGTGGGAGTGGAAAGGAAAAACTGCAAAATCATCCCAGGACTGCCATCCTGCAAAGTAAAATGGCAGTTTTGAATAGTTTTTCCATTTCTTTCAAAGCCCTTGTCATAAGAATGAAAGGTGTTTCCATCAGAAAGGTCTTTCAGTTCATCTTTCTCCAGATCAGCTTTCTTGTCACTTACAGATAAAATTGGAGCCAAGCCCCCAGGCTGGACCCCAGGGCTCACAAGCTCCACCCACAGCCTTCATTGCCTTTCTAATTCAGACTTTTCGCTACTCCTGGGATGCCTGCCATCCCTCTTGCAGGGCCTGTCTCCAGCAGAACCTCCCTGAAAGGCTTACACCACTCCTCTCTGCCACCTCTCTCTCCATCCTTTTTTATCAGACCTTCACTCAGCACACTCTTTAGCCACACTCCCTTCATCAGTGTCCTACATTGTAAACGGTCTGAAGCCCATTTTACATTCATGGATTGTGTGTCTCCCAAGCCATAAAGTCAAGTCTCTATTTTCATATAATACAGGAGTTAACTGAATGAATACTGACTTGAGGAAGTAAAAATTGTTTGGTGCCTGGCATAAGTAAGCAGCCATATATTGTAACTCCCATACTAACAGTAGTAATTCTTGTGTTTGGTGCTTTGGTTCATAGAAATATGTATAGCTACTTAAAAGGTGTTGAAATATCCTGACAACTCTGGTGCCTTGGGCACATGTCAGGACAGGAAGCCAAGAGAAGGCTAGTTCACTTTATGGAAGTGATTATCAACCGGGAACAAATATCTGGAGACTGTTTTGGTTATCACAACTTGGCGGGTCAAGAATGTTACTGGCATCTAGTGGATAGATGCCGGTAAGGCTGCCAAACCCCCTAAATTGCACAGGAGAGCCCCCACCACCACCACCATCACAGCAAGGAAGTCCCCATCCCCAAAATGTCAGTAGCACTGAGGTTGAGAAACCCTGATTCAGAACAAAAGGTATGCTGAGGTCCGATTATCAGCATTGCCTGGGTTTTTTGGTGGGTTTTTGTTTGTTTGGCAATTTTATTACCTGATGCAAAAAGTATAGATTTTATTTTTAAGCTTGAGAACACCACCATTTGCATGCCAGTCATGTTTAGCTAAATACACTGTGACACAGGTTGTTTCACCTTTACATTCAAAATTACCATCTCAACTTTTTAAATGATTACTTATTAACTTTTCCATTTTTTGTATGCAATATAAATTAGTTTCCAAATCCTTACATCTTTGGATTGGAAGAGACCTTAGGAATCACCTGGTCCAACCTTTTCATTTTACGAGGAAGAAAGTAAGACCCAAAATGGTCCAGGGACTTTTTAACGACAGGAGCAGGACTGGATCCTAATCTCCTGACCTGTATCGCAGTGCTTCTTTGCAGGATCACACAGTGTAACCACTGTGTAAATGGGAAGAAGTAAATTCTTCTTTGACAGGTTCTTTCTTTCTAAGGACAGACATTAGCCTCTCTATATCTAGAGACTGTGCTAACTAGTTTCATTAAACGGTAAGGTAGAGAATAATTGCCACACGAATATATGATGAAACACTTGTCCTCTGAAGCAGCAAGATCAAACACTAAAATTCCATTTTGGAAACGGAATTCCAAAGCTATCTGTCGTTTTCCGCTTGTAAGCTCTTTTAGGTAATACATTTCAGAATATTATCATTGTCACTTCAAATAATTATATTATGACTTTATCTTTGCTAGGTGTTGGTTAAGACTTTCTTGGTAAACAGATTATTATTGAAAACATTTAGATGAGGTTTTAACTCTTTGAAAAAGACAAAAATCCTACAATGGTGCCTTGGGCACATGTCAGGACAGGAAGCCAAGAGAAGGCTAGTTCACTTTATGGAAGTGATTATCAACCGGGAACAAATATCTGGAGACTGTTTTGGTTATCACAACTTGGCGGGTCAAGAATGTTACTGGCATCTAGTGGATAGATGCCGGTAAGGCTGCCAAACCCCCTAAATTGCACAGGAGAGCCCCCACCACCACCACCATCACAGCAAGGAAGTCCCCATCCCCAAAATGTCAGTAGCACTGAGGTTGAGAAACCCTGATTCAGAACAAAAGGTATGCTGAGGTCCGATTATCAGCATTGCCTGGGTTTTTTGGTGGGTTTTTGTTTGTTTGGCAATTTTATTACCTGATGCAAAAAGTATAGATTTTATTTTTAAGCTTGAGAACACCACCATTTGCATGCCAGTCATGTTTAGCTAAATACACTGTGACACAGGTTGTTTCACCTTTACATTCAAAATTACCATCTCAACTTTTTAAATGATTACTTATTAACTTTTCCATTTTTTGTATGCAATATAAATTAGTTTCCAAATCCTTACATCTTTGGATTGGAAGAGACCTTAGGAATCACCTGGTCCAACCTTTTCATTTTACGCAGGAAGAAAGTAAGACCCAAAATGGTCCAGGGACTTTTTAACGACAGGAGCAGGACTGGATCCTAATCTCCTGACCTGTATCGCAGTGCTTCTTTGCAGGATCACACAGTGTAACCACTGTGTAAATGGGAAGAAGTAAATTCTTCTTTGACAGGTTCTTTCTTTCTAAGGACAGACATTAGCCTCTCTATATCTAGAGACTGTGCTAACTAGTTTCATTAAACGGTAAGGTAGAGAATAATTGCCACACGAATATATGATGAAACACTTGTCCTCTGAAGCAGCAAGATCAAACACTAAAATTCCATTTTGGAAACGGAATTCCAAAGCTATCTGTCGTTTTCCGCTTGTAAGCTCTTTTAGGTAATACATTTCAGAATATTATCATTGTCACTTCAAATAATTATATTATGACTTTATCTTTGCTAGGTGTTGGTTAAGACTTTCTTGGTAAAC
Organism: Tragulus kanchil; assembly: GCA_022376925.1. NCBI lineage: Eukaryota > Metazoa > Chordata > Mammalia > Artiodactyla > Tragulidae > Tragulus > Tragulus kanchil. The sequence goes on along the minus strand of JAIOJX010000004.1, from coordinate 238,451,695 downwards.
AGATTATTATAGAAAACATTTAGATGAGGAAATCTTAATAAAACTCTTTCAAGAACAGTCAAATAAGTATTTTTGTTCTATGCAGTAACCTTGGTATTCACTTCATTGCCAAAAGAATTACTAGAAAGGAGAATTTAATTAACTTATTTATAATCATTGCAGTACATTAATGATAAAAAGAGGATTCCGGTACACATTTTTTTTGTTTATTTGTTTGGGTTTGATTTTTGGTTTGGTTTGCTTTGTTTTGCAAACCAATGCTTTTAAATTATGCATCAGATTTAATTCCCAGTTTGTTGTTCAATCTACATCCATGCTAATGGAGGTGTGCTTCTGAGCTCTCAGACAATGTGTAAGAAATGAATCATAAAAACTGATATCACCATTTCTTAAAATTTACTATTGAGCAAAGCTTCTCTAAACATTTATGATATGAAGATTATAGATCAGTTTGCACCTTTAGCCTCCACCACTCAAATCTAAGTTTGTACCCTTTGTCCCAAAGAAGACTCATTAGAAATGCATGGAGAGATCAGTATGAATCAAACACTTCAACTCAAGGAATAATTTAAACCAAGGCCCCACTAATCAAGGAAAATGTCACTAGTTCCTATTTTGATTAAAAATGAGGAACAGAAAGGATGGTGAACAGACTGGAACTTCTTGCAATGATTCATTTGGGATTTATGACAGAAGGAGGAAGTTACTCTCCAGAAGTTGTGTTTGAAGCAGAAAGAAATGTGTTACTGGCATATGAATACCAGTCAGGCTGACAGCACTATTAGAGGTAAGCATGATGTGCAGAATAAATAGCCACTAAATGTAGTGACAACTTTGAGTGACAGATGAAGACTAAAAATGAACAATTTTTCTGATAATGTGTCAGGAAACAAATGCCTCTTTCTTTCAGAAGAAAAAAATATATATGGTTGTAAAATCGAGCAGCCTCCCATCTGGTGAACCTTTTCTCCCTTGCAAAACTATAATTTGGGGCCCCAAACAGAGCAATCCCTTGGTAGAAATTGTTACTTCTTCAGTTCACTAAAGGTTCACAATAGTTTATTCTGACTGTTTTTGCCCAGCTTTAACCATATGTTTTATACTAACATGGTCCTGTCTGCTATGTAATAAGAGATCCAAGAATAGGTTAGGCATTTTGTCTTCTGTATGGCAAAGGTCATTGTAAGTTCAGATGTACTACTCAGAGCAAATTCACAAGTGTTCTTTGCACCAAATGTATGTGATGTCTTAGGAGTGACCTCTTTGTAAAATAACAAGAATAAAATTTTATATTAATTTAACTTTGCCAAAAATAACTCAAGTAGGTGATACAGAAAAAAAAATAGAAATTATACAGTACGTTTGTGTCAGTCATTAGCATCTTGCCTTTGCCAACAAAATGAATTTGAATATTATTTAAACTTCCCCCAAGAAATTTCTAGTGTGGATCAAAGAGGAAAAAAGAAAATAATGGGCCTCTACCTCAGGCTACTATGTACGCAGTTTCCCTAAATGATGGAAATCCCATGATGACAGCCTTTCGTTACAGTGTAGATGTTTCCAAAGATACAGTTCTATAAAAGTCCCTCTGAACTTAAAAAAGAAAATATTAATTAGATAGTATGGATTACTGTGTCATTTTTAATTGTCCTATGCCATCTGAGAAAACTTGAATCTATTATCAGACCAGTGTTTGGTTTCAACTAAGGAGAATGGTATCTGTTTGTATATCACAAGGATCTGTTAATCCAAAATAATGAAAGAAGCTAAAGCCCAGTATGGAGTTATTTATTCATTATAGGAATTCTTTAGCTATACAGAAGACAGTTTTGACCTTTTTAATTTCCTTACAAAATTTATTATGGCCATGTTAACATGTGCTGTTGAGAGCAGCAGAAATTTCTTCTGCCCAGAAATTTCAAGCTATAAGTTGAAATGTTACTTTCATACCCTATTAATTAAAGTCCATTATTTCTGCATTGAGTTCTCATATTATGCATCATGGCAATTGTTTCACTTAGTGAAATGATCATAAATTAACTTTGCTCTAATTTCAGTTTTGATCTTTTCATAACGTCAAAAGTTCTTTTTAGAAAAAAAATAGCAATTAACAGTTTTTCTTCTATGCTTCATATTCAGTTTAAGAATGTACAATTTATAAAGCGAAGACCTGGCCGAGAACTCACCTCCCTTCATCAGAATTGCCCCCTTTAAAGCCTCATCTCAGCTACCTTGATTTCTCTTTGACAGCTCATGTAGCCTTTACATACTGGCTTCTTTCACTAAGCAATATGTTTCTGAGCTTCTTTCAAGTTTTTATGTCTTGATAGCTTGTTTTTTTTAAATACCTATTAGTATTCTATGATATGGATGTGCCACAGTTTATTTAACTTTGCCAAAAATAACTCAAGTAGGTGATACAGAAAAAAATAGAAATTATACAGTACGTTTGTGTCAGTCATTAGCATCTTGCCTTTGCCAACAAAATGAATTTGAATATTATTTAAACTTCCCCCAAGAAATTTCTAGTGTGGATCAAAGAGGAAAAACGAAAACACTGGGCCTCTCCCTCAGGCTACTATGTACAGTTTCCCTAAATGATGGAAATCCCATGATGACAGCCTTTCGTTACAGTGTAGATGTTTCCAAAGATACAGTTCTATAAAAGTCCCTCTGAACTTAAAAAAGAAAATATTAATTAGATAGTATGGATTACTGTGTCATTTTTAATTGTCCTATGCCATCTGAGAAAACTTGAATCTATTATCAGACCAGTGTTTGGTTTCAACTAAGGAGAATGGTATCTGTTTGTATATCACAAGGATCTGTTAATCCAAAATAATGAAAGAAGCTAAAGCCCAGTATGGAGTTATTTATTCATTATAGGAATTCTTTAGCTATACAGAAGACAGTTTTGACCTTTTTAATTTCCTTACAAAATTTATTATGGCCATGTTAACATGTGCTGTTGAGAGCAGCAGAAATTTCTTCTGCCCAGAAATTTCAAGCTATAAGTTGAAATGTTACTTTCATACCCTATTAATTAAAGTCCATTATTTCTGCATTGAGTTCTCATATTATGCATCATGGCAATTGTTTCACTTAGTGAAATGATCATAAATTAACTTTGCTCTAATTTCAGTTTTGATCTTTTCATAACGTCAAAAGTTCTTTTTAGAAAAAAAATAGCAATTAACAGTTTTTCTTCTATGCTTCATATTCAGTTTAAGAATGTACAATTTATAAAGCGAAGACCTGGCCGAGAACTCACCTCCCTTCATCAGAATTGCCCCTTAATGCCTCATCTCAGCTACCTTGATTTCTCTTTGACAGCTCATGTAGCCTTTACATACTGGCTTCTTTCACTAAGCAATATGTTTCTGAGCTTCTTTCAAGTTTTTATGTCTTGATAGCTTGTTTTTTTTTTTTAAATACCTATTAGTATTCTATGATATGGATGTGCCACAGTTTATTTACCCACCCTTCAAAGGACATATATTTTAATTTAACTTGCATCACAAATCCTATGAGTTCTTGCTATTCCCTTTGACATACAAAGATACTGAAATTTAGAAGGTTCCAGGAACATGCAGGTAGAAGTTCAGAGCCTGGATTCAAACCCAGGTATGCTCACTTTTCAAAGAAAAAGAATGAACTACTCCCTCTCTTCCTCTGTGTAGGATCTAAGAAGAGCAAGAGGCAATAGTTCAGTATAGAACTGAGTCTGTGCAACACTCAGTCTCTCAGATTCTATTTGTATGACTGACAGAAATAAGGCCTTAAGGAAAATGAGGCAGCAAAAGGTCCCTTCTTCTATTCTCAGAAAACACAAAGAGAGAAGAGGATGAGAAATGAATTAAAGAGACTAGTCTTTACAAAATATTGAGGATTACTGATTCTGAGGAAGAAATGCTTTGAAATTTTTAAAACATATTTAATTAACACTAATGTAGCACAAAATGTATGTCAAACACTGTTCTGGGGCTTCCCTGGTGGTCCAGCGGGTAAAGACACCACCTTGCAGTGCAAGGGGCACCAGTTCAATTCCCAGTCTGGGAAGATCCCACGTACTGCAGAGTGGCTGGACAGATGTGCTCAGTTACCAAGCCAGAGCTCTGGAGCGCATGCACCCAGAGCCGGTGCTCTGCAACGAGAGGGGCCACTGCAGTAGGACGCCCACAAAGGCCAAAGAACAAAGGTGGAAATAAATGAAAGACCAATAGAACTGGCCAAAAAACAAACAAACAAACACTGTTCTCTGTGTGTGGGCTGTGTGTGTGTGTGTGTGTGAAGTCACTTCAGTTGTGTCAAACTCTTTATGACCCTATGCACTGTAGCCCACCAGGGTCCTCTGTCCATGCTATTATCCGGGTAAGAATATGTGAGTGGGTTGCCATGCCCTCCTCTAGGGGATCTTCCCATCCAAGGATAGAATCCAAGTTTCTTAGGTTTCCTGCATTGGCAGGCGGGTTCTTTACCAGTAGCACCACCAGGGAAAACTACTGCTCTATGTACTTCGTATATATTAGCTCATTCAATACTTATAATAACCGATGGGTACTATTATTATCTTCATTTCAAAGATGTGGAAATTGGAATATGAAAACATTATGTTACATGCCCAGAAACCTGCTGTCAGTAAGGACAAGATTAAGATTTAGACAGTTTGGCCTTAGACTGAGCACTTCAGCATCATAACATACTGCCCTTGATAGTTAGGAAAATATTTTGTTCATTTTTATGGACTTAGACCAGTGTTTCTCAGCCAGAGTTCAAGATACCCTGGATGCTTTAGATGTTTTTAATGAGGTTCCAGGGTTCTCTTCAAGAAGATTTTCATTTTATGTTTATTTCTCAGCTTAAGTGATGCTTATATTGCAACTGATACGGTTTTCCCATTCTTTGGAAAAGTTGCTGGTTAAGAGAGGTTTCATGGAAGCAGGGACCTCAAATTGAGGATCTACCAACCAGAAATGAAGGAACACAAGGAAGTGAGGTAGGCAACAGGGTCTGATCCACTACCATGTGGTCTTCAGATGTGCTGTTATAAAAACATCTCAGGACTCCCTACTGCATTTGCTCTCTGATAGACCATTGTCATGTGTCTGTGTACCTCTCTTATGGTCCTTCACTCATGCCAGCTATGATTATCATTCTCTTTATATTGACCAGCCAACTTCTATGTTGGAATTGCCCTGAGAGTTCTGAAGAGACTGCTAATTATCCCCAATATCCACTCTCCCCTTCTTTTATGATAGAAACTTTTACTTCAGCCAGATGCATTACACAGCAGTTAAAAGACTACATCTCCTAGCCTTACATAAATATATGAGTATCCCATACGACTAAGGTCTCACCAAATAAGAGGTAAGCAGAAATGTTGAGGAAGACTTCCAGAAAAATGTCCTTAAAAATGAGGAGACTCTGGAGCATGTTGATAATGCATTATGTGGGATGGGAGATATATGCTAAATCTCTGTGCCTTCCACTCGATTTTGCTGTGACTCTAAACCTGCTCTTTAGAAAAAAGGTATAATAATTTTCTTTTCTAATGAGGATTATGCCTGTCTCTTCCTCCTTCCTGCCGCTGTAGACAGAGATAGGATGGCTAAATTCCTAAGCCCATTAGGTTTCCTGCATTGGCAGGCGGGTTCTTTACCAGTAGCACCACCAGGGAAAACTACTGCTCTATGTACTTATATATTAGCTCATTCAATACTTATAATAACCGATGGGTACTATTATTATCTTCATTTCAAAGATGTGGAAATTGAATATGAAAACATTATGTTACATGCCCAGAAACCTGCTGTCAGTAAGGACAAGATTAAGATTTAGACAGTTTGGCCTTAGACTGAGCACTTCAGCATCATAACATACTGCCCTTGATAGTTAGGAAAATATTTTGTTCATTTTTATGGACTTAGACCAGTGTTTCTCAGCCAGAGTTCAAGATACCCTGGATGCTTTAGATGTTTTTAATGAGGTTCCAGGGTTCTCTTCAAGAAGATTTTCATTTTATGTTTATTTCTCAGCTTAAGTGATGCTTATATTGCAACTGATACGGTTTTCCCATTCTTTGGAAAAGTTGCTGGTTAAGAGAGGTTTCATGGAAGCAGGGACCTCAAATTGAGGATCTACCAACCAGAAATGAAGGAACACAAGGAAGTGAGGTAGGCAACAGGGTCTGATCCACTACCATGTGGTCTTCAGATGTGCTGTTATAAAAACATCTCAGGACTCCCTACTGCATTTGCTCTCTGATAGACCATTGTCATGTGTCTGTGTACCTCTCTTATGGTCCTTCACTCATGCCAGCTATGATTATCATTCTCTTTATATTGACCAGCCAACTTCTATGTTGGAATTGCCCTGAGAGTTCTGAAGAGACTGCTAATTATCCCCAATATCCACTCTCCCCTTCTTTTATGATAGAAACTTTTACTTCAGCCAGATGCATTACACAGCAGTTAAAAGACTACATCTCCTAGCCTTACATAAATATATGAGTATCCCATACGACTAAGGTCTCACCAAATAAGAGGTAAGCAGAAATGTTGAGGAAGACTTCCAGAAAAATGTCCTTAAAAATGAGGAGACTCTGGAGCATGTTGATAATGCATTATGTGGGATGGGAGATATATGCTAAATCTCTGTGCCTTCCACTCGATTTTGCTGTGACTCTAAACCTGCTCTTTAGAAAAAAGGTATAATAATTTTCTTTTCTAATGAGGATTATGCCTGTCTCTTCCTCCTTCCTGCCGCTGTAGACAGAGATAGGATGGCTAAATTCCTAAGCCCATCATGGACCATGAGGTAGCCTTGAGAACAGAAGTGACCTGCAGCAGAAAAGGAAGGAGAAAGAAGTAGAATTCTTCACTAGGGCTACCCTGGTGGTCCAGTGGGTAAGGACACCGCCTTGCAGTGCAAGGGGCGCCGGTTTGATCCCTGGCCTGGGAAGATCCCACGTGCCACAGAGCGGCTGGACCGATGTGTCCAATTACCGAGCCAGAGCTCTGGAGCGCATGCGCCCAGAGCCGGTGCTCTGCGACAACAGAGGCCACCGCGATGGGAGGCCCACAGGAGCCAAAGAACAAAGATGGATGAAACTAGACAAATGAAAGACCAGTGGAAGTGGCCCGCCCACCCCCCTCCCTCCTCACCCCCGCCAAAATAAATAAATAAATAAATGTTTGGGGAAAAAAAAAAATTCTTCACTACCTCCAACTATGTCACTCCAGACTGCTTTATTAGTGAAAGAGAGATATACTTCTCTCTCATTTAATGTGAGGCTATTTTGAATTTTCCTGTGATTTGCAGCTGAACTAGATCTTCAGTGATATGGAAGTACAGAGATGATGTTTTATTCACCCTTCATTGAAAATATGCATCACGGTCTCAATAGGGTAGGATCAATTGAAAAATATATTTATTGAATTGAAAAAAAAAAAAAAACATTAATTGAATTAAACCTGAAAACCCACTGAAAGGGCTCAGAATTCTCCATTGAGATATACACCAAAGTTCCCCTTTTCTGCACCAGACTGCTAATTATCCCCAATATCCACTCTCCCCTTCTTTTATGATAGAAACTTTTACTTCAGCCAGATGCATTACACAGCAGTTAAAAGACTACATCTCCTAGCCTTACATAAATATATGAGTATCCCATACGACTAAGGTCTCACCAAATAAGAGGTAAGCAGAAATGTTGAGGAAGACTTCCAGAAAAATGTCCTTAAAAATGAGGAGACTCTGGAGCATGTTGATAATGCATTATGTGGGGATGGGAGATATATGCTAAATCTCTGTGCCTTCCACTCGATTTTGCTGTGACTCTAAACCTGCTCTTTAGAAAAAAGGTATAATAATTTTCTTTTCTAATGAGGATTATGCCTGTCTCTTCCTCCTTCCTGCCGCTGTAGACAGAGATAGGATGGCTAAATTCCTAAGCCCATCATGGACCATGAGGTAGCCTTGAGAACAGAAGTGACCTGCAGCAGAAAAGGAAGGAGAAAGAAGTAGAATTCTTCACTAGGGCTACCCTGGTGGTCCAGTGGGTAAGGACACCGCCTTGCAGTGCAAGGGGCGCCGGTTTGATCCCTGGCCTGGGAAGATCCCACGTGCCACAGAGCGGCTGGACCGATGTGTCCAATTACCGAGCCAGAGCTCTGGAGCGCATGCGCCCAGAGCCGGTGCTCTGCGACAACAGAGGCCACCGCGATGGGAGGCCCACAGGAGCCAAAGAACAAAGATGGATGAAACTAGACAAATGAAAGACCAGTGGAAGTGGCCCGCCTGCTCCCCTCCCTCCTCACCCCCGCCAAAATAAATAAATAAATAAATGTTTGGGGAAAAAAAAAAATTCTTCACTACCTCCAACTATGTCACTCCAGACTGCTTTATTAGTGAAAGAGAGATATACTTCTCTCTCATTTAATGTGAGGCTATTTTGAATTTTCCTGTGATTTGCAGCTGAACTAGATCTTCAGTGATATGGAAGTACAGAGATGATGTTTTATTCACCCTTCATTGAAAATATGCATCACGGTCTCAATAGGGTAGGATCAATTGAAAAATATATTTATTGAATTGAAAAAAAAAAAAAAACATTAATTGAATTAAACCTGAAAACCCACTGAAAGGGCTCAGAATTCTCCATTGAGATATACACCAAAGTTCCCCCTGGCCTCTTGTCTACATCTAATTAAATGCATTCCAAATATATTTTATAATCAATTCTTTTCAGTCCTTCTTGTTCATAGCTTACATAATAGGAAAATGTTTAACTAAAATGCTTCATGAATATTTCATATGCTTAAATATATTTTATTAGCTTTAGAATAAAAGATGTGACCAAAGTATTGTTTTCTGACTTTTATTGAAAACATAAAATTCAGCTTTATTATCAGAGATTATAACAGCTTTAGAAAGGAGAACCAAACTGAAAGCAAGCTAGCATTATAATATATTTTCTGTTAAGACAGTATCATATATATTGACTTAACAATATTATACAAAGATCAATAATCATCTTGAGTTTTAAAATAACAAGTTACAAGGAAGCTTTTTTAGAAGATAACATATTTGTGAATAAGCAAGTAGGCTACATATAGACACGTAAACTTCAAATATCAGTGCTATAGTTTGTGGATTTGGGGAGCTGTGAAACCTTAGGATATTTTTTAATCATAACTTATCAGATTTTATCCTGTTAAAATAATGACCATAGTTTCAGTTTCAGATTGTGGTCTTTTTTTATATTGAGGTATAGTAGTTTTACACTAATATATAAGTTTCACGTACACAACACAGTGACTCACAATTTTTTTTTTAATTGTTTTTTTGGGGGGAGGGGGGGTCGGGAGAGAGGGGACGGGCGGGCCACTTCTATTGGTCTTTCATTTGTCTAGTTTCATCCATCCTTGTTCTTTGGCCCGTGTGGGCCTCCCATCGCGGTGGCCTCTGTTGTCGCAGAGCACCGGCTCTGGGTATGTGTGCTCCAGAGCTCTGGCTCGGTAATTGGACACATCAGTCCAGCCGCTCCGCGGCACGTGGGATCTTCCCAGGCCAGGGATCAAACCGGCGCCCCTTGCACTGCAAGACGGTGTCCTGACCCACTGGACCACCAGGGAAGCCCTGATTCACAAGTTTTAAAGCTTATGCTCCATTTATCATTATTATTAAATATTGAGTGTACTTCCTGTGCTGTATAATAACACCTTGTACTGTACTCATTTTATGCATAGTGTTAGTAGTTCCTGCTTCTTAATTCTCTCCGTCAATCTTTTCCCTCCCTCTTCCTTCTCCCCACTGGTAACCCCTAGTTTGTTCTCTATATCTGTGGGTCTGTGTACTACATTGTACAAGTAAAATTAAAATACCATTAAGTTGTTTTATACAATGTGTAAATATATGTAATGGAATATAGTTGACCCTTGAATGACACAGGGATTGGGGCACCAACCAAAGCCGTGCAAAATCCAGAAGCTGCCACCTCTGCCTCAAAACCAAAGGAACTGATGAATGACTTACCCAAGGGCAAGAAGCTGAAACAGGTTAAATACATTCAGGACTCAAACAGTAGTTCTTTTAATTCCGCATACTCTCGTCTTTAATTAAACACAAATTTTTCCTCACAGTTAAAGATCTTTAGAATAAAAATTAAGTTGTCAACATTCATTGGTTCATAGAGAAAGCAAGAGAATTCAAGAAAAGCATCTACTCTGCTTCATTGTTTACACTAAAGCATTTGACTGTGTGGATCACAGCAAACTATGGCATCTACTCTGCTTCATAACTTATCAGATTTTATCCTGTTAAAATAATGACCATAGTTTCAGTTTCAGATTGTGGTCTTTTTTTATATTGAGGTATAGTAGTTTTACACTAATATATAAGTTTCACGTACACAACACAGTGACTCACAATTTTTTTTTTAATTGTTTTTTTGGGGGGAGGGGGGGTCGGGAGAGAGGGGACGGGCGGGCCACTTCTATTGGTCTTTCATTTGTCTAGTTTCATCCATCCTTGTTCTTTGGCCCGTGTGGGCCTCCCATCGCGGTGGCCTCTGTTGTCGCAGAGCACCGGCTCTGGGTATGTGTGCTCCAGAGCTCTGGCTCGGTAATTGGACACATCAGTCCAGCCGCTCCGCGGCACGTGGGATCTTCCCAGGCCAGGGATCAAACCGGCGCCCCTTGCACTGCAAGACGGTGTCCTGACCCACTGGACCACCAGGGAAGCCCTGATTCACAAGTTTTAAAGCTTATGCTCCATTTATCATTATTATTAAATATTGAGTGTACTTCCTGTGCTGTATAATAACACCTTGTACTGTACTCATTTTATGCATAGTGTTAGTAGTTCCTGCTTCTTAATTCTCTCCGTCAATCTTTTCCCTCCCTCTTCCTTCTCCCCACTGGTAACCCCTAGTTTGTTCTCTATATCTGTGGGTCTGTGTACTACATTGTACAAGTAAAATTAAAATACCATTAAGTTGTTTTATACAATGTGTAAATATATGTAATGGAATATAGTTGACCCTTGAATGACACAGGGATTGGGGCACCAACCAAAGCCGTGCAAAATCCAGAAGCTGCCACCTCTGCCTCAAAACCAAAGGAACTGATGAATGACTTACCCAAGGGCAAGAAGCTGAAACAGGTTAAATACATTCAGGACTCAAACAGTAGTTCTTTTAATTCCGCATACTCTCGTCTTTAATTAAACACAAATTTTTCCTCACAGTTAAAGATCTTTAGAATAAAAATTAAGTTGTCAACATTCATTGGTTCATAGAGAAAGCAAGAGAATTCAAGAAAAGCATCTACTCTGCTTCATTGTTTACACTAAAGCATTTGACTGTGTGGATCACAGCAAACTATGGAAAATTCTTAAAGAAATGGGAATACCTGACCACCTTAACTTGCTCCTGCAAAATCTGTATGAAGGACAAGAAGCAACAGTTAGAACCAGCCATGGAACAACTGACTGGTTCAGAACTGGGAAAGGAGTACATCAAGGCTGTATATTCTCACCCTACTAACTTAACTTCTATACAGAGTACATCAAGCAAAATGCCAAGCAGGATGAATCACAAGATGGAATCAGGATTTCCAGGAGAACTGTCAACAACCTCAGATATGCAGATGATACCACTCTAATGACAGAAAATGAAGAGGAATTAAACGCCTCTTGATGAAAGTGAGAGAGTGAAAAAGCTGTCTTAAACTCAATATTCAGAAAACTAAGATCATGACATCCAGTTCCATCACTCATGGCAAATACAATAAAAAAAAAAAATGGAAACCATGACAGATTTTATTTTCTTGGGCTCCAAAATCACTGGAGAAGGTGACTGCAGCCATGAAATTAAAAGATGCTTGCTCCATGGAAGGAAAGCTATGACAAACCTAGACAGTGTATTAAAAAGCATATATGTCGGGGCATCCCTTGTGGCTCAGTGGATAAGAACCCGTCTGCCAATGCAGGAGACACAGGTTCGAGCCCTGATCTGGGAAGATCCCACATACCGCAGAGCAGCTAAACCTACACATCAACAAAAACCCAGCACAGCCAAAAATAAATAAAAGTTAAAAAAAAAAAAAAAAAAAAAGCATATATGTCACTTTGCCTACAAAGTCCACATAGTCAAAGCTATGGTTTTCCAGTAGTCATGTACGGATGTGCAAGTTGGACCATAAAGATGATTGAGCACTGAAGAACTTACACTTTTGAATTATGGTGCTGGAAAAAGGTCTTGAAAATCCCTTGGACAGCAATGAGTTCAAGCCAGCCTATCCTAAAGGAAATCAACCCTGAATACTCTTTTGAAGGACTATTGCTGAAGCTGAAGCTACAATACTTTGGCCACTTGATGTGAAGAATCAACTCATTGGAAAACACCCTAATGCTGGGAAGGATTGATGGCAAAAGAAGGGTCTGGCAAAGGATGAGACGGTTGGATGCCATCACCAATTTAATGGGCATGATTTTGAGCAAAGTCCAGGAGATGGTAAAGGAGAGGGTAGCTTGACATGCTGCAGTCCATGGGGTCACGTCAGACATGACTTAGTGAATGAGCAACAACAATAAAATAGAAATCTAAGCACTGTGTTTATTGAAAAAAAAATTGTGTATATATGGACTTACACAGCTCAAACTTGTGTTGTTCAATGGTCAACTCTACTCATTAGTTCACTAATATTTCTTCTTCATCTCTTACAAAATTATCTAGAAATGCCCATTTAGACTTTAATCAGTAGTATCTAGTTTAAGTTTTAATTAATAATTATTATTTTAAAATAGTTATTTTCCACTTGCTAAGTCATGTTCAACTCTTTGTGACCCCAGGAAAAATAACAGTAGTCAATATGTTATTTATTACGTGCTAAGCACTATTTTAAGAGTTTCATATATTCCACAGATAGAATACTGAAACTCAGAAATGATAACAGTATGCTCCAATCCTATGAAAAAGGGTAGAATTGAAAAAAAAAAAAAAAAAAAATGCCACAACTCTGTAGAAAGCACCAACCCATGCCAGGAAATGGTACTGCTAGAAAATACCACACACCCCTCCCCCCCAAAAAATGGTAGAATTGTGATTCAAATAGAACTCAGTCTGATTCTGAATTCAGGATCTTTCCACCAGTGAACAGACTTTGCTACCTTCTATTAATAACAAGGGGACTATAATTCCAATATATGTGTCATTACATTTTTCTTCAAATAAGGGTTAACCAAATTAATGCCAAAGGATTTGCCAGTCAATTTCCTAGAATCAGGGAGAAATTGTAAGTCATTCTAGTCTTCCCGAAGTGACTACTTTTTATATAAATGAGAAAACAAATTACTTCATTAGGCAAAGACTGTATAATCACAGTTATTATTTGTCTTTGAGCTTCCTGGGAGCCAAGGCAACAAAGCAATTATGATGAGCTGCATATTTCTTGTATCAAGATTTTGAGATTAAAATGAATATATTGTGGCATTGTGAAGAATCAACTCATTGGAAAACACCCTAATGCTGGGAAGGATTGATGGCAAAAGAAGGGTCTGGCAAAGGATGAGACGGTTGGATGCCATCACCAATTTAATGGGCATGATTTTGAGCAAAGTCCAGGAGATGGTAAAGGAGAGGGTAGCTTGACATGCTGCAGTCCATGGGGTCACGTCAGACATGACTTAGTGAATGAGCAACAACAATAAAATAGAAATCTAAGCACTGTGTTTATTGAAAAAATTGTGTATATATGGACTTACACAGCTCAAACTTGTGTTGTTCAATGGTCAACTCTACTCATTAGTTCACTAATATTTCTTCTTCATCTCTTACAAAATTATCTAGAAATGCCCATTTAGACTTTAATCAGTAGTATCTAGTTTAAGTTTTAATTAATAATTATTATTTTAAAATAGTTATTTTCCACTTGCTAAGTCATGTTCAACTCTTTGTGACCCCAGGAAAAATAACAGTAGTCAATATGTTATTTATTACGTGCTAAGCACTATTTTAAGAGTTTCATATATTCCACAGATAGAATACTGAAACTCAGAAATGATAACAGTATGCTCCAATCCTATGAAAAAGGGTAGAATTGAAAAAAAAAAAAAAAAAAAAATGCCACAACTCTGTAGAAAGCACCAACCCATGCCAGGAAATGGTACTGCTAGAAAATACCACACACCCCTCCCCCCCAAAAAATGGTAGAATTGTGATTCAAATAGAACTCAGTCTGATTCTGAATTCAGGATCTTTCCACCAGTGAACAGACTTTGCTACCTTCTATTAATAACAAGGGGACTATAATTCCAATATATGTGTCATTACATTTTCTTCAAATAAGGGTTAACCAAATTAATGCCAAAGGATTTGCCAGTCAATTTCCTAGAATCAGGGAGAAATTGTAAGTCATTCTAGTCTTCCCGAAGTGACTACTTTTTATATAAATGAGAAAACAAATTACTTCATTAGGCAAAGACTGTATAATCACAGTTATTATTTGTCTTTGAGCTTCCTGGGAGCCAAGGCAACAAAGCAATTATGATGAGCTGCATATTTCTTGTATCAAGATTTTGAGATTAAAATGAATATATTGTATTGAATTTACAAAGAAACATAATCAACAATGTCTTAAATATAAATTTCACAACAACAAAAAAGAAGTGATATTATGTGCCTGACTTTTAGGTCATGCATCTATGAAAGTCAATAAGGCAATAGTAAAGGATAATTAAAAAATAGTAGTTTTTTCAGAATTATCACATTCAGTATCTCCAAATGTTCTATAGGAATCAAACTTTCATTTAACTAACACTGTGTATACAAGTGTAAATGAAAGTGTAAGCTTTTCATTTGCACTGTGTGTATAAGTTGTAAAAATATCATGTCACTTCATCAAGCCATAGAACCGTGTAGTCATCGGAAGTATTCTGTGATGCCTACTGTCCACATTGGCTCAACATTTCTTTGACTTGGGTGGTACTGCACAGAATTACACCATGTCCTCCCTTTGAGCCTAAAGACGTTTGCAGCTATTTAGGTGAAAAAATGAAAGTACTAGTCACTCAGTCATGTCCGAATCTTTGAGACCCCATGGACCATAGCCCAGCAGGCTCTTCTGTCCATGAACTTCTTCAAGCAAGAATATTGGAGTGCGTAGTCATTCCTGAGCAGGAGAATTCTCCTCCAAGGAAAATTTCCCTATCCAGGGATCTAACTCATGTCTCTTGCATTGTAGGCAGATTCTTTACCATGTGAGCCACATAGCTAAGCCAAAAATGGTAGAATTGTGATTCAAATAGAACTCAGTCTGATTCTGAATTCAGGATCTTTCCACCAGTGAACAGACTTTGCTACCTTCTATTAATAACAAGGGGACTATAATTCCAATATATGTGTCATTACATTTTTCTTCAAATAAGGGTTAACCAAATTAATGCCAAAGGATTTGCCAGTCAATTTCCTAGAATCAGGGAGAAATTGTAAGTCATTCTAGTCTTCCCGAAGTGACTACTTTTTATATAAATGAGAAAACAAATTACTTCATTAGGCAAAGACTGTATAATCACAGTTATTATTTGTCTTTGAGCTTCCTGGGAGCCAAGGCAACAAAGCAATTATGATGAGCTGCATATTTCTTGTATCAAGATTTTGAGATTAAAATGAATATATTGTATTGAATTTACAAAGAAACATAATCAACAATGTCTTAAATATAAATTTCACAACAACAAAAAAGAAGTGATATTATGTGCCTGACTTTTAGGTCATGCATCTATGAAAGTCAATAAGGCAATAGTAAAGGATAATTAAAAAATAGTAGTTTTTTCAGAATTATCACATTCAGTATCTCCAAATGTTCTATAGGAATCAAACTTTCATTTAACTAACACTGTGTATACAAGTGTAAATGAAAGTGTAAGCTTTTCATTTGCACTGTGTGTATAAGTTGTAAAAATATCATGTCACTTCATCAAGCCATAGAACAGTGTAGTCATCGGGAAGTATTCTGTGATGCCTACTGTCCACATTGGCTCAACATT
This sequence comes from Tragulus kanchil, assembly GCA_022376925.1. NCBI lineage: Eukaryota > Metazoa > Chordata > Mammalia > Artiodactyla > Tragulidae > Tragulus > Tragulus kanchil. Next base: position 238,435,648 of record JAIOJX010000004.1, on the reverse strand, counting down.
TCTTTGACTTGGGTGGTACTGCACAGAATTACACCATGTCCTCCCTTTGAGCCTAAAGACGTTTGCAGCTATTTAGGTGAAAAAGTGAAAGTACTAGTCACTCAGTCATGTCCGAATCTTTGAGACCCCATGGACCATAGCCCAGCAGGCTCTTCTGTCCATGAACTTCTTCAAGCAAGAATATTGGAGTGCGTAGTCATTCCTGAGCAGGAGAATTCTCCTCCAAGGAAAATTTCCCTATCCAGGGATCTAACTCATGTCTCTTGCATTGTAGGCAGATTCTTTACCATGTGAGCCACATAGCTAAGCCAAAAATTCTTTTGTAACAACATATTCCCTTCATACAGCTGACACTCCTAAGCATGCAGGTGTAAAATCATCATGGCTACATGTCCACTGATCTTTGTCAGCTCCCAGCTCCTCCTTAGACAGAAGACAGGCAGAGACAGGCAGCTATAAAGAAAGTACAAGGGCAGTGGCACCTGAGTTGACCTATTGTGTCAAAAGTGTTTCACCTCCCCCAGACAGCAGAGAGCACATAGAAACCGTCCTCACATATGTTTGTGCTAAAAGCTGAGCATTGGCTTTGTGAATGAGGTCACTTCAACAAACACAGTGGAAGTGATATGATGAAGAGATGTGGTTCTTTTCCTCATTAAGATATCATGTAAAACATAAAATTAGCTGTGGTCCCTCCTGAGGAAACTTAATTAGACATTTCAAATTCATAGTTATCATTACACATTCAAAGATAATCAGCAGCAACAGCCTCACCGTGGATATATTGAGGCACAAAGGGACAGCAGAGCATAGAAAATCACTTACCTAGTTCACAAAGGTACTGAGAAGCTTAATGCTTGAACACAAAGCACTTGAACTGAAGACACAAAGCATTATCTTCTTACCACGACATTGTAACAGACGTCCATATGGTCCCATCTTCCACTAATTGGACTTTGATGTTGTATGCATTTGATGATTGTGATAATGGGTGATGTGATTATAAGACTTCCCTCCATAGGGCATTTTGTCCACAAATAAAAATTGTCTTTATCCTAAAAGGAGAAAATGTTTCTCAGCTTGAAACAATTTGATTTTGTCACCACAGGTTACAAACTCTTCCTTAGGCTTGTGGTGTGCAAAAATGTCTTTTACTCAAGTGCCTGTCTTAAAGAGGTTTCTTTAAAAAAAGAGAGAGAGTGGAAGCCTCCATTTGCACCATGTGACATGATCTTATCTGTTGTCTAGACTGTGTTACCAGTTCAGATCCTTTACTGTTGGGTGAATTGAGTTTAAAGGTAGATAAAGCAAAGCTATAGTTACACTATGTAAACTGATCTGGAAAAAAAAAAAAAAAACAGGCAGTTTACCTACTATGACATCGTACACAGTACTTGTGTTCATTTACTTAGTTCTAGAAATCTTATATAATTCATATTCAGCATGAGTGTGTGAATATTGTATTTACTCTTGCAATTAAATTGGGACTCATTTTTCTCCCTTTTTTTTATTTTGCTTTTTTGCTTTTACAGAGTTTTGTTGTTTACAGATATGCATAATAAATTGGGGCTTATTTGAGAACAAAAGAGAATCAAAAGGTCATGAAGCTTGTTATCTAAGTCTCAGATTGTAAAGTAAACAGGTCAAGTATTCAGAGTTCCATTGTTTTCTTTGTTTTTTAATTTATTTTTTAATTGGATAAAAGTTGCTTTACAGTGTTGCATTGGTTTCTGCATACAACATGGAAGATCAGCCATAATTATACATATAACGCCTCCGTCCCCAGAGTTGCATTTTTTTAGCCTATCAATAAGAGGAAAAAGTTGCAATAACTTGTGACTTTGCAATTCTCCTATTAAATTTTTATTAAAATCTGAAAATTTAAGTTTAACATGTGTATTGCTTACAAACTAGGTTCCCTTCAAGGGCTGTATACTATTTAAGTTTTTCATTTCTACCTTATACAATTGTGGAAGTGTTTCTATTTGAACAACGAGCATTTCGAAACAATCGTCTCCAGTGCCTGAGCCATTCTGATAAGAGTTTAACAGATGAATTAAGACGTCCCTTTTAGTAAAGTAGGTATTGGTGCAGCCATATATATATATACTAATGAATGACTGATGTAAATTTTCCTTGACTTTCTTTTCTTAGTCACTTTTGAAAAGTAGGAGTCAGGCCTTCCGAAAAGGTGATCCATCATCTTTGTACTGTAAGCCAAAGACATACACAGAAACTTGCATAACTCGCCCTTCACCCATCAAAACAGAGACAAAAAAAAGAAAAAGATTGATATCTACAACCTGTTCCATTTCCTCAGAAGGAAAAATACACAGTAGCTCAAAATGAGAAAAAGATAAATTCCTATTACTCCCAATAGCTACAAAAGGACTATGGACTATATTTTTTTGGAAAACTATCTGCATATATCCAATAAGATTTTTCCAGGAATTGGGCACTTTTGGAAAATTCAATCTAACACAATAATTAAAAATACAACACCTTATATGTCTTACATAATTTAAAAATATAAGAATTATTTGATGTATATGTAACTACTTGAGGACAGGTTCTTAAATTTTTCCAGTAATAGAGTTGTACCTTTGCCTAAAAGCTTTTTTTTTTTTAATTTCAATTAGCTAAGTATTTATTTGGAAAGGAATCCCAGTACTGAATAGGAAAGGGACATTTAAAAATGTGGAGGGACAAAGACTCATTTCATTCAAAAACCCTTGACCCGTGTATGGTTTCCTATGGGATCTGGGTACTACTATCTCTCGTTGTTTTCCAAAACGTAAACTGTAATTCATTCTTACAAAATTTCCTTATACCTATAGGAGTTCATTCTTCATATTCTGCCATAATTATACATATAACGCCTCCGTCCCCAGAGTTGCATTTTTTAGCCTATCAATAAGAGGAAAAGTTGCAATAACTTGTGACTTTGCAATTCTCCTATTAAATTTTTATTAAAATCTGAAAATTTAAGTTTAACATGTGTATTGCTTACAAACTAGGTTCCCTTCAAGGGCTGTATACTATTTAAGTTTTTCATTTCTACCTTATACAATTGTGGAAGTGTTTCTATTTGAACAACGAGCATTTCAAACAATCGCTCCAGTGCCTGAGCCATTCTGATAAGAGTTTAACAGATGAATTAAGACGTCCCTTTTAGTAAAGTAGGTATTGGTGCAGCCATATATATATATACTAATGAATGACTGATGTAAATTTTCCTTGACTTTCTTTTCTTAGTCACTTTTGAAAAGTAGGAGTCAGGCCTTCCGAAAAGGTGATCCATCATCTTTGTACTGTAAGCCAAAGACATACACAGAAACTTGCATAACTCGCCCTTCACCCATCAAAACAGAGACAAAAAAAAGAAAAAGATTGATATCTACAACCTGTTCCATTTCCTCAGAAGGAAAAATACACAGTAGCTCAAAATGAGAAAAAGATAAATTCCTATTACTCCCAATAGCTACAAAAGGACTATGGACTATATTTTTTTGGAAAACTATCTGCATATATCCAATAAGATTTTTCCAGGAATTGGGCACTTTTGGAAAATTCAATCTAACACAATAATTAAAAATACAACACCTTATATGTCTTACATAATTTAAAAATATAAGAATTATTTGATGTATATGTAACTACTTGAGGACAGGTTCTTAAATTTTTCCAGTAATAGAGTTGTACCTTTGCCTAAAAGCTTTTTTTTTTTTAATTTCAATTAGCTAAGTATTTATTTGGAAAGGAATCCCAGTACTGAATAGGAAAGGGACATTTAAAAATGTGGAGGGACAAAGACTCATTTCATTCAAAAACCCTTGACCCGTGTATGGTTTCCTATGGGATCTGGGTACTACTATCTCTCGTTGTTTTCCAAAACGTAAACTGTAATTCATTCTTACAAAATTTCCTTATACCTATAGGAGTCTCCATTCTATTTGGCCTCTCAGCTAACTGAGTTTCAATATTTGCTATTGATGTATCTACAATTCATGAAGCATATCATTCTTTATCATTTTTCTTATTTTTATCTTTATCTCCTATACTTAACTTTATTAAAAATTCATTCATCCAACATTGTGTTTACAAAGACAATACCCACCAGCCTGGTTAACCAGCTGATGCTATTTTGTTGCTGCGAAAGGGAGGTTTTAGAATTTATTTCACAGAAATGGAGATTGTTTTCCTTCTGGAGGATCAATCAGTGCAGTCTTAATGGGTCATGTTTAATGAAAGTGAAATCTTCAGTCATTTAAAAATGAATAAACTGAGCTTGCAATCTTAGAGCACTTAACAGGCCATAAAAACAGGCCACTATGGTATGGAAATTTAAGAAACAGATTCAAAAATGCCTACTGTATGTTAATTTTCTACAGTAATCCACCATTCACAATTTTTGTTTTTAATCTTATACAGTGTGTCCTATAGGAATGTTCTAATATTTGCATAAAAAGTAAACAATGCTATAGTTTGGTCACATTATTCAATTCATATTAGCACTACCAATGAAGAATCAATGGTAAAAAAGGAGATAACCTTCAGTATCTACTGGTATACTTCTGTTACATTCACCATCAATTATTTCAGTCTTCATTAATTAATTATATGAGACACAAACATGTGTTCTTCAAGGAGTTGGTCTCATTATAATTAGATAAGTATGGCTTTGTAGGGATCCACTCAGCATATTATATAACTCACATTCAGGACAGCTTGCATAAACTCTATTCTTTATTATAATTTCACTATATTGTTAAACTAGAATCTCTTTCATAGAGAAGTAACAATGGAAAAGTGTTCTCTCAGTGGAAGATAGAACATTTTTAAAACAAAGAGAAATAGTGTACTTTGCCTAAAAGCTTTTTTTTAATTTCAATTAGCTAAGTATTTATTTGGAAAGGAATCCCAGTACTGAATAGGAAAGGGACATTTAAAAATGTGGAGGGACAAAGACTCATTTCATTCAAAAACCCTTGACCCGTGTATGGTTTCCTATGGGATCTGGGTACTACTATCTCTCGTTGTTTTCCAAAACGTAAACTGTAATTCATTCTTACAAAATTTCCTTATACCTATAGGAGTCTCCATTCTATTTGGCCTCTCAGCTAACTGAGTTTCAATATTTGCTATTGATGTATCTACAATTCATGAAGCATATCATTCTTTATCATTTTTCTTATTTTTATCTTTATCTCCTATACTTAACTTTATTAAAAATTCATTCATCCAACATTGTGTTTACAAAGACAATACCCACCAGCCTGGTTAACCAGCTGATGCTATTTTGTTGCTGCGAAAGGGAGGTTTTAGAATTTATTTCACAGAAATGGAGATTGTTTTCCTTCTGGAGGATCAATCAGTGCAGTCTTAATGGGTCATGTTTAATGAAAGTGAAATCTTCAGTCATTTAAAAATGAATAAACTGAGCTTGCAATCTTAGAGCACTTAACAGGCCATAAAAACAGGCCACTATGGTATGGAAATTTAAGAAACAGATTCAAAAATGCCTACTGTATGTTAATTTTCTACAGTAATCCACCATTCACAATTTTTGTTTTTAATCTTATACAGTGTGTCCTATAGGAATGTTCTAATATTTGCATAAAAAGTAAACAATGCTATAGTTTGGTCACATTATTCAATTCATATTAGCACTACCAATGAAGAATCAATGGTAAAAAAGGAGATAACCTTCAGTATCTACTGGTATACTTCTGTTACATTCACCATCAATTATTTCAGTCTTCATTAATTAATTATATGAGACACAAACATGTGTTCTTCAAGGAGTTGGTCTCATTATAATTAGATAAGTATGGCTTTGTAGGGATCCACTCAGCATATTATATAACTCACATTCAGGACAGCTTGCATAAACTCTATTCTTTATTATAATTTCACTATATTGTTAAACTAGAATCTCTTTCATAGAGAAGTAACAATGGAAAAGTGTTCTCTCAGTGGAAGATAGAACATTTTTAAAACAAAGAGAAATAGACTCCTGGGAGAAAATTTGGAGTAAAATAGCATCAAACATATTTTCATATGATTTAATAGCTTGGTTATAAATATAGCTGGACACTGACACAGCTTTAAATCCAATGATAGGCAATTTTTACTCAGCTCTTAGTGATAAGCTGGAGTCATTGCTCTTTTTCACTCTGTGTTAAATACATGCCAGACATAGGTAAAGGAGTCTTTAGTTTGTCTAAATGGCCTTTTAGTTTTCAAAACAGTCTTTGGATTTGCTCCAATGACTATTTAATATTAGAGCTGTTACATTATGTTTTATCCGATTAACAGAAAAGGTGACCATGATTTTTTTCCCATGTTTAAAAATTTGTTTATTTTTAATTGAAGGATAATTGCTTTACAGTAGTGTTGGTTTCTACCAGACATCAAAATGTGTCAGCCATAGGTAACTGATTTTTAATGAGTGTGTTTGGGGCAGCAGTGACATTTATGGAAATAAGATTTGTACAGCTATTTTTCATGTCACTTTGAAATCTACAGTCCACCTACCACTTGTGTTTAGAATCCTGTCATGGTCACAATGACAATGGTCTAGGCAGCATCATTAGACCTAATGTTTTTACTGTACTGAAGGGAATGAAACGTTATCTAAAAGGCTAGGCTGTAAATGGCATCAGTCTACCTGACTTAGGAATCAGCTCCACTGAATTGCCTTCTCTGTCAAGTATGACATACACTGGAAAATAAAATTGTTGGTAGCTTACAGAAGAAAGACATAACCTTCACAGATTGTATAACCAAAGCCTTTTCAGAAAGTCTCTTCTGGAAGTCAAAATCCTCTTTTATAGTCTCAGCAAACAAAGATTAGTTGGAAGATTAAGAGGTTAATAGGGTTTTCCAAGAAGACCAATGAAAATGGTGGTTATGTTTCCTTTTTTATCCAATGATAGTTTTTTCCTTTTTTATCCAAAAGACAAAATAGATCATTTAAAAATCATAAACATTTTAAACTCTTTTCCACAGAAAAAATAGTTACAGTCACACTCAATCAATTTTAAATGTTTTTAAGTACTTCAGGATATATAAATATATGTCGGACAATTCAGGTAAAAATTCCTATGTAACCAAGTTTAAAAGACCCTGCATCCTGTCCCCAAAGAGGAAATGAAAACAGTGTCCAAACTTCAGTGCTGAAGACCTGAATTATATCCCTGGGTCAGGAAGATCCCCTGGAGAAGGGAATGGCTACCCACTCCAGTATTCTTGCCTGGAGAATTCCATGGACAGAGGCTCCTGACAGGCTCTAGTCCATGGGGTCGCAAAGAGCAAGGCACTGAACGACTAACACTAGGACTAGAGTTTACCATTCCCTTCATGTTTTGCCTTTTGTCTTTGCAATTCCTTTCATGCTTTATTTCTCTGCGCTCACCTAATGGAATCCAGCCACACTGATCTCTCAGTTCTGCAACCATATCTAGCCCTCCCCTAGCTTTTCCCTCTTCCGGGAATACTCATGTTTCCTCTCCTTGAATGGTCGCTTGCTTATCTCTCAGGACTCAGCTTAAATATCACCTCCTCAGGCAGGCCTTTCCCAGTAATTTGTCACGACAAGAACCATCCTTGTTATTTCTGTTCTTGTCTGAGCTGCAGGGATAGTTCCGTGTTTGTGTTTTTCTTAACACATACTATCAGTTGTCCTTTACCTATTTATTTAACCTCATCCCATCACATGCTCCATGGGAGAGGGATCAAAATGTGTAGTTCTATATGTATTATGAGTACATATCCCTATATCTGGCCTTTGGCAAATTCTCAATTACGTTGGCACATCATTTTTTTAAAAACCCTAATGCTGGGAACACTGAACAGTGACCTCTTTCACCACCATATAAACTAAGCCCTCGCAAAACAATTCACTAAACAAAATTACTTTCAAATATTTTAAGGACTACCTATCACCGATAAAATTAAATTCAAGATCCTTATCCTGACACACAAGGCCTCTAACACTGGTGTCTGGAGCCCCACCCAGCGCTGGTTCCCCAATCCTCTGCTTCCTTCTTCACAGTCTAACAATGGCTAGCTGAGCCAAGCCCTACGCCTAGGACAGAACAGGCACTCCACAAGTGACTGATAAGTCAACTGCTAGCAGTTTCCCACCTACATCTGCCTGTTTTGGTAGAGTCAACTGAGACTGGAGAGCTAGTCAGAGACCAGATCTAGAAAGAACTCTGAATGAACATGTTAGAGATTAAAGCCTTTAAAGCAATGGGAAGCCCTGGAAAGACTTTGATCAGAGGAGTAACAAAAATAAGGACTGCTAAGAGAGAAGTATCGTGTGTATCCTTCAGCATTGGCATAACTTAGCATGTCTCTATGTGATCAGCTCTATGGGTGACCTAATAGCTCACCACGAGAGTCAGGCGGAGTCTGGAAAATATTTCTAGCCGGTAGTTTCCACTTGAGTTGCATCTTGTACACTTTCAGTTCTGTCTTTTATGGAGCACATAAGTTTTGAGTAACTTCCAAAGCCACTCAAGTAAAAATAAATCAAGAAGGACTGTGCTTTACACTTCACTTCCCTGTGTATCCTCCGGCAGGAAGAAAGCCAGCTCGGGGGTCTGTATCTTTCCAAGTCATTTATCTTGGAAATGTCTGAAGCAACATTGAACTTTCAATGCTTTTAATGGAGGTATATTTTCCAAAGTAAAATAAAACATAGGAACAAACAAAAACCTCCCTGTTTGGGTACAAATAGTACTGAACTTTATATATTATCTGTTGAAGTGTTGTACACTGATGCAATATTTGCTAATGTTTGTGTCGATAATGGCTACACGTATTTGCATAAGACATGCAAGGACAAATCTCATTATCATCATCAAAGAACTCCTCATAAAATTTTTCCAAGCATCTTTTGATAACTTTTTGATAATAACTGTGCACTAAATTAATCACAAATTGTTTATTCCCTCGGCAATAAGGATTATTACCTGATGTTTGAGTTCCATCTTTAATAGCTTAGGTATTAAAACTTCCCCATGACTGAGTGTCAGCTAGAATCAGTTTTACTCATTTGTCAAAATAATCAAGCTAATTTGACAGCATAAACTCTGGAGCCCCACCCAGCGCTGGTTCCCCAATCCTCTGCTTCCTTCTTCACAGTCTAACAATGGCTAGCTGAGCCAAGCCCTACGCCTAGGACAGAACAGGCACTCCACAAGTGACTGATAAGTCAACTGCTAGCAGTTTCCCACCTACATCTGCCTGTTTTGGTAGAGTCAACTGAGACTGGAGAGCTAGTCAGAGACCAGATCTAGAAAGAACTCTGAATGAACATGTTAGAGATTAAAGCCTTTAAAGCAATGGGAAGCCCTGGAAAGACTTTGATCAGAGGAGTAACAAAAATAAGGACTGCTAAGAGAGAAGTATCGTGTGTATCCTTCAGCATTGGCATAACTTAGCATGTCTCTATGTGATCAGCTCTATGGGTGACCTAATAGCTCACCACGAGAGTCAGGGGCGGAGTCTGGAAAATATTTCTAGCCGGTAGTTTCCACTTGAGTTGCATCTTGTACACTTTCAGTTCTGTCTTTTATGGAGCACATAAGTTTTGAGTAACTTCCAAAGCCACTCAAGTAAAAATAAATCAAGAAGGACTGTGCTTTACACTTCACTTCCCTGTGTATCCTCCGGCAGGAAGAAAGCCAGCTCGGGGGTCTGTATCTTTCCAAGTCATTTATCTTGGAAATGTCTGAAGCAACATTGAACTTTCAATGCTTTTAATGGAGGTATATTTTCCAAAGTAAAATAAAACATAGGAACAAACAAAAACCTCCCTGTTTGGGTACAAATAGTACTGAACTTTATATATTATCTGTTGAAGTGTTGTACACTGATGCAATATTTGCTAATGTTTGTGTCGATAATGGCTACACGTATTTGCATAAGACATGCAAGGACAAATCTCATTATCATCATCAAAGAACTCCTCATAAAATTTTTCCAAGCATCTTTTGATAACTTTTTGATAATAACTGTGCACTAAATTAATCACAAATTGTTTATTCCCTCGGCAATAAGGATTATTACCTGATGTTTGAGTTCCATCTTTAATAGCTTAGGTATTAAAACTTCCCCATGACTGAGTGTCAGCTAGAATCAGTTTTACTCATTTGTCAAAATAATCAAGCTAATTTGACAGCATAAACTCACCATGTGCAAAGAAGAAGGTACATTGTTCTTTAGAGATAGCAAGCAACTATGCAATGACGAGGCATTACATTTCCCTTTTTTCCAAAATAAATTCCTATAACTTTCATAAAAATCGGAATTAAAAATCAGTGCTTTCCAGAACCTTGTGGAATAATCTGCAGGTGCTGAGACGCTGATAGCCGCTGAGCTGAGAAGAACGGAGTTACCATGTCAAAACTGGTTGCATTTTGGAATATTCTAACATCTGGGCATCAAGTTGGATGCGTATGGATAAACCTCAGCTTCTCGCACTCAGAAGAGGATGCACGTGAAAAAGAAATAGAGGCAGTCAGAAGTCTGCGGGGGCAGGCCAGGCACCATCTGGGCGATGTAGGAGGACTACTGGGGAAAAGGAACACGATGGCACATGCTATAAAAGTACAGATTGTAAAGAAGGGTGGCACCCTTGGTTTGCAGACAAGTACCTACATTTATGTTGCAAATGAGCCCTCTAATATTCAGGAGGAAGCAAACAGGCTGGTTTCAGGTTAGCTGTGTTGCAGTGTGCTCTCACACTGAAGGGGTGGGAATGGGGTGGGAACATGCACTATTATAGCCCAATAGGTATAAATAAGTGCTCATGGGTTTAAATCTCTTAACAACTGAGTAAGAATCTGAGGGGAAGAACCATGTCTAGAATGCCTTCTGCCTTCCCCACAGAAACGCAATGCTGGACTTGCGAGAGTGGCAGAAGCCCTGTATTCGAAGCTCAGAACATCTGGGTTTAATTACCATCTGTGTTTTTGTGAGAAAGTCAACCCTCAGTCTAACTCCTCATCTACAAAAAAAAAAAAAAAAAAGGAAGGGGATGGTTAATTCCAGTCTTCCAGTCCTGCTTGGGTATTTTAGGATTTTTGTCAGTATTAATAGATTAATATGTGTGAAGATGTCACATAAACTGTAAAAAGCTCTACTGCTGGAAGACGATGATAGTATACCTGGAGCAGGAAAGCAACCAACAGTTGATAGACTGTTTGATAGGTGTACATAGAACTGGAATCATTTGTCAAAATAATCAAGCTAATTTGACAGCATAAACTCACCATGTGCAAAGAAGAAGGTACATTGTTCTTTAGAGATAGCAAGCAACTATGCAATGACGAGGCATTACATTTCCCTTTTTTCCAAAATAAATTCCTATAACTTTCATAAAAATCGGAATTAAAAATCAGTGCTTTCCAGAACCTTGTGGAATAATCTGCAGGTGCTGAGACGCTGATAGCCGCTGAGCTGAGAAGAACGGAGTTACCATGTCAAAACTGGTTGCATTTTGGAATATTCTAACATCTGGGCATCAAGTTGGATGCGTATGGATAAACCTCAGCTTCTCGCACTCAGAAGAGGATGCACGTGAAAAAGAAATAGAGGCAGTCAGAAGTCTGCGGGAGCAGGCCAGGCACCATCTGGGCGATGTAGGAGGACTACTGGGGAAAAGGAACACGATGGCACATGCTATAAAAGTACAGATTGTAAAGAAGGGTGGCACCCTTGGTTTGCAGACAAGTACCTACATTTATGTTGCAAATGAGCCCTCTAATATTCAGGAGGAAGCAAACAGGCTGGTTTCAGGTTAGCTGTGTTGCAGTGTGCTCTCACACTGAAGGGGTGGGAATGGGGTGGGAACATGCACTATTATAGCCCAATAGGTATAAATAAGTGCTCATGGGTTTAAATCTCTTAACAACTGAGTAAGAATCTGAGGGGAAGAACCATGTCTAGAATGCCTTCTGCCTTCCCCACAGAAACGCAATGCTGGACTTGCGAGAGTGGCAGAAGCCCTGTATTCGAAGCTCAGAACATCTGGGTTTAATTACCATCTGTGTTTTTGTGAGAAAGTCAACCCTCAGTCTAACTCCTCATCTACAAAAAGAAAAAAAAAAAAAAAAGGAAGGGGATGGTTAATTCCAGTCTTCCAGTCCTGCTTGGGTATTTTAGGATTTTTGTCAGTATTAATAGATTAATATGTGTGAAGATGTCACATAAACTGTAAAAAGCTCTACTGCTGGAAGACGATGATAGTATACCTGGAGCAGGAAAGCAACCAACAGTTGATAGACTGGTTTTGAGATTAGGGTTTATTCATGACTCATCTATGGAAAGATTCCTTTCTGTTTACTTCAGGGCTTCTCAACCTCAGCACTGTTGACATTTTGAACCAGATAATTCCTTGTTGAAAGGTGGAGGGTGAGGGGTGGGGATTGCCTGTGCATTGTAGGATGTTTAGAAATCAAACAATGTACATGTCTATCCTCATATGCCAATAGCAGCCTCCCCAAATGGCAATCCACTCCAGTATTCTTGCTTGGAGAATGCCATGGACAGAGGAACCTGGTGGGCTACAGTCCATAGAGTCACAAAGAGTGGGACACCACTGAGTGACTGAGCAGGCACACACCCCACCCCTATGAGATAAGACAACCAAAATGTCCACAGACATCACCAAATGTCCCGAGGTGGGGTTGGAGCTTTGGGGGCCAAACTGTCCCCCAGTTGAGAACCCCTGATTTAACTTAGGCACAAAAGTCCCCCCTTTTTCTTCCTGAAAAAGCCAGTTTTGTATCCCTGAAGCATAAATGATAACCAGTAGTCGTCATCTGTGATTACTGTGTAGAAGGCACTCGGCTAAACTGTTTGCCTGTATTAACTTCTTTAATCCCACAACTGCAAGGAGGTTCAAGCGATCCTCATTTTACAGATGAAGAAATGGAAGCTTAAAGAGTTGAAGCAATCTGCCCAGGTTCAAAGTCAGAATAAAGCAGAGCTTGCAGTCTGGATCCTGCTCTGTAGGATTCCAGACCTTCCATCTTAACTACCCCTCCTGTCCGTGCTCACGTGAGATACACTGATCAAAACAGCCGCACTCTCTGTTGAACATAAGACAGCACTTGCAGAGGTAAAGCTGACAGAAATATAAAAGCACACAGCTATCTAAAGGCTGTAGCTGCTTGGTAAATATTATTTATATGAACCATGAAACTAGGCAAGGCATTAAAAAAAAAAAAACAGGCATGTCTGAAGAAAGACAGGCAGCAAGTTCTAACGTATTCATGTATAATCACCATTTAATTCCATAGAACCGTTTTTCATGGGGAAATTATATTTTCTTTGTAAATATTTATGTTTTCGCAACAACAGTTGATAGACGGGGGGTTTTGAGATTAGGGTTTATTCATGACTCATCTATGGAAAGATTCCTTTCTGTTTACTTCAGGGCTTCTCAACCTCAGCACTGTTGACATTTTGAACCAGATAATTCCTTGTTGAAAGGTGGAGGGTGAGGGGTGGGGATTGCCTGTGCATTGTAGGATGTTTAGAAATCAAACAATGTACATGTCTATCCTCATATGCCAATAGCAGCCTCCCCAAATGGCAATCCACTCCAGTATTCTTGCTTGGAGAATGCCATGGACAGAGGAACCTGGTGGGCTACAGTCCATAGAGTCACAAAGAGTGGGACACCACTGAGTGACTGAGCAGGCACACACCCCACCCCTATGAGATAAGACAACCAAAATGTCCACAGACATCACCAAATGTCCCGAGGTGGGGTTGGAGCTTTGGGGGCCAAACTGTCCCCCAGTTGAGAACCCCTGATTTAACTTAGGCACAAAAGTCCCCTTTTTCTTCCTGAAAAGCCGGTTTTGAATCCCTGAAGCATAAATGATAACCAGTAGTCGTCATCTGTGATTACTGTGTAGAAGGCACTCGGCTAAACTGTTTGCCTGTATTAACTTCTTTAATCCCACAACTGCAAGGAGGTTCAAGCGATCCTCATTTTACAGATGAAGAAATGGAAGCTTAAAGAGTTGAAGCAATCTGCCCAGGTTCAAAGTCAGAATAAAGCAGAGCTTGCAGTCTGGATCCTGCTCTGTAGGATTCCAGACCTTCCATCTTAACTACCCCTCCTGTCCGTGCTCACGTGAGATACACTGATCAAAACAGCCGCACTCTCTGTTGAACATAAGACAGCACTTGCAGAGGTAAAGCTGACAGAAATATAAAAGCACACAGCTATCTAAAGGCTGTAGCTGCTTGGTAAATATTATTTATATGAACCATGAAACTAGGCAAGGCATTAAAAAAAAAAAAACAGGCATGTCTGAAGAAAGACAGGCAGCAAGTTCTAACGTATTCATGTATAATCACCATTTAATTCCATAGAAACCGTTTTTTCATGGGGAAATTATATTTTCTTTGTAAATATTTATGTTTTCTTATTTAAGTGATGTGAAAAGAGATGAAGCTTCCAAAAGTAGGAAGTAATACTGGTAAGGATAGGTTGATTAAAGAACGTCTTACTTAGCAGAGATGAGTGTGGAAAGCCTTCCTATGGGATCAAGAAGCTCAGGGAAAATGCTGTTGCTCATTAAGCATCTATGTGGGTATGTTTTGCCAAGTGCTTAGCAAAAGTTAATGCCCAATGACTTAATATCTAGGATCTAGGCTCTTTCAAAATAGAGAACTTGTTGATACTATTCTCAATTCCTGAACCCAAAAGTGTTCACACAGTAAAGTTAACCAATATGTATCAAGTCACAGAGGTCAAGAGAGGGCAAAAAAACTTTAATTACGGAAGGATGTATAACTCAGATCATTCTACTTGTACTGTCAATCATTAATGTCCACTGAAATAGTAACCTGGGTAGCAAAGGTATTTAGTTTCTTATGAGATCCATCCCTCCTGGTTGGTTCCTTCTCGACTGACCATGAACAAGATTGTAGCTGCTAATTTACTACAAGGAAACCTGATTACATTTCCCTCCAACTTCTACTCCCCGTAATCAACCAGAATTCCTAACTTTACGGATTGATACACATGTTTATTTCCTCAAATAATCATCTTGAACTTTAGAAATGTGAGGAGCATTATTTTTTTCTATCAGTAACAAGAACAGACCAGTGTTCCCATAGGATCCAGAAGATCTGGTCTTTCCCCCGTCAGAGATTCAGTTTGAGCACATGCATGTAGGATATGGTTACAATCCTGTTCTCACCTTCCCAGCAAGTATCACACATGTAGCGTCAGTCCCCACTGCCACCCGTGCATTTTTAAGAGATGGCCCTGGAGGAGGCGCCTACCTCTGTCCTTGCCCCAGGAGGCATTCTATTTAAGTCAGTTTCATTGTGCTCCTTGCTCCCTTTCATTTGATTTGAATGAACAGTCCGATAATGCAGGTGCCTGAATTCTGAAGGAAATGATTGCGTAGGTCAGGATTCTTTTGGTTACAAAGGACAGAAACCCAACACAAATTTGTTTAGAAAAAAAACTGGGAAATTACTATCTTTCCTAAATGAAAAAGTTTAAGCATGAACCCTCCCAAACCACTGGCACAGAACTTTTAAGTTACAAAGAATCTTTATATTTATTGGATGGTTGATAATAGATAGACAGATAAAGAGCTAGGCAGATGGGGAGGACAGGTCTAGGCACCTTCTAGATGCCATTAAATGATGTGCTGAATGTCTCTCAGCTAGTAAATTACACAGCTGATTACTAGTTAACCCGGGTCCTGTGAAGGCTAACCACTGCACATTTTCCTCCTCAAAATATCTAGTGAATAGCAGAAAAAAAGAGAGAGAAACTGACACCCTTGAAAGCTCTTCTGGGTGAAGAATTGATTTGTACTTTACTAGTACTGCTTCCTTTTCTTTTCATAAGAGGAATTCTATAGGACGACTCTGTGGAATTTCTAACAGTATGTGCAAAGTAAAAGTGGACACTGTATTTTGTCACAATCATGTTAAACAGACAAACAAACCAAGGACTGAATCATTATCATCGGTCATATCATCATATGTCACCATCCTGTTGCTATCTCCAGCAGCAATCCCAAGCACCTTGAGAGTAACTCCCAGCTAGGGCCTGTGTGCATCTGGAGGGTCTCAATGCCTGTGATGCATTCATTCATGATCATATCCCTGACACCAACTGCAATTTTGGTTGAAGTAATGGAGAACAAGCCCTAATGAGACATAAAATCTGAAGAATGAATAGAGGAAAAACAGAACTCTGAAGACTTTACAAGGGCCTTGACTGTAGATATTATTCTTTTTTGAGAGTGTAATGAAAATTAATCATTTCTTGAAGTTCCCATTGGTTATAAATGAAGATTACTAATTGATGACGGACACATATAAGTTACCCTATTGTTGTGGAGCTGTATAAAGTTTCAGCAGAATTACAATGGAAAAGTACCTCTCCTCTACCTGCACTGTGAATTCTACTACCCTCCTACCCCAGGGGGCTTTTTGCCATCAAATATCCCCTCTTTGTGTGTAGGTCAGGAGTTTTTGGTTACAAAGGACAGAAACCCAACACAAATTTGTTTAGAAAAAAAACTGGGAAATTACTATCTTTCCTAAATGAAAAAGTTTAAGCATGAACCCTCCCAAACCACTGGCACAGAACTTTTAAGTTACAAAGAATCTTTATATTTATTGGATGGTTGATAATAGATAGACAGATAAAGAGCTAGGCAGATGGGGAGGACAGGTCTAGGCACCTTCTAGATGCCATTAAATGATGTGCTGAATGTCTCTCAGCTAGTAAATTACACAGCTGATTACTAGTTAACCCGGGTCCTGTGAAGGCTAACCACTGCACATTTTCCTCCTCAAAATATCTAGTGAATAGCAGAAAAAAAGAGAGAGAAACTGACACCCTTGAAAGCTCTTCTGGGTGAAGAATTGATTTGTACTTTACTAGTACTGCTTCCTTTTCTTTTCATAAGAGGAATTCTATAGGACGACTCTGTGGAATTTCTAACAGTATGTGCAAAGTAAAAGTGGACACTGTATTTTGTCACAATCATGTTAAACAGACAAACAAACCAAGGACTGAATCATTATCATCGGTCATATCATCATATGTCACCATCCTGTTGCTATCTCCAGCAGCAATCCCAAGCACCTTGAGAGTAACTCCCAGCTAGGGCCTGTGTGCATCTGGAGGGTCTCAATGCCTGTGATGCATTCATTCATGATCATATCCCTGACACCAACTGCAATTTTGGTTGAAGTAATGGAGAACAAGCCCTAATGAGACATAAAATCTGAAGAATGAATAGAGGAAAAACAGAACTCTGAAGACTTTACAAGGGCCTTGACTGTAGATATTATTCTTTTTTGAGAGTGTAATGAAAATTAATCATTTCTTGAAGTTCCCATTGGTTATAAATGAAGATTACTAATTGATGACGGACACATATAAGTTACCCTATTGTTGTGGAGCTGTATAAAGTTTCAGCAGAATTACAATGGAAAAGTACCTCTCCTCTACCTGCACTGTGAATTCTACTACCCTCCTACCCCAGGGGGCTTTTTGCCATCAAATATCCCCTCTTTGTGTGTAGGTTTACTCAAGATAAAACTACAGCCATCAGTCCCAGTAGTAAAGCAATCCTGTCTCCTATCCCCACTCCCATAACTGTTCTCTTTTCCTCCTTTCAGAACCTCAGGTCTAACTCATTGTCTCCAGTTCTTCATTCCTCATTCATTTTTGATACTGGGACTCGGTTTTCATGCCGTCTATTCTGCTAAACTTGTTCTTGCCAGTTTCTGATACCATATACTAATTTCAATTTCAAAAGTATTCTTTTCCTCCCTTATTTTAGTTGACCGCTTCCTGGCATTTGACATTATAAACTCCATCCTTTAAACTCTCTCCCTGGAAGACCACATTCCCTGGATTTCTTCTATTTGCTTGTTCTTACTTAGAGCATCTCCTCATAAATGCAATTATGCCTCAGGTTCCATTGTCAACAGTTTTTTCATCTACACACTCTTTTAGGAAACCTTATATACTCCTTTGCCTTCAATGACTATGGATGATTTAATGTCTCCCAAATCTTTTCTTCATCAGTAAATCCATAAACATTTCAGCTATCCCAAAGTTTCAACATGCCCCAAATCAGTTGCATTGTGTTAAATCCCACCAAAGTGAGCGTCACGGACTCCTTGTCCCCATGAATACCGGTATCGTCTCTTCTGTTGCCCACGTTGGAAACTTTCGTCATTCCAAACTATTCTACCAAGTCCTTTCAATGCTACTTTCTAAATATTTCTTGCATTTGGCCCATTTTTCCCATTCTCACTGCCATTCCCAAAATGTTTCTCCTGGTTGTTACGAAAAAGCTCTTTATTTGGTTCATCTGCATATGATCCACCTACTCACCTGCCTCTGCTTCCCCATCACCATTTAATTCATCTCTAAAACAAGCTGTCAAAGGACATTCCAAAACCCAAATCTGATCATGTCATTTCTGTGCCTAAAACGCTTCAATGGCTCCCCATTACCTCCAGGATGGAATTTTGACTCTATAGTATGTCTGCCATAAAAGACTTGGCATCTCATTAAATCTCTGTATTTACAGCCCTAGTACAGGATAGACCTTTGATAGGCACCTATTGAATGAATGAATGAATGAATTCTGGGAAAGATGTTCTTAGATTTTAAAAAAAAATGTTATGTGGCTTTTATTTATTTTCAACAAATGATAGTTTTTATGCAAGGACTTTCCTGGCAGTTCAGTGGTTAAGATGTCACCTTCTTTCCAATGGAGGAGGCACAAGTTCAATCACTTGTCAGGAAGCTAAGATCCCACATGCTTCATGGCCAAAAAAGCAAATAAATATAAAACAGAAGCAATATTGTAACAAATTCAATAAGGCTTTAAAAATAGTTCACATAAAACAAAAACTTTAAAAAAAATTTTATACAAAGATAAATTCATATAGTTTATTTATTTTGAAGCTTAACATGTATCATCCAAAGAGTAGGGTCTTAAATTTTGCTTCTCTTTTAGGAAAGATATCTTTTAGGGAAAGCATCTAATAAGATATTTTAGAATATACCACAAATATATAAGGAACTCCTGAATTTGTAAATGGGCTATGTTCCAAACATGCTTTTATATTTTGATTTTGTGAAACTTGGAATGCATTTTCTCATAGAAACAATGTTTTATATATTTTAATTTAGACTTAAATTATTTTAAAATGATTTAAAGTAGTATATAATAAAATGCACATGTCATAAACTATTAGAGTAATGAAAGAAAGTCTATAACAATATATTTGGCCTATGGAAAGTAATTATATCATAAATCTTATAAACCTTCACTAACCCAAAACCAAACAGAAAAAAAATTGTGAGAATCTTGTCAGCGAATAGAATAGGAAAGCAAGAAAACAATGAGAATATTTTTTTCTTTTTTACTTTTGTAACCTCTTTTTTACTTCTTATTATCTAAAATGATATATACTAATTTATCAATACATGTATTTTCTTTGTACTAAATTCTCAGAAAAAATTTTTTACATGGACTCATACAAGGACTGTTTAATAAGCTATTAGGCAAAAATGGTTTAATAGAAAAAGCAGAAATACTATACAGAGAGCTACAATCAATGAAACTGAGAACATATTTCATTAAAGTCCTATGAAGGCAATTCAATAAATAATTCAAGTAATATATACCCATATCTCTGATGTTCTGCCTTGATGTGGAATCAAATCTAGTCATAGCCAGCATGGATCACTTAGAATGTGTATGCATGTAATGTCTCTTTTAATCTTCTCAAAAGCTTTATGTGGTTAGTATAGTCATTACCATTCCCATTTTACAGATGAGCAAACTGAGGCAAAGAAGTGAATGACCTGTCCAGTTCACACAACTTCATTGGTACCATTCCCCTTACATTTTTTTTCTCCTTCTAATATTAATGATCTCATTCAGGAATTCCAAAGCAGGTGAACAAAGCTCTTGAGTTTGAGCTTTCTGTTGTCTTTAAATAGAATTGGGCCACCCCTACCTCTCCAGTGTTATCTATTGTTTTCCTTGCTCATTGAATTTTCATAAAAAAAATAAAATGCCTCTAACCAACCAAACTTGTTCCTCACATTAGGGTTTTACACTTGAAAAAAGCCCCCAACCTACAAAAGTTTTTTTCTACTACCTCTACCTAGAAAATGTTTCCCAAAACTCTTTCCGTGACTGATGCTTTCATATAATCAGATCTCAGCAGAAGTCAAATGACTTCCTCCTTGGCCACACAATCTAGGGAAGCCTACTCAGATATTCTCTAATGCATCTCTAATTTTATTTTCAATCTGTATATTGGTATTTCATTTACGCTTTTCTCCTAACCTCTAGAACTGTGCTAACAGGAATATAATGTGAATCATAAATGCAAGCCACACTTGTAAGTTTAAGCTGTCCAATTGCCACACTAAAAAAATGTAAAAAGCCGTTTTAAAATTGATTTCAGTAATATATTTTCTTCAACGCAATATATCTCAAATATTACCATTTCAATAGAAACCAATAAAAAATAATGAAACAGTTAAACATTCCTTTCTTCATGCAAAGTATTCAAAATCCAGGATTCGTTTTATGTTGGCAACACACTGAAATTCAAATGAACCACATTTAAGATACACAGTAGCCACATTCAAATATTCAATAGCTTTAAGGACAACTTAAAATGTAAACTTTTATTCACTGGTATATCTCTATAACACTAAAGGATTTAATAAGCTATTAGGCAAATGGTTTAATAGAAAAAGCAGAAATACTATACAGAGAGCTACAATCAATGAAACTGAGAACATATTTCATTAAAGTCCTATGAAGGCAATTCAATAAATAATTCAAGTAATATATACCCATATCTCTGATGTTCTGCCTTGATGTGGAATCAAATCTAGTCATAGCCAGCATGGATCACTTAGAATGTGTATGCATGTAATGTCTCTTTTAATCTTCTCAAAAGCTTTATGTGGTTAGTATAGTCATTACCATTCCCATTTTACAGATGAGCAAACTGAGGCAAAGAAGTGAATGACCTGTCCAGTTCACACAACTTCATTGGTACCATTCCCCTTACATTTTTTTTCTCCTTCTAATATTAATGATCTCATTCAGGAATTCCAAAGCAGGTGAACAAAGCTCTTGAGTTTGAGCTTTCTGTTGTCTTTAAATAGAATTGGGCCACCCCTACCTCTCCAGTGTTATCTATTGTTTTCCTTGCTCATTGAATTTTCATAAAAAAAATAAAATGCCTCTAACCAACCAAACTTGTTCCTCACATTAGGGTTTTACACTTGAAAAAAGCCCCCAACCTACAAAATTTTTTTTCTACTACCTCTACCTAGAAAATGTTTCCCAAAACTCTTTCCGTGACTGATGCTTTCATATAATCAGATCTCAGCAGAAGTCAAATGACTTCCTCCTTGGCCACACAATCTAGGGAAGCCTACTCAGATATTCTCTAATGCATCTCTAATTTTATTTTCAATCTGTATATTGGTATTTCATTTACGCTTTTCTCCTAACCTCTAGAACTGTGCTAACAGGAATATAATGTGAATCATAAATGCAAGCCACACTTGTAAGTTTAAGCTGTCCAATTGCCACACTAAAAAAATGTAAAAAGCCGTTTTAAAAATTGATTTCAGTAATATATTTTCTTCAACGCAATATATCTCAAATATTACCATTTCAATAGAAACCAATAAAAAATAATGAAACAGTTAAACATTCCTTTCTTCATGCAAAGTATTCAAAATCCAGGATTCGTTTTATGTTGGCAACACACTGAAATTCAAATGAACCACATTTAAGATACACAGTAGCCACATTCAAATATTCAATAGCTTTAAGGACAACTTAAAATGTAAACTTTTATTCACTGGTATATCTCTAGAACATAGACTAGCATAATAATGCCTGACTCTGTAGGTGTTCATAAAACTATGGAATGAATGAATGAATGTTGAACGTGTGAAATATTAGTGTCCCAGAATGCCTCTACTGTGTTAGTGCCAAATTTGCCCATGACAAAGATGACATTTTCTTATGTAATTTTAGGTGAATGCCAACACCTTGACTCAGCTGGTGAACTGATTTCAGATGTCTGACTTCCAGAACTGAACAAAAGTCAATGTATGTTTTTTTAAAATAGCTGTTTGTGATCATTTGTCACAGTAGCCATAAGAAATGTATACATTTATTGATCTATCAAACAATCTCCATACTAGATACAATTCTTTGAGAGCTTGCAAAAATATTACAGTCAAATGTCCACTCCTCTCTGTATCCCTAGCCATTTGCCACATGAATTAGCAGATCCTCTCTTTAAGGGATATATAGTTGGTTTCTTCACGCTATCTGTTGCTTTGGCCAGTAGAATGCTGCAGAAGCAACATTCTGCCAGCTCCTAATCTAGGCCTCAGGAGAGCTTGCATGCTTTCTTCCTCTCATCTGGAGCTCTCTGTATTTCCATGTTAACAAGCCTGGGATAAGCCCACTGGATACAAGAGACAAGGGACCCAGATGTCCTCCATTGTCCCACCTGACAGTGAACCATCTGCTAGACATGTAAGTTAGGTTGTCTTAGGCCAGCCAACTCTCAGTTGACCTGCCAGCAGCTGACTGCAGACAAATGAGTCATCTCCACAGAGATCAAAATAACTGCCTAGCTGAGTCTAGCCCAGACTGTTAGCCTACAGAAGTGTGAGTTCAATAAATTGTTGTTTTTTAAAGCTGCTGATTGTTGGGCTAGCTTGTTATGCAGCAATAAGTAACTGATATACTCCCATAAAGCGAATTCCTTCTACATGTGTTTGGCCTTCACATACAAATTCAGAGGAGGAGTCTGCCAAATAAAGGACAGTTTGTAGCCTCACTTGGGGACAGTGGCAACGACTCCATTTCTTACTGGAACTCTATAGAGCTAAAAGTTTCTACAGAAGCACCATTTCATCCTATTGAGTATCTCAATGAATTGACTAAGGCCAACTGCTCATCATATATCACAGTGGAGATAGTACAAATCTGGTATTTCAAGGTTGGTATGAGTACATAGCTGCTCTAAACATTTATTAAGTACCTCATTTCCTGCCAAATACAAGTTTGAGTAACAGTGAATCCTTTTTTCCCAGTAAAGATGAATTTGTTACAGATACGCCGTTGATAACTATAAGAACATACCTGTTGAACCGTTAGTGTGATCAAATTGAATCCTGAAGAATAGCTGTTTAAAAACCATGATTCTAATTTTGTTGCAGTTGACATGAAATTTCACTTTCTGTTAATTAGCCACCAATTTCAGCTAGTTCTTATTCTGGTTCTGAATAAAAATAAAACTATGCTACCTGGATATTGGTCTTCCTGTTTGATAGGGCAGGAACTCAGTTTATCAGAGTGATATTCAAGTAAGTGACAAAGAGATGCCAGGATAGGACCTATACACCAATGCGTTAAAATTGTAATTCAGGAATATATTTCAGAAACTGGCACTTGATAAGCAGTCCAGGTTGCCGGTGATCCCAACAGCTTGCTAAATACCTGTGAGGGCAAAGGAAAGACAAAAACTAAAATTTAGTCATCCTACCACCAGAAACAGAAAAAATTCCATTAACTACAGGAAGAGGGACAGTGAATGGTAAATCATAAGAGCAGTCACTTTAAATAGGGATGGCCTTCCCTGATGGCTCAGACGGTTAGGAATCAGTGCAGGAGACCCAGGTTTGATCCCTCCATCAGAAAGATCCCCTAGAGAATGAAGTAGCAACCCACTCCAGTATTCTTGCCTAGAGAACTCCATGGACAAAAACCGACAACATGAAAGAACAGAGAGCTTTCTTGTATTATCCTTCACTGTGTATCTGTGTATCACGCAGATCAAAGACAGCAGAATCAGTACTAGCCAGAACACAAGGCAAGGGAGCCCATCAAGGAAAACAATAACTTTTGGAGGGAGAAAGCCCCGCCCATACCCTTTGTAGCTTTATGCAGCAATAAGTAACTGATATACTCCCATAAAGCGAATTCCTTCTACATGTGTTTGGCCTTCACATACAAATTCAGAGGAGGAGTCTGCCAAATAAAGGACAGTTTGTAGCCTCACTTGGGGACAGTGGCAACGACTCCATTTCTTACTGGAACTCTATAGAGCTAAAAGTTTCTACAGAAGCACCATTTCATCCTATTGAGTATCTCAATGAATTGACTAAGGCCAACTGCTCATCATATATCACAGTGGAGATAGTACAAATCTGGTATTTCAAGGTTGGTATGAGTACATAGCTGCTCTAAACATTTATTAAGTACCTCATTTCCTGCCAAATACAAGTTTGAGTAACAGTGAATCCTTTTTTCCCAGTAAAGATGAATTTGTTACAGATACGCCGTTGATAACTATAAGAACATACCTGTTGAACCGTTAGTGTGATCAAATTGAATCCTGAAGAATAGCTGTTTAAAAACCATGATTCTAATTTTGTTGCAGTTGACATGAAATTTCACTTTCTGTTAATTAGCCACCAATTTCAGCTAGTTCTTATTCTGGTTCTGAATAAAAATAAAACTATGCTACCTGGATATTGGTCTTCCTGTTTGATAGGGCAGGAACTCAGTTTATCAGAGTGATATTCAAGTAAGTGACAAAGAGATGCCAGGATAGGACCTATACACCAATGCGTTAAAATTGTAATTCAGGAATATATTTCAGAAACTGGCACTTGATAAGCAGTCCAGGTTGCCGGTGATCCCAACAGCTTGCTAAATACCTGTGAGGGCAAAGGAAAGACAAAAACTAAAATTTAGTCATCCTACCACCAGAAACAGAAAAAATTCCATTAACTACAGGAAGAGGGACAGTGAATGGTAAATCATAAGAGCAGTCACTTTAAATAGGGATGGCCTTCCCTGATGGCTCAGACGGTTAGGAATCAGTGCAGGAGACCCAGGTTTGATCCCTCCATCAGAAAGATCCCCTAGAGAATGAAGTAGCAACCCACTCCAGTATTCTTGCCTAGAGAACTCCATGGACAAAAACCGACAACATGAAAGAACAGAGAGCTTTCTTGTATTATCCTTCACTGTGTATCTGTGTATCACGCAGATCAAAGACAGCAGAATCAGTACTAGCCAGAACACAAGGCAAGGGAGCCCATCAAGGAAAACAATAACTTTTGGAGGGAGAAAGCGTACTATTCCCCAACTTGGCTCTCATTACTACCTTCCTTTATTTGGAGAATGAGACTCTCAAAACACAGAAAGTAAGTGTGGACCATGTGTGTGTGTGTGTGTATGTGTGTGTACAAAAAGATGGAAAGTTGGTGGTGACAATAGATATACTACACACTTGGAATCATAGATCTAATATGTAAGGTACTATGAGCAAATATGCAAATAAGGACTAAATAACCAAATCTGTTAGCTAACCATGGGGATTCTAGTTTCATTTTTACTCCATAGGTTCAAAATATCACTAGATATTTTGAGTGGCATAGAATCCGTCTAAATCCAGCCAACCTGAAACATTTAATAGTCTAGGACTTGTGAACATTAACCTGCTCCCCAACTGGAGCTGACTTAAATTCTTCAGCACAAGGGAAATTCTTACTGTAATACAAGAAAAAGAAAATATGTCAACATTTTTAGTAAGATAATAGAAGACAAGAAACATTTGTAATTGCAATAGAATTCAAAACAGGTGACATAATAAAAAATATAAAAACAGAATTGGAATCAGGTAATGTTTAATTGACATTAGGAATGAAAAGGCTGAATTAAAATAGAAGACTCTAGTAAAGCTTATTAAATAGCAAAACTGAGACAAAAAAAGATATTGAATTAGTGAGTAAGGTCAACATTTAGTAAGACTTTTCCAAAAATGAAAGAAGTAACAAAAGTGAAAATAAAAGTGAAGATAACAAAGTCCAGAAGTAGACATTTTATAAATGGGTAAATTAGTGTTATTGAAGAACCATGAACCAAAAGACCAAAATCAAAATTGAAAATATAATGAAGAAAACTTTACTGACTGAAATGAAGACATAAGTTTTCAAATTTAAAGGACTTGCTTTGTACTATAAAAATAATGAGAAGACAGCCATAACCAAACACATTCTAGTAAATTTTTATTAAAAAGATGAATAAATCCCTGTAAGTATTCATGCAGAAAAGAAGTTTTATGTGGCAGAAAAGAAGTTTTATATGGAATAAAAGAATTTTGGCTTATGAGTTCTCTGCAGTATTAAGTATCTTAATACAACAGTGTGATGTTTCTAAAGTTTTAAGAGACAAAGCTTGTATCAGCCAAGGATTCATATGTATGTGGAGGTAACACAGAGGAGAAGCAGGTGACAGAGGATGAGATGGTTGGATAGCATCATCAATTCAATGGGCATGAGTTAGGGCAAACTCCAGGAGATAGTGAAGGACAGGGAAGCCTGGATTGCTGCAGTCTGTGAGATCACAAAGTGTTGGACACAACTGAACAACTGAACAACAACAGAGAGGAAAATATGAAAATATAGAAACCACATTAAAGAAGCAGGGTGTGAAGGATAGCAATGAGCATTAAATCCAATTAAAAATGGAATCACTGAAATAATTATTATAATCACTATTGCATGAAAATAAAACCAAATATCAGAAATAACTATTAACAGAAACCTATGTGCTTAGTCACTCACCTGTGTTCGACTCCTTGTGACCCCATGGACTGCAGCCTGCTAGGTTCTTCTATCCATGGGGATTCTCCAGGCAAGAATACTGGAGACAGCCAGTGGATTGCCATGCCCTCCTCCAACCAATTTTACATGTTTTTATCATAAAAATATTGGACAAGTTACAAATATATATTCAGAGATATTCACAGTATTATTGCTTATGAAAGCAAAATATCTATCAACCTAAACAATAATCATCTACAAAGATTTAGTTAAATAAATTATGATATAGTCATGTATTAAATATCTCTAAGTGTCAACAGTACTTATACAGGATATTCTTTGCTTTCTTAGTCATTCTCTGCTTTATCAGAATTTCTTATAATGCACAGTAAAGCTATATAGACAAAATTCTTGAGAGAATTCAGAAAATCTCTCAGAATTTCTCTGACTTTATTTACTGCATTATCTATTTTATAAAATTTACTTTTCCTAAACCATCACCATTTAGATTGTTTTAAAGCTATCTTATTTTAAAATTAAAGATTAGAACAAGAAGTAACTCAGGATTTAAAAAATAGCCTCTTGATAAATAATGAAAAATCTTACCCAGACTTATAAAATAATCCTAAGACATACAGAGGCAAGTATATTACTATAATTTATTATTTAGTAAAAAATAAATAAAAAATAATCATTGTATTCAAGATATTAGAACACAGAAATAAAACAAAGTATATTAATGATAATTTATTAATTCTTTGAAAAATAATATAAACAAATGTCTCATGAATATAATAAATGAAGTACACAATGGACAAAATTAGAATGCAAAGGATATGCTATAGTGATAGAGAATTTCTGAACTATAGTATACAGTGTACAACTCTATACTAGTAATTTGTAAAGTCTTGACAAAATGAATTATTTTCTTGAAAAAATATAAATTCCAAGATCAACCTAAGTTCATGCAGAAATCTCAGCTAGAAGGAAAAGTAAGAAAATGCTTGAGGAACTATTGACTTTCCCATATTCCTGCATTATACAAAATGTATTTTTGGATAGCTAAACATTGATGAAGGTAAATTCTTTTTAGAAGAATTCTAGCTAACAAATGGAAAAGGAATGGTAGAAGCAGAAAATCCCATTTTGCAGCAGAAGGAAAGGAAGGAAAACAAGGGAGGGAGGAAGGAAGGATACCTAAGGTACCTACAGATACCTAAGAGAATGGATACAGGCGGGGTTGGAAAGAAAATTGATTGAAAATCTATATAAAAACCATATTTTCTCACCAACTCTAAGCATCCACAAAACCACCGTCTCTGAGTCCAAAAGAGGACTAGAGTTTTATTCTCTAGAGAGGGTAATTAGAAGACCTCTAGTATGGGGGGACACAAGGGATCTCAGAGAACTGCAATGTCATACAAGGAATTGCAGAGAATTCCTTGTATGCAGGGAATACAAGGAATTAAGTAAAAAATCTGTTAACCAAATGTTAGGTTCGAATTTGGCATCCAGCTAAACTATCACTCAAATGAACAAAATATGTCAGGTACCACCGATTATGTTTACCTTCAAAAGCTATTATAGGAAGTGTTCCACCAAACAGGGAAATAAACCAAGAAAACTGAAAATGTAAGATCCAGGAAATTTACCTAAACCATCACCATTTAGATTGTTTTAAAGCTATCTTATTTTAAAATTAAAGATTAGAACAAGAAGTAACTCAGGATTTAAAAAATAGCCTCTTGATAAATAATGAAAAATCTTACCCAGACTTATAAAATAATCCTAAGACATACAGAGGCAAGTATATTACTATAATTTATTATTTAGTAAAAAATAAATAAAAAATAATCATTGTATTCAAGATATTAGAACACAGAAATAAAACAAAGTATATTAATGATAATTTATTAATTCTTTGAAAAATAATATAAACAAATGTCTCATGAATATAATAAATGAAGTACACAATGGACAAAATTAGAATGCAAAGGATATGCTATAGTGATAGAGAATTTCTGAACTATAGTATACAGTGTACAACTCTATACTAGTAATTTGTAAAGTCTTGACAAAATGAATTATTTTCTTGAAAAAATATAAATTCCAAGATCAACCTAAGTTCATGCAGAAATCTCAGCTAGAAGGAAAAGTAAGAAAATGCTTGAGGAACTATTGACTTTCCCATATTCCTGCATTATACAAAATGTATTTTTGGATAGCTAAACATTGATGAAGGTAAATTCTTTTTAGAAGAATTCTAGCTAACAAATGGAAAAGGAATGGTAGAAGCAGAAAATCCCCATTTTGCAGCAGAAGGAAAGGAAGGAAAACAAGGGAGGGAGGAAGGAAGGATACCTAAGGTACCTACAGATACCTAAGAGAATGGATACAGGCGGGGTTGGAAAGAAAATTGATTGAAAATCTATATAAAAACCATATTTTCTCACCAACTCTAAGCATCCACAAAACCACCGTCTCTGAGTCCAAAAGAGGACTAGAGTTTTATTCTCTAGAGAGGGTAATTAGAAGACCTCTAGTATGGGGGGACACAAGGGATCTCAGAGAACTGCAATGTCATACAAGGAATTGCAGAGAATTCCTTGTATGCAGGGAATACAAGGAATTAAGTAAAAAATCTGTTAACCAAATGTTAGGTTCGAATTTGGCATCCAGCTAAACTATCACTCAAATGAACAAAATATGTCAGGTACCACCGATTATGTTTACCTTCAAAAGCTATTATAGGAAGTGTTCCACCAAACAGGGAAATAAACCAAGAAAACTGAAAATGTAAGATCCAGGAAATAAGGACCCAATGTAGATGAGAGCTACAGGTATCACAGCTGTGCAGCAGACCTGTTCTAGACACAAGGTCTGCGAAGAACAGACCTTGTACAAGGTCTGTGAGCTTAAGAAAGGATGTCTCAGGGGAGAGGGAAGGTCAATAAAAGAGGCAAAGAAACGTGAAAGTAATCTGATATATTTTAGTATGATATATTTTAGTAAATTTAGAAAATTTATGCTTCTAGCAGATAATTTTTGGATAATTAACAAAGGGGTATATAGAAAACTAAGCAAAAAGATAATATTTATTACCACAAAGGCAAAATTGTTTTTAATATATGAGAAAGAAAGTGTGACCCTTATGTATTTCTTGGTCAACTGTAAATAACATTGACATAGTCATAATAATATAAGCACAAAAGACTTTAGGAAAACTTCAATATCTGTATAAGAAAATGATGAAAGAGGAAATGGGTAAAGATGTTTATTGGTAAGGGAAGATGGGAGAAAAGATAAGCTTTCATTGTTCATAGAAGGAAGTCAAAAATAAAGTATAAAAACTCAGGAAATAACAACATAGACATGCTATTTAGAGATAAAAACTAAATAGAAGTAATCACTAAAGCATCTATGAAGAGTAAAATTCTGGGTGCAGAAAAGTAGACACAGGTAACAACTGTTTTTGTGTTGTAAGTCTAGTAAAAATGACTTTTTAAACCATGTATATGTGTATAGCACTGATAGAAAATAAACAATTAAAATTTTTAAATGACATAAACTAAAACCCATGAGAAAATTTAGCAGATCAGAATCTCATAACCCAGTTTATTGTTTTGCCATCTTCTAGAATAAGGTTTTTAATAAGTATGAAGTATGTTTCTGAAAATCAGGAGAAATATTGTCATTTGTGTTTTTAGTTTTTAATAGTTAATTAGGTTCTAGAATGCAGAACCACTCCAGCTTATCCAGTCAGAAGCATTACTAATACAGAGAAACAAGTATACACAGGGTTTGAGGAGCAAGATCTAGTCTTCGCTTCCAGAAATGATTCCCAGCTACAACAATGAACCCATGTGGGAACTGCTGTTTCTCCATCAGAAATCTAGAAAACAAGGAAAATGGCATTGCTCACTCCAGGAACACATCATCTTAGCAACAGTCCACACCAGCAAAATGGATGTGCTGTGTCCTACTTCTCAACCAGTCACACACCCTTCAGAAAAATAAATGCTTCACAACCAAACTTGTGCAAAGCAGCGGAAGCACAATCAATTCTGACTTCCAAAAACTATATTTGGAAAAATCCCAAATATAAGGAAAATGGTGAAATGTAGACTGACTTCCAGCTGCTTTTTTTAAATAAGGCATGAGCCATAGGTTGGAATGAAGTTGTTTGAGCTAAAGAACATGGAATATATAATGCTGTAGATGCTCATAGACCCCAGACAGGATTGACCACCTAACTAAAGCTAGGACAGTTGTTAATTCCATTAGAAGAATTCCTAAAACTGATCTCTCAGAAGGCATAGCATTTAATAAGAAGTCAATAACTAGTAACAGGGCTTCCCTGGTGGTCCAGTGGGTAAAGACACCGCCTTGCAGTGCAAGGGGCGCCGGTTCAATCCCTGGCCTGGGAAGATTCCATGTGCTGGGGAGCAGCTGGACAGATATGTTCAATTACCAAGTCAGAGCTGTGGAGTGCATGCGTCCAGAGCCGGTGCTCTGAGATGAGAGGGGCCACTGCGGTGGGCAGCCCACAAAGGCCAAAGAACAAAGATGAAAATAAGTGAAAGACCAATAGAAGTGGGGAAAAAAAAAAAAAAAACTAAAGTATAATAACTAATAACAGCTAATAAAACTATACATTTATATATGATTATATATCATATTTAGGGGCTCCCCTGATGGCTCAGACAGTAAACAATCTGCCTGCAATGCAGGAGATCTGGGTTCTGTCTATGTCAGTAAGATCCCCTGGAGAAGAAAATGGCTCCCCAATCCAGTACTCTTGTCTGAAGAATTTCATGGACAGAGGAACTTTCTGGGCTACAGTCCATAGAGTCACAAAGAGTCAGACACAACTGAGCGACTAGTCTAGTCTACATATCATATTATGCCCTTTATTGGAGATTGAAGGATATGACAATTAGGTATTCATGGATAAGACTGTATCATACAATCTGGACAGGAAAAATCCCATTGATGAGATTATGGAGACAGTACTGAAAGGCAAATTAACTCAAAGTTTTAACCCTGTATGCCATTCAAATGATAAACTGAGGCCAACTCACAGTGGCTTTGTAAAGAAAGTATGCAATGGAATCCAAAAGACCTTTAACTGTAGTATATGTGAGGCTCTTTCTTATGCAAAATAGGAGCTTAGTTTGTCAAAAAGTGGAGTAAGGGTCCTGCTTAGAGGAAGTATAAAAGCTTAAGCTCTGACCTTCATGGAAGTTTATGGGGTCCCTCTGTGTTCAAAAAAACAGATATAAATATAATTTTATATATCCTGGAGCCCATGGTAGTGATTATTACAATCCTAGACAAGTCCTTACTTTTCACGATATATCTAGGAGTTAGAAAGCCTGATACACAAGACAAGAGAAGAATCCTTTAGGGATTTTAATTTAAAAGATGACTATATTTGGAATAGGTTGTCAATAGGTTGTGAGATACACAACAAATATACATAATCACATCCATAGACTCGCTCTTTAAGGCTAGATTAAAATTCCAATATAATTAGTCAAAGATTCCAAATGTTGTTGGCTTCCATGGCTCAGATGGTAAAGAATCCCCCTGCACTGCAGGAGACCCAGGTTTGACCCCTGGGTTGGGAAGATTCCCTGGAGAAAGGAATGGCAACCCACCACAGTATTCTTCCCTGGAGAATCCCATGAACAGAGAAGTCTGGTGGGCTACAGTCCATGGGGTCTCAAAGAGTAGGACAAACTACTGATACCTTGGAGTGAAGTGATATGCACCTTCTATTGATTTCATCAATAAAAGATTGAATTGTCCCTGAAATAAGAACAGTGTGTTGGTCCTTAGAATGTTTACCCTCGGTTTCGTCCCTCACCTTCCCCATTTTCTGCTCTGCTCCGTGTGCAGGGGGGCTGACCCACAGGCTGTTTTCCCCAGACTCCTTTGTCCACTGCTGTTTTGCTGAATGTAGTCAGAGAGATGTCACAGAGTAGTCAGAGGATGGGGAACGAAGGTTATTTCTCCCCGTCTTCCTTGAGGATCATCTCTGGCAGCATATATACTTCCTCCTTGATACCAGCTATCACTAAAAAAAAGTCCACCTTGCTTTCAGCTTCCTCTAGGCAGCCCTGAACTCTAGGCTCTGATAATATTACTTCCTCCTCCTTCAGTCTCTCCAGCAGTTGCTAATCTCATGCATCATGATTTCTGCTTTCCTGATTGGACTCTGACTGATAAAGTTATTGCAATAATTCTTTTGAGTTGATCGACAGTTTTTTTCTCCCAGTTGGGGCAAGAGATGGTTGGCACTTGGCCTGTGATGTTTCTAAGAAATCAGCTTTAGTAATTGTCTCTTTTTTTTTTATTATGTAAGTTTGTTAACTTTTCCTAGTGATCTAGTGTGTGTGGATCAAGGATTTCATTTGACATATGAAAGATACTTGGGATAATAAAAGGACTCTGTGAGTGCTTAATTAGGAGGCAAAAATCAGCCCACCTCCTCTGTGTGTTTCTCAGCCTGGTTCTCCATCAGAATAATATGGGGGGTGGGGGTGGATAAAAATTACCTGGGTTCTAATTTAAATAGTTTAGGAAAAGGACTCTAATCACATCCATAGACTCGCTCTTTAAGGCTAGATTAAAATTCCAATATAATTAGTCAAAGATTCCAAATGTTGTTGGCTTCCATGGCTCAGATGGTAAAGAATCCCCCTGCACTGCAGGAGACCCAGGTTTGACCCCTGGGTTGGGAAGATTCCCTGGAGAAAGGAATGGCAACCCACCACAGTATTCTTCCCTGGAGAATCCCATGAACAGAGAAGTCTGGTGGGCTACAGTCCATGGGGTCTCAAAGAGTAGGACAAACTACTGATACCTTGGAGTGAAGTGATATGCACCTTCTATTGATTTCATCAATAAAAGATTGAATTGTCCCTGAAATAAGAACAGTGTGTTGGTCCTTAGAATGTTTACCCTCGGTTTCGTCCCTCACCTTCCCCATTTTCTGCTCTGCTCCGTGTGCAGGGGGGCTGACCCACAGGCTGTTTTCCCCAGACTCCTTTGTCCACTGCTGTTTTGCTGAATGTAGTCAGAGAGATGTCACAGAGTAGTCAGAGGATGGGGAACGAAGGTTATTTCTCCCCGTCTTCCTTGAGGATCATCTCTGGCAGCATATATACTTCCTCCTTGATACCAGCTATCACTAAAAAAAAGTCCACCTTGCTTTCAGCTTCCTCTAGGCAGCCCTGAACTCTAGGCTCTGATAATATTACTTCCTCCTCCTTCAGTCTCTCCAGCAGTTGCTAATCTCATGCATCATGATTTCTGCTTTCCTGATTGGACTCTGACTGATAAAGTTATTGCAATAATTCTTTTGAGTTGATCGACAGTTTTTTTCTCCCAGTTGGGGCAAGAGATGGTTGGCACTTGGCCTGTGATGTTTCTAAGAAATCAGCTTTAGTAATTGTCTCTTTTTTTTTTATTATGTAAGTTTGTTAACTTTTCCTAGTGATCTAGTGTGTGTGGATCAAGGATTTCATTTGACATATGAAAGATACTTGGGATAATAAAAGGACTCTGTGAGTGCTTAATTAGGAGGCAAAAATCAGCCCACCTCCTCTGTGTGTTTCTCAGCCTGGTTCTCCATCAGAATAATATGGGGGGTGGGGGTGGATAAAAATTACCTCCACCAAGGAGATTCTAATTTAAATAGTTTAGGATCAATATTTTTAGGCATAAATATTACCTAGGAACTAGCTAAAAAAGCAAAATGTGCGTTCTTCCCCATCCTATACCTACTGAATCAAAAGCTTCTTGAGGTTGGCACAGGAAATCTTTGTTTCAACAAGCCTACCAGGTGATTTGATGTACACTGAACTTTTAAGTGCTACTGTTCTAAAACTGGGGCTTCCCCAGTGGCTTAGTGAGCAAAGAATCCAGGGACTTTCAAAAGAGTCAGGCACAACTTAGCAACTATACAACAGCAAAGTCAATCATGATGTCCCTCTCTCCCATAGCCGAGCAGTAAACTTGTGACTCAGAACAGGCCAACCCAATTCCTTTTCCTGGGACAGGAAAGAATGAGAGAGCTGATTCATCACTCTGATGGCAGCTTTCTTGCCAAGCCACTTGAGTCCTATCCAACTCTGTGCAACCCTATGGGCTGAAGCCCACCAGGCTCCTCTGCCCCCTGGTATTCTCCAAGAATACTGGAGTGGATTGCCATGCCCTCTCCAAGGCATATCCCTGACCTAGGGATCGAAGCCAGCATCGCAGGCAGATTCTTAACCTCTCAACCACTGGAGAAACCCGTGATGGCACCCTAATAGGATGATTAAATCACCTTCTGTTCACAAAACCCAAGAACTTTCCAAGTTCTTGCTGTTTCTAACCTGGCCCTTGAGCTTCCTTTTATGTGTGAGTACCCATGGCCTTACAGTCAATTCTCTTTTTGATTGAGTTTTTCAAGAAAGGGTTTCTGTGGTTTGCAACATACAATCCTGACAAAAAGCATAAAAATGGGAATTCTGAACATTTCCTTCAAAATGATCAATGCTGAATTCATAAATTGCATATGTGATCAAAAAATTGTATACAGTGCATGAATGTACCTTTAGTACTTTAAAAATCATTTTTGAAAAGGGAAAATATAATAACATTTTATCCAGTTTGACTTATACTTTCTTAGGAATAAGAACTTTCTAAACTCTCAATGTGTTATTTGTGGATGAGTGGTTGGGAATAGCAGCTTGAAGCCTTCTCTTTTCTCTTACCATTTAGAAACAAAAGAAAAAAATATGAAAATAAGCTAGCTCCTTATTCAAGCAAAACTGTTTTAAATGTTAAAATTCTAAGTATAGCTACAAAAGTGGTTTTTGTCAAGATTGGATGCATAACAGGCAGTTAAATTTTAGTGGATATTTTAATATGTATTTAATCCCCAAAGAAACATGATGTGGTATTATTTTTAGTTGATTCATCAACAAATTATGCTTTTCTCATAAATAAAAAATCAGGAAAACTAAAGAGAATTAAGCTTTTTGTGACTAAATCATAGGAATGTAATGTACAGCACAACAGCTATAGTTAATAATATTGTATTACACATTTGAAAGTTGCTGTGAGAGTTGATCTCAAAAGTTCTCATCACATACACAAAAAATTCTGTAGCTATATATGACTATGGATGTCAACTATATTTATCTTGGTGACCATTCTGCAATATATTCAAATATCAAATCATGATGTGGTACACCTGAAACTAATAGAATATTGTACCATACCTCAATTTTAAAAAGAAAATTAAATGCTTTATTAGGCCAAATGTATATTTAAATATGTGATGACTAATGCACCATATATATAAACCAATATTAAGTAAAAGAATAAAGTGCTCTTTGAAGACATACTGATGCAGAAGTTTTACTTGCATTTTGAATCACTTATGTTTAGTTCCAATAATAATTATTTTTAACTCTTAGGCACTTTCCCTTATTTCACTAAAAGGTGTTCATGTTCAAAAAAAAAAAAAAAAAAGCTGGCAAACACTGATAGGGATCCTCACTTGAAAGGAACCAGAGAGGTCACGCAGATAACCCTGAGAGGTGAGATACTAGCACAATTCCTTAGACTCTCTGGGCCTATCAGACACTCTTGCTTTCTGCCACCACAAATGCCCTTCAGCACTTGTAGAACAGTGAGTTTGCATCAGTGTCTAGGCAAGGTCTGTAACTTATGAATTACAAAACCATACATGTACCTTCTATGTACCTTCCTACCTCCAGATGAAGTTTTGAGGTGAACCTGCATATTTTGAGACTAAAATCCAGAGCAATTGCCCAGGATATGACGCAAAGGTTGGTTTAAGACCTTCTCTATGTTGAGTGATACTGCTAAATTAAAGTTTCCTACATCTGAGTTTAGAGATTGAACTTCTGATACTTAAAAGAGGTGTAGAACTGACGGTCTTCCTCCAGTTCTCTGCTAAGAGTTTGCTGTGACGCCATGCCAAGGAACCAAGAACAGACATTGTGTCCCTTTGGTTGTTTCTGTTGCCCCAACCAGTCACTTTTGAACGTTTCTGCTGTGTCCAGCTGTCTCTGGTGAAGCTGATACATAAACTTCCAATAATCAGGATCCCATGACATTGAGAGTCTATAAATAATGAAGAACAATTCAAAGTTCCCAGACAAGATTGTTCTCCTTTTCAAATGGGCTGCTCCAATAAGCAGGGGAAGGGTAGACTTAGAAGACTGGAGAAGACGACAATATCAGACCTTTAGAATACTTGTAAAAATTTTATATGAGTTTGAACTGGGGCCTAATCTGACTACCATGACATGATGAATGTCATGTGGCTGACTAAATCTCATTCTAGACCAAGAGTTTCCATGTTCATCTACATAAGCCAAGAATCCTAGGATCTAAAGCTATAAAAATTAAATAAACAGAAAAGCAAATAAATAAAGGAAGAATTTTAATCAACCATAGTATCCATCAGCATGCTCCATCCAATTGATTAGAGTCCTACTGTGTGTTACTTCTGAAAGTACAACCAAAAGATACATGGTTTGTCAATTGTTTTGTTTTGTTTTGTTTTGGTAAGAACATACTCTCTTAGCATATTTTAATTGTACATTTCAATATATATTTACATGTTATACATTAGATTCTCCAATCTTATTCATCTTGTATCTGAAAGTCTGTGTATCTTTACCAACTTCTCTATTTCGCCCAGGTCAGATTTATCCCTGAGTTTTATTTTATTTTATTTACTTATTTTTGGCTTTTCTGGGTTTTCGCTGCTGCTGCAGGCTCTTCTCTAGCTGCAGGGAGTGGGGGACACTCTCTAGTTCATGTGAGCAGGCTTCTTATTGTGGTGACTTATCTCGTTGTGGAACTCAGGCTCTAGCACACACAGGCTTCAATAGTTGCAGCACATGGGCTTAATAATTGTGGCTCCAAGGCTCCAGAGTACAGGCTCAATAGTTGTGACTCATGAGCTTAGTTGCTCCGCAGCATGTGGGATCTTCCCGGATCAGGGATCGAACTTATGTCTCCTGCATTGGCAGGCCAGCTCTTTACCACTGAGCTACCAGGGAAGCTCCTGACTTTTTATTTTATTTTATTTTAATTGAAGTATAGCTGAAACTAACAGTGTTGTTAATTTCTGGCATACAGCAGTGATTCAGTTATTTGTTTTTCAGATTCTTTTCCATTATAGGTTACTACATGAAGTTGAATATATAGGAATATATATCCCTGTGCTATATAGGAAAGCCTTATGATTTATCTATTATATATATAGAAGTGTGTATCTGATAATCTTAACTATAAGTTTGTTCTCCATATCTCTATATTCTACATATAAGTTTCATATTGTATCTATCTTTGTCTGACTTACTTCACTTAGTATAATAACCTCTGGGTCTATCCATGTGGCTGCAAATGTCATTATTTCATTATTTTAATGACTAAGTAATATCTCAATGTGTGTGTGTACGTCTGTGGATACACTCATCTTCTTTATCCATTCCCTCTGTTGGTGGACACTTTTTAAAGGTTTTACTACATATCAGACCAGATGAGTTTCCATGTTCATGCTGCTGACTAAATCTCATTCTAGACCAAGAGTTTCCATGTTCATCTACATAAGCCAAGAATCCTAGGATCTAAAGCTATAAAAATTAAATAAACAGAAAAGCAAATAAATAAAGGAAGAATTTTAATCAACCATAGTATCCATCAGCATGCTCCATCCAATTGATTAGAGTCCTACTGTGTGTTACTTCTGAAAGTACAACCAAAAGATACATGGTTTGTCAATTGTTTTGTTTTGTTTTGTTTTGGTAAGAACATACTCTCTTAGCATATTTTAATTGTACATTTCAATATATATTTACATGTTATACATTAGATTCTCCAATCTTATTCATCTTGTATCTGAAAGTCTGTGTATCTTTACCAACTTCTCTATTTCGCCCAGGTCAGATTTATCCCTGAGTTTTATTTTATTTTATTTACTTATTTTTGGCTTTTCTGGGTTTTCGCTGCTGCTGCAGGCTCTTCTCTAGCTGCAGGGAGTGGGGGACACTCTCTAGTTCATGTGAGCAGGCTTCTTATTGTGGTGACTTATCTCGTTGTGGAACTCAGGCTCTAGCACACACAGGCTTCAATAGTTGCAGCACATGGGCTTAATAATTGTGGCTCCAAGGCTCCAGAGTACAGGCTCAATAGTTGTGACTCATGAGCTTAGTTGCTCCGCAGCATGTGGGATCTTCCCGGATCAGGGATCGAACTTATGTCTCCTGCATTGGCAGGCCAGCTCTTTACCACTGAGCTACCAGGGAAGCTCCTGACTTTTTATTTTATTTTATTTTAATTGAAGTATAGCTGAAACTAACAGTGTTGTTAATTTCTGGCATACAGCAGTGATTCAGTTATTTGTTTTTCAGATTCTTTTCCATTATAGGTTACTACATGAAGTTGAATATATAGGAATATATATCCCTGTGCTATATAGGAAAGCCTTATGATTTATCTATTATATATATAGAAGTGTGTATCTGATAATCTTAACTATAAGTTTGTTCTCCATATCTCTATATTCTACATATAAGTTTCATATTGTATCTATCTTTGTCTGACTTACTTCACTTAGTATAATAACCTCTGGGTCTATCCATGTGGCTGCAAATGTCATTATTTCATTATTTTAATGACTAAGTAATATCTCAATGTGTGTGTGTACGTCTGTGGATACACTCATCTTCTTTATCCATTCCCTCTGTTGGTG
This sequence comes from Tragulus kanchil, assembly GCA_022376925.1. Lineage (NCBI taxonomy): Eukaryota > Metazoa > Chordata > Mammalia > Artiodactyla > Tragulidae > Tragulus > Tragulus kanchil. The sequence continues at coordinate 238,396,154 of JAIOJX010000004.1, read as the reverse complement.
GACACTTAGGTTACTTCCAGGAAAAGACACATTTTTCTTCAACACTTTGCAACTGGGTCTAGAATCCAAGTGAGCTTTCCCTAGTCCCTCTCTTATGCTTAAATTTAGAATTCAGACCTAATGCTCATCTCTGCTTCCCCTCTGATCTGTCTTTCACTTAAACTCCAGACCCCTATCACAATGATGTTTCACCCCCTCAACAGTTTAATCTCTGTACTTCATAGCTTGCCCTTTCATGGTTTTTCAATGTTTTACCTGACAGGTCCCTGTGGCATGCTAGAGAAATCTACTTAATTGATAATATCCCTGACTGCGGTAATAACACCAGTAGATCTCCAAGTGCAGAGTTTTAGTTGGAGGTACCAATCACACATCTTCTTTGGTTACAGTAGAAGCATAAATTCAAAATCTTTATAAAAATTTGCTGTAGAATCAGGTTTAGTCTAGATTAGTGTCTGACTCCATTGTGTAGTAAATTCCATGTAATAAGTAAAATCGCCCAAGATTTTTCCTGCTGAAGATCTATTGTGTTTCTTTAAGTTTCCTAAGGACACCAGAAAGCTATGGCAACTACAAGGAAGTGGGCATGGGTATGATCACCACAAGATTTGCCATTTTTAGGCATTCATTCTCCAGCGTTCATATCTTAGTGATGTAGGCACAAAAGTTATGTTTAATGTTAATCGGAACAATCCAAATCAGGAAATAGCGATGTTTACTTTTTTAATGCTGATATTCTGCTCTCCATTTTCTTTTTTTAGTTGTGGTGGCTCTTCATTGCAGCACATGGACTTTCTCTATTTGCAGTGAGCAGGGGCTACTCCTGTAGTTGTGTGAGGTTTCTTACTCCGTGGCTTCTCTTGTTGCAGAACACAGGCTCCAGGTACACTGGCTTCAATAGTTGTAGTTGTAGAGCATGCGCTCAGTAGTTACAGCTTGTGGGCTCTAGAGTGCTGACTCAGTAGTTGTGGTGCCTGGGCTTAGTTACTCTGTAGCATGTGGAACCTTCTTGGACCAGGAATCGAGCCAGTGTCTCTTGCACTGCAAGAAGATTTTGTTGGACAAGGCAATAGGATTATTTATAAATATTGTGGAAGGTCTAGCAGGCTGAGTGAAGCACAAGTAATGCAAATGCCATATTAGATATGAAGCCATGTTTATAGAAAAGAAAAGGGGGGCTTTCAGGGAGCAAAAATGCACCAGAAGATAGAAACTATAAAAGTTAGAGCTAGAATATGCTTCAAATGTCTAGGAATAGCAGAGTTAAAATGTCTGTATATTAGCAGCCTGGAAAATCACAAAACCATATTTGACAAAACCTTTTATTTCAGACTTCCACTATTTATCCAGTTTCTCTTCCCTCTTTCCTTCCTTTCTTTCTTTCTCGTCCTTCACTTATATAAGATTAGATATTAATATGTTGTTTTTAATCATTCTAGTTCTGTTCATGTTTCCCTTTCCTTGAATCTGTGGGCACTGAAAACAGATTGCCTTTCTCATCTCTGAATGGAAACTTTTTTGTATAAATGCAGGAATGAACCCTATGATACTGAGTACAGGAGATCAAACTGAAAGTCCTAATGAAGTTATTTTAAAATTATAATATGCCTCTGCACAACACGGAATGTGATTTCTTATCCAAATTTTTTAAGTTAATTAATTTATGAATATACTATATTACATATACTTTAATCATCATGAATACCAAATAAGTGAAATTATTTACCTAGTCATTTTAGATTTACACAGAGAAAAGCTCTGTATATCTTGGGTACGGTTACCAGTCTATGTTCAGTCCATTTTAGCTGATCAGCTGGCTGCCTGACTGCAGGTCTGTCTCCCTCTGACAGCCCAGGTAGCACAATGGAAAGGTCTTAGACAAGTTGCAAAAAGCCAGATACAACTGAAGCAACTGAGCACACACACACACCCTCACAGTGGGTTTAACAAGAATGTATTGTATTATGTAGATCAAAAATCCAAACAAGGGTCTCACTAGGCAAAAGTCAAGGTTTCTAGATGTCCATCGACAAATGAATGGATACACAAGCTCTGGTACATATATACAATGGAATACTACTCAGATGTTAAAAGAAATGCAGAAGACTCAGTCCTAATGAGGTGGCTGGCTCTAGAACCTATCATAAAAAGTGAAGTAAGTCAAAAAGAGAAAGACAAGTATAGTATACTAACTCATATATATGAGATCTAGTAAGATGGTCATGATAACACACACAGTGAACTCATGAAAAAACAGAGAATAGACATAAAGACATTGTGGAGACCAAACAGTGGGAGGGAGGCATGGAGGGAGTAACATGGAAACCTATACTGTCATGTGTGGAAAAGATAGCTATTGTCATTGTGCTAGGGGAATAGGAGTACCTACAACCACTTGGGGCGATGGTCTGGAGGGATGGGAGGGGGGGAACTGGGTGGGGGTGTGTGTCCAGGGATATGCATATGAATGATCTGGGAACATACATGTAAAAAATAAAAATAAAATAAATAAATAAATAAATAAGGAGCCAGAAGATTAGCTATCAACTCTGCACTGTCCCTGGGAAAACATCTCAGTCTTTATAACTCTCAGTTTTTTAATCTGTAAAATAGGATAAAAATATCTTCTGGCCTGCCCAGCTGGATTGTTAGATGAATCAGAGAAGACAGTGCATGTGAAAGCAGTTTGTAAACGCAAGGCATTTGGGGTACAATTTTACTTAACTAGTAATTGACATTCTCCTGCTTTAAAACCACATTGTCAGAAACGAAAGGCAATTAGTTATGGCAGTTCATATGTACCCCAAAGCAAATTTTGACATAAAAACATCAAGTTCAAAGGCCCAAACCATGTGGCTCTGTCCTTAGGCCTGAAAATTATTCAATGTTTCATAAAGCTGAGGTCAGTCAGTTGGTGCCTCAGGATGGTATCAGCAGCAGACCAGCGATACTCAGCTTTGCTGGAGACCAGTTTTTTTCTGACCTCAATATTACAGTGTTTCAGCTGTCACATATGACAAGCCTGTAGGCTAGTTGATAAGAAAAATGCATCAGGATGTAAACACCTGGGGCTCCGCTACCCTAGTGAAGTTAAGTCACTGTTGGAAGGCATTTCTGCAATGGTTCTCATGTTTATTTAAATTGATTTTAGCCATAAGGTAAACCATTAACCTACTTAAGGAGCAACTAAATTAGAGTAGCAAGGTAGTTCCTCCATTCAGTTATCAGAAGGGCCTGATCGGGTGCCTTGTACATAAATGAAGACATAGTCACGTGGTCACCTAAGTATTCTACCTGATACACGCTATTTTCCAGGAAGTGATAGCATCATCATATGTTTGTCTGGTCTTTGGGAATGAAGGGGTATAGCTCAATGAGAACATGACTGGTAGACTGGAACAAGCTTGAACATTAGCATTATGACAGCAGTCTCATTGCCAGTGGTTAAAATTCCAGCTTTCAGTTTTCAGATATTAAAATATCAAGAACAGTTTCTCCAAATGAACTGATATTTTTCCCTACCTCTGCAACTTCACAGCCACATTATACCTGGAAGCTGAGATATGGACACAGGACTTTGAGTGTTTCCATCAGCAGGCTGGCTTGCACAACTAGATAAAGATGTCTGGGGGAGTCCAACACTCATTTACCATGAGGCTCCTTTTTATTTTTCCACTCACCTTTTATATTGTATAACACAACAAAGTTCCATAGCATAGATTCCCAGGTCGAAGGCTAGCAACAGACTAGATCAAGTCTGCTAGAGGACAAGCAATGGCGAAGCAGAAATTTTAATAAAATCCAGGGAGCAGGGGTAGAAAATTTGATGTTTTTAGTTAATTCTACCTCTTCCAGCCTTCTGATAGTTATACTGTTATCTTATGCTTCATGACCACGAGCTTGTTCAAGTAAAACAACCATTAATAAAGTTTTAGACTGCCCTTCCCAACAATTTTTTAAAAATCTGCAAGCAGAATTAGTGTATCATTTTATCACAGCCATTTTTTTAAAATAGGGTAATATTATTAGCCAATTGAAACTGAGCCATGACACATCCAAGCACTTTCTTAACTGATAAATCAAAAGTTGAATCAATCACTTCTGCAGTCCCTCCAAACACTAATATTCTGTGCTTCTATTTCAAAAGGCAAAGGATACGGACAGCTCTTGAATTAACTGGGATGAAATTAATCTAGCATAATATAACATTAATCTAATATAATATAACTGATAATACTGAAGCCTAATTTTATCCCTTTATTTTGGGCTCATCTTTTCCTAAATGTTTTTTTCTCTTCTTCCTGCTTATTTTTTGATAGCTGCACAAGTGGAAAAGAAAGATCAAATAGATGGCATAAACAGGAGAGACGTAGGTCAAAGAATACAAACTTTGAGTTACAGGTAGAGTACATTCTGAATATCAAATGCACAGCACAGGGACTACAGTTAATAACATGGTATTGTATACTCGAAAGTTGCTGAGAGTAGCTCTTTACCTTTCTCACTCCCCAAAAACGATTATGTGAATAATGGATATTGATGGATATGTTTATTTTATTGGTATTTTTCATTATTCTGCAACATATATATGCAGCAAATATTGTGCTGTACACCAAATATATACAATAATGTTTGTCAGTTCCTCAATACATTTGGGGCTCAGGGGACAGATAGCTAATTTCTCTTTATTAAAGCACTGGTGATTATCAGGATTCCACACAACTGCTTATGAAATTTATTAAAAATTCTCCTATATCTATCTATACTGTAAGTGCATTGGGCCTTAAAACATTTCACGGGAAATCCTATCTAGAGTTACTTGTCTTCTAACTAATGAAATGACTTAACATCGTTGAGTAGTTTTTGTTTTAAACTTTTTTTTTTTGGCCACTTCTATTGATCTTTCATTTATTTATCTTTGTTCTTTGGCCTGTGTGGGCCTTCCATCATGGTGGCCTCTCGTGTTGCAGAGCATCGGCTCAGGGAGCATGCGCTTCAGAGCCCTGGCTCAGTAATTGGACACATAGGTCCAGCCGCTCCATAGCACATAGGGTCTTCCCAGGTCAGGGATCAGACTGGTGCCCCTTGCACTGCAAGGCGGTGTCTTTACCCACTGGACCACCAGGGAAGCCCCGTTGAGTAGTTTTGATGTCCTCTTACCATTAATGGACTAACAGCTATGACGATTCTGCTCCAGTGCATCATGCTACAAGTTGGCCTCAATCCTGACCTAGAAGGAGCATCTTCAAAGCTGAACATTAATTTAGAGGCTGTTCCAGGTCAGTCCTTGGCATCATTGCTGAGAAGACCTATTAATGCCAACCTCAACAAAAATAAACACAAGCCCATTAGGAACTGGACTAAAACCATTCATCATTTAGCATAAGGCAAATAGCAAAACCTGTCATATGATGAGCCTACCATCTCAAAACTGAGTACAAAATAGCATTTCCAAAATGTTTTATGAGGTAATATCCCATTGAAAGGTATAGAATTTTACACATAACCAACAATAAATTAATATGCTATTAAAATATCATACTAGAAAAATCTCAGAGTAATGATCTCTGATGTAATCTCGTGATGTAATCTGAGCCAGAAATGCTTCAAAGTAACATATGGTAATTTAGGTCCTTTCACTACAAATTATCCTTCATACCTAGCACAATTTAAGATACAAAGATGCATTTCTGGGTTATGGTGAAATTTTTATTATCACAAAAACAGTAAGCTGCAAAATATTAAAACATGACTAGTAATCTACTGCTTAATTTTAAAATACTTCCTAATCTCTCCATAAGTGAAGAGATTAGGGTTATCAAGTAAATGCAGGCTATTCTTGACAGTAAATTCTTACAGAATGAAGCTAATTTATATTCATTTTTCAATATCTAAAAGAACTACAAATTTAAATTAGCAAACTTTATTATACCCTTGTTTGATAATACATGTCTTCGGTGGTTCATATATAACTATTTTAGGTACTTCTTTGCATCCATTGGAGAACTGGGTTAGAAGGTCACTTTTCTGGGGTCTGTCCATCATCACAAGGGGCTGGTCGAGACTAAAAGGCCATCTCGTGTGGCTGACAGAAGACACAGGGATTGCTTCTGCTCTAAGGCATGCAAATACTTCAACAGTGTGAGTAAGTAATGAGGAAATGGGGCCTGGACCAGGCAAGGGCAAAGCTGGGCGACTGACCAAGAAGACACAGGGATTCACATCCCTTGCACTGCAAGGCGGTGTCTTTACCCACTGGACCACCAGGAAGCCCCGTTGAGTAGTTTTGATGTCCTCTTACCATTAATGGACTAACAGCTATGACGATTCTGCTCCAGTGCATCATGCTACAAGTTGGCCTCAATCCTGACCTAGAAGGAGCATCTTCAAAGCTGAACATTAATTTAGAGGCTGTTCCAGGTCAGTCCTTGGCATCATTGCTGAGAAGACCTATTAATGCCAACCTCAACAAAAATAAACACAAGCCCATTAGGAACTGGACTAAAACCATTCATCATTTAGCATAAGGCAAATAGCAAAACCTGTCATATGATGAGCCTACCATCTCAAAACTGAGTACAAAATAGCATTTCCAAAATGTTTTATGAGGTAATATCCCATTGAAAGGTATAGAATTTTACACATAACCAACAATAAATTAATATGCTATTAAAATATCATACTAGAAAAATCTCAGAGTAATGATCTCTGATGTAATCTCGTGATGTAATCTGAGCCAGAAATGCTTCAAAGTAACATATGGTAATTTAGGTCCTTTCACTACAAATTATCCTTCATACCTAGCACAATTTAAGATACAAAGATGCATTTCTGGGTTATGGTGAAATTTTTATTATCACAAAAACAGTAAGCTGCAAAATATTAAAACATGACTAGTAATCTACTGCTTAATTTTAAAATACTTCCTAATCTCTCCATAAGTGAAGAGATTAGGGTTATCAAGTAAATGCAGGCTATTCTTGACAGTAAATTCTTACAGAATGAAGCTAATTTATATTCATTTTTCAATATCTAAAAGAACTACAAATTTAAATTAGCAAACTTTATTATACCCTTGTTTGATAATACATGTCTTCGGTGGTTCATATATAACTATTTTAGGTACTTCTTTGCATCCATTGGAGAACTGGGTTAGAAGGTCACTTTTCTGGGGTCTGTCCATCATCACAAGGGGCTGGTCGAGACTAAAAGGCCATCTCGTGTGGCTGACAGAAGACACAGGGATTGCTTCTGCTCTAAGGCATGCAAATACTTCAACAGTGTGAGTAAGTAATGAGGGAAATGGGGCCTGGACCAGGCAAGGGCAAAGCTGGGCGAAACTGACCCAGCTCTAGGGCTGGTGCCCAAGGAGGTACTGTCAAATGAGCAGCCCAAAAGGCCACAGCGATCCTCCAACTCGGTTGCAGCAGTCATCAGCATCTGAGATCCGCTGAGCAGGTACAGTTTGGCAAAATGAGGGTTCAGGCAGCAGGTGATCTGCCAAGACAGATGTTCTTGTCACCACAGAACCTATATCAGCCACAGTCCTAGAAGGAAGCACCCATCACATTCAGGTTAGGAAAATTCAAGAAGGTTCAATTAAGGAACTATTTCTAAATTTATAGGATGAAATCACAAGAGAAAATGCAATACCCCAATACCTAACTAGGCTATAACCACCTCTTGCCAGACAGGGTGAGGAGTGAAAGCAGTTCCTAGAATCTATAAACAGAGGACCACCTAGAGCAGAGCTCTGGCCTTCTACGGAAGGAGGCAGGAAGCTCAAGCCAGCACCAGAAGGAAGAAACCAGAGATATAGATCTTCTCATCTCTCTCAGTCACCCCCTGGAATTTCCTGCCAGGGCTCCCCATTGGCCAAACCCAGCTGGAATCAGAAAGCAAGGATCAGTAGGTTCATATGAGTCCGTATGGAGAAGGGAGGAAGAAAACAATGTCAAAAAAGGTGGAGAGAAGTCCAGCAAGGCAAATAGAAAAATGGTGACAAAAACAGGATCCCCCAGATATGTGGGGTCCATGGATGAGGGTCCAGCATCCAGAGAAAGGAGTCAACAGAGTGAAGCAGAATATTACATCTCTCATCAAAAAAGGAAATTGTGTCAAAGGAGGACTCCACCCACATAGGAAGTGAGGTACCAAGCAGCAAACCAAGGCAGAAATCTGCTGGCCCATGTTATGCCAGAGATGTGGGAGGAAGGGAAAGTCCCCAGGCATGCTGGAGGACTGGCTGAAGAGCAGAAAAGTTCATCCTGCATTCACCTCACTGATACCTTTGGCATCGAGTGTACTTTCTGTCTGGATGAGGACTGGCATAAGAACAAGCCAGGGTTGAGACTGGTGAAGACCAGTGTATCTGCTACTGAGAAAACAGGAAAGAAAAGACATATCCATGCTATCAGAGACTGTACTGTAATGGTCCTTGCAGAAAGCAGATGACACATTCAAATTGGGAAACATAAGGTGAGTTTACCAAGGTATGGGTGGAATGTAGGACATTTAGAGAAACTACAAGGAATGTATGCTCCATCTCTAGAGGCTCAGGAAAGCAAAGGGATGGGGAAGTTATAAAACCCAAAACTGCAGGCTGAGAGATGCCCCAACCTTCAGTTGAAGGACATCATTGGTCCTGCAAGGGAAGGATGGGGGCAACCTTATGAGAGAAACCTAGGATGCATCCTATCAGGTCTAATCACCATTCAAGGAACTATTTTCTAAATTTATAGGATGAAATCACAAGAGAAAATGCAATACCCCAATACCTAACTAGGCTATAACCACCTCTTGCCAGACAGGGTGAGGAGTGAAAGCAGTTCCTAGAATCTATAAACAGAGGACCACCTAGAGCAGAGCTCTGGCCTTCTACGGAAGGAGGCAGGAAGCTCAAGCCAGCACCAGAAGGAAGAAACCAGAGATATAGATCTTCTCATCTCTCTCAGTCACCCCCTGGAATTTCCTGCCAGGGCTCCCCATTGGCCAAACCCAGCTGGAATCAGAAAGCAAGGATCAGTAGGTTCATATGAGTCCGTATGGAGAAGGGAGGAAGAAAACAATGTCAAAAAAGGTGGAGAGAAGTCCAGCAAGGCAAATAGAAAAATGGTGACAAAAACAGGATCCCCCAGATATGTGGGGTCCATGGATGAGGGTCCAGCATCCAGAGAAAGGAGTCAACAGAGTGAAGCAGAATATTACATCTCTCATCAAAAAAGGAAATTGTGTCAAAGGAGGACTCCACCCACATAGGAAGTGAGGTACCAAGCAGCAAACCAAGGCAGAAATCTGCTGGCCCATGTTATGCCAGAGATGTGGGAGGAAGGGAAAGTCCCCAGGCATGCTGGAGGACTGGCTGAAGAGCAGAAAAGTTCATCCTGCATTCACCTCACTGATACCTTTGGCATCGAGTGTACTTTCTGTCTGGATGAGGACTGGCATAAGAACAAGCCAGGGTTGAGACTGGTGAAGACCAGTGTATCTGCTACTGAGAAAACAGGAAAGAAAAGACATATCCATGCTATCAGAGACTGTACTGTAATGGTCCTTGCAGAAAGCAGATGACACATTCAAATTGGGAAACATAAGGTGAGTTTACCAAGGTATGGGTGGAATGTAGGACATTTAGAGAAACTACAAGGAATGTATGCTCCATCTCTAGAGGCTCAGGAAAGCAAAGGGATGGGGAAGTTATAAAACCCAAAACTGCAGGCTGAGAGATGCCCCAACCTTCAGTTGAAGGACATCATTGGTCCTGCAAGGGAAGGAGGTGGGGGGCAACCTTATGGAGAAGAAACCTAGGGGATGCATCCCTGGACTCCCTCTCTACCCTCTTCAGGTCTCCTGCAGGAATCCACATTGACCAAACCCAGTCTGGAGGACCAGGTCAACAAGTCTGCACAGGTTAATGTTTTATGCCACAAAGCAGGATGCAGAAAGTTGTGATAGGGACATGGCAATATCAATAAAATTATCCAGCACAGGCTATCAGGTAATCCTGGTGACAATAATGAGGTTCTTGCCATGGGATACTTATCCTCTATAAAGAAAAAGTTGTAACTTCACGGTAAATGAAGCTAACAGACCCCACCCTGACTCAATGATCAAGTTGACATTACCAGATATGGGTCAAATTGATATCATGTGCTTCCCTGTGTGATTCGCTGAGAAGAAATCCATACCTGAGTCTAATCATGAAGAATTATTAGACAAACCCAGACCAAGGGACAGTCAGCAAAACAATTAGTCCAGCCACTTCACAAATGTCAATGTCAAAGGCAAAGAAAGACTGAACAATTGTTCCTGGTGAAAGGAGGCCAAAGAGATGACTATTGAATGCTGTGCACGACACAGGGTTTTCTCCTGCTGCAAGGACACTACAGGACATACTGTGCAATCTGAATTAGGTCTGTGAATCAGATAACAGTGTCATATCGATGTTAATTTCCTGATTTTGATTCTGGTACTACAGTTATGTAATAAAAAGCCCTGTTTTTAAAAAATACACAATGAGGTATGGAGGGATAAAGATGCTTCATGTCTACTCTCAGACAGTTCAGGGGGGAAAAAAGGCATAGAGAGAAAGAAAAGAAATCTTTGGATAATTTGTGTCAAAGCTATATACATTTCTTTTACTACTTTTGCAATTTTTCTTTAAGTAGAATATTATGTCAAAAATAAAAGTAAAGTTAAAAGTGATGAGACCTTGAACTGGTGCAATAGCAGTGGATTTAGAGAAAGGGATATATAGAGAGAGATATAGATATATAAGAACAATGTGGGAGGGAAAATTGATCAGATTTAAATGATAAATTATGTGGGCAGAGTCTTCAGTGAACATAAGGACCACAGCATAGTGCAGATATCATCATTTTGATATTGTTAGTGTAGTTATCTGAACTATGCTAAGCTTGTTAAGTTATCTGAATAATATATTAAATGTGGCTAGAACATGGAAGTAACCTAGATGTCCATCAACAGATGAACAGATTAAGAAGCTGTAGTACATATATAGAATAGAAGATTACTCAGTCATAAAAAGAAAGGCATTTGAATCAGTTCTAATGAGGTGGATGAATCTAGAACCTATTGTACAGAGTGAAGTATGTCAGTGAGAGAAAGATAAATATTGTATACTGACACATATATATGGAATCTAGAAAGATGGTGCTGATAAATGAATGTGCAGAGCAGCAGTAGAGAGAAGAACATGGAGAACAGTCTTATGGACACTGGGGTGAAGGAGAGGAATATGCTGTGGGATTAGGGGATCTCAAAGAGGGGTTCTGTGGTGACCTCGATGGATGGGATGGACAGGGAGGTGGAGGGGAGGTTTGGGGAGGACATATGCACACTTATGGCAGATTCAGATCGATGTGTTAACAGTAAACAACAAAATTCTGTAAAAAAAAAAAAATGTTTTAAAGGAAACTATGGATAAGCAGAATCTATAGTACTGGCTAAAGCTTGAATACCGATTTCTATAATTTGCTATTTTCTCATCAGATTGACATAGTCAATTAAATGTTAGTACACTCAAAACAAGATTCTCATTATCTTCATCATCAATAGTAATAAGAGCTCAATTCTTTCCCTAAGAAGAGCAAGTTGGGTTTCCCTGGTGGTCCAGTGGGTAAGGACACTACCTGGCAGTGCAAGGGGCGCTAGTTCGATCCCTGGCCTGGGAAGATCCCACGTGCCGCGGAGCGGCTGGACAGATGTGTCCAATCACCGAGCCGGAGCTCTGGAGCGCATGCGCCCAGAGCCAGTGCTATGCGACAACAGAGGCTGCTGCGATGGGAGGCCCGCACGGGCCAAAGAACAAAGATGGATGAAAATAGAGAAATGAAAGACCAATGGAAGTGGCCCGCCCACCCTCCTCCCTCCCCAACCCCGCCCCCAAATAAAATAAAATAAAATAAAGAACGGCAAGTAATTGCGGATTTACCCAGCAAGAGGTGAAAGAATGCCCCTGGCAAATCAGTTCCTCTTCTCCAGGGATACAGAGCCCACGATTAGAGCTCTTTCTAAACAACAGAAGAACATTTAGAATACAAAAGTAACTCAGACCTGTGAGAGAGTAGTTACCTGGAACTGATAGGGGAAGCAAATTGTAAAAGAGAGGATTTCTAAGTCTTCTCATCTCATGTAAAACACACTTTGGGCACAAAGAAAGCATATATCTTATAGGCTTATCATATAGTCACCAATATGAGAAATTAGCCCCATTTCTCTGATCACCCATGTGTCCTATTCCAGGGTACAAAGCCCAGTTTTTTAAGGTATAATCTATTCAACAAATTCAACAAACATGTACTGAATAGTTACCATTAGCATCAGCCTTGAATCAGTGTCAGATTTACAGGTAGGTATAACCAACACTTTGCAGGAAATAGATACTTCAGGATATGTTTCCTGCTGTGTTTCTCATAATAGTGCAGGTTTTGTGAGATCCATTGTGAACATGGATTCAATGCTTAGTGAATATGAGTTATATCTGTTTTTATTACTCAAGAGTCCTAGTGAGATGTTGGTTATAACTAAAATGCCTAAATATTGATGAATTCTATGGAACAACCTGCAGCTAGTGCCAGGAAAATTAGCTGCACACACGCAGCTACTGGGCTAAGCTGGCAAGGAACGAAACTATGGATAAGCAGAATCTATAGTACTGGCTAAAGCTTGAATACCGATTTCTATAATTTGCTATTTTCTCATCAGATTGACATAGTCAATTAAATGTTAGTACACTCAAAACAAGATTCTCATTATCTTCATCATCAATAGTAATAAGAGCTCAATTCTTTCCCTAAGAAGAGCAAGTTGGGTTTCCCTGGTGGTCCAGTGGGTAAGGACACTACCTGGCAGTGCAAGGGGCGCTAGTTCGATCCCTGGCCTGGGAAGATCCCACGTGCCGCGGAGCGGCTGGACAGATGTGTCCAATCACCGAGCCGGAGCTCTGGAGCGCATGCGCCCAGAGCCAGTGCTATGCGACAACAGAGGCTGCTGCGATGGGAGGCCCCCGCGGGCCAAAGAACAAAGATGGATGAAAATAGAGAAATGAAAGACCAATGGAAGTGGCCCGCCCACCCCCCTCCCTCCCCAACCCCCGCCCCCAAATAAAATAAAATAAAATAAAGAACGGCAAGTAATTGCGGATTTACCCAGCAAGAGGTGAAAGAATGCCCCTGGCAAATCAGTTCCTCTTCTCCAGGGATACAGAGCCCACGATTAGAGCTCTTTCTAAACAACAGAAGAACATTTAGAATACAAAAGTAACTCAGACCTGTGAGAGAGTAGTTACCTGGAACTGATAGGGGAAGCAAATTGTAAAAGAGAGGATTTCTAAGTCTTCTCATCTCATGTAAAACACACTTTGGGCACAAAGAAAGCATATATCTTATAGGCTTATCATATAGTCACCAATATGAGAAATTAGCCCCATTTCTCTGATCACCCATGTGTCCTATTCCAGGGTACAAAGCCCAGTTTTTTAAGGTATAATCTATTCAACAAATTCAACAAACATGTACTGAATAGTTACCATTAGCATCAGCATTGAATCAGTGTCAGATTTACAGGTAGGTATAACCAACACTTTGCAGGAAATAGATACTTCAGGATATGTTTCCTGCTGTGTTTCTCATAATAGTGCAGGTTTTGTGAGATCCATTGTGAACATGGATTCAATGCTTAGTGAATATGAGTTATATCTGTTTTTATTACTCAAGAGTCCTAGTGAGATGTTGGTTATAACTAAAATGCCTAAATATTGATGAATTCTATGGAACAACCTGCAGCTAGTGCCAGGAAAATTAGCTGCACCCACACGCAGCTACTGGGCTAAGAAGGGAATAATGCTGAGGCGATATAGGCAACTGGTTACTAATTGATGTTCTGAGGTACTTCAAGAGCCCATAGGTTTTGCAAGGTTATCATTAAAAACTTCTTCCTTTGAAATAACCACGCCAACCAAGATATCCTTTAAAATGCAAATACCTTAAGGTATGTCAATAACAGAGAAAGGAAAATCAATTTATTAATTATTGTCGAGGATGAGGATAATATATGAGTATTTTCTGGTCTGAAAGGGGGAGGTTTTAAAATGTAGAAAAGGGCAGAGCATAGGGAAGTGCAAAGTTTTAGAGAAAAAGTTAATTCTGCCTACTTCACAGCTTTCTGTGGGACTGGCCCTAAAACTAAGGTCATGAGTGTATGGGTGTGTTTTCTTTAACTTTGTCCAGTGGAGAAATTTTTTCTCAAGGTTGCAATCTAAATCCCAAAACTTTGAGAAACAGATTCTATCAGAATGAGAGTTGAGGAACAGGAGTACAGAAACTCAAATAATCCTTAGAATTTCCAGAACCCAGGCCTTTGAATGTGGGAAATAGTGTGAAAATCATTAAGTAATCCAGATATTTGCTTATCTTCCCTATTTGCTTACCTTCCCATGACCTGCCATTTCTAGCCTTCTCTGCCTGCCAAAAATAAACCTTTGTTCTGACCACATAAAAGAGCATCATTGAAATCTGTGGCTGTTTGAAAGAATATCTCCAAGCATGGGGCTGAACTTCTTCAATTAATTTTCAAAGAACATTTCCTTCCATCCAGATATGTTTGGGATTTCAGGATTCAAAGCATTGTACCTTAAGCTTCATTTTCAAACTGAGCATCCCCTTTAATTTTTCTCATCTCACAGAGCATGCACATAGTGGAGAGCTCCCTGGGACCTTTGTCTGATCAAAGCCCACAGTTCAGCAGGAGGGATCTTCCAACCAAGATCTAAAGGTAAACTGTGCATGTGCTCATGAACACACTCTGGATAATAGCTTCTATTTAATCACTTCAAGTGCTGCCTCTCCTTCCCTAGGATAACTTCTATTTTAATTTTCTTCTTTAGTGATCAAAAAAGAGCAAAGAAAAACTTACAGTAATTTTCTCCTAGTATTTGTCATTGGAGCTACATTTCTAAATTTTCCCCACTCTGTTACCTGAAGGCAAATAAACCTTTAACAATATAAATCTCACCTGAAACTCACATGATGTTATATGCCATTACACATCAATTTTTAAAGTAATTTAAATAGATTTTAAATTTTAAAAATTTGATCTAATCTGATAAAATCCAGTAGGCTCAAATCTCCGGTCAGCAGCCCCCTCCCACCTCCCACCACCAAGTAAAATGACATAATGCTTTCTATCTCACATAGTCATGGTAGAACATGAAGTTATATTATGTATGTTTACTATCTTGCACAGAATAGATACCTAATAAATAGTAGTCATTATTTTCTAAGATTGGCATTTCAATTGCTGACAATTCAAGAGCAGGATAGAGCCTGATAATGCTAAGAACATCAGTGAAACCAGTTAGATTGTGCATGGCAACTTTACAATTTTCAATGCATTTTTATATACGTAATCACCCAACAACCCTGTGAGGTAGATGGATGGTGTGTTTATGTTAGCTGTTCATTGCTGCATAACAGATAGCCACAAATTTACTGAATTAAATGACACAAATGTATTATCTTACTGTTCTGCACATCAGAATTCCAACAAGGTCACACCAGGCGAAAATCATGGTGTTGGTAAGGCTGTGTTTCCTTCTGGAGGCTTTAGGGGAGAACTGGATTCTTGGCTCACTCAGGTTGTGGGTGGAATTTAGTTCCTTGGAGTTGTAGGACTAACATCCCCATTTCCTTGCTGGTTGTCAACTGAGAGCCATTCCAACTTCTAGAGGCTGCCCTATTTTTCAGCTCATGACCTGTTCCCTCCATCAAAGTCAGCAATATTAGGCTGCCCTGGTGACTCAGACAGGAAAGAATCTCCCTGCATTGCAATAGACCCAGGTTTGATCCTTGGGTCAGGAAGATCCCCTGGAGAAGGAAATGGCAACCCACTCCAGTATTCTTGCCTGGAGAATTCCATGGTCTTCTATTTAATCACTTCAAGTGCTGCCTCTCCTTCAAATAACTTCTATTGTATTTTTCTTCTTTAGTGATCAAAAAAGAGCAAAGAAAAACTTACAGTAATTTTCTCCTAGTATTTGTCATTGGAGCTACATTTCTAAATTTTCCCCACTCTGTTACCTGAAGGCAAATAAACCTTTAACAATATAAATCTCACCTGAAACTCACATGATGTTATATGCCATTACACATCAATTTTTAAAGTAATTTAAATAGATTTTAAATTTTAAAAATTTGATCTAATCTGATAAAATCCAGTAGGCTCAAATCTCCGGTCAGCAGCCCCCTCCCACCTCCCACCACCAAGTAAAATGACATAATGCTTTCTATCTCACATAGTCATGGTAGAACATGAAGTTATATTATGTATGTTTACTATCTTGCACAGAATAGATACCTAATAAATAGTAGTCATTATTTTCTAAGATTGGCATTTCAATTGCTGACAATTCAAGAGCAGGATAGAGCCTGATAATGCTAAGAACATCAGTGAAACCAGTTAGATTGTGCATGGCAACTTTACAATTTTCAATGCATTTTTATATACGTAATCACCCAACAACCCTGTGAGGTAGATGGATGGTGTGTTTATGTTAGCTGTTCATTGCTGCATAACAGATAGCCACAAATTTACTGAATTAAATGACACAAATGTATTATCTTACTGTTCTGCACATCAGAATTCCAACAAGGTCACACCAGGCGAAAATCATGGTGTTGGTAAGGCTGTGTTTCCTTCTGGAGGCTTTAGGGGAGAACTGGATTCTTGGCTCACTCAGGTTGTGGGTGGAATTTAGTTCCTTGGAGTTGTAGGACTAACATCCCCATTTCCTTGCTGGTTGTCAACTGAGAGCCATTCCAACTTCTAGAGGCTGCCCTATTTTTCAGCTCATGACCTGTTCCCTCCATCAAAGTCAGCAATATTAGGCTGCCCTGGTGACTCAGACAGGAAAGAATCTCCCTGCATTGCAATAGACCCAGGTTTGATCCTTGGGTCAGGAAGATCCCCTGGAGAAGGAAATGGCAACCCACTCCAGTATTCTTGCCTGGAGAATTCCATGGTCGGAGGAGTCTTGTGGGCTCCATGGGGTCACAAAGTCCCCACATAGTCCATGGGGTCACAAAGAGTGAGACACAATGAAGCAACTAGCATTTATACAGTTTCATTCATTTTTTAAATCTCTCCTGCCTCATAAGTCGCAGCATCTTTCTGATCCTGGTTTTCAGTGTTTGGGTGACTAGATTAGCCCCCTTGAATACTACAGGACAACTCCCCATTTCAGTGTGTGTATCTTTAATCCCATATGAGAGAACCTTTTATCATGTAACATAACACATTTACAAGCTCCAGGGATTAAGACATGGACATCTTGGGAGGTTCGTTAATTTTCCTCCCACCATTATTATTATCCACATTTTCCAGATAAGAATAATGAATATCAAAGAGGATAAGAGCCTTGCAAAGGACACACAGTCAGCAGCCAAGAATGGACTCAGATCTCCCAACTATTTTACTCCAAACCCAAGTCAGTGATTTTCCAACAGACAACATTTTTTCTGAAAAGCAACTTGGCATTTTTTGCTCTTGCATCGTCCCTCCTTTCCCACCCACATGTAAACCCACATTTCCATTTACTATATTTAAGGCTGACATTCTTTTGGAATTAATGCGTTTTCCAAAGCTTCCACAAAGAAGCTAAAGTTTAGTTGTATTTCTACTGATTTTGATGTAATTTCTTCCAGGACCTAACCATTGAAAGTATTATTTGCCAACAATTTGGATACTTTTGCCTAGAACTATAAAGAAAATGTACTTTCTGATGGGCTGAGCACTAAAAAGGCTTTATACCATGGTACATGTAGGTTATTTCACAAGTCTTCTCAAAAGATGTACTTAGAAATTTGATACTGAAATGGTCAACATTCATTTGAGACAGGACTGGTTGCTTCATATTTCCTAGAAAATAGTATTTCCAGGCTCCTGTCTTATTACTAGGATTTAGAAACATAATTTTATTTTCAAGTGATTTCAGTCAATCAGTAGGTATTTATTAAAACCATTAACAAATATAAAATGTTGGTAGGCAATTCAAAGGAATATGTGATTAAATCAAAAATTGTGGAGCCCAGAGTGTACTCTAGAAACAACCGTGTTCCTGAAACTTAAGGAGACTGTTCCTCGTGCCTGGCCACAATCAGTCTTATGCAAGAAAAACAAATAAAATAAATGTCTTATTTAAAAATATCCTAAAAAGTAAATGTCATCAGTTTATGCATTTTGATATACTTTTATAAATTATAAAATTAAATCAATAAAACTTATTTATGAAAAGGTTAGGCCATGGAGTAGATGCAAAGCAAAGCCGGGACATTAAACTTTTTAACTGGGAAAGTAAAATTTAAGCAAAATTAGTATGACAACAATACCCAATTTGAACTGTAAGTGGAAGGAAATAGGACCAGTAAACAGCCAGATGCTTTCCAGTCATCTAAGTCTGTGATAATGAAGGCAGTGTAATCTAACAGTTACTAGTTCTAGAGTCTGGCAAATACTGGCTCAAATGTTTTGACTTGTTCCTTACCAGCCCTGTGCCTTTGGGGAAGACACTCGACTATTTTAAGACTCAATGTTCTCATCTGTAAAATGGAGATGAGACATTATTTGATTCATGAGATTGTCAGGAGAATTAAATAAGCTGCTATATAAGAAGCACACAGCATATGACACATAGAAAGCACTCAATAGCTTTTTTTTGAAGTAGAAAAGAATAACTTTATTGTTTTGCCAAGCAAAGGGGGCCATGGCAGGCTAATACCCCCAAAACTGTGTAAAACTTCTCCCACAAGATGAGGTTTTCAGTATCTGCAGAACAGCTCAAAGATACTGTTGTGTGCATCCTTTGAGGGGTAACCAGGATCCTGTCCCAAGGCTGCACTATTGTTTCTTTTCTTTTTTTAATTTTTATTGGTATATATTTGTTTTACAATGTCACATTAGCTTCAGGTGTACAGTGAAGTTATTGTTATACATTTTTACAGAGTTTTCTTGTTTTCAGGTATACATAATCCCCAAATGGTCCTAGGTATATCCCTGACCCCTCTCCCCTGAGCCATTCCTCCCTATTCTCTCTTCCGATCCCCCAGGTTGATGCTTAGTCCCCATGTAGGTTCCCTTCGTCTTACAACTTAATCACCATGGTAAGCTCTTCTACATATAATACGGTAGGTTTCCTTGTTGCTCTTTCCACACCTCTCGTCTGATCTTCCCTCCCCTCAATGACAATAGGTCTGCTCTCTGTTTCTCCACTGCCATTCTGTGTGTGCATTTATAGGTATCATCTTACTAGATTCCATATATATGCGTTAGTATACCATATTTGTCCTTTTCTTTTTGACTTACTTCATTTTGTATAATAGGTTCTAGATTCATCCTCCTCATTAGGACTGATTCTTCTGCATTTCCTTTTACAGCTGAGAAGTATTCCATTGTATATATGTAACCAGAGCTTCTGGATCCATTCATTTGTTGATGGACATCTAGGTTGCTTTCATGTTCTAGCTATTGTGTAGAGTGCTGCAATAAACATTGGGGTACAGGAGTCTCTTTCAATTTTGATTTCATCAGGATATATGCCTAATAATGGGATTGCTGGGTCATATGAAGAAAGCATTCAAAAATTTTTGACTGTCATTATTATCATGATTACTAAGAAAGGTGGCAATGAAGATGGAAAGAGAAGGGACAAAGGTAATTTTGAAGGCAATATCATTGCCTGATCATTGAAGCTTAATTGTTTAGGAAGTCAGTGCAGCCTAAAACTCAGTTTAGACCTTCACTCCTCATATGTCACCCTAAATCAGTTCTGTCTACATAGGGCAAAATACAGTCAGGACCATACTCTGAAGATTTCAATTTGACAGGGTTGTCCAACAGACTTTCTACAGTGAAAGGAATGTTTTAAATTAGAACTTTCCAATATGATAGACACTAGCCACATGTGGCTATTGAGCCATTCAAGTGCAGCTAGTGAAGCTGAAGCTGAAGCTCCAATACTTTGGCCACCTGATGCAAAGAGATGACTCATTGGAGAAGAACTTGATGCTGGGAAAGACTGAAGGCAGGAGGAGAAGGAGGTGACAGAGGATAAGAAGGCTGGCTGGCATCATCGACTCAGTGGACATGAGTTTGAGAAACTCTGGGGGATGGTGAAGGACAGGGAGGCCTGGCGTGCTGCAGTCCATGGGGTCACAAAGAGTCAGACGCAACTTAGTGACTGAACAAGTGCGACTAAGGAACTATTTCTTTAAATTTTTAGTTAATTTCATCTTGCTAACTAATTATCAAATTTAATTTTAATTAAAAATGAATGGGCTTCCCCTGGTGGTCCAGTGGGTAAGGACACCGCCTTGCAGTGCAAGGGGCGCCGGTTCGATCCCCAGTCTGGGAAGATCCCACGTGCCGCGGAGCGGTTGGACCAATGTGTCCAACTACCGAGCCAGAGCTCTGGAGCTCTGGAGCGCATGTGCCCAGAGCTGATGCTCTGCAACGACAGATGCCACCGCGATGGGAGGCCCACACGAGCCAAAGAACAAAGACAGATGAAAATGGAGAAATGAAAGACCAATAGAAGTGGCCCACCCGCTCCCCTCCCTCCCCAACCCGACCCCCACCCAAAATAAATAAAAGAATAAATCTTTCAAAAAAAAATGAATGGCCTCATGTGGCTAGGGGCTACCTCCCTAGGCATTAGTACAACTGCTGTGATGAGGATGTGAGCCCTGAAGTACAGATCACAGGTGCTGCTGCCTGGTGGCTGTGAGTACAGGCGAGGTGTTCACAGGATATCTCCAAACGCTGGAGTAGATTAGAACAAAGGCCAAGGCCGTGATAGTCTTACTAGAAAGTCCAGCTCTTCATCCTATCAAGCTAACTCTTGAATATGCATTTCAATTTGACAGGGTTGTCCAACAGACTTTCTACAGTGAAAGGAATGTTTTAAATTAGAACTTTCCAATATGATAGACACTAGCCACATGTGGCTATTGAGCCATTCAAGTGCAGCTAGTGAAGCTGAAGCTGAAGCTCCAATACTTTGGCCACCTGATGCAAAGAGATGACTCATTGGAGAAGAACTTGATGCTGGGAAAGACTGAAGGCAGGAGGAGAAGGAGGTGACAGAGGATAAGAAGGCTGGCTGGCATCATCGACTCAGTGGACATGAGTTTGAGAAACTCTGGGGGATGGTGAAGGACAGGGAGGCCTGGCGTGCTGCAGTCCATGGGGTCACAAAGAGTCAGACGCAACTTAGTGACTGAACAAGTGCGACTAAGGAACTATTTCTTTAAATTTTTAGTTAATTTCATCTTGCTAACTAATTATCAAATTTAATTTTAATTAAAAATGAATGGGCTTCCCCTGGTGGTCCAGTGGGTAAGGACACCGCCTTGCAGTGCAAGGGGCGCCGGTTCGATCCCCAGTCTGGGAAGATCCCACGTGCCGCGGAGCGGTTGGACCAATGTGTCCAACTACCGAGCCAGAGCTCTGGAGCTCTGGAGCGCATGTGCCCAGAGCTGATGCTCTGCAACGACAGATGCCACCGCGATGGGAGGCCCACACGAGCCAAAGAACAAAGACAGATGAAAATGGAGAAATGAAAGACCAATAGAAGTGGCCCACCCGCTCCCCTCCCTCCCCAACCCGACCCCCACCCAAAATAAATAAAAGAATAAATCTTTAAAAAAAAAAAAATGAATGGCCTCATGTGGCTAGGGGCTACCTCCCTAGGCATTAGTACAACTGCTGTGATGAGGATGTGAGCCCTGAAGTACAGATCACAGGTGCTGCTGCCTGGTGGCTGTGAGTACAGGCGAGGTGTTCACAGGATATCTCCAAACGCTGGAGTAGATTAGAACAAAGGCCAAGGCCGTGATAGTCTTACTAGAAAGTCCAGCTCTTCATCCTATAATTCAAAGCTAACTCTTGAATATGCTTATATTTTCCAAGAGTTTACATAAATTTGAAGGATGAGTAGAGAAAAGGAAATGAATTAGGAGCTAAGAAAATAAAATGAGGAACACTAAGCACAAAAGTTCAGTTTCCAGTCAGGAAGCAGTTGGGGTCAATCCGCTCCTCTCAGTCTTTGTGTGCAAGTGGAACTCAAGATGGAGGAAGAAGCAAGTAGTTTGATTTCACTTCCTCTTTTTGCCTTCTCCATCTATTCTTCCACTTCACTTTCAGTTTTAACCCTTCAACTAACTGCTTCCCTCCTCTGCATTCTTCCATAGATGTGACAGCACATAAAGACACAAAAGCATTCGGGAAAGTCATTCTGTCTTTCCTAAGAGTAAAGGAAACAGGATAGGACAGATGGAGAAATTGTGAGGCAACTGAATCAAAGCCCTCAACTGACCCCTGAGCGGGTGGGGTGGTGGGAGAGCTTGAACGACCCCTTCCAAGGGTCATGAATTCTCCTGAATTGAAGCAAGGGGGCTAGTTCTTTGAATTGCCCACAGCTCCAACACCGGATAGTTCTGGAATGCCGGCTGTGCCTAGGGCAAAGGCATAGACTGGAGCAAGGCAACTTCCCTTTGGCAGAGGACTGTGCCTAGAGAAAGAGGGAATTCCTGGAGAGGAAACTGACTGTCTCAGCAAGCAACACTCCAGGCTGTTGACAGAATGAGCCCTTAAAAGTGGGGC
Source organism: Tragulus kanchil (assembly GCA_022376925.1). Classification (NCBI taxonomy): domain Eukaryota; kingdom Metazoa; phylum Chordata; class Mammalia; order Artiodactyla; family Tragulidae; genus Tragulus; species Tragulus kanchil. The sequence continues at coordinate 238,373,480 of JAIOJX010000004.1, read as the reverse complement.
GGGCGGAGGAGGCAGCCGGGCACTGTGCAGCGGCAGCCAGCGAGGTCTGATCCCAGTCTTTGCCACAAGCAAGTGAGCCTCAACCGTCCACTCTTGCTTCCCTAAGCGTTTGTTTCCTTATCTGGATGCCAGAGAAGTAGAAGAGTTCAGCTCTAACTGATAGACCTTGCACTCTGACATTTTAAGAACTAGTCTAATGTTTCTGTTTTATTTACAGATTTGTGTTTTAAAATATTCTCAAGGCAGGGCAAAGATGGGAGCTTTTCTGATTTTCATAAAACTGATGTTTCTATCAAGGCACTGTTTTATTTAAAATAACCTCAAAGTCAATACTTAGCTTTCATAAACAGCATTTCTGACTTGTGTCAACAGTGTCTTCACAACGTATCTGACTTTTTTATGCCAACAAGCTTGTCATTATGCTTTATTTTGTGCCCATGAGTTACATCTGCTGCTCAGTCACTTCAGCCGTGTCTGACTGTGTGTGACTCTATGGACTGTAACGCGCTGGGCTCCTCTGTTCATGGAATTCTCCAGGCAAGAATACAGGAGAGGCTTGTCATTCCTTTCTCCAGAGTTAAATCTACTCACCTTTAAACACACATACATGCTCTTACACACATGCATACAATACATGCACACACATACTAAGACCAACTTTCACTAGGAAATCTAAAAAGACTTCAGAATACTATCTTAACATAACTGTGATTGGGTGGGATAACTTTTAAACCACCCCTGGGAAAAAGGTTTATGTCTCATTCTTAAATGTCTCTAGGGAGCTCTTTACAATGTGATATGCCCTTTAACACTGATCAGCGACCTTCATAGTTCCATCCCCTCCAACCCCCCGGTCATGAATTCTCCTGAATTGAAGCAAGGGGGCTAGTTCTTTGAATTGCCCACAGCTCCAACACCGGATAGTTCTGGAATGCCGGCTGTGCCTAGGGCAAAGGCATAGACTGGAGCAAGGCAACTTCCCTTTGGCAGAGGACTGTGCCTAGAGAAAGAGGGAATTCCTGGAGAGGAAACTGACTGTCTCAGCAAGCAACACTCCAGGCTGTTGACAGAATGAGCCCTTAAAAGTGGGGCGGGCGGAGGAGGCAGCCGGGCACTGTGCAGCGGCAGCCAGCGAGGTCTGATCCCAGTCTTTGCCACAAGCAAGTGAGCCTCAACCGTCCACTCTTGCTTCCCTAAGCGTTTGTTTCCTTATCTGGATGCCAGAGAAGTAGAAGAGTTCAGCTCTAACTGATAGACCTTGCACTCTGACATTTTAAGAACTAGTCTAATGTTTCTGTTTTATTTACAGATTTGTGTTTTTAAAATATTCTCAAGGCAGGGCAAAGATGGGAGCTTTTCTGATTTTCATAAAACTGATGTTTCTATCAAGGCACTGTTTTATTTAAAATAACCTCAAAGTCAATACTTAGCTTTCATAAACAGCATTTCTGACTTGTGTCAACAGTGTCTTCACAACGTATCTGACTTTTTTATGCCAACAAGCTTGTCATTATGCTTTATTTTGTGCCCATGAGTTACATCTGCTGCTCAGTCACTTCAGCCGTGTCTGACTGTGTGTGACTCTATGGACTGTAACGCGCTGGGCTCCTCTGTTCATGGAATTCTCCAGGCAAGAATACAGGAGAGGCTTGTCATTCCTTTCTCCAGAGTTAAATCTACTCACCTTTAAACACACATACATGCTCTTACACACATGCATACAATACATGCACACACATACTAAGACCAACTTTCACTAGGAAATCTAAAAAGACTTCAGAATACTATCTTAACATAACTGTGATTGGGTGGGATAACTTTTAAACCACCCCTGGGAAAAAGGTTTATGTCTCATTCTTAAATGTCTCTAGGGAGCTCTTTTACAATGTGATATGCCCTTTAACACTGATCAGCGACCTTCATAGTTGGGAAGTTCTTTCTGATATCTAACCTAAATCTCTCCTACTGCAATTTCAAACCACTCCCTTTCCATCCTTCATAAATTAGGAAAGGATCTGGTAATCACTGTCACTTACCTCTTATAATTTTCATATGTTTGTTAGGATTTAATAATAACTATGTGACATTTTTTCTTTCCTATGTGACATTTTATCTCACTTAGCTATTGTCTGCTTTTAAACTCTTGAGAAATATCATTTAGTCTTTTTAGTACATTTTCTAACTTCTCTATGTATTCCATGAAGTATAGAGGCCAAATTTAATGAGTCTTTAAAGCACCCTGATTGATGAAGTCGTTCTTATTTTAGAGGTTTGGTGTATTATAATCTAGCAAAAGTTAGCTTTCAAATTGCCTTAAACCATCCCTACAATTAAAAATGTATGTCAGGTTGTTTAGCCCCGCGGAAGAAGCAACTTTCCCACGAGACCTATTTATAAAGTAGGATAGTATCTTCCCTTATAGGGGAAGCTCATGTAAACTATTAATAACATGTATCAGATGCAAAATGTTCTAAATGCTAACTCTCTCCAAATAATCTTTAAAATAACAAGACAAATAATTTTGTCTATTTAGTTTTGAAAAATAAATATCTTCATTATCATTAGCTCAATAATCAATACATGGGAAGTATTGACTAACATGAATTTCTTAACATATAATATCTTTCCCAATGTTTACAAAATTAGAAGAAAAAAATGAATAGAGCTCCTTGATAGATTTTTCTCTTAGCACATAGAATTAAAAAGACTTACAGAAAGGTAAAACAAGTCTCAAATTTTGTGTTTTAAGGAACATATATGGAAAGTACAAAAAAAAAAAAAGAAAATCCACTTTCTCCCTGATATGTCAAGTATAAAGACAAATTAAAACATTTATAGCAGTTTCTATATTCTATGTAACTGTAAATTTTGTATTTATGCATGAGAAGTAAGTATATCAAATATACTTTTATTTGGGGACACAACCTCCTTAAATAAATCTCTGCATAACACTTTTATCATCTCCTTCTAAATGTTGATGACCCACAAATGCATGTCAATTGGAGAGTCTCAGGAACACTGTATTTTGGGTCTCCTCTGGCTTATAAGTATGGTGATTATCACCTCTGCCTCTTGGATTTTTATTGCCAGTGACCTTCTCCCAATTCTGACTCTGAGCCCTGGGCTGACCCCTCTGATGCTGCTGTTCCCACAGGCTGGGAAGAGTAGCTAATGGCTCCATGAAATCCCTTTGCACATAAAGAGGCAGAGACAGGATTTGAATGGGTATTTCTGACCCCAGTGCACAAGTGTTTCCCATTATCAACTGTATATCTCTTGCCATATGTGAGCAACACAGCTTAGTGGTTCTGTAGGAATAGTAGAATTAAACCATTAAAGTTTTTCAAATCTGCTTTCTCAGTTTATGACCTACTTGGCATCTCTACACTCCAGGTCCATAATGTGTAAAATGGATATATTTTTAATAATAATGAATAATTCATAGAGTTGTATAAGCATTAAATATGACTGTGTGTAAAGTAATGCTTGCCATGTAGTCTCATTAAATTAACTGTTATTATTATTGTTACTATTTTATTTTTATCATGCAATTAGAAGATCCTGTGCTGTGTGCTGTCACTAAGTCATGTTCAACTCTTTGAAACCCCATGGACTGTAGCCTGCCAGGCTCCTCTGTCCATAGAGTTTCCCAGGTTAAAATACTGAAATGAGTTGCATTTCCTCCTCCAAGGGATCTTCCTGACCCAGGAATCGAACCTGCATCTCTTCCGTCCAATTTATGTTAGTAGGCAGGTTCTCTACCACTAGCGCCACCTGGGAAGCCCCAAGAAGATAAAAAGAAAAGTCTCTCAATTTTGTGTTTTAAGGAACATATATGGAAAGTACAAAAAAAAGAAAATCCACTTTCTCCCTGATATGTCAAGTATAAAGACAAATTAAAACATTTATAGCAGTTTCTATATTCTATGTAACTGTAAATTTTGTATTTATGCATGAGAAGTAAGTATATCAAATATACTTTTATTTGGGGACACAACCTCCTTAAATAAATCTCTGCATAACACTTTTATCATCTCCTTCTAAATGTTGATGACCCACAAATGCATGTCAATTGGAGAGTCTCAGGAACACTGTATTTTGGGTCTCCTCTGGCTTATAAGTATGGTGATTATCACCTCTGCCTCTTGGATTTTTATTGCCAGTGACCTTCTCCCAATTCTGACTCTGAGCCCTGGGCTGACCCCTCTGATGCTGCTGTTCCCACAGGCTGGGAAGAGTAGCTAATGGCTCCATGAAATCCCTTTGCACATAAAGAGGCAGAGACAGGATTTGAATGGGTATTTCTGACCCCAGTGCACAAGTGTTTCCCATTATCAACTGTATATCTCTTGCCATATGTGAGCAACACAGCTTAGTGGTTCTGTAGGAATAGTAGAATTAAACCATTAAAGTTTTTCAAATCTGCTTTCTCAGTTTATGACCTACTTGGCATCTCTACACTCCAGGTCCATAATGTGTAAAATGGATATATTTTTAATAATAATGAATAATTCATAGAGTTGTATAAGCATTAAATATGACTGTGTGTAAAGTAATGCTTGCCATGTAGTCTCATTAAATTAACTGTTATTATTATTGTTACTATTTTATTTTTATCATGCAATTAGAAGATCCTGTGCTGTGTGCTTCGTCACTAAGTCATGTTCAACTCTTTGAAACCCCATGGACTGTAGCCTGCCAGGCTCCTCTGTCCATAGAGTTTCCCAGGTTAAAATACTGAAATGAGTTGCATTTCCTCCTCCAAGGGATCTTCCTGACCCAGGAATCGAACCTGCATCTCTTCCGTCCAATTTATGTTAGTAGGCAGGTTCTCTACCACTAGCGCCACCTGGGAAGCCCCCAAGAAGATCCTACTGAAAAGCAAATGATACAAAAAGTGGAAAAGGGGAAGTAGCATATTAATTCAATAGGCCATGTAGAGTTGAAAACTGGTCACTAGTCACCTAGTATATGTGTAGGGAAATGGAGACACCAAGCAGGTGTATTTGACTACTGGACAAAGTAGATACCCATCAAAGTAGTGCTACCACAATCAGTGGGGAGCAAGGAACACTAAAAGTCCACACTTAAATACATGGGAGAATCATTATAAAAATACTTGGGAGTTATATGTGGGACTTCTATTAAATCTAGGCCTTAAATTTTTACTACTTCCTAGTTTGAGTCAAGGACTGCTGCCTTATAAAACCCATAGTGTGCTTGACAGCATTCCACATATCATTTTTTCTTCTTGATTTGACTTTCAACTTCTTTACTTAACATTCAGCTTCTTTGTCAGCACCTCAGAGTGTGTTCTGCCTAAATAACAGATTTCATGGAAGCCTTCAACTCTACATTGTGTCTGGTACCAAGATCTTAAAACTCTCTGATCAACTTGTCACACTTTAAAAAATTAAACCATTGGTGGCATGATCAAAAGCTGAGATTCCATTGAGAACTTCACCTAGGATTTTAATCTGACTACCTGTACATGGTAGTTGCAAGTATATAAAATTTTCATTAATTTGTAGTGATTCCTTATGTAAAGAATTATATCATGCAGAGGAAAGGGTCATGAGAGTGACTGAGTCATCAGAAGAAAGATTAATCCATCTATACCTTCACTTCTCCAATTGATGCAGAGTCAGAGAAATCTAGATTCTCAATACCAGTTCAAATAAGCACCTACTCTCTTACAGTAATAAGAGCTTGAATGCCTACTTCATAACACAAAACCAATGGACTTACACCATGTTGTTATGAATGCTTCAGTGAATTTTTAATAGTGTCGAATATTCATTCTTTTGTGTCCTTCAAATAAAATAAACCCTAATACTAAGAATGAATATGCTATAATTGACTTTAGTGTATCAAAAGCATCAACTAATAGTATTTTAATCTAAATTCTGTCAATTTATAGTGAACCCTATTTCAGCAGTTACAATCATGCTAAAACTTTGGCAGGTACAATGCAATAAAAACTAAGATACTTTGAATATGCATAGGTATTTACAAAGCATTTTCTATGAAAACATTTTGTCATACATAATGATCCTGTAGGCTATTTTGAATAGAATAAATATTACCATCCTCATTTTAGAGTATAAAAATCAAAACGATCCAACCAAACAAAATATTAAATAAATAAATAATTTGCCCAGAGTCTTGGCTGGTAAGCTGCAGAGCTGAGACCCAAACTTTGGTCTTCTATCAGAAAAAACACACTTTTTTGCTTTCAAATAGCCTACAGACTCATTTCTTTTTTTTTTTTTTTTTTAAAGATTTATTTTTTTATTTATTTTGGGCAGGGGTCGGGTTGGGGAGGGAGAGGAGCAGGCGGGCCACTTCTATTGGTCTTTCATTTCTCTATGTTCATCGGTCTTTGTTCTTTGGCTCCTGTGGGCCTCCCACCGCAGTGGCGTCTGTCATTGCAGAGCACCGGCTCTGGGCGCATGCGCTCCAGAGCTCCAGAGCTCCAGAGCTCTGGCTCGGTAATTGGACACATTGGTCCAGCCGCTCCGCGGCACGTGGGATCTTCCCAGGCCAGGGATCGAACCCGCGCCCCTTGCACTGCAAGGCGGTGTCCTTACCCACTGGACCACCAGGGGAAGCCCCAGACTCATTTCTGTAGCAAAGTTTCATAGAAATGTTGCCCTACAACTGCTCAAAACAAGGCAGACAATAAATAAGACACAATTGCCAAATTAAAAGACAATGGATGTCCATCAAGTTAGAAAGACAGAAAAATCCTTATGACAATTTTTTTGGTGAAAAAATAAAACTTTTCTAGAAGACTTGAAACCTTATATATTCCAATGTTGAATCTTCATGTGTTCCTAAAATGTATAGAGGCAGAGACAGATGAGGAAAAGCCTGATTGCAACTTTGATCAGCATAGGTAAATTAGTAGACATAGATATCTGTATAGGAGTAGTGAGATACTTACCAACAGTCCCACATGTCCTGAGGGTGAAAGGTTCACACTAGAGAGTAACAGGTGATGATAACAGGCAAAACAGAAGAGATTAAAGGTAGAGAGCTTTACATCAGGCCAAAAAAAAAAAAAAAAGGCCCAGATTCAGCAAACCACAAGAATTATAGTAAAAGAAAAGATAACCCATTAGAAATGGTGTGAGATAAATTAAAGAGGCCATCAAAATAATGGAGGCGTGGTGAAGCCTTATATCAAGAATCGTACTTGGAGTAGGAAATGGCTACCCACTCAAACATTCTTGCCTGAAAAATTACTTCGACGGAGGAACCTGGCGGGCTACTGTCCAAGGGGGTCACAAAAGAGTCAGACACAACTTAGTGACTGAGCCTGTGCACATGCAATGCACAATATATAATCTTCACTGCTGTGTAAAACAAATATTTTTCTCAAAATAATTAAAAAATAGCACTGAGTCATTAAGCAAGAAAACAAAGACTACTGTGTAGTGACCAATATGTTTTAAATATAAAGAGCAAAAGACAGAGGCAATCCCAAGAATTAGAGTTACCTGTAATTACAGTAACATCATACTGTATGATGATGGTGTGTATGTGTGTGCGCGCATGCATATGTAGAAATGGAGTCTCAAGAAGGCTGGGTAAGGTCATGGTGTTAAGGCAGAGTGTGAATTCAAAGCTAGGTTTTCTGCCTTAAGTTTGGTTCGCAGCAAAATGGCATGGTTCTTCTCTAAATACATCATGAAAGAAGGAAAAGGATCTGTTAGAGTGTCCTGATAAAAGAGAAAAGGTACAAGATACAATAGAAAAGGACACTACTATCTCTGAAGAGCAAAAACATACTAGAAAATAGGAATAATGTTAAGACAAAATAGCAAGATATAAGCTGGATAAATATATGCTAAAAAGACAGAGGAAAGATGCACTCAGAGTGCATGACATTGTTTCTCATATCTCATAGTCTGTGATAACGTTAGGAGTACTCCCTGAGGTCAAAAAAGATTAAGTGATAATATATTTTAATTTGAAAATTTTAATATTTTCCTTATTATTTAGAAATTGGGTGTGATGTTTTTCCATCCAAGAGTGTCAAATGCTCTCTACCCTCAGCAGACATGCTGTTCTTGAACCATCATCAACTCACAGCTTAGTCACAAAGTTAGTAGACATAGATATCTGTATAGGAGTAGTGAGATACTTACCAACAGTCCCACATGTCCTGAGGGTGAAAGGTTCACACTAGAGAGTAACAGGTGATGATAACAGGCAAAACAGAAGAGATTAAAGGTAGAGAGCTTTACATCAGGCCAAAAAAAAAAAGGCCCAGATTCAGCAAACCACAAGAATTATAGTAAAAGAAAAGATAACCCATTAGAAATGGTGTGAGATAAATTAAAGAGGCCATCAAAATAATGGAGGCGTGGTGAAGCCTTATATCAAGAATCGTACTTGGAGTAGGAAATGGCTACCCACTCAAACATTCTTGCCTGAAAAATTACTTCGACGGAGGAACCTGGCGGGCTACTGTCCAAGGGGGTCACAAAAGAGTCAGACACAACTTAGTGACTGAGCCTGTGCACATGCAATGCACAATATATAATCTTCACTGCTGTGTAAAACAAATATTTTTCTCAAAATAATTAAAAAATAGCACTGAGTCATTAAGCAAGAAAACAAAGACTACTGTGTAGTGACCAATATGTTTTAAATATAAAGAGCAAAAGACAGAGGCAATCCCAAGAATTAGAGTTACCTGTAATTACAGTAACATCATACTGTATGATGATGGTGTGTATGTGTGTGCGCGCATGCATATGTAGAAATGGAGTCTCAAGAAGGCTGGGTAAGGTCATGGTGTTAAGGCAGAGTGTGAATTCAAAGCTAGGTTTTCTGCCTTAAGTTTGGTTCGCAGCAAAATGGCATGGTTCTTCTCTAAATACATCATGAAAGAAGGAAAAGGATCTGTTAGAGTGTCCTGATAAAAGAGAAAAGGTACAAGATACAATAGAAAAGGACACTACTATCTCTGAAGAGCAAAAACATACTAGAAAATAGGAATAATGTTAAGACAAAATAGCAAGATATAAGCTGGATAAATATATGCTAAAAAGACAGAGGAAAGATGCACTCAGAGTGCATGACATTGTTTCTCATATCTCATAGTCTGTGATAACGTTAGGAGTACTCCCTGAGGTCAAAAAAGATTAAGTGATAATATATTTTAATTTGAAAATTTTAATATTTTCCTTATTATTTAGAAATTGGGTGTGATGTTTTTCCATCCAAGAGTGTCAAATGCTCTCTACCCTCAGCAGACATGCTGTTCTTGAACCATCATCAACTCACAGCTTAGTCACAAAGTTAGAGAACTGAAACCCAGGGAACCGTCCATATAAATGAACGTGTTTAACCTGTATACCATGACAGAAAACAAAATGTTTCTTTCTAATGGATGAATCATAACATAATAGAGACCTTCCCACAAAAGAACTTGACACATTTTAAACATGCAATTTTAAAACCATTTAGCAAACCCAAAAGATTTCAGTTAATGCTGGATTTAGGAAAAGTAATGCACAGTGAAGTCCTTTGCCGGAATCTGATTCTACATTTCCGTGGATCTCAGCCTTGGCCACATATCAGAATTACCTACAAAGCTTTATTAACAAACAAAAAAAGAAGAAAAGTGCCTGTTGAGTACCTCTGAAGGTACAGCCTGGGCTTATCTGTCTAAAAAAAAAAAAATCTCCATAAATGCACAATCAAGATGGAGACTTCTGATATAACAATATATATATAAACACATAATAGTTCTTCCATCGCCTTTCTCTGTGAGGAATTCATTAGGATATTGCCACATAAATTTAAAAACTTAAGTGCTCTTTGATAAGGAGAGTTTGACCACTTCTCAGAAGTTACCTCAGTTCCACAGAACAGCTGTAATTCCACAATCTGTACACCTCCAGGCTATCCCACTTTCGCAGCTGCGATAAATTCCAAGCATATTTCCAATGCAAACCAACCCAACCTTTGAATCTACAGCCCTCCTAGTCTCTCCTAAAGTTTAACTGTAAGCGTTCACATTAGTTCAACTTTCCATTTGCCTGTATTAGTCAGCTAGAATGGTTTAAAGATTTATAGATAGAAAAGCTCACATATAATTCTTATTTAACTATAATCAAATGTTAACTGGTCTTCTCATGCTACCAAGTATTTGTCTACTAGAAACATTTGAACATAATTATTTTCAATGAATCTTGACTTTTTTCTCTTTGAAAAGTGATAAACGAACTCAATAAATATTTATTGGTACTCTACTGATGTTGAACACAGTGACATGCACTGGGGATATAATAAAGACTTTAATTAGGTCATATAGTAGGAAAGCATTCACTTGACATTCATTGAATGGAAGCGAAGACACGTAAGGTGTAATTTCTGCATTCCAGGACGTCCCAAAGTTAGAGAACTGAAACCCAGGGAACCGTCCATATAAATGAACGTGTTTAACCTGTATACCATGACAGAAAACAAAATGTTTCTTTCTAATGGATGAATCATAACATAATAGAGACCTTCCCACAAAAGAACTTGACACATTTTAAACATGCAATTTTAAAACCATTTAGCAAACCCAAAAGATTTCAGTTAATGCTGGATTTAGGAAAAGTAATGCACAGTGAAGTCCTTTGCCGGAATCTGATTCTACATTTCCGTGGATCTCAGCCTTGGCCACATATCAGAATTACCTACAAAGCTTTATTAACAAACAAAAAAAGAAGAAAAGTGCCTGTTGAGTACCTCTGAAGGTACAGCCTGGGCTTATCTGTCTAAAAAAAAAAAAATCTCCATAAATGCACAATCAAGATGGAGACTTCTGATATAACAATATATATATAAACACATAATAGTTCTTCCATCGCCTTTCTCTGTGAGGAATTCATTAGGATATTGCCACATAAATTTAAAAACTTAAGTGCTCTTTGATAAGGAGAGTTTGACCACTTCTCAGAAGTTACCTCAGTTCCACAGAACAGCTGTAATTCCACAATCTGTACACCTCCAGGCTATCCCACTTTCGCAGCTGCGATAAATTCCAAGCATATTTCCAATGCAAACCAACCCAACCTTTGAATCTAAATCCCTCCTAGTCTCTCCTAAAGTTTAACTGTAAGCGTTCACATTAGTTCAACTTTCCATTTGCCTGTATTAGTCAGCTAGAATGGTTTAAAGATTTATAGATAGAAAAGCTCACATATAATTCTTATTTAACTATAATCAAATGTTAACTGGTCTTCTCATGCTACCAAGTATTTGTCTACTAGAAACATTTGAACATAATTATTTTCAATGAATCTTGACTTTTTTCTCTTTGAAAAGTGATAAACGAACTCAATAAATATTTATTGGTACTCTACTGATGTTGAACACAGTGACATGCACTGGGGATATAATAAAGACTTTAATTAGGTCATATAGTAGGAAAGCATTCACTTGACATTCATTGAATGGAAGCGAAGACACGTAAGGTGTAATTTCTGCATTCCAGGACGTCCCAGTGTACGTGAAGAGGCAGATTTATAAACAGAACTTCCTCTTCCATTTGGTAAGTGTTGTGACAAAAGTATTATGAGTCACCATGTGATCACAAAAGAAAAGCCATTTTTATGGGGAAAATCAGTACAAGCTTTTCAGAGACAGTGGCATCTACTGTGGAAGAATGAATGGAATTTTCCGGCAAAGAGGAAGAGAAAGAGTCTTCCAAACAGAAATAGTACATGCAAGTATCAGAAATAAAAAAATCATGGTGCTCTCATGGAAGAATGACTTCATGGAATATTTAGCACAAGACTCACCAACTGTCTCTCTGTTACCATCATTGTCATCATACTTAATGACTACACCAGGGTTATAGATAGCCATCCAGTTGCCCAGCCTCTAGACTCTTTACCTCCAATCAACATACAGAAAGGTGAAATGGCAGAAAATGCCTCTCTCTGCCACCATGTCTTCAAACTAGGACATCAGTCTTCTGCCTTTGGACTCAGACTTGAACTAGACCACAGTCTCTCCTGGTCTCCAGTTTATTGACTGCAGCTCTTAGGACCTTTTAGCTTCCATAACCATGTTAGACAATTTCTTACACTATGCATGTATACATGTGTGTGTTCATGCATGAGTGTGTGTATATGTTGTATGCCTTATGAATTCTGTTTCTCTATAGGACCCAAAATAAAACAGTAAGCATCAGTAAACAAAGCAGATGAATTAATGATGGTATATGTAGCTGAAATATGGTGGGGGGATGAGGGTATAAAGCCAAACAGACATCAGTAATAATAACACCACAAATGTGTTATGCCTTAGTTATATACTTAAATGGGCCATCTCATTTAATCTTGAAAACACTATGAGATGTGTGCTTCTATTATCTCCGTTTTAAAGTCATAAACGAACTCAATAAATATTTATTGGTACTCTACTGATGTTGAACACAGTGACATGCACTGGGGATATAATAAAGACTTTAATTAGGTCATATAGTAGGAAAGCATTCACTTGACATTCATTGAATGGAAGCGAAGACACGTAAGGTGTAATTTCTGCATTCCAGGACGTCCCAGTGTACGTGAAGAGGCAGATTTATAAACAGAACTTCCTCTTCCATTTGGTAAGTGTTGTGACAAAAGTATTATGAGTCACCATGTGATCACAAAAGAAAAGCCATTTTTATGGGGAAAATCAGTACAAGCTTTTCAGAGACAGTGGCATCTACTGTGGAAGAATGAATGGAATTTTCCGGCAAAGAGGAAGAGAAAGAGTCTTCCAAACAGAAATAGTACATGCAAGTATCAGAAATAAAAAAATCATGGTGCTCTCATGGAAGAATGACTTCATGGAATATTTAGCACAAGACTCACCAACTGTCTCTCTGTTACCATCATTGTCATCATACTTAATGACTACACCAGGGTTATAGATAGCCATCCAGTTGCCCAGCCTCTAGACTCTTTACCTCCAATCAACATACAGAAAGGTGAAATGGCAGAAAATGCCTCTCTCTGCCACCATGTCTTCAAACTAGGACATCAGTCTTCTGCCTTTGGACTCAGACTTGAACTAGACCACAGTCTCTCCTGGTCTCCAGTTTATTGACTGCAGCTCTTAGGACCTTTTAGCTTCCATAACCATGTTAGACAATTTCTTACACTATGCATGTATACATGTGTGTGTTCATGCATGAGTGTGTGTATATGTTGTATGCCTTATGAATTCTGTTTCTCTATAGGACCCAAAATAAAACAGTAAGCATCAGTAAACAAAGCAGATGAATTAATGATGGTATATGTAGCTGAAATATGGTGGGGGGATGAGGGTATAAAGCCAAACAGACATCAGTAATAATAACACCACAAATGTGTTATGCCTTAGTTATATACTTAAATGGGCCATCTCATTTAATCTTGAAAACACTATGAGATGTGTGCTTCTATTATCTCCGTTTTAGGGAGAAAGTCACTGAAGTTCAGAGAGATGAGGTAAATTTCTAAGGTCACATTATTAAAAATGTTTTGTTTTAATTCATTTCCAAAATAGAAATACTCTTCTTCATTATTTTGGTTCTTTCAAATCAATCAGCTATCAACAAGAATGTACTGAGCCCACTATTATGTGCCCTCAGTGATTTCCTCTCAGGAAATGAAGCTGCTGACGGTGTGCACAGGCATCCTGACTTCAAGAAACATCAGGTCAAAAGTACTCCAAACACATGATGTCTTGGACAACCTTCCATTTTTCAGTTCTATGCTATTTGCAATAGAAAAAAGTAATTATAACAGCAAAATAACTACTAATTACAAGCAACTGTAAGTAAGAAAAACTGAGTTCAATGAAGCACTCTAACCTGTGTGTTCCATTTCAGAAAGCTATCCAGGTCATTAGTAATGTGGGAATCATTTTTTACTCTAAAGACCAAGAAGTCTGTCCCTGGTAGGCTTAATTTGAAAGAAAAACTAAAATAAACACACAAACAAACACCTTCCCCCCGCCCCCCACACACAGTCATCTAGATCATGTAGTGGCTAACTTTCCCTGTAGAATACCACATAGTAAATATTTTAGACTTTGTGGGCCATATAGTTCCTGTCACAACTGGTCAGCGCTGTTGGACCATCTGCAGTTTAATTTTGAGATTATGTCTAAATGGCACCACAGATTTCAAAGGTAGTGACCTAGACATCAGAAAATCTGCAGGTTCTGACCAAAGGTTTTGAATTTTAGAAGATCAAAAGAGAATGTTTTTTAAAATTATAACCAAAACATCTGAGTGATAAACCAATTAATATTTAGATTGTAATCAAATATTAAATCTTTCCATTTAAAACAATGTCATTTTTAACCATCAAAAAAGGTCGTGTAACTGAAACTCATTATTTTAATTACCCTTAAAATTCAATTTACATTAGTAAACAATACTTTTTTTACTTTATACATTTATCTTTTATAGATTTATAAAATCTATAGTATTTTGTTAACACTTAAGCTTGAAAATGAGATCTTGTTAACACATTATACTGGGATTTTATTGGTATAGGAATTGAAAGAACCTTCAAAAGCTATCTGCTTTAGGCCTTAACTTTCAATATAGAGTTGTTAAACTTTAATTTCCAAACTGAATTCCACAGAATGCAAGTACTACCTTTTTTTTTAAGCACATGCTTTGTTCTGTTTTATTTTATTATAAGAAGGATTAATTTCTAAAGTTCAACTAAGACAATCCATTCTTCAGAAATATAATTTACTCTCTTTGCCCTAATTACTAGCCTCTTTTTGGTTGCTGAGTGTGCACAGGCATCCTGACTTCAAGAAACGTCAGGTCAAAAGTACTCCAAACACATAATGTCTTGGACAACCTTCCATTTTTCAGTTCTATGCTATTTGCAATAGAAAAAAGTAATTATAACAGCAAAATAACTACTAATTACAAGCAACTGTAAGTAAGAAAAACTGAGTTCAATGAAGCACTCTAACCTGTGTGTTCCATTTCAGAAAGCTATCCAGGTCATTAGTAATGTGGGAATCATTTTTTACTCTAAAGACCAAGAAGTCTGTCCCTGGTAGGCTTAATTTGAAAGAAAAACTAAAATAAACACACAAACAAACACCTTCCCCCCGCCCCCACCACACACAGTCATCTAGATCATGTAGTGGCTAACTTTCCCTGTAGAATACCACATAGTAAATATTTTAGACTTTGTGGGCCATATAGTTCCTGTCACAACTGGTCAGCGCTGTTGGACCATCTGCAGTTTAATTTTGAGATTATGTCTAAATGGCACCACAGATTTCAAAGGTAGTGACCTAGACATCAGAAAATCTGCAGGTTCTGACCAAAGGTTTTGAATTTTAGAAGATCAAAAGAGAATGTTTTTTAAAATTATAACCAAAACATCTGAGTGATAAACCAATTAATATTTAGATTGTAATCAAATATTAAATCTTTCCATTTAAAACAATGTCATTTTTAACCATCAAAAAAGGTCGTGTAACTGAAACTCATTATTTTAATTACCCTTAAAATTCAATTTACATTAGTAAACAATACTTTTTTTACTTTATACATTTATCTTTTATAGATTTATAAAATCTATAGTATTTTGTTAACACTTAAGCTTGAAAATGAGATCTTGTTAACACATTATACTGGGATTTTATTGGTATAGGAATTGAAAGAACCTTCAAAAGCTATCTGCTTTAGGCCTTAACTTTCAATATAGAGTTGTTAAACTTTAATTTCCAAACTGAATTCCACAGAATGCAAGTACTACCTTTTTTTTTAAGCACATGCTTTGTGTTGTTTTATTTTATTATAAGAAGGATAATTTCTAAGTTCAACTAAGTTTAGGAAGCTCTTGGTTAATCTTAAACAGAGTTCAAAGCTGATCATTAGACAATCCATTCTTCAGAAATATAATTTACTCTCTTTGCCCTAATTACTAGCCTCAGAAGTTTTATGTAAGGCTCGGGTTAACATTTGGAAGGATACAGCATTCCTTGTCTGGCAGGGGTAGGGCCAAGGATGTCCTGGGGGCAGAACAAAAATTTCCTTCAGTTTTTTCTTTCCAAACTACTGCAAGAGATTGACAAGCAGGGTCATGCACTGCCAACAGAGAAAGCTTTCTCCAATCCATGTACGTGAGTCTCATCCCTAACTTTAGTTCAGAGAATTGATTTTAAATCATATCAATCAATGAAATCATATTTATCAATTTACTGCTATGCCATGTGCTATAATACTCATTATTATTTTAAGTGGTAAATTAGGATAGAGTTGCTAGAGCCTGTGAAATTTTGTAAATAAACACTTAAAAATATATTAATACAAAAAAAAGTGGTTTTTTTTTTTTTTTTGGTCTTTATTTTAAATTACAAAATAGATCATAACAATAATCTTTACACAACCAAAGGGCTGTTTGTAGAATAGGTGAGTACATTAGAGAAAATTGATTTGTTTTTCTTGTCATAGTAACAATGTTTTAAGAGTAAAATATATGCTTTTTCTCAAAGGTTGTTTCACTCTTTCCATACTTCATAAACATGACTTCTGTACATAACACCACCTGTCAGTTGATTATCAACAAGTGATTACATGAAACCACAATAAAAATGCGGTTAGAAACTACCAAAAAAAAAAAACAATGAGATGTGCTCGCTTCGGCAGCACATATACTAAAATTGGAATATACAGAGAAGATTAGCATGGCCCCTGCACAAGGATGACATGCAAATTCGTGAAGCGTTCCATAATTTAAAAAAAAAAAAAAACAATGAGAGGAAAAAAAACACAATTTCTTAGCTTTATAGGAGAAAGAGTGGTTAACAAAATAGTGTATTTTAAAATAACAAATGTCCTAAGAGACAGTTAAGCTCATCAATACTTGTTTGAGAATATAATGTAATATATTTTTAAAATCTTCTAAAGTCAAGTATTTTATTATATGAAGAGTTGAATATCATATACCATCACTTAAAATTGCCTTATAATTTCTGTAGCCCTCTTTTTACATAGAAAGGCAGGAAATACAGATCAATTGCAGGGAAAAAGTAGAGACTGGTCAGTTGGAAAAGGTAAATTGAAAAAATAGAAATATTAGAAAGAAACGTCAAGATTTTAAAAAGAACATCATCTAGAGAGAAAAGAAAAGAATAGAAAGGAAGAAAAAGAAAAAGAAGAAGGCAGGGCTTCTCTGGTGGTCCAGTGGATAAGAATCCACCTTTCAATGCAGGGGACACCAGCTCCATCCCTAGTCTGGGAGGATCCTGCATGACTTGGAGCAATTAAACCAGTGAACCAGAGCTACTGAGCCCATGTGCTTACAGCCTGTGCTCCACAACAAGGGAAATCAAGGCAATGAGAAGTCCATGCACTACAATGAAGAGCCTGTACTCTCTATAACTAGAGAATGCCCTGTGCAGCAACAAAGATCAAGAGCAGCCAAAAATATATATATATTATTAAAAAAAAAAAAAAAAAAAAGGAAAGAGGGCTTCCCTGGTGGTCCAGTGGGTAAGGACACCACCTTGCAGTGCAAGGGGCGCCGGATCAATCTCTGGCCTGGGAAGATCCCGCGTGCCGCGGAGAGGCTGGACCGATGTGTCCAACTACCAACAGGAAGGCAAAGAGGATAGTAAAGGAGTTAAAATAGATTTATATGTAATATAATAATGTGCTTTATTTTTCCTTCCACCTCCCCTGCCCAAAAAAAAATATTTTGAAAAAAAAGATGGCTCAACTACATAAAACACAAACTGTAACCATCCAAGAAATACAGAAGTGAAGCTTTTCAGTTATCAAATGGCCCTATTGCTTCACAATAATCAGCCCTGCCTGGCATTTCTGGAACACAAAGATCACTCGATCTGCTGTCTGATCTGCTATCTGATCCCATGGCTCCCTTCCTATTCCTTCCCTGGGTGAATGGCCCCTGTCCACAGAGGAATATACTAGACACAGTTGGCTCAGTCCTGGAAGTAAACTTCAGGAAAAGAAAGAGTCCCGGTCTGTAGGTAGCACAGGAGGATCATGGGAACTTTATAGCCACCAGTGCAGGCAAGGTTCATCAAAGGATGCTTAAACCTTGGTCTCAAAGTATTACTCCACAGATGACTTATGAATTAAAAGGGGAAAGTTTATCTTTACAAAGGAGAAGTCTGGCAGTCACCACCTGAATCAAGTAATCAAGCTAAGCACCACCAACAGGGGAGGAACCTGACATTCACCTCTGTCCTATTCCTGCGCACAATATTTTAACCTAAATCCAACTGTGAGGAAACAATCAAACAAACACAGAATTTAGGACACGCTGCATGACAAGCGACCTGACTTTCCACAAAAGGTAATAGCTTGAAAGATAAAAAAATGAGGAAACTGTTCTGTGAAAAAAGATAAAAGATAGACTACCCAAATGCTATGCATGATCCTAGATTGGTTCCTAGATAGTAAAAAATAGAGCTGTAGAAAATAGGGGGACAGTTATAGAAATGAAAATACAGATGGTGTATTAGGTGATGTCATTGAATCATTATCGTTTGTTCTTTAGGTGTGAAAAGATTGATTATATAGGAGAATGTCCTTATTCTTTAGAGATGCAGGCTAAATCTACTTGGAGGTGACAGGATGTCTGAAACTTACTTTCAAATAGGTCATCAGAAAACTCATGTGTGTGCGTGTGTGTGTGTGTGTGTGTGTGTAGACATAAATCAACTGTGGCAAAATATCAGTTGGTGAACAAGTGTTTGTTGGACTATTATAAACTGTTCATAGGTTTAAAACTTTCTAAATAAAATGTTGGACAGCAAGGTGGTATTCACAAATTGTTGGCCTTAAACGTCTGAGAACTTGGAAGCTCAAACTGGTGTTTCTCTCCTGGCCACTTCACCCCTCTGTGCATGAAAAGGATGACCTCACTAATCCCCTCGTAAGATTGCTCTAAAGAGGTATGATGTATATGAAGAGGTGTTTGTAAAGTATAAAACACCCCAGAGTTGTTAACCTTGTGTCTAAGGATACAAGACAGGGTGCCATGCATTTGGATGGGAGAAAAAGTAGCCTTTTGCTTTCTTGTAGTCTCTAAATGAAATTGACCACTTCTTCAAATTACACTCGTAGTCATGAGTTACATGTCTTGTCTCAATACATAGTAAGAGAGCAACATATTAGCTCTATTATGGCTATAGTTATTTGTTTCAAATTGCTCAAATGACAGTCATAAAAAGCATGAGTCAGTCATGAGGTTCTTACAATCCTACCTCCTCTTTGTTTCTTCCATATCTAAAAGGACACACCTACTCTGAGCCTATATCACGGGACAGACGCTGTATCTCTGACTCATACTTTCCATGGTCCTCACTTCTGCAACTTTAAAAGTGAATTGCACTGATAACAGAGCTAACTCAAGGCATTCAAAAATGAACTCCCGGTTTCCCCCTCTTCCAAAAAAATACTGCTCTCTCAGAGCATGCTTCCGTAATGGCACGTCATCTGTGCAGGTACTCCAATCAAAACTGTTGTAGTCAGGCTTCCCAGGTGGTCCAGGGGGTGAGGAGTCTGCCTTGCAGTGCAGAGGGTGCCCTTTAGAACCCTGGCTGGAGAGGATCCCACATGCCAGAGAGGATCCCACATGCCGTTTAGGGGCTAGCAGGTTGTGTCCAATTGCTGGCCAGTGCTCTGGAATGCATGCACCCAGAGCCAGTGATCTGCAAAGAGAGAGGCTGCTGCAATGGAAGGCCCTCACAGGCCAAAAGAGTGAGGATGGATAAAAATAAATAAATAAATAAACAATAAAAGAGCCCAAAATTAAAAAAAAAAAATGGTGGAGTCATCTTGACTCTTTCTCTCTACTTGCTTCTATTTTTTTCAGAAAATTCTGTTGGCTGTAACTTTGAAATAAATTTGAAAATCTCATTTCAAACCTGTCTGAGAACTTGGAAGCTCAAACTGGTGTTTCTCTCCTGGCCACTTCACCCCTCTGTGCATGAAAAGGATGACCTCACTAATCCCCTCGTAAGATTGCTCTAAAGAGGTATGATGTATATGAAGAGGTGTTTGTAAAGTATAAAACACCCCAGAGTTGTTAACCTTGTGTCTAAGGATACAAGACAGGGTGCCATGCATTTGGATGGGAGAAAAAGTAGCCTTTTGCTTTCTTGTAGTCTCTAAATGAAATTGACCACTTCTTCAAATTACACTCGTAGTCATGAGTTACATGTCTTGTCTCAATACATAGTAAGAGAGCAACATATTAGCTCTATTATGGCTATAGTTATTTGTTTCAAATTGCTCAAATGACAGTCATAAAAAGCATGAGTCAGTCATGAGGTTCTTACAATCCTACCTCCTCTTTGTTTCTTCCATATCTAAAAGGACACACCTACTCTGAGCCTATATCACGGGACAGACGCTGTATCTCTGACTCATACTTTCCATGGTCCTCACTTCTGCAACTTTAAAAGTGAATTGCACTGATAACAGAGCTAACTCAAGGCATTCAAAAATGAACTCCCGGTTTCCCCCTCTTCCAAAAAAATACTGCTCTCTCAGAGCATGCTTCCGTAATGGCACGTCATCTGTGCAGGTACTCCAATCAAAACTGTTGTAGTCAGGCTTCCCAGGTGGTCCAGGGGGTGAGGAGTCTGCCTTGCAGTGCAGAGGGTGCCCTTTAGAACCCTGGCTGGAGAGGATCCCACATGCCAGAGAGGATCCCACATGCCGTTTAGGGGCTAGCAGGTTGTGTCCAATTGCTGGCCAGTGCTCTGGAATGCATGCACCCAGAGCCAGTGATCTGCAAAGAGAGAGGCTGCTGCAATGGAAGGCCCTCACAGGCCAAAAGAGTGAGGATGGATAAAAATAAATAAATAAATAAACAATAAAAGAGCCCAAAATTAAAAAAAAAAAATGGTGGAGTCATCTTGACTCTTTCTCTCTACTTGCTTCTATTTTTTTCAGAAAATTCTGTTGGCTGTAACTTTGAAATAAATTTGAAAATCTAATCATTTCATCTCCCCTGCTACTACCCTGGTCCAAACCACCATCATCTCTCACCTAGAGACAATTCAACCTTCTGTTGACAGGTCACCTACTTCTTCTTGTGCCCCCCGTGTGCTAGCTATGTAGGGTTCTCCTTTTACAGTGTGTCATACCATGGCATTTCTCTCCTGACAACCTTGCAGTGGTTCCCATCACCCTCAGAGCAAGAACCAAACTCCTTCAGGTGATCTCAAGGACCTATATGATCTGACCTCCCCTTATGTCTATAACCAAAGGTCCTACTGCTCTCCCCACCCCTTCGCACTCTATTTGACTGAGCCACACCAGCCTCCTTCTGCATGTCAGGCATGCTTCCTCCTTAGAACCTTTGTAGTGGCTGTTGCCCAGATATTCATGTGTGAATTCTATCATCTCCACGTCTCTGCTCAAGTCACCTCCTTAGAAAAGCCTCTGTTGACAGTCTAATGTAAAATAGCACTCCACCTTAGGATGCCTAATCTCTCCTTACCCTGTTCTCCTTTTTTGCCTGTAGTACTTATCACCTTCTAACATAGGAGAAATTTAATGATATGTGGTCTATCTCTCCCTGCTATATTATAAGCTCCATAGAGGCAAAGATCTTTTTTTGTTTACTGATATATTTTTTTAAGTCATGTATTCATTAAGGAAATAATAGATGTTGCTGAGGATATGGAGGAAAAGGAAACTTTATACACTCTTGGTAAGAACATAAATTGGCTTTTATTTATTTATTTTTTAAATTTGGAGGGGGGCAGGTTGGGGAGGGAAGGGGGCAGGTGGGCCACTTCTATTGGTCTTTCATTTATCTGTTTTCATTAATCTTTGCTCTTTGGCCCGTGTGGGCCTCCCATCGCATTGGCCTCTGTCGTCACAGAGCGCCGGCTCTGGGCGCATGCCCAGAGCTCCCGCTTTGTAATTGGACACATCAGTCCAGCCGCTCCGGCACGTGGGATCTTCCCAGGCCAGGGATTTAACCGGCACCCCTTGCAGTGCAAGGCCACTGGACCACCAGGGAAGCCCCCTATAGTTATTTTCAATAATTTATGCCATTCTAAACTCTGAAAAAAAAAAAAAAAGAACGTAAATTGGTGCAGTCACTGTGGAAAACAGAATGGAGTTCCTCAAAAAACTGAAAATACAGCTACCATATGAACCAGCAATTCTATTCCTGGTTATACATCTGAAGAAAAAAAAAAACCCACTAATTCAAAAAGGTACATGTACCCCAATGTTCATAGCAGCATTATTTACAATTGCCAAGATATGGAAACAACCTGAATCCATCAACAGATGAACAGATAAAGAAGATGCAGTGTCTGTATACAATGGAAGACTATCCAGCCATAAAAAGAATGAAAGTTTGTCATCTGCAGCAACACAGATGGACTTGGAGTATATTAGGCTAAATGAAATATGTCAAACAAAGACCAACAAATACTTTATGATATCACTTATATGTGGAATCTAAAAAGTAAAATAAAGCTGTGAATACAACAAAAAGGAAACAGTCTCACAGACATGAAGAACAAACTAGAGATTACCAGTGGGGAAAGGGAAGGGAGGAGGGGCAAGGTAGAAGTAGAAAATTACAAGTACAAACCACTATGTATAAAATAAATAAACTACAAAGATATAGCATACAACATAAGGAATATAGCCAATATTTTATAGTAGCTATGAATGGAATATACCTTTCAAAAATTGTAACTCACTAGGCTGTATACCTAAAACTTAAATAATATTGCACATCATTTATACCTCAGTAAAAAATTATGTGTTCATTTATTTTTGTTGGGTTGTTTGTTCAGTTTTTTATTATGGTAAATCCCATGCAATTTTTATTACCATACCCATTTTTTAATGTACAGTTCAGTTATGTTAAATACCTTCTTACTCTTGTGCAACCATTGCAATTTTTTCCAGAACTCTTTTCATCTTGCAAAACTCAAACTCTGCACTCTTTAAGCAATAACTCCCCATTTCTGTTTGCTCAGGCTCTATAATTGCCTACCACATAGGTACTTAGTAGGCTTAGTGAATGATTCCCTGTCACGAAACTTTAGCTGTATTTCTATGGGAAATATTTCCAAGTGTATAACTCAAATAGATTCTATTTCAAATTCCCGCAGTTCTGTCTAAAGTTTCCTCTTCCCTGTACATAGTTTGGGCTGTGCCTCTTGCATCTTTATATTTTCCAGCATCATTATCAGATTATCTTAAACATAGCAAATGTTTACTAAAAGTCTAATACGTGAATAAATGAGTGAACACCAGAGCATGAGTGTTGGGCCTCCCACTTCTTCAAAACCCAACCACACGTTTTAGCACCTCCTACATAGTCCCAAATGCACCAGCATGTGCCAAAGCTGAGATGTTCTCAATAGGAAGGGAAAAGGCCGCCAGCTAGAAAACACACAGAACTATTTTTTATGTATATCATAAAAACTAAAGTTTACTGTGGCATATTGATAGCCTTACTTTAAGATGCCAGTGCTTAAAGGGCCAGCAGACGAGCAAAGATGGAAAACAAGAGTCAGTATATTTACATCGGGAATTGGAAATTTAAAACAAACAAACAAAAATGGCTTTCCAAGAGTTCTAACTCCTGAAGAATATACTAGTCTTCTTGAGAGAAAAATTGAGATGGAAAGCTGAGGCAACCATAATTCACACTCTCTCACTCAAAAAGAAAAGGGAAGATGAACCATCCTACCTAACAAAGGAAAGAGGCCAATATGTTTAGAATCCATCCTGTGATACCTACTCATAGGGGTGTGGAAGAGAATGTTTTAAGACATATGATGGTGTCACTCAAATGTACTTCCACCCATGCCCTAGGAAATGCTCCAGATACTTTGGCAGAAGTACCTATAAATATGAGTCAGGCTAACGCTGAGATCGTAGAACAGAGCTGTGAGCTGTGGTTAGATGGGATCCCTTACACATCTCTGAGAGAAAGGAAGGGGTGACAGCAGCAATGAGAGAATGTACCAGACCCAGTAGTAGGTGGAGAATGAGATTTGGCGTCAGGAGCGAATCCTAAATGGCCACTGTGAAGAGGGCCTGAGCCAGGAGATATGGGGAAGCTGAGAGGTCCAGGGGCTTAAACAGGTGGAACCTTGGAAGCCCTTTTATATCCCTCCTGCCCTACAGGGCTATTGTTCCAAGGAAAGCAGCAGCACAATTAGATCAACTCAATTGAATTGTCTCTTGTTTGAATTGAAGTTTCAGCCATAAAATGGGTCATAGAAGGTCTATGTGTCCTAACTCATAGATATTTTATATTCCAAAACTTCATACTGGTTGAATTATTTCATCAAACTGTAGGTTAAACCTCTTCATACCATTAGATCTAAAAAGTTGAAACTGACTTCTAATGGCTGTTGAACAAAGTGATACAGTCTCCTTCATGTCCCAGACCCTTGTTCCTTATCCAGTGCCTCTATTTTTAAAAACTTCCCTTGTGACTCTTAGATAAAAAGCTCTAGGATTTGGGACTAAAAGAGTAGGAGACTAGGTGGCGACAGAAAAATGTTTTGCCTCTCATAAGCTCCTTCAACTGGTCTCACCCCAAATTCACAAGCAGCACACAAAGATTTGGAACCTGCACACCATGAAAACACATATCAGAAAATTCATCCACCACCTCCTTTCATCTGATTTAAACTTGAAGATTGCCACCTCTTCTTACTTAGGATTTGGTGATGCATCTTCTAATTGTTAGCAATATTTCTAAGACACTTTTTTTTTTCTAGTGTTTCTCCATTAGCTCTCAGAATAGAGCTAACACTTAGGGGAAAAAACACCAACCAGGCCCACAGTGTCCTTCCAGGGAAGAAAATAGGAAACGAAATACATGAAGTGGAGAGGTACCTTATCATGTGTTGTAGGATGAAAAAAAAAATTGAAATTCAGTTTTACTCAGTAATTGAACTCCAGGACCTGTGAGACTGAAGAATTTGTCTTAATTTCTAAAAGTTGAAAGAAAGCTTTGAAAGAGGAGATTAGAAATTTAGGGATGTTATTAAGGATTGGGTGGGATGGAACAGAAGCATGAGATAAGGTCTCCAAACTGACAGGTTAGGGGAAAAAAATGTTTTCAAAAAGTGTATCTGCTTGAAGATTTGTTTAAATTTGCATTAATTACCATATAAATGATATTGTGAATGATGGGAGGGCTGTCACTATTAATTGCCTTTCCAATGGCCATTCTTCCTTCTTTTTGTTTAAAGAATCCTTGTTTTATGGCTAGCTTTAGGGAGTTAATCGTAGTCTATACCAGAGAAAGACAATTTTTTTTTTTTTCATAAAAAGTTAGGTAATAAATATTTTAGGGTTTGCAGTTCATATGATCTCTTACAACACATCAGTATTGCCATTGTAGCACAAAACAGTCATAAACAGTATGTATATGAATGGGCGTGACTGTGCTCCAATTGAACTTTATTCACAAAAACAGGCATCAGACTGGTTTGGCCCAGGACCATAGTTTGTCAAGCCCTGGTAGGATTTGGCAATCATAGCAACTCCAATCCCTTTTGCCAATGATTGATCTTATCATATGTAAGTGATCTACTTCTGCTGAGTATGAAGTATGAGGAAGTGAGTTAAGAGGTTTCTGACAGAGCATTTCTGTCATAAAAGAGAGAGGGTATAAGAAGAACATTATTTGAGTCATTCCTTCCCTTTTTTCCTTTGAACACTTGTTTGAGGACATGGTGCTTGAAGCTGTGGCAGCCAACAAGCCAAGAGTGGTGGAAGGGCAGGAAGGAAAAGAGCTAGGATTTTCACTGAATCACAGAACTGCCATTTATCTCCATATTTCTTCTTGGAAAAACAATATCCTGATGATTCAGTTATCATGGGTCTAGTTTTCTGTTACTTGCAGCTGAATGTGAATGAAAAAGTTTAATGGCACCTTTAAATTCTTCTGAACATTTGGGATATTTTCTGCTTTAGCATTGGCACATGGGTTCATATAAAATGAAAATAAGAACTAACCAAATAGGTAAAGGATTGCCACAGCCAAAGGTGTGGAGATTACACTAGTACTATCCAGTACTGCCAAGGAGGAGCCACCATGACTAAAAAAGAGGTTATTTTACATATGAAATCATTTTGGGTCAGATTTTGTTAACAAAAGAGAAGAGAGGCTGGGGACATGGATAAAAGCAACTAACAATGACATCAATAAATTACTGAAATTATTATTGGTGTTCTTGAACTGTCAAATAAAAGTGAAATTATGTGGTCTCTCTTTACGAATTCAGGGAACTCCACAAACTATTTTAAAAGTGTGTTGTGTAATTAAACCAAAAAGAGTTTTATATTCTTCAGAAAACTCAGCATAAATGGACTCATGTCCCCTTACAGTCATTCACTAGATGTTTACTGTTAGCCTTATAGTATTTTTTTCAACACTTTCCCTTTTTTTATGACATCTAAGTGCTTCCATATGTTATTTCCTCTGAATGGAGTATTCTCCCTCTCAATCCCACCTTCCCATTCCTCAGTCTTGCTGACTTTAACTCAACTTTCAGCTCTCAGACAAATGTTATTGCCTCAGGGAAAGCTTTTCCTAACCCCATGTAATTACATGATATATTTTCATGGATGCCTTTCACCTACCTGTCATTATGCTCATTGTTCTTTACTGTAATTATTTGTTATGCATCTTCTTCACTATATTACATGCTCCACAAGTTCTAAGATAATGTGTGTTTTGTACATTACGAGCTAGCAAACTATCTGCCCCATGCTTAATACATACTTGTTGACTAAATGAATTAATGAGATGTCATATAAGCTGTGAAAAAAGAAAACTGAAGACAGATTTAACGTAAATGATTAATACTACAAGGTGGCTAAGGCTACTACAGAGGCATGAACAAGGTGCTACAGAACACAAAAGAGGTGAGTTTAACCCATGTTTTGAAAAATGTGTTTCAGTTATCATGGGTCTAGTTTTCTGTTACTTGCAGCTGAATGTGAATGAAAAAGTTTAATGGCACCTTTAAATTCTTCTGAACATTTGGGATATTTTCTGCTTTAGCATTGGCACATGGGTTCATATAAAATGAAAATAAGAACTAACCAAATAGGTAAAGGATTGCCACAGCCAAAGGTGTGGAGATTACACTAGTACTATCCAGTACTGCCAAGGAGGAGCCACCATGACTAAAAAAGAGGTTATTTTACATATGAAATCATTTTGGGTCAGATTTTGTTAACAAAAGAGAAGAGAGGCTGGGGACATGGATAAAAGCAACTAACAATGACATCAATAAATTACTGAAATTATTATTGGTGTTCTTGAACTGTCAAATAAAAGTGAAATTATGTGGTCTCTCTTTACGAATTCAGGGAACTCCACAAACTATTTTAAAAGTGTGTTGTGTAATTAAACCAAAAAGAGTTTTATATTCTTCAGAAAACTCAGCATAAATGGACTCATGTCCCCTTACAGTCATTCACTAGATGTTTACTGTTAGCCTTATAGTATTTTTTTCAACACTTTCCCTTTTTTTATGACATCTAAGTGCTTCCATATGTTATTTCCTCTGAATGGAGTATTCTCCCTCTCAATCCCACCTTCCCATTCCTCAGTCTTGCTGACTTTAACTCAACTTTCAGCTCTCAGACAAATGTTATTGCCTCAGGGAAAGCTTTTCCTAACCCCATGTAATTACATGATATATTTTCATGGATGCCTTTCACCTACCTGTCATTATGCTCATTGTTCTTTACTGTAATTATTTGTTATGCATCTTCTTCACTATATTACATGCTCCACAAGTTCTAAGATAATGTGTGTTTTGTACATTACGAGCTAGCAAACTATCTGCCCCATGCTTAATACATACTTGTTGACTAAATGAATTAATGAGATGTCATATAAGCTGTGAAAAAAGAAAACTGAAGACAGATTTAACGTAAATGATTAATACTACAAGGTGGCTAAGGCTACTACAGAGGCATGAACAAGGTGCTACAGAACACAAAAGAGGTGAGTTTAACCCATGTTTTGAAAAATGTGTTTACCAGGTATTGAAAACGGGTAAGAACATTTCATGCAGAAGGGATAATAGTTGCAAAAGACTACTAAAATCCTGAATCAAGGTAATTGTAATAGGAGGAGGTGATTGGATATTCATATATTTTTTGAAAATAGAATCAGTAAGATATATTGAGAGATTGGTTGTGAATGTTGAGGAAGCAGATATTCAGAAAGACCTCTGCACTTTTACCTGAGGCAACTACTCTGGTAATAACACTATTTATTAAGTATGGATTAAATGATAAATACATGTTTGTGAAGTCAAGAAAGTTAGCTAAGCTTAGGAGAAACAGAATTTTAGGATTTGGGGAAACTTTGGGGTATAGGTAATAAGAAATCAGAAGTTTAAAGTAGAAGACATATTTGAGGAAATCCATGGAGCATAGAAGGTCATTGAAACCAGGGGTCCAAATGAGACCAAGCCCATCTCATCTACAAAAACATGGATGGCATAATTATAAAGTGACAATTATTTCTTCAAAACAGAAACAGCATTACTTAGACACCAAAAGAATGGACTCTTCTTTCAACTGAGTCGCCTCAGGAAGCTCTGCATTCATGCTGCTCTGCAGCTACTACTGCTAAAAATATTTTCAACACTTATTTTGGAGCCATACTTTGAAAAGGATATTCTTTTGAATATCCTCAGTGATGGCAAATCTTCATTATTTCAGATAGACTTGATGGGGCTGTTGCTGAGGAAAAAGACTTCAGGGCTAAGTCTGACGAATAGGGGAATAAATAATCATACTATATAAGATCATTTTGGTTTATAAAAAGGATCAGCAATAGCAAGAAATTTTCTTTCTGACTTTTTTCTGACTTATAATGGGATTTTAAAGTAATTTTAATTCAGTAAATATTTCTGCAGTATCTGTGATATAGACACTGTGCTCTCTGTGCACAGTAGCGAAAGGGAATCTGCTGATGCCTTTTGAGACATAGCCATTTGAATAAGCATCATTTGAATAAATATTAAGGTCCCCCAATAGACTCCTTGAAAGGCATATTACTAAAAGAAATATTATGTCTTCCTAGCTTCCTCATGGTTGGGTCAGATCCCTCTTTATTGTCTTTCAAAGCTCCAAAGCTCTATGTACATAGCTCTTTGATAGTATATTCATATAATATTGTTATTGCTACATGTCTGTTTACCTCACAAGAGTATCATTATTTTATTCTTCACTTAGCACTGTGCCTGACAGAGTAGTGGTTAATGCAAAAGACTACTAAAATCCTGAATCAAGGTAATTGTAATAGGAGGAGGTGATTGGATATTCATATATTTTTTGAAAATAGAATCAGTAAGATATATTGAGAGATTGGTTGTGAATGTTGAGGAAGCAGATATTCAGAAAGACCTCTGCACTTTTACCTGAGGCAACTACTCTGGTAATAACACTATTTATTAAGTATGGATTAAATGATAAATACATGTTTGTGAAGTCAAGAAAGTTAGCTAAGCTTAGGAGAAACAGAATTTTAGGATTTGGGGAAACTTTGGGGTATAGGTAATAAGAAATCAGAAGTTTAAAGTAGAAGACATATTTGAGGAAATCCATGGAGCATAGAAGGTCATTGAAACCAGGGGTCCAAATGAGACCAAGCCCATCTCATCTACAAAAACATGGATGGCATAATTATAAAGTGACAATTATTTCTTCAAAACAGAAACAGCATTACTTAGACACCAAAAGAATGGACTCTTCTTTCAACTGAGTCGCCTCAGGAAGCTCTGCATTCATGCTGCTCTGCAGCTACTACTGCTAAAAATATTTTCAACACTTATTTTGGAGCCATACTTTGAAAAGGATATTCTTTTGAATATCCTCAGTGATGGCAAATCTTCATTATTTCAGATAGACTTGATGGGGCTGTTGCTGAGGAAAAAGACTTCAGGGCTAAGTCTGACGAATAGGGGAATAAATAATCATACTATATAAGATCATTTTGGTTTATAAAAAGGATCAGCAATAGCAAGAAATTTTCTTTCTGACTTTTTTCTGACTTATAATGGGATTTTAAAGTAATTTTAATTCAGTAAATATTTCTGCAGTATCTGTGATATAGACACTGTGCTCTCTGTGCACAGTAGCGAAAGGGAATCTGCTGATGCCTTTTGAGACATAGCCATTTGAATAAGCATCATTTGAATAAATATTAAGGTCCCCCAATAGACTCCTTCGAAAGGCATATTACTAAAAGAAATATTATGTCTTCCTAGCTTCCTCATGGTTGGGTCAGATCCCTCTTTATTGTCTTTCAAAGCTCCAAAGCTCTATGTACATAGCTCTTTGATAGTATATTCATATAATATTGTTATTGCTACATGTCTGTTTACCTCACAAGAGTATCATTATTTTATTCTTCACTTAGCACTGTGCCTGACAGAGTAGTGGTTAATAATCTCTTGTTCATAGAATAGGTAGGTGGATTAATGAGTGAGTCAGTGAATGCATAATTGAATTTCTACTCAAATGCCTCAAAGAAGTCTTTCTCCATCAGCTGACCTAAATATCCACACACAGCTATCCCTGTCCATCACTGTGTTGTTGTTGTTGTTGTTGTTTTAATGTGAACAATTATTGTATTTTATTTAAATTTTGGCCTCTTTTTATTGATTTTTTATTTATTTATTTTTCATCCATCTTTATTCTTAGGCCTGTTTGGGCCTCCCATTGCAGTGGCCTCTCTTGTTGCAGAGCACTGGCTCGGGGCGCATGCGCTCCAGAGCACTGGCTCGTTGGACACACCGGTCCAGCTGCTCCGTTGCATGTGGGATCTTCCCGGGCCAGGGATCAAACCGGTGCCCCTTGCAGTGCAAGCTGGACTCTTTACCCACTGGACCACCAAGGAAGCCCCATTACTATGTTCTTATTTGCTTTATTTTCTCTCCATGGTATGTGTGTACGTCTAAAATTATGTATGTACTGTCAATTTTTTTATTGTCTCTCTGTAGAATGTAGCCTTCATGAGAACAATGGCCTTGCCTGGGTTATTCACAGATGCATCCCCCTAGTGTCCACAACAGCTATTGGCAGAACAGTTTCTTGTATGTTGCTATGTAATAAGCCAAAATGTAGTGGCTTAAAACAACAACCGTCTTATTATGTCTCAAACTTTTGTTGGTTAGGAATTAGGGCAAGGGTCAGCTGGGAGATTCTTCTAGCAACTGAGGACCTTCAGTGATATTCATCTGGGGTATGGTCTGGGAGGATTCAAGTCAGATATACTCCCATTTCTGACTCCTTGAAAGGCATATTACTAAAAGAAATATTATGTCTTCCTAGCTTCCTCATGGTTGGGTCAGATCCTCTTTATTGTCTTTCAAAGCTCCAAAGCTCTATGTACATAGCTCTTTGATAGTATATTCATATAATATTGTTATTGCTACATGTCTGTTTACCTCACAAGAGTATCATTATTTTATTCTTCACTTAGCACTGTGCCTGACAGAGTAGTGGTTAATAATCTCTTGTTCATAGAATAGGTAGGTGGATTAATGAGTGAGTCAGTGAATGCATAATTGAATTTCTACTCAAATGCCTCAAAGAAGTCTTTCTCCATCAGCTGACCTAAATATCCACACACAGCTATCCCTGTCCATCACTGTGTTGTTGTTGTTGTTGTTGTTTTAATGTGAACAATTATTGTATTTTATTTAAATTTTGGCCTCTTTTTATTGATTTTTTATTTATTTATTTTTCATCCATCTTTATTCTTAGGCCTGTTTGGGCCTCCCATTGCAGTGGCCTCTCTTGTTGCAGAGCACTGGCTCGGGGCGCATGCGCTCCAGAGCACTGGCTCGTTGGACACACCGGTCCAGCTGCTCCGTTGCATGTGGGATCTTCCCGGGCCAGGGATCAAACCGGTGCCCCTTGCAGTGCAAGCTGGACTCTTTACCCACTGGACCACCAAGGAAGCCCCATTACTATGTTCTTATTTGCTTTATTTTCTCTCCATGGTATGTGTGTACGTCTAAAATTATGTATGTACTGTCAATTTTTTTATTGTCTCTCTGTAGAATGTAGCCTTCATGAGAACAATGGCCTTGCCTGGGTTATTCACAGATGCATCCCCCTAGTGTCCACAACAGCTATTGGCAGAACAGTTTCTTGTATGTTGCTATGTAATAAGCCAAAATGTAGTGGCTTAAAACAACAACCGTCTTATTATGTCTCAAACTTTTGTTGGTTAGGAATTAGGGCAAGGGTCAGCTGGGAGATTCTTCTAGCAACTGAGGACCTTCAGTGATATTCATCTGGGGTATGGTCTGGGAGGATTCAAGTCAGATATACTCCCATTTCTGACTCCTTGGCAGGGATCACGAGAAGACTGGGCTTAGATGGACCTGAGGATCAGCGGCCCTACGTATAACTGTCCAAGATGGCATTCTCAAGGCAATCAGGCTTCTTTCCTGGTGGCTGAGAGCCCCCAGTGTGAACATTCAAAGAGGTGTAGGCAGAAGATTTAAGACTTTCTATTAATTAGCTTCACATGGCCTGCTCTATCATATTCTATTCATCAAGCAAGTCACTGAGTCTAGCCTATATTCAAGAGAAGGGGAATTAAACTCCCTGTCTCAAAGGGAGGGTTAGCAAAGAATTGATGGTCATGTTTTAATCTTCTACATTGCATACAGGAAAAATAATGAATATGTAAAACTGGGTAGGGGTCATAAACAAAACACTGATTGATAGATAAGCCAGACATAAGAATCCAAGAGAAAATAAATTACAACCCAGACTTCTTTTCTCTACCCACAGAAAGACCAATTAAAAAAAAAAAAAAACCTCCTAGAAAATAAGGTCTATTAAATGTTTTCTATGTATCAGCCATTCTAATATTTTATACATATTCTCTCACTTAGTCCTCACAAACAACACTATTGAGTAGATATTACTGTGGTCATCTCCTTTTTAGAGGTGAAGAAACTGAGGCAGAGAGACAGCAACTCATTGCTTAGGATTACACAATCAGTGATAGTAGGAACCCAAGTAGTTCAACTCCAGAGCCCACATTCTTATCCATCAAACTGTGGAGCTCTCGAGGCAGGCATTATAACATATTATGCAAGGCTGATATTTCTGCTTAAGAAACAGCAGAAAGGGCCTATTTAAAGTGAAAAGAACATGAGCTTTAGAATCAGCTCTTTGTCATAACCATGGTTCTTTCTAGTAATAACTGTGTAACAGTGGGAAAGTTACTTAATTACTCATCTATAAAATAGGGATGATAGTCTTTAGTCTGTTGGATTCAGTGAAGATGAAAGTGAGTATTTTAAAGAACCTGGAATAAAGCCATCACTTAGAGACACTTACAAAGTCTTAGTTCCTTTCTCAGATACATATGACTGCCCTACTTACAGGGAAAGTCAATCCCATTGTGTGTCACAATTTTTTCAGAATTTCTCTTGGCATAATTAAATATTTATTCTGAAAGAAAAAAAAAGATGTTTTAGAAATTTAGACTTACTAACCCCTGGTGGTTCAGTTGTAAAGAACCCACTTGCCAGCGGAGGAGACATAAGAGACTCAGGTTCAATCCCTGGGTCTGGAAGATCCCCTGGAGGATGAAATGGCAACCCACTTCAGTATTCTTGCCTAAGAAATTCCACAGACAGAGGAGCCTAGTGGGCTGAAGTCCATGGGGTTGCAAAAGGTTGGACACAACTTAACAACTAAACAACAACAACCTTCACCAGTTCACTTTCTGCTCTGTGTAGTGTGGACAATAGAATCAATTCTTCTAGCAAAAGCAATATTACCACTGACACAGTAGTAGGAGGCTGTCAACAAAATCGTTCAGTGGTAATAGAAATAGTCCTAGAAAAGACTTACTTTTTAGTTATAATGAGCTTTGTAAAAGCTAAGAAATTCTACTAAGTATCATAGGGAGGGATGGTGATATTATGTTTTCTATGTATCAGCCATTCTAATATTTTATACATATTCTCTCACTTAGTCCTCACAAACAACACTATTGAGTAGATATTACTGTGGTCATCTCCTTTTTAGAGGTGAAGAAACTGAGGCAGAGAGACAGCAACTCATTGCTTAGGATTACACAATCAGTGATAGTAGGAACCCAAGTAGTTCAACTCCAGAGCCCACATTCTTATCCATCAAACTGTGGAGCTCTCGAGGCAGGCATTATAACATATTATGCAAGGCTGATATTTCTGCTTAAGAAACAGCAGAAAGGGCCTATTTAAAGTGAAAAGAACATGAGCTTTAGAATCAGCTCTTTGTCATAACCATGGTTCTTTCTAGTAATAACTGTGTAACAGTGGGAAAGTTACTTAATTACTCATCTATAAAATAGGGATGATAGTCTTTAGTCTGTTGGATTCAGTGAAGATGAAAGTGAGTATTTTAAAGAACCTGGAATAAAGCCATCACTTAGAGACACTTACAAAGTCTTAGTTCCTTTCTCAGATACATATGACTGCCCTACTTACAGGGAAAGTCAATCCCATTGTGTGTCACAATTTTTTCAGAATTTCTCTTGGCATAATTAAATATTTATTCTGAAAGAAAAAAAAAGATGTTTTAGAAATTTAGACTTACTAACCCCTGGTGGTTCAGTTGTAAAGAACCCACTTGCCAGCGGAGGAGACATAAGAGACTCAGGTTCAATCCCTGGGTCTGGAAGATCCCCTGGAGGATGAAATGGCAACCCACTTCAGTATTCTTGCCTAAGAAATTCCACAGACAGAGGAGCCTAGTGGGCTGAAGTCCATGGGGTTGCAAAAGGTTGGACACAACTTAACAACTAAACAACAACAACCTTCACCAGTTCACTTTCTGCTCTGTGTAGTGTGGACAATAGAATCAATTCTTCTAGCAAAAGCAATATTACCACTGACACAGTAGTAGGAGGCTGTCAACAAAATCGTTCAGTGGTAATAGAAATAGTCCTAGAAAAGACTTACTTTTTAGTTATAATGAGCTATAAAATAAAATTGTAAAGAAAAATGCTCTCAATTTAGTACCTAGTTCCATGTTCTACTAAGTATCATAGGGGGAGGGATGGTGATATTAGCATATCAGCATTTCTAACGTTCACAATCTTACCACTATGATTAGCATGAATATTTTATTACCGATAGTAGACATGGTTTTATATTCTTTTCTACAGTTAAAAGCATAAGATTGGTACTTGGCCAGTTATAATTGTTGGGTATAACAATGTACACTACTATTTTAAGTCTTAAATTAGCTACTTGCCTGACAAATAACAGAAACTATCAATTGCATTTACCATGCTCAAATTCTGTGCTCTGTAAAAAGGGAGGAGAAATAAACTCGAGAGCAAACAGGCAGCCCAAGTATGTGGAATATAAGTACACCATTAAACTGGGGAAGAAATAGGACAGCTTGCACTTTCCTAAGGAAAAAACTTGTAACTATTAGAAGTGAAGGGAGGAAAAAGTAACTGCAAGTCAAGTGCAGCATATCTCAACAATGAGGCATAGACAAATACATGACAAATACAAAAGATGGAAACAGTCTTGAATTCTAATAATACTGTATCTACCAGCATCTCATTTTAAGACCAGAATTGTTGCCTGGGATATATTTCATAATCACCAAATCATAAAATCAGAGTATGAGTCTTAAAGTAGAAGGATTACTCTAAAGCTACAGGATATGATAATTATAGGAGAGAAATGACTAGGGAAACAAAGTCTGATTATTCCAATCTTCTTGAAAATATGAAGGGTTTTTTTTGTTGTTGTTGTTTTCACTTTTTTCTTTTCAAAAACAAGACCAGCAGAAGCACCATGATTTTGAAGAGAAAGATTTCAGAGAGAACCTTGAGAGAAATATGGAAGATCAAGGAGACTACCTAGACTTTGAGAAAGCAGTCTTTGAACAGGAGGCCGTTGTTAACACAGCAGTCAAATTGTGATAGGCAATTATTAAATTGTGCAAAAGTAACTGCGCTTTTTGCATTGTTGAAATTTGCCCTTTGAAATTGGAATACATTCTTAATAAATGTGGTTATGTCATACATCATTTTAATGCCCATTGCTCACTTTATGTTTTTTGCCAATGACTTATTACTTTCTCTTTATTTTATATTTATTTTAGACTATGCAAATCATGTTATACAAAAAGCAAACTTAAAGCGATTTTCTTCAACAAGTTCAAAATGGGTCATTAAGCAGTGAAGACAACTTGCAACATCAACAATGCATTTGGCCCAGGAACTGCTAACAAACATACAGGGCGGTGGTGGTTCAAGAAGCTTTGCAAAGGACAGCCTTAAAGATGAGAATCAAATAGAAAAAATGATGAGGATCACAGTGGCTGGCTCTCAGAAGTTAACAACAACCAACTGAGGGAACCATTGAAGCTAATCCTCTTACAACTACATGAGAAGTTGCCCAGGAACTCAATGTCAACCATTCTATGGTCATTTGGTATTTGAAGCAAATTGAAAAGGTGAAAAAGCTTGATAAGCCTTGTGAACTGACCAAAACTGTAAAAGATAGTTATTTTGAAGTGCAGTCTCCTCTTATTCTACACAGCAACAACAAATCATTTCTCGACTAGATTGTGATGTGCAATGAAAAGTGGATTGTATATGACAATCGGCGATGACCAGCTCAGTGGCTGAACTGAGAAGCAGCTCCAGAGCACTTCCCAAAGCCAAACTCACACCAAAAAGATCACTCTACCAGCATCTCATTTTAAGACCAGAATTGTTGCCTGGGATATATTTCATAATCACCAAATCATAAAATCAGAGTATGAGTCTTAAAGTAGAAGGATTACTCTAAAGCTACAGGATATGATAATTATAGGAGAGAAATGACTAGGGAAACAAAGTCTGATTATTCCAATCTTCTTGAAAATATGAAGGGTTTTTTTTGTTGTTGTTGTTTTCACTTTTTTCTTTTCAAAAACAAGACCAGCAGAAGCACCATGATTTTGAAGAGAAAGATTTCAGAGAGAACCTTGAGAGAAATATGGAAGATCAAGGAGACTACCTAGACTTTGAGAAAGCAGTCTTTGAACAGGAGGCCGTTGTTAACACAGCAGTCAAATTGTGATAGGCAATTATTAAATTGTGCAAAAGTAACTGCGCTTTTTGCATTGTTGAAATTTGCCCTTTGAAATTGGAATACATTCTTAATAAATGTGGTTATGTCATACATCATTTTAATGCCCATTGCTCACTTTATGTTTTTTGCCAATGACTTATTACTTTCTCTTTATTTTATATTTATTTTAGACTATGCAAATCATGTTATAAAAAAAGCAAACTTAAAGCGATTTTCTTCAACAAGTTCAAAATGGGTCATTAAGCAGTGAAGACAACTTGCAACATCAACAATGCATTTGGCCCAGGAACTGCTAACAAACATACAGGGCGGTGGTGGTTCAAGAAGCTTTGCAAAGGACAGCCTTAAAGATGAGAATCAAATAGAAAAAATGATGAGGATCACAGTGGCTGGCTCTCAGAAGTTAACAACAACCAACTGAGGGAACCATTGAAGCTAATCCTCTTACAACTACATGAGAAGTTGCCCAGGAACTCAATGTCAACCATTCTATGGTCATTTGGTATTTGAAGCAAATTGAAAAGGTGAAAAAGCTTGATAAGCCTTGTGAACTGACCAAAACTGTAAAAGATAGTTATTTTGAAGTGCAGTCTCCTCTTATTCTACACAGCAACAACAAATCATTTCTCGACTAGATTGTGATGTGCAATGAAAAGTGGATTGTATATGACAATCGGCGATGACCAGCTCAGTGGCTGAACTGAGAAGCAGCTCCAGAGCACTTCCCAAAGCCAAACTCACACCAAAAAAAGATCACTCTTGGGTGGTCTGCTGCCCATCTGATCCACTACAGCTTTCTGAATTCTGACAAAATCATTACATCTAGAAGTATGCCCAGCAAATTGGTGAGATGCACTGAAAACTGCAATGCCTAAAGCCAGCAATGGTCAACGGAAAGGGCCCAATTCTTCTCCATGACAATGCCCAACCACATGTCACACAACCAATGCTTCAAAACTTGCACAGATTACAAACTTTTCTCTCATTCACCAAATTCACCTGACCTCTCACCAACCACCTAACACTTCTTAAAGCATCTTGACAACTTTTTATAGGCAAAACGCTTCCACAACCAGCAGGTTGCAGAAGACGCTTTCCAAAGGTTCACTGAATCTGAAGTACAGATTTCTATGCTATAAGAATAAGCAAACAATTCTTGTTAGCAAAAATGTGCTAACTGTAATGGTTCCTATTTTAATTAATAAACACGTGTTTGAGCCTAGTTATAATGATTTAAAATGGACAGTCTGAAACCGTAATTACATTTGCCCCAACCTAAGACTAAACAAAACTTTTATGGCCAATAACTTACAAAGGAGACACAAATCTCTGTTAATTGTATAATAAGTACATTTCTAAAAGCCACCTACGAATTAACCAGTGGAGATCAATTAAAGGGATAATGGTCTACTCTTTCCCTATTTAAGTTTTTAATCACTAAATCTGGAAGGCAAACAAGAAAATAAAATCAAAAGAATGTGGACTCATGGATGGTATTCAAGCTCTATGAAACTCACTGTTTTATAGTCATGGAAAATTTTATGTGGTATTGCACTTAGGACTCTTGTGATTAGCACACACAATAAATGAGATAGAGTGGAAAAGTGACAGAGGTCGGGGCAAGTATGAATGATACATGTTTTTTGATATCCTGAGTCATCATTGTGGCAAGAACATGAATCAGCTGATTGCTACACATCCTGGTTTTTTTTTTTTTTTAAGAGTCAAGAAGAGAGGTCAAGTATGCACAACAGAAAATAACAAATGACAATTCAGGTGTAATATTACAGTGGGCAGTTTTGGAAAGAAAGTGGGCAGCTTCTTGGTTGTTCTTTGATTTGAGACTCACCTGAAGGAGTGCCTGTTTTCTAACCCAAAATATGTTTACTCTTTATTAAGGAGTCTAAAATCCACACCAAACTTTATCATTTTAG
This sequence comes from Tragulus kanchil, assembly GCA_022376925.1. Classification (NCBI taxonomy): domain Eukaryota; kingdom Metazoa; phylum Chordata; class Mammalia; order Artiodactyla; family Tragulidae; genus Tragulus; species Tragulus kanchil. The sequence goes on along the minus strand of JAIOJX010000004.1, from coordinate 238,334,397 downwards.
GCTTATAGAAAGAAAGGAAGATCCTAGATCTTTTGGAATGAGGCCAGAGTGGAGCACCAGGAAGGAGTCTGAGCAACAGGAAAATGCTTTGTTTTCAAGAGGAGAGACAGAAAAAGCAGCAGCTGCGAGGAAAGGCAGCCCTCACAGTTCTTCCTAATATTGTCCAAGAGTTTGGTCCAAAGAGAATGAGTGATATTTTTTTATCCTTTTGTCTCACTCACTGAGATAACTGGCCATTTTGGCCTCAATTATTTTTGGCACTTAACTTGTGTTTTGTGTTTTTATTAGGAGCTTTTAGGGTTTTTTGTTTTTAGGAAAGTCATTTTGCCATTTGCTCCTTTCCTGATCAGTTCCTTTCTAATCAGCATTAATGACTATTGATAGTACAACTTTCAGCTTCAGATGGAATGGGTACCTTCATGTGGAGATATTTGTATCAGATCCAGAATAGTCTGGTTTAGATAGGAAAGACTAAACAAAACTTTTATGGCCAATAACTGGTTTAATTGTATAATAAGTACATTTCTAAAAGCCACCTACGAATTAACCAGTGGAGATCAATTAAAGGGATAATGGTCTACTCTTTCCCTATTTAAGTTTTTAATCACTAAATCTGGAAGGCAAACAAGAAAATAAAATCAAAAGAATGTGGACTCATGGATGGTATTCAAGCTCTATGAAACTCACTGTTTTATAGTCATGGAAAATTTTATGTGGTATTGCACTTAGGACTCTTGTGATTAGCACACACAATAAATGAGATAGAGTGGAAAAGTGACAGAGGTCGGGGCAAGTATGAATGATACATGTTTTTTGATATCCTGAGTCATCATTGTGGCAAGAACATGAATCAGCTGATTGCTACACATCCTGGTTTTTTTTTTTTTTTTTAAGAGTCAAGAAGAGAGGTCAAGTATGCACAACAGAAAATAACAAATGACAATTCAGGTGTAATATTACAGTGGGCAGTTTTGGAAAGAAAGTGGGCAGCTTCTTGGTTGTTCTTTGATTTGAGACTCACCTGAAGGAGTGCCTGTTTTCTAACCCAAAATATGTTTACTCTTTATTAAGGAGTCTAAAATCCACACCAAACTTTATCATTTTAGGCTTATAGAAAGAAAGGAAGATCCTAGATCTTTTGGAATGAGGCCAGAGTGGAGCACCAGGAAGGAGTCTGAGCAACAGGAAAATGCTTTGTTTTCAAGAGGAGAGACAGAAAAAGCAGCAGCTGCGAGGAAAGGCAGCCCTCACAGTTCTTCCTAATATTGTCCAAGAGTTTGGTCCAAAGAGAATGAGTGATATTTTTTTATCCTTTTGTCTCACTCACTGAGATAACTGGCCATTTTGGCCTCAATTATTTTTGGCACTTAACTTGTGTTTTGTGTTTTTATTAGGAGCTTTTAGGGTTTTTTGTTTTTAGGAAAGTCATTTTGCCATTTGCTCCTTTCCTGATCAGTTCCTTTCTAATCAGCATTAATGACTATTGATAGTACAACTTTCAGCTTCAGATGGAATGGGTACCTTCATGTGGAGATATTTGTATCAGATCCAGAATAGTCTGGTTTAGATAGAATGATGATAGGAACCACGTGCTTACTAAGTCACTTTAGTTGTGACCAACTCTTTGTGACCCTGTGGACCATAGCCCACCAGGCTCCTCTGTCCATGAGCTTCTCCAGGCAAGAGGACTGGAGTAGCTCGTCATGCTTTTCTCCAGTATAGGGACCATAGGTATACACCATAGAAACTTTTGCATAAATAGAACTTTCAAATATATATGATATCTCTTTCTATCTAGAGCTATATCCAGATACATAGAGAAAGAAACAGACAAGGACATGTATATATGTGTTTGGAGCTTTAACTTAATATCTTAAGACAGCCTATCTGGACCATTACTCTTATCTAGATGAGGAATTATTTACATGATTATTGAGAAATCACTATGGCCCTGTGCAAGTTACTGAAGAAATATAAGAAAACCTATAGATTTCATCTCTGGCGAAGTTATTTAAAATGATTTTCTGATAATTTAACTTTCTAGTAACACTAATGTGAAAAGGACTTTTCTAGCGTAAAAAGGGTTAGAGATCGTGAGATTCCAAGCCTCTGTTTAGTGCAGAAGTCCAGACAGTTAAAAATGCAGATTTTGCTGAAAATCTTCTCGTTTCCAGAGATGAGGAACTCACTACTTAGAACTCCAGGCATAGAATTCCAGGCCTTACTTGGGGTGAGTCTGAATTGCTATCTCGGCTTACCTGCTTTACACCCTTATTGCTTCCAGTTGCATTACTAAACCAGCCCAGACTTCCCAAAGAGCTGAACCCATCTCTTGCAACCATTAATTCATGATGCTCCCAGAGTAACTTTTAACTGTTACAGGAGCTGAAATATAACCAAGCCTTCAGTTTTTTGGAGAGGGGGGCACTTTTTTGATTTTTCATTTATCTATTTTCATCCATCTTTGTTCTTTGGCCTGTGTGCACCTCCCATCGCAGTGGCCTCTCTCGCTGCAGAGCACTGGCTCTGGGTGCATGCACTCCACAGCTCTGGCTCAGTAGTTGGACACATGGGTCCAGCTGCTCCACAGCACATGGGATCTTCCCAGGCCAGGGATCAAACCTGCGCCCCTTGCACCGCAAGGCGATATCCTTACCCACTGGACCACCAGGGAAGCCCCAAGTTCTCAGTTTTGAACAAACATGACAGGTTGTTTATTTTAAACAAAAAATTACTTATGTGGGCTTATTTTCCTTTCCATATAATAGTCCTAATGTTTGAAGACAGCTATTACGTATAAGGGGTTTGCCAGGTGGCACTAGTGGCAAAGAACTTGCCTCCTGTCAGTGGAGATGTGGGTTCAATCCCTGGGTTGGGAAGCTCCCTGGAGGAGTGCATGATAACCCACTCCAGGATTCTTGCCTGGAGAATCCCATGGATAGAGGAGCCTGATGGGCTATGGTCCATAAGGTCGCAAAGAGTAGACACAACTAAAGCGACTTAGCACAAATTATGTCTAAATTTGTCTTCTTTTTTAAAATGTATTTGTTTTTTTTACTGCCCGCCCCCTGCTAAATTTATCTTCTTATTCTCAATATCTGTTTAAATTCACAGCCTGAGCATCTTTACATTCATGATCACAAACTCTTTTTGAACAACTTTATCCTACATCTAACCTCACCTTCCTTTCTGAGCCTCTACTTCCAAAAGTTCTTAATATATTGTCGAAAGTTGATCCAATTCATTTCCTAAGAGTGAAACTAGATATATTCTGAATAACTCACTTCCTCTGTAATCTCTTATTCCTAAAGCTATTCCCTTGTAGGAAAAAAAAAGTGCTAATATCTCTTCTATCAAGTCATCTAATCTTTGCTTCAAAGACTTTTTACATCCTAAATGTGACAAGACATTTATGTCAGACAGCTCCAGTAAAGGTTGAGCAAGAGCTTACCATGGCTTCTAATCGAGTGTCTGGCTCTGATACACTAGAGAGAATATTTGTGAAATTCGGTGTCAGCCTAGGCTTCCCAGTGGTGCTAGTGGCCAGTGCAGGAGACGTAAGAGACACGGTTTGATCCTTGGGTTGAGAAGATCTCCTCGAGAAGGGCACACCAATGCACTGCAGTATTCTTGCCTGGATAATCCCATGGATGGAGGAGGCTGGCGGGCTACTGTCCATAAGGTTGCAAATGGTCGGACACGACTGAAATGACGTAGAATGCACACACTTGTCTTAGCTTAGAAAGTTAACACTGCTGGCAAAATCTACCAAGCTAATAAGCTTTCTCTTGTGTTTTCTGTATGGCTAACTTTCTCTTTGTTGTTGTTTAATTGGCTTTGAAAGATCAGTCCTTACAAAAAGTCTTTCATTCCTACTTAGAATTATTTAGGAAGGTGTTTGGAAAATCTAGAGAGGGAATCAATTACTTACCCAAACTATGGCACTCCTAGAATTTTCTAAATGGAAGAATAAGTCCATTTGGAACAATAATAAGAGATATGTACAGCTGCTTTTTTTTTTTTTTTAAATCAAACTATTAACAACATTAGCATCAAATTTTCTGTGGCTTCCCATTCTGAAAGTAGGTATGGCACATAGATACCTGTGATATTATTTTCTGTGCTCAACTATATGTTTAAAATGTTTCAAATGCAAATGAAAACTAACTTTTAAAAGTTACGAAGAAACTTTCTTTAACATTGCCCCACCGCTTGACTTACATCCTTACCCATATATTAAAGTTATAAATAAGAGTATGTACCCTATGTGAGGTTTATTCGTTTCTCAGTATGCAGTGTTTACCAAGGTCTCTGATGTTTTCCTCAGAACGATTTTTACCTGTTCCAATGTAAGCACGAAAACTGTTCCACTCTTGAAAAGCTATTGTCTTATTTTTTTCAGAGCACTGGAGGAAATGGAGGCTAAATGGGGCTCCCTCCATCTCAGAGATGAGTGCATGCAATTGTGAAAGATTTGCTGTCTGGCTCTGTGTCTTTCTGAATCACTACAACAAGGTGCCTGAAATGGTAACAGTTTATGGTCTCCAAAAAGTTTCATCCTTAACTATCGCCATACCTCGCTTCTCCCCCAACTGCCCATGTATCGTGCTCAGTTGCTCAATCATGCCCAAGTCCTTGCAGTCCCATGAACTGTAGTCTGCCAGGCCCCTTGGCCCATGGAATTTTCCAGGCAAGAATACTGGAATGGGCTGCCATTTCCTCCTCCAGGGGAAATTCCTGACCCGGGGACTGAACCCCATGTCTCCTGTGCCTCCTGCATTGGTAGGCAGATCCTTTACCACTGGAGCCACCTGGGAGGACCTACTGCCCGTGTATAATAACTTAAATTGGGACAGCTTTCAGAATTTACTGGCAAAGTGTAATTTTTATTGACTACTTAGATTTCTAGAGATAAAACTCTAAAGCCCAGTTACTAAGATTAAGAGGGAAAATGTTATTCCACAGTAATTTATAGTCACCTTACCTCTTCCAATTATTACTGATTTATGCAACATTGAAAATTGCTGCATATTTTGGATATATATCTAGCTGTTAGATTCTAGTGTATTCATGGTTGTCAGTACATCTTTTAGAATCTTCAAAACAATCATATAGAATATACATTTATTTTTGAATATGTTCTCAGGGTATCTAAAGTACTGTTTTTGGATTTTAGTGCCAGAGTGCAATAGCCTCTTGATTTTGGTTAGAAACTCATTGCTTGGTTTTTGCATCTATATGGAGGATCTGATAGGCTCCATCTATAATAAGCGGCTTATCCAGTATGCTAATTTTTTAAATGCTGCTCAAAAAAAGAGGCTGCCTTCTCCTGATAAACCCCAGACTTTAATAACATGCCCTCTGAATTAATTCTGTAAATGCAGTACTGAAGTTCAGCACAGTGATCTAGGATGTTTAATTAGCTCACAGCTGCATGGCTGGGATAACATTTCTTGTTGAGGCGTTAGCTTGGTTTTCATTGTTTGGTTCATATTTGGTTTCATTATTTGGTTCACTGAGCTTCCCTTGTAGCTCAGCTGGTAAAAAATCTTCCTGCAATGTGGGAGACCCAGGTTCGATCCCTGGACTGGGAAGATCCCCTGGAGAAGGGAAAGGCTACCCACTCCAGTATTCTTGCCTCGAAAATTCCATGGCTCATTCATGGGTCGCAAAGAGTCAGACACAACTGAGTGACTTTAGTTCATTTCAAGCATGCTTAATGAATTGTCTTTGTTTTCAGAGGAGGTCATATACTCTCTTGCTTCATCATTACTTGGAAACACTAGTAATGTTGTCACGATTACTGTCCATAGTCATTGATTTGGTCTTACTGTAACAAATGATGCCAATCTCCTAGACACAGAGGAAGCCTGTGGAATCAAAAAATTACCTGAGTCTAGTTTAACTTATATGAAAGTCACACAGATAGAATCAAAATCTCAAGTACTTTACATTTCAAGCTTCATTAAACTTTTCAAATCTCCTTTTTAATGATAAATATAGCTTCCCTGATGTCTCAGATAGTGAATCTGCCTGCAATGCAGGAAACCTGGGTTCTATTCCTGGGTTGAGAAGATCCTCTGGAGAAGGAAATGGCATCTCACTTCAGTATTCTTGCCTGGAGAATTCCATGGACAGAGGACCCTGTCAGGCTATAGCCTATGGCAGAGTTGAACATGACTGAGTGATTTTCGCTATAGACTATAAAATTTTTAAAATCCCTTTGACACTGTATTCAACTATACTTTCTAGTAAATTGTATTATTTTCATACATACCACAAAATATGAAGACATACTTACAGCCACACTAGAAGACTGTCCGCATTTACATAGGGAGAAGTAATGAATCAGAGCGGTAAGGCCTTTGTTCATAGTCACATAGGGTGCAAATTTCAGAACCGGAATTTGAATCCAGGCCTGCCTTCCATCAAAACTCAGGCTGCTTTACATGTTATCTTGCCTTCTCAAATTCAAGTTTAAGATTCATCTTTCACATCAAAATAATCAATTTAATTCTCTTAGCATGAGTTTACACAATGTATACCATATTTATGTATTACATATGTACACAATGTATACCATATTTATGTATTTATGTATTATGTGTGTATTATTTATGGTACACATTACACAATGTGTACCATATTTATGTATTATGTGTACCATATTTATGTATGTCACATATTTATGTATTCCTTTGGAATTATTTTTCTTGTTAATTCATGACTTTTTTTTTTTTTTTAAGATTTATTTATTTATTTATTGTGCGTGGGGGCTGGATTGCGGAGGGAGGGGAGCAAGCGGGCCACTTCTGTTGGTCTTTCATTTCTCTATTTTCATCCATCTTTGTTCTTTGGCTCCTGTGGGTCTCCCATCGCAGTGGCGTCTGTCGTTGCAGAGCGCCGGCTCTGGGCGCATGCGCTCCAGAGCTCCAGTGCTCCAGCTCGGTCATTGGACACATCAGTCCAGCCGCTCCGCGGCACGTGGGATCTTCCCAGGCCAGGGCACCCCCTCAAGGCGGTGTTCCCATGGCCAGCTTTCTCAAGTGACTTGGTAACATTTCTAAAGCTTAAATTAAACTTTTCAAATTTTCCTTTTAATGATAAATATAGCTTCCCTGATGTCTCAGATAGTGAATCTGCCTGCAATGCAGGAAACCTGGGTTCTATTCCTGGGTTGAGAAGATCCTCTGGAGAAGGAAATGGCATCTCACTTCAGTATTCTTGCCTGGAGAATTCCATGGACAGAGGACCCTGTCAGGCTATAGCCTATGGCAGAGTTGAACATGACTGAGTGATTTTCGCTATAGACTATAAAATTTTTAAAATCCCTTTGACACTGTATTCAACTATACTTTCTAGTAAATTGTATTATTTTCATACATACCACAAAATATGAAGACATACTTACAGCCACACTAGAAGACTGTCCGCATTTACATAGGGAGAAGTAATGAATCAGAGCGGTAAGGCCTTTGTTCATAGTCACATAGGGTGCAAATTTCAGAACCGGAATTTGAATCCAGGCCTGCCTTCCATCAAAACTCAGGCTGCTTTACATGTTATCTTGCCTTCTCAAATTCAAGTTTAAGATTCATCTTTCACATCAAAATAATCAATTTAATTCTCTTAGCATGAGTTTACACAATGTATACCATATTTATGTATTACATATGTACACAATGTATACCATATTTATGTATTTATGTATTATGTGTGTATTATTTATGGTACACATTACACAATGTGTACCATATTTATGTATTATGTGTACCATATTTATGTATGTCACATATTTATGTATTCCTTTGGAATTATTTTTCTTGTTAATTCATGACTTTTTTTTTTTTTTTAAGATTTATTTATTTATTTATTGTGCGTGGGGGCTGGATTGCGGAGGGAGGGGAGCAAGCGGGCCACTTCTGTTGGTCTTTCATTTCTCTATTTTCATCCATCTTTGTTCTTTGGCTCCTGTGGGTCTCCCATCGCAGTGGCGTCTGTCGTTGCAGAGCGCCGGCTCTGGGCGCATGCGCTCCAGAGCTCCAGTGCTCCAGCTCGGTCATTGGACACATCAGTCCAGCCGCTCCGCGGCACGTGGGATCTTCCCAGGCCAGGGCTCGAACCGGCGCCCCTTGCACTGCAAGGCGGTGTCCTTACCCACTGCGCCACCAGGGGAAGCCCCAATTCATGACTTATTAAGGCTACTAGATGTGTATGTTCCCTAGGTCCAGACACTGTACATTCTACATTCTACTTTTCTTATGCCCCTGAACAAGAACTACTTTGGACAAATTATACAACCTTTTTTGTACACTACACTGATTTTGTCAGGGTATAATTACAGAGATCTTTAGTTAGAATAGGACTACCTCAGTAAAGAAGGCTGGGCCCCAAAGAACTGATGCTTTCAAATTGTGGTGTTGGAGAAACTTTTGCAAGTCTCTTGAACTGCAAGGAGATCAAACCAGTCAATCCTAAAGGAAATCAACCCTGAATACTCATTGGAATACTCAAGGACTGATGCTGAAGCTCCAATACTTTGGACACCTGATGTGAAGAGACAACTCACTGGAAAAGACCCTGATGCTAGGGAAAACAGAAAGCCAAAGCAGAAAGGGACGACAGAGCACAACAGGGGTTGAGTGGACATGAGTTTGAGCAAACTCTGGAAGATAGTGAAGGACAGGGAAGCCTGGCATGCAGCAGTCCATGGGGCCGCAAAGAGTTGGACAAGACTTAGTGAATGAACAATCTCAAAAAACATTCCCAGGAATACAGAAGGTTACATACACATGCTATGATATCAATAGAATAATCACAGCTTGAAGAGAATTTAACAACCCAAACTAGAATGATAAAATTTTCATCCTTTTTAGTAGATTATTTAGAGTTAAAGTATTCTTACAGTCCTATAAACAAGGAACTATTACTCGGGGAAAATATTTTTTCTGTGATAAACTATTTGTTCAATGGTGAAGTGGTTTCATATATCTTACACTGAAACAAGAAATATTTTAAAATTTAAATATAAAAAATTAAGCACATAAAATAAATAAAATGATAGTGGCCAGACACACAACTCAATGCAGGGACTATGAAAGTAGCAGAACATAAAAAGTAGACTAGAATTTGGAACTGGGAAAGCCAGAGAGGCAGAGAAGGTGAGAATCTCGACAAGACAAGGAAGCCAGCCATCAGAATATTTTTTTTTCCCCTATGGCATCATTTAAGTTCAAGATGAACCAGTGAGGTTAAAAACTGAGTAATAAGCAAGCAGAAGTGAATATAAATAGATGTGAGAAGTAAGTCTACTCGTTGGGTCAGAAACTGGGGAGGCAAGCAAAGATGATGAGGACGAGGTCTCTGGAGTTGAAAGTACTTTGGACAAATTATACAACCTTTTTGTACACTACACTGATTTTGTCAGGGTATAATTACAGAGATCTTTAGTTAGAATAGGACTACCTCAGTAAAGAAGGCTGGGCCCCAAAGAACTGATGCTTTCAAATTGTGGTGTTGGAGAAACTTTTGCAAGTCTCTTGAACTGCAAGGAGATCAAACCAGTCAATCCTAAAGGAAATCAACCCTGAATACTCATTGGAATACTCAAGGACTGATGCTGAAGCTCCAATACTTTGGACACCTGATGTGAAGAGACAACTCACTGGAAAAGACCCTGATGCTAGGGAAAACAGAAAGCCAAAGCAGAAAGGGACGACAGAGCACAACAGGGGTTGAGTGGACATGAGTTTGAGCAAACTCTGGAAGATAGTGAAGGACAGGGAAGCCTGGCATGCAGCAGTCCATGGGGCCGCAAAGAGTTGGACAAGACTTAGTGAATGAACAATCTCAAAAAACATTCCCAGGAATACAGAAGGTTACATACACATGCTATGATATCAATAGAATAATCACAGCTTGAAGAGAATTTAACAACCCAAACTAGAATGATAAAATTTTCATCCTTTTTAGTAGATTATTTAGAGTTAAAGTATTCTTACAGTCCTATAAACAAGGAACTATTACTCGGGGAAAATATTTTTTCTGTGATAAACTATTTGTTCAATGGTGAAGTGGTTTCATATATCTTACACTGAAACAAGAAATATTTTAAAATTTAAATATAAAAAATTAAGCACATAAAATAAATAAAATGATAGTGGCCAGACACACAACTCAATGCAGGGACTATGAAAGTAGCAGAACATAAAAAGTAGACTAGAATTTGGAACTGGGAAAGCCAGAGAGGCAGAGAAGGTGAGAATCTCGACAAGACAAGGAAGCCAGCCATCAGAATATTTTTTTTTCCCCTATGGCATCATTTAAGTTCAAGATGAACCAGTGAGGTTAAAAACTGAGTAATAAGCAAGCAGAAGTGAATATAAATAGATGTGAGAAGTAAGTCTACTCGTTGGGTCAGAAACTGGGGAGGCAAGCAAAAGATGATGAGGACGAGGTCTCTGGAGTTGAAAGGGCTACTGAAAAGAGTAGTTACCAGCACAGTTACTAGCAACGCATGAGAACCTGGAGGCCATAGATTCCAAAAGAGAAAGGCAAAACAAATGGTCAGATCGAGCTTGCAAAACTGTAAGAAAATAAAGTTCCTTAAGTCATCCAGCATGTGGTATGTTATTATGGCAGCCCTGGACGACTAATACAGTCCAATTATCAGCGCCCATGCCCATGCCTGCTGAGAAGAACTGCACCAGCCTCCCATGGACTCTTAACAACTGTAACCACAATGGGAAACCCCAGTTCTGAGTCACCAGAGAATATTGTGCAAACCTATATTGCCATAAAATTGTATGCTAAATTTGCCTAGGCCATGCATAACATTTTATCCTTTGCCCATCCTTCAGTTTTTTAACCAGTCCACTCCAGTCCTTACTTAGCCTTACTCAATTCTGGCTAATGACCGTAAGCACCTATGACTGTATAAGGACAATTACGATGTCGTTCATGTGTCTGTGTCATCGTTCCTCTAAACTTCAATTTTTTGAGAAAGATTGAGGGCAAGGGAAGGGGATGACAGAGCATGAGATGGTCAGATGGCATCTCCAATTCAATGGGCGTTAAGTCTGATCAAGCTCTGGGAGATAGTACAGGGAAGCCTGGTGTGCTGCACTCCATGGGGTCACAAAGAGTGGAACATGACTTAGTAACTGAACAACAACAACAACATAAGCACTAAATAATCTGAAAAACACATAAGATGCGCCATAAATGCGAGAAACATCTTTCTGAGTTTCCTATTTTTAGCATAAAAAGATACTGAAGTAAACACATACCAGGGAGGGTGGAGCAGAAAGCTGTGAGCCTGGTTCCTTGACATCTGTATTCAGCAACTGAATCAACCATATCATTACCTACCTCTGAACTTCTAATGTGAGAATAAGCCCCCAGTTATTAAGATAAAGTAAAAATGTATATTCTTCTTTGCAGCACATTCACTTTGTAAGAAAGGATAAAGATTACATGCTTATGAATAATAATGACAACAGTTATTGAGCATCTAGTACAGACCAAGTATCATATCAGCTTTATATAAACAACTCATGAAAACCTCACAACCCTATGACACACCATAACTTACCATTACTCATGGAAAAATAAATGAGCTGCTCATGGAGGTGAAAGATAACAATGGTAGAAATCTGTTTCACAGACAATGAAAGGATAGGAAAATGTACCTTGTTAACCTGTTCATTCACAGTACATTTCCTGGAATTTCTACTGCCCATCTTCTTTGTATCAATTTGAATATCTTATACATTTTGTGGCATAAATCAGGTCCAAATTCTCCTGTAGGAAATCTTCCTCAACAATATTTAAGTAAGAGTTTTGCTCTTTTTTTTTTAAATCTCTGGAATTTAGATTTAATGCCATAACCCATGACCTAGATACTACATATGGGGTAGAAAAAGTGCCTTATACCTCCAAAAGTACAGGATGTTAAATAATTCCCATCAAGTTATGACATCTAACTGTTCACATTTTCACCTATAAAATTTTTCCACTATGTGACTTGAAAATTCTTACCCTAGGGTCACCTGTAATCATACATCATTTAATTCAGAACTAATAGATAAAAGTTCTCTGTGACTTTCAGCTAAGTAAGTTTTCTCTTCATATCTCTCTTTGGTGCCCCAGGTTAGTGGAAATTTGAGAACATATACAACCACTTTTTATGAAGCATTGAATATTTTTCCTCTCCTGCCTCCCTACACCTGTCAGCTCTCTTTAGCAGTCTGCAGTGATTACAACTGACACATTCACATATGTATAAATGTGCATTTTGGGAAATGAAATGGTTTCAAAAATATGCTGCTGTTGGTAAGTCTTTATTTTGTTCCCTTGCTAGATGCATGTGACAAAATTTTTGAGGGAATAAAGATCCTAATGTTTCCTTTTACAGTTAATTACACTGTAGATTTTAGAAAACTCTCTCCATAAAGGTTACACAAAATTATGTCAATTACCTACCTCTGAACTTCTAATGTGAGAATAAGCCCCCAGTTATTAAGATAAAGTAAAAATGTATATTCTTCTTTGCAGCACATTCACTTTGTAAGAAAGGATAAAGATTACATGCTTATGAATAATAATGACAACAGTTATTGAGCATCTAGTACAGACCAAGTATCATATCAGCTTTATATAAACAACTCATGAAAACCTCACAACCCTATGACACACCATAACTTACCATTACTCATGGAAAAATAAATGAGCTGCTCATGGAGGTGAAAGATAACAATGGTAGAAATCTGTTTCACAGACAATGAAAGGATAGGAAAATGTACCTTGTTAACCTGTTCATTCACAGTACATTTCCTGGAATTTCTACTGCCCATCTTCTTTGTATCAATTTGAATATCTTATACATTTTGTGGCATAAATCAGGTCCAAATTCTCCTGTAGGAAATCTTCCTCAACAATATTTAAGTAAGAGTTTTGCTCTTTTTTTTTTAAATCTCTGGAATTTAGATTTAATGCCATAACCCATGACCTAGATACTACATATGGGGTAGAAAAAGTGCCTTATACCTCCAAAAGTACAGGATGTTAAATAATTCCCATCAAGTTATGACATCTAACTGTTCACATTTTCACCTATAAAATTTTTCCACTATGTGACTTGAAAATTCTTACCCTAGGGTCACCTGTAATCATACATCATTTAATTCAGAACTAATAGATAAAAGTTCTCTGTGACTTTCAGCTAAGTAAGTTTTCTCTTCATATCTCTCTTTGGTGCCCCAGGTTAGTGGAAATTTGAGAACATATACAACCACTTTTTATGAAGCATTGAATATTTTTCCTCTCCTGCCTCCCTACACCTGTCAGCTCTCTTTAGCAGTCTGCAGTGATTACAACTGACACATTCACATATGTATAAATGTGCATTTTGGGAAATGAAATGGTTTCAAAAATATGCTGCTGTTGGTAAGTCTTTATTTTGTTCCCTTGCTAGATGCATGTGACAAAATTTTTGAGGGAATAAAGATCCTAATGTTTCCTTTTACAGTTAATTACACTGAAGATTTTAGAAAACTCTCTCCATAGGTTACACAAGATTAGTTCACACTGAGTTGATCAACTTATCAGAAAAGATGTCAATAGTTTAGATGTATGCCACTAAACAGAACATACTTTAACAGTGTGCAAAATACATTATTTTGAATACACAGCTTGTCTTCAAACAATGCTAATATCTCAACCAGTAACTCGCAATAGGATTTAAATACCTTTATCAACTTTTCATTATGATTAAAAAGATATTTAAGTGGTAGTCAAAGAATTTTATAGGATCAAGTATCTCACCAATAAATTGCATTATAATATTGTTCTTATTATGCAGTGATATATCTCTGGAGCAATTAAATCCATAGAATAAGTGAGGTATAGGATTCAAAGGGTACGATTATATCAAATATAGTAGCATCTTCTAAGTAGTTCCATTTTTAAAGGAAATATTAATTAAGCAATCAAATATTTTCTTGATTTCTGACAATGAAAAATACGCCATTAAGGTTTCAGTGCTAAACCTTTGGGAAAAAAAGATGAATTTCCTAGTGTAATGTGTACAATTATTTACGTATTGTTTTCTATTTGAAGGATATAAAATATCAAAGCCAAACAACACAGTATAATCATCTTAACTATGACAGTAAGCATATCCTATTGTGTGTCACTCACACTTTATTAAAATGCATATAAATATGTTCTGGGATAAGGAAATCCCATGGGCAGAGGAGCCTGGCTGGCTACAGTCCATGGGGTTTCAAGTGTCAGATGTGACTAGGCAACCAAGACACCAGCCATATATGTATATAAGCCCCACACATGAAAACTCTATTGAAATCATTCTCTAAAATGAAGATACTGAGTAACTTTTCATAACCACAACACTTTAAGAGCATATATTTTATTATCTGGTACTGCAACAAACCCACAAAGTGAACAGATCCTAGTTTAATCTACTACCCATTTTACTAGTGCACTGTAGCAATGAGTCATATATTACTTAATGTCAAATTCTTGATTAAAGTGGAATATATAATTCAATTTTCTATTGTGACTTCCATGGAGTAGCAAAAGATTAGTTCACACTGAGTTGATCAACTTATCAGAAAAGATGTCAATAGTTTAGATGTATGCCACTAAACAGAACATACTTTAACAGTGTGCAAAATACATTATTTTGAATACACAGCTTGTCTTCAAACAATGCTAATATCTCAACCAGTAACTCGCAATAGGATTTAAATACCTTTATCAACTTTTCATTATGATTAAAAAGATATTTAAGTGGTAGTCAAAGAATTTTATAGGATCAAGTATCTCACCAATAAATTGCATTATAATATTGTTCTTATTATGCAGTGATATATCTCTGGAGCAATTAAATCCATAGAATAAGTGAGGTATAGGATTCAAAGGGTACGATTATATCAAATATAGTAGCATCTTCTAAGTAGTTCCATTTTTAAAGGAAATATTAATTAAGCAATCAAATATTTTCTTGATTTCTGACAATGAAAAATACGCCATTAAGGTTTCAGTGCTAAACCTTTGGGAAAAAAAGATGAATTTCCTAGTGTAATGTGTACAATTATTTACGTATTGTTTTCTATTTGAAGGATATAAAATATCAAAGCCAAACAACACAGTATAATCATCTTAACTATGACAGTAAGCATATCCTATTGTGTGTCACTCACACTTTATTAAAATGCATATAAATATGTTCTGGGATAAGGAAATCCCATGGGCAGAGGAGCCTGGCTGGCTACAGTCCATGGGGTTTCAAGTGTCAGATGTGACTAGGCAACCAAGACACCAGCCATATATGTATATAAGCCCCACACATGAAAACTCTATTGAAATCATTCTCTAAAATGAAGATACTGAGTAACTTTTCATAACCACAACACTTTAAGAGCATATATTTTATTATCTGGTACTGCAACAAACCCACAAAGTGAACAGATCCTAGTTTAATCTACTACCCATTTTACTAGTGCACTGTAGCAATGAGTCATATATTACTTAATGTCAAATTCTTGATTAAAGTGGAATATATAATTCAATTTTCTATTGTGACTTCCATGGAGAAAAAGTTGGACAAAAGCCAGTAATACTTAAATGTTTCTAAGCCGTTTAGAAAAGTTAATTTGTTCTTCTGTTAAGAAGTTTTGAAATGGTGCCAGGAAGGGCTGCTGTGCCCACCAACTATTTTCTTAACAGTGATAAAATGGGGCGGGGCGGGGGGGGGGGCAGAATAAGGGTATCACCCTGCCCAGTGTTTACTTTGCATGTCAAGGGCACAGCCCAAAGGTTGGTACTGTTGACCTGGCAAGATACATAAATTGATAGTTTTCTCAACAGGGTTAACTTGGGGGAGGGGGGTTCTTTAAACATCACAAATTTAATTTTCAATCCTTCAAAAATATTTTAACTACCACCAGAGGGAAATACAGAATAAAGTCCTTCGTATCGCCTGTTTGTTTCTAGAAAGACGTTACAGACATTAATTTTCTTCCAGCCCTGGAGTGAGGAGAAAGCAGGAGACTCTGATGAACTTATCTTTTTGCTCTGATTAAGTGGCACTGAATCTAACACTGACTGACTGTAAGTCTGTAAAGCACAGGCGACAGTTAGGTCAGGCAGAGGCGATTAGACGAAGATGGAGCAAGATGCCTTTAGGTAAGGCACAAGTCTTTACACACGTGTGTATGTGTGTAGGCAAGAAAATCCGTTTTATTCTTAAAGATGTCACTCCGGTGGTTTCTTTATTAACCTGCAAAATCTCTTGAAGGTTGGCGCAAAACAGGTTACCTTTCAGCATCTCCATTATCGCTCAAGTTACCCTGTGTTTTTTCAGCCCCCTGCCTCGCCGAAAGAAGGGTGCTGGGTCGGGATGCTACAAGTGAACTAAAAGAGCCCAGGGCTTGACATAGGTAGAAAAAGCAAACCCAAAACAAAAACACGGGAATTCTAAGCGCACATCCAAAGTGCCTTTTTTGCACCGACCGAACGCAAGGCTTAACCCTTTGGGTGCTGCAGCGGGGAAGCCCGGAGTCTAAGTGGCCGACTGGCAGAAACAGAAACGGGGCGCCCCGCGCTCGTGGTGGTGTGTGGGCTGTCCTCCCCCAAGGAGGGGACGAGCTGGGTGGCACTTTTGTGGTCCGGTGCGTGCGTCACGGCCCGGAACAGGCACTGAGTCCGGCATGGAGTGGAGCCGAGACGCGGGGAGGAGCCGCTCAAATGTCCGCGGACGCGGGGGTCAACGTGAACCTGTCCTCGTCTGGAGGGATAACCCTAGCCCTAGTCCCAGCCCTAGCCCGCCCGCAGGGCTTCCAGGCTTGGTGGGCGCAGGCCTCGGGGTGGCCCCAAGGAGAAAGGCGCCCAAGTCCGTCTCCGGCAGTCATCGCTCTCCTGCCTCCCCAGCCGCGGGAACCGCCCGGAGCCGCGCCGAAACAGCAGCTGTTAACTGACGGAGTCACCACCCCGCGCGCCCGAGCCGCCCCCTCCTCCTCCACCGCCCCCCCGCTCCGATACGTCATGGAAACACGGACGTCAGAGCCTCTCAGCCAATTGCTGAGCGCGACTGGAGGAAAGGGGGAGCGGGAGGGGGCGGGGGCTGCAGCCAGCCGAGGCGCTCCGCGGAGGAAGAGAGGGAGGGGCGCGCGGAGGCGCGAGTCCCCCGCCCCTCACTCCGGCCACCCTTTCCCCGCCGCGCGGCAAGTTCTCATCGCCGGGCGCGCGCTCTCCAGCCGGGAGCGCGCTCGCCGGGTCCTCCCCTTAAACGCCCTCTCCGCGCCGCTCGGCTCCCAGTCTCCGTCCGAGTCGCGCTTCCTCCCGCGCGCGCGCGCCTGCCCGCCCCCAGGCTCCCCGCGGGCCGCGTCACGTGACCGCGCCTAGCCAAGGCGGCAGCGGCGGCGGCTCGAGCTTCGGCGGCGGCGGCGGCGGCAGTGGCAGCAGCTGCGCCGCCAGCGTGGAGCGGGAGGCGAGAGGGTGTGGAGACAAGGGAGCGCCAGACCGGAACGGGTGAGCGTTCTCCTCCCCTTGCCTCCCCAGGCAGTCTTGAGGGCCACCCGGTGCAGCCGGGGCCCCTGCCCGACGCTTCGCGCAGCTCCCTCGTGCTCGGCCGTCCGCTCTCCGCGGGCTGCGGGCCCCGCCCCGAGCGGGTCGGGCTGCGGTGCTCCCCGAGGGGGCTGCACCCCGCCCGCCGCTGCTTTGGCGGACGGCGGCGTGAGGCCGGCGGAGCTGCCCGAGCTGAGCGCGGCGCGCCCTGTGTGCGGCTCTGCGGAGCCCGGGAGGCGGGTCCTGCGGGGACGCGGGCGGCCACTCGGCGGCTGCCGGCCTCTGGGCGGGGGCCGGTCCGGGCGCCGCCTCCTCCTCCGCCGCCGCTGCCGCCGCCTCCCAGTGCAGCGTGAGTAGGGAGCCCCGGCCGGCGGACGCCGAGAGCCTCTCGGCTGCGCGGCCGCCTCATCCTCGAGGTGTAGCCGATCCTCCGCGTGGCTCCCCTAGTCCTCCGAGCCGCCTGCGGACGGGCCGAGGACCGAGCCCCCGTTCTCTGCGCTTCCCGCAGTCCTCACCTCCCCCCTCCCCCGACCCTCCTGCAGCCTCCCCTTTCTTTCCCCTTCGGAAAATGGTTCCTGCTGCCGGGCGAGGTGAGTGGCGGCCACCGCCCGCCCGCGGCGGGGGCGACGGGGCAGGTCACCTGCGGGGGAGGCCGGGCGGAACGCGGCGGTCCGGGCGTTGCGGCCGGGATCGTGACAGCTGGGTGCTCCGCGGACTGCGCCGATTCGGGAGAAGTTGGCGGGGGCGGTCCGCGGGCCCCTCGCAGGTTGTCTCCCGCCGCGTCCGCCCCGGCGGATCGGAAAGGTGAGCGGGTGCCTCGGCGTGCGCCTCGGCGGCGGGTCCGGCAGGGAGCCCCCGCCTAGGGACGAGGGTCGTTGGGACTTCACACCTACACCCGCAGTTCTTCGGCTTCTCGGAGCCGCCTCGGCTGCGCCGTAGCCCATCCTGCGGCCGGCCGCCCCCGCCCCGGTGCCTGGTGACCTTGAGGGCAGCGGTTGCCCGGCACTCTTTCCCCGGGCCCCGGGAAGGGTCACCCCTCTAATCCGCAGCTTCGGCCCCGCTGGCACTCCGCGGGCGGAGAGCGGACCCCCGGCCAGGTTTAGTTGAGTGATGCCTGTCACACCGGACAGAGGTTCCCCGGGAGGTGGTGAACCGCCTCGCCTTTCTCCCAGCGTCTCCTGTGTGGCCCCCCGGAATGTTCACGATTGCTTCCGATTCGCGTTCTTAGACTTAGTTTAAAAGAAAGAAAAAAATAATAGTCTTGCGTCCTCTCACTCTCTTTTTGGAAGGGTCAGTAAGAACCGCATTCCAGTTGCGGGGGTGGGGGGTGTTGCTGCCTTTATTCCATCCTGCAGGAGAATCCTCTGGCTAGGCTAGTTAGCGACCCCTGGTTCTGCTCCGCGGTCACTGGCCAGGTTGGTGTCTGTGCGCATTTCATTCACTAGTTTTCTGCGGGACTCGCAGCGCCGGGAGTGCTCGAATCCTGTGCGGTGCAGCGGTACCGGGGCGGGCTAGAGGAGCTGAGAGGGTCTTTCAACCTGCGCAAGCTTTGACCCTCCTCAGAAGGCGTAATTGTGCCCTTCCTGGGGTGGGAGCGCAACAGACTGCCACCTTGGGCCGCTGTGCACGCTACTTTTCTGGGTTTATTAATAATCTAATGGCCTCTGATGGTATCGATTGCTGTTCATGATAAATTAGTTCTATGGATTTTTCTTCCTCGGCGTGTAGGTATATGCATCTGTCTGGACTGTCTGCCTTTCAACATGGAAGCCTTTGTTGTGTTTAACCTCCCCCACCTGAGGACAGTCTTATTTTAAAAGACAGCTCTTGTTCAGCGTGGGTGTATTTTATAAGAAGTACTTGTGAGGCTCTGCTTTGTATGAGGCTCTTCTCGGGCAGAGGGTGTGTAACCCTTTGGATAGTGGCCCACGTGAGTGAATGAAGGGCCTTCACCGCTCGCCCTGCTGCCAGGCTTCCCCAGACTGCCTGTCCTTGCGTGTGGCAGAGGCGGATTGGGGGAATTAAAGGGATTGGAGGAGAATCTGCGTTTTGTACTTGAGCGTTTCTTTTGGTCCTCCTATCCCCCCTGTTTCTCTCTCTCTCTGTTGTTTTTTTTTTTTTTTTTGTCCTGCTGAGTTCAGATTTAAAGTAAATGGAAACATGTTCCTTAAGGGAAGCCTTTGAGAACTTATATATGAAATGGGCTCATTTAGCCATGATTTTAGGGGGACGTTTTAGTTTCTACCTTGCTTTGCATGAGACGGTTAAATTGCTGTAATACCGCCTCGCCTTTCTCCCAGCGTCTCCTGTGTGGCCCCGGAATGTTCACGATTGCTTCCTTTTCGCGTCCTTACACTTAGTTTAAAAGAAAGAAAAAAATACTAGTCTTGCGTCCGCTCACTCTCTTCTTGGAAGGGTCAGTCGAAGGCATAGCCGTTGTGGGGTGGGGGGTGTTGCTGCCTTTATTCCATCCTGCAGGAGAATCCTCTGGCTAGGCTAGTTAGCGACCCCTGGTTCTGCTCCGCGGTCACTGGCCAGGTTGGTGTCTGTGCGCATTTCATTCACTAGTTTTCTGCGGGACTCGCAGCGCCGGGAGTGCTCGAATCCTGTGCGGTGCAGCGGTACCGGGGCGGGCTAGAGGAGCTGAGAGGGTCTTTCAACCTGCGCAAGCTTTGACCCTCCTCAGAAGGCGTAATTGTGCCCTTCCTGGGGTGGGAGCGCAACAGACTGCCACCTTGGGCCGCTGTGCACGCTACTTTTCTGGGTTTATTAATAATCTAATGGCCTCTGATGGTATCGATTGCTGTTCATGATAAATTAGTTCTATGGATTTTTCTTCCTCGGCGTGTAGGTATATGCATCTGTCTGGACTGTCTGCCTTTCAACATGGAAGCCTTTGTTGTGTTTAACCTCCCCCACCTGAGGACAGTCTTATTTTAAAAGACAGCTCTTGTTCAGCGTGGGTGTATTTTATAAGAAGTACTTGTGAGGCTCTGCTTTGTATGAGGCTCTTCTCGGGCAGAGGGTGTGTAACCCTTTGGATAGTGGCCCACGTGAGTGAATGAAGGGCCTTCACCGCTCGCCCTGCTGCCAGGCTTCCCCAGACTGCCTGTCCTTGCGTGTGGCAGAGGCGGATTGGGGGAATTAAAGGGATTGGAGGAGAATCTGCGTTTTGTACTTGAGCGTTTCTTTTGGTCCTCCTATCCCCCCTGTTTCTCTCTCTCTCTGTTGTTTTTTTTTTTTTTTTTGTCCTGCTGAGTTCAGATTTAAAGTAAATGGAAACATGTTCCTTAAGGGAAGCCTTTGAGAACTTATATATGAAATGGGCTCATTTAGCCATGATTTTAGGGGGACGTTTTAGTTTCTACCTTGCTTTGCATGAGACGGTTAAATTGCTGTAATTAAGGGTGGATCTCTGTCCTGATTTTGGCTTGGGTGTAACTGCAAAGATCTTTGAAAAGTAACAGTTATTTCCTACCATACAGTCTGCAAAAGTGAGTCACTATCGGGTGAGTTGAGGACAGAGCGCCACCTTTAATTTTAAAATTTCGGCATTTTCTTTTATTAAAATGGTGAAAATTCAGAGTACGCCTTCTTGATTTTTGTTGCAGTTGTCATTACTGGCATCCATATTTAGATGTGTAAGATGAAACTGTCTTCATTTTACTGTATTTTGTAATTTCTCACTCCTATAGGGAGGTTTCCTATAATTGGGAAATCATGGGCTTTTTCATTTTTCAATGAAGCTTGGAATTCAATGTAGAACTCTTGAGATGAGAAACTAGATTTGATTTGTGCTTATGATAAAATAATACGGACAATGCTAGTTTAGATCTATTTAGGAAAAGAAATAAGGAAAGTAATAGATTCATCATAAATAGATATTTTAAACTAGCTGTTGTCACAAATAAGGGTATATACCCAGCATGACAGTGGTTTTATAAATTTTCTTAGCTTCTGTGCTATTAAGAGATTCTAAAGTAAACATGCAAAGTTATTAATGTTGTTTGAATAAGGTGTAGTGATTTTTTTGTTGTTTTTCATCTTCCAACATCTTGCCTTTTATGATTTTCAAGTTTTCCAATTATTATTTTTAGATAGTATAAACGAGGACTTCAGCAGGAACACTTAAACTCAAAGTTAGTGGAGACCATATTGGAAAAAGTGGTTTCTGTGTTTGCCTCTTCTCACATGTATCTTGTATAAAAATAAATGGAATTTTTAATGCTTAGGAAACAAATGCTGTAGTGACAGCTGAATGCTGAGAATTCCTTCCCCACCACTTGCTCCTTCCTGTCTTCCTCCTTCACAAATCAAAAACTGAAGGTACAAATGGCTTTTTAGTGACAGCTAAGTGAGAATTCCTTCACCACATCTTTAAGTTGAAACATGTCCTTAAGGGAAGCCTTTGAGAACTAAAAATTTTAGGGGACGTTTTAGTTTCTACCTTGCTTTGCATGAGACGGTTAAATTGCTGTAATTAAGGGTGGATCTCTGTCCTGATTTTGGCTTGGGTGTAACTGCAAAGATCTTTGAAAAGTAACAGTTATTTCCTACCATACAGTCTGCAAAAGTGAGTCACTATCGGGTGAGTTGAGGACAGAGCGCCACCTTTAATTTTAAAATTTCGGCATTTTCTTTTATTAAAATGGTGAAAATTCAGAGTACGCCTTCTTGATTTTTGTTGCAGTTGTCATTACTGGCATCCATATTTAGATGTGTAAGATGAAACTGTCTTCATTTTACTGTATTTTGTAATTTCTCACTCCTATAGGGAGGTTTCCTATAATTGGGAAATCATGGGCTTTTTCATTTTTCAATGAAGCTTGGAATTCAATGTAGAACTCTTGAGATGAGAAACTAGATTTGATTTGTGCTTATGATAAAATAATACGGACAATGCTAGTTTAGATCTATTTAGGAAAAGAAATAAGGAAAGTAATAGATTCATCATAAATAGATATTTTAAACTAGCTGTTGTCACAAATAAGGGTATATACCCAGCATGACAGTGGTTTTATAAATTTTCTTAGCTTCTGTGCTATTAAGAGATTCTAAAGTAAACATGCAAAGTTATTAATGTTGTTTGAATAAGGTGTAGTGATTTTTTTGTTGTTTTTCATCTTCCAACATCTTGCCTTTTATGATTTTCAAGTTTTCCAATTATTATTTTTAGATAGTATAAACGAGGACTTCAGCAGGAACACTTAAACTCAAAGTTAGTGGAGACCATATTGGAAAAAGTGGTTTCTGTGTTTGCCTCTTCTCACATGTATCTTGTATAAAAATAAATGGAATTTTTAATGCTTAGGAAACAAATGCTGTAGTGACAGCTGAATGCTGAGAATTCCTTCCCCACCACTTGCTCCTTCCTGTCTTCCTCCTTCACAAATCAAAAACTGAAGGTACACTGTCTCTTTAGACTCGGGATACCTTCTGATGATTGTGACTGCAGATGTAACAAAGAAAATAAATTAGCTTTCAAGTAATGGATAAATGAATAAATGTATGGATATTCCTAAGTGTAGTTTTAATTACAAGCCACAAGATTGTCACCATTTCTATCTGGGTTTAATTTTTAATTCACCACTTGCAGTTTCTTCCTAGTCTACTGTAAAGCATATGCTATTTAGATACCAATAGTTTTTTTGAAGCTAAAAATCTGCTTGAGGTGAAAGGTAGTTTATGCTTTTAAGTTTGTGGAATATGGCCCCAGGTTAAAGGACGTTATTTGAGCAATTAGGTTGATGTATGCTGAGTAATTATACAGTGTTACTTGTATCTTGATAGAATTATTGATTTGGGAGTTAAATTTACCAATTTCTTTTGTTAGACAAATATGTTGACTTCATTTTGCAGGCAGTGTTCTTTAACCATGTGAATTGAATTGTATAGGTCCACACGTTTTAAGAAAGGCCAATGACAACTACTGGTGGTCTTTTGCAATACTAACCAAAAAATGTTTGCCTGCTTTTTTTTCCCATATGTTTTTTACACATTCGTGCAGCTGAAACTGGTCATTTTCACTTTTTGATTCTGAAATTTTTAATGAATGAACAAAAAATTAAAGGAGTAAGGATCAGGATGCAGAAAGTTTGCAGCTTGCAGAAGAGTAGCTCCTTGCCCCAGTGTGGGGGAATGGTCATTTTCTAATAGGTGTCATGATATGTAGAAGGGTACTGCTGTGAGAGGCGCTTATTTTAGAATAAGCTTTTGAAATAGATTCAAGGTAACATTGAAAGAATATGATACGATAGATACAGGAATAATTAAAACGAAAACCTTAAAATACATTTTTCTTTGGCTTTTGCAAAGATTTTATACACACACACATACATATTGTTGTCTTGTTAAGATTTTTAATGCTTAGGAAACAAATGCTGTAGTGACAGCTGAATGCTGAGAATTCCTTCCCCACCACTTGCTCCTTCCTGTCTTCCTCCTTCACAAATCAAAAACTGAAGGTACACTGTCTCTTTAGACTCGGGATACCTTCTGATGATTGTGACTGCAGATGTAACAAAGAAAATAAATTAGCTTTCAAGTAATGGATAAATGAATAAATGTATGGATATTCCTAAGTGTAGTTTTAATTACAAGCCACAAGATTGTCACCATTTCTATCTGGGTTTAATTTTTAATTCACCACTTGCAGTTTCTTCCTAGTCTACTGTAAAGCATATGCTATTTAGATACCAATAGTTTTTATGAAGCTAAAAAATCTGCTTGAGGTGAAAGGTAGTTTATGCTTTTAAGTTTGTGGAATATGGCCCCAGGTTAAAGGACGTTATTTGAGCAATTAGGTTGATGTATGCTGAGTAATTATACAGTGTTACTTGTATCTTGATAGAATTATTGATTTGGGAGTTAAATTTACCAATTTCTTTTGTTAGACAAATATGTTGACTTCATTTTGCAGGCAGTGTTCTTTAACCATGTGAATTGAATTGTATAGGTCCACACGTTTTAAGAAAGGCCAATGACAACTACTGGTGGTCTTTTGCAATACTAACCAAAAAATGTTTGCCTGCTTTTTTTTCCCATATGTTTTTTACACATTCGTGCAGCTGAAACTGGTCATTTTCACTTTTTGATTCTGAAATTTTTAATGAATGAACAAAAAATTAAAGGAGTAAGGATCAGGATGCAGAAAGTTTGCAGCTTGCAGAAGAGTAGCTCCTTGCCCCAGTGTGGGGGAATGGTCATTTTCTAATAGGTGTCATGATATGTAGAAGGGTACTGCTGTGAGAGGCGCTTATTTTAGAATAAGCTTTTGAAATAGATTCCAAGGTAACATTGAAAGAATATGATACGATAGATACAGGAATAATTAAAAACGAAAACCTTAAAAATACATTTTTTCTTTGGCTTTTGCAAAGATTTTATACACACACACATACATATTGTTGTCTTGTTAAGATTTTCTATTATGGAAAATTGTCCAGAATGTGAAAGTAGTGAGAATAATATACTTACTGCCCGGGTTTGACAGTTATCAGTTCATGGCACATCTAATTTCATTTCTATTTTTAAATAAGAAATAAATCTGAGTGGGGACATAAGATAGATGATTGAGTTCAGTTTTTTATTTATAAAATTTCTAGGATATATACAATAATGCCCAATATCTAATTGAATCTGAAAGGTCAATTTTTATGTTCCTTGTTTCTATAGTAGTCTTTTACGGCAGGCACCTAAACATAGTGTCTCTTAAATTTTTCTCTAATGATAATGCCTTTGAGTTATAAAATGCTTTACAGTATTTTGTAATGTATTACATATCATCTTATCTGATTCTTACAGCAAATAGTTATGTGAAATGAGCAAAGTAGATAGCTGTACCTTTCTTGTTTTTTTAAAAATGTAAAATGATTTCTCTAGGCCCTAAAGTCATATAATATAGCCAGCAGCTAGATTAGCTAGAACTGGACTCTAGGTGGCTTCTAGTTTTTGCTTCCTTGCTCTTTCCATTATACATGACTACATAAGTTTGTGAAAGTTATATAAGTTTTTGCAAATCAGTTTCTGACCAGAGTAAATTTAATAGTGGAACATTAACATATTTGTTTGGATTTAACTTTATAAATTTAATCCTTGCTTGTATTTGGTATAATGTAAGCATTTCGTACCCTGATATGCTTAACAGCTGAGTAAATGAATTAGAGCTGTTTGCCTGCTTTTTTCCCATATGTTTTTTACACATTCGTGCAGCTGAAACTGGTCATTTTCACTTTTTGATTCTGAAATTTTTAATGAATGAACAAAAAATTAAAGGAGTAAGGATCAGGATGCAGAAAGTTTGCAGCTTGCAGAAGAGTAGCTCCTTGCCCCAGTGTGGGGGAATGGTCATTTTCTAATAGGTGTCATGATATGTAGA
Source organism: Tragulus kanchil (assembly GCA_022376925.1). NCBI lineage: Eukaryota > Metazoa > Chordata > Mammalia > Artiodactyla > Tragulidae > Tragulus > Tragulus kanchil. The sequence continues at coordinate 238,308,431 of JAIOJX010000004.1, read as the reverse complement.
AGGGTACTGCTGTGAGAGGCGCTTATTTTAGAATAAGCTTTTGAAATAGATTCCAAGGTAACATTGAAAGAATATGATACGATAGATACAGGAATAATTAAAACAAAAACCCTTTAAAAAATACATTTTTTCTTTGGCTTTTGCAAAGATTTTATACACACACACATACATATTGTTGTCTTGTTAAGATTTTCTATTATGGAAAATTGTCCAGAATGTGAAAGTAGTGAGAATAATATACTTACTGCCCGGGTTTGACAGTTATCAGTTCATGGCACATCTAATTTCATTTCTATTTTTAAATAAGAAATAAATCTGAGTGGGGACATAAGATAGATGATTGAGTTCAGTTTTTTATTTATAAAATTTCTAGGATATATACAATAATGCCCAATATCTAATTGAATCTGAAAGGTCAATTTTTATGTTCCTTGTTTCTATAGTAGTCTTTTACGGCAGGCACCTAAACATAGTGTCTCTTAAATTTTTCTCTAATGATAATGCCTTTGAGTTATAAAATGCTTTACAGTATTTTGTAATGTATTACATATCATCTTATCTGATTCTTACAGCAAATAGTTATGTGAAATGAGCAAAGTAGATAGCTGTACCTTTCTTGTTTTTTAAATATGTAAAATGATTTCTCTAGGCCCTAAAGTCATATAATATAGCCAGCAGCTAGATTAGCTAGAACTGGACTCTAGGTGGCTTCTAGTTTTTGCTTCCTTGCTCTTTCCATTATACATGACTACATAAGTTTGTGAAAGTTATATAAGTTTTTGCAAATCAGTTTCTGACCAGAGTAAATTTAATAGTGGAACATTAACATATTTGTTTGGATTTAACTTTATAAATTTAATCCTTGCTTGTATTTGGTATAATGTAAGCATTTCGTACCCTGATATGCTTAACAGCTGAGTAAATGAATTAGAGCATGTTTGAAATACTATAGTTTTAATATTGTGGATTGGGTTATTTTTAAGTTAGGAAAGTTGTTCTCAAAGACCTGTTAGTCCTTGACATGATTAGGGGTGTCTTAAATCTTGGGTTAAAGCTAAAGCGGACTATACTGAACATTTCTTTCAATGTCTGCTGTAATTTTTTCATGCAGAAAAATTTTTACCCCTTTTTTTTTCTGCCACCGCCTATTTGTTACCTACACCTTTTTGAAATATTAACTTGGTATGTAATGACGTTTAGTTTTAAATGGTCCCACATGAAGAGATTCTAGTTATCATAATCTAAAAGTTCGTTGGCAGAAAGGTGGTGTTTCCCTAAAGTGTGTGCCAGAGGATCGCCTAGGAGAGTTACTGGAGTGCAGATTCACTGGCCTTGACCCTGCAGAGCTGGTGGAGCAGATCTGAGTGGAGCCCAGGAGTCAGCATTTTGAGAAACACTGACAGAATTTACATCTAGGTTAATGTGCTGTTATATAGTAGAGATGCCTTTATAAATTAGCAGGGTGTTACTGATGCTTTTGACTTTGAATATAATGCTTTAACGTAGTTTTGACAGTTGTAGTCAAATGTGATTTGTGGGCTTGGTGGGTCTTGTGATCATTGTGAAACTGATAAATTGAAAATATTTTTGTTATCTATGTTCACTGTCTTTTTTCAGAAGACCCATCGACGGCTATTAAGTTACTTATTAAGCACTGTAAAAGTCCTAAGTAGAGAATGTTCTTCTCTTTTTTCTCATGACCCAATCTCTGCTATTTCCAAATGACTTGAACATGTGGGCTTATTTACATGAGAATAATGAGTGCTGTGTCAGTACAGTACTGTATATTTATGCTTTAGTCTACTTCTTATTTTACATTAGAAGGAACATTTATGTTAAATATTCCTTCAAACTAAAAGGACAGAAACTGGTGCATAAGTAAGTGTTCCTTGTTAATTCCAGTTAACAAGTAGCTGCACCTTCATAAACAGTAAGTTAGTCCTTCATGATCTTTCAGCAATATCAATGATATAAGACTAAATGATAATTTACCATTCTGTGCATGGAAACACAAGTTACTGCTATTTTACTTGAATATTAAATAACAGTTTATATAATTCAACAGTCTCCTCTGTTTATATAAACTGATCTGACTTTAATCATTTTATCTCATACCATATACCCTGTATGGATGACCATTTAAGACCAGATATAAAATGCAATTGTTTTTGCTTCATTTTTGACATTATAGTAAGTGGCCTGCATCTGTTTTTAAAATACATTTTATACAGAAATTAATTTCAAAGCAGGTCCATCTCAAGACTGTGCTGAACATTTTTTTGTTCATTTGTTCCAAAAACAGGCTTCTTGGCTACACTTTAGAATATATTTAGGAATCATGAGTTATAATTTACTAATGATTGCGGGCATTTAAACTAATAAAGATTTCTGGCAGAGAGATCCAGATAAACTATGGGCAAATCTGTGACAACTATTTTTTAAATTCTTTTAAAGAATATTCTTTTAAAGCTATTTTTAGTAAAAGTTTCCTAGGAGTGTGTTATTCTAAGCAATATACAATGTTTACAGTTAACCTCTTTGGTAAGAATATTATTTAGTATTTCTGAGTTCAGTAACTTCCAACAATATGGCATCTCAGTATCTGGGATATCTGCTTTATTTAATGTTTTTGTCACTGGGCCTCTAAAGGAAAAAAATACGGATGGTTTTGAATGGACCAGTGCTTGCTTACACTGTGAAATCTGAGATTATACTCCCTAACTGTAAACTGGTAGGTGTACTGTAAAAATCTGATGAATTTAGGACTAAGAGTTGTGTATTCTGAAAAGTAGATCTTAAAAAAATGTTTGACTGTTTAAAAGATGCTCTTTTAAATAACTATTATTAACACTGTAGATTTGTTGTTCATTGTGTTTAATTCAGTGAGTTAGTTTGCTCCCAGAAGGACTCTCTTTACCTTCAAAATTCTTAGATCTGCTGCTTTAATCTCCCTTTGATACTTGTGCCAGGATATTTTGTTGTTGTTGTTTTTAAATAATTTTCCTGCTATCATTTCTTGAGTAAAACTTTCAGTGGTTCCTCATTTTTCTCTTTACCAAGATGCAGCTTGACTCTGAGGGCCTTTTATAAAGTAGCTCAGTATTTTCTACAGTGTGTTTTAGCACTGATGCTAAGAAATATTAATGGGGAGGTGTATGGAGGGAGGGGGCAGAACTGAGAATTGAGATAGGCTGATTAAGGCCATTTGCCATTTGGGACTTCTCCCATGCTTTGATGTGGTAAGATGGACTGATCCTATCTAGATGTGTTTGGTGTTTTGCTCCCTTATTTCACGGAATCCCTTGTAGTGGAGCCTCCACTACAAAAAATTGTAAATTTCTTCAGCAGGATCTTCAGCAGGATCACCACTTTGCACACCTCTAGGGGTGCTGTTCACCACGTGAATCATGTTTCCTGGAGCTGAGAGCGCCGTCGCAGCACCATACTGCTGCTCGCTGCGGGCCAGTCTGGTTGGGCAGTCTCCTGCGTACACGCTGTCTTCCTCTCACCTGATAAGACCCTTGATCTTGCTTGTCTAAATGGTCTCATCCTTTAAAACTCAGCATTCATCGACCTTTCCCAGTCATTGCTCAGTAATTTTCTTGTCTGAACTTCTCTACATTGGTAGATCTGGGTTATTGATTCCCTATCTATTATGTATCCTTTTTGTCTTAGTGATTTCATTTATGAGTAATACAGGAGTTCAGGTGAGAACATTGGTTTTTGCGGATATATATGAGTTTTGTCCCACAAACATTAAATCAGTATTTTTTCACTTTTGCATGTTGTTTAGGACTTAGACATTGTGTAGCTGATGGGAAGGTAAAACAGATAAGGTGGAGGAATTTTTCTTGGAGAATTTTGAAAGACTTTTTCACCTTTAAAATTTTAACTTTGCTCAGAAGAATTCATAGAACAACTTGTTTTACTTCTGGAGGGCAGTTGCATTTCATAGAATGTTCCTAGGACCATAAAATTTAGCTTCTATATAGGAAGTCGGTCCCATTTCTTAATTGCAGTGTATTGTTCATTTTAGAGAAAGTAAGGTAGCTACAATGTGTCCTAAAATGACCAGTTTCTCTTTTCTTTTAGCTTTTCTTTCATCAGCACTGATGTTCTTAAGACGTATTTTTGCATCTGTAATCTATTAGCATAGTGTGCGATGTAAAAATGCCATTATTCAAAGTGTATATTATGGTCTAAAGTTTAAAATATGATACCCTTGTAGGTACTCTTTATCGATAAGAATGCTCTTGAAGCCAAGTTTTTAAATGTCTGTCTGCTGCAGGTTCTTATTTTCTGAAAGTTCTTTTTCATGGAGAGTGAACTTTTGGCCGGTGAGCCGGTACAGGATCACTGTAGGCATCAGGAAGAGATATGGTTCCATAGGTACATGGTTTTTGTTAAAGCATGGAGCACAGCAATGTATTCTTCTAACTGCTTTCCTTACGTCAAGGCAGGAAAGCCTGCACCTGACTTTGTCATTTCTGTTGAATGCTCATGTAGTACATGGAGTCCTCATGTCAAACATCTAAGCAATTAATGATTTATGTAGATTTGGTGCATATGCTTTGTTGTTTGCTTTTTTTTTAAACTTTTTATTTTTTCTTAATTTATTTCATTGCTCTAGGTCTTAGTTCCAGCTTGTGGGATCTAGTTCCCTGACCAGGGATCGAACCTAGGCCCCCTGCATTGGGAGCACAGAGTCTTAGCCACTGGACTACCAGAGAAAACCCTGTCGTTTTTAATGCTTAAAAAACTGTTGTTTTCATGGATTATTCCAGTGTTCAGCACCACCAAAGCTGTACAGATGGCACGGTAAAAAGGTTCTCTCAACCTTTTTACATCTTATAGACCTAACTCTTTGTGAGGTATTATAGAAGGAATTAACTGGTTTTTATTATTATTATTATTCTTTATTTTAAAGATTTTACAGAGTTTTGTTGTTCACCGACATGTATGTTCCCAGATCATTCACACGCATATCCCTGGTCCCCCACCCCTCCGGACCATCGCCCCAAGTGATTGTAGGCACTCGTATTCCCTTAGCACAATGACAATAGCTATCTTTTCCACACGTGCCAGTATAGGTTTCAATGTTACTTCCTCTATGCCTCCCTCTCACTGTTTGTTCCCCACAATGTCCTTATGTCTATTCTCTGTCTGTTTTTCCATGAGCTCACTGCGTGTGTTATCATAACCATCTTACTAGATTCCATATATATGAGTTAGTATACTGTACTTGTCTTTCTCTTTTTGACTTACTTCTCTTTTTATGATAGGTTCTAGAGCTAGCCACCTCATTAGGACTGAGTCTTCTGCATTTCTTTTAACAGCTGAGTAGTATTCCATTGTATATTATGGTCTAAATTTTGCCCCGTAAAGCCAAGTTTTCCCCAGGAAAGTTCTTTTCATGGAGAGTGAACTTTTGGCCGGTGAGCCGGTACAGGATCACTGTAGGCATCAGGAAGAGATATGGTTCCATAGGTACATGGTTTTGTTAAAGCATGGAGCACAGCAATGTATTCTTCTAACTGCTTTCCTTACGTCAAGGCAGGAAAGCCTGCACCTGACTTTGTCATTTCTGTTGAATGCTCATGTAGTACATGGAGTCCTCATGTCAAACATCTAAGCAATTAATGATTTATGTAGATTTGGTGCATATGCTTTGTTGTTTGCTTTTTTTTTAAACTTTTTATTTTTTCTTAATTTATTTCATTGCTCTAGGTCTTAGTTCCAGCTTGTGGGATCTAGTTCCCTGACCAGGGATCGAACCTGGGCCCCCCTGCATTGGGAGCACAGAGTCTTAGCCACTGGACTACCAGAGAAAACCCTGTCGTTTTTAATGCTTAAAAAACTGTTGTTTTCATGGATTATTCCAGTGTTCAGCACCACCAAAGCTGTACAGATGGCACGGTAAAAAGGTTCTCTCAACCTTTTTACATCTTATAGACCTAACTCTTTGTGAGGTATTATAGAAGGAATTAACTGGTTTTTATTATTATTATTATTCTTTATTTTAAAGATTTTACAGAGTTTTGTTGTTCACCGACATGTATGTTCCCAGATCATTCACACGCATATCCCTGGTCCCCCACCCCTCCGGACCATCGCCCCAAGTGATTGTAGGCACTCGTATTCCCTTAGCACAATGACAATAGCTATCTTTTCCACACGTGCCAGTATAGGTTTCAATGTTACTTCCTCTATGCCTCCCTCTCACTGTTTGTTCCCCACAATGTCCTTATGTCTATTCTCTGTCTGTTTTTCCATGAGCTCACTGCGTGTGTTATCATAACCATCTTACTAGATTCCATATATATGAGTTAGTATACTGTACTTGTCTTTCTCTTTTTGACTTACTTCTCTTTTTATGATAGGTTCTAGAGCTAGCCACCTCATTAGGACTGAGTCTTCTGCATTTCTTTTAACAGCTGAGTAGTATTCCATTGTATATATGTACCAGAGCTTCTGGATCCATTCATTTGTCGATGGACATCTAGGTTGTTTCCAAGTTCTGGCTATTGTATAGAGAGCTGCAATGAACATTGGGGTACAGGTGCTTCTTTCAGTTTTGATTTCATCAGGGTATAAGCCTAAGAGTGGGATTGCTGGGTCATAGGGTGCTTCTATTTTTAGTTTTTTAAGAAATCTCCATACTGTCTTCCATAGAGGCTGTATCAGTTGACATTCCCACCAGCAATGCAAGAGGATTCCCTTTTCTCCGCACCCTCTCCAGCATTTATTGCCTGTCGATTTGTGGATGATGGCCATTCTGACGGGTGTGAGGTGGTATCTCATTGTGGTTTTAATTTGCATTTCTCTAATAATAAGTGAGGTTGAGCATCATTTCATGTGCTTTTGGGCCATCTGTATGTCGTCGTTGGAGAGGCATCTCTTTAGATCTTTTTCCCATTTTTTGATTAGGTTGTTCGTTTTTCCGGTGCTGAGTTGTCTGAGTTGCTTGTAGGTTATGGAGATTCATTCATTGTCTGTTATTTCATTTGTTATGATTTTCTCCCACTCTGTGGGGTGTCTGTTGAGCTTTTTTGTAATTTCTTTTGCTATACAAAAGCTTTTAAGTTTCATTAGGTCCCACATGTTCATTCTTTTTTTCAGTTCCGCTATTCTAGTAGGTGGGTCAGAGAAGATCTTGCTTTGATTTATGTCCTTGAGGGTTTTGCCTGTATTCTCCTCTAAGAGTTTGATGGTTTCTGGTCTTACATTTAGGTCTTTAATCCATTTTGAGTTGATCTTTGTGTATAGTGTCAGGGAATGTTCCAACTTCATTTTTTTTTTTAAAAAGATTTATTTATTTATTTATTTTTGGCGGTGGTCGGGTTGGGGAGGGAGGGATACAGGCGGGCCACTTCTATTGGTCTTTCATTTCTCTATTTTCATCCGTCTTTGTTCTTTGGCTCCTGTGGGCCTCCCATCACGGTGGGGTCTGTCGTTGCAGAGCGCCGGCTCTGGGTGCATGCGCCCCAGAGCTCTGGCTCGGATCATTGGACATCGACCAGCTGAGTAGTATTCCATTGTATATATGTACCAGAGCTTCTGGATCCATTCATTTGTCGATGGACATCTAGGTTGCTTCCATGTTCTGGCTATTGTATAGAGAGCTGCAATGAACATTGGGGTACAGGTGCTTCTTTCAGTTTTGATTTCATCAGGGTATAAGCCTAAGAGTGGGATTGCTGGGTCATAGGGTGCTTCTATTTTTAGTTTTTTAAGAAATCTCCATACTGTCTTCCATAGAGGCTGTATCAGTTGACATTCCCACCAGCAATGCAAGAGGATTCCCTTTTCTCCGCACCCTCTCCAGCATTTATTGCCTGTCGATTTGTGGATGATGGCCATTCTGACGGGTGTGAGGTGGTATCTCATTGTGGTTTTAATTTGCATTTCTCTAATAATAAGTGAGGTTGAGCATCATTTCATGTGCTTTTGGGCCATCTGTATGTCGTTGGAGAGGCATCTCTTTAGATCTTTTTCCCATTTTTTGATTAGGTTGTTCGTTTTTCCGGTGCTGAGTTGTCTGAGTTGCTTGTAGGTTATGGAGATTCATTCATTGTCTGTTATTTCATTTGTTATGATTTTCTCCCACTCTGTGGGGTGTCTGTTGAGCTTTTTTGTAATTTCTTTTGCTATACAAAAGCTTTTAAGTTTCATTAGGTCCCACATGTTCATTCTTTTTTTCAGTTCCGCTATTCTAGTAGGTGGGTCAGAGAAGATCTTGCTTTGATTTATGTCCTTGAGGGTTTTGCCTGTATTCTCCTCTAAGAGTTTGATGGTTTCTGGTCTTACATTTAGGTCTTTAATCCATTTTGAGTTGATCTTTGTGTATAGTGTCAGGGAATGTTCCAACTTCATTTTTTTTTTTAAAAAGATTTATTTATTTATTTATTTTTGGCGGTGGTCGGGTTGGGGAGGGAGGGGGTGGGTGGGCCACTTCTATTGGTCTTTCATTTCTCTATTTTCATCCGTCTTTGTTCTTTGGCTCCTGTGGGCCTCCCATCACGGTGGGGTCTGTCGTTGCAGAGCGCCGGCTCTGGGTGCATGCGCCCCAGAGCTCTGGCTCGGTCATTGGACACGTCAGTCCAGCCGCTCCGCGGCACGTGGGATCTTCCCAGGCCAGGGATCCAACCGGCACCCCTTGCAGTGCAAGGCGGTGTCCTTACCCACTGGACCACCAGGGGAAGCCCCCAACTTCATTTTTTTGCATGTAGCTGTCCAGTTTTCCCAGCAACACTTGTTGAAGAGGCTGTCTTTGTCCCATTTTATATGTTTGCCTCCTTTGTCAAAAATAAGGTACCCATAGGTGCGTGGGTTTGTCTCTCTGGGTTCTCAGTCTTGTTCCATTGACCTATAGTTCTGTTTTTGTGCCAGTACCATACTATCTTGATGACTGTTGCTTTGTAGTAGAGTCTGAAGTTAGGGAGGCTGATTCCTCCAGCTCCATTTTTCTTTCTCAAGATTGCTTTGGCTATTCGAGGTCTTTTGTGTTTCCATATGAACTGTGTTATTGTTTGGTCTACTTCTGTGAAAAATGTCAATAGTAGTTGGATAGGTATTCCATTGAATCTGTAGATGATATTTGGTAGTATGGTCATTTTCACAATATTGATTCTTCCGATCCAGGAACATGGAATATCTTTCCATCTGTTTAAGTCTTCTTTAATTTCTCTCATGAGTGCCTTGTAATTTTCTGTGTACAATTCTTTTGTTTCTTTGGGTAGGTTTATTCCTAGATATTTTATTCTTTTGGTTGCAATGGTGAAGGGAATTGCCTTTTTGATTTCGAAAAATATGGAACGCTTCACGAATTTGCCTGTCATCCTTGCACAGGGGCCATGCTAATCTCTATCGTTCCAATTTTAGTATATGTGCTGCCGAAGCGAGCACAGAATTAACTGTTGATCCTATAGGAGGGTGGATGGTTTTAGTAGTGGGGGAAAAAAACAAACACCTGTGAAGGCAGTCATCAGTGGAATCAGCAGAAGTCAAATAAAGGGCTTCTCCTCCTGGACAGACGTAGATGGCACTACCGTTGGCTCCAGGCTGCTGTGCTTATACTTAGGGAAAAGGATGCAGAATTTTCACTTCTTCTGCTGTAATTCTGTCCTTCTTTTCTCTTCTTAGGTCCCAGATCAAGTGAGTGATGCTTTAGCCACCCTTTTTTGTTTAAAACATGAATCACAAACTTGAGGAACTGTACTTTGCCCATTCCAGAAAACTAGCACTGTAGTGAGGAACTGCTGAGCTCCAGGACAGATATGGGGCTGAAAGAAGGGAAGGTCAGTCAGTGAGCTGGGGAGAGATGCTGGCGACATCCAGCAAGAGGAGCTTCTCTGGCCTTAGATCCTCTGAATGTCTCATATCAGAAAAACAGACATCACTCAGTCAACCAGCCCTTCCTTGCATGAAGAGTGGAGTTAGGGTAAAGTTTAATTCACCTGCTCTTAAGCTTAAACTGCACTATTTATATTTATTTGTGTATGTATATATCTATATCTATATGTATTGAACACTGGAACTTAATCTGATTCTCTTTTGCCTCTGGACTCTCTTACTACATCATTGCTTTTGCCAGGACTGCCTATCTTTCTTAGAGCCAGTATATCTTTTTTTTTTTTTTTTTTAATTGAGGTATAGGTGATTTATAATGTCATGTTAGTTCCAGGGGTGAAGCACAGTGATTCATATATATATATATATGTATATATGACTGAATTTCAGATTGTTTCTCCAGATTGTTTCTCCTTATAGGTTGTTACAAAATAGTATAGTTTCCTGCGCCGTATAGCAGGTCCTTGAGCCTGTGTATCTTTATTCCTCTGTGTGACTAGACCTACTGATTTTGGTTTTTAACTCTATGATGTTGTGTTAAGGTCTCTCCAGATTTAAACTTGAGTTTTATTGTTACCACTGAAAGCTAAGTGATCGTGCATTAATCACTTGATTCCTTTCTTACTTTCCACAAAAGTACAAAGTAAAAAATCAGAGAGCTTTATTAATTTTCTTTCTTGAAAGGGTTGATTTTGAAAACTGTGTATGTCCACAGTAGTTCTCTTCTCCCTCTACCTTGTCCCAAATTTTCTACTGTTTGTTTTTTAGGTTTGCCTCCTAATTTTGCCTTTTAACTTATCATTTGATGTTTCCTTAGTGATGGGGACAGTTTAACTTTTCAATAAATATATTTATTTAAGAGTTCCAGTTACAGAAGTGGCCTGTGGCTGGCATGTAACCCTGTCCTTGCCAAAAGTGTACTGAAAAGGGAATGAGTGTAAGTTTACAGTATTTATGAAGATCCTCACCGCCTTCCCTCACTTTGCTTTCCTGACACCGCCCAGAGTTGAAGTGTCCTCTTTGAGGACTGATTAGCTCAAGGGAAAGGACACGAGGAGTCCAAAACTGGCTCTATGTTTGTGGGAGGGGCTGTCCAAAGAAAATGTCCCCTTTGGACCACCCTACTGTAGTTTCTGTAGTCAGAAACCCACATGCGGTCAGAAACTCCTGTTTAGCTTCTTTGTGTCCTATTCTTTTCTCTCAAATTAAAAAAAAAAAAATTGTTGTAGCCTTATTAAAGCATAATTGATATACAGTCAAGTGCCTGTATTTAAAATTAAAAACTCGCGTTTTAATGTATCTGTATTTCAGTGAAACGACGTCCACAGTCACGCTGAAGAGCACAGCCATTCCCCTGAACGTTTCTTTGTGCCTTTTTATAATCAGCTTCCCTCCCTCTTCCTCTCCCACCGCCTTCTTTCTAAAAGCAACCACTAATCTGCTTTCTGTCATTATAGATTAATTAGAACTTTCTCAGGTTTCTGTACATGGAATCACAAGGTATGTGTTCTTGGTTTGACTGTCATGCAGCGTAATGATTGGAGATTCATCCATGCTGCGTATGTTAGTAGTTCAATTCTTGTTACTGCTTATATTATTCATGGTAAAACAAGAATTTTGCCATATTTTAAAGTTCCACCCCCTGCATTCACTGCATGGATATACCACAGTTTATCCATTTACCCACTGATGGACATTTTGGGTTCCAGTAACTTATGGTGTCTGTTCAGATTTAGTCTACTTTTAGTCTACTTTAGTCTTCTTTTTCATTAGGTTGTTGTCTAATTGAGTTGTTGTTTCTTTGTATATTCTAAATAAAAGTACTTTGGGAAGCATGTGTACTTGTGTTCAGGGTGGGGGCAGGAATGATGTTGAAAGATATCTGTATCTATATCTGTATCTGTATCTGTATCACCTAAAACTGAAAGAGCAATTGGAAGCACTGTGAGTAATATGTGTGGGAATGGAGTTATGTACTAAAACAAAAGTCACCTGTTCCTTGTTGCTTCTGGATGGAAAATGGGATAAGGGGGCTAAAAAAACTGCTGATACATTTTTAAAGCCTATAAACCTGTTTCATGTAAACTTTGTGTGTAAGATTGTGGAAACTAAAAATGTATACATGAGTGGAACAAGTTTGTATGTGTGGTTAAGCCAGACATGTCCCTTGTTGTTCAGTTCTTGAGCCTGCGTATATGTGTCGTGAGTCACTTCAGTTGCGTCTAGCTCTGCGTGACTGTGGACTGTAGCCCTCCAGGCTCCCTGTCCATGGGATTCTCCAGCCAAGAATACTGGAGTGGTTTCCATTCTCTCCAGGAATCGACGTCCACAGTCACCGCTGAAAAAAAGACCCAAAAAAGCCATGTTATTTAAAATTAAAAACTCGCGTTTTAATGTATCTGTATTTCAGTGAAACGACGTCCACAGTCACGCTGAAGAGCACAGCCATTCCCCTGAACGTTTCTTTGTGCCTTTTTATAATCAGCTTCCCTCCCTCTTCCTCTCCCACCGCCTTCTTTCTAAAAGCAACCACTAATCTGCTTTCTGTCATTATAGATTAATTAGAACTTTCTCAGGTTTCTGTACATGGAATCACAAGGTATGTGTTCTTGGTTTGACTGTCATGCAGCGTAATGATTGGAGATTCATCCATGCTGCGTATGTTAGTAGTTCAATTCTTGTTACTGCTTATATTATTCATGGTAAAACAAGAATTTTGCCATATTTTAAAGTTCCACCCCCTGCATTCACTGCATGGATATACCACAGTTTATCCATTTACCCACTGATGGACATTTTGGGTTCCAGTAACTTATGGTGTCTGTTCAGATTTAGTCTACTTTTAGTCTACTTTAGTCTTCTTTTTCATTAGGTTGTTGTCTAATTGAGTTGTTGTTTCTTTGTATATTCTAAATAAAAGTACTTTGGGAAGCATGTGTACTTGTGTTCAGGGTGGGGGCAGGAATGATGTTGAAAGATATCTGTATCTATATCTGTATCTGTATCTGTATCACCTAAAACTGAAAGAGCAATTGGAAGCACTGTGAGTAATATGTGTGGGAATGGAGTTATGTACTAAAACAAAAGTCACCTGTTCCTTGTTGCTTCTGGATGGAAAATGGGATAAGGGGGCTAAAAAAACTGCTGATACATTTTTAAAGCCTATAAACCTGTTTCATGTAAACTTTGTGTGTAAGATTGTGGAAACTAAAAATGTATACATGAGTGGAACAAGTTTGTATGTGTGGTTAAGCCAGACATGTCCCTTGTTGTTCAGTTCTTGAGCCTGCGTATATGTGTCGTGAGTCACTTCAGTTGCGTCTAGCTCTGCGTGACTGTGGACTGTAGCCCACCCGGCTCCCCTGTCCATGGGATTCTCCAGCCAAGAATACTGGAGTGGTTTCCATTCTCTCCTCCAGGGAATCTTCCTGACCCAGGGTTTGAACCCAGGTCTCTTGCATTTCAGACTGGTTCTTTACCACTGGGAATGTCCCCTGTTGTTTGGTTTTTGAGTCCACATGCAGTCTGGGGCAACTGAGATGCCGAAACCAGTACTATTTTGGATAAAGGAAGTCATTTTGACTCAAGCATGTAAGTGAATAGTATAGACTTGATTGAAAACTTGTTTAGAGAAGACAAGTCCACTTAATTTAAGCTCCTTGATTTTCCCCCAAGTCTTCCTCTAATTTGCAAGTTCTTATTTCCGATCCTTGTTTATGTAGAACAGTTGGTGGCCTTCTTTGTTGAGTTTCCCCTGGGTTGTCCTTACCACCAGTACTGCTCCACGGGCACCCCACACGGCTCATAAAAACATATGAAGACATTTTTTCCAAATAATTGCATATAACTCTGTCCATAATTAAGAGTTTGGTATATGATTTCTCCATTTCTTCATCTATTTAAGTATATATGCATAACGTTAGCCTTTAGCCCCATGAAATGTTGATTTGTGAGAGACTATTAATATGTTAAGAAGTACCCTTCTGTAGGTATGTCTTAACAGTTTACCATATTTTAAAATTCCACCCTTCCATTAATTCCCCATTTTCTCTTTGAAGAATTTGGTATTTGACAGAATTTCTTCCTCTTGCTCTTTCTTTGAAGGAAAACTCTCAAAGGAAGACAGCAGTCATCCCTCCAGAGATGCTGGAATTCAAGATTATGGTACTTTGTCAAACTTTACTAAAACAAAAGTCACCTGTTCCTTGTTGCTTCTGGATGGAAAATGGGATAAGGGGGCTAAAAAAACTGCTGATACATTTTTAAAGCCTATAAACCTGTTTCATGTAAACTTTGTGTGTAAGATTGTGGAAACTAAAAATGTATACATGAGTGGAACAAGTTTGTATGTGTGGTTAAGCCAGACATGTCCCTTGTTGTTCAGTTCTTGAGCCTGCGTATATGTGTCGTGAGTCACTTCAGTTGCGTCTAGCTCTGCGTGACTGTGGACTGTAGCCCACCCGGCTCCCCTGTCCATGGGATTCTCCAGCCAAGAATACTGGAGTGGTTTCCATTCTCTCCTCCAGGGAATCTTCCTGACCCAGGGTTTGAACCCAGGTCTCTTGCATTTCAGACTGGTTCTTTACCACTGGGAATGTCCCCTGTTGTTTGGTTTTTGAGTCCACATGCAGTCTGGGGCAACTGAGATGCCGAAACCAGTACTATTTTGGATAAAGGAAGTCATTTTGACTCAAGCATGTAAGTGAATAGTATAGACTTGATTGAAAACTTGTTTAGAGAAGACAAGTCCACTTAATTTAAGCTCCTTGATTTTCCCCCAAGTCTTCCTCTAATTTGCAAGTTCTTATTTCCGATCCTTGATTATGTAGAACAGTTGGTGGCCTTCTTTGTTGAGTTTCCCCTGGGTTGTCCTTACCACCAGTACTGCTCCACGGGCACCCCACACGGCTCATAAAAACATATGAAGACATTTTTTCCAAATAATTGCATATAACTCTGTCCATAATTAAGAGTTTGGTATATGATTTCTCCATTTCTTCATCTATTTAAGTATATATGCATAACGTTAGCCTTTAGCCCCATGAAATGTTGATTTGTGAGAGACTATTAATATGTTAAGAAGTACCCTTCTGTAGGTATGTCTTAACAGTTTACCATATTTTAAAATTCCACCCTTCCATTAATTCCCCATTTTCTCTTTGAAGAATTTGGTATTTGACAGAATTTCTTCCTCTTGCTCTTTCTTTGAAGGAAAACTCTCAAAGGAAGACAGCAGTCATCCCTCAAGAGATGCTGGAATTCAGAAGAGAAAAACAAAAATACCTATGGTACTTTTGTCAAAGTGCCACGAAAAATAGACCAGCTTTAAAACACAGTAGTTACTTTGATTGAATAAAGGGATTTTAAGAATACTGGATAAAATGAACACTGGTAGAGCTGCCTTTTTTTTTTTAAGAATTTATTTATTTTGGCTGGGCTGGGTCTTTGTTGCTGCCCACAGGCTTTCTCCAGATGCTACTCTCTAGCTGTGATGAATGGACTTCTCACTGCAGTTGCTTCTCTTGTTGCGGAGCTTGGGCTCTAGGGTGCGAGGGCTTTAGTAGTTGAAGTTCACTGGCTCAGTAGTTGTGGTGCACTGGCTTAGCTGCTCCGCAGCATATGGGATCTTCCCTGAGCAGGGATCGAACCTCAGTTCGCCACATTGGCAGGTGGATTCTTTACCAGTGAGCCATCAGAGAAATCCTGGTGTATCTGCTTTCTATCTGCCAGATAGTATTCCAAAGAATTTTCAGATACTAACCTGTTTCAGTGAGTTGACTCTGAGGAGTCTGGGGTGAGATACTCCTACCAAAAAAGATGAAATGAGTTTTTAATGGTTTTAAAAGGGAATCTTGGAATTCAGTGACTTACATAACTTTTCTACCAGTTTAAAATGTAACAGCACTATAATTTTGGGGAAATGCAGAACAATGCAAAATTGAAACAAAATCACTGCCTTTGAGAAATAGCCAGCTTTAACATTCTGATTTATTAGACCTGTAAAGAATTTTCTACACCTGTCAGTATGCCATTTCTTCATCTATTTAAGTATATATGCATAACGTTAGCCTTTAGCCCCATGAAATGTTGATTTGTGAGAGACTATTAATATGTTAAGAAGTACCCTTCTGTAGGTATGTCTTAACAGTTTACCATATTTTAAAATTCCACCCTTCCATTAATTCCCCATTTTCTCTTTGAAGAATTTGGTATTTGACAGAATTTCTTCCTCTTGCTCTTTCTTTGAAGGAAAACTCTCAAAGGAAGACAGCAGTCATCCCTCAAGAGATGCTGGAATTCAGAAGAGAAAAACAAAAATACCTATGGTACTTTTGTCAAAGTGCCACGAAAAATAGACCAGCTTTAAAACACAGTAGTTACTTTGATTGAATAAAGGGATTTTAAGAATACTGGATAAAATGAACACTGGTAGAGCTGCCTTTTTTTTAAGAATTTATTTATTTTGGCTGGGCTGGGTCTTTGTTGCTGCCCACAGGCTTTCTCCAGATGCTACTCTCTAGCTGTGATGAATGGACTTCTCACTGCAGTTGCTTCTCTTGTTGCGGAGCTTGGGCTCTAGGGTGCGAGGGCTTTAGTAGTTGAAGTTCACTGGCTCAGTAGTTGTGGTGCACTGGCTTAGCTGCTCCGCAGCATATGGGATCTTCCCTGAGCAGGGATCGAACCTCAGTTCGCCACATTGGCAGGTGGATTCTTTACCAGTGAGCCATCAGAGAAATCCTGGTGTATCTGCTTTCTATCTGCCAGATAGTATTCCAAAGAATTTTCAGATACTAACCTGTTTCAGTGAGTTGACTCTGAGGAGTCTGGGGTGAGATACTCCTACCAAAAAAGATGAAATGAGTTTTTAATGGTTTTAAAAGGGAATCTTGGAATTCAGTGACTTACATAACTTTTCTACCAGTTTAAAATGTAACAGCACTATAATTTTGGGGAAATGCAGAACAATGCAAAATTGAAACAAAATCACTGCCTTTGAGAAATAGCCAGCTTTAACATTCTGATTTATTTTTGACCTGTAAAGAATTTTCTACACCTGTCAGTATGCTTGAGTAATGTAGGTATAAGTTTGTGATTTAAAAAAAACCTTTTATCGGTCTTCCCTGGTGGTCCAGTGGGTAAGGACACCACCTTGTAGTACAAGGGGCGCCAGTTTGATCCCTGGCCTGGGAGGATCCCACGTGCTGTGGAGCAGCTGGACCCATTTGTCCAGCTACCGAGCCAGAGCTCTAGAGCACGTGTGCCCAGAGCCAGTGCTCTGCGGCGAGAGAGGCCACTGCGATGGGAGGCCCACACAAGCCTAAGAACAAAGATGGACGAACATAGATAAATGAAAGACCAACAAAAGTGGCCAAAACAAACAAAAAAAAACTTTATATTATTTTCTCCTGTCATTAAATTTTTTTCACCAACACCATTTTATTAATTAATCAATTTATTTATTTATGTTTACACCAAAAAATTTGTCTTAGGATATAGCCAAATGACAGTTTTGTGATAGTTTCAGGTGAACCATGAAGGGGCTTGGCCATACATATACATGCATCCATTCTCCCCCAAACCCCACTCCAATCCAGGCTGGTACATTAAGCAGACGCCCATGTGCTGTACAGTAGATTTTTGTTGGTTATCCATTTCAAACATGGCAGTGTCGCTAACCCCATCTTAATGAGTTGATCTGTCCTATGATTAGTTCCTTGTTACTGGGTATTTGGGTTTTAAAATTTTTCTTTTACGTTAAATAGTCTTCCAATGAGCACCCTTTTTTTTTCTTTTTCCGTATATTTCATCTTCGCTTATGATTGTTTACTTTATAATTATTAGTTTTAAGAGATTTTTGGTAGTTTGTTACTTTGGGGGGGAGGGGTCACTTCTATTGATTTTTCACTTATCTGTTTTCATCCATCTTTGTTTTTTGGCCTGTGTGGGCCTTCCATCCCAGTGGCCTCTCTCGCCAAGAGCACCAGCTCTGGGCACATGTGCTCTAGAGCTCTGGCTCGGTAATTGGACACATCTGTCCAGCTGCTTCACGGCTCGTGGAGTCTTCGCAGGCCAGGGATCGAACCGGCGCCCCTTGCACTGCAAAGCGGTGTCCTTACCCACTGGACCACCATGGAAGCCCAGTTTGTTATCTTTTGAATAACATTTCCTGCTAGCCTTGTTGCCCAGAGGTTGGTTAAGTATTTAGGATTTCTTGTCGTTTTCTGCTATATGTACAGTTTGTGTCATTCAGCATCTAGGTCTTTCATTTACTTTCTCTAATTCACTCAGACCCCTTAAAATTGCTATAAACTTGTTGTTCTTCATGTTTTGCACCCCCATTTAATGTTCAGTTTGAGGGCAAGGACTATTAATCTTGCTGTTGCTTGCCTCTGGCCCAATGCCTTTTACCTGTGGTGTTCTTACTGACTCTTGAATGAGCATTTTGTGTCGGTCTTTGAGTCCACTGACATCGAACTCCTGTCTTTCTCCAGAAACTGTAATGTGCTTGCGGTGAGAATTTATTACAAGGCACTCCTTTTAAGCTGAATAATACGTCAGCTGAATTATACTATTGAAGATGAGAACTGTCTTATCATAACTGTCCTATATAGGTTTAATTCTTTCTGAAACCGTCTACCATCCTTGCCTTTTTTTTAAAAGTAAGACTTCACTGAGAAGAGTAGAATAAGTGCAAGTGTAGGTTGAATTAATCCAAGAAAGTGAAGGCTCTTTTGCATATGAAATAAAACTTTAATAAAAGTTCAGGAACGTGTCTTGGCAGGTTCTTCCTGTGACATTGTAGCTGATTTTTTTTTTTTTTTGTAATTGTTCAGACTTTGAGTGGAAAAGTTTAGAGTTTGGAGAAATACTTCCCTTCAAAAATTAGTGAACATGATCCCTGTGCCCGACAGTAACCACTTCTGTGACCTCCCAAGAAAGAGAGGGTGTTAGGCAGAGCTTACAGTCTGTCTTGCTCGGTATGTCCAGTGTGCCTTCTTGGTTTCCTTTTTTGTGTGGTGATTCATCAGGTACTGTATGCTTCCAGGGAACCAGCGTTAAGTGTGTGCACATGTTGCCTTCCCAGTCTTTGATCTCTCCCTATAATGAATAGGAACATATTGTTTCCAAGTATTCTTATAGGAAGAAGAAAGACATTTGGGAGTCCACTGTCAAATCTTCATCTCAGTAGTTTTGCTACCATTGTTTCCTCTTCTTGGAACTCTTTTTTTTTTTAAAGATTTATTTATTTATTTATTTTGGGCGGGGGTCGGGTTGGGGAGGGAGGGGTGCGGGTGGGCCACTTCTATTGGTCTTTCATTTCTCTATTTTCATCTATCTTTGTTCTTTGGCTCATGTGGACCTCCCATCGCGGTGGCATCTGTTGTTGCAGAGCACCCGCTCTGGGCGCATGCGCTCCAGAGCTCCGGCTCGGTAATTGGACACATTGGTCCAGCCGCTCCATGGCACATGGGATCTTCCCAGGCCAGGGATCGAACTGGCGCCCCCTGCACTGCAAGGCGGTATCCCTACCCACTGGACCACCAGGGGAAGCCCATTCTTGGAACTCTTGATGGTGATCTCTCTCCTGTCACTTTTGTTTCTTTCTGGCACAAGCTCTGCTCATATTCGATATTCAACCAAGGTAGAGAGCCAGTCTGCCAGTTCCGAGTTGCATCATAATCTCGGACCTGCTCCTGCAGATTCCTTTCTTGATGTGTACCCATAGATCCAAAGTGAATGTTTCTCCAAGTCGAGGCTCTGGAGACGGTGACTGTCTTTTTGCTAAAAAGAAGAAAGACTCGTTTGAGGAGCTTCTTTGGTTCTGGCTCCTCCTACATTCAATACCTGGTAGCCCCCAAAGGCAGATGTTGCAGGGAGTTGAAAAGAAGAAATTGAGTGGTTTGGGGGATCTAGGGAGATTAGAGTTTAATTTAAATTTATGCAGATGTCACTAGATTGCAGAGTTGTTGAGGGCTTTAAAGATGACAGTTCCAGAAGTGGACGGTTCCAGATGATTTTTGAAGTTTTTGCAAAAGACATACATATGAATATTCGTGAGTTGGAACAAAGAAGCCTTACAGTCCTTGTCTTGGGGGGCTCGGTTTTTATGTCCAGTGTGCCTTCTTGGTTTCCTTTTTTGTGTGGTGATTCATCAGGTACTGTATGCTTCCAGGGAACCAGCGTTAAGTGTGTGCACATGTTGCCTTCCCAGTCTTTGATCTCTCCCTATAATGAATAGGAACATATTGTTTCCAAGTATTCTTATAGGAAGAAGAAAGACATTTGGGAGTCCACTGTCAAATCTTCATCTCAGTAGTTTTGCTACCATTGTTTCCTCTTCTTGGAACTCTTTTTTTTTTTAAAGATTTATTTATTTATTTATTTTGGGCGGGGTCCGGTTGGGGAGGGAGGGGTGCGGGTGGGCCACTTCTATTGGTCTTTCATTTCTCTATTTTCATCTATCTTTGTTCTTTGGCTCATGTGGACCTCCCATCGCGGTGGCATCTGTTGTTGCAGAGCACCCGCTCTGGGCGCATGCGCTCCAGAGCTCCGGCTCGGTAATTGGACACATTGGTCCAGCCGCTCCATGGCACATGGGATCTTCCCAGGCCAGGGATCGAACTGGCGCCCCCTGCACTGCAAGGCGGTATCCCTACCCACTGGACCACCAGGGGAAGCCCATTCTTGGAACTCTTGATGGTGATCTCTCTCCTGTCACTTTTGTTTCTTTCTGGCACAAGCTCTGCTCATATTCGATATTCAACCAAGGTAGAGAGCCAGTCTGCCAGTTCCGAGTTGCATCATAATCTCGGACCTGCTCCTGCAGATTCCTTTCTTGATGTGTACCCATAGATCCAAAGTGAATGTTTCTCCAAGTCGAGGCTCTGGAGACGGTGACTGTCTTTTTGCTAAAAAGAAGAAAGACTCGTTTGAGGAGCTTCTTTGGTTCTGGCTCCTCCTACATTCAATACCTGGTAGCCCCCAAAGGCAGATGTTGCAGGGAGTTGAAAAGAAGAAATTGAGTGGTTTGGGGGATCTAGGGAGATTAGAGTTTAATTTAAATTTATGCAGATGTCACTAGATTGCAGAGTTGTTGAGGGCTTTAAAGATGACAGTTCCAGAAGTGGACGGTTCCAGATGATGTGGTTAGCTGAACTTAGCTTTTTATGCTTAGTTAGTAGATAGACATCACATATATTTGAATATTCAAAGCAGGTTTTTTTTTTTCTCTTAAGTACTACCTCTTGGTTACTTAGAAAAGGTAAAGATGTAAAGGAATTTAACTGTAGTGATGTTCTTTTAATATTTAAGTCGGTGAATAATTCTGGTCTCCTAGTGGGATGCAAGTTAGCAGACTGATGGCCATCCAAAATGCCTCCTAAAGGGAAATGGTGAAAGAGGAAGAAGACTAGAAGAATGAGGAAAGGTGTGGGATAGTTTCTCTTCTAGCCCGAAGGCTGTTGTTTATCTAGCTTCCTGAACCATGTAAAACATGCAGAAAACCAGGAAATTGGCAGATAGGCTCTCTTAGAAGCCAGGAGTCCATGCATCAAATCTGTCAGTGCCTCTGTCCACTCTAGGTATTTACTTGGTGTGTTTAATGGTATTTTAAATACATTTCTGTAGCACTATGATAACTGATGCTCCACCACACTACAAACGAAAACTGGATTTGGAGGAACTAGAAAGATTGTTCAGGAGGAGGTACAAATACTAACCCCAAATTGAAAATGGACATCTTGATAATTTGTGTGGTTTAATTTTGTCTTTAATTCTGAATGCTAATGAATAAAAAGGAAATGCTGCCCTTTCTTAGTTTGATAATTCTGTGGTTTTTCTGAGAGGTGGCAAATTCTGTTCCCTTTAATTGCTTTGCCTGGCAACAAAGAGTTTGTGTGTAAACTAGCTTTTGGTTTCGGTGTTGCTTCTTAATCATAAACTTCTTAAAGACATCTTAAGCAAAAACTAGGAATCATAATCTCGGACCTGCTCCTGCAGATTCCTTTCTTGATGTGTACCCATAGATCCAAAGTGAATGTTTCTCCAAGTCGAGGCTCTGGAGACGGTGACTGTCTTTTTGCTAAAAAGAAGAAAGACTCGTTTGAGGAGCTTCTTTGGTTCTGGCTCCTCCTACATTCAATACCTGGTAGCCCCCAAAGGCAGATGTTGCAGGGAGTTGAAAAGAAGAAATTGAGTGGTTTGGGGGATCTAGGGAGATTAGAGTTTAATTTAAATTTATGCAGATGTCACTAGATTGCAGAGTTGTTGAGGGCTTTAAAGATGACAGTTCCAGAAGTGGACGGTTCCAGATGATGTGGTTAGCTGAACTTAGCTTTTTATGCTTAGTTAGTAGATAGACATCACATATATTTGAATATTCAAAGCAGGTTTTTTTTTTTCTCTTAAGTACTACCTCTTGGTTACTTAGAAAAGGTAAAGATGTAAAGGAATTTAACTGTAGTGATGTTCTTTTAATATTTAAGTCGGTGAATAATTCTGGTCTCCTAGTGGGATGCAAGTTAGCAGACTGATGGCCATCCAAAATGCCTCCTAAAGGGAAATGGTGAAAGAGGAAGAAGACTAGAAGAATGAGGAAAGGTGTGGGATAGTTTCTCTTCTAGCCCGAAGGCTGTTGTTTATCTAGCTTCCTGAACCATGTAAAACATGCAGAAAACCAGGAAATTGGCAGATAGGCTCTCTTAGAAGCCAGGAGTCCATGCATCAAATCTGTCAGTGCCTCTGTCCACTCTAGGTATTTACTTGGTGTGTTTAATGGTATTTTAAATACATTTCTGTAGCACTATGATAACTGATGCTCCACCACACTACAAACGAAAACTGGATTTGGAGGAACTAGAAAGATTGTTCAGGAGGAGGTACAAATACTAACCCCCAAATTGAAAATGGACATCTTGATAATTTGTGTGGTTTAATTTTGTCTTTAATTCTGAATGCTAATGAATAAAAAGGAAATGCTGCCCTTTCTTAGTTTGATAATTCTGTGGTTTTTCTGAGAGGTGGCAAATTCTGTTCCCTTTAATTGCTTTGCCTGGCAACAAAGAGTTTGTGTGTAAACTAGCTTTTGGTTTCGGTGTTGCTTCTTAATCATAAACTTCTTAAAGACATCTTAAGCAAAAACTAGGATCCAAATTCTCATCAACTCAACAAGGGTTGCCCTTTTTATGGCTAAAAATCCTGGGAGGTGGAGAGAATGATTTCTGAAATCTGTTTAAGCCAGAGAAATACGGTATTCCTAAAATATCTTCTCTTATCTTCTATTTTATCTGTCAAGTTCATACTCTTGGATAAACAGAGTTCTTTGAGGGCAAAGTCTTATGTTGGAGGTTATCTTTGTCTCCAGGACCTAGAGTAATACCTAGCACATGGCAGGTCTTTAAAAAAAAAGTTATCTTCAGTGATTACTTGCTGGTTTAATTATGTTTGACTTTTTCAAATTGTCCAAGACAGTTTTGTGGTAAGTTGTTGAAAGACTTTTGTGTAAAAATATTTAAAATAAACTTTTCTTTATAAGGATCAGCTTCAGTTTATGGCAAATAATCTCACAACCCAGTTCTGCTGCATTTAAATACATGCTTTTCACATGAAGAGTTTAAGTATTAAACTGGAATCAATCACGGACTTCAGACCACTGTTTTAGTTAAAATAGATTTGGCTTAGTGGCTTTAATATTTGAGGTCGTGAGGATAAAGAATGTGACTTTCTTTGGCAGAAGAGGATTGATCGTGTCAAACGCATGTTGCATGTAACAGTGTCCTTTATTCTGCACATAGCAGCCCTCCAGATACCATGATGGGATGATGGTTCCTTTTTCTGGAGCTAGAGAAACAAGTCAGTTCACCTGCCCTGAGGCTCAGGGGCAGAGAAGACCTGTGGGCCCAGCCCTTTAACTCCCGGCTCTGCTTCCCTTTCTGCTATACACTGTTAACCCTCGGACATGTCACCAGCAGTTTAAAGAAATGTCTAGGGCTAGATTTTTTTTTTCTTTTTCTTTTCTTGGATTTAAAATATTCTTGGATGATTTGTTTTGGGGGGCGGGTCGGGGGAGTCACTTCTGTTGGTCTTTCATTTATTTTCATGCATCTTTGTTCTGTGGCCTGTGTGGGCCTCCCATCACAGTGGCCTCTGTTGTCGCAGAGCACTGGCTCTGAGTGCATGTGCTCCAGAGCGCCGGCTCTGTAATTGGACACATTGGTCCAGGCGCTCTGCGGCATGTGGGATCTTCCCAGGCCAGGGATCGAACCAGCACCCATTGCACTGCAAGGCAGTGTCCTTACCCACTGGACCACCAGAGAAGCCCTCTTGGATGATTTTTTTTTCTTTTTTATCTATTTGATGGTTCTGGGTGTCTGTTTCTGTGTGGACTTTCTTAGTCGCAGAGAGCAGGGGCTGCTCTCTAGTTGCATTGCACGGGCTTCTCACTGTGGTGGCTTCTCTTGTTTCGGAGCACGGGCTCTAGAACGTTCAGGCTTCAGTAGTTGCAGTGCACAGGCTTAGTCGTCCCGTGGCATGTGGGATCTCCCTGGACTGGGAATCAAACCCATGTCTCCCCCATTGGCAGGTGGATTCTTTACCACTGAGCCATCAAGGAAGCCCCTCTTGGATGATTTTTGACACACTTACCTGTTTCTCTAAGACTTGATGGTAAATGTACAAGAGGCTAGAGATTTGGATTGTTCTGACTGATTCTAAATTTGGTCCAGGAAAAAAAACAAATTAAGTCTAGTTTTGCTTAGGTTCTAGGAAGTTTCTTTTGACTTCTAAAGAAAATGTTTAAAATAGCAGTGAAGACTTGATATTAACTTGCTCTTAGAAGAATTTATGTTTCCAGAGATATAGAAAATTGTAGTTGTTAATGAAGTGTGGTATGTCTGATGATATCTGGGGGAAAAAAGATCTGTAGTCGAAAAACATAACATTGGAGATTCAAGAAAGCATGCATGTCAGAATTAAGTGACAAATAATAAATGGGAAAACACATGTCTATCAACTTTAAAAACCATAATTATATTGAATTGCTTCCACAAGTTTGAACAGTTCATTTGGGTTTAGGATGTTGACATTCTGAACTGATTGAGGTGTATCTGTGTTATGAAGTATTGTCTTTCACAGAGATTTACCTCTGATAAACAACACTTCCTGTGATACACTTTTTTAACCAATGTCCCTATAATGTATAGTGTGTGGGCCATTCACTTGTTAATGAAACTTATGGGCCTCCCATCACAGTGGCCTCTGTTGTCGCAGAGCACTGGCTCTGAGTGCATGTGCTCCAGAGCGCCGGCTCTGTAATTGGACACATTGGTCCAGGCGCTCTGCGGCATGTGGGATCTTCCCAGGCCAGGGATCGAACCAGCACCCATTGCACTGCAAGGCAGTGTCCTTACCCACTGGACCACCAGAGAAGCCCTCTTGGATGATTTTTTTTTCTTTTTTATCTATTTGATGGTTCTGGGTGTCTGTTTCTGTGTGGACTTTCTTAGTCGCAGAGAGCAGGGGCTGCTCTCTAGTTGCATTGCACGGGCTTCTCACTGTGGTGGCTTCTCTTGTTTCGGAGCACGGGCTCTAGAACGTTCAGGCTTCAGTAGTTGCAGTGCACAGGCTTAGTCGTCCCGTGGCATGTGGGATCTCCCTGGACTGGGAATCAAACCCATGTCTCCCCCATTGGCAGGTGGATTCTTTACCACTGAGCCATCAAGGAAGCCCCTCTTGGATGATTTTTGACACACTTACCTGTTTCTCTAAGACTTGATGGTAAATGTACAAGAGGCTAGAGATTTGGATTGTTCTGACTGATTCTAAATTTGGTCCAGGAAAAAAAACAAATTAAGTCTAGTTTTGCTTAGGTTCTAGGAAGTTTCTTTTGACTTCTAAAGAAAATGTTTAAAATAGCAGTGAAGACTTGATATTAACTTGCTCTTAGAAGAATTTATGTTTCCAGAGATATAGAAAATTGTAGTTGTTAATGAAGTGTGGTATGTCTGATGATATCTGGGGGAAAAAAGATCTGTAGTCGAAAAACATAACATTGGAGATTCAAGAAAGCATGCATGTCAGAATTAAGTGACAAATAATAAATGGGAAAACACATGTCTATCAACTTTAAAAACCATAATTATATTGAATTCGTTCCACAAGTTTGAACAGTTCATTTGGGTTTAGGATGTTGACATTCTGAACTGATTGAGGTGTATCTGTGTTATGAAGTATTGTCTTTCACAGAGATTTACCTCTGATAAACAACACTTCCTGTGATACACTTTTTTAACCAATGTCCCTATAATGTATAGTGTGTGGGCCATTCACTTGTTAATGAAACTTATCTGTAGAATTATTCTTAATGATGTATCTTTCAAAAAAATGAAGATTTCCTGTCACTGAGAATATTTTCTTTTAAAAGTGCCCCAGACTGTAAAGGAAATTTCAAAATAGGTAGGAGTATTTGAAGTATTTTTAGCAATGACAGCTTTACTAGGATGGGCTAAAGTATTAATAATTAATTCTTAGTGTAAAAATAGATCCTTTCAGGCTATACATTTTGATATATCAGCTATTTTTTTTTAATAGTCATGCTACTCAGTCATAGTAAGCATCTAGGACAGAATCTAGATTTATTAGATGCTTAGTAAATGCTTACTGGAAAGAATCCAACTGTCCAGAAAGTTCACAATTGGAATTTCTATACAGTTTACATTTAAACTACAGAGTCAGGCAATCAATGTGAATTTAATTCAGAAAGTGAGTTCTAGGTTTGTCGTGGGATCAGTATGAATTCCATGCAGACAATTGCATTGTCTATATTTATATTATTGAAGAATAACATTCAGTATTTAGGAAACACTTGCTAGACTTCTATGTACATAACACTGGGTATACTGTGTGTATGGTAAAGAATCGAAGTTGAAGGGGAGGAGACAAAAGAGGCATCTTCCTAATTGGTTTATGATATATTGGATATGATGTATGAATATAAGCATGTATATAGCAAATTAGAGAACATGTAAGGATTAAGAAGCCATATTGATGGTTTATATGAAATGTGCGCTACATATATACAAAGTGGAATGTTACTCAACCATAAAAAAGACATCTTGCCATTTATGACAGCATGGATGAACTTTGAGGGCATTATGCTAAATGAGGTAAGTCAGGCAGAGGAAGACACAAACTGTATGATGTCACTTATATGTGGAATCTAAGAAATGAAATTTTCCAATTGTAGACAGGAGAAGGCTCTTGAGAGTCCCTTGGATTACAGGGAGATCAAACCAGTCAATCCTCAAGGAAATCAACCTTGAATATTCATTGGAAGGACTGTTGCTGAAGCTCCAAAATTTTGACCACTTGTCTCTTCACAGAGACAAGTCATTGGAAAAGATCCTGATGCTGGGAAAGATGGAAGGCAAAAGGAGAAGTGGGCAACGGAGGATAAAATGGGGTTGGCTAATGAGAGTTCAAGGCTTCTCTTGGTGGCTTAGGAGTGAAGAATCGCCTGCCAGTGCAGGAAATTCAGGTTCAGTTCCTCAGTCAGGAAGATCCCAGGGCATATTTTTAGCAATGACAGCTTTACTAGGATGGGCTAAAGTATTAATAATTAATTCTTAGTGTAAAAATAGATCCTTTCAGGCTATACATTTTGATATATCAGCTATTTTTTTTTAATAGTCATGCTACTCAGTCATAGTAAGCATCTAGGACAGAATCTAGATTTATTAGATGCTTAGTAAATGCTTACTGGAAAGAATCCAACTGTCCAGAAAGTTCACAATTGGAATTTCTATACAGTTTACATTTAAACTACAGAGTCAGGCAATCAATGTGAATTTAATTCAGAAAGTGAGTTCTAGGTTTGTCGTGGGATCAGTATGAATTCCATGCAGACAATTGCATTGTCTATATTTATATTATTGAAGAATAACATTCAGTATTTAGGAAACACTTGCTAGACTTCTATGTACATAACACTGGGTATACTGTGTGTATGGTAAAGAATCGAAGTTGAAGGGGAGGAGACAAAAGAGGCATCTTCCTAATTGGTTTATGATATATTGGATATGATGTATGAATATAAGCATGTATATAGCAAATTAGAGAACATGTAAGGATTAAGAAGCCATATTGATGGTTTATATGAAATGTGCGCTACATATATACAAAGTGGAATGTTACTCAACCATAAAAAAGACATCTTGCCATTTATGACAGCATGGATGAACTTTGAGGGCATTATGCTAAATGAGGTAAGTCAGGCAGAGGAAGACACAAACTGTATGATGTCACTTATATGTGGAATCTAAGAAATGAAATTTTCCAATTGTAGACAGGAGAAGGCTCTTGAGAGTCCCTTGGATTACAGGGAGATCAAACCAGTCAATCCTCAAGGAAATCAACCTTGAATATTCATTGGAAGGACTGTTGCTGAAGCTCCAAAATTTTGACCACTTGTCTCTTCACAGAGACAAGTCATTGGAAAAGATCCTGATGCTGGGAAAGATGGAAGGCAAAAGGAGAAGTGGGCAACGGAGGATAAAATGGGGTTGGCTAATGAGAGTTCAAGGCTTCTCTTGGTGGCTTAGGAGTGAAGAATCGCCTGCCAGTGCAGGAAATTCAGGTTCAGTTCCTCAGTCAGGAAGATCCCCTGGAGTAGGAAATGGCAACCCACTCCAGTATTCTCGCCTGGAGTATCCCATGGACAGAGGAGCCTGGCAGTCTACAGTCCTTGCAGTCACAGAGTCAGATAGAACTGAACACAACGTGATGCTTTCAGTTATTATTTCAGTGGGGAAGGAACTAGAGGGTTAGATTGGACACTTTCTTGACCTTACTATCGAGTAAGTTGGGAGTAGCTAATCATTTTGGGGTGGTAGGGACACGACCACATTTATATCTGGTTTATTACCCAGTTTGCTCTTAGTATCTATCCATGCACACACATACCACTTGAAATTGGAAACTTCCCAATCATGCAGTTTCATGCTGAGATTGAACATTAACTACACTGTGCACTGATGTACACATGGTGAGACATGTGGAAGTGGCTGTGCCTGGAGAGTGCTCTTAGGCTGGCTAGGCTGTTGAGAGATATGGTTGGTTGGCCGATACTCATTTGTAACATGTTAGTATTTCTACATGAAGAATGGACTCAAGGTAGCATTGTTTTTGCTAAAATTTCCTTTTAGATTTTGTGGAAGGTTGAGTGATGTGCTCCACATCACATTTTATTCAGGGTAATCTGGATGGAGTGGGAAATACAGTTGGGATTTTAAAATCTTTAACTGTGAACTGAAATAAAAGTGTACTCAAAAGCATGTTAGTTACCTGGTATTCTTGTAGTAGGGGAAAATGGGGGAGAATTCAAGAAAGGGGTCTAGTCTTTGCTTAGGCAAGAGTAGACCAAAGTCAAATTAGGATGGACCAAAGACATTGGAAGCCGCACCATTTTGTACTTTAAAATAGACTTCCAACAGCTTAACCTGTGTATGCTTCTGATTTATCTTCCCAGGGAAGAAGGGGATAAGATAACCCTTGATCATCATCTAAAAAGCATGGAAGAATGAGTTTTACCCATGGCTAGCGGAACTTCAGACCGGTATCTTTTAACAATGGCCGGTGTTTTCAGTTCCTGTCTAAAAGTAAAAGAGCATCTAATTACGTATTGCTTAAGGTCAAAGGGAATGTTTCAGTCTGCTAGGGCCACCATAACAAAATAAACACAGACGTGGCTTAAACAACAGACGTTAATGCTTCTCACAGTTCTAGATGCTGAAAGTCTCATAGGTGGATGTGTTGGCCAGTTTTCATTTTCTCCTGAGGCCTCTCTTGCAGGCTTGTAGATGACTGTATCTGGCCTTTTCTCTCAGTGCACCTCTCCTAGTTCTCAGAAGAATGGCCATTCTGTTGGATTGGGCCCCACCTTTATTACCTCATTTAACCCTAATTATCTCTTTAAAAAGCTCTATCTCCACAGACACTTTTGGGATTAGGGCTTTTACCCGGTAAGAATTTTGAGGAGATAGAGTCAGTAACAGGAAAAGCAAAAAAATTCACTTTATTTAAAGTGTGATTTTAGTCAGAAAAAGGTCTTCAAAATTTAGCATGCATCAGAACCACCTGGAAGCTTGTTAAAAACACATGGCTGGGTCCCACCCAGGGAGTTTTTGACTTAATGGTCCCGGTTTGTGTCTGAGCAATTTGCATTTTTATGAGCTCCAGGGTATGCTGATGCTGCAGACCTCGCTTTGAGATCACTGAGGTTCTGTTTCCCATTTCAATTCAGAGAAGTTGTAGAAGAATACCCCTGAGTGATGAATGGACTGCAGTGAGAAATAGAAGACTTAGTGGGAATGTAGAAGAGATACTGCTCACTGGCCATCAGGTTTGCTTTCAGTAAGTTAGAGACATATTTGATTGGATGTTGAAAGCTAGCATTTCAGTTGTCTACTATGGAAGGAAAATGGACTCTAGACTTGGTTATTAAAGAATTTAATTCCCAGGATATTTACCGCCTCCTTGAAATCTTTCCTGAAATGTCCCCCTTCTTGTGAGGCATTCCCCGACCATCCTATTAAATTGTGTCTATGAAATTTAAAAACTTTATTCCAAGAAAAGAGCGCAAAGGCAGGTGCTATAGTGAAAAATAGAAATTAGACAGAGTGGTGCCTGAAGCTTTAGAATTTAATGTTTACTAGTTTAAACAGACGTTTGAAATGTAGGCAGTGATTAAAGTTGGGTTATACTTCAAAAGTTCGGTTTTGTTGATTTAGAACTTGAAGCAAATTTTCTCATAGAACTGTAACAGTTGGTCAACAAAATCCCAAAATGAAGCTAAGCCTGAGATCTGGGAATCCCCATTTCATTAACACAGAGTGACAGGCAAAAGGCAAGAGATGCAGACTTTCCTTTCCTCATCCAGTCTCAGATGGACTGAGAGAAGAGGAAGTTTTACACTGTGAACAGAAAGCTCTATACTAGATACTCCAAAATAACCCAGCTTTTCTTTTAAAAAACACTGCTCTTGGTGTGGTTGATTTTAGCTTGGTATTGAAATAGCCCAAGTCATTTTTTCCCTCATCCTTAGAAGTTCTTGTATTTTAAGACATGTATAGATGTGTATGTGTGTATGTATGTTTCATATACAGACGTATATGTGAGATTTGTGAGTTCATACTGATAGCGACCATACCAGTCCAGCCCACACGGTTCTTCTTTACCTGCCTCTGTTCCATCTTTTTCTCTCTACTTCCACAGTGAGAACTATAGCTCTTCACGTGAACACTTCCTTTGGGAACATGGGCATCTATGCCACTAAAGCAGACAGAGGTACTGAGACAAACTGAAGACCTTTTACAGTCCCTTTTCTTCTAGAAGGAAACTGTGAAGTAAAAATAATACTGTGTCTGAAAGTTAACTTGCATTGGGTCCCGCCCCACCCCTAAACACAATTTCAGAGCTGTTTTGTTCATATGAAATACAGTTGGGATCATTTACTTATGTTCTGTTTTCTTTCAGCTCCCCCAGTCATTCTTGTTTCAATTTTATGTTTTGAGTATGTAGAACATTAATATGCTTCCAAAACTACACATAAAAAATATGTACTCAAAATAGTTGGTCCTTTTCCTTTTTCCTTCTATCCCTGCTCTTTTTGTAGGTAACCATTTTTTGTTTTGTTTTTTGGATTATTCTTTGTTTCTTTTCTCAAAAATAAGCAGACTTATGTATCATTTGTTATTTCTCTTTTCCTACACAAAAAGTGGTGTGTACCCTCTGCTTTTTATCGTACTGCATACACCCTGCACATCCCTTCATACTGGTTTGTAGAAGGCTTCTTTGGCTTTTTGTTTTTGGTTTTATAGCTTCCTAGTGTTCTCCCATGGATGCTCTGCAATCACTCTCCTGTGTGTGGACATTTTAGGTAGTTTCCTGCATGTTGAAGTTATGAATGATGCTGTAATGAATGTGCATACCTATTTTTATATTGCTAAGATATATCATCAAAATAAAATGCCTATGCTGATGTGAAGGTTCAGTTAATAATAGTTTTATTAGCTATTGTCAGATTAAGGACATGCCATGCTCTGGTTATCTCTTGCTGCTTAACGTACTACCCCAAACTTAATTGTGTGATATTTCCTTTATTCAGTTTCTAGATTCTAGGTCAGAAATATAGGTAGGGGATTTGAGAGTGGCTTATCTCTGCTCCACTGTCTGGAGCTTCCACTAGGAAGTCTCAAATGGTGGGAAGATGTCTTTTGAGACAGTACTTCTGTACTCATATCTGGTAGGATACCAGTCCAGCCCACACGGTTCTTCTTTACCTGCCTCTGTTCCATCTTTTTCTCTCTACTTCCACAGTGAGAACTATAGCTCTTCACGTGAACACTTCCTTTGGGAACATGGGCATCTATGCCACTAAAGCAGACAGAGGTACTGAGACAAACTGAAGACCTTTTACAGTCCCTTTTCTTCTAGAAGGAAACTGTGAAGTAAAAATAATACTGTGTCTGAAAGTTAACTTGCATTGGGTCCCGCCCCACCCCTAAACACAATTTCAGAGCTGTTTTGTTCATATGAAATACAGTTGGGATCATTTACTTATGTTCTGTTTTCTTTCAGCTCCCCCAGTCATTCTTGTTTCAATTTTATGTTTTGAGTATGTAGAACATTAATATGCTTCCAAAACTACACATAAAAAATATGTACTCAAAATAGTTGGTCCTTTTCCTTTTTCCTTCTATCCCTGCTCTTTTTGTAGGTAACCATTTTTTGTTTTGTTTTTTGGATTATTCTTTGTTTCTTTTCTCAAAAATAAGCAGACTTATGTATCATTTGTTATTTCTCTTTTCCTACACAAAAAGTGGTGTGTACCCTCTGCTTTTTATCGTACTGCATACACCCTGCACATCCCTTCATACTGGTTTGTAGAAGGCTTCTTTGGCTTTTTGTTTTTGGTTTTATAGCTTCCTAGTGTTCTCCCATGGATGCTCTGCAATCACTCTCCTGTGTGTGGACATTTTAGGTAGTTTCCTGCATGTTGAAGTTATGAATGATGCTGTAATGAATGTGCATACCTATTTTTATATTGCTAAGATATATCATCAAAATAAAATGCCTATGCTGATGTGAAGGTTCAGTTAATAATAGTTTTATTAGCTATTGTCAGATTAAGGACATGCCATGCTCTGGTTATCTCTTGCTGCTTAACGTACTACCCCAAACTTAATTGTGTGATATTTCCTTTATTCAGTTTCTAGATTCTAGGTCAGAAATATAGGTAGGGGATTTGAGAGTGGCTTATCTCTGCTCCACTGTCTGGAGCTTCCACTAGGAAGTCTCAAATGGTGGGAAGATGTCTGAACTGTTAGAGACAGTACTTCTGTACTCATATCTGGTACCTGGACTGACATAACTGAAGTTGGGCTCTGTTCAGACGGTCAACCAGAATATGTCCCCATGCTGTCTCCATGAGCTTGGGCTTCTTGCCAGAGTTGGCAGCCTGAATTCTGACAAGGCATTTGTATCAGGAGAGTGAGAATCCCAGGACAATCAGACAGAAGCAACACAGCCATTTAAGACCAAGCTTCCAGTCCTATAATGCTTCTTTTCTGGTATTCTCTTGTGGGGAGGTAGTCTCAAGACTATCCAGATTCAGGTGGAGGGACTTGAACCTCACCTCTCCATGGGAGTAGTGTCAAAAAATTAGCAACTGGGATTTACAACTGCCGCATAGCATGTTGCCTACATTGCTGATGTGTAGTTTGTTACCTCAAAGCCTCACTAAACAGTATAATTTCCAGCTTTGGAATTTTTGTTAGTATGTATGGTGGAAGATGGTATTTTACCACAGATGTAGTTTGCATTTCTTTAGCATCTATCCCCATTCTTTTGTGTGTGTGTGTATGTGTGTGTATATATATATTTGGCCACTTCTGTTGGTCTTTCATTTACTTATCTTTGTTCTTTGGCCTATGTGGGCCTCCCATCGTAGTGGCCTCTGTCGCTGCAGAGCACCAACTCTGGGCACATGCGCTCCGGCTCAGTAGTTGGACACATCAGTCCAGCTGCTCCACGGCATGTGGGATATTCCCAGGCCAGGGATCGAACCAGCGCCCCTTGTACTGCAATGAATTGATGCTGTAATGAATGTGCATACCTATTTTTATATTGCTAAGATATATCATCAAAATAAAATGCCTATGCTGATGTGAAGGTTCAGTTAATAATAGTTTTATTAGCTATTGTCAGATTAAGGACATGCCATGCTCTGGTTATCTCTTGCTGCTTAACGTACTACCCCAAACTTAATTGTGTGATATTTCCTTTATTCAGTTTCTAGATTCTAGGTCAGAAATATAGGTAGGGGATTTGAGAGTGGCTTATCTCTGCTCCACTGTCTGGAGCTTCCACTAGGAAGTCTCAAATGGTGGGAAGATGTCTGAACTGTTAGAGACAGTACTTCTGTACTCATATCTGGTACCTGGACTGACATAACTGAAGTTGGGCTCTGTTCAGACGGTCAACCAGAATATGTCCCCATGCTGTCTCCATGAGCTTGGGCTTCTTGCCAGAGTTGGCAGCCTGAATTCTGACAAGGCATTTGTATCAGGAGAGTGAGAATCCCAGGACAATCAGACAGAAGCAACACAGCCATTTAAGACCAAGCTTCCAGTCCTATAATGCTTCTTTTCTGGTATTCTCTTGTGGGGAGGTAGTCTCAAGACTATCCAGATTCAGGTGGAGGGACTTGAACCTCACCTCTCCGTGGGAGTAGTGTCAAAAAATTAGCAACTGGGATTTACAACTGCCGCATAGCATGTTGCCTACATTGCTGATGTGTAGTTTGTTACCTCAAAGCCTCACTAAACAGTATAATTTCCAGCTTTGGAATTTTTGTTAGTATGTATGGTGGAAGATGGTATTTTACCACAGATGTAGTTTGCATTTCTTTAGCATCTATCCCCATTCTTTTGTGTGTGTGTGTATGTGTGTGTATATATATATTTGGCCACTTCTGTTGGTCTTTCATTTACTTATCTTTGTTCTTTGGCCTATGTGGGCCTCCCATCGTAGTGGCCTCTGTCGCTGCAGAGCACCAACTCTGGGCACATGCGCTCCGGCTCAGTAGTTGGACACATCAGTCCAGCTGCTCCACGGCATGTGGGATATTCCCAGGCCAGGGATCGAACCAGCGCCCCTTGTACTGCAAGGGGGTGTCGTACCCACTGGACCACCAGGGAAGCCCTATCCCCATACTTAAGGTCTGTTTTTCTGGCTTAGAGAATTGTCTGACTTTTGTTCATTTTTCTAGATTATTTGGTCTTTTTCTCCTCAACTTAAAAAATATCTTCAATATTTCAGGGAAATTAGCACTGGGACTCTTGTCTCCAAAGTTTTGGTAGAATTACTCCATAAAACCTTCTGAACCTGGTGCATTTTACAGAGATTTTTCTTTGGCAATGTTTTCTGTTTCTCTTTGCTGTGGTCAGTTTTGATAAGCCCTACTTTCTTAAGAAATTATCCATGTCAACTAGGTTTTAAGGTTTATTTTATTTCATTTTATTTTTGGCCACTTCTATTGGTCTTTCATTTATTTATTTTCATCCATCTTTGTTCTTTGGCCTGTGTGGACCTCCCATCTCAGTGGCCTCTCTCGCTGCAGAGCACCGGCTCTGGGCGCATGCACTCCAGAGCTCAGTAGTTGGACACATCAGTCCAGCTGCTCCACGGCATGTGGGATATTCCCAGGCCAGGGATCGAACCAGCGCCCCTTGTACTGCAAGGGGGTGTCGTACCCACTGGACCACCAGGGAAGCCCTATCCCCATACTTAAGGTCTGTTTTTCTGGCTTAGAGAATTGTCTGACTTTTGTTCATTTTTCTAGATTATTTGGTCTTTTTCTCCTCAACTTAAAAAATATCTTCAATATTTCAGGGAAATTAGCACTGGGACTCTTGTCTCCAAAGTTTTGGTAGAATTACTCCATAAAACCTTCTGAACCTGGTGCATTTTACAGAGATTTTTCTTTGGCAATGTTTTCTGTTTCTCTTTGCTGTGGTCAGTTTTGATAAGCCCTACTTTCTTAAGAAATTATCCATGTCAACTAGGTTTTAAGGTTTATTTTATTTCATTTTATTTTTGGCCACTTCTATTGGTCTTTCATTTATTTATTTTCATCCATCTTTGTTCTTTGGCCTGTGTGGACCTCCCATCTCAGTGGCCTCTCTCGCTGCAGAGCACCGGCTCTGGGCGCATGCGCTCCAGAGCTCCAGCTCGGTAATTGGACACATTGGTCCAGCCACTCCGCAGTACGTGGGATCTTCCCAGGCCAAGGATCAAACCAGCACTCCTTGCACCGCAAGGCAGAGTCTTTACCCACTGGTCCACCAAGGAAGCCCAAGGTTTATTTTTATAAAGGTCTTCAATCTGTCTTTTGAAATCTCTATTTACTGTATTTGTGTGTTCTTTCTACTTTGTCAGCACGTATGATGTGTACATTCTCTTTTTTAACCATGTTCCCACCTTTGTCTCAAACCTTTTGTTAAATATGTTAAAATACTCACCCTTAAACTTTTCACTGAAGGTTCCCTGAGGACCCCTTGGTTGAAAATGAAGTTCATCTTTTAGTAAATTCTTCTGGAAGGGTGTGCGGCTCTTTGTATTTCTGGGTTTTTGTGAATCCACAACTGTCGTCTTTGGGAGACTTCATATCTGAAGGAAAGCTTGGCTCCCACATTCATAAATGTCTCAAAAGTGCTGCTGCACTCCACTGTTGTCTCTTGGTGTTTTGGAATTTTGTTGCAGTTTGTTTTTGTGTTTTTATGAAGCTGTATCTTGAAGTCGATTGTCTTCATCAGCTTTTTCAGGTATACGGTGATCCCTTTCAAGGTTCTGGTGTAGATTTTCTCTTATTTCTGGAACTGTAGTTTTAAATATTTTCTCTTTTTCTTTTCTTAAAGGACTCCAATTATACAGTGTTAGATCTCTTGGCTGTCTTGCATTTCATGCACTCTTCTGACCCTCTTTACTCCTTTCTTATTTTCATTCTCTTATTTTCTTGCCTTTTTTTCAGTGTTTCTTACTCCATTTTCACTCAGATCCATTCTCTCCAGAGCATTTTGTGATTTATTCATACTTTCAGAAATGTTTTCATCCTTTCCTCTTTGATTTCTTCTTTGAGATTGGTCCTTTCCTGTTGCATTTCCTCCTAGAATTCTGGTTCTTTTTTTTGGTTTTGGAATGTTGTGTTCTAGGTGATTTTGGGTTTTGTTTTCAATGTCTCCAGGTACTTGCTTGAGGGTCTGTAATTTGAAATATCACTTCATAATTTTTTAATGTTTCATGGGTTTTTTGTGATACGTTGTCATGTTTTGTGGGGAGCATGTTCATTGCCTGGAATATCATTTGCATTTTCTGTTTTCTTCCTTAAGTAGCTCTTTATGGAGTTGGTTTGATTTTTTTCCCCACCTATTCATAAGCATTTTATGGGCAGAGATTCTTAGTTCATAAGTATCTTCCATCAAAATAGTAGAGGACTTTTTAAAAATGAATAATGGGAATAGTGAAGGGAGTTAGCAGGAATTTGTTTTTTTCTCTTTGGTTTCTTCTGGGTCCTTAAATTTTCTTTCTTCACTGCTGTCTCTGAGGGGTACCTCTCTTCTTTATTAATCTGCGTCTTTCTCAGAAATGCTGGTTATTTGAGCCTTGCATTTTTTTTGCTGCTGTCTTTTGGTCTCTTTGTGTGTCACGGATGATGCGAACTATGAAATTCCAGTGTTGAGTATCCTAGCAGTTGATGTTGGACTTCTTCTTTGGTGGGTGATTTATTTGGTGTGTGCTTCATCTGTGTCCTTAGGTCCCTTCTCTTTTTTCAGGGTCTCAGGTGCCTGTGTTATGTTTCCATAGGTTTACCAAGGCAGTGGGAGCTCTCTTGGATTTTGGTGTTGATTTTTCCACTTACAGGTAATTTGAAGTCTTGGTATTCTGCCTCCTAGTAATAGTGAAGGTCTTGTGTGGTCTTACTTGAACTCTTTGTGTTTTCATGTATTTTGGGAAGAGCAGGGTTGAGATCCAGGCTGTTACTATGATCCTCTTGACTCAGAAGTCCCTGAGGAGCTTTCTCAAATGAAGTTTCTTCGATCCTATCCTGGAAACTCTGATTCTGTTGGTGTGGAAGCTAGCTAGATTATTTGGATACAGAGCTATGGTTTGGGGAGCTACTTGCCTTAGACCAGGGACTAGCAAATCTTTTCTGTGAAGGCCAAGATACTAACATTTTAGGCTTTCAAGAGCTTCTACGATGTTTGCTGCGTTTTTTGGGTCTTTTTTAAACCCTTTAAAACTGTTTAGAAAACCGTTCTTAGCTTTAGGCCTTATAAAAACAGGCTAAAGGCAGCTTGGGCCAATAGTTCCCAGAGCCCTTTGCTTTATGGGTTTTTTGTGATACGTTGTCATGTTTTGTGGGGAGCATGTTCATTGCCTGGAATATCATTTGCATTTTCTGTTTTCTTCCTTAAGTAGCTCTTTATGGAGTTGGTTTGATTTTTTTCCCCACCTATTCATAAGCATTTTATGGGCAGAGATTCTTAGTTCATAAGTATCTTCCATCAAAATAGTAGAGGACTTTTTAAAAATGAATAATGGGAATAGTGAAGGGAGTTAGCAGGAATTTGTTTTTTTCTCTTTGGTTTCTTCTGGGTCCTTAAATTTTCTTTCTTCACTGCTGTCTCTGAGGGGTACCTCTCTTCTTTATTAATCTGCGTCTTTCTCAGAAATGCTGGTTATTTGAGCCTTGCATTTTTTTTGCTGCTGTCTTTTGGTCTCTTTGTGTGTCACGGATGATGCGAACTATGAAATTCCAGTGTTGAGTATCCTAGCAGTTGATGTTGGACTTCTTCTTTGGTGGGTGATTTATTTGGTGTGTGCTTCATCTGTGTCCTTAGGTCCCTTCTCTTTTTTCAGGGTCTCAGGTGCCTGTGTTATGTTTCCATAGGTTTACCAAGGCAGTGGGAGCTCTCTTGGATTTTGGTGTTGATTTTTCCACTTACAGGTAATTTGAAGTCTTGGTATTCTGCCTCCTAGTAATAGTGAAGGTCTTGTGTGGTCTTACTTGAACTCTTTGTGTTTTCATGTATTTTGGGAAGAGCAGGGTTGAGATCCAGGCTGTTACTATGATCCTCTTGACTCAGAAGTCCCTGAGGAGCTTTCTCAAATGAAGTTTCTTCGATCCTATCCTGGAAACTCTGATTCTGTTGGTGTGGAAGCTAGCTAGATTATTTGGATACAGAGCTATGGTTTGGGGAGCTACTTGCCTTAGACCAGGGACTAGCAAATCTTTTCTGTGAAGGCCAAGATACTAACATTTTAGGCTTTCAAGAGCTTCTACGATGTTTGCTGCGTTTTTTGGGTCTTTTTTAAACCCTTTAAAACTGTTTAGAAAACCGTTCTTAGCTTTAGGCCTTATAAAAACAGGCTAAAGGCAGCTTGGGCCAATAGTTCCCAGAGTCTTCAATCACCACTGTTTTTTGAGAGTCAGGAACAGTGGATTTTTTCAATGCCATTCAGGGCCTTAAGTGGCTTTGGAGCCTCTCAGGTGTGTAAACCAAGAGAAGGGTTGAGGTACAAGCCAGAGAGCCTGGAAGTAATAAGGTGAAATGGAAAAGGTAAATGTAGGTGTTGCTGTCTCGCTGCTTCAAGAACAAGAACACTTTATATGACTCCTGTAGAACCACCTCATTTCACAAAACACTGCGCTTTGATGGAGGCCTAACATGCTGACCAGCAGAGGGTATTCATATGGGAATGAGGAGCCTTGGAGTCACACATATGCCTCTTAAGAGTTCTTTGTTTAAAGTTTAAGAATTTATACCATATTTAGTTTGACTGTTGCACCGCTGACATTGAACTTTTCTGACCACATACAGATTCAGTTGCTTCTTAAGGCAACTCTTGATTTATGTTGGTAAGACAGACGCAAAATAGCTTCCTATTTTCCAGAACCAGTGGGCATGTTCTTCGTCTTCAAGCTGTTATTCTACTGTCTGTAAATGTGTTGAAGAAAGTACTGTGTGGACATCTACCCTTACCACTTCTGGTTCCAGCAGTGGTTTTAATCAGGCCTTCACAGCACAGGTCTCACGTGAGGAGCAGAGAGATAACTTTGGAAGGTGAGGCAACATGAGTAACAGTACCATGGAGATACAGAGGTGAGAAGGAATAAGGCTGAATGAGCAGACTCCATACTATCATTCTTTAGCCATCTCTGAATGCTGTTTACTGACAGGTTCTTCTTTTCCCAGCAACTATAAGAAAACATGAAAGAATATTGAAAGTGTTAGTCATCCAGTCCTGTCTGATTTTTGCTACCCGTGGCCTGTAGCCTGCCAGGCGCCTCTTCCTCTGTCCATGGGATTCTCCAGGCAAGAATACTGGAGTGGGTAGCCATGCCCTCCTCCAGGGAATCTTCCCAACCCAGGGATTGAACTCAAGTCTCTTGCATTGCAGGCAGGTTCTTTATAATCTGAGCCACCAGGGAACCCCAAGAAAACATGAAATGGAGGCCAGATTGGCCCCATAAAAGTCCTTTTAAGCTTCAAGAATCACATAGCTTAATCTTTCTGTAATCCATGAAGAGATTGACTTCTATTGTGGAGTCACTGTGGTTTGAAGCATGAGGTTAAAAAAAACCACTGTGTTAGTCATCTTTATTTTTGGTGACAGGTCATCCTGGAAGTAATAAGGTGAAATGGAAAAGGTAAATGTAGGTGTTGCTGTCTCGCTGCTTCAAGAACAAGAACACTTTATATGACTCCTGTAGAACCACCTCATTTCACAAAACACTGCGCTTTGATGGAGGCCTAACATGCTGACCAGCAGAGGGTATTCATATGGGAATGAGGAGCCTTGGAGTCACACATATGCCTCTTAAGAGTTCTTTGTTTAAAGTTTAAGAATTTATACCATATTTAGTTTGACTGTTGCACCGCTGACATTGAACTTTTCTGACCACATACAGATTCAGTTGCTTCTTAAGGCAACTCTTGATTTATGTTGGTAAGACAGACGCAAAATAGCTTCCTATTTTCCAGAACCAGTGGGCATGTTCTTCGTCTTCAAGCTGTTATTCTACTGTCTGTAAATGTGTTGAAGAAAGTACTGTGTGGACATCTACCCTTACCACTTCTGGTTCCAGCAGTGGTTTTAATCAGGCCTTCACAGCACAGGTCTCACGTGAGGAGCAGAGAGATAACTTTGGAAGGTGAGGCAACATGAGTAACAGTACCATGGAGATACAGAGGTGAGAAGGAATAAGGCTGAATGAGCAGACTCCATACTATCATTCTTTAGCCATCTCTGAATGCTGTTTACTGACAGGTTCTTCTTTTCCCAGCAACTATAAGAAAACATGAAAGAATAGTGAAAGTGTTAGTCATTCAGTCCTGTCTGATTTTTTGCTACCCCGTGGCCTGTAGCCTGCCAGGCGCCTCTTCCTCTGTCCATGGGATTCTCCAGGCAAGAATACTGGAGTGGGTAGCCATGCCCTCCTCCAGGGAATCTTCCCAACCCAGGGATTGAACTCAAGTCTCTTGCATTGCAGGCAGGTTCTTTATAATCTGAGCCACCAGGGAACCCCAAGAAAACATGAAATGGAGGCCAGATTGGCCCCATAAAAGTCCTTTTAAGCTTCAAGAATCACATAGCTTAATCTTTCTGTAATCCATGAAGAGATTGACTTCTATTGTGGAGTCACTGTGGTTTGAAGCATGAGGTTAAAAAAAAAAAAACCACTGTGTTAGTCATCTTTATTTTTGGTGACAGGTCATCCTGTTTATCTTCATTATTCACTGCTACAGTCAGTATGTAAACGACTTTCACACAGACTCTTACTCTGTGTGGGAGGAGGGGCAGTTGGTAGGTTAGTGATTTTGCTTGATGCATTGTCTCTGGATTCCTCCACTTTTTTGGAGATGTTACGATCTTCATTTCCTTGCCGAACAAAAAGCAGTTACAGTTTCATACCCTTTTCTAGTGCCATGGTCCAATTTTTAACCAGAATAATCGTAGAGTATAAATCAGACCTTATCATCTTGTAATTAATGTTCAAGCTCCTTGCCATGTCCTGCCAGGCCCTTGATACCTGGCCTCTTCCAACTCTCCCGGTTCATCCTGGCCAGCCTCTGCCTCCTCATGCATTGTGCACTGGCTGCTTTGTTAGCCTTTTTCTATCCCTTTGGGGCATTTCAACCTTGTTTCTACCTTAGGACCTTCCTGTCTCCTCTCCAGGAGTACTTCTTCCCTCACATCTTCTTGAGGTGGTTGGGGACACTCTCAAATACTTCCTCTTCATCCTCACTGAAGTTGCGCCCCTTCCTTACACATTGTCCTTCTCCTGTATATTTATCATTCTTAGAAAATATCTGGAGGAGACACATAATATAACTGAAGGTTCATCAGGACAGGAACATGGTCATATTCACCACTGACTCCTGAGTTCCTGAAATAATTGCCTAGCATGCAATAGACAAATTTTGAGAAATGGAACTTTTTGCCTATGTGTATGATTTTACTTCAGTGATTATCTATTATAGTACTGATAAAACATGAACAATGCTGTAACCCCCAGATCCAACTTCTCTCCTCTTGGTGGTAGTTAGGGGCTGATTAACCTAGCTTGGAAATATAGGGCTTGCCTCTTACATGCTGTATCTGATCCATGGGCTGTAAAAGTAAACTCTTTTTTTAAGGAGGAACATTTCAGCGTTAAGGGTTAGTACGTAATAGTGTCTCTGTCACTGTATCTCAGAAAGCTGTCTATAGTCTGTTACCTTTTTTTTTTTAAAGATTTATTTATTTATTTATTTCGGGCGGGGGTCGGGTTGGAGAGGGAGGGGAGCGGGTGGGCCACTTCTATTGGTCTTTCGTTTCTCCATCTTCATCCTTGTTCTTTGCCTCCTGTGGGCCTCCCATCGCGGCGGCGTCTGTCACTGCAGAGCGCCGGCTCTGGGCGCATGTGGCCCAGAGCTCCGGCTCGGTGATTGGACACATAGGTCCAGCCGCTCTGCGGCACGTGGGATCCTCCCAGGCCAGGAATCGAACCGGCGCCCCCCGCACCGCAAGGTGGCGCCCCCACCCACCGGACCACCAGGGGAAGCCCTGTTGCCTTTTTAAAATAGGTTTTCACTGTTCAGTTCCATGAATCAGGTAAGGAAGAGTTATATTACCTATACTTTTGTGTGATTACTGGAATAATGAGAGAATGGTTCATCTTTTAAATAAGAGGGTGGTTTTTGTGCTTTCCCATAAAG
This sequence comes from Tragulus kanchil, assembly GCA_022376925.1. NCBI lineage: Eukaryota > Metazoa > Chordata > Mammalia > Artiodactyla > Tragulidae > Tragulus > Tragulus kanchil. The sequence goes on along the minus strand of JAIOJX010000004.1, from coordinate 238,265,265 downwards.
ACAACTGAATTTAGATTTCTGTGAAAGTGATTTCACTCTGGAGTTACTTCATTATTGACCCACTCAACCCCACCCCCACTGAATCCCCCAGGAATATGTATCCAAAGACTAACTGGCCAAGTGTTCTCAGTATGAAAAATCTATTCAGGGAAATGTTCAGGAAACCTTGAAGATAACTGCTGCCTTCCCTTCTTATGTAACTGCCGACAGCTTGGGGTGTAGCAAACTAAAACTCAAGAGCTCTAAGTTTTTTGAAGATTTCTCCATTCTGTACTTAAAACTCGCCACCCCCCCTTTAAAAAATCTAAATGCAGGGTTTAGTATTTAGAGTATTTCATGTTACTCCTTTTTTGTCCCTCTTATTGAACATTGTAGCCTGCCATCTTTTATATGAGATCTCCTGTTGTTGTAGCATTTTAAAAATTGTATGTCTTTTATGTCTGCCTTTAGATTTTTGATGAAAAAGCATTGGACAGGGTAAAGATATAATTTAATTGACAGACGGTTACTAGTAAGCCTTAGGAATAGCCACACCAGATTTTCTGGTGCTCTGGTACTCTGAGTGCTTAGTCGCTCAGTTGTATCTGACTCTTTTCAACCCCATGGACTGCAGCCCACCAGGCTCCTCTGATGGGATTCTCTAGGCAAGAATACCATTTCCTACTCCAGGGGATCTTCCTGACAAAGGATTCAGTCCTTGTCTCCTGTGTCTCCTGCACTGGCAGGCAGATTCTTTGCCACTGAGCCACCACACTGGTGGGATCTGGTACCAGGAGAGATGAGCAAGAGCAGAATGAGGGGAAGGAACCTGGTGATGTATTTTCAAGGACATGTAAGTGGTATTTGTCACAGTACACTTTTCTTTTGAAGGCAGTTGGGGAGGGCGCATAAGGGAGTCCACTTGTTCTGTGCCATTTTGTCTTCAGATGAAGAAAGCATCAGTTTCATTATAAACTTGGTCCTGTGTTCTTCCATTTAAATGATGGTGAATCAGATAATGCCATTAGTGAGTTAGGAGGAGAATGTTTGGAGGACAAATTAATCTCAGTTGGAAACTATTCCTTAAAATGTTCATTACTGTGCTAGAAAGATTTGGGGAGGGGCTAATCACTGCCTCCCACTTACTAGCACACAATTGAAATTAAACTCCTGTGGATAAATCACACAAAACAGCTGGACTTTGCATAGGAATATCTCAAAAGCTGGGCCCTGGATCCATGAAGAACACAAGGTGTTTAATGTCCCGCAGGGTCTGTATTCAGTATCACTTGGCAGTGATAGAGAAGGCGTCTGTCCGCCAGTCCTCGTGTTGCTTGCCTGGCGCTGGTAGTTTTGTGCGATATTGTTAATAGTCAGAATTGTGAAGTCCTTTTAAGACTAGCCTTGTGATTGTTTTTTTGGAGCAGTGCTGGTGGTTTTTTGTTTTTGAGAGAGATGTAAAAAATGTTTGATCCATAATGAATACTGGTTCCTACACAGTTTTCTTCGAAGAAACGAACAGTAGTTTGAAACTGTAGGAAAAAAAGGATGCTTTTTCTTTTGTTTGTGTTCTGTAGTAATAATAATAAGTAATAATATTATACTAGTAATAATAAAAAAGACTGTGAATCTGGGTATTACAATTGTTTTAAAGATGTGAGTTTAGAAGGTACTTACTTTGTGAGACTGTGGGAGCCAGAAAACTTCGTTTTGTATTATGAGAAGTGGCAACAGCTAGAAAGCTGCATCTATCCACAACTTCTTTACCCTCAGATAAGTAACAGTGGTGTCTTTGCTTAGTAGAGTGGTCCTCAGACTTTGCATACCAACTTTGTTGTCCATTTCATGTGAATAGCACTACCAAAACAGCATTAGTGGAAACACTCTTTTCATGTCAAAACTAGAATATACTAAATGATTATTTTTCAGATCTTTTCTAGGAGAACATTATCATTTTTAAATGCAGTTACACCTACTGCTGCCGTACAAAGTCTTAATAGATCTATTGTCAGTAATTCTGCCAAACATCAGCTGTATAAACCATGTCTGTAATTCTTTTGCAGCAATTTACGTGGTTCTTTACATCCAAGGTGAAATCAGGAAGTATTTAGTGTTGAGAAAAAATCAAAAACCTTTGGGGTTTGCCCTTTAGTTTGTCCTTGCAGAACTTGTGGTGGAAGAGGAGATTGGAAGGTTCTCTCTATCCCTGCATGTCTCCCTATCACAGTGCCCACCCCCAGCCTGTAGTCTATGTTTTACATGCTGATCAGGCACAGGCTCAGATGGTAAAGAATCAGCCAATAACGCAGGAGACCTGGGTTCCATCCCTAGATTGGCAAGATCCCCCTAGAAAAGAGAATGACTAACCCACTCCAGTATTCTCGCCTGGAGAATCCTATGGACAGAGGAGCCTGGCGGACGACAGTCCATGGAGTCCCAGAGTCGGACACAACTGAACAACTAAAGCACAGCACCCAGAGACAACCGGCTCAGCTGCCACCAAAGCTGACACTTGTCGACTAATTACCCTTTCCCTCCACTGAGGAAACAGTCTGATGACAGTAAGCCTCTGAGGTTGTAAAAACAATTCTCTCACCTGAATAAATTCGTTAAGTATTCCTTAAGTAATACTGTTTTCCAAGAACCTTTTATCATTTGGGGGGAAATAATTATACCTAAAAATAAGTTCTGAGTAATTAGGACTTTAAGTAAAATAGCAGCATCTACCACTAGAACCAAAATGGACTCTGGGCAGTGTGAAAAGACCTTTTTCTTAGCTGTTTTATTGTAGTGGTAACTAATGGTTGAATCATGTGAAATATTTTTACAATTATGATCCTGAGTTGTGAGGGCCACCTTTCTGGAATGTAGTAAACACTTGATTGCTTCAGTTTTAAGTTCCATAACAGCAGTATTGGGCAGGGTACACGTTTTATATTTGCATGGTTTTTCTAGCTAGAATTAAATAGTACCATTTGTTCATTTAGCAAACATTCACACACCTACTGCTGCCGTACAAAGTCTTAATAGATCTATTGTCAGTAATTCTGCCAAACATCAGCTGTATAAACCATGTCTGTAATTCTTTTGCAGCAATTTACGTGGTTCTTTACATCCAAGGTGAAATCAGGAAGTATTTAGTGTTGAGAAAAAATCAAAAACCTTTGGGGTTTGCCCTTTAGTTTGTCCTTGCAGAACTTGTGGTGGAAGAGGAGATTGGAAGGTTCTCTCTATCCCTGCATGTCTCCCTATCACAGTGCCCACCCCCAGCCTGTAGTCTATGTTTTACATGCTGATCAGGCACAGGCTCAGATGGTAAAGAATCAGCCAATAACGCAGGAGACCTGGGTTCCATCCCTAGATTGGCAAGATCCCCCTAGAAAAGAGAATGACTAACCCACTCCAGTATTCTCGCCTGGAGAATCCTATGGACAGAGGAGCCTGGCGGACGACAGTCCATGGAGTCCCAGAGTCGGACACAACTGAACAACTAAAGCACAGCACCCAGAGACAACCGGCTCAGCTGCCACCAAAGCTGACACTTGTCGACTAATTACCCTTTCCCTCCACTGAGGAAACAGTCTGATGACAGTAAGCCTCTGAGGTTGTAAAAACAATTCTCTCACCTGAATAAATTCGTTAAGTATTCCTTAAGTAATACTGTTTTCCAAGAACCTTTTATCATTTGGGGGGAAATAATTATACCTAAAAATAAGTTCTGAGTAATTAGGACTTTAAGTAAAATAGCAGCATCTACCACTAGAACCAAAATGGACTCTGGGCAGTGTGAAAAGACCTTTTTCTTAGCTGTTTTATTGTAGTGGTAACTAATGGTTGAATCATGTGAAATATTTTTACAATTATGATCCTGAGTTGTGAGGGCCACCTTTCTGGAATGTAGTAAACACTTGATTGCTTCAGTTTTAAGTTCCATAACAGCAGTATTGGGCAGGGTACACGTTTTATATTTGCATGGTTTTTCTAGCTAGAATTAAATAGTACCATTTGTTCATTTAGCAAACATTCACACACCTACCTTGTGCCAGACCACATGTTCCACTGTACAGGTTAAAAAAAAAAAAAAATGTGCTCTTTAGGTTCATTGTTAATAAGGAAAGGACATAAATATTCTTCAAGTTCAGAATAATGTATTTAAAAGAATAAATGGTAATACTGCTTTCAGATACAAGCATGCAAGCATGCCATCCTTCCTAATGGACGAGTATTTGGGATCTGAAAGAGCTTCATTGATGTTTGTGTAATATGGTTCTCTGTGTACTGTCACATGTGTGTCTTTAACTGTGGAAAGTGTGAGCATAAGCTTACCTGCGAGAACAAATTGAGATTTTCTTGTCTGGTTTTAATGAAGGATTCTCATCTTGATTTGTAAACTGGATAACACCTTTTCCTTTTTCTAATAGCTTTGTTCTTTCATAATGTAGTATAATTCTTTTCACATAATGAGCTTCAGAAAATATTGATGATAATGAAAATTCCCAATCTCTTCAACAGATGACCTTTCAGAAGTAAAATTCCCAGAGAATTTTAGTGATTGCCAAATTTCCAAACAGATGAACATCTCAGAGAGTGCTATACCATGCTTCATTACTTGTGAACACACACGCAAGGGAAGGGCAGAGTGGAGGGGAGCAACCACGCTGCTTGCCTGGGAATTCCAGCTCTGTCCTTAACAACTTTGTGGCCTCAGGCAAATTACTGATCCACTTCAGTTTCCTCAGCTGTGAAATGGACACTAACACTGTCCTTACAGACAACTATGGCAGTGTTAGTTATTGAAGAACCTTTTATCATTTGGGGAAATAATTATACCTAAAAATAAGTTCTGAGTAATTAGGACTTTAAGTAAAATAGCAGCATCTACCACTAGAACCAAAATGGACTCTGGGCAGTGTGAAAAGACCTTTTTCTTAGCTGTTTTATTGTAGTGGTAACTAATGGTTGAATCATGTGAAATATTTTTACAATTATGATCCTGAGTTGTGAGGGCCACCTTTCTGGAATGTAGTAAACACTTGATTGCTTCAGTTTTAAGTTCCATAACAGCAGTATTGGGCAGGGTACACGTTTTATATTTGCATGGTTTTTCTAGCTAGAATTAAATAGTACCATTTGTTCATTTAGCAAACATTCACACACCTACCTTGTGCCAGACCACATGTTCCACTGTACAGGTTAAAAAAAAAAAAAAAAATGTGCTCTTTAGGTTCATTGTTAATAAGGAAAGGACATAAATATTCTTCAAGTTCAGAATAATGTATTTAAAAGAATAAATGGTAATACTGCTTTCAGATACAAGCATGCAAGCATGCCATCCTTCCTAATGGACGAGTATTTGGGATCTGAAAGAGCTTCATTGATGTTTGTGTAATATGGTTCTCTGTGTACTGTCACATGTGTGTCTTTAACTGTGGAAAGTGTGAGCATAAGCTTACCTGCGAGAACAAATTGAGATTTTCTTGTCTGGTTTTAATGAAGGATTCTCATCTTGATTTGTAAACTGGATAACACCTTTTCCTTTTTCTAATAGCTTTGTTCTTTCATAATGTAGTATAATTCTTTTCACATAATGAGCTTCAGAAAATATTGATGATAATGAAAATTCCCAATCTCTTCAACAGATGACCTTTCAGAAGTAAAATTCCCAGAGAATTTTAGTGATTGCCAAATTTCCAAACAGATGAACATCTCAGAGAGTGCTATACCATGCTTCATTACTTGTGAACACACACGCAAGGGAAGGGCAGAGTGGAGGGGAGCAACCACGCTGCTTGCCTGGGAATTCCAGCTCTGTCCTTAACAACTTTGTGGCCTCAGGCAAATTACTGATCCACTTCAGTTTCCTCAGCTGTGAAATGGACACTAACACTGTCAGTCATAGGGCCCTGGTGATCCAAGACACACTATGGCAGTGTTAGTTATTGTTACCATCATCACCATCATTCAGCTTCATGTAAAATGATAGCAGTGCTCTCTGTGTAGAGATTGGGTGCTTTTATTGTACTGTTTTTGCTGTTATAGGCACACTTTCAGGGACTCTGCTTTTCCTTTTTCCCTTGTGGCCAAAGCTTTTCCACCTTAGCTATCCCTGTGTTCCCCCGAATATCCCAGGTTCATTTTGTATCTCCTGACTGTTTCTAAAAGATGATAATTAGACATACTGTTTTGAACCCTGTATGAGCCTAATGCCCACTTTTTTTTTTCCTTCCCAAACTGAATAACTAAAGGTTAAAAAGAATCAAGCCATAGTTAGTCGAGCGATGAGGAAAAAATGTTTGCATGCCTGTTCTTTTTCATGTTCATGTCAGTGAGGGATTAGCAGTAAGTGTATGTGAATGAAGATCTTCACCTCTTCTGAAGAGGCTAATAGAGGGAGTACACAGTTTACAAATACAGAGTCAGAAAAACCCAACTTTAAATGCTTGAATAAATGAAAAAGCTAGCTGTAAGCCATTACCTCTTCTCTGCCTCCTGCTTATATTTTGAAGGAGATGGTGACCCATTGCTAGATCTGACATCATCCACTCTGCTGCTCTTGTTACTCATGCCATAGTCATACTATCCACATTTCTCGTTTACCCATGTAAAAGTCTCCCAATCATAGCTGGTAGGTGTAAGGCCAGTGCTGCCCTTATAGGGTAATGGTGTCCTGGAGCTTCGAGTTAAAATGTGCCATCATAAAGCACAAATTTCATCTAAGTCTTAGGGAGAAGTGGTGGATGCCTATGAAAGACACATTGTTCAAGATGTCATTTTCATTCTGTTTTAATCCCCATGACATCCTTGAGGAGTTGACAGCAGTATACTTAATATTTGTTTTGTAGACATGATCTATCACTCATGTGACAGGGATTGAAATTCAGAGTTTGGGAGGGAATAGAAAAGATGGAAATGATTAGCTTGAGAAGGAAGAGGAATTTAGGCACTGATTGGATAAAGGGAAGAGAGTGAGAGATCAGAGGCACTTTTGGGCTTAAGTGGTGGATACTGTGACTGAAATAGAAAAGAATAGAATATCGTTTCCTAAAATATTCTGTGAAATACTGGTTCCAGGAGATATTAATAGGTGCTCCAGTGGGGGAGGGGAACAGTAGTTAAAAATAAGTTCAGAAAATGCTACATGTATTATTTCCCTCTTGTAGATTCACAAAATTGCAAGGTAATACGAAGTTTTGACTAAAAAAACCTATTTGCCATGCTGACCTTTTCACATCATAGCTATTAACACACTGTGAATTAGCCTTCCCTAGGAGACCAGCGAGGAAAAGTCTGGTTTAGAGGAATTTGTGGATTGGTAATAGGAGTGGATTTTGAGGTTTGAGGTTGGGGTTAGGACTAAACCTTAAATTACTGTCAGGATTTTGGAGATGAGTGAGAAATGAGGTCTGAAAGTATAGTTGGTAAATTAAGTGGAAGCAAGAGACAAAACTTGAGAAAGGAAATATTAATATCCAATTGAAATCTTGAACCCAAGACTGTTGAGTTTCATGTGGGTCTTTCAGATAAAGACTGCTTTTCAGTACTTCAAGTGTATACAGATAATTGTGCTAGACTCAAAGGAATCCACAGTAGGCACATAATTAGGAGCACAGGTAGTGTTTTTAAGTACAAACTTAAACCAAGTGTTGGTGAGGTAAGGGTAGAGGACCCCAGACTTCACTGGGATGGGTGTAGAGGCAGAAAGTGGATGGGGAAACCAGTCAGAGAAACAGAAGGAATGTGAAGAGAGAGAAATATAAAATTAGAAGTTGCTTGTGGAAGGCGAGGGAGGACTGTTGCACAGGCTAGACAGCCAGTGGTCTAGATAAGAAAGGGATAGCAGATCCTTGAGCCCAACTCCTCCATTTTATCCGTGAATAAATGAGAGCAGAGAAGCAGAGCATTAAGTGTCAGCACAGCAGTCAGAATTAGAATCCATTTGCTTCTGTTCGTATCTTTGTACTCTAGAGATGTCTTTAAAAGGGAAGAGGCTGCTAATGATGAGATTGAGGTATCTCTTCTCTTGGGAGAATGAGGACTGGCTGTCCCCGAGGGGAGCCATCACAGGATAAGGAATATTACATCCCTTATGAGGTTTACCACAATAGAGGCCGAACCTTGCAAGCTCTGAAACTCAGTTGATTTACAGCAATCGATTTTTGGGAATCAGGTTCACATTATCCAAGCCTCATGAAACTGATACTAAAAAATCAGAATGTCAGTTTATTAATTTCCAGAGGAAAAAAAAATAACTGCCTTGGGAAACAGATTTTCAAATCCTGGCTAACACATTCTCTTCCCCATAGATTCTGCCACATGGGAAACCACATTATAATTAGAAGGTTGCTTAGTGAGTATGTAGGCCAACCAAGTGGTACAACGTTTGGCATGTGTAATGGAGTCAGGCTTCTCTTACCCTCTCAAAGATCATCTGGCAGTTGGGGCAATAGTATCTTGTTCTGGGGGTGTGGAGGGATGAGGTAGGGTGTGCTGTCATTGTTCAGCACCGTTCCTGACATGTGTATCCCCCATCAGTGTTACAGTTCTTCCCAGTCGTTGTTGTTCAGTTGCTCAGTTACGTCCGACTCTGCAACCCCATGAACTACAGCACGCCAGGATTCCCTGTCCCTCAGTGTCTCCCAGTTAGGATATAACTATTACTGGAACCTCGCTGTGGCTTAGACTACTCCCCTAAACACGGCTTGAATGCAAAAGGCCAGGTTTTCTTTGGCTCTTCTGACAGGAGTTCTTTGCCTGCTCTTTTCATGACCACTCCATTTCTGACTCTTAAGCTCCCCCCTCCATTAAGTTAACTCATTTAATTTAGATAATGTCTGATCTTGAGTTCTGGCATCCATTTTAGTCTTTTTAGTGTGCTTGACGTGGTGACTCTGCTCGATGGCTCTTATTAGGCTGAACCATATGAAACTGCTAATACTGTACTGGGTTTCATATACAAAAGCAGCAGTGTCATATGGCTTAATCTAATATACTGATTTTAAATTTTGATTCCTTCCAAGTGGTCCCAGTAGTTTCTTTGTACTCTAGAGATGTCTTTAAAAGGGAAGAGGCTGCTAATGATGAGATTGAGGTATCTCTTCTCTTGGGAGAATGAGGACTGGCTGTCCCCGAGGGGAGCCATCACAGGATAAGGAATATTACATCCCTTATGAGGTTTACCACAATAGAGGCCGAACCTTGCAAGCTCTGAAACTCAGTTGATTTACAGCAATCGATTTTTGGGAATCAGGTTCACATTATCCAAGCCTCATGAAACTGATACTAAAAAATCAGAATGTCAGTTTATTAATTTCCAGAGGAAAAAAAAATAACTGCCTTGGGAAACAGATTTTCAAATCCTGGCTAACACATTCTCTTCCCCATAGATTCTGCCACATGGGAAACCACATTATAATTAGAAGGTTGCTTAGTGAGTATGTAGGCCAACCAAGTGGTACAACGTTTGGCATGTGTAATGGAGTCAGGCTTCTCTTACCCTCTCAAAGATCATCTGGCAGTTGGGGCAATAGTATCTTGTTCTGGGGGTGTGGAGGGATGAGGTAGGGTGTGCTGTCATTGTTCAGCACCGTTCCTGACATGTGTATCCCCCATCAGTGTTACAGTTCTTCCCAGTCGTTGTTGTTCAGTTGCTCAGTTACGTCCGACTCTGCAACCCCATGAACTACAGCACGCCAGGATTCCCTGTCCCTCAGTGTCTCCCAGTTAGGATATAACTATTACTGGAACCTCGCTGTGGCTTAGACTACTCCCCTAAACACGGCTTGAATGCAAAAGGCCAGGTTTTCTTTGGCTCTTCTGACAGGAGTTCTTTGCCTGCTCTTTTCATGACCACTCCATTTCTGACTCTTAAGCTCCCCCCTCCATTAAGTTAACTCATTTAATTTAGATAATGTCTGATCTTGAGTTCTGGCATCCATTTTAGTCTTTTTAGTGTGCTTGACGTGGTGACTCTGCTCGATGGCTCTTATTAGGCTGAACCATATGAAACTGCTAATACTGTACTGGGTTTCATATACAAAAGCAGCAGTGTCATATGGCTTAATCTAATATACTGATTTTAAATTTTGATTCCTTCCAAGTGGTCCCAGTAGTTTCTTTTATGAGAAGCTATGTCTTCATGAGTTCAGAAGCCTTTCCTTTAATTGCAGAGATACATACACACACAAACACACACACATATATGTATGTATATACATACGCTATTATACTTCTCTTCCTATAATCAGGCTCTGAGAAGCTCCTTCTGTTGTATGTCTACTTGTGTCCTTTGTGTATTAATACTGTTTTTCTTCTTCTCTTGAAAGTTACTCCTTTACCTTTTCAGGCCAGCGTTGAACATATGAATGATGTTGTAATTCCTTGATTGATAGTTTACATGGTACATTTTCTGTTTTAAGTTATTAAGCCAGCTCATTGTACATTCTGTGTGTGAACCCTAGATTCTGTCCATTAACTTTAAAATGTTCACTATTTTGATGAAGATATTGTGCGTCAGTACCAAAGTTGGCAAATTCTCTCATTGCACTAGAATTTCAGTGTAATGCTGATAGATCAAAGTCAGAATGCTTAATCATTGAAGACAAATATGTCACTTTTTTAATGTTCCGCTAACATCCACAGCACTTAACGAAAAGACAATGATCTATAGGCTGCTCTGACAAATTAGCTGTTTCTCCCTTGTGTTTTCTGGTTCATGTCCATTTACAATATGCAAATTCTTAGCAGTGATAATCATCAGACAGATATAGATCTGTGTTTCTGCCGTAAATATTGTATCACAGAGAGTTTTTCAGGTTGGTGTTTAGTTTTGCTAATCATTACTTTTAAGTTTTGAAGAATCTTCAATGGCTGATTTTAATCGTGGGAAGAAAACCCTTTTCTCCTGGAGTGTAACCCTATTGTTCTTTCTAAAGTAGATCCATCTTCTTTTACTTAGCAAGTATGTATTATGTGCCTTCTATGTGGGTATGCTGACTTAAGTATCATACAATGTATGCTGTGTGTGACAGTTTATTGGAAACTAAAAATGGGTTACTGCTAATTGATAATATAACAATTAAGTAGCTATGACTTCCCAGGTGGCGCTAGTGGTAAAGAACCCACCTGCCATTTGCAGGAGATTTAAGAGATTGTTCCATTCCTGGGCTGAGAAGATCCCCTGGAGGAGGGCATGGCAACCCACTACAGTATTCTTGTCTGGAGAATCCCATGGACAGAGGAGCCTGGTGGGCTGTCCAGTCCAGGGGGTTGCTGACAGTCGGGCACAACTGAACTCACCCGCACACATGGTTTAAATACTTAACTATTGAGTTCAAGGCACTGTGTCTTAAGATATTTTCTGTATTAGTTCATTGAAACCTTTTAAAAATTATAGGGTAAATGGTGTTATCCCCATTTCACAAATGAGGAAGCTCAGACATTCGGCATATTGCCCAAGGTCACCTGGCAAGTACAGAGAAGTCCTGGAATGAAATCTAAGTTTGGACCTGTAATCATTCGTGTGATCCCCTGGTGGGCCAGGCATCCTTTTGAGTGCTGAAAGAATCTCTGCATATGTGGAATTGGTGATCTCATTTTCTGGGATCCAAGATGGGCTTACTTAAAGGACCAGTGTCTTCAGTGCATTGCCGCATGTTCTCCAGTTCAGTTCACTTACCCTGTATTGAGTCGTTTCTGTGGACAAGGTGTTTTAGCTGTATAGGTGGTCACTAGGAGATTCAGAAATGAGTGGTACCCTCAGAGCTTACATTTTAATCAGGAAGAAAGCCATGTACATATGTAATGGTCATACACAATGAATGTTACGCGGTTCATACTACAAAAGCAGGGAGAAATAGCCCCTCAGGTCATGGAGTCAGAGAAGAGAGGGCATTGTAACTATTCCTTGAAGGGGAAATTAGGAGAAAGGCATAGTGAATAGGCCAGCTTTCATTACATGCTCCTAGGAGACTTACTTGAAATGTGCAAAGAAAAAGGAGGTAGGGAATCTGAGAGCTATACTGAACCAAGTAGATGAGAGGAGGGATGTTGGTTGGGTACCTGACAGCATGCTAAAGCCATCAGCATCCATACTGCTTCTGTTGAAGACCTCTGCACAGGGTAGAGGCTCACAGGCTGAATGCTGAAGTCCCACCTCCCTTCTGATCTTCTTCCAGGTTCTTTCATTTTACTTTCTGCAAGTACTAAGAAAGGAAATTAAACATGTCCTGACCTTCTCAAAAGGTGATAAAAGTCTCTCAGTAGTTTTATAAGATGATTTAAAATCATTTGTATTAAAAATTATCGTAAAGAAATAAAAAGTCAAGTGCTTTTGCATTCTGCATGTTTTCTCATCTTGAGTACTGTAATAACCTGAAGCTTTGGTTATTTTCTTTTTTATGTGTGCCTGTTTGTTTAGTCTGTTGGGGAAGCTTGAGGAGTCTCATGGCATTGATCTCCCACAATTTAGATTGACTCTTATCCATTTTTATTCCTGCGAACAGTTAATCAATTTACTAGCCTCTGTAAGAACTATAAAAGGCATGCAGTTGGTGACTGCTCCCTCAGAAAGCTTGAGTTGTATTTGAGAAAAGATAAACTTTCAAGAAACTTTCCAAAGTTGATAGTGTTCTTTTATTATTATTAATATGGTATCAGCTTTTTCCTGTGCTGTGTCCTTATTCTCCTTTGCTCAGATGTATCAGACTACTCCCCCACCCCTCTCTGTTCAACTCCTTCATAACTTTTGCCCTCACCCTGCCTCAATCCAGGTATGTCCTGAACAGTAAAGCCTTTCTCAAAACCACATCCCCTTTAACACTCAGAAGCTGTGTGTGCTCACTAAACTGTCGCTGTCTACAGCATTTAATTGAGTTTGGCTGTTGTTCAGTCACTTAAGTTGTGCCTGACTCTTTGCGACCCTGTAGACTGCAGCACACCAGGCTTCCCTCTCCTTCACTATCTCCTGGAGTTTGCTCAAGCTCATGTCCATTGAGTCAGTGATGCCATCCAGCCATCTCATCCTCTGTCATCCCTTTCTCCTCCTGCCTTTCATTTTCTCAGCATCAGGGTTTTTTCCAATGAGTTACCTCTTCACATCAGGTGGCCAGAGTATTGGAGCTTCAGCTTTAGCATCAGTCTTTCCAATGAATATTCAGAGCTGGTTTCCTTTAGGATTAATTGGTTTGATTTCCTTGCTGTCCAAGGGACTATCAGGCGTCTACTCCACTACCATAGTTTGAAATCATCAATTCTTCAGCACTCAGCCTTATTTGTGGTCCAACTCTCACATCAGTACATGACTACAGGAAAAAACACAGCTTTAACTATATGGGCGTTTATCAACAAAGTGATTTCACTGCTTTTTAATACACTGTCTAGGTTTGTCATCGCTTTTCTTCCGAGGAACAAGCATCTTTTAGTTTTGTGGCTGCAGTCGCTGTCCACGGTGATTTTGGAGCCCAGGAAAATCTGTAACTGTTTCCATTGTTTGCCTGTCTGTTTGCTACAAAGCAAACGGAATGGACGGAATGCCTTGATCTTCGTTTTTTGAATGTTCAGTTTTAGACCACCCTTTTCACTCTCCTCTTTTACCTTCATAAAGAGGCTCTTTAGTTCCTCTTCACTTTCTGCCATTAAAGTAGTATCATCTGCATATCTGAGATTGTTGATATTTCTCCCAGCAATCTTGATTCCAGCTTGGATACTTGTCTTTCTCCCTCATTTAGGCTGCAAACTCCTTGAAGAAAGTGCTCAAATATGTTTGAGATTAATAGGAACTTCAGAGAAAACAGCACATTCAGAAAGATAAGGGTAATTTGGTGATTGAGTTAGATTGCTGAAAACAGTTGAAAACATTGGCCTGGAGCTTGATAAAGTCCTGAGATATAGGTCATGATGTGGTATTTGCTGCTCTGAGAGGCCTGTGGAGAGATTCCTGGGTGATAACCTCATTTAAGGTGTGGTAAAAATGTAAAAAGCCATAAAATCCTTTGGCTGAGGAGAATTGCCTGGAGACCTGAGAGAACTAAATAAGCTAGATAATGGAGAGTAGGGAAGAATACTGTCAAATGACCCAAAAATATATAGGAAGATGAGGACTGAGAAGAATCCTGAATCACCACAAGCAGCCAATTCAGGAGTGAGAGGATGGATCCATTCTGCCAAAAGTCAAGGTGAGAGATGATCCAGGAAGAAACAGTGAGGATCAACCTTATTAAGAGATGGCAAAGTGACTTACCAGGTGGCGCTTATGGTAAAAGAAAATCCACCTGTCAGTGCAGAAGACGCAAGAGACACAGGTTCAATCACTGGGTCAGGAAGATCCCCTGGAATAGGAAATGGCCACCCACTCCATCCAGTATTCTTGCTTGGAAACGTCCATGGACAGAGGAGTCTGGTAGACCAAGAAGTCCATGGAGCCAGGAAAGTCAGAAGTGAGTGAGCAAGGCAACTAAGCAACTAAGGGAAGGAAAGAAAAGGAGATGTTGTGTAGCTAACAAAATCCAGGAGAGGCTCTTTCTGGGAGGAGAACAGTTTTTTCCTAGGGTAGTATGTCTTCGAATATGGAAGCTGAAGGCACCAGTACAGAGTGGTGGCTGTGCCTTGGCAGTCAAAGAAGTAAGGTCTGGGAGTAGACCTGAGTCGCCTGGAGAGGCAAGAGCAGGAGTAAATTTAGAAGACTGAATAGAAAGAGGAACCAGCTAGGAAGTCAGAGATGTGTCAGTGGATCATATATGATGGAGAACAACAGGTTTCTAATGGAACTAAGAACTCAGTTTTTTCACATTTCACCCATCATTGCTCCACCAGATGATATGTCTGTTCAGGGGTAGTTAATGAACCAGATGGGTGTAGTATGAGCATGAAAGAGTACAGGAGACAGAAGAGCAAAAATGGAGTCGCTGACCACTGGGAAGTTAGCATTTTTAGGGAGGCAAGTATGATCAGAAAGGGTCTTGACTGTCTTTGAGCCTGGAGGTCAGAATGTATACACAAGATCCCATTCTATAGAGGAGAAATAGAAGTTGTACCAGAGAGGAAGTCTTGAACCTAGAGCAGTTCCCAGTGATGAGGGCTTCTGATGTACAGCTCTGCCCTTGAAGAGTAGTCACAGAGTACAAATCAAAGCCTTAGAATGAAGGTCAGGAGCTGTGTGAAACCAGAGTTGGAAGGATCATCAACATAATGTGATGGAGTGGTTATGGTTCAACACATCCCCTAATGTCCATATTCTTTGCACTTTGGCAAGTGAACTATAAATCAGATTCTTGCCTCACTTCCTCTTAAAATATAGCTTAGCTTATTTTTCAGCTAGATTTTCTGAGTTGCCAAAAAGGGTATTGATACACTGGACTGTTCTTCAGTATCCATGGCTGGAAGTTGCAGAAGATCATCAACTAATCACAGAAAGGAAAAGGAGATAAAGGAATGGAAAAAGGTCTTATCCCCCTAAGTTCTGTCTTCAGTTGTTTAAATAGTGAAATAAATGGTCCATGAAATCTAGAGGTTTTAATTAAGAAAACAGACAGTTCATGTTAAATTTACAGATAAGAGTTATGCTTCCCTAAATATGGCTAATTTTATTTTTGTGAGTTCGTTCAGTGATAATGAGCATCCTGTTTCCTTAAGCATTTAAGTGTAGGTTCTTGTGAACTGACAGGAGAGAAGCTCTTAGGAACTGAGTAGGCTGGTAGAGCAGCTGGTGTGACATTCAAGTGTTCATGTTGCCTTCTAGCTCCTGAACAGAAGGGGAAAAATACTGTTTTAATTTAGAAATCGCTTTCATGACTATAGCTGAAATTCTCAAAGCCAGTGAGGCTAGAAAAATGAGAACATTTCGTTCTCATATTTAACTGTAGATATAATATGTAAACCGCACTGGATTACATAAAATTACTTATGAGATTTTCAAAGACCTTTCTTTCCTGAGGAAGTGATTATTGTTCAGGTGAAAGTTCCTAAAGTACCTAGGAACAATAGATAGGAGAAAACAAAGGATAGTTTATTTGCGGGAGCTAGGGGTGGGGAGGTAGATCTCTAAATTGTAGTTGTCTGTTAAATTTGTTAGTTTGATATTTTTAGGTGTTTAAAATCATTTTACATTATGTTCAGAATAAAGCAGTACATCTTCACATTTCTTTGAATGAAGAAAATTATTTACAGTGTTTGTATAATATATCAGTATACTTGGTATTAAAAATCAAAGTAACAACATATTTTTAGAGTATGGTCTGTTTTAAGTTATTAATGCAAGTTGAGAATAACACGATAAAGAGCTTTGAGTAATGTGCTTGTATCGTTGTGAGGAACTTTTGGTAATGTGCTTGTTTTCACTGGAGGGTTTTTTTAATTGTCCATATTCTTTGCACTTTGGCAAGTGAACTATAAATCAGATTCTTGCCTCACTTCCTCTTAAAATATAGCTTAGCTTATTTTTCAGCTAGATTTTCTGAGTTGCCAAAAAGGGTATTGATACACTGGACTGTTCTTCAGTATCCATGGCTGGAAGTTGCAGAAGATCATCAACTAATCACAGAAAGGAAAAGGAGATAAAGGAATGGAAAAAGGTCTTATCCCCCTAAGTTCTGTCTTCAGTTGTTTAAATAGTGAAATAAATGGTCCATGAAATCTAGAGGTTTTAATTAAGAAAACAGACAGTTCATGTTAAATTTACAGATAAGAGTTATGCTTCCCTAAATATGGCTAATTTTATTTTTGTGAGTTCGTTCAGTGATAATGAGCATCCTGTTTCCTTAAGCATTTAAGTGTAGGTTCTTGTGAACTGACAGGAGAGAAGCTCTTAGGAACTGAGTAGGCTGGTAGAGCAGCTGGTGTGACATTCAAGTGTTCATGTTGCCTTCTAGCTCCTGAACAGAAGGGGAAAAATACTGTTTTAATTTAGAAATCGCTTTCATGACTATAGCTGAAATTCTCAAAGCCAGTGAGGCTAGAAAAATGAGAACATTTCGTTCTCATATTTAACTGTAGATATAATATGTAAACCGCACTGGATTACATAAAATTACTTATGAGATTTTCAAAGACCTTTCTTTCCTGAGGAAGTGATTATTGTTCAGGTGAAAGTTCCTAAAGTACCTAGGAACAATAGATAGGAGAAAACAAAGGATAGTTTATTTGCGGGAGCTAGGGGTGGGGAGGTAGATCTCTAAATTGTAGTTGTCTGTTAAATTTGTTAGTTTGATATTTTTAGGTGTTTAAAATCATTTTACATTATGTTCAGAATAAAGCAGTACATCTTCACATTTCTTTGAATGAAGAAAATTATTTACAGTGTTTGTATAATATATCAGTATACTTGGTATTAAAAATCAAAGTAACAACATATTTTTAGAGTATGGTCTGTTTTAAGTTATTAATGCAAGTTGAGAATAACACGATAAAGAGCTTTGAGTAATGTGCTTGTATCGTTGTGAGGAAATTTTGGGTTAAGGTGGTAATTCAGCGGTTTGTTCCTTAGTCCAATTTTAGGGCATACTTACTATCTCTAATAGTGGTTCTCCAGGCCAGTAACATCACCAATGCAGGGGAAGTTTTTTGAAATGTAAATTACTCCGTCCCACCCGAGATCCGCTGAACTGCTGGGGATTGGAGACAGCCAGCCATCTGTGGATTAAAAAGCCCCTTAGGTGATTCTGATTCAGGTTAAGGTTTGAGAACCACTTATCAGTGGTCAGGACAACATTTCCAAAGACACAGGCATCATGTGTTTTTGGAACAAGATGATTTTAACTGATTTGACCATAAAGCAAAACTGTCTAGAGTGAACTTAAAGATATCTATGTTTGGGATTGTTCATATTACAACTGTATCATATATTCTGCTTAATTAAGGACTTTGGTGGCGTAAACAAATGATCCATGATGGAAATGACAGTTGTCAAAAGAGTAATTGTCTTACACCTCCAGCAGTGGGGATGAAGCACCATTTTATAGAAGCTGCTCTGCTTTGTTATTTCTTCATAAGCTAAAGACTAAGGGGAATAGGAGCTGTACTGGGAGCTAGTGTAGGGAAACCGGATGATTTTTTTCACACTTTTACTAAGCCCAAGTGCTCTAGTGTGGATTCATCATTTTAATTGAACAGTGAAATGCTGAGATACAAGAGAAAAAAGATGAACCTTGTAAATGCACATGAAGATAAATTTTTGCTCTTATCTATAAACTGATCTCATGCTCAGTAACTAAAAATAGATGGAAACAATTATGGTCAGGATTGCAATGCCACCCAATCCCTTTCCAGTGATTCCCTTGGCAATCACTCAAGAATAGGAACAAGCAGTGAAAAATTGAGAACAAGCAATAAGGGAGGGCACCATGGTGGAAACGGGAGTCCAGCATCAGAGCAATGAGGGCAACTGGACATTTCAAGAGCAAAGTAGTGGTTAATACTAACCAACGTTGCCAGTAGGCCAGATAAGAGGGACTAAATGTGTCCATTAGACTTAGGAACAGGAGAGGTCAGGTCACTTTGGAGAGTCGTTCAAGTGAGGCACAAGAGCAGCAGCTAGAAAGAAATGGGGTAATATGTGAGTTGGAGATAAAATAGGAATGGCAGATTTAGAAGGATGACAGGTAGATGTGGGATTGAGGATCTTCTTACCAGTGAACCTTTATGGGTAAGATTTTTATTTGTTATTTAGATCTAATTGCTAACTTTCTTAACATATTGATTTGGCATAATTTTAGCATGAATAATCTTAACAAATTATTTCTCAAATGAATGCATCATTTCTTCTAGGCTTTATGAAATACTGAAACTCAGCCTTATTACTTGGCATAGCCTCAAGGGTCTAGCAAACACCTGGTTAAGAACCACTGCCATGGTGCTGCCATTGTATAATTTACTTGCAAATCTGAACTTCCATTGTCTGAAAGAATTTAAAGGGAAGTTTATATTAGCCTACCAAACTGGGTGGAAAACTCCTTGACTGTTATGACTTCTCTTACAGTACACCTAGCATGTTATTTTAAGCCGAGGTTTAGGAGGTTTGGTTTTGCTCTGATGTTGGAGTTGGCGTTGATTACTTTTCAGATGGATTTTTAGGTAAGGTTCAGAAAGGAATGTCTCCATTCCGGAAACATTGAGCACCTCCTATATTCCTGAGAGTGCTGGGGATTAAAAATAAAAGACACACATCCTGCCTTGAGTTCCCATATCATTGGGGAAGACAGAGTGGTAAACAAATCATTGCAGCCGCTGTTAAAAGCTGTCCTAGAAGAACAAATTAGCGCCTCCACTCTTCTAATCTACTTGCTTCCCACACTGAGAGATTTGCTAAAGCAGTCATGCTGAATTTATCACTAGCAGCCTCAGTAACTTGCCCTTCCAAGTATTGTACTTAATCTCTGTCTCTGAAAGAGTCTAGTGGATAAGTGAGTTACTGAGGGGAGTAGGGCTAGTTTTTCTCAACACAGACACAGCCATGATATTCATGAATTTTTTGAGACCAGTCAATCAGGCCTTGTAGATGGTGCTTGTTTCTTGCTTGTCAGTTCTTATGAAACAAATCCGTTCGGTGGATTTACTCTTATGTATGTGTATCGTTTTTTGCTCACCTGATATAGGTTACTTTTCTAAATAAGCTTTATAGACTTTATGCTCTTTTATGCAAGTGTATATGTTTTCTTTAAGTCTCTTAAAACAGGATTCATGTCAGTTCAGGCCAACATTAAAATTAAGGAATCCCTTGATTCTTCAGAGTGTTTTAATGGAATAATTTGAATATAACAAAAAAATTCTTTCTCAAATGAATGCATCATTTCTTCTAGGCTTTATGAAATACTGAAACTCAGCCTTATTACTTGGCATAGCCTCAAGGGTCTAGCAAACACCTGGTTAAGAACCACTGCCATGGTGCTGCCATTGTATAATTTACTTGCAAATCTGAACTTCCATTGTCTGAAAGAATTTAAAGGGAAGTTTATATTAGCCTACCAAACTGGGTGGAAAACTCCTTGACTGTTATGACTTCTCTTACAGTACACCTAGCATGTTATTTTAAGCCGAGGTTTAGGAGGTTTGGTTTTGCTCTGATGTTGGAGTTGGCGTTGATTACTTTTCAGATGGATTTTTAGGTAAGGTTCAGAAAGGAATGTCTCCATTCCGGAAACATTGAGCACCTCCTATATTCCTGAGAGTGCTGGGGATTAAAAATAAAAGACACACATCCTGCCTTGAGTTCCCATATCATTGGGGAAGACAGAGTGGTAAACAAATCATTGCAGCCGCTGTTAAAAGCTGTCCTAGAAGAACAAATTAGCGCCTCCACTCTTCTAATCTACTTGCTTCCCACACTGAGAGATTTGCTAAAGCAGTCATGCTGAATTTATCACTAGCAGCCTCAGTAACTTGCCCTTCCAAGTATTGTACTTAATCTCTGTCTCTGAAAGAGTCTAGTGGATAAGTGAGTTACTGAGGGGAGTAGGGCTAGTTTTTCTCAACACAGACACAGCCATGATATTCATGAATTTTTTGAGACCAGTCAATCAGGCCTTGTAGATGGTGCTTGTTTCTTGCTTGTCAGTTCTTATGAAACAAATCCCGTTCGGTGGATTTACTCTTATGTATGTGTATCGTTTTTTGCTCACCTGATATAGGTTACTTTTCTAAATAAGCTTTATAGACTTTATGCTCTTTTATGCAAGTGTATATGTTTTCTTTAAGTCTCTTAAAACAGGATTCATGTCAGTTCAGGCCAACATTAAAATTAAGGAATCCCTTGATTCTTCAGAGTGTTTTAATGGAATAATTTGAATATAACAAAAAAATTCTGTTAAAGAAACTTCCCACCACTCACAACCTTGAGGAGTCTGTTCCCTGGTATGGATAATATTAGATCATCTGCTGTTTGCTCCATTACAGTCAGATATTACAAAAGGGACTTACCTGTTCAGCAATTTATGGTACATTTTTATCACTTCTTATTAAAGTTGTTTTAATTTTGGGGGCGGGGGTCAGGTTGGGGAGGGAGGGGAGCGGGTGGGCAACTTCCGTTGGTCTTCCATTTCTCTATTTTCATCCGTCTTTGCTCTTCGGCTCCTGTGGGCCTCCCATCGCGGTGGTGTCTGTCGTTGCAGAGCACCAGCTCTGGGCACATACGCTCCAGAGCTCCAGCTCGGTAATTGGACACATCGGTCCAGCCACTCCGCGGCACGTGGGATCTTCCCAGGCCGGGGATCCAACCGGTGCCCCTTGCAGTGCAAGGCGGTGTTCTTACCCACTGGACCACCAGGGGAAGCCCAAAGTTGTTTTAATTTTTTTAAGTCTACATTTTAGGGTATGAGTCAGGTATAAGATTGGTTTTTTTCGCAGAAGATAACTGTGTAAGTTGACAGAGCCTAGGACCTCTTGCTTAAGACATGAAGATCAAAGATAAGTAAGTCAGGGCTTTTGTCTTTATTTTTTTAATGTTTTTTTCTTAGCACCAAAAGCTTGTACTGGGGTGTAGCTGATTAACAGTGTTGTGATTGTTTCAGGTGAATAGCAAAAGGACTCAGCTGTACCTGTTAGTCACAGGCATACAGTCCAGCCCTCCCCCAGGGAACACTTAAGGTGGGGAGTTTCAGGTTGTTAACCTTGGCTGAGAGGTATTCCTAGTATCTGGTGAGGTGGAGCAGGGTGGGGCTCCGTGAGGCTGGATTTCCTAATTTAGGAGATAGTGCTTGCGTCAATAAAATGCCAACAGCAGCCACAGGTGGAAACAGCTATAAAGATACTATCCCTCTTCTCATAGCTACATGTCTACAAATAAAGTAGAGATTCCTTCAGTATTCTTTTTTGAAAGGCTGCAGTCAAAAACTTTTTTATCCTTTTGTCACTCAAATGGTGTGGTTAACACCCCAGGTGTTAGTATCCATTTAGAAGTACAGTGCCCGGGTTTTTTTTCCATAGTAGCCTCCTTGAAATCTATATATTGTTGCGATTTATCCCATGATTTAAATTTTGACCTTTTACCCTTTTTAATGGTTTTATGAGCATTTAATGCTTGCTTTCTTTTGTTCTTTTTGGTAGTAGATGATGAGTGTTTGATTTCAGTAGCTTTAAAATGAACAAATAGATCTGATCTTCAGTATCCCTTTCAGCTGGTAAATTTTCTGATTCTTTGCCTTGTAATCATTTTTTATCAGACTGCTGGCTTTTAAAATGTTGCTCATTGTTGATATTTTGATTTTGTTGTTCATTCGCTCAGTCTTGTCTGACTTTGTGACCCTGTAGACTGCAGCATGCCAGGCTTTCCTGTCCTTCACCATCTCCTGGAGTTTACTCAAACTCATTTCCAATGAGTCGGTAATGCCATCCAGCCGTCTCATCCTCTGTCATCCCCTTCTTCTCCTGCCTTCCATCTTTCTCAGCATCGAAGTCTTTTCCAATGAGTCAGCCCTTCTCCTTAGGTGGCCAAAGTAATGGAGCTTCAGCTTCAGCGTCAGTCCTTCCAGTGAATATTCAGGGTTGATTTCCTTTAGAATTTGGTCTCCATGCTGTCCAAGGGACTGTCAAGAGTCTTCTCCAGCACCACAGATTGAAAGCATCAATTCTTCGTCCTCAACCTTCTTTATGGTTAACAGTGTTGTGATTGTTTCAGGTGAATAGCAAAAGGACTCAGCTGTACCTGTTAGTCACAGGCATACAGTCCAGCCCTCCCCCAGGGAACACTTAAGGTGGGGAGTTTCAGGTTGTTAACCTTGGCTGAGAGGTATTCCTAGTATCTGGTGAGGTGGAGCAGGGTGGGGCTCCGTGAGGCTGGATTTCCTAATTTAGGAGATAGTGCTTGCGTCAATAAAATGCCAACAGCAGCCACAGGTGGAAACAGCTATAAAGATACTATCCCTCTTCTCATAGCTACATGTCTACAAATAAAGTAGAGATTCCTTCAGTATTCTTTTTTGAAAGGCTGCAGTCAAAAACTTTTTTATCCTTTTGTCACTCAAATGGTGTGGTTAACACCCCAGGTGTTAGTATCCATTTTGAAGTACAGTGCCGGTTGTTTTTTCCATAGTAGCCTCCTTGAAATCTATATATTGTTGCGATTTATCCCATGATTTAAATTTTGACCTTTTACCCTTTTTAATGGTTTTTATGAGCATTTAATGCTTGCTTTCTTTTGTTCTTTTTGGTAGTAGATGATGAGTGTTTGATTTCAGTAGCTTTAAAATGAACAAATAGATCTGATCTTCAGTATCCCTTTCAGCTGGTAAATTTTCTGATTCTTTGCCTTGTAATCATTTTTTATCAGACTGCTGGCTTTTAAAATGTTGCTCATTGTTGATATTTTGATTTTGTTGTTCATTCGCTCAGTCTTGTCTGACTTTGTGACCCTGTAGACTGCAGCATGCCAGGCTTTCCTGTCCTTCACCATCTCCTGGAGTTTACTCAAACTCATTTCCAATGAGTCGGTAATGCCATCCAGCCGTCTCATCCTCTGTCATCCCCTTCTTCTCCTGCCTTCCATCTTTCTCAGCATCGAAGTCTTTTCCAATGAGTCAGCCCTTCTCCTTAGGTGGCCAAAGTAATGGAGCTTCAGCTTCAGCGTCAGTCCTTCCAGTGAATATTCAGGGTTGATTTCCTTTAGAATTTGGTCTCCATGCTGTCCAAGGGACTGTCAAGAGTCTTCTCCAGCACCACAGATTGAAAGCATCAATTCTTCGTCCTCAACCTTCTTTATGGTTCAGCTGTCAACATCTCTACATGAAAAAAAACGTACTGGAAAACCTGTAGCTTTGACCTTATGGACCTTTGTCGACAAAGCAAGGTCTCTGCTTTTTAATACGCTATCCAGGCTTGTCATGGCATGGCCACAGTTACTATCCACAGTGATTTTGAAACCCAAGAAAATAAAGTCTGTCACTGTTTCCATTGTTTGCCCATCTATTTGCCATGAAGTGATGGGAACCAGATGCCATGATCTTCATTTTTTGAATGTTGAGTTTTAAGGCAGCTTTT
Source organism: Tragulus kanchil (assembly GCA_022376925.1). Lineage (NCBI taxonomy): Eukaryota > Metazoa > Chordata > Mammalia > Artiodactyla > Tragulidae > Tragulus > Tragulus kanchil. The sequence continues at coordinate 238,241,328 of JAIOJX010000004.1, read as the reverse complement.
TCACTGTTCTCTTTCACCTTCATTGAGAGACTTCTTAGTTCCTCTTTGCTTTCTACCATAGGGTGGTGTCATCTGCATACCTGAGGTTATCGATATTTCTCCCAGCAGTCTTGATTCCAGCTAGTGCTTCATTCAGGCCAGTGTTTTGCGTGATGCACTCTGCATAGAAGTTAAATAAGCAGGATGACAGTATACAGTATTGATGTCCTTCTTTCCCAGTTTGGAACCAGTCTGTTGTTCCATGTCTGGTTCTAACTATTGCTTCTTGACCTACATACAGGTTTCTCAGGAGACAGCTAAAGTGGTCCCATATTCCTATCTTGTTAAGAATTTTCTAGTTTGTTCTGATTCACACAGTGAAAGGCTTTAGCATAGTCAGTGAAGCAGAAGTAGATGTTTTTTAGGAATTCTTTTGCATTTTCTATGATCCAGTGGATGTTTCAATTTGATCTCTGGTTCCTCTGCCTTTTCTTTAGAAACTCAGAATTTTTAGCCTCGAATGAAAATAAGCTGTCTCTATCTTTAGAGGGTCCCCCCCACCCAACTCCAGATCCATAATTTGTATTCCTATAGAACGAGTCATAGACTAAGAACCTTTGTAAATTCTATTTTTCTTTTTACTTTCATATGTGTACTGAGACATGTGACACACCTAGTAAATAGAAATTTGACTTAACATTTCAGAAATAATTTAAGACATTGAGTTATTTTAGTGTAGATACCTTTAGAGAACTGTTTGAATTTTTTTTTGAGAAAGAATGAATATATGAATTCAGTAGTAACTTAATGTACCAAAGTCTTTACAGAATCTATAAACATTAGAAAATTAAAGAGTAAGATTTAGGACTATAACTTTTTCTCTTAGTTTTGAAATTTCATCCTAAGGTGGGAGTAATTTGGAAAAAATCAAGATTACTTAGGAATCTTTAGTTGACTTGAAGGACACTGTGAGAGATTAATGAAAGTTTAAATGAAAGGATTGGTTTCTAACAAATAAATTACTTTCGATTTATAACCAGTTCGTGTAAATCTAAGGAAATTAGTCAAATGTCTTTCCTAGGCTTATGACGACAATTAGCAGATCTTTAGATGATATGTTTCATACACTATATACAAAAATAATAAGCTTTCTTACCTGGGGCGTGTTGTCTTTGAAGTAATCTTGCCTAAAAGGAGTCTTGATTTTTAAAAGCTGAACAGTTTAGGGTCACCAATGAGAAATCTATCATATAGTGATTTTTAGAAGGATTTTGCCCAGGCAGTTAAGGAGGCTGAGAAGTCTCACCATCTGCCGTCTACAAACTAAAGACCCAGGGAAACTTGGTGGTTTCATTCAGTCTGGAGGCCTGACAGCCAGCAAAGTCAATGGCTAAATCCTCATCTGAAAGCAGAAGAGTGGACAGTCAGTCAGGGAAAGGGATACAGTTTACATTTCTTCACTCTGTGTTGCATTTGGGCCCTCACTGGATAGGATAATGCCCACCTGTACTGCAACGGGCGCTCATCCAGAAACACCCTGTGGGCATACCCATAAATCAGGTTTGAGCAAATATCTGAGCACCGTGTTATCCAGTCAAGTTGACATAAAATCAGCTTTTACAGATTTATTCCAATTTGGGATACCTAGTTACTAAATTCTGCCTCAGCCAAAAATCTACCTCTCTGTCACTTTCCCTTATTTCATACTAGTTATGCCTCCACTACTGGAGGCAGATACACAGAATGTATCTAGTCGCTGTTTCTGCACTGTAAATTTATATGTGTTTTGTGCTGTCACAGGGATCTACTACCATTTAAGACATTGAGTTATTTTAGTGTAGATACCTTTAGAGAACTGTTTGAATTTTTTTTTGAGAAAGAATGAATATATGAATTCAGTAGTAACTTAATGTACCAAAGTCTTTACAGAATCTATAAACATTAGAAAATTAAAGAGTAAGATTTAGGACTATAACTTTTTCTCTTAGTTTTGAAATTTCATCCTAAGGTGGGAGTAATTTGGAAAAAATCAAGATTACTTAGGAATCTTTAGTTGACTTGAAGGACACTGTGAGAGATTAATGAAAGTTTAAATGAAAGGATTGGTTTCTAACAAATAAATTACTTTCGATTTATAACCAGTTCGTGTAAATCTAAGGAAATTAGTCAAATGTCTTTCCTAGGCTTATGACGACAATTAGCAGATCTTTAGATGATATGTTTCATACACTATATACAAAAATAATAAGCTTTCTTACCTGGGGCGTGTTGTCTTTGAAGTAATCTTGCCTAAAAGGAGTCTTGATTTTTAAAAGCTGAACAGTTTAGGGTCACCAATGAGAAATCTATCATATAGTGATTTTTTTAGAAGGATTTTGCCCAGGCAGTTAAGGAGGCTGAGAAGTCTCACCATCTGCCGTCTACAAACTAAAGACCCAGGGAAACTTGGTGGTTTCATTCAGTCTGGAGGCCTGACAGCCAGCAAAGTCAATGGCTAAATCCTCATCTGAAAGCAGAAGAGTGGACAGTCAGTCAGGGAAAGGGATACAGTTTACATTTCTTCACTCTGTGTTGCATTTGGGCCCTCACTGGATAGGATAATGCCCACCTGTACTGCAACGGGCGCTCATCCAGAAACACCCCTGTGGGCATACCCATAAATCAGGTTTGAGCAAATATCTGAGCACCGTGTTATCCAGTCAAGTTGACATAAAATCAGCTTTTACAGATTTATTCCAATTTGGGATACCTAGTTACTAAATTCTGCCTCAGCCAAAAATCTACCTCTCTGTCACTTTCCCTTATTTCATACTAGTTATGCCTCCACTACTGGAGGCAGATACACAGAATGTATCTAGTCGCTGTTTCTGCACTGTAAATTTTTAAGTGTTTTGTGCTGTCACTTATATGTGGAATCTACAATACAACACAAATGAACATATCTGTGAAGCAGGTTCACAGACAAAGCCAACAGACTTGTGGTTACTGTGGGTGGGGGGCCTACAGGGGAAGAATTGGGACTCTGGGAATAGCAGGTATAAACTTGGGTAGGTAAACAATAGGCCCTGCTGTATAGGACAGGGAACTTTATTCAATATCCCATGATAGTGCATAATGGAAATGAATATGGAAAAGAATATATATATATATATGTATGTATGTATGTATAACTGACTCACTTTGCTATACAGCAGAGTTTATTTACAACACACTATAAATCATTAATACCTCAGTGGAAGCTTTTTTAAATTTCTAATGTTTGAAAATAGCTATCATGAGATATTCCTCCTCTAGACTAAATTCCTTCCACATCTGCAGTGGACTGGTTTTCTGACTTCTTCAAATTCTCTTCATTATTTTTTACTCTATACATTGCATGGTAATTCATACCTGACCAATGCAAAGTCTGGTAGGCCTATTGTCTATAATACACATAAAAGTTGGTACCTCTCTTTTATTCATCAGTCTTTTTGATATGTTCAATCATCATATCCTTTATATGTATAGCAGAGCTTGACTTATATTAAACTATCATCAGGATCCTCTTTTGCTTTAAGAAATCTTAACAATAAAAAATTTTTTGTTTGTTGTTGTTTAGTTGCTAAGTCATTTCTGATTCCTGTAACATCATGGACTGTAACCCACCAGGCTCCTCTGTCCATGGGATTTCCCAGGCAAGAATACTGGAGTAGGGTGCCATTTCCTTCTTTAGGACATCTTCCCAACCCAGGGATCAAACCACATCTCCTGCATTAACAGGCAGATTCTTTACCACTGAGCTGCCAGTGGAGCCCAACGATAAAAATAGCTAACATGTATTTAGGGTTTACTGTGTGCCAGGTTAAGTTCACATTGTTTTACATATATTCACACATTTAGGGAGGTGTGTTATTTGTTTTTGTGTCTGTGGTTTTACAGTAACCCTTATAACATTTTAAGCATGTTTGTGCAAGCAAAAGTCGAATCAGCTTTTAACTCCCTTTTGTTAGTTGTTACACTCCTGTCATTGCTGCCTAATACAGCTTGGGAGTGGGAGGGGAAAGCACTTCCATCATGTTAAATTAACATCAAGCTAATGAATACACAGCTTTGAGTAAACTGAACCTTTGTCTTTGAATATATACTGTTGATTTCTTGCATGTCCTATTTGTACAATTATGTTTTTGAAATTAAATATAGGAGACCATACCTCTGTACTAATTGTAGTTAGTTTCCCATTCCCACATGTCTTTCCAGATTTCAGTTCTGACATCTGACATACTTGCTGACTTACCTAGCTTCAGATCATCTACAGATTGGAGAAACATAAGCTTCTATGGTTTCACATCACTGATAGAAGTTTAGAACAGTTAGGAATTAGGTTGTTCCTATTATTCTGATACACAACAGTAGCTCCAGTACTTGGGCAACCTGATGTGAAGAGGCGACTCATTGGAAAAAACCTTGATGCTCAGAAAGATCGACGGCAGGAGAAAAGAAAGACAGGATGAGGTGGTTGGAGGGCATCACTGACTCAGTGGACATGAGTCTGAGCAAACTCTAGGAAGTGGTGAAGGACAGGGAAGCCTTGTGTGCTGCTGTCCATTAGGTCACAGAGAGTCGGACATGACTGAGTGACTGAACAACAACGTAGTAGCATATATTTTCTTGCTTGTTTCATTAATAATCTTTTAGAGCTCTGTTTTTTTATCCAAATTCTTCCATTATTAAGTCATTTCTGATTCCTGTAACATCATGGACTGTAACCCACCAGGCTCCTCTGTCCATGGGATTTCCCAGGCAAGAATACTGGAGTAGGGTGCCATTTCCTTCTTTAGGACATCTTCCCAACCCAGGGATCAAACCACATCTCCTGCATTAACAGGCAGATTCTTTACCACTGAGCTGCCAGTGGAGCCCAACGATAAAAATAGCTAACATGTATTTAGGGTTTACTGTGTGCCAGGTTAAGTTCACATTGTTTTACATATATTCACACATTTAGGGAGGTGTGTTATTTGTTTTTGTGTCTGTGGTTTTACAGTAACCCTTATAACATTTTAAGCATGTTTGTGCAAGCAAAAGTCGAATCAGCTTTTAACTCCCTTTTGTTAGTTGTTACACTCCTGTCATTGCTGCCTAATACAGCTTGGGAGTGGGAGGGGAAAGCACTTCCATCATGTTAAATTAACATCAAGCTAATGAATACACAGCTTTGAGTAAACTGAACCTTTGTCTTTGAATATATACTGTTGATTTCTTGCATGTCCTATTTGTACAATTATGTTTTTGAAATTAAATATAGGAGACCATACCTCTGTACTAATTGTAGTTAGTTTCCCATTCCCACATGTCTTTCCAGATTTCAGTTCTGACATCTGACATACTTGCTGACTTACCTAGCTTCAGATCATCTACAGATTGGAGAAACATAAGCTTCTATGGTTTCACATCACTGATAGAAGTTTAGAACAGTTAGGAATTAGGTTGTTCCTATTATTCTGATACACAACAGTAGCTCCAGTACTTGGGCAACCTGATGTGAAGAGGCGACTCATTGGAAAAAACCTTGATGCTCAGAAAGATCGACGGCAGGAGAAAAGAAAGACAGGATGAGGTGGTTGGAGGGCATCACTGACTCAGTGGACATGAGTCTGAGCAAACTCTAGGAAGTGGTGAAGGACAGGGAAGCCTTGTGTGCTGCTGTCCATTAGGTCACAGAGAGTCGGACATGACTGAGTGACTGAACAACAACGTAGTAGCATATATTTTCTTGCTTGTAGGAATCTCATGTTTCATTAATAATCTTTTTTAGAGCTCTGTTTTTCATCCACCTCCATTATTTCATCCCTAGATTTACTTAACTGTCCCACTGTATTTCTTTTAGTTTTTCTACCATGTGATATTTCTATGGTCATCATCTTTGTTGAGGCTAGGTAATATCCATACAGCCATTCCGTGATCTGTGAGTCAAGTGACCTTGTGAAAGAAGGCCTTGAATTGTAATATTAACAAAACTGTCTCTTTATGAGCTTCACTCAGTACTAAGATGCATAATCATCCTTTTGTTTTCTTTTGGGGCCCTTCCCATTCACAGTAACGCTTGTGTGTCAGCTGGAATCATCTCATTATTCTTTTTGAAGACTGTAACTATTTTTACCCAACTCTAGTCTTAAGCCATCTGTCTTTTTATGTAATAACTCACAGATTACCAACAGTGGTTGTATCAGAGACATCATCTAGGGATTCTGAAATAAATGATATAGACCTATGGAAACAGGTATTTCCTTTAACATCCCCCTCTTGAGGAGCCTCAGCTTCCACTTGACATTTCTTCTTTAACTTTTCAAACGGAAGATCAGAATCTCTTAGTGAACCACTAGTGAGAAGCAGAGAAAGTGTTCTACTTTTTATTGTATCTCAGTCCCAAATACTGTATCTCTTTCTCAATTGTCAGAGTGTAGCTAACACATGAAAAGTAAAACCTTTTTGTTGTCCTTGGCATTTTTGTCAATCCACTAGTCAGGTGAAGAGAAGAGTGAAGAGTAGGGAGAGAGGAAAATAAGGGAAGAGATTATGGATGATCTAGAAATAGACAACAGCTCGATTTATCATTTGTGAGTAATTGGTTAGTCAGTAGTGGCCAACTTTAGACTAATCGGGGTGAAAATCATTGGAAAAAACCTTGATGCTCAGAAAGATCGACGGCAGGAGAAAAGAAAGACAGGATGAGGTGGTTGGAGGGCATCACTGACTCAGTGGACATGAGTCTGAGCAAACTCTAGGAAGTGGTGAAGGACAGGGAAGCCTTGTGTGCTGCTGTCCATTAGGTCACAGAGAGTCGGACATGACTGAGTGACTGAACAACAACGTAGTAGCATATATTTTCTTGCTTGTAGGAATCTCATGTTTCATTAATAATCTTTTTTAGAGCTCTGTTTTTCATCCACCTCCATTATTTCATCCCTAGATTTACTTAACTGTCCCACTGTATTTCTTTTAGTTTTTCTACCATGTGATATTTCTATGGTCATCATCTTTGTTGAGGCTAGGTAATATCCATACAGCCATTCCGTGATCTGTGAGTCAAGTGACCTTGTGAAAGAAGGCCTTGAATTGTAATATTAACAAAACTGTCTCTTTATGAGCTTCACTCAGTACTAAGATGCATAATCATCCTTTTGTTTTCTTTTGGGGCCCTTCCCATTCACAGTAACGCTTGTGTGTCAGCTGGAATCATCTCATTATTCTTTTTGAAGACTGTAACTATTTTTACCCAACTCTAGTCTTAAGCCATCTGTCTTTTTATGTAATAACTCACAGATTACCAACAGTGGTTGTATCAGAGACATCATCTAGGGATTCTGAAATAAATGATATAGACCTATGGAAACAGGTATTTCCTTTAACATCCCCCTCTTGAGGAGCCTCAGCTTCCACTTGACATTTCTTCTTTAACTTTTCAAACGGAAGATCAGAATCTCTTAGTGAACCACTAGTGAGAAGCAGAGAAAGTGTTCTACTTTTTATTGTATCTCAGTCCCAAATACTGTATCTCTTTCTCAATTGTCAGAGTGTAGCTAACACATGAAAAGTAAAACCTTTTTGTTGTCCTTGGCATTTTTGTCAATCCACTAGTCAGGTGAAGAGAAGAGTGAAGAGTAGGGAGAGAGGAAAATAAGGGAAGAGATTATGGATGATCTAGAAATAGACAACAGCTCGATTTATCATTTGTGAGTAATTGGTAATTCAGATAGTGCACTTTTGGAAAGTGGTTCATTGGCATTTGGTAGTTTTCTCTGGGCTTTTCTTTCTTTAAACCATAGAGGGACTGAACATGGTGATCATGTACTTATCTAAGTCCTGTGGGTTGCAAAATGATAGAAAAATCTCAAGAACGAATTCATTGACAAATAATGAAAAGATCATGGATAGGGCTTCCCCTGGTGGTCCAGTGGGTAAGGACACCACCTTGCAGTGCAAGGGGCACCAGTTCAATCCCTGGCCTGGGAAGATCCCACGTGCCGCAGAACGGCTGAACTGATGTGTGCAACTGCAGAGCTGGAGCTCTGGGCGCACGCGCCCAGAGCTGGTGCTGTGCAGCAACAGAGGCCGCCGCGATGGGAGGCCCACACAGGCCAAAGAACAAAGACGGATGAAAACAGAGAAATGAAAGACGAAAAGAAGTGGCCCGTCTGCTCCCCTCCCTCCCCAACCCGACCCCCGCCCAAAAATAAATAAATAAATAAATAAATCTTAAAAAAAAAAAGATCATGGATAGGACAGGCTTTGGGTATTGATTGACACAAGGGCTCAAATGATCGGCACTGGCGGGCACATTTTCTCCCTTCTACCCTTTTAGACCACGTCTCAGAGGCTTTCCGCATCTCTGTTTTAAGTTCAGTTAGAAGAAACAGATCTCTATTCCAGAGTCATAGCAGATTGACCATTCATATGACTGAACCCTTCATCCTTATGGTCAGGGCACTGGCTGGATATGAGGAGGGACCACATTGAGAATTGGGAAAGGGCAAGGTAGCAGATCACAAATATCCACTCTGTCTATAATGAATTCTGATTTTTATTATATAAAGTGATACATTTGGTGTCTGTGTTTTAACCTACAAAAATTTCAGTTTCAACCTGATAAGTGTGAAGACCTAAAGCAGAAATAGATAGTAGGCGAAACATAACTTTTTGAGTTGCAAACGGAGGTTTCAGATCCTAGCTCTGTTGTGTATCCACTAGTCAGGTGAAGAGGTGAAGAGTAGGGAGAGAGGAAAATAAGGGAAGAGATTATGGATGATCTAGAAATAGACAACAGCTCGATTTATCATTTGTGAGTAATTGGTAATTCAGATAGTGCACTTTTGGAAAGTGGTTCATTGGCATTTGGTAGTTTTCTCTGGGCTTTTCTTTCTTTAAACCATAGAGGGACTGAACATGGTGATCATGTACTTATCTAAGTCCTGTGGGTTGCAAAATGATAGAAAAATCTCAAGAACGAATTCATTGACAAATAATGAAAAGATCATGGATAGGGCTTCCCCTGGTGGTCCAGTGGGTAAGGACACCACCTTGCAGTGCAAGGGGCACCAGTTCAATCCCTGGCCTGGGAAGATCCCACGTGCCGCAGAACGGCTGAACTGATGTGTGCAACTGCAGAGCTGGAGCTCTGGAGCGCATGCGCCCAGAGCTGGTGCTGTGCAGCAACAGAGGCCGCCGCGATGGGAGGCCCACACAGGCCAAAGAACAAAGACGGATGAAAACAGAGAAATGAAAGACGAAAAGAAGTGGCCCGTCTGCTCCCCTCCCTCCCCAACCCGACCCCCGCCCAAAAATAAATAAATAAATAAATAAATCTTAAAAAAAAAAAGATCATGGATAGGACAGGCTTTGGGTATTGATTGACACAAGGGCTCAAATGATCGGCACTGGCGGGCACATTTTCTCCCTTCTACCCTTTTAGACCACGTCTCAGAGGCTTTCCGCATCTCTGTTTTAAGTTCAGTTAGAAGAAACAGATCTCTATTCCAGAGTCATAGCAGATTGACCATTCATATGACTGAACCCTTCATCCTTATGGTCAGGGCACTGGCTGGATATGAGGAGGGACCACATTGAGAATTGGGAAAGGGCAAGGTAGCAGATCACAAATATCCACTCTGTCTATAATGAATTCTGATTTTTATTATATAAAGTGATACATTTGGTGTCTGTGTTTTAACCTACAAAAATTTCAGTTTCAACCTGATAAGTGTGAAGACCTAAAGCAGAAATAGATAGTAGGCGAAACATAACTTTTTGAGTTGCAAACGGAGGTTTCAGATCCTAGCTCTGTTGTGTATCCTTATTCTTGAGAAATTTAAAGGTACCCAGTAAATAACAGCCTTTCTTCTGCTGGAATTCTGTCAAGAAAAAAGTCAAATATTGACGCGTGTGAATAAGAATATTGGTTTTATTACTGACAAGAACTGAAATGAAAAGACTTAGGTTTTGTTTGATAACAATGAGATTTTAATATTGAACCCAGAACTAAACAGTTACTTACCTCCACCCCAGGCACTTTTAACTATGATAAGACTTTTTTCCCTGGGGGTCTGCCCCTAGTAATCTAGACCAGAATGCATGAGCTTCACAAGCATCTGGCTTACAAAGAAGGCAGGGAGGGTGAAGAGGCTCCTTGTCCTCTGGAAATCTGTCAAATGGTTGATTTCAGCTCAGTGGTAATAAATGGGGTAGGAGGCCAAAAATTGTTGAGGAAAACTTCTTTTTCTGGAAACCAGAGGAATGAAGACATACAGGCTTCCAGCACATCAGCTAATGAATCTTAATTGTTTTATCTCTTAAATAAATAATAATTTATTTTAGAATTGGTGTGATGTTCAGATGCCAAGAAATTTTAAGTATGAAAATGCAGAGATTATAAAATAATCACCCTCTCCAGCTTTTGAAGTTGGGTTATTATAATAATTGATATATGAGTAGGAACCCACTTTGCCTAGAGGATGAGTAAAATTAGTAATAATCGAGCAAGCATAAGGATTTGTGAAGTGGGCGGAAGCCAGCAACGAAAGAAAATGTCTTACAGAATTTGTAATTGACACATCCTTGTAAATTTAAACCAAGGCAAGCAGACTTTTCTCCACCAGCGGTTCTTACCAGCTGGTATAAATTCAAGCTCTTTAGTCCGTTTCCTGCCCAGTTTTGTTCTCACATTGTGCTGTCTGAACTGTCTTGAATGGGAACTCCAAATCCACTCTGTCTATAATGAATTCTGATTTTTATTATATAAAGTGATACATTTGGTGTCTGTGTTTTAACCTACAAAAATTTCAGTTTCAACCTGATAAGTGTGAAGACCTAAAGCAGAAATAGATAGTAGGCGAAACATAACTTTTTGAGTTGCAAACGGAGGTTTCAGATCCTAGCTCTGTTGTGTATCCTTATTCTTGAGAAATTTAAAGGTACCCAGTAAATAACAGCCTTTCTTCTGCTGGAATTCTGTCAAGAAAAAAGTCAAATATTGACGCGTGTGAATAAGAATATTGGTTTTATTACTGACAAGAACTGAAATGAAAAGACTTAGGTTTTGTTTGATAACAATGAGATTTTAATATTGAACCCAGAACTAAACAGTTACTTACCTCCACCCCAGGCACTTTTAACTATGATAAGACTTTTTTCCCTGGGGGTCTGCCCCTAGTAATCTAGACCAGAATGCATGAGCTTCACAAGCATCTGGCTTACAAAGAAGGCAGGGAGGGTGAAGAGGCTCCTTGTCCTCTGGAAATCTGTCAAATGGTTGATTTCAGCTCAGTGGTAATAAATGGGGTAGGAGGCCAAAAATTGTTGAGGAAAACTTCTTTTTCTGGAAACCAGAGGAATGAAGACATACAGGCTTCCAGCACATCAGCTAATGAATCTTAATTGTTTTATCTCTTAAATAAATAATAATTTATTTTAGAATTGGTGTGATGTTCAGATGCCAAGAAATTTTAAGTATGAAAATGCAGAGATTATAAAATAATCACCCTCTCCAGCTTTTGAAGTTGGGTTATTATAATAATTGATATATGAGTAGGAACCCACTTTGCCTAGAGGATGAGTAAAATTAGTAATAATCGAGCAAGCATAAGGATTTGTGAAGTGGGCGGAAGCCAGCAACGAAAGAAAATGTCTTACAGAATTTGTAATTGACACATCCTTGTAAATTTAAACCAAGGCAAGCAGACTTTTTCTCCACCAGCGGTTCTTACCAGCTGGTATAAATTCAAGCTCTTTAGTCCGTTTCCTGCCCAGTGGTTCTCACATTGTGCTGTCTGAACGTAGAGCATTGGTGTCATCTGAGAATCTGTTAGAAAAAGAAATTATGGAGCCTGCCCTAAGCTTCCTGAAACTCTGGAAGTGGGGCCCAGCCATCTGGAGTTTAGCAAGTCTTGTAGTAAGTTTTGATGGATATTGAACTGTGAGAAACACATACCACGATTTGCAAACATCCCGTAATAGTTCCATAGCTGAAGATCAATTGCCCTTGCAAGTCATCTTTTCTAGTTCCTCATCATTAAGCATATATTAAATGTGGGGCATTTGGGGAGGGAGAGAAGCTGAATAAGTAAAATTGAGCTTAGACTTGAATGCCAAACAAATATGAACATTAATGCCTTATTTTCATCCTATAAATTTAGATATAGGGGCATGATGCTTCTTTAAAAGACTAAAGGTAGCCTCAAACTGTAGAAGGAATTGGTTATAAGAGATACTAGGATGAGAAAGGAACTCTAGAGGGTAGTGATTATAATTTGTGTAGGGGGTTTGAAGATGGGGGAGAAGAGGGGATGTACAGAGAAGGCTTTTCAAAGGAAGACTTAACTGAGCTCAGTCAACTCACTGAAGCTGGGGTGGACAGAATCAAAGATGATTTAAGAGCCTCAAGCCCAGATGATTCAGATAATGATAGTTGGGAAGGGAGCTTTCTAATTAGGGAATAAAATCATGTTAACTTTGTGGTCATAGTTTAAAAGAACATATATTGAGAAGGAAAAGTTGAGAGCTCATTTTTAGGTGTTTTAGAGTAAGAGGAATAAAAGTCCATTTTTTTAACCCTTTTGAAGTTGGGTTATTATAATAATTGATATATGAGTAGGAACCCACTTTGCCTAGAGGATGAGTAAAATTAGTAATAATCGAGCAAGCATAAGGATTTGTGAAGTGGGCGGAAGCCAGCAACGAAAGAAAATGTCTTACAGAATTTGTAATTGACACATCCTTGTAAATTTAAACCAAGGCAAGCAGACTTTTTCTCCACCAGCGGTTCTTACCAGCTGGTATAAATTCAAGCTCTTTAGTCCGTTTCCTGCCCAGTGGTTCTCACATTGTGCTGTCTGAACGTAGAGCATTGGTGTCATCTGAGAATCTGTTAGAAAAAGAAATTATGGAGCCTGCCCTAAGCTTCCTGAAACTCTGGAAGTGGGGCCCAGCCATCTGGAGTTTAGCAAGTCTTGTAGTAAGTTTTGATGGATATTGAACTGTGAGAAACACATACCACGATTTGCAAACATCCCGTAATAGTTCCATAGCTGAAGATCAATTGCCCTTGCAAGTCATCTTTTCTAGTTCCTCATCATTAAGCATATATTAAATGTGGGGCATTTGGGGAGGGAGAGAAGCTGAATAAGTAAAATTGAGCTTAGACTTGAATGCCAAACAAATATGAACATTAATGCCTTATTTTCATCCTATAAATTTAGATATAGGGGCATGATGCTTCTTTAAAAGACTAAAGGTAGCCTCAAACTGTAGAAGGAATTGGTTATAAGAGATACTAGGATGAGAAAGGAACTCTAGAGGGTAGTGATTATAATTTGTGTAGGGGGTTTGAAGATGGGGGAGAAGAGGGGATGTACAGAGAAGGCTTTTCAAAGGAAGACTTAACTGAGCTCAGTCAACTCACTGAAGCTGGGGTGGACAGAATCAAAGATGATTTAAGAGCCTCAAGCCCAGATGATTCAGATAATGATAGTTGGGAAGGGAGCTTTCTAATTAGGGAATAAAATCATGTTAACTTTGTGGTCATAGTTTAAAAGAACATATATTGAGAAGGAAAAGTTGAGAGCTCATTTTTAGGTGTTTTAGAGTAAGAGGAAAACCTTAAAGTACATTTGTCCCTTGGTATTGGCAGGTGATTGGTTCTAGGCCAAATCCTCCTCGCCCAGGACTCCCCCCTGCCCATTACAGTAACTGATATTGTAGGTGGAGGGAGACAAGAATGTCAATAGGGAAACAAGATAATTTCAGATAATTATAAGGGCCATCAAAGAAAATAGAGTAACAGTAAAGAATGACTAAAGGGTAGCGAATTTCTTTAGATAGCTAGTCAATGAAGACCTGAGGTGGTGACTTGTGACGGAAGTGAGTTGGAAAATACGTAACAGGTGAAAGATAGTCTTAGGAAGCGAAAAGCTGCTGGCATCACAGAGTGGCCAAGGAGAACGGCAGAAAAGCATGCTAGAAGGTTCCTTCTGCTTTTTGCCTTTTCAGGGACTCTTTTTTGTGAAAGGTTGGAGATAGGATACTGTATTTGAAGGAATATAGGCTCAGAGGCATCCCAGCTCATTCATGTCAGGCATTTGTTGGCTGTGTAGAAACTCTTCAGTTTCTCTGAGGCCTCCTTTTCTCAGTAAAGTAAGAAGTAACAACACCTCATGGGATTAAGTCGTGGTGATTAAGTGAGAGAATGAATTTAAAGCAACTAATGTAGTGCTTGGAACATGTGCTTAATGATAACTATTAATAACCCCGGTCAGTCATGTGAAATACAATTTCATTTAATAATGGTGAAATCTAGTGTCTCTTGATACACACTTTTGTTTAGAAGTTATACCTTGACCTTTTATCATGCAAACATTTCAAGCGATGCAAGATTACAGCAAAAAATATTTTTTCAGTTAAATAATATACTTTATTAGTTACCCAATGACATTTAAGAAAGTATGTTTATATGCATACGACTCTCCGATATATTTTTACTAACTTTAAATATTTTCTTCTTCCAGATGTGTACATCTCCTGACTGATAGGAAGAAACTCGTCATGGGTCAAAGGTCAAGATACTTCCCTGGGAAATGCTGCTGATACTCCTTTACAAAGTCATACAATGAATGTTTGGTTTAAAAAAGATTTTCCTATTTAAAAGATTTTCATCTTGGAAATATATCAAGTGAAAATTAGTGTCTTTTGGGAAACATTTTCCTTCTAATAAATTATACCTGTAATGGGCGACATGGCAAACAACTCGGTTGCATATGGTGGAGTAAAAAACTCTTTGAAGGAAGCTAATCATGATGGAGACTTTGGAATTACACTTGCGGAGCTGCGGGCTCTCATGGAGCTGAGGTCCACAGATGCATTACGGAAAATACAGGAAAGCTATGGTGACGTCTATGGAATTTGCACCAGGTTAAAAACATCTCCCAATGAAGGTGAGTTTTATATGATGTTCCTTTTTAGTACTTTGTTCAGCAAATACTGTGCTTGGTTCGTAGATAAGCATGCTTAGAATGTCTTGGCTGTTATTTGAAGGTGCCGTATTTTTCTCAACATTAAAGATGGGTGAGTTATCAGATTGGTATAAAGCAACTTTAGATTAAAAAATAGTATTGCAGATTAATTTATATATTTTAAGTTGGTGGGAAGAAGGATTTTGTACTGGGTGCACATGTTGCTGCTTGTTTATTAAGAGCATGATTGTCTCTCCCCTTGAGCTATGGGAGGGTGGAATCAAGCTTGGTGTTTACCAGGAGATTCTGTGGAAATAAACCCTGTTCACTGTCCTTCATTTTGCCAGGCGGCTTAAAATAGTTTTCACTGCCCATAGCTGACCAAGTGTTGTTGCTGTTGTTTTAAACCTAAAACTTTAAGAATTCGTTCAGAAGGTACCAGAGCGAATGGAGTAGATTAGATGGCAGTTTTTTATTTAGCAGACATTTCCTTTGATTAAAAATGGTTTTCAGTCTTAGAATTATAATTCAATTTCCCTGTGTTCAAAGAAGCCTTTGGTTTTATAATTATTGATTTGTAGTAAATTTCATTTAGAGAAGCAGAAGAATTCATTCTAACTTCATTGCATTATGGTCTTTGAAGTGTTTTCAGAGGATGGCCTTCTTTATACCTTGATCATGTTTAATATAAAATTAAAGTTAGGAAGTTTCAGGAAGGCATTTCTGCATTGCAGGGGAGAGAGCGGGGGGAAATATATGAAAATGAGTGTTTGTTGGTTATAATTTATTTTTGTAAGGAATACTTCTAGTTTAATTTAGAAATAATTCACTCAGAAGGCTAATGAATATTTTGTCGTTGATTAACTAGGCAAGTGATAAAAAGTGACTCATCCTTGGGGATAATCAGCTAGAAGTTTTTATGCCAAAGTAAAATGACCTAGACAATAGGCAGCTTTTTGTTAGTATAATCTGCTTATGGTCATAGAAAGTGAAATAAAAATTATTCTTCAGAGTATAGTAATTTTGGTTAGGTAGAACTGAAGTTTATTTTTCCATTTAGTTCTTTCATTCATTAATTCTTTTATTGTCACGTATGATCTTTCATCAGATCTGTTGTTAATTGTCGTGTATCTTATATACCCCTTAAAAAAAAACAATTACTGTTGGCAGTTATAATTGTAGGTATATAATTAACATTACATTCCAGTTCCAGAGATGGTAATGTAACGTAAGAATATGTGTGTTTTAAAATTGTTGCCTTACTGTGTTTATTGGGTATATTGGTATCCAGTTGGTACTTTTCTAGGTGCTGGGCAGACTTCCATGAATAAAACAAACCTGCCTGCCTTAATTTTACATGCAGAAGGCAAGTTCCCAAGAGAAATAAGTGAGATGTGTGGTGTGTTAGTCACATAGACCTAAGAGAAAATGAGAAATATTAGGGATATAGGTCTTAGATGGCTCTCAAGTCTGAAGGAACAGTATAAGATGTTAACAACAACAATGATAAGTAACGTTTATTAGATAATGCATTCTGTGCTACTTTGGTAGTTAGCACTTACAGATGTTGGTATTCACAACAGCCTTAATCCAATTACAGCCAAAGAACCCATAGCACAAAAAAATGAGTTACAGCTCATAAGCAGGGTTTAAAATTAGCATAGAGAAGCCTTTGGTTTTATAATTATTGATTTGTAGTAAATTTCATTTAGAGAAGCAGAAGAATTCATTCTAACTTCATTGCATTATGGTCTTTGAAGTGTTTTCAGAGGATGGCCTTCTTTATACCTTGATCATGTTTAATATAAAATTAAAGTTAGGAAGTTTCAGGAAGGCATTTCTGCATTGCAGGGGAGAGAGCGGGGGGAAATATATGAAAATGAGTGTTTGTTGGTTATAATTTATTTTTGTAAGGAATACTTCTAGTTTAATTTAGAAATAATTCACTCAGAAGGCTAATGAATATTTTGTCGTTGATTAACTAGGCAAGTGATAAAAGTGACTCATCCTTGGGGATAATCAGCTAGAAGTTTTATGCCAAAGTAAAATGACCTAGACAATAGGCAGCTTTTTGTTAGTATAATCTGCTTATGGTCATAGAAAGTGAAATAAAAATTATTCTTCAGAGTATAGTAATTTTGGTTAGGTAGAACTGAAGTTTATTTTTCCATTTAGTTCTTTCATTCATTAATTCTTTTATTGTCACGTATGATCTTTCATCAGATCTGTTGTTAATTGTCGTGTATCTTATATACCCCTTAAAAAAAAACAATTACTGTTGGCAGTTATAATTGTAGGTATATAATTAACATTACATTCCAGTTCCAGAGATGGTAATGTAACGTAAGAATATGTGTGTTTTAAAATTGTTGCCTTACTGTGTTTATTGGGTATATTGGTATCCAGTTGGTACTTTTCTAGGTGCTGGGCAGACTTCCATGAATAAAACAAACCTGCCTGCCTTAATTTTACATGCAGAAGGCAAGTTCCCAAGAGAAATAAGTGAGATGTGTGGTGTGTTAGTCACATAGACCTAAGAGAAAATGAGAAATATTAGGGATATAGGTCTTAGATGGCTCTCAAGTCTGAAGGAACAGTATAAGATGTTAACAACAACAATGATAAGTAACGTTTATTAGATAATGCATTCTGTGCTACTTTGGTAGTTAGCACTTACAGATGTTGGTATTCACAACAGCCTTAATCCAATTACAGCCAAAGAACCCATAGCACAGAAAGGTTAAGCAACTTAGCTGAAGTCTCACAGCTCATAAAGCAAGAGGAAGGACTCAAACCTAGACAGTCCAGCTACAGAGAACATGCTTGTAGCTACTATAATGTATTGCCTATTATAAAAGCCTGTCTCATTCAGCATGTAAAAGAGTTGAGATGCTGAGAAAGGAGTATCTGTTTTCTCTCTTCACAGTAGTATCTTTTTGATGACAAGAATTAAACGATGAAAAAGTGGAGGTTTACCAGTCAGTCTTTAAAATATGCCCTACTTAGAAAGCTGTGTTTATGCTCTTCCTCAGTTGGCCTGCTAACGTATTGCTTGTTTCCTAGCAGAGCAGTGCTTTACTTCATTTGAAGCATACTGTACATATGCTGATCAATAGAAAGTGTTTGGAGCCAGATGTGATTTTCATATGAAAAACTTCCTAGTGGTTCTGATTAATCATCTTCACTCTTAAAAGAATTAGAGCTATATATTTCAAGGTTAACTAGAATTGAGACTTACTGCTTCATATTTTTAGTTTTCTCTCTTAGCAAACATCTATCTTACAGTTCTCAGAATCCAAGAAAGTACTTTTATGCCAAAATACCCTTATGACAAAATAACCTTATGACAAAATAACCTAACTGTATAAAATTGTCATTACAGTTTTGTTCTTCTGTCTCATTATTGTTTCCTTACATTAACTTTCTCATACCTATTGTAAATCTTATCTATTGATCTTTTAATTTTTACACTAGCTTTTGGTACTTTTTCCATTTTAATGTGTTCCTGTATTATCTTTATTATGTTTTATTATTGGATGATTGAATAGACTCTAATAGTCAGATTTATAGAACCCAGATCTCAGCCCTTGGTATCATTTATTATTCATAGGGCTGTCTTAAGCAAAGGATAAAAATGAATTCATAAAAAAAGCAAACGGGTACTGGATGATATTCTGTAAGAAGCATGGCTTTGTGTATTGGTAAAAGGCTGGAAAGCAAAAAGAGATACCAAGCTTTCTAAATGGTAGTTGCTAACATTAGGTAGAAAAGAACAAAAAAAAAATAAAGGAAATAAGGGAATAGTGGTAGAGAGAAACAAACGTAGCTGTTGTAGGGAGCAGGATAGAGTCAACAGTAATTGTCCCTGGCTGGCTAATGTTTCCATAATGTTTCAGATGGCGTTTGTATTTGTATTTGCTGGTAATAAGGCTGTTAGTCATGGTGTGCTTTGGCCATGTCTTCATGGTTGTAATATAATAAAACTGACATTCACACACGGAAATATATTTTAAGTCTCTAAAGAAGTCAACCTTTGCCCAGGATAAATCATTATTGATTTAGAGGCTGCTACAGGAACATTGTGATTCCCTGATGTATGTGTTTGGTGATACCAGATTTAGGCATTCAGCAAGGGTTTGCATGGCCGTGGTATGCCAGCCATGTTTGTTTTAATACTTGTACACAGTTACCAGTGAGGTTTTTCTAATAATGATTTTGTGTGACCTTGTCCTCGAGATTTATTCCTGCTGTAATAATTATATACCCCAATAAAAAAATAGAGAATTACACATTTAATTTAATACATGCTCAGGTTACTGGTCTTCATTGCTTGTGAGTTTTTTGAAGATAATTGTTAACACGACTTCTTCTCAAACCTTGTATTTGATATGTATAAAATACGTATTATTTTTTCAAGTTGTATTTCTGAATCTGAAGGAGCATCTCTTTGTTTTGCAAATTCGGTTTTCAGAGTACAATAGACGTTTCCTTCTCAAAGCCTTCCCTTCGGCTTTGATAGCATCATACTCTCAAGGTTTGCTTTCTTCCTTTGTGGCCAATTTCATCCACCTCCTGGGCTTTTCTTTCAATGCTGACAGGCCTCGGGCTTCTGTTCATGGTGCCCACTCCCTTCATCTCTACCTTCTCTCTGGATGATGCTCTCCACTTCTAAGACTTTGCGTCTGGCTTCGACCTCTGGGGCTCCAGTCCAGCCTTTTCCTCCCAGGCATTGGAACTGAAAGCTCAGCTCCTTTTAGACCGCTTCATTTTCTCAGCCTCTCCAAACTTTTCCTTCTGAAAAACGTTCCCTTTCCCCCCTTTCTAATGAAACTATCACCCACCTTGCTAGGTGGCCTTGACTTTGATTAAAGTCTTTGACCTATTCTCACTCAGTGGGTCAATGAGACGCGAAAGTTTTGACTCCTGTCTCTTAACTCAAGGGTATCTACCTCTCTACCTCCCACCATCCTGGCGAAGGCTGCTGTCTTTCTCTTCTTGCATAAGTCAGATAACAACATGCTAACGGATGTCTTTTCCTGTCTCCCTTGGCACTGCCTGTCACTGTCCTGCTGAAAGCTGGCAGTAGTTTTGCACTTGCCCTTCGAAGGAAGTTCGGACTTCTCACTTACATTAATAAGTTTTTTGGGGGTCTGGCTCCTGCTTACCTCATCATCTTGTTTTTCAACTCTCCTCCTCAGTGTTTGAGGCATTGCAAATTTTATTTCATCTTGCCTTTTTTTTGTTCAACTGTATGTGTTTGGTGATACCAGATTTAGGCATTCAGCAAGGGTTTGCATGGCGTGGTATGCCAGCCATGTTTGTTTTAATACTTGTACACAGTTACCAGTGAGGTTTTTCTAATAATGATTTTGTGTGACCTTGTCCTCGAGATTTATTCCTGCTGTAATAATTATATACCCCAATAAAAAAATAGAGAATTACACATTTAATTTAATACATGCTCAGGTTACTGGTCTTCATTGCTTGTGAGTTTTTTGAAGATAATTGTTAACACGACTTCTTCTCAAACCTTGTATTTGATATGTATAAAATACGTATTATTTTTTCAAGTTGTATTTCTGAATCTGAAGGAGCATCTCTTTGTTTTGCAAATTCGGTTTTCAGAGTACAATAGACGTTTCCTTCTCAAAGCCTTCCCTTTGGCTTTGGTAGCATCATACTCTCAAGGTTTGCTTTCTTCCTTTGTGGCCAATTTCATCCACCTCCTGGGCTTTTCTTTCAATGCTGACAGGCCTCGGGCTTCTGTTCATGGTGCCCACTCCCTTCATCTCTACCTTCTCTCTGGATGATGCTCTCCACTTCTAAGACTTTGCGTCTGGCTTCGACCTCTGGGGCTCCAGTCCAGCCTTTTCCTCCCAGGCATTGGAACTGAAAGCTCAGCTCCTTTTAGACCGCTTCATTTTCTCAGCCTCTCCAAACTTTTCCTTCTGAAAAACGTTCCCTTTCCCCCCTTTCTAATGAAACTATCACCCACCTTGCTAGGTGGCCTTGACTTTGATTAAAGTCTTTGACCTATTCTCACTCAGTGGGTCAATGAGACGCGAAAGTTTTGACTCCTGTCTCTTAACTCAAGGGTATCTACCTCTCTACCTCCCACCATCCTGGCGAAGGCTGCTGTCTTTCTCTTCTTGCATAAGTCAGATAACAACATGCTAACGGATGTCTTTTCCTGTCTCCCTTGGCACTGCCTGTCACTGTCCTGCTGAAAGCTGGCAGTAGTTTTGCACTTGCCCTTCGAAGGAAGTTCGGACTTCTCACTTACATTAATAAGTTTTTTGGGGGTCTGGCTCCTGCTTACCTCATCATCTTGTTTTTTTCAACTCTCCTCCTCAGTGTTTGAGGCATTGCAAATTTTTCAGTTTTCGTAACTACTGCTGTGCCAAGCTCATTCTTATTTCTAGTCCTGTTACATACTGATCTCTTCACCTAAAACATGCTTTCTCACCCTTCCTGTGACTGTCTCTTAATCATTCCTAAGATCTCAGGTTTGGTGTCTTAGATTTCCCTTCTCCACCCCAACCCCCTAAATTTGGCTTCCAGTTCCTTTTGCTGGCTTCCATTAACATCCTCACCACCCCCATCATAGAACTTAACACCCTGGGTTGTGATTAACTGATGACTTGTCAGTGGGCCTCACCAAACTGAGTTCCTTGAAGGCAAGTGCCAGAGAAAGGCATCCTGCCTGACTCATTTCCCTTTGTATGTTTATGTCTCTCAGTATCTGGCCTGTGGTTGGCATTCAGGAACAAAGCCCATGTTTGACTTCAGATAGTGATTCACTTAAATTTGAAGGGCGTCTATTTCTCTTTTGAATTGAGGCTGTGATGAGAGTATTGATCTGTTTTTTTCAGAAAGAATCCACACAGACACAGATTTTCACATACTTTCTTGATGTTTATGTTTTTCCTGTGTTGCTGCTGTTTAGTCACTCAGTTGTGTCTGATTCCTTGTGACCTTATGGGCTGTAGCCCCCCAGGCTCCCGTGTCCATGGGATTTCCCAGGCAAGAATACTGGAGTGGGTTGCCATTTCCTTCTCTAGGAGATCTTCCTGACCCAGGGATCGAACCCATGTCCCTTACATTGGCAAGTGGATTCTTTTATCACTGTGCCACTTGGGGGGTTCTTGTGCCACCACCACTACTGTTCCACAGACACACTGCGAAAGTTTTGACTCCTGTCTCTTAACTCAAGGGTATCTACCTCTCTACCTCCCACCATCCTGGCGAAGGCTGCTGTCTTTCTCTTCTTGCATAAGTCAGATAACAACATGCTAACGGATGTCTTTTCCTGTCTCCCTTGGCACTGCCTGTCACTGTCCTGCTGAAAGCTGGCAGTAGTTTTGCACTTGCCCTTCGAAGGAAGTTCGGACTTCTCACTTACATTAATAAGTTTTTTGGGGGTCTGGCTCCTGCTTACCTCATCATCTTGTTTTTTTCAACTCTCCTCCTCAGTGTTTGAGGCATTGCAAATTTTTCAGTTTTCGTAACTACTGCTGTGCCAAGCTCATTCTTATTTCTAGTCCTGTTACATACTGATCTCTTCACCTAAAACATGCTTTCTCACCCTTCCTGTGACTGTCTCTTAATCATTCCTAAGATCTCAGGTTTGGTGTCTTAGATTTCCCTTCTCCACCCCAACCCCCTAAATTTGGCTTCCAGTTCCTTTTGCTGGCTTCCATTAACATCCTCACCACCCCCATCATAGAACTTAACACCCTGGGTTGTGATTAACTGATGACTTGTCAGTGGGCCTCACCAAACTGAGTTCCTTGAAGGCAAGTGCCAGAGAAAGGCATCCTGCCTGACTCATTTCCCTTTGTATGTTTATGTCTCTCAGTATCTGGCCTGTGGTTGGCATTCAGGAACAAAGCCCATGTTTGACTTCAGATAGTGATTCACTTAAATTTGAAGGGCGTCTATTTCTCTTTTGAATTGAGGCTGTGATGAGAGTATTGATCTGTTTTTTTCAGAAAGAATCCACACAGACACAGATTTTCACATACTTTCTTGATGTTTATGTTTTTCCTGTGTTGCTGCTGTTTAGTCACTCAGTTGTGTCTGATTCCTTGTGACCTTATGGGCTGTAGCCCCCCAGGCTCCCGTGTCCATGGGATTTCCCAGGCAAGAATACTGGAGTGGGTTGCCATTTCCTTCTCTAGGAGATCTTCCTGACCCAGGGATCGAACCCATGTCCCTTACATTGGCAAGTGGATTCTTTTATCACTGTGCCACTTGGGAGGCCGCGTTTTCGTGTGGCTCTTGCTTACAGAAGGCAGACTGGTTGCCACCACCACTACTGTTCCACAGACACACTCAAATGCTGACATAATTTTAAGTACAGAGTTGGATTTATTAGGATGTGCTGTGTAGTCGCCGTGATTTTCAGTGAAACTCACCTGCTTTCTCCACTCCAGTACTCTCCCCTCTTCATTTTCTAAATTGAGACATGACTTTATTAGCCTCTGCAGTTGGAATGCCAAATTTGGGGTGGGGGTGGTAAAACCTGAAGATCTGAATAGCATTTCCATTTTTTTTCCTGTAACCTGTCCCGTTCAAATATAAAGACGGTATTCTTAAAGCATTACCTATTCATAGAATGGTGGATCCAGACCCCAAAGGCATAAATTTTGATACTTTTGATGGTTTTCAAATCTGTCTTCCCTTTCTGAAGCTAACTGGTCTGTAAAGAGATCAATGCCTTGACCTCATTGCTGCTGCACTCCAACCTACAGAGCCAATGGGTCTAGGCAGAGGAGTTCTCTTTCTGTTTATTCACAAGTCTTTCTAAATGATTTGATACCATATCTCCTCTGTTTTTAAAGCTAGGACCATGCAGTCTCATTACTTGTTTCAACAGTGTTTACCTTTCTTTTCCCCACAAACTTTGCTTTTCTCCCTTCTCACGGTGAAAGCATCTTCCAGTACCTGTAGAAGCCTGACACCCATACCCTGGATTCCATTTCTCCTGGCTTCTTCAGAGGTCTGTTCTAGATTAACTAGTCTGTGTCTCCTGTGTCATCAGTGTGGCTGATCATTTCCATTGTTAAATAACTGGCCTGACTATCTGTCACTCATCTTTTAAAAAAAGCAAAATGGGTTTCATTTACCCATTTTGAAATAAAGAATAAAATAAGGAAATACAGCCATATAGGTACAATGCAGCACTGAAGGCAGTAGTCCTGTATTCTACCTTTACTTTCCGGCTTTCCTTCTTTCCATTCTTACGCCCAAGAAGTTACCTCCAGGCTCCCGTGTCCATGGGATTTCCCAGGCAAGATATTGGACTGGGTTGCCATTTCCTTCTCTAGGAGATCTTCCTGACCCAGGATCGAACCCATGTCCCTTACATTGGCAAGTGGATTCTTTTATCACTGTGCCACTTGGGGGGCCCAGCGTTTTCGTGTGGCTCTTGCTTACAGAAGGCAGACTGGTTGCCACCACCACTACTGTTCCACAGACACACTCAAATGCTGACATAATTTTAAGTACAGAGTTGGATTTATTAGGATGTGCTGTGTAGTCGCCGTGATTTTCAGTGAAACTCACCTGCTTTCTCCACTCCAGTACTCTCCCCTCTTCATTTTCTAAATTGAGACATGACTTTATTAGCCTCTGCAGTTGGAATGCCAAATTTGGGGTGGGGGTGGTAAAACCTGAAGATCTGAATAGCATTTCCATTTTTTTTCCTGTAACCTGTCCCGTTCAAATATAAAGACGGTATTCTTAAAGCATTACCTATTCATAGAATGGTGGATCCAGACCCCAAAGGCATAAATTTTGATACTTTTGATGGTTTTCAAATCTGTCTTCCCTTTCTGAAGCTAACTGGTCTGTAAAGAGATCAATGCCTTGACCTCATTGCTGCTGCACTCCAACCTACAGAGCCAATGGGTCTAGGCAGAGGAGTTCTCTTTCTGTTTATTCACAAGTCTTTCTAAATGATTTGATACCATATCTCCTCTGTTTTTAAAGCTAGGACCATGCAGTCTCATTACTTGTTTCAACAGTGTTTACCTTTCTTTTCCCCACAAACTTTGCTTTTCTCCCTTCTCACGGTGAAAGCATCTTCCAGTACCTGTAGAAGCCTGACACCCATACCCTGGATTCCATTTCTCCTGGCTTCTTCAGAGGTCTGTTCTAGATTAACTAGTCTGTGTCTCCTGTGTCATCAGTGTGGCTGATCATTTCCATTGTTAAATAACTGGCCTGACTATCTGTCACTCATCTTTTAAAAAAAGCAAAATGGGTTTCATTTACCCATTTTGAAATAAAGAATAAAATAAGGAAATACAGCCATATAGGTACAATGCAGCACTGAAGGCAGTAGTCCTGTATTCTACCTTTACTTTCCGGCTTTCCTTCTTTCCATTGCCTTACGCCCCAAGAAGTTACCTCCACTCATTGTCTTCACTTACCTCATTCTTTGACTTTCTTCCATACTGCCTCTGGAAGGTTCCTTATCAAGGTCATCAGCCCTCATCCAGTGAAAGTCCGTTGTCCCACCTGTCTTCATTTTACTTCACCTTTGTGATGCCATTTGATATGATCGACCACACCATTTTTTTAAAAACTCTCCCTTTCTGTAGTGCTCTGTTAACATGTGTCTGTGTATGTATGTGTCCCTGTCTTCTCAGTTGCGTCTGGTGTTTTGAGAGCCTTGCTGAGTCCAGCTTTCTTCCTGTCAGTTTGCATGTGCTCTCCACGGGCTCCGATTAGGCCCAGGCCTCTAGAACCATCTACGTGCTGAGGACCCTCTGGCTCAGATCTCTCTCTGAGTTCTGAACATGGACAACCAGCTGTATGCTAGACACGTCTGCTTGTTTGTTTAATGGGCCTCTCATGTTTAAACCTGTAAAGCATAACTGTAAACTCCTGCCTTCCTTTTTCTGCCCAGTTCTGCAGTTCCTAAAGCTTGTCCTATCTTAGTAAACGTCTCTGTCTTCTATCCACTTCAGTGCAAGGGCAATAAAAAGAACCTACGTATCGTGCTTTATCCTTCTTTTCTTCTTTCATCCACATCCAATCCTTCAGCAGGTTCTATCTGATCTCCTTTCAGGATACCTGAAGAGGGCTTCCCTGGTGGTCCAGTGGGTAAGGACACCGCCTTGCAGTGCAAGGGGCGCCGGTTCGATCCCTGGCCTGGGAAGATCCCATGTGCCATGGAGCGGCTGGACCAATGTGTCCCAACTACCGAGCCAGAGCTCTGGAGCACATGCGCCCAGAGCTGGTGCTCTGCAACAACAGAGACCACCGCGATGGGAGGCCCACACGGGCCAAAGAACAAAGATGGATGAAAATGGACAAATGAAAGACCAAAAGAAGTGGCCCACCTGCCCCCCTCCCTCCCAACCCCTCCCTCACCAAAATGAATCTTTTAAAAAAAAAAAAGATACCTGGAAGATTCAGTGGAATCCATTTTTGAAACCCAGATGCCAACCACTACTATCTCTTAATTTGTACTGTGGTGGCCTCCCAACTGATCTTTACCTTCACTCTCGTATTCTTTAGTTTATCCTTCAGAAAATTTAAATGAGGTTGGTTATCATCAGTCTCATATAAGGTCCTCTAGTGCATGTATTCCACTGCACTTAAAATACATGCCAGTCATCTCTCTATGTTATTTTGTTTCTCCGTTTCCCTCCAGGACAATATAAGCTTGCTGAATATGAGATGTGTTTTGTTCACACTGACTTCTCAGCAAGTAAAACAGTACCTGGAAGCAGTAGGCATTCAGTGCCTATCAAAGCAGGGGACAGACTACTGTTGCAGAACCCTTCAGTTCAGTTCAGTTGCTCAGTCATGTCCAAATCTCAGCGACCCCATGGACTGCGGCATAGCAGTCTTCCCTGTCTTTCATCATTTCCCTAGCTTGCTCAAATTCATATCCATTGATTCAGTGATGCCATCCAACCATCTCATCCTCTGTTGTCCCCTTCTTCTGCCTTCTGTTATTCCCAACATCAAGGTCTTTTCCAGTGAGTCATCTTCGCATCAGGTGGCCAAAGTATTAGAGCTTCAGCTTCAGCATCATTCCTTCCAATAAATATTTAGGGTTGATTTCCTTTAGGATTGACTGGTTTGATCTCCTTGCAGTCCAAGGGACTCTCAAGAGCCTTCTCCAGCACCACAGTTCAAAGGCATCAGTTCTTCAGTGCTCAGCTTTCTTTATGGTCCAGCTCTGCTATCCATACATGACTACTGGGAAAACCATAGCTTTGACTATACAGACTTTTGTCGGCAAAGTGATGTCTCTGTTTTTTAATATGCTGTCTAGATTTGTCATAGTTTTTCTTCCAAGGAGAACTTTTTATTATGTTTAGGCTGTGTAAGTTTTTTATTTTAAATTAATAGAAATTAGTTGCCCCCAAAATAAAGTTAAAACTTACAGTGTTCAATTTATAACTTGTCTTCCTCCTTGCTTGCAGTTTACGATTTATACACTTTGTACCGTCTTCTCTGGTCCTCCCAAACAATCTAAGTTATACCGATTTAAATATTCATGCCCCCCCAACCCCAAAGGGGATAGATGACTTGTACAGGATTTCACTAGGTGAACTGGAACCTAGTCTTCTAACTCCTAAACCGGACAGCTCGAGCAGTGCAGTGCTCTAGGTGTGCACTTGTCTGTGTGGTGGGATCATAGAATTATGATCACCTTTGGATCAGCTGCTTTTTTACTTTCTGTATTCCCTCCAAGATACATTTTAAAGTGATCTTTAGCTCTATAGCTGTTCTTTTCAGCATTAACATAAAATACTGGCCCCTGTTACAGCCACCATAAGTTAAGATTTAATCAATTATTTTTATAGTTACAGTGATGATATTTAAAACTGAGGTGTTGTATGTTATTGATGGTTGACTATTAAGCATGAGATAAACTGATAGAACCAGTATCTTCAAACATATTTCTTAGGAAAAAATGGAGACTGACGCAGGGAGGGATAACAACCCTTTATTTTTGCTGTCATGGCATTAAAATGAAAGACTGAACAAACCTGCCTACTATCTGATAATTACCCCCTTTATAAAAGAAAGGCTTTTTAGTTTGAAAAGAGGTAAGCACTTAATTTCAGAACATCTCAGAGTATAGTTCTTTAAAGAAGTACATTTTATTTTGTGGAAAACGTCGCTACCCTTAATACCTACCCCCACCTCCATTAAGCCATGGATGACTTTTAACTCTTTGCAGCCAGTCTTGGTGAAGAGCATTGCGTTCCCTGAAATTCAAAGGCATCAGTTCTTCAGTGCTCAGCTTTCTTTATGGTCCAGCTCTGCTATCCATACATGACTACTGGGAAAACCATAGCTTTGACTATACAGACTTTTGTCGGCAAAGTGATGTCTCTGTTTTTTAATATGCTGTCTAGATTTGTCATAGTTTTTCTTCCAAGGAGAACTTTTTATTATGTTTAGGCTGTGTAAGTTTTTTATTTTAAATTAATAGAAATTAGTTGCCCCCAAAATAAAGTTAAAACTTACAGTGTTCAATTTATAACTTGTCTTCCTCCTTGCTTGCAGTTTACGATTTATACACTTTGTACCGTCTTCTCTGGTCCTCCCAAACAATCTAAGTTATACCGATTTAAATATTCATGCCCCCCCAACCCCAAAGGGGATAGATGACTTGTACAGGATTTCACTAGGTGAACTGGAACCTAGTCTTCTAACTCCTAAACCGGACAGCTCGAGCAGTGCAGTGCTCTAGGTGTGCACTTGTCTGTGTGGTGGGATCATAGAATTATGATCACCTTTGGATCAGCTGCTTTTTTACTTTCTGTATTCCCTCCAAGATACATTTTAAAGTGATCTTTAGCTCTATAGCTGTTCTTTTCAGCATTAACATAAAATACTGGCCCCTGTTACAGCCACCATAAGTTAAGATTTAATCAATTATTTTTATAGTTACAGTGATGATATTTAAAACTGAGGTGTTGTATGTTATTGATGGTTGACTATTAAGCATGAGATAAACTGATAGAACCAGTATCTTCAAACATATTTCTTAGGAAAAAATGGAGACTGACGCAGGGAGGGATAACAACCCTTTATTTTTGCTGTCATGGCATTAAAATGAAAGACTGAACAAACCTGCCTACTATCTGATAATTACCCCTTCATAAAAGAAAGGCTTTTTAGTTTGAAAAGAGGTAAGCACTTAATTTCAGAACATCTCAGAGTATAGTTCTTTAAAGAAGTACATTTTATTTTGTGGAAAACGTCGCTACCCTTAATACCTACCCCCACCTCCATTAAGCCATGGATGACTTTTAACTCTTTGCAGCCAGTCTTGGTGAAGAGCATTGCTTTCCCCTGAAAATCAAAGTTACACTTAGCTAGCTTCCTCTCACATTCTTTCCCCCTAGTCACTATCAGTGCAACCCTTCACTTTCTTTCCATCAACTTTCCATCAACTGAGCACCTGCAGCACCATGGAAGCTTTCAGTTGATGGCTTTTGTCATCAGTAAGGTACTTTCCTTACTACCCAGTGTGGACCCAGCTTTATTCTTTGGAAGCTTTTTGATATCTTTAACCAGTAAATAAAAAATTAATGAAAAAAATAAATAAATCCTTTAAGATCAGTAGGTTTATTTCTCATTGTTTATTCTGATGACGGACTTCCTTTGTTCTCTCTTTTCTGCTCTCTGCCTACTACACTATCAGAGTCATAGCTAAAAGAAGCTGAGAGCATTCCAGTGATTTGCTGCTCTCCTGTCTTCCTCCTTTGTTGTTCTCCTAGAATGAGTTCTTGCCAGAAAGCAAAGTGAGTTTCAGTTCGGTTCAGTCGCTTAGTCGTGTCTGGCTTTTTGCCACCCCACGGACTGCAACATCCTAGGCTTCCCCATGTCCTTCATCATCTCATCCTCTGTCCTTCCCTTCTGTTTTCCCTAACATCAGGGATCTTTTCCAGTGAGTCATCTCTTCTCATCAGGTGGCCAAAGTATTGGAGCTTCAGCTTCAGTATCATTCCTTCCAATGAATATTGAGGGTTGATTTTCTTTAGGATTGAGTTGAGGTTGATTCATTATAAATTTAAATATGTAATGATAAATTAAAAGTCATGTTATCCCGGTATCTCCGTCCCCTTCTTCAGTGTTCTTAAACTAAGGGAAAATGTCCTTTGTCACTGCCACTTATGTTTTCACACCTCCACAACAACGTCAGTGTGGACATCTTTGCATTAACTAGTTGGGCCGTATCTAGGCTTGGTAGGATCAGCAGGATTAAATGAGGGGACTTACTTGGTAGGGTACAGAAAAGGCAAACTTGATCATCCAACTCTCTCTTTACCTTCATAGCCTTTTAATTCTATGCTCTAGGCAATATATAATATGGCTTACAGTGTACCTTTTCCTTTACAGTGACAATCAGTAGCACTACCTGTTTCTCCAGTTGCAAATATATCCTAAAAGTAAAGCTTAAAGGAAAGGTCATTCTTAGTCTTCCATTTCTTTTGTGGCTTACAGATCTTTTATCACTTGAATTAGACCTTTTAGAAGAGTTTAGAGCTTATGATAGGTGAACTTTTCATTGTTTTCAGCAAATGAAAGACTTCCACTATAGTTCTCCAGTCCCGGGGCCCTTTATTCTTTGGAAGCTTTTTGATATCTTTAACCAGTAAATAAAAAATTAATGAAAAAAATAAATAAATCCTTTAAGATCAGTAGGTTTATTTCTCATTGTTTATTCTGATGACGGACTTCCTTTGTTCTCTCTTTTCTGCTCTCTGCCTACTACACTATCAGAGTCATAGCTAAAAGAAGCTGAGAGCATTCCAGTGATTTGCTGCTCTCCTGTCTTCCTCCTTTGTTGTTCTCCTAGAATGAGTTCTTGCCAGAAAGCAAAGTGAGTTTCAGTTCGGTTCAGTCGCTTAGTCGTGTCTGGCTTTTTGCCACCCCACGGACTGCAACATCCTAGGCTTCCCCATGTCCTTCATCATCTCATCCTCTGTCCTTCCCTTCTGTTTTCCCTAACATCAGGGATCTTTTCCAGTGAGTCATCTCTTCTCATCAGGTGGCCAAAGTATTGGAGCTTCAGCTTCAGTATCATTCCTTCCAATGAATATTGAGGGTTGATTTTCTTTAGGATTGAGTTGAGGTTGATTCATTATAAATTTAAATATGTAATGATAAATTAAAAGTCATGTTATCCCGGTATCTCCGTCCCCTTCTTCAGTGTTCTTAAACTAAGGGAAAATGTCCTTTGTCACTGCCACTTATGTTTTCACACCTCCACAACAACGTCAGTGTGGACATCTTTGCATTAACTAGTTGGGCCGTATCTAGGCTTGGTAGGATCAGCAGGATTAAATGAGGGGACTTACTTGGTAGGGTACAGAAAAGGCAAACTTGATCATCCAACTCTCTCTTTACCTTCATAGCCTTTTAATTCTATGCTCTAGGCAATATATAATATGGCTTACAGTGTACCTTTTCCTTTACAGTGACAATCAGTAGCACTACCTGTTTCTCCAGTTGCAAATATATCCTAAAAGTAAAGCTTAAAGGAAAGGTCATTCTTAGTCTTCCATTTCTTTTGTGGCTTACAGATCTTTTATCACTTGAATTAGACCTTTTAGAAGAGTTTAGAGCTTATGATAGGTGAACTTTTCATTGTTTTCAGCAAATGAAAGACTTCCACTATAGTTCTCCAGTTTGGGAGAAAGAATGTAAGGAAAGATCAGGGAAATGTTTTAATTCTAATCTAAAACCATCAGACATATTATTTCTGGTCTCTAGCAGTCTACCAGATGGTATAGATGGTATGATCAAAAACCAGCAGTTGGGAAAAGTGGAATTTCTTCATTCAACCTGTGTCATCTACTTAAAATATTTTCTTAAAGCTCTGCACATGTGTTTCTGTCATTCAAATTATGTACATTTAGTCTAACAAGAATAAGTCATTTTGGTAGAGTCTTATGCATTGTGTCTATGTGCAAATGAATGTAAAATATAGAGAAGAACTGTTTTGAATAAAATATTTTCACTTATAAGCAGTAAAACTGTTCACTAAAATTGATTTCTTTTTATTAGGTTTAAGTGGAAATCCTGCAGATATAGAAAGAAGAGAAGCAGTATTTGGAAAGAATTTTATACCTCCTAAAAAGCCAAAAACCTTTCTTCAGTTAGTATGGGAAGCATTACAAGATGTCACTTTAATTATATTAGAAATTGCAGCCATAGTATCATTGGGCCTTTCTTTTTATCAACCTCCAGAAGGGAACAATGCAGGTAAGTAAATTGGGGAGGAAAAGAAGACTATTCTGTGTGGTATTTAAGTTCAGCTCTTAAACCCTAATAAAAACAGCAGGCCAGCATTTATTAACAGTTTGCTACCTGCTAGATGTCATTCTAATAGTACTTTTAATAGTTCTTTAAATATATTATCTCAGATAATTTTTCCAGAAATCCTGTGAGGTAGATGGTGTCATCTGTGTTTTATAAGTGAGCCACAGAGGTTAAGAAACTTGCCCACATATGCATACACTGCGTGGAAAGGAGCCAGGTCATATGCGTGATGTGTTGTATGTCATGGTGGTTTTTAAGTTCTTTAGAACACTGTTGTGAAAAATTCATTTTTCATTGGGGGATTTTTTTAAAATTCTTTGGAATATTATTATAGAAGCAGAATTTATTCTTTTCCCCAAGCCATTAAGTTTCTGGGTTCTTAAAATGTTGTATATATCTTATTGTTATATACGTGATTTGGATGATTTCTTTACCTTCTTAGAAATGTTTATGCTACAAAGTATTCTGCTTAAGGTAACTCTGCTTTAACCTATAGCTTTTTCTCCTGCCTTTCTATTTCTTTCATTTCTCTTTTAAATTTCTTCTTCGTTTTCTTTAGAATAGATTATTTACAATGGATATTCCTGACAGTACATTCTATATCTTACAGAAGACCTAACTTGGATTTTGGTCACTCTATTTAAGTAGTTCTAGAGGGAACTAGTGGCATTTTATATATCAGGCGAATGATTCACCAACATATTTTTGTTTGCAAAAGCTTCATTCCTCTACCTTTCAAGTTATGAAGAGTTTAATAAGTATTTGCTAACTTGGCATAAGTAATCATTTAAATTCTTCAAAGATATGCCTAGAGCTCAAGTGAGAGAAAGCTCACTTAAGCTCTTTTAGGGGTTGAGGGCAGGAGTGGAAGCAGATAGTTAGATACTTGGTCACAGAGGCTGAAGTCTGTGTAGATCAGGGTTTCTCAGAGCAGCACTGTTGACATTTGCACTGGAACATTCACTACTGTCACATGTTCACTGTACCATTGCCCAATAGAGGCAGCCAACAGATGTCTCCAGAGGTCAGGTATCCTATAAGGGCGGAATTGCCTGTGGGATAGTATCATTGGGCCTTTCTTTTTATCAACCTCCAGAAGGGAACAATGCAGGTAAGTAAATTGGGGAGGAAAAGAAGACTATTCTGTGTGGTATTTAAGTTCAGCTCTTAAACCCTAATAAAAACAGCAGGCCAGCATTTATTAACAGTTTGCTACCTGCTAGATGTCATTCTAATAGTACTTTTAATAGTTCTTTAAATATATTATCTCAGATAATTTTTCCAGAAATCCTGTGAGGTAGATGGTGTCATCTGTGTTTTATAAGTGAGCCACAGAGGTTAAGAAACTTGCCCACATATGCATACACTGCGTGGAAAGGAGCCAGGTCATATGCGTGATGTGTTGTATGTCATGGTGGTTTTTAAGTTCTTTAGAACACTGTTGTGAAAAATTCATTTTTCATTGGGGGATTTTTTTAAAATTCTTTGGAATATTATTATAGAAGCAGAATTTATTCTTTTCCCCAAGCCATTAAGTTTCTGGGTTCTTAAAATGTTGTATATATCTTATTGTTATATACGTGATTTGGATGATTTCTTTACCTTCTTAGAAATGTTTATGCTACAAAGTATTCTGCTTAAGGTAACTCTGCTTTAACCTATAGCTTTTTCTCCTGCCTTTCTATTTCTTTCATTTCTCTTTTAAATTTCTTCTTCGTTTTCTTTAGAATAGATTATTTACAATGGATATTCCTGACAGTACATTCTATATCTTACAGAAGACCTAACTTGGATTTTGGTCACTCTATTTAAGTAGTTCTAGAGGGAACTAGTGGCATTTTATATATCAGGCGAATGATTCACCAACATATTTTTGTTTGCAAAAGCTTCATTCCTCTACCTTTCAAGTTATGAAGAGTTTAATAAGTATTTGCTAACTTGGCATAAGTAATCATTTAAATTCTTCAAAGATATGCCTAGAGCTCAAGTGAGAGAAAGCTCACTTAAGCTCTTTTAGGGGTTGAGGGCAGGAGTGGAAGCAGATAGTTAGATACTTGGTCACAGAGGCTGAAGTCTGTGTAGATCAGGGTTTCTCAGAGCAGCACTGTTGACATTTGCACTGGAACATTCACTACTGTCACATGTTCACTGTACCATTGCCCAATAGAGGCAGCCAACAGATGTCTCCAGAGGTCGCAGGTATCCTATAAGGGGGCGGAATTGCCTGTGGGTGAGAATCACTGATACAGATAAGCAAGGGTTTAGGCAATATTCATGTCAATATGCGCCAAATTATTTTTTAAACTTTTACTTATTAAATAAATGATACATATTTCACTGTTGAAAAATTAGCAGAGGGGAATGACATTTCAAAGAAAATCATATTCACTGAAAATCTCACTGTTTAATTACTGCTGTACTATTTTGAGAGATATATATATCCTATGACCTGAAAAAAAAATTTTGGATGTCATTGTGGTGTACAGGTATGTGCATGTGTGCACAGGTGGGTAGACATGAGGATATGTAAGTGTGTGTGGCTTTTTATCTAGAAAGGGAGATGATACCATGTTTAGCAACATACAGCTCATTTCTTTACTGCTTGGTTTACCCAGCTGTCATAGAATACTGAGAATTGATGTTCTAGACCTGAGTAAGTTAGCAGATGATTAAAAACTTTTTATTTGTAACGTTCTTTCCCAGGACTATAAGAAAACTGAAGAAAAATATTTTCAGTGGTAGTGGGTTTTTTCTATTCACAGAATCTGGTCAGGTCTTGGAATTCAGACTGCTTAATTTGTAGGATATTGTGGCAGGCCCTTTTTCAGTTTGCTTAAGGAGATAACTGGTGTTAGAGCCAGCTGAGAGGATAAATCTAGTGTTGTCAGTGTCTTAGGGCCATTTAGAGAGACTCGAGATCTACCAGAAGGTGTTAATAAACTGATGTTGTTGCTCCTTATGGTTTCCAAAAGCTTCATTCCTCTACCTTTCAAGTTATGAAGAGTTTAATAAGTATTTGCTAACTTGGCATAAGTAATCATTTAAATTCTTCAAAGATATGCCTAGAGCTCAAGTGAGAGAAAGCTCACTTAAGCTCTTTTAGGGGTTGAGGGCAGGAGTGGAAGCAGATAGTTAGATACTTGGTCACAGAGGCTGAAGTCTGTGTAGATCAGGGTTTCTCAGAGCAGCACTGTTGACATTTGCACTGGAACATTCACTACTGTCACATGTTCACTGTACCATTGCCCAATAGAGGCAGCCAACAGATGTCTCCAGAGGTCGCAGGTATCCTATAAGGGGGCGGAATTGCCTGTGGGTGAGAATCACTGATACAGATAAGCAAGGGTTTAGGCAATATTCATGTCAATATGCGCCAAATTATTTTTTAAACTTTTACTTATTAAATAAATGATACATATTTCACTGTTGAAAAATTAGCAGAGGGGAATGACATTTCAAAGAAAATCATATTCACTGAAAATCTCACTGTTTAATTACTGCTGTACTATTTTGAGAGATATATATATCCTATGACCTGAAAAAAAAATTTTGGATGTCATTGTGGTGTACAGGTATGTGCATGTGTGCACAGGTGGGTAGACATGAGGATATGTAAGTGTGTGTGGCTTTTTATCTAGAAAGGGAGATGATACCATGTTTAGCAACATACAGCTCATTTCTTTACTGCTTGGTTTACCCAGCTGTCATAGAATACTGAGAATTGATGTTCTAGACCTGAGTAAGTTAGCAGATGATTAAAAACTTTTTATTTGTAACGTTCTTTCCCAGGACTATAAGAAAACTGAAGAAAAATATTTTCAGTGGTAGTGGGTTTTTTCTATTCACAGAATCTGGTCAGGTCTTGGAATTCAGACTGCTTAATTTGTAGGATATTGTGGCAGGCCCTTTTTCAGTTTGCTTAAGGAGATAACTGGTGTTAGAGCCAGCTGAGAGGATAAATCTAGTGTTGTCAGTGTCTTAGGGCCATTTAGAGAGACTCGAGATCTACCAGAAGGTGTTAATAAACTGATGTTGTTGCTCCATGGTAAAAGTTAGTGTTTGTATTTCAAAAAAAGAAAAAACTAGTGTATTTCATGTATCTTTTCATCATATTATTTAACACTTAAGATGTGGTGACTTGCTTAAAGAAAATCCAATAATTATAAATCAATAGTCATAGAAAATCAAATTATCAAAATTTCTTACTAGTGCTGTTTGGTATGAAAATAAGCAGTATAAATCTATAGTCACTTTGTACCACTATAGTGGTTCTCAAACTCTTTGGTCTTGGAACCCTTTTACACTCTCAAAGCATCAAGAACTCCAAAGAAGTTTTGATCATGTGAGCTCTGTCAGTAGATATTTACTGTATTCTGAATTAAAACTGAGAAATTTAAAAATATCAGTGACTTTAAAAATAATAAATATTGTTAATATGTAATTATACTTCCTGTAATTATTAATGGGTTTCAAATGAGATAATGAAGTGTAGTGGTATTTTTAATTTCATTGTATCTCATTAGTATCTGGCTTAATTGAAGATAACTGGATTCTCACCAACTTGTGCAGTCATTATATCATATTTAACTCATGTACTGTAGTGTTTGAAAAATCTCACTATACATTCATGAAATATGAGACAAATAACATCTTAGTATTATTATAAAAACAGTTCTGACTGTGAGGATCTCCCTGGAGTTCCTAAACAATACCTTAAGAACTGCTTTTTTGCACTATTAATATATACACTTGATATACGACCCAAGAATCACATAGGGAATTTTAAAATGGCATATTTGCCCTGTTTATCACAGGCTGAATAGAAACTGATTGTTCTAGACCTGAGTAAGTTAGCAGATGATTAAAAACTTTTTATTTGTAACGTTCTTTCCCAGGACTATAAGAAAACTGAAGAAAAATATTTTCAGTGGTAGTGGGTTTTTTCTATTCACAGAATCTGGTCAGGTCTTGGAATTCAGACTGCTTAATTTGTAGGATATTGTGGCAGGCCCTTTTCAGTTTGCTTAAGGAGATAACTGGTGTTAGAGCCAGCTGAGAGGATAAATCTAGTGTTGTCAGTGTCTTAGGGCCATTTAGAGAGACTCGAGATCTACCAGAAGGTGTTAATAAACTGATGTTGTTGCTCCATGGTAAAAGTTAGTGTTTGTATTTCAAAAAAAGAAAAAACTAGTGTATTTCATGTATCTTTTCATCATATTATTTAACACTTAAGATGTGGTGACTTGCTTAAAGAAAATCCAATAATTATAAATCAATAGTCATAGAAAATCAAATTATCAAAATTTCTTACTAGTGCTGTTTGGTATGAAAATAAGCAGTATAAATCTATAGTCACTTTGTACCACTATAGTGGTTCTCAAACTCTTTGGTCTTGGAACCCTTTTACACTCTCAAAGCATCAAGAACTCCAAAGAAGTTTTGATCATGTGAGCTCTGTCAGTAGATATTTACTGTATTCTGAATTAAAACTGAGAAATTTAAAAATATCAGTGACTTTAAAAATAATAAATATTGTTAATATGTAATTATACTTCCTGTAATTATTAATGGGTTTCAAATGAGATAATGAAGTGTAGTGGTATTTTTAATTTCATTGTATCTCATTAGTATCTGGCTTAATTGAAGATAACTGGATTCTCACCAACTTGTGCAGTCATTATATCATATTTAACTCATGTACTGTAGTGTTTGAAAAATCTCACTATACATTCATGAAATATGAGACAAATAACATCTTAGTATTATTATAAAAACAGTTCTGACTGTGAGGATCTCCCTGGAGTTCCTAAACAATACCTTAAGAACTGCTTTTTTGCACTATTAATATATACACTTGATATACGACCCAAGAATCACATAGGGAATTTTAAAATGGCATATTTGCCCTGTTTATCACAGGCTGAATTCAGATGCTCAGTACCTCTCAGATGAATGTATATTTAAGGGAACACTTTTTGTTACTGTGTTTATACTTGGATTTTACTGAAAATGTGATTTTAAAAAAACTTTTTTCATGTATAACTGGTAAACTGCGGTCTTTTCCTAACTTTGATTTTTGAGATTAATTTTTTCCTACAGCTCCCTTAAAAATTTGTAACCAAAAACAAACAAAAATTTGTAACGGTCATCAGTAGGAAAAGAATTAAATTTTTAGAAATGCTTTACTACTATCTTATTTCTCAATCATTTTAACTTTGTGTAATATGAGGTAGAATTATATATGATGAAATATGTCACTAACTTTATGCTGTCTTTTGAAATTTTCAGTAGCAGTTTAGTTATAAATACATATACATGTGAGGTTTAAACCTGAAAAGTAAGTAACTTTCACAGTTCCTTTCCCTTAACCTCTGTTGCAGTGTCTTTAAACTTTTTTGGTTATTTATCCTGTAAGGAAAAGATCTGAGCACATGTCTCCAAATGATGCATTTATGAATTACATATACTTAAAACTATATAAAATGTGTGTGTTTTAAAACATATAAAAACAGAAATTGAAAGATTAAGAAAATGAAAGTTTTAAATTTTTAGTAACCATAAAACATCATGATTGATCTTACATTATTATTCTTTATAATCTTGATTTGGCCTGATTTGGGGTTTTGTTTTCTTGGTTTTAAATGTCTGTCTTAGCTGGAAAAAAGCTCACAACATTAGGTAAATCCAAGAGGAGAATTTTAGTGTACTCACTAAGTCGTGACATACCATGATGCATCCACCAGTTATATAAAAGCTTTTGTTGAACTATTACTGGTCAGTTTTCATCTGATATCATGCTGCTGTTTGCACGCTATTATAAATGCAATATATATTTACATAAGTAAATATTTTACATTTTTAACTTAAGATAAGCCCTCGCTAATTCATGAAACAGTTCTGACTGTGAGGATCTCCTGAGTTCCTAAACAATACCTTAAGAACTGCTTTTTTGCACTATTAATATATACACTTGATATACGACCCAAGAATCACATAGGGAATTTTAAAATGGCATATTTGCCCTGTTTATCACAGGCTGAATTCAGATGCTCAGTACCTCTCAGATGAATGTATATTTAAGGGAACACTTTTTGTTACTGTGTTTATACTTGGATTTTACTGAAAATGTGATTTTAAAAAAACTTTTTTCATGTATAACTGGTAAACTCGGTCTTTTCCTAACTTTGATTTTTGAGATTAATTTTTCCTACAGCTCCTTAAAAATTTGTAACCAAAAACAAACAAAAATTTGTAACGGTCATCAGTAGGAAAAGAATTAAATTTTTAGAAATGCTTTACTACTATCTTATTTCTCAATCATTTTAACTTTGTGTAATATGAGGTAGAATTATATATGATGAAATATGTCACTAACTTTATGCTGTCTTTTGAAATTTTCAGTAGCAGTTTAGTTATAAATACATATACATG
Organism: Tragulus kanchil; assembly: GCA_022376925.1. NCBI lineage: Eukaryota > Metazoa > Chordata > Mammalia > Artiodactyla > Tragulidae > Tragulus > Tragulus kanchil. Next base: position 238,201,633 of record JAIOJX010000004.1, on the reverse strand, counting down.
TGAGGTTTAAACCTGAAAAGTAAGTAACTTTCACAGTTCCTTTCCCTTAACCTCTGTTGCAGTGTCTTTAAACTTTTTTGGTTATTTATCCTGTAAGGAAAAGATCTGAGCACATGTCTCCAAATGATGCATTTATGAATTACATATACTTAAAACTATATAAAATGTGTGTGTTTTAAAACATATAAAAACAGAAATTGAAAGATTAAGAAAATGAAAGTTTTAAATTTTTAGTAACCATAAAACATCATGATTGATCTTACATTATTATTCTTTATAATCTTGATTTGGCCTGATTTGGGGTTTTGTTTTCTTGGTTTTAAATGTCTGTCTTAGCTGGAAAAAAGCTCACAACATTAGGTAAATCCAAGAGGAGAATTTTAGTGTACTCACTAAGTCGTGACATACCATGATGCATCCACCAGTTATATAAAAGCTTTTGTTGAACTATTACTGGTCAGTTTTCATCTGATATCATGCTGCTGTTTGCACGCTATTATAAATGCAATATATATTTACATAAGTAAATATTTTACATTTTTAACTAGTAAGATCAAAGCCCACTGCAGTGCTTTCTTTGGAAGATAATGTTTTAACACTGCCTCCAAGTTGGTGAAAGTGGTCAATATAGTATTTCAGCCTTCCTCTGTTCTTGAGTTCAGACCTGCTTCTCTAAAGAGCAAATCTCCAGTCTCTGGGCAGGGGCATAGGTAAGGGTCAGCTGTCTTTACAAATTCTATTTAAGATAGTATAAACCATAGATTCGCTTAACTGGTTATTGTATGCAATGATACATGCTTATTTTGTTCAGCTTGAAAACAGTTAAAATAAAAGTTTTAGTATTTGGGTAATGGAACCACATGCTCAGTAGATCATTTTGTCATTTCCTTTGGAGAATATGCTGCGTACCCATGGTTGGTTGAGTCCTCCTGATGTTCACAGGGCTATTTTTTGTGATTGTTGACATCATCCTTTACATTTCACCCTTTGTTGATTTTTCTCCATTTTCTGTCTTCTCTTTCATCATCTGTACTACACATCTCTCACCCACTCATCTTTATTCAGTGCCCTTACCACCTCAAGTCCTCTCTTCAGTTCATGCTCACTATTAGGGAATATGCTTTATTGATTTCTAATGTTACTGGTTTACTCATTATTTTCTTGTGTATAATTCTTTTCCTATTCTGCATGTCCTAAGAGAAACATTGACTTTCAGGGTTGCTTCTCAACCCTTGGTAAGAAATAACTTTACAAAGGACCACAGAAGAACATGTTCCATTACATGAACTTATAAATAACCAAAGTAAGTTTTCAAAAAACAATGCTTAATCTTTGCTACATTTATATCCTTTCTGTTTTATTCTGTTTGATTTTTCAAAATTCTGGTCATGAATCACTGAATTGATTTTAGACTCACAAATAAATCACAGCCCAAGACCCAGAAAGAACTGACCTTGTTCTTTCTTCACCATTATTGACCCCCCAGTTTGTTTGTTTGTTGTTTAATTTTGGGGGCAGGCCACTTTTATTGGTCTTTCCTTTGTTTATTTTCATCCATCTTTGTTCTTTGGCCTGTGTGGGCCTCCCATCACAGTGGCCTCTCTCACTGCAGAGCTCCGTCTTGGTAGTCAGACACATCGGTCCAGCCGCTCCACGTCACATGGGATCTTCTCAGGCCAGGGATCAAACTGGCATCCCTTGCACTGCAAGGCGGTAGGTATCCTTACCCACTGGACCACCAGGGAAGCCTGACCCTACAGTTTTGAGGTCCCTTTTTTCCCTCCTCTGTTGTCTTCTAAATTCTTTTTCTGCTGTAGATCTTTTATGCTGACTTTATCCTCTCCCTGGAATCCTTATCCCTTGAATCTTCATGGCCAGTTCCCTTTTATCGTTAGGCTCCTAGCTCAAATGTCACGGAAACTTTAGAGGGGCCTTTGTTCACTCAATGACAGCCCTCTTTTTTCATTTGGTAGCACATTACCATATTTTATTTTCTTTATGGCCTTTATGATATCTAAAATTAACTATTTGTGCTTTATTACCTGAGTTCTGCATACATCATCCACACCTGCCAGTTTGAATATGGATTCTCTAAGGAGAAAGAGATTATATGTCTTATTCATTGTTAGCATCCTTAGCTTCGAAAATAGTGTCTGATACCTAGAGTAGGTGCTCAAATAATTGAATTAATGGGATTCCCTTGTAGTTCAGCTGATAAAGAATCCACTTGTATTGCAAGAGACCCCAGTTTGATTCCTGGGTCAGGAAGATCCCCTGGAGAAGGGAAGGGCTACCCACTCCAGTATTCTTGTAGTTCAGCTGATAAAGAATTTTCCATTGATTGGTAAGAAATAACTTTACAAAGGACCACAGAAGAACATGTTCCATTACATGAACTTATAAATAACCAAAGTAAGTTTTCAAAAAACAATGCTTAATCTTTGCTACATTTATATCCTTTCTGTTTTATTCTGTTTGATTTTTCAAAATTCTGGTCATGAATCACTGAATTGATTTTAGACTCACAAATAAATCACAGCCCAAGACCCAGAAAGAACTGACCTTGTTCTTTCTTCACCATTATTGACCCCCCAGTTTGTTTGTTTGTTGTGTAATTTTGGGNGCAGGCCACTTTTATTGGTCTTTCCTTTGTTTATTTTCATCCATCTTTGTTCTTTGGCCTGTGTGGGCCTCCCATCACAGTGGCCTCTCTCACTGCAGAGCTCCGTCTTGGTAGTCAGACACATCGGTCCAGCCGCTCCACGTCACATGGGATCTTCTCAGGCCAGGGATCAAACTGGCATCCCTTGCACTGCAAGGCGGTAGGTATCCTTACCCACTGGACCACCAGGGAAGCCTGACCCTACAGTTTTGAGGTCCCTTTTTTCCCTCCTCTGTTGTCTTCTAAATTCTTTTTCTGCTGTAGATCTTTTATGCTGACTTTATCCTCTCCCTGGAATCCTTATCCCTTGAATCTTCATGGCCAGTTCCCTTTTATCGTTAGGCTCCTAGCTCAAATGTCACGGAAACTTTAGAGGGGCCTTTGTTCACTCAATGACAGCCCTCTTTTTTCATTTGGTAGCACATTACCATATTTTATTTTCTTTATGGCCTTTATGATATCTAAAATTAACTATTTGTGCTTTATTACCTGAGTTCTGCATACATCATCCACACCTGCCAGTTTGAATATGGATTCTCTAAGGAGAAAGAGATTATATGTCTTATTCATTGTTAGCATCCTTAGCTTCGAAAATAGTGTCTGATACCTAGAGTAGGTGCTCAAATAATTGAATTAATGGGATTCCCTTGTAGTTCAGCTGATAAAGAATCCACTTGTATTGCAAGAGACCCCAGTTTGATTCCTGGGTCAGGAAGATCCCCTGGAGAAGGGAAGGGCTACCCACTCCAGTATTCTTGCCTGAAGAATTCCATGGTTCACCATGGGTCACAAAGAGTAGGACACAACTGAGCGACTTGACTTTCACTTTTTTACTTTACTTAAAAAAAATTTTTTTTTAACTTTGCTGAAAATTTAATGTTACGGAGGCGGCTCTCTTGGAGGCAGCTAACACAAGACTGTGGAGCACCAAGCCACGCATTGTGCCCTGTGCTGCTCAGACTAGCAAACAGTACAGTCAAGATGACTAAAGGTGATTCCAAGAAATCCAAGGGCAAGACGTCTGCTTATGCCTTCTTTGTGTAGACATGCAGAGAAGACCATAAGAAGAAAAACCCAGAGGTTCCTGTCAGTTTTGCCAAGTTTTCCAAGAAATGCTCTGAGGGATGGAAGACCATGTCAGGGTAAGAGACGTCTAAATTTGATGAAATGGCAAAGGCAGATAAAGTGCACTATGATGGGGAAATGAAGGACTACAGACCAACTAAGGGAGGCAAAAAGAAGGACCCTAATGTCCCCAAGAGGCCACCGTCTGGATTTTTCTTGTTCTGCTCTGGATTCCACCCCAAGATTAAGTCAACAAATCCAGCCATCTCTATTGGAGATGTGCCAGAGAAGCTGGGCAAGATGTGGAACAACTTAAGTGACAGCGAGAAGTAGCCATACATCAGCAAGGCAGCCAATCTGAAGAAGTATGAGAAGGGTGTCGCAAACTCTAAGTCTAAAGGGAAGTTTGATGGCACCAAGGGTCCTGCTAAAGTTGCCTGGAAAAAGGTAGAAGAGGAAGATTAAGAGGAGGAAGAAGAAGAGGAGGAGAAGGAGGAGGATGAATTTAAAAAAAAACTGTTGATCTGTCTCTTTGTTTAGGAAGAAGAGAGGAGGTTTAGATAATTTGTGCTTTATTACCTGAGTTCTGCATACATCATCCACACCTGCCAGTTTGAATATGGATTCTCTAAGGAGAAAGAGATTATATGTCTTATTCATTGTTAGCATCCTTAGCTTCGAAAATAGTGTCTGATACCTAGAGTAGGTGCTCAAATAATTGAATTAATGGGATTCCCTTGTAGTTCAGCTGATAAAGAATCCACTTGTATTGCAAGAGACCCCAGTTTGATTCCTGGGTCAGGAAGATCCCCTGGAGAAGGGAAGGGCTACCCACTCCAGTATTCTTGCCTGAAGAATTCCATGGTTCACCATGGGTCACAAAGAGTAGGACACAACTGAGCGACTTTACTTTCACTTTTTTACTTTACTTAAAAAATTTTTTAACTTTGCTGAAAATTTAATGTTACGGAGGCGGCTCTCTTGGAGGCAGCTAACACAAGACTGTGGAGCACCAAGCCACGCATTGTGCCCTGTGCTGCTCAGACTAGCAAACAGTACAGTCAAGATGACTAAAGGTGATTCCAAGAAATCCAAGGGCAAGACGTCTGCTTATGCCTTCTTTGTGTAGACATGCAGAGAAGACCATAAGAAGAAAAACCCAGAGGTTCCTGTCAGTTTTGCCAAGTTTTCCAAGAAATGCTCTGAGGGATGGAAGACCATGTCAGGGTAAGAGACGTCTAAATTTGATGAAATGGCAAAGGCAGATAAAGTGCACTATGATGGGGAAATGAAGGACTACAGACCAACTAAGGGAGGCAAAAAGAAGGACCCTAATGTCCCCAAGAGGCCACCGTCTGGATTTTTCTTGTTCTGCTCTGGATTCCACCCCAAGATTAAGTCAACAAATCCAGCCATCTCTATTGGAGATGTGCCAGAGAAGCTGGGCAAGATGTGGAACAACTTAAGTGACAGCGAGAAGTAGCCATACATCAGCAAGGCAGCCAATCTGAAGAAGTATGAGAAGGGTGTCGCAAACTCTAAGTCTAAAGGGAAGTTTGATGGCACCAAGGGTCCTGCTAAAGTTGCCTGGAAAAAGGTAGAAGAGGAAGATTAAGAGGAGGAAGAAGAAGAGGAGGAGAAGGAGGAGGATGAATTTAAAAAAAAACTGTTGATCTGTCTCTTTGTGAATATCTTAGAGTAGGGAGCACCATAATTGATACTCTCGCTGGAGATGTGTCTGTCGCCCTCATTAGGTTAATCAGTCAATTGGATCATGATCATATTGTAGTCTCTCCAAGTACTCTCGCAGTTGTCAGTGGTTTACATAAAGTGGCCATGGATGTCTGGAGCACGTGGAAACTGTATCAAAGTTGTACATATTTCCAAACATTTTTAAAACGAAAAGGTTCTCATGTTCTCCTTATCCTGTGCACTTTGCTGTTGGTGTGATAATGCATTTAAAGATGTTTCTGGCATTTTTTTGTTTGTTTAATTTGTAAGGTGGTGTGTTAACTCTGTGGTCATTGGCTAGAAACCCTGAGGTCTCAGTTGTACATATTTATAGTTTGTAAAAAGAACAGAGCAACCGAGATGCCCTCTTGACGCTCCTTGCTTGGTGTGGAGGCTGTGGGGGCGCTGCCTCCCGGAGGGGCCGTAGCTCAGGGTATGCACTCTGGGACTGGACCTGGGACACAGTGCACATCCATTTAGCTTCAGATTGTCTTGTTTTTGTATATAGCGACATCGCATCCCACTGCCATTCTTAGCTGTGGAAAAGGGGGACTCAGCCATCATGAGAAGTGTTTTTGATCCTTTTTAGTTGAAGTGTGGTAGTCTTAAATTGTTCATTTTTTAAACAAACTGTAGAACTCTTCATTGTAAGCAAAGCCAAGAGCCACTGCACCAATGAAAGTTCAAGAACCTTCTGTACTAAACACGATCTGCAATGTTAATGTTATTTTTTTGTATGTTTAGAGTGCTTAAATTTTTTGAAGTTAAATAAGCAGTATTACATTTAAATTAAAATTTTATGTCACAAAGTTAAGCTTTTATCATACTTCAGTGATATTGCTATGGCAGATAAGCATGATTCATGGGTAACACATAATACTCAGCTTTCTATGTATGACTTGCCTACTATATGTTATAATTAATAGCCTTAACCATTGGTTGAGGATGAAGGAGTCTCAACCACTACTCAGCCTGCTTTATAAGTGTTTTCTCATGTAATCCTTACAACAACTCCACAGTAAGGGGTGGTCTCCTGCCTTGACAGGTGAAGGAAGTGAGTGTCAAAATAAGTCACTTGCCTTAGGGTTAAGATGTAATCTTCCCAGTTTTTAGCACCCAGGATCCTTGGATCATGATCATATTGTAGTCTCTCCAAGTACTCTCGCAGTTGTCAGTGGTTTACATAAAGTGGCCATGGATGTCTGGAGCACGTGGAAACTGTATCAAAGTTGTACATATTTCCAAACATTTTTAAAACGAAAAGGTTCTCATGTTCTCCTTATCCTGTGCACTTTGCTGTTGGTGTGATAATGCATTTAAAGATGTTTCTGGCATTTTTTTGTTTGTTTAATTTGTAAGGTGGTGTGTTAACTCTGTGGTCATTGGCTAGAAACCCTGAGGTCTCAGTTGTACATATTTATAGTTTGTAAAAAGAACAGAGCAACCGAGATGCCCTCTTGACGCTCCTTGCTTGGTGTGGAGGCTGTGGGGGCGCTGCCTCCCGGAGGGGCCGTAGCTCAGGGTATGCACTCTGGGACTGGACCTGGGACACAGTGCACATCCATTTAGCTTCAGATTGTCTTGTTTTTGTATATAGCGACATCGCATCCCACTGCCATTCTTAGCTGTGGAAAAGGGGGACTCAGCCATCATGAGAAGTGTTTTTGATCCTTTTTAGTTGAAGTGTGGTAGTCTTAAATTGTTCATTTTTTAAACAAACTGTAGAACTCTTCATTGTAAGCAAAGCCAAGAGCCACTGCACCAATGAAAGTTCAAGAACCTTCTGTACTAAACACGATCTGCAATGTTAATGTTATTTTTTTGTATGTTTAGAGTGCTTAAATTTTTTGAAGTTAAATAAGCAGTATTACATTTAAATTAAAATTTTATGTCACAAAGTTAAGCTTTTATCATACTTCAGTGATATTGCTATGGCAGATAAGCATGATTCATGGGTAACACATAATACTCAGCTTTCTATGTATGACTTGCCTACTATATGTTATAATTAATAGCCTTAACCATTGGTTGAGGATGAAGGAGTCTCAACCACTACTCAGCCTGCTTTATAAGTGTTTTCTCATGTAATCCTTACAACAACTCCACAGTAAGTGGTGGTCTCCTGACTTGACAGATGAAGAAATTGAGTCTCAAAATAAGTCACTTGCCTTAGGGTTAAGATGTAATCTTCCCCAGTGTCCTCCCTCTTAGCTAGCACCCAGGACTGCCTTCCTGTCCTAAAGATGAGAATCTTTAGAGGCAGGGAACTTGAAATGAACTGAGTAAGCATCATCCTCACTGTGGAATGCTTTGAGTCAATAAGGTGTTTAGAGCTATACGTAAAATTAACGGAGCCTATCAACATCATAATTACATGTGTGTTGCCATCAATTCAGAATCTTCTTCTGATAAACTGTTTCTTTCTTTCCAAATAGTTTGTGGAGACGTTTCTGTTGGAGAGGAAGAAGGTGAAGGTGAAACTGGCTGGATTGAAGGAGCCGCCATCCTCTTGTCGGTAGTGTGTGTGGTGTTAGTCACAGCTTTTAATGACTGGAGTAAGGAGAAGCAGTTCAGAGGCTTGCAGAGTCGAATTGAACAAGAACAAAAGTTCACAGTCATCCGAGGTGGTCAGGTCATTCAGATACCCGTGGCCGACATCACTGTTGGAGACATTGCTCAAGTGAAATACGGTAAGTAAAACAGGGCAGCCCATCTGACAGGTGAGGTCAGATAGGACTAGAGTACTGTCGTCAGATAGTACTGAGGTCAGATAGGACTGATAGTATTGCAGTCTTGTTCACAGCTTAGTTTACCATTATTTCTTTCCAGGTGATCTTCTTCCCGCTGATGGCATACTTATTCAAGGCAATGATCTTAAGATTGATGAGAGCTCATTGACTGGTGAATCTGATCACGTTAAGAAATCTTTAGATAAGGATCCCTTACTTTTATCAGGTATGAATTTCTCTTATCTGATTTTAACGTTATGACAGTATTACATTAAATTAAAATTTTATGTCACAAAGTTAAGCTTTTATCATACTTCAGTGATATTGCTATGGCAGATAAGCATGATTCATGGGTAACACATAATACTCAGCTTTCTATGTATGACTTGCCTACTATATGTTATAATTAATAGCCTTAACCATTGGTTGAGGATGAAGGAGTCTCAACCACTACTCAGCCTGCTTTATAAGTGTTTTCTCATGTAATCCTTACAACAACTCCACAGTAAGTGGTGGTCTCCTGACTTGACAGATGAAGAAATTGAGTCTCAAAATAAGTCACTTGCCTTAGGGTTAAGATGTAATTTTCCCCCAGTGTCCTCCCTCTTAGCTAGCACCCAGGACTGCCTTCCTGTCCTAAAGATGAGAATCTTTAGAGGCAGGGAACTTGAAATGAACTGAGTAAGCATCATCCTCACTGTGGAATGCTTTGAGTCAATAAGGTGTTTAGAGCTATACGTAAAATTAACGGAGCCTATCAACATCATAATTACATGTGTGTTGCCATCAATTCAGAATCTTCTTCTGATAAACTGTTTCTTTCTTTCCAAATAGTTTGTGGAGACGTTTCTGTTGGAGAGGAAGAAGGTGAAGGTGAAACTGGCTGGATTGAAGGAGCCGCCATCCTCTTGTCGGTAGTGTGTGTGGTGTTAGTCACAGCTTTTAATGACTGGAGTAAGGAGAAGCAGTTCAGAGGCTTGCAGAGTCGAATTGAACAAGAACAAAAGTTCACAGTCATCCGAGGTGGTCAGGTCATTCAGATACCCGTGGCCGACATCACTGTTGGAGACATTGCTCAAGTGAAATACGGTAAGTAAAACAGGGCAGCCCATCTGACAGGTGAGGTCAGATAGGACTAGAGTACTGTCGTCAGATAGTACTGAGGTCAGATAGGACTGATAGTATTGCAGTCTTGTTCACAGCTTAGTTTACCATTATTTCTTTCCAGGTGATCTTCTTCCCGCTGATGGCATACTTATTCAAGGCAATGATCTTAAGATTGATGAGAGCTCATTGACTGGTGAATCTGATCACGTTAAGAAATCTTTAGATAAGGATCCCTTACTTTTATCAGGTATGAATTTCTCTTATAACCTTGAACTTTTTCCTCCTCCACAACTGTATACGCCTGTCAGCAAACAGTCTCCCTAAAAGCCAGTAATATGAAGGGGATTCCATACTTTGTGTTAGCTTCTATCTTTATAATCCTTAGAGACTGTTTTTGGTAAGTTGGCAGAGACATTAGAGATCTTTAAGTTCAGAGCTATATTTTATAAATGAGGAACTCAAAAAATAAAATGGGATCTGTGAGTCAGTGTTACTTAAAGCTATATAATGATAAAACTAAAGTCTATACCTAATGATCTCTGTTGTGAAATATAAAATTAAAGAATGATTATGTGTTTAAATCAAGTTAATGAATTTTCTATGGTAGCCTATAAATGACAGGTGTTTGGTTTTTTTAAAAAAAGAAAAAATTCGTAAATTCCTTAAAGTTAACGTAATCTCACTTCCTCATTATTGAGGGATGAGTCTGAGACATTAGCTGTGTATCTAAGGTGACTAGTAATAAATAAGTCCAAGAGGAGCACCACATCTACCAGGCAGAGCTGACTGCACATGGTTAAGGAAAGTTCTGAAAACGGAAGTGTTCATATGGATGAAGGTACTATCTGAAAATGGGAGATAGGTGTCCACTCAGAAGGCTCTTGTCTATTCTTGAGGCTAATTGGAAATGAAATGGAAGGGATGTTGAAAAGAATTACAATCTGCCTTCTAAAATGAAAGCAAACCAGAGCCACAACTCATCTCCAAAAGTATACCAGTTCCTTAACTTTGTTTTCCAGTTTCCTATTTTTAGTTTTGTAATAGTCTTTATAGAATTTACAAAACTTCTTATAAAACACTTGTTTTAAGTATATTTTTAGATTGAGTTACACTAGCATTTAGAATGAGAAAATGCTGCCTATTTGTCTTTAATTATCATTTTCTGATGTTAATGAAATGTTAACATCTCCCTCATTGAAAGGAGACTCTGCTTGTTTAGCCATGTAATAACTTGGCTGTGCTTTTTCACTTCTCTGTGAACTTCACATTCTAATTGGTTGGAAATGATTTCACTGAACCCAGTGTCAAACTTGTGACAAGGGTCAGTTAAGTTAGAATCACAGCTTCAGAGCGCATACCTAAGTTTAGCCATTACCTTTTTAAGATTTGTAAATATTATGTGCCAGAAGGCTTGTTGCAAAACATGCCACCGTTAAACAGTCATTTTATGTATGTACATTTATAAACACCATCGCAAATAAGGGGAAGGTTTCAGTTGTAATATAATCTTGTTTCTTTGAAAAGAAGAATCTTGAGATTTGTATACCTTCAGTATCCTACACTACTAAGAGCTTTCATACTCTGAGTTTTTCTTTCTTTTTTTTTTTTTTGAGTTTTTCTTTATATTGGTGTGCCTAAAATTCATTTCGAATAGAAATCTTGGCTATATAATATAGATACATTTAAGGTATGCTTATTTTACTTACTCCTTTCCGTATTTCTAAGAAACTGTGGTTAGTGTTAACCAGGTAAAATCGGTCATCTTTCCAAAGGAGAGGAAAGCTAGCTTCTCAGACCTAAGCCATGGACTGACAAGGCCACAATATTTGATGAATGGAGATCATCTCCTCTTGTGTTTTTGCAGCATATACTTCATGCTTTTTGCAATAGATCTAGCTTATTCACATGGTGCTTAGCTCTTAGTGTCTTAGGATGACCTCCTGTTACGGAACCTTGGTCCTTTTCTGTTTTAACAGAGGTAGCTGCTAAGTTTTTGTAGATTCAGGTTCTTGACACACCAAGTATATGAAGAGGGACTCTATAAATTTTCAATGTTTAAGAAAAGGCTGAAATAACTTTCTGGAATCCCTTATCACTGTACATGTGGGAAAGTTTTTCTACGTTTATTTCCCTCTTCCAAAAATGTACTGAAAACATGAAATGCATTTATTTTTAAATTTATTCTCATGATGCCATCTCTCACGGCTGTTCTTGGCTTTTTAAATTTAGATGTTTAAAAGCGCTTATTCAGTTAGCTGTGGGGATATGACCAGAACAGACGCTGTTTACTTTGCATGAGCCTATTAGCTGCCAGTGTTTGATCACCTGTGGTAAAGAAGTACAGAACAGAAACTGAAATTTGCTAAAAGCTAGACCTGTGAAAAGAAACTGTCGTTTGCATTTTGTCCTTGCTCAATAAACATTGTTTCACTGTCCTTCATTTTATTTCTTTTTTCACTTGCATTTTTACTGGCATAGAAACTAACACTGAAGTAGTCATAATGTAGTTTTTTTTAAGGCAAGAAAATCAAAGACTTAAAAATTCATATTGGGTAAATTTACTCAGTAATTAATAGTCACATATAAATTCTTAAGTCCCAAAGTAAGTACACATGCTTCACAATCTTATTTTGCAAATAACAACTGAATATTGATTTGGCATACGGGGTGGTAGCAGGTGCTACAGACCTGCCATCTAGATGGTTTAAACTAAGAGAACAGATAAGTAAGTGATAACTATAAAGGCGACTTTTTCTTTTTTTTGACTAACAAATCAGTGACACAGACATCTAGTGGTACCTAGGTTATGGCATGGGGGTTATGTAGAAACATTTCCTTTTTTGTTTGACCACTTCTATTGGTCTTTCATCATCCATCTTTGTTCTTTTGACCTGTGTGGGCCTCCCATCGCAGTGGCCCCTCTCGTCGCAGAGCACCAACTCTGGGCGCATGCGCTCCAGAGCACTGGCTGGGTAATTGGACACATCGGTCCAGCCGCTCATGGCACATGGGATCTTCCCAGGCCAGAAGTCGAATTGGCATCCCTTGTCCTGCAAGCAGTGTCTTTACCCACTGGACCACCAGCGAAGCCCCTAAAGATGACTTTGAGTACTTAAAAAAGAGTTTCAGTTTTGAAAGCGACTTAAAGTTCACAAAAATATTAGAACAGAGAGGTGGAAAGCCTTTAGTGAGTAACGAAAAGGTACAGAGGTGTGGATGTACAGGTTGGAAAGCTGTGAGCAAGCTTAGCATTGTATCATAAGGAGCATGTACCCTCTGTCCTCTTGACAGAGCTGGAGTGAATCTGCCTGGTCACTTAATAGTCATCCTGAGCAAATTTCTCTGATAATAGTAATGCCTGCCAGCATGTGAGATAGTGGTGAGGGACAGAGAATTCAGTCAGGGTTCCCATCTCTGCTCCCAAGCTTTTTATAATGGAGTTTTATATTAGAGCAAAGGATGAAAAAGTTTGGAAGGTGGGTTGGTCTCCAAAAGACTTTGGACCTTATGCAATAGGCAAGATAGAGTCAGAAGTTTTAGAGCCATGAGAAAGTTATGATAAAATTACATTTTAGAAAGCTTTAAACTATTTCAAGATGAACTGGAAAGACCAACCAGCTAGGAAGCTGTTGCAGTGATTGAGGTAAGCTGGCATGAAAGTCTGGATTAGGGAGAGGTGGCAGGCTTGCCCGGGGAATATGGCAGTTCTTGTTGTGTTATCTTTTTGGTTCCAAGCACATTCTTTATAAGTGATGTCTTTCTCAGAGAAATGTCCCTAATGAAAAAAAAAATTGCAGGTGCTACAGACCTGCCATCTAGATGGTTAACTGAGAACAGATAAGTAAGTGATAACTATAAAGGCGACTTTTCTTTTTGACTAACAAATCAGTGACACAGACATCTAGTGGTACCTAGGTTATGGCATGGGGGTTATGTAGAAACATTTCCTTTTTTGTTTGACCACTTCTATTGGTCTTTCATCATCCATCTTTGTTCTTTTGACCTGTGTGGGCCTCCCATCGCAGTGGCCCCTCTCGTCGCAGAGCACCAACTCTGGGCGCATGCGCTCCAGAGCACTGGCTGGGTAATTGGACACATCGGTCCAGCCGCTCATGGCACATGGGATCTTCCCAGGCCAGAAGTCGAATTGGCATCCCTTGTCCTGCAAGCAGTGTCTTTACCCACTGGACCACCAGCGAAGCCCCTAAAGATGACTTTGAGTACTTAAAAAAGAGTTTCAGTTTTGAAAGCGACTTAAAGTTCACAAAAATATTAGAACAGAGAGGTGGAAAGCCTTTAGTGAGTAACGAAAAGGTACAGAGGTGTGGATGTACAGGTTGGAAAGCTGTGAGCAAGCTTAGCATTGTATCATAAGGAGCATGTACCCTCTGTCCTCTTGACAGAGCTGGAGTGAATCTGCCTGGTCACTTAATAGTCATCCTGAGCAAATTTCTCTGATAATAGTAATGCCTGCCAGCATGTGAGATAGTGGTGAGGGACAGAGAATTCAGTCAGGGTTCCCATCTCTGCTCCCAAGCTTTTTATAATGGAGTTTTATATTAGAGCAAAGGATGAAAAAGTTTGGAAGGTGGGTTGGTCTCCAAAAGACTTTGGACCTTATGCAATAGGCAAGATAGAGTCAGAAGTTTTAGAGCCATGAGAAAGTTATGATAAAATTACATTTTAGAAAGCTTTAAACTATTTCAAGATGAACTGGAAAGACCAACCAGCTAGGAAGCTGTTGCAGTGATTGAGGTAAGCTGGCATGAAAGTCTGGATTAGGGAGAGGTGGCAGGCTTGCCCGGGGAATATGGCAGTTCTTGTTGTGTTATCTTTTTGGTTCCAAGCACATTCTTTATAAGTGATGTCTTTCTCAGAGAAATGTCCCTAATGATAAAAATACGTAAATATTGAACATCCATTGAACCCCTCAATTATACTTGAGTCTTATTTTTAGACTGTGTAGGTATACTGTTATCCTCATTTGTGGACTGATAATTGAGATAGTGCAGTTTGCTCCTGTCACAGGATAAATGAGTAGAAGAGGGAGTTTTGAACTCAGATGACCTATGACAGATTTAAAACGTTAAACAGAAGAATTTAGGCTTTATTTAATGTCTTACTAAATTTTGAAATTGAATTTTCTATTGTTATAGGTACCCATGTAATGGAAGGCTCTGGAAGAATGGTAGTTACTGCTGTAGGTGTAAATTCTCAAACTGGAATTATCTTTACCTTACTTGGAGCTGGAGGTGAAGAGGAAGAGAAGAAAGATGAGAAGAAAAAGGAAAAGAAAAGTAAGAATAGCAATATGCTTATTGGTATTTGGAAATACAGTAGCCCTGTTGTAAGAACTTATCCAATAAGTACATTATTTCATCAGTTTTTAATATGTAGAGTTCTCCAAAAAGTTCATTACCCTTTGTAGTACTTTCAAGTGTTAGAATTGATAGAGGGGAATTTTTTTTTAAGCCTTAATATCAAGGACCTTATGAAGACATCAGTCCCCTTTACCATAGTCAGACAAATTCACTACCTCTTTGAACACTTTAAAATCTCCCCGTCATTTGACCAGCAAAATGAATTAAACCCTTCGTTCCTTTTTGCTTTTTTTTTTTTTTAACTACTTTCATACCAGCCATCCTTGTAAGACATACATCACATTGCACTTTGGCCTCATTAAGCGTTTTCATCTTTTTCAAGTTTTCTGCTACTCCCATGTCCCAGTCTTATGTAGTTGGCGAGTAAGATAGAGTCAGAAGTTTTAGAGCCATGAGAAAGTTATGATAAAATTACATTTTAGAAAGCTTTAAACTATTTCAAGATGAACTGGAAAGACCAACCAGCTAGGAAGCTGTTGCAGTGATTGAGGTAAGCTGGCATGAAAGTCTGGATTAGGGAGAGGTGGCAGGCTTGCCCGGGGAATATGGCAGTTCTTGTTGTGTTATCTTTTTGGTTCCAAGCACATTCTTTATAAGTGATGTCTTTCTCAGAGAAATGTCCCTAATGATAAAAATACGTAAATATTGAACATCCATTGAACCCCTCAATTATACTTGAGTCTTATTTTTAGACTGTGTAGGTATACTGTTATCCTCATTTGTGGACTGATAATTGAGATAGTGCAGTTTGCTCCTGTCACAGGATAAATGAGTAGAAGAGGGAGTTTTGAACTCAGATGACCTATGACAGATTTAAAACGTTAAACAGAAGAATTTAGGCTTTATTTAATGTCTTACTAAATTTTGAAATTGAATTTTCTATTGTTATAGGTACCCATGTAATGGAAGGCTCTGGAAGAATGGTAGTTACTGCTGTAGGTGTAAATTCTCAAACTGGAATTATCTTTACCTTACTTGGAGCTGGAGGTGAAGAGGAAGAGAAGAAAGATGAGAAGAAAAAGGAAAAGAAAAGTAAGAATAGCAATATGCTTATTGGTATTTGGAAATACAGTAGCCCTGTTGTAAGAACTTATCCAATAAGTACATTATTTCATCAGTTTTTAATATGTAGAGTTCTCCAAAAAGTTCATTACCCTTTGTAGTACTTTCAAGTGTTAGAATTGATAGAGGGGAATTTTTTTTTAAGCCTTAATATCAAGGACCTTATGAAGACATCAGTCCCCTTTACCATAGTCAGACAAATTCACTACCTCTTTGAACACTTTAAAATCTCCCTGTCATTTGACCAGCAAAATGAATTAAACCCTTCGTTCCTTTTTGCTTTTTTTTTTTTTTAACTACTTTCATACCAGCCATCCTTGTAAGACATACATCACATTGCACTTTGGCCTCATTAAGCGTTTTCATCTTTTTCAAGTTTTCTGCTACTCCCATGTCCCAGTCTTATGTAGTTGGCTTTTAGACATAAAATCACTTTGTCATTCAGTTTAGCACCTAGTATGTTTGTCTTGTTATATTCAGCCCTTCATTAGCTGTCAAGGTGTTACAATTTTAATCTTGATCCCTTGTGTCTACTGTCCCTACATGGAGGATCTATTATCAGCAAACTTGATAACCATAGTTTATCCACAAGGATCTTATTAGAAGCTCTGTTATAGAGAAATAGCTCAGAATCACTTCATTGAGGAGTATGTCCCTTTTTTTAAAAAGCCCTCCTTACTCTGCTCTACCACCGTTTACTCCAAAGTTTTTCCTTTTAGGATAACGACAGTTTACTGTGGTCTAGCCACTTGGATTTATTTAATTTTACTTAAACTAGTAAACCCATATTTGTCTCACACACATAGGTATTTTGGAATCTTGTAAAATAAATAGCTTATTAAAAATCTTGGCTTGCAGTATCTGCATCATTGTTTTTAATATTTCGGTGTTTTGTTTCATTCTTTGGATTTTGTCTTTAGCTGTGAAATCTTTATTTCAAACAGAAGCATGTTGGAAAAGTTCTGGCTGCAAGCAAGGGCGGCAAGCCCCACATTCAAGGTGTTTCCTATCCCATTCCTTGCAGCAGCCCTCCATGTGCAACCATGAGGTTTCTTAAGGCAGAGTGGAAGTCAGTTTAGAAACCAGTAGTGGTGATACCATGTGTTGGGCACTTTATGTGCATTATCTCAGTCATCTTTACAACCATACAAAAAAGACTATTTTTTTAATGATGAGTAGATTGAGGCTTACTAAGGTTTCATAACTTGCTTCAGGACGAAGAGCTTAGATAGTGGCAGATCAAGCCCAGTTTATCTGACTGAGGAGTCTCTGCTATTAACCATATATTATAATGCATCCTAATTGCAAGACACTGCTGTCAGCAAACCCTATTTAAAAAGAAAGGGAAGCCACAGTTTCTTTTTCAATAAACAAACATCCTTTTTTCTGAGATCTTTTATACACTTATTTTTATTAATCCAGTCAAGTGTTTTCCCAGGAATTAGCATCTAACTGACTATCCACGTTTTTTGATTCTTAGGGGGCATGTGTGTGTGTGTAATGGGAGACACCATTTTTTCATCTGGGATTTGCAGCTCTTCTCCCATTGCCTTGGATAAATTAATATTATATATTAATATAATCCAGGGTGATCTGTCTTCAGAATGTGAATGTTTGGTCTCTAGATGTGAGCTCGTCACAGTGGCTAGGTATTCTGCCTCCTCCTCTGTCTTGAGCGTGTGTTCCTCTTTGACCATATTTGCCCCATGTTTTCAAGTTTGAAGGTAGCTCTCCTTGATGGAGAAGTTCTCTTTCCTCTTCATCATTTTTATTATTAATATCATACTGCCTGCTCCAGACGATAGACCCAGTCCCTTCTAGATTACTTTTTTGCTTTAGACGTTCTTATCTTTCTGTGCTCTCCAAATCTAAGCTAATTTAGGGTTTACCTAACCTAATAGTCTTACCAGCTTAC
Source organism: Tragulus kanchil (assembly GCA_022376925.1). Classification (NCBI taxonomy): domain Eukaryota; kingdom Metazoa; phylum Chordata; class Mammalia; order Artiodactyla; family Tragulidae; genus Tragulus; species Tragulus kanchil. The sequence goes on along the minus strand of JAIOJX010000004.1, from coordinate 238,183,981 downwards.
TTGCTATTTTCTTTTTTATATATATATATATATTTTTTAAACCTTTATTTTGCTTTTAACTTTTACAGAGTTTTGTTGTTTACAGATATGTATGTTCCCAGATTAGTCATATGTATATGCCCCCCTTCCCACCCCTCCCGACCATCACACAGCACCCCTGAAGGATCCCCTTTTCTCACAGAGCAATGACTAGAGCTATTTTCTTCACTTATGATAGTACAGGCCTTCATGCTACTTCCTTTACGCCTCCCACCTTCTGTTCCTTCCCCACAGTGGCCATATGTCTGTTGTCCATGTCTGTCTTTCTGTCGCTTCACTGCGTATGCCATCATTACCAGATTTTAAAATGATTTTAATGATGAGTAGATTGAGGCTTACTAAGGTTTCATAACTTGCTTCAGGACGAAGAGCTTAGATAGTGGCAGATCAAGCCCAGTTTATCTGACTGAGGAGTCTCTGCTATTAACCATATATTATAATACATCCTAATTGCAAGACACTGCTGTCAGCAAACCCTATTTAAAAGAAAGGGAAGCCACAGTTTCTTTTTCAATAAACAAACATCCTTTTTTCTGAGATCTTTTATACACTTATTTTTATTAATCCAGTCAAGTGTTTTCCCAGGAATTAGCATCTAACTGACTATCCACGTTTTTTGATTCTTAGGGGGCATGTGTGTGTGTGTAATGGGAGACACCATTTTTTCATCTGGGATTTGCAGCTCTTCTCCCATTGCCTTGGATAAATTAATATTATATATTAATATAATCCAGGGTGATCTGTCTTCAGAATGTGAATGTTTGGTCTCTAGATGTGAGCTCGTCACAGTGGCTAGGTATTCTGCCTCCTCCTCTGTCTTGAGCGTGTGTTCCTCTTTGACCATATTTGCCCCATGTTTTCAAGTTTGAAGGTAGCTCTCCTTGATGGAGAAGTTCTCTTTCCTCTTCATCATTTTTATTATTAATATCATACTGCCTGCTCCAGACGATAGACCCAGTCCCTTCTAGATTACTTTTTTGCTTTAGACGTTCTTATCTTTCTGTGCTCTCCAAATCTAAGCTAATTTAGGGTTTACCTAACCTAATAGTCTTACCAGCTTACTTGCTATTTTCTTTTTTATATATATATATATATTTTTTAAACCTTTATTTTGCTTTTAACTTTTACAGAGTTTTGTTGTTTACAGATATGTATGTTCCCAGATTAGTCATATGTATATGCCCCCCTTCCCACCCCTCCCGACCATCACACAGCACCCCTGAAGGATCCCCTTTTCTCACAGAGCAATGACTAGAGCTATTTTCTTCACTTATGATAGTACAGGCCTTCATGCTACTTCCTTTACGCCTCCCACCTTCTGTTCCTTCCCCACAGTGGCCATATGTCTGTTGTCCATGTCTGTCTTTCTGTCGCTTCACTGCGTATGCCATCATTACCATCCTACTTGATTCCATATATATTTGTTAATATACTGTATTTGTCCTTCTCTTTCTGACTGACTTCACTTTTTATGATACGTTCTGGATCCAGCCACCTCATTAGGGCTGATTCTTCTGCATTTCTCTTTACAGCTGTGTAGTATTCCATTGTATATATGTACCAGAGCTTTTGTATCCATTCATTCGTCGATGGGCATCTAGGTTCCTTCAATGTTCTAGCTATTGTATAGAGAGCTGCAATGAACATTGGGTTACAGGTGCTTCTTTCAGTTTTGATTTCATCAGAGTATAAGCCTAAGAGTGGGATTGCTGGGTCATATGGTGCTTCTATTTTTAGTTTTTTAAGAAATCTCCAGACTGTCTTCCATAGAGGCTATATCAATTTACATTCACACCAACTTGCTATTTTCATATTCTGGTTTTACTTGCTTGCCTCTCCTATCTTTTTTTTTTTCTTTTGCCCATCATGCCTATTTTTGATTTATATTTATTTTCATCCATTGTTTTTATTCTTTGGCATGTGTGGGCCTCCCATTGCAGTGGCCTCTCTCACTGCAGAGCATCTGTTCTGGGCGCATGTGCTCCAGAGTGCTGGCTCATAATTGGACATACTGGTCCAGCCGCTCCATGGCATGTGGGATCCTCCCGGGCCAGTGATTGAACCGGCGTCCCTTGCACTGCAAGGCAGACTCTTTACCCACTGGACCACCAGGGAAGCCCCCCCCTCCTGTCTTTTATACATACCAACTTGGTTCTCATTCTCATCAAAGCTGTCCTCTGTGCCTGTTGTCTTCCCATGAAACTCTTCCTTCCCTCTCTACCCTTCTCTTCCCTACATTCTTAGGCTTATATCTATATTTAGCTGGAAAATCTCTTGTACCATATTTGGATATATTGCAGTATATAACAGAGTAAAATCTTATGGAGAAATCAACCAGGTACAGATTCCCCCAAATTACTTTGGAGTGTTCCCCCATGGTTAAGATCTATAGACAGATCGAGCCAGCAGGTTGTGACAGGCCACACACTTTCTCATGTGTATACACACACTCAAATCCCATTGGGTAACAGTTCTGTTATAGAAGTGTGAACTACCTTGGCATAATTGAGCATGGTTGTATTCATTTCTTTTGGAAAGCTTTCATTCCCATTTTGTTCCAACAGATAAGAAACAAGACGGAGCTATTGAAAATCGCAACAAAGGTAAATTCAGGAGGTTAAAAGTACACTTAGCTTGTTCTCATGATATCCAAAAATATATCTCTTGTGTTCTGCATTCATCCAAAAGTAGGATGTGTATAGCAGAGAAAATAAACAGTCTGTATTACTTGGGGGTTTGTCCCTTTGGTCAGTGCCTGACTTATGCTGCCTTTTCAGTGTTAATAAGATTTTAATTATGAACTGTGGTAGTAAACTTAGGAAAATCCCCATGGTGGGTAACTTTGAACTTAAACATTTCGGTGTTTTATCATTGTTTACTCTGTGCCCATCATGCCTATTTTTGATTTATATTTATTTTCATCCATTGTTTTTATTCTTTGGCATGTGTGGGCCTCCCATTGCAGTGGCCTCTCTCACTGCAGAGCATCTGTTCTGGGCGCATGTGCTCCAGAGTGCTGGCTCATAATTGGACATACTGGTCCAGCCGCTCCATGGCATGTGGGATCCTCCCGGGCCAGTGATTGAACCGGCGTCCCTTGCACTGCAAGGCAGACTCTTTACCCACTGGACCACCAGGGAAGCCCCCTCCTGTCTTTTATACATACCAACTTGGTTCTCATTCTCATCAAAGCTGTCCTCTGTGCCTGTTGTCTTCCCATGAAACTCTTCCTTCCCTCTCTACCCTTCTCTTCCCTACATTCTTAGGCTTATATCTATATTTAGCTGGAAAATCTCTTGTACCATATTTGGATATATTGCAGTATATAACAGAGTAAAATCTTATGGAGAAATCAACCAGGTACAGATTCCCCCAAATTACTTTGGAGTGTTCCCCCATGGTTAAGATCTATAGACAGATCGAGCCAGCAGGTTGTGACAGGCCACACACTTTCTCATGTGTATACACACACTCAAATCCCATTGGGTAACAGTTCTGTTATAGAAGTGTGAACTACCTTGGCATAATTGAGCATGGTTGTATTCATTTCTTTTGGAAAGCTTTCATTCCCATTTTGTTCCAACAGATAAGAAACAAGACGGAGCTATTGAAAATCGCAACAAAGGTAAATTCAGGAGGTTAAAAGTACACTTAGCTTGTTCTCATGATATCCAAAAATATATCTCTTGTGTTCTGCATTCATCCAAAAGTAGGATGTGTATAGCAGAGAAAATAAACAGTCTGTATTACTTGGGGGTTTGTCCCTTTGGTCAGTGCCTGACTTATGCTGCCTTTTCAGTGTTAATAAGATTTTAATTATGAACTGTGGTAGTAAACTTAGGAAAATCCCCATGGTGGGTAACTTTGAACTTAAACATTTCGGTGTTTTATCATTGTTTACTCTGTGATGCTAGAAAAAAATGCCTAAGTAGCAGAATATATATTGTAAATTTTTTGGCATCTGTTTAAGTGTCTGTAAGCATATGTACATTTCTCTGTATGTGTGGTCCTACATTATGGTCATAACTTATATGGGAGGAATTTATGGCGTTTGGAAGGACACAGCACACAGAAAGAGAAATAATTCAGTATGTACCTCTTTCAGGACCGTGTATTTCTTCTCATCCCTTTTTCCTAGCACAACAATTTCAAATCTTGTACAGAGTTTCGAAACCTATTGTCAGTGTTATCCAGTTTTCTCTGGGTAGGTGCAGACATACAGAAGGTACATGTTTAAATCTTTGTGTTTTTATAAGAAGTTGATCCCCCCCCACACACACACACACACCAAATTGCTCAAAAATGTTAACAGTTACATGTGCATTTAAAATGTAGTGAAGTTATATTTGCTCTTCCACATAGCAAAAGCCCAGGATGGTGCAGCCATGGAAATGCAGCCTTTGAAGAGTGAAGAAGGTGGAGATGGTGATGAAAAAGACAAAAAGAAAGCAAATTTGCCAAAAAAGGAAAAGTCTGTTTTACAGGGGAAACTGACCAAACTGGCTGTTCAGATTGGCAAAGCAGGTATGAAACATACAAGAAAACAAGATGTGTTGTTTTATGGTATGCTGACTTTCTATTTAAAAAATATCTTCTGACACACTTAAGACTGGAAAGCATTGCTTTGTGAGTGGAAGGGGAGTTAAAATATTTTCCATTTTATTTAAAATGTACCTTTTGAGTTATAAGAGATCCTTGTAATACTTTGTGGTTTGGGAGCTGTTATCCTCATTTTAAGTAGAGGGAGTGTCCTCTGTCAGCTTACTAATAAATAAGTGATCAGGTTAGGATTAGTGCTTAAGTCTACTCAATTCACAAGCACATGCGCTCCTCTCTGAATTTCTCGGAACAATAGAGGGCCAGCAGTGAGATTACAGCATACAAATTACTCAGCTATATTTTAATAAAAAGAAATTTTGCCACACATCTTCTCATCTTTTTACTGTGAAAAAATATTAGATATGTGCTTTTCCAAAAATTACAGGTTACTTAAATTGAATGCATTAGTTCAAGCATCATCCTGATTAGGCTGAAGTTATAAATTACAACCATCACTGGAAAACACCTGTTAATAGAACCACAGTTCAGGGAAAAATAAAACAGTGCTTTAGCTAAAAACAGAGCATGCCCTTCAGCTGTATCGTCTTTATGACAGAACACAGGTAGCTAAATCAGCATATACTATTCAAGTCATGGAGGTGGCTTTCCTGATGGCTCTGTGATAAAGAATCTGCCTGTAGTGCAGGAGATTCAGGTTCGATCCCTGGGTTGGGAAGATCTCCTAGAGGAGGACATGGGAACCCACTCCAGTATTCTTGCCTAGAAAATCCCATGGACAGAGAGCCTGTTGGGCTATAGTCTTTGGGGTGCCAAAAGAGTTGGACACGAGTTAGCCTCTAAACGACAATTCAAGTTACTTACATTGCATCATTCCGTTAGTTCCTAGGAGTATGTTCGGAAAAGTAATATTAACGTTACTACAGCATTTTAGAAATGGGTGGGTTTAAAGTGGTGATGGTGTTTTAATAGACATCAGATTGGATAATTGCCTTATTTTGTAATATTCATTTATAAGGAAGTAAACACACCACAAAATAGAAAGGTAAATGATTTGTAGTATGTGAGGAACTCTTGATTTTCTAAGTTAATGAAACAGTAAAGATAGATGAAAAAATTAATTAGGTAACTTGTGTTTTTTTTTGTTGTTTTTTTGTTTGTTTGTCTTTTCCATTAAAAAACATGGGGTTGAATATATAATTCCAGGTCTCCTCATTAATCAGATTCTTAGCAACTGTTCTTTTGTCATTAGGCAGCTTATAGGACACTCGTGGTATTTTTTTTGTCATTGCTTGTAATTTTCTCTCACTTTTAGTAGAAGATGGAAGATACACTTAAGTCTAGAAAAGAATCATAAATGCTTTATCCTCAGTTCTGGTCAGAAACAGAACTTAAATATGACCATTTCAAGTGATGAGTTAGGTACAAAACTGTAGGTAACAGTTTCTCAGAGAAGTTAAAATAAATACCACCAAAGTAGGTATGATTCTTCCGTTGGCTGATGTGTAACTGACAATGGGTCATGGCTGGAATATTTAATAATTACATTTCCCTTCTTTCTGTGTACCAATAGGTTTGTTGATGTCTGCCATCACAGTTATCATTCTTGTGTTATATTTTGTAATTGATACGTTCTGGGTCCAGAAGAGACCATGGCTTGCCGAGTGCACACCAATTTAATTTTTGACAGAACACAGGTAGCTAAATCAGCATATACTATTCAAGTCATGGAGGTGGCTTTCCTGATGGCTCTGTGATAAAGAATCTGCCTGTAGTGCAGGAGATTCAGGTTCGATCCCTGGGTTGGGAAGATCTCCTAGAGGAGGACATGGGAACCCACTCCAGTATTCTTGCCTAGAAAATCCCATGGACAGAGAGCCTGTTGGGCTATAGTCTTTGGGGTGCCAAAAGAGTTGGACACGAGTTAGCCTCTAAACGACAATTCAAGTTACTTACATTGCATCATTCCGTTAGTTCCTAGGAGTATGTTCGGAAAAGTAATATTAACGTTACTACAGCATTTTAGAAATGGGTGGGTTTAAAGTGGTGATGGTGTTTTAATAGACATCAGATTGGATAATTGCCTTATTTTGTAATATTCATTTATAAGGAAGTAAACACACCACAAAATAGAAAGGTAAATGATTTGTAGTATGTGAGGAACTCTTGATTTTCTAAGTTAATGAAACAGTAAAGATAGATGAAAAAATTAATTAGGTAACTTGTGTTTTTTTTTGTTGTTTTTTGTTTGTTTGTCTTTTCCATTAAAAAACATGGGGTTGAATATATAATTCCAGGTCTCCTCATTAATCAGATTCTTAGCAACTGTTCTTTTGTCATTAGGCAGCTTATAGGACACTCGTGGTATTTTTTTTGTCATTGCTTGTAATTTTCTCTCACTTTTAGTAGAAGATGGAAGATACACTTAAGTCTAGAAAAGAATCATAAATGCTTTATCCTCAGTTCTGGTCAGAAACAGAACTTAAATATGACCATTTCAAGTGATGAGTTAGGTACAAAACTGTAGGTAACAGTTTCTCAGAGAAGTTAAAATAAATACCACCAAAGTAGGTATGATTCTTCCGTTGGCTGATGTGTAACTGACAATGGGTCATGGCTGGAATATTTAATAATTACATTTCCCTTCTTTCTGTGTACCAATAGGTTTGTTGATGTCTGCCATCACAGTTATCATTCTTGTGTTATATTTTGTAATTGATACGTTCTGGGTCCAGAAGAGACCATGGCTTGCCGAGTGCACACCAATTTATATACAGTATTTTGTGAAGTTCTTCATCATTGGAGTTACGGTCTTAGTGGTGGCTGTGCCAGAAGGTCTTCCCCTTGCAGTCACTATCTCACTAGCTTATTCAGTCAAGGTAAGCAAAAGAGAATTAAAGTTTTTTAACTGGTGTGTAAAGTGCACAGCTGCCTACCTGTTTCCTTTTGGGTTCGGAAAGTAGGTGATTCCCATAAATTTGCACTGTTTCCTTTAGAAATTCTGTCATTGGATCCCCCCTCCCCCCACCAGTTGACAATCTCTGCACTGAGACCTCTACACACCTGGAAAGGCAGCCTTGACACAGAGCTGAGCAGAACTCCACCAGGAAAAGTTCAAACTTAAGTTTCCTCATAGCCTAGTTACGTTGTCCTGTCCCCTCCTGTTTCCCATCTGTCAAACTGAAGTAAACATGTTTGTCATTTGAAGCAAGCAAGAGCAGAGAGGTTGACTTGAATCCAACGCTCTAAGGCCTTCTTGTTTCCACACGTGGACTCTCGTGACCGTACGGTCCTGCCTTTACATGGTCAGCAGACTCATCTTCTTCAAAAAAATAATTCAGATCAGTTTTTATTCTTGTGTAAAACCCTCCCATGGCTCCTCACTGTCGCCTGTGGGGCCTGCCCAGTCTGGTCCTCTCTTTCTCCTAGTGCTCATTTCCCACCTCACTCCCCGCTCTGGTGCAGCATCACCAGCCTTCCCGCTGCTTCTCTGATACAAGAGCCCTTCCAGACCTGTGAGCTCCTTCCCTCAGATCATCAGCATTCTGACTTGACTCAGGTCTCTTCACAGGTCACTTTCGCTGACCACTCCATTTATAGTAGCACAGTCCTTCTGGTTTTCCAGCTAGAATGCTGGAAAAATGAGTTTCAATGGCTTTGCTAACTGCCATTTACCTAAAGGAATATTCTGTTCATAAGTTATTTATTTACTTTTTTTTATCAAGTTTATATCTTAAGTGGAAACATGAATTGAATTTTAAAAGGATTCAGCTTGGACAGTTTTGATTTTTTAATTTTGACAATGTTATGTTCATTTCTGCTGTACAACAACACAAATCAGCATATATATATATATATATATATCCCTTCCCTCTTGAGCCTCCCTCCTTTCCCCCATTCTGCTCCTCTAGGTCATCACAGAGCCCCAGACTGGGCTCCCTGACATAATATATAGCAGTTTCTCCCCAACTATCCATTTTATAGACAACACTGACTATATACTGATGCTCCTTTCTCCGTTCATCCCACTCCCTCCCTCCCCACCAGTTGACAATCTCTGCACTGAGACCTCTACACACCTGGAAAGGCAGCCTTGACACAGAGCTGAGCAGAACTCCACCAGGAAAAGTTCAAACTTAAGTTTCCTCATAGCCTAGTTACGTTGTCCTGTCCCCTCCTGTTTCCCATCTGTCAAACTGAAGTAAACATGTTTGTCATTTGAAGCAAGCAAGAGCAGAGAGGTTGACTTGAATCCAACGCTCTAAGGCCTTCTTGTTTCCACACGTGGACTCTCGTGACCGTACGGTCCTGCCTTTACATGGTCAGCAGACTCATCTTCTTCAAAAAAATAATTCAGATCAGTTTTTATTCTTGTGTAAAACCCTCCCATGGCTCCTCACTGTCGCCTGTGGGGCCTGCCCAGTCTGGTCCTCTCTTTCTCCTAGTGCTCATTTCCCACCTCACTCCCCGCTCTGGTGCAGCATCACCAGCCTTCCCGCTGCTTCTCTGATACAAGAGCCCTTCCAGACCTGTGAGCTCCTTCCCTCAGATCATCAGCATTCTGACTTGACTCAGGTCTCTTCACAGGTCACTTTCGCTGACCACTCCATTTATAGTAGCACAGTCCTTCTGGTTTTCCAGCTAGAATGCTGGAAAAATGAGTTTCAATGGCTTTGCTAACTGCCATTTACCTAAAGGAATATTCTGTTCATAAGTTATTTATTTACTTTTTTTTATCAAGTTTATATCTTAAGTGGAAACATGAATTGAATTTTAAAAGGATTCAGCTTGGACAGTTTTGATTTTTTAATTTTGACAATGTTATGTTCATTTCTGCTGTACAACAACACAAATCAGCATATATATATATATATATATATATCCCTTCCCTCTTGAGCCTCCCTCCTTTCCCCCATTCTGCTCCTCTAGGTCATCACAGAGCCCCAGACTGGGCTCCCTGACATAATATATAGCAGTTTCTCCCCAACTATCCATTTTATAGACAACACTGACTATATACTGATGCTCCTTTCTCCGTTCATCCCACTCCCTCCCTCCCCCACTGTCCACAAGTCCATTCTCTACACCTGCATCTCCATTCCTTCCCTGCATATAGGTTCATCAGTGCCATTTTGCTAGATTCCGTATACATGCATTAATATGCTATATTTGTTTTTTCTAGGCTCATCCACCTCACTAGAACTGACTCAAATTTATTCCTTTTATGGCTGAGTAATATTCCATTGTATATATGTACCACAGATTCTTCATCCATTCATCTGCTGGTGGACATCTAGGTTCCTTCCATGTCCTCAGCCTAAACAATGTTCATCTTTCATTTAAAATGGCTTCACATGTCAAATTATACATAATGAAAGAATGCTGCTTCTGCTTCTGTCAATTTTCTAATACTAGTTAGTATTTCTTCTCAGGTAGTATTGCTGACAGAGAGCAATACAAGGTAATTGGTCATGGTTTCTGCTCGTCGTCATGTTCCCAGGACTTTTCAGCAGACTTGTCCTAAGAAGAATATCTTTGGCTTCCTGTTTAAAGTTTATTTTCAGGCATTTCACATCTTTTATTTCAAAAAAGTAAAATGGTCAGTGTACCAAAGTAATAATAAGTACTGTCTATTCATCTGCTTGATGTTTTAAAATAACTGGAAACAACAGGGGTTAAGTGTAACTTTTAGACCTGTGGCTAAGATCATTTTCTCCATACTGTCATTAGTTCTTTTTTTTTTTTTTTTTTTGTGGGTGGGGTGGGGAGAGAGGGGGATGGGCGGGCCACTTATATTGGTTTTTCATTTCTCTATTTTCATCTGTCTTTGTTCTTTGGCTCCTGTGGGCCTCTCATCACAGTGGCCTCTGTTGTCTCAGAGCACCGGCTCTGGGCGCACGCGCGCCAGAGCTCCGGCTCGGTAATTTGGACACATCAGCCCAGCCGCTCCGCGGCCCGTGGGATCTTCCCAGGCCAGGGATCGAATCGGCGCCCCTTGCACTGCAAGGCGGTGTCCTTACCCACTGGACCACCAGGGGAAGACCCATTAGTTCATTTTGAGCAATCATTAAATATATTGATTTTTCCGTTGATCAGAAAGAGACAGGCAGAATTGATTTGCATCTCCTTTAACAGAATAGTGTGTTAGTGACTGTCCTTTAAGCTTTCCTTAGACGTTTCTTAAGTCTAAGCTATACTCCTTTTCTTTTCACTGAGAGGTCGTCCTTATGACTTCTCTGTTCGTGGTTTGCAAAACTGAGCACATTTTTTATGGCAGAACTTCTTTCTTTCATCTCTGGTGGTAATGCAGATCACACTCATCTTCTTTCCCTGCACTTGCTTCTTGAAGCAACCTGTTTCTTGCAGTATCCTGCACATTAGCAGTCACAGAGCATACTTTGTAAAATGACTCTGGCAGTTTTTTAATGCATTCCAGTTACAGTTCAGGAATTGATTATTTAGCATTTTAACCTGAGTGCCTTTTGGAGCTATAGTGAAACTCTTTACTTTCTTTAGAAACTATCTTTTTCTTGTAAATAATAGGAAGGGATGATCCTAAGAATGAGAATACCTAGTGTACCACCACCATGTGAAGAAGATAAAAGTGTCCCATTATGGTTTTGATATGTTATCTCAATCTTTCAGAGTCCAGGAAAATAAAAAGATACCAGGCAACTACATCCCCACAAGTTCTATATTTTAACTGATAAAAGCTACTTCTTTCTTGTTGGCTAATTCAAGAATCTTTTGTTTTCCACTTAATAAAGAGACTTAATCCTTACATATAATATACTGTCAACATGGTTATGAGTGCTTCTGTACTTTAAGTTCAAATTGTCTTTGCTCTTACAGTTTGAGGATGCTTCCTAGAGCTCTTAGAGGCATATGTCAATGTGATTTGCATGTGGGTATCTGTCTTCATTTACTAGATTATGTTATGTAGTGTGAAAGTGATTGAAACTGCTGAACACTAGTACTTCTGTTAGCTTATTTGAGTAAGGTCATTTATTAAATTCTTGCAGTATTAAATAGGTGCTTTATACTGTGTATCTGTGTAAAGGTGGGAGTTGTAATTCTGATTTTAAAGCAGTTTACAGTCATTTTGATGTAATGGGGTCATTTGTTTTATGTGTAGCTTAACTACCTTTTTTTGTCACTGTAGAAAATGATGAAAGATAATAATTTAGTAAGGCATCTGGATGCTTGTGAAACCATGGGAAATGCTACAGCTATTTGTTCAGATAAAACAGGAACATTGACAATGAACCGGATGACAGTCGTTCAAGCTTACATAAATGAAAAACATTATAAAAAGATTCCTGACCCAGAAGCTATTCCACCAAATACTTTGTCCTATCTTGTAACAGGAATTTCTGTAAATTGTGCTTATACGTCAAAAATATTGGTAAGGTTTCTTTAATAAAGTATATATGAAAATTAAGTTTTCAGTTTGTGATGATTTGACTGTATGTAATTCTTAAGCCCTGTCATTATTATTTATAAATTGAAGAAATAAATTGTGTTAAGCTTTTAAATAAGATCTACTGTATATGCTTTATGTTTACTTGCAATTTTTCTCTGTATTTTTAATTTTCTGTGTTTAGAAACTCTTGAGCCCCATAACCAGAGTAAATCCTCAATTTAAAATTTGCACTTTGCTTATTTTGTGAAACACTAGGCTATCTTACTATAGAAAGTCAAATTCCTTTTAATTCTAAAATTTGCACTTTGCTATATTTGTAAAGTGATCTTTATCTCAATCTTTCAGAGTCCAGGAAAATAAAAAGATACCAGGCAACTACATCCCCACAAGTTCTATATTTTAACTGATAAAAGCTACTTCTTTCTTGTTGGCTAATTCAAGAATCTTTTGTTTTCCACTTAATAAAGAGACTTAATCCTTACATATAATATACTGTCAACATGGTTATGAGTGCTTCTGTACTTTAAGTTCAAATTGTCTTTGCTCTTACAGTTTGAGGATGCTTCCTAGAGCTCTTAGAGGCATATGTCAATGTGATTTGCATGTGGGTATCTGTCTTCATTTACTAGATTATGTTATGTAGTGTGAAAGTGATTGAAACTGCTGAACACTAGTACTTCTGTTAGCTTATTTGAGTAAGGTCATTTATTAAATTCTTGCAGTATTAAATAGGTGCTTTATACTGTGTATCTGTGTAAAGGTGGGAGTTGTAATTCTGATTTTAAAGCAGTTTACAGTCATTTTGATGTAATGGGGTCATTTGTTTTATGTGTAGCTTAACTACCTTTTTTTGTCACTGTAGAAAATGATGAAAGATAATAATTTAGTAAGGCATCTGGATGCTTGTGAAACCATGGGAAATGCTACAGCTATTTGTTCAGATAAAACAGGAACATTGACAATGAACCGGATGACAGTCGTTCAAGCTTACATAAATGAAAAACATTATAAAAAGATTCCTGACCCAGAAGCTATTCCACCAAATACTTTGTCCTATCTTGTAACAGGAATTTCTGTAAATTGTGCTTATACGTCAAAAATATTGGTAAGGTTTCTTTAATAAAGTATATATGAAAATTAAGTTTTCAGTTTGTGATGATTTGACTGTATGTAATTCTTAAGCCCTGTCATTATTATTTATAAATTGAAGAAATAAATTGTGTTAAGCTTTTAAATAAGATCTACTGTATATGCTTTATGTTTACTTGCAATTTTTCTCTGTATTTTTAATTTTCTGTGTTTAGAAACTCTTGAGCCCCATAACCAGAGTAAATCCTCAATTTAAAATTTGCACTTTGCTTATTTTGTGAAACACTAGGCTATCTTACTATAGAAAGTCAACTCTCAATTTCCTAGAGAAAATTTTGAAACATAGATTTCAACTTACTATGTTTTATATATGCTTGCAGGCTCTGTTTGGTTTCCTCATAGATTCCGCCTGTAAAGTGATCTTTAAACCTTCAGGACTAACTGAATAAAATCTAGATTTGTGGCACCTTTGAGTAAAATATTTTTAACTTTGCACATTTTCAAAGCCTTATTTATAACAGAAACCATGAGATTGTCTAACTAATTAATGTATTCTAGTAAGTTGTGGATGAAGACCATAAACACAGTTAATATTACATGAATTGGATTATTGGACTGGAAAGTTATGAGATGTTGGTTCTATATCTCGCTTTCCCTTTTTCTTGCTGAAAGCCTGAGTTTTACTTTTTTTACTTGTTAAGTAAAGATGGTTTCGTCTGCCCTTCATACTGTTGTGATGATTGGATAAGGAAGTATTTGTGAAGATATTATGAAAGAAATAACATTTTTATATGTATTTAAGGCAACTATGCTTTGTTTTAATGCCTATACTTTTATTTTAAGTCATAGAATTGGCAAGGTATATTTAATTTTGAATAATTTAATATAAATGTTCAATGAAAACAAAAAGAGGAAAGGAATTGAAATGTAGTAAGTCCTGTAGATGTCAGGCAGGATGAATTGCAAGCTGGAATCAAGATTGCTGGGAGAAATATCAACAACCTCAGATAGGCAGATGATACCATCCTAATGGTAGAAAGTGAAGAGAAACTCAAGAGCTTCTTGATAAGAGTGAGAGAAGAGTGTGAAAAGGCTGGCTTTGAAGCTCAACATTCAGAAAACTAAGATCATGGCATCTGGTCCCATCACTTCATGGCAAACAGATGAGGGGAAAGTAGAAGCAGGGACAGGCTTTATTCTCTTGTGTTCCAAAATCAATGAGGACAGGGACTGCCACCATGAAATTAAAACACATTTGCTCCTTGGAGAAGCTATGGCAAACCTATGCAGTGTCGCTTTACAGACATATAGTCGCTTTACAGACATCACTTTGCTGACAAAAATCCATATAGTCAAAGCAGTGGTTTTTCCATAATCACATACAGATGTGAAAGTTGGACCATAAAGAAGGCTGAACATCAGAAGATTTGATGCTTTTGCATTGTGTTGGAGAAGACTCTTGAGTGTCCCCTGGACAGTCAGGAGATCAAACTAGTCAATCCTAAAGGAGATGAACCCTGGATATTCATTGGAAGGGTTGATGCTGAAGCTGATACTTTGGCCACCTGGTGAGGAGCCAACTCATTGGAATGGATTCTAATGCTGGGAAAGATTGAAGGAGAAGAGGGCTGCAGAGGATGAGATGGTTAAATATCATCACTGATTCAGTGGGCATGAATTTGAGCAAACTCTGGAAGATAGTGGAGAACAGAAGAGTCTGGTGTACTGCAGTCCTTGGGGTCGCAAAGTCTGATACAACTTAGTGACTGAAGAACAACATGTCTGAGGAACCAACTTTAAGCTTTATATGTCTTATTTATTTCTTGGGTCATAGCTGCTCCTATTGTCCAGATGTTGAAGCCAAGGACCACAGCAGTTGAGTATCTTGCCCAAAGTTCATGCAGCTGGTAATCGGCAGGGCTAAGATTGGCATCCATGTCCTTTTTGCTCCAGAACTGCTTTCAAAGTTACTGTTTTCTCTGTTCTTCTTTGAAATGCTGATAGAAGTTTTCTGCATGATTTTGTTTTAGAATGTCTTATTCTGTTTTACATTCTAAGTTAAACTGTCATAGAGAAACGGTATGTTACTAGCTTCTAAACATTTTTCTCTTTTAGCCACCAGAGAAAGAGGGTGGATTACCTCGTCACGTTGGTAATAAAACTGAATGTGCCTTGTTGGGACTTCTTTTGGATTTAAAACGGGATTATCAGGATGTTAGAAATGAAATACCAGAAGAAGCACTGTACAAAGTCTACACCTTCAATTCTGTCAGGAAATCCATGAGCACTGTCCTGAAAAACTCAGATGGAAGTTATCGAATATTCAGCAAGGGTGCCTCTGAGATAATTCTGAAAAAGTAAGAGTAAAATGCTTAGATGTGTAAGTTGCTAGCTATAGTCGCTTTACAGAATACCTAGTCTGTTATTGTTGCGGCTTTTTTTTGTGAACATCGGGTATCTGATAGGACCTTGGAGTTTTTGTTAGTGTGTTTTAATGGTATTGATCTTTTGCCCCAGGAATTCTACTGTTTTCATACTCTAGATCCTTTTATTTTTTAGCATTGGGCTACAGGGAAAATAAGCCCAATACATTCAGTCAGATAGGTTCAGTAAAGTGAACATTGGTATTTGTTCTCAGGCATGTTGACTCTGTTGTTGTATAGGATCACGAATGACAAAAGCCTTCTGGGAAGAAAAACTCATGGTCATGTCTTCAACACTGCACTGGAGATAGTGATGAATGAATGGCATTGATTTTTAGAACAGCAAAGCATTAAAACTCTAGATTTTGAGGGTCCTCTCTTACATCCGAGTGAAGTTTTATTGTCCTTAGGCTCCAGCAGTGTCATCTTTGAGTACCTGCTGTCACTTTGGACAATAATCTGTCTTCTGTACTTTCCTTATACAGACCAATGGCCTTCTTTTTGACATCACAGGTATATGTATACTTTTCCTAATGCTTATCTGTTTTATAAGTGTTGAAATTACTTTGTTTTTTCTTAATTCCAGTAGAGAAGCAGAAAAATGTTTTAAATTGAGAGCATTTTTGGAAAATTAGAACACTTGAAATTGCAATATTTAAAAGATTTGCAATTTTAACTTGCTTGTAGGTGAATTATAGTCTAGTGTTGTTATAACACATGCTTGGCAGACCTAACAGGTTTAAGAGACAGATAAATAAATAAATAGAAGTACAAAGTATGACAGATGTAAACAAAGTTTTAAGATAAGAGATGATACTATGAAGGGTGTAGCATTTAAGATAGGTTTCAGTATGAAGTAAGATCAAGGTAAAGGAAGCCACGTTGGAGGGAAGGAAGTGAGCATGTGCACACCATATTGAGAGAATAGCTAATAGAGGTTCAGTTCAGCTGAGTGGGGATGGGCTTTTGTGCCACATGGGGCATTTTTCTTTCCTATACGTGTGCTTGGTTATCTGATTTCTCTGAAATGTGAGAAGTCTTTCATCTGTGGCTTGTTGGGAATCAGGTGTTTGGTATGGGGGAGATTTTTGAATCAAAACCAATCAGGTACTGGCTCTACTACAGCTCAGTAGCTTTGGGATCTTAGGAAAATTCTTCTTTTAGCTTCTATTTTCCTTCACTGAAAAAGAACATGATGACCTCCAATTCTAAGACAGATAAAATAATGTATATAAAACATCTTGCATGGCGTGTACTAAGTAAACAGTAATTCCTTCCACAGTGAACCTCCACATAGGTTTGTTTGTTTGTTTTTTTCATGCAGTGAAAAGTTTATTAAAGTAAGAAAGGATAAGGAAAAGCCTCCAGCATAGACACTGGAAGGGGGATAGAAGAGTATCCCTGCTTTGCCAGTTTAGGCATGACAGTTTGTATTTTCCAGTCAGTTATCGAAACAATAGCTCGAGGTCGTAAAGGCATTCCAGTCCTACACCCACAACATGAGATTAGCCAGGGGATAATCTCCGGGCTAGGTGAGACATTCTGGTGTAAAGACCTTTCTAGGCCCACAGCGTCAACATAAGACAATAAACTTAGTCTTGGGTTGATCTTATCATAACAATATTTCAGGTTAGAAAAATACCTGTCCTTCTTCTTTTTGTCCCTCACCTCCTCCTCCTTATCAAATCTGCCTATGAACCCCTTTCATTCTGAACCCCTTTCATTCTGCCCTTTTTCTTTTAGAATTATGTTGCCAGGGGAAGGGGGCGACAACCAATCTGTCTTCTTAAGCTGAGCAGGGGCGTGGTCCCCAAATTATTCAGGCAACATATTCTCCTTACCCTTTATTAGGGTCTTTGATCCAGGGGTCCCAAGTAATAGCTGGAGGAGGTTGTAGGAGCCTGAACCCACATAGGTTGTTGTGGAGGGTGAGCAGTTACAGCAATTAAGTAGGCCAGATAATGCAGCTGAGGAATTTTTTTTTTTTTTAATCAGGTAGCAAAGTGAGCAAAGCGTTGGAAGTAAGATCAAGGTAAAGGAAGCCACGTTGGAGGGAAGGAAGTGAGCATGTCCCCTTTGAGAGAATGGGGATGGGGGGCTTTGTGCCACATGGGGCATTTTTCTTTCCTATACGTGTGCTTGGTTATCTGATTTCTCTGAAATGTGAGAAGTCTTTCATCTGTGGCTTGTTGGGAATCAGGTGTTTGGTATGGGGGAGATTTTTGAATCAAAACCAATCAGGTACTGGCTCTACTACAGCTCAGTAGCTTTGGGATCTTAGGAAAATTCTTCTTTTAGCTTCTATTTTCCTTCACTGAAAAAGAACATGATGACCTCCAATTCTAAGACAGATAAAATAATGTATATAAAACATCTTGCATGGCGTGTACTAAGTAAACAGTAATTCCTTCCACAGTGAACCTCCACATAGGTTTGTTTGTTTGTTTTTTTCATGCAGTGAAAAGTTTATTAAAGTAAGAAAGGATAAGGAAAAGCCTCCAGCATAGACACTGGAAGGGGGATAGAAGAGTATCCCTGCTTTGCCAGTTTAGGCATGACAGTTTGTATTTTCCAGTCAGTTATCGAAACAATAGCTCGAGGTCGTAAAGGCATTCCAGTCCTACACCCACAACATGAGATTAGCCAGGGGATAATCTCCGGGCTAGGTGAGACATTCTGGTGTAAAGACCTTTCTAGGCCCACAGCGTCAACATAAGACAATAAACTTAGTCTTGGGTTGATCTTATCATAACAATATTTCAGGTTAGAAAAATACCTGTCCTTCTTCTTTTTGTCCCTCACCTCCTCCTCCTTATCAAATCTGCCTATGAACCCCTTTCATTCTGAACCCCTTTCATTCTGCCCTTTTTCTTTTAGAATTATGTTGCCAGGGGAAGGGGGCGACAACCAATCTGTCTTCTTAAGCTGAGCAGGGGCGTGGTCCCCAAATTATTCAGGCAACATATTCTCCTTACCCTTTATTAGGGTCTTTGATCCAGGGGTCCCAAGTAATAGCTGGAGGAGGTTGTAGGAGCCTGAACCCACATAGGTTGTTGTGGAGGGTGAGCAGTTACAGCAATTAAGTAGGCCAGATAATGCAGCTGAGGAATTTTTTTTTTTTTTTAATCAGGTAGCAGAGTGAGCAAAGCTGTGAAATGGAAGATAATTCTTGCATCATGGAATAAGGTGTGGGGTAGGTGAGGGGAGGATAAACTAGAGACCGGTAACAGTTAAAAGGCTATCACAGTAGCTCTGGCTCCAAGTAAGAGCCAGAAGGAGCAGGGGGATAGGAAAGAGAGAAAACACTCAGAGGAAACAGAGGACAAGTTCATAGGACTTAGGAGCGAATACTGTATGGATGAAGAGGAGACAGGAAGTATTCACGTGAGAGTTTAGACTTCACATTGAAATTATTGGTAGTAATGTTGATACATGTTCAATAGGCAGTGAGGAGAGAGCCTTTAGCCTCATGTGCAGTCAGTTTAAGGCACTGGAACAACATCTGAGTGAACTCTTCAGCATGGATGGAAAGCCATCAGAACAGAAGAATGGGGATGGGAATCACTTGCCTCAAAGCAGGAGGCAGTGGCATCACCAAGAGGGGAGAACATAGAGAGGCATTGTGAAAATCTTTACAGTGTTAACTGTTGACTACATCATTAAAGGATTGTAGTTAGTTTCACTGAAACGAAAACTGTTTTGGCATTAACTCTTTCATTCTAATACAGTGCTTATTTTAACAATAAGTTATTTTTTTTCTTTCATGGTTAAAACAATATTGGTGATGAAACAACGTTTTAGGTAAGGGGTTGATTCAATTTGGAAATTTTTGTGTTTATGAAAACTAATATCTAAGTCTGTACCAAAATGGACAGGGACATAGTTCATTCTTTTCTGCCACCAGGAACTTTTTGTGAGAAATTTAAAAGCCTTGCATTTCCTAAAGAGAAGGTTTAGAGACTGTTTTGAGTAACTGATTAAATAGAAAGTGATCAAATGAGAACTGGGTTTTGTAAAGGGAAGGGTGAAGAGTGAATATGATTGAAGTCTATAAAAGAGCAACATGTAGTAGTCAGATTCCATGAGTTCTAACCCTTCCAGTTCACTTAAATGGCATTAACCATTATTTTTGGTAATTATTGATGTTTGAATTCAATGTTTCCTTACAGGTGTTTCAAAATCTTGAGTGCTAATGGTGAGGCAAAAGTATTCAGACCAAGGGACCGTGATGATATTGTAAAAACTGTGATTGAACCGATGGCATCAGAAGGCTTGAGAACCATATGTCTTGCATTCAGAGATTTCCCAGCAGGAGAACCAGAACCAGAGTGGGATAATGAAAATGATATTGTCACCGGCCTTACATGCATTGCTGTTGTGGGGATTGAAGATCCTGTGAGACCTGAGGTAGTGAAACGTTCTGTGTTCTGCATGTGCAGAAGGCACTAACTATAACCCCTCTAGTAAAATTCTTAGTGTCTGTGATTTTCTTTCTTTCCGTTGTGAATCCAAGATGAGTGAAATAATAATGCTTGGATGCATGGTTTGCAATTCAGTAACTTCTCTTTGGGATCCTCTGTGTTTATAGCACCCTACCCAGTGCCTTGAGTTGGGCAGATTTTTTTCCAGTGATGTTTATATACAGTGATACAGTAAATGCCATGAAGTTATCTGTTTTCGTGGTCTGTAGTCCATCACTGTCCAACCGGACTTTCTGCAACCATGGCATTGTTGCGTGTTGTTCTGTATCACAGGCACTAAGCCGCATGTGACTAGTGAGTTTCTGGGTGTAGCTAGTGCAACTAAATGTAAAAGAATTTTTTTCTATTTATATTGAAGCATCTTATTACCATTCTGGGCAGTCCACAGCTCTAGACTTTGCTTTTCTTCCTTAATGTCTTTGTAAGTTTATTGAGCAATAACTTTTTTAATGTCACTGGGACCATACTAGGATACTGGGGACATAAATATTTTGGAGATCTGATTCCTAGCTTCAAGGAAGTTACTCTCCTGGGTAGGAATGAACAAGCACATGATTATAACTAGAATGTTAGTACATAGATACATATGCAAAGCATATTATATAAGCACAGAACATGAACTGCCAACCTTATCAAGTAATAACATTTTTAATGCCTTCTTACTGTGCCGGATATTATGCTGAGTGCCTTACGTGTATTATTTCACTTAATATTCACCTCTGAGTTTTAAGTATTATTACTGAAAGATGGAAAAAAATTAGATTAGTACAGAGTAAGGATAGCTGTAAACCATAGAGCTAGTGTGTTCAGACCTAACTCTGTTTAAAATACGTGTGCTTAGAAGACCATTGTGCTATATTAACCACAAAAGGTGTCAAGACTTCCTGGAAGTTTATTACTTGACGTGAGTGTTAAAGGATGAAGAGGTATTAACTAGACCCAGAGAGAGAGAGAAAGGTAAGCACCTTGTGAGCAAAGAAGTAACATCAGTAAAAGCACAAAGGCAAAAATAGCTTTTCTTCAGTGACTCTCATCAGGTAATTGTTTCAATGCCCAATGTGTAATACCAGGCACTCTTCTAGGAAATGGAAATACTGCAGTAAACACAACAATTATGAAACTTACACTCTAGAGAGAATAGATAAACAGATGAAATGATAGATACTTAGTGTGTCAAGTGAAAACACATTCTGTGAGGAGTAAGACTTGGTCCCTGCCCGTAGGCTTTATATTCTGGTTGCCTAGGGTAGGAGAGGGAGATCAGCCATGACTAGTAAATGTGGGATAAGGGCCATAAGGAATATGCACAGGTGGTAAAATAAAGATAACAGAAACCACATTAAAGACCTTTGTGTATTTAACATTTGAATTGAGCTCCAATGGCTAGAAATGAGCCAGGCATGTAAATAGCTGCAATAACAGTATTCCAGGAAAATGGGCCAAAAACATGTAGGAGCTTTAAGGTGAGAAAGTAGCTTTTCAAAACTGGAAAGGAGGACAGTGTGGCTGTAAGTTTAAACAAGAAAGGGTAGACAATCTTATCTTTGGCCTTACCAGGCAGTAACGGCTCTGAGCTTTATTCTGAAATGCATTGTGAAGTCATTCGAGACATCCAGGCTGGGAAGTGACATGATTCATGTTGTTAAAATAGTCTTTGGGATACTGACTAAGAAATGAATTCGAAAGAAGAGTAGATGTAGGGAATCCAGTCAGATTATTTCAGTGATGCCAAGCAAGGGAAGACTGGTTTAGCATGACAATTGTGACTGCAAAGATGGAAAGAAAAGTTCGCAACCTTAAAAACATTTTTAATGACTGTGCCGGATATTATGCTGAGTGCCTTACGTATTATTTCACTTAATATTCACCTCTGAGTTTTAAGTATTATTACTGAAAGATGGAAAAAAATTAGATTAGTACAGAGTAAGGATAGCTGTAAACCATAGAGCTAGTGTGTTCAGACCTAACTCTGTTTAAAATACGTGTGCTTAGAAGACCATTGTGCTATATTAACCACAAAAGGTGTCAAGACTTCCTGGAAGTTTATTACTTGACGTGAGTGTTAAAGGATGAAGAGGTATTAACTAGACCCAGAGAGAGAGAGAAAGGTAAGCACCTTGTGAGCAAAGAAGTAACATCAGTAAAAGCACAAAGGCAAAAATAGCTTTTCTTCAGTGACTCTCATCAGGTAATTGTTTCAATGCCCAATGTGTAATACCAGGCACTCTTCTAGGAAATGGAAATACTGCAGTAAACACAACAATTATGAAACTTACACTCTAGAGAGAATAGATAAACAGATGAAATGATAGATACTTAGTGTGTCAAGTGAAAACACATTCTGTGAGGAGTAAGACTTGGTCCCTGCCCGTAGGCTTTATATTCTGGTTGCCTAGGGTAGGAGAGGGAGATCAGCCATGACTAGTAAATGTGGGATAAGGGCCATAAGGAATATGCACAGGTGGTAAAATAAAGATAACAGAAACCACATTAAAGACCTTTGTGTATTTAACATTTGAATTGAGCTCCAATGGCTAGAAATGAGCCAGGCATGTAAATAGCTGCAATAACAGTATTCCAGGAAAATGGGCCAAAAACATGTAGGAGCTTTAAGGTGAGAAAGTAGCTTTTCAAAACTGGAAAGGAGGACAGTGTGGCTGTAAGTTTAAACAAGAAAGGGTAGACAATCTTATCTTTGGCCTTACCAGGCAGTAACGGCTCTGAGCTTTATTCTGAAATGCATTGTGAAGTCATTCGAGACATCCAGGCTGGGAAGTGACATGATTCATGTTGTTAAAATAGTCTTTGGGATACTGACTAAGAAATGAATTCGAAAGAAGAGTAGATGTAGGGAATCCAGTCAGATTATTTCAGTGATGCCAAGCAAGGGAAGACTGGTTTAGCATGACAATTGTGACTGCAAAGATGGAAAGAAAAGTATGATTTCAAAGTAAATGGAGGTAGAACCACTAGGAATTCATATGTTGGATTTGGATATATCTTTCTGACATTGTTGAGGTGTCCAAAGCAGCCAATTCTGTGTCAAGTAGGCAGTTGGACCTAGAAGCCTGGAGGTTAAGGAGGCTAGAGAATTCACACATGAGGCTGAAGATCTCTTGAGGAAAGAATGTAGTTAGAGATTTAGGACAGAGATATCTCCTGGTTAGAGCTCTTCTGGAGGAGTGGGAGTTACTCTTGAATTACTCTTTTGTAACCGAGTGGCTCGTAGACAGTACTACCAATGGAATAAAAGAATCAGACCAAGCTGCGTATTTAGAGATCAAGATAAATGCAGTTTAGGGTTCCGGAGTTCCAGGTGCTTCTGAAACATCCAGGTAGATCACATCTGCCAGCCTTTGGTCAAAGGAAAACCATTCATAGTTTTATACACTAATGTATGACTTCCATTTTATCTAATACTATTAAATCAGGATGCTTTCAACTTTGGTCCTTTGGAAAACGTATTGCTCATTTTGTGGCCCTGGCACTGAGGTTGATGGACAGGTTTATCTTTTTTTAAACTATGTAAGTGGCGATCAGTTTCTTCAGTTATCACAAAATGAGATGAGTGCTTTCAGCTGAAAGGAGACAGTGTAATAGGTGATAGCTTTCCCGAGTGGGTCTTCTGATTTGTGCAGTCCTGATGTAGAGAATCTTGATTAATCAGCTACCTAGAATAAATCCAGCTCTATTGTATTTGCATAGATGCTTTAAAAAGCTACTTGGTAGCAGGTAACTTGTGAGTGTTAAGTGGACGTATTTGGTGATTAGCAGACTATTAATAAATTTGGTTTAAAATACCATTTACCACAAAGCATTAACCAAGACTAGTTTATCCCCTTAGTCATTATTTCCTATTGCAATTGATCTCAGGGTGCCACTCAGTGCTAAGATGGACAAATCAGGAAGAAACACATATAGCAGACCAGTGTTCTCAAAGTCAGGTATTGATTTTTTTTTTTTTTAATTATAGAGGGATGTATAATATAAAAGCACAAATCTGTCTAGATAGGCGTGAAAGCTCCTAGAGATGTTCCATTTACACTATATATATCTAGCAGAAGCCACAAACAGCTTATAAGGCCAAAGTTAGCACTCAGTCAAGTTACCTGGGGATTGTGTGCACATATACATGCTTTAAACATCAAGTAATGAGAGTACACACAGGTCCGGGCTTCAGCTTTCTCTTGAAGTTATAGATTCCCCTCAGTAAGTAAGTGCTCTTCCAGTAGGATTTGTCACTTTCTTAGCGTACTTTCCTCATTTCTGTTACTTGCATGGCCTGGGAGCTTCTAGTCTCTTGAGGAAAGAATGTAGTTAGAGATTTAGGACAGAGATATCTCCTGGTTAGAGCTCTTCTGGAGGAGTGGGAGTTACTCTTGAATTACTCTTTTGTAACCGAGTGGCTCGTAGACAGTACTACCAATGGAATAAAAGAATCAGACCAAGCTGCGTATTTAGAGATCAAGATAAATGCAGTTTAGGGTTCCGGAGTTCCAGGTGCTTCTGAAACATCCAGGTAGATCACATCTGCCAGCCTTTGGTCAAAGGAAAACCATTCATAGTTTTATACACTAATGTATGACTTCCATTTTATCTAATACTATTAAATCAGGATGCTTTCAACTTTGGTCCTTTGGAAAACGTATTGCTCATTTTGTGGCCCTGGCACTGAGGTTGATGGACAGGTTTATCTTTTTTTAAACTATGTAAGTGGCGATCAGTTTCTTCAGTTATCACAAAATGAGATGAGTGCTTTCAGCTGAAAGGAGACAGTGTAATAGGTGATAGCTTTCCCGAGTGGGTCTTCTGATTTGTGCAGTCCTGATGTAGAGAATCTTGATTAATCAGCTACCTAGAATAAATCCAGCTCTATTGTATTTGCATAGATGCTTTAAAAAGCTACTTGGTAGCAGGTAACTTGTGAGTGTTAAGTGGACGTATTTGGTGATTAGCAGACTATTAATAAATTTGGTTTAAAATACCATTTACCACAAAGCATTAACCAAGACTAGTTTATCCCCTTAGTCATTATTTCCTATTGCAATTGATCTCAGGGTGCCACTCAGTGCTAAGATGGACAAATCAGGAAGAAACACATATAGCAGACCAGTGTTCTCAAAGTCAGGTATTGATTTTTTTTTTTTTTAATTATAGAGGGATGTATAATATAAAAGCACAAATCTGTCTAGATAGGCGTGAAAGCTCCTAGAGATGTTCCATTTACACTATATATATCTAGCAGAAGCCACAAACAGCTTATAAGGCCAAAGTTAGCACTCAGTCAAGTTACCTGGGGATTGTGTGTGCACATATACATGCTTTAAACATCAAGTAATGAGAGTACACACAGGTCCGGGCTTCAGCTTTCTCTTGAAGTTATAGATTCTGTCCACATTTCCACCATAATAAAAACAGGCTAGAGTGAAGTGCTCTTCCAGTAGGATTTGTCACTTTCTTAGCGTACTTTCCTCATTTCTGTTACTTGCATGGCCCTGTGGGTATTTGCATTTCTAGTCTCTGTTCTAGAGGGAACATCATGGGTTTTCTGGTTAGGGAAGAACAGGAAAGGAGTTTCTAGGCAAAGGGAACCGCAGAAGCAGAGGCCCCAAAATAATACATAGATTTAGCTGTGTATAGTAGGAAAAAATTAACATAAACCTCAGAGGCTGGATTTTTTTTTAATTATTTCATGAATCACAGCCATGATGCTTAAAACTTTTGACAATAATTCCTAAATATTCATTATTTTTAAAATGTCCTAGCTCACAAATGTATGATTCACATCAGGATCTCACAGTAGCACATTAACTTCATTGCCGTGCCTCTCAGGTCTCTTAAAGGATCCATAGATTTCCTCCCTTTTCCATTCTTTTAGTTTATGAAAGGACGGATTGTTTTATTTTTTTCTAATTAGCAAGTAAACTACTGTTTCTTTGCAAATTATGGAAGGATATGTGTCCTGGGGTGTTTTCTACATTCTGGATTTTGCTGAGTGCAATTCCTTCTGTTTCCTGTGAACTGGTAGTTAGATCTAGAGTAAGGTTTCCAGATAAATTTCAGGACACCCAACTAAATTTGAATTTCACCTAAACAGTGTATTTTTTTCTTAATGTAAGAATGCTCAATAGTGTAATATTTCATCATGTAGTTTTTTTAATTGACATTTAGTCAATTTACAATATCATGTTAGTTTGAGGTATGCAGCCAGTTGATTCAGTTCTACAGGTTTTTTCTTTTTTTCTTTTTTTTCTTTACAGGTTATTACAAGATATCGAATGTAGTTCCCTGTGCTATACAGTACATCCTTATTTATCTATTAGGAAGCTCAAGTGTGATATTCTTTTATACTGAGAACTTTGTGGTTTATAGTGTAACTATTGAGGAATAGTCATATATTTTTTAAAAAACGTATTAGGAAAAGAACTCTATTGTCAGATATTTCAGATGTTTTAAAGGAGAAATGAACATAAATATAGGGATGCCAATTTAAAAAAAAGAAACTGTTGCAATAGCTCAGGCCACAAGCAATAGTGGCAAGGGCAAGTACAGGGAGGGTTTGAGGAATAATTTGCAGGACTCTCTGGTCCTGAAGGATGTAAGGGGCAAGGGAACTGGAAGAGGTCAGATCATCTGTAGGTTTCTGTTAGATAAAAAACACAATTTCCCTTTTGGACTCCCAAATGCTGGTGTCTTGTCTTTCTGATGGAACTAGGAATCCAACTCTCACCACAAGCTCGGAAAAACAGGTAGATCTCAGAGGCTGGATTTTTTAATTATTTCATGAATCACAGCCATGATGCTTAAAACTTTTGACAATAATTCCTAAATATTCATTATTTTTAAAATGTCCTAGCTCACAAATGTATGATTCACATCAGGATCTCACAGTAGCACATTAACTTCATTGCCGTGCCTCTCAGGTCTCTTAAAGGATCCATAGATTTCCTCCCTTTTCCATTCTTTTAGTTTATGAAAGGACGGATTGTTTTATTTTTTTCTAATTAGCAAGTAAACTACTGTTTCTTTGCAAATTATGGAAGGATATGTGTCCTGGGGTGTTTTCTACATTCTGGATTTTGCTGAGTGCAATTCCTTCTGTTTCCTGTGAACTGGTAGTTAGATCTAGAGTAAGGTTTCCAGATAAATTTCAGGACACCCAACTAAATTTGAATTTCACCTAAACAGTGTATTTTTTTCTTAATGTAAGAATGCTCAATAGTGTAATATTTCATCATGTAGTTTTTTTAATTGACATTTAGTCAATTTACAATATCATGTTAGTTTGAGGTATGCAGCCAGTTGATTCAGTTCTACAGGTTTTTTCTTTTTTTCTTTTTTTTCTTTACAGGTTATTACAAGATATCGAATGTAGTTCCCTGTGCTATACAGTACATCCTTATTTATCTATTAGGAAGCTCAAGTGTGATATTCTTTTATACTGAGAACTTTGTGGTTTATAGTGTAACTATTGAGGAATAGTCATATATTTTTAAAAAACGTATTAGGAAAAGAACTCTATTGTCAGATATTTCAGATGTTTTAAAGGAGAAATGAACATAAATATAGGGATGCCAATTTAAAAAAAAGAAACTGTTGCAATAGCTCAGGCCACAAGCAATAGTGGCAAGGGCAAGTACAGGGAGGGTTTGAGGAATAATTTGCAGGACTCTCTGGTCCTGAAGGATGTAAGGGGCAAGGGAACTGGAAGAGGTCAGATCATCTGTAGGTTTCTGTTAGATAAAAAACACAATTTCCCTTTTGGACTCCCAAATGCTGGTGTCTTGTCTTTCTGATGGAACTAGGAATCCAACTCTCACCACAAGCTCGGAAAAACAGGTAGATCTCAGAGTAAACAGCACGTAGGTGGTAGCTGGAGGTTCTAGAATAAGGAAGATAACCCTTAAAAGATGAAGAGTAGGGGAAAAGTGAGTCCCATTTAACCCTCAAAGCACCAACATTTTACGCTGGTGTCATCTGGCCAGAAAAACCAGAAAGGTAGAAGGCCAACCAGGAAAGAAGTGTCTAATGGTTGCAAAGAGAAAGGTGCTTAAAAAAGCCTTTGGCAAATAAATAATGCAGGCAAACTAAGCCAAATGATAACTGAAAGTGAAGCCTGAGCCAGGACTGTGGGGCAATGAAAGAGAGATTGTTGGGAATACTCAAGGAATATTTAATGTCTTGAGACTAAAGGAAAGTTGGCATGTGTGGGATTGTCATATGTGAAGCAATCTGTATTTGTTCGGTGGGATTTTTTTCCCATCTTGGAAGTACTAACTTTCATGATGTGAACGTTTTCCATGTTAACCAGGTGCCAGATGCAATAAAGAAATGTCAGAGGGCTGGAATTACTGTGCGGATGGTCACTGGTGATAATATTAATACTGCTCGGGCTATTGCCACCAAGTGTGGCATTTTACATCCTGGGGAAGATTTCCTTTGCCTAGAAGGTAAAGACTTCAACAGAAGAATACGAAACGAAAAAGGAGAGGTAAGGGTGCTTTGTTTTTTTAAGTTGATATATTTTTAATATTTAGAAGTTTTGTTCAAGAAAATACACTTTGAATACGTACTATGTGTTAGACTCACACCTGGATCAATGCAGCCCTCACTGCAAGCAGCAGAGCATCTTGGGAAATAAAGGGAGCAAGTGGAAAAGAAATTTGCCCTAAAGGGAGTGAGCAGTTCTTTTTTTTCAGTCTGGGTCCTAGAAGTACAATATGTGTAGGCCAGTATGGAGAGATGAGTTTGGACAAGTTGCTATGAAACATCTTTTTAGGAGATCCCAAACCCTGCACTACTTATACTAAGGGGTTTTTATCTTCATAGGCAGTGGGGAGATGATTAAAAGGTCTTTTTCTTTCTTTTGGACTCCCAAATGCTGGTGTCTTGTCTTTCTGATGGAACTAGGAATCCAACTCTCACCACAAGCTCGGAAAAACAGGTAGATCTCAGAGTAAACAGCACGTAGGTGGTAGCTGGAGGTTCTAGAATAAGGAAGATAACCCTTAAAAGATGAAGAGTAGGGGAAAAGTGAGTCCCATTTAACCCTCAAAGCACCAACATTTTACGCTGGTGTCATCTGGCCAGAAAAACCAGAAAGGTAGAAGGCCAACCAGGAAAGAAGTGTCTAATGGTTGCAAAGAGAAAGGTGCTTAAAAAAGCCTTTGGCAAATAAATAATGCAGGCAAACTAAGCCAAATGATAACTGAAAGTGAAGCCTGAGCCAGGACTGTGGGGCAATGAAAGAGAGATTGTTGGGAATACTCAAGGAATATTTAATGTCTTGAGACTAAAGGAAAGTTGGCATGTGTGGGATTGTCATATGTGAAGCAATCTGTATTTGTTCGGTGGGATTTTTTTCCCATCTTGGAAGTACTAACTTTCATGATGTGAACGTTTTCCATGTTAACCAGGTGCCAGATGCAATAAAGAAATGTCAGAGGGCTGGAATTACTGTGCGGATGGTCACTGGTGATAATATTAATACTGCTCGGGCTATTGCCACCAAGTGTGGCATTTTACATCCTGGGGAAGATTTCCTTTGCCTAGAAGGTAAAGACTTCAACAGAAGAATACGAAACGAAAAAGGAGAGGTAAGGGTGCTTTGTTTTTTTAAGTTGATATATTTTTAATATTTAGAAGTTTTGTTCAAGAAAATACACTTTGAATACGTACTATGTGTTAGACTCACACCTGGATCAATGCAGCCCTCACTGCAAGCAGCAGAGCATCTTGGGAAATAAAGGGAGCAAGTGGAAAAGAAATTTGCCCTAAAGGGAGTGAGCAGTTCTTTTTTTTCAGTCTGGGTCCTAGAAGTACAATATGTGTAGGCCAGTATGGAGAGATGAGTTTGGACAAGTTGCTATGAAACATCTTTTTAGGAGATCCCAAACCCTGCACTACTTATACTAAGGGGTTTTTATCTTCATAGGCAGTGGGGAGATGATTAAAATTGGATCTTGTAATGATATGTATAACATGGTTCTCAAACTTGAGTCTACATCTGAGTGACCTGCAGAACTTTGTAATACATTGATTACTAGGGACCACTTCAGTATCTTACAAGCTAGGCCTCAGAATCTCACTCATCAGTTTCCATTTCTAAAAATTCCCAGAAGTTGTTTCTGATACTACTAGTCTGTTAACCAGCCTTTGAGAGCCATCGATACGAATGCTAGATAGCTAATTTGGAATTAGAGAACTAGGCTTGGGCATGTTTTAACTTTGACAACAATTTATAGATTGAGCAAGAGCGAATAGACAAGATTTGGCCAAAGCTTCGAGTGCTTGCAAGATCATCTCCTACTGACAAACACACACTGGTTAAAGGTGAGTAGATTTTACAGTTATTCCATAGTTTCTTGATAGAGGAATGCATTGCTTCCTAAACTAGTAATAGACACTGTATGTTAGATTGAATCATAGATAACATCATCTTTTCCAACAAAATCTAAATACATTTCCTTTTGATACCTTAGGCTGATTGTGTTTACTTTCTGTCGTTGAAACATGATAGAATTCCGAATACAACAGTTTCTGGCATCGTTCCTTGCCCAGCATCTCAGCAGTTTCCGTTTCTCTATGCCTCGTGACTTATTTTTAACATTGAGTCTCAAACTGGCTACCAAGGTATATCTTGCAGAATCACTGTTAATTAAACGGATTCTTTTTACAGCACAAATTCTTACTTTTATTCCAGGTATAATTGACAGCACTGTTTCTGAACAACGCCAGGTTGTTGCTGTAACTGGTGATGGAACCAATGATGGTCCGGCATTAAAGAAAGCTGATGTTGGATTTGCAATGGTAGGAACTCACCTAATTCATATATTCACACGTAATTTACTAGCTGGGTTTTCTGTTTGCTTTGGTTTCTTTGTCACTAATTGCTACTGATTTTAAATACTGTCCCTCAAGCTGGAGGGACAGTATGTAAGCCTTACTTGGTTTATAAGTCTAACTAATTTATATACTATCTTTATTTGATGCTGGAAGAAGACTTCTTTTGAAAAGTTATAATAAGATCACATACTTACCTTGTACTCTGTAAAATACATAAATGTCTATATCTCATCTAAAGCTTATAGAGGTCCTCTTAAATAGGGGACAGGCTTAGAAAAGTTATGTATCTTTATTGACAATCTTGCACTCAACTGAAAATGTCTTGAGTAACTTATAAGAGTGATATATAATAGATTTACTATATAATAGATACAATCTTGTTTGGAAAAAAATCTACTTCACCCTACGTAAATTCTCAATTTATATTTGATTATTAAAAGTGCTAGGGGGCTTCCCTGGTGATCCAGTGGGTAAGGACACCGCCTTGCACTTCAAGGGGCACTGTTTCGATCCCTGGCCTGGGAAGATCCCACGTGCCACGGAGCGGCTGGACTGATGTGTCCAATTACTGAGCCAGAGCTCTGGAGTGCATGCGCCGAGAGCCGGCGCTCTGCAACAACAGAGGCCACGGCGATGGGAGGCCCACAGGAGCCAAAGAACAAAGACGGATGAAAATAGAGAAATGAAAGACCAATAGAAGTGGCCCGCCTGCTCCCCTCCCTCCCCAACCCGCCCCCCTCAAAATAAATAAATAAATAAATGTTTAAAAAAAAAAAGTGCTAGGAAATTTCTGCACTTATTATTTTCTTTATACTGTAGCCATCATACTAATGAAATGTTTACTCTAAAATAGGTATCATGACACACATATGCTACATAAATATTTTATGGTTGAAATTAGATTGTTGTATTTTTGAATCCAGTCCTAATGTTTCAGTTTTGGAATGAATCTTTGTACTTAGAGTGCCGTAGAAAATTTAAGTATTTTTTTTTTTAATTTTAATTGGATTTATTTACCTTTTGGATGTAATGGGTCAATAATCATAATTGTCAAATCCAAAAAATCTGAAAACTGAATTTTTCCCTAAATCTTTAGCATGCTCATTTGATTGCAAAAAACTATTCTGAATGATGTATTTATCACACTTAATATGACCATTCGTAATCATTATAGAGACATTAATGTGTTTTTATCGGATGCTAGCCCTGTCTGGGAGAATTTGTGATGGAAGGTGTGTATCTCCTTATCTTTCTAAAGTATGATAGACTTTGAATTCTGAAATACAGTCTGTCCCAAGTGGTTCCCATAAGAGAATATTTATGCGTACTAATGGTTTTTTGCATAATTATCCCCCTGATATTTTGCTACTAAATAATAGTGGTTTAGTAGAACCATCACCATGGTGTCTGCCTTTCAACAGAAGTTAGGGAGATGGAGGAAGGAAATGATACAGGTCAAGTACCTTCACCCACTAGCCATGAACCCAAAGATTCCCACCTTGCCTTGTTTGGAAAAAATCTACTTCACCCTACGTAAATTCTCAATTTATATTTGATTATTAAAAGTGCTAGGGGGCTTCCCTGGTGATCCAGTGGGTAAGGACACCGCCTTGCACTTCAAGGGGCACTGTTTCGATCCCTGGCCTGGGAAGATCCCACGTGCCACGGAGCGGCTGGACTGATGTGTCCAATTACTGAGCCAGAGCTCTGGAGTGCATGCGCCGAGAGCCGGCGCTCTGCAACAACAGAGGCCACGGCGATGGGAGGCCCACAGGAGCCAAAGAACAAAGACGGATGAAAATAGACAAATGAAAGACCAATAGAAGTGGCCCGCCCACCCTCTCCCTCCCCAACCCGCCCCCCTCAAAATAAATAAATAAATAAATGTTTAAAAAAAAAAAGTGCTAGGAAATTTCTGCACTTATTATTTTCTTTATACTGTAGCCATCATACTAATGAAATGTTTACTCTAAAATAGGTATCATGACACACATATGCTACATAAATATTTTATGGTTGAAATTAGATTGTTGTATTTTTGAATCCAGTCCTAATGTTTCAGTTTTGGAATGAATCTTTGTACTTAGAGTGCCGTAGAAAATTTAAGTATTTTTTTTTTTAATTTTAATTGGATTTATTTACCTTTTGGATGTACGGGTCAATAATCATAATTGTCAAATCCAAAAAATCTGAAAACTGAATTTTTCCCTAAATCTTTAGCATGCTCATTTGATTGCAAAAAACTATTCTGAATGATGTATTTATCACACTTAATATGACCATTCGTAATCATTATAGAGACATTAATGTGTTTTTATCGGATGCTAGCCCTGTCTGGGAGAATTTGTGATGGAAGGTGTGTATCTCCTTATCTTTCTAAAGTATGATAGACTTTGAATTCTGAAATACAGTCTGTCCCCAAGTGGTTCCCATAAGAGAATATTTATGCGTACTAATGGTTTTTTGCATAATTATCCCCCTGATATTTTGCTACTAAATAATAGTGGTTTAGTAGAACCATCACCATGGTGTCTGCCTTTCAACAGAAGTTAGGGAGATGGAGGAAGGAAATGATACAGGTCAAGTACCTTCACCCACTAGCCATGAACCCAAAGATTCCCACCTTGCCTTGTCCCAAACTTATCATGGTACGTTGTACATTGATGTGACCTTCTGAAGATCTGAGAAAAGGAATATTGGCTGAGGGACAAGGCATATTTAAAGGCTGTTCCTCTGACTGTAAGCAAAACAGGATCGCTCACATTGGAAACACAGAATCTCACATTCCCCTTGAGCATTTAGCAAGATCCTTACTTCTGCTTTCATCTGGACAGGAAGCTGACCAGGAAGGTATTTATGTACAATGCATTAAAATTTAAAAACAAACCAAAAAAACTTTCTTTCTAAAACTTAAAGGTCTAAGGCAGAGACTAAGGGCTTTAAATAAATGCAGGTAAATATAGGATTTCAAAGAAAAAGCATATAGCCACTGATCTGCTTGATTTTAAGCCTTGAAAATATTAGGCCCATTTTGCCACTTTTTTCTTTTTTAAGGATAGCACATCAAAAAAATTCTAAATTTAATTTTAGATTTTTTTGTCTTTTGTACAGAGACAGAATAAGTGCTTAGTGGCTTGGACTTGAAAGCAGTCTTGTTCAAGCTTGAATTTGTGTGTCCAATTCTTCAATTTCGTATTTTAAAACTGAAAAGACAAATTATTTGTCTTGGGATTTCATTCGATACTCACAAGAAATTGCTACTGATTAGATCTTTCTAAACCTGTCTCTTATATTTCAGGCAGAAATAGCATTTTAGAACACTGTTCTCTCTTTCTGTGTGTGTGTCTGTATCTGTGAGTATATGTATATTTAGAAAATTCAACAGTAAAATAAAATTTGCAACAATAAAATAAAGGGGTTCTAATGTGAGAACATTATCAGCTTGCAAAGAGGTATGGCACTTTCCCCTGCTTAAACACTCCTTTTAGAATTCCTTAAGATAGCAAGCCTCCATTGCTATGTTTAAAATATGATTACATTATTTTTAAAATAACATCACATTATTCTTATTCAAGGGGCTTTCAAGGTCCCACTAGTGGTAAAGAATCCCCCTGCAAGTACAGGAGACATGAGGCCTGGGTTTGATCCCTGAGTTGGGAAGATCCTTTAGAGGAGGGCATAGCAACCTACTTCATTATTCTTATCTGGAGAATCCCAGGAACAGAGGAGCCTGGTAGGCTATAGTTCACAGGATTGCACAGAGTCGGACATGACTAAAGCGACTTAGCACACAGGCATTCTTATCAAAATTCAGTTAACCACACATGAACAGATATTCTGTCATCCAAGCCTGAATGCCATGGTGTATGAATATTTCTATAAGTAGATATGCATATGTGGTAGTACAGTCTTCCTTAAGGTAATTAAAATATCTTAATTTAAAATATTTTCCAATTTTGGGTTAATAAACATAAGCTTCTTCTCTGAACATTAAGAAACTGTTTTCAGTATTCTGGTCCAGAGTCAAGTGAGTAGCTGCTGCCTCCTAAGGGAAGAAATCGCTGAAGCACAGTAGCAGCCTGTGAAGGACTAAAGCACAATGCCTCCCCCCATAGCCACTGATCTGCTTGATTTTAAGCCTTGAAAATATTAGGCCCATTTTGCCACTTTTTCTTTTTAAGGATAGCACATCAAAAAAATTCTAAATTTAATTTTAGATTTTTTTGTCTTTTGTACAGAGACAGAATAAGTGCTTAGTGGCTTGGACTTGAAAGCAGTCTTGTTCAAGCTTGAATTTGTGTGTCCAATTCTTCAATTTCGTATTTTAAAACTGAAAAGACAAATTATTTGTCTTGGGATTTCATTCGATACTCACAAGAAATTGCTACTGATTAGATCTTTCTAAACCTGTCTCTTATATTTCAGGCAGAAATAGCATTTTAGAACACTGTTCTCTCTTTCTGTGTGTGTGTCTGTATCTGTGAGTATATGTATATTTAGAAAATTCAACAGTAAAATAAAATTTGCAACAATAAAATAAAGGGGTTCTAATGTGAGAACATTATCAGCTTGCAAAGAGGTATGGCACTTTCCCCTGCTTAAACACTCCTTTTAGAATTCCTTAAGATAGCAAGCCTCCATTGCTATGTTTAAAATATGATTACATTATTTTTAAAATAACATCACATTATTCTTATTCAAGGGGCTTTCAAGGTCCCACTAGTGGTAAAGAATCCCCCTGCAAGTACAGGAGACATGAGGCCTGGGTTTGATCCCTGAGTTGGGAAGATCCTTTAGAGGAGGGCATAGCAACCTACTTCATTATTCTTATCTGGAGAATCCCAGGAACAGAGGAGCCTGGTAGGCTATAGTTCACAGGATTGCACAGAGTCGGACATGACTAAAGCGACTTAGCACACAGGCATTCTTATCAAAATTCAGTTAACCACACATGAACAGATATTCTGTCATCCAAGCCTGAATGCCATGGTGTATGAATATTTCTATAAGTAGATATGCATATGTGGTAGTACAGTCTTCCTTAAGGTAATTAAAATATCTTAATTTAAAATATTTTCCAATTTTGGGTTAATAAACATAAGCTTCTTCTCTGAACATTAAGAAACTGTTTTCAGTATTCTGGTCCAGAGTCAAGTGAGTAGCTGCTGCCTCCTAAGGGAAGAAATCGCTGAAGCACAGTAGCAGCCTGTGAAGGACTAAGCACAGCACAGGAAGTGCCTCCAGGGAGAAGACCGTGACTCGGCTTCTCAAGGCTGAGAAAAGTGCTCTAAAAGAGGTGTTCTTTGGCCTGAGGAAGGGAGAGAAGTATTGCCAAGAGACTACCTAGAATCACAAGTAGCTTAACTTCACTAGAAGAGGGTGGGGTGGGGGGGGTGTTGGGTACTAGATGTGAGGATCAGAAGGGCCTTGAAGAGGAAGCTGATGTCTGACTCTGCCACCACATGGCCGTGGCCCGCCAAGCTCCTCTCTCCATGGGCATTCTCCAGACGAGAATACTGGAGTGAGTTGCCATACTCCAAGGGATCTTTGCAACCCAAGGATCAAACCCAGGTCTCCCGCATTGCAGGCAGATTCTTTGCCATCTGAGCCACCAGAGAAGAACAAGAATACTGGAGTGCGAAGCCTATCTCTTCTCCAAGGGACCTTCCCAACCCAGGAATCAAACTGGGCTCTCTTGCATTGGCAAGCAGGTTCTTTACCACTGAGCCCCCTGGGAAGCCCCAGCATACAGCTCTGTGATGCTCATCAAAAAGACTACTTTAAACTCTTTGATGGAAAGTTTCTAGAACATGTTTCACTATTGAAATAGTTTTTATTTGTACAGCTATTGATATCTTAAAGTAGCTTTTTAAATTTTAAAAGATTTCGAACAAGGAAGTGTGAGATTTGCATTTGCTACAGATGGAGGACTAGTAGAAGCAGGAAAATGTGTTGGGTTTAGGTGTGTTTAAGTATGTTGCCCATTAAAAGTACGATATTCACATTAGGAGCTAGAGATCAAAATTTTAAATTAAGATTGCGCCTTCGTGGATTATCAAGCTTAGCTTGATTTGAACTTTGTTTTTGTGTTCATCAAAACAATATTACGTAGCATTTAAAGAGTCAGATAGTTCTGTAAGACTTGATAACTACATCCCCTACCGCATATCATTTCTTTTTTTTTTTTTTTTTGAAACTCTAGGTCGACATACAGACAGACAATGGCAGGATTCTATGATTTTTTTATGGATAGGAGATTAAATCACAGGCTGCATTTAAAACTTGAAATCACGCATATCATTTCTTACAGCTCATTTTTTGACTAATGAAAATCAACTATTTTCACTGTTTCTTTCCTTAGTTGTTTCCTCCATGTATCTAAGTGGCACACTAAGAAAGATTTTTTTATTTTTTTAATGTAAAGCCTTTGTTAATGACTTTTCATTTAGGAAGATGAGGGTGTAACACTTGGACAGGCACCCACACAGACACTTGTACATATTCATGCACTACTGGTCTTGTC
Source organism: Tragulus kanchil (assembly GCA_022376925.1). Taxonomy (NCBI): domain Eukaryota; kingdom Metazoa; phylum Chordata; class Mammalia; order Artiodactyla; family Tragulidae; genus Tragulus; species Tragulus kanchil. Next base: position 238,146,601 of record JAIOJX010000004.1, on the reverse strand, counting down.
ATTCTTCCATCAGAATTAGAGATCAGTTCGTACACCCTTCTTTTTTTATTATTTTTAATTTTTAAGCTCTTTTTATTGATTTTTTTATTTATTTATTTTTCATCCATCTTTATTCTTTGGCCTGTGTGGGCCTCCCATTGCAGTGGCCTCTCTCGTTGCAGAGCACTGGCCCTGGGCGCACGCACTCCAGAGCACTGGCTCGTAATTGGACACAGCCGTCCAGCCGCTCCACAGCATGTGGAATCTTCCCAGGCCAGGGATCAAACCGGTGCCCCTTGCACTGCAAAGTGGACTCTCTACCCACTGGACCACCAGGGAAGCCCCATACACCCTTATAGTGATTGGTTATCACGACTGGAAATGCTAGTCCAAGCTGAGCCACATGGAAAACGTGTTAGTAACTCAGTCATGTCTAAGCCTTTGCAACCCCATGGACTGTAGCCCCCAGGCTCTTCTGTCCATGGGGATTCTCCAGGCAAGAATACTAGATTGGATCATCATTCCCTTCTCCAGGGGATCTTTCCCACCCAGGAAAGGAAATCCTGGTCTCCTGCATTATGGGCAGGAGCCACCAGAGAAGCCCATAATTATAATACTGTTACTTCCAAGTACAACTTCTTGTATAAATTCTACGTTTTCTTTTTCAATTCAGTTTTTAATCCTCTATGTACTTAACACTATTTCATCACCATATTCTCCTTTTGTTAAGTCAGAGACATTAGGCATGTCTACAGTTCTACCTTACAGATCCCTCTCCCAGATCTCGACATGCTTTAATCCTGACTGTTTGACTAGGCCTGCTACACCACTGTCTCTTCTTTCTGAGAATTTTCTGTCCCTCTCTCCTGTCTTGGATTTTGAGTGTACTGGATTCTATGTGGTTATCTTTTTTTGTTTGTTTTTAATTTGTTTTATTGGAGTATAATTATTTACAATGTGTGATATCTTTTTTGGTTTACTGTCTCACATAATAAAGCTATCTTCAGTAGATACCTGAGAAAAAGGATTTGTGAGAGTTAAACTTGTTCATAAATTTTAAAAGTAAAATCTCTCTTCTCTCTCCAGAGAATCCTCCTTGATATGTAGTCAGACTTGGTATAAAAATCTAGGTTAAAAATTATTTTCACTCAGAATTTTGAACTTCTACCTCCATTGTTATTTCCTCCATATCATTTTGAATTTTGAACCTCTTTTCTTTTTCTTTCCTTTTTGGAGATATGTAAGCCTTTTCCTTCATTCTCAGTCCTCTGAAATATGATGGTTTGTTTTAGGGCAACCTTTTACTATGAAAGCTCATTTTCTTCAATTGTATGTAATTTTCTTATACTTGTCTTATTTCTTCTCCACTGTTTCTTCTTTGTGGAATGGTCCCCCTGATTTTTGAACTTCTTGCACTTAACCTTATTTTGTCTTTTTTTTCCTGTCCACCATACTTGTATCATCTTGTAGGAGAATTTCCTCAACTTCTGTTATATTTCCATATCTGTAATTATATGTTTAATTTTTAAGAGTTGCTTTTGGATCTCTGAGTTCCTGTTTCATTGCTGTGCCTTTTGCCCTTCTGAGGATTTGATTTTTTTTTTTTTTTTTTTTAATGTCTCCTGCATTGGAGACACTAAAACTGCATGGGAAACCCAGATTTTTTTTTTTTTTTTAAATCAGCTTTTGGCCCCTTGTAGAGTCTGTGTGTGTCCATCTGCCTTTGATTTAGTCTGTGTTTCAGGTTAGTGCTTTCATCAGATGTCAGAGGGATGCTTGGTTGTCTACAGTAGAAAGCTGTAAAGCCTGAAGCCTCTACATAGGATTTATGAACCAGAAGCTTCCCAGTAAAGTGATTCGTTTCACTTTCTTAGGGTACTGTGAATTTTCAGCATCTTTAGGTCTCGCTCCTTTAATGATCAGTTTTCAGGAAAGAATTTTCAAATCTGCTGCCTATAGGGCAATCTTTGTTTGGAGTATAATTCATTTACTTGTTTGTTTTAATTTGTTTTATTGGAGTATAATTATTTACAATGTGTGATATCTTTTTTGGTTTACTGTCTCACATAATAAAGCTATCTTCAGTAGATACCTGAGAAAAAGGATTTGTGAGAGTTAAACTTGTTCATAAATTTTAAAAGTAAAATCTCTCTTCTCTCTCCAGAGAATCCTCCTTGATATGTAGTCAGACTTGGTATAAAAATCTAGGTTAAAAATTATTTTCACTCAGAATTTTGAACTTCTACCTCCATTGTTATTTCCTCCATATCATTTTGAATTTTGAACCTCTTTTCTTTTTCTTTCCTTTTTGGAGATATGTAAGCCTTTTCCTTCATTCTCAGTCCTCTGAAATATGATGGTTTGTTTTAGGGCAACCTTTTACTATGAAAGCTCATTTTCTTCAATTGTATGTAATTTTCTTATACTTGTCTTATTTCTTCTCCACTGTTTCTTCTTTGTGGAATGGTCCCCCTGATTTTTGAACTTCTTGCACTTAACCTTATTTTGTCTTTTTTTTCCTGTCCACCATACTTGTATCATCTTGTAGGAGAATTTCCTCAACTTCTGTTATATTTCCATATCTGTAATTATATGTTTAATTTTTAAGAGTTGCTTTTGGATCTCTGAGTTCCTGTTTCATTGCTGTGCCTTTTGCCCTTCTGAGGATTTGATTTTTTTTTTTTTTTTTTTTAATGTCTCCTGCATTGGAGACACTAAAACTGCATGGGAAACCCAGATTTTTTTTTTTTTTTTAAATCAGCTTTTGGCCCCTTGTAGAGTCTGTGTGTGTCCATCTGCCTTTGATTTAGTCTGTGTTTCAGGTTAGTGCTTTCATCAGATGTCAGAGGGATGCTTGGTTGTCTACAGTAGAAAGCTGTAAAGCCTGAAGCCTCTACATAGGATTTATGAACCAGAAGCTTCCCAGTAAAGTGATTCGTTTCACTTTCTTAGGGTACTGTGAATTTTCAGTATCTTTAGGTCTCGTCTCCTTTAATGATCAGTTTTCAGGAAAGAATTTTCAAATCTGCTGCCTATAGGGCAATCTTTGAATACTGGTATTCTAGGGAACAAGTAGGAAACAGGGTACTGTGCACAGCAGACTTCAGTCTAAAGGTCTCTATTGTACCCTCTCTAGTCAATTAGCAGGCAATCTCCTGCCAGGTAAGAGGGAGTGGCAAACTGCCAGGTTTTATATGGATTTGGGGAGGGACTCTGAAGCTCCAACTCCCATTTCTTCAAATTTTGTTATTAAAGACTTTAACACACATACATAAAAGTTTCTCTGCTGGGCTTCCCCTGGTGGTCCAGTGGGTAAGGACACCGCCTTGCAGTGCAAGGGGTGCCGGTTCGATCCCTAGCCTGGGAAGATCCCACGTGCCGCGGAGCGGCTGTACCGATGTGTCCAATTACCGAGCCAGAGCTCTGGAGCGCATGCGCCCAGAACCTGCGCTCTGCGACGACAGAGGCCACCGTGATGGGAGGCCCACAGGCACCAAAGAACAAAGACAGATGAAAACGGAGAAATGAAGGACCAGTGAAGGTGGCCCGCCCGCTCCCCTCCCTCCCCAACCGGACCCGGGCCCAAAATAAATAAATAAATAAATCTTTAAAAAAAAAAAAGTTTCTCTGTTGTAAGTACACACCAAATGGATTATCGCAAGTAAACAGACCTGTTCTATGCAAGGCAAAAAATATATGTTCCCTACCCCTATATTCCTCACCCTCACCGTGTTCTAATTATTACTGTGTCTCTCCATAGAGATGACCAGTATTCTGAAGATTCCCTTTGTCTGTTTTTGTACTTTGTATGGTAGAATTATATATTACATATTATTTTGAGTCTATCTACCTTTGCTCATCATTATTCTTGTGGAAGATTTTTATTTGAGTTGTTACTATAGTTGTAGTTCACCCATTTTCATTCATCTGCAACTTATTAATCCATCCGTTCCACTATTGAGGGACATTGTTATTCTTAGTTTGGACCTTCTAAGTACTTCTTCAGTGTCTTCAGGTCTCGTCTCCTTTAATGATCAGTTTTCAGGAAAGAATTTTCAAATCTGCTGCCTATAGGGCAATCTTTGAATACTGGTATTCTAGGGAACAAGTAGGAAACAGGGTACTGTGCACAGCAGACTTCAGTCTAAAGGTCTCTATTGTACCCTCTCTAGTCAATTAGCAGGCAATCTCCTGCCAGGTAAGAGGGAGTGGCAAACTGCCAGGTTTTATATGGATTTGGGGAGGGACTCTGAAGCTCCAACTCCCATTTCTTCAAATTTTGTTATTAAAGACTTTAACACACATACATAAAAGTTTCTCTGCTGGGCTTCCCCTGGTGGTCCAGTGGGTAAGGACACCGCCTTGCAGTGCAAGGGGTGCCGGTTCGATCCCTAGCCTGGGAAGATCCCACGTGCCGCGGAGCGGCTGGACTGATGTGTCCAATCACCAAGTCGGAGCTCTAGGGCGCATGTGCCCAGAGCCTGCGCTTTGCGACGACAGACGCCACCGCGATGGGAGGCCCACAGGCACCAAAGAACAAAGACAGATGAAAACGGAGAAATGAAGGACCAGTGAAGGTGGCCCGCCCGCTCCCCTCCCTCCCCAACCGGACCCGGGCCCAAAATAAATAAATAAATAAATCTTTAAAAAAAAAAAAGTTTCTCTGTTGTAAGTACACACCAAATGGATTATCGCAAGTAAACAGACCTGTTCTATGCAAGGCAAAAAATATATGTTCCCTACCCCTATATTCCTCACCCTCACCGTGTTCTAATTATTACTGTGTCTCTCCATAGAGATGACCAGTATTCTGAAGATTCCCTTTGTCTGTTTTTGTACTTTGTATGGTAGAATTATATATTACATATTATTTTGAGTCTATCTACCTTTGCTCATCATTATTCTTGTGAGATTCATTTGAGTTGTTACGTATAGTTGTAGTTCACCCATTTTCATTCATCTGCAACTTATTAATCCATCCCGTTCCACTATTGAGGGACATTGTTATTCTTAGTTTGGACCTTCTAAGTACTTCTTCAGTGTCTTCAGTAGACTTAAAAATTCCTCCTGTTTTCATTCACGCCTTCACCTTTACCTCCAGTGCTGCCTGGTGCTGCCACATCCTGAGTTTTATGTGTTCTGGGGTGCAGAAATGCTGCTGCTCTGCTCTCACTACTGCTGGTTTAGGGTTCAGCTTTCTGGGTCTGCTGAGTTTCTTCCTATTTGGTTATCTGCTTTCCAACCTGTTACTGTTTTTGCAAAGTCTCTTTTCCCGCTAACTTTTTGCTGTTGTGATTTTTTTATTGTTTAATTTTAAATAATTTTTCATTGTGACTTTTGGAAGGAACTTGGGCATAGTGCCTGTGTAGTTGTCTCTCTTTTTTCAACTTTATTGTAAATGCTTCATTTACTGTGGCCAATTTCAGGTGAGGTATGAATGTCTTTCTGGGAGACAGTATCTTAGACTAACCATATTACCCCCTTTCACAGTAAATGTCAGTGAATAATTATTAAGTATCATGGTAAAGTACTGTTTATAAAATATACCTTGTCCTTTCAACTATTTACAAGTTGTATTTTAAACGTTTTAGTCTAATTCACAGAAATTTTCTTCAATAGGGTATCGCTGGGACTGACGTAGCTAAAGAAGCATCTGATATTATTCTCACAGATGACAACTTTACAAGCATTGTTAAAGCAGTTATGTGGGGACGAAATGTCTATGACAGCATCTCAAAATTCCTTCAGTTCCAGCTTACTGTTAATGTAGTAGCAGTGATTGTTGCTTTCACGGGTGCCTGTATTACTCAAGTAGGTTGACAATTTTTTCATTAAAACGTATTTATTTTAGAGTAAAGTTGTGTATAGCCTGCCTTTTTAAAATCCTTAAGTTTTTAAATAAATCAAAGCTTAGTATTTTAGATTAGTTAAAAACGTAATTCCTGTTCTGTTCTTTAAGTTTTTAAATAGAAACGGCTTCCCAGGAATTGCTGAGTCCCAGGTAAACAGCGAGTGTCTATTAAGAAACCTGTCTCTTCTAGGACTCGCCACTTAAGGCTGTGCAGATGCTGTGGGTAAACCTCATCATGGATACGCTTGCTTCCCTGGCTCTGGCGACCGAACCCCCCACTGAATCTCTCTTGCTTCGGAAACCTTATGGTAGAAATAAGCCTCTCATCTCACGCACAATGATGAAGAACATTTTGGGTCATGCGTTCTATCAGCTTGTGGTCGTCTTTACACTCTTATTTGCTGGTAAGACTTCAGTGCTTGGTAAAGTTTCAGTTATTTCGATCCCAAGCTTATATCCCAGATTGTTCTAATATTGCAGATGTTTCGAGAACATGTGTTGTGTTTCTTTCTGGCTCCCCATTTATCGTTCATTTCTTCTTTTTGTCAGTGGATGCTGAGGGCATTTTGAGAAGCAGGGTGATAGATGGCTGGGGTATGTGGTGAAAAGAGTCCTCATTTACTGTGGCCAATTTCAGGTGAGGTATGAATGTCTTTCTGGGAGACAGTATCTTAGACTAACCATATTACCCCCTTTCACAGTAAATGTCAGTGAATAATTATTAAGTATCATGGTAAAGTACTGTTTATAAAATATACCTTGTCCTTTCAACTATTTACAAGTTGTATTTTAAACGTTTTAGTCTAATTCACAGAAATTTTCTTCAATAGGGTATCGCTGGGACTGACGTAGCTAAAGAAGCATCTGATATTATTCTCACAGATGACAACTTTACAAGCATTGTTAAAGCAGTTATGTGGGGACGAAATGTCTATGACAGCATCTCAAAATTCCTTCAGTTCCAGCTTACTGTTAATGTAGTAGCAGTGATTGTTGCTTTCACGGGTGCCTGTATTACTCAAGTAGGTTGACAATTTTTTCATTAAAACGTATTTATTTTAGAGTAAAGTTGTGTATAGCCTGCCTTTTTAAAATCCTTAAGTTTTTAAATAAATCAAAGCTTAGTATTTTAGATTAGTTAAAAACGTAATTCCTGTTCTGTTCTTTAAGTTTTTAAATAGAAACGGCTTCCCAGGAATTGCTGAGTCCCAGGTAAACAGCGAGTGTCTATTAAGAAACCTGTCTCTTCTAGGACTCGCCACTTAAGGCTGTGCAGATGCTGTGGGTAAACCTCATCATGGATACGCTTGTTTCCCCTGGCTCTGGCGACCGAACCCCCCACTGAATCTCTCTTGCTTCGGAAACCTTATGGTAGAAATAAGCCTCTCATCTCACGCACAATGATGAAGAACATTTTGGGTCATGCGTTCTATCAGCTTGTGGTCGTCTTTACACTCTTATTTGCTGGTAAGACTTCAGTGCTTGGTAAAGTTTCAGTTATTTCGATCCCAAGCTTATATCCCAGATTGTTCTAATATTGCAGATGTTTCGAGAACATGTGTTGTGTTTCTTTCTGGCTCCCCATTTATCGTTCATTTCTTCTTTTTGTCAGTGGATGCTGAGGGCATTTTGAGAAGCAGGGTGATAGATGGCTGGGGTATGTGGTGAAAAGAGTCCTCATTTCTTGCCATTGGCCCTACCACTAGCTTAGACGTGATCTTGAGTGTGTCACCATAGTCTGGGGTCTTCCGTCTCCTCCCGTATAAAATAAAGTTGTACTGGGAGAATCCCAAGTCCCTCACAACTCTTTCTATGCTTCCATTTGAGAGCAAAAAAGGTCTGGCTATGTTTGATTGCCTACTTCCTTGAAATGTTGAATTATTTTGTGTGATAATTACAGAACAGTAATTTTTCATTCTTTCAGGAGAAAAGTTTTTTGATATTGATAGCGGAAGAAATGCTCCTTTGCATGCTCCTCCATCGGAACATTATACTATTGTTTTTAATACCTTTGTACTGATGCAACTTTTCAACGAAATAAATGCACGGAAAATTCACGGTGAAAGAAATGTGTTTGAAGGAATCTTTAATAATGCCATCTTCTGCACAATTGTTTTAGGCACTTTTGTGGTCCAGGTGGGTAATTGTAAAAGATAGTTTCAAATATGATTATTGGGTCATCTTAGGTGAGCAGGTGACTTGTTCCAGAAATTACTTGACTGCAGTGTGTGGGCCTTCTATGTAGTGCCTTGAGGATATCAAAAAAGAGCTTTAAATATCACAACTCAAGTGAAAATCTGCCCAATCCTGAAGTTCTACACGTGAATGAGTATTTGAAAATGGCACTCCTTTAGCTGCACTGCTGTGTCTGTGACTGAGACACTGCTCACACACACAGTTTTCTGATTATTTATTTTGCATTGCTATTATGAAAACTTGTAATGTTTGTTATCTAAGGCCAGTCTTACAGTTAACCACTCCTTAGTCTGGCCAGAGTGATCCTTCAATTGCTTCTAACAATTAATAGCAGCTGAATTTCTACAGTTGCTTTCTTTATTAAGCAATAAAAGGCTTTGAAGTGAATATTTTAAAATCCATGTGATTCTAAATAGCTGCATCCTGAGCTTATATCCCAGATTGTTCTAATATTGCAGATGTTTCGAGAACATGTGTTGTGTTTCTTTCTGGCTCCCCATTTATCGTTCATTTCTTCTTTTTGTCAGTGGATGCTGAGGGCATTTTGAGAAGCAGGGTGATAGATGGCTGGGGTATGTGGTGAAAAGAGTCCTCATTTCTTGCCATTGGCCCTACCACTAGCTTAGACGTGATCTTGAGTGTGTCACCATAGTCTGGGGTCTTCCGTCTCCTCCCGTATAAAATAAAGTTGTACTGGGAGAATCCCAAGTCCCTCACAACTCTTTCTATGCTTCCATTTGAGAGCAAAAAAGGTCTGGCTATGTTTGATTGCCTACTTCCTTGAAATGTTGAATTATTTTGTGTGATAATTACAGAACAGTAATTTTTCATTCTTTCAGGAGAAAAGTTTTTTGATATTGATAGCGGAAGAAATGCTCCTTTGCATGCTCCTCCATCGGAACATTATACTATTGTTTTTAATACCTTTGTACTGATGCAACTTTTCAACGAAATAAATGCACGGAAAATTCACGGTGAAAGAAATGTGTTTGAAGGAATCTTTAATAATGCCATCTTCTGCACAATTGTTTTAGGCACTTTTGTGGTCCAGGTGGGTAATTGTAAAAGATAGTTTCAAATATGATTATTGGGTCATCTTAGGTGAGCAGGTGACTTGTTCCAGAAATTACTTGACTGCAGTGTGTGGGCCTTCTATGTAGTGCCTTGAGGATATCAAAAAAGAGCTTTAAATATCACAACTCAAGTGAAAATCTGCCCAATCCTGAAGTTCTACACGTGAATGAGTATTTGAAAATGGCACTCCTTTAGCTGCACTGCTGTGTCTGTGACTGAGACACTGCTCACACACACAGTTTTCTGATTATTTATTTTGCATTGCTATTATGAAAACTTGTAATGTTTGTTATCTAAGGCCAGTCTTACAGTTAACCACTCCTTAGTCTGGCCAGAGTGATCCTTCAATTGCTTCTAACAATTAATAGCAGCTGAATTTCTACAGTTGCTTTCTTTATTAAGCAATAAAAGGCTTTGAAGTGAATATTTTAAAATCCATGTGATTCTAAATAGCTGCATCCTGAGCTGATATATGCCAATTTTCCATTTTGTAATATTGTCAAAACAAGGCAGAAGAGGAGTGGAGAATGGGGTAATGAGCAGTGGGGTTGAGCTGCAATAGAAAGGACCGAGTGTTCCGATTTTTACAAAGATCCTTCTAAAGACAAAGTAAGCATCACCTTATGTATGGTAAATTGTATATGATTATACAGTATATGTATGTTTTTATATCATCTTGGATTCTGTGGTGCTCTTCTATGTAAAGGATTGTTAGTAGCAGAATCTGGAATCAAAGCAGGTAGGTGAATGGTGCATGATCACATCAGGAGGTCAGTAAATAGTAAGACTTAAAAGGTATGCTTTTCAAAACAGAATCAGACAGTAATTGGGGCTAGTTTCAAAACAAGATCTAAAAATTCTGAAGGATTAATTCCATCTATACCACGTGCACTGTGAATTCTAAAACCCAAACCTTAATTATTTCTGTGCAGACTTTTTCTGTTTTAGCTTTCAATTTCTGTCAACTTCAGAGGAAGCATTGCTTCCTTATTGGTTGTATAGTGTCTGGAAGTATTTTATTAAAAAAAATCATTATTCTTAACACACTAAAATTTTAGTTTCTGCTGACTATCAAACTTGTTGATTTTATCTATTTATAATATATGGGGATTGTAAGAGCTTCTTATCTACCAAGCAAGTCTGATAAAACTTACTTCCAAGCATAGGTTGATAATACCCAGAACAGCTGAGGTAAGGTGTCATTCGTCAGTGCCTCTGAGCTGCTCAAAGTGTGGTCTGTGGATCAGCTCTCTTGTTTATTCATTACAAGTCCACTTTCAGCATGGGTCAGAGTGTAAGTCAACAGCTTCTCTAAATAAATGTATTCTTGATTATTCCTCCAGATAATAATTGTGCAGTTTGGTGGAAAACCTTTCAGTTGCTCAGAACTTTCAATAGAACAGTGGCTATGGTCAATATTCCTAGGAATGGGAACGTTACTCTGGGGCCAGGTAAAAAAATCTCATCACTTTTTGTACAAACCTAAAGTGATTTTTTTTTTTAATTGCTAGTGTGTGTATTCTTTAATCATTTCTATAACTTGATTATAAGTTTTCATTCTTGTTCAAGAAAGGACATTCAGAGATATTTTTTTTAATGTAGTATTTGTTCTTATTTGTCACTTGCTGTTTATTATACTTATGCCTGTACCATTAAAACACTAATTTCTTACATAGTCTTTTAACTAGGTTTTTAGAACAAATTTTAGAACTGTTATTAAGTTGCTGCATTTATAACTGGTCAGAATGCTGATAGCTGTATCTTCTCTATGACCTACTCTTGCATTTTAGTATTTAAAATTAAATATTTTAACAAAAATAGACTTTTTATCATTTTGTTATATAATAAAAATGTAGTGTTGAAAAAATACTGAGTTTCAGTTGATGTGATGAATGTTTCCGTAAAAATACTGGTATCTGGGAAAAAAATAGGCCACAAAATCACACTTCAGATGATTTGGATTGAATGACTTTAACAACCTAATGCCTCAAAAATGAGACGTCCTTCGTCTTCACTATTCATAGTTCACTTGCAAATATATATCATTGTTTCTTTAAAGATAAATGATAAGTGTGTGTGTTCATTTTAAGTCCATTGCCATCATTAGAAAACTGATGAAGAATCTAGTAACATTTTCATAACTGAAAGCTAGCACATGTTATGGTGTGTAACTGATGTGAGTTAATTTGCTGTCACTCTGCAAGTCAGACCAAGCATTTGGATTGTACTTAACCTTCACCAGTCTTTACCCACCTTTCATCTCACCTTTTTCTTAATTGTGTTCTAGGGTCTGAGGTTTTCTCTTCTTCCTCATTGTAAAGACCTCTTTAATTGAGATCTTCCTTTAAATAGGATCTTTACCGGGTCCACTTTTTTTTTTTTTAATTACTCCTCTAGTTACTTTATAATGGTTCCTCACAGGCAAAACCGAACTCCCCAACCTCCACCCACATCTGGCTATTTTCAAGAAGAGAAAATTCAGTACACTATACATGCCTAACAGGCATCAGTTACTGTCTTTGGTTGACATCTTCTGTTGATTTTCAGGAATCATGACGGAAAGCACTGATTTTGTTAGGAATCCTAGGGTCTTAGTCCCTCTATGCAGAAGTCACTTCCTGTGTCTCTGAACCTGTTTCATCTCTAAAATGAGGTGGTTGGACCGAAAGTCCTTTGAACACTTCTGGTCTTAACCACATGCCCATAAGGAATGGCTGTTAACACTTACAAGTTAATACATACAGGTGATTTTCTTTTATGTCTTGTGGGGCATGTGTTCCTGTTTGGTGTCTTTCTCAATCAGCATTAATCCAGTTTTAAATAGTTGTACTTTATGAAAACAAATATATTTAATAAAAGGTATTTTCAGTGCAGCCTTGAAGATTTCTGAACCTTGGTATGGTTTTTTTCATTGAATTCTTAAAAGCACTAGTAAAATGTAAACTTGTTTTGCATCCTCTAAGATGACTGATTTTCATTTTATTTGAAATAAATATAATTAATGTGAGAGTAAGTTAAGCATATTAAAGCATGGTTGTGAAATAAAATAACGATGATTTGGATTGAATGACTTTAACAACCTAATGCCTCAAAAATGAGACGTCCTTCGTCTTCACTATTCATAGTTCACTTGCAAATATATATCATTGTTTCTTTAAAGATAAATGATAAGTGTGTGTGTTCATTTTAAGTCCATTGCCATCATTAGAAAACTGATGAAGAATCTAGTAACATTTTCATAACTGAAAGCTAGCACATGTTATGGTGTGTAACTGATGTGAGTTAATTTGCTGTCACTCTGCAAGTCAGACCAAGCATTTGGATTGTACTTAACCTTCACCAGTCTTTACCCACCTTTCATCTCACCTTTTTCTTAATTGTGTTCTAGGGTCTGAGGTTTTCTCTTCTTCCTCATTGTAAAGACCTCTTTAATTGAGATCTTCCTTTAAATAGGATCTTTACCGGGTCCACTTTTTTTTTTTTTAATTACTCCTCTAGTTACTTTATAATGGTTCCTCACAGGCAAAACCGAACTCCCCAACCTCCACCCACATCTGGCTATTTTCAAGAAGAGAAAATTCAGTACACTATACATGCCTAACAGGCATCAGTTACTGTCTTTGGTTGACATCTTCTGTTGATTTTCAGGAATCATGACGGAAAGCACTGATTTTGTTAGGAATCCTAGGGTCTTAGTCCCTCTATGCAGAAGTCACTTCCTGTGTCTCTGAACCTGTTTCATCTCTAAAATGAGGTGGTTGGACCGAAAGTCCTTTGAACACTTCTGGTCTTAACCACATGCCCATAAGGAATGGCTGTTAACACTTACAAGTTAATACATACAGGTGATTTTCTTTTATGTCTTGTGGGGCATGTGTTCCTGTTTGGTGTCTTTCTCAATCAGCATTAATCCAGTTTTAAATAGTTGTACTTTATGAAAACAAATATATTTAATAAAAGGTATTTTCAGTGCAGCCTTGAAGATTTCTGAACCTTGGTATGGTTTTTTTCATTGAATTCTTAAAAGCACTAGTAAAATGTAAACTTGTTTTGCATCCTCTAAGATGACTGATTTTCATTTTATTTGAAATAAATATAATTAATGTGAGAGTAAGTTAAGCATATTAAAGCATGGTTGTGTAATTCATGGTCTTGAATGTCCTAAATAAACTATAAAAATGTAATCAGGTTATGTTCCTTCAGGGGAACCTTTACCTTTCAAACATAAATTTTTTTGTAGCTAAGAGAAGAAAGTATTTTGTTCTGAGAAAGAACGCCTCTCGTGGACAGGATCTCATTGCTTCGTGGGTAAAGATAGTTGGCGCTATGTGCAACTTTTCCTACCTGTTTTGATTGAAGTTGATCGGTTTCGTTGTATTTTGATATGGTTTGTTTCTAAGTTCTTTCCCCTGTGTTATAGCTTATTTCAACAATTCCAACTAGCCGTTTAAAATTCCTCAAAGAAGCTGGTCATGGCACACAGAAGGAGGAAATACCAGAGGAGGAGTTAGCAGAGGATGTGGAGGAGATTGATCACGCTGAGCGGGAGTTGCGGCGTGGCCAGATCTTGTGGTTTAGAGGTCTGAACAGAATCCAGACGCAGGTATGGGCCTGGTGGAGAGGTAGGAGAGATGCTGGGAGCGGGAGACGAGGGCCTTTGGAGCTGGGGAGGAGGTTTGAATGTGTTCCTTCGCTTCCTTTCTAGCCTCCCCAACCCACAGAAGGTACTCCTTTGAAAACTAGTACTGGTGCCTGGAATGAGTGCAAGTCTTAACTGAGCAGGAAAGAATGTCTCTATATGCCCCTAAGCTCCTTTTCTCCTAGCTTTTTCCCCCCTTCATCTCCAAAAATGCTCCTCTTGCCTATTTAGCTGCTCTATAAAAAGTGCCTTTTTCTTTACTTTTTTATATGTGGATAGATGGATTGGTCCTTTCTCTTGTTCTCTCTCTCTCTTGCTGAGCAAGCTGTCACAATCTCTGATTCCTTGCAGATGGATGTAGTGAATGCTTTCCAGAGTGGAAGTTCCATTCAGGGGGCTCTAAGGCGGCAACCCTCCATCGCCAGCCAGCATCATGATGTAACAAATATTTCTACCCCTACACATGTAGTGTTTTCCTCTTCTACTGCTTCTTCTACTGTGGGGTGTGAGTGTGTGTTCCTAAGTGCATGAAATTAACATTTCCTACTTCACACACCTAACGTTTCTCATTTTCTCCTTAATGTTTAAATTCATTGTTCAGGCTTTCTCATAAAGCTTTCTTTTCGTAAAGTGGATTGAGACCTCAAAGTGTTGTCCTTGTTGTTGTTTTATTTCTTAGAGGGCTAGAGAACAGGTGGAACAATTGCAACCAAAGATCAGACATGAAAATCTGTGAGCTTGTCTCTATGCTAACTCTGACAGTTAATCTGGGGAGTAAAACTGTAGCTTAGAATTGGTGAAACTACTATAAATTTTTGAGTATATGCCTTTAAACCTGTTCCATACTGCATGATTCCCAAATGCATGTGACTGGAAACCAATCTAACAGAACCAAGAAATTGCATTTTTAAAGCTGAAAATGAACTTAACATTTTGACTTGGATCTTGTTTAGTTTGAAAAGTAAGTTGATACTCTGAAGAAAAGTTCTGAGCAAAGAGCCAGGTGTTTGTTTCTTAGCCTGGACTTTATGGCCTTGCTGTGCATTTTTATTATTTTGTTTTGTCTTGAGATGAAAACCCTGTAGAAAGTTCAGAGTTCTTTGGTATTTCTGTGGTTTGTTTTTTGTCATTTATACAATCAATTTAATTTAACATTGCTTCCTAGATAAGAAGGTGTACTATTAAGTTTTCCTAACAAGTAGGGAAAGTGTATTTAAAAAAATTTTTTATTCAATTATTTTTAAAGTCTACTTAGTTCTGCCACCACTGCCCACTCCCACCTCTTGCAGCAACCGTCTTTTTTGTTTTTTGTATCTATGAGCTTGGTTTTGTGGGGGTTTTAGATGTCACATATACACATAAGAGAAATCATACAGTGTTTATCTTTCTCTGCCTGACTTACTTCATTTAGGATAATAATACTCTCATGGTTCATCTGTGTTTTCACAAATGTCAAGAATCCCTTCTTTTTTATGGTTAAATAATATTTGTGTGTGTGTGTACACCATCATTTCTTTATCCATTCATTCATCAGTGAACACTTAGGTAGTTTCCATTTCATTCTGATAGATGTGAGGTAATACCTCATTGTGGTTTTGATTTGCATTTTCCTGATGATTAGCATATTGAGCATCTTTTCATATACCAGTTGGCCATTTGTATATGTCTTTTGGGGGAAATGTCTGTTCAGATCTTCTGACCATATTTTAATTGGAGTATTTGGGTATTTTGTTAATGGGTGGTATAGGGGTTTTTTTATAATGTATTTTGAATTTTTGCCCCATATCAAATATATAGATTTGCAAATATTTTTTCACGTTCTCTGGGTTGCCTTTTGATTTTGTTCATGGTTTCCTTGTTGTGTAGGAATGTTTTAGTTTGTAATCCCACTTGTTTATTTTCCCTTTTTTTGCTTTTGGTGTCAGATTCAAAACATCATCATCAAAACCTAAGGAACATTGATGTGTTTTTCTAGGAGTTTTATGGCTTTAGGTCTACTATTAAAGTCTTTGTCATTAATTCTGAGTTCATATTTGTGTGTGATATAAGATAGTGGTCCAATTTCATCCTTTTGCATGTGGCTATCCAGTTTTCCTAACACCATCTAGTAAAGAGACTGACTTTCCCCTTTGCATATTCTTGACTCCTTTGTTGTAAATTAATTGACCATATATTCATGGGTTTATTTCTGGGGTCTCTGTACTGTTCCATTGACCTACATGTCCATTTTTATACAGTACCAATATTTACTTTTATTCAATTATTTTTAAAGTCTACTTAGTTCTGCCACCACTGCCCACTCCCACCTCTTGCAGCAACCGTCTTTTTTGTTTTTTGTATCTATGAGCTTGGTTTTGTGGGGGTTTTAGATGTCACATATACACATAAGAGAAATCATACAGTGTTTATCTTTCTCTGCCTGACTTACTTCATTTAGGATAATAATACTCTCATGGTTCATCTGTGTTTTCACAAATGTCAAGAATCCCTTCTTTTTTATGGTTAAATAATATTTGTGTGTGTGTGTACACCATCATTTCTTTATCCATTCATTCATCAGTGAACACTTAGGTAGTTTCCATTTCATTCTGATAGATGTGAGGTAATACCTCATTGTGGTTTTGATTTGCATTTTCCTGATGATTAGCATATTGAGCATCTTTTCATATACCAGTTGGCCATTTGTATATGTCTTTTGGGGGAAATGTCTGTTCAGATCTTCTGACCATATTTTAATTGGAGTATTTGGGTATTTTGTTAATGGGTGGTATAGGGGTTTTTTTATATAATGTATTTTGAATTTTTGCCCCATATCAAATATATAGATTTGCAAATATTTTTTCACGTTCTCTGGGTTGCCTTTTGATTTTGTTCATGGTTTCCTTGTTGTGTAGGAATGTTTTAGTTTGTAATCCCACTTGTTTATTTTCCCTTTTTTTGCTTTTGGTGTCAGATTCAAAACATCATCATCAAAACCTAAGGAACATTGATGTGTTTTTCTAGGAGTTTTATGGCTTTAGGTCTACTATTAAAGTCTTTGTCATTAATTCTGAGTTCATATTTGTGTGTGATATAAGATAGTGGTCCAATTTCATCCTTTTGCATGTGGCTATCCAGTTTTCCTAACACCATCTAGTAAAGAGACTGACTTTCCCCTTTGCATATTCTTGACTCCTTTGTTGTAAATTAATTGACCATATATTCATGGGTTTATTTCTGGGGTCTCTGTACTGTTCCATTGACCTACATGTCCATTTTTATACAGACCCATACCAATATCTTACTGTTGTAATTACTGTATCTTTGTAATGCAGTTGAAATCAGGGAGTATGCTGCCTCTAGCTTTGTTTTTCTGTCTCAAGACTGCCTTGGCTATTCAGGATCTTTTGTGGTTCCATACAAATTTTAGGGTTGTTTTGTTCTGTTTCTGTGAAAAATGTCATTGGAATATTGATAGGGATTGCGTTGAATCTGTATTGCTTCAGGTAATATCCAGATTTTAACACTTTTAATCCTTCCAACCTATGAATATGAATTATTTTTTTATTTATTTGTTTCATCTTCAGTTTCTTTCATTAATATCTTATAGTTTTGAATAGACAGCTCTTTGACTTCCCTGGTTAAATTTATTCCTAGATACTTCATTATTTTTGATACAATTATAAATAAAATCATTTTCTTAGTTTACCTTTCACATAGGTTTTATTTTAGGGTAAAAAAATATAGCAGATTGTTACATTGATTTTGCATCCCGTAACTTTACTGAATTTATTCATTCTGACAGTTTTTTGATGGATTGATTAGGGGTTTTGTAATCTGTAAGATCAGCAGAGACAGGTTTACATCTTTTCAGTCTGGATGCCTTTTCTTTTTTTTCTCACCTTCTTGCTCTTGTTAGGACTTCCAGTGCTCTCTGGAGGGAAAGTGATGGGAGTGTTCATCCTTGTCTTATTCCTGATCTAAGAGGCAAAGTTTTCACTTTTCCATCATGAAGTGTGTTAGCTCTGGGTTTGTCATATATGCCCTTCATTACATTGAGGTAGGCACCCCTCTGTACCCTTTTTGTTAAGAGCTTTTATCATAAATGGATATTGAATTTTGTTGAGAGAAAATCCTGTGAAATTCTGTTGTTTAATTATTGGATCATTTACATGTCATAATTTTTAGTAATTGACTAGAATGACAAACTTTCTTCCAGGTTTTTAAATTTAACTTCTCCTTTGTTGTAAATTAATTGACCATATATTCATGGGTTTATTTCTGGGGTCTCTGTACTGTTCCATTGACCTACATGTCCATTTTTATACAGACCCATACCAATATCTTACTGTTGTAATTACTGTATCTTTGTAATGCAGTTGAAATCAGGGAGTATGCTGCCTCTAGCTTTGTTTTTCTGTCTCAAGACTGCCTTGGCTATTCAGGATCTTTTGTGGTTCCATACAAATTTTAGGGTTGTTTTGTTCTGTTTCTGTGAAAAATGTCATTGGAATATTGATAGGGATTGCGTTGAATCTGTATTGCTTCAGGTAATATCCAGATTTTAACACTTTTAATCCTTCCAACCTATGAATATGAATTATTTTTTTATTTATTTGTTTCATCTTCAGTTTCTTTCATTAATATCTTATAGTTTTGAATAGACAGCTCTTTGACTTCCCTGGTTAAATTTATTCCTAGATACTTCATTATTTTTGATACAATTATAAATAAAATCATTTTCTTAGTTTACCTTTCACATAGGTTTTATTTTAGGGTAAAAAAATATAGCAGATTGTTACATTGATTTTGCATCCCGTAACTTTACTGAATTTATTCATTCTGACAGTTTTTTGATGGATTGATTAGGGGTTTTGTAATCTGTAAGATCAGCAGAGACAGGTTTACATCTTTTCAGTCTGGATGCCTTTTCTTTTTTTTCTCACCTTCTTGCTCTTGTTAGGACTTCCAGTGCTCTCTGGAGGGAAAGTGATGGGAGTGTTCATCCTTGTCTTATTCCTGATCTAAGAGGCAAAGTTTTCACTTTTCCATCATGAAGTGTGTTAGCTCTGGGTTTGTCATATATGCCCTTCATTACATTGAGGTAGGCACCCCTCTGTACCCTTTTTGTTAAGAGCTTTTATCATAAATGGATATTGAATTTTGTTGAGAGAAAATCCTGTGAAATTCTGTTGTTTAATTATTGGATCATTTACATGTCATAATTTTTAGTAATTGACTAGAATGACAAACTTTCTTCCAGGTTTTTAGTAAACTCTCCAGAAGTCTTACAATCTTATAACATCCTTACCCTGAATTAGCTCTTGATTCCATGGTGGATTCTTGGTATATTGGAGACATTAAAGATAAGAATGCACCTGCCCCTCATCCATACCCTCGACCTCTGCTAGGATACCTGATTTGGGCAGTGACTTACCTTTTCCATTTTCTCTTTAGACAGTGAAAGACAAGAGAAATCTTGCAAAACTGGGGAAAGGAAAAATTCAGGGAGAAATCAGTGCTGTGTTTTCTGGGGTTTTTTTGTTTTTTTTTTTAAAAGATTGTTCACTCTGAGTCTACTCACTGTTTACTTAAGTAATTTTCATTTGTTATTTTTAACAGCATTGTAAAATAGGCAGAAAAGGAACTGTCCCCATTTTACAGGTGTAAAAGCTGACTTAGACATTAAACTCTAATAAGCAGAATCAACATGCTGTAGGACAAAGAGCAGATGAGTGTTGTAAAGACAAACTGACCCTGTGGCATTAGACAGGATGTTACATTTACACACATAGACAGATAGGAAGTGTGTTAGTCACTCAGTCATGTCCGATCCCTTGAGATCCCATGGACTATAGCCTGCCAGGCTCCTCTGTCCATGGGATTTTCCAGACAAGAATACTGAAGTGGGTATACGTTCCCTTCTCCAGAGGATCTTCCTGACCCAGGGATTGAACCTGAGCTGTTGCTTTACATTGCAGGCAGACTCTCTGCCATCTGAGCCACCAGGGAAGCCGACAGATAAGAATCTTCCTCTTAGAAGATACCATGGTGCCACCAACGTGAATGACACGCATATGCACAGTGCCAGGCCCTATGCCTGGGGCGGCTCATGTCAGTTGCTTCTCTCCCTCCTGTGTACTTTGTGTTATTCCTGACTTTCGGGGGCTGTTACCCCTCATCCCTTTACCTCCTACTCTTAGTGTCCATTAAGTTGCATTTCATAAACCCTGAGAGGCCTAGCATGTGCTCTGGTGCCTCCAGACCTTGTCGTCTAGTGAGAGAAGCAAGTGAGGAGGTGGGAATTTCAACAGGATGATAAACGAAAGTGTTATAACAGCGTCGTTACCCAGCCCTGAGAAGTCAGAGAAAATTACCCAAAGGAAATGACTCCCAGACAGACCTCTTGATAGAAATTGTCAGTTGTGGAAAACCCAGACCTCAGCTGATTGTAGTTTGGTACCAAAAGAGTAATGAAATGTAAGGAGTTGATGAGACTGGAATGGAAAGCAAGCATCTATTTATGTCCATAAGAAGGAGCCAAACTGAGACTTAATCCTGATGTACTCCCTCCTCTCTGAACTTTAAGTTTGAAAAGTTTCAGAGTGATAGACAAGTTGAAAGTTTAATACGTGAATACCCTTCACCTAGATTTACCACTTCTTAATGTTCGAGGTCTGCTTTGTCTATACAATATTAATATATTATGATTTTTGTAGTTTTCAATTCCAAAATAATATGTCCATTTACAGGTAGGCAGAAAAGGAACTGTCCCCATTTTACAGGTGTAAAAGCTGACTTAGACATTAAACTCTAATAAGCAGAATCAACATGCTGTAGGACAAAGAGCAGATGAGTGTTGTAAAGACAAACTGACCCTGTGGCATTAGACAGGATGTTACATTTACACACATAGACAGATAGGAAGTGTGTTAGTCACTCAGTCATGTCCGATCCCTTGAGATCCCATGGACTATAGCCTGCCAGGCTCCTCTGTCCATGGGATTTTCCAGACAAGAATACTGAAGTGGGTATACGTTCCCTTCTCCAGAGGATCTTCCTGACCCAGGGATTGAACCTGAGCTGTTGCTTTACATTGCAGGCAGACTCTCTGCCATCTGAGCCACCAGGGAAGCCGACAGATAAGAATCTTCCTCTTAGAAGATACCATGGTGCCACCAACGTGAATGACACGCATATGCACAGTGCCAGGCCCTATGCCTGGGGCGGCTCATGTCAGTTGCTTCTCTCCCTCCTGTGTACTTTGTGTTATTCCTGACTTTCGGGGGCTGTTACCCCTCATCCCTTTACCTCCTACTCTTAGTGTCCATTAAGTTGCATTTCATAAACCCTGAGAGGCCTAGCATGTGCTCTGGTGCCTCCAGACCTTGTCGTCTAGTGAGAGAAGCAAGTGAGGAGGTGGGAATTTCAACAGGATGATAAACGAAAGTGTTATAACAGCGTCGTTACCCAGCCCTGAGAAGTCAGAGAAAATTACCCAAAGGAAATGACTCCCAGACAGACCTCTTGATAGAAATTGTCAGTTGTGGAAAACCCAGACCTCAGCTGATTGTAGTTTGGTACCAAAAGAGTAATGAAATGTAAGGAGTTGATGAGACTGGAATGGAAAGCAAGCATCTATTTATGTCCATAAGAAGGAGCCAAACTGAGACTTAATCCTGATGTACTCCCTCCTCTCTGAACTTTAAGTTTGAAAAGTTTCAGAGTGATAGACAAGTTGAAAGTTTAATACGTGAATACCCTTCACCTAGATTTACCACTTCTTAATGTTTTACGAGGTCTGCTTTGTCTATACAATATTAATATATTATGATTTCATCTAATGTATAGTCCTTATTCAGATTTCTCCAGTTGCCCAAAAAATGTCCTGTAATACACCTTTTTTTGATCCTGGATCCAAGAAAGGACAGTGTAGGTCCAGTGTAGTGTAGGTTAGGACTCTTTAGTCTCCTTTATCCTGGATCTATTTTCTCAGCCTTTAATTTTAATTTAAAAAAATATACATAGACAGATTGTTTTATAAAGTAACCTATGCTCTAGATTTGATTGTTCCTTCTTGATTAGCTTTATGTTAAACTTGACAAGTTTATCTCACAGGTGGTAAATATTCTGTTGATTTTTATTTCAGCAACATCTTAAAGAACTTTCTTTACTAGGGAGTGGTATTATATTTTCTGTATTTCTCTTTATAATTGTGTGTTTCAGACTGTATATTAAATATCAAATCAATCACAAACTCTGGTTAAGATGTACCCACCCACACCTTAAGGCTCTTTTCTGATTCTCAAATATGTATGAAACTTCGGAGTTGCTGAGCACAGGTAGCCAGGGTAATGATGTTAATACATTTAATGAAAGGTTTAATTTTCTCACTGGGTCCCTGCCCTAATAGAGAATAATGTTAGAAATATCTGTGTTTGTCACACATATTTGGCTTTTTTTTTTAACCTTTTTTTCAGAATTGAAGTATAGTTAATTTACAATGTTGTGTTACTTTCAGGTGTACAGGAGGGTGACTCAGTTACACAAATATATATCCATTCTTTTTCAGATTCTTTTCCATTATTGGTTATTACAAGATACTGAATATTGTTTCCTATGCTATAGAATAGGTCCTTGTTGCTTATCTATTTTATACATAGTAGTGTGTATCTGTTAATCCCAAACCCCAAATTTATCTCTCCCCACTCCCTCATCACGTGGAGTCTTTTGCTAAATGAAGAAATTATAATCCCTTTCAGTTTTGTCATATGCTAGGCTTGAAACATCTCAAAGGAGGGCATGTTTTTTTCCTCATTTAGATCTTTTAAAAATTTTGAGAGGAAACCTTCTGTAGTTTTTCTTTATAAAGTGTATCCTTCTAGTTGGTCTTCATCATTAGTAAATTTTTCTGCTGAATCAGTAGTTGCACCTTCCTGGAACATCGAAATTGAGAGAAAATTTGATCTTCCTGATGAAGGATCAACAGACCATAGCCCGTGGGCCAAACCTGACCTGTTGCCTGTTTTTCATTGGAAGATGGCCGTGCTTCTTCAGTTAATGAATGTTCTTGGTAGTTTTGCACCACAAAGCAGAGTTGAGTCGTTGCTTCAGAGACCATATGGGCCACGAAACCTAAAATAGTTACTATCTGGCCTTTTACAGAAAATGTCTTCCAACTCCTATTCCAGATAATTAAGACATTACATATTTCACAGGCCTCACTTTGAGAAAATTTGATGTGCAAATATACAACTTTGAAAAACAACCTAAAGGTTTTTTTCCTGTTGCAAAGTATCTTCTACTTTACCACTGAAATACTTTAATTTATGGTACACAGAGTGAAAATATAGTGACAAATTTCACAACAGGGCAGTCTGTTGTAGAAGGTAAAATATAACTGTCTCCTGTGTACCATCTTTTGGGCAGTAATATTCTTTTCTCCTATCAAAAGTAAGGCCTATAGTTAAGAAAGTGAATGGTTTAGCAGGGTACATGATCTTTGTTATTTATGTTTAATATAGTGCTTACCTTGATCATCATTTGCAGTTTCCTAAAATTATTATTGTTATAATCACTTAAGTATTTTGTTTGTCGTGTGTGCCTCATGCCTCTGGTTTTTTCCTCTCAATAATTTATTCTTTAAGATTTTTTGACAGAGTAATTGTTGAATTTTCCATAATTTAATAATTTCAGGAGTTACAGTGTTGTGTGTAGTGGGTCTTAATCACATTTAAAAAATAGAGTTTAAAGACTGGATAAAATAAACAGCAGAGGTTGGATTGTCAAAAATGGGTAGTCAGTTTCTGCTTAACCTGATTGTTTTGTGATACTAAAACAGGTTTCTGTCCACCTGCAGTATAATGCGTACAGCACTCAACACATTGTGCCTTTTCATTACTCAGAATTACGACTGTACTGTGAGAATTTTACCTATAGAAAGTAATAGAGATGAGAGCAAATACAGACTAGCTCAGTGGCATACCTTAGATCAAGAGTGCTTTCTTACATATGAGTAGAAAGTTAAACAGATCTGTTTCAGTGGGCCCCCAGTTAGTCTAGATGTTACTGTGTATGTCTAACGGGAGAACTGTTTTTTGAAATTGCATTGCTTTGGAGGATTTCTAAGCTTTCCCTTGTACTCTGCTGACCTTAATCTTAGGAAGTACTTCAGTGTTCTAGAATAACTTAATAAATTTTGTCGGATAGGTTAAAAAAAAAAAAGGGCTTTGCAACATTGAAAAGCTTTGGTGGAAAGGAAGTGATTTCACCTGCCCCAGCTGTGTGTGTAATTGTGTGTACAAATACACTTGCTGCCCTCACCTGCTTATTACTTTTTACACTCTGCCCCTCCTGGAGCTTTGCTAACTCTCAGATCTCTAACTTAAACCCATAGCTTTCTGAACATTTCTGAGCCCTCTGAATATTTTCACTTTGGGTGTGCTGTAGCCCCCAGATTTAATGGGTTTCAAAATTTTATGTATTTTCCCCTTGATCCTTCACTACTCTCCTCTGCGGAGTCTGGTCAAAACAAAAAGAGATCTTATCTGCTTCTCTAGCTCCATTAGCAATACCACCAACCAAGTCAAATCCACAGCAACTTCAGCATCACCTTGAGCAGATCATCTCCCACCAGATTTGCTGGCTGGTCCTCCAGTACGTGTTCTTGGCATCTCTTGGCCACTGACAGCAGTAAATATGAGAGTGTAAGAATAGCTGCAGAATCTTGATTTCAGTTCCTTTGATACAATCTCAGGAGTAGGGATGTGGAATATCAGACTCATAGGAGCAGAGGAGAATGGAGGTTACCAGCAGAAGCAGGAATTGCAGGATGTTGTTCAAGGAGTACAAAGCTTCGGTTATGCAAAATGAATGAGTTCTGGAGGTCTGGTGTATAGCATGGTGACTGCAGGTCACAATACTGTACTATATACTTGAAATTTGCTGGGAGAGTCCAACCCCAAGTGTTCTCAACACACCCACATAGTAACTATGTGAGGTAGTGAGTATGTTCCTTAACTGGATTGTAGTGATTATTCCAAATGGTGGATGTATATCAAGTAGTCTTGTGTCCCTCAAGTATATACAGCAAAAAAAAAAAAAAAAAACAGTGGGCATAGATTGTTACATTTAAAAAATAAATAAATTTGAATAGCCCTGGGAAGAAATTTTCAAAACCATTGTTCTTTGAGGTGATGTTGGTGACTTACATTATGACTTCAGTGATCTTTTTTTTTCTGGAATATAAATGTCAGTTACCTTCTCTTAACATTGTGAGTGAATGACATGTTCGTTGGTAAAGAGCATTTGTTAGAATCAAAGTAAAAGCAAACATTATCTGAATTTAGGCTCAGTTATTTGGATTTTGTCTTTTGTTTTTAACTCTATGACACTGGGTTAATGAAACCTGGTGTTCATTTGTGCAGTAATGTATTTTTGAGTTGATTATACACTGATCTCTTTTCTTCCATATAGCAGAGTTCTGAGAAGGAAGGTGAATTGTTGGGTTGTATATTTAAGGGTGAAAATACCAGAAGACTATGTCATCTTCTCATGAAAATTTTCACAGAAGAACCCCAGAGGGTTTTTTGTTTTATTTTAAATCTTTTCTTTCCAATGGAGTGTAGCATGTAAAGTTATTTAAGTTTTATTACTATAGAGGAAAACACTAACACTTTACAGACAAATGGCATATACTCAAATATTTATAGCTGTTTAATGGCATTTTATAGATATTTATTTGGGTTTTGTCTTTATTTTTATTTTTTAATTAAGGGCATAGTGGGGTAGATGTGAGTTCATTGTGGCATTCAGCTTATATTTGCTTGGCTTTTTCATAGTCGGTGATACCCCAGTTCCTAGCATGATGAATAGTAACCCTCTGTGCTTGACTTCGTTTAACTTATTTGAATTGTTTTCAAAAATTACATTTCTTTTATTTGAAAAATCAGCTAAAGCTTGTGTATGGTTAATTTTATGTTTGTTTTCTGTTTGGTTTTGTTTTCTTAGGGAAATAAAATCCTATAAAATGGCTATTAAATTCTTAGCCAGTGAAATGAGATTTTCTTAGCATTACTTTGAATTCTCTGCCTCTTAATTCTTGAGTATGTGGTTTTGTTGTTCTGTAGTGTCCTACTAAAATATTCATTTTTTTTACAGTGTATTGCAAGTTCCACTGCATTACATGCAAATATGATTCACTCATCCCTAGCTGTTTGTGGATTCAGACTCATAAATGAACCATTTTTTAAATTAAGCTAGCAGCATACTGATATGTTTCTGTGTTTTCTGATATTTACAGATTCAGTGGTGAATGCATTTCGTAGTTCTTTATATGAAGGGTTAGAAAAACCGGAATCAAGAAGTTCCATTCACAACTTTATGACACATCCTGAGTTTAGGATAGAAGATTCAGAGCCTCACATCCCCCTTATCGATGACACTGATGCTGAAGATGATGCTCCTACAAAACGTAACTCCAGTCCTCCACCCTCTCCCAACAAAATAACAATGCTGTTGACAGCGGATTTACCTTACAATAGAAATGAACAAGTCTGCTACCTCTTCATCCCCAGGAAGCCCACTACATAGTTTGGACAAAATACAAGTCTGTACTTTTCTTCCATATAGCAGAGTTCTGAGAAGGAAGGTGAATTGTTGGGTTGTATATTTAAGGGTGAAAATACCAGAAGACTATGTCATCTTCTCATGAAAATTTTCACAGAAGAACCCCAGAGGGTTTTTTGTTTTATTTTAAATCTTTTCTTTCCAATGGAGTGTAGCATGTAAAGTTATTTAAGTTTTATTACTATAGAGGAAAACACTAACACTTTACAGACAAATGGCATATACTCAAATATTTATAGCTGTTTAATGGCATTTTATAGATATTTATTTGGGTTTTGTCTTTATTTTTATTTTTTAATTAAGGGCATAGTGGGGTAGATGTGAGTTCATTGTGGCATTCAGCTTATATTTGCTTGGCTTTTTCATAGTCGGTGATACCCCAGTTCCTAGCATGATGAATAGTAACCCTCTGTGCTTGACTTCGTTTAACTTATTTGAATTGTTTTCAAAAATTACATTTCTTTTATTTGAAAAATCAGCTAAAGCTTGTGTATGGTTAATTTTATGTTTGTTTTCTGTTTGGTTTTGTTT
This sequence comes from Tragulus kanchil, assembly GCA_022376925.1. Lineage (NCBI taxonomy): Eukaryota > Metazoa > Chordata > Mammalia > Artiodactyla > Tragulidae > Tragulus > Tragulus kanchil. Next base: position 238,119,725 of record JAIOJX010000004.1, on the reverse strand, counting down.
TCTTAGGGAAATAAAATCCTATAAAATGGCTATTAAATTCTTAGCCAGTGAAATGAGATTTTCTTAGCATTACTTTGAATTCTCTGCCTCTTAATTCTTGAGTATGTGGTTTTGTTGTTCTGTAGTGTCCTACTAAAATATTCATTTTTTTTACAGTGTATTGCAAGTTCCACTGCATTACATGCAAATATGATTCACTCATCCCTAGCTGTTTGTGGATTCAGACTCATAAATGAACCATTTTTTAAATTAAGCTAGCAGCATACTGATATGTTTCTGTGTTTTCTGATATTTACAGATTCGAGTGGTGAATGCATTTCGTAGTTCTTTATATGAAGGGTTAGAAAAACCGGAATCAAGAAGTTCCATTCACAACTTTATGACACATCCTGAGTTTAGGATAGAAGATTCAGAGCCTCACATCCCCCTTATCGATGACACTGATGCTGAAGATGATGCTCCTACAAAACGTAACTCCAGTCCTCCACCCTCTCCCAACAAAAATAACAATGCTGTTGACAGCGGGATTTACCTTACAATAGAAATGAACAAGTCTGCTACCTCTTCATCCCCAGGAAGCCCACTACATAGTTTGGAAACATCACTCTGATTGTAAGCTGAATGTTAACACACTAGCTGCATTGTAAAGAAACAAATTGAAACTGGGTCTTTTCACATATTGTGACGGACAAGATAGTATTCTTGTCTTTGGACTTCAACAGAAGACACACTTGTACGAATGTAGATTTATTTTTTTAAAAAAAAAAGCAAAGCTTTCTGCCAGACTGAGGGTGCTTTTTGGGGGGTGGGAGAAATGAACTGACAGATAAACAGTAACTCAGCATAAGTCGACCTGTGGATCATCAGTAGAACCTAAGAATGGTCCTGAACAGTGTATTAGCAAAGCTTTAGTTGATCTCAGTCCTTGATGGGAGAGAGGGAGGAGTAAAGCTGGGCGAGCAAAGAGCCCTGGATCATTGAATTGATGCTTTAATTTCTGCTGTTGGCTGTCAATAATTTGGATTATTTATGTTTATAAATGATACAGATCTGTTTACAAGGTTTGTAGATACTTTTTTTGTTCCTGTTCATAGATGGGACGCTTCCTTATAACTGATGCAGAGAAAAAAAAATTAGTCCTTCAAATACTGCTGTATTTTCAGGAAAAAAGGGGGGAGGGTGTTTCTATTGAAACTGTACTAAATTTTTGCCTACAATTTACCTTGTTAAATATTGTAGATAAATTGCTAATACTAATAGCCAAATAGATAACACTAATGCTTTGTTTAAAAAAAAAACAAAAAAAAAAAACAAAACAAAACAAAAAAAATGAGCAGTGGTGTTCTAATGAAAAGTTATGGCATCTGTCTTAATTAGTTTCTTAAATACATTTACTACTTAATGGTTTTGAAACAACTGTTTAATTTTTAAAATTTTTGAAAACTTGCTAATAACCTTTGTTCAGAATTTAGTAGATTGTTTAATGCAGGACATCAACGACATAATGAAAGATGCTTGAAATGCTTTTGTTATTTCAGGCAAATCAAATTAAATCAAACTATCAAACTACAAGAGAACTTCAGTCCTTTTTGTTTTTGTCTAAACACGTTAGTTCAGTGATGTCTTGGTGAACTGTGAGTGAACTGTATTGATTTTTTTTTCTAATAAATCCTTAGAGACCTTCATACAGCATGAGGGCTGTTGGCATTTTGAAAAAGGTTAATAAGTAGAAGCATACATGTTTTCCTTTTGTTTTTGAAACTTGTTTGTAAACGTAAATAAATATGCCCTTTTATTAAATAAATACACAGCAATGTTTTTTAAAAAAGAAATTTCAGCTTCTTTACTCAATTCTGCAGATACGGTGCATCGGTCTGGTCTCTTTAACCACAATTGGAATAAATTTCAAGATGGTAACAGCCCCATGAAATATCTCCTTTAATTCCTTGGTGGCAGTCTACTAGAATGAGATTAGGGAAATTATTGCTGTTTGACATGTTCTTCATAGAATTTAGTCTGCCTAAAAGAGTCTCAAAGTTAAAAAAAATAATAAAAATAATGACCGCCGTTGTCTCTGGCACAATTGTTTTCACTCTTAAGTGGCCAAATAAAAAATTAGGTACAATGAGATCCTGCGAAAAGGTAGGAAAGGCTCTGAAAAATAAATATTTTGATGTAATCCTTAACCATATGCTGGAATGCCCATCTCTAAGCCAGTTGGATTCTGGAAGTCTTGATTTCTTTTGTCTGCCTTCTCCCCTCCCCACTTTGGCCTCTGTCTTTACTGTTTAGGAACTGGTACTGTGTTGGGGCCCAGATTTCACCAGATATACAATCCTCAGGCTGACATAAAGTTTACGAGGACTACTGCAACATCTGAAAGTGCTGACCCAGCAAAGAAACATTTAGTTGATGGTGCTTGATATTTTGAGTGGATGGGGAGAATCTTTTTCTCTCCATTTGTCCTTTGCAGTAATCCTCTACAAGACATAGAAACACATTGGCTCTGTCAGCATTCATAATTGTACATTCTTCATCAGGTATTTATAGTGAATCATACTGTAAAAAGAGGTAGCATGATATGCTGGAAAGCATACTAAGCTAGGAATCAAAACTTGGTTTCAAGTCTGGGTTTTTGCCATTAACGTGCTGCATGACCTTGGGAAAATCATTTACCCTAAACAAGGGTGGTGGACTAGACGATCTCAAAGAACCCTTTCAGCTCTAAAATTTACCCTATCAACTGGAGAAGCCTACGAGGCATAGGGAATAGAGAAAAGGGAAGTGTTTTCAGTTTTATTTTTTTATTTTGGTTATGCTTAAATATGAATGTAATTACCAAAAGATTTAGAAGTGCATGTGCTTTGAAGGGTTTGTATTGAGCTTTTACACTATTCATTTTTCAACTCAAGGCAATGGCTTTTTACACCAACTCTAATCCATAAACGGGTCTTACGACATCCATGAAGTAGTAGCAAGACATGCTTAGTGTGTATTTCTCTTTGAGACACTGTAATTTCTACCAGAAATTTCCAGAACATTATGTAAGTAGGGGAAAAAAAATGCAAACGAGCTGTTAAAAGATCTTGGATCCCATTATATAGTATGTATAGCTGAAATCAGTATCTGTAATTCAATCACTTTTTCTCTTTTATCCTCTAACCAAAAAATTGTTTAATTTTGCATCCCAAATGTTTTTAATCTTTGTATATTTTTTAAAAATCTTTTTCTCCTCATCATTGCCTTTTTTGTGGTTGTAAATAGACTTACTTGCACTTTGAAGATGAGTTACTCCTTGTCATCTTATAAATATGTGATATGGTAATTTTCATAACAGATGTCAGTTTTGAACCAAGAAATGGTGATTTGTTTATAAGAAAAAAAAAAAAAAACTGGCTTCATTTCTGTGAAATTGCTCTTTGAAAATTTCTTTTTACACATGTAAGCCAACTGAGATACCGTGATGGTGTTGATTTCTTTCAATGATGCTTACCATCTATTTTAGCCACTGAGCCTTTTATTATTTGTCTATTTGTAAAGTTTATTTGTCTTAACTCATTTAATAAATATACTGTTTATCTGTTTCTGAATGGGGACTGAACTTTCTGAATATTTAAATTGATCTGAATAGTATATTTTGAAATTAGTTTTTCCTGCTTAGAATTTTAAGAACCTAATTGATGGAATTCTGTAGTGCACTTGAAATGTAATGCTTCTGTTACAGTGAATCAGCATCCTAAATGCATGATCTTGCCCCTAGGATGAGCGTGGGTATATTGTCCTTTCTCTCCTACCCACCATCTTCAATGTTTGTAGCTCAAGAGATAATTTCTGCAGTCCAGGGGAAATTAAAGTTTTGGTTTTAAGTTTTGGTTTTAGAAAAGATTAGCTTTCACATTCACTGTAAGACCTTATTTTTTTTATTAACTAATCCAAACTTGCCAATAGCAGTTATCTGAACTTTATGGTAACAAAGTTCATCAGTTTGCTCTCTGCTAGTTTTTATAATACCTTATTAACATAATTAGCAACGTTATTGAACTACTGAGAAAACTTTGAATGGTTATAAATACCATATTTTTCATTGGAAAAAAATACTCAGTTGATGAGTATATGCAAGTGCCATGTTGATGACATGAGAGATGCTTCCACTTTGTCAAATTCGATTTTATATGTGTACTGTGTATTAGGATTGAAGTTTGAGTGAAGTCCCTTTGTAGAATTAACTAAAATAGAAAGGGAAATTTCTGCAAGTCCACTTTGTTTAATCTTTGTATATTTTTAAAAATTTTTCTTTTTTTTTTTTTCCCCCATCATTGCCTTTTTTGTGGTTGTAAATAGACTTACTTGCACTTTGAAGATGAGTTACTCCTTGTCATCTTATAAATATGTGATATGGTAATTTTCATAACAGATGTCAGTTTTGAACCAAGAAATGGTGATTTGTTTATAAGAAAAAAAAAAAAAAACTGGCTTCATTTCTGTGAAATTGCTCTTTGAAAATTTCTTTTTACACATGTAAGCCAACTGAGATACCGTGATGGTGTTGATTTCTTTCAATGATGCTTACCATCTATTTTAGCCACTGAGCCTTTTATTATTTGTCTATTTGTAAAGTTTATTTGTCTTAACTCATTTAATAAATATACTGTTTATCTGTTTCTGAATGGGGACTGAACTTTCTGAATATTTAAATTGATCTGAATAGTATATTTTGAAATTAGTTTTTCCTGCTTAGAATTTTAAGAACCTAATTGATGGAATTCTGTAGTGCACTTGAAATGTAATGCTTCTGTTACAGTGAATCAGCATCCTAAATGCATGATCTTGCCCCTAGGATGAGCGTGGGTATATTGTCCTTTCTCTCCTACCCACCATCTTCAATGTTTGTAGCTCAAGAGATAATTTCTGCAGTCCAGGGGAAATTAAAGTTTTGGTTTTAAGTTTTGGTTTTAGAAAAGATTAGCTTTCACATTCACTGTAAGACCTTATTTTTTTTATTAACTAATCCAAACTTGCCAATAGCAGTTATCTGAACTTTATGGTAACAAAGTTCATCAGTTTGCTCTCTGCTAGTTTTTATAATACCTTATTAACATAATTAGCAACGTTATTGAACTACTGAGAAAACTTTGAATGGTTATAAATACCATATTTTTTCATTGGAAAAAAAAATACTCAGTTGATGAGTATATGCAAGTGCCATGTTGATGACATGAGAGATGCTTCCACTTTGTCAAATTCGATTTTATATGTGTACTGTGTATTAGGATTGAAGTTTGAGTGAAGTCCCTTTGTAGAATTAACTAAAATAGAAAGGGAAATTTCTGCAAGTTTTTGCTTACTGACATTTTTGTCTTCCCTGTGTCTTTGGAAAGCCCCTGTTATTATTACAGCTGCTTGCTTTCTTTTAACATACACCAGTCTAAGATCCTGATGCCCAAATCCCAGCCTGACTTTTTTTCTTTTTCAATTAGTGTTACACTCATTTGTAGACCAAAAAACCCTTTTGTTAGCATAATTATGCCACCTAACTAAAAGCAATCTTTGAAAGATCCTTAAATTGTTTTCTTTTAGAACAAGCATTATAAAAACACCATAAAGAATGCTTCCTGCTGTAAGAGGAGCCTTGGTTGTGCTCCTGTAACTTCTCATCTCGGACAGGAAATAACCTTACATAATTTCCTTTCAACAGATAGATGGTTTTGTCTCAGTCTCTCAATAGTTTGCTTTCGTACATTTTCTCTTAGGAACTACTTCTTTAACATTTTCCCTATTCATTAGAAAAATGCTTCTGCTTACAGGTGAATATACTAAATGTAGGCATATTTAAGCTGTGTTCTCTGAATTCGTTGTCATTATGGAACAGGATAATATTAGGGGTTCCAAATTAGGGAATTAAAGGAAGAAATAAGCCTAGCTGCTTACATAGAATCAGTCTTTAACACAGCTTTCTTAACCAGCACTGTATCCTAGGAAACAAGTGTTCAGATCAGTATTACACAATTCTGGGTGTGGGGGTTCAATACAGTAAGTTCCCTAAGATTGTCTTAATTAAGTCTGAATTAGAAGGACCACATAAATTACAGATTACTTTTTAGATAATTAAATATAGACACCGACGCTTTCCTTACCAATTAAAAGGAATCTTGTCACATCATAAATTAATATGTATAGAGGACCTGATCTATTAAAAGGCTAAGTGGTCTATGTGGATTATGTAAGCAGTAACCCTGTGTTACTTCTGTCATTTTACATAAGGAGAGGCTGAGGCTTAGTGAGTTTAAGTAACCTGCTCTGGGTCACATTGATCAGCTGAAATTTACACCAAGGCAAACCTTCTCAAGAGCCCCAAGCTAGTAGCTATTGGTTTTGTTTTTTATTTATTTATTTATTTTGGCCTTTCTTATTGGTGTTTTATTTATTTCATCCATCTTTACTCTTTGGCCTGTGTGGGCCTCGCATTGCAGTGGCCTCTCTCCTTGCAGAACATCGACTCTGGGTGCATGCGCTCCAGAGCACTGGCTCGTAATTGAACACACCGGCCCAGCCGCTCTGCGGCACGTGGGATCCTCCTGGGCAGGGGATGCAACCTGTGACCCTTGTACCATAAGGTGGACTCTTTACCCACTGGACCACCAGGGAAGACCTAGCTTTTGGTTTTTACTGCAGTACTAACGTCTTGTTAACCTGAGTCAGAACCCTGTGCCTAAAGACCTTAACTCTTGAAGTGTTTTCCTTTGTTGTTCTTTTCTGATAACAAATGCATGAGAGATGCTTTTCAAGTTTCTTCATGACCTTGGGTTATGAGGATAGTAAGGTAAAGAATCACTGATTAACATATGTAACCCAAACTTTTGTTATAATCAGACCTCCTCAGCCAAAGAGTTAAAGATAAACTCAGTAGAATGGTATTTTTAATTGCCTACTTTGGTTAGTTTTTATGATTCAAAACTTTTTGTTTTATTCAGAGTTTCATTCATCTAACAGATCATTGCCTTATTTCCTAACTAATAGGTAATGAAAATTTATCACGCTAATGAAATAATAGCGTTTTTCTTGAAATTTGTAAGCTAAAGAATAGGGTGTTTTGTTTTGTTTTTGGCTGTTCTGGGTTTTCACTGCTGCCACAGGCTCTTCTCTAGTTGCAGGGAGTGGGGGATACTCTGTAGTTGAGGTAAGCAGGCTTCTTGTTGCAGTGACTTCTCTTGTTCTGGAACTCAGGCGCTAGGGCTCACAGGCTTCAGTAGTTACGGCACATGGGCTCAATAGTTGCAGCTCCAAGGCTCTAGAGCACAGGCTCATTAGTTGTGGCTCACAGGCTTAGTTGCTCCGCAGCATGTGGGATCTTCCTGGATCAGGGATCGAACTTGTGTCTCCTGCATTGGCAGGCGAGCTCTTTACCACTGAGCCACCAGGGAAGCCCCTGGGGTGTATTTCTTGAAGAATTATTCTGTCCTCCGGCTCTATACTCCTCGGTGCAAGTGTTTAATGTTTTAATATTTAGCCTAAGGGAGTAACCCTATTGCACATTATACTTAAGTTGTTTTTAATGTAAGAAAATATGAGCCATTGTTGCACAATTGTTTTAATTTTTTAAATATTTTTTATTATTTATTTATTTGGCTATGCTGGGTCTTGGTTGTAGCATGTGGGATCTAGTTCTCTGACCAGGGATTGAACCCAGCCCCCCTGCATTGGGAACACAGAATTTTAACCACTGGACCATCAGGGAAGTCCCTGCACAACTGTTTTAATACTGTTTATATTAATATCATTTATGGTTTGTGAATAGCCAGATTCCCAGTCTGTCAAAAATAAGATGGTAATTTTTATAATCTTAAGGTAATACTATCTTAGTGATGATAAAATAGTGTAAGATTCTTTTTCCTGTATAAAGTGGCTCTTGAAATCATAAAAATTTAGCCTAAGTCATGCCTTAGTGAGTAGTTTAAGATGAATGCAAAAGTTTTTAAATGTGAACTCAGGAACAGCTATGTATTCTAAGGTTAGAACTTCAAGTCCAAAATGTTTCTCATTTATCTAGAATTCTAATCTTTCAACCATCAACCTACTCTTTCAGTTGGCTTCAAATCCTCCAAGCAAGATAGTCAGTAGTATCTAAGATCTTTCACTTCCTCATTGCTACAGACTTAAGGTGGGACATAGGTCTCAACATCTGAAGTGTGGAGGAGTGAGTTGACAGTGAAGCCACACCAGGTTTCCTGAGTCCAGGACTCAACTTCTTTAGAACACTGCTCTAGCATCTGTCTCCTCTTTCCTTCCCGTTATCTACATCTCCTGATCTCCAGTCATTCATTCAACAGCTATTTGATACCTGTCAGGGGAATTTATACCGTTTTAGACTCGATAAAACCAAGCAAGATCATTCCTCCTGGAGACAACAATGTAATGGGTGGGAGACAGACCTATGTCAGGTGGTAGGGGATGACGCTGTGTTACACAGTGTGCTTGGAAAAGCCTCTCAAATGAGATGACCTTTGAGCAGAGACCTGAAGGAAGTAAAGGAGCCAACTTTGATTGACAGAACTTTCTAGGGAGAGGTTCCAATAGTTGGTGCGTGGCAACTTTAGGAACAGCAAAGTGGAGTGAACCAATGACACAGTAGTAGGATGTAGGTTGAGAGATGTAATGGGAGGTGTTGTCTAACCTTAAAAGCCTTGGCCAGAACTTTGACTCTTAGGTGGAGTGACGTGGGAAGCCAGTGGAGGTTTGTTGTTTGTTGTTTGTTTTTTTGCCAGTGGAGATTTTTGAGCAGAGTAGCAATGTGTCTGACCTTTGAAAGGATCATTGGCTATTCAACAAAGCAGGAGTTTGGAAGTTAGAAAACCAGTTAGGAAGCTGTTGCCTTTCTCAGATGCAGTCCATTTTAACTAAGCTTTTTCTGCTGCTTTTGTAGCCTCATAGCTATATTTTAGAAGCTTCAAGCCACCAAAGTCTTGTGGACCCTTTATTTCTTTACATGTTTTTCCATTATGCTTGATCCCGATGATGTAAGACTGGCATTTTTATGGTCAACTTACAGAACCTAGGTATTTTCCTCATTTGCTTTAGCCTATGTGTCGTTTGCCACATGAATCACAATACTACATTTTTACTCTGTTATTCAGCAACATGGTCACAAATAGAATATGGTTTTTCAGCTGTTCAATCTCTATAATTGCAGCTTCTCCAAACTACCCTTTTTTTTTTTTCGTTCTTTGTAAAAGCTCTTTACACCTGTTAATTTTATTTTTTTATACCAAGCGTGACTGCTGGTCTGTTGATTGCTTCATCATCTCCCCATCTTCTTCAGTGACTAATTTTCCTGGCTCCATCCTATTGTAGGAGGCTGCCTCACTCCTCTGTCATTAACCAAGATGCCTTTGCCTCCTTGATGTTTCACACCTTGGTGTCTCATCCTGAACCACCTCTGACTTCATCTGTCCTCAGTTTCAGAGTATGCTCACAGTCTTGGCTGGTGACCACAGTTCATACTCATTTCCTGATTTTTCTCACTGATGTTCAAACCAGCCTTCAATCCCTTGTTCTTTTAAGGATCATTCTTCATTATGTATTCCATCCTTTTACATTTTTCTCAGGGCAAGGATTCAAGATGTGGTTTGTCTCACTCTAGAACATACCTCTCAATTCTGCTTCTCACTGTCAATCCAGCCTGTCTTTTTTCCCACATTTTAGCGGACGTCTGCCTGACTTTGTACTTGTACTGTTGGTTTGGGGTCTCAAAGAAAAGGATTCTACATCTGTCTATATTAAAATGTTGTGTTAGTCAATTCATATCACTTTGGCTCCTAATTTGATCATCTAGTTTTAGTCTTAACCTGTCTCAGCTTAGTGCTGCCCAAGATAGTGATTAGCTTTCTTTGTACTCCTTTATGGAAACCAGATTCTCAACAAAACTGAAAGACATAAGCCAGTCTGCCAACAACCCTTCGCCTTACTTTTCAATACCACTACCAGGTTGATATTAATGCCCTTTTAATACAGTCTTTCAACCAATTGTGCCATTTGCTCAGTCATGTCCGACTCTGTGCAATCCCACAGACTGTAGCCTGCCAGGCTTCTCTATCCATAGAATTCTCACTCTCTACTGGAGTGGGTTACCTTTTTCCTACTCCAGGGGAATTCAGCCAATCAGGGACCACCTAATTAAATTTTCTTTCATCCTACACACAAATGGCCATCAGATCCAAAAGTAAAAAACCATCAACATTTCCCATTTTGCTACAAATACTTCTTCCTGGCTTTCAAGTACTTTGTCCATTTCTTGATTTACATTCTTATTACCCTAATCTATTCCTTCTTTACCTCAAGCCCATATACTTAGGTTTCTTAACTATAATGCCCACATTCCTGCCCCCTCTTCTCTCCCATCATCAATCTATCATAACGTGTAAACCAAAATCTTCCTAAATCACTACTCTGCCTTATCATTCCTCTCCTTATCACCTCCTCTCCTCAAAAAATACCCAGTCTAAAACAAAAAAGAATTAAGTGCCTCGCTACTTGCTCCTTAACAACTCTGACCTCACATGGTTGTCACGTGGCCCCCATCCACTGCTCTGAGCACATTCTCTGTCCGTGTCCTCTCCCCTCTCCTGTGAATTTCCCCTTGAAGTCCCATGTTCCTGGCCCCTTTTGTACTTCATAGTGCAGGTACCACACAACCTCCCGATAACCTCAATACCTCAGATATATAAGGGCTCAATAGTGAAGAATGTTTCTGTAGAGGAAAATCCCCTCTCCAGAAGAGGGTGCGGAGGCTTAAAGATCTCTGAGATTTAGAGAGAGAAATTTATGGGTTATTAGCACACAATTTCCATGGAAGTCAAATCTGGAATCTGGCCCCAACCCTGCCTTGTGCCAGCTTGTGATACCTTGAGTCCTTATTTTCCTCAACAGAAAGGTAACATTACGATTCTCCTGCCTCTTAAGATGTTCCAATGAGTTTGGAAACATGAAAGCACTTTAACAATTATAAAGGGCAATCTAAGTTGGTACTCTTGACTCAATAGCGACAGAAACAATCCTGTGAAGAGCTATTCCTGCCAGTCTGACCCTCGTTTTTCATCCTACCAGGTTGATATTAATGCCCTTTTAATACAGTCTTTCAACCAATTGTGCCATTTGCTCAGTCATGTCCGACTCTGTGCAATCCCACAGACTGTAGCCTGCCAGGCTTCTCTATCCATAGAATTCTCACTCTCTACTGGAGTGGGTTACCTTTTTCCTACTCCAGGGGAATTCAGCCAATCAGGGACCACCTAATTAAATTTTCTTTCATCCTACACACAAATGGCCATCAGATCCAAAAGTAAAAAACCATCAACATTTCCCATTTTGCTACAAATACTTCTTCCTGGCTTTCAAGTACTTTGTCCATTTCTTGATTTACATTCTTATTACCCTAATCTATTCCTTCTTTACCTCAAGCCCATATACTTAGGTTTCTTAACTATAATGCCCACATTCCTGCCCTCTCTTCTCTCCCATCATCAATCTATCATAACGTGTAAACCAAAATCTTCCTAAATCACTACTCTGCCTTATCATTCCTCTCCTTATCACCTCCTCTCCTCAAAAAATACCCAGTCTAAAACAAAAAAGAATTAAGTGCCTCGCTACTTGCTCCTTAACAACTCTGACCTCACATGGTTGTCACGTGGCCCCCATCCACTGCTCTGAGCACATTCTCTGTCCGTGTCCTCTCCCCTCTCCTGTGAATTTCCCCTTGAAGTCCCATGTTCCTGGCCCCTTTTGTACTTCATAGTGCAGGTACCACACAACCTCCCGATAACCTCAATACCTCAGATATATAAGGGCTCAATAGTGAAGAATGTTTCTGTAGAGGAAAATCCCCTCTCCAGAAGAGGGTGCGGAGGCTTAAAGATCTCTGAGATTTAGAGAGAGAATTGATGGGTTATTAGCACACAATTTCCATGGAAGTCAAATCTGGAATCTGGCCCCAACCCTGCCTTGTGCCAGCTTGTGATACCTTGAGTCCTTATTTTCCTCAACAGAAAGGTAACATTACGATTCTCCTGCCTCTTAAGATGTTCCAATGAGTTTGGAAACATGAAAGCACTTTAACAATTATAAAGGGCAATCTAAGTTGGTACTCTTGACTCAATAGCGACAGAAACAATCCTGTGAAGAGCTATTCCTGCCTCTCCCAATAAATTTGGTTTAAATTGAAAATTTCAAAGTTGAAAAGTGCCCTTCAGTCTCAACTGGTTTATAAACACCGAAGGCTTTGTGAAGAGGACCCTGGAGATTGGTCTCGCTAGATATAATAGTGTTTGCCTCCGTTTCCTTTTTTTCTGTGCTTTTAGTCACTAAACATTTTGCCTTTTAAAAAGAAGCAGCTGACTTGCCTCCTGCACATCTGGAGGTGCAGGCCAGATGAGTGTCTTTGTTACCCACTAATTTTTTTTTAAACTATGATACCATTTAACTAAACATCACTCATGGTTTGGAACTGTTAACTAGTTTTAATGACTTTTTAAATCCTAATTCGTAACGATTTCCATAATGGGCCATGGGATAAGACCATGTTTCCCAAACTTGGCTACACACTGGAGTCATCCAGGGAAATTTAAAACATACTGGCTTCCACCCCTAGTCATTGTGGTGGAGGCTGTGGCCTCGGCTTCAGGATTTCTAAAAACCTCCTAGGTGATTCTTTTACACAACCAAAGTTCAGGAACTACTGGGTTGAGCAATGAGGCATTGAGAAATGCTGAAATGCAAGGAGTTATCATGAAGAGCATAAAAAGTAATATTTTTATAAACTGGCCCTTCAAGATACTCAGTAGCAGAAGTTCTATTTACTTAGACAAAATGTTTTTTAAAAAAATCAGGCTCAGTACTTAAAAATCAGTGTTAGGAAGAAATGTTGTATAGAGGATTATATTAAATTCAGATTTTTAAAAAATTTACTGTTACTAAAAACTAACCTAAAATAAATACATTTTAGTAAGAGTTAAAACCTGTTTGTCTTATTATTTGAAAAACAGATTATGACCAATTTTAAAATAAGCTGATTGGTTTTAATGAAAGCAAAATGAAAGCATTTCAAATACCAGGTCTTGAAAGTTTGCTTCTTTCTTAAATTCTGGTCTATATTTACAGATGCAATCTCAAAATCAAACAATATGCCATTTAAATTTTTTTTCAAACATATGCTTTTTCTGGATTGTTTTTTTACTTAATTTTTTTTAACATTTATTTATTTATTTTTGGGGGGGCGGGTTGGGGAGGGAGGGAGTGGGCAGGCCACTTCTATTGGTCTTTCATTTGTCTGTTTTCATCTGTCTTTGTTCTTTGGTTCCTGTGGGCCTCCCATCACGGTGGCCTCTGTCATCGCAGAGCGCAGGCTCTGGGTGCATGCGCTCCAGAGCTCCTGCTTGGTAATTGGACACATCAGTCCAGCCGCTCCGCGGGCACGTGGGATCTTCCCAGGCCAGGGATCGAACCAGTGCCGCTTGCACTGCAAGGTGGTGTCCTTACCCACTGGACACCAGGGAAGCCCTACTTAATTATTTTTATTTTGCTTTTTGCGTTTACATAGTTTTGTTGTTTACAGATATGTTTAATCCCAGATAAGTCATATGTATATCCCTGAAAAACAGGGGCTTAAAGAGACATTTTAAATCTCAGGCGGAAAGCCACAACATTTTTATCTGTCCTTCGGGATTTATGAGTAAATAGCATATATGGCTTGACAGGAAAATGTCATTTTATGATGAATATTAATTATGTTAAAATATTTATAATCCATTATTTGAATATATTTCTTTAAGATTTTACATAGGGCTTCCCTGGTGGTCCAGTGGGTAAGGACACCGCCTTGCAGTGCAAGGGGCACCGGTTCGATCCCTGACCTGGGAAGGTCCCACGTGCCGCAGAGCAATTGGACCGATGTGTCCAATTACCGAGCCGGAGCTCTGGAGCGCATGCGCCCAGAGCCAGTGCTCTGCGACAACAGAGGCCACCACGATGGGAGGCCCACACGGGCTAAGGAACAAAGATGGATGAAAAGGGACAAATGAAAGACCAATAGAAGTAGCCCACCTGCTCCCCTCCCTCCCCACCCCACCCCCACCAAAATAAATAAATAAATCTTTAAAAAAAAATAAGATTTTACATAAAATCACTTTATCTTGTACTTCGAAAAATTACTAATTGACTTTTTTTTTTCTATTTATAAGAATAAAAAAACAGAAAAAAAAAAAAAAGTTGGCTCCAACCATCCATTTAGTTAAGCCCTAAAACATCCCATAACCTTGTCCAACTAAGTGGTCTGTCCCTGTGCTTGAGTATTTTCAGCAGCAGTTATTGAGCCCCTCTTCTGGGTCACTGGCTCTTCTCTTTTACCTCAGCATGTCATTGCGTCTCTGTTCCCCTTTTATTGTAAGAGACTTGCCTGTAGCCACACAGCTAGTTAGCATCATCTGGAATTGAAACCAGAACTGTTTAAAAACCAAGCTCATGACCATTCCATCAGATGGTAAAACCTCTTCAACTCGGTCCGGCAATCAGCAATGGAAGTCAGGATCATATCAAATCAGTTGTTTGTGAAGTTTTCAGATCTGAGGCAGCTTGCCTGTGCCCTCAAATTCCATACTCATCTCTGTTCCATGCTCAACATCTCCAGGTTCTACCACTGTTGTTCATAGGATGGGGATGGTATGTCTCAGGTCACCAGGGGTTGTCTTTTGTGTACAAACCTGCCATCCCAATGTGATTATGAAGAACTCCTGTCCTTTACTCTCAAAAGTGTTCCAGATAGAATGCTAAAAAGTAAAGGTGTTCAAATTACATCATCATCTTGGTCCCTTTTCTCCAATGTGTTTGTATCTTGCTGTGTCTACAGTCTGGCAGCTATTATCTTGAAATTGTGGAGTTTGGAATTCCACTGCTTTGACAAGTGGAAAATTGAGAAAAGATGTGGAGGCCTTTTTTGTCATTAGTAAAAATGACAAAGAAACTCCACAGAGTACGTCCTGCTGGTAGGAGTAACTTGCAAAGTTTAGTACATAAGTCTCCATAAGTCTCCTAACGTTTCTAGCTAAGAGGACCACTGTAATCCACTTCTTTCCACTCAAGACACAGAGGCTATAATGTGGGACCTTACCTCCAATTCAGAGGCAAACTTCAATATATTAAAATATTATAAATCTAATTGGAGAGCTCCCTTAAAAGTCAAGGAAGCCCTGTACTCTGTGTGTGTGTGTGTAGTGTGTGTGTGTGCGTCTGTGCTCACCAAAGACACAAACCAGGCTTTTCCTTGAAAACAGCATGTAATAAAATGACTGACGTACAGGCCATCAATTAATAATTTCAAATGAATTAAATCAGAGTTTTGAAAAAAGACTTCCCTTCATGATTTTACTAACAACTCAAGTGCTTATAACAAAGGCTTTTTTATGTTTATTATGCCACATCTTTATGATAGAATAATAAACAATCATTAAAAATGTAAAAAACTTAAAAATCCTACATACATTTTATAGTCATCTTTTTTTCATTCTGTATTGTAAATAATCACGTGTCAATACTTGTAGACTCAGATCCTTAAAAATATGAGGTGTGTGACTTAGGACATGTTATTTGGTCTCTATGAACCTTATTTCACCCTGAAATATTGGGGGAACAGTGTTGTCTACCCACCTCTCAGGATTATTGTAATCGTGAAAGAAGATTAAATGTCAGAAGGTCCTAGTAAAGAGTACAGTGTATAAAAGTTCCATGCTCAACATCTCCAGGGGTTAGTTTCTCAGGTCACCAGGGGTTGTCTTTTGTGTACAAACCTGCCATCCCAATGTGATTATGAAGAACTCCTGTCCTTTACTCTCAAAAGTGTTCCAGATAGAATGCTAAAAAGTAAAGGTGTTCAAATTACATCATCATCTTGGTCCCTTTTCTCCAATGTGTTTGTATCTTGCTGTGTCTACAGTCTGGCAGCTATTATCTTGAAATTGTGGAGTTTGGAATTCCACTGCTTTGACAAGTGGAAAATTGAGAAAAGATGTGGAGGCCTTTTTTGTCATTAGTAAAAATGACAAAGAAACTCCACAGAGTACGTCCTGCTGGTAGGAGTAACTTGCAAAGTTTAGTACATAAGTCTCCATAAGTCTCCTAACGTTTCTAGCTAAGAGGACCACTGTAATCCACTTCTTTCCACTCAAGACACAGAGGCTATAATGTGGGACCTTACCTCCAATTCAGAGGCAAACTTCAATATATTAAAATATTATAAATCTAATTGGAGAGCTCCCTTAAAAGTCAAGGAAGCCCTGTACTCTGTGTGTGTGTGTGTAGTGTGTGTGTGTGCGTCTGTGCTCACCAAAGACACAAACCAGGCTTTTCCTTGAAAACAGCATGTAATAAAATGACTGACGTACAGGCCATCAATTAATAATTTCAAATGAATTAAATCAGAGTTTTGAAAAAAGACTTCCCTTCATGATTTTACTAACAACTCAAGTGCTTATAACAAAGGCTTTTTTATGTTTATTATGCCACATCTTTATGATAGAATAATAAACAATCATTAAAAATGTAAAAAGCTTAAAAATCCTACATACATTTTATAGTCATCTTTTTTTCATTCTGTATTGTAAATAATCACGTGTCAATACTTGTAGACTCAGATCCTTAAAAATATGAGGTGTGTGACTTAGGACATGTTATTTGGTCTCTATGAACCTTATTTCACCCTGAAATATTGGGGGAACAGTGTTGTCTACCCACCTCTCAGGATTATTGTAATCGTGAAAGAAGATTAAATGTCAGAAGGTCCTAGTAAAGAGTACAGTGTATAAAAAAAAAAAAAGGTTTCAGTAAATCAGTAAATATTTTGTGGGTTATGATAATAAGAGATTTAAGGAGTATTATTGGCAAATTATTTAATATGTGCTGATCCCAGTATCATGAGGGAGACAAAAAGTAGATCCCAGACTGATAACAGTAGCCTGGGAGCCGTATATGATCCATCAGTGCATTTCATTTGGTCAGAATGATAATGGTCCAAAAAGGTTGCTTTTGGTTTTGTTTTTATGTTAATTGATTGCCTGCACTGATGATTAGATTTCACTAAAAGCACTCAAATGATTAGCATCTAGCAAAGCTAGCCCCCGAGTCCCATGTGGTAATGATGTCTTGGTGCTTTACCTACCCTCTCTGGTTTGCCACCTTCTCCACGGCTCCTGATAGCTCCCCACCACTGTCATGGATCAGTGTGGGTGGCCATGCATTCTTCTTTCTTGCAGAGTAAAACTTAAGAGGAAAGTGAAATTATTTTTATTGCTTTCAGGTGTAGAATAAGATAAGATTGATAAGGATCCACTCTCAAGAAAAATTCTTCTCACTTGGGTCTTTTTCACTCATATATGTTACCTGCCTGACCCCATAGGTGTTCCTGTGGCACCGGTAGCCTCTCAAACAACTCTAGAGCTGCCACAAACCAGCACTATGAACCAGGCAATCCTCTTCTCCTCATTGTACAGGTGAGTGAGTTGAGACCCTTCAGTGACATGCCCAAGGTTTCAGTTAGAAACAAATAGGAGGCTGAATCTATTTTTTAGACTTCTAAAAATTTTATTATTTTTGTCCTAATTTTTAAATAATGGATATTCATGGCAATTCTCTTCAGGGTGAACAAACCCTCCGATACCTCTTCCTTCTACAAAATGCATAGGTAATTCGTGGCTTTTTAATTGCTTATTTTTAGCATTTTCCGATAATGTCAAGAAACGTTGTAGTTCAATAAGCTTTAGTTTTGTTGCAGTGCTTATAGGAAATTTTAAAAGACAATTTGAAAAGTGCCGTATTTTGCATTGATGGTTTTCCTTTTTTTTTCAAGAATGGAGAACCTGGATAGAACTTCTCCTTGACGGCCACACAACCTTGAAACATGCATGTGGAGATAGTTTCAGTGTTGTAGGTTGCAGATATGGTTTAGCATATCAGGAAAAGATTTTGCATTGACTCCTGACTGCCTGTGAAACTGGAAGACCCATGAATAATAGATTCGTGTGTGTGTGTGTGTGTGTGTGTGTGTGTGAGTGTGTGTGATTAGTTTTAACTACTAATTTCAAGCTTCTCTAAAACATTACTCAACACAACTAACAGACAACTGAATTGAATCATTTTACAATATCTTTAGTTTTTTTTCTTCCCCTCTCCAGTTTATGGAAAGGGCATCAGCTCAAAAGAGTCGGAAAGCAAGATGGCATGGATAATTCACAAGTTGTTCTAAAGAAGTCATACATAATTAGGATGTATAAAAATATGAAGTTCTTCTGAGATTTATAATGTGTCTAATTAAGTTAATTTGAAGATAGAGCAAAAGAATCAAGGATCATAAGTAATAGTTTCCTTAGGAAAACAACATTTTGTATCTTCCTTTTGGGAACATTACCTTTTATCATTGCATCTAAAACAGTTTTATCTGGGAGATTTTGGATTATATTTGTTATGAAACAATCCCAAGTATAAATAGTTTTGGGGTTTTATTTCAAAGATAATTAGCATTATTATTTAGATTATAAGAATAGTCTATGTTCATTTTTAAATAAGGAACATTTCTGAGGACAAGGAAAACTACCCTTAACCCCATCACACCAACTTAAAAAATGCATGTGTATATTTAGAACATTTTTTTTCTGTGAGTTAATACCACAGCTCATGTTTTCAGAACTGTGCACAATTGGAATTTTAGATAGTGAAAAAAAAAAAACTTTGATGGATTTTAGGAATAGTCTAATGCAACCCTTTAATAATTGTTGGTAGGGACAAGGGACACCTGGAAAAAAGAAAGTCCACATCTATGAAGGCTGGAGTCATGGCCGCTTGATCGTAGTGACCTGGCCAGTGGAGAGGGAGAGAGCAGAGGGTCTCAGCTCACAATGAGGTTCTTCCTGAGAAAGAAGACATGAAAGGGAGAAGAGCTGTGTGGTCAGAGGCCTGGCAACTACACAGTAAAGATCACCTTCTGAGAGGACTAGGGGATGAAACAGCATTGTTATCATGGGCCCAGCCACTCGACTATGGAGCCCTCATAAATTGAGGTAAGGATATACACAGAGAAGCCACTTCTCTATCCATCAGAGAAAGAGATGGAGGTAGGCTTATAAGAAGTTCAGGTGGCCATAGTCCCAAGGACCAGGTAGGGAACACCAAATGGAGAGCAGACCAGAACAGGACAGCGTTTACAGAAATAAGCTGTCTGGTTATGCTAATCACTTGGAGTGATGTTTAAATGCTGGTCCAAAAAACCCCATTGGGTGTCTGTCTTAAGCAGGGACTGTCCTTGGCAGAAAGGGTACCAAAATGAAAAAGCTACAGTCCCCAGTATCAGATTGATACAGGAATAATTATGATAATTCAATAAGTGCAATATCAATGCCAAACAATGTATGTTGGAATTAATTCCAAGAAGGATGGGAATCCATGGCTAAAAAACGCTCATCAAGAGAAATCCCCAGGGCAGGAACCTGAGAGATGGATGGGGCTCTGTCAGCGCAGAGAGACAGAGGCAGTCCAGACGGAGAAAGCAACTGATGGCAAAGTGCAAGGGAGACTGAGACGTTTTTTGCCATGATCAATCGACAAGCTCGCAGGTAAGCAGTTCTTCTGAATCCACTACACTGTAAGACTAATTGAATGATGCATGTCTAAAATACAGTAAAAATCTCTAGAACAGGCTAATGAGAGGCTTATCATGATTATAACTAGGTTCTTAGGGATATGGGATTGTATTACTTCTTTTTTAAATACCACAGCTCATGTTTTCAGAACTGTGCACAATTGGAATTTTAGATAGTGAAAAAAAACTTTGATGGATTTTAGGAATAGTCTAATGCAACCCTTTAATAATTGTTGGTAGGGACAAGGGACACCTGGAAAAAAGAAAGTCCACATCTATGAAGGCTGGAGTCATGGCCGCTTGATCGTAGTGACCTGGCCAGTGGAGAGGGAGAGAGCAGAGGGTCTCAGCTCACAATGAGGTTCTTCCTGAGAAAGAAGACATGAAAGGGAGAAGAGCTGTGTGGTCAGAGGCCTGGCAACTACACAGTAAAGATCACCTTCTGAGAGGACTAGGGGATGAAACAGCATTGTTATCATGGGCCCAGCCACTCGACTATGGAGCCCTCATAAATTGAGGTAAGGATATACACAGAGAAGCCACTTCTCTATCCATCAGAGAAAGAGATGGAGGTAGGCTTATAAGAAGTTCAGGTGGCCATAGTCCCAAGGACCAGGTAGGGAACACCAAATGGAGAGCAGACCAGAACAGGACAGCGTTTACAGAAATAAGCTGTCTGGTTATGCTAATCACTTGGAGTGATGTTTAAATGCTGGTCCAAAAACCTCATTGGGTGTCTGTCTTAAGCAGGGACTGTCCTTGGCAGAAAGGGTACCAAAATGAAAAAGCTACAGTCCCCAGTATCAGATTGATACAGGAATAATTATGATAATTCAATAAGTGCAATATCAATGCCAAACAATGTATGTTGGAATTAATTCCAAGAAGGATGGGAATCCATGGCTAAAAAACGCTCATCAAGAGAAATCCCCAGGGCAGGAACCTGAGAGATGGATGGGGCTCTGTCAGCGCAGAGAGACAGAGGCAGTCCAGACGGAGAAAGCAACTGATGGCAAAGTGCAAGGGAGACTGAGACGTTTTTTGCCATGATCAATCGACAAGCTCGTCAGGTAAGCAGTTCTTCTGAATCCACTACACTGTAAGACTAATTGAATGATGCATGTCTAAAATACAGTAAAAATCTCTCTAGAACAGGCTAATGAGAGGCTTATCATGATTATAACTAGGTTCTTAGGGATATGGGATTGTATTACTTCTAAATATATAAAGGCATTTAGACGAGAATTACTGTTGAATAGTAAGAATTTTAGAAGCTGACAATGAATAGCTTATAAATGTGTGCTTCTAACATGCTCTGATCTACTATTTAAACCTTTCCCCTTACCATCTTGATTATGCTATGAATTTGCTAAACTCACCTTCTTTCCATCTAAAGCAGAATAAATCCTGAATTGAATAATAAATATTGACTGTACTATTTTGTGTTTTTAAAAAAAGCTTTTCTTTTTTGGTTACTAAAAGAACAGTCTACTCTTTAATAAGTGGTTTACCTAGTAAATATTTTCTCATGGTTTACTTTAGTTACAGGAAGAACAGGAAGGCTTAAAGATAAATATCTTTAAAATCATACCTTCACTGCCAGTTCTATAACTGCATGTCAAGATCTAACATAATTAGAAAAAATAAATTCTCCATGTGCTGCCAACATAACCAGTTCCATGACATTTGAATCATCACAAAGCTAAAATTATTTCATGATTTCTTTTATCCAAAACTTTTTAAAGTATACAATATATGTTGCTGTGTACTCACTTTTATGGAATGCGGAGGCAGCATCTGATTTAATATTTTCTATTTGGACTGTTTACTTTGTAGTCAAACATTCTTCAAAAACATTTGCATCTCCCCCCAGATTTTCCATCCAAGGCTGTCAGTTCCTGTTTAGAAAGGTTAATGGAGATGGGGAGTCTCTAAGCCTCTGATACAGAAGCAGTTCTTGCTAGCCTTTGAATCTGCTGCCAGGTCTGCTTCTACATGTAAATATTTGCCTGAATGGGTTATATTTTCCTTTTCCACACGAGTTGGGGTAGTGAGGTTACCATAATAAAACTTCATTTCGGCATACTTCTTTTAGCTAAATTCTTGATTGTTGTCAATTTTGCAGATGCCTCCAGGGCATCAAAGTGCAAGGGAGACTGAGACGTTTTGCCATGATCAATCGACAAGCTCCAGGTAAGCAGTTCTTCTGAATCCACTACACTGTAAGACTAATTGAATGATGCATGTCTAAAATACAGTAAAAATCTCTCTAGAACAGGCTAATGAGAGGCTTATCATGATTATAACTAGGTTCTTAGGGATATGGGATTGTATTACTTCTAAATATATAAAGGCATTTAGACGAGAATTACTGTTGAATAGTAAGAATTTTAGAAGCTGACAATGAATAGCTTATAAATGTGTGCTTCTAACATGCTCTGATCTACTATTTAAACCTTTCCCCTTACCATCTTGATTATGCTATGAATTTGCTAAACTCACCTTCTTTCCATCTAAAGCAGAATAAATCCTGAATTGAATAATAAATATTGACTGTACTATTTTGTGTTTTTAAAAAAAGCTTTTCTTTTTTGGTTACTAAAAGAACAGTCTACTCTTTAATAAGTGGTTTACCTAGTAAATATTTTCTCATGGTTTACTTTAGTTACAGGAAGAACAGGAAGGCTTAAAGATAAATATCTTTAAAATCATACCTTCACTGCCAGTTCTATAACTGCATGTCAAGATCTAACATAATTAGAAAAAATAAATTCTCCATGTGCTGCCAACATAACCAGTTCCATGACATTTGAATCATCACAAAGCTAAAATTATTTCATGATTTCTTTTATCCAAAACTTTTTAAAGTATACAATATATGTTGCTGTGTACTCACTTTTATGGAATGCGGAGGCAGCATCTGATTTAATATTTTCTATTTGGACTGTTTACTTTGTAGTCAAACATTCTTCAAAAACATTTGCATCTCCCCCCAGATTTTCCATCCAAGGCTGTCAGTTCCTGTTTAGAAAGGTTAATGGAGATGGGGAGTCTCTAAGCCTCTGATACAGAAGCAGTTCTTGCTAGCCTTTGAATCTGCTGCCAGGTCTGCTTCTACATGTAAATATTTGCCTGAATGGGTTATATTTTCCTTTTCCACACGAGTTGGGGTAGTGAGGTTACCATAATAAAACTTCATTTCGGCATACTTCTTTTAGCTAAATTCTTGATTGTTGTCAAATTTGCAGATGCCTTCATTACTGCTCTTCATTAAACTTTCAAGCCTCTGTGGGAACTGCTGAGTCAACCAGCAGATCTTGCAAGAGGCCAGGCTGTTTTAATTAACTCGCCTGAATGTCACAGGGGAGGTTGGGTGGAGTGGGCCCTTCGCCATGACCCTTAACTCTTGAAAAGTGAGCATCTTCTTAGGAGCGCCATCTTGGAGCAACTTACTTTGGTCTGCTGACACGTTTCTTTTTCACCTCTCCAGAAAGCAGAGCCTGCTTTGGAATGTGGTGGAAATAACCCACTGCAGAAGAAATCATCTGTACACGGAAGAACTTGCTGCTAAGTTGGCATTTTACCACAGCCTCCTGACAGGAAGGAAGAAACTTTGTCTTTTTCCACCATTTCACGTCCTCTTTCCAGCCAGAGGTCACCCACCCAATTCAGACATCAGGAAGGGAGCTGACCAAGCCGGCCCCTATGCTTACTGATCTATGTCTGCACTGTCCACTAGGAATACAAAGTAAGCCATAAGGGTGGTTTTAAATTTTTTAGTAGCCACATTTTTTAAAAAAATAGGAAGCAGATGAAATGAATAATTTTAACAGTATATGTTTTGGACTTTGCTAGTGCTGACTGCATGAGAATCTGCCTTCCAGTGCAGGGGACACAGGTTCAATCACTGGTACAGGAAGATCCCATATGCCACAGAGCAACTAAGGCCTGGTGCTGCAACTACTGAACCCGCCCTCTCGAGCCCATGAGCCACAGCTACTGAAGCCCTTAGGCCTAGAGCTATTTCCACAGCAAGAGAACTGCAAGGAGAAGCCCTAGCAACACAAGGAAGAGTAGCTCCTGCTTGCCACAACTAGAGAAAGTCCATGCAAAGCAAGAAAGACTCAGTGCAGCCAAAAATGAAAATAAATCAAAAACTTTTTCAAAGGTAGCTAATCTCTAAGCCTCTGATACAGAAGCAGGTCTTGCTAGCCTTTGAATCTGCTGCCAGGTCTGCTTCTACATGTAAATATTTGCCTGAATGGGTTATATTTTCCTTTTCCACACGAGTTGGGGTAGTGAGGTTACCATAATAAAACTTCATTTCGGCATACTTCTTTTAGCTAAATTCTTGATTGTTGTCAAATTTGCAGATGCCTTCATTACTGCTCTTCATTAAACTTTCAAGCCTCTGTGGGAACTGCTGAGTCAACCAGCAGATCTTGCAAGAGGCCAGGCTGTTTTAATTAACTCGCCTGAATGTCACAGGGGAGGTTGGGTGGAGTGGGCCCTTCGCCATGACCCTTAACTCTTGAAAAGTGAGCATCTTCTTAGGAGCGCCATCTTGGAGCAACTTACTTTGGTCTGCTGACACGTTTCTTTTTCACCTCTCCAGAAAGCAGAGCCTGCTTTGGAATGTGGTGGAAATAACCCACTGCAGAAGAAATCATCTGTACACGGAAGAACTTGCTGCTAAGTTGGCATTTTACCACAGCCTCCTGACAGGAAGGAAGAAACTTTGTCTTTTTCCACCATTTCACGTCCTCTTTCCAGCCAGAGGTCACCCACCCAATTCAGACATCAGGAAGGGAGCTGACCAAGCCGGCCCCTATGCTTACTGATCTATGTCTGCACTGTCCACTAGGAATACAAAGTAAGCCATAAGGGTGGTTTTAAATTTTTTAGTAGCCACATTTTTTAAAAAAATAGGAAGCAGATGAAATGAATAATTTTAACAGTATATGTTTTGGACTTTGCTAGTGCTGACTGCATGAGAATCTGCCTTCCAGTGCAGGGGACACAGGTTCAATCACTGGTACAGGAAGATCCCATATGCCACAGAGCAACTAAGGCCTGGTGCTGCAACTACTGAACCCGCCCTCTCGAGCCCATGAGCCACAGCTACTGAAGCCCTTAGGCCTAGAGCTATTTCCACAGCAAGAGAACTGCAAGGAGAAGCCCTAGCAACACAAGGAAGAGTAGCTCCTGCTTGCCACAACTAGAGAAAGTCCATGCAAAGCAAGAAAGACTCAGTGCAGCCAAAAATAAAAATAAATCAAAAAAACTTTTTTCAAAGGTAGTTATTTTACTAAAATATCATTGTAGTGTACAATCAATAGAAAATTTATTAACAAGATATTTTCCTTTATTAAAGTCTTCAAACTCCATTGTTTATTTTACAGTCAGAGTATATCTCAATTGAGACATTAAGTGTCCATTGGAAAGAGATGTTTGGTTATTTAGATTTCATAATTAACAACTGAAAAGATAAGATTCATGAGTTACTCCGATCATACTAAAAATTACTTTCCGATTACTGAACCAAGTGTCAGTTTTTAAAATTCATTGAAATTAAAGTATTCCGTTTCTTAGGTGCATCAGCCCATATTTTAAGGTCTCAATAGCCCATGTTACTGATGACATCCATACCAACCGCACAGAATTATAGCCTTGCTACTGGAAGTGTGGCCCACATACCAGCATCATCTGGGAATTTCTTGGAAATGCAGAATCTTGGGCCTTACTCCAGACTTACTGAATCAGAATCTTCAGTTAACACAATGTCCTGGTGATCCACACGTAAAATATTGTTCAGGAAGCACTGGTCTATTTAAGACACCAGGAAAATTGGTATTATTGCATCCATATTATAGATGGGTATATTGAGGCTCTTTTTATACTGTTTTTACTGTTCGTGGGGGTTTCATAGCAAGAATACTGGAGTGGTGTGCCATTCTCTCCTCCAGTGGATCACAATTTTTCAGAACTCTCCACTATGACAAGATTTATACATGGCTCATAGCCTCATTGAGTTATGCAAGCCACCTCACTGGAAGCAGATGAAATGAATAATTTTAACAGTATATGTTTTGGACTTTGCTAGTGCTGACTGCATGAGAATCTGCCTTCCAGTGCAGGGGACACAGGTTCAATCACTGGTACAGGAAGATCCCATATGCCACAGAGCAACTAAGGCCTGGTGCTGCAACTACTGAACCCGCCCTCTCGAGCCCATGAGCCACAGCTACTGAAGCCCTTAGGCCTAGAGCTATTTCCACAGCAAGAGAACTGCAAGGAGAAGCCCTAGCAACACAAGGAAGAGTAGCTCCTGCTTGCCACAACTAGAGAAAGTCCATGCAAAGCAAGAAAGACTCAGTGCAGCCAAAAATAAAAATAAATCAAAAAAACTTTTTTCAAAGGTAGTTATTTTACTAAAATATCATTGTAGTGTACAATCAATAGAAAATTTATTAACAAGATATTTTCCTTTATTAAAGTCTTCAAACTCCATTGTTTATTTTACAGTCAGAGTATATCTCAATTGAGACATTAAGTGTCCATTGGAAAGAGATGTTTGGTTATTTAGATTTCATAATTAACAACTGAAAAGATAAGATTCATGAGTTACTCCGATCATACTAAAAATTACTTTCCGATTACTGAACCAAGTGTCAGTTTTTTTAAAATTCATTGAAATTAAAGTATTCCGTTTCTTAGGTGCATCAGCCCATATTTTAAGGTCTCAATAGCCCATGTTACTGATGACATCCATACCAACCGCACAGAATTATAGCCTTGCTACTGGAAGTGTGGCCCACATACCAGCATCATCTGGGAATTTCTTGGAAATGCAGAATCTTGGGCCTTACTCCAGACTTACTGAATCAGAATCTTCAGTTAACACAATGTCCTGGTGATCCACACGTAAAATATTGTTCAGGAAGCACTGGTCTATTTAAGACACCAGGAAAATTGGTATTATTGCATCCATATTATAGATGGGTATATTGAGGCTCTTTTTATACTGTTTTTACTGTTCGTGGGGGTTTCATAGCAAGAATACTGGAGTGGTGTGCCATTCTCTCCTCCAGTGGATCACAATTTTTCAGAACTCTCCACTATGACAAGTCCATCTTGAGTGGCCCTACATGGCATGGCTCATAGCCTCATTGAGTTATGCAAGCCACCTCACTACAACAAGGCAGTAATCCATGCAGGGCTAGGAAGGTAGTTCATGGGGTCACAAAGAGTTGGACACCACTTAGTGACTGAACAACAACAACCATATATTGAGGTTCAGAGAGGTTGTGTAATGTGTCTAAAATCAGAGTTCATATGTGTAGGAGCTAAAATTCAGACTCAAACCCGCACTCTTTCTAATGTTTATCACTTGACTCATGGAGCATGGAACTAACGGCGTGAAAGTAATTTTAAATGGTGCCCAGAGATCATTTTAAAAAGCACTGAATAAAAGTTTGAAGATTTGATCCTTTTCTGTCCTCTTTTGGAGAAGGAAATGGCAACCCACTCCATTGTTCTTGCCTGGAGAATTCCACGGACAGAGGAGCCTGAGAAACTGCAGTCCATGGGATCACACAGAGTCAGACATGACTGAAGTGACTAAGCAACTGTGCTCTTTTAAGTTTTCTAGCATGGCCAAAGATAAAGTCTCCATTGATGCCGATATGTTTTCAATACCTAACGTTTGCTGTAAGTGGGCCACGGCTTCAGAGCTTTCAGTAAAGTAGGTAGCTAGGTCTTCATAGCTTTGTTCCTTTCCATTGTATTTATTCTTACTTTTACAATCTACTTATGATGAATGATGCTGGCTTTCCATTTACAGCAGTGATACACAGAGTGTGTTATGTGTGTTAAGCCTCTCAGTTGTGTCTGACTGACTCTTTGCACCTGCTGAACTGTAGCCCATCAACCTCCTCTGTCCATGGGATTTCCCAGGCAAGAATACTGGAGTGGGTTGCCATTCCTTTCTCCAGAGGATCTTCCCGACCCAGGGATTGAACCCAGGTCTCCTGCATTATAGGCAGATTCTTTACCATCTGAGCCACCAGGGAAGCCTGGTATTTAAGTAAGAGAGAGTGGTTATAAATGTGAATGTAGATGGGGCACAGCTCTGGCCTCAAGGAGAAGGAGATGTGACAATGACGGGCCATGGGAAACACTGGATGAAGGTACTTCCCCAGGAGGCAGGGCCAGCAGCAGTTCAAGTCCTAGAGAAGACTGGGAAGGACAAGAATATTGTGTGTTTTTGTTGTGGGTGCCCTATCAAAGCACTTAACTGTTGTAAATTCTTCTTTGAGCCTGTGATGAATGTAATTGTATTTGGTTGATTGGTTGGTTGATTACCCAGCATTTCCTACCTCCAAGCTGGAGCTCCTCCTCTTGATCTCCTCGTCTCAATAACAAAGCTGTGGGCACCTCTAATTGGAGGCTTTTGATCCAAGATTTGCATAAAGTGGATCCTATCAGGAAGCCAGGGCAGTGGCTGCATTAATGGTCCATGATGGCAGTGATTTCTGTGGCTAGACCCAGCAGGGGGAGCAGGAATGCTCTGACCTGATTCAGAGGTCCAGGCTCCCAGGCTCCCTTGGTGACAGCCTGTTTTCTATGAGGACTGCTCTCCAGGTTTCCTGTGGTATCTGTGGCTTATGCATCATCATTCCAAAACAGCCTCTTCCTTTACGGTAACCAGATTTGGTTTCTGTCTTTTGCAAATAAAAACTCTAACTGTTTAAATGATATGATTTGATGTAAGCTAGTGTGCTCTTTTATTTTCGTGCCAAAGATAAAGTCTCCATTGATGCCGATATGTTTTCAATACCTAACGTTGCTGTAAGTGGGCCACGGCTTCAGAGCTTTCAGTAAAGTAGGTAGCTAGGTCTTCATAGCTTTGTTCCTTTCCATTGTATTTATTCTTACTTTTACAATCTACTTATGATGAATGATGCTGGCTTTCCATTTACAGCAGTGATACACAGAGTGTGTTATGTGTGTTAAGCCTCTCAGTTGTGTCTGACTGACTCTTTGCACCTGCTGAACTGTAGCCCATCAACCTCCTCTGTCCATGGGATTTCCCAGGCAAGAATACTGGAGTGGGTTGCCATTCCTTTCTCCAGAGGATCTTCCCGACCCAGGGATTGAACCCAGGTCTCCTGCATTATAGGCAGATTCTTTACCATCTGAGCCACCAGGGAAGCCTGGTATTTAAGTAAGAGGGGTGGTTATAAATGTGAATGTAGATGGGGCACAGCTCTGGCCTCAAGGAGAAGGAGATGTGACAATGACGGGCCATGGGAAACACTGGATGAAGGTACTTCCCCAGGAGGCAGGGCCAGCAGCAGTTCAAGTCCTAGAGAAGACTGGGAAGGACAAGAATATTGTGTGTTTTTGTTGTGGGTGCCCTATCAAAGCACTTAACTGTTGTAAATTCTTCTTTGAGCCTGTGATGAATGTAATTGTATTTGGTTGATTGGTTGGTTGATTACCCAGCATTTCCTACCTCCAAGCTGGAGCTCCTCCTCTTGATCTCCTCGTCTCAATAACAAAGCTGTGGGCACCTCTAATTGGAGGCTTTTGATCCAAGATTTGCATAAAGTGGATCCTATCAGGAAGCCAGGGCAGTGGCTGCATTAATGGTCCATGATGGCAGTGATTTCTGTGGCTAGACCCAGCAGGGGGAGCAGGAATGCTCTGACCTGATTCAGAGGTCCAGGCTCCCAGGCTCCCTTGGTGACAGCCTGTTTTCTATGAGGACTGCTCTCCAGGTTTCCTGTGGTATCTGTGGCTTATGCATCATCATTCCAAAACAGCCTCTTCCTTTACGGTAACCAGATTTGGTTTCTGTCTTTTGCAAATAAAAACTCTAACTGTTCAAATGATATGATTTGATTGTCCATCAAACCCACTAGATGACCAAATCCCATGAGAGTAGAGTCTGCACCTGCTTGGGGTCTGTCCTAGTTTCAAAGTTGAGTTTTAATAATTATTTGGTTAATGAATAAGTATTAAACTTACTGTTGTTGTTCAGTCACTAAGTCATGTCTGACTCTTTGTGACCCCCATGGACTGCAGCATGCCAGCCTTCCCTGTCTTTCACTGCCTTCCAGAGTTTGCTCAAACTCATGTTCATGGAATCAGTGATACCATCCAACCATCTCATCCTCTGTCACCCTCTTCTCCTTCTGCCTTCAATTTTTCCCAGGATCAGAGTCATTGAGGTAGCTCTTCGCATCAGCTGGCCAAAGTATTGGAGCTTCAGTTTCAGCTTCAGTCCTTCCAATGAATATTCAGGGTTGATTTCCTTTAGGATTGACAAGTTTGATCTCCTTTACTGTCCGAGGGACTCTTCTATTTGTCATGAAGTATTGGGCCCAGATGCCTTGACCTTAGTTTGAATGTTGAGTTTTAAGCCAGTGTTTTCACTCTCCCCTTTCACTGTCATCAAGGGGCTCTTTAGTTCCTCTTCATTTTCTGCCGTTAGGATGGTGTCATCTGCATATCTAAGTTATTGATATTTCTTCTGGCAATCTTGATTCCATCTTATGCTTCATCCAGCCCAGAATTTCTCATGATGTACTCTGCATATAAGTTAAATAAGCATGGGGACAATATATAGCCTTGATGTATTCCTTTCCCAATTTTGAACCAGTCCATTGTTCATGTCTAGTTCTACCTGTTGCTTCTTGGCCTGCAGACAAGTTTCTCAGGAAGCAGGAATGCTCTGACCTGATTCAGAGGTCCAGGCTCCCAGGCTCCCTTGGTGACAGCCTGTTTTCTATGAGGACTGCTCTCCAGGTTTCCTGTGGTATCTGTGGCTTATGCATCATCATTCCAAAACAGCCTCTTCCTTTACGGTAACCAGATTTGGTTTCTGTCTTTTGCAAATAAAAACTCTAACTGTTCAAATGATATGATTTGATTGTCCATCAAACCCACTAGATGACCAAATCCCATGAGAGTAGAGTCTGCACCTGCTTGGGGTCTGTCCTAGTTTCAAAGTTGAGTTTTAATAATTATTTGGTTAATGAATAAGTATTAAACTTACTGTTGTTGTTCAGTCACTAAGTCATGTCTGACTCTTTGTGACCCCCATGGACTGCAGCATGCCAGCCTTCCCTGTCTTTCACTGCCTTCCAGAGTTTGCTCAAACTCATGTTCATGGAATCAGTGATACCATCCAACCATCTCATCCTCTGTCACCCTCTTCTCCTTCTGCCTTCAATTTTTCCCAGGATCAGAGTCATTGAGGTAGCTCTTCGCATCAGCTGGCCAAAGTATTGGAGCTTCAGTTTCAGCTTCAGTCCTTCCAATGAATATTCAGGGTTGATTTCCTTTAGGATTGACAAGTTTGATCTCCTTTACTGTCCGAGGGACTCTTCTATTTGTCATGAAGTATTGGGCCCAGATGCCTTGACCTTAGTTTGAATGTTGAGTTTTAAGCCAGTGTTTTCACTCTCCCCTTTCACTGTCATCAAGGGGCTCTTTAGTTCCTCTTCATTTTCTGCCGTTAGGATGGTGTCATCTGCATATCTAAGTTATTGATATTTCTTCTGGCAATCTTGATTCCATCTTATGCTTCATCCAGCCCAGAATTTCTCATGATGTACTCTGCATATAAGTTAAATAAGCATGGGGACAATATATAGCCTTGATGTATTCCTTTCCCAATTTTGAACCAGTCCATTGTTCATGTCTAGTTCTACCTGTTGCTTCTTGGCCTGCAGACAAGTTTCTCAGGAAGCAGGTAAGGTGGTTTGGTACTCTTATCTCTTTAAGGTGGCTATAATCCACACAAAGGCTTTAGTATAGTCAATGATGCAGATGTAGATGTTTTTCTGGAATTCTCTTGCTTTTCCTATGATCCATTGAGTGTTGACAATTTGATCTCTGGTTCCTCTGCCTTTTCAAATTTCTAGTTTGTACATCTGAAAGTTCTCAGTTCACATACTGTTGAAGCCTAGCTTGAAGGATTTTGAGTGTTACCTTGCTAGCATGTGAAATAAGTGCAATCAAGTGGTAGTTTTAATATTCTTTGGCATTGTCTTTCTTTGGGATTGGAATGAAAACTGACCTTTTCCAGTCCTGTGGTCACTGCTGAGTTTTCCAAATTTGCTGGCATATTGAGTGCAGCACTTGAACAGCATCATCTTTTAGGATTTGAAATAGCTCAGCTGAAGTCAGCTTGAAGCCTAATGAAGGATTTTGAGCATTGTCTTGCTAGCATGTTAAACATATAGGAGATACCAAAAATCAGTGTTGAAAAGTCATGCTTTTACTTTCTCAAAACACACTAAAGGCATCCTATGATTTAAGAAAATCTATCTATGAACATTAAGCTTCAAAGATAAATTAACAGTAGTATCTAAATTGAAAGAACTCTTTACTTCCAAACAGCCTCACCCAAGAGTCCTTCTTTCATTTAACCAGTGCTCATTTGTTTTCTAACTATAAACTATTACAGGATCTTAGAGCATAAAGGAAAAGGTTAATTTTCCTTAGTTTAAATGTTGAGTTTTAAGCCAGTGTTTTCACTCTCCCCTTTCACTGTCATCAAGGGGCTCTTTAGTTCCTCTTCATTTTCTGCCGTTAGGATGGTGTCATCTGCATATCTAAGTTATTGATATTTCTTCTGGCAATCTTGATTCCATCTTATGCTTCATCCAGCCCAGAATTTCTCATGATGTACTCTGCATATAAGTTAAATAAGCATGGGGACAATATATAGCCTTGATGTATTCCTTTCCCAATTTTGAACCAGTCCATTGTTCATGTCTAGTTCTACCTGTTGCTTCTTGGCCTGCAGACAAGTTTCTCAGGAAGCAGGTAAGGTGGTTTGGTACTCTTATCTCTTTAAGGTGGCTATAATCCACACAAAGGCTTTAGTATAGTCAATGATGCAGATGTAGATGTTTTTCTGGAATTCTCTTGCTTTTCCTATGATCCATTGAGTGTTGACAATTTGATCTCTGGTTCCTCTGCCTTTTCAAATTTCTAGTTTGTACATCTGAAAGTTCTCAGTTCACATACTGTTGAAGCCTAGCTTGAAGGATTTTGAGTATTACCTTGCTAGCATGTGAAATAAGCACAATTATGTGGTAGTATGAACTTTCTTTGGCATTGCCCTTCTTTGGGATTGAAATGAAAACTGACCTTTTCCAGTCCTGTGGTCACTGCTGAGTTTTCCGAATTTGCTGGCATATTGAGTGCAGCACTTGAACAGCATCATCTTTGAGGCTTTGAAATAGCTCAGCTGAAGTCAGCTTGAAGCCTAATGAAGGATTTTGAGCATTGTCTTGCTAGCATGTTAAACATATAGGAGATACCAAAAATCAGTGTTGAAAAGTCATGCTTTTACTTTCTCAAAACACACTAAAGGCATCCTATGATTTAAGAAAATCTATCTATGAACATTAAGCTTCAAAGATAAATTAACAGTAGTATCTAAATTGAAAGAACTCTTTACTTCCAAACAGCCTCACCCAAGAGTCCTTCTTTCATTTAACCAGTGCTCATTTGTTTTCTAACTATAAACTATTACAGGATCTTAGAGCATAAAGGAAAAGGTTAATTTTCATGTAGTGAATATGCAATGCTTTCAAAATTAAAGGAAATAAGCTATTTGAAAAATAACATATTTAAAACCACTGGCAACCTGACATGGCTCCACATGTCATTATCAAGCTTCACAACCACCCAGAAGTTACCTAATTTGTGAACTTTTTCCAGGTAAGGAAACTGAGATGCAACAGAGAAAGTAATTTGCCTACAAGGTCAAAGAGCTATGAAAATCACACAGTTAAGGAGCTAGAATTTAAACTTCAGTCTCACTCCAAGCTTAAGGTTGTAAGCACCATGCTATCTTCATTGCCTAAGAGATTTGTGGTATGTATTTGTACTAAATATTTGTAATAAGAACACTTGACTCCATTGTTGATGCTTGACAACTTTAGGTTTTGCTTGACGACTTGGTAGTTTTAGGTCCCTCTTCTTTTCCTGCTTCACATCTAGAAAAGCCTATATGGAATCTGGGACATTCTCTTTCTTGGTGCCAGTGAGAAAATTCACTGAACTTCAACCTTACCTCCTAACCTACTTCCTAACCTCCACACACATACATACAAAAGCCACTCATTCCTTTCTTCTCTCCAGTCATCTTCATCCGTGCACCTTTGCATCCTCATCTTTTGTGACCCTGATCATCACCCCTTCTCCATCAGCTACTTTACTGTTCCTTTAAAACACTAGCTGTGGTCTTATGTAAGGCCTTTTCATTCCTTGTTACCCCTATCTGGTACCCACCTCCCACAGAGATAACTACACAACTGACTTCTTCACCTCCACTGAGTCTTGGATACCCTGACCACCTGTGACAGCTTGAACTTTCCAAATATGGTTATGAAAATATCTCATCCTGAGACTCTTCTTACAATGTCATCTTTCCACTCTTTTACTAAGATATGGTATCAATGTCCCTTCCCTTTGAACCTGGAGGAAACGTCTCCTCAGGCAGCAAACAGATTTTCTCTGACTTGAGGCTAGGTCCCACTCTTTTCAAGGATAAATTAACAGTAGTATCTAAATTGAAAGAACTCTTTACTTCCAAACAGCCTCACCCAAGAGTCCTTCTTTCATTTAACCAGTGCTCATTTGTTTTCTAACTATAAACTATTACAGGATCTTAGAGCATAAAGGAAAAGGTTAATTTTCATGTAGTGAATATGCAATGCTTTCAAAATTAAAGGAAATAAGCTATTTGAAAAATAACATATTTAAAACCACTGGCAACCTGACATGGCTCCACATGTCATTATCAAGCTTCACAACCACCCAGAAGTTACCTAATTTGTGAACTTTTTCCAGGTAAGGAAACTGAGATGCAACAGAGAAAGTAATTTGCCTACAAGGTCAAAGAGCTATGAAAATCACACAGTTAAGGAGCTAGAATTTAAACTTCAGTCTCACTCCAAGCTTAAGGTTGTAAGCACCATGCTATCTTCATTGCCTAAGAGATTTGTGGTATGTATTTGTACTAAATATTTGTAATAAGAACACTTGACTCCATTGTTGATGCTTGACAACTTTAGGTTTTGCTTGACGACTTGGTAGTTTTAGGTCCCTCTTCTTTTCCTGCTTCACATCTAGAAAAGCCTATATGGAATCTGGGACATTCTCTTTCTTGGTGCCAGTGAGAAAATTCACTGAACTTCAACCTTACCTCCTAACCTACTTCCTAACCTCCACACACATACATACAAAAGCCACTCATTCCTTTCTTCTCTCCAGTCATCTTCATCCGTGCACCTTTGCATCCTCATCTTTTGTGACCCTGATCATCACCCCTTCTCCATCAGCTACTTTACTGTTCCTTTAAAACACTAGCTGTGGTCTTATGTAAGGCCTTTTCATTCCTTGTTACCCCTATCTGGTACCCACCTCCCACAGAGATAACTACACAACTGACTTCTTCACCTCCACTGAGTCTTGGATACCCTGACCACCTGTGACAGCTTGAACTTTCCAAATATGGTTATGAAAATATCTCATCCTGAGACTCTTCTTACAATGTCATCTTTCCACTCTTTTACTAAGATATGGTATCAATGTCCCTTCCCCCTTTGAACCTGGAGGAAACGTCTCCTCAGGCAGCAAACAGATTTTCTCTGACTTGAGGCTAGGTCACAAAAAGCAACACAATACATTCTGCATCAAAAGGAGCCAAGGTTTCTTGTAGAAATCAGAACATAGGGTCAGGAAAATCCAAGTCCTGCAAACATCTTATAGCATCAGAAAGTTCTAAAAAAAAAAATTTAAAGAATGAAGGTATGTCAAAGGGACACAAGAGCCGACTAAAGGAGCCCCACAACCCCAAACTGGAATAATTTGAGCAATAAAATAATGTAGTATTGTAGTAGTTTTTAAAAATATATTTATTTTGGGGCTTCCCTGGTGGTCCAGTGGGTAGGGACACCACCTTGCAGTTCAAGGGGCGCCAGTTCGATCCCTGGCCTGGGAAGATCCCACGTGCGGCCGAGCGGCTGGACCGCTGTGTCCAATTACCGAGCCAGAGCTCTGCGACAACAGAGGCCACTGCAATGGGAGGCCCACATGGGCCAAAGAACAAAGATGGATGAAAATAGATAAATGAAAGACCAATAGAAGTGGCCCACCCGCCCCCTCCTCGCCAACCCCGCCAAAAAATATATTTATTTGGCTACGTGGGGTCTTAGTTGTAACATATGGAATCTTTGACCTACATTGAGGCACACAGGATCTTTAGCTGTGGCATGTGAACTCTTAATTGTGGCTTGTGGTATCTTGTTCCCTGATCAGGGATCAAACCTGGACCCCCTGCATTGGGAGTATGGAGCCTTAGTTCCTGGACCTCCAGGAATTCTCATACTATTATAACCCAAAGTACAAAATAAATATATGTGAGTTCACACTGATAGAAATAAGTGAGGGAGGAAAGACAGATATTCCAAACAGAAGAATTTCAAAAGAATCACCAGGATATAGAGTTTCACCTCATGCTCCCTTTTGAGTTTGGGCTTTAACTACACAACTGACTTCTTCACCTCCACTGAGTCTTGGATACCCTGACCACCTGTGACAGCTTGAACTTTCCAAATATGGTTATGAAAATATCTCATCCTGAGACTCTTCTTACAATGTCATCTTTCCACTCTTTTACTAAGATATGGTATCAATGTCCCTTCCCCCTTTGAACCTGGAGGAAACGTCTCCTCAGGCAGCAAACAGATTTTCTCTGACTTGAGGCTAGGTCACAAAAAGCAACACAATACATTCTGCATCAAAAGGAGCCAAGGTTTCTTGTAGAAATCAGAACATAGGGTCAGGAAAATCCAAGTCCTGCAAACATCTTATAGCATCAGAAAGTTCTAAAAAAAAAAATTTAAAGAATGAAGGTATGTCAAAGGGACACAAGAGCCGACTAAAGGAGCCCCACAACCCCAAACTGGAATAATTTGAGCAATAAAATAATGTAGTATTGTAGTAGTTTTTAAAAATATATTTATTTTGGGGTTTCCCCTGGTGGTCCAGTGGGTAGGGACACCACCTTGCAGTTCAAGGGGCGCCAGTTCGATCCCTGGCCTGGGAAGATCCCACGTGCGGCCGAGCGGCTGGACCGCTGTGTCCAATTACCGAGCCAGAGCTCTGCGACAACAGAGGCCACTGCAATGGGAGGCCCACATGGGCCAAAGAACAAAGATGGATGAAAATAGATAAATGAAAGACCAATAGAAGTGGCCCCCCCGCCCCCTCCCTCGCCAACCCCCGCCAAAAAAATATATTTATTTGGCTACGTGGGGTCTTAGTTGTAACATATGGAATCTTTGACCTACATTGAGGCACACAGGATCTTTAGCTGTGGCATGTGAACTCTTAATTGTGGCTTGTGGTATCTTGTTCCCTGATCAGGGATCAAACCTGGACCCCCTGCATTGGGAGTATGGAGCCTTAGTTCCTGGACCTCCAGGGAATTCTCATACTATTATAACCCAAAGTACAAAATAAATATATGTGAGTTCACACTGATAGAAATAAGTGAGGGAGGAAAGACAGATATTCCAAACAGAAGAATTTCAAATGATCCATGTAGATCCTACATCACCAGGATATAGAGTTTCACCTCATGCTCCCTTTTGAGTTTGGGTTAGACTTAGTAACTTGCTTTCTAAGAATAGAATATGGGGATGGAGGATAGGTACTTTGTTCTGGAAAGACATGGCAAGTATGACCTTATCAGGTGATCAAAGTTAATATCCCCAGTGATCATCACATGGATATCATGAACCTCCACATGGGAAAGGCACTTTCCCTTTCTTGGTGCCAGCGATTTGTGTGGTATTATTTCCAAAAATCCATCTCCTCAGCCTAGTTATGAGAGAAACATCAGATGAATCCAATTTGAGGGGTGTTCTACAAAGGGTCTGACTAGTATCCCTCAAAACTGTTGTGGAGGGCTTCCCTGGTAGCACACTGGTAAAGAGTTCACCTGCCGATGCAGGAGACATGAGTTCAATCCCTGATCTGGGAAGGTCCCACATGCTGCAGAGCAACTAAGCCCATGAGTCACAACTATTGAGCCTGTGCTCTAGAGCCTCAGAGCCGCAACTATTGAGCCCATTTGCTGCAACTACTGAAACCCATGAGCCCAAGTTCCACAACAAGAAAAGTCACCACAACAAGATGTCTGCTCACTTCAACTAGAGAGTATCCCTCACTCCCAGCAACTAGAAAAGAGCCTGTGGCAGCAGTGAAAACCCAGAATAGCCAAAAATAAATTTTAAAAAAATTTTTTAAAAGAAAACAAAAGAAAATGCACTGTTTAAAAAAAAAAAAATTGTCCTGGACCTGAGGAGATTAAGGAAATGTGAAAACAAATGCAAAGTGAGATCCTGGAACAGAAAAATAAAGGAGAACATTAATGAACAAATTAACAAAATCCTAATAAAGTCTAGAGTCTAATGAATAATTATGAGCCAATGTTAATTTCTTAATTTTAAGAAGGTAACATTAGGGAAAACTAAAGCTGGGTGAAGGATGTACAGAAATTCTGTACTTACTTTGGTCTTTGGCCATACCTTACCCTGAATGCACCCGATCTCATACTATTATAACCCAAAGTACAAAATAAATATATGTGAGTTCACACTGATAGAAATAAGTGAGGGAGGAAAGACAGATATTCCAAACAGAAGAATTTCAAATGATCCATGTAGATCCTACATCACCAGGATATAGAGTTTCACCTCATGCTCCCTTTTGAGTTTGGGTTAGACTTAGTAACTTGCTTTCTAAGAATAGAATATGGGGATGGAGGATAGGTACTTTGTTCTGGAAAGACATGGCAAGTATGACCTTATCAGGTGATCAAAGTTAATATCCCCAGTGATCATCACATGGATATCATGAACCTCCACATGGGAAAGGCACTTTCCCTTTCTTGGTGCCAGCGATTTGTGTGGTATTATTTCCAAAAATCCATCTCCTCAGCCTAGTTATGAGAGAAACATCAGATGAATCCAATTTGAGGGGTGTTCTACAAAGGGTCTGACTAGTATCCCTCAAAACTGTTGTGGAGGGCTTCCCTGGTAGCACACTGGTAAAGAGTTCACCTGCCGATGCAGGAGACATGAGTTCAATCCCTGATCTGGGAAGGTCCCACATGCTGCAGAGCAACTAAGCCCATGAGTCACAACTATTGAGCCTGTGCTCTAGAGCCTCAGAGCCGCAACTATTGAGCCCATTTGCTGCAACTACTGAAACCCATGAGCCCAAGTTCCACAACAAGAAAAGTCACCACAACAAGATGTCTGCTCACTTCAACTAGAGAGTATCCCTCACTCCCAGCAACTAGAAAAGAGCCTGTGGCAGCAGTGAAAACCCAGAATAGCCAAAAATAAATTTTAAAAAAATTTTTTAAAAGAAAACAAAAGAAAATGCACTGTTTAAAAAATAAAATTGTCCTGGACCTGAGGAGATTAAGGAAATGTGAAAACAAATGCAAAGTGAGATCCTGGAACAGAAAAATAAAGGAGAACATTAATGAACAAATTAACAAAATCCTAATAAAGTCTAGAGTCTAATGAATAATTATGAGCCAATGTTAATTTCTTAATTTTAAGAAGGTAACATTAGGGAAAACTAAAGCTGGGTGAAGGATGTACAGAAATTCTGTACTTACTTTGGTCTTTGGCCATACCTTACCCTGAATGCACCCGATCTCATCTGATCTTGGGTCAAACCTCGTTAGTACTTGGATGGGAGAAACTCTCTACTTTGTTTGCAACTTTTCTGTAAATATAAAGTTATTCCATGATAGTTTCTTTGAAAATAAGGAGGTGATACAGCTTCATCTGGGCTTCCCTGGTGGCTCAGATGGTAAAGAATCTGACTGCAATTGCAGGAGACCCAGGTTTGATCCCTGGGTTGTAAAAATGCCCTGGAAGAGGGAATGGCAATCCCCTGCAGTATTCTTGCCTGGAGAACTCCATGGGCTGAGGAGCCTTTTGGGCTACATACAGTCCATGGAGTTGCAAAGAGTCAGACAGAACTGAGCAACTAATACACACACATAACTTTATCCATACTTCCCCTTCTTCCCTCTTTTCTCTTCCCCACACACCCCACTTGTTCCATCTGTCAGGCTATGAGAACATCCAGTGTACCTGGGGGTATGCAGACATTCCAGCCAGTAATCCCAGAGACAGTTTCAAACAACAGCCAACATCAAGCACAGACACGTGTGAAATGTGTCTGAGATGATCCCATCTCAGCCACCATCTGACTGCACCTGTGTCAAAAGGCTGTGCATAAGGACACTTAGCTGAGCTGTGTCATCACTCAGAACCATGAGAGATAATAGTCATGAGAGACTGCATTAGTTATGCCTCAAAGTTTGGGGCAGTTTACTACACAGGTGACATCATTCTCCTTCCCAGGTAAATGAATGCCCTGTTTTTTCTCCCACGCCATGTATGTAGTAGGGGAGGCAAGCAGATCTCCTTCCAGAATAGCCAAAAATAAATTTTAAAAAAATTTTTTAAAAGAAAACAAAAGAAAATGCACTGTTTAAAAAAAAAAAAATTGTCCTGGACCTGAGGAGATTAAGGAAATGTGAAAACAAATGCAAAGTGAGATCCTGGAACAGAAAAATAAAGGAGAACATTAATGAACAAATTAACAAAATCCTAATAAAGTCTAGAGTCTAATGAATAATTATGAGCCAATGTTAATTTCTTAATTTTAAGAAGGTAACATTAGGGAAAACTAAAGCTGGGTGAAGGATGTACAGAAATTCTGTACTTACTTTGGTCTTTGGCCATACCTTACCCTGAATGCACCCGATCTCATCTGATCTTGGGTCAAACCTCGTTAGTACTTGGATGGGAGAAACTCTCTACTTTGTTTGCAACTTTTCTGTAAATATAAAGTTATTCCATGATAGTTTCTTTGAAAATAAGGAGGTGATACAGCTTCATCTGGGCTTCCCTGGTGGCTCAGATGGTAAAGAATCTGACTGCAATTGCAGGAGACCCAGGTTTGATCCCTGGGTTGTAAAAATGCCCTGGAAGAGGGAATGGCAATCCCCTGCAGTATTCTTGCCTGGAGAACTCCATGGGCTGAGGAGCCTTTTGGGCTACATACAGTCCATGGAGTTGCAAAGAGTCAGACAGAACTGAGCAACTAATACACACACATAACTTTATCCATACTTCCCCTTCTTCCCTCTTTTCTCTTCCCCACACACCCCACTTGTTCCATCTGTCAGGCTATGAGAACATCCAGTGTACCTGGGGGTATGCAGACATTCCAGCCAGTAATCCCAGAGACAGTTTCAAACAACAGCCAACATCAAGCACAGACACGTGTGAAATGTGTCTGAGATGATCCCATCTCAGCCACCATCTGACTGCACCTGTGTCAAAAGGCTGTGCATAAGGACACTTAGCTGAGCTGTGTCATCACTCAGAACCATGAGAGATAATAGTCATGAGAGACTGCATTAGTTATGCCTCAAAGTTTGGGGCAGTTTACTACACAGGTGACATCATTCTCCTTCCCAGGTAAATGAATGCCCTGTTTTTTCTCCCACGCCATGTATGTAGTAGGGGAGGCAAGCAGACTCAGAATATTGACGGGTACTGTGACCTACACGTGCATTTGTAGGAAGAGATTTCTAGGAAATCTGACTTCTGCTTTAAGCCTTCAGGTCATGCCAAAGGTGATTATTACCAGGAAGACTTGGTTTGGAAAAACAGGGAGTTGTTGAACATCTATTAATCAAGTAATAATCTGATTCCCATTCTGCTCTTTTTGTGTATACAGGGTCCTGAAGAATGAGCTCCAAGATGGTGTGTATTGAGCAGGTAGGATCCAGCACACTTGGGTAATTGTATAATATACTAAAACACCTCACGCTTTACAAGCATATAGGGGAAAATATCTTCCTGGCATCTCAGTATCAAGAATTTTTCTGTGTTTCAGAGAAACCCATCTTTGGGGTTTTGCCTTTTGGACACTGAAAACCACATGGAGTGATTTTTTATTGACTGGTAGAAATTTCCAAGCTGAGTTGGCAGGCTACTTGCTCACAGCAGAACGGGGACTAGTGTATCGTCTATCATACCTCTGCCTTCTGGCTTCATTGTTATTTCCTATTACATCATATTTCCACTTTTCCTATGTGTTGTCTTGTACATTTTATTTTATTTTTAAATAGTTATTCATTTATGTGGCTGCACCAGGTATTAGTTGCGGCATGTGGGATCTAGTTCCCTGACCAGGGATTGAACCCAGGTCCCATGCATTGGGAACACAGAACCCTAACCACTGTACCACCAGGGAAGTCCCTTGTCTTGTACATTTTATATTCTGGAAAGAGGGTATAAATAGACATATAAATACTTAGTAATTTTTTAAAATATTTCAGTTATTTATTTGTCTGTGCTTGGTTTCAGTTACAGCACTCAGGATCTTTAGTTGCAGCATGCAGACTCTTAACTGAGACACGTGGGATCTAGTTCCCTGAGCTAGAATCGAACTTGGGCCCCTGACATTGGGAGCTGAGTCTTAACCACCAGACCACAAGGGAAATCCCATCCTTTTATGTTAAGTATGTCATACAGAATGGATGCCCAAGAGAAGAGTTTCTTTGGTGTTTGCCTAGTCCTGAGCTTCAATAAGAATATTAGATGGGGCTCCCCTGGTGGTCCAGTGGGTAAGGACACCACCTTGCAGTGCAAGGGGTGCCAGTTCGATCCCTGGCCTGGGAGGATCCCACTTGCCATGGAGCGGCTGGACCAATGTGCCCAACTACCGAGCCGGAGCTCTGGAGCACATGCGCCCAGAGCAGGTGCACTGCAGCGAGAGAGGCCACTGTGATGGGAGGCCCACACAGGCCAAAGAACAAAGATGGAAATAAATGAAAGACCAACAGAAGTGGCCAAAAATAAAAAAAATTAAAAAGAAAGAATATTAGATGTCTATAGCTCTGTCTGTACTTCATACTGATGGATTCTGATGAAAGGACTGGTAAGCAGATCCTCTGTTGAGCCCCCTTTTCCCTCTGTTGTCCATTTTAAATAAGATTTGGGCTCCAACGCAGTTTCAAGGGGCTTCCCTGGTGGCTCAGATGGTGAAGAATCTGCTTGCAAGACAGGAGACCCAGATTCAGTTCATGGGTTGAGAAGATCCCCTGGAAAAGGGAATGGCTACCCACTCTAGTAGCCTTGCCTGGAAAATCCCCACGGACAGGAGCCTGGCGGGTTACAGTCCATGGGGTTGCAAACATTTAGACAGGACTGAGCAACTAACACTTTCACAGTTTTAACAAGGCATGATCCCCTTTGACCTGGGCCACAAGTTTAGGTACACTCTGACTGTGAGGAAGTGTTGGTATCTTTTGGAATGTGACCCAGCAAGGGGTATGAGCAGACCCAGTCAGGTCATCGGACTAGTCACCTGGAGGCTTAAAAGAGAAATGTTTTGTTTACTAAATTGCTAGAGTGAAATCTGTAAATTTCCGTAACTCTGAGTCTTTGGTCTCTCCTAAAACAAGTACATCATCAGCTTTAACAATCCCATAAGGCAATAACTCTGCATAGTGGAAAATTCTTGTAACTGTGTCAAGTATCTTTATGAGAAAAAGAAGAAACCTTGCTTGAGCTGTCAGAATAATATAAGACAGCTTGTGGTTTTTTTGCCTCCAGTTTGCGTGGGCAGGAAATTTATTCTTTGCTCAGTACATCTTTGAGCTGCACACAGCTGTGCAAGATCCCAGCTCTTTACAAATTGCTAATAAAGAAGATAATACCAACATTTGCACTCCGATCAGAAGTCAACCACTGAAGATTTAAATCTAGATTTCTGGATAGAAAATCTTAATCTTTGAGTCATGTCACTCTGCTTTTAAATTCATTTCTGAACACTGAAGTGAACTAAAATTAGAATTTGGAATAAGCTAGAAGCAATGAAACAATTTTCTCATTCATCTAACATGTACTTACTGAACATCTAATCTATGTGTATCCATTTAGCAATTTAAAAAAAAAGATGACATGGGTTTGATCTCCAAGTACAAGGATTCTATTAAGTTTTGGCCAAAGAAGAAGATGCTAATTAATATTTGTTGAGTCCTTACTATGTGTCAGGGACTTGGCTTGGGTTTGTGTAACTGTCATGACATAAATATTATGGATCCTGACTTACATTTGAGAATACTGAAGCTATGTAACCAGTAAGTCACAAACTGGGATTTTAACCTCAAAGTAATGGATTCCACAGTCTGCTATATCACACTTCCTCATACAGTATACATTTTCATCTTGATTAGAAAATTTTTTTATTTTACTTTTAAAAAATTCTCATAAATATTTTAAAATTCATTTAAAGTAGATGTAAGGACTTCTCTGGTAGTCCTCCTGCCAATGCAAGGGACATCAGTTCCATTCCTGGTCCAGGAGGATTCAACATGCCACAGGGTAACTAAGCCCATGTAGCACAACTAGTGAGGCCCATACATCCTAGAGCCCATGCTCTGCAACAAGAGAAGTCACTGCAGTGAGAAACCTATGCACCACAACCACAGAGTAATCACAACTTACTGCAACAAGAGAAAGTCCACACATAACAATGAAGACCCAGAACAGCCAAAAATAAATACATAATAATTAAAAACATATAAAGTAGGTTTAAATTCATTGAAAGCACAAAGAAGAGATATGTATGTATATATTTCCATGACATAACCATTTATTTTTAAGTTACTGTGATATACGATATGCATGTGGGAAGTAAAGTCAAATGAAGCAGTCCAAGGAGGTGTCTGGTCACCTTGGGTTCATCCCTGTTGCCATCCTCCCATCCTTCCCTCTTTCCATCCATCCCATTAGTTGAGCTCCTACCTCAGTCTATCTGGGGATAGGCATTGGAATAAAGACATAAAGAAGTAGACTTCACTCACAAAGTATTTTCAGATGAGTAAAAAGGATTCATAAAGTAAGTCACTTAAATATAACATATTTCATGAAAAACAAAAGTACTGGGGGCAATGGAATCTGG
The DNA here is from genome assembly GCA_022376925.1 of Tragulus kanchil. Taxonomy (NCBI): domain Eukaryota; kingdom Metazoa; phylum Chordata; class Mammalia; order Artiodactyla; family Tragulidae; genus Tragulus; species Tragulus kanchil. The sequence goes on along the minus strand of JAIOJX010000004.1, from coordinate 238,074,949 downwards.
GAAGCAATTGTGCATTTGGAGGACTCAGAAAGTGATGTTTGAGATCCTCCTTGAAGGAAGGATAAGAGATGAATGGAAGGCATTCTTCTTGAATAAAAAAGGGATACGTTTGGATGGCTACTGAATGGCTACATCCATAATGACTCCCATGCCAGTGATCCACAATGAAAGAAGAAGCTAGCTGCTTCCTGAATCTCACAGTCTATATCTAGATGTCAGTTAGGAATAGCACCTATTTATGTCTCTTCCCAGACTCAAGGAAATCTTTATACTGTAGTCTTGTTGTTCATGTTGCCATTCATTAATTAGGTTGGGTCAGACTCTTTGTAACCCCATGGACTGCATCACGACCCTCTTGTAACCAGTAAGTCACAAACTGGGATTTTAACCTCAAAGTAATGGATTCCACAGTCTGCTATATCACACTTCCTCATACAGTATACATTTTCATCTTGATTAGAAAATTTTTTTATTTTACTTTTAAAAAATTCTCATAAATATTTTAAAATTCATTTAAAGTAGATGTAAGGACTTCTCTGGTAGTCCTCCTGCCAATGCAAGGGACATCAGTTCCATTCCTGGTCCAGGAGGATTCAACATGCCACAGGGTAACTAAGCCCATGTAGCACAACTAGTGAGGCCCATACATCCTAGAGCCCATGCTCTGCAACAAGAGAAGTCACTGCAGTGAGAAACCTATGCACCACAACCACAGAGTAATCACAACTTACTGCAACAAGAGAAAGTCCACACATAACAATGAAGACCCAGAACAGCCAAAAATAAATACATAATAATTAAAAACATATAAAGTAGGTTTAAATTCATTGAAAGCACAAAGAAGAGATATGTATGTATATATTTCCATGACATAACCATTTATTTTTAAGTTACTGTGATATACGATATGCATGTGGGAAGTAAAGTCAAATGAAGCAGTCCAAGGAGGTGTCTGGTCACCTTGGGTTCATCCCTGTTGCCATCCTCCCATCCTTCCCTCTTTCCATCCATCCCATTAGTTGAGCTCCTACCTCAGTCTATCTGGGGATAGGCATTGGAATAAAGACATAAAGAAGTAGACTTCACTCACAAAGTATTTTCAGATGAGTAAAAAGGATTCATAAAGTAAGTCACTTAAATATAACATATTTCATGAAAAACAAAAGTACTGGGGGCAATGGAATCTGGGAAGCAATTGTGCATTTGGAGGACTCAGAAAGTGATGTTTGAGATCCTCCTTGAAGGAAGGATAAGAGATGAATGGAAGGCATTCTTCTTGAATAAAAAAGGGATACGTTTGGATGGCTACTGAATGGCTACATCCATAATGACTCCCATGCCAGTGATCCACAATGAAAGAAGAAGCTAGCTGCTTCCTGAATCTCACAGTCTATATCTAGATGTCAGTTAGGAATAGCACCTATTTATGTCTCTTCCCAGACTCAAGGAAATCTTTATACTGTAGTCTTGTTGTTCATGTTGCCATTCATTAATTAGGTTGGGTCAGACTCTTTGTAACCCCATGGACTGCATCACGCAAAAAGCTCCTCTGTCCTTCACTATTTCTCATAGTTTGCTCAGATTCATGCCCACTGAGTCAGTGATGTTATCTAACCATCTCATCGTCTGCTTCCCGCTTCTCCTTTTCCCTTCAATCTTTTTCCCTCATCACGGTCTTTTCCAGTGAGTCCACTCATCACATCAGGTGGCCAAATATTGGAGCTTCAGCTTCAATATTCTTGTAGTCCTTAGGGCCTTATTCATTTCTAAATGCATCCAGGAACATGTCTAGGAGTTAGAAAAATCCTCATTCTAGACTATGCCAAGATTCTTCTAAGTTCACAGGGACACATGCACTGCTGAATGTAGTAGTGGTAGGGGACAAGGAGAAGTTTGAAGCTGTGCAGTCATTCTCAAAACCCATGCTTCTCGGGGGTTTCTCTGGTGGTCCAATGGGTAAAGAGTCCACCTTGCAGTGCAAGGGCCACCAGTCTGATCCCTGGCCCAGGAAGACCCTACATGCATAGGAGCCACTGGGCTGGTGTGTCCAATCGCGAGCCAGTGCTCTGGAGCCCATGCGCCCAGAGCCAGTGCTCTGCAATGAGAGAGGCCACTGCAATGGGAGGCCCACACAGGCCAGAGAATAAAGATGGATGAAAAATTAAAAATGACATAGAGGCACAAAAAAAAAAATCCGTGCTTCTCAAGTACGGTTTGAAGACCTCTGATCGAGAATCCACTGGGGATACTCATGGAAAACAGGGTGTCCTAGCCCCCAGTCTATGACTGGAAGGCATAAGTGAAAAATGGAAGGCATTCTCAGAAAGTGATGTTTGAGATCCTCCTTGAAGGAAGGATAAGAGATGAATGGAAGGCATTCTTCTTGAATAAAAAAGGGATACGTTTGGATGGCTACTGAATGGCTACATCCATAATGACTCCCATGCCAGTGATCCACAATGAAAGAAGAAGCTAGCTGCTTCCTGAATCTCACAGTCTATATCTAGATGTCAGTTAGGAATAGCACCTATTTATGTCTCTTCCCAGACTCAAGGAAATCTTTATACTGTAGTCTTGTTGTTCATGTTGCCATTCATTAATTAGGTTGGGTCAGACTCTTTGTAACCCCATGGACTGCATCACGCAAAAAGCTCCTCTGTCCTTCACTATTTCTCATAGTTTGCTCAGATTCATGCCCACTGAGTCAGTGATGTTATCTAACCATCTCATCGTCTGCTTCCCGCTTCTCCTTTTCCCTTCAATCTTTTCCATCATCACGGTCTTTTCCAGTGAGTCCACTCATCACATCAGGTGGCCAAATATTGGAGCTTCAGCTTCAATATTCTTGTAGTCCTTAGGGCCTTATTCATTTCTAAATGCATCCAGGAACATGTCTAGGAGTTAGAAAAATCCTCATTCTAGACTATGCCAAGATTCTTCTAAGTTCACAGGGACACATGCACTGCTGAATGTAGTAGTGGTAGGGGACAAGGAGAAGTTTGAAGCTGTGCAGTCATTCTCAAAACCCATGCTTCTCGGGGGTTTCTCTGGTGGTCCAATGGGTAAAGAGTCCACCTTGCAGTGCAAGGGCCACCAGTCTGATCCCTGGCCCAGGAAGACCCTACATGCATAGGAGCCACTGGGCTGGTGTGTCCAATCGCGAGCCAGTGCTCTGGAGCCCATGCGCCCAGAGCCAGTGCTCTGCAATGAGAGAGGCCACTGCAATGGGAGGCCCACACAGGCCAGAGAATAAAGATGGATGAAAAATTAAAAATGACATAGAGGCAAAAAAAAAAAAATCCGTGCTTCTCAAGTACGGTTTGAAGACCTCTGATCGAGAATCCACTGGGGATACTCATGGAAAACAGGGTGTCCTAGCCCCCAGTCTATGACCTTGAGTCAGAATCTTTGAGCAGGGAACCCAGGAATCCTCATTTAAGCATAATCTATGGCTGAACCTGATGCTCTAAAACCATCCTTGGGAATTCCCTAGCAGTCCAGTGAATTCCCAAGTCCCAGTTAGGACTTAATGCTTTCACCAGGGTTTGTCCAGAGGGTAGAAAATGTACCTCAAATCTGGACTTTTTATATTTCCCCAGGCTGTTGACAGATACTCTTTTATGATGCTAGGCAGTGGCAGTGAGCTCCATTCAGTCACCCAGAGATAAGTAACCAATATGTGGGCAACCATTCTTTTCCTTCAAGTATAGTGTTCAATAAATTCACACATATATTTCACTGTGAAGTGACAAAGATCTCAGCTACAGATGCTACCCAATGTTCTAGTTCTAGGGGTGGTCAGACATCTCTGAATTTAGTGAAGAGGTAGGAAGAATGTCTTCTTGCCCTCTGTGTCAACTCAGGCCTTTAGCAGTTCTTTGCATGGCCAGAAGCAAAGAGCTAGTCAGCACTTTATTATAAAATAGGCTTTGTGTAAGATGACCTTGCCTACCATTAGGATACTTTCAAGGTAGGTTAGGCTAAGCTCTGATGTTTGGTATGTTAAGGATATTAATTCATTTTTTGCTCACAGTGTTTTGAACTTGTGATATGTTTATTGGGGTATAATCCAATCATAAGTCAAGGAAAACCTGTATATACAATATTATATCTACTAATATGTACATACATGCACCTACACACTCATATACACACCACCACAATCTGCCTCTTCGTATAAAGCAAGTTTTATTTCCTAACAAAGAAGAGAAACTAGAAAACAGGAAAGGCAAACAGGCAAGTAATGGTGCAGTATCTGTTGTTGAGCTGGTCCAGATTGGATTTTTATCACTTTTGTGGTTGGCACAGGTTTTGTGTCATTGGGTTGTGTGGATGGCTAGATTCACATTGTAGTATTTACAGAAAATGATAGTATCTGTAGGGCACACCGAGGGGCAGCAGTGATGAAAAATATTGCTCAAGTTTTGACGATAGTGTTAGGGCTCTGATCATTCCGTCCCCACCAGGCTGCCCCAGGGGCCAAGGGGACCAAATATCCGTGTTAACCTCTGTGGTTCACTACTGCACTGGGTTCACTGTTTAGAACTTCTTCCATCAGCTATAAATCTACTCAAGAGATTTGATGAGCTTCTGGCCACACAAAGAACTGCTGAAGGCCTGAGTTGACACAGAGGGCAAGGAGACATTATCCGTATCACTTCATTAAACTCAGAGATGTCTAAGCACGCCCAAAGACCAGAACATTTGGTGGCATCTGCTGCTGAGATCTTGGCTGTAGATACTGTCATTTCATAGTGACATCTGCGTATGAAGAAAAAGAACAGAACAGACTGTGTGGTGACTGAGGCTGACAGACTGGTTTATAAGAAACCATGAGTGAGATATTGTGATTTAGAGGGAATATATATTTGGTCATTCCACTAAAATATAGTTCTCATATAGATTGGTCTTTGTCCCAGGTTCCTGGCTCACAGCTTTCAAAACCCTTGGGATTTCCTGGGTAGTAAGAGTGATGGGAGTCATAATATTTCGTCTTTCGTCCTCAGTTTTGGAAATCGCTTCAGCGCCGTAAAGGTGGAATGGATGCCTTTTATTCATAACAAGCCCTTCCCACTACAACTTTTTTTAGTTGAAATGCCCTTTACAGGTCAGGTTAGGCTAAGCTCTGATGTTTGGTATGTTAAGGATATTAATTCATTTTTTGCTCACAGTGTTTTGAACTTGTGATATGTTTATTGGGGTATAATCCAATCATAAGTCAAGGAAAACCTGTATATACAATATTATATCTACTAATATGTACATACATGCACCTACACACTCATATACACACCACCACAATCTGCCTCTTCGTATAAAGCAAGTTTTATTTCCTAACAAAGAAGAGAAACTAGAAAACAGGAAAGGCAAACAGGCAAGTAATGGTGCAGTATCTGTTGTTGAGCTGGTCCAGATTGGATTTTTATCACTTTTGTGGTTGGCACAGGTTTTGTGTCATTGGGTTGTGTGGATGGCTAGATTCACATTGTAGTATTTACAGAAAATGATAGTATCTGTAGGGCACACCGAGGGGCAGCAGTGATGAAAAATATTGCTCAAGTTTTGACGATAGTGTTAGGGCTCTGATCATTCCGTCCCCACCAGGCTGCCCCAGGGGCCAAGGGGACCAAATATCCGTGTTAACCTCTGTGGTTCACTACTGCACTGGGTTCACTGTTTAGAACTTCTTCCATCAGCTATAAATCTACTCAAGAGATTTGATGAGCTTCTGGCCACACAAAGAACTGCTGAAGGCCTGAGTTGACACAGAGGGCAAGGAGACATTATCCGTATCACTTCATTAAACTCAGAGATGTCTAAGCACGCCCAAAGACCAGAACATTTGGTGGCATCTGCTGCTGAGATCTTGGCTGTAGATACTGTCATTTCATAGTGACATCTGCGTATGAAGAAAAAGAACAGAACAGACTGTGTGGTGACTGAGGCTGACAGACTGGTTTATAAGAAACCATGAGTGAGATATTGTGATTTAGAGGGAATATATATTTGGTCATTCCACTAAAATATAGTTCTCATATAGATTGGTCTTTGTCCCAGGTTCCTGGCTCACAGCTTTCAAAACCCTTGGGATTTCCTGGGTAGTAAGAGTGATGGGAGTCATAATATTTCGTCTTTCGTCCTCAGTTTTGGAAATCGCTTCAGCGCCGTAAAGGTGGAATGGATGCCTTTTTATTCATAACAAGCCCCTTCCCACTACAACTGAGTTGTTAATGAGGTAAATTTTGTAAGCACCAAACTTGGAGGCTGACTACCCAGGGAACCAGAATGACTAGGGCATTGGAAGTTTCAGTCCCACCCCCGCAACTTCCAGGGAACGTCAGGGCTGGGGATGGTGTTCAAGCACCAATGGCTGATAATGTAATCCTTCATGCTGGTGTATCAAAGCCTCCCTAAGACCCCAAAGGGTGGAGTTCAGAGAGCTTCCGGGTTGGTGAACACATGCAGATATGGGAGAGCGGTGCCCTTGGAGAGGGCACAGAAGCTTCATGCATTTCCCTCATGTCTTGCCCTAGGCACCTTTCCATCTGCTGTTCTTGAGTTGTAGCCTTTATAATAAATTGGTTATCTGGTGAAAAAATGGGTTTCCTGAGTTCTGTGAGCCACTCCACCAAATTAATCAAACCCAAGGAGGCGGTTCTGGAAACCTCACTCAGTCAGAAGTACAGGTAACAATCTGGGCTTGCCATTGACATCTGCGGTGAAGGGTGGTCTTCTGGGACGGAACCCTTTACCTATGGAATCTTATGTGGTCTCAGAGTGAAGAGTTGAGCTGAATGGCAGGACACCCAGCCAGTGCTGGAGATTTACTTATTGGGGTTATGAGGAAACCCCTCCCCCATCAGGCACTAGTGACTAGAGACACTTTAATAAGACACCTTTTGGGGAGACACCAAAGAAAAAACTGTGGAACACTTGAAGTTATTGGAGAATACTTTTAACCCAAGAAAGAGCTGAGTCACAAGAGAAATACTTCTCAGGCTGCTGAAAGGATTAAACAAAATAAGTTATGTGAAGTCTGACACACAATGAAGTGCTTCATAATTGGTGAGAATGCTGCATGTATTGTTTTCTACTGCGTCTCTATGAACAGAAAATTACTCCAAAATATTTAAACCAACTAAAAATCGCATGCATGTGTGTGTATGTGTGTATGTGTGGAAGGTGAGATGTGGTGGGTGTGGCATTTATTATTAGAAAATATTTACCTCATGGGACCTGAAGACTAGAACTTACCTGGCTCTCCGGAGGGACTGGAACCTAGAACTGCAAAACCATGCAGAAATTAGGCAATTTCAATGAGTGAATTTCTCTATGGACCAACTTGCTCTGCCTGCCAGTCCTCTCAGTGGGTGAAAATGACATAGCACCACCCCCCTCATCTTCAGTCCAGATAGAGAACTTCTTTAGGCACAATCCTCAAAGAATACTTGACTGGCCTATTTTGGATGAAGTGTCCAAACATTCTTTGAATAAACTTTGGCCTGGAGTGTGGACCCTGTAGTGTGAACACAGACCCTTGGTGCTCCTCCTGGGATCCGAGTGAGCTGACACCCCACGCACCTCTTCCTCAGGACCGATGGAGGTCTCAGCTAGGGACAGAGTACACTCAGAATACTTGGTATAAGAAAAGGACTACTAAGAAGGTGAGCAGGTTCCAATTTGCCCTAGGCACCTTTCCATCTGCTGTTCTTGAGTTGTAGCCTTTATAATAAATTGGTTATCTGGTGAAAAAATGGGTTTCCTGAGTTCTGTGAGCCACTCCACCAAATTAATCAAACCCAAGGAGGCGGTTCTGGAAACCTCACTCAGTCAGAAGTACAGGTAACAATCTGGGCTTGCCATTGACATCTGCGGTGAAGGGTGGTCTTCTGGGACGGAACCCTTTACCTATGGAATCTTATGTGGTCTCAGAGTGAAGAGTTGAGCTGAATGGCAGGACACCCAGCCAGTGCTGGAGATTTACTTATTGGGGTTATGAGGAAACCCCTCCCCCATCAGGCACTAGTGACTAGAGACACTTTAATAAGACACCTTTTGGGGAGACACCAAAGAAAAAACTGTGGAACACTTGAAGTTATTGGAGAATACTTTTAACCCAAGAAAGAGCTGAGTCACAAGAGAAATACTTCTCAGGCTGCTGAAAGGATTAAACAAAATAAGTTATGTGAAGTCTGACACACAATGAAGTGCTTCATAATTGGTGAGAATGCTGCATGTATTGTTTTCTACTGCGTCTCTATGAACAGAAAATTACTCCAAAATATTTAAACCAACTAAAAATCGCATGCATGTGTGTGTATGTGTGTATGTGTGGAAGGTGAGATGTGGTGGGTGTGGCATTTATTATTAGAAAATATTTACCTCATGGGACCTGAAGACTAGAACTTACCTGGCTCTCCGGAGGGACTGGAACCTAGAACTGCAAAACCATGCAGAAATTAGGCAATTTCAATGAGTGAATTTCTCTATGGACCAACTTGCTCTGCCTGCCAGTCCTCTCAGTGGGTGAAAATGACATAGCACCACCCCCCTCATCTTCAGTCCAGATAGAGAACTTCTTTAGGCACAATCCTCAAAGAATACTTGACTGGCCTATTTTGGATGAAGTGTCCAAACATTCTTTGAATAAACTTTGGCCTGGAGTGTGGACCCTGTAGTGTGAACACAGACCCTTGGTGCTCCTCCTGGGATCCGAGTGAGCTGACACCCCACGCACCTCTTCCTCAGGACCGATGGAGGTCTCAGCTAGGGACAGAGTACACTCAGAATAGCTTGAAAAAAGTATAAGAAAAGGACTACTAAGAAGGTGAGCAGGCTGTAGGGAGTAGGAACAAGGTCATACTCAAGCGGGGCTGTTAACCACCCTGGACTCAATCAGAAGAGAAGGAATGGTTGTCAGAACCCGAAGGCAAGTGTGCAATTCTGTGACTTGCAGTGGCACAAGATGACCCTGCAAGGATGGAGCCTGGAGAATAGGTTCCCTTGCATGACTCACCTCCTTCCCTTGGTTCACTGGAGATAAGGAAGACCCTCGTGCTATCGCCTGGATAGGCCTGCCCCTGAGGAGGAGCGCGGAAGGAGAAGGTCGAGGTATGTCTGGAGGGCAAAGAGACACACAAGGCATGAGTACATTTCATACTATTTACTAATTGCAAAGGAAATCACTCCTCTACCTAATATTCAATGGGTCTCTTTAGAAAGCAAACCAGCAAGGTTATAGGATCATACCTATTATGGGGCCGTAATCACCGTAATTCCCACCTGAAACAAAATATTAACCATTCTGTGCATGTATGTTAGTTTCTTCAGCTGTGTCTGACTCTTTGCAACCCCAGGGACTGTAGCCCACCAGGCTCCTCCATCCATGGAATTCTCCAGTGGAGAATGGGTTGCCATTTCCTTCTCCAGGGAATCTTCCTGACCCAGGTATCAGACCCCAGTCTCCTGAATTGTGAGGTTCTTTACCATCTGAGCCTACAGGGGAGCTCATTAACCATTCTACTTATGCCAAACTCCACTCCTTGCCCTCCACCTTATCCTACTTACCCACCAGGGCAAAATGCAAACCCCACCTACTTCTAAGACGTTCCACTGAACAATCTCTCCCATCTCTAAACTTATTTCCTACTTTGTGCTATAACTTTAGTGCAGCTTATGCTCACTCATTTCTGTATCTCTATAAATGTGCATGGACCATCACCCATGAAAGAAACTCAGGAACGTTCACTAAGTTGTTGAAGGAGGTTTGAAGAGCCTGGCAAATCTCATTGCTTCTGAGATGATGTTCCCTCTTTTAAAATTGCATAATGGATTCTTTAAGCTTGAAATTTGAGAATACACAGTTCAACAAGTTAGAACATGTGTGAAAGGTTTCTGTCTACCTTGCAACACTGGCACAGCTCTATTGCCCTTGGGTTACTTTCAAAGGACTCCAATTTGTTTTGACTGTTTCTGAGGAAGCGTTGGTAGTAACTAACACAGGAGTGAGTCAGTCTCCTATCTCTTATCAAGAAATAAGATATGGAATTTAGATTATTAAAACCTATGTGAACCATATCTCAACATGGTATTAACTTAAAATCAAGCTACACAAGACAAAATTGAAAATGAGGCCAAAAATAGATATACAGTATTCCGTTTCATACCTTTCAACCTTATTCCAAGAATTCATTTCGGATCTGGAAAACCACTCTGTTTTCCAAGTGGGACATTAAAGTCAGAATGTAGTTCACAGTTCACCCTTTTGAGTCTCATAATTTCAAGCTCACCCTCAAAACTCATCTTTTTATTTAGAGACCCTTCCCTGTGTGTGTAGTTACTATGCACATCCATGCTGTTAAAATAAGGGCCTCTCTTATTTTTCAATTTGTCATCTTTTCCATCCTGTTACTTCTACTTTTCACTTGGTGTTGTTGATCTTCTATGTTCTTTCTCATTCCCACATTCAGTGCAATGCCACACCACATCTCTCCTGCCTGCTTACAAAGCATTGAATTTTCCTGACCCCAGGGCTCTTTCACAAAGCTGTGAGTACTTAATAAAGAAAACACAAGTAAATCAAGTAGGAAGGAGTTCAATGAAGAGAATGATAATACCTGGAAAGGTTTGTGAGAAGGATTAAATAAGGTAATGCATGCAAAGCAGCAGACTCTAGAGGCCCATGATAAATACAAAATAAACATTGGCTCTACAGTTCTCTAAATAATGAGAAAATGGCCTCCCTTTCCAAGATTATTCATCTTTGGAGGCGAGACAGAAAGCTGGCGTGGTTGCAATAAGCACTGGACTCACCCAACACCTCCTATCTGTGAATCCAGGCAAGACTCGCCTGGTTGGTGAATAAGCAAGTCTGGAAAAGAACACCTTCGGAATCAGTAAGCTCCTGCTCCTTTGCCTAGTGCTCACCTCATGCATAGCCAGCCTCACAGAAACACATAGGTGTTGCTCGACAGACTCCATTTCTCTCTCAGGGTTCTGAATCCTTACTTTTAAGAGCAAACTTCAGCTATAGTCTTAAACCTCTGCCTCGTGGGAGGTATACAGTACTTTCTTTCATGTCAAAAAGAGAAATTTTAGCTGGGGAACTACCCCTCTGGCCTTGATAACTAGTCTTCTTGGGAAAATACCAGACAATTTCAGAAAACTCAGCCCTGAATTCCTAGCTTGCAAGACAGTTTGCCTCTCCTTTTTGAATTCTCCAATTTCTTTCAAGTGCACCATTGATCTTATCTTCCCTGTTTCTGAGCCCTAAAATCCTACGGTGAATGGTAATACTAACAATAAATACCACCAATTACACCGTGGCCAACTCTTGGCATATGCTATCCCTTTCAGGTCTCATATTAACTCTATGATGTAGGTACAAACATTATTTCTATTTTACAGCTGAGCTACTAAGGTTAGGGAAGTTAATTGTTCAAAGTCAAATTGCTGTTAAATGTTGAAGCCAGAACTTAAACAGTACAAAGCCAGTACAATTTATCTCCGTGCCTGACTATACATGGGACCTTCCTCATTCTAAATTTCTTTCTCAACTGGCTGGTTTCTATATTCACTTAAGTATCTTGCTTCTATCTGTTAGTCTATCACGAGATATATATATATATATATATATATATATATATATATATATTTTTTTTTTTAATTAAAAAGTTTTCTTGGCCCTGTGGCTTGCAGGATCTTAGTTCTCTGACCAGGGATTCAACTTGGGCCCATGGCAGTGGTGCTGAGTTCCCTATGATTATATTTATTTCAGTTTAAAGTTCTGCTGAACTCTGTGACAGATACAAAGAATTTTGCCCTTAATGTTCTCAAAACGTATCTTTCTTTACTTAAGTGAGGTGGACACCCATTTGGATAATAAATTCTGGCCTAACTTCCTTCTCCACACAAAACTAGTGAACATGTTAGCAAAGCCCTGGGCACAAGGCATTCATCTTATGGTTCTGTTAACTGCTAAGTCCCTGAAAAGAGCACCAAATTGACCCATTGCTCAAGCAAAGCCAATTTTACTGCTCACTGTAATGACCAAGAACCCTGTCTTGGCATCGTCTCAGTGTGTCTCAGAGTGGGACTTCAAGGATGGGTATTTATAAGGTGTAGGTGAGATTTTCAGCATTGGAACCTTCTTGTGGGGGCCAAGCATATGACACAATGTAAAACCAGTGAATTCAGCAAGGTGTAGGTTTTGAAATGACTCTTGATGAGTAAACAACTCTTTGATAAGCAATCTGGTTTTCCCAGTTGAGTTATCTAGTCTTCAGATGAATGAATGAATTTTCAGGATGTTCTTAACACAAATACTTTGCAAACTTTACCTTCTTGGGCAAGAACCTCCCAGTTTGGAAAGGTATGGTAATGTAAGCAGTCTTGTTTAGTATAGTTGCAAGCAGCTTTTCTCAATTCTTTATGTCTCTTGTCTGTAAATGGTGATGATTCTAGCACTTACCTCATGGAACTATTATGAGGTTTAATGGGTTAATGGAGGTTAAGCACTTTAAAAGTACCGGGCACACAGAAGGTGTAATGTATGTACCTTATTCATTCTGAAAGTTTACAATAATTTTTTTCAACTTAAACAGTACAAAGCCAGTACAATTTATCTCCGTGCCTGACTATACATGGGACCTTCCTCATTCTAAATTTCTTTCTCAACTGGCTGGTTTCTATATTCACTTAAGTATCTTGCTTCTATCTGTTAGTCTATCACGAGATATATATATATCTACATATATATATATATATATATATTTTTTTTTTTAATTAAAAAGTTTTCTTGGCCCTGTGGCTTGCAGGATCTTAGTTCTCTGACCAGGGATTCAACTTGGGCCCATGGCAGTGGTGCTGAGTTCCCTATGATTATATTTATTTCAGTTTAAAGTTCTGCTGAACTCTGTGACAGATACAAAGAATTTTGCCCTTAATGTTCTCAAAACGTATCTTTCTTTACTTAAGTGAGGTGGACACCCATTTGGATAATAAATTCTGGCCTAACTTCCTTCTCCACACAAAACTAGTGAACATGTTAGCAAAGCCCTGGGCACAAGGCATTCATCTTATGGTTCTGTTAACTGCTAAGTCCCTGAAAAGAGCACCAAATTGACCCATTGCTCAAGCAAAGCCAATTTTACTGCTCACTGTAATGACCAAGAACCCTGTCTTGGCATCGTCTCAGTGTGTCTCAGAGTGGGACTTCAAGGATGGGTATTTATAAGGTGTAGGTGAGATTTTCAGCATTGGAACCTTCTTGTGGCGGGGCCAAGCATATGACACAATGTAAAACCAGTGAATTCAGCAAGGTGTAGGTTTTGAAATGACTCTTGATGAGTAAACAACTCTTTGATAAGCAATCTGGTTTTCCCAGTTGAGTTATCTAGTCTTCAGATGAATGAATGAATTTTCAGGATGTTCTTAACACAAATACTTTGCAAACTTTACCTTCTTGGGCAAGAACCTCCCAGTTTGGAAAGGTATGGTAATGTAAGCAGTCTTGTTTAGTATAGTTGCAAGCAGCTTTTCTCAATTCTTTATGTCTCTTGTCTGTAAATGGTGATGATTCTAGCACTTACCTCATGGAACTATTATGAGGTTTAATGGGTTAATGGAGGTTAAGCACTTTAAAAAGTACCGGGCACACAGAAGGTGTAATGTATGTATTTATTTTCATATTTAAACCTAGCACATTTTAATTAGTCTTGCCCTTGGCAGACTGTGGGGAAACTTTCAATCTAAATAGATTTTTAAGAAGGATTTTTTTCTTCTGATAAAATCAGATTTACAGCAATGAGAGTCGTCTGACAGGTTCACATTACTTTCCTTTTTTTTTTAAAGCCATTCTGAATCAACAAAATTCATAAAATTTGTATATATTGCCCTGACTTTTTATCTTTCCTGAATTCTAGGTGAGTAGTTGGTGTCAATGGAAGTGGAATTCCATTTCCCCAAGTGGAACTTTTCAAATTTAAATGAGTTCTTTAGCACCTACCTTGGCATTACTCAAGTCACTCAAAGGTAGGAGTGAAGACAAATGCAGGCTCTTTGATTGATATCCCATTCTCCCATGCAGGGTCTTGCTGAAAGTCTCAGTCATTCATCAAGTATTAGGTGAATACTTTGTATGTTCCAGGTGCTGTGATTGGTACAGGGAATAAAATGTTGAGCAAAATAGATGGGCAACCTCCCCTCACAGAGCATACAGTCTGTAGTAGAGATGGACACTGATCACGTGTAAAGTTACAGCTACCACAGGTGTCATGGGCACCGTGTTCCGAGCTTACTCTGATTACTATTCTCACTAGTTCTCACTAAGAGAAACTATGTTAAATAGCTCAGAAACTTTTCCGTGAACACAGCGTGGTCCCCTCAGGGTGTGAGCCTTGGACCTCGACAATAAAGTATCGTGGTCTCAAGTATTGTCAAACCAAGAGTGGGTTTATTAATCATCAAATAAAGGCAAGCACAAGTAATTAGAAATAACCAGAAATAATCAGAACTCAATCAAATGTAAACAGATGTTCTTACCCCAGAGCTGGAGAGTCTCGACCCCATTGGGCTCAGACGATCTCCATGGGCGAGGCTAACGCACAATCCTCACCCACCACTTTTTATATTTTTTCCAACTAGAAATCTCAAGCTAATTAATAATCATGAAGAAGCCTTTTGTCTCTCTAGAGATGCAAAAGAGGTCATCACCTGAGCCCTTTGCTCCTCTACCAACACCTTTGCTCTTGAGGAGAAACATTCTTACAATTCTTAAGTTACTAAGGGCGCTGGGAGTTTGTAAAGTGTTTCATTAGCATTGAAAAGTGGTAAGAGGAAGAACCTGTGTGCTCTGTATTGGTCTCAGAGAGGCGAGGCTTGCAGGCAATGCTTATCCTTAGTGTGAGGAGACAATTGTTTCATCTAATAGAAGATTTTTTAAAAGGTGAAGCTAAGGTTCACTTTTCTTTTTTTTTTAAAGCCATTCTGAATCAACAAAATTCATAAAATTTGTATATATTGCCCTGACTTTTTATCTTTCCTGAATTCTAGGTGAGTAGTTGGTGTCAATGGAAGTGGAATTCCATTTCCCCAAGTGGAACTTTTCAAATTTAAATGAGTTCTTTAGCACCTACCTTGGCATTACTCAAGTCACTCAAAGGTAGGAGTGAAGACAAATGCAGGCTCTTTGATTGATATCCCATTCTCCCATGCAGGGTCTTGCTGAAAGTCTCAGTCATTCATCAAGTATTAGGTGAATACTTTGTATGTTCCAGGTGCTGTGATTGGTACAGGGAATAAAATGTTGAGCAAAATAGATGGGCAACCTCCCCTCACAGAGCATACAGTCTGTAGTAGAGATGGACACTGATCACGTGTAAAGTTACAGCTACCACAGGTGTCATGGGCACCGTGTTCCGAGCTTACTCTGATTACTATTCTCACTAGTTCTCACTAAGAGAAACTATGTTAAATAGCTCAGAAACTTTTCCGTGAACACAGCGTGGTCCCCTCAGGGTGTGAGCCTTGGACCTCGACAATAAAGTATCGTGGTCTCAAGTATTGTCAAACCAAGAGTGGGTTTATTAATCATCAAATAAAGGCAAGCACAAGTAATTAGAAATAACCAGAAATAATCAGAACTCAATCAAATGTAAACAGATGTTCTTACCCCAGAGCTGGAGAGTCTCGACCCCATTGGGCTCGGGACGATCTCCATGGGCGAGGCTAACGCACAATCCTCACCCACCACTTTTTATATTTTTTCCAACTAGAAATCTCAAGCTAATTAATAATCATGAAGAAGCCTTTTGTCTCTCTAGAGATGCAAAAGAGGTCATCACCTGAGCCCTTTGCTCCTCTACCAACACCTTTGCTCTTGAGGAGAAACATTCTTACAATTCTTAAGTTACTAAGGGCGCTGGGAGTTTGTAAAGTGTTTCATTAGCATTGAAAAGTGGTAAGAGGAAGAACCTGTGTGCTCTGTATTGGTCTCAGAGAGGCGAGGCTTGCAGGCAATGCTTATCCTTAGTGTGAGGAGACAATTGTTTAGCCCGGATATCTTTTTTAATTTTTGTGAGAAATGAACATGTCTCCAGGTGTCTATAACACAGGTGCTTTGGGGAAAGGGTGTCAGAGACAGATACATGTCACAAGCGCTGAGACTGCTTGCATCCAAAGCACTGTTAACTGGAGACTCAGAATGAAGGTCACCTGCATCACCAAGACTGCAGGATTTGTTCCAGGAATTCCTGCCCAGGGAGCTAAGACTATATACTCGTAAATATCCTTATTGTTTGCTTTACGAACTTCTTAAAAATCAATTTATCTGAACTTTAGCTGCTCAAACAATCAATTTCTCAGGATAACAATACTTTGCCGGAAACGCCTTGCTCATCAAACAACTGCTTACTTAACAAGATTTACTTGAAGACCCCAGGCTTACTCTAAATTCACCAATCCTAAATGATTGAATAAAGAACCTTGCCTGATCTCAACTGGATCCCCTTAAAACCAGTTGAGTAATATCAGGTCCTGGCTTCCGCTTTCTGAGACATTTCTAAGTTTTACTTGAGTGACAGGTTACACTGGTGGTCTTTTGGAGAGTCCATATTCAATAATCATGACAAGCTGACAGGGGCTGTGAAATCAAAACATGGGACAAGAGTGGGTAGCAAGAGACCTGGTCTAGAATGAGAGTGTGGAAGGAGAGTTCAGAGCTATATCACTGTGCAAATTGTGCCATTCACAGCAAGGTGAAGAGGTCAGGAAAGATTAGGAATTGTTTTCAGGAAGCCTGGAAGAAACCCCCCGATTTAGACCTTTGGGTGCCTCCACCAAAGTCCGTTTAAACATTGCTCTGAGAGAACATTCTTACATATTCTTAAAGAAATCTACAAAAAAGAAGAAGCCTTTTGTCTCTCTAGAGATGCAAAAGAGGTCATCACCTGAGCCCTTTGCTCCTCTACCAACACCTTTGCTCTTGAGGAGAAACATTCTTACAATTCTTAAGTTACTAAGGGCGCTGGGAGTTTGTAAAGTGTTTCATTAGCATTGAAAAGTGGTAAGAGGAAGAACCTGTGTGCTCTGTATTGGTCTCAGAGAGGCGAGGCTTGCAGGCAATGCTTATCCTTAGTGTGAGGAGACAATTGTTTAGCCCGGATATCTTTTTTAATTTTTGTGAGAAATGAACATGTCTCCAGGTGTCTATAACACAGGTGCTTTGGGGAAAGGGTGTCAGAGACAGATACATGTCACAAGCGCTGAGACTGCTTGCATCCAAAGCACTGTTAACTGGAGACTCAGAATGAAGGTCACCTGCATCACCAAGACTGCAGGATTTGTTCCAGGAATTCCTGCCCAGGGAGCTAAGACTATATACTCGTAAATATCCTTATTGTTTGCTTTACGAACTTCTTAAAAATCAATTTATCTGAACTTTAGCTGCTCAAACAATCAATTTCTCAGGATAACAATACTTTGCCGGAAACGCCTTGCTCATCAAACAACTGCTTACTTAACAAGATTTACTTGAAGACCCCAGGCTTACTCTAAATTCACCAATCCTAAATGATTGAATAAAGAACCTTGCCTGATCTCAACTGGATCCCCTTAAAACCAGTTGAGTAATATCAGGTCCTGGCTTCCGCTTTCTGAGACATTTCTAAGTTTTACTTGAGTGACAGGTTACACTGGTGGTCTTTTGGAGAGTCCATATTCAATAATCATGACAAGCTGACAGGGGCTGTGAAATCAAAACATGGGACAAGAGTGGGTAGCAAGAGACCTGGTCTAGAATGAGAGTGTGGAAGGAGAGTTCAGAGCTATATCACTGTGCAAATTGTGCCATTCACAGCAAGGTGAAGAGGTCAGGAAAGATTAGGAATTGTTTTCAGGAAGCCTGGAAAGACCAAACACCTCTATCCTGATTTAGACCTTTGGGTGCTGCCCCACGTCCTCCACCAAAGTCCATGTAAGGATCCAAGTCCTTAAAGACTGAAGAAATACTGGGTTCTCTGAAAAGACAATAGAATGCAAATTATACTTTTAAAAAAGAGTGAAGGAGGCAGAATGTCCCAGGAAAAAGAATTGGGAGAGAACTGTATTTTTCTAGAATAGAAAGAAGGCTATTGGGGCTGGAGCAGCAACAATCAGAGAAGGATAGGAGGAAATGAAGCTAAGGGATGGGCAAGGCCAGCCAGGTCATAAGGACCTTATATGACATATTGAAGATTAGAGCTCTTTTCCCTGAAAGTAAAGGGACATGATTGAAGGCCTTGAAGCAGATGAGTGATAGGATCTAATCTGACACTTCAAAAAGTTCCTTCTGGTTATTGAGTGGATGGAGTGATTGTAGAGGAGCAAGAGTTGATGGGAGATAGTTAAGAGCTGCTATAGAACTACAAAAAAAAAGAGTGCGCGGGGGACTAAGATGGATTTGTCACCTGTATTGTAATCCAAATCTATCCTACACTCCCCAATTTCATTTTTCACCATAGCCCCCTAGCCTAGTCTAACCTAGACTATTCGTTTTGGGGGCCACACCATGCTGGCATGTGAGATCTTAGTTCCCTTGATAAACTCCGCTTCCCGATGGGAGGGAGCAGAGATTTCCAGGGGTCCCCGAGACTCAAAGACCAGACCAAGAGCTGCAAAAGCAAGAGTATTTATTAAGCGGGTGTACACTCGGGTGACAGCCTGGTTGAACAAGCTGCACACCTTCGTCAAGGATTCTGGGTCTTTTAAAACCTCAAATTAACATAAGTACATTAGGCAACATATGATTGGCTATATGTTTGGCGGGCACATTAGGCATTACATGATTGGTTACATGTTTAAAAGTAAACCCTTTCCAGGAAGTGCCGCCGAGCGTTGGAATTTGGCGGGCGGAGGCCTCAGTATCGGGAGAGTCTTCCAGCGGGAGGGGGCCTCAGGGAGGATGTTTATCTGCCTTTGGGTTGAGCAACTTAGTCTGTTGAAACCAGGTTATCTGAGGTTATCTGATTTTTCATTCTTTCATTCCCCCATTTTTCTCTGTGGAGCTTTAATCTTAAAACTAACTTATGGGTCTTTTCTTTGCTTAAGTGCCTGATATTGTTGGGTAAGAACCAGAGCTTGGGTAATAGACAACCGTTCTAGGATGAATCACATCAAGTGGTTAAGGATGCAAGGTCCAAGCGTGAGCAACAACAAAAGAATTAGCAGAGGTCCCAGGAGGGTGATACCTGGAGAGTGACCAGACAACTTCTCCTGTCTGCAAAAACACCTGCCATGTCAGAGACTGGGGGGCATGGGGGTTAGAGGGGGACCCATAGGGTAGTAGGCTGAGGAGGGAAAGTATTAGGAGGAGATTTTTGAGAGTCTTATCTTGAGAGGGTTTTGAGAGTGCTGAATCTGCCATGACTGTTTTTCTTCCGGGTCTGCAGGCGGGCTGACTTGACGTGTGAGGCGTGTACCCAGGCAGCGATCCTGTCGACCTTGAGGGCGGTTGGGGTGGTCAGGAGCACGGTGTAAGGTCCCTTCCAGCGAGTGCGCTGGGACTAAGATGGATTTGTCACCTGTATTGTAATCCAAATCTATCCTACACTCCCCAATTTCATTTTTCACCATAGCCCCCTAGCCTAGTCTAACCTAGACTATTCGTTTTGGGGGCCACACCATGCTGGCATGTGAGATCTTAGTTCCTTGATAAACTCCGCTTCCCGATGGGAGGAGCAGAGATTTCAGGGTCCCCGAGACTCAAAGACCAGACCAAGAGCTGCAAAAGCAAGAGTATTTATTGCGGGTGTACACTCGGGTGACAGCCTGGTTGAACAAGCTGCACACCTTCGTCAAGGATTCCGGGTCTTTTAAAACCTCAAATTAACATAAGTACATTAGGCAACATATGATTGGCTATATGTTCGGCGGGCACATTAGGCATTACATGATTGGTTACATGTTTAAAAGTAAACCCTTTCCAGGAAGTGCCGCCGAGCGTTGGAATTTGGCGGGCGGAGGCCTCAGTATCGGGAGAGTCTTCCAGCGGGAGGGGGCCTCAGGGAGGATGTTTATCTGCCTTTGGGTTGAGCAACTTAGTCTGTTGAAACCAGGTTATCTGAGGCTATCTGATTTTTCATTCTTTCATTCCCCCATTTTTCTCTGTGGTGTTTTAATCTTAAAACTAACTTATGGGTCTTTTCTTTGCTTAAGTGCCTGATATTGTTGGGTAAGAACCAGAGCTTGGGTAATAGACAACCGTTCTAGGATGAATCACATCAAGTGGTTAAGGATGCAAGGTCCAAGCGTGAGCAACAACAAAAGAATTAGCAGAGGTCCCAGGAGGGTGATACCTGGAGAGTGACCAGACAACTTCTCCTGTCTGCAAAAACACCTGCCATGTCAGAGACTGGGGGGCATGGGGGTTAGAGGGGGACCCATAGGGTAGTAGGCTGAGGAGGGAAAGTATTAGGAGGAGATTTTTGAGAGTCTTATCTTGAGAGGGTTTTGAGAGTGCTGAATCTGCCATGACTGTTTTTCTTCCGGGTCTGCAGGCGGGGCTGACTTGACGTGTGAGGCGTGTACCCAGGCAGCGATCCTGTCGACCTTGAGGGCGGTTGGGGTGGTCAGGAGCACGGTGTAAGGTCCCTTCCAGCGAGGCTCTAATGTCTTGGACTGGTGTCTTCGCACGTAGACCCTGTCCCCGATCTGGAAGGGGTGTGGCTTGGCTGGTGGCCCTTTTTCTTGGTATAGTGCAGCTAGGGGTTTCCAGATCTGCTCCTGGACTGCTTGTAACGCTCGCAAAAGGGTCTGTAGGGCTGGGGTATTAGCATAAGCAGAGATATCAGAATCAAAGAATGTAATGGTTGGGGTGGCCCCCCATATAATATTTCAAATGGTGTGAGTCCAAGGGGGCCGGGGGTATTCCTGGCTCTGTAGAGAGCCATCGACAGGAGTCGAACCCAGTCTCTAGTGCCAGTCTCCAGCGTTAATTTAGTCAAAGTCTCCTTGATTGTCCTATTCACTCTCTCTACCTGTCCTGAACTTTGGGGTCTGTAAGCGCAATGTAATTTCCAATCAAGCCCCAGCAACTTGGCCACCAACTGACTTACCTGGGAGACAAAGGCCGGCCCGTTATCCGATCCCATTACCTTAGGCAAACCAAACCGGGGGAAGATTTCCTCTAGGATCTTCTTGACGACGATCTGAGCTGTCTCTCTTTTGGTTGGAAACGCCTCGACCCATCCAGAGAAAGTATCTATAAATACTAGCAAATATCTGTTACTATACATTCCAGGTCGGATTTCTGTGAAGTCTACCTCCCAATGGAGGCCAGGACGGTGGCCTCTAGCTCTGATTCCTTCAGGCAGTTTTAGCCATCCTGCATTGACTTTTGCACTAGGGATACAACTGTCCACCACCTGTTGGATGATCGTGTCTCTCTGGGGTATGTGGAAAAAGAGTTCTTCTCTAGCCAGCAGGGTGGCTAGTTTCTTTTTACTTAAATGGGTCAACTTGTGCAGGTCCGACACTAAAGTCTTAGCCTCTTTGTAGGGTAAAACCAGCTTTCCTTGAAACCGCCATTCTTGGGTCTTTGGCTCTAAGTGAGCCCCCATTGTTTGGAGGTTTTCGATGTCTTTGGCCGAATACTGAAATTTAGATTGCTTGGGGGACCGGTATGGCTTTTCGGCTTGTAACGATAGGAGGACCTGAGCTCCAAGGGCGGCCTGTTTAGCTGTCTCATCTGCCATCCGGTTTCCTTTGGCTACGGGGTCATTTCCCCGTTGGTGGCCTGGGCAATGTATGATGCTCAGTCTTTTGGGCAAGAATAAAGCTTGTAACAGGTCTAATATCTCAGTCTTATTTTTAACTTCTTTTCCTCCGGATGTCAGTAACCCTCTTTGTCTATAAATTTCTCCGTGTACATGTGCAGTGGTGAAAGCATACAGGCTATCAGTATAGATATTAGCTTTCTTACCTTCTGCCTTTTTTAGCGCCTGGGCGAGCGCGATGAGTTCAGCTCGTTGTGCCGACGTACCGGGTGGTAGGGCACTTGCCCAAATCGTCTGTCGGCCATCCACTACTGCTGCTCCAGCCTTCCGCTCACCTTCCTGAAGGAAGCTGCTCCCATCCGTAAACCAGGTGACATCGGCATCTGGCAGGGGCTGGTCAGTCAAATCTGGACAGGTTCCGTGGGCTTCAGCCAGCAGTTGTTGGCAATCATGAGGGATCTCTCCCCAGCTATCCGGATCCTGTAAGAGGGTGGCCGAGTTTAAAGAAGTAGCCGACCCGAACTGGATTTTTTCTGGAGCCAGGAGTAGAGTCTGATAATGGGCCATGCATGTATTGGAAAGCCAGTGGTCTGGTGGCTGACGGATTAAGGCCTCTACTGCATGGGGCACGATGATAGTTAGGGGTTGTCCCAGGGTTAATTTATTAGAGTCTTTGATTAAGACTGCATGGCCGCTACCATGCGGAGGCACAGTGGCCATCTGGTAGCCACATTATCTAATTTTTTTGAGAGGTAAGCAATCAGTCTCCTCCAGGGGCCCAGTTTTTGTGTTAGGACTCCCCTTTGGGTATGCCCTTTCGTTCATCAACGAACAGATCAAAGGGCTTAGTCACATCTGGGAGGCCCAGTGCCAAGGCCGATAACAGGGCTCTCTTTATCTGGTCGAATGCTCTTTGTTGTTGTTCTTCCCATTTAAACTCAGTTCCTTGTTTTGTCAGAGGGTACAACGGGGCCACCATTTCGGCAAACCCTGGGATCCAAAGTCTACAAAAACCCGCAGTTCCCAGGAACTCCCACATCTGGCGGGGGTTTCTTGGCGGGGGAATCAGGGCTACAGTTTGTTTTCTGGCCTCCGTCAGCCAGCATTGACCATCTTCTAATACATAGCCCAGATAGGTTACTTTCTGACGACATATTTGTGCTTTTTTCACCGAGGCTCGGTACCCCAAGGTCCCCAGTTTTTCCAATAGATCCCCGGTACCTTGTTCACAGTCCCGTTGGGTCCGACCGGCCAGCAGGAGGTCATCCACATATTGTAGGAGTATCAAGGAGGGGTGCTGCGTCCGGAACTCCCCCAAATCCTGGTGCAATGCTTCGTCAAACAGAGTAGGGGAGTTCTTAAATCCTTGGGGCAACCTGGTCCAGGTCAATTGTCCTGATAGCCCTGAGTCTGGATCCTTCCATTCGAATGCAAAGAAAGGTTGACTCTGTGGGCTCAGTCTTAAGCAGAAAAAAGCATCTTTTAGGTCTAAGACAGTATACCACACATGTGAGGGTGGTAGGGTGCTTAGAAGGTTGTAAGGGTTGGGCACCGTGGGAAATGTCCTCAGTCCTCCGTTAACTTCTCATGAGGATCTCTCCCAGCTATCCGGATCCTGTAAGAGGGTGGCCGAGTTTAAAGAAGTAGCCGACCCGAACTGGATTTTTTCTGGAGCCAGGAGTAGAGTCTGATAATGGGCCATGCATGTATTGGAAAGCCAGTGGTCTGGTGGCTGACGGATTAAGGCCTCTACTGCATGGGGCACGATGATAGTTAGGGGTTGTCCCAGGGTTAATTTATTAGAGTCTTTGATTAAGACTGCATGGCCGCTACCATGCGGAGGCACAGTGGCCATCTGGTAGCCACATTATCTAATTTTTTTGAGAGGTAAGCAATCAGTCTCCTCCAGGGGCCCAGTTTTTGTGTTAGGACTCCCTTGGCTATGCCCTTTCGTTCATCAACGAACAGATCAAAGGGCTTAGTCACATCTGGGAGGCCCAGTGCCAAGGCCGATAACAGGGCTCTCTTTATCTGGTCGAATGCTCTTTGTTGTTGTTCTTCCCATTTAAACTCAGTTCCTTGTTTTGTCAGAGGGTACAACGGGGCCACCATTTCGGCAAACCCTGGGATCCAAAGTCTACAAAAACCCGCAGTTCCCAGGAACTCCCACATCTGGCGGGGGTTTCTTGGCGGGGGAATCAGGGCTACAGTTTGTTTTCTGGCCTCCGTCAGCCAGCATTGACCATCTTCTAATACATAGCCCAGATAGGTTACTTTCTGACGACATATTTGTGCTTTTTTCACCGAGGCTCGGTACCCCAAGGTCCCCAGTTTTTCCAATAGATCCCCGGTACCTTGTTCACAGTCCCGTTGGGTCCGACCGGCCAGCAGGAGGTCATCCACATATTGTAGGAGTATCAAGGAGGGGTGCTGCGTCCGGAACTCCCCCAAATCCTGGTGCAATGCTTCGTCAAACAGAGTAGGGGAGTTCTTAAATCCTTGGGGCAACCTGGTCCAGGTCAATTGTCCTGATAGCCCTGAGTCTGGATCCTTCCATTCGAATGCAAAGAAAGGTTGACTCTGTGGGGTCAGTCTTAAGCAGAAAAAAAGCATCTTTTAGGTCTAAGACAGTATACCACACATGTGAGGGTGGTAGGGTGCTTAGAAGGTTGTAAGGGTTGGGCACCGTAGGACGAATGTCCTCAGTCCTCCGGTTAACTTCTCTCAGGTCCTGCACTAGTCTATAATCTCCTGTTCCCGGCTTCTTGACCGGGAGCAGGGGAGTGTTCCATGGCAAACGACAGGGTTTTAAAATGTCAAATTTAAGCAGTCTCTGTATGTGAGACTGGATACCCTTAAGGGCTTCTGCTGGCATGGGGTATTGTTTGATAGAGACTGGGGCCACTGTAGGTTTCAGGTCGATGACAATAGGGGGTTGGTTCTTGGCTAGCCCCATTCCCCCGGTCTCTGCCCATGCTTGAGGGTATGCCTCAAGCCATCTCTGGATCTCTGGTTGGGGGGTTTCAGTTGGCTTTTCTAACAGTTTATATTCATCTTTTAATCTTAGGGTCAAAATCTGGAGCGGGGCCCCACCAGGGCCCGTGACTGTAGCCCCTCGTTCTTGGAACTGTATCTGTGCTCCTAATTTGGAGAGCAGGCCCCTTCCCAACAGGGGGTAGGGACATTCTGGCACAAGTAGGAAGGAATGCATAACCTTACCGGTAGCCAGGTGTACTTTGCGTTCGGTGGTCCACTTGTACAACTTTCCTCCGGTGGCCCCCTGTACCCATGAAGTTTTGTCACTCATGGGCCCTGGGGCTCTGGTCAACACCGAGTGTTGGGCTCCTGTGTCGACCAGGAAGGTTACAGGTTGCCCCCCCCGATCTTCAGGGTTAACTGGGGCTCAGGGAGGGGCTCCTGGCCCTGACCTCCCTAGTCTTTAAGAGAAAATACCTGGGTTGGGCGTCTCTTATGGTCTTTTTGTTTCTTTGGGCAATCTTAGACCCAGTGGCCCCTTTCTTTGCAATAGGCGCATTGATCGGAGTCTACCCGGGGCCGCCTTTGATCTCCGCCCTTTCTCCCTGTCCGTCCTGATTCTGCCTTTGGCTGCACTATGGTGGCCAAGATCTTACTTAATTCTTTAGTCCGCCTTTTATCTCGCCTTTCCTCCCTCTCTTCTTGTTCCTTTTTAAGCTTTTCTTCTTTTTTTTTTTTTTTTTTTTTGGAGTCTCTCTTTTGTTAAATATCTTTTCTGCCTCTCTTACTGGATCCTGGAGAGTGTAATCTTGAAGCCCCTCTAAGCGCTGTAACTTGGTGCGTATGTCAGGGGCTGACTGCCCTATGAAGGCCATGATAACATCTCCTCGACGTTCTGGACTAACCGGGTCAAAGGGAGTGTACATGCGGTACGCCTCCATGGGCCTCTCTAAGTAGGCGGCAGGGGTTTCTTCTCTCCCCTGGATAACAGCTCTTACCTTAACCAAATTGGTTGGGCATCTGCCTGCGCCCCTGAGACCCGCAAGGAGAACCTGGCGATAGAGACGGAGTTGTTCCCTACCGGCAGGCGTGGTGTAGTTCCAGTTCGGTCTGTTTAACGGAAATGCAGCATCGATCTCGTTAGGGAGCTGAGTGGGGACCCCATCTGGTCCCGGAACGTTTTTTCGCGCCTCAAGGATAACTTTCTGTCTCTCCTCAGTAGTGAGGAGAGTCTGAAGAAGTTGTTGACAGTCGTCCCAGGTCGGCTGATGGATCATCAGAATGGACTCAATGAGCCCAGTCAACGCCTGGGGATCCTGAGAGAAAGGGGGGTTATGAGTCTTCCAGTTGTATAGGTCTGAGGCCGTGAACGGCCAGTATTGGGTCTGGTCCCCGACCAGCCTTAAAGGGAAGAGGTGGGAGGACCAAGTTGCAGTTTCCCCTGCCCCCCTTTGTCCCTGCTCCCTCCTCAAGCGGAGATGGGTTTGTACATCCTGAGGTTCCCCCTCAGGGAGGGTCGTTGAATCTGGGGAATCAGGATTCTGAGGGGCTGTCCCCTGGGCGCCCGCGGGCAGCAGGGGTTGTGGTGCGGGCGCGATAGGGGCTAGGCCCGGGGGTGGGGGAGGGTAGGGAGGAGGAAGCTTGAAAGACAGGAGATCTAATTGCGGGTCAGGGGGAAGAACAGGGGGCTTTTGCTGAGCCTCCTTTATCTCTTTTAAGGGGTATAGGGAGGACTGGGAAGGGGCAGTTGGGGTCGTGGGCGAGGGAAGGGGAACTAGAGGGGTAAACGAGGGTTGGGGAGGAGGGCGAGGTCCTGGTGGAGGCGTAGGGGTGAGGAAAGGGCGGATCCAAGGCAGGGGGGTTCTGGCTAAATCTTCCCAGGTGAGGATGTAAGAAAATTGGTCTGGATGTCCATGGTGTCCTGGATCCGCGACTTTGTCTTTCACCTGTAAAATAGTGTCAAGATTGAAGGTTCCGTCCCTCGGCCAACCTATGTCGAAGGTAGGCCACTCAGAATGGCAGAAAGTCTGCCATTTCGTCTTTTTGACGTCCACCGACAGATTGTGGGCCCAGTTTCGAACGTCTTTCCAGTGATCTAAAGTCAGACTTAAGGGTGTCCTTAGTTGTTGTCCCATCCCGGGGAAATGAAACCGAACAAGAAGAACAAAGAGACAAACAATGAGACAGACAGTCAGGCTAACAATCAGACGCCGCACGGCTACAGACCAGTTCCAAACCGAAAGCAGAATTTCAGACGGGCGTGGAGACTTTCGTCGACCACGTCCGGGGACGAGGGCTGCCTGATCGCCCTCGCCCACCCAGATCACCCGTGGAGTGTCCTCCAGGGCTGGACTCAGTGGTTTCCGACTCGTCAGTCCACCTCCTGAGTCACTACAGAGCCTATATGGCCTATATAGGACTTTCGAATAGTCAGACAACAAAAAACATAGACCCCTATACCGGCCGGTCAGTACTTACTCCTCTGAGTCGTGGTGTTGGGTCCGGGGCCTCCTGGCGATCCCGGACGAGCCCCCAAACGATAAACTCCGCTTCCCGATGGGAGGGAGCAGAGATTTCTAGGGTCCCGAGACTCAAAGACCAGACACAAAAGCAGTGGGTTCCCCCTCAGGGAGGGTCGTTGAATCTGGGGAATCAGGATTCTGAGGGGCTGTCCCCTGGGCGCCCGCGGGAGGCAGGGGTTGTGGTGCGGGCGCAATAGGGGCTAGGCCCGGGGGTGGGGGAGGGTAGGGAGGAGGAAGCTCAAAAGACAGGAGATCTAATTGTGGGTCAGGGGGAAGAACAGGGGGTTTTTGCTGGGCCTCCTTTAACTCTTTTAAGGGGTATAGGGAGGACTGGGAAGGGGCAGTTGGGGCCGTGGGCAAGGGAAGGGGAACTAGAGGGGTAAACGAGGGTTGGGGAGGAGGGCGAGGTTCCCGGTGGAGGCGTAGGGGTGAGGAAAGGGCGAATCCAAGGCAGGGGGGTTCTGGCTAAATCTTCCCAGGTGAGGATGTAAGAAAATTGGTCTGGATGTCCATGGTGTCCTGGATCCGCGACTTTGTCTTTCACCTGTAAAATAGTGTCAAGATTGAAGGTTCCGTCCCTCGGCCAACCTATGTCGAAGGTAGGCCACTCAGAATGGCAGAAAGTCTGCCATTTCGTCTTTTTGACGTCCACCGACAGATTGTGGGCCCGGTTCCGAACGTCTTTCCAGTGATCTAAAGTCAGACCTAAGGGTGTCGTTAGTTGTTGTCCCATCCCGGGGAAATGAAACCGAACAAGAAGGACAAAGAGACAAACAATGAGACAGACAGTCAGGCTAACAATCAGACGCCGCGCGGCTACAGACCGGTTCCAAACCGAAAGCAGAATTTCAGACGGGCGCGGAGACTTTCATCGACCACGCCCGGGGACGAGGGCTGCCTGATCGCCCTCGCCCACGCAGATCACCCGTGGAGCGTCCTCCAGGGCTGGACTCAGTGGCTTCCGACTCGTCAGCCCACCTCCTGAGTCACTACAGAGCCTACATGGCCTATATAGGACTTCCGAACAGTCAGACAACAAAACACATAGACCCCTATACCGGCCGGTCAGTACTTACTCCTCTTAGTCGTGGTGTTGGGTCCGGGGCCTCCTGGCAATCCCGGACGAGCCCCCAAATGATAAACTCTGCTTCCCGATGGGAGGGAGCAGAGATTTCTAGGGGTCCCCGAGACTCAAAGACCAGACCAAGAGCTGCAAAAGCAAGAGTATTTATTATGCGGGTGTACACTCGGGTGACAGCCTGGTTGAACAAGCTGCACACCTTCGTCAAGGATTCCGGGTCTTTTAAAACCTCAAATTAACATAAGTACATTAGGCAACATATGATTGGCTATATGTTTGGCAGGCACATTAGGCATTACATGATTGGTTACATGTTTAAAAGTAAACCCTTTCCAGAAAGTGCCGCGAGCGTTGGAATTTGGCAGGAGAGTCGTAGGGGGTCGGTAGGGGGCCTCAGGGAGGATGTTTATCTGCCTTTGGGTTGAGCAACTTAGCCTGTTGAAACCAGGTTATCTGAGGTTATCTGATTTTTCATTCTTTCACCCTGACCAGAGCTTGAACCTGTGCCCCTGCCTTGGAAGGTGGAGTCTTACCCAATGGACCACCAGGGAAATCCCTAACCTCAACCATTCTGACCCAACTCTAGGACCTAACTAGCTCTCTGATCTCAGTATTCTGTTTTATAAAATGGGGTAAGTAATAATATATATATATACTTCTTATTTAACGGAGCAAATACTTTTGAGCAACTGTCGTATGCCCACGTGCTAAATCCCAGAAATTTATTCATGAGCAAAAGCAAGACAAACATATCTATCCCCTAAAGCCATTGTATCAAGTGAAACAATGCATATCAAAGCTCTTTGAAACTGTAACGTTTTGGGTATTGTATACATTTTTGTGTTCTGTTTACTTACTACTTTAACATCTTAACAACAACAACAAAAACCTTTCTGGCTCCGGGGACGAGGGCTGCCTGATCGCCCTCGCCCACCCAGATCACCCGTGGAGTGTCCTCCAGGGCTGGACTCAGTGGTTTCCGACTCGTCAGTCCACCTCCTGAGTCACTACAGAGCCTATATGGCCTATATAGGACTTTCAAATAGTCAGACAACAAAACACATAGACCCCTATACCGGCCGGTCAGTACTTACTCCTCTGAGTCGTGGTGTTGGGTCCGGGGCCTCCTGGCGATCCCGGACGAGCCCCCAAACGATAAACTCCGCTTCCCGATGGGAGGGAGCAGAGATTTCCAGGGGTCCCCGAGACTCAAAGACCAGACCAAGAGCTGCAAAAGCAAGAGTATTTATTAAGCAGGTGTACACTCGGGTGACAGCCAGGTTGAACAAGCTGCACACCTTCGTCAAGGATTCCGGGCCTTTTAAAACCTCAAATTGACATAAGTACATTAGGCAACATATGATTGGCTATATGTTTGGCGGGCACATTAGGCATTACATGATTGGTTACATGTTTAAAAGTAAACCCTTTCCAGAAAGTGCCAGGCGTTGGAATTTGGCAGGAGAGTCGTAGGGGGTCGGTAGGGGGCCTCAGGGAGGATGTTTATCTGCCTTTGGGTTGAGCAACTTAGCCTGTTGAAACCAGGTTATCTGAGGTTATCTGATTTTTCATTCTTTCACCCTGACCAGAGCTTGAACCTGTGCCCCTGCCTTGGAAGGTGGAGTCTTACCCAATGGACCACCAGGGAAATCCCTAACCTCAACCATTCTGACCCAACTCTAGGACCTAACTAGCTCTCTGATCTCAGTATTCTGTTTTATAAAATGGGGTAAGTAATAATATATATATATACTTCTTATTTAACGGAGCAAATACTTTTGAGCAACTGTCGTATGCCCACGTGCTAAATCCCAGAAATTTATTCATGAGCAAAAGCAAGACAAACATATCTATCCCCTAAAGCCATTGTATCAAGTGAAACAATGCATATCAAAGCTCTTTGAAACTGTAACGTTTTGGGTATTGTATACATTTTTGTGTTCTGTTTACTTACTACTTTAACATCTTAACAACAACAACAAAAAACCTTTCTGGCTAGAGGGAGGCTGTTCCTCCTGATGCTAGCAAACTGAAGAGATAGCCAAGCGTAAAGAACCCACCTGCCAATGCAGGAGATGTGGTTTGATCCCCAGGTCAGGAAGATCCCCTGGAGGAGAAAATGGCTACCCACTCCAGTACGCTTGCCTGGAAAATCCCATGGACAGAGGAGCCTAGCAGGCTATAGTCCACACGGTCACAAAGTGTTGGCCATGACTTGGTGACTGAGCCATAGCAGCAAGGACTTGTCTGGGAACATGCCTTTGATATGCAAACTCACCCATCAGAACTGTGCCTCCTCTATCAGGCCCCACACCCCAGTAGACAAAATCCCTCTGCCTTAATCATCCCAGACTAGGTGTCAGGTAACTGGAGACACCCTTACAATTTAAAGCCCAGGGAAATGATTCAAACCAACCAATCCTAGACTGTTTTTTTCTGCACTGCCTTGACTTTTCGCTAGAAACTGCAAAAAGATTCTAGTCTCAGTGTTCTCCTTTTTCCTGTCTTCTGCTTGAAGATAAAACCCAAATTCTGGTGCTTCCCCTGTGACCTTGTATGGCAACAGTGACTGCACTTCTAGACCTGTGAGTATAATAAACACTGTTTTCTTGGGTCTCTCCCGTGTCTCCTCTTGCGACTGCATTTGACTGGCCATCACAGAAAAGCACAGAGACAACTGCATTAATACTTTCACTTGCAAGTAACAAAAACACAGATCAAGAAGCACTTACCCAGGACCCCGAAATCCCTAACCTCAACCATTCTGACCCAACTCTAGGACCTAACTAGCTCTCTGATCTCAGTATTCTGTTTTATAAAATGGGGTAAGTAATAATATATATATATACTTCTTATTTAACGGAGCAAATACTTTTGAGCAACTGTCGTATGCCCACGTGCTAAATCCCAGAAATTTATTCATGAGCAAAAGCAAGACAAACATATCTATCCCCTAAAGCCATTGTATCAAGTGAAACAATGCATATCAAAGCTCTTTGAAACTGTAACGTTTTGGGTATTGTATACATTTTTGTGTTCTGTTTACTTACTACTTTAACATCTTAACAACAACAACAAAAAACCTTTCTGGCTAGAGGGAGGCTGTTCCTCCTGATGCTAGCAAACTGAAGAGATAGCGCGTAAAGAACCCACCTGCCAATGCAGGAGATGTGGTTTGATCCCCAGGTCAGGAAGATCCCCTGGAGGAGAAAATGGCTACCCACTCCAGTACGCTTGCCTGGAAAATCCCATGGACAGAGGAGCCTAGCAGGCTATAGTCCACACGGTCACAAAGTGTTGGCCATGACTTGGTGACTGAGCCATAGCAGCAAGGACTTGTCTGGGAACATGCCTTTGATATGCAAACTCACCCATCAGAACTGTGCCTCCTCTATCAGGCCCCACACCCCAGTAGACAAAATCCCTCTGCCTTAATCATCCCAGACTAGGTGTCAGGTAACTGGAGACACCCTTACAATTTAAAGCCCAGGGAAATGATTCAAACCAACCAATCCTAGACTGTTTTTTTCTGCACTGCCTTGACTTTTCGCTAGAAACTGCAAAAAGATTCTAGTCTCAGTGTTCTCCTTTTTCCTGTCTTCTGCTTGAAGATAAAACCCAAATTCTGGTGCTTCCCCTGTGACCTTGTATGGCAACAGTGACTGCACTTCTAGACCTGTGAGTATAATAAACACTGTTTTCTTGGGTCTCTCCCGTGTCTCCTCTTGCGACTGCATTTGACTGGCCATCACAGAAAAGCACAGAGACAACTGCATTAATACTTTCACTTGCAAGTAACAAAAACACAGATCAAGAAGCACGAACAGAAAGGAAATTTATTAACTCACCTAGGTGACACTCAAGGAGTGTCCTAGTCCTATGCAGATTTGTTCCTATGAGATCAAGGAATGGCATAAGGTATCCGGATATTTCTCCATCTCATAAGCTCTTTCCATATCGTGGACCAAATGGCCACCAGCAGTGTTAAGGACAATCGCAACAGAAAGACTACATCTCTCATGAGATCTCCAAGGTGAAAGTTTCAGGACAGATTTCTGATTGGTCTGGCTTAGACCCTGTGCCCATCCTTGTTTCAATCTGAGGCCAGTGCCAACCTTGAGGGAGCATTCTGTCTGGGCCTGAACCACATGCACATTCCTAGAGAAAGGAATTGGGCAAGTCGGTACTCCTGAACAATATTTCTAAGGGTTGTTGTGACGGAAGACTGATTCCCCATTGGAGGGTTCTCTGGGCAAAGAATAACCACGACAACCAGCCCACCATAAAGATGCTGCAAACAAATATTAGGCTTTTTAATTAGGACCTAAATAATCTGATGTCTAGAGGAAAGTAGAAAAAGTAAGAAGGGAAAGAGTAAAATGGAGTGATAATCACTAGAGGACGACATTATGAGAGTCAGGCTGATGATGCTCAGGATAAAAGAGACCTGGAGATGTTTTTTAGTGTGAGGAAGTTGGACTTAAAATCACTGGAGAGAAAGGGAAGAAATCAATGGAAAAAGGTCAAGGAGAAGAAACAAATAGAGAACATAAGGAGAGAGTTTTAGTTTTGAGGAGGGATATCTCAGCTTTTGACACAGGAAAGAGATTTGGATGGGTATGAATGTACCATATTTAAAAATCATCCATATTTAAAGACAATTTACTTCTTGAACCATCTCTTAGATAGGAATCATCTAAAAAATTTTTCCATAGTTTCCTTGAAGCATTTTTTAATATTATGTGAGATAATGGTGCTTCTTATAATCCATAGTCACTTAGATTTGATGAAATTTGGTAGGTAACTGTATCAGTCATTGTTTGACCACCTCCATGTTCTTCGTTTTCTGAGCAGATTAAGTAAGAAATGAGCAAAGCTCGTTTACCAGTAAGCAAGGGGTTGGAATTTAGATGAGGTCAGTTCAACCCTCGCTCTGAATTGATTCTTGCCTCCACTAGTTACTTGTGGATCTCAAGTAACTGGTGGACCTGAGTTACTTCCCTGCTTCCCTAGTTGCTGCGTTTTTAACTTTTTGTTTGGTTCAGAGAAGTGTGAATGTTTGGGAGGGCTGTCATGACAAGTGGGAGAGAAACTGCACACCTCTTGAATCTTCCAACTAGAACTGCAAGACTCGTCTCAGAACTTAATGAAGCTTAGGTCCTTTATGTCTCTATGCTGAAGGCATTCAGTGAGAGGCAAAGTGCTAGGTAAGAAGTAGATTTATTTATATCCTTTGTAAAGAGGTTGCAGGAAGTGGGGCTTAAGAGGATGGTCATGTCCCAGGCTCAGGTAAGTTCCTGGGAAAGGCCACCAAATGAGAATCCTTGGCTTCTCATAGAAAAGAATTCAAGTAAAGGGAAAGCAGCAATATACATTCCATTGACAGAATGCAGGTCCATCTCAAAGGAGGAGATCAGCCCTGAGGTATGGGTGGGAGGGGGCATTAATTTTTATAGGTGGGTTATTCAATAGGCTAATGAGTGGCAGTATTATTCCAACTATTTGGGGGAAGGGGCAGGGGTTTCCAAGAACTGTGTCACTGCCTACTTTTTGGCCATTCAGTGTTGACCTTGGAACTGTCATGGCGTCTGTGGGTGTCACTTAGCACGCAGATGTATTATAATGAGCATATAAGGAAGTTCAAGGTCCATTAGAAGTCAGATCTTCTGCCATCTTCGGCCTAGTGGATTCTAAGCAGTATCCTCAATAGTTATGTCTTTCTTTTTACAGTTGTGCCCAGCCCTCTTCCCTCCAGTCTCAGGAGAAAGAAGTAAGAACAAGAGGAGCAGTGTTGAGAACGCACCTGAGAGTGGAAACAACACATCTGCTGCATCACTGTCTGCCCAGTGCTGCGAGAACCTGCCACACATCAGGAGCAGGGCAAAAAGGCTGCCAGCTGATGTTTGCCTGCATGGGAAACCCACACGTATCTCATTGTTTGACCACCTCCATGTTCTTCGTTTTCTGAGCAGATTAAGTAAGAAATGAGCAAAGCTCGTTTACCAGTAAGCAAGGGGTTGGAATTTAGATGAGGTCAGTTCAACCCTCGCTCTGAATTGATTCTTGCCTCCACTAGTTACTTGTGGATCTCAAGTAACTGGTGGACCTGAGTTACTTCCCTGCTTCCCTAGTTGCTGCGTTTTTAACTTTTTGTTTGGTTCAGAGAAGTGTGAATGTTTGGGAGGGCTGTCATGACAAGTGGGAGAGAAACTGCACACCTCTTGAATCTTCCAACTAGAACTGCAAGACTCGTCTCAGAACTTAATGAAGCTTAGGTCCTTTATGTCTCTATGCTGAAGGCATTCAGTGAGAGGCAAAGTGCTAGGTAAGAAGTAGATTTATTTATATCCTTTGTAAAGAGGTTGCAGGAAGTGGGGCTTAAGAGGATGGTCATGTCCCAGGCTCAGGTAAGTTCCTGGGAAAGGCCACCAAATGAGAATCCTTGGCTTCTCATAGAAAAGAATTCAAGTAAAGGGAAAGCAGCAATATACATTCCATTGACAGAATGCAGGTCCATCTCAAAGGAGGAGATCAGCCCTGAGGTATGGGTGGGAGGGGGCATTAATTTTTATAGGTGGGTTATTCAATAGGCTAATGAGTGGCAGTATTATTCCAACTATTTGGGGGAAGGGGCAGGGGTTTCCAAGAACTGTGTCACTGCCTACTTTTTGGCCATTCAGTGTTGACCTTGGAACTGTCATGGCGTCTGTGGGTGTCACTTAGCACGCAGATGTATTATAATGAGCATATAAGGAAGTTCAAGGTCCATTAGAAGTCAGATCTTCTGCCATCTTCGGCCTAGTGGATTCTAAGCAGTATCCTCAATAGTTATGTCTTTCTTTTTACAGTTGTGCCCAGCCCTCTTCCCTCCAGTCTCAGGAGAAAGAAGTAAGAACAAGAGGAGCAGTGTTGAGAACGCACCTGAGAGTGGAAACAACACATCTGCTGCATCACTGTCTGCCCAGTGCTGCGAGAACCTGCCACAGATCAGGAGCAGGGAGGCCAAAGCAGGCTGTACCAGCTGATGTTTGCCTGCATGAGGTCAGCAACACGCCACCCGTGCCACCACTGCTGCTGAGTCTTGCCTGTACCATTCTCTTGCCGGGAGCACCTCTACCCAAAGCTGCATGACTCCTGCCTCACTTCATTCAGTCTCTTCCACAATGTCACTTCTTCAGAAACACCTCACTCGTCACCCTCCTGAGAGTAACACTCTACCTCATCCTGATTGATTCCCCCCCTTCTTTTTTTATCCAGTGAACTATTTTTAAGGTCTTTCTTGAATTTGTTACAAATTGCTTCTTTTT
This sequence comes from Tragulus kanchil, assembly GCA_022376925.1. NCBI lineage: Eukaryota > Metazoa > Chordata > Mammalia > Artiodactyla > Tragulidae > Tragulus > Tragulus kanchil. Next base: position 238,039,314 of record JAIOJX010000004.1, on the reverse strand, counting down.
TGTTTTTGGCTGCGAGGCCTGTGGGATCTTAGCTCCCTGACCAGGATGCTAAGCTGCACCCTCTGCATTGAAAGTCAAAGTCTCTACCACTGAACCTCCAGGGAAGTCCCAGGTTCACACTTTTCATTAGCACACAATGGCCCTGTAGGGGAGAAAAACTCCTGCCCTTCTAGGTTCTCAGCTGGGGCTCCTGGAACAAAAGACAAATTAAAAGGAAAAAACAAACAGAGATTGATTAACCTGTATGTACATGGCCTTTCAGGTGGTACAGTGATAAAAAATCTGCCTGCCAATGCAGGAGACAAAGATGTGGGTTTGATCCCTGGGTCTGAAAGGTCTCCTGGAGAAGGAAATGGCAACCGACTCCAGTATTCTTGCCTGGAGAATCTCATGGACAGAGGAGCCTGGTGGGCATACAGAGCTGCAAAGAGTGGACATGACTGAACCACTAAACATCAACGGCAGCAATTCACTGCCTACTTTTTGGCCATTCAGTGTTGACCTTGGAACTGTCATGGCGTCTGTGGGTGTCACTTAGCACGCAGATGTATTATAATGAGCATATAAGGAAGTTCAAGGTCCATTAGAAGTCAGATCTTCTGCCATCTTCGGCCTAGTGGATTCTAAGCAGTATCCTCAATAGTTATGTCTTTCTTTTTACAGTTGTGCCCAGCCCTCTTCCCTCCAGTCTCAGGAGAAAGAAGTAAGAACAAGAGGAGCAGTGTTGAGAACGCACCTGAGAGTGGAAACAACACATCTGCTGCATCACTGTCTGCCCAGTGCTGCGAGAACCTGCCACAGATCAGGAGCAGGGAGGCCAAAGCAGGCTGTACCAGCTGATGTTTGCCTGCATGAGGTCAGCAACACGCCACCCGTGCCACCACTGCTGCTGAGTCTTGCCTGTACCATTCTCTTGCCGGGAGCACCTCTACCCAAAGCTGCATGACTCCTGCCTCACTTCATTCAGTCTCTTCCACAATGTCACTTCTTCAGAAACACCTCACTCGTCACCCTCCTGAGAGTAACACTCTACCTCATCCTGATTGATTCCCCCCCTTCTTTTTTTATCCAGTGAACTATTTTTAAGGTCTTTCTTGAATTTGTTACAAATTGCTTCTTTTTTGTTTTTGGCTGCGAGGCCTGTGGGATCTTAGCTCCCTGACCAGGATGCTAAGCTGCACCCTCTGCATTGAAAGTCAAAGTCTCTACCACTGAACCTCCAGGGAAGTCCCAGGTTCACACTTTTCATTAGCACACAATGGCCCTGTAGGGGAGAAAAACTCCTGCCCTTCTAGGTTCTCAGCTGGGGCTCCTGGAACAAAAGACAAATTAAAAGGAAAAAACAAACAGAGATTGATTAACCTGTATGTACATGGCCTTTCAGGTGGTACAGTGATAAAAAATCTGCCTGCCAATGCAGGAGACAAAGATGTGGGTTTGATCCCTGGGTCTGAAAGGTCTCCTGGAGAAGGAAATGGCAACCGACTCCAGTATTCTTGCCTGGAGAATCTCATGGACAGAGGAGCCTGGCGGGATACAATTCACAGAGCTGCAAAGAGTGGGACATGACTGAACCACTAAACATCAACGGCAGCATGTCTCATACACAGAGAGAAACTCAGGAAAGAGTGACTCAGAGGTGATTTAAAATTTAGACTTAAACATCGTCTTTAGTTACAACAAAAGAAGAAAGATGTGGGGTAGAGGAGAGTGGCAAGTTAAGGGAAGGTGACCAGCCTAAGTAGATTAATAATAAGCAGAGTCACTTTTGTTATGTAGAGTGAGGTCTCCGCCTTCCTTCTCTATGGAGAAGAGGTTTCTGTGATTTAGAATCCTCTGTTCTCTCTAGTACAGAGTGGGAGACACTCTTCCAAATAGAGATTTCTTTTACAAGTGCAAATTTCCCTTACAGAGAGTAATTTCTACTCTGATTTCAGAGCTTCACCTGTGTCTGCTATTTCTCCAAATAATCAGCTTACCATAATCCTTATGCAAAAGAGGAATATTTGGGGGCAGCATATTCTCGTATTCTACAGCAGGTAACATTAGAACACACTTCAATCTGTTTATGTTTTTATTGCCTATCTTCCTGGCAAGGGAGGAAGCGGTGACTCAGTTTTATTCACTATCTCTAATGTCTGATACAGAACAGACACATAAATAATTGCTGAACAAACAAATGAATAAATGAATGAATGAAGGATGAGCGGATGATTCAGGTCATCATCAGAAGCCCAGGTTGCCATGTGGAAAATGCAGCTAGAAGCAGCTGATACCCACTTGCTCATTCATTCAAAACCATTTCTTGTGTGCCTGTTCTGTGCCTACTCTTGTTTTGGGTGCCGAAGACGGATCCATGAAGAAAAGAGACCCAGTTCCCTGTCTCTGGCATTTATATTCTACCGCGGGAGAGAGAAAATAAACCTGATCAATAATTAAGTATGTGCTGTCTTAGAAAGGGATCTGAGCTGCGGAAAAGTGGAGCAGGACAAGGGGAATCTAGAACACAGGCCAGAGGGCGGGGCAGACTGGAAGTTGATCACCGAGTGTCTTGAAGCCACCAGGGTGAAGGTTTCTCTAGGCAGAAGATATAGTTAGTGCAAGGGGCCTAAGGTAGGATCAGGTCTGGAGTGTCCAAGGAATAGCCAGGAGGCCAGCGTGGGGGAGAACGGGTTGGGGGGCGGGGCCTGGGAATGAAGAAGGTGCCATGTTCTGGGAATTGTCAGCCACTGTAAGGATTTGGATTGTGATTCTGAGCAGTGAGGAAACTTGTGGGAAGGTAGGCATAGAGTAACATGATTTAGGCTTCCCAGGTGGCTCTGTCATTAAAAAAACAAACCCACCTGCCAATGCAGGAGCTGTAGGAAACTCGGATTTGATCCCTGGGTCAGGAAGATCCCCTGAAGGAGGACACAGCAACCCCCTCCAATAGTCTTGCCTGGAAAATGCCATGGACAGAGGAGCCTGGCAGGCTACAATCCATGGAACTGCAAAGAGTCTGAGCAGCTGAGCAGATAACCTGGTTTGGATTTCGTTTTCAACAGTTTAAGAGTAGATGTGCCCCACTTTATAACTAAGAGAACTGAAGTTCAGAGGCCAAGGTTGTCTATCCAAAATCATACAGCAAGTGACTACACTGGAATTGCAACCCAAGACCCTCCACGCTCACGTCCTCAGGCAGTACACACGCTGTCTCCCCCCAAATCACCTGCAGCAGAGGGCACCTCCAGTGCCCAGAAAGCAACGTTCCAACTCTGTGTGTGGCCCGAGAGTACCCAGCTGGAAACAGGAGCTGTGTGCGCCAGTCTTTGGGGGTTTGTCCTTCCAGCCTACAGAAAGCTGTCACCCTTGCTCACTCCTCTACCTGTTGTGTCCTCTCTGTGAGCAAGAAGAGCATCGCTCAAGTACCATAAACCCCAGCCCCAAACTCCAGAGATTGCCATGTCCTTGAATGTCGGTGCCTGGCCCCTCACAGCCCTTGTGAAGGGAACCAGCCCACCCCCTGCCCAGACTTTTTGTGGCCTTATTTGTACTTGTATTTATGACCCAAGGGCAGCCCATCCATTGTCTAGGCTGTAACAATGCTATGGCCCGGTAACATTTTGTAGACCACCAGAACTAGAAAATTCGAAGAGATCTCCCTGTTAGTAGTAGGAACTGGAGTCAATGCATAAGCAGAGGATTCTGTGGATGGAGAGAGGAACGTGGAGCCAGTAGCTGAATGCAGAAGATAGGCTGAGACAGCACTGTTCAGCAGAGGCTGCCTGAGTTCCTGAGCTGCTGACAGAAGTAATGCATGTGAATTCCTGCAAGTTACCCTCTTTTCCTGAGGGAAAACTAACCAAGCCAAGCTAATGCACACTCTCAGCTCATTCTTGATATTTTCAAAAATAGCTACTTCTGCTCCCAATGGTAGGCATAGAGTAACATGATTTAGGCTTCCCAGGTGGCTCTGTCATTAAAAAAACAAACCCACCTGCCAATGCAGGAGCTGTAGGAAACTCGGATTTGATCCCTGGGTCAGGAAGATCCCCTGAAGGAGGACACAGCAACCCCCTCCAATAGTCTTGCCTGGAAAATGCCATGGACAGAGGAGCCTGGCAGGCTACAATCCATGGAACTGCAAAGAGTCTGAGCAGCTGAGCAGATAACCTGGTTTGGATTTCGTTTTCAACAGTTTAAGAGTAGATGTGCCCCACTTTATAACTAAGAGAACTGAAGTTCAGAGGCCAAGGTTGTCTATCCAAAATCATACAGCAAGTGACTACACTGGAATTGCAACCCAAGACCCTCCACGCTCACGTCCTCAGGCAGTACACACGCTGTCTCCCCCCAAATCACCTGCAGCAGAGGGCACCTCCAGTGCCCAGAAAGCAACGTTCCAACTCTGTGTGTGGCCCGAGAGTACCCAGCTGGAAACAGGAGCTGTGTGCGCCAGTCTTTGGGGGTTTGTCCTTCCAGCCTACAGAAAGCTGTCACCCTTGCTCACTCCTCTACCTGTTGTGTCCTCTCTGTGAGCAAGAAGAGCATCGCTCAAGTACCATAAACCCCAGCCCCAAACTCCAGAGATTGCCATGTCCTTGAATGTCGGTGCCTGGCCCCTCACAGCCCTTGTGAAGGGAACCAGCCCACCCCCTGCCCAGACTTTTTGTGGCCTTATTTGTACTTGTATTTATGACCCAAGGGCAGCCCATCCATTGTCTAGGCTGTAACAATGCTATGGCCCGGTAACATTTTGTAGACCACCAGAACTAGAAAATTCGAAGAGATCTCCCTGTTAGTAGTAGGAACTGGAGTCAATGCATAAGCAGAGGATTCTGTGGATGGAGAGAGGAACGTGGAGCCAGTAGCTGAATGCAGAAGATAGGCTGAGACAGCACTGTTCAGCAGAGGCTGCCTGAGTTCCTGAGCTGCTGACAGAAGTAATGCATGTGAATTCCTGCAAGTTACCCTCTCTTTTCCTGAGGGAAAACTAACCAAGCCAAGCTAATGCACACTCTCAGCTCATTCTTGATATTTTCAAAAAATAGCTACTTCTGCTCCCAATGGCACAGCGGGTCACCACCTCCCCGCCGGTGCCCTCCCTGTGGCCTCTGCTCTGTGAGTGCTGCAGAGCCAGAACCCAGGCGGGGCCAAAGTCACATCTCTTGACTTCCGTTATTAGATTCTAGACGATACTTCCCTTTTAAGCTCAACGTTCAGACCACGAGAAACGTTTAACCCTGTGTTCTACCAGGCATTTTCCCCGTATTTTCACTGTGACTGCTAACTGAGCCTGGAACTAAGATCCTGCAATAATCCTGGTAAGTTAAAGCTGTGTGTCCATGCATGTGCTCAGTCATGTCCAATTCTTTGCCACCCCACAAACTGTAGCCCACCAGACTCCTCTGTCCATGGGATTTTCTAGGCAAGAATACTGGAGTGGGTTGCCATGTCCTCCTCCAGGGGATCTTCCTGACCCAGGGATTGAACCCAAGTCTCCTGCAGCTCCTGCATTGGCAGGCAGATTCTTTATTGCTGAGCCACCTGGGAAGTACCAAGTTAAAGCTACTTTCTACTATTCAACGCAATCCAGTACACACTAAGTGAATGTCTATTGTATGCTGGGTATCAGGAGAAACTATGCATAAGGTAGGTAAGTTCTCAGACAGTTCAGTCTAAAGAAAAAAATCAATAAATTTGTAGTCTTATTTGGGACCTGGTGGCACAGTTCTGTTGTGTGCAGAGCTTTGTTTTGAGGATCATAGAAAAGAGTAATGGTTTCTCCTTCTTGTGAGCGTAAGAACTTGAACTTGGTCATTTGCTGACCTAGCAAACTCTTGGAACATATTGCTGGAAAAGCTGATTAAAGCTAAAGCCTATCTCCTTGTCTCACAGACTGAATACTTCCATTAAGGTTTGAATGTCCTCCTTGTTCCTTTAAACATGGCAACAGGCCAAGTCATTAGCTTTCTGATAGCCCATCCTTTCCCCAGCTATCTGATCCAGATCTGCACTGGGTCACTCAAGCTGCATGGATGCTTTGATGAAAATTGGGAATGAACACATGTGTAGAATATTAAATCTGAAAGTACTTGGCCTGAACCATTTTCTACCCTAGATAAATGGAATAGGAAAACTGAGTAAAATGATGATTTTCTGCCTGTTTTATATATCTGTGAAATCTTTTGGGTTTCTTCCAGTCTTATTTTTAAAATCAACATACAGTGAAGCTGACTTTTTGTATGTGCTATCTATCCTCTAAATTTTAACAGGTATATAAATTCATGTAAACATCACCCAAGTCAAGATACGGAACAGTTCTATCTTCCCTAGTAGCTCAGATGGTAAAGAGTTTGCCTGCAATGGAGGAGACCTGGGTTCAGTCCCTGGGTCAGGAAGATCCCCTGGAAAAGGGAATGGCAACCCACTCCAGTAATCTTGGCTGGGGAATTCCTCCGACAGGGGAGCCTGGCAGGCCATAGTCCATGGGGTCACAAGGAGTCAGACATGACTGACTGACTGACACACACGTCTTGCCCCAAACGTCCTCATGCTTCCCTTTGCCATCACGCTCTCTCCCCAACCCCTAACCCATTGTTTGTCACTGTGACTTTGTCCTTTAGAGACTTCATAAATGGAATCATTGTAGCCTTTTGAGACTGTTTCCCTTTGCTCAGCTTAATGCCTTTGAGATGTATCCACGTTGTTGTATGATTCAAAGCTGGTTTCATTATATTGTTGAGTAGTATTCCATTATTTAGGTGCACCATGATTTCTGTATCTATTCACTAACTGAAGAGCATTTGGATTGTTTCCAATTTTTGGTGATGATGACTAGAGCCACTCTATAAACAATTAAGTGCCAAGTTTGCTTGTTTTTAAAAATGTGCTTATCATTCTATGGTAAATAGGCAAGAATAGCATTTCTGGATATGGCGTGTGTGAGTGAAGTCAGTCACACAGTGAAGGACAAATATCATATGATATTGCTTACATATGCCATCTTAAAAATGTTACAAATGAACTTATTTACAAAACAGAAGTGGACTCACAGATACAGGAAATAAACTCACTGGTTATGGCGGCAGGGAATGCGGAGGGGAGGGGGATAAATTGCCATATTGAGATTGACAAATACACACTAGTATATATAAGAGATAACTAATAAGGACCTACTGTATAACACAGGGAACTCTTCTCAATACTTTGAAATGACCTATACGGGAAAAGAATCTAAAAAAGAGTTTGTTGTTGTTTAATTACTAAGTTGTGCCTTACTCTTTTGTGACCCCATTTTGTGACCCCACCAGTCTCCTCTGTCTATGGGATTTCCCAGGCAAGAATATTGGAGTGGGTTGGCATTTCCTTCTCCAGGGAATCTTTCAGACCTAGGGACTGAACCCGTATCTCCTGCATCAGCAGATGGGATTTTTACCACTGAGCCAGGAAGATCCCTGAAAAGGGAATGGCAACCCACTCCAGTAATCTTGGCTGGGGAATTCCTCCGACAGGGGAGCCTGGCAGGCCATAGTCCATGGGGTCACAAGGAGTCAGACATGACTGACTGACTGACACACACGTCTTGCCCCAAACGTCCTCATGCTTCCCTTTGCCATCACGCTCTCTCCCCAACCCCTAACCCATTGTTTGTCACTGTGACTTTGTCCTTTAGAGACTTCATAAATGGAATCATTGTAGCCTTTTGAGACTGTTTCCCTTTGCTCAGCTTAATGCCTTTGAGATGTATCCACGTTGTTGTATGATTCAAAGCTGGTTTCATTATATTGTTGAGTAGTATTCCATTATTTAGGTGCACCATGATTTCTGTATCTATTCACTAACTGAAGAGCATTTGGATTGTTTCCAATTTTTGGTGATGATGACTAGAGCCACTCTATAAACAATTAAGTGCCAAGTTTGCTTGTTTTTAAAAATGTGCTTATCATTCTATGGTAAATAGGCAAGAATAGCATTTCTGGATATGGCGTGTGTGAGTGAAGTCAGTCACACAGTGAAGGACAAATATCATATGATATTGCTTACATATGCCATCTTAAAAATGTTACAAATGAACTTATTTACAAAACAGAAGTGGACTCACAGATACAGGAAATAAACTCACTGGTTATGGCGGCAGGGAATGCGGAGGGGAGGGGGATAAATTGCCATATTGAGATTGACAAATACACACTAGTATATATAAGAGATAACTAATAAGGACCTACTGTATAACACAGGGAACTCTTCTCAATACTTTGAAATGACCTATACGGGAAAAGAATCTAAAAAAGAGTTTGTTGTTGTTTAATTACTAAGTTGTGCCTTACTCTTTTGTGACCCCATTTTGTGACCCCACCAGTCTCCTCTGTCTATGGGATTTCCCAGGCAAGAATATTGGAGTGGGTTGGCATTTCCTTCTCCAGGGAATCTTTCAGACCTAGGGACTGAACCCGTATCTCCTGCATCAGCAGATGGGATTTTTACCACTGAGCCATCTGGGAAGCCCCCAAAAAGAATAATTATGTATATGGGTACCTGATACCCTTTGCTGTACAGCAGAAACTGATGCAACATTTGAATCAACTATATGCTAAAAAAAAAAAAAAACTTTCAAACTTTTTCCAGAGGGCTTATACCATTTTGTATCTCCACTAACAAAGTGCAAGAATTACAGTTACTCTGCATCCTTGCTATATCACTTGGTATTTTAATGATGTTTATTTTAGCCATTCGAATAGATGTGTCACTATGCTTATACTTTGTTTTTCCTTTATGGCTCATAATATGGAACATCTTTTCATGGACCTTCTTGCCATCTTTACCACATCTTTTACTCTCGGTAAAGTATCTATTTGTCTTTTGTTCATTTTAATATTAGAATATTTTATCTTTGTTTTTTTATTGGGGTATATTGATCAACAATACTATGTTAGTTTCTGATGTATGGTAAAATGATTCAGTGATACATATATACATATATTCTTTTCTATTATGGTTTATTACAGGATATCAACCATAGCTCCTTGTGCTATACAATAGAACCTTGTAGTTTATCTATTTTATATATAGTGTTAATAGTTTGTATTTGCTAGTCCCAAACTTCTATTTTATCCTTCCTCTGCCCTCATTCCCCTTGGGAACAATCATCTTGCTTTCTATGTCTGTTTCTCTTTTTGTTTAATAAGTAAGATCATTTGTGTCACATTTTTGATTCCACATATTGGTATCACATAATATTTGTCTTACTCTGTCTGACTTAGTTCATTTAGTATGATAACTTCTAGGTACATGCATGTTGTTGCAAATGGCACTGTTTCATTCATTTTATGGCTGAGTGGTATTCCATTGTAAATACGTACTATGTCATGTTTATCCTTCCATCAGTGGACATTTAGGTTGCTCCCGTGTCTTGGCTATTGCAAATAGTGCTGTTATGGACATTGAGGTGCATATATCTTTTTGAATTAGAGTTTTTATGTATTTCAGGTACATGTCCAGGAGTGGAATTGCTGGATGATATGGCAACTCTATTTTTAGTTTTTTAAAGAATCTTGATAGTGACTACAACAATTTATATTCCTGCCAACATTGTGGAAGAGTTCTTTTTTCCATACTCTCTCCATTACTTGTTATCTGTAGACTTTTTAATGATGCTCATTCTGACTGATGAGAGCTGGTGCCTCATTATAGTTTTGATCTGCTTTTCTCAAATAATTAGCACTGTTGAGCATCTTTGCCTCTTGGCCATCTGTATGTCCTCTTTAGAGAAACATCTACTTAGGTCTTCTGCCCACTTTTTGATTGGGTTGTTTGTTCTTTTCTGCTTCTGAGTTGTATGAACTGTTCGTAAATTTTGAAAATTAAGCTCTTGTTGATCACACTGTTTGCAAACATTTTCTCCTAATACATAGGTTGTCTTCTTTTTTTAAAAAAGATTTATTTATTTATTTATTTATTTTGGGCGGGGGTCAGGTTGGGGAGGGAGGGAGTGGGTGGGCCACTTCTATTGGTCTTTCATTTGTCTGTTTTCATCCGTCTTTGTTCTTTGGCTCCTGTGGGCCTCCCATCGCGGTGGCGTCTGTCGTTGCAGAGTGCCGGCTCTGGGTGCATGCGCGCCAGAGCTCCGGCTCGGTGATTGGACACATCGGTCCAACCGCTCCGTGGCACGTGGGATCTTCCCAGGCCAGGGATGGAACCGGCGCCCCTTGCAGTGCAAGGCGGTGTCCTTACCCACTGGACCACCAGGGGAAGCCCCATAAGTTGTCTTCTCGTCCTAATTATGGTTTCCTTTGCTGTTTAAAAGCTTACAGGTTTGATTATGTCCCATTTGTTTATTTTTGCTTTTCCGTCTATGGCCTTGGGAGACTGACCTAAGTAAACACTGACTTCATTTATGTCAGAGCTGGATTGTTTTCCTTTTGTTAATATTTGAGGGTTCTTTGTGTATTCTGGATAAAGGTTCTATTTTAGAAATACTATTTGCAAATATTTTCTCCCAGCGTGCAGGTTGTCTTTTCATACTTGGTATGTCTTTTGCATCGCAAAACATTTTAATTTTGATGAACTCCAGTTCATTCATTTCTTCTTTTATATGTCTCACTTTGGTGTTTGTTTACTCTTTAGAATGTGAATATGATGAATTGCCTTGGCTGCTATTCACTGTTGACCCAGTCTTGCATTCACAGGATAAATCTAACTTGGCATTATATATTATTGTTTGCATATTGTTGGGCAGACTCAAGTTCATTTCAAGGAATACTAGAGAGGAAAATAATAAACGCACCCTTTTGGTCATCTTCTTCAATCTGCCTGCTACTGTTCACCTCTAGAGTCCTCCAATGCTCCATTTGTTGTGTGCAGGCTTCATGGCCACGGTCAGTGGGAGGAACAGGGTGGAAGGAGTCAATGTGCTCACTCTGTTGTACCTGGAATTGAACCTCTTCAATAGTTTTTAAAAACCTCCTTCAGAGGCAAGAGAATGGTGGATGAAATTCCTTCTTCTACATTTCCTGCCTAACCAAATGTTTAGACCTATTAATGCTAAGAAGAGGAAAAATGTAAGTGTGGGCGAATGAGGTGGGACTATCATATAGTCATGTGAAATATTTGAAAGCCAAAAAAAGAAAAGAAAGTCTTTTAAGCTTTACTTTAACAGGCTCATATTTTACCCACCATCTGTGGGAAAGGAAATAAGAAATGAAAAGCAAAAATTAAAATAAGTTCTGGAATCAGCAAAGGACTAAAGAAAGTTTTACTGGGCAAGTTAGTATGGATTCAGGAAAGAAGGAAACACACTATACTTACTGAGGTTTTTTTGTACCATCTCCAAGCCAGGACTTGCCAGGAATTTCCCTTTTTCCATTTACTCTGCTTATAAGCCCACCACAAAGAGCAAGGTTTAGGTTTGCCTAAGCCTATGCTTGAGACAGAAATAAAACCCTTTTACCTCCAAATAGGGGACTGAGTTGTGAGACTCTGAAAGCTTTTCTTATTGCTTATCTTCTTGGTTATTCTTTTACAGCCTTGTGGATTCATTATATCATTACCTTTCCCCCACAGAATATTAGCTTGTTTTGACTCTCAGGTCCATGGCATCCATGGAGTTTAGGTCACAATAAAGGTCAACCTCTGCACAAGGTGCCACTTGTTGACTAGTTTCAGTCTGAATATATTAATTCTGGGGTGTGTGTGTGTGTGTGTGTGTGTGTATGTATTTTGGGAAATTTTTCAAAGTCAGAGCTTAGTCAAGGATATAAGATCCTACTCTGGGAGATTTCTGACAAAAGAGACAAGGATTTCTCCAAACCCTATCCTCCAAGAGTCTTCATACTGGACTCCCATCCTGTAACTGGTTTGGTTAGAAACACCATTTCCTCCACTCTTCAAGGGCCAAGATTTCCAAGACAAAAATATAGACTATTCATCCCAAATGAGACACTAAATTTACTTTGAAAACCGCTCTGTTTGCCCGAAGATGACTCTCATGGAAAACACCCTGGAGCTTCTGCTAAAAGAAGGGTTGTTATTACCCAAAACAGTGCCCCTCCTCTCTGAAGCCTAGCAGAAACAAAATTTAGAGTTTGAGGAAGTGAATTGCTATCAGAGTAACTGAGCAGCCTAACCCAGAGCAGCCAGATTGCAGGCTTTCCTTGGGCAAGGGACCACGTGTTGTTTACTTTCACTCTTGCTCAGTGTGATCCTTCCTCATGGTGTCATCCACAAAACTATGTAAGTCACAACTTGACAAGATCTGACCGTTGATTCATGCATCAACATTTAATGAGTGGCTTGCTATGGGTGATCATTTGTTCTAGTCCCATACATTAAATCAAAAAAAGGACTAAAGAAAGTTTACTGGGCAAGTTAGTATGGATTCAGGAAAGAAGGAAACACACTATACTTACTGAGGTTTTTTTGTACCATCTCCAAGCCAGGACTTGCCAGGAATTTCCCTTTTTCCATTTACTCTGCTTATAAGCCCACCACAAAGAGCAAGGTTTAGGTTTGCCTAAGCCTATGCTTGAGACAGAAATAAAACCCTTTTACCTCCAAATAGGGGACTGAGTTGTGAGACTCTGAAAGCTTTTCTTATTGCTTATCTTCTTGGTTATTCTTTTACAGCCTTGTGGATTCATTATATCATTACCTTTCCCCCACAGAATATTAGCTTGTTTTGACTCTCAGGTCCATGGCATCCATGGAGTTTAGGTCACAATAAAGGTCAACCTCTGCACAAGGTGCCACTTGTTGACTAGTTTCAGTCTGAATATATTAATTCTGGGGTGTGTGTGTGTGTGTGTGTGTGTGTATGTATTTTGGGAAATTTTTCAAAGTCAGAGCTTAGTCAAGGATATAAGATCCTACTCTGGGAGATTTCTGACAAAAGAGACAAGGATTTCTCCAAACCCTATCCTCCAAGAGTCTTCATACTGGACTCCCATCCTGTAACTGGTTTGGTTAGAAACACCATTTCCTCCACTCTTCAAGGGCCAAGATTTCCAAGACAAAAATATAGACTATTCATCCCAAATGAGACACTAAATTTACTTTGAAAACCGCTCTGTTTGCCCGAAGATGACTCTCATGGAAAACACCCTGGAGCTTCTGCTAAAAGAAGGGTTGTTATTACCCAAAACAGTGCCCCTCCTCTCTGAAGCCTAGCAGAAACAAAATTTAGAGTTTGAGGAAGTGAATTGCTATCAGAGTAACTGAGCAGCCTAACCCAGAGCAGCCAGATTGCAGGCTTTCCTTGGGCAAGGGACCACGTGTTGTTTACTTTCACTCTTGCTCAGTGTGATCCTTCCTCATGGTGTCATCCACAAAACTATGTAAGTCACAACTTGACAAGATCTGACCGTTGATTCATGCATCAACATTTAATGAGTGGCTTGCTATGGGTGATCATTTGTTCTAGTCCCATACATTAAAATAAGAAAAAGGAACCCCCCCAAATTCTGCTTTTAAAAGACTCTTTTAGTGGAAGAAAATGCTAGTTGTTCAGTTGTGCCTGAATTTTTGTGATCCCACAGACTGTATCCTGCCAGGCCCCTCTGTCCATGGGATTCTGTAAGTAAGAATACTGGAGTGGGTTGCCATTCCCTTTCCCAGGGGATCTTCCCAACTCAGGAATCGAACATTCCTGGGTTTGAGTCTTCTGCATTGCAGGAAGATTCTTTTACCATCTGAGCCACCAGGGAAGCCCTTTTGGTGGAAGCGACAGGAGGTAACTAATGGTCTCATCTTGGGCCACCATCCTAAAATAGGTGGCTTAAAAAACATAAATTTATTTTCCATGGTTCTGGAAGGTAGAAGTCCAAGATCAAAGTACTGGCTAATTTGGTTTCTAGTGAGGGGTCTTTCTGGCTTGCACAGGGCCACCTTTTCTCACTGTGTCCTCACACACAGAGAGAACTGAATCTCTGGTGGTCCTTCTTATAAGGACACTAATCCTATTGGATCAGGGATCCACTCTTAAGACCTCATTTAACCTTAATTACTTTTCAGTATACATATAGTATGCTTAGGAGTAGGGTTTCAACATGTCAGTTTTAAGGGGCTGTATCTCAGGTGATGTCAACAGCCACCAAACAAAGAAATATAACGGCAGGTAGTAGTGAGTGGACTAAAAAGGAAGGGGAAGGGCATAGAGCAGCTTGAGATGAAATGATACTAATAGGCTTCTCTGAAAAGATGACGTTAGCAGAGGCTTCAGTGAAGAGAGGCAGTAAGTTGCTGAAAGCGGTGATGGACCAGATTGAAAGACCAGTGAGACAGAGGCTCTGGGGCAGAAAAATGCTTGGTTGCAGTGGGTAGATGCTTAAAAACCAAAAAGAACTGATCCAATAGGGAGAAAGAACAGGCTGTTTTGAGTGAAACAGGCTACAGGCTTTCAGCTCAGTCCCAAAAGTATGTAAGTCACAACTTGACAAGATCGGACCGTTGATTCATGCATCAACATTTAAAGGGTGGCTTGCTATGGGTGATCATTTGTTCTAGTCCCATACATTAAAATAAGAAAAAGGAACCCCCCCAAATTCTGCTTTTAAAAGACTCTTTTAGTGGAAGAAAATGCTAGTTGTTCAGTTGTGCCTGAATTTTTGTGATCCCACAGACTGTATCCTGCCAGGCCCCTCTGTCCATGGGATTCTGTAAGTAAGAATACTGGAGTGGGTTGCCATTCCCTTTCCCAGGGGATCTTCCCAACTCAGGAATCGAACATTCCTGGGTTTGAGTCTTCTGCATTGCAGGAAGATTCTTTTACCATCTGAGCCACCAGGGAAGCCCTTTTGGTGGAAGCGACAGGAGGTAACTAATGGTCTCATCTTGGGCCACCATCCTAAAATAGGTGGCTTAAAAAACATAAATTTATTTTCCATGGTTCTGGAAGGTAGAAGTCCAAGATCAAAGTACTGGCTAATTTGGTTTCTAGTGAGGGGTCTTTCTGGCTTGCACAGGGCCACCTTTTCTCACTGTGTCCTCACACACAGAGAGAACTGAATCTCTGGTGGTCCTTCTTATAAGGACACTAATCCTATTGGATCAGGGATCCACTCTTAAGACCTCATTTAACCTTAATTACTTTTCAGTATACATATAGTATGCTTAGGAGTAGGGTTTCAACATGTCAGTT
This sequence comes from Tragulus kanchil, assembly GCA_022376925.1. Taxonomy (NCBI): domain Eukaryota; kingdom Metazoa; phylum Chordata; class Mammalia; order Artiodactyla; family Tragulidae; genus Tragulus; species Tragulus kanchil. The sequence continues at coordinate 238,024,202 of JAIOJX010000004.1, read as the reverse complement.
TTAAGGGGCTGTATCTCAGGTGATGTCAACAGCCACCAAACAAAGAAATATAACGGCAGGTAGTAGTGAGTGGACTAAAAAGGAAGGGGAAGGGCATAGAGCAGCTTGAGATGAAATGATACTAATAGGCTTCTCTGAAAAGATGACGTTAGCAGAGGCTTCAGTGAAGAGAGGCAGTAAGTTGCTGAAAGCGGTGATGGACCAGATTGAAAGACCAGTGAGACAGAGGCTCTGGGGCAGAAAAATGCTTGGTTGCAGTGGGTAGATGCTTAAAAACCAAAAAGAACTGATCCAATAGGGAGAAAGAACAGGCTGTTTTGAGTGAAACAGGCTACAGGCTTTCAGCTCAGTCCCAAAGAAGAAGCACCTTGACCCCACTGTGCCCCAGAGGGTAAGAAGTGGGGGAAATTTAAATGTATTTGGAATACCAGGTCTCTAATGATAAGAGTTGAAATCTCAGGAAATTTTGGCCTGTCCCCAGAGCCATGAAATAATTCACTCAACAATTTGCAATAATTGAGAAGTTCTTATTATTATGTGCCAGGTACTGTGCGATTACTCATGTTCATGGCTTGGCATGGAAACTAGTAAAACGTCCTTGGACTTCTTTTCCTGGGAGGTAATAAATAGTTAGTCAACCAGTCCTGTCGCAGGCTTGGAATGCCCAAGGACATCTTTGGGATGCCCAAAAACATGGCTGTTCTTTCTCTATTGTTCAGCCCTTCTCTTGGAATGCCCCAGGCCCCCGTCTTTGCTTCTCTTCTCTATTTTGTGTTCTCTTCCCAGTTATCTAATCTTATATAATCTCTATGTCGGTTCATCTGAAGCTGACATTTGCATTCCCACATTTATTTTGGACTCTAAGCTCATAGATACTTAACGACCTACTTGACCTCTCTGTTAGGACATCTAATGGATGCCGCAAACTGAACCTGTCCTGTTCCTCCCCCAGGAACGTGACCAGCTCAACGCACAGGCTTCCTCATCTGAATTGATGACAACTCAACCCTTTCTCAGTCCTGAAACCTCAAAACCATGCTTTCAACAAATCCTGTCGGTTCAGTCTTCCACATATACCCAAACTCTGCCAATCATTTGCATGTCTGCTGCTACCGACTGGATCCAGGTCGCCATCATCACCATCATTCTTCACCTATATTATTATTGCAACAGTCTTCTGACTGGTATCCCTGCTATGACTTTTTTCTTTGTAAATTAAAAAAAAAAGGAAACATAGTTGTTTTACAATGTTTCAAGTATGCAATAAAGTAATATAGTTATACACATATACATACACACACATATGGGGCTTCCCAAGAGGTGATAAAGAGTCTGCCTTCCAACGCAAGAGAGGCAGCAGACGCAGGTTTAATCCCTAGGGAGGGAAGATCCCCTGGAGTTGGAAATAGCAACCCACTCCAGTATTCTTCCCTGGAAAATTCCATGGTCAGAGGAGCATGGCAGGCTACAGTCCATGGGGTCACAAAGAGTTGGAGATGACTGAGCATGCATGCACTCATATATACATATATAGATATATATGTATATTATTTGCAGATTCTTTTCTATTAGATTATTACAAGATATTGAATGTATTTCCCTGTGCTATACAATAGGTCCTCATTATTCATCTATATTTAAAAACTTTTTTATTGTCGTATAGTTGATTTACAATGTTGTGTGAGTTTCTGCTGTACAGCAAAGTGAATCAGTTATATATTTGTTAATATCTACTCTTTTTCAGATTCTTTGCCCATATAAATCATTACAGAATATTGAGAAGAGTTCCCTGTGCTATACCATACATTAACTCCCTATTAGTTATCTATTATTTATATATATATATATATAGTAGTATATATCCATTAATCCCAAATTCCTAATTATTCCCCCTACCCAAAATTTTCCCCTTTGCTAATAGTTTGTTTTCTATGTCTGTTTCTGTTTTGTAAATAAGTTCATTTTAATCATTTTTTAAAGTTTCCATATATAGGTAATATCTTATGATATTTGTCTTTGTCTGAGGTACTTCACCTAGTATGATCATCTCTAGGTCCACTGATACTGCTGCAAATGGTGTTATTTCATTCTTTTTACAGTTGAGTTGTACCCCATTGCGTATCTATCTATCTATCTATCTGTCTATCTATCTATCTATCTATCTACAACATCTTTATTTCTCTGTTAATGGATATTTAGTTTGCTTCTGTGTCTTAGCTATTGCAAATAGTGCTGCTATGAACATTGGGGTGCATGTATTTTTTCAAATTAGACTCTTCATTTTTTTGGATATAAGCCCATCAGTGGGACTGCCAGATCATATGGTGGCTCAAGTTTTAGTTTGTAAAGAAAACTCCATACCATCTTCCTGAGTGGCTGCACCAATTTACATTTCCACGAACCATGTAGGAGGGCTTCCTTTCCTACTGCTTTTCCTCTTTGTAGTCCATTCACAAAATAGCAACTAGATATTTTCAAAATGTACGCCAGCTCATGACACTCCCTTACTGAGATTCTTGCCCCATTTCATTGAAAGTAAATACTAAAATCATAGAGCAGCTTAATTATCTTTCCTCTCATTAATTCCCTGACCTCGTATCTACTCCTTTCCCTTGGCTCACCTTATCCTAATCATATTGGTTTCTTTGGCTTGAACTCATCAAATCCTTTCATGACTCACTGTTTCCTGTCTGGATTCTTTCTCCACCTTTACACATGGGTAACAACTTCTTTTGGGCTTCTCTCGTGGCTCAGATGGCAAAAAAATCTGCGTGCAATGCAGGAGACCCAGGTTCAATCCCAGGGTTGGGAAAATTCCCTCGAGAAGGGAATGGCAACCCATCTGGTATTCTTGCATGAAAAATCCCATGGACAGAGTCTGGTGGGCTATAGTCCACATGGTCACAAAGAGTCAGACATTTTTGCTTAAGTATTACCTTCTGAGTAACACCTACCTGAGTATCTTTACAACACCCTAATCCCTCTCATGGTGCTCAGTTTTCTTGAACATCCCTTATCACTGATTGACACATCATGCAATTTTCTTATTTGTTGTAAACTGCCTGTCTTTTCTCACTAGGTATCAGTTCCACAAAGACAAGAATTCTGCCTATTTTGCTTACGTGTGTAAGATCAGGGTCCAGATTAGTGTCAACTATTTAGTAGGCATACTTTAAATATTTGTCCTGTGAATTATTTTTAATGTAGATTAGTTGCCCTCCCCGCAAGGCTATAGGCAATAGTTAATGCAATGCCTTGTGATCTAGAGCTTCAAATACATAATTTTCGTGGGTTGGTTAGCTGGAAGAAAGCACTAATTGTGCAGCATTTTGCCAAATTGTCTAATCCAATTTCTAGCTCAGGAAAGCTTTTACAAGAATGTCATGATTATATAAAATGTGTTTCATTTTTCCTTTCCTATTGAAGTGCAACAGACTTATCCAAGAGTACATGCTTATCACTAATAAATGAAGTTTCCCAATGCCCAGAAGGGAAACACAACATTATCAACCTTCCTGGGGCAAAAACCCCGAACCATGTAGGAGGGCTTCCTTTCCTACTGCTTTTCCTCTTTGTAGTCCATTCACAAAATAGCAACTAGATATTTTCAAAATGTACGCCAGCTCATGACACTCCCTTACTGAGATTCTTGCCCCATTTCATTGAAAGTAAATACTAAAATCATAGAGCAGCTTAATTATCTTTCCTCTCATTAATTCCCTGACCTCGTATCTACTCCTTTCCCTTGGCTCACCTTATCCTAATCATATTGGTTTCTTTGGCTTGAACTCATCAAATCCTTTCATGACTCACTGTTTCCTGTCTGGATTCTTTCTCCACCTTTACACATGGGTAACAACTTCTTTTGGGCTTCTCTCGTGGCTCAGATGGCAAAAAAATCTGCGTGCAATGCAGGAGACCCAGGTTCAATCCCAGGGTTGGGAAAATTCCCTCGAGAAGGGAATGGCAACCCATCTGGTATTCTTGCATGAAAAATCCCATGGACAGAGTCTGGTGGGCTATAGTCCACATGGTCACAAAGAGTCAGACATTTTTGCTTAAGTATTACCTTCTGAGTAACACCTACCTGAGTATCTTTACAACACCCTAATCCCTCTCATGGTGCTCAGTTTTCTTGAACATCCCTTATCACTGATTGACACATCATGCAATTTTCTTATTTGTTGTAAACTGCCTGTCTTTTCTCACTAGGTATCAGTTCCACAAAGACAAGAATTCTGCCTATTTTGCTTACGTGTGTAAGATCAGGGTCCAGATTAGTGTCAACTATTTAGTAGGCATACTTTAAATATTTGTCCTGTGAATTATTTTTAATGTAGATTAGTTGCCCTCCCCGCAAGGCTATAGGCAATAGTTAATGCAATGCCTTGTGATCTAGAGCTTCAAATACATAATTTTCGTGGGTTGGTTAGCTGGAAGAAAGCACTAATTGTGCAGCATTTTGCCAAATTGTCTAATCCAATTTCTAGCTCAGGAAAGCTTTTACAAGAATGTCATGATTATATAAAATGTGTTTCATTTTTCCTTTCCTATTGAAGTGCAACAGACTTATCCAAGAGTACATGTATCATAAACATATAGCTTGTTGTACTGTAAGTTCACAAAATGAAGTTTCCCAATGCCCAGAAGGGGAAACACAACATTATCAGCCACTAGATGCCTCCTTTTGCTACCTTTCCTGACTTCTGATATCATAGATTAGTTTAAGCACATTTATTTTAAACACTCCATATTGAGATTCCAGTACTTTCCATAATGTTTGTATGAAACTGATCTTATAGAACTGATCTGATTTTTCCCCTTGCTGACAAAAAAAAAAAAAAAGATAGAGAAATGAAACTTGTTTTAAAAAAGCACAAGCATAAGGAATGTATCAGTGGCTCATATTTCAAAATAGACTTTCTGGCAAAAATCAATTCAGCTTAGATGTTAGAGACATCTACTCTTACCTCAGGTTCCTTTATGATGGACTATGAAATACACTGCGTGTCAGAAATATATGTCAAGTGCTAAGTTATTATTCCTTTATTGTCTTCTTGGCTTGAGTAGTGATGCTGTTAGGTCTGTAAGAATTTCTTACACAAAGTAAGAAGCTTACCAAAGCTCCCTTTAAATTCCATTTAAATTTAAAGGTAAAGAACTTGCACATCTGTGGGTGAGCTGTTATCCTTCATCCCTTCACATCCCCAGTTCTATTCTCAGCAGTTCTCTTCCCTGTAGAAGCAAATGACTCAGACTTCCTACTGTTTCCCGCCTCTCCCGCAAACCCTGCCTCTGGCCTCAGGGAATTCCCTCTGACCACATAATCAGAAGACAGGGGAGCACTGGCCTGATTTGAGGATGTGTCTGTCTAGGGTGGCTCTGCAAATCAGAGGGCGATCTCCCAGTGGATATAACCTCAGGCACCACATCTGGTTGGTCACTTGATATGAAAAAGATAATGTGAGTTTTCCTGAAATACTCTGATTCATGGGCAATGGCTGCCAAGTTGGTCACCTTATCACGAACTTAGTAATTTCTCAACATATTGGAAGACTGGTGCCAAGATCATCGGAAGGGGAATTATGTCATGGATCCTCAAGAATGGCTATGGTGTTTGAAGTCACATGAGCCTTATGTAAATACCCCTCAGAGGACATCCATTGCATGGGAGGCTAAGTGGAGGAGGTGGCCTATGCCTTGTTTGTCAATGAGCTCCCTCCCCTGGCCATCTCTACACTTGCATCAGTGGCTCAAGTACCAAGTACTCTCTGTGAGAAGAGAGATAGACACAACACCTGGAAACAAAAACACACACCTCCTCTCATCACCATTGATCTGGCCCCTGCCACTGCCAAGTGTCCAGCTTTCCAACTCTGAGTCCTTATTTGGCATCTGGAGCAGCAGCCATTTGGGTAAATTACTTGGGATTACTCCATTTTGCAAGTAACTGTACTATAATGAGTCTTCATGGGAATAGCTGGGTATTCTGGACAGTGATTCCCCTTTCCTGCTAGTGGTGTTTCTGCCAGCTCTGCCACAGGTGGCGGATAGACTGCCTTCTCCACCCCCATGATATCACATGCATCCCTGTCTCTGATCAGTGAAACAACAGTGGTATTAAGAGCTGACATCAGGGGGCTTCCCTGGTGGTCCAGTGGGTAAGGACACCGCCTTGCAGTGCAAGGGGCGCCGGTTCGATTCCTGGCCTGGGAAGATCCCACGTGCCGCGGAGCGGCTGGACTGATGTGTCCAATTACCGAGCCGGAGCTCTGGAGCGCATGCGCCCAGAGCCGGCGCTCTGCGACAACAGAGGCCACCGCGATGGGAAGCCCACAAGAGCCAAAGAACAAAGACGGATGAAAATAGAGAAATGAAAGACCAATAGAAATGGCCCGCCCGCTTCCCTCCCTCCCTACCCCCACCCTCCTCTCCCAAAAAGAGCTGACATCAGGAAATTCATTGTTCTTAGATCACCTAGAAGCACTTGGCTTGACGGAATGATGAAATGTCATCTTGAGGTCTCAGTTTTTAAAATTTTTATCTTATATTAGAGTATAGTTGATTTACAATGTTGCATTAGGTTACCATTCCAGTATTCTTGCCTGGAGAATTCCATGGCTTGTCCATGGGTCATAAAGAGTGGGACTGAGTGACTTGACTTTCAGTGTGTGTATGTTAATCCCAAACTCTTGATTCATTCCTCCCCCAACCTTTCCCTTTGGTAACCATAAGTTAGTTTTCTAAGTCTGTGTCTGTTTTGCAAATAAGTTAATTTGTTCATTTTTAAGATCCATTTGTATCATTAATTTTAGATTCCATATATAAGTGATATCATATAGTATTTGTCTTTGATTATTGAAAGCTGTTTATGGAAGGAGGGGGGATAACATTTTGTGGGACTAGGGTATTATTCATCGAGTGGTCAGATTAGTGGTCAATACAAGGTGTAGAATTTATGGCTGTGGGCACCCAGGGTAGAGGAGGGAGTGGCTTCTCTCATTGTTACCCTAAATAAAGAGTCTTCATGGGAATAGCTGGGTATTCTGGACAGTGATTCCCTTTCCTGCTAGTGGTGTTTCTGCCAGCTCTGCCACAGGTGGCGGATAGACTGCCTTCTCCACCCCCATGATATCACATGCATCCCTGTCTCTGATCAGTGAAACAACAGTGGTATTAAGAGCTGACATCAGGGGGCTTCCCTGGTGGTCCAGTGGGTAAGGACACCGCCTTGCAGTGCAAGGGGCGCCGGTTCGATTCCTGGCCTGGGAAGATCCCACGTGCCGCGGAGCGGCTGGACTGATGTGTCCAATTACCGAGCCGGAGCTCTGGAGCGCATGCGCCCAGAGCCGGCGCTCTGCGACAACAGAGGCCACCGCGATGGGAAGCCCACAAGAGCCAAAGAACAAAGACGGATGAAAATAGAGAAATGAAAGACCAATAGAAATGGCCCACCCATCCCCCTCCGCCCGCTCCTCTCCCAAAAAGAGCTGACATCAGGAAATTCATTGTTCTTAGATCACCTAGAAGCACTTGGCTTGACGGAATGATGAAATGTCATCTTGAGGTCTCAGTTTTTAAAATTTTTATCTTATATTAGAGTATAGTTGATTTACAATGTTGCATTAGGTTACCATTCCAGTATTCTTGCCTGGAGAATTCCATGGCTTGTCCATGGGTCATAAAGAGTGGGACTGAGTGACTTGACTTTCAGTGTGTGTATGTTAATCCCAAACTCTTGATTCATTCCTCCCCCAACCTTTCCCTTTGGTAACCATAAGTTAGTTTTCTAAGTCTGTGTCTGTTTTGCAAATAAGTTAATTTGTTCATTTTTAAGATCCATTTGTATCATTAATTTTAGATTCCATATATAAGTGATATCATATAGTATTTGTCTTTGATTATTGAAAGCTGTTTATGGAAGGAGGGGGGATAACATTTTGTGGGACTAGGGTATTATTCATCGAGTGGTCAGATTAGTGGTCAATACAAGGTGTAGAATTTATGGCTGTGGGCACCCAGGGTAGAGGAGGGAGTGGCTTCTCTCATTGTTACCCTAAATAAAGAGCTTCGGGATTATATTCCTGTCCCTGAAACATAGTAGTCAGTGAGTTTGAGGTGCTTGTGCCAAACATAGAGGAATATTTCCACTGGACAATGCTGAAACTGCCCCCTGGCCATCTCAGGCTGTGCCTGCCAATAATTAAGGGCAGAGAATTGGGTGTTATAGTATGGGTTAGTGTGATTGATTCTGCTTATCAGGGAGAAATTGGATTGTTGCTCCAAAACGGGGACAGTGCTATGTCTGGGTCCATGGGATTTATTGTACTCCCTGTGCAATTGACGTGGTCAGTGAGAGGCCAGAGCAACTCGATAATGACAGAGCCACCAAGTATCATGCCTGGGTCCCATGGGATTGGAGGTTTCGCTCATTCTTTCAGGTAAAAACGCTTTTACTGCCACAGCGCTAGTCGAGAGTCATGTAGTCTCGGATGGAGGGTGGAAGAAGGAAGGCAGGATTATCACGTTCCATCTGCTCAGACCTGGGGCTGAAGCTGCCACATTTTACTGCCATTGTTTCCGTGATCTCCCTCTCTTGGCCGCCTTGTGCCCTGCAGGACTGAACTCTGTCACCCCTCAGTGATGAGATTTTGAATGTTCTCAAGGCTGAGGGCTGAGGAAAGGACTAGAATGGAAGCTGAGTGACAGCAGGACGGCCTGGTCAGGCTATTCTTAGCTCTTCTCTCTGTCCTTTCTGGCCAGGCTCTGAGGCCTGGAGTCGGCCCTGTACCAGCCGCCCCACATTTGCATGTTAATCCCAAACTCTTGATTCACTCCCCAACCTTTCCCTTTGGTAACCATAAGTTAGTTTTCTAAGTCTGTGTCTGTTTTGCAAATAAGTTAATTTGTTCATTTTTAAGATCCATTTGTATCATTAATTTTAGATTCCATATATAAGTGATATCATATAGTATTTGTCTTTGATTATTGAAAGCTGTTTATGGAAGGAGGGGGGATAACATTTTGTGGGACTAGGGTATTATTCATCGAGTGGTCAGATTAGTGGTCAATACAAGGTGTAGAATTTATGGCTGTGGGCACCCAGGGTAGAGGAGGGAGTGGCTTCTCTCATTGTTACCCTAAATAAAGAGCTTCGGGATTATATTCCTGTCCCTGAAACATAGTAGTCAGTGAGTTTGAGGTGCTTGTGCCAAACATAGAGGAATATTTCCACTGGACAATGCTGAAACTGCCCCCTGGCCATCTCAGGCTGTGCCTGCCAATAATTAAGGGCAGAGAATTGGGTGTTATAGTATGGGTTAGTGTGATTGATTCTGCTTATCAGGGAGAAATTGGATTGTTGCTCCAAAACGGGGACAGTGCTATGTCTGGGTCCATGGGATTTATTGTACTCCCTGTGCAATTGACGTGGTCAGTGAGAGGCCAGAGCAACTCGATAATGACAGAGCCACCAAGTATCATGCCTGGGTCCCATGGGATTGGAGGTTTCGCTCATTCTTTCAGGTAAAAACGCTTTTACTGCCACAGCGCTAGTCGAGAGTCATGTAGTCTCGGATGGAGGGTGGAAGAAGGAAGGCAGGATTATCACGTTCCATCTGCTCAGACCTGGGGCTGAAGCTGCCACATTTTACTGCCATTGTTTCCGCATCTCCCTCTCTTGGCCGCCTTGTGCCCTGCAGGACTGAACTCTGTCACCCCTCAGTGATGAGATTTTGAATGTTCTCAAGGCTGAGGGCTGAGGAAAGGACTAGAATGGAAGCTGAGTGACAGCAGGACGGCCTGGTCAGGCTATTCTTAGCTCTTCTCTCTGTCCTTTCTGGCCAGGCTCTGAGGCCTGGAGTCGGCCTGCCACTGTACCAGCCGCCCCACATGCTTTGCCTGCCCTCTGACCAGAGGCACTGGCAAGAGGCCAGAGGGCAGGCAGAGGGCCAGATCAGGGATTCATCCATCTTCCCTTGACTCCTGCCGGCCGAGGCTCTCGCTCCCTGCCGCTGGCCTCTCTGCACAGCTCTGCTCTCAGCAGGCCGGGAGAAGCACCCCTCTCTGGGCAGAGGGCTAAGCCCTGGGTGTCTCCCCAGATTTGTTGGTCCCTTAACCCTGCCCACGCCTCTGTAAATAATCTCTGTGTGAAATGCTTTTCAGTTAAACCCCTTTGAGGATGCCATCTGTTTCCTGCTAAGACTTCAATGGGTAGAGCAGGGAAAATCACTGAGAAATGAGATACCATGGGCTGTTGTAAGACAAAGGGACATTTAGGGATATATAGGCCAGCACATCAAACCTGTCAATCCTAAAGGCAATCAACCCTGAATATTCATGGGAAGGACTGATGCTGAAGCTGCAGTACTTTGGCCACCTAAGGTGAAGAGTCAACTCATTGGAACAGATCCTAATGCTGGGAAAGATAGAAGACAGAAGTAGAAGGGCACAACGGGAAATGAGATGGCTGGATGGCATCACTGACTGATTGGACATGAATTTGAGCAGGCTCTGGGAGATGGTGAGGGGCAGGGAGACTTGGCGCTGCAGTCCATGGGGTCGCAAAGAGTCAGACCCAGCAGAGCCACTGAACAACAACAGGGCCAGCACTTTACGGCAGGCCAGAATACATGCCTTTCCACAGGCTGAAAAATGAAACGAAACAAAACAGTAATCTTTGGTCAGAGTTCATAGCTTTTTTGCTGTTGTTTATTTGTTTTGTTCAGTGTTGTCAGGTAGGAAAAGCCCGTGACACTAACTGGGTTGAGACGGAAGGGATTCCTCAGAGGCAGGGTGGTTCCTTCAGTGTGGAAACTAGGAGAGTCCTGGACACATCGGGGAGACAGGTGGTTATCTTAATCTCGGACTTCAGTCAGGACCTCTGAGTCCTCCTGAGCTGACCCTGCTGAAGGGACATTCCAGGCAAAGGAACATGCTTCTAGAATCAGGTGCTGCCTCCTCTCAATTCTGTATCAATGGCAGACATCTTTTATGGTCCCTGGCATTCTTTCCATGAATTCTACACATAGTCTGAGAATCCCCCTCTGACTAGGGGTCTAGGCAGCCAGTGTCAACTGACGAGAGTTGGAATGCCAGACAAGAACCATCTGCCACCTTGGAACTAGATCTTTGACCCCCAGATCAATGGCTGACCTGGGTCCCCTAGAGCCTCCAGAAGCTCTGTTGCCCTTGTAACCCAGACCTAGTGGATGTGGAAGACACTGTGGCCTTTTTGATTCCTTCTCCCTCTCTGCATCTCTGCATCTACTGTAGAAGCTTCAGAGGCTGACAGCATGTTGTAAGGTACATGTTGTAATGTATCTTGGTAATATTAACAACGCATATTGTTCTTTCCTTCTGTCTTTCTTTGGGGTTGGAGGTGGGAACTGTACATCAAACCTTAGTTCAATCCTAAAGGCAATCAACCCTGAATATTCATGGAAGGACTGATGCTGAAGCTGCAGTACTTTGGCCACCTAAGGTGAAGAGTCAACTCATTGGAACAGATCCTAATGCTGGGAAAGATAGAAGACAGAAGTAGAAGGGCACAACGGGAAATGAGATGGCTGGATGGCATCACTGACTGATTGGACATGAATTTGAGCAGGCTCTGGGAGATGGTGAGGGGCAGGGAGACTTGGCGCTGCAGTCCATGGGGTCGCAAAGAGTCAGACCCAGCAGAGCCACTGAACAACAACAGGGCCAGCACTTTACGGCAGGCCAGAATACATGCCTTTCCACAGGCTGAAAAATGAAACGAAACAAAACAGTAATCTTTGGTCAGAGTTCATAGCTTTTTTGCTGTTGTTTATTTGTTTTGTTCAGTGTTGTCAGGTAGGAAAAGCCCGTGACACTAACTGGGTTGAGACGGAAGGGATTCCTCAGAGGCAGGGTGGTTCCTTCAGTGTGGAAACTAGGAGAGTCCTGGACACATCGGGGAGACAGGTGGTTATCTTAATCTCGGACTTCAGTCAGGACCTCTGAGTCCTCCTGAGCTGACCCTGCTGAAGGGACATTCCAGGCAAAGGAACATGCTTCTAGAATCAGGTGCTGCCTCCTCTCAATTCTGTATCAATGGCAGACATCTTTTATGGTCCCTGGCATTCTTTCCATGAATTCTACACATAGTCTGAGAATCCCTCTCTGACTAGGGGTCTAGGCAGCCAGTGTCAACTGACGAGAGTTGGAATGCCAGACAAGAACCATCTGCCACCTTGGAACTAGATCTTTGACCCCCAGATCAATGGCTGACCTGGGTCCCCTAGAGCCTCCAGAAGCTCTGTTGCCCTTGTAACCCAGACCTAGTGGATGTGGAAGACACTGTGGCCTTTTTGATTCCTTCTCCCTCTCTGCATCTCTGCATCTACTGTAGAAGCTTCAGAGGCTGACAGCATGTTGTAAGGTACATGTTGTAATGTATCTTGGTAATATTAACAACGTGCATAGCATTGTTCTTTCCTTCTGTCTTTCTTTTTGGCTGTGCTGGGTCTTCGTTGTCACTCAGGCTTTTCTCTGGTTATGGAGAGTGAAGGCTACTCTCTAGCTGTGGTGTGTGGGCTTCTCACTGAGATGGCTTGTCCTGTTTCAGACCATGGGCTCTAGGGAGCACTGGCTGCAATAGCTGAGGCACGGGTAGTTGCAGTCTGTAGGCTTCAGAGCACAGGCTCAATAGTTGTGGTGCAGGAGCCCAGCTGCTCCACGGCTTGTGGAATCTTCCTGGATCAGGGATGGAACCCGTGTCTTCCACACTGACAGGCAGAATCTTTACCCCTGAGCCATCAGAGAAACTCCCATGGCATTGTTCTTAACTGTAATCATCTATTACTTATATTTTAGGGGTAAGAAAACAGAGTGTTGAGTGACTGACCCGGCTCAGACAGTGGACCCAGGATTTACTTCTGCACAGTTAGACTCTGAACTCTCTTACGTGTTGCATGGTGGGGCTCTCAGCTTGTTCACCTGAGTAACCTTGGCACCTGGTTCAAAGCCTGGCAGGTGATTAGTGTCAGTCATTAAATATGTGCTTAAAATTTTCAAAGATGGTAAATCCTAACATAGAAAGTTTCTTCTACTTTCAAGCCTCCTTTTCCCTGGACCCTTCCCTGACTTTATTAGGCTTCAAGAAAGGGCAGTCTTTGACCTAGTGGACCCAACCAGCAACCTGGGAGAAAAAAAGGAGCAGAGCCGATCACTGTTATGTGAGTCCAAATCCAGGCTCTCTGGCAGACATCATGGTCCCTGGCATTTTTTGACACATAGTCTGAGAATCCTCTCTGACTAGGGGTCTAGGCAGCCAGTGTCAACTGACGAGAGTTGGAATGCCAGACAAGAACCATCTGCCACCTTGGAACTAGATCTTTGACCCCCAGATCAATGGCTGACCTGGGTCCCCTAGAGCCTCCAGAAGCTCTGTTGCCCTTGTAACCCAGACCTAGTGGATGTGGAAGACACTGTGGCCTTTTTGATTCCTTCTCCCTCTCTGCATCTCTGCATCTACTGTAGAAGCTTCAGAGGCTGACAGCATGTTGTAAGGTACATGTTGTAATGTATCTTGGTAATATTAACAACGTGCATAGCATTGTTCTTTCCTTCTGTCTTTCTTTTTGGCTGTGCTGGGTCTTCGTTGTCACTCAGGCTTTTCTCTGGTTATGGAGAGTGAAGGCTACTCTCTAGCTGTGGTGTGTGGGCTTCTCACTGAGATGGCTTGTCCTGTTTCAGACCATGGGCTCTAGGGAGCACTGGCTGCAATAGCTGAGGCACGGGTAGTTGCAGTCTGTAGGCTTCAGAGCACAGGCTCAATAGTTGTGGTGCAGGAGCCCAGCTGCTCCACGGCTTGTGGAATCTTCCTGGATCAGGGATGGAACCCGTGTCTTCCACACTGACAGGCAGAATCTTTACCCCTGAGCCATCAGAGAAACTCCCATGGCATTGTTCTTAACTGTAATCATCTATTACTTATATTTTAGGGGTAAGAAAACAGAGTGTTGAGTGACTGACCCGGCTCAGACAGTGGACCCAGGATTTACTTCTGCACAGTTAGACTCTGAACTCTCTTACGTGTTGCATGGTGGGGCTCTCAGCTTGTTCACCTGAGTAACCTTGGCACCTGGTTCAAAGCCTGGCAGGTGATTAGTGTCAGTCATTAAATATGTGCTTAAAATTTTCAAAGATGGTAAATCCTAACATAGAAAGTTTCTTCTACTTTCAAGCCTCCTTTTCCCTGGACCCTTCCCTGACTTTATTAGGCTTCAAGAAAGGGCAGTCTTTGACCTAGTGGACCCAACCAGCAACCTGGGAGAAAAAAAGGAGCAGAGCCGATCACTGTTATGTGAGTCCAAATCCAGGCTCTCTTGGTTGCCTAATCTGTAAAATGGGATTTTAAATGGGGCATACCTCGAATAACTGTACTAATGTAATAAGTGTAAATTTGGCACACTGTGAATAACACTTAGTAGTAGCTTTTTTTCTTTAATTGATATTATTATAAATCAACCCAAATGTAGTAAGTTTAAGTGCAAAGGAAATTTTTCCATTTCTGGGAACAATCCTTTTCTTCTTCCAAGTTCCCTCTCCTAGTGGAGGGCTCTTTCCATGGAATCTATGTATTTCTTCCTTAAACCTCTGGTGGGTCAGGTGGTAAAGAATCTGCCTGTAACACAGGAGATTCAAGTTTGATCCCTGGGCTGGGAAGATCCCCTGGAGAAGGGAATGGCAACCCACTTTAGTATTCTTGCCTAGAGAATCTCATGGGTAGAGGAGCCTGACAATCCACGGGGTTGCAAAAAGTCGGACTGAGCCACTAAACACAACCCACACAAGCCTCTATTGATGTTTCTTTTCTGGAGAGAGTGGAAGGAGAGAAATCCTTGAGCGCCCTCTAGAGGCCAGTGGTACCCAACTTTTTGAAATCTTCAAGGACGGATTTTGTTTTTTCCTCCCTTTGCACTTCTGTGCCAGATGTTTGCTGTTTGGAGTGGGCTCTGCATTGCGTCCCACTCTGCTCTGGGTCCCAGGATGCTGACCTGTATTGACCACCTCTTTAGCCTCCCTTGCCCACCAGCCTTTTTCGGGTAGGTGTTGAGTGACTGACCCTGCTCAGACAGTGGACCCAGGATTTACTTCTGCACAGTTAGACTCTGAACTCTCTTACGTGTTGCATGGTGGGGCTCTCAGCTTGTTCACCTGAGTAACCTTGGCACCTGGTTCAAAGCCTGGCAGGTGATTAGTGTCAGTCATTAAATATGTGCTTAAAATTTTCAAAGATGGTAAATCCTAACATAGAAAGTTTCTTCTACTTTCAAGCCTCCTTTTCCCTGGACCCTTCCCTGACTTTATTAGGCTTCAAGAAAGGGCAGTCTTTGACCTAGTGGACCCAACCAGCAACCTGGGAGAAAAAAAGGAGCAGAGCCGATCACTGTTATGTGAGTCCAAATCCAGGCTCTCTTGGTTGCCTAATCTGTAAAATGGGATTTTAAATGGGGCATACCTCGAATAACTGTACTAATGTAATAAGTGTAAATTTGGCACACTGTGAATAACACTTAGTAGTAGCTTTTTTTCTTTAATTGATATTATTATAAATCAACCCAAATGTAGTAAGTTTAAGTGCAAAGGAAATTTTTCCATTTCTGGGAACAATCCTTTTCTTCTTCCAAGTTCCCTCTCCTAGTGGAGGGCTCTTTCCATGGAATCTATGTATTTCTTCCTTAAACCTCTGGTGGGTCAGGTGGTAAAGAATCTGCCTGTAACACAGGAGATTCAAGTTTGATCCCTGGGCTGGGAAGATCCCCTGGAGAAGGGAATGGCAACCCACTTTAGTATTCTTGCCTAGAGAATCTCATGGGTAGAGGAGCCTGACAATCCACGGGGTTGCAAAAAGTCGGACTGAGCCACTAAACACAACCCACACAAGCCTCTATTGATGTTTCTTTTCTGGAGAGAGTGGAAGGAGAGAAATCCTTGAGCGCCCTCTAGAGGCCAGTGGTACCCAACTTTTTGAAATCTTCAAGGACGGATTTTGTTTTTTCCTCCCTTTGCACTTCTGTGCCAGATGTTTGCTGTTTGGAGTGGGCTCTGCATTGCGTCCCACTCTGCTCTGGGTCCCAGGATGCTGACCTGTATTG
Source organism: Tragulus kanchil (assembly GCA_022376925.1). Taxonomy (NCBI): domain Eukaryota; kingdom Metazoa; phylum Chordata; class Mammalia; order Artiodactyla; family Tragulidae; genus Tragulus; species Tragulus kanchil. The sequence goes on along the minus strand of JAIOJX010000004.1, from coordinate 238,008,078 downwards.
ACCACCTCTTTAGCCTCCCTTGCCCACCAGCTTCTAGTTTATTTTAAGCAATGGAAATCACCAGCATTGAAATCTAGGGTATTATTTCGCCAGGCGCCTCCCTACCAGGTTGTTAAAAGCAGACAACACCCTTCCAGCAAAGCCCACTGCTCCCGTCAATCAGACTCTGAGATTTCTGGTTCTTTGGTGTTGGCTCTTCATGTTCCCCTCAGACCTAGGGATGGCAAGGTTTGTGCTGTTATTACCCATAACACAGCATCTCTCAGTCATTTCCTTGAATTCTTCCCACCCTGTTTTAAATAGTCTCCTTATTAAACTCTCCTCATTTCCCCTATTTGAGAGTGGCATCTGGCTCCTGATAATTCTCCTCATCCTGTTTCTCAGGCTTTCAGCTCAGTCCCAAGGAAGAAGCACCTTGACCTCATCTCTCCCTCACCTCCCTGGTATCTGGTGCTCCAACAAATCAGCTACTTCAAGTTTCCATAATAAAATGTGTTGTTTAGCACTCCAGGATTCTTGGATTAATTCATCCATCTGCGGTGCCTATACATACTCTGTGTCCAACCCCTTTACAATCCTCTCTCCTCCCTGACCTCTACCCAACCTCTTTCCTCTTCGGAGGTCATGGCTAAATAGCTGTGTCTTCTGTTCAGTCCTTCCTCCTCACCATGGTGGGCACTTTTTCCTGTCTCCCACCCATACCACTTTCATCCTACTGGGTAGCAGCCTTGCATTTTTGTTGGGCTTATCTTTTCACTAGTGCCTGTGGAGAATCCTGGCTGGTTTAATTATGTTTCATTGACTGGATTAATTAATACAAACCTAATCCAGCCAGAACATGACATTTCCTGGATCACAGGGATTTCTTCACAGGTGTTCTACTCAGCAGGAATCTGAGAACCTTTGATCTTCTGTTTGCTTTCCCCTTGAGAAGTGTACAGGGAACCTGTAGTTACATCTGCTGCTAGTTGCCATTTTGCAACCAAGAAGGAATAGAGTCTGAAGAAGAAGCTAGCATGGAGGGAGGGAGAGCCAAGAACCATGGGAACAGATCTGTGGCCTTGACCACGCTGTGCCCACATCTGTTCCACAAGCCAGCTGGAGATGGGTTTTCAGTGACACAAACTAAAAATACCCGCGACATTTATGCTAATAAAAAAGCAAAATTCATACGGTACAATTAGAAAACAACTCAGATCTTTTCTTCTTCTGCCCATTCAAGCTACGAAGAACTACTTCTTCCTCTATGTATGAAGACTGGGTGGGGGCAAGTGGGGAGAAGCGCTGTGCCTTATCTGTTGTTTCATTGATAATAAAATGTCTTCCAGTGCACCTCTGATTCAAAATCATTTTATTTCAGAAATTAAAGCATCCATCTCCTCTCCCCCTTTTGCTTTCTTTGCCGCAGAGTTTCCTGAAGAGTTGGGAAGAAAGGGCAGGACACACCCAGCTCCACCTCTCTCCAAGTCCCCTCTTATCACTTATGTCTGTCTGCAAAGCGGGTGTTGTTTGCTTTCTTAGTTGAATGGTGAACTGCTTTGCTGGAGTGAAGGGCTGAATTGGGTGAGAGCAGGGATAGTTCAGTTTGGAGCCTTCCAGCAGGTCTGTTTGGTTATATCCTTAATGTATGTATGCTAAGTTCGACTCTTTGCAACCCCATGAACTGTAGTCTGCCAGGCTCCTCTGTTCCTGGGATTCTCCAGGCAAGAATGCTGGACTGGGCTGCCAACCCAGGGATCGAACCCCGTGGCTCTTATATCTCCTGCATTGGCAGGCAGGTGCTTTACCAGTAGCTACACCTGGGAACCCATACCCTTAATACTTCAGCCAAGTCCTTTATTATCACAGCACTGATGGTGTCAATGCTGTCACTTCGACCTTCATCTGTCTGAAACCTGTGGGGCTCACCGGCTTCTCCATTTGAGTGGGAAAGAAAAGTCTTATTTGGGGGGCTTCCTTAAACACCATCACAATCCACAGACATGATTTTCCTCCCCAAGTAGTCTGTACATTTTTCCAAATCAGTTTACAACTTTTACAATGTGGGACAAGGTAACAGAGAGTCTAAATCCAGCTTATTGTGATAATTTAAATTATTTGATGATATCGGGAAGTAATGTTTTCCCCTTCAGAAGCCAACTAATTCCCCTCAGACTAGAGTTGCTAGATCGAGCAAATAAACATGCACGATGGCCCATTTAAAGTTGAAGTTCAGATAAACAGCAATTTTATGCTACTCTTTTCAGTGTGTGTCCTGTGTAATTCATGCAACTCAGTTAGGACACCCTGTATTGTACCTGGTAACCCTACAGCCTAGCTGATTTCTCCTTTTTGTCACCTAATGATTAACACCGTTGGGAATCTCTTCATGCTTACTGACCGTTTATATATCTTCTTTAGTGAAATGTCATTTCTGTTATCTGCTTAGGACCTGAAGGTAAATTCATTCTCTACCTTTGTTTTCATTTTTACTTCTATTTAAAATATTGTGTGGTTCATAGTACTGTGCTTAATAATGTTTATATCATGAATATATCAGAATAGTCTGAGGACTAAAATGATATTCCACACAGAGCATAAGACTTCCACTAAGTCATACAAGCTGAGCAAAAGTTGTAACCTGTGGCTGAGCTCATTGTGAATAAAGATGACACATTTGTAGTCAAGGGCTAGCTAGCCCTGAACTGGAATTCTGGAGCACTGACTTGTGGGGTTGGCTCCATGATGCTCTACTTGAACAGAGTTGGAAAAATCAGTGACCCTTCATTGATCTCTGGTTTCTCATCTCTAACTAAAAGGAATCAAAAGACTTTCCAGACTCCTACCAGAGCTAATGTTTTGCAGTTTTTCTGTTGTTCTGATTATTCATCAGAAAAAGCTTAGCATGTGCGGAATTTGACAGCAGTGTTTGTCAGCAGCAGGAGAAAAGTCCATTAGTGTCTCTGTAGCAGTGGTAATACATCAGCACCCATATGAATAGATTACTTTTTCATGTCTCCAGTGGCAGTATTTCAGGAACTTTTGTTCCAACACAGGATGTAGACCTCTTGAAGAGGGGTATAGTAGACTGCTTTTTCAGAAGGTTAAAATGCCATTAACTGACATTCACCATGATTTGATAAGAACTACTTAGGGAGAAAATATATAAATGACCATGTATCATGCCAAGACATATGGGCTGGGCACATGATGATCATATGATTTTTGTCTTTCATTTCTTTAATATAGTGTATCATAGTTATTGATTTTGCATGTGCTGAAATGTCTCTGTAACCTAGGGTAGTTCATCTTTTTTGACAACAGCCATCCTAGCAGTGGGGAAGTAGTATGTCATTATGCTTTTGATTTGTATTTCTTTAATGATGTAGGGAGTCTCTTCATGCTTACTGACCATTCATATATCTTCTTCAATGAAATGTCTTTTCAAGACATTTGGCGATCTTTTCATTGTGAGGCATACCTGCTTGAAGAAAAATAAAAGTTCAATGTGGTATAGAATGAGATCAGGCATGAAGTTTTAGAAAGCTTGTAAGAATTAAGTGAAGGAAAAGAGGGGAGTCAGGTGAAGATTTTACAGAAGTAGAGGCAGAGGGAATAGTGAAGGCTATGAAGAAAGTAAAAGATGTTAATTGGATAGGGAATGACTGGAAGGAGGAGCCACACTAAATAGGGTAGTCTCTGAAGCCTCTTCAAGCAGGGTCACTTGAGCAAAGACCTGTCAGTAATTGTCAATTTCATCTGCCCCTTCATCCCCCTTACTCACTCACTTGACAGGTCATAGTGATGTGTCACTTCACCTGACCTTCTAATGCATAAGCTCATGATTAGGATGGAGAGGGGGAGGAGGAGCATGTACTGCCTTTTCTTCCTAATGGGAAAAAGGAGAAAATTCTTACAAGTGGAAACCTGATGACAATGGTCAAATGATATGGAAGAAGCTGGGTAAACTGAATTATTATCATGATTTAATGTGTTCTGAGACAGTAAGAGCTACCTGCTTCCTTTTAAGAATTAAATATTAAACTATAAGCCCTGAAAGAGGAGTTACTAAGTGTTTCAAGACAAGTCAGATAACCATTTGCCAACAAGCACTATTGGTTCAGGACCAAGGACAGCATTTCACAGCTTCTCCGCTCCCTTCCTTCATTTTTGGCTTCCTTCATAGCTCAATTGTTTCAGAAGTTTAAAACTTGACATTCACCATGATTTGATAAGAACTACTTAGGGAGAAAATATATAAATGACCATGTATCATGCCAAGACATATGGGCTGGGCACATGATGATCATATGATTTTTGTCTTTCATTTCTTTAATATAGTGTATCATAGTTATTGATTTTGCATGTGCTGAAATGTCTCTGTAACCTAGGGTAGTTCATCTTTTTTGACAACAGCCATCCTAGCAGTGGGGAAGTAGTATGTCATTATGCTTTTGATTTGTATTTCTTTAATGATGTAGGGAGTCTCTTCATGCTTACTGACCATTCATATATCTTCTTCAATGAAATGTCTTTTCAAGACATTTGGCGATCTTTTCATTGTGAGGCATACCTGCTTGAAGAAAAATAAAAGTTCAATGTGGTATAGAATGAGATCAGGCATGAAGTTTTAGAAAGCTTGTAAGAATTAAGTGAAGGAAAAGAGGGGAGTCAGGTGAAGATTTTACAGAAGTAGAGGCAGAGGGAATAGTGAAGGCTATGAAGAAAGTAAAAGATGTTAATTGGATAGGGAATGACTGGAAGGAGGAGCCACACTAAATAGGGTAGTCTCTGAAGCCTCTTCAAGCAGGGTCACTTGAGCAAAGACCTGTCAGTAATTGTCAATTTCATCTGCCCCTTCATCCCTCTTACTCACTCACTTGACAGGTCATAGTGATGTGTCACTTCACCTGACCTTCTAATGCATAAGCTCATGATTAGGATGGAGAGGGGGAGGAGGAGCATGTACTGCCTTTTCTTCCTAATGGGAAAAAGGAGAAAATTCTTACAAGTGGAAACCTGATGACAATGGTCAAATGATATGGAAGAAGCTGGGTAAACTGAATTATTATCATGATTTAATGTGTTCTGAGACAGTAAGAGCTACCTGCTTCCTTTTAAGAATTAAATATTAAACTATAAGCCCTGAAAGAGGAGTTACTAAGTGTTTCAAGACAAGTCAGATAACCATTTGCCAACAAGCACTATTGGTTCAGGACCAAGGACAGCATTTCACAGCTTCTCCGCTCCCTTCCTTCATTTTTGGCTTCCTTCATAGCTCAATTGGTAAAGAATCTGCCTGCAATGCAGGAGACTTGGGTTCGATTCCTGTGTAGGGAAATTCTCCTGGCGATTTCCTGGTGGGCTACAGTCCATGGGGCTGCAACAGTCGGATGCAACTTAGCAACAAAGCCACCACCTTCATTTTATCTCTGTCACACTTGCACACAACACTGGATGTCTGTACATTCCTACAGCCAGCACTCCAATAGGGCCAGAACACACCGTTCCCACAGAGCCCTCCGTTCTATTGGAGTTCATCCCACGAATAGGACGCCATTACTTACATGCTTTCTTCTCCTTCAAAGCTTCTCTCTTACTTTTTTTCCCAATTGTGCTAAAATATACCCAATATAAAACTGACTATTTAGCTATTTATTAGTATATAGCTCCGTGACACAAAGTACATTCACTAATAGTTGTACAACTATTACCATCCACCTAAATATGTTTTATTTCCTCAAATTGACACTCTATACACATAAAATAGTAGCTCCCCATCTCCTTCTCCCCTTCAGTCCCTGGCAAACACCTTTCTACTTCCTGTCTCTTCCCCCAACCCTGCCACCACTACCACTTTTTATGTAGTCTGTGGATTTCCACAGAATAGTTCATGGATGGCATAAGCATCACACCTAGGAATTATACATGCAAATTTTCAGACCCCTGACCTACTGAACCAGAAATTTTCAAGTGGAGCTCAGCTATTTGTATTTTAACAGGTCCTTCAGGTGATCCCCAGTGCCTATTTCCTGCAAAAGTTGTTTTTTTTTTTTTTTTTTTTTTCAGTGACTTAACTGGTGTCTTGGGGGAGCTGGGTGGTTGAATATAAAATAAGACTTGGTTTGAGGCTCAGACCATGCAGCCACAAAATGTATTTTAAAGAAATCTTGTGGCATGATTTGCCCAACTATTGATGCGCATTATAATCAGCTGGAAATCCTGTTTGAGAACACACAGACTTCTTGTATTCACATCCGACTTTCTAAATCAAAATCTCTGGGGTGGGGTTCAAGAATTGGTACCTAAGCTACCCTGATGATTCTTACATATTTGTCAGTGGCATGCAGGACAAATAGACACAGATAAGTCCTGAAGTCAGAAAGTAAGTTAGGGGTTATGGAAATGTTCCAGGAAGCAGAGGACGTATAAAGGGGCTGGAGTCAAAAGAACAGAAAGATGGAAAAATAAAATCAGTTGTGAGGGCATAATTGATAGGACTTGGTGACTTAATGTTGATTAACATAAATCATTCACAGTCTTTAAAAGAAAAAAGGTTAATGCTTTAATGATTCAGAAAGATCTGCTATTTTCCTTTCTAGGTATTCTCCTCTATTTAGAAGCAACTGTATCCAGAAGACAGCTACATTGCTAGGCTAGAGGCTACAAGGTAGTTGTTGTTTAATTGCTCAGTTGTTTAAACCCATGGACTGCAGCATGCCAGGCTTCCCTGTCCTTCACCATCTCCTGGAGTTTGCTCAAACTCATGTCCATTGAGTCAATGATGTCATCCAACATCTCATCCTCTCCCACTGTCTTCTCCTTTTGCCTTCAATCTTTCCCAGATTCAGGGACCCTTGAACAATGTTGGGTCAGAACTCTGACCCCTCAAAACCTTTTACTGCTAGCCTACTGTTGATTGGAAGCCTTACTGAAAACATACATGGTTGATTAATATTTATTTTGGATGTTATAACCTGATGTATACTTAATTCTTACAATAAAGCAAACTAAAGAAAATGTTACTGAGAACATCATAAGGGAGAGAAAGTACATTTACAGTGCTGTACTGTATTTATCCATACCATAAGTGTATGTTGTCTGTTGATAAGATGAATCACTTACTTGTATCTATCTACATCAATAGTCTTGTATAATATAAAACACTATAGATGTGGTACTTATTATCAACACTAGACATCAAAAATAAAAGGATGATGTGAAAAAGAAATCCATATTTTTATAGGTTTAACAATTTATGCATTGATAATGAAGCAAAAGCAATATGGTCTGCTTTATGGTAAGCTCAGGTCAGTTCAGTTGCTCAGTTGTGCCTGACTCTTTGTGACCCCATGGACTGCAGCACACCAGGCGTCCCTGTCCATCAGCATCTCCTGGATCTTGCTCAAACTCACGTCCACTGAGTTGGTGATGCCATCCAACTATCTCATCCTCTGTCATCCTCTTCTCCTTCTGCCTCCTGTTTTCCCCAACATCAGGGTTTTTCCAATGAGTCGTCTCTCCCACCAGGCTCCCCTGTCCATGGAATTTTCCAGGCAAGAATACTGGAGTGGGCAGCCATCTCCTTCTCCAGGGGATCTTCCTGACCCATGGATTGAACGTGGGTCTCTCACATTATAGGCAGATTCTTTACTGTCCGAGCCACTAGGGAAACCCTTATAGTAACCTAATGTAATGAATACAAACGCTTCATGGTAACCTAGCCTATAAACTCCGAATGCGACCATATAAAATTTTTATAGCATACAGGATTATAATGATATTCACAGTACAGTACTGGAAATGTTGTTACATTTTTAAACACTTATCTATGATAATAGGCTGATAGGCAGTTTCTCTAATTACAAGGGAGAGGCATACTGTATGGTAATACAATTCTTTGGAAGAAAAGTTATAAAACAATATTAAATTGAACACACTATTAATTTAATATGAAACATCACTCATCTTATGCCTATGTTAGGATACACTAGAACCTACATATGTTTATGCATTCATGACATACCTAAATTTCTTTTTTTGATATTGCTAGGCTACAGTTTGTCCAAAACCTGATGTATACTTAATTCTTACAATAAAGCAAACTAAAGAAAATGTTACTGAGAACATCATAAGGGAGAGAAAGTACATTTACAGTGCTGTACTGTATTTATCCATACCATAAGTGTATGTTGTCTGTTGATAAGATGAATCACTTACTTGTATCTATCTACATCAATAGTCTTGTATAATATAAAACACTATAGATGTGGTACTTATTATCAACACTAGACATCAAAAATAAAAGGATGATGTGAAAAAGAAATCCATATTTTTATAGGTTTAACAATTTATGCATTGATAATGAAGCAAAAGCAATATGGTCTGCTTTATGGTAAGCTCAGGTCAGTTCAGTTGCTCAGTTGTGCCTGACTCTTTGTGACCCCATGGACTGCAGCACACCAGGCGTCCCTGTCCATCAGCATCTCCTGGATCTTGCTCAAACTCACGTCCACTGAGTTGGTGATGCCATCCAACTATCTCATCCTCTGTCATCCTCTTCTCCTTCTGCCTCCTGTTTTCCCCAACATCAGGGTTTTTCCAATGAGTCGTCTCTCCCACCAGGCTCCCCTGTCCATGGAATTTTCCAGGCAAGAATACTGGAGTGGGCAGCCATCTCCTTCTCCAGGGGATCTTCCTGACCCATGGATTGAACGTGGGTCTCTCACATTATAGGCAGATTCTTTACTGTCCGAGCCACTAGGGAAACCCTTATAGTAACCTAATGTAATGAATACAAACGCTTCATGGTAACCTAGCCTATAAACTCCGAATGCGACCATATAAAATTTTTATAGCATACAGGATTATAATGATATTCACAGTACAGTACTGGAAATGTTGTTACATTTTTAAACACTTATCTATGATAATAGGCTGATAGGCAGTTTCTCTAATTACAAGGGAGAGGCATACTGTATGGTAATACAATTCTTTGGAAGAAAAGTTATAAAACAATATTAAATTGAACACACTATTAATTTAATATGAAACATCACTCATCTTATGCCTATGTTAGGATACACTAGAACCTACATATGTTTATGCATTCATGACATACCTAAATTTCTTTTTTTGATATTGCTAGGCTACAGTTTGTCCCAAGTGTTTTCAAATTGATGCATATTTCCAAAAAAATCCAATGTATTATATTTATTGAAAAACAAATCTATGCATAAGTGGACCTGTGCAGTTTAAACCCATGGTGTGCAAGGTTTAACTCTAAATTTTCAGTCTAAGTGCCTATGGGGAAATGAACAGCAGGTGGCACCTCTGTGCTATGCCTGAGCTCTCAGTCTTTAAAGGGAACTAATCCTAGGATGACTGACTAAAATAATAACCCTTCCTAGAGCTGAAGTAGATAAATTCAATTTCTGATTCAAGAGGCATATCTGGAAGAGGAGAGTTAAATAAAGACTCCATTCTGAAGGGCAGAAGAGGGAGGGGGCCAGGGATATACATATGACTAATCTGGGATTATATGTATCTGTAAACAGCAAAACTCTGTAAAATAAAAAAGAATCCATTTTGTTCTACCTTCGTACCTGACCTCTAATGATACATTGCAGATTTTTAAATATTGTGGCTCAAGTCCAGAAGATTAATAAAGTTGCAATCTGAGAAGGTCTCAAATAATCAGGTAGAATCACATAAATTTAAGCATGAGTTTAAGAAAAAAAATTCCAAACTTGGGCCACTTTTCCAATGTCCACCTCTGAGCTTTTGCTGTTTGCAGAGTTTAAGAATAGCACAAAAGAAATAAGATCAAATATGAAAAATAATGGCAAGGGCAGTTAGGAATAATAAATGATGAAATTTAATAATAATAACATTTAATAATAAATAAAGGAGATGTTACTTTTTTTCTTTTGTAAAGCTAACTGGCAAAGCATTAGGCAGAATAAAGAATTTTATATATTTTTGATATGCTTCCAATCACAAAAAATGGCATCATGACTTAGTGATTAAGAGGTGGTGCCTGGAAGCACCCACTAAAATATAAAACTCTGCCACTTCCTAGCTGTATATCTGTGACTGAGCAGCTTAGTATCTCTGCCCGTCAATTTCCTCATTTATAAAGTGAAAATAGGAAAAGTGGTATCTCCATAACGTACAAAGTGACTAGTATAATAAAAATATTTTTTAAAGCAGCTTTTATGTGATGGGACAGTATGTGATTCTTTTATTCAATTAAAGGTATGTATTTTTGGATAACTGGGAAAAGTTAAAAAAATTTTTCAGTAAGTGTGCATGCTCAGTTCACCTATGTTGCAGCATGTATCAGAATTTCATTCCTTTTTAGGACCAAGTATCACTCCATTGTACGTATGTATCACATTTTGTTTATTGATTGATCTGTTGGATTCATGACTTGTTTCCACTTATTTGTTACTGTAATTAATACTACTATGAATATTGGTGTTCAAGTATCTGGTCCAGCCCCTGTTTTTAATACACTTGGGTGTATATCATTTTAGGAACTGTTAAACTGTTTCCACAGTGCTGTGTCCTTTTACACTCCCACCAGCATCCAGCATTATTTTTTTTAATATGTGAGTCTTTTTGTTTTGTTATGTTTTTCAATGTTTATTTTGCTTTTTACTTTTACAGAGTTTTGTTGTTTACAAATATATATGATCCCAGATTAGTCATATGTATGTCCCCCCCCCCCCCATCCCACCCCTTCAGGCCCCCTCCACAGCGCCCCTGCAGGATCCCCTTTTCTTACAGCACAATGACAATAGCTTTTTTTTTTTTTTTTTGCTCATATGATAGTATAGGTTTTCATGCTACTTCCTTTACACCTCCCACCCACTGTTCATTTCCCTATGTGGGTCTTTTCAAAAATCAAATCTAGACTGAAAATAAGTAGCAAAGCTTAAAGTCCTGCCACAGCTTGCTGAAAGCTGCTAGCGTCAACAGTCTTGACGCATCACCTCCTAGACTAGAACAATGTTTTTCTAGGTACACAGCTGAAACTCCCAAGGCAATCACCAAGTGGCTTATTATTAATACATCTGTAGAGTCCTTGAGACCACTCCATATCTGCTGAATCAACATCTTTGGGAATGAGGTCCCCTAAATCATCATTATGCATGGTAAAATATGAGACTCAGAAACCTACATTGTTGAGTTCTCAAAGGCAGGCAAAATATCTGTCACTTGTGTGTCCCTCACTGCCAAATATGTTGAAGATATTCAACAAACATATACCTGAAATAATATTGCAAATTAAATCTGCTTGATTGCTATGTACAGTGTTCATTACAACTAAAGTCTATCACTAGACAAATAGTTAGACAATCTGTAATTTCGGTGTAGTATACCTTTCATTTATCCAGACTGTATCTTACCAATTGTGGTTTATTATGGTATATTATGTTGCCAAGAGTGCTTATTCTATATGTAATTTTCAGCTGAGTCCTTCAAGCTTTGAGTCAGGGTAAAAAAGGATATGAACTTGGAACTGGAAGAGCTGTCTTTGTGTAATCTTTGATAATTAAAATAAAATATCTAAGAATCAAGTTTATAATTTCTAAACGTTGGCAACATTTTGTAACTCACTATGTAGTGTTACTGAAGCTCAAATGACAGTCTAGGAAAGTCTACTGTAGCAATGGCTGTAGTTACTGTGTAGCCTGATATTTAAACAAAACAAAAAATATGTTTCTAAGTTTTCCTAAAGACTTATATATGCTGGTGTATCAATCTGCAGCTCTAAGCATACGCAAACGAGATTGGAACAGAAACACAGCAGAAAAACATTAAGTGGATGCACAACATCCATTCATTCATTTATCACGTTTATCCAGCATCTACATTTATAACACGCTGGGCGTGTGTGAAAAATAAATTCAAGTCTGTCCTCCAGAGATTTAGCTCTTTTATGTATACTAATACCTAGCCAGCTGCCCCATTTCAGATCAAACTCGTATTTCTCATCCACACCAACCAGTCCGGGATCCGCTTCAAATTCGCGCGCCCACTAATCTACAAAAGCTTAAAGTCCTGCCACAGCTTGCTGAAAGCTGCTAGCGTCAACAGTCTTGACGCATCACCTCCTAGACTAGAACAATGTTTTTCTAGGTACACAGCTGAAACTCCCAAGGCAATCACCAAGTGGCTTATTATTAATACATCTGTAGAGTCCTTGAGACCACTCCATATCTGCTGAATCAACATCTTTGGGAATGAGGTCCCCTAAATCATCATTATGCATGGTAAAATATGAGACTCAGAAACCTACATTGTTGAGTTCTCAAAGGCAGGCAAAATATCTGTCACTTGTGTGTCCCTCACTGCCAAATATGTTGAAGATATTCAACAAACATATACCTGAAATAATATTGCAAATTAAATCTGCTTGATTGCTATGTACAGTGTTCATTACAACTAAAGTCTATCACTAGACAAATAGTTAGACAATCTGTAATTTCGGTGTGTAGTATACCTTTCATTTATCCAGACTGTATCTTACCAATTGTGGTTTATTATGGTATATTATGTTGCCAAGAGTGCTTATTCTATATGTAATTTTCAGCTGAGTCCTTCAAGCTTTGAGTCAGGGTAAAAAAGGATATGAACTTGGAACTGGAAGAGCTGTCTTTGTGTAATCTTTGATAATTAAAATAAAATATCTAAGAATCAAGTTTATAATTTCTAAACGTTGGCAACATTTTGTAACTCACTATGTAGTGTTACTGAAGCTCAAATGACAGTCTAGGAAAGTCTACTGTAGCAATGGCTGTAGTTACTGTGTAGCCTGATATTTAAACAAAACAAAAAATATGTTTCTAAGTTTTCCTAAAGACTTATATATGCTGGTGTATCAATCTGCAGCTCTAAGCATACGCAAACGAGATTGGAACAGAAACACAGCAGAAAAACATTAAGTGGATGCACAACATCCATTCATTCATTTATCACGTTTATCCAGCATCTACATTTATAACACGCTGGGCGTGTGTGAAAAATAAATTCAAGTCTGTCCTCCAGAGATTTAGCTCTTTTATGTATACTAATACCTAGCCAGCTGCCCCATTTCAGATCAAACTCGTATTTCTCATCCACACCAACCAGTCCGGGATCCGCTTCAAATTCGCGCGCACTATCTCTTTAACGCGTAATAGAGTTCCGATTGCATCGATCACAGGTTCATCACCTTCTTCCAACCACTGGTCTCCTTCCTTACTCGGCTACTAGCCTGCTTCTGGTGTGAAGTCGGGGAAGCGCAGGTGTTAGTAAAGCTCGAGCTTGAGGTGTGGTGACACCTGACCCCAGGCGTCGGATCTGCCGGGTGGTGGAGGTCCCGCTCCCCACGGCGCCGGCGCAGCCTCGGGGCTCGGCTGGCCACGCCTGGAGCGCGGGGTTTGACCGGGGCGCCGTTGTTGCAGTGACCGGTAGGCGCTGGCACTCCAGGCCGACGGTTCCGGCCACCGCACGGTCCCAGCCTCCCTCCCCGCCCCTCCCTGCCCCCGGTTCCCCCCGCGGGCAGGAGCCGGGAGCCGACCGCTCCCCCATGGCCTCCTCCCGGTAAGGACGGGCTGAGGGTGCGCCCTCCGGATCCGGGCCGGGGGCGGGGGGGCCAGGTCGGGGCCACGCCCGCCCCTAGCGGGAGCTGGAGGCAGGCGGCCTCCGCTGGGGCCCGGGCCGCTAGCTCCTCGCCCCTCGCCCCGGGGCGCCCCTGGCTCCTCCTCTGACCCTGGGGCTCGGGGGGCGCAGAGCCCTGGCGGGGCTCCGGGCGCTCCTCCCGAGTCTCGAGCTCCGATCGCCCCGGCAGCCCCATAGCCCCAGAGTTCTCTGAGGGTCTCCGAGCGCCTGCGTCAGAATCACCTGGGAGGTTTTCGGAAATCTGCAGTTTTAAAAACAAAAATATGTTTCTAAGTTTTCCTAAAGACTTATATATGCTGGTGTATCAATCTGCAGCTCTAAGCATACGCAAACGAGATTGGAACAGAAACACAGCAGAAAAACATTAAGTGGATGCACAACATCCATTCATTCATTTATCACGTTTATCCAGCATCTACATTTATAACACGCTGGGCGTGTGTGAAAAATAAATTCAAGTCTGTCCTCCAGAGATTTAGCTCTTTTATGTATACTGATACCTACCTAGCTGCCCCATTTCAGATCAAACTCGTATTTCTCATCCACACCAACCAGTCCGGGATCCGCTTCAAATTCGCGCGCACTATCTCTTTAACGCGTAATAGAGTTCCGATTGCATCGATCACAGGTTCATCACCTTCTTCCAACCACTGGTCTCCTTCCTTACTCGGCTACTAGCCTGCTTCTGGTGTGAAGTCGGGGAAGCGCAGGTGTTAGTAAAGCTCGAGCTTGAGGTGTGGTGACACCTGACCCCAGGCGTCGGATCTGCCGGGTGGTGGAGGTCCCGCTCCCCACGGCGCCGGCGCAGCCTCGGGGCTCGGCTGGCCACGCCTGGAGCGCGGGGTTTGACCGGGGCGCCGTTGTTGCAGTGACCGGTAGGCGCTGGCACTCCAGGCCGACGGTTCCGGCCACCGCACGGTCCCAGCCTCCCTCCCCGCCCCTCCCTGCCCCCGGTTCCCCCCGCGGGCAGGAGCCGGGAGCCGACCGCTCCCCCATGGCCTCCTCCCCGGTAAGGACGGGCTGAGGGTGCGCCTCTCCGGATCCGGTCCGGGGGCTGGGGGGCCAGGTCGGGGCCACGCCCGCACCTAGCGGGAGCTGGAGGCAGGCGTCCTCCGCTGGGGCCCGAGCCGCTAGCTCCTCGCCCCTCGCCCCGGGGCGCCCCTGGCTCCTCCTCTGACCCTGGGGCTCGGGGGGCGCAGAGCCCTGGCGGGGCTCCGGGCGCTCCTCCCCGAGTCTCGGAGCTCCGATCGCCCCGGCAGCCCCATAGCCCCCAGAGTTCTCTGAGGGTCTCCGAGCGCCTGCGTCAGAATCACCTGGGAGGTTTTCGGAAAGTACCGGAGCCGGGGCCCCGCCTCGCACCTGTGACTGCGCGCCGGCGGGCGGGGCCCCGGAACGTGCATTTGCAGCGCGCTGCCCCGGTGGTCCCCGGCGGGCGCTCGCTGCAGGGGAGCGCGAGCGGAGGCTTCGGCAGGCCCGGCTGGGGACGGCTGCAGCTCGGCGTCCCCCGGTAGCGGTGGTCGCGTCTGCTCGCGCGGGGCGCTGCTGCCCGCACCCCCAGCGCCGCTGCGGCCGTTCCCGGGCCGGTCCCCGGGGGAGGAAACAGCGCGGATTCCCCGACCCGCCCGATTCGAGATCTGCACCTGCTTTCAAACCCTGACAACTTTCCTTCCCAGGAGGACCCGGTTCTGGAGCGTTATTTTAAGGGCCACAAAGCAGCGATCACCTCCGTGGACTTTAGTCCCAACGGCAAACAACTTGGTAAGTTTTCTTATTTTTTCTTTTTGTGATGAGACGCTCACGGTTGGTCGGAACCCAGCCAGGCCTCCCGTCCACGCTGAGAACCACGGAGGACCTTGTGGGTGGAGGTGGTGCTGAGAGCGGCCGAGATGCAGTCGGAACCGGAGGGACCTGAGCCGGGGCCACCTCGGCCATATCCCGGGACCCCGGGTCGGGCTGAGTCGCGGATGGGCCTGGGCCTGGGCCTCCCGCTTGCGCGATCTAACCACCAGGGGGAGAGAGTGGGAAGGGGAGGGGTTTGTCCTTGGCCCGGCGAGGGTGGGGTGTTGGCTGCAGAGTTTGTGAAAAGTTGTGAGACCGGCAGGAGGAAGTGGGGAGAGAGGAGTTGGCGCTGCAGCGGAGGCCGAGCCCGGGGAGGTCGCAGGTGACCCCGGGAAGCCTCCCTGCGGCTGCCCGGGAGCTGAGCGCCTGCAGGAAAGGAGAGGGACCTGCTCGGAAGTTCGCTCCTACCCGAGCCCGGAGCTCCAGCGTCGGATCCCGTAGCTCTTCCCCTGCGTGGGGACTCTGGTAGCCGCGTCCGCGCCCTAACCATGAGGATCCGGATGGCCGTGAGGTGGACGTGGGCAGGCAAAAGCTGCTTGCTGCTGGCGCTTCTAACAGTGGCCTACCTCCTGGTGGAACTCTCCGTCTCCACTTTCCACGCCTCCCAGGGAGCCGGCCAGGCCCGGGAGTGGGGGTCCAGACAGCTCTCGGAGAAGAAAGCAGTGGATTTGTCTCGACCGCTTTATGAGAAGCCCCCTGCAGATTCCCATGCCCTGGGGGAGTGGGGGAAAGCCAGCAAACTCCAGCTCAGCGAGAGTGAACTGAAGCAGCAAGAGGAACTCATTGAGAGATATGCCATTAACATTTACCTCAGTGACAGGATTTCTCTGCACCGCCACATCGAGGATAGAAGAATGTATGAGTGCAAATCCAAGAAGTTTAACTACAGGAGCCTTCCCACCACTTCGGTCATCATTGCTTTCTATAACGAAGCCTGGTCGACTTTGCTCCGCACCATCCACAGCGTGTTGGAAACTTCTCCGGCAGTCCTTCTCAAGGAGATCATCTTAGTGGACGACTTGAGCGACAGAGTTTATTTGAAGGCACAACTTGAAACCTACATCAGCCATCTCGACAGGGTCCGCCTGATTAGAACCAACAAGCGGGAAGGGCTGGTTCGGGCGCTCTTTGGGATTTTATGGAGGCCACTTTTGTGGGTGGAGGTGGTGCTGAGAGCGGCCGAGATGCAGTCGGAACCGGAGGGACCTGAGCCGGGGCCACCTCGGCCATATCCCGGGACCCCGGGTCGGGCTGAGTCGCGGATGGGCCTGGGCCTGGGCCTCCCGCTTGCGCGATCTAACCACCAGGGGGAGAGAGTGGGAAGGGGAGGGGTTTGTCCTTGGCCCGGCGAGGGTGGGGTGTTGGCTGCAGAGTTTGTGAAAAGTTGTGAGACCGGCAGGAGGAAGTGGGGAGAGAGGAGTTGGCGCTGCAGCGGAGGCCGAGCCCGGGGAGGTCGCAGGTGACCCCGGGAAGCCTCCCTGCGGCTGCCCGGGAGCTGAGCGCCTGCAGGAAAGGAGAGGGACCTGCTCGGAAGTTCGCTCCTACCCGAGCCCGGAGCTCCAGCGTCGGATCCCGTAGCTCTTCCCCTGCGTGGGGACTCTGGTAGCCGCGTCCGCGCCCTAACCATGAGGATCCGGATGGCCGTGAGGTGGACGTGGGCAGGCAAAAGCTGCTTGCTGCTGGCGCTTCTAACAGTGGCCTACCTCCTGGTGGAACTCTCCGTCTCCACTTTCCACGCCTCCCAGGGAGCCGGCCAGGCCCGGGAGTGGGGGTCCAGACAGCTCTCGGAGAAGAAAGCAGTGGATTTGTCTCGACCGCTTTATGAGAAGCCCCCTGCAGATTCCCATGCCCTGGGGGAGTGGGGGAAAGCCAGCAAACTCCAGCTCAGCGAGAGTGAACTGAAGCAGCAAGAGGAACTCATTGAGAGATATGCCATTAACATTTACCTCAGTGACAGGATTTCTCTGCACCGCCACATCGAGGATAGAAGAATGTATGAGTGCAAATCCAAGAAGTTTAACTACAGGAGCCTTCCCACCACTTCGGTCATCATTGCTTTCTATAACGAAGCCTGGTCGACTTTGCTCCGCACCATCCACAGCGTGTTGGAAACTTCTCCGGCAGTCCTTCTCAAGGAGATCATCTTAGTGGACGACTTGAGCGACAGAGTTTATTTGAAGGCACAACTTGAAACCTACATCAGCCATCTCGACAGGGTCCGCCTGATTAGAACCAACAAGCGGGAAGGGCTGGTTCGGGCGCGTCTGATTGGGGCCACTTTTGCCACTGGAGACGTCCTCACTTTCCTGGATTGTCACTGTGAGTGTAATACCGGTTGGCTGGAGCCCCTTTTGGAAAGGATTGCTCAAGATGAAACAGCAATCGTGTGTCCCGTTATAGACACCATCGACTGGAATACTTTTGAATTCTATATGCAGACTGAGGAGCCCATGATTGGTGGGTTTGACTGGCGTCTAACGTTCCAGTGGCATTCTGTCCCCAGACACGAAAGGGACAGGCGGACATCGAGAATTGACCCCATCAGATCACCCACCATGGCTGGAGGACTGTTTGCTGTCAGCAAGAAGTATTTTCAGTACCTTGGAACTTACGACACCGGGATGGAAGTGTGGGGAGGTGAAAACCTGGAGCTATCTTTCAGGGTGTGGCAGTGTGGAGGTAAACTGGAGATCCACCCGTGTTCCCACGTGGGCCACGTATTCCCTAAGCGGGCACCATATGCTCGGCCGAATTTCCTGCAGAATACTGCTCGGGCAGCGGAAGTCTGGATGGATGAGTACAAAGAGCATTTCTACAATCGAAACCCCCCAGCCAGGAAAGAAGCTTATGGCGATATTTCTGAAAGAAAGTTACTACGAGAACGGCTGAGGTGCAAGAGCTTTGACTGGTATTTGAAAAATGTGTTTTCTAATTTACACGTTCGGAGGATCGGCCAGGCTGGCACGGAGCAATTCGCAGCATTGGGATCTCTTCTGAGTGTTTAGATTATAATTCTCCTGACAACAACCCTACGGGTGCTAACCTTTCCCTGTTTGGATGCCATGGCCAAGGAGGCAATCAATTCTTTGAGTATACTTCAAACAAAGAAATCAGGTTTAATTCTGTGACAGAGTTATGTGCAGAAGTTCCAGAGCAAAAAAAGCACGTGGGAATGCAAAATTGTCCCAAAGATGGGTTTCCTGTCCCAGCAAACGTTATTTGGCATTTTAAAGACGATGGAACCATTTTCACCCTCGCTCAGGACTGTGTCTTAGTGCCTACCGGACCTCCGAGGGCCGACCCGATGTTCAGATGAGAACCTGTGATGCTCTAGATACAAATCAAATCTGGAAGTTTGAGAAATAGATGAGTGTAACAGCACTTTGCTCCTGAGCTGACAATAGCTTCAGGGAAGTCAAGGAGCCTTCAGAGAGTCTCCCTGGAAATTTATTTTATCGGCATTCACCCAGTGGTCATCTGCGATAGCTCTGTGAAAACTGTGGAGCATTTTGGTGAAAAAAAAACAAAACTGAACCTGGGTACACAGAGAGCTGCTGTTTAATATTCAAAGTGCCCTATGGGTTGTTTTATTTAAGAGCTTTGTCAATATGGGGTCTCTTACTTACTGAAGCCCATAAATTGGTGGGTTTGACTGGCGCCTAACGTAGGCATTCTGTCCCCAGACACGAAAGGGACAGGCGGACATCGAGAATTGACCCCATCAGATCACCCACCATGGCTGGAGGACTGTTTGCTGTCAGCAAGAAGTATTTTCAGTACCTTGGAACTTACGACACCGGGATGGAAGTGTGGGGAGGTGAAAACCTGGAGCTATCTTTCAGGGTGTGGCAGTGTGGAGGTAAACTGGAGATCCACCCGTGTTCCCACGTGGGCCACGTATTCCCTAAGCGGGCACCATATGCTCGGCCGAATTTCCTGCAGAATACTGCTCGGGCAGCGGAAGTCTGGATGGATGAGTACAAAGAGCATTTCTACAATCGAAACCCCCCAGCCAGGAAAGAAGCTTATGGCGATATTTCTGAAAG
Source organism: Tragulus kanchil (assembly GCA_022376925.1). NCBI lineage: Eukaryota > Metazoa > Chordata > Mammalia > Artiodactyla > Tragulidae > Tragulus > Tragulus kanchil. The sequence goes on along the minus strand of JAIOJX010000004.1, from coordinate 237,988,543 downwards.
AAAGTTACTACGAGAACGGCTGAGGTGCAAGAGCTTTGACTGGTATTTGAAAAATGTGTTTTCTAATTTACACGTTCCGGAGGATCGGCCAGGCTGGCACGGAGCAATTCGCAGCATTGGGATCTCTTCTGAGTGTTTAGATTATAATTCTCCTGACAACAACCCTACGGGTGCTAACCTTTCCCTGTTTGGATGCCATGGCCAAGGAGGCAATCAATTCTTTGAGTATACTTCAAACAAAGAAATCAGGTTTAATTCTGTGACAGAGTTATGTGCAGAAGTTCCAGAGCAAAAAAAGCACGTGGGAATGCAAAATTGTCCCAAAGATGGGTTTCCTGTCCCAGCAAACGTTATTTGGCATTTTAAAGACGATGGAACCATTTTTCACCCTCGCTCAGGACTGTGTCTTAGTGCCTACCGGACCTCCGAGGGCCGACCCGATGTTCAGATGAGAACCTGTGATGCTCTAGATACAAATCAAATCTGGAAGTTTGAGAAATAGATGAGTGTAACAGCACTTTGCTCCTGAGCTGACAATAGCTTCAGGGAAGTCAAGGAGCCTTCAGAGAGTCTCCCTGGAAATTTATTTTATCGGCATTCACCCAGTGGTCATCTGCGAGAGCTCTGTGAAAACTGTGGAGCATTTTGGTGAAAAAAAAAACAAAACAAAACTGAACCTGGGTACACAGAGAGCTGCTGTTTAATATTTCAAAGTGCCTTACTTATGGGTTGTTTTATTTAAGAGCTTTGTCAATATGGGGTCTCTTACTTCTTACTGAAGTCAATGGTGACTTGAGATACACAAAACGTTTAAGTGCCAGGTTTAATATTAAAGAATGTGAAAGTCCAAGCAAAAGAAGGGATGATTTATGTTGATGGGTAAGTTCACTGCACATCTCACTGAAAAAAAAAAAAAAATCAAACAGAACTCAGAAATGTGCAGTGTGCAGTTCAAGTTATTGCTATTATTGTTGTGCATAGAATTTGAATTTCCTTTAGCCAGCACAGTACATTTTAGGTATTGTTTATTTTTGTTAGTTCTAATTTTCCGTTACTCAAATAGAAATCAAGGAAATTTAATCTTCAGGAGAAAGGCCTAGTTTAGACATACTGTCTTTGGATGTGCATCTGAATTGGGTTTAGAGGTCTTTTTAATATACAGATATCTCAGAAAAATATACTCACATCTGAATGAAGTGGGAGCTATTTACATTCCACACTTGGCCAGCTTGTGCTCTGAGACCTAACTGATCTCTATTGATACCTCAAATTGCCCTGATTCTGTAAGCTGTCCTCTCTGTGAACTTGTTTGTGTGTGGAGGGCATTTTCTGATCGCACTTCCTTAAGCTATGAATGTATTGGAGAGGGACTCATTCAGAATACTGTGCTTCTCTTTGTTAATGCGTAATCACTTAAAGTAAACGTTGAGTAGTCATTTAAAATAAACACAGTAGAGGCCAACACTGTTTGCTGAAATGTGTGAAACTGAAAGTGGGTGTGGTTCTACGGAGGCTGTGGAACTCTCCTGCAGAGTTCTTGCAAGATTAGGACTTTGAAGGATTGCTCTTAGCCTTGACAATGGTGGATGAGGCCTTCCAGCTACCTAGCCCCTGAACTTGGCACTTGGACAGCTGTCAGTAATTATGGGTGCATGAATGGCTCAGTCAAAGAATGTGACTTTGGTCAAGTCATTTGATGAAATGACTCAGTTGGGGCCTCAGCTTGGGCCACATCAGTAAAATGTGGGTGCTGGAGCAAGTCTTGAAGATCCTCTCCAGCTCTGATTAAACAAAAAATGACCTGGGTACACGGAGAGCTTCTGTTTAATATTGCAAAGTGCCTTACTTATGGGTTGTTTTATTTAAGAGCTTTGTCAATATGGGGTCTCTTACTTCTTACTGAAGTCAATGGTGACTTGAGATACACAAAACGTTTAAGTGCCAGGTTTAATATTAAAGAATGTGAAAGTCAAAGAAAAAGAAGGGATGATTTATGTTGATGGGTAAGTTCACTGCACATCTCACTGAAAAAAAAAAAAAAATCAAACAGAACTCAGAAATGTGCAGTGTGCAGTTCAAGTTATTGCTATTATTGTTGTGCATAGAATTTGAATTTCCTTTAGCCAGCACAGTACATTTTAGGTATTGTTTATTTTTGTTAGTTCTAATTTTCCGTTACTCAAATAGAAATCAAGGAAATTTAATCTTCAGGAGAAAGGCCTAGTTTAGACATACTGTCTTTGGATGTGCATCTGAATTGGGTTTAGAGGTCTTTTTAATATACAGATATCTCAGAAAAATATACTCACATCTGAATGAAGTGGGAGCTATTTACATTCCACACTTGGCCAGCTTGTGCTCTGAGACCTAACTGATCTCTATTGATACCTCAAATTGCCCTGATTCTGTAAGCTGTCCTCTCTGTGAACTTGTTTGTGTGTGGAGGGCATTTTCTGATCGCACTTCCTTAAGCTATGAATGTATTGGAGAGGGACTCATTCAGAATACTGTGCTTCTCTTTGTTAATGCGTAATCACTTAAAGTAAACGTTGAGTAGTCATTTAAAATAAACACAGTAGAGGCCAACACTGTTTGCTGAAATGTGTGAAACTGAAAGTGGGTGTGGTTCTACGGAGGCTGTGGAACTCTCCTGCAGAGTTCTTGCAAGATTAGGACTTTGAAGGATTGCTCTTAGCCTTGACAATGGTGGATGAGGCCTTCCAGCTACCTAGCCCCTGAACTTGGCACTTGGACAGCTGTCAGTAATTATGGGTGCATGAATGGCTCAGTCAAAGAATGTGACTTTGGTCAAGTCATTTGATGAAATGACTCAGTTGGGGCCTCAGCTTGGGCCACATCAGTAAAATGTGGGGTGCTGGAGCAAGTCTTGAAGATCCTCTCCAGCTCTGAAAGGTCACACTTATCCATTCAGTGACTGCAGAATTTTTCAACACTTTTATCTCCTCTCTTCTGAGGTAGATAATGTTGTTGAACAACAGTCATTCCAAGCTGGAAGCTGTGAAGCTGTAAAAAAGAAATGGTTTTTAAAAACTAAGTGAGCTGAGCTCCACTGAAGTGCTTTATTTTGGATTGAATGGGAAGTGGTGGCCAGAGTTTGTATTCATTTTATTTTGACAGTTGCTGAACCAGTTTTTGTTTTTTATTCTTTAATCTTTCAAACTCTGAAAGTACTATATTTGGGTTAAGAATATGACTATTTTCCAAACTAAATTATGTGAGAAGTAAACATAATTTAAAGATCATTATTTTTACTGCATTTATTTCAATGTGTTATACCCAGAAATCAATCACAGGCTGAATTCAGAATTAAATCTTAATTAGTTCATTTTGGTTTAGATTTGTGAAAAATGCATGCTCCATAAAGCATCAATCCCCACAGTGCTTTTAAGCTGTGTTTGGTGTCTACTTGATGACTCAGAATTCTGAGTAGGAACTTGACAAAATCTGAATTTAAGAAAAGTTTTTAGAATAACCTTTTCGAACAGTAATATTGCTCTGTATTTTGAGTATTTTGTCTTTTGTTTCTTCAAATAAAAATGTGTTAATAATTTTCTGTATGTTATATAGCAAAGAATTGTCCGGATTCCATGTGCAATGTACATGACCTTCAGTGTAATTTAGAAAGAATTTGTAATAGTCCTCTGAATTGGTTAATTGGCAGCAGATATTCTCCTAAACTCACCCTCACTCACTCCTTGCTCAGTCTGCCTTTTTTGTTTTTAAAAAATCACCCTTTCTATTTTTATTTATTTTTGTTGTTCTTCTTGAGTGCTCAGTTGCTTAGTTGTGTCTGACTCTTTTCGACTCCATGGACTGTAGCCCGCCAGGCTCCTTTGTCCATGGCATTTCCCAGGCAAGAATACTGGAGTGGGTAGCCATTCCCTCCTCCAGTGGATCTTCCCAGCCCAGGGATCAAACCCGTGTCTCCTGCATTTGGCAGGTGGTTGTTGTTCTTAGCTCCCTGTCAAATGAGAGAACTGATTGATATATTCTAGATTGAGATATTTATTGGAATTATTTTTATTCTAGAATCTTTCTGTTCTCATCAAAAGAAAAAGGGAGTGATGAAAAATAAAGCACTGAATTTTTTATTCACCTTCTGCCTACACTGTTTGTGTGACCTATTCATCTTTTTGGAAGAAATTTTAGGCTCGTGTTTTATTTATATCAGTAATTCAGAATAAGTGGGTGGCTCATTCCTCACAGTAATATAGGTAACAGAAGATTGAGACCTTCGCATTCTCATATATAGGCATTTCCCATTTAATTTCTAAAATACATGGTAAAACTACAAAGTATATTTTGATTCCCTACTTCTAATTTATTGATACCAAAGCTCTTTTGTTGTATATGATTGAGTTGATCTTTTAAGTTAATTTACATGCTTAAAAAATTATGTAAAAAATTTGGTAGTCAAGAAGTTTCAACGTTAAGTGGTCACTATGTTATTCGGTGTTCAGTTCAGCGAATAGGTCGACTAAATAGTCATTTTTAGCAATCGTTTTAAAACAATGATAATCTAGTTATCTACAGAGTTTCTATAATTCAAAATAACTTGTTTATAAAAGAAAGTTTATCTATGCACCCAATGGTAGGCTCTTGAGTACTCATTATATGTCAGCAAATCAGACTTTTCTAGGTTGATGATCGGTTATTTTTCAGTTGTGTATTTTTAGTTGGTTTAAGGTCTCAATTTTAGTTAATAAAATACATTGTTTTGACTTGTTTGTTCTTTTGAATTTATGTTTTAATGATTTTTTTATGAGCACAAAGAATGTTGAGATTCAGATTAATCTCTTTTGAATGATGAATTTTTTTGTGTGTGATGAGTGATTTCCATCCTTTTTTTCCTTCTGTTCATGGTATTTGCAGTATTGATTAATACATGTAAAATAAAACATGTGCCTAATTATTTTTGCAAATGGATTCTGATGGTTTTAGCTTTTGGAATCACTCTTTCTATGAACACAGTTATGGATGGTAATAGAAGTAAGTTAAGCTTGTAATTATTTAACTTATTTGACAAAGGTCAACAGTAGAATATTAAAAAAAAAAAGTTGAATTTTGCATATTATTTTGCAAAGTGTCATTAATCAGCAAGTATTCTGTAGTGCTTCTAACACTGTTCATGCATTAATTACTCATAAACAAACTGGAAATGACCAGAGATCCTTGGGGCAAATTGGGGGCACTATAAAAAGGGAAACAAGTGAACACCTGAGCACATTAACACAGCATCCAAAACCCTGGGCCAAAAAGAAACATGTACCTCCTTGACTACATAGCACCATACTTCCCTCGGTCTTCTGTTTGTATTGGTCTGTCCTGAAGCATAATTCCTGTCCACCAGTAGCATTTTTCTTCCTCTTTAGTTTCTAAAATACATGGTAAAACTACAAAGTATATTTTGATTCCCTACTTCTAATTTATTGATACCAAAGCTCTTTTGTTGTATATGATTGAGTTGATCTTTTAAGTTAATTTACATGCTTAAAAAATTATGTAAAAAATTTGGTAGTCAAGAAGTTTCAACGTTAAGTGGTCACTATGTTATTCGGTGTTCAGTTCAGCGAATAGGTCGACTAAATAGTCATTTTTAGCAATCGTTTTAAAACAATGATAATCTAGTTATCTACAGAGTTTCTATAATTCAAAATAACTTGTTTATAAAAGAAAGTTTATCTATGCACCCAATGGTAGGCTCTTGAGTACTCATTATATGTCAGCAAATCAGACTTTTCTAGGTTGATGATCGGTTATTTTTCAGTTGTGTATTTTTAGTTGGTTTAAGGTCTCAATTTTAGTTAATAAAATACATTGTTTTGACTTGTTTGTTCTTTTGAATTTATGTTTTAATGATTTTTTTATGAGCACAAAGAATGTTGAGATTCAGATTAATCTCTTTTGAATGATGAATTTTTTTGTGTGTGATGAGTGATTTCCATCCTTTTTTTCCTTCTGTTCATGGTATTTGCAGTATTGATTAATACATGTAAAATAAAACATGTGCCTAATTATTTTTGCAAATGGATTCTGATGGTTTTAGCTTTTGGAATCACTCTTTCTATGAACACAGTTATGGATGGTAATAGAAGTAAGTTAAGCTTGTAATTATTTAACTTATTTGACAAAGGTCAACAGTAGAATATTAAAAAAAAAAAGTTGAATTTTGCATATTATTTTGCAAAGTGTCATTAATCAGCAAGTATTCTGTAGTGCTTCTAACACTGTTCATGCATTAATTACTCATAAACAAACTGGAAATGACCAGAGATCCTTGGGGCAAATTGGGGGCACTATAAAAGGAAGCAAGTGAACACCTGAGCACATTAACACAGCATCCAAAACCCTGGGCCAAAAAGAAACATGTACCTCCTTGACTACATAGCACCATACTTCCCTCGGTCTTCTGTTTGTATTGGTCTGTCCTGAAGCATAATTCCTGTCCACCAGTAGCATTTTTCTTCCTCTTTTAGTAATCCTTGCCAAATACCCTCCGTCTCTGCTGATCCCTGGCATGACACACTGTCTGAGCCTCACCAGTCTAAGGACTCTGCCTTATATTTCAGATGTCTTGTAGCCACATTTAAGCTTTGTGTAGTCAAGTTGGCCTCCCAGGTGCTTGTGGTATAAAGAATCCACCTGCCAATGCAGGAGATCAGGTTATGTGGGTCTGTCCCTGGGTCAGGAAAACCCCCTGCAGGAGGAAATGGCAACCCACTCCAGTATTCTTAGAGAATCCCATGGACAGAGGAGCCTGGCAGGCTACAGAGTCATAGAGTCAGACACAACTGAGTGGTTGAGCATGCACGCATGTAATCAAGCTAAACAAATTTTCACTGATCTTTTTTTTTAATGTACAATTTTAAAACCTACTATAAATATGCATGTTATAATCTTCCTAATAATGAGTAGTAATCTTGCTAGTAAGTTTCTAAGTGACTGCAGCCCTATGCAAATCATTTCATCTCCCTGAGGTTTCAGTTTGATGAACATTTTTTTTTTTAAAAAAAGATTGAAAAATCATCAGACTCAAAATATTAGTGGTTTCCAGGGCCTGGGGGAGGCAGAAATAGTGTCCGATTACTGATGTGGATGGATTTATTTGGAGGCTGTGATGGTGATGTGAGAATGTTCTGCGATTAGATGGTGACATTGGTTGTAGGTTGTACAATTTTAAGCAAGACACTGAATTATATACTTTAAAAGGATGAATTTGTGGTATGTGAATTATATCTAAATGTAAAAAAAAAAAACTTTCAGGGAGAAAAAGAGGCTGGAGACGTTCATGTGTCTCAGAAAAGATTGCTTTTTCCTCTGTCCCTCTGTGTATACTAGGCTTTAAACTGGACCAGCAATATTTGTTATTAATATGTGGGTCATGCTGAAATCCAGCAGAATTAAGGAAGTCAGGTAAACCTGTGCACCTCCTAGCTAACTATTAGACTGCAGGTAGAAGTCAGGTTGTATTAGAGTTTCCCTTAAAAGTTCTGAAAAACCTCAGTCAGTCCTTTTGAGCCAGAAGTAGAGATTATTATAAAAGGTGAAATGAGTTCTCAGAGTATTCAGTGGTCTGTGGCAGACCTGGAGACTAGAGAAGTCCTCTTAACTCTCTAGTAATCGGTTACTAGTTTTCCTTTTGTGCCCAGCTTGATCATGTCCGCGGCTGGCTGGGCAGGGATATCTGCTGCAGGCTGGCAGTGACCTCACCCACACCGTAAAGTAAATGAGTACTTTTATTTACAGTTATCTGATCCTCTTTTAAAAAGGAATAGGACATGCTCAACTTACATTTTTCTTCTTTTAAAAATTTAGTTCTGCTGTTTGTCAGGTGCTATTCTATGCTTGGTATACGTACGGAGGTTTACAAAACAGGTGTCCTTCTTAAGTGGTATGGAGACTTCATGGTCCAGTGATAGAGACAGATATTAACAAGTAACCACAAGTCATGTGCAGATACAACTTGAAACAGGAAAATAATCAAATATGGTAATGAAAAGGAACAGAGTTCTTTGAAGATAGTAACTGACACAATATACTTAAGTTTATGGGGGTCAAAGAACACTTCCCTGCAGAAGTTAGATTTCACTCAAGACCTAAAGGGGGAGCTATCCAGGCAAAGACTTAGAGGCAGAATTTGCTCTTTTTGTTTAGTCACTGAGTCGTAAATGTTCCATTAGGGCTGGAGGGAAATGTGTCCGATTAGAGGATGGATTATTTGGAGGCTGTGATGGTGATGTGAGAATGTTCTGCGATTAGATGGTGACATTGGTTGTAGGTTGTACAATTTTAAGCAAGACACTGAATTATATACTTTAAAAGGATGAATTTGTGGTATGTGAATTATATCTAAATGTAAAAAAAAAAAACTTTCAGGGAGAAAAAGAGGCTGGAGACGTTCATGTGTCTCAGAAAAGATTGCTTTTTCCTCTGTCCCTCTGTGTATACTAGGCTTTAAACTGGACCAGCAATATTTGTTATTAATATGTGGGTCATGCTGAAATCCAGCAGAATTAAGGAAGTCAGGTAAACCTGTGCACCTCCTAGCTAACTATTAGACTGCAGGTAGAAGTCAGGTTGTATTAGAGTTTCCCTTAAAAGTTCTGAAAAACCTCAGTCAGTCCTTTTGAGCCAGAAGTAGAGATTATTATAAAAGGTGAAATGAGTTCTCAGAGTATTCAGTGGTCTGTGGCAGACCTGGAGACTAGAGAAGTCCTCTTAACTCTCTAGTAATCGGTTACTAGTTTTCCTTTTGTGCCCAGCTTGATCATGTCCGCGGCTGGCTGGGCAGGGATATCTGCTGCAGGCTGGCAGTGACCTCACCCACACCGTAAAGTAAATGAGTACTTTTATTTACAGTTATCTGATCCTCTTTTAAAAAGGAATAGGACATGCTCAACTTACATTTTTCTTCTTTTAAAAATTTAGTTCTGCTGTTTGTCAGGTGCTATTCTATGCTTGGTATACGTACGGAGGTTTACAAAACAGGTGTCCTTCTTAAGTGGTATGGAGACTTCATGGTCCAGTGATAGAGACAGATATTAACAAGTAACCACAAGTCATGTGCAGATACAACTTGAAACAGGAAAATAATCAAATATGGTAATGAAAAGGAACAGAGTTCTTTGAAGATAGTAACTGACACAATATACTTAAGTTTATGGGGGTCAAAGAACACTTCCCTGCAGAAGTTAGATTTCACTCAAGACCTAAAGGGGGAGCTATCCAGGCAAAGACTTAGAGGCAGAATTTGCTCTTTTTGTTTAGTCACTGAGTCGTGGGCAACTCTTTTTGCGACTCTGAGGAATGTAGCCCACCCTCTGTCCATGAGATTTTCCAGGCAAGTGTTGCCATTTCCTTCTCCAGGGGATCTTCCTGATCCAGGGGTCCAACCTGCATCTCCTGCATTGGCAGGCAGATTCTTTACCACTGAACCACCTGGCAAGCCCAGAGACAGAATTTGTTGTTCGTTTGCTCAGTCATATCCGACTCTTTGTAACCCCTTGGACGGCATCACGCCAGGCTTCCCTGTCCGTGATGTTCTCGTAGAGTTTGCTCAGATTCCTGTCCATTGAGTTGGTGATGCCATCCAACCATCTCATCTTCTGTCACCCCCTTCTCCTCCTGCCCTCAAGCTTTGCTAGTATCAGTGTCTTTTCCAAGACCCTGACATAGAATAGCATGACCAAAAATTCAGGGTGGGAAAGAGATTGTCCTTGATCAAGCAGATAAAAGAAGACCAGAGTGGGTAGAGCCTGTAAACAATGGAAGAAAGGCAGCTTTGGGATGTGAAGTTGCAAGAAAGGCAGAAGCAGCTCACGTGGGTCTGTGGAGGCTGTAGCAGCTTAAATGGCAACCCTCCAAAAGATGAGTCCGTGTCCTAATCTCCAGAACCTGTGAGTGACTTGATTTGAAAGAAATGGTCTTTTGCAAATGTAATCAAGGATCTTGAGCAGAGATCCTCCTGAACTGTCTGGGTGAGTCCTAAAATGAGACCTACAGAGAGATAAGATGAGAAGGGCACATGAAGCCAGAGGCAGAGATTGAAATGACAGAGCCACCGGCCATGCCGATTCTGAAAGCACCAGAGGCTGGAACAGGCAAGGAAGGAAATCTCTAGAGCCTTTAGTGGGAGTGTGGTCCTGCCAACACTTTGATGTTGGTCTTTCAAAACTTTGAGAGAATAGATGTATGTTGTTTTAAGCCTCCGAGGATTCTTGCTGGTAAAAACAAAGGCAAGGAAGATAGTAACTGACACAATATACTTAAGTTTATGGGGGTCAAAGAACACTTCCCTGCAGAAGTTAGATTTCACTCAAGACCTAAAGGGGGAGCTATCCAGGCAAAGACTTAGAGGCAGAATTTGCTCTTTTTGTTTAGTCACTGAGTCGTGGGCAACTCTTTTTGCGACTCTGAGGAATGTAGCCCACCCTCTGTCCATGAGATTTTCCAGGCAAGTGTTGCCATTTCCTTCTCCAGGGGATCTTCCTGATCCAGGGGTCCAACCTGCATCTCCTGCATTGGCAGGCAGATTCTTTACCACTGAACCACCTGGCAAGCCCAGAGACAGAATTTGTTGTTCGTTTGCTCAGTCATATCCGACTCTTTGTAACCCCTTGGACGGCATCACGCCAGGCTTCCCTGTCCGTGATGTTCTCGTAGAGTTTGCTCAGATTCCTGTCCATTGAGTTGGTGATGCCATCCAACCATCTCATCTTCTGTCACCCCCTTCTCCTCCTGCCCTCAAGCTTTGCTAGTATCAGTGTCTTTTCCAAGACCCTGACATAGAATAGCATGACCAAAAATTCAGGGTGGGAAAGAGATTGTCCTTGATCAAGCAGATAAAAGAAGACCAGAGTGGGTAGAGCCTGTAAACAATGGAAGAAAGGCAGCTTTGGGATGTGAAGTTGCAAGAAAGGCAGAAGCAGCTCACGTGGGTCTGTGGAGGCTGTAGCAGCTTAAATGGCAACCCTCCAAAAGATGAGTCCGTGTCCTAATCTCCAGAACCTGTGAGTGACTTGATTTGAAAGAAATGGTCTTTTGCAAATGTAATCAAGGATCTTGAGCAGAGATCCTCCTGAACTGTCTGGGTGAGTCCTAAAATGAGACCTACAGAGAGATAAGATGAGAAGGGCACATGAAGCCAGAGGCAGAGATTGAAATGACAGAGCCACCGGCCATGCCGATTCTGAAAGCACCAGAGGCTGGAACAGGCAAGGAAGGAAATCTCTAGAGCCTTTAGTGGGAGTGTGGTCCTGCCAACACTTTGATGTTGGTCTTTCAAAACTTTGAGAGAATAGATGTATGTTGTTTTAAGCCTCCGAGTTTTTGGTAATTTCTTACAGCAGGTGCAGGAAACTAAGACAGAGGCCATGTTTTAAGATTTTTGTTTTGAGAGCCGTGAAAATTTGCCAAAGGTTTTGAAGTGAGAGAATGACACAATCTGATTCGTACCTTGAAACAGTAACTCTGGTTACTGTGTGGAGATTGAACTCCTGTGAGCAGAGCAGTCAGTTAGGAGCTATTACAGAAGCATCAGCAGGAAATGATGATGGTTCACACGAGGATGGTGGTCTTCAAACTAGGAGGTTAGCCTGGGAAGGAGAGAAATTTGGGAGCTGCTAGCATATGAGTGGTACTTAAAGTCATGGAATAGATGAAGTCATCTGGGAGAAACAGAACAGTGAGGGCCAATGGCCCATTTCAAGGTGACTCAGTGGTAAAGACTCTGCCTGCCAATGCAGGAGATGCAGGTTCGTTTCCTGGCTCTGGGAAGATCCCCTGGAGAAAGGAATGGCAACCCACTCCAGTTATTCTTGCCCATGGACTGAGGAACCTGGATGGCTACAGTCGATGAAGTCACAAAGAGTCAGACACAACTTAGTGACTAAGTACACACGCATGCAAAAATCTCCAACCTTTGGATCAGAAGAGGAAATAACAAAAGAGTCCAAGAAGGAATAGTCAGAAAAATAGAAAGGAAAGCCACTATCACAGGGTATTATGAAAGCCAAGGTGCAGATAGTTCAGTTCAGTCGCTCAGTCGTGTCCAACTCTTTGCAACGCCATGGACTGCAGAATCCCAGGCTTCCCTGTCCTTCACCATCTCCCAGAGCTTGCTCAAACTCACGTCCATTGACTAATCCATCCAACCATCTCATCCTCTGTCGTCTTCTTCTCTTTTTGCCTTCTATTTTTCTCAACATCAGGGTCTTTTCCAATGCGTTGTCTCTTCGCATCAGGTGGTCAAAGTATTGGAGCTTCAGCTTCAGCAAGTGGGATTAAAATGTTGAAAAGAGAAAAGATGTTAGTTAGTCTTTAGAGAAAGTTGGAGAGGGAGCTATGGCAGAATTGAGCACCACTGAGCAGTGTGCAGAGGTCCATGTGAAATCAGTGATCTTGAATTTATATTGTTCCCAGTCTTCCTCCGAGTGTGTCTAGCAATTACCACTGTCACAGATACAGTTTCAGAGAACAGACAGTGACTGGGATTTTGCCAGAGGAATTTGAAGGAAGGAGGACAACTCAAAGGGTTGAATATATGTGTAAGAAGGGGTTTATAAATTGGGTAGGGAAAGAAACAAAGATTACAAATTGGATTGTGAAGTGAAAATAGTGAAAGAGGCTCAGTAGAGAATGTAGGTCAGTGGTTTGGAGTTCTGGATGAGACAGAAGCTGTGAGCAAGCAAGCTATACGCGTGTTGTTAAGGCTAGTGGTTTTCAATTAGTAATCAGAGAAGTGTTGGTTCTGCTGGTGCCAGTGTCCAGGGTGTCGGCTTTGGAGTGGGCTGCTGAGGAAGCATGGAAGAAAAGGTCTTCAGAGAGGCCTGGTTGTCCCCTTGATCTGAAATGTTTGTTACTGCCTCACTGTGCTTGACTGGTTCCTTCGTTTCCTTCCTATCTCCACTTTAAAATATCTCTGATCACTCCACCTGGATTAAGCATCCTATGCTCAGGAAACCTTCTCAGATGACATCCTGCTTTATCTTTTGTGCCTCTTGTCTCAGTTTAAGAGGTTAGGTTTGCCTGCTTGTTGACTTGTTTTCTCTCTTGTCAACTTAAACGGAAGCTCCCTGTGTAGAGATCTGCCCATCGTGTTACCTAGGACTGCCCCCTGCCCCAGCCACTGTGCTTACCTGTGGGAGGGCTGAGATGTCTGTCGAGTGGACTAATAATACAGAGTTGGAATGGAGAGACAGACTTTGACCCTGGGGTAGGTGAAGTGTGAAATAGAAAATGATTGTCACTTGGAAGGGTTTCAAGGAAAACCAAGCAGAGTCACAGTGTAAGTAGGTAGGTAGGAGGAGGGACTGTCAAAGAGTAGGATGTGTATACAAGAGAGATCCTGCATGGGCGTTTCTCTGGCCAGTGGTTGCTTTGGGGAAGGAGAGCAGGTGTGGTTACCACAGTCAGCTCAGGGGCTGTCCAGAGCATCATGGGGATGGGAGTGCAGGATGGTTGATGGCGGCAGGCCTGGGGGCCTCAGCTCCTGGTCATGAGTGGTGGAAAGAGAATGTAAAGCATGGTGGATTTATACTCACCAGTCTCTTGGAAGATGGTGGGCTCTTCGGTTTCACAGGATGGATTGGTAGGTGATGAGAAAGGAGAGGATAGGAAAACAACACTCCCTGAATCTCATCCTTCTTTGCGCAGGCAGAAACGGGAACTTGAGTAACTTTGCTGAAGCGATGTACCTAGTAAGCACCAGGGTCTGGCTGATCCCGGTTTCCAGTTAGCTTCGGGGAAAGCAAGCTATACGCGTGTTGTTAAGGCTAGTGGTTTTCAATTAGTAATCAGAGAAGTGTTGGTTCTGCTGGTGCCAGTGTCCAGGGTGTCGGCTTTGGAGTGGGCTGCTGAGGAAGCATGGAAGAAAAGGTCTTCAGAGAGGCCTGGTTGTCCCCTTGATCTGAAATGTTTGTTACTGCCTCACTGTGCTTGACTGGTTCCTTCGTTTCCTTCCTATCTCCACTTTAAAATATCTCTGATCACTCCACCTGGATTAAGCATCCTATGCTCAGGAAACCTTCTCAGATGACATCCTGCTTTATCTTTTGTGCCTCTTGTCTCAGTTTAAGAGGTTAGGTTTGCCTGCTTGTTGACTTGTTTTCTCTCTTGTCAACTTAAACGGAAGCTCCCTGTGTAGAGATCTGCCCATCGTGTTACCTAGGACTGCCCCCTGCCCCAGCCACTGTGCTTACCTGTGGGAGGGCTGAGATGTCTGTCGAGTGGACTAATAATACAGAGTTGGAATGGAGAGACAGACTTTGACCCTGGGGTAGGTGAAGTGTGAAATAGAAAATGATTGTCACTTGGAAGGGTTTCAAGGAAAACCAAGCAGAGTCACAGTGTAAGTAGGTAGGTAGGAGGAGGGACTGTCAAAGAGTAGGATGTGTATACAAGAGAGATCCTGCATGGGCGTTTCTCTGGCCAGTGGTTGCTTTGGGGAAGGAGAGCAGGTGTGGTTACCACAGTCAGCTCAGGGGCTGTCCAGAGCATCATGGGGATGGGAGTGCAGGATGGTTGATGGCGGCAGGCCTGGGGGCCTCAGCTCCTGGTCATGAGTGGTGGAAAGAGAATGTAAAGCATGGTGGATTTATACTCACCAGTCTCTTGGAAGATGGTGGGCTCTTCGGTTTCACAGGATGGATTGGTAGGTGATGAGAAAGGAGAGGATAGGAAAAAACAACACACCCTGAATGTCATCCTTCTTTGTGGAGGCAGAAAGGGGAAGTTGAGTAACTTTGCTGAAGCGATGTACCTAGTAAGCACCAGGGTCTGGCTGAGCCCGGTTTCCAGTTAGCTTCGGGAGCCACACTTTTCCATTAGCTCAGTTTCATACAAACAGTCAGAGTTTAAGAGCGTTTTCCTATGACGTGCACAATCTGAGCAGCACGTTAGAAGTTTCCATTTAAAATTTAGGATTGATGTTATTACCTCTTCTCTTTCTGTGTTCAAGGTTACCCTGTCATTAACTCATTCCCTGTATAATCTGTGTTGTAAAGTAAATGATGGTGTAGAGCAAGTTTATTTACCTTTTTTCTGACCGAATAGAGGCAGAATGAAATTGCGAATTTTTTAAAATTATTTTCCTGACAGTGAAACCATAGTTAAAAGTTTGCCAGAAATTCTTTTTCTGTTCTGGCTCTTAATGGCAACCTGTGTAGCAGCTTTATTGAAGCTGCTTCTCCTGTTACAGTTTTGAAAAATTGCTCTCAAGTGCTAAAGTAACTCAGGTACACACTGAGAGGTAGTAATGGAGAGCGGTCTTTCTCAGATTTCCACGTTGGTCAGAATTAACTGAGAAGGTGGGCAAAAGTTCAGATTCCTGGGTTTCACTCCAGAGAATGGAGCTTACTAGAAATACACGCTTTTAACAAGGTCCCAGGAATGCACCCCAAGGACTGTAGGCCACCAGGCTCCTCTATTCATGGAATGCTCTAGGCATGAATACTGGAGTGGATTGTCATTTCCTTCAGGGGATCTTCCCAACCGAGGGATCGAACCCACATCTCCTGCACTGGCAGACGGATTCTCTACCACTGTGCCACCAAGGAGGCCTGTGGAGTCTCATAGAAAGACCCAGGTGGGGGTAAGGATGTGTATACAAGGTGGGGGTTTTGGGGCTTTGGGGAAGGAGAGCAGGTGTGGTTACCACAGTCAGCTCAGGGGCTGTCCAGAGCATCATGGGGATGGGAGTGCAGGATGGTTGATGGCGGCAGGCCTGGGGGCCTCAGCTCCTGGTCATGAGTGGTGGAAAGAGAATGTAAAGCATGGTGGATTTATACTCACCAGTCTCTTGGAAGATGGTGGGCTCTTCGGTTTCACAGGATGGATTGGTAGGTGATGAGAAAGGAGAGGATAGGAAAAAACAACACACCCTGAATGTCATCCTTCTTTGTGGAGGCAGAAAGGGGAAGTTGAGTAACTTTGCTGAAGCGATGTACCTAGTAAGCACCAGGGTCTGGCTGAGCCCGGTTTCCAGTTAGCTTCGGGAGCCACACTTTTCCATTAGCTCAGTTTCATACAAACAGTCAGAGTTTAAGAGCGTTTTCCTATGACGTGCACAATCTGAGCAGCACGTTAGAAGTTTCCATTTAAAATTTAGGATTGATGTTATTACCTCTTCTCTTTCTGTGTTCAAGGTTACCCTGTCATTAACTCATTCCCTGTATAATCTGTGTTGTAAAGTAAATGATGGTGTAGAGCAAGTTTATTTACCTTTTTTCTGACCGAATAGAGGCAGAATGAAATTGCGAATTTTTAAAGTTATTTTCCTGACAGTGAAACCATAGTTAAAAGTTTGCCAGAAATTCTTTTTCTGTTCTGGCTCTTAATGGCAACCTGTGTAGCAGCTTTATTGAAGCTGCTTCTCCTGTTACAGTTTTGAAAAATTGCTCTCAAGTGCTAAAGTAACTCAGGTACACACTGAGAGGTAGTAATGGAGAGCGGTCTTTCTCAGATTTCCACGTTGGTCAGAATTAACTGAGAAGGTGGGCAAAAGTTCAGATTCCTGGGTTTCACTCCAGAGAATGGAGCTTACTAGAAATACACGCTTTTAACAAGGTCCCAGGAATGCACCCCAAGGACTGTAGGCCACCAGGCTCCTCTATTCATGGAATGCTCTAGGCATGAATACTGGAGTGGATTGTCATTTCCTTCAGGGGATCTTCCCAACCGAGGGATCGAACCCACATCTCCTGCACTGGCAGACGGATTCTCTACCACTGTGCCACCAAGGAGGCCTGTGGAGTCTCATAGAAAGACCCAGGTGAAACTCTACTCCTTTCCATTCTCATGACCCTGCGCAAGTTACTTCATCTCACCAAGCCTTATTTGCTCATCTGTGAAGAAGGGATAATGATAGTCAACCTACTTCTTCGGGAGGATTAAGTAAAAGGATGTTTACCAAGTTCTTAAAAGGATTTGGCCCTTAGTGACAACTCTGGAAGGGTTTGTGTTGTTAAGAAGCTCCTAAGCCCTCAAGGAGACATGGAATTTGAATAAGTTAAATTTCTCCACATTGTCGTTACTAAAGGTAATTTCTAAAGCAGCCACAGTTCCTTTAAGACTGCTTATACTACTGGCAGGCTAATTATCAGCTAACAGGGAGATTATTCCCTATTCAGGGTGGAGGAATTTTGAATTAATGCCATCACTTAATTGTATCAGTACTATAACATAGTGCTTGAATTGGACAAACTGATTCTGAAAGTATTAGATGGGATATTAAATTTTATCTAGTTATGGGTAGAATATTATCTTTTGATTGTGCAACCATCTCTGTTGATTCTCTCTGGGTTTGTGATGTGTGTGCTTGAGGATTACATTTTATTTTTCTTGTCTTAAAAAATATTGACAGGGAACTGCTTCTCTTAGAGTTTTCTAGAAGATTTCCTTGTTTATATTTCCCCGAAGAAAGTGGTCCAGTGTTTCTGTTGTAGCCCAAAGACCAACATGAACCTGGAAATGCAGCAGAAAGTACAAAATCATCTTGTGTTTAAACTAGAGAGCTGAGTTCCATCCTGTTAGTGGGTTTTGTTTTGTTTTGTTTTTTAAAAAACTTATTTTATTATTTGTTTGACTGCATTGAGTTTTAGTTGCTGCACGCAGGATCTTTCATGGTGGCGTATGGGCTTAGTTGCCTTGCAGCATGTGTGATCTTAGTTGCCTGACCGGGGATTGAACCTGCATCCCCTGGAAGGCAGACTCTTAACCACTGGACTGCCAGGGAAGTCCCCTGTTAGTGGGTTTCAAAGTAGGGCATAATGAGAGTAGAAAATACATTGAGGAACTTCTGAAATAATTGAAAAGTTCAAGAATTTTTACAGAGGTGATTGAGTTTTTTAGACTTGACTATGGAATGAAAAGGCCTGAGGGGAATATAATCCAGATTTTTTAAAGTTGTGAAGGATACTAGATTGTGGACATGGATGTTTTTAATAAATTCTAAAGTATGTACTCTTTTTTATTTTATTTTTGTTTGAAGTATGTACTCTCTGACCCATCAATAATTATTTTGAGCATTGATCACAGAAGTAGTTTGCACATGTCAGAGATGACACATATTTATTACAACATTGGTTGTAAACAAAAGGGTTAACTGGTTACATAAATTAAGGTATGGGTATACCATGGAATGGCTTCCCTGATGGCTCAGCGGTAAAGAATCTGTCTTCAATGCAAGAGACATGGGTTCTATTTCTGTCAGGAGTATCCCCTGGAGAAGGAAATGGCCACCCACTCCAGTATTCTTGCTTGGAGAGTCTCCTGGACAGAGGAGCCTGGTGGGCTACAGTGTATGGGGTCACAAAAAGAGTCAGACACGACTTAGCGACTAAACAACAACCCCATAGTATACTCTGCAGCTATGAAAATAACAGGTCTGCTTCTGCCTCCAGTCATGATGGCATGTGAGTACCAAACTTGCCCTCCAGCTGAGAACAACTGTAACATGAGACAGTATATGAGGCAACTGTTTTCATTGTATGAGGTTGAGCAACAGGGACTGTAAACCAGTCATCCTTGCAAGGATGAAGCGCCAGGTGAGCTCCTCCCGGCCCCGACCCCCACCCCCTTGCCTGGGCTTTCTCCGTGGAGCTCTCTTCCTGCTGCACAGCGAAAGGTAGAGCTGCAGAGGTCTTACCTCCAGCTGTGTCAGGCTGCAGTGTGTGTGCGAAGCCACTGCTGAGTGGGGTAGGTGGCCTCAGCTCTCTCTGGGGGCCACTGCAGTTTTGGCTGAGGTGCAAGTTGAGAGAGTTATGTGGTTTAGGGGACATCCCTTCCTGCCAGGCTGGAGGCGGGGGAGGATGAGCAGGAGGATGGTGATCCCAGTGTCCTTGCCAAGTGGAGCCAGACCAAGCTGTAGCTCAGACAAAGGGGAGATCTTGCCCAGCATCTCGGGTCAGATACCAGGCCAGGCCTTAGGCATTAAGACCACATCTGAGGAACTTCTCTGGTGGCCCAGTGGCTAAGACTCCTAGCTTCCAATGCAGGAGGCCTGGGTTCAAGCCCTGGTCAGGGAGCTAGATCCCACATACTGCTGTCAAAAAAAAAAAAAAAAAGACCACATCTGAAATCAAGGGCTTGCCTGAAAACTCAGTTCAAAACTGCAGTAGTTTTACTCTAGCAAAGAATAAAACCAAGTCTGACAAGGTGAAAAGGGGTAGAACTGCACCCTGGACTCTTGTTAGTAGGATTACTTATTGCAGGAGTGTGGGTTAGTGATTCTGAAACTGTGTGCTGTAGACTTGAACAAAAATATATCAAGTGTAATGTGAACCAGTTTTGTTTTGTTTTTAATGTGAGAGAGGAGAGTTACAGATGTTAAAAGAGGAAAGGCTGGAATGTATTCTGTGCTGTTAGATTGGGATTAGTGTTGTCAGTGTGAATGCATTGTTTATAATATCTTTATCTTGATTTCTATGTATAGATAGATACAGCCTTGCATTTTCAACCTAGTATACTCTGCAGCTATGAAAATAACAGGTCTGCTTCTGCCTCCAGTCATGATGGCATGTGAGTACCAAACTTGCCCTCCAGCTGAGAACAACTGTAACATGAGACAGTATATGAGGCAACTGTTTTCATTGTATGAGGTTGAGCAACAGGGACTGTAAACCAGTCATCCTTGCAAGGATGAAGCGCCAGGTGAGCTCCTCCCGGCCCCGACCCCCACCCCCTTGCCTGGGCTTTCTCCGTGGAGCTCTCTTCCTGCTGCACAGCGAAAGGTAGAGCTGCAGAGGTCTTACCTCCAGCTGTGTCAGGCTGCAGTGTGTGTGCGAAGCCACTGCTGAGTGGGGTAGGTGGCCTCAGCTCTCTCTGGGGGCCACTGCAGTTTTGGCTGAGGTGCAAGTTGAGAGAGTTATGTGGTTTAGGGGACATCCCTTCCTGCCAGGCTGGAGGCGGGGGAGGATGAGCAGGAGGATGGTGATCCCAGTGTCCTTGCCAAGTGGAGCCAGACCAAGCTGTAGCTCAGACAAAGGGGAGATCTTGCCCAGCATCTCGGGTCAGATACCAGGCCAGGCCTTAGGCATTAAGACCACATCTGAGGAACTTCTCTGGTGGCCCAGTGGCTAAGACTCCTAGCTTCCAATGCAGGAGGCCTGGGTTCAAGCCCTGGTCAGGGAGCTAGATCCCACATACTGCTGTCAAAAAAAAAAAAAAAAAAGACCACATCTGAAATCAAGGGCTTGCCTGAAAACTCAGTTCAAAACTGCAGTAGTTTTACTCTAGCAAAGAATAAAACCAAGTCTGACAAGGTGAAAAGGGGTAGAACTGCACCCTGGACTCTTGTTAGTAGGATTACTTATTGCAGGAGTGTGGGTTAGTGATTCTGAAACTGTGTGCTGTAGACTTGAACAAAAATATATCAAGTGTAATGTGAACCAGTTTTGTTTTGTTTTTTAATGTGAGAGAGGAGAGTTACAGATGTTAAAAGAGGAAAGGCTGGAATGTATTCTGTGCTGTTAGATTGGGATTAGTGTTGTCAGTGTGAATGCATTGTTTATAATATCTTTATCTTGATTTCTATGTATAGATAGATACAGCTCTCTATTTGTATCTAATTTTTTAGTTCTGCCTGTTGAGATATCTGTTTCTATCTTATTTCTTAGGTCTGTTAACTGCCTGTGTTTGCCTGCATGCTAAGTTGCTTTAGTTGTGTCTGACTCTTTTTGACCCTATGACCGTAGCCTGCCAGACTTCTCTGTGCTTGGGATTCTCCAGACAAGAATACTGGAGTGGGTTTCCATGCCCTCCTCTAGGGGATCTTGCTGACCCAGGGATCAAACTCAGGTCTCCTGCATCGGCAGGCAGGTTCTTTGCCACTAGTGCCACCTGGGAAGCCCGGTAGCAATGAGCAAACATAGTTTCCACATCTTGGCTTCTAAATATTAACCTCTTTGAAGAAGAATCAGAACTTTCTGGGGCAAAAAGACCTATTCCAGGCCTGGAGCAGGGAAGGTACATGTTGGAACAAGCTGTAATTCTGAAAGTATTTAAAGAATGATGGATACATGAGAAGGACACAGAGGCATGTGTTCATGGGCTCTTCTTAGCCAACTCTGAAACAGTATGAGAGTCAGAATAAATAATGATAGTTCTGGATAATAGCCCATTGAGTAAAATAATCCAAGTCCATATTGATGTAAATGAGTAATTGAATAAGTAGATAAGTGGAGATAAAAGATTCTTCCTTAAAATAGTAAATTAGCAAATTAAATAGTAGTTCATCAACTAAACATTAATTAGTAAATTATAGAAAGAATAATGGGTTGAAGGATGCTAAAATTATTGGGTGACAGTTTGTTGAGGAAAAGGATATTTACATAGTTTAAAGTATCTTCCCCACAAAATACTTATTAATTACAATGAGGAATAGCACTAACTTTACAAGGCAAAAACTACCTTTACCAAGTGGTCAAAGTTAATCTCACCAGTATTGGGACAAACAGATATCGAATGTTCCCTAATACAGTGTACCCTCATAAGGGCACAGCATAACTTTTGTGATATTCTTGTCAGAAATATATATCCTGAATCTAATAAGAAGGAAACATCAGCCAAAAACAAATTCAGAAAAAGAGACCAGATTTGTGATGGCCAGAGGCACTGGTAGGAGAAGGAGGAATTGGCTGAAGGTGATCAAAACATACAAACCTCGAGTTCTAAGATAAATAAGTACTAAAGATACATAAATATAATTAATACTGCTGTACATAATATATGGGCTTCCCAGGTGGCACTGTGATAAAGAACCCACCTGCCAAAGCCAGAGATGCAAGATATGTGGGTTCAATCCCTGGGTCAGGATGATCCCCTGGAGGAAGACATGGAAACCCACTCTAGTATTCTTGCCTGGAAAATCCTATGGACACAGGACCCTGGCGGGCTACAGTCTGTGGGGTTGCAGAGATTCAGACATGACTGAGTGACTGACCAACCAACCAACATTATATATAAAAGTTGTTAAAAGAGTGAATTCTAAGAGTTCCCTCATGGAGAAAAATAATTTTTTCCCTATTTCGTTACTGTATCTATATGAGATGATGGATGTTCACTAAACTTACTGTGATGATCATTTGGTGTATGTAAGTCCAATCACCACGCTGTACACCTTAAATTTAATCTGTGTGGTATATGTTATATCACTAGAGGAAGTACTAATAACTAGAGGAAAAAAATAGTCTAGACAAAAACATAATTAGGCACACCTGTTAGTTCAAGGCTTCCCTGGTGGCTCAGATGGTAAAGCATCCGCCTACTACATAGGAGACCAAGTCTTGATCCCTGATCCAGGAAGATCCCCTGGAGAAGGGAATGGCTACCCACTCCAGTATTCTTGCCTGGAGAATGCCACAGCTCATCCATGGGATTGCAAAGAATCAGACACAACTGAGTGACTTGACTTTCTTTCACTGTCATAGAAGGATACTCAAGAAAATGTGTATCCTCTCTCATATGTGCTTAAACAAATATATTAAATATGCCTCTAGCAAAGGGAACCAGATGGCCAAGGGCTGGAGGAAATGTAGTAAATATTCTTGTAATATTGGAATTCTGTGCTGTATACATTTATTATCAATAGTAAAAAGAAAATGGAATTTAACAAAGTAAAGGGGAAAGATGGTTTAAAAAAAACAGATTGGCCATAGGAGCTGGAGGAAATGCTTACCTTGACATTACTAAGGAAACATCAGCCAAAAACAAATTCAGAAAAAGAGACCAGATTTGTGATGGCCAGAGGCACTGGTAGGAGAAGGAGGAATTGGCTGAAGGTGATCAAAACATACAAACCTCGAGTTCTAAGATAAATAAGTACTAAAGATACATAAATATAATTAATACTGCTGTACATAATATATGGGCTTCCCAGGTGGCACTGTGATAAAGAACCCACCTGCCAAAGCCAGAGATGCAAGATATGTGGGTTCAATCCCTGGGTCAGGATGATCCCCTGGAGGAAGACATGGAAACCCACTCTAGTATTCTTGCCTGGAAAATCCTATGGACACAGGACCCTGGCGGGCTACAGTCTGTGGGGTTGCAGAGATTCAGACATGACTGAGTGACTGACCAACCAACCAACATTATATATAAAAGTTGTTAAAAGAGTGAATTCTAAGAGTTCCCTCATGGAGAAAAATAATTTTTTCCCTATTTCGTTACTGTATCTATATGAGATGATGGATGTTCACTAAACTTACTGTGATGATCATTTGGTGTATGTAAGTCCAATCACCACGCTGTACACCTTAAATTTAATCTGTGTGGTATATGTTATATCACTAGAGGAAGTACTAATAACTAGAGGAAAAAAATAGTCTAGACAAAAACATAATTAGGCACACCTGTTAGTTCAAGGCTTCCCTGGTGGCTCAGATGGTAAAGCATCCGCCTACTACATAGGAGACCAAGTCTTGATCCCTGATCCAGGAAGATCCCTGGAGAAGGGAATGGCTACCCACTCCAGTATTCTTGCCTGGAGAATGCCACAGCTCATCCATGGGATTGCAAAGAATCAGACACAACTGAGTGACTTGACTTTCTTTCACTGTCATAGAAGGATACTCAAGAAAATGTGTATCCTCTCTCATATGTGCTTAAACAAATATATTAAATATGCCTCTAGCAAAGGGAACCAGATGGCCAAGGGCTGGAGGGAAATGTAGTAAATATTCTTGTAATATTGGAATTCTGTGCTGTATACATTTATTATCAATAGTAAAAAGAAAATGGAATTTAACAACAAATGTAAAAATTGGCGGCAGTACCATTTCTTTCTAGAAATAGGTATTTCTTACAAAACAAACCTTTAATTAACTATAGTTGATTTTGGTCAAATCAATGAGAGAGCTCAGGTTGAACTAAAGAAAGTTATTGCTCCTTAAGGTGATGCAATACCTATTGACCTTTTGGACATTATGGAGAGCAAACTATATTAGGATGCTCTTTATGATCAGCTCCAGCTGAGCATGGGCTTTATTCTTTCTTTTGTCCTAATGAGGATTTCTTGAAACAATAGGTGATTGTTATAGAATATAATTTAAAGATTTTCTTTAATGGTTAGGCTTATTCAACTTTTAACTTCCTCCCTTTGGTAGTTTATCTCAAACAGATGATGATTAGGTACAAGCTCTGACATTTTAAACGATGTGGTAGTGTTTGTAGAGGGTGTGGTTCATTGGAAATGTATGAAAGCAAATTCCAAGTTGACACTGTACAGCATGTACACCGATAATCAAATATCTCTTATTATCATGCTGTAAGGGTTTGGTGGGGCAAGATTAAGGAAGTAAGGAGGAAAATTCAGTATAGGTTTTCATAGTCTGCAGGAGGAATGCATTCCGGGGCTTTTTTGTAAATTGTTCATGTTTCTTTCCATTTTCTTGAAATTTAGAAGAAAGTCTAAACTGTATCGTCAGCCCTGCAGCTGCAACTGGGACATCCCTGCTTCTAGTGTTTCATAATTAAAAAGACTCAGGAATGCCACCTCGCTCTAAGGGTCAGCTGTCCATACCTCCTTTAAGCCACATGTTCTTCTTGCTCTCTGCCCCTTCTCTTTAGGGGGCCTGATGCTGATAATAGCAAGTATTGCTTTAATATGGGTCTGTAGCCATCAAGTCTAAAGTTACGATTTTTGAGCATCCACTCTGGTTAAAGTTAAGGGCTTCCCTGGTGGCTCAGGTGGTAAAGAATCTACCTGCAATGCACGAGACCCAGTTCAATCCCTGGGTCGGGAAGATCCCCTGGAAAAGGGAATGGCTTACTCCAGTATTCCTGCCTGGAGAATTAAATAGAGGAGGCTGGTGGGCCACAGTCCACAGGGACACAGCTGAGCAAATAATGCTAACTGGTTAAGGGACCCATTTCCTTTTCTGACAGTATTTCAAAGCTCGAGTCCCCTGTCACCTTCTCAGTTGTGTCATAGTCTTATTCCTCTGGCTCTGTCTCCCTCCCCCAGCCTACCACCAGCCCCAATTAATTGTTGCTTCACATCAATCCTATAACAAAATTTTTTCTGGTCCTTGTTATATTGAATATTAGGGACCCTGAGAACCTTCAATGAGTTCGTGGGTCAGTTGTGTATATTAACTCTCTCCACTGCTTCCTTCCTGGTTTCTCCTCAGCCCACACCACTCCAGTGAAACACTTTTGATGCCCAGTCAGCCTTTCCTCTTCGGGCCTGGGGCAGGCTTCTTGGGCAATTGACCTGTGGTGGCAGGCTCATGTGTTTTTTTGTACAACGATATTTCAAGCTCTGACATTTTAAACGATGTGGTAGTGTTTGTAGAGGTGTGGTTCATTGGAAATGTATGAAAGCAAATTCCAAGTTGACACTGTACAGCATGTACACCGATAATCAAATATCTCTTATTATCATGCTGTAAGGGTTTGGTGGGGCAAGATTAAGGAAGTAAGGAGGAAAATTCAGTATAGGTTTTCATAGTCTGCAGGAGGAATGCATTCCGGGGCTTTTTTGTAAATTGTTCATGTTTCTTTCCATTTTCTTGAAATTTAGAAGAAAGTCTAAACTGTATCGTCAGCCCTGCAGCTGCAACTGGGACATCCCTGCTTCTAGTGTTTCATAATTAAAAAGACTCAGGAATGCCACCTCGCTCTAAGGGTCAGCTGTCCATACCTCCTTTAAGCCACATGTTCTTCTTGCTCTCTGCCCCTTCTCTTTAGGGGGCCTGATGCTGATAATAGCAAGTATTGCTTTAATATGGGTCTGTAGCCATCAAGTCTAAAGTTACGATTTTTGAGCATCCACTCTGGTTAAAGTTAAGGGCTTCCCTGGTGGCTCAGGTGGTAAAGAATCTACCTGCAATGCACGAGACCCAGTTCAATCCCTGGGTCGGGAAGATCCCCTGGAAAAGGGAATGGCTTACTCCAGTATTCCTGCCTGGAGAATTAAATAGAGGAGGCTGGTGGGCCACAGTCCACAGGGACACAGCTGAGCAAATAATGCTAACTGGTTAAGGGACCCATTTCCTTTTCTGACAGTATTTCAAAGCTCGAGTCCCCTGTCACCTTCTCAGTTGTGTCATAGTCTTATTCCTCTGGCTCTGTCTCCCTCCCCCAGCCTACCACCAGCCCCAATTAATTGTTGCTTCACATCAATCCTATAACAAAATTTTTTCTGGTCCTTGTTATATTGAATATTAGGGACCCTGAGAACCTTCAATGAGTTCGTGGGTCAGTTGTGTATATTAACTCTCTCCACTGCTTCCTTCCTGGTTTCTCCTCAGCCCACACCACTCCAGTGAAACACTTTTGATGCCCAGTCAGCCTTTCCTCTTCGGGCCTGGGGCAGGCTTCTTGGGCAATTGACCTGTGTGGTTGCACAGGTCCCACTTTTAGTTTCATGCCCTGCTAATCACGGTTTTGAACTTTTTACTGATTTCCTACAAGGGTCCCCACGTTTACATCTCACACTGGAACCCACAAATTATGTAACTGGCCGTTTTCAGGCCTGATATAACCAAGTCTTCTTGAAGCCTTTGACCACAGCTCGTCTCCCTCTGTGAATACAGACTGAATTCTTGGACACCTCAAGTCTCCTGGCCCCTCCAACTCCACACATGGCTCCTTCCTTTCTTTCTTCTCTCCAGATTAAGTCTCTTCACCCCTTTCTTTATGTAGACTTACTGCTTGAATGACCCCATCCAGTTTCCAGTCTTTAATGTATTATCTACACTGTCACTGCTGACAGCAATAAAAAACTAAATCCACAGTAATAATAGCTACATCAGAGTGTTTTCTATGTGCCAGGCTTGGCTTGTGAGTATTATTTCACTTAATACTTTAAATGCCTTAATCTCATTAAATGTCTGTAAGATTTACCTGGATGTCCAGGCCAAAAGCTGGGTACATATGTTCCTTTTCTTTCTTTCTTCTTGACATCGAATGCATTGCATGGATTCTGTCTTTATGATAGATCTTGGTTTTTGACAACTTTTCCCACTTCTACAGCCTTCAGCCTGGTCCAGACCACCACCTTCTGCCTGGACTATTGCAATAGCTTCTAATTGAGTTCCTTCTTCCCCCTGTGGTTCTCCACACAATAGCCACAGTGAAAGTTTTCGCTCATTTGGTCTACACATTTTATTGAAGTATAAGATATGTACCAACACTTGTCAACTTTCTGAATTTTTACATTGCGACTTTCCTGTTTTGCCAACACCCGGAGCAAGAAGGCCCCTTTGGACTCCTTTCTAGCCACTGTCCTCCCTCCCTGCTGCCCACATAATCTCTAGGCTGACTTCCAACTCTGTAGGTTAGTTTTGCTTCTTCTTGAACTTCGTGGAAATGAAATTTAACTACATAGTATGTTCACAGTATGAATAATCCACAATTTATGTATCCTTTTCTTATAGGTACCACTCCAGTGAAACACTTTTGATGCCCAGTCAGCCTTTCCTCTTCGGGCCTGGGGCAGGCTTCTTGGGCAATTGACCTGTGTGGTTGCACAGGTCCCACTTTTAGTTTCATGCCCTGCTAATCACGGTTTTGAACTTTTTACTGATTTCCTACAAGGGTCCCCACGTTTACATCTCACACTGGAACCCACAAATTATGTAACGGGCCCGTTTCAGGCCTGATATAACCAAGTCTTCTTGAAGCCTTTGACCACAGCTCGTCTCCCTCTGTGAATACAGACTGAATTCTTGGACACCTC
Source organism: Tragulus kanchil (assembly GCA_022376925.1). Classification (NCBI taxonomy): domain Eukaryota; kingdom Metazoa; phylum Chordata; class Mammalia; order Artiodactyla; family Tragulidae; genus Tragulus; species Tragulus kanchil. Next base: position 237,960,843 of record JAIOJX010000004.1, on the reverse strand, counting down.
AAGTCTCCTGGCCCTCCAACTCCACACATGGCTCCTTCCTTTCTTTCTTCTCTCCAGATTAAGTCTCTTCACCCCTTTCTTTATGTAGACTTACTGCTTGAATGACCCCATCCAGTTTCCAGTCTTTAATGTATTATCTACACTGTCACTGCTGACAGCAATAAAAAACTAAATCCACAGTAATAATAGCTACATCAGAGTGTTTTCTATGTGCCAGGCTTGGCTTGTGAGTATTATTTCACTTAATACTTTAAATGCCTTAATCTCATTAAATGTCTGTAAGATTTACCTGGATGTCCAGGCCAAAAGCTGGGTACATATGTTCCTTTTCTTTCTTTCTTCTTGACATCGAATGCATTGCATGGATTCTGTCTTTATGATAGATCTTGGTTTTTGACAACTTTTCCCACTTCTACAGCCTTCAGCCTGGTCCAGACCACCACCTTCTGCCTGGACTATTGCAATAGCTTCTAATTGAGTTCCTTCTTCCCCCTGTGGTTCTCCACACAATAGCCACAGTGAAAGTTTTCGCTCATTTGGTCTACACATTTTATTGAAGTATAAGATATGTACCAACACTTGTCAACTTTCTGAATTTTTACATTGCGACTTTCCTGTTTTGCCAACACCCGGAGCAAGAAGGCCCCTTTGGACTCCTTTCTAGCCACTGTCCTCCCTCCCTGCTGCCCACATAATCTCTAGGCTGACTTCCAACTCTGTAGGTTAGTTTTGCTTCTTCTTGAACTTCGTGGAAATGAAATTTAACTACATAGTATGTTCACAGTATGAATAATCCACAATTTATGTATCCATTTTACTTTGATGGATAGTGGGTTCCAGGTTTTGGTTGTCGTTGAGTAGTAGCTCCACAGCGTTGCTGTGCATGTCTTCTGCTGAACGTATGTAAGAATTTCTGTGGGTATTTGACTACTAGAAGTGGAATTGCTGAGTCAAGTGGTAAGTGTATATTCAGCTGCTTATTGTTGTTGTTTAGTCATTAAGTCGTGGCTGACTTTTCTGTGACCCCGTGGACTGTAGCCTGCCAGGCTTCTCTGTCCCTGGGATCTCCCAAGCAAGAATACTGGAGTGGCCATTTCCTTCTCCAGGGGATCTTCCTGACCCAGGGATCGAACCCACTTCTCCTGCATTGGTAGGCAGATTCATTACCACTGAGTCACCAAGGGAAGCCCATATATTCAGCCTGAACAGATTTCAGAACAATTTTCCAAGGGTAGTTATAACCACCAGCATTATTTGAGAGTTCTGGTTCTTCCACATACTCACCAAGATTTGGTACTGTTTATCTCTTCCATTGTAGCCATTCTAATGAGAGTGTAGTAATGGCTCATAGTAGTTTTAATTTGCACTTTCTTGGTGACTAATGGAAATGAGCACCTTTTCATATGTTTATCCATCATTTGTGTATCCACACTTAGGCCTGTGTAAGCCCTTTACCTATTTACCTACTGTGTTTTCCTGCCTTTTCCCATTGATTTGTAGGGTTCTTTATATACTCTGTTATATGTTGGATAAATATGTTGTGACTAACTTTTTCTTCTCTGTGGCTTGCCATTTCATTTGCTCAGTGGTGTCTTTCAGTTAGCAGACATTTCTTAATTTTGGTGTAATAGTACAAATTGCCATTCTTTTAGTGTTTTAGTAATTTGCATGTCTTATTAAAGGAATCGTTGCCTACCCCAATGGCCATGAAGATATTCCTCTAAATTCTCGTCTAAATGCTTATTGTTTTACCTATCACATTTAGATTTGCAATCCACATGGAATTATTTTTGTGTGTTCATATAAAATACAGCAGTCAAGATTCTTTTTTTTCTCCTTGTGAATACCCAGTTGACCCACCATTTTTGCTTGCAAATCTCATCCTTTTCTCACTGTCAGAGTGGCAGTTTCCTTAAATCAGATCACCAAATCAATCCCCTGTTCAGAATCCTTCAGTGGCTTAGAACTAAACACACACCTCTCCCACAGCTCCTTGCCAGCAACCGCTTCCTTCTGGGCCTCCACGCCTGGTTCTCTGTTCCTCTCGTCCCCTGTGGACATGCTGGCCTCCTGGCAGTTCCTCGGGCTGCCAAGCTCATTGCTATCTCAGGCCCTCACACATGGAGTCCTTCTGCCCATTGTGCTCTTTCTTCACGTCTTAGCCTGAATCACTCTTCGTTGGACTCAAACCTTGGCTTGAATGAATGTCCCTTCCATGGAAAGAATTGCTAACCACCCCTTATAACATTAGGGATGGGAAAAAAGATATAAACTTCCATTGTAGGTACTAGAGAGGTAATGGACAACGTTTATTAACACAGCTGTATGTTATGTACAGATATTGTTGAGGGAGTAAATCCTGAGTTCTTATCACAACGGACAAAAATTTTTTTCTATTTCTTTAATAAGATGTAAGAGTTGATAGATGTTCTCTAAATCGACTGTGGTAATCATTTTATGATGTATATCTCATAATTGGAAGGAAAAAGAATAAATAGTATATAGAAGTCCTCTGAACATATATGATATTACTGATGAACTATCTTCTACTCTATTGCAGTTCCAAGAGATTGTATCTTATTTCCTTTTGTAGTTCTTGTTCATAGCTTGATACCTTAGAATTCGGAGTCCTAAATATAATGTGTCTGATAAATCATTGTTTCCCCTTTTTTGTCACATTAGCCACAGATAACTTGAACCTTGATTTATTTAATAATAGAATGAATTGTGATGGAACCTCAGTTTTTGTACTTTGTTAAAAAGGGGGTAGTATGGGTCTTCCCCTGGTGGTCCAGTGGGTAAGGACACCGCCTTGCAGTGCAAGGGGCGCCGGTTCGAGCCCTGGCCTGGGAAGATCCCACGTGCCGCTGAGCGGCTGGACCGATGTGTCCAATCACCGAGCCGGAGCTCTGGAGCGCATGCGCCCGGAGCCGGTGCTCTGCAACGACAGACGCCACCGCAATGGGAGGCCCACAGGAGCCAAAGAACAAAGACGGATGAAAATAGAGAAATGAAAAGACCAGTGAAGGTGGCCTGCCCGCCCCCCTCCCTCCCCAGCCCGACCCCCGCCCAAAAATAAATAATAATAAAAAATAATAATAAATCTTTAAAAAAAAAAAAGAGGCTACTCTCTAAAAAAGGGGGGGGGGTAGTATGCAGCTTATAAACTCACTTTAACTATTTTACATGGAAATAATGCACAGACCAAGTTCAAATGAAATTTTATCTATGGCTAAGGAACTTAGAAGCTTTTCAGAGCTTCAGAGGCTTTTTCTCTTCAATCAGTAATACCAATTGTAAAGCTGTATCTTTTTTTGAAACAGTCTATGATCTAGACTTAGTGATTCTCACTGACATGGTTTCCCTCACTGGGGTTATTTTGGGGTTCCTTTCATATATAACATGTTGTTTGGTGGCAAGAGTTAGATCTATTTTTCATTTGTTTACTTCTTTATTCTTTGCCAAATGCATTTATTTCCATTATTGATTCCATTTGTTTCCTTTTCTTAAAGCCTTAAGCTAATGTTTGAAACACATGATTCTTTTATTAATTGTAGGATGTCTTAACAGAGCAGAAAGTGTGTTTTAAGATTACCTTATGTAACTATAAAGGATGTCAGTGGTCAGTTAACAAAACTGGAAAACGGTCGGTTAAAGTACTGTCATTGATAAATTTTCTGAAGTTGATTATCATGTTACTGGTGTATAGAAGAATAGTTTTATTCTTAGAAATAATGCACATCAGTATTGAGGAGAGTAAAGGTGCCGTGATGATGAATTCACTTACCCCAAAATGGCTTCAGAAAAATGTGTGTGTGTGTGCACATTCATTCTTCTGTACAAAAGAGAGTGAGCGCAGAAGCAAATTATAAACCAAATGGTGCAAAGTAGTAACAACAGGTGGATCTGGTAAAGAGGATATTAATGCTCTTTATGCTATTAATATGACTATTCTGCAACTGTGAGATTATCTCCACATAAACAGTTTTTTTTAAAAAATCATCTCATCCTGACTGCTGAAGAGAAGCAAGCAGTCCTTATGATGCAGAGATTAATAGTTACTTTTTCAGTCACCCTGGGAGTCACAGAACTGACCCTAGGCCTGCGTCTCCGCTGTACTGTGCTGCCCTTCTTCTAGTAAATACTCTCTGAGTTCTAACCAAATCCGGGGCCGCTAATCCTGTGTGGCTACATATAAACACAGCCAAGTTTGCATATCAATGACGTGGCTCTGGGTTTCTTCTACAGAGATTTTTGCCATTATCCAGTTTGTCTTGCCACCTCCTGCCCCTCTGTTACCTGGTCTTGTTATGAGATATGCCGCCCATTGTAGTGAGCCATGCCTGCAGTTGCATTCTAACACACCATGGTTTTGTTTTTCTCTTTCTTAATAGCTACCGGTTCTTGGGATACATTTCTCATGCTATGGAGTTTCAGGCCACAAGCTAGAGCTTTCAGATATGTGGGTCACAAGGACGTTATCACCAGCGTGCAGTTTTCTCCACTTGGAAACTTACTGGCATCAGCTTCACGAGACAGGACCGTTAGACTCTGGATCCCTGATAAGTAAGAGAAGTGAACACCTGGTAACACTGTGGTTTTAGAAATGTGAGAGAGAACTGGAGCCAGGCTGTGCCTTGTGCCTCTCTTGGAATGCCTCATCCCCTAGTTACCTGTACATCATTAATCTGAGTCACAAATGAGGTGTCTTGCCTTGGTCAAACTGTGTCATACCATTTTTTCCCTCATCTTTAACTCACAGATGTGGCTTCTATTTGTAAACTACTGCTGACCATGGAAATAGGTTGGCATTTTCTTAAGGTTTTTTTGTTGGGGGAGGTGGTTAGGAAGGGTGATGGTTATCAGTCCCTTTGTAAATCTCATGTAAGCTTTAGATCATCTCCCCAAAGACATACATGTCATCCTGTCTAACCAAGATTTTACAGTTTGTTAACCTACTACCAGGGAGCATCCCTGGTGGCTCAGTGGTAAAGAATTTGCCTGCCAATACAGGAGCTGCAGGTTTGATCCCTAGTCCAGGAAGATCCCTTGGAGAGGGAAATAGCAACCCACTCCAGTATTCTTGCCTGGGAAATCCCATGGACAAGAGGAGCCTGATACACAACAATCCGTGGAGTTGTTGCAGAGTCGGACATGACTTAGCAACTGAGCAACAACTACAAACCTACTACCACCTATCATGGGTCTTTTAGAGGACTTTGAATCTCTATTAAAGACCCCCGTGTTAGCTAGTCTTTGATTCATATCATTCATTTGTATTCCAGAATTTTCTTATTAAAGAAAACTTCTGACAAATGTGTAAACCCCATTGTCTTTGTGGACAGTCCTATCCTGTCATAGACAACCTCTCTCTGAGAGGCTTTTCAATCCCTATGTGATAGCTCATCTATTTTAAGCAGTTATTGAGCCTTGATTAACTTAACTCTTAATTATATAGAATTTCAAACAAACCAGAGAATAGAATGGATAGCATGACCACTCCCTTCCTGACCGTGACCCTCCAACAGATCCAGCAGTCATGGGTTTGTCAGTCTTGTTTCCTCTGTCCCTCTTCCCTTTTGTTTCTGAAATACCTGCAGATCGTATTATTTCCCTCATAAATACTTCAGACAGTAAGAAAGTTTTTCCTTCACTCTACTGGGTAGGGTTTGTTCTGTGGTATGTGCACATCCCAAATGAATGAAAGCTCCCAGAGCATTTCCCTGCTGGTGGCACTTGTCCCTGTCACTACCCAAAGGAAGCTCCAGACCGAGAAATCTGAACGTTATCCCGAGGTCACAGACACGGCTGAGAAGTGACATGTTGATGTGTTCTGACACTACAGATGATGGGTGTAGAGGGAATTGTGAGGAAGAGAGACCAACCTGCAGTCCCAAACAGAAAGCATTTTTTAAAATCCTTCACTTTGGGGATTTAGGACTGGTGGTTTGTTATTTTCAGCCCAACCTCTGTCTTGCCCCTTGCTAATTCGGGGAAAACTCAGTGAGGACACTGCACAAAGGTAGATGAGCTACAAGCGCGCTGAACAATTTCCTGGCCCTGCCTCATTGGAGTACGACAGTTAGGCTTCTGTAGACCTGGGTAGCTCCTGGGACTTCCTTATAGCATGGCAGCTGTGTTCTAGGACACGAAAAGAGCCGAAGCTGCTCGACTTTTTAAAGGCTGTGTCTGACACCTGCGGTGTCCCTTCTGCCACATCGTCTTGGTCAAAGTCTGTCACAGCAGTCGCCCAGATTTGAAGGGTGGAGAAATCAATGGATTCCACCTCCTGTGGGGTAGAGTGTACACGTGTCTGGAGAAGAGAGGAACTGTGGGCAGCTAGGTGAGCAGTCACCACAGCTGTTGGATGAGAAGGCTGAGAAAGAATCACAGGAGCAAGCTGGGAGGCAGGTCTGGCTGGCCTTCGTCTCGGTGGGCAGGCAAGAGAATTCAGGCAGACAGGGCAGGTACTTGTGTGGGAGGTGGAAGACTGTGTGAAGGCAGGTGAGGAACCAGAAACCAACTGCGGAAAAACACAACAAACACTAGGCCCTCTTATCTCAGTTTCTTACATTGCTTCCTGTTGAGACCGGATCTGGAACCGGCTGTTGGGCCAGCCTGTTGGAAGAGGAGGAGCTATTAGAAAGCAGGCAGGCAGGATAGACTCCTGACATGTGGAGTGCCCAGTACAGATCAGGCAGATTCTGGTGATACCGACTATCCTTGGCTTCCTGGTCACAGCAGATGCCAAGTCTTTTCTTTGTTTCCTATAGGCTCTTTTACTTAAAATCAGGCCACACTGTCCTCCTGACTTCTACTCACAGAATATTCTCTTGACACCTCACTGATCTAGTCCCCGAATGCTCCCTCCTGTGTTATTTTAATTACTCGTGGTATAATACCACCTGTCAGGTGACGGAGAGATTTATGACAAGGTCACCTCTGCCTTCTGCAGACCCCAGAAGGGAAAACCAGGATGGATTTATATCTAACAGCCATTAAGTGTTGACTCTTCCCAGCAGAATTCAACATTGTGAGGAAGAGAGACCAACCTGCAGTCCCAAACAGAAAGCATTTTTTAAAATCCTTCACTTTGGGGATTTAGGACTGGTGGTTTGTTATTTTCAGCCCAACCTCTGTCTTGCCCCTTGCTAATTCGGGGAAAACTCAGTGAGGACACTGCACAAAGGTAGATGAGCTACAAGCGCGCTGAACAATTTCCTGGCCCTGCCTCATTGGAGTACGACAGTTAGGCTTCTGTAGACCTGGGTAGCTCCTGGGACTTCCTTATAGCATGGCAGCTGTGTTCTAGGACACGAAAAGAGCCGAAGCTGCTCGACTTTTTAAAGGCTGTGTCTGACACCTGCGGTGTCCCTTCTGCCACATCGTCTTGGTCAAAGTCTGTCACAGCAGTCGCCCAGATTTGAAGGGTGGAGAAATCAATGGATTCCACCTCCTGTGGGGTAGAGTGTACACGTGTCTGGAGAAGAGAGGAACTGTGGGCAGCTAGGTGAGCAGTCACCACAGCTGTTGGATGAGAAGGCTGAGAAAGAATCACAGGAGCAAGCTGGGAGGCAGGTCTGGCTGGCCTTCGTCTCGGTGGGCAGGCAAGAGAATTCAGGCAGACAGGGCAGGTACTTGTGTGGGAGGTGGAAGACTGTGTGAAGGCAGGTGAGGAACCAGAAACCAACTGCGGAAAAACACAACAAACACTAGGCCCTCTTATCTCAGTTTCTTACATTGCTTCCTGTTGAGACCGGATCTGGAACCGGCTGTTGGGCCAGCCTGTTGGAAGAGGAGGAGCTATTAGAAAGCAGGCAGGCAGGATAGACTCCTGACATGTGGAGTGCCCAGTACAGATCAGGCAGATTCTGGTGATACCGACTATCCTTGGCTTCCTGGTCACAGCAGATGCCAAGTCTTTTCTTTGTTTCCTATAGGCTCTTTTACTTAAAATCAGGCCACACTGTCCTCCTGACTTCTACTCACAGAATATTCTCTTGACACCTCACTGATCTAGTCCCCGAATGCTCCCTCCTGTGTTATTTTAATTACTCGTGGTATAATACCACCTGTCAGGTGACGGAGAGATTTATGACAAGGTCACCTCTGCCTTCTGCAGACCCCAGAAGGGAAAACCAGGATGGATTTATATCTAACAGCCATTAAGTGTTGACTCTTCCCAGCAGAATTCAACAAAATATACTGAGCTCTTTTTAAGATGCCTGACATTGTGCTAGTTGCTGGTCTTTTAGGGACAGTAAGTCATCATTCGTGTCCTCAGAAAATTTACTGCCTAATAGTAGAGAAGCAAGTCTGTTTTCCAACAAAAATCACTGTATAATGTGATAAGCAAACTAGACATAGCAGGTAGGGAACAAGTAAGCCTACCTGGATTGGTGACGGGGGCTTTGGGGGTAGGAGGAAGCAGTCAAGCTAAGAAAGCAGTTAAGTTCAAAGCCAGAGGCATGTTTGAGGCCAGGTGACTGCTGTAACAGTACAAAGTTCAGGGCCTGGCAGGAGGTCTGGCAAAGAACTTGGGCATTGTACTTTTTTCTTGGAGAGCAGCCTATGAGGTGTTTACACTGTGACTTACATGCTTAGAATCACACATTTAGCAAGGCACAAATCACAGTATGTAGGTGACTGGAGGGGCATAAAAGATTAGAGCAGGCAGACCAGTTAAGAGGCTCATGGAGTAATCTAGGTGAAGGATATGGAGGGTGTGTATAATCACCTTAAGGCGGGCACCTCCTGGATGCAAAGAAGAGAAGGGATTCAAAATATTGAGGAGGTGATGGAGACCTCACTATCACTAAATAGATCTGCTGACTCATCAGATATTTGGGAGGAGAGTGGGGGAAGATGTGCTGAGTGTAACTTCCAGGCTTCTGCCAGTTCTGCTGCCCAATCTTTTTCACACACTTGTGGCGATTTTTTTTTTCCTATAAGGCATCACGTGTATCAGTATGACTTTCTGAATGGAAAAAAATTGCTGAGTTTAAATGCAGTGTAAAGTGAGAGTCCCTTGCCAGTCTTTTCTTTGTTTCCTATAGGCTTTTTACAAATCAGGCCACACTGTCCTCCTGACTTCTACTCACAGAATATTCTCTTGACACCTCACTGATCTAGTCCCCGAATGCTCCCTCCTGTGTTATTTTAATTACTCGTGGTATAATACCACCTGTCAGGTGACGGAGAGATTTATGACAAGGTCACCTCTGCCTTCTGCAGACCCCAGAAGGGAAAACCAGGATGGATTTATATCTAACAGCCATTAAGTGTTGACTCTTCCCAGCAGAATTCAACAAAATATACTGAGCTCTTTTTAAGATGCCTGACATTGTGCTAGTTGCTGGTCTTTTAGGGACAGTAAGTCATCATTCGTGTCCTCAGAAAATTTACTGCCTAATAGTAGAGAAGCAAGTCTGTTTTCCAACAAAAATCACTGTATAATGTGATAAGCAAACTAGACATAGCAGGTAGGGAACAAGTAAGCCTACCTGGATTGGTGACGGGGGCTTTGGGGGTAGGAGGAAGCAGTCAAGCTAAGAAAGCAGTTAAGTTCAAAGCCAGAGGCATGTTTGAGGCCAGGTGACTGCTGTAACAGTACAAAGTTCAGGGCCTGGCAGGAGGTCTGGCAAAGAACTTGGGCATTGTACTTTTTTCTTGGAGAGCAGCCTATGAGGTGTTTACACTGTGACTTACATGCTTAGAATCACACATTTAGCAAGGCACAAATCACAGTATGTAGGTGACTGGAGGGGCATAAAAGATTAGAGCAGGCAGACCAGTTAAGAGGCTCATGGAGTAATCTAGGTGAAGGATATGGAGGGTGTGTATAATCACCTTAAGGCGGGCACCTCCTGGATGCAAAGAAGAGAAGGGATTCAAAATATTGAGGAGGTGATGGAGACCTCACTATCACTAAATAGATCTGCTGACTCATCAGATATTTGGGAGGAGAGTGGGGGAAGATGTGCTGAGTGTAACTTCCAGGCTTCTGCCAGTTCTGCTGCCCAATCTTTTTCACACACTTGTGGCGATTTTTTTTTTCCTATAAGGCATCACGTGTATCAGTATGACTTTCTGAATGGAAAAAAATTGCTGAGTTTAAATGCAGTGTAAAGTGAAAGTACCTTGCCAGTTTGGAAACACTGACCCCAAGTAGCGTTTCCTGACTGTCACCATTTAGCTCCAGCTCTCTCTACTAGCCTGCCCCGAATTATTCCAGTATTTTTCTTGCTGCTTCTCCTTAAATACCACACGTTATTTTCGTTATCTTTCTTTTTTTTTTTTCTATTTTCTTTTCCCCACCCTAGCAAAGAAAAAAACAGTATCTGAGATTTCAAGGGACTGAGTACTGAAGTATATTATGATCATTTCACTTTTGTTTTGCTTGAGAGTGTAAGATTGGGCACTGGAGTGAGTCAGGTCTTAGAAACACACCAGGCAGCTCAGTTCCCATTGCCAGTGAGTGAAAACAGGAGTCAGACCACCCAGGGGCATTCTGTATAGAGGCATGTGACATAGAGGACATCTCCTCCTCCCTAACCCAGACTGCCAGCCCATACAACTTCCATGTGACCCCAGTTTGGAAACATTGCCTTAGTGCTCTTTGCAGTTTATTTTAAACTGTATGTTGCTGTCTTTAGAGGAACAACAGGAACTTAAAATGCATAGTAGAGATTTGTTCAAAATATTATTCCCTAGCTTCCAATTAAAACAAAATAAGCAAATGAATTTCCAGGTCAGGACCACCAAGGTTGCTCTTGTTAAGTATCAGCTGTGACTTTAATTAACAAAACCAGCTTAAACAGCGTTATTGAGGGTGTCTACAACACAGCCTTTTCACATTTTTATCAAAGAAGTTCAAATTGGATTGAGGCAGCCTATGGGAGACCTCACTATCACGTAAGTATAGGGATGGCAGGCAGACCAGTTAAGAGGCTCATGGAGTAATCTAGGTGAAGGATATGGAGGGTGTGTATAATCACCTTAAGGCGGGCACCTCCTGGATGCAAAGAAGAGAAGGGATTCAAAATATTGAGGAGGTGATGGAGACCTCACTATCACTAAATAGATCTGCTGACTCATCAGATATTTGGGAGGAGAGTGGGGGAAGATGTGCTGAGTGTAACTTCCAGGCTTCTGCCAGTTCTGCTGCCCAATCTTTTTCACACACTTGTGGCGATTTTTTTTTTCCTATAAGGCATCACGTGTATCAGTATGACTTTCTGAATGGAAAAAAATTGCTGAGTTTAAATGCAGTGTAAAGTGAAAGTACCTTGCCAGTTTGGAAACACTGACCCCAAGTAGCGTTTCCTGACTGTCACCATTTAGCTCCAGCTCTCTCTACTAGCCTGCCCCGAATTATTCCAGTATTTTTCTTGCTGCTTCTCCTTAAATACCACACGTTATTTTCGTTATCTTTCTTTTTTTTTTTTCTATTTTCTTTTCCCCACCCTAGCAAAGAAAAAAACAGTATCTGAGATTTCAAGGGACTGAGTACTGAAGTATATTATGATCATTTCACTTTTGTTTTGCTTGAGAGTGTAAGATTGGGCACTGGAGTGAGTCAGGTCTTAGAAACACACCAGGCAGCTCAGTTCCCATTGCCAGTGAGTGAAAACAGGAGTCAGACCACCCAGGGGCATTCTGTATAGAGGCATGTGACATAGAGGACATCTCCTCCTCCCTAACCCAGACTGCCAGCCCATACAACTTCCATGTGACCCCAGTTTGGAAACATTGCCTTAGTGCTCTTTGCAGTTTATTTTAAACTGTATGTTGCTGTCTTTAGAGGAACAACAGGAACTTAAAATGCATAGTAGAGATTTGTTCAAAATATTATTCCCTAGCTTCCAATTAAAACAAAATAAGCAAATGAATTTCCAGGTCAGGACCACCAAGGTTGCTCTTGTTAAGTATCAGCTGTGACTTTAATTAACAAAACCAGCTTAAACAGCGTTATTGAGGGGTGTCTACAACACAGCCTTTTCACACATGTGTCAGTTTTTATAAGAATCAAAGTATTGTATATGTTTCAAAGTCTGTATACTGATTAGATATTGATTATAATGAAATGAAATGTTACAAATATTAAACCTTTTATTTTCAGGAGAGGGAAATCCTCTGAATTTAAAGCCCACACAGCTCCAGTTCGAAGCGTGGATTTTTCAGCTGACGGGCAGTTTCTTGCTACAGCTTCGGAAGACAAGTCCATCAAAGTATGGAACATGTATCGCCAGCGCTTCTTTTATTCCTTGTACCGACACACACACTGGGTTCGCTGTGCCAAGTAAGTGCAGAGTTTCAAAGTAATATTTCCGTGTTTTGTCCCAACCCCCAGAAAAGGGAATCGAGGGCAAATTCATTCATTCATTCAGCAAATATTTATTGTGTGCCTGTTATGTGCCAGAAACAATAGTAAACAAAATGGTCAAAACCTACTGCTCTCCTGAAGCTTATATTCTGGGGTGGGGAGACAGGGAATAAGCAAAAAGAAAGCTAGCTATCGTGAGTCAGATGGTAGTAATGGCCATTGAGAAAAAAGCTGCCAGTTTAAACAGGTGTTCAGCAACCTCTCCCAGAGATGGTAGACTTTGAGCAGAGACCTGAGGGAAGGCAGCGAGCAAGGGTTGGAGATGTTTGGGAAAGGAAAGCCCCATATAGAAAGAATAAGAGCAAACGTCCTCAGGCCAGAGCTGGGTGGCTGTGTGAGGAAAAACACAAGACCGGGATAATAGCTATTGTCACTGTGCTGTGGGAAAAGTGGGTCCTGCAGGGGCGCTGTGCAACGGCCTGGAGGGGTGGGATGGGGAGATATACATATGACTAACCCAAGGAATCTTAGGAAACATGCCTTATCTTTGCAGTTTATTTTAAACTGTATGTTGCTGTCTTTAGAGGAACAACAGGAACTTAAAATGCATAGTAGAGATTTGTTCAAAATATTATTCCCTAGCTTCCAATTAAAACAAAATAAGCAAATGAATTTCCAGGTCAGGACCACCAAGGTTGCTCTTGTTAAGTATCAGCTGTGACTTTAATTAACAAAACCAGCTTAAACAGCGTTATTGAGGGGTGTCTACAACACAGCCTTTTCACACATGTGTCAGTTTTTATAAGAATCAAAGTATTGTATATGTTTCAAAGTCTGTATACTGATTAGATATTGATTATAATGAAATGAAATGTTACAAATATTAAACCTTTTATTTTCAGGAGAGGGAAATCCTCTGAATTTAAAGCCCACACAGCTCCAGTTCGAAGCGTGGATTTTTCAGCTGACGGGCAGTTTCTTGCTACAGCTTCGGAAGACAAGTCCATCAAAGTATGGAACATGTATCGCCAGCGCTTCTTTTATTCCTTGTACCGACACACACACTGGGTTCGCTGTGCCAAGTAAGTGCAGAGTTTCAAAGTAATATTTCCGTGTTTTGTCCCAACCCCCAGAAAAGGGAATCGAGGGCAAATTCATTCATTCATTCAGCAAATATTTATTGTGTGCCTGTTATGTGCCAGAAACAATAGTAAACAAAATGGTCAAAACCTACTGCTCTCCTGAAGCTTATATTCTGGGGTGGGGAGACAGGGAATAAGCAAAAAGAAAGCTAGCTATCGTGAGTCAGATGGTAGTAATGGCCATTGAGAAAAAAGCTGCCAGTTTAAACAGGTGTTCAGCAACCTCTCCCAGAGATGGTAGACTTTGAGCAGAGACCTGAGGGAAGGCAGCGAGCAAGGGTTGGAGATGTTTGGGAAAGGAAAGCCCCATATAGAAAGAATAAGAGCAAACGTCCTCAGGCCAGAGCTGGGTGGCTGTGTGAGGAAAAACACAAGACCGGGATAATAGCTATTGTCACTGTGCTGTGGGAAAAGTGGGTCCTGCAGGGGCGCTGTGCAACGGCCTGGAGGGGTGGGATGGGGGAGATATACATATGACTAATCTGGGATCGTACATATCTGTAAACAAAACTCTGTAAAAGTAAAAAGTAAAAAAAAAAAAAAAGACGGGTAGTGGAGAGCTTGAGGGAAGTGGGGAACAGCCTTGAAGGAAACGCTAAGTAGGTGAGCCATTGGAACTGGTTCATCTCTCTGACTTACAAGTTAATGGGCTCCTCTGAGCACCAGGAAGTCAGGGCTGAGCCGGGAAGTGTCAGCTACAGCAGTTGCTCTCATCCTGTTTGGTCCACGGTGGTGGCTGTGGAGATTTTGAGACACGGTTGGATTTTAGATAATTTATACAATTGACCCTCGAATAACATGGGTTTGAGCTACAGAGGTCCATGTACACAAGGATTTTTTTCAGTAGCAAATACTGCTGTACCACACAAGCTGAGGTTGGTTAAATCCACAGATGCAAAACTGATTGTGGAAGAACCTTGGATTCCAAGGGTAGATTAAGCTAAACAAGGATTTTTTGATGTTACGGAAGGTTGGTGCCCCTAACCCTTGTGTTGCTCAAGGGTCTACTGTAGTTTGAAGTTACAGTCAAGAGTGCTTGCTGTCTTGTTGGAGCTGATGAAAAAGAGAGGAACCAGGAATGACTCCATAACCTTTGGCAACAGTCTGTTGGGCCAAGTGCTGTTGTGTTACTAATATCTGCTAACCGCCAGGGAGCCCTTTATTTCTAAGACACATTGCTACAATACTTTATATGTATCTCCTTTCTCCATCGGAACTGGCCTGGGAAGGAAGGACTGTTGTTTTAAATCCCTCATTTAAAGTGTGATCTGAGCTCTTCTTCATTGATCTATACTAAACTGTCAGAATTTTGCATTTAGAGGGCTAGCATGAGATCGTCCAGGATTTATATGCCCACATGTGGTACCTTGTTACCCTTGGGCACGTTGGTTCACGGCTCTCAGCCTCTGCAGAAAGCGAGGGTAATGAGGCTTCTCATAGTAGACTGTCGGGAGGATGAGAAATATTAAGTTTACAGCATTTGGGAAAAGTGGGTCCTGCAGGGGCGCTGTGCAACGGCCTGGAGGGGTGGGATGGGGGAGATATACATATGACTAATCTGGGATCGTACATATCTGTAAACAAAACTCTGTAAAAGTAAAAAGTAAAAAAAAAAAAAAAGACGGGTAGTGGAGAGCTTGAGGGAAGTGGGGAACAGCCTTGAAGGAAACGCTAAGTAGGTGAGCCATTGGAACTGGTTCATCTCTCTGACTTACAAGTTAATGGGCTCCTCTGAGCACCAGGAAGTCAGGGCTGAGCCGGGAAGTGTCAGCTACAGCAGTTGCTCTCATCCTGTTTGGTCCACGGTGGTGGCTGTGGAGATTTTGAGACACGGTTGGATTTTAGATAATTTATACAATTGACCCTCGAATAACATGGGTTTGAGCTACAGAGGTCCATGTACACAAGGATTTTTTTCAGTAGCAAATACTGCTGTACCACACAAGCTGAGGTTGGTTAAATCCACAGATGCAAAACTGATTGTGGAAGAACCTTGGATTCCAAGGGTAGATTAAGCTAAACAAGGATTTTTGAGGGTGCGGAAGGTTGGTGCCCCTAACCCTTGTGTTGCTCAAGGGTCTACTGTAGTTTGAAGTTACAGTCAAGAGTGCTTGCTGTCTTGTTGGAGCTGATGAAAAAGAGAGGAACCAGGAATGACTCCATAACCTTTGGCAACAGTCTGTTGGGCCAAGTGCTGTTGTGTTACTAATATCTGCTAACCGCCAGGGAGCCCTTTATTTCTAAGACACATTGCTACAATACTTTATATGTATCTCCTTTCTCCATCGGAACTGGCCTGGGAAGGAAGGACTGTTGTTTTAAATCCCTCATTTAAAGTGTGATCTGAGCTCTTCTTCATTGATCTATACTAAACTGTCAGAATTTTGCATTTAGAGGGCTAGCATGAGATCGTCCAGGATTTATATGCCCACATGTGGTACCTTGTTACCCTTGGGCACGTTGGTTCACGGCTCTCAGCCTCTGCAGAAAGCGAGGGTAATGAGGCTTCTCATAGTAGACTGTCGGGAGGATGAGAAATATTAAGTTTACAGCATTTGGAATGGAGTGGTGCCACAAGACTATCATTTCTCCAGCTGAGCATCTGCTAGGGCAAAACTCGGAAACTGGAGGGAGACCTTTGGACGTGTTTTCCCTTAATTCAAGGGAAGAAAGTGATGGTAGAACTTGACACTTTGTCTGCCTAGCCTCATTCCCCGTTTTCTGGGTACAGCGCTCAAGGTTTCCATGAGGAACTGGCCCTCCCCAGTGACCCCTCCGTGTGCTGCAGTGGCCCTGTCTCCAGTCCAGCAGCAGGCTCGGCTCATCGGAGCAGAGCATCCCCCTTCCGACAGGAGTGAATGAGTCTTGCTGGAACCACAGGCGATTGTTGTGGGATTGCTACCTTGAGGGTTATTTATTTATTTATTGTATTTGTTTATTTATTTGGCCTCACTGGGTCTTAGTGGTGGAATGTAGACTCTTCCATCTTCTGTTGTGGCCCACTGGATCTTTAGCTACAGCATGCGAACTCCTCTGCTTGTGGCATGTGGGTTCTAGTTCCCTGACCAGGGATTGAACCCAGGCCCCATGCACTGCGAGCATGGAGTCCTAGCCACTAGACCACCAGGGAAGTCCCTTGAGGCTTATGAGAACGATACTCTGTGGGACACCACACTCAAAATACTGACTGAAGAATGATGCTGATTCTTTCAGAGAAGAGTGGAGCTGTGAGGGGAAGACAGGAATTGTTGTCTAGATTACGTGATGTGGTTTCTGGATAAAACCATACCTGGAATTATTAGTGAGGGGTAGGGAGCAAAGCAAGAGGGAGACAGAGATGTGGTTTTTTATGCCTTTCCTAGTCTGTTGGGCCAAGTGCTGTTGTGTTAAACCGCCGGGGAGCCCTTTATTTCTAAGACACATTGCTACAATACTTTATATGTATCTCCTTTCTCCATCGGAACTGGCCTGGGAAGGAAGGACTGTTGTTTTAAATCCCTCATTTAAAGTGTGATCTGAGCTCTTCTTCATTGATCTATACTAAACTGTCAGAATTTTGCATTTAGAGGGCTAGCATGAGATCGTCCAGGATTTATATGCCCACATGTGGTACCTTGTTACCCTTGGGCACGTTGGTTCACGGCTCTCAGCCTCTGCAGAAAGCGAGGGTAATGAGGCTTCTCATAGTAGACTGTCGGGAGGATGAGAAATATTAAGTTTACAGCATTTGGAATGGAGTGGTGCCACAAGACTATCATTTCTCCAGCTGAGCATCTGCTAGGGCAAAACTCGGAAACTGGAGGGAGACCTTTGGACGTGTTTTCCCTTAATTCAAGGGAAGAAAGTGATGGTAGAACTTGACACTTTGTCTGCCTAGCCTCATTCCCCGTTTTCTGGGTACAGCGCTCAAGGTTTCCATGAGGAACTGGCCCCCCCCAGTGCCCCCTCCGTGTGCTGCAGTGGCCCTGTCTCCAGTCCAGCAGCAGGCTCGGCTCATCGGAGCAGAGCATCCCCCTTCCGACAGGAGTGAATGAGTCTTGCTGGAACCACAGGCGATTGTTGTGGGATTGCTACCTTGAGGGTTATTTATTTATTTATTGTATTTGTTTATTTATTTGGCCTCACTGGGTCTTAGTGGTGGAATGTAGACTCTTCCATCTTCTGTTGTGGCCCACTGGATCTTTAGCTACAGCATGCGAACTCCTCTGCTTGTGGCATGTGGGTTCTAGTTCCCTGACCAGGGATTGAACCCAGGCCGTCTACATTGGGAGCATGAAGTCTTAGCCACTAGACCACCAGGGAAGTCCCTTGAGGCTTATGAGAACGCATACTCTGAGGGACACCACACTCAAAATACTGACTGAAGAATGATGCTGATTCTTTCAGAGAAGAGTGGAGCTGTGAGGGGAAGACAGGAATTGTTGTCTAGATTACGTGATGTGGTTTCTGGATAAAACCATACCTGGAATTATTAGTGAGGGGTAGGGAGCAAAGCAAGAGGGAGACAGAGATGTGAGCCTTAACATACTTCCTTTCACTCTTTTTTTTCAAAGGCCCTTTCCCTAGGAAACGATAATGGAGCCAGGGTTTGAAAAGCAATGGTGGGCCTTGCATATAGTCCTGTGCACTCCTGATACCTGTTGTGTCTCCAGCCCTGACACTGCCTTCATTTTCAGAGTTATTGTTCCTTCTGAAGACTTTTGCAATAAGCCCCCATCATTTATTGAGGCTTTGTTCATTCTTTTAGATTTCTATTCTTTTTGTCCTTCAGTTTGCATAGTTTCTATTGGCCTCTTTTCAAGTTCGTTGGTATTGTTTTTCCCCTGTAGTGTCCAGTCTACTATAAACGTATCCATTTAGCTGATATTTTCTGTTTGTTTGCTCATTATGCCCATCTTTTCCTTTAAATCCTCATACGTATTTATAATAACAGTTTTAAAGTCCTTGTCTGTTCATTCCAACATTCATGTTATATCTGTGTCAAAGCTTTTTGCTTCTTTAATTTTAAAAAAATTTTATTGTATGCCCAAACACTGCTAAATGTTTGAGAGTATGAGTTACTCTTATCATCTTCTAGGAAGTGTTGAGGGGTTTTTTGGTAAGCTGTTACCTTTCTGCTGGCTGGGCTGGATTGGGTAGGATTTAGACATTTTTAGGGTAGATCTAGAGTGGCCCTGAGTCTTGGACTAGTGGCCTTTCTAGGGCCTCAACTGAATGCCTGGAGGATCCAGCCAGATCTCTTCAGAACTTGAACATCTTCTCGGTACTATGTCACCTCAGGAATCTTTGTTTGATTCACGGTCTATGTTGTTCTCTGCTAAGCCTTCTTGTCCTGAGCCTTATCAGGATTGTATTTGACCAAGGACTCAAGACTCAGACAGATTTTGGGGTATTTCTGCTCTTCAAAGGTCCTGTCACCAATCCTTCCCTCAAAATTCCAGCCCTTTAGCAGTTCTGAGTTCTAATCACTACTTCCTCTGCCTAGTGAGACTGCAACTATGTCCCTGGGCTCTGTGTCCTTGAACTAAGTCTGAAAAATGCTCCCAGGTAGAAATCTGGGGTGTATTTGGTCCTAATCTTATTTGTTTTCTATCTTTCAAGTTTAATAGCCCTGTGCTGTCTCATACCTAATCCTACAAACAATTGCTTCATATGTTTTGCTGAGTTGCATGATTGTTTATGGTAGAGGAATAAGTCTGACAGTCATTATTGACCCTATCCAGAATGGGAAGCTTTGCCAAAGGAATTTAGTGGAAACTGACAAGTCAATTTCAAAATCCATATGAATGAGTTAAATGTCCAAGAATAACCAGAACTTTTTTTTATTGTTTCTATTCTTTTTGTCCTTCAGTTTGCATAGTTTCTATTGGCCTCTTTTCAAGTTCGTTGGTATTGTTTTTCCCCTGTAGTGTCCAGTCTACTATAAACGTATCCATTTAGCTGATATTTTCTGTTTGTTTGCTCATTATGCCCATCTTTTCCTTTAAATCCTCATACGTATTTATAATAACAGTTTTAAAGTCCTTGTCTGTTCATTCCAACATTCATGTTATATCTGTGTCAAAGCTTTTTGCTTCTTTAATTTTAAAAAAATTTTATTGTATGCCCAAACACTGCTAAATGTTTGAGAGTATGAGTTACTCTTATCATCTTCTAGGAAGTGTTGAGGGGTTTTTTGGTAAGCTGTTACCTTTCTGCTGGCTGGGCTGGATTGGGTAGGATTTAGACATTTTTAGGGTAGATCTAGAGTGGCCCTGAGTCTTGGACTAGTGGCCTTTCTAGGGCCTCAACTGAATGCCTGGAGGATCCAGCCAGATCTCTTCAGAACTTGAACATCTTCTCGGTACTATGTCACCTCAGGAATCTTTGTTTGATTCACGGTCTATGTTGTTCTCTGCTAAGCCTTCTTGTCCTGAGCCTTATCAGGATTGTATTTGACCAAGGACTCAAGACTCAGACAGATTTTGGGGTATTTCTGCTCTTCAAAGGTCCTGTCACCAATCCTTCCCTCAAAATTCCAGCCCTTTAGCAGTTCTGAGTTCTAATCACTACTTCCTCTGCCTAGTGAGACTGCAACTATGTCCCTGGGCTCTGTGTCCTTGAACTAAGTCTGAAAAATGCTCCCAGGTAGAAATCTGGGGTGTATTTGGTCCTAATCTTATTTGTTTTCTATCTTTCAAGTTTAATAGCCCTGTGCTGTCTCATACCTAATCCTACAAACAATTGCTTCATATGTTTTGCTGAGTTGCATGATTGTTTATGGTAGAGGAATAAGTCTGACAGTCATTATTGACCCTATCCAGAATGGGAAGCTTTGCCAAAGGAATTTAGTGGAAACTGACAAGTCAATTTCAAAATCCATATGAATGAGTTAAATGTCCAAGAATAACCAAGAAAAAAATGACCAGAAAAAATTGGAAGAAACTTGTGCAAACAGCTCTTAGAACAGAGTATAAATCTATAGAAATTAAAATAAGGCAACCATGTTACCAGATTAGGAAAACAGGTCATAGAAAGCTGAGATGCTGATCACATGTGTTTTCTGATCAGTGGGGGAAGTGGATGAATAGTTGTTAAAATATTATGATAATATTAAATAGTTATTTAATATAGTAAAATAGTTATATATAGTTAAGATAATTAGGTTTCTATTTGGAAAAATTTTAAATTAGATCTGTATTACACACCACACATTCATAAAAATTGTAGATGAATTAAGTAACTAAACATTAAAAATAGTCTAGGTGATACTGCTTTTCCTTACAATGTATGAACAATATATTTAAATGAAAGTAGAGGGTCAACAGAGCAATTATTTCTCCATTAAGTGTTTGAATTTTAAGTGTGCCGTAGACTTAAGTAATTAAAATTCTAAGTCTGTCTCTGGGCCCATTACTTATTATCAGTTTGTCCCTGGAGCCCAGACTTACTCCATGTGGCGCAGAAGTGGTGCCCGTTAGTGCAAGAACAAATGAATAGCTTTGTTTTCTGGGCTCACTCTTGTTTTGATCACATATATTGATTCACAGAAATTTTGTTTTGACATAACATCTATTGGGAGATATATTCATGCCTTAAAAATATTAATTAGTATAGTCTTTTCAGAAATCGATTTGTAAAATGTATCAGGAGTGATTGTTGTAGTGAATTCACAACTGAAATCTGTCCAAAATAGATTTATTCAAACTTTTATTCATATAAAAAAAATCTTTGTATTTAAAGATACTGCTTTTAGTCTAATTTATAAATTATGATGGAAAAATTGGAAATAGCCAAGTTTTCCAAATAGAGAAAGCTCGTTAAATAAACTTAGATGATCATGCAGCCATTAAAATGAGAAGACTATAAGTAGGGACTTGAAATTGTGTGTGTGGCATAACAGGGGCAAAATTCAGAACTCAGGATTGTAATACAGAAGATCTGTACATGAATGAAAGATAAAGTACCTGCATACACAAATTTATATCATTTTGTTTGAGTGATGGAACTATGGAATTTTTTTTACTTACTATATCTCCCAGCTTTTTTAAATACGCACTTTGTCTTTAATGAATAATGAAGAACATAAGTATCACTTGAACTATATACATTTGCTGGTAAGAAATATTTATTTTTAGTGGCAGAAGAATTTTTCTCAAAATTCAAAGTGTAATCCTGTATTTTAAAAAATAATGTGTGCTGTGGGATAATTTGTGCTTCTTTACGGGATCCTCAGTCAAAAAAAAGTAGAGGCCGATGAAATGACTTTTCCAACATTGTTTTTCTAGTATGAATTTTTAGGGGGAGAATCTGACCTTAATTTTCAGGTTTTGGTAGTGTTACAAGTGATCTCTGATCATCTGAATTGCAAAGATTTTTCTGTATTGTGGTAAACTATATAGAGTATAAAACGGACCATTTAACCAACTCTCAAATATACAGTTCAGTGGCATTAAGTACGTTCCTGTTGGGCAAATAGTTATAACAACTGTACACATTAGCTTTCACTGGCTCTGTGTGTGTGTGTGTGTGCACTAAGCCTTGTCATTGGCTATAATATTAAGTTAGTAAAAATCCCCTTGAAAAGTTTTTTAATGCCCTGCCTATTTACTGAGAGATGTTCTCAGTACCATATACTATGTCTGGAAATACAGCAGTGAATAAGATAGATGTAGTCCCTCTCTTCCCAGAGTTTACATTCCGTTAGGGAAGCAAACAGAGTAACTGGTTTTAAGTGTGACTGTGAGCTACTCTTTGACACATACTGGGGAGCAAACCTGTCATGCTAAGTAGCTAAGAAAAACTTTTCCTGAGGGATTGACCTTGAGCAGAGACTTGAAGGATGAGGAAACTCCTCTGTTTTTAAAATAGGTCAGTTTAAAAAATGCCTATAGTGAGGCAAGAGAAGGACCAAGTTTTCCAAATAGAGAAAGCTTAAATAAACTTAGATGATCATGCAGCCATTAAAATGAGAAGACTATAAGTAGGGACTTGAAATTGTGTGTGTGGCATAACAGGGGCAAAATTCAGAACTCAGGATTGTAATACAGAAGATCTGTACATGAATGAAAGATAAAGTACCTGCATACACAAATTTATATCATTTTGTTTGAGTGATGGAACTATGGAATTTTTTTTACTTACTATATCTCCCAGCTTTTTTAAATACGCACTTTGTCTTTAATGAATAATGAAGAACATAAGTATCACTTGAACTATATACATTTGCTGGTAAGAAATATTTATTTTTAGTGGCAGAAGAATTTTTCTCAAAATTCAAAGTGTAATCCTGTATTTTAAAAAATAATGTGTGCTGTGGGATAATTTGTGCTTCTTTACGGGATCCTCAGTCAAAAAAAAGTAGAGGCCGATGAAATGACTTTTCCAACATTGTTTTTCTAGTATGAATTTTTAGGGGGAGAATCTGACCTTAATTTTCAGGTTTTGGTAGTGTTACAAGTGATCTCTGATCATCTGAATTGCAAAGATTTTTCTGTATTGTGGTAAACTATATAGAGTATAAAACGGACCATTTAACCAACTCTCAAATATACAGTTCAGTGGCATTAAGTACGTTCCTGTTGGGCAAATAGTTATAACAACTGTACACATTAGCTTTCACTGGCTCTGTGTGTGTGTGTGTGTGCACTAAGCCTTGTCATTGGCTATAATATTAAGTTAGTAAAAATCCCCTTGAAAAGTTTTTTAATGCCCTGCCTATTTACTGAGAGATGTTCTCAGTACCATATACTATGTCTGGAAATACAGCAGTGAATAAGATAGATGTAGTCCCTCTCTTCCCAGAGTTTACATTCCGTTAGGGAAGCAAACAGAGTAACTGGTTTTAAGTGTGACTGTGAGCTACTCTTTGACACATACTGGGGAGCAAACCTGTCATGCTAAGTAGCTAAGAAAAACTTTTCCTGAGGGATTGACCTTGAGCAGAGACTTGAAGGATGAGGAAACTCCTCTTAGGTATTTAAAATTATATAAAAAGTAGGGATCAGTGTTTGAAACAAATGGCACAATATGTGAGGGAACACCTGAGGCAAGAGAAGGACCCAAGAGGAGAAGAGTGTGGGTCCAGGAGGAGGAAGGTGATGATGATGAAGAGAAAGGAGGGCGGATCCGAGGACCCCAGTGGGAGTCCGTTTTTCCAGGGGAAACGTGAAACCACCCAAGCATTTGAATCAGAAAAATACATGGAAGATTTACAGATCATTGTTGATTGTGGAGAATGGAATGTAGGCTGGGCCTGTTAGGATTTGAAGAGGCGCAGGGTCTGATAATGGGTTGGAATGTGGCGGCAAGTGGAGGGAAAGGAATCAGGCTCCACTCCTAGGTTTCTGGCTGGAGAAGCCATCGGCTGAAAAGAGGTTACTGCAGCTTGGAGAAGAAGCTGAGTTCAGATTGGGACAAGTCCAGCATCAAGTGCCTGTGGGATATCCAAGAGCAAACACTTACTAGGCAGGTCTACTTAGGGGTGGAAATCCTGGGAGAGGAGTCTGGGCGTGTAAATGGTGAATGATCCAACAATAATTAGCGTCTTTCACAGCATACTTAAACCTCTTTGCATCATTTTCAGCTGCTTTTTCGTCTCTCAGCAGTTACAGGAATAAATCCTGTTACTGGGATTAACAGATGGTTTCTCTTCTAATGCTGACCAACACTTAAAAAAAAAATGTTTTGATTATGGCCTTGAACTCCACCTTCAGTATGTAAACCCCAAATGCCATCAAAACCAACTCAGAGGCTGCCCATTTTTCCTTGATGAAACTACAAAAGTTTTAGGCCTGAATGTAATCCAGACCTTCTCATTATCCAAATAGAACACAGTGGCTAGGGTAGTTAGGAGCATCACAAGGTTATATAGCTGGTCAGTTGCAGAAGTGTCCTCAGCATTCAGGACTGTACTGATCAGACAGTCTTATTTTCATTGCTTTTTACTGCGTTCCCCTCCTATTGAATAAATGCTGACTTTAGAGTACCACTTACTAAAGATTTATTTCTGAAGGGACACAGAACAATGCCTACTCTGGTCTCAGACCCTTGAGGGCTAGAAATGGAGGCTTTGTTTTTGAGAATTTCTTTCTTTTTTTTTTTTTTATTTATTTTTGTACATGTATGTTCCCAGATCATTCATATGCATATCCCTTGACCCTCCCCCCACCCAGTTCCCGCCCTCCCATCCCTCCAGACCATCGCTCCAAGTGGTTGTAGGTACTCCTATTCCCCCAGCACAATGACAATAGCTATCTTTTCTAGACATGACAGTATAGGTTTCCATGTTACTCCCTCCCACTGTTCGGTCTCCACAATGTCTCTATGTCTATTCTCTGTTTTTTCATGAGTTCACTGCGTGTGTTATCATGACCATCCTACTAGATCCCATATATATGAGTTAGTATACTATACTTGTCTTTCTCTTTTTGACTTACTTCACTTTTTATGATAGGTTCTAGAGCCAGCCACCTCATTAGGACTGAGTCTTCTGCATTTCTTTTAACAGCTGAGTAGTATTCCATTGTATATATGTACCAGAGCTTCTGGATCCATTCATTTGTCGATGGACATCTAGGTTGCTTCCAAGTTCTGGCTATTGTATAGAGAGCTGCAATGAACATTGGGGTACAGGTGCTTCTTTCAGTTTTGATTTCATCAGGATATAGGCATACTAGTGGGATTGCTGGGTCATAGGGTTCTTCTTTTTTTCGTTTTTTAAGGAATCTCCATACTGTCTTCCATAGAGGCTGTATCAATTTACATTCTCACCAGCAATGCAAAAGGGTTCCCTTTTCTCCGCACCCTCTCCAGCATTTATTGTCTGTCGATTTGTGGATGATGGCCGTTCTGACGGGTGTGAGGTGGTATCTCACTGTGGTTTTAATTTGCATTTCTCTGATAATAAGCGAGGTTGAGCATCGTTTCATGTATTTTTGGGCCATTTGTATGTCCTCTTTGGAGAGGCGTCTCTTTAGATCTTTTTCCCGTTTTTTGATTGGGCTGCTCATTTTCCCTGTGCTGAGTTGTCTGAGTTGCTTGTAGATTTTGGAGATTCATTCTTTGTCTATTGTTTCCTTTGCTATGATTTTCTCCCACTCTGTGGGGTGTCTGTTGAGCTTTTTTGTAATTTCTTTTGCTGTACAAAAGATTTTAAGTTTCATAAGGTCCCATATGTTCATTTTTCTTTTCAATTCTGCTATTTTAGTTGGTGGGTCAGAGAAGATCTTGCTTTGATTGATGTCCTTGAGGGTTTTGCCTATATTCTCCTCTAAGAGTTTGATGGTTTCTGGTCTTACATTGAGGTCTTTAATCCATTTTCAGTTGATCTTAGTGTATGGTGTCAGGGAATGTTCCAACTTCATTTTTTTGCATGTAGCTGTCCAATTCTCCCAGCACCACTTGTTAAAGAGGCTGTCTTTGTCCCATTTTATAGTTTCTCCTCCTTTATCAAAAATAAGGTACCCATAGGTGCGTGGGTTTATCTCTGGGTTCTCGATCTTGTTCCATTGATCTATAGTTCTATTTTTGTGCCAGTACCATACTGTCTTGATAACTGTTGCTTTGTAGTAGAGTCTGAAGTTAGGGAGGCTGATCCCTCCAACTCCATTTTTCTTCCTCAGGATTGCTTTGGCTATTCGAGGTCTTCTGTGTTTCCATATGAATTGTGTTATTATTTGGTCTAGTTCTGTGAAAAATGTCAGTGGTAGTTGAATAGGTATTGCATTGAATCTGCAGATGATATTTGGAAGTATGGTCATTTTCACAATATTGATTCTTCCGATCCAGGAACATGGAATATCTCTCCATCTGTTTAAGTCTTCTTTAATGTCTCTCATGAGTGTCTTGTAATTTTCTGTGTACAATTCTTTTGTTTCTTTGGGTAGGTTTATTCCTAGATATTTGATTCTTTTGGTTGCAATGGTGAAGGGGATTGCCTCTTTGATTTCATTTTCTGATTTTTCATTGTTTGTGTATAGGAATGCCAGTGGTTTCTGTGTGTTGACTTTATATCCTGCAACTTTGCTGAATTCATTGATTAACTCTAATAGCTTTGTAACCGTGTCTTTGGGATTTTCTATGTATAATATCATGTCGTCTGCAAAGAGAGAGAGCTTGACTTCTTCCTTTCCAATCTGGATTTCTTTGATTTCTTTCTCTTCTCTTATTGCTGTTGCTAGCACTTCCAGGACTATGTTGAATAGCAGTGGTGAAAGTGGGCACCCCTGTCTTGTTCCTGATCTTAGAGGGAATGCTTTCAGTTTTTCACCATTAACAATAATGTTCGCTGTGGGCTTCTGATAGATGGCTTTTATTATGTTGAGATAGGTTCCTTCTATGCCCATTTTCTGAAGAGTTTTGATCATAAATGGATGTTGTACTTTGTCGAAGGCTTTTTCTGCATCTATTGAAATGATCATGTGATTTTTGTCTTTCAACTTGTTGATATGGTGTATCACATTGATTGATTTGCGGATGTTGAAGAAGCCTTGCATGCCTGGGATGAACCCAACTTGATCATAATGTATGAGTTTTTTGACATGTCGTTGAATTCTGTTTGCTAGGATTTTGTTGAGGATCTTGGCATCTAAGTTCATCAGTGAAATTGGCCTATAGTTTTCTTTCTACATTTCCTTCATTCTTTTCTTCTCTCCCACTGCTTCATTTCTGTCCTCCCTTATTTTAATTTCTTTCTTTCTTCTTTTTACCCATGACACAGTTGGAGCTGATATTGGATGCCTAGTAAAACTCCTTTAGCCCATGAAGTCCAGGTCAGCCCTCAGGGACCATAACTAAATCCTAAATGTTGTGTATCTAACCTCAAATTAGTCTTGTTTCCTTCTTCTGCTTAGAGGGTTGATGATTGAGTCATAAACTCTCATCTCAGAAGGCTTAGCCTTTCCTGCAGGAGGCTAAATGTCTGGGAGATCCTGTGCCCTTCTGTGTACAATTCTTTTGTTTCTTTGGGTAGGTTTATTCCTAGATATTTGATTCTTTTGGTTGCAATGGTGAAGGGGATTGCCTCTTTGATTTCATTTTCTGATTTTTCATTGTTTGTGTATAGGAATGCCAGTGGTTTCTGTGTGTTGACTTTATATCCTGCAACTTTGCTGAATTCATTGATTAACTCTAATAGCTTTGTAACCGTGTCTTTGGGATTTTCTATGTATAATATCATGTCGTCTGCAAAGAGAGAGAGCTTGACTTCTTCCTTTCCAATCTGGATTTCTTTGATTTCTTTCTCTTCTCTTATTGCTGTTGCTAGCACTTCCAGGACTATGTTGAATAGCAGTGGTGAAAGTGGGCACCCCTGTCTTGTTCCTGATCTTAGAGGGAATGCTTTCAGTTTTTCACCATTAACAATAATGTTCGCTGTGGGCTTCTGATAGATGGCTTTTATTATGTTGAGATAGGTTCCTTCTATGCCCATTTTCTGAAGAGTTTTGATCATAAATGGATGTTGTACTTTGTCGAAGGCTTTTTCTGCATCTATTGAAATGATCATGTGATTTTTGTCTTTCAACTTGTTGATATGGTGTATCACATTGATTGATTTGCGGATGTTGAAGAAGCCTTGCATGCCTGGGATGAACCCAACTTGATCATAATGTATGAGTTTTTTGACATGTCGTTGAATTCTGTTTGCTAGGATTTTGTTGAGGATCTTGGCATCTAAGTTCATCAGTGAAATTGGCCTATAGTTTTCTTTCTACATTTCCTTCATTCTTTTCTTCTCTCCCACTGCTTCATTTCTGTCCTCCCTTATTTTAATTTCTTTCTTTCTTCTTTTTACCCATGACACAGTTGGAGCTGATATTGGATGCCTAGTAAAACTCCTTTAGCCCATGAAGTCCAGGTCAGCCCTCAGGGACCATAACTAAATCCTAAATGTTGTGTATCTAACCTCAAATTAGTCTTGTTTCCTTCTTCTGCTTAGAGGGTTGATGATTGAGTCATAAACTCTCATCTCAGAAGGCTTAGCCTTTCCTGCAGGAGGCTAAATGTCTGGAGGGAGATCCTGTGCCCTTGTTTCGGCCCCCGCCCCAGCTTTACTAAGATATAATGACATACAACCTTGTGTAAGAGTAAGGTGTACCGTGCGGGGATTTGATACATGCATGTGTATAGTGGGTTTCTTTGGAATATTTGGTCTAATGATAAGAATTATCCAAATGGGAATTTTGATATCTTATGAACGCACTTTAAAACTCCTCAGGGACCTGTTTGGCTCACTAATGAATGAATAACTCAGTCACTGTGCTTATGGACTACAATTTTACATATAGTTTTAGGAACTCCATAGATTCAAAGTTAAAGACCTTCTGTTGCATAATTTGGGCTACTCTCAAGGACATGTGAACCAACTTTTCTAGAAAAAATTCACGAATTTTGAGAATTTCCTCATTTTCTCCAATGAGTTACCAGTATATTTTAAGGGATTAAATAAGAAGTAGTTAGCTTCTCAAATGTCTTGCAGACAGTTCACGTCTGCTGATCCATTAGTCACTGTTGACTAATGTGATATCCATCTTGTTGACACACTTTCTGGAAGTTTTAAAAGGTGGTTGAGTAGTACTGAAGGAGAGGATTAGAAATTGGTTAATGGTAGAAGTTTTTTGTTTTTAGAAATCTTTATTTATTTATTTTTGGCTATTCAGGGTTTTCACTGCTGCTGCAGGCTCTTCTCTAGTTGCAGGGAATGGGGGCTGCTCTCTAGTTGAGGTGAGCAGGCTTCTCGTTGCGGTGACTTCTCTTGTTGTGCATCTAGAGCACACGGGCTTCAGTAGTTGCCGCACATGGGCTCAATAGTTGTGGCTCCGAGGCTCTAGAGCACAGGCTCCATAGTGGTGACTCTAGGACTTAGTTGTTCCACAGCATGTGGGATCTTCCTGGATCAGAGATCGAACCCGTGTCTCCTGTATTGGCAGGCAAATTCTTTACCACTGAACTACCAGGGAAGCCCCTTGGTAGAAATTTTATATTCTCTTAATATTCTTTTTTTTTTTTAAAGATTTATTTATTTATTTATTTATTTTGGGCGGGGGTCGGGTTGGGGAGGGAGGGGAGTGGGTGGGCCACTTCTATTGGTCTTTCATTACTCTGTTTTCATCCGTCTTTGTTCTTTGGCTCCTGCGGGCCTCCCATCGCGGTGGCGTCTGTTGTCGCAGAGCACCGGCTCTGGGCGCATGCGCTCCAGAGCTCCGGCTCGGTGATCGGACACATCAGTCCAGCCGCTCCGCAGCGCGTGGGATCTTCCCAGGCCAGGGATCGAACCGGCGCTGCTTACACTGCAAGGCGGTGTCCTTATCCACTGGACCACCAGGGGAAGCCCTTCTCTTGATATTCTTAAAATTAATAATTCCATTAGGTGTAGTTTGAGCCCTCACAAAAGAATACTGTCCTTTCCCAATCAAATCCAGGGCAAAGAAAAAGCCTGTTTTATTGGTGCTAACCTATTTCTGATGTATTTAATTGAAAATAAAAGGGAGGAGAAGGTACAAACCACCGTCCTCACTTTCAACCTCTCCAAAGACAGAAAGGGGCTTCCCAGGCAATGCTAGTGGTAAAGAATTTGCCCTCCAGTGCAGATGATGCAAGGAATGCAAGTTCCATCCTTGGGATGGAAAGATGCCCTGGGGGAAGGAATGGCACCTTTACTCCAGTATTCTTGAGTGGAAAATTCCATGGGCAGAGGCCTTTGGTGGGGTACTGTCCATGGGGCCTCAGAGAGGCCATGGGGCAACAGGTCAGTGACAGCATACACACAAAAGACAAAAAGAACCTCCTGAGAGTATGTGCAGGGCTATAACACAGGGTCCAGCGCAGGTTCCCGAGCCCCGCGGCAGTCCTGCAGAGCTGGAGGTGGAAACATCCCCTCTGACACCGGCCCCTTTCATTCCAGCCAGCCACTCCATGTTCCACTTTTGTATTCCCACTGGCTTCATTTCTCCATTGCTGGGAAATTTTCTCCCAGGCTTTCTTTAACTCCTGCTGCCCAGGAAGAATTTCCGACTGGTCAAAATACCTTCTTTTCTTTATTCCCAGTTTCTTTAAAATCCTGTTTCTTCTGGGGAGCTTCTGGTGACTTAGTGGACAACTTTTTGTTACAAACTGTTTTCTAACTGTCAGTTAAAATTATTATTTGTGCCCCACCACCCTGCCCCAGAACAAGCACCTTCAGAGAGCAATGGTCTCATTGGTCTCATTCACCACGATATTCCTATTAGCCAGGCCAGTGCCCAGTGCCTGGTTCCGGCAGGTGCTCCATAAATACTTGAAGGAATCAATGGATGAAAATCTTCCCCATAAACTCCTCAAGGACACTGATGGGAAATGGCAGCAGACACACAGACTTTTGTTAACAGATAGTCTGGCGGTCAGCCTGTCAGGCAGAGCCCAGTCACACAGCCTCCTAAGAGCCTGGCCTTGTGGTTTCTCTCCACTTTAGAACTTTCTGTGGTTACACAGAAGCCACACAGAACTTCCTGTGCTCCACTTTGGCCAGTAAGAGAAACTTTCCATCAGAGACCTCAACAGAGTGACTTAGAGGTTTGGCTCTGGAGCCAGACGGCCTAATTCAAATCTTCCTGACTTGTGTGACTAGTAGTTCCTGATCCATTTCGTGCCCTGGTTTATTCATCTGTAAACTGAGGTCAGCAAATAGCATCCACTTGTGTGGATCATTGGGAGAGTTAAATGAGTTGCTATAGGTGAAGTGTTAAGAAACATTCTAGGACATAGATGCTCAGCAAGTGTTGACAGGATAACGATTTTGGTGGTGGCGGTGGTTATATTTGACCAGTAGTGTCATGTGGTGGTAGATTTGTACTTTGTCTTTCATCTAATCCTTCCATTTTATTACATTTTTTATCATGCCTTTCTTAAATATAAGAACTGAATCATTTTTTCAGTTTCTAAGCCCGCATGTCCTGCAGAGCTGGAGGTGGAAACATCCTCTGACACCGGCCCCTTTCATTCCAGCCAGCCACTCCATGTTCCACTTTTGTATTCCCACTGGCTTCATTTCTCCATTGCTGGGAAATTTTCTCCCAGGCTTTCTTTAACTCCTGCTGCCCAGGAAGAATTTCCGACTGGTCAAAATACCTTCTTTTCTTTATTCCCAGTTTCTTTAAAATCCTGTTTCTTCTGGGGAGCTTCTGGTGACTTAGTGGACAACTTTTTGTTACAAACTGTTTTCTAACTGTCAGTTAAAATTATTATTTGTGCCCCACCACCCTGCCCCAGAACAAGCACCTTCAGAGAGCAATGGTCTCATTGGTCTCATTCACCACGATATTCCTATTAGCCAGGCCAGTGCCCAGTGCCTGGTTCCGGCAGGTGCTCCATAAATACTTGAAGGAATCAATGGATGAAAATCTTCCCATAAACTCCTCAAGGACACTGATGGGAAATGGCAGCAGACACACAGACTTTTGTTAACAGATAGTCTGGCGGTCAGCCTGTCAGGCAGAGCCCAGTCACACAGCCTCCTAAGAGCCTGGCCTTGTGGTTTCTCTCCACTTTAGAACTTTCTGTGGTTACACAGAAGCCACACAGAACTTCCTGTGCTCCACTTTGGCCAGTAAGAGAAACTTTCCATCAGAGACCTCAACAGAGTGACTTAGAGGTTTGGCTCTGGAGCCAGACGGCCTAATTCAAATCTTCCTGACTTGTGTGACTAGTAGTTCCTGATCCATTTCGTGCCCTGGTTTATTCATCTGTAAACTGAGGTCAGCAAATAGCATCCACTTGTGTGGATCATTGGGAGAGTTAAATGAGTTGCTATAGGTGAAGTGTTAAGAAACATTCTAGGACATAGATGCTCAGCAAGTGTTGACAGGATAACGATTTTGGTGGTGGCGGTGGTTATATTTGACCAGTAGTGTCATGTGGTGGTAGATTTGTACTTTGTCTTTCATCTAATCCTTCCATTTTATTACATTTTTTATCATGCCTTTCTTAAATATAAGAACTGAATCATCTCTTAGAAATAAAACTTCAAGTGTTCACTAATTTTTTAAAAAAGGTAGCTTATTAAGAAATACAATTTGATTTCCTGCATTCAATATTTATAATTGCTATGCAAAGTTTATTTTCATGGGGATACTGAATAGGTGTTTTTTTTTTTTAATTTTTAATTCTTTATTTTAAAGATTTTACAGAGTTTTGTTGTTCACCGACATGTATGTTCCCAGATCATTCATATGAACATCCCTGGCCCCCCCCACCTGGTTTCCCCCCACCCCGAACCATCGCCCCAAGTGATTGTAGGCACTCCTATTCCCTTAGCACAATGACAATAGCTATCTTTTCCACACGTGCCAGTATAGGTTTCGATGTTACTTCTTCTATGCCTCCCTCCCACTGTTCGTTCTCCACAAGGTCCTTATGTCTATTCTCTGTCTGTTTTTCCATGAGTTCACTGTGTGTGTTATCATGACCATCCTACTAGATTCCATATATATGAGTTAGTATACTGTACTCGTCTTTTTCTTTTTGACTTACTTTACTTTTTATGATAGGTTCTAGAGCCAGCCACCTCATTAGGACTGAGTCTTCTGCATTTCTTTTAACAGCTGAGTAGTATTCCATTGTATATATGTACCAGAGCTTCTGGATCCATTCATTTGTCGATGGACATCTAGGTTGCTTCCAAGTTCTGGCTATTGTATAGAGAGCTGCAATGAACATTGGGGTACAGGTGCTTCTTTCAGTTTTGATTTCATCAGGATATAGGCGTACTAGTGGGATTGCTGGGTCATAGGGTTCTTCTTTTTTTCGTTTTTTAAGGAATCTCCATACTGTCTTCCGTAGAGGCTGTATCAATTGACATTCCCACCAGCAATGCAAAAGGGTTCCCTTTTCTCCGCACCCTCTCCAGCATTTATTGTCTGTTAATTTGTGTGGATCATTGGGAGAGTTAAATGAGTTGCTATAGGTGAAGTGTTAAGAAACATTCTAGGACATAGATGCTCAGCAAGTGTTGACAGGATAACGATTTTGGTGGTGGCGGTGGTTATATTTGACCAGTAGTGTCATGTGGTGGTAGATTTGTACTTTGTCTTTCATCTAATCCTTCCATTTTATTACATTTTTTATCATGCCTTTCTTAAATATAAGAACTGAATCATCTCTTAGAAATAAAACTTCAAGTGTTCACTAATTTTTTAAAAAAGGTAGCTTATTAAGAAATACAATTTGATTTCCTGCATTCAATATTTATAATTGCTATGCAAAGTTTATTTTCATGGGGATACTGAATAGGATCTTTTTTTTTTTTAAATTTTTTAATTCTTTATTTTAAAGATTTTACAGAGTTTTGTTGTTCACCGACATGTATGTTCCCAGATCATTCATATGAACATCCCTGGCCCCCCCCACCTGGTTTCCCCCCACCCCGAACCATCGCCCCAAGTGATTGTAGGCACTCCTATTCCCTTAGCACAATGACAATAGCTATCTTTTCCACACGTGCCAGTATAGGTTTCGATGTTACTTCTTCTATGCCTCCCTCCCACTGTTCGTTCTCCACAAGGTCCTTATGTCTATTCTCTGTCTGTTTTTCCATGAGTTCACTGTGTGTGTTATCATGACCATCCTACTAGATTCCATATATATGAGTTAGTATACTGTACTCGTCTTTTTCTTTTTGACTTACTTTACTTTTTATGATAGGTTCTAGAGCCAGCCACCTCATTAGGACTGAGTCTTCTGCATTTCTTTTAACAGCTGAGTAGTATTCCATTGTATATATGTACCAGAGCTTCTGGATCCATTCATTTGTCGATGGACATCTAGGTTGCTTCCAAGTTCTGGCTATTGTATAGAGAGCTGCAATGAACATTGGGGTACAGGTGCTTCTTTCAGTTTTGATTTCATCAGGATATAGGCGTACTAGTGGGATTGCTGGGTCATAGGGTTCTTCTTTTTTTCGTTTTTTAAGGAATCTCCATACTGTCTTCCGTAGAGGCTGTATCAATTGACATTCCCACCAGCAATGCAAAAGGGTTCCCTTTTCTCCGCACCCTCTCCAGCATTTATTGTCTGTTAATTTGTGGATGATGGACATTCTGACGGGTGTGAGGTGGTATCTCATTGTGGTTTTAATTTGCATTTCTCAAATAATAAGCGAGGTTGAGCATCATTTCATGTGCTTTTGGGCCATCTGTATGTCCTCTTTGGAGAGGCGTCTCTTTAGATCTTTTTCCCATTTTTTGATTGGGTTGTTCGTTTTTCCTGTGCTGAGTTGTCTGAGTTGCTTGTAGATTTTGGAGATTAATTCTTTGTCTGTTGTTTCCTTTGCTGTGATTTTCTCCCACTCTGTGGGGTGTTTGTTGAGCTTTTTTGTAATTTCTTTTGCTGTACAAAAGATTTTAAGTTTCATTAGGTCCCACGTATTCACTTTTCTTTTCAGTTCCGCTATTCTAGTCGGTGGGTCAGAGAAGATCTTGCTTTGATTGATGTCCTTGAGGGTTTTGCCTATATTCTCCTCTAAGAGTTTGATGGTTTCTGGTCTTACATTTAGGGCTTTAACCCATTTTGAGTTGATATTTGTGTATGGAGTCAGGGAATGTTCCAACTTCATTTTTTTGCATGTAGCTGTCCAATTTTCCCGGCACCACTTGTTGAAGAGGCTGTCTTTGTTTCATTTTATAGTTTCGCCTCCTTTGTCAAAAATAAGGTACCTATAGGTGCATGGGTTTATCTCTGGGTTCTCGATCTTGTTCCATTGATCTATAGTTCTATTTTTGTGCCAGTACCATACTGTCTTGATAACTGTTGCTTTGTAATATAGTCTGAAGTTAGGGAGGCTGATCCCTCCAGCTCCGTTTTTCTTTCTCAGGATTGATTGGCTATTCGAGGTCTTTTGTGTTTCCATATGAACTGTGTTATTGTTTGGTCTAGTTCTGTGAAAAATGTCAATGGTAGTTGAATAGGTATTGCATTGAATCTGCAGATGATATTTGGTAGTATGGTCATTTTCACAATATTGATTCTTCCGATCCAGGAACATGGAATATCTCTCCATCTGTTTTAAGTCTTCTTTAATTTCTTTCATGAGTGTCTTGCAATTTTCAATGTACAATTCTTTTGTTTCTTTGGGTAGGTTTATTCCTAGGTATTTGATTCTTTTGGTTGCAGTGGTGAAGGGGATTGCCTCTTTGATTTCATTTTCTGATTTTTCATTGTTTGTGTATAGGAATGCCAGTGGTTTCTGTGTGTTGACTTTGTATCCTGCAACTTTGCTGAATGCGTTGATTGGCTCTAGTAGCTTTGTAACCGTGTCTTTGGGATTTTCTATGTATAATATCATGTCGTCTACAAAGAGAGAGAGCTTGACTTCTTCCTTTCCAATCCGGATTCCTTTGATTTCTTTCTCTTCTCTTACTGCTGTTGCTAGCACTTCCAGGACTATGTTGAATAGTAGTGGTGAAAGTGGATACCCTTGTCTTGTTCCTGATCTTAGAGGGAATGCTTTCAGTTTTTCACTGTTAAGGGTAATGTTCACTGTAGGCTTCTCATATATGGCTTTTACTATGTTGAGATAGGTTCCTTCTATACCCATTTTCTGAAGAGGTTTTATCATAAATGGATGTTGTATTTTGTCGAAGGCTTTTTCTGCATCTGTTGAGATGATCATGTGATTTTTTGTCTCAATTTGTTGATATGGTGTATCCCATTGATTGATTTACGGATATTGAAGAATCCTTGCATGCCTGGGATGAACCCGACTTGATCATGGTGTATGAGTTTTTTGATGTGTCGTTGAATTCGGTTTGCTAGAATTTTGTGGAGGATCTTGGTATCTAAGTTCATCAGTGAAATTGGCCTATAGTTTTCTTTTTTTGTGTTGTCTTTGCCTGGTTTGGGTATCAGGGTGATGGTGGGCTCATAGAATGTGTTTGGAAGTGTTCCTTCCTGTGCAATTTTTTGGCTTGTGATTGACGAGGTCTTTTGTGTTTCCATATGAACTGTGTTATTGTTTGGTCTAGTTCTGTGAAAAATGTCAATGGTAGTTGAATAGGTATTGCATTGAATCTGCAGATGATATTTGGTAGTATGGTCATTTTCACAATATTGATTCTTCCGATCCAGGAACATGGAATATCTCTCCATCTGTTTTAAGTCTTCTTTAATTTCTTTCATGAGTGTCTTGCAATTTTCAATGTACAATTCTTTTGTTTCTTTGGGTAGGTTTATTCCTAGGTATTTGATTCTTTTGGTTGCAGTGGTGAAGGGGATTGCCTCTTTGATTTCATTTTCTGATTTTTCATTGTTTGTGTATAGGAATGCCAGTGGTTTCTGTGTGTTGACTTTGTATCCTGCAACTTTGCTGAATGCGTTGATTGGCTCTAGTAGCTTTGTAACCGTGTCTTTGGGATTTTCTATGTATAATATCATGTCGTCTACAAAGAGAGAGAGCTTGACTTCTTCCTTTCCAATCCGGATTCCTTTGATTTCTTTCTCTTCTCTTACTGCTGTTGCTAGCACTTCCAGGACTATGTTGAATAGTAGTGGTGAAAGTGGATACCCTTGTCTTGTTCCTGATCTTAGAGGGAATGCTTTCAGTTTTTCACTGTTAAGGGTAATGTTCACTGTAGGCTTCTCATATATGGCTTTTACTATGTTGAGATAGGTTCCTTCTATACCCATTTTCTGAAGAGGTTTTATCATAAATGGATGTTGTATTTTGTCGAAGGCTTTTTCTGCATCTGTTGAGATGATCATGTGATTTTTTGTCTCAATTTGTTGATATGGTGTATCCCATTGATTGATTTACGGATATTGAAGAATCCTTGCATGCCTGGGATGAACCCGACTTGATCATGGTGTATGAGTTTTTTGATGTGTCGTTGAATTCGGTTTGCTAGAATTTTGTGGAGGATCTTGGTATCTAAGTTCATCAGTGAAATTGGCCTATAGTTTTCTTTTTTTGTGTTGTCTTTGCCTGGTTTGGGTATCAGGGTGATGGTGGGCTCATAGAATGTGTTTGGAAGTGTTCCTTCCTGTGCAATTTTTTGGAAGAGTTTTAGAAGGATAGGCATTAGCTCTTTAAATGTTTGGTAGAATTCGGCTGTGAAGCCATCTGGCCCTGGGCTTTTATTTTTGGGTAGATTTTTAATCACAAATTCGATTTCTGAGCTTGTGATTGGGTTGTCCAAAATTTCTGTTTCTTCCTGGCTCAGTCTTGGGAGTTTGATCTTCCCCAAGAAACTGTCCATTTCTTCCAGGTTGTCCAGTTTGTTGCCGTAGAGTTGTTCATAATAGTCTCTTAGAATCCTTCGGATTTCTGCATTCTCTGTTGTAACCTCTCCTTTTTCGTTTTTGATTTTGTTGATCTGGTTCTTCTCTCTCTTTTTCTTAATGAGTCTGGCCAGTGGCTTGTTGATTTTGTTTACCTTTTCGAAGAACCAGCTTTTTGTTTTATTTATCTTTACTATTGTTTCTTTTGTTTCTTTCTCATTTATTTCTGCTCTAGTCTTTATAATCTCTCTTCTTCTGCTGGCTTTGGGGTGTTTTTGTTCT
This sequence comes from Tragulus kanchil, assembly GCA_022376925.1. Taxonomy (NCBI): domain Eukaryota; kingdom Metazoa; phylum Chordata; class Mammalia; order Artiodactyla; family Tragulidae; genus Tragulus; species Tragulus kanchil. The sequence continues at coordinate 237,922,869 of JAIOJX010000004.1, read as the reverse complement.
TCTTTCTCCAATTGTTTTAAGCATAGGTTTAGGTCATCTGCTTCATATTTTCCTAGTTTCCTGAGGTGGGATTGTATTGCTATAAATTTCCCTCTTAGAACTGCTTTTGCAGTATCCCATAGGTTATGCACTGTCGTGTGTTCATTGTCACTTTCTTCTAGGAATTTTTAAATTTCTCCTTTGATTTCCTCAGGGATCATTTGTTTTTTTGTTTTTTTTTTTTTTTAAAGATTTATTTGTTCATTTATTTTTGGCGGGGGTCGGGTTGGGGCGGGAGGGGAGCAGGCGGGCCACTTCTATTGGTCTTTCATTTCTCTATTTTCATCCGTCTTTGTTCTTTGGCTCCTGGGGGCCTCCCATCGCGGTGGCGTCTGTTGTTGCAGAGCGCCGGCTCTGGGCGCATGCGCTCTAGAGCTCCAGCTCGGTGATTGGACACATAGGTCCAGCCGCTCCGTGGCACGTGGGATCTTCCCAGGCCAGGGATCGAACCAATGCCCTTTGCACAACAAGGCGATGTCCTTACCCACTAGACCACCAGGGGAAGCCCTCAGTTGGTTTTTTAGGTATGTATTGTTTAATCTCCATGTGTTTGTGTTTTAAGTGGCTTTTTTTCCCAGTAATTGATCTCTAGTCTCATTGCATTGTGGTCCGAGAAGATGGTTGATACGATTTCGGTTTTCTTGAATTGACTGAGGTTTGATTTGTGGCCCAAGATGTGGTCTATCCTGGAGAATGTTCCGTGAGCACTTGAGAAGAAAGTGTATTCTTCTGCTTTTAGATGGAACATCCTAAAGATATTGATGAGGTCCATTTTTTCTAGTGTGGCATTTAAGGCTTGTGTTTCTTTATTAATTTTCTGTTTTGATGATCTGTCCATTGGTGTGAGAGGAGTGTTAAAGTCTCCTACTATTATTGTGTTATTATTGATTTCTTCTTTTAAGTCTGAAAGTATCTGTCTTATGTATTGAGGTGCCCCTGTGTTGGGTGCATAGATATTCATGACTGTTATGTCTTCCTCTTGGATGGATCCCTTAATCATGATGTAGTGACCTGCCTTGTCTCTTAGAATCTTCTTTACTTTAAAATCTGTTTTGTCTGATATGAGGATTGCTACTCCAGCTTTCTTTTGATTTCCATTTGAATGGAATATCTTTTTTCAGCCTCTCACTTTCAGTCTATGAGTGTCCCTAGGTCTGAAGTGGGTCTCTTGTAAACAGCATATATATGGGTCTTGCTTCTGGATCCATTCAGCCAGCCTGTGTTGTTTGGTTGGAGCATTTAGTCCATTTACGTTCAAAGTAATTATTGATACGAATGTTCCTATTGTCATCTTCTTAGAAGTTTGGGGTTTGATTTGTAGGACTTCTCCTACTCTTGTATTTATTGGCTATATTGGGCCCTTTAGCACTTGTTGTAGGGCTGGTTTTGTGGTACAGAATTCTTTTAGTTTTTGCTTGTCTGTGAAGCTTTTGACTTCACCATCAATTCTGAATGAGATTCTTGCAGGGTAGAGGATTCTTGGTTGCAGGTTATTCTCTTTTAGCTGTTTAAATGTGTCTTGCCATTCTCTTCTGGCTTGCAGGGTTTCTGTTGAACGATCCGCAGTTAGACGTATGGGGTTTCCCTTTTATGTTATTTGTTGCTTGCTCTTAGCTGCTTTTAATAATCTGTCTTTATATTTAGTCTGCGTTAGTTTGATTAGAATGTGCCTTGGTGTGTTTCTTCTGGTGTTTCTCCTGTATGGAACTCTTTGTGCTTCTTGGACTTGGTTGACTATTTCCTTTCCCATGCTGGGGAAGTTTTCAACTATAACCTCTTCAAGAATTTTTTCATAGCCTTTCTTCTCCTCTTCTTCTTCTGGAACTCCTATAATTCTAATGTTGGTGCGTTTGATATTGTCCCATAGGTCTCTGAGGCCATCATCAGTTCTTTTAATTCTTTCAGCTTTGTTCTGTTCTTCAGCACTTATTTCCACCATTCTGTCTTCCAGCTCACTTATCCGTTCTTCAGCCTCTGATACTCTACTGTTGAGACCTTCTATAGTATTTTTCAGTTCAGCAATTGAGTTAGTTGATTTCTTCTTTTAAGTCTGAAAGTATCTGTCTTATGTATTGAGGTGCCCCTGTGTTGGGTGCATAGATATTCATGACTGTTATGTCTTCCTCTTGGATGGATCCCTTAATCATGATGTAGTGACCTGCCTTGTCTCTTAGAATCTTCTTTACTTTAAAATCTGTTTTGTCTGATATGAGGATTGCTACTCCAGCTTTCTTTTGATTTCCATTTGAATGGAATATCTTTTTTCAGCCTCTCACTTTCAGTCTATGAGTGTCCCTAGGTCTGAAGTGGGTCTCTTGTAAACAGCATATATATGGGTCTTGCTTCTGGATCCATTCAGCCAGCCTGTGTTGTTTGGTTGGAGCATTTAGTCCATTTACGTTCAAAGTAATTATTGATACGAATGTTCCTATTGTCATCTTCTTAGAAGTTTGGGGTTTGATTTGTAGGACTTCTCCTACTCTTGTATTTATTGGCTATATTGGGCCCTTTAGCACTTGTTGTAGGGCTGGTTTTGTGGTACAGAATTCTTTTAGTTTTTGCTTGTCTGTGAAGCTTTTGACTTCACCATCAATTCTGAATGAGATTCTTGCAGGGTAGAGGATTCTTGGTTGCAGGTTATTCTCTTTTAGCTGTTTAAATGTGTCTTGCCATTCTCTTCTGGCTTGCAGGGTTTCTGTTGAACGATCCGCAGTTAGACGTATGGGGTTTCCCTTTTATGTTATTTGTTGCTTGCTCTTAGCTGCTTTTAATAATCTGTCTTTATATTTAGTCTGCGTTAGTTTGATTAGAATGTGCCTTGGTGTGTTTCTTCTGGTGTTTCTCCTGTATGGAACTCTTTGTGCTTCTTGGACTTGGTTGACTATTTCCTTTCCCATGCTGGGGAAGTTTTCAACTATAACCTCTTCAAGAATTTTTTCATAGCCTTTCTTCTCCTCTTCTTCTTCTGGAACTCCTATAATTCTAATGTTGGTGCGTTTGATATTGTCCCATAGGTCTCTGAGGCCATCATCAGTTCTTTTAATTCTTTCAGCTTTGTTCTGTTCTTCAGCACTTATTTCCACCATTCTGTCTTCCAGCTCACTTATCCGTTCTTCAGCCTCTGATACTCTACTGTTGAGACCTTCTATAGTATTTTTGAGTTCAGCAATTGAGTTAGTTGTCTCCATTTGCTTATTTTTCATTTCTTGCATGTCTTTTCTCAATGCACTAATTTCCTCTAATATTCTGTTTTCGGTGTTTTGCATCCTCATTAGTATAGCTTTTCTGAATTCTCTTTCAGATAATTTGTCTATCTCCTCCTCTGTCATTTGAAGCGGTGTTTCTCTAGCTTGGTCCTTCATTTGTGCAGTGTTTCTCTGTCGTTTCATTATTAGGTTAATTTTTGTTTCTTTGTGTGTGTCTGCGTGTGTGGAGTTCTTTTTCCCCCACCAGGCTTCTTGGTTGAATTCTCCCTTCCTTTGGGATTCTGTCCTTCTAGAAGGGTTCAGTGGTTTGTGACTTGGATGGTGTGTCTTGTTTACAGATGAATAATCTCTAGTGTTGTATATTCTTTGATAATGTGGGGTCTTGGAATCAGGGCTTCTGCTCCGAGGATCCTTGGTTTGATGATTGGTCAGGGTGTGTAGGCTTTATGTCTGGTTTGCTATGGTGTTCCCTGGTATTAGTTCAAATACTAGCATCCGCCACGTGGGGGCGCGGCTTCTCGGTCTGGCGCGGCTTCTCCCTGAATAGGTTTTTCTCCAGAATTGTACAAAAAAGTAAGCTTCATCTAGTTGGAGCATTTCTATAATACTGTCATTCATATTGGAATCTTCCTGACATATTTTCTAAAGGAAAAGTTTAATATGTTATTATAAAGTCAAACTGAACCTGTCCAGTGTAGAAGATATTTCCGTGCAAGGTTATTTCCTTGAATTTTTAAGGGCTATTTCACATAGAATTTAATTATGCATCTCTTTCCTTTTTAAAATACGATGAATTCATAAATTCTAGGTTGAAAGTTTCTGTTAGGAAGAATTATTTTTAGGCCAGCCTTAAGAACAGGAGCTGGGGGAACGGGGAGAGAACCAAAAGGAAAACCTTCAATTACCTTCAATCCACACCCTTAGTTGATGACTTTTATAGTAATCTGGGCAGAGAGGGAAATTGTAAATAACATTGAAACATACATGATCTTTGGCCTAAATCTATCTTTTTTGGGTTTTGTTACTGCTGAAGTGTTAATAGCAAAATTAGTGTTCATAGTTTCCTAATAGGTTTCACTTTCTTTTTGGTCTTCTGCTCTTCTGTCTCTTCTAAAAAGGCACTGAAGGGAGAAAAGCAACCTTGGAAAGAATCTTAACAGCAGAAGTATAGAGAGAGAGTATGAAAGAGTAGACAAAATGTCTGGGGATTTTTTCAGTTGCTTTTTAGTGAGGTGTGTGGATAGTTGATGTGTCCATGAAGGAATTTCAGTTTTGTATAAATGAGTTGTTCTATTTTCAGTCTACTGGAGCTCTCCGCCCCCATCCCTTCGTCCAGGAAGTTACAGGCTTAGGGAGTTAGTCCTTTTGTTGATGACAGCATTTAATTTTAATTCTGAACCACTAGTTCTCTTCTTACAAAAAGCTTCACTGCAGGATTGGTAGGATGAGTAATAGAGACTCTCTTGGGTCTTATGGATAACACTGGGAAATGACAGAAACAAAAGAAAAAAATAGAGAGTCCTTAAAAAAAAAAAAAACAACAGGTACAAGATAACTTGATTTGGAAGCAGTGCAGACCTAGAATAGATGCCATAAAGTTAAGTTATTTAAATAAAAGAATAAAAGGGTAAAAGAAACTTGGTTGGTCTATATAGTATATTGTGATTTTTTAAAATGGTTTATTAATGTCATTCATTGTGCTTATTCCTAGTTGGAAAGATGTTAGTAGCAGAATATGAGTTTTCTGCATGCTGGGTAACACTGGCCTCTCATGTTCTCTCATGTTGAGTCTGTAAAGCCTGACTTGTCTGTCGTGGCAGGGGAGGTCATAACTGTCAGGAGCCTTCTACTGAAATTATCTTTCTTCTGCTTTCCAGGTTTTCACCTGATGGTAGACTAATTGTATCATGTAGCGAGGATAAAACTATTAAAATCTGGGATACCACAAATAAGCAGTGTGTTAATAACTTCTCAGATTTCGTAGGGTAAGTCCATTTCTCTTTTTGCATTTGTATGGGTCATTTTGCTAAGGAGACATTTAATTATTCCATTCAAATAAAGAAGTGAGAGTAAAGAGAAATCAAAATATTAGACCATCTTACTCTTTCTTCCTAGGTTTGCAAATTTTGTGGCTTTTAACCCCAATGGTACATGCATAGCGTCAGCAGGTTCTGACCATACCGTGAAAATCTGGGATGTAAGGGTGAACAAGTTACTCCAACATTATCAAGGTAACGATGTCCATAACAGAACTGAGTTATAGAATGGGCCCCTCTTACAGACACGCCTTCTCAGTGTGGCTTGGCCCTCTTCCTGAGAGTGATGGACTGACCTCTCTGGAGAGCGGTTGGCACCCATCAGCAGCATGGTCCAAGGAGCTGGGGTATATGCCAGCCTGCAGAGTCATGCCAGGGTGTTCAAAAAGAAAAAAGGAAAAGAAAAAAAAAAAAGTTATTATAGTTTTCAAACTTTTGCTATCTGCTTTGTTTAAGAATCTGAGATAGAAATTAACTCAGAAGGAGATAGTGAGCCCAGATGGGTTTTGTGACAGACAGAAAAGAACATCCTACTGTGCCTGTGTATTGATCTTAAAAGAGAAATGAATTAATTTCTTAATGTATATTAGCTTTATATTAAATCTAAATTTCCCTTTCTTAATAGATGTAATGTAGCAGATACTTCTAAATTCTCACAACAACCCTCAGAGGTATTACTATTACCTCCACTTTAAAGATCAGGAAATTGAGTCTGAAAGAGGCTATGTAACTTACTAAAATATTTCTAGAACTGACATAGGTCTGTTTACAAAGTAATGTTTTTCACGAAGTACAGCAATTAACAAACTTCTGATCGCTGTGTTATACTGCCTCCTGTTGGAAGGATGGTGTCCAGAGATGAATTCTCAAGTTGGCAAGACAGCCCTTCTCCAAAGACATCCCCATATTCATCACTCCTTGTCCCAAGCAACTAATGGGTTATTAAATTTAGTTTAAGGCTAGGATATGTACCTTAAATGTGCTGGTGGTAATCAGTGGTTGCTTATATTGGTAATATATGCAAAGATTTTATAGTTATGTGGTTAATAAGATCATCTATCCATGGCAGATTCTCATTTGTCTCATGAGCTGGAAGTGTAAGCTGTTTGATGCCAAACTATTTCCTCTGTTTTAGTAAGCTTTGTGGAATTTTGTTACTGTGGAGACATTACCTCTAATTGATTCTTGCTTTCAATCTAGTATCACTAATAAGGTAAAGGGGCATCTTTAGAATTAAGAATTCTTCTCTGAACTCTTTACTTTTATTTTCTACATATCAGTTCACAGCGGTGGAGTTAACTGTGTGTCATTCCATCCTTCGGGTAACTACCTCATCACTGCTTCTTCAGATGGTACGCTTAAGATCCTGGACCTCTTAGAAGGAAGGCTCATATATACACTTCAAGGACATACGGTATGAACACTTAAGATTTTCGCTTTTTAAATAATACATACTGGGCTTCCCTCTAGTCCAGTGGGTAAGGACACCGCCTTGCAGTGCAAGGGGCATCAGTTCGATCCCTGGCCTGGGAAGATCCCACGTGCCACGGAGCAGCTGGGCTGATATGTCCAACTACCAAGCAGAAGCTCTGGAGCGCATGCGCCCAGAGCCGGTGCTCTACAATGAGAGAGGCCACTGTGATGGGAGGCCCACACAGGCCAAAGAACAAAGATGGATGAAAAAATAAATAAATGAAAGACCAATAGAAGTGGCCAAAAAAAGAATAGGATAAATAATACCTACTTAAAAGTTTTGATCCACTTTATTATGTAGCCATATTATTTTTTGAAGAGTAGTGCTCATTGCTGCTATCACAATTTTTTTTTTTTGCTTCCAAGGCTGTGTTTTTATCCTCTGAACAGCAGCTCTTAGAAATATTATTTATTATAATTATTGTCAAAATTAATGTGTATCTTTCAATGTCCATTAACTCAATACTCTATCCTCAATCCTGCTGCTATCTTCCTCGGTATGGAGTATGGGCTTGAGTGGTTCAGTGGTGACAGATAATGTGTTTTTCTTACTTTCTTTACTGCCTTTCTTACTTCTGTTTTTCTCCCCTCATGTGGAGGCTGTCCTTTCAGCTCTGACTTTCTCATCTTCCACACCCCCTACTCACTCTTTCCACTAATCTGATTGGTGAGTAGGGGGTGAGTAGGGAGATGTTTGACAAGTCAAGCCTAATGCCTTCAACTCTTAGGTGCCTGTCCTCATGGTTTTCCTCTGATTTTTCTTGTGCGGAGGCCCACCCTTGTCCAGTCTTTTAAGTATAGAAACTATCCTTCCTTTCTTGGTAAATATTCAAGCTTCTCTAAATTTTTTTAGAACACATCCTCTTTTTTTTTTTCTTTATAAAATGTACTAGGTACTTCCTTATAACCAAATGTAAGCTATTTATATCCAGAAATAGAATGGGCTTTGTGGTCTAGGGGAGAAGTCTTCTTTTTTCTGCCTTCATGTATCCTGCCAGATTTCCTGCTTGCTTTATCATTTGTTCTGCAGCTGTGTTAGAGTGAAGCAGAAATAGATGCTAACCAGCACAGATATATATGTACCCCCAGATTTGAGCTGAATGGACAACCAATAAGAGTGGCCATGGATTAAAATGTGCATGGGAGAAGGACAGAGTAATAGAAAAAAGATAAATAAAATAATTTAGGAGAAAAGCGCTACACACGAACATGGAATTTTTCACAATCTGCGGTGAAGGTGTTTCTGAGGCTCTAATAACCAGAGTCTATGGCTGGTCTACTTGAAAGACTTAAGAGGCTTTTCCTCACAAATTTTATTGTGTAGATTAGGGACTTGAGAAGTACTCTTGATTGAAAATTGGCCTAGAGATCATGTTGTGACTATGCCGAGTGTCCTCTGGGCCAGCTCCACAGCCATTGCTGCATATTGTTTCATCTTCCTCTTGCCTTTCACCCAGGTAATTCCAGTAGCTTCCCAAATGGCCTCTAACTGCTTGTTCAGACTCTGTCTCATCCTTCTCACTGTCGCGACGATCAGTTTTCAGCAGCAGCAGCTCTTCTCCTATCTGTGTCCTGCTCTCAGAACTTTAAGTGGCTATTTGTTGGCCACATGAAGAACTTGGTAAAGCACACTGGGGGTCAGGAAATGACTTCTCTTCATGCAGCCTCATTCCCTTCACCTAGATTGTTATCACTCAGCTTCTGTTAGTGATTTGTTGAATAAGATTCTAAAACCAGAAAACCTTAACAGAAATTCTTACTAACTTACCTAAGCATAGTTCAGTTCAGTTCATTCACTCAGTCGTGTCCAACTCTTTGCAACCCTGTGGAGTGCAGCATGCCAGGCTTCCTTGTCGCTCACCATCTCCCAGAGGTTGCTCAAACTCATGTCCATTGAGTCGGTGATACCATCCAACCATCTCATCCTGTCATCCCTTCTCCTTTGCCTTCTATTTTTCCCAGCATCAAGGTCTTTTCCAATGAGTCATCTCTTCTTATTGGGTGGCCAAAGTATTGGAGATTCAGCTTAAGCATCAGTCTTTCCAGTGAATATTCAGGGTTGATTTCCTTTAGGATTGACTGCTTTGATCTCCTCGCAGTTCAAGGGACTTTGCAGAGTCTTCTCCAACACCACAGGTCTAAGGCATCAATTCTTCAGTGGTCAGCCTTCTTTATGGTCCAAATTTCACATCCATACATGACTACTGTGAAAACCATAGCTTTAACTACACAGACATTTGTAGGCAAAGTAATGTCTCTGCTTTTTCATATGCATCTAGGTTTGTCATAGCTTTTCTTCTAAGGGACAAGGGTCTTTTAATTTCATAGCTGTAGTCATCATCTGCAGTGATTTTGGAGCCCAAGAATATAAAGTCTGTCACCATTTCCACTATTTCCCTATTTGCCTAGGTTTGTCTTGAGAAGTACTCTTGATTGAAAATTGGCCTAGAGATCATGTTGTGACTATGCCGAGTGTCCTCTGGGCCAGCTCCACAGCCATTGCTGCATATTGTTTCATCTTCCTCTTGCCTTTCACCCAGGTAATTCCAGTAGCTTCCCAAATGGCCTCTAACTGCTTGTTCAGACTCTGTCTCATCCTTCTCACTGTCGCGACGATCAGTTTTCAGCAGCAGCAGCTCTTCTCCTATCTGTGTCCTGCTCTCAGAACTTTAAGTGGCTATTTGTTGGCCACATGAAGAACTTGGTAAAGCACACTGGGGGTCAGGAAATGACTTCTCTTCATGCAGCCTCATTCCCTTCACCTAGATTGTTATCACTCAGCTTCTGTTAGTGATTTGTTGAATAAGATTCTAAAACCAGAAAACCTTAACAGAAATTCTTACTAACTTACCTAAGCATAGTTCAGTTCAGTTCATTCACTCAGTCGTGTCCAACTCTTTGCAACCCTGTGGAGTGCAGCATGCCAGGCTTCCTTGTCGCTCACCATCTCCCAGAGGTTGCTCAAACTCATGTCCATTGAGTCGGTGATACCATCCAACCATCTCATCCTGTCATCCCTTCTCCTTTGCCTTCTATTTTTCCCAGCATCAAGGTCTTTTCCAATGAGTCATCTCTTCTTATTGGGTGGCCAAAGTATTGGAGATTCAGCTTAAGCATCAGTCTTTCCAGTGAATATTCAGGGTTGATTTCCTTTAGGATTGACTGCTTTGATCTCCTCGCAGTTCAAGGGACTTTGCAGAGTCTTCTCCAACACCACAGGTCTAAGGCATCAATTCTTCAGTGGTCAGCCTTCTTTATGGTCCAAATTTCACATCCATACATGACTACTGTGAAAACCATAGCTTTAACTACACAGACATTTGTAGGCAAAGTAATGTCTCTGCTTTTTCATATGCATCTAGGTTTGTCATAGCTTTTCTTCTAAGGGACAAGGGTCTTTTAATTTCATAGCTGTAGTCATCATCTGCAGTGATTTTGGAGCCCAAGAATATAAAGTCTGTCACCATTTCCACTATTTCCCTATTTGCCATGAAGTGATGAAACCGGATGCTGTGATCTTAGATTTTTGAGTGTTGAGTTTTAAGCCAGCCCTTTCACCCTCATCAAGAGGCTTTTTAATTCTCCTTCACTTTCTACTATAAAGGTGGTATCATCTGCATATCTGAGATTATTGATATTTCTCCCCACAATCTTGATTCCAGCTTGTGCTTCATCCATCCCAGCATTTCACATGGTGTACTCTGCATATAAGTTAAATAAGCAGGTTGACTGTACAGCCTTAACATTCTCCTTTCCCAATTTGTAATCAGTCTGTTGTTCGTGTCTGCTTCTAGTTGTTTCTTTTTGGCCTGCATACAGGTTTCTCAGGAAGCAAGTAAGTTGGTCTGGTATTCTCATCCCTTTCAAAATTTTTCACAGTTTGTTGTAATCTACACAGTCAAAGGCAAAGGCAAAGACAATGTGATCTACACATTGACTAAAGTGTAGTCTATGAAGCAGAAGTAAATGTTTTTCTGGGATTCTCTAGCTTTTTCTATGATCCAGTGGATTTTGGCGGTTTGACTTCTGGTTCCTCTCCCTTTTCTAAATCCATCTTTTGCATATGGAAGTTCTTGGTTTACATACTACTGAAATCTAGCTTGGAGAATTTTGAGCATTACTTTGCTAGCATGTGAAATGAATGCAATTGTGTTATAGTTTGAGCGTTCTTTAGCATTGCCCTTCTTTGGGATTGGAATGAAAACTGATCTTTTCCAGCTTAAGCACAGTAACTGATTTCCTTTAGGATTGACTGCTTTGATCTCCTCGCAGTTCAAGGGACTTTGCAGAGTCTTCTCCAACACCACAGGTCTAAGGCATCAATTCTTCAGTGGTCAGCCTTCTTTATGGTCCAAATTTCACATCCATACATGACTACTGTGAAAACCATAGCTTTAACTACACAGACATTTGTAGGCAAAGTAATGTCTCTGCTTTTTCATATGCATCTAGGTTTGTCATAGCTTTTCTTCTAAGGGACAAGGGTCTTTTAATTTCATAGCTGTAGTCATCATCTGCAGTGATTTTGGAGCCCAAGAATATAAAGTCTGTCACCATTTCCACTATTTCCCTATTTGCCATGAAGTGATGAAACCGGATGCTGTGATCTTAGATTTTTGAGTGTTGAGTTTTAAGCCAGCCCTTTCACCCTCATCAAGAGGCTTTTTAATTCTCCTTCACTTTCTACTATAAAGGTGGTATCATCTGCATATCTGAGATTATTGATATTTCTCCCCACAATCTTGATTCCAGCTTGTGCTTCATCCATCCCAGCATTTCACATGGTGTACTCTGCATATAAGTTAAATAAGCAGGTTGACTGTACAGCCTTAACATTCTCCTTTCCCAATTTGTAATCAGTCTGTTGTTCGTGTCTGCTTCTAGTTGTTTCTTTTTGGCCTGCATACAGGTTTCTCAGGAAGCAAGTAAGTTGGTCTGGTATTCTCATCCCTTTCAAAATTTTTCACAGTTTGTTGTAATCTACACAGTCAAAGGCAAAGGCAAAGACAATGTGATCTACACATTGACTAAAGTGTAGTCTATGAAGCAGAAGTAAATGTTTTTCTGGGATTCTCTAGCTTTTTCTATGATCCAGTGGATTTTGGCGGTTTGACTTCTGGTTCCTCTCCCTTTTCTAAATCCATCTTTTGCATATGGAAGTTCTTGGTTTACATACTACTGAAATCTAGCTTGGAGAATTTTGAGCATTACTTTGCTAGCATGTGAAATGAATGCAATTGTGTTATAGTTTGAGCGTTCTTTAGCATTGCCCTTCTTTGGGATTGGAATGAAAACTGATCTTTTCCAATCCTGTGACAACTGCTGAGTTTTCCAAATTTGCTGGCATATTGAGTGCAGCACTTCAGCAGCATTATCTTTTAGGATTTGAAATAGCTCAGCTGGAAATACACCACTTCCACTAGCTTTGTTCATAGTAATGCTTCCTAAGTCACTTGAATTCACACTCCAGGATGTCTGACTCTAAGTTAGTGATCACACATCATGGTTATCTGGGTCATTAAGTTGGGTGTTTTTTTTTTTATATATGTTCTTCTGTATATTCTTTCCACCTCTTCTTAAGATCTTCTGCTTCTGTTAGGTCCATACCGTCTCTGTCCTTTACTGTGCCCATCTTTGCATGAAATGTTCCCTTGGTGTCTCTAATTTTCTTTAAGAGATCTCTCGTCTTTCCCATTCTATTGTTTTCCTCTATTTCTCTGTATTGTTCGCTTAAAACAGGGTTTCTTATCTCTCCTTGCTGTTCTCTGGAACTCTGCATTCAGCTGGGTAGATCTTTCCTTTTCTCCTTTGCCTTTTGCTTCTCTTCTTGTCAGCTATTGTAAAACCTCCTCAGACAACCATGCCTCAACCTATGCACAAGCTTTTCTTTAAAGGGAAGAGGTGTATTTTCTCATTTTTTATTAGTATCTTTTTTTTTAACATTTATTTTTTATTTATTTATCTTTTGGGAGGTGGGGTGGGGTGGGGAGGGAGGGGGACGGGCGGGCCACTTCTATTGGTCTTTCATTTCTCTATTTTCATCCGTCTTTGTTCCTTGGCCCCTGTGGGCCTCCCATCGCGGTGGCCTCTGTTGTCGCAGAGCGCCGGCTCTGGGCACATGCGCCCCAGAGCTCCGGCTCAGTAATTGGACACATCAGTCCAGCCGCTCCACGGCACGTGGGATCTTCCCAGGCCAGGGATTGAACCGGCGCCCCTTGCACTGCAAGGCGGTGTCCTTACCCACTGGACCACCAGAGGAAGCCCAGTATCTTTTTTCAAATTACTATTATTTACAGATTTTTCACATAATTAGGTTGATTTTTTGTTTGTTTCTCTTTGCCTGCATCAGTTGCTAGCATCTGAATATGTTCTCAGACTCACTGCATAAATAGTCTGCACAAATTAGGATGAGAAATGAATACTCACGGCCTTCCTGGCCATGAAAACATATTAAGTACTTTTCTTCTTTTATCTCCCTTTATTTCTTAGGGGCCTGTCTTCACTGTTTCATTTTCAAAAGGTGGGGAGCTGTTTACATCAGGAGGTGCAGACACACAGGTTTGTAAAGCTCTCGGCCCTCTTTGATTTGATTTGGAGAATGGAATCCGAGACCTCAGCTGAGACTTTCCAGCCTGCTGGTTTGTATATGTTAAGATGATTATCAATGAGTTTATACTTTACTTTAGTGCCAGTGCATCTGCTAATGCATAGCTGAAATAATACCAATTCTGATCATTTTTGAAACTCAGTTATTTTCTTTTGTTCATCTTTACGCTTAGTTATACAGAAAACTGACAGTTACTGAGTACTTGATATTGCTGTGACCCTTTCACTAGAATTGTTGCCTAATATATTGTCTGTATGTCTCATTTTTTCAAATGTTGATTGAACTTCTTGAGGATGGTAAGTTTAAATTTTTTATGTAACAAGTCTGCATTTATATGAAATGACCAAAAGTTGTTCAAAATGTGCCTACTATGCCCCCCCCAGCTTTTCCCCTTTTTTAAAGGGAAGAGGTGTATTTTCTCATTTTTATTAGTATCTTTTTTTAACATTTATTTTTATTTATTTATCTTTTGGGAGGTGGGGTGGGGTGGGAGGGGGACCGGCGGGCCACTTCTATTGGTCTTTCATTTCTCTATTTTCATCTGTCTTTGTTCTTTGGCTCCTGTGGGCCTCCCATCGCGGTGGCCTCTGTTGTCGCAGAGCGCCGGCTCTGGGCACATGCGCCCCAGAGCTCCGGCTCAGTAATTGGACACATCAGTCCAGCCGCTCCACGGCACGTGGGATCTTCCCAGGCCAGGGATTGAACCGGCGCCCCTTGCACTGCAAGGCGGTGTCCTTACCCACTGGACCACCAGAGGAAGCCCAGTATCTTTTTTCAAATTACTATTATTTACAGATTTTTCACATAATTAGGTTGATTTTTTGTTTGTTTCTCTTTGCCTGCATCAGTTGCTAGCATCTGAATATGTTCTCAGACTCACTGCATAAATAGTCTGCACAAATTAGGATGAGAAATGAATACTCACGGCCTTCCTGGCCATGAAAACATATTAAGTACTTTTCTTCTTTTATCTCCCTTTATTTCTTAGGGGCCTGTCTTCACTGTTTCATTTTCAAAAGGTGGGGAGCTGTTTACATCAGGAGGTGCAGACACACAGGTTTGTAAAGCTCTCGGCTCCCTCTTTGATTTGATTTGGAGAATGGAATCCGAGACCTCAGCTGAGACTTTCCAGCCTGCTGGTTTGTATATGTTAAGATGATTATCAATGAGTTTATACTTTACTTTAGTGCCAGTGCATCTGCTAATGCATAGCTGAAATAATACCAATTCTGATCATTTTTGAAACTCAGTTATTTTCTTTTGTTCATCTTTACGCTTAGTTATACAGAAAACTGACAGTTACTGAGTACTTGATATTGCTGTGACCCTTTCACTAGAATTGTTGCCTAATATATTGTCTGTATGTCTCATTTTTTCAAATGTTGATTGAACTTCTTGAGGATGGTAAGTTTAAATTTTTTATGTAACAAGTCTGCATTTATATGAAATGACCAAAAGTTGTTCAGAACCAGGTTTATTCAATAAGGTAGACAATAAAGCCAAAACCATGATTCAGGGCTTTGGATGGGGAAAAAAGTGAGATTTTTAAGGCAATAAGTAATTTCCTCAATATGAGTTTTAAACTGGACATAAAGGCAATTCAGAATACTAAATTTCTCCCTATTACCCTTTTTAAAAAGTATGGAGATGTAACATTGTGGGAATATATATCTAGCCTTCCTATTTTGAGAGATAATTCTTTGTATTCTTTTTTTTTTTTTAAATTACTTCTACTTGTACATGCAAATAAGTAACTGCCAACCTGATTTTTATAGGTCTTATTATGGAGGACCAACTTTGATCAACTGAATTATAAAGATGTTAACAAAAGAAACCTCAAAAGACTACACTTTGATTCACCACCACATCTTCTTGATATCTACCCAAGGACACCACATCCCCATGAGGGAAAAATTGAAACTGTTGAAGTGAGTACTTTGTGCATTATTTGTCTTGCCATTTGTAAGTGTACACTTTGGGACTGCTGGTCAACTATATGGTTGGAACTATACTTAATTATATAAAACCTAGTCCTGCTTTAAAAGAACAGCACTTTAAGAAGCAATTATATTCACTAATAAAATAAAACTATAAATAGAGTAGTATATAATAGTGCTAAAGTCTCTCATATTTGATGCTTGAAGATTTAGAAACCTTTTATCTCCCTTACTGGGGCCTGTCTCACTGTTTCATTTTCAAAAGGTGGGGAGCTGTTTACATCAGGAGGTGCAGACACAGGTTTGTAAAGCTCTCGGCTCCTCTTTGATTTGATTTGGAGAATGGAATCCGAGACCTCAGCTGAGACTTTCCAGCCTGCTGGTTTGTATATGAGTTTATCAATTAGTTTATACTTTACTTTAGTGCCAGTGCATCTGCTAATGCATAGCTGAAATAATACCAATTCTGATCATTTTTGAAACTCAGTTATTTTCTTTTGTTCATCTTTACGCTTAGTTATACAGAAAACTGACAGTTACTGAGTACTTGATATTGCTGTGACCCTTTCACTAGAATTGTTGCCTAATATATTGTCTGTATGTCTCATTTTTTCAAATGTTGATTGAACTTCTTGAGGATGGTAAGTTTAAATTTTTTATGTAACAAGTCTGCATTTATATGAAATGACCAAAAGTTGTTCAGAACCAGGTTTATTCAATAAGGTAGACAATAAAGCCAAAACCATGATTCAGGGCTTTGGATGGGGAAAAAAGTGAGATTTTTAAGGCAATAAGTAATTTCCTCAATATGAGTTTTAAACTGGACATAAAGGCAATTCAGAATACTAAATTTCTCCCTATTACCCTTTTTAAAAAGTATGGAGATGTAACATTGTGGGAATATATATCTAGCCTTCCTATTTTGAGAGATAATTCTTTGTATTCTTTTTTTTTTTTTAAATTACTTCTACTTGTACATGCAAATAAGTAACTGCCAACCTGATTTTTATAGGTCTTATTATGGAGGACCAACTTTGATCAACTGAATTATAAAGATGTTAACAAAAGAAACCTCAAAAGACTACACTTTGATTCACCACCACATCTTCTTGATATCTACCCAAGGACACCACATCCCCATGAGGGAAAAATTGAAACTGTTGAAGTGAGTACTTTGTGCATTATTTGTCTTGCCATTTGTAAGTGTACACTTTGGGACTGCTGGTCAACTATATGGTTGGAACTATACTTAATTATATAAAACCTAGTCCTGCTTTAAAAGAACAGCACTTTAAGAAGCAATTATATTCACTAATAAAATAAAACTATAAATAGAGTAGTATATAATAGTGCTAAAGTCTCTCATATTTGATGCTTGAAGATTTAGAAATAAAACTTAAAAACTGTGATCATAATAATGGGAAATAAAGAATCAAATCTCAGGCCTCTGACTGTAAAGTCTGAGCTAGCTTCAAGTTCTGACGTGTTTAAGAAACTCACACGATGGCTATCATGAGAACAGAACTGAAGGGGAAGACAATTTTTAGAGCAGGTATTGAAACAGATATCTTGAAGCCAGTCTTGTGAACAGTAAGAAGCAGTTAAAGCATTACATCAAATATTGAGCCCATTTTAAATATGTTTGCCAGCATAGGTTTTCAAATATATGATGATCTATTTAACTGTAAGTTTTTGTTGATAGATTCCCTTAGGCCCTCCAGATTTAAATGTTCTACTCTCTTCAAAGAAAAAATTCATCTTTGCTGGATACTTAGCTAGTATTGGTCTATTTCTTTCCATTTTGCATGATTCTTAAGTTCTTTTGTCATTGAGCAAAAGCTGGTATCAGGAGTCACTTTTATCTGTCCATCTGAATTTCTTTTTCCCCAATCATTGGCAGAGTCTTTCTTTGTTTTTAGAGTAGATGTTTTGAATTCTTAAGATACTGTTCCCAAATGGCAGTTCTCGGCCACTTCATGCTTGTTATTCATGCTGTGGTTCACCTCCCTTCCATGGTTCCTGGGTCCCTCACCCCAGTCAGTCTTTTCATTTTGGTTTCCTTGATCTTGGTCTTTTCTCTACCTCATTTGTTTCTGTTAGTCTCAGGTTTTGTGTGTATGTGTGTACACACGTGTAATTTTCTTTAAAAAAATGAAAATCTTTTAATTTAATATGGACAGTTTTCTAGATTTTTAGGGACTTCTTTCCTTGTTTTTCCATGATAGTGTTTATTTTCAGTTTTTTGCTGTAATTTTTGTCCTTTCCAACTTCCAACCATCTTTCCAGACATTCTCTAAAATATTTACCATTGTGCTTTATTTAATCTTCATGCTATTTATTGTATTTTTTTGGACAAATTGTTTCAATATTTATTGTACAATGTAATAATAGCATAATCTATTGATGATAAGAACATCAAATGAATATAATATCCTTTGCATTTCTTACTGTATTTCATTCCTAGACTCCCACAAATATTTATTATGTTCATACTATGTGTAAACACATGTTGGTATGCATTTTAGATCTTCAAAATGGATTGTAACTAATTCTATTTTCACTAGTGTAATTAATTGGATATCTTCCACTAAAAACAACTACCAATGCTTGATAAAGAGTAGTTATCTATTTACTTACATTAGAATGGCTCATGGAATTTTACTCTATGCATAACCCATCCCATCCCTCTAGGTTGTCACGGAGCACCGAGCTGAGCTCCCAGTGTTCACAGCAGCTTCCCGTGAGCTGTTTTACACACGGTGGTGTGTATGTGTCAGTGCTACTCTGTGTGTTCACCTCCTCTCCTTCCCTGTGTTAACAAGTCTGTTCTCTACATCTGTGTCTCTATTCTTGCCCTGCCTCAGTACCACTTTTCTGAATTCCGTATGTATACATTAAAATACAATCTTTGTTTTTCTGTTTCTGACTTACTTCACTCTGTACGACAGGCTCTAGATTCATCTACCTCATTAGAACTGACTCAGATTTATTCATTATTATGACTGAGTAATATTCCATTGTATCTATGTATCACAACTTCTTTATGCATTCATCTATTGATAGACATCTAGCTTGCCTCCATGTCCCGGCTATTGTAAATACTGCTGGTGTGAACACTTGTGTTTTTGAATTATGGTTTTCTCAGGGTATATGCCCCTTTAGTGGGATAGCTGGGTCATATGGTAGTTTTATTTCATGTTTTTAAAGGAATCTCCATACTGTTCTCCATGTGACTGTATCAATTTACATTCCCACCAACATTGCAGGAGGGTTCCCTTTTCTCCACATCCTCTCTAGCATTTATTGTTTGTAGATTTTTTGATGATGGCCATTATGACCAACCTGAGGTGCTACCTCATTGTAATTTTGATGTGCATTTCTCTAATAGTGAGCGATGTTGAGCATCTTTTTATGTGTTTGTTGGCCTTCCAAAATATCTTCTCTGGAGAAATGTCTGTTTAGGTCTTCCACCCATTTTTTATTATGTGATAAGAACATCAAATGAATATAATATCCTTTGCATTTCTTACTGTATTTCATTCCTAGACTCCCACAAATATTTATTATGTTCATACTATGTGTAAACACATGTTGGTATGCATTTTAGATCTTCAAAATGGATTGTAACTAATTCTATTTTCACTAGTGTAATTAATTGGATATCTTCCACTAAAAACAACTACCAATGCTTGATAAAGAGTAGTTATCTATTTACTTACATTAGAATGGCTCATGGAATTTTACTCTATGCATAACCCATCCCATCCCTCTAGGTTGTCACGGAGCACCGAGCTGAGCTCCCTGTATTACACAGCAGCTTCCCGTGAGCTGTTTTACACACGGTGGTGTGTATGTGTCAGTGCTACTCTGTGTGTTCACCTCCTCTCCTTCCCTGTGTTAACAAGTCTGTTCTCTACATCTGTGTCTCTATTCTTGCCCTGCCTCAGTACCACTTTTCTGAATTCCGTATGTATACATTAAAATACAATCTTTGTTTTTCTGTTTCTGACTTACTTCACTCTGTACGACAGGCTCTAGATTCATCTACCTCATTAGAACTGACTCAGATTTATTCATTATTATGACTGAGTAATATTCCATTGTATCTATGTATCACAACTTCTTTATGCATTCATCTATTGATAGACATCTAGCTTGCCTCCATGTCCCGGCTATTGTAAATACTGCTGGTGTGAACACTTGTGTTTTTTTGAATTATGGTTTTCTCAGGGTATATGCCCCTTTAGTGGGATAGCTGGGTCATATGGTAGTTTTATTTCATGTTTTTAAAGGAATCTCCATACTGTTCTCCATGTGACTGTATCAATTTACATTCCCACCAACATTGCAGGAGGGTTCCCTTTTCTCCACATCCTCTCTAGCATTTATTGTTTGTAGATTTTTTGATGATGGCCATTATGACCAACCTGAGGTGCTACCTCATTGTAATTTTGATGTGCATTTCTCTAATAGTGAGCGATGTTGAGCATCTTTTTATGTGTTTGTTGGCCTTCCAAAATATCTTCTCTGGAGAAATGTCTGTTTAGGTCTTCCACCCATTTTTTGATTAGGTTGTTTGTTTTTTCTGATGTGTAACTGCATGAGCTGCTTATGTATTTTGGAGAGTAGTCTTTTGTCAGTTGCTCCATTTGCAATTATTTTCTCCCCTTCTGAGGTTTGTCTTCTTAGGATTGTGTCCTTAATTTCTCTCTGATTTTTTGTTTTTAATGTATAGGAATGCAAGGGGTTTCTGTGTATCAGTTTTGTATCCTGAGATTTTAGTAAATTAATCAATTAGCTATAGTAATTTTCTGTTGTCAGCTTTAGTCTTCTGTACATAGTATCACGTCATCTGCAAGCAGTGAGAGAGTTACTTCTTTTCCAATCTGGACTCCTGTTATTTCTTTCACTTCTCTGATTGTCATGGCTAGGACTTCCAAAACTATATCAAATTAATAGTGGTGAGAATGGGCACCCTTATCTTGTACATGACCTTAAAGGAAATGCTTTCACTTTTTCACCATTGACAATAATGTTTGCTATGGGTTTGTCATATATGGCCTTTATTATGTTGAGGTAGGTTCCTTCTGTGCCCACTTTCTGGAGAGTTTTTATCATAAATGGATATTGAATTTTGTTGAGAACTTTTCCTACATCAATTGAGATTATTATATTGTTTTTATCTTTAGCTTGTTAATGTGGTGTATCACATTGACTGATTTGCATATACTAAAGAATCCTTACATCCCTGGTGTAAACCTCAATTGATCTTGGTGTGTGCTCCTTTTAATGTGTTGTTGGATTCTATTTGCTATTATTTTGTTGAGCAGATTTGCATCTGTGTTCATCTGTGATATTTTCCTATAATTTCCTTTTTTGTGTGATATCTTTATCTGGTTTTGATCAGGGTGATGATGACTTCTTAGAGTGAGTTTGGGAATTTTCCTCCCTCTGCAAGTTTTTGGAAGAGTGAGAAAGTTAGGTGTCACCTCTTCTCTAATATTTGATAGAATTTGTCTGTGAAGGCATCTGGCCCTGGGCTTCTGTTTGTTGGAAGATTTTTGATCATGGTTTTGATTTCAGTGCTTGTGATCGGTCGATTCATATTTTCTATTTCTTCCTGGTTTAGTCTTGGAAGCTTTTACTTTTCTAAGAATTTGTCCATGGTTGCCACTAGTATTATCTTGTCTCTTATGAGCCTTTGTATTTCTGTTGTCGTAACTTCTCCTTTTTCATTTCTAATTTTACTGATTTGAGTCATCTCCTTTTTTTCTTGATGAGTCTGGTTAAGGGTTTATCAGTTTCTTTTTTTTTTTTTTTTATCTTCTCAAAGAACCAACTTTTAGTTTCATTAATATTTGAAATTCTTTTATTTGTCTCAATTTCATTTACTTCTGCTCTGATCTTTAGGATTTCTTTCCTTCAGCTAACCTTGGGTTTGTTGTTGTTGTTTTTTTTTTCCTAATTGCTTTAGGTATAAGGTTAGGTTGTTTACTTGATGTTTTTCTTGTTTGTTTGTTTGATGGAATAGGCTTGTATTGATGTAAACTTCCCTCTTCGCACTGTTTTTATTACATCCCATAGGTTTTGAGTTGGTTGTGTTTTCATTGTCATTTGTATTTTTGGATTTTTTGCAGTGACCTCTTGGTTACTCAGAAGCATATTGTTTAGCTTCCCTGTGTTTGTGTTTTTACGGTTCTTTTTTTTCCTGTAATGGATATCTAATCTTATTGCATTGTGGTCAGAAAAAAAAAGCTAGATACAATTTCAGTTTCCTTAAATTTACAAAGGCTTAATTGCTGACTCAAGATGTGATCTATCTTGGAGAATGTTCTATGTGCACTTGAGAAAAATATTTTCTACTGTTTTTGGGTGGAATGTCCTATCGATATTAATTAGGTCTATCTGGTAAATTTGTTATTTTAAAGCTTATGTTTCCTTATTTTCTTTCCAGATGGTCTGTCCATTGGTATGAGTGGGAGGTTAAAGTTCCCCACTATTATTGTGGTATTGTCTATTTCCTCTTTTATAGTTGTTAGCATTCACCTTATATATGCTCCTGTATTGAGTATATATATATATATATATATATATATATATATAATTGTCATATTTTCTTTTTGGATCGATCCCTTGATCATTATATAGTGTTCTTCCTTGTCTCTCATAACAGTCTTTATTTTAAAGTCTATTTTGTCTGATATGAGTATTGCTATACTTGCTTTCTTTTGATTTCCATGTGCGTGGACTATCTTTCTCCAGCTCCTCCCTTTCAGTCTATATGTGTTCCTAAGTCTGAAGTGGGTCTCTTTGTAGACAACATATATAAGTGTCTTGTTTTCATATCTATTCAGCCAGTTTTTGTCTTTTGGTTGGAGCATTTAGTCCGTTTACATATATGGTAATTATTGATGTGTATGATCCTATTGTTGTTGTTGTTTAGTTACTAAATGAAGGCCAACTCATTTGTGACCCCGTGGCTGCAGCCCACCAGGCTCCTTTGTTCATGAGATTTCCCAAGTAAGAATCCTGGAGTGGGTTGCCATGCCCCTCTGTAGGGTATATTGCTGACCCAGGGATTGAATCTGCATCTGCTGCATTGGCAGCTGAGTTCTTTACCACGGAGCCACCAGGGAAGCCCATGACCTTACTCCCATTTATTGTTTGGAGTTTGTTTTTGTAGGTCCTTTCTTTCTCTTGTGTTTCCTGTCTAGAGAAGTTCCTTTAGCATGTGTTGTAAAGCTGGTTTCGTGGTGCTGAATTCTTTTTAACTATAGCTTATCTTTAAAGCTTATGGTTTTTCCTTTGAATCTGAGTGAGATCCCTACTGGGTAGAGGAATGTTGGTTGTAGAGTTTACTTCCTTTTATCACTAAGTATATCCTGCCTTTCTATCCTTCAGAGTTTCTGGTGAAAGATCAGCTGTTAACCTTATGGGGATTCTCTTATATGTTATTTGTTACTTTTCTGTTGCTGCTTTTAGTATTTTTCTTTGTGTTTAATTTTGTTAGTTTGATAGTATGTCTTGGCATGTTTTTCCTTGGGTTTATCCTGTACAGGACTCTTCGTACTTCTTGGATTTGATTATTTCCTTTCCTCTGTTAAGGAAGTTTTCAACTATAATCTCTTCAAAAATTTTCTCAGGCCCTTTTTATTCTCTTAATCTAGGCTCCCTGTAATTCTAATGTTGATAGGTTTAATATTGTTCAGAGGTCTCTGAGATAATTTTCAATTCTTTTCATTCTTTTTTCTTTATTCTGCTCTTCAGCAGTTACTTCCACCATTCTCTCTTCCAGCTCACTTATCTGTTCTGCCTCAGTTACACTGCTATTAATTTCTTCTAGAGTATTTTTAATTTTAGCAACTGTATTGTTCATCACTGTTTATTCTTTATTTCTTCTAAGTCCTTATTAAATGTGTTAAAAGATTCTTTCATTTTCTCTTTTGGTTGGAGCATTTAGTCCGTTTACATATATGGTAATTATTGATGTGTATGATCCTATTGTTGTTGTTGTTTAGTTACTAAATGAAGGCCAACTCATTTGTGACCCCGTGGCTGCAGCCCACCAGGCTCCTTTGTTCATGAGATTTCCCAAGTAAGAATCCTGGAGTGGGTTGCCATGCCCCTCTGTAGGGTATATTGCTGACCCAGGGATTGAATCTGCATCTGCTGCATTGGCAGCTGAGTTCTTTACCACGGAGCCACCAGGGAAGCCCATGACCTTACTCCCATTTATTGTTTGGAGTTTGTTTTTGTAGGTCCTTTCTTTCTCTTGTGTTTCCTGTCTAGAGAAGTTCCTTTAGCATGTGTTGTAAAGCTGGTTTCGTGGTGCTGAATTCTTTTTAACTATAGCTTATCTTTAAAGCTTATGGTTTTTCCTTTGAATCTGAGTGAGATCCCTACTGGGTAGAGGAATGTTGGTTGTAGAGTTTACTTCCTTTTATCACTAAGTATATCCTGCCTTTCTATCCTTCAGAGTTTCTGGTGAAAGATCAGCTGTTAACCTTATGGGGATTCTCTTATATGTTATTTGTTACTTTTCTGTTGCTGCTTTTAGTATTTTTCTTTGTGTTTAATTTTGTTAGTTTGATAGTATGTCTTGGCATGTTTTTCCTTGGGTTTATCCTGTACAGGACTCTTCGTACTTCTTGGATTTGATTATTTCCTTTCCTCTGTTAAGGAAGTTTTCAACTATAATCTCTTCAAAAATTTTCTCAGGCCCTTTTTATTCTCTTAATCTAGGCTCCCTGTAATTCTAATGTTGATAGGTTTAATATTGTTCAGAGGTCTCTGAGATAATTTTCAATTCTTTTCATTCTTTTTTCTTTATTCTGCTCTTCAGCAGTTACTTCCACCATTCTCTCTTCCAGCTCACTTATCTGTTCTGCCTCAGTTACACTGCTATTAATTTCTTCTAGAGTATTTTTAATTTTAGCAACTGTATTGTTCATCACTGTTTATTCTTTATTTCTTCTAAGTCCTTATTAAATGTGTTAAAAGATTCTTTCATTTTCTCCTTTCCATTTTTGGCATTTTGGATCATCTTTACTGGCATTCCTCTGAATTCTTTCTCAGTTTGCTTATTTCCTCTTTATTTTTTGCAACCCTATGAAATTGTAGGTTTTGTGGGGTTTTACCTTGTTCCTTCAGCTGCAGGATCTTTCTCTGTCTTTTCATTTTCTCTAACTTACTGTGTTTAAAGTCTGCTATCTTCAGGTCTTTAGGATCGTAGTTCTTCTTGCTTCTGGTCTCTGCCCCCAGTGGGTGAGGTTTGACCAGTTTGGGAGGGACTTGTGCCTGTGTTCTAGTCAGTGGAGGTGAGTTTTTTCCTGCTGATGGGCAGGGCTGTGTGAGGTGGTATGTTTTGGGGTATCTGTGGGCAGTCTGTCTGCTGCTGGTTAGGACTGTGTTCCTATCTTGCTTATTCTTTGATTGAGGCATCCAGCAGTGGGTACTGCAGACAGCTGGGTGGTGCTGGGTGCTGGATGTAGATGGAGGCCTTTGTGGGAGTGCCCACCAGCTAATACTCCTTGGAGTCAGGATTACACTGGGAGTCCAATGTTCTGGACTTAGTACTTTCATCCCAGAGGCTCAGGCCCAGCTTCTGGTTGGGGAACCAAGACCCTATAAGCCATTTGTCATGGCAAATAATGGGGATTAAAAAAAAAATGAAACCTAGAGAAATGGTAAAAGCAAAAGTACACAAACAGAAACAAAAACAAAGGAACATACACACATACATATGAAACAAAACAGACCAAAAAAGAGAGAGCAACCCAACGAACAAAAGAAAGCAAAAATGAAATCAACCAATTAAAAACGAAACTAAAACGGAAAGCAGAACCAAAGCAAAGTGTCAACTGAAGAATACAGCAAAGAAAGCACATCAAAAATGACAAAAGAAAAAAATCAGAAAAACAAAGTTGAAATAGAAATATATATTAAAAAGATCTATATACATTAAAACAACAAACACAAAAAGAACCAGAAAAGAACCCCCTCCCCCCACAAACCAAAAAACAACATAAAACTTTAAATAGACACATAGTAGTATAAAGCCAGGTAGTAGAAAACTGTAAAAGAAATGAGTATTATTTTTTTTTTAATCCCCCAATCCTAAGTAATAATAATAATAATAAAACCAACCACCACAACATCAGAGAAAAAGGAAGGAAAAAAACCCTAAAAGCCCAAAACCCAACTGCAGGAGGGTGGTCACCCTCCTCTGGCAGTGGTTTCCTCTGTCCCAGCTGATTTCCCTGGATGCAGAAGTCTCTCCTGTTTCAATGCCTCCACCCCCGGCTGCACATCTGGCCCTGTGTGCTCTCCTCTTCCTTCTCCTTTCTGTCATCCTCCCCTGTCATACAGAGACCTATGCAGTCCTTTCCCTGGTCAAGGACTCCTGCTAGTATCCAGCCGGTGTTCTGTGAGAGCTGTTGTATCTGTAGGTGTGTTCCTGATGCTTCTATAGAGAGAGATGCACTCCACATCCACCTGCTTTTCCACTGTCTTGGTTCTCCCCCACTTTATTTCTTTGAAAGAAAGAATGTATTGTAATTTGTGGTTTGTCACATTGTTGTTTCAACTTCTACAATTATAAATGCATTTGTTGATCCCCTGTGATCAAATGCATTCCCATCAAATATATGTGAAATATATTTTAGCTTGAGTTTCCATGTCTTGTTTTACCTAAGCTGGATTTATTGACTCGTGCTGTTCTTTGTTCTAGTGTCTCTGTACTTGGCTGGGCCTGATCCGCAGCATCGCTGCTGCCCTCTTACCGCTCAGCCACCTGCCTTTCCAGGGTGGCAGGTAGCAGAGCTGCAGGCTGAGCCCAGGTCTCCGTACTCCTAATCCAGTGATACTTCCGTGACGTCCCACTGCCTCAGCTCTGGGGATTCAAGCCATTTCCTCTGTGGTTTGCTCTCAGCCACAGCCCACTTAAGAGTGCTAGACACTCTTTAAGGTGTCAGCAAGTTCTCTGAGTAGCTCTGCTATTGACGGGGCAGGCAGAAAGCAGGAAAAGCAGCAGGGTTGCTTTGAGTGGCTATGTCAGGATGACCTTGGCCACACAGAGCCATTCTCAACTCATATTTTTCACATATACACTTAAAAATCTATTAAAAGCTGGCTTTTCATCTTGGAGTTATACCTCAGTCACATGGTGAGGAATCTTGAATACTGATTTATGTGACTGAATTATGTTTATTGCCTTGAGAAAATCAGCCTTTGTGTACAGTTTAAATTATATGTAAGTACTCACTGCTTAGTCGCTATGTTGTGTCCAACTCTTTTGTGACTCCCATGGTCTGTAGCCCACCAGGCTTCTCTGTCCATGAGATTTCCCAGACAAGAATACCAGAGTGGGTTGCCATTTACTTGTCCAGGGGATCTTCCTGACCCAGTGATCAAGCCCGTATCTCCTTATTGGCAGGTGGGTTCTTTACCCCTGAACCATCTGGGAAGCCCATAAGCACTCCTGCCTACATACTTACCGAATGAGGATTGAAATAAAGTTATAGTAGCAGTGGTTATCTGTTATTTATTTACCAAGAAAAATTTAGAAAATGGCACTTCTGAGAAAGTGAATGTTAGCATAATTCAGTTCCTCGGGGGTTCAAAACCAATTCATAGTCGTTATCCATTCCTTTCCCTTTTCTTAGTTGTGGAAGATGAATGGGAGAACGAACGCTCTGTGTCCCTAAGTGTAAGCAAGTAGTTACGATTTAACACTAAGTCTGGCTTGTCTGCAGGACAGTGATGAGAGCAATGTCCTGAGAGAGTATAGAGAGATTGTACCACAAAGACAATCTTTACAACTCCAGTTTCTGTTTTTATTTTTTATATTTAGCAAAAGGCTCATCAGATGCCCAGTAATAGTGAGTATTGAACATTTACCAAACATCAGTTACTGCCTGAACTCTCTACATTATTATCTGCTTTAATTGCAAAAGTGATACCCACTGCCTCAGCTCTGGGGATTCAAGCCATTTCCTCTGTGGTTTGCTCTCAGCCACAGCCCACTTAAGAGTGCTAGACACTCTTTAAGGTGTCAGCAAGTTCTCTGAGTAGCTCTGCTATTGACGGGGCAGGCAGAAAGCAGGAAAAGCAGCAGGGTTGCTTTGAGTGGCTATGTCAGGATGACCTTGGCCACACAGAGCCATTCTCAACTCATATTTTTCACATATACACTTAAAAATCTATTAAAAGCTGGCTTTTCATCTTGGAGTTATACCTCAGTCACATGGTGAGGAATCTTGAATACTGATTTATGTGACTGAATTATGTTTATTGCCTTGAGAAAATCAGCCTTTGTGTACAGTTTAAATTATATGTAAGTACTCACTGCTTAGTCGCTATGTTGTGTCCAACTCTTTTGTGACTCCCATGGTCTGTAGCCCACCAGGCTTCTCTGTCCATGGGATTTCCCAGGCAAGAATACCAGAGTGGGTTGCCATTTCCTTCTCCAGGGCATCATCCTGACCCAGTGATCAAGCCCGTATCTCCTTATTGGCAGGTGGGTTCTTTACCCTGAACCATCTGGGAAGCCCATAAGCACTCCTGCCTACATACTTACCGAATGAGGATTGAAATAAAGTTATAGTAGCAGTGGTTATCTGTTATTTATTTACCAAGAAAAATTTAGAAAATGGCACTTCTGAGAAAGTGAATGTTAGCATAATTCAGTTCCTCGGGGGTTCAAAACCAATTCATAGTCGTTATCCATTCCTTTCCCTTTTCTTAGTTGTGGAAGATGAATGGGAGAACGAACGCTCTGTGTCCCTAAGTGTAAGCAAGTAGTTACGATTTAACACTAAGTCTGGCTTGTCTGCAGGACAGTGATGAGAGCAATGTCCTGAGAGAGTATAGAGAGATTGTACCACAAAGACAATCTTTACAACTCCAGTTTCTGTTTTTATTTTTTATATTTAGCAAAAGGCTCATCAGATGCCCAGTAATAGTGAGTATTGAACATTTACCAAACATCAGTTACTGCCTGAACTCTCTACATTATTATCTGCTTTAATTCGCAAAAAGTCGGACACAACTGAGTGACTGAACTCAAGTGTACAGTTTAACTTATATTTATCAAGATTCAGATTTTGTCATATAAAATGCAAATGGGCTTTGTGATACAGGATTCTACATATGAACAACCAACTGTTTATTTTTGTTTTCCCTTAAAATGTCTTATAGTAAAGCAAGGGTGTAAAGTTTTCTGGACACAGAATGTCTAACATTATGAATAAATAATTTTTAAATATCAAATTGTTTTTTCAAGTCTTCCAAGTAATGTCTATAAATCCCTTATAGAGCCAAAGACTGCTAATTTTTAGAATAGTACGATTCAGGATAGAAGTTTTACTGTGTTCATTCAATATAAGCAGTTTGCTTTGAAACACTGAATTTGATGGATTAGATTTTTTTTTCAAAGCTTTAGGCAAAGTCAGCTTACATATGTTTACCTTGGAAGTAATTAAAAACTAGCAAATCAAAAAAAAAAAAAAAAGCTAGCAAATTCCCCTTTCTTTGGAGGTCAAAATTCCTGATTAAAAGAAGACAATACATTATTAGAAAATATGAAATAAATAGCATCTAAATGTTCTAATTTCCCCAACTTCCTCTTTTCACAGTAGCCATGAGTGTTTCACTTCTGAGTTTGAAATAACATAGCATTCCTGTGATTGGTATTTTATTGTGTTTTCTCTGGGGCTGATTTGAATCACATAATCTCAGTCTTCTGGATGAAATTATTTGACCTTTTGCAAAAGTCATCACTTTCCAGTCTTTTTCAAGGCACCACGTGTTCAAAGTTGTGGTATGGAGTCCTAGACCTTGGCTATCAGCTGACCACATGTATAAATTGCTAATTCCTATACAGATAGAGAAGGTGATGGCCAGATTGCTTTTAGAATAAATGAGAGAAGGCCACCTGAAAGAATGCAGGAAGCATAAAGCCCACTACCCCAGTGTGTCCAACAGCCCCCTCCTCTGTCCTTTCTGCTCGTCTATCTGCAGAGCCTTTGTAACAGCACTCCTGGCCTGGGCACTCTGTCTTAATTAGAACCTAAGAACAGCTTCTTTCTCTTTTTGGTGGGAAAGAAGCTCATTTTTAATACAAGATGTCTTAATCCTGCCCACATTGTGCAATGGCACACCACTAATTTGTGCTGGACTACACAGTCCAAACCCCCAGAAAAAAACAAACTTTCCTTCTTGAAAGAGGAACTAACTTAATGTGCATGCCTAACACTTTTCTTCCCCACCCTTTTGCGTATTTTTATGGGCAGATGTAGAGCCATTCTGTGGGATGATGGTAGATCTCAGAAGCCATCAAAATAGCTATGCTAGGAGATTGTCAGAAGGGGTGGTGGTGGTGTTCACTGCTAACGCTTCGACTCTTTGTGACCCCATGGACTATAGCATGCTAGCCTCCTCTGTTCTCTACTACCTCCCAGAGTTTGCTCAAATTAATGCCCAGTAGAAAGAGTCTGTTAATAAAATGATTGTTTTGGTGACTTCTAATTTCACAATGACCATTTGTGATTACCTTAATTGTATAGGAAATTCTCTATGATATTAAGCAGGAAGGAAAACTTCCTTTAACTTAACCAAATATTTATACAGAGAGATTCTGTGATAGTCTGGCCACCATTCATAGTTGAAAACTACAGGTGATCAATTTAAGACTTGGACTCTGAGATTGGGTTTTTATTTCAACCTTCTATTAAGTTTGAAATGTTGTGTCATTAATTTATGGCTAGTAAAAATAACCACGGGCTTCCCAGGTGGTGCAGTTGTAAAGGACCCACCTGCCAATGCAGGATACCTAGGTCTGACCCTGATCCAGGAAGATCCCTGAGAAGGAAATGGCAACCCACTCCAGTATTCTTGCCTGGGTAATCCCTATGGAGTCCTAGACCTTGGCTATCAGCTGACCACATGTATAAATTGCTAATTCCTATACAGATAGAGAAGGTGATGGCCAGATTGCTTTTAGAATAAATGAGAGAAGGCCACCTGAAAGAATGCAGGAAGCATAAAGCCCACTACCCCAGTGTGTCCAACAGCCCCCTCCTCTGTCCTTTCTGCTCGTCTATCTGCAGAGCCTTTGTAACAGCACTCCTGGCCTGGGCACTCTGTCTTAATTAGAACCTAAGAACAGCTTCTTTCTCTTTTTGGTGGGAAAGAAGCTCATTTTTAATACAAGATGTCTTAATCCTGCCCACATTGTGCAATGGCACACCACTAATTTGTGCTGGACTACACAGTCCAAACCCCCAGAAAAAAACAAACTTTCCTTCTTGAAAGAGGAACTAACTTAATGTGCATGCCTAACACTTTTCTTCCCCACCCTTTTGCGTATTTTTATGGGCAGATGTAGAGCCATTCTGTGGGATGATGGTAGATCTCAGAAGCCATCAAAATAGCTATGCTAGGAGATTGTCAGAAGGGGTGGTGGTGGTGTTCACTCGCTAACGCGTTCGACTCTTTGTGACCCCATGGACTATAGCATGCTAGCCTCCTCTGTTCTCTACTACCTCCCAGAGTTTGCTCAAATTAATGCCCAGTAGAAAGAGTCTGTTAATAAAATGATTGTTTTGGTGACTTCTAATTTCACAATGACCATTTGTGATTACCTTAATTGTATAGGAAATTCTCTATGATATTAAGCAGGAAGGAAAACTTCCTTTAACTTAACCAAATATTTATACAGAGAGATTCTGTGATAGTCTGGCCACCATTCATAGTTGAAAACTACAGGTGATCAATTTAAGACTTGGACTCTGAGATTGGGTTTTTATTTCAACCTTCTATTAAGTTTGAAATGTTGTGTCATTAATTTATGGCTAGTAAAAATAACCACGGGCTTCCCAGGTGGTGCAGTTGTAAAGGACCCACCTGCCAATGCAGGATACCTAGGTCTGACCCCTGATCCAGGAAGACCCCCTGGAGAAGGAAATGGCAACCCACTCCAGTATTCTTGCCTGGGTAATCCCATGGACGGAGGAACCTGATGGGTCGTAATCCATGGGTCACAAAAAGTTGGACATGACTGAACAACTAAACAACAAAAAAATGGCTACTCCTCTACTGATTTTGTGTTCTAGTTCTAGCTGTGCTACATGTATTATTTTGGACCTCTGAAAATGTTATTTAGAGATTATATAGTAATAGCAATAATAATAATAATATGTAACACGTACAGCATTATTCTAATTGCCTTATATAAATTATCATTAGTCTACCTAAAAACTCGGTAAAGCAAGCACCGTTTCTGTCCCCTGAGAAGCTGAGGCACATGTGAATTAAATCTTAAAGTTAGTAAGTAGCAGCATGAGAATTTCAACCCAGTTACTCTAATTCCTGTCTGTACCTTCATTGTGATACAGTGTCTTGATAGAGTCAAAATTTAATTTTGTCCTGTGAACGGATACTGGACGTCATCCTAGCTTTAGAGTATGCAACAGTGGACAGGATGGGCTTATTTCTTGCCTTTCAAAATTTGTTAGAAGCAAGGTTCTTGCTCATGGACTCCTCAGTGTGGTGGCTACACCAGACCCTCAGAGTTGGATGGAATCTGTGAGGTCATCTATATTAATCCTTCATCATGCATGAATCCCTTGTTTGGTGATGGAGAACTCAGCCTCTCGTAAGGCAGCGAACTCCCATTTCAAGGCAACTGTAGTTTTGGTGACTTCTAATTTCACAATGACCATTTGTGATTACCTTAATTGTATAGGAAATTCTCTATGATATTAAGCAGGAAGGAAAACTTCCTTTAACTTAACCAAATATTTATACAGAGAGATTCTGTGATAGTCTGGCCACCATTCATAGTTGAAAACTACAGGTGATCAATTTAAGACTTGGACTCTGAGATTGGGTTTTTATTTCAACCTTCTATTAAGTTTGAAATGTTGTGTCATTAATTTATGGCTAGTAAAAATAACCACGGGCTTCCCAGGTGGTGCAGTTGTAAAGGACCCACCTGCCAATGCAGGATACCTAGGTCTGACCCCTGATCCAGGAAGATCCCCTGGAGAAGGAAATGGCAACCCACTCCAGTATTCTTGCCTGGGTAATCCCATGGACGGAGGAACCTGATGGGCCGTAATCCATGGGTCACAAAAAAGTTGGACATGACTGAACAACTAAACAACAAAAAAATGGCTACTCCTCTACTGATTTTGTGTTCTAGTTCTAGCTGTGCTACATGTATTATTTTGGACCTCTGAAAATGTTATTTAGAGATTATATAGTAATAGCAATAATAATAATAATATGTAACACGTACAGCATTATTCTAATTGCCTTATATAAATTATCATTAGTCTACCTAAAAACTCGGTAAAGCAAGCACCGTTTCTGTCCCCTGAGAAGCTGAGGCACATGTGAATTAAATCTTAAAGTTAGTAAGTAGCAGCATGAGAATTTCAACCCAGTTACTCTAATTCCTGTCTGTACCTTCATTGTGATACAGTGTCTTGATAGAGTCAAAATTTAATTTTGTCCTGTGAACGGATACTGGACGTCATCCTAGCTTTAGAGTATGCAACAGTGGACAGGATGGGCTTATTTCTTGCCTTTCAAAATTTGTTAGAAGCAAGGTTCTTGCTCATGGACTCCTCAGTGTGGTGGCTACACCAGACCCTCAGAGTTGGATGGAATCTGTGAGGTCATCTATATTAATCCTTCATCATGCATGAATCCCTTGTTTGGTGATGGAGAACTCAGCCTCTCGTAAGGCAGCGAACTCCCATTTCAAGGCAACTGTAGTTATTGCAAGTACTATTAATATTCATGCAGATTAGATTGCAAAGAACTTAACTGAAAGTGTCACTGCCTCCGCATATTTTCTTTGTGGAGAAGACTATAAACTTTTACTTAGTGATCCTGCTCCATGTAATGAATGTGGCAGCAGCTTGTGGCACAATTAAAATATTGTTACAGCAAGAACTTTCCAGTGCGTAGAAGCTCCAGGATTTCTCTAGAGAGATGCTGACCATTTCCATATAATTTTATTTTTTTGAACATTTCCAGATGGCAAAACCAGATTGAATTTTTCATTGGTGAACAATTTCGTATCTACACTAGGTGGCAGTAGATAAAAGAGAATAATGTTTCTGCAAAGCACGCTTTCTGGCTAGCTAGCTCCTTTCTGAAAGGAAAGCAAGTCAGCCTCGGGTTTCTAATCTTTGCCTCAACTCTGGACGCGGAGTTGATGGGAAGAAGGCTGTGCATTCTGTTCTGTGAAATGACCAGAAAGAAACATAAGTGTTGGTGGGCTGGATAAGTAATACTGCATGGTTCTAATCCCTTCTTTTTTATAGTGTGGGGATTATTGGGTGTGTCCACCTCTGCCTGTAATAGAAGTGGCTGGATCAATGTAAATACTTATTGGTATTTCCAGAACTACAGCTGTACCCATCAGACGTGATAAGTGCTTTAAAAATCATTCCACTCCTCTTCTCAGTGGCTCAGCCCTTACCGCCACAGTCCCTGACTTTAAGTATTGTTCTCACTGTCAGAGCCCTACTTTATTCTGGATACTCTATGCGTTCCGGTCTGATTACTCTTTCTCTTTTTTTGGCAGCAGGGGGTGAGGGGTCGGGTTGGGGAGGGAGGGGAGTGGGCGGGCCACTTCTATTGGTCTTTCATTTATCTATTTTCATCCATCTTTGTTCTTTGGCTTCTGTGGGCCTCCCATTGCGGTGGCCTCTGTTGTCGCAGAGCACCGGCTCTGAGCACATGTGCTCCAGAGCTCTGGCTCGGTAGTTGGACACATCAGTCCAGCCGCTCCGCGGCACGTGGAATCTTCCCAGGCCAGGGATCGAACCGGCGCCCCTTGCACTGCAAGGCGGTGTCCTTACCCACTGGATCACCAGGGAAGCCCTGATTACTCTTTCTAAAGCAGGTTTTAGCCTCCAGTTTTTCTGTGCCTTCCCAGATTCCTCCACCCCTAACAACTGGATCCTTGCCGCCCTCTCTCGTGGCCAGCCTCTGCAGCATTATTGCATTCTGCCTCTATGTTCAGGGAGGCTCATAACCTCATACCTGTCTTTCTCTTTTTGCTTTTGTTTTCTTAACTTTTCTAAAGAAGCCATTTTAAGCTCTAGTTTCTCCATGGGAAGCCTTTCTCAGCTGACAGTTACTTCTTTAAAGTTCAGTTAGTCAGTTCAGTCACTCAGATGTGTCCAACTCTTTGTGACCCCGTGCACTGCAGCATGTCAGGCTTCCCAGTCCTTCATCATCTCCTGGAGCTTGTTCAAACTCATGTCCACTGGCTCAGTGATGCCATCCAACCATATTGTCCTCTCTCGTCCCCTTCTCCTGCCTTGTATTTTTGCCAACATCAGGGTATTTTCCAGTGAGTCATCTCTTCTTATCAGGTGGCCAAAGTATTGGAGCTTCAGCTTCAGCATCATTCCTTCCAATGAATATTCAGGGTTGATTTACTTTAGGACTGACTGATTTGGTCTCCTTGCAGTCCAAGAGAGTCTCCAGGGTCTTCTCTAGCACCGCAGACGTGATAAGTGCTTTAAAAATCATTCCACTCCTCTTCTCAGTGGCTCAGCCCTTACCGCCACAGTCCCTGACTTTAAGTATTGTTCTCACTGTCAGAGCCCTACTTTATTCTGGATACTCTATGCGTTCCGGTCTGATTACTCTTTCTCTTTTTTTGGCAGCAGGGGGTGAGGGGGGTGGGTTGGGGAGGGAGGAGGGTGGGTGGGCCACTTCTATTGGTCTTTCATTTATCTATTTTCATCCATCTTTGTTCTTTGGCTTCTGTGGGCCTCCCATTGCGGTGGCCTCTGTTGTCGCAGAGCACCGGCTCTGAGCACATGTGCTCCAGAGCTCTGGCTCGGTAGTTGGACACATCAGTCCAGCCGCTCCGCGGCACGTGGAATCTTCCCAGGCCAGGGATCGAACCGGCGCCCCTTGCACTGCAAGGCGGTGTCCTTACCCACTGGATCACCAGGGAAGCCCTGATTACTCTTTCTAAAGCAGGTTTTAGCCTCCAGTTTTTCTGTGCCTTCCCAGATTCCTCCACCCCTAACAACTGGATCCTTGCCGCCCTCTCTCGTGGCCAGCCTCTGCAGCATTATTGCATTCTGCCTCTATGTTCAGGGAGGCTCATAACCTCATACCTGTCTTTCTCTTTTTGCTTTTGTTTTCTTAACTTTTCTAAAGAAGCCATTTTAAGCTCTAGTTTCTCCATGGGAAGCCTTTCTCAGCTGACAGTTACTTCTTTAAAGTTCAGTTAGTCAGTTCAGTCACTCAGATGTGTCCAACTCTTTGTGACCCCGTGCACTGCAGCATGTCAGGCTTCCCAGTCCTTCATCATCTCCTGGAGCTTGTTCAAACTCATGTCCACTGGCTCAGTGATGCCATCCAACCATATTGTCCTCTCTCGTCCCCTTCTCCTGCCTTGTATTTTTGCCAACATCAGGGTATTTTCCAGTGAGTCATCTCTTCTTATCAGGTGGCCAAAGTATTGGAGCTTCAGCTTCAGCATCATTCCTTCCAATGAATATTCAGGGTTGATTTACTTTAGGACTGACTGATTTGGTCTCCTTGCAGTCCAAGAGAGTCTCCAGGGTCTTCTCTAGCACCGCAGTTCAGAGTTCACCAGTATGCTTATTGTTGGTCGCCTTTATTTGATATCAAGTTATGCCATCTTTGTTGTCCTTCATTTACTTCTTTGTATTCATAATGCTTACTGTGAATAATTAGTGATCATGTGGTTTCTTTCCCTGTTTTTTTTGATTTCTGAAATAATCTGTCTCAGAAGTAGTCAGCACTCTATTATTCCCTTGCTTTTCTTTTATATATTACTATATATTGTTTGTATCAGTAATTAGATATCATTTTGGATAGTTCTAAACTTTATATAATAGAATCATAAAACATATTTTTTGTAGCCTGCGTTTTTATTTAACATGATCCTGAGATTCATATGTATGGATCCTGAATTCATACATTCATATGTTGTTGTACATAGTTGTATTTCATTTATTTTCACTGCTGTATAGGATTCCAGTGAATTTAAGACAGTAATCCAAGATTTGTATCTATTCTACTGTTAACAACACCAGTGTATCTGTTCTGTTTGTTAACAGTAGAATAGATGCATAGTTTGGAAATTTCAGATTGTGATTTGTTTCTTGAATTTATTTTATTGACAGTTGATATACAATGTTGCATTAGTTTCTGTAAGACTGTGGTTTGTTTCTGTAAACACTGTCAGCACATCACTGAGTTTTCTAGCTTTTAGAGTCTAAGAGGTGTTAAGTGGCATTTTCCTTTAATATTCCATTTTCTATTACAATGTTTTTGCATCCTAGTCAGTTCAGTCATCCTGTGTCCAACTCTTTGTGACCCGTGCACTGCAGCATGTCAGGCTTCCCAGTCCTTCATCATCTCCTGGAGCTTGTTCAAACTCATGTCCACTGGCTCAGTGATGCCATCCAACCATATTGTCCTCTCTCGTCCCCTTCTCCTGCCTTGTATTTTTGCCAACATCAGGGTATTTTCCAGTGAGTCATCTCTTCTTATCAGGTGGCCAAAGTATTGGAGCTTCAGCTTCAGCATCATTCCTTCCAATGAATATTCAGGGTTGATTTACTTTAGGACTGACTGATTTGGTCTCCTTGCAGTCCAAGAGAGTCTCCAGGGTCTTCTCTAGCACCGCAGTTCAGAGTTCACCAGTATGCTTATTGTTGGTCGCCTTTATTTGATATCAAGTTATGCCATCTTTGTTGTCCTTCATTTACTTCTTTGTATTCATAATGCTTACTGTGAATAATTAGTGATCATGTGGTTTCTTTCCCTGTTTTTTTGATTTCTGAAATAATCTGTCTCAGAAGTAGTCAGCACTCTATTATTCCCTTGCTTTTCTTTTATATATTACTATATATTGTTTGTATCAGTAATTAGATATCATTTTGGATAGTTCTAAACTTTATATAATAGAATCATAAAACATATTTTTTGTAGCCTGCGTTTTTATTTAACATGATCCTGAGATTCATATGTATGGATCCTGAATTCATACATTCATATGTTGTTGTACATAGTTGTATTTCATTTATTTTCACTGCTGTATAGGATTCCAGTGAATTTAAGACAGTAATCCAAGATTTGTATCTATTCTACTGTTAACAACACCAGTGTATCTGTTCTGTTTGTTAACAGTAGAATAGATGCATAGTTTGGAAATTTCAGATTGTGATTTGTTTCTTGAATTTATTTTATTGACAGTTGATATACAATGTTGCATTAGTTTCTGTAAGACTGTGGTTTGTTTCTGTAAACACTGTCAGCACATCACTGAGTTTTCTAGCTTTTAGAGTCTAAGAGGTGTTAAGTGGCATTTTCCTTTAATATTCCATTTTCTAATTACTACTGATGTTTCTTATATCTAGAAATCTATATATTCATATTCTAGGTATCTGTTAGCCTTCCTAAAGTGTTTCCCTTAAGATTGCTGTTCTTTTCACATTGATTTGTAGGTGTTTCTTATATATTTTAGGTATTTGTCCTTTTTAAGTTCCAAAGATAGTATCTCCTCCTGTTCCATTATCTGATTGTTAACTTTATGGTATTCATTTTTAAATAGAAATCCTTAATTTTGGTATAAAGAGATGAATCGGGGGTTTTTTTTTTGGTGGTGGGGGGGTGCTGCTTACGGCTTTGATTTTGCAGCTTTTGTTTAAGATATCCTTCCCTATCCCAGATCAGAAAGATATTCTTACACATTTATTTCTATTAACTTTATAGTTTTAACATACCATTTAGGTTTATAGTTTATTTGCTGTCCATCTTCGTATGTGGTGTTAGGCAGGGAACTATTTCATGAGCCTGTTTACGTGGGTACAAGTCATCCTTTCTCTGTTGGTTTGTGGTACCATTTTTCTATTGTATTTGTTTTCCATAAATACAGGACTTTGCTTCTGAGCTCTTTATGGTATAACTTTCAATAAACTTCTTTAATGTCTTTGCATGAGTTTTATTTTTCCATAAGAGTCTTACCTATCTTTGTTTTTCACTGATGTATTTAGAATTTTTTATGGTACTACAAGTTATGGTTTTTAAAAATTTACACTTTTTATGCACTGAAATGCGGGCATGTAATTGATCTTGGGTATCAATTTTTGATCTAGTAAACTCTTTTGTTAATTTTAACAATTTAGTAGGAGGTTCTTTTGTGATTTCTTTATAGATAATTATATGTGAATTACAATTTTTATTTATTCTATTCCATTTCTTACATCTTAATGCTGTATTTCCTTCTCTTGT
Organism: Tragulus kanchil; assembly: GCA_022376925.1. NCBI lineage: Eukaryota > Metazoa > Chordata > Mammalia > Artiodactyla > Tragulidae > Tragulus > Tragulus kanchil. Next base: position 237,884,267 of record JAIOJX010000004.1, on the reverse strand, counting down.
CTTACTGAACTGGCTAGGATTTTTTTCTGCATCTTTTGAGGTGGGTCATTCTATTTTATTTTTAATATCCCTGTATAGGTGAATCCCATTTATTTTCTAATGTGAAAGCAACTTTTTATTCCTGGGATAAATTCAACTTGGTCACAGTGACCTTTTCTTATTTACTGATAGATTTGATAGGCTAATATTTAAAATTTCTGTATCCATACATTAGTATATACAGATATATTTTAATTTTAGTATGTATTAGAAAATACCCTCTATAGATTGTTACAAATGGCACCCAGTGTCTTATGCTATAAAATCTAATATTAGCTTTTTTAATGTATATGTGCAGATTAATCCAAAGCTTGATGTAATCGATTTGCAGAGCTCCACTCCCCCTGTTGTGGACATCCTTTCTATTGATTCTACCAACGTAAGTTTTCTTTGGCATCTAAGTGGTATTTAATTCTTTGGCATAATCTGTTTTCCTTAAAAAAGTGTGTGGGAGGGCTTCCCTGGTGGTCCACTGGGTGAAGGGTCCGCCTTGCAGTGCAGGAGGCACCAGTTTGATCCCTGGCCCAGGAAGATCCCACGTGCCGTGGAGCAGCTGGGTCTGTGTGTCCAATTATGAGCCAGAGCTCTGGAGCGCAGGCACCCAGGGACAGTGCGATGGAGGGCCCACACATGCCGAAGAATAAAGATGAATGAAAAATAAACGATGATTTAGAGGCAAAAAAAAAAAAAAAGTGTGTGGGAGAGATTATAAAGTCGACTAGGTCGCCTAACATCTCAGCATAGGAAAAGCCTTATATGAAAACTCATTTTTGCAATGTATCCAAATTGCCACCAGGGGGAGCGGTACCAATTTCCAGAAAAGCTCCAATTTGGCAGCCTTGAGATCCTCCCCAGGTGCCTGCCACCCAGGTGACATTTCATGTGCTGTTACAGAACAGGAGTTCCTTCCTTGCTAATTTCCTGTCAGAGGTGCTAAACTTACTTCTAGTACCCTTATATGCTGTAAGAAAAGTAGTCATTTTCTTTTGTTCATCTCTCTTGATGGATAATGCCAAAATTAAGGAGTATTTGCATATATAGTGTATATGAAGTCTTAAAAAGTCGAGAGTTTTAGCCTTTAATTTTAGTGCGCTTAGTCTCTGTAAATCAGATTATTTCTGCCATCAATTCTGCTAGTCAGAGCAAACCTGTCCTAAGAACAAATGGGAGGAATGGCATGGTCTTTGGCGACACTACTGTGAGGCTGTTAGTATAGTTAAATATTTGGGGTAAGTTATTAATATGTGACTGAAAAGAAACTACACAAGAAAAACACTTGACATTACAATATTATAAACTGTCCAGTGGATTTCAAGAATTATAGAGGAATTCTGCAGAGAACTAGGCTAGCCTAAATCTATCCTGTGTCAGAAAGAAGTCTGCATATTAAAGGGTCTTATCAGGGTAGCTTCCATGCAGAAAAGACTCCTAGATCAGTCATGAGAAGTTCTGGAGACAGGAAATCAGATGGAGGTTCAGCCTAGGGGCCAGTTGTCAAAGAGAGGTCCAAGAATTGTTAGTGACTTCCCAGGTGGCACTCGTGGTAAAGGAACCCTCCTGCCAGTGCAGGAGAGATAAGAGATGTGGGTTCAGTCCCTGGGTCGGGAAGATCCCCTGGAGAAGGAAATGGCAACCCACTCCAGTATTCTTGCCTGGAGAATCCCATGGACAGAGGAGCCTGATGGACTTTAGTCCATAGTGTCACAAAGAGTTGGACACGGCTGAAGTGGCTTAGCACATATGCATGCACTAGGACTTCAGGTAGACTTTTTAAAAAAAACGATGATTTAGAGGCAAAAAAAAAAAGTGTGGAGAGATTATAAAGTCGACTAGGTCGCCTAACATCTCAGCATAGGAAAAGCCTTATATGAAAACTCATTTTTGCAATGTATCCAAATTGCCACCAGGGGGAGCGGTACCAATTTCCAGAAAAGCTCCAATTTGGCAGCCTTGAGATCCTCCCCAGGTGCCTGCCACCCAGGTGACATTTCATGTGCTGTTACAGAACAGGAGTTCCTTCCTTGCTAATTTCCTGTCAGAGGTGCTAAACTTACTTCTAGTACCCTTATATGCTGTAAGAAAAGTAGTCATTTTCTTTTGTTCATCTCTCTTGATGGATAATGCCAAAATTAAGGAGTATTTGCATATATAGTGTATATGAAGTCTTAAAAAGTCGAGAGTTTTAGCCTTTAATTTTAGTGCGCTTAGTCTCTGTAAATCAGATTATTTCTGCCATCAATTCTGCTAGTCAGAGCAAACCTGTCCTAAGAACAAATGGGAGGAATGGCATGGTCTTTGGCGACACTACTGTGAGGCTGTTAGTATAGTTAAATATTTGGGGTAAGTTATTAATATGTGACTGAAAAAGAAACTACACAAGAAAAACACTTGACATTACAATATTATAAACTGTCCAGTGGATTTCAAGAATTATAGAGGAATTCTGCAGAGAACTAGGCTAGCCTAAATCTATCCTGTGTCAGAAAGAAGTCTGCATATTAAAGGGTCTTATCAGGGTAGCTTCCATGCAGAAAAGACTCCTAGATCAGTCATGAGAAGTTCTGGAGACAGGAAATCAGATGGAGGTTCAGCCTAGGGGCCAGTTGTCAAAGAGAGGTCCAAGAATTGTTAGTGACTTCCCAGGTGGCACTCGTGGTAAAGGAACCCTCCTGCCAGTGCAGGAGAGATAAGAGATGTGGGTTCAGTCCCTGGGTCGGGAAGATCCCCTGGAGAAGGAAATGGCAACCCACTCCAGTATTCTTGCCTGGAGAATCCCATGGACAGAGGAGCCTGATGGACTTTAGTCCATAGTGTCACAAAGAGTTGGACACGGCTGAAGTGGCTTAGCACATATGCATGCACTAGGACTTCAGGTAGATCTGTGGTCTTTTCTCTTGTAGTATTCATGTTTATAAAATAGCCCTATGAGCATTCCTGCATTAATATCTTACTTATGACTAAAAATTAAGTAGACATCAAATTCTTGTCCCAGTGCTTAGCTTATAGTAGGTGCTCAATACATTTATGTTCAATGAATTATTCAAAAGGCCCACTGTTGAAATTTATAAATTCTGGTGAGCTGATTTTTTGCCCCAGTAGTGAGTGGAGCAAAAGATAAGTTTTTGAGATGTGCAGCCTTCTTGAGAGGTCACTGGTAGACTAAGACCTGGATATGTCTGCTCTAGAAGATATCAGACATCGCCAAAAATCTTTGGTCCAAACTTTGAGAGTCACTCCCCCTACCAGCGCCCTTTGAACTTTGGAAAGCCTCATGACCTGAGAAGTTCAGGTGTTCTCGATGGTGTGCTGTGCCGGTGGGTATAAATGCAGCCCAGCAAGTCACAGGCTGCATTTATACCTGGACGGTGATGCAGAAGCACCAAAGTCAAGTGTCTATATTATAGGACCCCCAACTCAGGTATACCAGGGCTTTCCTGGTGGCTCAGATCGGTAAAGAATCTGCCTGTACCGCAAGAGACCGGAGTCTGATTCTTAGGTTGAGAAGATCCCCTGAAGAAGGGAATGGCTACCCACTCCAGTATCCTTGTCTGGAGAATTTCATGAACAGAGGAGCCTGATGGACTTTAGTCCATAGTGTCACAAAGAGTTGGACACGGCTGAAGTGGCTTAGCACATATGCATGCACTAGGACTTCAGGTAGATCTGTGGTCTTTTCTCTTGTAGTATTCATGTTTATAAAATAGCCCTATGAGCATTCCTGCATTAATATCTTACTTATGACTAAAAATTAAGTAGACATCAAATTCTTGTCCCAGTGCTTAGCTTATAGTAGGTGCTCAATACATTTATGTTCAATGAATTATTCAAAAGGCCCACTGTTGAAATTTATAAATTCTGGTGAGCTGATTTTTTGCCCCAGTAGTGAGTGGAGCAAAAGATAAGTTTTTGAGATGTGCAGCCTTCTTGAGAGGTCACTGGTAGACTAAGACCTGGATATGTCTGCTCTAGAAGATATCAGACATCGCCAAAAATCTTTGGTCCAAACTTTGAGAGTCACTCCCCCTACCAGCGCCCTTTGAACTTTGGAAAGCCTCATGACCTGAGAAGTTCAGGTGTTCTCGATGGTGTGCTGTGCCGGTGGGTATAAATGCAGCCCAGCAAGTCACAGGCTGCATTTATACCTGGACGGTGATGCAGAAGCACCAAAGTCAAGTGTCTATATTATAGGACCCCCAACTCAGGTATACCAGGGCTTTCCTGGTGGCTCAGATCGGTAAAGAATCTGCCTGTACCGCAAGAGACCGGAGTCTGATTCTTAGGTTGAGAAGATCCCCTGAAGAAGGGAATGGCTACCCACTCCAGTATCCTTGCCTGGAGACTCTCATGAACAGAGGAGCCCGGTGAGCTGTAGTCCATGGATTCGCAAAGAGTCCAGAAAACAGACACTCATTTGTTATAAACTGCATTGGAATTAGGCTAATGAAGTCCTATCTATAATCAGGAAGATAGCTGCTTGCCTCTCGGCAAGGCATAAAGACTCCTGATTTTCTTTCTTTTACTAACACATTTTCTGAAGGCATAGGTGCTTATGAAGCATTTACATTTTTATAAAGGGTATCTTTAAAGACCTTTCCTTTAACTTTTCAATGTATCTTTTAGTTTGTTGATAGATGAGAGCTTAGAAAACTAAAGTGAAATTACTGTAATTGTTTGCCTTTCCATTAATTTCATGGTAATTCTTAATCTGTCTACTTATTGCCTGCTTTCCTCTTGCTTCTACACATCAAGTCAAGCATAATTGTAAATGATATTTGTTTCTATTCTGGCATAAAGCACTATTGTAGTGTGAACTTTGCATGTGATTATAATGAAAACGCCCAGAGAAACAGTGAGTGGAAGCCAAAAAAAAGCAGTGTTTAAAGGTGGCTTTTGTTTTTGTTATTGCAGTTACTATTTACTTTGGGGATTTGTTTGTTTTTTGCCAACTGGAAGAATGTTTTTTTAGGAATTCATTTTCATCAAGATGAGATATAAAAAGATTACTCTTTAAAACTTTGTGGAGTTTCTTAATAGGATAAAAGCAGGTTTTTTATGGTATAAGAAATAGTTTGGGGCTTCCCGGGTGGTCCAGTGGGTAAAGAGTCCACTTGCAGTGCAAGGGGCACCGGTTCGATCCCTGGCCTGGGAAGATCCCACGTGCCACAGAGCAGCTGGACCGGTGTGTCCAGTTACCGAGCCAGAGCTCTGGGCACAGTGCTCTGCAACGAGAGAGGCCACTGCAATGGAAGGCCCACACAGGCCAAAGAAAAGATGAAGGAAAATAAATAAATAAAAAACTAAGAAAGAGGCCAAAAGTAAAAAATAAAAATAGTTGGCTTCTGTTCCTATTTTGACTTGATTTAATATTACATTCAGGCTGATTTCTAGATCTGCATGTGTGCATATCTATGCTCTGATGCCTTCTTACAACAAAGAAGAAATTATGGCATACAGTGTAACACTTGGTATCTTTGTGGCTTGCACTTATGTTTCTAATGCCAGAGAGGAAATTTGATACAATATTTGAAGATTAAAATAAGCTGTCTCAAAGCTTTGTTAAAGCATTTTTAAAGCATTGTTGTTAAAAAAAAAATGTTTCTGTAAAAGGATATATTGGCTATCCTGTCACATAGACATAATTTAAAAATATTATTCTCAAACTTCTGAATCTTATTCTAATTACATTGTCACTTGTTATATAGTGATCTTCTAAAGATTTAGTTCAAGGTTCTCATTGAGTCTTTTAATGTTTTCATTTTTTCTATTAGAAATAGGCCAAGGTTTTGTCATCAAAATTGTACAGAGGCATTTAGCGTGACACTGACATGTGGTGTAGCTACAGCCTCAGCCTCTCTTCCCACTAAGACAAGACAGGAATGTCTCTTCTGTTGTTGTTGTTCAGTCACTCAGTTGTGTCTGAGTCTTTGCGACCCCATAGACTGCAGCACACCAGTGCTTACCTATCTCCCTCAGCTTGCTCAAACTCATGTCCATTGGTTGGTGGTCCATCCAGCCATCTCTTCCTCTATCACACGCTTCTCCTTTTGCCTTCAGTCTTTCCCAGCATCAGGGTCTTTTCCAGTGCAGCAGCTCTTCACATCAGGTGGCCAAAGTATTGGAGGTTCAGCATCAGTCCTTCAAATGAATATTCAGTTTCTTTCCTTTAGTATTGACCGGTTTGATCTCCTTGCTGTCCAAGGGCCTCATAAGAGCCTTTTCCAGCACAATTCACAAGCCTCAATTCTTCGGTGCTCAGCCTTCTTTTATGGTCCAACTCTCACGTCCGTACATGACTATTGGAAAAACCATAGCTTTCACTAGAGGGACCTTTGTCAGCAAAGTGATATCTCTGCTTTTTAATGCACTGTCTACATTTGTCGTAGCTTTTTTTCCAAGAAGCAGGTGTCTACATAAAGTGGCATTTAAAAAAAATACTAAACAAAATCTATTTAAAATAATCTAGTTTTACTAAAATTGTTATTTTTAGGTAAAAAATATTCCTAAGTTTTTGATGTATTTTATTATTATTTTTCCAACAAATGACCACAGTGAAATTGCCGATATTGCTTGTGTTCCACTGATTGACTGTCAGAGCATTGAACTCTTCTCAGAGAACTGAAAGAGTCTTCTCATTTTCAATCTGGCAACTGTGTAAAGTATGAATACACACACACACACACACACACATGCCTTTCTTTAGAATTAGGGACAGTTTTCAGGTTAAATTAATTATTCACAATAAATGGAGAATCTGCAATTACATCACAGGATAAAATCAAGGTCTACAGTCCTTTTTTTCTACTCCATTAGTCAAAATATTTAAAGCCACACTGCATAGAAGCATCACATGATATCCTGAAGACAGGATGTCAGACTGTCTGCCTGACCGCGAGAAACTTACAACCTAGCCAGAGAGAAATCATAGTATAAGTGTCAGTTTCAATAGACTAGATTCCAAGGATATATGATTGTCATATGAAAGGTTATTAACAGAAGGATTCAGAAGAGGTCATGAATGAGCGAGAAGAAGTAAGGAGACTTCTCTGTAGAAGAAAACCTTTGACCAGTTCTTGACCTGACTGGCGATGGGTAGGATTTTGATAGGGATACTCCAGGCGGGGAAAGCAAGGTATAAGTAGATGCCTCCGAAGTAATTGAAAACATGATACGTACCACAGTATTGAAAGTGCATGTGTCTCATCTAGAGTCTCCACGTTGCCTAACCCACTGGCTAACAGATGTGGTAGGATGCCGAGAGCAAAGCTGCCCCCACACACTTTTAGCTCTCTGTCAAGACTTGATGAATAACAAAGAGGACCTGTGCAAGGAAGCCTACATTGTATATTCTGGAAGGGGGAGACAGGCCATTCACAGATTTAAAAAAAAATAGACCAAAGGGCATAGTAGACAGGAACAATGCAAAGGTCCAAATAGTACAGAACTTAGGGAAGAAGAGGTGTGCATTTAGATAGTATGGCCCAGAACAGGAGTCATGTGAGAGGTGGCATCTGTGGAAGGAACTGAAGGGCTCAAATGAACAAGGCAGATGACTATCCGGGGAGGCACTCCAAGCTCAGGGGAGCAGTGCTAGGGGCCAGATTGGAAGTAAGGAGGAACCATTTGGGGATTTCCTACAGGAAGAAGCCCATCTGACAAGAGTTTTAATGGGTTCACGCTGGCTGCTGTGCTGAGAAGCAGCAGGGACAGGGGTGTTGGTGTTGTCGTTCAGTTGCTAAGTCATGTCTGACTCTTGCGACCCCATGGACTGCAGCACGCCAGGCTTCTCAATCCTTGACCATCACCCTTGTGTTTGTTCAGACTTCTGTCTGTTGAGTCGGTGATGCCATTCAACCGTCTCATCCTCTGTCACCCCCTTCTCCTCTGGCCCTTTACAAGCCTCAGAGTCTTTTCCAATGAGTCACCTCTTTGCATCAGGGGCCCAAAGTATTGAAGGAGGGAGATGGAGGAGAGCAAAGAAACCAGTTTGGAAGCTAATGAAATCATCAGACAGGAAGCAGTAGTTGCTTGATCTAGGGTGCAGAGGAGGTGTGGCAAACGATCGGATTCTGAATTTATTGATGTTTTGAAGGCAGGACCAAGAAGATTTCCTGACTGATTGAATGTCAGCTGTGGAATTCCCTATCTCCTGTCCCCAAGGATAGTAAGGTGCACCCGTGAGTAATCTGAGGGAGGCTTAGTATCTCCTGGGTCAGCATCCTTTTGCCAGAGGGGTTGCTGAGAGAAAAAAAGACCTGTGATATTCCTGTCTTCTTTCCTGGGATCAGGAAAGTGATCAGCTGAATCAAAACAAGAGATGCTGTGCTATTTCTGTGACTTGGAAAAGTGCAGTGATGAAACATGCTCTGCCTTCCTAGGTGTCCTTTAGATCTGCACTTCTAGCAAAGTTCATTGATTTCCCTTTTGGAAAGATGGTCACATCAGCCTGTTTTTAGGAAGAAAAAGGTTAATCCACTGTCACAGGGGTTGTCATATGGTATGTATATCTGAGAAGAACTGATGTACTGATAAAAGCACACACAAAGAATAAAGTTGCAGATACAGAGAGGATATCTCCACGGATGTTGTGGCAACAGTTCGTCCTGGTTACTAGACAACATTGCATAACTAGTTCAGAGTTGTTCCAGTTTCTAACTGCTTATGTAAGCAAAGATTTGGAAGACTTACTTGAAAGAATCAGTTCAGTTCAGTCGCTCAGTCATGTCCGACTCTTTGCAACCCCATGGACTGTAGCACACCGGGCTTCCCTGGCCTTCACCATCTCCCAGAGCCTGCTCAAACTCATGTCCATTGACTCAGTGATGCCATCCAACCATATCATCCTCTGTCGTCCCCTTCTCCTTTTGCCTTCTGGTTTTTTTCCCACAGCATCAGGGTCTTTTCCTGTGAGTCATCTCTTCGTATCAGGTGGCCAAAGTATTGGAGCTTCAGCTTCAGCATCAGTCCTTCCAATGAATATTGAGGGTTGATTTCCTTTAAGATTGACTAGTTTGATCTCCTTGCAGTCCTAGGGACTCTTTGCCTTCTCTTGAAAGAATAGGGTAGGGCTTCCCCTGGTGGTCCAGTGTAAGGACACCGCCTTGCAGTGCAAGGGGCGCCGGTTCGAGCCCTGGCCTGGGAAGATCCCGCGTGCCGCAGAGCGGCTGGACTGATGTGTCCAGTTGCCGAGCTGGAGCTCTGGAGCGCATGCGCCCAGAGCCGGCGCTCTACAACGACAGACGCCACCGCGATGGGAGGCACACAGGAGCCAAAGAACAAAGACGGATGAACATAGAGAAACGAAAGACCAATAGAAGTGGCGCGCCTGCTCCCCTCCCTCCCCAACCCAAACCCCCTCCAAAATAAATAAATAAATAAATTAAAAAAAAAAAAAAAGAAAGAAAGAATAGGGTATGCAAATCTAAATGTCTCAAAGCTAAAATTTGTAACTTGGAAAGTGTAAAATGACAATATGCAATTTATTGTCCCCAGATACCCATTTACCTTTTCAAGAAAACTACTAAAAATCATGTTGCACAAACCTCCTGCTTACACAACTTCTCTGTATGCTCACATTCCTGGATTTACTTATAAACAACTTCTAAAGTTGGGGATACGTGAAGTTTTTTTTTTTAATGTTTAAACTTTGCCAGAGTTTATAAGGTAGCATTTGACTTGTCAGTTTTGTGCATGTGTGTGTTTAGTTGTGTCCCACTCTTTATGACTCAATGGACTGTAGCCCACCAGGCTCTTCTGTCCAGGAGATTCTCCAGCAAGAATACTGGAGTGGGTTGCCATTGCCTTCTCCAGAGTTTCGTGCATATGATTTCCAAAACGAGATATGTTTTGTAACTTTGTGGTTGCTTACTAAGCTTTAGGAAAAGGCTTTTTTTTTCTTTTTTTTTTTAAATTTTTATTTTACTTTTTTCAGAGTTTTGTTGTTTACAGATGTGTATAATCTTCGATTAGTCATATGTATATCCACCCCCATCCCACCCCTCCAGGCTGCCACATTGTGTCCCTGCAGGATCCTCTATTCCCACAGCACAATGACAATAGCTATCTTTTTCACATATGATAGTATAGGTTTCCATGTTACTCCCTCTCTGCCTCCGACTCACTGTTCATTCCCCTCAATGTCCATATGTCTGTTCTCCATGTCTGTTTTTCCATCGCTTCACTGCGTGTGTTGTCATTACCATCTTACTAGGTTCCGTATATATGTGTTAGTATACTGTACTTTTCTCTTTTTCACTTACTTCACTTTTTATAATAGGTTCTAGCTCCATCCACCTCATTAGGACTGATTCTTCTGCATTTCTTTTTACAGCTGAGAAGTACTCCATTGTATATATGTACCAGAATTAGGAAAAGGCATTTTTATGGAATTGTTAGGCATTGATTCATTGGCCCTCAATATTTTTTTCCTCCCCTCACTCTTAAGTGTTTGAAAGAAAATGAACATAAGAATTTATAAAACCCACCTCTGGACTTGATACTGAGTGCTTTCTACAATTTATACTCACATTGTTAAAAGACAGTTAGTCTTTCAGATGGTAATGAATGTGTCAAGTAAGATCCAGTAATACTTTTTTAATTCAGTGTCTCCAAAAGTTAAGTGTAACTACTAAAATCATGTAACTCTGCTTACACAACTTCTCTGTATGCTCACATTCCTGGATTTACTTATAAACAACTTCTAAAGTTGGGGATACGTGAAGTTTTTTTTTTTAATGTTTAAACTTTGCCAGAGTTTATAAGGTAGCATTTGACTTGTCAGTTTTGTGCATGTGTGTGTTTAGTTGTGTCCCACTCTTTATGACTCAATGGACTGTAGCCCACCAGGCTCTTCTGTCCAGGAGATTCTCCAGCAAGAATACTGGAGTGGGTTGCCATTGCCTTCTCCAGAGTTTCGTGCATATGATTTCCAAAACGAGATATGTTTTGTAACTTTGTGGTTGCTTACTAAGCTTTAGGAAAAGGCTTTTTTTTTCTTTTTTTTTTTAAATTTTTATTTTACTTTTTACAGAGTTTTGTTGTTTACAGATGTGTATAATCTTCGATTAGTCATATGTATATCCACCCCCATCCCACCCCTCCAGGCTGCCACATTGTGTCCCTGCAGGATCCTCTATTCCCACAGCACAATGACAATAGCTATCTTTTTCACATATGATAGTATAGGTTTCCATGTTACTCCCTCTCTGCCTCCGACTCACTGTTCATTCCCCTCAATGTCCATATGTCTGTTCTCCATGTCTGTTTTTCCATCGCTTCACTGCGTGTGTTGTCATTACCATCTTACTAGGTTCCGTATATATGTGTTAGTATACTGTACTTTTCTCTTTTTCACTTACTTCACTTTTTATAATAGGTTCTAGCTCCATCCACCTCATTAGGACTGATTCTTCTGCATTTCTTTTTACAGCTGAGAAGTACTCCATTGTATATATGTACCAGAATTAGGAAAAGGCATTTTTATGGAATTGTTAGGCATTGATTCATTGGCCCTCAATATTTTTTTCCTCCCCTCACTCTTAAGTGTTTGAAAGAAAATGAACATAAGAATTTATAAAACCCACCTCTGGACTTGATACTGAGTGCTTTCTACAATTTATACTCACATTGTTAAAAGACAGTTAGTCTTTCAGATGGTAATGAATGTGTCAAGTAAGATCCAGTAATACTTTTTTTTTTAATTCAGTGTCTCCAAAAGTTAAGTGTAACTGAGATGCTTAGTAGAGGTAAAAGGTGAATTCTTACCAGGGTTGAGAAATAATGTTAAAACCATACCCTTTGAAATTAAAAGAAACTAAGTAATTAAATTGCCAAAACACTAAAAAAAAATAAATACCATGTATTCATGATAACTATCAGAAGTAAATGAGAAAAAATACACTTCCACAAATCTCTTACTCCATAGAATAGAAAGCTCATTGACTTTTTTTTTCAGATACGAGTTATTTTAGAGAAAACATTAGAGAAGAAGAGACTGTTTCCAAATTAGTTTTATCCTTGTTTTGGAAGTACATCATGACCCATATGTTGTAAGAACTGCCAGCAGTTGTGAGTGTGATAGCTGACCTTTTAAAAAAATGTGTTTTGGGATTAGAGAAAAAGCAACCAATTAAAACTTCTTAGTCTGTTAAAGGAACTCACCAGTGTGAAGAGAGGTTAATAGTGTGGGTCAAAGGCTTTCTTTTTTTCTTACAAATAAAGTACACTTTTTTTTTTTTAAGATTTATTTATTTATTTATTTTTGGGCGGGGGTTGGGTTGGGGAGGGAGGGGAGCGGGCGAGCCACTTCTATTGGTCTTTCATTTCTCTATTTTCATCCATCTTTGTTCTTTGGCTCCTGTGGGTCTCCCATCGCGGTGGCGTCTGTCGTTGCAGAGCGCTGGCTCTGGGCGCATGCGCTCCGGCTCGGTAATTGGACGCATCAGTCCAGCCGCTCTGCGGCACATGGGATCTTCCCAGGCCAGGGCTCGAACCGGCGCCCCTTGCACTGCAAGGCAGTGTCCTTACCCACTGAACCACCAGGGGGATCCCTAAAGTACGCTTTTTGATAAAAATCATAAATCTCAAGTGTTTGATTTAGCTACCCTAAAGGATTGATTAATTTGAGCTTCATTCCCTTGAAGTTTCAAGGTCACAGAAAAAGACAGCTTACATCGTGTTTTCTTTTACCAAAAATGTTATACTAATGAAAATTTTAGGCTTAGTCCTAGTTAAAAATTTGTTCAGTGAAACTGGGCTTTATTACCTGTTGACACAAGTGATTTAGGACTTAGGCTTTTCTCTATAAAGTAGAGAGAAAACAGAGGAAAAACGTTTTCGAATTTCCTTTAGAAAATTAGCACGTTTCTGGGAACCGGAGATGTTAAAGTTCCAGGTATCATTTCTGCCTTCCAACTTCCTGAGCTACTACTGTATTTCTAAACTGCTGCAAGTCATCCGGACAGTCCCAGGCCTGGGAATCTAAGCCGCATCCTCAGTTCCCACAGCTGAGACTGAGGCATGCCGAAAATGCCCGACAGCCTCAGCCCACACATCCAGTAACAACTGGTTCCTTCCTCTTCCTGTGGAAGACCAACATCCTCTGAGATGAGAAGAAACGCACCCTGAGGAATGCAGGGACAGCAGTGAGCTTTTCACACAGGAAATGACTGCCAAGTGCTTGCGTCCTGGACTGTCAGCCCTTAACAGGCTTCCTGCTGACCTGGAGACCAGTTTCCTATGGAACTAGATGCCAGGAGTGGGTCTTTTTGAGCTGTGTGCAAAACAGTAAGCTTCACACTCAGCTGTTCTGCCCATGACACCCATCTGGTTTGGAGTTACTCGGTGCTGCTTGTTGTACAGGGAAACTAGTCGGCTTTACTCCTTTCTTTATTTAGCCACCTGATAGCTAATACCTGGTGGAAATAGTCCCTCAAGTCGGCTGAAGTGAAATTTTCAGTCATTTCTTTGTACTTTGTGAAGTCAGGTGGTGTACACTATTAACATGTTAGGACTTCAGAGAGAGTAAAATCCTCGTTACCAGAGTGAACTGGCTACCGACGCTCAATGCTGGTTAGTTCTTGCCCCATCCAGTCTCCAGGCTTTCACTTCCTGAGGCAGTCAGGCATCAACAGGAGATAACCCTTAAAACCAAGCAGCCCTTGTCGTGTAAAAATGAAGCTGGACTTGAAATGACTTCCACAACTGAGAGATGTTCTGGTGTAATTTGACTTCTTTTTTCTTCCCCTTACAGTATTTTCTTTATCCTTTGCTTGAAATAATGATGGCAACTATGAAGCCCCACTTTTATGTCATATGTTCTTTTTAAACTGCTTTCCAGGTCACTACCAGATTTTGGTGGGTTTCAGCCTCAGTATGGTGGCAAAATTAACTTTTCATGTATTTGTTTGAATTGTTTTACTGAAGCCCATAAGAGTTGCTCATTGTTTGTTTTAAGTTGAAGGAGAGATGGAGAAGGAATGCCAGGCATTTCCTCTTCCTTTCAGAACGTCTTTTTAATGAACGTTCCTTTTCCCTCCTATGAACAAACCCTCTCAGCTCAGCAAGGGACCTCTGAATGTCTTAAGTAACCAACTTCTTTCCTTTGTTCCTTTAGCCCTAGAGAGGTAGTTGTTTCATGCATTTATTACTATTTATTCTCATCTCTCTGCTCCCTTTTAGCCTTTGCAGACTTCCAAACCTGTTTAACCAGTTTCCTATATTAAATTCTCTCTGCTAAAATAACTGTTGTGGTTTCTGTTTTCCTGCTGGGTTCTGTTTTCCTGCTGGGTTCTGAATGACCATCCTAAAGATCCTAAATCATCCTTAAGAAATAAAAAGAGGTACAGAAAGAAACTTCTGTTCAACTTCTATTTCAGCCTTATTTACAACAACAGCAACAAAAAAATGGACACAAATCAAATATCCTTCAAGAGGGCGTTAGCATAGTGTATCAACAAAAGCATGTATATCAAGTGATGGAAGATTATATAACCATGCCATGTTTAGGGCTTCCCAGGTGGCTCGGACAGTAATTAGTCTGCCTGCAGTGCAGAAGACCCAGGTTTGATCTGTGAGTCAGGAATATCACCTGGAGACGGGAATGGCTCCCCACTCCAGCTCACGGAGCCTGGCGGGCTACGGTCCATGAGGCTCAAAGAGTCAGACACAAGAGTAACCAACACTTACATTTTCGTGCCATGGGCTTTACCTCCTGGCAGGGCTTTGTAGTTACTTTTCCTTTAGAGCAGGGAACTTCCCAGGTCCCCAACATCATCCTATAACTCCTACCAACACTTACAACTGAGAGATGTTCTGGTGTAATTTGACTTCTTTTTCTTCCCTTACAGTATTTTCTTTATCCTTTGCTTGAAATAATGATGGCAACTATGAAGCCCCACTTTTATGTCATATGTTCTTTTTAAACTGCTTTCCAGGTCACTACCAGATTTTGGTGGGTTTCAGCCTCAGTATGGTGGCAAAATTAACTTTTCATGTATTTGTTTGAATTGTTTTACTGAAGCCCATAAGAGTTGCTCATTGTTTGTTTTAAGTTGAAGGAGAGATGGAGAAGGAATGCCAGGCATTTCCTCTTCCTTTCAGAACGTCTTTTTAATGAACGTTCCTTTCCCTCCTATGAACAAACCCTCTCAGCTCAGCAAGGGACCTCTGAATGTCTTAAGTAACCAACTTCTTTCCTTTGTTCCTTTAGCCCTAGAGAGGTAGTTGTTTCATGCATTTATTACTATTTATTCTCATCTCTCTGCTCCCTTTTAGCCTTTGCAGACTTCCAAACCTGTTTAACCAGTTTCCTATATTAAATTCTCTCTGCTAAAATAACTGTTGTGGTTTCTGTTTTCCTGCTGGGTTCTGTTTTCCTGCTGGGTTCTGAATGACCATCCTAAAGATCCTAAATCATCCTTAAGAAATAAAAAGAGGTACAGAAAGAAACTTCTGTTCAACTTCTATTTCAGCCTTATTTACAACAACAGCAACAAAAAAATGGACACAAATCAAATATCCTTCAAGAGGGCGTTAGCATAGTGTATCAACAAAAGCATGTATATCAAGTGATGGAAGATTATATAACCATGCCATGTTTAGGGCTTCCCAGGTGGCTCGGACAGTAATTAGTCTGCCTGCAGTGCAGAAGACCCAGGTTTGATCTGTGAGTCAGGAATATCACCTGGAGACGGGAATGGCTCCCCACTCCAGCTCACGGAGCCTGGCGGGCTACGGTCCATGAGGCTCAAAGAGTCAGACACAAGAGTAACCAACACTTACATTTTCGTGCCATGGGCTTTACCTCCCTGGCAGGGCTTTGTAGTTACTTTTCCTTTAGAGCAGGGAACTTCCCAGGTCCCCAACATCATCCTATAACTCCTCCAACCTTCCTTTCTCTCTCGCTGATTTTGTTGCTCAGTCACGACTCCCCAGTTACAAGGGATCCTCCAAGTTCACGGCTTCTCGGACTCAGTTCCCACCTCTTCTTTGGGAGTAATCGTGTCCTATTACAGTGTTAGTGTTACATGTTGTCCCCATAGGTGAACCGTTAAAAGGCATTTTGTAATTCACTTGGAAATTTCTTCTGTTTGATGCTACAGGTTCAGTAAAATGAATATGTGCCCTATTTTGCCTATTCTTTAAGGTTGATATTATGTAAAACAAACTCATTTTCAATCTAGCATTAGACAAAGTACCAGAGTAAATGTTATTCTAAATTCAGAAAAATATATTTCTTTTTTTTAAGTATTTATTTATTTAGCTGTGCTGGGTCTTAGTTTTGGGACCTGGAATCTTTAGTTGCAGCATGTGGGATCTATTTCCCTGACCAGGGATGTAATCCAGGCCCCCTGCATTGGGAGCACGGAGTCTTAGCCACTGGACCACCAGGGAAATCCCAGAAAAATACATCTTAAGGATAATAATCATTCAATGAAATTTCAGGATGATAAATAATTACTCATTTAAAACAGAAATGGAAGTGCATTATTTTAAGGTAAATTGAAGACAGATTAGTTGAAATTTTGAAGAATTGGACTAAGAAATTCAGTCTCCCAGATTTATACTTTTAGAAAATTCTGTGTACTCTCTGTAAATTTAATTTCAATTTCAGTAAAATTACTGAAAAAAATTCAAGCTGTTAACACTATTTAAGAACTTAGTTTGTTCTGTCTTCTTCAAGAAATAGCTTATATATATTCTGTGAATTATAAATGCCATAAAGCTATGACTGTTTTACATTTTGGCCACTCATCTATCAGAGAATCACACCTTCTTTCCTCCCAGCTGAGGGAAAACAGCCTCTGTCTGACATATAATATACCAAGCAAATAATATGTTTTCTAAACAGTCACCATTTTATAAAATTTTTATTTATTTTTTTAACACCAAAAACATTTTGTATTGGGGTATAGCCAATTAACAGTGTTGTGATAGTGTCAGGTAGACAGTGAAGGGACTCAGCCATACATATGTATGTATCTATCCTCCCCCATGGCCCCCTCCCATCCAGGCTGGCACATACACTGGGCAGAGTTCCCTGTGCTGTACTATACATTTTTGTTGGTTATCCGTTTTAAATACAGCAGTGTGTACATGACCTCCCCAAAGTCCTTAGCTATCCTTCCTGCCCCCTCCCCCGCAACAATCACCATTTTTTTAATTGAGTATACTGATAGGTTTATCAAACAGAATTGAGAAAAAATATTTTCTATTTAAAGATGAATTATCTCAAAAAAAAAAAAGAATTATCTCTTCCCTGAAATATATTTGAAACATTTTATTTAGAGAACAACCGTTTTTCCTAAGGTATTATATGGTTGATATTTTAACCAAGCACTAAGGTCTTATTATTTCTGTTACTATGTGCTATAACTATTTTTATGTACTTATTAGTCAAGAGAAATGACATTCCCAGGATTTATCTCATACTGGGTTGTATTTGTTTATTTTTAGTTTTGCTTCGGCACTTTTTCCAGGCTGTTCTCCCGGCAACAGTGGCGTTGCTCTCCTTGTCATGTGTTTTATGCAAGGAAGCCCTTCCATTATATTCCACCTCAAAGCTTATTTCATGCAAGTGTTCTAGCTGTTGCATCCAGCTATTAACCTATGTAATTTTTTCTGCAGTGTCTTTAAATCAAAATTGTTTTCCTAAATGTAAGAAATAAATGAATTTTATGAGAATCTAAATAATGATTTTGAATGGAAAAAAATCACAATGTACTGAACATTTTTGTCAGTGCAGAAGAGAGAGGAGGAAGATTTGGATCTCATCACATTAGCTAGGATTTGCTTTTATCCCTCTGCTTCTTAAATACCTAGCACAGGAACATCTGGAACATTAGTAGACTGTATACATGGAGGATAGGACCAACCAGCTTGTTACAGGAGAAAAACCAGTACATATGGAATTAATTAAGTCTTCTGTCATAACTCTGCAGACCCCAAGTGAGTGAATCTTGGCAGGATTCAAAAATCTTTCAGAGTACTAACCACAGATGAGTTGTATTTCTGCAGGAGCTGAGCTCAGGGTGGTGAACCTTAGGGTGTGTAGCATCCTGGAGAGAATGACTCAGCCGAGGTCGGAGGCTGGCTTAACAGACAGTGTTCATTCATTTCTCGAAAATGAACATGCCAGGAACTAGATGGGAGTAGGAGGTTGAGAGGGAGGGGGATGGATGTAGGTTATTATGATAAGCAAAAGCTATCATGGAAGGCTATATGGTACAGTGACTGTAGGAATCGTGGGCATTTGATGGAGTCAGGGGTGTAAGTGGGATAGAGAACGTTTTCCTGAAAAGTTGTTGGAGCTGAGATATAAAACTTTGCTACTCAAAATGTGGTTCACGGTTTATTTGAGCATCACCTGGGAGCATCTTAGAAATGCAGAGTCTTAGATACCACCCCACACCAATTGAGTCAGACTCTGCATGTTAAGATCCCAAGGTAATTTGTGTGTACATTGAAATTTGAGAAATTTTGGTCTAATGCTCCAGTAAGAGTTGACGTGGCGTACTAGAATGTTCTAGGCTATGGGTTCTTTGTGTACAAAGACTTTGGGGGTCCTTGGTATGCTCTGAGGACTATAAAGAGGGCTGGAACCCAGGGATAGGTGGGAGAATGTGGTGTCAGGGCAACCAGGAGAGGAGTGTTTCATACAGATGGGAGTGTCAGCATTGCTGAAAACCAAGAGAAGGATTTTTAAAATGATGAATTCAGCAGAAATTTTTGGTTACCTTTTGGAAAACATTTTCAATAGGTGCAAGCCAGTATGAAGTAGGTTGAACAGTGAGTACAGGGGGCAGGATGAGCAAAGGGACAGCTAGAATGGATTTACCTTTTATTCAATACATTTGCTGTAAATCTGTTATCTATCAAAGAATGAAAATACACAGATGACAGACAGTCCAATAATAGTGATAAATATCTAAGTTGCTCTGGGAATTCATCAGTGGAGTGATTACATAAGAAGTGTGTGTGTATGCATGTGTGCATATGTGTGAGTGCTAGAAATTAGGGTGTATGTCCTCAGCCATATCTGACTCTACAGCCCCATGGACTGTAGCCCACCAGCCTCCTTTGTCCATGAGATTTCCCAGGCAAGAATACCTGAGTGGGTTGCCATTTCCTTCTCCAGGGGATTTTCCCAAACCCAGGGATCAAACCAGGGTCTTCTACATTGGCAGGCAGATTGTTTACCACTGATAAACCAGAGAAGCCCAGAAAATTAGAGTGGGAGACAGAAAACTTAATCAGAGATAACTTCCCAGAATGGGTTGAAATTTGAGCTGGTTCTTTAAGGATTTTCCTGTCATTATGGAAAACAAGGACATAGTACAGTATATTGTGGGTGAGATGACTGGAGATGGGACAGTGAATTCAGGGAACCATGTACAACCATGTAGCCAACTCTTGGAGTTGAGGAGTAGCAAGAGATGAGGCAGGGAAGAAAAGATGAGAGTGGATCATGAATGACCTTGAATGCCATTTGAAGCTGTTCGGATTCACTGTAAGAATTTTGGGAGGACCAGTGAAAGAGAGTGACAGGAGCACATTTGCGTTTTAGGACAGTTACTCTAGAGATGTGATAAAGGAGACTTAGACAGAGGTGAGGCTGGAGGCATGAACATTAGGAGGCAAGCGCAGTAGTGATCCAGCTACAGAGTGAAAGGCGCTTGATCTCGAGTGGTGACATAGAGGGGAATAAAGAAGAGAAGAGCGGGCCATGAGATCCTGAAGATAGAGTTAAAATTCTGTTTGAAGATTAGACAAGGAAGAGAGGGAAGAAAATTCAATTTCCCTTAGATAATACCAAGAGAAGGATTTTTAAAATGATGAATTCAGCAGAAATTTTTGGTTACCTTTTGGAAAACATTTTCAATAGGTGCAAGCCAGTATGAAGTAGGTTGAACAGTGAGTACAGGGGGCAGGATGAGCAAAGGGACAGCTAGAATGGATTTACCTTTTATTCAATACATTTGCTGTAAATCTGTTATCTATCAAAGAATGAAAATACACAGATGACAGACAGTCCAATAATAGTGATAAATATCTAAGTTGCTCTGGGAATTCATCAGTGGAGTGATTACATAAGAAGTGTGTGTGTATGCATGTGTGCATATGTGTGAGTGCTAGAAATTAGGGTGTATGTCCTCAGCCATATCTGACTCTACAGCCCCATGGACTGTAGCCCACCAGCCTCCTTTGTCCATGAGATTTCCCAGGCAAGAATACCTGAGTGGGTTGCCATTTCCTTCTCCAGGGGATTTTCCCAAACCCAGGGATCAAACCAGGGTCTTCTACATTGGCAGGCAGATTGTTTACCACTGATAAACCAGAGAAGCCCAGAAAATTAGAGTGGGAGACAGAAAACTTAATCAGAGATAACTTCCCAGAATGGGTTGAAATTTGAGCTGGTTCTTTAAGGATTTTCCTGTCATTATGGAAAACAAGGACATAGTACAGTATATTGTGGGTGAGATGACTGGAGATGGGACAGTGAATTCAGGGAACCATGTACAACCATGTAGCCAACTCTTGGAGTTGAGGAGTAGCAAGAGATGAGGCAGGGAAGAAAAGATGAGAGTGGATCATGAATGACCTTGAATGCCATTTGAAGCTGTTCGGATTCACTGTAAGAATTTTGGGAGGACCAGTGAAAGAGAGTGACAGGAGCACATTTGCGTTTTAGGACAGTTACTCTAGAGATGTGATAAAGGAGACTTAGACAGAGGTGAGGCTGGAGGCATGAACATTAGGAGGCAAGCGCAGTAGTGATCCAGCTACAGAGTGAAAGGCGCTTGATCTCGAGTGGTGACATAGAGGGGAATAAAGAAGAGAAGAGCGGGCCATGAGATCCTGAAGATAGAGTTAAAATTCTGTTTGAAGATTAGACAAGGAAGAGAGGGAAGAGTCTACAGTATCTTCCAAATTTGAAACACCTATGTAGATAATAGCACTGTGTACCAAGATAGGACAGGGACAGGCCTTGGATATGGAGCACCCAGGCAGAAATATAGGTCTGAGAATCTTGAATTGATCAAGCTGTAAGTTCCCGCAGGATGATCCCTGAACTGCCTGTCCATACTAAATAGGGTAATGATTATGATAGATGATCAGCAGTAACCTCATCTCATTCATCAGAAGGGACCATTAGAAGACTTTGAATAAAGCTGGTTATTTGGTAAATACTGTGACTGAAACATAAAGCAATAAAGTGGGTTGCATTTAATGGCTATAAGCAGCTTCATGCTTTAGTGGTGTCCTGGCTTCCTCTTTAAGAACTTCCTACTTACTTCTCTGGGTATGTGTTCAGTGCACATACATTTTTCATGATTCTTAACCACTGTTTTTAATAAGGTTATAGAATGTAGTTCATATTCTCTTTTTTTTTTAATTTTTTTTTTTGCCTCTTTTATTGGTTTTTTATTTCTTTATTTTCATCCATCTTTATTCTTTGGCCTGTGTGGGCCTCCCATTGCAGTGGCCTCTCTCTTGCAGAGCACCAGCTCTGGGCACGTGCGTTCCAGAGTGCTGACTCATAATTGGACACACCAGTCCAGGCACTCTGCGGCATGTGGGATCTTCCCGGGCCAGGGATCGAACTGATGCCCCTTGCACTGCAAAGCAGACCGTTTACCCACTGGACCACCAGGGAAGCCCCATATTCTCTTTGACTCATGAGAGCTGTAAAAAATATTTTTGAACTTTATTATACATTTGAATATGAATTCTCCTGGACCATTTCCCCATGGTAATTGGTTAAAAATACAGCCATTTTTTAAATTAATTTTTAAATTGAGGTACAGTTGACTTACAATGTATTAGTTTCAGGGGTTCAGCAAAGTGATAGTTACATTTTTTTTTTTTTCAGATTCTTTTCCCTTATAGGTTATTTTCAAATATTGAGTATAGTTCTCTATACTATATAGTAGGTCCTTCTTAGTTATCCAGTCATTGTTATCCTTTGGTTTCTGAGTTTATTCCTCCAGCAAAATTAGGAAGGAACAAAACACCCATACCTTTCTACACTATAAAAATATAAAAATGTAGGGAAAAAAATATGGTATGTCTATCAAACTGTAATACTGCTATCATGGAATCTTATTTTTAGTTATTTATAATAAAGTGTTCGTTACTGATTTTCTACTTGTAAACTCTTTGTCCTGAATGCCAGAGACATAGGTTACAGAGTCAGGAGGATCCCCTAGAGTAGAAAGTGGCAACCCACTCCAGTATTCTTGCCTGGAAAATTCCATGGACAGAGCCTGGCAGGCTATGGTCCATGGCATCACAGAGAGCTGGACATGACTGAATGACTGAGCACACACACATTCACTTATTTATTCAGCTGCCACCTGCCCCTAAGTAGCCTATTAATGAATTTGAGAAACCAGACACAGGAGATTTTTTTTTTTTAATTTGAGTATAATGGATAGCAAATTTTCTTTAATTCAACAAATTTTATTAATTACTTTATGTATGCCTTATATATAGGCAGCACTCACCTATCTATAAGGTGAGTAATGTATTGTCAGTAATCTAAATGAAGGTGAGCTGTAACTTCTGCCTTCCAGAAAGGTTCAGTTTAAATTTTAGTGGAGTAGGGGGACACCATATGATCATACTGATAATGATAGGTAATTGATTACAGACTATAGATTAAACTTTTTACCTATATTCTCACAACAATCTTACCATGTAGTTCAATGAAATGTCTTTATTTTACAGATGAGGAAACTAAGACTTAGAGAAACAAAGAAATTTGCCCAAGGTCACACAGTCAGGACACAGAAAAGATGAAGTCCAAGCCTATGTGACTTGATGCCTCATTCATATAGCACCATATTTTATGATAGCATAACAACAGAGGATCACAAATAGCAGAAATGGAAGGAAAATTGATAATTGCCTTTAAGAAACAAAATGGAATTTTTATAGAGATTTAGAACAGGGGCAAATTGCGTCTATTTGGGGAAAGATGAGAAATGACTTCATTATTTTGCAAATGCAAATTAAAGTCATCTAATATAAAGTGCACTGTGTACACTGAGATCACATAGAGAGCTTTCACTCTCTGTTTTTTGAATGATATAATGAATAATAAGTAAAAGAGTGGTTCTCAATACCCAGCTGTGAATATACATTCCTGTTACAGTCACAGTTATCACTAATCATACTAGAATGTTCACATTATGTTAGCTGGTGAATAGAACCATAAATAAATATAACATTAGCCCTCTAAAAGATGTTCTGTAAAGCTTGCCAGTTCTCTGAATGTAGCTTTGTTAAATGACTGGATGAATTCCTGCCTTAAAATTGCTTCTTCATCGTATTTAAAACACAGTGAGGAAGCTAGTCTTATTCAAGTAAGCAAAGCATGAGTTACTTTGTGGTATAATTTTTAAAAATTATCTCATGACTTCTAACACACAGCTTACTTTTTCTAAACTTGGCACTTGAAGAGTTTTGAGGAACAGTAAATAGGCTTGTGAGGAAAAAAAAAAAGTCAAGGAATGGCATTATTTATCTCAGAGAATCAGCAGGCCCAGGAAATAAATTTTCAGAAATTTGTTCTAAATAATCCTTCTGATTCATGGTAATTGTATGTTTCATAAAATCAACGAGGATAGCTGTTTGAGGAGTACGGGTGACTTGTTGGTTTGACTGGCCCTCTGTGCCCATTGCCATGAGACTAAAGTGGTGGCGAAGTGTTTGCTTTGCCAGCATATATGGTAAAATTGAAAAGATATAGGAAATAATTGAGTAGCCTCTACAAGAGGGTCACATGAAGTTCATAGAATGTTCTGTGTGTTTTGGAATATTATATTTGTAGATAGGGAGACTTAGTGTCATAAAGATTTTAGTCCTCTCCGAATAAATCTACAGACTCAAACATCTCAGAAAGACTTTTAATGAAACCTAGAAAGTTGGTTTCATGCATATATGGAAGAACAAAGGGCCAAAACCAGCGAGGACAATTTCAAAACCATGGGAAGTTTGGAGATTCATTAAGCTCCAAGTGTGGAGCTTCCTGGTGGCTCATGATAATGAAACAAAATGGAATTTTTATAGAGATTTAGAACAGGGGCAAATTGTCTATTTGGGGAAAGATGAGAAATGACTTCATTATTTTGCAAATGCAAATTAAAGTCATCTAATATAAAGTGCACTGTGTACACTGAGATCACATAGAGAGCTTTCACTCTCTGTTTTTTGAATGATATAATGAATAATAAGTAAAAGAGTGGTTCTCAATACCCAGCTGTGAATATACATTCCTGTTACAGTCACAGTTATCACTAATCATACTAGAATGTTCACATTATGTTAGCTGGTGAATAGAACCATAAATAAATATAACATTAGCCCTCTAAAAGATGTTCTGTAAAGCTTGCCAGTTCTCTGAATGTAGCTTTGTTAAATGACTGGATGAATTCCTGCCTTAAAATTGCTTCTTCATCGTATTTAAAACACAGTGAGGAAGCTAGTCTTATTCAAGTAAGCAAAGCATGAGTTACTTTGTGGTATAATTTTTAAAAATTATCTCATGACTTCTAACACACAGCTTACTTTTTCTAAACTTGGCACTTGAAGAGTTTTGAGGAACAGTAAATAGGCTTGTGAGGAAAAAAAAAAAAAGTCAAGGAATGGCATTATTTATCTCAGAGAATCAGCAGGCCCAGGAAATAAATTTTCAGAAATTTGTTCTAAATAATCCTTCTGATTCATGGTAATTGTATGTTTCATAAAATCAACGAGGATAGCTGTTTGAGGAGTACGGGTGACTTGTTGGTTTGACTGGCCCTCTGTGCCCATTGCCATGAGACTAAAGTGGTGGCGAAGTGTTTGCTTTGCCAGCATATATGGTAAAATTGAAAAGATATAGGAAATAATTGAGTAGCCTCTACAAGAGGGTCACATGAAGTTCATAGAATGTTCTGTGTGTTTTGGAATATTATATTTGTAGATAGGGAGACTTAGTGTCATAAAGATTTTAGTCCTCTCCGAATAAATCTACAGACTCAAACATCTCAGAAAGACTTTTAATGAAACCTAGAAAGTTGGTTTCATGCATATATGGAAGAACAAAGGGCCAAAACCAGCGAGGACAATTTCAAAACCATGGGAAGTTTGGAGATTCATTAAGCTCCAAGTGTGGAGCTTCCCTGGTGGCTCAGACAGTAAAGACACAGGAGGCTGGTGGGCTACAGCCCATGAGGTCACAAAAAGTTGTACATAACTAAGTGACTAACACATACACACACACATATACAGGGAGAGACAAAAAGTCCACAGTGGAGAACACATAAATGCAGATGGGTATATGTAAGGCTTGACTCTGTAGAGCCATGAAAATGAGTCAGTCACTAAATCGACCATTCAATAAATTTTGCTGGGACATCTAGTTATTTGGAAAAAAAAAAAAGTATATTCTTGCTTTTAACCACAAACAAAATCAATACCAGATGGATTGAAGGCTTAAGTGTGAAAAGCCATACCTCAAAACTTCAAAAAGAAAACAGAGGAACATATTTGTATTTTGGGTAGGCAAGGATTTCTTAAGCAAAATAGAAAATGTACAAATCATAAAAAGTTCAGTAAATTTGACTATCCTTAAGACAAAAACTCCTGAAAAAAAGACCAACAAAAATGAACCCAATCGAGAATAGGGGATGCATTACACTTACAAACAAAGTATTGATATCCATAATACATCAGGAACTCTTTTTTTTTTTTTGAGAAAGTATAGTTGTTTTACAATGTTGTGTTAGTTACTGTTGTATAGCAGAGTGATTCAGTTATACAGTCTGTTTTCAGTATCCCTGATTCTATTTCTGTTTCATTTGTTTCATATTTTAAATTCCACATATAAGTGATATCATATGGTATTTGTCTTTCTCTTTCTGACTCACTTTACTTAGTATGATAAACTTTAGTCACATCCGTGTGCTGCAAATGGCATTATTTCGTTCATTTTGTTATGACTGAGTAGTATTTTATATATACGTACTTCTTATTTATCCATTCACCTGTGAAAGGACATTTAGGTTGTTAGCTACTGTGAGTAGTACTGCTGTGAACATGAGGGTGCATGTATCTTTTTTAATTATAGTTTTCCCCGGATATATGCCCAAGAGTGGGATTGCTTTATCACATGGTAATTCTTTTTTTTTTAATGATGGCCATTCTGATGAGCATAAAGTGGTGCCTCATTTTCATTTCTCTAATTTGCATTTCTCTATGTAAGGAGCTCTTAAATATAAATTAGTCAAAAGGGAAGTATACCAACTACAAAGTAGACAGAGGACTTAAATAGGCAATTTGCTGAAGAATGATCAATATACACAGACATATGCTCGGGTCTAACACATACACACACACATATACAGGGAGAGACAAAAAGTCCACAGTGGAGAACACATAAATGCAGATGGGTATATGTAAGGCTTGACTCTGTAGAGCCATGAAAATGAGTCAGTCACTAAATCGACCATTCAATAAATTTTGCTGGGACATCTAGTTATTTGGAAAAAAAAAAAAGTATATTCTTGCTTTTAACCACAAACAAAATCAATACCAGATGGATTGAAGGCTTAAGTGTGAAAAGCCATACCTCAAAACTTCAAAAAGAAAACAGAGGAACATATTTGTATTTTGGGTAGGCAAGGATTTCTTAAGCAAAATAGAAAATGTACAAATCATAAAAAGTTCAGTAAATTTGACTATCCTTAAGACAAAAACTCCTGAAAAAAAAAAGCCCCATAAAAATGAACCCAATCGAGAATAGGGGATGCATTACACTTACAAACAAAGTATTGATATCCATAATACATCAGGAACTCTTTTTTTTTTTTTGAGAAAGTATAGTTGTTTTACAATGTTGTGTTAGTTACTGTTGTATAGCAGAGTGATTCAGTTATACAGTCTGTTTTCAGTATCCCTGATTCTATTTCTGTTTCATTTGTTTCATATTTTAAATTCCACATATAAGTGATATCATATGGTATTTGTCTTTCTCTTTCTGACTCACTTTACTTAGTATGATAAACTTTAGTCACATCCGTGTGCTGCAAATGGCATTATTTCGTTCATTTTGTTATGACTGAGTAGTATTTTATATATACGTACTTCTTATTTATCCATTCACCTGTGAAAGGACATTTAGGTTGTTAGCTACTGTGAGTAGTACTGCTGTGAACATGAGGGTGCATGTATCTTTTTTAATTATAGTTTTCCCCGGATATATGCCCAAGAGTGGGATTGCTTTATCACATGGTAATTCTTTTTTTTTTAATGATGGCCATTCTGATGAGCATAAAGTGGTGCCTCATTTTCATTTCTCTAATTTGCATTTCTCTATGTAAGGAGCTCTTAAATATAAATTAGTCAAAAGGGAAGTATACCAACTACAAAGTAGACAGAGGACTTAAATAGGCAATTTGCTGAAGAATGATCAATATACACAGAACATATGCTCGGGTCCCCAGTAATCAAGGAAATGCACAATGAAATTAAAACCATGAGAAACCATTTCCTGCCCATTATTTTGTCAAAACTTAAAATGTCTGGCAATCAAATATTTTTGACTTTGTAGAAAAAGGGGAAACTTTCTTCTGCTCAGGAAAGAGTAAGTTGATTCCACCATTTGAGACAATATCTGGTAAAAGTATTAATGAACAATGACACTCTAGAGAAACTCACCTACCTGTGTACAGGAGACAATTGTAAGAGTGCTTAATATGGAATTTAGTGCTAGTTACCAGTACAAAGGATATATAAATTATGGAATAATCAATCAATGGAATGCTATTTGGCAGTGAAAATAAGTGAAGTAGACCTATCTGCAACAACATAGACAAATCCAGCAATGTTGGTTAACAGAAAATGCTGAAGAAATCTAATATAATACTATTTTATGTGAAGCTTGAATACATGCAAAAGCAATACTACTCTTTAGGGATGTCAACCTATGTGATAAAAGTAAAGGGTCATAGATTGGGGTGATAGACACCATATTCAAGATGGCGACATCCTTTAAGAGGAAGAGATAGTATACTTTATTTCTTAACGTGGAGGACAGGGTTGCTTTATTACTCTTACATCTTCTGATTGAATTTTTAAAAAATTTATTGAAGTATATTTGATATACCATGTTATGTTAATTTCTGCTGTACAGATAGTGATTCAGTTATACATATATATATGTGTGTGTGTGTGTATTTATATATATATATATACACACACACATACATTCCGATCCATATTGGTTTGCATTACGGTTTATCACAGGCTATTGAATACAGTTTCCTGTGCTATTCAGTAGGACCTTGTTGTTTATCCATTCCGTATATGAGCTTGTATCTGCTGATCCCAAACTCCCAATCCATTCCTCCCCCATTCTCTTGGCAACCACAAGGCTGTTCTCTGTTTGTGAGTCTGTTTCTGTTTCATAGATAAGTTCATTTGTGTCATATTTTAGATTCCACATTATAAGTGATATCATATGGTATTTGTCTTTCTCTTTTTGACTTCACTTAGTATTTTCATTGAATTTTTAAAAGCAAAATTGAAACTTTAAAAAATCAGTTATTATTAGATGAAAAGTGTTGGATTACAGATTCATTCAGAAATGTCAGCATTGCAGTGAGGTTGCATCTCTTATTCATGTCTGTATTAATTTCACATGATGGCTGATGTGCATACAAAGAAGGGGCCACTTTCTCAAAGATGAACAGATGGGTTTCTTTGAGACATGTTGTGGGTGAAACTAAACCAAATGTGATTTTCCAAATCAAACTTCAATTTTTGCAGGATGTAATCCTTACCTGAATGTAAAATATCTTTTAAAACAAGACATCATTGTAACAATACAAGCTATTACCTGCCTCAGAAGTTAAATTCACACAGACACACACCTTTTTCAAAGATAGTGAGGTATCAATCAATGGAATGCTATTTGGCAGTGAAAATAAGTGAAGTAGACCTATCTGCAACAACATAGACAAATCCAGCAATGTTGGTTAACAGAAAATGCTGAAGAAATCTAATATAATACTATTTTATGTGAAGCTTGAATACATGCAAAAGCAATACTACTCTTTAGGGATGTCAACCTATGTGATAAAAGTAAAGGGTCATAGATTGGGGTGATAGACACCATATTCAAGATGGCGACATCCTTTAAGAGGAAGAGATAGTATACTTTATTTCTTAACGTGGAGGACAGGGTTGCTTTATTACTCTTACATCTTCTGATTGAATTTTTAAAAAATTTATTGAAGTATATTTGATATACCATGTTATGTTAATTTCTGCTGTACAGATAGTGATTCAGTTATACATACATTCCGATCCATATTGGTTTGCATTACGGTTTATCACAGGCTATTGAATACAGTTTCCTGTGCTATTCAGTAGGACCTTGTTGTTTATCCATTCCGTATATGAGCTTGTATCTGCTGATCCCAAACTCCCAATCCATTCCTCCCCCATTCTCTTGGCAACCACAAGGCTGTTCTCTGTTTGTGAGTCTGTTTCTGTTTCATAGATAAGTTCATTTGTGTCATATTTTAGATTCCACATTATAAGTGATATCATATGGTATTTGTCTTTCTCTTTTTGACTTCACTTAGTATTTTCATTGAATTTTTAAAAGCAAAATTGAAACTTTAAAAAATCAGTTATTATTAGATGAAAAGTGTTGGATTACAGATTCATTCAGAAATGTCAGCATTGCAGTGAGGTTGCATCTCTTATTCATGTCTGTATTAATTTCACATGATGGCTGATGTGCATACAAAGAAGGGGCCACTTTCTCAAAGATGAACAGATGGGTTTCTTTGAGACATGTTGTGGGTGAAACTAAACCAAATGTGATTTTCCAAATCAAACTTCAATTTTTGCAGGATGTAATCCTTACCTGAATGTAAAATATCTTTTAAAACAAGACATCATTGTAACAATACAAGCTATTACCTGCCTCAGAAGTTAAATTCACACAGACACACACCTTTTTCAAAGATAGTGAGGTATCACTATAAATAATGGTTGATTTCTACCATAGTCATTTCAGCAATTTGCATAAAACTTTCTCGTTGATTCTATATGAAAAAGATGATAATGAATCCCTCACTCTGTAGGCCTTTGGGGCATAACAGCAGGATTTACAAAAGATCTACAAACTGCTTGTTTTCTCTTTCGAATTGAGAGAACGTTTTATACGTTTCATATTTGTCTAGAATACTGGGAATAATATTTTTAGTTTTATATTAACTCAGAAGGGAGATGCCTAACTCTAGTTCACTGACTACCTGCTCTCTCTCTCCACCTCCATCGGATAATTCTGGTCAGTTCTTTATCATTAATTAAAATTTATCTGATGCAGCATATGATTTGAGACTCACCACAAGGCATTAGAAGACAAATATTGCTTTAAGGGATTCATAGTTTATGTTTGCCTAATCATGTAAGAAATGAAACATGGAAGGAAATTTTTGTACAGATTTTATTTGTCCTAGTTGTATCCTACCTATTCATGGCTTCAAAATTAATAAGCTTCTCTGGAGATGACAGTAAAGATTAAAGACAAAAACAGATTTGTGGCCTCGGCTGTCATTTCCAAGGGCACGGAATTAATCATTCAGATTTTCTAGTTGATAGCTGCATTGAGGCGGGGCTGTTTTTCAAGTCTTCTGACAAAAATGAAATTCCCAATTTGGTTTGAGGAAGCGAAATCAAAGCCCTCAGTAAAACCTTATCCCCAAAGCCTTTTTTCTCTCTTTGAGAAAAAAGATGTATGATTTTTCCCAAGGGATAAACAGAAGGCTTTCTCAGCTCAGCGAATTTAGTCTGGGAGACACAAATTTCACATGACATTTTATCCTAGAAATATTTTTAAATCAGTCAGACTGGATCAGAAAAGTACGTTCTTACAAGGATATACATTACACAGCGCAAATATAAAATAGAAAAGATACAGTTTTCTCTTTTGGGATGAACAGCCTTTTCCTCCTAAGAAATTGAGAACGAATCCTGCCTGTGTTGTGGTCCTATGACAAGCCTTCATGGGTGACTCCATAGCTCTCTGTTCTGTTTCCCTGATTGATCCGTCCACGCCTTGGTTAGCACCAGCTTTTGATCTTAAGGAAAGAATCAAAGACAGAGCAACACTCTGACTCACTTCTGAGAGACACCCATCCTGTCGTGATCAGGATTCTCAGATGAACTCAGTGACAGTCTGAATCCTTTGTGTTGATGGTAAACTCAGTGTAAAGCCTCCCACTCACTGGCCACCACTTCCTTTCGTCCTTCAGTGTTGATCATTCATCCAGCCCAGAAGGCCTCCAGTCCACTGAGCCTCTGCCTTTTCACTGCCCACCGTGTGTCTGTGTGGATGTTCCTCCTTTATGGGCTCAGATTCTATTGTCATCATCATAGCCTTGTCCTTGCCGCTTTCTCTCTCCATTGTACTCTCCCCAAAAAACTTCAGCCTGGTCAAGTTTATTTTTGCTGCCAACTCTCTACCTACACCCAATCAACTGAATTTGACTAGAGAGCTTATGCTGACTGACCTCTCCTTAAATTTATTTCTGTAAAACTCCAGGAGTGCTCAGTAGTGCCTAGCAATCCATTTTGCCAAGTCATTATCTCCTCCTTGTCCTAGGACATCAACATTCTCTTTGTTTGATCTTTTCCATCAGCACATGTTTGTAATGGATTTCCCATCTTTAAAAAAGGAAAACTTCATCTGCCCCCCCCCCCCCCCATCTCTTCCCAAGTCCTGTCTCATTGCTCTGTCCACCTTTTTTGGCAGAACTCCTTAAAAGAAAGGCACATATTAAGTCCTCGTTGTT
Organism: Tragulus kanchil; assembly: GCA_022376925.1. Classification (NCBI taxonomy): domain Eukaryota; kingdom Metazoa; phylum Chordata; class Mammalia; order Artiodactyla; family Tragulidae; genus Tragulus; species Tragulus kanchil. The sequence continues at coordinate 237,852,378 of JAIOJX010000004.1, read as the reverse complement.
TTTTTTTTTTTTTTTCACTTTCCACTCTCCAGAGTTCACTCCAATTCATCTTTTGCCCCCACATTTCACTCCTCTCAAGGTTCCAGTGATTCATCTCAATCAGTCCTTCTTACAGACTTGGTCATCACTGCTTTCTTGAAACTTTTTCCTTACTTGGCTTCTAGTCCGGTACCTCTCCTACCTCATGGGCTGCTAGTCACTTTTCCTGCTCCTTTTCTTCCTTCTTCTAAAGTCTTTGCAATTATTCTCTGTTTGCTCCTCCCTCAATGATCATAGACTCAAGGCTATAAATAGTTACATGCCCAAAACCCCAACACTAAGGGAACAGAAGCTTCTGCAAGTGGTATCATTCCAGACCTTGTCTTAGTACCTCTTCACCTGGCTGTTCATTTGTATACTTTGTAAAAACTGATAAGCATTATGTATATTCTGTGCTGCATGGTAAGTTGCCTCAGTTGTGTCTGACTCTGTGACCCCATGGTCTGTAGCCTGCCAGGCTCCTCTGCCCGTGGAATTTTCCAAGCAAGAATACTGGAGTGGGTTGCCATTCCCTTCTCCAGGGATCTTCCTGACCCAGGGATCGAACCCAGGTCTTCTGCATTGCAGACCAATTCTTTACCTCTAGTGCCACGTGGGAAGCCCATGTACATTCTGATAATTCCCAAATTTATATCTTTAGCCCCAGCCTCTCCACAGACATCTAGAATCATGTATTTCCAATTATATTCATGACTTCTTGCCATTGGAGATCTCATAGTACTCTCCCAAAAACTTCAGCCTGGTCAAGTTTATTTGCTGCCAACTCTCTACCTACACCCAATCAACTGAATTTGACTAGAGAGCTTATGCTGACTGACCTCTCCTTAAATTTATTTCTGTAAAACTCCAGGAGTGCTCAGTAGTGCCTAGCAATCCATTTTGCCAAGTCATTATCTCCTCCTTGTCCTAGGACATCAACATTCTCTTTGTTTGATCTTTTCCATCAGCACATGTTTGTAATGGATTTCCCATCTTTAAAAAAGGAAAACTTCATCTGCCCCCCCCCCCCCCCATCTCTTCCCAAGTCCTGTCTCATTGCTCTGTCCACCTTTTTTGGCAGAACTCCTTAAAAGAAAGGCACATATTAAGTCCTCGTTGTTTTTTTTTTTTTTTTTCACTTTCCACTCTCCAGAGTTCACTCCAATTCATCTTTTGCCCCCACATTTCACTCCTCTCAAGGTTCCAGTGATTCATCTCAATCAGTCCTTCTTACAGACTTGGTCATCACTGCTTTCTTGAAACTTTTTCCTTACTTGGCTTCTAGTCCGGTACCTCTCCTACCTCATGGGCTGCTAGTCACTTTTCCTGCTCCTTTTCTTCCTTCTTCTAAAGTCTTTGCAATTATTCTCTGTTTGCTCCTCCCTCAATGATCATAGACTCAAGGCTATAAATAGTTACATGCCCAAAACCCCAACACTAAGGGAACAGAAGCTTCTGCAAGTGGTATCATTCCAGACCTTGTCTTAGTACCTCTTCACCTGGCTGTTCATTTGTATACTTTGTAAAAACTGATAAGCATTATGTATATTCTGTGCTGCATGGTAAGTTGCCTCAGTTGTGTCTGACTCTGTGACCCCATGGTCTGTAGCCTGCCAGGCTCCTCTGCCCGTGGAATTTTCCAAGCAAGAATACTGGAGTGGGTTGCCATTCCCTTCTCCAGGGGATCTTCCTGACCCAGGGATCGAACCCAGGTCTTCTGCATTGCAGACCAATTCTTTACCTCTAGTGCCACGTGGGAAGCCCATGTACATTCTGATAATTCCCAAATTTATATCTTTAGCCCCAGCCTCTCCACAGACATCTAGAATCATGTATTTCCAATTATATTCATGACTTCTTGCCATTGGAGATCTCATAGGCATTTCAAACTTAACGTGCCCCAAATTAATTCTCTACCCTCCCCTGCATTAAAACATGCTTCACTGATAGAGCTAAATCGTACCGTAACATCTTACTCAGCTCTAATTTTCTTCACAACCCTTGTACTACCTGAGATTACATCACATACGTATACATTTACCCACTAGAATATAACCTCCATGTAAACAGGGTCTCTTTTGTTTATTCATTTCTTGTATTAGGCAGAGTAATAGTCCATAAAGATGTCAGTGTCCCCGGCCCCAGCAAGTGTGAATGTGTCCCTACATAGTCAAACAGTTTCCCAGTGGCGCTAGTGGTCAACAACCCACTTGCCAATGCAAGAGACGTAAAGAGAGACAGGTTCGATCCTTGGGTCAGGAAGATCACCTGGAGGTGGGCGCAGCAACCCACTCCAGTATTCTTGCCTGGGGAATCCCATGGGCAGAGGAGCCTGGTGGGCTACAGTCCATGGGGTCGCAAATTCATGGAAAATGAATGATCCATTCTTTGAAAAGTAGTATTTGCTTTTATTTTTGTCCAGGCAAAAGGTGTTTTTTGTTATCCTAGTCTATGTCAGGCAGACTTTTTATAAGAGTATGTATGTGTATACAGTGACTTAAAAACTCCCAGAATGTCAGGAATGGAAAGCACTTTTAAAGGGCATTCAGTTTGAATTTCCTGATCTGATGTTTGTATATTTTCTCACAATACCCCTAACAAATGATCATCCCAAGTCTATTTTAGAACCTTCAATGATGGGAAACTCACTTTAGTTGGATCAGGACCACTTTTGGATAGATGTTTCTGTCTTTGTTTTCTGCTTACAGAATTAAACCAAAATTAGAAATGTTAATTTTAAGTACAATCTGACTGATTTTACCAGCTAATAATGCAGGAGACGCAAGAGACATGGGTTCAATCCCTGGGTTGGAAAGATCCCCTGGAGGAGGAAATAGCAACCCACTCAAGTATTCTTGCCTGGGAAATTCCATGGACAGAGGAGCTTGGCAGGCTACAGTCCACAGGATCACAAAGAATTGGACACAACTTATTTTAACCCATTTATTAAAAATATATCTGAAGTTGCAGGTTACTGCTTATCTTTACATGTGAAATGCCTCCTTTTGCATGAATGCTTGTCAGAAAGTCCTTATATTATTTCACCATAAATCATCAGATATACGTGTGTGTGTGTGTGTGTGTGTGTGTGTGTGTGTGTGTGTGTGTATCATTTGAAAGTTTGGAAAATATAAATCTTCCCTTCTTTCCTATGGTTTTAAAGACAGCAGAAACCACTGTTAGAACTCTACCTGACAAGGGTGAAGAGATCTGCGGCTATTTCATGAATCCTTGTTTAATGTCGTCAGAATGTCCACCTACAACGTTGAAGAAGAAAATGGAAGATGTGAGCGACCTCCCTTCTGAGAGTCAAAGAAGCATACCGCTCGCTGTGACCGACGCGTTAGAGCATATTATGGAGCAGCTCAGCGTTTTGACCCAGGTGGGTTGGCATGCTCTGCACTTGGAGAGAAAAATGTTCGAAATCCTCGTTACGGCAGGCTGTAGAACCAGCTGAGCGGGGAAAATAGTCTCTTTCTTAGCAAGGCAAGCTTGAAGGCGGTAGTTACGATAGCAGTGCATGCTCTGCTAAGATGCTCCAGCTCTGCAGAGCCCAAGCACAGGTATACCTGTGTGCACATACACATGCTACTGGATCTGGCATCTGAGAACCAGAAGGGAGTGGGGGAGACCATGAAAAACCATGGTGGTATTTCATGCTAACAGTCTATTTGATTCTGGACAGTAATGTTTTGCCCTAAGAATTTCTGATGCAGTGTAGTCAGTATTTCTTTGAATACTGGCAAAGAAATACTTAAGGCCATAAGAAACATGTATTGGCATTAATCATTTCAGTTAGAATGAAATATTGGCAATGCTTTGAGTTTTTCACTCTGAAGGTAATTCCCTCTGTCCAATGTTTAACTCCCCTCATTCCAGAGCTTCTTATGGGATATTCTGTTCTGGAGGTGAGGTTTTCACATTCCCCTTTTAGAACACTGGTTAACTCCAGTTACCTACTATCTTAAAGGTTATAATGAGAAAGTGGCATTATTGGGTTGGCCCAAAAATGCATTTGGTCTTTTGATGTCAGTTTACCTTTGCAAAGATGAAATACCATGAATCTTAACATAGCAAAGGTCTTCCAACTCTTGGTCAGAAAATTTAAATGTCATTTAATGGCAGCAGTGTATTAAAATGGATACATCAAAGGTTGTCCTTCCAACTCTGCTCAGTGTTCCTTTTGAAGAAGACTTACCATTCTTCTCGGGTAAGTAGGATGAGGATAGTAATATTGGTCAGAGCAGACACTGTCCCAGGTTATACAGAAAGAAGCTACAATGTGAACTAGAGAAGGTGTCAATTTCTTTCCCAGAACACTTCAAGATGAGCATGGCTTGCATAGAAGTTACCTAATTCCTGTTTTCAGCCCTGGCTGTGTATTATAATTGTCCAGGCAATTAAAAATCATCCAAATATTCAGTTCTCATCTCCAGAGAATCATGGCCTTGGCATGGGTCTTTTAAGGCTCCCTTTTGAGTATAAAACCAGTAATAAAAATTTTTACCCTTTAGATAACATCTCAGGGCCTTGGAGTTAAGAGATGTGGATATGGGTTATGACAGGTTGTGGGAACGAGCCTGTGAGACCTTTGGATTATAAGATTTGTTCAGTGAAAATCATAGGAAAATCACTTTTTTTTGTAGTATTACGGTGGAGGTGACTGTGTTTGTCAGACATCTCTTTCCTGTAAAAGGCAGTTTTTCTCTCAGCTTCATGCCAACTTTAGTTTTGGCTGACCTGTTCCCCAGGGCTCTGGCTTCCTCACTTTCACTGTCAAACTGGGTGGCAGGTCTTCTTAAGGGGCTTTTCATCCTCCACTCTGTCAGCTTCTTGATCTATTTTACCTTCTTTTTTCCTGATTCAAGGTTAAATGGATCACTTAAAAGTAGAGACTTTCAATAAAGTTTAAATTTTGAAGGACTGACTTCCCTTTAAATATGAAAGAAGTGAAAAGCAGGCATAGCACACTTGCAAAATGGAAACAGCGTGAATCTGTGGGCAAATAGCAAGTAAAATAAACACATTCTGATTCACTTCAGTTACAGATGCGTGAATATCTCCTAACCCCGTGACAGTGTTTATAATTCAGGGCAGATTGTATTGGGTTGGCCAAAATGTTTGTTCAGGTTTTTCCATAAGATGTTATGGAAAAAAAATGCATATTTGGGCCAACCCAATAATGCCACTTTCTCATTACAACCTTTAAGATAGTAGGTAACTGGATTTAACCAGTGTTCTAAGTGTTGATAATATACGTATCAAAAGCTTTTGCATCTTACATTGTGATAGTATATGTAAAGTATCAGGCAAAATACTTGGCACATAGTAGGCATCCAGGAAATAGTAGAAAATACTATCAGCCTTGCTGTTAATTTCAATGAGTCATGATCTGTAGTATGGAATATGAGATCAAAAGCTATTAGATAATGATTTTAAAAGAGCTGGTTACCACCAGTGACTGATAGAGAAGCAACATTTGTGCTGCTTTTCCTGTGTCAACTGTGCTACCAAGTCAACAAATAATCTGTGAGAAGCGTGTTTTATAAGTCATCCCAACTAGTAAATTTTTAAATGACGGAATTAGAATAGCACTGGCCATCTCCAGCAATCGATAGATCTAGGTATTAAGTAGCTACTAACATCAAACAAAAAGAATCAAGCATTCTTGTTGTGCCCTCTAAAGGAAGAATAGACTTTCTGAATGATCTAACCCGAGTCTTATCAAGCCTTTGGATCCAGTTTCCAACTTACATAAAATACACAGGGTAAAGGAATAGACTAAACTGCACCTGGGGGATACCATCCCTAAAATCCAGACTGGTAGAGAATACTGGAAAATTTAAAATCTTCACTTTTGTAGAACGGGGGGCGTGTTTGTCAGACATCTCTTTCCTGTAAAAGGCAGTTTTTCTCTCAGCTTCATGCCAACTTTAGTTTTGGCTGACCTGTTCCCCAGGGCTCTGGCTTCCTCACTTTCACTGTCAAACTGGGTGGCAGGTCTTCTTAAGGGGCTTTTCATCCTCCACTCTGTCAGCTTCTTGATCTATTTTACCTTCTTTTTTCCTGATTCAAGGTTAAATGGATCACTTAAAAGTAGAGACTTTCAATAAAGTTTAAATTTTGAAGGACTGACTTCCCTTTAAATATGAAAGAAGTGAAAAGCAGGCATAGCACACTTGCAAAATGGAAACAGCGTGAATCTGTGGGCAAATAGCAAGTAAAATAAACACATTCTGATTCACTTCAGTTACAGATGCGTGAATATCTCCTAACCCCGTGACAGTGTTTATAATTCAGGGCAGATTGTATTGGGTTGGCCAAAATGTTTGTTCAGGTTTTTCCATAAGATGTTATGGAAAAAAAATGCATATTTGGGCCAACCCAATAATGCCACTTTCTCATTACAACCTTTAAGATAGTAGGTAACTGGATTTAACCAGTGTTCTAAGTGTTGATAATATACGTATCAAAAGCTTTTGCATCTTACATTGTGATAGTATATGTAAAGTATCAGGCAAAATACTTGGCACATAGTAGGCATCCAGGAAATAGTAGAAAATACTATCAGCCTTGCTGTTAATTTCAATGAGTCATGATCTGTAGTATGGAATATGAGATCAAAAGCTATTAGATAATGATTTTAAAAGAGCTGGTTACCACCAGTGACTGATAGAGAAGCAACATTTGTGCTGCTTTTCCTGTGTCAACTGTGCTACCAAGTCAACAAATAATCTGTGAGAAGCGTGTTTTATAAGTCATCCCAACTAGTAAATTTTTAAATGACGGAATTAGAATAGCACTGGCCATCTCCAGCAATCGATAGATCTAGGTATTAAGTAGCTACTAACATCAAACAAAAAGAATCAAGCATTCTTGTTGTGCCCTCTAAAGGAAGAATAGACTTTCTGAATGATCTAACCCGAGTCTTATCAAGCCTTTGGATCCAGTTTCCAACTTACATAAAATACACAGGGTAAAGGAATAGACTAAACTGCACCTGGGGGATACCATCCCTAAAATCCAGACTGGTAGAGAATCTGTAGGTCACATGACTCGAGGCCTGTCAAAAGGCAAATTATAGAGAAAATAAAGAGAGGGAATGGGGACTCTGTAGATTTAATGAGTAAGATAAGGTTACAGGTTCTGGAATGTAGACTTGAAAGATAAAACCATAAAGACATGCAGAAAAGTTAATTATTATTACAATGGCCGGGATAGTGGCTGTTAGCGGGGAAGGCACTTCAAGACACTCTGCGGGTGGCTGGCAGAATTGTAGCTCTTGACCTGGTGCTGGTCATAAGGGTGCTTTTCTTATGGGATTGCATTAAGTGACATTCTTTGTGCAACTTCCTAAATCTGTTTTATAATAAAAAAAAAATGTTTTTTAAATAGAAGACTAAAGATGAAGTAATTGGTAATCATTGTTAGAGTTTAAATTAGTTGTCTCTGTGTGTATAGGGCTGTAGTCATATACTCACTTATGAGTCGAAGGGGCTAGAATAACTAAGATTCATAAAGTCCTGTGTGCCAGGCACTAGCTTAAGCATTTTATGTGCCTTATTTCATTCAGTCTTCCGACTAGCACTGAAGTGCTGTTGTCACCTTCTGGGTGCAGAAATGAGCAGCAGTCATTGTCTTTTCAGGTATCCAACTGTCTAGGATGGTACAGATATGATTGTGGCGGAATGACCCGTGATGCCATTTCAGTAGTGGTAGGGCATGTTGCATTCCACTCCCACATCCACATCACCGGGGACACTAGTTAATATGTCTCATATGGCCTTTTCTCTGGCATTGATGCTTTAGAAGATCAGACTTTAGAATTGTCTACAGAGGCTAGACCACATACTTCTTTCTCCTTAAATGCTTCCTTTTTTCCCCTTTTCCTCAAATGGCTTGACAGTGCTTTGCCCTGTGGTGGGGTGCAAAAGCAGGCAAAAAGGGTGGGCATTGCTGTTCTAAAAAAGATTGTCACCATCATCCTTGCCACCAGGTCACCGGGCATTGATGATTTTGTCCTCCTTTTTGCAGACGGTTTCAATCTTGGAGCAGCGACTGACTTTGACAGAGGATAAGCTGAAAGACTGCCTTGAAAATCAACAAAAGCTTTTCAGTGCAATTCAACAAAATTTGAACAGAAACATATGAGCAGAGGCATAAGAAATAAACACATGTACATATATTCAGGAAGGTAGTACTAGATGCTTCATGCAACACAACTATGTGCTAATTATCATGGCATTTCTTACAAGGGTGAGCAATAGGACAAAAGGCAGGAAAAGCATAATTAAGGACCAAATTAAACACACAAAGCAATGTTGAGAAAAAAATTTATGATTGGAGTAAAGTTAAGTTATTATTACAAATGGCCGGGATAGTGGCTGTTAGCGGGGAAGGCACTTCAAGACACTCTGCGGGTGGCTGGCAGAATTGTAGCTCTTGACCTGGTGCTGGTCATAAGGGTGCTTTTCTTATGGGATTGCATTAAGTGACATTCTTTGTGCAACTTCCTAAATCTGTTTTATAATAAAAAAAAAATGTTTTTTAAATAGAAGACTAAAGATGAAGTAATTGGTAATCATTGTTAGAGTTTAAATTAGTTGTCTCTGTGTGTATAGGGCTGTAGTCATATACTCACTTATGAGTCGAAGGGGCTAGAATAACTAAGATTCATAAAGTCCTGTGTGCCAGGCACTAGCTTAAGCATTTTATGTGCCTTATTTCATTCAGTCTTCCGACTAGCACTGAAGTGCTGTTGTCACCTTCTGGGTGCAGAAATGAGCAGCAGTCATTGTCTTTTCAGGTATCCAACTGTCTAGGATGGTACAGATATGATTGTGGCGGAATGACCCGTGATGCCATTTCAGTAGTGGTAGGGCATGTTGCATTCCACTCCCACATCCACATCACCGGGGACACTAGTTAATATGTCTCATATGGCCTTTTCTCTGGCATTGATGCTTTAGAAGATCAGACTTTAGAATTGTCTACAGAGGCTAGACCACATACTTCTTTCTCCTTAAATGCTTCCTTTTTTCCCCTTTTCCTCAAATGGCTTGACAGTGCTTTGCCCTGTGGTGGGGTGCAAAAGCAGGCAAAAAGGGTGGGCATTGCTGTTCTAAAAAAGATTGTCACCATCATCCTTGCCACCAGGTCACCGGGCATTGATGATTTTGTCCTCCTTTTTGCAGACGGTTTCAATCTTGGAGCAGCGACTGACTTTGACAGAGGATAAGCTGAAAGACTGCCTTGAAAATCAACAAAAGCTTTTCAGTGCAATTCAACAAAATTTGAACAGAAACATATGAGCAGAGGCATAAGAAATAAACACATGTACATATATTCAGGAAGGTAGTACTAGATGCTTCATGCAACACAACTATGTGCTAATTATCATGGCATTTCTTACAAGGGTGAGCAATAGGACAAAAGGCAGGAAAAGCATAATTAAGGACCAAATTAAACACACAAAGCAATGTTGAGAACTAATTCAAATCATACCATTTATGATTGGAGTAATAAAGTGATAAGCATTCAAGTGGCTCCATATTTTTCCCCATATTATTTTAAATGTCAAATTTCATTAATAGTTCAAATCCTGGCAGGAAAATAACCAAATCTTTGCATTTTATTGTTATTTCAAATTGACCATGTTCAGGCAATTCCTTAAACAATTAATGTTCTTCTTTAGCAAATAGTACCCTTCGGTGAAATAATGCACTTACCTCTAAAAAAAATATATGCAGAGAATGAATTAATGATTTGACTTGTATTTCTCAGGTAAAAAATGTATTCTTTCTTACCTGTGCCATTTTATGAAAAGATGATCTCATAAAACTCTTAGCACACAGAATTTCCACAGCAAGAATATACTTATTTTAATTAGCAACAGAACATACAGGACATATGGCAGAGGTTTTGATTTAATTTACAGTATACATTATTTATTCTTCGACCAACCTGAAAGAAAATGAAGCATTAGAAATATGTGCTGTGGACATATCTTCTCCCATGGATGAAGGCACTGAATGATTTGGATTGTATCCAAACCTGTGATATCAGTTGATGAAGATTAAGTTAGTGCAGAATCTTCAAAACCCAGAACGATGCAACAGCAGTACCTAAAAATATAAACACGTGTATGTTCACATGCTTCAGACATGTTTAGGGTGATTTTGGTAGCTGAATGTAAGTACTTTAAAGGAACATTTGCATCACTGTCTTCCTATTTTTTAAAAAAACATAAATTGTGATTTGAAACAAAATGAAAATGAGTAAAACATTCTAAAAGATCTTGGTTATAAATTAAGAATTTTATCTTAAAAGGAGAGATCAAATTGGGAAAAATGAATTTAGCTTGCATTTATGTTAATCTTTATCAAGAACAGAAGGTGGGAGAAGGCAGTCCACATTAATGATGCCTGGAGCATAACGTGGGAAAAATACTATGTTTTAAATAAGAAAAAAAGTCCTATTTATGTATGGGTTCAAGAAATTTCTCATAGCAATTTCAATTGTATTTATGAGGTGGTTTTGTTTGATCATCTCGTGTTTTAAGTGCCTTTTTATACAGTACTAAGTGGGAACTCTAGACAGTTTCAAGAGTTTATAAGACTAAGTGGCATTATATTTTTATAACCTCATTGAGAAGACTAAGAAATGTCATACCAATTTTTGTTTACTTTTTTTAATGCTTCAAAAATAAAGACATTTTACCTTTAAGCTAGTTATTTCTTTTTAAATGATTAAACTCTAGAAATAATACTAAACTTACCTAGCTCACTCAACTTTAACCTTCCTAACAACCTCCTGGAGAATTTGTCAAAACAGTTCCAGAGCTTTTCCCTGGGTTTATGATTCACTAGGTCTGGTTTTGCGAGGCCCAATAATTTGCATCTCTAACAAGCTAACAGGGGATTTGATGGTACTGGCCTCAGGCCCACAGTTTAGAAACTAACCAGCTAAAGCCATTTCCTGCAACATGGTGTTGCCACATACTTCTGTGGTCACAGACCTTTATAAGTAAGATAGGAACAGTGGTTACAGAGATTTAAAAGCCTTGAAACTTTTTCAGGAGGGATATTTTATAACCTCCTACCCCTCCCCCACACCTAGTTTATGCTTCTGAGACTCTGTCCTTCAGACTCCAGCCTCGCATCTGTCCTAGCTGCATGTTTGCTGCTCGATCAGCACACCCACTTGGAAGACCTGGCAGGCAGTCTCTGCTCCTAGGCCAGCCCTGCTGTGCCCCACCCCAGCCCCTCGCCCCCAGCTGACTCCTCCCTCCCTAGTCTCGTACCTCCAGCTCTCCTCCAGGCACACAGGCTGAAGATCTCGGTGTCACCCTTGAATCCTTGGGCCCACCGTCTCCTCCTATTCCTTTAGCAAATCATAGGAGAGGGCATATGAAACACCTGATCATTTCTCACACCTCCATCAGACACCCAAACCCAGGCCACCATTGTCTCTTCCCTGACTGGCACCTCTTAACCGTCTCCACTGTCACCTTTGCACAGCAGGCCAGAGTGGTTCTCGAAAAGCCGAATTCAAACATGCGACTCTTGGCTGCAGACCCTTCAGGGCTTTCCATCTTAGCATAAATGGCCAAGACTCAACAGTGGTGATGGGCCCCCATCCCTTCATTGGAAGACACCCATTGTCCCTTGGGGGTCACCCTTGCTCACTGCCCTGGGCCACACTGGCTCTTTGCTTCCCTTTGTAGAAGTAACATGGCTCAGGGCATTGGCAGTTGTCATTTCTGTGTGGAGCCCTGGTCCCAGGTGTCCCTCATAACAGTCCAGCCCTGCCTACATGCTGCCTTTTCCTAACCAGCCTATACAAACAGTAACCTCCATTCACTCCCGGCATAGGCCTGGTACAACCCAGGTTGCAACACAATTCCAGTTCTGCCTCTTCTGCTGTGAACGGACCTCAAAAAGCAAGCCCTGTCGTCTTTATGTTCCCGGACTAGCACAGTTCATAGGAGGAGCTCAACAGAGAGGTAAAATGGTTAGCTTGGCCTTTCCCAGGCCCACAGTTTAGAAACTAACCAGCTAAAGCCAATTCCTACAACATGGTGTTGCCACATACTTCTGTGGTCACAGACCTTTATAAGTAAGATAGGAACAGTGGTTACAGAGATTTAAAAGCCTTGAAACTTTTTCAGGAGGGATATTTTATAACCTCCTACCCCTCCCCCACACCTAGTTTATGCTTCTGAGACTCTGTCCTTCAGACTCCAGCCTCGCATCTGTCCTAGCTGCATGTTTGCTGCTCGATCAGCACACCCACTTGGAAGACCTGGCAGGCAGTCTCTGCTCCTAGGCCAGCCCTGCTGTGCCCCACCCCAGCCCCTCGCCCCCAGCTGACTCCTCCCTCCCTAGTCTCGTACCTCCAGCTCTCCTCCAGGCACACAGGCTGAAGATCTCGGTGTCACCCTTGAATCCTTGGGCCCACCGTCTCCTCCTATTCCTTTAGCAAATCATAGGAGAGGGCATATGAAACACCTGATCATTTCTCACACCTCCATCAGACACCCAAACCCAGGCCACCATTGTCTCTTCCCTGACTGGCACCTCTTAACCGTCTCCACTGTCACCTTTGCACAGCAGGCCAGAGTGGTTCTCGAAAAGCCGAATTCAAACATGCGACTCTTGGCTGCAGACCCTTCAGGGCTTTCCATCTTAGCATAAATGGCCAAGACTCAACAGTGGTGATGGGCCCCCATCCCTTCATTGGAAGACACCCATTGTCCCTTGGGGGTCACCCTTGCTCACTGCCCTGGGCCACACTGGCTCTTTGCTTCCCTTTGTAGAAGTAACATGGCTCAGGGCATTGGCAGTTGTCATTTCTGTGTGGAGCCCTGGTCCCAGGTGTCCCTCATAACAGTCCAGCCCTGCCTACATGCTGCCTTTTCCTAACCAGCCTATACAAACAGTAACCTCCATTCACTCCCGGCATAGGCCTGGTACAACCCAGGTTGCAACACAATTCCAGTTCTGCCTCTTCTGCTGTGAACGGACCTCAAAAAGCAAGCCCTGTCGTCTTTATGTTCCCGGACTAGCACAGTTCATAGGAGGAGCTCAACAGAGAGGTATCCAAAAAAAAAGGCTCAGCCTAAAAGTTGAGAATATTTTTTATTCAGTGTACTTCCTGAAGACTTAAACTCGAAATACTTAAGCTCTGAGGGACTATTTCTAAAGAAGTAAGACAAGAGCCAGAATATGTAGGAGTTCTGCAAATTAAACAAAAACTAGGTAGAACGTTGAAAGATTGCTGTTGAAGAAAAGCAGGTATCTCAAGCTAATGAACTTTAGCACTTTTCTGTGTGTAGGAAGATGCACAAATCTGGGCTTACTGAAATTATTCCTTTGATATGCACCTTAACTAACTGGTACCAGTATCCTGGTTTTTTCTCCATTCTGAATTCAGGGTGCATGGTCAAGGTGGGTGCTGTGGCCACAACACTCTTTGTTTACTGAAATGCTGGCAACATTCTATGTTCACAACAATCTACGTCTCTTGGTCATAACTCCAGCCAATGTTTGGGAGGCATTTAATGACCACTTTTGTTCCACAGCACTAGGAAGTTTCATTCCTAGCCTGAGTGAAGACTGTGATAGGCTACTCAGTCTGCACAGACACAATGCACAATCTTACAGCTTCTCTGTAACAGTGATCAGGTGTTACAGTATACTTAGATATAAACTTACAATATAAAGTTTGTAAAGAGTATAAACTTAGTGTCTAAATATCATTGGAATATGTTAAATCTGTTCACTCAGATGACTAGGGCTTTACTTTTTGTGAGAAAGACAAGATTTTTACTTGTCCGTGATAAACTGTTTAGGAGGTTATGAATTAGATTCTAGGCAAGGGAGCATTTTCAACTGAGTTTTTAAGGGTCACTTTTCCTGTTTTTCTCTTCTTGATTTTAGGTTCTATCTGATTAAACAAATTAGGCTCAGTCTCAGGTCATTGTGGGCTAAATTTCTGATTTGTAGAGATTTGCAAGAGAAAAATAGTTGCTTTCAATTCTCCAAAGAACTGGTCTGGGGCTTTCCTGGTGGTCCAGTGGGTAAAGAGTTCACCCTGCAGCGCAAAGGACACTGGTCCAATCCCTGGCCTGGGAAGATATCACGTGCCACAGAGCAGCTGGACTGGTGTGTCCAATTAGGAGTCAGAGCCCTGAAGCACATGCGCCCAGAGCCAGTGCTCTGCAACGAGAGAGGCTGCTGCAATGCGAGGCCCACACAGGCCAAAGAATAAAGATGGATGAAAATCAATAAAAGATGCCAAAAAAATATATTTTTTAAGATTTATTCATTAAAAAAAAAGAAAGAACTGGTCTGCCTCCCAAAAGACATTAAAAGATTGATTTTTCCCAAGTATGTTTTCTCTCATTTGATCTTTTGATATAAATGAGAAGAGTTCCAACTAAACTGAAATTCAAGAGTTCTGTGTTATAGGATTTTAGGTGGCCCTAAATTTATCAAGCCTTCAAAAGCTTGCACAAGGTATTCAACAAAGGCCCTCTTTCTGAGTGCACAGGCTACATGCAGAGCAAAGTTTCTGCTCTTTTTTTTTTTTTCTTTTTTAAGTTAGCACCTGAATATTAACTCCCAGTTTTTACCTTATATTGCACAGTCTCAGGTAACTTCATTGGTTTCCTTTAGTATGTTAATTTCTGTATTTCTTGAGGGACAGATTTATATGCCCTGTCTTATAATACCAAGCGGGGAAACATTCCCCAGTGAGATAAAGTGTTTATCTTACAATACAATTAGGCAAAAGAGATGTAACCTGATTCAAAAAGCCTATATAAATATACTAATTTTTATAAAATTTCATCTCAGTTCTACTAGCTTTTATGCCTTTAGCTTTTAGTTTCCATTGTTGTTCAATCACTAAGCCATGTCCGACTCTCTTGTGACTCCACAGAGTGTAGCCCACCAGCCTCCTCTGTCCATGGGGTTTCCCAGGCAAGAATACTAGAGTAGGTTGCCATTTCTTTCTCCAGGAGATCTTCCTGACCCAGGGATCAAACCTGCATCTCCTGCATTGGCAGGCAAATTCTTTACTGCTGAACCACCAGGGAAACCCCCATTTAGTTTCCTTTAGGCCCCAATTACGAAGCTTTGCTCTTACAAGGAGTCCTAGAAGCTTTCTTTTCTTTTATCCCTGACCATTCATCTGTTTTCCTATAAAAGGCTCTGAGGTCCCCAGTGATGGGTTGAGGCAAGAGGCTCAGGTCCTTTTATCAATCTTTTAACTTGATTTTAACTAGTCCTAACTACTGCCCCAAGTAATTATTCATCAAGTATCTCAGTGTAATTTTCTCCCAACCTTTAAGCTGGGATAGACAGAGCAAACTTGTTTGGGGTGCTTTAATATTGGGAACCAAAAAGGAGGGTCTCTTTGGCATAGCCAACCTTTGGAAGTATTTTTAAAGCACTCATCTAATAAAGGAATCTTATCTAAAATATACATAAAACAATTTAAGCCCAAAAGTATAAAAACAAAAGCCCAGAACTTCCATTGTAGTCCAGTGGTTGAGAAGGTACCTGTCAATGCAAGAGACACAGGTTCAATCCCTGGTCTGGGAAGATCACACATGTCCCAGAGCAATTAAGCCACTGCTCCACAACTACTGAGCCAAAGTTCTAGCACCTGTGCTCTCCCCAACAAGAGAAGCCACTGTAATAAGAAGCCCACACACTGTGACTACAGAGTAGCCCCCAATTGCTGTAACCAGAGAAAGCCTGTGCGGCAACCAAGATCCAGTGAAGCCAAACATAAATAAATAATTGAAGAATCCAAAGATAAATTCAGGCTTAATAAGCACATAAAAGGATCTTCAACATCATAGGTCATTAGAGAATTGCAACTTAAAGAGAGACGGCTACATACCTCTTAGAATGACTAAAATACAAACACTGGCAACTCCAAAGCTAGTAATGATGTGAAGTCACAGAAACTCAGTGATAGGAATGCAGAATGATAGAGCCACTCTGCAAGACAGTTTGACAGCTTCTTATAAAAACAAACATACAAATTACCATGCAGTCCAACAATCAGTTATCCTTGGTATTTATTTACCTAAATAGACTGAAAATGTGCTCACACAATAACCTGTCTATGAATGATTATATCATCTTTATTCATAATTGCCCAAATTTGGAAGCCAATAAGATGTCTTTCAGTAGATGATTTGTTTAAAACGGCCCTGATCTAGAAGCTTTCTTTTCTTTTATCCCTGACCATTCATCTGTTTTCCTATAAAAGGCTCTGAGGTCCCCAGTGATGGGTTGAGGCAAGAGGCTCAGGTCCTTTTATCAATCTTTTAACTTGATTTTAACTAGTCCTAACTACTGCCCCAAGTAATTATTCATCAAGTATCTCAGTGTAATTTTCTCCCAACCTTTAAGCTGGGATAGACAGAGCAAACTTGTTTGGGGTGCTTTAATATTGGGAACCAAAAAGGAGGGTCTCTTTGGCATAGCCAACCTTTGGAAGTATTTTTAAAGCACTCATCTAATAAAGGAATCTTATCTAAAATATACATAAAACAATTTAAGCCCAAAAGTATAAAAACAAAAGCCCAGAACTTCCATTGTAGTCCAGTGGTTGAGAAGGTACCTGTCAATGCAAGAGACACAGGTTCAATCCCTGGTCTGGGAAGATCACACATGTCCCAGAGCAATTAAGCCACTGCTCCACAACTACTGAGCCAAAGTTCTAGCACCTGTGCTCTCCCCAACAAGAGAAGCCACTGTAATAAGAAGCCCACACACTGTGACTACAGAGTAGCCCCCAATTGCTGTAACCAGAGAAAGCCTGTGCGGCAACCAAGATCCAGTGAAGCCAAACATAAATAAATAATTGAAGAATCCAAAGATAAATTCAGGCTTAATAAGCACATAAAAGGATCTTCAACATCATAGGTCATTAGAGAATTGCAACTTAAAGAGAGACGGCTACATACCTCTTAGAATGACTAAAATACAAACACTGGCAACTCCAAAGCTAGTAATGATGTGAAGTCACAGAAACTCAGTGATAGGAATGCAGAATGATAGAGCCACTCTGCAAGACAGTTTGACAGCTTCTTATAAAAACAAACATACAAATTACCATGCAGTCCAACAATCAGTTATCCTTGGTATTTATTTACCTAAATAGACTGAAAATGTGCTCACACAATAACCTGTCTATGAATGATTATATCATCTTTATTCATAATTGCCCAAATTTGGAAGCCAATAAGATGTCTTTCAGTAGATGATTTGTTTAATAAACTGTGGTCCATCCAAACAATGGAGTATCATTCAATGTTAAAGAGAAATGAGCTATCTGATCATAAAAAGATATGGAGGAATCTTAAATACATACCACTAAGTGAAAGATGCGCATTTGAAAGGCCCCTAAGTTGTTTGCAATTCTGTTATTAATTTTTTAAGTGCAAAACATATTGAAAATGCCATCAAACACTATAATGGAAACATATAAGCGTGAGATTCTAGATACTTAAAAGAGCACCTGCACAGAAACCACCCTACTGAATACCTTTCATTAACTGATTCAAAGATTGTGTGGAGAGAGAAGTGGAAGGAAGAAAAGAGGGAGAGAAGATGAGACTGAAATGCACAGATGCTTAGAACAGGTTAAACACGGGAAAGCCAAAGTGAAATACACCCACTCTAGTGATACATGTTCTTCCTTTTTATTCTCACAGAGGCCGGCCAGCTTGATCTCATCCTTATTCACTCTACACCTGATTTCCTGGTAAAATACACAGTCAGCAAGAATGCTAAAGGCAGGACCACCCACATGCTGAATGCTTTCAGTAGCTTTAGCAAACCAAACCCTGGAGAGTAAAGGGCAGTGGTCGCAGAGATGACAAAATGAATAAAACAAATGAATAGGCATGTTCATGGTTTGCAGTGAAGGGAACACTCAGGGGGACCTGCCTTTCTGCATTCTGGGTCAGGACCCTAGAAGGGGATCGATAGAGGAAGGGAGACATGCTTAAAGAGAACATTTCTTAGAAAGTTCAGGCTTAATAAGCACATAAAAGGATCTTCAACATCATAGGTCATTAGAGAATTGCAACTTAAAGAGAGACGGCTACATACCTCTTAGAATGACTAAAATACAAACACTGGCAACTCCAAAGCTAGTAATGATGTGAAGTCACAGAAACTCAGTGATAGGAATGCAGAATGATAGAGCCACTCTGCAAGACAGTTTGACAGCTTCTTATAAAAACAAACATACAAATTACCATGCAGTCCAACAATCAGTTATCCTTGGTATTTATTTACCTAAATAGACTGAAAATGTGCTCACACAATAACCTGTCTATGAATGATTATATCATCTTTATTCATAATTGCCCAAATTTGGAAGCCAATAAGATGTCTTTCAGTAGATGATTTGTTTAATAAACTGTGGTCCATCCAAACAATGGAGTATCATTCAATGTTAAAGAGAAATGAGCTATCTGATCATAAAAAGATATGGAGGAATCTTAAATACATACCACTAAGTGAAAGATGCGCATTTGAAAGGCCCCTAAGTTGTTTGCAATTCTGTTATTAATTTTTTAAGTGCAAAACATATTGAAAATGCCATCAAACACTATAATGGAAACATATAAGCGTGAGATTCTAGATACTTAAAAGAGCACCTGCACAGAAACCACCCTACTGAATACCTTTCATTAACTGATTCTAAGATTTTGTGGGGAGAGATGTGGAAGGAAGAAAAGAGGGAGAGAAGATGAGACTGAAATGCACAGATGCTTAGAACAGGTTAAACACGGGAAAGCCAAAGTGAAATACACCCACTCTAGTGATACATGTTCTTCCTTTTTATTCTCACAGAGGCCGGCCAGCTTGATCTCATCCTTATTCACTCTACACCTGATTTCCTGGTAAAATACACAGTCAGCAAGAATGCTAAAGGCAGGACCACCCACATGCTGAATGCTTTCAGTAGCTTTAGCAAACCAAACCCTGGAGAGTAAAGGGCAGTGGTCGCAGAGATGACAAAATGAATAAAACAAATGAATAGGCATGTTCATGGTTTGCAGTGAAGGGAACACTCAGGGGGACCTGCCTTTCTGCATTCTGGGTCAGGACCCTAGAAGGGGATCGATAGAGGAAGGGAGACATGCTTAAAGAGAACATTTCTTAGAAATGATGTGCATTTGTTCTACACATGCCTGTAAGAATCCAGTATATCTCCATCTCATACTCAGATAACTTACTCTTTCACGGGATGCTTGTCTGTGACACATGCTGATGGTGTCACCCAACTGAGTTCTGAAATGGGAAATTTGAACCAAATAGCACAAGTTACCATTTATGAACAGATCTACCTCATCCCAAAACCTGTCAGTTTACAGCAAGAATTAAAACAGTGTCTCCAACTTGGATTCATAACTGAAAGTCACCCAGTTTTGGAGAAGGCAACCTAGAAGAAATTGTAATTTGTTAAATTAACATCAACCATTCGGAGGGTAATCTCTGCTGGCTCAGCGATAAAAATCTGCCAGGACTGCAAGAAACAAGGGTCTGATTCCTGGGTCAGAAAAATCCCTTGGAGAAGGAAATGGCAACCCACTTCAGTATTCTTGCCTGGGAAATCCCACGGACAGAAGAGCCTACTGGCCTACAGTCCATGGGGTCACTAGAGTTGGACAGGACTTATAGGTTAAAACCGCCACCACCACCACCATTCTGAAGGGGTTTTGTTTCCAGGTGGTCACAGTAATAAGATCTCAGGGTCCTTACTGTGGTCACCAAGAAGCTCAGTCTCTGATATCCAATCCTTAACAAGACAATCAGATATGGAGGGTACTGGACACATAAGACCAGGGCAAACAGGATTAGTAGCAGAGCTGGGCCTCTTCCCAGGTCGGAGGACCTAAGCAGCTGATAGGTTTCCTACTGTCTCCCAAACCCTGACAACCATGACCTGCTCAGGATGGGAACAACCAAGCCTGTGGGCATGCTAAGTCACTTCAGTTGTGTCCGGCTCTTTGTGACCCCATGGATTGTCAGGCTCCTCTGTCCAGTAGCTTTAGCAAACCAAACCCTGGAGAGTAAAGGGCAGTGGTCGCAGAGATGACAAAATGAATAAAACAAATGAATAGGCATGTTCATGGTTTGCAGTGAAGGGAACACTCAGGGGGACCTGCCTTTCTGCATTCTGGGTCAGGACCCTAGAAGGGGATCGATAGAGGAAGGGAGACATGCTTAAAGAGAACATTTCTTAGAAATGATGTGCATTTGTTCTACACATGCCTGTAAGAATCCAGTATATCTCCATCTCATACTCAGATAACTTACTCTTTCACGGGATGCTTGTCTGTGACACATGCTGATGGTGTCACCCAACTGAGTTCTGAAATGGGAAATTTGAACCAAATAGCACAAGTTACCATTTATGAACAGATCTACCTCATCCCAAAACCTGTCAGTTTACAGCAAGAATTAAAACAGTGTCTCCAACTTGGATTCATAACTGAAAGTCACCCAGTTTTGGAGAAGGCAACCTAGAAGAAATTGTAATTTGTTAAATTAACATCACCCATTCTGAGGGTAATCTCTGCTGGCTCAGCGATAAAAAATCTGCCAGGACTGCAAGAAACAAGGGTCTGATTCCTGGGTCAGAAAAATCCCTTGGAGAAGGAAATGGCAACCCACTTCAGTATTCTTGCCTGGGAAATCCCACGGACAGAAGAGCCTACTGGCCTACAGTCCATGGGGTCACTAGAGTTGGACAGGACTTATAGGTTAAAACCGCCACCACCACCACCATTCTGAAGGGGTTTTGTTTCCAGGTGGTCACAGTAATAAGATCTCAGGGTCCTTACTGTGGTCACCAAGAAGCTCAGTCTCTGATATCCAATCCTTAACAAGACAATCAGATATGGAGGGTACTGGACACATAAGACCAGGGCAAACAAGATTAGTAGCAGAGCTGGGCCTCTTCCCCAGGTACGGAGGACCTAAGCAGCTGATAGGTTTCCTACTGTCTCCCAAACCCTGACAACCATGACCTGCTCAGGATGGGAACAACCAAGCCTGTGGGCATGCTAAGTCACTTCAGTTGTGTCCGGCTCTTTGTGACCCCCATGGATTGTAGCCTGCCAGGCTCCTCTGTCCATGGGATTCTCCAGGCAAGGACACTGGAGTGGGTTGCCATGCCCTCCTCTAGGGGAACTTCCCGACCCAGGGATCAAACCCAGGTCTCCTGCATTTCAAGCAGATTCTTTACCAGCTCAGTTACGAGGGAACAACCTAGAACCAGGTACATTTCCATAACCAGATCACTCACCCACCGAAAGGCGTTATTCTATCCACACTTCAAACTGTTTCTCTGCTGCAAAACCAAGCTCAGGTGATTGGCAGTGCCTGGAGGAATCCGGGGCCGGTGCTGGAAACAAAGGACCTAAGAACGTGGGTGCTCACACACCGGCTCTCAGTGCCCTTGGAGACCACAATCCTCTGGCAAAGATCCCTGTGGATTCCTTCCTGCTAGCTTCCAAACTGGCTACCAAATCAAGTTGGTTTTGCCAGATGCAGAGGGTGGATTTGAGGAGAGGGTCTCTTTGTAAAGAAGCCAGGTGAGGAGGAGACGAGAGGATGCCGTCAAATCTGCCTCTGAGACAGCCAGGCTGGGGCATTGATGGATCAGGATGACATTCCTGGGTGGGCTGGGGCATGGACAGTGCAAGGAGGGAGGGCAAAGATGGTTGGGAAAAGTGTGGGAAGGGCCCTCCTGCGCAGACTCCAAGCCCCTAAACATCCACAGGGGCCCATGGGGCAAAGGGCGCAGGCTCAGTGAAGGGGTCAGTTAGTGCTATCAGCCTCAACTAGACACAGCTGAGACTCGAAGTTCCTGGACCACAACTCCTCCGGGTAACAGCTCATTGATTAGGGTATGTGCTCAATGGAGAACATAAAGTCTTCACAAGTGATTCCTGAGGGCAGGTGGAATGGGTTTAGCCTCTCTCTTGTGGCTCAGATGGTAAAGAATCTGTTTGCAATCCAGAAGACTTCAGTTTGATTCCTGGGTCAGGAAGATCCCCTGGAGAAAGACTTGGTCACGCACTCCAATATTCTTGCTTGGAGAATGGAAGGGACAGAGGAGCCTGGTGGACTACAGTCTATGGAATAGCAATGAGTCAGACACAACTGAGGGACCAACACTTTAACTTTTCAGTCGCCTCATCTTTGGATCATTCCCCCATCTGGACGGAGAGGGGTGAGGTCAGCTTGGGCTACTTCCCACCAATAAGAGATGCAGACTGACAAGGTCTTAAGGAATGAAACTGGTTAGCGCTCCTTTGAGAGTATTTTCTGATTTTTGGTTTAAAGTTCAAGAAACAAATCTCACCTATGTGCAATAGGTCAGAGCAGCCGTAGGCCCAAGACTGGTAACTGAGTCTATACACCCTCAAGGACACACAGAATGCCAGCTGCGGGGAACATGTAGGGTTTTACAGGGAGTGCACCATGATCAAGAGAAGGTGTACACATGATCGAGTGGGGGTTTGTGCACCAGATCAAACACCAGCCTAACTGACCACCCTCAGTCCCCACCACCAGTGACCATCTGGGAAGGCAGATGAACGACATCATGCTACATCACTACTCTGCCCCTTTCCATACCTGGGACCAGAAGCCCTAGGGTATTATTATTGTTTTTTGTTACCTCAGGCCCCAGTCAAACCCTTCTGGGTAACTGGCAACATCTGATTCACAAGCCTGTCCTGAGTGAGAATCCTTAAAGCCCGTGTCTATAACTGGCTAGGGCTGGTGGGTGAGGACTATGTGAGTATTCTGTAGATAATCTGCATCTTTACATTTTGTTTGTATTTACCAGCCATCCTTGTGCAGTCAGGAACGTGGGGCTGTTACTAGATCCTGGAAAGAGACAGAAGTTAGCAGGATTTATCAATATAATGAAAGACAAAAAACACCTCTCATGGCACTCAGCCATCACTGGACCTCACATGCTAGAGGACAGATGGCCCGAGGTTACCCCCTTAACTTTCAGGCCCCAGATACTAGGGATGGCTACCCTGGGATTGCCTCCACAACTTTCCATTCCCCATCCTTATTTCCCAACATCATGGCGCTCCTGGAAGTTTTCATGTGGCTCGTCAGTTATTGGCCCACCCTCTGCGGACCTGTGAGCCCTGGACTTGCCTAGCCCTGAGACTAAAGAGCCAGAGAC
Organism: Tragulus kanchil; assembly: GCA_022376925.1. Taxonomy (NCBI): domain Eukaryota; kingdom Metazoa; phylum Chordata; class Mammalia; order Artiodactyla; family Tragulidae; genus Tragulus; species Tragulus kanchil. The sequence continues at coordinate 237,829,107 of JAIOJX010000004.1, read as the reverse complement.
AGCCACAGGGACATTAGTGATTTATTGGGCAGGGAATCCTACACGTCCAATGCAAAGGGTCTTGGAGCAACACCCCCACCATGCACAACAGAAGATAGTCAAGACGTAGTAGCAATCTTTGCTACCCAGGGGAGAAGGAGGCTACCATTTATAGGGGGAATTATCAATGGATTGTCTTATTATCAGTTACCAGGGAAACCAGCAGGCGAGCCACATCCCTCACAGCCCCTCAGCTGAATGAACATCACGAGGGCTGATGGTTTCCTTTAATGAATCAGCAGGTGGAGGCATTCTGGTCTAAGGATTAGAATAAGCACTAGCTGGGGTTGAGGATGAAGATGTTCCTATGCATGGGGTGTAGGGGAGGCAGAGACAGATGGAGCAGCGGTGTACAGAGAGCAAGCTAACAGCTTTCTTGAGTGGCCTGACCGTACACGAGGGCTGGAAGATAAACTGTCTGCCCCTGGGTTTGTCTTCCAATCCTTTTGTATTTTTCCCTGCTGAGGAAAAAATATAAAATATCTGGAGGTTACTGACAAATAATTTTATTCAACTCTTGAGCAAATTTAATGATAAAGCCAGATGGGTCTGTAGTAGATATTTAGGTGTAATTATATCAATGCACTATGTGCTACGTTCTCCCTGACAGCTTATACAACAGTCCGCCTTAGCAAGTCACGAGATCTGAGACTTCATAGAGGATTTATGAATGCACATTGACTCTAGGAACACAGTGTATTTGCCAAGTTGTCCTCTATAAGCCCCAACTGTGACTCAGCCAGATAACACAATGGTAGGAAAATAGGCATTACTAGGAAGATAGGCATTACTAGGAAAATAGGACAATGGCTTGCCAAGAGGCAGAGGTTAATGGGGGTGGCAAGTGTGTGTAACTACATTTTGTTTGCAAAGTTCATTGGCTGCATTTTCTTTTGAGTCAAATCTCAAGCATGTTTCTATTAAAACAGAATTAAAACTACTAAATAATATTAAAAATAAAGACTCTGAGTTGAGAGTCTTCTCATAATAAGGTAGATCTCACAATAAAAGTAGGAGAAATAATTCAATCATCTTAAACTAAGTGTATGAAGTACACGAACAGAAAAAAATATCAGAAATAAAATATATAATGTAATTAGGAATATCAACAACTCATAAGTAGAATTAGTTAATTAACATGACAGAAAGTGATACAAAATCAATACAGATTTAACATATATGCAAAAAACTATATGGAAACATAACAAAGTTTGCTTTTTTGCCCAAGTGTATTTTATACAAAAATTGACCACAGTATGTGCTATGTAATTCACAGCTCTACACTCCATATATCCAGAGAGTAAATAATAAAATCAGACATAACAAAATAACATAATCATACAGAAAATATGAAAAATCAAAACTTAAACTTCACTAAATAACATTCGGGCCAGAAGAGTATTTTTAAATGCAAGGAAATATGTACTATGTCAAATTGGATGGGATATAGCTGAAACAATAGAAGTATGAACCAAGTGTCTCCCTAAAAATGTAAAAAATCATAATAAGTAAAAGGAAAATACAACCAAGTTACATAAGGAAATGTGAAACATAGTTGGTGCTTTGAAAATGTTAAGGTTAATCATTAACCAAAAGAAAATAAAACTTGTTTTACTTCCAGAGTAATTAATAAAAACACAGTTACTTTAAAATGTGTTTATTCTCTAATCTGGGATCATACATATCTGTAAACAATGAAACTCTGTAAAAGTAAAAAGTAAAATAAAAAAAAAATTTCAGTGGTAAATTCAGATTACCGCTGAACCTTTTTCAAGTAAATGTCAGCCATAAATCAGAATGTAAACATTTGAGAAATCTAATAGGAATGTGATTTATGTTGTTTATTTCAAGATTTTTCAATGACTCTTGAATAGCTGCTAAGTATGTACTTTTTATCTAGTTTGTGTTGACAGGAGATGGCTATGTCAGGCTGGCGTTAGTAGCTGCTTTGACACAAATCCTTTTCTTTTACTGTCATGTTCTGATTTTCCACCAGACTCTGAGTTTGAAGGAAGAAGTATGATGAGGAGCAAGTTGTGGAGTAACACACTGACATTCTGTGAAGAGGAAACTCTGCACTTGCATCTCCTTCTTCTAACAGAAGCTTCTGAGGTCTATCATTAAGAAAATTAATCATCTGTCTTAGTCTTCTACATAGCTCTGTTCTTTTCAGTGACTCAAAACCAGGACAAAGCAGGATGAGAATGGCACCTATCCATTTCATTTGTGTGTGTATTTAAATTTTTTTCTAAGTTGCTATCTTTATTTTGAATGCTGTTTCCATTTTATTTCATTTCATTATTGGAATAAATTTGCTTTACCATGTGGTATTCGTTTCTGCTGTGGTGGTGGTTCAGTTGCTAAGTCATGTCTGACTCTTTTGTGACCTCCATGGACTGTAGCCTGCCAGAATTCCCTGTTCCTGGGATTTCCTGGGCAAATATATTGGAGTGGGTTGTGATTTTCTTCTCCAGAGGATCTTAGTGACCCAGGAATCGAACCCAGGTCGGCTGCGTTGCAGGCGGATTCTTTACCACTGAACCATTGGGCAAGCCCCAGTTTCTGCTATAGAAAAACGTGAATCAGTCATATTTCAAAATGATTTCGTGTTAGCAAAATAATGCATGTCAAAGTTTTCAAAAGAAAAAGTAAAAACGAAAATGTCCTGTATCACATTCAGATGAGACACCTCTCTCTCTTAACTCAAAAAACCACTACTGTTTGTTCAAGGTATTTGTGGGGCCAGGAAAACTGAGGGTAAGATACCTCAGCAAAGTGAGGGCTTGTGATGTTCTCTGCCAGTTATACAGGGGAACCCTAGGGCTTCTTGTTGAGTTGACTTCAGGATATTTTTGCATCTCGCAGTTCTAATGAAACACTATCGCTACCTTGGGTTGTTTCCTCAGCTTAATCCCCAAAGGAAATCCCTTTGCTTTTCAGAGATAAAAAGTTAGTAGAACAAAGAAAGTCAGGGGAAGCGCAGGGGCCTATACTATAGAATTTCACTGAAGCCTTTCCAAGCCCTGAGGATGGAACCCAAGGGCTGTACTGTTTATTCCTACACCTGGATTAAATATCAAGGTCTGTGAGAAGATGAATCATTTAGAAACTCGATGTTCTTGTAGGGAGCTGTTGCTTTTTCAGAACTCTAATAACAACTGTGTTGAAGGCAAAAATCACATACAAGGTTCAAAGGTGTTAAATCCTCTTTGCACTGCTCTCAGCCAGTGAGAGTCTAAACTGCAAAGTTTTAAGTTTAGTCTAAAGTGCAAGAACTAGTGACGTTGATCATTGTCTCTCTGATCATAGGGATTGGGGAGAATGGCACTTTTTCCGGTGCAAATCATTTTGAATGCTGTTTCCATTTTATTTCATTTCATTATTGGAATAAATTTGCTTTACCATGTGGTATTCGTTTCTGCTGTGGTGGTGGTTCAGTTGCTAAGTCATGTCTGACTCTTTTGTGACCTCCATGGACTGTAGCCTGCCAGAATTCCCTGTTCCTGGGATTTCCTGGGCAAATATATTGGAGTGGGTTGTGATTTTCTTCTCCAGAGGATCTTAGTGACCCAGGAATCGAACCCAGGTCGGCTGCGTTGCAGGCGGATTCTTTACCACTGAACCATTGGGCAAGCCCCAGTTTCTGCTATAGAAAAACGTGAATCAGTCATATTTCAAAATGATTTCGTGTTAGCAAAATAATGCATGTCAAAGTTTTCAAAAGAAAAAGTAAAAACGAAAATGTCCTGTATCACATTCAGATGAGACACCTCTCTCTCTTAACTCAAAAAACCACTACTGTTTGTTCAAGGTATTTGTGGGGCCAGGAAAACTGAGGGTAAGATACCTCAGCAAAGTGAGGGCTTGTGATGTTCTCTGCCAGTTATACAGGGGAACCCTAGGGCTTCTTGTTGAGTTGACTTCAGGATATTTTGCATCTCGCAGTTCTAATGAAACACTATCGCTACCTTGGGTTGTTTCCTCAGCTTAATCCCCAAAGGAAATCCCTTTGCTTTTCAGAGATAAAAAGTTAGTAGAACAAAGAAAGTCAGGGGAAGCGCAGGGGCCTATACTATAGAATTTCACTGAAGCCTTTCCAAGCCCTGAGGATGGAACCCAAGGGCTGTACTGTTTATTCCTACACCTGGATTAAATATCAAGGTCTGTGAGAAGATGAATCATTTAGAAACTCGATGTTCTTGTAGGGAGCTGTTGCTTTTTCAGAACTCTAATAACAACTGTGTTGAAGGCAAAAATCACATACAAGGTTCAAAGGTGTTAAATCCTCTTTTTGCACTGCTCTCAGCCAGTGAGAGTCTAAACTGCAAAGTTTTAAGTTTAGTCTAAAGTGCAAAGGCCTACAGTGACTAGTGACGTTGATCATTGTCTCTCTGAAAGGAGAGATTAAATATGCAGCATCAGGGTGAGAGGAGAACAAACTCCTTGAGGTGGCAGTTCTTACTCTAGGGAACACCTGTCAACAACTTTCATCATTGTTCATTTTCATTTTGTCCTTCAGCTGAATGACGGAGACAAAAGACACAGGACCTGATTCTGAACCACAAAAATCATGAACATGAAAACCACATATGAAAGGACTTGTGGCCTAGCAGGGTTCCAACTTAAATGTTTCTCATACAGCACACTAGTATTCAAAAGAGCACATCAAATCTCAAGCTCATACCCGGGGGTGTTTTGGAAACAGCATTGGGAAGTAATTATCAATTATTGTCAATGTCAAAAACTAGAGATGATAACAATCTTAGACTATATTTATTTATCATTAATATAAGCATTCAGTGTTTTAAATGGATTGTAACAACCCATTTGCAAGGTAGCCAAAATGTCTTATAAGCAGCTCTTCTTACCGTACACCTGTGCTACACTAGTACCTTTTGTACCTCATGTTGCTCAAGTTGGCCACTAGTTTAACCAGAGTTGCAGACTGCATTCAGCAGACATTTTGTTTGGCTTCTAGAGTATTTTTCTTTTCAAATTAGGTGCCCATGTTTTGTTGTTGTTGTTCAGTCGCTAAGTTGTGTCTGTCTGACTCTTTGAGACTCCATGGACTGCAGCATGCCTTGCTTCCATGTCCTCCACTGTCTCTTAGAGTTTCTTCAGATTTGTGTCCACTGAGTCGGTGATGCTATCTATCCATCTCATCTGCTGCCCTCTTCCCCTTTTGCCTTCAATCTTTCGCAGCATCAAGGTCTTTTCCAGTGAACTCTGCATCAGGTGACCAAATTCAGCTTCAGCATCAGTCTTTCAGCATAAGTCCTTCAACTTCAGATCACGTTTAAAAAGCAAATAATTTCACATGAAAATGCAGGTTTCTGGCTTCCATTAGAAAATAGGAAGAATTGGTATATTAATGCCATGTAGTATATATTATGTATTATATCTTACATGATTATGTATCAGGCATTCAGTTGACTGTGGTAACCTCTAGTTCATCTGTCTGCTTGTCTTTGTGGTCCTGAACTTCTATGTTGAATTAGGATCAAGACAAAGTGGCTTGTGTGTCTCAAAGGTACAGCACTTGGGCTTCCCTTGTGGTCCAGTGGGTAAGGACACCGCCTTGCAGGGCAAGGGGCGCCAGTTCAATCCCTGGCCTGGGAAGATCCCACGTGCCGCGGAGCGGCTGGACCGATGTGTCCAACTACCAAGCTGGAGCTCTGGAGTGCATGCGCCCAGAGCCGGTGCTCTGTAGCGACAGAGGCCACTGTGAGGGGAGGCCTACACGGGCCAAAGAATGAAAGATGGATGAAAATAGATAAATGAAAGACCAATAGAAGTGCCCCCGCCCCCCCCCAAAAGGTACAACTCTTGTGATCTTGAAGACTTGGAAATGGTGGAACTAAGGAAACACATTTCTCTGTTTTGAGGAAGTAGAAATACAGTGACAGATTAGTGACAGGACCCAGGCCTCAAGCATGGTCTCTTCTCACCTGAGCCAGCTCTCTTTCCACTGTCCTATGCTGTCTCCTTTGTTTCTTTAATGTTTTATTTAAAAATGATAACCATATTTCAAAAACCACACAGTTCTGAGCTTTCATGGTAGCTCAGTGGTGAAGAGCTTTCCTGCCAAATGCAGGAGACAGGGGTTCGATCCCTGATCTGGGAAGATCCCACATGCTGCAGAGCAACTAAGCCTGGGAGCCACCATTATGGAGCCTGTGCTCTAGAGCCTCGGAGCCACAACTATTGACCCCATGTGCCACAAATACTGAAGCCCGTGTGCCCTAGAGCTGGAGTTACACAACAAGAGATGCCACCGCAACGAGAAGCCTGCTCACCTCATCTAGAGAGTAGCCCCCACTTCCTGCAACTGGAGAAGAGCCTGTAGCAGTAGGGAAAACCCAGAATAGCCAAAAATAAATAAATAATTTTTTTTAAAAAAAGATACAGTTTTAAAATAATTGTTTTAAATGAAAAAAAAAATAAAGAAAAAAGTCACACTGTACAATAAGATTAGAACAGTGTTAAAACAGTACATTGAGAAATGACTTTGAGCAGTGGCATTGGGAAAATTTTTCCCCCAAAGCTTCTTAGTAATTATGAATTAACTTTTTAGAATAAAATAAAGCTCTATTTTTAAACATTCTAAACACAGTGAAGCAGACACTTCCCTGGTCATGACCACCCACTTTCCTTTGCCAGAAACTCACTCCCTTGCTTCTTTCTCTGTAGCTTGGATTGGCCTGGTGCCTCCACCTTGATGAGACATTAGGGGAAGTCTGTTGGTGGCGTCACATTTTCAGAACTTTCTGTCTTGAACACACTTATGTGAAAATGCCAAGCAGAATTCTGGATGCAGAGTTACAGATTCTAACCCTGAGTGGAAAACACGGGCCAAAGAATAAAGATGGATGAAAATAGATAAATGAAAGACCAATAGAAGTGCCCCCGCCCCCCCCCAAAAGGTACAACTCTTGTGATCTTGAAGACTTGGAAATGGTGGAACTAAGGAAACACATTTCTCTGTTTTGAGGAAGTAGAAATACAGTGACAGATTAGTGACAGGACCCAGGCCTCAAGCATGGTCTCTTCTCACCTGAGCCAGCTCTCTTTCCACTGTCCTATGCTGTCTCCTTTGTTTCTTTAATGTTTTATTTAAAAATGATAACCATATTTCAAAAACCACACAGTTCTGAGCTTTCATGGTAGCTCAGTGGTGAAGAGCTTTCCTGCCAAATGCAGGAGACAGGGGTTCGATCCCTGATCTGGGAAGATCCCACATGCTGCAGAGCAACTAAGCCTGGGAGCCACCATTATGGAGCCTGTGCTCTAGAGCCTCGGAGCCACAACTATTGACCCCATGTGCCACAAATACTGAAGCCCGTGTGCCCTAGAGCTGGAGTTACACAACAAGAGATGCCACCGCAACGAGAAGCCTGCTCACCTCATCTAGAGAGTAGCCCCCACTTCCTGCAACTGGAGAAGAGCCTGTAGCAGTAGGGAAAACCCAGAATAGCCAAAAATAAATAAATAATTTTTTTTAAAAAAAGATACAGTTTTAAAATAATTGTTTTAAATGAAAAAAAAAATAAAGAAAAAAGTCACACTGTACAATAAGATTAGAACAGTGTTAAAACAGTACATTGAGAAATGACTTTGAGCAGTGGCATTGGGAAAATTTTTCCCCCAAAGCTTCTTAGTAATTATGAATTAACTTTTTAGAATAAAATAAAGCTCTATTTTTAAACATTCTAAACACAGTGAAGCAGACACTTCCCTGGTCATGACCACCCACTTTCCTTTGCCAGAAACTCACTCCCTTGCTTCTTTCTCTGTAGCTTGGATTGGCCTGGTGCCTCCACCTTGATGAGACATGAGGGGAAGTCTGTTGGTGGCGTCACATTTTCAGAACTTTCTGTCTTGAACACACTTATGTGAAAATGCCAAGCAGAATTCTGGATGCAGAGTTACAGATTCTAACCCTGAGTGGAAAACAAAAAAAAAAGCGTAGACCTTTGTAATGCATCCAGCTTTGGATACCTGCATTCAACAATATTGTATGGTTTATGCAGCTGCTAGGTTCTCTATTTTTGTGGTTTAATTGATAAGTCGTGTCCGACTCTCTTGCCATCCCACAGACTGTAGCCTGCCAGTCTTCTCTGTCCATAGGATTCTCCAGGCAAGAATTCTAGAGTGGGTTCCCATTTCCTTCTCCAGGGGATCTTTCCAACCCAGGGATCAAACCCAGGTTGCTTGCATTCCAGGCAAATTCTTTGCCACTGAGGCACCTGGGCTTGCAGTCAAAAATTTAGTATACATAAGAACAGTGACGTATTCTTTTAGATACTTCCCAGTACTAGTGTTTTCCAAATACTAGCTAAGTAAACTGAAATCAGTCAGTACCTTTGATTATCTTACCCAAAGAAGAGGAGTGGTTAGGAGATCAAAAGAAGATTCCTCATCATATAACCCCTTCAGAGTATACAGATAATAATCCATTTTAGTTCATTCTTCACAAGCTTGGTTCTAACAATCCTTGGGAGTCATGGGACTGATTAGGTAGAGTTCATTCAAAAGAATGAGAAGAAGGTATGTGTTTGATTTCATAAAAGCCTTCTGCTTATGCTGGAGCACAGAGCACATGCTTAGACGGGCTGCTATTTGATGTGCTTCCTTTGTGATGCTGGTTATTGGGGGGTGAGGAGGTGGGACCAAGAACTTTAGAGAGAAGATGGGGGAGGAGGGCAGGCGGAGGAGCTACGGCAACTAGAAGGGGGGAGCTTCCTTTTTACATTGGGAAAATTTTTCCCCAAACTTCATAATATGAATTAACTTTTTAGAATAAAATAAAGCTCTATTTTTAAACATTCTAAACACAGTGAAGCAGACACTTCCCTGGTCATGACCACCCACTTTCCTTTGCCAGAAACTCACTCCCTTGCTTCTTTCTCTGTAGCTTGGATTGGCCTGGTGCCTCCACCTTGATGAGACATGAGGGGAAGTCTGTTGGTGGCGTCACATTTTCAGAACTTTCTGTCTTGAACACACTTATGTGAAAATGCCAAGCAGAATTCTGGATGCAGAGTTACAGATTCTAACCCTGAGTGGAAAACAAAAAAAAAAGCGTAGACCTTTGTAATGCATCCAGCTTTGGATACCTGCATTCAACAATATTGTATGGTTTATGCAGCTGCTAGGTTCTCTATTTTTGTGGTTTAATTGATAAGTCGTGTCCGACTCTCTTGCCATCCCACAGACTGTAGCCTGCCAGTCTTCTCTGTCCATAGGATTCTCCAGGCAAGAATTCTAGAGTGGGTTCCCATTTCCTTCTCCAGGGGATCTTTCCAACCCAGGGATCAAACCCAGGTTGCTTGCATTCCAGGCAAATTCTTTGCCACTGAGGCACCTGGGCTTGCAGTCAAAAATTTAGTATACATAAGAACAGTGACGTATTCTTTTAGATACTTCCCAGTACTAGTGTTTTCCAAATACTAGCTAAGTAAACTGAAATCAGTCAGTACCTTTGATTATCTTACCCAAAGAAGAGGAGTGGTTAGGAGATAAAAAGAAGATTCCTCATCATATAACCCCTTCAGAGTATACAGATAATAATCCATTTTAGTTCATTCTTCACAAGCTTGGTTCTAACAATCCTTGGGAGTCATGGGACTGATTAGGTAGAGTTCATTCAAAAGAATGAGAAGAAGGTATGTGTTTGATTTCATAAAAGCCTTCTGCTTATGCTGGAGCACAGAGCACATGCTTAGACGGGCTGCTATTTGATGTGCTTCCTTTGTGATGCTGGTTATTGGGGGGTGAGGAGGTGGGACCAAGAACTTTAGAGAGAAGATGGGGGAGGAGGGCAGGCGGAGGAGCTACGGCAACTAGAAGTCATTTCAGAAGAAGGGTTTAAACGTTTGCAGATGGTTAGCCTAGAGAAGACTTAGAAACCACGAGAACTCTTAGCTACATTCTTGCAAGTTCAAAGATTAAACATTCATTTGATTTGGTTCAGGTACTGCAGGAATTTTTAGGAGGATATATGTCAACAAAAAGAAGGTAAGAATCTCAAGGACTCTGCCAGACAGAGGATAGCTCAGGAGTGGCTGGCTTACCTCTTGGCAAGGAAGTTGTAGCTTAGAATAGACCACAGAACATTCAAGAACAGCTCCTACCCTGAGACTACGATCCTATGATTACATCTGCTGGTCAATGTAGAAGTCCCTTTAGGACCAGAGAAGATATCCAAGTCTAAGAAGGCCTTGAGGAGTTTTGAGCCTCAAAACCCTCTCACAGTTGTTTGGTTCTGACTCTTCTCTGAGGTAGATATTTGACAAGCAGTAGGCTTCAAGGGGTTACCTGTAGCACAAAGGGCCCTAAAACATTGAAAACAAATCCATTGCTAGGATTGATTTAAAAGAGTAACCTGGTGAGGAGAACGCTTAAGTTTCTTAGCTCTTGTCACTACTTTGAATTGAGGCATTGAAGTCCTTGCCCTAAAAATGTGTATAAATGAAATACTACTGAGTCACAACAAAGAATGAAATAATCTATCTGCAGTGACATGGATGGCCCCAGAGATGACCATACTAAATGAAGTCAAACAGAGAAAGACAAATATCATACGATATCACTTATATGTGTAATATAAAAATGACACAGAAGAGCTTATTTACTAAACAGAAGCAGATTCATAGACATAGAAAACAATCAGGGGAAAGGAGAGGGGAGAGATAACCTAGGAGTCTGGACTTAGCAGATACAAACCACTATTTATAAAATAGATAAACAACAAAGGGAAATATTCAGTAATATTCTAGTAATATTCTAGAAATATTCTAGTAATAAGTCATATGGGCAAGAAAATGAAAAGAATATGCATATCTGTGTATAACTGAGTCACTGTGCTATACACCAGGAACTCACATAACATTGTAAATTAACTGTATTTCAATTTTTAAAAAGTGAGTGTGATAACACACCTAATCACATAGTAATTTATCAAATGAATTCGACAGTAATCTAATAGCAAGGGGCTGATAATTTCAGGAATGGCAACCGGACAGTAGCTGTAAGGGTTAGTAGGTGCATTAATTTTCAGTAATTTTCTTTGGTGCAGGAGTGTGCAACAAAAGAAGGTAAGAATCTCAAGGACTCTGCCAGACAGAGGATAGCTCAGGAGTGGCTGGCTTACCTCTTGGCAAGGAAGTTGTAGCTTAGAATAGACCACAGAACATTCAAGAACAGCTCCTACCCTGAGACTACGATCCTATGATTACATCTGCTGGTCAATGTAGAAGTCCCTTTAGGACCAGAGAAGATATCCAAGTCTAAGAAGGCCTTGAGGAGTTTTGAGCCTCAAAACCCTCTCACAGTTGTTTGGTTCTGACTCTTCTCTGAGGTAGATATTTGACAAGCAGTAGGCTTCAAGGGGTTACCTGTAGCACAAAGGGCCCTAAAACATTGAAAACAAATCCATTGCTAGGATTGATTTAAAAGAGTAACCTGGTGAGGAGAACGCTTAAGTTTCTTAGCTCTTGTCACTACTTTGAATTGAGGCATTGAAGTCCTTGCCCTAAAAATGTGTATAAATGAAATACTACTGAGTCACAACAAAGAATGAAATAATCTATCTGCAGTGACATGGATGGCCCCAGAGATGACCATACTAAATGAAGTCAAACAGAGAAAGACAAATATCATACGATATCACTTATATGTGTAATATAAAAATGACACAGAAGAGCTTATTTACTAAACAGAAGCAGATTCATAGACATAGAAAACAATCAGGGGAAAGGAGAGGGGAGAGATAACCTAGGAGTCTGGACTTAGCAGATACAAACCACTATTTATAAAATAGATAAACAACAAAGGGAAATATTCAGTAATATTCTAGTAATATTCTAGAAATATTCTAGTAATAAGTCATATGGGCAAGAAAATGAAAAGAATATGCATATCTGTGTATAACTGAGTCACTGTGCTATACACCAGGAACTCACATAACATTGTAAATTAACTGTATTTCAATTTTTAAAAAGTGAGTGTGATAACACACCTAATCACATAGTAATTTATCAAATGAATTCGACAGTAATCTAATAGCAAGGGGCTGATAATTTCAGGAATGGCAACCGGACAGTAGCTGTAAGGGTTAGTAGGTGCATTAATTTTCAGTAATTCTTTGGGTTTTTTTCCTCTGGGTCAGTGTTTGGGGAAAGGAAAAGAAGTGTAGGAGGAAGAGAAGGAAGAAACGAGAACGTCTAGTTGGACACCTGCTTTGGGACAGGCTCAAACCATTTCTGAGGTTGTCTAGGGTAGGCAGCTAAGCCCTGGAATGCATCTCTCATCTACTTGGGTGATGAATGAGTGATGGCCCATCTTCAAAACCAGCTGGAATCCACTGAAAGCACTGCACTTGTGGCTTTAGCATTTACTATTTCATAAGAAAGGAAGGAAAATCTGACCTGTGTTGATTCCTGTTCATTGTTTTCACTAGACCAAACTAATGGTTCATCATTAACCTCATATGGGAGTCTCCTTGGCTTCAGCCAACTGACCCATGCAAAGTCATAAACATTTGAATTCACTGATGCTGTTTGGGAATTAGTGCAAGTGTAATAATGACACATTATTCAGTTCTTAGCTCTTTGTGAGGACCTATCTCAAGAAGAATTTTACTTAAAAATTATGAGGCAAAAGTTTGAGATTAAGGCTTAAAGAAAATAACCTTTGGAATTCAGCCTCCAGTGAGGAAACTGGCAAGCAATCTGTGTTCAGAATTCTTTTCAGAAGTGTCCTGAGTGTAGCTTTGCTCCTGGACCAGGGCTTGCTGGGTGGGGCTAAAGAAAAAGAAAAATCCAATCGTGGGAAAGCATGAAGGAAAAAAAAAAAAAAAGGAAAAGGCAATTCAACTCACTGGCATGCTTATCTGTTCCTCAGTGAGCAGGCACTGGGTCAGCCACTGCCTTTGCCTCCTGCCCTCTATTCTCAAGGACCCCTTCCTCAGCCCAGCACAGGCTAACTGAGTGGAGAACTGCTCCAGAAGCGGGTGATGGTCTGGGGAAGCTTATGTGGGGAGAGGCTTACCCAAGACAACTGCAAGCTCTCAGTCCTCTGGTGGCTTATGTTCCACATTGTGGAGGGTATTCTGATCTCCACCCTGACATCCATCCCATCCCCTCTAAATGGTGTAACCACCTTGTATGGATGGGTGTACCCTGGCTGGCCCAAGCTAACAGGGAAACTTTATTTCCCTGGTTCTGGTGACAGGTTCAGGGGTCGTCTGAGCAGGATGAGCACAATACGTTCTTTGGCTGTTTGAAGGCAGAAGTGAAAGGGTTTTACCTCAATTTGAGACTTAAACCCAGGGCCCAGACTTGATCAAACCCTGTTTGGGACTTGAACCCACATGGCTGGAGCTTCAATTCCAGCAAAAACCCTGTTTGGGACTCGAACTCACGTGGCTAAGGCTTAACCCCAGCCAAAACCCTGCTTGGGACTTGAACCCACATAGTCAAGACTCCATCCCGGCCAAAACCCTGTCTGAGACTCGAACCCACGTGGCCGGGACTTAATCCAGCACTCACCCAACGTCTGGACCCACTGAGGCTCAGGTTCTTCGTGCCTCAACACAGAAGAAATTCAGCTAGAAGCAGAGTGATAGATAAGAAAAGGATTTGTTAGGATTAAGGTACTTGTAAACTATGCAGGCAAGCAGGCAAGAAAGCTCTGCTCTGCTCTCCCTCAATTGAGTGGGCAGCCATATATATAGGATGGTAGAAGACCGCCTCCCTCAAGTAGACACAGATGCAGGATGCATACATCATTAGTTCCTTATTCGCCAGCTCCTCCTTCATCAGCTGTTTATACCCAGTCAAGCCTGCTTTACTGAACAAGGAGCAGCTCTCCTGAGTTATCATCAATTCACTGGCCTTCCAGCCTTCCTCAGGTTTCTCCCTTCCACCTACCATCCCCTACTAGGACTCTACAACCACCTACCTATTCTACTCTGTTCCTATCAGAAGTATTAGACCCTGTTGCTGCTCATAGCATCTTCCCGAGAGAGAAGTTGCCTTGCATGTAAGCTGACACAGGAGAGAAGGCAGAGCTGTGAGAATAACAAGCAATGTTCTGAGCCAGGCCCTGGGTGATGGTCTGGGGAAGCTTATGTGGGGAGAGGCTTACCCAAGACAACTGCAAGCTCTCAGTCCTCTGGTGGCTTATGTTCCACATTGTGGAGGGTATTCTGATCTCCACCCTGACATCCATCCCATCCTCTAAATGGTGTAACCACCTTGTATGGATGGGTGTACCCTGGCTGGCCCAAGCTAACAGGGAAACTTTATTTCCCTGGTTCTGGTGACAGGTTCAGGGGTCGTCTGAGCAGGATGAGCACAATACGTTCTTTGGCTGTTTGAAGGCAGAAGTGAAAGGGTTTTACCTCAATTTGAGACTTAAACCCAGGGCCCAGACTTGATCAAACCCTGTTTGGGACTTGAACCCACATGGCTGGAGCTTCAATTCCAGCAAAAACCCTGTTTGGGACTCGAACTCACGTGGCTAAGGCTTAACCCCAGCCAAAACCCTGCTTGGGACTTGAACCCACATAGTCAAGACTCCATCCCGGCCAAAACCCTGTCTGAGACTCGAACCCACGTGGCCGGGACTTAATCCAGCACTCACCCAACGTCTGGACCCACTGAGGCTCAGGTTCTTCGTGCCTCAACACAGAAGAAATTCAGCTAGAAGCAGAGTGATAGATAAGAAAAGGATTTGTTAGGATTAAGGTACTTGTAAACTATGCAGGCAAGCAGGCAAGAAAGCTCTGCTCTGCTCTCCCTCAATTGAGTGGGCAGCCATATATATAGGATGGTAGAAGACCGCCTCCCTCAAGTAGACACAGATGCAGGATGCATACATCATTAGTTCCTTATTCGCCAGCTCCTCCTTCATCAGCTGTTTATACCCAGTCAAGCCTGCTTTACTGAACAAGGAGCAGCTCTCCTGAGTTATCATCAATTCACTGGCCTTCCAGCCTTCCTCAGGTTTCTCCCTTCCACCTACCATCCCCTACTAGGACTCTACAACCACCTACCTATTCTACTCTGTTCCTATCAGAAGTATTAGACCCTGTTGCTGCTCATAGCATCTTCCCGAGAGAGAAGTTGCCTTGCATGTAAGCTGACACAGGAGAGAAGGCAGAGCTGTGAGAATAACAAGCAATGTTCTGAGCCAGGCCCTGGGTGAGCCAGGCCTGAGACTCTTCACACTTTTTCCCGTCAACGACCTCCTCCTGTGGGTAAACAGCCTTAGGACGAAACACCTGGAGAAACACAGGTGTCACTGGCTGCTATGTGATAGGTGTTCACTGTGAGGGAAAGCATTCCATGGCTGAAAGCATCTGCAAAATATTCAATTACACAACATACAGTCATTTGTAAGCCATTTATAAATGAATACATGTTATGAATAGCCAGGAAGGAGCTATTCTGTGAAGCATTATGTAGACTTATCAACTCAGAACCAAATTGATTGTTTTTGTTTTCATTTGTTTTCTAAGAACACATTAGGCTTTCGAGAAACCTAGTTTGGGAAGTTTTGCTGAGTCATCGTCAGGCATTGACACTCTAGGAAGTAGCAAGAGAGAGAGGAACAGTAGGCACCGGGCTTGGAATGTGAGAGAGAAGCCAGAACGAGAAACAGATGTGCTCCTTCCTTCCCAGACCCACCCAAGAGCTCCCGGAACTGAGAGGACTGGCTTAGAGGATGACCGGCCGTGCTGGATGTGTACCATTGTCTCCTCTGGGCTTTCTAGAGCACCCCACCCCCACTCTAATTCAGCAGGCCTGCAGGGTCCCAGGCAAATGATATACATGGACCTATGTGTGTGTGCCTGGTCGCTCAGTCATGTTCAACTCTTTGTGACCCCATGGACTGTAGCCCACCAGGCTCCTCTGTCTATGGAATTTTCCAGGCAAGAATACTGGAGTGGGTTGCCATTTCCTACTCCAGAGGATCTTCCTGCCTCAGGGATTGAACCCATGTCTACTGTGTTACAGGCAGATTCTTTACCCACTGAGCCATTAGGGAAACCCATACATATGCTAGATAGATATGAATAGATTGATGACTATTTTCTGTTTATATCTTATATATAAGAATACCTATCTATAGCTACGGATATTTGTTTTATGATGGTAGTGAATATTTTCACTCTAAGAGGAATGGTAAATATCATCTCTTGCTTTAAGACACAGACACAGAAAAGTTGAAAGATTAATACAAAGAACTGCCACATACCTTTTTTTTTTTTTTTAATGTATTTATTTGGTTGCACTGGATCTTAGTTACGGTATATGGGATCTAATTCCCTGACCAGGGATTGAACCCAGGTCCCGAGCATTGGGAGCAGAGAGCCTTAGCCACTGGACCATCAGGGAAATCTCTGCCACATACCTTTTACCCAAAGTCCCCAATTCCTAACATTTTGATAGTTTTGTTTTATCATTATCTATCCCTGTATCTATCTGTATCAGTCTATGTATCTACCTTTATGGACAGGGGAGCCTATCGGGCTACTGTCCATAGGGTCACAGGAGTCAGACATACCTGAAGCAACTTAGAATGCACATTGTCTATCTGGCTAGGATTTTTTTGAAATAATTGAAAGTTACAGACATGATGCCCTAGTTTTACTAGAAGTGTCAATGTGAACTTATTAAAAAGACAAGGACTTTCTCTACATAATAACTTAACCATCCAAAGCAGGAAGTTGACACTTAAACACTATCACCATGTAATCTGTTTACACCATTCAAATTTCACTTATTATTCTAGTGTGTGACCCATCCCTCCATTTTCTTCTTCTGTTTCTGGTTCCAATTCAGGATAATGTGTCAACCTCACTTTTGATGTCTCTTTTATTTTTTGAAGATTTCAGTCTGGGGTGTCTTCCTAGACCCCACCCTAAGCATATGTTGTGTGCCTGGTCGCTCAGTCATGTTCAACTCTTTGTGACCCCATGGACTGTAGTCCAGCAGGCTCCTCTGTCTATGGAATTTTCCAGGCAACAATACTGAAGCAGGCTTGCCATTTCCTACTCCAGAGGATCTTCCTGCCTCAGGGATTGAACCCATGTCTACTGTGTTACAGGCAGATTCTTTACCCACTGAGCCATTAGGGAAACCCATACATATGCTAGATAGATATGAATAGATTGATGACTATTTTCTGTTTATATCTTATATATAAGAATACCTATCTATAGCTACGGATATTTGTTTTATGATGGTAGTGAATATTTTCACTCTAAGAGGAATGGTAAATATCATCTCTTGCTTTAAGACACAGACACAGAAAAGTTGAAAGATTAATACAAAGAACTGCCACATACCTTTTTTTTTTTTTTTAATGTATTTATTTGGTTGCACTGGATCTTAGTTACGGTATATGGGATCTAATTCCCTGACCAGGGATTGAACCCAGGTCCCGAGCATTGGGAGCAGAGAGCCTTAGCCACTGGACCATCAGGGAAATCTCTGCCACATACCTTTTACCCAAAGTCCCCAATTCCTAACATTTTGATAGTTTTGTTTTATCATTATCTATCCCTGTATCTATCTGTATCAGTCTATGTATCTACCTTTATGGACAGGGGAGCCTATCGGGCTACTGTCCATAGGGTCACAGGAGTCAGACATACCTGAAGCAACTTAGAATGCACATTGTCTATCTGGCTAGGATTTTTTTGAAATAATTGAAAGTTACAGACATGATGCCCTAGTTTTACTAGAAGTGTCAATGTGAACTTATTAAAAAGACAAGGACTTTCTCTACATAATAACTTAACCATCCAAAGCAGGAAGTTGACACTTAAACACTATCACCATGTAATCTGTTTACACCATTCAAATTTCACTTATTATTCTAGTGTGTGACCCATCCCTCCATTTTCTTCTTCTGTTTCTGGTTCCAATTCAGGATAATGTGTCAACCTCACTTTTGATGTCTCTTTTATTTTCAGTCTGGAATGACTCTTCAGTCTGGGGTTGTCTTTCATATATTTTTGAAGATTTCAAACCAGTTGTTCTGTGTAAGTTCCCTCTGTTTGGGTTTGTATGGTGTTTCCTTATGATTATACTGTTTGCCATTTGTCAGGAATATCATGAAAGTGGGACTGTGTTTCTTTCAGTGTGTCATACCAAATGACATATATTGTCAATCTTTCCCATTACGGGCGATGCTTATTTTGATCTCTGGTCAGAGTTAGGCAAGTGTATTTAAAATAATAAACCTGAAGTTAAATGCTGCCATTTCAGCTCTGAGAGGTGCCTTTGCTCCAGCCCTGCACAAGAAGATAACAAAAGAATACAGAATAAACATAAAAGCACAAAAAAGTGTATTTACTAAGGACAACCAGATTTTCTTAGTTTAATAATTTCCTTGATTATGAATAAGATGACAAGCTTGGTTTTTTTTTTTATCTTGTCTAACAGAAAAGGGCATGTTATGATTGGCACATTTAGGAAGTATCAGGTTTGCTGTTAAACAGATTATAAAACATGTTTACACAATAGCAAACCATGAGATTATTCAAGGTCACGTTTCTATTGCTTACTCAGTTATCTATTTGCATGAATCAATTTTAACCTCCAAAGTCATCCAGTATAATCCAAACATTAATAGTGCATAAGTCACAAACGGTTCAGAGAAATGACAGCTTAGGGCTGGAAATTCTAATTATGGAGCAGCTGTTTTCAAAGGTAAGTGGCACATTGTGGAAACAAGGCAGATGGCCTTCTAAAGAACACCCAGAATCTCCTGGGGGCAGGGGGACAGGGGCAGAGTCCCCAGATAGCAGAGGCTTGGAGCAGCAATCTGGTTAAAAGATGGACTAAGTGTTGTTTTCAAGGTATGTCATAGGCGGGATTAGAAAAGAACAATGATGCCCTAGTTTTACTAGAAGTTCAATGTGAACTTATTAAAAAGACAAGGACTTTCTCTACATAATAACTTAACCATCCAAAGCAGGAAGTTGACACTTAAACACTATCACCATGTAATCTGTTTACACCATTCAAATTTCACTTATTATTCTAGTGTGTGACCCATCCCTCCATTTTCTTCTTCTGTTTCTGGTTCCAATTCAGGATAATGTGTCAACCTCACTTTTGATGTCTCTTTTATTTTCAGTCTGGAATGACTCTTCAGTCTGGGGTTGTCTTTCATATATTTTTGAAGATTTCAAACCAGTTGTTCTGTGTAAGTTCCCTCTGTTTGGGTTTGTATGGTGTTTCCTTATGATTATACTGTTTGCCATTTGTCAGGAATATCATGAAAGTGGGACTGTGTTTCTTTCAGTGTGTCATACCAAATGACATATATTGTCAATCTTTCCCATTACGGGCGATGCTTATTTTGATCTCTGGTCAGAGTTAGGCAAGTGTATTTAAAATAATAAACCTGAAGTTAAATGCTGCCATTTCAGCTCTGAGAGGTGCCTTTGCTCCAGCCCTGCACAAGAAGATAACAAAAGAATACAGAATAAACATAAAAGCACAAAAAAGTGTATTTACTAAGGACAACCAGATTTTCTTAGTTTAATAATTTCCTTGATTATGAATAAGATGACAAGCTTGGTTTTTCTTTTTATCTTGTCTAACAGAAAAGGGCATGTTATGATTGGCACATTTAGGAAGTATCAGGTTTGCTGTTAAACAGATTATAAAACATGTTTACACAATAGCAAACCATGAGATTATTCAAGGTCACGTTTCTATTGCTTACTCAGTTATCTATTTGCATGAATCAATTTTAACCTCCAAAGTCATCCAGTATAATCCAAACATTAATAGTGCATAAGTCACAAACGGTTCAGAGAAATGACAGCTTAGGGCTGGAAATTCTAATTATGGAGCAGCTGTTTTCAAAGGTAAGTGGCACATTGTGGAAACAAGGCAGATGGCCTTCTAAAGAACACCCAGAATCTCCTGGGGGCAGGGGGACAGGGGCAGAGTCCCCAGATAGCAGAGGCTTGGAGCAGCAATCTGGTTAAAAGATGGACGGCTAAGTGTTGTTTTCAAGGTATGTCATAGGCGGGATGCTTTTGTAAACTTAGATTACATACAACAGATCAATGAAAGGGTAATTCCCTAAATATGCTTTTACACCCACTTCACATACTACTGAGAGAAGGTCCATTATTCATATCAAAAAAATAACCATTTGTAACAAATGGCCTAAAACCAATCTGGCCTACAGATGATCATGAAGTCCTTGCTGAGAAATTTCAGCAGTTCTCTAACAGGCCCACAGGCATTACTTGATCCACACCAGGCAGTGTGTCACAATTTAAGCAAGTCTCAGACAAGAGACCATACAATGTACACATGTTAGCAAGCAGGCAGGTCCAGCTCACAGCTTTGGATGGTTCTCTCTCTGCTGCTGTGGACATTAATCAGCATCTAAGAAGTGCGATCTGAAGGAGACTTGCTGACACACAACAGGACTGTATAGGCAACATTTGAGCTAGATTAAGCAAGAGGATCCTTCCGGGATGTGGAAGCACCCAGGGCAAAGAGGCCCTAGACCTCTTAAGAGTCACCAAAAAATCTAAAGATAGAAAACAGCATCGATACATTGAGCAGGTTCTTTTGTTGTTTCTTTCTTATTGCAAGTTTCCTATTCTGCTTACTATAGAAAAATGAGAAAATATAGTCATTAAAAAGTATTAGCAACCTATGATCTTATTTGGCATGGATTACTGATTTTAAACATGTAAATATCTATAGATTGATATTTACAAGTAAACAAATTTTTTTATAAACATGGAACTTTGTTTTTCTTCTAAACATATAGATATCTTTCAATATCAATGCATATATTTGAAAGTCAACATTGATTAACACATGGGTTAAATAGAACCAGTCTGCTACTGTGAGGGTCTTAGGTTGTTTCTAACTTTTTGTTTTCACAAATAACCCTGCCAGAGAACATCCTGGCAAAGTTTTTTAATCATTTCCTTAAGAAAAATTCCTGGAAGTAATGTTGCCAAGTGAAAGTTCATGCATATTTAAGTTTTCTTTCTTTCCTTATTTCCTTGTCCTGAAGTATTATGTGCTCATCTTCTTAACACTTGCTTCCAATTTCAGTGAGAAAATAAAGGACACCAGAAGATAATTTCCGCTCTCCCCAACAACACTTCTACCACCTTCTGACCTGAGCCCTGTCCTCCCTTCTCCTCTCCTTGGGTTCTGGATGCCAGCCGCCCCTGCCTATCCATGGGCACTGCTCCAGCTGGTGTCTTTTCACTTTATTTTACCATCCATTTTTCCTCTTCTTCCTATGGATCATTTGTTGGTGTTCAGTTACTAAATCTGAATAACTTTGTGATCCCATGGATTGCAGCATGCCAGGCTGCCCTGTCCTTCACCATCTGCCAGAGTTTGCTCAAACTCATAATCCTGTGGATCATTGTTATCAATAAAACAACTCTTATCTTTCCCATCTTTCTGAACAAATAAACAGAATCCTTCTCTTGGTCCCTTTTCCACTTCTAACCACAGATTTATTTCTCTTCTCCCCTTGGCAACAAACTTCTGAAGACAGCAAATTGTCTTCATGGTTCCGATTCCTCCAATTCTTCCTTAAACTCACTTTTATTAGGCTTTCTTGTGCACACATCACCAAAACTGTTCTTGTCAAGGTCAACCATGACCTTCGAGTTGCTGTAGCCAATGAACAACTTTTCCTCTCATTTTACCTAACCAGTCCACAGCAGTTGACACTGACCATGAACGCTTCTTCCTTGTAAGAGTTTTTTTTTTCTTTTTTCAGGAGGCTGCAGAATATCACGAGCTCCTGGTGGTCCTTTTCTTTCACTTCGCCTTTTTCAGCATCTCTTGCTGGCTCATTCTCATTTCCTTGAACTTAACTGTATTGTATTCCGGGAGGTATGGTTTGGACACCTCTTTGTTGTTTAAAGGCACTCTTTTGGTAATCTCAGTCGGTCTCTTGGCCACAAATATGTTAGTTCAGTTTAGATTCTCAGTTTTGTCTGGCTCTGCCTCCCCATGGACTGCAGCATGCCAGGCTTCCCTGTCCTTCACCATCTCCTGGAGTCTGCTCAAACTCATGCCCACTGAGTCTGTGATGCCATCCAACCATTTCATCCTCTATCAACCCATTCTCCTTCTGTCTTCTATTTAACAAATTCCCAAATGTAACACTCCAACCTAGGGCCCTTCTCTCATCTGCTCCCCACCCCCAACTCCAGATCCAACCGCTCCTTGACACTACAAATACAAATACAATACAAATACAAGACTGAACTCCCAGTCTTCCCCCTTCCTAATGGCTCCTCCTACAGATGTCCCTATCTTAGTCAATGGCAACTCTAGCTAAGCCGTAAACCTTGAACTCTTCCTTGATCTCTCACTCTATCCATCCAAACCTTCAGGAAATCCTGTTTGTCACACTTTCAGTTTGTATCTAGTACCATACCACTGTCACCACCACTCGGGTCTGAACCACCAGAACATCTTGCCTGGACTGTTGAAATAACTCCATGACTCGTCTGCCTGCTTCTACCTTGCCCCTCTAGAAACAATTGCCAACACAGCCAGAGGGGTACCAACAAAGAATGGTCCAGGTCATATAACGCTCTTGCTCAGGGTCGGACAATGGCTTCCCATCTCACTCAGAGTAGAATCAGAGTTCTTGTAAAGACCTTGTGTGTGCAGGTTGCTCAGTTGTGTCCAACTCTTTGTGACCCCATGGACTACAGCTGATAGGCTCCTCTGTCAATGGAATTCTCCAGGCAAGAATACTGGAGTGGGTAGTCGTTCTCTTCTCCAGCAGATCTTCCCAACCCAGGGGTCAAATCCATGTCTCCCACATTGCAGGCAGATTCTTTACCATCTGAACTAAAGATCTTAGTCTCACATAATCAGTTTCATTGTCTTTCTAACCTCAAATCCTGCTACTTTCCTCCTTTTGCTTGATCTGTTCCCATCATGTGTCATTGGTTTGCATGGAAATCTTTTCCCACAGACACCTGAAAGGCATACTCTCTCATCTCTACTCAGTTTTTGCTTAAATATCACCTTTCTCTGAGCCCTTCTTGACATTTATTTAAAAATCACAATCTAAGGCTTCCCTTTGGTCCAGTGGCTAAGACTGTGCTCCCAATGCAGGGGGCCCAGATTACATTCCTGGTCAGATAACTAGGTCCCACATGCCACAACTAAAACCCACCATCACTAAATAAATCAATACATATACTTATTCAGGTCACCAGTCTCCTAGTCTTCACCCATTCCCTAATGGTAACACTCCAACCTAGGGCCCTTCTCTCATCTGCTCCCACCACCACTCCAGATCCAACCGCTCCTTGACACTACAAATACAAATACAATACAAATACAAGACTGAACTCCCAGTCTTCCCCCTTCCTAATGGCTCCTCCTACAGATGTCCCTATCTTAGTCAATGGCAACTCTAGCTAAGCCGTAAACCTTGAACTCTTCCTTGATCTCTCACTCTATCCATCCAAACCTTCAGGAAATCCTGTTTGTCACACTTTCAGTTTGTATCTAGTACCATACCACTGTCACCACCACTCGGG
The DNA here is from genome assembly GCA_022376925.1 of Tragulus kanchil. Taxonomy (NCBI): domain Eukaryota; kingdom Metazoa; phylum Chordata; class Mammalia; order Artiodactyla; family Tragulidae; genus Tragulus; species Tragulus kanchil. The sequence continues at coordinate 237,805,481 of JAIOJX010000004.1, read as the reverse complement.
TCTGAACCACCAGAACATCTTGCCTGGACTGTTGAAATAACTCCATGACTCGTCTGCCTGCTTCTACCTTGCCCCTCTAGAAACAATTGCCAACACAGCCAGAGGGGTACCAACAAAGAATGGTCCAGGTCATATAACGCTCTTGCTCAGGGTCGGACAATGGCTTCCCATCTCACTCAGAGTAGAATCAGAGTTCTTGTAAAGACCTTGTGTGTGCAGGTTGCTCAGTTGTGTCCAACTCTTTGTGACCCCATGGACTACAGCTGATAGGCTCCTCTGTCAATGGAATTCTCCAGGCAAGAATACTGGAGTGGGTAGTCGTTCTCTTCTCCAGCAGATCTTCCCAACCCAGGGGTCAAATCCATGTCTCCCACATTGCAGGCAGATTCTTTACCATCTGAACTAAAGATCTTAGTCTCACATAATCAGTTTCATTGTCTTTCTAACCTCAAATCCTGCTACTTTCCTCCTTTTGCTTGATCTGTTCCCATCATGTGTCATTGGTTTGCATGGAAATCTTTTCCCACAGACACCTGAAAGGCATACTCTCTCATCTCTACTCAGTTTTTGCTTAAATATCACCTTTCTCTGAGCCCTTCTTGACATTTATTTAAAAATCACAATCTAAGGCTTCCCTTTGGTCCAGTGGCTAAGACTGTGCTCCCAATGCAGGGGGCCCAGATTACATTCCTGGTCAGATAACTAGGTCCCACATGCCACAACTAAAACCCACCATCACTAAATAAATCAATACATATACTTATTCAGGTCTCTAGTTGTGGCATGCAAACTCTTAGTTGCTGCATGTGAGATACAGTTCCCTGACCCAGGGATTGAATCTGGACCCCTTGTATTGGGAGCTGGGAAGCTTAAACACTGAACATGATGAAAGTCTTTAAAATAAATATTTTTAAAAAATAAAAATCACAATCCCCTACCCCATTGCTTCTAATATGCTTCGCTACTTGATTTTTCCCCATATCACTACAGATTTCATTATTTCCTTTGTTGTCTAGAGCCTCCCATTAGAATCCAAGTGCCTGGGCTTCCCTGGTGGTCCAGTGGGTAAGGACACCGCCTTGCAGTGCAACAGGCGCCAGTTCAATCCCTGGCCTGGGAAGATCCCACGTGCCGCAGAGCGGCTGGACCGATGTGTCCAATCACCGAGACGGAGCTCTGGAGCGCATGCGCCCAGAGCCAGTGCTCTGCGACAACAGATGCCACCGCGATGGGAGGCCCACACGGGCCAAAGAACAAAGATGGATGAAACTAGACAAATGAAAGACCAGTGGAAGTGGCCCGCCCACCCCCCCCCCTCCCCACCCCTGCCAAAATAAATAAATAAATAAATGTTTAAAAAAAAAAAAAAAGAATCCAAGGGCCACTAGATTGACTGTCATATCTTCTGCACCTGGAAAACCCCCAGCATGCAACAGGTGCTCAGGACATGTCTGATGAGTGAAGAAATCTTTCAAAAAATTAGAAAAGTAAAAGAAGAGAATTAGAAAAAATATTACCCATATATTTAAAAAGGAAATTTTAGTCAACCATGAGAAAGAAAGCAATCCTGCCATTTATAATAACATGGATGGACCTATGGATATTCATCTAGGTGAAATATCAGACAGAGAAAAACAAATACTGTGTGATCTCACTTAAAAATAATAGAAACTAAAGAACATGACAGAAAAAAAAGAGAAGAGCTGAGGGTGGGGATTATGGGGATAAGCTGGATAAAGAGAAAAAATTTCCAGTGATAAGTTGTAAGGATCTCATGTACAGCATGGTGGCTATAGCTGATAATACTGTAATATGTACTTGAAAGTTGAGAAAAGAGTAGATCTTAAATGTGTATGTGTGTGCATTCTCAATTATATCTGCCTTTAGGCCCCATAGACTGTAGTCCAACAGGCTTTTCTGGCCGTGGAATTTTCCAGGCAAGAATACTAGAGCAGGTTGCCATTTCCTATTCCAGGGGACCTTCCCAACCCAGGGATCAAACCTGTGTCTCCTGCATTGCAGATGGATTTTTTACCACTAGCTCCATCTGGGAAGTCCCATAAATCTTAAATGTTCTCACTCCCCAAAAGAAATGGTAATTATATAATAGGATGGAGGTTTCAGGTAAAGTTATGATGGCAATCATTTTGCAATATATAATTATCAGATCTACACACTGTACTCCTTAAACTTACACAATGCTGTGTATGTCAGTCAATTCTATCTCAGTATAACTGAAAAAAAAATCCATAACCACACTATCCAGAGAACCACTGCTTTCATACATATAAACTCACGTCTTCCCCCCCTGTATTCATATGTATTTTTGGTGGGGTCACTCTGTGTGTGTGTTTAGTCACTAAGTTGTGTCTGACTCTTTGCAAACACATGGACTGTAGGACGCCAGGCTCCTTTGTCCTCCACTATCTCAGAGTTTGCTCAGGTTAGTGTCCACTGAGTCAGTGATACTCTCCAACCATCTCGTCCCTCTGCAGCCCCCTTCTACTTTTGTTTTCAATATTTCCCAGCATCAGGGTGTTTTCCAGTTTGTCACCTCTTTGTATCAGGTAGCCAATGTCTTGAAGCTTCAACTTCAGCAACAGTCCTTTTAATGAAGATTCAGAGTTGATTTCCTTTAAGGTTTTTTTCCTTGAGAGTCAAGGGACTCTCAAGAGTTTTCCCCAGCACCATAATTTGGAAGAATCGATTCTTCAGCATTTAGCCTTTGGACTAAACTGAACTAACTCTCACATCCATACATCACTACTGGGAAAGCTATAGCTTTGACTAGATGATCTTTGTCGGCAAAGTGATGTCACTCTCTATATAGTTTTAAAACCTGCTTTAAATTGTTCAATATACGTATAATTTAGACTTTGATCACATAACCCACAGAGCCATTCAGAAATACCAAGTTAAACCTTGCTGGGAGTTTTTTATTGTTGTTGTTTTGTTTTCTTTGGGGAGGTGGTGCGGAGGGAGGGGGGCAAGCGGGCTACTTCTATTGGTCTTTCATTTGTCTATTTTCATCCATCTTTGTTCTTTGGCCCATGTGGGCCTCCCATCGCAGTGGCCTCTGTTGTCGCAGAGCACCTGCTCTCGGTGCATGCGCTACAGAGCTCCGGCTCGGTAATTGGACACATCGGTCCAGCTGCTCCGTGGCATGTGGGATCTTCCCAGGCCAGGGATCGAACCAGTGCCCCTTGCACTGCAAGGTGGTGTCCTTACCCACTGGACCACCAGGGAAGCCCTTGCTGGGAGTTTATGAGGGTCCATTTTTGCACCTTCTCCCTTGAAACTTGTTCATGTCATATTTGGTTTTTTTTTTTTTTTTTAATAATCCAACCAATATAATAAACTTGCCTCTGAGCTTGAAATCTGTCTTGGCAGACTTTACTTTCAGTGGCTTCCCAGATTCCGGTCCCCTTCACCACTTCTCACTCTATACACATTCCTCCTCCTCCTCTAATAATTTCAGGGATTCAAGAGAATGAAAAGTGAACACTCTTGATGGAGAAAATTTCCAGAATTTCAGAATCTTACTTGTTAAAACTCAGAAAGTCTGATAGCTTGAGTGAGGATGGCCAAGTATGGACACAGCTGTTATCCACTCATGGTATTTTGATGACTCAATAAACTATTGCTGCCTTGTTTAGTGAACCAGCTGTGCCTTGTGTGACTCCACGGGGTGCCATGGACACAGACCACAGTGAGAAGCCACCCCCTCGGAGCTGTGCGATGTGGCAGCCCCCCAAAAGGTCTGGTTACATTACACTCCATTTTAGGAATCATATCTGAAATGCTTGCTTTCTTTGACTCTGCCTTTGCCCTCACTATCTATTGAGCATTTGTCTAAGAAAAGCACACTTTTTATTGTTGTAATGAAAAGCTTTAAATTATCCTTTTTTGATCCTTTCTCTGGTGGACAAAGAAAGGAATACAAGCCATTTGGTCCAGTAAAATGAGCAGACATGTCTGCCAAATGAGTTTGCTAACAGGTCTCTTCAGGGGAAGCCTGGGAGAAAAGCAAACAGCTGAGCTTTGAAACTCATGACATCTCTGATGGGTCAATCAGTCTCTGGCTTCTTTGCACCTTGATGCCTTGCCTGCTTTTCATCTATTTACTCTGACCTTCAACCCCTAGCTCAAGCCCCATGTTGCATGTGATGGGTCTTACCTGTATGAATCTAGTCTTCTCTCATTGCTGTAGGAACTTTTTTTTAGACCTAAGAATCCCATTCTACCAAACCAAGAATCCAATAAACCCTTACCCAAAATGTTAGCAAGCAAAATAAACCAAGGCAGAGCTGCTCTCGCTAAAAAGATTCTACCTCTTGGCCTGTAGATCTCTTGGAAGCAGAATCTGAAAACTTGGCACCTCTGCTGGGACTCATGCTCAAAGGATCCTCTTTCCTCCTATCCACATGCACTCTCTGTTCGATTCACCTGGAGACAGAGCACGGCCCTTGCTTAAGGTGCAAAATTTTAGAGAGGAGCACTGAAAACACTCCATAATCAAGCTAAAGAGTATTTTAATGTGCTATTTTAACAATCAAAATTAATGCAAAAATTATGATGAACGAAGTATGAACATGTTAGATAAAGACAGGATCAGCAATGGTGCTATGCTGAGCCACATTGGAACTTGAAACGAAAGGAAAAAATGAGTCATACTGAACTGAATCTTGGTAATACTCATCTTGATTACTGTGTTTCTGGTGTCCCTTTCAATTTGAGCCCAAAGTGAGTGTCTCACTTCCCTTCACCTGCCTCTCCTGGTATCCTTTACATCACTACACCACATTGTCCTGTAGCTGTTTCTCGTATCTGTCTTCTCTTCTTAGATCCTACTCTCCCTGAGCATATGAGTACCAGGTCATACTAGTCAGTATTCCAATATATAAGGCTCATCGTAGGCTTTTAATAATCATTTTTTGAATGAATTGATTGAACTAGTAACTATTGCTTATGGGTATTTCCATCTGGCTCAACCTCTAACTAGTCCTGTGATTGCAGGCGAATGATCATTTCTCTGGCTTTTGCTTGTTTAACTGTAAAATGAAAGACTTGGTCATTTCAAATGTCCTTCTGTGTCTGTGTATAGAAATCATCTATCAGTAGAAGCCTAAGTCTTCCCAAATATTCCCAGCCTCCAAGTTGATGGTATCAATAAGGCAGCTGCCAACATGCTGGTATTTTACAGAGTACAGAGCTGAATTCAGGAAAGCTATGGAGTTATCTGTAAAATACCCTCCCCAGATAATTGCTTTAAACATACATGTTGCTGAGATTGTATTTTCAAATTGCTTAGAGGGTTATTTCTCCAGTAATGCTGTCCTGGTTGGGAAATTCAGGCTCTGTCTTTTAATTAGACCAATGTATGTTAAGAAATACCTTTCTCCTCATTTCCAATCCTGTCAGTCTGTTGTCTTTAAATCTGGGAAAAGCCATAGAAGTATTGGAAAGAATCTTGTGCTTTCTTATCATCCTTTGCCTGTGGTTGCAAGAGAAGAAAAGAAAGATGAGGGTAAAGCAATTATGCATGCTCATTCACTGGAGACAGAGCACGGCCCTTGCTTAAGGTGCAAAATTTTAGAGAGGAGCACTGAAAACACTCCATAATCAAGCTAAAGAGTATTTTAATGTGCTATTTTAACAATCAAAATTAATGCAAAAATTATGATGAACGAAGTATGAACATGTTAGATAAAGACAGGATCAGCAATGGTGCTATGCTGAGCCACATTGGAACTTGAAACGAAAGGAAAAAATGAGTCATACTGAACTGAATCTTGGTAATACTCATCTTGATTACTGTGTTTCTGGTGTCCCTTTCAATTTGAGCCCAAAGTGAGTGTCTCACTTCCCTTCACCTGCCTCTCCTGGTATCCTTTACATCACTACACCACATTGTCCTGTAGCTGTTTCTCGTATCTGTCTTCTCTTCTTAGATCCTACTCTCCCTGAGCATATGAGTACCAGGTCATACTAGTCAGTATTCCAATATATAAGGCTCATCGTAGGCTTTTAATAATCATTTTTTGAATGAATTGATTGAACTAGTAACTATTGCTTATGGGTATTTCCATCTGGCTCAACCTCTAACTAGTCCTGTGATTGCAGGCGAATGATCATTTCTCTGGCTTTTGCTTGTTTAACTGTAAAATGAAAGACTTGGTCATTTCAAATGTCCTTCTGTGTCTGTGTATAGAAATCATCTATCAGTAGAAGCCTAAGTCTTCCCAAATATTCCCAGCCTCCAAGTTGATGGTATCAATAAGGCAGCTGCCAACATGCTGGTATTTTACAGAGTACAGAGCTGAATTCAGGAAAGCTATGGAGTTATCTGTAAAATACCCTCCCCAGATAATTGCTTTAAACATACATGTTGCTGAGATTGTATTTTCAAATTGCTTAGAGGGTTATTTCTCCAGTAATGCTGTCCTGGTTGGGAAATTCAGGCTCTGTCTTTTAATTAGACCAATGTATGTTAAGAAATACCTTTCTCCTCATTTCCAATCCTGTCAGTCTGTTGTCTTTAAATCTGGGAAAAGCCATAGAAGTATTGGAAAGAATCTTGTGCTTTCTTATCATCCTTTGCCTGTGGTTGCAAGAGAAGAAAAGAAAGATGAGGGTAAAGCAATTCACTGCATGCATAGAACTATGACTCCACAGAGTACCTACCATCTCATCTACTGCACATAGCCTTCTGTGGGAAGCACCTCAGTCAAAATTTCCACCCTCAGGGAGTTTTCAGATCTTCCTTGATGCCTTGTAGAGAAAATATGAGCACAGAAGCATTCCGAGTTGGCTAGGTGATCAACTACCAAGACGGAAAGAATAGTAGGAGGAAAGAAGGAAGCAGATCATCTTTATGTGTCTAGTGTGTGAGGACTTGGAAGTCTTATCTTGTCCATTTTTGTGACTGTCTTTTTTTACATTATTATTATTATTATTATTTTGATTTTGGCCTCTCTCTCTCTCTTTTTTTTTTTTTTTTTAGTTTTCATCCATCTTTATTCTTTGGCCTGTGTGGCCTCCCATTGCAATGGCCTCTCTCACTGCAGAGCACCGACACTGGGTACATGCGCTCCAGAGCACAGGCTCCTAATTGGACACACCGGTCCAGTCACTCCACGGTATGTGGTATCTTCCCAGACCAGGGATCGAACCAGTACCCCTTGCACTTCAAGGCGAACTGTTTACCCACTGTACCACCAGGGAAACCCTGAATTAATTTTTATTGGTGTATAACTGATTTATAATGTTGTATTAGTTTTTGCTGTATAGCCAAGTAGGTACAGTTATACATGTATCCACTCTGTATAGATTCTTTCCCCATAATAGGTCATTACAGTACTGAGTAATGAGTATTGTTTCTTGTGCTATACAGCAGGTTCTTATTAGTATAAATGTGTTTTTCAATTGTATTACTAGGGCATCCCTGGTGCCTCAATGGTAGTCTGCCTGCCAGTGCGGGAGATACGGGTTGAATTCCTGGATCAGGAACATTCCCTGAAGAAGGAAATGGCACCCCCTACTCCAGTGTTTTTGCCAGGGAAATCCCATGGACAGAGGAGACTGGTGAGCTACGGTCCATGGGGTTGCAAAGAGTAGGACACAACTTAGAGACTAAACAACAAGAACAAATTACTTATTATAACACACTAGTAGGGACACTAGGCTTAGAGCAAAAGTCAGTCAGGCAGCATAATAACTTGCTTTCCCAAATTGTGTATGTATGAAGTCTTGTAATATGTTTGAAATATGTTACTTGGCCTGTGAAGTTTAACCAGAAAAAGAATATTGCTTTAACTCTCTTCCCCTCAGTGATGCAGACCCTGGGTTTGAGAGTGGCTTTTTGTTTAACCAACTCATCCACTGAGTGTTTGCTTATTAGGTTATCACCGAGGTTTGGAAACTCTAGTCAGGGAATTAAAACAGGCCCATCATTTTCACGCTAAGTATGATTTTGACTTTGCAACACAAAGCTTCCCACATATTATTCAGTAGTTCCAAAAGCTCTGGTTTCAGTGACCAAAATTCTCCACCTGGCTCCAAGCTCCACAATTTTTCTTTCCTCTTTTCAGAGGTAAGCTAGATTCTGGCTGTTTCCACAAAGGAGGGCTCAGAGGGAAACCTGCCTCCTTTGTCATTCTAAATCCGTGACCTTGAAACAACAGCTTTGGGACAGCAAAGCCTGTAACACTTGTTTTGTGCTTTTTTTTTTTTTTTTTTTTAAATGAGTTTACCCTAATGTTGTCCTGCCTCTCCTTCCTTCTCTACCCCTGACCCCAGGCCATGAGAGAGGGGTGAGATTTAACCATCCATGACAGATGGCAATTTGGCAGCCCTGGAATGTGGCGGTTTGTTTACCTAGGGGTCAAATGTCAGGCCAGAAACGCACACACATCCCAGGCCTCAACCTCAGTCTGAGAGAGTCAGCCTTCTTGTTGGGAAGCAGAGGGGTTCAACTAAGCTCTCAAATATTCATAACATTCTGGCCTGTGTGCCCCAGTAAGCACTTCTATCTTTAAGTAATGTCAGATGAATCAAGGGAGGACAGTGACTCATCCAGCATTTGTAATGGTTGAGGGGGTGATCTTATCAATAAAAAGGGGACTTGGAACCATTTAATTCAAAAATGACTAATTTCTGTTTTCATAGGGCAATTAGAACATCTATTCCACACTTGCTCAGTGATGTTTTTAATTAGCCAGTAAAATGGTAATAGAAATATTGGCATAGAGCTTTTTGAATGTAAAAGATAAAGCAGCATCACAAAAGTTAAGAATATGAAATAGCTGAAGGATGATATTTGATGGGGTTGGGGAGTTTCCGGTAAGCTTTGGATGGTTCCTCTTTTTATGCAGCACAACTTGCTTTGAGTCCCAGACGTCTGTGTTTTCCAGGTTTTGGCTTGCCAGGGAAAGCACGAGGGTCTTTCCACAGCCACAGAGTCTTGTTAGTGCTGGAGATGGCCAGGAAGTCAGCAGTGTTTCCCAGGATGCTGAAACATACTCTTTCCTGTAATAGGCCCAAGGAGAAGAGGGCAAAATAATTAGAAAACAAGGTCGCTTGTTTGTAGGAAAAGAACCTAAATTCAGAGAATTTCTCAACAGCAAATAGAAGATGACTGATGTACCCACGCATGACCGGGCACACGCATGGCCGGCCACATCGGTCCGGCCCTCCGCCACCTGCTGTGCATCTCGTCTGTGCCTGCCCTACCTTCCTTTACCTGCTCAACTTGTATGCGTCCTCGAAGGTGCAACTCTGGCATCAGCTTTTCCAGGAAATCTTCTGACACCCCAGAAGACGAGTGCGTGCGGGCTTCTGCATGCCTGTCTCAATCATCACCCTAATCATATTTTATTAGGTTATTTTTTTTCCATGTGGACTGTGACCTCCATGAGCTCAGTGACTACGGTTTAGTCATCAGGGTAGCTTCAGGACCAAGCCCAGGGCAAGTAAATACACGGCAACAGAGAGCAAATCAAATAACAGCTGATGGTTTGCAGTGATAAAAAACCAGCTTCTCACCTGGGGAAGGGGTTCAACTAAGCTCTCAAATATTCATAACATTCTGGCCTGTGTGCCCCAGTAAGCACTTCTATCTTTAAGTAATGTCAGATGAATCAAGGGAGGACAGTGACTCATCCAGCATTTGTAATGGTTGAGGGGGTGATCTTATCAATAAAAAGGGGACTTGGAACCATTTAATTCAAAAATGACTAATTTCTGTTTTCATAGGGCAATTAGAACATCTATTCCACACTTGCTCAGTGATGTTTTTAATTAGCCAGTAAAATGGTAATAGAAATATTGGCATAGAGCTTTTTGAATGTAAAAGATAAAGCAGCATCACAAAAGTTAAGAATATGAAATAGCTGAAGGATGATATTTGATGGGGTTGGGGAGTTTCCGGTAAGCTTTGGATGGTTCCTCTTTTTATGCAGCACAACTTGCTTTGAGTCCCAGACGTCTGTGTTTTCCAGGTTTTGGCTTGCCAGGGAAAGCACGAGGGTCTTTCCACAGCCACAGAGTCTTGTTAGTGCTGGAGATGGCCAGGAAGTCAGCAGTGTTTCCCAGGATGCTGAAACATACTCTTTCCTGTAATAGGCCCAAGGAGAAGAGGGCAAAATAATTAGAAAACAAGGTCGCTTGTTTGTAGGAAAAGAACCTAAATTCAGAGAATTTCTCAACAGCAAATAGAAGATGACTGATGTACCCACGCATGACCGGGCACACGCATGGCCGGCCACATCGGTCCGGCCCTCCGCCACCTGCTGTGCATCTCGTCTGTGCCTGCCCTACCTTCCTTTACCTGCTCAACTTGTATGCGTCCTCGAAGGTGCAACTCTGGCATCAGCTTTTCCAGGAAATCTTCTGACACCCCAGAAGACGAGTGCGTGCGGGCTTCTGCATGCCTGTCTCAATCATCACCCTAATCATATTTTATTAGGTTATTTTTTTTCCATGTGGACTGTGACCTCCATGAGCTCAGTGACTACGGTTTAGTCATCAGGGTAGCTTCAGGACCAAGCCCAGGGCAAGTAAATACACGGCAACAGAGAGCAAATCAAATAACAGCTGATGGTTTGCAGTGATGAGGAAGGACCACAGCGTAACCAGGGAGAGCTTCTCAGAGGAGCGCTGAGTAACGTTGGAAGGAAGTGAAAGTAATTGGATTGGTTGGAAAAGGACTGGGCATATCATTTATGGGAAATGTCAGTAGCTGCACAGCCCTTCTCACATAAAACCTTTGTGGAGGAGATTCATGAGAATGGAATTAATAACAGAGGAAAAAGAGAACAGGCAGAGGGCTATGGAAAGCACTGCTATTCTGGATTGGACAGGCAGACCACAGCACTCTTTCCACTGCTGTGGTCAAGAGGGTGAGCCGATGCCAGCAGTACTCTGATCAAATGCTCACCAGAGAATCGCTCTTTGGCTTACTTAAATCCCACTGTGCTTTCAGTTTAATGCAGCATTTCCTTCATTTCCTGTCTGAAAATCCTTATGCATATTTCAGTGGTGGCTGTGGATGATTTCCATGTACTACTGTAAATCTATCCCTATAAAGATCCAAGCTAATTCAAGTTTTTCTTTTTTAAGGCTCCAACTTCTTTATCTTCAAGCAACTTGAGCCTCACCTTGAGTATGATTTGAGCACCAGTTCTCATGTATTTTTTATGACATGAAGAACCCTTTTCTGAGGCCTACAATCACAACAGCCCCATCAGGAAGAGGAAATGAGCAGGGCTGTTAACCAGAACACTCTGTGCTTTTTTAAACATTAACCATTGTTCAGGTCTGTAGACCTGGCTGCCGAAGGCAGTGTGGGGAATCCGGAATCACATGCAAAAAAAAAAAAAATTCGACTTATGGAAAATTTTAGAGTTACCATATCTGCCTTGATCCATAGAAGTATTATGCCAACTATGAATACGTTTACACATTACATACTTTTTTTAAAAAAGAAAAATAGAAGTACAACTAAACTGACCTATCTCTTAATCTGAAAATAACTCTATCTGATTCATGTCATGCTTACAGAGCAAAGTCATTCCATCTGACAGCATTTAAGTGAGGATGATTTTGTGCCCTTAGAACATTGCTATGAAAGAAGTTTTGTTTTAGCAATTAGAACTTGATAATCTTTGCTCTTTGCTGGCATAGCCTAGGTATATATGGGTTATCATTAATTTTTGTAGATGAAGGAGTCCTCTTTTTTTTTAAATGTATTTATTTTTAATTGAAGGATAGTTGCTTTACAGTACTGTGTGGGTTTCTAACAAACACCAAGGAGTACTCTTCCTGGCTTTCTTGATTTTTCTTTTTCTATTAATGTGAATTATGGGAAGCAGGACATAAACGGTTCTATCAGAAATGGGATGGGGGCTTCCCCTGGTGGTCCAATGGATAAGGACACCGCCTTGCAGTGCAAGGGGTGCCGGTTCGATCCCTGGCCTGGGAAGATCCCACATGCCGCGGAGCGGCTGGACGGATGTGTCCAATCACCGAGCCGGAGCTCTGGAGCGCATGCGCCCAGAGCCGGCGCTCTGCAACTACAGATGCCACCGTAATGGGAGGCCCACAGGAGCCAAAGAACAAAGACGGATGAAAACAGAGAAAGGAAAGACCAATAGAGGTGGCCCGCCCGCTCCCCTCCCTCCCCAACCCCCGCCCAAAAATAAATAAATAAATAAATCTTTAAAAAAAAAAAAAAGAAATGGGATGGCTGCTGTCATCGTCATCATTGTCATTTTGGTATTGAGCACTTACTATGCCATGTACAGTGCCAATGACTTTTACACATTAGATCATAGAACTTGGCACTTATTTCTCAAGGTGAACTAGAATATTTTATGTAAGCATCTGTCTCCACTAAATTCTGTCTTCACTGTAGTCTCCTGTGTACAGGGCCCATAACTTACTCATTTTGTTACCCCAGCATGCTGTACAGATTGGGCACTCAATAAATGTCTGTTATATAAGTAGAAATAACTTGAGGTAACAAAATGATACCATTTTTAGAATCTTAAAACCTATTACAGCCATGCTATGATGTTTTTTCTAATAGCAAAATCTGGTAACAAACTATGTCCCAACCATAGGGAAACAGTTCAATATGAGTAAGACCCCATATAACAGACATACTTAATACAGTTAGCAGAAACACATTCACTGTGAAGGCGCTGCTATCAGAAGTATAAATAGCTCATGTATTGGGAACACTTTCCTTTTTGGTCTCCTATTAGGGTTTCAGATCAGAACTTTCCCCAGTCTTTCCACCTCCAGATTGTCTCTGTACTAAGGGATTCTTTTCCTGTTCCCCCTACCTGGCCACTTGCCTTTTATCTTAATTAATTCTTTTTTTTTTTTTTTTTTGTATCCTTTTTCCTACCACATCTAAGCCTTCTTAGGTGCTTTGTGTGTTAACTTATTCACTCTCAAAATTCTGTCAAAACTGTATTGGCATTTTCAGCAACGAGGCATCCTGCTAGGAAACGGTTCCTGTCTTGCTATAAACAACATTCCTTTTTAGGGGCTATTTTGCATAGGACCCTTCATAACCCAGCAAGAGAGCTGCCCAGACAATTTCTGATGAGATAAAATTAGACCTTTCCCCCAAATAACAACAAGATAATAATAAATACATATATGCCCTCAAAGAGCATTTGTTTGGTTCTGCACAAATCAGAAGGGATTATTTGCACACCTCAGGATTAATGATCAATGAATTAGCAGAATTTCTGATCCTATTAGAAATGCTAATCTCCTGAGAACAGAGAGAACCGTTTGTGAAAGGGCTGAACTGCCCAGGTGGTGCCTGTCCCCAGTGACCTGGCTCTGTGAGAAAGAAAGGAAAAGGGGAGGGAAAGAATATTTGTTCAGTGCCTGTCGTAGTCCAGACTTTGGGCAAGGGGCTTTCATACACCCAATGTAGTTTACCGTCATGTTAATCTTTGAAAGCAGGATTACAGTCAGCTTTGTTCCTGATGGAAAAACCTGAAGATCAGCAAGAGTAAGTAGCCAAACCTGGGCCACAGGCAGGAAGTGGCAAACCTAGAAGCGAGGATTTGAACTCAGGCTTTTATGAGTCCAAAGTCTGCCATGCTGTTGTTAGAACAGTGGCAGGGTTTGGTTAGATAGCTGGTAACAATGTTCAGACTATTAAAGACCAAAAAGCAAAGTACAGGTCATCTCTGCAAGTGATGCTGGGAAACAGTTCAATATGAGTAAGACCCCATATAACAGACATACTTAATACAGTTAGCAGAAACACATTCACTGTGAAGGCGCTGCTATCAGAAGTATAAATAGCTCATGTATTGGGAACACTTTCCTTTTTGGTCTCCTATTAGGGTTTCAGATCAGAACTTTCCCCAGTCTTTCCACCTCCAGATTGTCTCTGTACTAAGGGATTCTTTTCCTGTTCCCCCTACCTGGCCACTTGCCTTTTATCTTAATTAATTCTTTTTTTTTTTTTTTTTTGTATCCTTTTTCCTACCACATCTAAGCCTTCTTAGGTGCTTTGTGTGTTAACTTATTCACTCTCAAAATTCTGTCAAAACTGTATTGGCATTTTCAGCAACGAGGCATCCTGCTAGGAAACGGTTCCTGTCTTGCTATAAACAACATTCCTTTTTAGGGGCTATTTTGCATAGGACCCTTCATAACCCAGCAAGAGAGCTGCCCAGACAATTTCTGATGAGATAAAATTAGACCTTTCCCCCAAATAACAACAAGATAATAATAAATACATATATGCCCTCAAAGAGCATTTGTTTGGTTCTGCACAAATCAGAAGGGATTATTTGCACACCTCAGGATTAATGATCAATGAATTAGCAGAATTTCTGATCCTATTAGAAATGCTAATCTCCTGAGAACAGAGAGAACCGTTTGTGAAAGGGCTGAACTGCCCAGGTGGTGCCTGTCCCCAGTGACCTGGCTCTGTGAGAAAGAAAGGAAAAGGGGAGGGAAAGAATATTTGTTCAGTGCCTGTCGTAGTCCAGACTTTGGGCAAGGGGCTTTCATACACCCAATGTAGTTTACCGTCATGTTAATCTTTGAAAGCAGGATTACAGTCAGCTTTGTTCCTGATGGAAAAACCTGAAGATCAGCAAGAGTAAGTAGCCAAACCTGGGCCACAGGCAGGAAGTGGCAAACCTAGAAGCGAGGATTTGAACTCAGGCTTTTATGAGTCCAAAGTCTGCCATGCTGTTGTTAGAACAGTGGCAGGGTTTGGTTAGATAGCTGGTAACAATGTTCAGACTATTAAAGACCAAAAAGCAAAGTACAGGTCATCTCTGCAAGGCTGATGCTTGCTGTTGTTATGAACTGCAGGACTCCCTCCGACCCTGTCACATGTACCTGAAATGAGAAGTCACGTTATACCAGATGGGCTCTGGGAAGTCACAATCTTAGGCATCAGGATTTATGGCCACAACCCTAATGCCGACTGCATCATTTGAGCAGGGGCCGGCCCATGAGTAAAGAGGGCTTGAGGACCCAAGGAGCCAATCTCTATCTCTAACCAGCTGTATCTCTTTATGGAAATTTCACCATCCTAAAAATCATTCCACAGGACTTGCTTTTTCAGCTCCAAAATATCCTATTGAAATGCATCAACTCTTTAAAAAGGTAACTGAAAACTCCTTTATTATCCAGTGTCCTGGCAGGATACAGTTGGGTAAGGCCCATAGATCAGGTACGTGATGATGAAGCAAGAAGATGAGTTCTAGAAGCACAATTTTCCCCTTCCTACGTTGTCCCTCACTTTGAGTTCAGCCCTGTTTTTATGTTTCAATTTTCCTCTTGGTAAATGATCAATAATAATGAGATAAGCATTTAAACCAAGCAGAAGTAAAAGCATGAGTGGATTTAAATGACTGGTTTTCAGAACCACAGCCAAACTAACTTTAACATTTATGTATTTTAAAAATACTTATTTCTTTGGCTGCACTAAGTCTTAAATGCAGCATGCAGGATCTTCAACCTTCGTGGTGGCATGTGGGTTCTCTTAGTTGCAGTATGGGGACCCTTTAGTCGCCACGCGCTGCATATGGGGTCTAGTTCCGGACCAGGGATTGAACCTGGGCACCCTGCATGGGGAACGTGGAGTTTTAGCCACTGGACCACCAGAGAAGTCCAACACTTATGTTTTCTTTTTTAAGAAACATTTCATTTTAGAATAGTTCCAGAGTTATAGAAAAGTTATAAAGATAATACAGAGGATTCCTGTACATCCCACACCCATAGCCAAACCTGGGCCACAGGCAGGAAGTGGCAAACCTAGAAGCGAGGATTTGAACTCAGGCTTTTATGAGTCCAAAGTCTGCCATGCTGTTGTTAGAACAGTGGCAGGGTTTGGTTAGATAGCTGGTAACAATGTTCAGACTATTAAAGACCAAAAAGCAAAGTACAGGTCATCTCTGCAAGGCTGATGCTTGCTGTTGTTATGAACTGCAGGACTCCCTCCGACCCTGTCACATGTACCTGAAATGAGAAGTCACGTTATACCAGATGGGCTCTGGGAAGTCACAATCTTAGGCATCAGGATTTATGGCCACAACCCTAATGCCGACTGCATCATTTGAGCAGGGGCCGGCCCATGAGTAAAGAGGGCTTGAGGACCCAAGGAGCCAATCTCTATCTCTAACCAGCTGTATCTCTTTATGGAAATTTCACCATCCTAAAAATCATTCCACAGGACTTGCTTTTTCAGCTCCAAAATATCCTATTGAAATGCATCAACTCTTTAAAAAGGTAACTGAAAACTCCTTTATTATCCAGTGTCCTGGCAGGATACAGTTGGGTAAGGCCCATAGATCAGGTACGTGATGATGAAGCAAGAAGATGAGTTCTAGAAGCACAATTTTCCCCTTCCTACGTTGTCCCTCACTTTGAGTTCAGCCCTGTTTTTATGTTTCAATTTTCCTCTTGGTAAATGATCAATAATAATGAGATAAGCATTTAAACCAAGCAGAAGTAAAAGCATGAGTGGATTTAAATGACTGGTTTTTCAGAACCACAGCCAAACTAACTTTAACATTTATGTATTTTAAAAATACTTATTTCTTTGGCTGCACTAAGTCTTAAATGCAGCATGCAGGATCTTCAACCTTCGTGGTGGCATGTGGGTTCTCTTAGTTGCAGTATGGGGACCCTTTAGTCGCTACGTCGCTGCATATGGGGTCTAGTTCCGGACCAGGGATTGAACCTGGGCACCCTGCATGGGGAACGTGGAGTTTTAGCCACTGGACCACCAGAGAAGTCCAACACTTATGTTTTCTTTTTTTTTAAGAAACATTTCATTTTAGAATAGTTCCAGAGTTATAGAAAAGTTATAAAGATAATACAGAGGATTCCTGTACATCCCACACCCAGTTTCCCCTACTGTTAACACCTTATGTCTGCGTGGAGCATTTGTCACAGCTAAGGAACCAAAATTAATATGTCATTATTGACTCAAGATTGTACTTTATTCAGATTTCTCTAATTTTCAGCAACTGTCCTTTTCTGTTCTAATCCAGTTGTCTCATCTCTTCTAGTTCCTCTATAGACTATAAACATATCCCAGACTTTTCCTGTTTGTGATGACCTTGGGCAGTGTAAAGGACAGAATGTGTTTCAATTTAGCTTTCTCTGACGGTTTTCTCGTGGTTAGGTGGGGTTGATGGGTTTGGGGGAGGACCACCTCAGAGGTAAAGAACCCTTCTCTTCACCCCTGATCAAGATTATGCTCATTGCATGTGTGAGTGCTCAGCCATGTCTGTGTCTTTGCCCCCATGGACTGCAGCCTGCCAAGGTCTTCTGTCCATGGAATTTTCCAGGCAGGAATACTGGAGTGGGGTGCCACTTCCTACTCTAGGGGATCTTCCTGACCCAGGGATCAAACCTAATTATATTCATTAAAAGTTAAATCACTGTTGATTTAACATTTGCGTTTAAAGAAAATAAATCATGTGGCAAGTTGTCTGAACTGAGCAGGCCCTGTCCATTTTTTAAAAGGACAGAACTGCCACAA
The DNA here is from genome assembly GCA_022376925.1 of Tragulus kanchil. Lineage (NCBI taxonomy): Eukaryota > Metazoa > Chordata > Mammalia > Artiodactyla > Tragulidae > Tragulus > Tragulus kanchil. The sequence goes on along the minus strand of JAIOJX010000004.1, from coordinate 237,787,942 downwards.
AATCAACTTGTCAAAGTCTCTGGAAACAGTGTAATGTTTCATTCAGCCCAAGTCCAGGGTTGTAATGTTTATGCAACTTCCTTTTGCAGAAAATATTTGGAGTTCCTGAGGAGAGGAGGAGATGGCTGTCTTCAGTATGGAATGTAGTTAAGATGCCATGTATGAAGAATTTCACAGGCCAGCCGGGGAGTGAGCACTGTTTTCCCAGAACACCCGCTGTGGAACCCTGTCTGTTGAACCCACAGGCCCCAGGTCCCTGGAAGACACTATTAGCAGTGAAGCAGATTTTCCCATTTCCTGCCTCCCCTGAATTCAAATTATTTCCAAGCTGCCAGGCTGCTCCTGGGAATCTGCACCATTGCCTTGTAGGGAAAGTGCTGGCAGAACCACCTTTCATTTGTGTTGCATAAGAACATCATCTTCATTTCAATGATTTAGCGCTGCCTAAATTTAGCTGCCAGCCTTTAAATTTCTCTGAGCAGCTTTTAAACTCAGAAAGGGAAGAGGCATGCCAGCAGATTCTCTGCAGTCACTTCCCTCCTACCTTCCTGCAAGCTCCTTTCCAAGCAGCTGGGTGAAGCCAGCATCATTTAGAGAGCAATCATTTGCCAGGCCGGGAGGTGCCTGGCTGGAATGGATTCTCCCACGCTTTGGCCTGGCCCTGCCTGGGGAAGGCAGCGGGAGCTCCCAGCACTGCCTGACACTTCGGCACCTTTCTAGTTGCTTGCATCTTTCTGGTGTCAATTGCTTCCTTCTGCTTCTTGCCTCTCAAATCAATAGAGCCTGTCGGATTTTGGGGAGTTTTTTAAATTTCATTAATTTTTTTTTAAATTGGAGTACAATTGCTTTCCAATGCTGTGTTAGTTTCTACTGTATGATGAAGTGAATGAGCCATATGTATACACATATCCCCTCCCTGTGGACCTCCCTCCCACACACACCCTCTTCCCGCTCATCTAGGTCATGCCATCTTTTCCACATTTTTTCAAAATAGAAAGATCCTTTAAATTCTATAGTGCTTTACCGATTTCAAAAGTTCCACACCCACAACTTCATATAATCCCATTATTATTATTAGGATATATTTTGGGGCTCTTTCCATTTTTCCTGTCTTGCCAGACTGTCTTGTATGTTTCCTCTTCCCGTTCGGGTTCTCTGGTCCCCAGCCCTCGTGCTTTCACTGGAGCCCAAGGCCGTTTCCCGTGATGAGTGTCTTTTCCACTGCCTTCCTGCCGTAAGGGGAGGGGGCCGGCACAGGAATGGGGATGCCGGCTCACAGCCTTCTTCTCTGGCAAGGGCAAAAGCAGGCCCATCATGGGGGGGCCACACGCAGCTCCTCAGGGCTCCTCCCACACCCCTTTTAACTCGTTGTCTTCACAATCTCAAGGGTCTCATTGCTGCCAATTGCACTTTAGGGTTTTCATCTGATGCTTTCTGTGAGTTCTCCGTGAAGAAAACTAAGCTGAACTACACAATGACCTAAAATGTGGTCTAGGAATCCTTGAAATGAGTTATGGCCATTACAGACAGCACAACTTTCCACTTTAAATTTCTCTGAGCAGCTTTTAAACTCAGAAAGGGAAGAGGCATGCCAGCAGATTCTCTGCAGTCACTTCCCTCCTACCTTCCTGCAAGCTCCTTTCCAAGCAGCTGGGTGAAGCCAGCATCATTTAGAGAGCAATCATTTGCCAGGCCGGGAGGTGCCTGGCTGGAATGGATTCTCCCACGCTTTGGCCTGGCCCTGCCTGGGGAAGGCAGCGGGAGCTCCCAGCACTGCCTGACACTTCGGCACCTTTCTAGTTGCTTGCATCTTTCTGGTGTCAATTGCTTCCTTCTGCTTCTTGCCTCTCAAATCAATAGAGCCTGTCGGATTTTGGGGAGTTTTTTAAATTTCATTAATTTTTTTTTAAATTGGAGTACAATTGCTTTCCAATGCTGTGTTAGTTTCTACTGTATGATGAAGTGAATGAGCCATATGTATACACATATCCCCTCCCTGTGGACCTCCCTCCCACACACACCCTCTTCCCGCTCATCTAGGTCATGCCATCTTTTCCACATTTTTTCAAAATAGAAAGATCCTTTAAATTCTATAGTGCTTTACCGATTTCAAAAGTTCCACACCCACAACTTCATATAATCCCATTATTATTATTAGGATATATTTTGGGGGCTCTTTCCATTTTTCCTGTCTTGCCAGACTGTCTTGTATGTTTCCTCTTCCCGTTCGGGTTCTCTGGTCCCCAGCCCTCGTGCTTTCACTGGAGCCCAAGGCCGTTTCCCGTGATGAGTGTCTTTTCCACTGCCTTCCTGCCGTAAGGGGAGGGGGCCGGCACAGGAATGGGGATGCCGGCTCACAGCCTTCTTCTCTGGCAAGGGCAAAAGCAGGCCCATCATGGGGGGGCCACACGCAGCTCCTCAGGGCTCCTCCCACACCCCTTTTAACTCGTTGTCTTCACAATCTCAAGGGTCTCATTGCTGCCAATTGCACTTTAGGGTTTTCATCTGATGCTTTCTGTGAGCTCTCCGTGAAGAAAACTAAGCTGAACTACACAATGACCTAAAATGTGGTCTAGGAATCCTTGAAATGAGTTATGGCCATTACAGACAGCACAACTTTCCACTTATCAGGGTCCTAAAAGCATATCTAAGAAGGAGTTTTGTAATCGGGCCCATATGCTCCAGGCTTAATGACCAGGACGGCTCTTCGATGTTACACAATCCTTAACTGCTTTGATCGTTCCTGTCCTGGTCAGTGTACCCAGCTGGATAAATAACATTAGTCCAAGCAGAGCTTCCTGGACAAATGGTAAAAATGGATAATGCCCTACATTTTCCAGAAGCACAGGTGCTTCGGATCAATGGGGCTAACCTTGTGGAAACAATTAATGCTAAGCCTTTTTATAAGACAAAAACAACTTCTGTCTTTACAGGTTCAGATTTGGGAGGTAAAATGAATTTTCTGGGAGCAAAAAATGTTCCCTTTAGAGTTAATGATTGTTAATATTCAGTGTGGTTTATTGAGCTTTTCAAAAAGAAGAAAAGAAAAACAACCCAAGCAACAAAAGTAATAAAAATCTGTACCATCACCATCAGCTCATTACCACAGTTAACTTTCTGCTTATGAGTTTTTCAATGATGACTCCCCCGAAAGCCTGAGATAAATACACTATTAGGAAACAGAAGATCATTCTCCAGGTTTGCTCTCATCAGAACAGATCCAGGTGGAACTGGAGGTGCCTACTGGAAAAATGGCTAGTTTTCAATGGCTTAGAAGTGTTTCTTATGACTGAATAACTAGCCTCATAAACTGTGCTCATGAGTACAAATTTATCAAGATTCCGCTCTTTCCATTTTTCCTGTCTTGCCAGACTGTCTTGTATGTTTCCTCTTCTCGGGTTCTCTGGTCCCCAGCCCTCGTGCTTTCACTGGAGCCCAAGGCCGTTTCCCGTGATGAGTGTCTTTTCCACTGCCTTCCTGCCGTAAGGGGAGGGGGCCGGCACAGGAATGGGGATGCCGGCTCACAGCCTTCTTCTCTGGCAAGGGCAAAAGCAGGCCCATCATGGGGGGGCCACACGCAGCTCCTCAGGGCTCCTCCCACACCCCTTTTAACTCGTTGTCTTCACAATCTCAAGGGTCTCATTGCTGCCAATTGCACTTTAGGGTTTTCATCTGATGCTTTCTGTGAGCTCTCCGTGAAGAAAACTAAGCTGAACTACACAATGACCTAAAATGTGGTCTAGGAATCCTTGAAATGAGTTATGGCCATTACAGACAGCACAACTTTCCACTTATCAGGGTCCTAAAAGCATATCTAAGAAGGAGTTTTGTAATCGGGCCCATATGCTCCAGGCTTAATGACCAGGACGGCTCTTCGATGTTACACAATCCTTAACTGCTTTGATCGTTCCTGTCCTGGTCAGTGTACCCAGCTGGATAAATAACATTAGTCCAAGCAGAGCTTCCTGGACAAATGGTAAAAATGGATAATGCCCTACATTTTCCAGAAGCACAGGTGCTTCGGATCAATGGGGCTAACCTTGTGGAAACAATTAATGCTAACCCTTTTTTATAAGACAAAAACAACTTCTGTCTTTACAGGTTCAGATTTGGGAGGTAAAATGAATTTTCTGGGAGCAAAAAATGTTCCCTTTAGAGTTAATGATTGTTAATATTCAGTGTGGTTTATTGAGCTTTTCAAAAAGAAGAAAAGAAAAACAACCCAAGCAACAAAAGTAATAAAAATCTGTACCATCACCATCAGCTCATTACCACAGTTAACTTTCTGCTTATGAGTTTTTCAATGATGACTCCCCCGAAAGCCTGAGATAAATACACTATTAGGAAACAGAAGATCATTCTCCAGGTTTGCTCTCATCAGAACAGATCCAGGTGGAACTGGAGGTGCCTACTGGAAAAATGGCTAGTTTTCAATGGCTTAGAAGTGTTTCTTATGACTGAATAACTAGCCTCATAAACTGTGCTCATGAGTACAAATTTATCAAGATTCCAGTTTCCATGGCACGGACAGTCTCAGTTCAAACTCCCAAAAAATATTCCTCTGCAGATGTATAGGTAAATACCAAAAGACTCATTCTAACTATTCTCCTGTTGGGAGATGCAATGTAGACACAAGTCTCTTTCTGTTGGTGAAGACATATCGTGTGGGTTTAAGCAGAGCCTTCATTGTCCAGCGCCTCTGCTACCTTGTGTAAAGACTAAGGTCTAGCCCTAATAATCTGTGCCCCTAATTAGAACAGTGATTAGGAAAGAAGGTTCCACAGTTAGGTAGCTCTGGTTTAGTGCTGTCTCCATCTCTAAGTAGTTATATATTGTTGGGCAAGATAGCTAGCCTTTTGGAGTCCCTGGTTCCTCATCTGTAAAATGTTTATAGTCATAGTACCTACCTAGGTTGGGATAAAGTGAGATAACTTTTACTTGAAACATTTAGCATAGGGCCTGGCCTATTATAGGTGCTGGAGAGAGAAATGTTAACTTTGTTCATAGAGGCCATTGTAATAAGTGGTTTGTGTGTTTGTGGCTTCCATCCTTTTCACTAAATTGATGTGCTGTTTTTTCTTCCTTTTTTAGATTGACGTATAGTTGATTTACAATGTTGTGCTCATTTCAGGTGTACAGAATAGTGATCCCATTATCTATCTATCTATCTATCTATCTATCTATCTATATATATACATGTGCGAGTGCTAAGTGGCTTCAGTAATGTCTGACCTCATGGACAGTAGCCCGCCAGTGTCCTCTGGGATTCTCCAGGCAAGGATACTGGAGTGGGCTGCCATGCCCTGCTCCAGGGGATCTTCCTGACCCAGGGACGGAATCCATGTCTCCTACATTTCCTGCATTGGTAGGCAGGTTCTTTACTGCTAAGCCACTGGGGGAGTCCATAAATACACATATCTATATATAGATAGATATTCTTATTTCAGATTCTTTTGCCTTATAGGTTATTACAAAATATTGAATATGGTTCCCTGTGCCATTCAGTAGATCCTTGTTGACTATCTATTTTATAAATAATAGTGTGCACCTGTTAATCCCAAACTCCAATAAGTTGGTCAACTTTTATGAGAATGTTTCAGGCAAACAGGGTCATGGAAGACCAAAACTCTTACTGTTACCCATTCAGAGATGCTGTTGTTAATATGATATTAGTGTTTCTGCCTCTAGTGTTTTTGATGCAAAACACTAATTAGGTGTGTGGTGTCCTCTCTGGATGACTTCCAATGACCACGTCTACAAAGAAAGCAAAGGCCCTACTGGAAATGTCGTTCTTTTCCTGAATGATTTCTGAACCAGGAAGAATAAGCTCTAAAAATAATAATTTTTTGATAAAGGATGGAAAATTATAGAGGTATGTACTTTCTAGTAGTGTGTACAGGTCAGGGAAATGTTCTGTGTCCTAATCAAACTGTTGTGGCTGGTCCCCATCAAACTCCCAGCGACAGAGTCCTTTGTGGTAGATGACAAGGTTACAGATGAGACAGATGGAAGGGGAAGAGTGAGGACTGCAGTGCTGACCAGGAAAGGGAAGGCCTGGTTTCTGGTCCGCTGAAGCTAACTGGTCACTGGTTTGCTGTTTTGGTTTTCCTTGTCTGAAGTGTTTGGTGAACTAATTGCTACTTCATGCACATAATGTTTCCAGCTGGGAGGTGAGGACATTCCAATCTCCTTCTCTTATTGGTTCCAGGGACCAAGCAGATCCTCCCTCTCCGTTGGAACAGAAACTCCTTCAAGGCAGACACCTTGCCTGCCTAGTTTATCAGTGCCTGGTATAGGATATTAGAGCATGCATTCTGTCCATATACAGCAGAATCCGTCCTTGACAGACGCTTGTTGAGTGAAAGAATACACAGTGGTTCTTCCTCATTAGGCTGCTGGAGTGGTGTCTGCAGCAAAAACAAGCAAGAGGAGGAGGAGGAGGAGGAAGGAGGGGGAAGAAAGAGAAGACAGAGAAGAGAAAGGAGAGAGGGGGAAGGAAAGAGGTGGAGGGAGAAGGGAGGAGGAGGAGGAGGAGGGAGTGGAGGAGGGCCCTGGTCAAGGTCTTCTCCGCACCCGTTCCCGGCTCCCTCTGGCTTCCGGAGCTCCACGGGGAGCAGGCTGGTCATTGATGTTCCGGATACTTTTCAAACCAAAGCTGAAAATAACTTCAAAAGAATGTGACATCTTAGGGATACCAAATGCCGTGACCCAGAGTTGCTGCTTATAGGAAAGTAAAATACAGTCTGTTTCTTTTCTCAGTGGCTGTCAGGCAGAAACAGTGGTTCCGGCTGACTTTAAAATTGCTGCCTAAATGAAGGAATGAGGCTCTTCTGGGAAATGTAGGCTCTAATGGAGGGTTGTGGTTTGAAAAGGTACCAATGCCGCCAAACCACGGAAGAATGTCTTCTTTTCCTGAATGATTTCTGAACCAGGAAGAATAAGCTCTAAAAATAATAATTTTTTGATAAAGGATGGAAAATTATAGAGGTATGTACTTTCTAGTAGTGTGTACAGGTCAGGGAAATGTTCTGTGTCCTAATCAAACTGTTGTGGCTGGTCCCCATCAAACTCCCAGCGACAGAGTCCTTTGTGGTAGATGACAAGGTTACAGATGAGACAGATGGAAGGGGAAGAGTGAGGACTGCAGTGCTGACCAGGAAAGGGAAGGCCTGGTTTCTGGTCCGCTGAAGCTAACTGGTCACTGGTTTGCTGTTTTGGTTTTCCTTGTCTGAAGTGTTTGGTGAACTAATTGCTACTTCATGCACATAATGTTTCCAGCTGGGAGGTGAGGACATTCCAATCTCCTTCTCTTATTGGTTCCAGGGACCAAGCAGATCCTCCCTCTCCGTTGGAACAGAAACTCCTTCAAGGCAGACACCTTGCCTGCCTAGTTTATCAGTGCCTGGTATAGGATATTAGAGCATGCATTCTGTCCATATACAGCAGAATCCGTCCTTGACAGACGCTTGTTGAGTGAAAGAATACACAGTGGTTCTTCCTCATTAGGCTGCTGGAGTGGTGTCTGCAGCAAAAACAAGCAAGAGGAGGAGGAGGAGGAGGAAGGAGGGGGAAGAAAGAGAAGACAGAGAAGAGAAAGGAGAGAGGGGGAAGGAAAGAGGTGGAGGGAGAAGGGAGGAGGAGGAGGAGGAGGGAGTGGAGGAGGGCCCTGGTCAAGGTCTTCTCCGCACCCGTTCCCGGCTCCCTCTGGCTTCCGGAGCTCCACGGGGAGCAGGCTGGTCATTGATGTTCCGGATACTTTTCAAACCAAAGCTGAAAATAACTTCAAAAGAATGTGACATCTTAGGGATACCAAATGCCGTGACCCAGAGTTGCTGCTTATAGGAAAGTAAAATACAGTCTGTTTCTTTTCTCAGTGGCTGTCAGGCAGAAACAGTGGTTCCGGCTGACTTTAAAATTGCTGCCTAAATGAAGGAATGAGGCTCTTCTGGGAAATGTAGGCTCCTAATGGAGGGTTGTGGTTTGAAAAGGTTCCCACGCAGTGATTTTTTAAATGCCTATTGACCCCTCTGCCGTGGCTGCTTTTCCATCATCATCCGTTATATAATTACTGTGCAACTTCAGTGCTGCATTCTACAAAGCTGATGGAAACTTACCCATCTAGACCAGCATCAGTGACCTGTTTCTAGAATCTGTGGGGCTTCCTGGAAGTGCATTGGTAGAACTAGAGAATCTGGTGATTTCAACCAGATGAACCCTGGGAAAATTGGTTCAAGGGCTCATTTTTCTTCCTAGGCCCCCCGAAGGATTCTGTAAAGCCAACACTTGCCATTTGAATGGCTTGAGGAAATTGAGATTGGTGCCGCAGTCAATGTTTGACCCCTAGTGACTCTCCCCACCTCCCTAATGTTGACCTCTGGCATTCTGTATTGAATCCTCCAGCATCAGCTATTTTGCTCCGAATTCTGTGGTGGAAATAACAGAAGCAGAGTCTGAGTACCTTGTGCAAACAAATGAATGTACTGAAAGGATACAAAAGAACTCACAGAACAGAAGGAGAAGAATCCACTTTACCCAAGTACAAGAGAAGCTTTAGGCATTCAAGTGGTAGGAATAACACAACTCCCTTTGGCCATTGCTACCAGAGTAAGTGACTTGTAACCATTCTCGGTTTTGTCCCACCTCCCTCCACACACTGAAACTCCAGGTAAAGAGCAACTGGCAGACCTACTTTCATGTATGCGCCCAGCCTTTGGCCAGGATAGGAGAAGGCACTGTGATGGAAAAGCATTTCTTCTACAAGAAAGAGGGGTTCTTCACAGAACAATCATGACTCTCTCTCCTTAGGCTATTGTGGCACGTGTCTCCTATTGCAGGGGAAGAATGTGGTGTGGGTTATATTATTTTTAACTCACCAGCCTCCAGTTCTACGTCATATCTCCCTTCGCCTGCAAGCCATGTGTTAGCACACCAGGCATCTCCACACAAGGACAGCACACACCCCACCCTGCAAGAGCAGTGAGGGATGTGTGAGCAGCTTAGAATTTTGGAGGAGGAGTAAAATGAGTAAAAGGGATAATATGGGAGAGGGGAGGTGTGGGTCTTGTGCTCTTCCTCTGAGCTGTTGATTTCTGTTGATTTCTCCTCAGGTCCATGCATTTTTTAATTTAATTTAAGAGAAACTTGAATGGTATTTCTACTGCAGCACCATCAAATCTGCGTGGTTTTTTTTTTTTTTAACATGGGAAGAGGACATAAAAATACAGTCATAGCCACAACGTTTTTAAATTTCCTTTTTTAGAACAGACTTCTCTAAGATGTTTTATTACATCATACGATTGATGATAACATGCGTCATTAATTTAAAATAGTCTTTTGTGGATGAGATAAATGACAACAAACATTGAGGGTGCCAAAGAAGGGAGGAAGTTATTGGGTAGGCTCAGCATCCTCACCCCACCTCCGCGCCAAGGCAGCCTGCTCATGTGACAGTCCAATCCTTGATGTCATTTGCTCTAGGGTTTCCATAGAAATAACTTCCCAGGTGATACATTCCAAAAACCTATAATGCATCCGGGATTTCACACCAGTGCATCCTGGAGTGGAGCAAAACAGCACATACTGGAGAAAAAAGATTTCTAATGTTACGCTTGTGCTGGTTTTAAAGATTTTCTAATGTTATGCCTGTGCAGGTTTTAGTTTGAAGAATATGTATCTAATTCTGTTGTTGCTTCAGAAAATGTAAAGACTTGTATCTCTCTTAAACCTATGTGTTGGTCGGGAGGGGTGGGAAGGGTGGGATATACATATGACTAATCTGGGAACATACATATCTGTAAACAACAAAACTCTGTAAAGTTAAAAGTAAAACAAAAGTTAAAAAAAATAAAAATAAAACTTTGGTAGGTTTTATACAGCTTAGCAAAAAGTTAATCATTGACTTTGATTCATGCTAGAGCAAATCACTATGTTCACTCTGCTTCTTTCTCTTTTTCCTTTCCATTCTAACGACCTCCTCTCATGTTGCAAATTTCCATCCCCTCTCTAGTGCTACGGGTTCCCAGCCCAAAACGGAGCTGATGCTTCCTGGACACCGTCACAAGACAAACCTTATGACAAGGGTCTGTGTCTATTTTTCCCTTTGCACTTGTAGTATCTTCAGTGAACATGCGCGTAACCCAAGATCCAGAGAGGTTAAAAAAAGTATTTAGGCTCACAGAGCTAGTAATTGGTAACTTCACATTGGAACCTCTGTCTGATTTCAAAGCACATTCCTCCCATTTTATTACGTCAAATAAGATAGCTATCTATACGTCAGATAAGATACGTAGCTATCAGCTCATCAGAAACTACTACACATTCCAGGACAAATGCATGTTATGAGTTCCTAAGACCAAAATGACGCTAGAAGAGATGGATACATGGAGCAGAAATATGTCAGCTATGTTGTAGCTGACATTACAGTCTCTTGGTTCTTTCCCATCCCCTTTGGGAACGCCCGGAGGGTGAGTGGGTGGACTAAGCCCTACTGAGTTCCGTGTTGAACAGTTGAGGTCAGGAAGAAGGATCACTCAATGTTGGGGGGCCACAGAGTCATTGTGGAATCTTATAAACTAGATGAAACAAAACTTTCATTTAAGTAGACAGTGATTCATTCTTTCATACAATGAGTATTTATTGTATGTGTCTATGAGTGTCTGTCATACAAAGATTAGTATTAAGAATATTTCTGCACATTCTGTTTGTTGCTTCAAAGATTTTCTAATGTTATGCCTGTGCAGGTTTTAGTTTGAAGAATATGTATCTAATTCTGTTGTTGCTTCAGAAAATGTAAAGACTTGTATCTCTCTTAAACCTATGTGTTGGTCGGGAGGGGTGGGAAGGGTGGGATATACATATGACTAATCTGGGAACATACATATCTGTAAACAACAAAACTCTGTAAAGTTAAAAGTAAAACAAAAGTTAAAAAAAATAAAAATAAAACTTTGGTAGGTTTTATACAGCTTAGCAAAAAGTTAATCATTGACTTTGATTCATGCTAGAGCAAATCACTATGTTCACTCTGCTTCTTTCTCTTTTTCCTTTCCATTCTAACGACCTCCTCTCATGTTGCAAATTTCCATCCCCTCTCTAGTGCTACGGGTTCCCAGCCCAAAACGGAGCTGATGCTTCCTGGACACCGTCACAAGACAAACCTTATGACAAGGGTCTGTGTCTATTTTTCCCTTTGCACTTGTAGTATCTTCAGTGAACATGCGCGTAACCCAAGATCCAGAGAGGTTAAAAAAAGTATTTAGGCTCACAGAGCTAGTAATTGGTAACTTCACATTGGAACCTCTGTCTGATTTCAAAGCACATTCCTCCCATTTTATTACGTCAAATAAGATAGCTATCTATACGTCAGATAAGATACGTAGCTATCAGCTCATCAGAAACTACTACACATTCCAGGACAAATGCATGTTATGAGTTCCTAAGACCAAAATGACGCTAGAAGAGATGGATACATGGAGGCAGAAATATGTCAGCTATGTTGTAGCTGACATTACAGTCTCTTGGTTCTTTCCCATCCCCTTTGGGAACGCCCGGAGGGTGAGTGGGTGGACTAAGCCCTACTGAGTTCCGTGTTGAACAGTTGAGGTCAGGAAGAAGGATCACTCAATGTTGGGGGGCCACAGAGTCATTGTGGAATCTTATAAACTAGATGAAACAAAACTTTCATTTAAGTAGACAGTGATTCATTCTTTCATACAATGAGTATTTATTGTATGTGTCTATGAGTGTCTGTGAGAGGGCAGGCATACAAAGATGAGTAAGATGTGGCTCTTCCTTCAAGGAATTCAGTGGCAATTGAGGAAGGGAGATAAGTTAACAAGCTGTCAGAGTAGAGTGGGATAATATCTATTTTCACTCTCCTTAGATGCCACTTCTGTAATCAACATATCATGGGCACATGCTGATTTTTTGCCCATTTATTATTCATCCTATTTGACTTTCTTTAAAAGGATTACATCTTCACCACTGGAAAATCTTGTGAGAATGTTAAATTGAGGGGTCCCCAACCCTCTGTGTGTGTCCAAGCTAAGTCACTTTGGTTGCATCTGACTGTGACTCTGTGGACTGTAGCCCACCAGGCTCCTCTGTCCTTGGGATTCTCTGGGCAAAGAATACTGGAGTGGGTTGCCAATTCCTCCTCTAGGGGATCTTCCTGATCCAGAGATTGAACCCACATCTCTCACGTCTCCTACATGGGCAGGCAGGTTCTTTACTGCGAGCACCACCTGGGAAGCCCCCTCAACTCCCAACAAATGGTTTTCTTGCCCAAGCTGGAACACTGTTTATTCCTTGGAATCAAAATCTTAAAGAAGGATAGAAATATTGAAAAACAAAATCCACAAAAATGACAGAGGGCATTCATTCTGCATTCAGAATCCAGAGTGCTCACCATTACACCATGGAACCTCCTGGGCATTCATTCTGGATCAGAGCACTGACACCACCTGAATAGCTCCTAAACAAATCCCATCCCCTTCCTACCAGTTTCTATCAATTTAGGCATCTTCTGTTCCCTCTGGAGAGCTGATAGATATCTTCCTGACAAAATCCCATTGTGTGTGTGTGTATATATACACACATATGTGCGTATGTGTGTATGTATATATATATATATATATACATGTACACATATATAATTTTTATTATTTTTTTTGTTATTTTTGACTGCACTGGGTCTTTGTTTATCTGCTTGGGCTTTCTCTAGTTGCATCTAGCAGAGGCCACTCTTTTTTTTCTTTTAATTTTTCTTTTATTTTTACTTTTACAGAGTTTTGTTGTTTACAGATACGTATGATCCCAGATTAGTCATATGTATATCTCCCCCATCCCACCCCTCCAGGCCATCACACAGTGCCCCTAGCAAAGGCTACCCTTCATTGCTATGCATGGATTTATGGTGGCGGCTTCTCTGGTTGTGGAGCACAGGCTCTAGGCCTGCAGCCTTCAGTAGTTGCAGCACACAGGCTCATCAGTTACAGCTCTTGGGCTTTAGAGTGTGGGCTCAGAGGTTGTGTGACCCACAGACTTGGTTGCTCCCCAGCATGTGGCATCTTCTGGGACCAGGGATCAAACCTGTGTCCCCTGCATTGGCAGGCAGATTCTAATCCACTGAGTTACCAGATGCATCTGAGTCCCATTGTTAAACAGTGAAAAGGCAAGATCACCTTCAAATGAATAGGATTGTCTGGGGCAAGACTGAGAGCAGGAGGACCAGTTAGGAGACTGTTGTAGGATGAGTGCAGGTGAGAGATGGTGAGAGAAAGGATGGATTCCAGAATTGAAAAGAGAGACCTAGTTGGACTTGGTGACTACCAGAGTCAGAAAGCCAGGAATGTGAAGAGTCAGATGAACAGCTTTTCAGGTCCAACAAATGGTTTTCTTGCCCAAGCTGGAACACTGTTTATTCCTTGGAATCAAAATCTTAAAGAAGGATAGAAATATTGAAAAACAAAATCCACAAAAATGACAGAGGGCATTCATTCTGCATTCAGAATCCAGAGTGCTCACCATTACACCATGGAACCTCCTGGGCATTCATTCTGGATCAGAGCACTGACACCACCTGAATAGCTCCTAAACAAATCCCATCCCCTTCCTACCAGTTTCTATCAATTTAGGCATCTTCTGTTCCCTCTGGAGAGCTGATAGATATCTTCCTGACAAAATCCCATTGTGTGTGTGTGTATATATACACACATATGTGCGTATGTGTGTATGTATATATATATATATATATACATGTACACATATATAATTTTTATTATTTTTTTTGTTATTTTTGACTGCACTGGGTCTTTGTTTATCTGCTTGGGCTTTCTCTAGTTGCATCTAGCAGAGGCCACTCTTTTTTTTCTTTTAATTTTTCTTTTATTTTTACTTTTACAGAGTTTTGTTGTTTACAGATACGTATGATCCCAGATTAGTCATATGTATATCTCCCCCATCCCACCCCTCCAGGCCATCACACAGTGCCCCTAGCAAAGGCTACCCTTCATTGCTATGCATGGATTTATGGTGGCGGCTTCTCTGGTTGTGGAGCACAGGCTCTAGGCCTGCAGCCTTCAGTAGTTGCAGCACACAGGCTCATCAGTTACAGCTCTTGGGCTTTAGAGTGTGGGCTCAGAGGTTGTGTGACCCACAGACTTGGTTGCTCCCCAGCATGTGGCATCTTCTGGGACCAGGGATCAAACCTGTGTCCCCTGCATTGGCAGGCAGATTCTAATCCACTGAGTTACCAGATGCATCTGAGTCCCATTGTTAAACAGTGAAAAGGCAAGATCACCTTCAAATGAATAGGATTGTCTGGGGCAAGACTGAGAGCAGGAGGACCAGTTAGGAGACTGTTGTAGTGATGCAGGTGAGAGATGGTGAGAGACGAAACTCGGTGACTGGAGAGTGAAAGAAAGAAAGATGGATTCCAGAATTGAAAAAGAGAGACCTAGTTGGACTTGGTGACTACCAGAGTCAGAAAGCCAGGAATGTGAAGAGTCAGATGAACAGCTTTTCAGTGACACCACATAGGACAGCTCACCTCACCTCTTTTCTGTTGGTCTAGAGGGCACACTCTGACCTGGCCTTGGTTCTGGCAGCATTTTCTTACGCGTGAAGGCTGCCTTCTTCCCCCTCTGTCCTCCTAGCTCAGGGATGAAAACATCACTTCCTCCCCCAAAACCATCTCCATTACTCGGGAAGCTTGGCAGGAACACCAAATTCCTCCTTTGGCCGTGCCTCCTAAGCCCCCAGGGTATATGTCCAGTAGATTCTTGGAAATAGCCCTGGACAGCAGGTCGTAGTCCAACATCAACAAGGATGTTCCGATGATGACTGGATGTGACATGGATATTTGCTATGTTGTGATCCCATTTACATCCTCATCTATGTGGCCACCACCCCTATGTTCCCACAGCCTCAACCCTCCTTCCCTATCAGATTCCCAAGGTGTCCTTTGCTGTCAACTCTGCTCTAGAGGAAAGGTGTTCAAGGAGTGGTGTCGTCATGTGGAAAGAATCCGGCCATGCTGGGCAGAGTGGACTTGGTGGACTGTGTTCCTTCCCCTCGTGAGGAGCACACAGAGCACAAGCGGACAGCAGCCTCTGTGAGTCAGTGCCCACTCTGCCCGAATGTCCTTTGCACTAATCCCTTGAACCAATAAATACAGGAACACCCACAACTACCACCTCTTATCTGCAGAAAAATAAGCCAGTTAGGAAAGTTGTGCAAGACACTGAACAAACATCTATAAGAACCAAGGGCTCCACCCTTCCTGGAAAACCTTCAACCCTGAGGGGTTCACTTTTGAGATGGGAAAGAATTTTTTGAGTCTTTCTGTTGTTTCTCTTTTTTGGAAGGTATCTTGGAACTTGAGGATTTAAAAAAAAAAAATCCTAACATTTTAATGAACATTTTAGGGACACTCAGAATATCACCTTCAAAGAGGAGCAAGACTGAGAGCAGGAGGACCAGTTAGGAGACTGTTGTAGTGATGCAGGTGAGAGATGGTGAGAGACGAAACTCGGTGACTGGAGAGTGAAAGAAAGAAAGATGGATTCCAGAATTGAAAAAGAGAGACCTAGTTGGACTTGGTGACTACCAGAGTCAGAAAGCCAGGAATGTGAAGAGTCAGATGAACAGCTTTTCAGTGACACCACATAGGACAGCTCACCTCACCTCTTTTCTGTTGGTCTAGAGGGCACACTCTGACCTGGCCTTGGTTCTGGCAGCATTTTCTTACGCGTGAAGGCTGCCTTCTTCCCCCTCTGTCCTCCTAGCTCAGGGATGAAAACATCACTTCCTCCCCCAAAACCATCTCCATTACTCGGGAAGCTTGGCAGGAACACCAAATTCCCCCTTTTGGGCCCGTGCCTCCTAAGCCCCCAGGGTATATGTCCAGTAGATTCTTGGAAATAGCCCTGGACAGCAGGTCGTAGTCCAACATCAACAAGGATGTTCCGATGATGACTGGATGTGACATGGATATTTGCTATGTTGTGATCCCATTTACATCCTCATCTATGTGGCCACCACCCCTATGTTCCCACAGCCTCAACCCTCCTTCCCTATCAGATTCCCAAGGTGTCCTTTGCTGTCAACTCTGCTCTAGAGGAAAGGTGTTCAAGGAGTGGTGTCGTCATGTGGAAAGAATCCGGCCATGCTGGGCAGAGTGGACTTGGTGGACTGTGTTCCTTCCCCTCGTGAGGAGCACACAGAGCACAAGCGGACAGCAGCCTCTGTGAGTCAGTGCCCACTCTGCCCGAATGTCCTTTGCACTAATCCCTTGAACCAATAAATACAGGAACACCCACAACTACCACCTCTTATCTGCAGAAAAATAAGCCAGTTAGGAAAGTTGTGCAAGACACTGAACAAACATCTATAAGAACCAAGGGCTCCACCCTTCCTGGAAAACCTTCAACCCTGAGGGGTTCACTTTTGAGATGGGAAAGAATTTTTTGAGTCTTTCTGTTGTTTCTCTTTTTTGGAAGGTATCTTGGAACTTGAGGATTTAAAAAAAAAAAATCCTAACATTTTAATGAACATTTTAGGGACACTCAGAATATCACATTATTTCCTGGGTGATCTTCTGGAAAATAAAAGCAAGACACTAGTGTGTCCAAAAGTCACTAGTGTGACTTTTGGAGCCTCAACATGTTTAGAACCATGCTATTAAATAACACCCCCATTTAAGGCTCTCTAAGCAAATAATTTGCTGCAGACTCTCGGACTGTGAAGGAAACCTTGAAGGGTGATAGAAGAAAAAGAAACAAAAATATCTCACTTAACAGTTGATGCTTGCAGGCAGTTTTTGCTGGGTGATTCGATTACTGTATGTGTTTCAACTTGATCAACTGTGAATGATCACCTGTGTTTCATTTCAAATACATTTTCCTCCATTTCTTTGCCAACAAAGCACACTTGATAGAAACGCCTCAAAATCAATTTATAGGGCTTCACTAGTTTTATGCAGTTTAAATTTCAGGAAACAACAATTAGGATATTTTCAATGAAGAAAAGAGCTCCACATTAAGCTGCCACAAATGTCAAAAGTTCCTGGCTATGCTAACACTTATGTAATTGTTCTGGAAACCCCACGCACTGGAATAGACCTACAACACAAGGAATGACTCACTGAATATGTCTATGCACATATTCTCTCTAAAATGTGCTCCAGTTGGGTTTTTTTTTTTTTCTAAAGGGGGGAAAAAGACAAAATATGGTACATCAAATCCAAAGTTTCTTCTGTTATTTTTTGGAAGGACTGCCTCATATGAGAGCATTAGAAAATGCCGCTGTTTTCATTAATGGAGCACACAGATGGGCTAGAATTAAAACAGGTTGAAACTCTGAAATCCTTCCTGAAAGAAAAAAAAAACACATAGAGAACGTGTGGGTTCTCAAGTTTCCAAATGGTCCACATTTCCTCTTGTGACTTTATTCCCAAGTTTGTTTTTTAAAAGTTGTGGCTGGTAGCATATGACTGGTGTCTTACCTTCTGAGCAATGTTAAGGAGAATGACACACGCCATCAAATATCCATCAGAACAGGCAGGTCTGGGCCACAACACCAAGGCTCATATACCCCAAGAGGGCTTTTTTCTCAAGTATTTATTTAGTTGGCTGTGGGGTTTCAGTTGTGGACCTTCCATTTATTAAGGGAGATAATTATTCCTGGGTGATCTTCTGGAAAATAAAAGCAAGACACTAGTGTGTCCAAAAGTCACTAGTGTGACTTTTGGAGCCTCAACATGTTTAGAACCATGCTATTAAATAACACCCCCATTTAAGGCTCTCTAAGCAAATAATTTGCTGCAGACTCTCGGACTGTGAAGGAAACCTTGAAGGGTGATAGAAGAAAAAGAAACAAAAATATCTCACTTAACAGTTGATGCTTGCAGGCAGTTTTTGCTGGGTGATTCGATTACTGTATGTGTTTCAACTTGATCAACTGTGAATGATCACCTGTGTTTCATTTCAAATACATTTTCCTCCATTTCTTTGCCAACAAAGCACACTTGATAGAAACGCCTCAAAATCAATTTATAGGGCTTCACTAGTTTTATGCAGTTTAAATTTCAGGAAACAACAATTAGGATATTTTCAATGAAGAAAAGAGCTCCACATTAAGCTGCCACAAATGTCAAAAGTTCCTGGCTATGCTAACACTTATGTAATTGTTCTGGAAACCCCACGCACTGGAATAGACCTACAACACAAGGAATGACTCACTGAATATGTCTATGCACATATTCTCTCTAAAATGTGCTCCAGTTGGGTTTTTTTTTTTTTTTTTTTTTTAAAGGGGGGAAAAAGACAAAATATGGTACATCAAATCCAAAGTTTCTTCTGTTATTTTTTGGAAGGACTGCCTCATATGAGAGCATTAGAAAATGCCGCTGTTTTCATTAATGGAGCACACAGATGGGCTAGAATTAAAACAGGTTGAAACTCTGAAATCCTTCCTGAAAGAAAAAAAAAACACATAGAGAACGTGTGGGTTCTCAAGTTTCCAAATGGTCCACATTTCCTCTTGTGACTTTATTCCCAAGTTTGTTTTTTAAAAGTTGTGGCTGGTAGCATATGACTGGTGTCTTACCTTCTGAGCAATGTTAAGGAGAATGACACACGCCATCAAATATCCATCAGAACAGGCAGGTCTGGGCCACAACACCAAGGCTCATATACCCCAAGAGGGCTTTTTTTTTTTTTCTCAAGTATTTATTTAGTTGGCTGTGGGGTTTCAGTTGTGGCACATGGGATCTTTATTGAGTCATGCATGATCTTTCGTTGCGGCTAACTTAATTTCTATTTGCTCTGTGACACGTGGGATCTTACTTCCCCGACTAGGGATCAAACCCACATCCTCTGCATTGCAAGGCAGATTCATAACCACTGGATTGCGGTCCCATCTCTGAGGAGCTTTTAATACCTTGTTGTTGCTGTTCAGTTGCCTAGTCGTGTCCATGACTTTATAATCCCATGAATTGCAGCCTGCCAGACTCCTCTGTCCTTCACTATCTCCCAGAGTTTGCTCAGATTCATATCCATTGAGTCTGTGATACTATCTAACCACCCATTCCTCTGCAATCCTCTTCTCCTTTTGCCTTCAATCTTTCCCAACATCAGGGTCTTTTCCAATGACTCAGTATTTTGCATCAGGTAGCCAAGGTATAGGAGTTTCATCTTCAGCATCAGTTCTTCCAATTAATAGTCAGGATTGATTTCCTTTAGAATTGACTGGTTTGATCTCCTTGCAGTCCAAGGGACTCTCAAGAGTCTTCTCTAAGTCCAAATACTTGTGGGGAATTTACTGAACCGTATTGCATAACCTGCGTTCCCCAAAATATATGTTTAGTACTACCTTCAATACAAAGGTAGTGCACTCTTCATTAGCAAGAGTTAGAATGAAGTTTAAGAACTGAATTGGTGGTGAACCAAACCAGATTTTTTTAATGTGGCAGAGGCAGTTTTGCCAGGAGGTTGAAACAGATTGTAGATGGGGATTCCTGTTTAGGCAGTGATGCGGCAGTTCAGTCATATGGTGGTCATCAGAGATTTTCAAGAAGAGGTCATCAGTCTGTATTCTGCCCAAGAGGGTGAGGAGGAGGAATCAGGCAGGCAATAGCCATCATGGATCAATCAGTCAACAGCTGGAAATGGAGCAGGAGTTCAGAACAGAACCCAAGGCCCAGCAGACCAGATACTGATTAGGTGAGCTCCTTAACATTTCCTCTGATAAGAGCAGACTTGCATTCAGCTCCTGGAGAAGGGCCTCCATGGCCTCAGCCCAGGGTTGAACCTGCATTCAGGGAAAGACACCAGGCAGATGGCCAAGTACCACCCACACCAGAGTCCTTGTGGCTCCCAGACCTGTTTTCTTTTTACAACTTCATCTCTTTTTGCAACCTGTTTTTGTTACCTGAAATTCCCAAGTCCAAACTCCTCAGGCTGCTCAACCCTCAGGATCCAGTTCAAAGAGCATCTCCACTGTGAAGCCCTTCTTCACTCCTGACACTTTCTATACCTTGTCCCGTCCTGTTTTTCTTAATACATCTCTCCTTGACTAGCCTTCACGCTTCTTGCCAAATGAGCTTTGGCATTGCCTGAGCCCAGCATAGCACCAGACTAGCCTAAGATCTGAATCCATATTTGATGTTCAATAAATGGATGGAGTAACTGAACAATTCAGTTCAATGAGTGGGGTGAGCAAGTGTTAATTAAATGGAAACAGATCAATAAAACAAGTTAATGAATGAATTGTTGACAATTTCCAACATTTACAAGGGATACAGAATAATAACAGTGGATAACAGCGATATACTGCTGACCATCCTGGGCTTCTGTGTTTAATTCAATCCATTTTTATGGATGAGAAAAATGGAGGCATTATGCTAGAGTCTTTAAGAAATCTGTTTATTCTATTCAGCAAAAGGATCACTCAGTTCTCGGCCTTTGACTTGCCACAAGGGACGTGGTGACTGTTGAGAGTGGGAGGAGAGGGTGACACCAGGCTCCCCTTGTCACTAGGCCTCTCTCTTTCTCCCCTCTCTGTGTCTTGCATTAACAAGAAGAGTATGTTTCCTGCAACTCCACTTCTGGTTCCCCCATGACGCCTGCCCCTTTCTTTCCTGATGAGAATAGGCTAGAGTTGCACTGAAATAGGGCTTCCCTTGTGGTTCAGATTGCAAAGAATCCCCCTGCAATGCAGGAGACCTGGGTCTAATCCGTGGGTCTGAAGATCCCCTGGAGAAGGGAATGGCAACCACACCAATATTCTTGCCTGGGAAATCCCACGGACAGAGGAGCCTGGCAGACTACAGTCCGTTGGCATAGGATTTCAAAAAGTTGGACAGGACTGAAGCGACTTAGCATGTGTGCATGCACTGAAACAGGCTAGAGTTGGTTCCTTTGAAATCTTGACCTTGCTAGCATGGAAATACAGGTCTCACAGAAGATGAAGTGAAACAATAGGGCATTTCCATAATCATCTGACATCTTATCTATCTACTTCCTTCCTCGGACCCCAGGAAGTACTTTACCTATATCATCCTCAAGGGGTTCTCACTCCAATCCCACGCGGGAGGTGTCCTTATCCCCAAACACATGCATGAGGCACCTGAGAATCCCAGAACTTTAGCATCTTGCCTAATGTCCCAGAAGGTGGACAAAGAGCCAGGGTTTGAACCTGGATTTGAAGTCAGGGTTTAAATCAAGGGCCATCTGCCTCCGGGAGATGCAATTTAGGAACTGTCTCTGAAGTCCCACTTTTTGGACATGCTTATCAACATGCAGCATGCTGTCACTAAAATACTTTGGTAGTGAGGCTATGGCCACAGTCACCTTCTCTAGCTATTGGTCAGGGTCTCCTCTAAAGCATGACTTTGATGGCAGCTTTTTGGGCTGCTGGTCACAAAAAGGTACAAAGATGTCATTCATTAGTGTCAAGTCAGAGACGGAAGCCAGGTATGATGGTGGATAAGACAAGCGGTGTCTCCAGTTGGGAAATCCAGGCTCCTTCCTCCCCTGACTTCCACCGTCCTCACCTCTTCTGCTCTTTAGCAACCGAGGCACACGTGGTTTACACGCAGCAGCCATTTTTGTTGACCTGTTCACGGTGGATAATGAGCGACTGTTACGAAATGAGGCACCAGTAGGAGAGAGGAACCCAGAGCCCACACCCACACTGTTTGCTTTGTGAAATTCCAGACTGTTTAATCCGCTCTACCTCATCCGAAGAACGCCAGATTCCACTTTTCTTAATGACTTTTCCCTCCTTAAATGCCTACACAGTTATCTTTGAAGAAAGAGAAAAAGAATAGATGAATCATTTGCAGGAAACGGAGGGGAGAGAAGTGTGGTTGAAACAGCAGATGGCTGAGCGTGTGGGCAGGTGGCTGTCTCTGTTGTTCCTTCCACCACCCTCTGGATACGAGTCCTCTGGAAGTCAGTAGATGGGGGCTGTGCCCACTTTCAGGTACTAACATGTAATTCCACATCCGCTCAGATTCCAATCAGACACTGAAACTCCAGGGAAAGTGGGAAATTCAGGCTGGGCTCAGATGGAACTGTCTGTCCTCTCTTTGAAGTTATGACGTTAAACTTTGTAAAACTCCCTTCTGTTAGTGGCAAGAAAATTTCTTTCTCCAGTAGGAGATGAAGTCAGGACATGAATATTCTTTATGTACCACAGTTAAAGCTCTCTAACCTGGTAAGGGATTGGCAGATGCCTAGAGCAAAGCCAGAGGAGAGCAACTACCTTCAGATAGAAATCTGCATTAAGCAGGAAAACACAAATTGCTCTTGGTGGAGCTTTCGCTGGTGGTGTGGTAAGGTGGTGGTGGTAGTACAGAAAGGGCAGAAAGACACTACAGTCTTGGGGACAAGTGCCCCTGTATTGCTCTCCAAAGTTAGCTTCTTGCTGTATGAATGGAGATGACATCAACTACGATCTGTTCACTTGGATAACTAAATTAAGTTTTCAGAATCCCGAGAATCCAAGAGCATATAGATTCTTGAAACACTGCCTTCTGAGGCTTCCCTGGTGGTCCAGTGGGTAAAGAGTCCGCCTTGCACAGTGCAAGGGGCACCGGTTCAATCCCTGGTACGGAAAGATCCCACATGCCGCCAAGCGGCTGGACCGATGTGTCCAATTGCGAGTCAGCGCTCTGGAGCGAATGCGCCCAGCGCCGGTGCTCTGCAGCGACAGAGGCCACCGCGATGGGAGGCCTACAGGAGCCAAAGAACAAAGACGGATGAAAATAGAGAAATGGAAGACCAATAGAAGTGGCCCGCCTGTCCTCCTCCCTCTCCACCCCACTCCCCCAAAAAATAATAAATAAATGTTTAAGATGGCATTTAGGGACTTCCCTGGTGGTCCAGTGGGTGAAGAGTCTGCCTTGCAGTGCAAGGGTCACCGGTTCGATCCCCAGCCAGGAAGGATCCCACGTTCCATAGAGTAGCTTGACTGGTATGTCCGATTGCGAGCCAGTGCTCTGGAGCGCAGGCACCTAGAGCTGGTGCTCTGCAACGAGAGAGGCCACTGCAATGGGAGGCCTACACAGGCCAAAGAATGAAGATGGATGAAGATAAATAAATAAAAACCAATAAAACAGGTCAAAATTTTAAAAAATAAAATAAAAGATGGCACTTAGAATGAGATGGAAGGGAAAAGTGAGGCATCAGTGAGTTATATATCAAAGTGTGCTCAGGGATTGTTAAATGCCTCTATATTTCTTTTTCTACTTGAAGCTAACGATTGAGTTATGGTATTTAAGTTCAGTGGCTACCATCAACTTCACATTATGGTTGAAAAATAAGGTATAAAAAGAAAATAGGATTTTTATTTTATTTATTTTTGTACGAATCAAAAAGCAAAAGTGAGTAGATAGTTCATAGGCAAAGAAATTCAAACAAACTTGAAAGGTGTGCCTAGATGCTTGGTCTGTCTCTTAGTAAGAGAAATGGAGGTTAAAGTTGCCTTGAGATATCAAGATTTGCCTACCACATTGGGGATAGATTTGACAGCACACTGTGTCAGCTCAGGTATGTAAAAGGACACTAGTGGTAGGAAGGCAAACTAATACAATCTCAAAAAGGGAGATCTGGGTGATAAGAAGCAACATTATATATCTGCATACTCTGATCAAGCAATTCCACATTTAAAAATGCATCCCACAAACATACTCATATACAAAGTGGATAAGTGTATAAAAGCATATTCATTGAAGCCATTGCTTGCACTAGTAAAAAAAGATTATGAGCAGCCACCATGCCCACTAACAGGAAGCTTGCATAAATAAACCATGCTGTGCTCATACAATGGAATGCTATACATGTGTGCTAAGTTAATTCAGTCTTGTTCGACTCTTTGTGACTCCATGGACTGTAGCCTGCTAGATTCCTCTGTCCATGGGATTCTCCAAGCAAGAAAACTGTTGTGGGTTGCTGTGCTCTCCTTCAGGAAATCTTCCTAACCCAGGGATCGAACTCATATGTCTTCAGTCTGCCTGCACTGGCAGGCAGGTTCTTTACCACTAGTGCCACCTGGGAAGTTCATGGAATACTATGTAGCCATTAAAAAGAATGAGGATGCTCTACATTTTCTGATGACAGACCATTTCCAAAATGTATTCAGTGAAAAATCAAATTGCGGGCTTTCAAGTTGGCTCAGTGATGAAGAGTTTGCCTGCCAGTGCAGGAGACATGGGTTCGATCCCTGATCCGGGAGGATCCCACATGCTGCAGAGCAACTCATCTCGTGAGCCACAATGATTGAGCCTGTGCTCTAGAGCCTCAGAGCTGCACCTATGGAGCCCGTGTGCCACAACTACTGAAGCCTGTGTGCCCTAGAGCCCGAGTTCTGCAACAGGAGAAGTCACCGCAACAAGAAGCCTGCTCCCCTCAACTAGAGAGTAGCCCCCACTCCCTGCAACTAGAGAAGAGGCTGTAGCAGCAGGGAAAACCCAGAATAGTCAATAAATAAATTTTTAAAAATAAAAATCAAATTGTATTCCTATATGTTTAGTCTGCACTGCTGTGTAATGATAATATCAGTAATAGTAAATGTATATGTTTGTATAGGGCTTCTCAGTGGCTCTAGTGGTAAAGAACCCACCTGCCAATGCAGGAGACGTAAGAAATGCGGTTTTGATCCCTGAGTCAGGAAGCTCTCCCGGAGAAGGGCACAGCAACCTACCCCAGTATTCTTGCCTGAAGAATCTCATGGACAGAGGAGCCTGGTAGGCTACAGTCCACAGGGCTGCAAAGAGTCGCACACAGCTGAAGCGACTTAGCACACATGCATGTCTGTATATGTGTAGTCTCTCTCTTTGGGAGGATGCCCCAGACTAGTTAACAGTAGTTGCCGCCAGGGAAAGGAACCAGGTGTGCAGGAGAAACTTACTTTTACTCTTTACTATGTCTTTCCTTTTGAATTTTGTTCTATGCATAAGTATTATCTATCCAAATAGACATTTTATTTTTTAAGAGGAAGAAAAGTTGTATAATATATGTCGATATTTGAAAGGGGGCTTTCAGATGGTGCTGATAAATGAATATGCATAGCATCAGTGGGGAGGCGGGCACGGAGAACAGTCTTATGGATGTTGGGGTGAGGAAGAGGAATATGCTGTGGGACTAGGGGATCCCAAACAGGCTCTGTGGCGACCTAGAGGGGTGGGATGGGGAGGGAGATGGGGAGGTTTGGGGTGGGGGGAACCTATGTATGTATACCTATGGAGATTCATGTTGTTGTGTGGTAGTAAACAACAAATCTCTGCAAAAAATAAAATTAAATTTAAAAAAGAAGGAAAAAAAAGGAAGGGAGCTTTCACCTAACTTCACGAGAAATTTTGTTCTGTAGTTCCAAGTCAACTGAAAGCAACATGCACATTATGTTTTCATTTATTTAAAAAAAAAAAAAAAAAAACCTTTATTTTTCAGAGCAGTTTTTGGTTTAGGGCAGAAGTGAGCAGAAGGTACAGATTTCCCACATTCTCCCTGTCTTCAGACATGCACAGTCGCCTCCATTACCCATTTCCCTCAGCAGAGTGCTGCTCCATTTGTTACAAGCCATGAACCTACCATGAGACATCATGATCACCAAAGTCCACAATTTACCTAAGGACTCACTCTCGGTGTGGGACATTCTATGAATTTTAACAGACATATGCTGACACATATCCATCATTAAATTGTACAGAAGACGACCACTGCCCTGAAGTCCCTCTGTACTCCACCAATCCACCCCCCGTCCCCTCCAAGCCCTAGAAATCAGTGACTTTTTTCTGTCTCTATGGTTTTGTCTTTTCAAGGATGTCATATAGTGGGAATCATGTAGTGTGTAGTCTTTGTCAGATTTCCTTCTTTCATTTAACAGCATGCATGTCATCTCCTTTCATGTGTTTTTCACAACTTAATAACTCATGTTTGTGATATTTAAACGGCCCTTAAAAAGTGAAGTTATTCTTTTGTAATTTGAAATCCCCCAAGTGCTTTGTGATGAGTTTTGCCAGGAAGTTTTTCCAAGAAATGCATGTTCAGAGAGAACAAATTAAACAGAATAATCTACTGTACCAGAGCAGATATTTCCACTTGGGAGAACAAATCTCTTCTTCCTTATGTAACTGAACCGCAGAAAGTAGTGTACATTATCTCCTTGTGTTCCTTCCATGTCTCCTTATCATATTGCTCTGTAATCACTTAGTTTTCATATATGAAATGAAGAATTGTGGAGTCTAAATCATCCCATCCTGTGCTGGTGGGACTCTGCTGGTCACCACCACCACCATCCTTCTGAATCTTGAATTTGATACTGAACTTAATACACAATGAGGCTACCTCGGCAACATCCTCTCTTAGGCCATCGTCTCACCTGTTAGCTTCCGGAGGGCACTGTTCCCATGTGATTCATTCTTTCATCCCTCAGAAGGCCTTGCCCCAACTCAGTACAGATATTGACCATGGATTTTTTAAAAGGTAGAAGACAGTCATTTTGACCAAATGTAAAGCATTTTCAGTTTGCCCTGCATGCTGTGACGGAGACCAGCGATACTTTTCCAAGAGGAGGAGAGAATTCCACTACGGTTCTGGGCAGTGACAGGGACAACTAGTTGCCAGAGAGACTCCAGCAGCAGGCAGAAAAGGCACGGCCAGGTGTCCCTTGCTACCTACCAGGCCAGCCTTCGGGATGCCCAACCACAAGAAAACCTGAAAGCAATACACCCACATCTCCACTTAACAGAGACTGAGCATTTAGCTCTGTCTACTGATAGGGAACACCCCCGCCTCCACTGCAGCACGAGGATGAATAGGAGAGCCATAGCTTTCCATTTTGTTTCTGAGGGAAAACATGAGGGACACAAGCCTTATTATTAATTTATTAACAAAACTACACCTTAAGGAACAGTGTTTGTAATCACACAGGTTGCATGTATTAGAAAATGCCAGTCCCTGGGTAGCGAGCACCTGGAACTTCAGCAGAAACTTAACCATTATTTTAAATTTAACAGCATGCATGTCATCTCCTTTCATGTGTTTTTCACAACTTAATAACTCATGTTTGTGATATTTAAACGGCCCTTAAAAAGTGAAGTTATTCTTTTGTAATTTGAAATCCCCCAAGTGCTTTGTGATGAGTTTTGCCAGGAAGTTTTTCCAAGAAATGCATGTTCAGAGAGAACAAATTAAACAGAATAATCTACTGTACCAGAGCAGATATTTCCACTTGGGAGAACAAATCTCTTCTTCCTTATGTAACTGAACCGCAGAAAGTAGTGTACATTATCTCCTTGTGTTCCTTCCATGTCTCCTTATCATATTGCTCTGTAATCACTTAGTTTTCATATATGAAATGAAGAATTGTGGAGTCTAAATCATCCCATCCTGTGCTGGTGGGACTCTGCTGGTCACCACCACCACCATCCTTCTGAATCTTGAATTTGATACTGAACTTAATACACAATGAGGCTACCTCGGCAACATCCTCTCTTAGGCCATCGTCTCACCTGTTAGCTTCCGGAGGGCACTGTTCCCATGTGATTCATTCTTTCATCCCTCAGAAGGCCTTGCCCCAACTCAGTACAGATATTGACCATGGATTTTTTAAAAGGTAGAAGACAGTCATTTTGACCAAATGTAAAGCATTTTCAGTTTGCCCTGCATGCTGTGACGGAGACCAGCGATACTTTTCCAAGAGGAGGAGAGAATTCCACTACGGTTCTGGGCAGTGACAGGGACAACTAGTTGCCAGAGAGACTCCAGCAGCAGGCAGAAAAGGCACGGCCAGGTGTCCCTTGCTACCTACCAGGCCAGCCTTCGGGATGCCCAACCACAAGAAAACCTGAAAGCAATACACCCACATCTCCACTTAACAGAGACTGAGCATTTAGCTCTGTCTACTGATAGGGAACACCCCCGCCTCCACTGCAGCACGAGGATGAATAGGAGAGCCATAGCTTTCCATTTTGTTTCTGAGGGAAAACATGAGGGACACAAGCCTTATTATTAATTTATTAACAAAACTACACCTTAAGGAACAGTGTTTGTAATCACACAGGTTGCATGTATTAGAAAATGCCAGTCCCTGGGTAGCGAGCACCTGGAACTTCAGCAGAAACTTAACCATTTCTGACGCTTTTACTCAACTTTCAACTTTCCTGCAGGTCTGAAATTTTCATAATAAAAACTAGAGGCAAAAGGCAGTTTCTCTCCTGGAGAGACATGACACCACTGGCATTTAGAATAACATTTCCCCCTCTTTCCTGGCTACAATTACAAGCCTCTCTCAGTACCTCTCTGTGTGAGGTAAGATAAGAATTTTATCATCTTCTGTTAATAGGGAGGGATTCTGAGTCACATAAGGGCTAAGTGATTTTTCTGGCCCCCAAAATAAGAAGAATAAGATGAAGCGAGATGATTCATTCATTATTTCAGAAACAAGGCTATTGTGGTAGAGAGCATCATTTTTTTGAACAACTGCAACTGCTTCCTAATTGGTTTTCCTGCCCTCAGCTTCTCTCATCCCTCCTGTCTACTCACTCCTTTTGGTAACAGAACCATATTCTGAAATCATGTCACACTCTTGCATAAATATCTGCGATGATTTCTCACTGCCTAAAGAAAAATTCCAAACTCCTTAGCAGGACATCAAAAGTCCAGGTCCACCTGGCTTTAAACTCCCCTTCCTCTTTTTTGCCTCTCTGTGCCCTTTATAGTTGCTCACCTACTCTCCGATTTTCATGCACTTCTGTTCTTACCTCCAAACCTTCCTTCAAACCTGGCTCTTATCCAGAGTGCCTTTCTTCTTCTATTCCTCTGGGACCATGGAGGCGGGGTAGAGGGGGGCGGAGGGGGGGACATCTGCTAACAAGGACACATCTCAAGTGCCACCCACTTCAGCAACAGAAATAATTTTTTAATCTCTTTTATGCAAATAATAATAAAAAAAACTCACAGGTCACTGACTCTGGTTCAGATTAGAGAAGGTCAGAGTTAATTCTCCATCTTCACAGCATTAGAGCATTTAGCTCTGTCTACTGATAGGGAACACCCCCGCCTCCACTGCAGCACGAGGATGAATAGGAGAGCCATAGCTTTCCATTTTGTTTCTGAGGGAAAACATGAGGGACACAAGCCTTATTATTAATTTATTAACAAAACTACACCTTAAGGAACAGTGTTTGTAATCACACAGGTTGCATGTATTAGAAAATGCCAGTCCCTGGGTAGCGAGCACCTGGAACTTCAGCAGAAACTTAACCATTTCTGACGCTTTTACTCAACTTTCAACTTTCCTGCAGGTCTGAAATTTTCATAATAAAAACTAGAGGCAAAAGGCAGTTTCTCTCCTGGAGAGACATGACACCACTGGCATTTAGAATAACATTTCCCCCTCTTTCCTGGCTACAATTACAAGCCTCTCTCAGTACCTCTCTGTGTGAGGTAAGATAAGAATTTTATCATCTTCTGTTAATAGGGAGGGATTCTGAGTCACATAAGGGCTAAGTGATTTTTCTGGCCCCCAAAATAAGAAGAATAAGATGAAGCGAGATGATTCATTCATTATTTCAGAAACAAGGCTATTGTGGTAGAGAGCATCATTTTTTTGAACAACTGCAACTGCTTCCTAATTGGTTTTCCTGCCCTCAGCTTCTCTCATCCCTCCTGTCTACTCACTCCTTTTGGTAACAGAACCATATTCTGAAATCATGTCACACTCTTGCATAAATATCTGCGATGATTTCTCACTGCCTAAAGAAAAATTCCAAACTCCTTAGCAGGACATCAAAAGTCCAGGTCCACCTGGCTTTAAACTCCCCTTCCTCTTTTTTGCCTCTCTGTGCCCTTTATAGTTGCTCACCTACTCTCCGATTTTCATGCACTTCTGTTCTTACCTCCAAACCTTCCTTCAAACCTGGCTCTTATCCAGAGTGCCTTTCTTCTTCTATTCCTCTGGGACCATGGAGGCGGGGTAGAGGGGGGCGGAGGGGGGGACATCTGCTAACAAGGACACATCTCAAGTGCCACCCACTTCAGCAACAGAAATAATTTTTTAATCTCTTTTATGCAAATAATAATAAAAAAAACTCACAGGTCACTGACTCTGGTTCAGATTAGAGAAGGTCAGAGTTAATTCTCCATCTTCACAGCATTAGAGTACTAATGCTCCACTGAATTACCTAAAGGAAATTACCATACATACTTGAACAAAAGGGCAGAGTAATAAAGGCCTTTTCCCTGGGAAACTGGTCAGATGAGGGAGGTTGGCTTAGGGGATAGGGGTGGGGTGAGTGGGGGTGGGGAACGACCTGGCAAGGGTTTAGATTTGTGGTAAAGAATCTAAAACTTCTGATGGCTCCAGAAAAACTCGATGGCTTTACACACACACACACACACACACACACACACACTGCACATTTGTCAGACATGTAACAATAATAGCCTTGGAACCACGCATGTGCAAAAATTACTATAGAAACTGTGCAGAGAAGGTGGTCCGTGTACTTAACGCAAGGTGTGCTTCTTTAGTAGAGCACTCTTCACCCACAAACGGAAGATTCCTCCCAGTCATGGAGAGTGGTTCTCATACGCAGATCTGACTCAGCTCCTTTTCCCTCCACCTGAAAAGCTCTTGTTAGGGCAGACGTCAGAGGAAGGAAGGAACTTCCTACAGGAGACTTAAAAGCTTGAGTATATAAACGGGTGCTCCTCTCCATGACAGCAAACCCAGATCACTGAGACCAGCTGCATCACTTGCCAGTAGACTTCCAAGTCACCTAGTGTAGACTGGGCAGGGGGCTTCCCAGGCAGTGAGTGCAGTGGTCAAGAATCCGCCTGCCTAGCAGGAGACACAGATTCAACCCCTGGTTTGGGAAGATCCCCTGGAAGAAGAGACGACAACTCCAGTATTCTTGTCTGGGAAATCCCATGAACAGAGGAGCTCCCTTCCTCTTTCTTGCCTCTCTGTGCCCTTTATAGTTGCTCACCTACTCTCCGATTTTCATGCACTTCTGTTCTTACCTCCAAACCTTCCTTCAAACCTGGCTCTTATCCAGAGTGCCTTTCTTCTTCTATTCCTCTGGGACCATGGAGGCGGGGTAGAGGGGCGGAGGGGGACATCTGCTAACAAGGACACATCTCAAGTGCCACCCACTTCAGCAACAGAAATAATTTTTAATCTCTTTTATGCAAATAATAATAAAAAACTCACAGGTCACTGACTCTGGTTCAGATTAGAGAAGGTCAGAGTTAATTCTCCATCTTCACAGCATTAGAGTACTAATGCTCCACTGAATTACCTAAAGGAAATTACCATACATACTTGAACAAAAGGGCAGAGTAATAAAGGCCTTTTCCCTGGGAAACTGGTCAGATGAGGGAGGTTGGCTTAGGGGATAGGGGTGGGGTGAGTGGGGGTGGGGAACGACCTGGCAAGGGTTTAGATTTGTGGTAAAGAATCTAAAACTTCTGATGGCTCCAGAAAAACTCGATGGCTTTACACACACACACACACACACACACACACACACTGCACATTTGTCAGACATGTAACAATAATAGCCTTGGAACCACGCATGTGCAAAAATTACTATAGAAACTGTGCAGAGAAGGTGGTCCGTGTACTTAACGCAAGGTGTGCTTCTTTAGTAGAGCACTCTTCACCCACAAACGGAAGATTCCTCCCAGTCATGGAGAGTGGTTCTCATACGCAGATCTGACTCAGCTCCTTTTCCCTCCACCTGAAAAGCTCTTGTTAGGGCAGACGTCAGAGGAAGGAAGGAACTTCCTACAGGAGACTTAAAAGCTTGAGTATATAAACGGGTGCTCCTCTCCATGACAGCAAACCCAGATCACTGAGACCAGCTGCATCACTTCGGCCAGTAGACTTCCAAGTCACCTAGTGTAGACTGGGCAGGGGGCTTCCCAGGCAGTGAGTGCAGTGGTCAAGAATCCGCCTGCCTAGCAGGAGACACAGATTCAACCCCTGGTTTGGGAAGATCCCCTGGAAGAAGAGACGACAACTCCAGTATTCTTGTCTGGGAAATCCCATGAACAGAGGAGCCTGGTGGGCTACAGTCTAGAGGGTTGCAAAGAACTGGACATGACTTAGTGACGAAAGAACAAGAAAACTGCACAGGCAATGGGAATGGCTGTGAGCCATCAGAGATGGAGGGGACAAGGGCCTGCTGGAATCCTATAGACTGCTGGGAAGTCCCTCAGAGGAACCAAGGTCTCCAAGGTCCCCAGTTTATCCAGATCTCTAGGCTCCTTGAGATCAGGGTTTACAGCAGCCACTAAGAGGGGTGGAAAGGCAATGGGCTCTGCTCTTTAACATTTTCCTTTCGGAATCTTGCACAGAATTTTTTTCTCTTCTTAAGAACAAAACTGACACTATTGTTTTTCATGATATAATTCCTTTTCAGCAAGGTCGACTGACATTTATTAAGAGCTGTGTGTGTGTGTATGAATAATAAAAACAGGTAACTAACAATGAATTAGTATTGCTTCAGCACTGTTCTAACCCCTTTACAAAGGAAACTCATTTATCACAATAGTCCTGGGATACACTATCTTCACTTTACATAAACTGAGATATATGACAATAAGATGATTTCCTACAGAGTCGCACACTAGGAAGGTTTAGAATCCCAGTTGGTTTGACTCTAGAACTTCCAGTCTTAATCAGCAAGATAGAACTGAACTAAAAAAGTCAATGCTGCTATATTATAGCAGGTTACATGAAATCACTCTGATCAGGCAGGGAGTAAGGTGAATGAAAGAGGCTTGGAAGGGACTGAGGTATTTGAATTCCAGGGTAATGACCTGACATTCGAGCCCATCCCTCCCCGTTATAAAACTGTGATTGAAGTATTCCTGCGATGTAGAATTAGCAGGGTAATTAGACTGAACATGTACAAAGCTTGACGTGGAATCAGTTGTAGCTTTATGTTGTTATTTTCATGGTGTATATCCAAATATAACTTTTGCAATTGGCCCGCCAAATGGCCTAAAGCAGGACTGCTTAGACTGCAGTCTGGAGAACCCCGGAGTTCCACTAATATGCTCTTGGGGAATCTGTGAGTTGGGTCCACATAGCTAAAGCATTCCTTGCATTGTGGACACACACACCCAGTCATTTCCACTGACTGCCGAGGCAAAAATGGGCTGGCAGGAAATGCTCCTTAGAAAAATAATTAGTTTATCTTACACAACAGTTACCTATACTGCTTACACCTGCATAAATAAAGGAATACAAGCTGAGGAGAAAAGTCACCTGGGAAAGCATGGTCCACATAAGGCAGCACAAGGCAAATATTCTGCATGTAGATGCAGCAGGGCCAATGTGCAGGATGCTGCAGGCACGAGGCCCCATGACAAGACCAGGGAAGGTTCTGGAAAGATGAATACATATAGGCCCTCATCTCCTTGGAAGGAAATGTAAGTCTAATTTCCCACCAAGGATCCTCACTGGGCCTTTGGAAATAGTGCAAGGAGAAGCAGTGTGTCATTGTTTCTTTTCCAAAACAAAACAAAATAAAAAACAGAGAAAACCCAACAGTAAATGAACTTGGCTGTACTGCTTATGCACAGAGTTCACCTCCTGAGCATTTCTTACACATATATTTACAAGTGCTTTTACATTTCATATTTGTGAAAATGCAGGGAAAGAGGAAAGGCTTCCATGGTGATCCAGGGGTTAAGACTCAGTACATCGACGGCAGGGAGCACAGGTTCCATCCCCCGTCCTGGAACTAAGATCCCACACGCTGTGTGATGCGGGCAGTGGGAAGGAGGTCAAAACACTGATAAAGGATAAGAGGGAAAAAATGAATGACTTTTTCCCTTTGGAAGGAAAAGGACAAATACGTCTGAAAGAAGAAATCAACATTGCTAGCTGTAAATGAATTTCCTTACTAGAAACTAATCTCCAAAGTTATGTTCAGGTTTCCAACGTTATAGTCAAAGACATGTTCAATATTCTTGATAAAGAGTCTCTATGAGGGTTTTCCTGGTGGTCCAGTGGGTAAAGAGTCCACCTTGCAGTGCAAAGGGCGCCGGTTCGATCCCTGGCCTGGGAAGATCCCACGCGCCGTGGAGCGGCTGGACCGATGTGTCCAATTACGAGCCAGCACTCTGGAGCGCATGCGCCCAGAGCCGGTGCTCTACAATGAGAGGCCACTGCAATGGGAGGCCCACACAGGCCAAAGAATAGAGATGGATGAAAATAAATAAATAAAAGAGGCCAAAATTAAAAAAAAAGAAAACCTCTCTATCGGGACAGAGGGGCTCTTAAAAAAAATTTTCTTACACAACAGTTACCTATACTGCTTACACCTGCATAAATAAAGGAATACAAGCTGAGGAGAAAAGTCACCTGGGAAAGCATGGTCCACATAAGGCAGCACAAGGCAAATATTCTGCATGTAGATGCAGCAGGGCCAATGTGCAGGATGCTGCAGGCACGAGGCCCCATGACAAGACCAGGGAAGGTTCTGGAAAGATGAATACATATAGGCCCTCATCTCCTTGGAAGGAAATGTAAGTCTAATTTCCCACCAAGGATCCTCACTGGGCCTTTGGAAATAGTGCAAGGAGAAGCAGTGTGTCATTGTTTCTTTTCCAAAACAAAACAAAATAAAAAACAGAGAAACCCAACAGTAAATGAACTTGGCTGTACTGCTTATGCACAGAGTTCACCTCCTGAGCATTTCTTACACATATATTTACAAGTGCTTTTACATTTCATATTTGTGAAAATGCAGGGAAAGAGGAAAGGCTTCCATGGTGATCCAGGGGTTAAGACTCAGTACATCGACGGCAGGGAGCACAGGTTCCATCCCCCGTCCTGGAACTAAGATCCCACACGCTGTGTGATGCGGGCAGTGGGAAGGAGGTCAAAACACTGATAAAGGATAAGAGGGAAAAATGAATGACTTTTTCCCTTTGGAAGGAAAAGGACAAATACGTCTGAAAGAAGAAATCAACATTGCTAGCTGTAAATGAATTTCCTTACTAGAAACTAATCTCCAAAGTTATGTTCAGGTTTCCAACGTTATAGTCAAAGACATGTTCAATATTCTTGATAAAGAGTCTCTATGAGGGTTTTCCTGGTGGTCCAGTGGGTAAAGAGTCCACCTTGCAGTGCAAAGGGCGCCGGTTCGATCCCTGGCCTGGGAAGATCCCACGCGCCGTGGAGCGGCTGGACCGATGTGTCCAATTACGAGCCAGCACTCTGGAGCGCATGCGCCCAGAGCCGGTGCTCTACAATGAGAGGCCACTGCAATGGGAGGCCCACACAGGCCAAAGAATAGAGATGGATGAAAATAAATAAATAAAAGAGGCCAAAATTAAAAAAAAAGAAAACCTCTCTATGGGACAGACCTATGGATACTGGAGTGAGGGAAGGGAATATGCTGTGGGACTAGGACTGAGGGAACGCAAACGGGGGCTCTGTGGCCAGCTGGAGGGGCGGGATTGGGAGGGAGATGGGAGGGAGGTTCGGGAGGGCGGCGGGGCAGGACTTATGTATACCTATGATGAATTCAGGTTGATGTGTGGCAGTAAACAACAAAACTCTGTCAAAAATAAAAATTAAGAGAAAAGAGTCTCAATGGGATCTGAATGTGTATTAACAGGCATTCCATCAGGTGACGGGAAACAGACACAGAAGAAAGCTGATGAAGACCTAAGTTTTAAAAGCTTCGCCTGATTGGGACCAAGGTCTGAACTTCACAGTAGTTCATATTTTTCTTCAGGTGGTATTATTCCAGCAAGGTGAGGAAGCTTTTATAGGAAAGCTCTGTCCGCTCCCTTTACATGACCGTGAAAGTGACTCTGGAACTCTAGCAGCCTGCTCATGACCATTTAAACTCCCCTGCCTTTCCCTCCAGTGCTGCATTATTTGGGGAAATTGTTAACCTGCCTTTAAAAGATCCTGCAGACCTCTTCAGTAAGTTCCCCACAGTTGATCCTGGGGCAAAATGAAGCTGCAACACCAGAAGCAGTATGATGGCAAACCAGGATTTACAGTCATGGTATTTTAATTTGGGGCTCATATTTGAAACTCTCTTTGGTTTTATCCACACACAGCCCGTCACTGGGTTTCCTATAGTCAGAGCTTTGGGCCTCTTGGGTTTTTTCAGTTCCTGCTGTTCTAAGTTGCTCTCTTTTTGAGGCACCTGTCAGGAACACTCAGAGTAAGTTTTGTGAACCCCCACATGTGCTCACTCGTATCCAACTCTTTGCGATCCTATGGACTGTAGCCCACCAGTCCCTGGGATTCTCCAGGCAAGAATACTGGAATAGGTTCCCGTTTCCTTCTCCAGGGGATCTTCCCAAACCAGGGACCGAACCTGTATCTCAGGCAGTGGCAGGCAGGTTCTTTACCACTGTGCCACCAGGGAAGTCCTTGTGAGCCCCATATACCCTTTATTTAAAGTCAAACTATTTCAAAAATATTTCTCAAATGTAGTTAAATTCGGTTCAGAGGTTCAGCTGTCCTGAAAGTTACTGACTGTCATTTAAAAGATTGTATTGGAGTATAGTTGATTTACAATGCTATGTTAATTTCAGGTGTAAGCAAAGTGAATTAGTTACACATATATAAACATTCACTCTTCAGATTCTTTTCCCAAAGAAATCACTGGGAGTACAAAAGTCTGTCAAAAATAAAATTAAGAGAAAAGAGTCTCAATGGGATCTGAATGTGTATTAACAGGCATTCCATCAGGTGACGAAACAGACACAGAAGAAAGCTGATGAAGACCTAAGTTTTAAAAGCCTGATTGGGACCAAGGTCTGAACTTCACAGTAGTTCATATTTTTCTTCAGGTGGTATTATTCCAGCAAGGTGAGGAAGCTTTTATAGGAAAGCTCTGTCCGCTCCCTTTACATGACCGTGAAAGTGACTCTGGAACTCTAGCAGCCTGCTCATGACCATTTAAACTCCCCTGCCTTTCCCTCCAGTGCTGCATTATTTGGGGAAATTGTTAACCTGCCTTTAAAAGATCCTGCAGACCTCTTCAGTAAGTTCCCCACAGTTGATCCTGGGGCAAAATGAAGCTGCAACACCAGAAGCAGTATGATGGCAAACCAGGATTTACAGTCATGGTATTTTAATTTGGGGCTCATATTTGAAACTCTCTTTGGTTTTATCCACACACAGCCCGTCACTGGGTTTCCTATAGTCAGAGCTTTGGGCCTCTTGGGTTTTCAGTTCCTGCTGTTCTAAGTTGCTCTTTTTTTGAGGCACCTGTCAGGAACACTCAGAGTAAGTTTTGTAAACCCCCCACATGTGCTCACTCGTATCCAACTCTTTGCGATCCTATGGACTGTAGCCCACCAGTCCCTGGGATTCTCCAGGCAAGAATACTGGAATAGGTTCCCGTTTCCTTCTCCAGGGGATCTTCCCAAACCAGGGACCGAACCTGTATCTCAGGCAGTGGCAGGCAGGTTCTTTACCACTGTGCCACCAGGGAAGTCCTTGTGAGCCCCATATACCCTTTATTTAAAGTCAAACTATTTCAAAAATATTTCTCAAATGTAGTTAAATTCGGTTCAGAGGTTCAGCTGTCCTGAAAGTTACTGACTGTCATTTAAAAAAAGATTGTATTGGAGTATAGTTGATTTACAATGGCATGTTAATTTCAGGTGTAAGCAAAGTGAATTAGTTACACATATATAAACATTCACTCTTCAGATTCTTTTCCCAAAGAAATCACTGGGAGTATCGAAGAGAGTTTCCTGTACTATACAGCAGGTTCTTATTAGTTATCTATTTTATATATAGTAGTGTGTATACGTCAGTCCCAATTTCCAGTTTTTCCCTTTCCTCTCCTTTTCTTCTGGTAACTCAAAGTCTGTTTTCTACAACTGTGATTCTACTTCTGTTCTGTAAATAATTCATTTGTACCCCCCTTTTTAGCTCCCACAAATAAGCAGTATTATATGACATTCATCTTTCTCTGTCTGACTGACTTCACTCTGGTCACTTTAAGGGCCTTCCCGGGAGTTCGAAAAATCCTGAATCCTGGATATGCCACAAGACTCCATTTTAAGTTTGACCTTCCAAAACATGCTCTCCCTATTAGGTGAAAATCTGTTTAACAATTTTCACATGATATGTTAATAAATGTCATTGTATTCACAGAGATTATTTCAAGAAGATTAAAGGTCATACTAACCCTTTTAGGTCTCATAAATTGTAAATCATAAGTGTTTTCAAATGCAGGAAAATTCATGCAAAGCTGGAAAGCTTCTCCACTAACCAAGCAAATGTTTATAGCCAAAAGAGGTTAAGAACTTCCCTGGAGGAAATACCAGGAAGAATTCAAGCACAAGCACTGGTTGCATGCACACACAAACACAGAGAGAGACAGCAGCATCTAAGAAACTGCTTCTGTGCACTTAGGAAAATGGATCGGAGATGACCTGCGATACTCCGCAAACTTTAAACACCGTCCTTTATATGAGACTGATACCCTAAGCAGGGCACTGAGGCCTCTGGAAGTAAGGCAGCCTGTGGTTCTTATAGTCACTAGAATGCTCCTGAGACAGCTTTTCCTGAGAGCCCTGGCAACAAGGCCAGGATGATGAGATTCTCATTATTTATTTTGTTTATTGTCCTCACTAGAACCAGGAGGGCAGGTTTCTTATCTATTTTACTCACTGTTGCCTTCCTGGAATCTAGAGTAAATGAATGGATGAATGAATGAATGGAGGCCCAGAATGAATGAATGGAAGCCCAGAGAGGTTAAATGCCATTCCTTTGTCAAATTATCACTTAGGGACAAAGCTAAGATTTGAACTCAGGTCCTCGTGCAATATATTACTGACACACATCAGTCATAATAGCTGCAAGAATAAACATCTAAAGACATTCTCTAAAAAAGACAGATGGGCGTGTATTGAATGGTTGACTGATGAAGAGGTGTACGCAGTAAAAGAAACCCAATAGATGTAAAAGGAGCAGGAAGGAAATGAGCCTGACTTTTGATCCCTGACATCTGTGGGGAAGGAGCAACATAATATGTGAAGCCCGGAAAAGCCTGGTGACCCAAAATTCAGGTCAAAAGTGCAGACCTTGAATCCTTCCAGTTCCAGCAGGAAGAGCAAAGCGCTGTGGCCATCTCATTTGACCTTTTCAAACATCACAGCGATTCTATCATTTTCCTCACTCCAACGAGGAAGACTATGGCTTAAAAGAGATGATATAATCAAGGTTGCACATCTAGGAAGGGGTGTCCCCACAATTCAAACCCAGGCTGTCCTCAACCCAGAGGCCCATTCTTTGCACTTTTTAGGACCCAGCGGTCCAACGCCATTTTAAAAAATGTCCTGAGAAGGGCTGAAAAGGGTTCAGAAGCATGCTACTTAGTCACTTCAGTAGTGCCAGACTCTGTATGACCCCATGGGCTGCAACCCATCAGTCCTCCATCCGTGGAATTCTCCAGGCAAGAATACTGGACGGGGTTGCCATGCCCTCCTCCAGGGGGATCTTCCCAACACAGGGATGGAACCGGGGTCTGCTACATTGCACATATGTATATACACCCCCATGGACTGTCGCTCCGCTAGGCTTTTCCGTCCATGGGATTATCCAGGTAAGAATACTGGAGTGGGTTGCCATTTCCTTCTCCACTTCAGACGCCTGGCCAAAGCTAAATGCTTCAAGTTTGAAAGTGTTGGCGACCATCTATCTTCCCAAATTGATGCCCAGGTTCAGGTAACTGCACGTTTAAAATAGCTAAATGGAAACCCAACTTCCCTCCCAGCCCGTTCGGCTGGAGTTTGGGGGCTGGGAGATTTTGCGCTTTGCCAGCTCCCCACTCCTTCCGCCTCGTCCTTTGTCAAATTATCACTTAGGGACAAAGCTAAGATTTGAACTCAGGTCCTCGTGCAATATATTACTGACACACATCAGTCATAATAGCTGCAAGAATAAACATCTAAAGACATTCTCTAAAAAAGACAGATGGGCGTGTATTGAATGGTTGACTGATGAAGAGGTGTACGCAGTAAAAGAAACCCAATAGATGTAAAAGGAGCAGGAAGGAAATGAGCCTGACTTTTGATCCCTGACATCTGTGGGGAAGGAGCAACATAATATGTGAAGCCCGGAAAAGCCTGGTGACCCAAAATTCAGGTCAAAAGTGCAGACCTTGAATCCTTCCAGTTCCAGCAGGAAGAGCAAAGCGCTGTGGCCATCTCATTTGACCTTTTCAAACATCACAGCGATTCTATCATTTTCCTCACTCCAACGAGGAAGACTATGGCTTAAAAGAGATGATATAATCAAGGTTGCACATCTAGGAAGGGGTGTCCCCACAATTCAAACCCAGGCTGTCCTCAACCCAGAGGCCCATTCTTTGCACTTTTTAGGACCCAGCGGTCCAACGCCATTTTAAAAAATGTCCTGAGAAGGGCTGAAAAGGGTTCAGAAGCATGCTACTTAGTCACTTCAGTAGTGCCAGACTCTGTATGACCCCATGGGCTGCAACCCATCAGTCCTCCATCCGTGGAATTCTCCAGGCAAGAATACTGGACGGGGTTGCCATGCCCTCCTCCAGGGGGATCTTCCCAACACAGGGATGGAACCGGGGTCTGCTACATTGCACATATGTATATACACCCCCATGGACTGTCGCTCCGCTAGGCTTTTCCGTCCATGGGATTATCCAGGTAAGAATACTGGAGTGGGTTGCCATTTCCTTCTCCACTTCAGACGCCTGGCCAAAGCTAAATGCTTCAAGTTTGAAAGTGTTGGCGACCATCTATCTTCCCAAATTGATGCCCAGGTTCAGGTAACTGCACGTTTAAAATAGCTAAATGGAAACCCAACTTCCCTCCCAGCCCGTTCGGCTGGAGTTTGGGGGCTGGGAGATTTTGCGCTTTGCAGTTCCCCAGCCTCTCCCCTACTCCTTGCCTCCTGGTCCCAGTAACAGAAAGGTCTCGAGGTAGGGACGTCCACAACAGGTGGGGCGGATCGGAGGCGTCACCTCCAACGCAGGACTCCTCCAGTTCGAACCGGACGATATCCAGCGAAATACGGGAGTTCTGTTCCATGGAATGCCCAAAAAAGGCGCGGGGAGAGGAGAGCTGCAACCCCCACCTTCCCCGAGCAGGCTCCTCTAGGGGAGGCTCGACTGCAGCAAAGCTCCAAAATTGGCAACCTGGGCCTAGCAGCCGCCTTTTTTTAGCCTACATTCCCCAAACCTGGGAAGAGACGGGTGACTAACGATGCAAATTGGAGCGGGGGCGTCAGCAGGCAGGCCCGTGGGTGCGGGGCGTCTGGTTGGGGGAGACTCCGCGACCTCAGGTGTCCCCAGCTATATCCGCGGTAGGCGCAGAGCGCCGCGAGGGCGCTTGGAAAAGCCGCTCCCCGCCGAGCCGCTGCCTCCGCTTCCGCCTCCCGGGCGGCGGCGGCGGCGGCGGCGGGACAATGCGCAGCCTCTTTTCCGCCGGGGGTTAGGGAGGGGCAGCCGGATTAGGGCCCGCGCCTTCCGGCCGCAGCCTTTCACCCTCCCTGCGCGCCGCGCCGGCCGCACACAGGTGGTTTTCCGCTCGGGAGCTGCAGGCCCGGGTCCTTTTATATAACAATAGAGTTGTGCGCCCCGCCGCCGCCGCCGCGGTGGCCCCCGTCCGCCAGGCCTCTATCCCGCAGCCGCCCCACCCGCGGTACCCCGGCCCGGCCAGCACTTCCCTAATTACCTGCTGGCTCTGCAGCGCGGCAGACACGTTCCCCAGGACCCCCAGCTCGCCTCTAGAGCAGAGGGTCCCGGCAGCCACTCTTCGCCCACACCCGCCCCAGAGGGCACCGGAGCCCAAAGTCCCGCACTCGATCCTTCACCGGTCCCAGGCGTCCCCAGACGCCTGGCGCCCGCTCGACTGGGATGCGGAGGCGGCGGGTGCTCACAGGAGCGCAGCGCGCCGGAGAGGGCGGTGATCAGCCATTACTGCTAAATGGAAACCCAACTTCCCTCCCAGCCCGTTCGGCTGGAGTTTGGGGGCTGGGAGATTTTGCGCTTTGCAGTTCCCCAGCCTCTCCCCTACTCCTTGCCTCCTGGTCCCAGTAACAGAAAGGTCTCGAGGTAGGGACGTCCACAACAGGTGGGGCGGATCGGAGGCGTCACCTCCAACGCAGGACTCCTCCAGTTCGAACCGGACGATATCCAGCGAAATACGGGAGTTCTGTTCCATGGAATGCCCAAAAAAGGCGCGGGGAGAGGAGAGCTGCAACCCCCACCTTCCCCGAGCAGGCTCCTCTAGGGGAGGCTCGACTGCAGCAAAGCTCCAAAATTGGCAACCTGGGCCTAGCAGCCGCCTTTTTTTAGCCTACATTCCCCAAACCTGGGAAGAGACGGGTGACTAACGATGCAAATTGGAGCGGGGGCGTCAGCAGGCAGGCCCGTGGGTGCGGGGCGTCTGGTTGGGGGAGACTCCGCGACCTCAGGTGTCCCCAGCTATATCCGCGGTAGGCGCAGAGCGCCGCGAGGGCGCTTGGAAAAGCCGCTCCCCGCCGAGCCGCTGCCTCCGCTTCCGCCTCCCGGGCGGCGGCGGCGGCGGCGGCGGGACAATGCGCAGCCTCTTTTCCGCCGGGGGTTAGGGAGGGGCAGCCGGATTAGGGCCCGCGCCTTCCGGCCGCAGCCTTTCACCCTCCCTGCGCGCCGCGCCGGCCGCACACAGGTGGTTTTCCGCTCGGGAGCTGCAGGCCCGGGTCCTTTTATATAACAATAGAGTTGTGCGCCCCGCCGCCGCCGCCGCGGTGGCCCCCGTCCGCCAGGCCTCTATCCCGCAGCCGCCCCACCCGCGGTACCCCGGCCCGGCCAGCACTTCCCTAATTACCTGCTGGCTCTGCAGCGCGGCAGACACGTTCCCCAGGACCCCCAGCTCGCCTCTAGAGCAGAGGGTCCCGGCAGCCACTCTTCGCCCACACCCGCCCCAGAGGGCACCGGAGCCCAAAGTCCCGCACTCGATCCTTCACCGGTCCCAGGCGTCCCCAGACGCCTGGCGCCCGCTCGACTGGGATGCGGAGGCGGCGGGTGCTCACAGGAGCGCAGCGCGCCGGAGAGGGCGGTGATCAGCCCTTGCCCAGCGACTCTCGGGAGGGGCTGCTGCCCTGGCAGGGAAGGGGCTGACCCGGAGCTGGGTGACGGGGGTAGTTCCCTTTGTGACATGCCTCGGTCTACAGTAACTAATCGCCGAGCCCGCCGGAGCCCCCGCAGCCTGCAGGCCTTGCGAGAGGTTTCCTCCACGCTTTGCGGGTGGCGGGGACAGCCTGTCCGGCTCCGCGTGCCCCCGTGCACCTCGCCCTAGCAGCCCCCAGGGTCTGGAAGCTTAACTCGCTACTCGGAAATGGTTAACGAGAGCTACCTACCAGCACGCAGTGGGTGACGGCGGGGGCCGGGGAGGGGGTGATTGGATCCTTGGAACAATGGCTTTTAACGCCCCACACCTCCGGAGAGGAATAAAAGCCCAACGACTTTGTTCTTGCAGTCTCCAGCGTTTTTTAAAAAAAATTAATTAAAACGCTGTTTTTAAAAAAGGCTTGCTTCCTATTATCTAGACAACCAAGCATTTGTTTGTTTGCTTGCTAAAAATGTTTCAACAAAATCCTGGTTTGTTTCAAAAGATGTTGGATTAGCATTTAACACCTCATCGGTCACTAAAGCCCAGGCAGTTCACCAGCCCCAACAGAGCCTCGGCTAAAAGAACATCAGAGCAAACAGAGCTGGGCTTTTAAAACTGGCAAACAAATGCCACACACTGCCTAAGGGGTGGGGGGTGGGGGTGATCGTGAACTCCAGTCTAAATGAGTTTAAAGGGAAGAAAAGGGAAAAAGTCAGCACAAGTTTCCCTAAGCTAGCTTGAGCGCACAGGCGTCGTGAACAAGGGCTTTTGTGCCTGCTAATTGCACCATTTGTGCGCAAAAGTTCCGAAGCGAAGTGTGAACTCTCAGCAGAAGGAAACATGAGACAACTGAAGTGCCCCGGTTTGTGTGCCCTGCTCCTCCTCCTCCGCCGCCTCCTCTTCTTTCTCCTTCCTCCCGCCGAGCCCGCTGTTGCAGCTTGTTTGCACTGGGGCTTATCCGGAGCGGAAATTCCTTTCCGTTTTTGTGAATGACAAACTCATTAACAATTCATCAACACAACCTGTTCCAGCCGGCCCGTCCCCACGGCAACAGCCCCTTCCGCAGCGCGCTCATTGGCTGGCCGGGAGAATGTATCCATTGAGACGCTCGCAGTTTGTATCCATTGAGGAGCTACTTCGCGCAGGGGGTGTGCGAGGGCTGAGTCTAAGGGAGAGTGAGCAAATAGAGGTTTGAATAATCCTAGGAGAAAGACGCCCGGGTGGATCTGAGGTGTAGTCTTGGAGGGAGAGATTAGGAGCCGCTGGACTTTTCTTTTCTCTCTTCTCAGTAGCACAGAGGCCGACTTAATTGGATTTCATTCACCCGGGAGGAACAGACCTGTCTGGGCAGCTTCATTCAGAGAGATTCATTGACACCAAGAGCCTCGGCTGCAGCCGGGTGCAGAGGGAACCTCCGGCTTCACTTCGGTCTCGGCTGCCCCAACCGCTAGCCCGGCTCGGTAAGGGCGAGGTGTCCTCAAACCCCGCTCCGAAAGCGGCGTCTTCGCTCGGCGCTTTCGGCCTATGCCTGCCCCGAGGGGCGACTGGTAGGCACCCCGCC
Source organism: Tragulus kanchil (assembly GCA_022376925.1). Lineage (NCBI taxonomy): Eukaryota > Metazoa > Chordata > Mammalia > Artiodactyla > Tragulidae > Tragulus > Tragulus kanchil. The sequence goes on along the minus strand of JAIOJX010000004.1, from coordinate 237,743,245 downwards.
CTCCGGCAGCTCGACCCTCATGATAGATACGCTCAGACCCGCGCCCTTCGCGTCGGAAATGGCGATCAGCAAGACGGTGGCGTGGCTCAACGAGCAGCTGGAGCTGGGGAACGAGCGGCTGCTGCTGATGGACTGCCGGCCGCAGGAACTGTACGAGTCGTCCCACATCGAGTCGGCCATCAACGTGGCCATCCCGGGCATCATGCTGCGGCGCCTGCAGAAAGGCAACCTGCCGGTGCGCGCGCTCTTCACGCGCGGCGAGGACCGGGACCGCTTCACCCGGCGCTGCGGCACCGACACCGTGGTGCTCTACGACGAGAGCAGCAGCGACTGGAACGAGAACACGGGCGGCGAGTCGGTGCTCGGGCTGCTACTCAAGAAGCTCAAAGACGAGGGCTGCCGGGCGTTCTACCTGGAAGGTACGAGCCGGGGGTTACTCCACGCGGCACCCGGGGGGGGCAGGACCCCGGGACCGGGCTCTTGTTTGCACTGGGGCTTATCCGGAGCGGAAATTCCTTTCCGTTTTTGTGAATGACAAACTCATTAACAATTCATCAACACAACCTGTTCCAGCCGGCCCGTCCCACGGCAACAGCCCCTTCCGCAGCGCGCTCATTGGCTGGCCGGGAGAATGTATCCATTGAGACGCTCGCAGTTTGTATCCATTGAGGAGCTACTTCGCGCAGGGGGTGTGCGAGGGCTGAGTCTAAGGGAGAGTGAGCAAATAGAGGTTTGAATAATCCTAGGAGAAAGACGCCCGGGTGGATCTGAGGTGTAGTCTTGGAGGGAGAGATTAGGAGCCGCTGGACTTTTCTTTTCTCTCTTCTCAGTAGCACAGAGGCCGACTTAATTGGATTTCATTCACCCGGGAGGAACAGACCTGTCTGGGCAGCTTCATTCAGAGAGATTCATTGACACCAAGAGCCTCGGCTGCAGCCGGGTGCAGAGGGAACCTCCGGCTTCACTTCGGTCTCGGCTGCCCCAACCGCTAGCCCGGCTCGGTAAGGGCGAGGTGTCCTCAAACCCCGCTCCGAAAGCGGCGTCTTCGCTCGGCGCTTTCGGCCTATGCCTGCCCCGAGGGGCGACTGGTAGGCACCCCGCCCTCCGGCAGCTCGACCCTCATGATAGATACGCTCAGACCCGCGCCCTTCGCGTCGGAAATGGCGATCAGCAAGACGGTGGCGTGGCTCAACGAGCAGCTGGAGCTGGGGAACGAGCGGCTGCTGCTGATGGACTGCCGGCCGCAGGAACTGTACGAGTCGTCCCACATCGAGTCGGCCATCAACGTGGCCATCCCGGGCATCATGCTGCGGCGCCTGCAGAAAGGCAACCTGCCGGTGCGCGCGCTCTTCACGCGCGGCGAGGACCGGGACCGCTTCACCCGGCGCTGCGGCACCGACACCGTGGTGCTCTACGACGAGAGCAGCAGCGACTGGAACGAGAACACGGGCGGCGAGTCGGTGCTCGGGCTGCTACTCAAGAAGCTCAAAGACGAGGGCTGCCGGGCGTTCTACCTGGAAGGTACGAGCCGGGGGTTACTCCACGCGGGGGCAGGACGGGGGACACCGGGCTGCGGGCGGGGCGCGTGGACTGGAAGCGCCCCTGCGGCGTTCAGCCGGCGCTTCTGAACCGGCTGCTGCGCCTGGGGGTCGTCTGCTCCCGGCTGCAAACCTCGCGGGTCCCGCACCCTCAAGCTCGGTCCGCGCGGAACCGACCCGCTTCCGGTCGCACTCACAGGCGGTCTCTTTCTAACTAGCTTTCCTTTACCCGCATACCCTCCACTTTTCCCTACTTTGTTCAGTTTTGAATTCACAATTTGCAGGACGGCAGAGGTCGTGGAGGTGCAGAATGGTACCTTCTAGCCCTTCAAGATATTAGGAAATGTTGCCATTTTGTGCATTTCCGGATTCAGAAGATTGAGAGTTCCCAGGGGAGGCTGCCAGTTCATTCTATTCCCAGGGGTACACATTTAAGCGTCTTTTATATTTGGCGCTGCTTGTAGGGGGGTTGGTGGGGGGTTGGTAGGTGTCTCTGCGTGCGGCTGCGGCTCTCGAGGCTGTGAAAACTACTACGGGATCTCGGGTTACGTGATTGTTTTTCTCGTCCTGGCAGGTGGTTTCAGTAAGTTTCAAGCCGAGTTCGCCCTGCACTGTGAGACCAATCTAGATGGCTCGTGTAGCAGCAGCTCGCCACCGCTACCAGTGCTGGGGCTCGGGGGCCTGCGGATCAGCTCCGACTCCTCCTCGGACATTGAGTCTGACCTTGACCGAGACCCTAATAGTGCAACGGACTCGGACGGCAGCCCGCTGTCCAACAGTCAGCCTTCTTTCCCGGTGGAGATTTTGCCCCATTGGGCTGTGCCAAGGACTCCACCAACCATTAGGTCGCATCATGCTGCGGCGCCTGCAGAAAGGCAACCTGCCGGTGCGCGCGCTCTTCACGCGCGGCGAGGACCGGGACCGCTTCACCCGGCGCTGCGGCACCGACACCGTGGTGCTCTACGACGAGAGCAGCAGCGACTGGAACGAGAACACGGGCGGCGAGTCGGTGCTCGGGCTGCTACTCAAGAAGCTCAAAGACGAGGGCTGCCGGGCGTTCTACCTGGAAGGTACGAGCCGGGGGTTACTCCACGCGGGGGCAGGACGGGGGACACCGGGCTGCGGGCGGGGCGCGTGGACTGGAAGCGCCCCTGCGGCGTTCAGCCGGCGCTTCTGAACCGGCTGCTGCGCCTGGGGGTCGTCTGCTCCCGGCTGCAAACCTCGCGGGTCCCGCACCCTCAAGCTCGGTCCGCGCGGAACCGACCCGCTTCCGGTCGCACTCACAGGCGGTCTCTTTCTAACTAGCTTTCCTTTACCCCGCATACCCTCCACTTTTCCCTACTTTGTTCAGTTTTGAATTCACAATTTGCAGGACGGCAGAGGTCGTGGAGGTGCAGAATGGTACCTTCTAGCCCTTCAAGATATTAGGAAATGTTGCCATTTTGTGCATTTCCGGATTCAGAAGATTGAGAGTTCCCAGGGGAGGCTGCCAGTTCATTCTATTCCCAGGGGTACACATTTAAGCGTCTTTTATATTTGGCGCTGCTTGTAGGGGGGTTGGTGGGGGGTTGGTAGGTGTCTCTGCGTGCGGCTGCGGCTCTCGAGGCTGTGAAAACTACTACGGGATCTCGGGTTACGTGATTGTTTTTCTCGTCCTGGCAGGTGGTTTCAGTAAGTTTCAAGCCGAGTTCGCCCTGCACTGTGAGACCAATCTAGATGGCTCGTGTAGCAGCAGCTCGCCACCGCTACCAGTGCTGGGGCTCGGGGGCCTGCGGATCAGCTCCGACTCCTCCTCGGACATTGAGTCTGACCTTGACCGAGACCCTAATAGTGCAACGGACTCGGACGGCAGCCCGCTGTCCAACAGTCAGCCTTCTTTCCCGGTGGAGATTTTGCCCTTCCTCTATTTGGGCTGTGCCAAGGACTCCACCAACCTGGACGTGTTGGAGGAGTTTGGCATCAAGTACATCTTGAACGTCACCCCCAACTTGCCGAATCTCTTTGAGAACGCTGGAGAGTTCAAATACAAGCAGATCCCCATCTCCGATCACTGGAGCCAGAACCTGTCCCAATTTTTTCCTGAGGCCATTTCTTTCATAGGTGAGACTCATTAACAGTCTTTGCTGACTTTTACACGCAGAATTTACCGTTCCTAGGCTTGAAGCTGTTAGTCTTGCTGCTTGCTAATTTGTGGGACTGGCAGGCCTCTAATGTTCCAGGAGCATTCTTAATTCTGGTTTATCTTCTTGCCTTTTTTTTTTTTAAGTGCCATTTGACAAACCACAGGTGTATTTGAAATTTTGTCTGTTGTTTGACACTTTAAGTCATTTGAAAGAGGGGCCATTTGTCAATAGACAGCAGAATTTTCCCACAGTCTTTGGAAGGGAGGAAGGCCAGATAAAAGTACTGTTGGTCGACAGGAACTTTTAACATGGTTTATTAATTTTAAAAGACCTGGGAGTAGTTTTAGGACACCAAGTTCGTTGTTGGAAAGCTCTGTGAATGCTAGATGTTGTCATCCAGCTGAATGTTACTGTGGTACCAGCTTCTCTGCGAGACAGTGAGGGTAACCTGAGCCCAGCAGGAAGGACTGTGGGCTGAAAGCCTGGAGAAGCGAATCTCTAGGCATTGTAATGCATTTCCTATTACAAAGGAACTCATTTTCAGGCCATGTCGACATCCTGTTCCTCCTAATGGGCTGTCCCCTGTGACTTCCCTCTCTCTTTTAAAATGCCTGAATACCTCCATTGTTAGCTGCACAACAGTTGGAGAATAATTTAATAGACCCTTGCAGTCTGCTTGTCTGTATAAAAGGCATTCACGACCATATTGCAGGGTTTCTGGCATTCACATGCTGAGGCCAAGAATGCACACATTAAGGAGTTTTTTGTTGGTAGAAACTTAATACAAAAGCTGCCTTTTCGGAAAATATCTGAAATATGTAATTGTGCCCCGTGTCCGTGATGTATCCCAGTGATACATTTTTCTGCTGCCTGCAGGGCTCAGCTGCCATACGCGATTATTTTTTAATCTGTAGTAGTATTATCACTCAGTTTTTAAACGGATCATTCACAAAGGGTGGTTTTCGGTCTGCTGACATTTTTTTGCGTTTTTCTGTTTACAGATGAAGCCCGGGGCAAGAACTGTGGCGTCCTGGTGCATTGCTTGGCTGGCATCAGCCGCTCGGTCACTGTGACTGTGGCTTATCTTATGCAGAAGCTCAACCTGTCGATGAACGATGCTTATGACATTGTGAAGATGAAGAAGTCCAACATCTCCCCCAACTTCAACTTCATGGGCCAGCTGCTGGACTTCGAGAGGACGCTGGGACTCAGCAGCCCCTGTGACAACCGCGTCCCCACACAGCAGCTCTATTTCACCACCCCCTCCAACCAGAACGTCTACCAGGTGGACTCTCTGCAATCCACGTGAAGGGCCCCCACTGGGCTGTGTCCCCTTCTTGAGCAGTTTCTCTCAGCAGCAGCCACCAGGCTGCTTTCTTTGTACGTGGCCCCGGGTGTCAACACGACACCAGCTGTCTGTATTAGACAAGGTTACCACGTGTGGAATTGGGTATTCAAAGGGGGAGATTTGCTCCTTCTCGTCGGAAGAACGGGACCTGCTATAATACATACAGGCAGTAGGTTTGCTCCACACCCACGTGTACAGCCTACCCTGCAGGGACTGGAATTCGAGAATGTCCAGGTATATAGGGTAGGACCAAGTGGTAGGGTAGGAGCATGTGTTCTTTAGGGCCTTGTATGACTGTTTCTTTTGCATCTGGAACTGACTCTATACTGTCTTCAGTGAAGACCAACTCATAATTTTGCATATAGAGGAGCCAAAGAGAGGTTTCAGCTCTGTATTTGTAGTATCAGTTTGCAAAAAGAGAAAGAAAATAAACAATCAAATGAATCTGATACTCCATTTGATTATTGTAAATATTTGATCTTAAATCACTTCACAGTGTTTAAATTGTTTTGATGGGTTTAAAAGAAATCATCCACTTAACAAAAAAGTGTTTTAAAATACAATATGTAATTGTGCCCCGTGTCCGTGATGTATCCCAGTGATACATTTTTCTGCTGCAGGGCTCAGCTGCCATACGCGATTATTTTTAATCTGTAGTAGTATTATCACTCAGTTTTTAAACGGATCATTCACAAAGGGTGGTTTTCGGTCTGCTGACATTTTTGCGTTTTCTGTTTACAGATGAAGCCGGGGCAAGAACTGTGGCGTCCTGGTGCATTGCTTGGCTGGCATCAGCCGCTCGGTCACTGTGACTGTGGCTTATCTTATGCAGAAGCTCAACCTGTCGATGAACGATGCTTATGACATTGTGAAGATGAAGAAGTCCAACATCTCCCCCAACTTCAACTTCATGGGCCAGCTGCTGGACTTCGAGAGGACGCTGGGACTCAGCAGCCCCTGTGACAACCGCGTCCCCACACAGCAGCTCTATTTCACCACCCCCTCCAACCAGAACGTCTACCAGGTGGACTCTCTGCAATCCACGTGAAGGGCCCCCACTGGGCTGTGTCCCCTTCTTGAGCAGTTTCTCTCAGCAGCAGCCACCAGGCTGCTTTCTTTGTACGTGGCCCCGGGTGTCAACACGACACCAGCTGTCTGTATTAGACAAGGTTACCACGTGTGGAATTGGGTATTCCAAAGGGAGAGATTTGCTCCCTTCTCGTCGGAAGAACGGGACCTGCTATAATACATACAGGCAGTAGGTTTGCTCCACACCCACGTGTACAGCCTACCCCTGCAGGGACTGGAATTCGAGAATGTCCAGGTATATAGGGTAGGACCAAGTGGTAGGGTAGGAGCATGTGTTCTTTAGGGCCTTGTATGACTGTTTCTTTTGCATCTGGAACTGACTCTATACTGTCTTCAGTGAAGACCAACTCATAATTTTGCATATAGAGGAGCCAAAGAGAGGTTTCAGCTCTGTATTTGTAGTATCAGTTTGCAAAAAAAAGAGAAAGAAAATAAACAATCAAATGAATCTGATACTCCATTTGATTATTGTAAATATTTGATCTTAAATCACTTCACAGTGTTTAAATTGTTTTGATGGGTTTAAAAGAAATCATCCAAAGGGAGAAAGAGCAGTGTGCCACTTCTTAAAACAATGGAAACTTTTGCTCTTTTCGAATCCAAAGGATCTATTTGCAGCATGCTTGATGTTACCAATTCTGAAAGACATTTTCATGGACACTTAAGATCATGGAGACCTTGTTATGGTGCCGTCTTCAGTGTCTTTCATATATCTTCCCTGTGACTGACTTTTTCTTTTAATGTAGTTTGACTCTGCCTTATCTTTGTAAATATTTTGGCTTGTATTGTCTCAAAGGGGATATCTTGGAAGGACACCAAAATTGTGGGCTTATATTTTTGTTTGTTTTTAAATTTTGGGACTTCAGCTGTGCTAAACAGTTTATTACCTCTGTGCAAAATTCTTCAGGGAGTATCACCTTAAAATGCAATACTTTGGGTTGGTTTCTTTCCTTTTTTAAAAACAATTTGTGTGAAACTGGAAGCGTGTGTGTGAGCATGGGTACTCATTGGATAGGCGACATGCATATGATTGTGAAGGAGGGAGACAGGTGGCTCCACTGTGTTCATGGTGTAAAGTTCTGAGCTGAAATTTTATTCTAAGAATGTAAAACCTTAAATTATTAATAAATAACTATTTTGACTATCGAACACGTATTTTTATTTTTCTTTTGAAAATCTCTCCTTAATTGTCCTTAGATGTGAAGTGATACGTTTTAGGACTTTTTCAGTTAGAGAGTAAAACTGTGTATAAAGTACATGCAGGAATAATGGGGCAAAGGCCTCATGTCTTAAACTATGTCTGAGAATTTTTCAGGTGCCGCTTAAGAAATGAGCCTTTTGCTTCAAATAAAAGTGACATAATGGAAGAGATTGACTATCATTCCCGTGGACGGTACTTAATAGGTTTGGCTTTATTGAAGAAAACGGTGATGCTCTTGAAGAGAAGTGATGCCACAGAGCACAGTTTTCTGAAGTATACGATTGAGGTAATTCATGAATAGTCATAAAGAGAGGGCGCCAGAATAACAAAATGACAGTTATGGTGTTAATGTGTCCTGATTTTCACTATCAGGGTCTAATGCTCAGTGATACTCAGACACATCAGGAAGTAGTGAATCCTTTCTCTGATCTGTAACTGGCAGTTCTACCTGCAAATTCCCCTAGTGTTGGAATGACAAATGATGGTGTCTCCCTTTTTGCTGTATGTGGCAGGGCATAGCTAAGCTTTCTCCCTGAGTCTGGCTGGATGTGACCACAATTTCACATTGGCACTGGACGTCACTTTTTTTTTTTTTGCGGGGCCGGGAGGGTTGGGTTGGGGAGGGAGGGGGACAAGAGGGCCACTTCTATCAGTCTTTCATTTATCTATTTTTCATCCATCTTTGTTCTTCGACCCTGTGGGCCTCCTGTCGCAGTGGCCTCTGTTGTCGCAGAGCACTGGTTCCGGCCGCACGCGCTCCAGAGCTCTGGCTCAGTTATTGGACACATCGGTCTAGCTGTTCCGCGGCACGTGGGATCTTCCCAGGCCAGGGATCGAACCGGCGCCCCCTGCACTGCAAGGCGGTGTCCTTACCCACTGGACCACTCTTGTTCTAATGTGCTTTGTGCTTAACTCATTTAAAATCTGGGCCAGAAACCCCTGTTGAATTTTTTTTATATATATTGAGATTATTTTGAACAGTTAATTTTCAAGGGAAAGGCTTAATATCCTGTCATTGCCCTCAGGACGTCCGTCTCCTTGTCCTGACTGTCAAAAGTGCACAAACCAAAATAAAAATTAAAGCCAGGTGTATCCAAAGAACTAGAACATACATTTCCAACCCTTTTCAAATGAGCTTAGTCCCTTTGTCGGCTGTGGGGGGAGAGAGGAACTTTTCACTACTCCTGTACATGTGAGATGTCTGTTGGATTGTCTGGTAGAAGGCAAGTAACCCTGATTCTATGGTAATTGTATCAAGCTGTCCCGTGTGACTTCGCAGCTAAGCATGGACAAAAGGCAGAAACAGTACAGAAAAATACCAAGTCAGTCCCTCCCATTTGGGTGCCCTGAGTCAGCCAGAGCTCCGAAAGGAGAAGTGGGTTGCAGTTCAACTTGGCTCGTGTTAATCCGGTTCTGAACGGTTTCCGCTCCTGGCATTCCTTAAACTGCCTCTTCAAAGTAGGGATTTGCGAGCGCCTTAGCAATTTCCTGTCCAGCTGCAGCTCGAGTAGCTGTGTGCTTTTCTACACCACCCCTCCTTGTCTTTTCTCTGATTTCTTTTCTCTTTCTTTTCCCTTCTTTCTTTAATACGAGCAGCAGATAATTTTAGTGCATTTCCTTTTTGTGGATTATGGTCTCCTTTCCTTCTAGAACCTGCAAACAGTGAGTTCCTAAGGCTCTGCTCATGCGGACAGCTGGCCTCCGCAGCACTTCCTCTGGGTTCACTGTGGGTTTGTTGTTTGTCAGTCCACTTCTGAAATTAATAATGTTTTCTGGCCAAGTGCCACAAGCCATTACCACAAAGGGGAAGTAACACATATGAATAGCAGGAAGCCATGCAGGGTCACAGTGTGAGCTGAACCTATGGTGGGAGCATAATTGAGCCCAGCCCATTCAGCAAGTGTCTGACATCTTTTTTGGGGGAGAGGGAGCTCCCTGCATTTAAGCAGCTCAAGCTGTGAAAAGAAAAAAAAAGTTTCCAATAAATTGGTAGCAAATGGTCTTTGTCATCAGTATGAACAAAAGAGGGAGTGAGAAGAATTTAGGGTCCCCATAAAGTTGCAATGTTAGGGATTTCTCCCCCTTTCTGGTGTACTGTTTCATAAGGCTGGCGAACGGAGGGGGTGGGCACAGCTTCACTCCATTGCCACAAAGGGCTTCATGTTAAATGGGGCTTTTTATGGTTCACACAGGCCAGAAGATTCAAAGAGCTATTCTCTTTCTTTCTTTTTCTTCTCTGGAAGGTGGAAGGTTGTCATTGACAGCATGGGCCCCCACCTCACCCTGCGCCTCTCTTTCTCCTAGCCGACCCTGTTCCTTTGCTTCCTTTGTGTTCACAGGAGCCCCTGTGAAGGCGATCATTTTGCATCTTGGAGTTGGGCTCACTTCCTGAATGGAGCCCTGCACGGTTACTAGGGCAACCTTTTCCAGCAGCTGCAGCTTCCAGGCCTCCCCTCACCTGCTGTCCCCACTAGTGGCCTTCCTCAGGTCTCCAAGGCAGCTACCTTTCCTTGCCTGTAGGGAGCTGGCTTCCTTGGAGGTTTTTTGCAGGTTTTGTGGGATTGCTGGAGACTTAGACAATATATTGCTCAATGGTCAAAACTGGTTTTAGGGTTACTATCCGACTGAGAAATGTTATCTGGAAATAGAAATCTTCACCGCTGGAGCTGCTTTCTTTAATACGAGCAGCAGATAATTTTAGTGCATTTCCTTTTTGTGGATTATGGTCTCCTTTCCTTCTAGAACCTGCAAACAGTGAGTTCCTAAGGCTCTGCTCATGCGGACAGCTGGCCTCCGCAGCACTTCCTCTGGGTTCACTGTGGGTTTGTTGTTTGTCAGTCCACTTCTGAAATTAATAATGTTTTCTGGCCAAGTGCCACAAGCCATTACCACAAAGGGGAAGTAACACATATGAATAGCAGGAAGCCATGCAGGGTCACAGTGTGAGCTGAACCTATGGTGGGAGCATAATTGAGCCCAGCCCATTCAGCAAGTGTCTGACATCTTTTTTGGGGGAGAGGGAGCTCCCTGCATTTAAGCAGCTCAAGCTGTGAAAAGAAAAAAAAAGTTTCCAATAAATTGGTAGCAAATGGTCTTTGTCATCAGTATGAACAAAAGAGGGAGTGAGAAGAATTTAGGGTCCCCATAAAGTTGCAATGTTAGGGATTTCTCCCCCTTTCTGGTGTACTGTTTCATAAGGCTGGCGAACGGAGGGGGTGGGCACAGCTTCACTCCATTGCCACAAAGGGCTTCATGTTAAATGGGGCTTTTTATGGTTCACACAGGCCAGAAGATTCAAAGAGCTATTCTCTTTCTTTCTTTTTCTTCTCTGGAAGGTGGAAGGTTGTCATTGACAGCATGGGCCCCCACCTCACCCTGCGCCTCTCTTTCTCCTAGCCGACCCTGTTCCTTTGCTTCCTTTGTGTTCACAGGAGCCCCTGTGAAGGCGATCATTTTGCATCTTGGAGTTGGGCTCACTTCCTGAATGGAGCCCTGCACGGTTACTAGGGCAACCTTTGCCAGCAGCTGCAGCTTCCAGGCCTCCCCTCACCTGCTGTCCCCACTAGTGGCCTTCCTCAGGTCTCCAAGGCAGCTACCTTTCCTTGCCTGTAGGGAGCTGGCTTCCTTGGAGGTTTTTTGCAGGTTTTGTGGGATTGCTGGAGACTTAGACAATATATTGCTCAATGGTCAAAACTGGTTTTAGGGTTACTATCCGACTGAGAAATGTTATCTGGAAATAGAAATCTTCACCGGCCTTCAAAGGAGTGAAAAGGGAGGCTTGCTTGACCCAACAATTAAAGTCCTAAACTCTCACTCTCACTGATGCATCAGAAGCCCTGGGCAAGTCATCCAATCTCAACGAGACTTTTTTTTCTTGTTTATAAAATGGGAGTTTTTCTCTCTCAGTCTAGGATTCTCTTACCATTCCAGTGTTGTGGTACAAATGAGCTGCAGATCAGGGGAAACATTTACTGAGGCTCTTAGATACTGTCCTTCATGTACAGTATTATTTAACCCTCAAAGCAATTTTGAGATGGGTCCTATTATTCTTCTTGTCAGTGAGGAAACTGAGGCAAAGAGAGGTCAGTCTCAAGCCATCTCGTAGGAACTGGTAGAATTGAGCGTGGAAGCTTTAGCTCCTCTTGTTGTAAAAATACTTGTCATCAGAATTTGCTCTTCATTTTTAAGTCCTGTGATGCTGGCTAGGAAGTGGTGACCCCATTTCACAGCCGAGGAAGTGGCGGAAGCAGAGGTTAAGTGACCTGCCAAATCAAACCCAAATCAACAGTCAAATCGAGAGTCAGAGGACCCTAGCGGATGTGTCACCAGGGAGATGTCAGGTCGGCCTGGAAGATTCCATCCTCCCTGCCCTGAAGAAGTTGCCCTGTTTTGGGCCCTTAAGCACAGAGTTACAAAATTGCTTTTTTCTAAGGATCTCTAGAGCGGCTAGCAACAGGCCAGCTGGCCCTGACCCTTGCTCACACTCCCTTTCAGGATTACACAAGTGAACTGGCCCCAGAGAGTCATTCCTTTGCTTCCATTGTGTTCACAGGAGCCCCTGTGAAGGCGATCATTTTGCATCTTGGAGTTGGGCTCACTTCCTGAATGGAGCCCTGCACGGTTACTAGGGCAACCTTTGCCAGCAGCTGCAGCTTCCAGGCCTCCCCTCACCTGCTGTCCCCACTAGTGGCCTTCCTCAGGTCTCCAAGGCAGCTACCTTTCCTTGCCTGTAGGGAGCTGGCTTCCTTGGAGGTTTTTTGCAGGTTTTGTGGGATTGCTGGAGACTTAGACAATATATTGCTCAATGGTCAAAACTGGTTTTAGGGTTACTATCCGACTGAGAAATGTTATCTGGAAATAGAAATCTTCACCGGCCTTCAAAGGAGTGAAAAGGGAGGCTTGCTTGACCCAACAATTAAAGTCCTAAACTCTCACTCTCACTGATGCATCAGAAGCCCTGGGCAAGTCATCCAATCTCAACGAGACTTTTTTTTTTTCTTGTTTATAAAATGGGAGTTTTTCTCTCTCAGTCTAGGATTCTCTTACCATTCCAGTGTTGTGGTACAAATGAGCTGCAGATCAGGGGAAACATTTACTGAGGCTCTTAGATACTGTCCTTCATGTACAGTATTATTTAACCCTCAAAGCAATTTTGAGATGGGTCCTATTATTCTTCTTGTCAGTGAGGAAACTGAGGCAAAGAGAGGTCAGTCTCAAGCCATCTCGTAGGAACTGGTAGAATTGAGCGTGGAAGCTTTAGCTCCTCTTGTTGTAAAAATACTTGTCATCAGAATTTGCTCTTCATTTTTAAGTCCTGTGATGCTGGCTAGGAAGTGGTGACCCCATTTCACAGCCGAGGAAGTGGCGGAAGCAGAGGTTAAGTGACCTGCCAAATCAAACCCAAATCAACAGTCAAATCGAGAGTCAGAGGACCCTAGCGGATGTGTCACCAGGGAGATGTCAGGTCGGCCTGGAAGATTCCATCCTCCCTGCCCTGAAGAAGTTGCCCTGTTTTGGGCCCTTAAGCACAGAGTTACAAAATTGCTTTTTTCTAAGGATCTCTAGAGCGGCTAGCAACAGGCCAGCTGGCCCTGACCCTTGCTCACACTCCCCTTTCAGGATTACACAAGTGAACTGGCCCCAGAGAGAGTCACTTCCTCTCTGTGATCCTGTTGGAGGAAAGCTTGCCTGGTGATAGGGTGGGAGAGGAAGGGGGGAGGGGGAGAGGAAGGGGGAAGGGGGAGAGGAAACGAGGGAAACCATGCAGAGCTGCAGAATAAGAGAGGCGTATTAGAAGCTAATGGAGAAGCAGAATACAAGGGTAGATCATGTGAAGGCTGCCTGTACTTAAATATTCTTGAAAGGTCATCTAAAAAGCCTTCAGACTTCAAGCAAATTCAAAAGGATTATTGGAGGTGTAAATTTACGTGAAGTTCCTCACACAGGATTCTGTGTGAGAAACTACATACAGGATTCTGCAGATTTTTGAATACACATACTCGTCTCATGTTCCTACTTGCGGTTGGCCCTGAATTAGTCCAGTTGTGGTGATGGAATCTTTAAATGTCTTTAAAGTCCAGAACTGATTTCCTAAGAGTATTTAAGGACATAGAACAAAGTTCAACCAATTCACAAATATTTATCCAGGCTTTGATCTGTGTTGCACTGTTTCGGTGAAACAAGGTTAAAATAAAAGGCAATCAAAGACTTTAACAGGCCCTCAAAGGTTGACGGAGGCAAAGTCATGTTTTGAAGTGTAACCACCCAATCTTTCTGCTGGTGCCCCAAGTCAAAGCAGAAGTCTCAGAAAACTTCTGCAATTGGGCAAGTCTTTGTATGTCCTTATCTGCTATAACGGTCAAAATAACATTTTTTTGACCCCGTGGACTGTAGCCCATCGGACTCCCCTGTGCATAGAATTCTTTAGGCAGGAATACTGGAATGAGTAGCCATTTCCTTCTCCAGGGGATCTTCCCAACCCAGGGATCAAACACAGGTTTCCTGCATTGCAGGCAGATTCTTTACAATTTGAGCCACCAGGGAAGCCCTTAGACCATATATTGTATTTCTTATATGAGAAAGGATTATTAGCCCACATGTTTACAGTTTGGCCCACCTACTTCCCTATTTTGTCATGGAAAATACCTTTATAAACTGTTTGCAGGCTTTTAATAACGAGAAGTTTGGGTCCACTGTACCTCCAGAAATGAACTCTTGAGGAATACAAAGGGAAAGAGAAGAAACAAACACTGTTTGATAAAAAAAAAAAAAAAAAGTTGCTTCTTAGCTAGAATTCTCCTTTTCCTGCATTTGGAGACAAACTAAGCATTTATTCTATTAACCATTTTTCACTGTCTAGCTTACTTCCTATTGCAAATGCTAACAGGAGAAGGGAGAAAGAAGGGAGGGTACAGAAGAGGCTCTTTGGGAACAAATAACTCCAAGGACAATTGTACCAGGAAAGGCTCTTTCTCTTGTTCTGGTTATCATTGCTATATAATAAACTGGCTTAAACAACAACAATCATTAATTTTCTTCTTAGGTCTGAATTTGGGCAGATCTTGGCAGGGAAGCCTGGTCTCTGCTCAGTGTCATATTATCTGGGGTAGCTTGATGGCAACCCAGAAGCTCCATTTCCAAGATGGCGCCCTCACATGGTTGGCAAGTTGGTGCTGGCTGTCAGCTGGGAGCTCAGCCAACCAACAGCTGATGCCAGGGACTTTGATTCTTTTTCACATGGTCTAAATTTCCTCATCACATGATGTCTGAGCTCCATGGGTGAAACAAGGTTAAAATAAAAGGCAATCAAAGACTTTAACAGGCCCTCAAAGGTTGACGGAGGCAAAGTCATGTTTTGAAGTGTAACCACCCAATCTTTCTGCTGGTGCCCCAAGTCAAAGCAGAAGTCTCAGAAAACTTCTGCAATTGGGCAAGTCTTTGTATGTCCTTATCTGCTATAACGGTCAAAATAACATTTTTTTGACCCCGTGGACTGTAGCCCATCGGACTCCCCTGTGCATAGAATTCTTTAGGCAGGAATACTGGAATGAGTAGCCATTTCCTTCTCCAGGGGATCTTCCCAACCCAGGGATCAAACACAGGTTTCCTGCATTGCAGGCAGATTCTTTACAATTTGAGCCACCAGGGAAGCCCTTAGACCATATATTGTATTTCTTATATGAGAAAGGATTATTAGCCCACATGTTTACAGTTTGGCCCACCTACTTCCCTATTTTGTCATGGAAAATACCTTTATAAACTGTTTGCAGGCTTTTAATAACGAGAAGTTTGGGTCCACTGTACCTCCAGAAATGAACTCTTGAGGAATACAAAGGGAAAGAGAAGAAACAAACACTGTTTGATAAAAAAAAAAAAAAAAAGTTGCTTCTTAGCTAGAATTCTCCTTTTCCTGCATTTGGAGACAAACTAAGCATTTATTCTATTAACCATTTTTCACTGTCTAGCTTACTTCCTATTGCAAATGCTAACAGGAGAAGGGAGAAAGAAGGGAGGGTACAGAAGAGGCTCTTTGGGAACAAATAACTCCAAGGACAATTGTACCAGGAAAGGCTCTTTCTCTTGTTCTGGTTATCATTGCTATATAATAAACTGGCTTAAACAACAACAATCATTAATTTTCTTCTTAGGTCTGAATTTGGGCAGATCTTGGCAGGGAAGCCTGGTCTCTGCTCAGTGTCATATTATCTGGGGTAGCTTGATGGCAACCCAGAAGCTCCATTTCCCAAAATGGCGCCCTCACATGGTTGGCAAGTTGGTGCTGGCTGTCAGCTGGGAGCTCAGCCAACCAACAGCTGATGCCAGGGACTTTGATTCTTTTTCACATGGTCTAAATTTCCTCATCACATGATGTCTGAGCTCCATGGGTGAAACCCCAAGTGAGAGAATCAGGTGGAAACCATGTTGACTTTCAGGAGGTAGGCTCACAGAGGTAGTCACACTAAGGTCTACCATGGTCTGAGGTGAGGAGATGAAGGAGGGGCAAGATTCTGGAAGAGCACACGAGGGGGAAAACATGGCTACAAGAACGTTTGGGAAAACAGAGCCTGCCACATCTGACGTGGATGTCCAGATTTGAAAGTCGTAAAAGACAAATTCTTTGTAAGGCCAGGCAAAAGGATTTTTCAAGTTGTAAAACAGACAACAAAAATCAGGATGCCCAGGGATATGGGGGAAGTTTAAAGAGAATTTACAGAGAGTCCTAAAAACAGTGACTTTTGATTAGCTTAGCTTCACTTCCCAGTTACACCTTGAATTGGAAAAACTCCAGGTCTTTCCTCCTGTGTGTCTGTTTCTTGTGTCTCTTTAGCTATACACACACTTCCCTTCTGACACTTCTGATCACCAAGTGTGTACAGGAATTTCCCCACACCAAGCAATTCTCTGTGACACCACCTCGGTGTCCTACAATTTAACTCCGTTCTAACACTGTCTATTTAAAGATAATGGCAGATTCCACTGCTTCAGGGCTGAATCCCTTAAGAAGGTTCTTACCCCACTTTCAGATGCTAATTAGTGAGTAGAAGGTCCCATTTATCTACAACTGCAGCCCAACACTTGGCCCCAAAGGTAGGGTACAGAAGAGGCTCTTTGGGAACAAATAACTCCAAGGACAATTGTACCAGGAAAGGCTCTTTCTCTTGTTCTGGTTATCATTGCTATATAATAAACTGGCTTAAACAACAACAATCATTAATTTTCTTCTTAGGTCTGAATTTGGGCAGATCTTGGCAGGGAAGCCTGGTCTCTGCTCAGTGTCATATTATCTGGGGTAGCTTGATGGCAACCCAGAAGCTCCATTTCCAAGATGGCGCCCTCACATGGTTGGCAAGTTGGTGCTGGCTGTCAGCTGGGAGCTCAGCCAACCAACAGCTGATGCCAGGGACTTTGATTCTTTTTCACATGGTCTAAATTTCCTCATCACATGATGTCTGAGCTCCATGGGTGAAACCCCAAGTGAGAGAATCAGGTGGAAACCATGTTGACTTTCAGGAGGTAGGCTCACAGAGGTAGTCACACTAAGGTCTACCATGGTCTGAGGTGAGGAGATGAAGGGGGGGCAAGATTCTGGAAGAGCACACGAGGGGAAAACATGGCTACAAGAACGCTTTGGGAAAACAGAGCCTGCCACATCTGACGTGGATGTCCAGATTTGAAAGTCGTAAAAGACAAATTCTTTGTAAGGCCAGGCAAAAGGATTTTTCAAGTTGTAAAACAGACAACAAAAATCAGGATGCCCAGGGATATGGGGGAAGTTTAAAGAGAATTTACAGAGAGTCCTAAAAACAGTGACTTTTGATTAGCTTAGCTTCACTTCCCAGTTACACCTTGAATTGGAAAAACTCCAGGTCTTTCCTCCTGTGTGTCTGTTTCTTGTGTCTCTTTAGCTATACACACACTTCCCTTCTGACACTTCTGATCACCAAGTGTGTACAGGAATTTCCCCACACCAAGCAATTCTCTGTGACACCACCTCGGTGTCCTACAATTTAACTCCGTTCTAACACTGTCTATTTAAAGATAATGGCAGATTCCACTGCTTCAGGGCTGAATCCCTTAAGAAGGTTCTTACCCCACTTTCAGATGCTAATTAGTGAGTAGAAGGTCCCATTTATCTACAACTGCAGCCCAACACTTGGCCCCAAATCGGAAGGAAGATGCCAGGACCTTCTTCTCAATTAGCTTGCTAGAGAAGTTCACAGAACTCGGGCAACACTTATTTATGTTTATTGGTTTCTTTTTTTTAAAAAACCCAATATATATATATATATATACTTTTATTTATTTTTGGTTGTGCCGGGTCTTCATTGCTGTGCGGGCTTTTCTCTAATGGTAGAGAACAGGGGCTACTCTTCATTTCAGTGTGGGGTTTCTCATTGTGGTGGCTTCTCCTGTTGAGGAGCACAGCCTCTAGGGTGTGTGGCATTCGTGGTTATGGCACATGGGCTCAAAAGCTGTGGTACCTGGGTTCTACAGCACAGACTCCATAGCTGTAGTACACAGGCCTAGCTGCTCCGCTGCCCATGGTTCTTTCTATGGGTTGCATGGCAGGTGGATTCATTACCCTTGAGCCATCAGGGAAGCCCGTTCACTGGTTTCTTAAAGGATATGATAAAGGCTACAGTTGCACGCCCCAGTGAAGAGGTTCATAGGGCAAGGTCTAGAGTCTCCAGCAGAAGCTTCTATCTCTGTTGTGTGAGGGTGTATCATCCTTTCAGTAAGTAGGTGTTCACCAAACAGGAAGCTCTTGCAACTCCATACTATTGGAATTTTTATGGATGCTTTGTTGTGTAGGCATGATCAATCATTAACTCTATTTTCAGTCCTTCTCCCTTCTCAAGATAATAAGAAGCAGGGTTGAAAATTCCCATCTAATCATGACTTGTTCTTTCTAACCACCAACCCTCATCCAAGAGCCCACCCAGAGTCCTTTTATTAGAACAAAAGACAGTCTTACCACCAGGAAATTACAAGGTTTCAAAAGCCCTGTGTTAGGAACTGGGGAGAGACCAATACATACTTTTCTTATTATAAATCACAATATCACACATCTGGTTACAGAATCCACGGTATCAGGGAGAATTAGCTTCAGAGGCCTATAATAGAGAGCAACAACTAAAAAGCATAAAACCCCATGAGGACTGATTCTCTTCTATAAAAATCAGGAGTTGGAAAATCCTGGCCTGCTAGGACCACTTTGTGGGCTCATATAAGAGAGGCAAGACCCATTTATCTACAACTGCAGCCCAACACTTGGCCCCAAATCGGAAGGAAGATGCCAGGACCTTCTTCTCAATTAGCTTGCTAGAGAAGTTCACAGAACTCGGGCAACACTTATTTATGTTTATTGGTTTCTTTTTTTTAAAAAACCCAATATATATATATATATATACTTTTATTTATTTTTGGTTGTGCCGGGTCTTCATTGCTGTGCGGGCTTTTCTCTAATGGTAGAGAACAGGGGCTACTCTTCATTTCAGTGTGGGGTTTCTCATTGTGGTGGCTTCTCCTGTTGAGGAGCACAGCCTCTAGGGTGTGTGGCATTCGTGGTTATGGCACATGGGCTCAAAAGCTGTGGTACCTGGGTTCTACAGCACAGACTCCATAGCTGTAGTACACAGGCCTAGCTGCTCCGCTGCCCATGGTTCTTTCTATGGGTTGCATGGCAGGTGGATTCATTACCCTTGAGCCATCAGGGAAGCCCGTTCACTGGTTTCTTAAAGGATATGATAAAGGCTACAGTTGCACGCCCCAGTGAAGAGGTTCATAGGGCAAGGTCTAGAGTCTCCAGCAGAAGCTTCTATCTCTGTTGTGTGAGGGTGTATCATCCTTTCAGTAAGTAGGTGTTCACCAAACAGGAAGCTCTTGCAACTCCATACTATTGGAATTTTTATGGATGCTTTGTTGTGTAGGCATGATCAATCATTAACTCTATTTTCAGTCCTTCTCCCTTCTCAAGATAATAAGAAGCAGGGTTGAAAATTCCCATCTAATCATGACTTGTTCTTTCTAACCACCAACCCTCATCCAAGAGCCCACCCAGAGTCCTTTTATTAGAACAAAAGACAGTCTTACCACCAGGAAATTACAAGGTTTCAAAAGCCCTGTGTTAGGAACTGGGGAGAGAGACCAATACATACTTTTCTTATTATAAATCACAATATCACACATCTGGTTACAGAATCCCACGGTATCAGGGAGAATTAGCTTCAGAGGCCTATAATAGAGAGCAACAACTAAAAAGCATAAAACCCCATGAGGACTGATTCTCTTCTATAAAAATCAGGAGTTGGAAAATCCTGGCCTGCTAGGACCACTTTGTGGGCTCATATGAGAATTCCGTTTCTTCTAGCTTTGAACCCTGTGGTCACAAGATGGAAGCTCACGTTGGTCACCACATTCACATTCAGAGGATGGACAGGATGAAAAATAGTACACCTCTGGCAGAGTCTGTTTCGTCAACGATTCTTCCAGGAAATCCTGTACCATACGTGTACTCTACACACTCAATCCCCAGAGTTATCCACATCACTCTAGCTAGAGAGACTGCAGAATAAAGACTCTTAGCTGGGCATGTGTGTCCCTAATATGTAATCAAGTTCTGCTACTGGGAAAAAGAGGAGACAACACTAGCTGCCCACTTCATTCCTGGCAAAAACCCTACCTCCCACTCAACCGGGTGGTTACAAGACCCAAGCCAGGGCAAGAGGGCTGCATTTTCCCATCTCAGTGATTGGTTCAGAGATCATGACGTCATTCAAATTCAACCAATCCTATTATCTCTGAATTTTTCTATGGAAAGGATTTTCTCTTAGGGTAGCTAAGTCCTAGACCTATCAAGTTAGACTCACTGGCTATGAGGCCTGGGAATCTGTTTTTTTTTAATAAAAGGTCCACACGTGATACTTTGATTGCCCAGTTTGGGAACTGCTAATATATCATACGTATGAAGGGGGCTTCCCATGTGGACATAGTGGTAAAGAACCCACCTGCCAAGGCAGGAGACATAAGAGACTTGAGTTCGGTCCCTGGAGGAGGGCACAACAACCCACACCTGTATTCTTGCCTGGAGAGTCCTGTGGCCAGAGGAGCCTGGTGGGTTGCAAAGAGTTGGCACTGAAGCAATTTAGAATACATGCGTGAACTTTCTGTATTAAACTGGTAGTTAATTTAATCCAGTATCTCCTGTCTCAGTGTGATCCAAGAGCCCACCCAGAGTCCTTTTATTAGAACAAAAGACAGTCTTACCACCAGGAAATTACAAGGTTTCAAAAGCCCTGTGTTAGGAACTGGGAGAGAGACCAATACATACTTTTCTTATTATAAATCACAATATCACACATCTGGTTACAGAATCCCACGGTATCAGGGAGAATTAGCTTCAGAGGCCTATAATAGAGAGCAACAACTAAAAAGCATAAAACCCCATGAGGACTGATTCTCTTCTATAAAAATCAGGAGTTGGAAAATCCTGGCCTGCTAGGACCACTTTGTGGGCTCATATGAGAATTCCGTTTCTTCTAGCTTTGAACCCTGTGGTCACAAGATGGAAGCTCACGTTGGTCACCACATTCACATTCAGAGGATGGACAGGATGAAAAATAGTACACCTCTGGCAGAGTCTGTTTCGTCAACGATTCTTCCAGGAAATCCTGTACCATACGTGTACTCTACACACTCAATCCCCAGAGTTATCCACATCACTCTAGCTAGAGAGACTGCAGAATAAAGACTCTTAGCTGGGCATGTGTGTCCCCTAATATGTAATCGAAGTTCTGCTACTGGGAAAAAGAGGAGACAACACTAGCTGCCCACTTCATTCCTGGCAAAAACCCTACCTCCCACTCAACCGGGTGGTTACAAGACCCAAGCCAGGGCAAGAGGGCTGCATTTTCCCATCTCAGTGATTGGTTCAGAGATCATGACGTCATTCAAATTCAACCAATCCTATTATCTCTGAATTTTTCTATGGAAAGGATTTTCTCTTAGGGTAGCTAAGTCCTAGACCTATCAAGTTAGACTCACTGGCTATGAGGCCTGGGAATCTGTTTTTTTTTAATAAAAGGTCCACACGTGATACTTTGATTGCCCAGTTTGGGAACTGCTAATATATCATACGTATGAAGGGGGCTTCCCATGTGGACATAGTGGTAAAGAACCCACCTGCCAAGGCAGGAGACATAAGAGACTTGAGTTCGGTCCCTGGAGGAGGGCACAACAACCCACACCTGTATTCTTGCCTGGAGAGTCCTGTGGCCAGAGGAGCCTGGTGGGTTGCAAAGAGTTGGACGCAACTGAAGCAATTTAGAATACATGCGTGCATATGGTAGCATATATGCTGTATTAAACTGGTAGTTAATTTAATCCAGTATCTCCTGTCTCAGTGTGAGATACTGTGAAACAGAGTGACAGGGAGCTTGCTTGGTGTCTTTCATAACATGGGCATCAAAAGATGTGACATATATTAATAGTTTAGTTCTAACTGCACCATAATCCTTTAGTCACTGTGTACTGTAGATTCTCTCAGAACTATGGTTTTTCTTTCTAGTTTACTACCTACCCTATACAATAGCATTTGGAAATGCAAATCGTCCTAGAAATACTTTGTTTCAATATCACCAGGACTTCTAGGTCTGCTGTGCTGGGACTATGCTCACTCTATCGGAACCCTCTGATTTAAAAAAAAAAAAGAACCCTCAGTGATTTTATAGACTCTGACCCACCTACTCTTATATTTTGTCTTTTTGGGTTTAAAGTCTCTCTGATTTCTTTACAAATCCTAAAACTTTTAAGTGACCTTCTTTGGGTACGTCCAGGTTCATTACGACCTTTATGAGGTTTAATAATGGGAACTTGACCCAGTATTTCTGTAGCAAATGAATTCTGACATCTGTGTGCGTGTGTGTGTCTGTGTGTGTGTGAGAGAGCACTCGTGAGACTGTGCTTTCTATTTTGTTTTTAACATCCTTCCTGATGATGCTTGCTTTTGTGACTGCCACAATACCTTGGACTGCCTTCTTGAGGCAATGAGCTGCGACGATGCCATCATCCTTTTCCTGGAGCACGTCGGCACTCGGAGGCCCTGGTCTCCCGAGAGCTAGGTGGGTTGTCTTTTCCTGTGGACACAACGTGCGGCTGCCTCGGCTGAGTGTCAATGGTCTTTGCCCAGTCGCACAGCTCTGTGAGATCTCCCCAGTGTCTATTCTTGTTAAGTAGGTATTTCAATTGCCAGAAAATCTTGGCATCATTTATACACTTGAGTTTTCACTTTATTGATGTCTACATTGCTTTTGGAAAATAATAACTTGTCCACATACAGATTCAGGCAACACACACTGTTAATATATTTTCTTATAATACCCATCAACAATTCACAGATAATAATAGAATCTGATTAAAAGTAGTGAGACTTTTATGAAAATATACCATCATAAAATATACATAATTTCAAAACATTCTTGCTCCCCACTCAACCTCAACTTCAATGAAATTTCTACTCCCAAATTTTTCTCATAAGAACATTTTGGAATTGCCAATGATTTTTATACAAAGTTTCATATTTTAAAGTCTCTCCTCACTCCTTGACAAAAGCAGTCTAGAGTTGAAAAGTTAAAAAAAAAAAGTGCTGGCTGAGTGGACCGTAGAATATCTCAGTTCAGATTCTCAGCTGTAGAATGAAGATCACAGTCTCCATCAATGGATTCAGTCTTGCCAGATGAAATTCCAGACCTGTCACGTTCCCTGTGAACTTGAACAAGTTACTTAGTCTCTCTGAGCCTTGGGTTTCCTCATCTGAACAATGGGAATAATACTGACACTTAACTGATGGACTTGTTGTGAAGAGTGAATGAGAAAATTGGTATTAAGCACTTAGTACAAGCGGGGAGTGAAATTATGGTATTTACATTCATTCATTCATTTAATAATAAACTGTTGTGTTCAAAGAATGTTCGGAGTGCTGTAAGAAGATAAATTAGATAAAAATCTTGACCTTTTAGCCTTGACATGAAGCTAATAATGAACGGAAGTCATTTAGGGTATAGAGTGACAAATAGCATCAAGTTAAGAGCATAGGTTCTGGATTTAAAGTCCTGCGGGTCTAAATCTTAGCTTCATTATTATCTGCATGTGTAACCTTAGATCAGTTCCTTCACCACATTAAGATTTTCCTATCTCATTGATGAAAAAGTGGAGATAATAACAGTGATCATTTTGTGGTGTTCTGAGGGTCGAATGAGAAAGTGTACATAAAGTGCTTAGCACTTTGGCGGTCATATAGAAACTAATGCCACCTATTTCCATAAAAGAGTTCCAGAAGCCATACTACAGCAACTTAGAGGAAAAGGGGAATGTTTTTTTTCTGTTTGGGAAAGGGAAAGCTCATGAAAAACTTCCTGAAATTGGCTGCTGAAAACAAAGTCAACTTAGAAATTTACCGGAGAATACACATTGGGCCTCCCAGATGGCTCAGTGATAAAGAATCTGCCTGCCAATGCAGCAGACTCAGAAGACCGGGGTTCGATCCCAGGCTTGGGAAGATCTCCTGGAATGGGAAATGGCTACCCACGCCAGTGTTCTTGACTGGAAAATTCCATGGACAGCGGGCTGCAGTTCACAGGGTCATAAAGAGGCAAGCACAGCTGATCACTCACATATTGAGCTATTACCATGAGGCTGGTCGAACTGTCCTTTGAGGTATTTAGTCTTTCAGACAAAAGCAGTCTAGAGTTGAAAAGTTAAAAAAAAAAAGTGCTGGCTGAGTGGACCGTAGAATATCTCAGTTCAGATTCTCAGCTGTAGAATGAAGATCACAGTCTCCATCAATGGATTCAGTCTTGCCAGATGAAATTCCAGACCTGTCACGTTCCCTGTGAACTTGAACAAGTTACTTAGTCTCTCTGAGCCTTGGGTTTCCTCATCTGAACAATGGGAATAATACTGACACTTAACTGATGGACTTGTTGTGAAGAGTGAATGAGAAAATTGGTATTAAGCACTTAGTACAAGCGGGGAGTGAAATTATGGTATTTACATTCATTCATTCATTTAATAATAAACTGTTGTGTTCAAAGAATGTTCGGAGTGCTGTAAGAAGATAAATTAGATAAAAATCTTGACCTTTTAGCCTTGACATGAAGCTAATAATGAACGGAAGTCATTTAGGGTATAGAGTGACAAATAGCATCAAGTTAAGAGCATAGGTTCTGGATTTAAAGTCCTGGGTCTAAATCTTAGCTTCATTATTATCTGCATGTGTAACCTTAGATCAGTTCCTTCACCACATTAAGATTTTCCTATCTCATTGATGAAAAAGTGGAGATAATAACAGTGATCATTTTGTGGTGTTCTGAGGGTCGAATGAGAAAGTGTACATAAAGTGCTTAGCACTTTGGCGGTCATATAGAAACTAATGCCACCTATTTCCATAAAAGAGTTCCAGAAGCCATACTACAGCAACTTAGAGGAAAAGGGGAATGTTTTTTTTCTGTTTGGGAAAGGGAAAGCTCATGAAAAACTTCCTGAAATTGGCTGCTGAAAACAAAGTCAACTTAGAAATTTACCGGAGAATACACATTGGGCCTCCCAGATGGCTCAGTGATAAAGAATCTGCCTGCCAATGCAGCAGACTCAGAAGACCGGGGTTCGATCCCAGGCTTGGGAAGATCTCCTGGAATGGGAAATGGCTACCCACGCCAGTGTTCTTGACTGGAAAATTCCATGGACAGCGGGCTGCAGTTCACAGGGTCATAAAGAGGCAAGCACAGCTGATCACGCACATATTGAGCTATTACCATGAGGCTGGTCCAACTGTCCTTTGAGGTAAGTTTCAGAGGGATATAAAATTCTGGTCTTTCAGATGAGAAAACAGATATTCGGAGAGTTTAAATTGCGTTGTTGGCTGGTATTTGTTCGCAGATCGGTTTGATTCCAAAGCCCAGGTGTTTAAAATCTGTTTTGTCCTCTGCAGTGATGTGGATATAGCCTGCTGCACTGGTCACTGCTTTCCCAGCTTGGGGATCAGGACACCGGGAGAGCTGAGCTCCTCCCTGCGAGACTGCTGACCAGCAGCAAATCAGAGTCCAGGGAGGCTGTGGCTTATTTATCCAGGTCTTACTAAGGGTCAAGACAAATCTTCCTGCTCTGTAGTAAACAAATGAAATGAAACCTAACCAAACTCAACCCAACCAAACCAAACCATACCTTTTCAGTCGCTGGAACGCTGAAGTCCATTGAATGGTGCTGAGTAATGCTGACAAATTTCTCTCCTCTGGCTGCCTTTTTCTGTCTTTTCTCAGGAACTCCAACACCCTCCACACATCTGTCAAGCTTTCTACTACAGCTAATTCAAACACAAATTAGTTATATTACTTACAGATTAGATTCCTTGTTCTATCCTAATTTCTTTTTGTGTGTTGGGGGGGGAGGTGGGAAGGGAGGGGAGCGGGCAGGCCACTTCTATTGGTCTTTCGTTTATCTATTTACATCCATCTTTACTCTTTCGCCCGTGTGGGCCTCCCATCGCAGTGGCCTCTCTCCTTGCAGAGCACCGGCTCTGGGCGCATGCGCTCCAGAGCTCCGGCTCTGTGATTGGACACATCAGTCCAGTCACTCCGCGGCACACGTAGGATCTTCCCAGGCCAGGGATCGAACTGCACTGCAAGGCGTTGTCCTTACCCAGTGGACCACCAGGGAAGCCCTATCCTAATCTCTTGATGAGAGACAGGAATGGCTCTAAATTTAGCAATAGCATATTGACAGGTTGTCGTCTGATAATGAAAACAGAACCTAAATTTTCTGAGTCCTGCCTTTGTGCTAGATTGCATGCTGTTTCCAGGCTCTCTCCTCTAATCTTTGGTATACTCTTTGTGAGGCAGAGGTTACTCCCATGTAGTGGGTAAGTACACAGGTTCTCGAGCTAGATTACTAGGCTCAAATCCGACTCCATCCCTTACCAGCTGTCTGACTTTAGGCAAGTTGGTTCACTTCTGTATGTCTCTGTTTTCTTACCTGGAAAATAAAAATGCTATAGAGACATAGTGGGAAACAAACAAATGGACACATTTAGTGTTAGGATGGTATCTTGTTCATTTTAATTAACTAATGTATGCTAGCTCTGTCAAGGAGGAAGAGAATTTGCTCCTAATGTCTTAGGTTTAATGACTGGAGGCTTGTAAATTAAATGGACAAAAGATTGGTAAGAGAAAAGAAAAGTTTTATTCACTTATGTTTACGGAAGTTCATGGAAAAATATGACTCAAGGAAGTGGTTAAAATTTAGGGCTTATATACCATCTTAATGGGCTTCCCAGGTGGCTCAGTGGATTAAGAATCCACCTGTAATGCAGGAGATGCAGGAGATGTGGGTTTGATTCCTGGGTTGGGAAAATCCCCTGGAGGAGGTCATGACAACCCTCTCCAGTAGCCTTGCCTGGAGAATCCCATGGGCAGAGGAGCCTGTGGGGTTGCAGTCCATAGCATCGGGAAGAGCTGGACATGACTGAGCACACGCCCGTGCCATCTTAATATTGGAAGGGCATGGGGAGAAGGGCACTTATGGGAAAACACATGATTTTTAGGAAAGATAAATGGGCCCTTAGGAGAATAAATGGGAGCTCTGATAGTTTTGTGACAATGTCTGTTATGGTGATTTCCTAGTGCTGACTTCTCTCCGGTGATAGAAGTCAATCTTCCCTTGATGCGAAACTCCGGGCAGGGCATTTATGACAGCTGAATTGTTTTGAGAAGTTCTGCTTTTAGGCAGGTAAAGGGAGTTTTTAGGAAACAGACTCTTCACAGTGGTGTATTCTGGATCCCTTCAGTTCTTATCACGTCCATTTCGTAGATGGGCAAATGGAAACTTAGAAAGATTGACTTACGGGTGATCACCAAGGCAGTCAAGGGTGGATCTGAGATTTGAACTCAGGCTGATGTGACCTCAGAGCCTTTGATCTTTCCACTGGGAGAGATTAGAGATGGAAAACTATAACCTTGTGTCAGAATTCTTAGAAAATGTAAATTCTTTGGAAGGAATTTAACATACCTGAACCCTAACGTCATCATTTTTGCAAAATGAGGTTTTGAATAATATAACCTTGAAGGGCGTTCCTACCTCAACATTATTATTGACTTTAGGTGTTTTAGCATAACCCATCACTGGAGAAGAAATTATGGTTATATTTCTAACTATGTAGCTGAGCAGACACGTTGATGTGTGTGTGCAAGTGTGTGGGCCCATGTAGGGCCCCTCAAGTATGTACACTTGCAGACAGGATTCCACTGTGGGGCCAAGCAGGAAGGTCGCTGTGAGATTCTGGGGCACAGGAGGTTTTCTGTCCCCTGTTTCTTAACTCCAACTTCCATGACTTTTCCTGAGCCCCACAGGGCAGGTTTAAACAGTTTCTAATCTAGGAAAGGAAGGGATGCAAGGAGGAGGATAGCCAGGAAATCGTAGTGCAGCCGTGGGGCAGGGTCTTTGTTCTACCTCAAGGGATACACATCACGCTATCTTTAAACTTATTAAGATGTCAGCATTCTTCATATCAGTGAAAGACCACCTGACGCTACATTAAAGGAACCACTGAAATTTACCAACAAGATTGCCTGAGACTAGATCAGCTGGAGGCCCTGTCCATACCCTAATTTTATCTCCGTCTGTAACTCCACTCTTTCAGCCACTGCTGTAAAACTCTCATCAAGTTTTCCTGGGTTTGGACACGTTGTTTTCAGGAGCAGGAGCTCTCCTGTCCCTGCTTTGCGTGGCAAAGCAATAAAGCTACTCTTTTCTACTTCATACTCAGCTCTGTCTCTGATATTCAATTCGGCACCTGTTGCACATAGGCCAAACTTTCAGCATCAGTTGCTCTCCAAAGAATGACTGTCTCTGGAAGGAAAAGGAAAGATCTTAAGATATAGATCGTTGCGTTGTTTATTTCTCTCACACGTGCTGTTGACCTTGCATTCTGCACGTACTCAGGGAGTGTCTCCCTATGGCCTTTTCCAAGAGGTGGTTGGCAAAAGGAAGTCCCTCTAAAAGAGATAAGTGACTTCTTAAAGTAAACTCAGAATAAATGGAGTACAAGTTCTGTTTACTAAATATTTCCCCGTTGATGACTCTAACGTGCATCCGTGCATGGCATGGTTTTGAGGAATGGAAGACACGAGAGGCTGAATTCTGTCTCTGTATCATTTGGGAAAGGCATTTGGAAACTGCCCCAGATGGGAGATTACATCATTTCAGAGCAGTAACGCAAATCTATAGAGAAAGATGCTACTGTCTGGGAGATGTATTTACATTGGAGATCACTGAGACATGTGAGAGGCCTTTGTTTTCTTTCTTTCTTTTTTCTTTTTTCTTTTTTTTTTTTTAGTTTTTTTGGCCAAATCTCAAGGCATGCAGGATATGAGTTCTCTGAACAGGGATTGACCCACCACCCTCTGCAGTACAAGCAGAGTCTTAACCACTGGACTGCCAGGGAAGTCCCTTGCGTGAGAGAGAGGCTTTTGAAAGCTTGCAATAAAATTCGTTAAATGTATTCTTTGTAGTTTATTAAATCTGTATAATTCCTTGCACCACCACACTATTTTCTGTGCAGTTTACTTCCTTTGTGCTAAATACACAAGGCATTTGTGTGGTTATATTTCAGCATCTCAAGGTTTTGTTGCTGGTTATTCTAACCAAAGGTTTTTTTCTCCCCACTTTTGAGAACAGACTGGAAGTCTGGATGCTTGAGCCAGCTGAGTCAGTTTAAAAAATTTTTCCCCTCTACGTTTTCTCTTTAAAAATAAATCTTTTTCTTTCTTAATATTTCCTTTTCAGATGAGGGGCCTTAGTGATGTTACTTTAGTAGAAGAATTCTTATATTGAATCTCACTTTTCAAGATGATTTCTTCGGCCTAAGGTTGGGGCTGATTTAAAGTCTGATTGTCTGATGCAGTGAGGCCTATAGTTACACTAAAAAATTAACTAATTCAGGAAGAGAAGTGAAAAGATTAGTAGCTGAAAACTAGAGTTGTAAGATACTAAAAAAAAGAAAAAGGCTGTTCCCACCCCCCCACTCCCCGACGTGAGATGAAAAAAACAAAAACAAAACAACCAAACCAAGCAAAAGATAACAACTGGCTTCTAAAGACAAGGGTCACTTTAGAAAGGAAAAAAAGAAAATTTGTTTACGCACCTGTCAAGAGCTTTATTCTTCCCACCAAAGTAAATCATAGGTGAACCCACCAAGGAAGCCCACCTAAAAGAAAATAAGAAAATCCTACAAAAATGGTGATCATCAGTTCAGATTAAGGAATAGGGTTCAAAAAATTAAAAACAAATACAACAACAACAAACAACTCAAAATCTCTTTCCTTAAGCCACACTTCTCATTTCTTCCTTACAAGTTGATTTATTCACACTCTTCTAAGTGAAGTCAAAAAAGTGGGCTAGCTTTAGTTTCTCTTGGGAATGGGATTTGCGGCTGCCGGAGCTTCTTCCTCTATGTTTTGGTGACCTTCTGATGACCTAGGAGTTCCACCCACTTTGGTTAAATCCTTTCCAAGCCTCAAATCTGCATCAGTGGGATTTACTTTGCTTTTTGCATTAATGGCTCCTCAGAACCTTCCTCATTTGGCAATCCTACCCACTTCCTTTCTTGATTATCTAGTCTTTAAGGGTAAGAGCCCACCCCAACCCCTCACCAGCAGGCAGTCTCTTAGGGATTAATGGTGATTGATTGATTTACAATTATCCTTTTGTTTTGTTTGGCTACTTTGGTTGTTGTTCCCTTCTCACTGGGGTTAAAAGCCAAACTGTGTTTTTCTTACAATTTTGGATCTCAGCTAGTAATCCTCTGAATTCTCATCCTGGATTAACCTTTGTTTTTCAGTGTAATCACAGTGAAAAATTATAAACCAGTCAAAAGTTTGATGAAACATACTTTGGGTGTTAAAGTATGAGGGGCCTTAGTGATGTTACTTTAGTAGAAGAATTCTTATATTGAATCTCACTTTTCAAGATGATTTCTTCGGCCTAAGGTTGGGGCTGATTTAAAGTCTGATTGTCTGATGCAGTGAGGCCTATAGTTACACTAAAAAATTAACTAATTCAGGAAGAGAAGTGAAAAGATTAGTAGCTGAAAACTAGAGTTGTAAGATACTAAAAAAAAGAAAAAGGCTGTTCCCACCCCCCCACTCCCCGACGTGAGATGAAAAAAACAAAAACAAAACAACCAAACCAAGCAAAAGATAACAACTGGCTTCTAAAGACAAGGGTCACTTTAGAAAGGAAAAAAAGAAAATTTGTTTACGCACCTGTCAAGAGCTTTATTCTTCCCACCAAAGTAAATCATAGGTGAACCCACCAAGGAAGCCCACCTAAAAGAAAATAAGAAAATCCTACAAAAATGGTGATCATCAGTTCAGATTAAGGAATAGGGTTCAAAAAATTAAAAACAAATACAACAACAACAAACAACTCAAAATCTCTTTCCTTAAGCCACACTTCTCATTTCTTCCTTACAAGTTGATTTATTCACACTCTTCTAAGTGAAGTCAAAAAAGTGGGCTAGCTTTAGTTTCTCTTGGGAATGGGATTTGCGGCTGCCGGAGCTTCTTCCTCTATGTTTTGGTGACCTTCTGATGACCTAGGAGTTCCACCCACTTTGGTTAAATCCTTTCCAAGCCTCAAATCTGCATCAGTGGGATTTACTTTGCTTTTTGCATTAATGGCTCCTCAGAACCTTCCTCATTTGGCAATCCTACCCACTTCCTTTCTTGATTATCTAGTCTTTAAGGGTAAGAGCCCACCCCAACCCCTCACCAGCAGGCAGTCTCTTAGGGATTAATGGTGATTGATTGATTTACAATTATCCTTTTGTTTTGTTTGGCTACTTTGGTTGTTGTTCCCTTCTCACTGGGGTTAAAAGCCAAACTGTGTTTTTCTTACAATTTTGGATCTCAGCTAGTAATCCTCTGAATTCTCATCCTGGATTAACCTTTGTTTTTCAGTGTAATCACAGTGAAAAATTATAAACCAGTCAAAAGTTTGATGAAACATACTTTGGGTGTTAAAGTATGCATAAGGAATTTTTGTGTTTTCCCATAAACAGGATTTATAGTCACATATTTTTCCACAACCGGCTTTTCCAATTTCAGCAATTTATAAAGAACTTCTTTTATTTTCCCTAAGTATTGATTTACTTCATTACAAAATGATTTTATTACTCTGTATTCAGTGTTATAAATGTGCAATAATTCATATAATTGATCTGTTATTAACTTGTTTACAATTTTTCACCATGACCAGCAGTAGTATAATGAAAATCATTGGTTTATTCTGGCTTAATTATTTCCTTTGGATAAATTCCTGAAAGTGGAATGACTGGGTCAATGACCTCACATTCTTATATCTGATTCATATTGCCTGCTTGCCTTCTGTTTCAGACTTGCACCCTTATCTCACTGGACATTGTTACTCTTTTTATTCTGTCTCAGTCAGTAGGGTGGCACCCATTTTAGAATCTGAGGTTCTCTCCACTACAATTAGAAGACCATGCAATGCCAGATCAAACTTGCTGATGGCAAAAATATTGAAGATATGAGAAGTAGGGAGAAGGATGCAGTGAATTTTCTACCTCCAAGTTTGGTTTCTCCTTGATCTCACGTGTGTGAAGTCACTTTAGTTATGTCTAACTCTTTGTATTGGGGTACAGCCAATTCACAATGTTGTGATAGTTTCAGGTAAACAGTGTAGGGACTCAGTCATACAAAAAAACAAATTTTATTAAAGATACGTTTTGTGTATATCTGGTCTAGGGTATTTTTAAAAATTATTTATTTTTTAAAAACTTTTACAGAGTTTTTTTGTTCACAGACATGTATGTTCCTAGATTAGTCATATGCATATCCCTGGGACCCTCCCCCTCGGGCCTAGGGTATTTTTACTTCAGTTCTCTGTTCTCTTCAACCCAAGAAAACGAGAGTCCCCAGCTTTGTACCCTAAAAGTATGGGAGAAACATTGAGGAAGACAGTATCCCACTACAGGAAAGCACAGGGTAGGGAGAAGATGGAATGGGTAATTTATTGAGGGCCAGCTCTCTGTATTACAGATGCTTTACCTATATTGTCTCATTTAATCTCCCACAACAACCCTATGAGTTGGGCTGTGGCGTTATCACCTTTAATTTGTGTTTACAGAGGAAGGAACCTAAAGTTTCAGAGGGCAAACACACTCTATCAAAGTGTAGAATCTGAATTAGGTGGTGGTGGCGGGGGTATCTGCATGAAGTTTTGTCATCTGACACACAAGCCTCAGGGAGTGGGGGCGTGGGTGTGGGGCAGGGAGGAGCACAGGGGAGGTGGGTGGGGCTGATGGCTGTCCCTGGGGGACAAATGCCTTTGTGAGCCTCGGGGAATCCGCTGGCTGTGTCTCTGTGTTCATAGATCAAGACTCAGAATTGTCCTAAAGTGCCCTTTGCTTTTGGCGACAGTAGGGCCTATGTTTGTTTCCAGAAATTGCAGTCGCCCTCACAATGAGGCTATGTTCATTTGTAAGCGGGTTTGACAGGAATTAATTTTTAATAAGAGGTTCCATTCAGACAAACAACTGCCCTTCAGGGCTGTGTCAGGGTCAGTTGCCCAGGACTGGGCACTGGCACAGTGTGTGCTCTTGGCTGTAGCTTGGGGTGTGTGTGTGTGTGTGTGAGTGTGTGTGTGTGAGTGTGTGTGTGTCTGGAGGGGGACTAGGTGTTAGGATAGGGTTACTGATTGGTCTGAGATCTTAAGTGAGGACCAGACATTAGTCTTCCCAGAAACTGGAGGAGGCAGCTGGCCATTCAGAATTTCCAAGAATACGTATGGTGCCCGCAGGAAGCCCCTTTTCAGTCTTCACACTAAGTGCTGTGCTGCTGTGCTTGGTCGTGTCAGACTCTGTGGGACCCCATGGACTGTGCCCTGCCAGGCTCCTCTGCCCACAGGGATTCTCCAAGCAAGAAGACTGGAGTGGGTAGCCATTCCCTTTCTCAGGGTGATCTTCCGGACCCAGGGATCGAACCCAGGTCTTCCACATTGCAGGCAGGTTCTTCACCAGCTGAGCCACCAGGGAAATGCCAAGTGCTCTTTCATACAACAAATGAAAGGTCTGGCGAAGGCTTAGGGTATGCTGTTCACTGTGGTCTTGCTCAGTGCCACTCACTCTGTGTTAACGACAGTCTTACCTGGTACAAAGTGACCAGTCCTATACTGGTGATAAGGAAAGGCTAGTCTCAGAGTGGTTAGACTACACACAAGTAGAAAGCAGGGAAGTAGACTCCATACTCCCACTGCTACCCTCATTTACCTCTCAGGGAGGAACAAGTGGAGGTGGGTGGGGCTTGATGGCTGACACACAAGCCTCAGGGAGTGGCGTGGGTGTGGGGCAGGAGGAGCACAGGGAGGTGGGTGGGGCTGATGGCTGTCCCTGGGGGACAAATGCCTTTGTGAGCCTCGGGGAATCCGCTGGCTGTGTCTCTGTGTTCATAGATCAAGACTCAGAATTGTCCTAAAGTGCCCTTTGCTTTTGGCGACAGTAGGGCCTATGTTTGTTTCCAGAAATTGCAGTCGCCCTCACAATGAGGCTATGTTCATTTGTAAGCGGGTTTGACAGGAATTAATTTTTAATAAGAGGTTCCATTCAGACAAACAACTGCCCTTCAGGGCTGTGTCAGGGTCAGTTGCCCAGGACTGGGCACTGGCACAGTGTGTGCTCTTGGCTGTAGCTTGGGGTGTGTGTGTGTGTGTGTGAGTGTGTGTGTGTGAGTGTGTGTGTGTCTGGAGGGGGACTAGGTGTTAGGATAGGGTTACTGATTGGTCTGAGATCTTAAGTGAGGACCAGACATTAGTCTTCCCAGAAACTGGAGGAGGCAGCTGGCCATTCAGAATTTCCAAGAATACGTATGGTGCCCCGCAGGAAGCCCCTTTTCAGTCTTCACACTAAGTGCTGTGCTGCTGTGCTTGGTCGTGTCAGACTCTGTGGGACCCCATGGACTGTGCCCTGCCAGGCTCCTCTGCCCACAGGGATTCTCCAAGCAAGAAGACTGGAGTGGGTAGCCATTCCCTTTCTCAGGGTGATCTTCCGGACCCAGGGATCGAACCCAGGTCTTCCACATTGCAGGCAGGTTCTTCACCAGCTGAGCCACCAGGGAAATGCCAAGTGCTCTTTCATACAACAAATGAAAGGTCTGGCGAAGGCTTAGGGTATGCTGTTCACTGTGGTCTTGCTCAGTGCCACTCACTCTGTGTTAACGACAGTCTTACCTGGTACAAAGTGACCAGTCCTATACTGGTGATAAGGAAAGGCTAGTCTCAGAGTGGTTAGACTACACACAAGTAGAAAGCAGGGAAGTAGACTCCATACTCCCACTGCTACATCATTTTACCTCTTCCTTGGGGAGATGAATCTCCACCCTCATGTTTCTCTGAGGACCCGTTACGAAAGTATTGGGAGCACTGATATTCAAACTCTGTCATATTTGCTTCCTCCTTCTTATTGAAATCACATTAAACAACCCCATTTATTTGTGACCACTTTTCTCCCATGTCAGTAAAACTGTATGTCACTCACATCCCTTGTCTGTTACTAACACCAACCAGCTGAATTTCATACCAATTTTTGAAGATCTGGGATTTCAGTATTTTCTCTGTTAGAGGCTGCTTCCATTTTACTGAGGAAATGCACTTTCAGGATTTTAAAGAAATTTCTTTGGTCCTGTGAAAAGGCAGAATCTCGAGGCTCTTCCTTCTCCACGTGGGCGGCCCTGCCATTTCCAGCACCGCAGACTTATCCTCCGGCCACCCCCAAAAGCTTTATCAGGAGATGTGGTGACTTCTCTCTGAAATTGCACAGGTTGGTTTAAAAATAGATTGTAGGATTTCCCTCCGCAGGGAAAACTGTCAGGCTGCCCACTTCTGATAGCCACTTTTCTACCTCCCTTCTCTGGTGCACCTCAGAGCATTTTAACTCTAGAAAAAAAAAAAAGAAAGAAAAATACTCTGCTTAAGTAACCTGGAGCCCCGAAATTACCAAAAAGGTGCGTTTGAAGCATCTAAGGGTGCCTTAAAAATGTTTGCTTCCTCATTAAGAATCATGTATAATTTGATTGTCTACAACTCACCGTCTTTGCAGGGGCACTGTTAGCAAGAAAATGAATTTTAAAAATACATTCCAGCGGAGGCGAGCATCCTGACACACAAAGAGCTCTGCTCATCTGGGAGAACTGAGCACTTTCGGTGCTGGGAACAGCTCAGCCTGCGTCCTGAGCGTAGCAAAGGGGGATAAAAAGCTTAAAAAATCACTGTAAGACAAAACAAAAACAAAGCAAATACAAATAAGGGTTTTTAATTTAATTTTTATAAGTAAAAACAAACTAATAATAATAATAATAAACACCCCACATAGAAATGCTGGCAGAAAGAATAGGCCGACGGCTTGGGTAAACATTCTCAAAATCTTTTCAAAATGAGATGATCGGTTGAAACATCTTGTCCTTTGTGTGCGGGAATGTAAAAATCTCCATTTTTTCCGTAACCTTTTGCCTCTCCGTTCCTCTCCTCTTATCTGCACTGTCTGTTCCTCCCTTATATGGCTGTCCTAGGAAGTGCAGGAATTTGAGTGTTCTGTGAAAGGCTAATTCTAATTGGGCTCAATGACATTCCTGTCAGATGGGAGATGTATGGGGGTCGTCCTGTGAAAGATCAACACGGCCCAGCATCTGCTGTTCCGCGTCGCCTCTTTCATCCCAGTCTCTCTAAATATCAAGCTTAGCTAAATGACCTAACAGCCCGCTATCCCCTCCCCCAGACCCCTCCTCCCAGCCACTGTTTCTTTAATTAGCATTTCTTCCCCCGCCACCCCCGTAGCATTTCTTTAACAGTGTAACTTTGCAAGATGTTTATTATCGCATTGATTCCATATAAAAGCCTGTCAGATCAGGAGGACAAGAATCCTAAACCATGTTTACTTCATAGTTCAGAGACCTGAGACTTTCATAGGTTATGGTTATGGCTTACGATTGCACAGCTCGTTAACAGCAACGTCCATTTCCCCTCTTCAGCCCCAGGCTCCTTGGCGCCTTCGTGGGGTGGTTTTCCCTAAACAGAATGCTTCCTGACTTTGGACATCAGACGTTATTTGTGGATCCAAGTTAGAGATTATTTTGTAATGTGAAAGCTCATCCCAGGTTTATGCCTCTCTATGAAACAGGTTTTTCTTATCTCGATCTAAATGACTTCATACTTTAGGAAGTGTATTAGCTTCATTCATTCAACAAATATTTACACAGTCTTAGTTTGAGTATATATCAGTGAAAAACAAACTCTCTACCCTCCTGGTGCTTATGTTTCAGTGGCGGAGACTAAGAAGAAATAAGTATATATATGGTGGGTCTGGTGATAAGAAGTGCTAAGGAAGAAAAACAAGGTCAATGAAGTATTGTGCGTTTTTATGAGATGGTCAGGGAAGGCTTCTTTGTTGCATAGATATTTGATGAGATACCCGAGGAGCTGAGGAAGAGGGAGCTCCAGATATTTGGATGGGGAGGGAGCATTACAAGGAAGATGACGGCATGTTCAAAGGCCCTGGGGTGGGAGAATGCAAATATGGAAACTGACAGCAGCTGAGAGGGGAGGTGAGTGGTGGGAAATGAGGTCAGGGAAGTGGGCAGGGGAAGTAGTCCTGGGGTAGAGCCTTGGGAGAATTTTGGCTTTAATTCAGAATGAGATGGGTTGTCCCTGGAAGGGTTTGAATATGGAATTCTGGTGTCAAAGAGGGCATTTCAAAGAAAATCTGCATCCTGCTGGGCGACGGCCCAGCTCTGACCTCTTCCAGCATAGCTACTGTCCCCTCAATCTCCTTTTCTTATTCACTAGAGGTGACTACATAGCTTGCATGGCCTGAGCCAGAAAGAAAATGTGGGCACATGTGTTCATAGAGTGGGAAAAAGGTCTAGTTAAAGGTGCGAACCTTTACAGCTTTTTCCTTCCTTCTATAGACTCTCTCTCAACTTATCAGAGTGGTTTAAGTTTGCCATTTAATGTAATTCTAAGTAAAGAGACATTAATTAACATTTAAAAATATTAGCATTAAAAAAATATATTAGCATTAATGTTACTGCTCATCTTCACATTGTGCAATGCCAATAAAAACGCCAGTGTTAAATGCAAATGTAAAGACATTTTACTTACATGTGGAATCACTGAAAGTATACATTTCATGTTTGTAGTTGATACATGTATGTTATTTTGTTTTTGCCAGAATGAAGGAAATGCTGTACAAAACTAATTCAACTATTTTTATTCTTTGATATGTAACATCAGTCAATACTATCTTTTACTTACGAATGGTAAGGAAGGACTAAAAGCAAAAGGAACTACTGAAACATCATTTACACGGGTTTCTTCATTCATTCAACAAATATTTACAAAGTCTTAGTTTGAGTATATATCAGTGAAAAACAAACTCTCTACCCTCCTGGTGCTTATGTTTCAGTGGCGGAGACTAAGAAGAAATAAGTATATATATGGTGGGTCTGGTGATAAGAAGTGCTAAGGAAGAAAAACAAGGTCAATGAAGTATTGTGCGTTTTTATGAGATGGTCAGGGAAGGCTTCTTTGTTGCATAGATATTTGATGAGATACCCGAGGAGCTGAGGAAGAGGGAGCTCCAGATATTTGGATGGGGAGGGAGCATTACAAGGAAGATGACGGCATGTTCAAAGGCCCTGGGGTGGGAGAATGCAAATATGGAAACTGACAGCAGCTGAGAGGGGAGGTGAGTGGTGGGAAATGAGGTCAGGGAAGTGGGCAGGGGAAGTAGTCCTGGGGTAGAGCCTTGGGAGAATTTTGGCTTTAATTCAGAATGAGATGGGTTGTCCCTGGAAGGGTTTGAATATGGAATTCTGGTGTCAAAGAGGGCATTTCAAAGAAAATCTGCATCCTGCTGGGCGACGGCCCAGCTCTGACCTCTTCCAGCATAGCTACTGTCCCCTCAATCTCCTTTTCTTATTCACTAGAGGTGACTACATAGCTTGCATGGCCTGAGCCAGAAAGAAAATGTGGGCACATGTGTTCATAGAGTGGGAAAAAGGTCTAGTTAAAGGTGCGAACCTTTACAGCTTTTTCCTTCCTTCTATAGACTCTCTCTCAACTTATCAGAGTGGTTTAAGTTTGCCATTTAATGTAATTCTAAGTAAAGAGACATTAATTAACATTTAAAAATATTAGCATTAAAAAAATATATTAGCATTAATGTTACTGCTCATCTTCACATTGTGCAATGCCAATAAAAACGCCAGTGTTAAATGCAAATGTAAAGACATTTTACTTACATGTGGAATCACTGAAAGTATACATTTCATGTTTGTAGTTGATACATGTATGTTATTTTGTTTTTGCCAGAATGAAGGAAATGCTGTACAAAACTAATTCAACTATTTTTATTCTTTGATATGTAACATCAGTCAATACTATCTTTTACTTACGAATGGTAAGGAAGGACTAAAAGCAAAAGGAACTACTGGTTACCCCCTTTCCTCTCTTTTTTTTTCTAGGTCAGAGCTTTCAGGATAAGTGTGCTAATACAGGGCTTCCCTGGTGGCTTAGTCAGTAAAGGATTTGCCTGCACGGTAGGAGACTGTCGGCAACGCAGGAAACCCTGGTTCGATCCCTGAGTTGGGAAGATCCCCTGAGGAAGAAAATGATAACCCACTCCAGTTTTCTTTCCTGGAGAATCCCATGGACAGAGGAGCCTGGCAGGCTACAGTCCATGGGGCTGCAAGAGTTGACACTATTTAGTCACTAAACCACCACCACCAATACAGGGAAGTTCTAGGAGTAACCCAAGATAG
Organism: Tragulus kanchil; assembly: GCA_022376925.1. Lineage (NCBI taxonomy): Eukaryota > Metazoa > Chordata > Mammalia > Artiodactyla > Tragulidae > Tragulus > Tragulus kanchil. Next base: position 237,704,066 of record JAIOJX010000004.1, on the reverse strand, counting down.
GACAGCTTCCTTGGATATTCAAGTGTTTAGAATGCCTTGGTCTTCTTTGTGCATTTGGAACAAACTCTGAATGGAGTGGAAAGCATGGCCCCTAGGTGGACAGCACTCTATCTTTGCAACCATAGATGTAGCACATGTACCTTCTACTTGCATTCAGTCTCTCTGAACTCCCAAATGCTGCAGGTCATGTGATTCTGAACTCATGGGCAATTGCCAACATTCCATGTGAATGAGGTGGCAGGAAATGATGGTCAGGTATAATGTTTGCACTTCTTTAACCATTGTCCCATTGAACCTCAGGTAAAAAGTTCAAAGACAACATTATTAAGAATTCAGAATGATAATATCAGAACATTAAACCAAGAGCATGGCGCATGAAGCAGTGACTTCATGCTCATGAAGCTGGCTCTGGTTTTCAGAACTCGCCTGGTCTTAGTGTAGGACATAGTAAGGGACTGCCTGGGTGCCTACCCCATGCCTTCGCAACAATATGCCCAGCCCGTGAGGAGGGCTCTTAACTAGTCCTACTTGAGAAGATGGTGCTTGCTTGGAACAGAGAGAGTTATGCCAGAAAACACAAAGAAATTTGAGAAAAATGAACAAAGGAGAGGCAGTTTAACATGAATTTATTATTGTTTTCAATGGTTACAAAACTAATTCAACTATTTTTATTCTTTGATATGTAACATCAGTCAATACTATCTTTTACTTACGAATGGTAAGGAAGGACTAAAAGCAAAAGGAACTACTGGTTACCCCCTTTCCTCTCTTTTTTTTTCTAGGTCAGAGCTTTCAGGATAAGTGTGCTAATACAGGGCTTCCCTGGTGGCTTAGTCAGTAAAGGATTTGCCTGCACGGTAGGAGACTGTCGGCAACGCAGGAAACCCTGGTTCGATCCCTGAGTTGGGAAGATCCCCTGAGGAAGAAAATGATAACCCACTCCAGTTTTCTTTCCTGGAGAATCCCATGGACAGAGGAGCCTGGCAGGCTACAGTCCATGGGGCTGCAAGAGTTGACACTATTTAGTCACTAAACCACCACCACCAATACAGGGAAGTTCTAGGAGTAACCCAAGATAGGACAGCTTCCTTGGATATTCAAGTGTTTAGAATGCCTTGGTCTTCTTTGTGCATTTGGAACAAACTCTGAATGGAGTGGAAAGCATGGCCCCTAGGTGGACAGCACTCTATCTTTGCAACCATAGATGTAGCACATGTACCTTCTACTTGCATTCAGTCTCTCTGAACTCCCAAATGCTGCAGGTCATGTGATTCTGAACTCATGGGCAATTGCCAACATTCCATGTGAATGAGGTGGCAGGAAATGATGGTCAGGTATAATGTTTGCACTTCTTTAACCATTGTCCCATTGAACCTCAGGTAAAAAGTTCAAAGACAACATTATTAAGAATTCAGAATGATAATATCAGAACATTAAACCAAGAGCATGGCGCATGAAGCAGTGACTTCATGCTCATGAAGCTGGCTCTGGTTTTCAGAACTCGCCTGGTCTTAGTGTAGGACATAGTAAGGGACTGCCTGGGTGCCTACCCCATGCCTTCGCAACAATATGCCCAGCCCGTGAGGAGGGCTCTTAACTAGTCCTACTTGAGAAGATGGTGCTTGCTTGGAACAGAGAGAGTTATGCCAGAAAACACAAAGAAATTTGAGAAAAATGAACAAAGGAGAGGCAGTTTAACATGAGTGAAAGAGAGGCAGCAGGTGGGGAGGAGGAAGAGAAGAAGACTGATGTCAGAGGCAGCTGCCAGGGAGGCTCTCTGATGGTCTTTTGTGTGGAGGAGTGAGGGACATTGGTTTAGAGGGAGGGGCACCAGGGTTTGGTGGTTTTGGTTGAATTGACTCCAGTCTTAGGGCTACTGGTAGGATAATCTCAAAGAGAAGAGAATACTAAGACAATTAGGAAATAATCAGGGTCTAGGAAAAAGAGGCAAGGTTGGATATAAGTTAACTATTAATTATAAAAAAGAACTGGAAGTTAGGGAGAAGCAATGACTTTTAAGATAGTCATCGTGTGTATATTAGTTCCCTCTAGCTCGCTCTCTACGTATCTTTTTATTGCATAGGTATCTTTTACACACACACACACACATGCACACATTTTATCCCCTCTTCCTTGAGGGAAGGATGAATGAGTAGAATTACTCTGGGGCAGGATAACATGTCAAGTAAAACAAGTTTTCTGAATTTGGAGAAAATGAAAAACTTGGGCTTCAGCTTCAGCTTAAAAAATAATGTCAGGAATGGGACATTAGGAAGGAGCTGGTTGTCTGACATTTGTTTGTGATTTATGGAGAAGGCTGTGGGAGTGGAGGTGTCACCTAAAAGAAGCTGAAGCTCAGAAAACCTCTAGAGAAGCCGTCTGTCCATGGGAGAAGGTATGAGGTGGAATTTCCCTGGGGCAAAGGTCTGAGAAGATCCGGAGAAGGCTGTGGTCTAGTTAGTGCTGCCTCTAGACCCAGACCAGAGGTGGCCACGTCCTGAGTCTCCAGCTTGAAGGGATCCTGTCTTGGGATATACTGGACAAGGAGTCTTCAAGCCCAAAGGGACAGACTTGTCTGAAGTCCATGCTCTCTTTCAAGACCACGTCTGAGTGCCTAGGCTCTGTGACATCCCCAAGCTTGATTTCAGTGCCCATGTGGGCATCAGCCCTGGGCTTAGCCTCCGGGCATTCATAGGCATGTGGGATGGCCCTTAAGCTGTCAGGTTGGGTCTGCTTGGGTGTGGGGGCTGGATTGTTCCCAGTTGTGCCTTTGAGGCTGCTTGTGGTGCTGGGTGGAATTGGGAGATGGAGCAGGGATGGGTAGGGCTTTCTCCCAGAGTCTCTGTTTCAGTATGAAATTCTTGAGGAGTCCCCAAATACTGAACTTGAACTTGGCATTCCTTGTTATTAAGAAGTAGAAGTGTCCAATCAGGAGGATAGGATATAATTTTATTCACCCATTTATTCTCTTCTTTTTATAACTTTTAATTATTTATTCATTTGTTATGTGGGCATTCATTCTACATTCCTTGCACTGCCTCCCTATAAATCCTTTCTCGGGGGTTAGCAGCTTAGATGAAGGTGAAGGGTGATAAAATTCCACCTTCTCCTGAATTGCTTTTGTTCGTTTGTTATTATTCTTAGTAATTCAGGTGGAGATTCTTGAAGGTGGAATAGCAGATTCTTCTTACCTAAATTTACTCTGAATTACTTCTCATTTTGTGAATGGATATAGCTGTTTTAGGGTGAAGCATAAAAACATTTTGATGTTTTAGGCATCATTTTTTTCCTTTGATACCTTGAACATGAGGGAATAAATGGACAGACCGGAATTACTGGTTAAACTGAGTATCTTGTTTCCAGCAGATGACTGCAAGACATTCTTTCCCCCGCCAGGGAACCGGGACTAGGAGTTCCTCCACAAATAGGAAGAAGCCAGAGTGAGTCTGTACAGCCTGCTTTTTTCCTCTCATTTAAACTCTGATCCTGAATCTTTTGTCCTTTCTCAGACATGAAATTAAGAGTTTTTTTAAAAAAGGGAAGTAAAACAGCATGGACAAGGAGAGCAGTAGGTACAGAATATTCTGTTGATTTCAAATGTTCAACTTCTGTGCTGGCCCCAGGACATGAGAGCAGAGCTGACTCGGTTGTGATGGGGGCAAGATTCTTTCGTGGAACATGTGACATGGCCAGTGTATTTTATAACAGTATGGACAAGATTACCAGACATGATTTAGGTTGAAGACACATTTTCTTTTTTAAAGATTTATTTATTTATTTTTATTTTTGGGCGGGGGTCGGGTTGGGGAGGGAGGGGAGCGGGCGGGCCACTTCTATTGGTCTTTTTCGTTTCTCTATTTTCATCCGTCTTTGTTCTTTGGCTCCTGTGGGCCTCGCATTGTGGTGGCCTCTGTTGTTGTGCTCCAGAGCTCCGGCTTGGTGATTGGACACATTGGTCCAGTTGCTCTGCGGCACGTGGGATCTTCCAAGGCCAGGGATCGAACCGGCGCCCCTTGCACTGAAAGACGGTGTCCTTATCCACTGGACCACCAGGGGAAGTCCAGAAGACACATTTTCTGAGCACTTCTTAAGATGCTGGACATATGCTGAACATACGATAGGCATTATCTCATAATTAGCAGATTCTAATATAATGATCGCTTCTTATTTTACAGATGAGGATACAGAGAATTTAAGGTATTTGCCCAAGATTCTAGAGCAAGCCAGTTACTGAACTGGACCTGAAATTGGTTCTTTTTGATGACAAAGTTCATGTCTTTGACCTTGATGCTACACTGCCCAGCTTTCCAATATGAGATATAAGGTTGGGTCCAATATTTCACTTAATTTCTGGAAGAGCAACATTTTGGCATGTCACCTGGTCTGACGTTTCAGTGAATAGTTGCGAAAGCAAAATCCGGATAGATCAAATGACTTATTGGGGATCAATCAGCTCGTTAGTGCCAAAAACAAAACTCAAGTGTCAGAAACTTGTATCGGCAATTATTCCGCTACATTCTGATGAAGAACTCATGAAACTTATTGGGGATCAAAAATTAACAGCTTCTGTACACTCTTTTCTCTCATTTAAACTCTGATCCTGAATCTTTTGTCCTTTCTCAGACATGAAATTAAGAGTTTTTTTAAAAAAGGGAAGTAAAACAGCATGGACAAGGAGAGCAGTAGGTACAGAATATTCTGTTGATTTCAAATGTTCAACTTCTGTGCTGGCCCCAGGACATGAGAGCAGAGCTGACTCGGTTGTGATGGGGGCAAGATTCTTTCGTGGAACATGTGACATGGCCAGTGTATTTTATAACAGTATGGACAAGATTACCAGACATGATTTAGGTTGAAGACACATTTTCTTTTTTAAAGATTTATTTATTTATTTTTATTTTTGGGCGGGGGTCGGGTTGGGGAGGGAGGGGAGCGGGCGGGCCACTTCTATTGGTCTTTTTCGTTTCTCTATTTTCATCCGTCTTTGTTCTTTGGCTCCTGTGGGCCTCGCATTGTGGTGGCCTCTGTTGTTGTGCTCCAGAGCTCCGGCTTGGTGATTGGACACATTGGTCCAGTTGCTCTGCGGCACGTGGGATCTTCCAAGGCCAGGGATCGAACCGGCGCCCCTTGCACTGAAAGACGGTGTCCTTATCCACTGGACCACCAGGGGAAGTCCAGAAGACACATTTTCTGAGCACTTCTTAAGATGCTGGACATATGCTGAACATACGATAGGCATTATCTCATAATTAGCAGATTCTAATATAATGATCGCTTCTTATTTTACAGATGAGGATACAGAGAATTTAAGGTATTTGCCCAAGATTCTAGAGCAAGCCAGTTACTGAACTGGACCTGAAATTGGTTCTTTTTGATGACAAAGTTCATGTCTTTGACCTTGATGCTACACTGCCCAGCTTTCCAATATGAGATATAAGGTTGGGTCCAATATTTCACTTAATTTCTGGAAGAGCAACATTTTGGCATGTCACCTGGTCTGACGTTTCAGTGAATAGTTGCGAAAGCAAAATCCGGATAGATCAAATGACTTATTGGGGATCAATCAGCTCGTTAGTGCCAAAAACAAAACTCAAGTGTCAGAAACTTGTATCGGCAATTATTCCGCTACATTCTGATGAAGAACTCATTTGAAAATGCAGTTTGCGTCATGGTGGGTGAGGAAAGTGGAATGTTTCTTCATAAAATTCAAACCTGGAGCAGAGTTGCCAGCCTTTCTTATTCCCTGCTTTTTCTCTGCCTTACAATCTGTACTATCAATTCTGAGAACTTTCATAAGGAAAGGCATTGCGATGTCTGGTAAGGATGAAGGTATATGTGTGCTAAGTTGCTTCAGTCACGTTTGACTCTTTGCGACCCCCTGCCAGGCTCCTCTGTCCATGGATTCTTCAAGGCAGGAATACTAAGAAAAGGTCACCATGCGCTCCTCCAGGGGATCTTCCCAACCCAAGGGTTGAACCGGTGTCTTGTGTCTCCTACATTGCCAGGAGAGTTCTTTATCACTAGAGCCACTGGGAGCCAGCCTTGGAAGCCCAAGGCTAAAGATGCATGGTGGTTTCTCTTGCAGTTTCTATGTCAACCGTGCTTTGTTTTCATGGTTACTTCATCAAGCTTTCTTCCTTCTCTTCCTAGGTGAGTCAGTGTAGAAGGCAGGAGATAACATGCTCCCCATTTTCAAGTATCTAATTTATACTTGACTTTCATGTGTGAACAACTTCTTGTTCTCCATTCCTTCCAATAGAATTTGTGAAAAAGTCAGAGAATGTCTCTAATTTCTTTTTTCTTTTTTTTATTGTGGCTTCTTTTACTGTTTATTTATTTATTTACTTTCATCCATTTTTAGTCTTTGGCCTGTGTGGGCCTCCCATTGCAGTGGCCTCTCTCATTGCAGAGCACTGGCTCTGGGCACATGCGCTCCAGAGAGCTGGCTTGTAATTGGACATGCTGACTTAGCAACTCTGTGGCTCGTGGAATCTACCCGGGCCAGGGATCGAACCAGTGCCCCTTGCACTGCAAGGTGGACTCTTTACCCACAGGACCACCAGGGAGGCCCCTCCAACATTTTTTGTTTCCTTTTTTAAAACTCATTTTATTTTTTTAAATGCAGAGTTATTTAAAACTAAATTAGGGGTTTTCCTGGTGGTCCAGTGGGTAAAGAGTCCGCCTTGCAGTGCAAGGGGCACCGGTTCGATCCCTGGCATGGGAAGATTCCCACATGTCATGGAGCAGCTGGACCGGCGTGTCCAATTATGAGTCAGTGCTCTGAAACGCATGAACCCAGAGCCAGTGCTCTGCAGCAAGAGAGGCCACTGCGATGGGAGGCCCACACAGGCCAAAGAATTAAGATGGATGATAATAAATAAATGAAGGACCAATAAAAGAGGCCAAAATTAAAAATAAAAAGTTGGAACTTTAACCTACCGTATGGATTCAGAAGTTGTTTCTGTTAGTTTTGGCAGTAGAACCAATATTCCCAAAGTGCTTTTCTTTGTTCACAATCGTATGAGTAGCAGTCTGTGAAAGGTATGGTGGGGACTGCTCATCTCAGCTTTCACTGTGGCCAGTGGGGATGGAACAGATGGTTTGCAAAGATGTCTATGACAGATTCAAGGCTTCATGCGCTCCTCCAGGGGCTGTTCCCGACCCTAGGGTTGAACCGGTGTCTTGTGTCTCCTACATTGCCAGGAGAGTTCTTTATCACTAGAGCCACTGGGAGCCAGCCTTGGAAGCCCAAGGCTAAAGATGCATGGTGGTTTCTCTTGCAGTTTCTATGTCAACCGTGCTTTGTTTTCATGGTTACTTCATCAAGCTTTCTTCCTTCTCTTCCTAGGTGAGTCAGTGTAGAAGGCAGGAGATAACATGCTCCCCATTTTCAAGTATCTAATTTATACTTGACTTTCATGTGTGAACAACTTCTTGTTCTCCATTCCTTCCAATAGAATTTGTGAAAAAGTCAGAGAATGTCTCTAATTTCTTTTTTCTTTTTTTTATTGTGGCTTCTTTTACTGTTTATTTATTTATTTACTTTCATCCATTTTTAGTCTTTGGCCTGTGTGGGCCTCCCATTGCAGTGGCCTCTCTCATTGCAGAGCACTGGCTCTGGGCACATGCGCTCCAGAGAGCTGGCTTGTAATTGGACATGCTGACTTAGCAACTCTGTGGCTCGTGGAATCTACCCGGGCCAGGGATCGAACCAGTGCCCCTTGCACTGCAAGGTGGACTCTTTACCCACAGGACCACCAGGGAGGCCCCTCCAACATTTTTTGTTTCCTTTTTTAAAACTCATTTTATTTTTTTAAATGCAGAGTTATTTAAAACTAAATTAGGGGTTTTCCTGGTGGTCCAGTGGGTAAAGAGTCCGCCTTGCAGTGCAAGGGGCACCGGTTCGATCCCTGGCATGGGAAGATTCCCACATGTCATGGAGCAGCTGGACCGGCGTGTCCAATTATGAGTCAGTGCTCTGAAACGCATGAACCCAGAGCCAGTGCTCTGCAGCAAGAGAGGCCACTGCGATGGGAGGCCCACACAGGCCAAAGAATTAAGATGGATGATAATAAATAAATGAAGGACCAATAAGGGAGGCCAAAATTAAAAATAAAAAGTTGGAACTTTAACCTACCGTATGGATTCAGAAGTTGTTTCTGTTAGTTTTGGCAGTAGAACCAATATTCCCAAAGTGCTTTTCTTTGTTCACAATCGTATGAGTAGCAGTCTGTGAAAGGTATGGTGGGGACTGCTCATCTCAGCTTTCACTGTGGCCAGTGGGGATGGAACAGATGGTTTGCAAAGATGTCTATGACAGTTCCTTCCATCTCAACACAAAGGTCCCCTTGGCGACCTGACTCTGCAGTCATCTCATCAAATAGGGGAGTCTAAAGTAAGTTCTCTACCTACAAATTAGTTCCATTCGGAGAGCATGTTCATAAACCCAATCTGTCTTAATAAGTCCAACAAAGCTAGCGTAGGTACCCAACAAACACAATTGTCTATATGGTACTGTACTGCAGTAGGTTTATCACATATTTCACACAAATGATATATAACAAACACAAAAGATAAAATATTTTCAATCTTATAGTACAGTACTTTGAAAAGTATAGTACAACTGGCACTTCTTGGTAGTACCAGCTACCACTCTTCTGTTTTTACACTTGCTTCTGGACATCCTGGGCTTGAAATAAAGCTACTATATAGTACTGTACAGTAAAGTACACGAAAGCACAATCGCTTGTAGAGGATGCACACCAGTGGCAAGCTACACCAGACACATAAACTTATATGACTGGACCTGTGAATGCACATTTGGATCTTTCAAAGTTTGAAACTTGAAGGTTTGTGAGTAGGAGACTGTATCTCTGTACCCCTTGAATCTGAATTTAATAATGACTTATTTTACTGGAGAGGATATTGGCAGCACATGTTTAAAAAAGGACTTGCATTTGGGGGCTTGCTCTCTTGCTGCTGGGAACCAGAAGACCACCTTCTGAAGAAGGGTAAATGGACTTCCTGGAGGAGAAACCACATGGAGAGAGAGACTTAACCGTATCTACTGTTTTGACTAAAACTTCAGACAGTGAGAGAGGCCATCTTAGACCTTTCAGTCCCTTACAAGTTGACCCAGAATGGAAGAACTGGGAGAGATAAATCATTGGTACTATATTCCACTTATTAGTCATTCTTTGGTTTGTTTGCTGAAAATATCACATTTATTGTCCATATCAAACGTCTTATAGAATACAGCGATTTTTTTTTTTTAAAGATTTATTTATTTATTTACTTTGGGCGGGGGTCGGGTTGGGGAGGGACGGGAGTGGGCGGGCCACTTCTATTGGTCTTTCATTTCTCTATTTTCATTCATCTTCGTTCCTTGGCTCCTGTGGGCCTCCCATCGCGGTGGCGTCTGTTGTTGCAGAGCCCCGGCTCTGGGCGCATGCGCTCCAGAGCTCCAGCTCGGTGATTGGACACATCAGTCCAGCCGCTCCGCGGCACGTGGGATCTTCCCAGGCCAGGGCTCGAACCGGCGCCCCTTGCACTGCAAGGCGGTGTCCTTAACCACTGGACCACCAGGGGAAGCCCGAATACAGCGATTTTTAAAAAAAGTTATGTATATATTTGGCTGCATTGGGTCTTAGTTGCGTCATGTGGGCTCTTTGTTGCACAAAGACTCCAGAGTGTGGGCTCAGTAGTTGCAGCTCATGGGGTTAGTTACTCCATGGAATGTGGGATCTAATTTCCTCTACTAGGGATTGAATTCACATCCCCTGCGTTGCCTGGTGTATTCTTAACCACTGAGCCACCAGGGAAGTCCCAATTACAGTTATTTTTTAATAAAATCTATTTTTGCATGCGTGAAGAGCCTGGGTGAGCCCCTATCAGTCTAAGACAGTTTAAACAAATTTTGTTCTATAAAATGGTATTACTGGTATTATTGCCTGACAAAGAGCTGGTGAAACTGTTGTCATAAGACAAAAAGTTCTTGTTGGCAGGCTTAAGCAATGAAAGGGATGTCAAGAATGGTATGCAGGTGCCGTAGGTTTAAAGAGCTGCTCTTGACAAACATTCTCATCTTCCTGTCACAGTAAAGGGGAGCAATAGCTAAAAATATCTTCCAAGAATACTTTCAAAAGAATACTTTCACCTATATTTCTAAATGAATAAATGTCAACTTTGTAAACTAGATGAATGTTTCTCTCATGAGTGAAATAATTAAAAAATAAAGATTCAACCTGGTGAATCTTTTTTACTTCTTCCTCTGGGGATATGATATTACTTCAAGACAAATAAGAAAAATCCTTTCCAACTCTGACTTTCCTGGATTAGTGGAGTTTTTTCTTTTACAGCAGTAGGTCTAATCACATCAGTGTCTTGAGAAAAACAGTCCATTTTATTTTCAACACATTTTTTTTTTAAAGATTTATTTATTTATTATTGGTTGGGGGTGGGGTGGGGAGGGAGGGGAGCAGGCGGGCCACTTCTATTGGTTCTTCATTTATCTATTTTCATCCATCTTTTTTGTTCTTTGGTCCGTGTGGGCCTCCCATCACGGTGGCCTCTGTCTCTCAGAGCACTGGCTCTGGGCGCATGCGCTCCAGAGCTCCGGCTCGGTAATTGGACACATCGGTCTAGCCGCTCCGCGGCACGTGGGATCTTCCCAGGCCAGGGATCTTCCTAGGCCAGTGCCCCTTGCACTGCAAGACGGTGTCCTTACCCACTGGACCACCAGGGAAGCCCCTCAACACATGTTGATGCATAAAAATCCACCAAGAAATACCCTCTGCTTTCATGGCACTGACTACGGATAGAGATCAAACAAGAAAGTGCTTGTTTCCATACGACCCAGAAATTCCACTCTTAGGCTTATACCCTGATGAAATCAAATCTGAAAGAGGCACCTGTACCCCAATGTTCATTGAAGCTCTCTATACAATAGCTAGAACATGGAAGCAACCTAGATGCCCATCGCGAACAAATGGATACAAAAGCTCTGGTACATATATACAATGGAATACTACACAGCTGTAAAGAGAAATGCAGAAAGAATCGGCCCTAATGAGGTGGCTGGATCTAGCACGTATCATAAAAAGTGAAGTCAGTCAGAAGGACAAATACAATATATTTACACATACATATGGAATCTAGTAGGACGGTGATGATGGCACATGCAGTGAAGCAATGGAAAGACAGACATGGACAGTGGACATATGGACATTGTGGGGGAGGAACAGAGGGTGGGAGGTGTAAAGGAAGTAGCATGAAGGCCTGTACTAGCATAAGTGAAGAAAATAGCTATAGTCATTGCTCTAAAAATTTACTGATGGTCGGCACTTTGTAAACTAGATGAATGTTTCTCTCATGAGTGAAATAATTAAAAAATAAAGATTCAACCTGGTGAATCTTTTTTACTTCTTCCTCTGGGGATATGATATTACTTCAAGACAAATAAGAAAAATCCTTTCCAACTCTGACTTTCCTGGATTAGTGGAGTTTTTTCTTTTACAGCAGTAGGTCTAATCACATCAGTGTCTTGAGAAAAACAGTCCATTTTATTTTCAACACATTTTTTTTTTAAAGATTTATTTATTTATTATTGGTTGGGGGTGGGGTGGGGAGGGAGGGGAGCAGGCGGGCCACTTCTATTGGTTCTTCATTTATCTATTTTCATCCATCTTTTTTGTTCTTTGGTCCGTGTGGGCCTCCCATCACGGTGGCCTCTGTCTCTCAGAGCACTGGCTCTGGGCGCATGCGCTCCAGAGCTCCGGCTCGGTAATTGGACACATCGGTCTAGCCGCTCCGCGGCACGTGGGATCTTCCCAGGCCAGGGATCTTCCTAGGCCAGTGCCCCTTGCACTGCAAGACGGTGTCCTTACCCACTGGACCACCAGGGAAGCCCCTCAACACATGTTGATGCATAAAAATCCACCAAGAAATACCCTCTGCTTTCATGGCACTGACTACGGATAGAGATCAAACAAGAAAGTGCTTGTTTCCATACGACCCAGAAATTCCACTCTTAGGCTTATACCCTGATGAAATCAAATCTGAAAGAGGCACCTGTACCCCAATGTTCATTGAAGCTCTCTATACAATAGCTAGAACATGGAAGCAACCTAGATGCCCATCGGCGAACAAATGGATACAAAAGCTCTGGTACATATATACAATGGAATACTACACAGCTGTAAAGAGAAATGCAGAAAGAATCGGCCCTAATGAGGTGGCTGGATCTAGCACGTATCATAAAAAGTGAAGTCAGTCAGAAGGACAAATACAATATATTTACACATACATATGGAATCTAGTAGGACGGTGATGATGGCACATGCAGTGAAGCAATGGAAAGACAGACATGGACAGTGGACATATGGACATTGTGGGGGAGGAACAGAGGGTGGGAGGTGTAAAGGAAGTAGCATGAAGGCCTGTACTAGCATAAGTGAAGAAAATAGCTATAGTCATTGCTCTGTGAGAAAAGGAGATCCTTCAGGGGTGCTGTGTGATGGTCGGCAGGGGTGGGAAGGGGGGGATATACATATGACTAATCTAAGAACATACATATCTGTAAACAACAAAACTCTGTAAAAATTAAAAGTAAAATAAAAGTTTAAAAAAAAAAAAAGAAAGTGCTTGTTTCTCCAAGCTTCTCACTGTTGCTCCCATGCCTCTTGTGACAGCGCAGTCTCTGGTGGTGGCATGCCCTTCAGGATCAAGGCCAGCACTAAGTGGGAGCATTGCTCCCCACACCACACATGACTTGGAATTGAGGGAGCTCCTAGGACACAGGAGGACTGGGCTTGTGGGACAGGAGCCCAGAAATATTAGGAGTACTCTAGGGAGAGCACTGGAACTGGTGGGTTGGAAAGTCTCCTGGATCATAAACAGCTTAAACATTCAGTTTTGCAATGGTTTGTTTGGCTATGAAAACTAACCAGTACATGAATAGAACAACTTTAGAAGAGTGTTGGGCTTCTCAGGTGGCACTAGTGGTAAATAACCCACCTGCGAATGTAGGAGACATGAGAAATGTGCATTCAATACCTGGGTTCGGAAGATAGCTTGGAGGAAGGCATGGCAACCCACTCTACTATTCTTGCTTAGAGAATCCCATGGACAGAGGAGCCTGGCAGGCTACAGTCCATAGGGTTGCACAGAGTTGGACATGACTGAAGTGACTTAGCAGGCAGGCAGGCAGAAGATTATCTAGAAAAGAATATTGTCCCGACCCGCGGGATTCATCAGCATAGACCCAGGATTCGTCAAAGCAGACCTAAAGGTGGGGGAGAGTGGGGATTGAGACAACAAGAGACACAAAAAATGGAGACAGGAGAGGAGTCTGATCAAGTCTCCTTTTATTGTGGAAAAGAAGCAGTATTTATAGTGTACAGAAGGCGGAAGAGCCCACCAATAGACCAATCATGTTAAAGGTCAACTGTGCACGCGGTTACATAATGGCAAGAGTCTATGAGGAGCATGCACTGATCACAAGCACGGAAGCTTCACTCAGCCAATCGTGGCAATGAGCACACGTCCCAGGCCGCTCAAGACCATGCCCCTCCTGCTTCCGCTAGGCGCCATCTTTGGGAGCTTGTGGCAATGTTCTCAAACTGAAGGACGTAAGGCGTGGCCAAGGCTCTCACAGTCCTAGACAGGATGACAATACTCTCATGCTGGGAGCTCCGCCAAGTGCTATCTCAAATGTTGCATTGCAGCATTCATGCATGGGAGGCTTAGGATGTGGCTGGGCCGACCCGCGGTCCCAGACAGAATATCCCTAGAAAATACCACTGTGAAAACAATGCCAGTACCTATCAAATGAGCACAGCATACAAATTACCATTTTTTACTGAGATATAATTGATGTATTTCATTATTTTAGGTGTACAAAATAATGATTTGATATATGTACATTGTATGAGATAATTACCAGAATATATTAATATATTCACCACCACCAGAATATATTCACCACCACACATAGTTACCTGTTTTTTTTTTTTCTTATGATGAGAACTGTGAAGATTTATATACTATACAATTTGGTGACTATAGTTGCTATGCTGTATCTTATATCTCCAGGACTTGTTTCACTTATAACTAAAACTTTGTACTTTTTGATTACCTTCATCCATTTCACATACCCGCAACCTCAATCTCTGATAACCTCTAGAGGTTATTAAAAATTGCTATTATTAAAACTAACAATGATAATGATGAACCTGAAAAAAAAATATCCCTTATTTCCTATAGTGAAGGTCAGTATTCTTCCATAGAATGATCTCATTTAAATGTATACACTCAAAAAAGTGTTTTGCCCTATACTTCCATTTGTAACCTTGGCATATATTCTATGCTTGGAGAAGGAAATGGCAACTGACTCCAGTATTCTTGGCAGGACAATACTATGGACAGAGGAGCCTGGTGGGTTACAGTCCATGGGATTGCAAAGAGTCAGACATGACTAAGTTACTGACCACACATTCTATGCTTCCTAGAGATATTTTTGAGGGATAGTGTTAATAGAAATGTAATGAAGTGTAATATCTATAGGAATTAGGTTTATAGAGCATTGACTGACTTTTCACAATTTAGTCATATTGCTTTCCCCTGGATGGTTCACCTATTTGAAGGGAGAAAGGATTCTTATTGTAGGTAGGGACAAAGGGAGGGGGCATTTGGGAGATCAGAATGAGTATCAGCATAAAGGTGCCCCTCCTGCTTCCGCTAGGCGCCATCTTTGGGAGCTTGTGGCCTAAGAAGGATGCTATCTCACAGTCCTAGACAATGACTCTCATGCTGGGAGCTCCGCCAAGTGCTATCTCAAATGTTGCATTGCAGCATTCATGCATGGGAGGCTTAGGATGTGGCTGGGCCGACCCGCGGTCCCAGACAGAATATCCCTAGAAAATACCACTGTGAAAACAATGCCAGTACCTATCAAATGAGCACAGCATACAAATTACCATTTTTTACTGAGATATAATTGATGTATTTCATTATTTTAGGTGTACAAAATAATGATTTGATATATGTACATTGTATGAGATAATTACCAGAATATATTAATATATTCACCACCACCAGAATATATTCACCACCACACATAGTTACCTGTTTTTTTTTTTTCTTATGATGAGAACTGTGAAGATTTATATACTATACAATTTGGTGACTATAGTTGCTATGCTGTATCTTATATCTCCAGGACTTGTTTCACTTATAACTAAAACTTTGTACTTTTTGATTACCTTCATCCATTTCACATACCCGCAACCTCAATCTCTGATAACCTCTAGAGGTTATTAAAAATTGCTATTATTAAAACTAACAATGATAATGATGAACCTGAAAAAAAAATATCCCTTATTTCCTATAGTGAAGGTCAGTATTCTTCCATAGAATGATCTCATTTAAATGTATACACTCAAAAAAGTGTTTTGCCCTATACTTCCATTTGTAACCTTGGCATATATTCTATGCTTGGAGAAGGAAATGGCAACTGACTCCAGTATTCTTGGCAGGACAATACTATGGACAGAGGAGCCTGGTGGGTTACAGTCCATGGGATTGCAAAGAGTCAGACATGACTAAGTTACTGACCACACATTCTATGCTTCCTAGAGATATTTTTGAGGGGATAGTGTTAATAGAAATGTAATGAAGTGTAATATCTATAGGAATTAGGTTTATAGAGCATTGACTGACTTTTCACAATTTAGTCATATTGCTTTCCCCTGGATGGTTCACCTATTTGAAGGGAGAAAGGATTCTTATTGTAGGTAGGGACAAAGGGAGGGGGCATTTGGGAGATCAGAATGGAGTGGATCAGCATAAAGGTGATATTTCCTGAAGGCATACAGAAATTGCGTCCCAGCATATGGAGGTCTTGGGTTGGTCTCAACTTCAGACATTAAGGAGAATATTTTCTTTTCCTCTTTCTTCCTATTCAAATTTCATCAAGTTTGGAGTTCTTAGCATGGTTTAGATACATTATGACATACAATAGCACTTTCCCCAATATGTTTTTTTTCCCATTAGTTCCTCAAGATGCTCAGCATTAAAAGAGATAAGGAAGAATAAGAGATAAGGAGTTAAATAAGTCTGACAAATATATTAAAGCCCACAATTTTTGTCAATGCACATTAGTACAGTATATGGAGGACCTCAAGAAATACTAAAGTAGGGACTTCACTGGTGGTCCAGTGGTTAAGCATTGTGCTTCCACTGCAGGGAGCATGAGTTCAACTCCTGATTGGGGAACTATGCCACAAGACCAAAAAGGGAAAAAAAAAAGTTAGTAAATTATTCCCTCTTTTAAGAATTCAGTGCTTGTCAATCTTATTTAAAGACAGAATTATTTCCTTCTATAGAATGTTTTAACATCTCACATAACTGGCTTTCACTTGAGAAAAATTGAGTTAATTGACTGAATTCAATTTGTATTTATGTATACCTATATATAAACCTTTGCTGTTGTGGTTCAGTCACTAAGATGTGTCCCACTCTTTGAGACCCCATGAAGTGCAGCACACCAGGCTTCCCTGTCCTTTACTATCTCCCAGAGTTTGCTCACACTTAGATCTATTGAATCAATGATGCCATCCAACTATCTCATCCTCTGTCAATCCCTTCTCCTCCTGCCGTCAGTCTTTCCCAGGATCAGGGTCTTTTCAATGAGTTCAATGAGTCCGCTCTTTGTATCAGATGACCAAAGTATTGGAGCTTCAGCTTTAGCATCAGTTCTTCCAATGAATATTCAGGGTTGATTTTTTTCAGGACTGATGGACACAAAGATATGTGGTATGGATCTCAGAAAAATAGTATGTATAATAGGGAATATAAAACTGGTATACAACACTATTACATGAAATAGAAAGAGATAAAGGCTGAGTCAGTAATAGGCTTTCATTGAAGGTAACAAAACCCAGCTTGAAGTGGCTGGAAGGAAAGATTGACTTATATAATCAGAAAGTTCAAAAGTAGGTTAGGCTTAGGGAGTTTGTTCTATCAGGATCCAGGCTCTATTTCTCATGCCCTTCTCTGGGTGCCAACTTGACCGTGGCTTCCTTGATGGGAATAATAGGTATGTTCACAGCAACATGAGCTATATTATCCTTAACTTTTACGTACAAGAAGAGAATGTCTCCTCCCATAGTCAGTGGTCAAAAGTCCTAAGACTTGTGCTGGTTGTGAACCAGTCCCCATGGCCAGGAAGTTGCTGAATACCTATCGGTTTAAAACCAGATTTTCCAGATCAAAACACTCAGTCAAGAGAGATGGGCTTGTTCTCATTGACATAGGCCCCACACCAGGAAATAGGGTGGGTTCAGTCTCACCCAAATCCAATGGCTGTTACTATAGATTGGAGGGTAATGAATGGACATGGGGGAGGAGAAACCACAATGTCCACTAAGAAGGGTCTTATTTAAAGAATTCAGTGCTTGTCAATCTTATTTAAAGACAGAATTATTTCCTTCTATAGAATGTTTTAACATCTCACATAACTGGCTTTCACTTGAGAAAAATTGAGTTAATTGACTGAATTCAATTTGTATTTATGTATACCTATATATAAACCTTTGCTGTTGTGGTTCAGTCACTAAGATGTGTCCCACTCTTTGAGACCCCATGAAGTGCAGCACACCAGGCTTCCCTGTCCTTTACTATCTCCCAGAGTTTGCTCACACTTAGATCTATTGAATCAATGATGCCATCCAACTATCTCATCCTCTGTCAATCCCTTCTCCTCCTGCCGTCAGTCTTTCCCAGGATCAGGGTCTTTTCAATGAGTTCAATGAGTCCGCTCTTTGTATCAGATGACCAAAGTATTGGAGCTTCAGCTTTAGCATCAGTTCTTCCAATGAATATTCAGGGTTGATTTTTTTCAGGACTGATGGACACAAAGATATGTGGTATGGATCTCAGAAAAATAGTATGTATAATAGGGAATATAAAACTGGTATACAACACTATTACATGAAATAGAAAGAGATAAAGGCTGAGTCAGTAATAGGCTTTCATTGAAGGTAACAAAACCCAGCTTGAAGTGGCTGGAAGGAAAGATTGACTTATATAATCAGAAAGTTCAAAAGTAGGTTAGGCTTAGGGAGTTTGTTCTATCAGGATCCAGGCTCTATTTCTCATGCCCTTCTCTGGGTGCCAACTTGACCGTGGCTTCCTTGATGGGAATAATAGGTATGTTCACAGCAACATGAGCTATATTATCCTTAACTTTTACGTACAAGAAGAGAATGTCTCCTCCCATAGTCAGTGGTCAAAAGTCCTAAGACTTGTGCTGGTTGTGAACCAGTCCCCATGGCCAGGAAGTTGCTGAATACCTATCGGTTTAAAACCAGATTTTCCAGATCAAAACACTCAGTCAAGAGAGATGGGCTTGTTCTCATTGACATAGGCCCCACACCAGGAAATAGGGTGGGTTCAGTCTCACCCAAATCCAATGGCTGTTACTATAGATTGGAGGGTAATGAATGGACATGGGGGAGGAGAAACCACAATGTCCACTAAGAAGGGACCTCGAAGAGCACCTTAGTTCTGTGAATCCAGTGATTGGTTCATCTGTTGAGAATCTTGGTGAAGTAGCTTTTGAACTGGTTGTCAAGGGCATGAGTCAGCTTTGGACATGATAGAGAGGAGCAGTAAAGCTCATTCCAGAAGGAGGGAGCTGTAGAGGTAAGCCAGAGGAGTAGGACTTGGGGAGTGAAGTTCTCTTAGGAAGACCCATTTGGATGGAAGAATCATAGCAGTGTTTTATGGGAAAATTCGCTGTGTTCCAAGTATTTAATAATTTAAAAAAATGAAAATTTGAAACCCAGCCCATTAGTAAATTGGGAACTCCCTGCTCTCTTGAGCCATAGCCCTACTACCTTTTATGATGTTTATGTTTCAAGAAGTGTATACTTTGCACATTCATGCAAAATCTTTATAGAAAAACTCCAGACCTGTTTGAAAAGATGCCAGGTTAGTACAGCAGAGTTGACCACGGACATATTTTAGAGCAAAATGTTTGTTGACAGGAATGAAGTGAATTCCTTGTCTCTCCTTAAGGACCCCCGACTTTTCATATATTATGATATATCATCATTTAGATTAGAGATAACATGTAGTTTTAAAAGTCAGATTTTGGAAGAAATGCTATAAACTTTCCTATACCAAGTGTTTAGCATTTATTTTGAGTAACTAAAAAGACCATTCTTAAATTAACATCAATCACCTAAACTAAATTTCAAAGCTGTAATAGACTGAAGAAAAAAATAAAAAGGGCATCAAGGTTCACTAAATCTAGAATTTTGGCAAACCTTTTTAAGTATGTTCACAGCAACATGAGCTATATTATCCTTAACTTTTACGTCAAGAAGAGAATGTCTCCTCCATAGTCAGTGGTCAAAAGTCCTAAGACTTGTGCTGGTTGGGAACCAGTCCCCATGGCCAGGAAGTTGCTGAATACCTATCGGTTTAAAACCAGATTTTCCAGATCAAAACACTCAGTCAAGAGAGATGGGCTTGTTCTCATTGACATAGGCCCCACACCAGGAAATAGGGTGGGTTCAGTCTCACCCAAATCCAATGGCTGTTACTATAGATTGGAGGGTAATGAATGGACATGGGGGAGGAGAAACCACAATGTCCACTAAGAAGGGACCTCGAAGAGCACCTTAGTTCTGTGAATCCAGTGATTGGTTCATCTGTTGAGAATCTTGGTGAAGTAGCTTTTGAACTGGTTGTCAAGGGCATGAGTCAGCTTTGGACATGATAGAGAGGAGCAGTAAAGCTCATTCCAGAAGGAGGGAGCTGTAGAGGTAAGCCAGAGGAGTAGGACTTGGGGAGTGAAGTTCTCTTAGGAAGACCCATTTGGATGGAAGAATCATAGCAGTGTTTTATGGGAAAATTCGCTGTGTTCCAAGTATTTAATAATTTAAAAAAATGAAAATTTGAAACCCAGCCCATTAGTAAATTGGGAACTCCCTGCTCTCTTGAGCCATAGCCCTACTACCTTTTATGATGTTTATGTTTCAAGAAGTGTATACTTTGCACATTCATGCAAAATCTTTATAGAAAAACTCCAGACCTGTTTGAAAAGATGCCAGGTTAGTACAGCAGAGTTGACCACGGACATATTTTAGAGCAAAATGTTTGTTGACAGGAATGAAGTGAATTCCTTGTCTCTCCTTAAGGACCCCTGACTTTTCATATATTATGATATATCATCATTTAGATTAGAGATAACATGTAGTTTTAAAAGTCAGATTTTGGAAGAAATGCTATAAACTTTCCTATACCAAGTGTTTAGCATTTATTTTGAGTAACTAAAAAGACCATTCTTAAATTAACATCAATCACCTAAACTAAATTTCAAAGCTGTAATAGACTGAAGTCCACTAACCATATAAATTAAATAAAGAAACAGGGGTGCATGCTACTGTGTGTGGAGATGTGGTGTTACCCATCTAGTAACAGAAAGATAGAGCAGTGGATGCTCTAGCATATTTTGAGCCTTTTAACATATCCTTTGATTTCTCATTTTTTGGGGGGAGGGGCGGGTTGAGGAGGGAAGGGGGCGGGCAGGCCACTTCTATTGGTCTTTTATTTCTCTATTTTCATCCATCTTTGTTCTTTGGCCTGTGTGGGCCTCCCATTGCAGTGGCCTCTGTTGTCGCAGAGCACCGGCTCTGGGCGCAAGCACTCCAGAGCTCCGGCTCGGTAATTGGACACATCGGTCCAGCCGCTCTTGGAGGCACATGGGATCTTCCCAGGCCAGGGGAATAAACCAGCACCCCTTGCACTGCAAGGCAGTGTCCTTACCCACTGTACCACCAGGGAAGCCCTTCTTTTTTTTTTTTTTTTAAAGAAGTCTTTATTTTTACTTATTTATTTTGTGTGTGTGTGTGTGTGTGTGTTTTAACTGAGGTATAGCTGGTTTACTGTTCAGTCATAGAAAAGAATGAAATTTTGCCATTTGCAACAACATGGATGAATTTAAAGAGTATTATGTTTAGTGAAATAAGTTAGACAAATACAAATACTGTATGACATCACTTCCATGTGGAATCTAAAAAAATGAAACAAATGAGTGACTACAACAAAGAAGAAAGAAAAAAGAAACAAACTTACAAAGGAGGGAAGGGGACGATTAAGAGGTACAAACTATCATGTATAAAATAAATAAGATACAAAGATGTACAATGTAGGAAATATAGCCAATATCTTACCACTTTTCAGTCATGTTTAAGTTATACATTTCTTTTTTTTTCCTTAAAAATCTAACCTAGCACTGTGTGGAACTTCCTATGAAATACCAGTGGGACATTTTCATTCCTTATCACTGCCTTTGATGTACAGTTTGATCCTTTCTAACAAGTTCTGAGCTTTAGTCTTTCTGCTTCTTCACTGGTTGATTCAAAATTTGTTTAGCATTTATTTTGAGTAACTAAAAGACCATTCTTAAATTAACATCAATCACCTAAACTAAATTTCAAAGCTGTAATAGACTGAAGTCCACTAACCATATAAATTAAATAAAGAAACAGGGGTGCATGCTACTGTGTGTGGAGATGTGGTGTTACCCATCTAGTAACAGAAAGATAGAGCAGTGGATGCTCTAGCATATTTTGAGCCTTTTAACATATCCTTTGATTTCTCATTTTTTGGGGGGTGGGGTGAGGAGGGAGGGGGGCGGGCGGGCCACTTCTATTGGTCTTTCATTTATTCATTTTCATCCATCTTTGTTCTTTGGCCTGTGTGGGCCTCCCATTGCAGTGGCCTCTGTTGTCGCAGAGCACCGGCTCTGGGCGCAAGCACTCCAGAGCTCCGGCTCGGTAATTGGACACATCGGTCCAGCCGCTCTTGGAGGCACATGGGATCTTCCCAGGCCAGGGGAATAAACCAGCACCCCTTGCACTGCAAGGCAGTGTCCTTACCCACTGTACCACCAGGGAAGCCCTTCTTTTTTTTTTTTTTTTAAAGAAGTCTTTATATTTACTTATTTAGTTTTTGTGTGTGTGTGTGTGTGTGTGTTTTAACTGAGGTATAGCTGGTTTACTGTTCAGTCATAGAAAAGAATGAAATTTTGCCATTTGCAACAACATGGATGAATTTAAAGAGTATTATGTTTAGTGAAATAAGTTAGACAAATACAAATACTGTATGACATCACTTCCATGTGGAATCTAAAAAAATGAAACAAATGAGTGACTACAACAAAGAAGAAAGAAAAAAGAAACAAACTTACAAAGGAGGGAAGGGGACGATTAAGAGGTACAAACTATCATGTATAAAATAAATAAGATACAAAGATGTACAATGTAGGAAATATAGCCAATATCTTACCACTTTTCAGTCATGTTTAAGTTATACATTTCTTTTTTTTTCCTTAAAAATCTAACCTAGCACTGTGTGGAACTTCCTATGAAATACCAGTGGGACATTTTCATTCCTTATCACTGCCTTTGATGTACAGTTTGATCCTTTCTAACAAGTTCTGAGCTTTAGTCTTTCTGCTTCTTCACTGGTTGATTCAAAATCTGTAATTACCTCTAGGTCCAAAGGAGAGGATTAACAGAACTTACCCTAATTGCTTGTTTTTGTAGAGCTGTTAAAAAAGATTTGGGCTCCAGAAACAGAGCCAGACAGAAGGCAGCCT
Source organism: Tragulus kanchil (assembly GCA_022376925.1). Taxonomy (NCBI): domain Eukaryota; kingdom Metazoa; phylum Chordata; class Mammalia; order Artiodactyla; family Tragulidae; genus Tragulus; species Tragulus kanchil. The sequence continues at coordinate 237,681,397 of JAIOJX010000004.1, read as the reverse complement.
GGGGTTCAAAAGTCTTGTAATCTTTGGCTCCACAAGCCTATAAAATTGAAGTGTTGACTGAATGCAAACAGCCTGCCGTCTGAGAGGCCCAGGCCCAAGAAAGGACGAGGGGCCCATTGATCATTTGAAGAGGTGAGGGATTTCATAAGGATTCTGGTCTGAGCTGTTAATGGATGGCCCCATTTGATTTCTCCTTCGTCATGGGTGCCAGATCTGGAGCACTTTGCCACACAACAAAGCTTTTCCTAGTTCCTGTGTCCCTGGAATTTAAGAATAAATGAGGCCTCTTGCAAAGACCCGGCATGAAAGAAGTAAATTGGAAATATTAAGGGATGATGGTGCAGTAATAATGTAGTCTTGTTTCCTGTTGCCACTCTTGGGGTAGTGGTTATAGGCTTGTAATTTGTGAGTAAGAAGATTAAGTTCAATATTAAAACATGATTACACACAAGTAGGAGCAGGGGGCTCTTTTAGGGAAGTGTGAGGGATCAGTCACCTCCTCACCTCGAACCATTACAGGTTACCAGAGATTATAAGATTTAACAAGTATGGAAAGTTTGGGTGGGTGATTTTAAAAAATGTGACCTGGAAGCTCTTTCAAGTGGTTGGTTTTCTTAACAACAAATCATGCTTTCTCACTTTCCATGGGGTTCGTAGGAAAAATCTGGGTGTCTTTACAAAGGAAAAGTTTAAAATGCATGTTACACCTGATTGATTTGTGGAATAAAAGACAGATACATGACTTCATTTAAGAAGATGTAACCGAATAGCACATGAAAAGATTCCAGAACAATGGAGACAGAATATTTGTTGTTTTTTTTTTTAAATTAGGCAGAAATCATAAAGGAATAATGTTTCTTGTTTTTTCTAAGCTGAATCTCGTCAGCAAATTAATTTTCAATTATTTTAGGAGAAATATATTTTAAACAAATTAAAAAACAGTGTACATGGCAATAAACATTTTAAAATGGTTTCAGTGAATCTGTTTTGCATTTTTTCTCTCTCCTCTTCAGAAGAAAATATCTTAATTTAGAAAAATCTTTGTTTTATACGATTTTCATGTTTTGCTTAAGAATAAGAACTTTCATCTTATTTTATCTTAATATTTGGACTTTTATAAACTAAGGAGATTTCCTAAAGTGACACTTACATCACTAATCCCTATTCGTGACTATAGCTTAATTTCTCTAGAAAAGAAAACAAGGTTTGATATTTAAGCATAAATTTTTTTGTTTACAACTTGAACTCATTTGCGATCTTTTGGAACTAAATTAATTTGAGGTAAACATCTATAAAGCAAGATATTTGTTATGGGAGTTGTAATTAATCCCATCTTTTTCTTCCTATAAACAAGCACATGGGAGTTGTGATTAATTCCATCTTTTTTTTTTTTTTTTCCTATAAACAAGCACATCCAAAACTATTATATTCTAGAAGGCATTGTCTCTTTGATGGTGTGTCTTGCATTGGCAAGGTTCTCACCTTTTGATCGCTGGAAGAAAGTTTTAACACCCTTTAAACAACAAGCCTCAGAAAATAGTTCTGGCCTTATCCATTCAAAAGGAATTTCTTAATATAATTCTGAATACACTGATGAGCCCGATGCCATGAAAGACTGAAGGCAGAAAGAGTAGAGGGCAACAGATGAGATGGTTGGATGGCATCACCAATTCAACGGACATGAATGTGGGAAAACCCTGGAAGATGCTGAGGGACAGAGAAGTCTGGTGTGCTATACAGTCTACGGGGTCACAAAGAGTCAGACACGACTTGGCGACTGAACAACAACAGTGACTGACCAACCTGAAAAAGAATTATGTCAATTCTGTATATTTTGGACCCAACTCTCTGGCAGCAGCTTTTTCTCCAACCCGAGGACATGGGTCCCATAGGTAATCAGAGAGAAGCTGGATGAAGCCTGTGACCTGTGTGGCAGGGTTCAGGACTCACCTCATGAAAACTGAGATGTGCAGAGAAACACAGTTCCTTTATTTTATCTAAAGCCTGTCCCCTTCCGCTGTCCCCCTCAGTTTCCACCTGCTGGTTTGTGGGAAAACTAATTAAATTTCCAGTTTTTTCTTTTCTCCTCTTCAGAAGAAAATATCTTAATTTAGAAAAATCTTTGTTTTATACGATTTTCATGTTTTGCTTAAGAATAAGAACTTTCATCTTATTTTATCTTAATATTTGGACTTTTATAAACTAAGGAGATTTCCTAAAGTGACACTTACATCACTAATCCCTATTCGTGACTATAGCTTAATTTCTCTAGAAAAGAAAACAAGGTTTGATATTTAAGCATAAATTTTTTTGTTTACAACTTGAACTCATTTGCGATCTTTTGGAACTAAATTAATTTGAGGTAAACATCTATAAAGCAAGATATTTGTTATGGGAGTTGTAATTAATCCCATCTTTTTCTTCCTATAAACAAGCACATGGGAGTTGTGATTAATTCCATCTTTTTTTTTTTTTTTTCCTATAAACAAGCACATCCAAAACTATTATATTCTAGAAGGCATTGTCTCTTTGATGGTGTGTCTTGCATTGGCAAGGTTCTCACCTTTTGATCGCTGGAAGAAAGTTTTAACACCCTTTAAACAACAAGCCTCAGAAAATAGTTCTGGCCTTATCCATTCAAAAGGAATTTCTTAATATAATTCTGAATACACTGATGAGCCCGATGCCATGAAAGACTGAAGGCAGAAAGAGTAGAGGGCAACAGATGAGATGGTTGGATGGCATCACCAATTCAACGGACATGAATGTGGGAAAACCCTGGAAGATGCTGAGGGACAGAGAAGTCTGGTGTGCTATACAGTCTACGGGGTCACAAAGAGTCAGACACGACTTGGCGACTGAACAACAACAGTGACTGACCAACCTGAAAAAGAATTATGTCAATTCTGTATATTTTGGACCCAACTCTCTGGCAGCAGCTTTTTCTCCAACCCGAGGACATGGGTCCCATAGGTAATCAGAGAGAAGCTGGATGAAGCCTGTGACCTGTGTGGCAGGGTTCAGGACTCACCTCATGAAAACTGAGATGTGCAGAGAAACACAGTTCCTTTATTTTATCTAAAGCCTGTCCCCTTCCGCTGTCCCCCTCAGTTTCCACCTGCTGGTTTGTGGGAAAACTAATTAAATTTCCAGTATGTTTTACAATTAGTTCAATCTGACAATTTAAATCATCCCTGTAGGTTATTCTCAGTCTCATATGAATAAAACTATTCAATCTCAGAGAATTTCTATTTCCTCCCTCTCTGTTTCTAACATGGAGTTGGTGTGAGCAGAAAGGTGAGTGTTATTCAAACTTGTGTAGTCCTGAGGTGAAGAAGATTTGGGAGTCTTTAAGGTGTGATGTCTTCTTCTTAGCTCCAAGGTCATGGCCACTGATTTCTGAATTCTCTCCCAGGTTTTAGAGTTGAGATTTGCAGCATACAAGCTATGAGCTGTTCTTTTGGCTCAGGGAGTGCTACCAGGGTGGATTCTGGCTGCTTTTCATCAACCACCAAGTCTCTGACAGTTCCTCCATCTGGCCTTCTGTTCTCGGTTGCCTCCCCATCTACATACTCCTTATGCTTTGCTGTGGTGGGCTTCATGGTTGATCTCTGGAATTGCACTGTGAATCCAAGCAACAGGTGACTTGGGAACGTGAAATCTTAAGCCTTCTTTACCTAACTACACCGCTAAGGTTTCTTTGAGTGGTTGTGCCTTAGACTGGATGCTCTGCTAAGGGGTGCTATTTCAGAGTCTAAATTGAGAGTATTCAGTCTCATTGGTATCACATGTCTGACAGGTTACCTCCTTTCTTGGTAAAAGCCAAGATGGGAAAAATTTGAAAGCATGTGTTTACTTGTTCTTTGGCCTTCAGTCTTCTCTTCTCTCTCCTTTTCACCACCTACATCTGTAAGAGGAAAACCTTTCTTCCTCTTCCTTTAAGACACATTTGTCTACCTTAGCAATGGTTTAGCTGTGACAAGACAGGCATCCCTTCCACACCACAGTAGAGCTCTAGGATCTAAATTCTTGGTATCCTAAAGGAAGTATTCAAGTGATCTGGGAAATGTATATTTTGGACCCAACTCTCTGGCAGGACCAATGGGTCCCATAGGTAATCAGAGAGAAGCTGGATGAAGCCTGTGACCTGTGTGGCAGGGTTCAGGACTCACCTCATGAAAACTGAGATGTGCAGAGAAACACAGTTCCTTTATTTTATCTAAAGCCTGTCCCCTTCCGCTGTCCCCCTCAGTTTCCACCTGCTGGTTTGTGGGAAAACTAATTAAATTTCCAGTATGTTTTACAATTAGTTCAATCTGACAATTTAAATCATCCCTGTAGGTTATTCTCAGTCTCATATGAATAAAACTATTCAATCTCAGAGAATTTCTATTTCCTCCCTCTCTGTTTCTAACATGGAGTTGGTGTGAGCAGAAAGGTGAGTGTTATTCAAACTTGTGTAGTCCTGAGGTGAAGAAGATTTGGGAGTCTTTAAGGTGTGATGTCTTCTTCTTAGCTCCAAGGTCATGGCCACTGATTTCTGAATTCTCTCCCAGGTTTTAGAGTTGAGATTTGCAGCATACAAGCTATGAGCTGTTCTTTTGGCTCAGGGAGTGCTACCAGGGTGGATTCTGGCTGCTTTTCATCAACCACCAAGTCTCTGACAGTTCCTCCATCTGGCCTTCTGTTCTGGGGGGCCTCCTCAGCTGCAGACTCCTTATGCTTTGCTGTGGTGGGCTTCATGGTTGATCTCTGGAATTGCACTGTGAATCCAAGCAACAGGTGACTTGGGAACGTGAAATCTTAAGCCTTCTTTACCTAACTACACCGCTAAGGTTTCTTTGAGTGGTTGTGCCTTAGACTGGATGCTCTGCTAAGGGGTGCTATTTCAGAGTCTAAATTGAGAGTATTCAGTCTCATTGGTATCACATGTCTGACAGGTTACCTCCTTTCTTGGTAAAAGCCAAGATGGGAAAAATTTGAAAGCATGTGTTTACTTGTTCTTTGGCCTTCAGTCTTCTCTTCTCTCTCCTTTTCACCACCTACATCTGTAAGAGGAAAACCTTTCTTCCTCTTCCTTTAAGACACATTTGTCTACCTTAGCAATGGTTTAGCTGTGACAAGACAGGCATCCCTTCCACACCACAGTAGAGCTCTAGGATCTAAATTCTTGGTATCCTAAAGGAAGTATTCAAGTGATCTGGGAAATCTTCTCTCCGTGCAATATATTTGGCAAGGCTGTTGTCTTGGCATATTGTCCTATTTTACAATCTCAGAAGCTACTTATAACTTTACTATACTTTGAATTTGCTCTGCAAACAAACAAACAAACCCAAAATACCAGTGTTTCCCTTGTATGAACTCTATCATAGGTAGCTGCAACACCATTTTGAGAATTTTGGGGAGTCTTGGGGAACTGAGCTAGATATATTGTGTTAGTTCTTATTTTTCTTCAGCCCTCTGCTTCAGCAATATTCTTGATATTTTGCCAATTAAAACAGAAACTAAATGTATCCTTATAATCTCTGTATTCTCTTTATGCCAAAACATAGCCTGCTGAAATGTTCACCATCTATTACACCTTCCAATCAGTTTCTATTACCTTAACCTTCTTTTTCTTTAGAGTGCTTAGTCATAGTGAAATGTCGTATTAAATGATTGACATTTTTATTTGCTTGCTTGCTTATTTTCTGTCTCTCTCACTACAATATAAGCTCAAGGAGAGGAAGGCTTCATCTGTCCTGTTCATCATGGTATTCCAATGCCTAGAACAGGATGTACTCATCTTGTGCATGGTCAGTTGCTTCAGTCATGAATGACTCTTAAGCTCCTCTGTCCACAGGATACTCCAGGCAAGAATACTGGAGTGGTTTGTCATGCCCTTCTCTAGGGGATTTGCCCAACTCAGGGATGGAGCACATGTCTTTGATGTCTCCTGCATTGACAGGAAAGTTCTTTACCACTAGTGCCACCTGGGAAACCCCTGGTACTCAGAAGGGACTCAATAAATATCTGTTGAATAAACAAATTTATAGATAAATAAATGAATGAGTGAGTGAATCTACATCCAGATTCTACAGTCAGTGGACTTTGTTTTTCCCTTTAGGTTCAAGGTCTCTGCATGTCCTCATTAATGACGGCTGATTGCCAGTGATGTTACTATAGATGACTAAGCAATCATTCCTTGAGTTTAATTAAACTGTAGTTTTATTTCAAAATGATTTTGAGCCTGAAAGTTTCATTGGTCCATAGAGAGTGTTTTCTGGAATTGGAGAAGTGGTATTGTGATTGTGGAATCAGTGGAAGATAAATTTATGCAACATTCAACAAATGGTATAAACTCTTATCTGTTCATCATTATATTTTGGTACCCAATCCCACTACTTGACACATACTAAGCATTCATTAATATTTGTTGAATTTGTTCAGAATGAAATGTGAGTTCAAATCTTCCAACTGTGCTTTAAGTCTTTGCATAAATTACTCTGAAGTCACTAAACCCCAGATAAAACTGTAATGTTCAAGGTATGTTTACTCTAAAAAACAAAGTTTGTAAATTCTGGCCTGCTTTATTTTGTCATAACTTAGGTCCTGCTGTTGATAGACATCCTAGCCAGCTAGAAAGTCATTATGGGTAAGTTCTTTACCACTGACACTTTAGTTCCAACAGTTCCACCATGCTTTGTTCCAATACTAGCTAGTCTTAAAGCAGTAGGACAGAACTTTTCACAAATTAATCAAGAAGCCATTGTATGGAGGTTGAGGGTTTGTACCATCGTTAATTGTTTGGGATGACTAATTAGTGAGATCTCCTATGCCTGAAGGGGTTGACCACAAGAACTGTCCAGATATCTAGGAATATCTGTCCCAAGCTTATTTCTACAATGAACACCTGAGCCCTCTTTTTTCTTGTGATAATGGCTATGAGCCATCTCAGCTGCATCCCCAAGCCATTTGGATCTCTTGGAAAGGTCTCACCTGTGTTCAGGGCCCAGACTTGGGGAACTGAGAACAGGCCGAATCACCATGGCCACGGGACTGCTGGCATATTCAGGCAGTTCTCTAGCAGTTCAGTGAAATGATAAACTGAGTTACCTAACTCACATTTATGATGCCAGTAAAACAGCTGGGGGAACATAGATTTCGACATAGAGTCAGATGGTGCTATTACTGTCTGCTGATGTTTTGCTGACATAAAAGTTATACAGATTTTCCATCAACATAGTGTATGGTTCATACCTGGTAGTTCACTTAAAGCAAACAGGGGCTACTGAGGAAAAGTCACTCTATACAGTTAAACAAAATGAGTATTAAGCACATATTGGGTACTAGGCACTGCACTTAGTAGCCCTGAGAAAGGTACTAAGGACAGCAAGGAACAATTTTTACCCCATGAATGTACCTAATGTTAGATATATTTATGCTTGTAGATAAATAGTGCATATTTTGACATAGGAATACCATATAGAATTTTTTTTTTTTTGCACATGGTATAGGATAGAGGTGTACTTGCCTTAGACTGAAGCATTAAGAAAGATTGATGACTGATGACTTTTTCTTATCTTCTGAAACATATAGCATCTCCTAACATTTCCTGTGCTCAAATACCAGAGCCATTAAATATAGCTATAAAAGTTTCATAATAGAAATGGGGGGTTTTACTGAAGCAACCCCCCCACCCTAAAAAAACTAACCATCAAAACATATGAGTCACTGAATTGGAATTTTAAGTATTTTTAAAATATTCCTTGACGTCCATTTTCTTTGAATCTTTTCTCCCCTTGATATTGAAAGTCATTATGGGTAAGTTCTTTACCACTGACACTTTAGTTCCAACAGTTCCACCATGCTTTGTTCCAATACTAGCTAGTCTTAAAGCAGTAGGACAGAACTTTTCACAAATTAATCAAGAAGCCATTGTATGGAGGTTGAGGGTTTGTACCATCGTTAATTGTTTGGGATGACTAATTAGTGAGATCTCCTATGCCTGAAGGGGTTGACCACAAGAACTGTCCAGATATCTAGGAATATCTGTCCCAAGCTTATTTCTACAATGAACACCTGAGCCCTCTTTTTTCTTGTGATAATGGCTATGAGCCATCTCAGCTGCATCCCCAAGCCATTTGGATCTCTTGGAAAGGTCTCACCTGTGTTCAGGGCCCAGACTTGGGGAACTGAGAACAGGCCGAATCACCATGGCCACGGGACTGCTGGCATATTCAGGCAGTTCTCTAGCAGTTCAGTGAAATGATAAACTGAGTTACCTAACTCACATTTATGATGCCAGTAAAACAGCTGGGGGAACATAGATTTCGACATAGAGTCAGATGGTGCTATTACTGTCTGCTGATGTTTTGCTGACATAAAAGTTATACAGATTTTCCATCAACATAGTGTATGGTTCATACCTGGTAGTTCACTTAAAGCAAACAGGGGCTACTGAGGAAAAGTCACTCTATACAGTTAAACAAAATGAGTATTAAGCACATATTGGGTACTAGGCACTGCACTTAGTAGCCCTGAGAAAGGTACTAAGGACAGCAAGGAACAATTTTTACCCCATGAATGTACCTAATGTTAGATATATTTATGCTTGTAGATAAATAGTGCATATTTTGACATAGGAATACCATATAGAATTTTTTTTTTTTTGCACATGGTATAGGATAGAGGTGTACTTGCCTTAGACTGAAGCATTAAGAAAGATTGATGACTGATGACTTTTTCTTATCTTCTGAAACATATAGCATCTCCTAACATTTCCTGTGCTCAAATACCAGAGCCATTAAATATAGCTATAAAAGTTTCATAATAGAAATGGGGGGTTTTACTGAAGCAACCCCCCCACCCTAAAAAAACTAACCATCAAAACATATGAGTCACTGAATTGGAATTTTAAGTATTTTTAAAATATTCCTTGACGTCCATTTTCTTTGAATCTTTTCTCCCCTTGATATTGAAAGTACCCAGAAGAAAATCCTTTCTATCTAGATTGATCCTTTGCTGTATCCTGCATGGTTTTCAGAGTTCCTTTCAATTACCCATGTAATAAGAGTGATATTTTTAATGTCAGACTCTTGATGATTATTTTTATTTCTCAGGAAAATCCTTTTTTCCACTCTTCCATCCTTCTCACCAGCAGAGAGAAAACAGCACCTTATAAGTCTTTCTTTCCTCTTACAGCATGTTTCATAATACCAGTACTCTTTATTTCAGCTCAGCTTCCAAATTTAATTCATTTGTTAGGCCTATTTTTACCTTGAGACATGAAATCTGAATGTGTTGCTAAACTATTAGAGAAAGTGCTTTTCTTTGTGCCTTCCATCTAAGGCAATGTGTGCTTCCCTAACGGTATTATTTATAGCTGTGGGCTGTGAAAACGAAGCACAGACATGCTGCCTACATCCCCTGTCACACTTTTTTTTTTTTTAGAGTAGTTAGTCATTAGTACTGAATTGTTTGGTCACGAGCAGGGAGACAGCGAAAATGTAAAATTAAATGTACTTCATTTTCACGGTTCTGGTGTGAAATCTGTGGGGGAAATCCCTGAGTGGAGTCACCTAACCAAAGGGTGGCAGGTACTTGGTACTACTCAGCCTCTCCTGCCTCATCCCTTCTGCCCTGGAGGTCTGTGCTTGTGAATTTACTCATCAGAATAGGCTAGCTTAGGTTGCAGTAACAAACAAGCCCTTTGCCCCCAACCTCAGTGATATAGAGGCTGATTTATCTTCCTTGGTGGTGCAGAAGTAAAGAATTCACTTGCAAGAATCAAATCAGGATATGGAGGTTCAACATCAGGAATATTCCCAGGAGAAGGAAATGGCAAACCCACTCCAGAATTCTTGCCTGGAAAACTCCATGGATGGAGAAGCAGGGAGAGCTGTAGCCCATGGGGTCACAAAAGAGTAGGACATGACTGAACAGCTAAACAAAACAAAACAAAAACCTTCTTCAACATGTCCTTCCTATGTTGGCCATGGCTCCACATCCTGTCGTCTGATGGAGCAGGCTTTACCTAGAACCATGGGTGGCTGCAGCAGAGAGAAAAGAAAGATGTGGAACCATTTGCCAGCTCCCAAAGCCTCTGTGACACCCATCATTTCTGTTTACATTCATTGGTTAAAGCAGGTCACGAGAGGACTTTGGACTCTATCAGAGCAGTGATACGTAATCTTCCTTCAAGAAGGGACAGTGTAGAGAGGCCCCCAGAATATTTGTTGAACAAGTTAAAGCAAGAACTGTTCAGGTGAGGACTGAATCTTATGATTGAGCTTTGCAAACAGCTGATATATTTTCTTTAACTTTAATTTTTTTCTGGGTGCTAGAAAGAAAGTAGAAGTCTTCATTGCTTAGAACACTAGGCTTTTGAAGGCCACTTTCCGGTATATTTATATACATGTCATATCCCATACTCATTGTGTTTGTTGTTTGATATACTCAGTTAAAAAATAACTTCACAGTGTGGTGTTTTGCTTTTGTCCTTGCTTATGTCTGCAAGTTCATCTCTTGCTGCACTCCTACCTTGGACTCTAGGCTCTGGCTGCAATGAACTATTTGCTGTTCTAGAACCTTCTTTGGAATGTCTTCAGCCTTGCCTTGTCTGGCTAATTTTTCTCATCCCCTAGGGCTTAAAGTCAACATCATGTTTCCTAGTCTTGGTTAGGTGACTCTATGCTCAAGAGAAGGCTTACCATGTTTATTGTTACCATAACATTGATCCTATGGAAGTATGCTATTGTTCATCCATTTTTTTCATTATATGTAACTCATCATTGTCCTGGGAGGCCCACAAGTGCAGCCTCAATTCCCTTCACTCTCCTCCAATCACACTGGTCGTCTTTCTTTTCTATGAATAAGTCCTATTTGACCACATGTTAGTGCCATCTCACTAACTGTTCCTGCTACTTGTTCTTCTCTATTGTCTTAGAACACTGGGTTTTTTTTATCATTATGGTTTCAGCTTAAATATCACTTCCTTAGAGATGCCTTTCTTGAGTACTCAGCCTAATGTAGCCACCCATATTCTGCCTCTAATATCATGTTATCTTTGCACACTCCTCATCAATGTCCAGTACTTTTCTTATTCTTTCATTTATCATCTGGCTTCCTCCACTAGAATATACTTCAGGAGAGCAGAAACTTACAGTTCTGTTGACTTCTGTTGTTACTGAGGACAGTGTCAGTATCACTGCTAAGTAGTCAATAAATAACTGTGGATTTTTAAATGAATTAAATGACATTGTAGCAGTTCTTCAAAAATTAAGGTTAAAGCTTTTATAGTTGTTAAGCATTCAATATATATTTAATAATTATTAAACAAATGAGTGAAATTCCAGAGTTCTCTAAAATCCATATGAAAACTCATCTTCCATGGATAATTTCCACTCACATGATCAATCTTTCATAGCACTTAGATTTTTTTTAATCGAGTCATAATATCTTCTCATTTTCTTTCTATTAATATGTGCTATGCCTCTGATGATAACAGTATCTTTTACTTTCACTCCCTCTTTGACATGTAACATAAATTTTGTAAAAGTATATTCTGGGGTAGATTTTATCTTATCAGTGGATTGTAGAAGAAGACTGTGTCAACCAAGTATTATTGTATAGACTACTCATATCAAAAATGAATTTGTCAAGAATCAAAGACTCCTAAAAGATCTTGAATCATTCAGACTGAATTTTCATGACCTTTTATGACTTAAACCTAGGGAATTAATTTCTGTGACTCTATGGAAATTGCTTGAGTTGGACTATTAAGGAAATGCCATATAATTTAGTAATCATGGAAGATTTTTCCATAATTGTGTTAGAGTATAGTTTCTTACTCTTGCCAATGAAAAATGCATCTGATTTTGATTTTAACACATTTCCACTTCACTAACAAGGTATATGGGCTCAGATAACTTAGTCACTTCTCTGCTCTTGGTTTCTTCACCTCTAGGTAGGAGATATTGATCTCTCAGAGTTAAGAGGATTCACAATATTAATACATGTACACACTGAAAACATTGTCAGGAAAGAAGATGCTATGTCATTGTCACCTATCATCATTACTGTTAATAATCTAAAATCAACAGTGAACTTTTTTTTTTTTTAAAGATTTATTTATTTTATTTTTTATTTTTTTGGGGGGGCGGGGGTCAGGTTGGGGAGGGAGAGGGGTGGGTGGGCCACTTCTATTGGTCTTTCATTTCTCTATTTTTCATCCGTCTTTGTTCTTTGGCTCCTGTGGGCCTCCCATCGCGGTGGCGTCTGTCATCACAGAGTGCCGGCTCTGGGCGCATGTGCCCCAGATCTCCGGCTCAGTAATTGGACACATCAGTCCAGCCGCTTCCCAGGCCAGGGATCGAACCGGCGTCCCTTGCACTGCAAGGCGGTGTCCTTACCCACTGGACCACCAGGGGAAGCCCCAAGAGTGAACTTTTAAGAGATGTTTAAAATTTAAGTTTTTAACTAGAAAACAAAAATGCTACAACACACTTTAAAAAGTAATAGGTTGGACTTCCCCAGTGATCCAGTGGTTAAGTTGATCCTTGGTTGGTGAATTATATCTTGTGTGACACATGGCTTGGTCTAAATAAATAAATAAACTGTTGGTTCAACCATCAAGGTTTTATCAAAGCTGTGGCATCTCTATCCTTGCAAGTTTACTAGTAAGATCTATCTTCAGAGATTCTAGTCTAAGCCAGTGGGGCTCAAACTGGATTCTGTGGGCATACTTCTAAGGTCACTGAGGGGGTATTTGGAGTGGGGAGAAGCAAAGAAACTAAGTGTGTGAGATTCATCACTCTACCAACCTCTTCTTTTTCTTGGTCATTCTAGCTCCAAAAGAGTAACTTTTCCTGATTTAAAAAGTTAGGCTTTTACATAACATTTTTGGAGTCTGTGCTTTAAAAAATGGGGTGAGGGGTTTGAGAGATCTGGGGCAGTAAAGCTAACGGCTTGAGAACTGAGGCTGAAAAGCAACAGAAACAAAGAACTCTCGTGGCTCTAGGGGTGGCGTGGCCCTGGGAGGTAAATGCATCATTCTGGGAGATGCCACCCTTGTTCTCATGTGCTCCACCTTGTTGTACTTTCCCTTGTCAGCTCCTTCATTCACTTCCATGCCCTTGACCCAGCATTTGACCAACACCCAGCGTTTGATTCATTCATTACCTTGATCTTAGCCTTATTTTTGATACCATGGAGATCACCAGAGTTTATATTGAGAGATGGGGTTTTGGATATCCAGCAGAAACTCTGTGTACCCCAAACAGCCTGATGTCCAAATACCCAGTTTTCACGTTGATGAACAACACTGGGTTAACAAATAAAATATTAATAAAACATGTGTTTTAATGGATTGTTTTATGGTCATGTAAAAAGATCCTTCAATGATGTGGTGAATTCATCCCTTTTCTGATACAGATTGATGTGTAGGGAGATCAAAAGTAAGAAATACAAGGATGTTCTACAGGGTTTTTGTTTTTTAGGAATTTACCTTGTTAAAGGAAAGCATTGGCATTGTTAAAATTGAAGAGATAGCATGATTATTTTATAGTTTAGTAATATTCTATCCCACCATATTGATCCCTCTGTTTTGAGTATTTCTGTGTGTTGACCTGTCTCTTTCTTCACATTTCTTTTTGTCTCCCTTTTCTTTATTCTTTACTGCCTTCCCCAACCACTTAATCTCTCTTTTTCATCCACCCATCCTCTTTCCCTTTCTTGAACACTTTACCTCCCTTTTTCTCTATTAAGTTGCTTAAAATTCTCATATCGGTTAATTGATAAATAATAATATTTACATTAAATGTTACTGGTACAAATAATCTCCATGGAATTATTTCATGCCAATCTCTTAAACTGCATATAGTAAAAATTGTTATTGACAAAATAAATAAAAATTGATGTGACAAAAGCCTTGTTGATGAATGAAATTATGATTTTATAATTCAGGTGGAAAACAACTAATGTCACTGAAATAATCTCAGTTGAATAACAAAAAAATTGAAAAAATTGAAAATGGTTATAGTACTCTTTTGATTAAGAAATAATTTAGGTCAGTGGCATTTGTCTGGGACTTGATTTTTTTTTTTTTTTTTTTGCCAGGTTGCATGGCATGTGGGATTTTAGTTACCTGACCAGGGACTGAACCCATACTTCCTGCAAAGGAAACATGGAGCCCTAACAACTAGACCACTAGGAAATTCCCTGGGACCTAATTTCTGGATGAAAATTTTTTCAGTATTGGCTTAATCTGATTAAAATGTTAGTACTATAAATATCCTCAGGGTCAAAGTTTCTTCAGAGAGAAAATGTCCTATAAATATTACTTTGTAATTTGATTTTTTTTTGTTTTTTGGCCACTTCTATTGGTCTTTCATCCATTCCATCTTTGTTCTTTGGCCTGAGTGGGCTTCCCATCGCAGTGGCCTCTCTTGTAGCAGAGCACCAGCTCTGGGCACATGTGCTCCAGAGTTCCAGCTCGGTAGTTGGACACATCGGTCCAGCTGCTATGCGGCACGTGGGATCTTCCCAGGCCAGGGATCTAACTGGTGCCCCTTGCACTGCAAGGCAGTGTCCTGACCCACTGGACCACCAGGGAAGCCCGTAATTTGATTTTATATAGCAATTTGCTTTGTAGAATTTTCCATGTCATAGCTTGTCTATGATATTTCGATGGCTGCATATTCAAGTTTGTAAATTTTTTCGAATATTCTCCCTATTGATCCCTCTGTTTTGAGTATTTCTGTGTGTTGACCTGTCTCTTTCTTCACATTTCTTTTTGTCTCCCTTTTCTTTATTCTTTACTGCCTTCCCCAACCACTTAATCTCTCTTTTTCATCCACCCATCCTCTTTCCCTTTCTTGAACACTTTACCTCCCTTTTTCTCTATTAAGTTGCTTAAAATTCTCATATCGGTTAATTGATAAATAATAATATTTACATTAAATGTTACTGGTACAAATAATCTCCATGGAATTATTTCATGCCAATCTCTTAAACTGCATATAGTAAAAATTGTTATTGACAAAATAAATAAAAATTGATGTGACAAAAGCCTTGTTGATGAATGAAATTATGATTTTATAATTCAGGTGGAAAACAACTAATGTCACTGAAATAATCTCAGTTGAATAACAAAAAAATTGAAAAAAAAATTGAAAATGGTTATAGTACTCTTTTGATTAAGAAATAATTTAGGTCAGTGGCATTTGTCTGGGACTTGATTTTTTTTTTTTTTTTTTGCCAGGTTGCATGGCATGTGGGATTTTAGTTACCTGACCAGGGACTGAACCCATACTTCCTGCAAAGGAAACATGGAGCCCTAACAACTAGACCACTAGGAAATTCCCTGGGACCTAATTTCTGGATGAAAATTTTTTCAGTATTGGCTTAATCTGATTAAAATGTTAGTACTATAAATATCCTCAGGGTCAAAGTTTCTTCAGAGAGAAAATGTCCTATAAATATTACTTTGTAATTTGATTTTTTTTTGTTTTTTGGCCACTTCTATTGGTCTTTCATCCATTCCATCTTTGTTCTTTGGCCTGAGTGGGCTTCCCATCGCAGTGGCCTCTCTTGTAGCAGAGCACCAGCTCTGGGCACATGTGCTCCAGAGTTCCAGCTCGGTAGTTGGACACATCGGTCCAGCTGCTATGCGGCACGTGGGATCTTCCCAGGCCAGGGATCTAACTGGTGCCCCTTGCACTGCAAGGCAGTGTCCTGACCCACTGGACCACCAGGGAAGCCCGTAATTTGATTTTATATAGCAATTTGCTTTGTAGAATTTTCCATGTCATAGCTTGTCTATGATATTTCGATGGCTGCATATTCAAGTTTGTGAAAATACAATACTTTATTTAACTAGTAGTCTATTACTGTATATTTAGATTGTTTTAAACTTTTTGCTATGACAGCTTTTATGAACATTACCTTTTTGGATGGGTGGCACACTTTTCATAAAAGCACCATTTCTTGAATCTATTTCTGTAAGTGCTTCAGAAATAGATACTGCCTGAAAAACTGTTATGAAGGAAAAGAGACTCTGTAGGTCTTTCTTTTCCACTTCATTCAAGTTCTGGTTATTTGGCATTGACTATTGTGAAATAAGAGCCTTTGGACTAAATTAAAACTTTTAAACTTCCGACGTTGCCTGAAACTGTGACAAAATATGAGACAACATCTGACTTGTCTTTCGAAATAAGTAAATTCAAAATAAATTAACTCAAATAGCTCAAAAACAGCATGAAAGGACTGAAATGTCATATAGAGGCTGCTAGGATTTGATCAGTCAGAATTTATTTATCTTGTACTTATTCCAGTGCTATTCATAGTCAAAGGTAAATATAATTTTAGGTCTCTTTTTGAAATAACAAACAGAACCAACTATAGTTTCTCCAAGAGGCTAAAAGAAATGGATTGGGGACAAACTAATTTCATACTCATTACTTAGCATAGTAAATACAATTCATGAATATTCATTGAATGAATGAATAAATACATTAGTGAAAATGAATTTTAATTTCACATTTTGTGATAAGCAAGATATTTATAAAATCTATCACCTAGCGATTAGTACTGCAAGTTCAAGTAATGAACATGAATTCTTGCTAGATGAGTGAAGAAACAAATACACACTTCTGCCACCGTGGACATCATTGAGTATTTAACAAGTGTCTGAGACCAATACGATCACCTTGTAGTACTGATTACACTGAGTGGCCAATGGCATGGACTTGGGCTTATGGTGACTTTGTGTGGCTGGTAAGGAAGGCTGTGAACAAATGATATGGGGAGGTTCATTTGCCCTGAAGAAGTAACCACAGTGCGTAACTCATCTACAAGGGGCCAGACACTCTCGTTTTTGTAGATGAAAGAAACAGAGGCTGAGAAACTTAAAAATGAACAGATAAAAAGAACAAGAACTTTTTCAAGTCAGAGATTTAGATGAGATATCTACTCACTTCTTCACCATCCCTAAACCTGTGAACACCTCTACACCCACTGCCTCTCCCTCAAGTTTATAGTCCAACAATGTTTCTTAAAAACACTTAGGCAGCAAGATGGATGGACCTAGAGATTGTCATGCTGCGTGAAGTAAGTCAGAGAGAGAAGGAATATCGTATAACACCTTACATGTGGAATCTAAGAAGAAATGATACAAATAAACTTACAGAACAGAGAGACTCACAGACTTACAAGAACAAACTTATGGTTGGCCATACACACTGCTATGTTTAAAGTTAAGAACAACAAGGACCTACTGTATGGCACATGAAGCTCTGCTCAATGTTATATGGCAGCCTGGATGGAAGAGGAGTTTGATGGGAATCGATACATGTATATGTATGGCTGAGTCCCTTTGGTGTTCACCCAAAACTATCACAACATTGTTAATTGACTATAGTCATACAAAATAAAAAGTTAAAAAAAAAAAATGAAAAAACGAGCACTCACACTTCTAGTACCCAAAGAGAGTGGCTTGTATTTTCTAGAATTTTAGGAATCCTGTCTGACTTCAAAAAAAGATATTTGAAATTATACTTCCAGTTCTATATTGTAGTGTCCTTTATCTTTTCTTTTCACAATATATTCAAACATTTCTTCGTGATATTAAGTATCCTTCATCATGCA
The DNA here is from genome assembly GCA_022376925.1 of Tragulus kanchil. NCBI lineage: Eukaryota > Metazoa > Chordata > Mammalia > Artiodactyla > Tragulidae > Tragulus > Tragulus kanchil. The sequence continues at coordinate 237,663,772 of JAIOJX010000004.1, read as the reverse complement.
CTTCAGAGGCAACTTCCCCCACGAAAACCCCAAGTAAATTATAAGGTCTTTGTGGGGAGAGACTTAAAACAAAAATCTATCACAGTGTTTAGGGTAACAGCCAATATAAGAGAATTATTATAGCTATGTTTATTTTTTGCTAAGCATTGGGCAAATTATAATGTAGATTGATTCCTTTAGCTTTATAAAAGATCTATGAGGCAATACTATCAGGATCCCTTTTCCACATGATGAAAGTGTCTAGGTCACACACCATTTTAGTAAGTGGTGGAGGCAGGTTCAAACCTGGCCAGTCTGGCTCTGAAATTCATGCTTCTAACTACCATGGTCATCTACCTAAAATAGATATGCAAGGAACGCTTGTTAACTCTAGAAAATGGGGAGTAAAGGCAATTAGGGGTATGCCTTGACATTTCTCATGTATAAGAAGCCCACATTTCATCCCAATGATGAACTGCCTGAATTCTAGATTTTTTTGCTAGGCTTTTAAATTAAAACATGCACTTTTAAAATTTTATCTTAATTTTTACAGTTTTGTTGTTTACTGCCTGAAGTAAATAACATCGACCTGAAGCCTCCATAGGTATACCCACGTCCCCCCACATCTCCCACCCCATCCTACCTTCCAGGTTGCCACAGAGCCCCCGTTTGAGATCCCCTAGTCCCACAGCATACTCTCCTCTCTCACCCCAATGCCCATAAGACTGTTCTCCATGTTCACCTCTCCATTGCCACTCTGCATATTCATTTATCAGCACCATCTTTCCAGATTCCATATATATGTGTCAATGTACAATATTTATCTTTCTCTCTCTCTGACATACTTCACTTTGTATAACAGGTTCTAGACTCATCCACCTCATTAGAACTGATTCACATGCATTTCTTTTTATGGCTGAGTAATATTCCATTGTGTATAAAAACATCCACTTTTTATTCTCCCAAATTTCATTTGAACTTTTGGTCTCCTGAGACTGAATACATGACCACCTCATGTTTATTCCATTTTTATTTCATTTTTTTCTAAACTTATTTATTTTCAGCTGTGCTGGGTCTTCATTACTGGGCATGGGCTTTCTCTTGTTGCAGAGGGTAGGGGCTAATCTTTATTGAGGCGCATGGGCTTCTCATTATGCTGGCTTCTCTTATTGCAGGGTACAGGCTCTAGGTGAAAGGGCTCAGTAATTGTAGTACACAGGCTTAGTTGCTCCATGGCATGTGGAATCTTCCCAGACTAGGGTTGAACCAGGTCTCCTGCCGTGGCAGGTGAATTCTTAACCACTGGATGGCCAGGTAAGTTCCCCTTTTAAAAAATCCTGGCTCTACTCGAATTCTTTCCACCATTGAAAGCTTAGCTTAGTTCTTGGATCCTCCACAAAACATTCCCTTGTGTCTTCAGGTTTTGTTTCCTCTCTCTTTCCTTTGGCCTCTTCTAATCCAGTCTAGAGATTTTCTTATTTCTCTTCATATTTCTTAATGTCTCAGGAAACATGCTTGATTCATGGTAGACATAAACTCAATATTCTTCTGTTGAGTGATGATATGCCCAAATGAATAAATAAGATTTAACACTCTTTTGCAACTAATTGCAACTGCAGTAGTCTTATATCTGTAAATAGACTATAAACTATAATCAGGTACTAAGAAAATAAAATCACATAAATTAGAAACATCAGAGAAAAATAGACAGTAGAAATCAAGTAATGGTTACTTCAAAGTATTAAACTTATCAGATGCAGACTGAAAAGAAGGCAAAGAAGGATCAATTTTGACCATTTCTCCATTCCCCAAAAGCCTGATATAATCTGAATCAGCATGAGGTTCTCAGTCAATAGTTGCTGTATTTATTGTGGTTGAACTTGGAGTACATAAATGGTGGAGAAACTGGTGAACTCTTTTTTTCCTTTTGACTGTCACTTTAACTTATTGGTTTCAGAGATTAAGACTCACTTTGTCCTTTTATCATTTACACTTTCCTATTTATTTGTATTTTTATTTGCTTATTAAGAATATTTATTTAGGAATTGTTTTGAATGAATCACTATTTTCAGGGTTAGCAAAATTAAAACAAATTTTAAAATTTTAACTGTTGTTGGTGTGTAGAAATGTAATTAACTTTTGTATTTTACCTTTATATTCAGCAACTATTCCAACCTGATGTATTAATTTTAATAATTTAACTATAGATTCTTTTGGATTTCCTATTCATGTAATCATATTGTCTTAGAATAATGAAAACTATCCTTCTTTTTTATTCTTAAAGCTTCCATGAAAGTGGTGATAGAAGGTATCATTGTTTTGTGCCTTGTCTCAAATGGAAAGCATTTATTTTGTACCATTAAGGAGGAATTCTTGAATCCCTGGTTTGGTGTTTTCAATCATTATTCACCATATATTACTTCTGACCCAACTGGTCTTTATCTTTTTCATGCATCCTATTATATGGTAGAGTTTCTCACTGCATCAGCTGAGTATCTTTCCATCCTTTTATGCCTCATTTTATTCTAAATATTTCTGTTTATCTAACCTTCATTTCACAAATTTCCTTTTCAACTAGTCTAATCTGTTGTTAAATTCATACATTACATTAAGTCCAATTGTGTTTTTCGATGAAATTTATGATGAATTTATGAACTAGTATTCAGTTCTCTGCTAAATTTCTCCATCTTGTTTTTTATCACCATCACTACAGTAAACATTATATTTTAGAGTCTGTACCTGATAAGTCTAATACCTTGAAATAACTGTTGCTTGATTTCTATTGTCTATTTTTTTCTGCTGTTTCCAAATTATGTAATTTTGTTTCTCTTGTGCCTGGCTAATTTTTGTTGTATTGAAGACATTGGGCACAACCGTTTTTAGAAATAATCTGAGGTCTAGGATAATCTTACCTTTCTCTAAAGAGAATTAACATTTGGTCTGCCAAGCTTCTGACTGTGCTTGTGATATGTTGTTTCAGGTGTGGAAATGACAGTCTTTTAAAAAATCTGCTTATTCTGGGTTCATCCTTAACATGTTGCTTTCAGGATCTCAACAGAGAGCAAAGAGTGCTCACATGGGCACTTCTTCTTGGTGGACCCTGGTCCCAAACTTTGTCTGCCTAACTCTAGTAGATTGTTGAAAGTACCCTGACTTAGTTTCTCAACTTCTCTGCCAGTTTATCTGGAATTGGCACAAGTCTCCAGGGGAAAAGTGGCCCCAAATAGAGAAGTTTTATTTCTGGGTTTCTGCCTTTTCCTGGATCGTTGTCCTTTTTAAATGCTCCTTTGGTTCTTGAATGCTTTCAAATAGAAGTATTTATGCCACAGAATTTGCCCTCATTACGTAGTCTGCTATTACTGAATCAGAATGTCTCTGTGTCCTGACTTTTCAGATTTTCTTTTATGTGCTTCACTCTCTATACTGTTTGAAGGAGTGAATCTTTTGAAATTTATGCTGCTGCTGCTTTTTTTTTTTCTTTCTTTCAGCACTGCAAAGTAAGTTGCTTGGATGTCAAAAACCCTGGCTACCTAAAGTGAACAAAATGTTGAGGGTTTGTTGTAGAGATGGACTGGGCATGTTCATGTGTACCAGAATACAACTGGAAAAACTAGTTACAGATGAGCACTGAAAATAGGTTATTAAAAAGAAAAACATCTTGTCAATTTGATTTTTATGTGTCATGAAAATTTTTATCCTTTTTCATTCCTAAATAGGTATACTAATGTTGGTTTTTCTGCTTAGAAAAACACTGCCATGATATTTGCATTCCTTTGCAACTCTAAAATAACAAATCATAGCAAATTAATGGAAGAAAAACGGCAAATTGATTGAGAGGGAAGTTTGGGCTTCACATTTCCTTCGGATTCTTTAAAATATTTGAAGAAAAAATATTTATAACTTTTTTTGGTGTTACCTTTTAATGTTTTTATCAGAAATAACTATGGACAGAACTTACACCAAATAGAAAGGTATCTGGTTAAGTAAGAGATACATTAAAAACAAAAATAAATACTAAAAGTGAAAGTAATTGACTAATTTCTTCATTTGGACTAATAATATACTTTTGTTTCTGGTTATAAAGAGTGGATATAGATGAGGCTCTATCAAATACCTCATAATATATCAACCAGAGGGATTAAAAAAATAAAAAAACAATGCAATTCAAATCAATCCTACAATGGCTATCAACTGCACCTAGAAACAAAAGTTCAATCGTCACATAACTTATAAGAAATTATGTAACTTCCATGATTTGACCTTCACTCTCTCTCTCCCTTCCTTCACTGACCTGCATCACTACCTGACTTTCCTTGTATTCCTTGAATGCACCAAGATTGTTTCTACTATAAATTTTGCTTGTGTTGGTATCTTTACCAAAGAAGCTTAGTTTTTCTTCTAGCTTGCCTCATTTTGTTGTTCAGGTTACAATGTAAATTCTTTAATGAGAACATATCTCACAGTCTAAATTAACTGCCCATAATCTCTACTGTGTCTGGTTCAGTCCTATCCAATCAGCTTGCTTCATTTTCCTCAAAGCATTGATCATTTATCTGCAAATATCCTGTCTTTTTGTTTTCTTGCTTGTATTATATTGTCTTTAGAAAATGAGTCTCTGTTCACTTCTCAGAACCTAGAACTGTGCATGTCACACAATAGGTCTTAAAAATAATTCTTGATGAACTTTCAAATGTGGGATTTGAAAGGTTGTTGAGAAATATGCCAGTTATTCTAACAGAAATTTTCATTGCCTAAGTCAGCGAATTTTATGTCAGAAAAAGTTGTTAAGAGTGAAATTCCTCATGGAGAGGTAATTCTGGCCTAAAGTGTATTAAGTGTCTAAGGTAAAGGGAAGACCATTCCTCAAACAACGTTCAAACTTGCCTATTTCTATTTTCCTATACCTATCTGTTCATATGTATGACATTTAGGAGATATACATTCATATTTGTATGGAGGAATGAGATCATACATACTCTGAAGAAGAAATTTGGAAGTGACTCTCATTAAAATATTTTCTGAACAGCATTTGCCCTCTGTCAAGCAGCTGATGATGTATTTCCAATTAATTTTAAATAGTAACCTTTCTACTTAGGCAAAATGCATCCCCTAATCTTTACCCCTGATACTGCACACACACATGAGCACACTCTCTCAGAATTGGGGTGGTACTCAGTGGAAAAAATACTGGTACTAAGATGGTAATGAAATTTCTAGTTACCATGGCTACCTTTAATCAAACTCTATACGTATGGGAGCTTCTAAATCTAGCAAAAAATGTGTAATGATATTCATTTGGCATAGAATCTAGCCTAATAATTAAATCCAGTTATATTAAAAATCTACCATTATCTATCAAGTGAAGCTTTAGTCTTCACCTGTGACAGACAGATTTCTATTGATAAAATGGCCTCTAAGATTTCCTTGTATGATCCCCAACCCTTTATGCATTTTCATTGTTATACCAAAGAAGCTTAGTTTTTCTTCTAGCTTGCCTCATTTTGTTGTTCAGGTTACAATGTAAATTCTTTAATGAGAACATATCTCACAGTCTAAATTAACTGCCCATAATCTCTACTGTGTCTGGTTCAGTCCTATCCAATCAGCTTGCTTCATTTTCCTCAAAGCATTGATCATTTATCTGCAAATATCCTGTCTTTTTGTTTTCTTGCTTGTATTATATTGTCTTTAGAAAATGAGTCTCTGTTCACTTCTCAGAACCTAGAACTGTGCATGTCACACAATAGGTCTTAAAAATAATTCTTGATGAACTTTCAAATGTGGGATTTGAAAGGTTGTTGAGAAATATGCCAGTTATTCTAACAGAAATTTTCATTGCCTAAGTCAGCGAATTTTATGTCAGAAAAAGTTGTTAAGAGTGAAATTCCTCATGGAGAGGTAATTCTGGCCTAAAGTGTATTAAGTGTCTAAGGTAAAGGGAAGACCATTCCTCAAACAACGTTCAAACTTGCCTATTTCTATTTTCCTATACCTATCTGTTCATATGTATGACATTTAGGAGATATACATTCATATTTGTATGGAGGAATGAGATCATACATACTCTGAAGAAGAAATTTGGAAGTGACTCTCATTAAAATATTTTCTGAACAGCATTTGCCCTCTGTCAAGCAGCTGATGATGTATTTCCAATTAATTTTAAATAGTAACCTTTCTACTTAGGCAAAATGCATCCCCTAATCTTTACCCCTGATACTGCACACACACATGAGCACACTCTCTCAGAATTGGGGTGGTACTCAGTGGAAAAAATACTGGTACTAAGATGGTAATGAAATTTCTAGTTACCATGGCTACCTTTAATCAAACTCTATACGTATGGGAGCTTCTAAATCTAGCAAAAAATGTGTAATGATATTCATTTGGCATAGAATCTAGCCTAATAATTAAATCCAGTTATATTAAAAATCTACCATTATCTATCAAGTGAAGCTTTAGTCTTCACCTGTGACAGACAGATTTCTATTGATAAAATGGCCTCTAAGATTTCCTTGTATGATCCCCAACTCTTGCCTGTGAATGTGATGGATTTCACTCCTGTCTTTAGGCTACATTATGTATTATAGAAAAAGTGAAGGAACTTTGCAAATGCAATGAAAGTTCCAAATTAATTGAATTTGAATTACTTGACAAGATTATCCTGGGTGACTCTGACCTAATGCAGAGCCTATATCATGAACACGGCCCATGTCTACACCAAACATTCAGGAACGTGTGTGCCTGTTGCTCAATCATGTCTTACTTTTTGTGACCCCATGGACTGTAGCTCACCAGGCTCCCCTGTCCAAGGAATTATCCAGGTAAGAATATTGGAGTTGGTTGCCATTTCATTCTCTAGGAATATTCCATACCTGGGGATCGAACCTAGGTGTCTCCCATTGTGGCAGATTCTTTACCAGAGCCATGAAGGGATCCCCTTAGGACATGAATAGTATACAAATTGATTCATTTTAATTTCATGGTGTTAATGAAATAAATCCTCCAGAAACATGAAGAATTCTTTACAAATTGATGATTTTCCTTTTTAAAATTTATATTTTTGAATATCCTATTCCATCAAAACAAAGATCTCTCAGATTTTTTATATCAATTGCAGTCTTCACACATGGTAAGGCCTCTTTAAACCTTATGTGGTTAAGAACCGTATGACACAGCTCTGTAGACCTGGGGCCTGCAAATTAGTAGACGAGGCCAAAATAAAGTAGGCTGAAGACCATTATAATTTGGGAGGGCAGATGGTATATGTCTTGGTGGTAAGATGCTCAAAACTGTTCTGCTGACATAATAGGCATACTAGAATCTAGCCTTAGATTGGGGACTCAGTGGAAAAATACTGGTACTAAGATGGTAATGAAATTTCTAGTTACCATGGCTACCTTTAATCAAACTCTATACGTATGGGAGCTTCTAAATCTAGCAAAAAATGTGTAATGATATTCATTTGGCATAGAATCTAGCCTAATAATTAAATCCAGTTATATTAAAAATCTACCATTATCTATCAAGTGAAGCTTTAGTCTTCACCTGTGACAGACAGATTTCTATTGATAAAATGGCCTCTAAGATTTCCTTGTATGATCCCCAACTCTTGCCTGTGAATGTGATGGATTTCACTCCTGTCTTTAGGCTACATTATGTATTATAGAAAAAGTGAAGGAACTTTGCAAATGCAATGAAAGTTCCAAATTAATTGAATTTGAATTACTTGACAAGATTATCCTGGGTGACTCTGACCTAATGCAGAGCCTATATCATGAACACGGCCCATGTCTACACCAAACATTCAGGAACGTGTGTGCCTGTTGCTCAATCATGTCTTACTTTTTGTGACCCCATGGACTGTAGCTCACCAGGCTCCCCTGTCCAAGGAATTATCCAGGTAAGAATATTGGAGTTGGTTGCCATTTCATTCTCTAGGAATATTCCATACCTGGGGATCGAACCTAGGTGTCTCCCATTGTGGCAGATTCTTTACCAGAGCCATGAAGGGATCCCCTTAGGACATGAATAGTATACAAATTGATTCATTTTAATTTCATGGTGTTAATGAAATAAATCCTCCAGAAACATGAAGAATTCTTTACAAATTGATGATTTTCCTTTTTAAAATTTATATTTTTGAATATCCTATTCCATCAAAACAAAGATCTCTCAGATTTTTTATATCAATTGCAGTCTTCACACATGGTAAGGCCTCTTTAAACCTTATGTGGTTAAGAACCGTATGACACAGCTCTGTAGACCTGGGGCCTGCAAATTAGTAGACGAGGCCAAAATAAAGTAGGCTGAAGACCATTATAATTTGGGAGGGCAGATGGTATATGTCTTGGTGGTAAGATGCTCAAAACTGTTCTGCTGACATAGTCACATATTTGTATAGGAGACAGCAGGAGACAGATGTAGTACTAACCATCAAGTTGTGTTATGTTTAAAAGGAACATTAATTCTATTGTTTCTGGCTGAAAAGTAAACTATATCTACATAATATGCGGAGATTCCATCCAATGCCCCAAAATACCCACATTCATTAAGTACTTTACTGCCTTCTATTCATTTCATCCCTTTCTGAAACCATGGGCTCACTCCACAACCATCTTCCCACCCTGTCCTGTTCATCCTTCAGAAGGGGCTCATTTCTCTTCCTTCTGTGTGTTTTCTTTGCTGATTCCTAATTATTTTACTTCATTAGTTGAAGCTGTTAGCAAAGTCACTCCAAGAACAGACTTTGTAAGATTGACAGATTTTTGACTTTCACATTAATTTATAAATCTGTGTCCATGGAAACAGAAGGGAAAGCAAAACCTGAGATTCTCTTCCTTTTTATCTTGCCGGGTGGCACAATGAAAAATAACCACCGTGGAAATAGCTGAGAACAATTACGTGTTGTAGCAAATCCAATATCCCAGGTGTCTGGAAGGCACGGTTCCACAACCTACGGATTTTGGTCTGTCGCTAAGGAGGTTTGCTTAGCATGGTTCGCTGCTAGAAATCTTGATGTGTGATTCTGATCTTTTATAACCCCAAAGCATGTTAAGTCTTCAGAAATATTTGTTTGGATAGAATTACTATGACAGTTTAGAAATGATGGAGGATGGGCTTACCTGGTGAGTGACTTTGCTTGTTACAGTTTTAGGCATATTCCATACCTGGGGATCGAACCTAGGTGTCTCCCATTGTGGCAGATTCTTTACCAGAGCCATGAAGGGATCCCCTTAGGACATGAATAGTATACAAATTGATTCATTTTAATTTCATGGTGTTAATGAAATAAATCCTCCAGAAACATGAAGAATTCTTTACAAATTGATGATTTTCCTTTTTAAAATTTATATTTTTGAATATCCTATTCCATCAAAACAAAGATCTCTCAGATTTTTTATATCAATTGCAGTCTTCACACATGGTAAGGCCTCTTTAAACCTTATGTGGTTAAGAACCGTATGACACAGCTCTGTAGACCTGGGGCCTGCAAATTAGTAGACGAGGCCAAAATAAAGTAGGCTGAAGACCATTATAATTTGGGAGGGCAGATGGTATATGTCTTGGTGGTAAGATGCTCAAAACTGTTCTGCTGACATAGTCACATATTTGTATAGGAGACAGCAGGAGACAGATGTAGTACTAACCATCAAGTTGTGTTATGTTTAAAAGGAACATTAATTCTATTGTTTCTGGCTGAAAAGTAAACTATATCTACATAATATGCGGAGATTCCATCCAATGCCCCAAAATACCCACATTCATTAAGTACTTTACTGCCTTCTATTCATTTCATCCCTTTCTGAAACCATGGGCTCACTCCACAACCATCTTCCCACCCTGTCCTGTTCATCCTTCAGAAGGGGCTCATTTCTCTTCCTTCTGTGTGTTTTCTTTGCTGATTCCTAATTATTTTACTTCATTAGTTGAAGCTGTTAGCAAAGTCACTCCAAGAACAGACTTTGTAAGATTGACAGATTTTTGACTTTCACATTAATTTATAAATCTGTGTCCATGGAAACAGAAGGGAAAGCAAAACCTGAGATTCTCTTCCTTTTTATCTTGCCGGGTGGCACAATGAAAAATAACCACCGTGGAAATAGCTGAGAACAATTACGTGTTGTAGCAAATCCAATATCCCAGGTGTCTGGAAGGCACGGTTCCACAACCTACGGATTTTGGTCTGTCGCTAAGGAGGTTTGCTTAGCATGGTTCGGCTGCTAGAAATCTTGATGTGTGATTCTGATCTTTTATAACCCCAAAGCATGTTAAGTCTTCAGAAATATTTGTTTGGATAGAATTACTATGACAGTTTAGAAATGATGGAGATGGGCTTACCTGTGAGTACTTTCTTGTTTATCAGTTATGCTGCTGGGATGACTGTGGACATTTGCCCTTGACATCTTCAGAGAACCTACCAGTGAAGCACAGTCAATGAAACCCTCAGCTGCCCTCCCTTAGAATCCGTGCCAGTGGCCACCTTTTTTTCTTTTTACACCAAAAACATTTTTATTGGGGTATAGCTAATTAACAATTTTGTGATTGTTTCCAGGTGAACGAGGGGCTCAGCCATACATATACATGTATCCATTCTCCCCTAAACCCCCCTCCTATCCAGGCTAGTACATAACATTAAGTAGAGTTCCATGTGTTATACAATAGATTTTTGTTGGTTATCCATTTCAAACATGACAGTGTGTACATGACTTTCCCCAAGTCGCCAACCATCCCCTTCTCCTAGCAACCATAAGTTCATTTTCTACGTCTGTCTCTTTCTGTTTTGTTAATAAAGTTCATTTCTATCGGTTCTTTTTAGAATCCACATAAAGGGGATGTCATATGATACTTCTCCTTTCCTGTTTGACTTACTTCACTCAGCATGACACTCTTTAGGTCCATCCATATTGTTGCAGATGGCCTTATTTCATTCTTTTTAATGGCTGAGTAATATTCATTATATATATATATATATATATATATATATATATATATATATATACACACACACACACACACACACACACGCACACCAAATCTTCTTTATCCATTTCTCTGTCACTGGATATTTAGGTTGTTTCCATGTCTTGGCTATTGTAAACAGTGCTGCAATGAACACTGGGGAGCAAGTATCTCTTTGGGTCATGTTTTTCTCTAGATATATGCCCAGGAGTGGGATTGCAGGGTCATATGGTAACTCTATGTTTAGTTTTTTTTTTTTTTTGAAAAATGATGTTAATCTAATTAAAATACAGGAATTCACGTTTATTTTAAATATTTAAGAACATACGCCCCCCTCCCCCCAAATAGTTTATACAACAGGCTCAGAAAAAAAGTCACTTAAAAGACCTGTGCAGAGACATCAACAATTGGAAGGCAGGAAATAAATCTCACCTGATTACTGGCAGGATCACATTTGCCTAAACCGGTAGCTGAATCTTCACCTGTTAAAAGAGGCTCGCTTTTCCCCAGCTGTCCTGGCTGAGGAGCGAGCCTGCGTAGTTGGGATGCGGGAAGATCATGTGACTCCTCTGCGAGTGCGCCCTGAGCCAGACCACGTGGGAACAGATCTGCGGAAAAGCCCGCACTCCGTCCACGCCCACAAGCTGAGACGCGGGCACGCCAGCCAACCTGCTGTCTAAAACTTGGAGCAGATGCAACGTGTGCCAGCGCCTCTGCCTGAGTGCCAGCAGCACAGGACAAAGGCGAGGAAGACAGAGGAGACCGCGGCCACCGCCACCACCAGGTAAGAGTGTGAGGCCTGAGTCGTCGGGGCTGGCTGGAGACTCAGGGCTGCCTAGATCCGCCAGGGCGTAGGGGCTGCGGTCAGCCACAGCCACTGTGAGTGTGAAGGTGGCCGAGAGAGAGGGGGCTACCCATGGTCCTGGACCGCCACCACCAGACTCTGCTTGAGTGCGTCTCTATCCGGCAGGGCCCGTGCTGTGCGCACCTCGCCCATGTGCAGCTCCACCGCGAACAGCCCAGGCACGCTGGCCTTGAGCAGGCGGTAGGACAGCCAGGCGTTCTGGCCTGAGCCTCTGTCCACTGCCACCACCTTGGTGACCAGGTGGCCAGGCTCTGCGGAGCGGTATATTTAGTTTTTTTAAGAACTTCCGCACACAGCAGCCACTTTTTTCCCCGTTCAGTGACCAAATGGCAGTGGGATCTGAGGGAATCACAGAGGGAATTCTTCTGTATTTTGATCCTTTGAGAAAAAAAAGAACAAAGTGAAATTCAGTTGCTTTGGAAGATCATTTCTTCCATCTGACTTAAGATGGAAGCTTATAAGCCAAGCTCTGATTTCTTGGCTCATAAAGATATGTTGGGAAAAACAGATAAGGTAAGCAAGTGTAGAAAAAAATCAATAGAGCTTCTCCAAGTAAGACCTAAACGTCATTGGAAGAGTCTAGAAAGTGTTAAGTTATCGTTAAAGATTTTGTGCTCTGGGGTCTTGCATATTTTTCCTGTTTACTACTTCTGTCTGTGGGTATACTCTGTACCTTTATGGAATTTTTTAAAATTTGGCTGCGTTGGGTCTTAGTTGCAGCACGAGGGGTCTTTATTGCATCATGTGGGATCTTTTTCATTGCAGTGCACAGGCTCTCTAGTTGCAGCACTCAGCTCAGTAGTTGCAGCATCAGGTTTATGTGCTGTGGAGCCTGTGGGATCTTAGTTCCTCAGCCAGGGGTGGAACCTGAGTCCCCTGCATGCCAAGGCAGATTCTTAACCACAGGACCACAGGGACGTCCCATTCATTAATATTTTTGATATTAAAAATTTTGGAGATTAAAGGATTTGAAAAAGTAGTATCTGATTTCTTCTTCTTCCTTTTGCCTTTTCCCTTCAGACTTTCTTCAACTTTACCTAACATAGCTTTTCTCTAGAGCATGAAGGTAGAATGTTAAAAGCGGTTTACTGTCGAAATGGTTTACCATCTTGTAAAATCTCAAAGATCTGAGCAAAGTCCCTGATGGGAAGTGACACAAGCCATCCCTGGGAAGCTTAAGTATATTATTGGCTTATAATGGAGGTAAGGTGAGGTTAGATATCTTCTGGGAGAAAGATTTCTCACTGTTGACCCATGGTCCTGGACCGCCACCAGACTCTCTGAGTGCGTCTCTATCCGGCAGGGCCCGTGCTGTCGCACCTCGCCCATGTGCAGCTCCACCGCGAACAGCCCAGGCACGCTGGCCTTGAGCAGGCGGTGGACAGCCAGGCGTTCTGGCCTGAGCCTCTGTCCACTGCCACCACCTTGGTGACCAGGTGGCCAGGCTCTGCGGGGGCGGTATATTTAGTTTTTAAGAACTTCCGCACACAGCAGCCACTTTTTTCCCCGTTCAGTGACCAAATGGCAGTGGGATCTGAGGGAATCACAGAGGGAATTCTTCTGTATTTTGATCCTTTGAGAAAAAAAAGAACAAAGTGAAATTCAGTTGCTTTGGAAGATCATTTCTTCCATCTGACTTAAGATGGAAGCTTATAAGCCAAGCTCTGATTTCTTGGCTCATAAAGATATGTTGGGAAAAACAGATAAGGTAAGCAAGTGTAGAAAAAAATCAATAGAGCTTCTCCAAGTAAGACCTAAACGTCATTGGAAGAGTCTAGAAAGTGTTAAGTTATCGTTAAAGATTTTGTGCTCTGGGGTCTTGCATATTTTTCCTGTTTACTACTTCTGTCTGTGGGTATACTCTGTACCTTTATGGAATTTTTTAAAATTTGGCTGCGTTGGGTCTTAGTTGCAGCACGAGGGGTCTTTATTGCATCATGTGGGATCTTTTTCATTGCAGTGCACAGGCTCTCTAGTTGCAGCACTCAGCTCAGTAGTTGCAGCATCAGGTTTATGTGCTGTGGAGCCTGTGGGATCTTAGTTCCTCAGCCAGGGTGGAACCTGAGTCCCCTGCATGCCAAGGCAGATTCTTAACCACAGGACCACAGGGACGTCCCATTCATTAATATTTTTGATATTAAAAATTTTGGAGATTAAAGGATTTGAAAAAGTAGTATCTGATTTCTTCTTCTTCCTTTTGCCTTTTCCCTTCAGACTTTCTTCAACTTTACCTAACATAGCTTTTCTCTAGAGCATGAAGGTAGAATGTTAAAAGCGGTTTACTGTCGAAATGGTTTACCATCTTGTAAAATCTCAAAGATCTGAGCAAAGTCCCTGATGGGAAGTGACACAAGCCATCCCTGGGAAGCTTAAGTATATTATTGGCTTATAATGGAGGTAAGGTGAGGTTAGATATCTTCTGGGAGAAAGATTTCTCACTGTTGACTCTTTCTACCTAGTCCTCCAGCTTTAAAGAAAAAAAAAATTAAGTATCGTGTCCTTATAAACGGAAACCCCTAAAGGGCTAAAACCTTCCACATACTTATGTATTGCTTACCTGGGTAATTTCTATTTAGTAATGCCAGCTTTCAATACAAACTGGTTGAAAGAGAGACACCATTAAATATACAGAAATCGTGTCTCCATGGGTTGGCTTGCTAATTCTGTGCATTCCCCCTCACCCCCCGCTAGCCATCTGGAAGAAGGGAACAGGTTTCAAGCTAAATTTGGAGATTTATGAGGCATCGGATGCACGGTTGCTCTATTCATTTGAATTGAAAATTTGATCCAATTTTGGAGACTTCACAGTAAGCATCAACCTTCTGGGGTTGAGTCTGAAATCTGGAAATGACTTTGTAACATTATTTGCTTTGATTGAACTGGGCAAAACGTTGTCTCACACCTAGAGAAAAAGCAATGGAGCAACAACACTTGTTGTACTTCTTATCTTTCTTTCCAACTAAAAATACCCAGGAACTTTAAAATAATTGTATGCCTAAATCAGCATTAAGTTGAACTGGTCCGGTAGCCTGGAGTCTTTTCCATGCAATTTCACTTGTGTTGTCCTCGTTAAATTAGCAAGGCATTGCCCGGTTACTGTCCTAGATCAGCTGTGGTTATCATTTATGGACTGAAAATAAGGGGCAAGAGAGGCATGCTGCTATGAAGCAATCAATACATCATTGTGGAGAATGCCAAGACACACCTTCTGCTGTTACTGTGACTTAATTTCCTGTTAATATGTATTTATACCCGCATGGTACTGAAGGCTTGAGAACTCTAATGATAGTATTGACGAGAGCTGGATCGCAGAAAGAGCATTTTTACTTTTCAAAAGCAATAATGGTAGGAGCTAAATAGGTAGCTGTATTTCTTTTTGGCTCTCATGGAGAATTCTTCTGTGTCTGTAGTTGTATTAGATACTCTTCCTATAAAACATATCCGAGGAATTAAGAAAATGTATTAATCTGTGAAAAATGGATTTACAGGCCAGCATGCGTTAAATATTGGGTGGCTGGATAATCTTCTGCTTCCTCTTTTTATTCTTCAAGGCAATGCAGACAGTATGGGATAGATAACAAACCTCCTCTCTATAGGATGTTAACTTCTGTACTGCCCAGAGCTAAAAGGGACAGTAGAGACTGTCTAATTTAATCTTTCCTTTGTACAGATGAGGTAACCTGTGGTGAACGAAATTAACTGGGGTTGAGCCACATCACCTCTCTAGTCTCTTCTAGTCTCTTCCAGTCATCAGATTCTGTAAGCATATGAAATAAGTTGAGCTAGAGATGACACATTGACAGTTGTTTGGTGCATGTTATAAGAGGATATTATTGCTGAGAGTAGTGGGTTCAGGAAATTCTTTTATTTCACCTTTCGTATCTTTTACTGTAAGGGATACAGGTCACTTTTCTGAGTGCAGAATTGATGGGTGAATGAGAATCAAGGCACAAGAGATGCAAGTTTGATCCCTGGGTGGAGAAGATCCCCTGGAGGAAGGCATAGCAACCCAATCCAGTATTCTTGCCTAGAGGAGCCCATGTACAGAGCAGCCTGGTGGGCTATAGCCCAGGGGTTTGCAAAAAGTCGGACACAACTGAAGTGACTGAGCATGCACACGCACAAATAAGAATCAGATCTTCTCACACAGCATCTTATTTAACAACGAAATATCTTCATAACCATCTGGCCATCCACTTATTTACATATTCAACATACATATATCACATGCTAAACAAGGGGCTGGTTGCTAGGCCTGCCAGGTAAACAGTATAGTTATGGTCCTTGCCTTCGAGTGTGAAACTTGTGACCAGTGGGGGCACTGCTCTCTGTAGAGACACATACATCATATCCCATTGATTCTAAGGTACACATGTCCTCCCCAATCAGGACACACCCTAAAATTGAACGAGTGTCATTCCCTTCTCTTTCTCTTTGTGATATGTACTCTAGTGGCATACCTAACAATTGCTGGAATTCTCAACTTGATGAGTGATAGTTGCTCAGTCATGTCTGACTCTTTGCGACCCCATGGACTATAGCTTGCCAGGCTCCTCTGTCCATGGAATTTTCCAGGCAAGGATACTGGAGTGGGTTGCTTTTTCTTCTCCTGTATTTGATGAGGTATTGGAGATATATATGCAGGTTCTATGAAGCAAAGCTATTCTGGGAGAGACGAGTTGGGAAACTAACTTTGGGTTGGTTGGTATGGGAAGACTTCTGGACAAGGTGGTGTTTCAGCTTGAGAAAGGAGGAGGACCTGGTTCAATGAGCAGAAAAGACAGGAGGATCCTAGGAAGAGAGAATAGACTTGTGAATGCCCAGCTGAGCCAACCCTGGGCCTATCTGTGGAACAGATGAAGGCCAGTGTTGCTGGACCATAGCAAGCAGTAGGACCTTTCAAAACAGCCTGATTGTTGTAGCTCCTTGCCAACGTTTATTCTGGAAAGACCTTTTTCAGATCAGCTGTATTGAAGGCAGTTCCTTTGTGTTTCGGTCATTGTGTGAGGGAGCAAAAGCTTTCAGAGGCTCTGCCACTGCTTGGGGAAAGCAGCCCAAATTTAACATTTTTATTTGAATGTTTTTAACCTAAGTGTTGGGAGCATATGCAATTGTAATTGAGCTGAATAATTTGGCCTTTTTTTGGAATGATATCACAAGGTAACATTTCTCCTGTTTTGGCTTTATGCTTCTTCGATGACTTGCCATTTTAAAACAAGTACAATGTACCTTTTTTAACTAAAATACTTTAGGGGGAAGGATTATTGAAATTATGTGATTTTAACAGAAAATGATTTTTTCTTGAAATGTAAATATAGAAAATACCCCAAAGTCTAAAACACAGTTCACTCTTTTAAGTAGGGAAACAGCCCTAGAAACGTGACTTACACTTAAATTAGTTAGTATTAACTGTTCATGTCTCTAGGATGAATGGCTGTATATACAGTAGTAGTTTTATTGCAAAACATTTTTTGAGTCCTCTCCAATATGAATTACATAGTGTCTTCTCTTGGTGTAGTCTAACAATGATTAGTTTTATCTCTGGCACATTTACATAGGTGTCTAAAACCAAAGGAAAACGCTTTCAATGATAAGAATTAAGGAACATTTCCCCCGGAAGAACCACAAAGTATTGCATTACTTTGTCACTTTTTGAAAATCGATCCTGACATTTTTACACCACCACCACCACCACCAAAACCTCTACTAAAATAAGCGTGAAGTGTCTTTTCACCATTTGACTCTCATCATTTTTTCCATAATTGTCTTCCAGGAGCTTGTGTTCCAATTTTATTTTGCTGGAGGTAATTTTATACAGGCTTTTCTGAATGGTGCATCCGCTTTAAAATCCAGGTGCATATATCCATGAAAGCACTTACAGAAAATAAAGCTAAACTTATGAGGAGTAGGAATGATGGAGATCTTTAATGAAACAGTGCAGTTGCCTCCAAAGAGTGGTTTACTACCCAAGTTAGATGTAGGTGGGGTCATGTCTACCTCCACGTGTGCTGTGTTGAGGCTGTTGAGAAGAAATCATCCCCAGGAAAATGCAATGAACGATATATAGAAACTAGATGTAACCCGCCCCCTGCTTCCCAGGAAGTGCAGTAGCCTCAATGAAAACTCCTACATTCTGCTGGGATTTAATTGACCACACATGGCGGAGATTATGAGGGGGAGCTCAGTGGAATACATTTTAAGTAAAGAGCTATCCAACCTAAAACAGGAAGGACCAAAATTTGAATGCTAGAGAATGGGGCAAAATTGCTCTAATTTCCAAGGTCGAAAGACTCAGATTGCTTTGTACTTTCTGTAAGTTTTTCATATAGAAATGGAAAAAAAACCAAAAAACCAAAAAACAAAACCAGCCAAAGTGCAGCTAAAATGACTGCATTTGAAATAAAACGTGAAAGACTTTAAAAGCAGAGCTATGACAGTGAAAAGGGGGAAAGTGACTCCTGAAATTTTATACTTAGTAATTCGTGTTTAAATCAAGTAGAGACAATGAATGTGTTGCTTAGTGCGCAGTAACCAGTTAAAACCCTTCACAACATGTTCATTAATTATGACTTTCCTCTTAGATTTAGAATCAAATTATCTGTTTTTTCATCTAATAAGAGTGCTTTTCACTGGGGGCTATTAGCACTGCAAAATGGTAATAGACCAGGTACAGGAAAGAAATTTTAAAAGGAGCTCCTAAGAAGAATAGCAAAAGCAAAGCATTAGGTTTACAAGAGAACTATACCTATACTGAAGTAAGCTGCTATTAAAATGGAGCTTTTATAGATTTAAGGGCACATCTTCATGCATATGAGCTTCCCTGGTAGCTCAAATGGTAAAGAATCTGCCTGCCAACACAGGAGACCTGGGTTTGGTCTCTGGATTGAGATGATCCCCTGGAGAAGGTAACAACAACCCACTCCAGTATTCTTACCTGGAGAATTCCGTGCGCAGAGGAGCCTGGTGGGCTACAGTCCATGGGATCACAAAAAATTGGACATGACTGAGTGACTGACACCCTTTTTCTTCATACGTATCTGTACCATTTTTGCCTTTGGTAGGTGGAAAATTAAGTAGAATACCAACACAGGAATCATATCATTGGTTTCTAGTCTTGTATCTGCCTGACTGGTGACCCTTGGCAAACCACCTTAACTTTTCTGAACCACATTTTGCATTTAAAAGAATGGAGAGAAATTATACTTTCCATGACACTTCTTATTGGATTCAGGTAAGATGATGCATATCAGCACGTGGTAAATGTATTGGTATAGCACCAACATCAGTCAGAGATATACCAATGATGGATTTGGGGTTATATATAGCTGTAACAACGCAACTCTGTAAAAGCAAAATTAAAAAAAGATTATTACTATTGTTGTGTTAGAAATTTACGATTGGCAGAAATATGTTGGTCTACAGTGCTGACTTCAACTGCTGAAACAATTCCTTGTTTCTTTTGAGGCCTCCCTGAACAAATGATACTCTCTCATTCATGCTGGCCTTCCCAAAAGGTAATGGCCAGGGGCTTTCCTGGTGGTCCAGTGGGTAAAGAGTCCACCTTGGAGTGCTAGGAGCACCGGTTTGATCCCTGTCCCAGGAAGATCCCATGTGCCACGGAGTGGCTGGACGGTGTGTCCAATTATGAATCAGCGCTCAGGAGCGCATGCTCTGGTGCTGTGCCATGAGAGAGGCCACTGCAGCGGGAGGCCCACACATGCCAAAGAATAAAAAGATCAATGAAAATAAATATGAATAAATAAGAGGCATGATGAGGAAAAAAGAAAAAAAAAAAAAGTAATGACCAAATCAGTTAAGTTCGGCAGCCAAGACATAGCTCTGAGAATTTTGGCATATTGTACTCAACATATTTAAGACTGTCAACAGCTTTTGTTCACTCAAATGTTTCATAAGATCAGAAGTTTAAAAAGAGAGATTTTCCTGATCATCTTTCCTTCGTTTCCCTTTGGGAAACATCATTTTCCTTCACTGCCTTCATGCTGAAGTTGGCAGGGCTCGTTTTCAGTTGTATCTGATTCTTTGATACCCCATGGACTGTAGCCCGCCAAGCTCCTCTGGCTGTGGGATTTTTTTCAGGCAAGAATACTGGAGTGGGTTGTTATTTTCTCTTCTCGGGAATCCTCTGGACCCAGGGATCAAACTTGTCTCCTGTATTGCAAGCAGATTTACCACTGAGCCGCTGGGAAAGCCTCGGGGGCTTACGGATTGAGAACAAACAAAAGTCCCTTCTTGAGACAGACAGCAAGGAATCAACACCCTGGGGAACTGACCGACGTCCCCAGTCCCAAAAGCCAGATGGGCTCCAGACAGACCCTGAGACTGCAGGCAGTCTGGGTTGGTGGAGGGCAGCTGTGGTGCTAGGAAATTCCCCCACTGGAAGACATGTGGGTAACCTGTTTGTGTATCTGAAGTTTGAGTGCTGAAATGATAAGAAGTGGGACTGACTTGGTGGACTTCTGGCTGTGTCTGTACAGACAAAAGCATTCTGCTTCTAAAGGAACTAAACCCCAAGGAGAATTTGGTGTACAGGAAAGGTTACTGAGTTACATTGATTCCCATAACTGTTGTAGACTTTATGTTTACAAAGCAAGGTCTTTTCCAACACGTTGATTTGACTGGGGGATTACTGTCAACTGGTTGAGCATGATAGGGAATGCAAAAGATTTTTTATTTACTATAAGGCCAAAGATGCAGGCTCCGGAGGATGTGGTGAGAGATTCTACTTCCTGTCTATTCAAAGAGTGTGAATAGATCGTTTACATAATAGAACATTCGGTAGGCTCACATTGCAGCAAATCATACAGCCTTGTTTGCAAATAACAAAATGCAAATTAAAAGAAGCTATGCCATATTTGAAAACTGATTAAACTCACACAAAAAGTGAGATTTGATTCTTCCTGGGGAACACTGTGTGCTGTGGTGGGTAGACTATTTCATTTGGAATATGCAGACTTAAATCTAACCCAAATGGTGGATAAGTTATTCACCTCTCTGAAGCTTGCTTTTGTCTCATATGTAAAGTGTGAATAATCATTTCTATCAACCTTATAAGGTTTCTAATAGATACAAGTAAGTGAGCGGGAGAAATTTTAAAATGGTAAAGCATTGTGTAAATATGTTTTTCTTCCTGTTTTTAATTAACAGATTAATAAGAAAGGTGACAGATTCCAGTTACTTTGCATCCATTTCAGAAGCAAGGGGGATAAATGTATGCTAAATACATTTAGCAATTTCACTTTTGGACACTGTCAGTGAACTGGCTAAATAAACTGTCTCAAGTAGTATGAGGGACTTGATTATTATTAAAATTACCATTTTGTGGACTATATCAGTATATTCGCATTTAATTTATATTTAATCATGCTTCCCTCATCTTCTGGATTAATCCCACCACATTAGCATAATTTAATCCACAAAAGCAGTCTTGAGATGTAGACATTATTTTTCCTATATTTAGTGCAGGAAAATACCTAAGTTCATTTAATAGGCTCATACATAAAAATATATGTAATTGAAAAAAGCTGGGAAAAAAGACAGTGTGTATACACTTATTATATATGAATGTTTATGAGGACAATAAAAAATGGAAACAATTTGAAGAAATAGAGATGCTTTAGAACTGAATATTTAAACATTTTAAAATCATAATGCTTTTTTACAGCTTCTAAGACAAAATCATACTCTTGAGGGAAATTTGGTTAGTATGATTGAAAAGACAAACCCATCGAAATAAAACCATTACTACAAGGGAAGATTAGTTTAAAAATCACCTAAACTCTGAAAGATATTAGTGTAATTTAATAACAAGACCAATCATGCCACAGAAATAGAGACACTGTGACTTGACCTGACACTTTGGGAATGACAGGAGTATCAATTATAACCTCGCTGAAAACTGGAAAAAAAAATGTCAGAGGTAAATCAAGTCACTTATAATCTCTAACACAGACAGGAAAACAATCGTGGAGCATTTCCGTGTGTCAATGAACAGTTCATATGTTATCTGCTCAGTGACATTAAGATGTGGCTCCTAAAGCCCTTTACAAAGACGTTGGCTCTGATGAGTGACAGATAACAAGCCTGGGCAGGCTGGTGAAAGGAAATTCATTTATATTGCTTCTGAATTGTGCATCCTCTGGGTTGAATTCAGAGATTCGAATACCAAAGAATAACATTTGATCCTTGATTTCCTTTAGGGAGAGCTGAGTGATTTCACAATTTTGTCTCTGCTTAAGAGGGACATACTGCAGGGCCGTCAGGTGGCAGCTCAGACAGAAGAAAGTGCTCTTGAATGAGGAGTGTGAGGGCTGGCGTTTGTTTGTTGTGGGAGAGGCATTTCAGAGAATGGCAGATCACTCTGGGCCTCGCTGATTCTACACAGAATAGAATGGGGCAGAGAAGACGTTTGTCTAAGAAGTAATTCAAAATCAGGCTGTTCTCTGTGTGTATTGACTTATACAGGTCTCCAAGGTGGAGGTTCATGCATCCCAGAAGCTGACGAAAGGCAGCAACAGGATCTGGGAAGAAAATACTGGAACTGTTATTTTTTTCTGTCTAAAAATGTAAGAAAAGGGATTCAGCGAATTCGCATGTGTAGAATGGCTGGTGCGATAGTCCTCAGCCGCCTTCCTGGGTGACTGTGTTGGATAACCTTGTATCCTGAACAGTGTGGGTGTTTCCCTGAATGGGGAATAGTGATGAGAGGGGGCCATTAGTCTTGCTCTTTTGTTTGCTTTCAGAATATTTCAAAGCAGCATTCAGTAAGTGGGTTTTCAGATTATATTAGATTGTTTTCACTGCATGCTTACCAAATAGACACGTGGCTTGAAAATGCCCCTTGCAGAGAAATGGCAGGTTAAAAAGATACTCATAATGTAAGCACCCATGAACAAAATCACGTTGTAGAGGCAGCTTTTTGCTTACCCCTTACAAAATGAGACACGTGACAAATGAAAAGCAATGATCAAACCTGGTCAATTAAAAATTAAGGTACCTTGTTTTTCATGCATCAATAGTATTATTTAAAATACAGGCCCACATCCACTATTTTTTCAGTTTTATAGAAGTATAATTGACCAATAAAACTGTAAGATATTTAAGGTGTAAAATGTCATGATTTAATAAATGTTAACAAGTCATCCGTCCTCTCATGTATTTACCTATTTTTCGGATGGGAGTATTTAAATTTTACCCTCTTTGCAAGTAATCATACAATACGGTGTCATAAACTTTAGTCACCATGTTATCTATTGCATTAGATCCTTAGAACGTATTCATCTAATAACTGAAAGTTTGTACACTTTACTAATCTCTCCCCATTCCTTCCACTGCCCATCACCTAGCAACTACTTTTCTGCTGTTTTTATGAGTTCAATTTTTTTTTTCAGACTACACATAAAAGTGATAACACAGTATTTGTCTCTCTTTGG
The DNA here is from genome assembly GCA_022376925.1 of Tragulus kanchil. NCBI lineage: Eukaryota > Metazoa > Chordata > Mammalia > Artiodactyla > Tragulidae > Tragulus > Tragulus kanchil. The sequence continues at coordinate 237,640,519 of JAIOJX010000004.1, read as the reverse complement.
CTTATTTCACTTAACAGAGTGCCCTCCAGTTTCATCCATGTTGTCACAAATGACAGGATTTCCTTTTTTTTATGGTTGAATATTATGGCCTCAAGGTGTCTGTAGGTTTGGTCTCTTTCTGTGGCTTGCAGATGGCTGTTCTCTTCCTCTGTACTCACATGATTCTTTCCTCAATGTCTGTAAATTTCTCTCTTCAGGGGCACTTCATATAGTGGGCTCTCTGATCCTGATTATTTCTCAATAGGTGGAGTTCATGGAATCTGGGAAGAAAATACTGGAACTGTTATTTTTCTGTCTAAAATGTAAGAAAAGGGATTCAGCGAATTCGCATGTGTAGAATGGCTGGTGCGATAGTCCTCAGCCGCCTTCCTGGGTGACTGTGTTGGATAACCTTGTATCCTGAACAGTGTGGGTGTTTCCCTGAATGGGGAATAGTGATGAGAGGGGGCCATTAGTCTTGCTCTTTTGTTTGCTTTCAGAATATTTCAAAGCAGCATTCAGTAAGTGGGTTTTCAGATTATATTAGATTGTTTTCACTGCATGCTTACCAAATAGACACGTGGCTTGAAAATGCCCCTTGCAGAGAAATGGCAGGTTAAAAAGATACTCATAATGTAAGCACCCATGAACAAAATCACGTTGTAGAGGCAGCTTTTTGCTTACCCCTTACAAAATGAGACACGTGACAAATGAAAAGCAATGATCAAACCTGGTAAATTTAAAAAATTAAGGTACCTTGTTTTTCATGCATCAATAGTATTATTTAAAATACAGGCCCACATCCACTATTTTTTCAGTTTTATAGAAGTATAATTGACCAATAAAACTGTAAGATATTTAAGGTGTAAAATGTCATGATTTAATAAATGTTAACAAGTCATCCGTCCTCTCATGTATTTACCTATTTTTCGGATGGGAGTATTTAAATTTTACCCTCTTTGCAAGTAATCATACAATACGGTGTCATAAACTTTAGTCACCATGTTATCTATTGCATTAGATCCTTAGAACGTATTCATCTAATAACTGAAAGTTTGTACACTTTACTAATCTCTCCCCATTCCTTCCACTGCCCATCACCTAGCAACTACTTTTCTGCTGTTTTTATGAGTTCAATTTTTTTTTTCAGACTACACATAAAAGTGATAACACAGTATTTGTCTCTCTTTGGCTTATTTCACTTAACAGAGTGCCCTCCAGTTTCATCCATGTTGTCACAAATGACAGGATTTCCTTTTTTTTATGGTTGAATATTATGGCCTCAAGGTGTCTGTAGGTTTGGTCTCTTTCTGTGGCTTGCAGATGGCTGTTCTCTTCCTCTGTACTCACATGATTCTTTCCTGTGAGCATATATGTCTTTGTCCAAATTTCCTCTTCTTACAGGGGCACCTGTCATATAAGATCAGGGCTCAGTCTGATGCCTTTGTTTAACTTAATCATCCAGGTAAAGAGCTTATTTCCAAATACAATTGCATTGTGAATAACTGACTGTTAGTACTTTCACATGAATTTTGGGGAGACACAGTTCAGCCCACAACGGTGGCAATTAAAATCAAGGATTAATATGAATTTATAAACAGACTTTCAAATCACTGATCATAAGTTTTAAACCAGAATTTAAAAAAGAGGCAGAGTTTTCAAAGTTTTGTACCAATAATAAATGCAAATTAAAAAAAAAAATTATCTTTGGCTGCCCTGGGTCTCTGGTGCACACGGGCTTTCTCTCGTTGCCTGGAGCAGAGGCTCCTCTTTGTTGCTGTGCCCAGGTTCTCATTTCAGGGGCTTCTTTTGTTGTGGAGAAGGGGCTCTAGGTGTGTGGGCTTAGTAGCTGTGGCACATGGACTTAGTTGCTCCTTGGCATGTGGGATCTTCCCCAACCAGGGATAGAACCCCTGTTCTCACATTGGCAGGCAGATTCTTTTTTTAATATTAATTTTTTTAAATTATGAAAGTATAATAACACATTTGCAGGAGATTGGGAAAATACAGAACAAAGTTATGTATAGTTTGGCAGGCAGATTCTTTTTAAAAAAAATTGTATTTACTTATTTTTATTTTTGGCTATTCTGGGTTTTCACTGCTGCCACAGGCTCTTCTCTAGTTGCAAAGAGTGGGAGCTACTCTCTAGCTGAGGTGAGCAGGCTTCCTGTTGCGGTGACTTGTCTTGTTGTGGAACTTGGGCTCTAGGGCTCATGGGCTTCAATAGTTGTGGGACATGAGCTCAATAGTTTGGCTCCAAGACTCTAGAGCACAGGCTCCATAGTTGTGGCTCATGGGCTTAATTGCTCCACAGCATGTGAAATCTTCCAGGATCAGGGATCAAATTTGTGTCTCCTGCAGTGGCAGGTGAACTCTTCACCACTGAGCTACCAGGGAAGCCCTGGCAGGCAGATTCTTAACCACTGGACCAGCAGGGAAGTCCTAACACAAATTATTTGAAAATATTCTATATGCTAACCTGACTTCATCCTTCAAAAACTTTTGCTTTAGGTTTATGTTGTATGAGATAATAATTTTCTACCATTCATGCATGAATTTAACAACTCTGTGAAGTACAGGCACAAGTACTCTGTCTGAGATACCTGAGACACATCAGAAAAAACATCAGATCTTTGCCTAGTGGGGAAGAGACTGACATTAAGTCCTAGAACATTGTAATTAAGACTGAGGGGCTTATCTCCCGCTACTGGGAGTATTTCCAGCTCAGCCCTCAGTTGTCAGCCCTCTTTTGGAATTGCCCTTGGTCTCATCCAAGGTCATGGACTCAGCCAGCCTGCATCTGAAGAATGGTCACTATGGAGGTTGTAAGGCCCAAATGCCTAGACCCAAGGTCATCCCAACTTGAGAGCTCCCTGCAGGGTTGGTTGAGGACTTTCTTCAGCTTGAATCACAGTCCAGCTTCTCCCTTTGCCCAGACATGCTTCTTTTAATTCCGCCATGGTCTAGAGTCTACTTTCCTGAGGAATCCAACAAGAAACACATGTTATATGTTATATGTGACATTATGGGGGCTTCCCTAGTGATACTAATGGTAAAGAACTCACCTGCTAATGCAGGAGATGCAAGAAACATGGGTTCAATCCCTGGGTCAAGAAGACCCCCTGGGCACAGCAACCCACTCCAATATTCTTGCCTGGAAAATCCCATGGAGGGAGGAGTCTGAAGGGCTACAGTCCATAGGGATGCAAAGAGTCAGACACAACTGAAGTGACTTAGCATGCGTGGACCTAACATTATATACATAGTACATTCTCTTATAGTGCTATACTGTATCATTTAGTATTTGTCTCCCTCTAGAATGCAACTTGCATGAGAGGACATACTCTGTCTCTTCTGTTCCCTGCTCTACCAGGGCAGCTTTCAGAACAGTGCTTTGAAAGTGTTTCCCTCCCAATAAATATTTGTTATGTCAGTGAATAAGCCTGTAGAGTCAGAGGAAAAATAGTACTGACTTGCCTAGATAAAATAGTGATGAGCCATGTGCCGTCTTACTACACTGCCTGGCATATAGTAAGTGCTCAGTGCAAGTTGGTAATTCTTTTTTTTTTTTTTTTATATAAATTTTTGTAGCTTAGACATTTATTTTATTTATTGATCTTTTGGGGAGTGGGGTGGGGAGGGAGGGGGACAGGCGGGCCACTTCTATTGGTCTTTTATTTCTCTATTTTCATCTGTCTTTGTTCTTTGGCTCCTGTGGGCCTCCCATCACGGTGGCTTCTGTCGTCGTAGAGCCCCGGGTCTGGGCGCATGCGCACCGGAGCTCCGGCTCGGTAATTGGACACATCCGTCCAACCGCTCCACGGCACGTGGGATCTTCCCAGGCCAGGAAACCAGTGCCCCTTGCACTGCAAGGAGGTGTCCTTACCCACTGGACCACCAGGGGAAGCCCAAGTTGGTAATTCTTATGATGTCCATTTCAAGGATGACTTCTTACTCTCATTTCCTTTAAAGTCATCAGTTCAACTCTATTTGTTCATGTGTTAATTAATCAAAAATTTATTGCCAGGAACTGCATTAGGAAGTGGAGCTACTAAGAGGGTAAGAAACAAGTCCTGCCCTTCAGGAGAATTCAGTTCACTGGCATGATCACAGGTCATGTTGTATTAGTTCTTTCATATTTATCCACTTACAAACTACTCCTTTTGTATATTATTTCTTTTATTAAGTATTCTAAGATATGATCTTCAGTATCTGGTTTCCAAGTAACTTTTCCTTTTCAAGTATTTGGGCAGTATTTCTCCATTGAAATTTATTCATATAAATCACTGGGTAAACAGCTAGTCGGAAATGAGGGACTTCCCTGATGGCACAGCAGGTAAGGAATCTGCCTGCAATGCAGGAGACATAGGAGACCTGGGTTCGATCCCTGTATCAGGATGATCCCCTGGAGGAAAAAAACAGCAACCCACTCCAGTATTCTTCCCTGAAAGATCTCATGAACAGAGGAGCTTAGAGGGTTATAGTCCAAAAGGTCACGAAGAGTTGGATACAACTGAGGGATTAAGCACACAGCTGGAAAGTAGATCAAAAAATTGTCATTATTTCAGGCTTCCCTGGAGGTCCACTGAGCAAAGAGTCCACCTTGCACTGCACGAGGCACTGGTTCGATCCCTGGCATGGGAAGACCCCATGTGCTGTAGAGCGGCTGGACCGGTGCGTCCAAATTGTGACCCAGTGCTCTGGAGCGCATGTGTTCAGAGCTGGTGCTCTACTACAGGAGAGGCCACTGCAATGGTAGGCCCACACAGGCCAAAGAACAAAGATGGATAAAAATAAATAAATGAAAGACCAATAAAAAAGTGGCCAGGAATTTTAAAAAATTGTCATATTTCAGCTGATATGACCAAGTTCCACTAATATATTTGTTGATTTATTATTATTGTTATATGTCAGCTAGGACATCTGGAAGGGTTTTTATTTGCTGGTATTTTGGATCAAATATTTTTGACCAAAAGATTCAAAGAATTCCATTAGAACTTTGACATCTACTCATTCCTGAAGAATTAATTCAAGTATTCCCTCCTCCAGGAAGTCTTCTCAGGTTCGATTAGCTACCTCTCAGCCACCTTTGTACCCTCCTCTCTGCACTTGACATATTTTAGTAGGACTCTGCTTTTGAATCCTTCTTCCTGGGCTGAGAAACTCTTAGAGGACCAGAAACCTTGCCTTCTTTATCACTGTCTCTCCTGCCCATCAAAATGCCTGACAAATGACCAGAATTGTAAGAGGTAACCTTGCTCTGTGGTCAGGCAGTGTTGTAACTGCTCTTTAATGATCATCTGACGTAGGAACTAGGATTAGCTCTCCATTTTTCAAATGAGGAAACTGAGGCCCAGAGAGCTTAAATAACTTGTTAAGATTTCACAGTTAGTAGTGATCCAGGGGGAATTTGAACACAGAAAACATGGTCATGAGGCCTGGAAACATACTCACAGAACCTACTAGTAAATGTGTTTTGAATTGAGCCATACATAAACTGTTTCTCATGAGTCTAGAGCCATGACAGGAAACTTTAACCACAATGTAAATGTAATCCTTTCTTAAGTTTAGAAACTTCCATAAGTAGGTATCATTTCTCAGAAGTAGAGTGTTTTCATATTTTCTAATTTAAAAGTAGAAGATGACATGATTTACTGGATACAACTGAGGGATTAAGCACACAGCTGGAAAGTAGATCAAAAAATTGTCATTATTTCAGGCTTCCCTGGAGGTCCACTGAGCAAAGAGTCCACCTTGCACTGCACGAGGCACTGGTTCGATCCCTGGCATGGGAAGACCCCATGTGCTGTAGAGCGGCTGGACCGGTGCGTCCAAATTGTGACCCAGTGCTCTGGAGCGCATGTGTTCAGAGCTGGTGCTCTACTACAGGAGAGGCCACTGCAATGGTAGGCCCACACAGGCCAAAGAACAAAGATGGATAAAAATAAATAAATGAAAGACCAATAAAAAAGTGGCCAGGAATTTTAAAAAATTGTCATATTTCAGCTGATATGACCAAGTTCCACTAATATATTTGTTGATTTATTATTATTGTTATATGTCAGCTAGGACATCTGGAAGGGTTTTTATTTGCTGGTATTTTGGATCAAATATTTTTGACCAAAAGATTCAAAGAATTCCATTAGAACTTTGACATCTACTCATTCCTGAAGAATTAATTCAAGTATTCCCTCCTCCAGGAAGTCTTCTCAGGTTCGATTAGCTACCTCTCAGCCACCTTTGTACCCTCCTCTCTGCACTTGACATATTTTAGTAGGACTCTGCTTTTGAATCCTTCTTCCTGGGCTGAGAAACTCTTAGAGGACCAGAAACCTTGCCTTCTTTATCACTGTCTCTCCTGCCCATCAAAATGCCTGACAAATGACCAGAATTGTAAGAGGTAACCTTGCTCTGTGGTCAGGCAGTGTTGTAACTGCTCTTTAATGATCATCTGACGTAGGAACTAGGATTAGCTCTCCATTTTCAAATGAGGAAACTGAGGCCCAGAGAGCTTAAATAACTTGTTAAGATTTCACAGTTAGTAGTGATCCAGGGGGAATTTGAACACAGAAAACATGGTCATGAGGCCTGGAAACATACTCACAGAACCTACTAGTAAATGTGTTTTGAATTGAGCCATACATAAACTGTTTCTCATGAGTCTAGAGCCATGACAGGAAACTTTAACCACAATGTAAATGTAATCCTTTCTTAAGTTTAGAAACTTCCATAAGTAGGTATCATTTCTCAGAAGTAGAGTGTTTTCATATTTTCTAATTTAAAAGTAGAAGATGACATGATTTACTGAAGTCCTGACTTCCGTATCACTATAGTCTTCTGAGAAAGGGTAGTTTGATTAGCTTCGAGTCTGCCCCATATCCTGGGGGGAAAAAAAAATTATACTTAGGAATAACAATAATGTAAATCGACATTGGACTTAAATTTCAGTCTGTAAAGAATTTGCCTGCAATGCAGGAGACCCAGGTTTGATCCCTGGGTGGGGAAGAGGTCCTGGAGAAAGGGAAAGGCAACCCACACAAGTATTCTTGCCTGGAAATCTCATGAATGGAGGAGTCTGGTGCGCCATGTTCCATGGGGTCACGAAGAATTGGACACAACATAGCAACTAAATCACCACCAAACCAACATTTAGTGAGCATTCACTGTGAAACATGACCATAAACACACAACTTGCCAGTGCTGAGATGAGAATTTGAATCTCTTGCTAAACCACTGTGCTTTGGATAGGACCTTGCTTTGCTTCCCCTGCCCACGATTTGTAGCTCAGTAGTCGAAACAATGGACCATGTTTTTTCTGGTTGTGGCCGTCCTTATTTCCCCGTCTGGCACTCTAATTCTTTTGGGACTGGGCTTCCATACCTCTTAGTCCCTGTGGATGAGAGTCTAGTACTGTTTTCTAGGACTTTCAGTATTTGCATGTTGTTAGATCTCTTCCCCTCTTGATATTCTTTTCACCTTTGCATCACTAATGCCCAGATATAAATTCATAGATTGTTTTAGGTCTTAGGAGGGACCCCAGAAGACACGGATTTCAACTTCTTGGCTGATACTTGAAAACAACTTTTGCAACTTCCTTGTCCAAGGGTTATGTTAATGATCTTGAATCCATTCCATTTTTTGACTACTCTACTAGAAACTTCTATATTGAGATATACTCTTGTCCGTATAACTTCTACTCCCTAGTTTTGGTCCTACTGATTATACGAAACCCAATTCATCTTTTCAATAACAGACTTTACCATATTTAAACACAATGCTATGTTCTCATGTGTGCTCTTAATATTCATCTGATTAGATATTGTTTTGACTTCCTTTGCTCTGAGCATACAGGAAGGGGAAGAGAAAATCTTGTAAAATCAGGCACACCCAGCTTTGAATCCTGCCTCCACCACTTACTGACTTGATACGTTTCAGTTTCAGTTTCTTTATTTGTTGTATCAACATTTTACAGCAACATTTTACAACGTTGATACAATGACACATAGTTTAAAGGGGAGTTGTGAAGAAAATTAAAGGTGAAATAGACACTCAAATAGATGGTACTTACTGTTATTTTTTATTATCGTCATGTTTTATAAGTAGAGCTTGATCAGATCCTCAGAAATGATCTGATCATCACCGAACAGTTTAAACTCTTGTCCTCTGTCAGATGCTGAGGATGATTGTAAAGACAAAGAGCAATGGCCTTCATTAACTCTCCACTCCATGGCAGGCTTTGTGTGAAGATCTTGATATTGCCTCTTGAGGTTCTCTCAATCCGTGAGGTAGGGATTATTCCTGTCTGACAGATGAGGGCCCAGCTCAGAGACAGATGACTGACTCAAGGTCACACCACTAGGAAATGACAAGGTTGAAACAAACTATCCTATCTGACACCAAGACTGTGCTGCCTCTAATATTAGATTTTTACTGCTCATTCTGTGTTTACATTCGCATATTTACGCAATAGTGCATGCATGCCCAGGTGCTCAGTTGGCTTTTCGTGACCCCATGGACTGTAGCCCTCCAGGTTCCTCTGTCCAAGGGACTCGCCAGGCAAGAATCCTGGAGTGGGTTGCTATTCCCTTCTCCGGAGCATCTTCCTAAACCAAGGATTGAACTTGTGTCTCCCGTGTCTCCTGCACTGAAAGCAGATTCTTTATCGCTGAGCCCATCTGGGATAGTAGAAAAGACATCGGACAAGGAGTCACATGACTTGAGTTCGACTTCTGGTTTTATAATGATCTGTGTCATGTCTGTATAGTATCTGTATTCTCAAGTTTCTCACCTGCAAAAATGAGATAGTGCCTTCCTTATTCAGGCTTCATAGAAGTAGTTTCAGATTCCAGCAGACATCTGCGTGGAGCCTCTATAAAGGCGAACTGTTAGCTACCCATGGCAGGCTCTTAATATTCATCTGATTAGATATTGTTTTGACTTCCTTTGCTCTGAGCATACAGGAAGGGGAAGAGAAAATCTTGTAAAATCAGGCACACCCAGCTTTGAATCCTGCCTCCACCACTTACTGACTTGATACGTTTCAGTTTCAGTTTCTTTATTTGTTGTATCAACATTTTACAGCAACATTTTACAACGTTGATACAATGACACATAGTTTAAAGGGGAGTTGTGAAGAAAATTAAAGGTGAAATAGACACTCAAATAGATGGTACTTACTGTTATTTTTTATTATCGTCATGTTTTATAAGTAGAGCTTGATCAGATCCTCAGAAATGATCTGATCATCACCGAACAGTTTAAACTCTTGTCCTCTGTCAGATGCTGAGGATGATTGTAAAGACAAAGAGCAATGGCCTTCATTAACTCTCCACTCCATGGCAGGCTTTGTGTGAAGATCTTGATATTGCCTCTTGAGGTTCTCTCAATCCGTGAGGTAGGGATTATTCCTGTCTGACAGATGAGGGCCCAGCTCAGAGACAGATGACTGACTCAAGGTCACACCACTAGGAAATGACAAGGTTGAAACAAACTATCCTATCTGACACCAAGACTGTGCTGCCTCTAATATTAGATTTTTACTCGTTCATTCTGTGTTTACATTCGCATATTTACGCAATAGTGCATGCATGCCCAGGTGCTCAGTTGGCTTTTCGTGACCCCATGGACTGTAGCCCTCCAGGTTCCTCTGTCCAAGGGACTCGCCAGGCAAGAATCCTGGAGTGGGTTGCTATTCCCTTCTCCGGAGCATCTTCCTAAACCAAGGATTGAACTTGTGTCTCCCGTGTCTCCTGCACTGAAAGCAGATTCTTTATCGCTGAGCCCATCTGGGATAGTAGAAAAGACATCGGACAAGGAGTCACATGACTTGAGTTCGACTTCTGGTTTTATAATGATCTGTGTCATGTCTGTATAGTATCTGTATTCTCAAGTTTCTCACCTGCAAAAATGAGATAGTGCCTTCCTTATTCAGGCTTCATAGAAGTAGTTTCAGATTCCAGCAGACATCTGCGTGGAGCCTCTATAAAGGCGAACTGTTAGCTACCCATGGCAGGCTCTCGCCAGGCACTTTAAAGTTCACCTTTGCCAGCCTGTTCTCAGGGCAAGTGGTCTCAGTACCAGCCAAAAGATGCTTAAAGCATCCAGGAGACGGACTCCTTTCATTGTTTCTTTGTTTCAGGACTCTTTGGAGAATACTGTATAGGTACATTAAACAAATTTTTTTATTTATATATTTATTTTTGGCTATTCTGGGTTTTCACTGCTGCCACGGGCTCTTCTCTAGTTGCAGAGAGTGGGGGCTCCTCTAGTGGAGGTGAGCAGGCTTCTCGTTGTGGTGACTTCTTTTGTGGAACTCAGGCTCTAGGGCACATGGGCTTCAGTAGTTGCCGCACATGGGATCCATGGTTGCGGCTCTGAGGCTCTAGAGCACAGGCTCCATAGTTGTGGCTCATGGGCCTAGTTGCTCTGCAGCATGCGGGATCTTCCCAGATCAGAGATCAAACCTGTGTCTCCTGCATTGGCAGGTGAATTCTTTATGACTGAGGTACCAAGGAAGCCCTGTATAGGTACATTTTTGAAAAATTAAAATGAATAAAATATAGAGTTGCTTGAGAAATTCAGAATTGACCTAGAATTATAAATCATTGACATCTGATATGTAGATGAAATTTGATATTTTGAACCCAACATAATTAGAAAGCTAAGTCTACTTTAGGGTCATTCAGTGATACATTTGCTAAGTCAAAGAGAAGAAACATTTTAGAATATACCTCTCTGGAGGTATTAACTCGATAATCAATATAGGAATAGATACATTCGTAAAACCTCCTAAAAAACAAGTTTCTGAGCATTTAGTCCTATTTTACTGCTGATTTCTGCTATAATATGTAACATAGATTCTTATGGAAACTATGTGTTGCGTTATCAGATGGTAAATAGGAGGGGTCACATGACTTGAGTTCGACTTTTTTTTTAAATGTCTGTATAGTATCTGTATTCTCAAGTTTCTCACCTGCAAAAATGAGATAGTGCCTTCCTTATTCAGGCTTCATAGAAGTAGTTTCAGATTCCAGCAGACATCTGCGTGGAGCCTCTATAAAGGCGAACTGTTAGCTACCCATGGCAGGCTCTCGCCAGGCACTTTAAAGTTCACCTTTGCCAGCCTGTTCTCAGGGCAAGTGGTCTCAGTACCAGCCAAAAGATGCTTAAAGCATCCAGGAGACGGACTCCTTTCATTGTTTCTTTGTTTCAGGACTCTTTGGAGAATACTGTATAGGTACATTAAACAAATTTTTTTATTTATATATTTATTTTTGGCTATTCTGGGTTTTCACTGCTGCCACGGGCTCTTCTCTAGTTGCAGAGAGTGGGGGCTCCTCTAGTGGAGGTGAGCAGGCTTCTCGTTGTGGTGACTTCTTTTGTGGAACTCAGGCTCTAGGGCACATGGGCTTCAGTAGTTGCCGCACATGGGATCCATGGTTGCGGCTCTGAGGCTCTAGAGCACAGGCTCCATAGTTGTGGCTCATGGGCCTAGTTGCTCTGCAGCATGCGGGATCTTCCCAGATCAGAGATCAAACCTGTGTCTCCTGCATTGGCAGGTGAATTCTTTATGACTGAGGTACCAAGGAAGCCCTGTATAGGTACATTTTTGAAAAATTAAAATGAATAAAATATAGAGTTGCTTGAGAAATTCAGAATTGACCTAGAATTATAAATCATTGACATCTGATATGTAGATGAAATTTGATATTTTGAACCCAACATAATTAGAAAGCTAAGTCTACTTTAGGGTCATTCAGTGATACATTTGCTAAGTCAAAGAGAAGAAACATTTTAGAATATACCTCTCTGGAGGTATTAACTCGATAATCAATATAGGAATAGATACATTCGTAAAACCTCCTAAAAAACAAGTTTCTGAGCATTTAGTCCTATTTTACTGCTGATTTCTGCTATAATATGTAACATAGATTCTTATGGAAACTATGTGTTGCGTTATCAGATGGTAAATAAGCTTGCTGACTCATTTTTCCATGCAGGATAGGATCTAGGCGTTTAAACTATGTGACAGGTGGATACCAGGAAGCCTTTAAAAAAGTTAGGGAGGAGGAAGAAGGTGAAGAGGGGACTTGCATTTATTGATGGTCGACATGTCAGATTTATGTGCTATTTAAACTCGCATATAATCTTGACAACAATTCTGAAGTCATGCAAATATAGCAGCTGGGAGGAGAGTATATATAACAGTTGGAAATGTCAGCGTACTCAAAATCAGCTTCTTAAATTGTGAACCACTTCTGTTGATCCTATTTGTAGAGTATAACACTGAAAAAAATTTTAAAGTAAGATTAAAAGGAAAAGTCCTGCTTGCGGGAGGAGGACCACTGTCACACTGGGTAGCATACCAAGTTAACCATTTGGTGATGGGTGCCGCTTTCTGCAAGGCTGTCATTATCACCTCTGGGTTTCTGATGAGGAACCTGAAGCCCAGAAGAGTTCCAAACTTGTCCCATGGCACACAAGTGGTAGATAGCGGAGCTGGGATTCAAAGCGACGGTTGCCTTATGAGTGTTGTGCCTTTGCCCCGTGGCCTGAACACTTGCATTAGCAAGTTGAGATTCTCCCCTCTGCTCGTGAAAACTAGTACATGACCTTGAATGTCTCCCATTCTCCCTAGGTGTCATGTGCCTTCAGCATAGAATGGGGGTGATCTCAGCATGGATCAGATACATACTTTTTCTTTTAAGATGATTTCTTAAAAACATTTTTTTAACTTGTTTTTATTTTTAGTTCCAATGGGTCTTTGTTGCTGCGGGCAGGCTTTCTGTAGGTGCAGAGATCAGGGGCTACTCTCCAGATTCGGTGTGTGGGGCGCTCGTTGTGGTGGCTTCTCTTGTTGCAGAGCACAGGCTCTAGGTGCACTGGCTTCAGTTCTGGGGGGTGGGCTCCGCAGGCCAATTCTGGACCAGGGATTGAACCAGTGCCCCCTGCATTGCAAGGCAGTTTCTTAAACACTAGACCAATAGGGAAGCCCAATGATCTCTTCTCGTCTTTTTCTGGGCCGTTGGGATCTTAGTTCCCTGACCAGGGATTGAACCTGGGCCATGGCAGTGGAAGTGCCAAGTCCTTACCACTGGACAGCCAGGACATTTCTTCTTTTCCAGTCTGAAAAATCATAGTGTTATACAAACAAAGGAATATTTTTCAAAAATATCTGAAACAAGGTTGTATATTAAATTCTTTCCCCAATTTAGAATGTGTAGAATCGGACAGTGCTGTTCAATAAAACAGCTATGGTGATGGTGTTCTGCACCTGTATTGCCCAGTACATAGCCTCTGGCCACATGTGGCCATCAAGAAGTTGATGTGTAGCTACTGTGGCTAAAAACTGATTTTTAAGTTTTATTGACTTAACTAAGTTTAAATTGCTCCCTATTGCTTGTGTTGCTCCAATGCACAATGCATAATGTTGGATAATTTCACATGCAAATACAAATTCTGAACAACTAGTACAGTTTTATACATTCTAGTAAAAACTGTACTGTGATTACCAGTCGTCGATGATGTAACTGGCAAACAGAAATGGGTGTTTTATACTTCCTGAAGTCCTCATATCTCTGAGTCATGGGTGTTAGATTCCTTATTTTAGTTTTAAGCAAACTCAGGATATTTTAAATTCTCCGGGCTCCAGGTGGATTTAATTAATCAATGAATGTTTGTTGAATGAATATATTTGATATAATTAGTCCATCTTAGCCCCCATTTCCCTGGCTAGGCCCTTCTTGTCTCTATATGGCAAAAGGAATCTCACCACAGACTCACACTGAGGTTGTAAAGCCTTTCAGTATGTGGATACCTCCGGCACACCGTGTGTGTGTGTGTGTGTGTATATTTGTTTCACATGGGTCCGACTCTTTGTAACCCTTTGGACTGTAGCCCACCAGGCTCCTCTGACAATGGGATTCTCCAGGCAAGAATACTGGAGTGGATCGCCATGCACTCCTCCAGGGGATCTTCCCAACCCAGGGATCGAACCCAGGTCACTCATATCTCCTGCATTGGCAGGTGGGTTCCTTACCACTAGTGCCACCTGGGAAGTCTGGCACACCAGGTGACAAGACCTAAATAAATGTTTGTTTCCCTTCTCTTGCTTTGAGAGAACGTGCTTTTTTGTGTAGGAAAGAGTATAGCATCTATGGATGTACCCTGTGTGGCTGACAGTTCATCACAGCTGGGTTTCCTTGCCTGTGCAGTTCTTTGGCTTCAGTTCTTTGGTTCACGACTTGTGCATTTAGCTCATCCATTGGAAGAATCTTTGTGCAACTTACTTTGCATTTGCTTTCATGATTTTTAAAAATACCAAACCAGAGGGAGTAGTCTTTTCTTTCCACGATGCCATCTTCTCCCACCCGAAAATGACTCATTGTAAAATATAGTTAATTGGGAGAATCTTAATTTCTGTAAATACAAAAGTGTCCAACTTCTCTGAAGCAACCATATGACTCTCTTTTTTGGGGGGGATGCACGCATTTTATAGTTAACCGGAAGAGAGAGATGCTCTTTTCTTTTATCCCCTCAGGGTGTGTGGGAAGTTGTGAATCAGCACAACTATAAATCTCCAGAAGGAATTTATATTAGGACGGTGACGACAGACATTCTTAGCTTTGTGACTCAGTGGGACATTTTTCTTTTGCACTATAGTCTTAATCACTACTTTCTGGAAATGAAAAAAAAAAAAAAAGAAAAAAATTGAAGTTCTTACTAACTTAAAAAGGACTCCTTTGACCTCTATCCATCAGTCTGTGCTTATCAATTTTGTGGAAATTCCTGTTCTATTGACATAGAATGTAATGCTTTGATTGTATCTTGCTGAGCTAAGAGCCGTATATTTGCTTTATTCTACCTGATGAGATCTGGTGGGGAAGAGAGCGGTTTTTCCTGAGAGATCCTGAAACCCTGAGGGACAATTCTGCCTTTGATCTTATCTCTCCACATTTCTTTTTTAACTCAAGTTTAACTTTAAATTCAGGTCATTCTTTTTCCTCAGACAGATTCCATAAGCATTTTCAAAGTGAAAGCACGAGCACTGTTTCAAAAGGTCATCATTGCAGGATCAATGTCAAACATTACCAAAGGAAATTTAAAATATTTTCCTCATAGTCTTTCTGTCCTAAAAAAATGATGTTTATTTCAGGCATTATTCACACAATTGATCATAACCATATATTTGTCACTCTTTTTTAAACTAGTTTTTTAGTTTAAAAAGAGAAAAGATGTTACAGCAATACAGAAATACAGCAAGACAAGAGAAAAGGAGATGTTACAATTGTCAACCACTATAGTACTTTTCAACAGCTGAGACTTATCAGGAAGAGATTATAACTAGATTAGAATACATTTTGGGATCTAAATGTTGTTATCATGCAAGATCATTTTAGCACATGAACCTGTCAGAAATATTAAAGAATTATGTGTGTGTGGGTGCTCAGTTGTGTCCAACTCTTTGGGGCCCCAAGGACTGTAGCCTGCTAGGCTCTTCTGTCCATTTATGGTGAACCATAAATGTAACACCACCACCAAAACCAAAAAAAACACTAGAACAGGTATCAGGAGAAATGAGTTCTCTATTGAGTTCTGCTGGTAACCAGCTATGTGATCTTGAGCAAATACTTGAGACTTAATCCTTTCTCTCACTTGTGAAATAAGTAAGACATTTTAGTTCCAGAATCTTAGGACTCAAACGATTCAATTTTGTATAATTCTGTTGAAACATACATGCAGACTTTTTAATGTAGAAATAAAAGGGTGAGGGGCTCCTCGTCCGTAGATCGTGCTCTTGGAATTAAGTGGTAGTGTCAGTAATAGATTTGACCCAGTCCATCGATGTGTTCTCCTATGTGGATCTTTTTGAAGCCAAGGATAGACTTGATATTAATATTTCTCTTTCCTGCTTGTGAGGAGGCATTTCTTTCTATGAGCATAACTTTGGTCTCCCTGGTATTTGACTTAAACCAATTAAATGAATGATGCACCAAGTGCAGTTGCCACAGAGTTTATATCCAATAATAGCCCCCAGGGGGTACACATGGCTGTTCCTTGACCTAGTAAAAGGCAGTGATAAAAATCTACCAGGCAGCTGGAAGCTGTCAAAAGTCATTTCTCAATGAGTCATTTGTCACTGTTAACAAGAATGAGTTAGGGATAAGTGGAAAATATTTGTTATTTTTAAACTAGTTTTTTAGTTTAAACAGAGAAAAGATGTTACAGCAATACAGAAATACAGCAAGACAAGAGAAAAGGAGATGTTACAATTGTCAACCACTATAGTACTTTTCAACAGCTGAGACTTATCAGGAAGAGATTATAACTAGATTAGAATACATTTTGGGATCTAAATGTTGTTATCATGCAAGATCATTTTAGCACATGAACCTGTCAGAAATATTAAAGAATTATGTGTGTGTGGGTGCTCAGTTGTGTCCAACTCTTTGGGGCCCCAAGGACTGTAGCCTGCTAGGCTCTTCTGTCCATTTATGGTGAACCATAAATGTAACACCACCACCAAAACCAAAAAAAACACTAGAACAGGTATCAGGAGAAATGAGTTCTCTATTGAGTTCTGCTGGTAACCAGCTATGTGATCTTGAGCAAATACTTGAGACTTAATCCTTTCTCTCACTTGTGAAATAAGTAAGACATTTTAGTTCCAGAATCTTAGGACTCAAACGATTCAATTTTGTATAATTCTGTTGAAACATACATGCAGACTTTTTAATGTAGAAATAAAAGGGTGAGGGGCTCCTCGTCCGTAGATCGTGCTCTTGGAATTAAGTGGTAGTGTCAGTAATAGATTTGACCCAGTCCATCGATGTGTTCTCCTATGTGGATCTTTTTGAAGCCAAGGATAGACTTGATATTAATATTTCTCTTTCCTGCTTGTGAGGAGGCATTTCTTTCTATGAGCATAACTTTGGTCTCCCTGGTATTTGACTTAAACCAATTAAATGAATGATGCACCAAGTGCAGTTGCCACAGAGTTTATATCCAATAATAGCCCCCAGGGGGTACACATGGCTGTTCCTTGACCTAGTAAAAGGCAGTGATAAAAATCTACCAGGCAGCTGGAAGCTGTCAAAAGTCATTTCTCAATGAGTCATTTGTCACTGTTAACAAGAATGAGTTAGGGATAAGTGGAAAATATTTGTTATTTTTAAGGCAACTACATTTCAACAGATGAGCAAAAAAGTTGTCATTCCACACTTTATGAATAACAGTTGGGTCATTTTGAAGCCAGCAATCCTTGCTTCCTTGCGGAGTGCCTGTAAATGCCTACCACTCTAACCACTTTCTAGTTATTAGTGTAGAGGGAAACCAACCTTTTGTTGCTGATGTGCAGCTGGAAAATGGGGGGATGCAGGAATAGAGCCAGGTCCCATCAGCCTGAATTTAGCTCTTTTCACAAGCCCGTTTCTTCATCTGTAAAGTGGAGCTGTTTTAGATAATCCCTCGAGATCACGTCTACTCTAAATATCTGTGAACTTATGAACCCAGTGACCCTAAGGAAGTGGTAAAATCTCAGAATCTTCCTGTTGATCTTGAAGTCAAGGAAAAGAGCGTTTGTTTGTAATAAATGTTAATCAAATTCTATCTGTAAACAATATAGTTATGGAATACTTGTTCTAGGCTTTGTGCTGTGTGAATGATAAACTCCTGATTTCTGCATGTTAAATCATTCTTCATTAGCAACTGAAGTACTTTTATTACATAACTGCTCACAGTTTGAAATTCTTATCTATGGAAGGATTACTGACCTATTTTCTATTTGAAAATGAATCTTGTACATAAGCTGTCTGTCACTGTTAGATACAGTCTTCAGTCATGTAAATATTCTAAAGACAATACAGGAAAAAAGACCTCACAAAACCTACCCCCCTTCCATATACATAAGGATGTTCTTCCCAGCTTAACAGTCTAGAAATTTTGTTTTATTTTCTTTAAATGGTGTTGGACTGAAGCTGCTGAGGAAGCCACTGATTTTAAGCTGTAACAGTTGTTTGTAACATATAGTTTCCTGGGGAATGGATCCATTGAAATAACTGCATTATATTTTAAAAGGCAGTTTATTTGCCAGGTTTTATGCGTCTGTACAATTATGGAAGGGTTTTCAGCATTTAGATAGAGTCTAACACTTGAAATTATTGTGGACAGTCTTGTCATATTTATAGTTGTATGTAAACCAAGATCCCTTGGGGGTGGTGAAACCACCATATACTAACTACTACACTGGCTAAACAAATACAATGCTTTCGGCTCTTCCAAGGTGACTGATTATTTTGAAAGACTGAGACTGGTGTGTCAGCTGAAAGATAGCTGTGGTGAGAGAGTTATCAGGTTAATAAACAAAGGGTTCAGATATGGGTTCAAATGAAAGGTTAAGAGGCAGAGCTTAAATAGCAACTTTATTTAGTGATCACTTGCAGGTCTGTTAAAGAAAACCATCTTATGCAGTAGTAACGACCACAGTTTATACTGAATAAGGGCTGTGCATAGAAAGACAGTGTCTTTTTACTGATTTGTATTTATTTTGACTTTGAATAAGCAGGTGGACAATTGCAAAACGTAAGTCATTGGTACATGAAATTGTGATTTTCATAAATATTTCATTAATTCCTCCCTCTAGGAACTATTGACATAAATCTTCCTTAAGACAATAGTTTTGATGGGGACAGAGTAGAATAGGTAGGTGGTTGTAGAGTCCTAGTAGGGGATGGTAGGTAGAAGGGAGACACCTGAGAAAGGTTGGGAGGCCAGTAAGTTGACCATAACTCAGGAGAGCTGCTCCTTGTTCAGTGAAGCAGGCTTGACTGGGTATATACAGCTGATGAAGGAGGAGCTGGTGAATAAGGAACTAATGATGTGTGCCTTGCATCTGTGTCTACTTGAGGGGGATGGTCTTCTACCATCCTATATATATTGCTGCCCACTCAGTTGAAGGGAGAGCAGAGCAGAGCTTTCCTGCCTGCCCTCTTGCACCTCTTACAAGTTCCCTATCCTAATAAACCCTCTTCCTATCTATCAATCTGCTTCTTGCTGAATTCCTTCTGTGTTGAGGCATGAAGAACCTGAGCCTCAGTGGGTCCAGACGTTGGGTGAGTGCTGGATTAAGTCCTGGCCGTGTGGGTTCGAGTCCCAGACAGGGTTTTGGCGAGGATTGAGTCCTGATTACGTGGGTTCAAGTCCCAGGCAGGGTTGTGGCTGGGGCCTCAGTCACGTGGGTTTGAGTCCCAAACCGGATTTTGGCTAGGTTCAAGCCCCAGCCATGTGGGTTCAAGTCCCAAGCAGGGTTCGATCAGGTCTGGGCCCTGGGTTTAAGTTTCAAATCGAAGTAAAACCCTTTCAGTTTCAAATGCTACCTCAGTTTCTATGTGGGAGAGACTATAACCACCCTAAATATTTTGGGACTTTTTCAAACATGTAGCTGAAATCTGTATTGTGTTAGTATTTTCTAAGCATTTAAGTTAGTATTTTCTAAGAGCTTAAAGATTGATAGCGTTTGTTTCCCTTTTGATAAGAGAGCCACTTTTTTTTTTTTTTTAAAGAGGGCTATAATTTAAAAAATATTATCTATGTCTCTAAATATTCAAGCAGATTCCTCCCATTTAGGTATTTTCTCCACCTCTTAAAATGGGGAATTGGCTGTTCCGGCTATTGGATTGGAGAAGGCAGTCTCCACATCTTTCTTAATTTTCTAAAATCGAGTACCAGGAAAACACACAGTATTACTTAAACAAACCAACATCCAACCTTTGTAACTGCAAACATGAGGACAATCCGCTAATTACTGTTTTCTTTTGCCATGACACCTATCTCTGTGTATCTAACTCAGAAGCCAGAGTTCACAACAGCCCTGGGTTTACACAGTGAATTTGCAGCTAATTAAAAATAATTGACTTATAAAAATAAGCTATATTCCAGAATTTCAGCAATCTAACCTTTGCAAAATCTAGATATAAGTAACAGCTTTGGCTATTAAGCTATTTAGAATTTCTCAGAATTTACTATCCAAAGCTGTTACTTATAGTTAGCTTTTTTCCAAAAGTAAGACCTCAGATTAGTTTTTTCTTTCTTTCTTTTTTTTTTTTTTTTTTTTAGTTAGCTGAAAATTCACTTGTGAAACCAGGGCTGTTGTAGTCTTTGACTTCTCTATGACATCAGAGTCTCTTTGATTATTTTCTGGGGTGATGCAGTGGAAAATTAAAAATGATCAGAGAAACTCAGAGGATTTAGATCTAAAACAGAATCAGCAAACTGTAGACCCCAAGCGCTGAACCTTGTCTTCTGTTTTTGTAAATATTAATAAAGTTTTATTGGAACACAGCCACACTCCTTGGTTACATTATTATCTATGGCTGCTTCCACCACACAGGTAGAGTTGAGTGATTGCAGTAGTGATGCTATGAACTGCAAAGTGTCAAATATTCACTGTCTGGCCTTTACTGAAAACATTTATGGACTGCTGATCTACATGATTGTCTGTACTTGAGAAAATGATGACGGCTTGATTTGACCCCTCCCCTCATTGGAAGACTCAAATTCTCAGCATTCCTGGGACGTATAAGAAAGATTAGTCATAGATGATTTAATTTTTAGATCAGCTGCACATTATGATGTCTCCATGCTCCATGGAACAGTTTAAAGTCATACACATTCTTCTACTATCTCGTAATCTATGGAACCACCAGAAATAGCCACAGGAAGACAGTTGTTTTAATCAGATCTATAAAGAGTTGGATGATATTTAAAGTGAAAAAGTGATAGTTTCCAAATAGATCTGGATTCTTGTAGTTCTTTCTTACTACAAATGAAGACATGGCACAGAATTCATATTTAATGGGACCCATTTTCTTTCCTGTCTACCTTTCATTCATGCTCAAATGATATCAAGTGCTTGGTACAACCTCCTCATTTTAAATAACCTATATTTAAATATGTAAGTATATTTAAATACACACACTTAAATATAGATTTTAAAGCTGTCCAGTCCAGGGAATACAAATTTAAAGTGCACTTCCAGAGGGATAGCTATTTTCACCAACACCAAATGCAGATTTAAGCTGAAGATCTCCTCAGCTCAGAGTATCATCTCTGCTTTCCTTTCTATCCCTGCCATTTCCCCAGTAAAACACTACCAATCAGAAACCTAGTGAATCACAGCAGAGAAACTGACTGTTCTTGCTTTTGAGTGAACAGCAGAGGAATTTTGTCTCTTGGTTAGAGGATCTCTGTTATTGCTCAGTGAAGAAAAGAAGAATGAGTCTTATGTTTGAATCACAAAAGCATCTCACTTTGGCATTGTGGTGGCCCTCAGAAGGAGTTTGGGTCAATTCCACTGCAGAGCAGATGCTGGAATAGAGCTGGAGACACTGCTTGATTCATGACATCAGAGTCTCTTTGATTATTTTCTGGGGTGATGCAGTGGAAAATTAAAATGATCAGAGAAACTCAGAGGATTTAGATCTAAAACAGAATCAGCAAACTGTAGACCCCAAGCGCTGAACCTTGTCTTCTGTTTTTGTAAATATTAATAAAGTTTTATTGGAACACAGCCACACTCCTTGGTTACATTATTATCTATGGCTGCTTCCACCACACAGGTAGAGTTGAGTGATTGCAGTAGTGATGCTATGAACTGCAAAGTGTCAAATATTCACTGTCTGGCCTTTACTGAAAACATTTATGGACTGCTGATCTACATGATTGTCTGTACTTGAGAAAATGATGACGGCTTGATTTGACCCCTCCCCTCATTGGAAGACTCAAATTCTCAGCATTCCTGGGACGTATAAGAAAGATTAGTCATAGATGATTTAATTTTTAGATCAGCTGCACATTATGATGTCTCCATGCTCCATGGAACAGTTTAAAGTCATACACATTCTTCTACTATCTCGTAATCTATGGAACCACCAGAAATAGCCACAGGAAGACAGTTGTTTTAATCAGATCTATAAAGAGTTGGATGATATTTAAAGTGAAAAAGTGATAGTTTCCAAATAGATCTGGATTCTTGTAGTTCTTTCTTACTACAAATGAAGACATGGCACAGAATTCATATTTAATGGGACCCATTTTCTTTCCTGTCTACCTTTCATTCATGCTCAAATGATATCAAGTGCTTGGTACAACCTCCTCATTTTAAATAACCTATATTTAAATATGTAAGTATATTTAAATACACACACTTAAATATAGATTTTAAAGCTGTCCAGTCCAGGGAATACAAATTTAAAGTGCACTTCCAGAGGGATAGCTATTTTCACCAACACCAAATGCAGATTTAAGCTGAAGATCTCCTCAGCTCAGAGTATCATCTCTGCTTTCCTTTCTATCCCTGCCATTTCCCCAGTAAAACACTACCAATCAGAAACCTAGTGAATCACAGCAGAGAAACTGACTGTTCTTGCTTTTGAGTGAACAGCAGAGGAATTTTGTCTCTTGGTTAGAGGATCTCTGTTATTGCTCAGTGAAGAAAAGAAGAATGAGTCTTATGTTTGAATCACAAAAGCATCTCACTTTGGCATTGTGGTGGCCCTCAGAAGGAGTTTGGGTCAATTCCACTGCAGAGCAGATGCTGGAATAGAGCTGGAGAATTGCAGGAGCTTTGATGCAGAGTTTTCTTTTACTTCAGAGACAAAAGTTATATTTGAGCTCTGTTCCCTCACTAAATTATGTAGCTGCTTGGAGCTAGAAAAGGAAGGAAAAAACAAAGCAAAACATACAATTTCATTACACTCCCTAATGGACCTAATTGGTAACACGTGGACCTAATTTTGATTACTCACTCTTCTATTCACTTGTTGTTGGTTAATTGAGGGTGACAATCCCGATTAAACAACTTCTAGTAGCGTGTAATGGCTAATCGTGAACAGGTTAGAAGCTTTCTTTGTCTTTGAAAAGGTCTCTTAACTCTCCAGGGCATGTCTGTTTTGGATTGAAGTCATAATTCCATATTGGATGATTTAAATTCAAGAAAATCCTTTAATATGAAGGTTCAAATAAATGAATTTACACTCTATGTCATATGTTTAGCAGGTGACCGAGACCATGTGCTGTTTACCCCACTGAGCAGACAATTACAATGTGTAAGGGATTTAAATTAGGCTGTAACCAGCCTTGTTGCTAGGGGCCAAAAGTAATGTGGTTAATATAGCAGGCTAGAGCAAGAAGTGGGTTCATTTGGGTCATTGCAGTGACTTCTGATTGAATTTAGGTGATTTCTTCGAAAAAGAGTTCATGCTTCTTTTCTGTCTACTTCTAACTCCAAAACTCCAGACCCAAACAGCCACTGATTTAGGTCGTCTCTATTTCCAAATTGCTGGGCTAAACAATAGGTCTCTCAAAATGCTTCATCTAATGGGGTCAATGAAAATGATTTTGCAAGTTTGTTGTGGATGAGGACACTTTTATTTGCTGTAACCCGCTCTGGTATCCCCAGAATGGTTTCTCAACATGTGCAGGCTAGTACCGTCACTAAAAGATGGAATATAATGACTTGGCTTTATCAACACAGTTCTCATTACTAGCAATGAGAATGGTGTGGGTGAGAGCCATAGCTGTCTTGGGTGAGTATGTGTGAGTCAAGGAACGCTTTGCAAAAAATGATGTTTCCTTTCTTTTATCTCTGTTACTCAAAAAAAATTCTATTTTAGCATCTCACTTTGGCATTGTGGTGGCCCTCAGAAGGAGTTTGGGTCAATTCCACTGCAGAGCAGATGCTGGAATAGAGCTGGAGAATTGCAGGAGCTTTGATGCAGAGTTTTCTTTACTTCAGAGACAAAAGTTATATTTGAGCTCTGTTCCTCACTAAATTATGTAGCTGCTTGGAGCTAGAAAAGGAAGGAAAAAACAAAGCAAAACATACAATTTCATTACACTCCCTAATGGACCTAATTGGTAACACGTGGACCTAATTTTGATTACTCACTCTTCTATTCACTTGTTGTTGGTTAATTGAGGGTGACAATCCCGATTAAACAACTTCTAGTAGCGTGTAATGGCTAATCGTGAACAGGTTAGAAGCTTTCTTTGTCTTTGAAAAGGTCTCTTAACTCTCCAGGGCATGTCTGTTTTGGATTGAAGTCATAATTCCATATTGGATGATTTAAATTCAAGAAAATCCTTTAATATGAAGGTTCAAATAAATGAATTTACACTCTATGTCATATGTTTAGCAGGTGACCGAGACCATGTGCTGTTTACCCCACTGAGCAGACAATTACAATGTGTAAGGGATTTAAATTAGGCTGTAACCAGCCTTGTTGCTAGGGGCCAAAAGTAATGTGGTTAATATAGCAGGCTAGAGCAAGAAGTGGGTTCATTTGGGTCATTGCAGTGACTTCTGATTGAATTTAGGTGATTTCTTCGAAAAAGAGTTCATGCTTCTTTTCTGTCTACTTCTAACTCCAAAACTCCAGACCCAAACAGCCACTGATTTAGGTCGTCTCTATTTCCAAATTGCTGGGCTAAACAATAGGTCTCTCAAAATGCTTCATCTAATGGGGTCAATGAAAATGATTTTGCAAGTTTGTTGTGGATGAGGACACTTTTTATTTGCTGTAACCGTCGCTCTGGTATCCCCAGAATGGTTTCTCAACATGTGCAGGCTAGTACAGTCACTAAAAGATGGAATATAATGACTTGGCTTTATCAACACAGTTCTCATTACTAGCAATGAGAATGGTGTGGGTGAGAGCCATAGCTGTCTTGGGTGAGTATGTGTGAGTCAAGGAACGCTTTGCAAAAAATGATGTTTCCCTTTCTTTTATCTCACAACCGTCAAATTTAAAATTCATGAAAGTCATCATCTCACTTTGACATGATCTATGGATAAAGTTGGACATGAATAATTGGAAAAATTGGCATAGCCCATTTCAGGATGTGTCTCTGAATTTCTTTTCCATCTTTCTCAAGCATCTTTCCTTTGACTCACTGTGAGGACAGTGTTCAGGGAAGTGAGTCACACTGGTCTGCTGCTTAACCAATCAGCCAGCCTCTGTAACGTTTCTTCCATTTTTGATTCAACGTCCTACTCTGTTTCCTTTGCTTTTCTCAGACTCATTTGCAATACACATAGGCAGAATATAAATGACACATTTCCTCAAGGGGTCAGGGGAACTGGAGTAAAGAATCATGTAATAGTTTTCTGCCTGAGTTCCTTTTCTTATTCCTTTACAGGCTCACAGCTAAAAGGAGACCCATAAGGCCTGTCTATTAACTAATAGCTATAGGTTCTGTTGTGAACAATTAGGGACCCCAAAATATCACTAAAATAAGATATATATATTATAAGATATAAGATATATTATAAGATATATAATGGCATATAATTATTATATATAGTATAATATATATTTTATATTATATCAATATATAATATTAGTATATCAATAATATATTATAAATAATATATTAATATATACTGTATTTTATATATTTTATATATGTTATATATGTTATATATATTATTAAAATATATATTTAACACATATTAAATATATACAATATGTCATATTTGCAAATATATGATGTATATATTATATTTATAATATAATACTATATTATAATAATATAATATAATTATAATATATATTAATATATTATTTATCAATATATTATAGTTATGATATTAACATGTATCATATTAATATATAATATATCACTAATATTATAGATATACTAATATGTCATATCATATAAAATATTAATAATATATGTTATATTAGTGTATATCCTATATATATTCTTATATAAAAGTATAGATACAGAGGCCAAAATGATGGCTTTGCAGTCATCTGGGACACAAGTTGCTTCCAGCTGTCCATCTTATCAAAGTTGGTGAACTGGGTATGTGACCCTCATCCTCATGGATGAAGCATAGCCCTTAAATGGTGTGGGTGAGCTATTTTGGTGATTTTCAAGGAACGCTTTGCAAACATGATTTTTCCCTTTCTTTTATCTCACAACCGTCAAATTTAAAATTCATGAAAGTCATCATCTCACTTTGACATGATCTATGGATAAAGTTGGACATGAATAATTGGAAAAATTGGCATAGCCCATTTCAGGATGTGTCTCTGAATTTCTTTTCCATCTTTCTCAAGCATCTTTCCTTTGACTCACTGTGAGGACAGTGTTCAGGGAAGTGAGTCACACTGGTCTGCTGCTTAACCAATCAGCCAGCCTCTGTAACGTTTCTTCCATTTTTGATTCAACGTCCTACTCTGTTTCCTTTGCTTTTCTCAGACTCATTTGCAATACACATAGGCAGAATATAAATGACACATTTCCTCAAGGGGTCAGGGGAACTGGAGTAAAGAATCATGTAATAGTTTTCTGCCTGAGTTCCTTTTCTTATTCCTTTACAGGCTCACAGCTAAAAGGAGACCCATAAGGCCTGTCTATTAACTAATAGCTATAGGTTCTGTTGTGAACAATTAGGGACCCCAAAATATCACTAAAATAAGATATATATATTATAAGATATAAGATATATTATAAGATATATAATGGCATATAATTATTATATATAGTATAATATATATTTTATATTATATCAATATATAATATTAGTATATCAATAATATATTATAAATAATATATTAATATATACTGTATTTTATATATTTTATATATGTTATATATGTTATATATATTATTAAAATATATATTTAACACATATTAAATATATACAATATGTCATATTTGCAAATATATGATGTATATATTATATTTATAATATAATACTATATTATAATAATATAATCTAATTATAATATATAAGTATATATTATTTATCAATATATTATAGTTATGATATTAACATGTATCATATTAATATATAATATATCACTAATATTATAGATATACTAATATGTCATATCATATAAAATATTAATAATATATGTTATATTAGTGTATATCCTATATATATTCTTATATAAAAGTATAGATACAGAGGCCAAAATGATGGCTTTGCAGTCATCTGGGACACAAGTTGCTTCCAGCTGTCCATCTTATCAAAGTTGGTGAACTGGGTATGTGACCCTCATCCTCATGGATGAAGCATAGCCCTTACAATCAGGTTCCACAAAACAGGACAGAGAAATAGGAGAGGACTTGCCCTCTACCATTAAGGACACACCTTCAGAGTTACACATATCACATCTCACAGTTGGAACTTAATCACTTAGTCATACTCAGTGGCAGGGGAAGCCGAGAAATGTTAGGGGCAGCCTTTTATCCAGCTAAAATTTTGGGCTCTAATAATGAGCAAGAGGTGGAGGACACACTAAGAGACATCCAAAAGTCCTCTACCGTGGTCTGTCCAGGTGGAAATCTAAAAAGCTATGTGTATCTCTTCTGCACATGCAGAGTACACTCACCACCCTCCCCCCAAAGGATTCACCTCAAAAATCCTGCCCAGTTATTGCAGCAGCAGTCCAGGTTCAGGATCCCTGGGTGATGCTTGGTCCCTTCTATGAGGTCAGAATAGGGTTTTGTTTAGAATTTCGCTTTTCTGATCTCATCTCATCAGTGGTATAGTAACATTATAATTGTAGCAAAAACTGCAATTTGTAAAAGGAGAGAATGCAAATTCTTTTCGGTCATCAGGCTGTAGCATTTATCATATCCTGCTGGACCGGAGGGAGGAGGGAGTGAGGAGAGTAAGTCTCCTGCTTAGCCCATCTGTACAGGCTCTTGGTTCTGACCTTCTGGGAGGTGCTCTCTTCTTCCGTGATCCTCCCTGACCACATCTGAAGCAGACTCTGGTAGTGTGTCTTTTTTCTCAGACTCCTTCCTGCTGGTGGAGGATTTGGGTTCCAGGGGTTGCTTTAGGGCTCAAATGATCATAAGCTTTGTCAGGCCAGGCCCGTGGTTTATTTGGCAATACAATTCCCTTACAAAACAAGTAAGTGTCTGGTCTATTTGTTTATCAATATATTATAGTTATGATATTAACATGTATCATATTAATATATAATATATCACTAATATTATAGATATACTAATATGTCATATCATATAAAATATTAATAATATATGTTATATTAGTGTATATCCTATATATATTCTTATATAAAAGTATAGATACAGAGGCCAAAATGATGGCTTTGCAGTCATCTGGGACACAAGTTGCTTCCAGCTGTCCATCTTATCAAAGTTGGTGAACTGGGTATGTGACCCTCATCCTCATGGATGAAGCATAGCCCTTACAATCAGGTTCCACAAAACAGGACAGAGAAATAGGAGAGGACTTGCCCTCTACCATTAAGGACACACCTTCAGAGTTACACATATCACATCTCACAGTTGGAACTTAATCACTTAGTCATACTCAGTGGCAGGGGAAGCCGAGAAATGTTAGGGGCAGCCTTTTATCCAGCTAAAATTTTGGGCTCTAATAATGAGCAAGAGGTGGAGGACACACTAAGAGACATCCAAAAGTCCTCTACCGTGGTCTGTCCAGGTGGAAATCTAAAAAGCTATGTGTATCTCTTCTGCACATGCAGAGTACACTCACCACCCTCCCCCCAAAGGATTCACCTCAAAAATCCTGCCCAGTTATTGCAGCAGCAGTCCAGGTTCAGGATCCCTGGGTGATGCTTGGTCCCTTCTATGAGGTCAGAATAGGGTTTTGTTTAGAATTTCGCTTTTCTGATCTCATCTCATCAGTGGTATAGTAACATTATAATTGTAGCAAAAACTGCAATTTGTAAAAGGAGAGAATGCAAATTCTTTTCGGTCATCAGGCTGTAGCATTTATCATATCCTGCTGGACCGGAGGGAGGAGGGAGTGAGGAGAGTAAGTCTCCTGCTTAGCCCATCTGTACAGGCTCTTGGTTCTGACCTTCTGGGAGGTGCTCTCTTCTTCCGTGATCCTCCCTGACCACATCTGAAGCAGACTCTGGTAGTGTGTCTTTTTTCTCAGACTCCTTCCTGCTGGTGGAGGATTTGGGTTCCAGGGGTTGCTTTAGGGCTCAAATGATCATAAGCTTTGTCAGGCCAGGCCCGTGGTTTATTTGGCAATACAATTCCCTTACAAAACAAGTAAGTGTCTGGTCTATTTGTTTCTGGTGAATATCACTTTGAGGAAGCAGAGCTGAAGGACTCATGGACTCATGGTTTTTGAAATTAAAGAGTTAATTGCTCAGTCGTATCTGACTTTTTGTAGCCCTGTGGACTATAGCCCCCCAGTCTCCTCTGTCCATGGAATTCTCTAGGCAGGATATTGGAGTGGTTTGCCATGCCCTTCTCCAGGGGATCTTCCCAACCCAGGGACCAGACGTGGGTCTCCTGTATTGCAGGCAGATTCTTTACCATCTGAACCACTAGAATAGTCTTTTACTTATTGACTGCTGTGCTGTTTACCACTCTGCCTACCTATTGATTTGCCAGGGCTGCCATAAGAAAGCACCACTGAGAGGGTGGCACAAACAACAGAAATTTGTTTTCCTGAAACTCTGGAGGCTAGAAGTCTAATATCGAGATGTCTGAGGTCTCTCTCCTTGGCTTCTAGACAGCCATCCCCTCCGTATATCTTCACATGGTCTTCCCCATGGCCATGTGTATGTGTGCTTTGTCATGTCTGACTCTTCACAAACTGTAGCCCACCAGGCTCCTGTGTTCATGGGATTTCCCAGGTAAGAGTACTACAATGGGTTGCCATTTCCTCCTCCAGAGGACCTTCCTGACCCAGAGATCAAAACTGCATCTCTTGAGCCTCCTGCATTGGCAGTCGGATTCTTTACCACTCTGCCACCTGGGAAGCCACACCTCCCCCACACACCCCCATGTCATATCTATATCCTAGTCTTCTCTTCTTACATGGACACAAGATGCAGTGAATTGTGGCCATTCTAATGACTTCATTTTAACTTCATTACATTTTTAAATATCTCAAAATTTAGTCACATTCTGACTTACTGAGGATTAGAACTTCAACATAGAAATGTGGAGGAGCACAATTCTCCCTGTACTGCTCCCTTTTAGTTACCTAAAATGTTGGAATGGCAACATCTTGGATGTATTCTTTATTACTAGGCTGGTTTCCACTGCTAGAAAACTTTCATATGACAGAGACTGAAAACAGATTTATCTCCTGCTATGTCTACAGTTCCCTTTTAAAAGGATTCAGTTTGGGTACAGAAGCAGTTGGCCTTTTCATTCTTACAAGGCCTCAGCTTTAATAGGCTTTTACAAAAACTTAGATTGCAACCCTTAGGCAGAATTATGTTTATTCCCATTTCTGCAACTGATTAGTTCTATTTGGAAACAATTTTGTCCCAAGTCTTTTGTCAGCAGAGTCAAGGGCCAACATTTTGAATTTTCAGTCATATGGCCGAGGGCTACAAGTTGGGTTGGTTGGGTATTGAAAGAGGCAGTTTTATCAAATATTGAGCTGTAGAGTAACTTGGGGTCCCAGCCTGCTCACTGCTTGGTATCACACTTTTAATTCAGTGATGAACATTGGATCTATTTGGCTATGACTAATAAAAATTCAGAATAATAGTGGCTTGAATAAGACTGAAGATTTTTTTCTCTCTTAAAATCAAGATGTAGCTACTTTAGGATTAATAGAGGATTCCCCAGTGGCTCAGCAGTAAAGAATCTGGCTCCAGTGCTAGGATTTAACCCAGGATGGGTATTCCCTCAAGGGGGCCTCTGGAGGCTAGAAGTCTAATATCGAGATGTCTGAGGTCTCTCTCCTTGGCTTCTAGACAGCCATCCCCTCCGTATATCTTCACATGGTCTTCCCCATGGCCATGTGTATGTGTGCTTTGTCATGTCTGACTCTTCACAAACTGTAGCCCACCAGGCTCCTGTGTTCATGGGATTTCCCAGGTAAGAGTACTACAATGGGTTGCCATTTCCTCCTCCAGAGGACCTTCCTGACCCAGAGATCAAAACTGCATCTCTTGAGCCTCCTGCATTGGCAGTCGGATTCTTTACCACTCTGCCACCTGGGAAGCCACACCTCCCCCACACCCCATGTCATATCTATATCCTAGTCTTCTCTTCTTACATGGACACAAGATGCAGTGAATTGTGGCCATTCTAATGACTTCATTTTAACTTCATTACATTTTTAAATATCTCAAAATTTAGTCACATTCTGACTTACTGAGGATTAGAACTTCAACATAGAAATGTGGAGGAGCACAATTCTCCCTGTACTGCTCCCTTTTAGTTACCTAAAATGTTGGAATGGCAACATCTTGGATGTATTCTTTATTACTAGGCTGGTTTCCACTGCTAGAAAACTTTCATATGACAGAGACTGAAAACAGATTTATCTCCTGCTATGTCTACAGTTCCCTTTTAAAAGGATTCAGTTTGGGTACAGAAGCAGTTGGCCTTTTCATTCTTACAAGGCCTCAGCTTTAATAGGCTTTTACAAAAACTTAGATTGCAACCCTTAGGCAGAATTATGTTTATTCCCATTTCTGCAACTGATTAGTTCTATTTGGAAACAATTTTGTCCCAAGTCTTTTGTCAGCAGAGTCAAGGGCCAACATTTTGAATTTTCAGTCATATGGCCGAGGGCTACAAGTTGGGTTGGTTGGGTATTGAAAGAGGCAGTTTTATCAAATATTGAGCTGTAGAGTAACTTGGGGTCCCAGCCTGCTCACTGCTTGGTATCACACTTTTAATTCAGTGATGAACATTGGATCTATTTGGCTATGACTAATAAAAATTCAGAATAATAGTGGCTTGAATAAGACTGAAGATTTCTTTCTCTCTTTAAAATCAAGATGTAGCTACTTTAGGATTAATAGAGGGATTCCCCAGTGGCTCAGCAGTAAAGAATCTGGCTCCAGTGCAGGATACGCAGGTTCAGTCCTTGAGTCAGGAAGACCCCCTGGAGGAGGGCATGGAAATTTATTCTAGTATTCTTCTGGGAAAATCCCATGGACAGAGGAGCCTGGTGGGCTCCAGTCCATGGGGTTGCAAAGAGTTGGACACGACTGAAGCAACTGAACGTGCACAGATGGTAAGACCTTATTACCACAAGTATCTTGGACCCAGGCTCCTTCAAATTTTCAACTTGATCATATGTTAGGAGTGGTTCTTACCAACTTTTTCCCAACTGGTGCTTCTACTCTTGCATCCATTTTTCAAGGAGCAGGATGAATAAAGAAGAAGGAGCAGACCCTTTTCCTTCAAAGACACATCTCGGCAGGTGTATCTACAAAGTTCTGCTTATGTTTCATTGACTGGAACTTTGTCACATGGCTTCCTCCTACTTGAGAAAGAGTCTGGGAAATATGAC
The DNA here is from genome assembly GCA_022376925.1 of Tragulus kanchil. NCBI lineage: Eukaryota > Metazoa > Chordata > Mammalia > Artiodactyla > Tragulidae > Tragulus > Tragulus kanchil. The sequence goes on along the minus strand of JAIOJX010000004.1, from coordinate 237,608,250 downwards.
TGAATGGAAGTTGTTAACTTTTAAACATTGTTATCACTGGGGAAGAGGGGAGGATAGATATTGGAGGACAACTGGGAGTCTCTCCTACAACTGGGAAAGTTTTCTTCCTCTTTAATCCCATTTCCTCAAGCTTCTGTGTGCTTTCAGCTATACAGCAGTAACTCTCAATGTTCACAGTGAAGCCATGAAAGGAATAGTAAGGGCCTGAATCAGTTCTGGACTCTTTAAATATCAGATTGTATTTGGAGCTATATTGGGGTGCATTTAGTGGTATTTTAATTCCAGCAAAATTGACATTTAATGTGTAATAATAACTAACAGTCATAAATATTAACTATTAAGAACTTGCCACATACCAGCTACTATGTTAAGCATTTCATGTACATTTTTCCATTTAGTCTTCCAAGAGCAATGAAAATGGGTTTTAGTGGCACCTTTTTTTTTTAACTTTTATTTTAACTTTTACAGAGTTATGTTGTTTACAGATATGCATGTTCCCAGATTAGTCATATGTATATCCCCCCCTTCCCATCCCTCCTAGCCATCACACAGCACCCCCGAAGGATCTCCTTTTCTCACAGAGCAATGACTATAGCTATTTTCTTCACTTATGATAGTACAGGAGTGGCACCTTTTTTTTCATGAAGAGACTTGTTTGGAGGAGTTAAGTGACTTGCTTAAGAGCACATGGCTCTTAAGTGATGAAGCTCGAATTTGTTACTTGTATGAGTTGCTTTAAAGCCTGATATATATATATATATATATATATATATCTCATCTGAGAATATTAAGGACTGGGAATTTTGTGCACTAGGGAGTATTTGACAATGTCTAGAGGTATTTTTGATTGTTACAACTGGGAGGTGACTACTGGCATCAAGAGGGTACATGACAGAGATACTGCTAAACAGTCCACAGTGCACAGGATGACGTCTCACATGGGAATGAACTGGCCCAAAATGTCTTTGGTGTCACAGTTGAGAAACCCTGAATTAAGCCCCATTACTTCACATTTGGTAGATGCTTTGGCCCTTACTAATGGGTAGGAGATGATTTGTATCCGTTTCGACTGTTAATCTCTGGAAACAGGGAATTTCCATTCCTGTGTAAAGGGCTAAAATTTTCTTAGTCAATAGGGATCAGTTCTTCATTTTAGAATGTAGCTGATTTGGGGAAAAAGATCAAGTTTTTGGAGATGTGGGAATAGGGAAACTTACAAAAAGAGAATCCAAAACAGTATTTAGAAAGTAATTATTTTGTATGTCACACTTCTGAAATTTTTAATGGAAAAGGAAACTTCCATCCCAATTCAAAAGGAAGTAAGTTATTCATCCATTGTCTTTCTTGGCCTTGACTTGGGCATAAGAACATATATTTGGAACATGGGGCAACTTTGATGCTACTCTTAGGCTATTTGGTGCATGGATTTTAAATCTTGTAACTGGTTTAACATTAAAAGACAAACTTTCCTTTAAATAGGCTTTTACTATTTAAAGTGAACTTAAAGTGAACAGAACTTGTCCTAGGCAACCCAGGTAGTAAAGAACTATGACTTTTCTACCCATAAAGAGACTGTGGCTTACTGGAGAGAAACAGCCAACAAAACAGTAGTCCTAATAGGGTAAGAGGGGACTAAGGGATACATTGGGGATCAGTGACAGCAGAATGAGATATAGTAGAGCCAGATGTGGGGTACCATGGACTCACAGAGGAGAAAATGTCTGTCACTGTGAAAGAGGTGGAGAAGACCATGACAGCTGCCCAAAGAAGGCGAGATTTTAGTCAATTCTTTCTTTTTTTATTTTTTTTTTAATTTTGGCCTCTCTTATTGTTTTTTTTATTTTTATTTATTTATTTTCATCCATCTTTACTCTTTGGCCTGTGTGGGCCTCTCATCTCAGTGGCCTCTCTTGCAGCAGAGCACCAGCTCTGGGCATATGAGCTCCAGAGCGCTGGCCCGTAATTGGATACACTGGTCCAGCCACTCCACGGCACGTGGGACCTTCCCGGGCCAGGGATCGATCCGGTGCCCATTGTGTTGCAAGGCAGACTTTTACCCACTGGAACACCAGGGAAGCCACAGTCAATTCTTTCTTAAATTTTATTAGAGTGTAGTTGATTTACAATGTTGTGTTAGTTTCAAGTACACAGCAAAGTGATCCAATTATATATATTACCGATTATATATTCATTCCTTTTAAGATTCTTTTCTTATATAGGTTATCACAAAATATTGAGTAGAATTCCATGTGCTGTGCAGTAGGTCCTTGTTGGTTGTCTATCTTGTATACAGTAGTGTGTGTTCATCCCAAGCTTCTAATTTACCCCTCCCCCACCATGTTTCCCCTTTGATAACCATAAGTTTGCTTTCAGTATTGGTCAAGTCTGTTTCTCTTCTATAAATAAGCTCATTTGTATCATTTTTTAAAATTAGATTCCACATATGAATGATATGGTTTGATATTTTTCTCTGATTTACTTCGCTTAGTGTGATAATCTGTAGGTCCATCTACATTGCTGCAAGTGGCTTCATTCCATTCTATATTATGGCTGAGTAATATTTCATTGTGTATATGTACTGCTTCTTGTTTATCCATTTTCAAAACTGTAAGGAAACCATAAGGAAGTGGGGGAGGGGCATAAGGAGATAAGAATGGCCAGACTACATGGCACAAGTTTAGTTTCCGTCTTGAAACCCAGTGTACACGCTGAGCCACATCTGCTTCCCCCTAACATGGTGGCACCTTTTTCTTTGCATATAATTTTCTTCTATTACACTCTTTGTATCCGAGGGCTTCCTAGGTGGCCGTAGTAGTAAAGAACTCACTTGCCAATGCAGGAGACATAAGAGACATGGATTTGATCCTTGGGTAGGGAAGATCCCCTGGAGGAGGGCATGGCAACCCACTGTAGTATTCTTGCCTAGAGAATCCCATGCACAGAGGAGCCTGGTGGGCTGCAGCCCATAGGTTTGCAAAAAATCAGATGTAACTGAAACAGTTTACTCAACACACCCATCTGGCTTCTGGGACTGTGTCCGCCTTGAGGGAAAGTCTATTGAAAATTAGCACGCATGTTTGCTTATAGCCATGATAAGGACTGACACTTGAGGTGTTGGATGCAGCACCTGTAAAGCCATGGAGAGAAATATCAAGGCATGGCTTACAGAGCACTCAACAGGACTTGCAGACACTATCACTTTAGGAAGAACACTGGTGGCTACGTGAGAGATGGATGAAGTGATGCTTCAGGAGATGAGACTAAAGTCAGGGTTCACTGTAATGTCATTGGGCTTTTTACCAGTAGCACTGAACAGACATTTGGTTATCACAAAATATTGAGTAGAATTCCATGTGCTGTGCAGTAGGTCCTTGTTGGTTGTCTATCTTGTATACAGTAGTGTGTGTTCATCCCAAGCTTCTAATTTACCCCTCCCCCACCATGTTTCCTTTGATAACCATAAGTTTGCTTTCAGTATTGGTCAAGTCTGTTTCTCTTCTATAAATAAGCTCATTTGTATCATTTTTTAAAATTAGATTCCACATATGAATGATATGGTTTGATATTTTTCTCTGATTTACTTCGCTTAGTGTGATAATCTGTAGGTCCATCTACATTGCTGCAAGTGGCTTCATTCCATTCTATATTATGGCTGAGTAATATTTCATTGTGTATATGTACTGCTTCTTGTTTATCCATTTTCAAAACTGTAAGGAAACCATAAGGAAGTGGGGGAGGGGCATAAGGAGATAAGAATGGCCAGACTACATGGCACAAGTTTAGTTTCCGTCTTGAAACCCAGTGTACACGCTGAGCCACATCTGCTTCCCCCTAACATGGTGGCACCTTTTTCTTTGCATATAATTTTCTTCTATTACACTCTTTGTATCCGAGGGCTTCCTAGGTGGCCGTAGTAGTAAAGAACTCACTTGCCAATGCAGGAGACATAAGAGACATGGATTTGATCCTTGGGTAGGGAAGATCCCCTGGAGGAGGGCATGGCAACCCACTGTAGTATTCTTGCCTAGAGAATCCCATGCACAGAGGAGCCTGGTGGGCTGCAGCCCATAGGTTTGCAAAAAATCAGATGTAACTGAAACAGTTTACTCAACACACCCATCTGGCTTCTGGGACTGTGTCCGCCTTGAGGGAAAGTCTATTGAAAATTAGCACGCATGTTTGCTTATAGCCATGATAAGGACTGACACTTGAGGTGTTGGATGCAGCACCTGTAAAGCCATGGAGAGAAATATCAAGGCATGGCTTACAGAGCACTCAACAGGACTTGCAGACACTATCACTTTAGGAAGAACACTGGTGGCTACGTGAGAGATGGATGAAGTGATGCTTCAGGAGATGAGACTAAAGTCAGGGTTCACTGTAATGTCATTGGGGCAAATTTAACATAAGTGTGACCCAATGCTGTAATTAGCTTTAATCTTTTGAAACAGACATTAACAAGGAGATCACCTGCTATAAACATTTTACTGGCAGCAGGGTATGAATCATAAATAGGCTGAATTTGGAGGGAACAGTCGTGTTAGCCAAATATCTTTTTGGCACAAAGAATCAATAAAATGATAAAATGATACATACATCTCCAAGGGCTAGAAAGCTCCTGAGAAGACTCTAGTTCTTCCTCTACAAATTTAACTTTACAAGATGTCCTCAGAATCTGGATATCCCCCTAATTGTTAGAGGGAACTTTTCATTCACTAATTTGTGTGTGAAGAAGGAAAAAACTTAATATGATTCTGGGACATTTGTGATTTTGGAATTTTTTAAAATTTCAGTAACAGTTTCATAAACTTACGTATGATTAAAATCAGAAAAGACCTTAGAAATATCTTTCAATTTCCTGATTTTTACAAATGAGAACTATGAAGTCCAAAGACACTGTGGAATTTGTCCAAGTCCAGTATTAGCTATTTGGCTATCTGGGATCTGGACTGAATTTTCTGGCTTTAGTCCAGGATTTTCTCCATCAGAAAATTATTATTATTATCACTTTTGGGGCCACTTATGTTGGTCTTTCATTTATTCATTTTCATCCATCCTTGTTCTTCGGCCTGTGTGGGCCTCCCATTGCAGTGGCCTCTGTCGCTGCAGAGCACCGGCTCTGGGCGCATGTGCTCCAGAGCTCCAGCTTGGTAGTTGGACATATCGGTCCAGCTGCTCTGTGGCACATGGGATCTTCCCAGGCCAGGGGTCAAACTGGTGCCCCTTGCACTGCACGGCAGTGTCCTTACCCACTGGACCACCAGGGAAGCACACAAAATTATTTTTTTAACCTAAAAGCTTAAAGCAGCTAGCAGGGATTATTTCCATTTCATAGCAAATTTCCTCAGTTCCTCTGTCGAGTATTTCAAGAATATATTTCCTCTTAGTTTTGTCTGTTTTAAACAGGTGATCAGACTAATCTTTGGTTTGCTTATGTTTGATGGTTTTCTTCTTATTTTTGAAAGATATAAAAATTCCTGTGGATTGTCTTGTTATTGTTACAAAAAAAATGGGGAAAAACTCTCTATAGTTAGAGAACCAATGTCCCAGACCTTTTGTGAGGTTAGACAAGCTCTTAAATTCATGAAGAAACACTTAGTAATAAAATATTCTGCATTTCCTGCAGGAGCGCGATAGATGAGAAAGGCAGACAATGAAATAAAATAGTGTATTAAAGTCTCCTAAATATTTTGGAAAAGGTTTCCATAAGACTTTGCAAAACAGTGTGTGGTAAACCCATTCTTGACTACAAATAGGAATTATTATTCTTTGATCCAAGAGATAGTTTCTTACAGTCAAATGGGGGTGTTGCCACTTCATCTGACCTGATGTTTCATAAATCATAAACTCTGCTTCAGAGAGGGGCCCTTTCTTCTTCTAGAGTTCTCCAGGCTAGTCCAGGCTTGCTCTGGGGGCCATCCATATAATTTTTTAATTTTTAAAAAGATTGAAGCTAAGCACTGTCATTGTTCCAGCACAACTCTTTTCTCCAACTCTTTTCTGGGTCAGCATATTCAGATTTTCCCAGATGTAGCTTGGCCTCAGTAAGGCTCAGTGACTCAAGTTTCTGTTGTATAAACAAGAAGAAGGTTTATACTTACTGCCCAAATTTATGTTGCTAGGATCTTTATTCATGGTAATTTTGATCCATACCACATCTCTGTAGGTTAAAAATTATGTTGTCTGCACTTGCAAAAATTTAGATGGTTTTTGAATGAAGAGATAAACTCTCTAGACAGCTTTCCATCCTGAATTTTATGGAGTACACATTGCTATTGCTTCCCCCAGCCTTCCCCCGAAATTTCCACGATTCCTCTTTTCCTGAGCTTTTATTGGACACATGACTTCTGAGCATGAGGTTGTATTTACCAGTTTCCCTTCTAACTGGTCTGGCCATGTGACTAAATTTGTCCAATTAGTTGTGACCTTCAATATGTGTGACTGATGAATTTTGCAACTTGGAGGGTCTGCAGTGCTCCCTGCCCTGCCCTTCTCGCTGCATGGGTGTTGCCAAGAACTCAGAGGTGGAAGCTGTGTTCTGATGATGGCAAAGCTGTCCTGTCAGTCCTGCCCTGCTTCCTTCTAAACTATCATGTGAGAAACAAATAATTTCTGTCTTATTTAAGTCCCCGTATTCTAGGTATTTTTGTATGTCCACTAAGCCTTGTCCTAATTAATATACCTTGCTGGAGTGTTTAAAACCATTCCAAACGATTTGTGCTTGGAAGGAGAGGAGGCTGTGGAAACATTTGTATGTAAGCAACAGTAAGTAAGACTAAAGTACCCTTCAAGAGGATTTCTAGACAGCAGAGTCATTCCCAGCACAACTGCTGAATGGGAAACTTGATCCTAGCCTCACACCCTCCCAGAAGTTTGTTCATCTCTGTCCAGTTCTGCTTTTGAAGGATTTGTTGCCTGAGTGTAAACCAGGCCCTGATGTTTCCTCAGGCTGTAAGGCCTTCTGCTGATGATACTGTAATGGCTTCTGAAACTGGAGTATGTTTAGAAGCATGATTTGCAGGAGAAGAAAATGAACATCTGATGTAGTCATGGATGAGAATGGAGTCAGAATTTGGGGGAGAATGGACACATGTATATATATATATATATATATATATATGGCTGAGTCCATTCACGGTTCATCTGAAACCATCATAATATTTTTTTACGGGCTGGCTATACCTCAATACAAAATAACATGTTTGAAAAAAAAGAGAAAAACCCTTGTGGTCCAGTAGTTAAGCATTTGCCTCGCAATCCAGCAGATATGAGTTTGATCCTTCGTTGAGGAACTAAGATCCCATATACCACAGAACAACCAAGCCCACAACTAGAGAGTCCGTGTGCCGCAGTGGATAAATACATAAATATTTAAAAAATAAAGTAGCCAGGAGTACTATGCTCAGGTACTGAGCATAGCCATTTCATAAACATTTCACTGAATCCTCACTAAAGTCCTATGGCATTGATATTTTGTTTGTTGTTTGCAGATGATGAAACATACTGTTCAAAAAACTGAGAAGCTCAGTTAAACTTACATGGTAAGGAGAAAAGCAGAGATTTGAACTCAAGACTTTAGAATTCCAAAGTTATTCTTTTCCTAATAGTAGTGGTGGTCTGTGGAAGGAAAGAAAGCCCTTGATTAGAGATATTCAATATGCGTGATGCTCCAGGATCTCAGCAAAAATATGTTATCTCTTTAGTCCCCACTCCTGCCTGGCTTACATGCTCTCCTACTGATGTCCCATCTCTGTGCTTTCTTTTTTTTTTTTTTTTGGGCCACACTGCATGGCATGTGGGATCTTAGTTTCTCAACCAGGGATGGAACTCATGTCCCCTGCATTGGAAGCATGCTTCAGCTGCTGGCCTACCAGGGGAGTCCCACTATATTTTCAGATAGTAGCTCTTCTTGATTTGCAGAAACATGGGGCTAATTGGGACCTCACAATATCATTCCTTTCATCGCACTGCCTTTAGACAGTACTATACCAAAATGATTCTTGGTTTTTAAAATCCTTCACAGTCCTTAGCAGAGTGATTCAGTTCTTTCACAACCTTCACTGAATAGAAATTCTTCTTTCAATGTGACTTAAGTCCTTTATGCTGTAATTTGGATGAGTGGTGTGAACGTCTTATTGAGTAAGGAAGAGCAGAAATTCTCATTACTCTTTGAGAGTCCTTTCTGTTGTAGAAATGTATTTGTTACGCTACTCTTTTTTTGTTGTTTTTCCTCTTTGGAATAATAATCCAGGTTCTTTTAACCTGTCCTCATCTGCTTCATTTTTGATCTTTGTGGGTTTCTTTAGATATAACTCTACACATTTTGTTTTTTTTTTTTTTTTTTAAGATTTATTTATTTATTTATTTTTGGGCGGGGGTCGGTTTTGGGGAGGGAGGGGAGCGGGCGGGCCACTTTTATTGGTCTTTCATTTCTCTATTTTTCATCCATCTTTGTTCTTTGGCTCCTGTGGGCCTCCCATCACAGTGGCCTCTGTTGTCGCAGAGCACCGGCTCTGGGCGCATGCGCTCCAGAGCTCCGGCTCGGTGATTGGACACATCGGTCCAGCCGCTCTGCAGCACGTGGGATCTTCCCAGGCCAGGGATCGAACTGGCGCCCCTTGCACTGCAAGGCGGTGTCCTTATCCACTGGACCACCAGGGGAAGCCCCATTTTTTATTTTTTATTTGTGAAACCAAAGACTGGAGCAGTAGCACTTGATAATGTCTGTTACTTTCTAGGTGCACAGCACAGTGGTGAGTGTCATGGTAGTGTGCATCTTATTTAACTTTCCCCACTATTCTGTGAGCAAAGTACTATGATTGCCTCTGTTCTATAATGGAGGAAGCAGATGCTAAGAGAGGTGAAGTATGGTATCTGCTAAAATATGGAGGAGATCATTTCCAAACCTGTCTCTCAGAAATGAGGGGACCACCTTTCATTCAATCTTTAAAACTCTCTTGAATTATATGGTTCCTCTTGGAGAAGGAAATAGCAAAGTACTCCAGTATTCTTGCCTGGAAAATTCCATGGACAGAGAAGCCTGATGAGCTACAGTCCATGGGGTCTCAAATATCTATCTATACATACATACATACATACGTACATACATACATACAGGGAGCCCCTGATGGCTTAGTGGTGAGGACTCTGCCTGCAATGCAGGAGACCTGGGTTCCATCCCTGGGTTGGGAAGATTTCCCCTGGAGGGGAGGGCATGTCAACCTATTCCAGTATTTTTGCTGGAGAACCCCATGGTTGGAGGAGCCTGATGGGCTGCAGTCCATTGGCTCACACAGAGTTGGACATGGCTGAAATGACTACACAGCAGCAACTTCTGAAGCCACATAGGCCTGGGACTTCCCCAGTGGGTCAGTGGTTAAGAATCTACCTTCCAAAGCAGGGGACATGCATTTAATCCCTGGTTGAGGAACAAATCTCACATGTTTTGGGGCAGCTAAGCTCCACACGCTGCAAAAAGAAACCTGATGCAGCCAAATAAATTAAAAAAGGTCACATAGGCCTGAGAAAGCACACTGTCAATAAGTTGCCTTGGGCCTCCCATCACAGTGGCCTCTGTTGTCGCAGAGCACCGGCTCTGGGCGCATGCGCTCCAGAGCTCCGGCTCGGTGATTGGACACATCGGTCCAGCCGCTCTGCAGCACGTGGGATCTTCCCAGGCCAGGGATCGAACTGGCGCCCCTTGCACTGCAAGGCGGTGTCCTTATCCACTGGACCACCAGGGGAAGCCCCATTTTTTATTTTTTATTTGTGAAACCAAAGACTGGAGCAGTAGCACTTGATAATGTCTGTTACTTTCTAGGTGCACAGCACAGTGGTGAGTGTCATGGTAGTGTGCATCTTATTTAACTTTCCCCACTATTCTGTGAGCAAAGTACTATGATTGCCTCTGTTCTATAATGGAGGAAGCAGATGCTAAGAGAGGTGAAGTATGGTATCTGCTAAAATATGGAGGAGATCATTTCCAAACCTGTCTCTCAGAAATGAGGGGACCACCTTTCATTCAATCTTTAAAAACTCTCTTGAATTATATGGTTCCTCTTGGAGAAGGAAATAGCAAAGTACTCCAGTATTCTTGCCTGGAAAATTCCATGGACAGAGAAGCCTGATGAGCTACAGTCCATGGGGTCTCAAATATCTATCTATACATACATACATACATACGTACATACATACATACAGGGAGCCCCTGATGGCTTAGTGGTGAGGACTCTGCCTGCAATGCAGGAGACCTGGGTTCCATCCCTGGGTTGGGAAGATTTCCCCTGGAGGGGAGGGCATGTCAACCTATTCCAGTATTTTTGCTGGAGAACCCCATGGTTGGAGGAGCCTGATGGGCTGCAGTCCATTGGCTCACACAGAGTTGGACATGGCTGAAATGACTACACAGCAGCAACTTCTGAAGCCACATAGGCCTGGGACTTCCCCAGTGGGTCAGTGGTTAAGAATCTACCTTCCAAAGCAGGGGACATGCATTTAATCCCTGGTTGAGGAACAAATCTCACATGTTTTGGGGCAGCTAAGCTCCACACGCTGCAAAAAGAAACCTGATGCAGCCAAATAAATTAAAAAAAAAAGGTCACATAGGCCTGAGAAAGCACAGTCTGTTCAATAAGTGGTGCTGGGAAAACTGGGCAACCATATGTAAAAGAAAGAAATCAGAACTATATCTAATACCATACACAAAAATAAACTTGAAATGAATTAAAGACAAATGCAAAACTGGACACTATAAAACTCTTAGAGGAAAATGCAGGCAGAATCGTGTTTGACAGAAATCAGAGCGAGATCTTTTTCAGTCCACTGCCTAGAGGAATGTAAATTAATTAGGTCTCATTTTTTTTTTTTTTTTTAACAAAATTTTTTTAAAAGTAAACAAATGAGACCTAATTAAACTTAAAAGCTTTTTCATAGCAAAGGAAAGCATAAAGTGAAAAGACAACACTCAGAATGGGAGAAAATATATGCTGAGATGAAGCAGCTGACAAGGGATTAATCTCCAGAGTATACAAACAGCTCATGCAGCTAAATATAAAAAAATAAACAACCCAATCAAAAAATGGATGGAAGACCTAAATAGACACTTCTCCAAAGAGGACAAACAGATGGCCAACGAGCACATGAAAACATGCTCAACATCACTAATTGTTAGAGAAATGCAAGTGAAAATTATGAGGTAACATCTCACACTGGTCAGAATGGGCATCATTAAAAAGTCGACAAACAATAAAATGCTGGAAATGGTAGGAAAGAAAGGGAATGCTGTCTCAGTTCGTGGGAATGTAAATTGGTACACTATCGAGAACAGTATGGAGGTTGCTAAAAAACCTAAAAATAGAACTAGCAGATGACCAAACAATCCTATTCCTAGTCAGAATAGTGTATTTTGAGAAAACTGTAATTTGAAAGGATGCATGTACACATGTACCCATGGGCTGCAGTCCATTGGCTCACACAGAGTTGGACATGGCTGAAATGACTACACAGCAGCAACTTCTGAAGCCACATAGGCCTGGGACTTCCCCAGTGGGTCAGTGGTTAAGAATCTACCTTCCAAAGCAGGGGACATGCATTTAATCCCTGGTTGAGGAACAAATCTCACATGTTTTGGGGCAGCTAAGCTCCACACGCTGCAAAAAGAAACCTGATGCAGCCAAATAAATTAAAAAAAAAAGGTCACATAGGCCTGAGAAAGCACAGTCTGTTCAATAAGTGGTGCTGGGAAAACTGGGCAACCATATGTAAAAGAAAGAAATCAGAACTATATCTAATACCATACACAAAAATAAACTTGAAATGAATTAAAGACAAATGCAAAACTGGACACTATAAAACTCTTAGAGGAAAATGCAGGCAGAATCGTGTTTGACAGAAATCAGAGCGAGATCTTTTTCAGTCCACTGCCTAGAGGAATGTAAATTAATTAGGTCTCATTTTTTTTTTTTTTTTAACAAAAATTTTTATAAAAGTAAACAAATGAGACCTAATTAAACTTAAAAGCTTTTTCATAGCAAAGGAAAGCATAAAGTGAAAAGACAACACTCAGAATGGGAGAAAATATATGCTGAGATGAAGCAGCTGACAAGGGATTAATCTCCAGAGTATACAAACAGCTCATGCAGCTAAATATAAAAAAATAAACAACCCAATCAAAAAATGGATGGAAGACCTAAATAGACACTTCTCCAAAGAGGACAAACAGATGGCCAACGAGCACATGAAAACATGCTCAACATCACTAATTGTTAGAGAAATGCAAGTGAAAATTATGAGGTAACATCTCACACTGGTCAGAATGGGCATCATTAAAAAGTCGACAAACAATAAAATGCTGGAAATGGTAGGAAAGAAAGGGAATGCTGTCTCAGTTCGTGGGAATGTAAATTGGTACACTATCGAGAACAGTATGGAGGTTGCTAAAAAACCTAAAAATAGAACTAGCAGATGACCAAACAATCCTATTCCTAGTCAGAATAGTGTATTTTGAGAAAACTGTAATTTGAAAGGATGCATGTACACATGTACCCATGTACGCATGTATGCATGTACACTGCATGAATGCAGTGTTCATTGCAGCACTATTCACGATAGTCAGGACACAGAAGCAGCCTAAATATCCATCATAAATGGATACAGATGTGGTGTATATGTACAATGGAATAGTACTCATCCGTAGAAAGGAATGAAATAGCACCATTGGCAGCGCCACGGATGAACCTAGAGACTGTCATACAGAGTGAAGTAAGTCAGAGAAAAACACCATATGATACCACTTTTAGGTGGAATCCAGAAAAATATTATAGTACAAATGAACTTATGTGAAAAATGGAAATATTGTCACAGATGTAGAGAACAAACTTATGGTTAGCAAGGAGGGAAGGTGGGATGTGGGATGAATTGGGAGGTTGGGACTGACATATATACACTACCATGTATAATGTAAATAACCAATGAGAACCTACTGTATGGCACAGGCAACTTGACTCAGTGCTTTCTGGTGACCTAAATGGGAAGGAAATTGAAAAAAGAGTGTATATATGTACATGACTGATTCCTTTGCTGTATAGCAAAGAACTTAAAGAACATTGTAAATATGGTTCAATAAAAGTTAATACAAAATAATAAAAATAATAGAATAAATAAGAAAATAAGTCACAGGCCTAAAATGACTTCAGAAAATTCTAGTTTTAAAGCTTATAGATTTTACCTGCAGAATCCCTTAAAAAAGGAAGCAAAGAAATTCAACAGAGATACCTTCATTATTTTTGTGATGAGTGTGGAGTGGTGACCTCATAATTGCAAGGGTTGAATGTCATCATACGCAGCCTTTAAAGAGAGGTCTTTCCAAAAAAAAAAAAAAAAAAGGCCTTTCAAAAGCAAGAAATTAGTTATTATACTACATTAAATGAACACAAGAGCACACATATTCAGCTACAGGATGAATGAACAAAGCAACTGTCTTAATGTTATATGAATGGGTAATTGTGTTCGCGATAAGGTTTCTGATGACCTGTGTGCATGCTCATTCGTTCTGTCGTGTCTGACTCTTTGCAACCCCATGAACTGTAGCCTGCCAGGTTCCTCTGCCTATGGGATTCTCCAGGCAAGAATACTGGAGTGGGTTGCCATTTCCTCCTCCAAGACAGCGTCCAACAACCCATCGGGGAATGAGATGAGATATCTTGAAGACCATGTCAAGGTGACACAGTACAGCACATGAAGTATATGAAGCAAATCGTTTCATAAAATGAGAACAACAACAAAAAAAATCCTAAATTGAGGTTTCTATGATTTTAAGTATTTACATGACCAAATTAATACATTAAATACAATAAGCAGATTTTGATTATTTCATCTATAGTTCTAAAAATTTACACAATCCCAATAGGGAGAAAACATTTTTAACCTTCTCCTTGGAAAAAATGGAGGGATGCCTATAATCAGGAATGTACAGTAACTTATCCTTGCTCTTGTAGCTAAAGGCAGGATAATTGAAGCTGGTGCCCGGGTCTGCTTCATGGACTCAGGGTGATTATGTAGTGTAAACGATTTCTTGAAGCCTTTTCTGAGGATTATTATCTGTTTATTTGTGCTTCTGGGTTTTCTTTCTTAAATGTATTTTACCAAAGTTGGTAGACTTAATGTATCAAGGCCCTAAGACATCAAATGCACCATAGGACTGCAAGTGTTTACCAGGTATAGTAGAATGAGGGAGACTTCCAGTGTGTCCTTAATAATGAATGTTAAGATTATTGTTTCCTCTTGTCCTTCTGTTCAGTAGCTCATTTTTATATTTGAAGGGTAATTTTTTTCCAGAATGATTTTTTTTTCCCCTCACAGCCTCAACCTACAGAGGGGAAGATGGATCTCTGCACCCAGGAATTCCACTTCCAGGAGTGTTTCTGACCCATTATGATGTAAACATAGCATAGAGTCTTAGACTGTATTACTTCTCTGTACTGTTTCTCATTTGGAGAATAGGGATATTGATGTCTTATACTTGCTTCTCTTTGTGCAATCCTGGATCCCACCCCCCTACTGCTGCTGCTGCTGCTGCTGCAAAAAAGTGATACTTATGCAGTGTTCTTCTTGCTTTAGGATGAGTAATTATACATGATGGAAAACACATGAAAGTATCTTGGAAGGATATGAGGTTCCTCCTCTCCCATCCACACACTCCTACCATCCATCCCCAGGCCTTTTGTTAAAAGTTAAAAGCAACTGATAAATTATGTGATACAACTTCTTGGTCTAATGCACCAAACATTTTTTCCATTTCTTGCCACAGGCTACGGAGGCTTGCCTTTATTCTTTTCCATAGGAAACTGACTTTTCCTCTTCCCCTTGGTCGAACTTGACATGAAGGAAGCCAATTTATGAGGCCAGTGGCAGTTACTTGGATGTTCAGACATATGGTCCACAAACTGCTTCATTCTGTTTTCAATCAGTTCCTCCTGATGGGCTCCATTCTTTCTGCCATTTATGCCACAGGTGAAGTAATGAAGATGCTTATTGTGGCTTCCTGTTAATATTCCAAGGCCTGAGGCTCCGAACAGCAGGATGTCTGTGCTCCAGCTGTTTTCCCAACAGGAGGGAGGGATAAAATAAACAAAGCAGTCACAGTAGTCCATTGAAACCACAGGTAATCCACAGCTGCACTAAAAACAATTCAGGATTGCCAAATGGGTCCACCGTCATAGATTCCCATCAGTAAAGGCAGCTTGAAAATAGTTTGAGGGTAGTTGGTCGTTTCTTTCAAGTTCTTCATATCCAGAGGGCAGCTAATCTGTAAAATCCAGATTTGGACCAATGAGTCCTAACTCTCCTGTCGTTCCAATAATCTTTAAGTGGAATTCTATGGGATAGGATGGGGGCAATCATGGTTATAAGAGTGCACAAATTGCTACCATATACCAGTTTAATCTTAAACTTGAATTTAAACTGTATCTGAATTGACAAGCCCTTCAAAATGGGAACCTGTGTAACATTCTTGCTAATGTCTTTTTTTTTTTTTTTTAATGTCTCATTTTCTCCTTTGTTCTTTATTTATTTATTTTGGGGGGAATGGGGAGGGAGGTGGTGGGTGGGCCACTTCTATTGGTCTTTCATTTCTCTATTTTTTCATCCATCTTTGTTCTTTGGCCCTTGTGGGCCTCCCATCACGGCGGCCTCTGTTGTCGCAGAGCACTAGCTCTGAGCCTATGCGCTCCAGAGCTCCGGCTCGGTAATTGGGCACATTGGTCCAGCCTCTCTGTGGCACGTGGGATCCTCCCAGGCCAGGGATTGAACCGGCGCCCCTTGCACTGCAAGACGGTGTCCTTACCCACTGGACCACCAGGGAAGCCCTCTTTCTAATGTCTTAATGCTTAATATTAGCAGATGCTTCTCCAGACATGGAAATGTAATCCAGACAACTGAATTATGTAGAATTCTTATTATAGGACTTGCCTTTTTAGTAATGCAGAAAATGGGATAATATGTAAGCTTCATGTGAAGGGTTATTGAAGAAGGATACTGACTTTTCCTCTTCCCTTGGTCGAACTTGACATGAAGGAAGCCAATTTATGAGGCCAGTGGCAGTTACTTGGATGTTCAGACATATGGTCCACAAACTGCTTCATTCTGTTTTCAATCAGTTCCTCCTGATGGGCTCCATTCTTTCTGCCATTTATGCCACAGGTGAAGTAATGAAGATGCTTATTGTGGCTTCCTGTTAATATTCCAAGGCCTGAGGCTCCGAACAGCAGGATGTCTGTGCTCCAGCTGTTTTCCCAACAGGAGGGAGGGATAAAATAAACAAAGCAGTCACAGTAGTCCATTGAAACCACAGGTAATCCACAGCTGCACTAAAAACAATTCAGGATTGCCAAATGGGTCCACCGTCATAGATTCCCATCAGTAAAGGCAGCTTGAAAATAGTTTGAGGGTAGTTGGTCGTTTCTTTCAAGTTCTTCATATCCAGAGGGCAGCTAATCTGTAAAATCCAGATTTGGACCAATGAGTCCTAACTCTCCTGTCGTTCCAATAATCTTTAAGTGGAATTCTATGGGATAGGATGGGGGCAATCATGGTTATAAGAGTGCACAAATTGCTACCATATACCAGTTTAATCTTAAACTTGAATTTAAACTGTATCTGAATTGACAAGCCCTTCAAAATGGGAACCTGTGTAACATTCTTGCTAATGTCTTTTTTTTTTTTTTTAATGTCTCATTTTCTCCTTTGTTCTTTATTTATTTATTTTGGGGGGAATGGGGAGGGAGGTGGTGGGTGGGCCACTTCTATTGGTCTTTCATTTCTCTATTTTTTCATCCATCTTTGTTCTTTGGCCCTTGTGGGCCTCCCATCACGGCGGCCTCTGTTGTCGCAGAGCACTAGCTCTGAGCCTATGCGCTCCAGAGCTCCGGCTCGGTAATTGGGCACATTGGTCCAGCCTCTCTGTGGCACGTGGGATCCTCCCAGGCCAGGGATTGAACCGGCGCCCCTTGCACTGCAAGACGGTGTCCTTACCCACTGGACCACCAGGGAAGCCCTCTTTCTAATGTCTTAATGCTTAATATTAGCAGATGCTTCTCCAGACATGGAAATGTAATCCAGACAACTGAATTATGTAGAATTCTTATTATAGGACTTGCCTTTTTAGTAATGCAGAAAATGGGATAATATGTAAGCTTCATGTGAAGGGTTATTGAAGAAGGATATACACCTAATTCCTGAGCCAGTTCTGTCTAGATATATGTTTGGTGTCCAAAACTGCTTTCTTTCTTTGATATGATCTTGATGACTATAAACCTACGGCAATATATATCACATAAGGCCAAAATGTATTGTTAATTCATGGCCAAGCACCTGACAATTATTCTCAATGTTCATGACAATGTATCTCCAAGGGAAGATCAGCTTACCCCTCAGTCATCAATAAGATCTTAATCCTAATTTGAAATCCTGCCAATGAATTCCCAAAGATTCTATTTTCCTCTTAACAAGGTATATATTTATTCTTCTCAATGAAAGCAACACTCAGTACAGGGCCAATATGATTCAGAATGAAACTGAAGTTTGATTAAATAAGCCATGCAAAGTCACAGGCTTGAATGACCATAGACATTGTCAGTGGTGTTTGAAATGAATTTATTAAGATGTTGACCATAGAAATGCTCATGTGCTATTTCATGATAGTTATTTACTATGCTTAGGACTTGTTTCCAACCATATGGAACTACTTTTCTTGTTGTTTTATTTTCCAATAGCCATCATTAAATAGGGAAAAATCAAAATGTATCAGTAACATTGTCTGAGAAGTTTGATGAATGCTATAGTTTGACTCAAGGATAAATTGATGCTTAAAAACTTGCATTTGCACATCATGGACTAAAATTCTGTAATTGTTTTGAGAAACTTTTTTTTTTTTTTTTACCAGTTATAGCCAAGACAAATCATAACTTATTAAGAAAATCAACAACATACTCCTTACATTAAAAAATAGATATCATTTCTGCTACCACTATGATGTAGCACAAAAAAACATTGAGCTTGGAGCTGACAGACACAGAGATGAATCTTGTCTTGACCTTCATGCATTACCCACAGATATTGCTCAGGAGTCTGTTCTGTAAGAGGTTATTGATCACTGACTCTACCCAACTGTGTATGAGATAGGGATGAAAGATCCAGTTCTTGCCCTCAGGGAGCACACAGGCTTGTGGGGAATACAGACAGGAGAGCTAAGGATTGTATTACAAAGGGATGAGTGTGGGAGAGAGCTGCCTAGTATGCATTTCCTCTTCCACTGTATTCCAGTTTCTTTTTTTTTTTTTTTTTCTCCCCCATTTCAAGAAAGTTGACTAACAGTAAGGAAAGAAAGAACAGATCACAAAGAGCTGGACCACCAGTGAACACACACAGAGAAAGAACAAAGAGAACAGACACCTCATAGGAGAGGTGGGCCAGGGCTAAGGGAGGCAGATTTCCCTTTCTCATCAGGTGACCAAAGACTGGAGCTTCATCTTTAGCATCAGCCCTTCCAATGAATATTCAGGGTTGATTTCCTTTAGGATTGACTGATTTGGTCTTGGACTTAAGACTCTCTATCCAAGGGATCAAGAAATTCTATTTTCCTCTTAACAAGGTATATATTTATTCTTCTCAATGAAAGCAACACTCAGTACAGGGCCAATATGATTCAGAATGAAACTGAAGTTTGATTAAATAAGCCATGCAAAGTCACAGGCTTGAATGACCATAGACATTGTCAGTGGTGTTTGAAATGAATTTATTAAGATGTTGACCATAGAAATGCTCATGTGCTATTTCATGATAGTTATTTACTATGCTTAGGACTTGTTTCCAACCATATGGAACTACTTTTCTTGTTGTTTTATTTTCCAATAGCCATCATTAAATAGGGAAAAATCAAAATGTATCAGTAACATTGTCTGAGAAGTTTGATGAATGCTATAGTTTGACTCAAGGATAAATTGATGCTTAAAAACTTGCATTTGCACATCATGGACTAAAATTCTGTAATTGTTTTGAGAAACTTTTTTTTTTTTTTTTACCAGTTATAGCCAAGACAAATCATAACTTATTAAGAAAATCAACAACATACTCCTTACATTAAAAAATAGATATCATTTCTGCTACCACTATGATGTAGCACAAAAAAACATTGAGCTTGGAGCTGACAGACACAGAGATGAATCTTGTCTTGACCTTCATGCATTACCCACAGATATTGCTCAGGAGTCTGTTCTGTAAGAGGTTATTGATCACTGACTCTACCCAACTGTGTATGAGATAGGGATGAAAGATCCAGTTCTTGCCCTCAGGGAGCACACAGGCTTGTGGGGAATACAGACAGGAGAGCTAAGGATTGTATTACAAAGGGATGAGTGTGGGAGAGAGCTGCCTAGTATGCATTTCCTCTTCCACTGTATTCCAGTTTCTTTTTTTTTTTTTTTTTCTCCCCCATTTCAAGAAAGTTGACTAACAGTAAGGAAAGAAAGAACAGATCACAAAGAGCTGGACCACCAGTGAACACACACAGAGAAAGAACAAAGAGAACAGACACCTCATAGGAGAGGTGGGCCAGGGCTAAGGGAGGCAGATTTCCCTTTCTCATCAGGTGACCAAAGACTGGAGCTTCATCTTTAGCATCAGCCCTTCCAATGAATATTCAGGGTTGATTTCCTTTAGGATTGACTGATTTGGTCTCTTAAATCCAAGGGACTCTCAAGACTTCTCCAACACCATAGTTCAAAGGCATCAATTCTTTGGTGCTCAACCTTCTTTATGGTCCAGCTCTCACATCCATGCATGACTACTGGGAAAACCATAACTTTGACTCTATGGACTTGTATTGACAAAAAGTGATGTCTCTGCGTTTTAGTATTGTATTCCAAGTTTCTTTGGGGGGAAAGATTTCCTCCCTTGTTTGAGGGAAGTGGGAAGAAAATTTCTAGTGACCAATTCCCATAAGGGTAAATGGAAGAGAACGACCCTCCTTTCCCACTCTGGGCAGCCACAGGCTGGTCAGGCTAACTTTGGGACTCAGGCTTGGCCAATTAGGCCCTCTTCTAGGAGTCTGACTGTAAGGACAGAGGGACTATTTTCTGACTCTCCTGGCTAAGAAGCAGATGTGCTTCCTGTATCTTGCTGTTCAGTCCCTTGGACTTGGGGCATTTCTAACCCTGTTCCTCCAGCTACTGTTGCGATCCTGATAGACTTCCAGTAAATTCTCTTTTATTTAATGTTTCAAATGCATGTGATCAGCGATGATGATGCAACAGTGTCATAATCTAAAATGGGAGTGAAAGGAATAATAGCTTTGACAAAGTGGCAGCTTGGAGAAAATAGCACCTGAGCTGGGCCTTAAAGACAAGAAAGGGTTTCTGTAGTAGGGAAGTAGAAAGGGCATTACAGGTAGAGGAAATAGCATATGCAAGCCTGGAGGTGAGAGCACCTGGCAGCAGGTATTACTTGGGGGACATGTAGGCAGCTTTGGTGCTTGCTGAGTAGTCTGTAGGTGAAAGCTGAGGCTGAAAGCTGAGAGGTGTGTCACACACAACCTAGGGCTTGAGAATTATGTTCTATGTAATGAGAACTTTTAGGACTTCGACCCTGGGAGACAGAATCTCAAGTAAATCTCAGAGAACTGTTCTGAGAAGGTATGGAGGGAGGAGTCAGGTTATAACAGAAGCTTTCAACAAAGGAGAAGTTAAAAAAAAAAAAAAAACACACAAGGGAGAAGTAGTCTGAACATCAAAAGATTTTGTTAATTAAGAAATACCAGAGATTTCAAGTTAAGGAATTTAGCGCTATTTTATGTATGGGAAGATGCAAGAGTCTGGACATACTGAAATCATCCCTTCCATATGCATCTCAACTATCTGGGGCTAGAATCCTGTGATTCAATTATTCACATCCTTAGTTCCTTGCTCATCATAGGGATGGCAGCAGATCATGGGGGCCACTCCTATGGCGTCTGGATAACAGGCATTGTCCTTCCTGAGCTCAGCAGTTCACCTTTAGAGGGCTGAGTTTAAACCCTGATGGCTGTGACATCCTTGTTTATTGATATGGCAGGAAACACTCTATTTCAAATCTCTTTTCTCCATTAGAAAAAACTATGCCTTCAGTCACTGGATGGTACTTAACACAGGGACTGGCCTTGAGAAGAGAAGGAGCTTAGTAAATGTTTAGTGGAAAAAAGTGACAGTTGAGTTCAGTTCCTTTGAGATACTTTCTCCAACATTTAGAGTGGGAAAGCCTCTGTCAGGTTACATGTACCTGAAATGCAGAAATCTGTATATCGTCTGGAGATGGTTCCTTAAAACTTCGTTTTTCCATCTCTGCATATAGGTAAGTAGTGTATGTTTCGGAACGTTCCGGACAGTTGGGAACATTTCTATGTTTCTCTACCTCTGAAGAAAAAACGACTAAGAAGTGTCATTCCTGTTGGCTCTTTCAGTGTTTTAGCTATATCTTCTGCCAGGAATGTTCCTTTCTATCTCGCCCACACTCTGTACTGCAGCTCACCTCACTTCCTGTTGCTCTCCCGCAAGAGGATGCAGACATGATGGGCTCTTCAGCCTCCGCGGTAATAACAGCCCTTCACTTGCTTGACGTCGACTCTTAAATTGCCTTTAGCTTTTCCTTCCAGGTTTCTCAGTCTGTTTTCCAGCCTTTAATCATCTCTGTGGGTCTCTTCGTAACCCTGTCCAAGTGCGCAAAGTACCTCTTAAGGCACTTTTCAGTTTCAAAACAAACACCAAAGTTTCCAGGCTTGTTCAAACTTGCAAAATAAGATGACTTTCTAAGAAAACCTATTTGAATCAAAAGACAATATATTTCAGGCGTTCCTGCAATATGATATGCCAACCTATTAGGGTCAGAAGAAATCTTCCAGTATTGTTCTTGTCTAGCTGATGTCATTTTAGGATAGATTCTTGACTGAAGATTTCCTAATGGAGTGAGAAAAGGTCAATGAAATAGATGCTGATAGAACACCTACCATGTGCTGAGCATTTTGTGTGGCACTAAGGAGGCAAAGGTAAATGAGATGTGGTTCCAACTGTTATAGAGCTTGTAGGCTAGTAGTTGAGGCACAAAAAAAAGCTCATTCAAAGTGAGAGATGCTGCGTGTGTGTTCTGTCATGTCTGACTCTTTGAGACTCTGTGGACTACAGCTTGCCAGGATCTTCTGCCCATGGAATTTTCCAGGCAAGAATACTGGAGTGGGGGCTTCCCTGGTGGTTCAGTGGGTAAGGACACCGCCTTGCAGTGCAAGGGGTGCTGGTTCGATCCCTGGCCTGGGAAGATCCCATGTGCTGCAGAGTGGCTGGACCGATGTGTCCAATTACGGAGCTGGAGCTCTGGAGCGCATGCGCCCGGAGCCAGTGCTCTGCGACAACAGAGGCCACTGTGATGTGAGGCCCACAAGGGCCAAAGAACAAAGATGGATGATAAAAATAGACAAATGAAAGACCAATAGAAGTGGCCCGCCTGCCCCTCCCTTCCCAACCCGCCACCCCACCCCCCCAAAACAAGAATACTGGTGCGGGTTGCCATTTCCTTCTCCAGGGGATCTTCCCAATCCAGGGATTGAACTTTCATATCCTGTGTCCACTGCATGGTAGGCTGATTCTTTACCACTGTGCCACCAGGGAAGACCCAGAGTGAGATACAAAAGCACAAATAAGAAGATGAGGAAGAATAAGAATGAAAAGGAGAAAGATAGCATCTCTGGCTGGTGAGGTCAGGTTTCAGCAGATTCTTGAAAGACAACTCAGAGCTTTCCAGGTTTGGAAGGTAGGTGAGAAGGGATATTCCTTTCCCTGGCAGGGAGGACTGCATGGTAGGAGGTATGGAGATGGGAAACAAATGATGTGTTCAGTAGTTATCAGGGGACAGAGCTAGCCTGTCACGAGAGATAAGATGGCGGGGCTGAGGTCATAGATGGCCTCACACAGGAGTCTGCTACTCATAGGAGTTTGGATTATTTGTGGCAATGGGAGCCATTATGTGCTTGTGAGTAATGTAGTAATTGAGGAAGACCCGCTGTCCAGAATAATCACTCTGTTGTGAAGATACAGGAGGAGGAAACTGGAGCTGAAGTGAGTTGGCCTGGAGGCAGATACAAAGTGAGAGATGCTGCGTGTGTGTTCTGTCATGTCTGACTCTTTGAGACTCTGTGGACTACAGCTTGCCAGGATCTTCTGCCCATGGAATTTTCCAGGCAAGAATACTGGAGTGGGGGCTTCCCTGGTGGTTCAGTGGGTAAGGACACCGCCTTGCAGTGCAAGGGGTGCTGGTTCGATCCCTGGCCTGGGAAGATCCCATGTGCTGCAGAGTGGCTGGACCGATGTGTCCAATTACGGAGCTGGAGCTCTGGAGCGCATGCGCCCGGAGCCAGTGCTCTGCGACAACAGAGGCCACTGTGATGTGAGGCCCACAAGGGCCAAAGAACAAAGATGGATGATAAAAATAGACAAATGAAAGACCAATAGAAGTGGCCCGCCTGCCCCCCTCCCTTCCCAACCCGCCACCCCACCCCCCCAAAACAAGAATACTGGTGCGGGTTGCCATTTCCTTCTCCAGGGGATCTTCCCAATCCAGGGATTGAACTTTCATATCCTGTGTCCACTGCATGGTAGGCTGATTCTTTACCACTGTGCCACCAGGGAAGACCCAGAGTGAGATACAAAAGCACAAATAAGAAGATGAGGAAGAATAAGAATGAAAAGGAGAAAGATAGCATCTCTGGCTGGTGAGGTCAGGTTTCAGCAGATTCTTGAAAGACAACTCAGAGCTTTCCAGGTTTGGAAGGTAGGTGAGAAGGGATATTCCTTTCCCTGGCAGGGAGGACTGCATGGTAGGAGGTATGGAGATGGGAAACAAATGATGTGTTCAGTAGTTATCAGGGGACAGAGCTAGCCTGTCACGAGAGATAAGATGGCGGGGCTGAGGTCATAGATGGCCTCACACAGGAGTCTGCTACTCATAGGAGTTTGGATTATTTGTGGCAATGGGAGCCATTATGTGCTTGTGAGTAATGTAGTAATTGAGGAAGACCCGCTGTCCAGAATAATCACTCTGTTGTGAAGATACAGGAGGAGGAAACTGGAGCTGAAGTGAGTTGGCCTGGAGGCAGATACAAGAGTTAAGAGATGATTGCAGCAGATAGATGAGAAATGATGTGGGCTGAGGAGAGAAGAGATGATTGAATGAAGCTAGGCAATTTTGAGGACCTTCCATGAAAACTGAGAATGAACAAATAACATGAATGCTATAGAACACGGTGCCTAAGGTTGTTGTCACACAACTCCTCCATTTCAGTTTTAGTTACAGGGGCCAACTCCACAACTGAAAAGGTGAGATGTTGCCTTCCCTAGCCAGTCAGGAGAAAGTTCTAGAATTAGTGTCAGTTTGGGTATCACAGAATCAGATAAGGAGCTCAGTAGAAAATCAGACAATGCAGCTCATTATGACTACCTCCCCCAGGATGGCTCATAAAAGGTATATATAACATTTAGTAATCTGTGTGATACATGTACTAAGGATTTGAGTAAGACATAGGATACAAGATAAACTGTAGAAAGGGTGTATTTCAGATGCAGTCAGACAAGGGACTTTACTTGCCCAAGAGTAAGAACAGGGAGTGACAGTTGAGTAAGTTCCTGTGATTGCCAAGCTTGTTGGTATTTTCTCAGATTGTGGCTGCTGTGAAAAAAAAAAAAAGAGAGAAAAGCCCCTTCTTCAGTACTTCCCCTCTCCGGAGCCTTGTGATGAGGGTGAGGGTGAGTTTGAGGGAGTTCCAAGGATGAGTCGGGAGGACTGAGGGGGTCTGGCATGTGTGTGTGTTGGTTGAGAGGAGAGGGTGATCTGAAGATGGGAGCAGAGCAGGCAAACTGCTGAAAGGAGGGCAATCCTTGTGGGTGGCAGGACTTGGAGGCACAGGGACTCCAGAGCACTGTTAGTTGAGTCTTGAGGTTCAGAAGCTGGGGGAAAAATGAGGTCAAGCCAGTGAACTCTCTGCCAGCGCTAAGTTCCCAATATCCATCTGCAAGTTTTTGTCAGTTGGGTTTTAGAATGCTTAGGATTGACACTTGCTTATTTTTTCTTAGAAATCTGCCGTTATCCTTCCAGGGGACAAAATGAGCCATATTCTAGTGAATTAGTAAGGATGATTTCTTGGGATTGTGTTAGGAATGCTGGCTTCATCTCCTGTGGTTACTTTCTTTGATGCTCTAATCTAATAATAGCAAAAACACCACCAGCAATCCCACTGCCTGGTGCTTTACATAGATCCCCATTCATTTCTGCAACAATGCTGTCAGGTAGGTATTATTTTAGAGATAAGAAATCTGCAGCCCAGGAGGCTGATAAAATGCCCACAGCTGTGCCGCTAGTCAGTGGGGGAGCCAGCGTTCAGAACCAGGTCTGTCTGACTTGAAAGGTTTTTGTCTCCAGGCTCTCTCTCTCCTCCCACCTTCCACAGCAGGAAATGAACTGGCTGACTCAACAGGCAGAACTTAAAGCTTTGTCACTTAGAAAATGGTGTCTGCAGCCTGCATGTTGGGGATCTTGGCCAGCGACTCAGCAGTGTTTTTCTGACTCTGGCTGGGCTGGCAAGTGATTTCTCTTAGGATTCTGACTGAAGCCGAGGGCTGTGACAATTCAGTGCCTGAATTGTACCGCTGGCTGGCCTTGACTTCAGAGGCCAGTGTTCCTGTGATTGTTCTCTTGGGCTTTAATTTATTTCCCCTTCGAAACTGCAGGCCTGGTGTCTCATCCAAAGAGAAGGGTGCGTGAGGAGCAATGGCATGTTATCAGGCAGCTGTAGAGAAGACTGTTTAGTGAAGGGCACCTGGGCGCATCGGGACCAGGCTCTCCTTCTTTGAGTGCTCTCCCTGGGTGGACATCTGGCACCCATTTCATGTCAGTCACACATGACAGGATGTCCCTGGTGGGAGAGGATGAGACTGTGCAGCTTGACTTTAAAAATTGGATTATATGGGATATTTTTTCTATGCTCAAGAAATAATCTTGGATTATAAAGTCATTCAGTAGATATTTGGGGGCACTGATTCTATTTTAAACACTCATCTTGGTACCAGAATATATATATATATATATATATCATTTGTTAAAATAGACGAAAGTGATTGCCCTCATCAGATATATATTCAATAAAGTCTACTCTTTTAGGGATGTGTACGTACAATCAATTCTGCTCATCTCTTGAGTATCAAATAAGTGAAAACCAGTAGGTTTTGGAGTTGAATTAAGAAGTTACTTCACAGTTCTATATATAGAATAAGACAGGATGCTTATGATCATAGTAGGAGGCAGAATATGACCAATTTCATAATACAGATATTAAGAAAGTGGGCATTCAACATGTACGTATTTTAAAAAAATGTTTCTTTTATTTTAGACTGTGTCGGGTCTCAGTTGTGGCATATGGCATCTTTGTTGAATCATGTGGGAACTTTTGTTGTGGCACATGATTCTCTAGTTGTGGCTTGTGGGCTCAGCAGTTGTCCAGCAGGACTTAGTTGCTCTGAGCCATGTGGGATCTTAGTACCCTGACCAGGGGTTGAACCTGGGACCCCTGCATTGCAGGGAAGATTCTTAATCACTGCCCAGTGACCAGGCAAATCCCCCAGAACACACATTTGGATATCAGAATTAGGCCAGTGAAGGGGGTGGCATTGTGTTATTTCTTAAAGGATAGGTAGGTTTTATACTGGTGGTGATTAATAAGAAAGTCATATCTGGTGGAAAGACAGGCATAGGGAAGATGTGGGCATGTTGGAAGATGATTGAGAGGCTGAGTTTGGGAAATGAAAGCTAAGAAAGTAGTTTGAGTGATTCTGTGGAGGGCAAATAAGCAGGTGGGTCTTGCTTTTGTAGAAAGAGGGAAATCATTTGAATTTGATGAAAAAACATGACCAGAACACTTTTTTTGTGGGGAAAGAGTCATTGGTCCTTTGAGCAATGATGTGCCAGGGACTTTAACATACATTGTTTTATTTATTCATGAAATGAATCATTATTTAATGTAGCAACTCGAGGATTAAAGGGCTTGGGAAAATTGCCCAAGATCACACAGCTAGAAAGAGATGAAACCAGAATTTGAATATGTATCTATCTGGTTGTAACATTTTTTTCCCTCAGTAATAGTGCCTGTGATCATCTAGATGAGAAGAGCAAGAACTTGAACTAGGCTGGAAACAGAATAAAAGGAGTTGAACATTAAGGAGAATGGGTTGGAATAATTTGTTTGAAATTGGTCTTAGGGCTTCCCTGGTGGTCCAGTGGGTAAGGACACCGCTTTGCAGTGCAAGGGGCGCCAGTTCGATCCCTGGCCTGGGAAGATCCCACGTGCCACAGAACAGCTGGACCAATGTGTCCAACTACCGAGCCAAAGCTCTGGAGTGCTTGCGCCCTGAGCTAGTGCTCTGCAGCGACAGAGGCCACTGCGATGGGAGGTGTACACAGGTCAAAGAACAAGGATGGATGAAAATAGATAAATGAAAGACCAATAGAAAGTGGCCAAAAGAAAAAGAAAAAGAAATTGGTCTTAGAAAATCTCTCAACAGAAATGAAGAATGGAAGAGAGGGAAAAGTAAACAAGGGGAAGGCTTTCATCCAGTGGAACAGTGGCACCATTAATGGAAGATAGGAAATTGGGTGGAAGAACCAGTTTTGCAGAGGAAGAGAATGAGTTTGGTTTTGAAGATGTTTACTTTGTGGTATTGGAGGGATATCCAGATATCTGACTAGAAGATTACAACACAGGTCTGAGCTCTTGGATGAAGAATTGGGAGCAATCCATGGGGAAGTGATTGTTCAATTGGATATCATTGGGGGAACAGACCCTGGAGAAGGGCCTGGCAGCCCACTCCAGTATTCTTGCTTGGAGAATCCAATGGATAGAGGAGCTTGGTGGGCTACAGTCCAAAGGGTTGCAAAGAGTTGGATACAACTGAAGCAACTTGGCACACATGGGGAAATAAATGAAAGGGTCAACCATGACTATAAATTGGTTTTCAGAGTAGAAAGAGTCAATCAAGGATTTTAATCTAATGTTTGAAAATATGTCCACGGTAAGAGAAAACAAGTGTTTGATTAACACCAATATCCAAACGCCTTGAGGAAGTGGATTCTTAAATGTTCCACAGTGACAGCTGTGTTCTCTTATATGTTTGTTTGGATAACTTTTGCATCATTTGCATGAGTGACCTAGAATGGCTTCTTGGTATCACAGTAGTGTGGTGTGTTGATGCCTCAATCCCTCCTATCTGTGAGGCTCAGGGTGTTCCTGAAAGTGGGCTAATGACTCAAGCATAGGCACTCCCATCAAGGAATAGTTGAGCAGTATCTCCTAAAGCCCTGCTTTTTTCTTTTTTGTCTTTTCTGTTTAATTCCTGTAGAAGAATGTAATGATGACTGTGATCCTGAGTGAAAAAGTACTTTGAAGGATGGCATGGTGAAGGCTTTAACCTATGGTATTCTGTAATACTGGATCTTGGTCTTTCTCTTAGCACAGAGGTGGAAAACCAGTTCAGTCCACTTTTGTGAGCTTATAGGGAAAGGCAAATTCAAGCAAGTGATTCATAGATTACAAGTATCATGAAAAACAGGAAATGAGGAAGCCAGACTATAATCAATCCTAATAAATGGTAAGTAAATCCTCCCCTCACATGTGGAAAAAAAATTGGCTGTGAAGAGGCATGGTGTCCTTTCTAAAGTATCAGCATCATTTAATTTATGAACTGCTGGTTCCTGATGTTTCATTTACCTTGAGTCTGCTTTTATTTTTCCCTCCACATTTTTGTGTCCTTTCCTCAGTTCACTTGTTCATGAACTTCGTTTTATTCCTACTTAGTGATCAGAGCCTGAAATGGCGCCTGGAACAGAGTGAGCATTCAGCACATGCTTGTTGAGTCCATCAGGTCAGAAGTCTACTCCATCAATTCCTTCATACTTTCCCTCACTGGATACCTATTGAGTATTCATTTATGTACCAGATTCTGGACTAGTTCATGGGGATAAAAGATGAATCAGAAGTTGTCCTTCCCTCATGAAGCTCATAAAGATTGCGGAGATCCAATGGATAGAGGAGCTTGGTGGGCTACAGTCCAAAGGGTTGCAAAGAGTTGGATACAACTGAAGCAACTTGGCACACATGGGGAAATAAATGAAAGGGTCAACCATGACTATAAATTGGTTTTCAGAGTAGAAAGAGTCAATCAAGGATTTTAATCTAATGTTTGAAAATATGTCCACGGTAAGAGAAAACAAGTGTTTGATTAACACCAATATCCAAACGCCTTGAGGAAGTGGATTCTTAAATGTTCCACAGTGACAGCTGTGTTCTCTTATATGTTTGTTTG
Organism: Tragulus kanchil; assembly: GCA_022376925.1. NCBI lineage: Eukaryota > Metazoa > Chordata > Mammalia > Artiodactyla > Tragulidae > Tragulus > Tragulus kanchil. Next base: position 237,578,830 of record JAIOJX010000004.1, on the reverse strand, counting down.
GATAACTTTTGCATCATTTGCATGAGTGACCTAGAATGGCTTCTTGGTATCACAGTAGTGTGGTGTGTTGATGCCTCAATCCCTCCTATCTGTGAGGCTCAGGGTGTTCCTGAAAGTGGGCTAATGACTCAAGCATAGGCACTCCCATCAAGGAATAGTTGAGCAGTATCTCCTAAAGCCCTGCTTTTTTCTTTTTTGTCTTTTCTGTTTAATTCCTGTAGAAGAATGTAATGATGACTGTGATCCTGAGTGAAAAAGTACTTTGAAGGATGGCATGGTGAAGGCTTTAACCTATGGTATTCTGTAATACTGGATCTTGGTCTTTCTCTTAGCACAGAGGTGGAAAACCAGTTCAGTCCACTTTTGTGAGCTTATAGGGAAAGGCAAATTCAAGCAAGTGATTCATAGATTACAAGTATCATGAAAAACAGGAAATGAGGAAGCCAGACTATAATCAATCCTAATAAATGGTAAGTAAATCCTCCCCTCACATGTGGAAAAAAAATTGGCTGTGAAGAGGCATGGTGTCCTTTCTAAAGTATCAGCATCATTTAATTTATGAACTGCTGGTTCCTGATGTTTCATTTACCTTGAGTCTGCTTTTATTTTTCCCTCCACATTTTTGTGTCCTTTCCTCAGTTCACTTGTTCATGAACTTCGTTTTATTCCTACTTAGTGATCAGAGCCTGAAATGGCGCCTGGAACAGAGTGAGCATTCAGCACATGCTTGTTGAGTCCATCAGGTCAGAAGTCTACTCCATCAATTCCTTCATACTTTCCCTCACTGGATACCTATTGAGTATTCATTTATGTACCAGATTCTGGACTAGTTCATGGGGATAAAAAGATGAATCAGAAGTTGTCCCTTCCCTCATGAAGCTCATAAACTTGTAGCCCAAGAGTGACATAGCAGAGTTATGATTTCATTGGATAAGCTTAATAACAGACCTGTGCACAGCTAGCACAGGCTGTAGTTGGGGGGATGGAGAGGAGGAGGGACGGGGAGAGGTCAGGGGAGGCTTCCAGAAGAAGGAAACCTTGCTTCCTGTACTGCAGAGATCTCCCCATATTGATTTTTTTTTTTTTTGCTCTCTCTTATCTTAAACCTCTTCCTCTTTACTGTCTCTTTCCCACCAACCTTTAAACTTGTTTAAGCCTCTACCATCGTAAGAAAAACAATCCTCCTTGGCATCTCTCCAGCATCCCTCTAGTTACTTCCTTCAACTACTTTTTCCTTATCCTTTGTCTTGTATGTTTTACTTCCAAGTAGACTGAATTCTGGCCCTCATCTTCACTTTTCCTTCAAGTTGTTCTCAATAAGGGCCACCACATCTTGGTTGCTAAACCCAGTGTAGGCTTCCTAGAATTCTTCTTTGTCTTCTTGGTTACATTTGTCACACTGTGGACACTTCTCTCATGACTCTCCTCCTTGGCTTCTCTTGCTCTCCAAATCCTGGTTTTTCTTCTGCTTCCCTGACTGCTGCTTCTCCTCACAGGTTATCATTTAAAGGTTGGTAAATGTTGGAATTCCTTGGGGACCTTTCCTAATTCTGTGTTCTCTCCTTGAGAAAATGCATCTATTTTAATGGTTCTAATATTATTTTTATCCTGAAGATTCCTACACAGTTTTCTCCAGTCAAGGTCAATCTTCTGAGCAACAGACTTTCATTCCTCCATTTATTCATCCACCCAAAAAATCTTTACTGGTCCCCACTATATCCAAACACTGTTCTAGAGACAGAGGGAGACAGATTCAACAGTGAACAAATAGGCCAAGGTCTTTGCCTTTGTGGTATTTATATCCTACTGAAAAGGACAATCTCCCTTATACACAAACACACACATTCTGTCAAGTGCCATAGAGTAGGGCTTCCCTGGTGATCCAGGGGTAAAGAGTCCATCTTGCAGTGCAAGGGACACTGGTTCAGTCCCTGGCCCAGGAAGATTCCATGTGCTGTGGAGGGGCTGGACCCATGTGTCCAATTACGAGCCAGTTCTCTGGAGCACATGCGCCCAGAGCCAGTACTCTGCAGCGAGAGAGGCCACTGCAAGGGGAGGCCCACACAGGCCAAAGAATAAAGATAAATGAAAGTAAGTAAAAAAAAAAAAAAAACAAACCACAATAATAAAAAAAAAGGGCAAAATCTGAAAAAAAAAAAGGTGCTATAGAGTAAAAGCAGGCTAGCAAGTGCTGGAGTGTGAATGTGTGAATATATTTTGTTCTTTATGAAGGGGAATCAGCAAATCCCCTCTAACCAGATGACAATTAAGTAGAGATTCAGATGAAGAGAAGGCATGGGTGAGCCATGCAGATATTTGGAGGAGGAGTTGAACATCAGAGGAAAGGATCATGGCCATCATTCTCCACCATCCTTGCATAGAATGAGTAAGAAATCCCAGATGAGGAGACTCTTCTACCCTGAGACTAGGAGTGGATCACTGAGGGGAACAAGTGACTTAGTGTCACTTCTGTATTTCTCTCCTTCTCCTTATACACAACAAATGGCCTTTCCTTGCTGAATATGGTTGAATCATACAGGTGGGCTAGGAAGAATTAAAATAGTCTCTGTAAATTACTGGCTACCCCAGAAGCCATTTGGTAAACATTATGTTCCCCCACAAAACCACTGCTCCACCCACGTTCTCACTGACAGTGACGGGCACTGGCATCCACCCTGTTGCCCAGGCCAGAAACTAGGGCATCACCCTCCCTCCTCGCCAACAGCTGATTCATCACCAAGTTCCTGTAGGTGGCATCTTCTCTCAAACGCCTCCGTTTCCTCCATCTCTTTCCTCCATATAAAACCACTTACGGCCACGTCTTATCTGCATGACTGCTCTGCACTCCCTACTGGTTTCCTCTCTCTCTTATCCCCTCCTCTAAGCTATTATCTGCAGGCCAGCTAGGGAGATGTCACTAAATAGAAATCTAGCCTTGAGACAGAGGGAGACAGTTCAACAGTGAAAAAAGGGTTGCCTTTGTGGTATTTATATCCTACTGAAAAGGACAATCTCCCTTATACACAAACACACACATTCTGTCAAGTGCCATAGAGTAGGGCTTCCCTGGTGATCCAGGGGTAAAGAGTCCATCTTGCAGTGCAAGGGACACTGGTTCAGTCCCTGGCCCAGGAAGATTCCATGTGCTGTGGAGGCTGGACCCATGTGTCCACCACGAGCCAGTTCTCTGGAGCACATGCGCCCAGAGCCAGTACTCTGCAGCGAGAGAGGCCACTGCAAGGGGAGGCCCACACAGGCCAAAGAATAAAGATAAATGAAAGTAAGTAAAAAAAAAAAAAAAACAAACCACAATAATAAAAAAAAAGGGCAAAATCTGAAAAAAAAAAAGGTGCTATAGAGTAAAAGCAGGCTAGCAAGTGCTGGAGTGTGAATGTGTGAATATATTTTGTTCTTTATGAAGGGGAATCAGCAAATCCCCTCTAACCAGATGACAATTAAGTAGAGATTCAGATGAAGAGAAGGCATGGGTGAGCCATGCAGATATTTGGAGGAGGAGTTGAACATCAGAGGAAAGGATCATGGCCATCATTCTCCACCATCCTTGCATAGAATGAGTAAGAAATCCCAGATGAGGAGACTCTTCTACCCTGAGACTAGGAGTGGATCACTGAGGGGAACAAGTGACTTAGTGTCACTTCTGTATTTCTCTCCTTCTCCTTATACACAACAAATGGCCTTTCCTTGCTGAATATGGTTGAATCATACAGGTGGGCTAGGAAGAATTAAAATAGTCTCTGTAAATTACTGGCTACCCCAGAAGCCATTTGGTAAACATTATGTTCCCCCACAAAACCACTGCTCCACCCACGTTCTCACTGACAGTGACGGGCACTGGCATCCACCCTGTTGCCCAGGCCAGAAACTAGGGCATCACCCTCCCTCCTCGCCAACAGCTGATTCATCACCAAGTTCCTGTAGGTGGCATCTTCTCTCAAACGCCTCCGTTTCCCTCCATCTCTTTCCTCCATATAAAACCACTTACGGCCACGTCTTATCTGCATGACTGCTCTGCACTCCCTACTGGTTTCCTCTCTCTCTTATCCCCTCCTCTAAGCTATTATCTGCAGGCCAGCTAGGGAGATGTCACTAAATAGAAATCTAGCCTTAGGTTTTAATGCTTCCTCATTACCTGAGAATAAGATCCTATATTGGCTCCCACACTCCATACTCCAGTGAAGTAGAGCTACTTTGGGCCTCTTGAAGAAACCATGTTCTTTCTAACATGGGTATACTTGTATGTTTCCATGCTGTTGCCTTTGTCTGGAACTCTTCCCCTCCCACACTCCCATTTAACTACTACTCATATTTGGAGTCTTGACTTTTTTTTTTTTTAAATAATGTTATTGATTTATTTATTTTTGGCTGTTCTGGGTGTTCGTTGCTGCACAAGGGCTTTTCTCTAGTTGTAGTGAGCAGGCTTCTCATTGCAGTAGCTTCTATTGTTGCAGAGCACGAGCCCTAGGGCACAGGAGCTTCAGTAGTTGCAGCCTTATACACATAGTTGTGGCTCCTGGGCTTAGCTGCTCCGCAGCATGTGGGATCTTTCCAAATCAGGGATCAAACCTGTGTCTCCTGCATTGACAGGCGGATTCTTTACCACTGAGCTACGAGGGAAGCCCCAGAGTTTGACTTTCTTTCAGAAAACTTCTGACTTTGGTTATGTGACTCGGCTAGGTGCATCAGTCCTCCTCCAGGCATTGTAGTTATCACTGGGCTGTACTTGTTCAAGTGCCTTTCCTCCATTGACAGTGTCTGTGCTATGCCAGCAGGGACTGCAGGAGTCTATTTTATCACCATAGCCTCATCTCTGTCATAGAACGGATATTCAGTAGTTATTTATTGGATGAATAAATGAGTAAGTAAAGCGATGAGAAAACGGACGGATAGGAGTTATGTAGACAAAGGGGTGGTGAAAACAGATTGTTCTGGGCTGAGAGGACAGCTTGAACAAAGATGCAAGTGAGCAGCATCACAGTGTGAAGGAAACAAAGCAGTTTGGCATTTCTGGCTTATTAAGCATGATAATGGAATTAGCTTCAGAGGTAGTTTTTAGAGACTAGCAAAACATGGAGGGTTGGTGGTCAGGTTGAGTTAAGGTTAAGTTGCTCTTGTAGGCAATGAGAAGCTTACAGGTTTTGCTTTTGGATATTTAGTGTGGGAAGCTCTAAGAAGATTGAATTTGAAGGTGGCAAGAATGGAGACCACGGACTTCCCTAAGGGTCCAGTGGCTGGGACTCTGCGCCTAATGCAGGGGCCCTGGATTTGGTCTTTCATCAGAAACTAGGTCCCAGATGCTGCGAAGACCTGGCTCAGCCAAGTAAATAAATAAATAAATATTAAAAAAAATAATGGAGAGCAGAAAAAGTGGTTTGGAGGCTGCTACATTGCTGTATGGTTCAGCCTTAAAATACAATACATAGTTTTTCATCCCAACATCTAATATAATAATTTTTATGGTAGTCAGAATCCTTACATGACCCCCAAGGATCCCAGCTCCCTGATTCTGTAATACTGTATGATTATGTAACAATCCATGGCAAAAAGAAATTTTTGTAGGTGAAATTAAGTTTATCGGTTTTCCTTAAAATAGGGAGACATGTGGGTTGGTTAACCCAATTGCATGACCACTTTAAAAAGCTGCCTTTTCCCTGTGTGGTTTCTCTGTGAGTTTGGTCAGTGTCATGTGAACATGGAGTAAGAACCCAAGCTGTTCCACTCTTGGATTTCAGCCTGTGATACAGAAGAAGAGGAACTAATTGTGCCACATGGTACTTTTGACTGCACAGGTGCTAACTATGCAGTTAGCTTCAGTCCTGCAGTATGTGCTTCAGTCATGTCTGATTCTGTGCGACCGCATGGACTGTAGTGTGCCAGGCTCCTCTGTCCTTGGGATTCTCCAGGCAAGAATACTGGATGGGGTTGCCATGGCCTCCTCCAGGGGACTTTCCTGAGCTTGGGATCAAATCTGTCTCTTACCTCTCCTGCATTAGCAGGCTGGTTCTTACCACTAGTGCCACCTGGGAAGCCCCTCTGACTGCACAGCTGTGAGCTAATAAAGGGATGTTTTAAACAGTTAAGTTTGTGAAAATTTGTTATGTAGCAGTAGATAACCGATACAATTTTCAACTTCTGTTAGGTCATTGTTGTTTTTCCAGTAGTCACGCACAGATGCGACAGTTGGACCATAAAGAAAAATGAGCACCAAAGAATTGATGCTTTAGAACTGTGGTGCTGGAGAAAAGTCTTAAGAGTACTTTGAACAGCACGGAGAGCAAACCAAGCAATTCTAAGGACATCAATTCTGAATATTCATTGAAAGAACTGATGCTAAAGCTGAAGCTGCAATACTTTGACCACCTGATGCAAAGAGCCCACTCATTGGAAAATACCCTGATGCTGGGAAAGATTGAGGGCAAGAGGAGAAGGAGCAACAGAGGATGAGATGGTTGGATGGCATCACTGACTCAGTGGACATGAGTTTGAGGAAACTCTGGAAGCAAAAGATGGGCAAAAAACAATACATAGTTTTTCATCCCAACATCTAATATAATAATTTTTATGGTAGTCAGAATCCTTACATGACCCCCAAGGATCCCAGCTCCCTGATTCTGTAATACTGTATGATTATGTAACAATCCATGGCAAAAAGAAATTTTTGTAGGTGAAATTAAGTTTATCGGTTTTCCTTAAAATAGGGAGACATGTGGGTTGGTTAACCCAATTGCATGACCACTTTAAAAAGCTGCCTTTTCCCTGTGTGGTTTCTCTGTGAGTTTGGTCAGTGTCATGTGAACATGGAGTAAGAACCCAAGCTGTTCCACTCTTGGATTTCAGCCTGTGATACAGAAGAAGAGGAACTAATTGTGCCACATGGTACTTTTGACTGCACAGGTGCTAACTATGCAGTTAGCTTCAGTCCTGCAGTATGTGCTTCAGTCATGTCTGATTCTGTGCGACCGCATGGACTGTAGTGTGCCAGGCTCCTCTGTCCTTGGGATTCTCCAGGCAAGAATACTGGATGGGGTTGCCATGGCCTCCTCCAGGGGACTTTCCTGAGCTTGGGATCAAATCTGCGTCTCTTACCTCTCCTGCATTAGCAGGCTGGTTCTTTACCACTAGTGCCACCTGGGAAGCCCCTCTGACTGCACAGCTGTGAGCTAATAAAGGGATGTTTTAAACAGTTAAGTTTGTGAAAATTTGTTATGTAGCAGTAGATAACCGATACAATTTTCAACTTCTGTTAGGTCATTGTTGTTTTTCCAGTAGTCACGTACAGATGCGACAGTTGGACCATAAAGAAAAATGAGCACCAAAGAATTGATGCTTTAGAACTGTGGTGCTGGAGAAAAGTCTTAAGAGTACTTTGAACAGCACGGAGAGCAAACCAAGCAATTCTAAGGACATCAATTCTGAATATTCATTGAAAGAACTGATGCTAAAGCTGAAGCTGCAATACTTTGACCACCTGATGCAAAGAGCCCACTCATTGGAAAATACCCTGATGCTGGGAAAGATTGAGGGCAAGAGGAGAAGGAGCAACAGAGGATGAGATGGTTGGATGGCATCACTGACTCAGTGGACATGAGTTTGAGGAAACTCTGGGAGATAGCAAAAGATGGGCAAGCCTGGTGTGCTGCAGTTCATGGGGTCGCGAAGAGTTGGACATGAATGACTGAGCGACTGAACAACAACAATAACAAAAAATTTCAGCAGGATACTCATACTACTGTCAGTTGTTCATGGAAGAGTATTAGCCGTATCTTATTTTGTTCTAGAAACAATTCTCTTTATAATGAATTATAATGAAATGGTAGCTAACACTAGTGCCAAACACCATATGAACACATGACAATGGACATCTCTTCTAATAGCCATAACCACTTCATGTGAGAGGCACTATTGACCATCGTTATTTTAGATATGAATCAACTGAAGCTCAGGGAAGGTAACCAACCTGTTCAAAGTCATCCAGCCACCAGTTGGCAGAGCTGAAACTTGACCTCAGGTTGCCTTAGTCCATCATATAGCTAGATATGTTATAAGTTTAATGATCCCATTCACACACATTTAGATCCTATTTTCTCTGAGCAGGGTTCAACAGGCTGGATTATAAAGTACAGGATAGGACAATGGGAAAGATTTCCAGGTTCAGTTTGTGCTCTGTTTCTCTTTGAGATAGATTAGGGGATCATCTTAGACATGATATCAATTTATTCTCCTCTGTGTTTTGTTGTAATTAGACAAGAAGAAGGAAGGAGAAAATGAAAAGTAGTTGGAAGGAAATGGTTAGAACTAGTAAAAAGAAAAATGTGGGCTTGATGTGGGTTTAAAGGTGGTTTGGTCACAGATGTGTTCAATTTAGCATTCCCCTGTTTCATGTCCGTTCAAGCATGGACAGGTGTCCTTTTCTTCATGTGTTAGAGAGTGCTTGAGGCTGTCCGCCTTGTTCCAAGAAAAAAAAAGCAATTAAATATTTTAATATTTCCTGCCTATAAACTGCTCCATGTTTTATTACTTCAAATGCAGTGGATTTAAAAGGAGGTGTGAAAGGCTCCTGGGCCATTAATAAAAGGCTGCAGCTGCTTGAGGAGAATGATGCTATGTGTTTTTCAAAGGCGTGATTTCGGTCTGAGCACCTCTGTTTGCAGGCTGTTGATTTATGATGGTCCTGAAACTGATACAGAAGCATGAGGCAAACACTTGCAGTGCTTCTGGAATGTATTTGGGCAGAGTCCTTACTATGAGTTCTTTTCCTGGGGGAAAATATAAGGGAATAAAGTGAAGAAATGTGAAAGCATTCTGTTGTTCAGAAGGGATGGTGCAAAAGAAAGCGTGCACGCACACACACACACAGAGCAAATCTTTCCTGGAGTCAGTGGCAAATTTCATGTGGTTTGGGTTGTGAGATTTCTGTTCTTGGATGCACAGAATAAACAGTGGGGAGAGTCTTTGAGGGCTTCCAGTAGAGACATGTCATAAAGTTAAAAGGTAAAAACCAATAGGAAGTTATACTGATTCTTCCATCAACCAACAGGAGCCATATTACTATTTCCCAAAGGCCTTCAGTTTTCTTTTTCAAAACTGTTAATTTTTCCTTTCCAGGGATGGTGGGTAATGGAAATCAAAGGATAAGAAATGCTGGAGGCTGAGTTCAATCTAACAAGCTTTTGTTGAGTGATAGTGAATGCAGGTTTCTGCTTGGTGTTGGGGAAGATGCAAAGCCAGCCCTCCTTTCCACTTGTAGTCTTACGAGCCAAACTGGCCTTCTGTATAGACACATTAACATCTTTTGAGTATGGCTAGGTCATTTCCATGCTGCTTTCACAATTTTGGTTGTGACCATCTTAGACATGATATCAATTTATTCTCCTCTGTGTTTTGTTGTAATTAGACAAGAAGAAGGAAGGAGAAAATGAAAAGTAGTTGGAAGGAAATGGTTAGAACTAGTAAAAAGAAAAATGTGGGCTTGATGTGGGTTTAAAGGTGGTTTGGTCACAGATGTGTTCAATTTAGCATTCCCCTGTTTCATGTCCGTTCAAGCATGGACAGGTGTCCTTTTCTTCATGTGTTAGAGAGTGCTTGAGGCTGTCCGCCTTGTTCCAAGAAAAAAAAAGCAATTAAATATTTTAATATTTCCTGCCTATAAACTGCTCCATGTTTTATTACTTCAAATGCAGTGGATTTAAAAGGAGGTGTGAAAGGCTCCTGGGCCATTAATAAAAGGCTGCAGCTGCTTGAGGAGAATGATGCTATGTGTTTTTCAAAGGCGTGATTTCGGTCTGAGCACCTCTGTTTGCAGGCTGTTGATTTATGATGGTCCTGAAACTGATACAGAAGCATGAGGCAAACACTTGCAGTGCTTCTGGAATGTATTTGGGCAGAGTCCTTACTATGAGTTCTTTTCCTGGGGGAAAATATAAGGGAATAAAGTGAAGAAATGTGAAAGCATTCTGTTGTTCAGAAGGGATGGTGCAAAAGAAAGCGTGCACGCACACACACACACAGAGCAAATCTTTCCTGGAGTCAGTGGCAAATTTCATGTGGTTTGGGTTGTGAGATTTCTGTTCTTGGATGCACAGAATAAACAGTGGGGAGAGTCTTTGAGGGCTTCCAGTAGAGACATGTCATAAAGTTAAAAGGTAAAAACCAATAGGAAGTTATACTGATTCTTCCATCAACCAACAGGAGCCATATTACTATTTCCCAAAGGCCTTCAGTTTTCTTTTTCAAAACTGTTAATTTTTCCTTTCCAGGGATGGTGGGTAATGGAAATCAAAGGATAAGAAATGCTGGAGGCTGAGTTCAATCTAACAAGCTTTTGTTGAGTGATAGTGAATGCAGGTTTCTGCTTGGTGTTGGGGAAGATGCAAAGCCAGCCCTCCTTTCCACTTGTAGTCTTACGTAGCCAAACTGGCCTTCTGTATAGACACATTAACATCTTTTTGAGTATGCTGGACAGATATTTCTTAAGGTTCAGTCATTTCCATGCTGCTTTCACAATTTTGGTTGTGACCCATCTTATAATTTACCTTATATTTATTTAAATAATTTAGCCCATAGTTTACTTAAATAATTCAGACGTATTTTAAGTAATAAGATATCTGTGACATTGCAGGTCTGGGGGTGCTGGTTAAAACTCTTCAAATGTACCATGAAATAAATAAAGCTTAACAGTATCCTATCCTAAATCATTGGGTCCAAAAATGTTTAGAAATTAAGAACATTTTTAGGTTCTGCAGAGGTCATAAGGTCCACATACTATATTTTCTCTAGCCATCACAATGGGGGTGTGGATGACATCCTATAATAAAAAAACACATCCACAGACAAGCATGTGTATATTGGCACTAGGTAGAATGTGGAATGAATAAAGGTGTAAATAGTTTCCCATCAGTTCAGGCCAGTTGGAAAGCTTCAGTTTTCACAGATTTTTGCATTTCATCACTGAAGATAAGGGATTGTGTGGTGTAAGTAGCATTAAAAAAGTTGGTGTACCACAAAATAAAAAAACAGAATTATCATAACGTTCAAGGCATGAATTATATAACCTTTCTTTCTTCTATATAAATGGGCTAAACTTAAAAAATTTTCCTGAAGAATATATTTAACATGCATTGAGGAAGGATTTACAAAACATTGATCTCAAGCATATAACCTAGTAATTTTTCACATGTGCCTATGTACCTGCATAATCACCTCTTAGATTGAATACTGAGCACTTGTGGCATCCCAGAAGTTTTTGGTTTTTTTTCCCTTACTTCCTAATTAACACTCCTTCCAGATGATCATGACAACAACTGTCTTGGGTTCCATGTGTGCATACATATAAACAGAATCATAGAGCATATATTTTTTGTCTCCCACTTCTTTCCTTTAGGAAAACGACTGTGGTTTTTACACGCTATTGTTTTATCAATAGTTTGTTCCTTTTTATTGTTGCTTACTATTCTTGTGTTAACTTTTATTAATACAATGTTGCATGCAAATGTTTTAATGCTTTCTTGGGATTGAATTGCTCTCTTTCTCTTCAAAAGACAGTTGCATACAGACAACCCTGGAAAAATTGAGACATTTGAAAGTAGCTTATAGTTATAAATGCTTACCAAGATTGCATCCCTTTCAGCTGACCTAGAAGATACAACTCATGTTGAGATGCGATATATCCATAGTCATTAGATTCATTTCCTGTCTTGTTTTTGCCACTTTGGTGAGTGGATGCAAGCTGCTGGCTTCATCAAATGAAAAAAGAGACCAGGAGATTCTAAAGAAACATCTTGACAAGCTTTAGAAAAGGAAGTTAGAGTCTGCGTATTGTTATACAGTGAGCTTATAAGTCATGGAAGACTCTTTAAAATAAGTTTTATAGGAAGTTGGAGACAGTGCTTCATGTTCAGGCTAGCTCTTTGTGAGATAGAGTGATAGAGATGAGTCATGGGCAGGTTTTTTTTCCCTTAACTTCCTCTTGAGTTTCTTTACAGCCCAACTTCATTGAAAACATTTGAGATAGTGTGAATTACTGGAACATCAGAAGCACTTGTTTTCAAAGTACAAAAACACATTCCAAAAGCAAATAGAAAGAAGTGTCAGACTTCTGTCCCTTTAACCTGTTATGGAGAATTGAGAGCTGAATGACCCAGGACAAGTAAAAATTCATTTCTTAGATTCTTCTGAAGGATTGCCCTGTGATCTTGACTTAAACACTGAGCACTGGCTATAGTAATACTCACTAGTCTTTTTAAAAAATGTATTAGAGGGGCTAAAAACTCTTTAGAAATCTATGCATTTCATTCATATTTAAATAAAACTTTTCATATATTTTCTCATGAGAGCAAAATAGCAAAAGAATGTGGGTTGAAAATCCAGTCTCTATCACTGATTAGCTGTGCAATCTTAGGTGAGGACACTAACATCTCTGATTCTCAATTTTGATCTTGCTTGATTTTCTTTACAAGCAACACCATCAGAAATGAACCATCTCAGAAAGAACTGTGCCATGAATTTTAAAGTAAGAGCTAAAGATGATTAAAGAGCCTCTCATTTCATCATACAAGAAAACCCAACCCTCAGCAAATGGGCTGACACAGCATGTTTCTACAATGTCTTTATTTAGGGGCTCAGGTTATGATGTGAACCATAACATTTCTCTGGATCTTTCTTTGCCTGGCAGGTTCCAGGGAAATTTCAATAAAAAGATCTGTCATACTCAGTAGGAATCATTTTCCCAGGAACTCAGCAAACGACCAAAAGAACTGGCCCTATGATTGTGTTTCCTGGTCATTATTCTTTTGGTGGAATACTAGAGAAGTTCATGGGGAGTGGATTGTCTGAGAGGTTGAGTATGTTTTTACCCAAAGAGAGAAAGGGGTAGAGGCAAAGAAACCCAAGAGAATATTCATTACTGGATAACTACTCCCCAGGATAAAAAACAGCCAAACCACATAAAACCATCCATGGAGCTCAGTAGCAATACTTTCTAGCTTAATAAAGCTGAAAAATATTGCTATGCTGAGTTTATTTGATTATACCTTGCTTTATAGACTACCTGTGATTAGTAAATGTAGGGTCAGGATTTAAATTTTTCCAAACAAATTCTTTTCCTTTGCTCTCTTGCTCAAATCTAAGGGTATTTATCACAAATGGAAAGTACCAAGGCTTCTAAAGAACACCACTGAGTTGGAAACAAAATGAGCTTGACCTTGGTCTTTGTCAAGAACTGCTTGATTTTATCAGCCCTGGTCTGGGAGAGACAGGTAATAAAACACCAATTTGATTTTAAGAACACTGCTTGGAGACAAAGGAAAAAGGCTCTCCTATAAAATATTTTCTATTTGTCCTGACACCTAAGACAAAATATTTTTCTTTCTTTCTGCAAAGGTGATTAAGAATCCAAGTTTTCATGAAAAACTTCTGAAAATTTTCAGATCTAGCAAATTATTTTCTGATTTGGACAATGGTGACCGCAGTACTCTCAAAATATTTGGTAACTCATTTATTTCTGATTCTTATTTCAGATCACTTTATGATAAATTCTGTAAATATCTGTTGAAAGAATAAAAGAGTCAGGTGTGGTGCTTCTTTTATAAAGATGAATGTGGTCAAGTCACGTGCAAGTCCTCTATTGATGAAACTTCCAGATTTTGCTTCCTTAAGATGTTTTGCATCTTAGTCAGAAAACTATGTTCAAAAACAGGGACCAAGGTAAAGGGATCACCTCATGGTCTAGTTTTTGAACTCCATGGATGATCGTCTCTTTTGTGATGTTAAAATTATAACTATTTTGTTTATTACAGGCGTGTTTTCTTTTCCATTTAGAGACATAGAACACGATTGTTTTTGCTGGTGAAAGAATGAGTGGGGTGTTGGGTCCTTCATGACCACATTAAGTAACTCAGAACCTTGGTGCTAACAATGAAAGTGAGATTCCCTTTCACAGGCGGGCTGGCCCAGTTCATCTGGCTGATCCAACAGGTTTTTATTTCTTAAAGCTTTGAGCACCGTGAGTCAGAGGGAGAGGAGGAGGAGGAGAGGCAGGGACATGAGTTCACTATAGAGAGACTTATATTAGAGGAGAAGGGAGGGATGGTGTTTTGGACCTAAACCAGAGAAAGGAGTGGCTGTTATGGAAGCTTGAAAAGCTGAGCACTGTTGGGAGTGGCTGAGCTGTTTGGGGAGTTGGCTTCGGGGCCTCAACGCTCACTCTTTCTTCCACGGGGAGCAAGATCATTGGCTACCAGCCTAAAGAGTGAGCTGGTTTTAGAATTGTTGTGCTCTTTGCTTTTCTTTGCCTTTGAGAGGAGGGAGTCTCCCCTCTGTTCTTGACTCACCTACACCACACTTCCTTTCATCTGAATGCTCTCCAAAGTGAGATTAAAAAACCAATTTGATTTTAAGAACATCGGAACAAAGGGCTCTCCTATAAAATATTTTCTATTTGTCCTGACACCTAAGACAAAATATTTTTCTTTCTTTCTGCAAAGGTGATTAAGAATCCAAGTTTTCATGAAAAACTTCTGAAAATTTTCAGATCTAGCAAATTATTTTCTGATTTGGACAATGGTGACCGCAGTACTCTCAAAATATTTGGTAACTCATTTATTTCTGATTCTTATTTCAGATCACTTTATGATAAATTCTGTAAATATCTGTTGAAAGAATAAAAGAGTCAGGTGTGGTGCTTCTTTTATAAAGATGAATGTGGTCAAGTCACGTGCAAGTCCTCTATTGATGAAACTTCCAGATTTTGCTTCCTTAAGATGTTTTGCATCTTAGTCAGAAAACTATGTTCAAAAACAGGGACCAAGGTAAAGGGATCACCTCATGGTCTAGTTTTTGAACTCCATGGATGATCGTCTCTTTTGTGATGTTAAAATTATAACTATTTTGTTTATTACAGGCGTGTTTTCTTTTCCATTTAGAGACATAGAACACGATTGTTTTTGCTGGTGAAAGAATGAGTGGGGTGTTGGGTCCTTCATGACCACATTAAGTAACTCAGAACCTTGGTGCTAACAATGAAAGTGAGATTCCCTTTCACAGGCGGGCTGGCCCAGTTCATCTGGCTGATCCAACAGGTTTTTATTTCTTAAAGCTTTGAGCACCGTGAGTCAGAGGGAGAGGAGGAGGAGGAGAGGCAGGGACATGAGTTCACTATAGAGAGACTTATATTAGAGGAGAAGGGAGGGATGGTGTTTTGGACCTAAACCAGAGAAAGGAGTGGCTGTTATGGAAGCTTGAAAAGCTGAGCACTGTTGGGAGTGGCTGAGCTGTTTGGGGAGTTGGCTTCGGGGCCTCAACGCTCACTCTTTCTTCCACGGGGAGCAAGATCATTGGCTACCAGCCTAAAGAGTGAGCTGGTTTTAGAATTGTTGTGCTCTTTGCTTTTCTTTGCCTTTGAGAGGAGGGAGTCTCCCCTCTGTTCTTGACTCACCTACACCACACTTCCTTTCATCTGAATGCTCTCCAAAGTGAGATCACAGTGGTGACCTCATCTGGATTCAAGAGCCAGAAGAGTAAAGAAAAACTTGAGCCTGTCAGGAAGTGTATGGATGCTTTCCTTGGGCTGCTCTTGCCCCTGGTTTCATTTAGCTGGTGGTTGAGATTTTCCCAGAACTAAACTGTTTTTTTTTTTTAAACCAGATTTGCTAATCAAATGAAAAATGGGCAAGATTATTCCACCCTTATTAATGGATACATTATGAGAGGGTATATTGAAAAGCAGAGATATCACTTTGCTGTCAAAGCTCCACATTGTCAAAGCTATGGTTTTTCCAGTAGTCATATATGGATGTGAGAGTTGGACCATAAACAAGCTGAGTGCCAAAGAATTGATGCTTTAGAACTGTGGTGCTGGAGAAAAGTCTCAAGAGTACTTTGAACAGCAAGGAGAGCAAAACCAAGCAATTCTAAGGACATCAATTCTGAATATTCATTGGAAGAACTGATGCTGAAGCTGAAGCTCCAGTACTTTGGCCACTTGATGCAAAGAGGTGACTCATTGGAAAACATCCTAATGCTGGGAAACATTGAGGGTAGGAGGAGAAGGAGGATGAGATGGTTGGATGGCAACACTGACTCAATTGTCATGAGTTTGGGCAAACTCTGAGAGAGAGTGAAAGATAGGAAAGCGTGGTGTACTGTAGTCCATGGGACTGCAAAGAGTCGGACATGACTTAGTGACTAAACAACAATAAATGAAGGGTGTGTATGAACTAAGACCCTTTGCACACAAGTAACAGAAATGCTTCCCAGGGGCACTAGTGGTAAAGAACCCACCATCCAGTGCAGGAGACAAAGAGCTGTGGTTTCTATGCCTGCCCTGGAGGAAGGCTTTTCTTGAAAAGCTGAGCACTGTTGGGAGTGGCTGAGCTGTTTGGGGAGTTGGCTTCGGGGCCTCAACGCTCACTCTTTCTTCCACGGGGAGCAAGATCATTGGCTACCAGCCTAAAGAGTGAGCTGGTTTTAGAATTGTTGTGCTCTTTGCTTTTCTTTGCCTTTGAGAGGAGGGAGTCTCCCCTCTGTTCTTGACTCACCTACACCACACTTCCTTTCATCTGAATGCTCTCCAAAGTGAGATCACAGTGGTGACCTCATCTGGATTCAAGAGCCAGAAGAGTAAAGAAAAACTTGAGCCTGTCAGGAAGTGTATGGATGCTTTCCTTGGGCTGCTCTTGCCCCTGGTTTCATTTAGCTGGTGGTTGAGATTTTCCCAGAACTAAACTGTTTTTTTTTTTTTTAAACCAGATTTGCTAATCAAATGAAAAATGGGCAAGATTATTCCACCCTTATTAATGGATACATTATGAGAGGGTATATTGAAAAGCAGAGATATCACTTTGCTGTCAAAGCTCCACATTGTCAAAGCTATGGTTTTTCCAGTAGTCATATATGGATGTGAGAGTTGGACCATAAACAAGCTGAGTGCCAAAGAATTGATGCTTTAGAACTGTGGTGCTGGAGAAAAGTCTCAAGAGTACTTTGAACAGCAAGGAGAGCAAAACCAAGCAATTCTAAGGACATCAATTCTGAATATTCATTGGAAGAACTGATGCTGAAGCTGAAGCTCCAGTACTTTGGCCACTTGATGCAAAGAGGTGACTCATTGGAAAACATCCTAATGCTGGGAAACATTGAGGGTAGGAGGAGAAGGAGGATGAGATGGTTGGATGGCAACACTGACTCAATTGTCATGAGTTTGGGCAAACTCTGAGAGAGAGTGAAAGATAGGAAAGCGTGGTGTACTGTAGTCCATGGGACTGCAAAGAGTCGGACATGACTTAGTGACTAAACAACAATAAATGAAGGGGTGTGTATGAACTAAGACCCTTTGCACACAAGTAACAGAAATGCTTCCCAGGGGCACTAGTGGTAAAGAACCCACCATCCAGTGCAGGAGACAAAAGAGCTGTGGTTTCTATGCCTGCCCTGGAGGAAGGCATGGCAGCCCACTCCAGTACTCTTGCTTGGAGAATCCCATGGAGAGAGGAGCCTTGTGGACTACAGTCGCAAAAAGTCAGACACGACTGAAGTGACATAACAGGAACACAAAAGAAATGTAACCTGAACTAATTTAGGCAAAAGGGAAGGATAAGAATATAACTGGGTCTCCAGGATCACTGGAAACAAGGACTCGGGTTTCCTCCAGTCTCTCTTACAGCTTTCACTTCTACCCTTTCATGTGTTTTTCTATGGGTCTCCTCCACGAGGTTACCATGCTCTCAGGCTCAGCTCCTAAGCCTTGATACCAGAGAGGGACTGTCCCTTTTGGTTAAATTCCAATTTGTAGAAATTTAGTTTTACACTGGACATAGTTGTCTAAAAATAATCCCTGATTAGTTCCACTAAGAATAAAAGATGTTGTCCAGTCCAGGTTTTGAAGTGGAAGTAGAAGGCTAGGTCAAAGAAAGAGGGAGATTATTTGAAGCACTAAACTGATTATTGAAAATGTCCAGGTATAAGAGTGAGAGCAATCTTGAGACTGTTTGGAAGAGATTCCTGGTGTTTTATTAAAAAAGAAAGCAGGGGTGGCGGGGAATGCAGAGCATGTCAATGTTCAAAATGTATCAGTAACGCAGAAACCCCAGGGAGCACTGCAGAGTTCAGGCAATGAGTGTCCATGCTGCTCACAAGTAGGAAGCCTGTATGTCCCTGAACCTCAGGCTCCAGTACTTTGGCCACTTGATGCAAAGAGGTGACTCATTGGAAAACATCCTAATGCTGGGAAACATTGAGGGTAGGAGGAGAAGGAGGATGAGATGGTTGGATGGCAACACTGACTCAATTGTCATGAGTTTGGGCAAACTCTGAGAGAGAGTGAAAGATAGGAAAGCGTGGTGTACTGTAGTCCATGGGACTGCAAAGAGTCGGACATGACTTAGTGACTAAACAACAATAAATGAAGGGGTGTGTATGAACTAAGACCCTTTGCACACAAGTAACAGAAATGCTTCCCAGGGGCACTAGTGGTAAAGAACCCACCATCCAGTGCAGGAGACAAAAGAGCTGTGGTTTCTATGCCTGCCCTGGAGGAAGGCATGGCAGCCCACTCCAGTACTCTTGCTTGGAGAATCCCATGGAGAGAGGAGCCTTGTGGACTACAGTCGCAAAAAGTCAGACACGACTGAAGTGACATAACAGGAACACAAAAGAAATGTAACCTGAACTAATTTAGGCAAAAGGGAAGGATAAGAATATAACTGGGTCTCCAGGATCACTGGAAACAAGGACTCGGGTTTCCTCCAGTCTCTCTTACAGCTTTCACTTCTACCCTTTCATGTGTTTTTCTATGGGTCTCCTCCACGAGGTTACCATGCTCTCAGGCTCAGCTCCTAAGCCTTGATACCAGAGAGGGACTGTCCCTTTTGGTTAAATTCCAATTTGTAGAAATTTAGTTTTACACTGGACATAGTTGTCTAAAAATAATCCCTGATTAGTTCCACTAAGAATAAAAGATGTTGTCCAGTCCAGGTTTTGAAGTGGAAGTAGAAGGCTAGGTCAAAGAAAGAGGGAGATTATTTGAAGCACTAAACTGATTATTGAAAATGTCCAGGTATAAGAGTGAGAGCAATCTTGAGACTGTTTGGAAGAGATTCCTGGTGTTTTATTAAAAAAGAAAGCAGGGGTGGCGGGGAATGCAGAGCATGTCAATGTTCAAAATGTATCAGTAACGCAGAAACCCCAGGGAGCACTGCAGAGTTCAGGCAATGAGTGTCCATGCTGCTCACAAGTAGGAAGCCTGTATGTCCCTGAACCTCAGGTCTCCATTGGCCTGCTGATGGCTCCACATGAGATGTACCCCCTGAGAAGTGCGTAGTCTTCTAGTGTATTGTTCATCTTTGTTTTGTTCTTTAAATCTTCTCTTTGTTAAATATTTCTTGTATCTTCTCCATCTGTGCCTCCATCATCTGAGATTTTAGATCACCTTTACTATCATTATTCTGAATTCTTTTTCAGGTAGATATCGCTTTCATACGGAATTGAAAAAAAATGGTACAAAGGAACTTATTTATAAAACAAGTGGAGTCACAGATATAAAAATCAAACTTGTGATTGCTAGGAGGTAAAGGGTGAGAGGGATAAACTGGGACCCTGGGATTGACATATACATACTGCTACATGTAAAATAGAGGACTAATAAGGAGCTAGTGTACAGCACAGGGAACTCTACTTAATACGCTATAATGACTTACACAGGAAAAAAAGCTAATAAAGGGTACATAAATGTGTATGTATAACTGATTCACTTTGTTGTACAGTAGAAACTAACACAACATTGTAAATCAACTATAATAAAAAAATTTAAAAATGCATGTAGTTAACATAAAAGGGCAAATTAATCCTAATTCCATTCTCATAGCCTAAGGGAAAATGAGTCTGATTGTCTGAGCATTCTAGCCTTAAGGACACAGTGAATAGTTGACGAACTGAGCAGTATCGCCTAAAGTTACAGGACCTGAGGCCTTAAAGGGGTGCATTCTCAGACGCTTCAGTCATGTCTGACTCTTTGTGACCCCATGGACTGTACCCCATCAGGCTCCTCTGTCCATGAGATTCTCCAGGCAAGAATATTGCAGTGGGATGACCTTCCCTTCTCCAGGGGATCTTCCCAACCCAGAGATTGAACCCATGTCTCCTTTGTCTTTTTTTTTGGTCACTTCTATTGGTCTTTCATTTATCTATTTTCATCCACCTTTGTTCTTTGGCCTGTATGGGCCTCCCATCGCAGTGGCCCCTGTCACTGCAGAGCACTGGCTCTGGGTGCATGCGCTCCAGAGCTCCGGCTTGCTAGTTGGACACATTGGTCCAGCCATTCCACGGCACGTGGGATCTTCCCAGGCCAGGGATCGAACCTGCGCCCCTTGCACTGCAAGGTGGTGTCCTTATCCACTGGATCACCAGGGAAGCCTGCAGCCAGATTCTTTACCGCTGAGCCACTGGGGAAACCTGATTAAAGGGGAAATGTCCATAATGTTGTACATATCTTGTATGTGCTTTATCTCTTTAGTAGGAGCTTGTTTAATTGGTCCCCTCAATAGTTCACTTTGAATGCAGCCATCAGTTGAGTTTTTGTAGTTCAAGCACCTTTATTGATAACAAAAGTGTTTTTAATGCTGTGTGTGTGTGTGTGTGTGTGTGCGCGTGTGCATGCTTAGCCATGTCTGACTGTGAAACGATGGACTATAGCCTACCAGGCAATACTACTGATTAAAAAAGTGTTAGTTGAGAAGAGCTAAAAGTGCACTAAGAAAATTAACATTAACTATTTTTTATCAGTTAGTTTAAACATGGATACATAGAGTGAACAACAAGAAATATAGGTAAGACTAAAGCACAGTCCTGGGATAATCTCCCCATTGCTCTTCCCTTGAACAAGAATTAAATCATTAGTCAGGTTTGCTTAGAATACTCTCTCTTTTCTGTCCTGGGTATACTTTTTCTTTGGAATCACTCAGTCTGACTGCTCCATTTTAAAAGCTATTTATTTATTTACTGTACTTAATTATGTTTTGGCTTTGCTGGGTCTTTGCTGTGTGTGGGCTTTCTGAATAAGTTGACGAACTGAGCAGTATCGCCTAAAGTTACAGGACCTGAGGCCTTAAAGGGTGCATTCTCAGACGCCAGTCATGTCTGACTCTTTGTGACCCCATGGACTGTACCCCATCAGGCTCCTCTGTCCATGAGATTCTCCAGGCAAGAATATTGCAGTGGGATGACCTTCCCTTCTCCAGGGGATCTTCCCAACCCAGAGATTGAACCCATGTCTCCTTTGTCTTTTTTTTTGGTCACTTCTATTGGTCTTTCATTTATCTATTTTCATCCACCTTTGTTCTTTGGCCTGTATGGGCCTCCCATCGCAGTGGCCCCTGTCACTGCAGAGCACTGGCTCTGGGTGCATGCGCTCCAGAGCTCCGGCTTGCTAGTTGGACACATTGGTCCAGCCATTCCACGGCACGTGGGATCTTCCCAGGCCAGGGATCGAACCTGCGCCCCTTGCACTGCAAGGTGGTGTCCTTATCCACTGGATCACCAGGGAAGCCTGCAGCCAGATTCTTTACCGCTGAGCCACTGGGGAAACCTGATTAAAGGGGAAATGTCCATAATGTTGTACATATCTTGTATGTGCTTTATCTCTTTAGTAGGAGCTTGTTTAATTGGTCCCCTCAATAGTTCACTTTGAATGCAGCCATCAGTTGAGTTTTTGTAGTTCAAGCACCTTTATTGATAACAAAAGTGTTTTTAATGCTGTGTGTGTGTGTGTGTGTGTGTGCGCGTGTGCATGCTTAGCCATGTCTGACTGTGAAACGATGGACTATAGCCTACCAGGCAATACTACTGATTAAAAAAGTGTTAGTTGAGAAGAGCTAAAAGTGCACTAAGAAAATTAACATTAACTATTTTTTATCAGTTAGTTTAAACATGGATACATAGAGTGAACAACAAGAAATATAGGTAAGACTAAAGCACAGTCCTGGGATAATCTCCCCATTGCTCTTCCCTTGAACAAGAATTAAATCATTAGTCAGGTTTGCTTAGAATACTCTCTCTTTTCTGTCCTGGGTATACTTTTTCTTTGGAATCACTCAGTCTGACTGCTCCATTTTAAAAGCTATTTATTTATTTACTGTACTTAATTATGTTTTGGCTTTGCTGGGTCTTTGCTGTGTGTGGGCTTTCTGTAGTTGTGGTGGCAGGTGGGACCCCTCTCTAGATGCAGTGTTGGGCTTCTCATTGCAGTAACTTCTCTTGTTGTGGAGCATGGGCTCTAGGGCACACAATCTTCACTAGTTATGGCCCATTGGCTCAAAACAACAGGCTTAATAATTGTGTTGCACAGAATTAGTTGCTCCAAGGCATGTGGAATCTTCTTAGACAGGGATTGAACCTGTGTTTCCTGCATTGATAGGCAGATTCTTAACTATTGGACCACCAGGAGAGTAATAAATATGTAGTATTTTTCAGTAATTCCTTAGTCCATCTGTAATTACTCAGGCTTTATTCTACCTACTAAAAACTAAACAACTATGTGACCATGGCTTTATCTTTGATTTTTACTCTGTTGTCAGTTGCCATTACACAAATTTTTGAAAAATAAGTTGAATTTCTTAGCACATCATACAAGGGTCTTCTAAAGCTGACTCAGCCTCCTCTCCTCGCTTCATTTGCAGCCATTCTATTCCATCTACAGGAGGTTCTGGTCACTCTGGGTTGCCTACCATTACATTTTGAAGTTTCACATTTACATTTTTGCTCTTCCTCTTAGCTTTTGCATTCTGGTTTATCCATCTAAACCCAGTTTAAATGTCATTTTCTCTGTGAAATCTCCCTGACAGCTCCCAATGTCCTTCTGGCTAAATTCTGTACAAAGCTTAGAAAGTCACACTATACATTGCTGATGATAATGTGGTGGAATTGAATTTCAGTCTAAAGATTGTGACCCTAAAACCTATCATATGAAAAGCACATTTATTCCTCCCTCCTTCTCTCTTCTTACCTCCATCCTTTTCTTTTTCCCTCCTGCCCTGCCTTCCTTTTCAAAGTTAACTTAAACCACACAATCCTGACTTTTATATCCTGTGTCTATCCAACATCTCTACTTGGATGTTACATAGAAAACTGAAATGTGGTATGTTAGGATAAAAGAGATTTAGGTTTCCTCAAATCTTCCTCTCTGTCTGCTCTACCCATGATAGTCTTTTCCAGAACAGTCGATGGTAATTCCATCCTTGTAATTGGTCCAGTGGAAAAACTAGGAGTCATTCTTGACTACTCTCTTTGCCTCTCACTCTACATCCAGTCTATCAGAAAGTCATCTTGGCCTGACCCTCAAAATGTATCTGGAATCTGACCACGTCTCATGACCTCCACTGCTACCACCATGTTTTCTTGGCTATACTGCAATAGCCTCTAACCCATCTTCTTTATTCTTTATTCCACAGCATTTTACCATGTATAACACTGTATAAATGACTTTCTTATTATATTACTTTTTTTTAAATTGGACTCACTTCTTCTTAGACAGGGATTGAACCTGTGTTTCCTGCATTGATAGGCAGATTCTTAACTATTGGACCACCAGGAGAGTAATAAATATGTAGTATTTTTCAGTAATTCCTTAGTCCATCTGTAATTACTCAGGCTTTATTCTACCTACTAAAAACTAAACAACTATGTGACCATGGCTTTATCTTTGATTTTTACTCTGTTGTCAGTTGCCATTACACAAATTTTTGAAAAATAAGTTGAATTTCTTAGCACATCATACAAGGGTCTTCTAAAGCTGACTCAGCCTCCTCTCCTCGCTTCATTTGCAGCCATTCTATTCCATCTACAGGAGGTTCTGGTCACTCTGGGTTGCCTACCATTACATTTTGAAGTTTCACATTTACATTTTTGCTCTTCCTCTTAGCTTTTGCATTCTGGTTTATCCATCTAAACCCAGTTTAAATGTCATTTTCTCTGTGAAATCTCCCTGACAGCTCCCAATGTCCTTCTGGCTAAATTCTGTACAAAGCTTAGAAAGTCACACTATACATTGCTGATGATAATGTGGTGGAATTGAATTTCAGTCTAAAGATTGTGACCCTAAAACCTATCATATGAAAAGCACATTTATTCCTCCCTCCTTCTCTCTTCTTACCTCCATCCTTTTCTTTTTCCCTCCTGCCCTGCCTTCCTTTTCAAAGTTAACTTAAACCACACAATCCTGACTTTTATATCCTGTGTCTATCCAACATCTCTACTTGGATGTTACATAGAAAACTGAAATGTGGTATGTTAGGATAAAAGAGATTTAGGTTTCCTCAAATCTTCCTCTCTGTCTGCTCTACCCATGATAGTCTTTTCCAGAACAGTCGATGGTAATTCCATCCTTGTAATTGGTCCAGTGGAAAAACTAGGAGTCATTCTTGACTACTCTCTTTGCCTCTCACTCTACATCCAGTCTATCAGAAAGTCATCTTGGCCTGACCCTCAAAATGTATCTGGAATCTGACCACGTCTCATGACCTCCACTGCTACCACCATGTTTTCTTGGCTATACTGCAATAGCCTCTAACCCATCTTCTTTATTCTTTATTCCACAGCATTTTACCATGTATAACACTGTATAAATGACTTTCTTATTATATTACTTGTTTGTTACTATCTTCTCAACCTGGAATGTAAGCTCCTGAGGGCTGGATATGTTTGTCCCTGCTGTATCTCTAGCACCTGGTACATAATAAATGTTTTTAAATGAATTAATGATTTTGACTCACTGCAATGAACATGCCTTCTTGTGCATCTTCCTTTCCCAAGACAGCTCTGGGAGAAGGTCTGCAAGGACTCTTCAGACAACGATGCTGTATCGGAGGACAGTCTTCTTTAGAACATCTGAGTGCCCCAGCTGGCATGGCTTCCTCATGATTCTTCCGATTTTGTTTCACTTTTCTTTTTTAAAAATTCATTTTTAATTGGAGGATAGTTGCTTTACAGTGTTGTCTTGGATTCTGCTGTATAACAATGTAAAGCAGTCATAAGTAGACATATGTCCCCTCCCTCTGGGCTTCCCTCCTCTCCCCCAGCTCACCCCTCTAGGTCATCACAGAGCACCGAGCTGAGCTCCCGGTGCTATACTGCTGCTTCCTGCTAGCTAGCTATTTTACACATGATAGTGTATATATGTCAGTGCTATGCTCTCAGTTTTCACGGGCAGGAGTCCTAGGTATAGATAGAGCTCCTTGCTGATGCTCCTGCTCCCTTCATGTTGCCTACAGCCCTCATCTGCTCTCTCCCCAGGGAAGCACCTTGAGGGGTCCACTGGTCCCCACTACCTCTGACTTGTTGACATCTGCCTCTTCCTATGTAAAGTGATCAGGATCTTCCTTCTATCTCTGTCCTCAAAGACACTTCTCTCTCTCTGAGAAGTCGATCCTCTTTGCTTCAGTGACCTTGGGCTTTCCCCTACACCCAGAAGCAGCTTGGCCTTCAAGGAGCTTCTGTCTTCTCCTCTGAAAAAAACTTTGGAGGTGAGTCACAAGGCACTAAGTATTTCTTTGAAACAGGGCAGGAAGGGACTTTCTGATTTCATTCTTCATATACAGTACTAGTATTTTAATGTTACTGCTCTTTGCCAATCACTGGATATTAGTAGTACAACAATCCTTGTGTGCCTAGAGTAAATCCCACTGTTTCATGATGGATTCTTCTTTTAATATGTATGTGAATTTTATTTACAAGTTTCCACTCATTCTTATTTTGATAATTGTCAGTAACTGTCTCAGCATCAGGAGTTTTGTGTCTGTGTGTGTGTGGTTTAGTGTCAGGATTATGTTAACTTTGTAAAGGGTCCATAAATAAGGAGGATTTGTGTCTTTCATGTATCCTGGAATTGTTTATATAGTGTGGCAAGGATCTATTTCCTTTATTTAAAAAAAAATTTATTTATTTATTCAAAAAATTTTTTTTGGCTATTCTAGGTTTTTACTGCTGCCACAGGCTCCTCTCTAGTTGCAGGGAGTGGGGCTACTCTCTAGTTGAGGTGAGTGGGCTTCTTGTTGCGGTGACTTCTCTTCTTGTGGAACTCGGGCTCTAGGGCACATGGGGTTCGATAGTTGTGGCTCCAAAACCCTAGAGCACAGGCTCCATAGCTGTGACTCATGGGTCTATTTGCTCAGCAGCATGTGGGATCTTCCTGGATCAGGGATCGAACCCGTGTCTCCTGCATTGGCAGGTGAACTCTTTACCACTGAGCTACTGGGGAAGCCCAAGAATCTATTTCTTAAACAAGTGCACCATACTATAGGTAAACGCTGGAGAATTTTTTTAATGACTAGTGTTTTAAATAAAGACTTCATTTTATTTCAGGTGTATTAAGTCTATTTAGGCATGTTTATAAGTTTTACATTGCCATTTGATTGAAATTGTGATTTCACTGATTTTTTGGGGGGGTAGGGCGGGGATCAGGTTGGGGAGGGAGGGGAATGGGCGGGCCACTTCTGTTGGTCTTTCATTTATCTGTTTTCATCCATCTTTGTTCTTTGGCTCCAGTGGTCCTCCCATCGCAGTGGCCTCTCTCGTTGCAGAGCACCAGCTCTGGGCGCATGTGCTCCAGAGCTCTGGCTCGGTAATTGGACACATCAGTCCAGCCGCTCCACAGCATGTGGGATCTTCCCAGGCCAGGGATCGAACCAGCGCCCCTTGCACTGCAAGGCGGTGTCCTTACCCACTGGACCACCAGGGAAGCCCCTCACTGATATTTTAAAATTTAGAACTTTGAGTGAAACATAGGATTATTTCTAGAGGAAGCCTCTTTGGAGTCTTTCTGGTGAGGCTCCTTTTTCCTGTTTCTGCATTCATTTATAGATTTCATTTTTTTTCTTTATTTATCCTGAAGTAGAAATCTCTTTTCCGTCCAGTGTTGGTGATCATTCAGAGTTTGTCTTTCCTCACTGACACTTCTGGTGCTAGATGGATTCTCTCCTAGGATCAAAATTGGAGAATAATTTGATTACATTAGGTAATTGATGGGCACATCTTCTTGTCCTCTTTTTCTGATCAGCCAAGCCTTCATCCAAGGTATCTCTGTACAGAAAGGGATCTGGTTTTACTTTCTACTTTCTGCCCCTCCTATTTGAACAAGCTTTCCTCGATGTTTTCTCCAAATAGCTGTTTTGTAGAATATTAAGAGTTATATTAGTAAGTTTTTATCCAGTCTAAGGAAATTTAGCCAACGATGGATACACATTTAAACATGATTATTTCCTGCAAGGTATCTCGAGACTGTTAGATGTACTGTGAATATCCAGGAAGGTGTTATGCATACTTGCTTCAAATTCTTTATATTCGCAAAACCTTCTGGAAAGTCATTTCATGGTGCTGCTCTTCTGTGAATCTTGAGAATTTTTTGTAATAGGACAGAGTACTTGGAAATCTACAGTGCCAAGAACACTGGCTAGAATATTTTCTGTACCTATTAACTTTTAGGTTTTTCATCTGTATTCCCCTTGGAATTAGTCTCCAAAAGGGTTTAGGATGATGCTGAGTTAAGAGCTGATGGGTTTTGACTGCCTCTAAATACCATCCAGCAGCAGGATTATACTCTCTGTATCTCTTAAATCAGAGTAAAGAGGTTGGAAAAAGAACAAAGAGGACTTCTAAGGAATCCTACTACATTTTTCTTTATATTTTTAGGTGGCTGAGATGTTTTCTTTCAACAGAGGAAGCGTCAGTGTTTGCATTTCTTAATATTCGTCTGCATGCTGAGACTGAATAGAAATCCCCAGTGGATTCCTAGATTTAGTTTTTGGAGATATACTAACTTTTGTCTTTGGTCATTATCTGTATCATCTGAGGTATTTTAGCAGGAAGTTAAGATAGGCTGAAAAACCCACTTTAAGTCTATTTCTCCATAGTATTCCTTCAGATCCTGGGATTCTAAGTGTGTGATCAGTGGGTTTCAAACAAAGACTTGTTTGGTTGGATGTTGTTAGCCTCTGGTAGTGAGTAGCATGTTCCATGACCTGTGCTGTGTGTGTGTGTTAGTCATTCAGTCGTGTCTGATTTTCAGTGATCCCATGGACTGTAGCTCGCTAGGTTTCTACGTCTGTGGCTTTTTTTAGGCAACAATACTGGAGTGGGTTGCCATTCCCTTTTCCAGGGGATCTTCCTGCCCCAGGGATTGAACCCAGGCCTCCTGCATTGCAGGCAGATTCTTTACCATCTGAGCCACCAGAAAAGCCAGACCTATGCCCTAGTCATGCCCTAATCTTTTGACTAGGTTTTGATTAAGAAGACCAGGCTTAAAGATTTCATCACCTTTCTCCACATGCTAATCTCTGCTGGAGGTTTTGTAACCTCGGGACTCTCCCCTGCTCACTTTCAACTGTACACAGACATATTCTCGGTCTCCTTTGCCCCTTTCATGATAATGTCCTAAGCTCCAAATCCAAAAGCTGGGACTCTGCAAAGGGCCTATGGAGATGGCGAAGCAGAGTTTTTTTCTCCAAGTTGCTCGCCTGAAAAGTGACAGACTGTTACATATCTTCTCTAGCTCACTTCTGGTTCAGGTTGTGTAACTGCAACTTAAGCATGAATTGAAGCTTTTCAGTCAATGTCACAGAAATGCCAAATATATCCCTGGATTGCACTTCAGTCAGGAGGCCAGGCTGTTTAGTTGTGGCCCAACATGATGTGGCATAAGCCGGGTCCCAGAGATGTGGTAAGTTATTTAGCACCATCTGCTAAAATTTCACACTTGTGGAACTATAAAAATGGGATGTTTTCTTTCAACAGAGGAAGCGTCAGTGTTTGCATTTCTTAATATTCGTCTGCATGCTGAGACTGAATAGAAATCCCCAGTGGATTCCTAGATTTAGTTTTTGGAGATATACTAACTTTTGTCTTTGGTCATTATCTGTATCATCTGAGGTATTTTAGCAGGAAGTTAAGATAGGCTGAAAAACCCACTTTAAGTCTATTTCTCCATAGTATTCCTTCAGATCCTGGGATTCTAAGTGTGTGATCAGTGGGTTTCAAACAAAGACTTGTTTGGTTGGATGTTGTTAGCCTCTGGTAGTGAGTAGCATGTTCCATGACCTGTGCTGTGTGTGTGTGTTAGTCATTCAGTCGTGTCTGATTTTCAGTGATCCCATGGACTGTAGCTCGCTAGGTTTCTACGTCTGTGGCTTTTTTTAGGCAACAATACTGGAGTGGGTTGCCATTCCCTTTTCCAGGGGATCTTCCTGCCCCAGGGATTGAACCCAGGCCTCCTGCATTGCAGGCAGATTCTTTACCATCTGAGCCACCAGAAAAGCCAGACCTATGCCCTAGTCATGCCCTAATCTTTTGACTAGGTTTTGATTAAGAAGACCAGGCTTAAAGATTTCATCACCTTTCTCCACATGCTAATCTCTGCTGGAGGTTTTGTAACCTCGGGACTCTCCCCTGCTCACTTTCAACTGTACACAGACATATTCTCGGTCTCCTTTGCCCCTTTCATGATAATGTCCTAAGCTCCAAATCCAAAAGCTGGGACTCTGCAAAGGGCCTATGGAGATGGCGAAGCAGAGTTTTTTTCTCCAAGTTGCTCGCCTGAAAAGTGACAGACTGTTACATATCTTCTCTAGCTCACTTCTGGTTCAGGTTGTGTAACTGCAACTTAAGCATGAATTGAAGCTTTTCAGTCAATGTCACAGAAATGCCAAATATATCCCTGGATTGCACTTCAGTCAGGAGGCCAGGCTGTTTAGTTGTGGCCCAACATGATGTGGCATAAGCCGGGTCCCAGAGATGTGGTAAGTTATTTAGCACCATCTGCTAAAATTTCACACTTGTGGAACTATAAAAAATGGATTTTTTCTGAAGTTAATTATTTATTTTTTGATTCCCCAGTAGAACATCTGTTATGTGATACTTCATCTGTTCTGTTCCCCAACCAGTAAGCTGATAAATTTACCTTAAGGTGAAGATTTGTATTCTGTGTGTGCGTGTGTGTGTGTGTACTTGCCATGTGTGCTAGATCAATCAGTGTCAAAGAACTGCAGTTATAGACTGGTTAAATTAAAGTGCTGAATTGGTGGGGGCAGACTATAACATTCTTAAGAGGTCCTGGTATGAAATAGAATTCTGTTCCCAATCTTTTAAGACAATGTAAGATGACTAGTCTTTTCTTCCTTTTCACATATGGAAATCCTTTTGATTTCAACTAAAACAGTTGTTTTCAGTGTCCAAAATTTTTGCCTTTCTTGGCCTATCTGCCACCACTACTTCTTAGTAGTTGATTTAGTTATTTAAGGAACATTTAGGGACTTCCCCAGTGGTCCTGTGGTTAAGAATCTACCTTCCAGGGCTTCCCTGGTGGTCCAGTGGGTAAAGAGGCCACCTTGCGGTGCAAGGGGTGCCGGTTTGATCCCTGGCAAAGGAAGATCTTATAAGCCACAGAGTGGCTGGGCCGGTGTGTCTAATTATGAGCCAGCGCTCTGGAGCGCGTGCACCCAGAGCCAGTGCTCTGCAGTGAGAGAGGCCGTTGCAATGGGAAGCCCACACAGGCCAAAGAACAGAAAAATGGATGAAAATAAATATAAATTAAAAGAGGCATGATGGGGAAAAGAAAAAGGAATCTGCCTTCCAATGCAGCAGATATCCATTTGATCTTTGGACAGGGAACGAAGATCTCACATGCTGCAGAACTACTAAGCCTGTGCACCACAACTACTGAAGTCCAGGTGCTCTAGAGCCCACACTTCACAACTAGAGAGAAGTCTGTCCTGCATGCCATATCGAAGACCCAATGCAGCAAAGGTAAGTATTTTTTAAAAGTATAAAAAAGAAACATTTACAGGGCACCCAATGTGTATCAAGTCTCGTGCTATATTGATGCCCCACATCTGTATAGGGTAGACCCACAATAAATCAGCAAAGATAGCAGATTATGCATTATAATGAGTGCTTTGAACAGGATAGATGGGAGCACAGCAGGTAGGACGTTTCAGTCAAGAAAGAAATGGAAACTGGGAACACACTTTCTGTCGTAGGTGATATTTGAAGCTTGAAGAGTAAGAAATTGCTACTACATAGGAATGTGTGCTTGTGTGGGTGCCCTGTCATGTGTGTGTATGTGGTTGATGTGTTTGGAAGCCCCGGGGGTCAGTGCTGACTTGGTGGGGGCAGACTATAACATTCTTAAGAGGTCCTGGTATGAAATAGAATTCTGTTCCCAATCTTTTAAGACAATGTAAGATGACTAGTCTTTTCTTCCTTTTCACATATGGAAATCCTTTTGATTTCAACTAAAACAGTTGTTTTCAGTGTCCAAAATTTTTGCCTTTCTTGGCCTATCTGCCACCACTACTTCTTAGTAGTTGATTTAGTTATTTAAGGAACATTTAGGGACTTCCCCAGTGGTCCTGTGGTTAAGAATCTACCTTCCAGGGCTTCCCTGGTGGTCCAGTGGGTAAAGAGGCCACCTTGCGGTGCAAGGGGTGCCGGTTTGATCCCTGGCAAAGGAAGATCTTATAAGCCACAGAGTGGCTGGGCCGGTGTGTCTAATTATGAGCCAGCGCTCTGGAGCGCGTGCACCCAGAGCCAGTGCTCTGCAGTGAGAGAGGCCGTTGCAATGGGAAGCCCACACAGGCCAAAGAACAGAAAAATGGATGAAAATAAATATAAATTAAAAGAGGCATGATGGGGAAAAGAAAAAAAAAAAGGAATCTGCCTTCCAATGCAGCAGATATCCATTTGATCTTTGGACAGGGAACGAAGATCTCACATGCTGCAGAACTACTAAGCCTGTGCACCACAACTACTGAAGTCCAGGTGCTCTAGAGCCCACACTTCACAACTAGAGAGAAGTCTGTCCTGCATGCCATATCGAAGACCCAATGCAGCAAAGGTAAGTATTTTTTAAAAGTATAAAAAAGAAACATTTACAGGGCACCCAATGTGTATCAAGTCTCGTGCTATATTGATGCCCCACATCTGTATAGGGTAGACCCACAATAAATCAGCAAAGATAGCAGATTATGCATTATAATGAGTGCTTTGAACAGGATAGATGGGAGCACAGCAGGTAGGACGTTTCAGTCAAGAAAGAAATGGAAACTGGGAACACACTTTCTGTCGTAGGTGATATTTGAAGCTTGAAGAGTAAGAAATTGCTACTACATAGGAATGTGTGCTTGTGTGGGTGCCCTGTCATGTGTGTGTATGTGGTTGATGTGTTGGGAAGAGCCTCCTGGAGAAGTGACCACGTAGCAGAAGGCATGGAGGCATGAATGAGGAGGACACACTGAAGCAATCGTATGTGAGGAGTCCTCTCGGGACTGTAAGTGCCACAAAGAGGAACTCTTTTATTTGGCCAAGTACATCCAGAGTGTATAGAACATATTAGGAGCTCAGTAAATATTTGGGGAACAGATGAATGGCCTCAAGCAATAAGTTAATAAGTTTGAACTTCTCCCCACCAAAATATGTCAGCAAGATATAAGCAATTGTAGTTGGCCTTTCTTAATACTTTTATGATTT
Source organism: Tragulus kanchil (assembly GCA_022376925.1). Classification (NCBI taxonomy): domain Eukaryota; kingdom Metazoa; phylum Chordata; class Mammalia; order Artiodactyla; family Tragulidae; genus Tragulus; species Tragulus kanchil. The sequence continues at coordinate 237,546,313 of JAIOJX010000004.1, read as the reverse complement.
TTCTGTGCTGTCTTAAAGGGAAAGACTGACATAGAACAGCTGCTCCCAATCCATTTTCTATCATCCTCATTAAAGTCACCTGTCCTTAGCTTACCAGTAATTATTGATTGATTTGATGACTCTCTGGTCATGCTGGTGACATGTAACATTTGTGTCAAATACAGTCAGGGCTCTAAAACTTTCATATGCTTTTCCAGATAATCCATTGTGACAAGTCTCCTAATAAGAGGTGTTTAGAGTTTTTGAGACTAAAGCAAACTCTAGAATTTAAAGCAAGTAAAGATATCTTTTTATGTCAAAGGGTTTTGACACTTCCAAAGGCTAGAACTGATGATTAATATCAAGTTAAATTGTTAAGTCATAGCATTAAAGCCAGTTGAATATTTAGGCTAAGAAAAGTTCTTGCCTTTCATAATTAAGCCAATAACTAGGAGATTTATGTAAGTTTCATGAACAGAACTTGAACTTGTAACGACTTAATTCGCTGAAAATTGATAGCAGCTGACCACAAACTAACCACATACTTAATTTTGGACTTTAAAATAACAAAACTAATAAAATATTACTTTTGTTGAATTCATGAAAATGTGAGTTTCAAAGCAGTCTCATAATTTTAAAATGTTTATTAGATTAAAGCTACTATATTCAAAATCAAATTAATTAAATAAACGTTACTTCTTTGGAACAGCAGACTTTTGTATTAGCTTGCTTTTGAACTCACCTTCAATGGTTTGCTGTTTATGTCTCTTTGCAGATATTTTCCTAGATAAATACCTTTCTCACTGCAAACACAGTAGCTCTCTTCTTTCGAAACTTGATTCCATTCAAGTCTAGCAGGAGAGTTCTCTGGTTAACCTTACCTAGTTCTGATTGTATGTTTGCTCCAGTCTTCAGCTGTCTTACTCTTCGGTTGTTCTTTCGCATTTTCCACGTGGATTTGTGTTCAATTAATTTGTATCAAATTAGTCTCTTGCCTGAATTGATCATATTCAAGGTTGCATTTATCATATTCAAGGCTTTTTGGTTGCAAGACACAGAAAGCTATTCAGACTATTTCTAGTAAAAAGAGAGTTTGTTGAAAGGATACTGGGGAATCTCAGAAATATTTGAAGGTAGGGAAAAAAGTACAGCCTGGCAACAGGAAGCCCGGGGATTGAAATCAGTGCCTGAGTCTATTCCTCTCTCACTGAATGAGTGGCCTCCTGATTCTATTAATACTTTTCTTTGCCTGTCTGTTCAAACCTGCATTTCAGATTTGCCATCTTCCTCATGGCTTCTCTGCTTCCCCTTCATTTATTTTTTTCTTTCTTTGGCTATATATAGGATCTTCCTTGAGTCTTGCAGGATCTCTCCTTACTGTTGAGGGCTCACTAGTTGTGGTGTGCAGGCTTAGTTTTTCCTCTGTAAATGGGATCTTAGTTTTCCAACCAAGGATGGAACTCACGTCCCCTCCATGGCAAGGTGGATTCTTAACCACTGGACCAGGGGAAGTCTTCCTTTTGTTTCATAATTAAGCCAATAACTAGGAGATTTATGTAAGTTTCATGAACAGAACTTGAACTTGTAACGACTTAATTCGCTGAAAATTGATAGCAGCTGACCACAAACTAACCACATACTTAATTTTGGACTTTAAAATAACAAAACTAATAAAATATTACTTTTGTTGAATTCATGAAAATGTGAGTTTCAAAGCAGTCTCATAATTTTAAAATGTTTATTAGATTAAAGCTACTATATTCAAAATCAAATTAATTAAAAAAACGTTATTTCTTTGAAAAAGCAGACTTTTGTATTAGCTTGCTTTTGAACTCACCTTCAATGGTTTGCTGTTTATGTCTCTTTGCAGATATTTTCCTAGATAAATACCTTTCTCACTGCAAACACAGTAGCTCTCTTCTTTCGAAACTTGATTCCATTCAAGTCTAGCAGGAGAGTTCTCTGGTTAACCTTACCTAGTTCTGATTGTATGTTTGCTCCAGTCTTCAGCTGTCTTACTCTTCGGTTGTTCTTTCGCATTTTCCACGTGGATTTGTGTTCAATTAATTTGTATCAAATTAGTCTCTTGCCTGAATTGATCATATTCAAGGTTGCATTTATCATATTCAAGGCTTTTTGGTTGCAAGACACAGAAAGCTATTCAGACTATTTCTAGTAAAAAGAGAGTTTGTTGAAAGGATACTGGGGAATCTCAGAAATATTTGAAGGTAGGGAAAAAAGTACAGCCTGGCAACAGGAAGCCCGGGGATTGAAATCAGTGCCTGAGTCTATTCCTCTCTCACTGAATGAGTGGCCTCCTGATTCTATTAATACTTTTCTTTGCCTGTCTGTTCAAACCTGCATTTCAGATTTGCCATCTTCCTCATGGCTTCTCTGCTTCCCCTTCATTTATTTTTTTCTTTCTTTGGCTATATATAGGATCTTCCTTGAGTCTTGCAGGATCTCTCCTTACTGTTGAGGGCTCACTAGTTGTGGTGTGCAGGCTTAGTTTTTCCTCTGTAAATGGGATCTTAGTTTTCCAACCAAGGATGGAACTCACGTCCCCTCCATGGCAAGGTGGATTCTTAACCACTGGACCAGGGGGGAAGTCCCTTCCCCTTCATTTCTGTTTGGACACAGCTTTTGCTTAAACGGGTCCAGTCCTGGTGTTGGTTCTATACCTGTCCATGTGTCCCTCCATCCTTTCCCCAATCAGCTGTTGCCTCACAATCTCAATTGTTAAACTAATGCTTCATTCCTTGAACAGAGAATCTGATTTGCTCAACTGAATTATGGGTGGTTTCTCCTCAGGGCCACAGCTCACACATCAGATAAGGTAGTGGACCTCCTCGGATACAAACGAATGGATTCTCTGAAAATAGGTTGAGGGCAGTCAGCCATGACTGGGATCTCAAGTACAGTATTCTCTCCTAGCATCCTCATCCATGTTCTCAATCATTTCAGAAAGGCTACCTGACAGGTTGTGATCAAAGTTAGTGACCCAAGAGTTTGGGGCTTCAGGGTCTTCAGTATTTTAGCCCTTCCTTAATTAAAAATATTGTTTCTTTCTTCCTAAATGCCTGTTTTTCTAGTCTGCTTTGATATTAGGGTGGGATTCAAATGGTATGGACTAAGTGATTGTTTTCCTGAAATTCATATGTTGAAGCTCTCACCCTCAATGTGATGGCAATGTGAAGGTGAGGTGTGGTGGCTCAGATGGTAAAAAATCTGCCTGCAATGTAGGAGAGCTGGGATCAAACCCCTGGAGAAGGGAAGGACAACCCACTCCAGTATTCTTGCCTAGAGAATCCCATGGACAGAGGAGCTTGCCAGGCTATAGTTCATGGGGTCTTAAAGAATCAGATATGACTGAGCATCTAACACATACACACACACCCCTCAGTGTGATGGTATTAGAAGGTGAGGTGTTTGGAAGATAAATAGGTTTAGATGAGGTCATGAGGGTGGGGTTACATGATAAGATTAGTGCCCTTATGTAAAGGGGCACCAGAGAGTTTACTTCCTCCCTCTCAAGCTGCACAGGGGCCAAGGAAAGGCCCTGTGAGCACAAGGCAGAAGGTCACTATCTGCAAGCCAGGAGGAGGGTCCTCACTAGGAACCAACCTCCACTGGCACCTTGACCTTATACTTTCCAGGCTCCAGAACAGTAGGGAAACAAATGTCTGGTGTCTAGGCCACTCATTCTTTGGTATTCTCTCCTAACATAGCCCTAGCCAACTAAGTCACTGAACAGTAATAGTTTTGCTTCCATTGTATAAAGCCCTCAGTAGCTAAATACACTGGTCAGGTCCACTCAGCTGGGGCCAGGTTTTAAAGACCAACCTCCTTGGTCACCAAAGCATTGCCCTTTCACCATAGGTCTCTGCTTTATGCTGTTTTACATTTGTAGAAAGGAAGACAGACAGATAAAGAGAGAGAGAGAAGGAGAGAAAGAAAGAGACTTCCTGTGGTCCAGTGGTTAAGAATCCCCCTGCCAATGTAGAAGACATGGGTTTGATCCCTGGTCTGGGAAGATCCCACATGCTGAGGGGCAACTAAGCCCATGCACGGGTGTCTGGAGATTAACATCTCAGTTTGGACTCTGCTTCTTAATAACTCTGTGACCTTGAGGAAACCCCGTCTGCCCACTGAGATTCAGTCTCTTAACCGGTGAAAGAATAATCATGCCCCAATCCCTCACAGGAATGTTGGGAAGATAAAGTAATGTCTGGGAAAGTACTTTGTGAATTGAAAGGTAATACAGAACTGTAAGTGGATATTACTATTTATTTTATGAGCCAGTAGAAATCAAAGCCCTGATTTCACTGCCAGGAGGATTTTCCTCACCAATCTAATTCTTACAGCGTGGCTTTGCTGAGTTAATGAGTACTTTCCAAATAAAGATCCCTTTTACTGCTTTGATTTTGTGAACTTCCCTTTACTCTGATTCAAAGTCACATGGGAAGGTGCTCTTGTAAAGCCATTGTTTAATTTAGACTTTTCATAGTGCGTGTATGTCCGGCTATTCTCTGGTTTCAGTCTCCAAGGAGCCTCTGAGGGCAGACCGGGCTTCTTTCCCTTACATATAGCTTGGCAGCAAATGAGACGTTTTCAATAGGGATGAAAAAACTTGTAGTATGTAACCTGTCACCTCAAGGAAGAAGCACATCCTGTTCTGGAGAAGTTGCCTCAGAGATCGAAGACTGCACTGTGTTTTGACTTACGATTCAGGCAGTAGCCTGGGACGAAGTTTTAAGGAAAGAGTTGTTTGACAACGTTTGTTGTTGTAATCATGTGAGAAGCTACCATACAAAGCTCTTTATTTTGGTAATTTCAACTTCTGGCCAGGACTCAGCTGTGTTCAGTATGCCTGAAACATTTTGAGCTAACCCACAGGCAAAGTGTAAAATAGATTTTTAGAGAGTGCTTCTCATATGTTTTTTAAAAAAATTATCTTAGAATATAATTGCTTTACAATGTTGTGTTTGTTTCTGTTGTATAATGTGCATCAGCCATGTGTATACATATATCCCCTTCCTCTTGAGCCTCCCTCAGACAGCCCCTAAGATTGATTTTTAAAAAGACCCTTAGGTGTAAGCAGATCTGTTTTATGTTTTAATTCTTGCCCCTCATATGTGTTGGAATGAAGGCAAAGAGTAGTTGACTTGCTTTTTATAAAGGCACCCCTGTGGCTCCGGAGGTGCAGCTGTTCCAAATTTCTGTGTTAAACTTCACCTGTTAAGTGCAAACTAGGTTCAATCCTTGGGTCAGGAGGACTGAGATTCAGTCTCTTAACCGGTGAAAGAATAATCATGCCCCAATCCCTCACAGGAATGTTGGGAAGATAAAGTAATGTCTGGGAAAGTACTTTGTGAATTGAAAGGTAATACAGAACTGTAAGTGGATATTACTATTTATTTTATGAGCCAGTAGAAATCAAAGCCCTGATTTCACTGCCAGGAGGATTTTCCTCACCAATCTAATTCTTACAGCGTGGCTTTGCTGAGTTAATGAGTACTTTCCAAATAAAGATCCCTTTTACTGCTTTGATTTTGTGAACTTCCCTTTACTCTGATTCAAAGTCACATGGGAAGGTGCTCTTGTAAAGCCATTGTTTAATTTAGACTTTTCATAGTGCGTGTATGTCCGGCTATTCTCTGGTTTCAGTCTCCAAGGAGCCTCTGAGGGCAGACCGGGCTTCTTTCCCTTACATATAGCTTGGCAGCAAATGAGACGTTTTCAATAGGGATGAAAAAACTTGTAGTATGTAACCTGTCACCTCAAGGAAGAAGCACATCCTGTTCTGGAGAAGTTGCCTCAGAGATCGAAGACTGCACTGTGTTTTGACTTACGATTCAGGCAGTAGCCTGGGACGAAGTTTTAAGGAAAGAGTTGTTTGACAACGTTTGTTGTTGTAATCATGTGAGAAGCTACCATACAAAGCTCTTTATTTTGGTAATTTCAACTTCTGGCCAGGACTCAGCTGTGTTCAGTATGCCTGAAACATTTTGAGCTAACCCACAGGCAAAGTGTAAAATAGATTTTTAGAGAGTGCTTCTCATATGTTTTTTAAAAAAATTATCTTAGAATATAATTGCTTTACAATGTTGTGTTTGTTTCTGTTGTATAATGTGCATCAGCCATGTGTATACATATATCCCCTTCCTCTTGAGCCTCCCTCAGACAGCCCCTAAGATTGATTTTTAAAAAGACCCTTAGGTGTAAGCAGATCTGTTTTATGTTTTAATTCTTGCCCCTCATATGTGTTGGAATGAAGGCAAAGAGTAGTTGACTTGCTTTTTATAAAGGCACCCCTGTGGCTCCGATGGAGGTGCAGCTGTTCCAAATTTCTGTGTTAAACTTCACCTGTTAATGATGCAGGAGAGCTAGGTTCAATCCTTGGGTCAGGAGGATCCCCCGGAGAAGGGGTTCCAGTTCTTCCTAAATGTTTGGCATTCAGGCATTGGAGCCTGGGAAAGGAACAAGCTGAAATTTTAAAGAAATGAAGGGATTTTTATAACCATAAGTCCACTGTTACTGTCTGAAGTACTATAACAGGTAGACAATCCCATAACAGTCTCTTTATAACTCTTGCCTCTTCTGTTGTGTTTTCACCAGACTCTGAGATAATATGATAGCTGAGGGTTTGTTTATTTCCATCCAGGGACTCACTGTGCCAGGTCAATAAGCAGACCCTCGTCCGCTGTCTGGTGTTAAATTTAAAGTGTCAGGGCAAGCTGTCCACAGCGGTAGTATGGTTGTCAGCCTCTTCCTGAAACTCACATCTGGGTGGCGTTAATTGCAGGACTAAGACTCTCATAGTATAACTCACTCTTTTCTGTCCCGCCAGCAGTGACTTCCTTTATAAGTTACAGACAAATGTGAAAATTAACCACAACTATGTATCAAACAAAGCCTAGCATTCTAATATCAAGAGAAGCAAGATTTTGGTTTCTTTTTTAGCTTAATTCCCAGTTTTCATTAGCACCACATTTTTTTATATTAATAATGAGAGGCTTGGCTAATGAGAAATGTTCTATAATATGAATATTATTGCCCTATAACCAAACTTTTAATGTGATCAACTCTTTGTGAGATCAACTTCAAGAGCTCTGGGATTCCCCAGGTGCTGCCTGACATAAACACACCAACAGGTGCAACCTGCAGTGGACACTTTGTCTGTCACTCGAAAATATTCAGAGGCCAGTGATCTAATAATGTCAGACTTGCTGTAGACATGGCTTCTGTTGTGAGTGTCAGATTGGCTAAGCTTTCTTTCAATACTAAAATGTTAAGATTGGAAAAATTCAAAAGAAATATTTGGGAGATAAAACCTCCTCAGACAGCCCCTAAGATTGATTTTTAAAAAGACCCTTAGGTGTAAGCAGATCTGTTTTATGTTTTAATTCTTGCCCCTCATATGTGTTGGAATGAAGGCAAAGAGTAGTTGACTTGCTTTTTATAAAGGCACCCCTGTGGCTCCGATGGAGGTGCAGCTGTTCCAAATTTCTGTGTTAAACTTCACCTGTTAATGATGCAGGAGAGCTAGGTTCAATCCTTGGGTCAGGAGGATCCCCCGGAGAAGGGGTTCCAGTTCTTCCTAAATGTTTGGCATTCAGGCATTGGAGCCTGGGAAAGGAACAAGCTGAAATTTTAAAGAAATGAAGGGATTTTTATAACCATAAGTCCACTGTTACTGTCTGAAGTACTATAACAGGTAGACAATCCCATAACAGTCTCTTTATAACTCTTGCCTCTTCTGTTGTGTTTTCACCAGACTCTGAGATAATATGATAGCTGAGGGTTTGTTTATTTCCATCCAGGGACTCACTGTGCCAGGTCAATAAGCAGACCCTCGTCCGCTGTCTGGTGTTAAATTTAAAGTGTCAGGGCAAGCTGTCCACAGCGGTAGTATGGTTGTCAGCCTCTTCCTGAAACTCACATCTGGGTGGCGTTAATTGCAGGACTAAGACTCTCATAGTATAACTCACTCTTTTCTGTCCCGCCAGCAGTGACTTCCTTTATAAGTTACAGACAAATGTGAAAATTAACCACAACTATGTATCAAACAAAGCCTAGCATTCTAATATCAAGAGAAGCAAGATTTTGGTTTCTTTTTTAGCTTAATTCCCAGTTTTCATTAGCACCACATTTTTTTATATTAATAATGAGAGGCTTGGCTAATGAGAAATGTTCTATAATATGAATATTATTGCCCTATAACCAAACTTTTAATGTGATCAACTCTTTGTGAGATCAACTTCAAGAGCTCTGGGATTCCCCAGGTGCTGCCTGACATAAACACACCAACAGGTGCAACCTGCAGTGGACACTTTGTCTGTCACTCGAAAATATTCAGAGGCCAGTGATCTAATAATGTCAGACTTGCTGTAGACATGGCTTCTGTTGTGAGTGTCAGATTGGCTAAGCTTTCTTTCAATACTAAAATGTTAAGATTGGAAAAATTCAAGAAATATTTGGGAGATAATAAGTCAGTTGGGTTGGCTGATGTCAGGGGTTCACAGCATAGAGAAGTAGAGGACTGAGCTGGAAGAATGGGTTGGTATCTTATTATTAATGCCACCTCATCTCTAAAGTGAGTACTCTCTCAAAAACATTGGAAGAATATGTATGAAAAGTTAGGGCGGCATTGTAGTGGGGCCTTTAGATTGTATTTGAATCCTACCCCTGCTCCCTGTTCCCTGAGTGACTTTGGGCAAGTTAAACCTTGTTAGCCTCAGTTTACTGATCCAGAAAGTAGCAATATAGTAATTCTCCTCAGAAGTTTGTGGGGATTAGGTAATAGAATACTTACATAGTAAACCCATAAATCCAGTTCTCACACTGCCTGGCACATAATGAGCAATACATTCAAGCATCAACATCTCTCCAGGCCTAGCCTTCTCCCTGGTCTTTTGCTTCTGCCTCATTTTCTTCTTATTGTGGCAGTCAGATTGATTCTGTTCCATATAAGTTGGATGGTTTCACTTCTCTGCTCAAAGCTCGCCAATGGCTTCCCATCTCACTCAAGAGTAAAAAGCCTCCAATTGGCGGAGGGTGGAGGGGGGTGCGGGGAAGGCGTGCATTTTTCATGTATCTCCTTTTCCCCATTTGATTCTCTCCGCTGCAGCCTCCCTGATCTCCCCTTGTTGTGCCTTAAACATTCCAGAAAGTTCTCTCTACCACCTGGTACCCTTTGTCTTCCCTGTTTAGTTTTCTACTAAATATGCATTACCAACTAACCCTCTCTATATTTTACTTGGCTACAGCATTGATTGGTTATCTCCCCCTGTTAGAAGGTAGGCACCAATGGGAAGATTTCTTCGTTTGCTTTGTTCATAGCCGCATCCCTAGTGACTAGAGCAGACCATGGTACATAGAAGCTCTCTACAAATATTTGTGGGGCTTCCCTTGGTGGTCCAGTGGGTAAGGACACTGCCTTGCAGTGCAAGGGGCACCGGTTCGATCCCTGGCTTGGGAGGATCCCATGTGCTGCAGAGCAGCTTGACTGATGCATGTCTAATTACCGAGCCAGAGCTCTGGAGCGCATGCGCCCAGAGCCGGTGCTCTGCGACAACAGAGGCCACCGTGATGGGAGGCCCACACAGGCCAAAGAACAAAGATGGATGAAAATGGATAAATGAAAGACCAATAGAAGTGGCCTGCCTGCTCCCCTCCCTCCCCACCCCACCCTCCAAAAAGATAAATCAAATAAATGTTTAAAAAATAAAAAAAAAATAAAAAAATACAAATATTTGTTCAGTACATTTTGAATGACTAAACAAATGAGAGTCATTATTAGTGAATTAATGGGATCTCTTCTTATCAGTGGGGCTTTCCGGGTGACTCAGTGGCAAAGTAATGGCCTGCCGATGATAAAGGAGATTCAGGAGGTGCGTGTTCTATCTCTGGGTCAGGAAGATCCTCTGGAGGAGAAAATGGCAACCCACGCCGGTATTCTGGCTTGAGAAATCCCGTGGACAAAGGAGCCTGGCAGGCTACAGTCCATGGGGTTGCAGAGAGCCAGACACGACAGAGCACACTCATGCTCTGTGTTAGTACATATTAGTACATGTACACAATTATTTGTCCATTCAGCAGATATTGGTTAAGCACACAGTATGAGCTGGCATTACACTCATTGTTAAGGATGGAGCCAGGAATGAAATAGACATGGCCCTATCCTCTTGGAGCTTATGGTCTTAGGGCTACAAGAATTGCACTGAGTAGATATTTTTAATTGTGGATAAGTCAAAGACTTTTTTTTTTTCATAATAACTTAAGTATGAGCTTTAAAGTTTACAGAATCCCCACGTGTATATCATAACATTAAAAATCTATCATTGTTATTTTCATAAATAACAAATAATTTAAGGTAAAATTATTAACAAAAAATTATATTCTAACTTTTCCTAAACCTCTGGAAGAAAAGAGTTTTAAACATTGCCCCAGTTAATGGACTTTGTGTTTTAAATATTTCTCCTGATACAAATGATTAAACCAGCATCCTATTTAAAATCACATATGATAACTTTTAGATACACTGCAATGCAAGAAAACTTAGTAAAATGTTACTCAAGCTTCTACCTAATTTTAATTTCATGATAGTTTGATGTAGGACTTTCACAAAGCAACCTTGTATTAGAGTTTGCAATTTTGTTCAGCTCTCAGGATTAAAAAGATATTTCAGACTTCTCATTTCATTATTCTGAGCTCTAGCTTAGATTTTGAAAGTTATTACCAGATTTAATTTTACAATTTTTCATTCTCTGATTATAAGAAAGTATACTATTAAGGTTAATTCAGTCAGATAAGTCAGCATCATATAGCTTTTTAAACAATTTTTAATTAATTCATTGTTTGACTTGAATTTAGTTAAAATAGCCTCTCAGTTATTCAGTAGTTCTGATTTAAAAAATATCATTCTGCCAATCTGCTGCAGAGTATGATTTCAATAAAACTCTTTCATGGTATTTTTTCTCTGAAGGCAATGAATTGGGTTGGTTTGGTCACACTGAATTTGCCATGTTAAATGTGAGTAAGACTAGCTTAACCCATGCAAAGGAAACCGTCACAGCTCAGAGTAATCAAATGGGAGTTCTGAAATACTCCCCTTTCTAATCACAAGAGGTTAATGAAATTGTAAACTCAAAGATAATGTTACTTTGTGAAGAGACCTGGGTCAAATTATCATGGATAATTCTCAAATGGAATTAAAATCAGGTAGAAAGAAGTTCCAGTTGATAGTGATCTGGCCAATCTCAAAGTAATAACAATCAGATGTTTCACATTTACTAGGGTTATATTTTGTCCTTGCATGGGTATAATTGATATTAAGGTCTATGTTTGGGAAACATATGATAGTTCAATAGCATCTTTTGCGCATTTTCTTAACAAGTGGGAAGCCAGATACAACAAAGGATAATAAATAGGGAAAGAATAAAAGGTCTAATTTGTTGAAAAAATAAATAAAATTTAAAAACCCAACTAATAATAATGAAAAAATATAACAAACTTTATAGATAAGAAGACTCTTTTTCTATAAGTAAATTGCAAAGGTAAAACACTGACTCAGAAAAATTTAATTCTAAGACCTAGTCTGCATTTAAATTTGATTTTATTCTTCTCCTGTAGAAATGCAAAACAGATCATTATCTCTCAAGGGATATAGAAATTGCCTCTTTAAAAAAATTGCCATAAAGAGCAGCGATGTTTACTTAGAAAGCTGTCAGATAGAAAATAAATTTGAAAAGCCCAAATAAAGGAAAAGTTTTCTCTGTGACATCTTGAAAAAAGTTTGAGACAGCCTTAAAATAAGGTTCCTATGGTGACATTAGATGTAGTGGGAAGAAAATCAGAAAACTCTTCCAACATCTTTTAGTGACTAGTACTTTAGTTCCTAATTAATTCATTGTCCATATAGCTTTAAACAATTTTAATTAATTCATTGTTTGACTTGAATTTAGTTAAAATAGCCTCTCAGTTATTCAGTAGTTCTGATTTAAAAAATATCATTCTGCCAATCTGCTGCAGAGTATGATTTCAATAAAACTCTTTCATGGTATTTTTTCTCTGAAGGCAATGAATTGGGTTGGTTTGGTCACACTGAATTTGCCATGTTAAATGTGAGTAAGACTAGCTTAACCCATGCAAAGGAAACCGTCACAGCTCAGAGTAATCAAATGGGAGTTCTGAAATACTCCCCTTTCTAATCACAAGAGGTTAATGAAATTGTAAACTCAAAGATAATGTTACTTTGTGAAGAGACCTGGGTCAAATTATCATGGATAATTCTCAAATGGAATTAAAATCAGGTAGAAAGAAGTTCCAGTTGATAGTGATCTGGCCAATCTCAAAGTAATAACAATCAGATGTTTCACATTTACTAGGGTTATATTTTGTCCTTGCATGGGTATAATTGATATTAAGGTCTATGTTTGGGAAACATATGATAGTTCAATAGCATCTTTTGCGCATTTTCTTAACAAGTGGGAAGCCAGATACAACAAAGGATAATAAATAGGGAAAGAATAAAAGGTCTAATTTGTTGAAAAAATAAATAAAATTTAAAAACCCAACTAATAATAATGAAAAAATATAACAAACTTTATAGATAAGAAGACTCTTTTTCTATAAGTAAATTGCAAAGGTAAAACACTGACTCAGAAAAATTTAATTCTAAGACCTAGTCTGCATTTAAATTTGATTTTATTCTTCTCCTGTAGAAATGCAAAACAGATCATTATCTCTCAAGGGATATAGAAATTGCCTCTTCTTAAAAAAAATTGCCATAAAGAGCAGCGATGTTTACTTAGAAAGCTGTCAGATAGAAAATAAATTTGAAAAGCCCAAATAAAGGAAAAGTTTTCTCTGTGACATCTTGAAAAAAGTTTGAGACAGCCTTAAAATAAGGTTCCTATGGTGACATTAGATGTAGTGGGAAGAAAATCAGAAAACTCTTCCAACATCTTTTAGTGACTAGTACTTTAGTTCCTAATATCCCTCCTCATATTTCTACTGTCTTCAACAGATATTTACAGGACTTAGCATGCAACAGGTACTGAAAACAAAAATAAATATGCCCTAATCCTGGATTCAAGGAATTCACAGTTCAGTGAATCAAAAAGGTACACAAGAAGGTAGCTAAAATCCATTGTCCTCCAAACTATCTGCTAACCCTTTTGCTAGGGCATTTATTTGCCTTATGACTTTTAATCTTTATGGGAAAATTACTAGATAGACATTATAATGGGACTTCCCTGGTGGCTCTGACGGTAAAGAATCTGCCTGCAATGCAGGAGACTTGGGTTTAATCCCTGGGTCAGGAAGATCTCCTGAGGAAGAGAATGGATACTCACTCCAGTATTCTTGCCTGGAGAATTCCATGGACAGAGGAGCCTGGTGGGCTACAATTCATGAAGTCACAAAGAGTTGGACACAACAACAACAGACACATCGATAGCCATTTTATCACTGAAGAACTTGGGGGTCAGCCAGGGAATCAGGAAGCTAGTATTCAGTGCTGGGTTTGTATCTGCTATCTCGTTGGTCCATATCTGTGTGTCATTTTTTCAGCAGGTACATTTGAAGCATTCTGATGGTAAGGAGTACAGTACTTTTTTTTTTTTTAACCACAGTTGCTGGTGTGGAATGTATTTAGTAAGTGCATACGGCCATCACAGAGATAGAAACTAAGCTCTTAGAAGTCTCTTTATTCACCAACATGTTAAAACTGAGATATATCTTAAAACTTCAGTTCTCTCAATGTATCCGTATGTCTCATAATAAGCCTCACATGGATGTTGGTTGAGTGGTCATAAGCCAATGCATACTTTACCTTTGTCTCTGTGTAATAAAAGATTTACTGCCTTCACCTCTCCCATGTAACTGATCCTTTTGAGGAGCAACCAGCTTGTCTCTGTTTCGTGTATCCTCAGTTCTTTCTCCTTATGGTTCCCAACCAATGGGCCACTAAGTTCTGTCTTTTGTATCTCTGGAACACCTTGTGGGGCATAACCTCTCTCACATGACCTCTAGCCTCCGTTCACAGTGAAGTCCACTGTGGCCCTGGCCAAGTGGTCCTCTCACTGTCCTCCCATCCGCCCACCTCCCTGACAGATCCTGGTGCATTACAGACATGTAATGAGCACCTGAGTAATCCTTGCACTTTTATGAAAAGTAACATGCTAGTCTCAAACCACGTGGATGAACATTTATTGAACATTTATGCTCAATGTGTGGCATTATGGGCAAGATGCTACAGGGACTATGAGGCGGTTTTAGGACATTAGAGATTCTTTCAGTGTGAACAATGAAGCCAGCAACAATGAAATGGAGTTACCTAATAACCAGATCCCAGTGAACAGAGGAGCCTGGCAGGCCACAGTCCATAGGGTCTCAAAGAGGCACATATGACAGAGTCACTAACACCAATTACCAGATACTCCAAAATTCACGCAATGCCACTGGGGTGATGTATCACTGACTCAGTTTGTTGCATGAGACTTGAGTACTAACAGTTCAGAGGAGAATGTGGTTTTCAGTGACCTACAAAACCTGCCTAGAGAAAGAGAGATGGAAGCTGGCATTGAGAGAAAGTTACTTTTGTGTGAGTGGAAATATTAGAGGCAGGAAAGACGCAGCAGAGAAGCAGCAGAGTGGGTTGAGAGTAAGGACTGATTTTGTACAGCTCCGTTTTCCTGCAGAGTAGTGTTCTTTTAAGAATTTGAGACATGGTTGAATTCTCCACTCACTCAAAATGACCATATAAAAATGCAACATCTGATATATGTTTTTAGGGATTTATGTACATGTAGTGTACCTCTGGATACCAGAGCGGTTCTAGTGGAGTTCATAATCCCCTCCACTTAAGAACCAAATTTCCAGAGAGACAAATAGGAAGACAGCTTTGGAGTACGTAGTTTTCGTTTCTTTTTTCTTTTTTCTGGAGTATGTAGTTTTTAAAGGTCTCTTTTAACAACCTAAACAGAAGTAAGGGGGGAAAGTGGAAAGTTTTGATTCAGAAATTGCTTTTTTCCCTTTGTTTTATTCCCCTACAGAACAGGAACAATGATTAAATGCTCTAGATTGTTGAGATTATTAGTGGGGATAATGAAGTAGGAAGTACACTCCACACCATGCATATATTTATTTCTCAGGGAAGAAAAAAGCCTGAAGGGTTTTGATTAATGAATAATACAAGCAGAATGGGATTTCAGAAGAGAAACTTGGCAGTGGGAACGACTGAAGGAAAAGAAACTTTAACTGTTGAATGCAGAAGAGGGGGAAATATTGACGTACAAGCCTGGGATGATTAGGCCATAAACAGCACATGCAGTATGTGTGACAGCAAGACTTTTTTTTACAAGGAAGAAATGTCGTACGAGGAGGAGTTAGCATTTAAAAATATTTCTTCCTTGAAGAGGTCACTTTTCGCAGGAGCTTACTCCCACTTCGTAATTTGGAAATGTGTGATTGCATTCATCATGAATGTTCACTTAAAATAGTCAAGAAGTAGCTGTGACTGCCGTGGGTAGACAGCATGAAAGCTTTGTCGAGGTAATAGGAACCTCTTTTGGAGAGTTTCACAGTAGATTATGTAGAAAGGGGAATTAGGATGACGTCCCCAAGGCTAACACCATATGTTTGATTTCAATGCTGAGCAACTGGCTTCTTTCTGTTCCTCTCCCTTATGGCTCAGAAGGAAGGTGGGTCCCCATTGATCTACAGATCCTATACAACTCATGGATCTGTCTTCTCTCTGTTTCTACTATACTGAATTAGGAACTTCTGTCTTTTTACACGACTATTCCACCAACTTCTTAAAGTGACTCTTTGCCTCTAGGAAGGTCTCCATATAATGTATCCTTTGCAGTATAGCCAGAATGCTCTCTGTAAAATGCAAGAATTATATTTCTTTCCTGCAAATGCTTCCCTAACTCCTCAAGTCCTGCAGGATCTATTTCAGAGTCTTTAGCAGGGTTTATAATTACCTTCAACCTACATCCCAAGACTTATCTGCAATCATTTCCCTCCAACCCTCAACCTCTACATACTGAGATGCCCCAGAGGCTGATACCTCTGCTAACAGGCCGTTGCTCTTTCTCTTTGCATATAAGACTTCCACTCAATCAACTTTATATTATATGCATTGTAACCTATACATGAACATAGGTTAATCATGCAAACCCTTCTACAAGTTCATTCCTGCTTTGTCCCTCCTGGCAAGCTCCAGGGACCACCAGATTCAATTATTAGTATCTCTGGTGCTCCTCTCGCCTATTTATCTAGATAGTGAGTTATCTATTTTCTGATTTAAAAAATTTAGATATTATCTGAAAGTACTACTGTCGAAAGTTAGAATTTTGCTCCCTTGGTGTCCGTTTCTCTAGCGCTGGTTTACCCTCTGTCTTGGGTAGACGTCTTATGACTCCTCAGTTTCCCCCGGTGCTGTCTACCTCCCAGACTGTGGCGCCGCTCCCAGGAGATAACCAGTCATTTGCTCTGGAAATCTTGGGCTCTTCCTCATGGCTGTCAGCAACACAGCTAAGCCAACTAACTAATGCTCAACATTTCTAGCTCTTGTTGCCACGTATGGATTTTGATGCAGCTCCCTTCCACAGAATGTGAGACTCAGTAACTAGATGCCTCAACATTTTGATTTCACAGTAGATTATGTAGAAAGGGGAATTAGGATGACGTCCCAAGGCTAACACCATATGTTTGATTTCAATGCTGAGCAACTGGCTTCTTTCTGTTCCTCTCCTTATGGCTCAGAAGGAAGGTGGGTCCCCATTGATCTACAGATCCTATACAACTCATGGATCTGTCTTCTTTTGTTTCTACTATACTGAATTAGGAACTTCTGTCTTTTTACACGACTATTCCACCAACTTCTTAAAGTGACTCTTTGCCTCTAGGAAGGTCTCCATATAATGTATCCTTTGCAGTATAGCCAGAATGCTCTCTGTAAAATGCAAGAATTATATTTCTTTCCTGCAAATGCTTCCCTAACTCCTCAAGTCCTGCAGGATCTATTTCAGAGTCTTTAGCAGGGTTTATAATTACCTTCAACCTACATCCCAAGACTTATCTGCAATCATTTCCCTCCAACCCTCAACCTCTACATACTGAGATGCCCCAGAGGCTGATACCTCTGCTAACAGGCCGTTGCTCTTTCTCTTTGCATATAAGACTTCCACTCAATCAACTTTATATTATATGCATTGTAACCTATACATGAACATAGGTTAATCATGCAAACCCTTCTACAAGTTCATTCCTGCTTTGTCCCTCCTGGCAGCTCCAGGGACCACCAGATTCAATTATTAGTATCTCTGGTGCTCCTCTCGCCTATTTATCTAGATAGTGAGTTATCTATTTTCTGATTTAAAAAATTTAGATATTATCTGAAAGTACTACTGTCGAAAGTTAGAATTTTGCTCCCTTGGTGTCCGTTTCTCTAGCGCTGGTTTACCCTCTGTCTTGGGTAGACGTCTTATGACTCCTCAGTTTCCCCCGGTGCTGTCTACCTCCCAGACTGTGGCGCCGCTCCCAGGAGATAACCAGTCATTTGCTCTGGAAATCTTGGGCTCTTCCTCATGGCTGTCAGCAACACAGCTAAGCCAACTAACTAATGCTCAACATTTCTAGCTCTTGTTGCCACGTATGGATTTTGATGCAGCTCCATTCCACAGAATGTGAGACTCAGTATTCCTACTGGTTGCTGGAGGGGTCAGATGACCCAACTCAGAAACAACAGGGAGGACGTCCCTGGTGGTTCAATGGTTAAGAATCTGTCTGCCAATGGAGGGGACGCGAGTTTGATCCCTTGCCCGGGAAGATCCCACATGCTGCGGAGCAACTAAACCCATGTGCTGCCCCTACTGAAAACTGTGCAGCTAGAGACTGTGCTCCACAACGGGAGAGGCCATCCCGGTGAGAAGCCTGTGCACTGCAGTGAAGAGTAGCCCCCACTTGCTGCACCCAGAGAAAGTCTGTGTAGCAAGGAAGACCCAATGCAACCAAAAAGAAAGAGATAAATGAAGAGAATAATATCTATGGGTGACTTCTGATCAATGAGAAGACAGCATGTAGCTAACATATGTTTATTATTATTGCTTTCTTATTGCTTTCCTTTATTTATGTCTCTCATTGACTTGGATTTGTACCTTGCTAATAAAGTCTCAATATTTAAATTCTTTTCATTAGACCCTGTTTTTCTAGAGTGCTTAAGGCTAAATTACTTTCCCTCTCTAGTGTATATGTGACAAGAGTTGGTTATTTCAATAATCAGGATTTAAATGATCATGACTCTATAAATGCAATATGTCCCAGCAAAATTAGTAAGAATTATTTCCTCCCAACAGGACATTTTGCTTCTCCTGAAATTTAAAAATCAGATGAATTTGTTGTTGTTGTTCACTTAATATCCTGTGCCAAGACAGAAATCTTCTCAAAGTATGAGCAGTTCCTGTAATATGAGAGAAAAATGTTAGAGAATCTAACAATTCTCCTTTGGCCTTTGAGATTCCTGCTGCAGTCTTATGTTCTCTTGTTCCAGTATAAACTGGTTGTCCCTTAGACCTGATATTCAATACTTTTCTCTAAGTTCCCTCTGTGTTTCCTATTTCCATTCTCTATTTCCTGGAGTCAATTCCTTCCTTTTTGTTAATGTACAACCGCATGGTGGTAAAGCACATTCTTCAGTAGCTTCCTGAGAAAAGGTACAGGAAGATACTTTATTTTTAAACTTAAAAATCTGAGAAGGCCTTTATTTAACCTTCATGTTTAAAGGATAATTTTTTGGACATGGAATTTTTGATTGGAAATAAAATTTAATCAGAATTCTAAAAGCATTCTGCCTTTCTTCTAGTATATTGCATTGCTATTGAGAAGTTTAACAGCAGTCTAAGTCCCAGTTCTTTGTGGAGACCTACTTGAATCACAGTGGAGTTCTATCATGGTGTAAATCAAAAATAACCTAAGTCAAAAAATATATTTAATAAGCCTAACCTACTAAACAGCAAAAATTAGCCTAGCTTGCCTTAAACATACTCAGAACACTTGCATTAGCCTATAGTCAGGCAAAATCATCTAGCACAAAGCTTATTTTATAATGAAGTGCTGAATATCTTATGTAATTAAGTGAATAATACACTGATAGTGCAAAATAGACTATTTGTATGGTAGAGTGTGATTATAAGTGCATTGGTTGTCTCCTCTCATGATCATGTGGTGGCTGGGAGCTGCACGTCACTGCCATTGCTAACAAGAGAGGATTGTAGCACACATTCCAAGCCCAAGAAAAGATCAAAATTCAAAAAGTGAAGTACACTTTCTCCTGAATGTGTATTGCTTTTGCACCATCGTAAAGTCAAAAAATTGTCAGTTGGATCATCCAAACATGGAGGCAGTTTATATAAACCAATTATTTTCTCACATGAAGTTTTTATGTTGTTTTCTAAATTCCTAACATTTTGAATTCCATAATGTTGTGTCCTGTCTTATTTTATTTATCAATAAGATATTAGGTGTCAGTTTGTAAATGCAGTTTCTTAAATTCTAAGAAATTTTCTTGAATTATTTCTTTGATCACTTTATGCTCCCTATTTTCTTCATTATTTTGTTCATCAATAAGCATCTTTCTTATGTTTGTGAGTCCATCTAAGTTTGGGGGATAGAGCAGTGTATACGCAGTGACTAAAAATCCTGTCCTCATGGAGCATACATTCTAATGATGGAGATAGACGAGTTAAATCAGTGACAGAAAAGATATGTTAGGTAGTGATAAATATAAAGGAAAAAAGTGAGTTTGTTGTTTATCTTTTTTGGGGGGAGAAAGCGACGAGTGTAAGAAGTTTGGACTGAGCACTGGAAATATAAGATGCCTGTTACACATCTGAATTGACATGTAAACTGGCAGATAAGGGAGCTATGATTTGGGGTGTGTGTGTGTGAGAGAGAGACACACAGAGAGAGAGAGAGTTGTAATTTTAGATGTAGTGTCCAGAAAAGACTTCACTGAGAGTGAAGTTTGAGTAAAGACTATAGGACTTAAGAAAATTAACCCAGTAGATCTCTACCAGGAAAACCATCCAGGTAGAAGAAATGTTTAACTTTAAAGTTCAGATGCATTTATGGAACAGTGAGAAAATCAGGGTAACTACAGTGAAGAAAGCAAATACGGAAGTGGCTGGGGGTAGGATAAAGTTAAAAATAATTGGGGATTAAGATATGGCAGAGCCTTGTGCGTAGACAGAGGGCCACCGGAGGGTTTGGAGAAGAGGAGTAATATGATCTGACATGTTTTCCCAGTATCACTTCGGCATATTGAGATAATCTGAAGGAGGGCATAGGGAGAAGCGAGGGTATCATTTAGAAGGCTGCTGAACAAATCAGGAGAGAAGTAATAGTGGCTTCTACTGGAATGGGGTAGTGAGGACCATGAGGTGTGGGTGATTCTTTATATGTTTTGAAGGTAGAGGTGTCATAATCTGCTGACAGACCATATCTGAGGTGTGAGATAAAAAGGAAGGAAGATGACTCAGGGTTTTGGCATGAGCCTAAAAAAAGAAATTGCCAAGAATTGAAAAGGGGAAAGATAAAGGAGGAAAAGTTTGTTTTTATCTTTGAGTTCTGGGAGAGAGAGGAGAATGTAAGTTAGAAGTTAGGACTAAGCTTTGGAAGTACAGGATGCCTGTTACACATCTGAGTCGAGATGTAAACTGGCAGATAAGGGAGCTATGATTTGGGTGTGTGTGTGTGAGAGAGAGACACACGAGAGAGAGAGAGTTGTAATTTTAGATGTAGTGTCCAGAAAAGACTTCACTGAGAGTGAAGTTTGAGTAAAGACTATAGGACTTAAGAAAATTAACCCAGTAGATCTCTACCAGGAAAACCATCCAGGTAGAAGAAATGTTTAACTTTAAAGTTCAGATGCATTTATGGAACAGTGAGAAAATCAGGGTAACTACAGTGAAGAAAGCAAATACGGAAGTGGCTGGGGGTAGGATAAAGTTAAAAATAATTGGGGATTAAGATATGGCAGAGCCTTGTGCGTAGACAGAGGGCCACCGGAGGGTTTGGAGAAGAGGAGTAATATGATCTGACATGTTTTCCCAGTATCACTTCGGCATATTGAGATAATCTGAAGGAGGGCATAGGGAGAAGCGAGGGTATCATTTAGAAGGCTGCTGAACAAATCAGGAGAGAAGTAATAGTGGCTTCTACTGGAATGGGGTAGTGAGGACCATGAGGTGTGGGTGATTCTTTATATGTTTTGAAGGTAGAGGTGTCATAATCTGCTGACAGACCATATCTGAGGTGTGAGATAAAAAGGAAGGAAGATGACTCAGGGTTTTGGCATGAGCCTAAAAAAAGAAATTGCCAAGAATTGAAAAGGGGAAAGATAAAGGAGGAAAAGTTTGTTTTTATCTTTGAGTTCTGGGAGAGAGAGGAGAATGTAAGTTAGAAGTTAGGACTAAGCTTTGGAAGTACAGGATGCCTGTTACACATCTGAGTCGAGATGTAAACTGGCAATGTGATATTTAGGTCTACACATAGAGGTGAGGTCTGTAGGCTGATGATACTGATACCGACACCAGCAGAATCTCAATGGTCCATGTGACTGTGAGACTGGACAAACTAGCGGGTAAGTGTAGATGATAAAGAGAAGAGATCTACAGACTGAATCTGGAGGTACTGCCCACATTTAGAGATCAGTGAGATAAGTGAAAAATAGCAGTAGAGATGGAGAAGAAGGGGCCAGAAAGGTTGGAGGAAAAGCAGGTGTATGTGGAGTTCCAGAAGTCAAGCAAAGACATGCTGATCACAAAGTACCATGAGGGCTGAGAAATGACCTTCTTTGGGGTGATCTTGCTAAGAATAATTTTGGTCAGTGGTTGGAGTGAAATGAGGTCAGAGTGGGTTAAGACAGAGTAGTGAAAAGGAACTGATAATACAGGGTTCTCCCATTGTTCAAAAGTTTTGCTTTTTGCCAATTTGCTTTTATGGAAGACATACATTAGTACATGTTTTCACCAGAAAGAAAGGTGAAAAGTGAAAAGAGCGCTCGGCATCTGTTTGGCAGTGAGCAGATGTAGAGGCAGCCCGCCCCAAGAAGACGGTTGCCTTCCAAATTCTCTCCCAGGAGCTACGCTCAGTATGTTGACATCAAGCTGCAATAGCTTTGACCTGGGTCTGTGAGCATCATCTCGGTTATTTTGTACATCTGTTAGCAAGATGTGTCCTAAGGTAATTCCATTTTCACTTTATGCCATTTTGGCTTACAAAAGATTTCACAGGAATGTTCAACTTTAAAAAGTTTTGCTTAAAAGGAAACAAGAAAAATAAGGTTTTTGTTGTTCAGTCGCTCAGTCATTTTCTACTCTTTGTGACCCCATGGACTGCAGCACACCAGGCTTCCTTCCTTGTCCTTCACTATCTCCCAGACTTTGCTCAAACTCATGTCTATCAAGTCAGTCGGTGATACCATCCAACCATCTCATTCTCTGTCATCCCCTTCTCCTCCTGCCTTCAGTCTTTCCATCATGCTCTTTTCCAGTGAGCCAGCTCTTTGTATCAGGTGGCCTAAGTATTGGAGCTTTAACTTCAGCATCAGACCTTCCAATGAATATTCAGGGTTGATTTCCTTTAGGATTGACAGGTTTGACCTCCTGGCTGGGACTCTCAAGAGTCTTCTCCAATGTAGCTGGAACAAAACATTCTGTAGGCTGATGATACTGATACCGACACCAGCAGAATCTCAATGGTCCATGTGACTGTGAGACTGGACAAACTAGCGGGTAAGTGTAGATGATAAAGAGAAGAGATCTACAGACTGAATCTGGAGGTACTGCCCACATTTAGAGATCAGTGAGATAAGTGAAAATAGCAGTAGAGATGGAGAAGAAGGGGCCAGAAAGGTTGGAGGAAAAGCAGGTGTATGTGGAGTTCCAGAAGTCAAGCAAAGACATGCTGATCACAAAGTACCATGAGGGCTGAGAAATGACCTTCTTTGGGGTGATCTTGCTAAGAATAATTTTGGTCAGTGGTTGGAGTGAAATGAGGTCAGAGTGGGTTAAGACAGAGTAGTGAAAAGGAACTGATAATACAGGGTTCTCCCATTGTTCAAAAGTTTTGCTTTTTGCCAATTTGCTTTTATGGAAGACATACATTAGTACATGTTTTCACCAGAAAGAAAGGTGAAAAGTGAAAAGAGCGCTCGGCATCTGTTTGGCAGTGAGCAGATGTAGAGGCAGCCCGCCCCAAGAAGACGGTTGCCTTCCAAATTCTCTCCCAGGAGCTACGCTCAGTATGTTGACATCAAGCTGCAATAGCTTTGACCTGGGTCTGTGAGCATCATCTCGGTTATTTTGTACATCTGTTAGCAAGATGTGTCCTAAGGTAATTCCATTTTCACTTTATGCCATTTTGGCTTACAAAAGATTTCACAGGAATGTTCAACTTTAAAAAGTTTTGCTTAAAAGGAAACAAGAAAAATAAGGTTTTTGTTGTTCAGTCGCTCAGTCATTTTCTACTCTTTGTGACCCCATGGACTGCAGCACACCAGGCTTCCTTCCTTGTCCTTCACTATCTCCCAGACTTTGCTCAAACTCATGTCTATCAAGTCAGTCGGTGATACCATCCAACCATCTCATTCTCTGTCATCCCCTTCTCCTCCTGCCTTCAGTCTTTCCATCATGCTCTTTTCCAGTGAGCCAGCTCTTTGTATCAGGTGGCCTAAGTATTGGAGCTTTAACTTCAGCATCAGACCTTCCAATGAATATTCAGGGTTGATTTCCTTTAGGATTGACAGGTTTGACCTCCTGGCTGGGACTCTCAAGAGTCTTCTCCATCACCACAGTTGTAGCTGGAACTTAATTTTGTGTTTTGGAAAGTCATTCAGTTGTTGAATATTCTTGATTCTTTTCTATTCTTTTCCATTTTCCAATTCTTTTGTTCTACCTGCTGGGAGAATCTTTGATTTGGTCTTAAAATCCTTCTGTGGACTTTTTTTTGTTATCATTTTAATTTCAAGAACTCTTCTGTATTTTCTGATTGTTCACTTTTTATGAAATTATGAGGATAACTGCTATTTATCTTTGCTCTTAATTTATCATAAGTTCTGTTGAAGAATATAAATAGTATATATTTACTAATAATAAAGTTTTCATTTCAGTCATTTGCTTAGGTCTTTTTTTTTTTTTTTAAATTAAAGGGTATTTAGATATACAAAATGATAGAAAGGATACTATTAACACAACAAAATCCTTATGCTCAAAGTATATATATATTTTTAGTTTCCCAGTTTTGTTTTATAAATATATTATCTTTCCATTTTCCTAAAATTACTTATTAAAGTTTTTTTCCCTTAAGTTTTTTCCTGCTCACTGCATTGATCTGTGTTTCCTCTAAAGCTCTATTTCTTCTAAGTTCAACCCATTCTTCTACATTTTTCCCATTTTCTTTGATTTGTTTTTCATGTTAGAAGGCTTCCTCAAATACTTGGAGATCCTTGACTGTGCATGTGTAGTTAGGAGTGGGATCTAGAAGCTCATTAGAAGCTTGGTGTGCCAGAGCAGCACTGGCCTTCCTTAGGCTGGAAACCAGCTCTTCCTTTGCAGATAATATCTATCATTTCTCTTGAACCATTCTGTTTTCCTCAAGAATAATCTTCTAGTTTCCTCAAGAAAAATATTCCAGGTGTGGAATAAAGTTCTTTTTAAACTATATGAACTGTGGGATTTTATTTTTAAATTTTTACAAGTTTTATTTTATTTATCTATTTATTTTTAAAATTTTTGGCCACACCTGTGGCATGTGTGTTGGTTGTGTGGGTGTGTTTTAATTGCCCAGACATGTCTGACTCTTTGCGATCTCATGGACTGTAGCCTGCCAGGCTCCTCTGTCCATGGAATTCTCCAGGCAAGAATACTGGAGTGGGTGGCCATTCCCTTGTCCAGGGGACCTTCCTGACCCAGGGAAGATCAAACTTGGGTCTCCTACATTGCAGGCAGATTCTTTACCCCCTAAGCCTCCAGGGAAGACCCATCTGTGGCATATGGGAGCTTAATTCCCCAACCAAGGGTGGAACCCATATCCCCATAGTAGAAGTACAGAGTCTTAACCACTAAAACATCAGGGAATGTTCAGATTTGAGAAGGAAGGAGGGGCAGAAATGATGGCATTGATAAGGAAACATACATAATCCATGAATACTTGTACAAGTTTTTTAAGAACAATATTTGCTTTGTCATTTGCAACAGTCTGGGTCAGTGTTGGTGGAAAAAGAATGAAAACTAATGAAAACTAACTAGAGTATTGAAATTGAGCAATTTATGTATTCAATTAATTTTTGGTGTGGAGCTAGAACTTAGGAACATACTGGTGAAAAAAAATGCACATGGTTCTTGCTATCATTTAACCTAGAGACTAAACCGTTTTAAGAAAATGCAGTCATTTTATCCATGGGGTTTGCTGCTGCAGAATCAACCAACTACAAATCAGAAATATGAAAAAAAAATCCAGTAACTTTAAAAAGCAAAATTTGAATTTGTCACCCATTAGTGACTGCTTACATAGTATTTGCATTTTATTTTCAACGATTTACATAGCATTTACATTGTAATAGGCATTATAAGTAATCTAGAGATGATCTAAAGTAAACTGGAGGATGTATGCAAATACTGTGCCATTTTATGTAAGGGACTTGTACATCCATCCTTGGATTTTGGTATCTCAGGAGACCCTGGAACCAATCCCCCATGAATACCAAGAGATGCCTGTATGAATACCAATGGATGACTGTGTGTAGTTGTAAAGTACAGGGTATTTGAAAGATATTATCAGGAACTGGGATGGGGTAATTTAAATTGAGGTACAAGAAGAGTTTTCTTATGAAAGGATATTTAAACAGAGTCACAGGAACTTCCCTGGCGGTCCAGTGGTTAAGATGTCACCTTGCAATGCAGGAGGTGTGGGTTCGATCCCTGGTCAGGGATCTAAGATCCCACATGTCCAGTGGCCAAAAAACCCAAAACATACAGAAGTAATACTGTAACAAGTTCAATACAGACTTTAAAAATGGTCCATATTAAAACAATAAAAAGCTGTTTAACAAAAACAGCATAATATAATGATTGGATAGAAGTCATCCATTCTATTCCGTTTGATGAATGGAAGAATATTCCAGACACTTTGGTCAGGAAGTTGTTTCGCGGCAATAGAGTTTTAATGGGTTAGTATTTGTTATCAGAGAAATAGTAGATTATGAAGCTATAGAAGTCAATGAGAACCAGAAACATGCACAGCCTTGAGGAGGGTATTAAGGACATTTTATGCTATCCTAAGGGTTATGAGGAGTCACTGTTTTCATTCAAGAAATAACTCATTTAAGTTTAATAATTGTGAGACGTGCTGGGAGAGAGGCGAGGGTAGCTAGCCTCTTGAGAATAGGAAAGGGACTAACAAGAGTGATCTGGAAGGCTTGGGCACTCGCGGTGGACATGGAGGTTCATTGTGGGGACATCAGCAAGACTCCTTGAATGATTAGATGTAGGGAGGTAAGTGTGAAGGAGGTGTTACAGACAGCTTCTAGGTTTCAGGGGCCACTGAGAAGAACAGAGATTTAAGAAAAGTATCAAGACAGGGAAAGCACACAGCATTGTATAAATACGAAGAGAGATTAATAAATAATTCCTTTTTTTGCCTGTTAAACAGTCCTTCAAGTTCTAGATCCTACCCTGTCTTCATGAGAGCATCTCTGATCACCTGAGGCTCTCCTCTCTCATTTCTGTGGTGCTGTTACCTAGACTTACCTTATAGAAGAGGCTTCTCTCTACACCTAAAGTTTCAACTCAGTGGCAGGAGACTTTTTCTTCTACTCCTTTGAATTCCTGATATCATTAAGTAGAGACTGGTACACAACAAGTTTTCAACAAAAAAATGTTCACTACTTCACTGGAAATATTATCATTTTGAGAGAAAGTTTGAAAAGGACATCTTATTGGTAGTGAGCTCTTCTCTCAAATTCTGTTCATACAGACAAAAAAGAAGAAAAAAACAACAACAGAAATGTGGATCTTATAGGTAGTCTAAGTGCTGAGATGACTTCATGAGGTCAACTTATCAGGAACTCTAACATAATTTATGGTGGCTATCATTTACTGTAGTGTACGGATTTAATAAAGAAAGATGAAGAATATTCAAAGCATTTGTTTCCAAGGCCCTGAATTCACTTCCCCTCATGTGAACTGGTGATGCTGGCTACATTTGGAAGAACATGGTGATGGTGGGATGAAAGGAGCGGGCAGAGAGAGAACCTGTGAAGATACACACACAGTGTGGCTCCAGCGAAGATACGAAAAGTCCTGCAACCTCAGGGTCCACAAAAACCTCTCTCAAAATGAAGCCCGTAATAGTACCACTCATACTCTCTGCCTTCTGGGCCACATGGTTAGTGGTGAAGGAAGGACAGGGCATGTTGATCCTATGGCTCTTTGATGGATTCTTTCCCCAATTGCTCCTTCCTTTTGGATGGCTCTCCAAGTAGCATCTTAACAGCTTCGTTTGCCCACCACCCTTTGGAAAGAAAGTGAGGGTATGGATAAGAAATTTCCCTGCTATCATTTATCTATAAACTCTTGCTGCTATTATTAAGCACAGCCAACTCCTAGCTAATGTGAGAATTTATATAGAAATAAAAAACATTTATTGAGCACCTAATATATGGCAGGATCTGGGTTAGGCTGCTTTGAAGACATAGATATGAAAACAGAAAAAAACCTATGTTTCTGAGAAGCATACAGCATCAAAGTCAGGTATATATAGGGGCACACAACTCTTCATTATGAAAATAAGAGGTTTTTTCCCCCTAAGGGAGGCATAAATACCTGTGTTTAAGCCTTTAGAATCAGGAAGATCTGGATTAGCAGTTTGATTTCTCCACTGTAGCTATGCAATCTAGGGCAAGATACTTAATTTCTCCAAGCCTTATTTGCATTAGTCCTAAACTAAAGATAATGATACCTTTATTCTAGGGTTGTTGTAAGAACTAAATGAGATACTGTATTTAAAGCTCCTAGTATATATATTATAGACGGTGAGTGCTTAATAAATCATATTCATATATGTAAACCTGAAGGTCTGTTCCACTTGTCCAACAAGTGCTTGCATATTCATTTATAGCTCCAACCTTTCCTTTGCAAAGACAAAGTTGAAATGTGGATCTATATTCAAAGCCATTTGGTTTTTGGCTATCATTTACTGTAGTGTACGGATTTAATAAAGAAAGATGAAGAATATTCAAAGCATTTGTTTCCAAGGCCCTGAATTCACTTCCCCTCATGTGAACTGGTGATGCTGGCTACATTTGGAAGAACATGGTGATGGTGGGATGAAAGGAGCGGGCAGAGAGAGAACCTGTGAAGATACACACACAGTGTGGCTCCAGCGAAGATACGAAAAGTCCTGCAACCTCAGGGTCCACAAAAACCTCTCTCAAAATGAAGCCCGTAATAGTACCACTCATACTCTCTGCCTTCTGGGCCACATGGTTAGTGGTGAAGGAAGGACAGGGCATGTTGATCCTATGGCTCTTTGATGGATTCTTTCCCCAATTGCTCCTTCCTTTTGGATGGCTCTCCAAGTAGCATCTTAACAGCTTCGTTTGCCCACCACCCTTTGGAAAGAAAGTGAGGGTATGGATAAGAAATTTCCCTGCTATCATTTATCTATAAACTCTTGCTGCTATTATTAAGCACAGCCAACTCCTAGCTAATGTGAGAATTTATATAGAAATAAAAAACATTTATTGAGCACCTAATATATGGCAGGATCTGGGTTAGGCTGCTTTGAAGACATAGATATGAAAACAGAAAAAAACCTATGTTTCTGAGAAGCATACAGCATCAAAGTCAGGTATATATAGGGGCACACAACTCTTCATTATGAAAATAAGAGGTTTTTTCCCCCTAAGGGAGGCATAAATACCTGTGTTTAAGCCTTTAGAATCAGGAAGATCTGGATTAGCAGTTTGATTTCTCCACTGTAGCTATGCAATCTAGGGCAAGATACTTAATTTCTCCAAGCCTTATTTGCATTAGTCCTAAACTAAAGATAATGATACCTTTATTCTAGGGTTGTTGTAAGAACTAAATGAGATACTGTATTTAAAGCTCCTAGTATATATATTATAGACGGTGAGTGCTTAATAAATCATATTCATATATGTAAACCTGAAGGTCTGTTCCACTTGTCCAACAAGTGCTTGCATATTCATTTATAGCTCCAACCTTTCCTTTGCAAAGACAAAGTTGATGATGATGATTTATTTTCTGGGGTTAAGTCAGATTAGTTGGCCCAAGAACCCACTGTTTTCATAGTCCATGAAGCATCCTTCCAGGGTTTAGCCTCCTGGCCCACTCCACCCTTCCCTCTCCCACCCGCCCTCACAGGACTTTCCCTTTCTCCTACTCCAGAGTATTATGCAAGAGTCAGGTTGCTCTTGAGAATATATATTTATAAGAGTGAACTTGAGAATAAATATTTGGTTATTTCAAAGTGCGAAATGAGACAACTTGTCTCTCACTTCATTCATGAGTCAGTGACTTTCAATATCATCTTCTTTACTGATGTGAAATAAATCTGATGAGTTGTTCACTGTTTCTTGGCTTCAGCTTTCTTGTTTGTAAAATGGATGATTGTGAAATGAGAATGTTGGGTTGCCTCTGATAACTGGAGCTGTGTTATGGTGAAGCGTCATTGGGAAAGTGTTTGTTGGAAAGATCATTGTCAGAGAAATCAAGACATCTGGATCCTTGACCTCTCCAACAAGACTAGATTGGAGATTAATGTGTGAGTAGAGGAAGAAAGAACAGAATCTTCCAAAATATCCTGACCCAATTCCACCTTATACTGGGGATGTTTTCTCTTCTTTCTCGTTTGACCTGAAGATGAGGAAGATTAAAAGGATCACCTGAGAGTAGGGTGGGAAGAACAAATCTGGACTGTTGGGGTGTTCATGTTGGGGATGGAGTGGTCAGAGTCACCATTAATTCCACCTACGGACCGTTTCCCATGTGGGCACCAAAGGACATTGTTTTCCTGGTTTGTCTCCAAGGAGGACAATTTTCCAAAGGAATAAACACTATATTTAATGATTAGAATCGGGTCTTGATTTCCACTAGCCTCTAAAATTTAATTTCTCCAAGCCTTATTTGCATTAGTCCTAAACTAAAGATAATGATACCTTTATTCTAGGGTTGTTGTAAGAACTAAATGAGATACTGTATTTAAAGCTCCTAGTATATATATTATAGACGGTGAGTGCTTAATAAATCATATTCATATATGTAAACCTGAAGGTCTGTTCCACTTGTCCAACAAGTGCTTGCATATTCATTTATAGCTCCAACCTTTCCTTTGCAAAGACAAAGTTGATGATGATGATTTATTTTCTGGGGTTAAGTCAGATTAGTTGGCCCAAGAACCCACTGTTTTTTCATAGTCCATGAAGCATCCTTCCAGGGTTTAGCCTCCTGGCCCACTCCACCCTTCCCTCTCCCACCCGCCCTCACAGGACTTTCCCTTTCTCCTACTCCAGAGTATTATGCAAGAGTCAGGTTGCTCTTGAGAATATATATTTATAAGAGTGAACTTGAGAATAAATATTTGGTTATTTCAAAGTGCGAAATGAGACAACTTGTCTCTCACTTCATTCATGAGTCAGTGACTTTCAATATCATCTTCTTTACTGATGTGAAATAAATCTGATGAGTTGTTCACTGTTTCTTGGCTTCAGCTTTCTTGTTTGTAAAATGGATGATTGTGAAATGAGAATGTTGGGTTGCCTCTGATAACTGGAGCTGTGTTATGGTGAAGCGTCATTGGGAAAGTGTTTGTTGGAAAGATCATTGTCAGAGAAATCAAGACATCTGGATCCTTGACCTCTCCAACAAGACTAGATTGGAGATTAATGTGTGAGTAGAGGAAGAAAGAACAGAATCTTCCAAAATATCCTGACCCAATTCCACCTTATACTGGGGATGTTTTCTCTTCTTTCTCGTTTGACCTGAAGATGAGGAAGATTAAAAGGATCACCTGAGAGTAGGGTGGGAAGAACAAATCTGGACTGTTGGGGTGTTCATGTTGGGGATGGAGTGGTCAGAGTCACCATTAATTCCACCTACGGACCGTTTCCCATGTGGGCACCAAAGGACATTGTTTTCCTGGTTTGTCTCCAAGGAGGACAATTTTCCAAAGGAATAAACACTATATTTAATGATTCACTAGATCTATTGTGTAAGAGTTTAACTAACCACATTCTCAAACAGACGTAAGTTTTCTACTCATATATTTTTGGTGATGATTTTCATAAAGTAGAACTTTTATAAATTTCAAGACAGGATAGAGAAGAATAATGGTTTCTGAGAGGAGATAAATATCTATCGGAAGACTCTCTTCTTCTCAATATGTTCTTCCCACCCAAGTATAATATAAATTTATATTAATATAAATATTGCTCAGCATAAGTATCTTTGATTTAAACGTGAATGAAAACCCTTCCTAGTACCTTCAAATCACTGTCTACAGGAAATAGTACTGCCTTGACATTCAGAAGAAGAATGTATTGTATATAACCTCCTTAAACTGGCCTCTTTTCTCATAAGCAACAAACCCTGGTGCTGTAATGCCACTTACACTGTTATTCCACTTATTTAAAAATAAATGCTGACTTTTTGTCCCAGTCATTGTGAGAGGTTTAACATATTTCCTACCTGGAGAATTGAGAGAAAGCACTTCTGAACATAAAATTAAAGCCATCCATCCTGAGTTCAGCTCTTCTATAAAATGGTCCTCATTAGGCAATCTTCATGAGCATGGAGGAGAATGAAAGGACAATGGGACAGTGTGGGACCATCTGGAGAAGGCAGACAGAAGAAACTCAATGTTCAGAGGAAACCTGTCTGTGTGGAGGGAGTAATCTTTGGACTGAGAACGAAAGGGTAGCAACCCAAAAGGTGACAACCCAAACAATACAGACCTCTAATGACAGGGCACTTAATAATTCTAGTTATTTACATGCACGAATTCACTGTGTCCTGGGATTCAGGCTCTCAATTCCCCACTTTAAAAAGTCCCTCCTTTTGGGTTTAAATCCTATGAAGAATTGTGGGAAACCATTTCCAATGAAGGAATGGCAGGCAGAGAGTCTCTGAGGAGGCACAAAGCCAAGCATGTTGAAGAACAAAAAGTCCAGAGTGGCTGTGTGGAATGAGAGAGGGAGAAAAGGTTTTAAGTGTGAGGAAGTGTGTTGGAGGCCACAGGAAAGAGTTTTGATTTTATTCTTGTCTTAGGACTTGTTATCTTATTCACTATTACATTTTACATAGTTGAGGGGAAACTTGCTTCTGATTTGTGCTCTGTGTGTGCAGTGAACCTGAGCATACCTGCTGACAGACCCAGGACAGTTTTTCTGAAGATATGCAGGGTTTTTATCCTCAACACTATAGGGATAATTATTGAGTGTGACAGAGTTTAACTATCAACTATTTCCATTCCTTGAAACATCCAAGTCTAAATAATTCACCAGATTGAATAATATCATCCGCCATAGACCAAACCAGGTCTATTGGCCACTCTGGCAGATTGTTTTTATTAGCTCCATTTTCCTTTTTGGACTTCTGAGCAAGTATAAATATTTAACATCCTTGAGCAATTTGAGCAATCGTAGTTTGCTCTGTTATTAAAAATGCAGTAGCGATGGAAAAAACTTCTTTCTAACAGAATACAGACCTAGATCTAGATAAATAAAATTTTCTGGTCAGTAAACTTCTTTCAGAAAACCATATCTGTCTTCCACAGCATTGTTTCAGCTTGGCTTTATCTTTTTAACATGTTGAGTCATTGTTTGGTGATCAAAATGATCTCCCCTAGCATTTAATCTCCCTAGGAAATTGACTCCAGAGTTTGATCACTGTTAAGAAGTAATGGTGACTGTGTAAGCAAAGACAAAGCTCTTTGTTGGTACAAAGGAAGTTAACATTCTAAAATAACCACAGTGGGGGACTTCCCTGGTGGCCCAGCGATAAAGAATCTGCCTGCCACTCAGGGGACACAGGTTCGATCACTGGCTAGGGAGCTAAGATCCCACATGCTGTGAATCAACTAAGCCCTGTAGTACAACTATAGTCTGTGTATTGTCTCAAAAGATCCTGCATGAGGTAATGAAGATATCTTATGCCACAACTCAGGCCTGACACAGCCGAATAAGTAAAAAATAAATTAAAAGAGAGTAAAAACACAGTGGGTAGAAATGACAGAATGACTTTTTGAATTAAGAGACTTTAGAATTAAGAGACTGAGTGCTCTCAGGATGATGGAGTAGTTATTTTGGAAGTTCCAAATGTTATGAAAATCTTTCCCACAGAGTAAAACTAAAGCAAAAATGAAAAATAGGGAGTAACTTTCAACTCTTCATTATCACACTAAGTGAAGTAAATGCAAAAGAGGAAGACGAATATTATATGTTACCATGTATATGTGGAATCTAAAATATGGCACGAGTGAAACTGTCTATGAAACAGAAACAGATTCACGGACCTAGAGAACAGATGGGTGGTTGCCTTGGTGGAAGGAGTTGGGGGAGGGGCGGAGTGGTTGGTTGGGGTTAACAGATGTAAGTTTTTATACATAGAATGGATAAGCAACAAGGTCCTACTGCATAGCACAGAGAACTATGTTCTATAACCTATGATAAACCATAATAGGAAAGAATATTGTGAAAAGAATGTGTATATATATAAGATGGAATTACTTTGCTGTACAGCAGAAATTAACACAGTATTGTAAGTCAACTATAGTTCAATAGAAATTTATGAAAAAAATTAGGAAGTGACTTAGTATTTAAGGGATTAAGAACCCATGATAAAAATAATTAACCTATGGATTTGGAGAGGATGATTTAATGGGAGTTCCTAAGCAAAAGGACAGAAAATGTTTATTTCAGATGCAAGTGCCAGTTGTTTATGATTTGAGTCCAGAATATGGATGGTTGGACGAGGATGATTTTAATGGTGACTGTGTAAGCAAAGACAAAGCTCTTTGTTGGTACAAAGGAAGTTAACATTCTAAAATAACCACAGTGGGGGACTTCCCTGGTGGCCCAGCGATAAAGAATCTGCCTGCCACTCAGGGGACACAGGTTCGATCACTGGCTAGGGAGCTAAGATCCCACATGCTGTGAATCAACTAAGCCCTGTAGTACAACTATAGTCTGTGTATTGTCTCAAAAGATCCTGCATGAGGTAATGAAGATATCTTATGCCACAACTCAGGCCTGACACAGCCGAATAAGTAAAAAATAAATTAAAAGAGAGTAAAAACACAGTGGGTAGAAATGACAGAATGACTTTTTGAATTAAGAGACTTTAGAATTAAGAGACTGAGTGCTCTCAGGATGATGGAGTAGTTATTTTGGAAGTTCCAAATGTTATGAAAATCTTTCCCACAGAGTAAAACTAAAGCAAAAATGAAAAATAGGGAGTAACTTTCAACTCTTCATTATCACACTAAGTGAAGTAAATGCAAAAGAGGAAGACGAATATTATATGTTACCATGTATATGTGGAATCTAAAATATGGCACGAGTGAAACTGTCTATGAAACAGAAACAGATTCACGGACCTAGAGAACAGATGGGTGGTTGCCTTGGTGGAAGGAGTTGGGGGAGGGGCGGAGTGGTTGGTTGGGGTTAACAGATGTAAGTTTTTATACATAGAATGGATAAGCAACAAGGTCCTACTGCATAGCACAGAGAACTATGTTCTATAACCTATGATAAACCATAATAGGAAAGAATATTGTGAAAAGAATGTGTATATATATAAGATGGAATTACTTTGCTGTACAGCAGAAATTAACACAGTATTGTAAGTCAACTATAGTTCAATAGAAATTTATGAAAAAATTAGGAAGTGACTTAGTATTTAAGGGATTAAGAACCCATGATAAAAATAATTAACCTATGGATTTGGAGAGGATGATTTAATGGGAGTTCCTAAGCAAAAGGACAGAAAATGTTTATTTCAGATGCAAGTGCCAGTTGTTTATGATTTGAGTCCAGAAATGGATGGGAGTGAGTTAAAGGGGACGTTCCCTCAGGAGGTTGATGTTTTTGGCAACAGTACAACCGATGTTGCAAGAGGGGAAACAGTCTCAAGATGAAAATCTCTTACAGGTTGGCGTTTGCCCAGAACTGTAATGTTGACAGGGAAGTGTGGGCACACCCAAAAACATCCTGGTTAAATTGCAGGTGTTGTGCAAAAGCAAGTGGTAAGAGCAAATATAACTCGTAAGCAGATTCTGGCAGTTGCCTTATATATCATGTGTATAGTGTGTGATATTGTAAACTCAATTACAAGGTAATTGTTTTATATTTCTGTTGTAAAACAGAGTTTTCCCTGAAAAACCATATAGTATTTGGTGTGCAAGAGACTTTTCAGATAATCTCTTCTAATGGATATTTTTTCCTTTTAAATAAATTCTTAAATGGAACTCTACTATAAACAGAGATGATATTTTATTACTGAAAATAACTCTGTAAGTCCAAACCAAATATATTTACTCTCTTTATAGTGAATAAATAAAACACATGGAGTTGTTTTGATTAATACAAACACTTGGAGTCAGAGCTACTGTGTAATACTTGTGCTGTCATACAATCCTTAGCATCTCATTTATTTTTATATTTTTGTATGTTTGTACATTATCAAAAATCATTTTTTGGTGATTACACCAAAAAGTAGTTGCAAATGAGAAGTTTTTAGCAGCTCACCTTAAAACTTCAAGATATTTTTATAGAAGAGGTTTTTATTCTGAACCCCATTTGAAAATGAGTCAAACCAGAAGCAGGAGTTCATGCACTGGTGGTCTGCTATGTGCTAACATCTGGCATGTAACTCCTTGGAGTGTTTTAAATATTATTCTATTTTAAATGTTTCCAAAGCCCTGAAAATGCAAACTGAGTCCATTATCTGTTAAACCCTTTCCTCAGAAGCTCTTTCACTGAAATCTAGTCTGTTTTTAGTGGTGGTATAGTAATGATTTCAGGCTTCTCTAGAACTGAAGCATGTGCAATCCAGCAAAACAAACAAGCTTAACACTGTTAAATAAAATAATTTACTGGGAAACATCACATTTGGGACAGGACTCCGGGCCTCTTGACTTCTTTCTTGTTTGATTTTCATGGGGAATGAATTCAACACAATATGGCAATGGTTTACTTACTGTCAGTTTTATTCTTTCAGCAGTTTATTAGGACATGCCTTGTGGGCTCTCATTCTATCTTTTCAATATGTGTTTCACTAGTCAGATTTAAAGTCTTTTGTCTAAAGAAATAGAGCAATACATTTTTTTCTATAGCTTTTAGCACAGTATGCACATAGTAGGATATTAGTAACATACTAACTATACATTTAAAATGTGTGAACTTATTCTCATGTAAACATTTATTATTGATAACATACTTGGCATACTAACTTCCAACTGCATAATTTTCTGTGTGTAGATGAGTTTATCCCTAACTTTGTTTAAATTTCATTAAAAAATTTCAATTAAATGGATATGTATTGACTATCCACTATGTCTCCAGCACAGGTATAATTTCTTGAATACAATGGTAAGCCTTTTGTGTGACTATTTCACATATTGTGAATGTGAATACAAGTAGAAATCCATCATGTCAAAATGGGTAGCCGTCATTGCTGAAGTTGTCATTCAATTAGTCATTTTTTTTTTTTTTTTTAACATTTTTATTTTCCATCGTCTTTCTAAGTTCTCCTATTTGCTTTTGTTGCTCTTTTTTGTTGTTGTTGTTGTTGGGGGGGAGGGGGGGGGTTGGGCGAGGGGGGGACGGGCGGGCCAATTCTATTGGTCTTTCATTTATCTATTTTCATCCATCTTTGTTCTTCCGCCCGTGTGGGCCTCCCATCGCAGTGGCCTCTGTTGTTGCAGAGCACCGGCTCCGGCTCGGTAATTGGACAGATCGGTCCAGCTGCTCCGCGCAACGTGGGATCCTCCCAGGCCAGGGCTCGAACCGGCGCCCCTTGCACTGCAAGGTGGTGTTCTTACCCACTGGACCACCAGGGAAGCCCTCAATTAGTCTTTTAACTGGGATGGTTGAAATTTTCTCTTTCCCTCACCTGGACTGATAGTATTCTAAAATTAAAACAGGTCTGTTTTTATGTTGTGGGAAGATTAAAATTCCTTCTTCAGAAATATCCTGGCTTTGCTTAATAATATTTCATGTCCCATTCTTATATGTTGGTTATTACCTGGCAAGTAAATGACCTGTATAGCTCTTTAATTTTTGTAACAAGATTTTATTTTTTTCCTTAAGTGTTAGATTCAACCATATAAACGTGATGTTTTATAGATAAAAATCTGCGTCATAACAGTTCATATGGTTCTACCTAGTGTATGAATCCTATTCAAATCAACAAATTATTTTCTAACTCTTATCAAGAGGGTACATAAAAGTGTTAATAATGGAGATTTGGTTTAAAGCATAAATTCAAATTTTTTTCTATAGCTTTTAGCACAGTATGCACATAGTAGGATATTAGTAACATACTAACTATACATTTAAAATGTGTGAACTTATTCTCATGTAAACATTTATTATTGATAACATACTTGGCATACTAACTTCCAACTGCATAATTTTCTGTGTGTAGATGAGTTTATCCCTAACTTTGTTTAAATTTCATTAAAAAATTTCAATTAAATGGATATGTATTGACTATCCACTATGTCTCCAGCACAGGTATAATTTCTTGAATACAATGGTAAGCCTTTTGTGTGACTATTTCACATATTGTGAATGTGAATACAAGTAGAAATCCATCATGTCAAAATGGGTAGCCGTCATTGCTGAAGTTGTCATTCAATTAGTCATTTTTTTTTTTTTTTTTAACATTTTTATTTTCCATCGTCTTTCTAAGTTCTCCTATTTGCTTTTGTTGCTCTTTTTTGTTGTTGTTGTTGTTGTTGTGGTGGGGGGAGGGGCGCGGGTTGGGGCGAGAGGGGGACGGGCGGGCCACTTCTATTGGTCTTTCATTTATCTATTTTCATCCATCTTTGTTCTTCCGCCCGTGTGGGCCTCCCATCGCAGTGGCCTCTGTTGTTGCAGAGCACCGGCTCCGGCTCGGTAATTGGACAGATCGGTCCAGCTGCTCCGCGGCACGTGGGATCCTCCCAGGCCAGGGCTCGAACCGGCGCCCCTTGCACTGCAAGGTGGTGTTCTTACCCACTGGACCACCAGGGAAGCCCTCAATTAGTCTTTTAACTGGGATGGTTGAAATTTTCTCTTTCCCTCACCTGGACTGATAGTATTCTAAAATTAAAACAGGTCTGTTTTTATGTTGTGGGAAGATTAAAATTCCTTCTTCAGAAATATCCTGGCTTTGCTTAATAATATTTCATGTCCCATTCTTATATGTTGGTTATTACCTGGCAAGTAAATGACCTGTATAGCTCTTTAATTTTTGTAACAAGATTTTATTTTTTTCCTTAAGTGTTAGATTCAACCATATAAACGTGATGTTTTATAGATAAAAATCTGCGTCATAACAGTTCATATGGTTCTACCTAGTGTATGAATCCTATTCAAATCAACAAATTATTTTCTAACTCTTATCAAGAGGGTACATAAAAGTGTTAATAATGGAGATTTGGTTTAAAGCAGAGGTCAAAAAACTTTCTATGAAAGGGCTAGATTGTAAGTATTTTAGGCTGTCTGGGTCATACCATCTGTAACAGCTGCTCAACTCTCTTGTAGCAGGAAAGCAGCCATAGACACTAAGGAAATGACCTGCCATGTCTGTGTTCCAAGAAAACTTTATTTACAAGAATCACCAATGGACAGAATTTGGCCTGGGGTCCATAGTTTGCTCACTCTGGCTTGAAGGATAGAGGAATACTTCCTGGAACCACATTGTTTTGGTGTTGTTAATTAATTGCCTTTGCGATTACCTTGTGGTCTTTAGGTCTGGGCTTCCATGGAGGTAGAAGTTGAGATATGACTTCATAAAATTTTTTTATTACATTTGCTCTGGGGTGCTACATGGGGAAATTATTCATATGGTTAATAAGTATTATATTTAAAGTATTTCTTCCAGAGCTAAGACCTAGGTAATTATTTATTTCTTTTCCTGTTCAATTGATTTTTATGATAACAAAAATTGTAACTGACTGTGTCCTTTTTTTTTTCTTTTTTCTTTTGCTACTGACAATATCAACACCAAATCTGAGTTTTCATTACAGCAACTATGCTGCCATTTATGTTCTCTAGAGACAAGATTCTATTCTTATAATTGTCCTTGCTGTGACTATACATTTAAAGTAAATTTTCCCTGGCTTCAAATATTTTGAATTGGAATTCACTATATTGTGCGTGCGCGCGTGCGCATGTGTGTATATGTGATTTTTTTATTGTAAACCAAATGAAATTCTTTGAGATCATATTTGAAATTAAATATACAAAATAAACGTGATATATTTTTATATCTGAAAATTTAGGTTTTTACAAATGTCAGTATTTAAAGGGCTTTAATCTAAAATACAGACTGTTAAACAATTTTAATTCAACAAATAATTTATCCATTCTCCTGCCCTCAAGGAGTTTATAGTCTGAGGAGGGACACAGACACATAAATAAGTAATGACAAAGCCACAAAGTAATTGTTACACTGAAGGTACCTACGTCATGTAGGTAATTCTTATACTGGGGATACCTTTCCCATGTAGCCTGGACCTTTTTAAAGAATGATGCTTTGTATCACCTCACCATTATTGGCATGGTGAGGCCAACTATATAGAAACCAACCTTTTGTGAACAGTCATTTCCCTT
Organism: Tragulus kanchil; assembly: GCA_022376925.1. Classification (NCBI taxonomy): domain Eukaryota; kingdom Metazoa; phylum Chordata; class Mammalia; order Artiodactyla; family Tragulidae; genus Tragulus; species Tragulus kanchil. The sequence goes on along the minus strand of JAIOJX010000004.1, from coordinate 237,506,424 downwards.
TATGGAAAAGCTTGAAGGTATATAAGCTAGATGACGGTATGGTTCCTCTATGTTAAAGCTCAGAAGCTCTCCTAAGATCAATTCAGACCTTAAGGTCTACATTTTGGAGACTACATGCAACCAAAGATCCCTCATACTATAGCAAAGATCAAACATTTCACATGCTGCAGTGAAGACCCAATGCACCCAAATAGATAAATAAGCATTTTTTAAAAATCTACATTTTGGAAAAACATGTTAATTTCGACCAAGATTTGTTATCTAATTGCTAAGGTCATCAGGTTAAGCCCTATATCTAATTTAGTCTCTGAGCATTTCAAGAGTTTATGTTACAGTCCAGTAGCTTTTTTTTTTTCACCAGAAAAATCAAGTTGTCCCTTCATGTTATTTTAATACATATGAGAAAGATTAAGCTAGATGATTAAAAATTTGTGGACACTATTTTAAGGATGTTAAAGTAAATAATAATATAAGGAAAAATGTTAATCATAATTATTCTGCTTCAATAAATTGAGCTCTTATAATTGTTTGATTAATATGCAAAATATTTTCACATTTATAATAGTTTATACTGTTTATGCTTAAGCAATAATGGGATTTTTTTCATCAAGCTATGCATTTTATACATATAATTTTAATATCTGAAATTTATTCAGTCAACAAATGTTTATTGAGCACCTACTATGTGATATACTCTGTCCATATACAAGAGATATTGTAGAGAACAAGATGTATAAGATCCTTGACCTCAGAGAAGCTAAATTTTGATGGGAGAAGACAAATGAGAAACAGAGACAAATTCTTTAAAAGATATATTTAACTGGTGATTTCCCTTCATGGATCACAACCTTATCGTGGCAAAGGGGCTTTTGTAGCTCAATGAAACGATGAGCCATGCCATCCAGTGCCACTTAATAGAGTCATAGTGAGGAGTTCTGACAAAACATGGTCTAAGGGAGGAGAAAATGGCAATCCACTCCAGTATTCTTGCTGCGAGGACCCCATAAAGAATATGATCCAGCAAAAAGATATGACACCAGAAGAGGAGCCTCCAGGTCAGAAGGTTCCAATATGCTACTGGGGAAGAGCAGAGGGCAATTACTAACAGCTCCAGAAAGAATGAAGTAGCTGGGCCAAAGTGGAAACAATGCTCAGTTAAGGATGTGTCTGGTGGTGAAAGTCTGTTGTTATAAAGAATAATATTGCATAGGAAGCTGGCATGTTAAGTCCATGAAACAAGGCAAATTTGATGTAGTCAAGCAGGAGATGGCAAGATTGAACATCCACATCTTAGGAATCAATGAACTAAAATGAACAGAAATGGGCAATGTTAATGCAGAAGACCTTTATATCTACTACTGTGGGCAAGATTCCCATAGAAGAAATGGAGTAGCCCTCATAGAGAACAAAAGAGTCTGAAATGCAGTACTTGGGCTGAGTCTCAAAAATGACAGAATGATCTTGGTTTGTTTTCAGGGCAAATCATTCAGACTCAAGTCTATGTCCCAGTCGCTAATGCTGAAGACGCTGAAGTTGACTGGTTCTTTTTTTTTTTTTTAACATTTTTATTTATTTATCCTTTTGGGGAGTGAGGTGGGGAGGGAGGGGGGCAGGCGGGCCACTTCTATTGGTCTTCCATTTCTCTATTTTCATCCGTCTTTGTTCTTTGGCTCCTGTAGGCCTCCCATCGCGGTGGCCTCTGTCGTCACAGGGCACCAGCTCTGGGCGCATGCGCCTCAGAGCTCCAGCTCCGTAATTGGACACATGTCCAGCCGCTCCGCGGCACGTGGAATCTTCCCAGGTCAGGGATCCAACTGGCGCCCCTTGCACTGCAAGGTGGTGTCCTTACCCACTTGACCACCAGGGGAAGCCCAGTTGACTGGTTCTATGACGACCTACCAGACATTTTAGAACTAACACCAAAAAAAGATGTCCTATTCATCACAGGGGACTAGAAGGCAAAAGTAGGAAGTCAAGAGATACCTGGAGCGAGGCAAGTGAGTACAAAAAAAAGCATGGCAAAAACTAACAGAGTTTTGACAAGAGAACATTCTGGTCATAGCAAACACCCTTGGCCAACAACCCAAGAGACAATTCTGCACATGAACACCACCAGATGGTCAATACCAAAATTTGATTGGCTATGTTCTTTGCAGCCAGAAATGGAGAAACTCTATAGAGCAGAGGGCAATTACTAACAGCTCCAGAAAGAATGAAGTAGCTGGGCCAAAGTGGAAACAATGCTCAGTTAAGGATGTGTCTGGTGGTGAAAGTCTGTTGTTATAAAGAATAATATTGCATAGGAAGCTGGCATGTTAAGTCCATGAAACAAGGCAAATTTGATGTAGTCAAGCAGGAGATGGCAAGATTGAACATCCACATCTTAGGAATCAATGAACTAAAATGAACAGAAATGGGCAATGTTAATGCAGAAGACCTTTATATCTACTACTGTGGGCAAGATTCCCATAGAAGAAATGGAGTAGCCCTCATAGAGAACAAAAGAGTCTGAAATGCAGTACTTGGGCTGAGTCTCAAAAATGACAGAATGATCTTGGTTTGTTTTCAGGGCAAATCATTCAGACTCAAGTCTATGTCCCAGTCGCTAATGCTGAAGACGCTGAAGTTGACTGGTTCTTTTTTTTTTTTTTAACATTTTTATTTATTTATCCTTTTGGGGAGTGAGGTGGGGAGGGAGGGGGGCAGGCGGGCCACTTCTATTGGTCTTCCATTTCTCTATTTTCATCCGTCTTTGTTCTTTGGCTCCTGTAGGCCTCCCATCGCGGTGGCCTCTGTCGTCACAGGGCACCAGCTCTGGGCGCATGCGCCTCAGAGCTCCAGCTCCGTAATTGGACACATGTCCAGCCGCTCCGCGGCACGTGGAATCTTCCCAGGTCAGGGATCCAACTGGCGCCCCTTGCACTGCAAGGTGGTGTCCTTACCCACTTGACCACCAGGGGAAGCCCAGTTGACTGGTTCTATGACGACCTACCAGACATTTTAGAACTAACACCAAAAAAAGATGTCCTATTCATCACAGGGGACTAGAAGGCAAAAGTAGGAAGTCAAGAGATACCTGGAGCGAGGCAAGTGAGTACAAAAAAAAGCATGGCAAAAACTAACAGAGTTTTGACAAGAGAACATTCTGGTCATAGCAAACACCCTTGGCCAACAACCCAAGAGACAATTCTGCACATGAACACCACCAGATGGTCAATACCAAAATTTGATTGGCTATGTTCTTTGCAGCCAGAAATGGAGAAACTCTATAGAGTCAGCAAAAGCAAGACCTGGAGCTGACTGTGGCTAAGATCATCAGCTCTTTATTGAAAAATTCAAGCTTAAATTGAAGGAAGTAGGGAAAACCACTATGCCATTCAGGTATGACCTAAATCAAATCCCTTATGATTATACATTGGAGGCAGTACATAGATTCAAGAGATTAGATCTGGCAGACAGAGTGTCTGAGGACTATGGATGGAGGTCCATGACATTGTACAGGAGGCAGTGACCAAAACCATCCCAAAGAAAAAGAAGTGCAAGAAGGAAAAGTGCTTGTCTGAAGAGGCTTTACAAATAGCTGAGAAAAGAAGAAAAGTAAAATGAAAGAAAGAGAAAGATACACTCAACTGAATGCAGAGTTCCAGAGAACAGCAAGGAGAGATAAAAAAGCCTTCTTAAACAATGCAAAGACACTGAAGAAAACCATAAAATGGGAAAGACTAGAGATCTCTTCAAGAAAATTGGAGATACCAAGGGAACATTTCATGCAAGGATGGGTACTGTAAAGGACAGCAATGGTCAAGATCTAACAGGAACAGAAGAGATTAAGAAGTGGTGGCAAGAATACATAGACTTATATAAGAAAGGTCTTATTGACCCGGATAACCATGATTATGTTGTCACTCACCTAGAGCCAGACATCCTGGAGTGGGCCTTAGGAAGCCTTACTAAGAAGCCAGTGAAAGTGATGAAATTCCACCTGAGCTATTTGAAATACTAAAATATGATTCAGTTAAAGTGCTGCACTCAATATTTCAGCAAATGTGGAAAACTCAGTAGTGACCACAGGACTGGAAAAGGTCAGTTTTCAATCCAATTCCATAGGGCAATGCCAAAGAACGTTCAAACTATTGTACAGTTGAACTTATTTCACATACTAGTAAGGTCGTGCTCAGAATTCTCCAAGCAAGGCTTTAGCAGTATGTGAACCAAGAACTTGATGTACAAGGTGGGTTTAGAAAAGACCGAGGAGCCAGAGATCAAGCTGTCAATTTTGTTGGATCATAGAGAAAACAAGGGAATTCCAGAAGAACATCTACTTCTGCTTCATTGACTAGACTAAAGCCTTTGACTGTGTGGATCACAGCAAACTGTGGAAAATTCTTAAAGAGATAGGAGTACCAAACCACTTTACCTGTCTCCTGAGAAAGCTGTATGCAGGTCAAAAAGCAACAGTTCAGAACAAACATGGAAAAACAGGCTTGTTCCAAATTGGGAAAAGAGTATGACAAGGCTGCATACTGTCACCCTGCTTATTTAACTTATATGCAGAGTATATAATGTGAAATGCTGAGCTGGATGAATCACAAGTTAGAATCAAGAATGCCGGGAAAAATATCAATAACCTCATTTTCTAGCAGGCTATCCTAGGTCTGTTTCCATTGTACATATAGAAAGTATGTAGAGAAAATGTATATAAAATAAGTGGATTGTCACAAAAATTTTGGTGGCTGAAATAATTGTAACTTAGCATTAAAGACCTTGTATGGTTGTTAACAACTTTTTTTTTTTTTTTTTTAAAGGGGACTCTTTAGTGTGGTCATTAAAAGCCAAGATTTTGACACCAGTCCCTGGATTCAAACAGCTCTACTAGTTGCTAACTCTGTGTCCTTGGCCCCATTACTTAGACACTGTGTGCTTTAGCTTTATAATCTGTAATGTGGGAATAATAATAGACTCTCCCATTGGGTTGTTAGGGCTTCACAGATGGGGCTAGTGGTAAAGAATCTGCCTGCCAATGCAGGAGACAAAAGAGACATGGGTTTGATCCCTGGGTCAGGAAGTTCCCCTGGAGGAGGGCATGGAAATGCACTCCAGTATTCTTGCTTGGAGAATCCCATGGGCAGAGGAACCTGATGGGCTATGTGTGGTTCATACAGCTGCAGAGAGTCAGATATGACTGAAGCAACAGCACACATGCATTGGGTTGTTGTGAAGATTAAATTAATGCATATATGTAATATGTTCAGATCAGTGCTTGGCACATAAAAATTCTAAGAGAAATATATGAAAAATGTTTTCATATACTCTTTCTCTTGTGGGTCACTTTGGTTTATTCAGTGGTCTACTGCTGGGAAAGTCTATTTCTGTTGATATAGGCAAGACCTTTCAACTAGATGTTTCTGACTTAGCCTCAGTCTTCTGCATCCTTTTCAGACATTTGGTCCTGTTCAAAATGTCCATTCGGTCCATGTCCAAAACTGTTTGGAATGAACCAAATACATTTATGGATATTTTGAGCTGGATCAAATATCCAGGACCTTTTGATGTGGACCAAATGTATTATGGACCTAATATCTTATGGACATTTTCAACAGGATTAACTGTCTGCTGACACTCCAGTTTTAAAAATTTTTCATAGAATATCAAACAGTATGCTAATTTCCATTCTTAAATAAGCTTTTTTTTTTTTTTTTCTTATTTTAGATTTATTTTCATTTTAATTGAAGAAAATTGCTTTAGAGTGTTGCATTGGTTTCTGTCAATCAGCTATAAATGTATATATATCCCCTCCTTTTTGAGTTTGGTTTTTAAATTTACATTGTCTCTCTTTATTAAGTCCATAAGGTCTTTCAACTTAAGGGAAGTGCCAACTTTAAGATGATTTTATTTTTTCTGGGCATTTTCTCTATGTTCAATCTGGATTGAACTTTTTGCAGTTTTTATCCAAGGACCGATTTTTGGGGTGGAGGGAGATGAGTCCCCCATATCTGGGTTGAAGTTCTCTCTTTTTTGTTTCTTCCCTTGTTTTCCTCGAAAACATCCTTAAGTAAGTTCCTAAGAGATGATGAGGGGGAGAGGGGAAGTGAACATTCTGAGTCTTTGTATATCTAAAATGCATTTATTCTCTATCACATTGGATTGCTAATTATTGCTCTATTATATTTGACTCTACTGTGTTGTCTTAAAAGTATTTTCCCTAATATTAAAGCCATTTTTTCCCAGTGACTACTGTTTTCTGAAGTCTCTTATTCACTGTTACTTTAATGTTTTGGGCTATGTGTGGTTCATACAGCTGCAGAGAGTCAGATATGACTGAAGCAACAGCACACATGCATTGGGTTGTTGTGAAGATTAAATTAATGCATATATGTAATATGTTCAGATCAGTGCTTGGCACATAAAAATTCTAAGAGAAATATATGAAAAATGTTTTCATATACTCTTTCTCTTGTGGGTCACTTTGGTTTATTCAGTGGTCTACTGCTGGGAAAGTCTATTTCTGTTGATATAGGCAAGACCTTTCAACTAGATGTTTCTGACTTAGCCTCAGTCTTCTGCATCCTTTTCAGACATTTGGTCCTGTTCAAAATGTCCATTCGGTCCATGTCCAAAACTGTTTGGAATGAACCAAATACATTTATGGATATTTTGAGCTGGATCAAATATCCAGGACCTTTTGATGTGGACCAAATGTATTATGGACCTAATATCTTATGGACATTTTCAACAGGATTAACTGTCTGCTGACACTCCAGTTTTAAAAATTTTTCATAGAATATCAAACAGTATGCTAATTTCCATTCTTAAATAAGCTTTTTTTTTTTTTTGCTTATCTTAGATTTATTTTCATTTTTAATTGAAGAAAATTGCTTTAGAGTGTTGCATTGGTTTCTGTCAATCAGCTATAAATGTATATATATCCCCTCCTTTTTGAGTTTGGTTTTTAAATTTACATTGTCTCTCTTTATTAAGTCCATAAGGTCTTTCAACTTAAGGGAAGTGCCAACTTTAAGATGATTTTATTTTTTCTGGGCATTTTCTCTATGTTCAATCTGGATTGAACTTTTTGCAGTTTTTATCCAAGGACCGATTTTTGGGGTGGAGGGAGATGAGTCCCCCATATCTGGGTTGAAGTTCTCTCTTTTTTGTTTCTTCCCTTGTTTTCCTCGAAAACATCCTTAAGTAAGTTCCTAAGAGATGATGAGGGGGAGAGGGGAAGTGAACATTCTGAGTCTTTGTATATCTAAAATGCATTTATTCTCTATCACATTGGATTGCTAATTATTGCTCTATTATATTTGACTCTACTGTGTTGTCTTAAAAGTATTTTCCCTAATATTAAAGCCATTTTTTCCCAGTGACTACTGTTTTCTGAAGTCTCTTATTCACTGTTGGCTTTTTAATATATTTATATGTATAACTTTGCAATGTTTTCATTATTTAAATAGAAAAATGAAAATTAATATTTATATTAATGTTAGAAAAAAATCAAAGACAATCTAAGAACAGAATGAAGGAAATTAAGTCAAAGTTGATCATGTGAAATCTTACTGCAGTCCTACCTTCATTTGTATTTTCTCTATCTAGAACCTTTTAGGATTTTTCTTTATACTCTGCATTATAAAATTTTATAATTCTGTGTTTAAGCTGGAGTGTTTTTTCTTCATTGCTCAAGGCACTTAGTAGCATCTTTTCATCAAAATATCAATGTTTTTAGTCTCAAAAAATTCCTTTTGAGTCTTTTTTAAAAACTAATTTTATCCTTTTTGAAAAAAATGTTTTTTTTCTGATTTAATCTTCTGGTATTAAATGGAAGCTGAGATTTGAATGTCAGCTAGAGTATTCAACTTTTATAAAATTTAGCCTAGGAAAGCACTCAGATTTACTTTTTTTAATAATTGGTTTTTTTAAAACTCTATTTCTTTTCATTCTGTGCAAGTTATGCATGTAAATAGATTTAAAAGCAAACAGTTAATAAAACTTACTTTTAAAAAGAGCAGACACCTCCCCAACTCTTCTCTATTCTCAATTTTTATTTCTATTTTAAATTCTTCTACTTGTTTCTGCTAGCGTTGCTTCCACATTTCTAAACAACATGCTTACACTGACTTTTTTCCATTTTAGATACTATATTATCTATACTATATTATTTGAAGCCAAGGATTTAATTTTGTAATGCACATCTCTCCCTCCTCTTAACCCAAACACTTTTCCTTTCCCATTTTCCAGATATAATCTTATCACTGTTTAGTTAAATCAATATGCAGTGTTTATAACTATATAGATTTGATTTGCAGAACTATTTAACATACTCTAGTTTCCTTTCCTATACATACATACATACATATATATATATATATACACACACACACACATATATATATATAATTTTTTTCTTTCCTGAAATATCCTTGTCTGGGTCTTTTTCTTTTCTAAATACCTATCACAGTTCAATTCTAAACTTTTGGTCAGAATCTCCTATGATGCATTTAAACATATAAAATAATTTCCTAAATTATCACTTTGCTATACACATGAAACTAATATAATACTGTACATCAACTGTATTTCAACTGAAAAAATAGAACTGGAGTTATCCTTCTTGGATTGGTAGACCTGATGCTCTCTAGTCTAGACATGCTGTCTCTTTGGGCTCTCCCCTCATCACCATGATGGAAATTCCCTTCAACTCTGTCCTGTGTTAAAGACTCTGCTCTTTCCTGGTTCCCATCTTCTGGTTCCTCTTTCTTGGCTTACCCTTCTCTATTAGTTCCAGAGAAAAGGAGCAAGGGAGCACATTAAAAAAAAAAATTTATCTATTTACTTATTTTTGGTTACATTGGGTCTTATTTGGTCTTATTTGAGGCACATGGAATCTTCACTGCAGTTTGTGGGATCCTTCAACTTGGCGTTGGGGGCTCCACGGTTGCCATGAATGGGCTTAGTTACTCCCCAGCATGCAGGGTACCAGTTCCCTGACCAGGGATTGAACCCACATCCCCTAGCATTGGAAGGTGGATTCTCAACCACTGAACCACCAGGGAAGTCCAAGGAGGATATTTTTTTGAGACTTTTCATGTCTGAAATATTTTTAGTCTATATCCATTCTTGATGTATACTTTGGATACAAATTGTAATACTGGATGTCATTTTCCTTAGAATTTTCAAAGTGTTACTTCATCACCATGATTATTAAGTGTTACTTCACCACCAAAATTGTTAAGTAGGAGATAATTGTGACTCTTGGTTTGTGCTCCACTTTTCTTTATGATCTGGGAAGATGTAAGCTATTTTCATTCTTGGTATTTTGAAAGTTCATGATCTTACACCTTGATGTGTATTTTCTGCATTCATTATATTAAGAATCTTGTGGGCATTTTCAAGTTCAGTTCCTGGAAACTTTTCTTGGATTATTTCTTAGATAAAATCTTGATTTAGTTTTTTCTACTCTTTTTTATCTAGGACTCTGTTGGTTAGGGGCTTCCCTGGTGGCTCAGATGGTAAAGAAGTCATCTGCAATGTGGGGGGGACCTGGGTTCAGTCCTTGGACATTCTGGTTTGTTTTTCCTGTCTTCTAACTCTTTGCCTCTTGCTTCACTTTGTAGTTTGCGATCTCCAGTTTATGCTCCGATTTAAAATTAAAATTTCATTTTAAATTTCTAATATCACATTTTTAATTTCAAGGACTCTTTCTTGTATTCTTAATGTTCTGCTAAAAATAACATCTTGGCCTTTGTTTCATAGCTGGATGATCTTCTTTCATCTCTCTGGGGATAGCAATTTATTTGGATAAGAATTTTTCTGTTTCTACCCTGTCTCATTCCTCCCAGTTTCTTTCACTGTTTGTTTGAGTTGTTGTCCCTCTTGTTCAAGGTTTTCCTCAAATATGTTATGTCCCTTGGGCATCCACTCATACTTAAATTTGATGCACTAATGGCTGTCTGGGAGCTCCAACAGGCTTTATTCAAGCATGACTGGATTAGGATGTTTCACTGGGGTGTCCACAACCATCAGTATCTGTAGATCTTTCACAGCCTGGTCATCCTATGATCTCCTCCCCCGGGTCTAGCTTGACTGTTGGTGCATTCTGGGAGTTGAGTGAGGGAAAAAGGAGGAATCTCATTGTTCAGTATGTCTATTGTGACTTTAATACTTTATTTTCAGTAGGTCGCTTTTGCCTTCAGCTGTTCATGATATAAAATCTCCCTGTTTCAACCCCTCCAAAGTGCATCTTTTGGTTGGGTGAGGATGAGAAAGTTCTCTGGTTGAGTAGGTTAGGAGAGGTGAATCTGGACAAAGAGTAGATCTAATCATGTTAAGTTTTTGATCCCAGAGTTGCTTTCAAATATGAATCTGTTTTAGCCACATCTCTTTTAGAGATAACGAGATCTTCAGTTTTGAAACATTCCAGGGCTCTTTTTAAAATATTTTCATGATCTTACACCTTGATGTGTATTTTCTGCATTCATTATATTAAGAATCTTGTGGGCATTTTCAAGTTCAGTTCCTGGAAACTTTTCTTGGATTATTTCTTAGATAAAATCTTGATTTAGTTTTTTCTACTCTTTTTTATCTAGGACTCTGTTGGTTAGGGGCTTCCCTGGTGGCTCAGATGGTAAAGAAGTCATCTGCAATGTGGGGGGGACCTGGGTTCAGTCCTTGGACATTCTGGTTTGTTTTTCCTGTCTTCTAACTCTTTGCCTCTTGCTTCACTTTGTAGTTTGCGATCTCCAGTTTATGCTCCGATTTAAAATTAAAATTTCATTTTAAATTTCTAATATCACATTTTTAATTTCAAGGACTCTTTCTTGTATTCTTAATGTTCTGCTAAAAATAACATCTTGGCCTTTGTTTCATAGCTGGATGATCTTCTTTCATCTCTCTGGGGATAGCAATTTATTTGGATAAGAATTTTTCTGTTTCTACCCTGTCTCATTCCTCCCAGTTTCTTTCACTGTTTGTTTGAGTTGTTGTCCCTCTTGTTCAAGGTTTTCCTCAAATATGTTATGTCCCTTGGGCATCCACTCATACTTAAATTTGATGCACTAATGGCTGTCTGGGAGCTCCAACAGGCTTTATTCAAGCATGACTGGATTAGGATGTTTCACTGGGGTGTCCACAACCATCAGTATCTGTAGATCTTTCACAGCCTGGTCATCCTATGATCTCCTCCCCCGGGTCTAGCTTGACTGTTGGTGCATTCTGGGAGTTGAGTGAGGGAAAAAGGAGGAATCTCATTGTTCAGTATGTCTATTGTGACTTTAATACTTTATTTTCAGTAGGTCGCTTTTGCCTTCAGCTGTTCATGATATAAAATCTCCCTGTTTCAACCCCTCCAAAGTGCATCTTTTTGGTTGGGTGAGGATGAGAAAGTTCTCTGGTTGAGTAGGTTAGGAGAGGTGAATCTGGACAAAGAGTAGATCTAATCATGTTAAGTTTTTGATCCCAGAGTTGCTTTCAAATATGAATCTGTTTTAGCCACATCTCTTTTAGAGATAACGAGATCTTCAGTTTTGAAACATTCCAGGGCTCTTTGATATAAATAACCTTATTTCTGATCTTACTACATTGTTGGTGTGGGTATACCTTTTTCCTTTTTTAAAATAAGCTAGATATCCTTGGCTTTTTTTAGATTCCAAAATTGTTATGCTGTCATTTTCTTCTGTTCTCATTTTCCTTGTAGATTTGTATATATATATTTTTCATATCTTTAGTTATTTTAGTCAAGTGTGTGAAAGGAATGAAGATCAAAATATATATTCAAACTACCATGCTTAAACATAAGTGACTGTTTTATTTTATTTTTTACAGAGTTTTGTTTTTTACGGCCACACATCAACCTAAATTTTCTATAGGTATATACACATACTATTTTATTTTTAATTCAACATTTACTTAGCTGGATATTAAAATCTGGGAGGACTTTAACCAAATCACACAAAGTTCCATTACTTTAGTACAACTAATTCAAAAATTGTATATATTTTGTCATAATTTTATCCATATTATACATACTTGTAGTTTCTTTGTGATTTAATTTACTATTTCATCATAAATATTTTATATTTTTCTATAGGATAATTGAAGCTATGGCTTTATAATGTATCATTGTGTTGATTTCACATTATTCACTCAGTCTGTAATGTTGAATTCTAATTTTTCCTGTCATTCATATTATCAGAATAAACATTTCTTTACTTTGTTTTTTTGCACTTTGTGTTTTTTTTTCTAGAAAATATATCCCTTGCAGTGCAATTATTAAATCTAAGAGGAAGGACATATTTATGGGTCCTGGTACATGTTTCCATACTGGTTTTCCAAAAAATTTATACTAGATTTTAAAACACTCACAGTGACTGAAGATTGTTTTCCAGAAACTGTTTTAATTCACAACTTGTCCACTCAGAGTTCTTTACTAAAACAGAGATTTTGTCCAAGAGAGGTGCTCTTTAAACACCTTTGCTGTACATATGTTTCTGAGAATTGGATTAAGGCTATGGACGTTTTCTTCATTAAAGTGAGTTCTTTCAGCCCCATGAAGTGATATGTAAGTGCACCCATACACCCTCCTCACACACATAATTTCAGGCACTTGAGCATGTCTGAAGCTCATTCTGTGGACCATGGTGTAAGACCCCAGTCTCCAGAGAAAGTAGCTTTTAGAGCTGTGAGCTGTTTGCTGTTGAGAAATTCAAACAAATAAAATGTAATCACAGAATCTCTGAAGACATAGTAGTTTGGGATTTATGTTGCTCTTTCCCTTACCATCTGAGCCACCAGGGAAGCTCCCAGGTGGCGCTTGTGGTAAAAAACCTGCTGGCCAATGCAGGAGACCTAAGAGACACAGGTTCGATCCCTGGGTTGGGAAGATCCCCTGGAGGAGGGCATGGCAACCCACTCCAGTATTCTTGCCTGGAGAATCCCCATGGACAGAGGAGCTTGGCAGGTTTGGCAGGTGGGTGACAAGGTTCCAAAGAGTCGGACACAAATGAAGTGACATAGCTTTCACCCATTCACTTACCATCATAATTATGGTGCTAAAATCTAGGGCCACAGAGAATGATGAGAAACAGATTTTTCTAATCTTTACCCAATTCCTGTTCCTGAACTTTGCTCCACAGCTTTGAATTTACTGGCTAGAAACATGATCACCATAAAGTTGGATACATAAACTTTATCTCATCCAAAAATGAGCAAAACAGGAAGTTTCAGTGGGGATTGGGTGTGAGAAACTTGGAGAAAAATAATAGACAGACCATGTGGAACTAAGAGTGGCCTATTCTGAAGGCACACTGCACAATCTTACATGATAAAATGCATATTGAGGAACTGAAATTAGAACTCTTGGTAACCATGGGAACAGTACTGTTATGGCTCAATTGTTAGAAAAACAGTCCTGGGATTTCTGTGAAATGGAAATGATTATTTAGATAATGATATATCTCCAGTGTGAGGACAGATACTGAAGTTCCAGCATAATTGGAAATAGTGGGCCAGAATATGAGGAACCCCTCAAATCCAGCTTTCTAAAATATTTCTCCTTGAAATAAATACAATTAAGCTTTATAGGAAATTCCAGCATTTTGGCATTTTGCAATGTGACATTGAAATTTTAAAGCCGTAATTTCCTATATGTCCATACTTTTCCACATCCCTTCTCTTTGTATATTCTATATTTAGTAGTCTTTCAGTAGCTTGCTCCTGGAAAAATGTCATGTGAGACTTCTATTATTCTAGTCTCCAGATCCCAGAGTTAATTTTAGAAAAAAGAATTTAGAAGTTAAATGCAGAGTGCTCTTAGAAGAGGAAAAATTAGTAAGACCCCAGTCTCCAGAGAAAGTAGCTTTTAGAGCTGTGAGCTGTTTGCTGTTGAGAAATTCAAACAAATAAAATGTAATCACAGAATCTCTGAAGACATAGTAGTTTGGGATTTATGTTGCTCTTTCCTTACCATCTGAGCCACCAGGAAGCTCCCAGGTGGCGCTTGTGGTAAAACCTGCTGGCCAATGCAGGAGACCTAAGAGACACAGGTTCGATCCCTGGGTTGGGAAGATCCCCTGGAGGAGGGCATGGCAACCCACTCCAGTATTCTTGCCTGGAGAATCCCCATGGACAGAGGAGCTTGGCAGGTTTGGCAGGTGGGTGACAAGGTTCCAAAGAGTCGGACACAAATGAAGTGACATAGCTTTCACCCATTCACTTACCATCATAATTATGGTGCTAAAATCTAGGGCCACAGAGAATGATGAGAAACAGATTTTTCTAATCTTTACCCAATTCCTGTTCCTGAACTTTGCTCCACAGCTTTGAATTTACTGGCTAGAAACATGATCACCATAAAGTTGGATACATAAACTTTATCTCATCCAAAAATGAGCAAAACAGGAAGTTTCAGTGGGGATTGGGTGTGAGAAACTTGGAGAAAAATAATAGACAGACCATGTGGAACTAAGAGTGGCCTATTCTGAAGGCACACTGCACAATCTTACATGATAAAATGCATATTGAGGAACTGAAATTAGAACTCTTGGTAACCATGGGAACAGTACTGTTATGGCTCAATTGTTAGAAAAACAGTCCTGGGATTTCTGTGAAATGGAAATGATTATTTAGATAATGATATATCTCCAGTGTGAGGACAGATACTGAAGTTCCAGCATAATTGGAAATAGTGGGCCAGAATATGAGGAACCCCTCAAATCCAGCTTTCTAAAATATTTCTCCTTGAAATAAATACAATTAAGCTTTATAGGAAATTCCAGCATTTTGGCATTTTGCAATGTGACATTGAAATTTTAAAGCCGTAATTTCCTATATGTCCATACTTTTCCACATCCCTTCTCTTTGTATATTCTATATTTAGTAGTCTTTCAGTAGCTTGCTCCTGGAAAAATGTCATGTGAGACTTCTATTATTCTAGTCTCCAGATCCCAGAGTTAATTTTAGAAAAAAGAATTTAGAAGTTAAATGCAGAGTGCTCTTAGAAGAGGATATTTATCTAGATATAAGGAAGTACGTCTTATGTCTGTGGTATCTTTGCTATGGAGAAACTTTATAATAATAAAATAATATTGAATTTCAAATGTGACATGTTCTCTCAGGAGCTGTGCTTCTTGCTTACAAATAGCGTCGTCTGTAACGCTGACAACTTATTTTTCTTGCTTTGGATGCTTTATAAAGTGTTACCGTGAAGCTCAGGAACTGTGTTAAGTCACTCCCCCGCGTCTGACTCTGTGATCCCATGGATTATAGCCTGCCAGGTTCCTCTGTCCATGGCATTCTCCAGGCAAGAATACTGGAGTGGGTTGTCATGCTCTCCTCCAGGGGATCTTCCCAACCCAGGGATTGAACCGCAGGTCTCCTGCATTGCAGATGGATTCTGTACTATCTGAGCCACCCGGGAAGCTTGGGAAGGCTAAGTGATATCTCTAAGGTAATAAAATTATAAGTGACAATGTGGTGACTGGACTTCACTTCTCAATCCCCCAGCCTTCTGATGTCCAAATCTTGTTCTTCTCCCACTGCTCCATGTGCTCGTTAGGATCTGTATCTGCTAATGTGTGCTGTGCTTAGTTGCTCAGTCATGTCTGACTCTTTGCGACTCCATGGATGGTAGCCCTCCAGGCTCCTCTGTCCGTGGGATTTCCCAGGTAAGAATATTGGAGTGGGTTGCCATTTCCTCCTCCAGGGATCTTCCCAAGCCAGGGATCAGACCCTGGTCTCCTGCATTTCAGGTAGATTATTTACCTGATGAGTCATTGGGGAAGCCACATGTATCTGTTAACTTTGCTACAAATAAGGGCAGGTGTGTTGTTTCTGATTCTCTGAAAAAACAGAATTTATATTGCTGATTATGATGAGCTTTACCTTCAGTCATCACAGGTCCCTGACTGTGAGCACAGGCTCACAGTCACTTCAGTCAGCTCTGACTCTTTGTGACCCTCCTAGACCGTAGCCTGTCAGGCTCCTCTGTCCATGAATTTTTCCAAGTAAGAATACTGGAGTGGATTGCCAAGCCCTCCTCCAGGGGATCTTCCTGACCTGGGATCAAATCCGAGTGTCTTATGCTTCCTGCACTGACAGGCAGGTTCTTTAGCACGAGGGCCCCCTGGGAAGCCCTTTTTATGGCTCCTATGACTCTTTTTATGGCTCCTATCAAATGCCACATCCTTGTATTAAACTTTGCTGTTTCTACTCAGTTGGACCATTTCTCCTTCCTTGACATTTCCACAATATTTAATTTTATAGGCTCCTTTATAATCTTCCTCTTTCATTGTGTCCATGATTAATTTAGCTACTTGAAGAAGGTATATAGGATGAAAATCCACTCACTCATTCATAGGAGGTAAGTAGTTCTGTCAAATGATTAGATTGTGTTATTTTCTACATGCCTTCATGTGACCAAATAGAAGAAGTGAAAAGTTGTTGAAATGTAGGTGAGAATTAAAAAGTATGTTTTAATCCTTTCTCTTTTTCTGAGGGAAGTTTCTATAGGATTAATAGTTTCTGTAGAATAGATGAAAGCTTGCCTGGAAAAATTTGCTGAACTTGCACCTCAGGCTCCTCTTTAAGCCTTCTGATGTCCAAATCTTGTTCTTCTCCCACTGCTCCATGTGCTCGTTAGGATCTGTATCTGCTAATGTGTGCTGTGCTTAGTTGCTCAGTCATGTCTGACTCTTTGCGACTCCATGGATGGTAGCCCTCCAGGCTCCTCTGTCCGTGGGATTTCCCAGGTAAGAATATTGGAGTGGGTTGCCATTTCCTCCTCCAGGGGATCTTCCCAAGCCAGGGATCAGACCCTGGTCTCCTGCATTTCAGGTAGATTATTTACCTGATGAGTCATTGGGGAAGCCACATGTATCTGTTAACTTTGCTACAAATAAGGGCAGGTGTGTTGTTTCTGATTCTCTGAAAAAACAGAATTTATATTGCTGATTATGATGAGCTTTACCTTCAGTCATCACAGGTCCCTGACTGTGAGCACAGGCTCACAGTCACTTCAGTCAGCTCTGACTCTTTGTGACCCTCCTAGACCGTAGCCTGTCAGGCTCCTCTGTCCATGAATTTTTCCAAGTAAGAATACTGGAGTGGATTGCCAAGCCCTCCTCCAGGGGATCTTCCTGACCTGGGATCAAATCCGAGTGTCTTATGCTTCCTGCACTGACAGGCAGGTTCTTTAGCACGAGGGCCCCCTGGGAAGCCCTTTTTATGGCTCCTATGACTCTTTTTATGGCTCCTATCAAATGCCACATCCTTGTATTAAACTTTGCTGTTTCTACTCAGTTGGACCATTTCTCCTTCCTTGACATTTCCACAATATTTAATTTTATAGGCTCCTTTATAATCTTCCTCTTTCATTGTGTCCATGATTAATTTAGCTACTTGAAGAAGGTATATAGGATGAAAATCCACTCACTCATTCATAGGAGGTAAGTAGTTCTGTCAAATGATTAGATTGTGTTATTTTCTACATGCCTTCATGTGACCAAATAGAAGAAGTGAAAAGTTGTTGAAATGTAGGTGAGAATTAAAAAGTATGTTTTAATCCTTTCTCTTTTTCTGAGGGAAGTTTCTATAGGATTAATAGTTTCTGTAGAATAGATGAAAGCTTGCCTGGAAAAAATGCTTTGGAAGAAGACTCAAGAGAATTACTTTTAGTGCTCAAAAAGGCACGCAACCTAGGCTTTCAAACTGTATTAAGCTGAATATTTTGTCATTTTAAAAAAAAAGGGCTTGAGAGGGAAATCCAAGAGGGAAGGAGCATAATGTATACCTATGGCTGCTTGCTGATGTTTGGCAGTAAACAGCAAAACTCTGTAAAGCTGTTGTCCTTCAATTAAAAAAATTAAAAAGAAGGGCTTTTCTCAGTAGCTGTAAGACCTCAGAAAAGTGCAACTCTATCAATATACATTAAATCAATGATAACCACAATTATCTTAAACCCCAAACATTTAATTTCTCCAAAATAATTCCTAGATATGTTCACTGACAGATACGTTATCTCCTTTTGTGTATTTGGAATATTGTTTTGTGGAGGTGATCTTACTTCTGGTAAACTCTATATTTAAAAATTTACTTTAGATAAGGCGATCATATACACCATGGATGTGTTTTCTTTGAATTATAGTCAATTATTGAACCCCTTTTCTAAAAATTCTAGTACTAAGAGATGGTTAAAAAGAATAACAATAATAATCCTTATAATACAGCTTCAACTTAGGTAATAATCTTCACCTTGTAAACTAAAAGAGACCAAAAAAACGCCCCCAAAACAAAAACAAAAACATAAAACTCCACTAAGACAAAACATAAAACTCTCAAGCAATATACACCCATTAATGTTTATAATAATGGTATTATTAGTGTATTTAGAGTACACATCATTTATACCCCATGTTATTCTTAATAATGGGCTTCCCTGGTGACCCACGTGGTAAAGAATCCATCAGCAATGCAGGGGACCTGGGTTTGGTCCCTGGGTTGGGATGATTCCCGGGATAAGGGAATGGCTTACCCACTCCAGTATTCGTGCCTGGAAAACTCCACTGTCAGAGAATCCTGGTGGGCTACAGTCCATGGGATCGCAAAGCGTTGGACACAACTGAGCAACTAACTCTTTCACTTCACACTCTTAATAGTATTTTCTTGGTAGACTAGAAGCTTTGCACATGTTACCTTACATAGTAGGTGGGTCCAGTTTAATCATATGAATCCATAAAAGTGGAGAACATTTCCACGCTGGATGAGATGTGATGGTGGACTCGTGGTCAGGGAGATGCTACATTGCTGGTCCTGAAGATGAGAGAAGGGAGCCAGGAGCCAAGGAATGCAAACCACTTCTAGAAGCTGGATAATAAAAGGAAAGAGGTTCTTCCTCAGAGGCTGGCATGGCAGAAAAGAAATAGCCTCTAGCACTTTACTTTTAGCCCAGTCAGTGAAAGCCATGATGAATTTCGGACCCACAGAAATACAAAGTAACAAATTCATGTCCTTTCAAGCTGCAACAACATGTGTGTTGTAATTTGTTATGGCAGCAATAGAAAAGTCACATAATAGCTGAGATAAACTTTCTCATGAACTCGTATCCCTTTGGATAGCAGGGGAAAACCATGCAAACTTTTTCAGTACAAATATCTCAACCCCTTCTGATTTAAATAGTCGTATGTTGAGGACACTTAGTCTCTTCTGGGTGTGTGCTTTCCCAGATTTCCTCTTCTCTTCTCTGTTCTTCCCAAGGTGACCCATAGGCCAGTGGTGTATATGGGACCTCATGTATCTTCTTGGGAATGGGAGAGAGGTGGCTTTTCCAGGGAAAGACTTTCATTATGGAGGAGTTCCCACTAATCTATGCAACCCCATGGACTGCAGCATACCAGGTGTCCTTATCCTTCTCCTGGTATGCTCAAACTCATGTCCATTGAGTTGGTGATGCTATCCAACCATCTCATCCTGTGCCGCCCACTTCTCCTCCTGCCTTCAATCTTTCCCAGCATCAGGGTCTTTTCCAATGAGTTGGCCTTTGCTTATTGGCCTCTGCTAAAATGTTCTGGTGTTTTAGCTAGACCTCCCAAACTTTGGGCATTTCCCAGAGAATGGTGATTTAGGGTAAAGAAAAATAAGATTTAGAGAGAAACCTTTCCAGTGAAGAAAAATAAGTAAAAATCTAGTCTCTTCCCTTGCTGACTACCCTAGGCCCTGCCATTTCCTCTAGTCTCCTCAGAGACTATCTTATTCACAATCAGCCCTAGACTCTAATGACCAAACGGCCTTCTTAGCAGTTCTGCAGCTTCTGGGGGGGGGGGGGGGGCATGTGAGAACTTTGGTATCTTCTGTAAGCTGTGCTCAGTCCATGGAAGGCTATCATTAAACCGTATGGCAGGCTCCTTTAACCAGGGTTGTGCTATAATCTTGGACCATTTCGGTCCAAATGGCTCAAAGTTTCTTCTTGAAGCTTTGAACCCTCCAGGCATCCAGGTTACCTATTCAGAAGTTCTTGGGATTCTTATGCTTATCTGGATGTATATAAAATATTTTTCCTGTCTGCCCTCATAGTGCAGTAGGCAGCATATCAGTCTCATAATCTAAAATATTTCCCCACCTTTATGCACAGTGTTTGGCTATGGGGTGTGGAATTTGGACAATTTGGCTATGGGGTGTGGAATCTCACACTGCCTCTCTTTATTCTTCTAAATTTTCTTTGGACAAAGGGTCTGGATTTTTCTTTCTTCTCAACTCCCGAAGGGACTTTCCTTCCATCTTACCTTCCTTTTCTCAAAGCACCAACCTTGGTTTTTTAAGAGTAATGAAAAAATTAATAATAGGGAAGGGCATTCCCTTCACACCACAGAAGAAAGTCTTATCTGGATTGGCCGTGCTTGTCTCTTGATAGAGTAGCTTCAGGACAATGCAATCTTAGAAATTAAAAAGATCGAAAATCTATTGATTTATTGCAGGGGTTGGCACATTAGAGCCCACAAGCTATCTGACTGCTCTTCAGAGGAGTATAGTGCTATAGCAGAGTTTCAGAGTAGCTCAGTTGTGGCCTACTCTTTGTGATCCTGTATACTCTAGCCCGCCAGGCTCCTCTGTCCATGGGTATTCTCCAGGCGAGAATCCTGGAGTGGGTTGCCATTTCCTTCTCCAGGGAATCTTCCTGACACAGGGATCAAACCCACATCTTTTATATCTCCTGCATTGGCAGGCGGGTTCTTTACAAGTGCCACTTGGAAAGCCACCGTGCTATGTGTTCATTTATACATTCTCTGTGATTTCTTTTGGGCTACAATGGCAGCACTGTATGGCCAGCTCATCCCCATATATTTTCTATCTAGCCCTTAAAAGAGTGTTTATTGGTTCTTCCCTGAAAGTGTAGCAGTTAAGATTCCAAGCTTCCATTGCATGTGGAGTGGGCTTCATCCCTGGTCAGGGAATTAGGATCCTGCATGCCATGTGGTGTGGCCAAAACAAACAAAACCAAGAAAGCCTCATTCAATGTATTAGTTTTCTATTCTGTATAACAGATAACCTCAAAATCTGGCAGCTTAAACCAGCAAGCCTTTATTATTTCACACTATACACTGTGGGTCAGAAATCTGGCTGCCTTAGCTGGGTGATTCCAGCTCAACGTTTCTTTTAAGACTGCAGTCAAGCTGTTGACCACAGTCATCTACAGAATCGACTTCTGAGCTTACCCAGGTGGCTTTTGGCAGACCTGAGTTCCTCAGTGTTCCTCAGTGGCTTTTGGTTTGGAGGTCTTAACTGTTTGCCCACACAGGCTTCTTCATCAGGGCGGTCTACATGAAGCTGGCTTCCCCACAGCAAGTGATTCAACAGAGAGAGAGAGAAAAAGACCAAGAGACAGAGAGAGACAGAGAGAGAGAGAGAGAGAAAAGATGAAGAGAGAGAGAGAGAGACGAAGAGACAGAGAGAGATGAAGAGACAGAGAGAGACGAAGAGACAGAGAGAGACGAAGAGACAGACAGAGGAAAAAAAAAAACACAAAGAGGCAGAGAGAGAGAGAGAGGGATCACAAGATGGAATCAGCAGTCTTTTGTAACTAAATCTTGAAAGTGATATATCAGTTCTATGGTATTCAATTTGTGAGAAGCATGCTGTAAGGGCAGAGGACACAGGGAGGTACTTGGAAGCTTGCTATCACACTTTGTAACCCTCCACATTTTCACCCATTTACATCGTTGTGCTATGCATGGATTTCTGTCTGTGTAGATCTGAAATTTAAGACTCTGAGAGTCAGGATAAGCCAGGTAGTGAAGTGCTGAAACCATTGTAATGAATTCTAATTCCAAGACAACTGTAAAAGTTGCTGGTCTGCTTGGTGCCAAATCCAAGCTAAAACTCCAAAGGTTTGAAATACATGGGAGCCTAAACGGAAGCAAATGGCAAAGATTCAGTGTACAGAGACTGATCTGTGGCAAGGTGAAAAGTTTCTGTGTGGTAGCTCAGTGGTAAAGAATCTGCCTGTCAAGCAGGAGACGGCTGCTAAGCAGGAAATGTGGGTGGGAAGATTCCCTAGAGGAGGAAATGACAGCCCTTCCAGTACTCTTACCTGGGAAATCCCATGGACAGACCTCTCTGGGGTCTCAGAGTCTAGAGGAGGAAATGCAGGTCGTTATTGGTTTTCCCTGAAACAGAATAAGCCATGCATGGAGTGGGCTTCATCCCTGGTCAGAATTAGGATCCTGCATGCCATGTGGTGTGCCCAAAACAAACAAAACCAAGAAAGCCTCATTCAATGTATTAGTTTTCTATTCTGTATAACAGATAACCTCAAAATCTGGCAGCTTAAACCAGCAAGCCTTTATTATTTCACACTATACACTGTGGGTCAGAAATCTGGCTGCCTTAGCTGGGTGATTCCAGCTCAACGTTTCTTTTAAGACTGCAGTCAAGCTGTTGACCACAGTCATCTACAGAATCGACTTCTGAGCTTACCCAGGTGGCTTTTGGCAGACCTGAGTTCCTCAGTGTTCCTCAGTGGCTTTTGGTTTGGAGGTCTTAACTGTTTGCCCACACAGGCTTCTTCATCAGGGCGGTCTACATGAAGCTGGCTTCCCCACAGCAAGTGATTCAACAGAGAGAGAGAGAAAAAGACCAAGAGACAGAGAGAGACAGAGAGAGAGAGAGAGAGAAAGAGAGATGAAGAGAGAGAGAGAGAGACGAAGAGACAGAGAGAGATGAAGAGACAGAGAGAGACGAAGAGACAGAGAGAGACGAAGAGACAGACAGAGGAAAAAAAAAAACACAAAGAGGCAGAGAGAGAGAGAGAGGGATCACAAGATGGAATCAGCAGTCTTTTGTAACTAAATCTTGAAAGTGATATATCAGTTCTATGGTATTCAATTTGTGAGAAGCATGCTGTAAGGGCAGAGGACACAGGGAGGTACTTGGAAGCTTGCTATCACACTTTGTAACCCTCCACATTTTCACCCATTTACATCGTTGTGCTATGCATGGATTTCTGTCTGTGTAGATCTGAAATTTAAGACTCTGAGAGTCAGGATAAGCCAGGTAGTGAAGTGCTGAAACCATTGTAATGAATTCTAATTCCAAGACAACTGTAAAAGTTGCTGGTCTGCTTGGTGCCAAATCCAAGCTAAAACTCCAAAGGTTTGAAATACATGGGAGCCTAAACGGAAGCAAATGGCAAAGATTCAGTGTACAGAGACTGATCTGTGGCAAGGTGAAAAGTTTCTGTGTGGTAGCTCAGTGGTAAAGAATCTGCCTGTCAAGCAGGAGACGGCTGCTAAGCAGGAAATGTGGGGTGGGAAGATTCCCTAGAGGAGGAAATGACAGCCCCTTCCAGTACTCTTACCTGGGAAATCCCATGGACAGACCTCTCTGGGGTCTCAGAGTCTGACATGACTTAGTGACAGGCAGTTTTACCAATAATAGAACAGGTCGTTTTTACCAATCATGAGAGCTTTTGATTTGTTAATTCATTCAATAGTCAACAAATATTTAGTGAGTTCCCACTAAGCTCCAGGTGGAATAGAAGGTTTTGTGGATAGACTGGGAAGCAAGGATGGCCTCTGAGCAGGAAACATCTTCCAGCAGGTGTTTCCTTTGTATGTTGACAGAGACAACAAGTGACTTCCCAGGATCTGACCCTTTCAGGATTTGTGGGCAGGAGAAGATATTTATATAAAAAGATAGTAGGTCGAGTAGAGCTTGTATTCAGGAACAGGAGGCAGGTCTTAGAAGCTTTTTCATGCTTCTTTTATAGCTCTTCCTAGTTTAACTAAAGTCTCTAAAAATGATTGTTGCAACCCTAAGTTTAGGAGTCCGGGCATAGGTGTAGAGTAGCTGGCTCGATAAAAGCTCTACATTGTTGAAAGTATGGGCACACAACCTTCCCTTTCTTACTTGCTTTATTTAGCCATTGCAAGCACAGTCATCTCTCTCATTAGGTTCACACTGTATATGTTTATATAACAGTTAGATCTTGAATTCTGCTCCAGGAACCTCTGTCAAAACCCAAGCCACTTTTCTCCCGGTGGAGATGGAGGAGGCAGAGGAGAGAAATCGGAGGAAACAAAGTTCTCTTGGCTCATCCAAGGAAAGTCAGGTTAATTTAAGGATAAATGATAAAGACGCCAGTCCTGTGTTAGATGGGTGGAGATCTGAAATTTAAGACTCTGAGAGTCAGGATAAGCCAGGTAGTGAAGTGCTGAAACCATTGTAATGAATTCTAATTCCAAGACAACTGTAAAAGTTGCTGGTCTGCTTGGTGCCAAATCCAAGCTAAAACTCCAAAGGTTTGAAATACATGGGAGCCTAAACGGAAGCAAATGGCAAAGATTCAGTGTACAGAGACTGATCTGTGGCAAGGTGAAAAGTTTCTGTGTGGTAGCTCAGTGGTAAAGAATCTGCCTGTCAAGCAGGAGACGGCTGCTAAGCAGGAAATGTGGGGTGGGAAGATTCCCTAGAGGAGGAAATGACAGCCCCTTCCAGTACTCTTACCTGGGAAATCCCATGGACAGACCTCTCTGGGGTCTCAGAGTCTGACATGACTTAGTGACAGGCAGTTTTACCAATAATAGAACAGGTCGTTTTTACCAATCATGAGAGCTTTTGATTTGTTAATTCATTCAATAGTCAACAAATATTTAGTGAGTTCCCACTAAGCTCCAGGTGGAATAGAAGGTTTTGTGGATAGACTGGGAAGCAAGGATGGCCTCTGAGCAGGAAACATCTTCCAGCAGGTGTTTCCTTTGTATGTTGACAGAGACAACAAGTGACTTCCCAGGATCTGACCCTTTCAGGATTTGTGGGCAGGAGAAGATATTTATATAAAAAGATAGTAGGTCGAGTAGAGCTTGTATTCAGGAACAGGAGGCAGGTCTTAGAAGCTTTTTCATGCTTCTTTTATAGCTCTTCCTAGTTTAACTAAAGTCTCTAAAAATGATTGTTGCAACCCTAAGTTTAGGAGTCCGGGCATAGGTGTAGAGTAGCTGGCTCGATAAAAGCTCTACATTGTTGAAAGTATGGGCACACAACCTTCCCTTTCTTACTTGCTTTATTTAGCCATTGCAAGCACAGTCATCTCTCTCATTAGGTTCACACTGTATATGTTTATATAACAGTTAGATCTTGAATTCTGCTCCAGGAACCTCTGTCAAAACCCAAGCCACTTTTCTCCCGGTGGAGATGGAGGAGGCAGAGGAGAGAAATCGGAGGAAACAAAGTTCTCTTGGCTCATCCAAGGAAAGTCAGGTTAATTTAAGGATAAATGATAAAGACGCCAGTCCTGTGTTAGATGGGTGGAGCCAGTAACCACGGTGGCCCTGCCTCAGGAACCCTTGTAAAAGCTTTTGACCTACAACTGGAATGAGTTTCCTCTATCTGTGTGACTGAAAGTCCATTTTTAGGATTCCATTAGACCCAAATATTCCATTGCCTGTACTCATATCAATGATTTCTTGGTGTGGAATGTTTTTAGGCTCTCTGGAGAGACTGACACTAAGAGATCTGTGGAGCTCATAAGGTTTTTTTAGTTATGCCTTTCAAAAGTGAGGGCCTTAGAGGAAAAGACAGTCATGGACATTCCTTGTTTTGAAACTGAATCTGTGAGAAAAATAGAAATGAACTTTTACAATGAAATAAGGGCAAAGCAAACTATTAAGGCATAATGTGAGTCCTTTTTCATGGAGACAGTCATAGCTGATGCCAGATACACAAGTGTTTTACACTTACTCAGCAATTCAAGGTAAGAGGTTGTGAAACTCTAAATGAGCTAGAAAAAATAAAGAGGCGAAGAACTGAGTGTGAGTGAGTAAAGGAAGATAAATCAGATGAGATTGCATGTTGATGACACTCACCAGGGTTGCTCAACCCGAATATCTGACAAACAGCAAGAGAAAAGGGAAACATTTTGGCAGAGTCAGCCACCCTCAGCATCTCTGTAGGAGGTCGAGTAGAGCTTGTATTCAGGAACAGGAGGCAGGTCTTAGAAGCTTTTTCATGCTTCTTTTATAGCTCTTCCTAGTTTAACTAAAGTCTCTAAAAATGATTGTTGCAACCCTAAGTTTAGGAGTCCGGGCATAGGTGTAGAGTAGCTGGCTCGATAAAAGCTCTACATTGTTGAAAGTATGGGCACACAACCTTCCCTTTCTTACTTGCTTTATTTAGCCATTGCAAGCACAGTCATCTCTCTCATTAGGTTCACACTGTATATGTTTATATAACAGTTAGATCTTGAATTCTGCTCCAGGAACCTCTGTCAAAACCCAAGCCACTTTTCTCCCGGTGGAGATGGAGGAGGCAGAGGAGAGAAATCGGAGGAAACAAAGTTCTCTTGGCTCATCCAAGGAAAGTCAGGTTAATTTAAGGATAAATGATAAAGACGCCAGTCCTGTGTTAGATGGGTGGAGCCAGTAACCACGGTGGCCCTGCCTCAGGAACCCTTGTAAAAGCTTTTGACCTACAACTGGAATGAGTTTCCTCTATCTGTGTGACTGAAAGTCCATTTTTAGGATTCCATTAGACCCAAATATTCCATTGCCTGTACTCATATCAATGATTTCTTGGTGTGGAATGTTTTTAGGCTCTCTGGAGAGACTGACACTAAGAGATCTGTGGAGCTCATAAGGTTTTTTCAGTTATGCCTTTCAAAAGTGAGGGCCTTAGAGGAAAAG
Organism: Tragulus kanchil; assembly: GCA_022376925.1. Lineage (NCBI taxonomy): Eukaryota > Metazoa > Chordata > Mammalia > Artiodactyla > Tragulidae > Tragulus > Tragulus kanchil. Next base: position 237,479,764 of record JAIOJX010000004.1, on the reverse strand, counting down.
ACAGTCATGGACATTCCTTGTTTTGAAACTGAATCTGTGAGAAAAATAGAAATGAACTTTTACAATGAAATAAGGGCAAAGCAAACTATTAAGGCATAATGTGAGTCCTTTTTCATGGAGACAGTCATAGCTGATGCCAGATACACAAGTGTTTTACACTTACTCAGCAATTCAAGGTAAGAGGTTGTGAAACTCTAAATGAGCTAGAAAAAATAAAGAGGCGAAGAACTGAGTGTGAGTGAGTAAAGGAAGATAAATCAGATGAGATTGCATGTTGATGACACTCACCAGGGTTGCTCAACCCGAATATCTGACAAACAGCAAGAGAAAAGGGAAACATTTTGGCAGAGTCAGCCACCCTCAGCATCTCTCTTCAGAACCCTACTAAGAAATCCCCACCGCTGGATGAGTTATTTCCTCTTTGTGCTGTATGAGTACAATGGGAAAAAAACAGACCCTAGAGCTGAAATACTGAAGTTAGGAAACAGTATCACGAATAACAAACAGTATCACGAATAACAAAGTAATGAATTGGACCTGGAGGTATGGATCATCCATCTAGACACCTGGATGCAGTCAAGTCCATTCTGGTGTAGTGGACGTTTTTGCCTGTCTCTTTAGGCTGTTATGTATAGTCTCTTGTTTATGACTGTCCTTGGTTTTGTTCATTTCTTCTTCCTGACTGGATTCCAGTGGAACCGTACCTCCTCCTCCTTCTTTGTCCCTGTCCAATCTGCTTTCACATTCCTTTGCTTTCTTTAAAATCCAACTTATTCATCTTTCTTCCAAGAAAACTCAGCTCTCCAGGTCCAACCTTCACTTTTTTCTCCTTTCTCCTCCAAATATCGTTAGGACTTTTATTAAAGTGGTCATGGTGTCTTTTTTACACGAGTTACTTATACATTTTCTGTTGTCACTATTGTGTTGAAGTCTCCAGAGGGCAAAAGGCTTGTCACGAGCATCCTTATTTTTCCTATAACATTTACTCTGTGATATGAGGGATATAAAAAGCCAATATAATACCTCAGTATTTATTGACTTAAAGTATAAACTGACTCTTAATAACTTTAACAGAGATAAAAGGTCCTAGGCAAAATTTTTAACTTTCTTGCAGGTAAAACTAATTAATCTCTATATCTTTTAAATATTTTTGGCTGAAATACTTGTGGGATCTCAGTTCCCCAACTAGGGATCAAAGCAAGTCCTTGGCAGTGAAAGCTCATGAGTCCTAACCGCAAACTTAGCTTTCAGGCAATTCAATGTGTTACACTTACCAAAAAGGTTGTGAAACTCTAAATGAGCTAGAAAAAATAAAGAGGCGAAGAACTGAGTGTGAGTGAGTAAAGGAAGATAAATCAGATGAGATTGCATGTTGATGACACTCACCAGGGTTGCTCAACCCGAATATCTGACAAACAGCAAGAGAAAAGGGAAACATTTTGGCAGAGTCAGCCACCCTCAGCATCTCTCTTCAGAACCCTACTAAGAAATCCCCACCGCTGGATGAGTTATTTCCTCTTTGTGCTGTATGAGTACAATGGGAAAAAAACAGACCCTAGAGCTGAAATACTGAAGTTAGGAAACAGTATCACGAATAACAAACAGTATCACGAATAACAAAGTAATGAATTGGACCTGGAGGTATGGATCATCCATCTAGACACCTGGATGCAGTCAAGTCCATTCTGGTGTAGTGGACGTTTTTGCCTGTCTCTTTAGGCTGTTATGTATAGTCTCTTGTTTATGACTGTCCTTGGTTTTGTTCATTTCTTCTTCCTGACTGGATTCCAGTGGAACCGTACCTCCTCCTCCTTCTTTGTCCCTGTCCAATCTGCTTTCACATTCCTTTGCTTTCTTTAAAATCCAACTTATTCATCTTTCTTCCAAGAAAACTCAGCTCTCCAGGTCCAACCTTCACTTTTTTCTCCTTTCTCCTCCAAATATCGTTAGGACTTTTATTAAAGTGGTCATGGTGTCTTTTTTACACGAGTTACTTATACATTTTCTGTTGTCACTATTGTGTTGAAGTCTCCAGAGGGCAAAAGGCTTGTCACGAGCATCCTTATTTTTCCTATAACATTTACTCTGTGATATGAGGGATATAAAAAGCCAATATAATACCTCAGTATTTATTGACTTAAAGTATAAACTGACTCTTAATAACTTTAACAGAGATAAAAGGTCCTAGGCAAAATTTTTAACTTTCTTGCAGGTAAAACTAATTAATCTCTATATCTTTTAAATATTTTTTTGGCTGAAATACTTGTGGGATCTCAGTTCCCCAACTAGGGATCAAAGCAAGTCCTTGGCAGTGAAAGCTCATGAAGTCCTAACCTGTAGATCAACAGGGAATTTCCCTGATAGAGATAGATATATTTCTGTCTTCTCTGTCTTCTTTTGCTTTGTTGTGTAGAATGCTGATCGAAGAAACAAGGCTATTTATTTTTTGGAAAAAAAAATGGAAAATCTATCTTATGTTTATTTTAGGATGTTCTAATTAAAAAGGAAAAAAAAGAAAAAGAAACTGATTCTACCCTCCTTTGAGTTCCTTGGAGGCACAAGGCAATGAGGTTGTCTTGTTGCCTTCATACTAGGGCTGTGGAAGCTTCTAAAATTTAAAATTTTTGTCCCCTTTCAGAGGGGAAATCTTTTAAATAGAGTTTTGTGTTGTAAAAAAGAAACAGAAGGCCCATCACTAGATCCCATCACTAGATCCTCTTTTCCTTTTCCCCTCCAAGCCTTTCAAAGGTGTAGTTTGTGCCTGTTGGCTACAATTTTGAGATATGCCTTCATTTTCTAACTGCTTGAAATTAACTGACTTTGATCTTCGTCACACTCCAAAAACAGTTCTCTAAAAGGTCAGCTGTGACTTTCTTTCTGTCAGAATAAATCAGAGCATTTGATGTTGATGACCTCCTTGTGATACACTGTTGTCTTGGCTTTGACACTTTTTCCTTCCTAGATTTTATTCTAGGGGGAGAGAAAAATTAATTGTTAAACACACATGTTCCTGCTAGGCGCTTTCTGTGGATCACTATATTTGAGCTTCATGACAACTCTCTGGGGCAGGAGGCACTCTTGCATGCTGTCACTTGAGAGAGATTTTTGTTTTGTCCCATTGGCTAGTTATCGCTTGGGGGTGGGGCCGGGTGGGCGTAGGTCTCTCGTGCCTCAGCTAGTTACAAGTTCCTTGAGAGTGAAACCCACTCCCTTCCCCTCTTCTCTGTCTCTCACAGTGCCTGACACAGCAAATAGTCTTAGGGCTTAATAAATATTTGTTGACTGATTATAGATAAAAAGCTCAGGCCTTGGAAATCAAGATGACATGCACACTGACCCGTTTTTATTTTGTATCTCTGTTTACCAAGGGCTAGAAGAGACCTTCTTTCATAAACCATCTTCAAAAATTAAACAATACCCCCAAATCTCATTCATGAAAAGATCATGTTTGACACAAAGATTAGAAAAAGATTAGTAACAGTCACATGTTGGCCAGAATGGGTTTCCTTCCAACCACAAAAGAATCTCTCAGCTGGGAGTGATTGAACCCCGAGGCTTCTGGATTAGATCGGGGTGATTATGTTTATTATCTGCTCTGGGCAGCTTTGTCCTGCTCCTGAGTCAGATGCACTGAGTTTGTACTTTCTGTCTGACACACTGATATCTTATCCTTCATTTCCACATGAGATTGGGCCTGGCCTGGTGAGAATGGGGGCGGTGCTGGCGGAGTTCATCTGTGTCACCCTCTCCATTTCCTCTTACACTCTCTCCATTGCCTTTCAGTTCCTCATTTCCCACCAGGTGCCAGAGGGGTTATGCTTCCCCGTGATCTTCTTTGTCACGGGGGAAGTGGTGGGAACCAACAGCTTGTGTGTGTGTGTGTAATTTTGGCCTCTTTTATTCGTTTATTTATTTATTTATTTTCATCCAGCTGTATTCTTTGGCCTGTGTGGGCCTCCCATTGCAAGTGGCCTCTCTCGTTGCAGAGCACAGGCTCTGGGCACATGCACTCCAGAGCACTGACTCGTAATTGGACACACTGGTCCAGCTGCTCCGCGGCACGTGGGATCTTCCCAGGCCAGGGATTGAACCCATGCCCCTTGCACTACAAGGCGGACTCTATCCACTGGACCACCAGGGAAGCCCCAACAGTTTTTTGAAAGTGTGCCTACTCTGAGCTTTTGCATAACTGGGGAGTCAGCGTAGCTGTTTCATGTGCAGTCTCTTGGCAATTCCATGAAGTGAGATTCTATGGCTTTTACAGCAGATAGGCTGAAACTGAGGTTTAGAAAAAAAAAAAAAAAATGAAACTCGTCCAGATGACACAGCTGGCACGTACACATGTGGAATTTAAAGTTCAGCTTGTTTGATTTCAAAACATCTGGGCATCTTTACCTCCTAAGAAGGAGAGGGATGATAAAAAATTGTTTCCTGTTGAGGTCTTTGTAGCTTATGGAAGACAGAGAGCAGTGAGTTTCCAACAGAACTCTAGCCAATTTGCCATGGCCAGAGGGCCAGGGCACTTGGGTGGAGGAAGCTATGCTATCTCTCTGTGCAGCATCTTCTCACCCTTATATGTGCTTCAGTAGCATTGCTCCTGACCTCTTCAACTAAGCATTCTTAGGCATCTGAGATAAGAGTTGAACATTTAGAGACTTTTTGCTTTGATGGACGTTCTTTCATTAGTCCTAGAAAAATGCATGTAGTATACTAGGCCCTTCCTTTTCTTTTTTTAAAAATTTATTTTATTTGACTTCTTTTCTTTTCTTTCACAGAGTTTTGTTGTTTACTGCCACACATCAACCTGAATCCACCATAGGTAGACATATGTCCCCTCGCCTCCCAAACCTCCCTTCCGTCTCCCTCCCCATCCCACCCGTTCAGGTCGCCACAGAGCCCCTGTTTGAGATCCCCTGTTCCCACAACATATTCCCCTCCCTCACCCCAACGTCCACAAGTCTGTTCTCTATGTCTGTTTCTCCATCGCTGCTTTGTATATACATTTATCAGCACCATCTTTATAGATTCCATATATATGTGTCAGTATACAATATTTATCTTTCTCTTTCTGGCATACTTCACTCTGCATAACAGATTCTAGATTAAGGCACCTCATTAGAACTGATTCAAATGCATTTCTTTTTGTGGCTGAGTAATGTTCCATTGTATAAAATGTACCACAGCTTCTTCATCCATTCATCTGTCGATGGACATCTTGGTTGCTTCCATGTTCTAGCTATTGTAAATAGTGCTTCAATGAACAATGGGGTATCTGTGTCTTTTTCAATTTTGATTTTCTCGGGGTATATTAGGCCTCTCCTTTTAATCAAAGAAAATGCTTATGTTAGAATAAAGAACAAAACTCTTCTCTCAGTACTTAGTTAATTGACCATGGCAACATGTGTGCAACATTCAGATGAAGCCCTCTGCACAACCTGACACTGTAGTGCTCACCTGTGACTTGATGGGTGAGGCAGCCTCATAGGAGTCTTAAAGCTTCTTCAGGGCAAAGATCTTGGCTGGAACAGTGAATGGGTCTTCATTATCCTAGGAGGGAACATCCAAGTAATGAATAAATATGTATACTGCTCCTGAAAATGAATCCACTTACACTTCAATTTTTTGTAATAATTAAAAAAAACCAGGAATTGGGTCTGTTTCTTCAAAGGGAAATCAAATCTCATGGTGATAACTTCCTTATTCTTACTTATAGTTAAATAATTTTAAGTTAAATTATACTTAACACTTTAAGAAAAAAAAAAGATGAATCAAATGCTGATCATTCTTTTAAGCCTGATTTTTCTAATAAAATTGTATGGTAGCAATACTGAAATCTTCACTTAATATATATATGGGTTTTGCTGTGTTATTGCAAAACAGAGTTTTTGCCTTAAGGGAGGGCTTTATCATTTTTCCTAATGTTGTCTATTAATTTTTTTATTAAATAGTTCTTTTTTCCCCCATGCATATCGTATCAGTATCCCCGCTGATTTCCTCTTCATTAATTTTTAATAGATCCACCTTTGCCAATTCTCGTGTGTATGTGTGTGTGTGTGTTATCCAAGAAGTTTTCTGATGTTACTTTCATCAATCTTATGAAATCCTACAACTTTTGTAATGTTTGTCGTTTTGCTTGGCCATCTATCTTATTGCATTTGTGCTGTTTGATTGGGTGTCTGTAATGTTTATATTATCCCTGTACTGATATGATGAGTGGAAGTATAAGCTAGGGGTTACGCAGAGTGGTGACTAGTGTTTCAAGAGATCAACCAAGTCCTTTATGACCATTTTTGTGTTATTCTGCTTCCCTAAGCAACCATGTAACTGTGGGGTGGGGCATAAAGCATGTTCAAATAATAAGGACTCCTGGGCTCAAACAACTGTTGAATGAAATGGAACTAACTTTGCCTGGATGATTGAAGCCTTCAGGCTCAGGCTGCACAGAGATGAACTAAATCCTTTTCCAGCTCTTTTCATGAGCATGAATAGAGCTGAACGCATTCCAGAACTACTGGAATGCTAAATCTCAAACCTAGAGACCTGCTTTAAGGCCCATATTTATCTCTATTGTGATACTTTTCAAAAGATCTAATAAGTTGAGTAGCTTTGATTCAGGGTGGCCTAAGGGGATGGTAAAATGGAATGACACCGAGGTTCCCAACCTGTCCTGTGGTTGTTAGAATGTGTTCTTTGAGGTTCAGGGAAGTAGGGGAGGCTCATTAGCTTTAATCAGCTTCAATACTGTGCCCTTTGTGTCTTTAAACACAGCTGTATTCTCTGTAGGTATAACTTAATAAGTAAGAATGCTTTCCCTTTTTAAAGTACTTGGATATGTCAGTACTTAGACATATCAAAGTACTTAGATATATCAATTGAAGGAGAAGGGGACGACAGAGGATGAGATGGTTGGATGGCATCACCAACTCAACGGACATGAGTTTGAGCAAGCTCTGGGAGATGGTGAAAAACAGGGAAGCTTGGTGTACTGCAGTCTATGGGGTCACAAAGAGTTGGACATGACTATGTGACTGAACTGAACTGAACTGAGATATATTAGTGGGAGAGAGTGAGCATGCTTGTTATCTACCCTCTTCTAACTCCTTATGTATGACTGCATATTTGAATAATATTCTTTGAAAAATATAAAAGCACTTAAAAGTAATCATTAATTTTTTCATAGGTAAAGAGTGTCATGATAACTCTTTTAACATGCTGCTTAGGTGACATTTTCCTTCCTTTTTGCTCCTATTATAGTTGGATGTGGACTTTTGATTAATTCTGTATTTTTATTCATGCTGAATTGCAAACTTCTAGAGGGCAAAACCCCTTTCTCATTTTGTTTCTGTGTCCAGGATCTGACATAGGACTCCATAAATGTCTGTTATGTTGTTCTTTAAGTTAGAAATTAAAAACCCAACTTAGAAAGGTTGAAAATGGCAAAGTGTTGTGGTGGAAGTGAAGTGGGTTGTGCCAACTTTGCAAGGGAAGGAAATAAAACAAGGTTAACTGGTGGCAGGACAGAGGGTAGGTTCCCTGTGCTGTATTATGAAAGGAGCAGAGATCAAAGTACAATGATTAGTTTACTGAAAACAAACAAAGAAACAAACAAACAAGCGGGAACATTTTTGCCTGAACACTTCTAAACTTGGCTCCAGTGAACAGTGAGTTGCTTTGTGCTAGTGACAAGGTATAAAATCATCTGCATAGGCCCTTAGCCTTTCTAATTTGTACTTTTCAAAAGTGCTTTCCTATAGGAAATGACATCTTTTAATAAAGTGTCCATGAAATCTAGTCAGTGATTAATACAAGGTGATGGGATCTCCTTAATGTGGAGATTTTAACCTCCAAAAATCTCCATTTTAAGGAGATTCTGTTACATTAGAACTTTTCAGTGAGTGACAGAAAAAGGGTACAAAGGTTTTCTGAAAGTCACGTGTCTGCTGAATGTATCCACAGACCGTGAAGAAAGAAGAGCTTAATTAGACAGATGAACAATTTTTCCTGAAAAGAGCTTTAATTTAGAGCATGATATCAATTGAAGGAGAAGGGGACGACAGAGGATGAGATGGTTGGATGGCATCACCAACTCAACGGACATGAGTTTGAGCAAGCTCTGGGAGATGGTGAAAAACAGGGAAGCTTGGTGTACTGCAGTCTATGGGGTCACAAAGAGTTGGACATGACTATGTGACTGAACTGAACTGAACTGAGATATATTAGTGGGAGAGAGTGAGCATGCTTGTTATCTACCCTCTTCTAACTCCTTATGTATGACTGCATATTTGAATAATATTCTTTGAAAAATATAAAAGCACTTAAAAGTAATCATTAATTTTTTCATAGGTAAAGAGTGTCATGATAACTCTTTTAACATGCTGCTTAGGTGACATTTTCCTTCCTTTTTGCTCCTATTATAGTTGGATGTGGACTTTTGATTAATTCTGTATTTTTATTCATGCTGAATTGCAAACTTCTAGAGGGCAAAACCCCTTTCTCATTTTGTTTCTGTGTCCAGGATCTGACATAGGACTCCATAAATGTCTGTTATGTTGTTCTTTAAGTTAGAAATTAAAAACCCAACTTAGAAAGGTTGAAAATGGCAAAGTGTTGTGGTGGAAGTGAAGTGGGTTGTGCCAACTTTGCAAGGGAAGGAAATAAAACAAGGTTAACTGGTGGCAGGACAGAGGGTAGGTTCCCTGTGCTGTATTATGAAAGGAGCAGAGATCAAAGTACAATGATTAGTTTACTGAAAACAAACAAAGAAACAAACAAACAAGCGGGAACATTTTTGCCTGAACACTTCTAAACTTGGCTCCAGTGAACAGTGAGTTGCTTTGTGCTAGTGACAAGGTATAAAATCATCTGCATAGGCCCTTAGCCTTTCTAATTTGTACTTTTCAAAAGTGCTTTCCTATAGGAAATGACATCTTTTAATAAAGTGTCCATGAAATCTAGTCAGTGATTAATACAAGGTGATGGGATCTCCTTAATGTGGAGATTTTAACCTCCAAAAATCTCCATTTTAAGGAGATTCTGTTACATTAGAACTTTTCAGTGAGTGACAGAAAAAGGGTACAAAGGTTTTCTGAAAGTCACGTGTCTGCTGAATGTATCCACAGACCTGTGAAGAAAGAAGAGCTTAATTAGACAGATGAACAATTTTTCCTGAAAAGGCCTATGCAGGCATTGGATTACATCTCATTTCCTCTAAAAGAGGCATGAAAACCGTGGTGATTTGTTAATCACTGTCCTGGAGTGTAGCTATTCTCTAGGTTATCTTCGCTTGGTGGGAAAGAAGGAAGATGAAGCTACGGCTGTGGAGCTGGGTTCTCTTAGTCATGAATGTTGGATTTCTATTTTTTTTAAACATTTATTTTTTATTTATTTATCTTTTGAGGGGTGGGGTGGAGAGGGAGGGGGACAGGCAGGCCACTTCTATTGGTCTTTCATTTCTCTATTTTCATCTGTCTTTGTTCTTTGGCTCCTGTGGGCCTCCCATCACGGTGGTCTCTGTCGTCGCAGAACGCCGGCTCTGGGCGCATGTGCCCCAGAGCTCCGGCTTGGTAATTGGACACATCAGTCCAGATGCTCCACGGCACGTGGGATCTTCCCAGGCCAGGGATCGAACCGGCGCCCCTTGCACTGCAAGGCGGTGTCCTTACCCACTGGACCACCAGGGGAAGCCCTGTTGGATTTCTTTTATGTAGAATGTGTGTTAAATTGAGGCCGAGATTATCAGAGAGAGGGATTCCAATTTGTGGCTTGCCCTTCGTGAAGCTCCAGTTATTTTTGCTGGGAGAGTGTTCTAATCCACCTCTCCCCATTTTCAATGACTCAGGAAACAGAAACTAATTTTAATTTCAACTAATCCAAACTTGATGAAGAAAGGAAATATAATGCCACAACATGAAAGAATGCAGTTCCTGCTAAAGCCAACACGTCCTTCAAAAAATATACTACTGGACAATTGATTTATGGATTGGACCTCAGTCCTTCCATTTCAGAGCATACAACTGAAAACTAGCTGTACTGGAAATTAATAAATGAGTTCTGCGTATCAAAATAGTAGCACTGATTTGGAAGATTGAAATCGAAAGTCCTCTTTGGATAGTATGGACCTTAGCTTCCATTTCTCAGTGCTTCCTCTTTTTTGAAATAAAGGAAATCTGTCTTAAGTCTTACTTGGTTTCCTTGTGCTCCACTTGTCTTTCTTTTTTCCTTATTTTTGTGTTTTACAAAACTGAGTCATTGAAATCACTCCCATTTCACCATCAAACAGACATAGTGTAATTACCAAGAAATCTTTTCATTTTTTGTAAACTATCAGAAATCTTAGTTGTCAGATCTTATTACAGATCATTGATTTGAGATACTTTGACTTTTTATTTTTAGACAGTTGGGCAGATATTTGGAATGGTTACTCTTGCTAGTGGTCTTTTTTTCAGTAGTCAGATTTAAGTAACTATTGAGCCAACTGAAATGTAAAGAAAGATAAGTGCAGGTTTCACTTAAATGTATTTATACAAAGAAAAATTATAAACATGTTCCTTTTAAAACAAAAATTAAAGATTTAAAAGATGTTATGGTAGGGGTGAAACACTGATGAAGATGAGATTTTTTTTTTTTTTTTTCATTTAGATACTTTATTCTTGGCTAATATGTGCCCCTGCTTTTTTTTTTTTTTTTAAATTCTTTATTTTAAAGATTTTACAGAGTTTTGTTGTTCACGGACATGTATGTTCCCAGATCATTCATATGCATATCCCTGTTCCCCACCCCCAACCCAGTTCCCCCACTCCCACCCCTCCGGACCATCGCCCCAGGTGATTGTAGGCACTCCTATTAGCACAATGACAATAGCTATCTTTTCCACACGTGCCAGTATAGGTTTCCATGTTACTTCCTCTATGCCTCCCTCTCACTGTTTGTTCTCCACAATGTCCTTATGCCTATTCTTTGTTCCATGAGTTCACTGCATCTGTTATCATGACCATCTTACTAGATTCCATATATATGAGTTAGTATACTGTACTCATCTTTCTCTTTTTGACTTACTTCACTTTTTATGATAGGTTCTAGAGCTAGCCACCTCATTAGGACTGAGTCTTCTGTATTTCTTTTAACAGCTGAGTAGTATTCCATTGTATATATGTACCAGGGCTTCTGTATCCATTCATTCGTCGATGGACATCTAGGTTGCTTCCAAGTTCTGGCTATTGTATAGAGAGCTGCAATGAACATTGGGGTACAGGTGCTTCTTTCAGTTTTGATTTCATCAGGATATAGGCGTAGTAGTGGGATTGCTGGGTCATAGGGTTCTTCTATTTTTCGTTTTTTAAGGAATCTCCATACTGTCTTCCATAGAGGCTGTATCAATTGACATTCCCACCAGCAATGCAAGAGGGTTCCCTTTTCTCTGCACCCTCTCCAGCATTTATTGTCTGTGGATTTATTGATGATGGCCATTCTGATGGGTGTGAGGTGGTATCTCATTGTGGTTTTAATTTGCATTTCTCTAATAATAAGCAAGGTTGAGCATCGTTTCATGTGCTTTTGGGCCATCTGTATGTCCTCTTTGGAGAGGCGTCTCTTTAGATCTTTTTCCCATTTTTTGATTGGGCTGTTTGTTTTTCCGGTGCTAAGTTGTCTGAGTTGCTTGTAGATTTTGGAGATTAATTCTTTGTTATTTCATTTGCTATGATTTTCTCCCACTCTGTGGGGTGTCTGTTGAGCTTTTTTGTAGTTTCTTTTGCTGTACAAAAGCTTTTAAATTTCATGAGGTCCCACGTGTTCATTTTTCTTTTCGGTTCCGCTATTCTAGTTGGTGGGTCAGAGAAGATCTTGCTTTGATTTATGTCCTTGAGTGTTTTGCCTATATTCTCCTCTAAGAGAAGATGAGATTTTGATATCTACTATATGAGGCAAGTTGGAAGAGAGGGAATTAGCAAATTTCCTGGGTAGGCCATACAGAGTTAATATGATCTGCAACATTTTTACTTTAGTTCAGAAAAGAACCTATATCAGTGTATTATCAGGGTTCTCCAGAGAAAAGGAGCCACAGAGTATTTATTTATTTATTGTGAGAAATTGGCTTCTGTGGTTATGGAGGCTGAGAAAACTCATGGTCTGCCTTCTGTAAGCTGGAGACCCAGGAAAGCTAGTGATAAAATTCAGTCAGGATCAGAGGGCCTGAGAACCAGGTGAGCTAATGGTAGATATGAAAGTCCAAGTGCAGAAGATGAGGTGTCTCAGCTCGATCAATGAGCCAGCAAAACAAGGGGCACATTCCTGCTTCCTCCTCCTTTTGTTCTTCAGCCCGAAGGAATTGGATGAAAACAAGGGTTAATCACAGGTGCTTCTTTCAGTTTTGATTTCATCAGGATATAGGCGTAGTAGTGGGATTGCTGGGTCATAGGGTTCTTCTATTTTTCGTTTTTTAAGGAATCTCCATACTGTCTTCCATAGAGGCTGTATCAATTGACATTCCCACCAGCAATGCAAGAGGGTTCCCTTTTCTCTGCACCCTCTCCAGCATTTATTGTCTGTGGATTTATTGATGATGGCCATTCTGATGGGTGTGAGGTGGTATCTCATTGTGGTTTTAATTTGCATTTCTCTAATAATAAGCAAGGTTGAGCATCGTTTCATGTGCTTTTGGGCCATCTGTATGTCCTCTTTGGAGAGGCGTCTCTTTAGATCTTTTTCCCATTTTTTGATTGGGCTGTTTGTTTTTCCGGTGCTAAGTTGTCTGAGTTGCTTGTAGATTTTGGAGATTAATTCTTTGTTATTTCATTTGCTATGATTTTCTCCCACTCTGTGGGGTGTCTGTTGAGCTTTTTTGTAGTTTCTTTTGCTGTACAAAAGCTTTTAAATTTCATGAGGTCCCACGTGTTCATTTTTCTTTTCGGTTCCGCTATTCTAGTTGGTGGGTCAGAGAAGATCTTGCTTTGATTTATGTCCTTGAGTGTTTTGCCTATATTCTCCTCTAAGAGAAGATGAGATTTTGATATCTACTATATGAGGCAAGTTGGAAGAGAGGGAATTAGCAAATTTCCTGGGTAGGCCATACAGAGTTAATATGATCTGCAACATTTTTACTTTAGTTCAGAAAAGAACCTATATCAGTGTATTATCAGGGTTCTCCAGAGAAAAGGAGCCACAGAGTATTTATTTATTTATTGTGAGAAATTGGCTTCTGTGGTTATGGAGGCTGAGAAAACTCATGGTCTGCCTTCTGTAAGCTGGAGACCCAGGAAAGCTAGTGATAAAATTCAGTCAGGATCAGAGGGCCTGAGAACCAGGTGAGCTAATGGTAGATATGAAAGTCCAAGTGCAGAAGATGAGGTGTCTCAGCTCGATCAATGAGCCAGCAAAACAAGGGGCACATTCCTGCTTCCTCCTCCTTTTGTTCTGTTCAGACCCTGAAGGAATTGGATGATTCCACTCATTATCAGGGAGGGCTATTTACTGAATCCACCAAATTCTAATGCTAATCTCATCAAAATACCAAAATCTGTACTAGTCATGGTTTCCCAAAGAAACAGAACCAATAAGAGATTTGTTTATTTTGTTGTTTGTTTTAGGAATTGGTCATTGGGTTGCCTACCCATATTAGTGAGGGTGATATTATTTAGTCCATATTTTGATTTAAATTCTAATCTCGTCCAGAGACACCACACAGACACAGAAGAAGTAATGTTTTACCAGCTATCTGAGCATCCCTGTTCAAGTGGACATGTTAAAATTAGCCACCACAGAGCCTATATATATAGGCTCTCTATATAGGTTCATTGTATATACATATAATGCAAAATGTTGGGCTGGATGAAGCACAAACTGGAATTAAGATTGCCAGGAGAAATATCATTAACCTCAAATATGCATATGATACCACCCTTATGGCAGAAAGCAAAGAAGAACTAAAAAGTCTCTAATGAAGGTGAAAGAAGAGAGTGAAAAAGCTGGCTTAAAACTGAACATTCTGAAAACGAAGATCATGGCATCTGATCCCATCATTTCATGGCAAATAGATGGGCAAACAATAGAAATAGTGACATACTTTATTTTCTTGGGCTCCAAAATCACTGAGAACAGTGACTGCAGCCATGAAATTAAAAGATGCTTTCTACTTGGAAGAAAGGCTATGACAAAAAGCAAATTTAGTAATATGATCTGCAACATTTTTACTTTAGTTCAGAAAAGAACCTATATCAGTGTATTATCAGGGTTCTCCAGAGAAAAGGAGCCACAGAGTATTTATTTATTTATTGTGAGAAATTGGCTTCTGTGGTTATGGAGGCTGAGAAAACTCATGGTCTGCCTTCTGTAAGCTGGAGACCCAGGAAAGCTAGTGATAAAATTCAGTCAGGATCAGAGGGCCTGAGAACCAGGTGAGCTAATGGTAGATATGAAAGTCCAAGTGCAGAAGATGAGGTGTCTCAGCTCGATCAATGAGCCAGCAAAACAAGGGGCACATTCCTGCTTCCTCCTCCTTTTGTTCTGTTCAGACCCTGAAGGAATTGGATGATTCCACTCATTATCAGGGAGGGCTATTTACTGAATCCACCAAATTCTAATGCTAATCTCATCAAAATACCAAAATCTGTACTAGTCATGGTTTCCCAAAGAAACAGAACCAATAAGAGATTTGTTTATTTTGTTGTTTGTTTTAGGAATTGGTCATTGGGTTGCCTACCCATATTAGTGAGGGTGATATTATTTAGTCCATATTTTGATTTAAATTCTAATCTCGTCCAGAGACACCACACAGACACAGAAGAAGTAATGTTTTACCAGCTATCTGAGCATCCCTGTTCAAGTGGACATGTTAAAATTAGCCACCACAGAGCCTATATATATAGGCTCTCTATATAGGTTCATTGTATATACATATAATGCAAAATGTTGGGCTGGATGAAGCACAAACTGGAATTAAGATTGCCAGGAGAAATATCATTAACCTCAAATATGCATATGATACCACCCTTATGGCAGAAAGCAAAGAAGAACTAAAAAGTCTCTAATGAAGGTGAAAGAAGAGAGTGAAAAAGCTGGCTTAAAACTGAACATTCTGAAAACGAAGATCATGGCATCTGATCCCATCATTTCATGGCAAATAGATGGGCAAACAATAGAAATAGTGACATACTTTATTTTCTTGGGCTCTAAAATCACTGAGGATAGTGACTGCAGCCATGAAATTAAAACATGCTTGCTCCTTGGAAGAAAAGCTATGACAAAACTAGACAGTGTATTAAAAAGCGGAGACCTCACTTTGCTAACAGGTCCATATAATCAAAGCCATGGTTTTCCAGGGTATGTATGGATGTGAGAGTTGGACCATAAAGAAGGCTGAGTGCTGAAAAAATGATGATTTTAAACTGAAGTGCTGGAGAAGACTCTTGAGAGTCCCTTGGACAGCAAGGAGATCAAACCAGTCAATTCTAAAGGGAATCAATCCTGAGTATTCATTGGAAGGACTGATGCTAAAGCTAAAGCTCCAATACTTTGGCCACCTGATGTGAACATCCAGCTCATTGAAAAAACCCTGATGCTGGGAAAGACTGAGGGCAGGAGGAGAAGGGGGTGACAGAGAATGAGATGGTTGGATGACATCACCAACTCAATGGACATGAATTTGAGCAAACCCAGGGCGATAGTGAAGGACAGGGAAGCCTGGCATGCTGCAGTCCATGGGGTCACAAAGAGTCAGACACGACTGAGCGACTGAATCACAACAGCAAAATACTTTGCCAAATGAAAAAGATTTATTTCAGGGACCTGCTTTGTGGCACTGAATTTCTGTCATCATGCGGTAATGATGTAGAATGCACAAATCTGGCACTTTTTCTTTTCCTAATGAGTCCTCTATCTGGGGCTCCCTAGCTCTTTGTGTGCATGTCTATCTTTATCTGGATAATTCTGTACCAGCTGACACAAAGGACTCCTGCCTCTGGGACTTGGGTTCTGCTTTCCTAATTTTGGGTTGTTTGTGTGCATTTCTATGTAAAATAGATTTCAATAGAAAGAGAACTTTTTAATATATTGTGACGTAAAAATGAGTAAAACTTTGCTTGTTAGAAAACTAGGAACTGTTACCCATTTAGGGTAACTGTTACCCATGCATACACTACTCACAAAGGCTAAGTGTGGTAACACACTTAGGCAATTCCATTTCTCTAATATGAAGGTCTTAAGGCAATGGCCAGATAAAGCAACTGTACTGACTGCATTTGTTATTGTTGTTATTCATTTTAGCTAAATAACTGGTTTTATATTCATCTGATTGGTCATTGGTTAGCTGTTTATACATAGCATTTCATACAAGTTTTTCGTTCTTTCATATACTGAATTTAGTGCTCCCTGGTAAGTTTGATATTTATTTTGAAAAGGACAGTAAAAACAGAATAAACAAAAAGGCCCAAGAAAATGTATGTCTTGAATGCTTTCTTTGTTGTTTATACAACAACAAAGTTGTATAACACTTGCATAACAAACAAGTTATGCATTTGGAATAATTTTCCATTCATTTGTATACCCTGTATTTATACACTTAAGTATATTTATTTTGTAAGGGGGTCTTGGAAATATTTTTTTCTACAGAACATAAATGAAATAGAAATAGAATATTAAAGAATTTGAGAAAAAATGAAGAGTTTCATTTAAGCTTATAGCCAATGAAATTAGCAGTTTAAAATGTGCTTTATAAAAATATTTTTCAGTTTTTGCTGAAAAGATTTTCTTTTTGATTTGTAATAGAAAGACAGTGAAAACAGAATAGGGCAATAAACCAATGATCCAAGGGGATTAAAAGATTAATGCCAGGCAGAGAGTGGTTCTCTGCTTTGCACACCAAGGTTATGCAGAGCAGGTCACCTTTCTGCCAAATAGAGACTTGTTCCAAAAATGCTCTTTATCACTGAGAGTGTAGCTTGCTCTTCATCATTTGGGGTATGTGAATGGCATAATTAATGAATGCCTCTATAAGAAACATAATAGCATATTACTCATACACTGAAATTCTAGGGCTCTTTCAGTTTGAAGAGAGAATCCTTGTGTTACCCTAAATATCAAAGTCTGTAATTCTACTCAGAAAATAGACCAATTCAATAAGCAGTAGCTTATTATAATGCCCTGCATTGATGGATCTTAAATCCTCAATTTCTGTACCAAACAGGCTTCCTTTTGTGGCAGAAAGAGCTCAAGTTCCATCTTTTATCTTGCACAACTTCGCCATGATTGGCTTAGGGACTTGATATAGGCTGAAATTTTAAAATAATGCTTTAAAACACGAAGCCCTAGACTGAGACAAAATTTCATCTTTTGTGGGGTGTTTCAAGGACTGATGAGAATTAATACAGAGTTGATAGTGATACTTTTATAATCACATAGATGAAATCATTTCAAATTGACTAGAAAATGATCAAGCTACTCTCTGTATGTGAATGTGGTGAATAAAAATAATCTCAATTAGTGAGATGTTTATTATTAAGAAATAGTGGAGGTCAGTGGACATAGGAAAAAGTACTTAACTTCAACAATGAACAACAAACCTCATTAGCAATTAGAAAAATGAAAATTGAAAAGATGATGGCCTATTGACCAGATTGGCCACACTTATGATGCAAAATCACATTGAAAAGAAGCCTGAAATTATTAAGGAAAGATGAAAATATATATACCACATGGCCCAGCAATTGCAGGAATATACTTTTAAGCCATGCTTGCCTATGTGCCCCAGAATCTATGCATGATGGAAAAATAAACTAGAATACTAAACAGTAATATAAATAAACAAAATAAAGTTATAGGCAACATATAGAAATTATGGAAGTTGGCACAACTGAAAGGTTAAACAAAGAAACGATGGCATGTTGCTGTTGTCTGGTCGCTAAGTTGTATCTGACTCTTTGCAACTCTATGGACTGTAGCCCACCAGGTTGGGATTTCCCAGACAAGAATACTGGAGTGGGTTGCCATTTCCTTCTCCACTGGGATAAAAATGCCTATGTTATAATTCTGTTCCTGTGAAACTCAAAAATAGACAAAACCAAATTCTATTATTTAGGAATGTATACATAAATAGTAACTGTAAAAGAAAAGCAAGAAAATTAACAGGGCCTCCCTGGTGGTCCAGTGGGTAAAGAGTCCACCATATAGTGCAAAGGGCGTGGGTTTGATCCCTGGCCCTGGAAGAACCCATGTGCTACAAAGCAACTGGACCGGTGTGTCTAATTGGGAGCCAGCGTTCTGGAGCGCATGCGCCCAGGGCCAGTGCTCTGCAGCGAGAGAGGCCACTGCAATGGGAGGCCCACACAGGCCGAAGAATAAAAATGGATGAAAACAAATAAGTTAAAAACCAATCAAAAAGGCCCCCCCCCCCAATTTTTTTTTAAAGAAAAAGAAAAAAATAAATAAATAAAAAAAAAGGAAATAATGAACACAAATAAGGATAGTGTGTATCTGTGGGGGAGAGTTGATGCGTAGAGGTTTTCTGGGGTGAAGATGCTATTTTATTTCTTGACCTGGATTGAATTGTTTGTTTAAATAATTGTCAAAGATTATATGTATATTTTAAGTACTTTTCTATGTGAATGTTAGATCTGTAATAAAATGTAAAACACATACACCTGATTCAAGACTGCTATTTGTGGGATATGACCGTATGTCTAATGTGCTAAAATGGGCCTAACTGGAGGGACAGTTGAGGGCCAGCAGCTCTAAGCCAAATGTGCACTGGATTCAGGATGTCTCTCCTTCATGTAACATCACTGATTGACTATGGTCTGGAATGGGGCTGTTATCACGTAAAAAGAACTTTCAATAAAATCCTGTTTTGAGTTTGACCTCATTTATTCTTGTCTTAACTTGGTATAGAGATAAAAAAAAAAAAAAAAAAAAAAAAAAACAGAAGGCATTATTTTAATTAAATGAGAATTGGTTGGGAATCTGAGAACTGGTCTGAGCTCATTTCTATTCCAGTCCTGCTGTCTTTCTAAACAATCAGCAAATTTGTTTTTGTCGGTCTCCTTCTACCTCAAGTGACACAGCCCGTGTTCCATAGATAGCAAAGGAAAAAATGCATTCAACATTTTTATCTCCAAACACATGAGCAAAGGAATATTTGAAAGATGTTTTCATCTGGCTAATTGGGTTAGAAATCTCAAGAGAACAGTCCTATTTGCTATATTTCTGATGGAGATACTTCTGTAGCTGGTTGAGCATCTTGCAAGAACAGATACGTCCTTCAATTCTTCCCGCTGGAGTTTCTAACAGAAAAAAAAAAAAAAAAATAACTTTTCTTTCTCATCAATTGGCAAAGATAAATTTGGATTGTAGGTAACCTATGTACAAAGGCCATGAGTCCTTAACTTTTGAAGCACACATTTTATGTCACCGGATTGTGCAGAGTGCCAGGAAATCAATGCTTTTTGGTAACTGTTGACATATCTCCCTGCACGGCACACCCCCTTGAAATTTCATACTTTGCAACACTCATGGAATCCTCAGGTTTTACTATATGCAAGTCAGATGGTGGAATATAAAACATTTCTCTATTTGAAAGATTTTTTCCTTTTATGGTTTATGAATCTGAATACTTAGAAACAGTTGTCCTTTCATTCCTTCATTGCCTTTCATTCATCAACTGGTAGTGAGTTCTCTCAAGGAAGCAGTTAGTTTTCCTTTGTGTTCTTCATGGCATTTAAATATAATGCTGAGAGACTTTTTTTTTTTAATTGAAGGATAGTTGACTTATAATATTGAGTGAGTTTTAGGTATATAGCAAAGTGATTCAGTTATATATTTATTTTCAGATTGTATTTCATGATAGGTTTTGATAAGGTATTAAATGTAATCCCCTGTCTATACACTAAATAAAAAAATAAATAAATATAACGGTGAAAATACATAGATGCTTAACAAATGCTTGCCTCCTTTGATTTCATCCCTTAAAAATAAATACACTTTTTAAAAAGCATTTGAAAATACACTCAAGGGCTTCTCTTGTGGCTCAGTGGTAAAGAGGGCAGCTGTCAATGCAGGAGACAGGGGTCAATCCCTGATTTGGGAAGACCCACATGCCAAGGGGCAGCTGAGCCCATGTGCCACAACTACAGAACTTGTGTTCTAGAGCTCAGGAGCTACCAATACTGAACCCTGAACCCACATGCCTTAGCTACTGAAATACCCATGTGCCATAGCTACTGAAACACTCACATGCGGTAACTACTGATGCTCATGCACCCAGAGTCTGGGCACCCCAACAAGAGAAACCACCACAATGAGAAGCCCATTCACCGCAGCTAGAGTAGCCTCCACTCACCATAGCTAGAGAATAGCCCACACAGCAGCGAAGACCCTGCACAACCCAAAACAAATAAATCAATAAACAATTAAAAAAATACGCTCAAGAACCTTGTCCTGAGATTCTGACTCAGCAAAGTTCAGGCCAAGTAATGTAAGTTGTTGGAAATGCAATGTCAAAAATACACTGAGAAAGGATAATACTGTGTTTGATAAGTGGGGGAAGAAAAAAAAGAAAACACAGAGAGAAGCCAAAGATAATGAAAACATAAGGTAATTGTGACTTCAGTCTGCTGGGGCCTTCCCTCCATTGTCCAGTGCCATTTGCTTCCTGTTAGAAGCTGTTGTGTGTTCTAGTAAAGAAATTAAAGACTCTATATTTGTGACAGTAAAAGAAAAGGATGAACTCTTTAGAGCTCCTCAAAAATCCTAGTGTTTAGTTTTCAATGTTAAATTTCACTGAAATAATGGAATGCAGTGTATGCTATACAGAATATAGATAAAGGATTCTTAAAAAGAGTCCGTGAAAGGAATTCCAGGGCAATTGGGGCCTTGATGTTGTATAAAAATTGGATCTGTGCACACGTACACTGGGCTTCCTTTGTGGCTCAGACAGTAAAGAAATCGCCTGTGATGCAGGAAACCTGGGTTTGATCCCTGGTTTGGGAAGGTCCCCTGGAGAAGGGAATGGCAACCGACTCCAGTATTCCTATCTGGAGAATTCCATGCACAGAGGAGCCTGGTGGGTTATAGTCCATAGGGTCACAAAGATTGGGACACAACTGAAGCAACTTAGCACACACGCACATGCGTAATGCCATGTGTCTATCATTATGTATAGAATACGACTGAGTGACTAAGACTTTTCACTTTCACACATATATTCTTCTGAGTTTTCTCACCTTTCACACCTTTCTCACCTTTCATCTATCGTTTCATCTATCGTTAGTTCCTCCAGGTTAAGAATCACCGCTTCTAAGCAACTCTGCATTTATCCTGGGTCCTAGGGTCAAGCCATCTGAGCCTGACCAGACAAGCAGATCTGAGAAAGATCCTTCCCACAAACACTCAATTGCCATTTTTCGAAGATGACATTTCTCACCATGCTTCAATTTAGGACTGTTCAGGGGATCCCTTTCCAGAATTCAAGCATCGTGCTGAAAATACCAGAGGCTATTAATACTGCGTGTGTATTTATTTTCATGTCTTGGCAAGGGTGTGAACTGCGACATACAATCTTTGCATAGAGGCTACTGTGAAAGTTGGCCAGCAACCAGACAGATGTCTGGGGTTTGGCATAATGTTCTCCTCCACCTCTTTCTAAGCTGCAGAATGGTCCACAGAGTGCATTTGTGTTTCCAGTCTCTGTATCCTCATCTCTTCTACTCAAAAAAATCTTTTGGAATATAATAGACATACGATAAATTCAATTTTAAAGTGTACCATTCAGTAGTTTTTCGTCTGGTCACTGAATTATGCAACCATGACCACTAATTTTAAAACCTCCTATTTTTAAGAATCTCTTCTAAGCATTTTCTTCTAATATCTCTGAAACAACATTATGTTTCATTGACTTTTTGAAAGAAGATCTGTGTTCTCAAATTACCCCTGTAGATGTTTGTTAGTCACATATCTTAAGGGGAGGGTGTCTTGATAACATGCATTGGCTCCATCCCTTCTAGGGTCATGATTAACTCTTTGTGATTCAGTGTTTACCAAGAGAGCACTGATTAGTTTTCATAATGTAGGTAATGCCTCCTAGACAAAAAAAAAAAAAAAGAAATAAAAGAAATAGTGAACCATTTAAATATGCCATTTTTATAAGCCATGAGCAGTGAATATTTGTAATTTCACAAGGCTCTGAACAATGAAATGTTCATGAAATTTTCAGGATCACTCCACTGACTTCACAAAACTTTGAAAGAAGATGTATTTTAGGCCTATTACAAGTAATGTAACTTGCTCTTTTTTGAACACATAGCTATAATATTGTGTTTCTGGTAATTATAGTCGAAGACTTAAATATATTTTCATTCTCAACCTTTATTTATTCACTTGATCTCAAATATTTACTAAGTGCCTATCTATTATCTGCCAAGAGAGGTGGTGGGAAGGAAGATACAGTCTCAACCATAAAGAATACTTTTTTGCCATAACTTCTACCCTCATTACTGATTTTTTACTTTATAGATTTGCAAAGTGTTTGCATTTCCATGTTCAGCAAATTTATTAACTTAATAATTCTTGGTCCCTATTTCTTTGATAATGGTTTAGTCACTAGGTTGAGTCTTGACTTTTGTGACCCCATGGACTGTAGCCCACTAGACTCTGTCCAAGGGATTTCCTAGGCAAGAATACTGGAGTGGGTACCCCTTTCCTTCTCCAGGAGATCTTCCCAACTCAGGGATTGAGCCCATGTGTTCTGCATTGGCAGGTGGATCTGTCACAGCTGAGCCACCAGGGAAGCCCCTGTTTCTTATAAGT
The DNA here is from genome assembly GCA_022376925.1 of Tragulus kanchil. Lineage (NCBI taxonomy): Eukaryota > Metazoa > Chordata > Mammalia > Artiodactyla > Tragulidae > Tragulus > Tragulus kanchil. Next base: position 237,456,976 of record JAIOJX010000004.1, on the reverse strand, counting down.
AGGCCAAGTCCTCCTCTCCTTACAAACAAGCTTCAATTACACAGATGACCTTTTCCCCCTGTCGCTCCCAGGTTCGCTGGGTGGACACAGTCTTTTGTCAGTGTTGCAATGTTTCTACATCATTAAGGGATGTCATTTATGGTTTTCCAAGTGTAATTACTACCTGCTTTAATCAAAATAATCAATTATATAAAAGACGCATACAGTTAATTTGTATCCATTTTTAGGATATTATTTCCAATATATTTTAAATATTGCATTGGGCTTTCAGATAGCTAGTAGATTTTACCAGTCCCGAATTAAGCCATAATATACTCCTGGACTGTTGACTTGGGGTGGAGAACTGTGTATGTCTTTTGTTAATTTTCCTCCAGGTACGGCTTTTAAGTAGAGAAATATGAATAAAATGCTGGGAACTTTCTATCATCAGGTTTATACTGGAAAGGTCATGATGCTCAGGAAGCAATATGAAGCTAATCAAGGATAATAATGTTAATTTTGTCCAGAACAGAGAGAAGACAGAAGTTGTGAGTGTTGGAGAACATCTCATTCTATTACTTAACTTTACAAATGAGGCAATGGAATTCCAGAAAACTTAAATGACTAGTTGATCACTTATTAGCTAAAGTCATTACTTAAATGACTACTTATTAGCTAAAAATCCCAAATTCAAACCCTCTGATTCAAATTCCCAGCACAATGTTCTTTCTACTAGAGCATTTTCCATTTTATATGGGAAAGGGATTAAATGTGCATTCCATCGCTCACATGAGGTTCCTTTTAAATCAAAGACCTATTTATTCAATTGTTCTCTTTCTTGACCTTCCACTATTTTTCTTAAAGTCTATTTAACTTCAACTAGGGTTGGATGAACTATGTGTGTTGTCCTCAAGCTTAAGCATACATTAGAATCTTCTGGTTAAAACAGATTCCTGAGTATGGTCCCGAGTTTCTTTTTTTTTTTTTTTTAATTTCTATTTATTTATTTTTGGTTGTGCTGGGTTTTCATTGCTGTGTGTGGGCTTTCTTTAGTTGTAGAGAACGGGGGCTTCTCTTGTTGTGGAGCATGGGATCTAGGGCACAGCCTCAGTACTGTGGCCCATGGGCTTAGCTTCTCTGACGCATCATCCTGGAACAGAGATCAAACAGGTGTGCCTTGCCTTGGCAGGCAGATTCCTAATCCCTGGACTATTAGGGAAGTCCTAACGCTGAGTTTCTGATTCAGCAAGTTTGGGGTATGTATGTCTGTGAGAATTTGCGTTTCTAAGGAGTTTCCAGGTGATGCTGATTTGTCAGTTGGGCATCCCACTTCAAGATAGACAAACTTACATGAAGCAGGCTTGCCAATTCCTCTAAGGATTGTTAAGGGGCTTCTAACTCCTGTTGCTCACTGCTTTGACCTCTAAAAGTATAATAAATTATTAAAATACCCCATTCAAAAACTTAGTTGCTCTCTAGTCTTGGGGATTGGCTTCCACATCAAGACTGGTGTGAAAATGACTGTGTCTTCACAGATGGCTAGTGAGTCAGTCTGGAATAAGAAAGTAGCTATTTAGCACTTCTGATTAGCACTCAGAGCTCCAAAGACCCAGCCTTCTGCAGTGCTTCCTTCTTTTCCCATTAGTGTTGGAGAACATCTCATTCTATTACTTAACTTTACAAATGAGGCAATGGAATTCCAGAAAACTTAAATGACTAGTTGATCACTTATTAGCTAAAGTCATTACTTAAATGACTACTTATTAGCTAAAAATCCCAAATTCAAACCCTCTGATTCAAATTCCCAGCACAATGTTCTTTCTACTAGAGCATTTTCCATTTTATATGGGAAAGGGATTAAATGTGCATTCCATCGCTCACATGAGGTTCCTTTTAAATCAAAGACCTATTTATTCAATTGTTCTCTTTCTTGACCTTCCACTATTTTTCTTAAAGTCTATTTAACTTCAACTAGGGTTGGATGAACTATGTGTGTTGTCCTCAAGCTTAAGCATACATTAGAATCTTCTGGTTAAAACAGATTCCTGAGTATGGTCCCGAGTTTCTTTTTTTTTTTTTTTTAATTTCTATTTATTTATTTTTGGTTGTGCTGGGTTTTCATTGCTGTGTGTGGGCTTTCTTTAGTTGTAGAGAACGGGGGCTTCTCTTGTTGTGGAGCATGGGATCTAGGGCACAGCCTCAGTACTGTGGCCCATGGGCTTAGCTTCTCTGACGCATCATCCTGGAACAGAGATCAAACAGGTGTGCCTTGCCTTGGCAGGCAGATTCCTAATCCCTGGACTATTAGGGAAGTCCTAACGCTGAGTTTCTGATTCAGCAAGTTTGGGGTATGTATGTCTGTGAGAATTTGCATTTCTAAGGAGTTTCCAGGTGATGCTGATTTGTCAGTTGGGCATCCCACTTCAAGATAGACAAACTTACATGAAGCAGGCTTGCCAATTCCTCTAAGGATTGTTAAGGGGCTTCTAACTCCTGTTGCTCACTGCTTTGACCTCTAAAAGTATAATAAATTATTAAAATACCCCATTCAAAAACTTAGTTGCTCTCTAGTCTTGGGGATTGGCTTCCACATCAAGACTGGTGTGAAAATGACTGTGTCTTCACAGATGGCTAGTGAGTCAGTCTGGAATAAGAAAGTAGCTATTTAGCACTTCTGATTAGCACTCAGAGCTCCAAAGACCCAGCCTTCTGACTAGTGCTTCCTTCTTTTTCCCTTAACAAAAACAATTAATGTAAAAAGTGCCAATGATAAGAAGATACTTGTAAAAAATATTTCCCATGAACCTCCTCATGCCTTCAACCCTTAAAGAGGGAGAGAATTAACATATCACTGTAGTAGTCAGGATTCCTAGTTACAAAAATAGAATTGAGGCTAGCCAGTATAAACAGAAAGATTAATATAAGGTATCAGGTAGCTTACAGAATGTGAGTTGGCCGAGAAGAATGTGAGTCCCATAGCACCTTTGGGGGAATGTGGGGTTTAGCTTTCTAATTTTGAACTCCACAGGGAGGATATGATAGAAGGAGACAGGAATGGTTGTAGAGTGAACCACACTGCAGCATCTGCCACAATTACCACAACTAAGCTTTATTCTCAAGCTAGATGATAATAAAATACTAGATCTTGGTTTCACATGCTCACATAATTATTTAGGTTTTAGCCTAGTGTTAAAGGAGAGATTGTAGGAAACTGACAAATAAAGTGAAATCTTTGTAAATAATTCTGCTGGTATACTGGCAGAAAGGTTAGCGGTTTCTGGTCCTTGGATGCCTGGGATTTCAGGATTCACAAAGACCTTTTATCTGAAGAAACAATTTTCTAAAGATAATCTGGTGGCTGTTTCAACCCAATACCGATTATTTTGTTGTCTTATATCTTATACTCTGTTTATAGTTTGCACTATGTTTCTGTAGTGTGAGAGTATTTATTGAAATTGACATTTTTTGAAAGAATACTGGCTATAGTATGTTAAGGATAAGGATTCATTCTACTCTTAGGATATGTCAGATTAGAAACATCATTGGCTTTAGTAAACAGCAGGTCTTATGAACTATGAAATTTGAGATGTCTTACTTTATAATTAAAACAATTTCTTTTAAAATAGAACCTTAATTCTATGAGTTAGGATATCACTAAACATGGAACAACTGACTGGTTCAAAATTGGGAAAGAAGTATGGCAAGGCTGTATATTGTCATCCTGTTTATTTAGCTTATATGCAGAGCACATCATGCAAAATGCCAGGCTGGATGAATCACAAGCTGGAATCAAGATTGCTGGCAGAAATATCACCAACCTCAGATATGTAAATAATACAATTCTAATGGCAAAACATGAAGAGAAACTAAAGAGCCTCTTGATGAGGATAAAAGAGGAGAGTGAAAAAGCTGACTTCAGACTCAGTGTTTAAAAAACTAAGATCATGGCATCAGGTCTCATCACTCCCTGGCAAACAGAAAGGAGAAAAAGTATAAGAAGTGACAGATTTTATTTGAGGGGGCGGGGTGCAAAATCATTGTGGATAGTGATTGCAGCCATGATATTAAAAGATGCTTGCTCCTTGGAAGGAAAGCTGTGACCAGTGTAGTGACAGTATCAGTCGTTCAGTCATGTCTGACCTTTGCAATCCCATGGACTGTAGCATCTGCCAAAATTACCACAACTAAGCTTTATTCTCAAGCTAGATGATAATAAAATACTAGATCTTGGTTTCACATGCTCACATAATTATTTAGGTTTTAGCCTAGTGTTAAAGGAGAGATTGTAGGAAACTGACAAATAAAGTGAAATCTTTGTAAATAATTCTGCTGGTATACTGGCAGAAAGGTTAGCGGTTTCTGGTCCTTGGATGCCTGGGATTTCAGGATTCACAAAGACCTTTTATCTGAAGAAACAATTTTCTAAAGATAATCTGGTGGCTGTTTCAACCCAATACCGATTATTTTGTTGTCTTATATCTTATACTCTGTTTATAGTTTGCACTATGTTTCTGTAGTGTGAGAGTATTTATTGAAATTGACATTTTTTGAAAGAATACTGGCTATAGTATGTTAAGGATAAGGATTCATTCTACTCTTAGGATATGTCAGATTAGAAACATCATTGGCTTTAGTAAACAGCAGGTCTTATGAACTATGAAATTTGAGATGTCTTACTTTATAATTAAAACAATTTCTTTTAAAATAGAACCTTAATTCTATGAGTTAGGATATCACTAAACATGGAACAACTGACTGGTTCAAAATTGGGAAAGAAGTATGGCAAGGCTGTATATTGTCATCCTGTTTATTTAGCTTATATGCAGAGCACATCATGCAAAATGCCAGGCTGGATGAATCACAAGCTGGAATCAAGATTGCTGGCAGAAATATCACCAACCTCAGATATGTAAATAATACAATTCTAATGGCAAAACATGAAGAGAAACTAAAGAGCCTCTTGATGAGGATAAAAGAGGAGAGTGAAAAAGCTGACTTCAGACTCAGTGTTTAAAAAACTAAGATCATGGCATCAGGTCTCATCACTCCCTGGCAAACAGAAAGGAGAAAAAGTATAAGAAGTGACAGATTTTATTTGAGGGGGCGGGGTGCAAAATCATTGTGGATAGTGATTGCAGCCATGATATTAAAAGATGCTTGCTCCTTGGAAGGAAAGCTGTGACCAGTGTAGTGACAGTATCAGTCGTTCAGTCATGTCTGACCCTTTGCAATCCCATGGACTGTAGTCCATCAGGCTTCTCTGTCCATTGAATTCTCTAAGCAAGAATACTGGAGTGGGTTGCCATGCCTTTCTTAAGCGGATCTTTCTGATACAGGTTTAACCCAGGTTTCTTGCATTGCAGGCAGATTCTTTACTGTCTGAGCCATCAGGAAGCACCAGCCTAGGCAGTGCATTAAAAAGCAGAGACATCACTTTACTGACAAAAGGTCAGTATAATCAAAGCTATGGTTTTTCCAGTCGTCATGTATGGATAGCTGTGAGAGTTGGACCATAAGGGTTGAGCTCCAAAGAACTGATACTTTCAGATTGTGGTGCTGGAGAAGATTCTTGAGAGTTCCTTGGAGAACAAAGAGATCAAACCAGTCAACCCTAAATGAAATCACCCTTGAATATTCATTGGAAGGACCGATGCTCTAATTGAAACTCCATTACTTTGGCCACCTGATGCAAAGAGCCAACTCATTTGAAATGACCCTGATGTTGGGAAAGATTGAAGGCAAAAGGAGAAGAGGGCATCAGAGAATGAGATGATTAGTTTATAGCATAACTGACTCAATAGAACATGAGTTTGAGCAAACTCTGGGAGATAGGGAAGGATAGGGAGGCCTGGCATATTACAGTCATTGGGGTTGATGCTATACCATTGGGTAAACCATCTAAACTGCTAAAACAGACTCACAGTGCAGTGAGAGTTTATTTTTCTCTTAAGTATCTGTCTAGAAGCAGGCTATGCAGAGCTGGTGTATTAACTCTGTTATATTTAACATATAGCTTCCATTTCTGTGTCCATGTTGGCTATAGCAACCCTCCCCCAGACAGATGAAGAGGAAAAGAGGAAATGGAATGCATAGCGCTTCTCTGGTGGCTCAGACAGTAAAGAATCTGACTGAAGTGCAGGAGACCTGTGTTTAATCCCTGGGTTGGGAAGATCTTCTGGAGAAGGAAATGGCAACTCACTCTAGTATTCTTGCCTGGAGAATTCCATGGACAGAGGAGTCTGGCAGGCCACAGTCCACGGGGCTGCGAAGAGTCAGACACAACTGAGTGACGAACACTTTTCCCTTCTAGATAAGACTAAAACCTACAAGTAATATATACCACTCATGGCTCACATGCCAATAGTGAGAACTTAGGCACAGAGCCATCCCTAGTTACAATGGAGGTTATAACTTGTCATCTGTAGTTGGAAGGTCTTGAAGCTGTTGAAAATCTGGACTGGGGGTTTTAATTCCAGAAAGAAGAAATAAGTGGAATTGATGTATGGCTAGCAGTCTTTGCTACAATGGCTTATTTGAAATTGTTGGGTGGTTTTCTGCATATGGGGGTGAATTCTACTGTGGCCATCTGTGCTGGAAATGAAACTTCTTCAAAGAGTCAATAAAGAAGATTAAACTGATTAAACTGTATTAAACTGAATTCCTGGTAAACAGATCAGGAAATAATAGAATATCAGTGTTTGAAAGAAATCTCAAGGACCATGCAGTCCAACTACTCACCTGAGAAGCTCAACAGAAGCCACTCTCTTTTATTTATTTATTTTTTTTGCCACTCTCTTTTAGATTTGCCCAATATTACTTGTGAAAAGAAAGGACTTCATCCAAAATCACAGAACTGTTGGTGATAATTAAGACTAGAATCTAGAGAACATGGTGAATTTAATTTTCCTTCTACTGCCCCTGAATGGACCCTTCTGAGCTTAGTTTCTAACATGCCACGGTCAGAGAAGAGATATGTGTTTATTATAAGCTGCAACAATCTATGTATTTTTAGAGTACTGTGACATGGTGTAGAATATAATTGAGCTAGTATATTGAATTGTAATGCCTGCTTTCAGTTATGGAAACAGTGGAGCCTTGTTAGAACACAGTTGGTGATTACACATCTTTGAATGACCATACAAGTTGGTTTAAAGAGTATTGAAGTGGAATTCAGTAACAGGACCTAATTCTTGGCCATTCACTGTCTATATGACTCTGACGAAATCATAACATCTTTGAAACCTGGCTTATTTCTAAAATCAGATTAAAATCGAACTGTAGTGCAGATGGTACACTATTTAACTACTGGCATAACACAAGTTCTGACCAGTCAGAACAGATGCCAGTCATGAAAAACTTAGGGAAATTGGTGCATCCTAGAAGAATTTCAGCCAGCTTTTGGCTCCCGAACACTTTTCCCTTCTAGATAAGACTAAAACCTACAAGTAATATATACCACTCATGGCTCACATGCCAATAGTGAGAACTTAGGCACAGAGCCATCCCTAGTTACAATGGAGGTTATAACTTGTCATCTGTAGTTGGAAGGTCTTGAAGCTGTTGAAAATCTGGACTGGGGGTTTTAATTCCAGAAAGAAGAAATAAGTGGAATTGATGTATGGCTAGCAGTCTTTGCTACAATGGCTTATTTGAAATTGTTGGGTGGTTTTCTGCATATGGGGGTGAATTCTACTGTGGCCATCTGTGCTGGAAATGAAACTTCTTCAAAGAGTCAATAAAGAAGATTAAACTGATTAAACTGTATTAAACTGAATTCCTGGTAAACAGATCAGGAAATAATAGAATATCAGTGTTTGAAAGAAATCTCAAGGACCATGCAGTCCAACTACTCACCTGAGAAGCTCAACAGAAGCCACTCTCTTTTATTTATTTATTTTTTTTGCCACTCTCTTTTAGATTTGCCCAATATTACTTGTGAAAAGAAAGGACTTCATCCAAAATCACAGAACTGTTGGTGATAATTAAGACTAGAATCTAGAGAACATGGTGAATTTAATTTTCCTTCTACTGCCCCTGAATGGACCCTTCTGAGCTTAGTTTCTAACATGCCACGGTCAGAGAAGAGATATGTGTTTATTATAAGCTGCAACAATCTATGTATTTTTAGAGTACTGTGACATGGTGTAGAATATAATTGAGCTAGTATATTGAATTGTAATGCCTGCTTTCAGTTATGGAAACAGTGGAGCCTTGTTAGAACACAGTTGGTGATTACACATCTTTGAATGACCATACAAGTTGGTTTAAAGAGTATTGAAGTGGAATTCAGTAACAGGACCTAATTCTTGGCCATTCACTGTCTATATGACTCTGACGAAATCATAACATCTTTGAAACCTGGCTTATTTCTAAAATCAGATTAAAATCGAACTGTAGTGCAGATGGTACACTATTTAACTACTGGCATAACACAAGTTCTGACCAGTCAGAACAGATGCCAGTCATGAAAAACTTAGGGAAATTGGTGCATCCTAGAAGAATTTCAGCCAGCTTTTGGCTCTAAGAATTTTTTTTGAAACTGAATGGTACACTGTAGCAAGCTGCCACAGTAGCCTGCATCCTTGGTATTCACTGTCACCTTTGGTACTTATGTGATAAAAGAGTATATTGATACTTCTGCCTAATGACTAAATGTTATTCTTAGACCTCGGATTTCAAATAAATTTTTTAAAGTAACTGATTTCTGTAAGATTGTTCTGGAACAATGAGCAAGTATCATCTGATTAAAAGACCCAGAGTTTCCCAGGCCCTCTGTAAAACAAAATATAAAGCAATGTAGAGACTGGCTTCAAAAATGACAAGAAATCCATTTGGCCATAAAAGGATAGAGCTCACTTCAAAAGCCTGACACATTTCATGACTTTTCTAAAGGCCTCAGCTCCAAAGAGAGGACAATTGTGGTTGTGTAGGTGAGCCTGAAAATAATCTTTAGTAAGGCAGAGATAAACAAATGACAACAGAATCCATTCAGGATAAATTGCACAGAATAATTCTAAATTATGGCCTTGAAGTTCCCACTTCACTTATAGGAATGAGATAAGGCAAAACACTCCAGTTAATGGAACAGGACCTACTAATTTCCTGAAAAAGACAAAAGGAGCGGAGTGCATCACCTTCACATGGAAGGAACAATTTTCCTCCGTCTCCACATTGACAATAAGAGCCTGTGTCCAGGAAGAAAGTGATAGGAGAGGCAGTCTCAGATCAAAACAAAGAATAAAGCAAAGCCAAACAATGACTGTTACCAGTTCCAAAGGTGAGTTCACCTTCTTGGCTTTCAGCTCTTTCAGCTGTCTTGTTCTTTGCAAGACTCCCTGACCACAGTGTTGAATCTGTTCTCTGCTTCTCCACTTGTCTGTGTATATGTGTGCACACATTTTAATCATTTGTAAATAGCTTTTCCTCTAGGCTATTTTTTTCCTGGCTCCTGAAAAAGCCCCCGTGCCCCTTCCCTACGATTAAAATCGAACTGTATCATGGTCTATTTAACTACTGGCATAACACAAGTTCTGACCAGTCAGAACAGATGCCAGTCATGAAAAACTAAGGGAAATTGGTGCTTCCTAGAAGAAGTTCAGCCAGCTTGTGGCTCTAAGAATTTTTTTTGAAACTGAATGGTACACTGTAGCAAGCTGCCACAGTAGCCTGCATCCTTGGTATTCACTGTCACCTTTGGTACTTATGTGATAAAAGAGTATATTGATACTTCTGCCTAATGACTAAATGTTATTCTTAGACCTCGGATTTCAAATAAATTTTTTAAAGTAACTGATTTCTGTAAGATTGTTCTGGAACAATGAGCAAGTATCATCTGATTAAAAGACCCAGAGTTTCCCAGGCCCTCTGTAAAACAAAATATAAAGCAATGTAGAGACTGGCTTCAAAAATGACAAGAAATCCATTTGGCCATAAAAGGATAGAGCTCACTTCAAAAGCCTGACACATTTCATGACTTTTCTAAAGGCCTCAGCTCCAAAGAGAGGACAATTGTGGTTGTGTAGGTGAGCCTGAAAATAATCTTTAGTAAGGCAGAGATAAACAAATGACAACAGAATCCATTCAGGATAAATTGCACAGAATAATTCTAAATTATGGCCTTGAAGTTCCCACTTCACTTATAGGAATGAGATAAGGCAAAACACTCCAGTTAATGGAACAGGACCTACTAATTTCCTGAAAAAGACAAAAGGAGCGGAGTGCATCACCTTCACATGGAAGGAACAATTTTCCTCCGTCTCCACATTGACAATAAGAGCCTGTGTCCAGGAAGAAAGTGATAGGAGAGGCAGTCTCAGATCAAAACAAAGAATAAAGCAAAGCCAAACAATGACTGTTACCAGTTCCAAAGGTGAGTTCACCTTCTTGGCTTTCAGCTCTTTCAGCTGTCTTGTTCTTTGCAAGACTCCCTGACCACAGTGTTGAATCTGTTCTCTGCTTCTCCACTTGTCTGTGTATATGTGTGCACACATTTTAATCATTTGTAAATAGCTTTTCCTCTAGGCTATTTTTTTCCTGGCTCCTGAAAAAGCAGTGCCTCTCTTCCATGAACATAGAACTATCACCACCATCTTATCTTGTCTTATTTACTTGTGGAAAATGGATAGATGAAGAGTTCTGGCTTGTTTGGAACTGAAAAGAAGCATTCTTGTATGATATGAAAGCATTAAAGGTCAGATGATCTGCAGAGCTGGGGAAGGTGCTCAATTCCCAGAAGCCCACTGATTAGGGTAGTTCTCCTGGGAATGGGGCCATGGTCACTCCAGCTCATCTTCTGGTCTTCTTGGTGCTTCCTTACCCTAACACCACTCCTACTCAAGGGTCATACCTGCCTTGTGCTTTTGCAGCCTGTAGAAGAAGTGGAACATTTGTATTGGGCAAAGAAAGAGAAGTGAAATTCCACCATGGCAGCAGTTCATAGATCTTTCTTCTAGAACATCTAGGGAAGAGTCTCTCAGTTCCTCCACTAACAGGCCTGATTTCCTGAGGCTTTTCACTGTGGTCTAGATAATGAGTACAGGAGAAAGAAGTGACTTTTGTTTCTATTTCCAGGGTATCTGGGTATCTGGCCTTGTTCACATCCAGGCTTCCTGAACCTACCGTCTTCTCTCCCCATGTCCTTTGGAGGAATCATGTAGATAAGTGGGGTCTTGTGTCTCCCTTGCCATTCTGGGGGGATGAAATGAATCCTCTCCCTCATGTTCTTCCTCCTTCAATCCTGCCCTTCTTTCCTTCCTCTCTTTGCACTTTTTTTCTCACAAATTTTTGTCTCTCACACATGCCATTGGGAAAGCCTTTATTGTCTTGTTGAGTTCCTTCCACATTTTGGAACAATCTTGGGAAGCTGTGTTTTTGTGGGGCAACTTAGGAACTTAAGCTTGTCTGCAAGGCCCTCCCTCCTCCAGATGTTATTGTTCAGTTTCTCAATTATGTACAACTTTTGTGACCTCATGGACTGCAGCACACTAGGCCTCCCTGTCCCTTATCATTTTCCAGGGTTCACCCAAATTCATGTCCATTGAATCAGTGATGCTATACAACCATCTTATCCTCTGGTTTGACCACTTGCTGTCCAAGAGACTCCTAAGAGTCCTCTCCAGCACCACAAATCAAAAGCATCAGTGCAAATGACTACTCAAGCTACTGGAAAAACTGCATCCATACATGACTACTGGAAAAACCATAGCTTTGACTATATGCACTTCCTCCAGAATGGACCTCAAACTCCATAAGAAACATGGCTTTGAGTCTCTTTTCCAGATCACTATAAAACAGTATGACTTCTTACAAGACTTGGTTCATATTGTTAGGAATGGATTTATATTATTAGCATGACATTTAGGAGGTGGTAGGATAACAACTGGGCTTCCCTGGTGGCTCAGATGGTAAAGAATCTGCTTGCAATGCAAAATACCCAGGTTCAATCCCTGGGTTGGGAAGATCCCCTGGAGGAGGGCATGGCAACCCACTCCAGTATTCTTTCCTGGAGTTCCATGGATAGAGGAGTCTGGTGGGCTACCGTCCATGTGGTTTCAAAGAGTTCAAACACAACTGAATGGCCAAGACTTTGATTTCCAGGATATCAATTATGTAGAGTAATGAGGAAAGGCTTTCAGAACATGCATAATGTAGTAAATGGAGTAGAAAGAGAGATTTTGGGTTATTCTACCCTGGGTTCAAATCTCAAGTTTGTCACTTGCTGTGACTGGGGAGAGTTACTGTAATTTCTTTGAACATCAATTTCCTTATCTGAACAGCTAATATCATAGGATTGTTGAAGCCCCAAATCCTGCCTTGAGAAGATGCCTAGTCAATGTAAACATCTCAGCTACGTTGCTCTTAATTCTCCAGTTACCTTTTTTTCCTCTTAATTGCACCTACTACTTGTTAAGGGCATGCATTTTGCCCCACTGGTCTATGCACTTTGTCTAATTTAACTCTCATTACAAGCCTATGAACCAGCTATACTTCCAAGCAACTGGTGAAAAGCTGTGACTCTGAAGGATTAAATAACTCACTTGAGAACACCCTGCTGGGAAGCAACCCAACAGGAGAGCTGAACTCTGCTTCCCTGTGGCAGGCTGATTCCAGAACTCTTACGCTGAACCAACCACACACCCTTCGTCCTGCTGCATTTCCTTTGGTACCCAAAGCAGAGAGTCAAATGGGACAGCCACACCTTTCACATAGACACAATAATTAAAATAGCTGTGATGTGATCAATGAGAAGAAGTTAGTGTTTCATCATGACCTGCTATGGAATTGACCATCTATATGTGTGTGATGGATTCATATGCAGTGTGTATGTATGTGTGTGGTATGTGTTTGCAAGTGTTGTGTGTTCATGTTTATTATGTGAACAAGTATATGGAAAGGATGATGCATGTAATGCGTATGTTTAGGTATTTGTATGGGCTTCCCAGGTGGCACTAGTGGTAAAGAATCCACCTGCTAAGGCAGGAGACATAAGAGACGTGGGTGCAGTCCCTTGGTCGGGAAGATTTCCTGAAGGAGGAAATGGCAACCTGCTCTAGTATTATTGCCTGAAGAATCCCATGGACAGAGGAGCCTGGCAGGCAGCACTCCTAGGAAAGATTGTTATCAGAAAGAAACAGTCCTAAGAAAGAAACAAAGAGTCAGAACATGCATAATGTAGTAAATGGAGTAGAAAGAGAGATTTTGGGTTATTCTACCCTGGGTTCAAATCTCAAGTTTGTCACTTGCTGTGACTGGGGAGAGTTACTGTAATTTCTTTGAACATCAATTTCCTTATCTGAACAGCTAATATCATAGGATTGTTGAAGCCCCAAATCCTGCCTTGAGAAGATGCCTAGTCAATGTAAACATCTCAGCTACGTTGCTCTTAATTCTCCAGTTACCTTTTTTTCCTCTTAATTGCACCTACTACTTGTTAAGGGCATGCATTTTGCCCCACTGGTCTATATGCACTTTGTCTAATTTAATTCTCATTACAAGCCTATGAACCAGCTATACTTCCAAGCAACTGGTGAAAAGCTGTGACTCTGAAGGATTAAATAACTCACTTGAGAACACCCTGCTGGGAAGCAACCCAACAGGAGAGCTGAACTCTGCTTCCCTGTGGCAGGCTGATTCCAGAACTCTTACGCTGAACCAACCACACACCCTTCGTCCTGCTGCATTTCCTTTGGTACCCAAAGCAGAGAGTCAAATGGGACAGCCACACCTTTCACATAGACACAATAATTAAAATAGCTGTGATGTGATCAATGAGAAGAAGTTAGTGTTTCATCATGACCTGCTATGGAATTGACCATCTATATGTGTGTGATGGATTCATATGCAGTGTGTATGTATGTGTGTGGTATGTGTTTGCAAGTGTTGTGTGTTCATGTTTATTATGTGAACAAGTATATGGAAAGGATGATGCATGTAATGCGTATGTTTAGGTATTTGTATGGGCTTCCCAGGTGGCACTAGTGGTAAAGAATCCACCTGCTAAGGCAGGAGACATAAGAGACGTGGGTGCAGTCCCTTGGTCGGGAAGATTTCCTGAAGGAGGAAATGGCAACCTGCTCTAGTATTATTGCCTGAAGAATCCCATGGACAGAGGAGCCTGGCAGGCAGCACTCCTAGGAAAGATTGTTATCAGAAAGAAACAGTCCTAAGAAAGAAACAAAGAGTCAGAAATGACTAAAGTGACAGCATGCATTTGTATATATTATGTGTGTGTATTATGTGTTTGTGTAGCCTGCATATGCATGTGCTGTGTGTGCCTGTGAAAGGGTCTGTATATGTGATGTGTGTGGTATGTATGTGGTTGTTTGCATACATGTGAGTGTATACATGTGTGGTGTCTCAGTATGTGTGATACATTTGTACATGGTATGTGTGTTATGTGCATTATGTGTATATGATGTATATGTATGTGTGTGGTAGCATGCACACACTGTAGCTGTGTGTGTGAGAGAGTGGCGGGGTATGTAGTATAGCCACAGGTAGCCTTTTATCCTTTAGTTGTCCCTGGCTGACTAGAGAGCTATACAAGTCATTGTCGCAATTAGTTCTGTCTTGAAATAAGCTAAATAAGGTCATATCCTAGAAATAACATCTCCTTCTTTCTTGGCGCTTCCAAAGTCATGATAGATTTTGGGCAGAAATATCTAACCAATTCATTCCAGTAGGTTTCCTTGGTCCCGATCTTCTGGGGAGCTGGTGTATTTTGGAAGGAAGTGAGTGTGTGTGGTGGTTGGGTATGGATGGGGTTGGGGGTGATTGGGAGGCCACTTTAAAAATGTTAAAAAAACAATTAATAGCGTTGCTCACTGGTTTGTAGATGTGTTTCATTGCCAGTCAGAGACAGCATTAGATTTGCACTGGCAACAGCCCTTCTTCCAAGTGGACTAACATTTCAGATTGATTTTGTTGGACTCAAACCGAGCTTTCAAAATTGGTTAGAGTCATATTTCTCAATCTGCAAATAAACTTGTCCACCTGCAAGAGGTGTGACAAAGAACCCTGGACAGCCTCCTTAGAAGCTCCCTCATCTTAATATCTAAAAATAAAAACCATGCCTTCTGGCAGCTAAAAACTCTACTTTCCATTTCTTAAGATCATTTTTTTATTAGGCTTCTGAAAAATAAACCTGTCATAGATCTGAGGTGCAGAGACAGAATGTGAAGACAAATACCACTTGCTGAACATTCCTGCCGCTTGTCCCCACATGCACTCTATTCAAAGAGTTGGCCTAAAATGCAATTTTGAAACTGAAACAACAAGCCTTTTCTCAGAATCCTCTGGCAGAGGAGCTGAGGTAGCTTCAGTTAGCAGTGCACCAGATTCTAATTACTCCCTCAGGAGCCAGTCATTAGGCGAAAACCTGCATAATGTTCTAGCTCCTGCCCGAAGCAGATGCTGACATATTTCTCATTTTGTTGTTTCCTGCCATTTGGAGAGGTTGCTATTTGTCACACACTAAGCAGAGGAGGAGAGGACAGCAAAG
This sequence comes from Tragulus kanchil, assembly GCA_022376925.1. Classification (NCBI taxonomy): domain Eukaryota; kingdom Metazoa; phylum Chordata; class Mammalia; order Artiodactyla; family Tragulidae; genus Tragulus; species Tragulus kanchil. The sequence continues at coordinate 237,441,498 of JAIOJX010000004.1, read as the reverse complement.
TGCATTTCAGTTACTTGGATACATTTTGTAAATAACTGAAAGATGTGGCTGTTCTGAAATGCTTTCCTCTTCTGTGTTGCTGCAACCTGCCATTGCCTTACCCTCTGGTGACTTGGGAGCCTCTCAACTGTCCTTGTTCAGAAGGGCTTCGGGGGCCATAACAGGTGTATGGGAGCTGAATGATCAGGACTGGAGGTCTGCCCCTTCAAATTTCCAGTGCCTTCAGTTTCACTCAAAACATACTATGCTAGGATTTTACATAACATTTAAATTCAAGGAAAAAAGTAGATAAACCCACTTCACTGTAACCTTAAAAGATTATAGTGAGTATTGCCCTGTGAAAGAGACTGTGAGTATTGCATCGTGACTGTCCCAAAGGTAAGAAGGGCCAGTGATCAACTCGTAGAATGTTCTTAATGCTCACTAAAACCCTGACCCAGGATCATCAGCCATTGATGTACAGGAGAAACCTCTAATTCAGAATCTCTTTACTGCTTCAATTCTTCCCTATCAGAAAACATGAGTAACTTACGATGAACTGGGAAGATATGCGAGAGGCAGACAATGAGAGATCTTATAAACCAGGTTAAAAGGATGGACTTTATCTTCAAAGTTATAAAGTTCCATAGTGCAGCTCAGCAGGTTTGAGTTCTAGGAAGATCAGTGTGGCTGCTGGGTGGGAAATTAATTGAAGAACAGCAAAAATGGAGATGGAGAAACCAAATATGATGCTAGTGCCTTTTTCTTTTCTCTCCATTTTTTAAAAATATTTTTAAAAAGGCTTTCTCTATGATGGATGGCAAGGTTAAGTTAGAAGAGTGCTAACAGAGCACTTGTGAAAGTCATTCATTCATTCAGCTATTCAATTTATTTATTCATTCAATTTAATCAAGAAATATTCAATACCTACTATATGTCTGGCATTTTTTCTAGGCATTTAGGACAAAAGCTACTGACCTCAGGGAGTTCATGTTCTAGAATGGAGACAGAGAGTCAACAAATAAATATTTAGTGTATTAGGTGGTCACAAACAGTCAGACACAACTGAAGAGACTTAGCTCACATATTAGATTGTAATACCAACTAACCAGAAAAGGAGAGATAGAGCATGCAAAGAGTAGGGTGGCAGAAATTTTTAAAAGCTATGATGGTCATTGAAAGCCTAAGAAAATGAAGTTTCAGCAAAGATCCAGTAGAGGTGAGGTGTGGAGAGTTGACTGTGTGATTATATACAAAAGGGCATTTCAGGCAGTGGGAACACAGGATCACAGACTGCAAGAGAATGTAATTGAAATGCTCAAGGAAGAGCAAAGAGGTCAGTAAATCTGTAATTGCAGAAGCAAAGAGGAAGGGAGAAGGAGATGAGCTTGGAGAAGATGGAAACAGGGCACACAGCAATCAAAGCATTTTGGCTTTACTCTGAGTGGCCTGGAAGATTTTTTTTTTTTTTTGGCTGCACCACATGGCCTGTGGAACTTCCATGGCCAGGAATCAAACCCAGAACTCCTGAACTGGAAAGGTGGCGTCTTAATCCCTGAACCAGGGAAGTCCTAAGTGAGCTGGACATTGTTGGAGGGTTTTGAGTAGAGAAGAGACATGATCTAACTTACGATTTCACAGGCTCTTTCTAGCTACTGTGCTGAGGATAGATTCTGGAGGGCAAAAGTAAGTCAGGGAGATCCTGGAGGAGGAAATTGCCATAATACAGCTAGGAGGTGGTGGTGTGTTGGATCAGAGAAAAGGAAGTGGGATTCTGGATCTATGCTAAAGGAGAGCTGATAGGATACACTGAAGGATTGGATTTAGGGTATGAGAGGAAAGAAGAGTTAGAAATGAAAGACTAGAGCTACCATTAACTGAGATGGCGCAGATGACTTGAGTTAAAATTCTGTATAAGAAATACAGTTTGAGACACATTAAGTTTGAGATGCCTATCATACAAGAAAGCATTGTGTTACTTAACTGGAGTTTAGTAAAGAGGTCTAAGCTGGACTTCGAAATTTGTGAAATCTCCGATTATAAGTGATGTTTAAAGCCACAAACTAGATGTGGTCAGTAGGGAGAGGATGCAACTTACAGAAGAGATGAAAGTGAACCTCAGCAATGATCTTCTGTAATTTACAATTAACTCCTTGGATATTTCCCAGGAGCCCATTATCAGGAGTTTCATAAAATTATCTCATCATTTTTTTCATCTTTTCTATAATGAATTCTTGTTCCAACACAACAGTTTTATTTTCTACTGATTCAAAATATAAATTAATATTATATTCTACATATTTGGTTTAAATAGAACTAACAGGTAACCTCGGAACCTAATTCACACTTTTCAACAATGTTTTTATGGGAACATATATTCTGAACTTCAAATAAAGTGTCTTTCAAATTACCTCTGGAACTTATCCCATTTTAATCTGGAAACTAACTGTTGTTCCAATGCAGAAGAGAATATACATTTTTAATATCTTTTATATCTTTCCATTTGATCAAATATCCTTTCTATTCATCAATAATTCTTATAATGCAAACAAAATATTTCTTTGAATTTTAATATTATACTATAATTATTTTTAATTTTGCTTTTACAGAGTTTTAAATTTTTAGGTTTACTGAACTCCTGAACTGAAAGGGGATCCAAGGGAAGTCCTAAGTGAGCTGGACATTGTTGGAGGGTTTTGAGTAGAGAAGAGACATGATCTAACTTACGATTTCACAGGCTCTTTCTAGCTACTGTGCTGAGGATAGATTCTGGAGGGCAAAAGTAAGTCAGGGAGATCCTGGAGGAGGAAATTGCCATAATACAGCTAGGAGGTGGTGGTGTGTTGGATCAGAGAAAAGGAAGTGGGATTCTGGATCTATGCTAAAGGAGAGCTGATAGGATACACTGAAGGATTGGATTTAGGGTATGAGAGGAAAGAAGAGTTAGAAATGAAAGACTAGAGCTACCATTAACTGAGATGGCGCAGATGACTTGAGTTAAAATTCTGTATAAGAAATACAGTTTGAGACACATTAAGTTTGAGATGCCTATCATACAAGAAAGCATTGTGTTACTTAACTGGAGTTTAGTAAAGAGGTCTAAGCTGGACTTCGAAATTTGTGAAATCTCCGATTATAAGTGATGTTTAAAGCCACAAACTAGATGTGGTCAGTAGGGAGAGGATGCAACTTACAGAAGAGATGAAAGTGAACCTCAGCAATGATCTTCTGTAATTTACAATTAACTCCTTGGATATTTCCCAGGAGCCCATTATCAGGAGTTTCATAAAATTATCTCATCATTTTTTTCATCTTTTCTATAATGAATTCTTGTTCCAACACAACAGTTTTATTTTCTACTGATTCAAAATATAAATTAATATTATATTCTACATATTTGGTTTAAATAGAACTAACAGGTAACCTCGGAACCTAATTCACACTTTTCAACAATGTTTTTATGGGAACATATATTCTGAACTTCAAATAAAGTGTCTTTCAAATTACCTCTGGAACTTATCCCATTTTAATCTGGAAACTAACTGTTGTTCCAATGCAGAAGAGAATATACATTTTTAATATCTTTTATATCTTTCCATTTGATCAAATATCCTTTCTATTCATCAATAATTCTTATAATGCAAACAAAATATTTCTTTGAATTTTAATATTATACTATAATTATTTTTAATTTTGCTTTTACAGAGTTTTGTTTACAGCTCTGTATAATTCCAAATCTGTCATAGGCATATCTTGGACTCTTCCCACCTGAGCCCCACCCCACACTCCTCCCTATCCTGCCCCTCCAGGTTATTGCATAGCCCCTGTGTAAGATCCCTTAGTTCCACAGTGCATTCACAACGGTTATCTCTTTTACACATGATAATGTAGGTTTCCATGTTACTCCTTCCAAATCTCTCACTCACTCTTCCCTGCCCTCAATGTCCATAGGTCTGTTCTCTATGTCTGTTTCTCCATTGCGGTTCTGCATGTGTATTTATTGGTACCATCTTACTAGATTCCATATATATGTGTTAGTATACTGTACTTGTCTTTCTCTTTTTGACTTTTACTTTGTATAATAGGTTCTAAATTCATCCACCTCATTAGGACTGATTCTTCTGCGTTTCTTTTTGCAGCTGAGAAATATTCCATTGTATATAAGTACCATAACTTCTTTATCCATTCATTTGTTGATGGACAATCTAGGTTGCTTCCATATTCTTTTTTCTTTTTTTTTAAAGATTTATTTATTTATTTATTTTGGGCGAGGGTCGGGTTGGGGAGGGAGGGGTGCGGGCGGGCCACTTCTATTGGTCTTTCATTTCTCTATTTTCATCCATCTTTGTTCTTTGGCTCCTGTGGGCCTCCCATCGTGGTGGCGTCTGTCGCTGCAGAGCTCCGGCTCGGTGATTGGACACATGGGTCCAGCCACTCCGCAGCACGTGGGATCTTCCCAGGCCAGGGATCGAACCAGCGTCCCTTGCACTGCAAGGTGGTGTCCTTACCCACTGGACCACCAGGGGAAGCCCGCTTCCATATTCTTTATCAAGTTTTTAAATTTTATTGTTTTCCTCTTTTTCGCCCTTTGTCTGAGCTCATACCCACACCCATTGATGTACCTTAAGTACTTTCTACTTTTACTGATAAAGTAATTTCTGTTTTATGTGAGGACTACTAATTTTTACATGTAATGGAAATATGCTCACTTCCTTCCCTTATATGCCTCAAATAGATGGCAGATCACACTTGACTGGTGCAATCTTGGGGGTGATGATTCTGTTTCCTCTTCTGTCATTGATTTCAGATTTTTCATGACTGTGAGGAACAGGAAAAAGGATGAGTAGCCATTGAGGTGGTGGAAACAGTAATGAAACGGCAATGGAATCTGTTTCTTATTCTTTGCTCAATTTTCTGGAACTCCTCAAAGATACTGCATCATTTCCTGTGGCTGAGCCTTTTTACAGAAGGACTAGATTGAATCGTACCCTAGTGTCTGTAGGTAAACCATTTACATTTTAAAGTGTTTTTTCACAGGGGCTTTCAAAGGGATTTCTTTTCTGATTGCTGTTGTGACATTTTGCATGGAATGGCCAAACTAATCAAGAGGATCTCCCAGATCAACTTTTGTCCTGTTAATCAGAAGCATACTTTACCCTTATGCAATTAGGATAAGTCTTTTTGAAAAACACCAAGTTTTAGTATTTCTGAGGCACGACTCCAAGTCACATCCTTTCAGTTACACCATTAACTGAGTTAATCTTTGGATAGGGTGAAATGTCATCAATTTCACCAGAGGATTTCACAATCTCTTTCATTTGTTTCAGTCCAACAGTTTTCCTCCTGACTGGGGTAAATGTTCACTAGGTCCTGCAGTAAAATTCTTTGGTTCTACTGAACTGGAAAGCTTTGATTTCTATTCACATTTCTGGTTCATGTTTTCTTTGCCATTCTTCTTTTTATATCTTCCAAAGTAATTGGAAAATATTGTCAAAGGTAATATTCTTTAGTAATAGAAAAAGAACATGACAAGGCACTTGGAGATTTGGAATGTAGCTCCATGTCGGTGAACAAATACCCTCTTTATGCTTCAGTTTTAACAGGGGTTTGCTTTGCCTTCTCTGCTCCCATTATGGTGTAGGTTACATGACAGGATTCAGTCTCAAATTTGGAGAAACTTTAAGAGGTATTTTGTTGCAAATTCTAGTGCTGTGTTGTACTTAGTATGTTCAATCATGTCTGACTATTTGTGACCCCATGGACTGTAGCCCAACAGACTCCTCTGTCCATGGGATTTGCCAGGTAAGAATACTGGAGGGGGTAGCCCTTCATTTCTCCAGGGGATCTTCCCAGCCCAGGGATCGAACCCAGGTCTCCCACATTGTAGGCAGATTCTTTACCAGCTAAGCCACACTTTAGAACATCTTTCATTAGTGGTTGTTTGCTTTTGCTTGAACCTCTTCGGACATGAAAATTTCCATTTAGTCAATGGGAAAGCAGTAATTGTAATTATACATGATTTTGAGAGGTAGAGGGAAAATCAACCCAAGATTGCTCCTTGTAATGCATGTTGGATATTCTTTGAAAAGTCAGCCACTGATGTAACAAGATACTGTTGCCACTGGACTGAAGGTCAGCTCAGATGGTGATGATTTGGGGAAATTTTGAGTGCCTCTTTTCCCAGGGGAAGTTTCACTGTTTACTATTTGTGAAATGAGGACTTGTCAACTCCCCCCCCCACCATTATTTGGAACCTTTATAATTTTTGAATCTGTGATATCACATGAAGATAGAAAGGCGTCTTCTAAAGGCAGAAATTGACAGATGAGTAAAGACAAGAAAAATATGTGCAAAAGAAAAGGAGGGAAAGAAAATAAAAAGTAGAAAATTAAAACCAAAATATCTCTTATATGCTAAGTTGGTCCCTTCCATCTATACTGCAATGAAAATCACATGGAAGTGTGGTTCTGTTTGACTCTCTGGCTGGAATGGCCATGCTTCTCTGCTCAGATCTTCAGAAAACTTTCTTTCCATGTTACAAAACCTTGTTGATATAGTGCTAGATTAACTTGAGCTATAAATAAAAAATTCTGCTCAATAATGGAACATTACTCAGCCATTAAAAAGAATGCATTCACCCATCATCTGCATTTATTTCTCACTCATTTCTTTTCAGAGGACTGTGATTTTTTTTTTTTTTTTATGTCTTAAGCTTGTCAAATCTGACTGTTACATGTTTTATTTAATGGTCAGACAAGAATAGTTTGCTTCTTCTCCCTTCTGTTATAAATGATCATTATATAGATCAAACTCTTGAGTAAGTATAAAGTTTCTGCAAGCTTAAAAAATACTATTTCTAATCTATTTGTTTACTTTAATACATATTTACTGACTGTACTTTATATGACAGACACAGGTAAGATGCAAAGATGCATAAGGTACTGTTTTGTATACTTAATGAACTTACAGGTTTAGAGATTTAGGAGATGGACCTTTTACTCAACTAAATGTAGGTAACAGAAGGGGGTCAGAAATGCCACTTGATTACCAGGAAGGATGGTCAGTGGGGAAATGAAAACAGAGAATACAACTGGGTAGAGTTGAGAAAAGACAGAGCTGAATTCAGCATGTTGAGTTCAGGGTGCTGACTGAAAATATCTGTGGAGATACCTAGGAATCAGTAGCTTTATAGTTGCTTGATTGCCATCCCTACCTATTTATCCACCTTCTCCTCTAATCACTGCAAATAAAAGCAAATCATTTCTTGAAACTTAATTATCTCTCTTTGGGTTCTCTGTGGGCAGAGATGGTAGGATCCCTTTTCTGTTCCCATTCTGCTTTGCTGAAAGAAATCAGTTAGGTGTTCTTCACCTTGCCAGGTTCCGTCTTCATCTCCATAGGGGGTGCTATTGGCAGATGTGTGTCCCCCTAGATTTCATAACTTGAAGTCCTACCCCCACCCACTACCTGAGAAAGTGATTATATTTGGAGGTAGAAAATTAAAACCAAAATATCTCTTATATGCTAAGTTGGTCCCTTCCATCTATACTGCAATGAAAATCACATGGAAGTGTGGTTCTGTTTGACTCTCTGGCTGGAATGGCCATGCTTCTCTGCTCAGATCTTCAGAAAACTTTCTTTCCATGTTACAAAACCTTGTTGATATAGTGCTAGATTAACTTGAGCTATAAATAAAAAATTCTGCTCAATAATGGAACATTACTCAGCCATTAAAAAGAATGCATTCACCCATCATCTGCATTTATTTCTCACTCATTTCTTTTCAGAGGACTGTGATTTTTTTTTTTTTTTTTTATGTCTTAAGCTTGTCAAATCTGACTGTTACATGTTTTATTTAATGGTCAGACAAGAATAGTTTGCTTCTTCTCCCTTCTGTTATAAATGATCATTATATAGATCAAACTCTTGAGTAAGTATAAAGTTTCTGCAAGCTTAAAAAATACTATTTCTAATCTATTTGTTTACTTTAATACATATTTACTGACTGTACTTTATATGACAGACACAGGTAAGATGCAAAGATGCATAAGGTACTGTTTTGTATACTTAATGAACTTACAGGTTTAGAGATTTAGGAGATGGACCTTTTACTCAACTAAATGTAGGTAACAGAAGGGGGTCAGGGGAAATGCCACTTGATTACCAGGAAGGATGGTCAGTGGGGAAATGAAAACAGAGAATACAACTGGGTAGAGTTGAGAAAAGACAGAGCTGAATTCAGCATGTTGAGTTCAGGGTGCTGACTGAAAATATCTGTGGAGATACCTAGGAATCAGTAGCTTTATAGTTGCTTGATTGCCATCCCTACCTATTTATCCACCTTCTCCTCTAATCACTGCAAATAAAAGCAAATCATTTCTTGAAACTTAATTATCTCTCTTTTGGGTTCTCTGTGGGCAGAGATGGTAGGATCCCTTTTTCTGTTCCCATTCTGCTTTGCTGAAAGAAATCAGTTAGGTGTTCTTCACCTTGCCAGGTTCCGTCTTCATCTCCATAGGGGGTGCTATTGGCAGATGTGTGTCCCCCTAGATTTCATAACTTGAAGTCCTACCCCCACCCACTACCTGAGAAAGTGATTATATTTGGAGGTAGGTCTTTGAAGAAGTAATTAAGGTTAAATGAGGTCATTAGGCTGGACTCTAATCCAATAGGACTGGTGTCCTCTCAAGATGAGTGATCTGGCCATAAGAAATACACAGAGGAAGACCATGTGAAGACAGGTAAGGGGACCCTCAGAAGAAACCAAATCAACCTCGCTGACATCTTGATCCTGGACTTCTAGTCTCCAGAACTGAAAACTGTGAGGAAATAAATGGTTGTTGGGTGAACAAGCCAGTACAAGGTATGTTTTTATGGTAGCCTGAGCAAACTAACAGAGGGAGAGGACTAGGAAAGGGCTGAGGGCACTTATGCATTAATGAACTCCACAGAAGCAGAGAGAATGAAGTATGTGCTTTTGAGAGCTGGCAGAGAGGTGCTCTCTTGAACCTCTCTGAGATGATCCTCTTAGGCTGTGTTTTGGGTTGGCAATTCTGTAGGGCTCATTACAACGCAGTGAAGAGTGAGGTAAAATAAAAGACACCGTTGAGTCCTCTCAAGAGAAATAAAGACTCTGTGTGCATGTAAAGTATTATGCTGACCTGATGTTACTCTAAGTTAAGCACATATCAGCCTTCTTAACATTGTATTTAACTAGGTTGGAAAGGCCAGGTTGAAAGAAAAAGAGTCAATATTTGAATATAAGCTTCACCTTTAAGTGACAGAGAATCCTGAGCAGATGAAAGTATTTTCAGTCCATAGCAAATGACAACTATCTCTTTTTTCCCTCCTAAAACAACCTGTGCAGTAGAGGAATGCATGAATAGTTAAGAAAGAACAGAATATATAACATATTGCCTATACCCAGATCCAATTATCTTGACTGTCAGGCTCTTTATAAGTTGTAATATTCATACCACATCCCAATTTGGTTGTGAAGTGGCCCTACCCTCATCTATCCATTGGTGGATCTGAAAGATTGAGGGCAAATGGCTTGGTCTAGGAGTCAAGATAGAGATTGTCCTAAGGAAGAAAATACAAAACTACAAATGCCTTAGGTGTACTGTAATGCCTCATTTGAGCTGGAAAGTTATTATCCATCTGACTGTGTGCTTGGAGAATAACCTGAAAAGGACAGATTGGTTTCCTCAAAGAAGACAGTGAAAGCCAGTAAAGAGGCAGGGTATTCACATTCCACAGCGAATGGACTCTCTTGAACATCTGGATTATTTCCAACGTGGACCAGTGCTTTGATAATACTTCTGCTTTAAGTAGTGGTGGATGGAAAGGGTGGGAGTTATTGTTTTAAAATCTGAATGGCCAAAGTCTTAGTCTTAGTCAAAAGTTTCAGTCTGTTTGGTTTTGGTGACTAAGCAACATCTTCCCAACCCAGGAACGAAACTAGGGTCTCCTGCATTGCAGGTGGATTCTTTACCAGCTGAGCTACAAGGGAATCCTCCAACTAACCAACATTTAGAGACACATAGTTTTAGACACTGGAAGTCCAAGATCAAGGGGCCAGGATGAGCAGGTTCTGGTGAAGCCCCTCTTCCTGGTTCACAGACAGCTCTCTTACTGTTGTATCCTCATATGGCAGAGAGGAAGGAGAGCTGTTGTGTCTTAGGCTAAGGACACAAATGCCATTTATAAGGGTTCCATCTTCATGACCTAATTACTTCCCAAAGGCCTCATCTGTAAATGCCGTCATGTTGGAGACTGAGGTTTAAACATATGCAGGGGCTTCTCCCCGGTCTTAAAGAAAAGAGTCAATATTTGAATATAAGCTTCACCTTTAAGTGACAGAGAATCCTGAGCAGATGAAAGTATTTTCAGTCCATAGCAAATGACAACTATCTCTTTTTTCCCTCCTAAAACAACCTGTGCAGTAGAGGAATGCATGAATAGTTAAGAAAGAACAGAATATATAACATATTGCCTATACCCAGATCCAATTATCTTGACTGTCAGGCTCTTTATAAGTTGTAATATTCATACCACATCCCAATTTGGTTGTGAAGTGGCCCTACCCTCATCTATCCATTGGTGGATCTGAAAGATTGAGGGCAAATGGCTTGGTCTAGGAGTCAAGATAGAGATTGTCCTAAGGAAGAAAATACAAAACTACAAATGCCTTAGGTGTACTGTAATGCCTCATTTGAGCTGGAAAGTTATTATCCATCTGACTGTGTGCTTGGAGAATAACCTGAAAAGGACAGATTGGTTTCCTCAAAGAAGACAGTGAAAGCCAGTAAAGAGGCAGGGTATTCACATTCCACAGCGAATGGACTCTCTTGAACATCTGGATTATTTCCAACGTGGACCAGTGCTTTGATAATACTTCTGCTTTAAGTAGTGGTGGATGGAAAGGGTGGGAGTTATTGTTTTAAAATCTGAATGGCCAAAGTCTTAGTCTTAGTCAAAAGTTTCAGTCTGTTTGGTTTTGGTGACTAAGCAACATCTTCCCAACCCAGGAACGAAACTAGGGTCTCCTGCATTGCAGGTGGATTCTTTACCAGCTGAGCTACAAGGGAATCCTCCAACTAACCAACATTTAGAGACACATAGTTTTAGACACTGGAAGTCCAAGATCAAGGGGCCAGGATGAGCAGGTTCTGGTGAAGCCCCTCTTCCTGGTTCACAGACAGCTCTCTTACTGTTGTATCCTCATATGGCAGAGAGGAAGGAGAGCTGTTGTGTCTTAGGCTAAGGACACAAATGCCATTTATAAGGGTTCCATCTTCATGACCTAATTACTTCCCAAAGGCCTCATCTGTAAATGCCGTCATGTTGGAGACTGAGGTTTAAACATATGCATTTGGGGGGAACACAGACATTCGGTCCACAACAGGTCTTCACTAACTCAGACAACTGATAAGGTGCATATCCTGTCAACCACCTGCTAAATGAAAATCTATAGATCCTTTCTCTTCTCTGTCTCTGCAGCCATTCGTGAGTACTGACTATTTACTGACTATCCATTCTTCCCCCGTGGGAGGGAGCACTATTTAAATATGGATATGACAGAACTCTGAGCTTTTAAGCATTTAACTTTAACCTGGAGAAAGGGCATATATACCCAAGAAAAGCATTCTGTTCCCTTTCCCATTCCTCTCCATTTCTCTTCTTCCTCTCCAGCTTCAGCTCCACCTTTTTCCTTTGGAGCTATCAATGAATGTAAGGTGCATTTAGCTTACTCATCTGGACTCAGCATTACTCATCTAGTTAACATAGATTGATTAGAGGGTGTTCTCTTTTTCTTTCTAGGTCATTTCCAATAACGCAGCATATTGCACCACATTTCCTGACAAACCAGAGTGACAAAAGGAATCAGCCAAGAGTTGAAGTTTTCTGTTTATGGCTTGCTTCAGATTTGTATTTTGAGCCCCATGCTCACTCCCATCTCTCCCTGGAAGCCAGTTATTTTACAAGAATGTAACTGTAAATAAGTCTCTGCTAGGGAAGAGCATTTTGGACAGTTTAGGAATACATACATACACCTGAAAGAACTGGGAGATGAGAGTAAATCTGGTTGCTTTCAGGCTCAGAGGTATTTGTAGGCAACCTCTAGACACTGAATTACTCTGATTGGTTTAATTATTGGAGAGTGGTAACTCCCTATTTCCTTAGAAGGAATGTGAGCTGCTGGCACATTCTTCATCTAACAACACAATTCCTTATGGGGAGTGTGGAAATGAGCTACTTGCCATTGATCTGTGGGCACTGGAAAGCACATCTGACAATGACGTTAGAGTTTGTTTCTGAGAAGAGAGCCCCTGATCAGTAGGTTTTAGAGCATCAGAAAAAAGGAAGAGAAATGAGTATCTATGCAATCCAGGCTGAATTCTTCATGACCTAATTACTTCCCAAAGGCCTCATCTGTAAATGCCGTCATGTTGGAGACTGAGGTTTAAACATATGCATTTGGGGGGAACACAGACATTCGGTCCACAACAGGTCTTCACTAACTCAGACAACTGATAAGGTGCATATCCTGTCAACCACCTGCTAAATGAAAATCTATAGATCCTTTCTCTTCTCTGTCTCTGCAGCCATTCGTGAGTACTGACTATTTACTGACTATCCATTCTTCCCCCGTGGGAGGGAGCACTATTTAAATATGGATATGACAGAACTCTGAGCTTTTAAGCATTTAACTTTAACCTGGAGAAAGGGCATATATACCCAAGAAAAGCATTCTGTTCCCTTTCCCATTCCTCTCCATTTCTCTTCTTCCTCTCCAGCTTCAGCTCCACCTTTTTCCTTTGGAGCTATCAATGAATGTAAGGTGCATTTAGCTTACTCATCTGGACTCAGCATTACTCATCTAGTTAACATAGATTGATTAGAGGGTGTTCTCTTTTTCTTTCTAGGTCATTTCCAATAACGCAGCATATTGCACCACATTTCCTGACAAACCAGAGTGACAAAAGGAATCAGCCAAGAGTTGAAGTTTTCTGTTTATGGCTTGCTTCAGATTTGTATTTTGAGCCCCATGCTCACTCCCATCTCTCCCTGGAAGCCAGTTATTTTACAAGAATGTAACTGTAAATAAGTCTCTGCTAGGGAAGAGCATTTTGGACAGTTTAGGAATACATACATACACCTGAAAGAACTGGGAGATGAGAGTAAATCTGGTTGCTTTCAGGCTCAGAGGTATTTGTAGGCAACCTCTAGACACTGAATTACTCTGATTGGTTTAATTATTGAGAGTGGTAACTCCCTATTTCCTTAGAAGGAATGTGAGCTGCTGGCACATTCTTCATCTAACAACACAATTCCTTATGGGGAGTGTGGAAATGAGCTACTTGCCATTGATCTGTGGGCACTGGAAAGCACATCTGACAATGACGTTAGAGTTTGTTTCTGAGAAGAGAGCCCCTGATCAGTAGGTTTTAGAGCATCAGAAAAAAGGAAGAGAAATGAGTATCTATGAAACTTTCATATCCAGGCTCTGTGCAAGATTTTTTCACGTTAATGATCTTATCCTCATAATAATACATAAAAATACACTTTATAGATTGAATCATATTTTTCCTTTTATGTAGATCAAAATGGTCAACTAATGGCAATTTTACTTGCTTCGATATAATATAATCTTCATTTTTAAAACACGCTACCACATGACTATCTCATCCCACAGCCTCCCATCCAAGCTTTCCACTTCATAGCTGAAAGCAATTGTTCTCAAACTTCAAAGGGCAGAGCTTGTTAGAAAATAGATTGCTGGTCTCCAGCCACAGAGATTCTTGTTATGTCTGGGATAAGACCAGAGATACTGAATTTCTAAGAAATACTAGGTGATACTGCTTCTTCCCATGCAAGATCATACCTTGGGAATTACTGCTACACAGGAATGACCTCCTTAAAGATGAACCTTAAGACTACATTTTTTTGCCCTGCTTTGGGCTCCAAAACAATACTAGAAATCTAGATTTCCTTTAAACATATTTTCCAAACCTGATGTTATCATTTTCACTTCCTCTCAATTTATATTTCCTTACATATAATTCATAAAAGAGAAACTATATCACTTTCGTTTTCAAAGACCATAAAGTCTTTCCATGTATAAGAACATAATTCCAGAAAAACTATTTCATAGATTAAGTGATACCAAAAGTCTAAAATTGAACATGCTGGAAGCTGAGGGAAAGGCAAAAGAACAAAAAATTTGGTGAGTGAGACAATACAATGGAGAGTCATGCATCCAGTTTGAGTTTATCCTAGAAGTTATCCCTTCAAATTTTTTTCTACCACTGAGATTCTGTGAGCCAAAAAAACACTGAGAAAAAAGAACCAGGAATGAATTATCTCTACTTTATAGATAAGGAAACAGATTCAGTAGAGTAAAATGAATTTCTTATGGCTGATCCATGAAAGAACCCAGTTAGGGGATGTTAAACAATATAGTGAAGCATATTAAAAATGCTAAATTTATTTGGGCAAAAATTGATTCCAATCTGGCAGTGCCAATCTGCAAGTGGTTAGGAGTGCTTTGCTTACAAGAACCGGAGTAAAGACTTTCATATACCACAAACGAAAGCAAGAAAGGAAATTATTTGATTGGTTATAGCTTAAAGCCTGGTTGGCTGTACGTAATTGGCTGTCCTTAGCATTTTGATTTTATAACCTTGAGGCATTTGCAGGTTTGGATTTGGTTTGCTTACATAAGCTACCACTGACCTTCTTGTTTAATTTAACAGGAGTCAGGGCAAACCTTAGGGTGGTGCCAGATCGGGAACAGAGTGTAGGAAACGGGAACATGGTGTGAGTCTGGGGCCGGGATAGAAAAGGAAATTCTTCTCCTCTGACTTCCTCTCACTTTCACCTGTATTCAAGCAAATACATTAGGAACAAATATCAAATGTTGTTTTCATCTTGATTCACCAAAAAAGAAAAACCCTCTAAAGGTTTGGCATGACAGTCCAAGTAGTCATTAAATGCACTGTCTATTTACTTTGTTGTGGTTCAGTAGCTCGGTCATGTCTGACTCTCTGTGACTGTATGGACTGCAGCACACCAGGCCTCCCTGTGCTTCACCAGCTCCCGGTGTTTGCTCAAACTCATGTCCAGTGATGCTGTCCACTTCAGAAACACCACTACCTTTGTTGGAAGTACCAACAGCATCTAGGACTTCAGGGGTCAGTTTTTCTTTTTTTGTTTCCTTGTGTCCTTGTACTTATCTCTCCTCTTTTTTCATTTATCGCATTCATTTTGTTTGTTCCTGCCTTTATCACACCAGCTTCTTTTTTTCTGTCTAATTTGCTTTCACCCACCCAGCTCCATTCTCTGTGTACAGTTTTCTACTTCAATGAATGTGAAGTGCTGCTTCCTTTATCAGGATTTTCCCAAAAGGTTTTTGTGGGTTTTGTTCTAAATTGGAGATGGTGGCAAGTGGCTTTGTTCATCCTAAACAACTCCCCAGAAATGTTAAAGAGATATTAATACTACTCAATATCTGCAAAGGACAAAGTGTCTAAAGAAATATATTAGTAAGTGATTTCTTATGCTTTAAATATGTAATGATCTCAATATTCCCTCTTGGAAGAATTTCCCTGTACAAGACCTGGACAAGTCATTTCACATCTGTGAATTTTACCTTCCTCACCTCTGAAAGTGAAAATAATATCCTCTCACAGAGTTGTTTTGAGGATAAAATAAAAAATATGCTTCAACTGTCTGTTGCTATTATCCTCCAAACTATCAGATTAGCATTAGGCCAGTCATTCATTAAAAGATGTGTGCCAGTCACTGTAAACATAACAGTGAACAAGACTGATCTTTGACCTCATGGAACTTACAGTCTGTCAGAAGGGACAGACTAAAGCAAATAATTGTACAAATAAGGAACTGTAATAAGCACAACAAAGGAAATTGCACTGTGCAAAATGTGCAGTGAAGGAAAAGAACACTGTGCCATGAAAGTGTTCAGTGGGGGGAACTGAACTTGGCTGTCTGAGGAGATGGCTCAGGTATGGCTTCTCCACTGAAAAGACATTTAAGCTCAGGTCCGGTAGATGAATGTGTGACTAACTAGATAGTAAATGGGGAGTGAGCTACAGATGGAAGGGATAGCATGTGCAGAGGCCTAGAAGCTGCTGGAAAGAACTTGGCATGTTCAAAGAATTCATGAAAAGCCTGTAAGTTAGAAAGCCGGGGGAAACGGGCTATGAGATAAAGTTTCACAAGGAGATGGGAGCAGAAACACCCTAGGTCTTATTGACCACAGGAAGGATATTTTCCTTTCTTCCAAAACCATTTGGTAGACTTTGAATGGACTCAAGCTGAGAAATAACAGATTTTTCTCCTGAATCTGCTGGATTAGAATAAACTGGGGAAATACAAGAATGGAAGAGGGTTATTTGCTTCGAGGCTTCTAGAATTGCCTAGAGATACAGTGGCTTGGATCACAGAGGTGGGAGGGAATGGGAATTGGGTATTAAAGTACTTAACAGATAGACTTATTAGTTTTTGTGAATTGAGTAGGTGTAAGATGTGAGGACCAGGCTGATTAATGTGATTTCCAGTTGTCTGTTCAGAGTACTTGCCTGTGGGGGTGCCATTTACTCTTAGAAGGAGCCTATTGAAGGAGAAGTTTCATTTGTTCTGGCTTGGATACTGACTTTGAGATGTCTGTAAAACATCCACATATAGATGTCTGATGAGCAAGCAGTTCAATTTATAGATTTGAACTGGACAAAAAGATGAGAGCTGATTTATTTTTTTAAGGACATTAAAACCTAGGAATAAATGAGATGTCCAGGGGGAGAAGTACACAACACATCAGCGAGACCAACATGGTAGTGCCACCAGCACATAGCTAGCTGTGTATGAGGAGAAGGGAAAAGACAGAGGCTGTATAAGTGAACAGGGTGGAGGAGCGAATGTGTCTTTGTTGACAGAAGCTATTTTTGCTTTAAAGCTATAGTTTCAAAGTTCACCAGAATCCCTTATTTAGGGTGGCATTCAAAACCTCAGCCTTGAAGCATCCAGACCTTGAACACAGTTCATTCCTAGATAAGTTGTAGAGCAGGAAGTACAACCCTTTCATATTCCTCTTCCCCATCACTACATGTATCACATAAATGCTTACATACCTTTAAAATATATTTTCCAGGGAATTCCCTGGCTGTCCAGAGGTTAAGACTCATGCTCTCCCTGCTGAAGTCCCAGGTTTGATCCCTGGTTGGGGAACTGAGATCCAAAAAGCCGCACAGCGCAGCCAAATAAATAACTAAAACTAAAAACATTTTTCATAGCAAATTACACTCTGTTTCTGGGAGCAGAAACACCCTAGGTCTTATTGACCACAGGAAGGATATTTTCCTTTCTTCCAAAACCATTTGGTAGACTTTGAATGGACTCAAGCTGAGAAATAACAGATTTTTCTCCTGAATCTGCTGGATTAGAATAAACTGGGGAAATACAAGAATGGAAGAGGGTTATTTGCTTCGAGGCTTCTAGAATTGCCTAGAGATACAGTGGCTTGGATCACAGAGGTGGGAGGGAATGGGAATTGGGTATTAAAGTACTTAACAGATAGACTTATTAGTTTTTGTGAATTGAGTAGGTGTAAGATGTGAGGACCAGGCTGATTAATGTGATTTCCAGTTGTCTGTTCAGAGTACTTGCCTGTGGGGGTGCCATTTACTCTTAGAAGGAGCCTATTGAAGGAGAAGTTTCATTTGTTCTGGCTTGGATACTGACTTTGAGATGTCTGTAAAACATCCACATATAGATGTCTGATGAGCAAGCAGTTCAATTTATAGATTTGAACTGGACAAAAAGATGAGAGCTGATTTATTTTTTTAAGGACATTAAAACCTAGGAATAAATGAGATGTCCAGGGGGAGAAGTACACAACACATCAGCGAGACCAACATGGTAGTGCCACCAGCACATAGCTAGCTGTGTATGAGGAGAAGGGAAAAGACAGAGGCTGTATAAGTGAACAGGGTGGAGGAGCGAATGTGTCTTTGTTGACAGAAGCTATTTTTGCTTTAAAGCTATAGTTTCAAAGTTCACCAGAATCCCTTATTTAGGGTGGCATTCAAAACCTCAGCCTTGAAGCATCCAGACCTTGAACACAGTTCATTCCTAGATAAGTTGTAGAGCAGGAAGTACAACCCTTTCATATTCCTCTTCCCCATCACTACATGTATCACATAAATGCTTACATACCTTTAAAATATATTTTCCAGGGAATTCCCTGGCTGTCCAGAGGTTAAGACTCATGCTCTCCCTGCTGAAGTCCCAGGTTTGATCCCTGGTTGGGGAACTGAGATCCAAAAAGCCGCACAGCGCAGCCAAATAAATAACTAAAAACTAAAAAACATTTTTCATAGCAAATTTACCACTCTGTTTAAAAGCAGAAAATTATAGTTAAGTGTAGTCAATAACTGTTGTTTAGCTATAGACAATTAAATATTTTTTATTGATTACAGTGGGAAAAATTGTCAGTTAGATAATCATCCAGGTTTGAATCTCACTGAAAACATTTGTATATGAAATAGACAACTCTATGCTGATACCTCATGAATATTTAATATGAGCTTCATGCTTTTTATATTATTGTCTGTGACTCAAGATAATGAAAGACAATAATAAACGTAAAAACCCACCCATCTATCCATTCAATCAAGCAATATAATATAGTAGTTAACATTCTGTCTGTGGCTCAGATGATCAGTTATGTCCGACTCTTTGTGATCCCCATGGACTGTAGCCTGCCAGGCTCCTCTGTCCATGGGATTCTCCCAGCAAGAATGTTGAGTTCATTGTCATTTCCTTCTCCAGGGGATTTTCCAACCAAGGGATTGAACCCAAGGCTCATGTCTCTTGCATTGGCAGAGTGTTTACCACTAGCGCCCCCTGGGAAGCCCCAGTTAACAGCATGGACCCAGATAAGCAGTCTGTCTGGGTTCAAATCCCAGCTGTGCTACTCACTATCTGTGGGTGCTTAAGGTCATTTAAGCTGTTCATGCTTCAATTTCCATATTATAAAGTGGACGAAACAGCAATTTCTATCTCATAGGCTTTTATGAGAATTAAATGAGTATATATATATATATATATATATATATATACACATATATATAATGAAGCCTGGATTATACTAAGTGGTTTATGTTTTAATACAGATGAAGACCCAGGCATCGGCCACATGATTTTGCCCTTAAGGAGTTAACATCTGGAGGGACATTGGATCAAGAAGATCCCCTAGAGAAGGAAATGGCCACCCACTCCAGTATTCTTGCCTGGGAAATTTCATGGACAGAGGAGCCTGGCGGGCCACAGTTATGGGGTTGCAAAAGAGTTGGACATGACTGAGTGACTAAACAACAACAATGCGTATCTCAATTTATTTTAATCTTTTATCACCTTTACAGAATCAATATTTTGGAGCACACTCTCCAGGTTAGTTGTAGGAGAAGAGTCTCATAAAAATAACACACATTTTGTAATCTCAAAGAACAAAATTTGGTAGAGTTTTTGGTCCCAGGTTTACATAAGTGGAAATTGAAGTTTGGAATTAAAAGACTTGCCAGTTACACAACTGGCACTTCAAGAATGATTTGAACTCCAGTCTCTGATTATGTATGGTTTCCGGTTCTTTCATTACATGTATGGTGACCTTAAAACAAGATGAAATCATCTCAGTTGGGCACAGACTATTTGAGGTCTTTTCCTCAAAATAGTGTTTAAAAAATTGTATATTTTGGTTTTAGAAACTCCAGCACACCAAAATTATACACAAAAAGTATAAACAGGCTCTCTGAATATGTTTTCTCTGGCTTTGCAATGTCAAAACACATCACTCACATCCTAGTAGAGTTAAAAAAAAAGTCTTTCTGAGTCTCCTTATGCAGTGAACTTCAACTCGGATGCCAAGGCATTTCACAGGGATTTCAAGGGAAAAGACTGGGATATGTCAGCCCTGGGGCAGGGTGGCTGAAGTCACTACTTAGGGCTTACAGCTGAGGACAACTGTCTGTATCCAAAGGCAAGCTCAGGTGGCAGGCAGCAGGGCAGACTGGGGTTAATCCCAGAACAGAGACCCAGACATCTACTGCCATGAGAGAGAGTCCGTTCAAGGGTATCCAAAGTCAAAGAGTCAGAGTCAAGATAAGGCCACAGTGAGCGAGACAATAAAAGGTGGGTGACGGATCAGGCAGGGTAACCAGATCTGTATCAGGGAAACTCGATCTCTGAATGGGCTTTCCTGTTCCTACTTCTGAGGCTTTCTTCAACAATGGTCCCGCAGGGCTCTGTCACAGCAGGGCTGGTCTAGACTGCGCAGGTGAGAACCAGTGACGGATCACTGGTTGAAATGAGGGACACCCAGAGGAGGGTTAGCCCAGCTCTACTGAGTCATTTACAGACAGAGATGGCAGCAAAGCCCCTTCAGCCACATGGGAGTCCGGTTTCAGAAGCACGCATAGACTGTTGAAGATATGTTCCTGGCCAAAGCATCATCATTCTACTTCAAAGGAAATGCCTTTAAAAAGTGTTTATGGGACTTCCCTGGTAGTCAAGTGTTTAAGATGCCGCATTCCCAATGCAGGGGACATAGGTCCCATTGCTGGTCAGAGAACTAAGATCCCGCAGGCTACCTGGTATGGCCAATTAAAAGAAAAAAGTTTATTTTCCAAAAAGGTTCATAGTAGTTGAACAGTAAGTGGCTTTCAGTGTGACTGTGGGTGTGAAGTGAAACAAATATCCTTTTTAGAGACTCAGAAATATATCCATCACACTGTCTTTGAAAAGTGTAGAGATTTGGGGAAAAAAATGGGGCCAAAACATTCTAAAATCTTTTGAAAAGTACAAATATTGGGATTTCTATACCACATCTCCAACTGTAAATCAGCTTGAGATGTTGGGGAAAAACAGTAGATTTGAGTTTATTATCCTGATTTATGAAAGAGCTAAGGATGACAAAAACCCTCATATGATAACTAAACACGTGCCAGCCACTCCTCCAAGCACCATATATGTGCTCATTTAATCCTTTCAGCAGCACTTTCGGTCCTATTATTATCACGATTTTACCTTTGAGGCAATTGAAATATAGAGAAATTATATGACATGCCCAAGGTCACATAATTTATAGAATCCTGTAAAAGATGGATGTGATTACATATAATTTCTCTATGGTCATGCCATGAGCCAGGGGCATTTTTGGAGGACCGTAACTTCAAATTTGTACTTCCATGTAGCTAAGAGGCTCTGTATTCTGTCCTGTGGTTAGCCTAAACTTTGGGCTTACCTTCAGGGAGCTGCCCTGGTGGCTCAGATGATAAAGAGTTTGCAGTGTGGAAGACCTGGGTTTGAACCCTGGGTTGGGACAATCCCCTGGAGAAGGAAATGGCTACCCACTCCAGTGTTCTTGCCTGGAGAATTCCATGAACAGAAGAGAGTGGCAGGCTAGATTCCATTGGAATGCAAAGAGTGGGACACAATTCTGCAAATAACACTTACATTTTTATGGCTAAAATAGTGATGATTGTGGTGAGCAGTGAAATACTATAAACCTTTTAAGCTTCAGTGTCATAAGTGCAGATACATATGTTTCAAATAGAATGAGAATGATTGCTGCTATTATTTGCTCCAAACTTTCTTCCTACACAGTTACTGGGTTAGAGCCGGGGTTAAGAACAGGGGCTGGAGTCAGATTGTTGGGCTTAATTCCTTACCAAACTTTCTAGTGATGAAGCTTGGAAAGGTATTTATCCAGAAGGAGCTGGTGTTCCTTTCCTGCAGAGTGGGGATAATAATAGTCCTTACTTTACAGGCTTGCTGAGGGCCTTAATCATGACACATACTAAATGGGTTTGAAACAGGGGGGTTTTATCCGAAGATGAAGTCAGAGGAAACCAGGGAGGAATTAGTGTAGAGATTTGGGAAAAAAATGGGGCCAAAACATTCTAAAATCTTTTGAAAAGTACAAATATTGGGATTTCTATACCACATCTCCAACTGTAAATCAGCTTGAGATGTTGGGGAAAAACAGTAGATTTGAGTTTATTATCCTGATTTATGAAAGAGCTAAGGATGACAAAAACCCTCATATGATAACTAAACACGTGCCAGCCACTCCTCCAAGCACCATATATGTGCTCATTTAATCCTTTCAGCAGCACTTTCGGTCCTATTATTATCACGATTTTACCTTTGAGGCAATTGAAATATAGAGAAATTATATGACATGCCCAAGGTCACATAATTTATAGAATCCTGTAAAAGATGGATGTGATTACATATAATTTCTCTATGGTCATGCCATGAGCCAGGGGCATTTTTGGAGGACCGTAACTTCAAATTTGTACTTCCATGTAGCTAAGAGGCTCTGTATTCTGTCCTGTGGTTAGCCTAAACTTTGGGCTTACCTTCAGGGAGCTGCCCTGGTGGCTCAGATGATAAAGAGTTTGCAGTGTGGAAGACCTGGGTTTGAACCCTGGGTTGGGACAATCCCCTGGAGAAGGAAATGGCTACCCACTCCAGTGTTCTTGCCTGGAGAATTCCATGAACAGAAGAGAGTGGCAGGCTAGATTCCATTGGAATGCAAAGAGTGGGACACAATTCTGCAAATAACACTTACATTTTTATGGCTAAAATAGTGATGATTGTGGTGAGCAGTGAAATACTATAAACCTTTTAAGCTTCAGTGTCATAAGTGCAGATACATATGTTTCAAATAGAATGAGAATGATTGCTGCTATTATTTGCTCCAAACTTTCTTCCTACACAGTTACTGGGTTAGAGCCGGGGTTAAGAACAGGGGCTGGAGTCAGATTGTTGGGCTTAATTCCTTACCAAACTTTCTAGTGATGAAGCTTGGAAAGGTATTTATCCAGAAGGAGCTGGTGTTCCTTTCCTGCAGAGTGGGGATAATAATAGTCCTTACTTTACAGGCTTGCTGAGGGCCTTAATCATGACACATACTAAATGCTTTGCACAGTGCCAGGCACTTACTAAGTGCCCAGTATACACTAGCGATTGGGGTGGGTTTTTATTACTCTGAAGATGAAGTCAGAGGAAACCAGGGAGGA
Source organism: Tragulus kanchil (assembly GCA_022376925.1). Taxonomy (NCBI): domain Eukaryota; kingdom Metazoa; phylum Chordata; class Mammalia; order Artiodactyla; family Tragulidae; genus Tragulus; species Tragulus kanchil. The sequence continues at coordinate 237,418,414 of JAIOJX010000004.1, read as the reverse complement.
AAGGATGTTTCAGCTTTGTTGTATCTCTGGCTCTTGTCTTCCCTCTTTAAAATTCTACTCGAGATGCAGCTAGCCCTTGGACATTGTTAGAATGGGAAAGGCCATTGTAACCTTTCTCTCTGGTTTTGCCTATCTGAAAAACTGACAGTTGCTTACTGGGTTAATGGGATCACTGGTCCAGGAACGAAGAGACGATAAAAAGAAGACACAGACACGAGGTAGGAACTGTGATCCAAGAAAGGTAAGAATTTGGGGAGGAAGGAAACTGACTAAGGAAAGTATAGAGAAATACTGATAGTAACACTTTGTTCTAAGAACTTAGAGGAGCTGGCAGTGGTGTTGCAGATGGAATGTGATGCTGGATCATTTGATAGGTGATGAGTCTACATTATCATCTACATCAGGGAGCCAAACTTCCTGAACAGGGGTTGCTAGAGACTCATTTTATACTGGCTTTATTATGTAACACATATTTTAAGATGTTTCCATGAATTCTCCACAGGTAATTCATTTTGTGGAATGCTATTAATTGATAGACTGCCTTCATCTTTCTCACCAATATTGGCAATATCAAGAAAATAGAAAAAGTATATTAAGGTATTTACTAGAAAATACTGTTAAAAAAGTTACCTACACACTAGTAATGTCCTATTAGAAAATATAAAAGGAAAAAAGACCTCATTTAAAAATTGAAATAATGTAAGTGTCCATAAGACTTTTGTGGAACAAACAGCATACCTTAACTGAGAGGTATATATATATATATAGAAGACTCAAATACATAGAAGATTTGACCATTGAAGGATTGTAGAATACTCAATTTTTTTTTTTTTGGCCATTTCTATTGGTCTTTCATAATAATTTAATAATAATTTGTTTTCTCATCCATCTTTGTTCTTCGGCCTGTATGGGCCTCCCATCACAGTGGCCTCCCTCACTGCAGAGCACCGGCTCTGGGCGCATGCACTCCAGAACTCCCACTCGGTAGTTGGACACATTGGTCCCCTGCTCCGTGGCATGTGGGATCTTCCCAGGCCAGGGATCGAACTGGCACCCCTTGCACTGCAAGGCAGTGTCCTTACCCACTGGACCACCAGGGAAGCCCCTCAATGTTTTTAAATGTCAATTCTCCTCCAAATAATCTACAAATTCAGAGTAAGCTACTCAAAATGAAAAAATGATTTAAAAATGAAATTTAACAGGATGATCCTAAACTTTTCTTTTTAAGTTTTTGTGTGTGTGTGTGTTGTGGGGAGGGCAGGCTGGGGAGGGAGGGGGGCAGGCGGGCCACTTCTATTGGTCTTTCATCTATCCATTTTTATCCATCTCTGCTCTCTGGCCCGTGTGGGCCTCTGATCCTAAACTTTTATAAGGGAAAATGTGTAAAACTAGCTGAGGCAATTTTGAAAAGAAATTATAGAGCAAGGGCTTGCCAATAGTACTTGCTAGAAAAGAAAAATGTTGTATTCATTGAAAAGATACGTTGTTAGTGAAGAAATAGGTAAGTCAATGAAAAAGAATAGGGGTTAGATATGCATATTCAATTATATACAAATTTAGTACATTATGGCTCTGGTGTTTAGGTCAGAGTTAAAAGGATAGATTATTCAATACAATGGTTCTCCATTTAGAAACAAACAAACAAACAAACAAACTCAGAAGTCTATCTCACAGCATAAACTCAGTTAGATTAAAGACATCATTAGTGCCAGACACTATATTTAAAATGGATAACCAACAAGGACCTAGTGCACAGCACAGGGAACTCTGCTCAATAATTTTGGCAGTCTGGCTGGGAGAGGAGTTTGGGGGAGAATGGATACATGTATACATATGGCTGAATTCCTTTGTTGTCTGCCTGAAACTGCCACAATACTGTTAATTGACTATACTCCAATGCAAAATATGTAGTTAAAAATATAAAGAGATCAGTACTTACATTATATAACAAAAGAAAATTCTTAATTGTAGGGAAACCATTAATAAGGCGGAAACTATAAAGGAAAATACTGACAAATTTCACTGATCATAACTTATAAACCCCTGAACCAAAAAATTCAATAAAAAGTTAGAAAATAGCAGATTGGAAGAAAATAGTTGCAGCACATGCAACAGATTGAGGGTTCATATTAAAATATATGTTTGTTAAGAAAAATAAATGACAAGAAAATGAGGGGAGGGAACTCTGAAAAGACAGTGTATAGAAGTAGACATACAAATGTCAATGAGGTCATGAAAAGATGTTTGACCATATAGGCAATCAGGGAGTAAAAATTAATATAACATGCTATTTAAAAAATCAATTTGGGGGCTTCCTTGATGGCTCAGTGGTGAAGAATCCGCCTGCCAGTGCAGGAGACATGGGTTCTATCCCTGACCCGGGAAGATCCCACATGCTGCAGGGCACCTAAGTCTGTGTGCCACAACTATGGAGCCTGTGCTCTGCAACAAAGGGAGTCACCACAATGAGAACCCTATGTACTGCAACTAGAGAGCAAGTAACCCCTGCCCGCTGCAACCACAGAAAATCTTAAGCAGCAACGAAGACCCAGCAGAGCCAAAAACTAAACACATTTTTTTTTTTTTAATTTTTCTAAAATTTGGAAAAAGTGAAAAAAACAGATACTGTCAAATACTGGTAAGAAGGCAGTTTAACATATTCTCATACATGATTGGTTGGAGTGATAATTATCCGAGTTGGTAAGAAAGATGATTTGTTGTCACCTGTCAAAGCTAAACAAATACATCCCATTGACACACACATTTCACCTCTTTCTGCCTATCCTGGAGAAACATTTGCAAATGTACAGAAAGAGGAGCGTACAGGAATGTTCACTATTGTGTTATTTGTAATAGTGAAAACATCAGAAAAAAGGTCTAAATTTCTATTGGATTAAAAATGTTGACATAAGAAGTAGTATTTTCATACCTTAGACTTCTAAGAGTTAAAAAGGAGGAGTTTGTTATATTTGTAGAAACATGTTCAGATCTCTGAGCCCATTTGTTAACTGGTTAACCCAAGGTGATGAATAATGAGTGGAGTAGCACACCATTTATTAAAAACAAAACACTTGGCATTGTCAGTCCTTTTGATGTTAGCATTCTTAGAGGTGTTGCCACATTGTGACTGATTTTGCATTTCTCTGATAACTACTGATGATGACTGACACCTGTGTTTAGCCCATTTTAATATCTTCTTTTTCTGAAGAGACAATCCAGTCATCTGCATATTCTGATTTGGGATATCTGTGTTTCTTTTGTAGAAGGTTGTGATGGTAGAACTGATTCACAGTTCTTTCTTCAGAAAGTCTTTGGTCAATTATATGTAATTATAGAATCTTCTCGCAACCTGTGACATGACTTTTCACTCTCATAATGTCAGCAAGAGTGCAAATGAACTAAAACTCTCATACATTGTTAGTGGAATTATAAATTGGTATGACACTGTGGAAACTGTTTTGGCAGAATTTGTAAAGTTAAACATATGTGTTCTTAAGACCCACTCTTGTGTGTATGAATGGAACACAGACAAATGTAGTGTCCACTAAAAGACATGTACTAGTCTTTATACATTTATAACTCTATAAGAGCTCTAAATTTCTCCTGAGAGTAGTAGACTGGAGAATAAATTGTGGTATATGTGTACAACAAAATATTACATAGCAACAGTAAATAACAAATAACTACTATGTGCAAAAATATACATGTCTTATGGATCTATTAAAGAAAGTAAATACAAAGATTGGTTGGAGTGATAAAATTGGTAAGAAGGCAGTTTAACATATTCTCATACATGATTGGTTGGAGTGAAAGAAAAAAATGATTTGTTTTCACCTGTCAAAGCTAAACAAATACATCCCATTGACACACACATTTCACCTCTTTCTGCCTATCCTGGAGAAACATTTGCAAATGTACAGAAAGAGGAGCGTACAGGAATGTTCACTATTGTGTTATTTGTAATAGTGAAAACATCAGAAAAAAGGTCTAAATTTCTATTGGATTAAAAATGTTGACATAAGAAGTAGTATTTTCATACCTTAGACTTCTAAGAGTTAAAAAGGAGGAGTTTGTTATATTTGTAGAAACATGTTCAGATCTCTGAGCCCATTTGTTAACTGGTTAACCCAAGGTGATGAATAATGAGTGGAGTAGCACACCATTTATTAAAAACAAAACACTTGGCATTGTCAGTCCTTTTGATGTTAGCATTCTTAGAGGTGTTGCCACATTGTGACTGATTTTGCATTTCTCTGATAACTACTGATGATGACTGACACCTGTGTTTAGCCCATTTTAATATCTTCTTTTTCTGAAGAGACAATCCAGTCATCTGCATATTCTGATTTGGGATATCTGTGTTTCTTTTGTAGAAGGTTGTGATGGTAGAACTGATTCACAGTTCTTTCTTCAGAAAGTCTTTGGTCAATTATATGTAATTATAGAATCTTCTCGCAACCTGTGACATGACTTTTCACTCTCATAATGTCAGCAAGAGTGCAAATGAACTAAAACTCTCATACATTGTTAGTGGAATTATAAATTGGTATGACACTGTGGAAACTGTTTTGGCAGAATTTGTAAAGTTAAACATATGTGTTCTTAAGACCCACTCTTGTGTGTATGAATGGAACACAGACAAATGTAGTGTCCACTAAAAGACATGTACTAGTCTTTATACATTTATAACTCTATAAGAGCTCTAAATTTCTCCTGAGAGTAGTAGACTGGAGAATAAATTGTGGTATATGTGTACAACAAAATATTACATAGCAACAGTAAATAACAAATAACTACTATGTGCAAAAATATACATGTCTTATGGATCTATTAAAGAAAGTAAATACAAAGTGTACATACTGATGACTCCATTTATGAGTTTCGAAACAAGGTCACATTAATCTATGATGACAGAAATAAGACTAGTGGTTACTTTTGAGGAGTTATTGTTAGGAGGGGAAAATTTTTAAGCTCTGGAAATATTCCTATATGGGCATATACATATATGTACAAGTATATGTAACAGTTTACCAAGATGTACACTAGAGATTTGTGCAGTGTGTTTTATATACCTTATACTTCATTAAAAGATTTTTAAACTATGAGAAAAATCCCACAAGACAGACATTATTATTATCCACATCATACAGATGGTGCATCTCTTTTGCTCTGTGCTAGATTTTGTAGGAAGACTTATTGCCAGATTCTGATTATATACATCTAATGGTGCAGTCCAGATAACCCAAAGAAGCTTTTTCTCAGTTCCTCAGCATACACAGTGAGGGAAGGCTCCTAGGTGGTACCCCCTACCATGGCCTCTCCCAGGTCTTTCTCTATGAAGTCTAGCTCTTTCAGTCCTCTGTATGAACGCTTTTTCTCTCTTTGAGTTTAGGCCACCCTGGCCTCCCATCTATGGGTTAGAGAATGAGTGAATTAATAATACAGGAAATCTCTGTCATCCACTCACATGCCAGGCTCCTTACCACTCTGAAACCAAATAAGCTACTGACAGGTTTTCTGAACCATCTAAAACATTCTAGATCATTTTGCAGTGAATCTATTTTACTGTTTATATTCTGATTTTTTTGAAAATCCATGATCACAAACAGCAGTGATGAGTGGGTTCTTTAGGCCTAAGAATTGGATTTGACTGGAAACAAAGCTAACCTATGGCAACAGATGTGAGAATTCTGGCTATCGGTGGGGTCAGGGGATGTTAACTTGGAAAGAACATGAAGGAGTTTTCTGGGCTGTGGAAAGCTTCAAGGGATTCATTGGTATAGTGACTGCCCAGATGTAAAACTCACCGAACTGAATTCTGAAGTAGACTGGAGAATAAATTGTGGTATATGTGTACAACAAAATATTACATAGCAACAGTAAATAACAAATAACTACTATGTGCAAAAATATACATGTCTTATGGATCTATTAAAGAAAGTAAATACAAAGTGTACATACTGATGACTCCATTTATGAGTTTCGAAACAAGGTCACATTAATCTATGATGACAGAAATAAGACTAGTGGTTACTTTTGAGGAGTTATTGTTAGGAGGGGAAATTTTGAAGCTCTGGAAATATTCCTATATGGGCATATACATATATGTACAAGTATATGTAACAGTTTACCAAGATGTACACTAGAGATTTGTGCAGTGTGTTTTATATACCTTATACTTCATTAAAAGATTTTTAAACTATGAGAAAAATCCCACAAGACAGACATTATTATTATCCACATCATACAGATGGTGCATCTCTTTTGCTCTGTGCTAGATTTTGTAGGAAGACTTATTGCCAGATTCTGATTATATACATCTAATGGTGCAGTCCAGATAACCCAAAGAAGCTTTTTCTCAGTTCCTCAGCATACACAGTGAGGGAAGGCTCCTAGGTGGTACCCCCTACCATGGCCTCTCCCAGGTCTTTCTCTATGAAGTCTAGCTCTTTCAGTCCTCTGTATGAACGCTTTTTCTCTCTTTGAGTTTAGGCCACCCTGGCCTCCCATCTATGGGTTAGAGAATGAGTGAATTAATAATACAGGAAATCTCTGTCATCCACTCACATGCCAGGCTCCTTACCACTCTGAAACCAAATAAGCTACTGACAGGTTTTCTGAACCATCTAAAACATTCTAGATCATTTTGCAGTGAATCTATTTTACTGTTTATATTCTGATTTTTTTGAAAATCCATGATCACAAACAGCAGTGATGAGTGGGTTCTTTAGGCCTAAGAATTGGATTTGACTGGAAACAAAGCTAACCTATGGCAACAGATGTGAGAATTCTGGCTATCGGTGGGGTCAGGGGATGTTAACTTGGAAAGAACATGAAGGAGTTTTCTGGGCTGTGGAAAGCTTCAAGGGATTCATTGGTATAGTGACTGCCCAGATGTAAAAACTCACCGAACTGAATTCTGAAGATTTTGTATACCTTACTACATGTAAAATACTTCAATTATAAAACCAAGCAAAACAAAATCCCCAAAGTAGTAATACAATACTATATACTAATGAAATAACAACAACATGTAACGAAGGCCCAGAATGGTAAAATTAAACTCCTAATAAGTTTCTTATGGGGGATTAGGGAGAGAGAAGTAATGAGAGTATGGTTAGTGGTTAAAGGGACCTCACTCTCTTCCTAGTATGTACTTTTTTTTCAATATGAAAGAGAGGAAGTGCTATGTAACATACATCAAACATGTAGACTGTGTGCTGCATGCAGGCACTGAGAATTTCTGGATCCTTTCTGCTATTTAATGCTCGATCACCTTACCATCAACCAGTGTCACAAAACTTATACCTGGAAGACACTAAATTCTCAGAGTACAATCTATCTCCTTGGTATTTCTCATAACTTCACTCTATGTCTTGGTCTTATTACAGATACAGGTCCCAAGATGTAAGTTGGACATATTTTCTTCTTTCAAACAGCTTTTAATTTTGTATTGGGGCATAGCCAATTAACAATGTTGTGATATTTTCAGGTGAACAGTGAAGGAACTCAGCCATACATATGCATATATCCATTCTCCCCCAAACTTCCCTTGCATCCAGGCTGCCACATAACATTGAAGCTGGACATATTTTCACTAGAACATGTGACTTAATCTGTCATAGAAGGTAACCCTCCTCATGGCCAGTTCTCATTGAATCTTGTAGATAGGTAGAAAAAAGAGACCCTCTCTGCTCTGACCTTCCATTTATGCAGTTGGCAGTCAGCATTGAACTGACTGAATGAAAATACCTCTTTCAATATTTGTTTTTAAGATTCAGGAAAAATATTTTTACATTATCAAATCAGTATATGTAAATTCCACAAGGGGCTGCTTTTTAATTAAAATAACTTTTAGAGATAATAGAAAGTATATGTACAGATTCTACATTGAAATGTAATTATGGTTTATACTGGAAGGTTGGGCTATGAGTTGTCTAAACCACCTTCAGGTTAAATTGGAGAATTAGGATGAGGGTTTGGATCAATATTAGGGTGAGTGTATCTTTTACTGTACTGTCTGGAGTTTCAGTAAATTAGATTTTAAACATATATTTAAAATCTGGAATAGTTCTTGTATCCAATGTCTGCCCTATATCAGGATGGGTACCAGACAATATGCCCTGAGTTCTGGGTCAAAAAACCTCATCATGATAGTCATGGAAATAACTACATTAACTACACTTTTTCTAAATTGCCTTTGGTCTGTGCATAAGAAAATGCTTCTTAGTGCCCCGACTCTCTTTCTGGGTGAACAATAACATTATTAGAAACACAGGTCAGGGCTCTTCACCTGTGTCGACACATGGTGGGATCCACGTACCTTTGGGTCAGGTTTACCAGCCTGTGATCTCGGGATCCCTAAGGCGGAATGACATGATTTGGCTTGCACATTGCCGCTCATGTTCTTTCTCCTTTCTCTCTTATGTTGTGCCTCCTTTCTTTACCTTTTCCTACTTGTTTCCTTTTTTCCCCCTTAAGTAGACTATCTTTTAGAGCAGTTTTAAGCTCACAGCAAACATTCAGCAGAAAGTGCAGAGTTCTTATATACTCCCTGCCCACCACCTGCACAGCCTCTCCCATTATCAACATCCTCACCAGACTGATCCATATGTGACAATCAGTGAAGCTACACTGACACATTAGAATCCCTTAGAGTCCACAGTTTGCACTGGGGTTCGCTCTTGCTATTGGACATTCTACAGTTTGTTCCCTTTTTTTAAAAAATTCTCTTTTGTGTTGTACCTGATGGCTAAAAAGCTGGCAGATTTTGGTCCTCATCCTCAGCCAGGCACACTGGACTCACAGACAGAATTACAAGGTCGTCATGCCCATGTGTGATCCCATACTGTCCTCTTGGAGGGTCCCCCATGGGAAATGTTTGTATTTTGCCATTTCTATCCCCTAAGTGCACTTTGGATGGTGGAAACTCTAAGAAACACATTCACTTATTCCTCAAATATCTAATGACAATTGAGAGCTGAGGATAGAGTAGAAAAACAGTAGAGCCCTTGGGAAAACCGAGATTACATTCTAGTGTTAGAGTAGCCAAGTAGACAAGTAATTATGCTGCAGAACGATCAGCCCTAGAGGGTCTCTGTGGTCCCTCCTGGCTCAAATCATCTGGTACATGACTGCAGAATTAATAAAACACCAGTGCTCCATGGCCCCAGGTTCCCCTGTTGCTTGCACATTTCCTATAGAGTGGATATTGAAATTTGATTTTTGTTCTAGAGTGATGGTAGGACTCTACGGTTGAACTGGAGGTTAGTGTGCCATTAGTGTAAGTCTTCTGTAAGGGACCTCTTCTGGAATAAGAAGGAGAATAAAAACGATGCATTTTTCATATAATGTGACTCCTTGGTGCCTGCTTCCTCTCAGGGTGAAACTAATAATCAAATATAAAGGACAAACAAACCTCTGGGCATCCTGTTGTGTTAGTCCTTTCTGCTTTCTGTGTGTGTGTGTGTGTGTGTGTGTGTGTGTGTGTGCTGGTCACTCAGTCCTGTCTGACTCTTTGAAACCTCATGGACTATAGCCTGCCAGGCTCCTCTGTCAGTGGGATTCTCCAGACAAGAATACTGGAGTGGGTTGCCATTCCCTGCTCCAGGGGATTGAATGTTTGTCTCCATCTTCTGCATTGGCAGGTGGATTCTTTATAGCTGAGCTGCCTGGGGAGCTCCTTTCTGTTTTCTGTACCACATTTTTTCTCACTGGATCAGCTAAAATGAATCTCTTTGAGCCAAACATTTTTAGGAAGGACTCCCTGGCCATCCCTACATACTCTTTTAACTTGGGCACAAGTGTGGTCTCTGCCAGCCCTCTTTGACATGGTCCACAGAAATGGGCTAGAGAATATCCTTTTTAAAATTAATAGTGTCCAAGTGCAGGTGATGGCAGTATTAGAGGGTATGAAGAATGCTGCAAGATGTGTGCTGGTAGGTTGAAATGATTGTTTTTTGCCTTTCCTGGTTTCAATTGGACAGCCAAGATCAGGATGATTGCATGTGGTTGCTGGAGGGACATACGTATGTTCAAAGAAATTTCTCTCTTTCTCTTTCTGTGTGTGTGTATCTGGGAGAAGACTGGGAACAGTTTTTAAAAGGAAAACAGAAAAAAGTATTTTAGAATAGTGGCGTTCTATTCTCAAGTCCTTTCTTTTCATATCAGATAAAGGGCAGATGGAAAGGTCTTTGGGATTACTTATTAGAAAGCCTATCCAAGGACCCGTGTACTCAAAGAGGGGGTAAAGAGTAGCCAAGTAGACAAGTAATTATGCTGCAGAACGATCAGCCCTAGAGGGTCTCTGTGGTCCCTCCTGGCTCAAATCATCTGGTACATGACTGCAGAATTAATAAAACACCAGTGCTCCATGGCCCCAGGTTCCCCTGTTGCTTGCACATTTCCTATAGAGTGGATATTGAAATTTGATTTTTGTTCTAGAGTGATGGTAGGACTCTACGGTTGAACTGGAGGTTAGTGTGCCATTAGTGTAAGTCTTCTGTAAGGGACCTCTTCTGGAATAAGAAGGAGAATAAAAACGATGCATTTTTCATATAATGTGACTCCTTGGTGCCTGCTTCCTCTCAGGGTGAAACTAATAATCAAATATAAAGGACAAACAAACCTCTGGGCATCCTGTTGTGTTAGTCCTTTCTGCTTTCTGTGTGTGTGTGTGTGTGTGTGTGTGTGTGTGTGTGTGCTGGTCACTCAGTCCTGTCTGACTCTTTGAAACCTCATGGACTATAGCCTGCCAGGCTCCTCTGTCAGTGGGATTCTCCAGACAAGAATACTGGAGTGGGTTGCCATTCCCTGCTCCAGGGGATTGAATGTTTGTCTCCATCTTCTGCATTGGCAGGTGGATTCTTTATAGCTGAGCTGCCTGGGGAGCTCCTTTCTGTTTTCTGTACCACATTTTTTCTCACTGGATCAGCTAAAATGAATCTCTTTGAGCCAAACATTTTTAGGAAGGACTCCCTGGCCATCCCTACATACTCTTTTAACTTGGGCACAAGTGTGGTCTCTGCCAGCCCTCTTTGACATGGTCCACAGAAATGGGCTAGAGAATATCCTTTTTAAAATTAATAGTGTCCAAGTGCAGGTGATGGCAGTATTAGAGGGTATGAAGAATGCTGCAAGATGTGTGCTGGTAGGTTGAAATGATTGTTTTTTGCCTTTCCTGGTTTCAATTGGACAGCCAAGATCAGGATGATTGCATGTGGTTGCTGGAGGGACATACGTATGTTCAAAGAAATTTCTCTCTTTCTCTTTCTGTGTGTGTGTATCTGGGAGAAGACTGGGAACAGTTTTTAAAAGGAAAACAGAAAAAAGTATTTTAGAATAGTGGCGTTCTATTCTCAAGTCCTTTCTTTTCATATCAGATAAAGGGCAGATGGAAAGGTCTTTGGGATTACTTATTAGAAAGCCTATCCAAGGACCCGTGTACTCAAAGAGGGACCCAGAAAAATGTAGTGGTCACTGTGAGGCCTATTTCAACAATGAAGCTAGACTATAAGTGTGCAGCTGACCAGGAGACCAATGTAGTAGAGCAGGGCTTGGTCAGCAAGATTAGCAAGAGAGATGGACCATGAAATGACCCAGACTGAGGTCTAAGAGTTCTTGAGTGGAAAAGGATCCCTTGCTTGGGGTCCTTGGCCCATATGGATCAGGTAATATACTCGGGCATAATCCAGGTTGTAGTATAATTTTTTTCCAGTTTCCTACAATAAAACTTGGACTTTCCTTGTGACTCAGTGATAAAAAGAAATCTGCCTGCCAAAGAAGAAGATGCAGGATAAATCCCTGGGTTGGGAAGATCCCCTAGAGAAGGAAATGGTAACCCACTCCAGTATTCTAGCCTGGGAAATCCCATGGACAGAGGAGCCTGGTAGACTACAGTCCATGGGGTTACAAAAGTCAGACATGTCTTAGCGACTAAACAACAACAATGATAAAACTTCTTTCTAACAAAATCTCCCAAGTCGTGGCAACTTAAGCTTAGTCAATTCAAAATAAACTCAGTAAGTGCTCCTTCTCTTCCTTTCTGTTTTCTTCTCAATTTTGCACTTACCTTTTGGAGTCACGTGTAATCTCAAAACACCAAGGCGTAGTTATCATGTACCCTCATCCCCCATTGTGGGGTTTCCCAGAGCTTTTTGCAACTCATGTTACATCCATGAGGTTCCTAGAAGCTCACTGTGTCACTGGGGCCTCGCTGAAGCTGCTGTGGGCCCTTCTGTTTAGAGTCTCTTAACAGCCCTGGATAATCTGCTGTGTTTATGCTGCACTAGAGGTTGCCCCTTATCTGGGAAACAAAGTCCTTGCTTTCCTGCTTTCAGAATCCCAATCCCAGACGGACGTAGGGTTTTTGTACTGTTCTCTTCCTGCCCTGACTTACATTCAGGGAAGCTTTTTCTCATACATAGTCTCTTCTCAGAAGCACTGACCAGCCTAAGAATGTCATACTTTTTCTTTACTTCTTCTTGCTTGCCTTCTTTACTTTGTAGTGTTTTATCTCTCAGTGGAATGAAGTAGAGGCCTGGGTGGATGATTTCGTCTTTTTTTTTGATTTTCTCTTATAACTAGAATAATTCATGCACATCTTTTCATTAAGAGCTAAAAATAACATGCCACGAGTCCTTCATCTGCTTGTTGTTTTTGTTTCCATATGATGGTCTTTGTTATGAGTGTCAATTTTTTTTGAAATCCGAAAGTCAAGAATTAACTGCTTTGGAAAAAATACTTAAGTTCTTGAGTGGAAAAGGATCCCTTGCTTGGGGTCCTTGGCCCATATGGATCAGGTAATATACTCGGGCATAATCCAGGTTGTAGTATAATTTTTTTCCAGTTTCCTACAATAAAACTTGGACTTTCCTTGTGACTCAGTGATAAAAAGAAATCTGCCTGCCAAAGAAGAAGATGCAGGATAAATCCCTGGGTTGGGAAGATCCCCTAGAGAAGGAAATGGTAACCCACTCCAGTATTCTAGCCTGGGAAATCCCATGGACAGAGGAGCCTGGTAGACTACAGTCCATGGGGTTACAAAAGTCAGACATGTCTTAGCGACTAAACAACAACAATGATAAAACTTCTTTCTAACAAAATCTCCCAAGTCGTGGCAACTTAAGCTTAGTCAATTCAAAATAAACTCAGTAAGTGCTCCTTCTCTTCCTTTCTGTTTTCTTCTCAATTTTGCACTTACCTTTTGGAGTCACGTGTAATCTCAAAACACCAAGGCGTAGTTATCATGTACCCTCATCCCCCATTGTGGGGTTTCCCAGAGCTTTTTGCAACTCATGTTACATCCATGAGGTTCCTAGAAGCTCACTGTGTCACTGGGGCCTCGCTGAAGCTGCTGTGGGCCCTTCTGTTTAGAGTCTCTTAACAGCCCTGGATAATCTGCTGTGTTTATGCTGCACTAGAGGTTGCCCCTTATCTGGGAAACAAAGTCCTTGCTTTCCTGCTTTCAGAATCCCAATCCCAGACGGACGTAGGGTTTTTGTACTGTTCTCTTCCTGCCCTGACTTACATTCAGGGAAGCTTTTTCTCATACATAGTCTCTTCTCAGAAGCACTGACCAGCCTAAGAATGTCATACTTTTTCTTTACTTCTTCTTGCTTGCCTTCTTTACTTTGTAGTGTTTTATCTCTCAGTGGAATGAAGTAGAGGCCTGGGTGGATGATTTCGTCTTTTTTTTTGATTTTCTCTTATAACTAGAATAATTCATGCACATCTTTTCATTAAGAGCTAAAAATAACATGCCACGAGTCCTTCATCTGCTTGTTGTTTTTGTTTCCATATGATGGTCTTTGTTATGAGTGTCAATTTTTTTTGAAATCCGAAAGTCAAGAATTAACTGCTTTGAAACAGCAAGAACTTACTATAAAGCACAGGGAATTATATTCAATATATTGTAGTAAACTGTAATGGGATAAATCAGGAAAAATCCCAACTAAATCACTATACTGTATACCTGAAACTAACACAATATTGTATGTCAACTATATTTCAATTAAAACCAAGAATTGACAGCTTAGTTCTGTTGAATCGTCATCCATGCAAAGTGTGGGACTCTCCAACTGTTGCCTGAGATGCAACAACAGAAACTGCTGACAATTAACAACACAGCCATGGAAATACCAAATGTCACCATGCTACCGAGGCATGCACGTGTGTACGTGCACACCTAAATATCAGAACAAATGATCCCAGGTCAATTTGCAAGCGAACTACCTTTTCTGTTTCCCAATCTCTCAAGTTGAGAAACCAACCCAACTATTACAAATCTGTCAAAGATGAATTTATGGATTTTTAAAAGTACCTGGTCACCATTTTGGTGCTTGGCATTCAGTATTGCCATAATGCCAAAGAGTCACGATTTGAAACAGATCTTAGAGGTCAGTCTGACTGCAGCTCCAGTGTGAATCCCCTCTATATCATTCTCATTTGGCCCTGGAAGGTAGACAGGCCATCTTTGCCAGTGTCATATATTGGGTTAGCCAAAAAGTTCATTCTGGTTTTTCTATAAAATGTTTTTGACCAACTCAATACTTAGAAACAGGACTGGCTTTGCATAGGGTAGGTAAGGAGCAAGTAAATCCCAGTGTAATTTGGTTAAAAGAGTTTTGTTATGTTCTTTGGATACAGAATACTGCTTTTCATTGCAAAAAAAAAATCAGAAAATGCAGATACATGTTTGGATAAAAAAGAGTATTATATATAATCATACCATTCAGATATAACTTTGCTAATATTTTGTTGTAGATTTTTTTCCTGAGCACACTCAGGATGTATGTTATGTTTATTCATATACAGAAATATAACACATATTTATACAGAACAAAATCTGCCACGAGTCCTTCATCTGCTTGTTGTTTTTGTTTCCATATGATGGTCTTTGTTATGAGTGTCAATTTTTTTTGAAATCCGAAAGTCAAGAATTAACTGCTTTGAAACAGCAAGAACTTACTATAAAGCACAGGGAATTATATTCAATATATTGTAGTAAACTGTAATGGGATAAATCAGGAAAAATCCCAACTAAATCACTATACTGTATACCTGAAACTAACACAATATTGTATGTCAACTATATTTCAATTAAAACCAAGAATTGACAGCTTAGTTCTGTTGAATCGTCATCCATGCAAAGTGTGGGACTCTCCAACTGTTGCCTGAGATGCAACAACAGAAACTGCTGACAATTAACAACACAGCCATGGAAATACCAAATGTCACCATGCTACCGAGGCATGCACGTGTGTACGTGCACACCTAAATATCAGAACAAATGATCCCAGGTCAATTTGCAAGCGAACTACCTTTTCTGTTTCCCAATCTCTCAAGTTGAGAAACCAACCCAACTATTACAAATCTGTCAAAGATGAATTTATGGATTTTTAAAAGTACCTGGTCACCATTTTGGTGCTTGGCATTCAGTATTGCCATAATGCCAAAGAGTCACGATTTGAAACAGATCTTAGAGGTCAGTCTGACTGCAGCTCCAGTGTGAATCCCCTCTATATCATTCTCATTTGGCCCTGGAAGGTAGACAGGCCATCTTTGCCAGTGTCATATATTGGGTTAGCCAAAAAGTTCATTCTGGTTTTTCTATAAAATGTTTTTGACCAACTCAATACTTAGAAACAGGACTGGCTTTGCATAGGGTAGGTAAGGAGCAAGTAAATCCCAGTGTAATTTGGTTAAAAGAGTTTTGTTATGTTCTTTGGATACAGAATACTGCTTTTTCATTGCAAAAAAAAAATCAGAAAATGCAGATACATGTTTGGATAAAAAAGAGTATTATATATAATCATACCATTCAGATATAACTTTGCTAATATTTTGTTGTAGATTTTTTTCCTGAGCACACTCAGGATGTATGTTATGTTTATTCATATACAGAAATATAACACATATTTATACAGAACAAAATCTGATCATGTTGTTTGAATTTTCTGCAAGCCTCGCTTCCTCTTAGACTATATATTGCGAACATCTTTACATGTCAATACATGTGGATCTATAATAGGCTTTTTTTTTTTAAAGAAATAACAAATTACTTTACCAATCTTCTATCGATGAACATTTAGGTTGTTTCAATTTTCATGCTGGAAACAGCGCTATTGCAGAAATCCTCACATATTCTAAAAATGGAATTTCTGGGTCAAAGGAATGGACGGTTAATAATTTCACCAAATTGCCTCCGAATAATTTATCAGTTTAGACTTGAGGCAATAATGAATGCCAATGTTATAGTCCACATAGTGAGATTTGAAGGACAAGCCAATTTGTCTAAATGTCAGTATAAACGTACCCAAATATGGTTGCCTCCCATGCTAGCCAGGCATTACAAATTCATTCATCAGGACCTTCGTATAAACTAGAGTGTCAGGCTTCCCTGGTAGCTCAGTGGTAAAGAACTCGCCTGCCAATGCAGGAGACAGGGGTTCAATCCCTCATCTGGGAAGATCCCACATGCTGCAGAACAACAAAGCCCGTGAGCCACAACTATGGAGCCTGTGCTCTAGAGCCTTGAAGTCACAACTATTGAGCCCATGTGCTGCAACTACTGGAGCCCGTGGGCCCTAGGGCTTGAGTTCCACAACGAGAAGAGTCACCACAACAAGAAGCTTGCTCACCTCAGCTACAGAGTAGCCCCCACTCCCTGCAACTAGAGAAGAGCCTGCAAGAGCAGTGAAAACCCAGAATAGCCAACAATAAATAAATAAATAAAATTAAAAAAAAAAGAAATTAGAGTATCTTTTGCCAGGTGAACATGATGGAAACTCATCAGTGATCAGAATAAGTGGTTTCAGACTACCCACGTGACATGTCTATGTGTGTCTAAGAGAGTGTGTGTGTGTGTACAAGGCAGACATATGCCTAAAGGGAGCAGCAGTGGTCACAAGTATGGGTATAGTACACATATATTAAATCTTTTTCTAGAACAGTCTTCATTTGATTATCTTCTAATAAAATCATTTAGTTCTCAAAAATGTATTTATATAAGATGTATTATCTAATTTCTATATAACTGCATTTACCAATTTATAAGGTGTTTTATTTTTTATTATTTTTTAAAGATTTATTTATTTATTTATTTATTTATTTTGCTGGGGGTAGGGTGGGGAGGGAGGGGAGCAGGCGGGCCACTTCTATTGGTCTTTCATTTGTCCATTTTCATCCATCTTTGTTCTTTGGACAGTGTGGGCCTCCCATCACGGTGGCCTCTGTTGTTGCAGGGCACCGGCTCTGGGCGCATGCGCTCCAGAGCTCCGACTCGGTAACTGGATACATCAGTCCAGCCGCTTCGCGGCATGTGGGATCTTCCCAGGCCAGGGCTCGAACCGGCGCCCCTTGCACTGCAAGGCGGTGTCCTTACCCACTGGACCACCAGGGAAGCCCTATAAGGTGTTTTAAATCGGCTTATTTGTTTTGTCTTTTAACTCAGGAAATACCATCACTGTGCTTTGGTTACCGTCCTCAGAGAGCAGATAAGGTCCTATCTCTGGAAGCCTGGGCACCGCCTAACCCCCATAAAATGAGATCTCTAGTTCTCAGCCATCCGCAGTGTCTGGCCGAGGCAGATCCTGCAGCTGCTGCTTCGTCTCCCACTTCCGTGTCCGGTTGTGGACCACCCCATGAGCTCCAGTCAAGGCTTGCAGCCTTCTCTGAGATAGTCTCCCGCGATCTGCTCTCAGGTTTCTCTTCCTTTATTTCTCCCTTCTCAGGGTAAAGCGTGAGAGTAAGAAATTACAGTACGCACCATTTTTTAGAGATTGAATGGAGACCTGGGGATGTTTTCGTTTAAACCTCACTAATCTATTCCAAACAGATGACCTTAGGCTTTCTCTCCCACATCCCTACCCCAGCTGGTCCTGCTGCAGTTTGTGTTTATTGTCACAAATTGGCTTCTTTCCTCCATCTAAAAAGATATCCATATCCCCCAAAGAAAGGACCTGAGAAAGTCCTAGGGTAGTCATGGAGGGTGCTCTTAAGTCTTCAAAGCTCTTAATTGAGACAGACCTGAAAACAGTGCCCTCATAACATGAGAGAGATTTGTAATGGTGAGAAAAATGAAACGAGAAAGAGAAGAGGACGGTGACAGGGAGACAGAGGCATCTGAGGGCGGGTGACGCAAGCCATTCACACCCGCGGGATGGATGCCGAAAGATGGCTGGCTGTTCAGTATCGATGTTAGGACAGTGCAATGGTTCTTCTGTAGAGAATAAGGAGCACAATGAAGAAACAAAGGCCAATGTTGTTCCCTAGAGACAAACTGAGAAGAAAATCATTCATCCTCTTTGGCGGTAATCATTTCCAGAAGTTTTGTATCTTTTTTGTTGTTGTTGTTTGTTCTTTTCTTTTCTCAACCAATCTACAACAGATCCTTGAAGGCATAATTTCATTGTGTGCCTCTATTTCCAAGTACTAAGGGAAATGCATGGGGACCCCTTAATCTGGCGTTTCTGCTCTGTCACAGGTTTCTTTCCATGCACCGACGAACCAACAAAACGCATTTTCTCTTGCTCATCTGGGGGCTGCCTGTGTGAAGGAAAGGATGGAGGTTGGTTATGATTTAGAGCTGACGTTTTTGAAACTGTGGTAACCAGGATATGACCCTCCCCCAAAGCGAGGGCCTTCCCAGCTGGTCCTGGGATGAGAGGCTGCCTCCCAGGTGGGGCCAAGGAGGAGTGAGAAAAGTTATTCTGCTTTTCTTCCGAGCAGCTGCTCTATCTCAGTTCCCTCAGCCCTCACACTACTACTTCCTCTTCCTTCCCTTAGTGACACAGCATTGATCGAAGATAGCGGGAGGAAGCATTACACGGAGACCAAAGGGCAGCTGCACCTATCTTTTGTAAGCCTCGAGACAATGCTCAGACAGTACTCGTGGGCGATGACCCTTTTCTGCCATTATCTTGATAGGAAAGCTAAGTTCAGGGGAGTTAAGGGACATACCTGGAGCCGCTCAGCTGGCAGGGAGGAAGCAGTACTAAAACCCAAAGATCTGACTCCAAGTCCAGAGTTTTCCTTCTGTTACCTGGAACCAGCTTCTGCGAGAGATTATCCTAAATTTCTTGGCAATCTAGACCATACTGGCTTTTATACCACTAATACTTCACATAGCTCCAAGAAAATGTCAAAAAACAAGGAAAATGTAAAAGGGTAAAAGAACTAAGTATACAGAGTCCCATACACTCACTATTCTTATTACCAAACAGAGCAAATAAAGACAAGGCTTGTCATTCACGTAAATCAAATCACAAATTTAAAAGAAAAAGAAAAGAACCGAACCGAAAAGATGCAAATCAAGACCGGGTGGGATGTGTTGTGGAAGAATATGGATCTAGTTCTGGAATCAGTGTACCTGAGTTTCAAACCAAGTCTTGATGCTTTCTCACTATGTGGCCTTAGGCAAGTTGGCTCACTCCTACAGGCCTCAGTGTTCTCATCTGTAAAATGGTGATAACGATAGTATACACCTCACAGGAATGCAGGGAAATAATCCTTGTTGACATAAAGCTGACTCTGTGTAAATTATAGCCATTATGATTTTTAGGTGAAGGAGTGGGCAAGGTCTGATGTGAAGAGCCAGAATCTATGCTTACTTCTCTGTGTGGGGTACATTTGGGGTCTTACAAACAACTTCTAATGGCGTCCTTTCTGGGAGTAAGTCACAGAAAGAATTTCTTAGCCTTTGGAATGGAAAAAGGGGGGGTAGCTGACGTTTTTGAAACTGTGGTAACCAGGATATGACCCTCCCCCAAAGCGAGGGCCTTCCCAGCTGGTCCTGGGATGAGAGGCTGCCTCCCAGGTGGGGCCAAGGAGGAGTGAGAAAAGTTATTCTGCTTTTCTTCCGAGCAGCTGCTCTATCTCAGTTCCCTCAGCCCTCACACTACTACTTCCTCTTCCTTCCCTTAGTGACACAGCATTGATCGAAGATAGCGGGAGGAAGCATTACACGGAGACCAAAGGGCAGCTGCACCTATCTTTTGTAAGCCTCGAGACACTGCTCAGCCAGTCCTCGCGGGCGATGACCCTTTCTGCCATTATCTTGATAGGAAAGCTAAGTTCAGGGGAGTTAAGGGACATACCTGGAGCCGCTCAGCTGGCAGGGAGGAAGCAGTACTAAAACCCAAAGATCTGACTCCAAGTCCAGAGTTTTCCTTCTGTTACCTGGAACCAGCTTCTGCGAGAGATTATCCTAAATTTCTTGGCAATCTAGACCATACTGGCTTTTATACCACTAATACTTCACATAGCTCCAAGAAAATGTCAAAAAACAAGGAAAATGTAAAAGGGTAAAAGAACTAAGTATACAGAGTCCCATACACTCACTATTCTTATTACCAAACAGAGCAAATAAAGACAAGGCTTGTCATTCACGTAAATCAAATCACAAATTTAAAAGAAAAAGAAAAGAACCGAACCGAAAAGATGCAAATCAAGACCGGGTGGGATGTGTTGTGGAAGAATATGGATCTAGTTCTGGAATCAGTGTACCTGAGTTTCAAACCAAGTCTTGATGCTTTCTCACTATGTGGCCTTAGGCAAGTTGGCTCACTCCTACAGGCCTCAGTGTTCTCATCTGTAAAATGGTGATAACGATAGTATACACCTCACAGGAATGCAGGGAAATAATCCTTGTTGACATAAAGCTGACTCTGTGTAAATTATAGCCATTATGATTTTTAGGTGAAGGAGTGGGCAAGGTCTGATGTGAAGAGCCAGAATCTATGCTTACTTCTCTGTGTGGGGGTACATTTGGGGTCTTACAAACAACTTCTAATGGCGTCCTTTCTGGGAGTAAGTCACAGAAAGAATTTCTTAGCCTTTGATGGAAATGGTGAAAGAAAGCGGGTAGGAGGAGAATCAAATGCATGTGTGTCCCAATTTGCCTTGGTACCTAACAGGTGAAGCCCTGAAATGGAGAAAAGATAGCTGAAAGATAAAAAAGTTCTTTCATCATCCCCCACCTCTCCATCCCCCATAGATCCACCGTGAGAAAGAGGGTTTCTGACTATCACTGGGACCCTTGGCCTCCAGTTTGGTTTGTTGAGCAAAGTCTCTGCTGCCTGCAGCTTACCTATTGACCAGAGTCTCCTTTGCCCTCCGTCTGTGTGCTGTGCTAAGTCACTTCAGTTGTGTCTTACTCTTTATGACCCTTGGACTGTAGCCCGTCAGGCTCCTCTGTCCATGGGATTCTCTGGGCAAGAATCCTGCAGTGGGTTGCCATGCCCTCCTCCAGGGGATCTTCCTGACCCAGGCATGGAACCTGTGTCTCTCTTAGGTCTCCTGCGGTGCAGGCAGATTCTTTACCACTGAGCCACCTGGGAAGCCCTCTGCCTGGTACAGATTAAACTGTGACGCTTGGGAGGAAGCTGCTGCTCAAGGGTCTGGGGCTGGCAGAGGCCCCCAAAGAGCCCTCCTGTGCCAGCATCAGGTGGGGTTGGGGGATAGGTCCAGGCTCAGGCCCAGTCTTCCACTGCCCACTAGCCTACAGTGTCTCTGGCTTGCTAGGCAGCTGTTCGCCTGCATTTGCGAACAAGAAAAAAGTGGGGGCTGAGAAAGCAAACATGGAAGAATTATCTCTCCTTGTTCTTAAGATCAGAGGAACACACCCCAGGAAGCCGATGAATTATTCATTAAGCCTAATGGGGCGGTCACTAGGGAGCATTGCTGAGATGCAATTAAGTGGTGCTTTAATTTGAGAAATATTTATTGGAGGGTAGCATGTAACATTCATTCATATCCTTGTGAAAAACAATTTTTTAAAAAAGATTTATTTATTTATTTATTTAGGTGCGGGTGGGGTAGGGAGGGAGGGGAGCAGGTGGGCCACTTCTATTGGTCTTTCATTTGTCCATTTTCATCCATCTTTGTTCTTTGGCCTGTGTGGGCCTCCCATCGCGGTGGCCCCTGTTGTCGCAGAGCACCAGCTCTGGGCACATGCGCTCCAGAGCTCTGGCTCGGTAATTGGACACGTTGGTCCAGCCGCTCCGCAGCACGTGGGATCTTCCCAGGCCAGGGATCAAACTGGCGCCCCTTGCACTGCAGGCGGTGTCCTTACCCACTGGACCACCAGGGAAGCCCGTGAAAAACAGTTTGATGGTAACCAAGGAGAAGAAAAATCAGAGCGGTTTGTAGAAAAGAAGCCTGTTCTGTTAGACGCATTCCCTGGTGGCCTCCGCTGGCCCCTGCCTAGCATCTTGATGTACAAGATGGTTTCTCTGCAGAGTAACAATACGTATCATTTGTCAAGGATTTGCCCTGGCCTAGCCCTATATTAAGGAGCGTTTGCACATGTATCACTGAATACCCAGTCCACCGTCCCAGTACAGACCGAATCTCTTTCATAAGACCTCACATGAGTCCATTATGTGCATGGCATTTTATGCAGGACTTGGTAAGAAGGAAGTAGAAACTATTCTAGCCACTTGGTAAAACACTTGTCTGCTACGAGGTGGAAAATGAATCCCACCGAATTTCAGGGGCCTTCCACTTCAGTGAAATTTCTAGGCATGCAGAGGTCTGAGCCATGTCAAAATTATCCCTCCTAAGGTTAAAATCTTCATTCCCACAACTCAAAAAATGATTTATCATGGACCTCTTTGGATTAATGGAGGTAATATATATATTATTTGAGCGTGCTACTGCATTCTATAAAGCTGCTGGCATTAAGTGGGGTACAAAACAAGAAGGGGTTGTCCAACAAGTCCAGACTTCCATGTAAGCTGCTCTGTCATTGTCCCCCAGCTAGAGAATAAATTCCATGTTGGGTTCCACATAAAGAGAGATTTCTGTCTATTTTACCCACTAGTGTATTTCTAGGACCTCAAACATTACTCAGCACAAAGTAAATACTCACAAATATGTGTTGAGTGAATGAACATCCTTTAAGGCAGCTACTATTATTATCTTCATTTTAGTGATAAGGAGATGGCAATTTCTAGAGGTCAAGTTGCTCAAGATTGCATAGAATGAATGACAGAACCAGACACCCAACCCAGGCCAGCTGGGTTCAGGAGGATTCCCATTTTCAACCAAGGAACAAAGAGAAGCCCCCACATCTTCCCTCAAATCATTCATCTGATCAGCTCAGGTATTGAATTCATCTTCCCTGGCTCTTGTGTAGCTCCTGGATAAAAGGCCTCAACAGAGCAAAATCGGAGATTGCTCCACAAACCACCTGCCCTGCAGAGGGTGCACTGGGCAAATCTGGAAAATCAATGATTTAATGACTCATTAAGCCCATTTCTATGCCTTTCTTACTCATTTTTTTTGCACCCTGGGTTCCATTTATTTATCTGTTGTTTGGTTCTTAACATAGATAGGAATTTTCTCTGTTGTATGGTTATCTTCATGATTTGTCAACTCTTACTGAATATTCTTTCATGTGTCTGGTGCAGTGCTAGATATTTTTCATGTCTCCTTATTTAATCAAGGAGAGCTCAAATAGGCCCCAGCATTTGGGAGAACTTGTAGTATTTCCCAAACCATGAATCCCAAAGTCCACACTCATTTCACTATACCTTACTGTCTCAGAGCGTTACCTTGGTACAATGATGAGTTCCTGTGCATATAAGAAAAAAGTTGAATGTATATTCAGAGGAGCAATGGGGAAACAGACATAGAAAACAGATTTACGGACATTGGAAGGAGGGAGGAATGGGTGAGAAGTATGGAAAGAGTACCATGGAAACTTACATTACCATATGTAAAATAGACAACCAATGGGAATCTGCTGTAAGATTAAGGGAACTGAAACAGTGGCTCTGCAATAACCTAGAGGGGTGGTTTGGGGAGGGAGATGGGAGGGAAGTTCAAGTGGGTGGGGGCATATGTGTACCTATGGCTGATTCAGGTTGATGTATGGCAGTAAACAATAAATTCTGCAAAAAAATCTTAAAAAAAAAAAAAATAAAGTCAGGTGACTGGATTATAGGATGGTCTAAGGCTAAAAATATTTTTCAGACTTTAGTATCATCACCAAAAGAATCAGTGAAAAAATCAGTTGCTTGACCCTCACTTCTAGCAATTCTACTTCAGTACGTCTATAGTGGGTCCTAGATCTCCTAGGCAATTCTGATGCATCCTGAAGACTTCAACTTTAGTTCCTAAGAGTTTATTGGTAAATCATTTTCCAAGAATCTGAAATAGCAGTTACTAATTCTGACTGATTTGATGCAGCTGGAACCATTATTATGCAAACAATGTATTATTCTGATTAAAAATAAACTGGTTTATCTAATTTGTTATAGGAATGCAGTACTGGGGACCTGGTAGGGAGATCTGGAGGTTTTCTGAAGAGGTAGGATTTTAAATCTTGTGTTCCCCTTCTCTGATGGGTTCTTGATCACCACCTCTCACCCACCCACTCAAATCCTGAGGAATCTCTTCTTTATATGAAAACCTACATCAGTCATTCTCAGAATGTAGTTACTGGAACAGAAGAGCAACCGAAGATTGTCAATTTTTAGTGTAAATACATTTCATCTTCTTAAGCTAAATTGTAGGCAGATTATAAAATGGCTTAAAAGCAAATAGACTGTCAAACATTGCTGACATCCCTGTTTTAGAGTCTTAATGATAATAATAGCTTAACATTATTGAGAGCTTACAAGGTTCTCAGAAGTATATTAAGTACTTTATGTGCATTATGCCATCTTTTCCTTACAACAATTTTATGACCCTATTAGATCAATTTAGAGAAGAGGATGCCAAGACTTAAAATGCTTAAATAGCTTGCACAAAATCATACAGCTATTAAAGAGTGTTCTTGAGATTCCAACTAAGTTGGTTTATCAACTGTTCATCTAATAACTATAATATAACCACTGTGAATACAGTAAGAACATAAAAATGGTCCTTTATTGCAGTGTTTTATAGCTTTTACAATTCTGTGTGTGTGCGTGATGGCCTGTATTTGAGGTAGGTTGACCCTGCCATGTTAATTGGAATGTCAAGTGAACATGGTGTGCTTGTCTACTTGAAAACATTGCCCCTGGGGTTCAACATAACATCTAAGTGATGCAGAATTAAATTGTTAAAAAAAGCACCCTACTCTCTGGTTCTATGAGTTTGACTTTTTTAGATTCCATATATAAGTGAGATCATACAGTATTTGTCTTTCTATGTCTGGCTTATTTTACTTTGCGTGATGCCCTCTATAAAACTGGAAAAAAAATTAAATAAAACACAGAAAGGCACCCTAACTGTTGGAACTGGGATAAACCCTGTGAAATGACCTACATAGACCATGAAAGAGAAGTTACAGTTCTTTTGTGTCATGGTAAAAAGGTCACAAAGTTTTCAACATGACAAAACTAAAGGCAAATAAAAAACAAAGAGAGAGACTTAGGTTACATTACACATTATGTAAGCATCTACTTTTCTCCCAACTTTAACCTAAACCTCTCTCTCATCTCTAATTGACTATCAGGTAAACATAATTTTCTTCTCCTTTTCACTAAAATCAGAAATAGTTTTATGTTCCCCAGGAGATTCCAGCAACATTATTAATATTTAAGACTCCTGTGATATATTCAGGAGACTTCTTTATAAAATTTTTCTCTTTGGGTCTTTCCCCACAGATTGTTTTGGTGAATTTTTCCACAACTGAATGATGTTACATGATGAACTGTTAATGTTAACATGCCTGTTCAGTTTAGACATTAGGAAGTCAATGCCTTTGGTCTATTTGGAACTGAGTAGAGATGTTCTGAGAAGGTTCTAAATAGTATCCTAGAGCAGTACTTTCTTGTGCATTTCAGTTACCTGGGGTTCTGTTAAAATGCAAAATCTCAGATTCTACCTAAACACTGAGATGCTACATTTCTAACAAGCTCCCAAGCAATGCAGATAGTGCTGGTCCATGGATGACACTGCGTAGCAAGGACCTGGAACAGTGATTTTTTTAAAAAAATATTTTTATTTATTTTGGCTGTGCTGGGTCTTGCTTTCAGCATATGGGATCTTCAGCTGCAGCATGTGGGATCTAGGTCCCTGACCAGAGACTGAACCCAGGGTCCCCTACATAGGGAATGTGGAGTCTTAGCCACTGGACTATCAGGGAAATCCCAGAACAGTGATTTTTAAACCTGTCTGCACTTCAGAATCACTGGGGCAACATTTTATTTTCTCTTTCTTTTTAGTATAAGAGCTCTATTGAGATATAATTCATATACCATAAATTCACTCATTTAAATTTTACAGTTCAGTAGCTTTAGTACATGCACAGGGTTTTGCGGTCATCACACCAAGCCATTTTAGAATATTTGAATCATCTTCCTCTCAAAGCTATTAAAAGCATTCCCTGATTCTTTCCAGCAGCTTCCTCCCTTATATTTTAGCAGCCATTAATCTACTTTCTCTCTACAGAGAAGTTACAGTTCTTTTGTGTCATGGTAAAAAGGTCACAAAGTTTTCAACATGACAAAACTAAAGGCAAATAAAAAACAAAGAGAGAGACTTAGGTTACATTACACATTATGTAAGCATCTACTTTTCTCCCAACTTTAACCTAAACCTCTCTCTCATCTCTAATTGACTATCAGGTAAACATAATTTTCTTCTCCTTTTCACTAAAATCAGAAATAGTTTTATGTTCCCCAGGAGATTCCAGCAACATTATTAATATTTAAGACTCCTGTGATATATTCAGGAGACTTCTTTATAAAATTTTTCTCTTTGGGTCTTTCCCCACAGATTGTTTTGGTGAATTTTTCCACAACTGAATGATGTTACATGATGAACTGTTAATGTTAACATGCCTGTTCAGTTTAGACATTAGGAAGTCAATGCCTTTGGTCTATTTGGAACTGAGTAGAGATGTTCTGAGAAGGTTCTAAATAGTATCCTAGAGCAGTACTTTCTTGTGCATTTCAGTTACCTGGGGTTCTGTTAAAATGCAAAATCTCAGATTCTACCTAAACACTGAGATGCTACATTTCTAACAAGCTCCCAAGCAATGCAGATAGTGCTGGTCCATGGATGACACTGCGTAGCAAGGACCTGGAACAGTGATTTTTTTAAAAAAATATTTTTATTTATTTTGGCTGTGCTGGGTCTTGCTTTCAGCATATGGGATCTTCAGCTGCAGCATGTGGGATCTAGGTCCCTGACCAGAGACTGAACCCAGGGTCCCCTACATAGGGAATGTGGAGTCTTAGCCACTGGACTATCAGGGAAATCCCAGAACAGTGATTTTTAAACCTGTCTGCACTTCAGAATCACTGGGGCAACATTTTATTTTCTCTTTCTTTTTAGTATAAGAGCTCTATTGAGATATAATTCATATACCATAAATTCACTCATTTAAATTTTACAGTTCAGTAGCTTTAGTACATGCACAGGGTTTTGCGGTCATCACACCAAGCCATTTTAGAATATTTGAATCATCTTCCTCTCAAACTTTGTACCTATTAAAAGCGCATTCCCTGATTCTTTCCAGCAGCTTCCCCTCCCTTATATTTTAGCAGCCATTAATCTACTTTCTCTCTCTACAGATATGACTATTCTGGCCCTTTAGTACACATGGAATCATACAATTTGTGGTCTTTTGTGACTGGCTTCTTTCACTTGGCACAGTGTTTTCATGCTTCCTTCGTGTTGCAGTGTGCATTGGTGTCTCTTTGCACTTTGTGTGTGAACGATACTCCACGGTATTGGTTGACCACATTTTATTCATCAATCATTGTTTGATGGATATTTGGATTATTTCCATTTTGGGGCTATTATGAATAATACTGCTATGAATATTCACGTATCAGTTGTTTTCTGGTATATGTTTTCACTTTTCTTGTGTATGTACCTAGAAGCAGAATTACTGCATCACGTAACTTTCTGTTTAAATTTTTTGAGGAACTATGGCCTGTTTTCCAAAGCTCCTGTATAATTTTACATTTTCACCAGCAGTGAATGGGGATTCTGATTTCTCTATACCCTCACCAACACTTACCTTTTTGATTTTAGTCATCCTAACAGTTGTGACGTGGTATTTCTTTGTGACTTCAATTTGCATTTCCCTGATTGCTAACAGTTTTTTAAAAAGACATTTGTTCCTAGACTAAACTAGTTGAAGGATACACAGCTATTAATGGGTGCAGTGGGAATTTGAAACAGGTTTTATTCAGATTTGGCTTTATATATTTCACTTTGCCTTGTAGAAAATATAATTTTAAAAAGTAATAATCATGGGGGCAGAAGTGATATACATATGACTAATCTGGGATTATACATATCTGTAAACAACAAAACTCTTTAAAGGCAAAAAGCAAAATAAAATAAAATGGCAAAAGAAAAAGGAATAATCAATCAAGCAAAAAAGACTTCCCAAAAAATGTGCTTAAAAAATCTTTTGTCGGGCTTCGCTGGTGGTCCAGTGGGTAAAGAGTCGTGCTGGTTTGATCCCTGGCCTGGGAAGATCCCATGTACCGTGGAGAGGCTGGACCGATGTGTCCAAGTACCCAGCCCTAGTTCTGGAGTGCATGCGCCCAGAGTCGGTGCTCTGCAGCGACAGAGCCCACTGAGATGGGAGGACCACACAGGCCAAAAAACAAAGATAAATAAATGAAAGACCAGTAGAAGTGGCCAAAAAAAAAAACCTTTTGTAATTGTACTATCCAGGAAGAAGTGAAGTTCACTTCCTCTGTCTAGCTTAATCTCTTTTCTATGCCTACACAATGGAAGGAGAGACTTCAGTTTCATGCATGCCTAGCACACAAATGGACAAGTGACTGAATGGAGACACTGTAGATTTTAGAGCTATATTGGGCATTGTTTGAAACCTGCTTTAAAACTGTATGATTTGGGGGGAAATTAATCTCTTGAGGCTTATCTCCCTCACCTGTTAATTGCTGGTCACAATACATACCTTGTATTGTAGGTATATATTGGCACAATGTTTTCATGTGCCAATACATACCTACTAGGTAATAAATTAGGTAAGTTTATATAGTGATTATGAATAATGATTAAAACATACAATAGATATTCAATAATTTGTAGATTGTAATGTTTATTGACTAAGATGTAACAGAAACATTGGTCCATGAGGACCACACAACATCTGGTTTCTTGGGCCAAAAATGTAGTAATTATCTTCAATTGCTCTCTTTCTTTCATAACTTACATTTACTCATCACCAAATCTTGTCAACTCTATCTTCAGAATATGTCCCCAGTTGAGTCACTTGCAATTTTCAGGACCACCACCCTAGGGCAAGTCTCTCTCTCCTTTGACCTGGAATCCCAACTGGTTAACTTCTAGGCTCTTCAAAACATCAACCTGCTTAAATCACTTCCTTGGTTAAAGTCCTCTAGAGATTTCCCCTTTGCTCTTAGAATGAAGCCCAAAGTCCTTGTCCAATCAGCATGTACCCACATAAAGCTCCATGATCTTCCTTTCTGAATTCATCATGATCACTTTCTCCATCATGCACCAACTTTCTTTTTTTTTGTTGTTCCTCTCAGAATCACTTGCTTATTTCCTCTCAGGTCTTTGTGACTTGCCATTGACGTCACCTTCACATTCCTTCTCCCCAGTCCTTTGTACAGCTGTCTCACTTTGTTCTTTCCAAATGTACTTTCAGTGTTTTCCCTGATCACCCATCAAAAATTTCACTCCCATCCATCTCCCTTTATTCATTAGTATGTTTTATCTTTTTTTTTTAAACACATATAACATTTTTTGATTGTTGACATATTTGTGTATATATAGTTGAGGAAACAATTGCTTGTATAATATAGTACATTCCATTTAAAGGAAACAATTGCTGATATAGTGCTGACAACCAGGGAGCAGCATAGTTTGAAAGGTCAATTAATTGCATGCAAGAGAGAGTACAGCAGAAGTCAGGGAGGCAAAATCCAGTGGTCTGAAGTTTCGAGTTCACAAGGAGTCAGGAGCCGATTCTTGATTGATGTCCATTAGAATCACAATGGTAATGGGAGACAGATCAAAAAGAGGCAGTGAGGCAATAAATGTGTGGTGCATAGGAGGCCAGAAGAAGCTTGATATTACTGGAGAAGAATACCTGATTTGAAGAAATGAGAGTAATGCTGAGAAAAGGTGATGGAGGCAGGCTGTTGAGCATCTTAAATCTCAACTACTAGACAGATACTGATGAGTATTCCAGGAGCAAAGGGTCTTTATGGTCTCTATTTTTAGCTGGTTTCACTTAAATAATAATAAGTTTTAACATACAGTCCCATGGGAGAAGCCTTTCATTTAGATCTGCTTCAGTTCACTCAGTCATGTCTGAATCTTAGCAACCTCATGGACTGTAGCACTCCAGGTTTCCCTATCCTTTACCATCTCCTGGACCCTGCTCAGACTTATGCCCATTGATTCAGTGATGCCATCCAACCATCTCATCCTCTATTGTTCCCTTTTCCTTTTGCCTTCTGTTTTCCCCAACATCAGGCTCTTTACCAATGAGTTGTCTCTTTGCTTCAAGTATTGGAGGTTCAGCTTTAGCATCAGTCTTTCCAATGAATATTCAGGCTTGATTTCCTTTAGGATTGACTCGTTTGATCTCTTTGCAGTCCAAGGGACTCTCAAGAGCCTTCTCAAACACCACTATTCAAAGGCATCAATTCTTCAGCGCTCAGCCTTATTTTACATTCACACATGACTACTGGGAAAACCGTAGCTTTGATTATACAGACTTTTGTTGGCAAAGTGATGTCTCTGCTTTTGAATACACTGTCTCGGTTTGTCATAGCATTTCTTCTTAAATTAAAACTTAATTTAGAACTGCTTAAATACCACTTTGGTGATTTTTGCCTTTAGTTAAATGAGTGTTCTGACAGTACCACAATAGTCCAGCCAGTAAAGACAGAAGCAAATTGGGCTCCTCTGAGATAGAAAATAACAAAAACAGCTAGAAGAAAAACCATGTTTGCTTTGGGACAGGCACTGTTATTCTTCATTTTAAAAAAGGACATTTTCATTCATCTAGGAAGACTTACATGATACAAGCACACTTCCACTAGCAATGTCATTATCACAAAGAAAGCAAAGAGTTTTCTCTTTTCAGCTCCAGGCACAAAGGGCTTTGTTACGCGCTGCTCTAATCATGAGAAGATTGCTTTAACAGGAAAATATGTACATTCTAACTCCTTCCTTCACTCTTCTCTTTCTTGGGTGGGGGCAGTTTATTTTTTTCACTTCTCTTGAAGAATCAAAGTCTATGAAAATCAATGTGCCATGAATTAAGTTTTCCAAACTTCAAAAGCCAGATGCCCTTGGGCACAGAGTGCTCCCAAGCACGGTCTCCTCAACCTTGGCCTCCTCCCAGCAGGCAGGTCCTAGGCTGTTCAATATGTTTTGAGGGCAATTGGGAGCTAAAACAGATGTCCTACCAGAAGTGTTTCTTCCTATTTGGAGGAAGAATCAGGGAACAGTGTGGGTTGTTGAACGTGTATGTTTGGAGATGGAAGGATGTTGGAAGCTCTTGCCAAATCATTTCTTTCCTGAGGCACCCGTCTACCGTGGGCTGTATCAGCTTTTAAGCTTGGCCTTGAAACTCAAGTTTCAACAACAACCACCCATTCTGCTAGAGACCAGCTCTGTGGTTTTCATTTTTATTTTCTTGAGTATTTTGGTTATGCACTAAAAAGTCAGAGCCCATATGTGTTCGGGGGGAGGCGAGGCAATATTTTATATGCATATGTAATACGTATATATGTTGTTTAGTCGCTAAGTTGTGTCCAATTCTTTGTGATCCCACAAACTGTAGCCCACAAGGCTCCTCTGTCCATGGAATTTTCCAGGCAAAAATACTGGAGTAGGTTGCCATTTCCATCTCTCTATAAAATGTATATACACTATATGTAAAATATACATACCTATATATATATATACATGCATATATCCATATATTTATGATATGTATAATATGTATCAGGTACATATGTATATAATTTGTATATATAAATTACATAATATGTATGTACATTTAAATGATTTTCTACAATCCTTGGGACTGTCCTGCAGTTTTCTTCTTTTTTCTCCTGTTTTTCATCAACTCTGCTAAATGAAATTTCTCTGACCATTCCCCTTGACAGGATGAGGGGCACAGATGACTGAGTTCTGGCTGTTCTCACTGTGGCAGGGCAGGAAACACTATGACCTACAGGAAGCTTACTTGCTGGAGAAACACAACAGAGTCCTGTCTGAAGCACTTCTGAAAGGGTGGACTAGTTGCCTACAAGGCCGGGAATGGCAGCTTCAACTTGGCCTAAGTTCATGTACATTTTTCCCCTATTACCTAGGGGGGTTCTGGTTCTACTTCAATTTAGTAAGTTAAGTATGTCTTCTTCCCCCAAACTCAGGAGGAGTGGGGAGATGGAGATGCTACTTGTTGTGCCTCGTTCACTTTCATGGGATAAGAGGTGTCCTTTTTACTTCTCATAATATTGTGGGGCTCCTCCTGTGACTGGGTCCTCCTGGAGTTTTTAAACTCTCAGAATTGTCCATGCTGAGTCTCCAGCAGTTCGTTATTCACAGCTTTTCCTGCCCCAATCCTGGTTGGTTCCCCTTGGTGGTGTTTACTTCAGTGAGCTATGACTCCTGTGCTCATCTGTCTCTCCAACCTTCTGTGTGTGTGTTCAGTCGCTCATTCGTGTCTGACTCTTTGTGACCCCATGGACTGTAGGCCACTAGGCTCCTCTGTCCATAGGATTTTCCAGGCAAGAATACTGGAATGAGTTGTCATTTCTCCCATCAGGGATCTTCCCGACCCGGGGACTGCACTCCTATCTCCTGTGTCTCCTGCACTGGCAGTCAGATTCTTCACTGGTGAGACACTAGGGGAGACCATCTCGCCAGTCTTAGGGGCAGACATCTTTTTTGGGAGGAGGGGAGGCAGACTTTTGTTCTCTCTCTCTCTCTCTTTTTTTTGTTCTCTTTCTTCCACTCTCTTACAGATATAAGAAAAGTTGCTAATTCTTCACTTTGTTTAGCCTTTTACTTATTGTTAAGATAGAAAGGTGACTTCCAAACTCCTTACATTTATTATTATTATTATTATTATTAGCCACTTCTATTGGTCTTTCATCATTCATCTATGTTCTTTTTTCTTTAGCCTGTGTGGGCCTCCCATTGCAGTGGCCTCTTGTAGAGCACGGGCTCCAGGCACATGTGTTCCAGAGCGCTGGCTCGATAATTGGACACATCAGACCAGACACTCCGCAGCACGTAGGCTCTTCCCAGGCCAGGGATCGAACTGGCAACCCCTGCACTACAAGGTGGTGTCTTTACCCACTTGACCACCAGGGAAGCCCCAAACTCCTTACATTTAGAACCAGAAAACTGAAGACTTCTACATGCCTGAATGTTGACTATTTAAGTTCATGGTAGCAGGCTGAAGAGTTACAAAGATAAATTCAAGATAAACATTTTCTTCCAGTTATAGGTGTCAGGGAAGTTATTTCTGGGTAAAGAGGAGGAGGCAGTAGAAATGGTTAGCTAAGTAAAGCATTTGGGTTCATATAGACTATAAACTGAAATATACATAGTTGAAAGTTGCTCAAACTTAAAATCTGACTCCAGTTTTGATTTGCTTCTTGGGGGTAACTGAAATAAACAATGAGAACAACCCCTTGAAAGAACTAAGAAAAGTCAACCTGTGATATTTCCATGAAGCAGAACTTTTTTTTCTTCAGTAGCTGAATCCTTAGGCAATTCTTCTTGATAATGAATGTTTTCCCTACTGCTGATTACATCCTTATAGCATGTGTTGGTTTGTGTTTTCTCTCTCTCTGGTGATGTAAGAGTTGGGGAAAGGCCATTAGCTGTGTAAGCTGCAGATCACAGATGTTCGCCTTGTCCCTGTCAGTTTTTCAGATGTTCATCTCAGTGTTCTGGGAGGCCCAGGAGGAAGTTCTGGGAAATAATTCTCGGATAAAATAACTTTTAAACAATGCCCATCGCAATACCAGGACACTGTAAATAAACCAAGTCTCCCGTTTACTTCCCTTTCAGCCATAAATACATCCTTTCCTCTTCTGGATCTTATTGGTTCCCCCTTGTAGGACCTCAAGCCTACAGCATCCTTGGCTGCTTTAGTTTACCTCCATTCCTCATCCAGCTTTTCCTCAATCATCTGGTCTTCTTACTGCCCTCTTGATGCTGAAAACTGAGCCTCTTTGCTCCAGTGCCGAATCAAATCTCAGAGATAGAGTTTTAGATGAAGTAGACAAATATTTTTGCTTTGCCAGACAAAGGAGAACACAGCAGGCTCATGTCTCTCAAAACTTTGTCCCATCCTGGGAGGATTTGCTGAGTTCTGTAGCCATGGTTCATGGGTGGGTTGCCAATAAGGATTAGGGTGTGTGCAATAAGGATTAGGGTGTGTGCAGAGCCTGTACTCCTTTAATCTGGCTTTAGGTGGTTTGAGGAGTTTCTGTCGTTCATTTAATCTGGTCTCAGGTGGTCTCTTGAAGAGCTTCTTTGGTTCCTTCAATGTCAAGTGAAGAATGCTAACAGCTTTCTTTCCTTGAGGGGTTTAGTGTTATGTGTATCCCTTGAGGCAGAGCCAGGACTTTGCCCCAAGGCTGCACTATTGTTTCTTGAGTGTTCTTGCCTTGTCTCTGCATCCACTCTCTATTTCCCTGATTAGCAACTGTTTGCTCTTTGGTCAGTGTTTTCAAACTTAAAATCTGACTCCAGTTTTGATTTGCTTCTTGGGGGTAACTGAAATAAACAATGAGAACAACCCCTTGAAAGAACTAAGAAAAGTCAACCTGTGATATTTCCATGAAGCAGAACTTTTTTTTCTTCAGTAGCTGAATCCTTAGGCAATTCTTCTTGATAATGAATGTTTTCCCTACTGCTGATTACATCCTTATAGCATGTGTTGGTTTGTGTTTTCTCTCTCTCTGGTGATGTAAGAGTTGGGGAAAGGCCATTAGCTGTGTAAGCTGCAGATCACAGATGTTCGCCCTTGTCCCTGTCAGTTTTTCAGATGTTCATCTCAGTGTTCTGGGAGGCCCAGGAGGAAGTTCTGGGAAATAATTCTCGGATAAAATAACTTTTAAACAATGCCCATCGCAATACCAGGACACTGTAAATAAACCAAGTCTCCCGTTTACTTCCCTTTCAGCCATAAATACATCCTTTCCTCTTCTGGATCTTATTGGTTCCCCCTTGTAGGACCTCAAGCCTACAGCATCCTTGGCTGCTTTAGTTTACCTCCATTCCTCATCCAGCTTTTCCTCAATCATCTGGTCTTCTTACTGCCCTCTTGATGCTGAAAACTGAGCCTCTTTGCTCCAGTGCCGAATCAAATCTCAGAGATAGAGTTTTAGATGAAGTAGACAAATATTTTTGCTTTGCCAGACAAAGGAGAACACAGCAGGCTCATGTCTCTCAAAACTTTGTCCCATCCTGGGAGGATTTGCTGAGTTCTGTAGCCATGGTTCATGGGTGGGTTGCCAATAAGGATTAGGGTGTGTGCAATAAGGATTAGGGTGTGTGCAGAGCCTGTACTCCTTTAATCTGGCTTTAGGTGGTTTGAGGAGTTTCTGTCGTTCATTTAATCTGGTCTCAGGTGGTCTCTTGAAGAGCTTCTTTGGTTCCTTCAATGTCAAGTGAAGAATGCTAACAGCTTTCTTTCCTTGAGGGGTTTAGTGTTATGTGTATCCCTTGAGGCAGAGCCAGGACTTTGCCCCAAGGCTGCACTATTGTTTCTTGAGTGTTCTTGCCTTGTCTCTGCATCCACTCTCTATTTCCCTGATTAGCAACTGTTTGCTCTTTGGAACTCAGGGAAGGTCATGAAGGCTAGAGGCTATTTCCTACAAACAAGAAAGAGGGGTGGGTGTGGAAAGACTTCCATGCCCAGGAGCCTCACAGGGTCCTACTCTGTTCCACTATTAGAATCTATACTTCCTGTAATTGCTAGAACTACAGATATAGAGTGCCTTCCTTAGGCACTCTTGGGACCAGAATGGGCAAGTAATGGAGCAGTTCATTGGGAGAGTGGTTCTCAAAACCAGGGATGGATTATTCTCAATTGTTTCACAGTTGACCTGCATCTTTCAGATGACACCTGCATTTGTCTTATACTATTTTTATTTTATTTTTTAAAAATTTATTTATTTTGGGCGGGGGTCAGGTTGGGGAGGGAGGGGAGCAGGCGGACCACTTCTATTGGTCTTTCATTTCTCTATTTTCATCCGTCTTGTTTTTTGGCTCCTGTGGGCCTCCCATC
Source organism: Tragulus kanchil (assembly GCA_022376925.1). Classification (NCBI taxonomy): domain Eukaryota; kingdom Metazoa; phylum Chordata; class Mammalia; order Artiodactyla; family Tragulidae; genus Tragulus; species Tragulus kanchil. The sequence goes on along the minus strand of JAIOJX010000004.1, from coordinate 237,382,197 downwards.
GCAGTGACCTCTGTCGCTGCAGAGCAGCGACTCTGGGCGCATGCGCTCCAGAGCTCCGGCTCTGTAATTGGACACATCAGTCTAGCCGCTCCGCGGCACGTGGGATCTTCCCAGGCCAGGGATCGAACCGGCGCCCCTTGCACTGCAAGGCGATGTCCTTACCCACTGGACCACCAGGGGAAGCCCTGTCTTATACTATTTATGTGTGCTCTTATACTTCACAGAATACATAGAGGCCACTGGAGAGAAACTCCCCCACAAGCTCCTCTACTAAACATAACAACCTTCCTCCGTCTGCAGCCACCCTTCCTAGTTGTTAAAGCAAAGCAGTATTTCTTCAGGTTTTGTCTCTAGAGCACTTACATTGGAATTACGTGCACTGACTATTGAAAAAAAACCAAACCTATTGATTCACAAACCTAGGGTGGAAAAACATGGATATCTGAATTTTAATAGGCACACTAATTGACTTTCATCTGTACTGGTATTTAAGAACTATCGTCTTAACCTATTGATTATACTTTCTCTAATATATTCATCCCTTTTTCTATGAGAGAGGGAAGTAGGAGTCTATATTGGGTAGCTCTGACATTTACTCTCTGGGCCAATTCTTTAAACTCTTTGCTTCCATCTCATAAAATGAGAATAGTGAGTTCCTCATCTGCAGAGGCTAATAAGAAAGATTAAATGAGTAAATACATGTAAAGAACACTGTCTTGCATACAACCAGCAAGATAAGTATTGACTATTACTCAATCCTTCCTATCAATGCTAAAACCTGTGCAAGACTCTCCTATTACTCTCTGTAGACCCTTTATCTCTCTCGTTCTGTAGTCACTGTACTATCACCTTCCTTTTTAAAAATTATTTCCCCCACCAGGTCCTGTTTCTTTTCCCACACAGGGCTTTAGTGCCAGATAAGATGTTTTTCTCAGCTCCACCCTTTAAACCTAGTCATTTTCTATTCATTCTTCTGTTGTCCACTCACAGTGCCATTTTTAAGAGAACTTTCAGATTATGCAAATATCCTTGCTTTGTGCTTGAAAATCCTGCATAACACTTATCACAGATGTGATTTTATATTTATGTGTACAACTATTTCACTAACATCTGTCTCCTCCACTAAGCTGAAAGTTCCAAAAGATGTGGGACTCTGCTGATAGTTCCATAAATGTTTCACATAGTAAGTTCTCATAAGTCTTTGCTATATGGATGATAAGCAAATATGAACGTACATAAAATCCCAAGGCGAGAGCCATAGCAGGGCTCCTGGTAGTGTAACAGTAGGGAAAGGGACAGGGTACAGTTTTCTGAAAGAATGACATAGCCCAAGGACAATCTAAGCTATGAATACAAGGGCCACTGGAGAAACTCCCCCACAAGCTCCTCTACTAAACATAACAACCTTCCTCCGTCTGCAGCCACCCTTCCTAGTTGTTAAAGCAAAGCAGTATTTCTTCAGGTTTTGTCTCTAGAGCACTTACATTGGAATTACGTGCACTGACTATTGAAAAAAAACCAAACCTATTGATTCACAAACCTAGGGTGGAAAAACATGGATATCTGAATTTTAATAGGCACACTAATTGACTTTCATCTGTACTGGTATTTAAGAACTATCGTCTTAACCTATTGATTATACTTTCTCTAATATATTCATCCCTTTTTCTATGAGAGAGGGAAGTAGGAGTCTATATTGGGTAGCTCTGACATTTACTCTCTGGGCCAATTCTTTAAACTCTTTGCTTCCATCTCATAAAATGAGAATAGTGAGTTCCTCATCTGCAGAGGCTAATAAGAAAGATTAAATGAGTAAATACATGTAAAGAACACTGTCTTGCATACAACCAGCAAGATAAGTATTGACTATTACTCAATCCTTCCTATCAATGCTAAAACCTGTGCAAGACTCTCCTATTACTCTCTGTAGACCCTTTATCTCTCTCGTTCTGTAGTCACTGTACTATCACCTTCCTTTTTAAAAATTATTTCCCCCACCAGGTCCTGTTTCTTTTCCCACACAGGGCTTTAGTGCCAGATAAGATGTTTTTCTCAGCTCCACCCTTTAAACCTAGTCATTTTCTATTCATTCTTCTGTTGTCCACTCACAGTGCCATTTTTAAGAGAACTTTCAGATTATGCAAATATCCTTGCTTTGTGCTTGAAAATCCTGCATAACACTTATCACAGATGTGATTTTATATTTATGTGTACAACTATTTCACTAACATCTGTCTCCTCCACTAAGCTGAAAGTTCCAAAAGATGTGGGACTCTGCTGATAGTTCCATAAATGTTTCACATAGTAAGTTCTCATAAGTCTTTGCTATATGGATGATAAGCAAATATGAACGTACATAAAAATCCCAAGGCGAGAGCCATAGCAGGGCTCCTGGTAGTGTAACAGTAGGGAAAGGGACAGGGTACAGTTTTCTGAAAGAATGACATAGCCCAAGGACACAACATAAACCCATTAGAATCAAATGGGTCTAAGATGGCAGACTAGACTTGATCCTCAGTCAGCAAGTTAAATGACACACCCAGAGGCACCATGACAGTTCCGCCCTTTCCCCAAAAGTTGGAATAATCCTCCCACTCATCAGCATATGAAATTACCCAGCCCATAAAGACTAAGAACAGCATGTTTTCAGGACTGCTGGATTTGCCCTCTGCAATGGCCCACACTCTCTCTGTGGAGTGTGCTTTTCTCTGAATCTGAATAAATCCATTTCTTACCTATCACTTTGTCTCTCACTGAATTCTTTTCTGTGAAGAGACATTAAGAGCCTGAGCTCCATTAGGTCCTGAAACCAGATATGGTGGGTTTTGGCTGAGTTTGAGCCCCAGTCATGGTGACTCAGCTTCCAAACTGGGTTTGGGAGTTAAACGCCAATCTGAGGTAGAACAGTAGCACTTCACAGTTATGGGAAGAGTCTACCTTTGAAATAAGAGACCTGAGGACCAGTTTTCACTCTCCCATATGCCTGCTATGCAATCTTGGGCAAGATTCTTAACTTTCCAAGGGCTTCCTTCGTCATCTGTAAAATGGCCATACCACTCTAGGAAAGTAAAGAGTTTACCATACAGAGTTGTTATGGGGATTAATGAGAAAATACATGCGTAAGGGCTGACCACAATGATTGGGCCAAAGCCAAATGTTCATTATGATCCGAGGATAATGACCTTGCCTTCAAAATAGGTCCACTCACAGTGCCATTTTTAAGAGAACTTTCAGATTATGCAAATATCCTTGCTTTGTGCTTGAAAATCCTGCATAACACTTATCACAGATGTGATTTTATATTTATGTGTACAACTATTTCACTAACATCTGTCTCCTCCACTAAGCTGAAAGTTCCAAAAGATGTGGGACTCTGCTGATAGTTCCATAAATGTTTCACATAGTAAGTTCTCATAAGTCTTTGCTATATGGATGATAAGCAAATATGAACGTACATAAAAATCCCAAGGCGAGAGCCATAGCAGGGCTCCTGGTAGTGTAACAGTAGGGAAAGGGACAGGGTACAGTTTTCTGAAAGAATGACATAGCCCAAGGACACAACATAAACCCATTAGAATCAAATGGGTCTAAGATGGCAGACTAGACTTGATCCTCAGTCAGCAAGTTAAATGACACACCCAGAGGCACCATGACAGTTCCGCCCTTTCCCCAAAAGTTGGAATAATCCTCCCACTCATCAGCATATGAAATTACCCAGCCCATAAAGACTAAGAACAGCATGTTTTCAGGACTGCTGGATTTGCCCTCTGCAATGGCCCACACTCTCTCTGTGGAGTGTGCTTTTCTCTGAATCTGAATAAATCCATTTCTTACCTATCACTTTGTCTCTCACTGAATTCTTTTCTGTGAAGAGACATTAAGAGCCTGAGCTCCATTAGGTCCTGAAACCAGATATGGTGGGTTTTGGCTGAGTTTGAGCCCCAGTCATGGTGACTCAGCTTCCAAACTGGGTTTGGGAGTTAAACGCCAATCTGAGGTAGAACAGTAGCACTTCACAGTTATGGGAAGAGTCTACCTTTGAAATAAGAGACCTGAGGACCAGTTTTCACTCTCCCATATGCCTGCTATGCAATCTTGGGCAAGATTCTTAACTTTCCAAGGGGCTTCCTTTCGTCATCTGTAAAATGGCCATACCACTCTAGGAAAGTAAAGAGTTTACCATACAGAGTTGTTATGGGGATTAATGAGAAAATACATGCGTAAGGGCTGACCACAATGATTGGGCCAAAGCAAATGCCCAATAAATGTTCATTATGATCCGAGGATAATGACCTTCCTGCCATTAACAAAACTCCCTAGAGGTCCCCAGTTTTCTCAGTGGTTCATTTCAACCAGGAAATCCCAGATGATCCATTATGCATTTCCTACTCCATCTTTACTCACAGCAAGGATAGGGCAATGCCTTCAGTATAATCTGCACACACCAGTCAGAGTTTTCTTTACACCCTCCTTGCATGCTCTTGCTGTCTGCCACTGCGGAAAGCTGCTCAGCTGGCCTGGTATTTTTTTCTGTGGCTCACACAAAGGCAGACATCTCTGTGCTCATTCAGCATTGCCAGGGCCTTTCCAGAACTACTCTGGCCTCTTCAGTGCAGCCCCTGCCACTTCCTTTCCTCAGCAGGGTTGGGCTCCCTCTTTACTGCTTTTGGCAGAATAGGAAAAGGAATGAAGCCTGACCCTCTCAGAGCAAGAGGACGAGTGCCCTGTGGCACAGCTTCTTTTTTTTTTTTTTTTAAAGATTTATTTATTTATTTATTTTGGGCAGGGGTCGGGTTGGGGAGGAAGGGGAGCGGGCAGACCACTTCTATTGGTCTTTCATTTCTCTATTTTCATCCGTCTTTGTTCTTTGGCTCCTGTGGGCCTCCCATTGCGGTGGCATCTGTCGCTGCAGAGAACCGGCTCTGGGTGCATGCGCTCCAGAGCTCCGGCTCAGTGATTGGACACATCAGTCCAGCCGCTCTGCGGCACGTAGGATCTTCCCAGGCCAGGGATTGAACCGGCGCCTTGCACTAAACCAGATATGGTGGGTTTTGGCTGAGTTTGAGCCCCAGTCATGGTGACTCAGCTTCCAAACTGGGTTTGGGAGTTAAACGCCAATCTGAGGTAGAACAGTAGCACTTCACAGTTATGGGAAGAGTCTACCTTTGAAATAAGAGACCTGAGGACCAGTTTTCCCTCTCCCATATGCCCCATATGCAATCTTGGGCCAGAATATTAAAATACCAAGGGCATTCCCTTAGTCATCTATCAAATCGCCATACCACTCTAGGAAAGTAAAGAGTTTACCATACAGAGTTGTTATGGGGATTAATGAGAAAATACATGCGTAAGGGCTGACCACAATGATTGGGCCAAAGCAAATGCCCAATAAATGTTCATTATGATCCGAGGATAATGACCTTCCTGCCATTAACAAAACTCCCTAGAGGTCCCCAGTTTTCTCAGTGGTTCATTTCAACCAGGAAATCCCAGATGATCCATTATGCATTTCCTACTCCATCTTTACTCACAGCAAGGATAGGGCAATGCCTTCAGTATAATCTGCACACACCAGTCAGAGTTTTCTTTACACCCTCCTTGCATGCTCTTGCTGTCTGCCACTGCGGAAAGCTGCTCAGCTGGCCTGGTATTTTTTTCTGTGGCTCACACAAAGGCAGACATCTCTGTGCTCATTCAGCATTGCCAGGGCCTTTCCAGAACTACTCTGGCCTCTTCAGTGCAGCCCCTGCCACTTCCTTTCCTCAGCAGGGTTGGGCTCCTCTTTACTGCTTTTGGCAGAATAGGAAAAGGAATGAAGCCTGACCTCTCAGAGCAAGAGGACGAGTGCCCTGTGGCACAGCTTCTTTTTTTTTTTTTTTTAAAGATTTATTTATTTATTTATTTTGGGCAGGGGTCGGGTTGGGGAGGAAGGGGAGCGGGCAGACCACTTCTATTGGTCTTTCATTTCTCTATTTTCATCCGTCTTTGTTCTTTGGCTCCTGTGGGCCTCCCATTGCGGTGGCATCTGTCGCTGCAGAGAACCGGCTCTGGGTGCATGCGCTCCAGAGCTCCGGCTCAGTGATTGGACACATCAGTCCAGCCGCTCTGCGGCACGTAGGATCTTCCCAGGCCAGGGATTGAACCGGCGCCCCTTGCACTGCAAGGCGGTGTCCTTACCCACTGGACCACCAGGGGAAGCCCTGGCACAGCTTCTTTAACGCGTCTTTTGTGCTTTGAGGATTCCTCTCTCAGGGGCATGCATGGGAGGGTCGAGGCAGGCAGTGTCGTGATCTTCCTGGAGATTGTAGACAATGGCCCTCTCTGCCTATATTGGTGAGGTTGCGGGCAGTCAGAGTGACAGGAAGGAGTGTCAACCCTAGGAAACATGGAACAACTATTGTGTAAGCTCCCTTTCAACTACAGGATATGTGGACTTAAAATAATATTCACAACCTTAAAGTTGAGAGTTATATGTTATATTCAGTGAGAAACTTCTGTGACTTCAGACCCAGGAGATAGCATCTCAAGTAATCTTGAGAGAACTGTTCCAGGGAGGCATGTGGGGAGGGGTAAAGAGGGGCAGAGCTAGCTTATATACAACAAAAGGCAGGTAGTTAGTACATCAAAAGATGATTGGTAATTAAAGAAAACCAGATATCCCAAGTTAAGGAATTTACCGTTTTTCTATGTATGGGAAGATGCAAGAATCTGGGCTCACTGAAATCATTCCTTTGATATGCATCTAAGCTATCTGGGGCCAGTTTCCTGAGTTTTCACATCCTGATTTTCCTCAGGGTTCACCATAGGGAACTGTGGCTGCAACCTCATGGCTGCCAAATGGCAGGTATTCATTCTTTCCTCCTTGAGTTCCCTCAGGGCTCATCAACTCATCTGTGGTGGCTGCATTTTCTGATACCTGTATCATCCTTGTTTATTGGTATGGCAGGAAATATTCCGTTTCTCAGGTATGTACCTTTTTTTTCTTCCCTGAGCCTCTAGGCCAATTTTCTCACATGAAGGAAAGTCTCTTTCCTCTTCGAAAGTAGCCTTGCTCTGGTCCAAGGGCATTTTCAGATTGCCCACGCCAGTATTCTTGCTTGGAGTATCCTAAGAATAGAGGAGCCTGGTAGGCTATAGTCCGTAGGTTTGCAAACAGTCAGACGTGACTGAAGCAACTGAGCACAGCATGTAGCACAACACAGGGCCAATCAGAGTGGCCCTCAGCAGTTTTAAAGTGCTCAGATGTCCCTACTTTATACGATAATTTTTATGCTCATCTCTTGGTACCTTATCTGCTATACTCTTCTTTCCATTCATTTGGTGAAGTTTGTGTGTGTGTGTGTGTGTGTGTGTGTGTGTGTTTCAGAAGCAATGGGAGTGGGTAGGGCACTCTCTTTTGTTCCTCTGAAGTGGCCTTGAATAAATTTGAAAATCACAATTTGAGGAACACATCAAGGCAGAAAAATTCGCTCTTGCCAGATCTCTTGTGAGGAATAAGATAGCCAGGGCTCTAACTAATCTTTGTTAATCTTTTCCCAAGGTAAAGTGCATACAATTATTATTTCTTTTTTTCACGGGATGCTTTCTTGATTTTTCTTTCAAGGACAAAAGATTTGTAGTCTGAGCAGCTGGATCACTTCCTCCTGCTATTCTGTCCTTGGAGACATTTGGCCCATTAAAGGGAGCCCACAGATTCCATTTCAACAGATGCATCTCACATTTATTCAGGATATAAGGATAGGGTGACTCATTGTGCTGCTAATACAATTACAGTCTTTGTTGTTTAAGAATCATATCTTGATTCCATATAGGCAAAGAGATTTATCACTATACTCTGTTGTAAGGAAAGACTAAAAGGACAATATATGTGCAACGATGTCAGTAAAATCAGAATGCCCCTACTTGGGAATAAAATGCACAGTTTGTCATTTGACTCACAGTCTTAGGTGAATGTACATATAATGTGGGCTTTCTGAAACTCATTATGAAGTCATGGATTCCTGGGTTCATGACATTGAAAAACCTATCATGAGGTGCTCTGTATAGCTGGTGGTGGAGAAATAAAAAAGAACTCTTTTTCACTTTCCTCTATATTTTGTACCAATTTGTCTCCATGAGAATAAAATATAAGCACTAGCAAGTACAGTATTTGAATTTTACTTTTGATCACTTTGGGACCAATAAGTTCATACATTTAAATTCTTCAAAGCACAAACTTTATTACTGCCAATTCTGTTCATAATTTCATTTACTAACTGAGCACAGCATGTAGCACAACACAGGGCCAATCAGAGTGGCCCTCAGCAGTTTTAAAGTGCTCAGATGTCCCTACTTTATACGATAATTTTTATGCTCATCTCTTGGTACCTTATCTGCTATACTCTTCTTTCCATTCATTTGGTGAAGTTTGTGTGTGTGTGTGTGTGTGTGTGTGTGTGTGTGTGTGTTTCAGAAGCAATGGGAGTGGGTAGGGCACTCTCTTTTGTTCCTCTGAAGTGGCCTTGAATAAATTTGAAAATCACAATTTGAGGAACACATCAAGGCAGAAAAATTCGCTCTTGCCAGATCTCTTGTGAGGAATAAGATAGCCAGGGCTCTAACTAATCTTTGTTAATCTTTTCCCAAGGTAAAGTGCATACAATTATTATTTCTTTTTTTCACGGGATGCTTTCTTGATTTTTCTTTCAAGGACAAAAGATTTGTAGTCTGAGCAGCTGGATCACTTCCTCCTGCTATTCTGTCCTTGGAGACATTTGGCCCATTAAAGGGAGCCCACAGATTCCATTTCAACAGATGCATCTCACATTTATTCAGGATATAAGGATAGGGTGACTCATTGTGCTGCTAATACAATTACAGTCTTTGTTGTTTAAGAATCATATCTTGATTCCATATAGGCAAAGAGATTTATCACTATACTCTGTTGTAAGGAAAGACTAAAAGGACAATATATGTGCAACGATGTCAGTAAAATCAGAATGCCCCTACTTGGGAATAAAATGCACAGTTTGTCATTTGACTCACAGTCTTAGGTGAATGTACATATAATGTGGGCTTTCTGAAACTCATTATGAAGTCATGGATTCCTGGGTTCATGACATTGAAAAACCTATCATGAGGTGCTCTGTATAGCTGGTGGTGGAGAAATAAAAAAGAACTCTTTTTCACTTTCCTCTATATTTTGTACCAATTTGTCTCCATGAGAATAAAATATAAGCACTAGCAAGTACAGTATTTGAATTTTACTTTTGATCACTTTGGGACCAATAAGTTCATACATTTAAATTCTTCAAAGCACATTTTTGAAAAGGCTTTATTACTAAGCCAATTCTGTTTCTCCTTCAACAATGTCTGTTCCTTCTCTTTCTTTTTTTTTCTTCACTATTTTTTGGCTCCTAATTTCTGTAGGGGCTCTTGAGGTAGCAGAAAGAGTGAACACTACTGCTTACTCTTTCTCAAACTACTCCTGAGGCTCAAAAGTACATTCAAGTAGTGAAAGAAAGAACGTACCTACCTACCTGGAAGTCATGTCACTGATAAGCAGGAAAAACATCCATGAGATTTTTCTCTAAGTAATTTAGAAGTAATTTAATAAGATGTGATTCTGAATCTCAGCTCTGGTGTTTACCAGTTGGGCCACTCAGAGCGATTATTCTCACTTTTGGTGAGAGACAGTTTACATAAAATGGCGATACTGTCCTCTCCTTACAGGATCATCAAAGAATTCTGAATGATGTCACACTGACTGGTACATACTTAGGACATACTTATCTATCCCTTTTCTTTTTATTATACTCTCAGGATTAATTGATAGCTAAATGCATTACAGTTATGGACTATTTGAAGGACAGCCCCAGTTAACTGAGTGATAAAGGAGGCAGAATATAGATTTTGACATATGACCTACTCTTTGATGTCTACTGGGCTAGTTCATCTCAAATCCACAGAACTATATACCAATCATTGGATTGGGTCTTTTTTATTTTTTTTAGGATTGGGTCTTGATAAAGGTTATATTGACCATGATTTGACTCAACAATGAACAGACAAGAAGAGCATATTATAAATTAAAGGAATTAGGAAGAAGTAAGAAAATTCTTGACTTAAGATAGGCAAAATGTTCTTTTGCGCTCATGAAGCAATGTTATAGATCAGAAAGCCATGTTCTTTGGAACTAGAGAGGTCTAGGTTCAGATTCCAACTCTTAGGGTAACAGCTGTGTACATTTAAGGAAAATCTTTTCACTTTCCTCTATATTTTGTACCAATTTGTCTCCATGAGAATAAAATATAAGCACTAGCAAGTACAGTATTTAAATTTTCACTTTGGGACCAATAAGTTCATACATTTAAATTCTTCAAAGCACATTTTGAAAAGGCTTTATTACTAAGCCAATTCTGTTTCTCCTTCAACAATGTCTGTTCCTTCTCTTTCTTTTTTTTTCTTCACTATTTTTTGGCTCCTAATTTCTGTAGGGGCTCTTGAGGTAGCAGAAAGAGTGAACACTACTGCTTACTCTTTCTCAAACTACTCCTGAGGCTCAAAAGTACATTCAAGTAGTGAAAGAAAGAACGTACCTACCTACCTGGAAGTCATGTCACTGATAAGCAGGAAAAACATCCATGAGATTTTTCTCTAAGTAATTTAGAAGTAATTTAATAAGATGTGATTCTGAATCTCAGCTCTGGTGTTTACCAGTTGGGCCACTCAGAGCGATTATTCTCACTTTTGGTGAGAGACAGTTTACATAAAATGGCGATACTGTCCTCTCCTTACAGGATCATCAAAGAATTCTGAATGATGTCACACTGACTGGTACATACTTAGGACATACTTATCTATCCCTTTTCTTTTTATTATACTCTCAGGATTAATTGATAGCTAAATGCATTACAGTTATGGACTATTTGAAGGACAGCCCCAGTTAACTGAGTGATAAAGGAGGCAGAATATAGATTTTGACATATGACCTACTCTTTGATGTCTACTGGGCTAGTTCATCTCAAATCCACAGAACTATATACCAATCATTGGATTGGGTCTTTTTTTTTTTTTTTTTTTTTTTAGGATTGGGTCTTGATAAAGGTTATATTGACCATGATTTGACTCAACAATGAACAGACAAGAAGAGCATATTATAAATTAAAGGAATTAGGAAGAAGTAAGAAAATTCTTGACTTAAGATAGGCAAAATGTTCTTTTGCGCTCATGAAGCAATGTTATAGATCAGAAAGCCATGTTCTTTGGAACTAGAGAGGTCTAGGTTCAGATTCCAACTCTTAGGGTAACAGCTGTGTACATTTAAGGAAAATCTTTTCATTTCCGTCCATAATATGTAGATAAGCATACTTACTTTGGATATTGAAAAAAATTGAATGGATAGCTGATTTTAAAAGTAGTTATTAATACTATATTAGGCATATAGTAATTTCTCTAGAAACATTAAGGGTTTTTACCTTCTCTCTTTTCTCCTATTTACTGATACATAATGCTATGATTTGACACTAACTCTACATTTAGCACACACTCTGTCCTAGAGAGTGTTTTCTCTGTTGGCTCATGATCTCGTTTGTTCATTTCTTGAGAAGCCCTTTCCCCTTGGTATCTCTGTCTGCTCAAGCCTGACAAAACCTATCTTCTAAGTGTTAAAGGAAGGCAAATTTTTATCTCAGATGAATTTCCAATTGATGCCATATAATTTCACCTAGAATTCCATTGGTTGGAGATGTCTCTCTGCCTATACTGTGTAGGTGAACCTTTCTGTATGTATTCCCAGTGACAGCCACTTTGAACTTTTTCTGAAAGTAGGTAGAGCATAAATTATGAATTAATAAAATACTCTGTGAAGCTGCTTCTGCATCTGACTAAGGGAATTAATTCTTCATAGTTATGACTGAAAGAAAGAAGACTGTTGAGAGTCCCTTGGACTGCAAAGAGATCAAACCAGTTAATCCTAAAGGAAATCAACCCTGACTATTCTTTGGAAGGACTTACGCTGAAGCTGAAGCTTCAATACTTTGACCACCTGATGCGAAGAGCCAACTCATTGGAAAAGACCCTGATGCTAGGAAAGACTGAGGGCAGGAGGAGAAGGGGGTGATATGGTTGGGTGAGATGGGTGGATGGCATCACCAGTTCAATGGACATGAGTTTGAGCAAACCCATGGAGATAGTGCAGGACAGGGAAGCCTGGTATGCTGCAGTCCATGGAGTCGCAAAGAAACAGACATGACCGAGTGACTGAATAACAACAATGACTGAAATAAGTCAGAATATATAGTTTCAACCAAACAGTAAACTTTGGTTGTTTTCCTTTCCCTCTCAGTTTGATGTTCAATCCACAGTCCTGATGCCTGCTTTTAAAATAAAGTTTTATTGGTACACAGCTGAATCCATTCATTGATATATTGTCCATAGCTGCCTTCAGGCTACAAGGCAGGGGAAAGTGGTTGTACAGAGAATAAAACCATGTTTGGCCCCAGAAGCTAAAAGCATTTATTATCTGGACTTTTATAAGAAAAGTTTGCTGACATCTATTGTAAAGAATTTGAAAGCTATTTATGAGTTGACCTACGCTTGGGTTCTCTTTATATGGAACCCAGAGCATAGGGTAAATGGTTTCTATAATAAGACAGTAGGCCTGTGACAAATGTCAGTTGAATTAAATATCTACAAAGCATTAGTGTTAAAAAAAAAATGTTAGTAGCAATTCTTAGCATAACATAAATTTTTACTCTTCTGCCTTTGTTTGTACTAAACACAAGTAGAGTGATTTCTGCTGTTTAAGAAAGGCTTGGGGCTTCCCTGGTGGTCCAGTGGGTAAGGACACCGCCTTGCAGTGCAAGGGGTGCCGATTCGATCCCTGGCCTGGGAAGATCCCACGTGCCGCAGAGCGGCTGGACTGATGTGTCCAATTACCGAGCCGGAGCTCTAGAGCGCATGCGCCCAGAGCCAGTGCTCTGCAGCGACAGAGGCCACTGCGATGGGAGGCCCACACGGGCTGAAGAACAAAGATGGATGAAAATAGAGAAATGAAAGACCAATAGAAGTGGCCCGCCCACCCCCCTCCCTCCCCAACCTGCCCACCCCCAAAAAAGAAAGGCTTGGTATCATTGAAAATGGACTCTCTCAAAAATCAGTTTTAGTGAAGGAGAAGTGAAAATTTCATAATTAGAGGCAGCTGAGCTCCACCCAACTCTCTGGTGAATTCCCATGGTGTCAGGCTACTGTGAAGCCTTGTTCATGAATGGAAGGCCATTTAAAATTTTCCCTGCTAGTAAACCTTCAACAGGAAGCCTTCCTGACTTTTCTGTATCCAAACATCTCATTTTTGCCAGGATTAGTATGAGTCTGTCTAGTCCCTTTCACAATATTGTGGCAAAGAAATGGAAAAACTATTCAAGCTGAAAAATTATACCAACTGGTGTAATTTAGTTAGGTCAGTACACTTAAAATGTCATGCATTTGTAGCTTCATTGAATGACTTTATTTATCCAGATGGAGCTCCAACCTCTAGTCTAATGGGGCTTTGGTGGCTAACTCAATCCAGCCAGAGCTGTATGTGTGACTCTTTGTGTGCAGCTGACCCTCTCCCGAGTTTGGGAGTGTGGGAACCAGTACCTGGGCAGAGCTAAGCCTAGACCACCCACTCATTTCTCAGAGCCCATTAAATGGTTGTCATATGATGCTATGTTACTCCTCCTGTTGACCCTGCCTTGAACGGCTGTGTGTCAAATTACTAATTATCCTTACAGCTTTGCTACATAAATGCCATTTAATTTCCACCTCCAGTTTTGGAAGCTACACTCCTCAGACAGAGCCACTGTAATAACCTCAGAAACTAACTTTCTTGTAAGACAAGGGGATGCCAGCTACCACCACTATAACCATTACCACCAAGAAATGTTTTCTTAAGCACACGACAACAGCTAAAGAAAAAAAAAAAAAAAAAGAAAGAAAGAAAAGGAAAAGAAAAAACCTTGCATTCCCTATTCAGCTCTGCACCATTCTCATGCTTGTTTCATGCCTGGTGGACACTGGACACCTGCCTGTGCTGTATGGAAATAACAAGCCACCATCTGGGGGTTTCATCATCTTACTCAGAGGCAGGAGTGTCTCTAAGTATTATGCTTTGCCTACTTGGCACGGAAATCCTGTTTTAGCTTCAATTGTTCCCATGCCCAAAAATGGTATCATTGAAAATGGACTCTCTCAAAATCAGTTTTAGTGAAGGAGAAGTGAAAATTTCATAATTAGAGGCAGCTGAGCTCCACCCAACTCTCTGGTGAATTCCCATGGTGTCAGGCTACTGTGAAGCCTTGTTCATGAATGGAAGGCCATTTAAAATTTTCCCTGCTAGTAAACCTTCAACAGGAAGCCTTCCTGACTTTTCTGTATCCAAACATCTCATTTTTGCCAGGATTAGTATGAGTCTGTCTAGTCCCTTTCACAATATTGTGGCAAAGAAATGGAAAAACTATTCAAGCTGAAAAATTATACCAACTGGTGTAATTTAGTTAGGTCAGTACACTTAAAATGTCATGCATTTGTAGCTTCATTGAATGACTTTATTTATCCAGATGGAGCTCCAACCTCTAGTCTAATGGGGCTTTGGTGGCTAACTCAATCCAGCCAGAGCTGTATGTGTGACTCTTTGTGTGCAGCTGACCCTCTCCCGAGTTTGGGAGTGTGGGAACCAGTACCTGGGCAGAGCTAAGCCTAGACCACCCACTCATTTCTCAGAGCCCATTAAATGGTTGTCATATGATGCTATGTTACTCCTCCTGTTGACCCTGCCTTGAACGGCTGTGTGTCAAATTACTAATTATCCTTACAGCTTTGCTACATAAATGCCATTTAATTTCCACCTCCAGTTTTGGAAGCTACACTCCTCAGACAGAGCCACTGTAATAACCTCAGAAACTAACTTTCTTGTAAGACAAGGGGATGCCAGCTACCACCACTATAACCATTACCACCAAGAAATGTTTTCTTAAGCACACGACAACAGCTAAAGACAAAAAAAAAAAAAAAAAGAAAGAAAGAAAAGGAAAAGAAAAAACCTTGCATTCCCTATTCAGCTCTGCACCATTCTCATGCTTGTTTCATGCCTGGTGGACACTGGACACCTGCCTGTGCTGTATGGAAATAACAAGCCACCATCTGGGGGTTTCATCATCTTACTCAGAGGCAGGAGTGTCTCTAAGTATTATGCTTTGCCTACTTGGCACGGAAATCCTGTTTTAGCTTCAGTGATTAGCAAATGTAGGGAGTGATTTCTCTCTGTCTAGACCCCAAAGACTAGCCCAGACAGACACAGGAATTCCCATGAAAACCTTCTCGGCTGCAGGCCATAATTTACCTTCTGTTGTCGCAACATTCTTGTTAGGAGATTGCTGGTAAAATTTTGCAAATGTTTCCATTGAAACTGACCCATTCATCTGGGATTACAAAATGCTAAAATCACGACCATACTTGAAGCAGATAACTCTGGAGCAGGGTAGGTCAGACAATGGACGTGAATAGGAAGATCATTCAGGAGGTTGGGGATCATAGTTTTAATTTAAACATAAGATTTCTTCTATGTTAAAATTATTTGTAGCCATCAAAAAAACGGACTACACAAGTCTCTCTCATATAGCTAAATTCAAAGGGTTTTGATTTTGAACTAAAACGTAGGTTTCATTGATTCTTTTATCAATCAACACTAAAATCAAAGCAAGGGTCTTAACCTAAGTAGTGTTTGCTGTTTTACTGGGTGTTTAAATAGAACCTTTTTTGGTGAATTTCCTAATCGACTTTCAAATAATCGACTCGTAATTATCTAAATCAAGGGAAAAAAAAGATGCTTGTTTTTATGAATATGAATGGCAGTATTACTTTATTTACTTCTTCTTTAAACATTTATTGGATATCTGCTTCATATCATGTACTGGGTTAGGTGCTGGGAATACAACAGTAAGAAAAAATAGATTCAGTTCCTACTTCGTGAGGTTATAGTACCTCTTGAGATATTATAAATTAGAACAGATATAAATTCACGTGTTTAGCAAATAAAAACCATGATAACTTTACAGATAAGTGTTTCATGACATCATCATTTCCTCTACCTTAAGACTATAGTTTTTTTCCACTTTATTATAATTCAGAACCATTTCTTTTTCTGTCAATGTCTTTTTCAATTAGGAAAATATACTTTTTGGAGACAACAGAAAACTTTGTACTGTTTTTCTGTTTGGAAATTCATTTCCCATCATTAGATTTGATTTCAAAACTCTTCTACTATGATTTAAGTCCTACTTTCTCCTAGTCTATCTTTCTGGCTTTATCTTTCGTTATTCCCACTTCCTCCTCAGTGCTGTAGTCAAACCAAGCTGCTTCTCTTCTATTAAGATGCCCTGCCTTTTCCCATCTCTCTGTCTTTACTCACCATGTTTCTTTTGCCTGAGATGCCCTTCCTCTAACATCTCCTCCTACTTAATCTTACTCAGTCCCAAGAGCCAGCTTCTATGTCATCTCCTCTATAAACATATGCCTGTAGAGGAGAGTTAAGCTTTCTGTTCTCCTTTGAACAATCAGAGCACTCTTTACGTTGTCTCAGCAATAATGCAGGGCCAACAATGATGTGTCTGTTTTCTTTTCTGAAGCTTTTCTGGAGTGTGTCAGCTTACAGAAAGCAGGAATAATACCTTACTTTTATTATATCGTTTATAAAAACTTTTAATTTAGTTATATATTGCAATATGTAATTATAATTACATGTAATATTATTCTTTTATGTGTAATTATAATAATATCTACTAATTATAATAATATAATATAATTATTATAATATAATTACAACTATATATAATATTTCATATTTTATTCATAATAAATACATTTTATTGCCTCAGTAATTCATGAAGACATGGTACAAATATTTCTTGAGAACTTTTTATGTGTCAGGTGTTGTACAAAGCTCTGGAGATGATGATACTCTCACTGTTCACTCTTCTGGTGGGCATTAAATACATAGGGTGCTATAACTATGGCATTTGGATATGACCAAAGTAATACTCAAATACTCTTCAAATCTGGCCCAGTTCTTGACCTTTCACATCCAAGTTGAGGTCTCAGGGGCCACAGGAAGCAAAAAATTTTTAAAAGGTTTACATACTTTGCCAGTGCTTATTTTTGGTGGCATCTGACTTTTTAATATGACTGGAATCATGAAAGATTTGGTTAGGTCATCACTGGATCTGCTGTTTAGTTGTGAAGTTTTGCCCAACTCTTTGTGATCTCATTGATTGTTGCCGGCCAGGCTCCTCTGTCCATGGAATTTCACAGGCAAGAGTATTAGACTGGGTTGCCATTTTCTTCTTCAGGGGATCTCCCTGACCCAGGGATGGAACCCACATCTCCTCCATGGTAAGAGGATTCTAACCACTGAGCAACCTGAGATGCATTAGGACATTCAGGTATGACCTAAATAAAATCCCTTATGATTACACAGTGGAGGTGACAAATAGATTATAGGGATTAGATCTGGTAGACAGAGTCCTAGAAGAACTATGGATGGAGGTTTGTTTTGCCTGAGATGCCCTTCCTCTAACATCTCCTCCTACTTAATCTTACTCAGTCCCAAGAGCCAGCTTCTATGTCATCTCCTCTATAAACATATGCCTGTAGAGGAGAGTTAAGCTTTCTGTTCTCCTTTGAACAATCAGAGCACTCTTTACGTTGTCTCAGCAATAATGCAGGGCCAACAATGATGTGTCTGTTTTCTTTTCTGAAGCTTTTCTGGAGTGTGTCAGCTTACAGAAAGCAGGAATAATACCTTACTTTTATTATATCGTTTATAAAAACTTTTAATTTAGTTATATATTGCAATATGTAATTATAATTACATGTAATATTATTCTTTTATGTGTAATTATAATAATATCTACTAATTATAATAATATAATATAATTATTATAATATAATTACAACTATATATAATATTTCATATTTTATTCATAATAAATACATTTTATTGCCTCAGTAATTCATGAAGACATGGTACAAATATTTCTTGAGAACTTTTTATGTGTCAGGTGTTGTACAAAGCTCTGGAGATGATGATACTCTCACTGTTCACTCTTCTGGTGGGCATTAAATACATAGGGTGCTATAACTATGGCATTTGGATATGACCAAAGTAATACTCAAATACTCTTCAAATCTGGCCCAGTTCTTGACCTTTCACATCCAAGTTGAGGTCTCAGGGGCCACAGGAAGCAAAAAATTTTTAAAAGGTTTACATACTTTGCCAGTGCTTATTTTTGGTGGCATCTGACTTTTTAATATGACTGGAATCATGAAAGATTTGGTTAGGTCATCACTGGATCTGCTGTTTAGTTGTGAAGTTTTGCCCAACTCTTTGTGATCTCATTGATTGTTGCCGGCCAGGCTCCTCTGTCCATGGAATTTCACAGGCAAGAGTATTAGACTGGGTTGCCATTTTCTTCTTCAGGGGATCTCCCTGACCCAGGGATGGAACCCACATCTCCTCCATGGTAAGAGGATTCTAACCACTGAGCAACCTGAGATGCATTAGGACATTCAGGTATGACCTAAATAAAATCCCTTATGATTACACAGTGGAGGTGACAAATAGATTATAGGGATTAGATCTGGTAGACAGAGTCCTAGAAGAACTATGGATGGAGGTTTGTAATGTTGTACAGGAGGCAGTGACCAAAACCATCCCAAAGAAAAAGAAATGCAAGAAGGGAAAGTGGTTATTTGAGGAATCTTTACAAATAGCTGAGGAAAGAAGAGAAGTGAAAGGCAAGGGCGAAAGGGAAAGATGCCCACCTGGATGCAGAGTTCCAGAGGGAGCAAGAAGAGATAAGACCTTCTTAAATAGACAATGCAAATAAATAGAGGAAAACAACAGAATGGGGAAAACTAGAAAATCTTTACAAATAGCTGAGGAAAGAAGAGAAGTGAAAGGCAAGGGCGAAAGGGAAAGATGCCCACCTGGATGCAGAGTTCCAGAGGGAGCAAGAAGAGATAAGACCTTCTTAAATAGACAATGCAAATAAATAGAGGAAAACAACAGAATGGGGAAAACTAGAGATCTCTTCAAGAAAATTGGAGATATCAAGGATGCAAGGATAGGCATGATAAAGGACAGAAATGCTAAGGACCTAACACAAGCAGAAGAGATTGAGAAGGTACCAAGAATACAAAGAACTAGACACAATAGATCTTAATGACCCAGATAACCATGATGGTGTGCTCACTTACCTAGAAACAGACGTCCTGGAGTGTGAAATCAAGTAGGCCATAGGAAACATTGCTACAAGCAAAGCTAGTGGAGGTGGTGGAATTCCAGCCGAGCTATTACAAATCCTAAAAAATAATGCTGTTAAAGTGCTGCACTCAATATGTCAGCAAATTAGGAGAATTCAGCAGTGGTCAGAGGACTAGAAAAATGAATTTTCATTCCAATCTCAAAGAAGGGAAATGCCAAAAAATATTCAAACTACTGTACAGTTGTGCTCATTTCATATGCAAGCAAGGTTATGCTCTAAATCCTTCGAGTTAGGCTTCAGTAGGAATAACTGAGAAGTTCTAGATGTACAAGCTGGGTTTAGAAAAGGCAAAGGAACCAACGATCAAATTGCCAACATTCAGTGGATCATGGAGAAAGCAAGAAGTTCCAGAAAAGTATCTACTTCTGCTTTATTGACTATGCTAAAGCCTTTGACTGTGTGGATCATCACAAACTGTGGAAAATTCTTAAAGAGATGAGAGTACCAGATCACCTTATCTATCTCCTGAGAAACCTGTATGCTGGTCAAGAAGCAACAGTTAGAGCTGGACATGGAACAATGGACTGGTTCCATCAGGAAAGGAGAACATAAAGGATGTATATTGTCATCCTGTGTATTTAACTTGTATGCACAGCACATCATGCGAAATGGTGAGCTGGATAAATTACAGGCTGGAATAAGATTGCTGGGAGAAATATCAACAACCTCAGGTATGCAGATGCTATCACTCTAATGGCAGAAAGTGAAGAGGACTAAACAGCTTCTTGATAAGGGTGAAAGAGGAGAGTGAAAAAGCTGCTTAAAACTCAACATTCAATAATGGAAATAAAAACAAAAATAAACATGTGAGACCTAATGAAACTTAAAAGCTTTTGCACAGAAACTACAAAAAAGGTGAACAGATAACCCACAGAATGGGAGGAAATAAGAGCAAATGAAACAACAGTCAAAGAATTAATTTCCAAAATCTACAAGTACCTCAGACAACTCAACACTGAAAAAACAAACAACGCAATCAAAAAATGGGAAAAGACCTAAAGAGACACCTCTCCAAAGAAGACATACAGATGGCCAAAAAACACATGAAAAGATGCTTAATGTTGCATATTATTAGAGAAATGCAAATAAAAACTACAATGAGGTATCATTTCACAACAGTCAGAATGACCATCATCAAAAAAATCTACAGATAATAAATTCTGGAGAGGATGCAGAGAAAAGGAACACTGTTGCATTGTTGGTAGGAATATAAATTGATACAACCACTATGGAAGACAATATGAAGATTTCTCAAAAAACTAAGAATAGAAGCACCATATGACCCAGCAAAACCATGTTTAGGTTTATACCCCGACAAAATCAAAATTGAAAGAGATACCTGTACCCCAATGTTCTCTGCAGCACTCTACACAATAGCTAGAACATGGAAGCAACCTAGATGTCCACTGACAAATGAATAGATAAAGAAGCTATGGTACATAAAACAATGGAATACTTCTCAGCCTCAAAAGAAATGCAGAAGAATCAGTCATGATGATGTGGATGAATCTAGAACCTATTATACAAAGTAAAGTAACATTCAGTGGATCATGGAGAAAGCAAGAAGTTCCAGAAAAGTATCTACTTCTGCTTTATTGACTATGCTAAAGCCTTTGACTGTGTGGATCATCACAAACTGTGGAAAATTCTTAAAGAGATGAGAGTACCAGATCACCTTATCTATCTCCTGAGAAACCTGTATGCTGGTCAAGAAGCAACAGTTAGAGCTGGACATGGAACAATGGACTGGTTCCATCAGGAAAGGAGAACATAAAGGATGTATATTGTCATCCTGTGTATTTAACTTGTATGCACAGCACATCATGCGAAATGGTGAGCTGGATAAATTACAGGCTGGAATAAGATTGCTGGGAGAAATATCAACAACCTCAGGTATGCAGATGCTATCACTCTAATGGCAGAAAGTGAAGAGGACTAAACAGCTTCTTGATAAGGGTGAAAGAGGAGAGTGAAAAAGCTGCTTAAAACTCAACATTCAATAATGGAAATAAAAACAAAAATAAACATGTGAGACCTAATGAAACTTAAAAGCTTTTGCACAGAAACTACAAAAAAGGTGAACAGATAACCCACAGAATGGGAGGAAATAAGAGCAAATGAAACAACAGTCAAAGAATTAATTTCCAAAATCTACAAGTACCTCAGACAACTCAACACTGAAAAAACAAACAACGCAATCAAAAAATGGGAAAAAGACCTAAAGAGACACCTCTCCAAAGAAGACATACAGATGGCCAAAAAACACATGAAAAGATGCTTAATGTTGCATATTATTAGAGAAATGCAAATAAAAACTACAATGAGGTATCATTTCACAACAGTCAGAATGACCATCATCAAAAAAATCTACAGATAATAAATTCTGGAGAGGGTGCAGAGAAAAGGGAACACTCTTGCATTGTTGGTGGGAATATAAATTGATACAACCACTATGGAAAACAGTATGGAGATTCCTCAAAAAACTAAGAATAGAAGCACCATATGACCCAGCAATTCCACTATTAGGTTTGTACCCTGATGAAATCAAAATTGAAAGAGACACCTGTACCCCAATGTTCTCTGCAGCACTCTACACAATAGCTAGAACATGGAAGCAACCTAGATGTCCACTGACAAATGAATAGATAAAGAAGCTATGGTACATAAAAACAATGGAATACTTCTCAGCCTCAAAAAGAAATGCAGAAGAATCAGTCATGATGATGTGGATGAATCTAGAACCTATTATACAAAGTAAAGTAAGTCAAAAAAAAGGACATGTACAGTATACTAACACATATATATAGAATCTAGTAAGATCATACCGATAAATAAACATGCAGACCATCAATAGAAAAACAGTCATAGAGAACAGGCTTATGGACATTGGGGAGAGGGACGAGTGGGTAAGAGATATGGAAAGAGTAAGATGGAGCCCTATACTATCATATGTAAAAGAGATAGCTATTGTCAATGTGCTGTGGGACCAAGGGCTCTTTCATGGGGGCTATGCTATGGCCAGGAGGGGCGGGATGGGGGGAATGGGATACATATAAAACTAATCTGCGATTGTATCTGTAAACAAAAAAACTCTGTAAAAGCAAAAAAGAAAAAAGACAAAGGACAAAAAACAAAACAAAACAAAACCCTCATAAAAACATTCATAAAACTAAGATGACGGCAGCCAATTTCATCATTTCATGACAAACAGAAGGTGAAAAAAAAGAAGCAGTGACAGGTATTTAATTCTTGGGCTCCAAAATCATGTAGACTGTAGCCATGAAGTTAACAGCTTTACTTCTTGGTAGAAAACCTATGACAAACCTAGAAAGCATATTAAAAAGCAGAGACATCACTTTCCTGGCAAAGGTCCATGGAGTCAAAGCTATGGTTTTTCCAGTAGTCATGTATGGATATAAGAGTTGGACCATGAAGAAGACTGAGTGCCAATGAATTGATGCTTCTGAACTGTGGTCCTGGAGAAGACTCTTGAGAGTCCCTTGGACTGCCATAGTTAAAAACATGGAAAATTCTGGAGAGGGTGCAGAAGGGAACACTCTTGCATTGTTGGTGGGAATATAAATTGATACAACCACTATGGAAAACAGTATGGAGATTCCTCAAAAAACTAAGAATAGAAGCACCATATGACCCAGCAATTCCACTATTAGGTTTGTACCCTGATGAAATCAAAATTGAAAGAGACACCTGTACCCCAATGTTCTCTGCAGCACTCTACACAATAGCTAGAACATGGAAGCAACCTAGATGTCCACTGACAAATGAATAGATAAAGAAGCTATGGTACATAAAAACAATGGAATACTTCTCAGCCTCAAAAAGAAATGCAGAAGAATCAGTCATGATGATGTGGATGAATCTAGAACCTATTATACAAAGTAAAGTAAGTCAAAAAAAAGGACATGTACAGTATACTAACACATATATATAGAATCTAGTAAGATCATACCGATAAATAAACATGCAGACCATCAATAGAAAAACAGTCATAGAGAACAGGCTTATGGACATTGGGGAGAGGGACGAGTGGGTAAGAGATATGGAAAGAGTAAGATGGAGCCCTATACTATCATATGTAAAAGAGATAGCTATTGTCAATGTGCTGTGGGACCAAGGGCTCTTTCATGGGGGCTATGCTATGGCCAGGAGGGGCGGGATGGGGGGAATGGGATACATATAAAACTAATCTGCGATTGTATCTGTAAACAAAAAAACTCTGTAAAAGCAAAAAAGAAAAAAGACAAAGGACAAAAAACAAAACAAAACAAAACCCTCATAAAAACATTCATAAAACTAAGATGACGGCAGCCAATTTCATCATTTCATGACAAACAGAAGGTGAAAAAAAAGAAGCAGTGACAGGTATTTAATTCTTGGGCTCCAAAATCATGTAGACTGTAGCCATGAAGTTAACAGCTTTACTTCTTGGTAGAAAACCTATGACAAACCTAGAAAGCATATTAAAAAGCAGAGACATCACTTTCCTGGCAAAGGTCCATGGAGTCAAAGCTATGGTTTTTCCAGTAGTCATGTATGGATATAAGAGTTGGACCATGAAGAAGACTGAGTGCCAATGAATTGATGCTTCTGAACTGTGGTCCTGGAGAAGACTCTTGAGAGTCCCTTGGACTGCAAAGAGATAAGTCAGTCAGTCTTAAAGGAAAGCAACCCTGAATATTCCTTGGAAAGACTGTTGCTGAAGCTGATGCTCCAATACTTTTGCCACCTCATGCAACGAACTCATTGGAAAGGATCTTGATGCTATGAAAGACTGAAGGTAAAAGGAGAAAGGGGCAGCAAAGGATGAGATGGTTAAATAGCATCACCGACTCAGTGGACATGAATTTGAGCAAACTTTGGGAGATGTGGCATACTAGGAGCCTGGTGTATGCAGGCTCCTAGTCTATGCAGTCTATGCGGTCATAAAGAGTCAGACACAACTGAGCAACTGAACAACAAGACAACATTAGGTCACCAGGACAGAAGTTGGGCAGCTCTTAAAACTAACTAGCAACTACAATTTGTAATCAGGCCTTTGGACACAGCTTCACCCATAACTGGAGGGAAAGCTTTGAGGGAGTGCCAATTTCACCTGTAAAATAAGAATACTAACACTCTCCTCAATGAGGATAGGTAAGACTCAACTGTTCATAATTATGTCCATAAAATATGGTCTGTAGGTCACACCTGGCCTGCTGCTTTTTTCACAAATAAAGTTTTATTGAAACATAGGAACACCTATTTATTATATATTGTCTATGCGTCTGCATAACATAAGCAGAACTGAATAGTCACATCAAGATGGTATGGCTTATAAAGCCTAAAATATCTGCTATCTGGCCTTTTATAGATAAAATTTGTTCCCTAGGCTAGGACTGAGCCCTCCACATGGAAGGTAGTCAATAAATATTAGACAAACAGAAGGTGAAAAAAAAGAAGCAGTGACAGGTATTTAATTCTTGGGCTCCAAAATCATGTAGACTGTAGCCATGAAGTTAACAGCTTTACTTCTTGGTAGAAAACCTATGACAAACCTAGAAAGCATATTAAAAAGCAGAGACATCACTTTCCTGGCAAAGGTCCATGGAGTCAAAGCTATGGTTTTTCCAGTAGTCATGTATGGATATAAGAGTTGGACCATGAAGAAGACTGAGTGCCAATGAATTGATGCTTCTGAACTGTGGTCCTGGAGAAGACTCTTGAGAGTCCCTTGGACTGCAAAGAGATAAGTCAGTCAGTCTTAAAGGAAAGCAACCCTGAATATTCCTTGGAAAGACTGTTGCTGAAGCTGATGCTCCAATACTTTTGCCACCTCATGCAACGAACTCATTGGAAAGGATCTTGATGCTATGAAAGACTGAAGGTAAAAGGAGAAAGGGGCAGCAAAGGATGAGATGGTTAAATAGCATCACCGACTCAGTGGACATGAATTTGAGCAAACTTTGGGAGATGTGGCATACTAGGAGCCTGGTGTATGCAGGCTCCTAGTCTATGCAGTCTATGCGGTCATAAAGAGTCAGACACAACTGAGCAACTGAACAACAAGACAACATTAGGTCACCAGGACAGAAGTTGGGCAGCTCTTAAAACTAACTAGCAACTACAATTTGTAATCAGGCCTTTGGACACAGCTTCACCCATAACTGGAGGGAAAGCTTTGAGGGAGTGCCAATTTCACCTGTAAAATAAGAATACTAACACTCTCCTCAATGAGGATAGGTAAGACTCAACTGTTCATAATTATGTCCATAAAATATGGTCTGTAGGTCACACCTGGCCTGCTGCTTTTTTCACAAATAAAGTTTTATTGAAACATAGGAACACCTATTTATTATATATTGTCTATGCGTCTGCATAACATAAGCAGAACTGAATAGTCACATCAAGATGGTATGGCTTATAAAGCCTAAAATATCTGCTATCTGGCCTTTTATAGATAAAATTTGTTCCCTAGGCTAGAACTTAGCCCTCCACATGGAAGATAGTCAATAAATATTACTTGTCATAATTATTCTCTTTTTCAGATTACTGGGTGAAAGTAGAAAAGAAAGAATGGAGAAGAATTGGCCAAAGGGGGACTAGGGTGAGTAATTGTCTCTTTTCATTTAATAGAAATTCAAATTGGAATTGAACTTGAGTCTAGGACGGAGACCTAATAGAGACTCGAAGAAGTAAAATTTCTTTTCTTGTTCTTTTTTTCCCCTTATTGAAAACTGTCATTGGTCCAAAAATGTTTTCTTTCCTCTTGGAAAGCACTATATGCCACCATCAAAGTTAATAGTTCATTCTTGATTAGTTATCATTGGCAGAGACCATGAAGATCTTCCATCAGAGCAGAGCACTGTCTTTCCAGGCAAATTTTGCCTGTGCTGGTATTGATTTCAGTTAAAACAAGTTATCTCAGTCACTGGACTTCCTGTTGGCTGCACTCATTGCCCAGTGATGCAAATGGAAAGGCTGTTTCAAACCTATGCTATCTGGTTACTTACAACAAGGCCCAGGAGCTGGGGTGTAAACAAACTTCAAGCACCAATCAGTGTAGAAGGAAATGATCTTCATTTGCCCTCCATGATGTCATCAATCTTAGGCCTGGCAGTATTTTAACTGTTATTGACTATGAGGAGGCCAGGCAAATCTTATGAATTCATCTTATTCCTCTTCAGGGCAGGTAGTCAAGCGTAATCCCAAACATTTGATTTGGTTCAGTTCCTTGTGTACATACCCTTTCTCTCTTTCCTTTCCCCCCGTCCCCCTGTGGGAGGAGTTTGTGTGTGTTTGCAGAAAGCATAGCATGATGGTGTTGTGTGTCTGTGTATCCATTCTGAGGGTGAGCATTTGAAAAGCTTTTCTCTTCTATATGTTAGCTTATAAGTAACCTGATCCAGTGACCAAACTCTTTCATTTCACATAATGATTCAGCAATTTGTGTCAGAATGGTTTTTTTTTTTTATAATAATTAAATAGACCAAAGATATAGGGCACAAGAGGCCAAATGGATAGAACCTGTTGGAATTTGTGCCTTTGCATAACATAAGCAGAACTGAATAGTCACATCAAGAGGTATGAAAGTAAATTGTCTGTTTTTTTTTCCCTAGGCTAGAACTTAGCCCTCCACATGGAAGATAGTCAATAAATATTACTTGTCATAATTATTCTCTTTTTCAGATTACTGGGTGAAAGTAGAAAAGAAAGAATGGAGAAGAATTGGCCAAAGGGGGACTAGGGTGAGTAATTGTCTCTTTTCATTTAATAGAAATTCAAATTGGAATTGAACTTGAGTCTAGGACGGAGACCTAATAGAGACTCGAAGAAGTAAAATTTCTTTTCTTGTTCTTTTTTTCCCCTTATTGAAAACTGTCATTGGTCCAAAAATGTTTTCTTTCCTCTTGGAAAGCACTATATGCCACCATCAAAGTTAATAGTTCATTCTTGATTAGTTATCATTGGCAGAGACCATGAAGATCTTCCATCAGAGCAGAGCACTGTCTTTCCAGGCAAATTTTGCCTGTGCTGGTATTGATTTCAGTTAAAACAAGTTATCTCAGTCACTGGACTTCCTGTTGGCTGCACTCATTGCCCAGTGATGCAAATGGAAAGGCTGTTTCAAACCTATGCTATCTGGTTACTTACAACAAGGCCCAGGAGCTGGGGTGTAAACAAACTTCAAGCACCAATCAGTGTAGAAGGAAATGATCTTCATTTGCCCTCCATGATGTCATCAATCTTAGGCCTGGCAGTATTTTAACTGTTATTGACTATGAGGAGGCCAGGCAAATCTTATGAATTCATCTTATTCCTCTTCAGGGCAGGTAGTCAAGCGTAATCCCAAACATTTGATTTGGTTCAGTTCCTTGTGTACATACCCTTTCTCTCTTTCCTTTCCCCCCGTCCCCCTGTGGGAGGAGTTTGTGTGTGTTTGCAGAAAGCATAGCATGATGGTGTTGTGTGTCTGTGTATCCATTCTGAGGGTGAGCATTTGAAAAGCTTTTCTCTTCTATATGTTAGCTTATAAGTAACCTGATCCAGTGACCAAACTCTTTCATTTCACATAATGATTCAGCAATTTGTGTCAGAATGGTTTTTTTTTTTTTTTTTTTATAATAATTAAATAGACCAAAGATATAGGGCACAAGAGGCCAAATGGATAGAACCTGTTGGAATTTGTGCCTTTGCAAATAAACATATTTGAATCATTGCCTTTAAGGCTTGTGTACTAGATCAAGTCACCTAGTTCAACAGTGAGCCTAAGTCACTGTGGAACAGATTGACCATTTTTTTGTCCGAACTGCCTTCCTTTGGACATCTACATAAACAATATTTCCCAGCCTTCTTTGCAGTTAGATGCTGTCTTTTCCTATCCATTCCTTTGTGGTTTTAGCACTGTTAAACTGAAATTTAATTCACTCTTTCTTCATGTTACTTAAAACCTCTCAGCAGAAAGTCTCCTCTCTTATAAATAAATACTCTTGCCCTTTCTCTCACCCCTTCTTTTGCATGTGGTGCTAAAGATGGTGTAGGGAGTTATTAAAAGATAAAGAGTTTCTCTCCAATTTCACAAATGTAATTCTCTTCTAATTTCGTGATAGTTAGAACCTGGGAGCATAAGCCTACATTCTCAGTCTGTGTTCCATGCTGCCTAAATCCTTATGCAAGAAAAAACGTCAGCAAACTTAAAACCCATGATTGCTCTACATGAGTTTAGGGAAGTCTGGTCCATCTGTCACTGGCAGTTAGAAAGCAGAGGGGAAATGGAGAAGAAGAACAAAGGAAGGAAAAGTGGTAAGATAGAGGGAATGGAAGAAGCAAAAGGAAGTGTGGAGGGTGCCTGTACTAAAAACATGTGTTCTTTAATTCAAGATGTCTGCTTAAGGCCATTTTTTTCTTATTATTGGGTAGGAGCTGATGTCACTTTCTGGGGATAGAATGGTATGATATTTTTGAAAAGTAATTTTTACAGGAATAAATAATATTGTAAAGTTTCTGATAAGCTAGTTAAAAGTGGTAATAAAATCTTTCTGTAGGGTTTGTTGCAGAAAGCATAGCATGATGGTGTTGTGTGTCTGTGTATCCATTCTGAGGGTGAGCATTTGAAAAGCTTTTTTCTTCTATATGTTAGCTTATAAGTAACCTGATCCAGTGACCAAACTCTTTCATTTCACATAATGATTCAGCAATTTGTGTCAGAATGGTTTTTTTTTTTTTTTTTTTATAATAATTAAATAGACCAAAGATATAGGGCACAAGAGGCCAAATGGATAGAACCTGTTGGAATTTGTGCCTTTGCAAATAAACATATTTGAATCATTGCCTTTAAGGCTTGTGTACTAGATCAAGTCACCTAGTTCAACAGTGAGCCTAAGTCACTGTGGAACAGATTGACCATTTTTTTGTCCGAACTGCCTTCCTTTGGACATCTACATAAACAATATTTCCCAGCCTTCTTTGCAGTTAGATGCTGTCTTTTCCTATCCATTCCTTTGTGGTTTTAGCACTGTTAAACTGAAATTTAATTCACTCTTTCTTCATGTTACTTAAAACCTCTCAGCAGAAAGTCTCCTCTCTTATAAATAAATACTCTTGCCCTTTCTCTCACCCCTTCTTTTGCATGTGGTGCTAAAGATGGTGTAGGGAGTTATTAAAAGATAAAGAGTTTCTCTCCAATTTCACAAATGTAATTCTCTTCTAATTTCGTGATAGTTAGAACCTGGGAGCATAAGCCTACATTCTCAGTCTGTGTTCCATGCTGCCTAAATCCTTATGCAAGAAAAAACGTCAGCAAACTTAAAACCCATGATTGCTCTACATGAGTTTAGGGAAGTCTGGTCCATCTGTCACTGGCAGTTAGAAAGCAGAGGGGAAATGGAGAAGAAGAACAAAGGAAGGAAAAGTGGTAAGATAGAGGGAATGGAAGAAGCAAAAGGAAGTGTGGAGGGTGCCTGTACTAAAAACATGTGTTCTTTAATTCAAGATGTCTGCTTAAGGCCATTTTTTTTTTCTTATTATTGGGTAGGAGCTGATGTCACTTTCTGGGGATAGAATGGTATGATATTTTTGAAAAGTAATTTTTACAGGAATAAATAATATTGTAAAGTTTCTGATACAGGCTAGTATTACCAATATAAATTTCTTTTAAAAAGGATGGTTTAATGCGGAAAATCTATTTCTGATAGGTATCATGTCCTCTCCTAATGTGGTAATCTTTTTAAAATTTTTATTATTTGAATGATAATTGCCTTACAATGTTATGTTGCTTTCTGCCATACAATAACACGAATCAGTCATCATTATATATGTATCTCCTCCCTGGTGAGCCTCCCTCCCCCTCCCATCCCACACCTTTAGGGTTAGTTAAGGCACTGTGGGGCTGTGCATGAGCAGGAGCCACAGCATTGGAAAGATGGAGAAGGAAGAGTAAGAAAGAGATCCCTTTGGCTCCAGAAATTCACCTATAAAGAGCAAGGCATATCAAGCTCTAAAAGCCACCCAAGAAAAGCAGACACTTTTGCAAAGGAAAAAGCAGAGGAAATAAAAAAGAGCTCATGTTTAATCATCAGGGTTCCCAAATGATTCCTGGCAGCAACTACACGACAGAGTGTGCCTTGAGATGGTTAGAAGTGAAACACCATGGCTTGGAAGTGCCAGATACACATTTCTTTCTTTCTTTTCTTTTTTTTTTTTTTAATATTTATTCACATTTGTTCTTTTTTTTTTTTTTTAAATTTGGCCTCTTTTATTGGTTTTGTAGTTATTTGTTTTCATCCATCTTTACTCCTTGGCCTGTGTGGGCCTCCAATCACAGTGGCCTCTCGTTGAAGAGCACTGGCTCTGGGTGCATGCACTCCAGAGGGCTGTCTCATAATTAGACACACCGGTCCAGGTGCTCCACAGCACATGGTATCTTCCCGGGCCAGGGATGGAACCATTGCCCTTTGCACTGCAAGGTGGACTCTTTACCCACTGGACCAGGGAAGCCTGATACACAGTTCTTGACCTTTCTTCTAGGTATCCAAAGAATTAATGGGGTGAATTAATTAGTGCAAAGGACCATTGCAAGACTTTGCCTGAATATGATTTTCAGTGTATCTTTGTGAAAGGACTCTTCATACCACAAAATCACTTTGGTATAGTGGAACTTCATGTGACATGTGTGTGTGTGTGTTTGTTAGTTGCTTAGTCATGTCCGACTCTTTGCCACCTCCATGGACTATAGCCTGCCAGGCTCCTCTGTTCATGAGATTTCCCAGGCAAGAACACTGGAATGGGTTGCCATTTCCTCCTCCAGGGTATCTTTCTGACCCAGGGATTGAACCTGTGCCTCCTGCAGCTCCTGAATTGTCAGGCAGATTCTTTACCACTACCTGGGAAGCCCCATCTTCAAAGGTTATTTTCTGCTATGTTCTCAGAAACTGAAGGGGAGGTGTCAGGGAAAAGATGATGATATTCACAGCAGGCACTTTTCATCCTACCCTAGTTCCAAGGAAAAATTCCTGTGTGTTTTCCCCACTGGCCACCATCCATCTCTGAAACCAGAAAAAGACTCAAGCCATGGAGGAGGGAGTCCTGTTTGGTCATATCTCCTTTCCTGGTATTTAATATTATTGAGTGAATATTCAAGTATGAATACAAGACAGCAGTAAACCCATGGGTGTACTAGAACTTGGGGATTCCCAGGGTCTTGTTTTGGGAAGAACTTGAAATACAATTAGAAAGAAGTGCACACACATACATAGAAATTATAGTAATTAACTTAGAACAAATATTCAGGAAGGCTGAAGTGAAGTCTATGAAATCATGTAGGGTGTAGCTTCATAAGGAACAATAGCTCAGTTTCATAGATGTTGATTGACTTTAAGGATTTCAACCTATGTACTAAGTCCTGAGAATACAAAGATAAAAGAGATATAGTCCTGCAGTGAGGTAAGGACTCATAAAGTAATTCACATAGAAGAGAGGTGGGGGTGGGAATGCTCGAGGGCATCCTAGAGGATGTGAAGGGTCTATAGTAAGTCTTGAGTGAGTAGATTTGATTCTCAGAAGAAAACACTGCAGTCAGAAGAAAGAAAGGGCCTCTGAGACACTATGAGCATTGTTCAGAATTGACAGAGTTGGTGATGTGAAGCAGAGAGTGCTGGGCAGTGAGAGTGGGTTGCAAGACTTTGCCTGAATATGATTTTCAGTGTATCTTTGTGAAAGGACTCTTCATACCACAAAATCACTTTGGTATAGTGGAACTTCATGTGACATGTGTGTGTGTGTTTGTTAGTTGCTTAGTCATGTCCGACTCTTTGCCACCTCCATGGACTATAGCCTGCCAGGCTCCTCTGTTCATGAGATTTCCCAGGCAAGAACACTGGAATGGGTTGCCATTTCCTCCTCCAGGGTATCTTTCTGACCCAGGGATTGAACCTGTGCCTCCTGCAGCTCCTGAATTGTCAGGCAGATTCTTTACCACTACCTGGGAAGCCCCATCTTCAAAGGTTATTTTCTGCTATGTTCTCAGAAACTGAAGGGGAGGTGTCAGGGAAAAGATGATGATATTCACAGCAGGCACTTTTCATCCTACCCTAGTTCCAAGGAAAAATTCCTGTGTGTTTTCCCCACTGGCCACCATCCATCTCTGAAACCAGAAAAAGACTCAAGCCATGGAGGAGGGAGTCCTGTTTGGTCATATCTCCTTTCCTGGTATTTAATATTATTGAGTGAATATTCAAGTATGAATACAAGACAGCAGTAAACCCATGGGTGTACTAGAACTTGGGGATTCCCAGGGTCTTGTTTTGGGAAGAACTTGAAATACAATTAGAAAGAAGTGCACACACATACATAGAAATTATAGTAATTAACTTAGAACAAATATTCAGGAAGGCTGAAGTGAAGTCTATGAAATCATGTAGGGTGTAGCTTCATAAGGAACAATAGCTCAGTTTCATAGATGTTGATTGACTTTAAGGATTTCAACCTATGTACTAAGTCCTGAGAATACAAAGATAAAAGAGATATAGTCCTGCAGTGAGGTAAGGACTCATAAAGTAATTCACATAGAAGAGAGGTGGGGGTGGGAATGCTCGAGGGCATCCTAGAGGATGTGAAGGGTCTATAGTAAGTCTTGAGTGAGTAGATTTGATTCTCAGAAGAAAACACTGCAGTCAGAAGAAAGAAAGGGCCTCTGAGACACTATGAGCATTGTTCAGAATTGACAGAGTTGGTGATGTGAAGCAGAGAGTGCTGGGCAGTGAGAGTGGGGAAGTTAGAGCCCCTTGTTAATTTTATGTGGCAATCAGGATATTTAAGGATTATATCATTCCATGGAAAGGCCTGTATTCAAGTGGTGCTGGGAAAACTGAATAGCTACATGTAAAAGAATGAAATTAGAATATTCTCTAATACCAAATAAAAAATAAACTCAAAATGGATTAAAGATCTAAATATAAGACTAGATACTATAAAACTCCTAGAGGAGTACATAGGCAGGGAGTTCTTTGACATAAATCGCATCTCTGTCTTTTGGATCTGTTCTTAGAGTAATGGAAATAAAAACAAAAATCAACAAATGGGACCTAATTAAGCTTAAAAGCTTTCACACAGCAAAGGAAACCATAAAACAACAACAAAAAGCCTAAATTGTATGTGATATGAATTACATCCTAATAAAACTTGCATCCCCCCCCGCCCCCCAGAAAAAGACAGCCTAAGGAATGGGAGAAAATATTTGCAAACAACACAACTAAGAAGGGATTAATTTCCCCAATCTACAAACACCTCACACATCTCAATTAAAAAAAAATTAAAAAATGGGCAAAAGTCCTCAATAGACATTTCTCCAAAGAAGACAGATAGATGGCCAATAGGAACATGAAAAGATGCTCAACCTCACTGACTATTGGAGAAATGCTAATTAAAACCACAGGGAAGTATCACTTCACACTGGTCAGGAATAAAAACAAAAAGGTTATCAAATACATATGAAGTCTATGAAATCATGTAGGGTGTAGCTTCATAAGGAACAATAGCTCAGTTTCATAGATGTTGATTGACTTTAAGGATTTCAACCTATGTACTAAGTCCTGAGAATACAAAGATAAAAGAGATATAGTCCTGCAGTGAGGTAAGGACTCATAAAGTAATTCACATAGAAGAGAGGTGGGGGTGGGAATGCTCGAGGGCATCCTAGAGGATGTGAAGGGTCTATAGTAAGTCTTGAGTGAGTAGATTTGATTCTCAGAAGAAAACACTGCAGTCAGAAGAAAGAAAGGGCCTCTGAGACACTATGAGCATTGTTCAGAATTGACAGAGTTGGTGATGTGAAGCAGAGAGTGCTGGGCAGTGAGAGTGGGGAAGTTAGAGCCCCTTGTTAATTTTATGTGGCAATCAGGATATTTAAGGATTATATCATTCCATGGAAAGGCCTGTATTCAAGTGGTGCTGGGAAAACTGAATAGCTACATGTAAAAGAATGAAATTAGAATATTCTCTAATACCAAATAAAAAATAAACTCAAAATGGATTAAAGATCTAAATATAAGACTAGATACTATAAAACTCCTAGAGGAGTACATAGGCAGGGAGTTCTTTGACATAAATCGCATCTCTGTCTTTTGGATCTGTTCTTAGAGTAATGGAAATAAAAACAAAAATCAACAAATGGGACCTAATTAAGCTTAAAAGCTTTCACACAGCAAAGGAAACCATAAAACAACAACAAAAAGCCTAAATTGTATGTGATATGAATTACATCCTAATAAAACTTGCATCCCCCCCCGCCCCCCAGAAAAAGACAGCCTAAGGAATGGGAGAAAATATTTGCAAACAACACAACTAAGAAGGGATTAATTTCCCCAATCTACAAACACCTCACACATCTCAATTAAAAAAAAATTAAAAAATGGGCAAAAGTCCTCAATAGACATTTCTCCAAAGAAGACAGATAGATGGCCAATAGGAACATGAAAAGATGCTCAACCTCACTGACTATTGGAGAAATGCTAATTAAAACCACAGGGAAGTATCACTTCACACTGGTCAGGATGGTTATCATCTAAAAGTTTACAAATAATAAATACTAGAAACGGTGTGGAGAACAGGGAGCCTCCCACATTATTGATGGGAATGTAAACTGCTGCAGCCACTGGACAACAGTATGAAATTTCCTTTAAAAAGTAAAAATAAAGTTATCATAAGGTCTAGCAATCCCATTTGAGTATATCCAGAAAAAACTCTAACCTGAAAAGATACATACATCCCAATATTCATAGAGTACTATTTATAATATCTAGGACATGGAAACAACCACAATGTCTGAAGATCAATGAATGGATAAGGAAGATGTATATATTCCAATATACAATGAAATCTTATCCATTAAAAAGAATGTAGAGCTTCCCTGGTGGTCCAGTGGGTAAAGAGTCCACCTTGCAGTGCAAGGGGCAACAGTTCCATCCCTGGCCTGGGAAGATCCACGTGCCGTGGAGCGGCTGGACGGGTATGTCCAATTACAAGCCAGCGCTCTGGAGCACATGCGCCCAGAGCCGGTGTTCTGCAGCCAGAGAGGCCACAGCAATGGGAGGCCCACACAGGCCAAAGAATAAAGATGGATGAAAATAAATAAAC
Source organism: Tragulus kanchil (assembly GCA_022376925.1). Taxonomy (NCBI): domain Eukaryota; kingdom Metazoa; phylum Chordata; class Mammalia; order Artiodactyla; family Tragulidae; genus Tragulus; species Tragulus kanchil. The sequence continues at coordinate 237,346,726 of JAIOJX010000004.1, read as the reverse complement.
AATAAAAGAGGCCAAAATTAAAAAAAATAATAATGTAATTACGCCTTTTGCAACAACATGGATGGACCTAGAGATTTTCATCCCAAGTGAAGCAAACAAAGAAATATGAAATCATATGAGATCACTTGTATGTGAAAAAATAATAAAAGCGAACTCGTTTGTAAAACAGAAATAGACTTATAGACCCAGAAAACAAGCTTATGACTACCAAAAGGAAAAGAAGGAGAGGGATAAATTTGTAATTTTTGGATTAACAGATATATACTACTATTTATAAAATAGATGAATAACAAGGATATACTGTATAGCACAGGGAACTATATTTATTATCTTGTAATAACCTACAATGGGAAAGAGAGAATATACATATGTACATATACATATATATGTGAGGGGGTATAACTGAATCATTTTTCTGTATACCTGAAACACTGCAAAGCAACTATACTTAAATAAAAAATAAAAATTAAAAAAATGGATAAGATCAATAGAAACAGTATTTCAGATAAAACCCTGGAAGATTCATGATAAATTATCTGTGTGTTCAGGGCATGCTCGATGCCATTCTCAGCATATGGTATTTTCTGTATTCTTCATATAAATGATGTGAGCCTTACTCATTTAAGTACTTAACTATGTGCGCAACATTTGTACACTGGAAAACACAAGAGATGTGTCAGAGTAGCATACATGTAAGTATTAAATACAGAGGAAAACAATTTCCTATGAATTCAAAGAAGGAAAAAAACCTTTGTAGGTTGAGTGACATCCTTGAGGTTCTTCCTCCCTCTTTTACTCTTTTTCCCTGGTTCACTTTCTTTCTGTCCTTCCACAGTTAGGTAATGGTCTCTGTATGCCAGCATGCATGCTATGAACTGGGGAAATAGTGTTTATCAGAGATAGATGGCTATTAACTAAATCCCCTCCAAACATAATTATAACAAGTGTTCTCAAGAAAGTATCCTCCGTAAAAGGGAATAAACAAGGCTAAATGGCATAAAGAAAATCTTCCTGGAGAGTTGTTAAACTGCCACCTGAAGCATAATGAGAAGACAGAATGGATTCCTGAAGGAGGGAGTAGGTGTGGACAGATGGTGAGGAGCAGGGAAGGACATGTGAGCCTCACTAAATGAAAGTGATGCAAGACAAAGACAGGAGGACTCCCAAAGGACAGCACAGAGGATTCATGTGATGCATAATGAGAACATCAGTTGCTACAACATTCCTTCTTCAATCAATCTATGAGAACCTTTTCTGATACCATTAAAATCCATCCTCTCTTCATATCCTACTTTTTCTTTTAGTGATTTCTATAGCATTTATAGGCATTCTATTTTTTCTTTTCTCATGTTCCTTTATCAGGTAATTAATTTAGACTACACTCCTTTGGAACTTATTGTTACACAATTTAGCTTAAATAGATTGCTGTATATAGTCATGTAAGAATGTGAGTGTTGGACCACAAGAAAGTTGAATACCAAAGAATTGATGCTTTCAAACTGAAATCTGGAGAAGACTCTTGAGAGTCCCTTGGATTGCAAGGAGATCTAATCAGTCAATCCTAAAGGAAATCAACACTGAATATTCATTGGAAGGACTAATGCTGAAAGTCCAATACTTTGGCCACCTGATGCAAAGAGCTGACCCACTGGAAAAAACTCTGATGCTGGAAAAGATGGAAGACTGAAGGAGAAAGGGGCGGCAGAGAATGAGATGGTTAGAGAGCATCGCCGACTCAGTGAACATGAATTTGAGCCAACTCTGGGAGACAGTGGAGCACAGAGGAGCCTGGTATGTTGTAGTCCATGGGGTTGTAAAGACTAGCAACTGAACAACAACCAGAAAACAACATACTGGGCTTCCTGGGGGTCCAGTGGGTAAAGAGTCTGCCTTGCAGTGCAGAGGGCACCGGTTCGATCCCTGGCCTGGGAAGATACCACATGCTTCTGAGTGACTGTACTGGTGTGTCCAAATGTGAGCCAGCGCTCTGGAGCGCGTGCACACAGAGCCAGTGCTCTGCAGTGGGAGAGGCCACTGTAAATGGGAGGCCAACACAGGCCAAAGAACAAAGATGGATGAAAAATAAATGATGACTTAGAGGCAAAAAAACAAACATACTTGGAAGAAACACAAATACATTTATTTCCATCTCTTCTGCATTTTATCTTTTGATTCAGATGTGTCTCATGCCAAATAAGGCTGCAATGAAGCTCCTGAGACAACTCTGACCTCTTTAATATGGCGATTTCCATGGCAACCCTTTCTGATCATCAGTGAAAGTATGTCTATAAGACTGTTTCTTACAGAATGCCTTGGCTAGCTCGAACCAAGGATTTGGACGTAACCTTGTTACTATTGCTGGCAGCTGTCCAGACACAAAACATCTTGATGCAGAGGTTTCTCCTCTTCTGTGTTTACCAGATGGGCTTATTGAACGTCCTCCAGTGCTCACTAGCCAGTGAGAAGAAAGCAGAACATGGCAGGTATGGGGTGAATCATAAACGGCTATTCTAAGGTTGCAGGATTCCTCCCTGCTTTTCATTTGCCCAAACCCAAGACTCAGCACCTTTTTGGACCTGATGCAAGAGACTTAAACCAAAATTTAACTGTGAGAAGACTCTTGAGAGTCCCTTGGATTGCAAGGAGATCTAATCAGTCAATCCTAAAGGAAATCAACACTGAATATTCATTGGAAGGACTAATGCTGAAAGTCCAATACTTTGGCCACCTGATGCAAAGAGCTGACCCACTGGAAAAAACTCTGATGCTGGAAAAGATGGAAGACTGAAGGAGAAAGGGGCGGCAGAGAATGAGATGGTTAGAGAGCATCGCCGACTCAGTGAACATGAATTTGAGCCAACTCTGGGAGACAGTGGAGCACAGAGGAGCCTGGTATGTTGTAGTCCATGGGGTTGTAAAGACTAGCAACTGAACAACAACCAGAAAACAACATACTGGGCTTCCTGGGGGTCCAGTGGGTAAAGAGTCTGCCTTGCAGTGCAGAGGGCACCGGTTCGATCCCTGGCCTGGGAAGATACCACATGCTTCTGAGTGACTGTACTGGTGTGTCCAAATGTGAGCCAGCGCTCTGGAGCGCGTGCACACAGAGCCAGTGCTCTGCAGTGGGAGAGGCCACTGTAAATGGGAGGCCAACACAGGCCAAAGAACAAAGATGGATGAAAAATAAATGATGACTTAGAGGCAAAAAAACAAACATACTTGGAAGAAACACAAATACATTTATTTCCATCTCTTCTGCATTTTATCTTTTGATTCAGATGTGTCTCATGCCAAATAAGGCTGCAATGAAGCTCCTGAGACAACTCTGACCTCTTTAATATGGCGATTTCCATGGCAACCCTTTCTGATCATCAGTGAAAGTATGTCTATAAGACTGTTTCTTACAGAATGCCTTGGCTAGCTCGAACCAAGGATTTGGACGTAACCTTGTTACTATTGCTGGCAGCTGTCCAGACACAAAACATCTTGATGCAGAGGTTTCTCCTCTTCTGTGTTTACCAGATGGGCTTATTGAACGTCCTCCAGTGCTCACTAGCCAGTGAGAAGAAAGCAGAACATGGCAGGTATGGGGTGAATCATAAACGGCTATTCTAAGGTTGCAGGATTCCTCCCTGCTTTTCATTTGCCCAAACCCAAGACTCAGCACCTTTGTTGAGTAAAGTCACAAAGCCACGATGGCTGATTCAGAACTCAGAAACCTCAAGCCGGCTCTCAGAGCTGCTCAGGCATCCTGTGAAGTTTCTCCCTCTCTGTGAGATGACTGTACCATATCATCTCCTTTTTCCTCAAGCCTCCCACACATCCTCCTCCTACTGATGACCCAGACTCATACTTCATTAAGAAAATAGAAGTCATTGAAAGTGAATTCATCTTCCCACCACAAAGCCTGCCAATGTGGTGTATCTACATCCCAATCCTCCTTCCCCCACAAGGATGGAAGTGCTCCTCCTCTGCCACGAAGGGGTATTTTTCTGCTTTGGCACTGACTTCCACTGCCTCTCACATTATTAAAAACTTTTCTCCTTGAGTTATTCATGTTTTCCCTCAGCAGTTAAATCTCGAAGTTCATTTACTCATCCCCTTTATTATCCCCAAGCATGCTGTAGTATCTTCTTTCTTCTAAGACTTTCTTGTCCAAATAACTATGCAGTTTCAGTTCCTGCCTTATTTTTCTGTTCTCCTTCATAACCAAATTCCAAATTTATAACTGAACAAACTGCTTCTACCCCCTTGTCTTTCTTCCACTCTTCATCTCAGTCCATTTTGTTTCTATATCTTTTCTACCTGGAATCCTCTCTGGTAAGGTTAACAACAACCTTCAGGCTGTCAAATTCAGTGGAGGTCTTCTCTGGTCATTTTCCCTGGTTTCTGCAATGAAGCTCCTGAGACAACTCTGACCTCTTTAATATGGCGATTTCCATGGCAACCCTTTCTGATCATCAGTGAAAGTATGTCTATAAGACTGTTTCTTACAGAATGCCTTGGCTAGCTCGAACCAAGGATTTGGACGTAACCTTGTTACTATTGCTGGCAGCTGTCCAGACACAAAACATCTTGATGCAGAGGTTTCTCCTCTTCTGTGTTTACCAGATGGGCTTATTGAACGTCCTCCAGTGCTCACTAGCCAGTGAGAAGAAAGCAGAACATGGCAGGTATGGGGTGAATCATAAACGGCTATTCTAAGGTTGCAGGATTCCTCCCTGCTTTTCATTTGCCCAAACCCAAGACTCAGCACCTTTGTTGAGTAAAGTCACAAAGCCACGATGGCTGATTCAGAACTCAGAAACCTCAAGCCGGCTCTCAGAGCTGCTCAGGCATCCTGTGAAGTTTCTCCCTCTCTGTGAGATGACTGTACCATATCATCTCCTTTTCCTCAAGCCTCCCACACATCCTCCTCCTACTGATGACCCAGACTCATACTTCATTAAGAAAATAGAAGTCATTGAAAGTGAATTCATCTTCCCACCACAAAGCCTGCCAATGTGGTGTATCTACATCCCAATCCTCCTTCCCCCACAAGGATGGAAGTGCTCCTCCTCTGCCACAAAGGGGGTATTTTTCTGCTTTGGCACTGACTTCCACTGCCTCTCACATTATTAAAAACTTTTCTCCTTGAGTTATTCATGTTTTCCCTCAGCAGTTAAACCCAAGTTCATTTACTCATCCCCTTTATTATCCCCAAGCATGCTGTAGTATCTTCTTTCTTCTAAGACTTTCTTGTCCAAATAACTATGCAGTTTCAGTTCCTGCCTTATTTTTCTGTTCTCCTTCATAACCAAATTCCAAATTTATAACTGAACAAACTGCTTCTACCCCCTTGTCTTTCTTCCACTCTTCATCTCAGTCCATTTTGTTTCTATATCTTTTCTACCTGGAATCCTCTCTGGTAAGGTTAACAACAACCTTCAGGCTGTCAAATTCAGTGGAGGTCTTCTCTGGTCATTTTCCCTGGTTTCTCGGCAGTATTTGTCAAAGTTGACACTCCACTTGCCTGAAGTATGTTTGTCTCTTGGTTTCCAGGATCATTTTCCTAATTTCTTTCTCCTTCTCAATATTTTCTGTTGGGTTCTCCAATGTCAGCATCACTCAGAGGTGGTCCTAGGTCTTTATCTTTTGTCTAATTTTTCTTCTTACTCACATAATTCATTTCCATTGTTTTAATTTTTATGTGTTGAGTTGTAATAACCTATTTCTTGCTTCTTCATTTGTGTATATTATGAATGTCATATACTCAAATGCCCTAAGCGGAACACTGAGTTCTTTTGTTCTCATTTGACTTGAGCAAGTCTTCATCCAGTTGAAAGAGAGAAAATGGAATATCTGTCCTTTCACTTTTAAAAAATTTGATGTGAAATGCACATAACATGAAATGAACAATTTTAAAGTGAAAAAATCCAGTACTTAACATGTCTTAGCTACTCTCCTATTGGTTTCCTATGAAAGGATTCATTTAAAACTCAAAACAGTGTTGTAGATACTATGATTATTGCTCTTTGACAATGAGGAAACAAAGCAGTTTGCTCAAAGTCACCCAGCTATGCATTATGGAGCCAAGACTTGAGCTTCAGGAATCTGTCTCATTAGCCAGTCCTCCGATTGTTATGTTAGATTATCTAAATCACATCAAGTCTTTCTCCTCCTTAAAGCTGTTCAGTGGTTTCCTAGTCTGTTAACCATGTGCGTCATGACCCTGAGGGCCTACATGAGCTGGCCCTTGACTATTTTTCCACCCTCTTTCTGCCACCCTCCCCATTACTCACTGTTATTAGTGACTTCTTCCCTCAGGCCCTTTAATACACTAAGTTTCCTCCTGCCTTCAAGTCTACGCACATCCTCTTCCCTCAACTGAAAACATCCATTCCTCATTCCATCCTTTACATTTCAGCGTAAATGACTCCTCTGGGTGCCTCTTTCTGCAATAAGTATCCGTTCCGGTGATTTTTCCCTCTCTCTTTTAATGCTCAAAGGCATTATTTCGGTTTGTAATTATGGTGTTTTTTGTTTCTTTGTTTGGCTGGTTTCTGCTTGTTAAACCTGAACAACAGCAGCCCCCAACCTTTTTGGCATCAAGGACTGATTTCAAGGAAGACAACTGTTCCATGGACCAGGATGGTGGGGTTGGGGGGGATGATTTGAGGATGATTCAAACACATTACATTTGTTATGCACTTCATTTCTATTATTGCATCAGGTCCACCTCAGATCATCAGACATTAGATTCCAGAGGGTCTAGAATATAAGCCTCTTGAGGTCAAGGACTATTTTTTATTTATATGTTTGTCCTTGTAATTATTATACCTCCTGAAATTTTCAGTTCCTGGTACAGGCTGGATTAATATGAATGACCCCAATTCTATTTTATGTGAGGAAGAGTGAATTGAATTACCTAGGTTTTTATTTTGCTTTTTGGGTAGTTCTATATTCCATCCTTCTCCCTTCTCACTGTCCCCTCATTGGAGAAAAGGAAAAGAAACTGCCCTCAGTTTCAGATGTTGCTAGGTCATTTTCAAGTTTATTGCTCTGGGCTTCCCTGGAAGCTCAGCAAGTGGTAAAGAAGCCACCTGCAATGCAAGAGACTGCCTGCATTGCAACAGACACCGGTTCAATCTCTGGGTCAGGAAGATCCCCTGGAGAAGACAGTGGCAACCCACTCCAGTATTCTTGTCTGGAGAATCCCATGGACAGAGGAGCCTGGCTGGCTACAGTCCATAGGGTTTCAAAAGAGTTGGACATGACTTAGCAACTAAACCACCACCTGATACAGATAGAATTCACCATTTGATTCCAGGGACGATTAAATAGAACTTGTCCAAACAAAATACAGCCTAGCAACATATGGCCTTTCTGTGGTATGGTTTGAAGTGCTAGCTGGTTAGTAGCTCCTTGTTTCCCCTCCACATCTCTTTTTTCTTTTTTTTTTAAAGTAGTAACTTGGAGTTATTACAGCAGACACTTGGCACATTGGTCAGGCAGTACAGCTTTACCTTATAATCAGCCCATCATAGGGATGAAAATAACACCGTGCCAGTGTGACAAGACTACAGGAAGCTAGACAATACCCAGCCTGTGATGGCAGCCCACATTCTGCCAACCCTATAGAAAATGAGTCCACAAATTGCCTACTCCAAGTTCTCCCACATGAGTCTGTTCCCAGAGAAATACTTGCCTCTTAATTCTTAGAGAATGACCCCAGGAAGAGGAACATACTGTGAAGCGTCCTGTGTGGCTTTTTGCTCTAGATTGATGGTCAACTTACACAGCTGCTGTCCCTTAAGATAATCAGGAAAATAAAGGGCTTGGAAGTTATGACAGCTGTCTTTATTGACTGTGAGAGGATTTACATGCAATTTTAACCATCTCACGAAGTAAAAATGACTTTTTTCTTATGTTATGTTAGATAAGGAAACTGAAGTTTCAAGATATTAGCCAACTTGTCTTTTGCCATTTGACTGCTAAGTGGAAAAACTGGAATGCTAGCCTGTGTCCGAATGACTATCAAACTACAGTAGCACCTGAATGTCACACTACTTTCAAGATTAAAAACTATTAATTATAAATTACTTAAACAATAAATACATATTAGTAAAAGTTAAGTCTCAAAGCAGGACACACCTTGCATATTATTAGCAATAATCTGTTGTGTTTTTAAAACATATTTGAGTTCTTGATTAGTTATTTTAATCATGATGTTAATAGCATGTATTGATGTTTTGGAAAAGACAGTGCAACAACTCCATCCCACCTTTGGCATGAACAGAATATTCTTGTCTGGAGAATCCCATGGACAGAGGAGCCTGGCTGGCTACAGTCCATAGGGTTTCAAAAGAGTTGGACATGACTTAGCAACTAAACCACCACCTGATACAGATAGAATTCACCATTTGATTCCAGGGACGATTAAATAGAACTTGTCCAAACAAAATACAGCCTAGCAACATATGGCCTTTCTGTGGTATGGTTTGAAGTGCTAGCTGGTTAGTAGCTCCTTGTTTCCCCTCCACATCTCTTTTTTCTTTTTTTTTTAAAGTAGTAACTTGGAGTTATTACAGCAGACACTTGGCACATTGGTCAGGCAGTACAGCTTTACCTTATAATCAGCCCATCATAGGGATGAAAATAACACCGTGCCAGTGTGACAAGACTACAGGAAGCTAGACAATACCCAGCCTGTGATGGCAGCCCACATTCTGCCAACCCTATAGAAAATGAGTCCACAAATTGCCTACTCCAAGTTCTCCCACATGAGTCTGTTCCCAGAGAAATACTTGCCTCTTAATTCTTAGAGAATGACCCCAGGAAGAGGAACATACTGTGAAGCGTCCTGTGTGGCTTTTTGCTCTAGATTGATGGTCAACTTACACAGCTGCTGTCCCTTAAGATAATCAGGAAAATAAAGGGCTTGGAAGTTATGACAGCTGTCTTTATTGACTGTGAGAGGATTTACATGCAATTTTAACCATCTCACGAAGTAAAAATGACTTTTTTCTTATGTTATGTTAGATAAGGAAACTGAAGTTTCAAGATATTAGCCAACTTGTCTTTTGCCATTTGACTGCTAAGTGGAAAAACTGGAATGCTAGCCTGTGTCCGAATGACTATCAAACTACAGTAGCACCTGAATGTCACACTACTTTCAAGATTAAAAACTATTAATTATAAATTACTTAAACAATAAATACATATTAGTAAAAGTTAAGTCTCAAAGCAGGACACACCTTGCATATTATTAGCAATAATCTGTTGTGTTTTTAAAACATATTTGAGTTCTTGATTAGTTATTTTAATCATGATGTTAATAGCATGTATTGATTGAGGTCTTTGTTTTAGGTGAAGTGCTATCTGTATTTTTTTTTTTTAGACTTTTTTTTTGATGGGGGCCACTTCTATTGGTATTTCACTTATCCATTTTCATCCATCTTTGTTCTCTCGCCTGTGTGGGCCTCCTATCGCAGTGGCCCCTGTCGCTGCAGAGCACCGGCTCTGGGTGCATGCACTCCAGAGCTCCAGCTCGGTAGTTGGACACGTCAGTCCAGGCGCTCCATAGCACGTGGGATCTTCCCAAGCCAGGGATTGAACCGGTGCCCCTTGTACTGCAAGGCAGTGTCCTTACCCACTGAACGACCAGGGAAGCCCGCTATCTGTATTTTTAATATCTTCTTTATACTTATAAAAATTCTATAAGAGTGACACTATGGTTATCTTCATCCTGAGATGGTTAGATAGCAGCACCAATTCAATGGACATGAATTTGAACAAACTCTGGGAGACAGTGAGAGGAAAGCTTGCCATGCTGCAGTCCATGGGGTTACAAAGAGTTGGATGTAACTTAACGACTAAGCAACAGCAACAAATACAATAGAAAGCTGAGGTTAGAGAGGTTAATTAGCTCAACCAACTATAAACAGTAGCAGAGGCTAGAGAGTTTAAATCCCCAAACCATACTCATAACCATGTTAAATGGCCTTCCATGCATTAACTGTGATCATGAAGCTCTCCACCTGCTCCTAGAATTTAAGCAGATGTTATCTGCAGATACTGGCAAAGTCAACACGGAAGGTGCTACAACTTCTTGTCACAATACCAAGAACTAATTATGCGTCTTTCACAGAGCCCTCACAATGACACAGACAAGTTAAAAGCATGGAATTCTGGATAATTTATGACAGTCATGGAATATTTACTGGCTGTGATGCATTGGACAAGGAGCAATTCATTGGCATACAGAAAAGATATGAAAACTATGGACCTTATTTTCAAGTAGTAAGAGAAAAATTTTAAGTGATGCATAATTAAATGGCAGAATTTAACTACAAAGGAGTTATAGTACTGGTACAATGAGTACAGGTCTACTGAGTGCCAAAAAACTACATTCTAGTATCTGGCACCTGAGTTTTGATCAGGTGTCTGAAAATTGTCAGATGCAGATCATTGGAGACAGAAGAAAATTTGGAGAGGAAGCCTAGCGTAAATAAGAGCACAGATGCAGGATGTAGCGACTTTGTTGGCAAGCACTGGGCATGACTAGCACTGGAATCTGGGAGAGACAGCCAGCAGGGGGAAGAGCAGCTCTTTGGGTAAGCTGGCATGACCTCAGGGTGGTCAGAAGGACTCTGTTCTTTAAATGTCCTCAGGCATTGTTCAGGCCATTTTGTCTATCACTGCCTCTCTTTGACTTATATGTATAAGATATATAGAAACAATGCCCCTTCTCTGGGCTCATACAGATGGCTCATATGTAACCTACAGCCTTCATTGCCAGCCACCAGCTATCTTCAATGTATGTTTTCCCAGGTTCCAAGGAGTCTATGCATAAAAATTGCTACATTTTCCACTTATGGAAGTATCATGTAATACCAACCAGATGCTATTCAACTGCACTTAAACAATCAACAGGCTTTTACCAACTTCCTTGATGTGCAGGGTACAGGTGCAGGCACTGTTCCTAAAAATTAGGTGTTTTATAAGGAAGCACGCACAATGATTCAGAGATTTCTTTTGCTTTGATATCAAAAGAGCTGAATGAAATTTTTTGGGCCCTTTCTCAAAATGATAGAACTTGGAACTTTTTCAGACAGACAGTGAATGTGGGTGTGATGTGACTTTTCAATGGTATTTGATTCATCAAATTTTATCTTGCTGTTATTCTGAGTTATTATTTTTATCTTTAGATTATTTGGCAAGGGGGAACACTTCCTTTAGTTTTTAGAAGGTTTTCAGTTTCCTGAAAATAGAAATAATGAAGGAGAGAAATGAACAAATGGTAGTGCTTTGGATAAGTCAAGGCGTGACTACTTTATAATGAAGGAGTCAGAACATGAAAACTATGGACCTTATTTTCAAGTAGTAAGAGAAAAATTTTAAGTGATGCATAATTAAATGGCAGAATTTAACTACAAAGGAGTTATAGTACTGGTACAATGAGTACAGGTCTACTGAGTGCCAAAAAACTACATTCTAGTATCTGGCACCTGAGTTTTGATCAGGTGTCTGAAAATTGTCAGATGCAGATCATTGGAGACAGAAGAAAATTTGGAGAGGAAGCCTAGCGTAAATAAGAGCACAGATGCAGGATGTAGCGACTTTGTTGGCAAGCACTGGGCATGACTAGCACTGGAATCTGGGAGAGACAGCCAGCAGGGGGAAGAGCAGCTCTTTGGGTAAGCTGGCATGACCTCAGGGTGGTCAGAAGGACTCTGTTCTTTAAATGTCCTCAGGCATTGTTCAGGCCATTTTGTCTATCACTGCCTCTCTTTGACTTATATGTATAAGATATATAGAAACAATGCCCCTTCTCTGGGCTCATACAGATGGCTCATATGTAACCTACAGCCTTCATTGCCAGCCACCAGCTATCTTCAATGTATGTTTTCCCAGGTTCCAAGGAGTCTATGCATAAAAATTGCTACATTTTCCACTTATGGAAGTATCATGTAATACCAACCAGATGCTATTCAACTGCACTTAAACAATCAACAGGCTTTTACCAACTTCCTTGATGTGCAGGGTACAGGTGCAGGCACTGTTCCTAAAAATTAGGTGTTTTATAAGGAAGCACGCACAATGATTCAGAGATTTCTTTTGCTTTGATATCAAAAGAGCTGAATGAAATTTTTGGCCTTGCTCAAAATGATAGAACTTGGAACTTTTTCAGACAGACAGTGAATGTGGGTGTGATGTGACTTTTCAATGGTATTTGATTCATCAAATTTTATCTTGCTGTTATTCTGAGTTATTATTTTTATCTTTAGATTATTTGGCAAGGGGGAACACTTCCTTTAGTTTTTAGAAGGTTTTCAGTTTCCTGAAAATAGAAATAATGAAGGAGAGAAATGAACAAATGGTAGTGCTTTGGATAAGTCAAGGCGTGACTACTTTATAATGTCAAAACAACTAAATATATTTTCCCTTATGATGTGTAGGGGGACATTAAATCCAGCAAGCATGGGTGACATTTTCATATTCAAATCCAGCTGTACAAGCTACCATTGTAGGGGGCAGTTCACTCTTTAGTCCCCCAGCCCTAATCTCAACCACAGGCCTGCATTCATATGTGCAACAAAGAAGGGCAAGTTTCTGCCTGGGTTCAGATCCCAACCTGATACTCATGAACATGCCTCATAAGGTTGTTAATCTGAGGACTAAATGATTTAATATGCATCAAAGCTGTACAGTGTAAGCCTTGCATGTGAGCTGACAGTAGTCCTTAAAATAAAAATAAAGGAAAAGGAACTTGTTACTCAGCTCTGTGACTGTAATAATACTAACATTGTCTTCATGATATGCATAGCATTTGAGATGAAATTTATAATCAAGCACTGTGCCTATCGTACATCTCATTCAGTGCTCACAATGAAGCTATCCATGAGTTGATGTCATTGTTGTTTCTCCTAACTTATGCTAGGGGGTCAGGCGACTTGCCCAGGGTCACCCAGGTGGAAGTGATAGGGCAGACTTTGAAGCTGAGGCAGTATGACTCCAGAAGTACTACCTTTAAGCACGCCCGCGCTGTCTTGACGTAATTGTCCCCTTTGTGAAGTCAGTTCCTAAAACCCAGTTAGTCATCCTGCAAGCTTTCTATTAACCCAGGACTGTTAGGTACTCATGGTACTTCCTCTGGGCTGAGATCACTTTGGTTGGCTTTACGCTGTTATTCTGAGTTATTTATTAGGTGTTATCCCCTGATTAGAATTATTTGGGCCTTGCTCAAAATGATAGAACTTGGAACTTTTTCAGACAGACAGTGAATGTGGGTGTGATGTGACTTTTCAATGGTATTTGATTCATCAAATTTTATCTTGCTGTTATTCTGAGTTATTATTTTTATCTTTAGATTATTTGGCAAGGGGGAACACTTCCTTTAGTTTTTAGAAGGTTTTCAGTTTCCTGAAAATAGAAATAATGAAGGAGAGAAATGAACAAATGGTAGTGCTTTGGATAAGTCAAGGCGTGACTACTTTATAATGTCAAAACAACTAAATATATTTTCCCTTATGATGTGTAGGGGGACATTAAATCCAGCAAGCATGGGTGACATTTTCATATTCAAATCCAGCTGTACAAGCTACCATTGTAGGGAGCAGTTCACTCTTTAGTCCCCCAGCCCTAATCTCAACCACAGGCCTGCATTCATATGTGCAACAAAGAAGGGCAAGTTTCTGCCTGGGTTCAGATCCCAACCTGATACTCATGAACATGCCTCATAAGGTTGTTAATCTGAGGACTAAATGATTTAATATGCATCAAAGCTGTACAGTGTAAGCCTTGCATGTGAGCTGACAGTAGTCCTTAAAATAAAAATAAAGGAAAAGGAACTTGTTACTCAGCTCTGTGACTGTAATAATACTAACATTGTCTTCATGATATGCATAGCATTTGAGATGAAATTTATAATCAAGCACTGTGCCTATCGTACATCTCATTCAGTGCTCACAATGAAGCTATCCATGAGTTGATGTCATTGTTGTTTCTCCTAACTTATGCTAGGGGGTCAGGCGACTTGCCCAGGGTCACCCAGGTGGAAGTGATAGGGCAGACTTTGAAACTGAGGCAGTATGACTCCAGAAGTACTACCTTTAAGCACGCCGCTGCGCTGTCTTGACGTAATTGTCCCCTTTTGTGAAGTCAGTTCCTAAAACCCAGTTAGTCATCCTGTAAGCTTTCTATTAACCCAGGACTGTTAGGTACTCATGGTACTTCCTCTGGGCTGAGATCACTTTGGTTGGCTTTGCCGGAAATCACATTCTAAAGATACCCTGTGACTTTAGTTTTATCCAGAGATTCAAATTAAAAGTGCCTTGTGCTTCTACAATATTCCGAAATGTTCACATCCAGCTCTATATGGTAGGAAACTCTGAGGCTCAGGGAAACTAGATAACTTTCTCAAAGTCTCATAAAGAGTATGTATCAGAAAGCTCTTGATTTTTGATCTAGTCGACTTCCCATTAGAGGTGTGACAGAATTAATGTCAAGATTCTTTTTTTCCTCAGTAAGCATCATTTTGGGATATCTTGATGCTCTCAGTTCATAGCCACATAATTATGAAGATGAACTTTGAACTGATCACTCACTGGGCTTATTTAAAAAGATAAAGCCTGTGCTTAGCTTCTGTGATACTGTGCATCTCTCTGACTGAGATGGAACTGGCTTACTACCAGAACTCTGACTGTATCTCTGAAATTTACAAGCATGCTGTGAAATGATCTTTAAGTTCATGCTCTTGGACTGTGTTTCCCACCTACTTGCAGGGTGATGAAACTGGACAGCTGCTTCCTAGGGCGAGGTGAAGATGGAGGTAGGGTAGTCATAGGGTATGCAGCCCCTTCTGACCACTGCAGAGGAGTTCTACAACAGGACTCAAAGACCCCTCCGCCTTCTGTTCCGCCGATGGCTTCTCCATGATCTGTTTGCACATTCTTTTCCTGCTTGGTAATTAGCACCAGCTGTCTCAACTTTAAAGGGAGGAATCCCTTTGAAAGTCTCCCTATCCTCCATGAAATGTGCTACTAAAACGTGCTAATTAGTAACTGGACTTAGGACAACACAGACATGTGTTTCCTGTGAGATCTGTAGAAGGAAAAGGAGGAGGAATCTGAACATCTGTTTAGCTGCATATGTGTGTGTATGCTTTTCTCATTTTCAAAATGACATTTTTAATGAAAATCTGTCTGCTCCAATGAGACTGGTATCCAGGAGCTAAGGCCCAGGACCCCCATGCTGACTGCTCTCCTCCTCTGTAGACCCTTCTCAAGTTGTCCATATCCCTGCACAGAGAAAGGTGGGCTGGTGCCTCCCTGACCCCTGGGCTGAGATCACTTTGGTTTTTGGCTTTGCCGGAAATCACAATTCTAAAGATACCCTGTGACTTTAGTTTTATCCAGAGATTCAAATTAAAAGTGCCTTGTGCTTCTACAATATTCCGAAATGTTCACATCCAGCTCTATATGGTAGGAAACTCTGAGGCTCAGGGAAACTAGATAACTTTCTCAAAGTCTCATAAAGAGTATGTATCAGAAAGCTCTTGATTTTTGATCTAGTCGACTTCCCATTAGAGGTGTGACAGAATTAATGTCAAGATTCTTTTTTTCCTCAGTAAGCATCATTTTGGGATATCTTGATGCTCTCAGTTCATAGCCACATAATTATGAAGATGAACTTTGAACTGATCACTCACTGGGCTTATTTAAAAAGATAAAGCCTGTGCTTAGCTTCTGTGATACTGTGCATCTCTCTGACTGAGATGGAACTGGCTTACTACCAGAACTCTGACTGTATCTCTGAAATTTACAAGCATGCTGTGAAATGATCTTTAAGTTCATGCTCTTGGACTGTGTTTCCCACCTACTTGCAGGGTGATGAAACTGGACAGCTGCTTCCTAGGGCGAGGTGAAGATGGAGGTAGGGTAGTCATAGGGTATGCAGCCCCTTCTGACCACTGCAGAGGAGTTCTACAACAGGACTCAAAGACCCCTCCGCCTTCTGTTCCGCCGATGGCTTCTCCATGATCTGTTTGCACATTCTTTTCCTGCTTGGTAATTAGCACCAGCTGTCTCAACTTTAAAGGGAGGAATCCCTTTGAAAGTCTCCCTATCCTCCATGAAATGTGCTACTAAAACGTGCTAATTAGTAACTGGACTTAGGACAACACAGACATGTGTTTCCTGTGAGATCTGTAGAAGGAAAAGGAGGAGGAATCTGAACATCTGTTTAGCTGCATATGTGTGTGTATGCTTTTCTCATTTTCAAAATGACATTTTTAATGAAAATCTGTCTGCTCCAATGAGACTGGTATCCAGGAGCTAAGGCCCAGGACCCCCATGCTGACTGCTCTCCCTTCCTCTGTAGACCCTTCTCAAGTTGTCCATATCCCTGCACAGAGAAAGGTGGGCTGGTGGAGCCTTCCCTCAGAGCCCCCGCAAACTGGTGTCCCTATCCCTATCAGCGTCACCTTGCTCTTCACCGGAGTATCATGAGTCATGGGGCTCCAGAGAAATGACAGAGTAACTCCACTTCATTTGGGGACCACTCTTCCAGAGTAAGCTGGTAACCAAGTGGATCTGTAACAATCAAAGCACCCCAGTATTTGAGGAGAGAGCCTATAGACATAATGAAGCATTGTGTTAAACTGTTGTTGTTTACTCCTAAGTCGTGTTCAACTCTTGTGACCCCCATGGACAGCAGCCTATTAGACTCCTCTGTCCATGGGATTTCCCAGGCAAGAATACCAGAGTGCGGGCTTCCCTGGTGGTCCAGTGGGTAAAGAGTCCGCCTTGCGGTGCAAGGGGCACCAGTTCAATCCCTGGCCCTGGAAGATCCCACCTGCCACGGAACGGCTGGACGGCTGTGTCCAATTATAAGCCAGCGCTCTGGACTGCATGTGCCCAGAGCCAGTGCCCTGTGGCGAGAGAGGCCACTGCAGTGGGAGGCCCACACAGGCTGAAGAATAAAGATGGATGAAAAATAAATAAATCAAAAATCAATAAAAAGAGGCCAAAATTAAACAAACATCAAAAGAAACAGAGTGGGCTGCCATTTCCTTCTCCAGGAGACGTTCCTCACCCAGGGATCAAACTTGTGTCTCCTGTGTTGCAGGTGGACTCTACCACTGAGTCACCTGGGAAGCCATACTGTAGTAAATGTACTTTGGTAAAAACAGAAACCACACTGGTTCACCAGTTTAAACTATGACTGAAAATTTGTATCTTCACAAAGAACTTTGAACAACGACTTCCAGGGTTTCTAACTGCTTTGCTGGTCTGGGGGGCAAGAGCTGCTCATGATACAGATGAAAAACTGGTTGATTTTATGGGCACCATTGGGGATTTATTAGCAGGATTAAGGGAGCTCAAAACTGTCTGCTCCAATGAGACTGGTATCCAGGAGCTAAGGCCCAGGACCCATGCTGACTGCTCTCCCTTCCTCTGTAGACCCTTCTCAAGTTGTCCATATCCCTGCACAGAGAAAGGTGGGCTGGTGGAGCCTTCCCTCAGAGCCCCCGCAAACTGGTGTCCCTATCCCTATCAGCGTCACCTTGCTCTTCACCGGAGTATCATGAGTCATGGGGCTCCAGAGAAATGACAGAGTAACTCCACTTCATTTGGGGACCACTCTTCCAGAGTAAGCTGGTAACCAAGTGGATCTGTAACAATCAAAGCACCCCAGTATTTGAGGAGAGAGCCTATAGACATAATGAAGCATTGTGTTAAACTGTTGTTGTTTACTCCCTAAGTCGTGTTCAACTCTTGTGACCCCCATGGACAGCAGCCTATTAGACTCCTCTGTCCATGGGATTTCCCAGGCAAGAATACCAGAGTGCGGGCTTCCCTGGTGGTCCAGTGGGTAAAGAGTCCGCCTTGCGGTGCAAGGGGCACCAGTTCAATCCCTGGCCCTGGAAGATCCCACCTGCCACGGAACGGCTGGACGGCTGTGTCCAATTATAAGCCAGCGCTCTGGACTGCATGTGCCCAGAGCCAGTGCCCTGTGGCGAGAGAGGCCACTGCAGTGGGAGGCCCACACAGGCTGAAGAATAAAGATGGATGAAAAATAAATAAATCAAAAATCAATAAAAAGAGGCCAAAATTAAACAAACATCAAAAGAAACAGAGTGGGCTGCCATTTCCTTCTCCAGGAGACGTTCCTCACCCAGGGATCAAACTTGTGTCTCCTGTGTTGCAGGTGGACTCTACCACTGAGTCACCTGGGAAGCCATACTGTAGTAAATGTACTTTGGTAAAAACAGAAACCACACTGGTTCACCAGTTTAAACTATGACTGAAAATTTGTATCTTCACAAAGAACTTTGAACAACGACTTCCAGGGTTTCTAACTGCTTTGCTGGTCTGGGGGGCAAGAGCTGCTCATGATACAGATGAAAAACTGGTTGATTTTATGGGCACCATTGGGGATTTATTAGCAGGATTAAGGGAGCTCAAAGAAAGCTTGTGAAAAGGATAGGCATCATCTTCTCCCTCCAGGGTCATTCTCTTGGAGCAACCTGGTCAAGAACCTCCCCTGGCATTCCAGATGCCCTCAGAGCATTGCTTATCAAACCCCAGAGGCTGCAACTGCAATAATCTTTACTCTGTCTGTTCTCAAATCCTTGCCTTACTGGCTTACCATCTACAGTCTTGGGGTGAGTATTTGATAGCTTGAACATAGGCCACATCACTTTCTCCTGGTTGTAAGGTGGGATGGGACAGTCATCAAAAGATCTGCCCTGCTGATGGGAAACTCAGTTGAAGTTCATTGTTCTTTTCAAAGTTACATATGATGGTGGAAGGATAATTCCCCATGAGGAAGTCAGTTTATTCTTGGGAACAAAATTTGATAACTACCTAATATGGATGGATGAATCTATAACCTATTATACAGAGTGAAGTAACTCAGAAAGAGAAAGATAAATATTGTATACTGACACATATATATGGAATCTATAAAGATGGTGCTGATAAATGTGTATGCAGAGCAGGAGTGGAGAAACAGACATAGAGAACAGACTTACGGACATTGGGGAAAGGGAGGAGAATCTGCTGTAAGACTAAGGGAACACAAACAGAGGCTCTGTAACAACCAAGAGGGGTGGGATGGGGAGGGAGGTGGGAGGAAGTTCAAGAGGGAGGGGACACATGTCTACCTATGGGAGATTCAGGTTGATGTGGGGCAGTAAACAGCAAAACTCTGTAAAACCACACACACACACACACACACAGTATCTATTATATAGACCTCCTGAAGGACCGACTGTCCAGTGTCTGTCAATAGTGGTTAGATGCAATCTTGTGTGGCCAATGACATGAAAGATTGCCCTGTTTAATCTGAACACCTGACTCAACTGGCCTTGCCCCGGGAAGTTAATCAGTAACTGGAAGTCTCCTAATGTGCCCCAGGGGTGAAGCAAGCCTCATTCCAAGGACTCCATATCTCATGTGCATGAGGTCTATGTTATGTAAAAGATTATCCACCTGGCTCAGCCCCATGCCCTTGATACATTCCCAGACATCCTGACCTTGACATCTGTGGGTTCTTGGGCTTTGTTTTGGCTGCCTGACTCCTCTGAATATGTGATTTCAGGCTCTTTCTAGCTGAGTAGGTCAGATAAGAATGTCAGGTTGCTATTTTTTTCTCCCACATGTTTGCTCTTCTAATTGTACCAGGCTTTGCTATTGGACTTCCACAGCCATAAAAGACATCACCATTCTTTATTCTTTCCTGCTTCTGGATAGCGGCAAAGGGAAGAGTAAGAATGAAAATATCACTGTGTGTTTCTTTTGGAGACAGAACAGATTGACATGTGATGTGAGTGCTCCAAACCTAAAGTTGGCTTACTCTGCAGCTTAAAATCTGTAATGACCTCTGCAGCCTTCAGAATTAAGTTCAAATCACTGGGCAGACAGTAGCATCCCTGAACTCTTTGCCTCTCAGTCTAGGCTTGAGCTTGGCTAAGCTACATTTAGTCATTGGGGAAAGCTCAGGGCTTGAGTACAAATGGAGGCCACAGGCCATGTTTCTAAATTCCAAAAATATGTATTAACAGATTAAGATAACATGCTGTTACGTAAAATGTGTCCTATCCTTTACTTTTGACAAACATACTTCTTTGTAACTAAGTCTTCCGAGTTTCACATCAGACCATCATAGGCAAGAGAGAGCTCCCAGCACTCAGACCACCAGCCTTCACTTCCCATGCCTTCACCTGTCCTGCATGACATGTCTGAGTGTATGGACACCCTAGCCTGAATACCCAGGTACCATCCACACCCTCTGCACATGGCCGCTCCCTTGCAAAAAGAACATAAAAAACTTGGTCCCTTCTTGGGAGGATGGAAGAAGTCACAAGGGAGCAAGGGAGCCTGGAATCACTGGGGCAAGGATTTCTGGGGTCCAGTTTTCTAGAGCAGAGTCTAGAATGGGTAGAGGTGGGAGCAGGCTCTGGGTGGGCATGAGCCGTTGGTGCTGTGGACTCCATAACTACGGGGAGGGGCACAGCTGGAGGAGCACCAGAACACTAGGGCCTATGGCTGGATCCAAGGGTAAGCCGGCACACAGTTTTCCCTCTTCATAGGATGACCTTCTCCTACTTTATCTAACTGATTCACACCCATCCCTCAGGTATCCTCGTAGTCCAACTCCTTCCTCCAGGAAGCCTTCTTTCTTTCCCCATGGTGGGGTACATATTTCAACTACACGGTCTGTGATATTTACTGTGTGACCCTGAAAGCGTTAGTCTCTTGGTCATGTCCTAGTCTGTGACCCCATGGACTGCAGCCTGTAGCCTGCCAGGCGCCTCAGTCCATGGGATTCTCCAGGTAAGAATACTAGAGTGAGTGACCATTCCTTTCTCCAAGAGGATCTTCCCAACCCAGGGATTGAACCCGGGTCTCCTGCATTGCAGGCAGATTCTTTACTGTCTGATCCTCTCTGTGACTTAACCTCTCAGCATCTCAATTTATCTTCAAGTGGGTTGTGAGGATGAAAGAGTTAATGTGCATAGACGTTTAGAGCAGTGCTTGACAGAAGATGAATGGGGACTATTTTAACCATTATTATACACTTACATAGCCTGCAGTACTTACCCCATAGAACTATTTCACACTGTTTTGGCCCATTTAGAGTACAAATGGAGGCCACAGGCCATGTTTCTAAATTCCAAAAATATGTATTAACAGATTAAGATAACATGCTGTTACGTAAAATGTGTCCTATCCTTTACTTTTGACAAACATACTTCTTTGTAACTAAGTCTTCCGAGTTTCACATCAGACCATCATAGGCAAGAGAGAGCTCCCAGCACTCAGACCACCAGCCTTCACTTCCCATGCCTTCACCTGTCCTGCATGACATGTCTGAGTGTATGGACACCCTAGCCTGAATACCCAGGTACCATCCACACCCTCTGCACATGGCCGCTCCCTTGCAAAAAGAACATAAAAAACTTGGTCCCTTCTTGGGAGGATGGAAGAAGTCACAAGGGAGCAAGGGAGCCTGGAATCACTGGGGCAAGGATTTCTGGGGTCCAGTTTTCTAGAGCAGAGTCTAGAATGGGTAGAGGTGGGAGCAGGCTCTGGGTGGGCATGAGCCGTTGGTGCTGTGGACTCCATAACTACGGGGAGGGGCACAGCTGGAGGAGCACCAGAACACTAGGGCCTATGGCTGGATCCAAGGGTAAGCCGGCACACAGTTTTCCCTCTTCATAGGATGACCTTCTCCTACTTTATCTAACTGATTCACACCCATCCCTCAGGTATCCTCGTAGTCCAACTCCTTCCTCCAGGAAGCCTTCTTTCTTTCCCCATGGTGGGGTACATATTTCAACTACACGGTCTGTGATATTTACTGTGTGACCCTGAAAGCGTTAGTCTCTTGGTCATGTCCTAGTCTGTGACCCCATGGACTGCAGCCTGTAGCCTGCCAGGCGCCTCAGTCCATGGGATTCTCCAGGTAAGAATACTAGAGTGAGTGACCATTCCTTTCTCCAAGAGGATCTTCCCAACCCAGGGATTGAACCCGGGTCTCCTGCATTGCAGGCAGATTCTTTACTGTCTGATCCTCTCTGTGACTTAACCTCTCAGCATCTCAATTTATCTTCAAGTGGGTTGTGAGGATGAAAGAGTTAATGTGCATAGACGTTTAGAGCAGTGCTTGACAGAAGATGAATGGGGACTATTTTAACCATTATTATACACTTACATAGCCTGCAGTACTTACCCCATAGAACTATTTCACACTGTTTTGTCATTGTGTGTTATTCTCACACTTCTCTCTTCCAGCAGAAAATGTACTTTTTGCAAGCAAAGACTTAACTTTATTGAATTTTGTATTCTTAACACAAAACCCAATATATGTAACATACAGATGTTCTGTAAGTGTGTATGGAGTAGATGAACTGCCACAAGGGGAGCTGGAAGTATTCACACTGCAGCCTGTGATCTTCTATGTGTAAAACCAGGAGGCCAAATTCAACTTCTCAGATCCTTCTGATTCTAGTCTCTTAGAAGAATAGATGGAGATGGTAGAATTGAGCTATAACTGTGGCACAGAGTGGCATAGAGAAGAATTATGCAAGAGGCAGTCCCACCAGGGATGAGCTATGCTTATCCTAATCCTATCCTGGTAAAGATTTATACTCCAAAACAGTCCTTTATTTAATATTATATTTGTCCACATATGAATGAGCCAAAGGATTCAGCAAGCATTTTTCCCAGGGTTTTGAGACCACATGTTCTCGTGCATCAATGATCTGAGGAGTGTATCTCTATTTTCTTTAATTGGACATGTTTATTCTGATGACTTGCAGATAAGCAGAGCTCAGGAAATATGGTCAAGAGAAAGTCTTTAATGATGTTTGCTTGATTAAAATTATGAAACTGCTCTGCAGAGCCTTCCCTATCATTTATTCAAGTGGTTGCTAAGTAATTTCCGATCTGGTCCCACAATTAGAATGAACAGGCCTGGCTGCTGGTTGGTCATGGGACTGTTCTGTACATCATGCATCCATTCATTCACTTTGGGTTGTCCTGAACCATAATGGGATATAGCAAAATGCTTTTTGCACAGTGCCCAAAATTAAAATATGAAAGAAAAAGAGAATACTCTGGAGTGAGCTTACGTTTTCCTTCTTTTGAAGTCCTATTTACTCATTTAGCCATTACATAAAATAAAAGTATGATTTTTTTTCATCCATCTTTCTTCTTTGGCTTGTGTGGGCCTCCCATTGCAGTAGCCTCTCTCCTTGCAGAGAACCGGCTCTAAGCACATGCGCTCCAGAGCGCTGGCTTGTAATTGGACACACCAGTTCAGCTACTCCACAGCAGGTGGGATCTTCCTGGGCCAGGGATCGAACCGGTGCCCCTTGCACTGCAAGGCAGACTGTACCCACTGGACCACCAGGGAACACCATGATTTTTTTTTAATGTTTAAAACACTGCAAACGGAAGTGACAATCTCAGTGGTATCTGATTCTTTGTGACCCTATGGACTATAACCTGCCAGGCTCCTCTGTCCATGGAATTCTCCATGAACTAAAACTGGAGTGGGTAGCTGGTCCCTTCTCCAGGGGATCTTCCCGACCCAGAAATCAAATTGAGGTAATGCAGTGGATTTTCTTACCAGCTGAGCTACCAGGGAAGTCCTGCAAATAGAATCTTTCAAAGTAATCAAAATCAAAACTGAGCATCTTAAGGCAAAATGAAACTTTCATAAAATCATTATAGTTTGTAATAAAATAATGACTTTCAGTATTGCCTATAGAGTGTTTATAGTGTGTGAGGCACTGAGTACTCTGTATACATTATATACATTAACACATTAAATTCTTCCAGTGGTTCTGTGAGGTAAGAACTATTCTTATTCTACAAATGGAGAAATTGAGGCATAGAGAATTAGGAATTTTGATGATGGTTATATAATAAGTGGCAAGGGCAGTATCTAAACCTGGCCCACCTGTTTCTAGAGTCTGGTCAGTTCACAATTATGCTCTGTGGTGTAAAAAATACTTAAGAGGCATTTTTCATCTAGAGAGGCCCTCTCTAGTTAAAAATAAAGAGAATAAAATTAATATCACAATTAGAATGAACAGGCCTGGTGCTGGTTATGGGACTGTTCTGTACATCATGCATCCATTCATTCACTTTGGGTTGTCCTGAACCATAATGGGATATAGCAAAATGCTTTTTGCACAGTGCCCAAAATTAAAATATGAAAGAAAAAGAGAATACTCTGGAGTGAGCTTACGTTTTCCTTCTTTTGAAGTCCTATTTACTCATTTAGCCATTACATAAAATAAAAGTATGATTTTTTTTCATCCATCTTTCTTCTTTGGCTTGTGTGGGCCTCCCATTGCAGTAGCCTCTCTCCTTGCAGAGAACCGGCTCTAAGCACATGCGCTCCAGAGCGCTGGCTTGTAATTGGACACACCAGTTCAGCTACTCCACAGCAGGTGGGATCTTCCTGGGCCAGGGATCGAACCGGTGCCCCTTGCACTGCAAGGCAGACTGTACCCACTGGACCACCAGGGAACACCATGATTTTTTTTTTTTTAATGTTTAAAACACTGCAAACGGAAGTGACAATCTCAGTGGTATCTGATTCTTTGTGACCCTATGGACTATAACCTGCCAGGCTCCTCTGTCCATGGAATTCTCCATGAACTAAAACTGGAGTGGGTAGCTGGTCCCTTCTCCAGGGGATCTTCCCGACCCAGAAATCAAATTGAGGTAATGCAGTGGATTTTCTTACCAGCTGAGCTACCAGGGAAGTCCTGCAAATAGAATCTTTCAAAGTAATCAAAATCAAAACTGAGCATCTTAAGGCAAAATGAAACTTTCATAAAATCATTATAGTTTGTAATAAAATAATGACTTTCAGTATTGCCTATAGAGTGTTTATAGTGTGTGAGGCACTGAGTACTCTGTATACATTATATACATTAACACATTAAATTCTTCCAGTGGTTCTGTGAGGTAAGAACTATTCTTATTCTACAAATGGAGAAATTGAGGCATAGAGAATTAGGAATTTTGATGATGGTTATATAATAAGTGGCAAGGGCAGTATCTAAACCTGGCCCACCTGTTTCTAGAGTCTGGTCAGTTCACAATTATGCTCTGTGGTGTAAAAAATACTTAAGAGGCATTTTTCATCTAGAGAGGCCCTCTCTAGTTAAAAATAAAGAGAATAAAATTAATATAAACACTGTGGTTTTTATTTTCAGTTTCATGCATACTTTAATTCTTCATTTCTGGGCAACTTAACCTTGCTGTGATGGAATACATAATATACTGATATGATACAAGACTGTGATATGAGTTAGTTTTCACTAATGAAATTGCATGTTATGTATATTGAGTATCTGACATTTTGGTCTTTTTAGGATTTGGGATTGACCTCCATAAATGAGGATTTTTCTGAATGAAATGAAATTGATTGAAGTTGAAGTGCTGAGGGAGGTGTATGCTCTATGCCCTGCAACTGATGTAACTCTGATATTGAGGTCTTGTTTGCATGGCAACAGGTCAGGGCATTAGCTGTTACACGGCTGACAGGATGGCAAGATTTGGGTTCTGGGTTTGCCCTATCTTCTTCCTTTCCTTGGATTCCCCACTTCCTGGATATATTCCCTCTTGAATCTGGTCTTATCCCAAGTTAGTAGGAACCAACTGTTATAGGAGGAAGAAGCATTCAGCAGCTAGTAAACCTTTATAGAACCCAATAAAAGGGAAAAGTGCTATTCTTATTAATGCACGCGATCTTTTCAAAGGGTGCCTTACAAAAGTTTTAAGAGGCCTTTTCTGTTACAGATTATGTTTGTCCTCATTCCTGACTTGAGGGTTGGTGCCTCAGTGAAAACATAAAAAATTTCTTTTCCCTCCTCATTTGCATTTCTTTTAGGTCAATGCTGATTTAAACAAACAAAAAAAAGGATGTAGTGAGCATATAATGGGGGAATGGAAAAGAAAGGAAAAAAGGCTTCTATTTTTCTCTAGAGGCCTGCTTCTATTATGATGATTGTGATGTGACAGCTTAGAAATTGAGCCGATTTTTTATATTTCTCAATGTCCATGAAGTCTGATATTCAGCCTGTTGCTTTTCTAAGAGAAAAAAATGACTGAGTGATACCTTCAAAAGAAGGGGCCTAGCCAAATGAACAGAGAAAAAATATAGATGTTACATCTTGGGTTGCTCCAGCTTCTAATGGAAATGATAATTATAATGCAAACCCCCTACATGGAAATAATATGTGCTAGACACTGTTCTAGGTGCTACGCCTATGCTCACTCATGTAATCCCCACATTGACCCTATGAGGTAGATCGTACTGTGATATTCACAGCTGTTTTGCAGTTAAAGTATAGAGATCTAAAAAGGTTTTCTCACAACTTCAAAACCATTAGCTGGTAGTGGAGAGAGGGAAGAGAGAAGGGGCATAGTAGGGGTAAGGGATTAGGAGAAACAAACAACCATGTATAAACCAAATTAACTATAAGAATATATTGAATACCACAGGGAATACAGGCAGTGAAATATGACCTTTAAAAAATTTTGAATCCCTATGGTGTACACCTGAAATTTAATAATATCATACATCAACTATATCTCAATTAAAAAAAATTAGAAACTGATACAGGCAGTTTTCAACCCCAGAGAGTCTGATCAGACCTATATAGTTAATCACTATTTGTGGGGAAACAAACCCATGAAGGTATTTGTGACTTTGGCTAAGCCAGGAAAAAAGTAAATTGGTAATGAGGAATATACTAGAAAGATCTAAGAGAAAAATAAGTCAATTTGATTCACATGGGCTTATTACCTGGGGATATACTGATCAGCAACAGGTGGGAGATCTGAGATCTGCTGTGGACTTTGGAACACCAGGTCTGCCATGCAGACCCCCCTTACATGCCCTTTCCATTGGCATAAGAATCGATTTTTTTCCTCATTCCTGACTTGAGGGTTGGTGCCTCAGTGAAAACATAAAAAATTTCTTTTCCCTCCTCATTTGCATTTCTTTTAGGTCAATGCTGATTTAAACAAACAAAAAAAAGGATGTAGTGAGCATATAATGGGGGAATGGAAAAGAAAGGAAAAAAGGCTTCTATTTTTCTCTAGAGGCCTGCTTCTATTATGATGATTGTGATGTGACAGCTTAGAAATTGAGCCGATTTTTTATATTTCTCAATGTCCATGAAGTCTGATATTCAGCCTGTTGCTTTTCTAAGAGAAAAAAATGACTGAGTGATACCTTCAAAAGAAGGGGCCTAGCCAAATGAACAGAGAAAAAGTATAGATATTACATCTTGGGTTGCTCCAGCTTCTAATGGAAATGATAATTATAATGCAAACCCCCTACATGGAAATAATATGTGCTAGACACTGTTCTAGGTGCTACGCCTATGCTCACTCATGTAATCCCCACATTGACCCTATGAGGTAGATCGTACTGTGATATTCACAGCTGTTTTGCAGTTAAAGTATAGAGATCTAAAAAGGTTTTCTCACAACTTCAAAACCATTAGCTGGTAGTGGAGAGAGGGAAGAGAGAAGGGGCATAGTAGGGGTAAGGGATTAGGAGAAACAAACAACCATGTATAAACCAAATTAACTATAAGAATATATTGAATACCACAGGGAATACAGGCAGTGAAATATGACCTTTAAAAATTGTGAATCCCTATGTTGTACACCTGAAATTTAATAATATCATACATCAACTATATCTCAATTAAAAAAAATTAGAAACTGATACAGGCAGTTTTCAACCCCAGAGAGTCTGATCAGACCTATATAGTTAATCACTATTTGTGGGGAAACAAACCCATGAAGGTATTTGTGACTTTGGCTAAGCCAGGAAAAAAGTAAATTGGTAATGAGGAATATACTAGAAAGATCTAAGAGAAAAATAAGTCAATTTGATTCACATGGGCTTATTACCTGGGGATATACTGATCAGCAACAGGTGGGAGATCTGAGATCTGCTGTGGACTTTGGAACACCAGGTCTGTGCAGACTCCTTAACTTCTTGCTGATTTAGTTGCCCCCACCCCCTCCCCATCAGCTGCAACATGCCCTTTCCATCCTCAGAGCATAAGAATAATCATTGACTAGGGCTGTGACTGAAACCAGCTGGGACTAATAGCAGTTACCTTTAAACAAACACCTGGAGGCTTCAGCACTGAATAAAAGTAGGACTGGTGACTGTGTTCGGGGCCTTGACCCAAGAGGTCTTGAGCCCCCTGTTCAGTGTGTATGTGTGTTTGACCACGTAGGAACAAGAAAACTCCCCCACATAACCTGGAGGAGGAGCTAAAGATGGAAGCTTGATGTCTACTCAAGAGAGACAAAGCAATTACTCTCCCTCTCCCCACTTTTCCTTTGATTATAAAAATGTAAGTTCTCAGTGTAGCATTTCTTGCTGACCCACTTGTAAAACTCAAAAGAGTCTTATTCCAAGAAGTAACTTCTTATCTACCACTTGGTCTCTGGCTGAATTCTTTCCTCAGACACAGAGGATTATACTACCGAAGTTCTTTGGAGTCCCCCAGATGACACTCAAAGGGTTTTGCCTGTTCTCATTTACTGGATTTGATGTCACCTTTTAGCTCTTCAGCTTTGTGCCAAAATACACAGCAGTTTTATATGCTGTGTAAGTTAAATACAATTATTTTCAAGCAGAATTTTGGAATCTCTCTCGAGATAATTGTGAACAACTGGAAATGTCACAAGAACAAGTTTAGGAATCACCTGCACAATATTTGTATCCATGCTTCTGTTAATTTTTAGCTGAAAGGAGAAACAGCTGGACCCTCTGCTCTTTAAAATCTTTGATCATCTCCTTCTGAAATTTTCTATAACTTTTCCTTAGAGTCTCTCTTCTAAACATGAGTGTGTGAAATTGAGATCTATTTAGTGATGCCATGATAATTTTTTCAGTCATTCAGATTAAGGACATAAATCATTAATGCTTTGGTTTGCGTTTGATTCAGGCTTTGGCACAATAATGATATTTAGTCCAACTTGGAGTTCACACTTAGGTCCCAATTCCTGCTTAATTCCTGGTAGATAAGATTATACGTATCTCTCTCTCTCTCTCTCTCTATATATATATATATATACACACATATATATACATATATATATTTGATATGATTTAACTTATAGCATGGGGCTTCCCAAGTGGCTCAGTGATAAAGACTCCACCTGCCAATGCAAGAGCTGCAGGAGACTAGGGTTCGATCCCTGAGTTGGGAAGGTCCTCTGGAGTGGGAAATGGAAACCCAGTCCACTATCCTTCACTGGAAAACTCCATGGACAGAGGAGCCTGGTGGGTTACAGTCCATGAGATTGCAAAGAGTCGGACATGACTGAACATGCATGCATACACACAACTCTTCATATAACCGAATCTTTTTTTTGGGGGGCGGGGGTCAGGTTGGGTCGGGTTGGGGAGGGAGGGGAGTGGGCAGGTCACTTCTATTGGTCTTTCATTTCTCCATTTTCATCCGTCTTTGCTCTTTGGCTCCCGTGGGCCTCCCATCGCGGTGGCGTCTGTCGCTGCAGAGCACCGGCTCTGGGCGCATGCGCTCCAGAGCTCCGGCTCGGTAATTGGACACATCAGTCCAGCCGCTCCACGGCACGTGGGATCTTCCCAGACCAGGGATCGAACCGGCACCCCTTGCACTGCAAGGCAGTGTCCTTACCCACTGGACCACCAGGGGAAGCCCCATATAACCGAATCTTTATGGAAGAGTTTCACTGCTGTAGTCATAAAATATTATCATAATACCATCATTATAGCCTCAAACTTTTCACAGTATCATCAGTGGTTATTTATTATATTTCCATTTAACATGACATTTAATTAAACTACTATCATGACTTATAGTATGATGACAATTAGAGTGAAATATTAGGTTGGTGCAAAAGTAATAGCGGTTTCAACTGTGAATTTTAAATCATTAGAACTAGACTCAAACACATCTTTATTAATCAAAACAGGAACCATTACAACGAACACAGTTTTCCCAATAAGAAATACATTTGTTTATTTCTGTAGCCAAAAAAAATCCATGCTTCTGGATTTGATGAACTCTTGGAAAACATTTTCTATATCCTGTTGGTTGTGACAGAATTTTTCCTGCCAAAAGTTGTTGAGATGCTTAAAGGAGTAGTAAGTAGTTGGTTGATAAGAGGTCAAGTGAATATGGCAGATGAGATAAAACTCTGTAGCCCAATTTATTCAACTTTTGAATCGTTAGTTGTGTGGCATGCAGCCCGGCATTGTCACAGAGAAGAATCAGGCCCTTTCTGTTGACCACTGCCGGCTAAGGTGTTGCAGTTTTCAGTGCATCTCATCGATGTGCTGAGCATACTTCTCAGATGTAATGGTTTCGCCAGGATTCAGAAAGCTGGTAGCAGACCACCAGTGACATGACCCTTATTTTTTTTTTTGGTGCAAGTTTGCCTTTGGGAAGTGCTTTGGAGCTTCTTTGGAGCTGGTTGTCACCATCGGCCAGATAAAATCTACTTTTTGTCACACAGGACAATTCAATTGCGAAATGGTTCATTGTTGTTGCATACAGTGAGAGAAGATGACACTTCAAAAGGGCGATTTTTTTTTTTTTAATTTGCAGTTAGCTCATGAAGCATCCACTTATCAAGCTTTTTCACCTTTCCAATGTGTTTCAAATGCCAAATGACCGTAGAATGGTCGATACTGAGTTCTTTGGTAACTTCTTGTGTAGTTGCAAGAGGATCAGCTCAGCTGGTCGTTGTCAACTACTGATGGTGGGCTACTCCACTGGTCATTTTCAAGGCTCTCGTCTCCTTTGCAAAATGTCTTGGATGGCACTGTACGTTCATTAGCCGTTCCAGGGCCAAATGCGTTGTGGATGCTGCACACTGTCTCTGCTGCATTTTGACCCCTTTTGAACTCAAATAAGAAAGTTGCTCAAATTTGCTTTTTCGCTTAACATTATTTCCATGATCTAAAACACGTATAAAAAAGTGTCAGTTAATTAGCAAGAAACATAAAACTAGATGTGTATTAAAATCAGGTATAACATAACCACATTTACTTAAGAATGGACTCTACCACCAAATGGCAAAACTCAACATGCAAAACTACAGTTACTTTTGCATCAGCCTAACAGCTGAATCCAGGTTTTTAGCTGTGAACCTATGGAAGTGTTTAATAAATATATTCTGAGTAGCTTTTATTTGTGCCAAAAAAATCATTTGGATTTTGAGAACTCTTGGAAAACATTTTCTATATCCTGTTGGTTGTGACAGAATTTTTCCTGCCAAAAGTTGTTGAGATGCTTAAAGGAGTAGTAAGTAGTTGGTTGATAAGAGGTCAAGTGAATATGGCAGATGAGATAAAACTCTGTAGCCCAATTTATTCAACTTTTGAATCGTTAGTTGTGTGGCATGCAGCCCGGCATTGTCACAGAGAAGAATCAGGCCCTTTCTGTTGACCACTGCCGGCTAAGGTGTTGCAGTTTTCAGTGCATCTCATCGATGTGCTGAGCATACTTCTCAGATGTAATGGTTTCGCCAGGATTCAGAAAGCTGGTAGCAGACCACCAGTGACATGACCCTTATTTTTTTTTTTGGTGCAAGTTTGCCTTTGGGAAGTGCTTTGGAGCTTCTTTGGAGCTGGTTGTCACCAGCTGCCATATAAAATCTACTTTTTGTCACACAGGACAATTCAATTGCGAAATGGTTCATTGTTGTTGCATACAGTGAGAGAAGATGACACTTCAAAAGGGCGATTTTTTTTTTTTTAATTTGCAGTTAGCTCATGAAGCATCCACTTATCAAGCTTTTTCACCTTTCCAATGTGTTTCAAATGCCAAATGACCGTAGAATGGTCGATACTGAGTTCTTTGGTAACTTCTTGTGTAGTTGCAAGAGGATCAGCTCAGCTGGTCGTTGTCAACTACTGATGGTGGGCTACTCCACTGGTCATTTTCAAGGCTCTCGTCTCCTTTGCAAAATGTCTTGGATGGCACTGTACGTTCATTAGCCGTTCCAGGGCCAAATGCGTTGTGGATGCTGCACACTGTCTCTGCTGCATTTTGACCCCTTTTGAACTCAAATAAGAAAGTTGCTCAAATTTGCTTTTTCGCTTAACATTATTTCCATGATCTAAAACACGTATAAAAAAGTGTCAGTTAATTAGCAAGAAACATAAAACTAGATGTGTATTAAAATCAGGTATAACATAACCACATTTACTTAAGAATGGACTCTACCACCAAATGGCAAAACTCAACATGCAAAACTACAGTTACTTTTGCATCAGCCTAACAGCTGAATCCAGGTTTTTAGCTGTGAACCTATGGAAGTGTTTAATAAATATATTCTGAGTAGCTTTTATTTGGGCCAGGAATAATTGAGCATTTTTTTGTTAAGAGATTTGCATTATTGAAAACTGAGTCTGGCACACAAAGGCGGTAAGATTAATGGTGTTTCTTTACCCTCTGGTGGTCAGGTGCAGAACTGAAATAACAAATACAAGACTCTCCAAGGAAATTCCTGGGGTCTGGGCAGCAGCCCCTGCATCTACGTGGCCATTAATTTTAAAAGGCAAAGATAAGAATAGATTTAAGCCTAGACTTCTAGAGTGGGGCAGTGTGAGTGTGGATTTTCATCTCTAAGTTGATTTTAGAAACATGACAGGCAGAGTGGTAGCTTAAAAAATACCGCCCCCCCCTTACATTTATTAATTTATCTGAAATACTGGAGTTTGTAGTATGTTAAAACAAATGCTTTCTCTCTATATAAAGGCTTCTCCTCTGACATTATTGACGTTTGGAGTTCTGTAATTCTTTGCTGTCCACCCCACCTCCTACTCCTTGCACTGTGAGATGTTTAGCAGCATCCCTGGCTTCTTACCCACTAAACACAGTAGCATCCCCACTTGTGATAAACAAAATTGCCTCCAGCATGGCCAAACAGCCCTTGGGCAAAATTTTTTCCTTGATTGAGAATCGTCTTAATGATTCCTGTTAGGAAAGATGGAAGTAGTTTGCCAAACAAAATGAGTAGCTCATTTAAGACTTAGCATGAGTCAGGCCATGTACCTGTATTACTTAATTTAGTCCTTGTTCGAATCCTCAGAGGTCAATCCTTTATAGTCAGTCCGGACAGTCAAATTGTCTCCATTTTACTGATGAAGAAACTAAGACTCAGAGGAGTTCAGTAACTTTGACATCGCATAGGCAAATGATAGAGCCTGCATTAAAATCTGAGTGATCAGCTTCTGGAATCTGTGTTTGCAAACATTTTGTTGGTGGGCCAGTGGTCATTTTTAAAGCATAACCACATTTACTTAAGAATGGACTCTACCACCAAATGGCAAAACTCAACATGCAAAACTACAGTTACTTTTGCATCAGCCTAACAGCTGAATCCAGGTTTTTAGCTGTGAACCTATGGAAGTGTTTAATAAATATATTCTGAGTAGCTTTTATTTGGGCCAGGAATAATTGAGCATTTTTTTGTTAAGAGATTTGCATTATTGAAAACTGAGTCTGGCACACAAAGGCGGTAAGATTAATGGTGTTTCTTTACCCTCTGGTGGTCAGGTGCAGAACTGAAATAACAAATACAAGACTCTCCAAGGAAATTCCTGGGGTCTGGGCAGCAGCCCCTGCATCTACGTGGCCATTAATTTTAAAAGGCAAAGATAAGAATAGATTTAAGCCTAGACTTCTAGAGTGGGGCAGTGTGAGTGTGGATTTTCATCTCTAAGTTGATTTTAGAAACATGACAGGCAGAGTGGTAGCTTAAAAAATACCGCCCCCCCCTTACATTTATTAATTTATCTGAAATACTGGAGTTTGTAGTATGTTAAAACAAATGCTTTCTCTCTATATAAAGGCTTCTCCTCTGACATTATTGACGTTTGGAGTTCTGTAATTCTTTGCTGTCCACCCCACCTCCTACTCCTTGCACTGTGAGATGTTTAGCAGCATCCCTGGCTTCTTACCCACTAAACACAGTAGCATCCCCACTTGTGATAAACAAAATTGCCTCCAGCATGGCCAAACAGCCCTTGGGCAAAATTTTTTCCTTGATTGAGAATCGTCTTAATGATTCCTGTTAGGAAAGATGGAAGTAGTTTGCCAAACAAAATGAGTAGCTCATTTAAGACTTAGCATGAGTCAGGCCATGTACCTGTATTACTTAATTTAGTCCTTGTTCGAATCCTCAGAGGTCAATCCTTTATAGTCAGTCCGGACAGTCAAATTGTCTCCATTTTACTGATGAAGAAACTAAGACTCAGAGGAGTTCAGTAACTTCGTGACATCGCATAGGCAAATGATAGAGCCTGCATTAAAATCTGAGTGATCAGCTTCTGGAATCTGTGTTTGCAAACATTTTGTTGGTGGTCCAGTGGTCATTTTTTAAATATATTTTAAAATTATTTTTGGCCACTTTTATTGGTCTTTCGTTTATTTTCATCTATCTTTGTTCTTTGGCCTGTGTGGGCCTCCCATTGCAGTGGCCTCTCCTGTAGCAGAGCACTGGCTCTGGGCGCATGTGCTCCACAGCACTGGCTCATAATTGGACACACCTGTCCAGCTGCTCCACAGCACGTGGGAACTTCCTGGGCCAGGAATCAAACCTGCGCCCCTTGCAGTGCAAAGTGGACTCTTTTCCCACTGGACCACTAGGGAAGTCCAAGAGCTTCTATTTTATACAGAGTTGGGCACAAGCACTCCAGGTCATGAGAACAGCAAGTGCAAAGGCCCTGAGGTAGAAGCCTATTTTAAGTGGGAACAGTTTAGAGTATGATAAGAGAAAAGCAAGGAGCCAGTGGAACTGGAGCAGATTGAGTGAGGGGGAGTGGTAAGAGATGAGATAGAGAGAAGACGACCAAAGATGCCCTGAAGTCTAGTAGGCCCTTATAAGAAGACTTCTCAACTTATTACTGAGATGAATATTTATGGAGAAAAGAAGTGCCCTGATGAGACTTCATCTTTCAAAGGACTAGGTCAACCTTCTCTCTCTGATTTGGGAAATTATTTATCATGATGGTTAAGAGTATAAATTCCAGAATCAGACTGACCTCATTTTAAAGGATGTCTTTAAGAACTCACTTCCTGTGGACTTTGGGTCAAGTGATATAACTGCTCTGAACCTCTGAATTCTTATCTTTAGAAAAGATGTATAATACCCTAGTTCATTGAATCTAAGTGCCTTTAGACATAAGATGAACCACAATTTTCTGTACCAGCAAGAAAATTACAGAACAATGCTAATCATACATGAATCAGATAGACAAGGCTCTCTAAGTGTGAAAATGTCCTTAAGCTGTTGGGGATATTTGGTCATTTGTTCTGACTTCATTTGCATTTGGCATGCAATAGCCAATTATTTTGCATAAATCTCAGTAAGGAAAGGAAGCATTGCTTCCTCTATCTGTTAGCAGCTTCATTTCTTAGGGTCCCTTAAGGGGTTTGGTTGCTGCTTTGCAAGAAAATTTAAAAAATCAGAGTTTCTCTTCACTGTGACAAATACTTGCTTTAATAACACTAAATTTAATCTACTTTCTTGCTCAGTTTTTATGCCAGTTCTTCTTGTAAAATAATCTTTAGTTTAAAACCATATCGTAGTGTAAGAGATTTTTAAACAGCAATTCAACCCAACATATGCAGTCCCAAGGATGTGCATAAGTCAACTGAAGTGACAGTATTATGAGTTTATACATTCACAGACCATGATAGAATTACATCATGTCTGCCCTCTAGTCTATGGTGATTGTAAGGTGACATCTTGTGTTAAAATGTTTTATATCTGTGTGTGTGCATCACGGACTCAAAGGACATGA
The DNA here is from genome assembly GCA_022376925.1 of Tragulus kanchil. Classification (NCBI taxonomy): domain Eukaryota; kingdom Metazoa; phylum Chordata; class Mammalia; order Artiodactyla; family Tragulidae; genus Tragulus; species Tragulus kanchil. Next base: position 237,310,879 of record JAIOJX010000004.1, on the reverse strand, counting down.
ATTTGAGCAAATTCCGGGAGAGAGTGGACAGAAGAGCCTGGGGTGCTATAGTCCATGGGGTCACAAAGAGTCAGACACAACTTAACGATTGAACAGTGCAACAACAGCAATGTATCTGTCTGTGTGATATTATGATATATATGAGTTCTCTATGATATTACATATGTGTTACTGTTGTTTAGTCACTAAGTTGTAACTGACTCTGTGACCCTATGGGCCGTAGCCCACCAGACTCCTCTGTCCATAGGATTTTTCAGGCAAGAATATTGGAGTGGGTTGTCATTTCCTTCTCCAGGGGATCTTCCTGACCCAGGGATCAAACTCATATCTTCTGCATTAGCAAGTGGATTCTTTACTGCTGAGCCATGAGGAAAGCCCACTATACGTGTGTACGTATATATTAAATTTAAATACACAAAATCTGGGCTTCCCTGGTAGCTCAGCGGTAAAGAGTTCACCTGCCAATGCAGGAGACACGGTTTGAGCCCTGATCCGGGAAGATCCCATATGTGGCAGAGCAACTAAGCCCATGAGCCACAACTATGGAGCCTGTGCTCTAGAGCCTCAGAGCTGCAACTATTGAGCCCATGTGCCGAAACTACTGAAGCCCATGGGCCCTAGAGCTTGAGTTCCACAACAGGAGAAGTCACCACAACATGAAGCCTGCTCACCTCAACTAGACAGTAGCCCCCACTCCCTGCAACTAGAGAAGAGCCTGTGGCAGCAGTGAAAACACAAAATAGCCAAAAATAAATAAATTTAATTTTTTTTTTTACAAATGTACACAAAATCTGCCTGTGTGTTTATTTTACAACTGATGGAGTATGGGTTGGTGCCTGCCCTACAGAGTAGGATTAGCCTGGGAAGTTCCTGACACATAGTTAGCTGCCAGAAACGATTAGTTATCATTCTCATCTCTATGAAGACTTTATATTACAAGTTTCCATCTCTTTCTATAAGATGCCCTAACTTAATTTCCTCTGTTTTTCCCAGACTCAGATCTTCCAATTCTAATTACTCAGGTGGCTCTCCCTCCTTCTGAGCTTTCTACTCTCAGAAGGAAATAAAATTACAAGTCTCTGACTCCCTAAACATTTTTTCCCCAAGTCATTAATCAACGGCTCATATTAAGAAAAAAAAATTGCCTCAGTTCTCTGGAGAACCTTCCTATAGCATAATAGATTTTTCCTTATTTCCTATCCCTGAGCAGCTATTAAATCAAGGTAGATACTTGTCTTACAGGTTTTTTTTTTTTAAATTTTCTTGATGATTTGAAATACTGAGGGAATATTATCATTTTATCATATCTCTGTCATATTCAGCCTGCTTGGTTGGTCCACCCTTCTCAGAGAAGGTCATGATTAACTGATAAGCTTCGATCCTGCTTTATCCTTTGGGTCCTAATGCCTTTCTGAGAGAATGGGTTTTCATGCCTTTTACATCTTCCTGCATTAGCAAGTGGTTTTTGGAGCTAAATACGTGTACGATATATTAAATTTAAATACACAAAATCTGGGCTTCCTGGTAGCTCAGCGGTAAGAGTTCACCTGCCAATGCAGGAGACACGGTTTGAGCCCTGATCCGGGAAGATCCCATATGTGGCAGAGCAACTAAGCCCATGAGCCACAACTATGGAGCCTGTGCTCTAGAGCCTCAGAGCTGCAACTATTGAGCCCATGTGCCGAAACTACTGAAGCCCATGGGCCCTAGAGCTTGAGTTCCACAACAGGAGAAGTCACCACAACATGAAGCCTGCTCACCTCAACTAGACAGTAGCCCCCACTCCCTGCAACTAGAGAAGAGCCTGTGGCAGCAGTGAAAACACAAAATAGCCAAAATAAATAAATTTAATTTTTTTTACAAATGTACACAAAATCTGCCTGTGTGTTTATTTTACAACTGATGGAGTATGGGTTGGTGCCTGCCCTACAGAGTAGGATTAGCCTGGGAAGTTCCTGACACATAGTTAGCTGCCAGAAACGATTAGTTATCATTCTCATCTCTATGAAGACTTTATATTACAAGTTTCCATCTCTTTCTATAAGATGCCCTAACTTAATTTCCTCTGTTTTTCCCAGACTCAGATCTTCCAATTCTAATTACTCAGGTGGCTCTCCCTCCTTCTGAGCTTTCTCTCTCAGAAGGAAATAAAATTACAAGTCTCTGACTCCCTAAACATTTTTTCCCCAAGTCATTAATCAACGGCTCATATTAAGAAAAAAAAATTGCCTCAGTTCTCTGGAGAACCTTCCTATAGCATAATAGATTTTTCCTTATTTCCTATCCCTGAGCAGCTATTAAATCAAGGTAGATACTTGTCTTACAGGTTTTTTTTTTTTAAATTTTCTTGATGATTTGAAATACTGAGGGAATATTATCATTTTATCATATCTCTGTCATATTCGTACGCCTGCTTGGTTGGTCCACCCTTCTCAGAGAAGGTCATGATTAACTGATAAGCTTCGTATCCTGCTTTATCCTTTGGGTCCTAATGTCAGGTGAGATCATTTAAAGAAAGGCTGGAGGTAGAAATGGCGGCTGATTATTATTTACCCCATGCCTTTTTACATCTTCCTGGAATAATGTCCTTCTTGACCACCTGCCTCATCAAATTAAAACAAGAATGAAAATAGCCGGGGTGGGGAGGCCACAGATGAAAAGAAGGACTAGGAGGAAGCCCGTCAAAGGGATCAGCTTGCTCTCATTATATGCAAGCTGGAAACGGCCTGGGTGCTCAGCTGTGCTGGAATCTCAGGCCACGCAAAGAGCTTGTCAGTGTCTATCAGTCCCACGTGATTAACAGCCTCTTAAATCTTTAGATGACATTGCTTCTGGGTCTTTTAGAGCAGGTGGTCTGTTCAGAACTACAGGCTGTGGAATGTCAGGGTTGGAAGGAACATGCCCATTTGTGAGGGAGGGTGGGCAGCTCAAAAGGCCTTCGTTCTTCAGTTGAGCCCACTTCATCTGGACAGGGTGTCATAAAGCTCGTGACTGGGTACCTGGGGTACTGGGTACCTTTAAAATTACTGATGATAATTTAAAGTAATCTATCTAAGCTACTGATGATAATTTAAAGTAATCTATCTAAGATACACATTTTTCATTATTAATTTCATTATTAAAAGTGCTCTAAGCAGTTTAACTCATTTGTATTGGCACCTAGATTGTAATGTATTAAGAGTTTAATGGCCAGATACTTGTCCCCAAAGTCTCTTAGACTTGAACTGATTTTCAGTGAAGTGGCAAAACAAACCGACACTTTGACTCTCCAATGCTTTTGATGGTCAGCTTTGTCTCAGATGAATATGTTAGCAAATTAACATTTCTTTGTTTCATTCTCCCAAGTTCATACAAAAATTAACCCTGAGGTATTTTAAGAGTCCATTCTTGTTAGGAATGTTTAGAGTCTTGCTTTTCCTTAATTTTTTTTTTTTTAAGATCTGAATATCCAAACACCTGTGGGCTTTAAGAGGTCTCCCTCTGGCATGTTTCAGAAAAAGAAAATGGCTGTGAAGAGAGAGAAGCCATTCACTGCAATCTGTGACCATGCACTGATCTTATCCAGCAAGGGTCTGCCTTCAGATGAGAAATACCCAGTCTAGACAGGAAGGAGGAAGTGGTGGGGAGCAGGAAACAGCAGGCTCCCTGCGGCTCTATGGATTTAACCTCTGGACAACCACACACTGTGGGCTGGGGGTAAGGATTAGTGAAGCTGGGGGTACTAAATAAATATTAATGTTCACACAAAAATGCATAATTAAAAGTCAACCTGTTCTTGCTAAGAGTCTGTTATAAGCAAAGCATTCTCCCTGGAAGGAAAGATAAGAGCAATTCTCATAGACCTTATAGAGACTCGTCTGATTCTCTGTCATATGAAATCAGAATTTGACTGAAAGGCATCTTATGCTTTTGAGACTCTAGACTGATCATTTATCTGATGCCATAACCCCTTGATACCAAAACATTTTCAATTCTGAGACTACTCTGGGAAATATTCTGTCCATGGAGACTTGGGGAGGATCTGATTTTGTTTGGCCATCCTGAAACCAATCCACCAAAAATAATTTTGACTACCTGCCATTTATTTTCCTAGAGGATGAGAACTTCATTAAAAGTGTAATAAATCACATCCTTGGCCCCAATTCTTGCCCTGGTCTCCATACCACTCTGTTTGCTGGATGACTTTGAAGTTATCCTACTGAAGGAGTAAAGAGCTACTGAGTGACAAACCGATCCTTGTTTACCCAGGAGTTTTCTGGTTCTAGTATGAAAATTTTCACATTCTAGGAAGTTCTCCCTTTGTCTTAGTCAACTGGGAATTTCTGATCACCCCTGGCAAAGTATATTTTTACACCCCTTTACTTTGGGTGTGGCCATGTGATTTTCTGGGGGCAATAGAATTAAGTAGAAATGGCAGTGAGTTCTGTGTATGAGGCACTAAAAGACATCACATGAGTGTACTGTCTATGGCTTTGTCATTACCATGAGAAGGACATGCCCTGATTATCCCATTAGTTCAAAGAGGAGCCACGGTGTATGGAACAGAGCTAACCTGAGCAGAGCAGCCCAGCCAAGCCCAGTCTCTAAGTGGGCTTTAAGAGGTCTCCTATGGCATGTTTCAGAAAAAGAAAATGGCTGTGAAGAGAGAGAAGCCATTCACTGCAATCTGTGACCATGCACTGATCTTATCCAGCAAGGGTCTGCCTTCAGATGAGAAATACCCAGTCTAGACAGGAAGGAGGAAGTGGTGGGGAGCAGGAAACAGCAGGCTCCCTGCGGCTCTATGGATTTAACCTCTGGACAACCACACACTGTGGGCTGGGGGTAAGGATTAGTGAAGCTGGGGGTACTAAATAAATATTAATGTTCACACAAAAATGCATAATTAAAAGTCAACCTGTTCTTGCTAAGAGTCTGTTATAAGCAAAGCATTCTCCCTGGAAGGAAAGATAAGAGCAATTCTCATAGACCTTATAGAGACTCGTCTGATTCTCTGTCATATGAAATCAGAATTTGACTGAAAGGCATCTTATGCTTTTTTTGAGACTCTAGACTGATCATTTATCTGATGCCATAACCCCTTGATACCAAAACATTTTCAATTCTGAGACTACTCTGGGAAATATTCTGTCCATGGAGACTTGGGGAGGATCTGATTTTGTTTGGCCATCCTGAAACCAATCCACCAAAAATAATTTTGACTACCTGCCATTTATTTTCCTAGAGGATGAGAACTTCATTAAAAGTGTAATAAATCACATCCTTGGCCCCAATTCTTGCCCTGGTCTCCATACCACTCTGTTTGCTGGATGACTTTGAAGTTATCCTACTGAAGGAGTAAAGAGCTACTGAGTGACAAACCGATCCTTGTTTACCCAGGAGTTTTCTGGTTCTAGTATGAAAATTTTCACATTCTAGGAAGTTCTCCCTTTGTCTTAGTCAACTGGGAATTTCTGATCACCCCTGGCAAAGTATATTTTTACACCCCTTTACTTTGGGTGTGGCCATGTGATTTTCTGGGGGCAATAGAATTAAGTAGAAATGGCAGTGAGTTCTGTGTATGAGGCACTAAAAGACATCACATGAGTGTACTGTCTATGGCTTTGTCATTACCATGAGAAGGACATGCCCTGATTATCCCATTAGTTCAAAGAGGAGCCACGGTGTATGGAACAGAGCTAACCTGAGCAGAGCAGCCCAGCCAAGCCCAGTCTCTATAAGCCTGCTGCAGAAAAGCCATGGATGCATAAGTGACAATAAATATGTTATTTTGAACCACTGATTTTTGGCATGCTTTAGTACTCAGAGAGAATAAACCCATACCCATCAGTGTTCCCAACAGGCTTCCCAGGTAGCACTAGTGGTAAAGAACCCACCTGCAAATGCAGGAGACATAAGAAACATGGGTCCAGTCCCTGTGTTGAGAAGATCCCCTGGATGAGGACATGGCAACCGACTCCAGTATTCTTGCCTAAAGAATTCCATGGACAGAGGAGCCTGGTGGGCTACAGTCCACAGGCTTGCAAAGAGTTGGACACGTCTGAAGTGACTTAGCACACACACAGTACCCACAAAATCAGTACCATGCATGAAATGGTAATGTAATTATTTTACAATCAGGAAAAGTTATAGATAGGAAGATGGAGCAAATGCCTGAGAGAAGCAATGGAGCTGACTCCAAACCTGCTTTCAAAGGAATCCAACTTCTTAAAGGTTTCAACTAATACAAACTCATTGTGAAAGAGTCAAGCGAATCTTGAATATATAACTAGGACATGTAAATGGGAAAAAATAAGATTTTCTCTTTCACCCTTCCTGCCTCTCCCCTTTTCTCATTTTTCTAAGTCTTCCTCTCCCAAGCAATCACTGTTAGTCTTTTGGTGTGAATTCTTCTGGATGATTTTCTATGCACTTTATAACCATGTTTCTTTATTTCAAATATTTATGCAAATAAATGTATACTGCTCTGCAGTGTTTTTTCCTTCAATAACTTGGACATCCTTCCATGACAGTGCATATAGAGGCACTTTAGGTTCTTTAGCCAACTATATATCACTCCATAGTACGGTGGTATCATAATTTGAGTTTTCTCTTAACAATAAACATTTCCATTGACCTATCTTCTCATTATTCCAAACAATTATTCCATGAACTTTTTTTTCATGTATCATTGTGCACATATGTATTTCTATAGAAGAATCCTAGAAATTAACTTTGTGCACAATTACACATAAGTGTTTAGTAATTTTTTGTTTCTTTACATAAAATACCACGTGCAAAAAATCGTACTTGTGCATGATACACAAATGCTTACTAGACACTGAGTTCTCTTTTTGGATCCTCCACTCCCTGCTTCCCTTGTTGGAGGCATTTTGTAAGGAATTCCTGGGAGCCTGTGAAGTGCATTAGCTGTACCTGCTTGTCTCCAGATGAAGTGGGTTGTGTTGCTATCAGCTGTTGAGTTTGTTGTTCTTCCATTTCACATAGCACGAGTGCGGAAGCTCTGCTCACCATCCTGAAAGACCCCATCCACTGCAGGTCTTTGCTGCTTAAGTGACAAGTTGGTGATAAATGTCTTCTTTGGAAACATTTGCCCCATTAGAGAACAAACTCCTGGTATACACTTGGGTATGCAATTGCTTTAAGGTAGGCTCAGTTACTGTTTCAGTTTAGATTATTGAGTTCAGACAGTTAATAACGGGTCTCATATGAAGAGATTCAAAGGTTTCTGTCTTATCATATAGGTTCCTCTGGTTGAAAGCAAAAACGGCAGAAAGAGAGAAAGACTTTAACAAAGGAGAAGAGAAAAATATGGGAGGTATGGGATTAACATGTATTACATGTCTGCTATGGGTCAGGAATTCTTTTTTTTTTTTTTTGATTGAGTTATTGAGAATTATTCATGTGCCAGACACAGGGCTAAACACTGGGAAAACAGAAATACCAGATGCAGTCTCTGCTTTCACGTAGCCTATGGTATTTGGGGGAGACACCTATAGAAGGCGACAATCACTGTGGAAGAACACAATGCAATAGGAGCATAGCGAAAGGGTGCAAACGCTTCTCAAGGAGATGCTGGGGAGATGATCTGGGGCGAGCGACTCTTACATAGAGTTGGAATGCGAGGCCCTGAGCTCCGGTCCTACTGATACTGAATTGGGTGGCTACCATGTCTCTTGTGTGGCACCACGTCTAGGAGCTGACAGCTAGATGGGTTCATTAATTGCTACTGATAGCTATCTGATGAGCCACTAGGCTCTGCAGGGATCATCAGCAGGTGCTTCAGAGCTTAGAACTGAGAACTGAAAGAATCATGAGTCAGTTTTAGAAAGAGAATCAGGTGTCAGTTTCTAAAATACATGTGCTCAGTCACTTCCGTTGTGTCCAACTCTTTGTGACCCTATGGACTATAGCTGTCAGGCTCTTCTGTCCATGGGATTCTCCATGCAAGAATACTGGAGTGGGCTGTCATTTCTACCTGCTTGTCTCCAGATGAAGTGGGTTGTGTTGCTATCAGCTGTTGAGTTTGTTGTTCTTCCATTTCACATAGCACGAGTGCGGAAGCTCTGCTCACCATCCTGAAAGACCCCATCCACTGCAGGTCTTTGCTGCTTAAGTGACAAGTTGGTGATAAATGTCTTCTTTGGAAACATTTGCCCCATTAGAGAACAAACTCCTGGTATACACTTGGGTATGCAATTGCTTTAAGGTAGGCTCAGTTACTGTTTCAGTTTAGATTATTGAGTTCAGACAGTTAATAACGGGTCTCATATGAAGAGATTCAAAGGTTTCTGTCTTATCATATAGGTTCCTCTGGTTGAAAGCAAAAACGGCAGAAAGAGAGAAAGACTTTAACAAAGGAGAAGAGAAAAATATGGGAGGTATGGGATTAACATGTATTACATGTCTGCTATGGGTCAGGAATTCTTTTTTTTTTTTTTTGATTGAGTTATTGAGAATTATTCATGTGCCAGACACAGGGCTAAACACTGGGAAAACAGAAATACCAGATGCAGTCTCTGCTTTCACGTAGCCTATGGTATTTGGGGGAGACACCTATAGAAGGCGACAATCACTGTGGAAGAACACAATGCAATAGGAGCATAGCGAAAGGGTGCAAACGCTTCTCAAGGAGATGCTGGGGAGATGATCTGGGGCGAGCGACTCTTACATAGAGTTGGAATGCGAGGCCCTGAGCTCCGGTCCTACTGATACTGAATTGGGTGGCTACCATGTCTCTTGTGTGGCACCACGTCTAGGAGCTGACAGCTAGATGGGTTCATTAATTGCTACTGATAGCTATCTGATGAGCCACTAGGCTCTGCAGGGATCATCAGCAGGTGCTTCAGAGCTTAGAACTGAGAACTGAAAGAATCATGAGTCAGTTTTAGAAAGAGAATCAGGTGTCAGTTTCTAAAATACATGTGCTCAGTCACTTCCGTTGTGTCCAACTCTTTGTGACCCTATGGACTATAGCTGTCAGGCTCTTCTGTCCATGGGATTCTCCATGCAAGAATACTGGAGTGGGCTGTCATTTCCTTACATAAATATATGTATTACTCAGTCAAAAAAAAGGACAGAGTTGTGCCATTGGCCGAGACGTGGATGGACTTAGAGACTGCTTTATAGAGTGAAGTAAGTCAGAAAGAGCAAAACAAATACCATATATTAACACGTATATGTGGAATCTGGAAAAATGGGATGGATGAACCTATTTGCAAAGCAAATGTAGAGAATAGACATCTGGACACCCAGGGGAGGAAGGAGGGTGGAATGAAGTGGGAGATTGGAATCGACTTACATACACTACAATGTAGAAAACAGATGGCTAACGAGAACCTAGTATACAGCACAGGGAACTCAATGCTCTGAGTGACAAGGAGGGGATATATGTGCATGCAGAGCTGATTCACTTTGCTTAAACTCCAACAGAGAGAGAGCGCCGCCATCCTAGGTATGACGACAAAAATGCAGCATTCTTTGTGTGTACTCTGTCTCAGGGCTTGGGACTGTTGAACTGTTTAATCCTCACAAGAAGCCTGTGAGGTAAGACATGATTTTTCTTTTGTAAATAAATTTTTATTGAAAAAATATACATATGCATTACACACGTAAGTCTTGAGTGTACACTTCAGTGAATGTCCATCCATTGAACACACTCGTGGAAGTGTAACTAAGATCAAGAAATAGAACACCGGGGCTTCCCTGGTGGTCCGGTGGGTTAGGACACCGCCTTGCAGTGCAAGGCGCGCCGGTTCGATCCCTGGCTTGGGGAGATCCCACGTACCGTGGAGCGGCTGGACCAATGTGTCCAATTACCTAGCCGGAGCTCTGGAGCGCATGCGCCCAAAGCCGATGCTCCGCAACGAGGCCACTGCGATGGGAGGCCCAAGAACAAACGACGGGCGGAATAACAAAGATGGATGAAAATAGACAAATGAAAGACCAATAGAAGTGGCCTGCCCGCCCGCCTTCCTTCCGCCCCCCTCCTTCCCCAAACGGCCCCCCCTAAAAAGGAAATAGAACACCGGGGGCACCCCAGAGACACATCCTACCCCAGGCATTACCTCCACTTCCTGAAGTGATCACTATCCTTGTCTTTATAATTTAGTATTGCCCCTTTTGAACAATGTGTATGAGTGGGCTGTCATTTCCTTACATAAATATATGTATTACTCAGTCAAAAAGGACAGAGTTGTGCCATTGGCCGAGACGTGGATGGACTTAGAGACTGCTTTATAGAGTGAAGTAAGTCAGAAAGAGCAAAACAAATACCATATATTAACACGTATATGTGGAATCTGGAAAAATGGGATGGATGAACCTATTTGCAAAGCAAATGTAGAGAATAGACATCTGGACACCCAGGGGAGGAAGGAGGGTGGAATGAAGTGGGAGATTGGAATCGACTTACATACACTACAATGTAGAAAACAGATGGCTAACGAGAACCTAGTATACAGCACAGGGAACTCAATGCTCTGAGTGACAAGGAGGGGATATATGTGCATGCAGAGCTGATTCACTTTGCTTAAACTCCAACAGAGAGAGAGCGCCGCCATCCTAGGTATGACGACAAAAATGCAGCATTCTTTGTGTGTACTCTGTCTCAGGGCTTGGGACTGTTGAACTGTTTAATCCTCACAAGAAGCCTGTGAGGTAAGACATGATTTTTCTTTTGTAAATAAATTTTTATTGAAAAAATATACATATGCATTACACACGTAAGTCTTGAGTGTACACTTCAGTGAATGTCCATCCATTGAACACACTCGTGGAAGTGTAACTAAGATCAAGAAATAGAACACCGGGGCTTCCCTGGTGGTCCGGTGGGTTAGGACACCGCCTTGCAGTGCAAGGCGCGCCGGTTCGATCCCTGGCTTGGGGAGATCCCACGTACCGTGGAGCGGCTGGACCAATGTGTCCAATTACCTAGCCGGAGCTCTGGAGCGCATGCGCCCAAAGCCGATGCTCCGCAACGAGGCCACTGCGATGGGAGGCCCAAGAACAAACGACGGGCGGAATAACAAAGATGGATGAAAATAGACAAATGAAAGACCAATAGAAGTGGCCTGCCCGCCCGCCTTCCTTCCGCCCCCCTCCTTCCCCAAACGGCCCCCCCTAAAAAGGAAATAGAACACCGGGGGCACCCCAGAGACACATCCTACCCCCAGGCATTACCCTCCACTTCCCTGAAGTGATCACTATCCTTGTCTTTATAATTTAGTATTGCCTGTTTTTGAACTTTATGTAAATGGAATAGTATGGTACACATTCTTTTGTATATGGCCTCTGGCTCAATGTTATATTTGTGAGCTTTGTCTACATTGCTGGATGGATTAGTGGTTTATTCATTTTCATTGATGTCAGTATTCCATTGTATGACTATACTTTAATTTATTTATACACTTTATACTGAAGAAAATTTTGGTTGTTTCTAGTTTTCACTATAATGAATAGTGGTGCTATTTCTGTCTAACAATATGTATGTGTTTAACTATATATACATATATATAAATATATATATATATACACTTAGAACCAGCAGAAATAAACATATTTGTTTATACATGTGTGTGTATGTGTGTGTGTGTGTATATATATATATGTATATATGTATACATACATATACTGCTAAACCATATATATATATGTATATATGTATATACATATACTGCCAAACCATTGTTCATAGCGATTTTGCCCATTTATGCTCAGCACAGGGAGAGCTCTTGCTTGCTCCTTGGTATAAAGTCTGGTGTTCTTTCCCACCCTTGGTTCTGTCCTATACTGCAACAGGTCTCTAATATGCATAGGCACAATTGTCCATGGAGGCGGGGGTATAGGCCCTGAGTGGGCATGTTCTTCAGCTCCGTAACCGCCTTATTTCATGGGGTGGAGCATGGCCAGGGTGGGCCCCCCTTGACCGGATCTGGGGACAGCATTGTTCTCAGCTGCCATGGATGAGACTCCTAGTTGTCACCTGGCTGGAGATCCCACGCCGTGGAGCGGCTGGACCAATGTGTCCAGTTACCTGCCGAGCTCTGGGCGCATGCGCCCAAAGCCGATGCTCCGCAACGAGGCCACTGCGATGGGAGGCCCAAGAACAAACGACGGGCGGAATAACAAAGATGGATGAAAATAGACAAATGAAAGACCAATAGAAGTGGCCTGCCCGCCCGCCTTCCTTCCGCCCCCCTCCTTCCCCAAACGGCCCCCCCTAAAAAGGAAATAGAACACCGGGGGCACCCCAGAGACACATCCTACCCCCAGGCATTACCCTCCACTTCCCTGAAGTGATCACTATCCTTGTCTTTATAATTTAGTATTGCCTGTTTTTGAACTTTATGTAAATGGAATAGTATGGTACACATTCTTTTGTATATGGCCTCTGGCTCAATGTTATATTTGTGAGCTTTGTCTACATTGCTGGATGGATTAGTGGTTTATTCATTTTCATTGATGTCAGTATTCCATTGTATGACTATACTTTAATTTATTTATACACTTTATACTGAAGAAAATTTTGGTTGTTTCTAGTTTTCACTATAATGAATAGTGGTGCTATTTCTGTCTAACAATATGTATGTGTTTAACTATATATACATATATATAAATATATATATATATATACTTAGAACCAGCAGAAATAAACATATTTGTTTATACATGTGTGTGTATGTGTGTGTGTGTGTATATATATATATGTATATATGTATACATACATATACTGCTAAACCATATATATATATGTATATATGTATATACATATACTGCCAAACCATTGTTCATAGCGATTTTGCCCATTTATGCTCAGCACAGGGAGAGCTCTTGCTTGCTCCTTGGTATAAAGTCTGGTGTTCTTTCCCACCCTTGGTTCTGTCCTATACTGCAACAGGTCTCTAATATGCATAGGCACAATTGTCCATGGAGGAGGGGGTATAGGCCCTGAGTGGGCATGTTCTTCAGCTCCGTAAACGCCTTACTTCATGGGGTGGAGCATGGCCAGGGTGGGCCCCCCTTGACCGGATCTGGGGACAGCATTGTTCTCAGCTGCCATGGATGAGACTCCTAGTTGTTTCACTTCTTTGTCAAGACTTCAGCACGTTAGTCTCTATTTTAGCCCCTCTGCTGGGTATGTAGTGGTAAGTCATTGTGAGCTGAACTAATTATCAATGAGGTATGGTGTTTTCTTTTTTGTAGTTTTTGCCATTTGGATATGCTCTGTTGAGATGTGTCTGTTCAATGATTTCCCACAATTTTCTATCAGGTAGCTGGTCACTATTATCATCTCCATTTTACAGTGGGGAATTGGAAACAAAAACAAGAAAAAGAAGATAAATAATTTTTCCAATAACCAGAAGTCGAAACAGCTAGGATTTGAATCCAGGATGGCTGACTTCATAATCTACTCAAATGGTCAGACAAGAAAACCAAATTGGACTTTTGCATCTGGTGACTCACTGATGTACAGCTTGAGCTCCCCCTAGTGGAGGAAAAGAGTTGTACTCAAGATGCCCAAGGGAAGACTATCTTAAGGAAAAGTAAAATGACCACAAACTTGATAGCTTAAAAAAAGCACAGTTATTCTCTTGCAGTTCAGGGGGTCAGAAGTCCAAAATGGCTTTTATAAGGCTGAAAGCAAGGCTCTCTCTTTGGAGGCTTTAGAGAATCTCTTTCTTTATCTTTTCACCTTGTACCTTACTGCATTACCTGGCTCATAGTCCTTTATTTCATCCTCAAGGAATCTTCAAATCTCTCTCTGCTTCTTCACATCAGCTTCTTCAAAGCAGTCAAATCCCCTTTTCCCTCCCTTTTATAAGGTCACTGATGATTGCGTTTAAAGCCCAGGATCATCTAGGATACTCTTTTTATATGTCAAGATCTTACTTCTATCGCCTCTATAAAGGTATTATTTTCCACATAAGGTAATCTTCCCATGTTCCAGGATTAGGATCTGGATATTTTTAGGGAAAGTTATCAGCCTACCACACCTCTCTGCCATTTTGATTCAAGATATGCATGTCATGTGTTTTCTCCTGAGAAGGTTTGTACTTGGAAATAAACTGATTCATCACCTGATTCACTTATACTGAATATCAGCCCAGTCATTCAGAAAATTTCTGCTCAGAAATGTCTCTCTTGTGGTTCCATGAACCTCTTACTTCCTTATGATCTGTTAAAGTATTCTAGGCAGGAATCAAGAATGGTTGGCATTTATGTTTTAGTCTCTTTAGATGATTCATGGGGTTTCTTACTGCTGGGTATGTAGTGGTAAGTCATTGTGAGCTGAACTAATTATCAATGAGGTATGGTGTTTTCTTTTTTGTAGTTTTTGCCATTTGGATATGCTCTGTTGAGATGTGTCTGTTCAATGATTTCCCACAATTTTCTATCAGGTAGCTGGTCACTATTATCATCTCCATTTTACAGTGGGGAATTGGAAACAAAAACAAGAAAAGAAGATAAATAATTTTTCCAATAACCAGAAGTCGAAACAGCTAGGATTTGAATCCAGGATGGCTGACTTCATAATCTACTCAAATGGTCAGACAAGAAAACCAAATTGGACTTTTGCATCTGGTGACTCACTGATGTACAGCTTGAGCTCCCCTAGTGGAGGAAAAGAGTTGTACTCAAGACCCCCACGCGAAGACTATCTTAAGGAAAAGTAAAATGACCACAAACTTGATAGCTTAAAAAAAGCACAGTTATTCTCTTGCAGTTCAGGGGGTCAGAAGTCCAAAATGGCTTTTATAAGGCTGAAAGCAAGGCTCTCTCTTTGGAGGCTTTAGAGAATCTCTTTCTTTATCTTTTCACCTTGTACCTTACTGCATTACCTGGCTCATAGTCCTTTATTTCATCCTCAAGGAATCTTCAAATCTCTCTCTGCTTCTTCACATCAGCTTCTTCAAAGCAGTCAAATCCCCTTTTCCCTCCCTTTTATAAGGTCACTGATGATTGCGTTTAAAGCCCAGGATCATCTAGGATACTCTTTTTATATGTCAAGATCTTACTTCTATCGCCTCTATAAAGGTATTATTTTCCACATAAGGTAATCTTCCCATGTTCCAGGATTAGGATCTGGATATTTTTAGGGAAAGTTATCAGCCTACCACACCTCTCTGCCATTTTGATTCAAGATATGCATGTCATGTGTTTTCTCCTGAGAAGGTTTGTACTTGGAAATAAACTGATTCATCACCTGATTCACTTATACTGAATATCAGCCCAGTCATTCAGAAAATTTCTGCTCAGAAATGTCTCTCTCTGTGGTTCCCATGAACCTCTTACTTCCTTATGATCTGTTAAAGTATTCTAGGCAGGAATCAAGAATGGTTGGCATTTATGTTTTAGTTCAGATATAAATTCTTTAGATGATTCATGGGGTTTCTTACTGTGAAATCATCTTTCTTAGAAGCTTCCTTTTCTCAGAACCTGATACACTTTCAAATTTTCTATGCAAAAAGATGCCTTCCCATAGCACTTCTGCTTTGTACATGTAGCGAAATCCTGGTCAGGAGCAACAGGAAGTTCACCTCCAGGCAAGGGCTGCCTGCTCCAGCACACCTGCTGTGCTGGTATGAACATGAGATGCCTAACACATGTTGCCCTACCCCACCTCCCTGACCCCAGTTGCCAGGTGGAGGACTCAGCTGCTCTCAGACCAGGATCTTCATAGCTTTATGCAGAGGCTGGGAGTTCCCGCTCATCCTGCTTTTCATCTTCCACATGATTCACATTGTGTGAGGCTTTACCTTGGGGTCTCCAGGAGAACATTTTTATTCTATAGCCATTTGCTGTCCATTTATTCATCACATGTGTTAAGTGCCTACTATATACGTGGCAGTTTGTTGGATGCTGGCAGTTTAAGGATGAGTAAGGCACAGATCCTGTCCTCAGGATATCACGCTGCTTTGTTGCAATATACTCCTGCATATCAGTCCTTTTCAGTGGCGAGTGATGGGCATGAAATTCACACTTACTTAAACATGAAAGAGCATATCTTGATTTTCACTACGCAAAAGTCCAGGGATAGTAGTGTCTATCAGTCTGGGTCCAAACTGAGACGAGTTCAATCAAAAGTGTGAGCGTGTGTGCAAATTCATACTACAGGGCTTCCTATAAGAATCTGCCTTATGCAATTGTAGAGGCTGGTTAGCCAGTGTCTATAACGCGGTCTTCATCTCAGATACTGAAGTGTGAAGACCTCAGAACTAGCCACAGGGATGCCAGATGTGAAGTGGGAAGGACCAAGAACAAATTGGCAACCTTGAACATAAGCCAGAACCTATATGGATGGATGGGAACTTACATGGCTCACTCATCATCTCCAGACCACACCGGGCTCCTGTGGAGCAGCGCAAAAGGGAAGCTGGTGCCCTCTGTAATGAAACTAAGTACACCTGTGGTCCAAGAGTTGAGGAAACTACAGGAGATTCCGCGGGAAGGTGGAGCTGATGGAAACCTTCCTGCTGCCCTGCAGACACGAAGGCAAGTCAGCCAGCAGCATAGTGCATGTATGATGAGCCAGTAGCCAATTCCCCAACTGGCTCAGACAGCAAAATGACATGGCGGCCTTCGCGTCTACCTTCCGAATCCCATACAGAGCATCTGTTGTGTCCAATCCAACCAGAAGCCCATAGCCAAAGGGATTCTGGAAGAGGCGGTACAGCTTAGCCAAGCCAACACCTTACAAAGTAACTCCCATCCTGGCAAAAGGAGAGGCTGGTGAGGGTGTTCAAACAACCCTCTTCCCCCACATCCTTCGGAAACCTCAAAGGAACCCCTTTTTTCCTCACCCGTTCTCTGCAGAGGCTGGGAGTTCCGCTCATCCTGCTTTTCATCTTCCACATGATTCACATTGTGTGAGGCTTTACCTTGGGGTCTCCAGGAGAACATTTTTATTCTATAGCCATTTGCTGTCCATTTATTCATCACATGTGTTAAGTGCCTACTATATACGTGGCAGTTTGTTGGATGCTGGCAGTTTAAGGATGAGTAAGGCACAGATCCTGTCCTCAGGATATCACGCTGCTTTGTTGCAATATACTCCTGCATATCAGTCCTTTTCAGTGGCGAGTGATGGGCATGAAATTCACACTTACTTAAACATGAAAGAGCATATCTTGATTTTCACTACGCAAAAGTCCAGGGATAGTAGTGTCTATCAGTCTGGGTCCAAACTGAGACGAGTTCAATCAAAAGTGTGAGCGTGTGTGCAAATTCATACTACAGGGCTTCCTATAAGAATCTGCCTTATGCAATTGTAGAGGCTG
This sequence comes from Tragulus kanchil, assembly GCA_022376925.1. Classification (NCBI taxonomy): domain Eukaryota; kingdom Metazoa; phylum Chordata; class Mammalia; order Artiodactyla; family Tragulidae; genus Tragulus; species Tragulus kanchil. The sequence continues at coordinate 237,293,600 of JAIOJX010000004.1, read as the reverse complement.
GTTAGCCAGTGTCTATAACGCGGTCTTCATCTCAGATACTGAAGTGTGAAGACCTCAGAACTAGCCACAGGGATGCCAGATGTGAAGTGGGAAGGACCAAGAACAAATTGGCAACCTTGAACATAAGCCAGAACCTATATGGATGGATGGGAACTTACATGGCTCTCTCATCATCTCCAGACCACACAGGGCTCCTGTGGAGCCCCGCAAAAGGGAAGCTGGTGCCCTCTGTCATGAAACTAAGTACACCTGTGGTCCAAGAGTTGAGGAAACTACAGGAGATTCCGCGGGAAGGTGGAGCTGATGGAAACCTTCCTGCTGCCCTGCAGACACGAAGGCAAGTCAGCCAGCAGCATAGTGCATGTATGATGAGCCAGTAGCCAATTCCCCAACTGGCTCAGACAGCAAAATGACATGGCGGCCTTCGCGTCTACCTTCCGAATCCCATACAGAGCATCTGTTGTGTCCAATCCAACCAGAAGCCCATAGCCAAAGGGATTCTGGAAGAGGCGGTACAGCTTAGCCAAGCCAACACCTTACAAAGTAACTCCCATCCTGGCAAAAGGAGAGGCTGGTGAGGGTGTTCAAACAACCCTCTTCCCCCACATCCTTCGGAAACCTCAAAGGAATCCCTCCGTTCTCTTTTCCCCTCTTTTGACTCTTTGTTCAACAAAGAGTCTTTTCTCTCACTTTAGCTTCATAAGCCCAATGGAAAGAGCTCCTATTTCTCAACAATTCTATGAGGTCCTGGGCTGATAGCCGTCTCTGATTTGCCCAGAGAAGCACAGCACTCTCACTGGGCAGCCCTGTGTGCCTGGTCTTCTCCTGGAGTCAGGCTATGGTAGCCCTACGTTAACTATATGCTAAATCACTGCAGTCATGTCTGACTCTTTGCTATCCTGTGGACCACAGCCCACCAGACTCCACTGTTCATGGTGATTTTCTAGGCAAGAATACTGGAGTGGGTTACCACGCTTTCCTCCAGGGGATCTTCCCCAGTCAGGGATCAAACCTGTGCCTCTTATGTCTCATGCACTGGCAGGAAAGGTTTTTTTTAACCACTAGCACCACTTGGGAAGTACATTGTAATTACAGGCACCAAGACTACATGAGTGATTTTCCCACAGGAAAATCAAGGTGCCCATACTTAAAGGGCAAACCAAGCCCCAAAGCAAAAGTCACTAATACAGATAGAAACCAAAAGAAGGTTTGCCATAGGACATGATGGTATCAATACAAAAGCAGCTGGATGCACAGAGTAATTACTAGGCTGAGATCTGGAAACACATGGTGTCTCTTTTTATTGCCACTTCTATAATCTAACTATGTGGTTTCAGGCAAGTTGCTTAACCTCTCTCCAACTAAATGGTCTTATTGGACAAGAGAAAATGTTAGCCTTGATTCATTCATTCATCCAGAAAGCAATTATTGAATACTTAACCATATGCCACACCTTAGGATGGACAGAAAGCCCTTAAGGAGCTTATCATCTATCAAGGAGACAGACAAGTAAACTTACAACACATACAATTCCCCAACTGGCTCAGACAGCAAAATGACATGGCAGCCTTGGCCTACCTTACCCATACAGAGCATCTGTTGTGTCCAATCCAACCAGAAGCCCATAGCCAAAGGGATTCTGGAAGAGGCGGTACAGCTTAGCCAAGCCAACACCTTACAAAGTAACTCCCATCCTGGCAAAAGGAGAGGCTGGTGAGGGTGTTCAAACAACCCTCTTCCCCCACATCCTTCGGAAACCTCAAAGGAATCCCTCCGTTCTCTTTTCCCCTCTTTTGACTCTTTGTTCAACAAAGAGTCTTTTCTCTCACTTTAGCTTCATAAGCCCAATGGAAAGAGCTCCTATTTCTCAACAATTCTATGAGGTCCTGGGCTGATAGCCGTCTCTGATTTGCCCAGAGAAGCACAGCACTCTCACTGGGCAGCCCTGTGTGCCTGGTCTTCTCCTGGAGTCAGGCTATGGTAGCCCTACGTTAACTATATGCTAAATCACTGCAGTCATGTCTGACTCTTTGCTATCCTGTGGACCACAGCCCACCAGACTCCACTGTTCATGGTGATTTTCTAGGCAAGAATACTGGAGTGGGTTACCACGCTTTCCTCCAGGGGATCTTCCCCAGTCAGGGATCAAACCTGTGCCTCTTATGTCTCATGCACTGGCAGGAAAGGTTTTTTTTAACCACTAGCACCACTTGGGAAGTACATTGTAATTACAGGCACCAAGACTACATGAGTGATTTTCCCACAGGAAAATCAAGGTGCCCATACTTAAAGGGCAAACCAAGCCCCAAAGCAAAAGTCACTAATACAGATAGAAACCAAAAGAAGGTTTGCCATAGGACATGATGGTATCAATACAAAAGCAGCTGGATGCACAGAGTAATTACTAGGCTGAGATCTGGAAACACATGGTGTCTCTTTTTATTGCCACTTCTATAATCTAACTATGTGGTTTCAGGCAAGTTGCTTAACCTCTCTCCAACTAAATGGTCTTATTGGACAAGAGAAAATGTTAGCCTTGATTCATTCATTCATCCAGAAAGCAATTATTGAATACTTAACCATATGCCACACCTTAGGATGGACAGAAAGCCCTTAAGGAGCTTATCATCTATCAAGGGAGACAGACAAGTAAACTTACAACACATACAATGAATGCAGTACAAGGAGGGAAGGAACTCCTTTTTGGGGCAAAGTTTGGGGGACAGGAAGCTTCCTAGGGACGGGCATCTTAAGAACTTTTAAATGACAGGTAGGATTTTATTGGCAGATGGGTGGAGAGACCTCATTCAGCCAGCAAGGATAGCCAACATGAAGGCACAGAGCAGCAAAGGATTACGCCACATCTGAGGCAAACCTGAAGGGTTTAGGGTGCTTGTGGATAAGGAACAAAGGTACATTCTTTGTTGAGGATATGAGCAAGAAGGGTATTTCAGCCATGCCCAGGAGTAGGGTCATAATCCTGAAAGGAGCAGGGTGGGGGTGATTTGAGTGATGTTAGAGTGTGTATCATCATAAATGTACAAGGACTTGAGAAGTGCTTAGTAGATATGAGGAGTAGGCCTATTGTAATATGCTACTGCCAATGTTTAGTGTGAAAGCTCTAGCTGAATTTTATCATTTATACAACAAAGGAATAAAAACAACACATGTATTCCTAATTCCCCTAATTGTTTATCACAGTAAAATCATGGAGTAAGAAAGAACAACTCTTTTTGATGATTCTTCATAAAATGCTTTCTCCACTTTTCAGCTGAAATGAGTCTATATGAAGAATAACTGTTAGTAAAGAAATAATTTTTTTCTTCAAAATTGCTGTAAGCAACATATTATTACCATTCTTCATTATAGGAATGCAAAAGGTACCCCAACACAACTAGATCTTTATACTACAATAAAACCACAGTCTATAATCCCATTTCCCATCCCACTTCCATTTTCTTTAAAAATGACGTCTTTTATTTATATAATGCTGTATATATAGAGAGTGAGTAGGTTTGTGCTAAGCAAAACTTCCTACTAGAGTTATGTCAAGTACTACTGTATTTTTAAATGATCATGGAAATAAATTTGTCCAGCATTCTGGGGGCTCTCTGTTCAAGGTCAGGCCATTTGATGAGACACATACAAACAAAACAGACTGAACATGATCACAATATCTCCTCAGAAAGTTCACTGAGGTTAGGGTTCATCTTTTCTTATGTCTCTGGTAGATGGAAGTCTAGAAGATTAAATCCAATCTGCACATTCATAAAAGTTCTCTTTTTGGGATCAGGAAGACAAAGGAACCTCTAAAAGTTTTTTTTCAATTTTATTTAATTTTTATATTATATTGGAGTATCATTGATTTATAATGTCGTGCTAGTTTCAGGTGTAAAGTGATTTAGCTATGTATATACATATATCTATTCTTTTTCAGATTATTTTCCCATATAGGTTATCACAGAGTAGTGAGTAGAGTTCCCAGTGCTATAAAGTAGGTCCTTGTTGATTATCTCTTATACAAATTCATTTGTTTATAAATAAATAAAGGAAGGAAACGTATTTGCCCCTTAACCCTCTTGTAAATTTTATTTATTAATTTGATTATAGCCAAGAGCAGTGACTTATGACACACTGAAAATCTGGATTCTGTTTGTATGAGGACACAAAACATTTATGAAATTCTTGTCATATACTGACATGACACACTTGCGCAAGCATACATGTCAGGGGCTTCATTTAAATGCGAAGTTCCTATTAAATCTTTTGCACAATTTTGTCAAGTAGATTAAGCTATTAGTATTTTACAAATGAGAAAAGTGAGATTCAAGGATGTTAAATAACTTGTTATTAGTCACTGCTGTTGTAAATCACGTTTGTTTTCATCTAAATTTTATGCTCTTCCCTGTTTTAAAAATCCTGCAGGTTCATAAAAAAAAAAAAAAGAATATTTAAAAAAAAAAATCCTGCAGGTTCTATACCTGGGATGTACACACCTTATCTTATAGGAGATGAAAATCACAAGGAGCAATGACTTACAAGTGAAAAGTGAGGAATTCTTGTCCTAGCTTCACTAGTGATCACTTCACTCCACTGCAGGAAGAGTTTGTATATCCATAAAATAAAAATCCCTTCATGGCAAATAGATGGGTAAAAAGTGGAAACAATGTCAGATTTCATTTTCTTGGGCTCCAAAGTCACTGTGGATTGTGACTGCAGCCATGAAATTAAAAAACTATTGCTCCTTGGAAGAAAAGCTATGACAAACCTAGACAGTGTATTAAAAAGCATATAGTCAGGGAGATAGTGAAGGACAGGGAAGCCTGGCATGCTACAATTTATGGAGTCTCAAGAGAGTCAGACATGACTTAGCAACTGAACAAGAGTAACAACAAAATAAAAATAAAGGCACCAGCATCTGTTCTTTCTAACATAAATGGCTGGAATATGGAGCTGGAGTTGGAGGAGTCAGAAGACAAGAATTCACATCCCCACCCAGTCACACACATCAAATCAGCAACCTTAAGCAAGATACCTCACAATCTCACCTCAGCTTCCACATCTATCAAATGGGAATATTGACCCATAGTCTGCCTATCTTTACATGATAAAACACCACTGAAAAGAAATAGATAGTTAGTAAAATTTAAAAGTCATTTATGTATAGGATTTATAAGGTATTCCTCTGAGAAGAACTTGTGTTGGAGACAAGGGTTTAAGTAAGACATTTCTCAATATGTGTCTTAGTTCTCTATTGCCGCTATAATAAATTAACACAGATTTAGTGACTTAAACAATTGAACGGTATCATCTTAAGTTTCAGGAGGTCAGAAGTCCAGTAATGGTGTCACTGGGCTAAAATCAAGGTATTATGGGGACTGTATTCCTTTCTGAAGGCTCTAGAAGAAAACCTATTTCTTGGCTTTTTCCAAACTCTAGAAACCCACCTATAGTTCTTAGCTCAAGATCTCTTTCAATTGTCTTCAAAGCCAGCACTGTGACCCTTCTTTGACCTTCCCTTGATTGCTCCATCTTTCTCTAATGATACATGTGAAATCCTTCAATTTTAAGGATTTATGAGATAAGATTAGGCCACCTGGATAATATTGGATTACCTTCTTTTCCCTCATCTTAATGACCATAAACTTAACCATATCTGCAAGTCTTTTTTGGTACCTAATGTAACATATTCAGAGGTTTTGTGGTCATTTTGAGGAAGGCATCATTCTGCCCATGTAAGTGTATAATAGAGTAGAAGTAATGATTACAGTTACTGAAAGTGATTTTTTCCCTCAGTTACCTAGAATTTGATGCCTGCTTGGAGTTTGATTTAATACTGTCAAGTCCTCGTCACATTTAATCTGTCACAGAAATTGTCTGCATGTGACTCAGTTCATTAAGTTGTCCATTTAAGTTTAAATAGACAAACCTAGACAGTGTATTAAAAAGCATATAGTCAGGAGATAGTGAAGGACAGGGAAGCCTGGCATGCTACAATTTATGGAGTCTCAAGAGAGTCAGACATGACTTAGCAACTGAACAAGAGTAACAACAAAATAAAAATAAAGGCACCAGCATCTGTTCTTTCTAACTAAATGGCTGGAATATGGAGCTGGAGTTGGAGGAGTCAGAAGACAAGAATTCACATCCCCACCCAGTCACACACATCAAATCAGCAACCTTAAGCAAGATACCTCACAATCTCACCTCAGCTTCCACATCTATCAAATGGGAATATTGACCCATAGTCTGCCTATCTTTACATGATAAAACACCACTGAAAAGAAATAGATAGTTAGTAAAATTTAAAAGTCATTTATGTATAGGATTTATAAGGTATTCCTCTGAGAAGAACTTGTGTTGGAGACAAGGGTTTAAGTAAGACATTTCTCAATATGTGTCTTAGTTCTCTATTGCCGCTATAATAAATTAACACAGATTTAGTGACTTAAACAATTGAACGGTATCATCTTAAGTTTCAGGAGGTCAGAAGTCCAGTAATGGTGTCACTGGGCTAAAATCAAGGTATTATGGGGACTGTATTCCTTTCTGAAGGCTCTAGAAGAAAACCTATTTCTTGGCTTTTTCCAAACTCTAGAAACCCACCTATAGTTCTTAGCTCAAGATCTCTTTCAATTGTCTTCAAAGCCAGCACTGTGACCCTTCTTTGACCTTCCCTTGATTGCTCCATCTTTCTCTAATGATACATGTGAAATCCTTCAATTTTAAGGATTTATGAGATAAGATTAGGCCACCTGGATAATATTGGATTACCTTCTTTTCCCTCATCTTAATGACCATAAACTTAACCATATCTGCAAGTCTTTTTTGGTACCTAATGTAACATATTCAGAGGTTTTGTGGTCATTTTGAGGGAAGGCATCATTCTGCCCATGTAAGTGTATAATAGAGTAGAAGTAATGATTACAGTTACTGAAAGTGATTTTTTCCCTCAGTTACCTAGAATTTGATGCCTGCTTGGAGTTTGATTTAATACTGTCAAGTCCTCGTCACATTTAATCTGTCACAGAAATTGTCTGCATGTGACTATCAGTTCATTAAGTCATTGTATCACGAATTAAGTACTTTATTGGCTTTCAATGGTATTTCTCTGCTACAAGACAGAGATTTTTCAGGAGGACTGGCAGAAGCATAAACTACAGGGAAGGAAAGCAGTGCAGGAAAACTAAAACTGGAAGTTCTAAATAATATGAGCACACTGTCATCTTTCAATACTCTATTTGAGTTATGTGCTTTAAGTGGTAAAGAATCTGCCTGCCTGTGTAGGAGATCTGGGTTTGATCCCTGGCTTGGGAAGCTCCCATGGAGGAGGAACTGGCAATCCACTCCAGTATTCAAGGAAATCTCAAGGACAAAGGGAAATCTCAAGGACAAAGGAGATGAAAGGGCTACAGTCCATGGGGTTGCAAAGAGTCCGACACCACTGAGAACATACACACCCATAAATACATGTGGGAGATTTAAAAAAAATAGGTGAAAAGTCATTATGACCTGAGAGATATAGAGGTAATGTTTAATGTTTTCCAAATTTCAGACTTGAGATCTTGAAAGATATTAGAGGTCAATGGTTGATCTCAAGTATGGTTCTTCTAATTTGTCTTTAACATATCTTGCTACAAACCTTCTCAGCCAGACTTCACATTTAAACAAATCTTATTATAGAATAGATATCTGTAAAATTTATTTATAATTAAGACATTAGGGTTGTCCTATTTTTGGTTTGGTAATTATTACTTGAACTTTGCAAGTATTAACATCAAAGTTAAGATGAATTCAAAGTTGAATTCAGCCATACTACACAAAGCAATCAATAGATTTCATACAATTCCTATCAAATTATCTAGGGCGCTTTCACACAACTAGAACAAACAATGCTCAAATTTATATAGAACCACAAAAGACCCAGAATTGGAAAAGCAATCCTGAGTAAACTTAACCATATCTGCAAGTCTTTTTGGTACCTAATGTAACATATTCAGAGGTTTTGTGGTCATTTTGAGGAAGGCATCATTCTGCCCATGTAAGTGTATAATAGAGTAGAAGTAATGATTACAGTTACTGAAAGTGATTTTTTCCCTCAGTTACCTAGAATTTGATGCCTGCTTGGAGTTTGATTTAATACTGTCAAGTCCTCGTCACATTTAATCTGTCACAGAAATTGTCTGCATGTGACTATCAGTTCATTAAGTCATTGTATCACGAATTAAGTACTTTATTGGCTTTCAATGGTATTTCTCTGCTACAAGACAGAGATTTTTCAGGAGGACTGGCAGAAGCATAAACTACAGGGAAGGAAAGCAGTGCAGGAAAACTAAAACTGGAAGTTCTAAATAATATGAGCACACTGTCATCTTTCAATACTCTATTTGAGTTATGTGCTTTAAGTGGTAAAGAATCTGCCTGCCTGTGTAGGAGATCTGGGTTTGATCCCTGGCTTGGGAAGCTCCCATGGAGGAGGAACTGGCAATCCACTCCAGTATTCAAGGAAATCTCAAGGACAAAGGGAAATCTCAAGGACAAAGGAGATGAAAGGGCTACAGTCCATGGGGTTGCAAAGAGTCCGACACCACTGAGAACATACACACCCATAAATACATGTGGGAGATTTAAAAAAAATAGGTGAAAAGTCATTATGACCTGAGAGATATAGAGGTAATGTTTAATGTTTTCCAAATTTCAGACTTGAGATCTTGAAAGATATTAGAGGTCAATGGTTGATCTCAAGTATGGTTCTTCTAATTTGTCTTTAACATATCTTGCTACAAACCTTCTCAGCCAGACTTCACATTTAAACAAATCTTATTATAGAATAGATATCTGTAAAATTTATTTATAATTAAGACATTAGGGTTGTCCTATTTTTGGTTTGGTAATTATTACTTGAACTTTGCAAGTATTAACATCAAAGTTAAGATGAATTCAAAGTTGAATTCAGCCATACTACACAAAGCAATCAATAGATTTCATACAATTCCTATCAAATTATCTAGGGCGCTTTCACACAACTAGAACAAACAATGCTCAAATTTATATAGAACCACAAAAGACCCAGAATTGGAAAAGCAATCCTGAGTAAAAAAACAAAGTAGGAGTCATAACCTTCCCAGACTTCAGAAAATGTTACAAAGCTAGAGTAACGTAACAGCCTGGAGGGCTTTAAATATACAAACAGTTCACACAACTCAATGACAAAAAAACATACAACCCAATAAAAAATAGGCAGAAGAACAAAACAGACATATCTCCGAAGAAGACATACAGATTGCCCACAGGCACATGGAAAGAGGATCAACAACCTTAGTAGTTACTAGAGAAACACAACTCAAAACAAAAATGGGATACACTCCAGTCAAAATGGCCACCATTCAACAGTCTATAAGTAAATGCTGGAGAGTGTGTGGAGAAAAGGGAACTCTCCTGTTGGTGGGAATATAAGTTGGTACAAGCTGCAATGAGGGACGGAATGGAGGTTTCTCAGACAACTAAAACTAGAGCTACCAGATGACTCAGCAACCCCACTCCTTGCATATATCCAGACAAAACTATAATTTGAAAAGAGACATTCACCCTCATTCATAGCAGCACTACTCCAACACATGGAAACAAACTAAATGTCCATCAAGATAGGAATGGATAAAGAAGATGTGGCACATACATATAATAGAATAAGTTGGTCAGTAAAAGGAATGAAATAATGCCATTTGCAGCAACATGGGCAGACCTATAGCAGCAGTTCCAACTTCTTTTGGTACCAGGGACCCATTTTGTGGCAGACAATTTTTTTGTGAACTGGGGGTCAGGGGGATGATGTGGGGATGATTCAAGAACATTACATTTATTGTGCACTTTATTTCTAATCTAACGCACCCTGATCTCACTGGTCTGTGGCCCAGAGTTGAATTTTGGGGACCCCTGACCTAAAGGATTATTTTATGTTAATAATGCTATATGCCAAAGAAATGATTAACCTCCAAGTAGGACTAATCCTATAATTTGTACAGTCAACAAAAAACTCGAGGGAAGACTTCCCTGGTGGTCCAGTGGCTAAGAATTGGCCTGCCAAGGTAGGGTACACTGGTTTGATCCTTGATCCAGGAAGATCTCACATACCACAGGGCAACTAAGCCAATGTGCCACGACCACTAGCTCAGATGCCTGGAGTTGGTGTACTGCAACAAGAGAAGCCACCGCAATTCGAAGCTCACACATCACATCTAGAGAGTACCCCCTGCTTGCTGCACATGGAGAAAGCCCATGCACAGCAAGGAAGACCAAGCACAGCCAAAAAGAAAAAAAATTACCTCTAAGGAATGATGATAAAAATTGAAGTCAGGTGTGTGGCAACAGCTTCCGTAAAGGTGGTCAGCCCTTAAGGAAAGTGCTGCAAATGTTAGTCTGAGGGCCCGTTTCCCAGACTGGCAGGGCTGCAATTCAGGGCAGGTTTAGGACCACTGGGTTAATGGGAATGCCTGTCCCAAAGTCAGAGCTCAAACCTAGTAACAGTGATAACCAAAGGATGGGAGTTTGGGGGAATCTGTAGCTCGGTGCAAACACACTGCCCAGACATCTGGCTTTGTGGCTCCACAACTCATGCCAAAACCTTCTTCATAAAATCCCCATGTACTGATTTTCCCGAGAAAGGCTGGGTCAGTAGAGAAGCTGGAGTGCATCAGTCTGGGTAAAAGGCCTACATACCTGCGGCCGAGGACATGGGGAAGACAGGGTCTATGAACAGAGTCTATGGGTCTTTGCCCAGACATGTCTCAATGCTCCCTGCAGGAAATTTATTTTTTCTGTTTTGTGCTTGTTTGAATCCCACCCTTTCTGATAAATTTAAATTTCACTGCTTAGTGAAACCAAGTCAAATACCATTATTCCTCAAGTAATCACCTCCTCTCCAAATAGCTGAAATATTTACAACCTGGTCTATTCTTGCATACTGATCTACCTATCGTGGTTATTTACCTTTTTCCTTTTGCTCCCTCAGTTAGTTGGCATGCTCCAAAGTAGGCATTTAAAAAGTATCTGTTAGAAAAAATAACTAAAAGACAAGAGAAAACTGATTCCTCAAGACTCCTATAATTTGTACAGTCAACAAAAACTCGAGGGAAGACTTCCGTAGTGGCTAAGAATTGGCCTGCCAAGGTAGGGTACACTGGTTTGATCCTTGATCCAGGAAGATCTCACATACCACAGGGCAACTAAGCCAATGTGCCACGACCACTAGCTCAGATGCCTGGAGTTGGTGTACTGCAACAAGAGAAGCCACCGCAATGCAAGCTCACATATCACATCTAGAGAGTACTGCTTGCTGCACATGGAGAAAGCCCATGCACAGCAAGGAAGACCAAGCACAGCCAAAAAGAAAAAAAATTACCTCTAAGGAATGATGATAAAAATTGAAGCCAGGTGTGTGGCAACAGCCTCCGCAAAGGTGGTCAGCCCTTAAGGAAAGTGCTGCAAATGTTAGTCTGAGGGCCCGTTTCCCAGACTGGCAGGGCTGCAATTCAGGGCAGGTTTAGGACCACTGGGTTAATGGGAATGCCTGTCCCAAAGTCAGAGCTCAAACCTAGTAACAGTGATAACCAAAGGATGGGAGTTTGGGGGAATCTGTAGCTCGGTGCAAACACACTGCCCAGACATCTGGCTTTGTGGCTCCACAACTCATGCCAAAACCTTCTTCATAAAATCCCCATGTACTGATTTTCCCGAGAAAGGCTGGGTCAGTAGAGAAGCTGGAGTGCATCAGTCTGGGTAAAAGGCCTACATACCTGCGGCCGAGGACATGGGGAAGACAGGGTCTATGAACAGAGTCTATGGGTCTTTGCCCAGACATGTCTCAATGCTCCCTGCAGGAAATTTATTTTTTCTGTTTTGTGCTTGTTTGAATCCCACCCTTTCTGATAAATTTAAATTTCACTGCTTAGTGAAACCAAGTCAAATACCATTATTCCTCAAGTAATCACCTCCTCTCCAAATAGCTGAAATATTTACAACCTGGTCTATTCTTGCATACTGATCTACCTATCGTGGTTATTTACCTTTTTCCTTTTGCTCCCTCAGTTAGTTGGCATGCTCCAAAGTAGGCATTTAAAAAGTATCTGTTAGAAAAAATAACTAAAAGACAAGAGAAAACTGATTCCTCAAGCCTTAATTTAGATCAACTGCTTTCATGAAAATGGGTGGAAGATGGTTCTTATTAGTCAATTTGACTTGCCAGATGAATTATTGGATGAAATCACATAAACACATTTTGAAAAGAGAACATATTTCTCTGTTTTAAGTTTCAATTTTCTATATGGTTTGTTCACTCATTCATTTACTAAACAAATATTTTTGAGTACCTATTATGTTCAGGGACAATTCTTGGCACTTGGGATATAGCAATATGCAAGAACAGATGACGCTGATGGTATTGGTGCTGCTGCTGATGAAAATGTAAATATGGCCCATTTGGGTGTGGTAATAGACATTTCTTATTAGTTGTGCCTTACCTAGAGCACTTGGTGTAAATTTGGCATATTGAAGGGTTTCTGGTGGTAGAACTCTAAACAGTTTGCCAGTTGGGCATGCCAAGGATAGATACATTGAGGTTGATGGTTGGTCATCAGGAACAAGAGCTCCTTTGTTACCATTCCAGAGAGTAATGGGGTAGGAACTCATTCTCTTAGGAGACTGTCAGGTTAAGATTAGTGAGAATGGATAATATTAAATATGGAAGTGAAAGTGAAGTTGCTCAGTCGTGTCTGATTCTTTGTGACTCATGGACGAGCCTTTGGGTCGTATTCTTGCCCATTCTCCTGGAAAGAGTACTGAATGGTTAGTCTTTCCCTTCTCCAGAGAATTTTCCCTCTGCAAATTAGAAATCTGTATTTTACAAAGTTCCTTATGTGGTTCTGATGAATAAAAAAATTTCGAAACCATTGCCCTGGGAGCTATAGTATAATCCAATTATGTTCTGGCAGCCGGAAAGAAAGAAGTGAAGGGGGATCCTGATTTATTGTGTGAAATCCGGATTCCCCAGAAGGACTTTCCTTGGAAGACATTAAAAAATCTATTTCAAGATAGTGATTTCCCTGGAGTGTTTTGCTTGTCATTACCAAGCCAAGGCAGAGACTTGATGAACTTTGCGGGTCACTTCCAACTGTCCAATTTTATAAAAATGTGTTTAGTTTTGTAAATGTTGCAATGATCTTTAGAAAAGATTTTCCCTCTAGAAAAGAGCACATTTACTTCACACCCATTAAGCTAAGCCATCATGACACTTTCACACTCCTGAGCACGTTCAGTTCTTGATAGAGAATGAGACATTTAGCTTATTGTAGGACCATAAAGACATTGGGGATTTTACTGCAGCTTTCCTTTCTCAAAGGAAAAAAAAAAAAATCTGTTACACATAAAACTAATATGTAATTCCTTCATTTTGTAGATAATTTTCTTTGTACAGACTATATAACAATTTTCCCCATTTTACACAAGAAATCACTTGAACAGATGATTAACATGATCTTATATCCCTCTCTTTCATATTCCCTCAATTTTTTCATATTAATTTTTTTACAAAATTATTTTAACCTGAGACTTAGTGTATTTTACAATATACAATGTATTCTGTTCCAAATCTTCAACTTTCATAAGGTTCTACCTAGAGGGGTTATTATCGGAGTGGAAAGTTGACATTTCTGTCTGTACGCCACCCCCAGGTGCTATGGGAATCTGCTATTGTCTGCTCCTTTGCTCTCTAGGGTGAACATGTGATCCCAAGTGGACCAATTTTAATAGCCCATCCTTTCAGGAGCAGTGGTTGGCTTAGACATGAGCAGGTGCCCTAAGGAAAACCAATTAAATGTTACATGATAGATTGTTTTCCATCCACCACCACGACCTTTTTTCCCCTTCTGTGCTTGTTAAACTAGAGGAAGGTGATACTGGGTGAATTAGAAGTTGTTTTCCCCACCAAACGATATGGAATTTGTTTGCATAAGGACGTGTGTATTTGGAAAGAGGCAGAGAAGAGGAATGGGGAGAGAGACATGATAGAATGGATTCTGGATGGAATTCCATTCTGGATGGAATCGTGTTGATTTCTGAACTTCCAGAATGTGAACTACCTGAATTTGTTCTTGGAGCTATCTTGAATTGAGTTTGAAAATAAACTGAGTTGCAAAGAAGTAAGTCTTGACACGAATATGTTTCATGTTTTCTGAATGAATAAATGAAACCCAGAAAAGATAAGCAACTTGATCTAATCAGGCTTGAAGTCATGTCCTAGCATTCTAAATCCCATGTTATTTCTGCTGCACTCCAGTTCTTCAGCATCTTTTTTTTTTTTTTTTAAAGATTTATTTATTTATTTATTTTTGGGCGGGGGTTGGGTTGGGGAGGGAGGGGTGCGGGCGGGCTACTTCTATTGGTCTTTCATTTCTCTATTTTCATCCGTCTTTGATCTTTGGCTCCTGTGGGCCTCCCATCGCGGTGGCGTCTGTTGTCGCAAAGCACCGGCTCTGGGCACATGCACTTCAGAGCTCCGGCTCGGTAATTGGACACATTGGTCCAGCCGCTCCGTGGCACGTGGGATCTTCCCAGGCCAGGGATCGAACCGGCGCCCCTTGCACTGCAAGGCAGTGTCCTGACCCACTGGACCACCAGGGGAAGCCCCTTCAGCATCTTTTAAAGAGGTCTGACACTCATGGGAAAAATATGATGTAAGAAATAGGTCAAACGTGGTTGACTGAAGAAGATACCATAATCAACCAAAACACTGAATTAGTTGAACTGCTTTTGATTCAAATTTACAGAGATCTCATTGTCGTGTTAATTTGCATTTCTGTGATTACTAATTAAGCTGCACATCTTTTTGTGCATGTATTCAGTGTTTGTCATTCTTACCCATAAAATATCTGTTTGTTACTTTTGTTTTCTTGTCTTTTTTCTTTTATTTGGTAGTTATTTTAACACTACATTCTGGCTTCTATCTCCTTATTAATTCTGTTTTGTAGATACCTTCTTCAAATTTATACTATTTCCTTTTTACTTTCTTTCTGATGTTTTTAAGAACAGCTACGTTAGATTTTAATATGACCAAATTTATCAATATTTTTCTTTATGATTTATGCTTTTCTTGTTTTAAAAAATCTCTCACTGAATACACCTTTGATAATTTCTTCTAAATGTTTTAAAGTTTTATTCCTTACATTTCAGTCTGAGCTTACATTTTCCTTTTTTTCCCTTATGGAGAATTCTCAGTGTAAGAGTACATGCTGTTTGATCAAGCTTCAGAAACAATCATTCATTGTCTGAGGAAATCGTCCAGCTTGGGAACAGCCTCAGGGATCTACTCTGTAAGCTCCCTTGAAAATGGGCTGTTTCTGCTGTGGATTGCCAATGTATCCCCAGCACTTACATCAGAACCTGTGCATAGTAGGCAGATGGTAGGCAATGAGTAGGCATGTGTATTTGTATGTGTGTGTGTGTAATATAGGAATTAAGACAATGCAGAAAATATGAAGTAAAAAAAATCATATACCTAATCATTGTTAATAATTATTAATAGGTATTCATCTTTCTAGATTGTTACAAATATTTCTGTGTAGGTATATACATAAATATGTATACATATTAATGCCCACAATGGAGTTGCAAACATGTGCATTTTGTCATTTTTGCTACAGTTTTGTTACTCTTTTACTCCCAATTAATGTGTGTGGGAGATAATTCTGGTCCATATTTAGAATTCTGTAGCATTTCTTAACATGTAGCCAATTCACTTCATGGGAGAAAATATGAGGGGTTAAGAAATAGGGTCTGACACTCATGGGAAAAATATGATGTAAGAAATAGGTCAAACGTGGTTGACTGAAGAAGATACCATAATCAACCAAAACACTGAATTAGTTGAACTGCTTTTGATTCAAATTTACAGAGATCTCATTGTCGTGTTAATTTGCATTTCTGTGATTACTAATTAAGCTGCACATCTTTTTGTGCATGTATTCAGTGTTTGTCATTCTTACCCATAAAATATCTGTTTGTTACTTTTGTTTTCTTGTCTTTTTTCTTTTATTTGGTAGTTATTTTAACACTACATTCTGGCTTCTATCTCCTTATTAATTCTGTTTTGTAGATACCTTCTTCAAATTTATACTATTTCCTTTTTACTTTCTTTCTGATGTTTTTAAGAACAGCTACGTTAGATTTTAATATGACCAAATTTATCAATATTTTTCTTTATGATTTATGCTTTTCTTGTTTTAAAAAATCTCTCACTGAATACACCTTTGATAATTTCTTCTAAATGTTTTAAAGTTTTATTCCTTACATTTCAGTCTGAGCTTACATTTTCCTTTTTTTCCCTTATGGAGAATTCTCAGTGTAAGAGTACATGCTGTTTGATCAAGCTTCAGAAACAATCATTCATTGTCTGAGGAAATCGTCCAGCTTGGGAACAGCCTCAGGGATCTACTCTGTAAGCTCCCTTGAAAATGGGCTGTTTCTGCTGTGGATTGCCAATGTATCCCCAGCACTTACATCAGAACCTGTGCATAGTAGGCAGATGGTAGGCAATGAGTAGGCATGTGTATTTGTATGTGTGTGTGTGTAATATAGGAATTAAGACAATGCAGAAAATATGAAGTAAAAAAAATCATATACCTAATCATTGTTAATAATTATTAATAGGTATTCATCTTTCTAGATTGTTACAAATATTTCTGTGTAGGTATATACATAAATATGTATACATATTAATGCCCACAATGGAGTTGCAAACATGTGCATTTTGTCATTTTTGCTACAGTTTTGTTACTCTTTTTACTCCCAATTAATGTGTGTGGGAGATAATTCCGTGTCCATATTTAGAATTCTGTAGCATTCTACTTAACAGCTGCATAGCATTTCATAGTATGAATGTCTCATAATGTTAAAATCATCTCCCTATAGTGGAAAGTTACCTTCTTGCAAACAATGCTGTCCTGTTCAATCCTTGACCAAGACCTCTTCCTATAGGTCAAAGTCCTAGAAACGAGTAGGTTGGGTCCAAAGTGTGTTTAAATTTTTATATAAGTTGGTATTCCCAAATTTGTTATGTATTCAAAGGCTCTGTCTCATGACTTAAGGTCAGTAAGAAATACTGGCACTGGTATGTCAGTTTATTATTGAGAAGATGTTTAACATGTTTCCGATTTATGAGGACCACTGCTTTCCAATCGTTTGAACACCTAGAAGATACTGGCCTGATTTTCATGTGCTGGCCTGAACAGCTGGCAAATACAAGCACAGCTGGCTTTCTTTCCTTTTCTCCCAACCTTTCCCCCTCCCAACTCCCACAGAGAATTCCAAGTAGGAGGGAGAGCCTGAAACACTGTGTCTGAGTTTAGAGAAAAATCTCTCTATGTATTCAGCTTGTTCACAGAGTGAGTCTTGAACTGTCCATTTCTGATATGTACCTATCTTCACAGTGGTACATGAAAAGGGGCTTGCATGTGTGCATGTAGAAGTTAATATTTATTACATAAAATCTAAAAAATGTAGAAAAGTATTAAGGATCTTAAAATCTGCTCTAGCTTCATAACCCAGAGATAACCAGCATTAATGTGTTAGTGTATATCTTACTAGTTTTTCAAGAAAATGGGGACCACAGTACAGTACTGCTCTGCATTCTGTTTTATTCCCTTACTTGAAAATATACTACAGACTTTCTGCCCTATCAATATAGTGCCACTTCAGTGTTTGACTTAAGAGAAAGCATAAGCAATTAAGACTTTCAGCCAAGAATTTACAAATAGATTTCAAGTGCTTCAGATCTATGCCCTTAGTATGCAAGTAGTATTAACAACCTGCACTTATATATGTATGACCCAAGGCCACATGTTTCATGTTACTAATTAGCTAAATCTTATTGAGTCCCTACTGGATAATAAATGCTTTGCGAAGTCTTTGACATATACTTTATTTCTATAACAACTATCTTTGTTTTTAGAGTTTTTTGGATGTGGACCATTTTTAAAGTCTTATTGAATCTGTTACAATATTGTTCCTGTTTAGTGTTTTGGTTTCTTGGCCCTGAGGCCCTGAGCCTTTAGGTCTCTCTGATCAGGGATGGAACTCACACCTCCTGCGTTGGAAGGTGAAGTTTCAACCACCGGACTGCCAGGGAGTCTCTGTTACAACTACCTTTGGAAGCAGGTATTACCAACATTTTGCAGAAGAAAGAACTGAGATTCACAGAGAGTAAAAAACTTGCTCAAGGGTACTTGGCCAGCAAATGGTGATCAGAATCCAGGTCTATCTGCCTGTAAAACTGTTGCTTTTCTGTCAGCCTTGCTGTTTTGGTCACAGAAAGCATTTTCATGTGTGGTTTCTCTACTGAAAGTCCTGCTTTACATACTGTTAGTGATTAGCTTGAAAGTTATTTCTAAGGGAAGTTAAGGAATATTAGTCAATTTTTCTAAGTACAGAATAGAGCTGAAGCACACATGTTAATTCTCTTCGTTTGGAAACTGAGCCCTCGATATGGAGGTATGGAATGAGTGAACTGTGACGACTGGAACTAGAGCGCCATCTGTTGGCCACAGAGTTCTCGGCCCTTATTCAAGAAAATTATGACATACCATCATTAATGAGTTTCCCAACGAAGAAAATACTCTTAGCAATCTTGAACCAAATATAAGGGGAAATTAGGAGCTAATAAGACTAACTCTGAATTAAAAATAATTATTGAGGTGAAATTAATAACATGGTAATTCAGAGGCATTTTATACAGGAGGGGTTGGAAGGCCAAGCCCTGATTCAGCCCCAGACCCCCTCAATATCATTACAAATGAGGCCATTTATCAAAGAGGAGGTTACTCTGAGAAACAAATGTTCTTGATTGCTACTTCCAGGGCTCGACATTCAATACTGTTTATTTGCCCATTTTTGTTTTTACTCAATACTATTTATTTGAATCTCAAAAATATCTATCTATCCATTTATACTGTAGCATTTCTCAGCATCTTTCATCACAGTATCTTTTTCATGAATTACATATTAATTGTTTTTCAGCCTCTCAGTCATGTCTGACTCTTTGCTACCCCATGGACTGTAGCATGCCAGGCCTCCCTGTCCTTCACTATCTCCTGGAGTTTAATCAAACTCACATCCATTGATGATGCCATCCAACCATCTCACCCTCCGTTGCCCACTTCTGCTCTTGCCCTCAATCTTTCCCAGCATCAGGGTCTTTTCCAGTGAGCTGGCTCTTTGCATCAGGTGGCCAACGTATTGGAGCTTTGGCATCAGTCCTTCCAATGTATTGAAATTCAGGGTTGATTTACTGTAGGATTGATTGGTTTGATCTCTTTGTTGTCCAAGACTCTAAAGAGTCTTCTCCAACACCACAGTTCAAAGGCATCAGTTCTTTAGCACTGAGTCTTTTTTATGATCCCAACTCTCACATCCATACATGACTACCGTATCTTTGATTAATATGGACCTTTGTTGGCAAAGTGATTTCTTAGCTTTTTTTTTTTTTTTAATTTTTTCCCCATCATGCTTCTTTTATTTTTATATTTATTTTCATCCATCTTTTATTCTTTGGCACGTGTGGGCCTCCCATTGCAGTGGCCTCTCTCCTTGCAGAGCACTGGCTCTTGGCGCATGCACTCCAGAGTGCTGGCTCGTAATTGGACACATTGGTCCAGCCTCTCTGTGGGACGTGGGATCTTCTTGGGCCAGGGATGGAACCAGTGCCCCCTGCACTGCAAGGCAGACTCTTTACCCACTAGATCACCAGAGAAGCCCAATTTCTCAGCTTTTTAATACACTGTCTAGGTTTGTCATAGTTTTTTTTTTTTTTTCCCCTCATGGACTACGTATTAATATCTTTCTGTAGATGTTAAATTTCTATAGAACAGAGTTTTGAGTCTATGAGACTTAAGGCTTTTCTGTAATGAAATTCAAGTGAGGGTATTTGCAACATGTACACAGGAAACCACCATGGGTCAGGATAAAATACTTCTGCAAACATCTAATGTTTACTTGGCACGGCTTCTCTTGGGTTTAGCTTTGCAAAATCTTCCTTAGGCTTTGTTTTCCTGTTGCCATGGAGCCAATTCACTTGCAAAGGCAATTTAGGGCTCGGTCCAAGGAAACAATTGAGGAATTAAGTGACTCTGCCTGGTCTCCAGGGACAGAAGGGAAACTGCCAGATCAACTTGTGATTTGGAACATAAGCATTCAGTTTTGGTGTGCTTCCTCCTCCCTCTGCTATTATTCTTTCTGCTTCTACCTCCTGGAATCTGTCTTTCCCAATATAAGTCAGAGCCCAGGGTATCATGAGGCAGTTGGGTCTGGTTTGGTTGTGTAAGAAATAAAACTAACTGCATTTGTTTCAGGGTCTTTTCCAGTGAGCTGGCTCTTTGCATCAGGTGGCCAACGTATTGGAGCTTTGGCATCAGTCCTTCCAATGTATTGAAATTCAGGGTTGATTTACTGTAGGATTGATTGGTTTGATCTCTTTGTTGTCCAAGACTCTAAAGAGTCTTCTCCAACACCACAGTTCAAAGGCATCAGTTCTTTAGCACTGAGTCTTTTTTATGATCCCAACTCTCACATCCATACATGACTACCGTATCTTTGATTAATATGGACCTTTGTTGGCAAAGTGATTTCTTAGCTTTTTTTTTTTTTTTAATTTTTTCCCCATCATGCTTCTTTTATTTTTATATTTATTTTCATCCATCTTTTATTCTTTGGCACGTGTGGGCCTCCCATTGCAGTGGCCTCTCTCCTTGCAGAGCACTGGCTCTTGGCGCATGCACTCCAGAGTGCTGGCTCGTAATTGGACACATTGGTCCAGCCTCTCTGTGGGACGTGGGATCTTCTTGGGCCAGGGATGGAACCAGTGCCCCCTGCACTGCAAGGCAGACTCTTTACCCACTAGATCACCAGAGAAGCCCAATTTCTCAGCTTTTTAATACACTGTCTAGGTTTGTCATAGTTTTTTTTTTTTTTTCCCCTCATGGACTACGTATTAATATCTTTCTGTAGATGTTAAATTTCTATAGAACAGAGTTTTGAGTCTATGAGACTTAAGGCTTTTCTGTAATGAAATTCAAGTGAGGGTATTTGCAACATGTACACAGGAAACCACCATGGGTCAGGATAAAATACTTCTGCAAACATCTAATGTTTACTTGGCACGCTTCTCTTGGGTTTAGCTTTGCAAAATCTTCCTTAGGCTTTGTTTTCCTGTTGCCATGGAGCCAATTCACTTGCAAAGGCAATTTAGGGCTCGGTCCAAGGAAACAATTGAGGAATTAAGTGACTCTGCCTGGTCTCCAGGGACAGAAGGGAAACTGCCAGATCAACTTGTGATTTGGAACATAAGCATTCAGTTTTGGTGTGCTTCCTCCTCCCTCTGCTATTATTCTTTCTGCTTCTACCTCCTGGAATCTGTCTTTCCCAATATAAGTCAGAGCCCAGGGTATCATGAGGCAGTTGGGTCTGGTTTGGTTGTGTAAGAAATAAAACTAACTGCATTTGTTTAGACAAACTCATCATCATTTATGCTCGGGGCAAGGCTGGGCGGAATTAGGAAGCAAAGGATTACTCATAACATAGATTAAACTTGGCTGATAAAAAAGTTCTGGGGTGGAGTTGAGGGCGAGTGGTATTTAAAATATGAGAGTGTGAGAGAGAAGTGAAGAGACTTGCAGGGTCTGGTTAAGGGGTTTAGTAAGTTCTGCAAACTTTAGAAGATATATGGGGAATACATTATATGACCCAATCTCCTGGACATCTTGAGATGCAAAGAAAACTATTTTTAGTAATTAGGCAACTTTCACAGAATAAAGCTGAAGATGGTAAGAAAAAAACCCTTAAACATGCTAGAAATGTTATTTCTACCCAAACCCAATAGCTCAATTGGAAAGGAATCCTCATTACCCTGTGGCTACAAAGAGTTAGTTAGTTTTTTTTTTTTTTAAACTCAAATGACATTGTTTCAAAGCCCTCTCAAAAACTTCAGAATCATCTGTCTCATGTTAGGGCCACTTTGAAGAGTTCTCAATATTTCTGTGTACCCCAAATAGGTACCACTCATGAATCCACAAGGACACTGGTCACGGGCAGTCACCTCATTTGCCTTTTTAGTTCTTCGTCTTCTGTCCACACCCTCTGCCCCTGAAGCTGAGTGGAGATGAATTTTTAAATGGCTATACTTTGATGGGCCCAAATTTTCCCGTTTGAAAGTAATTTTCAAGCATGTCAAGTCATGCAAGTAGACCCTGGAGGTAAGGTCAGGTGACAGTGGGGAGTGAGGAAGAAATAATGATACTGTGTATATGTGCTGTTCCCCGGCCCTGGTGCTATCAGCCCTTAGAGACCATTGTAATAACTTGTTGCAATCATGATGCTACACACATCTTAATGTGAACTCTCCCTAGCTGAGACAGAAGAAGATTCGGATAATTCTCTTTCTTCCTTTCTTCCTTCTTTTCCTTCCTTCCTTCTTTCTTTCTCTTTCTTCCCTCAACTGTACTTTCACACAAGTATTTATTGTATATTGACTGTGTGAGGGACACTGTGCCAAGGGTAGGGAAAACAGAGGTTAACAAAGCATAGTCTCATCTCTCATGGCACCTCGAGTGTGGGGTGACATAGACACCATTTGTAAACAAACATCATAACAAACTCATGAAGCTTAACTTTGTTAAATACTATGAAGGAAAAGCGTATAGTACTCTGTGTGTGTGTTAAGAACACGTAACATGAAGTCTACCCTAGTAATGATTTTTTTAAGGGCACAATACAATGTTGTTGACTACAGGCATGGTGCCATAGAGCCTACCTCTAGAACTTATTCATCTTATGTAGCTGAAACTTTACACCTGTTGAGCAGCAACTCCCCACTTTGCCCTCTCCCTACCCTTGACAACCAACATCCTGTGAGTCTGGTTATTTTAGATACCTCATATGAATAGAATCACACATATTTGTCCTGTGGTTACCCTATTTCATGAAGCATAATGTCCTCCGAGTTGTCACATATAACAAGACTGCCCTGTTTTTTAAGACTGATTAATATTTCGCTGTATGTATGTAATACATTTTTCTTTATTCATCATGTATTAATGAATCTTCAGGTTTTTTCAAATCTTAGCTATTGTAAACAATGCTATAATGAATATGAGAGTATAGAATCTCTTTGTGATCCTTATTTCAGTTATTTTGGATATAGATTCAGAAGTGGGATTACTGGATCATATGGTAGCTCTAATTTTGATTTTTGGAGGAACCTCCATAGTGTTTTTTAATAGTGGCTGCATCATTTTACATTCACAACAGTGTTTCAAGGGTTCAGTTTCCTCTATATCCTTACCAACACTGTTACCTTTTGTTTTTTGATAATAGCATATCTAAGGTGATATCTTATTACTGTTCTGATTTGCATTTCCCTCATGATTAGTGATGTTGAACATTGTTTCATATATCCATTGGTCATTTGTATGTCTTCTTTGGAAGAACATCTATTCAAGTCATGACAGATTTCATCTGGAAATGTATGTAGTGCTGACAGACCAAGAAGACAAAAATACAGGACATCCAGTTAAATTTGAATTTCAGATAGACAAACCTTTTAGTGTTAGTATGCTTTATATAGGATTCCCTTGTAGCTCAGCTTGTAAAGAATCCACCTGCAATGCAGGAGGCCCCAGTTCGATGCCTGGGTCGGGAAGATCCCCTGGAGAAGGGATAGGTTACCCAGTGCAGGATTCTTGGGCTTCCCTGGTGGTTCAGATGATAAAGAATCCATCTGCAATGCAGGAGACCTGGGTTCAATCTTTAGGTTGGGAAGATCCCCTGGAGAAGGGAAAGGCTACCCACTCGAGTACTCATACCTGGAGAATTTCATGGCTCATCCATGGGTTGCAAAGAGTCGGACATGAATGAGTGCTTTATACAGTATCTGAGGTGTACTTAAACTTTATTTCTAGTTTATTTGAAATTCAAATTTAACTGATCTTCTATATTTCATCTGGCAAATCCTATGTGTGGGGTAGGGGTCGGAGTAGTTAAGGTAGGCTACTTTTAGGAGGTGATATCCGAATTTAGACCTAAAAGGTAATTGGCAAGAGAGGGCAAAGGCAAGTCAGACAGATAAAAGGGATAACACATGTAGTGAAGTGAGAAAGAATTTGGTAATTTTAGTCATCATGGCTATAATGTAAGGAATAGCAGGGAGAAGCGGCATTTGTTGATGTTGGGAGAGAGAGAAGAAGCCAGAAATATCAAGGGTTAGCAAGCTAAGTTAAAAATGTTGGATGTTATAGAAAACAGATTTGAGGTTGCTAAGAGAGAGGGAGGAAGGAGAGGCATGGACTGAGAGTTTAGGGTTGGTAGATACAGACTGTTACATTTTAAATGGATAAATAACAAGGTCCTGCTGTATAGCACAAGGAACTATTATATATTCAATATCCTGTGATGAATCATAATGGAAAATAATATAAAAATGCATGTGTATGTAGGGGACGACAGAGGGCGAGATGGTTGGATGGCATTGCTGGTTCAATGGACATGAGCTTGAGCAAACTCTGAGAGACAGGGAAGGACAGGGAAGCCTGGCTTGCTGCAGTCCATGGGGTCGCAAAGAGCTGGACACAACTGAGGACTATACAACAGCATGTATATAACTGAGTCACTTTGCTGCACAGCAGAAATTGGTATAACATTGTAAATCAATTGTAAAAAGAGAGAATGGAGAAATCAAACCCCCCTCCCAACCCCCCACCGAAACAGGATGTTAGATGTTAAGTACTCTGAGAAGTGGTATTAGAAACTGGCCTCTAGTGAGTCTCCTGCTGGCATGAGGCAAGTCATGTCACCTCTCTGAATCTCAGTTTATTCATGGGCCAAGTAGATGTTAAAATACTGGTAAATCGGACTTCCCTGGCGGTCCAGTGGTTGAGAATCTGCCAGCCAATACAGGGGACATGAGTTCAATCCCTGGTCAGGGAAGATTCCACATGCTGAAGAGCACTAAACCTATGCACCACGAGTACTGAGTCCATATGCTCTGGGGCCAGCATGACAGCTAGAGAGTCTGTGCACCCCAGTGAAAGATCCTACATGATGCAACGAAGATCTCATGTGCAACAACTAAGACCCAATACAGCCAAATACATACATAAATAAATATAAGAAAAATGCAGACAAATAGGATAATGGAGCACAGGTCCTGAAAGCTCCCCCCAGAAAGAAAACTCAAGGTCATCGCGTCTAAAACCCTCAAGATAAAACTGGAACTGACTGAAAACAAAAGTGTGAAGAACTCTGAAGTCAAGTCTTAGATGTACAGTGTGGTTCTGTCCCTCACCTGCTCTGTGGCCCTGGGTGAACAAGTCAGCCTATCTCTGAGCCTCCACATTTCTCGTGAGCAGGAGGAGATGAACAACAGCTTCCTTCCTAAATTGCTGTGAAGACTCATAATGAAATAAATAGAATGCTTGTCACAGAGATATTCATCCAGTTTTTTTTGGCCCATATAAATTGGCTGGTCTGTTCATAATTTTAAATAATTCTGGAAACATTTGGTGGGAGTCCAAAAGGTGAAAAGAAAAGAAGCAAATCGTTGACATAGACACCCATTATGTACATAACAGTTTTTGCCTGTGACCAATGCTGCTTTTTTTTGGACAATATTGACAAGGAAGCCCTGGCTTGCTGCAGTCCATGGGGTGCAAAGAGCTGTACACAACTGAGGACTATACAACAGCATGTATATAACTGAGTCACTTTGCTGCACAGCAGAAATTGGTATAACATTGTAAATCAATTGTAAAAAGAGAGAATGGAGAAATCAAACCCCCCTCCCAACCCCCCACCGAAACAGGATGTTAGATGTTAAGTACTCTGAGAAGTGGTATTAGAAACTGGCCTCTAGTGAGTCTCCTGCTGGCATGAGGCAAGTCATGTCACCTCTCTGAATCTCAGTTTATTCATGGGCCAAGTAGATGTTAAAATACTGGTAAATCGGACTTCCCTGGCGGTCCAGTGGTTGAGAATCTGCCAGCCAATACAGGGGACATGAGTTCAATCCCTGGTCAGGGAAGATTCCACATGCTGAAGAGCACTAAACCTATGCACCACGAGTACTGAGTCCATATGCTCTGGGGCCAGCATGACAGCTAGAGAGTCTGTGCACCCCAGTGAAAGATCCTACATGATGCAACGAAGATCTCATGTGCAACAACTAAGACCCAATACAGCCAAATACATACATAAATAAATATAAGAAAAATGCAGACAAATAGGATAATGGAGCACAGGTCCTGAAAGCTCCCCCCAGAAAGAAAACTCAAGGTCATCGCGTCTAAAACCCTCAAGATAAAACTGGAACTGACTGAAAACAAAAGTGTGAAGAACTCTGAAGTCAAGTCTTAGATGTACAGTGTGGTTCTGTCCCTCACCTGCTCTGTGGCCCTGGGTGAACAAGTCAGCCTATCTCTGAGCCTCCACATTTCTCGTGAGCAGGAGGAGATGAACAACAGCTTCCTTCCTAAATTGCTGTGAAGACTCATAATGAAATAAATAGAATGCTTGTCACAGAGATATTCATCCAGTTTTTTTTGGCCCATATAAATTGGCTGGTCTGTTCATAATTTTAAATAATTCTGGAAACATTTGGTGGGAGTCCAAAAGGTGAAAAGAAAAGAAGCAAATTGTTGCCATAGACACACACTATGTACATCACAGTTTTTGCCTGTGACCATTGCTGCTTTTGGAAATAGTTGATATGTCTATTCTGGAGGCTCAGGGAAAATAAGGATTCAGACAACAGATACCCCAAGACTCCCAGCCTATTAAATGTCAAAAGTTCATGAGATGCAGTGGGAGAAATAAAGAAAGACTGTGAGCCTCAAAGTCTTCCCTATTTTCCAGGTAACATTTCAAGGGGGCCTTCTAGAGATAATATGATTCAAATACATTCACCTAATTAATTAAGCAAACAATAATATCTTTATGGAACTACTAAGCACCTTGCAATCTATGTGCCGAGGAGCGTCCCACTCTTTGTGGCTTCTTGGACTGTAGCCCGCCAGACTCCTCTGTCCATGAAATTTTCCAGGCAAGAATACTGGAGTGGGTTGCCATTTGCTACTCCGAGTGATCTATCTGACCCAGAGATTGAACCAGGATCTCTTGTGTCTCTTGCATTGTCTGGTGGATTCTTTGCCACTAATGCCACCTGGGAAGCCTGCCTATACATACATACACATAAGCACATCTACCTAGAGGAAAACAAACAAATCCATTGAATAGATACACATTGATTGAGATCCCAGGGGAGTGGCCTTTATTAGTAGGAATTTTATACTAGGTTATGGAGAAGATGGCTCTAGAGAGACCTCGAGGTATCCCAGTGGAGGCTGTTCTTGCTGTCCAGCAACAGCACTAGATCTATGTCCTCCTGCCCAAGGTGTCCTGCTAGTTAGGGCTATATTATGACCTAATTTCTCAGTTCCCTCTAACACACTGAGAACAAATGGTAGGCACTGGCTGTGGTAGGTTAGCATTTGATAAATGTTGGGTGAACGGAATTGTTTACCTAAGGGCTCAGTGCCAAACCAATGGCAAAATTTAGTGGAATCTCTTATACATTGAAAAGCAATAGAAGTACCAGCTCATTGAGCTGTTTGCTTTTCAGCAAAGATGGATGTGTGAATCTAGTTCATGTTCATAATTTTAAATAATTCTGGAAACATTTGGTGGGAGTCCAAAAGGTGAAAAGAAAAGAAGCAAATTGTTGCCATAGACACACACTATGTACATCACAGTTTTTGCCTGTGACCATTGCTGCTTTTGGAAATAGTTGATATGTCTATTCTGGAGGCTCAGGGAAAATAAGGATTCAGACAACAGATACCCCAAGACTCCCAGCCTATTAAATGTCAAAAGTTCATGAGATGCAGTGGGAGAAATAAAGAAAGACTGTGAGCCTCAAAGTCTTCCCTATTTTCCAGGTAACATTTCAAGGGGGCCTTCTAGAGATAATATGATTCAAATACATTCACCTAATTAATTAAGCAAACAATAATATCTTTATGGAACTACTAAGCACCTTGCAATCTATGTGCCGAGGAGCGTCCCACTCTTTGTGGCTTCTTGGACTGTAGCCCGCCAGACTCCTCTGTCCATGAAATTTTCCAGGCAAGAATACTGGAGTGGGTTGCCATTTGCTACTCCGAGTGATCTATCTGACCCAGAGATTGAACCAGGATCTCTTGTGTCTCTTGCATTGTCTGGTGGATTCTTTGCCACTAATGCCACCTGGGAAGCCTGCCTATACATACATACACATAAGCACATCTACCTAGAGGAAAACAAACAAATCCATTGAATAGATACACATTGATTGAGATCCCAGGGGAGTGGCCTTTATTAGTAGGAATTTTATACTAGGTTATGGAGAAGATGGCTCTAGAGAGACCTCGAGGTATCCCAGTGGAGGCTGTTCTTGCTGTCCAGCAACAGCACTAGATCTATGTCCTCCTGCCCAAGGTGTCCTGCTAGTTAGGGCTATATTATGACCTAATTTCTCAGTTCCCTCTAACACACTGAGAACAAATGGTAGGCACTGGCTGTGGTAGGTTAGCATTTGATAAATGTTGGGTGAACGGAATTGTTTACCTAAGGGCTCAGTGCCAAACCAATGGCAAAATTTAGTGGAATCTCTTATACATTGAAAAAGTAATAGAAGTACCAGCTCATTGAGCTGTTTGCTTTTTCAGCAAAGATGGATGTGTGTGAATCTAGTTCATGTTTTTGCAAAGCAACGGGCCATATTAGGAGAGGAGTTGGTGGTTGAGAATCGCTACGCTAATCCTTTGACAATGGTAACGTCTGTGACTCTAATTATTGAATGTAGGCTGAAAAATAAAATCCAGAGTGAGCAGAAGGTAAGCATTTACCATTTGGAGTCCAATGAAATGTTTGGTTTAAACTGATCACAGTTTCATGCTTCTAGGTAGTTTTTTCTTTGAACACCTCTTTTAAAAGAAAGGAAACTTAAGAACACCATCTGGTATAAAGGCTTCAGTTTAAGAAGGTCAGCCTCCCACACTTTTCACAGTTATGGTTTTGGGCAAAGGAAACCGCTGTTCCAGAGAATGTCCCTGAGGTACGGATCTTCAGAATCACCAAAGAAAGGTTCAATTGTGTTTCAGAAAGGCTGCCTTTCCTCACAGGAAAGGGAGTAGCATGTTTTAGAATCACGCCAAATGCAAAGCTGAGATGAAAATATCAGAGACTCCAAGTTAGCATATTCAAGTGACCTCTAGGCTTCCAGTGGTCAGAGATCTGGTATATTAGGTGAGGAAACTCTGTTTTGGAGGTTTTGGTCTAGCAAAAAGGAAAGAACAGATGGTATGAAAAATACACAAAAGTCAAAATCTCACATAACGTGAGAATGTATATCAATGACACACATTAGTTTTATTTTTTCCCCATTTAACCACTTGGTGTGTTTGTGTTATTACTCTGTTGTGGGGCTCTCTCTCTTTTTTTTTTTTTTTGTCTTTTTGTCTATTTTGGCAATTTCTGAGTTAATGTGTGAGACCTATAGTGATACTCATCCTGAGCCCTGTTCTCTGGATGGTTAAAATGTGAAACGTAGGGCTTCCCTGGTGGTCCAGTGGGTAAGGACACTGCCTTGCAGTGCAAGGGGCACCAGTTCGATCCCTGGCCTGGGAAGATCCCACGTGCCGCGGAGCGGCTGGACGGATGTGTCCAATGACCGAGCGGGAGCTCTGGAGCGCATGCACCCAGAGCCGGTGCTCTGCGACAACAGAGGCCACTGCAATGGGAGGCCCACATGGGCCAAAGAACAAAGATGGATGAAACTAGATAAATGAAAGACCAATAGAAATGGCCCGCTCCCCCACCCCCCTCCCAAAAAAGTGAAAGGTACTTGAGCGTGCTTCCTCTGGTTCAAAGTTTTAGAACTACAAACGTGCTCGGTTACTCGTTTGTGTCCGACTCTTTGTGACCCCATGGACTGTAGCCTGTCTCCTCTGTCCATGAGATTTTCCAGGGAAGAATATAGTGGTAGGTTGCCATGCCCTCTTCCAGGGGATCTTCCCAATCCTGGAACTGAATCTCTGTCTCCTGCATCTATTGCATTGGGAGGCAGATTCTTAACCACTCCATCACCTGGGAAGCCCCTATAACCACAAAAGCCACTGTCTTAATGAAAAGTCTATGGCCCACCATTAGAATCATTACCAGCATCACCAAAGAGATTATCTTTTTTTTAGTAAAATGAAGGTTACATTTTTAAATTCAGTTAGCTTTTTGCTTTTGAGTTCATTGGAAAATGGATTCACAATGAATGGCATAATTGCCAGGAGTACAAGTCTCATATTCCAGGAAATTAAAGAAATCTGCAAGCTAGAGTTGGAATAGAAATAATCATAAGATTCTAAACATTAGGGAAAGGTAACTATTATTATTTATTTCCTCAGTGTACTAAAAGTATGTTATTGTTTTGGAACAATTAATGTTTGGAGTATAGATATTTTAAGTATTATTTATATGCTTGTCTCCAGAAAATAGATGAAGTTTGAAGGCCGTGACTTTTTCTAATTCATTCAACAGCTATAGTATTTTACACTGTACCTGGTATAGAATAACTAACACAGGGTCACTATTAAGAAATGTCTTTGGATTTCTGGAAATGGTACTATAGACATAGTACTTTTCCAGGTGATGTGCTTGTGAGTAGAGGAGAAGGGTTCTGTCCATGAGTCAGGGATGTTAAATGTCCTATAGTGTAGGGGACAGTGCTGTTCAGTTCTCTCAGCTCTTTAGATGAATAGAATGTCCTGTGCTTTGCCAATGCTGAGGCTTCTATTCTGGCTTATATTAGAAGGATACTTTTTTCAACATTGGTGAAAATCCTTACGCAATGAATACAATTTTACCTACTTGTTCCATATAAAGAAATTTATCCTAGAAAAATAATAAGTGAATAAGTATTATGGAGAAATATGTGTAATTTTTCTCAACACAGTAGGGTGACAAACCCATCTTGCCTTGCCTTCCCCTTTTTTAGCACTGGAATTCCCTCAGGGCTGGGCAAGTCCTGACCACCTAGCTGGTGACTACCCTACAGCAGAACCCTTCCCTTTTTCTTCGTGACTACTTTGAGATGCTGCTTAAAATATGGAAAATATGGTCATCAGATTGCCTTCTAAGTCATTTGGGTTTAATTAACTTCAAGAGTTTAGCATGACCCTTGGGGGTGAGATGAATTCCTTGTGGAATTAAAGGCAGTTAGGAGAGATTAAATGAGGAAAGAATTATAAGAAAGGCATAGACTCAAAGGCTTGCGGCAAAGACGAGGAGTGGAAGAATTTAAGTCAAAGAAGGATGTTTGTAAAGTTGTTTGCCATGCAGTGGATTTGTTTAATAAGTTGTTTGCTATGCAGTGCATAAAGTTTCTTTTTCTTCTTTCCATTCTGGCTGATATTTACAATTTGATTGATGACGTAAACAGAAGTTTAGATACAGGAAAAAAGAGAATGAGTCAACAGGAAAATAAAACCCTCTCTGCAAAAAAACCCTAAAATGCTGTATTGAGAGACAGTTAGAAAATGAGAGAAATATTTATATCATGTATAATTGACCTTAGATTTGTATTCAGAATTTTAAAAGAAAAGGAAAAAGTTCTTTAAAAATCATTAAAAAGTCAAATAAAATAATGTAAGCATAAGCAAAAATATTAATGGGTAAATCATATAAAAGGAAATATGAATGGCAAAATATATGAATGAAATTCAATTTCACCAGGAAAATGGAAGTACAAATTAAAGCCACACTGAGATATCTTTTTTATACTCAGTAGATGGGCTTGTGTATTGTGTTTAACACTATCAAATCTTGGCATAAACATAGATCAATGGGAACTTACATTCTAATGGTAAAATATAAACCTGTTCAAGCACTGTGGAGAACAATTTAACCATGTATGTCATGTCATATAATATGAATGAGCAATGAGCAAATTTTCTATTAGGTATGTTCCAAGGATGCTCTCTTGCAGGTTGAATATGGATATAGGGAGGAAAATTGGTACTGTAGCACTGTTGCTAATAGGGCTTCCCTGATGGCTCAGTGAGAAAGAATCTGCCTGCAGTGCAGAAGATGCAGGAGATATGGGTGCGATATCTGGATTAGGAAGAATTCTAAGAGAAGGAAATGGCAACCCACTCCAGTATTCTTGCCTAGGAAATCCTATGGACAGAGGAGGCTGGTGGACTACAGTCCACGGGGTCGCAAAAAGTTGAGGACATGACTGACTGAGCACAAGCATATAAGGCAACTGTTAATTGTGGGGAGACTAGGAAGTAATAGTTTATTATAAGTCAAAACCCTTATATCCTTCTAATGATGTTTTTCTCCAATGAGGGGACATGAATTAGCACAACCTCTCATATTCTTTCCACAGGAAGAGGAGCAGGTTATTAGTGAGTCTTATACAGAGGGAGAGAGGGAGAAAGGGAGAGAGGGAGAAAGAGAGAAAGACTGTTTTCAGAACGGCAAGACTACACACATGAGTCCATACCAGGTATCATCTAGCAGCTGTCCAGCTGACTGTAAGCTTCAGCAAAGGCCCAGGCCAAGGTGACATCTGAATCAAGTGGTGGGGACTTGAACACACAGATTTCTAGGTCCATCTGGACCTACTGCTGGACCAGATATCAGGCTGAGGAGGGAATGAATCTTCTGAGGCATTGCTAAACAGACCAGTCTTTGTTGATTTTAAGTAGAAGGCAGAAGTGAATTTCACATGAATTACAGAACACTAGCAGAGGTTCTAGCTTTAAATATTTAGAAACAGGCCAGCTAGGTAGCCCTAGATTGGTCATTCAAATTCCATTTTGCTTTCAAGACTATAGAGAGTTCAGAGGAAGAAATCTCAGATATCTTGGATTTACATGGTTTGCTCGCAGGCAAAGGAGTCACCCAGTGGTAGGCGGAAGCTAGTTTATGTTAACCCCTGAGAGGGGATTGTTACATTTCTAGTAGCTTTGTGAGGTGGTTGATGTCACACTGGTAGCCTGAAACTGGCCATATAGGAGAATTTATGATTCCAAAATCCGTAAACCTCACACATTAGGGTTTTCTCCTATCCTGAAGTGAAAAGTGTTAGTCATTCAGTCATGTCCAACTCTGACCTCACAGTATAGCCTGCCAAGCAGCTCTGTCCATGGGATTCTCCAGGCAAGAATGCTGGAGTGGGTAGCCATTCCCTTCTCCAGGGGGATCTTCCTAACCCAGGGATTGAACCCAGGTCTCCTGAATTGCAGGCGGACTCTTTACCATCTGAGCCACCAGGAAAGCCCTGCACCTCAGGGTTTTCCTGCTATCCTAACTCCCAGTCAATGGTTACACCTCTTCCATCATGTACTTTCACATGCACTTTGGACTTGAAAATTACATGAGTCCACACCTGAATTGAGATACAGTCTGTTGTAGATGTTATTATTTCCAAGCAAACAAAATAAAGGACCAGAAGAGCAATTACAAAGAGCATTTTCAGCAGACTGAAGTAGAGCTCTCAATGAAATTATTGTGGACTCAGTAATTAGAAAGTCAATAAAAGAATCCCATGGCTGGAATAATCTGTCTCTCGTAGTCTGCTGTGTAGGAATTCAAAGATAAAGTGCAGAGGTTTGAAACACATGGTATAATAAAAATAAAACACAATAATAAATCGAGACAGGCTGCTCAAACTAGGAGAGAAGAAATTTCATTAGGAAAACAGTGGAGATCCTTGAGTATAGGCAAGACTTATAAAAGGGAAATGAAAATTTCAAGAGTGGAGCATATAAAAATTAATCAAGAAAAATGGAGATGCAAGTTAAATGAAGTCCCTTGGAGTCATGAGACAGGGAGGGCGAGGTGCTATGTGGTTTTGTCCTGTCATTGACTGACCCAATGAAGAAAGGCAAAATCTAAGGGCACAAACTGGAATGACTGCCCCAGGGAATGCCAGGATTCAGTGCAGTATTAAGAGATAACTTTTTTAAACATTGTATAAGAAAAGCAAGTTGCTAAATTCTTGTCCCTTTGATGGAGGCATTTGAGATGTTCTGGAAAGTTGAGAGACTGGATCCCCGAAATGAATGAAACAGTTCTCCAGAGCGGGGGCAGGAAATCAAGACAGATTTCAAAGGAGAAAATGAGGAAGATTGGCATCAGACTCAGTTATTGGGTGAGTTTCAAGGGATGGGTTTCTTTACGTGGAAACAGAGGAGTTGCTTGTTCTAAGAGGGAATGTGTGTGAGAAAATTAGGAAATTAAAACTCTACAGGAAGGCCCAGCGCAGATGAACTATTAAAGGAGCACACAGTGCAGTCAAGTCCAGGCCTGGCTGAAAGCTGAGCTACAGAAGATGCCTTCCAGCTGAGTCTTCAACCAAGAAAGGGACGGCAGAGAAGGTTTGCTGATAATTCTGGCAGGCTCAGAACAAGCTAATTTCATATCTCTTATTAACAAAGAAATACAATACAAGTCCCGGAGAAATGAAAGAGAAAACTGAATGTCCGGGTTAGAAGTCAAATGGCAAGTTCAAGGAAAGAAGGCAAATCATATGATTTTCAGAGCAAAACCATAGTTCTGTGTGAGGTAGAGAAGGAAAGGGAGTAACTTAGGAAGTAGGATAAACTGTTCACAAACCCTGCAGAACCATTCTCAAAGATGTAGAGGAAAAGTAGAGTTGTAAAGGATTAGAGGATTATCCAGCTAATGCAATACACACACACACACACACTCACTCACTTTATATACTTAGTGGAAAGAACTCGGTGCAAGAACATTTTAAAATGGAAGAACCAGTCCCCTGAAGAACATACGAGTTATTGGACCTTGCCATGTGACTAGGGGCACAGATTGTGGAATAACCAACTACAGTTTCATTTGAAGAATCTGCTAAGACAAAAAAAAAAAAAAAAAAAAAACACCAACAAGCCCTTATGATCTTACTTAATACAGATTCTTTCTTTTTTTAAACCTTTATTTTACTTTTAACTTTTACAGAGTTTTGTTCTTCACAGACATGCATGTTCTCAGATTAGTCACATGTATATCCCCCCCTTCCCTCCCCTCCCGACCATCACACAGCACCCCTGAAGGATCCCCTTTTCTCACAGAGTAATGACTAGAGCTATTTTCTTCACTTATGATAGCACAGGCCTTCATGCTACTTCCTTTACGCCTCTCACCCACTGTTCCTTCCCCACAATGTCCATATGTCCACTGTCCATGTCTGTCTTTCTGTCGCTTCACTGCATGTGCCATCATCACCATCCTACTAGATTCCATATATATGTGTTAATATACTGTATTTGTCCTTCTCTTTTTGACTGACTTCACTTTTTATGATATGTTCTAGATCCAGCCACCTCATTAGGGTTGATTCTTCTGCATTTCTCTTTACAGCTGTGTAGTATTCCATTGTATATATGTACCAGAGCTTTTGGATCCATTCGTTCGTCGATGGGCATCTAGGTTCCTT
The DNA here is from genome assembly GCA_022376925.1 of Tragulus kanchil. Lineage (NCBI taxonomy): Eukaryota > Metazoa > Chordata > Mammalia > Artiodactyla > Tragulidae > Tragulus > Tragulus kanchil. Next base: position 237,258,019 of record JAIOJX010000004.1, on the reverse strand, counting down.
CCATGTTCTAGCTATTGTATAGAGAGCTGCAATGAACATTGGGGTACAGGTGCTTCTTTCAGTTTTGATTTCGTCAGGGTATAAGCCTAAGAGTGGGATTGCTGGGTCATATGGTGCTTCTATTTTTAGTTTTTTAAGAAATCTCCAGACTATCTTCCATAGAGGCTGTGTCAATTTACACTCCCACCAGCAATGCAGGAGTGTTCCCTTTTCTCCACAGCCTCTCCAGCATTTATTGTCTGTCGATTTGCGGATGATGGCCATTCTGACGGGTGTGAGGTGATATCTCATTGTAGTTTTGATTTGCATTTCTCTAATTATTAGTGAAGTTGAGCATCGTTTCATGTGTTTTTGGGCCATCTGCATGTCATCGTTGGAGAGGTGTCTGTTTAGGTCCTTTTCCCATTTTTTGATTGGGTTGTTCGTTTTTCCAGTGCTGAGTTGTCTGAGTTGCTTGTAGATTTTGGAGATTAATTCTTTGTCTGTTGTTTCATTTGCTATGATTTTCTCCCACTCTGTGGGCTGTCTGTTTAGCTTTTTTGTAATTTCTTTAGCTGTACAAAAGCTTTTAAGTTTCATTAGGTCCCACATGTTCATTTGTCTTTTTAGTTCCACTATTCTAGTAGGTGGGTCAGAGAAGATCTTGCTTTGATTGATGTCCTTGAGGGTTTTGCCTATATTCTCCTCTAAGAGTTTGATGGTTTCTGGCCTTACATTTAAGTCTTTAATCCATTTTGAGTTGATCTTTGTGTATGGTATAAAGGGTATGTTCCAACTTCATTTTCTTGCATGTAGCTGTCCAATTTTCCCAGCACCATTTGTTGAAGAGGCTGTCTTTGTCCCATTTTATATGTTCGCCTCCTTTGTCAAAAATAAGGTACCCATAGGTGCGTGGGTTTATCTCTGGGTTCTCGATCTTGTTCCATTGGTCGATATTTCTGTTTTTGTGCCAGTACCATACTGTCTTGAGGACTGTTGCTTTGTAGTAGAGTCTGAAGTTGGGGAGGCTGATACCCCCAGCTCCATTCTTCTTCCTGAGGATTGCTTTGGCTATTCGAGGTCTTTTGTGTTTCCATATGAACTGTGTTATTCGTTGGTCTAGTTCTGTGAAGAATGTTATTGGAAGTTTGATAGGGATTGCATTGAATCTATAGATGACATTTGGTAGTATGGTCATTTTCACAATATTGATTCTGCCGACCCAGGAACATGGGATATTTCTCCATCTGTTTAACTCTTCTTTATTGTCTCTCATGAGTGTCTTGTAATTTTCTGTATACAGTTCTTTTGTTTCTTTGGGTAGGTTTATTCCTAGATATTTGATTCTTTTGGTTGTGATGGTGAAGGGGATTGCCTCTTTGATTTCAATTTCTGATTTTTCATTGTTTGTGTATAGGAATGCCAGTGATTTCTGTATATTGATTTTGTATCCTGCGACTTTGCTGAATTCGCTGATTAACTCTAGTAGTTTTGTAATAGTGTCTTTGGGATTTTCTATGTATAATATCATGTCATCTGCAAATAGAGTTTGACTTCTTCTTTTCCAATCTGGATTCCTTTGATTTCTTTCTCTTCTCTTATTGCTGTTGCTAGAACTTCCAGGACTATGTTGAATAAGAGTGGTGAAAGTGGACACCCTTGTCTTGTTCCTGATCTTAGAGGGAATGCTTTGAGTTTTTCACCCTTGAGGATAATGTTCGCTGTGGGCTTCTCATATATGGCTTTCACTATGTTAAGATAAGTTCCTTCTATGCCCATTTTTTGAAGAGTTTTTATCATAAATGGATGCTGTACTTTGTCAAAGGCTTTTTCTGCATCTATTGAGATGATCATGTGATTTTTGTCTTTCAACTTGTTGATATGGTGTATCACGTTGATTGATTTGCGGATGTTGAAGAAGCCTTGCATGCCTGGGATGAACCCAACTTGATCGTGATGTATGAGTTTTTTGACATGTCGTTGAATTCTGTTTGCTAGGATTTTGTTGAGGATCTTGGCATCTAGATTCATCAGTGAAATTGGCCTATAATTTTCTTTTTTTGTGATGTCTTTGCCTGGCTTTGGTATCAGGGTGATGGTGGCCTCGTAGAATGTGTTTGGAAGTGTTCCTTCCTGGGCAATTTTTTGGAAGAGTTTTAGAAGGACAGGCATTAGCTCTTCTTTAAATGTTTGGTAGAATTCACTTGTGAAACCATCTGGCCCTGGGCTTTTATTTTTGGGTAGATTTTTGATCACAAGGTCGATTTCTGAGCTTGTGATTGGCTTGTTCATAGTTTCTGTTTCTTCCTGGTTGAGTCTTGGGAGATTAATCTTCTCTAAGAAACTGTCCATTTCTTCCAGGTTGTCCAGTTTGTTGCCATAGAGTTGTTCATAATAGTCTCTTAGAATCCTTTGGATTTCTGCATTATCCGTTGTAATCTCTCCTTTTTCATTTTTGATTTTGGTGATCTGGTTCTTCTCTCTCTTTTTCTTGATGAGTCTGGCCAGTGGTGTGTCGATTTTATTGACTTTTTCGAAGAACCAGCTTTTTGTTTTATTTGTCTTTACTATTGTTTCTTTTGTTTCTTTTTCATTTATTTCTTCTCTGATCTTTATGATTTCCCTTCTTCTGCTGGCTTTGGGGTGTTTTTGTTCTTCTTTCTCCAGTTGTTTTAAGCGTAAGGTAAGGTCGTCTGTTTGAGATTTTCCTAGTTTCTTGAGGTGGGATTGAATTGCTATAAACTTCCCTCTTAGAACTGCTTTTGCAGTATCCCATAGGTTTTGCACTGTCGTGTGTTCATTGTCATTTTCTTCTAGGAATTTTTTTATTTCTCCTTTGATTTCCTCAATGATCATTTGGTTTTTTAGGTATGTGTTGTTTAATCTCCATGTGTTTGTGTTTTTAGCGTTTTTTTTCCTGTAGTTGATCTCTAGTCTCACTGCATTGTGGTCCGAGAAGATGGTTGATAGAATTTCAGTTTTCTTGAATTGACTGAGGATTGATTTGTGGCCCAAGATGTGGTCTATCCTGGAGAATGTTCCGTGAGCACTTGAGAAGAAAGTGTATTCTTCTGCTTTTGGATGGAAAGTCCTAAAGATATCAATGAGGTCCATTTCTTCTAGTGTGGCATTTAAGGCTTGTGTTTCTTTATTAATTTTCTGTTTGGATGATCTGTCCATTGGTGTGAGAGGAGTGTTAAAGTCTCCTACTATGATTGTGTTGCTGTCAATGTCTTCTTTTATGTCTGAAAGTGTTTGTCTTATGTATTGGGGTGCTCCTGCGTTGGGAGCGTAGATATTTATGATTGTTATGTCTTCTTCCTGTGCAATTTTTTGGAAGAGTTTTAGAAGGAGAGGCATTAGCTCTTCTTTAAATGTTTGGTAGAATTCACTTGTGAAACCATCTGGCCCTGGGCTTTTATTTTTGGGTAGATTTTTGATCACAAGGTCGATTTCTGAGCTTGTGATTGGCTTGTTCATAGTTTCTGTTTCTTCCTGGTTGAGTCTTGGGAGATTAATCTTCTCTAAGAAACTGTCCATTTCTTCCAGGTTGTCCAGTTTGTTGCCATAGAGTTGTTCATAATAGTCTCTTAGAATCCTTTGGATTTCTGCATTATCCGTTGTAATCTCTCCTTTTTCATTTTTGATTTTGGTGATCTGGTTCTTCTCTCTCTTTTTCTTGATGAGTCTGGCCAGTGGTGTGTCGATTTTATTGACTTTTTCGTAGAACCAGCTTTTTGTTTTATTTGTCTTTACTATTGTTTCTTTTGTTTCTTTTTCATTTATTTCTGCTCTGATCTTTATGATTTCCCTTCTTCTGCTGGCTTTGGGGTGTTTTTGTTCTTCTTTCTCCAGTTGTTTTAAGCGTAAGGTAAGGTCGTCTGTTTGAGATTTTCCTAGTTTCTTGAGGTGGGATTGAATTGCTATAAACTTCCCTCTTAGAACTGCTTTTGCAGTATCCCATAGGTTTTGCACTGTCGTGTGTTCATTGTCATTTTCTTCTAGGAATTTTTTTATTTCTCCTTTGATTTCCTCAATGATCATTTGGTTTTTTAGGTATGTGTTGTTTAATCTCCATGTGTTTGTGCTTTTAGCGTTTTTTTTCCGGTAGTTGATCTCTAGTCTCACTGCATTGTGGTCCGAGAAGATGGTTGATAGAATTTCAGTTTTCTTGAATTGACTGAGGATTGATTTGTGGCCCAAGATGTGGTCTATCCTGGAGAATGTTCCGTGAGCACTTGAGAAGAAAGTGTATTCTTCTGCTTTTGGATGGAAAGTCCTAAAGATATCAATGAGGTCCATTTCTTCTAGTGTGGCATTTAAGGCTTGTGTTTCTTTATTAATTTTCTGTTTGGATGATCTGTCCATTGGTGTGAGAGGAGTGTTAAAGTCTCCTACTATGATTGTGTTGCTGTCAATGTCTTCTTTTATGTCTGAAAGTGTTTGTCTTATGTATTGGGGTGCTCCTGCGTTGGGAGCGTAGATATTTATGATTGTTATGTCTTCTTCTTGGATGGATCCCTTAATCATGATGTAGTGACCTGCCTTGTCTCTTAGAATCTTCTTTACTTTAAAATCTATTTTGTCTGATATGAGGATCGCTACTCCAGCTTTGTTTTGATTTCCATTTGCATGGAATATCTTTTTCCAGCCTCTCACTTTCAGTCTGTGAGTGTCTCTAGGTCTGAAATGAGTTTCTTGTAGGCAGCATATGCATGGGTCTTGTTTTTGAATCCGTTCAGCCAGCCTGTTTCTTTTGGTTGGGCATTTAATCCATTAACATTTAAAGTAATTATTGATACAAATGATCCTATTGTCATCTTCTTAGATGTTATGATGGGTTTGTTTTGTGGATCTTCTCCTTTTATACTTGTTTTCTATATAAGTCCCTTTAACACTTGTTGTAAGGCTGGTTTGGTGTGACTAAATTCTTTTAATTTTGCTTGTCTGTAAAGCTTTTGATTTCTCCATCAATTTTGAAGGAGATCCTTGCAGGGTAGAGGATTCTTGGTTGCAGATTATTCTCTTTCAGCCGTTTAAATGTGTCCTGCCATTCCCTTCTGGCCTGCAGAGTTTCTGTTGAAAGATCAGCTGTTAAACGGATGGGCTTTCCCTTGTATGTCACTAGTTGCTTTTCCCTTGCTGCTTTGAGAATTCTGTCTTTGTGTTTAATTTGTGTTAACTTCATTAATATGTGTCTTGGTGTGTTTCTTCTCGGATTGATTCTGTATGGTACTCTTTGTGCTTCTTGGACTTGATTGACTATTTCTTTTCCCATGTTGGGGAAATTTTCAACTAGAATCTCTTCAAAAATTTTCTCATAGCCTTTCTTTTTTTCTTCTTCTTCTGGAACCCCTATAATTCGAATATTGGTGCGTTTGATATTATCCCAGAGGTCTCTGAGGCTGTCCTCTGCTCTTTTCATTCTTTGAGCTAGAGTCTGTTTTTCAGCAGTTACTTCCACCATTTTATCTTCCAGTTCACTTATCCGGTCTTCTGTCTCAGATACTCTGCTCTTGATTCCTTCTACAGTGTTTTTCAGTTCAGCAATTGAGTTGTTTGTCTCTGTTAATTTTCTGTTTGGATGATCTGTCCATTGGTGTGAGAGGAGTGTTAAAGTCTCCTACTATGATTGTGTTGCTGTCAATGTCTTCTTTTATGTCTGAAAGTGTTTGTCTTATGTATTGGGGTGCTCCTGCGTTGGGAGCGTAGATATTTATGATTGTTATGTCTTCTTCTTGGATGGATCCCTTAATCATGATGTAGTGACCTGCCTTGTCTCTTAGAATCTTCTTTACTTTAAAATCTATTTTGTCTGATATGAGGATTGCTACTCCAGCTTTGTTTTGATTTCCATTTGCATGGAATATCTTTTTCCAGCCTCTCACTTTCAGTCTATGAGTGTCTCTAGGTCTGAAATGAGTTTCCTGGATGCAGCATATGTATGGGTCTTGTTTTGGGTCCATTCCACCACTCTGTGTCTTTTGGTTGGGGCGTTTAGTCCATTGACATTCAAAGTAATTATTGATACAAATGATCCTATTGTCATCTTCTTAGATGTTATGATGGGTTTGTTTTGTGGATCTTCTCCTTTTATACTTGTTTTCTATATAAGTCCCTTTAACACTTGTTGTAAGGCTGGTTTGGTGTGACTAAATTCTTTTAATTTTGCTTGTCTGTAAAGCTTTTGATTTCTCCATCAATTTTGAAGGAGATCCTTGCAGGGTAGAGGATTCTTGGTTGCAGATTATTCTCTTTCAGCCGTTTAAATGTGTCCTGCCATTCCCTTCTGGCCTGCAGAGTTTCTGTTGAAAGATCAGCTGTTAAACGGATGGGCTTTCCCTTGTATGTCACTAGTTGCTTTTCCCTTGCTGCTTTGAGAATTCTGTCTTTGTGTTTAATTTGTGTTAACTTCATTAATATGTGTCTTGGTGTGTTTCTTCTCGGATTGATTCTGTATGGTACTCTTTGTGCTTCTTGGACTTGATTGACTATTTCTTTTCCCATGTTGGGGAAATTTTCAACTAGAATCTCTTCAAAAATTTTCTCATAGCCTTTCTTTTTTTCTTCTTCTTCTGGAACCCCTATAATTCGAATATTGGTGCGTTTGATATTATCCCAGAGGTCTCTGAGGCTGTCCTCTGCTCTTTTCATTCTTTGAGCTAGAGTCTGTTTTTCAGCAGTTACTTCCACCATTTTATCTTCCAGTTCACTTATCCGGTCTTCTGTCTCAGATACTCTGCTCTTGATTCCTTCTACAGTGTTTTTCAGTTCAGCAATTGAGTTGTTTGTCTCTGTTACTTTTTTGGTAAGTTCTTGTATTTCTTTATTCAGTGTGTTAGTTGTATCTTGCAATTTCTCTGAAATTCTGTTTTCAGTGTCTTTGATTATCTTTACTATCATTACTTAATACAGATTCTTAAAAAATCAAATACATAAAGACAGAGAATAAAATAAAGGTTGGTGGGGCAAGGAAGTGTGACTAATGAAAGATGTTGGTCAAAAGGTATAAAGTTGCAGCCTATAAAATGAAAAGTGTTGAAGAGCTAATATATAGCAGGATGACAAGGGAATATAGCAGTTCCCCTTATCTGTGGCTTCACTTTACACGTTTCAGTTACCTGTGATCAACTTCCATCTAAAATATTAAATGGCAAATTCCAGGAACAAACAGTTCATAAGTTTTAAATTGCAGCAATGTTTTGAGTAATGTGATGAAATCTTCCATCCTTACGCTTTGTCCCATCCAGGACATGAATTGCCCCTTTCCCCAGCACGTCCTTCCCCCGTTAGTCACATAGCAGCCTTCAGGCCGTCGGATCCACTTAAGTGGTATCACAGTGCTGGTGTTCAAGTAGCCCTTCTTTTACTTAATGATGACCTTGGAGCACAAGAGGAGTGATGCAGGCAGTCTGAATTTGTCAGAGAGAAGCTGGAAGCTGCTTCTTTGAAGTAAAAAGGTAAAAATTCTTGACTTCATAGGGAAGGAGAAAAATTCTACACTGAGATTGCTTAGATCTATGGTAAGAATGAATCTTCTATTCATGATATCATGAAGGAGAAAAAGAAATTCGTGTTAGTCTTGTTTTGCATCTCAAACTGCAAGTATTACAACCAACGTGTGATACATGGAAAGAAGCCACTTTCACGAAACTTTTATTAGAGTAAACTGGTATCATTATTCTATTTTACTATTAGTCACTGTTAATTTCTTACTGTGTCTAATTTGTAAACTAAAACTTATCTCAGGAATGTATTAATGTGTATAGGAAAATATAGTATACATAGTATTCAGTATTATCCACAGGTTGAGGCATCTACTGCGGGTTTTAGGACATATCCCCATCAGATAAGACAGAACTAAAATAAAACTATATTGAATACAGTAAATTTGCTAACAGAGTAGATTCCAGATATTCTCAACATACAAGCCAAGTAACTATGTGAGAAGATATGTCACTGGCTTATTGCAATAATTATTTCATTCCACGATGTGTATGTATAGCAAATCACCATATTGTACATCATATTATATATACAGTTTTAATTTTATAAATAACAAACAAAATAACCTGCTTAGGGCAGATTATTTAGGTGGATAAATTCAGAAGGTTGGGGCAAATCTTTCCTAAAATCTCAAGCAAATCTATTGCAAATGCCCATGGTGAAAGCCATGAAGACACTGGAATGAGTGTGCGTTCTACTCACAAGGGCAGGTGCATCTTTCACAAGGCACAGTCCTACCTGAAAGCAGCACTAAAATGCCAGGAACATCATGCACAAAGGGGACATGGAAATTAAGAGGCACCGGATATTCTGGACAAGAGAAGGTATCTTGAGCTAGTTTTCTAGACTACCACCAGTAGGGTCTCTAAGCACTGCAAGAAGGCCATAGTATCTCAGATGCCACACTCAGAGAAATAAGACTGTGAGCACAAATGGATTTTCCAAGATCCACCCCCTAGATAGCTCAAATAGTAAATTTATAGCCTCTAAAGTAACCACTTGATGGGAGATCTTTCCCATTTGAATTTCAATTAACAGTTTGTAGACACTGAACATCTGGAATAGATTTATCAGCATTCTGATGAGGTTGGAACCAAGTTTTTTCTTTCTGCTTTTCTTACCTCAGATATCACTGAGATTTTACTGTTCTTTGACATCATTAACAAATAAGTTACAGGAACTTAATTTTGCCTGAGATAACTACTTTAGAAGTTACTTTTCCCTCTACATTTTATAGAAGTTGTACTGGTGCTAAGATAATTTTCTGTGTACTGTTAATCTTTTAAACCACTTATTAGGTGAGGTGAATTATTGAAATTATCTGTAGTTTGAGACTTAGAAGAGACTAAATTAGTTCCTGTGAGTTCAGCCCAGGCGGCCACGCTCTGGGTTCTCCTTAGCCACTAGAACCTCTCTAGCTTAGACTGAGCAGAATAAGAAATTGGAGAAGATACATTTTAGACTCTCTTTTCACATTTATTTCAACTTTAAATTACAGTGGAGAAATAATTTGAGTTTTGGCTTTGATATCATTTTTGAGAAGCTTACTTGTTAACCTGGAATTTCTCATGAGTCATACTGAACAATGATGCTGGACACAATTAATGATGAGAAGCAGAATGAAGCAATCTTAGAGTTAACATAACAAAATCATTGCTCTGACAAAGTCAGAACTTTCCGAGAGGATATTTTACACTTGACTTTTGAGGCTGCTTTCTTCACTGGCAGGGGTTTCAGGAGGTAATCACAGGCCTCACGGTTGGTATTGGGGGGGTGGCTTTGTAAAGGTAGGAACAGGACTACCCAAGAAGGATGAAGGGTGGTTCCCTGTTTGACTTTATACATTTATTGGTTTGATCTAATAGGTTAAGAGGAATACTAGAAATTGTTCTGAAGAACATTTTTTCCACCCATCCTCACTCATTCCCCTCCTTGTTAGGTGTGAAATATCTGATTGGGGATATGGGACTGCAGTGGACATCTTGGGAGCTAGCATGGCTTCCAATTGCTCTAAGGACTGCTGTCACGTTGCTAGTGAAGGTTTCGTTCCATGAATGAAACTTCTGTTGGTCCAGCACTGACTGCGGGTGGTTGATTGTGACTGAGTAAGTCAATCTATTTCTGAGGTTCAGTATTATGAAATCAACTTCTCTGCAGATATTAGCTATGTTTTCTGGTATCAGATTTATATATGACAATTCATGACATTTTGGTTCTTCCTCATAATCATCCCGAGAACTTCCGGGTTGTTCCTCAGAGCAGTGAATGTGGTCAACATGCTGAGATAGAGATTATGCAACCCAAACATATGAAATGTGGACCATCTTTCATTTGACCTGGAGATCAGAAAGGCCAGAATTACTTCCTCCCCACACATTTCTTGGCTACTGATTGAGAACAGTCAGATCACTTTCAAGAAAATATTTCTTAGTTCTCCTTTTCTTCCCTTTCCGTTTTATTGTTATATTAGCCACTTAGGATATTTTTTCCCTCTTGTGTGGGAGTCTTCTGCCCAGAGGACATTTTTGTGTTAAAATTAACACATTCTTTGATTAAGTGATGAAAAGCAAATGCCATGAAGATTTACAGAGATCTTTGTTTAAACTTTGTGTTGCAATTACTTCCAGACATGCTCATTGCCTAATACTATTCTGAGCTTTTAAAGTAAAATTGAATTTAGTTAAAAATTATGAACTTATTGGTACATAGCTGTTCCTAGACACACATTCAGGCAAGAGTGTCAACATTTAGTCAGGGTTTGAGGAATCCCAGGCTCTGGTGATTGGGTTCCTGAGGTGTCTGGATATGTGGACAGAAGACTGGGGAGCTTGGTCCTGGTAAAGCATTCCGAGTTTCCATTTGCTTATTCAACAATAACCCCATTGAAAAAGTTTCAGTGTACACCTATGGACCAAAATAAATACATAACACCTACTCCTTTTCAGACCATTCAAGACCAATCGGAAATTAAAACAAATCTCTACCAAAATTCTTCAGGAAGACAAAGGTATAAGGTTCCTGGTTTTGAGCATACCGGTTTCAGCTTGCCTTTGCACAATGAACCCAATTCTTCTGAACAAACCAAAGGAATCCAACCTGATTATTTCTTGACTGCATATTCCAAGCCAAAGAAAAGAAAAAGACCTGGATGTGGCACTAAATAGATAGGAAATCTTGAATAATTAATCTACATCTTATTTTCATGGCATCATTTTTCCTCAGTGATAAACCTAAACTGAATGATCTGTAGATTTCATGTTAAATATTTCATTCTATGAAGTCAAGGCCTGAGACACTGTGAGGAGTACATCTTCTCACCACTAGTCGTCCTTCTTGTGCAGAAAATGAGGAGGCTGGATTGCAATGTTTTTAGTTCAGCTGGTTATTTATCAGAAGTAGAAGACGTGCCTTCAAAATGCTTGGTTTTTGTTTCTTCATTATCATTGTTTCTTCCAGGAGTTCTTTGTATACAGAGCTGAGGCTCTGTGCTGTAAGGATGGTGACATTTGGGATAAGCTAGCGATGGGACTGCAGTATATTCAGCTATTAGCTGTTTTCTCACAGGAGAGAGTTTTTTATTAGTCTCTATCTGAATGGCCATGCGAACCTGGATAGGAACCAGATAAATGAGAGCCTAGAGTGGTTTCTAAAGGAGGAGTTTGAAAAATGCTGCCTTTGCTTGGGAATGCCTGTGTGTCTGCTCTCTCGGCCTAAGTGCAAGAGGAAAGCTCAAGGGAAAAGGGCTGGAATTGACTTGTATGTGTATCTGCCTGTAAAGGCAAGGGATCAGCCTTGCATTTTGGTGGCTCCAAATCTCGACACCCTCAAAGGGCTATTGGAATGAATACATGACATGTCTAAGAAGGGCCCGTATCTAGGTGTCTGTTTTTCGGATAGTAAGTATTCCTCAACTCCCAGCAGCAAAAAAAATTTGTTCTTTCTGAAGTAGTTTCAAGCCCAGAGCAATTCAAATTCATTCAAAAACACAATGAAATGTATCATTGATAGGATTAAAAGAAAGGTGTTAGATGACGACATGTTCTTCTCTAAAGTGTATGGCTGAAATCTTGAGAGGTCGTGGAGACCAATTATTATCACTTCAGTTTTGAGACCATCCAAATAAAGACAGAGTCAAATTAACAGTTTTCTGGATGTCACATTAGCTTATATATACTGGGACACGAGGAAGGGGGTTATACTTATAATTATATTACCATATATTTAATACACACTATATCTGTGTTCCATATAACATTTTTATATTATATTACTATTATGTAGTAATTGTTATAATACCTTGCATTTACTGGGATTACTCTGCCAGGCACTGTATTAAATATTTACCTATATTTACTTACTGAATACTCATGTAAGTCTATGAGGTACAATTATGAGTCCCTCTTTGCTTACGAGGAAACCAAGCACTAGGGAGGAGGCTAAGAACACATAACTAGTATGTACTAGATCTCACTTATTTCCATACCCAAACTCTAACTACTGTACTCCACAGCTACCAGCCCAAAATTTATTACAGGCTAAAAGATGGAAACATAATTTCAAAATGAATCTTTATTGTCTGACTTTAAAAAGTGATGTTTTGGGGCTTCTCTGGTGGTCCAGTGGGTGAAGAGTCCGCCTTGCAGTGCAAGGGGCACCAGTTCGATCCCTGGCCCGGGAAGATCCCACATGCCACAGAGCGGCTGGGCGAGTGTGTCCAATTATGAGTCAGCGCTCTGAAGCACTGTGCCCAGAGCCCTTCTCTGCAACGAGAGAGGCCACTGTGAGGGGAGGCCCATGCAGACCAAAGAATAAAGATGAATGGAAAATAAAAACGATGACTTAGAGGCAAAAACAAACAAAAAAGTCTTTTCCTGACCTTATCAATATGGAGGAGAAAACAAGTAGAATGTAATTTTATTTTATATAACATTTGCAGTTTTTTTTCAAGTTGAAGAAATTAACCTGCATTTATTAACATTCTAATACATTTCACTAATCAGATAAGCCAACATTACTTCCTACTACTATTTCTACACAACATTTAAAGAAAAAAGGTAAGGTCATGTGTTCAAGTAAATTGAATTACACTTTTGACAAATATTTTTCATACAAATACTAATTATGTTGTACAAGTATATCAGTTTAAACAAAATTAACAAAATTTATAATTCATTTTAAAATTAAAAAATTTCTTAAAATATTTTTATACTCAGGTAGTTATCCTTGGACATAGAGATAATTTGGCACTTCTTATAATTATATTACCATATATTTAATACACACTATATCTGTGTTCCATATAACATTTTTATATTATATTACTATTATGTAGTAATTGTTATAATACCTTGCATTTACTGGGATTACTCTGCCAGGCACTGTATTAAATATTTACCTATATTTACTTACTGAATACTCATGTAAGTCTATGAGGTACAATTATGAGTCCCTCTTTGCTTACGAGGAAACCAAGCACTAGGGAGGAGGCTAAGAACACATAACTAGTATGTACTAGATCTCACTTATTTCCATACCCAAACTCTAACTACTGTACTCCACAGCTACCAGCCCAAAATTTATTACAGGCTAAAAGATGGAAACATAATTTCAAAATGAATCTTTATTGTCTGACTTTAAAAAGTGATGTTTTGGGGCTTCTCTGGTGGTCCAGTGGGTGAAGAGTCCGCCTTGCAGTGCAAGGGGCACCAGTTCGATCCCTGGCCCGGGAAGATCCCACATGCCACAGAGCGGCTGGGCGAGTGTGTCCAATTATGAGTCAGCGCTCTGAAGCACTGTGCCCAGAGCCCTTCTCTGCAACGAGAGAGGCCACTGTGAGGGGAGGCCCATGCAGACCAAAGAATAAAGATGAATGGAAAATAAAAACGATGACTTAGAGGCAAAAACAAACAAAAAAGTCTTTTCCTGACCTTATCAATATGGAGGAGAAAACAAGTAGAATGTAATTTTATTTTATATAACATTTGCAGTTTTTTTTCAAGTTGAAGAAATTAACCTGCATTTATTAACATTCTAATACATTTCACTAATCAGATAAGCCAACATTACTTCCTACTACTATTTCTACACAACATTTAAAGAAAAAAGGTAAGGTCATGTGTTCAAGTAAATTGAATTACACTTTTGACAAATATTTTTCATACAAATACTAATTATGTTGTACAAGTATATCAGTTTAAACAAAATTAACAAAATTTATAATTCATTTTAAAATTAAAAAATTTCTTAAAATATTTTTATACTCAGGTAGTTATCCTTGGACATAGAGATAATTTTTCAGTAAGACAGAATATTAAAACATTGGTCACCAAATATTGTTTTCATACATACATTTTTTTGCCTCATTTTTATTTTTATATGTTTGGAGGTAGTCTTATCACTGGATTGTATTAATGATTTGCCATTTTAAGAAGGCGTAAAAGAAACTGATGTGGCTCTAGGGAGCAGAATTACGCTATCTGGAGGGAAACTTTAACTTCTCTCCATTCATGAGTTTTGTTAGTATGCTAAAATACTTGCTAATGACACACAGTGATCAATTACCCACCTCCTAGATCTATCTATGGAAAAGCAGTTAGTTTTTTAACACTACTACCACACTCACAACACTTGTGACATCAGATATGTGTTCCCCCTCTGTCCCCCATGCACCAAGTAATTTTCTGTGACACCTAGGTGTCCTACAATTCAATTCAATTCTGCCACTTACCTGAGTTAGGAACAGACCCACAGGCTAAGGATCGGTTCCAGGAGCCAGCCCCATACTGCAAGTAGTAGATCCCCAGGTTACCCACAACTTCTGCCTGACATGGTTACAAATCAGAGGTTCCCATGATTTTCTTGTCTTTGGCTTCAATTATTTGCTAGAACAAACTGGCACAGAGATTAAGAAAATACTTGTTTATGTTTACCTGTTCATTAAACTATAAAGGATATGATAAAAGATACAGATGGACAACCAGATGAAGAGATACATAGCATGAGGTCTGAAGGGATCTCAACAGTAAGAGCTATAATTGGACAATTACTGTTATCATCCTAGGAGGAACGAATTATTGATGCAAAAGAGCACCTCAGCCTTCCCTAGGTCTCTTTCTGTCTTCAGCAGATTATGGGGACCTTGAAAAGAGAGCAGTTCTTCCACATTGATCAGTACTGCAGGTGAAACTCAGTGAGATAAATTTCTTGGGTTTGGTTTTTTAGCCCCTGAATCAAAGAGCAAACAACATAGAGGCTTTTGAAAACACAAACGTCAATTTCTTCTACATGTTTCCACATGAAAGATGATTCTCTGGCATTAGTAATTTCTGAACACTGTATGGAGAAGGAAATGCCAACCCACTTCAGTATTCTTGCCTGGTGAATTCCATGGACAGAGGAGCCTGCAGTACATGGGGTCACACAGAGTTGGACAGGACTGAAGTGACTAAGCAGTATGGTTCTACATACTTAGGGAAGTTAACATCTTATGTAACACTCAAATACATGAAATGGCCGGAACAAAAGACCATCATTTTGTATGTGCGTGTGCATGCGTGTGTATGTGTGTTATAGTCAGGAGAGATCATGAATTAACTTTGGAGATTATTTATGACTGTAAATATCTCTGTTAAGAAAAGTTATCCCAAACTTGAAAATAAGACAAAATAGAAGGTAGCATGTTTTTTAACTTAAATTTCTATTTTTAATTGGAGGATAGATTTCCATCAACAGATGAATGGATAGAGAAGATCTGGTGTATATATACAATGAAATATTACTCAGCCATTAAAAGGAACAAATTTGAATCAGTTGAACTGAGGTGGATGAACATAGAGCCTATTACACAGGGTGACATAAGTCAAAAAGAGAAAAACAAATACCATATATTAATGCAACATGTCTTTTTAAATGTTATATAGGAACATTGTTTAATAGGCCTTCCCAAGAATCCTTTACTTAATTTAGGGGAGCGTACCTTTGTTGGCCTTACAGTTCACTTTTGATTAAAGGTTCAGATTATTATTTACTAAATATAAAAACTGTATGCCTGTCCCTCAAATCCAGGATGCTATTAATCTTTACACTTGGACAACCAGATGAAGAGATACATAGCATGAGGTCTGAAGGGATCTCAACAGTAAGAGCTATAATTGGACAATTACTGTTATCATCCTAGGAGGAACGAATTATTGATGCAAAAGAGCACCTCAGCCTTCCCTAGGTCTCTTTCTGTCTTCAGCAGATTATGGGGACCTTGAAAAGAGAGCAGTTCTTCCACATTGATCAGTACTGCAGGTGAAACTCAGTGAGATAAATTTCTTGGGTTTGGTTTTTTAGCCCCTGAATCAAAGAGCAAACAACATAGAGGCTTTTGAAAACACAAACGTCAATTTCTTCTACATGTTTCCACATGAAAGATGATTCTCTGGCATTAGTAATTTCTGAACACTGTATGGAGAAGGAAATGCCAACCCACTTCAGTATTCTTGCCTGGTGAATTCCATGGACAGAGGAGCCTGCAGTACATGGGGTCACACAGAGTTGGACAGGACTGAAGTGACTAAGCAGTATGGTTCTACATACTTAGGGAAGTTAACATCTTATGTAACACTCAAATACATGAAATGGCCGGAACAAAAGACCATCATTTTGTATGTGCGTGTGCATGCGTGTGTATGTGTGTTATAGTCAGGAGAGATCATGAATTAACTTTGGAGATTATTTATGACTGTAAATATCTCTGTTAAGAAAAGTTATCCCAAACTTGAAAATAAGACAAAATAGAAGGTAGCATGTTTTTTAACTTAAATTTCTATTTTTAATTGGAGGATAGATTTCCATCAACAGATGAATGGATAGAGAAGATCTGGTGTATATATACAATGAAATATTACTCAGCCATTAAAAGGAACAAATTTGAATCAGTTGAACTGAGGTGGATGAACATAGAGCCTATTACACAGGGTGACATAAGTCAAAAAGAGAAAAACAAATACCATATATTAATGCAACATGTCTTTTTAAATGTTATATAGGAACATTGTTTAATAGGCCTTCCCAAGAATCCTTTACTTAATTTAGGGGAGCGTACCTTTGTTGGCCTTACAGTTCACTTTTGATTAAAGGTTCAGATTATTATTTACTAAATATAAAAACTGTATGCCTGTCCCTCAAATCCAGGATGCTATTAATCTTTACACTTGGACAATACTGTCCAGTAGAGAAGCAAATAATTTCTGAGCCACAGAATAGAAAATTCCAGATTATTGCCCTAGGAGACATTAATCAGTTTTGCATCTAACTTAGCAGTTGTATTCAGTGCATATAGACAGATACCCACTTCTTCAAATGCCCATTTTGAACCAGTTTTACCATCTGCTGGTTTCCTAAATAATGAGTTAAATTTATAAACACTTGTGTTTTTATATTTTTGAAATTATACTTTGACAGACGTTTCACAAAGTGTTTTCTGGGGTATACGAGTCCCAAGAGATACTGTATGGGGAAAATGATTCCATATTCATCCTCTTGCCGCCAGCTTCGGAAGACATCTCATGCATACACACATGCACGCGCACACACAGTCTTCCCTTTAATCCTGCGTTCCCTAAACGTACTTGAACCTGGCAGCCTTCTCCTCTCCCCCTCAGCCCCCAGCTTTAGTTATGATGTATATGGTACATCAGATTGGCTTTTCCTCTGAAACACATGCCGAGTGCATCTGTCTCTCTCCACCTCTGCTGACACCGTCCTAACTTGAGTCATCACTATCTTTTGCTTGCATTTAGCGTTAATCTGAAACACAGGCCCCCTGTTTTATGCCACTGCTGTCAAACCCATTTTTCATACAGTGGCCTAAGTCGTCTTTCAAAGGCAAAATTATCTTCTGTTTCACCTTTTAAAAACTTCCACACCATGTGCGAAATAGAGAGCTAGTGGGAACCTGCTGTGGAGCACAGGGAGCTCAGCTTGGTGCTCCGTGCTGACCTAAAGGGGTGGGGTGGTGGTGGGAGGGAGGGAGGTCCACGAGGAAGGGGCTGTGTGTATACATATAGCCGATTCGTTCTGTCATACAGCAGAAACTCACGCAACATTGGAAAGCAATTATGCGTCAATAAAAATACATAATAAAAAGGGAAAACAATAAAATAAAACTTGCCGACTGGGTTCCCACTGTACTCAAACTAGACCCCAAGCTTCTTCCTCACCACATCCTACATGAGGTGCTTGCTGCCCACCTCTCCCTCTTCAGACCAGTAGCCCCTTCCTCCTTACTCTCTGTATATCAGCCTCAGCAGCCTTCCTCTTCTTCCTAGAACAGCTCATGTTTCCTCCACCTTAGGGTCCTGCTTCTTGGAGCGATCTTCCTCCTGATCTCTACTTGATAGTTTCTCTGTATCCTTCAGTCTCAGTTAAAATGGCACTTTCTTAGGGAGGCCTTCTCGAGTATCCAATTTAAAAGAGATCTGCCATGATAAAGATGATTTGGGGTAAATATAATTTACCCCAATTTATAATACAGCACTGTTTACAGTAGTCAAGACATGGAAGCAACCTAAATGTCCACCAACAGAGAAATGGATAAAGAAAATGTGGTACAAATATACGATGGAATATTATTCAGTCGTTAAAAAGAATGAAATACTGCCATTTGCTGCAACATGGATGGACCTAGAGAGTGTCATACTAAGTGAAGTGAGACAGAGAAGCAGAGATATTGCATGCCATCCCTTATAGGTGGAAGCTAAAATGAAATGATACAAATGAACTAACAAAACAGAAAGAGACTCACAGACTTAGAGAATGAATTTATGGTTGCCTGGGAAAAAAGGGATAGTTAGGGAGTTTGGGATAGACATGTACACATTACTGTTTTTAAAATGGATAGCCAGCAGAGACTATTATATAGCATATGGAACTCATCTCAACATTATGTGGCAGCCTAGTGGTAGGGAGGGGGGTTTAAGGGAGAATGGATTCATGGATATGTATGGGTGAGTCCCTTTGCTACTTGATTCCCTTCACTATGTGAAATTATCACATACAAAATAAAAAGTTCCAAATAAAATAAAATAGATCCTCCATATATCAAAGAGGCCAAGGAAGAGAAGTCTGATTATCCTATTTAAGGGAGCTGAAAATGTGTTGTGCTGTAAATGAATTCTACATCTACTGTAGGGTTGCCTGAAAGTCTACCGTACTGAGCCTTTTAAGGATATCTTTGTCCTCTTTTAAAATGTATGAATTCTTAGAAGGATTAAGGCAAAGATGGAAGGGAAAAACAGTTGCTTGGGGGCAGGAATTGGGCCTGCAGATTCGTGTGGCTTAAACAAGCGTTTAAATATTTGATTTATTGCCAACATTTAAAAAATTAAGAGGTTTTCAAGTAAATATTTCTTTTTGTGTTGAAATCAGGGTATCTCCCTTGGTGATAATCTTGTGAAAGGACAGCACCCTCTAAGGGTCTCCAATTCCCATCCAATTCACGACACTCTTGGGGAGTGACCTGCCTGCACTTTAACCCTCTATCATCTCTTACCTAAGAATAGATTTGATGAGAGCAACATAGATAAGACGAGTTTTTTTACAGGCAAGGAGATGGTGATTTTTAAAAAATAGAGCTATGGTAATTACAGATGTATAATCTTAGTCTTATAAAGTAATTTAGAGATCGTCTAGGTATGATTTCTTTCAGTGGAAGAATTATTCAATTTTTACACCTTTTGAAGGTATTAACCCCTTCCTGGGTGAGGACATGGGTCCTCAGGGAAATCATACAGCCAGTATGTGGTAGAATCTATTCTATCTCACTAAATTTGTTTCAATTCTAGAGTTTTCTACCACACTGCTTGCTATATGCTAGCAGGCTTTGTGTGTAGCCAGGGTGAGTCTGGCCAATAGCCAATGTGGATCTCTACTCAGTTCTCTAGGCTCTGCATACTTGTCCTAGGCTAGGACTCTAGGCATCCTTCTGGACCCTCTGTGTTGCAGATTCAAGAACCATGTAATGTGCTTCCTCTTGATTTAGATTGTGATATCCTGGCTCATACTGCTTTCTTGCTGTTGTTCACATTATGTTTTATTTTTTTTCCTTCAGATTTTTTAAATTAAATGAGTGAGTGAGTAAGTGTTCAGTGGTATCTTGACTCCTTGCAACCACATGGCCTGTAGCCCATGAAGATCCTCTGTCCATGAAATTTTTCAGGCAAGAATACTTGAGTGGATTGCCATTTCCTCCTCCAGGAGATTGTTTCTACCCAGCGCTCAGGCCTGTGTCTCCTGAGTCTCCTGCACTGTAAGCAGATATTTTACTGCTGAGCCATTGGGGGAGCCCTTTTTATTCAATAGAGATTTTTAATTATTTTTTTCAGTTTTATTGAGATATAATTGATATGTAACACTGTATAGGTTTAAGATGTAAAATATGCTCATTTGATATACTAATACATCACAAAATGATTAGCAGGGTAGCATTCGTTAATACCTCCATCACCTTAGTACTTCTTTTTTGTGGTAAGAACATTTAACTTTCTTATTCTCTTAGCAACTTTCAAGAATATAATACAATATTGTTATGTATAATCACCGTACTATGTATTAGATTCCCCAGAACTTATTCATCTTATAATTGGAAGTTTGTATCTTTTGATCATTAACTTCCATTTCTACTCTTAACCACCAAGTTTTAGATGTGATGAGAGAAATATAGACGAGTTTTTACAAAATTTTTAAAAACTTTCTTAGTCTTATAAAGTAATTTAGAGATCGTCTAGGTATGATTTCTTTCAGTGGAAGAATTATTCAATTTTTACACCTTTTGAAGGTATTAACCCCTTCCTGGGTGAGGACATGGGTCCTCAGGGAAATCATACAGCCAGTATGTGGTAGAATCTATTCTATCTCACTAAATTTGTTTCAATTCTAGAGTTTTCTACCACACTGCTTGCTATATGCTAGCAGGCTTTGTGTGTAGCCAGGGTGAGTCTGGCCAATAGCCAATGTGGATCTCTACTCAGTTCTCTAGGCTCTGCATACTTGTCCTAGGCTAGGACTCTAGGCATCCTTCTGGACCCTCTGTGTTGCAGATTCAAGAACCATGTAATGTGCTTCCTCTTGATTTAGATTGTGATATCCTGGCTCATACTGCTTTCTTGCTGTTGTTCACATTATGTTTTATTTTTTTTCCTTCAGATTTTTTAAATTAAATGAGTGAGTGAGTAAGTGTTCAGTGGTATCTTGACTCCTTGCAACCACATGGCCTGTAGCCCATGAAGATCCTCTGTCCATGAAATTTTTCAGGCAAGAATACTTGAGTGGATTGCCATTTCCTCCTCCAGGAGATTGTTTCTACCCAGCGCTCAGGCCTGTGTCTCCTGAGTCTCCTGCACTGTAAGCAGATATTTTACTGCTGAGCCATTGGGGGAGCCCTTTTTATTCAATAGAGATTTTTAATTATTTTTTTCAGTTTTATTGAGATATAATTGATATGTAACACTGTATAGGTTTAAGATGTAAAATATGCTCATTTGATATACTAATACATCACAAAATGATTAGCAGGGTAGCATTCGTTAATACCTCCATCACCTTAGTACTTCTTTTTTGTGGTAAGAACATTTAACTTTCTTATTCTCTTAGCAACTTTCAAGAATATAATACAATATTGTTATGTATAATCACCGTACTATGTATTAGATTCCCCAGAACTTATTCATCTTATAATTGGAAGTTTGTATCTTTTGATCATTAACTTCCCATTTCTACTCTTAACCACCAACCCAGCCCCTGGAAATAATTCTACTCCCTATTCTATGAGTTTGCTTTTTTTAGATTCCACATATTAGTGACTTGGATGGATGGCATCTGTTGAATTGTGCTCAGTTGCTTACTCATGTCCAACTCTTTGTGACCTCAAAAACTCTACCCTGCCAGGGTCCTCTGTCCATGGAACTTATTCAGGCAAGAATACTGGAGTGGGTTTCCATTTCCTCCTCCAGGCGATCTTTCCCACTCAGGGATTGAACTTGTGTCTTGAATCTCCTGCATTGGCAGGTGGGTTCTTTACCACTGTGCTACTTGTGAAGCCCCATGTAAGTGATACCATATACTATTTGCTCTCTCGGTCTGGCGTATTTCATTTAGCATAATGCTCTCAAGGTCCATTCACATTGTCACAAATAGAAGAATTTCCTTCTTCTTCATGGCTGAATAACCATTACATATTTATGATAGTATATATTATATATATATGTGTGTGTGTGTGTATATATATATATATATAATATCTTCTTTATCCATTCATCTGTACACAGACACTCAGGTTGTTTCTGTATCTTGGCTATTGTGAATACTGTTGCAATGATTATGAGAATGCAGGTATCTTTTTGAGATTCTGATTTCATTTCCTTTGGCTATATACCCAGAAGTGGAATGGCTAAGTCACATGGTTGTTCTAGTTTTAATTTTTTTGAGGAAATTTCATTTTGTTTTATATAGTGACTGTGCTATCTTTTCATTGTCACAAACAGTGCATGAGGATTCCCTTTTCTCCATATTCTTGCTATTGTTTGTTATCTCTTGTATTCTTGATGGTAGCCATTCTAACAGGCATGAGGTGATACCTCATTGTGGTTTTGATATGCATTTCCCTCATGATTTGCAGTATTTAGCATATTTTCAGGTACCTTCTCGCCATTTGTATACATTCTTTGAATAATGTCCAGAATTTGTATATATTCTTTGAAAAAATATCTTTCCTCTGCATATTTTTAAGTCAGATTTTTTTCTCTTTAGTTCTGAGTTCCTTAAATATTTTTAATATTTACCCCTTATCAGATATATGCTTTGCAAATGTTTTCTCTCACTCTGCAGGTTGACTTTTCATTTTGTTAATTGTTTCTTTTGCAGTGTGGAGTTTTTAGTTTGATGTAATTTGGCTTTGTTTCTATTTTTTGTGCTAATACCACACTGTTCTGTTTACAACAGTTTTGTGGGTATAGTTTGAAATTAAGAACTATGATGCCTCCAACTTTGTTCTTCGAACTTTTTGGCTAATTGCAGTCTTTTGTGATTCTGTATTAATTTTAGACTTCCTTTTTCCTATCTTCTATATCATGTGCTTAGCAAATTATTTTACCTGTGGTTATTTTGAATACTCTTGTCATGCTAAAATTAACTGTTTAACATACCACCAAATTGTGGCATTAAGGTGCTATGAATTTGAGTAGCTACTTTAACCAGTGTGTTTTTTTTTTCACATGTTTTCATGCTACTAATTAGCACTCTTTCATTTCAGCTTGGAGAACTCCTTTCAGTGTATCTTGTAAGGGAGGTCTTGTGGTGGTGAACTACTTCAGTTTTTGTTTCTCTTGGAAGTTTTTCTTCTATTCAGCACTTTGAATATATTATCCCACTTTTTATGGACTATGAGGTTTCTGTTGAGAAATTCACTATGAGTTTCATGAACTCGGACTGTAAATTTCTCTCCAGATTTGGAAAGTTCTCAGTCATTATTTCCTTAAATATACTATCTGTTCTCTTCTCTTTTTGGAACTCCAATAATTGGTAAAATGATTCTTTTGATGGTACCCAGTAGATCACACAGGCTTTCTTTATTGATTTTTATTATTTGTTCTTTGTTTTCCTGACTCAATAAAGTTCCTGTTTTCTAACTCACAGATTCTTTCTTCCTTTTGATAAATTTTGGTGCTGATGTTCTCTATGCATTTTTAAACTGCATTTCTTTCATTGTGTACTTTAGCTCCACAATTTCTGTTTGGTAATTTTTTTGGATTTCTATCTTTTCCTTAAACATATTTTAATTGTGTGTTGATTTTCTGATTTCACTGAATTGTTTTTCTGAGCTTTCATGTAGCTCATTGAGTTTCCCTGAAAGAGTTAATTTGAATTTTTGTATTGGATAAATCCTGTATCTCTGTATCTTTGGGATCATCTGTTAGAAGATTATTGTGATCTTTTGGTGGTGTCATTTTCTTGATTTTTTCATACTCCATGAAGTTTTGTGTTGCTGTCTTTACATTTGAAGCAGCAATCACCTCCTATAGTCTTAAATGCCTTCAAGAAAGAAATACCTTCCATCAGCTCTGCTATGGGTACTGAGATTTTCTCAGACCTTCTATGGATACATCTGCTGTATGCTTCTTAGCAATCGTAAGTGCCTATGCCTTCTTTTATTCCTGCAACACAACAAGCTGAGAGCTGATAGCTTCCCTTCAATTTTCCAAAGATGGCAGTAAAGGTCAAATCTGTGGTCTCTCTCTCTAGCTCACAGAAAGGCTGGCTTTCTGTGCTTGCTCACTAACCATCTGCCAAAGCTCACCCTCACTGCCAGAACAGGGAGCACCCACAGAGATGGGCACAGGGTCACATGTGGGTGAGGTGCACAGGGTGCAGGGAGTGCTCATGAGGCAGCTGGGGAGACATGTGAGGTGCCTCCAGCCGTTCATGGGTGGCCTTCTTGATGGAGTCTGCAATATGGTTAGTAAGGCCTACATTCTTTTAAGGTCCTGCAAGAATCTTATTTATCTTTCTTCCAGACTCTTCACCACCCAACTCTAATCATTTAGCTCAGGATTCAGTAATCTAGAAGGCATAAGAGAGAAGGAAACCTCTTTAGCAGCATCCACAAGGCTGTGGAACCAGGGTGCTCACTCATGCTCGCATGTTCCCCCACTGGAGAAATCATCAACTGAGAAGATCTGTGGCCCCAAGTTTGCTACCTTGAGGGAGTAGCATTGTGGGTAAAGTCAAACTGTTCTTATTCTCTCCAATGTATTCAAATTTGTATTTGTTTGCACCAGTGGCATACTGGACCTTCTCTGGTGGAAACCTAAACTTCTATAAAGGCACTCTCATCCATAAGTGACTAAGACAGTGTTTTCCAGGGCTCCTGTACCATTGCTGAGAGAGGGTGAAGCCAGTTCAAAGTCTACTGCAGGGTCCACAGCTAGGACCCAAGGTTTATATGTCTGGTACCTGATATACAGGTGGGTAAGACTCCTTCTGGGTCCTTTGGCCTTTGGTGCTGGCTGGATCCCAAAGTAACCACAAAGGCATGGATGTACAAGGAGGCATGCCAAAGTGTTTTGTTGAAGGGGGATAAACATGAATAAGGGACATCTTAGTCATGATGCTGACATCACTTCAAATACATCACTTTTTGTCATGTTGACCCATAGGTTTCAGTGGTTTCCGGAGTTCCCTGAATTGCATCTTATCCTCTTCCCTAGATCCCTGCTACTCAGAGGGATGGGAACACCAGCAGCATGGTATCACCTGGAACTTGTTAGAAAGGCAGAATTTCAGGCCTCTTCTCAGATCCAATGAATTAGAATCTTCACCTTAACAAGATCTCGGGATGATTCATATGCCCATTAAAGTCTACAAAGCACACACTACATGACTTCTTTCTTAGCCATCACAGAGTAAATAGGCTGGCTTTCTGTGCTTGCTCACTAACCATCTGCCAAAGCTCACCCTCACTGCCAGAACAGGGAGCACCCACAGAGATGGGCACAGGGTCACATGTGGGTGAGGTGCACAGGGTGCAGGGAGTGCTCATGAGGCAGCTGGGGAGACATGTGAGGTGCCTCCAGCCGTTCATGGGTGGCCTTCTTGATGGAGTCTGCAATATGGTTAGTAAGGCCTACATTCTTTTAAGGTCCTGCAAGAATCTTATTTATCTTTCTTCCAGACTCTTCACCACCCAACTCTAATCATTTAGCTCAGGATTCAGTAATCTAGAAGGCATAAGAGAGAAGGAAACCTCTTTAGCAGCATCCACAAGGCTGTGGAACCAGGGTGCTCACTCATGCTCGCATGTTCCCCCACTGGAGAAATCATCAACTGAGAAGATCTGTGGCCCCAAGTTTGCTACCTTGAGGGAGTAGCATTGTGGGTAAAGTCAAACTGTTCTTATTCTCTC
This sequence comes from Tragulus kanchil, assembly GCA_022376925.1. Lineage (NCBI taxonomy): Eukaryota > Metazoa > Chordata > Mammalia > Artiodactyla > Tragulidae > Tragulus > Tragulus kanchil. The sequence goes on along the minus strand of JAIOJX010000004.1, from coordinate 237,232,590 downwards.
CAATGTATTCAAATTTGTATTTGTTTGCACCAGTGGCATACTGGACCTTCTCTGGTGGAAACCTAAACTTCTATAAAGGCACTCTCATCCATAAGTGACTAAGACAGTGTTTTCCAGGGCTCCTGTACCATTGCTGAGAGAGGGTGAAGCCAGTTCAAAGTCTACTGCAGGGTCCACAGCTAGGACCCAAGGTTTATATGTCTGGTACCTGATATACAGGTGGGTAAGACTCCTTCTGGGTCCTTTGGCCTTTGGTGCTGGCTGGATCCCAAAGTAACCACAAAGGCATGGATGTACAAGGAGGCATGCCAAAGTGTTTTGTTGAAGGGGGATAAACATGAATAAGGGACATCTTAGTCATGATGCTGACATCACTTCAAATACATCACTTTTTGTCATGTTGACCCATAGGTTTCAGTGGTTTCCGGAGTTCCCTGAATTGCATCTTATCCTCTTCCTAGATCCCTGCTACTCAGAGGGATGGGAACACCAGCAGCATGGTATCACCTGGAACTTGTTAGAAAGGCAGAATTTCAGGCCTCTTCTCAGATCCAATGAATTAGAATCTTCACCTTAACAAGATCTCGGGATGATTCATATGCCCATTAAAGTCTACAAAGCACACACTACATGACTTCTTTCTTAGCCATCACAGAGTAAATATGCTGCAGTTATCCTGCATTCCCATTGGATAAATTCTAGCCAATCAGAAATCTTGAGACAGTACTCTTTTCCATTGGAGTTATTCCTGCAGCCTGTAACTGCCTTATTCCTTTCTAGACTCTACTAGATATTACATTTATTTGGTTGCAATTGACAATAGTGCATGTGTGCACATGTGTGTGCACATGTGTGTGTAGACACATACATATGCAGAAGAAAGTATCTAGTTGAGGACTGTTTTTTCATCAAGAAGGCAGGTTTTTGAACTGAATATAAAAGAATAAGAAGTATTTTTTTAAAGGTAGAATTTGGAAACAGAGAAGGAAAAAGGAAATCCCTTAGAATCATGACCAATGACATTAGTCATTTCTTAGTAACAACGCATGTATTAATGCTTCACATACATTTCTCTCATTTAATCCTCACAGTTCTATGAATTAGGCTTATTATTATCTCCATTTTTACAAATGGGGAAATGGAAGTGCAAAGATATTAATTAACTTGCCCAAGGCTACAAAACAAGTAAATGATGGAGCAGGCCTTTGATCCCAGGCAGTATGAATAGCACACCCACGCTCTTAACCACATCACTACTTATAGAGAAATATGAGAAAAATGTATCTAGGTTTGAGGAAATTTGGACGCAACTCATTATACACCAAAGAGTCCAGATTAGTTAAAACATCATCTATAAAAAGAGAAGTAATTGGAAAGATGAGACAGCAAGAGAATTTCTACATAAAGGGTCTAGGGTAGAACAAAATGTACAAGGAGGCATGCCAAAGTGTTTTGTTGAAGGGGATAAACATGAATAAGGGACATCTTAGTCATGATGCTGACATCACTTCAAATACATCACTTTTGTCATGTTGACCCATAGGTTTCAGTGGTTTCCGGAGTTCCCTGAATTGCATCTTATCCTCTTCCCTAGATCCCTGCTACTCAGAGGGATGGGAACACCAGCAGCATGGTATCACCTGGAACTTGTTAGAAAGGCAGAATTTCAGGCCTCTTCTCAGATCCAATGAATTAGAATCTTCACCTTAACAAGATCTCGGGATGATTCATATGCCCATTAAAGTCTACAAAGCACACACTACATGACTTCTTTCTTAGCCATCACAGAGTAAATATGCTGCAGTTATCCTGCATTCCCATTGGATAAATTCTAGCCAATCAGAAATCTTGAGACAGTACTCTTTTCCATTGGAGTTATTCCTGCAGCCTGTAACTGCCTTATTCCTTTCTAGACTCTACTAGATATTACATTTATTTGGTTGCAATTGACAATAGTGCATGTGTGCACATGTGTGTGCACATGTGTGTGTAGACACATACATATGCAGAAGAAAGTATCTAGTTGAGGACTGTTTTTTCATCAAGAAGGCAGGTTTTTGAACTGAATATAAAAGAATAAGAAGTATTTTTTTAAAGGTAGAATTTGGAAACAGAGAAGGAAAAAGGAAATCCCTTAGAATCATGACCAATGACATTAGTCATTTCTTAGTAACAACGCATGTATTAATGCTTCACATACATTTCTCTCATTTAATCCTCACAGTTCTATGAATTAGGCTTATTATTATCTCCATTTTTACAAATGGGGAAATGGAAGTGCAAAGATATTAATTAACTTGCCCAAGGCTACAAAACAAGTAAATGATGGAGCAGGCCTTTGATCCCAGGCAGTATGAATAGCACACCCACGCTCTTAACCACATCACTACTTATAGAGAAATATGAGAAAAATGTATCTAGGTTTGAGGAAATTTGGACGCAACTCATTATACACCAAAGAGTCCAGATTAGTTAAAACATCATCTATAAAAAGAGAAGTAATTGGAAAGATGAGACAGCAAGAGAATTTCTACATAAAGGGTCTAGGGTAGAAATTCAGTAAAGGAGTTGCTTAGGGTCCTACCTTGATGTTTCATTTACATAATGAGTACTCTTTTTCATTTGATGTATGAAATTTAAGATGACATATTGGCAGTAGTGGGTGCAGGCAAGGGCTAATAAATAAACATAAGTAGAGGAAGCTAGTTTTTGTCAGGGCCAAATCTGGAGAACGTAGCTGGGGTGAGATAAGCAGGGCCTCAAATGCTGAATGGGCCCAAATTAATGACTAGTCTGGGATTTTTGTGTGAAAGAGACTGGGGGGAAAGGGCTATTAAGGGCTCTGAGAGGTAGAGGAGTTGGGAAGTTACTGTTGTAGACTAAGAGGTAGTTAGACCTCAGCTAGAGCAGAGCCTGCTAGTTTACAAACAAAGAGACAGTAGAAACTATACCTTATGACTGATATGGGCAGGACGGAGTGGAAACAGCTAACATTTACTCTAGTATTTTGAAACTCAGTGACTTGAAGTCTGATAGAATGACTGACAAAAATGGAATAATTCAAGACAAAGCTGATTTGGACAGATTATAGATCTAGCTTCTATTTAAACACTTGCAAGGACAGAGGTCACTTTAGTAGGCTACACAGCCTGTTCTATCATGATATAATTCAAATCATTATTATTATTTTAATCTTTTTTGGAGGGGGGCACTTCTATTGGTCTTTCATTTATCTATTTTCATCCATCTTTGTTCTTTGGCTCATGTGGGCTTCCCATCACAGTGGCTTCTCTCGTTGCAGAGTACTGGCTCTGGGCTCATGTGCTCCAGAGCTCTGGCTTGGTAGTTGGACACATGGGTTCAGTTGCTCCACGGCACATGGGATCTTCTCAGGCCAGGGATCAAACTGGTAAGGCGGTGTCCTTACCCACTGGACCACCAGGGAAGTCCTCATTGTCATTATTTTAAATTTTGTATTTATTTATGTTTTATTTTTGACTGTGATGGGTCTTTGTTGCTATGCTTGGGCTTCTTATTGAAGTAGCTTCTCTTGTTGTGGAGCACAGGCTCTAGGATATGTGGGTGCACAGATTTTGTTGTCCTGTGGCATGTGGAATCTTCCTGGACCAGGGATCACATCCATTTCCCCTGCATTGGGAAATGGATTCTTAACCACTGGACCACCAGGAAAGTCCTCAAATTATTATTGACGAGAGAACTAAGAATCATATTAGAGGGAAAATGTTTCTGAAATCCAAAGTAAGCTAATCTTGAAATACGGTGGTCACACTACTCCAGGAATATTTTTTCTATATATAATTAGAAAAGAGTAATACATCATTGAGCTTCCCCTGTGGCTAATCAGATAAAAAGTCTGCATGCAATGCAAGAGATGCAAGAGATGCTGCTTCCATCCCTGGGTCTGGAAATTCTCCTGGAGGAGGAAATAGCAACTCATTCTAGTGTTCTTGCCTGGAGAATCTCATGGACAGAGGAGTCTGACATGCTACAGTCCATGGGTTGAGAAGACTTGTACACAATTGACTGTCTGAGCATGCACACACATTATTAAATAAAATAGATTGATACTTTAAGTCTTATAGTAACACGTGAAATTTTAGATGAAAAACCTGAAGGAAAGATAAAAATTAGATGAGAGAAAAATGTGTTCCAAAAAGAAGGAATAACTTGTATGAACATCTTGGGGTGATAAGGAACAGGCAGAGAATCTGGGGAACTGCAATTAGTTTTGACCAGATAGAGGATAGACAGGCGAGCAGATCCCAAAGCCTTTTGTTTGAGGACCTAGGGGTTTAAACTGTTTAGATTTCATAATTATTTTTTTTTTTTGTTCTTTGGCTCATGTGGGCTTCCCATCACAGTGGCTTCTCTCGTTGCAGAGTACTGGCTCTGGGCTCATGTGCTCCAGTGCTCTGGCTTAGTTGGACACATGGGTTCAGTTGCTCCACGGCACATGGGATCTTCTCAGGCCAGGGATCAAACTGGTAAGGCGGTGTCCTTACCCACTGGACCACCAGGGAAGTCCTCATTGTCATTATTTTAAATTTTGTATTTATTTATGTTTTATTTTTGACTGTGATGGGTCTTTGTTGCTATGCTTGGGCTTCTTATTGAAGTAGCTTCTCTTGTTGTGGAGCACAGGCTCTAGGATATGTGGGTGCACAGATTTTGTTGTCCTGTGGCATGTGGAATCTTCCTGGACCAGGGATCACATCCATTTCCCCTGCATTGGGAAATGGATTCTTAACCACTGGACCACCAGGAAAGTCCTCAAATTATTATTGACGAGAGAACTAAGAATCATATTAGAGGGAAAATGTTTCTGAAATCCAAAGTAAGCTAATCTTGAAATACGGTGGTCACACTACTCCAGGAATATTTTTTCTATATATAATTAGAAAAGAGTAATACATCATTGAGCTTCCCCTGTGGCTAATCAGATAAAAAGTCTGCATGCAATGCAAGAGATGCAAGAGATGCTGCTTCCATCCCTGGGTCTGGAAATTCTCCTGGAGGAGGAAATAGCAACTCATTCTAGTGTTCTTGCCTGGAGAATCTCATGGACAGAGGAGTCTGACATGCTACAGTCCATGGGTTGAGAAGACTTGTACACAATTGACTGTCTGAGCATGCACACACATTATTAAATAAAATAGATTGATACTTTAAGTCTTATAGTAACACGTGAAATTTTAGATGAAAAACCTGAAGGAAAGATAAAAATTAGATGAGAGAAAAATGTGTTCCAAAAAGAAGGAATAACTTGTATGAACATCTTGGGGTGATAAGGAACAGGCAGAGAATCTGGGGAACTGCAATTAGTTTTGACCAGATAGAGGATAGACAGGCGAGCAGATCCCAAAGCCTAGTGAGCCAGGTAAACTGTTTAGATTTCATAACTACAGAGGGAACCTAGGGTAGACATTACTACTGCCCACCAACATCTGGTTCTCTTCTCATTCTAGGTCACATTTAAGACTCTGCTTCTCAGAACACTTATAGCTGGGAGGATGTGGCTAGTTCTGGTAATATAATGTACACAGAAATTGGACTGTGGTTAATAAAGCCCATCCCCAAAGACGTTAATGTTCTAATTCCAAGAACCTGTCAATATATTAACTTACATGGCTAAGTCATTTTGCAGATGCATTGAAGTTAAATGTTGAGATGGCGCAGCTATCCTGGATTATCCAATGAAAGTGAAAGTGTTAGTTGCTCAGTTGTGTCCAATTCTCTGCGACCCCATGGACTGTAACCCACCAGGCTCCTCTATCCATGGAATTCTCCAGGCAAGAATACTAGAGTGGGTTGCCATTCCCTTCTCCAGGGGACCTTCATCCAGGAATTTAATCTGGGCCTCATACACTGCAAGCAGATTCTTTACCATCTGAGCCACCAGCTAAGCCCTCAGAATACCTAATGGGCCAATGTAATTGTAAGGATTTAGAAGAAATGTGTTAGCGGGAGGGAGGGAGTGAGGGCAGAAGGGAGAGAGGGAGGATAGAATCAGGAGAGAGAGAGAGAGGAATTTGAAGATATTATACGGCTAGTTTTGGAGATGGAGGAATGGCCCTGAGCCAAGGAATGTAAGTACCCTCTAGAAGCTAGGAAAGGCAAAGAAGAGGATTCTCTCTTAGCCCCTCCAGAAAGAACCAGTTGACACCTAGACTTCAGCTCAGTGAGACCCAGTTGAGCCTCTTGACCATCAGAGTTTGTAAGATAAAAGCATTGTATCATCCTAAACCAGTCCCCTCCTGCTAGTTTGTTATTGGTAGAAACAGGAAACTATCACATGTCCTGAGGTAATGAAACTCTCTGAAGGATTCTATATTCCTCTCAACCACAGAAGCCCTTTGATGGCAGAGCAATGAGGTGAGTCTAATCTGGCCTGGTGATAAGGAAAGCTGCCTGGGAGAGACCCTGATCTAGGCACAGGTGAAAGAGAAACTTTCTGTCTTTTAAATGATTGAGATTTTGGTTTTGATATAGAAGCATTAACCTATTTTATTCTGACACCTACAAAGCCATTAATGATTTTTGAGTAGAAAAGCACCATGATCATATTTGTGTTTCCATTATTATTTTAGCTGCAGTGTGGAGAAGGGGTTGGAGGGGCAGGTTCTTTTTTTTTTTTAATTAAAATTTTTTTTTTTTTTAAACAGAGTTTTGTTTTTTACTGCCCCACATCAACCTGAATGTGAGGGGCAGATTTTTTACCGTCTGAGCCACCAGGGAAGACCCAAAGTATTTAACTAGAAGACAATTATAGCCATCCAGGAAAAATAGAACCATGACTGGTGGGAATATGCAGAGAAAATGACAGTTTGAAAGAGGTTTTTGGAAGCTGAATCAACAAGGTTTGGAGATTCAATGGATATAGGATGTGAGGGAGAAAGAAGACATGAGGATGACCAAGTTTCTTGTTTGGGAGGTGGATGGTGGTGCCCATTGTTGAAAAAGGGGACATGAGAGAAGGACGATGAGAGCAAGGAGATGAGGAATTTCTGTTGGCCACCCACAGGCAGGTACATTGTGGGAAGGAGAACATATGGATCTGGAGCTCCGTGAGTGCTTTAAGCTAGAGATTAGACTAAAATCATCAGCATAGGAATGGTAAACAGATTCATTCACTCAGTAAGTATTGGAGTGCTTACTATGTGATGAGCTCTAGGCACTGGGAATTTAGTAAGGAAAACAGACTAAAAATCTCAGCCCTCATATGGTGTGCATTCTAGTGGAGATGAACCAAGACCAGAGGGGAATGTTTCCTGAAGAAAGCATTCAATTTCTATTAAATGCTATAGAGAAAACAAGAAAGAGACTGAAAAGTACATGTTCACTTTGGAGTAGTGGTCAGAGTCATTGATAAGAGCAGTTTCAAGGAGTCCGCAGCAAGTCTAGACTTGAGTGGGCTACAACAGGAGAAACATTATAGGTTTCTTTTTTTTTATTATTTTAAACCTTTATTTTACTTTTAACTTTTACAGAGTTTTGTTGTTTACAGATATGTATGTTCTCAGATTAGTCATATGTATATCCCCCCCTTCCCTCCCCTCCCGACCATCACACAGCACCCCTGAAGGATCCCCTTTTCTCACAGAGTAATGACTAGAGCTATTTTCTTCACTTATGATAGCACAGGCCTTCATGCTACTTCCTTTACGCCTCTCACCCACTGTTCCTTCCCCACAATGTCCATATGTCCACTGTCCATGTCTGTCTTTCTGTCGCTTCACTGCATGTGCCATCATCACCATCCTACTAGATTCCATATATATGTGTTAATATACTGTATTTGTCCTTCTCTTTTTGACTGACTTCACTTTTTATGATATGTTCTAGATCCAGCCACCTCATTAGGGTTGATTCTTCTGCATTTCTCTTTACAGCTGTGTAGTATTCCATTGTATATATGTACCAGAGCTTTTGGATCCATTCGTTCGTCGATGGGCATCTAGGTTCCTTCCATGTTCTAGCTATTGTATAGAGAGCTGCAATGAACATTGGGGTACAGGTGCTTCTTTCAGTTTTGATTTCGTCAGGGTATAAGCCTAAGAGTGGGATTGCTGGGTCATATGGTGCTTCTATTTTTAGTTTTTTAAGAAATCTCCAGACTATCTTCCATAGAGGCTGTGTCAATTTACACTCCCACCAGCAATGCAGGAGTGTTCCCTTTTCTCCACAGCCTCTCCAGCATTTATTGTCTGTCGATTTGCGGATGATGGCCATTCTGACGGGCGTGAGGTGATATTGTAGTTTTGATTTGCATTTCTCTAATTATTAGTGAAGTTGAGCATCGTTTCATGTGTTTTTGGGCCATCTGTATGTCATCATTGGAGAGGTGTCTGTTTAGGTCCTTTTCCCATTTTTTGATTGGGTTGTTCGTTTTTCCAGTGCTGAGTTGTCTGAGTTGCTTGTAGATTTTGGAGATTAATTCTTTGTCTGTTGTTTCATTTGCTATGATTTTCTCCCACTCTGTGGGCTGTCTGTTTAGCTTTTTAACAGACTTGAGTGGGCTACAACAGGAGAAAAAAAATTATAGGTTTCTTTTTTATTATTTTAAACCTTTATTTTACTTTTAACTTTTACAGAGTTTTGTTGTTTACAGATATGTATGTTCTCAGATTAGTCATATGTATATCCCCCCCTTCCCTCCCCTCCCGACCATCACACAGCACCCCTGAAGGATCCCCTTTTCTCACAGAGTAATGACTAGAGCTATTTTCTTCACTTATGATAGCACAGGCCTTCATGCTACTTCCTTTACGCCTCTCACCCACTGTTCCTTCCCCACAATGTCCATATGTCCACTGTCCATGTCTGTCTTTCTGTCGCTTCACTGCATGTGCCATCATCACCATCCTACTAGATTCCATATATATGTGTTAATATACTGTATTTGTCCTTCTCTTTTTGACTGACTTCACTTTTTATGATATGTTCTAGATCCAGCCACCTCATTAGGGTTGATTCTTCTGCATTTCTCTTTACAGCTGTGTAGTATTCCATTGTATATATGTACCAGAGCTTTTGGATCCATTCGTTCGTCGATGGGCATCTAGGTTCCTTCCATGTTCTAGCTATTGTATAGAGAGCTGCAATGAACATTGGGGTACAGGTGCTTCTTTCAGTTTTGATTTCGTCAGGGTATAAGCCTAAGAGTGGGATTGCTGGGTCATATGGTGCTTCTATTTTTAGTTTTTTAAGAAATCTCCAGACTATCTTCCATAGAGGCTGTGTCAATTTACACTCCCACCAGCAATGCAGGAGTGTTCCCTTTTCTCCACAGCCTCTCCAGCATTTATTGTCTGTCGATTTGCGGATGATGGCCATTCTGACGGGCGTGAGGTGATATTGTAGTTTTGATTTGCATTTCTCTAATTATTAGTGAAGTTGAGCATCGTTTCATGTGTTTTTGGGCCATCTGTATGTCATCATTGGAGAGGTGTCTGTTTAGGTCCTTTTCCCATTTTTTGATTGGGTTGTTCGTTTTTCCAGTGCTGAGTTGTCTGAGTTGCTTGTAGATTTTGGAGATTAATTCTTTGTCTGTTGTTTCATTTGCTATGATTTTCTCCCACTCTGTGGGCTGTCTGTTTAGCTTTTTTGTAATTTCTTTAGCTGTACAAAAGCTTTTAAGTTTCATTAGGTCCCACATGTTCATTTGTCTTTTTAGTTCTACTATTCTAGTAGGTGGGTCAGAGAAGATCTTGCTTTGATTGATGTCCTTGAGGGTTTTGCCTATATTCTCCTCTAAGAGTTTGATGGTTTCTGGCCTTACATTTAAGTCTTTAATCCGTTTTGAGTTGATCTCAGTGTATGGTGTCAGGGTATGTTCCAACTTCATTTTCTTGCATGTAGCTGTCCAATTTTCCCAGCACCATTTGTTGAAGAGGCTGTCTTTGTCCCATTTTATATGTTCGCCTCCTTTGTCAAAAATAAGGTACCCATAGGTACGTGGGTTTATCTCTGGGTTCTCGATCTTGTTCCATTGGTCGATATTTCTGTTTTTGTGCCAGTACCATACTGTCTTGATGACTGTTGCTTTGTAGTAGAGTCTGAAGTTGGGGAGGCTGATCCCTCCAGCTCCATTCTTCTTCCTGAGGATTGCTTTGGCTATTCGAGGCCTTTTGTGTTTCCATATGAACTGTGTTATTCGTTGGTCTAGTTCTGTGAAGAATGTTATTGGAAGTTTGATAGGGATCGCATTGAATCTATAGATGACATTTGGTAGTATGGTCATTTTCACAATATTGATTCTCCCGACCCAGGAACATGGAATATTTCTCCATCTGTTTAACTCTTCTTTAATTTCTCTCATGAGTGTCTTGTAATTTTCTGTGTACAGTTCTTTTGTTTCTTTGGGTAGGTTTATTCCTAGATATTTGATTCTTTTGGTTGCGATGGTGAAGGGGATTGCCTCTTTGATTTCATTTTCTGATTTTTCATTGTTTGTGTATAGGAATGCCAGTGATTTCTGTATATTGATTTTGTATCCTGCAACTTTGCTGAATTCGCTGATTAACTCTAGTAGTTTTAAAATAGTGTCTTTGGGATTTTCTACGTATAATATCATGTCATCTGCAAATAGAGTTTGACTTCTTCTTTTCCAATCTGGATTCCTTTGATTTCTTTCTCTTCTCTTATTGCTGTTGCTAGAACTTCCAGGACTATGTTGAATAAGAGTGGTGAAAGTGGACACCCTTGTCTTGTTCCTGATCTTAGAGGGAATGCTTTGAGTTTTTCACCATTGAGGATAATGTCCGCTGTGGGCTTCTCATATATGGCTTTCACTATGTTAAGATAAGTTCCTTCTATGCCCATTTTTTGAAGAGTTTTTATCATAAATGGATGCTGTACTTTGTCAAAGGCTTTTTCTGCATCTATTGAGATGATCATGTGATTTTTGTCTTTCAATTTGTTGATATGGTGTATCACATTGATTGATTTGCGGATGTTGAAGAATCCTTGCATGCCTGGGATGAACCCAACTTGATCGTGATGAATGAGCTTTTTGAGGTGTTGCTGAATTCTGTTTGCTAGAATTTTGTTGAGGATTTTGGCATCTAGATTCATCAGTGAAATTGGCCTATAATTTTCTTTTTTTGTGATGTCTTTGCCTGGCTTTGGTATCAGGGTGATGGTGGCCTCGTAGAATGTGTTTGGAAGTGTTCCTTCCTGGGCAATTTTTTGGAAGAGTTTTAGAAGGACAGGCATTAGCTCTTCTTTAAATGTTTGGTAGAATTCACTTGTGAAACCATCTGGCCCTGGGCTTTTATTTTGGTAGTATGGTCATTTTCACAATATTGATTCTCCCGACCCAGGAACATGGAATATTTCTCCATCTGTTTAACTCTTCTTTAATTTCTCTCATGAGTGTCTTGTAATTTTCTGTGTACAGTTCTTTTGTTTCTTTGGGTAGGTTTATTCCTAGATATTTGATTCTTTTGGTTGCGATGGTGAAGGGGATTGCCTCTTTGATTTCATTTTCTGATTTTTCATTGTTTGTGTATAGGAATGCCAGTGATTTCTGTATATTGATTTTGTATCCTGCAACTTTGCTGAATTCGCTGATTAACTCTAGTAGTTTTAAAATAGTGTCTTTGGGATTTTCTACGTATAATATCATGTCATCTGCAAATAGAGTTTGACTTCTTCTTTTCCAATCTGGATTCCTTTGATTTCTTTCTCTTCTCTTATTGCTGTTGCTAGAACTTCCAGGACTATGTTGAATAAGAGTGGTGAAAGTGGACACCCTTGTCTTGTTCCTGATCTTAGAGGGAATGCTTTGAGTTTTTCACCATTGAGGATAATGTCCGCTGTGGGCTTCTCATATATGGCTTTCACTATGTTAAGATAAGTTCCTTCTATGCCCATTTTTTGAAGAGTTTTTATCATAAATGGATGCTGTACTTTGTCAAAGGCTTTTTCTGCATCTATTGAGATGATCATGTGATTTTTATCTTTCAATTTGTTGATATGGTGTATCACATTGATTGATTTGCGGATGTTGAAGAATCCTTGCATGCCTGGGATGAACCCAACTTGATCGTGATGAATGAGCTTTTTGAGGTGTTGCTGAATTCTGTTTGCTAGAATTTTGTTGAGGATTTTGGCATCTAGATTCATCAGTGAAATTGGCCTATAATTTTCTTTTTTTGTGATGTCTTTGCCTGGCTTTGGTATCAGGGTGATGGTGGCCTCGTAGAATGTGTTTGGAAGTGTTCCTTCCTGGGCAATTTTTTGGAAGAGTTTTAGAAGGACAGGCATTAGCTCTTCTTTAAATGTTTTGTAGAATTCACTTGTGAAACCATCTGGCCCTGGGCTTTTATTTTTGGGTAGATTTTTGATCACAAGGTCGATTTCTGAGCTTGTGATTGGCTTGTTCATAGTTTCTATTTCTTCCTGGTTGAGTCTTGGGAGATTAATCTTCTCTAAGAAACTGTCCATTTCTTCCAGGTTGTCCAGTTTGTTGCCATAGAGTTGTTCATAATAGTCTCTTAGAATCCTTTGGATTTCTGCATTACCCGTTGTAATCTCTCCTTTTTCATTTTTGATTTTGGTGATCTGGTTCTTCTCTCTTTTTCTTGATGAGTCTGGCCAGTGGTGTGTCGATTTTATTGACTTTTTCAAAGAACCAGCTTTTTGTTTTATTTATCTTTACTATTGTTTCTTTTGTTTCTTTTTCATTTATTTCTGCTCTGATCTTTATGATTTCCCTTCTTCTGCTGGCTTTGGGGTGTTTTTGTTCTTCTTTTTCCAGTTGTTTTAAGCGTAAGGTAAGGTCGTCTGTTTGAGATTTTCCTAGTTTCTTGAGGTGGGATTGAATTGCTATAAACTTCCCTCTTAGAACTGCTTTTGCAGTATCCCATAGGTTTTGCACTGTCGTGTGTTCATTGTCATTTTCTTCTAGGAATTTTTGTATTTCTCCTTTGATTTCCTCAATGATCATTTGGTTTTTTAGGTATGTGTTGTTTAATCTCCATGTGTTTGTGCTTTTAGCGTTTTTTTTCCTGTAGTTGATCTCTAGTCTCACTGCATTGTGGTCCGAGAAGATGGTTGATAGAATTTCAGTTTTCTTGAATTGACTGAGGATTGATTTGTGGCCCAAGATGTGGTCTATCCTGGAGAATGTTCCGTGAGCACTTGAGAAGAAAGTGTATTCTTCTGCTTTTGGATGGAAAGTCCTAAAGATATCAATGAGGTCCATTTCTTCTAGTGTGGCATTTAAGGCTTGTGTTTCTTTATTAATTTTCTGTTTGGATGATCTGTCCATTGGTGTGAGAGGAGTGTTAAAGTCTCCTACTATGATTGTGTTGCTGTCAATGTCTTCTTTTATGTCTGAAAGTGTTTGTCTTATGTATTGGGGTGCTCCTGCGTTGGGAGCATAGATATTTATGATTGTTATGTCTTCTTCTTGGATGGATCCCTTAATCATGATGTAGTGACCTGCCTTGTCTCTTAGAATCTTCTTTACTTTAAAATCTATTTTGTCTGATATGAGGATTGCTACTCCAGCTTTGTTTTGATTTCCATTTGCATGGAATATCTGGCCCTGGGCTTTTATTTTTGGTAGATTTTTGATCACAAGGTCGATTTCTGAGCTTGTGATTGGCTTGTTCATAGTTTCTATTTCTTCCTGGTTGAGTCTTGGGAGATTAATCTTCTCTAAGAAACTGTCCATTTCTTCCAGGTTGTCCAGTTTGTTGCCATAGAGTTGTTCATAATAGTCTCTTAGAATCCTTTGGATTTCTGCATTACCCGTTGTAATCTCTCCTTTTTCATTTTTGATTTTGGTGATCTGGTTCTTCTCTCTCTTTTTCTTGATGAGTCTGGCCAGTGGTGTGTCGATTTTATTGACTTTTTCGAAGAACCAGCTTTTTGTTTTATTTATCTTTACTATTGTTTCTTTTGTTTCTTTTTCATTTATTTCTGCTCTGATCTTTATGATTTCCCTTCTTCTGCTGGCTTTGGGGTGTTTTTGTTCTTCTTTTTCCAGTTGTTTTAAGCGTAAGGTAAGGTCGTCTGTTTGAGATTTTCCTAGTTTCTTGAGGTGGGATTGAATTGCTATAAACTTCCCTCTTAGAACTGCTTTTGCAGTATCCCATAGGTTTTGCACTGTCGTGTGTTCATTGTCATTTTCTTCTAGGAATTTTTGTATTTCTCCTTTGATTTCCTCAATGATCATTTGGTTTTTTAGGTATGTGTTGTTTAATCTCCATGTGTTTGTGCTTTTAGCGTTTTTTTTCCGGTAGTTGATCTCTAGTCTCACTGCATTGTGGTCCGAGAAGATGGTTGATAGAATTTCAGTTTTCTTGAATTGACTGAGGATTGATTTGTGGCCCAAGATGTGGTCTATCCTGGAGAATGTTCCGTGAGCACTTGAGAAGAAAGTGTATTCTTCTGCTTTTGGATGGAAAGTCCTAAAGATATCAATGAGGTCCATTTCTTCTAGTGTGGCATTTAAGGCTTGTGTTTCTTTATTAATTTTCTGTTTGGATGATCTGTCCATTGGTGTGAGAGGAGTGTTAAAGTCTCCTACTATGATTGTGTTGCTGTCAATGTCTTCTTTTATGTCTGAAAGTGTTTGTCTTATGTATTGGGGTGCTCCTGCGTTGGGAGCATAGATATTTATGATTGTTATGTCTTCTTCTTGGATGGATCCCTTAATCATGATGTAGTGACCTGCCTTGTCTCTTAGAATCTTCTTTACTTTAAAATCTATTTTGTCTGATATGAGGATTGCTACTCCAGCTTTGTTTTGATTTCCATTTGCATGGAATATCTTTTTCCAGCCTCTCACTTTCAGTCTATGAGTGTCTCTAGGTCTGAAATGAGTTTCCTGGAGGCAGCATATGTATGGGTCGTGTTTTTGGATCCATTCAGCCACTCAGTGTCTTTTGGTTGGGGCATTTAGTCCATTGACAGTCAAAGTAATTATTGATACAAATGATCCTATTGTCATCTTCATAGATGTTATGATGGGTTTGTTTCGTGGATCTTCTCCTTTTATACTTGTTTTCTATATAAGTCCCTTTAACACTTGTTGTAAGGCTGGTTTGGTGTGACTAAATTCTTTTAATTTTTGCTTGTCTGTAAAGCTTTTGATTTCTCCATCAATTTTGAATGAGATCCTTGCAGGGTAGAGGATTCTTGGTTGCAGATTATTCTCTTTCAGCCGTTTAAATGTGTCCTGCCATTCCCTTCTGGCCTGCAGAGTTTCTGTTGAAAGATCAGCTGTTAAACGGATGGGCTTTCCCTTGTATGTCACTAGTTGCTTTTCCCTTGCTGCTTTGAGAATTCTATCTTTGTGTTTAATTTGTGTTAACTTCATTAATATGTGTCTTGGTGTGTTTTTTCTCGGATTGATTCTGTATGGTACTCTTTGTGCTTCTTGGACTTGATTGACTATTTCTTTTCCCATGCTGGGGAAATTTTCAACTATAATCTCTTCAAAAATTTTCTCATAGCCTTTCTTTTCTTCTTCTTCTGGAACCCCTATAATTCGAATATTGGTGCGTTTGATATTATCCCAGAGGTCTCTGAGGCTGTCCTCTGCTTTTTTCATTCTTTGAGCTAGAGTCTG
Source organism: Tragulus kanchil (assembly GCA_022376925.1). NCBI lineage: Eukaryota > Metazoa > Chordata > Mammalia > Artiodactyla > Tragulidae > Tragulus > Tragulus kanchil. The sequence goes on along the minus strand of JAIOJX010000004.1, from coordinate 237,216,986 downwards.
TTTTTCAGCATTTACTTCCACCATTTTATCTTCCAGCTCACTTATCCGGTCTTCTGTCTCAGATACTCTGCTCTTGATTCCTTCTACAGTGTTTTTCAGTTCAGCAATTGAGTTGTTTGTCTCTGTTACTTTTTTGGTAAGTTCTTGTATTTCTTTATTCAGTGTGTTAGTTGTATCTTGCAATTTCTCTGAAATTCTGTTTTCAGTGTCTTATGTATTGGGGTGCTCCTGCGTTGGGAGCATAGATATTTATGATTGTTATGTCTTCTTCTTGGATGGATCCCTTAATCATGATGTAGTGACCTGCCTTGTCTCTTAGAATCTTCTTTACTTTAAAATCTATTTTGTCTGATATGAGGATTGCTACTCCAGCTTTGTTTTGATTTCCATTTGCATGGAATATCTTTTTCCAGCCTCTCACTTTCAGTCTATGAGTGTCTCTAGGTCTGAAATGAGTTTCCTGGAGGCAGCATATGTATGGGTCGTGTTTTTGGATCCATTCAGCCACTCAGTGTCTTTTGGTTGGGGCATTTAGTCCATTGACAGTCAAAGTAATTATTGATACAAATGATCCTATTGTCATCTTCATAGATGTTATGATGGGTTTGTTTCGTGGATCTTCTCCTTTTATACTTGTTTTCTATATAAGTCCCTTTAACACTTGTTGTAAGGCTGGTTTGGTGTGACTAAATTCTTTTAATTTTTGCTTGTCTGTAAAGCTTTTGATTTCTCCATCAATTTTGAATGAGATCCTTGCAGGGTAGAGGATTCTTGGTTGCAGATTATTCTCTTTCAGCCGTTTAAATGTGTCCTGCCATTCCCTTCTGGCCTGCAGAGTTTCTGTTGAAAGATCAGCTGTTAAACGGATGGGCTTTCCCTAGTATGTCACTAGTTGCTTTTCCCTTGCTGCTTTGAGAATTCTATCTTTGTGTTTAATTTGTGTTAACTTCATTAATATGTGTCTTGGTGTGTTTTTTCTCGGATTGATTCTGTATGGTACTCTTTGTGCTTCTTGGACTTGATTGACTATTTCTTTTCCCATGCTGGGGAAATTTTCAACTATAATCTCTTCAAAAATTTTCTCATAGCCTTTCTTTTCTTCTTCTTCTGGAACCCCTATAATTCGAATATTGGTGCGTTTGATATTATCCCAGAGGTCTCTGAGGCTGTCCTCTGCTTTTTTCATTCTTTGAGCTAGAGTCTGTTTTTCAGCATTTACTTCCACCATTTTATCTTCCAGCTCACTTATCCGGTCTTCTGTCTCAGATACTCTGCTCTTGATTCCTTCTACAGTGTTTTTCAGTTCAGCAATTGAGTTGTTTGTCTCTGTTACTTTTTTGGTAAGTTCTTGTATTTCTTTATTCAGTGTGTTAGTTGTATCTTGCAATTTCTCTGAAATTCTGTTTTCAGTGTCTTTGATCATCTTTACTATCATTCTTCTGAAATCACTTTCAGAAAGTTTGTCCAAATTCTCTTCATTAATTTGATCTTGTGTGTTTGTGGATTGTTCCTTCACTTGTGTGGTATTTCTCTGCCGTTTCATTGTTATTATTAATTTTTTAGAACTGACTCTTTTTGGGATTTCCTTTTCCCAGACTTTGAGTTACGTGTGTTGGTGTTTGTTGTTTGGATGGGGCTTCTATTCTGGGTGATGCTGGTGATTGGGTGATGTCAGGACTTGCATACAAGTGATTACCTTTGTTGGTGTTCTCACTTGTTCTCACTCTTTAGTGTTAGGCGTTCTCTAGTATTGTAGAGTTTTGGAGTCAGTGCACCCTCCTTAAAACCCCGGGGCTTGTTGCCTGACCAGGGAATGAAGATTTCACGGCTGGTTTGTTATGGCATTAAATGATATTAAAACATATATATGCAAATGAGAAACAGAAGGTATACCTTTGACAAATGGCAATTTAAAAATTATGCAAGTACTATCTAGCGTATTGAATTATACACATAAACATATACAGCTATAACATAACCCAAGCATTCCAATCAAAAATACAGTACAATACGTTAGCACGGCGAATAGAGAAATCCAAGAATGATATCCACCAGTTAATAAGCAAACTAAGTAGAGCACCAATTGGAGAATAATGCTAGAGCAGGATCCCCATTGGGGATAAGGCAATGAGGACAGAACAGACTAAGAAATATGGTGGGGAATTCTCCCATCAACTATAATCTCTTCAAAATTTTCTCATAGCCTTTCTTTTCTTCTTCTTCTGGAACCCCTATAATTCGAATATTGGTGCGTTTGATATTATCCCAGAGGTCTCTGAGGCTGTCCTCTGCTTTTTTCATTCTTTGAGCTAGAGTCTGTTTTTCAGCATTTACTTCCACCATTTTATCTTCCAGCTCACTTATCCGGTCTTCTGTCTCAGATACTCTGCTCTTGATTCCTTCTACAGTGTTTTTCAGTTCAGCAATTGAGTTGTTTGTCTCTGTTACTTTTTTGGTAAGTTCTTGTATTTCTTTATTCAGTGTGTTAGTTGTATCTTGCAATTTCTCTGAAATTCTGTTTTCAGTGTCTTTGATCATCTTTACTATCATTCTTCTGAAATCACTTTCAGAAAGTTTGTCCAAATTCTCTTCATTAATTTGATCTTGTGTGTTTGTGGATTGTTCCTTCACTTGTGTGGTATTTCTCTGCCGTTTCATTGTTATTATTAATTTTTTAGAACTGACTCTTTTTGGGATTTCCTTTTCCCAGACTTTGAGTTACGTGTGTTGGTGTTTGTTGTTTGGATGGGGCTTCTATTCTGGGTGATGCTGGTGATTGGGTGATGTCAGGACTTGCATACAAGTGATTACCTTTGTTGGTGTTCTCACTTGTTCTCACTCTTTAGTGTTAGGCGTTCTCTAGTATTGTAGAGTTTTGGAGTCAGTGCACCCTCCTTAAAACCCCGGGGCTTGTTGCCTGACCAGGGAATGAAGATTTCACGGCTGGTTTGTTATGGCATTAAATGATATTAAAACATATATATGCAAATGAGAAACAGAAGGTATACCTTTGACAAATGGCAATTTAAAAATTATGCAAGTACTATCTAGCGTATTGAATTATACACATAAACATATACAGCTATAACATAACCCAAGCATTCCAATCAAAAATACAGTACAATACGTTAGCACGGCGAATAGAGAAATCCAAGAATGATATCCACCAGTTAATAAGCAAACTAAGTAGAGCACCAATTGGAGAATAATGCTAGAGCAGGATCCCCATTGGGGATAAGGCAATGAGGACAGAACAGACTAAGAAACATGGTGGGGAAAGGGAAAAAGAGAAAGAGAGGATAGAAGAGAAATATAGAATAATATTGCAAAGTTAAATATAGGGAGATAAAGATTTGTATGTGTTAGAATTTAGTGCTATAGGAAAGGAGCTTCAGAGAAAGCAAAGAATTATAGAGGAAGTAGTAGTACAGATGAAAAATTATTAAAAATTAAAAGATCTAAATTTTATAGAAAAATATAGAAAAATAAAGCAAAAATAATAAAAACAAACAAAACCCCCACAGAACCTTAAAAGGCCAATGGGGAACCAGAAGTTTATACCAAAATAAAATGTGTGGTTTAAAAGGAAAAAGAAAAAAAAAATTATGTAAACTTGAATATATTCAGTCTTACTGATAAGATTAGTAGCTTCAATAGAATTCAGTGAAGGAAATGAACACACCCACTCTCTCTCTCACACACACCACCAAGAAAAGAAAAGAAAAAAAAAAAAGTGGTGGGTGCACTGAGTGGGTTTGGAAAAAAGAGAGAGAGAAAAAAAAAAGGAAACAAAGTAATACAATACAAAAAATGAAATTTTAAAGTCCAGCAGTAACTCCAGCTTCAGACAAAACGTAAAAATAGTGTTTATGTTCTTCTGTCTCTTGCTGACTATTCAGGAATTATCAGTCTTTTTCTTGCCTCTGGCAGTGGTTGGATCTGAAGACCTCTCTGACTGCTTGTTTGTTTCTGCCTATTCCAGAATTAAAAGGCCCGCCCAGGCTGGCCCTGGGAGTTTCTTAATCCAAATCCCTTTTCTTGCTGGGTGGAGCTAAATTCCCTCCCTGTAGCTTGACCAGCAGCCCTGCAGTTTGACCAGCAGCCAAACTACAGTAGGGAAAATGGCGTCTGTCTCACACAGGATTTATTCCCACATGCTCTATGGGAAGCACTTCCACAGTGACCCCGCCCTGCTGCAGGCCACCGTCGACCCCCGCCACCGCGGGAGACGTCAGGTTACTCAGAGGTGAGTCTGGCTCAGTCTCATGCGGGATCGCTATTCCTCTCTCTCGGATCACAGTGCGCAGAGACTTTCCAGTCCTCTTCGGCGACTCTGTGATCGGGTTAATGGTAACCTCCTCCAAAGGGAACTGAGTGCCGCCCTTCCGAGGCCTGCTCAAGGGCACTTCTAGCTCAAGGGGGCACCTGGACCCTCCAAAGCAGGTCTGGCTCAGTCCCTTGTGGGTGTCAGTGCTCCTCTCCCGGGTTTTGATCTGCAACAGGCTTTGCGGCTTTGGCCCGCCCAGCCTCTCCGGCGGGTATGAGGTTTGACTTTTAAAAGTGCGATTGCGCCCCTCCTACCGTCTTGATGCGGCTTCTCCTTTGTTCTTCGATGTGGGGTGTCCTCTCTGTGATCAGATCCAACCTCCTTTTGTCGATGGTTTCCCAGGAACTCGTCGCAATTCAGGCGATTTTGCAGGAGAGATGAGTGCACGTCCTTCTACGCCGCCATCTTAGCTCACCCGTTATAGGTTTCTTGCATGATAAAATATTACTAAATGGTGTCTTATTATTTCTAGCTGTGTAACAACTTATCTCAAAATTTAAGGGGATTCTTAAATCATAAGTATTTGCTGCTTCATATGGTTTTAGGAATGGAGCAGTTAGTGGGTTTGGAAAAAGAGAGAAAAATAGGAAATAAAGTAATACAATACAAAAAATGAAATTTTAAAGTCCAGCAGTAACTCCAGCTTCAGACAAAACGTAAAAATAGTGTTTATGTTCTTCTGTCTCTTGCTGACTATTCAGGAATTATCAGTCTTTTTCTTGCCTCTGGCAGTGGTTGGATCTGAAGACCTCTCTGACTGCTTGTTTGTTTCTGCCTATTCCAGAATTAAAGGCCCGCCCAGGCTGGCCCTGGGAGTTTCTTAATCCAAATCACTTTTCTTGCTGGTTGGAGCTAAGTTCCCTCCCTGTAGCTTGACCAGCAGCCCTGCAGTTTGACCAGCAGCCAAACTACAGTAGGGAAAATGGCGTCTGTCTCACACAGGATTTATTCCCACATGCTCTATGGGAAGCACTTCCACAGTGCCCCCGACCCTGCTGCAGGCCACCGTCGACCCCCGCCACCGCGGGAGACGTCAGGTTACTCAGAGGTGAGTCTGGCTCAGTCTCATGCGGGATCGCTATTCCTCTCTCCCGGATCACAGTGCGCAGAGACTTTCCAGTCCTCTTCGGCGACTCTGTGATCGGGTTAATGGTAACCTCCTCCAAAGGGAACTGAGTGCCGCCCTTCCGAGGCCTGCTCAAGGGCACTTCTAGCTCAAGGGGGCACCTGGACCCTCCAAAGCAGGTCTGGCTCAGTCCCTTGTGGGTGTCAGTGCTCCTCTCCCGGGTTTTGATCTGCAACAGGCTTTGCGGCTTTGGCCCGCCCAGCCTCTCCGGCGGGTATGAGGTTTGACTTTTAAAAGTGCGATTGCGCCCCTCCTACCGTCTTGATGCGGCTTCTCCTTTGTTCTTCGATGTGGGGTGTCCTCTCTGTGATCAGATCCAACCTCCTTTTGTCGATGGTTTCCCAGGAACTCGTCGCAATTCAGGCGATTTTGCAGGAGAGATGAGTGCACGTCCTTCTACGCCGCCATCTTAGCTCACCCGTTATAGGTTTCTTGCATGATAAAATATTACTAAATGGTGTCTTATTATTTCTAGCTGTGTAACAACTTATCTCAAAATTTAAGGGGATTCTTAAATCATAAGTATTTGCTGCTTCATATGGTTTTGGAAGGTAAGGAATCCAGGAGCAAGTTTAGCTGGATGGTCTGGCTCAAGGTCTTTCATGAGGTTGCCATCAAGACGTCAGTCATGGCTGCAGACTCTGGAAGCTTTGCTGAGGTTTAAGGTTCTGCTTTTAAGCTCACTCTTGTGACTGTTGGAAAGAGGCGCTTCCTTACTGGCTATACTGGTTGAAGGACCATTGTCAGGAGGCCCCTCATGGAGACTGATTACCACTGGGAGCCATGGAAATACAAAGTCAGGAGTCTTACTTAACTATTTATGTTGGTGAAGTGGTCAGTGGTAATATCGCACACTGCTTTTCTTAAAAATCTCTGTTGCAAATGCTATTAAAAATAACAGTTTGGGGGCTTCTCTGGTGGGCCAGTGGCTAAGACTCTGTGCTCCCAGAGACCCTGGGTTAGATCCTGGTCAGGGAACTAGATCTCATATGCTGCAACTGAAAGGTCCTGTCTAAGATTCCACATTCATAACTAAAACCCCTGCACAGCCAAATAAAAAACAAATTTTTTTAAAGATTGATTTTGGTGAGGCATCAGAGTACCATTGCCTGAAAGATAAACCCAAATCTGACAAGAGCTGCAATTTTTAATTACTCTGATCTGGTCTTTAAACTCTCTTGAACACACTTGTGATACATCACTCCATTAAACATCTTGGTGGAGGGCCATACTGAAATATTTCCTCTATAGTTAATAGGTTATATTAAATTACATATTCTAGTTGTATTATTTCCTATTTTAATATTACTTCTTATATATTTATAATATGTATTTTATAGTAACTTAGTACTTAAAAAAAAACCTCTCTAATTCAGTATTTTCAAAAGAGTAGTTCTAAAAAAAAATTCTGGTTAACATATGAATGGGCTGGTAGTTACTACTTTGAGGTAGCTAATCTGCTTTTAGACAGCTCATCTGCACATTAGTATATTAAATGTTCTGAAAAGCCCTGCAGTAAACAGTGACCTCAATTTATTTGGCTACGGAATCTTTTTTTCACATTAACAGATTAATATCAAACTGAACTATTGCTCCTTGGAAAATTCTTTGGAAAAAAATGATGACCTAATCCTTCTTCTCCTCTCAATACTTGTACTCATTATGTTGCTGAAAAACACCATAGTAGCCTTATCATGGGTCATCTGCTCCAGCAGTCCCCAACCTTTTTTGGCTCCAGGGACCAATATCATGGAAGACAATTTTTCTACTGATTTGGGGAGGCAGATGGTTTGGGGATGATTCAAGCTCATTACATGTACTGAGCCCTTTATTTCTATTATTACATGGACTCCACCTCAGATCATCAGGTGTAAGTCCCCAGAGGCTGAGGACCCCCGATCTGCTTTATCCCTCTCACCCAACTGAATTTTACACAATAGATATGGCCGTCCTCATAAAACAAAGTTCGATCTCCCTCCTATCCTCTTTAGAATGATCTGATGATACTCAGAATCCGGTCTAACTCTTCAGCATGGCAGGAAAAACCCTCATGTCACTTCTCCAGTCATGCGTCTGGACATCTTCATGCCCAAGCTTGGCATGAAGATTTCGAGAGCCCCGCAGACCACCTTTTTTCACCCTGGCATGTTTAATTTTTTTTCCTGAAAAGTCCTTCTCTCTTTGCTTACTTTGGCTTTTAGGATTCTTAAACATAACTATGTGAAATCTTTTGGCCCTACCTTGCCAGACAGACTTTTCTCCTCAATAGACATTGTGTTCAAACCTTCCAGCCTTGTTTTTCATTTTAACTACACTGGGCTGAAACTCTTTCCAATAAGTCTGCTGGACAAGCCAATCTGACTTAGGAGCACAGCTGAGAAGGCCTCAACTCTTCTGGAGGAGTAGGATACAATGCAGCTGGTGTTTGGCAAAACGGAAGCAAGTGTTTGGCAAGTCTGGCTATGACTCTATCCAAGTTCAGAACAGGGATTTTGTATATTCTTTAAACACTGACAGTCGATCTGCTCCTAGACAAGAGTAATCACTCCCTTTTCCTTACCTCTGTACCACCCAGTGACACTTGACACATTTATTTATTTACATGGCACAAATCCATTAAAGTGGTTGTATGTTCTTTTTGCCAGACCTTCTGTCTACTAAATCTTTTTCTGCTCACAGTATTCTGTCTGCCTTTTCCTTTGGAGAATCTTTCTTTTTTGTTCTCACCTTTGCAGTTAGGGGGAGCTGACTCTATGCCATCATGGAGTAGCTTCATGATCCACGTTTATTCAGACTGTTTTATTCCCCTGGTCACAGTGATTGGCTCAGAGGTAAGTAATGCAGCAAGCTACACTAATGAGATTTCACTTTTCAAATTTTGCTAGAGCTGTTGGAGAAGAGAAACCCTTTTCCAGATTGAGTAGCTAGGCTGGTCAAGTCCATGTCTGTAGCTAGAGGGAGCCAGTAAACAAAGAGGGTGTGCTCAAGTAGATCATAGTGAAGAAGGAAGGGTTGAGAAATGGAGAACTGTTTGTGATGTCATCTGAGTAACCTGAACCCAACCTCAATAGGGATTTTCAATTGTGTGAACCGACTAATGTCTTTTTCCCCCACTTAAGTTAGTTGGAGTGTGGTTTCTGTGGCTTGGTGTTTAAAAACACATTTCTTGATAATGAAGAAATTGTTTGTTTACATAGCTGATTTCCAAATAATTTTTAATCGTACTTTTCTTTTTTTTCCACTGTAGCTCTTGGCTAGCATATTATACCAGGCATAGTCTTTCAGTGTATGAATCACTAAGCCTCCAGCACAAAGCAAATACCCAAAGTTAAAAGACTATTTGTACTAAGGATATCATCAAGTTCTTCTTTCCTAACCCATGGAGATAAATAAATTCATTATAAAATTTATTTGTAAAAACACACAAGTGAGATTATCCAGGAAAATCTTGGGGGAAACGGGGGGATGTCTCTAGCAGATATATTAAATTTACTATAAAGTCTCTATAATTAAAATAATGTATTGGGATTTCCCTGGTGGTTTAGTGGTAAAGAATCCACCTTTAATGCAGGAGACTTGGGTTCAATCCCTGGCAACTAAGCCCATGTACCACAACTACTAAGCCCGTGCTCTGCAACAAGAGAAGCTTGAGCACTGCGGTGAAGACCTATTGCAGTCAAAACCAACCAACCAAACAAACAAAAAACAAAATAAAAACAGTCAACAGAACAAATTAATAAAAACAAACAACAGAATCATGTTGGTACAGGCTTCCCAGGTGGTGCAGTTGCTAAAGAATTCGCCTGCCAAAGCAGGACTTATAAAAGACGTGGGTTCAATCCCTGGGTTGGGAAGATTCCCTAGAGGAGGAAAAGGCAACCCACTCCAGTATTTTTGCCTGAAAAATTCCATGGACAGAGAATCCTGACAGGCTACAATCCATGGAATTGCAAAGAGTTGGACATGTCTGGCACACACAAGCACATGAAAACAAATATGGATAGAATAGAAAATGCAGAAATAAGATTGAGTAGCTAGGATAGGAGAGACCAGTAAACAAAGAGGGTGTGCTCAAGTAGATCATAGTGAAGAAGGAAGGGTTGAGAAATGGAGAACTGTTTGTGATGTCATCTGAGTAACCTGAACCCAACCTCAATAGGGATTTTCAATTGTGTGAACCGACTAATGTCTTTTTCCCCCACTTAAGTTAGTTGGAGTGTGGTTTCTGTGGCTTGGTGTTTAAAAACACATTTCTTGATAATGAAGAAATTGTTTGTTTACATAGCTGATTTCCAAATAATTTTTAATCGTACTTTTCTTTTTTTCCACTGTAGCTCTTGGCTAGCATATTATACCAGGCATAGTCTTTCAGTGTATGAATCACTAAGCCTCCAGCACAAAGCAAATACCCAAAGTTAAAAGACTATTTGTACTAAGGATATCATCAAGTTCTTCTTTCCTAACCCATGGAGATAAATAAATTCATTATAAAATTTATTTGTAAAAACACACAAGTGAGATTATCCAGGAAAATCTTGGGGGAAACGGGGGGATGTCTCTAGCAGATATATTAAATTTACTATAAAGTCTCTATAATTAAAATAATGTATTGGGATTTCCTGGGGGATTTAGTGGTAAAGAATCCACCTTTAATGCAGGAGACTTGGGTTCAATCCCTGGCAACTAAGCCCATGTACCACAACTACTAAGCCCGTGCTCTGCAACAAGAGAAGCTTGAGCACTGCGGTGAAGACCTATTGCAGTCAAAACCAACCAACCAAACAAACAAAAAACAAAATAAAAACAGTCAACAGAACAAATTAATAAAAACAAACAACAGAATCATGTTGGTACAGGCTTCCCAGGTGGTGCAGTTGCTAAAGAATTCGCCTGCCAAAGCAGGACTTATAAAAGACGTGGGTTCAATCCCTGGGTTGGGAAGATTCCCTAGAGGAGGAAAAGGCAACCCACTCCAGTATTTTTGCCTGAAAAATTCCATGGACAGAGAATCCTGACAGGCTACAATCCATGGAATTGCAAAGAGTTGGACATGACTGAGCACACACACACTGGCACATATGTTGTCACATGGAAAGACAAACTAATGGAATAGAATAGAAAATGCAGAAATAAATCCAAGTTAATTTTTATACTTAGTTTATGATAAAAAATGATGTATGAGTTTCCTATTGCTATTACTACACACTTAGTGACTCAAAATAACACAAATTTAGTAATCTTCCAGTTCTGTAGATCAAAAATCAAAAATGGTTCTCAGTGTGTTAAAATCAAGGTGTCTGTGGGGCTGCAATTCTTCTGTAGGCTTTAGGAGAGAGTCATTTCTTTGTTCTCTCCAGCTTCAACAAGGCCTGCATTTTATGGCTTGTGGCCTGTTGGGGAGGGAGGAATCTATCCCTTTACCCCTCCTAAATTCTTGTGGCTGGAGTAATAATAAAATTGACATAAGTCAGATTAACAGGAAAATGAAAGCAACCAAATTTTAATTCATGTGTATGAAGATCTCATAGGAATGGGACCTAAGAAGTGTCCAGAGGATGTAGCTTTTACACTTTTTTAGAAAAAGAAACAATAAATTTGTGAGGAATTGACAGGACAAAGAAATTCAGGTTTTGGGTGCTCAATTAGTGAAGAATATAAAGCAAATTTGGCTTGGGGGCAGTAAATTAAAGAAGCTAACAAGGTTTGTTTTTATTGGATTTTCAGTTCAGATTCCCTCTGGTTGACAAAAGGGTGTTGTCCTTCTACCTCCAGATGCAGGGAGGGCACCTTTAACAAGGGAGATTTATTTCCTGCTTTTAAGGAGACAGAAAGGAGGGTCAGCATGCCCCTCTTGCTCTGGCCATTTCTTAAGTAACTTTAATTTAAAATAATCAATATGCCTTTGAGGTGTGTTTTGGGGTAGCCTTCCCTGGGCCCCAATGGGCTCATGGCTCTTTCCTTACTCTTCAAAGCCAGCAGGATAACATTTCATTTCAAATCTTTCTCTGATTTTCTTTTCTGCCTCCCTCTTCTACTTGAAAGGACCCTATGATTACTCCAAGTCTACCTAGATAAAAGTAATCTCCTTATTTTAAGGTTGGTTAATTAGCAAACTTAATTCCATTTGCTACCGTAATTCCCCCTTACCATGTAAACAGGTTCACAGGTCCCAGGACCAGGACTGAATATCTATGTAGGGAGAGTATACTCTTCTACCTACCATAGATGCCATGTCAAAGGAGGGAAAAGATAAATTTGTAAAATAAATGATGTCAAGATTAATAGTTTCTGTAAAAGATAAAAATGGGTTCACTCTTCAAATCATATCCTAGGATGCCCTTTGAACAACATGAGTTTGAATTTTGTGGGTCCACTTATACAGGGACGTTTTCAATAACTGTCTATTATAGTACTGTAGTATCCTGGATTGGTTGAATCTGAGGATACAAAAGCTCAGACCTGAGAGCTGACTATTAGTAATACTCAGAATTTCAACTCCCTAAACCCTTTATGTTGTTCAAGAGTCAACTTCACAAGAGATTTAGATGTAAAACTACAAAATCATACAAGTAACAGAGCAGATGGAGGTGAATTCCCTTAGAAATAGAAGTAGGTAAAGCTTTCCTAAGTGTAAAGTGAAAAGTGAAAGTGTTAGTCACTTAGTCATGCCTCTTTGCGACCCCAAATACTGTAGCCTGCCAGGTTCCCCATCCATGAAATTCTCCAGGCAAGAATACTGGAGTGCATAGCCTTTCCTTTCTCTCGGGGATCTTCTTGACTCAGGAATTAAACCCAGGTCTGCTGCACTGCAGGCAGATGCTTTACCACCTGAGCCAGTAGAAAAGCCCTAAAACCTTCCTAAATCTAACTCTAAATGGAAAAGCAGTAATAGACAGGAGGGCCCCTTTAAGGGTTTCCTGCCTTTAAGGGGACAGAAAGGAGGGTCCGCATGCCCCTCTTGCTCTGGCCATTTCTTAAGTAACTTTAATTTAAAATAATCAATATGCCTTTGAGGTGTGTTTTGGGGTAGCCTTCCCTGGGCCCCAATGGGCTCATGGCTCTTTCCTTACTCTTCAAAGCCAGCAGGATAACATTTCATTTCAAATCTTTCTCTGATTTTCTTTTCTGCCTCCCTCTTCTACTTGAAAGGACCCTATGATTACTCCAAGTCTACCTAGATAAAAGTAATCTCCTTATTTTAAGGTTGGTTAATTAGCAAACTTAATTCCATTTGCTACCGTAATTCCCCCTTACCATGTAAACAGGTTCACAGGTCCCAGGACCAGGACTGAATATCTATGTAGGGAGAGTATACTCTTCTACCTACCATAGATGCCATGTCAAAGGAGGGAAAAGATAAATTTGTAAAATAAATGATGTCAAGATTAATAGTTTCTGTAAAAGATAAAAATGGGTTCACTCTTCAAATCATATCCTAGGATGCCCTTTGAACAACATGAGTTTGAATTTTGTGGGTCCACTTATACAGGGACGTTTTCAATAACTGTCTATTATAGTACTGTAGTATCCTGGATTGGTTGAATCTGAGGATACAAAAGCTCAGACCTGAGAGCTGACTATTAGTAATACTCAGAATTTCAACTCCCTAAACCCTTTATGTTGTTCAAGAGTCAACTTCACAAGAGATTTAGATGTAAAACTACAAAATCATACAAGTAACAGAGCAGATGGAGGTGAATTCCCTTAGAAATAGAAGTAGGTAAAGCTTTCCTAAGTGTAAAGTGAAAAGTGAAAGTGTTAGTCACTTAGTCATGCCTCTTTGCGACCCCAAATACTGTAGCCTGCCAGGTTCCCCATCCATGAAATTCTCCAGGCAAGAATACTGGAGTGCATAGCCTTTCCTTTCTCTCGGGGATCTTCTTGACTCAGGAATTAAACCCAGGTCTGCTGCACTGCAGGCAGATGCTTTACCACCTGAGCCAGTAGAAAAGCCCTAAAAACCTTCCTAAATCTAACTCTAAATGGAAAAGCAGTAATGGTAGATAAAGATATGTGTATGTGTCTGTACACACACACATTTGCCTGTATGTATGTTTATGTATACATTTATGAAATTTTTTAAGGCAAGAAAACTGGCAAGTTTAGGAACATATTTTCAATTTATCTCACAAACAATTCTAATATCTGAATAACCAAGAAAAGCAAGACTAGTAACACTATAGAGAATTGAACCAGAAAAATGAATAGTTAAAAAAATGCAAATTTATTAAAAAACATGGAATGATGATTAAAAAGACCTACAGTAAGAGAAAAGCAAATTAAAATTCACCAAGGTAAAATTTTTAGCTATTAATGAAAAAAAATCCCAAAGTTTAGCAACATACTCTACTGGCATAGCTCTGGAAGAAGGTTTTTTATGCACTGCCAGTGTGCGCGTGTGTTACTCAGTTGTGTCTGACTCTTTGCGTCCCCAAGGACTGTAGTCTGTCAGGCTCCTCTGTCCATGGAATTCTCCAGGCAAGAATACTGAACTGGGTAGCCGTTTCCTTCAACAGGGGATCTTTTGGACCCAAGGACTGAACCCAGGTCTCCCACATTGCAGGCAGATTCTTTACTGTCTTAGCCATCAGGGAAACCCTTATGCACTGCCAATGTGAATGCAAAATGGTACAGTGTGTATGATGGTAGTTTGAAAAAGTCTACAGATTACATATACATTCTCCATTGACCCAACAATGCCAGTTCTAGGAATTAATTCCAAAGTTACACTAACACAAAGTCAAAAGCACATTTATTTAAGACTACTTATTGAAAGACTTTTTATCCTATCAAAATCTGGAACAACTCTAAACGTACATCTGTAACAGAGTGGTTGACTAGACGGACATAACCATCTGATGGACATACTGTGCAGCTGTAAAAAGGAATGGGGAATGTCTCCGTGTGCTACTGTGGATTGCCCAGGATACATTGTGAAGTGAAAAAAGCAAGGTAGAGAAAATGTCTATAGTATACTATATTTTCCAAATATAGTATACATATAAAAATAAAACAATGAAGAAAAAACATAACATTAAAAAATGGTTAAATGGCTTACAACTCCTTAGTGTGTTGTGACCAGCAGTTTGAAAAACCACAGATTAAAAAGAATGGTCAAAGTAAAAAAAACAAGAGGTTATCTATAGGGAGAGGGAGAGAATAGGGTGGAGAGAACAGGAAAGCTTAACTTCTTCATATACCTAATTTTCACATAGTTTATCTTAAATATAAGCTTAGTGTGACACTGTGATTTATAATAAATATGTATTTAGTCTCTGTTCACTGTTTCTGGCACAGAGCTCCCCAAACCCATGGAATTTCCAATGGTGAGAGTAATAAAGGTGTCATTTGTTATTTTAATGAGGTGACTTTTGGACCTCACCAAAGGATGGGGGCTGACTGCCAGGGGAATCAGCCTTGTGGCTTCAGTCCTACCTTGTTGACCTTGAGAGAAGAGAGAGGAGTTGAAAGTTGAAGTCACCAGTGGCTAATGATTCAATCAATCATGTCTATGTAATGAAGCCTCCACAAAACTCCAAAAGGATAGGGTTCAGTGAACTTCTGGTTGCATGAACACGTGGAAGTTTGTGAAGAGCAGTATGCTTAGGGAGGTATGGAAGCTCCATGCCCTTTCCCTGTACCTTGCCCTAGGCATTTCTTCTGTCTGACTATTCCCAAGTTATACCCTTTTTTATAATAAATATGTCAGTGATCTAGTAAGCAAAATGATTATCAAGTTTTGTGAGTCACTTTAGTGAACTAATAGAACCCAAGAAAGGGGTTGTTGGAATCTTTAACATGTAGCAGTGCAGTCAAAAGCATAGAGGAATTGCAAATGCATCTGAAGTGCGTGTGTTGGAGGCGTTTTTGTAGGCATGTTTTGGGGTAGGTTTTGTAGACTTATCCTGTGGAATCTGATGCTGTCTCTGAGGAGACAGTGTTACAATGGAGTTGAATTGTAGGACACTCACAGATGTCTGAGAATTGGTTATTGCAGGTGTGGGGAACACCCTGTTCTCAACAGTGGAATTCGGTGCAGAACTTAGTTTAATGAAAAGGCCAAAATACCATAACTTACCAAAGAGCAATAAGTTCTGTTCCACTCAGAATTTTGTCTTATTATACTGTTTTCCCCTAAAACATACCAAAGTGCTTGGGATAGGAAATGTGGCAGATGAATTGGAAACATGTTACCAAACGAGTTAGCAAGAAAGCTATCAAAAAACTACTAATATTACATTAAAATGATTCCAGAATCAACCTCAAGAGGATCCCACTAGAAGAAGATGGAATAGTTCCAATGGTGCCAGATTAAAAATATGTTCTATAGTTGCTCGGTCAATGTTTGATATATATAACTATATGACTTCTGTTAGTCTCCATTAAAATTTCTTTATATTTACTAATTTGGGTCTGATTATCCTGGTGGCTCAGATGATAAAGAATCTACCTGCAATGTAGGAAACCCGGATTCAACCCCTGCATCAGGAAGATCCCCTGGAGAAGAGAATGGCTACTCACTCCAGTATTCTTGCCTGGAGAATTCCATGGACAGAGGTGGGCTACAATCCATGGGGTTGCAAAGAGTTGGACACAACTGAGAAAATCACACTTTCACTTTTCAATTTTATATCCTTTCAATTACTGGGCAAGTATTCATACATTACAGTATAATCAACTTTATCAGAAAAAAAGATGGAACAATTTTATCATCAATAACCATGCTAACTGTAGTAGCTTTAATATAAAATACATTTTAATCAATTGGTTCATAATAATAGTTACCAAAAAATCACCATTATCACCAAATGAATTGGTTCCATAATTCTAGAGAACCAACTTATTATTTTTAATAAAATTAATTTAATCAAATCATTTACCCTATCTTCTTGCTATTCGATACCCACTGGGTGAATGCCTTTCCTATATTGTACCATTGGTAAACCATCGGGTAGATGAGGGAAAGTGTCTCTTCATAGAAATATCCTAAAATATTTGCAATATTATCTTTTAACTGTTCTTTGCTACCCTCTATTGATCCCCATTAGGAATCAAGACATAAGCATCAATGGCAGCTTATAAAATTGGAAGAGAGACAGTGTGACTTCTGCTGAAAATAGTGTACCATCTATAGAGAAGTCTTGTTAAAAATCAAATCTGAATCTGATCAAGTCTTAGATCTAACAACTGACAAGAAAAACAGAGAACACAGGAACCTACTAACTACTCCATAGGGATGCAATTAACAAAATTCAGACTGAGGGAAACTCCAAAGATCTCTAAAGATCAAATGACTCAGTATTTTCAACAAATAACTATCAAAAGAAAAAAAAATGGAGAAGACTATCAATTAAAATAGACTTAAGAGATTCATCAGTCAAATTTAATGTGCTAAACCAGTAAATTGAAAAGAAGAATCAAGTGCTTATCTTGTGTTTCTTGCTAAAACTGGGATAACCCAAAGAGCAGACCCCAGCCATGACACCTGCCTTCTGATGATCTTTTCCAATCTGTATTTTGGACACTGAATGACATTATTTGCCAGTTGGTGAAGTCCTCATTATGATAATGCTTATGTATTATTAGTGATAATGATGATGATGAAGAAGATAATATAACTAATTTCTTGAGCCTTCCTTATGTGTGAGTTACTGTGAATTATTTGATTCACTTTACCAGTGATGCTAATGTGAATATTTTATTCCCTCCATATTACAGATGAGGAAACAGAGGCTTAGAGAAACTGAATAACTTGCTCATGATCCTACAGCCAATACAAAGCCAGAAGCTAGTACCTTGGAACAAGATTCCTGACTGTCTAGGGCTTTCATCTTTCTCAAGTACTGAATTTACCATAAATGAAAAAGTAATCCTTTTGGCTGCATGTTATCTGACACTATAAACACAGGCAAGCAAGAGGTTACAAAGCCTCTAGAATAAATAATATGAATAGGAAATACAGTGAAATCTATATTCCATTTATAGCTGAGGGATCTGTGCCTTTGCACCTAGACTGGAGCTGCTTTAAATGGATTGTCATTTCAGGATTGCTTCAGGGACCAGTGGTGGTAGAGAGGAATACTCTGGTCTAATAATATTAACCTGAATATTTGCAATATTATCTTTTAACTGTTCTTTGCTACCCTCTATTGATCCCCATTAGGAATCAAGACATAAGCATCAATGGCAGCTTATAAAATTGGAAGAGAGACAGTGTGACTTCTGCTGAAAATAGTGTACCATCTATAGAGAAGTCTTGTTAAAAATCAAATCTGAATCTGATCAAGTCTTAGATCTAACAACTGACAAGAAAAACAGAGAACACAGGAAC
Source organism: Tragulus kanchil (assembly GCA_022376925.1). Lineage (NCBI taxonomy): Eukaryota > Metazoa > Chordata > Mammalia > Artiodactyla > Tragulidae > Tragulus > Tragulus kanchil. Next base: position 237,199,202 of record JAIOJX010000004.1, on the reverse strand, counting down.
CTACTAACTACTCCATAGGGATGCAATTAACAAAATTCAGACTGAGGGAAACTCCAAAGATCTCTAAAGATCAAATGACTCAGTATTTTCAACAAATAACTATCAAAAGAAAAAAAAATGGAGAAGACTATCAATTAAAATAGACTTAAGAGATTCATCAGTCAAATTTAATGTGCTAAACCAGTAAATTGAAAAGAAGAATCAAGTGCTTATCTTGTGTTTCTTGCTAAAACTGGGATAACCCAAAGAGCAGACCCCAGCCATGACACCTGCCTTCTGATGATCTTTTCCAATCTGTATTTTGGACACTGAATGACATTATTTGCCAGTTGGTGAAGTCCTCATTATGATAATGCTTATGTATTATTAGTGATAATGATGATGATGAAGAAGATAATATAACTAATTTCTTGAGCCTTCCTTATGTGTGAGTTACTGTGAATTATTTGATTCACTTTACCAGTGATGCTAATGTGAATATTTTATTCCCTCCATATTACAGATGAGGAAACAGAGGCTTAGAGAAACTGAATAACTTGCTCATGATCCTACAGCCAATACAAAGCCAGAAGCTAGTACCTTGGAACAAGATTCCTGACTGTCTAGGGCTTTCATCTTTCTCAAGTACTGAATTTACCATAAATGAAAAAGTAATCCTTTTGGCTGCATGTTATCTGACACTATAAACACAGGCAAGCAAGAGGTTACAAAGCCTCTAGAATAAATAATATGAATAGGAAATACAGTGAAATCTATATTCCATTTATAGCTGAGGGATCTGTGCCTTTGCACCTAGACTGGAGCTGCTTTAAATGGATTGTCATTTCAGGATTGCTTCAGGGACCAGTGGTGGTAGAGAGGAATACTCTGGTCTAATAATATTAACCTGAATATTAAAAATGTGCTATCTAGGGATATAATGTACTTTTTCATTGGAGAGGAAGAAAGGAAAAAAATTAAAACTAGAGCAGAAAGGTAGAAAGGTGAAGAAGAAAATAGGTTATGGAAATGAGAAGTCAGCTGGGGAATAAGCTTAATGAAGAATTAGTGAGAGGGGCTGGGGGTATATGTAAGGCTAGGCTCACTTTGCAAACTGCATACTGCATGCAAGTTAGAAGGACACCATATACTGTGTAATGTTTTCTTTTCTCATGTTATTAAATGGCAATAATTTAAGTCCTGATACTGTGTCATGGAAGCTTGGTAGACTACTGCTTGGATGATGTTCATCTTATTCTGTTCTGCATTTAACCTCTGTGTTTTGTCATTCACATAGGACTCAGTAAGGACCGTTTGGGTCATATTAGCAATTATTCAGGATGCAGTCGAATTTGGCAATTTTGTACCAAGATCTATCAAGGACTATGACTTATTTTTTAAAAATGAGGGTAAATTTAAACCTTTGATCTGCAAAGGCCGTTCTTCAATCTATGAACCAGCTAGACCCAGAAGAGTGGCTGGCAAATGGAATTTTAGGTTGTGTTTCAAAATACCAACATATAGTTTGGGCATTTTATTTTGTTCTGTTTCATTTTACAAGACTGAATGTTAAATCTTATTCTCAATGTATGAAGTATAGACGAATAATAACAAAGTAATGATGATGGTATTTTGAGCATGAAATGTACCGGATCAGGTAAGGTTTAAGATGTGAGTAAGAATGTCCAAGGGTAGGCTGGGACTAGTCAAAGCTCATATAATCTAAATCTTCCTCCATCATATGACTAACGAAAATCTATATCCCTGGGTCTAGCCTTCTGTCAACCTTTCCAATATTGTCTCATATCTTTTGTAGACACTATAAACACAGGCAAGCAAGAGGTTACAAAGCCTCTAGAATAAATAATATGAATAGGAAATACAGTGAAATCTATATTCCATTTATAGCTGAGGGATCTGTGCCTTTGCACCTAGACTGGAGCTGCTTTAAATGGATTGTCATTTCAGGATTGCTTCAGGGACCAGTGGTGGTAGAGAGGAATACTCTGGTCTAATAATATTAACCTGAATATTAAAAATGTGCTATCTAGGGATATAATGTACTTTTTCATTGGAGAGGAAGAAAGGAAAAAAATTAAAACTAGAGCAGAAAGGTAGAAAGGTGAAGAAGAAAATAGGTTATGGAAATGAGAAGTCAGCTGGGGAATAAGCTTAATGAAGAATTAGTGAGAGGGGCTGGGGGTATATGTAAGGCTAGGCTCACTTTGCAAACTGCATACTGCATGCAAGTTAGAAGGACACCATATACTGTGTAATGTTTTCTTTTCTCATGTTATTAAATGGCAATAATTTAAGTCCTGATACTGTGTCATGGAAGCTTGGTAGACTACTGCTTGGATGATGTTCATCTTATTCTGTTCTGCATTTAACCTCTGTGTTTTGTCATTCACATAGGACTCAGTAAGGACCGTTTGGGTCATATTAGCAATTATTCAGGATGCAGTCGAATTTGGCAATTTTGTACCAAGATCTATCAAGGACTATGACTTATTTTTTAAAAATGAGGGTAAATTTAAACCTTTGATCTGCAAAGGCCGTTCTTCAATCTATGAACCAGCTAGACCCAGAAGAGTGGCTGGCAAATGGAATTTTAGGTTGTGTTTCAAAATACCAACATATAGTTTGGGCATTTTATTTTGTTCTGTTTCATTTTACAAGACTGAATGTTAAATCTTATTCTCAATGTATGAAGTATAGACGAATAATAACAAAGTAATGATGATGGTATTTTGAGCATGAAATGTACCGGATCAGGTAAGGTTTAAGATGTGAGTAAGAATGTCCAAGGGTAGGCTGGGACTAGTCAAAGCTCATATAATCTAAATCTTCCTCCATCATATGACTAACGAAAATCTATATCCCTGGGTCTAGCCTTCTGTCAACCTTTCCAATATTGTCTCATATCTTTTGTTAAAAGTCTAACTTTGCATAAAAATTCATAACACAGAGATCACAAAATTATGTTTCCTTCAACTCTGTCTACTCTTTTCCCAGTAATTCTGCCCTCTTTGAAGGCTGATGGGCTCATTATCACAGAGAGATTTGATTCTTTTTCTCTTGGGTTCTCCTTAAAGAAATACCTGACAACATTTTGGAATACTTCAATTAGTTGTGGATTAGATACTGGTTTGTGTTCCTGGTTTATGAAATTACTAATCTCAGGGAATAATGAAGTGCACTGAATATGTCAGGTGCTTAAGAAATATAGTTTGTGATTTCATCTAATGCATATCCTGTTCTCAGAACACAAGAAGCTTTTCCCAAGCAATCCTTATTTTTGTTTTGGCTCTGAATTAAACCTTGACTAATTTTGGCTAGCTTGTTCTACTGAATAGCAAGGCCCCACCCTGAAGTCCAGCAGACCCATGCAGTGTAGGATTTCCTCTCTGTAAGGCCAAAAATTCACTGCATTTGCTATTGTGATGACATATCAAGAACCCTCCACCCAGTAAACAAAACAATTGAAAACACATTGACGTAAGTCAAAAACAAAAGTAATCCTCTGTAAATAGGAGAAACAATCATTTACCAGACAGTTTATTCAAGGGATCTCTGTTTACTTGTGAACCTGAACTTGAATTGTATACACAGCTTTACTTCCACTGTTGTTGTTCTCGAGTTTACTTAGATATCTAATGCATAAACCTCTCTGACTTTCATGTGTGCTCAGTCGCTTTAGTTGTGTCCAACTCATTGCAATCCCATGGACTGTAGCCCTCCAGACTCCTCTGTCCCTGTGGATTCTCCAGGCAAGAATACTGGAGTGGGTGGCCATGCCCTCCACCAGGGAATCTGCCCCACCCCGGGACTGAACCTGCCAATGTGAATGCAAAATGGTACAATGTGTATGATGGTAGTCTTAAACTATATCAATCATTTTGGGTGACTCAGGTAGTAAAGAATCTGCCCTCAATGCAGAACACCCAGGATAGATCCTTGGGTTGGGAAGATCCTCTGGAGGAGGGCATGGCTACCCACTTCAGTATTCTTTCCTGGAGAATCCCATGGATGGAGGAGTCAGGGGGGGGTTAGAGTCCATGGGGTTACAGAGTTGGCCATGACTGAGCAACTTAAGACTTTTTGAGGACACAAATTTTGTGGTGGTGGTAGTTGTTTGGGATGCTTGTTTGATTTTGACTTCTGTTCTAGCGTAAGTTCTTTTTTCTTTGCACTTTTGACATTAACTGGAATTGACTCTTACTGGGCCCTGATGAAAGCTTCAAGACATTCTAAAGGATTGATGCAATATGGGTCAGCCTTTATTATAAAATGTGGTCAAATTAAAAATCAATAAAATAATAACTAGAAGTCTTCCAAATATTTGAACATTGGGAGACTCACTTTAAATTAAACATAGGGAAAAAATTAAATGGAAACTAGAAAATATTTATAACTGAATGGTTACGAACCTATTATATGTCAAAGCTTAGAGAATACAGTTAAAGCAGTACTTAGAAAAAATATTATAACCTGAATTTCTTTAGTTAGGATGAGAAGAAAATATAAAAAATAATTAACTAAAATGGATTAAAGATCTAAATATAAGAACAGAAATTATAAAACTCTTAGAGGAGAATATAGCAAAACACTCAATGACATAAATCAAAGAAAAACCTTCAATGACCTGCCCTCTAGAATGACGGAAATAAAAACAAAAATAAACACGTGGGACCTAATGAAACTTAAAAGTTTTTCAAAGACCTAAACTTCCACTGTTGTTGTTCTCGAGTTTACTTAGATATCTAATGCATAAACCTCTCTGACTTTCATGTGTGCTCAGTCGCTTTAGTTGTGTCCAACTCATTGCAATCCCATGGACTGTAGCCCTCCAGACTCCTCTGTCCCTGTGGATTCTCCAGGCAAGAATACTGGAGTGGGTGGCCATGCCCTCCACCAGGGAATCTGCCCCACCCCGGGACTGAACCTGCCAATGTGAATGCAAAATGGTACAATGTGTATGATGGTAGTCTTAAACTATATCAATCATTTTGGGTGACTCAGGTAGTAAAGAATCTGCCCTCAATGCAGAACACCCAGGATAGATCCTTGGGTTGGGAAGATCCTCTGGAGGAGGGCATGGCTACCCACTTCAGTATTCTTTCCTGGAGAATCCCATGGATGGAGGAGTCAGGGGGGGGTTAGAGTCCATGGGGTTACAGAGTTGGCCATGACTGAGCAACTTAAGACTTTTTGAGGACACAAATTTTGTGGTGGTGGTAGTTGTTTGGGATGCTTGTTTGATTTTGACTTCTGTTCTAGCGTAAGTTCTTTTTTCTTTGCACTTTTGACATTAACTGGAATTGACTCTTACTGGGCCCTGATGAAAGCTTCAAGACATTCTAAAGGATTGATGCAATATGGGTCAGCCTTTATTATAAAATGTGGTCAAATTAAAAATCAATAAAATAATAACTAGAAGTCTTCCAAATATTTGAACATTGGGAGACTCACTTTAAATTAAACATAGGGAAAAAATTAAATGGAAACTAGAAAATATTTATAACTGAATGGTTACGAACCTATTATATGTCAAAGCTTAGAGAATACAGTTAAAGCAGTACTTAGAAAAAATATTATAACCTGAATTTCTTTAGTTAGGATGAGAAGAAAATATAAAAAATAATTAACTAAAATGGATTAAAGATCTAAATATAAGAACAGAAATTATAAAACTCTTAGAGGAGAATATAGCAAAACACTCAATGACATAAATCAAAGAAAAACCTTCAATGACCTGCCCTCTAGAATGACGGAAATAAAAACAAAAATAAACACGTGGGACCTAATGAAACTTAAAAGTTTTTGTAAAGCAAAAGCAACCATAAACAATGTGAACAGACAACCCACAGAATGGGAGAAAATAAGAGCAAGTGAAACAACTGATAAGGAATTAACTTCCAAAATATACACGTAGCTCAGACAACTCAGCACCAAAAAAAACAAACCCAATCAAAAAATGGGAAAAAGACCTAAACAGACATCTCTCCAAGGAAGATATACAGATGGCCAAAAAACACATGAAAAGATGCTTAATGTTGCATATTATTAGAGAAATGCAAATCAAAACTACAATGAGATATCACCTCACACACGTCAGAATGGTCATCATCAAAAAATCTACAGATAACAAATGCTGGAGAGGGTGTGGAGAAAAGGGAACATTCCTGCATTGGTGGTGGGAATGTAAATTGATACAGCCACTATGGAAGACAGTATGGAGATTCCTTTAAAAACTAAGTATAGAAGCACCATATGACCCAGCAATCCCACTATTGGGCTTATACCCTGATGAAATCAAAATTGAAAGAGACACCTGTACCCCAGTGTTCATTGTAGCACTCTACACAATAGCTAGAACATGGAAGCAACCTAGATGCCCATCGATGAACAAATGGATAAAGAAGCTATGGTACATATATACAATGGATTATTTCTCAGCTGTAAAAAGAAATGCAGAAGAATCAGTTCTAATGAGGTGGATGAGTCTAGAACCTATTATTCAAAGTGAAGTAAGTCAGAAAGAAAAGGACAAATACAGTATACTAATGCATATATATGGAATCTAGTAAGATGGTACCGATAAATACACACACAGAACAGCGGTGGAGAAATAGAGAGAACAGACCTATGGACATTGTGGGGGAGGGAAGAGTGGGTGAGAAGTTTGGAAAGAGTAACATGGAAACATACATTATCTAAAAGAGATAAACATTGTAAATGCACTGTAGAACTTAGACATGTTTCATGGGCGCTAGGCAAAAACTGGTAGGGACAGGATGGGAGGGAGTGGGAGGAGGGCATATGTGGGAGGAATCAAGATATGCTTATGACAGAATGGGGATTATATAGAGCTGTAAACAACAAAACTATGTAAAAGCAAAATAAAATAAACTATTTTAAAAATGTGCTTTTAAAAAAAAACTAAACAAAAAAATAATTAACTAATGAACTCTTTCAGTTAGTCTTTCCATGATAACACACAGCCACGAATCTTAGTGTATTCTAATGATAAAAATATATTTCCTTCTCACACATAACTAGGAGTCAGCTACTGCTCAGCCCTGTTGTTGCTGTGGCCCATGACTCTGCTCCAAGTGTCTTCTGATGCTAAAATGCAGACAGGACTCTCTGTGTGGATGAGTCTGCTCTTGTTTTTAGAGCTGAGGTAAAGAATCACAGAGCTGGTGGAGACTCATTTTAAACCTCAAAGTTTCTATTCTGAACCAAACCACTGTCAAAATGAGTCCGTGCCCAAGCCCAAAGTCAACGGACTGAAATGTATTACAAGGAAATATACTACTCCGTGAGAATTCTCAGGAGGCGCTAGTGGTAAAGAACTCACTTGCCAGTGCAGGAGACACATGAGACGTGGGTCCGATCCCTGGGTCAGGAAGACTCCCTAGAGGAGGGCATGGGAACTCATTTCAGTATTCTTGCTGGAGAGTCCCATAAGCAGAGGAGCCTGAATAGTTATAGACCATAGGGTTCCACAGAGTTGGACATGACAAGCGAGTTAGCATGCATGCACATACTACTGACTGCTGTCTTGATTAAAAATATTGTTTCCTTCTTTCTTCAATCAAAATATATTCACCCTCACTTATAAGGAAGAAGTTTTGAATATTTCGTGCAATCTGGGCAAAAAGTGCCAAGCTTAAGGTCTAATGACAGAGTAAGGATCTGAAGAGCTATCAAATAAAAGTGTACTTACCTCAAATGCAGTCATAGGGCAGTGAATAATAACTACAACAAACACTCTCATTGGAAGTTCAGTTTAGTTCAATCACTCAGTCCTGTCTGACTCTTTGTGACCCCATAGACTGCAATAAACCAGGCTTCCCTGTCATTCACCATCTCCGGAGCTTGCTCAAACTCATGTCCATTGACTCAGTGATGCCATCCAACCTTCTCATCCTCTGTCATCCACTTCTCCTTCTGCTGGCTATTTTTCCCAACATACAGCTCTTACCCAGTGAATTGTCTCTTTGCATCAAGTGGACAAAATACTGGAGCTTCAACTTCAGCATCATTCTTTTCAATGAATATTAAGGGTTGATTTCCTTTAGGATTGACTGGTTTTGATCTCCTTGCAGTCAAGGGACTCTTGTTACTCAGTAAGGTCCTTATTTTCCCCAACCATTGTTTTTCTAGGTGGTAGAATTATCTCTCTGAAAGAACAGTTATTTCTATTATACTCCTTAGCCACATCTCATAAGAGCATTGGAATAATATACATCTTTGGGGGACTAAGCAGCTTGCTAAGCCTCTCTCCTTCTAGAAGACTGGGGGCCCCAAAGTTGTTTTATGACTCAGGAGTCTCTTGGAACTTTTGGCAAAACCTGTCTCAGAAATGTGGGTTTTAAAAAATTACTTGATTTCAATGAGCAACTAGTACAAGTAGCCACATCCTATTCTTTTGAGATGCTCCTTTCTCTCAACACTTACAGGTAAGTTGAGCTACCAGGCTTCGAGGAGAGTGTGGACACCTCTTTTTGGCTAAGGCATTTTATCCAATTAATGTGATTTTCTAGGGGTCACCTTAAACTAGCCAGAGTTTTAAATAAAGGTTAAGAATGGCAGTGCCCTTTATTTGAGCATGCATTTTCATCTGAATCTTAATTGTACCTTTTTGCTCAAAGCATTTCCATTATCTTTTACTAATTGGAAACAGTTTTGTTTTCCAGGTCTACAAACCCTGTAATTCCTGGTTGCTCTCATTTTTCTTTCTTCCCTGCTTACAAATCAGCCCAAAAATTCTTTTCTGAGTTTACCTGACAATACTGGGGAAAAAATAATCAAGCCATACTAGCAACATTCTGATTTGAAACCTCTTTCTCCAAAGCCACTCATTCATGAGATAGATTATCTGCTAAGTTGTTGCAGGTGATGCTTTGCTAAAATGTTTTGCCTCTGCATATAGTGGGTCACTGGTTTTCCATACTCTAATAACTATTTATAACTTGTCTCTTGGACCCAACATCTATATACAGATTTCCAATTTTTTGTTACAGGAGCATTTAACTTTAGGATGCTAATATCTGTCTTAGTAACTTCCTATAATAACAAATGAGCTCAAAAGTTTAGTGCAACAAGAAAAATTAATTTGTTATTTATGTTACACAGAATCCTGGGTCAGTTGTTGTTCAGATAGATGCTTTAAATAGGCTGGGTTCTGGTCTGCTGTTCTCTCATTATGTGACTGAAAGTCCAGCTTCTGTGCCAGCAATTCACAATGCCTCTTAATGCTTCCACTCAGAAATGGATGTAAAAGAACTGGCATCCTGTCCCTACTGTTCACATTCCATTTTCCAAAGCAAATTACAGAGGTTAAGCCACATTCAGTAGGCAAAGAAATGCAGAAATATATTTAGAAATACAAAGAAGTATTGAGAAGGAGGGCATAAATGATGTATTAACAAAATTTACCCATGATCCTATCTTAAGTAGTTTGAAAGACAACATAAAATAAACTATCCCCATAAAAATTGAGAGAGACAACAAAAAAATAGAAAATATCAAAAAGTTATTAACTAAACCAAATTATTAAAAAAAAATAAAACTAACAAAACTGAGAAAGCTCTGACAGTTTGGTCAAATGAAACAGGCCAAAATATGAAAAGGGGCTCATCATCAGAGATGCAGCAAAGACTACAAAGAAGAGAATCATATGCAAATTTTGGAAAGTTGGATAAAACATGCAAATTCTTAGAGCTCTGTCACTAACGCAACTCTTCATACAGAATATAAATATCCGGGTGACACCATAAAGAAACTGCATCCGTAATTCAAAATCCTCCCTAAGTTAAAACATCAGATCCAGATAGTATTATAGGTAAGTTTTATCAAACATTGAAAGAACAAGTGCTTTGACCTTAAATAATATTGTAGAAACCACAAAAAAAGAGAAACTAAATAATTTCTGGAAGGCTAAGTTAATCTTGGCAGCAAAACCTGACAAGATTAGAAAGAGAAAGAAGATTTATAGAACCATCCTAATCATGAACATAAATGAAAATTTTAGATATAATATTAGCAAAAAAGCTGAGGAATATATTAAAAACATAAATATATCTTGAACAACTTGGGTTTATTCTAGTAATGAAAATCTTATCTAACATTAGAAAGTCAGTTGTAATTTTTAATATAAAATGTCTAAATGATTGAGATTAATAGATACAAACTACTATGCATAAAATAGAACCAACAGGATTTATTGTATAGCACAGGGAACTATATTGAATATCTTATAATAGCTTATAATGGGAAGTAATCTAAAAAATATGTATCTATATAACTGAATCACTTTGCTGCACACCTAAAACTAACTCAACATTGTAAATCAACTATAATAAAACCAAGTTTAAATGAGAAAAATTAAATTATTACCTCAACAGAATTGCAAGATTTTTTGGATAAAATTCAATATTAGTTGATAAAGTACCTAATATGTTAGAGATTAAAAAAACTCTTCAATAAACAAGATCTAGAAAAATACTCAGGAAGTATTTTAATAATGGAATATTCACAATATCCCAAACTTTCAGATCATAAAATATGTCTGCATTGCAGCACAATTTATATTCAATTTTGTATCTAAGCCAATAATGCAAGAAAGAGATGTGAGAAGTATGAGGATTGCGAAGAGAGAAAAAATTTTTACTTGCAACATAAAGTTTAGTGATTATTCTAGATAAAAACTCAAATACAAAAATCAATTAATTTCTAAGCACAGGCAACAAGGAACAAAATGTAACAATAATAGTAATATACCAGTTATAGTACCTCCAAGAAATAAATATTAAGTACTTAAGAACAGGTGTAACATAAGATATGTCAGATCATAATAGAGAAAAAGTAATTCAATTTGGGGGCTTCTCTGGTGGCTTAGTGGTTTAAAAAAAAAAAAATCCACCCACAATGCAGGAGAAGAAAGTTTGATCCCTGGGTCAGAAGATCCCCTGGAGAAGGAAATGACAACTCACTCCAATATTCTTGTCTGGAGAATCCCACGGATAGAGAAGCCTGGCGGGTTGAAGTCCACAGGGTGGCAAAAGAATTGGACATGACTTAAGGACTAAACAATAAAAATTTCAATTTTATTAAAATATATTAAAGAGACTTGCATAAAGAGATATATAACTTTTGTGAATGTAAAACCTCAATATGAGAAGTATATGAATTTCAAAATCCTAACAGATATTTTTGTAAAAGTTGGCAAGTTAATTTTAAATCTTATATTGTAAAGAAAAGCCTGAAAGTAGGTAGAAGACTCCTGCAGAAAAGATTAATGACTTAGCTTCCATTATAAAATATAAAAACAGAAAACCATTTAATAATTACGATGGTATGCAGAGACAGATAAATGGACCACTGGAAATGAAAAAGGCGCCCAGAAGCATATCTCTGACCGTATGGAAAACAGATTTATAAAATGGATAGGACTAAGACCTGGGGAAGTAAGTAGAGTTGGAAAGTTGGGTTTTTTTATAGAAAGAAAGAAATTAGGTTCCTTATCCCACAGCTTGCAAACCCCCCTATAAATATTAAGAACTTAAATGCAAAAGTCAAAATAATAAAACATTGAGAAAATCATATGACATATTCTATGTCTTAAAAAATACATTAAATGGCATCAAAATTATCCCTACTAAATTGTCCACAAAGTTGACTATATTATAATTAGAAGCAATATTCACTAAGACATACCATAAAGGAAGTGAAAAATCACAGATTTGAAAAGATAGCTGCAAAAACATAAAATGCAAACTAGATGTACACCAGAAATATAAAGAACTCCTACCTATCTTCATTCCCAAAAACAATCCAAAAGAAAAGACTTTGCAGAAGAGGAATCATGAATGATCGCTAGCTTAAATATCATTCATCTCCATTAGCAATTGAGGAACTGCAAATTAAATCCATAATGAGAAATCATTTCATGTTTACTAACTAGTTTGACCTCAAGTATTGGTGAAGTTATAGAACAACCAGAGTACTCATTAAACTGTGGGAGTTTCAATGTCATTTAGAAACTGAATAACCTCATAACATATGTATAACAATTTTACTCATTGTTATAATGCAGGAGAAGAAAGTTTGATCCCTGGGTCAGAAGATCCCTGGAGAAGGAAATGACAACTCACTCCAATATTCTTGTCTGGAGAATCCCACGGATAGAGAAGCCTGGCGGGTTGAAGTCCACAGGGTGGCAAAAGAATTGGACATGACTTAAGGACTAAACAATAAAAATTTCAATTTTATTAAAATATATTAAAGAGACTTGCATAAAGAGATATATAACTTTTGTGAATGTAAAACCTCAATATGAGAAGTATATGAATTTCAAAATCCTAACAGATATTTTTGTAAAAGTTGGCAAGTTAATTTTAAATCTTATATTGTAAAGAAAAGCCTGAAAGTAGGTAGAAGACTCCTGCAGAAAAGATTAATGACTTAGCTTCCATTATAAAATATAAAAACAGAAAACCATTTAATAATTACGATGGTATGCAGAGACAGATAAATGGACCACTGGAAATGAAAAAGGCGCCCAGAAGCATATCTCTGACCGTATGGAAAACAGATTTATAAAATGGATAGGACTAAGACCTGGGGAAGTAAGTAGAGTTGGAAAGTTGGGTTTTTTTATAGAAAGAAAGAAATTAGGTTCCTTATCCCACAGCTTGCAAACCCCCCTATAAATATTAAGAACTTAAATGCAAAAGTCAAAATAATAAAACATTGAGAAAATCATATGACATATTCTATGTCTTAAAAAATACATTAAATGGCATCAAAATTATCCCTACTAAATTGTCCACAAAGTTGACTATATTATAATTAGAAGCAATATTCACTAAGACATACCATAAAGGAAGTGAAAAATCACAGATTTGAAAAGATAGCTGCAAAAACATAAAATGCAAACTAGATGTACACCAGAAATATAAAGAACTCCTACCTATCTTCATTCCCAAAAACAATCCAAAAGAAAAGACTTTGCAGAAGAGGAATCATGAATGATCGCTAGCTTAAATATCATTCATCTCCATTAGCAATTGAGGAACTGCAAATTAAATCCATAATGAGAAATCATTTCATGTTTACTAACTAGTTTGACCTCAAGTATTGGTGAAGTTATAGAACAACCAGAGTACTCATATACTAACTGTGGGAGTTTTCACAATTGTAACAACTTGAGAAACTGAATAACCTCATAACATATGTATAACAATTTTACTCATTGTTATATATTCTCAAAAACTCCTTGCATATATTCTCTAGGAGGCACTGTTTATAAATACCAAAACCCAACCAAACAAATCCCACCAATCTAGAACCTAACTAAATGCCCATTATCAAATAAATCTTATTTTTTATGTGAAAATATTACATCTTTCAAAAAAATTAGTAAAAGATTTATACCCAACAATTTGGGTGAATTCAGGAGCATTATGTCCAGTGAAAAAATAAATTAAAAAATGCAAACACCTATGGTAAAACTGTAAAGGAAAACAAGGGAGTGATAAAAACAAAATGTAGCATCATGCTACCCCTAAATAACAAGAGAACTGGGTAAGATGAAAGGACCATGAGATAATGGCAAAGCCAATTCTTTTTATAAAACTAGGTGGTAGGTATATGGTTTGTATACTTTTTATATTTATGTATATATAAATATTAGACTTCCTAGGTGGTGTTCGTGGTAAAGAACTCATATGCCAATGCAGGAGACATAAGAGATATGGGTTTGATTCCTGAGTCAGGAATATCTCCTAGAGGAGGGCATGGCTACCCACTCCAGTATTCTTGCCTGAAGAATCCCTATGGACAGAGGAACCTGGCAGGCTACAGTCCATAGGGACAGAAAGAGTGGGACATGACTGAGGTAATTTAGCATATATATATATATATATATATATAAATATTTCATATCCTTTTATAAAACAATAATGAAGAATGCAAGACCTAGAAGGAACATTCATACATCTGGGACCACATGCATGTGTGACCTGATGGGATAAAAGGCATCTCCTTCAGGCCATTGAGGACCTAGAGGACAACTTGTAGACAAGAGCTCTGCCTTGACACTAGGAACCTAATAGCCTTCCCCTTACCTTAGATGCCATGTGGGAGACCTAGGCATCAAGAAAGGCTCCTTCTTTTAGAAAGGGCAGAAGCAGCTCTAATAAACAATGTGACTCTTTGGGGGGGCTCATTATCAATGTTAAAAAACAATTTTACTAACTAGTTTGACCTCAAGTATTGGTGAAGTTATAGAACAACCAGAGTACTCATATACTAACTGTGGGAGTTTTCACAATTGTAACAACTTGAGAAACTGAATAACCTCATAACATATGTATAACAATTTTACTCATTGTTATATATTCTCAAAAACTCCTTGCATATATTCTCTAGGAGGCACTGTTTATAAATACCAAAACCCAACCAAACAAATCCCACCAATCTAGAACCTAACTAAATGCCCATTATCAAATAAATCTTATTTTTTATGTGAAAATATTACATCTTTCAAAAAAATTAGTAAAAGATTTATACCCAACAATTTGGGTGAATTCAGGAGCATTATGTCCAGTGAAAAAATAAATTAAAAAATGCAAACACCTATGGTAAAACTGTAAAGGAAAACAAGGGAGTGATAAAAACAAAATGTAGCATCATGCTACCCCTAAATAACAAGAGAACTGGGTAAGATGAAAGGACCATGAGATAATGGCAAAGCCAATTCTTTTTATAAAACTAGGTGGTAGGTATATGGTTTGTATACTTTTTATATTTATGTATATATAAATATTAGACTTCCTAGGTGGTGTTCGTGGTAAAGAACTCATATGCCAATGCAGGAGACATAAGAGATATGGGTTTGATTCCTGAGTCAGGAATATCTCCTAGAGGAGGGCATGGCTACCCACTCCAGTATTCTTGCCTGAAGAATCCCTATGGACAGAGGAACCTGGCAGGCTACAGTCCATAGGGACAGAAAGAGTGGGACATGACTGAGGTAATTTAGCATATATATATATATATATATATATATAAATATTTCATATCCTTTTATAAAACAATAATGAAGAATGCAAGACCTAGAAGGAACATTCATACATCTGGGACCACATGCATGTGTGACCTGATGGGATAAAAGGCATCTCCTTCAGGCCATTGAGGACCTAGAGGACAACTTGTAGACAAGAGCTCTGCCTTGACACTAGGAACCTAATAGCCTTCCCCTTACCTTAGATGCCATGTGGGAGACCTAGGCATCAAGAAAGGCTCCTTCTTTTAGAAAGGGCAGAAGCAGCTCTAATAAACAATGTGACCTTTGTATTTATTTTATTTCTCTTTTTTTGGGGGGTGGGGTGGGGAGGGAGGGGGATGGGTGGGCCACTTCTATTGGTCTTTCATTTATCTATTTTCATCCGTCTTTGTTCTCTGGCTTCAGTGGGCCTCCCATTGCGGTGGTCTCTGCTGTCGCAGAGTGCCGACTCTGGGCGCATGCGCTCCAGAGCTCCGGCTCGGTAGTTGGACACATCAGTCCAGCTGCTCCGCGGCACGTGGGATCTTCCCAGGCCAGGGATCAAACTGGCGCCCCTTGCACTGCAAGGCGGTGTCCTTACCCACTGGACCACCAGGGAAGCCCACAATGTGACCTTTGAACTGAGAAAAGTTTTCACAAATAAAATTGTTTTAATCTGGAAGAGGTTGAATTTTATTCAGTTGACAAATTTCTTTCCGTCCTGCGGCCATCAGTGAGAACTGGGACTCTAGGGGTAAGTCATATAAAATAAAACTATACTTTGGGGCCCTGTAAGCCATTGGGTACACTCAAGTTTCAATTCCATGAGAATTCACAGAGGTAAACTCAAGGTGACATTGTGGCACATTAGGAAACTATCTGCAAGCCAGACTTGGGAAAGAAGTGGTCTGAGAAGGCTTCCAGAGAGACTTGACAAACTGAGACCCACAAGATGAGGAGGATTTAGTCAGGGAAGGTTTTCCATCAGAAGAAGGAGCACATATAAGGACCACTCTCTTGCAATCATCCATTGACCCCAGGAATAACTGATAGATATCAAACATGTCCTACTTTTTTATGAACTGAAGTGACAATCCTTTACAAAAGGTATATTCTGGGCCAAGAGAGCTATGGACACTGATTCTCTAGTCTAGCCATCCCCAACATTTTCAGCATCATGGAAGACAATTTTCCCATGGACTGGGCGACGTGGGGGATGGTTTGGGGATGATTCAAGTGCATTATATTTATTGTGTACTATATATCTATTATTATTACATTGTGATATATAATGAAATAATTATATAACTCATCATCATTCACGAGTCACTGATGGGATTTTGGTATGAGTCTGCAAATAATTGATTTATTATGGTCTCTGTGCTGTCAAACCTCTCTGCTAATGATAATCCGCATTTGCAGCCGTTTCCCAGTGCTAGCATCACTGCCTCAGCTCCACCTTAGAACATCAGGCATTGGATTCTCATAAGAAGTAGGCCCCTTGTATGCACAGTTCAGAGTTTGTGCTCCTATAGAGAATCTAATGCTGCCTCTGATCTGACAGGAGGCAGAGCTCAGGTGGTAATCTGGGCAATGGGGAGCAGCTGTAAATGTAGATAAAGGTTTGAGGTTCCTAACAGGCTACAGACTGGTGGCTGGAGACCCCCATTCTAGTCTCACACAGACTTCCCAGTCCTCGTAGCTCTTATTATTATATATTATAACATGTTCCTTATTTGTCTGCCCTTCTAGATTAAGAACTCCTTGAGGACCTCTTTCTCTTTCTCCATAAAGCTCAACAAAGGCTCTAGTACAAAGAAGTGTTTAAATTAAGTATAATGAATGTTGAAAGAATGATAAACAGGATAGAAAGATCAAGGGTAAAAGGTGTATTGGTGTACTGAATATATTCCAAAGGAAAGAAATCTATGAAACTATCTGCAAGCCAGACTTGGGAAAGAAGTGGTCTGAGAAGGCTTCCAGAGAGACTTGACAAACTGAGACCCACAAGATGAGGAGGATTTAGTCAGGGAAGGTTTTCCATCAGAAGAAGGAGCACATATAAGGACCACTCTCTTGCAATCATCCATTGACCCCAGGAATAACTGATAGATATCAAACATGTCCTACTTTTTTATGAACTGAAGTGACAATCCTTTACAAAAGGTATATTCTGGGCCAAGAGAGCTATGGACACTGATTCTCTAGTCTAGCCATCCCCAACATTTTCAGCATCATGGAAGACAATTTTCCCATGGACTGGGCGACGTGGGGGATGGTTTGGGGATGATTCAAGTGCATTATATTTATTGTGTACTATATATCTATTATTATTACATTGTGATATATAATGAAATAATTATATAACTCATCATCATTCACGAGTCACTGATGGGATTTTGGTATGAGTCTGCAAATAATTGATTTATTATGGTCTCTGTGCTGTCAAACCTCTCTGCTAATGATAATCCGCATTTGCAGCCGTTTCCCAGTGCTAGCATCACTGCCTCAGCTCCACCTTAGAACATCAGGCATTGGATTCTCATAAGAAGTAGGCCCCTTGTATGCACAGTTCAGAGTTTGTGCTCCTATGAGAATCTAATGTCGCCTCTGATCTGACAGGAGGCAGAGCTCAGGTGGTAATCTGGGCAATGGGGAGCAGCTGTAAATGTAGATAAAGGTTTGAGGTTCCTAACAGGCTACAGACTGGTGGCTGGAGACCCCCATTCTAGTCTCACACAGACTTCCCAGTCCTCGTAGCTCTTATTATTATATATTATAACATGTTCCTTATTTGTCTGCCCTTCTAGATTAAGAACTCCTTGAGGACCTCTTTCTCTTTCTCCATAAAGCTCAACAAAGGCTCTAGTACAAAGAAGTGTTTAAATTAAGTATAATGAATGTTGAAAGAATGATAAACAGGATAGAAAGATCAAGGGTAAAAGGTGTATTGGTGTACTGAATATATTCCAAAGGAAAGAAATCTATGAATGAGCAAGAAACCAGTTCAGTTCAGAATCAAGTTAGAGAGAAGACAGGTTTTAATTCCAAGAAATTCCTTTTCAGTCTCCATTGACCTCAAGCTATTTAATCCATCCAAGAGTGGTGTTGTCCTTTAGTAGATTGCTTCCAAATGTTATTGGTTTGTAGGTTCTGGGAATTGAGACAGGCTGGTCCAAAATATAATCAATATTAGATTGAAGTTTGATTATGAGATCTGAAACTTAAAAAGTGACCCCAAAAGGTAATGAATTTTCTGTATAGCATAGCATATTTAATTGTATTAAACAGTGCTGTTAAATTGATGATTCCTATAACTAAATTAAAGTCACTGCCACTACATTAAGTAGTTCTTAGCATTCCAGGTGACACAACTCTGACAAATGAAAAAGCCAAACAGAAAAAAAACTGGCATTACATTCGAGGCTTGAAAGAGTCATATAATGTAACTCCAGGGGCTTGGGGCAGGTACTATAAAGAGAGCTTATTATTGGGCTCTAGTTTTGAATGGACCTTGGGCTTTCCTTTTAAGTAGAAGTCTGCATTATAGGACAAAGAGCTTTATCTCTTGTGAGGGGAAAGCTAATTATAGCTATTCTTTTATGAGTCATGCAAACACATTCCAAAAAGAGCTTTCTTCTATTAAACATCTGTAACAGCATTTCCTGTCCTTTCCCTCCACCTCAGCCCAG
Source organism: Tragulus kanchil (assembly GCA_022376925.1). Taxonomy (NCBI): domain Eukaryota; kingdom Metazoa; phylum Chordata; class Mammalia; order Artiodactyla; family Tragulidae; genus Tragulus; species Tragulus kanchil. Next base: position 237,180,473 of record JAIOJX010000004.1, on the reverse strand, counting down.
GTAGAGCAGACAGGCAAGTGATAATGGGCAGCGGTTATTTTTATTCTATTGAATTTCATAAAGGAACAAAAAATAATTCACAAGGACAAATAATGTTTCAGTTCTCTATCTTCAGAGACAAAATATGGCCAGGAGTGACCTTTGGGGACAGAAACCGTAGAAAGCTTCTTTTTTCAGCTTGTAGCTGGTGCCAATTTCTCACCAGTTGGAGACAATTCTAACTCGCTGGTTGAAGCCTTATTTCAGCATCTTTTATAGGGATGACTGTTTGATGTTGGAGAAAATGTTTTGCCCTGGGTGGTGTTCAGTCTCACAGACAGCTCCCTAATGCTATTTTTTCTTCATAAACGAACCCAACTTGTATTATTTTACAAAGCTGGTGTTTAAGGTTCAACATATAATATGAAAACACTTTATATATTTAAAAATCAGAATGGAGCTTTCTTTCTTTTTAAGAAAATCTTAGATTTATCCTTTAAAAATTGACCAGAGAGACTATGCATCAACTCTTTCTTGACTTGAAAAAAATGAGCAGGGGCAGAATGGTGATGACTTTTTGATGATGATGTTGGCCATAGAATTTTCTTGTCCTGCGATAATGGGTATGTGGTGGGGAAGCAGATAGTCAAAGGTATTTGCTGAATGAATGAACATCCTTCTAAGAAGAGAAACAGACATTGATGTATTTTCCGTCTGAATGTCTGTGTTCCCAAGTGTCATGACCTCACAGCAAAATAAATACAAACCAGTCTGGCTAGGATACTATAGTGTCTTTTACCAGTGCAGCAAACTAGTAAGTTTCAGGCATTTATTGCACCGCATGAGTAACAACAGCTGCTTAATGAATCTTCAAATTAGGGATTTTTCCCCCCTTTACATCCCAGCACGATGGAGCTAATAGAGGGCAACATTTCCAGAAATAATTAAAATAGTGCCCACTTTTACAAGGAAGAGGCGAGGCTCTGATTAGCAAAGACCTGAAGGACCAGCAGCTGCAGATGCCACTTTGAAGAGACAACAACTTTCCTCACTCTTCAGGGGCAGGTTTATTGTCTGACAGCAGCCCTTTCACAAACGAAAACCCTCTTAGGCCTGGAAAGTGAGTCAAACATGGGAAGGACGCTTCCAAGGCAGCTATACTGGTTACCAGGATTTTCTGACTGGTTCCAGTTTTCTTTGTTGTGTTTCTGTGCTGCAAAGCAACAGAAGGAAGGGACTATGCCTGCAGGGCTTTTGATGTTGTGCACTGAATTTTTTTTCTCCAAATGTATTTCAGTTGCCATCTGCATCAAAATAACATTTTTTTTTTACATTCGAGTGCCTTCAATTCACATAAACAATTTGCATAAATAGTTTAATGTCTCTGTTTTTTCACCTCTCCCTTGCTGCGCATGTTTCTCAACTGAATATATCTTCTCTTGGAATCCTATGTTCTTTTTACTTATGCATGTACCTGTCTCCTTCCTTTTTTTTTTTTTTATATTTATTTACTTATTTTGGGGAGGGGGGATGGGGTGGGGAGGGAGGGGATGGGGTGGGAGGAGGGTGGGGGAGGGAGGGGGGCAGGCGAGCCACTTCCGTTGGTCTTTTCATTTATCTATTTTCATCCATCTTTGCTCTTTGGCCCTCGTGGGCCTCCCATCGCGGTGGCCTCTGTTGTCGCAGAGTACCGGCTCTGGGCGCATGCGCTCCAGAGCTCCGGCTCTGTAATTGGACACATCTGTCCAGCCGCTCCGCGGCACTTGGGATCTTCCCAGGCCAGGGATGAACCGGCGCCCCTTGCACTGCAAGGCAGTGTCCTTACCCACTGGACCACCAGGGAAGCCCTGCCTCCTTCCTTTCTCATCCTTATGACCAGCAGGGGGAAGAGAAATGGTCTTTGCAAAATTACTGAATTGTTAGATTATTTTTAGGTGACAGTTAAGTTAGACAATTTTTAGAACAATGAAATTTGAAACTCTGGAAGAAAGTAAATTGTTTTTTATTCCTTTTACCCCATGGGTCCCCACTATCAACTTGGGAAAATGTTGCTTTTGTAGAAAAGAATCAGTCTCAAAGATAATTTTTAAAAGTTACACAACAGCTAATTTAAAAATCAGAAACGTGCAGTTCTCCATTGTTAGGGTAGGTTACAGATGTGGGTTCTGACAATATTCAGAAAAAAATTCCAGAGAGCTTCAAAAAGCAAAACTTGAATTTGTTGCATGCCAGCAACTATTTTCATAGTATTTATACTGCATTAGGTATTATAAGTAATCTAGGGATTTCAAGTATGCATTAGGGTGTGCATAGTTTATATGCAAATACTATGCAATTTTATGTAAGAGACTTGAGCATCTGTAGGTTTTGGTTTCCAAGGGTGTTAGGAGGGGGCAGGGTCTTAGAATCAATTCCCCATGGATACCAAGGGAGGAATAAATCTTGCTGGGATATTCTTATTGACATATTCATCTAGTCAGCTAAAGTAAGTACTGTGCTAAACTGACAGTTTGTTTCCTTCTACAGCAGTTGGAAGAGATGGCATTTCAAATGAGGGAATGTCTTTTCTCATGACTTTTCTGACCAGTACCATTTCAGGCTGGCCCTTAACATTAATCTGTGCAGTCATGCAGTCCATGCTCTGTCTAAAGAGTGAGCTAAATAATGAAGCCTGGGGGCAGACTATATCTCTCTATTACCCATCATCAGAGTATTTTCACCTCTGTGCAACAGTTACTTATTGAATATCAACGTAAGTCTTCTAAGGCTCCAGAACAGTATGCAAAAGAGGTCCTTCATCAACTGCTCATGCTAAAGCATGATAAGCATTTATATTGGTTTCAGTTATAAATAACAGAAAAATGCAAAGTAAGCTTACATCAGAAATAACTGTTTTGATAAACAGTTTGGCATCAGTTATGGCTGGATTCAGGGACTCAAACAATGTTATGTCTGCTGGATTAGCTCTGTTCCTCTCCTTCCCAGACTGATGTGATGCCAGGATGGTTCCAGAAGCTCTTCATAGCGTTTTCTTTTGAGTGGGAGATACAATCAGTTCAGTTTAGTCACTCAATCGTGTCTGACTCTCTAACCCCATGGACTGCAGCACGCCAGGCTTCCCTGTCCTTCAACATCTCCTAGAGTTTGCTCAATTTCATGTCCATTGACATAGTGGTGCCATCCAACCATCTCATCCTCTGTTGTCCCCTTCTCCTGCCTTCATTTTCCCAGCATCAGGGTCTTTTCTAGTGAGTCATCACTTCACATCAGGTGGTCAAAGTATTATAGCTTCAGCTTCAGCATCACTCCTTCTAATGAGTATTCAGGATTGATTTCCTTTAGGATTCACTAGTTTGATCTCCTTGCTGTCCAAGGGACTCTCAAAAATCTTCTCCAGCACCACCATTCCAAAGCATCAATTCTTTGTTGGATAACATTCTTGGGAAGGAAAATCAGTGCTTGAATTTCCCAGGCTTATTCTGAGTACTAGTTCTTGCAAGGGTGTTAGGAGGGGCAGGGTTTTTCTTAGAATCAATTCCCCATGGATACCAAGGGAGGAATAAATCTTGCTGGGATATTCTTATTGACATATTCATCTAGTCAGCTAAAGTAAGTACTGTGCTAAACTGACAGTTTGTTTCCTTCTACAGCAGTTGGAAGAGATGGCATTTCAAATGAGGGAATGTCTTTTCTCATGACTTTTCTGACCAGTACCATTTCAGGCTGGCCCTTAACATTAATCTGTGCAGTCATGCAGTCCATGCTCTGTCTAAAGAGTGAGCTAAATAATGAAGCCTGGGGGCAGACTATATCTCTCTATTACCCATCATCAGAGTATTTTCACCTCTGTGCAACAGTTACTTATTGAATATCAACGTAAGTCTTCTAAGGCTCCAGAACAGTATGCAAAAGAGGTCCTTCATCAACTGCTCATGCTAAAGCATGATAAGCATTTATATTGGTTTCAGTTATAAATAACAGAAAAATGCAAAGTAAGCTTACATCAGAAATAACTGTTTTGATAAACAGTTTGGCATCAGTTATGGCTGGATTCAGGGACTCAAACAATGTTATGTCTGCTGGATTAGCTCTGTTCCTCTCCTTCCCAGACTGATGTGATGCCAGGATGGTTCCAGAAGCTCTTCATAGCGTTTTCTTTTGAGTGGGAGATACAATCAGTTCAGTTTAGTCACTCAATCGTGTCTGACTCTCTAACCCCATGGACTGCAGCACGCCAGGCTTCCCTGTCCTTCAACATCTCCTAGAGTTTGCTCAATTTCATGTCCATTGACATAGTGGTGCCATCCAACCATCTCATCCTCTGTTGTCCCCTTCTCCTGCCTTCATTTTCCCAGCATCAGGGTCTTTTCTAGTGAGTCATCACTTCACATCAGGTGGTCAAAGTATTATAGCTTCAGCTTCAGCATCACTCCTTCTAATGAGTATTCAGGATTGATTTCCTTTAGGATTCACTAGTTTGATCTCCTTGCTGTCCAAGGGACTCTCAAAAATCTTCTCCAGCACCACCATTCCAAAGCATCAATTCTTTGTTGGATAACATTCTTGGGAAGGAAAATCAGTGCTTGAATTTCCCAGGCTTATTCTGAGTACTTAGTATGTTCTGGACCTGGTGCTAAGCACTTATGTGTTTTATCTCATTTCATCTGTTTCTGTCATAAACTCTGAGGTGGTTACAACTACTATTGACATTTTATATTTAAGAAATCAAAGCTTAAAAATTGAGTGTTCTGGCTTAGGTTGCACAGTTACAAGGAGGTAGGGCCAGGATTTGAGAGGCAATGTCTGATTTTGGAGCCTACTCTCTGTAGCAGTATGAGATGCCATTACTCAACCAACAGTGACAATACTACACAAGCTAATTCTTGGTGGGTACTTCCTATGCAAAAGGCTCTGTGTGGATTATGAGGAAAGTGTTAAATTCACTAAACCTGCTGGGGAGAACATAGCAGCTTAGTTTCCTAGAAAGGCTTTACACAGACATAGAAGTAAATAGAAGAGCTGAGACTTCCCTTGGAGTAAAGGAAGGCAAGGGACATAGTTTACAGTGGTGGTGGAGCCCTCGACCTTGGGAAGCTGTTTTCAGTAGCAGAAGGATATTCGTCTGTTTGTGGGCTGAGAAGGGGTCAAGAGAGGCAGCAATTGATAATGCAAAAGAAAACAGAGAGTTGTTTATGTGGCCGAGACTCAGAAGAGTTGGGAGGGAATGAGACATGGAACTTTGATGGAGGGTTCAACCTTGGATAAAAAGGACACCCTTTCTTCTGAGATAGAAGGAAAGAAAGGTAGAATAGGACAAAGGTAATTGATAGGTTCTTTGTTAAATATATTTCTTTATACTATGTTAAGAATGTCCAACTCTATGAGCAATAAATGAAATTGCACCTTTATTTCTGCTTTGTTCCATCCTTTTCAACATCAAGAATCTGTTGACAACACCAAAGCACCAGGTTTTTGGCTAGTTTTACACATTTTAAAGCATTAGCATTTTAAAGGCATTTATTATGTTCCATTAGAAAATTCTTATTTAATTTGCTTGCTTGGTTATTTGTTAACTTTGATTAGGCATTTTAAAAGTGTTTTCCCTTTGTTATTCTGGTGTTTTTATACGATTTTATGTTGTTTCATTTTATATTATTTTATTTTATTGTGAATGTCCACAAAGGACTAGTTTTACAATTTATTACAGAATAATGTATAGCTTGTTATTCACAGAAATTAATGTACATAAATTAACATAAAGTGGGGAAACAGTATGTTTCCAAGAATGGGATAGAATAAGCTAATTAGATACAGCTGCAATGTAGATAATTTGGCAGCTGGAAGTGACAACCCATTACTTTATAATTAATTGACTTAGACCTTTTAAAAATTAATTAGTGAAGAAGTACAGCTGGGCAAAGACTGATGCACAAGAAAGCTTTGGCACTCCCATCAGAAATCAAGGTCAAGCAAGTGATTAGGCCTATTCCACTTTTCAACTGCCTATTTAGCAGCAATTCAACCAGCCAGTTATGCTGAAATGCTCTCTGTCTTCTCCAGGGTCTGTTGAGACTCCCAGTAAATCCAAAGATAGCTCTATTTTCTAAACAGTGACTTATTCTAATTATAGCTCTATTGTCCTATAGACATTTAAAAAACATATAGTACACTGAGTACTCAATATATACCAGATCCTATGGTGAACCACTTATACACTTGATTTCATTTTTCATCACAGAATCCCTATGAATTATGCATCCATAGACATGGCATAGTATAATGGTGAAAGGCAAAAACCTGACCCTCTAGGTTTAGACCCCAGCCCTGCTATTAACAGCTGTGTGACTTTGGGCAAATTACTGAACCCCTGTCTCTCAAGTTTTCATATCTGTAAGATGGTGATGAAAGTATCTTCTTTCTAAGTGTATATAGATTCAGTTAGTCTAGGGCGTCCCTGGTGGTCCAGTGGGCAGAGAGTCTACCTTGCAGTGTGAAGGGCATTGGTTCAACCCCTGGCCCGGGAAGATTGCACGTGCCATGTCACCTTTATTTCTGCTTTGTTCCATCCTTTTCAACATCAAGAATCTGTTGACAACACCAAAGCACCAGGTTTTTGGCTAGTTTTACACATTTTAAAGCATTAGCATTTTAAAGGCATTTATTATGTTCCATTAGAAAATTCTTATTTAATTTGCTTGCTTGGTTATTTGTTAACTTTGATTAGGCATTTTAAAAGTGTTTTCCCTTTGTTATTCTGGTGTTTTTATACGATTTTATGTTGTTTCATTTTATATTATTTTATTTTATTGTGAATGTCCACAAAGGACTAGTTTTACAATTTATTACAGAATAATGTATAGCTTGTTATTCACAGAAATTAATGTACATAAATTAACATAAAGTGGGGAAACAGTATGTTTCCAAGAATGGGATAGAATAAGCTAATTAGATACAGCTGCAATGTAGATAATTTGGCAGCTGGAAGTGACAACCCATTACTTTATAATTAATTGACTTAGACCTTTTAAAAATTAATTAGTGAAGAAGTACAGCTGGGCAAAGACTGATGCACAAGAAAGCTTTGGCACTCCCATCAGAAATCAAGGTCAAGCAAGTGATTAGGCCTATTCCACTTTTCAACTGCCTATTTAGCAGCAATTCAACCAGCCAGTTATGCTGAAATGCTCTCTGTCTTCTCCAGGGTCTGTTGAGACTCCCAGTAAATCCAAAGATAGCTCTATTTTCTAAACAGTGACTTATTCTAATTATAGCTCTATTGTCCTATAGACATTTAAAAAACATATAGTACACTGAGTACTCAATATATACCAGATCCTATGGTGAACCACTTATACACTTTATTTCATTTTTTCATCACAGAATCCCTATGAATTATGCATCCATAGACATGGCATAGTATAATGGTGAAAGGCAAAAACCTGACCCTCTAGGTTTAGACCCCAGCCCTGCTATTAACAGCTGTGTGACTTTGGGCAAATTACTGAACCCCTGTCTCTCAAGTTTTCATATCTGTAAGATGGTGATGAAAGTATCTTCTTTCTAAGTGTATATAGATTCAGTTAGTCTAGGGCGTCCCTGGTGGTCCAGTGGGCAGAGAGTCTACCTTGCAGTGTGAAGGGCATTGGTTCAACCCCTGGCCCGGGAAGATTGCACGTGCCATGGAGCGGCTGTACCAGTGTGCCCAATTATGAGCCAGCGTTCTGGAGCACAGGTGCCCAGAGCTGGTGCTCTGCAATGAGAGGCGCCACTGCAGTGGGAGGCCCACACATGCCAAAGAATAAAAGATGGATGAAAATAAATATAAAGATAAAAGAGGCATGATGGGGGGGAGCATAAATTAGTTTGAATAAAGTGTAGAATAAAGCAAGACTGTCACATAGTTATAATTACTTTTTCCCATTACCCCCTGCCAATAAAAATGTTTTTGAGCACCAACCCTCTTTTAAATATTTTGCATAAATTAACTGTCATTATTTGCCTTATATGCATATTGACAATACTTCCAGGAGTCCCATGAGGTAAACATGATATAAATCAAATTCCCATTTTACAGATTAAGTAACTGAAGCACAGAGAAGACTGATAACTTGTTTGAAGTCACCTAATTACTAGTGGAAGAATCAGGATTTACAGGTATCTCTTGTGGTCATCTAGAGTTCAATTCCAGATGACCACGATAAAGTGAGCATCACACTAAAAGGAGGGCACAGGATTTTTGGTTTTTCAGTACATATAAAAGTTATGTTTAGGGCTTCCCAGGTGGCTCAGTGGTAAAGAGCTTGCCTGTCAATGCAGGAGCCACAGGTTCGATCCCTGATCCGGGTAGATCCCACGTGCTGCAGAACAACTACACCTGTGAGCCACAACTATGGAGCCTGTGCTCTACAGCCTCAGAGTCACAACTATTGAGCCCATGTGCCGCAACTACTGAAGCCTGTGTGCCCTAGAGCCTGAGCTCCACCACAAGAGAAGTCACTGCAACAACAAGCCTTCTTGCCTCAACTAGAGTAGCCCCCACTCCCTGCAACTAGAGAAGAGCCTGTGGCAGCAGTGAGAATAGCCAAAAATAAATAAATACATAAATAAAATGCATGAAAAAAATCCAACTTTGCATATTAAAAAAAATCCAACTTTGCATATTAAAAAAAAAAGTCACGTTTACACTACACTGTAAGCTATTAGGTCTCCCCAGTGGCTCAGAGGTAAAGAATCCACCTACAATGCAGGAGTCACAGGAGACAAAGATTTGATCCCTGGGTGGGGAATGGCAACTCATTCTGGTATTCTTGCCTGGAGAACTCCATGGACAGAGGAGCCTGGCAGGCTACAATCCATGGGGTCACAAAGAGCTGTACATGACTGAACTGACTTAAAGCACACTCATGCATGCTATGTGCAATAGCATGCTGTCTCCAGAAACAATAAAAGATGGATGAAAATAAATATAAAGATAAAAGAGGCATGATGGGGGGGAGCATAAATTAGTTTGAATAAAGTGTAGAATAAAGCAAGACTGTCACATAGTTATAATTACTTTTTCCCATTACACCCTGCCAATAAAAAAGTATTTGAGCACCAACCCTCTTTTAAATATTTTGCATAAATTAACTGTCATTATTTGCCTTATATGCATATTGACAATACTTCCAGGAGTCCCATGAGGTAAACATGATATAAATCAAATTCCCATTTTACAGATTAAGTAACTGAAGCACAGAGAAGACTGATAACTTGTTTGAAGTCACCTAATTACTAGTGGAAGAATCAGGATTTACAGGTATCTCTTGTGGTCATCTAGAGTTCAATTCCAGATGACCACGATAAAGTGAGCATCACACTAAAAGGAGGGCACAGGATTTTTGGTTTTTCAGTACATATAAAAGTTATGTTTAGGGCTTCCCAGGTGGCTCAGTGGTAAAGAGCTTGCCTGTCAATGCAGGAGCCACAGGTTCGATCCCTGATCCGGGTAGATCCCACGTGCTGCAGAACAACTACACCTGTGAGCCACAACTATGGAGCCTGTGCTCTACAGCCTCAGAGTCACAACTATTGAGCCCATGTGCCGCAACTACTGAAGCCTGTGTGCCCTAGAGCCTGAGCTCCACCACAAGAGAAGTCACTGCAACAACAAGCCTTCTTGCCTCAACTAGAGTAGCCCCCACTCCCTGCAACTAGAGAAGAGCCTGTGGCAGCAGTGAGAATAGCCAAAAATAAATAAATACATAAATAAAATGCATGAAAAAAATCCAACTTTGCATATTAAAAAAAATCCAACTTTGCATATTAAAAAAAAAAGTCACGTTTACACTACACTGTAAGCTATTAGGTCTCCCCAGTGGCTCAGAGGTAAAGAATCCACCTACAATGCAGGAGTCACAGGAGACAAAGATTTGATCCCTGGGTGGGGAATGGCAACTCATTCTGGTATTCTTGCCTGGAGAACTCCATGGACAGAGGAGCCTGGCAGGCTACAATCCATGGGGTCACAAAGAGCTGTACATGACTGAACTGACTTAAAGCACACTCATGCATGCTATGTGCAATAGCATGCTGTCTCCAGAAACAATGCATGTGTTAAAAAGTAATGGTGTTGGAAAAATTGTGCCAAAAGATTTGTTCAACACGTGATTGCATGTGTGCTCAGCTGCTTCAGTTATATACAACTCTTTTCAACTCTATGGACTGTAGCCTGCCAGGCTCCTTTATCCTTGGGATTTTCCAGGTAATAACATTGGAGTGGGTTGCCATGCCCTCCTCCAGGGGATCTTCCAGACCCAGGGATTGAACCTGTGTCTCCTGCATTGCAGGTGGATTCTTTAATACTGAGTTATCTGGGAAGCCCCTTTGCTCAACACAGGGTTGCCACAAATTTTCAATTTTTTTTTTAAACAAAGCATAATAGCTTCAAAGCACAACAAAGTGAGGCGCAATAAAATGAGCTATGCTTGTCTTTTCAGAAAGTCTAGCTTCAAAGCTTGTGCTTTTAACTTCAGTAAGTCTTTTTAATCTTGATTCATGGATTCAACCAACTGCTATTGGAATTTCTTCCGAGCCTGTGGATGCTGAGGGCCAATGGTATGAGGCCACTTTTATGGAAGACTTAACCATCTGTGCATTTGGGTATCTGCAGTGGTCTTGGAACTAATATCCCATGGGGAGAGAGGGACAACTATACTGTGGTTGTCCCATTCTTCCAACACAATCTGCACTCTAGGCACATTAGGTAAAAGGTTATTCCCAGAAGGAGTAGAGCTCTTTTATGACTCATCACATGAGCTCTTGGCCTGAAATCTTCTGCTGCCCTGGCCCACTTCTTGCACATTTACTCAAGCTTACATATTCAACAACATCAAAATCACCCCATCAGAGAAACCTTCCTTAATGCTCTCATAATGGAGTTCTTTTGCATCTCTGACACTACAGAATCCTATCTTTACATCTTTTATAACATTCTTATAATATGTCAATCTGTTAGTCAAATAGTCAAAAAATATTCATCAATGAATTTATCAATGACTTACCACTGAAAGACTTCCTCAAAGAGTTTACGTCCTAGTACAGGATGATAGATTTTAGACCTGTGGGAAAATGAAAAGTTAAGATCATTTCAGACTTTGAAAATGGACTTTTGGAGAAGATAGCAATGAGTAAGTGTAGAGCAGGATTGGGTGTACTATTTCAACAGGGTAGATTGGAAGTGAGACTTAAACAGTAGGAAGCAGCCAGTCACGTAAAGATAAATGTGGAGAGCATTTCAAACAGAGGGACCAATAAGCACAAAAGCCATTTTGTGGGATCAAGGTTTGCAATATTTGAAGGACATAAAGAAAAGGAGTGCAACTAAAAATGTTTATGTATGAATTGCATTTTTTCCCTTTAATTTACATGTTAATCTTCCTGCCTAAACAGTGAATTTTTTAGGGTTAAGGCTATGTCCCACTCATTTTTGAATCTGTAGCATTATTTACTTCCTGGACAATGGTCTTCTCGGCTAACTGCTTCAACTATTCATTGACCCAAGTCATCTTACTTCACTTTTTGTTTCTCTTCTCCCTCCGTTTTTTTCATACCTGTGTTACTCTTTTCAAGTGATTTCTACGATTCTTTGTTCTTTCTCTCTAGCATCCTTTCCACATTTCTGTTCTCTTTGGGTCCTGCCTTCTCCTACATCTATTTTTCCTATCCCTTGATCTTTGTTGTCCCAGGTAACTCCACCTTAAATGACAGGGGTCTAGCGGTAGGTAGGGTCTTTGAATACAGAATAAAGATGATCATACGTCTCTCACCTCACTTTTCTCTGAATCCTCTTTCATAGACCCTAAAGAAATCCTAACATTTTGAGGTCAACACCAGAGCTGAAAACATAAACCAGTCCTGAGAGCCTTTTTTTTCTTCCCCACAAAAGAATGCAAGCTCGTTCTTTTAAGTCATTGTTCTGGATGCTGGGTTTAGAAGAAAAAAGAATAAGGTGAGTGACTTTGTTGTTTCCTGCTCACCTAGTGTGAAGTTTTATTGCTTGATTGCTCTTAGAGACTGAGGTTAAAGAAGTTTAAAAAAGCAAAAAAGAAAAGCCAATTTTAATAGTTAACTATAAAGGATTCCTTTTCTTCCATCTGATAGAGGAAAGAAGCTACTCCTGTGCCTTTGTCTTGTAGGGCAGCTTTCTTCTCCTCTCCAGGAGTTTATACTGCTATTCAGGAATAAAAGATAACGGAGGGTAAGCTCAAAGCTCCCCTGGGGCCATAAAGGCCACCTCTTTCATTGCTAATCAGATGAACCCTCAAGTCTTAGATACATAAATATCAATCAGCTCCCTCCAAGTTTTTTTTCCTCTTGTCTTTCAGGGAGTGAGTTCTCCCTACAGAGTTTGGAAAGAATTTTGAAAATATAAGAGATCAACTTCTTGCCTGTGATCCTTCTTGAGATGCCAGCTAGGATGACCTAATTCCTCTCCCTTCCTGTTTATGTATGAATTGCATTTTTTCCCTTTAATTTACATGTTAATCTTCCTGCCTAAACAGTGAATTTTTTAGGGTTAAGGCTATGTCCCACTCATTTTTGAATCTGTAGCATTATTTACTTCCTGGACAATGGTCTTCTCGGCTAACTGCTTCAACTATTCATTGACCCAAGTCATCTTACTTCACTTTTTGTTTCTCTTCTCCCTCCGTTTTTTTCATACCTGTGTTACTCTTTTCAAGTGATTTCTACGATTCTTTGTTCTTTCTCTCTAGCATCCTTTCCACATTTCTGTTCTCTTTGGGTCCTGCCTTCTCCTACATCTATTTTTCCTATCCCTTGATCTTTGTTGTCCCAGGTAACTCCACCTTAAATGACAGGGGTCTAGCGGTAGGTAGGGTCTTTGAATACAGAATAAAGATGATCATACGTCTCTCACCTCACTTTTCTCTGAATCCTCTTTCATAGACCCTAAAGAAATCCTAACATTTTGAGGTCAACACCAGAGCTGAAAACATAAACCAGTCCTGAGAGCCTTTTTTTTCTTCCCCACAAAAGAATGCAAGCTCGTTCTTTTAAGTCATTGTTCTGGATGCTGGGTTTAGAAGAAAAAAGAATAAGGTGAGTGACTTTGTTGTTTCCTGCTCACCTAGTGTGAAGTTTTATTGCTTGATTGCTCTTAGAGACTGAGGTTAAAGAAGTTTAAAAAAGCAAAAAAGAAAAGCCAATTTTAATAGTTAACTATAAAGGATTCCTTTTCTTCCATCTGATAGAGGAAAGAAGCTACTCCTGTGCCTTTGTCTTGTAGGGCAGCTTTCTTCTCCTCTCCAGGAGTTTATACTGCTATTCAGGAATAAAAGATAACGGAGGGTAAGCTCAAAGCTCCCCTGGGGCCATAAAGGCCACCTCTTTCATTGCTAATCAGATGAACCCTCAAGTCTTAGATACATAAATATCAATCAGCTCCCCTCCAAGTTTTTTTTCCTCTTGTCTTTCAGGGAGTGAGTTCTCCCTACAGAGTTTGGAAAGAATTTTGAAAATATAAGAGATCAACTTCTTGCCTGTGATCCTTCTTGAGATGCCAGCTAGGATGACCTAATTCCTCTCCCCTTCCTCCCAGGCACCCTGGGGATTTCTGTGTGGCCACTTTCATTCTATAGCTGCAAACACAAAGCAACTGGATGACCCTTTGTTACTAAAAAAAATCTGATTCTTTTTTAAAAGCTTTTCTTTTCTTCTTCTTTTTTTTTTTTTAAGTATCTTCTCTAGCTACTAGTTGTAAAATACCTGTAATATCTTCCATCATTCTAGGATATGATAAAAAGTATCTTGGTGACACAAAATTATCTTTAGTGGCTTAAATAGGAGGATATTTTCCAGGAATCCAAAGACAGAGAGGCAATAATGTATGAATTCTACTTTGGGCCCTTGAGTCTGATTGCCTGGGTCAAATGCCAGTACCCACACTTATAGAGATGCCATTTTTGAAGTGATATATTGCCTTTGGGGCTCAGTTTTCTCACACTTAAATGAGAATAATAGCTCCATGTTATAGAATTTGGAGAAGTAAATGGCATAATGTATGTTAAGCACTGAGCATAGTGCCAAACTCAATATAAACCCTTGATAGAAGTGGCGATTATTTTGGCCGTTAGAATAAAGAGGTAGGAAAGAACAAGGTAACTGTGAATCTGACTACACGAACCCAGTCGCTCCTCCTCAGCTGGGATGACCTTGCCTGCATTACTGGCTTCTTCACCCACCATTGCTGTTCAAGTAGATGACTGTGTGGTCCCTGGGAGTACAAAAGTTCTAACTTGGAGAGATTAGGCGTGAATCCTCTTATTTGCCAATGGCACCACAAAAGAGGAATTTTAAAAAGTCCCTCAGAATTTCAAGTGGCATGAAGAGAAAATGAGAAAAGAAACCATCAAATCCAGTCAAATTTGGAAAAAGTGCCTATGGTAAGTCTAATACTGTGTGAGGCTTCCTTAGGAGACTGAGGTGGAGGTGGAGAAAAAAAGGTGGGGGGGATGACCTAATGAGCCCAGTCTACTGACCTGGTTACAGGGTTCTCACGTGGGGAAGCAGAGTCAAGTCTCTCCTCCCTTCCCACTCCTCTGGATTTGTTACTATTGTGCACTCTTAACAGCTGCCAATAAAGATTGTTTACACTGGGGAAAAAAAAAAAAAAAAACAACCCCCCCATAAAACGTTGCAATATGGGAGTAGGAATTTTTTTTTTTAAAATTAGCTTCTAGTCTGCAAATGGGCATATACTTTATCGAGGAGAAAGGGTACACCTTACTCTTAGGTTCCTGAAAGCTCCTGGTGTGATATAAAATTCGGGCACAGTGCTCAACTAACATTGACTGTATGGTCAGAGAGGGCGTGCAGTTTTCAGTGTGGAGGGAGAAGTCCGTGGCATCACACCCAGGCAATGGGATAATTACAGCTAAAACAGTGAAGAGCACAGAGTCTGGAGACAAAATGCCTGGATTTGAGTCAGGACTTGATGGCTTATGAGTAGTCTGACCTGGTACCATTTACTTTCACCTCTCCATGTGCTTTAATTTTCTCATCTTTCAAGTGGGAATAAGAATAGTCCTCCCTCATAGGGCTGTCAGCAATGAATGAGAAAATGCATATGGGCTCACAGCAGACACTCAGGAGCTCAATAAACGGCAGGTATTTTAATGATTATTAGCCAAGATTACTTTCAATTTTATTGGATCTTTCATTGTGAAAATTCATTTCTTTTCTCTACAGTAGGTCCTTGTTGGTTATATTAGATATAGCAGTATGTACTGGTAAACCCTAGACTTCCAATAACTGAATCAATTGCTGTACAACTGAAACTAACATAACATTGCAAATTAACAATATTCTAATATAAAATAGAAGTTTAAAAAATCATTTATTTTCACTTGTTAACAGATTTGAGTAAAGCCAGTTTTGTCCTCACCAAACCATTTTTAGGTGCTAAAGTTGAGACAGAAGAGTTAAGACATATATTTGGAAAGGGCTTTTGAAGGTTTTTGATGGGAATCAGTTTGTTTTTTCTGTTTGGGAAGCAAAAGTAAATGTGGACGCTAAAAAATTGACTGGTTACTCAGCTGGACTTCAGAATTGATATCCTTACTTTCCTAGTTGCTCAGTGGTAAAGAATCTGCCTGTAATACAGGAGGCCTGGGCTTGATTCCTGGCTCGGGAAGATCTTCTGGAGAAGGAAATGGAGAGTCAAGTCTCTCCCTTCCCACTCCTCTGGATTTGTTACTATTGTGCACTCTTAACAGCTGCAAAAGATTGTTTACACTGGGAAAAAAAAACAACCCCCATAAAACGTTGCAATATGGGAGTAGGAATTTTTTAAAATTAGCTTCTAGTCTGCAAATGGGCATATACTTTATCGAGGAGAAAGGGTACACCTTACTCTTAGGTTCCTGAAAGCTCCTGGTGTGATATAAAATTCGGGCACAGTGCTCAACTAACATTGACTGTATGGTCAGAGAGGGCGTGCAGTTTTCAGTGTGGAGGGAGAAGTCCGTGGCATCACACCCAGGCAATGGGATAATTACAGCTAAAACAGTGAAGAGCACAGAGTCTGGAGACAAAATGCCTGGATTTGAGTCAGGACTTGATGGCTTATGAGTAGTCTGACCTGGTACCATTTACTTTCACCTCTCCATGTGCTTTAATTTTCTCATCTTTCAAGTGGGAATAAGAATAGTCCTCCCTCATAGGGCTGTCAGCAATGAATGAGAAAATGCATATGGGCTCACAGCAGACACTCAGGAGCTCAATAAACGGCAGGTATTTTAATGATTATTAGCCAAGATTACTTTCAATTTTATTGGATCTTTCATTGTGAAAATTCATTTCTTTTCTCTACAGTAGGTCCTTGTTGGTTATATTAGATATAGCAGTATGTACTGGTAAACCCTAGACTTCCAATAACTGAATCAATTGCTGTACAACTGAAACTAACATAACATTGCAAATTAACAATATTCTAATATAAAATAGAAGTTTAAAAAATCATTTATTTTCACTTGTTAACAGATTTGAGTAAAGCCAGTTTTGTCCTCACCAAACCATTTTTAGGTGCTAAAGTTGAGACAGAAGAGTTAAGACATATATTTGGAAAGGGCTTTTGAAGGTTTTTGATGGGAATCAGTTTGTTTTTTCTGTTTGGGAAGCAAAAGTAAATGTGGACGCTAAAAAATTGACTGGTTACTCAGCTGGACTTCAGAATTGATATCCTTACTTTCCTAGTTGCTCAGTGGTAAAGAATCTGCCTGTAATACAGGAGGCCTGGGCTTGATTCCTGGCTCGGGAAGATCTTCTGGAGAAGGAAATGGCAACCCACTCCAGTATTCTTCCCCGGGAAATCCCATGGGACATAGGAGCCTGGCGGGCTACTGTCCATGGGGGTCACAAGAGTCAGACACGACTTAGCAACTGAACAACAGCAACAATATTGATCTCCCACTCCATATATCAGTGCCTATGAGAAAATTAGAGGACATAATTTAATAGCAGATAACCAGGCAACAGCAACTGAGGCCATTTCTGTCTCTCCTATGGTTGGCTAGGCAAATCCCCTCATCTCACTGAACCTGTTTCTCCCAGCTTCAAAATGAGGATAATAGGACTCTTCTACCCACACAGGGATGTTGGGGTGTTAGCTAATTGATGTTTGCATTATAATGGGAGATAAAAGGCACTATGGAAATATAAAGTATGCGAAAGAACAAAGTAAGGTATTAGTGACTGGGGGTGCAATGAAACTAATGGATACATTGAGTAACAGAAAGTAGAGGATAATAAAATCAGTGCAACACTAAGTTATCGTATTGATACTAGGGTTTGGAGGAGTTCATTCCAAAGGACATCTTTTGATATGCAGTCATTTCTGAGTATTGTAGCACTTTTCTTCTTTTCCAAGTAAATTCTCACCTCAAAGATGGGAGCCACCTATTTCAATTAAGGCTAAGTCTTTTCCACTCTTCAGTGATTTCATGTGATCTTTGTAATCCTAACCCTTTATATTGAGAGTATCATTCTAATGATAGCTATTTTATTTTTATGGCATTTTTTTTTTCTAGCTCAGAGATCTACCCTGAAAAGCTAGTTCGATAAAAAAAATTGTCTAAAAAATGTTTAAAAGTCAGTCCTGTCCATTCTCCAATCGGTTTGGAAACCAGTTGGACTTTATTTCTGCTCACGGCAATAAAAACTGACTTAATCAAAGTGCCTTTTCCCCTCCCCCCACTTTCTGTTCCTATTTCTGTTCCTATTCCTGAGTCATCTGGTTTGACAACAGTAAGAGCTGAAATACTTTCCTTTGCAGTCTTTAGAAATGCCCCCTAGAGGCAAATAAGCATTTGGCAGAACCAGTAAATAAAAAGGATAAGAGAATATGTCCTGCTTGTTCTTTTAAAGGTGCTGTGTGGAAGAGTCAGAGCAAGGCGTAAGAGGAGCTGTTGTCTACTGGGCAGATTTATAGAGACTTTTCCAAGGAGGAGGGGAAACAATCATTTGCAAAACCCCCCAAAATTTGATCTCATTTCCATTCTGTAGTAAATGAAGTACTTGCACCTTGGTATTCAACTGTGTGTCAGTGACCTTGGATACTTTTAAAAGGGTGCAGAAATTACATTTCACACTACAATACATGTGTTATTATTGACTTTTCCCACCCTATCCATCTTTCTCGTCACCTTTACTAATGTCTTTTAGTAAAAGCACCCTAAAGGATAAGATTTTTGAGAGGCCCTAGGGTGAGATCTAAGAAACAAACACAAACACTGCACCCATTCAAAAATGTAGTTTTGCTTGACTTGGAGCATGGCTGTCTTGATTCGAATTTGTACAGTAGTATTTGATGACATTTTATAGTTTACACAATGTTGTACTTTGTATACTGCATATTGACCATATCTTATTAATCTTTTCCATAAATATCTCAGTATTACAGAGATCAGAATAAAATCAGAGATTAAGTGAACAAGAGACATTTGATCTTTTGCTTCTTTGGGTTTTGCACAGAAAAACTGAAGGTTCGTTGGAAACTAAAAGCCAACTGGCCTTTCATCAAATATTGCTCTGGGTGAATGTGAGGAGAAGATGCTGGAGGAACACAGGGGAGGATGTAATGTCAGAAAGGAGGCTTGTGATTTGTAATCCTAACCCTTTATATTGAGAGTATCATTCTAATGATAGCTATTTTATTTTTTTGGCTTTTTTTTTTTCTAGCTCAGAGATCTACCCTGAAAAGCTAGTTCGATAAAAAAAATTGTCTAAAAAATGTTTAAAAGTCAGTCCTGTCCATTCTCCAATCGGTTTGGAAACCAGTTGGACTTTATTTCTGCTCACGGCAATAAAAACTGACTTAATCAAAGTGCCTTTTCCCCTCCCCCCACTTTCTGTTCCTATTTCTGTTCCTATTCCTGAGTCATCTGGTTTGACAACAGTAAGAGCTGAAATACTTTCCTTTGCAGTCTTTAGAAATGCCCCCTAGAGGCAAATAAGCATTTGGCAGAACCAGTAAATAAAAAGGATAAGAGAATATGTCCTGCTTGTTCTTTTAAAGGTGCTGTGTGGAAGAGTCAGAGCAAGGCGTAAGAGGAGCTGTTGTCTACTGGGCAGATTTATAGAGACTTTTCCAAGGAGGAGGGGAAACAATCATTTGCAAAACCCCCCAAAATTTGATCTCATTTCCATTCTGTAGTAAATGAAGTACTTGCACCTTGGTATTCAACTGTGTGTCAGTGACCTTGGATACTTTTAAAAGGGTGCAGAAATTACATTTCACACTACAATACATGTGTTATTATTGACTTTTCCCACCCTATCCATCTTTCTCGTCACCTTTACTAATGTCTTTTAGTAAAAGCACCCTAAAGGATAAGATTTTTGAGAGGCCCTAGGGTGAGATCTAAGAAACAAACACAAACACTGCACCCATTCAAAAATGTAGTTTTGCTTGACTTGGAGCATGGCTGTCTTGATTCGAATTTGTACAGTAGTATTTGATGACATTTTATAGTTTACACAATGTTGTACTTTGTATACTGCATATTGACCATATCTTATTAATCTTTTCCATAAATATCTCAGTATTACAGAGATCAGAATAAAATCAGAGATTAAGTGAACAAGAGACATTTGATCTTTTGCTTCTTTGGGTTTTGCACAGAAAAACTGAAGGTTCGTTGGAAACTAAAAGCCAACTGGCCTTTCATCAAATATTGCTCTGGGTGAATGTGAGGAGAAGATGCTGGAGGAACACAGGGGAGGATGTAATGTCAGAAAGGAGGGGCTTGTGATTTGTCAATTCCCTAATGTTGAATGTTTTTTTAAAATCTGCTCCAGTAAAAGTACCTGCCAGATTCACGTATGAGACCCTCAGTTTGACACACAGTCTTTTCCAATCTTTTCAAACAATAAGCTATAAATAGCACAAACAATGACAGGATTGTGTGGGTTTCCTCCTGAAGTACCTTGGCCGAGAGCCTTGGTCAGAATTCTGAGGTGGAAAGCAGGAATTCTGTCTGAGCTACAGGGTGATGATCCATCCCTTTTCCAAGATTAGCTGAGGAGTCAGCATGCAGGAAGCAGGCCTCCTGACCAGGCACTTGCTTTGGGACTTCTTGAATTATTTATTGTGTAAGAGGGCTCCTGGCTTTGAGCACAGGGAGTGTGGTTCCGCAGGCCACAAAGACTCAAAATAGATGCCTATCGCTCTCGTTTCTCACAATTTATGGACAAGCAAATTATCCATCCTCCCCACCCCCTCCCCCAGGCATACATTTTTTTTCCCCCCTGGCAGCAAGGGACAGTAACACTTAATTTCTGCTTATTACGAGTTGCTCTCAGGATGGTTCACTTCCCCAGGGGAGAGCTTGTGTAATGGGCGATGCGGAATCACATTCATAAATTTGCTGTGATTCATCTCAGCCCTATTACAAATGGCAGGCCCTCCGAAATTAGCAGTGCATTTAAGCACCGCCACAGAACTGGAAGATTGCTTCTGGGCATGCTGCATGGTTCATGATTTTTCTGTGTTCCAAAGTGTGTGCTTTAATGATTCATTAATTAGAAGCTTTTATCTGAACCAGTTAGCCCATCATTAATTGGTGCATGTTTCACCTAGCAAACTTAAGGCAACTGCTGTTTTACTTTGATTCTTCTTGTGAAGACAGCATAATGTGGACCCAATTGCCTTCTTCCTTATTACTACTCAGCCTATGCATTCATCTGGCCATGTCCATAAGGGTAGGCGTGCATGTTCTCAGCATAAAGGGAGATTTTAATTGACCTCCAGGGAATTGGGGAGGAAAAAGGATTATGAGACCAAAAGAAATTGTGGTTGCTTCTGTTCGCCTTGCCTTAGCAAAACATTTGCCTTGCCAAACCAAACATTTGTATGGTTTTATTATTTTAAAAATCAGATTGGAAAGTACGAGAGGGAATGTAAAATATCCGGGAAAATCAGTATTTATTCCCTAAGTTTGGAAAGAAAGGTAATTGGTATTGATGGAACAACTCAGATGAAGGCAGATGTCTCTGTCCAAACTGAATCCATATATTCAGTTCAACATGATTCAGAAGCATTTATTGAGTGTCTATTGATATTACATGCCATGCCAAGAAATGTATTGCATGCTGGGAATAGAAAGATGATCCCTCTGTTCATAAGAAGAGCCATCTAAATATGCCAGGTGCACTTCTAGTAGTACTTCCTAGAGTTGCTGAGGCTATAGTTTGATCTAAATTGTGAAGAGGAATTAGCCAGGTAAAAATAGCTTTTGCCATGTGTGCGTTTGGCCTGTTTTTGAAATATTACTGAATTGCCAGTGCTTTCAGAACTGAAGGTTGGGGCTTCCCTGATGGTCCAGTGGGTAAAGAGTCTGCCTTGCAGTGCAGGGGGCAGCAGTTCTATCCCTGGCCTGGGAAGATCCCACATGCTGTGACTGGATGGCTGTGTCCAATTACGAGCCAGCGCTCTGGAGTGCAGGTGCCCAGAGCCAGTGCTATGCAGTGAGGGAGGCCACTGCAATGGGAAGTCCACACAGGCCAAAGAATTAAGATGGATGAAAAAAAAAACAATACAAGAGGACCCCCCCCAAAAGGAATCCAAAAAATACACCATAAATAGATTCAGAGATAAATAATAGACTGCGTAAAATACTTGGGCTAGATTGGGAGAAATATTTGTAATACTAGGATAGATAATGGGTTAATATCCTCACTATACAAAGAACTCCTATAATTGACAAGGAAAAAAAAAACCCTGAAGGTTGATTTTTACTTCTCAGTGTTTCATGCTGGTGGCTTCCTCAAGCATACAGACCCTGTAAACACAGGCACTCCTCAAGTAAAGTTATGTTTATTGACCACTTAGTTCATCTTGTTCATCCTGTTGAAATGTGGGCTCCATGTTCTCTGAAAGCAAGAATGCCGGTGCGTTTGACACTGTCTTCAAAGTTCCACCTGCTTTCTTGCTATTCACAGTCAACCAGTCTGTATCAGGGGTCAGCAAATGCTTTTCATAAGGGGACAGAATAGTAAATATTTGGGTTTCCCTGGTGGCTCAGTGGTTAAGAACCCACCTGCCAGTACAGGAGATACGGTTCCATCCCTGGGCCAGGAAGATTCCCCTGGAGAAGGATATGGCAACCCATTCCAGTATTCTTGCCTAAGAAAGCCCATGGACCAAGGAGCCTGGAAAGCTACAGTCCATGGGGTCGCAAAGAGTCGGACACAATTTAGCAACTAGACAACAAGAACAACAACAGTAAATATTTAAGGTTTTGCAGGATAGACAGTCTCCATCACAACTATTCAAAGCAGCTTTTGCAGCTCGAAAGCAGTTATAGACTATACGTAAAAGAATGGATGTGATAGTGTACTATGTGCTAGAAAAACTACACAGCCAGGAAGAGGGCTGGATTTGGCCCCTGGGGCATAGTTTGCTGATGATATATCATTAAACAAATATATCTGGCTATTATTTGTAGTTGAAAGCCTTTAAAATGTTCAGGTAAATATCACAATTTCAGTAGGAAATGGCAACCCCTCCAGTATTCTTGTCTGGAAAATCCCATGGATGGAAGAGCCTGGCAGGCTATAGTCCATGGTGCTACCAAGAGTCAGACAATCCTATGCTAAGGAATGGATACAAAGAAATGAATCTTGATGTTTACCCTGAAGGTATTTATAAGCAAACAGGAAGGCATCTTCTACAGATGAGGAAACCAAGACCCTCAGAAATGACTTGCTTTTTGGACTTCTCCAGTAGTCCAATGGCTAAGACTTCGCTCCTAATGAAGGGGGTCCTAGTTGGATCGCTGGACAGGGAACTCTTAATAGATCCCACATACTGCAACCAAGTTGCATGCCACAACTTAAATCTTGCATGTAGCAACTAAGACCTGGTGCAGCCAAATAAATATTTTAAAAAGAAGAAGCAAAAAAGAAAATGACTTGCTCTTGGTTAGGCAGGAGCAAAGTCAGGACTCAGAATCAGGCCTCTGTGAAATCAGGGTTTTTTCCAGCACAACCCTTTGTCTGGGAGGGTGAAGATCCTGGAGTCAGAATGAAGTCTGTGAGGAGGAAGAGAGGATGTATGATTCATCAGGCATTCAATCAAGCATGATTCTCATGCTTCTGAACCTTTGCTTCAACCACCTGCTAGAAATAAGAAAAAGAAGAAACTGAAGCTGTTTTCTTAACAATGCTTAGAGTCATGCAATGCATGGGTCATGCTAATAAGAGAAATTGGCTGACTTCCCTTGTTGTCGGGAGTTCACTCTTCACTGTATGTTCACTGAAGGCATCTACCAGACTTCAGAATAGTTTTGTTGTCCTCTGGCAGAAGACTCTCATCCTTTCCTAAGGTCTTTGTAATGCTCACAGATAGAAAAACAAAGACATATCATTACTAAAGCTAAAGAAATCACTAGGAAACTTATTCCATGGTATTTTGATATGAATTTAGATAACAAATGTAATAGAACAGCCAAATCCAAGTCTTTCTGCAATCTCATTTTTTAATATTTATTTAAACACTTATTTATTTATTTGGCTGTTCTGAGTCTTAGCTGCAGCATGCTGGATCTAGTTCCCCAACTTGGGATTGAACCCAGGCCCCCTGCATTGGGAGCACAGAGTCTTAGACTTTGCACTAAGAGGGAAGTCTCTGCAATCTCATTCTTATGATATGTCTGCAGTGTTGGACAGTATTCTTTGCCATGCTGTTTTTGAGAAAATTTTCTCCATGACCTAGAACTCTCTTCTTCTAAAATGGAGATTTTCCCCAAAATGCAGTCCTGAACCCTCTACATTTTGGATTTTTTATTCTGTTTTGATGGCATCACTGACTCAATGCACATGAGTTTGAGCAAGCTCTGGGAGATGGTAAAGGACAGAGAAGCCTGGTGTGCTGCAGTGTATGGGGTCACAAAGATTTGGACACGACTGAGCAACTGAACTGAACTGAATGCAGGAGGCGCAAGAGATGCTGGTTCAGGAAGAATCCCCTGGGTCAGGAAGATCCCCTGGAGTAGAGAGAATGGTAATCCACTCCAGTAGTCTTGTGGGGACAATTCTAAGGACAGAGAAGCCTGGAAGGCTACAGTATATACAGCCACAAAGAGACAGACACGACTGAGTGACTGAGTGCACATTCTTTCCTCCGGCTCTGTCTGCTTTTAGGACTTCAGCTCTTCTAATCAAAGAAATAGGAAAGAAAGAAAAACAGAAAATATTTATTTGGTACTCGAAGTTTTCTAAGCACCTAGAGATAGAAGACAAAAATCTTTACTTCAAGGATTTCATAGTCTAATGAAGATAGAGAGAAAAAAAAATATAAGGTTTATACAGATGGTAAATACTAGTGGAGGCATGCATGGGTAATAGGCGAGTGACTGGGATGTGGAGAGGAAATTGTGAAGTTTTCGGAGGACAGACACCTGCCCTGAATACAGAAATATGAACATAAACGATCAGAGTGAAGAAGTCTAACCTGCTTTAAGGCTGAATTTGCAGCTCCTCAGTATTTATCCAACTGGACAACTGGGCCAACTCTGACACCCGCCCATTACTCCTCATTTTCCTTCCTCGACTAAATCAAAGCTTCTAGAGGTCAAAGCTGGGCCTTGTTCATCTCTGTCTTCAATGTCTGAGCAGTGCCTTGCTTCTGACAGAGGTTCAATAATATTTAATGAGAATTACAAATGACTTTTCTGACTTTACCACCAAGAAATGTATTGCAGCACCTGGAAATGAATGTATTCATAACCAAACATGAAATACTAGGAAATGCGGACATTTAAACATAGCCTTCATGAGTCCTTTGCCTTTTTTATTTCAGTTCATGTAATCATATGAAATCTCAGGCCCTACCATCACTCCCAGACTTCAATTCCATGTCCTCTATTGTTTTTTTTTTAATGTCCTCTCTGGATACACTACATCCAACACAGGCTAGCCAAAACAGAACTCATCTTTCGCCAGGATGGAGATGATTCCTTCTGTTTCTGTGATATTAATACCCGCATTTTTATGTTCTCACATTCTAGGGTGTAGGAGTTAATTAAATAAGAACATGGAAGCCAGGGGTTACTTAGCTGACAGAGTGTGACAATTTTGACACACGGCTTCTCCCATGCCATGATAATTAGCCCTCGGTATTGATCAAATCTTACTTTAGAGCAGCACCTGCCAACAGATATTAAATGTGGTTCACAAATGTTAACCTCATATACCATTTTATATCTTTTCATAGCCATTTTAAGAAACATAAAAAGAAAAAGAAAAAAGAAAAATAAATTTTATCAGTAACTCAACAGCTATATATGACTAGTGACTCATATCAAACAATGTAGTTCTAGACACTCTTCAGAAGGATTTTATAAACTACAAAATAATGTTATTTTTTTAAGTCTTCCCCAATCATTTTCATCTCCTTTAAATTCAATCCCTTACTGTTCAAATCCAAACTGTTGGAAGGCAGGTGGTGGTCTCAGGAGACCTCCACAGCAACACTGAGGAGAGAAGCTATCAGGAAAACAGGTCAATGCTATAATTCTAGCTCTTTTCCTTGAGGCATGTTTGATTTGAAAAGCTCCAAATGTATCTGACAGACATGTTTATAAACGCGATGTGTTTACAAGAGTCTTGTGGCTTTCCAATCTCCAGTCTAAGACCTGGAGGATAGTTATTAAATAGAAGGAAAAGAGGAGGCACGGTAAAGCCTTTGAACATCCAAATCATTTGCTTAGAGTG
Organism: Tragulus kanchil; assembly: GCA_022376925.1. Lineage (NCBI taxonomy): Eukaryota > Metazoa > Chordata > Mammalia > Artiodactyla > Tragulidae > Tragulus > Tragulus kanchil. The sequence continues at coordinate 237,154,721 of JAIOJX010000004.1, read as the reverse complement.
AACTGGAATGATGGGGGAAGTTTAAATGTTTTCTGCTTACTTCACATTCACTGCTTCTTCCATGTAACTGTGTATAGCTGTTAACCAGGTCTTAACATAATATTTATTGACCACCTACTAGTTCTTGGCTTAAAGGTATTTCCTGTATCCTAAACTCAAAAACTATAATGCTGTTTGAATGTTTCCTCTCCTCTCTCCAGCTGTGTACCAAGTCCTGTAAATTCTTTATTCATAGAATTGCTTACATCCTCTTTCTTCTGTTTTATTCTTAACATTGCTTTGTGGCTTAACTGATTTTATCACTTCACAGTTTGACCAATGCCATGATCTCCAAAATGACTTTTCTATTTCAAGATTCTTTGTACTTCACATCCATATTTACCATTACATCTGTCTTTTTACCAAGACATCAATTTTTCTAAGCAACCACTTTGAGAACATTTCTCTCCTCAAGTTGGTCTTTACCTAATGAAAACAAAAACAAAAACCTCCAATCTCCTCCCTTTATAAAGAAAGGTATTTAAACCAATTAATAGTTAAGTCACTTGTCCATAACAACATAATTTAAAAATAGAAGAGCTGGATTTAAACCCAGGTTTCCTGATTGTTAGTTTTGGATACTTTCTACTATACATCCTGCTGACAGCATGATGTCCAAGCTCTTTCATCTTTATTTCAGGCTTTGCCCCATTTAAATCCTATCTATCATGCCAATCTTCATTCTAACTGTCATACCTAAACCTGTCAACACATTATTCCTCAAAAAGCCATTCATCCAGCCAATGTAAAAATGTTTATTGGGCATGTCATCGTAAGACATTCTGTTAGATGCCCGAAGGAACTAATCCTCCACAGCAACACTGAGGAGAGAAGCTATCAGGAAAACAGGTCAATGCTATAATTCTAGCTCTTTTCCTTGAGGCATGTTTGATTTGAAAAGCTCCAAATGTATCTGACAGACATGTTTATAAACGCGATGTGTTTACAAGAGTCTTGTGGCTTTCCAATCTCCAGTCTAAGACCTGGAGGATAGTTATTAAATAGAAGGAAAAGAGGAGGCACGGTAAAGCCTTTGAACATCCAAATCATTTGCTTAGAGTGAACTGGAATGATGGGGGAAGTTTAAATGTTTTCTGCTTACTTCACATTCACTGCTTCTTCCATGTAACTGTGTATAGCTGTTAACCAGGTCTTAACATAATATTTATTGACCACCTACTAGTTCTTGGCTTAAAGGTATTTCCTGTATCCTAAACTCAAAAACTATAATGCTGTTTGAATGTTTCCTCTCCTCTCTCCAGCTGTGTACCAAGTCCTGTAAATTCTTTATTCATAGAATTGCTTACATCCTCTTTCTTCTGTTTTATTCTTAACATTGCTTTGTGGCTTAACTGATTTTATCACTTCACAGTTTGACCAATGCCATGATCTCCAAAATGACTTTTCTATTTCAAGATTCTTTGTACTTCACATCCATATTTACCATTACATCTGTCTTTTTACCAAGACATCAATTTTTCTAAGCAACCACTTTGAGAACATTTCTCTCCCTCAAGTTGGTCTTTACCTAATGAAAACAAAAACAAAAACCTCCAATCTCCTCCCTTTATAAAGAAAGGTATTTAAACCAATTAATAGTTAAGTCACTTGTCCATAACAACATAATTTAAAAATAGAAGAGCTGGATTTAAACCCAGGTTTCCTGATTGTTAGTTTTGGATACTTTCTACTATACATCCTGCTGACAGCATGATGTCCAAGCTCTTTCATCTTTATTTCAGGCTTTGCCCCATTTAAATCCTATCTATCATGCCAATCTTCATTCTAACTGTCATACCTAAACCTGTCAACACATTATTCCTCAAAAAGCCATTCATCCAGCCAATGTAAAAATGTTTATTGGGCATGTCATGCGTAAGACATTCTGTTAGATGCCCGAAGGAACTAATCTTCACTGGTTGTGTGGGAGATAAAGCTGTCAAGGTGGGTAGAGGCCAAAAGCACTAACATTATTGAAAGTCAGGCTAGGAGTTTAAGATTTAATTCACTAAACAGGATAGTACAACAGACAGCTTTTGATTAAGAGCGTGAGATGACAAATCTGGCAGAGTATGCAGAACATATTAAAGTCAGCAGAGCCCCAAATAGTCCTGAGAGTGCAAAGTGGTAACTCATGGAGAGAATAAAGCTAGAGGTGGTTTTTGTTTGGCTCACAGGATGTTTCTCTGTGTGTGTTTGTTTAAATAAAATCAGTTGCTAATGTTTAAGAATTAGAAGTTTACATAAAAATATCAATATTTTAAAATCTCTTTAAAAATTACATAATCTGGATGTATTCCCACATGGCAAGAATCAGAAAGTGTCGATGGGAAGCTGACTAATTTAGACAGGGCATGCTTTTACTGGCTGGATCCTCTTCTGTATTTTACCTGTCTGAAACTTTAGGCATTGAGATTGAGATTTGTCTACTAGACGTAGGACTGCTGGGAGTAAGGACTGAGCAAGAGAAATATCAGTGGTGGACTGAGTCAAAAAGAAGAGACAGTATAGATGTGATCTTCATATGCCTGCCGTATCCTTTAAGGCTCTCCTTGGGCACACTTCCATACACTAGCAAAATGCAGTATGTCTTCTCTATGAGCATCCCTACACCCACCATTTCTGTCTATATTGTTTTAAATTATCTGGCTCAAGTTGGTCTTTACCTAATGAAAACAAAACAAAACCTCCAATCTCCTCCCTTTATAAAGAAAGGTATTTAAACCAATTAATAGTTAAGTCACTTGTCCATAACAACATAATTTAAAAATAGAAGAGCTGGATTTAAACCCAGGTTTCCTGATTGTTAGTTTTGGATACTTTCTACTATACATCCTGCTGACAGCATGATGTCCAAGCTCTTTCATCTTTATTTCAGGCTTTGCCCCATTTAAATCCTATCTATCATGCCAATCTTCATTCTAACTGTCATACCTAAACCTGTCAACACATTATTCCTCAAAAAGCCATTCATCCAGCCAATGTAAAAATGTTTATTGGGCATGTCATGCGTAAGACATTCTGTTAGATGCCCGAAGGAACTAATCTTCACTGGTTGTGTGGGAGATAAAGCTGTCAAGGTGGGTAGAGGCCAAAAGCACTAACATTATTGAAAGTCAGGCTAGGAGTTTAAGATTTAATTCACTAAACAGGATAGTACAACAGACAGCTTTTGATTAAGAGCGTGAGATGACAAATCTGGCAGAGTATGCAGAACATATTAAAGTCAGCAGAGCCCCAAATAGTCCTGAGAGTGCAAAGTGGTAACTCATGGAGAGAATAAAGCTAGAGGTGGTTTTTGTTTGGCTCACAGGATGTTTCTCTGTGTGTGTTTGTTTAAATAAAATCAGTTGCTAATGTTTAAGAATTAGAAGTTTACATAAAAATATCAATATTTTAAAATCTCTTTAAAAATTACATAATCTGGATGTATTCCCACATGGCAAGAATCAGAAAGTGTCGATGGGAAGCTGACTAATTTAGACAGGGCATGCTTTTACTGGCTGGATCCTCTTCTGTATTTTACCTGTCTGAAACTTTAGGCATTGAGATTGAGATTTGTCTACTAGACGTAGGACTGCTGGGAGTAAGGACTGAGCAAGAGAAATATCAGTGGTGGACTGAGTCAAAAAGAAGAGACAGTATAGATGTGATCTTCATATGCCTGCCGTATCCTTTAAGGCTCTCCTTGGGCACACTTCCATACACTAGCAAAATGCAGTATGTCTTCTCTCTATGAGCATCCCTACACCCACCATTTCTGTCTATATTGTTTTTAAATTATCTGTTTATATATAATCTCTTCCTAGATACTTAACAAATAGTGTCCCCTTTGGTGACCCCATTTAAAAGAAAAAATAGCTAAAAATATTAGAGATAAATTGGCACTTAAATGTAAGAAATAACACTTTAGATATATTAAAAGAAATTTTAGGGAAAATATTTGCGGGAAAACAGTTTTAGGAAAGAAGAAACCTTACTGACCAAGACTTGAAACACCGAGTCATAAAAAGGGAGGGTCTTAATTACTTGGGATTCCCAGGTGGCACAGTGGTGAAGAACCTGCCTGCCAACTTGCAGGAGACTCAGGAGGCACGGGTCCACTCCAGCCTGGAGAATCCCATGGACAGAGGCACATGGCAGGCTACAGTCCATGTGGTCACAAAGCATTGGGCATGACTGAGCAGGCACTTAACTACTTTAAGTAAAATATATTTTTATGGCAAAACATTGCAAACAAAATTTAAAAAAGTAAATGATTGAAGATAAAATGTTTCGTAGCACATCTGACAGATAAATGGTTGTTTCCTGAATATATAAAGAATACCTACAAATTGATTTTAAAAAACAGATAAATTACACAACACATATATTTTTAAACACTGAAACATCAACTTCTGGAAAAAATCCTAACTAATCAATACACATGAAAAGCTGCTCAATTTCATGGGTGACCAGCAAAGTAAAGCAACAATCAGGTATCGCTTTCTGCTTTTCGAATTTTAAAAATTAAAAAAAAATTATAACATGTAAGTGATGATGAGGATACAGGAAAATGTCACTTTCATACATTGCTGATAGGAGCATCAATTGCTAAGCCTTTGCAAAATAATATGGAAAGATGTATTAAGTTAGAAATGAATGACTTTTGACCTAGTAATTCCATATTTTATAATCTAGCCTATAAAAATAAGAGCACTGGTGCATAAAGAGGTGTGTTCAAGGATATTTGCAAGAGTTTTATATGAAATGGTAAAGCACTGGACACAACTTGACTGTCCATTGACAGGGGAGTGGTAAAATCAATTATGGTATATGACAGAGTATATAATACTAGATGAGAGATACTGAGGAAAATAGACAAATTATAGATAGAGTGATGTAATTACAAAAACAAATGATTAACCCCAGTTTGGAGTGTATATGTAGCACACAGAAAACATGGAGGAACTTAGAGTAAGATGGAGAAGGAAATACATCAGTTTGTTTAGGCAGGAGTAGGAAAGACTGGTAGATTGGAAGGAGATTATTTAAACTCTGTGGGTCTTTGTACCTGTTTACCTGTTACAAGTATGTACTCATTTGTAGTTAAAAAATGAAGAAAATCTAAAATAAATACTTCATATCCAGATAGAGGTCCCTACAAAAGCATGGGTGGAGTGGGAAGTTGGTGTCAGCATATGTAAGCTTCTATATATAGAATGTATAAACCACACAGTCCTATCATATAGCACAGAGAACTGTATACAGTATTTGCCTATCCTGTATGTATAGCTGAATCACTTTGCTGTACAGCAGTGATTAACACAACATTGCAAATCAATTATACTTCAATTTTTTTAAAAAAGCATAATTTGTCTGTTTAATAGAAGAAATGCCTCATTAGGTTTACTGCTTATACTAAGCCTGTTAGTAATCTGTCCTAGAATATTTTTTTCTCCAAATTACCAAATATTAAAAAAATAAACATGTGCAGAGATGGCAAACCACATGGGTGTGGCCACTCCTCTTGCCATGCTCCTAAGCAGACATGGCTGATCTCTGTTCATCCCATGGATTCTTCTGGAGTCTTAGAATGCTTCCCCAATACTGTTGTAAGTGATGATGAGGATACAGGAAAATGTCACTTTCATACATTGCTGATAGGAGCATCAATTGCTAAGCCTTTGCAAAATAATATGGAAAGATGTATTAAGTTAGAAATGAATGACTTTTGACCTAGTAATTCCATATTTTATAATCTAGCCTATAAAAATAAGAGCACTGGTGCATAAAGAGGTGTGTTCAAGGATATTTGCAAGAGTTTTATATGAAATGGTAAAGCACTGGACACAACTTGACTGTCCATTGACAGGGGAGTGGTAAAATCAATTATGGTATATGACAGAGTATATAATACTAGATGAGAGATACTGAGGAAAATAGACAAATTATAGATAGAGTGATGTAATTACAAAAACAAATGATTAACCCCAGTTTGGAGTGTATATGTAGCACACAGAAAACATGGAGGAACTTAGAGTAAGATGGAGAAGGAAATACATCAGTTTGTTTAGGCAGGAGTAGGAAAGACTGGTAGATTGGAAGGAGATTATTTAAACTCTGTGGGTCTTTGTACCTGTTTACCTGTTACAAGTATGTACTCATTTGTAGTTAAAAAATGAAGAAAATCTAAAATAAATACTTCATATCCAGATAGAGGTCCCTACAAAAGCATGGGTGGAGTGGGAAGTTGGTGTCAGCATATGTAAGCTTCTATATATAGAATGTATAAACCACACAGTCCTATCATATAGCACAGAGAACTGTATACAGTATTTGCCTATCCTGTATGTATAGCTGAATCACTTTGCTGTACAGCAGTGATTAACACAACATTGCAAATCAATTATACTTCAATTTTTTTAAAAAAGCATAATTTGTCTGTTTAATAGAAGAAATGCCTCATTAGGTTTACTGCTTATACTAAGCCTGTTAGTAATCTGTCCTAGAATATTTTTTTCTCCAAATTACCAAATATTAAAAAAATAAACATGTGCAGAGATGGCAAACCACATGGGTGTGGCCACTCCTCTTTGCCATGCTCCTAAGCAGACATGGCTGATCTCTCTGTTCATCCCATGGATTCTTCTGGAGTCTTAGAATGCTTCCCCAATACTGTTGTTGAGACTGTTACTACCCGTCAATCAGAATGGAGGGTAAAATGATATCCATCTGCCTTTCCTGGTATGGTAGAAAGAGTGTGTGTATAGGTTTGAATCACATATTTATCATTATAGGACCTGGAACGGCTTAATAAGCCTATCTGAGTTTCAGTTTCCTATACAATTGGTCATTATCTTCTTGATAGCTATTTTTTTTTTTTTTTTTGAAGAGTAAGTGAAATTGTATCCTGGCTATAAGGGTCCTTCATCATTTCTCTATATTTGCTTATATCTAGCTAAACTTTTGACTTAAAATGCTTACCATTGCTACTTTGCTCTTATTTATGCTTGGTTCTTGTATTTGGATGTGCCTCTGAGGGGAAGATATTGATTGAGTTTAATCTGGAGAACAATGGTTCTCATTTTCTATCCATTCTATCCATCACCACTAGGGAAAAGGCACCAGAAGGAGCTCTAGCGGTGAGTCTGTTTTCCTAAAACTTATGGTTCTAAGTCAGTCTCATCAGTTGTCACAGGGTTTCCCCTTTCTGATCAACTATCACTCAGATGTTATTCTCATATTTATTTTGCTTTGAGCCTTCTTAGTAGATTTTAAATTCTTAAGCTCTTTTTTTTTTTTTTTTTTGCCTGTACTGCATGTATACCGATTTTGGCAACTGCCTAAAATATGCCATGTGGTCTGAGTTCCATGGAGCAGACTCTATTGGAGTTCATCAGGGAAATGAACTAGTCCAGAACAGAGCCAAGAAAAATGTCAGGGTTTCATCCATCTACCCTGTCCATTCATCAACCATTTATTGAAGACAAACTCTGTTCTAAAAAAACCCCAGACCCACAAGCTCCCATCTTTCATGGATGTTCCAGTGAGAGAAGATGGAGAAACTGCATAATTTGTCTGTTTAATAGAAGAAATGCCTCATTAGGTTTACTGCTTATACTAAGCCTGTTAGTAATCTGTCCTAGAATATTTTTTTCTCCAAATTACCAAATATTAAAAAAATAAACATGTGCAGAGATGGCAAACCACATGGGTGTGGCCACTCCTCTTTGCCATGCTCCTAAGCAGACATGGCTGATCTCTCTGTTCATCCCATGGATTCTTCTGGAGTCTTAGAATGCTTCCCCAATACTGTTGTTGAGACTGTTACTACCCGTCAATCAGAATGGAGGGTAAAATGATATCCATCTGCCTTTCCTGGTATGGTAGAAAGAGTGTGTGTATAGGTTTGAATCACATATTTATCATTATAGGACCTGGAACGGCTTAATAAGCCTATCTGAGTTTCAGTTTCCTATACAATTGGTCATTATCTTCTTGATAGCTATTTTTTTTTTTTTTTTTGAAGAGTAAGTGAAATTGTATCCTGGCTATAAGGGTCCTTCATCATTTCTCTATATTTGCTTATATCTAGCTAAACTTTTGACTTAAAATGCTTACCATTGCTACTTTGCTCTTATTTATGCTTGGTTCTTGTATTTGGATGTGCCTCTGAGGGGAAGATATTGATTGAGTTTAATCTGGAGAACAATGGTTCTCATTTTCTATCCATTCTATCCATCACCACTAGGGAAAAGGCACCAGAAGGAGCTCTAGCGGTGAGTCTGTTTTCCTAAAACTTATGGTTCTAAGTCAGTCTCATCAGTTGTCACAGGGTTTCCCCTTTCTGATCAACTATCACTCAGATGTTATTCTCATATTTATTTTGCTTTGAGCCTTCTTAGTAGATTTTAAATTCTTAAGCTCTTTTTTTTTTTTTTTTTTGCCTGTACTGCATGTATACCGATTTTGGCAACTGCCTAAAATATGCCATGTGGTCTGAGTTCCATGGAGCAGACTCTATTGGAGTTCATCAGGGAAATGAACTAGTCCAGAACAGAGCCAAGAAAAATGTCAGGGTTTCATCCATCTACCCTGTCCATTCATCAACCATTTATTGAAGACAAACTCTGTTCTAGACCCCAGAATAAACACTGAGGAATTAAGAGTCAACCAGACCCACAAGCTCCCATCTTTCATGGATGTTCCAGTGAGAGAAGATGGAGAAACTGCTGACATTAAATCAATAGACACATAAATAATCTGCTTTTAAGTATTATGAAGAAACGTAGAGAGGGTCTGAACATGAGAAGATTGTCTGAAAGCCAGGAGGTGAAAATGCTTAAATGCAGTGGTTAGATAAGAAGTCTATAAAATAGGAAGTCAGCAAGATTGGCGGAGTAATCAGATCTCAGGTGATTGAAGATAACAGCGTGGCCAGCAGGAAAACATAAAATGAGCCAAATACAGAGAAATGTTTACCCTCTATCTCTCATTTAGCTTCTGAGAAAGAATTGGGGTCAGTAGGTTGGCAGATGTGATGAAAGAGACTATATCTAATTAAGAAAAGTCTACAGAAATGGTAAAAACGATTTTCCTTCTCAGTGGTACCTAACCTATAACATACTTGGCAGCTTTTCCTAATTTCTTCAGTTTCCAAGGAAGTAGATCAAAGATCAGGTATGATCTCTGCATAAAAGTTAAAAAAAAAAAAAATTCCCTTCCTCTGAGGGTGTCAGAATGAAGCCCCTTATAAAGTCTTACACAGATTATAGACTTCAGCACAATGCTTAGGCATACATTAAACTACAGAAACAAATTAGGTGCAATTAAACATTTTCAGTTCTCCCACATACCAGATATCAAAGCTGTGAAAAAAGGGCGTATCTCAGGTAATTAATTTCCAAGAAATGTTTAATAAGTTCTCCTCTGCTACATTTAACATGAGGCGTGAATGCCTCATTTTCGACTTAGTCACCATGTTCCCTGGAGTCATGGGCATGTTTCTGCGGCCCACTAAAGGAAAACCCCCCAAGCACAGCTTATTTAATTTGCAACTCTTGCCACACCACTTCACACCTGAATTCTTTATCCTTTGGGCACATTGTTAGAGAACCACAATGCACTGGAGGAGCATCTACTTTATAGGCAGAACTTTCATCTACCCACAGTTTTCTCTCTCTCTCTTTTTTCTGTTTCTGTAAAACCATTTGTCTGACTGTCTCAAAATGACAGCAACCAGACTTCTCTCTTTGTAGCCTGACAGGTCCCAGACCCTGCTGAATTCAAGAAAGAGATGACTTTATGTATCATTTTGTTCTAATAACAGAGCAGAAACTCCTTTAATGTAAAGATTCTCTAGGGAAAAATGCTGTATTAGAAATATTGGGGGCTTCCCTGGTGGTCCAGTGGGTAAGGACACCGCCTTGCAGTTCAAGGGGCGCCGGTTCCATCCCTGGCCTGGGAAGATCCCACGTGCCGCGGAGCGGCCGGACCGATGTGTCCAATGACCGAGCCAGAGCTCTGGAGCACGTGCGCCCAGAGCCGGTGCTCTGCGACGACAGATGCCACCGTGATGGGAGGCCCACATGGGCCAAAAGAACAAAGATGGATGAAAATAGATAAATGAAAGACCAATAGAAGTGGCCCACCCATCCCCTCCCTCTGCACCCACACTCCCCACCCCCACCCCCAAAAAAAGAAATATTGACTCTGCCTGTTCACTGTTTGGCCTGAGGCAACCCACCTCTGAAATCTGCAGGCTCTATGATAGGGCTAATGGCGATCTCAAGGAGGGCTTACGCCAAGAGGCAGCTCCCAGGACGGCTGTTTCCAGCGCCCCCGTTCCTGAGACAAGCTACTGCTGACCCACACCTCCACAAGAGACCCTTCAACAGTCACAGAAGATAAGCCCATGTCCTACTCAGGCACCTTGAACTAGTCTCTGCATCAGTGTTATTTAAAAGATTTTCAGGAAATTGGAATGTGAATCCAGGGTTGAGAAACAGAGTTCCAGCTCTTGAAAATGCACTGAGCAAACAAAACAAGAAAGAAAAGTTCCTTCATTGACCAGTCTTTCACATCTGAGGTATCAAAATGTTTAATAACCTGGATGCAGAAGTGCTGTTTGGAAAAATGTCTCGGGCTCCAGAGAAGCTCTGCTGAGGAAGGCTGTAAATTGTCTTCTCTCTGTCCAGCCTCTACCCAATCTTCTGTCCATAAAACTTCATTAGCATTCCCCCTACCAAAACTAGTATGGACTCTTAAAGAATATAGGTGCCTGACATCTGAAAGTATACTGAGCCAGCCCCTTCTCTTTGTAGCCTGACAGGTCCCAGACCCTGCTGAATTCAAGAAAGAGATGACTTTATGTATCATTTTGTTCTAATAACAGAGCAGAAACTCCTTTAATGTAAAGATTCTCTAGGGAAAAATGCTGTATTAGAAATATTGGGGGCTTCCCTGGTGGTCCAGTGGGTAAGGACACCGCCTTGCAGTTCAAGGGGCGCCGGTTCCATCCCTGGCCTGGGAAGATCCCACGTGCCGCGGAGCGGCCGGACCGATGTGTCCAATGACCGATCCGGAGCTCTGGAGCACGTGCGCCCAGAGCCGGAGCTCTGTGACAGCTGATGCCACCGTGATGGGAGGCCCACAGGAGCCAAAGAACAAAGATGGATGAAAATAGATAAATGAAAGACCAATAGAAGTGGCCCACCCATCCCCGGCCTCTGCACCCACACTCCCACCCCCACCCCCCCCCCAAAAAAAGAAATATTGACTCTGCCTGTTCACTGTTTGGCCTGAGGCAACCCACCTCTGAAATCTGCAGGCTCTATGATAGGGCTAATGGCGATCTCAAGGAGGGCTTACGCCAAGAGGCAGCTCCCAGGACGGCTGTTTCCAGCGCCCCCGTTCCTGAGACAAGCTACTGCTGACCCACACCTCCACAAGAGACCCTTCAACAGTCACAGAAGATAAGCCCATGTCCTACTCAGGCACCTTGAACTAGTCTCTGCATCAGTGTTATTTAAAAGTTTTTCAGGAAATTGGAATGTGAATCCAGGGTTGAGAAACAGAGTTCCAGCTCTTGAAAATGCACTGAGCAAACAAAACAAGAAAGAAAAGTTCCTTCATTGACCAGTCTTTCACATCTGAGGTATCAAAATGTTTAATAACCTGGATGCAGAAGTGCTGTTTGGAAAAATGTCTCGGGCTCCAGAGAAGCTCTGCTGAGGAAGGCTGTAAATTGTCTTCTCTCTGTCCAGCCTCTACCCAATCTTCTGTCCATAAAACTTCATTAGCATTCCCCCTACCAAAAAAACTAGTATGGACTCTTAAAGAATATAGGTGCCTGACATCTGAAAGTAATACTGAGCCAGCTTTCTCCCCAAGGTCTAGCTCAGCTTTTGAACATATTTAGAACAGGAGGCATGTAGAGAAAGTTTACTTTTTTTTTTTTAATTTTAATCTAAATATGTAACAGATAGTGGGTAAATGTCAATTATAATTGCCCAAATTTGAAAAGGCATATCTCCTTGACTTTGGATTAGCTAGATTACAGTGGAAATGGGTTCCTGGCATTTAAGGAAGGATTTGCTGAGCTGGTTGGATTAGGTCTGAAGATTTTTTTGGTGAAGAGTCAACATGTCCAATTTCTGACAGAAAGGGAGTTAATATTGGCTCAAAGATGCCAGCTACCTTCTAAAACTGAGATTTCCAAACCTATACTAAAAAATAAATTGTCTTAAAACTATCAAAAAGAGAGAAATTTTACTTTGTACTTGAATATATATTGAGTCTCCCCATCCCAGCTTCCCTTTGGGTAACTGTGGGAGCTATTTTTTATATTTTGAACTTGAAAAATGAATACAGTCAGATTATATATACTCTACCTCAGAACAGATGATCAGAAAGTGAAAAATGTATATCCTTTGATCATGTTCTGTTCTCTATTCCACTTACCAGTTTTTCTAGCTTTTCAATTGGCCCACCCACTGTTGCCCTACTCAGCACACGTTGCCCATGAGCTGACACAAATTCCTCAAAAGAGACCTAGTTTTATCATTTGGCTTGGCCTCATAATTGCCCTCAGAATCACTCTGGTTTATTCTGGTCTTGGCCAGGGATTGATTTTTGTGTTTGAAAATACTTCACCAGTGACAAATCTCTGCAGAATATATCTCTCTCTTTCTCCAGAAACATAATCTGGGAAGCTCAGGAGAAATCATCTCTACTTTCAGAGAACTGTAATTGACATCCATTTCCTAGAGCAGGAGGGGTTTCTCCTGTGTGTCTTCACTGAGCAAACAAAACAAGAAAGAAAAGTTCCTTCATTGACCAGTCTTTCACATCTGAGGTATCAAAATGTTTAATAACCTGGATGCAGAAGTGCTGTTTGGAAAATGTCTCGGGCTCCAGAGAAGCTCTGCTGAGGAAGGCTGTAAATTGTCTTCTCTCTGTCCAGCCTCTACCCAATCTTCTGTCCATAAAACTTCATTAGCATTCCCCTACCAAAACACTAGTATGGACTCTTAAAGAATATAGGTGCCTGACATCTGAAAGTAATACTGAGCCAGCTTTCTCCCCAAGGTCTAGCTCAGCTTTTGAACATATTTAGAACAGGAGGCATGTAGAGAAAGTTTACTTTTTTTTTTTTAATTTTAATCTAAATATGTAACAGATAGTGGGTAAATGTCAATTATAATTGCCCAAATTTGAAAAGGCATATCTCCTTGACTTTGGATTAGCTAGATTACAGTGGAAATGGGTTCCTGGCATTTAAGGAAGGATTTGCTGAGCTGGTTGGATTAGGTCTGAAGATTTTTTTGGTGAAGAGTCAACATGTCCAATTTCTGACAGAAAGGGAGTTAATATTGGCTCAAAGATGCCAGCTACCTTCTAAAACTGAGATTTCCAAACCTATACTAAAAAATAAATTGTCTTAAAACTATCAAAAAGAGAGAAATTTTACTTTGTACTTGAATATATATTGAGTCTCCCATCCCAGCTTCCCTTTGGGTAACTGTGGGAGCTATTTTTTATATTTTGAACTTGAAAAATGAATACAGTCAGATTATATATACTCTACCTCAGAACAGATGATCAGAAAGTGAAAAATGTATATCCTTTGATCATGTTCTGTTCTCTATTCCACTTACCAGTTTTTCTAGCTTTTCAATTGGCCCACCCACTGTTGCCCTACTCAGCACACGTTGCCCATGAGCTGACACAAATTCCTCAAAAGAGACCTAGTTTTATCATTTGGCTTGGCCTCATAATTGCCCTCAGAATCACTCTGGTTTATTCTGGTCTTGGCCAGGGATTGATTTTTGTGTTTGAAAATACTTCACCAGTGAAAAAAATCTTTCAAACTCTCTGCAGAATATATCCTTTCTCTCTCTTTTCTCCAGAAACATAATCTGGGGAAGCTCAGGAGAAATCATCTCTACTTTCAGAGAACTGTAATTGACATCCATTTCCTAGAGCAGGAGGGGGTTTCTCCTGTGTGTCTTAGGTTGTGTGAGGAAAGATGAGTTCTATCAACTGGCAATCAAAACTCAGCGAAGTGTATGTGAAAAGAGGCATTTACAAAGGCTATTTTAAGATACCAGGCCTGCTCTTTAACATTAAGACTTCAAATTTTCATGTATTCATGGCTTCTCCAGAGGAACTCAATCCATATGTGCAGAAGGACAAACTCCCTTAGATTTTCAGGGTTCTCCTTCAATTAATACAGTTTTAGAACTTGTATTTTTCAGTTATAGACCACCACGCAGATATTCTTGCCTGGGAAATCCCATGGATAGAGGAGCCTGGCAGGCTACAGTCCACAGGGTCACAAAGAGTCAGACATGACTGAGCGACTAAGCACATGGTAGCACATGTAAGTCGTCACCCTGATTACTTCTTGCTTGAGAAGGCTTGCTCCTCTGTCCATAGAATTCTCCAAGCAAGAATACTGGAGTGGGTAGCCATTCCCTTCTCCAGCGAATCTTCCCAACCGAGGGATTGAAACCGGGTCTCCTACATTGTAGGCAGATTCTTTACCATCTAAGTCACCAGGGAAGCCCCCACTAGAGAGTTATTGATCTCCAAATCCTAACTGGCATAAGAATTGCCTGGGGATTTCATGAAAAGCATAGGATTCTTGCCCCACTCCCAGAAATTTGAATTCTGTTGGTCTGGAATAAGGCCCAGAAATTTCTAATACAAACAGATCTTTTTAAAAAAGTCCTAGCTGACTAAGGCTTTGTATAGTCAGGTCGGGGAGGTCATCACTCTTGTCACACTAACCAGCTTGTTTTGGAACTGAACCATGACCTTCTCCTCATTAGTACCACACACTGGATACCGCAGCTAACTGGTTCCATTTGGGAATATATAACCTTGTCTCTGATCTTGCTAGAGGGCATCCATGTGAGAAAATAACCCTTAGTACTATTTGGTAGCACAGCTCAATGGGTGATTTCAATACTGCCATTTAGTTACCCGTTATACAATTTCAAAAAGTGTTTTAACCTTCAAGATAATATCTACATTTGAGTGGAGAAAAAAGGGAAACCTAGATAACAAAAACGTTCTTTCCCAGTCAGACTGGTTTTACACATTTTAATGACTCTCAAAAAATCTGTATTTATCCTTTGTTCTTTGGATATCCTTGGATATCCTTTTATCCAAGCAGAAGTTACACATCTTTTAATGATCTACCACAACTTTTACAAAGAAATGCCCTTATTATTTTTTTCTATTTTTTAATATTTAGTAGGTTAGTATGGGGGAATCATAGGTCTCAGACAAAGGCTGTGCACAGTATGTGTGTTGTATGTGTGTGTCTGTTAAATAAACTGTGATTATTAAATTCTGATTATTCATTTTCTAGAGGACACATGTAAGCTCCTTATTTTCACCTTTTGAGCTTGACGTTCCCTTGCCTGGGAAATCCCATGGATAGAGGAGCCTGGCAGGCTACAGTCCACAGGGTCACAAAGAGTCAGACATGACTGAGCGACTAAGCACATGGTAGCACATGTAAGTCGTCACCCTGATTACTTCTTGCTTGAGAAGGCTTGCTCCTCTGTCCATAGAATTCTCCAAGCAAGAATACTGGAGTGGGTAGCCATTCCCTTCTCCAGCGAATCTTCCCAACCGAGGGATTGAAACCGGGTCTCCTACATTGTAGGCAGATTCTTTACCATCTAAGTCACCAGGGAAGCCCCCACTAGAGAGTTATTGATCTCCAAATCCTAACTGGCATAAGAATTGCCTGGGGATTTCATGAAAAGCATAGGATTCTTGCCCCACTCCCAGAAATTTGAATTCTGTTGGTCTGGAATAAGGCCCAGAAATTTCTAATACAAACAGATCTTTTTAAAAAAGTCCTAGCTGACTAAGGCTTTGTATAGTCAGGTCGGGGAGGTCATCACTCTTGTCACACTAACCAGCTTGTTTTGGAACTGAACCATGACCTTCTCCTCATTAGTACCACACACTGGATACCGCAGCTAACTGGTTCCATTTGGGAATATATAACCTTGTCTCTGATCTTGCTAGAGGGCATCCATGTGAGAAAATAACCCTTAGTACTATTTGGTAGCACAGCTCAATGGGTGATTTCAATACTGCCATTTAGTTACCCGTTATACAATTTCAAAAAGTGTTTTAACCTTCAAGATAATATCTACATTTGAGTGGAGAAAAAAGGGAAACCTAGATAACAAAAACGTTCTTTCCCAGTCAGACTGGTTTTACACATTTTAATGACTCTCAAAAAATCTGTATTTATCCTTTGTTCTTTGGATATCCTTGGATATCCTTTTATCCAAGCAGAAGTTACACATCTTTTAATGATCTACCACAACTTTTACAAAGAAATGCCCTTATTATTTTTTTCTATTTTTTAATATTTAGTAGGTTAGTATGGGGGAATCATAGGTCTCAGACAAAGGCTGTGCACAGTATGTGTGTTGTATGTGTGTGTCTGTTAAATAAACTGTGATTATTAAATTCTGATTATTCATTTTTCTCAAAGGCAGGTAGACCTCTTCCAACTGTGAGGTCATCTCATTGTAATGATGCATGTTTCATACTAGGCTCTTTTGTGCACCACTTATGACTATTATCAATGGAGAAAATCAAAAAATAAAGGAGTCACCTTGTATCAAGATGAGACTTAAGAAAAAGGATGACAGGTTAAGAAAAAAAAAAAAAAAAACCCTCAAAACTCTATCCCTTAAAGAGGGCAAAGGATTTTTAATGGACCAGTTGACTTATCTATGTCTACCTGGAACACATTAATGAAAATGGTTTACTGAGTAATTTCTCTTAGGCAAGGGCATGGTACAAAAGAATTTAGGAGTTCAGGAAAGCTCTGTGCTCAGCGAAGCTGAGCCAGGCCTCAGGCCCCAGGCTCCAGATGGAAGCCATGCACACAGATTAGAACCGATGCCCAAAGAGATAAGAAAATGTTCCTGAGTGTTGTGCTGCTGTGCTCTGGGTCACTGGTTTCTTGGACTTCAGTGTGCAGAAGAGTCCCCTGGGTAGCTTATTAAAAATGCAGGCTCCTGGGCACCTTCCATTGAGATCTTGATTGATTATGCTTGGAACCAACAAATAATTATTTTAATTAGCTAGCCCTCTGATTTAGATCACACTTTCAGGTATACTGCTCTAGATAATGTATCTGGTAAAAAATTAAGTCAGATTTAAAAGTCAGTATTTTCCCCATTTGTAAAAGAAATGATATGATTGTTGCAGAAAATATGCAAACTAAGAAAAACAGAAAAAAGAAAACGACTCTTCAAAAGCCCCTAATTTTAGCAATCCATGATGCCGTCTGTTAAGATCTCTCTTCTCCTTCTTTGCAAACTCCCGTGGATTTCCTCCATAGACTTCCCCACGTACCACCTCCAAATGGAAGTTACTCTTCATTTTAGTAATGTTCAAATACAAGTATGGATTATGAAAGCTTATTATTTTATATGTGCTCAAAATTAGCATTATAAGGATTCTTCTGTTACTAAAATTGATTTGAAATGTAATCATTGCAATCATAATATTCCCTCATACTTCATATCACTTAGTTATTTCTCATTGCTGTATATTTAGGTTGTTTCATTTTTTTTTAATTAAAAATTTTTTTTATTATGGTATATTTGTTTTACAATGTTGCATTAGCTTCAGGTGTCCTGCTAAGTTATTGTTATATATAGTTACAGAGTTTTCTTGTTTACAGGTATACATAATCCCCAAACAGTCATAGGTATATCCCTGACCCCTCCCACCTGAGTCCTCCCTCTTTTCCCTCTTCCCATCCCCGCAGGTTGAGGCTAAGTCCCCATGTAGGCTCCCTTAGTCTTACAGCTTAATCACAGTGGTTATCTCTATTACATATGATAGTGTAGGTTTCCTTGTTGCTCTTTCTATACCTCTTGTCCAAGTTGTTTCATTTTTTATAACTATTATAAACAATGTGGTATTATCTATAATAAATACTACTGAACATAAAGCTATGTTTCATATTATTGTAATATACATTCCAAGAAATGGATTTATGAGGTGTTTAAATGGTTTGGGCTTCTTACAAAATATAACCAAATGACTTTCCAGAGGATAGTTTTAAATCAATTACATTGTTACCAATAGAAAAACAATACTATTCTTACCACATCCCCCCAACAATACTATTTTAATGTTAACTTAATAAGGAAAAACTACATAATCTTTTCTTTGATTACTATTCAAATTGAATATTATTTCCCCTGTTTGGTAACCAGTTGTCTTTGTTAGGATCACTATAATATCAGTACAAGTATTAATGACATATTATAAATGAAGGTTAAAAATGAATACCTGATGCAGCTGAAAGAATGTGCAACTGGAAGTCAGGAGATGTTTTTTTTTTTTTTTTCTTTAATACCAATTACTAGTGTTAATCATAGACCAATGACTTAACCTGTATTTGCCTGAGCAGACTATAGGTATGATTTGTTATTATAGATGTCATGAAGAGTAAACAAGAGAACTGATGTATAAGTGTTTGGAAGAAAAATTAGAAATAATAAAATATAAGTTGATTTCATTTTTGCCTCATATAGGTTGACTACAAAAAATATCACTGATCAGGCTTCCCTGGTGGTCCAGTGGGTAAACAGTCCGCCTTACAGTGCAAGGGGCACCGGTTCGATCCCTGGCCCAGGACGATCCCACATGCCATGGAGCAGCTGGACCAGTGTGTCCAATCAGGAGCCAACACTCTGGGCGCATTTGCCCAGAACCGATGCTCTCTGGTACGAGAGAGGCCCCGGCAATGGGAGGACCACACAGGCCAAAGAATTAAGATGGATGAAAATAAATAAATGAAGGACCAATAAAAGAGACCAAAAAAAAAAAAAAATCACTGACCTATTGGGATAAAATTTGTTAGCCACATTAATTCTATTTTTGCCTACACTTGTTGGTACCAACTACATCCCAGTGACACCACAGCTATTAAAGCAAAAACCAATTAATGAGTCAGGATCCCAGAACTTGAGAATGAGAATATAGGAGATGAGAAAGACAATAGAAATTCAAAGACAGATATATAGACACACTCATACATAAGTGTGTGTGAATATAATTTAATAAGTGTTTAATATTCTTATGATAGCACACTTGAGCTCCAGTCCACAGGTTCACAAAGAGTCGGACACAATTGAGCAACCAAACAACAACAAAACAACAAATCATAAGAATCTGTAAAAATATTGTAGGGAAAAAAAGAGAAAGGAAAAGCAAAAGTTCAGGCAGGGCGTCTTTAGAATGAGCACTTATACTTAATGTAAGAAGGAATTCGCCAAAAAAAAACAGGCTGGTATGAAAAAAAACAAGTTGTCTTTGTTAGGATCACTATAATATCAGTACAAGTATTAATGACATATTATAAATGAAGGTTAAAAATGAATACCTGATGCAGCTGAAAGAATGTGCAACTGGAAGTCAGGAGATGTTTTTTTTTTCTTTAATACCAATTACTAGTGTTAATCATAGACCAATGACTTAACCTGTATTTGCCTGAGCAGACTATAGGTATGATTTGTTATTATAGATGTCATGAAGAGTAAACAAGAGAACTGATGTATAAGTGTTTGGAAGAAAAATTAGAAATAATAAAATATAAGTTGATTTCATTTTTGCCTCATATAGGTTGACTACAAAAAATATCACTGATCAGGCTTCCCTGGTGGTCCAGTGGGTAAACAGTCCGCCTTACAGTGCAAGGGGCACCGGTTCGATCCCTGGCCCAGGACGATCCCACATGCCATGGAGCAGCTGGACCAGTGTGTCCAATCAGGAGCCAACACTCTGGAGCGCATTTGCCCAGAACCGATGCTCTCTGGTACGAGAGAGGCCCCGGCAATGGGAGGACCACACAGGCCAAAGAATTAAGATGGATGAAAATAAATAAATGAAGGACCAATAAAAGAGACCAAAAAAAAAAAAAAATCACTGACCTATTGGGATAAAATTTGTTAGCCACATTAATTCTATTTTTGCCTACACTTGTTGGTACCAACTACATCCCAGTGACACCACAGCTATTAAAGCAAAAACCAATTAATGAGTCAGGATCCCAGAACTTGAGAATGAGAATATAGGAGATGAGAAAGACAATAGAAATTCAAAGACAGATATATAGACACACTCATACATAAGTGTGTGTGAATATAATTTAATAAGTGTTTAATATTCTTATGATAGCACACTTGAGCTCCAGTCCACAGGTTCACAAAGAGTCGGACACAATTGAGCAACCAAACAACAACAAAACAACAAATCATAAGAATCTGTAAAAATATTGTAGGGAAAAAAAGAGAAAGGAAAAGCAAAAGTTCAGGCAGGGCGTCTTTAGAATGAGCACTTATACTTAATGTAAGAAGGAATTCGCCACATAAAGAAAGGAGAGGAGTGATGCTACAGGAATGGATGGAACAAAATGTAGAAAGGCACTGAGGTATGAAAGACCAGAAAATACAAAAGACTGGTGGTGTTGAAATGTATGGTGTCCCTACAGAGTGCAGAGCCCAAGAAAGCAGAATTTGGTTATTAGGGTCCTTGTATGTCCTTTTATAGAATCTACACTTAACCATATTTTAATCTGGGGCTCCCCTGGTAGCTCAGATGGTAAAGAGTCTGCCTGCAGTGCAGGAGACTGGGCTTCAGTCCCTGGGTTGGAAAGCTCTTCTGAAGAAAGGAATGGCTACCCACTCCAGTATTCTTCTCTGGAAAATTCCATGCATAGAGAAACCTGGTGGGCTATAGTTCATGGGTCCACAAAAAGATGGACAGACTAACACTTGTACAGGGCAACCAAGACTTATACATATGTATGCATATTTTATTCTTTTTATGTATGTATATTTTAATTTAGTCTTCATGATTAACACTTCCAGTATGTGTTTCAAAATGGCAAATGCTGGCCAAGGCCTAGATACTGTTTTTACATTCTAATTAGTATAATTTCATCTTTTCAGGTGGGAGAGTCAGCATGAATGCTTTATTAGTGGTAGTCTCTGCTTAACTTCAGGAAGCAATCACTAATAAGCATGGTATCAATAATTCATTTAACAAATACATACTAAAATGCTTACCAAGTACAAGGCACTGGAGATACTGTGAAATCACAACCTCTTTATGAAGACTGCATTCTAGGGGAGAAAATAGTCCTTGAACAAGTTAGAAAATGTAAGAAAGAATGGAAATTTAATAAATTCCATGAAGGAAATAAACAAGGATCTTCATTTAAATAGATTTTAAATGCCTAAGCACTGTGATAGGTTCACAAAGAGTCGGACACAATTGAGCAACCAAACAACAACAAAACAACAAATCATAAGAATCTGTAAAAATATTGTAGGGAAAAAAAGAGAAAGGAAAAGCAAAAGTTCAGGCAGGGCGTCTTTAGAATGAGCACTTATACTTAATGTAAGAAGGAATTCGCCACATAAAGAAAGGAGAGGAGTGATGCTACAGGAATGGATGGAACAAAATGTAGAAAGGCACTGAGGTATGAAAGACCAGAAAATACAAAAGACTGGTGGTGTTGAAATGTATGGTGTCCCTACAGAGTGCAGAGCCCAAGAAAGCAGAATTTGGTTATTAGGGTCCTTGTATGTCCTTTTATAGAATCTACACTTAACCATATTTTAATCTGGGGCTCCCCTGGTAGCTCAGATGGTAAAGAGTCTGCCTGCAGTGCAGGAGACTGGGCTTCAGTCCCTGGGTTGGAAAGCTCTTCTGAAGAAAGGAATGGCTACCCACTCCAGTATTCTTCTCTGGAAAATTCCATGCATAGAGAAACCTGGTGGGCTATAGTTCATGGGTCCACAAAAAGATGGACAGACTAACACTTGTACAGGGCAACCAAGACTTATACATATGTATGCATATTTTATTCTTTTTATGTATGTATATTTTAATTTAGTCTTCATGATTAACACTTCCAGTATGTGTTTCAAAATGGCAAATGCTGGCCAAGGCCTAGATACTGTTTTTACATTCTAATTAGTATAATTTCATCTTTTCAGGTGGGAGAGTCAGCATGAATGCTTTATTAGTGGTAGTCTCTGCTTAACTTCAGGAAGCAATCACTAATAAGCATGGTATCAATAATTCATTTAACAAATACATACTAAAATGCTTACCAAGTACAAGGCACTGGAGATACTGTGAAATCACAACCTCTTTATGAAGACTGCATTCTAGGGGAGAAAATAGTCCTTGAACAAGTTAGAAAATGTAAGAAAGAATGGAAATTTAATAAATTCCATGAAGGAAATAAACAAGGATCTTCATTTAAATAGATTTTAAATGCCTAAGCACTGTGATAGGTTCTGACAGCTTAGTGGTACACAAAATAGGCAAGGGGGGGGGCGGCATTCCAGGCAGTAGACAGAGCAGATGCAAAGGTTTTGAGGTAGGAAATGGTTTAGCTACTGGAGGAACAGGAAAGAGAACAACATTGCTCTAATATAAAGAAGGAGATGGAAAGTTCAGAGAGACGAGGTAAGAGATGCTGAAAAGATCCTTCCAGCTGCCAAGTAGAAACCTGGATTAGAGAAGGAAAAGAGAAGCAAGAGGACAATTTCATTTAGCAGGCTGCTGCTGTTGTCTATATATTTTGACACTATACATATAGTGAGACTTACTGAGAGATTAGATATGGGAATCGAAGGAAAGATAGGCGACAAGAGTGTTTTCTACATTTTCAGACTGAACGACTGATGGATGCTGATGCCATTTGATGAGATAGTAAAGACTGGGGAAGATAACAGATTTTGAGAGGGGGAAATCAAGAACACTATTGTGAGATTCATAGAGATGTCCACATGGAAATTTCAACTAAGCAGTTAGAAGCCTGTGATTGTTACTCAGAGGAGAGATTTCTTCTGGAGACACACATTTGGGGAATCATTGGTAAATTTAAAGTAAATTTAAATTTACTTCATCAGTAAATTTAAACTGTGAAAGAGAAATATCATATGACATCCCTTGTATGTGGAATCTAAAAAGAAATGATACAAATGAACTTACAAAACAGATAAAAGAAACTCATAGACTTAGAGAACCAAGTTATGGTTGCTGTGGAGGAAGGATGGAATAGGGAGTTTTGGATGAACAGCTATATTTAAAATGGATAACCAACAAGGAACTACTCTATAGCACACAGAACTCTGTTCAATGTTATGTGATGACCTGGATGGGAGAGGAATTTTGGGGCGAATAGATGCATGCCTATGTACGGCTGGGTTCCTTCACTATTACCTGAAACTATCACATTGTATGCTAATCAGCTATACCCCAATACAACGTGAAAAGTTTAAAATTTTTAAAAAAAACTACTGTGGATTGGGGCTTCCCTGGTGGTCCAGTGGGTAAGGACACCACCTTGCAGTGCAAGGGGTGCAGTGCAAGATCCCACGTGCCGTGGAGTGGCTGGACCAATGTGTCCAATTACCAAGCCGGAGCTCTGGAGCGCATGCGCCCAGAGCTGGTGCTCTGTGACAACAGAGGCCACTGCAATAAAGAACAAAGATGGATGAAACTAGACAAGTGAAAGACCAGTGGAAGTGGCCCGCCCACCCCCCCCCCCCCCCCCCCCAAAATAAATAAATAAATGTTTAAAAAAAAAAAAAAAAACTACTGTGGATCTAGAAGAATAGCTAAAAAGAAGGGATAAAGAAAGAAGAAAAGAAGACTCATAACAAAGCTCAGAGTTGGGACACTGGGAGGTAAAGCCAACAATGGAAACTGAGAAAGAATAGGCAGAGATGTAAGGAAAACAAGAGAGAGGGGGTTGTTACTGAAGTTGTGGAATGTGTTTTCTTGGTAGGTTATATATTTCCCTCTACATCACAATCCTTGCAGTTCACACGGGGCTGGTTCTTTCCTAATATACCTGACCCTTCTCACCAACTCCAGGTTGGATATGGCACCAAGTCTGGCCAATTGAGGTTTTATTATGACTTCTGCTAATACTCATGTGGAAGAGGTGTTTTCCTCTCTAATTAAGACCAGTAAAGAGAAGAATGATTGATATAAACCTAGAACTCCTAATAGTCTTCTTTGTTGCCATGTGAAGTGAAACTGCCTAACAACAAGATAACAGCAGAAATATAAGCTGAGAGACAGAGGAAAATAAATAGATTTCTGATATTATTGTTTGAACCTCTTGATTCCATGGTGCTATAAGCCAGCATCATTCCTTGAACTTCCTGGATAAAAAAGCCAATACATTCCTTTTGTGTTTAAACAAGTTGGTTTGAGTTGTGTTCTTATTTCTTGCAACCAGAAGAGTTGACGACTATAGATGCCTATGAGAGGAGGTATTTCAAAAAGCGTGAATTAGTCAACTGTGTGAAAAACCACTGAAAGCTGTAAAAGATGAGATGTATTCATTTGACTTAGCAACACAGAGTCACTGATGATCTGGATGTGAGGTATTAGTGCAGAATTAAGACTGGAAGTCTATATGGAGTGCAAAAAGGACAAGTTGGAGGTGGTTAGGTGGAGATAGCAGTGAAGGTGGCAACTTGCTAAGGTAAAGTAAAGAAATAAAACTGCTAGAAAGGATTATGGAACCATAGCGAAGCAAGGAAAAGCTGATATTTACCTCTGAGCCTTCATTTATCAAATCTTTACTAAAGGACTCTGATGCTGGGAAATATTGAGGGCAGGAGGAGAAGGGGGAGACAGAGGATGAGATGACTGGATGGCATCATTGACTCAATAGGCATGAGTTTGGGTAAACTCCAGGAGATGGTGAAGGACAGGGAAACCTGGCATGGGGTTGCAAAGAGTCAGATATGACTTTGCGACTGAACAACAACTGTGTGTTAAGATTATTTAGCCCTAAAAAAGATTTTTAAAAATCTACCATTACCATTTCTTGCACCACTAGGAGTGATGATAGCATTTTAATGAAAATAAAATGGCATAAGGAAAGCTGGAAAAGATATGGTAAAAGAAATCATTGTCATCTGACTCGTCACATTTTGTATTTCTGCAAAATACAACCCCTCAAATTGCCAAAAATGTTTGGTAGACATTAAAGACTTGTTTCTTCTGCTAATACTCATGTGGAAGAGGTGTTTTCCTCTCTAATTAAGACCAGTAAAGAGAAGAATGATTGATATAAACCTAGAACTCCTAATAGTCTTCTTTGTTGCCATGTGAAGTGAAACTGCCTAACAACAAGATAACAGCAGAAATATAAGCTGAGAGACAGAGGAAAATAAATAGATTTCTGATATTATTGTTTGAACCTCTTGATTCCATGGTGCTATAAGCCAGCATCATTCCTTGAACTTCCTGGATAAAAAAGCCAATACATTCCTTTTGTGTTTAAACAAGTTGGTTTGAGTTGTGTTCTTATTTCTTGCAACCAGAAGAGTTGACGACTATAGATGCCTATGAGAGGAGGTATTTCAAAAAGCGTGAATTAGTCAACTGTGTGAAAAACCACTGAAAGCTGTAAAAGATGAGATGTATTCATTTGACTTAGCAACACAGAGTCACTGATGATCTGGATGTGAGGTATTAGTGCAGAATTAAGACTGGAAGTCTATATGGAGTGCAAAAAGGACAAGTTGGAGGTGGTTAGGTGGAGATAGCAGTGAAGGTGGCAACTTGCTAAGGTAAAGTAAAGAAATAAAACTGCTAGAAAGGATTATGGAACCATAGCGAAGCAAGGAAAAGCTGATATTTACCTCTGAGCCTTCATTTATCAAATCTTTACTAAAGGACTCTGATGCTGGGAAATATTGAGGGCAGGAGGAGAAGGGGGAGACAGAGGATGAGATGACTGGATGGCATCATTGACTCAATAGGCATGAGTTTGGGTAAACTCCAGGAGATGGTGAAGGACAGGGAAACCTGGCATGGGGTTGCAAAGAGTCAGATATGACTTTGCGACTGAACAACAACTGTGTGTTAAGATTATTTAGCCCTAAAAAAGATTTTTAAAAATCTACCATTACCATTTCTTGCACCACTAGGAGTGATGATAGCATTTTAATGAAAATAAAAATGGCATAAGGGAAAGCTGGAAAAGATATGGTAAAAGAAATCATTGTCATCTGACTCGTCACATTTTGTATTTCTGCAAAATACAACCCCCCCTCAAATTGCCAAAAAAATGTTTGGTAGACATTAAAGACTTGTTTCTTCTGAGGAAAGAGGAGAATTCTGCTCACTCTGGGATGATACAGTCAATGAAGAACTACTTCAAATCAATCAGATCATCTTTTGTCAAGACAGTTATCTCTGGTAAAAACAGAAAATAGAGCTATGAAGCCTCAAAAAACACTTAATGCTTATGATGCACCAGATACTATGTAAAGAGTGAGAATAACTAAATGAAAACACAGTCTTTGAGACCTAAGAACTCAGTATCAAGAAGGGGGACAAATATAAGCAATTCAAAACTTTGATAAGAATCATGATAAAAATAAACACAAGACTTCATAGAAAATCTTCAAAAGGGTATCCACATTAAAGTCTGAATCTTTCTAGCAGGAAGTAGAGTTTAACTGACTCTAGAGTGGTGAGTAGAACTTAGGAAGATGATTGGTCTCCCTTAGCAATTCACCTGCTTCTCACAGCATGATCCTGCCTGTGTGCATGCACAGTTGCTTACACAGGCACACTGGAAGTGCTCCATACCAGCTGTCTCAGCTAGCATTAGCTGCAGACTCCTATCTCTACACAGATACACACAAGTAATAAACTAACCTTGGTTAAGAAGAGGCAGGAATCTGTGGAAAGAACTCTGGAGTTTTGGAGATCAAATGTGAAATATTTCTCAGCTATTTATTAATTCTGTAACAGTATTATTTACTACAGCTGCCATGACAGATACTAATAACAAGGTGGCTAGCAAAAAATTTTAAAAATAATTCTGTAACAGTTGTGAGGAATATTGAGCAGGAGGAGAAGGGGGAGACAGAGGATGAGATGACTGGATGGCATCATTGACTCAATAGGCATGAGTTTGGGTAAACTCCAGGAGATGGTGAAGGACAGGGAAACCTGGCATGGGGTTGCAAAGAGTCAGATATGACTTTGCGACTGAACAACAACTGTGTGTTAAGATTATTTAGCCCTAAAAAAGATTTTTAAAAATCTACCATTACCATTTCTTGCAACACTAGGAGTGCTGATAGCATTTTAATGAAAATAAAAATGGCATAAGGAAAGCTGGAAAAGATATGGTAAAAGAAATCATTGTCATCTGACTCGTCACATTTTGTATTTCTGCAAAATACAACCCCCCCTCAAATTGCCAAAAAAATGTTTGGTAGACATTAAAGACTTGTTTCTTCTGAGGAAAGAGGAGAATTCTGCTCACTCTGGGATGATACAGTCAATGAAGAACTACTTCAAATCAATCAGATCATCTTTTGTCAAGACAGTTATCTCTGGTAAAAACAGAAAATAGAGCTATGAAGCCTCAAAAAACACTTAATGCTTATGATGCACCAGATACTATGTAAAGAGTGAGAATAACTAAATGAAAACACAGTCTTTGAGACCTAAGAACTCAGTATCAAGAAGGGGGACAAATATAAGCAATTCAAAACTTTGATAAGAATCATGATAAAAATAAACACAAGACTTCATAGAAAATCTTCAAAAGGGTATCCACATTAAAGTCTGAATCTTTCTAGCAGGAAGTAGAGTTTAACTGACTCTAGAGTGGTGAGTAGAACTTAGGAAGATGATTGGTCTCCCTTAGCAATTCACCTGCTTCTCACAGCATGATCCTGCCTGTGTGCATGCACAGTTGCTTACACAGGCACACTGGAAGTGCTCCATACCAGCTGTCTCAGCTAGCATTAGCTGCAGACTCCTATCTCTACACAGATACACACAAGTAATAAACTAACCTTGGTTAAGAAGAGGCAGGAATCTGTGGAAAGAACTCTGGAGTTTTGGAGATCAAATGTGAAATATTTCTCAGCTATTTATTAATTCTGTAACAGTATTATTTACTACAGCTGCCATGACAGATACTAATAACAAGGTGGCTAGAACAATAGAAATTTATTTTCCGTGGGCTGAAAATACAAGATAAAGTTGTCAGCAGTTTAGTTTCCTTCTGAGACCTCTCTCCTTCGTTTGCAGATGCTCACCTTCCTGCTGTCTCCTCACTTGGTCTTTCCACAGGATCTCTTTATGTGTCCAAATGTTCTCTTCTTATAAGGATGTATGCATGTGTGCTAAGTCACTTCAGTCAGGTCCAACTCTGTGTGACCCTATGGACTGCAGCCTGTCAGCCTGTCAGACTCTTCTGTCTATGGGATTTTCCAGGTAAGATTACTGGGGTGGGTTGCTATGCCTTCCTCCAGGGAATCTTCCCAACCCAGGAATCGAACCTGTGTCTCTTATGTCTCCTGCACTGGCAGATGGGTTCTTTACCACTAGCGCCACCTGGGAAGCCCTCTTACAATGATACCAGACAGGATTAGGGGCCCATCCTAAGAGCACTGATAGCTCTTGAGCAAATTACTTGTTTAGCATAATCACTTCTGACCTCCAATCCAGTCAGATTCTGAGGTGCTAGGGTTAGGGCTACAATATAGGAATTTGCTGGGGCACAATTTCAGCCCGCAATAGTAACCCTGGACACTCAACATGCTAATCACACTGAGATTCAGTTTCCTTATGCATAAGGGAAAAAAAAGAGAGAGAGAGACAGCAGAGTGCCCTAGATTGTGTCATTTCTGTTTTCTACTTGTATAAATTGATATGCATTGGTATTTTCTAGCAAGTGGTCAGGAAGGAGTTTTGTTGTTGTTTGTTTTGGTTTTGAGGTTGAGAACAAGGAAGGAGGTGAAAGTCAGTGTCCCCTTGAATTTGCATGAAGTCCTGGTAGAAGGGCTGAGTGATTTCTTTAAGACTTTGAATACAGGCAGTCCTCCTTTGAGACTCAAGGACAAACTTCTACATATCGTAACAGTAATAACTAACCTTGGTTAAGAAGAGGCAGGAATCTGTGGAAAGAACTCTGGAGTTTTGGAGATCAAATGTGAAATATTTCTCAGCTATTTATTAATTCTGTAACAGTATTATTTACTACAGCTGCCATGACAGATACTAATAACAAGGTGGCTAGAACAATAGAAATTTATTTTCCGTGGGCTGAAAATACAAGATAAAGTTGTCAGCAGTTTAGTTTCCTTCTGAGACCTCTCTCCTTCGTTTGCAGATGCTCACCTTCCTGCTGTCTCCTCACTTGGTCTTTCCACAGGATCTCTTTATGTGTCCAAATGTTCTCTTCTTATAAGGATGTATGCATGTGTGCTAAGTCACTTCAGTCAGGTCCAACTCTGTGTGACCCTATGGACTGCAGCCTGTCAGCCTGTCAGACTCTTCTGTCTATGGGATTTTCCAGGTAAGATTACTGGGGTGGGTTGCTATGCCTTCCTCCAGGGAATCTTCCCAACCCAGGAATCGAACCTGTGTCTCTTATGTCTCCTGCACTGGCAGATGGGTTCTTTACCACTAGCGCCACCTGGGAAGCCCTCTTACAATGATACCAGACAGGATTAGGGGCCCATCCTAAGAGCACTGATAGCTCTTGAGCAAATTACTTGTTTAGCATAATCACTTCTGACCTCCAATCCAGTCAGATTCTGAGGTGCTAGGGTTAGGGCTACAATATAGGAATTTGCTGGGGCACAATTTCAGCCCGCAATAGTAACCCTGGACACTCAACATGCTAATCACACTGAGATTCAGTTTCCTTATGCATAAGGGAAAAAAAAGAGAGAGAGAGACAGCAGAGTGCCCTAGATTGTGTCATTTCTGTTTTCTACTTGTATAAATTGATATGCATTGGTATTTTCTAGCAAGTGGTCAGGAAGGAGTTTTGTTGTTGTTTGTTTTGGTTTTGAGGTTGAGAACAAGGAAGGAGGTGAAAGTCAGTGTCCCCTTGAATTTGCATGAAGTCCTGGTAGAAGGGCTGAGTGATTTCTTTAAGACTTTGAATACAGGCAGTCCTCCTTTGAGACTCAAGGACAAACTTCTACATATCACTGGGGAAAGGGCTGTTCTTTCATTGTTGTAAAACATGTAACACTGCCTTTTCATTTCTATTATATTTCAACCTATGAAGTTAGATTTGCTGTAAAATAAACATCCTTCAGATCTCAGTGGATGATGAAAACAAACATTTATTTCTTGCTCTAGTTATACATCTGAATTTATGAGTGAGCTGTAGTTGTCCTGGTTCTGTTTGGCTCTCCGTAGCTCATTTCCATGTGTCTTCTTTCAGTCTCCTTATGGAACATTCCATTTTCAAAGCAGTGAGAGAAGAGCAACAAAGCTGGGGGAGACAGGTGACATCTCCCAAAACTTCTGCTCAGATGTGGCCAACACCTGTGCCTTCTCACAGGCCATCGAAGAAAACAAATGTAATAGCTAAGCTTCAAGTCAAAAGGTAAGGAAATGTGTAGCAAACATAAGGAAGACAGCAATGAACTGAGACATATAATTCTCTTACAGGGAAAGAGGAGGCAAATATTGAAAACAATAATACAGCCCATCACCTGCTGCTGTTTGTTGCTCATTTGAAAAAGCCTAGCTCTCATCCATAAAGATAAAGTGAAGAATTATGTTGGTTCATCTGGATAAATCATGTTATTATATTTTTCCAAATGGCTGATTCACTGCCCCAGTGATTCACTTTTACTGTCATTCAGAGCTATGTAAGCAATCGGGATTTTCATAGAAGAAATCTCAAGTCAATATTCTAAGCAATCATCTTAGGAACCAATAATACATTTATAGCGAAGTTCAAACACAGGCACAGAGGTGGCAGGAGAAATTTTCTGCCAAAGTCTGAGTCAAAACAAGTCAGACTGGCAGCATATGTTTATATGAAAGTGATTTAAGTTGTCTTGGAGTTCAGTATACAACACACGTGTGTTCTATTTTAGCTCGCTTTTAAGATGAGTTAAACACTGAATTCAGTTTTTAGAGCTTGGTACAAATACATATTTAAATTACATAACGCACAACCCTTGCTTTGTTTTCATGCTCACCATGGGAACTTCTCAGTTGTTCATTCATTTATCATTCGTTCATTCATTCATATATTATTAAACATTTGTTTAACCCTGAGTAGGCTTAGTATTTAGCATTAGAGAGACAAAGATGAATAATCATGTCCCAACCTGGAAGAATTCACAGTATAATAAGGAATAGAGACATGTTAAAAAAAAAAAAATGGGGAGAAAGGGAGGACTTCCCTTGCAAAGAATCTGCCTGCAATGCAGGAGACCTGGGTTTGATTCCTGGGTCAGGAAGATACCCTGGATAAGGGATAGGCTACCTACTCCAGTATTCTTAGGCTCACGGTTCAGATGGTAAAGAATCTGTCTGCAATGCGGGAGACCTGGTTTGATCTGAGGGTTGGGAAGATCCCTTGGAGGAGGGCATGGCAACCCACTCCAGTATTCTTGCCCAGAGAATCCCCGTGGACAGAGGAGACTGGTGGACCACAGTCCATGCGATCACAAAGAGTCAGACGCGACTGAACAACTAAGCACATAAGCACACACACAAAACAATTACAGTGTGAAAGACTACTGTACAAGGTAGACTGGTGAAATGCAAAACAAATGCGTTCTCTGGAACCGGCAGATCTGGGCTCAAATCTCAACAATTACCAGGTGTGTGACCTCAAGCACTTTACAAAAGCTCTCTCTGCCTCATATTGCTTATCACTAAAGATTATTATACGTATTTTTCATGAGAATTAGGAATAATGTGTATAAAACAACTACAGTTTCAGGAGATAATACATGCTCAATAGAGGTAGTGTTATTATATGGTGATATTTACTGGATGACTCATAGTAACTGTTTGGAGTGAGGATACAGCTGCAAAAACTCTTCCAAAAGGTGACAGTTAAGAGGGAAGTGTATTAATAGTAAAGGGCAAAAAATGTCATAAAGGAAGGGGGAAGATGTGTTTGGGTGCCTGTGGCCACAAAACACATAAAATTGGGGAGAAACTGGCAAGATGTGGGAGTGTGAACATTGGGTGGGGCAGAGGGGTGAAGTTTATGTTCATAATGAAGACATGTTAAAATACAAAAATTGGGTTTTCATGCTCACCATGGGAACTTCTCAGTTGTTCATTCATTTATCATTCGTTCATTCATTCATATATTATTAAACATTTGTTTAACCCTGAGTAGGCTTAGTATTTAGCATTAGAGAGACAAAGATGAATAATCATGTCCCAACCTGGAAGAATTCACAGTATAATAAGGAATAGAGACATGTTAAAAAAAAAATGGGGAGAAAGGAGGACTTCCCTTGCAAAGAATCTGCCTGCAATGCAGGAGACCTGGGTTTGATTCCTGGGTCAGGAAGATACCCTGGATAAGGGATAGGCTACCTACTCCAGTATTCTTAGGCTCACGGTTCAGATGGTAAAGAATCTGTCTGCAATGCGGGAGACCTGGTTTGATCTGAGGGTTGGGAAGATCCCTTGGAGGAGGGCATGGCAACCCACTCCAGTATTCTTGCCCAGAGAATCCCCGTGGACAGAGGAGACTGGTGGACCACAGTCCATGCGATCACAAAGAGTCAGACGCGACTGAACAACTAAGCACATAAGCACACACACAAAACAATTACAGTGTGAAAGACTACTGTACAAGGTAGACTGGTGAAATGCAAAACAAATGCGTTCTCTGGAACCGGCAGATCTGGGCTCAAATCTCAACAATTACCAGGTGTGTGACCTCAAGCACTTTACAAAAGCTCTCTCTGCCTCATATTGCTTATCACTAAAGATTATTATACGTATTTTTCATGAGAATTAGGAATAATGTGTATAAAACAACTACAGTTTCAGGAGATAATACATGCTCAATAGAGGTAGTGTTATTATATGGTGATATTTACTGGATGACTCATAGTAACTGTTTGGAGTGAGGATACAGCTGCAAAAACTCTTCCAAAAAGGTGACAGTTAAGAGGGAAGTGTATTCATGGTAAAGGGCAAAAAATGTCATATAGGAAGGGGGAAGATGTGTTTGGGTGCCTGTGGCCACAAAACACATAAAATTGGGGAGAAACTGGCAAGATGTGGGAGTGTGAACATTGGGTGGGGCAGAGGGTGAAGTTTATGTCTCAGAGTAAAAATCTTTGAACTTATGAACTGAAGTTATTTGGCTGTCTTCCACCTGCTTCCTCCACCTTAAGCTGCCACCTGCAATTTGTGACAAATATTTCCAAGGCTTTTACAGTGGTCATTAGGAGATAAGACGTTATTGCATCCTCCTGCCCCTCCTCACTGCATTCCTTCCCTCTAGCCCTAACCACCCCCACCCCTCTTCCGGGTTCCTCTCTCATCTCTGTCATGAAAGGTTCTGCTACCTCTCACCAGCTTCCTGCTTTGCGAGACATTCCTCATGACTGCTCTGCTTGTCTTGAGGTTTCTATTTCCAGAAGCGAGTTAAGGATCTTTAATGAGCTCATCCTCGAGACCAATTATTTTATTTTGGAAATATAGGCCTTCTTTGAAATTGTTTTACAAAATTTTTCTGCTTTCCTTTGAAAACTTTTTGATGTCATTCATTCTACCATTTCTTTCATCACATTCTCTTTTGAATTAGTTACTTCCATTTTTGAACCTCTTTTTTTTCTCTCTTCAGTAAAGCATTTCATTCCTCCAGTCCTTCAACACAGGCAGGTGAAACTGGAAGCCTACCCTTCAAGGAACATTTCTTGTCTTTAATTCCAAAGCATTCGCCCAGATCCATTCAACTGCAAAACAATTAAGCATTGTTCAAACTTTGCCCCCTTCTGCCACTGGCAGAGAGAAGAGGTGCCCTCTGAAATCTGAAATTTTCCCTGGTGTTGCAGGAAAGTGCAAGAACTGTCCACATCAAAGAATCAATATCCTGCTGCTGGAATCAATGCATCATTAATATGTAAAAAAAAAAAAAAAAAAAAAGGCTTTAAAAGCAACATTGCAAACCTTACTGCTGGACAATATTGAGATCCCTCATAATCACTCTCTTCCTTTCCTTTTTTCCCCCCATTTTTATCATATAGTCGTCTTCTTCCTCTTTCTCTCTTCGTTTTTTAAATTGTCCTACTGACAAAATTACTACTGGTTTGGTTTTCTAATTGCAACTTTTCAATTCTATGCAATTTCTGTCTATTTCCATTTTATGGGCCTACCCTTAATAATTTCTCCCAGGTTTTGTTTTATTTTTGGAGGCCTCTTAACATTCTTTTTAATATCATCAACCTGAGATAACCTCCTGGACCTCTCAGGAGAACATTTATTCTTCTTGGAGCCAGCTTCATTGAGGTATAATTTACACAAAATAAACTTCAGCAACTTAAAGCATATAATTAGATGAGTTTAGCCTTAGTAATCACCAGCTAAGATATAAAACATGCCCATCAACCAAGAGACTTGCCTGCTGACCCTCTACAATGAATCCTCTCCCACCAACCAGTTCCTGCAATCATTGATCTGGTTTCTGTCACTATGATTTTTGCTTTTTGAAAATTTCATGTACTGGAATTATACAATATGTAGTCTTTTGTGTCTGTCTTCCTTCACTTAACATAATACTCTTTTTTTAAAAGAAATTATTGCTTTTTTTTTGCCTCTAAGTCATTGTTTATTTTTCATCCATCTTTATTCTTTGGCCTGTGTGGGCCTCCCATCACAGTGGCATCTCTCACTGCAGAGCATCAGCTCTGGGCGCATCAACTCCAGAGCCCTGGCTCATAATTGGACACATTACTCGACATGTGGGATCCTCCCTGGCCTGGGATCAAACTGGTGACCCTTGCACTGCAAGGCGGACTCTTCACCAACTGGACCACCAGGAAGCTGTAACATAATACTTTTGAGATTAATCTATTTCATTGCATGCAAAGGAAAATCACTTCTTTTTATGACTGAGGAATATTAAGTCGTAAGGATATATTATAGTTTGCTTACTCATTTACCAGTCAATGAACATTTGGGTTGTTTTGAGTTTTGAGATAATAAGAATAAAGTCATCACAAATATTTGCATACAATTTTTTTCTCTGACTGTATGTTTTTTTCTTCATAAATAAGAGTGTTGGAGTGAGACTACTGTGTCTTTATCATGTGTAAGTATTTGAGGAAACACTGATTGAAATCACTCACACTGGCCAGGCACCATAGTAACCCTTTGCATAATTTTAGTAACAAGATATGCTAAATTTTTGGTTTTTTTCTAATTGCAACTTTTCAATTCTATGCAATTTCTGTCTATTTCCATTTTATGGGCCTACCCTTAATAATTTCTCCCAGGTTTTGTTTTATTTTTGGAGGCCTCTTAACATTCTTTTTAATATCATCAACCTGAGATAACCTCCTGGACCTCTCAGGAGAACATTTATTCTTCTTGGAGCCAGCTTCATTGAGGTATAATTTACACAAAATAAACTTCAGCAACTTAAAGCATATAATTAGATGAGTTTAGCCTTAGTAATCACCAGCTAAGATATAAAACATGCCCATCAACCAAGAGACTTGCCTGCTGACCCTCTACAATGAATCCTCTCCCACCAACCAGTTCCTGCAATCATTGATCTGGTTTCTGTCACTATGATTTTTGCTTTTTGAAAATTTCATGTACTGGAATTATACAATATGTAGTCTTTTGTGTCTGTCTTCCTTCACTTAACATAATACTCTTTTTTTAAAAGAAATTATTGCTTTTTTTTTGCCTCTAAGTCATTGTTTATTTTTCATCCATCTTTATTCTTTGGCCTGTGTGGGCCTCCCATCACAGTGGCATCTCTCACTGCAGAGCATCAGCTCTGGGCGCATCAACTCCAGAGCCCTGGCTCATAATTGGACACATTACTCGACATGTGGGATCCTCCCTGGCCTGGGATCAAACTGGTGACCCTTGCACTGCAAGGCGGACTCTTCACCAACTGGACCACCAGGGAAGCTGTAACATAATACTTTTGAGATTAATCTATTTCATTGCATGCAAAGGAAAATCACTTCTTTTTATGACTGAGGAATATTAAGTCGTAAGGATATATTATAGTTTGCTTACTCATTTACCAGTCAATGAACATTTGGGTTGTTTTGAGTTTTGAGATAATAAGAATAAAGTCATCACAAATATTTGCATACAATTTTTTTCTCTGACTGTATGTTTTTTTCTTCATAAATAAGAGTGTTGGAGTGAGACTACTGTGTCTTTATCATGTGTAAGTATTTGAGGAAACACTGATTGAAATCACTCACACTGGCCAGGCACCATAGTAACCCTTTGCATAATTTTACGACAAGAAGTGCTAGTAAGGAACACAGAATTAACAAGCCATCACCAAACAGAAGAATTTGGAAAAGGTCAAAAGGAGACCCTATGTGTCCCACCACCTCCCAGAATTCTCTTCATGGGAATCCATCTTCACTCAGTGAAGCTTGTGTCACCAGGAAGGATCCTGAGTCAGAATAATTGGCAAGAGACAACCCAGAAACGAGTCCCATTGCCCGGAAACCTGAGACTGTGAGCTACGTGGCAGAGCAGTTCTCTAGGGTTCCCTTATCCTCGTCTCCACCCAGTTTCCCCTTCTCATAAGGTCTCCTGCTTTGTCAGCATATGTGTCTCCTCAGACAATTCAATTCTGAGTGTTAAGACAAGAGCCCACTCTTGCCCCTTCCTGCAATATAAGTGTACCATTTTGCAGTCCCAAGAGAAAAGTAGAAAAGGTCTTAATCCTCACCAACACTTAGTGTTATCATTTAAAAAAAAATTTAGCCTGATATTGTATTGATAGTAAATTATGGTTTTATTTTACACATCTATAATGACTATTGAAATGGAACATACACATGTGTGTATTTGGCATTCATGTATGTCTTTGGTGATGTGAATATTCAAATATTTAGTGTGCTTTAGTAGGGTCATTTGTCTTATAAAGAATTTGGATGCAAATCTTTTATCTGTTATATGTTTGTCTAATATTTTCTCCTAATTTCTGGTTTGTCTTTTCATTTTATTAACAAATGTCCTTTGAAGAGAAAATATTTAATTTGGGGAAAATCTATCAACTTCTCTTCAATTTTTTTTAATATTCTCTTCTAGAGGCTTTACAGTCTTTGTTCTTGTATTTAAGTATTAAGCTCTTTATATACCCTAGATTTCATTTGCTAAAATTTTTTTGCTATTATGTTGATGAAGGATATTTTAAATATTATCAGCCTAACACACTGAGGAATTGTTCCTTATTTGAACTGACTTCACTTGATTTTATTATTAGGATAACACAGGCCTCCTAAAGTTATTTGGGAAGTAGGCTTTTATATTTTCTGGAAGAATTTTTATAGTATTGGTGTTTTTCAAATCCTTAAATATTCGGTAGAATTTACCAGTGAAGCTTGGGATTTTTTTTTTTTTTGGTCAAAAGATTTTATAATATGAATTCTTTTTCTTTAATAAATAGAAAACCCTTTAGGTTATCATTTTTGTATGTATGTTTGTATAGTTAGTATACTCAGAGAGTTTGTCTCTTTTAGGGAACTTGTCCAGTTCTTGTACGTCCTGAAATGTATTAGTATGAAGGTTTTTTATGACATCTTTTTAATGTTTTTAGAATCTATAGAGATGTCCCTTCTTCCATTTTTGATATTGGCAGTCTATTACTTTCTCTTTTTTACTTCATAATTCTGTCTAGAATTCATCAATTTTACTGAACTCAACAGAAATCCAGCTTTTCATTTCATTGATTTTTTTCTATTTTGTTGATTTTCTATTTCAATGACTCACCTATAAATGTAAAATTTTAAGAATTTAGACTCCTGTAATACCTTACTACTTTGATTAGGAGTATGGTTTGGATTTAGCACATTACTTCTTAGATTTCTAAAGAATCTAACAATTTAGATGTTTTTCTCACTATTTAAGTTGTAATAAAACTTGGAACTTATAGTAATTTTTAAGATGCTAATTACTATATAAAATCAAAATAACCCAATAGATTTGCCATGAAGGCAAATGATAGCTTTGAGCATGAAAATAAATTTACCAGCAAACATTGTTACTTTTATCAATTCTGACTAGAGTTTTACAGAGCCCTTCTATTTAGGCTCCCAAAGAGCGTGTATGAAAACCCAAAAGACTCTTGTGCTGAAAATTTACACACATTTTTATTGGTTCTGAAGGATTCATTTATTTCAGAGTGCCCTATTAACTTGTTTGTGATAATGGAGGGGTCAGATTGGCAGGAGCAATAATACAAATTAAAAACTGGGACAATGACATTTTCTTAGCTTTACTTGGGTGGATTCTTGCAAGTATGAGAATGACAGATATTTAGATCTTCAGAAAATAAAGGAGAAGCTGAAGATATTACTATCACAGAATAGATTTTGTACCATTTTTCATTCTCACTACAAAGGAAGATGTGAGAATGTGGTTTGCTAACTTTAGTATTTCACAGCCCAAGATAGTCTATGCTTTAAACCCCAGAGAGTTTTTCTGGTACTTTCTGAAGCCTAAGTGGTCGTTAGATGAAAACTACCCTTTGATTTCATTGCTCTATTATATGTTTTATGTATCTAGAGTTTGTCTCTTTTAGGAACTTGTCCAGTTCTTGTACGTCCTGAAATGTATTAGTATGAAGGTTTTTTATGACATCTTTTTAATGTTTTTAGAATCTATAGAGATGTCCCTTCTTCCATTTTTGATATTGGCAGTCTATTACTTTCTCTTTTTTACTTCATAATTCTGTCTAGAATTCATCAATTTTACTGAACTCAACAGAAATCCAGCTTTTCATTTCATTGATTTTTTTCTATTTTGTTGATTTTCTATTTCAATGACTCACCTATAAATGTAAAATTTTAAGAATTTAGACTCCTGTAATACCTTACTACTTTGATTAGGAGTATGGTTTGGATTTAGCACATTACTTCTTAGATTTCTAAAGAATCTAACAATTTAGATGTTTTTCTCACTATTTAAGTTGTAATAAAACTTGGAACTTATAGTAATTTTTAAGATGCTAATTACTATATAAAATCAAAATAACCCAATAGATTTGCCATGAAGGCAAATGATAGCTTTGAGCATGAAAATAAATTTACCAGCAAACATTGTTACTTTTATCAATTCTGACTAGAGTTTTACAGAGCCCTTCTATTTAGGCTCCCAAAGAGCGTGTATGAAAACCCAAAAGACTCTTGTGCTGAAAATTTACACACATTTTTATTGGTTCTGAAGGATTCATTTATTTCAGAGTGCCCTATTAACTAGTTTGTGCTAATGGGGGGGTCAGATTGGCAGGAGCAATAATACAAATTAAAAACTGGGACAATGACATTTTCTTAGCTTTACTTGGGTGGATTCTTGCAAGTATGAGAATGACAGATATTTAGATCTTCAGAAAATAAAGGAGAAGCTGAAGATATTACTATCACAGAATAGATTTTGTACCATTTTTCATTCTCACTACAAAGGAAGATGTGAGAATGTGGTTTGCTAACTTTAGTATTTCACAGCCCAAGATAGTCTATGCTTTAAACCCCAGAGAGTTTTTCTGGTACTTTCTGAAGCCTAAGTGGTCGTTAGATGAAAACTACCCTTTGATTTCATTGCTCTATTATATCAGATTCTCAGGGGAAAAAG
The DNA here is from genome assembly GCA_022376925.1 of Tragulus kanchil. Taxonomy (NCBI): domain Eukaryota; kingdom Metazoa; phylum Chordata; class Mammalia; order Artiodactyla; family Tragulidae; genus Tragulus; species Tragulus kanchil. The sequence continues at coordinate 237,115,001 of JAIOJX010000004.1, read as the reverse complement.
TCAGTGCCATAGACTGTGATAGGTTGCAGGATCCAAAACGCTATTGAAATTGTTGCTGAGTGAGTTAATTTTATAAAATCAATTTTCAGTTGTGACTGCAGATGAATCTTGGCAATCTTTGATTGATGAGTTTTTAAAAGACTTACTTTGCCCTAAAATTAACCTGCTTTAAAATTGATAGCTATATCTCAATCACTTTTAAATGGTAGGCATTGTTAAAAAAAGTTATTTTAAAAAATCATCACACGAAATGTCTTTCCTAGAAACCGCTATGAGGCCATCATATGCCTTTTCCTCTGGGGATATATAAAGCAATCCTCCCAATAGTCATATATCCAAATTGTATGCTATTCAGTCCCTATTTGAAGTAACCCTTGATTGGGCTTGTTTTCTTCTGAAGAGTAGATCCTAGACAAAATAATAGAGTTTGCATTCTGTTTTCACAGTCCGGAGACCAGGTCAGTGATGAGTAACCCAAGACTTGCCTAGCAAATTTTAGATGCAATTTATTATCTCACGAAAGGCACTGTGATGAAGAACAGGATAAAAAAATTCTCAGAAAGTGGTATTAGAATTTTTTTCTCAGAAGCTGTGGGTTTCAGGGCATCACCATGTAAGCCAGTAAGTACCATGCCAAGTCCTACAGAAAGTTCTGCATTCTCTGAGCCAGGCAGAGAGTGAAATAACCAAGGACCATCCCCAACTCCCCCTCAAGTCCCACCCTCTATCAAAAGTGCAGTGTTGTTAAAGTCCTTTGTGTTGCTCTGGGTTCAGAACTTGTCTGGTCCAGTGTAAGCAAAGCACAGAGAAAATCCTACAAACATGGGAGGAAACCAAAGATATAGAAGGGCAGAGGTCCATGTTTTACAGCATCTGGCACACAGGGTGGATTCTTGCAAGTATGAGAATGACAGATATTTAGATCTTCAGAAAATAAGGGAGAAGCTGAAGATATTACTATCACAGAATAGATTTTGTACCATTTTTCATTCTCACTACAAAGGAAGATGTGAGAATGTGGTTTGCTAACTTTAGTATTTCACAGCCCAAGATAGTCTATGCTTTAAACCCCAGAGAGTTTTTCTGGTACTTTCTGAAGCCTAAGTGGTCGTTAGATGAAAACTACCCTTTGATTTCATTGCTCTATTATATCAGATTCTCAGGGGAAAAAGTCAGTGCCATAGACTGTGATAGGTTGCAGGATCCAAAACGCTATTGAAATTGTTGCTGAGTGAGTTAATTTTATAAAATCAATTTTCAGTTGTGACTGCAGATGAATCTTGGCAATCTTTGATTGATGTGTTTTTTTTTAAAAAGACTTACTTTGCCCTAAAATTAACCTGCTTTAAAATTGATAGCTATATCTCAATCACTTTTAAATGGTAGGCATTGTTAAAAAACGTTATTTTTAAAAAATCATCACACGAAATGTCTTTCCTAGAAACCGCTATGAGGCCATCATATGCCTTTTCCTCTGGGGATATATAAAGCAATCCTCCCAATAGTCATATATCCAAATTGTATGCTATTCAGTCCCTATTTGAAGTAACCCTTGATTGGGCTTGTTTTCTTCTGAAGAGTAGATCCTAGACAAAATAATAGAGTTTGCATTCTGTTTTCACAGTCCGGAGACCAGGTCAGTGATGAGTAACCCAAGACTTGCCTAGCAAATTTTAGATGCAATTTATTATCTCACGAAAGGCACTGTGATGAAGAACAGGATAAAAAAATTCTCAGAAAGTGGTATTAGAATTTTTTTCTCAGAAGCTGTGGGTTTCAGGGCATCACCATGTAAGCCAGTAAGTACCATGCCAAGTCCTACAGAAAGTTCTGCATTCTCTGAGCCAGGCAGAGAGTGAAATAACCAAGGACCATCCCCAACTCCCCCTCAAGTCCCACCCTCTATCAAAAGTGCAGTGTTGTTAAAGTCCTTTGTGTTGCTCTGGGTTCAGAACTTGTCTGGTCCAGTGTAAGCAAAGCACAGAGAAAATCCTACAAACATGGGAGGAAACCAAAGATATAGAAGGGCAGAGGTCCATGTTTTACAGCATCTGGCACACAGTAAGCATTTAGTTGTGGTGAGTGGAATGAATCCATCTTAGCCTACCTCTGCTGTTGACTGTATTGTGAGCTCAAGGCAGCCTAGACACCTCACTTTGCCTTATTGAATCCCAGTTTCACCAGATGTTAAATCAAAATAATGATAATCCTCTATCTTTAAGGGGCTATTCTGAGGCACTAATGATATGTTGCACTTATACAAATGATTCTGAAGGAAATCAACCCAGAATATTGAAAGGGCTCATGCTGAAGATGAAGCTTCAATTCTCTGGCCACCTAATGTGAAGAGCTGACTCACTGGAAAAGACCCCGATGCTGGGAAAGATTGAAGGCAGGAGGAGAGCAAGGAGTATAAGATGGTTGTATATGATCAATGGATATGAGTTTGAACAATCTCCAACAGACAGTGGAAGACAGGGAAGCCTGGTGTGCTGCAGTCCATGGGGTCACAAAGAGTCAGACATGACTAGCAACCGAGCTGACAACAACTTTTCTGATGCGACTTAAAATACTTTTATTTAAAGAAAAAATAAGTTTGGAGGCCTATAAATTTTATTTTCCTGAACTGGACTATATATAAAGAATGTTTTTAAATAAATGATAATCTCATTTCCAAAAAGTATAATCTCTAGTGATATAATCTTGGACTCTGTAAAATCCTTAATATTTGTTTTTACATAATTGTGTTTACATGTATATTCTTATTTGTGCCTTCAAGTAGCCTTATGATATAAAACAGGGTGTCTTTCTTCCCAACGATGAAGAATCCCAAAAGACAGAGTAACTAGTGGTCATTTCTCAGGTGCCTCTGAAAAAGAAACGGTTATCACCTGTGAACTGGTCAGCCTCTCTAAGCCCTTTTGCATTGGCAACCATGCCCTGTGTGAGAGGACAGGCCTATCAGGGCAGGAAAGGGAGTGGTATACCTTGAAGGTGTCATCATCTGAAAATATTCCTTGAGTCTCAAGCATGACAGACCACATACATGTCTGGGGCATACAGGAGCAACCTCAGAACTAACTTTGAGTGGTGCTGAAGAACCACCTGGTGATTTATCTCATATCTCCCCACAAAATCCAGATGCTCTGTAGCTGGAAAGTGCATGAGTGAGTGTGCATGCACAGTCCGGTCCAACTCTTCGCCACTCCATGGACTGTAACCCACCAGGCCCCTCTGTCCATGTGATTGTCCAGGCAAGAGTACTGAAGTGGGTTGCCATTTTCTTCTCCAGAGGGTTCTCCCTGACCCAAGAGTCAAACCCACATCTCCTACACTCGCAGGCAGATTCTTTGCTACTGTGTAACCTGGGAGTGATCTTCCTAAAACTCACACCTGATAGTGTCACCCACTTCTCTCCCTATCCTCCATCCCCACAGGACATAAGGGCTCATGCTGAAGATGAAGCTTCAATGCTCTGGCCACCTGATGGGAAGAGCTGACTCACTGGAAAAGACCCGATGCTGGGAAAGATTGAAGGCAGGAGGAGAGCAAGGAGTATAAGATGGTTGTATATGATCAATGGATATGAGTTTGAACAATCTCCAACAGACAGTGGAAGACAGGGAAGCCTGGTGTGCTGCAGTCCATGGGGTCACAAAGAGTCAGACATGACTAGCAACCGAGCTGACAACAACTTTTCTGATGCGACTTAAAATACTTTTATTTAAAGAAAAAATAAGTTTGGAGGCCTATAAATTTTATTTTCCTGAACTGGACTATATATAAAGAATGTTTTTAAATAAATGATAATCTCATTTCCAAAAAGTATAATCTCTAGTGATATAATCTTGGACTCTGTAAAATCCTTAATATTTGTTTTACATAATTGTGTTTACATGTATATTCTTATTTGTGCCTTCAAGTAGCCTTATGATATAAAACAGGGTGTCTTTCTTCCCAACGATGAAGAATCCCAAAAGACAGAGTAACTAGTGGTCATTTCTCAGGTGCCTCTGAAAAAGAAACGGTTATCACCTGTGAACTGGTCAGCCTCTCTAAGCCCTTTTGCATTGGCAACCATGCCCTGTGTGAGAGGACAGGCCTATCAGGGCAGGAAAGGGAGTGGTATACCTTGAAGGTGTCATCATCTGAAAATATTCCTTGAGTCTCAAGCATGACAGACCACATACATGTCTGGGGCATACAGGAGCAACCTCAGAACTAACTTTGAGTGGTGCTGAAGAACCACCTGGTGATTTATCTCATATCTCCCCACAAAATCCAGATGCTCTGTAGCTGGAAAGTGCATGAGTGAGTGTGCATGCACAGTCCGGTCCAACTCTTCGCCACTCCATGGACTGTAACCCACCAGGCCCCTCTGTCCATGTGATTGTCCAGGCAAGAGTACTGAAGTGGGTTGCCATTTTCTTCTCCAGAGGGTTCTCCCTGACCCAAGAGTCAAACCCACATCTCCTACACTCGCAGGCAGATTCTTTGCTACTGTGTAACCTGGGAGTGATCTTCCTAAAACTCACACCTGATAGTGTCACCCACTTCTCTCCCTATCCTCCATCCCCACAGGACATAAGACCTTTCCTTTTCCTGTTGTCCGCTTAATAACACACACATTCCTTGGCGTGAAATAAAACTTTGTTACCCAACGCCTGACTCAGTCTTGTCATTTCTAAGCCCCATCCTATCAACAAACACACACACTCTACCTCTTGCCAGTTTATGCTCCAGCATAGTGAACGACTTTCAGTTTTAGGATATCTTCCTTCTACATGTACACTTACACGTTCATGCACACACTCAGTCAGTCCTTTGTTCCTTGGCTAATTCATATGCACCCTAAGTTCCAGCTTATATGACATTTCCCACAGGAATCCTTTCCTGACTGGCTAGGACTAGTAAAGTTCACTATATATTCCATAGTTCATTGTACTTTTCTTCATCATACAGTTCTTGTTCTTATGTATGGAATGTGTTCATTGAGATGCCATCTTACCCCCCGCGATGTAACCTCCTGAAGGCAAGGACAATGTGCTTTTCATTTCTGTATCCTAGCAGCCTAGCACTGTTCCTGGTTGGTCATAAATGCTTAATTTGTATTGAGCAATAGATGGATGGCTGAATGCATCTTTAGCTTTAAGTGGTATTCTTCAAGAATTGTGAGGCTGTGCTTATACGTCAACAAAACAAGGGGTAAATTTAAATAACTTTATAATGTCTTATAGGTTGAATAGAAACTAAACTATGCCTGACTTTAAAAAACAATAATTTCAGACTTTGGCAAAAATTTAGAAACATTCAAAAATTCTATTTAAATTCTTTAAAATTTAAAATCATTTAAATTCTCGAAAGCAACCTCAGACTTTTTCGGAACCACGGGATTTATCTCATATCTCCCCACAAAATCCAGATGCTCTGTAGCTGGAAAGTGCATGAGTGAGTGTGCATGCACAGTCCGGTCCAACTCTTCGCCACTCCATGGACTGTAACCCACCAGGCCCCTCTGTCCATGTGATTGTCCAGGCAAGAGTACTGAAGTGGGTTGCCATTTTCTTCTCCAGAGGGTTCTCCCTGACCCAAGAGTCAAACCCACATCTCCTACACTCGCAGGCAGATTCTTTGCTACTGTGTAACCTGGGAGTGATCTTCCTAAAACTCACACCTGATAGTGTCACCCACTTCTCTCCCTATCCTCCATCCCCACAGGACATAAGACCTTTCCTTTTCCTGTTGTCCGCTTAATAACACACACATTCCTTGGCGTGAAATAAAACTTTGTTACCCAACGCCTGACTCAGTCTTGTCATTTCTAAGCCCCATCCTATCAACAAACACACACACTCTACCTCTTGCCAGTTTATGCTCCAGCATAGTGAACGACTTTCAGTTTTAGGATATCTTCCTTCTACATGTACACTTACACGTTCATGCACACACTCAGTCAGTCCTTTGTTCCTTGGCTAATTCATATGCACCCTAAGTTCCAGCTTATATGACATTTCCCACAGGAATCCTTTCCTGACTGGCTAGGACTAGTAAAGTTCACTATATATTCCATAGTTCATTGTACTTTTCTTCATCATACAGTTCTTGTTCTGATGTATGGAATGTGTTCATTGAGATGCCATCTTACCCCCTGCGATGTAACCTCCCTGAAGGCAAGGACAATGTGCTTTTCATTTCTGTATCCTAGCAGCCTAGCACTGTTCCTGGTTGGTCATAAATGCTTAATTTGTATTGAGCAATAGATGGATGGCTGAATGCATCTTTAGCTTTAAGTGGTATTCTTCAAGAATTGTGAGGCTGTGCTTATACGTCAACAAAACAAGGGGTAAATTTAAATAACTTTATAATGTCTTATAGGTTGAATAGAAACTAAACTATGCCTGACTTTAAAAAATAATAATTTCAGACTTTGGCAATAAAAAACATTCTAATCTTTGTTCCTAAACATTCCAAGATACATCTTGCTGAATTGAAAACTTGCAGGGAGTGTTGCAAAACTAAGTTAAATATAAAATGTGTTTAATAAGCACTTTACCCCACCCATAATTCCTTCCACAGAGTTAAAAGGCCTTATCAGAGATACCGACCATAACTCTAGAATTTTAGATTTATATTATTTGGAATTGCTTTAGATTAAAGCACTTCATGTTGAAACTGGGTCTTTTCTATCCTTGATGGAGTCATTGAACTCTGACAAATACTATTTCCCAGAAAAAAAAAAAAAAGACTAACATTTCAATATGTTTTAATCAGGACAAATGTATAAGAACAAAGTCCAAGAAACGGTATATGTTTGAGCAGATATTGACAAAAATGAAGAAAACATGGCTTGTTCTGTACAACTGATACCACTGCAATGACCTGTATTGTGTAAGAGGATCATAAATTCTTAAGAAAATGATAGATTATGACACATTTGTCAATATTAGCACACATGAAAATACTGTGAGCCAGGAAGCTGTGGTCAAACAGGGAATATTCTCTGGGAGTACCAACACGAGGCCAAGAATATATTTGCTAAATTGATATAGTGCCACAATCAGAAATAAACCGATCTGGCCTCGATTGTGAAAGTTGCTCAGTTGTGTCCAACTCTTTGCAAACCCATGGACTGTCGCCCACCAGGCTCCTCTGTCCCTGGGGATTCTCCAGATAAGAATACTGGAATGGGTAGTCCTTCCCAACCCAGGGATTGAACCCAGGTCTCCCGCATTGTAGAAAGATTCTTTACCACCTCAGCCACCAGGGAAGCCTAAGAATACTGGAGTGGCTAGTCTATCCCTTCTCCTAGGGATCTTCCTGACCCAGGAATTGAACAGGGGTTTCCTGCATTGCCTTAATTAGAAAAGAAAATAATCACAGAGGTTTGGCTCAATCTTCAATCTTTAATCTGATCGGTATTCTGAAGTCACGTACACACTGTTATCACTACTACAGCTATGTCCGGGGACCTTTCCTGGGGCAAATTCTATACATCCAAGTAAACGCATATAAAGTTAGAGACACAGCAGCAAATTCTTTAATGAGCAGAATCAGAGAACTCTGGTTGAGGGGTGAGTTGTCTCCTCTAATCACATGCTATTATCTTTTTATTATAATGTTTCCTAACTACCTGTTTGCTCTTCATGTTTTACTTATGGGTATGATCGCCCCAGAGAATGGCCAAGAAACATGAAATCCCCAGGATATTATGCTTAAAGGATGACCATCAACTCAGAAGATGTTTGAAATTATTTTTTCAAAAGAACTCTCTACACATTGAAAGGACAGGAGCAACCCCATAAATATTATCATGTAGAACCTCTGATTTCTAGTTATAAATATATTTTACCTCACTTTTGACTATCATTTTCCACTAAGACTATAGGATTTATGAAGTGTGTGTGTGTGTGTGTGTGTCAGTCACTAAGTAGTGTCTGACTCTTTGCATCCCTATGGACGGAAGTTCATAGGCTCCTCTGTCCATGAGATTCTCCCAGCAGGAATACTGGAGTGGGTGTCCATTTCCTTCTCAGGTGATCTTCCTGATCCATATCTTCTGCACTGCAAGCAGATTAGTTACCACTGAACCACCAAGGAAGCCCTTATGAAGTATATTACTGAGTAAATGAATCTTATTGTGCTAGGCTGAAAATAACTCCCCAAAGATGTCCATATCCTAAATCTCTTACCCTGTGAATCTTACCTTATATGGGAAGAGGGAATTTGCAGATGGGTTAAGGATTTTGAGATGGGGAGAATATCCACATGGGTCTGATGTAGTCACCAGTATCCTTATGAGAGACAGGATGCAAGGGGTCAGGAAGCAAAGGAAGAAGACAGTCTTTAGAAATTGAAAAGAGCAAGAAAATGAACTCACCCCTCAAGTCTCCAGGAGAATGGCAGCCCTGCCAACACTTAGATTCTAGACTTCTGACCCAGAACTATAAGAGAATAAATTTGTTTTGTTTTAAGCTATTAAAATGGTGGCAGTTGGTTTCCACAATAGAGAACCAGTATATTCACATAAGAGAGGTAATTTTAAAACTTAACTAAAGTTTTACAGTCATCATATTCCGATGTGTATAGATTTAAAACCTACAATGTTCCTAAGTTTGACAACATAGCTAAGCTATGCAGCTCAGCATAGCTTTCAAATAAAAATAAAAGACTAGATGGTCTTATAACAGATGAGATATTAGCAAAATTCTGTCTGCCTTACCATTAAATAAAGCTTTCACCAATTAGGAAAAGTAATAGTTTTTAAAATATGCTTAATATTAGATCCTTTGGATTCCTTAAATTCTATGTATATGTTCTTTAATATCAATTCACTTTATTTTATAATGTGTTTCAAAATGTTCATTCACAATGTCTAGATAGTTAAAAAAAAATAGCCCTCATATTTTGTACAAATCATCATGTGGCTTGAGACAAAGACAAATCCTGTGAACTGTGTGCTTGACTTTTAACACTGGAGTCTGTAGGGGAAAACCAGACCTCTCAATTGACCTTGTAGGTGAGAAGAAAATGGTAGCACTTATTTTCTTTACAAAATGAAAAAACAATACATTTTATGAGGAAGCATTTTACAAAGGTTACGAGTTCATGGATCTCTGAAGACAAAACTCCAGTCGCTTTTCCTCTGAGTTTTTACCCCAGTTCCTAGTATTTTATCTTATCTTTCAGCTAACTGGATAATCAGAATTCACACACCTTTGATTTAACGGGAGCTTCTTGAAGCTTTTCCTTACTACCTCAGGAGCAGCTGCTTCTTGGTGATGTCATGTTTCCTTCCTGACCTTGAGAATACCATTTAAAAGCAACCATTTCCAGGGAGTGAAAAAGCATAGTCTCTGTGTCTTAAGTCATGCTACCAAAATAGTCCATTAGACCGTGCTTTGCAACTTAGTTACGTCATCATGAATCAGTCTCTTCTCCTCTGGACTGTGGTGACGGCTGTTCCCTGCTTTTTATCAATTTCAGTATAAACGTGTAGCTGCCAAAGGCATTAGGAGGGGACTAAGGAAATCCTATAGGAGAACAATGACAGGAAATTGACATAGCCATTAAGAAGTCTGGAAAAATTAAGTTAGAAGAAAGTGGCACTTGGCCTATGGCCATTTTGGGAATAGGGAAAGAACTGCAGATGGGAATAAATTTATAAAAGTAAACATAAAATTTAAAAAAAAGTAAGTATGGTTGTATGTAAAGTATATTGAAATAAAGACTAAAAATTGAGAAAAGAGAGATTATGGTAGACATGCTTTTTGGACTAAGTTGGAATCATTGTAAATTTAGGTTCTGATTTTCAAAATCTTTTTAAGACAGGTTTCCATGGGTTTTAAACCAAGGGATGGCCAGGCCTCTCAGCACAGAGCTGATTTCACTGAATTGGGGAGTTAGTGAAAGATCTGTTTTCCTTAAACATCTGCAAGGAAATATATTGTTAAGTATGTATAGATTTAGAGCGTGGTCTATAATTACATATCTTAGATAAATAAATGCAATGTGTTAGGATCTGTTAACTTGGAAAAAAATGACCTCTTTCGGGGAATGATACAGTCAAAAGCATTTAACTAAAAAAAAAAAATCAATGTTTATTTGACCTCATTTCCATGTATCAGATGCCCTTATCTAAAGTCAGTTAGGGAAATGAGTAACAGTGAAAGAAAGCCCTCAAGAATGACTGGATAAGACATGTGAGAACAGCTCACATCTAAATTTACCCTTGGATTGTAAGAAGCTCTTTCTTGCTTTTGCCTGTTAATTTTAAACTATTTTTTGCCAGATTGAAGAAGATTATATAAAGTAAAACTTTATCTTGATAGTCACTTGAGACAGTAAATCAGAGAGACTGGTAACTTCATTGATTTTCAGAGCTGAAAGATACCTTCAAGACAATCTAAAACAACTTACTCATACAGTTAAAAAGCAGAGACTGAGAGAACTTAATAATTTATCGGAAGTCACACATTACTAGAATAAGCAGGTTTCCTGATTATCAATCCATTGTTGGTAGAGACGACTTACTGGGTCATGAAGTGCTAACCTCTACTTATTAATTTTGGATCCTATAGTCAAAGAATGCGTCAAATGGGCTACCACTTATCATTCTCAAGGACATAGTGAAGTAAGGCCAAAATTAAGGAGAACAATGACAGGAAATTGACATAGCCATTAAGAAGTCTGGAAAAATTAAGTTAGAAGAAAGTGGCACTTGGCCTATGGCCATTTTGGGAATAGGGAAGAACTGCAGATGGGGATAAATTTAAAAAAGTAAACAAAAAAATTAAAAAAAAGTAAGTTTGGTTGTATGTAAAGTATATTGAAATAAAGACTAAAACTTGAGAAAAGAGAGATTATGGTAGACATGCTTTTTGGACTAAGTTGGAATCATTGTAAATTTAGGTTCTGATTTTCAAAATCTTTTTAAGACAGGTTTCCATGGGTTTTAAACCAAGGGATGGCCAGGCCTCTCAGCACAGAGCTGATTTCACTGAATTGGGGAGTTAGTGAAAGATCTGTTTTCCTTAAACATCTGCAAGGAAATATATTGTTAAGTATGTATAGATTTAGAGCGTGGTCTATAATTACATATCTTAGATAAATAAATGCAATGTGTTAGGATCTGTTAACTTGGAAAAAAATGACCTCTTTCGGGGAATGATACAGTCAAAAGCATTTAACTAAAAAAAAAAAATCAATGTTTATTTGACCTCATTTCCATGTATCAGATGCCCTTATCTAAAGTCAGTTAGGGAAATGAGTAACAGTGAAAGAAAGCCCTCAAGAATGACTGGATAAGACATGTGAGAACAGCTCACATCTAAATTTACCCTTGGATTGTAAGAAGCTCTTTCTTGCTTTTGCCTGTTAATTTTAAACTATTTTTTGCCAGATTGAAGAAGATTATATAAAGTAAAACTTTATCTTGATAGTCACTTGAGACAGTAAATCAGAGAGACTGGTAACTTCATTGATTTTCAGAGCTGAAAGATACCTTCAAGACAATCTAAAACAACTTACTCATACAGTTAAAAAGCAGAGACTGAGAGAACTTAATAATTTATCGGAAGTCACACATTACTAGAATAAGCAGGTTTCCTGATTATCAATCCATTGTTGGTAGAGACGACTTACTGGGTCATGAAGTGCTAACCTCTACTTATTAATTTTGGATCCTATAGTCAAAGAATATGCGTCAAATGGGCTACCACTTATCATTCTCAAGGACATAGTGAAGTAAGTACCTCATGTTAAGTAGATGGTTGGTAACTCTCCACATGCAGAAGTACTGTCAGAGCCCCACTTTGGGGACTGGTAACCATGGCACAGTCAGCGGTCAATCGAGTACATACTGGCCATGATCCCTTGTCACTTGGATTTTATGGACCTTATAACAGTTATCAGACCCTCTCTGATCCTTTGGTCATCTGGATCTACCCTTTATTTAAATTTCAAACATAAATAACACAGGTAAAGAAAAAAGTCTATGCTCAGGTCAAACAAGGAGAACCCTGCTTTACATGTTATATTAAACAGAACTGTTTACCCCATGCAATACAGGAAGTGGAAGGTTGTGCTTTCAATCTACAGTGAGACTGAAAAAGTCCCAGAGAGTTGCTTGGAGCAGCAGTACTTGATTTCTGCATCCAGAGTCAAAGCATTTCCTTAATTTGTTTCTCCTAGTCTCAGTCAAAACTAAAAATTGGATATATGGCTACATACGTTCATACACTTATTTTAAAACATGTATTGAATGCAAGCTATTTAATCTTTTAGGTTTGGGTTTCTCATCTAAAATAGGCACATTGTTTAGGATGACCTTCAACTTGTCATGAGAACTAGATGAATGTTTGCATGTAAAGCTTCCAGCACAGTGCCTGGCTCATAGACAGTGCTTCAATATCAGTCATGATGATGCAGAGGGAGGGAGTGAAGAGGAGAAACACAAAGTTCCATTCTACAAGTTAAAAGGAACACCCATGGCCCTTGACTATGATGTGATCTTCCATAGAGAGAGACTTTTATCATGGCGGGGTATGTTTCACAAAGAAAAAAAAGCAGAAGATTTTGGGATTTACTTAGACAATCTTCAAAGCAGACATGTTAGAGTTGGTCTGCCTATAATGGAAAATAATTGAATATTAATTGTATGAAAAAGTAAATTCCATGGGGCTTTCCAGGTGGCACCAGTGGTAAAGAACCCACCTGCCAATGCAGGAGACTCAAGAGGTTTCCTGATTATCAATCCATTGTTGGTAGAGACGACTTACTGGGTCATGAAGTGCTAACCTCTACTTATTAATTTTGGATCCTATAGTCAAAGAATATGCGTCAAATGGGCTACCACTTATCATTCTCAAGGACATAGTGAAGTAAGTACCTCATGTTAAGTAGATGGTTGGTAACTCTCCACATGCAGAAGTACTGTCAGAGCCCCACTTTGGGGACTGGTAACCATGGCACAGTCAGCGGTCAATCGAGTACATACTGGCCATGATCCCTTGTCACTTGGATTTTATGGACCTTATAACAGTTATCAGACCCTCTCTGATCCTTTGGTCATCTGGATCTACCCTTTATTTAAATTTCAAACATAAATAACACAGGTAAAGAAAAAAGTCTATGCTCAGGTCAAACAAGGAGAACCCTGCTTTACATGTTATATTAAACAGAACTGTTTACCCCATGCAATACAGGAAGTGGAAGGTTGTGCTTTCAATCTACAGTGAGACTGAAAAAGTCCCAGAGAGTTGCTTGGAGCAGCAGTACTTGATTTCTGCATCCAGAGTCAAAGCATTTCCTTAATTTGTTTCTCCTAGTCTCAGTCAAAACTAAAAATTGGATATATGGCTACATACGTTCATACACTTATTTTAAAACATGTATTGAATGCAAGCTATTTAATCTTTTAGGTTTGGGTTTCTCATCTAAAATAGGCACATTGTTTAGGATGACCTTCAACTTGTCATGAGAACTAGATGAATGTTTGCATGTAAAGCTTCCAGCACAGTGCCTGGCTCATAGACAGTGCTTCAATATCAGTCATGATGATGCAGAGGGAGGGAGTGAAGAGGAGAAACACAAAGTTCCATTCTACAAGTTAAAAGGAACACCCATGGCCCTTGACTATGATGTGATCTTCCATAGAGAGAGACTTTTATCATGGCGGGGTATGTTTCACAAAGAAAAAAAAGCAGAAGATTTTGGGATTTACTTAGACAATCTTCAAAGCAGACATGTTAGAGTTGGTCTGCCTATAATGGAAAATAATTGAATATTAATTGTATGAAAAAGTAAATTCCATGGGGCTTTCCAGGTGGCACCAGTGGTAAAGAACCCACCTGCCAATGCAGGAGACTCAAGAGGTTCAATCCCTGGGTTGGGAAGATTCCCTGGAGGAGGGCATTGCAACCCACTCCAGTATTATTGCCTGGAGAATCCTATGGGCAGAGGAGCCTGGTGGGCTACAGTCTGTGCATTTGTAAAGTCAGACATGACAGAAACGACTTAGCATGCAGACACACATAGCACCATTAAAACAAGGATTAAAGAATGAAGGCCAAGTGGCATGAGAAGATGCTTGAACCAGAACGCTTTGGTTAGGGGTGATTACTACAGTAGCACATAAAACTTGCTGCAAGATCAATGCCTTTAAATAATCCTCTCTATAAATAAAAGGAAGCATATCAATTTATATTAGATACACTTTTCTTGGCTTTTCACTCTGAGGGGAAATGTATCATGTAGACACTGTCCATAATAGTAGTATTTTATTAGATGAAGTTATCTCTTTTATAAACCTTCAGAAAAATTGAGGACTTAGTATTTAAAATTTTCATTCTCTGAAGTCATTTCCATAGGGAACAAAAGTAATCAAAGGTGATACAGTCCAGGAAGTTGGATTTCTGATAACTCAAGAAGAGAGGCTTAGACCAGTAGTTAAGAATACCATTCCTAGAGGACACTTATTGATTAACCCACATTTTCCTTGAATTAGGAGAGCAATCAGCTTAACATAGAAGTCATCATATGTTCCTAAAATATAGTTATTCTCAATTGCCAAAGAGCCATCTGCTTTGGATAAAATGTGTTTGACAAAGTTATCTATTTTGTTATAAAAATGAAAGAATCTGACCTGATTCTGATGTAAATGAAAAGGTGTCTTTCACAGGTGGGCTGTAGGCAGACGGGTAGATGGAGGCAGGCATGTGAAGGGGCCTGGATGTGGTGGTAAGGTACTATTTCCTAGGAATCAGTCTAGAAGTCAAATACGTGAAGACCCAAAGGTTGTTCTCATCAAGCAGTAGTTCCTAACTATGGATCCACAGCAAAATCATGGAGTATTTTTTTCAGAATTGTCTCTTCACACATCCCCCAAATTTGGATCTTCAAAAGTGAGGTCTGGGTATGAGTATTTCACAATAAAGTCCCTAAGAACTCTGGATATAGATCCCGAGTAAGAGTTCTGTCACTAGATTATCAACAGATAAACTTGATTTCTGCATCCAGAGTCAGAACATTTCCTTAACTTGTTTCTCACAGTTTATGATGGCAGAAGCAGAAGTTAGGTTCTATTGTCTAAAGAACTCCTAATATGTTTCTTCTCGAATATTTTGTTTTGAAAAAATAGAATTTCAGTCGTTCTTTGATAACTTGGGTCAACTGGATAATACATTGCAAAACAACTAAACAGATTTTTGGTGGAATAGGATTTATTTAGCATTATCTCTCTGCATGTCAAAGTATGCCAAACACTTCGGGTGTACTGAATTTGCATATAAAAGGAAGCATATCAATTTATATTAGATACACTTTTCTTGGCTTTTCACTCTGAGGGGAAATGTATCATGTAGACACTGTCCATAATAGTAGTATTTTATTAGATGAAGTTATCTCTTTTATAAACCTTCAGAAAAATTGAGGACTTAGTATTTAAAATTTTCATTCTCTGAAGTCATTTCCATAGGGAACAAAAGTAATCAAAGGTGATACAGTCCAGGAAGTTGGATTTCTGATAACTCAAGAAGAGAGGCTTAGACCAGTAGTTAAGAATACCATTCCTAGAGGACACTTATTGATTAACCCACATTTTCCTTGAATTAGGAGAGCAATCAGCTTAACATAGAAGTCATCATATGTTCCTAAAATATAGTTATTCTCAATTGCCAAAGAGCCATCTGCTTTGGATAAAATGTGTTTGACAAAGTTATCTATTTTGTTATAAAATGAAAGAATCTGACCTGATTCTGATGTAAATGAAAAGGTGTCTTTCACAGGTGGGCTGTAGGCAGACGGGTAGATGGAGGCAGGCATGTGAAGGGGCCTGGATGTGGTGGTAAGGTACTATTTCCTAGGAATCAGTCTAGAAGTCAAATACGTGAAGACCCAAAGGTTGTTCTCATCAAGCAGTAGTTCCTAACTATGGATCCACAGCAAAATCATGGAGTATTTTTTTCAGAATTGTCTCTTCACACATCCCCCAAATTTGGATCTTCAAAAGTGAGGTCTGGGTATGAGTATTTCACAATAAAGTCCCTAAGAACTCTGGATATAGATCCCGAGTAAGAGTTCTGTCACTAGATTATCAACAGATAAACTTGATTTCTGCATCCAGAGTCAGAACATTTCCTTAACTTGTTTCTCACAGTTTATGATGGCAGAAGCAGAAGTTAGGTTCTATTGTCTAAAGAACTCCTAATATGTTTCTTCTCGAATATTTTGTTTTGAAAAAAAATAGAATTTCAGTCGTTCTTTGATAACTTGGGTCAACTGGATAATACATTGCAAAACAACTAAACAGATTTTTGGTGGAATAGGATTTATTTAGCATTATCTCTCTGCATGTCAAAGTATGCCAAACACTTCTGGTTTGGGAAAATGATACTGAATTTGGTAATAACTTCAAACTGACTTGTTCTTTTAAGGCTCCTTTTAGAATGCTGCTATGAAATCACAGGATCAGTATAGGGAATAATGTTTACTTCCTTCCGTTCAGCATAGCAGGAAGGCCAACATCCTGTAAGAAATGATTTACATTATTTATGTAAGGTCCCTTTCATTCTAAAAATGACTTGAAGTGGTATACACACTCTTCATGAGTAAGTTGAAGAGGAGGAAGCCTGGGTAGCCTCGTGTTTTATGCGGCTTTCTTTTGACACTTAATCCACCAAGGATCACCACAGGGTTCCTGTGCTGATCTGAATCCGAATACAAAAGCCTCCGAGGTTCAGTATCTACACTCTTACCCTTGGGAACATGGCTTGTCTCATGGCTACATATAGATGACTTTCAGATTTCCATCTTCTTCTCACAACTCTCCAACGACTGCTTAAGATGGGTCACTGCTAGGTTAAGCAGTTTAGAGTTTATCCTGGAAGGCAGGAGAGTACAACTGACTCTCAACAGCTTTCACTTGTTCTTGACAACCCTTCAGCTACGTGAAAAGTCATTAATTGAAAAAAATTCTGTTATCTTAATGAGACATGTTCATACATGCTCCATCCCAAATAAAGATATATAAACAACTTTCAATAGATAAATAGATATCTCATGAATACTAAAAAGACTAGCATGTCTAACAAATTAAACAGCATGTCCAAAATAAGCCTCTTGATTCCTTACCTCCCCCACCCCAACCTATTTCTTCTTTGGTCTCACACATTTCAATTGCTCATTCTTTTTCCTTAATGTATTCTATGGAGCTATGATTGATACACAAAAAGCTGTACATATGTAATCTGTACAATTTGAAGTCTGAAGAGAAGTACACATCTATGAAACCATCACCACAATCTAAGTCATAAATATATCCTTCACCCTCAAAAGTTTCATCCCACTCTGTTTATTATTATGATGATAACAATACTTAACATAAAATCTACCCTTTTGGCAAATGTGAAGTATAAAACACAGTATTATTAACTACAGGGACTTTAGGGCTTCCCTGATGGCTCAGTGCTAAAGAATCTGCTTGCCAAGCAGGAGACATGGGTTGGATCCTGGGTTGGGAAGATCAGCTGGTATGGGAAATGGCAGACCACTCTAGTATTCTTGCCTGGACAATCTCATGGACAGAAGAGTCTGGTGGGCTACAGTCCATGGTAGCGTAAGTTCACAACATAGCAACTAAACAACAGCTATGTTATACTATACAGCAGATCTCTAGGACTTATTGTTCATATTGCATGCTGAAACTTTGTATCTTTGTCTAATACCTCCCTATTTCCCCCTTCTCCTCCCCTCTGGAAATCACCATTCTATTTTCTGCTGCTGTGGGTTTGATCCATATAGGCTTTTTATGTAAGTGGTATAATGTAGTATTTATCCTTCTGTGTCTGGCTTGTTCAGTTAGCATAATTTTTCCAGGTTCATGCACAATGTCATAAAAGGCAGGATTTCTTATTCGAAAATTTTATGTATTCTATTTCTATATCCTTACCATTGGCTGGTACCGCCTCTTACATGAATTATTCTAATAACTTCAACACTTATCTCTCTTCTTACATTACTGTGCCCTAATATCCATTCTTCTTTTTTTTAAAGATTTTTTAAAACATGGACTGTTTTTAAAGTGTTTATTGAATTTATTAGAGTATTACTTCTGTTTTGTGTTTTGTTTTTGGCCCTAAGGCACTTAGGATCTTAGCTTCCCAATGAGGGATAAAACCTGTACCCCCTACATTGGAAGGGGAAGTCTTAACCACTGGACCACCAAGGAAGTCCCCCTAATATCCATTCTTGACAAAATAACCAAAGAGGTGCTTTTATTAAAGCCCAGATAATTAACAGCATTTCCCCTAAGAAAGTACTTCAAGAAAATCTTTAGGTACTGCCTTAAAGACTAAAGCACCCCAAAACTGGTTAAAAATCAAACCAAAACAACAACAAAACACATAGGCTCTAAGGAGAGTTTTGTAATCATTAAATACCGGATGAATGGCACAGGCCTACAAATTGATCTTTCTGAATAGCTTACCTACATTTGAAACTAAGAGTGGTTGATCTGCAAAGTTTTAATGGAGGTAGTCTGTATAACAAAACATGCAAATATTCTGCCTCATTATGTCATCATGTCACCATGATTTTTCAGGAAGCATTCAAAAAGATCATTTAGGAGAAAAGTCATTTGTTGATTCAGTCAGTTCTAGAAGAAGATACGTTCTAAAATTCCTCTTTGCTGGGGTGTATACATTTAATACCATTTTATTGTTTCCCCTGAATCCTCTATCATATGTAATCATGCCTATCTTAGTTCTGCCAGTTCGGGTACTTTTCAAAAAAGTACAGTTCCTGCCTTGGTGCAAAGTTTCTGTCATTCCATGTGGCTGGAAGGTAAACTATGAAATGGTGTCAGAGAGGGCAGGGGCGAGATCACATACCTTTCAAACTAGGTTAAGTTCAGAGTTTATCCTGAAAGCAAGCAGAGTACAACTGACTCTCTCTTGACAACTTTCATTTGTTCTTAAAAACTCTTCAGCGATGTGAAAAGTCATTAGTTGGAAATAATTCTATTATTTTAATGAGACATGCCCTTAAGTGTCCCATCCCAAATAAAGATACATAAACAATTTTCACATACAGATACACAGATATCACATGAATACTAAAAGGTTTCTATAAGCATTTGAAAGGAAATTTGAACCTTATTTTCCAATGTGGGGTGGGGGTGTTTCCCCATACATCCATGCTCCAACACCAGCTGAGTATCCTATAATTCAACTCAATATTGACACTATCTACCTGGAGATAGTCTGACAAGTTAAGGGTTCATATCTGCAGTGAAGTTCGATCCTCACTTCAGAAGCTAATCAAAGGCCCAGATTGTCATCTGTGTTTCTGACTAACTGGCTATAGGGTAAAGGTTCCAAAACCCCCTCTTTGGACTTTAGACAGCAGTCATAGGTCCAGGTTGTTACCTGCAACCTGACTAGAGGTTCCCAAGACCCCAACCTTAAATTCAGTTAATTTGCTAGAACAGCTCATAGAATTTAGGGAAACATTTTATTTACTAGATTGCCAATGTATTGGGTGTGTGTGTGTGTGTGTGTGTGTGCATGCCTGTGCATGTGCACTCAGTTGTGCCTAACTCTTTGTGACCCAACGGATTGTAGCTCGCTAGGCAAGAACTTCCCAGGCAGGAATACTAGAACAGGTTGCCATTTCCTTCTCCAGGGCATCTTCGCAATCCAGGGATTAAACCTTTGTCTCTTGAGTCTCCTACATTGGGAGGTGGGTTTCTTTACCAGTTGAGCCATTGGGAAAGCCCAGTTTACTATAAAAGGATGTAATTCAGGAAGAGCTAGATGGAAGAGGTGTGTAAGGCAAGGTACATGGGAGGAGGCAAGGTAAATGCCCCTTCAACGTGCACCATTCTCCCCAATATTTCCACTAGGCACCAATGCTGAAGCTCTTTGAACACCATCCTTTTGGATTTTTATGATGACTTATTATATAAGCAGGATTGACTAAATCACTATGCCCATCAATATGCTAAGTCACTTCTGTTTTGTCTGACTTTTTGCCAGCTTACAGACTGTAGCCTACCAGAGCTCTCTGTCCATGGGATTCTCCAGCAAGGGTATTGGAGTGGGTAGCCATGCCCTTCTCCAGAGGATCTTTCAGACCCAGGGATCGAACCCAGGTTTCTTTTCTGAATTAAACCCGGCAGATATCACATGAATACTAAAAGGTTTCTATAAGCATTTGAAAGGAAATTTGAACCTTATTTTCCAATGGGGTGGGGTGTTTCCCATACATCCATGCTCCAACACCAGCTGAGTATCCTATAATTCAACTCAATATTGACACTATCTACCTGGAGATAGTCTGACAAGTTAAGGGTTCATATCTGCAGTGAAGTTCGATCCTCACTTCAGAAGCTAATCAAAGGCCCAGATTGTCATCTGTGTTTCTGACTAACTGGCTATAGGGTAAAGGTTCCAAAACCCCCTCTTTGGACTTTAGACAGCAGTCATAGGTCCAGGTTGTTACCTGCAACCTGACTAGAGGTTCCCAAGACCCCAACCTTAAATTCAGTTAATTTGCTAGAACAGCTCATAGAATTTAGGGAAACATTTTATTTACTAGATTGCCAATGTATTGGGTGTGTGTGTGTGTGTGTGTGTGTGCATGCCTGTGCATGTGCACTCAGTTGTGCCTAACTCTTTGTGACCCAACGGATTGTAGCTCGCTAGGCAAGAACTTCCCAGGCAGGAATACTAGAACAGGTTGCCATTTCCTTCTCCAGGGCATCTTCGCAATCCAGGGATTAAACCTTTGTCTCTTGAGTCTCCTACATTGGGAGGTGGGTTTCTTTACCAGTTGAGCCATTGGGAAAGCCCAGTTTACTATAAAAGGATGTAATTCAGGAAGAGCTAGATGGAAGAGGTGTGTAAGGCAAGGTACATGGGAGGAGGCAAGGTAAATGCCCCTTCAACGTGCACCATTCTCCCCAATATTTCCACTAGGCACCAATGCTGAAGCTCTTTGAACACCATCCTTTTGGATTTTTATGATGACTTATTATATAAGCAGGATTGACTAAATCACTATGCCCATCAATATGCTAAGTCACTTCTGTTTTGTCTGACTTTTTGCCAGCTTACAGACTGTAGCCTACCAGAGCTCTCTGTCCATGGGATTCTCCAGCAAGGGTATTGGAGTGGGTAGCCATGCCCTTCTCCAGAGGATCTTTCAGACCCAGGGATCGAACCCAGGTCTCCTGAATTACAGGCAGATTCTTTACAGGCTTAGTTACCTGGGAAGCCCAGTTAAACCATCTGCCACTGGCAATTAACTCAGTCATTTAAAGCCTCTCTCCACTCCCTAGAAGGGGAGATTTAAGGGGAAAGAGAGAATTAAGGGGTGACTGAAACTGAAACTCTCTAAAGTGGCTGCTTCTCCTGGGAGCTATGCCCCCTCCTCAGGTTATATAAGGGTTTAAAAAAACACTTCATTTACATAACAAAAGACATCTTGATTGGGGGCAGCACAGGAGATCCTAAGGCTCTTTCAGACTAAGAGCCAGGGACCATGGACAAAGACCAAAAACATATGAGAAATACACCTGCCCTCTGCATATACCTATATGCTAATATATATTTTAATGTTTAGTCATGATCCTATATTGGTTAATTTACATTTTATTTCCTGTCTTTCCTTAACATACACATCAATGCATATACAAATAGCTATTATCAATCACGGCTCTATTTATGTACTGTTAACATGAATTACCTACAAATTTGAAGCACCGAAATCAATATGCAATGCTGACAAATATATATTTCTTACAAGTCATAATATCACAGTATGATGGTAAATAAAATCTCTCTATATAATATATAATACCTGAAAATTTATTGTAATTTTTAAAGAAAGAACTTGCTGGTGAGTAGTGGAGGGGAATGTAAATGAGAAAGTCTTAGGAAGGGGCATATGGTTACCTTATATTCAAATTACACTAAAAATGAGGTTTTTACATACCTACAAACAGTCACAAAATAGCTATAAGCTAAACAAAAGGCTAACATGAAAATAGTGCATGCCCACAGGAGATTAAAGAACCTCATCACTCCCCATATCTCCTCATCATTTCTAATTCAGCTCATAAGCAAAACAGTATGTTTTAGATTCACTCTAAAATTGTATTCACATCAAATTTGTCCTTCAGGGTCATATAAATTGGTAAATGTGCCTTTTCTTAAACCTGTAATGTTACTCCATATTACTCCATATGCTATATTTAGTGTGTTTAAAGGTACAAAATAAAGATTATTACACTAAAAACATAAGTTTCCTGAAAAATAATCTTAACTGTTTGAGAGCTGTTATAGCAAATAGGCACTAAAAGTCATTATGAGATGCACACCTTATGGAAAAAACATAGGATATACAGGAAGGAGAGGGTATAATCAGATTTGGCAATAAGGGGTAGAGTGAACTGTAGGTAGGCATTTAGACAGCTGAAAGAAGTAAGATGGAGAGTGACTGGATGGTAGCACTGGTTAGCAGATAGGTTTGATGGCACTTACGAATGGTGTGAAAATGAAGACTATGAAGGGAAAGGAGCTGGTGGGTGACAGTGTATGTACTGAGAAATATCACAGGAACAGAAGCTGCATCAGTGTGAGGAGAGTGAAGACAGGGTACTTAAGACTTGTTAGTTTTGAACTTTCCATGGGAAGCCTAAGTGAAGATGTCCAGCAGAGTGTTCCACAAATCCAGACCTGAGGAATAAACTCTTGGCTGAAGCTAGAGGATTGATAGTCATTGGCAAGTGGTATTAGAAGGTAGAAAATGGATGAGATTGCTTTGGGAGAGAGAATAAAGGAGACACAGGGAAAAAACCTAAGGGCCATCAAATTTAAAATGATGAGCAGAAGTACAGTTCACAAAGAACACTGAAAATCAGGTATTGAGAGAGAAAGAAAACCAAGAGAGTATGGGACCACACAAGTTTTTCAAGGTCCAAGGGTTAAATACTCAGCGGTCAAATGAGAGAAGACTAAAACAATGTATATTAGATCTAGTCACAAAAGGATCAAAACTTATCTCAATGAGAATGATCCCAGTGGGATACTGGGAATACAGCTTATTTGGAATGTGTTGGGGGATGTGTTAAGTTGGAGGAGAAAATCACCTGACAGGGTTGCCATCTCTAAACATAAAAGTCAAAGTAAATAACATATAAAGGAAACCCCATACGTTTAACTGCGGATCTTTCAACAGAAACCCTGTAGGCCAGAAGAGAATGGCAGGACATATTTAAACGGCTAAAAGAGAATAACCTCCAACCAAGATTTCTCTACCCAACAAGAATCTCATTCAGAATTGATGGTGAAGTCAAAAGCTTCACAGACAAGCAAAAACTAAAAGAATTCTGTACCACAAAACCAGCCCTACAACAAGTGTTAAACAGACTGATATAGCCAATAAATAGAGTAGGAGAAGCCTTACAAATCAAACCCCAAATTTCTAAGAAGATGACAATAGGAACATTCGTATCAATAATTACTTTGAATGTAAATGGACTAAATGCTCCAACCAAACGACACAGGCTGGCTGAATGGATCCAGAAGCAAGACCCATATATATGCTGTTTACAAGAGACCCACTTCAGACCTAGAGACACTCATAGACTGAAGGTGAAAGGCTGGAAAAAGATATTCCATGCAAATGGAAATCAAAAGAAAGCTGGAGTAGCAATTCTCATATCAGACAAAATAGACTTTAAAGTAAAGAAGATTCTAAGAGACAAGGCAGGTCACTACATCATGATTAAGGGATCTATCCAAGAGGAAGACATAACAATCATG
Organism: Tragulus kanchil; assembly: GCA_022376925.1. NCBI lineage: Eukaryota > Metazoa > Chordata > Mammalia > Artiodactyla > Tragulidae > Tragulus > Tragulus kanchil. The sequence continues at coordinate 237,091,179 of JAIOJX010000004.1, read as the reverse complement.
AATATCTACGCACCAAACACAGGGGCACCTCAATACATAAGACAGGTACTTTCAGACATAAAAGAAGAAGTCAACAATAACACAGTAATAGTAGGAGACTTTAACACTCCTCTCACACCAATGGACAGATCATCCAAACAGAAAATTAATAAAGAAACACAAGCCTTAAATGCCACACTAGAAAAGATGGACCTCATCGATATCTTTAGGACGTTCCATCTAAAAGCAGATGAATACAATTTCTTCTCAAGTGCTCACGGAACATTCTCCAGGATAGACCACATCTTGGGCCACAAATCAAACCTCAGTCAGTTCAAGAAAACTAAAATTATATCAACCATCTTCTTGGACCACAATGCAATAAGACTAGAGATCAACGACAGGAGAAAAAAAAAAAAAAAACTGCTGAAAACACAAAAACATGGAGATTAAACAACAAATACCTAAAAAACCAACTGATCATTGAGGAAATCAAAGGAGAAATTAAACAATTCCTAGAAGAAAATGACAATGAACACACGACAGTGCAAAACCTATGGGATACTGCAAAAGCAGTTCTAAGAGAGAAATTTATAGCAATACAATCCCACCTCAAGAAACTAGGAAAATATTAAGCAGATGACCTAATCCTCTGCTTAAAACAACTGGAGAAGGAAGAACAAAAACACCCCAAGGCCAGCAGAAGAAGAGAAATCATAAAGATCAGAGCAGAAATAAATGACAAAGAAATGAAAGAAACAATTGTAAAGATAAATAAAACAAAAAGCTGGTTCTTTGAAAAGGTAAACAAAATTGACAAGCCACTGGCCAGACTCATCAAGAGAAAGAGAGAGAAGAACCAGATCAACAAAATCAAAAACGAAAAAGGAGAGATTACAACAGATCATGCAGAAATCCAAAGGATTCAAAGAGACTATTATGAATAACTCTATGGCAACAAACTGGACAACCTGGAAGAAATGGACAGTTTCTTGGACAGGATTAATCTCCCAAGACTGAGCCAGGAAGAAACAGAAACTTTGAACAACCCAATCACAAGCTTAGAAATCGAATTTGTGATTAAAAATCTACCCAAAAATAAAAGCCCAAGGCCAGATGGCTTCACAGGCGAATTCTACCAAACATTTAAAGAAGAGCTAATGCCTGTCCTAAAACTCTTCCAAAAAATTTCACAGGAAGGAAAACTTTCAAACACATTCTATGAGGCCACCATCACCCTGATACCCAAACCAGGCAAAGACAACACAAAAAAGAAGAAATCAACAATAACACAGTAATAGTAGGAGACTTTAACACTCCTCTCACACCAATGGACAGATCATCCAAACAGAAAATTAATAAAGAAACACAAGCCTTAAATGCCACACTAGAAAAGATGGACCTCATCGATATCTTTAGGACGTTCCATCTAAAAGCAGATGAATACAATTTCTTCTCAAGTGCTCACGGAACATTCTCCAGGATAGACCACATCTTGGGCCACAAATCAAACCTCAGTCAGTTCAAGAAAACTAAAATTATATCAACCATCTTCTTGGACCACAATGCAATAAGACTAGAGATCAACGACAGGAGAAAAAAAAAAAAAAAACTGCTGAAAACACAAAAACATGGAGATTAAACAACAAATACCTAAAAAACCAACTGATCATTGAGGAAATCAAAGGAGAAATTAAACAATTCCTAGAAGAAAATGACAATGAACACACGACAGTGCAAAACCTATGGGATACTGCAAAAGCAGTTCTAAGAGAGAAATTTATAGCAATACAATCCCACCTCAAGAAACTAGGAAAATATTAAGCAGATGACCTAATCCTCTGCTTAAAACAACTGGAGAAGGAAGAACAAAAACACCCCAAGGCCAGCAGAAGAAGAGAAATCATAAAGATCAGAGCAGAAATAAATGACAAAGAAATGAAAGAAACAATTGTAAAGATAAATAAAACAAAAAGCTGGTTCTTTGAAAAGGTAAACAAAATTGACAAGCCACTGGCCAGACTCATCAAGAGAAAGAGAGAGAAGAACCAGATCAACAAAATCAAAAACGAAAAAGGAGAGATTACAACAGATCATGCAGAAATCCAAAGGATTCAAAGAGACTATTATGAATAACTCTATGGCAACAAACTGGACAACCTGGAAGAAATGGACAGTTTCTTGGACAGGATTAATCTCCCAAGACTGAGCCAGGAAGAAACAGAAACTTTGAACAACCCAATCACAAGCTTAGAAATCGAATTTGTGATTAAAAATCTACCCAAAAATAAAAGCCCAAGGCCAGATGGCTTCACAGGCGAATTCTACCAAACATTTAAAGAAGAGCTAATGCCTGTCCTAAAACTCTTCCAAAAAATTTCACAGGAAGGAAAACTTTCAAACACATTCTATGAGGCCACCATCACCCTGATACCCAAACCAGGCAAAGACAACACAAAAAAGGAAAACTATAGGCCAATTTCACTGATGAACTTAGATGCCAAGATCCTCAACAAAATCCTAGCAAACAGAATTCAACGACACGTCAAAAAACTCATACATTATGATCAAGTTGGGTTCATCCCAGGCATGCAAGGCTTCTTCAACATCTGCAAATCAATCAATGTGATACACCATATCAACAAACTGAGAGACAAAAACCACATGATCATTTCAATAGATGCAGAAAAAGCCTTCAACAAAGTACAACATCCATTTATGATAAAAACTCTTCAAAAAATGGGCATAGAAGGAACCTATCTCAACATAATAAAAGCCATCTATGAGAAGCCTACAGCGAACATTATCCTTAACAGTGAAAAACTGAAAGCATTCTCTAAGATCAGGAACAAGACAGGGGTGTCCACTTTCACTACTACCATTCAACATAGTCCTGGAAGTCCTAGCAACAGCAATAAGAGAAGAGAAAGAAATCAAAGGAATCCAGATTGGAAAGGAAGAAGTCAAGCTCTCTCTTTTTGCAGACAACATGGTATTATACATAGAAAATCCCAAAGACACGGTTACAAAGCTACTAGAGCTAATCAATGAATTCAGCAAAGTCGCAGGATACAAAGTCAACACACAGAAATCACTGGCATTCCTATACACAAGCAATGAAAAATCAGAAAGTGAAATCAAGGAAGCCATTCCCTTCACCACTGCAACCAAAAGAATCAAATATCTAGGAATAAACCTACCCAAAGAAACAAAAGAATTGTACACAGAAAACTACAAGACACTCATGAGAGAAATTAAAGAAGACTTAAACAGATGGAGAGATATTCCACGTTCCTGGGTCGGGAATTAAGCAAATCTGAAAAAAACTTTGAACAACCCAATCACAAGCTCAGAAATCGAATTTGTGATTAAAAATCTACCCAAAAATAAAAGCCCAAGGCCAGATGGCTTCACAGGCGAATTCTACCAAACATTTAAAGAAGAGCTAATGCCTGTCCTAAAACTCTTCCAAAAAATTTCACAGGAAGGAAAACTTTCAAACACATTCTATGAGGCCACCATCACCCTGATACCCAAACCAGGCAAAGACAACACAAAAAAGGAAAACTATAGGCCAATTTCACTGATGAACTTAGATGCCAAGATCCTCAACAAAATCCTAGCAAACAGAATTCAACGACACGTCAAAAAACTCATACATTATGATCAAGTTGGGTTCATCCCAGGCATGCAAGGCTTCTTCAACATCTGCAAATCAATCAATGTGATACACCATATCAACAAACTGAGAGACAAAAACCACATGATCATTTCAATAGATGCAGAAAAAGCCTTCAACAAAGTACAACATCCATTTATGATAAAAACTCTTCAAAAAATGGGCATAGAAGGAACCTATCTCAACATAATAAAAGCCATCTATGAGAAGCCTACAGCGAACATTATCCTTAACAGTGAAAAACTGAAAGCATTCTCTAAGATCAGGAACAAGACAGGGGTGTCCACTTTCACTACTACCATTCAACATAGTCCTGGAAGTCCTAGCAACAGCAATAAGAGAAGAGAAAGAAATCAAAGGAATCCAGATTGGAAAGGAAGAAGTCAAGCTCTCTCTTTTTGCAGACAACATGGTATTATACATAGAAAATCCCAAAGACACGGTTACAAAGCTACTAGAGCTAATCAATGAATTCAGCAAAGTCGCAGGATACAAAGTCAACACACAGAAATCACTGGCATTCCTATACACAAGCAATGAAAAATCAGAAAGTGAAATCAAGGAAGCCATTCCCTTCACCACTGCAACCAAAAGAATCAAATATCTAGGAATAAACCTACCCAAAGAAACAAAAGAATTGTACACAGAAAACTACAAGACACTCATGAGAGAAATTAAAGAAGACTTAAACAGATGGAGAGATATTCCACGTTCCTGGGTCGGAAGAATCAATATTGTGAAAATGACCATACTACCAAATATCATCTACAGATTCAATGCAATACCTATCCAACTACCATTGACATTTTTCACAGAACTAGACCAAACAATAACAAAGTTCATATGGAAACACAAAAGACCTCAAATAGCCAAAGCAATCCTGAGGAAGAAGAATGGAGTTGGAGGGATCAGCCTCCCTAAGTTCAGACTCTACTACAAAGCAACAGTCATCAAGACAGTATGGTACTGGCACAAAAAAAGAACTATAGATCAATGGAACAAGATTGAGAACCCTGAGATAAACCCACGCACCTATGGGTACCTTATTTTTGACAAAGGAGGAGAAACTATAAAATGGGAGAAAGACAGCCTCTTCAACAAATGGTGCTGGGAAAATTGGACAGCTACATGCAAAAAAATGAAGTTGGAACATTCCCTGACCCCATACACAAATATCAACTCAAAATGGGTTAAAGACCTAAATGTAAGACCAGAAACCATCAAACTCTTAGAGGAGAATATAGGCAAAATCCTCAAGGACATCAATCAAAGCAAGATCTTCTCTGACCCACCTACTAAAATAGTGGAACTGAAAAGAAAAGTGAACACGTGGGACCTCATGAAACTTAAAAGCTTTTGTACAGCAAAAGAAATTATAAAAAAGCTCAACAGACACCCCACAGAGTGGGAGAAAATCATAGCAAATGAAACAACAGACAAAGAATTAATCCCAAAGACACGGTTACAAAGCTACTAGAGCTAATCAATGAATTCAGCAAAGTCGCAGGATACAAAGTCAACACACAGAAATCACTGGCATTCCTATACACAAGCAATGAAAAATCAGAAAGTGAAATCAAGGAAGCCATTCCCTTCACCACTGCAACCAAAAGAATCAAATATCTAGGAATAAACCTACCCAAAGAAACAAAAGAATTGTACACAGAAAACTACAAGACACTCATGAGAGAAATTAAAGAAGACTTAAACAGATGGAGAGATATTCCACGTTCCTGGGTCGGAAGAATCAATATTGTGAAAATGACCATACTACCAAATATCATCTACAGATTCAATGCAATACCTATCCAACTACCATTGACATTTTTCACAGAACTAGACCAAACAATAACAAAGTTCATATGGAAACACAAAAGACCTCAAATAGCCAAAGCAATCCTGAGGAAGAAGAATGGAGTTGGAGGGATCAGCCTCCCTAAGTTCAGACTCTACTACAAAGCAACAGTCATCAAGACAGTATGGTACTGGCACAAAAACAGAACTATAGATCAATGGAACAAGATTGAGAACCCTGAGATAAACCCACGCACCTATGGGTACCTTATTTTTGACAAAGGAGGAGAAACTATAAAATGGGAGAAAGACAGCCTCTTCAACAAATGGTGCTGGGAAAATTGGACAGCTACATGCAAAAAAATGAAGTTGGAACATTCCCTGACCCCATACACAAATATCAACTCAAAATGGGTTAAAGACCTAAATGTAAGACCAGAAACCATCAAACTCTTAGAGGAGAATATAGGCAAAATCCTCAAGGACATCAATCAAAGCAAGATCTTCTCTGACCCACCTACTAAAATAGTGGAACTGAAAAGAAAAGTGAACACGTGGGACCTCATGAAACTTAAAAGCTTTTGTACAGCAAAAGAAATTATAAAAAAGCTCAACAGACACCCCACAGAGTGGGAGAAAATCATAGCAAATGAAACAACAGACAAAGAATTAATCTCCAAAATCTACAAGCAACTCAGACAACTCAGCACAGGAAAAACGAACAACCTAATCAAAAAATGGGAAAAAGATCTAAAGAGACGCCTCTCCAAAGAGGACATACAGATGGCCCAAAAGCACATGAAATGATGCTCAACCTCACTTATTATTAGAGAAATGCAAATTAAAACCACAATGAGATACCACCTCACATCCATCAGAATGGCCATCATCAACAAATCGACAGACAACAAATGCTGGAGAGGGTGCGGAGAAAAGGGAACCCTCTTGCATTGCTGGTGGGAATGTAAACTGATACAACCTCTATGGAAGACAATATGGAGATTCCTTAAAAAACTAAAAATAGAAGCACCCTATGACCCAGCAATCCCACTACTAGGCCTATACCCTGATGAAATCAAAAATGAAAGAAACACCTGTACTCCAATGTTCATTGCAGCTCTCTATACAATAGCCAGAACATGGAAGCAACCTAGATGTCCATCGACGAATGAATGGAAACAGAAGCCCTGGTACATATATACAATGGAATACTACTCAGCTGTTAAAAGAAATGCAGAAGACTCAGTCCTAATGAGGTGGCTAGCTCTAGAAACTATCATAGAAAGTGAAGTAAGTCAAAAAGAGAAAGACAAGTACAGTATACTAACTCATATATATGGGATCTAGTAAGATGGTCATGATAACAAACGCAGTGAACTCATGGAAAAACAGAAAACAGACATAAGGACATTGTGGAGACCGAACAGTGGGAGGGAGGCATGGAGGGAGTAACATGGAAACCTATACTGTCATGTGTGGAAAAGATACCTATTGTCATTGTGCTAAGGGAATAGGAGTACCTACAATCACTTGGGGTGATGGTCTGGAGGGGTGGGATGGGGGGAACTGGGTGGGCTGAGGGTCCAGGGTATGCATATGAACGATCTGGGAACATACAGGTTGGTGGACAACAAAACTCTGTAAAATCTTTAAAATAAAGAATAATAATAATAAAAAAAGTCAAAGTAATTGTATCCAGAAACTCCTTTAGGAAGGTCTCGTAGCATCTATTTTTCCACTAACTGCTCAGCTGCGTGATGAGAGGTGAAAAGAGCTTACACATTTGTCTCACTCCCTCTTTCATTTTCCCCTTTAAACAGAGGCTAAAATAGATTTAATTGGGATATTCTCCTTATCTGAAGAGTTGTTTACATATTTCAATAACTTGGGGGCAGCTGGGATCCTGGAAGATGGGAGGGACACTGGATAAAATGGGATTGTATGGGTTACACAATTCTTAAGGGCTGATATAGTTATGTCTTTTATTTTTCTGTTTACAAATTCAACCTGATTTTTGGTATACTGCATATTCAACAAACCTATTTTACATGAATGGGATACTTTTTATACTGGCAAATTTATCCTCTGTTCCAATAGCTTATCACAAGTTAACCCTGGGAGAAACAGCAAATTCTCAATCATTTAAATTCATGTTACTGGTCACTTGGACAGAATTTAAAGAAGGATGACAAATATTTTAAAGCAACTCTAAACAATCTAAGGAAAGACAAAAACTATGGACTTACATTGTTTCCTCATAATACTCTGTTTTAGTTGATGGTATTTTGTTTTTGTTTTTGTTCACTGTCAGGCTCATGTTCCTAGATTAATCTTGACTGCTTTTAAATGCAATTTATATTTCACATTAAAATTTTAAAATATGTTTTGTTCTTTTAATTCTTTCTTTCAACACCCATGTGAAGTAGACATTATCTAAAGTAATTTCTCCAACAGGCTTTCCTGGTGGCTCAGTGGTAAAGAATCTTCCTGCAATGCATGAGACATGAGTTTGATCCCTGGGTTGGAAAGGTCCCCTGGACAAGGAAATGGCAACCCACTCCAGTGTTCTTGCCTGGGCAATCCCAAGGACAGAGGAGCCTGGCTGGCTACAGTCCATGGAGTCACAAGAGAGCTGGGCATGACTTGGAGACTAAACAACAACAACAACAACAACAACAACAACAATTTCTCCCAACAGTTGTACTCTTAGTTAGTGGAATTAGGATGAAACTCTGAGTCTTCTAAATCCAAGTATTCTAATGTTCACTTCAGGGAAACCTGTACTTTTATTCATACAGTTAGGTATTTCTCACAAGCTATATCTTCTATTTTGATGAGTGGATCATGGTATCTTATTTTTTAATTTAATTTGCATTTCTCTGATAACTAATGATGCTAAGCACATTTTCATGCTTAGTGGTCATTTAGATACTATTGTTTTGTGAATTATCTTTTTGGGTCTCTTCCTTATGGTGAAAATGGTTTGCTCATTAGATGTATCCGTCAGAAATATTTTCTCCCAGTTTATGACTTGCTTTTCTATTCTCCTAATGGTATCTTTTGATGAACAAAACCTTAATCTTTATGAGGTCCAATTTGTCAATCTTTTAAGTCACTGTGTTTTTGAGTCCTTTTTAATAATTTTTTGCATATAATAATGTCATGTAGATATTACTCTAACTTTCATAGGCCGAAAGTTTTACTTTAAGATTTTTTAAATGACCAAATAAGAAAAGAATACACAACCAAGTATAGAATTCATAGTGTTCATAAGATAAAACTAAAAGAATACTTAGAAATATCCTGATAATAAGGTCAGAGAAAACCTTCTTCTCTAGGACTGGATTATATGTGGATTATAATGATCAACAACCCTTTCCAAATATCCTGACAATATTAACAGTGGCAAGTTGCATTTTATAATGTCCCTTGATATAGTCAGTCACTTTGGTCACTTTGTGCTAAAAGACAAATGAGTAAACATGCTCCTTGAGTCAACACAAGACAGATGTGGGTCTCCCTGGTGGTCTAGTGACTTTTAATTCTTTCTTTCAACACCCATGTGAAGTAGACATTATCTAAAGTAATTTCTCCAACAGGCTTTCCTGGTGGCTCAGTGGTAAAGAATCTTCCTGCAATGCATGAGACATGAGTTTGATCCCTGGGTTGGAAAGGTCCCCTGGACAAGGAAATGGCAACCCACTCCAGTGTTCTTGCCTGGGCAATCCCAAGGACAGAGGAGCCTGGCTGGCTACAGTCCATGGAGTCACAAGAGAGCTGGGCATGACTTGGAGACTAAACAACAACAACAACAACAACAACAACAACAATTTCTCCCAACAGTTGTACTCTTAGTTAGTGGAATTAGGATGAAACTCTGAGTCTTCTAAATCCAAGTATTCTAATGTTCACTTCAGGGAAACCTGTACTTTTATTCATACAGTTAGGTATTTCTCACAAGCTATATCTTCTATTTTGATGAGTGGATCATGGTATCTTATTTTTTAATTTAATTTGCATTTCTCTGATAACTAATGATGCTAAGCACATTTTCATGCTTAGTGGTCATTTTGATATTTTTGTTTTGTGAATTATCTTTTTGGGTCTCTTCCTTATGGTGAAAATGGTTTGCTCATTAGATGTATCCGTCAGAAATATTTTCTCCCAGTTTATGACTTGCTTTTCTATTCTCCTAATGGTATCTTTTGATGAACAAAACCTTAATCTTTATGAGGTCCAATTTGTCAATCTTTTAAGTCACTGTGTTTTTGAGTCCTTTTTAATAATTTTTTGCATATAATAATGTCATGTAGATATTACTCTAACTTTCATAGGCCGAAAGTTTTACTTTAAGATTTTTTAAATGACCAAATAAGAAAAGAATACACAACCAAGTATAGAATTCATAGTGTTCATAAGATAAAACTAAAAGAATACTTAGAAATATCCTGATAATAAGGTCAGAGAAAACCTTCTTCTCTAGGACTGGATTATATGTGGATTATAATGATCAACAACCCTTTCCAAATATCCTGACAATATTAACAGTGGCAAGTTGCATTTTATAATGTCCCTTGATATAGTCAGTCACTTTGGTCACTTTGTGCTAAAAGACAAATGAGTAAACATGCTCCTTGAGTCAACACAAGACAGATGTGGGTCTCCCTGGTGGTCTAGTGAGTAGGGAGTCTGCCTTGCAGTGCAAGGGGCACCCGTTCGATCCCTGGCCTGGGAAGATCCCATGTGCTGGTGGAGTGGCTGGACTGGAGTGTCCAACTAAGAGCCAACATCCTGGAGTGTATGTGCCCAGAACTGGTGCTCTGTAATGAGAGAGGACAATGCGATGGGAGGCCCACACAGGCTGAAGAATAAAGATGGATGAAAATAAATAAATGGAAAAAACAGTAAAAGAGACCAAAATTAATATATATATAGATAGATAGATAGATAGATAGATAGATAGATAGATAGATAGGTAGGTATAGATATATAAAAGACAGATTTAATTCTAGGGTAGATCACTGAGTACCTACATCTTCCAAAGACAGCATTTCTCTTAATAGTTCCTTTGAAGTTATTTTTAATCTGAAAGAGATATTTGAATTCAGCTATTTCATCTTGCTGGATTATTGTGGACCATGCACTTTAACAACTAGGAAGCCCAATGAGGATACACTAACAAGGAGAGGTGGCACCAAAACCCCTACTTTTTGCTTTTGTCCTCTAAATTTTTCCTTTCTGTAGTTCAGAAGAAACATTCTTTGGCATTATATAGTACTTGGTCTTGATTTTTAAGAACTAAATGAGAGTTTCTCTTAATCTCACCTGAGTCTCATTTCTATCTTTCTGTTTCCAGAGGCAGTTACTAGTATGAGGAATTATTATTCTTCACAAGGAATATATATCTGTGGTATAACCTTTGTAAAATAAAAGGTAAAATAAAATAATCAAAATTATTCATGATCCCATAGCTTAGGCCCCTAAGGCTTGATGTTTCCCTTCAATTTCTCTATGAATACTATATAATTGTTTAAAACAAAAATTTCTATAATGTTTCCACATGAAGCATAGCTTAGTGGTTAAGAACAGAGACACTATTTGGAAAAAAAATAATTTTATTTGTATAACAAATATCTTAATAAATGATGACATAATAAAATTAACAAAATTGAAGTTATGTCAAGACAAAAATAGGTATGAATGCTATTGGTGATTAATTATGTTGTTTCATCCAAGCTCCCATCAATAATTTTTTAATTTTTTTTAATTGAAGGATAATAGCTTTATAGCATTTTGTTGTTTACCTCCAAACAACATGAATCTGTTAATTATTTTAGAGAGCATCTGGGTATATTTCTGACTGAATCTTAAGCATGATGTATCCAGGTAATTCAATTATGACATCTTTGCAAGAATGGTTCCTTCCATTAGTCTTCATTAACTTTCTTTTTCTCTTTTTCTCTAGACAGGAAATTGTTGTGATGGTGCATGGCTCTTTTTCAGAAAGTGGTTCTTCCTTAATGTGGTTCTTTTTGACCCATTTCTTCTTCCTCACAGATGTTTCCTGTTCTTCCATCATTTGTACTACTTCTTCTTCTGCATCTTCTACTTCTACTACTACTTCTTCTTTAACTTTCTTCTTCTGCATCTTCTACTTCTACTACTACTTCTTTAACTTTAACTGTGACCTTTTCACCTTCTTTTCAATAACTTCATCTTCTTTGTCTGCTTGTTCAATCTTGTGTTTTTTAGAACAAGTTGGCAGTGTGGAGTCACCAGAAGATCTCTAAGTCTTCGCTTTTATGTTCATATTTTTATTCTTTTGCTAGTGCTTTTCCTGTCCCACTTATTTTCCTTATCCATCTATCTTCCAAGGTTCTCAACCTGGGTTCCAGTTTGCCTCTGAAGAACAGAGACTCTTGTACTAAACAGCACTGATGTGAATCCTAGCTAACTTTCCTAATTCTCCTCTAGACTCCCTCCACACACTACCTAACACAAACACACAAGTATATCACCTACTCCTGAACCTTCTTTTAATAGTACATTGTGTTCATTCACATCATTTTAGACGTGGAGAACCAAATAGGCAGGACTGTCAAGCACTGGGACCGAGATCAGATTGCTAGCATTGATGTGCTGGGTGTTTTGGGGGTGGCGGGAACAAAGAAGGTATTATAAGCAAGGTAGGCTTCATGAAATGTTAGGGTTTGACTGTTTTAAAATTTTATATAATTTTAAAGGTTATTTTCTATTTTAAATTATTACAAAATATTGATGTTTTGAAGTTATGTCAAGACAAAAATAGGTATGAATGCTATTGGTGATTAATTATGTTGTTTCATCCAAGCTCCCATCAATAATTTTTTAATTTTTTTTAATTGAAGGATAATAGCTTTATAGCATTTTGTTGTTTACCTCCAAACAACATGAATCTGTTAATTATTTTAGAGAGCATCTGGGTATATTTCTGACTGAATCTTAAGCATGATGTATCCAGGTAATTCAATTATGACATCTTTGCAAGAATGGTTCCTTCCATTAGTCTTCATTAACTTTCTTTTTCTCTTTTTCTCTAGACAGGAAATTGTTGTGATGGTGCATGGCTCTTTTTCAGAAAGTGGTTCTTCCTTAATGTGGTTCTTTTTGACCCATTTCTTCTTCCTCACAGATGTTTCCTGTTCTTCCATCATTTGTACTACTTCTTCTTCTGCATCTTCTACTTCTACTACTACTTCTTCTTTAACTTTCTTCTTCTGCATCTTCTACTTCTACTACTACTTCTTTAACTTTAACTGTGACCTTTTCACCTTCTTTTCAATAACTTCATCTTCTTTGTCTGCTTGTTCAATCTTGTGTTTTTTAGAACAAGTTGGCAGTGTGGAGTCACCAGAAGATCTCTAAGTCTTCGCTTTTATGTTCATATTTTTATTCTTTTGCTAGTGCTTTTCCTGTCCCACTTATTTTCCTTATCCATCTATCTTCCAAGGTTCTCAACCTGGGTTCCAGTTTGCCTCTGAAGAACAGAGACTCTTGTACTAAACAGCACTGATGTGAATCCTAGCTAACTTTCCTAATTCTCCTCTAGACTCCCTCCACACACTACCTAACACAAACACACGAAGTATATCACCTCCTCCTGAACCTTCTTTTAATTGTAGATTGTGTTCATTCACATCATTTTAAACATGAAGAAACTAAAAGGCAGGACAGTCAAGCACTGGATCCAAGATCACATTGCTAGCATTGATGTGCTGGGGTTTTTTTGGGGGGTGGCGGGAACAAAGAAGGTATTATAAGCAAGGTAGGCTTCATGAAATGTTAGGGTTTGACTGTTTTTAAAATTTTATATAATTTTAAAGGTTATTTTCTATTTTAAATTATTACAAAATATTGGCTATGACCCCTGTGTTGTACAATATGTCCTTAAGCTTATCTTATATGCAATGGTTTGTACGTCCCACTCCCCCACCCCTATACTGCCACCCCCATCAACTGGCAACATTACTTTGTTCTCTGTATCTGTGAGTCTGCATCTTTTATGTTATATTAATTTTTAAAATAAACTTTATTTAGTGATAACTTTAGCTTTACAGAAAATCTTAAAAGATAATTCAGAGTTCCAGTATACTCGCCACTCGGTTTCTGCTAATGCTAGCATCTTACATTAATATGGTACATTTGTCAAAACTGAAACTAACATCGATACACTTATGAATGGAAATTTATCCAGTTTTTCCATTAATGTCCCTTCTCTGCTTCAGGACAACCCAGTTCAGGACAACTCATTGCATTTAGCTTAGGTTTTGAAGATGAATAATAACTGAATGAACAAAGGAAAGAAAGGAAAGCTCAGGATGACAATGTAGCTGCAGGGTGATGCAAGCAGAGGTGCTAAGTGGACTAAACAATGAGCTGTCGGGTAAAGCAGGGGAATGACTTGGCCAGAACAGGCTAAGGAGGAGGAAGTAAGAAGTAGCACATTTGGGGAAATGATTTGGGATAACATAAGAATGGAACTGTCAAGCAGAGCAGTTGTATTTCGTGGCTTTTATGGGGGAGGTAGTCAAGGGAGCAAAGTGTACTCAAGGAAGTTGGAGAAAGAACATGGATTTCCAATGCTTCCTATTCAGATCTGCTCCTAGAGAAAGTCAGAAAAGAAGAATGTCTGGAAGAGACTAAGGGACATTTTGTCATTGAATTCTCACAGCGACCTTTCAGTTAAGCGTCATCATAATGCTCACTTCAGAAAAGGAAATTGAGGTTTGTGAAAGTCATGTAATTTGCATAAGGTCAAACTACAATCAGGGATGATGCTGGAAATTGAACCAACGTTAGACTCCAAAGCCTCTGTATGACTGTCGTTCAAGCTAACATTTTCTTAATTATACTGATCAGAGTTCGTAGTATAATTTTCCTCCTCTTTTAAGCCAGTTGCTAAGCGGAAAATCACTTGGGACTTGACATCCTGCAACACCCATTCATGGCTCAGAACGTGTCTCGTTCTTTCATGGTTACACAAGGAAACCAAGTGAGGGGAGCAGTCATTTGAGTAATGGGGTCAGTTTGACCTTAAGTTGGGGTAATTACATATTTTCAAAGTTCAACTAACCTAGGAGGTTAGATCATGACCCCTATTGCTATGTAGAGTTTAGGCACCCGCATTTTGCCTTGGGACTGGAGCCAGAATGAAGACAAGGCAACCTGAGAAGTGGCAGGAAGCAGCTATGGGCAGTGGCATCAGAGGAAAAGAAAGCCTATAAGATCTTTTTCCTTGCTTTGATTTTCCTTTGAAAGTTAGTGTCTCTGAGAGGGGAAATATCTGAGGTATGGTCTTCAAAGCACTTTTCTCTGACTTCATCCTTTCTTTATTTCGCCCTCCTTCCCCTCTACCAGCTCTTTTCAGATTTCCAGGTTTTCTCCTGGACTTTCAAAATAAAACTCATCACTCAACCTGAAAACATCATTAAAAATCGGCATTGGTTCTATCATAATACTGACCTTCAAAATTGATAACCTGATATTTTCTTGGCATTCTGTTGCAATTGTATTCATCATGTTTTATTAGTTGATTTCTCTCTGAATTAAAACTGCTTATCTTTTAGTTCTGCCTGATTTTCTTTCTACCCAACAATTCAATAGATACTCCTTCTCAAACTCTCCTGATGACTTTTAAAATTGACAAATGTGCTGTTCTCTGACCTTGAACCCCTCTTTAGCTTTACTCCTTTCTTAGGTGAACTTTCCCAGGCTCAAGGCATTAGAAACCATCTAATGCTGCAGACCAGCCAGCATATGTCTCCGTTCTTTGACTATTTTTCCACACCCAAGTAATATGTGGATAGACTATTTGACACTATCACTTCTTGAATGTCTAATAGTCATCTCTACCTTACCCCTGGAAATTGAACCAACGTTAGACTCCAAAGCCTCTGTATGACTGTCGTTCAAGCTAACATTTTCTTAATTATACTGATCAGAGTTCGTAGTATAATTTTCCTCCTCTTTTAAGCCAGTTGCTAAGCGGAAAATCACTTGGGACTTGACATCCTGCAACACCCATTCATGGCTCAGAACGTGTCTCGTTCTTTCATGGTTACACAAGGAAACCAAGTGAGGGGAGCAGTCATTTGAGTAATGGGGTCAGTTTGACCTTAAGTTGGGGTAATTACATATTTTCAAAGTTCAACTAACCTAGGAGGTTAGATCATGACCCCTATTGCTATGTAGAGTTTAGGCACCCGCATTTTGCCTTGGGACTGGAGCCAGAATGAAGACAAGGCAACCTGAGAAGTGGCAGGAAGCAGCTATGGGCAGTGGCATCAGAGGAAAAGAAAGCCTATAAGATCTTTTTCCTTGCTTTGATTTTCCTTTGAAAGTTAGTGTCTCTGAGAGGGGAAATATCTGAGGTATGGTCTTCAAAGCACTTTTCTCTGACTTCATCCTTTCTTTATTTCGCCTCCTTCCCCTCTACCAGCTCTTTTCAGATTTCCAGGTTTTCTCCTGGACTTTCAAAATAAAACTCATCACTCAACCTGAAAACATCATTAAAAATCGGCATTGGTTCTATCATAATACTGACCTTCAAAATTGATAACCTGATATTTTCTTGGCATTCTGTTGCAATTGTATTCATCATGTTTTATTAGTTGATTTCTCTCTGAATTAAAACTGCTTATCTTTTAGTTCTGCCTGATTTTCTTTCTACCCAACAATTCAATAGATACTCCTTCTCAAACTCTCCTGATGACTTTTAAAATTGACAAATGTGCTGTTCTCTGACCTTGAACCCCTCTTTAGCTTTACTCCTTTCTTAGGTGAACTTTCCCAGGCTCAAGGCATTAGAAACCATCTAATGCTGCAGACCAGCCAGCATATGTCTCCGTTCTTTGACTATTTTTCCACACCCAAGTAATATGTGGATAGACTATTTGACACTATCACTTCTTGAATGTCTAATAGTCATCTCTACCTTACCAAGGTGAAAATTAAATTCTTTAAACAGCTCAAATTTTATTTTCCCAAAGCCTTTCCTATCACAGTAAATGGCAGAACTCCCAATCATTTCTTGCTGTTGCTTAGTCACTTCAGTAGTGACTGACTCTGTGTGACCCTGTGCACTGCAGCCTATCAGGCTCCTCTGTCCATGGAATTCTCCAGGCAAGAATACTAGAGTGGGTTGCCAGGCCTTCCTCCAGGGGGATCTTCCCAACCCAGGGATGGAACCCAGTCTCCTGCATTGCAGGCGAATTCCCTACCACTAAGCCATCAGGGAAGCCATATATATATGTGTGTGTATATATATATATATATATATATGTATATATATATATGTAAAATATTTTTGAGACTCCATGGACTGTAGCTTGCCAGCCTTCTCTGTCTATGGAATTTTTCAGGTAAGAATACTAGAGTAGATTGCCATTTCCTTCTCCAAATCATTTGCTTAAGCCCCAATTTTAGGAATCACAATTGGTTTCTTCACTTATGCCTCACTTGAACCCACAATCAAGTCCAACTGCCCATACTTAAATCTGAGTACTTCTTATCTCCACTGCTACCACTTAATCTAAACCTCTATCCTGTCCATTCTTAACATAGCAAGAGCCTTCTAGCTGCATCCTTGCCTCCATTTCTACCCTTTGATCATTTTTCACACAGCAATCAGAGACATCTGTTAAATTTGTAAAAGAAATCTGTCACTCTTCTGCTCAAAACTTTTCAACAACTTCCAATCATAAATAAAATAAAACTCAATTTACTCATCATGGTCTACAAGACCCACCCTACACAGTCTATTTCTCCTTTTCCTTCTGACATCATATCCTGCTAATTTATCCTTTTTTGTTTCTGACTAACATTCTTGCTAGCCCTCAAACAGGCCAAGACTGCTCCCATCTAATATCTTTATACTTGCTTTTTCCTGCCTATGATTTTTCTTCTCACCCTCCAGGCAGCTGACTCCTTCCCAAGGTTTAGCATCTGCTTAATCGAAACATTCTTGAATTGATCTCTCATCACCCAATCCGTGTTGTCTCTTTATTGTCAAGTAAAATTGAGCATTGTGTGTGTACCTTCCCCACTAGAATATAAAGCACAAATTCAGAGACTTCTTGACTTTATATGCAGTAAGACCTCACACTCTTTTGATTGTTTGAATATATGCTCATCTCTTCCTTCCTGAATATTCCAATTCTCAAATTCTGTAAATCTTGCATTGTACAAATGTTCATCTATGTCTTGCATATAATGAAAACAGAGACCCACAGAAAACCAAGAAAGGCTAATTTAGCACTTTAAATGTATCTATCAAAACTCACACTATGATTAATTTATTTTCTAAAAAGCTTCCCATGAAAGATGTTATATGACTATTTGTAGTTTAAACCTGAAAATCCATAAATATTTTTGTTCTCATTGACACAACTGATCCATAAATGACCTGAAATGTGAAAGGTCATTTTGTTTGGAAATATTACAAATCTTTTTTGGTTCTTCCTAAAAAAGCTTCTAGGTATGATTCTGTTTTGTTTTTCTGATGAATAAAATGAGGTTGACTGTTTAATAAACTGTTTGAGGTCAGATAGGTGATTGGTGGTGGAATCAAGGATACTAGATTTATTCATTTCAATAGCTAACACATTTTACACTGTATTCTTTTGCATATCCAGAGTTATTTTGACTATTCAAATATCTTAACCCTCTGGAATGACATGGTTTTATCAGACTATAAAGTTTTAGAAAACACTCCATTTATATTTGCTTCCTATCTTACTTATGTACTTAGCAAATCCAACTGATCCAGACTTCCTGAAATTCATGCTGGTGGAATTGTTTTTTCATAGATGAGAGTAGTCTAACATCCTGAAAAGTAAGTCATATAAAACAAGACACATCTAGATCAAAAAAGAAAACCCTATTATAGTAAGTGAAGACAAGAAACAGAAATTATCCCAGATACATGCTTAAGTTTGGTCTTCAAAGTAACACCATCTAAATTAGTCTTACAATTAACTTCATAGATGTACTTCTGTTAAGCATCTAATAGGTGGGGGACAGGAGAAAAAGAAGCAAAGACAATTATGCCTAAAATACTTCAGAAGTCAGTGCTCCATTGTCTCTAATGTTTTCTTTGTCTTTGTTATTGACTTTATTTTTTTAGTTCAATGAACAAGTACCTCCATGGCAAGCATCTTACAACTCTGCAAATTTGCAAATTGGTGCCTGAGTCTTTAAAACCCTTAGCTGACTTTCTCACTGTTTAGTCAAAACAGCTTTCACTGGTATTATATTTAGGACTTGAACAATCTCTCAGATATAATATCATATTGTTATCCTAAGAGCCTTGGGTTTACAAAAAGCAGAGAATTTAGGAATGAAGTTCTGGTACTGGATTATCTAGGTGTCACACTTTCAATTAATAGGTATGTAACTATAAGACTTAATGCCTCTTTGGCTCAATTTCCACAACTGGGAAAGAGAGATATAGACATGCAATACCTTTCTCATAAGATATTTTCCAGTAAAGTATAAGTGAATTCCCAGTTCTAGTTAGAAATCTAATTATCATCTACAAATTCTAATCAACATTTTCTGTTGTTGTTGTTTAGTCCCTGTGGCATGTTCAGCTCTTTGAGATCTCACAAACTACAGTATGCCAGGCTCTCCAGTCCTTCAGTATCTCCCAGAGTTTGCTCAGACAGATGTCCATTGAGTCAGTGATGCTATCATTTAGAATATTCTCAATGGAAGGTATGGTTTCTTCTCACATTGTTTATTTCAATTAGGTGTAAGCTAAGTTGTTTCAATCAAAGGATTTAATTGGCTCCTTACTTGCTAATAGAAATTAAGACGAGGATTCTCAGTATGGGAACAGCTACTTTGTATGATGTGACATTCTTCCTCAGTATGGAGTGAGTACTATGGGAGAGTCCTGCGGAAAGATAAGCAGCTTCCCTGGCTTTCCCCAGTGGGAGATTTCATTGTGTGTTTCACTATTTTGCCCTTTCTTTGTGTGTTTTACATACCCAAATGGAAACACAGTTTCCTTCCACAGTGCACTGAGTGATTTTGACTAATAATTTTCTTTGAAAAAAATCAAATGATAATAGCTATATGGATAGCCTATTGGAAGTTAGGATTTGCTCTAATGGGTGGGGACAGGAGAAAAGAAGCAAAGACAATTATGCCTAAAATACTTCAGAAGTCAGTGCTCCATTGTCTCTAATGTTTTCTTTGTCTTTGTTATTGACTTTATTTTTAGTTCAATGAACAAGTACCTCCATGGCAAGCATCTTACAACTCTGCAAATTTGCAAATTGGTGCCTGAGTCTTTAAAACCCTTAGCTGACTTTCTCACTGTTTAGTCAAAACAGCTTTCACTGGTATTATATTTAGGACTTGAACAATCTCTCAGATATAATATCATATTGTTATCCTAAGAGCCTTGGGTTTACAAAAAGCAGAGAATTTAGGAATGAAGTTCTGGTACTGGATTATCTAGGTGTCACACTTTCAATTAATAGGTATGTAACTATAAGACTTAATGCCTCTTTGGCTCAATTTCCACAACTGGGAAAGAGAGATATAGACATGCAATACCTTTCTCATAAGATATTTTCCAGTAAAGTATAAGTGAATTCCCAGTTCTAGTTAGAAATCTAATTATCATCTACAAATTCTAATCAACATTTTCTGTTGTTGTTGTTTAGTCCCTGTGGCATGTTCAGCTCTTTGAGATCTCACAAACTACAGTATGCCAGGCTCTCCAGTCCTTCAGTATCTCCCAGAGTTTGCTCAGACAGATGTCCATTGAGTCAGTGATGCTATCATTTAGAATATTCTCAATGGAAGGTATGGTTTCTTCTCACATTGTTTATTTCAATTAGGTGTAAGCTAAGTTGTTTCAATCAAAGGATTTAATTGGCTCCTTACTTGCTAATAGAAATTAAGACGAGGATTCTCAGTATGGGAACAGCTACTTTGTATGATGTGACATTCTTCCTCAGTATGGAGTGAGTACTATGGGAGAGTCCTGCGGAAAGATAAGCAGCTTCCCTGGCTTTCCCCAGTGGGAGATTTCATTGTGTGTTTCACTATTTTGCCCTTTCTTTGTGTGTTTTACATACCCAAATGGAAACACAGTTTCCTTCCACAGTGCACTGAGTGATTTTGACTAATAATTTTCTTTGAAAAAAATCAAATGATAATAGCTATATGGATAGCCTATTGGAAGTTAGGATTTGCTCTCACATTGATTATTTCAAGCAGTGTGCATACTTTGATGTTCTTTTAGACATAAGGAAGAACCAGAGCTTCACTGATTTTCATATATTTAGACCAGCAATTGCCACATAGGGTACAAGATAAAATGTAGGTTCACCCATTAATCTCTTTTAAGTCTAAATTTCATTGTCTGTAAACTAGAGGTGGGGCTTCCCTCGTAGCTCTCTCAGTAAAGAATCTGCCTGCAATGCAGACCTAGGTTCGATTCCTAGGTCAGGAAGATCCCCTGGAGAAGGAAATGGGAATACTCCAGTATTCTTGGCTGAAGAGTTCCATAGACAGAGAAGGCTGGCAGGCTACATGTAGTTCATGGGGTTGCAAAAGTCGGCCATGACTCAGCAACTAAACCACCACAAACTGGAGGTAAAAATATCTACCTACCTAGTGGATTACTGAGAGTAATAAACAGATAGTATGTAGCAAGAACTATTCTAGGCACACAAGAGAGGCTAAGTCAATGTTAGTAGTGCTACTTTTAAATAGATGACAGAGACAGCTGCTTGCAATTCAAAAGAACACTAAATATATACTACCTATAAATTAAGATATGATTAAGTCTTACCTTAATCATGTTGATTTAAGTAATCTAAGTTTGTTTGCTGCTTTGTTTTTGCAGTGGTGGCTCAATGAGCTTTACTTAAGATTTTACTCCTATGCATTTCCCAGAATTTGGTGTTTAAGATAATTTCTGTCCTCAGAGTTTATGTGATTGCTTTCTTAGAGTTCAAAACAAGCCCCCACTTTAACCTGAGACAGAAATAAAATTTCATGAGGCAAATCAGTTTACTTCTTCCTCAGTAATGGAGTGAACCGTTAACTATGGGAGAGTCCTGCGGAAAGATAAGCAGCTTCCCTGGCTTTCCCCAGTGGGAGATTTCATTGTGTGTTTCACTATTTTGCCCTTTCTTTGTGTGTTTTACATACCCAAATGGAAACACAGTTTCCTTCCACAGTGCACTGAGTGATTTTGACTAATAATTTTCTTTGAAAAAAATCAAATGATAATAGCTATATGGATAGCCTATTGGAAGTTAGGATTTGCTCTCACATTGATTATTTCAAGCAGTGTGCATACTTTGATGTTCTTTAGACATAAGGAAGAACCAGAGCTTCACTGATTTTCATATATTTAGACCAGCAATTGCCACATAGGGTACAAGATAAAATGTAGGTTCACCCATTAATCTCTTTTAAGTCTAAATTTCATTGTCTGTAAACTAGAGGTGGGGCTTCCCTCGTAGCTCTCTCAGTAAAGAATCTGCCTGCAATGCAGACCTAGGTTCGATTCCTAGGTCAGGAAGATCCCCTGGAGAAGGAAATGGGAATACTCCAGTATTCTTGGCTGAAGAGTTCCATAGACAGAGAAGGCTGGCAGGCTACATGTAGTTCATGGGGTTGCAAAAGTCGGCCATGACTCAGCAACTAAACCACCACAAACTGGAGGTAAAAATATCTACCTACCTAGTGGATTACTGAGAGTAATAAACAGATAGTATGTAGCAAGAACTATTCTAGGCACACAAGAGAGGCTAAGTCAATGTTAGTAGTGCTACTTTTAAATAGATGACAGAGACAGCTGCTTGCAATTCAAAAGAACACTAAATATATACTACCTATAAATTAAGATATGATTAAGTCTTACCTTAATCATGTTGATTTAAGTAATCTAAGTTTGTTTGCTGCTTTGTTTTTGCAGTGGTGGCTCAATGAGCTTTACTTAAGATTTTACTCCTATGCATTTCCCAGAATTTGGTGTTTAAGATAATTTCTGTCCTCAGAGTTTATGTGATTGCTTTCTTAGAGTTCAAAACAAGCCTCCAAAATCCCACTTGAACTATAGTAACCTGAGACAGAAATAAAATTTCATGAGGCAAATCCTGTCTTCTGGCGGAAGACAAGTCTATGAAGGATTCAAGAAAGCAATTCCTTCAGTGAAGGAAGAAACAATATACCCAGGTTAGAAATACATTTCATTTTAGATCTAATACAAAAGTATGAAATATAATTTTGAGTTACCCTGGCAAGATGTGACAGGATGATTCAAGGATAAAAGGTGTAAATGGCTTATAAAATATTTCAAAGGGATTACAGAACATCAAAGAATTATTGCTAAATAAAAATTTGATTGAAAATGAATCAGAAGCTTCAGAGCTAAATTTACTTAAGAAGAACATGGCTGCAAACCTATTTTAAAAAAGACAATGTCAAAAGTAAAAATTATTTTGGATCTTTAAAAATTCATAATCAAAGATTTGGTAAATGTAAACCTAGATCAAATTCAGGTCAGTCAATATTAGAGATGATATTGTTCTACTGAGGCAGAGAGGGCTGTGAGCATTGTACACAATAGAGTAGTGGGTTATGACCCTGGCCTTGAGTACCCTTGGATGGATCAGGGGCTCCCTCTAGTTCAGTTTCCTCATCTGGATAAGGAGGATGGTTGTAACACCTGCTCTGCTTCCTTCCTACACAGGGGATATAAAATCAAAGGAACAGATACAAAAACACATTCTGAATTTTAAAATGTTCCACAAATATCAGCTAAGAGTGAAAAATAACAATGAAATAACACTATAGATCAAAAGATACAGATGTTAGGATTGTCCAGTGGGTAAGGACACTGCCTTGCAGTGCAAGGGGCGCCGGTTCGATCCCTGGCCTGGGAAGATCCCACATGCCACGCAGCGGCTGGACCGATGTGTTCAATTACCGAGCCAGAGCTCTGGAGTGCATGCGCCCAGAGCCGGCGCTCTGCGACAACGGACGCCACCGCGATAGGAGGCCCACATGGGCCAAAGAACAAAGATGGGCGAAAACAGACAAATGAAAGACCAACAGAAGTAGCCCGCCTGCTCCCCTCCTTCCCCAACCCGCCCCCTCCCCCTCAAAAAAGATACAGATTTTTTAAAAGTACAGATTAAAAAAGATTTCCAGGTTTGACTTGAAACAAAAATAGTGTTTCTCTGAAAAGCCATGTGTATTTTCCATTAACTACTGCCATCTATTATCTAATAAACCATCCCCACATTTACTGGCTTAACTTATTTCATCATGATTCTGTGAGTTAGCAATTTGGATCTGCTTGTTCACTTAGGTACATCTGCTATTCTCATCTGGAGTTATTGATACAACTACAATCATCTGGAGATTTAACTGGAGTTGGATGGTATGTGCTGGTTATGTTCCTGGTGGTTACTGTTGGCTGTCAGATAACTGGTCTAGGAGCCTTCAGAGGGGAGGGTTCTTGCCTAGTTCTTTTGAGTTCTTTTATCTCCTGTTTGTTACATCGAGATTCCTCACATGGTACCTCTGCACAGTGGTTGGGCTGGGACAGAAGCTGTGAAGTCTCCTTTGGGAAAGTCATGTACACACTGCAATGCTTGAAATGGATGACCAACAAAAAACCCCAAAAATCAAAAATTTACATGTATAGCATGTGGAACTCTGCTCAATGGTATGTACTGGCCTGGATGGGAGAGGGGTGTTTGGGGGAGAATGGATACATGTATCTGTATGGCCAAGTCCCTTCACTGTTCACCTGAAACTATCACAAACTTGTTAATTGGCTATATCTCAATATAAGATATTTTTTGGTGTTACAAAATAAAAATTTTTAAAGTTAAAAATAAAGAAGCTGTAAGGTCTCTTGGAGCCTAAGCTCAAGAGTCTTTTATCATCATTCCTACTATATTCTATTCATCAGATCAAGTTACAGGCCAACTGATATTTGAAGGCTGAGAAAGCAGACTCTGTCTCTTGGTGGTAGGAGTGGCCAAGTCACATTACAATAGCCCACCAGAGTGGGATGAAGTATTGTGGCCATTTTCACAGAGAATTTACCACACCACCAGTTTGGTGGGTCATCTTTTAAACTATTGGTAAAGGAAGGAAGGATACTCCTTGAGGAAGATACAATTGTACAAATCCCAAAGAAAAAGTCACATTTTTAATACTTAATTAAGAATGGTAAGATTAGAGTCTTGGACTGACTTGTACACACTGCTGTATTTGAAACAGATAACCAACAAGGACCTACTATACAGCACAGGAAACTCTGCTCAGTAGTCTTTAATAACCTCAATGGGGAAAGAATTTGAAAAAGAATAGATACAGGTATGTGTAGAACTGAATCTCTTTCGTGAGCCTGCAACTAACAGAACATTCTTAATCTACTATACTCCAATATAAAATAATTTTAAAAAATGGTAAATCAATAGAAAGAGTGAATCCACTGGATAGCAAGTAGAGGATTAAGTTAGGAAAAGACAAGACAGAATACATGGTTGTGGTAATCATAACTGAGAGCTATGTGGGTGAAACCAAAGGAAAAGGGGATTAAAGCCATACAATAAATAAAGTCACCTTAGCATAAAAGCCTAGAAATCATAGTGAAGGGCACAGTAGAAATATTTTTGGAGGAGCAGACAATACAGGTGAGAGTTCTCTCGGTGGGACCAAAGTAGAATTGAACAGGGTGAAATTCAGAGTATATGTAGCATCATTTCTATATGTGACAAGAACAGGCTGGATTTTGTCCATACTCAATACATGAAGTTGTATGAGGACATGGCTGCCTGCATGCTAAGGTCACTTCAGCCATGTTCTATTTTTTTCGACCCTATGGACTGTAGCCTGCCAGCTCCTCTGTCCATGTTCAGGCAAGAGTATTGGAGTGGGTAGCCATGCCCTCCTCCAGGAGATCTTCCCAACCCAAGGATTGAACCCACATCTTTTGCGGTTCCTGCACTGTAGGTGGATTCTTTACCACTGAGTCACTGGGGAAAGAAGCCCTGTGTGAGAACAAGTAAGGCCAAATAGCCTGAGTTAATTGGCATCTGGCAAACAAGGAAGTCATTGACCAAGAGGAATTGTTAGGTTCACAAATTTGAAAAGCTACACAGGAATGAAAGAGGATCAGTTCCTAGGGTGATCTGAATAATTCTCTGAGTCTGATAATAGGGTAGGTATTAATTACTTATCAGTATCCATTCAGAAGCACATATTCAGCTCTCACAATGTTTTAAGTACTATGCTAGGCTGTGGAGATTCAAGGTCAAGCAAAATGTATTCAAGGGCCTACAGGTATTATCAATACAAGTGATATCACAAAGTCTAGGGGGAATCACAGAAGGGACATCTCACTCAGTTTGGACACAGGGCTGGCCTCATGGATGATTAATGTTGGAGCTGGGGCCACAATGTGGGGAATTATCATAGCATGGAGAGTAGTGCTGGCTGTATGCTTAAGGGGCCTTAGGCCAAGTAAAGTTGGATATGTTTATAGAACTCTTGCTTGACACTTTTGCTCCAAGAATTATAATAACCATAATTACAATGTTATGAACTACTAAATTCCTGTTGCATGCTAAATACACTGCTCTAGGCACTCTATATCACCATTAGTCCTCAAAAAAGTCAAATGGCATAGTTTTTATTCCATTGCCCACGTGTAGCACACACACACACAGACGCAGACAAACACAGAGTTGGTTAATAAGATATATAGAGGTTGGTTTAATTCCAAACCATAGCTGTTTACTCTAGGGTACATGACATTTTGATAAGACCATGGTAGACAAACTGGAAGCTATGTTCACCACCATCCTTGCTACTCTCAGAAAGGCCATCAACTAATCTCAGCTAAAGGACTGCCTGGTTGCTAGGTGGCTCAGTGGTAAAGAACCCACCTGCAAATGCAGGGGTGCAAGAGAATTGGGTTCAATCCCAAGTCAGGAAGATTCCCTAGAGGAGGACATGGCCTTTCCAGTATTCTTGCCTGGAAAAATCTGATGGACAGAGGAGCCTGGTGGGTTACAGTCCATAAAGTCACAAAGAGTTGGATACAACTAAGCAACTGATCACACACAAAGGACTGCCTATTTCTAAAAAACATTTGTTTATTTCTTATATTTCCTGTATCTTAAATTCTCTAATTTCTTCGACAAGGAAATACTGGTCATACATGTTTACTTTCAACTAATAGGTAAGTATGGTTATTTAATTACATTTTTCTTTTGAAAATTGACAGCAGTGTTTCTGTATCTCTGAAAGGTTCACATATAACTTGCAAAGTCTACTCAATATCCTACTTTTAAATTTGAAAAAGGAAAGTCATATTTAGTGTTTTTGTAATATAACAGTAGAAATAAGCACCACAGAATCTTCTGTGCCAATGGTGGAGAGGCAGGTGATACTGATTCTATGAGTGGTCTGATGGGGAGAGGAAGATTTTTGCTGCTTTATCAGTGGAAAGCCTAGTGGAAAGGATGAACATTTAATACATACACACACAGGACTTCCCTGGTGGTCCAGTGAATAAGCTCTGAGCTACCATTGCTGGGGAACTGGGTTTGATTCCTGATCAGGGAACTAGATCCTGCATGTTGCAACTAAGACCTGGTGCAGCCAAAGTAAATAAATATTTTTTTAAAATAAAATATACACATAAAGTCATTAAAGGGGCCCATGAGTCAAAAAGAAAAAGATAAAAAATATTTATCTTGCAAAAAAAGATGAACATAACTTCTTTTTGGATGCTCTCTAATCTATTGACTACAGTAGAGTCAAGAATCCATCAGACAATGCAGCAGATGCAAGGGATGGGGGCTTGAATGTGAATTGGGAAGATCCCCTGGATTAGGAACTGGCAACATGCTCCACTATTCTTGCCTGGTAATTCCCATGGACAGAGGAGCCTGGAAGCCTATGGACCATGGAGTTACAATGAGTCAGACATGGCTGAGCACAACATCAGCCCACAGGATTGTATTTTGGGCTTCCCTGGTGGCTCAGTATGCTGAATGTGGGAGATTCGGGTTCAGTTCCTAGGTTGGGAAAAATACCCTGGAGAAGGGAATGGTTACTCACTCCTAAATTCATGCCTAGTGAATTCCATGGACAGAGAAGCCTGGCAGGCTACACTCCATGGATCACAAAGAGTTGGACACAACTAAGTAACTATTATTTTTGGGCTTTCCGTAGAGTAGGAATTAGTTGGGGCAGTTGGGAGTACATATGAGTCACAAATTCTTATTTTCATTCCTAAGCTTTACAGGAAATCTTTCAGAATACTGAGAATCAGTAAGACTACCTTTGACTTACAGTGGTCCATTTGATGAATAAGAAACCTTAAGTTTCTATAAAAGCAAATCCATACATTCTTAGTCCTCTATTTCAGTTGTGAAGTCTTGTCAAACTCTTTGTGACCTCATGAGCTGTGGCATACCAGGCTCCTCTTAGTCTTCTAGAAACTGGCTATAAAAACCTTTTAGATTTCAGCTGTCATTTGTAAGGTTACACTTGAAAATATTTTAATGAAGACTGAATTTCTGAAAGCCTAGGTATTTTTCATGAGAACAGAAAAATCTTCTTAGGTCACTTAAAGTAACGAAACACCCCAAGATAAAATTCTTGTGTCCTACAAGTAAATCATACCAGAAAAAATTTCCTCTTCCTCTGTGAACTGTGAGAGAAGTGACTCTCCCACAGAGAACTCTCTCTTGCTTTCTGTAAAAACATCAGTTTCACCTGTGCCACCAAATACACCCTGTTTGATCTCCACAATGGCTTCCAAATCTCTGTTATACTGGGCTCCAGTTCAAAAGTTTTTTGTAAGCAGGGCAGTTGATGGCAATTTGAAGAAATCAAATATTATAGGGCAAATTGAGTTGACTCATATTTTTAATATATTTTAAAATTATTTTTGGCCACTTTTATTTGTCTTTCATTTATTTATTTTCATCCATCTTTGTTCTTCAGCCTGTGTGGGCCTCCCATTGCAGTGGCCTCTCCTGTAGCAGAGCAGCGGCTCTGGGCACATGCACTCCAGAGTTCTGGCTCATAATTGGACACACCAGTCCAGCCGCTCCATGGCATGTGGGATCTTCCCGTGCCAGGGATTGAACCAGCGCCCCTTGCAGTGCAAGGCGGACTCTTTACCCACTGGACCACCAGGGAAGCCCCTTGATTCATTTTTGTATACTGTTAAAATATAAGCATTTATTGACTAACTGCCTTTTTTGTTTTTCTTGGGGAAAAGTTCTGCATGTGACTTCTGAATTTAGAAAGCTCATGCTCATACAACTAACATGTGTAGGCATTATTGTAATCTGTAATACATGTGAAGCATAAAAAATCAGCATATTCATGATAAAGGTTATCAACACTTAATAATAAAGGTTTTGTAACTGTTACTATTAATATCATTTGTTTGATCAGTGATACAATATGCATGAAAACATTTTTGTGGAATTACTTTTAAAAAGCTTTTTCTTCTGCAGAGTCACATTCTTATTAAGACCAATGAATCATTTCCTCTGTATCTGACATTAATAATTTTTTCCCTTGTATAATATAACGTAGCTCAATATAACAATTTTCAAGGGAGTGACTAAACTGTTTTGCTGAACTATACTATCTTGCAATAAATATTGCTTGAAAGGAAGGAATCATAGTCAGTGAGTTCATCTTGCTTAGCTATGATGTGTATACCTGGGGCTAACATGGATGAAGAAAGGGGTACAATGAAAGACACAATTCAGGGACTTCTGGAAATTACTCAAGCAAGGTACAATGAAAGACACAATTCAGGGACTTCTGAAAATTACTCAAGCAAGAAGAAAATGCAGATTTGAAGATGAAATAAAAATCGATGGTTCCTTTAACTTAAAATAACACAACATAAGAGATACTAGAAATAAATAGAGAATAATTATTTGCAGGAGATATTGTCAGTGGTGAGCCTCATCTCCCCACTGTCCACTTTTCCACACCCACTTGCAGGTTCCCTTTGCCTGGCTGCATAGGTGTTAGCTTCTAAGGGCTCATACCCGTACCTTTCATCTGAGGCCTGGCCTTGGTGGATAAGTGCCTCCTCATCAGGAGATGCTGGAAAGCCATCACCACAGACTTGATGAGGCAGGAATGTAAGACACACTCTGTGATGCAATTCAAGCTCCAGAACTCCCTGTAATATCAGGAGGCTGCACTTCTCCTAAAAGGCTTATGACCTAACTATCCCTACCTTAACTAGCTCCTTTCATACCCTTCTAGGACTCTCATAGGAACAGTACCTCCAAAAATATATTTGCATAAGATGAAGATCTAAGTGATGAAGTAAACTTTCTTTTCTTGTCAAGGATGAGTACAATAGATAGAGCACAATATTTGGAGTTCAGAGGGTTTTATGCACTAATCTTGGCACACTTACTAGCCATGGGATCTTGGTCAAATTGCACACATTTTCTGTTATCAACACTTAATAATAAAGGTTTTGTAACTGTTACTATTAATATCATTTGTTTGATCAGTGATACAATATGCATGAAAACATTTTTGTGGAATTACTTTTAAAAAGCTTTTTCTTCTGCAGAGTCACATTCTTATTAAGACCAATGAATCATTTCCTCTGTATCTGACATTAATAATTTTTTCCCTTGTATAATATAACGTAGCTCAATATAACAATTTTCAAGGGAGTGACTAAACTGTTTTGCTGAACTATACTATCTTGCAATAAATATTGCTTGAAAGGAAGGAATCATAGTCAGTGAGTTCATCTTGCTTAGCTATGATGTGTATACCTGGGGCTAACATGGATGAAGAAAGGGGTACAATGAAAGACACAATTCAGGGACTTCTGGAAATTACTCAAGCAAGGTACAATGAAAGACACAATTCAGGGACTTCTGAAAATTACTCAAGCAAGAAGAAAATGCAGATTTGAAGATGAAATAAAAATCGATGGTTCCTTTAACTTAAAATAACACAACATAAGAGATACTAGAAATAAATAGAGAATAATTATTTGCAGGAGATATTGTCAGTGGTGAGCCTCATCTCCCCACTGTCCACTTTTCCACACCCACTTGCAGGTTCCCTTTGCCTGGCTGCATAGGTGTTAGCTTCTAAGGGCTCATACCCGTACCTTTCATCTGAGGCCTGGCCTTGGTGGATAAGTGCCTCCTCATCAGGAGATGCTGGAAAGCCATCACCACAGACTTGATGAGGCAGGAATGTAAGACACACTCTGTGATGCAATTCAAGCTCCAGAACTCCCTGTAATATCAGGAGGCTGCACTTCTCCTAAAAGGCTTATGACCTAACTATCCCTACCTTAACTAGCTCCTTTCATACCCTTCTAGGACTCTCATAGGAACAGTACCTCCAAAAATATATTTGCATAAGATGAAAATCTAAGTGATGAAGTAAACTTTCTTTTTCTTGTCAAGGATGAGTACAATAGATAGAGCACAATATTTGGAGTTCAGAGGGTTTTTATGCACTAATCTTGGCACACTTACTAGCCATGGGATCTTGGTCAAATTGCACACATTTTCTGAAGTGTATCCAATTTTTTTAACTGAAGTAACAATGCCAATGCTACTTCACTGTTATGATGGCTACTATCGTGATAATGTAGATGGCATACTTAGTGTCTGGCACATGGTAGGTCCTCAGTAAGTGAGACATTTAGCAATGAAAAATGATTTAAATACAGATGTCAGCAAATTAGCTAATTATGCCTGAGTTCTACTCTGCTTTCCATCTTTCGGTCGGTTTCCTTGACTGACGACGGGTGCTTCCTTTAGGAGCTTTTGAGCAGGATCTATTTAACCAGGGACATAGTGTATACATGAATATCCTAAGTGGACCCACACATTCCACCTGCTGGGGTAGATAGGAAAATGGTGGTACTCAAGCCCCCAAATTGTGGAGCTTCTAGGCCAAAAGAGGTTTCAGACTGGTAACCCACAGGGAAATCTATTTTTCAAACAAATTTTTGTCTCATATAGTAAATACAGTTGTTGTTGTTCAGTTGCTAAGTCATGTCTGACTCTGCAACCACAAAAAGAGTTGAACTAAAATTATATATCAGGTGATGGTACCCAAAAATTCAAACCTGGCTTCTCTTGAAAAAGCACAGATCTTCATTCCAACATGACAGTAATTTTCTGGAGCCAAATAGAAGCTCCCTTCTTTAGGTAGACTTTGTGCCCTCTAGTTCTTCAGAGGCAGGACAGTCACATAATTTATTGTTAAAGCTATCATACTTTGGACATGATAGGTGTGGAATCAATAATTATACCAGAACAACAGGCATAAATCAGGGCTGGCCCTGGGCGAGCTGGGATAAATCCTACCATAGGTACAGGCCTTCCCACTTCCTATTCCTTCTCACTCTGTTATACTTAATCATTTACCTTTCATCTGCAGGCATCCTAAGACTGTGCAAGAGTATCTATTCCTCTGAGTGAGTGCAAGAATAAGTAATTAATTTACTGGGTTCAGTATTCTCAGAAGCGAATTCCTATTAAGTCAAAAATACCTGTAGGTATTTATAAGTAAATATATATTTATATAGGTATTTATAGGTATATTTATAGGTATTTATATGTATATATTTATATAGGTATTTATAGGTATATATTTATAGGTAAATACCTATAGGTATTTATAGGTATATGTATTTATATATTTATAGGTATAATACCTATAGGTATTACAGGTCTGACTAGGACACCCAAGATGACATACAGTATTTAAATAGTAAATTTTTTTCTGTAACATCTTAGAACTAAAATAGTTCATTATATATATATATTTTAGTGGGGCCCTGGGCACCCTCCCCACCCAGTCCCCTAGCCCTCATCAGCTCTTGTTCACTTGCTCATATGCTTTTAGGCAGGCGTGGCCCTGCAAGAGACTCCACAGCAGGCACCAAGGAGCAACAACTATTAAAGTATTTTTTGAAGATATATAGAGTTGTTCATAATGACAGCAGTTAAAAAAAAAAAACAGGCACAGTTTTTCATATTAGTGGGATGTCAATAATTTCTCCAAGTGAAGCAGATTTGTGGATTTCATCTGAAGAACACATTTGCTGTATGTGGCGGAACATCTTTTGAAAGGAGTGATCCATGGTTGGTGACCATAGGAAAATGACACATATGGCATGTAAAATTGGAGACATGAACACAATCGGCTTCCGAGAGAAGCCATGCAAGTGTATTTAGAATGGACAGCAGGCTTTGCAATCTGTTTCACTGGAGTTTTAGGGACTTACCACAGACAGTGTTTGTTATTGCAGCACATTTTGCTTCCCTGGAGGAAGGAAGATTAACCAAAAGAAACACAACATTGAAAAATACACAGATGAGACAGCAAAATAAAGTCCTACACTATAAATCACAAAAGGCCCCATATATTTGCTTGGGAATTACTGGAGTAACCCACAATCTAATGCTTCGATGTTTATAGAAAGAGAAGATTGAGTAACACTTGCCCTGGATATTCAGCAAAGTCCCTGTGACCACCTTCCACAATCTCTACTCTCTTGAGGCATCTTGGGCTTCTATAATTTCCTTTTGACACATTTGACTTTTGTCTCAGAAAATCTGGTTTGCTTGTGGAATGTGTGTCAAAAAGCAGGTCATATTTACTCATTGGGAAACTGACCACTAGTGTGGAATTGGGCATTCTTAATGGGAAGAAAGAACGAAGGGCCACGTGCTCACCCACCCAACACAGGACAGCCACTTCCAGGCAGTGTGCCATCACATCTCTAATAGAGCAATGAAAACCGCAGCTCAGGCCCATTGGCGTCTCGGGCCTGGAGCCTACCGGTTAACTGATGTTCCAGTCAGAAATCTTCTCTAGGTTCCAGAAATTCCTTCTTTGTATTCTGAGATATCTGAAATTCTTCTTTCCTCCTTAAGAGGATACCTCTTAGGATTGTTTAAAAACACTTTTGCTCATTAATTCAGCCACAGTTGAGATGGGTAAGTTAGCTTGTAAAGAAATTTCCTATGATGTTTAATCTAGCTTCTTAATGGAGCAATTACTCTGATTTTTATTTATTTTTCCTCGTATAGCAGTCCTATGAAGGAACAATAAAATTTAAACATTTCAAACAGCCCTATTTCATTATGAAGAAGATAGTATTATTTTTCCTTTAGGAGATCATATTCTATAGTTTTAAATACTGTTATGGTAAAACTGGAGGCATTTATCAGTTAGCATTTCAATATGTAGACTGACCATTCCCATTCTATACTTTCTCTTGGCTCTCCATAAAAATAACAATGACAGCAACAATAACAAAAACAAATATATGTCAGGCTGGATGAATTACAAGCTAGAATCAAGACTGCCTGGAGAAATACCAAAAACCTCAGATATGCAAATGATACCACTCTAATGGCCGAAACTGAAGAGGAACTAAAGAGCCTCTTGATGAGGGTCAAAGGGGAGACTAGAAACGCTGGTTTAAAACTCAACATTTATAAAACTAAGATCATGGCATCTAGTCCCATCACTTCATAGCAAATAGAGGAGGGAAAAGTGGAAACAGTGACAGATTTTATTTTCTTGGGCTCCAAAATCACTAAGGATGGTGACTGCAGCCATGAAATTAAAAGACATTTGCTCCCTGGAAGGAAAGCTATGAAAAACCTAGACAGCATTTAAAAAGCAGAGACATCACTCTAAAACCAACAAATCTGGTTTGCTTGTGGAATGTGTGTCAAAAAGCAGGTCATATTTACTCATTGGGAAACTGACCACTAGTGTGGAATTGGGCATTCTTAATGGGAAGAAAGAACGAAGGGCCACGTGCTCACCCACCCAACACAGGACAGCCACTTCCAGGCAGTGTGCCATCACATCTCTAATAGAGCAATGAAAACCGCAGCTCAGGCCCATTGGCGTCTCGGGCCTGGAGCCTACCGGTTAACTGATGTTCCAGTCAGAAATCTTCTCTAGGTTCCAGAAATTCCTTCTTTGTATTCTGAGATATCTGAAATTCTTCTTTCCTCCTTAAGAGGATACCTCTTAGGATTGTTTAAAAACACTTTTGCTCATTAATTCAGCCACAGTTGAGATGGGTAAGTTAGCTTGTAAAGAAATTTCCTATGATGTTTAATCTAGCTTCTTAATGGAGCAATTACTCTGATTTTTATTTATTTTTCCTCGTATAGCAGTCCTATGAAGGAACAATAAAATTTAAACATTTCAAACAGCCCTATTTCATTATGAAGAAGATAGTATTATTTTTCCTTTAGGAGATCATATTCTATAGTTTTAAATACTGTTATGGTAAAACTGGAGGCATTTATCAGTTAGCATTTCAATATGTAGACTGACCATTCCCATTCTATACTTTCTCTTGGCTCTCCATAAAAATAACAATGACAGCAACAATAACAAAAACAAATATATGTCAGGCTGGATGAATTACAAGCTAGAATCAAGACTGCCTGGAGAAATACCAAAAACCTCAGATATGCAAATGATACCACTCTAATGGCCGAAACTGAAGAGGAACTAAAGAGCCTCTTGATGAGGGTCAAAGGGGAGACTAGAAACGCTGGTTTAAAACTCAACATTTATAAAACTAAGATCATGGCATCTAGTCCCATCACTTCATAGCAAATAGAGGAGGGAAAAGTGGAAACAGTGACAGATTTTATTTTCTTGGGCTCCAAAATCACTAAGGATGGTGACTGCAGCCATGAAATTAAAAGACATTTGCTCCCTGGAAGGAAAGCTATGAAAAACCTAGACAGCATTTAAAAAAAAGCAGAGACATCACTCTACCAACAAAGGTCTGCTATATTCAAAGCTATGGTCTTCCCAGTAGTCATGGTATGGATGTGAAAGCTGGACCATAAAGAAGACTAAAGGCCAGAGAATTCATGCTTTCAAATTATGGTGCTGGCAACAACTCTTGAGAGTTTCTGGGTTGCTGAAGCTGAAGCTCCAACACTTTGGCCACCTGACGCAAAGAAGAGACTCACTGGAGGAGACCCTGATGCTGGGAAAGACTGAGACCAGGAGTAGAAGGGGGCAACAGAGGATGAGATGGTTGGATGGCATCACTGCCTCAATGGACATGACTTTAAGCAAGCTCCAGGAGATAGTGAAGGACAAGGAAGCCTAGTGTGCTGCAGTCCATGGGGTTGCAGAGTCAGACATGACTTAGCAACTGAATCAACTAATGAAAATAATGGCATTGAGAATTCTGACTAGAAAAGTTTTAACCCCTCAATGAGTGGCTTAATATTGACTCTTATTAAGTTACTGTACAGTCATTATAATAGTAGTTGATACTTACTATGAGTTTACTTTGTACCAGGTGGCTTACTAAGCACTAAATGTATATTTTCACATTTAACCAATAAGATAGCACTTCGAAATAGTACTATAATATCTCTATTTATACGTTTTATATTGATGCTTAAAGAAATTAGCTGTTTATTAGAGATCATGTAGCTTACTAGTAACAAAGCAGGGATTGCAATGTGTTTATGTGTCTGACTCTAATGTCTCCAAGTTCTTCAACCACTGATATACTTACTATTTCTATTGTTGTTAGGCTCTTGCACAAGCTAAATTCTCTTAAGTGTTGGTATGCTCTTTGATTTTTAAGTACAACTAAATTCAACTAAAACTTGTTGAACCCTTGCACAATCCCAGGCATACAACGAAAATATTTCTCTTGACAGAGGTGCCTTTGCCTCTCTACTTTGCAATTCTCTTAATGTAAATAAAGATAACAATATCTACCCCATAGGATTGTTGAGTATATTATCAGTAGAAGGTAGCTATTACTCTTACTATTAACATTATTAAAAAATTAGTTCCTGGCATAAGGTGGTTAATCAATAAATGTTGGATGGATGAATGAATGAATGAATGAAGGTATAGTGAGACACAGTCTCATCTATAAGCAGTTGATAGTCTGCTTGTAGAAGTAACAGAAATACCTAGCTATCTGTGCTTCAATGGCATGCATTTTAGACGAGTAAGAGACATAGGTTCTACTGATTCAGAAATGAATAAGTTCAACCTTGGGAAGGAAGGGCAAGGCAGCAAACTCCGGGAGGATTTTTGGAGGAGGGAAGGGAAAAAAATAAAAAGTCAGGATAGTAACGTCAAGGTGGCTCAAAGATTAGAGTGAGAAAGTTAAGAAATAGCAAAACCAATTAGAAGATTATTCAATTATTGCAATCCTTAGGACAAAAAAAATTTGATGAAAGTTTGAACTTGGCAGTGATAGGGAATGAAAAGATAAGGATGAACTCTGGGGGTATTGGAGTGTGTGACAAGGCTTAGTGACTGATTAAATGAAGGAGGCAGAGGAAAAGGAGACAAAACTAGGTTTCTGGCTTGTTCAGTTCAGTAGAGGATGATGTCATCCAGAGGAGAAACACAGGTTCCTAAGTGTAATTCTAAGGAGACTATTATCTTCTTGATCATTACTTTCCTCCTCTGTAAACTTATGATAGTAACAGTCCTTATCATCGACACTTGGGGCAAGGATAAAGTGATATGACAACAGTTGAAGAATTTAGGACAGTGGCTGGTACTTTGAAGTGCTCGGTACATAGCTCTCTTACTTTGAGGGACTGGCAGGAGGGCTGGAACAGCAAAGAGAAAACATTGGAGTAGACGTTTAGGTTATCTAAATCAGTGCGTGGAATTTCTGAAAGAGCGTCTTGACTCTATGTTCAAGTCACACTGATATACTTACTATTTCTATTGTTGTTAGGCTCTTGCACAAGCTAAATTCTCTTAAGTGTTGGTATGCTCTTTGATTTTTAAGTACAACTAAATTCAACTAAAACTTGTTGAACCCTTGCACAATCCCAGGCATACAACGAAAATATTTCTCTTGACAGAGGTGCCTTTGCCTCTCTACTTTGCAATTCTCTTAATGTAAATAAAGATAACAATATCTACCCCATAGGATTGTTGAGTATATTATCAGTAGAAGGTAGCTATTACTCTTACTATTAACATTATTAAAAAATTAGTTCCTGGCATAAGGTGGTTAATCAATAAATGTTGGATGGATGAATGAATGAATGAATGAAGGTATAGTGAGACACAGTCTCATCTATAAGCAGTTGATAGTCTGCTTGTAGAAGTAACAGAAATACCTAGCTATCTGTGCTTCAATGGCATGCATTTTAGACGAGTAAGAGACATAGGTTCTACTGATTCAGAAATGAATAAGTTCAACCTTGGGAAGGAAGGGCAAGGCAGCAAACTCCGGGAGGATTTTTGGAGGAGGGAAGGGAAAAAAATAAAAAGTCAGGATAGTAACGTCAAGGTGGCTCAAAGATTAGAGTGAGAAAGTTAAGAAATAGCAAAACCAATTAGAAGATTATTCAATTATTGCAATCCTTAGGACAAAAAAAATTTGATGAAAGTTTGAACTTGGCAGTGATAGGGAATGAAAAGATAAGGATGAACTCTGGGGGTATTGGAGTGTGTGACAAGGCTTAGTGACTGATTAAATGAAGGAGGCAGAGGAAAAGGAGACAAAACTAGGTTTCTGGCTTGTTCAGTTCAGTAGAGGATGATGTCATCCAGAGGAGAAACACAGGTTCCTAAGTGTAATTCTAAGGAGACTATTATCTTCTTGATCATTACTTTCCTCCTCTGTAAACTTATGATAGTAACAGTCCTTATCATCGACACTTGGGGCAAGGATAAAGTGATATGACAACAGTTGAAGAATTTAGGACAGTGGCTGGTACTTTGAAGTGCTCGGTACATAGCTCTCTTACTTTGAGGGACTGGCAGGAGGGCTGGAACAGCAAAGAGCAAACACACTCAGTGTTGTGGTATGTGAGACTGGGTTTCATGTAAGTTATCTAAATCAGTGCGTGGAATTTCTGAAAGAGCGTCTGATAGCTTGTGAACATCAGGAAAAAGAAGATGCACCCTTTTGGCTGAAATGTGATTTTAGAGAAGTTTTCAACTTAAGTAAAAAGTGATCATGAATCAATTATGGCCCTTTCTGAGGGCTGATAATAGGATTAGTCAGGTAGGAAGTCATGTTTGAGGAGGAGTCTCTGTTACCTGCCCTAGAGGACAAAGCTAGGATTCTCACAGCCTCTGTAACTCTATCTTCAAAAGCAGACTGACTGCTTGCTTCTGATATCCAGCACCACTCAAACCTAGAAAATTATTTTCCTTCCCTCAGGTTATACTTTGGAGGTCAAATTACTCTTGACTTTCTAAGGGGGGGTGGGAATTAAATCTACTTTTTAATTGAGATTTAACTGGTATGTCATCAGGCTCAACCTATTGTTATATTGTATTTGACCACAGCTATTTGGTTTATAATCATTTTTCCCACTTTCTCTCTATATTCTTTTACTGCTTTAGGTTGGATTTTGGTATATTTACCATTTAAAATTTCCTCATGGTATTGATATTTAAAATCACCTATGGTCTTTGACTCTATTGATGAAATAAAATTGCATCTAGCTATTCCTTAGTGAAGTTTATATTCTATTTCACTCAGGATCTGAAGTGGGAGGTTAAGGATCCTTGCATTTTGCAGGATTTTTAGTGACTGCCTGTATTTTAAGAGTATATAGTGTGTGTGTTAATTACTCAGTTGTGCCCAAGTCCTTGCGACCTCATGGACTGTAGCCCACGAGGCCCCACTGTCCATAGCACTTCCCAGCCAAAAATACTGTAATAGGTTTCCATTTCCTTCTCCAGGGGGTCTTTCTGATCCAGGGATCAAACACATGTCTCCTACACTGCAAGCAGACCCTTTACCCTTTGAGCCATCAAGAAACCCCTACTGTGGGGTCCAGTGGGTAAAGAGTCTGCCTTGCAGTGCAAGGTGTGCCGGTTCAATCCCTGGCCTGGGAAGATCCTACGTGCCACGGAGCAGCTAGACTGATGTGTCCAATTGTGAGCCAGCGCTCTGGAGTGTGTGAGCCCAGAGCCAGTGCTCTGTAGCGAGAGAGGCCACTGCGATGGGAGGCCCACATATGCCAAAGAATAAAGATGGATGAAAATAAATAAATGAAAGACCAATAAAAAAAAACCCTTTTGGCTGAAATGTGATTTTAGAGAAGTTTTCAACTTAAGTAAAAAGTGATCATGAATCAATTATGGCCCTTTCTGAGGGCTGATAATAGGATTAGTCAGGTAGGAAGTCATGTTTGAGGAGGAGTCTCTGTTACCTGCCCTAGAGGACAAAGCTAGGATTCTCACAGCCTCTGTAACTCTATCTTCAAAAGCAGACTGACTGCTTGCTTCTGATATCCAGCACCACTCAAACCTAGAAAATTATTTTCCTTCCCTCAGGTTATACTTTGGAGGTCAAATTACTCTTGACTTTCTAAGGGGGGGTGGGAATTAAATCTACTTTTTAATTGAGATTTAACTGGTATGTCATCAGGCTCAACCTATTGTTATATTGTATTTGACCACAGCTATTTGGTTTATAATCATTTTTCCCACTTTCTCTCTATATTCTTTTACTGCTTTAGGTTGGATTTTGGTATATTTACCATTTAAAATTTCCTCATGGTATTGATATTTAAAATCACCTATGGTCTTTGACTCTATTGATGAAATAAAATTGCATCTAGCTATTCCTTAGTGAAGTTTATATTCTATTTCACTCAGGATCTGAAGTGGGAGGTTAAGGATCCTTGCATTTTGCAGGATTTTTAGTGACTGCCTGTATTTTAAGAGTATATAGTGTGTGTGTTAATTACTCAGTTGTGCCCAAGTCCTTGCGACCTCATGGACTGTAGCCCACGAGGCCCCACTGTCCATAGCACTTCCCAGCCAAAAATACTGTAATAGGTTTCCATTTCCTTCTCCAGGGGATCTTTCTGATCCAGGGATCAAACACATGTCTCCTACACTGCAAGCAGACCCTTTACCCTTTGAGCCATCAAGAAACCCCTACTGTGGGGTCCAGTGGGTAAAGAGTCTGCCTTGCAGTGCAAGGTGTGCCGGTTCAATCCCTGGCCTGGGAAGATCCTACGTGCCACGGAGCAGCTAGACTGATGTGTCCAATTGTGAGCCAGCGCTCTGGAGTGCATGAGCCCAGAGCCAGTGCTCTGTAGCGACAGAGGCCACTGCAATGGGAGGCCCACACAGGTCAGAGAACAAAGATGGATGAAAATAAATAAATGAAAGACCAATAAAAACGGCCAAAAGTTTTTTTTAAAAAAATCAAAAAAGGAGAAGCCCCTACTGTAAGAATAAGTAAATGGGAAAGATGTACTCTTTTTTCATACTATATCCAACCATCTAGTTCTCAGCCTTATATGAAAATAAAGTCCATGATACTCTATAGTCAACTATTTGCCAAATCAGGGAAATATCTGGCTCTAGGATATTTATGTCATTTTTTGATAGCAAATAACTGACATGTATATGAACTTCAGTTCCTAAGATATCAAGTAGACATCCACATGTCTACATGATACCTTGTGCAGACTAACTCAGGTCAGAAAAAAGTACAATTCAGTTTCTTCATGAGGCAACGTGAAGCACAGTTTAAATATAGATAATGAATCTTCTGAGGAAAGTAAAGCACAAATATTTCCTGTTAATTGAACATTTAACACAAAAACTAATTTGAAGAACATTTTCAACTAAGGAATTTGTGGCAGTAAATTAATAGCACAGCTTGCTGCATCTCTGCCTGACAAGTACTGTTCATGCAAAATGTTACCAATAGACACACATCTTAATTCCCTCAACACTAAATGCAGCACAGACTGTTTATGTAACCTAAGAACTCACTCTATAAGCGACTGTTTCTCCTCAAATTAGTATTTATGAAGCAAACCACTTAACTCTTCATAGCAAATAAGTAAACAGACATTTTAAACATCTCTTTGATATGGAAGCTGTTTAATATTTACAAAGAGGAATAAGCTCCAAATATGAGAAAGTGAACGTCATCGACTCTTCTGCAGTCTG
The DNA here is from genome assembly GCA_022376925.1 of Tragulus kanchil. Taxonomy (NCBI): domain Eukaryota; kingdom Metazoa; phylum Chordata; class Mammalia; order Artiodactyla; family Tragulidae; genus Tragulus; species Tragulus kanchil. The sequence continues at coordinate 237,049,688 of JAIOJX010000004.1, read as the reverse complement.
TAGTAAGGCACAGAGCAGATTTCTGATTAGATTGTAGATACTGTAAATAGTTTAGAGTGCATCTTCGTTTTTATTTGTCAAAATTTTAATCCATTTGTTATATTGCAGAGTACATACATTATTGAGGACTTATCTTATAGAAGTTTTCCCTTCTTCTTCCCATGACCAGAGAATCACCTTGTTGTCTTTAGCATGGCAAGCTGTCTTTGAGGAAATAAATCATTCCCTTTCTGACTGTGTGTGTGTGCGTCTGTGTGTATGTGTGTGCACACACAAGCATGCAAAGGTGGGAGGAGGAAATTATAGGGTTCTCTGAGGCAACTGGAATTACCACCTCCAATAGTTAGGCAGGTTACCCCATAAGCAGCATTTATTGAAACAGGGTGTCATGATCCCCTTTGTCTTTCAAGAGTATAAAAAGAATAACTACCTAAAATTTGGGGATGTGATGCCCCAGTGAAGAAAAGGTCAAAGATGGTTGTAAGTTTGCAAATGGAAATGTGAATTAATTCTGACACTTTTAAGGGACTGGCCAGCCTGAGGTGCTGTACACAATACCAGGCTGAGGTTGGCTGGGGAAAAAACTCATGCTTCTGTTCAAGGACCTGGATCCAGGGCACATCAGTATCACCTATGTAAAGCCATCAGAACCAAAGGCAGGGAGAGGCTTCTCTCCTTTGGGAATGGAGGTCAGTCTTCCCACCCTTTAGACTCCTTGAACCAGTAAAGCACAAATATTTCCTGTTAATTGAACATTTAACACAAAACTAATTTGAAGAACATTTTCAACTAAGGATTTTGGCAGTAAATTAATAGCACAGCTTGCTGCATCTCTGCCTGACAAGTACTGTTCATGCAAAATGTTACCAATAGACACACATCTTAATTCCCTCAACACTAAATGCAGCACAGACTGTTTATGTAACCTAAGAACTCACTCTATAAGCGACTGTTTCTCCTCAAATTAGTATTTATGAAGCAAACCACTTAACTCTTCATAGCAAATAAGTAAACAGACATTTTAAACATCTCTTTGATATGGAAGCTGTTTAATATTTACAAAGAGGAATAAGCTCCAAATATGAGAAAGTGAACGTCATCGACTCTTCTGCAGTCTGTAGTAAGGCACAGAGCAGATTTCTGATTAGATTGTAGATACTGTAAATAGTTTAGAGTGCATCTTCGTTTTTATTTGTCAAAATTTTAATCCATTTGTTATATTGCAGAGTACATACATTATTGAGGACTTATCTTATAGAAGTTTTCCCTTCTTCTTCCCATGACCAGAGAATCACCTTGTTGTCTTTAGCATGGCAAGCTGTCTTTGAGGAAATAAATCATTCCCTTTCTGACTGTGTGTGTGTGCGTCTGTGTGTATGTGTGTGCACACACAAGCATGCAAAGGTGGGAGGAGGAAATTATAGGGTTCTCTGAGGCAACTGGAATTACCACCTCCAATAGTTAGGCAGGTTACCCCATAAGCAGCATTTATTGAAACAGGGTGTCATGATCCCCTTTGTCTTTCAAGAGTATAAAAAGAATAACTACCTAAAATTTGGGGATGTGATGCCCCAGTGAAGAAAAGGTCAAAGATGGTTGTAAGTTTGCAAATGGAAATGTGAATTAATTCTGACACTTTTAAGGGACTGGCCAGCCTGAGGTGCTGTACACAATACCAGGCTGAGGTTGGCTGGGGAAAAAACTCATGCTTCTGTTCAAGGACCTGGATCCAGGGCACATCAGTATCACCTATGTAAAGCCATCAGAACCAAAGGCAGGGAGAGGCTTCTCTCCTTTGGGAATGGAGGTCAGTCTTCCCACCCTTTAGACTCCTTGAACTATGGGCTTCCCACCAATCTGACAGGTGAGGATTTGACTGGGTTTATTACTTTTTTTTAATAAGCCAAACTACCATAATTTCAAACAGATAAAGCAATTCAAGACAGCTTTATTTTAGGTGATTTCAGCACTTTTGTCTTCTTCTGCAGTATGTCCCAGTATTAAGCACTATGCCCTAGTGTCTGAGCCAACTGCATTTTCAGACAGTGGTCATAAATCATTGGGTAGCTTCCTGTACAGAGGGTTGGCTTGCTCAGGACTGATGTGGGGATTACAGTGAGTGTCAAAAGAATGAGCCTATCAAGAAATCATAGAATGCTTCCCTATCTGGATAGCAGAGTAATCAGTGGGGAGAAGAGGAGGCAAATGCAGACTAATGTGAATTTTCCAAAAATCTGAAATTCTGTTTTGTCTGTAGAACACAACCTAAAAATGGAACACTGAAAGTAATTCTCTGGCTTGATATTTATTTAATTATGTATTTATTTCTTGGGGGGCCACTTCTATTGGTCTTTAATTTATCTATTTTCTTCCATCTTTGTTCTCTGGCCCATGTAGGCCTCCCATTGTAGTGGCCTCTGTCGCTGCAGAGCACTGGCTCTGGGCATATGTGCTCCAGAGCTCTGGCTTGGTAGATGGACACATCAGTCCAGCTGCTCCGTGGCACGTGGGATCTTCCCAGGCCAGGGGTCAAACTGGTGCCCCTTGTACTGCAAGGCGGTGTCCTTACCCACTGGACCACCAGGGAAGCCCCTTGATATTTATTTTTAGAAAGAAAAAACAAAGGTTAAGAAAAGTGAACTTCTTTATGGAGAAAGCAGGGGGACCTACAACTGGACCACCAGGGTTGTAAGTTTGCAAATGGAAATGTGAATTAATTCTGACACTTTTAAGGGACTGGCCAGCCTGAGGTGCTGTACACAATACCAGGCTGAGGTTGGCTGGGGAAAAAACTCATGCTTCTGTTCAAGGACCTGGATCCAGGGCACATCAGTATCACCTATGTAAAGCCATCAGAACCAAAGGCAGGGAGAGGCTTCTCTCCTTTGGGAATGGAGGTCAGTCTTCCCACCCTTTAGACTCCTTGAACTATGGGCTTCCCACCAATCTGACAGGTGAGGATTTGACTGGGTTTATTACTTTTTTTTAATAAGCCAAACTACCATAATTTCAAACAGATAAAGCAATTCAAGACAGCTTTATTTTAGGTGATTTCAGCACTTTTGTCTTCTTCTGCAGTATGTCCCAGTATTAAGCACTATGCCCTAGTGTCTGAGCCAACTGCATTTTCAGACAGTGGTCATAAATCATTGGGTAGCTTCCTGTACAGAGGGTTGGCTTGCTCAGGACTGATGTGGGGATTACAGTGAGTGTCAAAAGAATGAGCCTATCAAGAAATCATAGAATGCTTCCCTATCTGGATAGCAGAGTAATCAGTGGGGAGAAGAGGAGGCAAATGCAGACTAATGTGAATTTTCCAAAAATCTGAAATTCTGTTTTGTCTGTAGAACACAACCTAAAAATGGAACACTGAAAGTAATTCTCTGGCTTGATATTTATTTAATTATGTATTTATTTCTTGGGGGGCCACTTCTATTGGTCTTTAATTTATCTATTTTCTTCCATCTTTGTTCTCTGGCCCATGTAGGCCTCCCATTGTAGTGGCCTCTGTCGCTGCAGAGCACTGGCTCTGGGCATATGTGCTCCAGAGCTCTGGCTTGGTAGATGGACACATCAGTCCAGCTGCTCCGTGGCACGTGGGATCTTCCCAGGCCAGGGGTCAAACTGGTGCCCCTTGTACTGCAAGGCGGTGTCCTTACCCACTGGACCACCAGGGAAGCCCCTTGATATTTATTTTTAGAAAGAAAAAACAAAGGTTAAGAAAAGTGAACTTCTTTATGGAGAAAGCAGGGGGACCTACAATTATATGCATTGTTCCAGCTTGATTACTAGGTTCAAAAAGCAAATTTACAGTGATGTGCAAAATATGATAACATTATCCTTTTACAGTTAATCAAAATAAAAGCTCTCTGTGTGTGTGTGTGTGTGTGTGTGTGTGTGTGTGTGTGTGGTGCTTGTGTGCAGGTGCACATTTGTGTGAGTATGGAAGTACACATCAGACGGTTACTGGTTATCTTGGTGGAGCAGGATTAGAAGAGTCAATGGGGTAGGAAGAAGAATCTATAAAGTAAATCAATTTTAATGACTTTAGAGTTGCTTGATTATTTGCAAATTCAGTTTCCAAACTCAGTCTCTTTAAAATGAAAAACAAAACAAACACCAAAAAAAAAAAAAAAAACCCAAAAAAAAATGGGCCCAGAGTTGCCAATTTTTTCTTGGTCAAAACAGAACATCTTAAAAAATGGATATCTATTTTCAATATTTTATAAGAGAAAAGACATTTAAAACAAAAAAGAAGGAAAGGTATGAGCTAGAGTTGTTCTTCCCAAGAAAGATAACCTTTCTTCCTTTGAAATATAACTACATGGAATATTGCTTTTATTTTTCTCAACATGATAAGTGAGAATCTTATCATGGACCAAGTTTATGACCCTTGATCTAGTGGGAAGCACTGCACTCAGAACACAGTTTCTAGCACTCACTTTCTCAGCTTTAGACAACTTAACCTTTCTGAAACTATTACATTGGGAAGGTTCATCACTTAAGTCTCTAAAGTCCCTTTAGCTTGTAACACCCTATTATTCATGACAATTTTACATACTACCCTTCAAACAATTCCTCTATTCTTTGTTTTTATTCACTCATTTAGCAGATATTTATTGAGCACTTTTCTATGTATCAGGCATTGTTTCCACTTTCTGGGCAAAGCTTCTCCAAGTTTAAGCCTCTGTCGCTGCAGAGCACTGGCTCTGGGCATATGTGCTCCAGAGCTCTGGCTTGGTAGATGGACACATCAGTCCAGCTGCTCCGTGGCACGTGGGATCTTCCCAGGCCAGGGGTCAAACTGGTGCCCCTTGTACTGCAAGGCGGTGTCCTTACCCACTGGACCACCAGGGAAGCCCCTTGATATTTATTTTTAGAAAGAAAAAACAAAGGTTAAGAAAAGTGAACTTCTTTATGGAGAAAGCAGGGGGACCTACAATTATATGCATTGTTCCAGCTTGATTACTAGGTTCAAAAAGCAAATTTACAGTGATGTGCAAAATATGATAACATTATCCTTTTACAGTTAATCAAAATAAAAGCTCTCTGTGTGTGTGTGTGTGTGTGTGTGTGTGTGTGTGTGTGGTGCTTGTGTGCAGGTGCACATTTGTGTGAGTATGGAAGTACACATCAGACGGTTACTGGTTATCTTGGTGGAGCAGGATTAGAAGAGTCAATGGGGTAGGAAGAAGAATCTATAAAGTAAATCAATTTTAATGACTTTAGAGTTGCTTGATTATTTGCAAATTCAGTTTCCAAACTCAGTCTCTTTAAAATGAAAAACAAAACAAACACCAAAAAAAAAAAAAAAAAAACACCCCACAAAAAATTGGCCCAGAGTTGCCAATTTTTTCTTGGTCAAAACAGAACATCTTAAAAAATGGATATCTATTTTCAATATTTTATAAGAGAAAAGACATTTAAAACAAAAAAGAAGGAAAGGTATGAGCTAGAGTTGTTCTTCCCAAGAAAGATAACCTTTCTTCCTTTGAAATATAACTACATGGAATATTGCTTTTATTTTTCTCAACATGATAAGTGAGAATCTTATCATGGACCAAGTTTATGACCCTTGATCTAGTGGGAAGCACTGCACTCAGAACACAGTTTCTAGCACTCACTTTCTCAGCTTTAGACAACTTAACCTTTCTGAAACTATTACATTGGGAAGGTTCATCACTTAAGTCTCTAAAGTCCCTTTAGCTTGTAACACCCTATTATTCATGACAATTTTACATACTACCCTTCAAACAATTCCTCTATTCTTTGTTTTTATTCACTCATTTAGCAGATATTTATTGAGCACTTTTCTATGTATCAGGCATTGTGATTGCCACTGGGAATGTAGCCATGAAAAGGACAGGCAAAGTCCTTTTTCTCCTAAAGTTTACAGTCTCTTACAGGGTGTAATAAGGAAGCCAATGAGTACATATACACAGAATGATAGATTTTGCCAAGTACTTCAGTGATAATAAATAGACCAATGTGATGGAGTGTGAATGTGGAGACTTTAAGGAAGTGTAACCTGAGCTGAGCTTCCACAGAAGGGCTTCCTGTAGATTTGAGCTGAGACCTGCAGAATGAATAGGCACTAGCCCCATGAGGTCTGGCTGGAAAGCACACCATGCAGAGGTAACAATTCATGAATTGATAAAGGACTTGGTTATTCCAGAAACAGAAAGGAGGCCAGGGAGGCTGAAGTATAATGAGCACACTGGGGAGAGGAGTTTGAATGTTTGACCAAAAAAAGGATAAAGAAGAAGACAGCCCGATCACAGACTGAATTTTCCTGTAAATGCAATGAGAAGCCATTAAACGGTTCTAACCAAGGGGACAATATGATCTGATTTATATTTCTAAATGACCACTGGTTGCTGTGTGAAAAATGCCATCTGGTTTGGATGCAGGAGGCAAGAACAAAATCTTGGAAGCTATTGCAACAGACCAGGTAAGAGACAACATTACTTCGGATTAGGACTGTAATGAAGAAAATTGAGTCGTGGAACTATCCAGGAATATTTCGGAAGTCAAATAGACTAGAATTTTGGATTGGAAGCAAAAAATAAAAGGAAAAAAGAGCCAACGGTCATTCCATTGTTCCTAAATTGGGAAACTATATAGAAGGTGGTACCACTTACTGAGATGGAGAGAGGACTTGGAATGTAACAGGATTTTTTTTTTTTAATTGGAGGCTGGGTTTGAGAATCAAGAAATTTGGTTCAACTGTGAAGAGCTGGAACTACATTTTGGGAAACTATTACATTGGGAAGGTTCATCACTTAAGTCTCTAAAGTCCCTTTAGCTTGTAACACCCTATTATTCATGACAATTTTACATACTACCCTTCAAACAATTCCTCTATTCTTTGTTTTTATTCACTCATTTAGCAGATATTTATTGAGCACTTTTCTATGTATCAGGCATTGTGATTGCCACTGGGAATGTAGCCATGAAAAGGACAGGCAAAGTCCTTTTTCTCCTAAAGTTTACAGTCTCTTACAGGGTGTAATAAGGAAGCCAATGAGTACATATACACAGAATGATAGATTTTGCCAAGTACTTCAGTGATAATAAATAGACCAATGTGATGGAGTGTGAATGTGGAGACTTTAAGGAAGTGTAACCTGAGCTGAGCTTCCACAGAAGGGCTTCCTGTAGATTTGAGCTGAGACCTGCAGAATGAATAGGCACTAGCCCCATGAGGTCTGGCTGGAAAGCACACCATGCAGAGGTAACAATTCATGAATTGATAAAGGACTTGGTTATTCCAGAAACAGAAAGGAGGCCAGGGAGGCTGAAGTATAATGAGCACACTGGGGAGAGGAGTTTGAATGTTTGACCAAAAAAAGGATAAAGAAGAAGACAGCCCGATCACAGACTGAATTTTCCTGTAAATGCAATGAGAAGCCATTAAACGGTTCTAACCAAGGGGACAATATGATCTGATTTATATTTCTAAATGACCACTGGTTGCTGTGTGAAAAATGCCATCTGGTTTGGATGCAGGAGGCAAGAACAAAATCTTGGAAGCTATTGCAACAGACCAGGTAAGAGACAACATTACTTCGGATTAGGACTGTAATGAAGAAAATTGAGTCGTGGAACTATCCAGGAATATTTCGGAAGTCAAATAGACTAGAATTTTGGATTGGAAGCAAAAAATAAAAGGAAAAAAGAGCCAACGGTCATTCCATTGTTCCTAAATTGGGAAACTATATAGAAGGTGGTACCACTTACTGAGATGGAGAGAGGACTTGGAATGTAACAGGATTTTTTTTTTTTAATTGGAGGCTGGGTTTGAGAATCAAGAAATTTGGTTCAACTGTGAAGAGCTGGAACTGCTGATGAGCTGTCCAGGTAAATGTATCAACTAGTGGCTAAGGGGCTTAGGGGAAAAGTCAGGGCCAGAGATAGACACTGAGACTCACCAGTGTGCTTAATGTCATTTAAAGAGACTATGGCTCCCTGGTAGTTCAGTCGGTAAAGAATTCACCTGCAATGCAGGAGACGCAAGTTCGATCCTTGGGTGGGGAAGAGCCCCTGGAGAAGAAAATGGCAACCCACTCCAGTATTCCTGCCAGGAAAATCCCATGGAGCCTGGCAGGCTACAATCCATGAGATCACCAAGAGTCAGACACAACCGAGCGACTAAACCACCACCACCAAAGAGAAAGAAGGTATTAAAGCTTCAGCTGCAGGCAGCTCAACATCTATAGGTACTTTCAGATCTACCAGGGAAGCTAAGAAACAGTGATCAGTGAGGTAGGAAGGAAAACCCATGGTGTGCTCTGATGTCTGTAACTTATTTTAAAATACCTCTGTGTAGACACTGTGATATGATGTATGTATCATCAGCTGCCTTAGGAGTCCATAGAGAACCGTAGACTCAACATTTAATCAGAAAAGAATACACTTTAGGACATCTTTATCTTATGCTGATGTGAGAAGTTCTGCTAATATTGGAAGTAGTGTTTTTATTGATGGAATTAGCTTCTCAGTTAGCAAGAGGATGTTTATAAATGGGTTTTCATTATTAAAAATTAGTTTTTTGAGTTATATGAGATACATAGGATGGTTAAGAATGTGTAATTTTGTACCTGATGCATAGAAGCTATTCAATAATTGTTGGATGTGTGTGTGTTTTTTTTTTTAATTCCTTTGAAGCCAATATTTCTCCAAGATTCCTGATTTGTATATAATTTCCAAAGCTATTCTTTAACTCTTCTCAGACTCTGGTACTTCTACTATGTTATTTATTCTCTCTTTAAAACACTTACAAAATTTGCTCGGAGCAAATATACTTGCAACTGTGAACAAGAATACTTAATGGCAGACCTGTCTTTATAAATGATCAGAATTAACAAAAGGTCTTAAATATATATAAGGTTATTTCCTCCCAGGGGCCTAGTATTAAACACTTAAAATATGTAGGAATATTTGATGTCATTTATCAGAGGAAAAACTTAGAAAACGATTTAAAATAGTGAAGTAGAAGAGCCAAAAGAAGGGAAAAAAGTGGTGTGAGGGGAGTGAAATGGACAGCATCATGTATGGACATGCCAAATATTAACTATTTCTGTCAATGGTCATTTTTGCTACTGAGCTACAGACATGGACCACATAGTTCCCTGGTGACCTTTAACGGGGGTGCGAAAGATGGTTTGCTGGTATTTAACTCCATAAAATATTGCCCCTGGAGAGCGTGTTTTTGAAATTTGTAAGAGCTTCCATCACGCTGTGGTTTGTGATTTGAACCAACTGCCCTAGAATGAGCTCTGAAACAACTCAACTATTGCAGCCTGACTTATGTTCTGGTCCAAATGGCTCACAGTAAAAGACAAGCAAAGTACCCCAAATACCACAGAGTAGGCCCTTCAAATAACACAATTCTACTGGTGGAAAATATAAACAGTTTTTTGCCCAAATTTCTATTGTGATCAAGGGAAATTTGCTGAGGAAGCAGTACTAATCTACAGAGAATTGTGAAACTGATGAGAGATTCAAATTACCCACGATTTGCCTTTGAGCCAAAACAAATGCAACATTTAGAAGCTCTTTCCCATTGGTATCTAAGAGAGTGGGGGAATTTTCACTGGGATACAAACTTTCTTTTAGGAAAAGGATATTTGATCCTGATAAGAAAAAGCATGTTCTTAATTAGTGTCTATTACTTACATGCCACCAGCAAAATAATGTTGTTGTTTTTTTTAACCTAAAATAACTCTTTACCCCATACCAATTATCCTCAGGTTTTCTAATTAGGTGAAGTGGTAATTTAGCCAGATTTTCTGCCCAAGTGTTTCACTGGATCTCTTAGGAACTTCTGAACAAAAGCGTGTTCAAAGAATCTTGCTAAAAATTTTAGGCCCTGAAAAGTAAATTTACTGCAAGTACACAGGCATTCTATGTACTCCTGTATGCTTCTTTCTGAAATCATTTGGTGCTGTTGCCCTATAAGAATGGTCTAAGGATGGATGAATGCCAAGTCAAAGGTATCTTCACAAAAGTAAAGGCACAATCTAGTAGGATGGTGATGATGGCACATGTAGTGAAGCGACGGAAAGACAGACATGGATAGTGGACATATGGACATTGTGGGGAAGGAACAGAGGGTGGGAGGCGTAAAGGAAGTAGCATGAAGGTCTGTACTATCATAAGTGAAGAAAATAGCTCTAGTCATTGCTCTGTGAGAAAAGGGGATCCTTCAGGGGTGCTGTGTGATGGTTTGGAGGGGTGGGAAGGGGGGATATACATATGACTAATCTGGGAACATACATATCTGTAAACAACAAAACTCTGTAAAAATTAAAAGTAAAATAAAAGTTAAAAAAAAAAAAAGTAAAAGCACAGTTTTGTTTGCTGACATTGGGCATACTAAATTCAGATTAAGATACACTGAGAAACCTAAAGGCGAATAAAAAGCTAATACTCCTTTGCAATACATAATTTCTGGAAGAAGGCTTAGTATAAATACCTATGAACAATTTTAAAATTTATAAAATACTATAATCTCCCCCCACTTCCACACATGTACGCTTTCTAACATAGCAAGTCTTATGAGCAGTTCTCATAATACTGCTACTGGAGGCAGGCAGTGAGATGTTCACTTTCCTGAAGAGAAATGCAGCCTGTGCTTATATGGCACCTTTTTCAAAATTCTCTCTCTCTGGTCCCTCGGGGAAGGAGTATGAAGTTAAAGTTAAGAGCATAGACTCTGAAGTCACACTATTTTTTATCCCAGGTCTCTCACCTACTCACTGTCTGATGTTGATCAAGCCCCTCAATCTCTCTGGGCCTCCACCTTGGTATCTATACACTAAGAGTTGCATTTAGCCTTTAGGGCTATTTTGGCATCGATAAGATCCACCTCTTTAGGAACTTCTTAAGAGGCTATGTTTTATGGCAGATTGAGATTCACAGGAAAATTGAGAGGAGGAGGGCACAGAGATTCCCTCTATTACCCTTGACCACACACATGCATGACCTCTCCCCAAATCAACATCCCTTATCAGAGTGGTACATTTGTTACAGCTGTTGCACCTACATGAGGATCACCACAGTTGACTGTGGCCTTCACTCTTGGTGGTGTACATCCTATGGGTTTTGTGCCATGTGACATGTATAATAACATGTATCCACCATCACAATATCAAACAGAGTAGATTCACTGCCCTAAAAAGCACTTGTGCCTCACCTAATCAGCTCCCTCTCCCTTCTCATCTACGGCAACCCCTGATATTTTTATGGTCTTCATAGTTACACCTTTTCTAGAATGTCATATAGTTGGAATCATATAGTATTGAGCCCTTTTTAGACTTACTTCTTTTACTTAGTCATATGCATTTAAAGTTCATGTCTTTTCATGTCTTGATAGCTCACTTTTTTTCACCTCTCCTGAGCTGTAATTGACAAAATTATAATACATTTAAAGTGTACAATATGATTTGATATATGTACACATTATGAAAGGCTTCCCATAGTAGAGTTAATTAACACATCCATCACCTAACATAGTAACTGTTTTTTTTTTTTTTTGGTGAGAACACAAGTTCTATTCAGCAAATTTCAATAATATAACAGTGTTATCAACTATAGGTACCATGTCATACATTAGATCTATATTCATCTTATAACTGAATGTACTATTCTACAGTGTTTCTATGAGCTCTTCTTCATTTATAACAATTTTATGTATTTATTTTTTAGACTGCATATGTAAGTGATACAATATAGTATTTGCCTTTTTCTGTCTGGCTTATTTCACTTAGCATAATACTCTTCCAGGTTTACCTTTTAATAAACCTTTAATAATATTCCATGATTACCCATGTCTTACTTAAGAAGTCTGATGTTGATCAAGCCCCTCAATCTCTCTGGGCCTCCACCTTGGTATCTATACACTAAGAGTTGCATTTAGCCTTTAGGCTATTTTGGCATCGATAAGATCCACCTCTTTAGGAACTTCTTAAGAGGCTATGTTTTATGGCAGATTGAGATTCACAGGAAAATTGAGAGGAGGAGGGCACAGAGATTCCCTCTATTACCCTTGACCACACACATGCATGACCTCTCCCCAAATCAACATCCCTTATCAGAGTGGTACATTTGTTACAGCTGTTGCACCTACATGAGGATCACCACAGTTGACTGTGGCCTTCACTCTTGGTGGTGTACATCCTATGGGTTTTGTGCCATGTGACATGTATAATAACATGTATCCACCATCACAATATCAAACAGAGTAGATTCACTGCCCTAAAAAGCACTTGTGCCTCACCTAATCAGCTCCCTCTCCCTTCTCATCTACGGCAACCCCTGATATTTTTATGGTCTTCATAGTTACACCTTTTCTAGAATGTCATATAGTTGGAATCATATAGTATTGAGCCCTTTTTAGACTTACTTCTTTTACTTAGTCATATGCATTTAAAGTTCATGTCTTTTCATGTCTTGATAGCTCACTTTTTTTCACCTCTCCTGAGCTGTAATTGACAAAATTATAATACATTTAAAGTGTACAATATGATTTGATATATGTACACATTATGAAAGGCTTCCCATAGTAGAGTTAATTAACACATCCATCACCTAACATAGTAACTGTTTTTTTTTTTTTTTGGTGAGAACACAAGTTCTATTCAGCAAATTTCAATAATATAACAGTGTTATCAACTATAGGTACCATGTCATACATTAGATCTATATTCATCTTATAACTGAATGTACTATTCTACAGTGTTTCTATGAGCTCTTCTTCATTTATAACAATTTTATGTATTTATTTTTTAGACTGCATATGTAAGTGATACAATATAGTATTTGCCTTTTTCTGTCTGGCTTATTTCACTTAGCATAATACTCTTCCAGGTTTACCTATGTAGTTGTAATGACAAGATTTCCTACTTTCTCGTAGTTGAATAATATTCCACTGAATATATATACCCTATTTTCTTGATCCATTCATCTGTTAAAAGATGCTTAAGTTGTTTCCAATGCTATGATTATTATTAATAATGCTGCAGTGAACATGAGAATACCAACAGTTCTTTTAAATAATGCTTTTATGGCCTTTGGATCTAAACCTAGAAGTGTGATTACTGGATCACATGGTAGTTCTGGATTTAAATTCTTAAAGAAACTGCATACTACTTTCCATGGTGGCTGTGGTGATGGTGGTGGTTTAGTCACTAACTCTTTGTGACCCTGTGGACTGTAGCCTGCCAGGCTCCTCTGTCCATAGGAGTTTTCAGGTAAGAATACTGAAGTAGGTTGTCATTTCCTTCTCTGGGGACCTAGCTGATCCACTAAACACACATACATCTCCTCCACTGCAGGCAAATTCTTTACCAACTAAGCCACCAGGGAAGCTTAAAAGCTATACCAGTTCCTATCCCCACCAACAGCGCACAGGGGACAACCTCACCAGCCTTTGCTATCTCATGAACTTTTGATAATACACATCCTACCAGTTGTGAAGTGATATCACATTGTGGTTTTCATTGTGGCTATCATGATGATTAATGATATTAAACAGTTTTTCATATACCTGTTGTCCATTCACATATCTTCTTTTTTAAAAGCTATTTATTCACTGAGATATAATTGCCATATAACATTATATTAGTTTCAGGTATACAACATAGTGATTTAATATGTCTATGCCTCACAAAACGATCAATCAGCCTAATTAATATCTATCACCACATATAGTACACAATTTGTTTTCTTGTGAGGAGAACTTTTTAAATCTATTCTCTTAGCAATATTCAAATGTACAATACAGCACTGCTAATTATAGTCATCATGCTGTATGTTATATCCCCGGGACTTACTTATTTTTGCAACAGGAAGTCTGTACTTTTTGACCACCTTCACCCATTTTGCCCATCCCTACTTCTGGACACCACTAGAAGATTCTCTGTATCTATGAATTCATTTTGGGGGGAGGTTCAATTAGGTATATCAGTGAGACTGTATGGAATTTATCTTTCTCCATCTGACTTATTTCACTTAGAATAATGCTCTCAGGTTCTTCCATGTTGTTCCAAATGCAAAAATGTTCTTCGTTTTTATAGCTGCTTAATATCCCATTGTTTCTATACACTTATCACAACTTCTTTATTCAGTCACTCATCAATGGATACTTAGGTTGTTTCCATGTCTTGACTATTCTGAATAACGCTGCAATGAACATGGAGGTTCAAATATCTTTTCAAGTGTGATTACTGGATCACATGGTAGTTCTGGATTTAAATTCTTAAAGAAACTGCATACTACTTTCCATGGTGGCTGTGGTGATGGTGGTGGTTTAGTCACTAACTCTTTGTGACCCTGTGGACTGTAGCCTGCCAGGCTCCTCTGTCCATAGGAGTTTTCAGGTAAGAATACTGAAGTAGGTTGTCATTTCCTTCTCTGGGGACCTAGCTGATCCACTAAACACACATACATCTCCTCCACTGCAGGCAAATTCTTTACCAACTAAGCCACCAGGGAAGCTTAAAAGCTATACCAGTTCCTATCCCCACCAACAGCGCACAGGGGACAACCTCACCAGCCTTTGCTATCTCATGAACTTTTGATAATACACATCCTACCAGTTGTGAAGTGATATCACATTGTGGTTTTCATTGTGGCTATCATGATGATTAATGATATTAAACAGTTTTTCATATACCTGTTGTCCATTCACATATCTTCTTTTTTAAAAGCTATTTATTCACTGAGATATAATTGCCATATAACATTATATTAGTTTCAGGTATACAACATAGTGATTTAATATGTCTATGCCTCACAAAACGATCAATCAGCCTAATTAATATCTATCACCACATATAGTACACAATTTGTTTTCTTGTGAGGAGAACTTTTTAAATCTATTCTCTTAGCAATATTCAAATGTACAATACAGCACTGCTAATTATAGTCATCATGCTGTATGTTATATCCCCGGGACTTACTTATTTTTGCAACAGGAAGTCTGTACTTTTTGACCACCTTCACCCATTTTGCCCATCCCTACTTCTGGACACCACTAGAAGATTCTCTGTATCTATGAATTCATTTTGGGGGGAGGTTCAATTAGGTATATCAGTGAGACTGTATGGAATTTATCTTTCTCCATCTGACTTATTTCACTTAGAATAATGCTCTCAGGTTCTTCCATGTTGTTCCAAATGCAAAAATGTTCTTCGTTTTTATAGCTGCTTAATATCCCATTGTTTCTATACACTTATCACAACTTCTTTATTCAGTCACTCATCAATGGATACTTAGGTTGTTTCCATGTCTTGACTATTCTGAATAACGCTGCAATGAACATGGAGGTTCAAATATCTTTTCAAGTTAGTGTTTTCATTTGCCTCAAATAAATACACAGAAGTGGAACTGCTAGATCAGATGTAGTTCTATTTTTAATTTTTTGAGGAACCTCCAAACTGTGTTCCAGAGTAAGTGTACCAATTTACATTCCCACCAACAGTGCTGGAGGGTTCCCTTTTCTCCGCATGCTCACCAACACTTTTTATTTGTTGTGTTTTTCATAATAGTCTTTTTTTTTTTTTTTAACAGTTGTGAGGTTTGGTTTTGACATGCATTTCCCTGATGATTTGTATTATTGAGCACTGTTTTATGTACCATTTGGCCACTTTTTATGTCTTCTACAGAAAAATGTCTATTTAGATATTCACATATCTCTGCTCATTTTAAAATCAAGTTTTTTGTCATCTTTTTTATACATACATATTAATATAATTGAGTTGTATGAATTCTTTATATATTTTAGATATTAACCCCTTATGAGATAATATGATATGCAAATAGTTTCTTCCTTTTGATATATCATCATTTCATTTTGTTAATTATTACCTTTTTTGTGCAGAAATTTTTCAGTTTCACATAGTCCTACTTATTTCTGCTTTTGCTTGTTTTTGGTGCCAAATCCAAAAACATCATTGCTAAAACCAATGTCAAGGAGTGTACTTCCTATATTTTTTTCTAAGAATTTCACGACTTCAGGTCTTACATTCAAGTCTAATTTGTTTTGTATTAATTTTTGTGTATGGTGTAAGATAGTGACTCAGTTTCTTCTTTTGCATGTGGTCCAGTTTTCACAAAACCATTTATTGAAGAGGCCGTTCTTATCCTTTTGCACACTTTTAGTTCTTTTGTCATAAATTAATTGACCATAATACATGGGATTATTTCTGGGATCTTCATTCTGTTCCATCAATCTATGTGTTTGATTTATGCCAACAGGATTCAGATTATTACAACTTTGTAATGTAGTTTGAAGCCATGAAGCATGATACCTCCAGCTTACTTACTCTTTCTCAAGATTGCTTGTCTATTTAAGGTTTCTTGTATTACTTTACAAATACTGTTTTATTTCATGAAATACAAGTATTGGTCTATTTCATGAAAAATACCATTGGAAATTTTATAGTTATCACATTGAATCTGTAGATAGCTTTTGGTAGTATGAACATGTTAACAATATTAATTTTTCCAGTCCATGAGCATAAAATTTCTTTCCACTGATGTGTTCTTAAATTGGTTTCATCAGTGTCTTATAGTTGCCATTGTATTTTTTCACCTTTTTGCTTAGATTTATACGTTTGGGTTGTTTCGGGGTTTTCCAGGTGGCTCATCGGTAAAGAATTTGCCTGCAGTGCGGGAGCCATGGCAGACGCAGGTTCAATCCCTGGGTCAGGAAGATCCCCTGGAGGAAGGGATGGCAACTCATTCTAGTATTCTTGCCTGGAGAATCCCCATGGACAGAGAAGGTTGGCAGGCTACAGTCTATAGGGTGTCAAAGAGTCAGATATGACTGAAGCAACTTAGCACTCATGCACACATGGATGGGTTTTTGATACAAATAAATGAATTGTTTTTCTTAATTTCTCTTTCTGATAGTCCCTTATTACTATATAGAAATGCAACTGATTTTTGTATACAGATTTTATATTTTACATCTTTACTGAATTCATTCATTAGTTCTAACAGATTTTGTGGGGGAAGTTTTTAAGGGTCTTCTATCTATAATTTCATCTGCAAATAGTGACAGTTCTACTTCTCCCTTTCTGACTTAGATTCATTTTATTTATTTATTTATTTGATTTGCTGTGACTAGAACTTCCAGTACTATGGAGAATAAACGTGGAGAAAGTGAATATCCTTGCCTTGTTCCTAATTTCAGAACAAATGCTATCAGCTTTTCAGTGTTAAGTAGAATGTCACCTGTGGACTTGTCACATATTGACTTTATTTTATTGAAGTATGTTCCATCTATACTCACTTTGTTGAGTTTTTTGCTGCTTCTCTGTGCTGAACCTGGGGATATAGCTGGAGGAATGAACTCACACCTATCTAACAAACTGCTTCTTTCTTTGCTATATTATGAAATTCATGCATACAAGCTCCACTGGCTTTCAGCACTAGGCAATTTGGGGGCCCATCCCTCAGCAGTCATAAAACTTGGGAGATGACATGTGTAAACAATCTCCTTCGAGAGTGAAGCTTGCAACTTGGTTCTATCATTGGAGCAAGCCAAATGGAGAAGGCAGGGAATGCCCACCATCTCTTTCAGGCACTGGGGAAGATCCCAGTAAGCAAACTATTGTTGTTCAGTTGCTAAGTCATGCCCAACTCTTCACGACCCCGTGGACTGCAGCATGCCAGGCTTCACTGTTCTTCAACATCTGTGGGCTAATTAGGAGCCAATCCTCAAGTAGCTGGGAAAAATATGTCATCAAATCTCTTCCAGGGTGAGTTATATAAATAAGATTGTATTATGTTCAGTGTGTCTGATTCTTTGTGATACCATGGACTGTATCCTGGCAGCCTCCTCTGTCCATGGAATTTTCCAGGCAGTACCACTGGAGTGGATTGCCATTTCCTTCTCCAGGGGATCTGCCCAACCCAGGGTTAGAACCCACACCTCTTGCATCCCCTGCACTGGCAGGTGGATTCTTTCCCGCTGCACCACCTGAGAAGCCCTAAAGAATGTCAAAACAAAGGGAGCTAAACAGTGACATGTGACAATGACAGAGGCAGTAGTAGCCAAAGAATAATCAAGGTCTTCATTTCCCACTGATTTTTCTGAAAGTTGTAAATTCATCTCTTATTAATGCAAAATCAGCATGATAAATGTCAGTCTTTCTGTCCACATAACTATTAAAGCATAATATCTATAGCCTAATATTCCGCAATACTAATACAGTCACTTAACAGAATTATAAGAAGCCAGAAATTCTAGTTTCTGCTGATTTGTTTTCAATCAAATGAAACTGAAAACACTGATATTTGCTTATCTCATTAAACATGCAGTAAAACATCTGATTATATAGAAAAGAGAAATGGAGTTGGATTCTTTGCCTAAGTCTCGACCCAGAGAAGTCTTAAGGAAAGATAGTTGCTTACTTCACTTTGAAATAATAAAACAAAAATGTTTGATATATTATATTCATAAACTGTTAACCAATCAACAATGTATGTATACTCACTTTGTTGAGTTTTTGCTGCTTTCGGAACGGGATATAGCTGGAGGAATGAACTCACACCTATCTAACAAACTGCTTCTTTCTTTGCTATATTATGAAATTCATGCATACAAGCTCCACTGGCTTTCAGCACTAGGCAATTTGGGGGCCCATCCCTCAGCAGTCATAAAACTTGGGAGATGACATGTGTAAACAATCTCCTTCGAGAGTGAAGCTTGCAACTTGGTTCTATCATTGGAGCAAGCCAAATGGAGAAGGCAGGGAATGCCCACCATCTCTTTCAGGCACTGGGGAAGATCCCAGTAAGCAAACTATTGTTGTTCAGTTGCTAAGTCATGCCCAACTCTTCACGACCCCGTGGACTGCAGCATGCCAGGCTTCACTGTTCTTCAACATCTGTGGGCTAATTAGGAGCCAATCCTCAGAAGTAGCTGGGAAAAATATGTCATCAAATCTCTTCCAGGGTGAGTTATATAAATAAGATTGTATTATGTTCAGTGTGTCTGATTCTTTGTGATACCATGGACTGTATCCTGGCAGCCTCCTCTGTCCATGGAATTTTCCAGGCAGTACCACTGGAGTGGATTGCCATTTCCTTCTCCAGGGGATCTGCCCAACCCAGGGTTAGAACCCACACCTCTTGCATCCCCTGCACTGGCAGGTGGATTCTTTCCCGCTGCACCACCTGAGAAGCCCTAAAGAATGTCAAAACAAAGGGAGCTAAACAGTGACATGTGACAATGACAGAGGCAGTAGTAGCCAAAGAATAATCAAGGTCTTCATTTCCCACTGATTTTTCTGAAAGTTGTAAATTCATCTCTTATTAATGCAAAATCAGCATGATAAATGTCAGTCTTTCTGTCCACATAACTATTAAAGCATAATATCTATAGCCTAATATTCCGCAATACTAATACAGTCACTTAACAGAATTATAAGAAGCCAGAAATTCTAGTTTCTGCTGATTTGTTTTCAATCAAATGAAACTGAAAACACTGATATTTGCTTATCTCATTAAACATGCAGTAAAACATCTGATTATATAGAAAAGAGAAATGGAGTTGGATTCTTTGCCTAAGTCTCGACCCAGAGAAGTCTTAAGGGAAAGATAGTTGCTTACTTCACTTTGAAATAATAAAACAAAAAATGTTTGATATATTATATTCATAAACTGTTAACCAATCAACAATGTATGTATTCATAGAAGTATATCAGCAGTGTGTATATTCATATAGCATCCTTGTTCTAAATTACTTCCAATTGTTCAATTTCATATTTTTTCAAATGGTAATACCACAGGGAACACATATTTTAAAATACACTTATTGACTTGGCAAAATTATGGAACAGCAATAATAGTTTTAAAATCTTCCTTCAACAGAAGTAATGAAATTTTGTTTCAAGGAACTACACTAGTGCACCCTCAGCCAGTTAGATAGTCAGACAGAGAACATAATGAACAGGATTGTATTTCTTTCCATCTTTGCTTGTAGACTGGCTGACTTCAGACTGTACATATAATGTTCTCATAGAACTGTGTTTTTAATTGTCTCTCTCTTTTCTCTTAATGGTTCAGCCATGGCTAGCACATTTAACCATAGAAAACAACTGTATTTATTTTTATCAATGAATACTAAAGCTTATCATCTCTTTAGAATATAGCATTGAGTGCTATAACATTTATGTGACATCTTTTTCAAAATTCTCTCTCTCTGGTCCCTCAGGGAAGGAGTATGAAGTTAAAGTTAAGAGCATAGACTCTGAAGTCACACTATTTTTTATCCCAGGTCTCTCACCTACTCACTGTCTGGTATTGATCAAGCTCCTCAATCTCTCTGGGCCTCCACCTTGGTATCTATATAGTAAGAGTTACATTTAGCCTTTAGGGCTATTTTGGCATCAATGAGATCCACCTCTTTAGGAACTTCTTAAGAGACTATGTTTTACGGCAGATTGAGATTCACAGGAAAATTGAGAGGAGGAGGGCACAGAGATTCCCTCTATTACCCTTGACCACACACATGCATGACCTCTCCCCAAATCAACATCCCTTATCAGAGTGGTACATTTGTTACAGCTGTTGCACCTACATGAGGATCACCACAGTTGACTGTGGCCTTCACTCTTGGTGTTGTACATCCTATGGGTTTTGTGCCATGTGATATGTACAATGACATGTATCCACCATCACAATATCAAACAAGAGTAGATTCACTGCTCTAAAAAGCACTTGTGCCTCACCTAATCAGCTCCCTCTCCCCTCTAATCTATGGCAACCCCTGGGATTATCACACTGAACCATAGAAAACAATTTTATTTGTTTTTATCAATGAATACCAAAGGTCATTATCTCTTTAGAATATAGGATTGAGTCCTCCCCATCCTCCACTTGATGACTAAATCAATGCCAAGTATAGTGACTCCATGGTAAATAATCCACCAGCATGCAAGAGACCTGGGTTTGATCCCTGGGCTGAGATCTCCTGGAGGAGAAAATGGCAACCTACCTATAATATAGCCTGGGAAAGTCTTATGGACAGAGGAACCTGGCAATAATAGTTTTAAAATCTTCCTTCAACAGAAGTAATGAAATTTTGTTTCAAGGAACTACACTAGTGCACCCTCAGCCAGTTAGATAGTCAGACAGAGAACATAATGAACAGGATTGTATTTCTTTCCATCTTTGCTTGTAGACTGGCTGACTTCAGACTGTACATATAATGTTCTCATAGAACTGTGTTTTTAATTGTCTCTCTCTTTTCTCTTAATGGTTCAGCCATGGCTAGCACATTTAACCATAGAAAACAACTGTATTTATTTTTATCAATGAATACTAAAGCTTATCATCTCTTTAGAATATAGCATTGAGTGCTATAACATTTATGTGACATCTTTTTCAAAATTCTCTCTCTCTGGTCCCTCAGGGAAGGAGTATGAAGTTAAAGTTAAGAGCATAGACTCTGAAGTCACACTATTTTTTATCCCAGGTCTCTCACCTACTCACTGTCTGGTATTGATCAAGCTCCTCAATCTCTCTGGGCCTCCACCTTGGTATCTATATAGTAAGAGTTACATTTAGCCTTTAGGGCTATTTTGGCATCAATGAGATCCACCTCTTTAGGAACTTCTTAAGAGACTATGTTTTACGGCAGATTGAGATTCACAGGAAAATTGAGAGGAGGAGGGCACAGAGATTCCCTCTATTACCCTTGACCACACACATGCATGACCTCTCCCCAAATCAACATCCCTTATCAGAGTGGTACATTTGTTACAGCTGTTGCACCTACATGAGGATCACCACAGTTGACTGTGGCCTTCACTCTTGGTGTTGTACATCCTATGGGTTTTGTGCCATGTGATATGTACAATGACATGTATCCACCATCACAATATCAAACAAGAGTAGATTCACTGCTCTAAAAAGCACTTGTGCCTCACCTAATCAGCTCCCTCTCCCCTCTAATCTATGGCAACCCCTGGGATTATCACACTGAACCATAGAAAACAATTTTATTTGTTTTTATCAATGAATACCAAAGGTCATTATCTCTTTAGAATATAGGATTGAGTCCTCCCCATCCTCCACTTGATGACTAAATCAATGCCAAGTATAGTGACTCCATGGTAAATAATCCACCAGCATGCAAGAGACCTGGGTTTGATCCCTGGGCTGAGATCTCCTGGAGGAGAAAATGGCAACCTACCTATAATATAGCCTGGGAAAGTCTTATGGACAGAGGAGCCTGGCAATCTGCAGTCCATGAGGTTACAACGAGTTGGACATGACTGACCATATACGCTTCTACTATGGTCAACCCTCAATTTTAAGTTCAAAATATCTTTGCATTTAATGTTTAGTCACAGGTAACAGAAACTACTCTAGCTAGTTTAAGATGAAAAGCATTTAGTGCAGGAAATTAGGTGCCTGGAAATCGTTTGAGGGGCTAAAAGTAACATTTGTGTTGAATCTCCAGAAAAGACTCTCTCTAGAAACTCTCATAGAATTGTGCCTCCAAGCAAGTGTCTACCTTCACCATGATCAGAAGAATCAAGGAAGCATGTACCGTTCCACATCTCTTCTTGCAGGATACAGGAAATGTGAAGCTGTCACCACATCCAGATCCACGACCACGCTCATTTAGACAAGCTTCAAGTCAGTGAAGTAGATGCCAAGCACCATCCCTAACAACACCTATGAAGCTAGGTACCATGCATAGGCCAATAATTGCTATTTCGTAAAACCAAATGCCATGACTAAGGTCACTAGCAGAAATAGCATAAGTACCAACCTGCATTGCCAAAAGACAGGTGTGTCTGCTCAATGAAATTCAAGGGCATTTGGAACCTGAATGGTGAAGCAGTCTGAGAAAAGCAGTCTGTAACTTTTCAACCTTTGTCAGTAAAGCATGTTCCAAGATGCCTGAAATGGACCGAAGTGAGTCACTGTGTGATATATGTCATAGGACCTAAGAATTCATTAGCAAGAGAGGAACTAAATGAACAATGGAACATTTATACTAAAAATTAACATGCTATTAACAAGAATATACATATACAATGAAATGGAAAACCAATAGTGTATATATTAAGCATAAAATCAAATGTCAGAAAAGCTACATACACATAGATTTAAATATATATGTATAATTAAGTACATGGAATATACAGTTACATTATGTAAGAGCATAACTAAATTTAAATGTGAACTAAATGTTTAACAAGATATCATATACAAAAATGATTACTCAACGATGCTTGGAACCATGGACCCTGACCATCCAATCCTGGAGGAGAAAATGGCAACCTACCTATAATATAGCCTGGGAAAGTCTTATGGACAGAGGAGCCTGGCAATCTGCAGTCCATGAGGTTACAACGAGTTGGACATGACTGACCATATACGCTTCTACTATGGTCAACCCTCAATTTTAAGTTCAAAATATCTTTGCATTTAATGTTTAGTCACAGGTAACAGAAACTACTCTAGCTAGTTTAAGATGAAAAGCATTTAGTGCAGGAAATTAGGTGCCTGGAAATCGTTTGAGGGGCTAAAAGTAACATTTGTGTTGAATCTCCAGAAAAGACTCTCTCTAGAAACTCTCATAGAATTGTGCCTCCAAGCAAGTGTCTACCTTCACCATGATCAGAAGAATCAAGGAAGCATGTACCGTTCCACATCTCTTCTTGCAGGATACAGGAAATGTGAAGCTGTCACCACATCCAGATCCACGACCACGCTCATTTAGACAAGCTTCAAGTCAGTGAAGTAGATGCCAAGCACCATCCCTAACAACACCTATGAAGCTAGGTACCATGCATAGGCCAATAATTGCTATTTCGTAAAACCAAATGCCATGACTAAGGTCACTAGCAGAAATAGCATAAGTACCAACCTGCATTGCCAAAAGACAGGTGTGTCTGCTCAATGAAATTCAAGGGCATTTGGAACCTGAATGGTGAAGCAGTCTGAGAAAAGCAGTCTGTAACTTTTCAACCTTTGTCAGTAAAGCATGTTCCAAGATGCCTGAAATGGACCGAAGTGAGTCACTGTGTGATATATGTCATAGGACCTAAGAATTCATTAGCAAGAGAGGAACTAAATGAACAATGGAACATTTATACTAAAAAAATTAACATGCTATTAACAAGAATATACATATACAATGAAATGGAAAAACCAATAGTGTATATATTAAGCATAAAATCAAATGTCAGAAAAGCTACATACACATAGATTTAAATATATATGTATAATTAAGTACATGGGAATATACAGTTACATTATGTAAGAGCATAACTAAATTTAAATGTGTAGAAGACTGAAGTTTGTATGACAAGTTATATATAGTGTTACTTTTGAAAAAGATGGTGTAAAAGAGAAATAAGTAGCCAAGTGACAAATGTACATTTTTCTATCAGTATTTCTCTATTGTTGAAGCACAGAAGATAACTTTTTAAATGTAATTTTACAAAGAAAATTGTATATAAAAATGTAAAATGACATAAAGAAATATCTATACTATGTTGCTAAACTAAGCAAAGTACACTGCAAATTACTATCTTTATTATGATCTCATTAGGGGAAATATTATATCTATTTCTACTTTATATATTATATACACACATATGTATATGATATATGGTGATGGTGGTTTAGTTGGCAAGTCATGTCCTACTCTTGTGACTGTATGGGTTGTAGACTGCCAGGCTCCTTTGTCCATGGGCTTTCCCAGACAAACACGCTGGAGTGGGTCCACTTCCCAATGCAGGGGATCTTCCCAACCCAGGAATCAAACCCAGGTCTTCCATAGTGCAGGCAGATTCATTACCACTGAACCAGCAGGAAAGCCCATATAATATACATACAATCATACTAATTATATATGTTATTAATATATACATTGTTCTATATACCTTATATATTATATACATTTGTGTACATACCTATTTTATGTATACACTCATATGTGATATGAATATATACACATGTATTTATACATACTTAAATGCTTCCATACATTAAACAAAGTATGGATGTATATACATCACCTAGGGTATACTTTTGAGAATTGGGCTGTCCTAAATGAAGATGATTTTCACGTTTTCCTATCTACATGTTCATGTAATTTAACATTTAAAAATGCAATTTTTTGGATTAAGGTTTATTATTTTCATAAAATAACATTTATTATTTTAAGAATTAAAACTATGCATAAAGAAACAAAAAGAAAAGTAAAAACTCATCCCACTATCCACTCCAATTCCTGCTCTCCAGAAATAAATGTCAAAATCTGGTGGATAACATTTAAAATATCATGATATGCCTTTGTTCATGTATGATAGTGATATAGACAGATAAATAGAAAAAATGTAATCTGCTTCTGCTAATGTTAGAATAATATACTAAATTCATTTTTGCTTGATTTACAAATAAGAATTAAGATAAAAACAAAAGTAACTGTTACACTTCCAAAATAGGTGTATTCACAAGCATTATTCCTCTCAGAGTAGGACAACATGGTATTGGGGTTCTTGCCGTAAAGATACTAAAACATAATCACTTGTTTAAGAACTGGAAAAGAGGAAATGAAAGTAATTCTTTCTAATGTGCGATATAATTATCCACATAGGGAAACCCACAGACTCTCATCCAAGTATCTAGAAAATAATCAAGAGTTAATTAAACTAGCTGAATGTAGTATCAACACAGAAAAGTCAATTAATCAGACATCTGCTTCTGACCATAATGACAAACATGGGTCATATATAGTCTTTTCCATAAATCATTAGAAAACTGGACAAATAGAGAAACAATTATTTTTGGACATCAGACAAGAGGCAGCATTGTGGTCCATGAGAGAAAGGAAGCAAGTGAGGTAATCCTGAATAATCACCCTGGCTTTCTGCCTGGAGGCAACATCCAGACCACGGGCAAAGGAAAGGAGAATCTCAGTCAGCCTTGGCACTCTCTTAGTTTAGCAGATGGAGAAGGAACTGAAGAAAGCTGAGACAGCTAGAAACTGTGGGGCAGAACTTTATAGAAGGAGTTATTAAAGAAAAGAACTTCAGAAACAGGCATTGAGATCCCTTACATGTAGGTAAAACTCAATGGAAGTCAGGTCACGAGCTGTGAGGTAAACAATCATCAGATCCTGCATAAGGCAGGAAGGCCTCTGAGCTCTGATGAGCCAGTGTAGAGATTCTTCAGTCATCATGAAGGTCTTCAAGAGATTCCAAGAGAGGTCAATACCTCAATAAAGAAATCAAAGTATACCCTACATATTCCATAGAAATGCTTAAAAATAAAAATTAAATGGATTATACTAATCTTCATATAAGCTAAATGCCTACCAGATCAAACCACAGCATTCTCTGGACAGCAAGGAGATCAAACCAGTGAATCTTAAAGGAAATCAACCCTGAATATTCATTGGAAGGACTGATGCTGAAGCTAAAGCTACAACACTTTGGCCACCAGATGCGGACAGCCAACTCATTGGAAAAGACCCTGCTGCTGAGAAACTCTGAGGACAAGAGAAGGGGGCAGCCGTATGTGATGGATGGATGGCCTCATCAACTCAATAGACATGAGTTTGAGCAAACTCTAGGAGACAGTGAGGACAGGCCCTGCATGCTGCAGTTCATGGGGACACAAAGAGTCATATACGACTTAGCAACTGAACAACAACATAAATCTATAAAATTATAGACATTCCAATGTAACCCACAGACTCTCATCCAAGTATCTAGAAAATAATCAAGAGTTAATTAAACTAGCTGAATGTAGTATCAACACAGAAAAGTCAATTAATCAGACATCTGCTTCTGACCATAATGACAAACATGGGTCATATATAGTCTTTTCCATAAATCATTAGAAAACTGGACAAATAGAGAAACAATTATTTTTGGACATCAGACAAGAGGCAGCATTGTGGTCCATGAGAGAAAGGAAGCAAGTGAGGTAATCCTGAATAATCACCCTGGCTTTCTGCCTGGAGGCAACATCCAGACCACGGGCAAAGGAAAGGAGAATCTCAGTCAGCCTTGGCACTCTCTTAGTTTAGCAGATGGAGAAGGAACTGAAGAAAGCTGAGACAGCTAGAAACTGTGGGGCAGAACTTTATAGAAGGAGTTATTAAAGAAAAGAACTTCAGAAACAGGCATTGAGATCCCTTACATGTAGGTAAAACTCAATGGAAGTCAGGTCACGAGCTGTGAGGTAAACAATCATCAGATCCTGCATAAGGCAGGAAGGCCTCTGAGCTCTGATGAGCCAGTGTAGAGATTCTTCAGTCATCATGAAGGTCTTCAAGAGATTCCAAGAGAGGTCAATACCTCAATAAAGAAATCAAAGTATACCCTACATATTCCATAGAAATGCTTAAAAATAAAAATTAAATGGATTATACTAATCTTCATATAAGCTAAATGCCTACCAGATCAAACCACAGCATTCTCTGGACAGCAAGGAGATCAAACCAGTGAATCTTAAAGGAAATCAACCCTGAATATTCATTGGAAGGACTGATGCTGAAGCTAAAGCTACAACACTTTGGCCACCAGATGCGGACAGCCAACTCATTGGAAAAGACCCTGCTGCTGAGAAACTCTGAGGACAAGAGAAGGGGGCAGCCGTATGTGATGGATGGATGGCCTCATCAACTCAATAGACATGAGTTTGAGCAAACTCTAGGAGACAGTGAGGACAGGCCCTGCATGCTGCAGTTCATGGGGACACAAAGAGTCATATACGACTTAGCAACTGAACAACAACATAAATCTATAAAATTATAGACATTCCGCAATGTAACTTCACAAGGTCTTTCACACAATTTTAAAATTACTGCACATGCAAAGAAGCAAGAAGTTATAGCATGCAGGAGAAAAATCAGTCTATAGAAACAGACTGAAATGTGACAGGGAGGTGATTAGCAAATAAGGACATTACAACAGCTAGCATAAATATGCTCAATATGTTCAGAGATTTAGAAACAAAACAGAAATGACGAAGACAGAAATACAAGCTGCAGAATGTACCAAATAAAATGTCTAGAGATAAAATGTGAAATGTAAAATTCACAGAATGGGATTAAGAGCCTTTGCCGACTTAACAATAGAACCAATCCAAACTGATGAGCAGAGGGAAAGAGAGACTGAATTACCAATGGATAGAGCTTCAGTGACCTGTGGGACAATAGGAAGCAGTCCAGTATACCTTTATTTGGAGTTAAGAAGGAAAAGCGATAAGTGAATTAAGAAGATCACAAGATAAAAGGTACAAAGTCAATTTGACTTTTCAACTCTAGCAATAAATAGTTGAATGTTTAAGTTTAAAAACATTATTTATAATAGCATAAAAATGTAAAAATTTCAACATATATTTAGTTAAAAGATATGCACATCCTGGACATTGAAAATTATAAAATATGATTAAAATAAGTTGAGACCTTAATAAATGGTGAGATATGCCATATTCATGAGTTGGAAGATTCAATACTGTTAAGATTTTAATTCTCCAAATTGGTCTACAGATTCAACTTCATTTATGTGAAACTAAGAAAGACAAATATTATTCAAAATGAAGAAAGCACAGCAACAGTAAACAGGAACACATATTAATAGAATGAGTGACTGTTAAAAGTCACAGATTATATGAGTGTATGTTTATCAAAGTTTATAGAACTGAGCATTTGAAATGGGTGCATTTTGTTATAGATGTAAATTCTACCTTAATAAAGATAATTTAAAAATAAGTCAATTGACTTTCAGTAGGCTAGCAAAAATTGGAAACCTTGAAAAAAATAACCCATTTATAATAGCAACTACAACTAAAAATCATCTAGAAAGAAATCTTCCCAAAGTCTACAATGCCTGTGTTTGTACAAATGTCTCTATGTGTGTTTTCCTATAGTCAATCAACTTATGCTTGACTGTATTTTCACTTATTAGTATTCTGTTTTATTTTGGCCTCTGTATTAGAAAATGCTTTAATTTATGTAATGGATTTTCTCCCTTATATTTCTTTTCCATGATTTACAAGTTTCCTTTTCAAATATTGTCATTATCTTATAACATTTTGACTACTTTATTCTTTGAGAGGTTGTTTATGCATGTTACTATGATATTTTAATGTTTGTGAATTATGAAGGACAATGTATTTGAACTATTTTATCTCTATTTCTTTAGGTGAGTGTTTACATGTATAGATCGTTCATGTGATTTTAGCTTATGTACAATTGCTGCAATTTTATATAGTACCTACATTTAGGTTCTGTGTTCTGCTTTTTATAATTATTTATTTTTATATTTAATAAATACAAACATTTTAAAAAACGATAAGTGAATTAAGAAGATCACAAGATAAAAGGTACAAAGTCAATTTGACTTTTCAACTCTAGCAATAAATAGTTGAATGTTTAAGTTTAAAAACATTATTTATAATAGCATAAAAATGTAAAAATTTCAACATATATTTAGTTAAAAGATATGCACATCCTGGACATTGAAAATTATAAAATATGATTAAAATAAGTTGAGACCTTAATAAATGGTGAGATATGCCATATTCATGAGTTGGAAGATTCAATACTGTTAAGATTTTAATTCTCCAAATTGGTCTACAGATTCAACTTCATTTATGTGAAACTAAGAAAGACAAATATTATTCAAAATGAAGAAAGCACAGCAACAGTAAACAGGAACACATATTAATAGAATGAGTGACTGTTAAAAGTCACAGATTATATGAGTGTATGTTTATCAAAGTTTATAGAACTGAGCATTTGAAATGGGTGCATTTTGTTATAGATGTAAATTCTACCTTAATAAAGATAATTTAAAAATAAGTCAATTGACTTTCAGTAGGCTAGCAAAAATTGGAAACCTTGAAAAAAATAACCCATTTATAATAGCAACTACAACTAAAAATCATCTAGAAAGA
This sequence comes from Tragulus kanchil, assembly GCA_022376925.1. Lineage (NCBI taxonomy): Eukaryota > Metazoa > Chordata > Mammalia > Artiodactyla > Tragulidae > Tragulus > Tragulus kanchil. The sequence goes on along the minus strand of JAIOJX010000004.1, from coordinate 237,019,739 downwards.
AATCTTCCCAAAGTCTACAATGCCTGTGTTTGTACAAATGTCTCTATGTGTGTTTTCCTATAGTCAATCAACTTATGCTTGACTGTATTTTCACTTATTAGTATTCTGTTTTATTTTGGCCTCTGTATTAGAAAATGCTTTAATTTATGTAATGGATTTTCTCCCTTATATTTCTTTTCCATGATTTACAAGTTTCCTTTTCAAATATTGTCATTATCTTATAACATTTTGACTACTTTATTCTTTGAGAGGTTGTTTATGCATGTTACTATGATATTTTAATGTTTGTGAATTATGAAGGACAATGTATTTGAACTATTTTATCTCTATTTCTTTAGGTGAGTGTTTACATGTATAGATCGTTCATGTGATTTTAGCTTATGTACAATTGCTGCAATTTTATATAGTACCTACATTTAGGTTCTGTGTTCTGCTTTTTATAATTATTTATTTTTATATTTAATAAATACACATTTTATAGTAATTTTTCCTTTAAAGTTTTTTATTTTATACTGCAGTATAGACCATTAACAATGCTGTGTTAGTTTCAGTTGTACAGCAAAGTGATCATGTTGTACATATACATGTACCTATTTTTTTTCAAGCTCTTTTCCCATTTAGGCTGTTACAAAATATTGAGCACAGTTTCCTGTGCTATACATTATGTCTTTGTTGGTTAGTTACCTTAAATATAGATTCCCAGGGGACACTAGTGGCAAAAAACCTGCCTGCCAATGCAGGAGACCTGGGTTCGATCCCTGGGCCAGGAAGATCCCCTGGAGGAAGGTATGGCAACCCACTGCAGTATTCTTGCCTAAAGAATCCCACGGGCCGAAGAAGGCTACAGCCCATAGCCTGTAGAGAGGCTACATAGCTTGCACAGAGTCAGACACAACTGAAGCCTCTGAGGACAAACACATGTCAATCCCAAACTCCCTATCGCTTGCCCCCAACTCATCTCCCTTGATAACCAAAAATTCATTCTCTGTCTATGAGTTTGCCTCTGTTTTAACTAGGATGGGTAGCATAAGGAAAATAAACAGGGTGGTTAACAGTTTTGTTTCTGATTTATAGTTTTGAAACCATCTCACTAAATGTTTTATTTCCCTTGCTCTGATAATTCATTTTTCCTTCGTGTTTGACATTTAAGATTTTTAAATATTAATAGCTTAAAACAAAGCCTTAAGGCACAGGATTTTGATGCTCAAGTATAGCGATTACTGCCTCACCTCCATAATTTATCCCACTTCTCCTCAGGAAGTTTCCCTTGTCTAGGGTTATAATTCATAGAAAATGTAAACGAGTGGTAAATATAGTTGTTGTTGCTTAGCTCTACTCTCTCTGCCTTTATGCTGTGTCTAAACAAGTAAGATCCTCCTTACTTCTGTTGTGATCTAGCCACACCTCAAAATTCTGTAACTCTAACCAAGATATTTGGATAGGACTAACACTTTTACTCCTCAAATTTTGAAAAATTATGTCGACCTTTTTTTTTTTTTGAGGGGTGGTGGGGGAGGGAGAGGAGTGGGCGGGCCACTTTTATTGGGTTTTCATTTATCTGTTTTCATCCATCTTTGTTCTTTGGCCCTTGTGGGCCTCCCTCAACCTTTAATTTTGTCCAGTTTAGTCCAGTTTCAGTGTAACTGGTCAGAGTATTTTAGCATTTTTTTGTAAATAACCAAATACAAAAATGTGTAAATCAATGCCTAAATGATTGAAAACAGGGGTTTTGGTTTCACTTTCATTTCTTTTATATTGTTAGCTTCAATGATCCTTAAGGAAAATTATTTTTATCAGCATGTGCCACAATAAGTTACCTTAAATATAGATTCCCAGGACACTAGTGGCAAAAAACCTGCCTGCCAATGCAGGAGACCTGGGTTCGATCCCTGGGCCAGGAAGATCCCCTGGAGGAAGGTATGGCAACCCACTGCAGTATTCTTGCCTAAAGAATCCCACGGGCCGAAGAAGGCTACAGCCCATAGCCTGTAGAGAGGCTACATAGCTTGCACAGAGTCAGACACAACTGAAGCCTCTGAGGACAAACACATGTCAATCCCAAACTCCCTATCGCTTGCCCCCAACTCATCTCCCTTGATAACCAAAAATTCATTCTCTGTCTATGAGTTTGCCTCTGTTTTAACTAGGATGGGTAGCATAAGGAAAATAAACAGGGTGGTTAACAGTTTTGTTTCTGATTTATAGTTTTGAAACCATCTCACTAAATGTTTTATTTCCCTTGCTCTGATAATTCATTTTTCCTTCGTGTTTGACATTTAAGATTTTTAAATATTAATAGCTTAAAACAAAGCCTTAAGGCACAGGATTTTGATGCTCAAGTATAGCGATTACTGCCTCACCTCCATAATTTATCCCACTTCTCCTCAGGAAGTTTCCCTTGTCTAGGGTTATAATTCATAGAAAATGTAAACGAGTGGTAAATATAGTTGTTGTTGCTTAGCTCTACTCTCTCTGCCTTTATGCTGTGTCTAAACAAGTAAGATCCTCCTTACTTCTGTTGTGATCTAGCCACACCTCAAAATTCTGTAACTCTAACCAAGATATTTGGATAGGACTAACACTTTTACTCCTCAAATTTTGAAAAATTATGTCGACCTTTTTTTTTTTTTGAGGGGTGGTGGGGGAGGGAGAGGAGTGGGCGGGCCACTTTTATTGGGTTTTCATTTATCTGTTTTCATCCATCTTTGTTCTTTGGCCCTTGTGGGCCTCCCTCAACCTTTAATTTTGTCCAGTTTAGTCCAGTTTCAGTGTAACTGGTCAGAGTATTTTAGCATTTTTTTGTAAATAACCAAATACAAAAATGTGTAAATCAATGCCTAAATGATTGAAAACAGGGGTTTTGGTTTCACTTTCATTTCTTTTTATATTGTTAGCTTCAATGATCCTTAAGGAAAATTATTTTTATCAGCATGTGCCACAATAAGTGAATATACCCTGGAAATGATGATATGGTTCATTTTTTAAAGAAGCTGACCAAATAATTAGATTCAAATCTAGTTAATTCTTATGAATCCAACATAACTCATTTTTATTAAAAAAGAGACGTTTCCATCTCTGGCATCTTTTTTTTTTCCTGTAAATTGTAGGCATTCAGGGATCCAGGGTGAAAGACTAGCCAACATCTGAAATGTCATTAAAAGAGGAATTCTGGAAGATTCAAAATTAGCTATTAAATACATCATCTAGAAACTACACACAGCACTTTTGCTTAAAAATCACTCATCAGAACTAGTCACAGAGTCCCATCCATTTCTTGTAAGCACCCAAATACAAAAATGTGTAAATCAGTGCCTCATTGATTGACAACAGTGGTTTTGATGCACCGAGAGGGTCAAGACTTAAAGTATACCAGAACCTAAAAGTTGTCCAGAACTTTCAGAACTAACCCTAATGATCATGGACAGTATCCCTCAGGACTCAAAAAAATAATATATGACTATCCAAATGTGAAATAATCACAAAAACAACACATTACCTAAACTTTCTGAGAAGACTGATTATTATTCCATTGAGCCAATATTATAAAAAAGATGGAATAGTAATAGTAACATAGGACAGTTAGATGAGTAAGTAGTTGTAGGCTTCCTATGAGGTCAATTCAAGGACTTAATAATCATTTTTTACTATGCTACATATTTCATATAAAAATGTCATTGTCAGAGAGAAACACTGCCTGTTGACACATATTGCCAAAGTTACTATCAAGACTTAAGAAGTAAGGATAGGGCTTCTTAATTTCCTGTTATTTTTGCTGGCACTCATTTTGGAAGAAATTTGTCACAATGAAGCCAATGAAGATTTATTTTCATTATTACTGTAAAGTTTTATAAAGTTTCCATCTTTGGCCAGTCAATTTCTGCTTAACAAATGTCTTTAATAAGTGACACTTGTTTATCTTCTAGAGAGTTTCTAACACATCACATTGGTTTTTTTTAAGTGGTTGCTATCTCACAGTTCTTTTTAAAATGAACTAATTTATTTGAACTTTCTGTTAATAGTTTTATACAGAAAAACATATGTCTCATGATTTTCATCATCAGAAACAATTCATTTTCTGAGTATTGACTTGTTTCTTTTCATTACATCATGAACTAGTATTGTCCAGAGTCAGGCAAGCTGTTGTCTGTGTTATTGTTTGTTATAGATGGTAAACGTAAAACTTGACTTGTATGGTGATTCTCGGTCTTTTTCAAAGTTAATACTTTTCTGGTAGCTGAACAGAGACGCTGATGGCATATAAGAGGGTACCCTTTAGACTGTGAAAAAAAGGTTCCTGTTGCATAAATTAGAATTTTGATAAAGTTGCCTATAGGTTTATAAACCTAAAGTCCAAGAATTTCTGAGGAAATACAACAACCTTCTAAGGGTCATTTAGATATAGTGTAAATGTGTAAAGGTAAAAAAAAAAAAATCAATTTTTTAAAAAGTTAATACTTCCAAGTATAAAAACAAAAATGTCGAAAAAGGGAAACATTTATCAAAAAACAAAAACAAAAACAATTCTAATTGTTAGAACAATTTCTCCAATTTCCTTAGGAGATCTCCAAAACTGTAATATTTATGATATACATAAATGTTTCTATGATGTGGACAATATCAGAGTAAGGCTTTTTAGGATGTTCTTTCAAAATACTCTTTCTCTGCCACTCTCTCTGGAACAACAAGTAAGGAGAAACTTGAGTATCATATTTGCAATTTTTTAGTCCAATATTATAAAAAAGATGGAATAGTAATAGTAACATAGGACAGTTAGATGAGTAAGTAGTTGTAGGCTTCCTATGAGGTCAATTCAAGGACTTAATAATCATTTTTTACTATGCTACATATTTCATATAAAAATGTCATTGTCAGAGAGAAACACTGCCTGTTGACACATATTGCCAAAGTTACTATCAAGACTTAAGAAGTAAGGATAGGGCTTCTTAATTTCCTGTTATTTTTGCTGGCACTCATTTTGGAAGAAATTTGTCACAATGAAGCCAATGAAGATTTATTTTCATTATTACTGTAAAGTTTTATAAAGTTTCCATCTTTGGCCAGTCAATTTCTGCTTAACAAATGTCTTTAATAAGTGACACTTGTTTATCTTCTAGAGAGTTTCTAACACATCACATTGGTTTTTTTTAAGTGGTTGCTATCTCACAGTTCTTTTTAAAATGAACTAATTTATTTGAACTTTCTGTTAATAGTTTTATACAGAAAAACATATGTCTCATGATTTTCATCATCAGAAACAATTCATTTTCTGAGTATTGACTTGTTTCTTTTCATTACATCATGAACTAGTATTGTCCAGAGTCAGGCAAGCTGTTGTCTGTGTTATTGTTTGTTATAGATGGTAAACGTAAAACTTGACTTGTATGGTGATTCTCGGTCTTTTTCAAAGTTAATACTTTTCTGGTAGCTGAACAGAGACGCTGATGGCATATAAGAGGGTACCCTTTAGACTGTGAAAAAAAGGTTCCTGTTGCATAAATTAGAATTTTGATAAAGTTGCCTATAGGTTTATAAACCTAAAGTCCAAGAATTTCTGAGGAAATACAACAACCTTCTAAGGGTCATTTAGATATAGTGTAAATGTGTAAAGGTAAAAAAAAAAAAATCAATTTTTTAAAAAGTTAATACTTCCAAGTATAAAAACAAAAATGTCGAAAAAGGGAAACATTTATCAAAAAACAAAAACAAAAACAATTCTAATTGTTAGAACAATTTCTCCAATTTCCTTAGGAGATCTCCAAAACTGTAATATTTATGATATACATAAATGTTTCTATGATGTGGACAATATCAGAGTAAGGCTTTTTAGGATGTTCTTTCAAAATACTCTTTCTCTGCCACTCTCTCTGGAACAACAAGTAAGGAGAAACTTGAGTATCTTAATATCTTAGGCATATTTATTATCAGTTAAAAACTAGAAATGGAGAAAGAAATTGCAACCCATTCCAGTGTTCTTGCCTGGAGAATTCCATGGATGGAGGATCTTGGTGGGCTATAGTTCATGGGGTTGCAAAGAGTTGGAGAGGACTAAGCAACTGACACACACACAATGATTAGAAAACCCACCTCTTTTGATACTATACATATTAAACCTATATAAATAGCTTTTATATTCCAAGATAAAACTCCTTTCAGGATGAATAGTTATTGTATTACTAATATTTACTAAATGGCATAATAAAAGCTTGATACAACTTTAAGTTCTTCTAGTTATTATCTTACTATTTAGACTAAGTTTCTAAAATTTTCAGTCATAAGAGTATGAAAAACATATCTTTTTAAAAATAGTGAACATGCAAAATCAAGAATTTGATTGAGATTTCTAGAGTCACTTTAGCTCTGAAATCCTGTGACTATTCTAGTTCATGTATACACGTGAAACCAACTTTCATTTGCTTTATTTCCTTGAAGACTGTTTCAAAAATCAGCATTAATTAGATTTCTTGACTCCAGTCCCTCAGTCATCCTCTGGTGTGCCTGTGGGAACTTTACCAGTGTTCATAGCATTTCCAGTGAAAACTATATGTAGGCATTGCAAACCTTAAACTTTTACAAGTGTTAGAAAATACATCATCACTTTAGAGACTTGTTTAAAAGCAACCTAAATACAGAAAAGTTATTAGTAGAGTAGTGTAATGCTGAAAATTTTGTAACAGTAAAGTGGTAGTCCCAGAGTCATGTCCAACTCTTTGTGACCCCACTGACTATAGCCTGCCAGGCTCCTCTGTCCATGGAACACTCCAGGCAGGAATACTGGAGTGGGCAGCCATTTCTTTCAACAGGGGATATTCCCAACCTGAGGATGGAACCCAGGGATCAAAGCCAGGTCTCCTGCATTGAAGGCAGATTCTTTACCACCTGGGCTGCCAGGTAGACTACAGCCCACCAGACATAATACAAAGTCCTTCCTCATTTTTAAAAATTATTCTATGCACAGCATTCACATGTATTTTCCCAATCCAGGGATCAAACCCTGGTCCTTTGCATTGCAGGAAGATTCTTAACTGTCTGAGCCACCTGCAAAGCACCGTTACATGTAGCAGGCACTAATAAACACTTGCTTATTAAATGAATGAAATGTCCAACTATAGCATAATAATTAAATATATTACTGAAAAATTCACTGGGACTTCCCTCACGGTCCAATGATTAAGAATCTGCCTTGTGGGGCTTCCCCTGGTGGTCCAGCGGGTAAGGACACTGCCTTGCAGTGCAAGGGGCACCGGTTCGAGTCCTGGCCTGGGAAGATCCCATGTGCCGCGGAGCAGCTGGACTGATGTGTCCAGTTACCGAGCCGGAGCTCTGGAGCGCATGCGCCCAGAGCCGGTGCTCTGCAACGACAGACGCCACCGTGATGGGAGGCCCACAGGAGCCAAAGAACAAAGACGGATGAAAATAGAGAAATGAAAGACCAATAGAAGTGGCCCGCCCACACCCTACCCTCCCCAACCCGACCCCCGCCCAAAATAAATGAATGAATAAATAAATAAATAAATAAATAAATAAATAAATAAATAAATCTTAACAACAACAAAAAAGAATCTGCCTTGCACTTCAGGCATGCAGACTCAAACCCTGGTCAAGTAACTAAGATCCTATGGAGAAATTAAGCCCACCAGCAACAATTACTGAGTCCATGCACTCCAGAGCCCTCATGCCGCAACTAGAGAGTCTGTGCCCTCAAAAGATCCCAAGTGCCCCAACTAAGATCCAATGCAGTTGAATATATAAATAAATATTTTTAAAATAATAAATTACTGAATAATTCACTCAGCTTACTAACGTAAACTATTTAGGAAAACAGATTCCCTGGGAAACAGATTCTCATATAATAATGTTGGAATATAAACTGATATTTTGGGGGGAGCAATTTGCCTTTGTGTATCAAAATTTTTTTTCAAATGGGCCTACTTGTTGTTTATATACTTTATTTCTAAGGAATTTATTCTAAGAAAATAATTACAATTTGTGTCATCACTTGGCTATAAAGAGGTATAGTGAAGGATTATTCAAATTAGCCAAAATTTATGGCACTATGGTCATTATTTTTCTTTTCTTTCTTTTCCATATTGTCTGTAATGTGCTTATATTATTGGCAAATCATACATTTAAAAAGTATGTCACAGAAAAAGACACTGCCACAGCAATGCAATTTCTCTATTATATAGGGTTTAAAGTCAGGAACAAAACAATCAAAAAATTATAAAATTTAATTGTTATTAATTAAAATGGTAAAACCAAATTCTGACAACTCTTAAAGAGCATTAAATAATTTTTAAATGATGCCACTGAAGACTTATAGAATTTTTTGGGAAACATTGCCCCAGCCCCTCTCTTAGCCTCACTGCCATGCTACAAGTCAATTATTTTGTCTTCATCCACAAGCAATTGTTTTTCTGTCTAGTTGTAGTACCAATTACTAATATCAAAGTGTGGGTGACATCAACTATTGATATTGAATTATCTGTTGTCTAAATACTGAATTTTCTTTAATTTTGTTAGTTTGTGTTTCATATAATTTGTAATTCTGTTATTACGTGCACAAATTTACAAGTCTTCCTGATGAATTGACCCATTTGTCACCATAATATATAGCTCTTCATGTTTAATAATATATCTTTTACTTTAAAATTTACTTTGCTGATACCTGTATTGTCACTCCAGCTCTCAATTGGTTTAACCTATATAAATTTAATATTAGTCTTTTATAGATAGCAAGAGACTCTCAAGAGTCTTCGCCAGCACCACAATTCAAAGCATCAATTTTTGGCCCTCCTCATGATCCAACTCTCACATCCTTATATGACTACTGGAAAAACCATATATTCGACAATATGGGCTTTTGCTAGCAAAGTGATATCTCTGCTTTTTAATACTCCATCTAGGTTGTTGTTGTTCAGTCTCTCAGCCACGTCCAGCTCTTTGTGATCCCATGGCATGCAGTATATTAGTCTTCCCTGGCCTTCACTATCTCCCTAAGTTTACTCAAACTCAAGGCCACTGAATCAATGATGCCATCCAACCATCTCATCCTCTGTCATCCTCTTCTCCTCCTGTCCTCAATCTTCCGCAGCATTAGGGTCTTTTCCAGTGAGTTGGTTCTCTGCATCAGGGGGCCAAAGTACTGAAACTTCAGCTTCAGCATTAGTCCTTCCAATGAATACTAAGGGTTGATTTCCTTTAGAATTGACTGGCTTGATCTCCTTGTAGTCCAAGGGGCCCTCGAGAGTCTTCTACATACCACAGTTGAAAAGTGTCAATCCTTTGGTGCTCAGCCTTCTTTATGGTCCTACTCACATATCCATACCTGACTACAGGGAAAACCACAGCTTTGACTATACGCACCTTTGTTGGAAAAGAGATGTCTCTGCTTTTTTAACATGCTCTCTAAGTTTGTCATAGCTTTTCTTCCAAGGAGTAAGTGTCTTTTAATTTCACAGCTGCATTCACCATCCAAAATTATTTTGGTGCCCAAGAAAATAAAGTCTGTCACTGTTTCCATTGTTTCCCATGTATCTGCTATGAAGTGATGGGACCAGATGCCATGATCTTCGTTTGGAATGCTACATAACTTTATTTGATATTGAATTATCTGTTGTCTAAATACTGAATTTTCTTTAATTTTGTTAGTTTGTGTTTCATATAATTTGTAATTCTGTTATTACGTGCACAAATTTACAAGTCTTCCTGATGAATTGACCCATTTGTCACCATAATATATAGCTCTTCATGTTTAATAATATATCTTTTACTTTAAAATTTACTTTGCTGATACCTGTATTGTCACTCCAGCTCTCAATTGGTTTAACCTATATAAATTTAATATTAGTCTTTTATAGATAGCAAGAGACTCTCAAGAGTCTTCGCCAGCACCACAATTCAAAGCATCAATTTTTGGCCCTCCTCATGATCCAACTCTCACATCCTTATATGACTACTGGAAAAACCATATATTCGACAATATGGGCTTTTGCTAGCAAAGTGATATCTCTGCTTTTTAATACTCCATCTAGGTTGTTGTTGTTCAGTCTCTCAGCCACGTCCAGCTCTTTGTGATCCCATGGCATGCAGTATATTAGTCTTCCCTGGCCTTCACTATCTCCCTAAGTTTACTCAAACTCAAGGCCACTGAATCAATGATGCCATCCAACCATCTCATCCTCTGTCATCCTCTTCTCCTCCTGTCCTCAATCTTCCGCAGCATTAGGGTCTTTTCCAGTGAGTTGGTTCTCTGCATCAGGGGGCCAAAGTACTGAAACTTCAGCTTCAGCATTAGTCCTTCCAATGAATACTAAGGGTTGATTTCCTTTAGAATTGACTGGCTTGATCTCCTTGTAGTCCAAGGGGCCCTCGAGAGTCTTCTACATACCACAGTTGAAAAGTGTCAATCCTTTGGTGCTCAGCCTTCTTTATGGTCCTACTCACATATCCATACCTGACTACAGGGAAAACCACAGCTTTGACTATACGCACCTTTGTTGGAAAAGAGATGTCTCTGCTTTTTTAACATGCTCTCTAAGTTTGTCATAGCTTTTCTTCCAAGGAGTAAGTGTCTTTTAATTTCACAGCTGCATTCACCATCCAAAATTATTTTGGTGCCCAAGAAAATAAAGTCTGTCACTGTTTCCATTGTTTCCCCATGTATCTGCTATGAAGTGATGGGACCAGATGCCATGATCTTCGTTTTTGGAATGCTGAGTTTTAAGCCAGGTTTTTCCCCTCTCCTCTTTTATCTTCATCAAGAGGCTCTCTAGTTTCCTCTTCAATTTCTGCCATTAGGGTAGTGCCATCTGCATATCCAAGGTTATTGATATTTCTCCCAGAAATCTTTATTTCAGCTTGGGATTAATCCAGCCTGGCATTTCACACGATGTACTCTGCATATAAGCTAAACAAACAGGGTGACAAGATATAGCCTTGATGCACTCCTTTCACAATTTAGAACCAGTTCATTGTTCTATGTCTTGTTCTAATTATTGCTTCTTGACACATATGCAGCTTTCTCAGTGGAAAGGTAAGGAGGTCTGGGATTCCCATCTCTTTAAGAATTTTCCAGTTTGTTGTGATCCACACAGTCAAAGGCTTTAGCATAGTCAATGAAGCAAACATAGATAATTTTCTGGAATTCTCTTTCCTCTTTTATGATACAACAGATCATAAAAGACCAGGGAAGCCCTCTTCTGTATATTCTTGTCACCTCTACTAAATCCTGAAAGCAACTCATCCTGGAGGACTATGGTATTTCACAAAGGGGAGTTTAGAAATGTTACTTATTTGGGCTTCCCTGGTGGTCCAGTGGGTAAGGACATTGTCTTGCAGTGTAAGGGGTGCCAGTTTGATCCCCTGGCCCAAGAAGATTCCACATGCGGTGGAGTGGCTGGACCGATGTGTCCAACTACCGAGCCTGAGCTCTTGAAAGAGGATCTCCTTGTAGTCCAAGGGGCCCTCGAGAGTCTTCTACATACCACAGTTGAAAAGTGTCAATCCTTTGGTGCTCAGCCTTCTTTATGGTCCTACTCACATATCCATACCTGACTACAGGGAAAACCACAGCTTTGACTATACGCACCTTTGTTGGAAAAGAGATGTCTCTGCTTTTTTAACATGCTCTCTAAGTTTGTCATAGCTTTTCTTCCAAGGAGTAAGTGTCTTTTAATTTCACAGCTGCATTCACCATCCAAAATTATTTTGGTGCCCAAGAAAATAAAGTCTGTCACTGTTTCCATTGTTTCCCCATGTATCTGCTATGAAGTGATGGGACCAGATGCCATGATCTTCGTTTTTGGAATGCTGAGTTTTAAGCCAGGTTTTTCCCCTCTCCTCTTTTATCTTCATCAAGAGGCTCTCTAGTTTCCTCTTCAATTTCTGCCATTAGGGTAGTGCCATCTGCATATCCAAGGTTATTGATATTTCTCCCAGAAATCTTTATTTCAGCTTGGGATTAATCCAGCCTGGCATTTCACACGATGTACTCTGCATATAAGCTAAACAAACAGGGTGACAAGATATAGCCTTGATGCACTCCTTTCACAATTTAGAACCAGTTCATTGTTCTATGTCTTGTTCTAATTATTGCTTCTTGACACATATGCAGCTTTCTCAGTGGAAAGGTAAGGAGGTCTGGGATTCCCATCTCTTTAAGAATTTTCCAGTTTGTTGTGATCCACACAGTCAAAGGCTTTAGCATAGTCAATGAAGCAAACATAGATAATTTTCTGGAATTCTCTTTCCTCTTTTATGATACAACAGATCATAAAAGACCAGGGAAGCCCTCTTCTGTATATTCTTGTCACCTCTACTAAATCCTGAAAGCAACTCATCCTGGAGGACTATGGTATTTCACAAAGGGGAGTTTAGAAATGTTACTTATTTGGGCTTCCCTGGTGGTCCAGTGGGTAAGGACATTGTCTTGCAGTGTAAGGGGTGCCAGTTTGATCCCCTGGCCCAAGAAGATTCCACATGCGGTGGAGTGGCTGGACCGATGTGTCCAACTACCGAGCCTGAGCTCTGGAGCGCATGCACCCAGAGCCGGTGATCTAACAATGAGAGGCCACCATGATGAGAGGCCCACGCAGGCCAAAGAACCAAAGATAAATAAATGAAAGATAAATACAAGTGGTCAAAAAAAAAAAGAAAGAAAAAAATGTTACTGATTTGTCTGAGACTTCTCCACTATAGTCTACATTCTTTGGTTACCTCTGATGACAGCTAAAATAAAATGCAGCGGGCTTCCTTGTTTGAGGTCACCTGGAGGATCTGTATTTGATGACTTTAAATTTTTGCTAGTCTGTGCACTAATGTTCATGTGAATGTCTATAAAACATTGTGTATTTATTTTGGTGTCATAGATTAATTTTAATGAGTAGGTAAATTCACAAGTATGAAATCTGAGAATAATAAGGATCCGCTGTATAATACAGCAACTGTGGAATCAGACACTACTTTCTCTGCTTTTGCTTTATTCTTTAATATGTCAATACCACCATGGTTGTTGGTTTAGTGGACTTTCTGTGCCTAATACTGTAGAGAATTCCTTGCGGTGTGTGGCCACTGATTTTTGCTTTTTATCCATTTGTAGTTTGAATTTTTAAGCCTGGATTTGTTGGGTTTACCCCAGGATCACCATAGCTTAGTGGTCAGTGAGTGAGTGGTTATAAGTTTTCCGTCAGCTGTCAAATCTTCTGCCCTTTCCAAGGGGATCTGCATGCATTCTGAAGCACACCTCAAAGTGCAGGAAGTTTATGAGTCTGTATTCTCCTTTATTCCCACCTGCTAAGGACGCCAGGGTCAGCCAGATATGAACAAGTCCTGGCTCTTTCTCCAGTTTTTCTGGACATGTGCACAACCTACACATGTGTGTGGATTTATAAATCCTTAGGGATATTTGGGGCTTTTCAAACTCTTTAACGTTTAATGACGCCTTAAATCTTCCTGTCAAAATATTTGGCCGGCTTATTTGTTCCAACTGGTACTTCTGCTTTAGACAGCTGTAATGTTGACTATTGTGGCTAACTGTACTTGTTTTTAATAACACCCTGAACGCAGGAATTGTCTGCCAAGCTGAACTGCTTAGTCACCCAGTCATATCCGACTCGGCAGCCCACCCGACTCCTCAACAAGGTCCTGAGAATGGGACTCTTTTGGAAAGCTCCAATTCTGATCAAAGAGTGACAAATGGCTGGAGAGGGTTGTTTTTTTATTTTTATTTTTTGTAGAGCTCTGGAAACAGTTCATTTCCCTCCAGTGACTGTGAAGCCAGGAGTTGCTATTCCTGACATGCCATGGAATGGGGGTAAGGATGAGAGTATACTCAAAACAAAATGATAACACATCCTGCTTTCATTACTAAAGTTCAGTAGCTTCTCCTTATTTAAATACTGTATAGATATGCAAATATATATACATACATATGTACAATAAAATGCACAGATATTTTATATTCAGCTCCATGAGTTTTTCCAAAACATTTTTATGGAGGTAAAACTGAGGAGTCACACTATATTAGTTTTAGGTGTATGACATGATGATTCAGTCCATATATATATTGAGAAGTGATCACCACAGTAAGTCTAGTATCTGTCAGCATACACAGCTTCAAATTTTTTCTTTGTGATAAGAGCTTTTAAGATTTACACTCTGAGCAACGTTCCAATATATGGTGTGATTAACTCTATTGACCGTGCTGTGCAGTATTCCATCACCTAGGTGACTGAGGCCGGGAAGTGACCCTTTCAACCTCAACTAGTAACCTGTTCAGTATTCATCACCTATGGTTCAAATCTTCTGCCCTTTCCAAGGGATCTGCATGCATTCTGAAGCACACCTCAAAGTGCAGGAAGTTTATGAGTCTGTATTCTCCTTTATTCCCACCTGCTAAGGACGCCAGGGTCAGCCAGATATGAACAAGTCCTGGCTCTTTCTCCAGTTTTTCTGGACATGTGCACAACCTACACATGTGTGTGGATTTATAAATCCTTAGGGATATTTGGGGCTTTTCAAACTCTTTAACGTTTAATGACGCCTTAAATCTTCCTGTCAAAATATTTGGCCGGCTTATTTGTTCCAACTGGTACTTCTGCTTTAGACAGCTGTAATGTTGACTATTGTGGCTAACTGTACTTGTTTTTAATAACACCCTGAACGCAGGAATTGTCTGCCAAGCTGAACTGCTTAGTCACCCAGTCATATCCGACTCGGCAGCCCACCCGACTCCTCAACAAGGTCCTGAGAATGGGACTCTTTTGGAAAGCTCCAATTCTGATCAAAGAGTGACAAATGGCTGGAGAGGGTTGTTTTTTTATTTTTATTTTTTGTAGAGCTCTGGAAACAGTTCATTTCCCTCCAGTGACTGTGAAGCCAGGAGTTGCTATTCCTGACATGCCATGGAATGGGGGTAAGGATGAGAGTATACTCAAAACAAAATGATAACACATCCTGCTTTCATTACTAAAGTTCAGTAGCTTCTCCTTATTTAAATACTGTATAGATATGCAAATATATATACATACATATGTACAATAAAATGCACAGATATTTTATATTCAGCTCCATGAGTTTTTCCAAAACATTTTTATGGAGGTAAAACTGAGGAGTCACACTATATTAGTTTTAGGTGTATGACATGATGATTCAGTCCATATATATATTGAGAAGTGATCACCACAGTAAGTCTAGTATCTGTCAGCATACACAGCTTCAAATTTTTTCTTTGTGATAAGAGCTTTTAAGATTTACACTCTGAGCAACGTTCCAATATATGGTGTGATTAACTCTAGTGACCGTGCTGTGCAGTATTCCATCACCTAGGTGACTGAGGCGTTCTTTATAACTGTAAGTGTGCCTTTTCACCCCTTCACCCATTTCACACCCTCCAGACACCTTGTGCCTGGCAACTGTCAACCTGTTCTATGTATTTATAACCTATGGTTTTTTCTGTGTTTTTAGTTTTTCAGATTTCACATATAACTGAGATCATACCATATTTGTGTTTCTCTGTCTGACATTTCACTTAGCATGAGCTTCTTAAAATTCACATTATCACAAAGGGCAACGTTTCTTTCTTCAAAGGCTGAAATACGTATTTATCTATCTATCTATGCCATATTTTTATATATCCATTCATCCATCAATAGACACTTAGGCTGCTTTCATATCTTGGCTATCGCAAATAATGGTGCAGTGAACATGGGGATGCAAGTATCTTTTTAAGATGGTGTTTTCACTTTTTTTACCTAGTAGCTTCTCTTACACTTTTTTTTTACTTTGAACTATGGCTTTGGCTAATTTCTAGGGTTCTGAAGTGGTTGAGTTAGATAATTTTTGCTCATGTTTTCTCTGTTCTTATGGAGGAGATTTACAAGTTTCTCTCTGCCAATCTGGAAGTTTTGCCTTAAACATTGTTATCACTGTGTCTGGAAACTAACTTTTGTAGCAGCAATCTATATTGCTCTTCACCATGATATTATGCTTCTCTAGTATGCTTTCCTTGGTTTAAATGATGTTACTAAATTTTAATATAGGCCTTTCTTTTTTCATTTATTCAGCATTTTTAAAAAATACCCACAATATACACAATCATTGCTATTTACTGTGAAAACATTAAAAAAAAAAAAAACAACTTCACACAGCCCCACTTCATCCTGAAGGACCTCATAGTCAAACTGAGAGAGACATATACAGATAAATACAAAATCTTAAATTATGTAGTAAGTTCTATAAAATGATTAAACTAGGCAACTCCAACAGTTCTAAGGAATAAGTGATATTTCACCTAGAGGCATCATGAAATGTTTCATGAAGCCATGGTATAAAAGTCAATGTAGAGCTTCCCCTGGTGGTCCAGTGGATAAGGACACTGCCTTGCAGTGCAAGGGGCGCCGGTTCGATCCCTGGCCTGGGAGGATCCCACGTGTCACGGAGCAGCTGGACTGATGTGTCCAATTACCAAGTCGGAGCTCTGGAGCGCATGCGCCCAGAGCCAGTGCTCTGCGACAACAGAGGCCACCGCGATGGGAGGCCCGCAGGAGCCAAAGAACAAAGGCGGGTGAAAACAGAGAAATGAAAAACTAAAAAGTTGGCCGCCGCTGAACATCCATATTTGTGTTTCTCTGTCTGACATTATGCATGAGCTTCTTAAAATTCACATTATCACAAAGGGCAACGTTTCTTTCTTCAAAGGCTGAAATACGTATTTATCTATCTATCTATGCCATATTTTTATATATCCATTCATCCATCAATAGACACTTAGGCTGCTTTCATATCTTGGCTATCGCAAATAATGGTGCAGTGAACATGGGGATGCAAGTATCTTTTTAAGATGGTGTTTTCACTTTTTTTACCTAGTAGCTTCTCTTACACTTTTTTTTTACTTTGAACTATGGCTTTGGCTAATTTCTAGGGTTCTGAAGTGGTTGAGTTAGATAATTTTTGCTCATGTTTTCTCTGTTCTTATGGAGGAGATTTACAAGTTTCTCTCTGCCAATCTGGAAGTTTTTGCCTTAAACATTGTTATCACTGTGTCTGGAAACTAACTTTTGTAGCAGCAATCTATATTGCTCTTCACCATGATATTATGCTTCTCTAGTATGCTTTCCTTGGTTTAAATGATGTTACTAAATTTTAATATAGGCCTTTCTTTTTTCATTTATTCAGCATTTTTAAAAAATACCCACAATATACACAATCATTGCTATTTACTGTGAAAACATTAAAAAAAAAAAAAACAACTTCACACAGCCCCACTTCATCCTGAAGGACCTCATAGTCAAACTGAGAGAGACATATACAGATAAATACAAAATCTTAAATTATGTAGTAAGTTCTATAAAATGATTAAACTAGGCAACTCCAACAGTTCTAAGGAATAAGTGATATTTCACCTAGAGGCATCATGAAATGTTTCATGAAGCCATGGTATAAAAGTCAATGTAGAGCTTCCCCTGGTGGTCCAGTGGATAAGGACACTGCCTTGCAGTGCAAGGGGCGCCGGTTCGATCCCTGGCCTGGGAGGATCCCACGTGTCACGGAGCAGCTGGACTGATGTGTCCAATTACCAAGTCGGAGCTCTGGAGCGCATGCGCCCAGAGCCAGTGCTCTGCGACAACAGAGGCCACCGCGATGGGAGGCCCGCAGGAGCCAAAGAACAAAGGCGGGTGAAAACAGAGAAATGAAAGACTAAAAAAAGTTGGCCGCCCGCTCCCCTCCCTCCCCAACCCGACCCCCGCCCAAAATAAATAAATAAATCTTTTAAAAAAAAAAGTCAATGTAGGGCTTCCCTGGTGGTCCAGTGGGTAAGGACACCGTCTTGCAGTGCAAGGGACGCCAGTTCGATCCCTGGCCTGGGAAGATCCCACATGCTGCGGAGCGGCTGGACCGATGTGTCCAATTACCAAGTCAGAGCTCTGGAGGGCATGCGCCCAGAGTCTGTGCTCTGCGCCAACAGAGGCCACTGTGATGGGAGGCCCACATGGGCCAAAGAACAAAGATGGATGAAAATAGAGAAATGAAAGACCAATAGCCCGCCTGCCCCCCTCCCGCCCCACCCCCACAAAAAGTCAATGTAGTCAAGGAGGATAACAGCATCCATTCTAGTTTCTAAATGCAGATTTTTAAGATGTCAAATTATCCACAGTATTTTATGAGTCCAGTTGCTTTAATCACAGAGACAGGTCACTGGGGAAACATACTGGATCCAGCAAGCTGGTTTTCTCCATCCCTCTAATCTTGCTGTCTCAGTAACATTCTATTCCAGCTATGCCATGCCTTAATCCTCAATATTGGTCATTATAGAGGTATTTTTTAAAGGCTACAGAATCATCTAGTATTTGTCTGTACCTATTATCACCACCTATTTGAAAGTTATAATTAAAAACAGTTTTTTTGCTGGAGGGCAAGGATTGTATTCCACATAGTCAGAGAAAACTAGAAAGCAGGTCATATACTAGCAGACCTACACTGCCACTATTTTCATGATCAGACAGTGTGAACTTCTATTTCATCTGGGAGCAGGCTGGTCGTGTCCATATTTGGTGCACTAGAAGATGCTGAATGAACGAGCAGGGCATCTGTGGAAGCCCAAAGAGAAAGAACATTGTCCAAATAAATGTCCAGGCAAAATAAACAATCAAAGAACAGGTCTGTTCAATTCCACTGCTGGCTCTAAAAATAGTTATACATGAAAATAGAGTCAAGTGTTTTACAAAGTATCTTGGCAATAAGAAGTGCTATTCCAGTGCAGTGTAAGTCCTAGGAATTCAAGAGTTGGGCAAAGTCAGTAAATGGTGAAGTTATAAACACAAGTTGCTAAAGAAAGAAGCATTAGTAATCATGACATCCATGTGGGAACCCCAGCACACAGCACCATAAATCTGACTGACTCATGTCAGCAAGAGAGAAAACAGTGGCCGAAACAAAGGATCTGAAAAACTTGCTGTAGAAAGGTCAGTGGGGGACTGTGAATAACTTAGCAGGAATAGTAATGGACAATACCAGCCAGTGTTTCTACGTGACCAGAACATTATAATTTGAAAGTACTCAAATAAACATGAAATAGTAGATGTTAAAATGCATTCTGGGTGTTTATTGCAAGGTGGTTCATGTTAATCCTTTTAAATCTCTGCTCAGTATTAAAGCTTAGAGAATCCTTCATATGGCAGCAAGGAGGCGTTTTTCAAAGGGAGTGTAATGGAAGGATAATCCTAATATTTGTTGCTTGATTTTTAGTCCTCATTCAGCTCATATGAAATTGGGTCTCGTTTTGCAGGTTGATTATAAAACACTATAAATCTCAAAATTTAGTCAAAACATCTACAAGAGAGAGTTCAAAATTACCCATCATGTGAAGGGGGAGAGGATGGAGGCTCAGCTTCAAAACTGATGCTGGCGTTTTCTATATATGTGATACTTTTTGGATGCCTTAAGGTATCAAGAACTTCTTACAATAACATATTTAATAAGCCAAATAAATCCGGATACCAACAAAGACTACTGCCTAGAGACTTCAACTTCTGCATCACTCCCCTGGGGTCATTTTGTGTCATATAAAATAGCACAGCAGCCTCCTGGCCACTTAATGTGGCACAGTAATGCTGGAACTGAAAGCCAGGTCAGTTGATGCTTATCTGTAATTCTTCTAAGCATGGCAGGTGAGTTGGTTAATTTTACGTGTTGACTTTGCTAGGTCACAGTAATACGAATGAACGAGCAGGGCATCTGTGGAAGCCCAAAGAGAAAGAACATTGTCCAAATAAATGTCCAGGCAAAATAAACAATCAAAGAACAGGTCTGTTCAATTCCACTGCTGGCTCTAAAAATAGTTATACATGAAAATAGAGTCAAGTGTTTTACAAAGTATCTTGGCAATAAGAAGTGCTATTCCAGTGCAGTGTAAGTCCTAGGAATTCAAGAGTTGGGCAAAGTCAGTAAATGGTGAAGTTATAAACACAAGTTGCTAAAGAAAGAAGCATTAGTAATCATGACATCCATGTGGGAACCCCAGCACACAGCACCATAAATCTGACTGACTCATGTCAGCAAGAGAGAAAACAGTGGCCGAAACAAAGGATCTGAAAAACTTGCTGTAGAAAGGTCAGTGGGGGACTGTGAATAACTTAGCAGGAATAGTAATGGACAATACCAGCCAGTGTTTCTACGTGACCAGAACATTATAATTTGAAAGTACTCAAATAAACATGAAATAGTAGATGTTAAAATGCATTCTGGGTGTTTATTGCAAGGTGGTTCATGTTAATCCTTTTAAATCTCTGCTCAGTATTAAAGCTTAGAGAATCCTTCATATGGCAGCAAGGAGGCGTTTTTCAAAGGGAGTGTAATGGAAGGATAATCCTAATATTTGTTGCTTGATTTTTAGTCCTCATTCAGCTCATATGAAATTGGGTCTCGTTTTGCAGGTTGATTATAAAACACTATAAATCTCAAAATTTAGTCAAAACATCTACAAGAGAGAGTTCAAAATTACCCATCATGTGAAGGGGGAGAGGATGGAGGCTCAGCTTCAAAACTGATGCTGGCGTTTTCTATATATGTGATACTTTTTGGATGCCTTAAGGTATCAAGAACTTCTTACAATAACATATTTAATAAGCCAAATAAATCCGGATACCGCAACAAAGACTACTGCCTAGAGACTTCAACTTCTGCATCACTCCCCTGGGGTCATTTTGTGTCATATAAAATAGCACAGCAGCCTCCTGGCCACTTAATGTGGCACAGTAATGCTGGAACTGAAAGCCAGGTCAGTTGATGCTTATCTGTAATTCTTCTAAGCATGGCAGGTGAGTTGGTTAATTTTACGTGTTGACTTTGCTAGGTCACAGTAATGAGCTTTTGTTAAATATCAGCCTAGATGCTGCTGTGAAGGTATTTCTTAGCTGTGATTAATATTTAAATAGGTAGACTTTGAGTGAAGCACATTATGCTTCATAATGTGAGTAGGCCTCATTTAATTAGGTGAAGATCTTAGGGAAAAAAACTGAGGGTCCCCAAGGAAGAGAGAGTTCTACCAATGGACTGCCCTTGGATTCGGGATCACATTGTCAACTCTTCCTTCAGCCTCCAGCTTGCTAGCCTGCCTTTGCATGTGTGTGTGGGGTTGCTAAGTTGCTTCAGTCATGTCCGACACTTTGTGACCTTATGGAATGTAGCCCACCAGCCTCCTGCATCCAGGGGATTCTCCAGGTAACAGTGTACCTATAAATGCTTTCTATTTTTTTTTCCAGTTGCCTACTGGAAGTGAAAGCAATTCATTATAAACATTGGAAATTTAATTGCAATATAAATTTGATAGCTTTCAGTGCAAAAATGATGGTCCCACTGAAAACCAACACGGTGTTTTGGTACGGTTTCACAGTTGTGATGGTATCTTAAGATACAGCATATCTCCACATTTTATTGGTTCCCCTTATGGCCAAAAGTAAAATATAAAATATTTGAAAATTTAATCCTCCCTACCTCAACTCAAAAACATTTGTTGAGGGCCACTATGTTTAATGCTAGAGATAAAAGATGAGGAATAACTTCAAAGAGATCAATGTTCAACAGGAACACAACATATAAATAATTCTTTAAAAACAAAACAAAACAAAACATCTAAGACAGTGTATAAAAGGCATTTATACTCCACCCTTCAACCTCAAATCCCATCAAAAATAACAAAAAAAAGACAAATGTGAAATATTCATTAAGATGAAGAGACTGCTGTGACTCCTAAGCCACACTGTGGATCACAACCAGACTGAAAGAAGAGAACATGATTAGTTTTAATATATGTAGTTTTGGAGTTTGAGCCAGAAGTAAACCACTCCCCAAACTGTTACATTCTAATGAACATATACAATGGTATTTTTCATTAGAATGCCCTGTTACATTCATCTTGACAGTTCAGAACTGTGAAACAGGCAATGTGTAAGGGAAGTTCATAGTGGTGCTTTATGTCATTTCTACTGTTAGTTTCTCTGCTGAAAGGGAGGGATAAATTAATGGAGAAGAAGATGGAAGAACTTAAAAAAAAAAGACTATTAGGCAAACTTGCTACACTTTACAATCTAAGGAGACATTTATTCCTTGGGTAAAGAAAATAATTTGAAGAGAGCAGTGTCTGAAATAAAACCCCAAACTGTTCCTCAGCAGGTGCTTACCACCATCCAAAGCTCAGTAATGTTCAGAAAAGAAATTATCATGAGACCTAAGTCTCAAAAAATAAAAAGAGTGGAAAGATAGACTGGAATCAAGCAAGATAAAGAAACATGAGCAAAAGAGAGCTGAAAAACACAACCATTTGTTAAATTACATAATTTTACCTAGTAAAATTGTGGAGACTGATTTTTAAAAAGATATTTAAAAGTTCAAAACAGTTACATAATAGAGCATGGAAAGGAACGAAAAGCATCTTATAAAACTCAGGCATTAAAATAAGACATATAAAAGCATCATCATGATGAAAAACATTCTAGAAACTACCTCCTCTCCACAAATGGGATAAAGGCAACTGAAAAAGTCAGACATATGGAGAATAGGTTAGAGAAGCTATCCCCAAATGAAATGGAAGACCAGGATTTCATCCAGGATTATGCATGTAGGATTCCAGGCAAGGTAATTGGGAAGATCTAACCCACACATAATGGCTGTTTTTGAAGAAGAGAAAAGTATCTTGGAAACCAACAGTTCTATTCATGTAGATTCTGATTTTCTACTCATTCTGGGAACATAGCAAAACTGTAACTGTCGTTTCCTTTGATAGATATGGCCATGTGACTAGACTGAGCCCCGAAAATGTGCATGATAAAGGCATTAATTCCTTTTCCCTGCGTTTGGTCATTAAGATGAAGAGCTGTTGCCCAGTTCCCAAAAAAAAAATGATTAGTTTTAATATATGTAGTTTTGGAGTTTGACCCAGAAGTAAACCACTCCAAACTGTTACATTCTAATGAACATATACAATGGTATTTTTCATTAGAATGCCCTGTTACATTCATCTTGACAGTTCAGAACTGTGAAACAGGCAATGTGTAAGGGAAGTTCATAGTGGTGCTTTATGTCATTTCTACTGTTAGTTTCTCTGCTGAAAGGGAGGGATAAATTAATGGAGAAGAAGATGGAAGA
This sequence comes from Tragulus kanchil, assembly GCA_022376925.1. NCBI lineage: Eukaryota > Metazoa > Chordata > Mammalia > Artiodactyla > Tragulidae > Tragulus > Tragulus kanchil. The sequence continues at coordinate 236,996,600 of JAIOJX010000004.1, read as the reverse complement.
ACTTAAAAAAAAAAGACTATTAGGCAAACTTGCTACACTTTACAATCTAAGGAGACATTTATTCCTTGGGTAAAGAAAATAATTTGAAGAGAGCAGTGTCTGAAATAAAACCCCAAACTGTTCCTCAGCAGGTGCTTACCACCATCCAAAGCTCAGTAATGTTCAGAAAAGAAATTATCATGAGACCTAAGTCTCAAAAAATAAAAAGAGTGGAAAGATAGACTGGAATCAAGCAAGATAAAGAAACATGAGCAAAAGAGAGCTGAAAAACACAACCATTTGTTAAATTACATAATTTTACCTAGTAAAATTGTGGAGACTGATTTTAAAAGATATTTAAAAGTTCAAAACAGTTACATAATAGAGCATGGAAAGGAACGAAAAGCATCTTATAAAACTCAGGCATTAAAATAAGACATATAAAAGCATCATCATGATGAAAAACATTCTAGAAACTACCTCCTCTCCACAAATGGGATAAAGGCAACTGAAAAAGTCAGACATATGGAGAATAGGTTAGAGAAGCTATCCCCAAATGAAATGGAAGACCAGGATTTCATCCAGGATTATGCATGTAGGATTCCAGGCAAGGTAATTGGGAAGATCTAACCCACACATAATGGCTGTTTTTGAAGAAGAGAAAAGTATCTTGGAAACCAACAGTTCTATTCATGTAGATTCTGATTTTCTACTCATTCTGGGAACATAGCAAAACTGTAACTGTCGTTTCCTTTGATAGATATGGCCATGTGACTAGACTGAGCCCCGAAAATGTGCATGATAAAGGCATTACTACATTCCTTTTCCCCTGCGTTTGGTCAACTTTGTAAAAATGTATCAGGAAGGAGGTTTTCGTATTGCATGATATCAGTTATATGTGTATTTTTTTTTTTTTTTAAGATCAAACTCTTAGAAACAGATAGTAGAAAAATGGCTAGGTGTGGAGGAAATAGGGAGAGGTTAGTAAGATGAACAAGGTCTGAGGACTCTAATGATTAACGTAATGGCTATAGTTGATAATAAGACGTTGTATAACTGAGATTTGCTAAGAGAGTTGGTCAGGAAAAGAGAATGGCAACCCACTCTAGCATGCTTGCCTGCAGAAGGTGATGGACAGAGGAGCCTGGTGGGCTCCTGGCTCTACAGACAGAGTCACAGTCAGATAAGACTGAACGACTAACACTTTCACTTTTTCTGTGTTCAAGAGAGTAGAACTTAAATGTTCTCAAAGGGAAAAAAAAATAAATTTGTGAGGTGGTGAATGCGTTATTAGATGGTAGGAATTCTTTTACAGTGTATATGTATTTATAATCCCCATGATGTACACCTTAAAATGTACACCTTAAGATGTACACCTTAATGCATTATTCATCTAATGTCATCTATATCTCAATAAAGTTGGAAGAATAAAGCTAAAATAAAAAAAGAAGGAGTATCCATTAGCTTGGATTCTTGAGTGACTGTAATCAATAGAGACCTGATGACTCACCTTGGACTTGTAATATCAACAAGAAATGAAATTAATGTGTAATGCCACTAAGATTTTATTACTGCAGCATAACTTAGACTGATACAAATGCGGTGTGGAAAATATTTTAAGGAAAACAGTCTATCCTCAAAGTCTTAGTATGTTCTTAGTCTTTTTATGTTCAGAATATAAATCATACCAACTTACCAAAAGCAGAATTTTAAAGTTTATCTACATTTCCTCTATACTTATTTCTGTCCTTGCCAATGCATATTTCTTGTGGTTGTTTCCTCCATTTTATTGCCATCTTAAATTAGAGGTACTGAAAAGGTTAAAATTAAAAATGTACTGCTTGAAATTCACAAAACTAAGTATAAAAGCATGTAAGTTATATTCAAGTGATGAAATTGGTAAGGAGTTATTTGTTTACCTGACTAGAACTACTTGAAGAGACTATATTCTTCTTCATTTTTACATCAGGTAGGGGGTCTGGCATTGTATAGATGTTAAATAGGATGTTAAGTAAGCTTTCTTGGACAGAACTGATTTATTACTGCTTTCAGTGTCTTCATGTAGATCATTTGAGACTGACGTGTTTGACTAAGAATTATGATTGGGACCATTTGAACTCTAAATATGAAAAAGGGTTTTGTTTCTTTACTTTTGATAGCATGGCTCATGGCTTTTATTTAAGTCAATTTAGTTGCACAGACTACTGAAGGTACTGTAAGTTTAAAATTTTGTAAAAGAGATGATTGATAGAAGCCATTAGATAATTATGTCAAAGTAATCCTTTATAAGCTGGTTCAGAAATGACATAACAGCATTTTACAGTTAGAATGAAGTTCAAATTGAGACATCTGAACATGTAACTGACAGGGCTTTCCTTTCTTTGAAAGCAAAGTGATCATTCATGTTCTGGCGAATGAACTACATACATGAGATTGAGTGCATAAATATCTCAGTTTAAATCTTTTAAAATGCCATAATTCTTTTTCTCCATTACTGATCTGACTCTATCCAGATAATATATGTAGTCTTTAAAAGCATCTATGGATCTTTCACGTTCAACTTTAACACAGAGAAGAGATGCTTAGAGGAATTATTTTCAGGTAGATCATGTAAATACAAGGGATTGATCCTTTCTTGTTTATATTTTAGCTCCAATCTTTGACTAAACATGTTATCACAATTTTATGAGTCTCCCCTACTTCTTATCACAATTACTTGATTTCCTTTGCTGACTCTTATTTTTACCTCTTGACCTTTGATTGTACATAATTTATTGAATTCAATTCTCAGATTTTTTTGCTCTCTTTGATGATCTTTTCAATATCTATGGCTTAACATATCATCCCCATACTGAAAATTTTCAACTTAACTTCTTCAGCTCTAACCAATTTCTTTAACATCTTATCTTCTATCTCTATTTCTTGTCACACATGCCACATAAAATTCTCTGCAGGCTTCCCTAGTGGTCCAGTGGGTAAGGACACCACCTTGCAGTGCAAGGGGCGCCGGTTCGATCCCTGGCCTGGGAAGATCCCGTGTGCCACGGAGCGGCTGGACTGATGTGTCTGTAAACTCAGCATATCTAAAGGCTGATCTCTTACCTAGGAATCTCTGATCAGATTTTTTAAAATTTAAATTTATTTTTTAATTGGAGGATAATTGCTTTACAACATTGTGTTGGTATCAGCCATAGTATACATATGTTCCCTCCCTCTTGAAGCTTCGTCCTATCTCCCACCCCTCTAGGCTATCAGGAAGTGCTTGTCTGAGATCTCTGAGTTATACTTCAAATTCCCACCGGATATCTACTTTACATATGATAATATATATGTTTCCATGATTCTCTCAATTTGCCCCATTCTTTCCTTCCCCCACTGTGTCCACCAGTCTGTTTTCTATGTCTGTGTCTCCATTGTGTTGTGCCTGGGTTAAGATGCTTCAGTCGTGTCTGACTCTTTGCTGCTATGTGGACTGTAGCCTTCCAGATTCCTCTGACCATGGGATTCTCCAGGCAAGAAAATTGGAGTAGGTTGCCATTTCCTTCTCCAAGGGATCTTCCCGACTCAGGGATTGAACTGAGGCATTTTCTATATGAACATGCCTTAGGCAAATAGTCAGTTTCATTCTTCTATTCCAATTTATATGTTTTTTTTTTCTTGGGGGGGTGCGTTATTCTGGCTAGGTTTTCTAGTACAATGTAGGAAAAAAAGTGGTGGTGGGGGGAAATATTTGGCTCTTCCCAAATTAGGGAGAAAATATTCAGCATTTCTTTATTTAGTATGGTGATAGCTGCGGGTTTCTCATAGATATTCTTTGTCATATTGAGGATTTTCTATTCTGTTGCTTGTTTACTAAGTGCTTTCTATCAGGAATTGATATTAAATTTTGTCAAATGCTATTTCTATATCTGTGCAGATAATTATGGTATTTTTTTCTTTATAACCTGTTAATAGGGGATTTACACTGACAACTATTTCAACTGTGGAGCCAACACTGCATTGCTGAGAGAAAGCCCACTTGTTTATGTTGTATTTTCTCTTCATATATTGCTGGATTCTGTTATATTTGCTAAACTTTATTTTATAAACTTAAGTTATAAGTATATCCATTTTGTCTTACCTTATTGCTTGCATTGTTTCTGACAATGCTAGTGGTCGTATTTTTGTTGCTCTGTATGTAACTTGTCACTTTTTTCTGACTGCTTTTAAAATGATCTTTTATACTGATTTTGAGATATTTGATTAATACATATCTTGGCCTAAAATGCACCTTCACGTTTCTTATCTTCAGGTTTATTAAGATTCTTTGAACTGTGGATTGATGGTTTTCAATAACTTTAGAAAATTTATGCCATTATATTTTCAAACATTTTTCTGTCTTCTCTCTCCTCTTCTTCAGCAAATCTGAATACACGTAGACTAGGTTGCTGGAAGTGGTCCCACAACTCACTAATGCCTCATTCACTACTTTCATATGTAAAATACTCATATTTATTGTCTTTTTACCCACACAATTTATTGTCTTTTTACCACCCACAATGGCATTGACAGGTAAACACTATGCCGTTAATTTTGTAAAGAAGAAAACCAAGACTGAAAGGTTGACTTCCTTGAAGTTTGTTATTTAGCAAATATTTTTAAGGCTCGATCATTAAATGAACACTGGGGACCTATTATTTATATATTGAACACAAATAGATATGACATAGTCTCTGATTTTGTTTTCTACTTTTTCATTATAAAGAATTCTCAGTACAGGGTTTTCCTAGTAGCTCAGTGGTAAAGAGTTTGCCTGCCAATGCAGGAGACATGGATTCGATCCCTGATCCAGGATGATACCCCATGCTGTGGAGCAACTAAGCCTGTGAGACACAACTAGTAAGCCTGTGCTCTAGAGCCTCAGAGCCACAACTATTGAGCCCGTGTGTCCTAGAGCCCAAGTTCCACAACAAGAGAAGTCACTGCAACAAGAAATCTGCTCACCTCAACTAGAGAGTAGAGAGTTGCCCCCACTCACTGCAACTAGAGAAGAGCCTGCAGCAGTAGTGAAAACCCAGAATAGCCAAAAATAAATAAATAAAAATTAAAAAAAGAATTATCATTATATACAAACTTGATGACTAATAATAAATGTCCTCATATCTATCACTCTGCATCAATAATTATTTATTTATGACAAGTTTTATTTCACCCATGTGAAGGAGGGCATGTCCATTCAACTCAATGGACATGAATCTGAGCAAACTCCAGGAGATAGTGGAGGACAGAGGAACCTGGTGTGCTACAGTCCATGGGGTTGCAAAGAGTCAGACATGACTTAGAGACTGAACAACAACAACAACAACACTTTTCCTATTGCTTCCTCAGCATTTATACTTTAACATTTTACTTAGAAACTATTTATCAATTCACATGGAACTACAAAGATAGTAAAAGAGGATCGAGATATCCTTCGCCCAGTTTTTCATGGTTATAACTTATAAAATCAAAGTGTACTATTAAAACCATTGACATGGATACAACGTGTATATAGTGCTTGTTTGTTGTAGTTGCATAATGGATTCATTTTACCACCACTAAAATCAAGTTACAAACTATTTTATCCCATAAATATCTCACTTATATTACACTTTTACAGTCATACTTAGCCTTTTCCTTACCATCATTCCTAGTCAGTGGAAATCACTGATTTAATCATCATCCTTATATCATTTCAAGTATGTTATATAAGTGGAATCATAATATATGCCTTTTTGAGACTGACTTAATTGACTTTTATATATTGAACACAAATAGATATGACATAGTCTCTGATTTTGTTTTCTACTTTTTCATTATAAAGAATTCTCAGTACAGGGTTTTCCTAGTAGCTCAGTGGTAAAGAGTTTGCCTGCCAATGCAGGAGACATGGATTCGATCCCTGATCCAGGATGATACCCCATGCTGTGGAGCAACTAAGCCTGTGAGACACAACTAGTAAGCCTGTGCTCTAGAGCCTCAGAGCCACAACTATTGAGCCCGTGTGTCCTAGAGCCCAAGTTCCACAACAAGAGAAGTCACTGCAACAAGAAATCTGCTCACCTCAACTAGAGAGTAGAGAGTAGCCCCCACTCCTTGCAACTAGAGAAGAGCCTGCAGCAGTAGTGAAAACCCAGAATAGCCAAAAATAAATAAATAAAAATTAAAAAAAGAATTATCATTATATACAAACTTGATGACTAATAATAAATGTCCTCATATCTATCACTCTGCATCAATAATTATTTATTTATGACAAGTTTTATTTCACCCATGTGAAGGAGGGCATGTCCATTCAACTCAATGGACATGAATCTGAGCAAACTCCAGGAGATAGTGGAGGACAGAGGAACCTGGTGTGCTACAGTCCATGGGGTTGCAAAGAGTCAGACATGACTTAGAGACTGAACAACAACAACAACAACACTTTTCCTATTGCTTCCTCAGCATTTATACTTTAACATTTTACTTAGAAACTATTTATCAATTCACATGGAACTACAAAGATAGTAGAGAGAGGATCGAGATATCCTTCGCCCAGTTTTTCATGGTTATAACTTATAAAATCAAAGTGTACTATTAAAACCATTGACATGGATACAACGTGTATATAGTGCTTGTTTGTTGTAGTTGCATAATGGATTCATTTTACCACCACTAAAATCAAGTTACAAACTATTTTATCCCATAAATATCTCACTTATATTACACTTTTACAGTCATACTTAGCCTTTTCCTTACCATCATTCCTAGTCAGTGGAAATCACTGATTTAATCATCATCCTTATATCATTTCAAGTATGTTATATAAGTGGAATCATAATATATGCCTTTTTGAGACTGACTTAATTGACTTTTACCATTTACTGTAATGTCTTTGAGGTCAACCCAAGTTTTGCATATGTCAAGAGATTGTCACATTTTACTGCTGGGTACTAATGCATGGTATGAATACACCACAGTTTGTTTAGCCAACAGCCAACTGAAGGACATGTTGGCTATTTCCAGTTTGGGCTATTGCAAATAAAGTTGCTACCAACAACTGTGTACAGGTTTTTGTGTGAACATAAATGTTCGTTTCTCTGGAATAAAATGCTCAGTAGTGCAACTGCTGAGCCATATCATTAGCATATGTTTAGTTTTTTTTTTTTTTAATAGAAATTGCAAACCCAATTTCCAGATTGATTGTAACATTTTGTATAACTATTAGCAATGTATGAGAAGTTCAGTTCTCTGCATCCCCCATTAGAATTTGATATTATCACTCTTTCTGTAAATATGTAATGGTATCTGATTGTTCTTAATTTATATTACATAAAGATGGTTTGTGATATGGCGAAGCTTTTTGTGTGCTTACTAGCCATCTCTTGATGTATATCATTTTTAGCAAAATGTCTCTTCATGTATTTAGCACATTTTCTAATTGGACTGTTTGGTTTTTTTATTACTGAGTTTGAGAATTCTTCATACACTCTGGATATGAGTGCTATGTCAGATAAGTGGTTCGAAAATATTTTTGGCTAGTTTATGGTTTGATTTTTTTTCGTCTTTTCACATGGTGACTATAGTTAATAATATTGTGATGTATATATGATATTTGTTAATAGAGTAAATCTTATAAGTTCTCATCATAAACAAAAAACATAATTATATGTGGTAATGGATATTAATTAGGCTTACTGTTGTTTTCATTTTACAATATACACAAATAATAAACCACTGAGTTGTACACCTAAAACTAATATAATAGTATATGTCAAGTATATCTCAATAAAGAAGAATAAAATTACAAAGTTCCGATTAAATATGATGGATTGACCATAAACTCCTGCATTTTGTCTTATAATCATACTGAAAGGATCATAAAAGGATTTTAAAAATGGGAAAAATCAACAAGGAAAACTGATACAAGTGAAAAGTCATAAATATGTTTTAGAAGCTTAAAGTGAAATAAAGAAGTTATGACTGTTTAAAAGATAAGAAGCTTCATCCAGAAGGGTGAGAATCTCTGAAGCAAGCTAGTTACAATTCAGAAGCCCAGCAAAGCTCAGGAATAGGAAACCCTAGTTACCCTAGGACATAGTTTGCAAGGAAAAGATTATTTTTTTTTAAAGATTTATTTATAAAAGATTATTTTTAAATCTCTATAAATAGTCATTGAAACCCCAGGTCCACGCCCTGCTCTTCATAGTCAAGGAATTCTCCTATATTCCTCAGATTAGAGGAAGATTGGATTAGAGCAGAAGATTAGATTTTATTTTCTAGAAAGGTTGAAAATGAGGGACATTATATACAGATGAAGGCAAAGGCATCTCAAGAAATATAGGGGAGCAAAATAAAAGAGTATAAAGAGTGGGCTTTCTTGACACATTTAGTTATGAATGAGTAGCTAGTAGTCAGTCTCATTCTCTTCAGGCAGAACATTACAGGGATTCCTCTCTGGAAAACTCAGCAGTCTAAAAAAAGCGAGAATCTGCAAATGTTAACAGTATTCAGTATTGTTTCACCTATGAATCAATCCAGCCAGACCACACCATAGCAAAGCCCAGAAGTAGACCAGTGTACCTTCAACCACTGAACATCCAATCAGCATTTCAGCCACTTTTAAAGATAAGTGGGCAGCCAACCATCACCAAACTAGAGAGAAAATTCTCTAACATGGAAACCAGAGATCAAAATGAATAATTAAAACAAAACTGAAATAGATAATGATAGGAATAAGAGAAAATGTTTTATAAAATTATAATTGAGGAGAAATCAAAAGGCATTATAAAGAGCAGTAATCAGTAAGAGAGATTTGGAGAAAAAAGTTTGTCTTGAAAATTAAAAATTAAGGGGCAAAAATAAAAACTCAAAGGAGAGGTTAGAAGATAAGATTTGAAAGAAAATCTTAGAAAAAACAGAGTTAAGATACAGGAAATAAGCTGGATTTTTTATACATTTTATATAACTATTTCACTTTTCAATCTATGTAAGTAGTTTTTCTAATTGAAAGCATAAGAATTAGGCTGGAAATTGGGGATGAAGAAACTGGATTCTTTGCTAGAAGAGAAGAAAGTGTGAAGTAGGCAAGAGATAGCTGACTAACGGTTACTTCCGTGACCCACCTGCAGAAACAAGATTTCCTCTAGACTGCTTTCCTGAGGCACTGACATTTTATTGGAGGCTACATGCTACAAGAAAACAGAGATATTGCAGAGAACGATGGGGCAGGAAAAACTACAGGAAGATTTTTAATTGTGGTATAAAATGCCAATAATATATAAGAGATCTGGCACACCTCTGAGTTGGGCTAAGTGATCACAATTGTAAGAGATTTTCAGCATCCAAGATGAGCAATTTTACATGATATTGAAATTGTCCATGTATGCACTTTGGTAGCAGAGGGATATTAATGACAAGGAAGAAAAGCTGTTAAAATTCAAGCAACATTTTTAGTGAGCCATGAGACAAGATGCTGTGGAGCACAGCTTAAGAAGCTGGCCCTGATTATAGCTGGTTCTTGCCAAAGCAACTAATGACAAAGCCTCCTGAGAGACCTTCACTGATACGTGAATTATATACATGTCTAATCTCTTTCCTTCAAATTAACGTATTCATTCAAAAAACATTTATGAACCAGCAAGAGTTATTAGATGCTGTGAGAAATAACAGAGCTTCAAAGAAAATGACCAGTCTTTGTGCTCATGGAGTTTATAATGTGATTAGGAAATTGATAAGGGTGATAAACAATTCCAGTAAGGGTCAAAGTCATTGGAAGGAGGTGTCAAAAGTAAGAATGACTTACCTATTCTGATAACTCAGAGAACACTTGTTTGAGAAAGTGAGATTTGAACTAATGGGTGGGAAATATTTAATTGAGCAAATAGAGGAGTATCAAAGTGTTTCACACAGAAAGAACAGCATGACCAAAAGACTTGGGACAGAGAAGAAGATGGTACCTTCAAGGAAGTGAAGGGCAGTCTACACTGACCAGCATGCGGTGAGAATAAGAGGCATATTGTGGACTAGGGGCTTTATCCCAAAGGCAGCTTTGAGGAGTTTGAAGGAGAATCTGTTCAGTTTTAAATTCCTGAAACATTGCTCTGATGCCTTTGCAATGATCAGACTGGAAGAAAAGAAAAGTAGATTGAAGGACGCCAGCTGGGAACTTTGGCATCTTGCTAACTTTCTGTTGAATTTTCTGCTCCTTATGTTTGGTGCTTTCTTGTTATTGTTCAGTCGCTAAGTTGTGTCTAACTCTTTGCAACCCTATGAACTGCAGCACACCAGGCTTCCCTGTCCTTTACTGTCTCCCAGAGTTTACTCAAACTCATGTCCATTGAGTCAATGACGCCATCCAACTATGTCATCCTCTGTCGCCTCCTTCTCCGCTTTTCCTCAATCTTTACCAGCATCAGGGTCTTTTCCAATGAGGTGGCTCTTCGTATAATATGGCCAACGTATTGGAACTTCAGTTTCAGCATCAGTCCTCCCAATGTATATTCAGCGCTAATTTCCTTCAGGACTGACTGGTTTGACCTCCTTGCTGTTCAAGGGCTTTTGGTGCTTTATTTTCCTCAATAAAAAATTAGGAATAATGAATAGGAAATGTCTTTGGTAGGTCTATAACATCCAAACCTTTAGGGGCCAAGTAACCCAAACCACTGAAATCTGAACTCATGCTTGGTATCCAACAAATAATAGGTTAGAGATAGGCTGTGTGTGTGTGTGTGTGTGTGTGTTTGTGGTGAGGAGAGGTCAGGAAGGCCATGGGCAGGAAAACTGGTTTCTCTTCAGAGTGACCCTTATTTCTTTTGTTTTGTGTCCTCCCACCCCATGCAGGAATCTCTTACTTGAAACACTGAGTTTGTCATGGCAGCCTCTCAGTTGTGATGTTTTATGTAAAATACTCACTCAGTTATCACAGAGCAACGTAATTTCCTATTCTGATAACTCAGAGAACACTTGTTTGAGAAAGTGAGATTTGAACTAATGGGTGGGAAATATTTAATTGAGCAAATAGAGGAGTATCAAAGTGTTTCACACAGAAAGAACAGCATGACCAAAAGACTTGGGACAGAGAAGAAGATGGTACCTTCAAGGAAGTGAAGGGCAGTCTACACTGACCAGCATGCGGTGAGAATAAGAGGCATATTGTGGACTAGGGGCTTTATCCCAAAGGCAGCTTTGAGGAGTTTGAAGGAGAATCTGTTCAGTTTTAAATTCCTGAAACATTGCTCTGATGCCTTTGCAATGATCAGACTGGAAGAAAAGAAAAGTAGATTGAAGGACGCCAGCTGGGAACTTTGGCATCTTGCTAACTTTCTGTTGAATTTTCTGCTCCTTATGTTTGGTGCTTTCTTGTTATTGTTCAGTCGCTAAGTTGTGTCTAACTCTTTGCAACCCTATGAACTGCAGCACACCAGGCTTCCCTGTCCTTTACTGTCTCCCAGAGTTTACTCAAACTCATGTCCATTGAGTCAATGACGCCATCCAACTATGTCATCCTCTGTCGCCTCCTTCTCCGCTTTTCCTCAATCTTTACCAGCATCAGGGTCTTTTCCAATGAGGTGGCTCTTCGTATAATATGGCCAACGTATTGGAACTTCAGTTTCAGCATCAGTCCTCCCAATGTATATTCAGCGCTAATTTCCTTCAGGACTGACTGGTTTGACCTCCTTGCTGTTCAAGGGCTTTTGGTGCTTTATTTTCCTCAATAAAAAATTAGGAATAATGAATAGGAAATGTCTTTGGTAGGTCTATAACATCCAAACCTTTAGGGGCCAAGTAACCCAAACCACTGAAATCTGAACTCATGCTTGGTATCCAACAAATAATAGGTTAGAGATAGGCTGTGTGTGTGTGTGTGTGTGTGTGTGTTTGTGGTGAGGAGAGGTCAGGAAGGCCATGGGCAGGAAAACTGGTTTCTCTTCAGAGTGACCCTTATTTCTTTTGTTTTGTGTCCTCCCACCCCATGCAGGAATCTCTTACTTGAAACACTGAGTTTGTCATGGCAGCCTCTCAGTTGTGATGTTTTATGTAAAATACTCACTCAGTTATCACAGAGCAACGTAATTTCCTTCATGAACTCTCAACCTATCTCTTGTGTCATTTTATTATTTTAAGCTTAAAAATGAATATGTAAACTGGGGTCAAAAGGTCTATGTTTTGATAAGAAAATGGGTTTGGAAATATAGGGGCATGCCCTCATTTCCCCTGATATAAACCTTTGCCTAATTTTACATGTAACATCAATCAAATGAGGATGGGAAGGAAAAAAGTTACAAGGAAGAACTGAGATTTCTCTATCCAAAAACTCCTTTTTTAAACTTGGTTCCAGGCTGAGCTGCTGAGAAATATATGGAAGAGAGGTTTATACCACTAAATAAGCAGAAACCTCCATCTGCATCGATTCTACAGTATGACCAGTTGTTTAATTTCTGTTCACTCATTCGTTTACACAAGTAGTTGTGAGGCAGTACTCCTGAATGCACTGAGATCTTTGCTCTCAAGTGGTGTTCTTTTAGGTTGAGTGATATAAATTGGCAATGATAACGTAAACAGGCAATTCACAATTACAGTAGATGAACATAGTCCAGTAGCTCAAGGAGCACAAATAAGGACATTAAACTCAGACCTAGAGTTTGTCTTAAAGGAGCACAGTGTGTGATAGAACTTTTCCTTGGATTGCATAGAACTCTACCAGGCACAGCAGCAAAGAGGTGTGTTCTAAAGCAGAGGAAAGAACATGGAAGGCCATAATGCCAGAGAGAGAGAACGGCCCTGTGGTGTTAAGCATAGTTTCTTGTATGAGACAATTGTGTGGGTGAAGGGAATAGAGGTAAGCAATGGTCAGATAATTACGTGAGCCACAGTGAGGAGTTTCGGTTCATAGTACTCTGAGGGCAGAGAAGAGCCATATAAAGTCTTAAACAGAAGACTATAATTATATCTGCATTTTGGACACACATCACTATGGCTACAAGGCCAAAATATGGACTGGCAGCAAACAAATCAGGAAACTTAAAGTAATTCAGGCAAGAGAACAGTGTACACTATGTCGGGGCTGTGAGGATGAGGATAATTAGGTGAAATAAAGAACAATTTAGAAGTAGGTTAATAGGACTGGATGGTGTCATGGCAGCCTCTCAGTTGTGATGTTTTATGTAAAATACTCACTCAGTTATCACAGAGCAACGTAATTTCCTTCATGAACTCTCAACCTATCTCTTGTGTCATTTTATTATTTTAAGCTTAAAAATGAATATGTAAACTGGGGTCAAAAGGTCTATGTTTTGATAAGAAAATGGGTTTGGAAATATAGGGGCATGCCCTCATTTCCCCTGATATAAACCTTTGCCTAATTTTACATGTAACATCAATCAAATGAGGATGGGAAGGAAAAAAGTTACAAGGAAGAACTGAGATTTCTCTATCCAAAAACTCCTTTTTTAAACTTGGTTCCAGGCTGAGCTGCTGAGAAATATATGGAAGAGAGGTTTATACCACTAAATAAGCAGAAACCTCCATCTGCATCGATTCTACAGTATGACCAGTTGTTTAATTTCTGTTCACTCATTCGTTTACACAAGTAGTTGTGAGGCAGTACTCCTGAATGCACTGAGATCTTTGCTCTCAAGTGGTGTTCTTTTAGGTTGAGTGATATAAATTGGCAATGATAACGTAAACAGGCAATTCACAATTACAGTAGATGAACATAGTCCAGTAGCTCAAGGAGCACAAATAAGGACATTAAACTCAGACCTAGAGTTTGTCTTAAAGGAGCACAGTGTGTGATAGAACTTTTCCTTGGATTGCATAGAACTCTACCAGGCACAGCAGCAAAGAGGTGTGTTCTAAAGCAGAGGAAAGAACATGGAAGGCCATAATGCCAGAGAGAGAGAACGGCCCTGTGGTGTTAAGCATAGTTTCTTGTATGAGACAATTGTGTGGGTGAAGGGAATAGAGGTAAGCAATGGTCAGATAATTACGTGAGCCACAGTGAGGAGTTTCGGTTCATAGTACTCTGAGGGCAGAGAAGAGCCATATAAAGTCTTAAACAGAAGACTATAATTATATCTGCATTTTGGACACACATCACTATGGCTACAAGGCCAAAATATGGACTGGCAGCAAACAAATCAGGAAACTTAAAGTAATTCAGGCAAGAGAACAGTGTACACTATGTCGGGGCTGTGAGGATGAGGATAATTAGGTGAAATAAAGAACAATTTAGAAGTAGGTTAATAGGACTGGATGGTGATTTGGATATGTTTGTGTGCTCAATCATTTCCAATGCTTTGCTGCCCCGTGGACTGCATCCTGCCAGGCTCCTCTGTCCATAGTATTCTCCACATAAGAACACTGGAGTACGTTGCCATGCCCTTCTCCAGGCGATCTTCCTGACCCAGGGATCGAACCATGTTTCCTACACTGGAAGACTGGCTCTCTACACTAGCGCCACCTGGGAGATCCTCCAGGGGATCTTCCTGACCCAGGGACTGAATACATGTCTCCTGCATGGGCAGGCAGATTCCACCATAGAACCACCTGATATGCGGGGATATGTAAAGGAGAGGAAAGACTGAAACATAATAGTCAAGTTTCTGGTTGGGATACAAGGTTGATAGAAATGGGCATGTTGAATAGCATCTAAATGGCATCTTCAGTGCATCTAAAATGAGATTTCTAATAGAAAATTGTATTTATGAAGTCTACAGTCCAGTTAGGACAAGCTGACAGACTCTTCCACTTACAAATGATATAATATCTCATCCATATAATCAAAGAAATACATTGACTCATGCTTTGGAAAACTCCAGAAGTACTCTTAAGATTGCAGACCCACCTAGACCTAGGTCTTGAATGAATTTATCAGGACTTAGTGTTTATCTGCTTTCCACAGTGATGGCCTCTTTTTTTCTGACCTCCACCAACAATCTGCTTAACAGCATTCTCACCACCAGCAATCCCAGTAAAAAGAATATAATTGTTCCTTGATGGCTTCAACAGAAGTTCTAGGGTAGAATCTCTTTGGCTCTAACTGGACCTGATTTGGGTCATGTGGAATGCCTAATTCAACCTCTGTAGCCAGATTGAAGGAATAAGAATATCCACTGCACTCATGTAATCCATGCATTATAAAATGGATGGAGAAAACAGAAAATGTTCAGGAAGGTGATAGGAAATTATGGCACTAAAGAAACAAACAGAAGAGTATATTCAAGGAGGAAATGGTCACTTGTGACTAGTGATGGTGCTAAGTCATTTAAGAAAAAAATGTGAAAAAATATTTTGACATAGCAACAAAATGATGATTTATGATGTTGGCAAAGAAATTTCAATGTGTAGTGGTTCAGGAAAGAGAATGGATTTCCATAAACGAAAAAGTGGTAAAGTGGAACAAACCTAGTGGACAAACCTAGACAGCATATTGAAAAGTAGAGACATCTCTTTGCTGACAAAAGTCCATATAGTCAAAGCTATGGTTTTCCCAGTAGTCATCCATGATGTGAAATTTAGACCACAAAGAAGGCTGAGCGAGGGGTGGAGCTAAGATGGCGGCGTAGAAGGACGTGCACTCATCTCTCCTGCAAAATCGCCTGAATTGCGACGAGTTCCTGGGAAACCATCGACAAAAGGAGGTTGGATCTGATCACAGAGAGGACACCCCACATCGAAGAACAAAGGAGAAGCCACATCAAGACGGTAGGAGGGGCGCAATCGCACTTTTAAAAGTCAAACCTCATACCCGCCGGAGAGGCTGGGCGGGCCAAAGCCGCAAAGCCTGTTGCAGATCAAAACCCAGGTGAGGAGCACTGACATCCACAAGGGACTGAGCCAGACCTGCTTTGGAGGGTCCAGGTGCCCCCTTGAGCTAGAAGTGCCCTTGAGCAGGCCTCAGAAGGGCAGCACTCAGTTCCCTTTGGAGGAGGTTACCATTAACCCGATCACAGAGTCGCCGAAGAGGACTAGAAAGTCTCTGCGCACTGTGATCAGGGAGAGAGGAATAGCGATCCTGCATGAGACTGAGCCGGACTCACCTCTGAGTAACCTGACGTCTCCTGCGGTGGCGGGGGTCGACGGTGGCCTGCAGCAGGGTCGGGGTCACTGCGGAAGTGCCTCCCATAGAGCGTGTGGGAATAAATCCTTTGTGAGACAGACGCCATTTTCCCTACTGTAGTTTGGCTGCTGGTCAAACTGCAGGGCTGCTGGTCAAGCTACAGGGAGGGAACTTAGCTCCACCCAGCAAGAAAAGGGATTTGGATTAAGAAACTCCCAGGGCCAGCCTGGGCGGGCCTTTTAATTCTGGAATAGGCAGAAACAAACAAAGTCAAAGAGGTCTTCAGATCCAACCACTACCAGAGGCAAGAAAAAGACTGATAATTCCTGAATAGTCAGCAAGAGACAGAAGAACATAAACACTATTTTCACGTTTTATCTGAAGCTGGAGTTACTGCTGGACTTTAAAATTTCATTTTTGTATTGTATTACTTTGTTTCAACTTTTTTTTTTTTCTTTCTCTTTTTTCCAAACCCACTCAGTGCACCCACCGCTCTTTTTTTTTTTTTTCTTTTCTTAGGGGTGTGTGTGTGAGAGAGAGTGGGTGTGTTCATTTCCTTCACTGAATTCTATTGAAGCTACTAATCTTATCAGTAAGACTGAATATATTCAAGCTTACAGTTTTTTTTTTTTTCTTTTTCCTTTTAAACCACACATTTTATTTTGGTATAAACTTCTGGTTCCCCGATGGCCTTTTAAGGTTCTGTGGGGGGTTTGTTTGTTTTTATTATTTTTGTTTTTCTATATTTTTCTATAAAATTTAGATCTTTTAATTCTTAATAATTTTTCATTTGTACTACTACTTCCTGTATAATTCTTTGCTTTCTCTGAAGCTCCTTTCCTATAGCACTAAATTCTAATACATACAAATCTTTATCTCCCTGTATTTAACTTTGCAATATTATTCTATATTTCTCTTCTATCCTCTCTTTCTCTTTTTCCCTTTCCCTACCATATTTCTTAGTCTCTTCTGTCCTCATTGCCTTATCCCCAACAAGGATTCTGCTCTAGCATTATTCTCCAATTGGTGCTCTACTTAGTTTGCTTATTAACTGGTGGATATCATTCTTGGATTTCTCTATTCACCGTGCTAACGTATTGTACTGTATTTTTTATTGGAATGCTTGGGTTATGTTATAGCTGTATATGTTTATGTGTATAATTCAATACGCTAGATTGCATAATTTTAAAATTGCCATTTGTCAAAGGTATACCTTCTGTTTCTCATTTGCATATATATGTTTTAATATCATTTAATGCCATAACAAACCAGCCATGAAATCTTCATTCCCTGGTCAGGCAACAAACCCCCGGGGTTTTAAGGAGGGTGCACTGACTCCAAAACTCTACAATACTAGAGAACGCCTAACACTAAAGAGCAGTATACAAGTGAGAACGCCAACAAAGGTAATCACTTGTATGCAAGTCCTGACATCACCCAATCACCAGCATCACCCAGAATAGAAGCCCCATCCAAACAACAAACACCAACACACGTAACTCAAAGTCTGGGAAAAGGAAATCCCAAACAGAGTAAGTTCTAAAAAATTAATAATAACAATGAAATGGCAGAGAAATACCACACAAGTGAAGGAACAATCCACAAACACACAAGATCAAATTAATGAAGAGAATTTGGACAAACTTTCTGAAAGTGATTTCAGAAGAATGATAGTAAAGATGATCAAAGACACTGAAAACAGAATTTCAGAGAAATTGCAAGATACAACTAACACACTGAATAAAGAAATACAAGAACTTACCAAAAAAGTAACAGAGACAAACAACTCAATTGCTGAACTGAAAAAAACTGTAGAAGGAATCAAGAGCAGAGTATCTGAGACAGAAGACCGGATAAGTGAGCTGGAAGATAAAATGGTGGAAGTAACTGCTGAAAAACAGACTCTAGCTCAAAGAATGAAAAGAGCAGAGGACAGCCTCAGAGACGTCTGGGATAATATCAAACGCACCAATATTCGAATTATAGGGGTTCCAGAAGAAGAAGGAAAAAAGAAAGGCTATGAGAAAATTTTTGAAGAGATTCTAGTTGAAAATTTCCCCAGCATGGGAAAAGAAATAGTCAATCAAGTCCAAGAAGCACAAAGAGTACCATACAGAATCAATCCGAGAAAAAACACACCAAGACACATATTAATGAAGTTAACACAAATTAAACACAAAGATAGAATTCTCAAAGGAGCAAGGGAAAAGCAACTAGTGACATACAAGGGAAAGCCCATCCGTTTAACAGCTGATCTTTCAACAGAAACTCTGCAGGCCAGAAGGGAATGGCAGGACACATTTAAACGGCTGAAAGAGAATAATCTGCAACCAAGAATTTTAAAATTGCCATTTGTCAAAGGTATACCTTCTGTTTCTCATTTGCATATATATGTTTTAATATCATTTAATGCCATAACAAACCAGCCATGAAATCTTCATTCCCTGGTCAGGCAACAAACCCCCGGGGTTTTAAGGAGGGTGCACTGACTCCAAAACTCTACAATACTAGAGAACGCCTAACACTAAAGAGCAGTATACAAGTGAGAACGCCAACAAAGGTAATCACTTGTATGCAAGTCCTGACATCACCCAATCACCAGCATCACCCAGAATAGAAGCCCCATCCAAACAACAAACACCAACACACGTAACTCAAAGTCTGGGAAAAGGAAATCCCAAACAGAGTAAGTTCTAAAAAATTAATAATAACAATGAAATGGCAGAGAAATACCACACAAGTGAAGGAACAATCCACAAACACACAAGATCAAATTAATGAAGAGAATTTGGACAAACTTTCTGAAAGTGATTTCAGAAGAATGATAGTAAAGATGATCAAAGACACTGAAAACAGAATTTCAGAGAAATTGCAAGATACAACTAACACACTGAATAAAGAAATACAAGAACTTACCAAAAAAGTAACAGAGACAAACAACTCAATTGCTGAACTGAAAAACACTGTAGAAGGAATCAAGAGCAGAGTATCTGAGACAGAAGACCGGATAAGTGAGCTGGAAGATAAAATGGTGGAAGTAACTGCTGAAAAACAGACTCTAGCTCAAAGAATGAAAAGAGCAGAGGACAGCCTCAGAGACGTCTGGGATAATATCAAACGCACCAATATTCGAATTATAGGGGTTCCAGAAGAAGAAGGAAAAAAGAAAGGCTATGAGAAAATTTTTGAAGAGATTCTAGTTGAAAATTTCCCCAGCATGGGAAAAGAAATAGTCAATCAAGTCCAAGAAGCACAAAGAGTACCATACAGAATCAATCCGAGAAAAAACACACCAAGACACATATTAATGAAGTTAACACAAATTAAACACAAAGATAGAATTCTCAAAGGAGCAAGGGAAAAGCAACTAGTGACATACAAGGGAAAGCCCATCCGTTTAACAGCTGATCTTTCAACAGAAACTCTGCAGGCCAGAAGGGAATGGCAGGACACATTTAAACGGCTGAAAGAGAATAATCTGCAACCAAGAATCCTCTACCCTGCAAGGATCTCCTTCAAAATTGATGGAGAAATCAAAAGCTTTACAGACAAGCAAAAATTAAAAGAATTTAGTCACACCAAACCAGCCTTACAACAAGTGTTAAAGGGACTTATATAGAAAACAAGTATAAAAGGAGAAGATCCACGAAACAAACCCATCATAACATCTATGAAGATGACAATAGGATCATTTGTATCAATAATTACTTTGACTGTCAACGGACTAAATGCCCCAACCAAAAGACACAGAGTGGCTGAATGGATCCAAAAACACGACCCATACATATGCTGCCTCCAGGAAACTCATTTCAGACCTAGAGACACTCATAGACTGAAAGTGAAAGGCTGGAAAAAGATATTCCATGCAAATGGAAATCAAAAGAAAGCTGGAGTAGCAATCCTCATATCAGATAAAATAGATTTTAAAGTAAAGAAGATTCTAAGAGACAAGGCAGGTCACTACATCATGATTAAGGGATCCATCCAAGAAGAAGACATAACAATCATAAATATTTATGCTCCCAATGCAGGAGCACCCCAATACATAAGACAGACACTTTCAGACATAAAAGAAGAAGTCAACAATAACACAGTAATAGTAGGAGACTTTAACACTCCTCTCACACCAATGGACAGATCAACCAAACAGAAAATTAATAAAGAAACACAAGCCTTAAATGCCACACTAGAAGAAATGGACCTCATTGATATCTTTAGGACTTTCCATCCAAAAGCAGAAGAATACACTTTCTTCTCAAGTGCTCACGGAACATTCTCCAGGATAGACCACATCTTGGGCCACAAATCAATCCTCAGTCAATTCAAGAAAACTGAAATTCTATCAACCATCTTCTCGGACCACAATGCAGTGAGACTAGAGATCAACTACCGGAAAAAAAACGCTAAAAGCACAAACACATGGAGATTAAACAACACATACCTAAAAAACCAAATGATCATTGAGGAAATCAAAGGAGAAATACAAAAATTCCTAGAAGAAAATGACAGTGAACACATGACAGTGCAAAACCTATGGGATACTGCAAAAGCAGTTCTAAGAGGGAAGTTTATAGCAATTCAATCCCACCTCAAGAAACTAGGAAAATCTCAAACAGACGACCTTACCTTACGCTTAAAACAACTGGAGAAAGAAGAACAAAACACCCCAAAGCCAGCAGAAGAAGGGAAATCATAAAGATCAGAGCAGAAATAAATGAAAAAGAAACAAAAGAAACAATAGTAAAGATAAATAAAACAAAAAGCTGGTTCTTCAAAAAAGTCAATAAAATCGACACA
Source organism: Tragulus kanchil (assembly GCA_022376925.1). Classification (NCBI taxonomy): domain Eukaryota; kingdom Metazoa; phylum Chordata; class Mammalia; order Artiodactyla; family Tragulidae; genus Tragulus; species Tragulus kanchil. Next base: position 236,975,761 of record JAIOJX010000004.1, on the reverse strand, counting down.
CCACTGGCCAGACTCATCAAGAAAAAGAGAGAGAAGAACCAGATCACCAAAATCAAAAATGAAAAAGGAGAGATTACAACGGATAATGCAGAAATCCAAAGGATTCTAAGAGACTATTATGAACAACTCTATGGCAACAAACTGGACAACCTGGAAGAAATGGACAGTTTCTTAGAGAAGATTAATCTCCCAAGACTCAACCAGGAAGAAACAGAAACTATGAACAAGCCAATCACAAGCTCAGAAATCGACCTTGTGATCAAAAATCTACCCAAAAATAAAAGCCCAGGGCCAGATGGTTTCACAAGTGAATTCTACCAAACATTTAAAGAAGAGCTAATGCCTGTCCTTCTAAAACTCTTCCAAAAAATTGCCCAGGAAGGAACACTTCCAAACACATTCTACGAGGCCACCATCACCCTGATACCAAAGCCAGGCAAAGACATCACAAAAAAAGAAAATTATAGGCCAATTTCACTGATGAATCTAGATGCCAAAATCCTCAACAAAATCCTAGCAAACAGAATTCAGCAACACATCAAAAAGCTCATTCATCACGATCAAGTTGGGTTCATCCCAGGCATGCAAGGATTCTTCAACATCTGCAAATCAATCAATGTGATACACCATATCAACAAATTGAAAGACGAAAATCACATGATCATTTCAATAGATGCAGAAAAGCCTTTGACAAAGTACAGCATCCATTTATGATAAAAACTCTTCAAAAAATGGGCATAGAAGGAACTTATCTTAACATAGTGAAAGCCATATATGAGAAGCCCACAGCAAACATTATCCTCAATGGTGAAAAACTCAAAGCATTCCCTCTAAGATCAGGAACAAGACAAGGGTGTCCACTTTCACCACTCTTATTCAACATAGTCCTGGAAGTTCTAGCAACAGCAATAAGAGAAGAGAAAGAAATCAAAGGAATCCAGATTGGAAAAGAAGAAGTCAAACTCTCTCTATTTGCAGATGACATGATATTATACATAGAAAATCCCAAAGACACGGTTACAAAACTACTAGAGTTAATCAGTGAATTCAGCAAAGTCGCAGGATACAAAGTCAACACACAGAAGTCACTGGCATTTCTATACACAAACAATGAAAAATCAGAAAACGAAATCAAAGAGACAATCCCCTTCACCATCGCAACCAAAAGAATCAAATATCTAGGAATAAACCTACCCAAAGAAACAAAAGAATTGTACGCAGAAAATTACAAGACACTCATGAGAGACATTAAAGAAGAGTTAAACAGATGGAAAAATATTCCGTGTTCCTGGGTCGGAAGAATCAATATTGTGAAAATGACCATACTACCAAATGTCATCTATAGATTCAATGCGATCCCTATCAAACTTCCAATAACATTCTTCACAGAACTAGACCAACGAATAACACAGTTCATATGGAAACACAAAAGACCTCGAATAGCTAAAGCAATCCTCAGGAAGAAGAATGGAGCTGGAGGGATCAGCCTCCCTAAGTTCAGACTCTACTACAAAGCAACAGTCATCAAGACAGTATGGTACTGGCACAAAAACAGAAATATTGACCAATGGAACAAGATTGAGAACCCAGAGACAAACCCACGCACCTATGGGTACCTTATTTTTGACAAAGGAGGCGAACATATAAAATGGGACAAAGACAGCCTCTTCAACAAATGGTGCTGGGAAAATTGGACAGCTACATGCAAGAAAATGAAGTTGGAACATACCCTTTATACCATACACAAAGATCAACTCAAAATGGATTAAAGACTTAAATGTAAGGCCAGAAACCATCAAACTCTTAGAGGAGAATATAGGCAAAACCCTCAAGGACATCAATCAAAGCAAGATCTTCTCTGACCCACCTACTAGAATAGTGGAACTAAAAAGACAAATGAACATGTGGGACCTAATGAAACTTAAAAGCTTTTGTACAGCTAAAGAAATTACAAAAAAGCTAAACAGACAGCCCACAGAGTGGGAGAAAATCATAGCAAATGAAACAACAGACAAAGAATTAATCTCCAAAATCTACAAGCAACTCAGACAACTCAGCACTGGAAAAATGAACAACCCAATCAAAAAATGGGAAAAGGACCTAAACAGACACCTCTCCAACGATGACATACAGATGGCCCAAAATCACATGAAACGATGCTCAACTTCACTAATAATTAGAGAAATGCAAATCAAAACTACAATGAGATATCACCTCACGCCCGTCAGAATGGCCATCATCCACAAATCGACAGACAATAAATGCTGGTGAGGCTGCGGAGAAAAGGGAACACTCCTGCATTGCTGGTGGGAGTGTAAATTGATACAGCCTCTATGGAAGACAGTCTGGAGATTTCTTAAAAAACTAAAAATAGAAGCACCATATGACCCAGCAATCCCACTCTTAGGCTTATACCCTGACGAAATCAAAACTGAAAGAAGCACCTGTACCCCAATGTTCATTGCAGCTCTCTATACAATAGCTAGAACATGGAAGGAACCTAGATGCCCATCGATGAACGAATGGATCCAAAAGCTCTGGTACATATATACAATGGAATACTACACAGCTGTAAAGAGAAATGCAGAAGAATCAACCCTAATGAGGTGGCTGGATCTAGAACGTATCATAAAAAGTGAAGTCAGAAAGAGAAGGACAAACACAGTATATTAACACATATATATGGAATCTAGTAGGATGGTGATGATGGCACACGTAGTGAAGCGACAGAAAGACAGACATGGACAGTGGACATATGGACATTGTGGGGAAGGAACAGTGGGTGAGAGGCGTAAAGGAAGTAGCATGAAGGCCTGTACTATCATAAGTGAAGAAAATAGCTTTAGTCATTGCTCTGTGAGAAAAGGGGATCCTTCAGGGGTGCTGTGTGATGGTCGGGAGGAGAAGGGTCATATGCATCTAGGAACATCAATCAAAGCAAGATCTTCTCTGACCCACCTACTAGAATAGTGGAACTAAAAAGACAAATGAACATGTGGGACCTAATGAAACTTAAAAGCTTTTGTACAGCTAAAGAAATTACAAAAAAGCTAAACAGACAGCCCACAGAGTGGGAGAAAATCATAGCAAATGAAACAACAGACAAAGAATTAATCTCCAAAATCTACAAGCAACTCAGACAACTCAGCACTGGAAAAATGAACAACCCAATCAAAAAATGGGAAAAGGACCTAAACAGACACCTCTCCAACGATGACATACAGATGGCCCAAAATCACATGAAACGATGCTCAACTTCACTAATAATTAGAGAAATGCAAATCAAAACTACAATGAGATATCACCTCACGCCCGTCAGAATGGCCATCATCCACAAATCGACAGACAATAAATGCTGGTGAGGCTGCGGAGAAAAGGGAACACTCCTGCATTGCTGGTGGGAGTGTAAATTGATACAGCCTCTATGGAAGACAGTCTGGAGATTTCTTAAAAAAACTAAAAATAGAAGCACCATATGACCCAGCAATCCCACTCTTAGGCTTATACCCTGACGAAATCAAAACTGAAAGAAGCACCTGTACCCCAATGTTCATTGCAGCTCTCTATACAATAGCTAGAACATGGAAGGAACCTAGATGCCCATCGATGAACGAATGGATCCAAAAGCTCTGGTACATATATACAATGGAATACTACACAGCTGTAAAGAGAAATGCAGAAGAATCAACCCTAATGAGGTGGCTGGATCTAGAACGTATCATAAAAAGTGAAGTCAGAAAGAGAAGGACAAACACAGTATATTAACACATATATATGGAATCTAGTAGGATGGTGATGATGGCACACGTAGTGAAGCGACAGAAAGACAGACATGGACAGTGGACATATGGACATTGTGGGGAAGGAACAGTGGGTGAGAGGCGTAAAGGAAGTAGCATGAAGGCCTGTACTATCATAAGTGAAGAAAATAGCTTTAGTCATTGCTCTGTGAGAAAAGGGGATCCTTCAGGGGTGCTGTGTGATGGTCGGGAGGGGAGGGAAGGGGGGGATATACATATGACTAATCTAGGAACATACATATCTGTAAACAACAAAACTCTGTAAAAGTTAAAAGTAAAATAAAGTTTTAAAAAAAAAAAAAGAAGGCTGAGCGCCAAAGAATTGATGCTTTGAACTGTGGTATTGGAGAAGACTCTTAAGAGTCCCTTGGACTACAAGGAGATCCAACCAGTCAATCTTAAAGGAAATCAAATCATGCCTGAATGTTTATTGGAAGGACTGATGCTGAACCTGAAGCTCCAGTACTTTGGCCACTTGATGTGAAGAGACAAGTCATTAGAAAAGAGTCTGATGGGAAAAATAGAAGGCAAAATGATAAGGGGATGACAGAAGATGAGATGGCTGAATGACATCACTGAATCAACAGAGATAAGTTTGAGCAAGCTCTGGCATATGGTGAAGGACAGGGAATCCTGGCATGCTGCAGTCCATAGCATCATAAAGAATCAGACACAACTGAGCCACTGAACTGAACTTATCAACAACTTGTTGACTGGGAAGAAGAAGCAAGCACCAGCATGGTAGTCAAGTTCATAATTACTGCTACATTATTCTGGGAGCAAGTAAAGTTGACCACTCATGGAGTCAAACATAAGTGGTGCTGGACTGCCACCACCTCCTACCACCCCTCCTGGCCTTGTCTCTGGGTTCTTGAGACATAAGCCTGCTGTCTCATTGTGAGGTAGAGAAGACTGACATGCACCATTCCTAACACTAACAACCAAATTACCACCACAAAAGAGTGACTCAAGACCAAAGTGTTGACATTAATTTCTAAGGTGGCAGGGCAGAACAAATGTGAGATAAAACTTAAGAATAAAAAAAAAAAATAAGGCTTCCCTGGTAGTCCAGTGGGTAAAGAGTCCACCTTACAGTACAAGGGGCACCAGTTTGATCCCTCATCTGTGAAGATCCCACATGCCGCGGAGTGGCTGGACCAGTGTGTCCAATTAAGAGCCAGTGCTCTGGAGCGCATGTGCCCAGAGCTGGTGCTCTCCAATGAGAGAGGCCACTGCAATGGGAGGCCCACACAGGCCAAAGAACAAAGATGGATGAAAATAAATAAAATGAAAAACCAATAAAAGAGGCCAAGATTTAAAATAATAATAATAATATACAACAAAGTAATGACGTATGAGGACTTTCAATGAAGCACATTCACTTCTAAATTGATGAATGTCCATCATTTGATTTTTATAAACTGCATTTGGATTGGTTTCTAATGTCCTTATACATGTCAGAATGCTAGAATAGTTAATTAAATGGGCTTTGAAACTAAACAGATTAAAAACTGGCTCTAACAGTACTTATAATTCTTGAAAAAATTAGCAAATTTCTCTATGCCTTAACTTTCTCATTGGTAAAGGGTGGCCCACAAAAATAATACACATAACATAAACACGCTCTGAAGATTGTTACATAATGTAAGGTGAACACTTATCACAAGGCCAATCACATACAAAATATTCAACTGATGTTTATTTCTGCTATTGCTATTACACCTTTTTAAAATTAAACCCCCAGGCATTAACTAACTAGTCTATCTAAATGATACATTGTGTTCAACCTGAGGGGGTAAATTTAAAAAAAAGTAATTTTTTTTCTCAGTTTATGATGTAAACTAAACCTTTGTATTTCTATGCCAATATATAACAATAACAAAATGCAGAAGAAGAAAAAGAAGAAAAATCAAGATGGCTGTTTACTTTATCCAGTCATATCGTATTGTTTTCATTAACTTCAAACTCAATTTTCACAAGTAGCCAAGAGCACTTCTCAAGTTTTCGCTCATTTTTAGCACGTTTACTAAGTAAATCCATGGTGTTCTTGATTCAGATTCCAGCAATCCCAGATTTGCAATAGAGTCTGGTCTCAGTCTAATAAATGTAAATGTCCTCAGCATCTTACTTTAATTATAAAAGGGCAACCAAAATATTACCACCATTTTAATAATAGCAAGGTTCTTTTGCCCACACACACTATAATTTTTTATCCTAATTTGCATTAAAAGTTGTTGATGACACAAATATGGTGCCAGCTACTAATGATGGATTCATTGCACAGTAGTGTCTCATGGGGGAATTAGTTAAATCCAACACAATTTTTTCTCCAACCTTAGACTAGAATTCTGTTTTCTTGCATTAATCGCCAAATGACAGTTGACTTCATGTAAGACATTTAGAGACTATGGTGCATAAAAACGTTATTTACTGTGCCTTTAAAAATGAGGATGACTCTTACCACAGCAAGATGTTCACACTCAGGTTGTCAGGAACTGAGGACAGCAGATCTGTGCCTTCCATTTCATGCTCACTCAGAGACAAAAATTCACTCTGTGGACAGAGGACAAAATCAACTGATCTGTCTCTCTCTCTGCCTTCACACACATATAACTGAATTTAAATTACATAAATATATCATGCTACTCCATTGTGACATTTACCAGTACACGAGATTCTGTAACATCGATGAACAAATTTCTTCCACAAACATATATGAGAGTTAGACTTAACATTACTAAGAGCTTTATAAAATCTTTATAACCAAAAAAAAAAACAAAAAGAGTTTGGCAGAGTTATTGACCAAATTACTATTTCTGTTCGGACCATAACAATGACAACAAGAGAAAGCTATGGGGCCAAAATAGCCAGACCGGTTATTTGCAAGGTCTCCCACTACAGCTGTGTTGCACAACCAAAATCTGGAAATATCTACTTCTTCCTAATATGGGAGTGAAAGGCAGTGAAAGAGCATGAGAAAGGATATTACAAAGCTGTGTGACCATGTCAAATGCATTAGTTGGTGCTTCAAATGGCAACACACTCTAGTATTCTTATCTGGAAAATTCCATGGGCAAAGGAGCATGGTGGGCTGCAGATTATGGGGTCACAAAGAGTTGGACATGACTGAGCACTCACACGCATGCATGATGAAATTAAATTATCTTGGTAACTGAGATAGAAGTAAACACAACAGCAGAATTCCGCTACCAATACGGCTCCAAAAGATATCCTTCACATAGTAAACCAGTGATTTCTTTCTTTCTTTCTTTCTTTCTTTTTTTTGGCTAGGAGCAATTTTACTTAATCTATACAGATATATGCCAGATGAATAAGTGCTATATGGGGGTCTACAGATTAATACTTAAAATTGAAAAATGAGTATTTTTAGCCTTTCTGAGAATGGATTCATTGTATGATCATATATGAATAGATTCATTGGTCTCCATATAGATAAAACAAAAATGGAGCATGTATTTCAGCCAAGATCGAGAAATATGTTCTCCCTTCCCCCCTATCCCTATACGGACTTCTGTTATCTTCATAGGTTCATTATTTCTTTTTTCTATTATTTTATATATTTAACATATTGTTGCAAACGTGTTTGAGAAAAATGTGTATACTAAGATTGAAAACAAAGGAAGAAGCAAGGAAGGGAGGAACAGAGGGAAAAAGAAAGAGAGGGAGGAGGGAGCATAAAGTACACTCGTGGACTTATGAAAGCTGTAACAAACTGATAGTGTATTAAAGTCATGGGTTATATTTTCTTTAAATGTAAAAAGCATTATAGATGAAGTCTGAAAAAACTAAAAGCAATCAATTTTATCTCTGTGTGTTTAGAGACTAAAATACTTAATAGAGTCATTATCTTAGAAACTCAGCGTTGAGGTTCTTTTGTGTTTTGGTTTTCTTTTACTTTGTAAAAAATATGCCTCACTTGCAGTAATATATGGAGTGTAATAAAAAAATCATTGTCAGATAGTAAACAGAGATCAGAGGGCTACAAGTAATTTAGGTAAATATTAAATGACAAGTACATAGACTATTCATGCGTTTCCAAGTCTGAAGTCAAGGCAGAACTATGATGAATCAGGTTTTAATTGGGCATTTTGTAAATAAAGTACTAAAAAAGTCTTTTCACATAAATAGACAGTACAAAGAATCCTACTCCCAAGGGACTTTTAAAATTACACACATCACTTAATCTTAATACAAAAAGGGCATACTCTTTGGACTACCCTATCCCCCCCAAAGGAAATAAAGGCAGAAAGGATGGAGGCAAAGGAGAAAGGAGAGAAGGAAGAAACAGAAGAAGGAAGGAGGGAGGGAGGGAGAAATTAGAAATATCTTTAAATGTACACATCCCTAGGAATTTTGCTGGTAATTCTGAAAAGTCAAATAAAGTGCATTCTATATGCCATCAATGGCAACATTATAACTCTTAGAGACCTTCAAATAAAGTTGTAATCAGTAAGAAATAATTCAATATTAAATTATATATTGATTTATTTAAACACTGCCTCTCGTTTATTTAAACACATATTCTCTCATTTGATTATTTTAAAATATTTGAGTTAATATTACTTTAACCATCTTCCCCTAAATTATACAGATGAAACTGTGTTCAGAAAGTTAACCAACAAAGGCTATCAATCAGTTTGGGGAGTGTGTTGGGGGAGGGGTGGGTCTCAGATTATAAAGTTCTTCACCTCGGATCACACTGAAACCTCATTATTTTTAAAAAGTAAATCATCTCTAAGATTGATTTCGGAGAAGACAGGAAGCCTAGATTTCTCATGAATATGTCAGTTTTTCAAGCTGCATTTAATGGGTTGGCTGGAGGTAGGAAAGACAGAAGAGAAGAGGAGGTTCTTTGCTGATTATCTTTTGTGTGCTGCTGTTTCTAGCTGCAATAAGGACAGCAGAAAGAATCTATGAAGGTAACAAAGAAGAGAAGCTATTTATTTCTGGATCCTGATTTTGCATCCCATTCTACTTGGGATAAGCAAAGTTTTTCCTTCTTTTTCCAAGTTTTTTCTTTACTCTTTTCTCTCCTTTTCCACTAGCCTCTTTTCATGGAAGAAGGGGGAAAGCAAAGGAGAAGAAAGAGGACACAAGAGTGATTACTCACTGGTCGGAGTGGATCAAGAATCACAGGGTGTGCTTGACTCAGATTCCACTTGGCTTTTGGGGATCTGCCTATCCTCAGGCCTTCCTGATCTGCTCTGATTTGGTTCACCACAGAGCTCCTTCCCCTCCAGGGACAGACTAGGATCTTCCTTGGGGTCACTTGGGTTACAGTGATGCTCTAAAACTCTGTAGGAAGTTTCTTCGTCTGGATCTGAGAAAGGAACTAGCAAAGGTAATTTAACCCACCAGTTTGCATTGGGATTCCCTGGTGGCTCAGATGGCAAAGAATCTGCCTGCAATGTGGGAGACCTGGGTTTGATATCCAGATCAGAAAGATCCCCTGGAGAAGGGAATGACTCTGGTATTCTTGCCTGGAGAACTCCATGGACAGAGGAGCCTGATGGGCTATAGAAGAGTCAGAGTCAAACATGCCAAAGTGACTAACACTTCAACTCTTGCATTGTGCTTACAGGACTAACTTTATAGGAATACTGACTTATCTCTGGCTCCTGCCAGAAGAGTTGACTAGACATTTCCAAATTCCTAAAATAGTCTTTTCATTGTTGTCATCACTAATAAGAAAGCTGTATACTTGGTACCTCAAAGAGAATAAATAAAATTTGGTTCCCTTCAAGATTCTAAATACAGTTTTAAGAAGGCTCCCCAAAATGTTATGATTTCAATTTTCTCCTGTGACAGCAATAACAAAATGGGAAGATTTCCAAGCCTTGCTTTTGGGGACATATAAATCAAAGGCAGCAATAAAAAAAAAAAAAGTGGGCAATTTATAAGTTTTGCAGTTTGACAGTATTGCTTTAAAAACTGCAAATCTTTGACACATTATGGTTTAAGAATATGCTTTCACATGTCTAATTGCTAGCTGATAGAAAGACATGAATGTGCTTTGAATGCAAAGTTTCCATCTGTCCAGCTGATTGCTTCAATGTGAGTTTGCTAATATTGAATTTTATTTTTAAAATGAAGATTTCAAATGAAGATATGAAAGTGTGTCTTCCTTTTTTTCCCCTTAAGACTGTAATGCGGTCCTATCTTCAAATCACCTAATCCCAGATTCCTCGGCCTAGATCAGTCTCCCCGGTCAGAGCATCTTATGCCCCTGGTAAATAGCTGATGTCGCAGGAGCAGTTAGGATGTTACTGGTGTAATCATAGCTGAAGGACCATATGCTTTCATAGACTGTAGACCCTATGAATGAGGGACCACGTGTGTTTTGTTCTTCATCATATTTCTGCTGTCCAGCATACAGCCCAATACATGACAAGTGGAGAGACTCCAACCAAAAACCAATAATATATCATACATGCAATACACATGTAGATATTATAGAATCAGCTATATTTAAGCCAAATATGAACAAATTTGCAAGTTTGGAGACTTTAATCCATTTATGCTTACATCAGTGACAAGTAAGGGACTTACTAGGGCCATTTTGTTAACTGTTTTCTGACAGTTTTATAGATCCTTGTCCTTTGCTCCCTTTCTTGAGGTCTTCCTTTGTAAGCTAACTTTCTGTGGCTGTCTGCTCCAATTTCTTTCTCATAATTTTTTGTGTTTCTACCACTGGGATTTTTTTCTGTGATCGCTATGAAATGTACATAAAACATCTCATAATATCTAATTTTAACCTCATAATATCTAATTTTTTTCTGTGATCGCTATGAAATGTACATAAAACATCTCATAATATCTAATTTTAACCTAATTTTAATAATTTTAGTAGCACTCCGAAACTTTTACTTCTCCTCACTCCAACCCTCACATTTTAGGCTGTTGACATTACAATTTACATCTTTTTTATACTGTGTATTCAGTAATACATTCTTATAGTTATGGTTATTGGAACACATTTGTTTTTTAACTTTTAAACTAGAGTTGTAACTGATTTACATACCACTATTACAATATTAGAAAATCCAACTTTATATATTTATCTTTACCTATGAGTTTTACATGTTCACTTTTTTTCCAGTTTCATTTATTTCTTTATTATTTATTTTTGGCTGTGCAGAGTCTTCACTGGAACTTCCCAAGTGATGCTAGTGGTAAAGAACCCCAATGCAGGAGATGTAAAAGACACAGGCTCGATCCCTAGGTCAGGAAAATCCCGTGGAGGAGGGCATGGCAATCCACTCCAGTACTCCTGCCCCAATAGAGGAGCCTGGCAGGCTACAGTCCATAGGGTAGTAGAGTCAGCATGACTGAAGCAACTTAGCACTCACACACAGGTCTTCACTGCTGTTTGGGCTTTTCTCTAGTTGCAGCGAGTACAAGTTACTCTCTAGTTGTAATGCAAAGGTTTCTGTTTGTTGTGGCTTTTTGCTGTGGAGCATGGGCTCTAGGGCACCTGGACTCAGGAGTTGTTTTTCATATTTCTGCTGTCCAGCATACAGGCCAATACATGACAAGTGGAGAGACTCCAACCAAAAACCAATAATATATCATACATGCAATACACATGTAGATATTATAGAATCAGCTATATTTAAGCCAAATATGAACAAATTTGCAAGTTTGGAGACTTTAATCCATTTATGCTTACATCAGTGACAAGTAAGGGACTTACTAGGGCCATTTTGTTAACTGTTTTCTGACAGTTTTATAGATCCTTGTCCTTTGCTCCCTTTCTTGAGGTCTTCCTTTGTAAGCTAACTTTCTGTGGCTGTCTGCTCCAATTTCTTTCTCATAATTTTTTGTGTTTCTACCACTGGGATTTTTTTCTGTGATCGCTATGAAATGTACATAAAACATCTCATAATATCTAATTTTAACCTCATAATATCTAATTTTTTTCTGTGATCGCTATGAAATGTACATAAAACATCTCATAATATCTAATTTTAACCTAATTTTAATAATTTTAGTAGCACTCCGAAACTTTTACTTCTCCTCACTCCAACCCTCACATTTTAGGCTGTTGACATTACAATTTACATCTTTTTTATACTGTGTATTCAGTAATACATTCTTATAGTTATGGTTATTGGAACACATTTGTTTTTTAACTTTTAAACTAGAGTTGTAACTGATTTACATACCACTATTACAATATTAGAAAATCCAACTTTATATATTTATCTTTACCTATGAGTTTTACATGTTCACTTTTTTTCCAGTTTCATTTATTTCTTTATTATTTATTTTTGGCTGTGCAGAGTCTTCACTGGAACTTCCCAAGTGATGCTAGTGGTAAAGAACCCCAATGCAGGAGATGTAAAAGACACAGGCTCGATCCCTAGGTCAGGAAAATCCCGTGGAGGAGGGCATGGCAATCCACTCCAGTACTCCTGCCCCAATAGAGGAGCCTGGCAGGCTACAGTCCATAGGGTAGTAGAGTCAGCATGACTGAAGCAACTTAGCACTCACACACAGGTCTTCACTGCTGTTTGGGCTTTTCTCTAGTTGCAGCGAGTACAAGTTACTCTCTAGTTGTAATGCAAAGGTTTCTGTTTGTTGTGGCTTTTTTTGCTGTGGAGCATGGGCTCTAGGGCACCTGGACTCAGGAGTTGCAATTCCTGGGCTCTAGAGCACAGGCTCAATAGCTGTGGTACAAAGAGCCTGACACAACTGAGCAACTGAGTGTACACACACACACACACACACGGGCTTAGTTGCTCTGCAGCATGTAGAGTCTTCCCAGATCAGGTATCAAGCCCAGGTCTCCTGCATTGCAGGTGGATTCTTTACCACTGAGCCACCAGGGAAGCCTTGCATTTAGTTCTATGATGCTAATTAGTACCCTTCTATTTCAGCTGGCCATTGGGATCTCTAGTCAGACATAGCTACTCCCTTGCTCTAAGGTCATAGAGGAGGTGCCATGGCTGGGTTCCCCAGCGAGCCAGAGTTCCTGTTCAGATGCTGGGGTTGGATGAGGTCATAGGTTATGCTCCATGATTGGAAGGGTCACTGGCTGGACTCTGTGCCTGGGAAAGGCTGAAGACTGTGTCCATCAAATAAGCTGGCCACATGTTGGGGTCTACTGCTGGATGGAATGCTAGGATGAGCTCCGTGGGTGGGCAGTACTGTAGGCAGGGCTCTGAGGCTGTTCACGGTGCCTGGTTATGAGGCCAGACGCTATGCTCAACAGTTGGGCATGGTTGCTGATTTGGCTCCCAGCCCAACTGACCCCTAGGATGTGCTCTGCAATTCCTGGGCACTTGTGACCCACACTTCCCAGAGGGGAGAACTGGAGGCTAAGCTCCGCATTTAAGTGGAAGTTCAAATTTGCTCTCCAACTTGGACAGACACTATTAGGGGGAATGTAACTTGGTAGACCTGCCATGGAAAACAGTATCGAGGTTCCTCAAAAAATTAAAAATAGAACTGCCATATGATCCAACAATTCCACTTGTATGCATACATCCAAAGGGACTATCCTGAGGAGAGATCTACACCCTTATGTTCATTGGAGCATTATTTACAACAGCCAAGACAAAGAAATAACTTTGTGTCTGCAAATGGGTGAATGGATGAAGAAAACGCACTGTACACACACACACATGCACAAATATTATTCAGCCAAGAGAAGACAGGAAAGCCTGCAATTTGCAACAACATAATGAATCTTAAAGGGATAATGCTAAGTGAAATAAGTCAGACAGAGAAAACACACTGTATGATCTTACTTATAATAAATTTTTTTTAAAAAACCCCAAAACTAATAGAAAAGGAAATTAGATTGGTGGTTGGCAGTTACTAGGGGCAGGAGTGGGAGCAGTGGTGAAGAATGTGTGGTAACAGTCAAGGGACACAAACTTCTAGCTGTAAGAAAGGTAAATTCTGGGGATCTAATACAAAGTATGGTCACTATAGTTAATAATACTGTATTGTATCCTTGAAAGCTGTTAAAAGTTCTCATCACAAAAAAGAAAGCAATAAGTAACTAGGTGAGATGATATATGTGTTGACTAACCCTCTTGTGGCAAATATTTCACAATGTACACATATATCAAATGTCACACTGTACACCTCAAATTTACACAGACTTATATGTCAATTATATCTCAATAAACCTGGGAAGAAAACAAATCTGCAAATAAAATATTGCCACTCCCCTCACTATATTTTTATTTTTGTTTTGTATAACATGTTACTTTTCATAGTAATAGATAAATTATGCCAACCACAGGAAATTCAAGTAAAGTCTGTAGCAAAATGTCTGGAACATAGTAAGTGCTCAACTAATTATTAATTAGTATCCTTATTAATTAAAACTAGACAGCCAGGCTTCCCTGGTGGTCCAGTGTGTAGACAGTCCACCTTGCAATGCAAGGGGCACTGGTTTGATCCCTGGTCCATGAAGATCCCACATGCCGTGGAGTGGCTGGAGTGGTATGTCCAATTACAATGTCCAATTAGAAGCCAGCGCTCTGGAGTGCATACGCCCGGAGCCAGTGCTCTGCAACAAGAGAGGCCACTGCAGTAGGAGGCCAACACATGCCAAAGAATAAGAAAGATGGATGAAAATAAATATAAAAATAAAAGAGGCATGATGGGACAAACAACAACAACAACTAGACAGCCTATGCAAAAACAGAGACATCACTTTGCCGACCAAAGTCCATATAGTCAAAGCTATGGTTTTCCCAGCAGACATGTATGGATGTGAGATTTAGACCATAAAGAAGGTGGACGATGAAGAATACATGCCTTTGAACTGCGGTGTTGGAGAAGGCTCTTGAGAGTCCTTTGGAGGACTCTCACAAGGAGGACTCACAAGGAGATCAAACCAGTTAATCCTAAAGGAAATTAACCCTGAATATTCATTGGAAGGGATGATAGTGAACCTGAAACTCCAATACTTTGGCCACCTGATGTGAAGAGACAACTCATTGGAAAAGAGCCTGATGTTGGGAAAAACAGAAGGCAAAAGGAGAAGGGGACAACAGAGGATGAGATGGTTGGATGGCATCATTGAGTCAATGAACACGAGTTTGAGCAAGCTCTGGGAGATGGAGAAGGACAGAGAAGCCTGGTGGGCTGCAGTCTATGGGGTCGCAAGGAGTTGGATAGGATACAGCTGAGCAACTGAACTGAGATGATCATCATTAATAAAATTAGTATTCAAATCTTCAGGTTTTTCCAGTCTAACTTCTAGCCCCTCTCTCCCATGCTATGCTCCATACACAGAAAATTGCTTGAGATTCGTCTGGATACCAAGTCTATGTGACCTCTGCTCTGCTTGCAAGGCTCTCCTTTTCCTAGTCTCCTTAGCACACTCAGTTCCTTCTTCAAGGCTTGCACCTTGGAGTCCATCTGACTCTCAGGGCACTACACTGTATGCTTAGCCATTTCACTTGACATTTTTATCTTAATGACTTGCAAGTCTCTAGAGCAGAGTCAGCACTCAAGAAATGTTTATTGTGACCCTAAGCGAATGCAAATGAGCAAGTTGTTTGCTTTTAAATATAATATGGATTTTTCCCATAGTGTTGTAAAGTCATTTCAGTTTTCTTTTTCAGAATGGTAGGGGCTTTATTTAGGGCTTTCCAGGTGGCTCACTGGATAAAGAATCTCCCTGCAATGCAGGAGACACAGGAGATGGGAGTTTGGTTCCTGTATCAGGAAAATCCCTTGTAGGAGGGCATGGCAATCCATTCCAGTATTTTTTTCCTGGAGAATCCTATAGACAGAGGAGTGTGGCAGGCTACAGCCCACAGAGTCACAAAGAGTTGGACAGACTAAAGTGACTGAGCATGTATGCACATACAAGGCTTTATTTACTAAGGGTGATTACTGATAGTGTTAACATATAGGGGTCCTATCACCTGCCAAACCTTACCCAGTGTATACATGTCACTGTGTTTGTGTTTTTCAACATTTGTGGCTAGGACTGGCTTTCTCAAACACAGAGAAAGATTAATTGGAACAGTTTTTCTCACAGACTACCCAGGGACAAGAGGTCAATGTCTGGGTCCCCTGGCAGAAGATTCTTGTTGAATCTTAGCCCAAATTCTTAGTGAAGGTCACAGTCTTTAGGACCCAGCCTGTCTGCCCAGACAAAATGGGGCTGGCTTTAATGTAGTATGGTAGAGTAGGGAAAAAAGTTCAGAAAGAATTACACGGTGCATGTGGTGTATTTCTTTCTTGGTGGCAATGAATTCCTTAATCTCAACTCAGGTTTATTGATTCTTTCTCAGGCATAAAAGCTGGAGATATTGAAAGCAACACTGTTGCTAAGTGTCATAACAGGACCCTTAAGATAGGGTATATTGCTAGGCTTCCAGTGATGGAGGTCTTATTTCTCTTCTTGGTAACATCCAGTTGCGATTGATATTGAGAGTAGAGAAGTAAGAGTGACAATTAAGCGATGTTTATGGTCCACATTACTATTAACAACTGTCCCAGTTATAGAATCGGTTGTCAAAGGGCACTACCTATGCTTAGCCATTTCACTTGACATTTTTATCTTAATGACTTGCAAGTCTCTAGAGCAGAGTCAGCACTCAAGAAATGTTTATTGTGACCCTAAGCGAATGCAAATGAGCAAGTTGTTTGCTTTTAAATATAATATGGATTTTTCCCATAGTGTTGTAAAGTCATTTCAGTTTTCTTTTTCAGAATGGTAGGGGCTTTATTTAGGGCTTTCCAGGTGGCTCACTGGATAAAGAATCTCCCTGCAATGCAGGAGACACAGGAGATGGGAGTTTGGTTCCTGTATCAGGAAAATCCCTTGTAGGAGGGCATGGCAATCCATTCCAGTATTTTTTTCCTGGAGAATCCTATAGACAGAGGAGTGTGGCAGGCTACAGCCCACAGAGTCACAAAGAGTTGGACAGACTAAAGTGACTGAGCATGTATGCACATACAAGGCTTTATTTACTAAGGGTGATTACTGATAGTGTTAACATATAGGGGTCCTATCACCTGCCAAACCTTACCCAGTGTATACATGTCACTGTGTTTGTGTTTTTCAACATTTGTGGCTAGGACTGGCTTTCTCAAACACAGAGAAAGATTAATTGGAACAGTTTTTCTCACAGACTACCCAGGGACAAGAGGTCAATGTCTGGGTCCCCTGGCAGAAGATTCTTGTTGAATCTTAGCCCAAATTCTTAGTGAAGGTCACAGTCTTTAGGACCCAGCCTGTCTGCCCAGACAAAATGGGGCTGGCTTTAATGTAGTATGGTAGAGTAGGGAAAAAAGTTCAGAAAGAATTACACGGTGCATGTGGTGTATTTCTTTCTTGGTGGCAATGAATTCCTTAATCTCAACTCAGGTTTATTGATTCTTTCTCAGGCATAAAAGCTGGAGATATTGAAAGCAACACTGTTGCTAAGTGTCATAACAGGACCCTTAAGATAGGGTATATTGCTAGGCTTCCAGTGATGGAGGTCTTATTTCTCTTCTTGGTAACATCCAGTTGCGATTGATATTGAGAGTAGAGAAGTAAGAGTGACAATTAAGCGATGTTTATGGTCCACATTACTATTAACAACTGTCCCAGTTTATCCAGAACTGAAGGACTTCCTGGGATGTGGGACTGTTGGTGAAAACTGGATGAGCGCTGGGAAACTGGAAAGGGTTGTCTCTCTTGGTGATTTATCATGCTTGGAGGGCTTCAGCAATCAGGAGTACACTATCTTATGAGTTCTATCATTGAAACAGAGTAAATGAGAGTTGGATTTTGATGAAAAGTATCTACATTTCTTTGTACTTTGTGTCTGGAGAGCTCCATAATGCTCAGTGGCCTTGATGATGGAATCAAGTTCTGCATCCATTCCACAGCTCTACCATCTATTTGCTGAGTACCCTTGGGTAATTTATTTAACCTCTCTCTGCTTCAGTTTCTTTGTATGTAAAGTTTCTAATTTTGGTACCTGTATTAGTGACTTGCTATTGATTTCTGCTATCACTCTAACTAATATTACAACTCTTGGTCAGTTGCTAAGCCATGTCTGACTCTGCGACCCCACAGATAGTAGCATGCCAGGCTTCCCTGTCCTTCACTATCTCCTGAAATCTGCTCAGACTCATGTCCATTGAGTCAGTGATGCCATCCAACCCTCTCATCCTCTGTCACCCTCTTCTCCCCTTGTCCTCAATCTTTCCCAGCATTAGGGTCTTTTCCAATTAGTTGGCTCTTCACATCTGGTTGCCTAAATACTGGAGCTTCAGCTTTAGTATCTACTATCATTATTCAGCTATTAGTTAGATATTCAACTCTTCAATTTCCTTATCTATAAAATGGAGATTATATCTTGCATGGCTGATGTGGGGATTAAAAGGGAACAGGTAATATATGCAAAGTACTTATCACAGTAGCAAAAATTAAGCTCTCAAGACTTTACTTGGTGCTATTATCTCTATTATCAAAAGTACTATCATTTTTACTATTATTAGTCTACTTTATTCTGGTTCCGAAGGCAGAACACAGCACGCAAAATCACAAGCAAATGCTCTGATTCTTGGGAAGCTTTCCCTTCTCTAATTTCATATTTCTTGCAGGTTTCCTTCATATTTTGCTTCCAGTGATGGAGGTCTTATTTCTCTTCTTGGTACACTGATTGATATTGAGAGTAGAGAAGTAAGAGTGACAATTAAGCGATGTTTATGGTCCACATTACTATTAACAACTGTCCCAGTTTATCCAGAACTGAAGGACTTCCTGGGATGTGGGACTGTTGGTGAAAACTGGATGAGCGCTGGGAAACTGGAAAGGGTTGTCTCTCTTGGTGATTTATCATGCTTGGAGGGCTTCAGCAATCAGGAGTACACTATCTTATGAGTTCTATCATTGAAACAGAGTAAATGAGAGTTGGATTTTGATGAAAAGTATCTACATTTCTTTGTACTTTGTGTCTGGAGAGCTCCATAATGCTCAGTGGCCTTGATGATGGAATCAAGTTCTGCATCCATTCCACAGCTCTACCATCTATTTGCTGAGTACCCTTGGGTAATTTATTTAACCTCTCTCTGCTTCAGTTTCTTTGTATGTAAAGTTTCTAATTTTGGTACCTGTATTAGTGACTTGCTATTGATTTCTGCTATCACTCTAACTAATATTACAACTCTTGGTCAGTTGCTAAGCCATGTCTGACTCTGCGACCCCACAGATAGTAGCATGCCAGGCTTCCCTGTCCTTCACTATCTCCTGAAATCTGCTCAGACTCATGTCCATTGAGTCAGTGATGCCATCCAACCCTCTCATCCTCTGTCACCCTCTTCTCCCCTTGTCCTCAATCTTTCCCAGCATTAGGGTCTTTTCCAATTAGTTGGCTCTTCACATCTGGTTGCCTAAATACTGGAGCTTCAGCTTTAGTATCTACTATCATTATTCAGCTATTAGTTAGATATTCAACTCTTCAATTTCCTTATCTATAAAATGGAGATTATATCTTGCATGGCTGATGTGGGGATTAAAAGGGAACAGGTAATATATGCAAAGTACTTATCACAGTAGCAAAAATTAAGCTCTCAAGACTTTACTTGGTGCTATTATCTCTATTATCAAAAGTACTATCATTTTTACTATTATTAGTCTACTTTATTCTGGTTCCGAAGGCAGAACACAGCACGCAAAATCACAAGCAAATGCTCTGATTCTTGGGAAGCTTTCCCTTCTCTAATTTCATATTTCTTGCAGGTTTCCTTCATATTTTGCTTCCAACAACTAATGAACTATTTCATACTGACATTCTTCCCAGATGGGGATACAGCTGGGAAAAGTTGCTTGGCTTTCCCTAGGATGACTTGCCATGAAGTCACTAGATTGCTGTTTTACTTCTACTGTGTGGCGGTCAGGGTCTTGGAGAAATTTCAGGCAAATTACTATCCAGGGCAGATGACCTGCCATTTTTGCCATGCTCCCTCAAATGTTTAGTTCTTAACAATTCAGAGTGCTTAGCCTTATTCCTATTCTTAACCTCAGAAGACATGTTAGAGTAGAATGCATGTACATAAAATGCTTGTTGGGAGAGGAATGAAAAACTTGAAACATTTTTTTTAAATTAAACACTTCTGACTATTAACCAAGGCAAGTGTCATATTTGAATTGAAGAAGGAAGAAAGAGAAGGGAAAGGAGATAGAAATTATAAACCAGTTGGGAGAGCTTAGCTAAACTTTTAAGGCTCCCAGGAACACATTATTAAGCATACATTCCAAACTTGTAATATGACTATAGATTCTTTATGTCTCAATATGACATGAAAGGTCCTACGCTTTGTAGCTCAGAAGGGGAAAAAAGAAAACACAAAAGATTGGTTTAAGTATTTAAGTTATAACACCAGGGCTTACATAAATACAAATCAATCTTACAACAACATTTGATATCCTCAGTTCTGAACAAGGTAAGCATATCCAGCCTGTAAAGTCTCTGAAAAGGCGTGGTATTGTGTAAGAAATATCTGTCCTCATATGAACTCATTGTACAGTAGAAGGATTTAAAAGTAGTTCTATTTGTCAGAAAATGTGTGAGCTTGCCAAAGAGAGATATCAGATACTTTCAGGTGGCCTAAGTCCTGACTCTTACAAATATGTTTGGATGCTCAGTTCGTTGACATCCTACAACGGACTTGGACTTGGAGGGCTCTTGCACAAAACCAAAGGAGTGCAGCCAATATGTGCAATGGGATCTGTTTTCTTCCATTTCTGTCCATTTCTATAATTCAGCCTTATACAGAGTGATCAAAAAAGAAAGAAAGAAAGAAAAGCCAAGAAAGGCTTAGGCATTCAGTAAAAGAGTTTTAAGTTCAGCTGTGCTATAGCTTGTGGTGTGATAGGGAAGAGTCACCGTGAACACAGGCAGTGTGCCAAATGAAAACCAATACACATCAGAGGCAGGGATGGTGTAGGCATGCTGGCACAAAGGGACAGCATCAGCCTTGCTTAATGCCGTGGAAGACAGAGAAGATTTTCAAGATTCTAGAAGGTAGGTAGACCCACTGTCTAAGTGAGAAGTGGATATGCTTTCGGAGTTCACTCATATGTTTTTATGAAAGTGATTTTATAAATAAAAGATGATTAGTGGAATTCATTGTGAGTTCAGAGAGTCGTTGTTTTTCAGGACATGTTTAGGAAGTCATAGTAAAATGTATACATACTCTAAGAAGGTAAGATCCTATCAAGAACCTTCTAAGAACCTATCATAAAAAGTGAAGTAAGTCAAAAAGAGAAAGACAAGTATAGTATACTAACTCATATATATGGGATCTAGTAAGATGGTCATGATAACACACGCAATGAACTTATGAAAAAGCAGAGAATAGACATAAGGACATTGTGGAGACCGAACAGTGGGAGGGAGGCATGGAGGGAGTAACATGGAAACCTATACTGTCATGTATGAAAAAGATAGCTATTGTACATATACAAATCAATCTTACAACAACATTTGATATCCTCAGTTCTGAACAAGGTAAGCATATCCAGCCTGTAAAGTCTCTGAAAAGGCGTGGTATTGTGTAAGAAATATCTGTCCTCATATGAACTCATTGTACAGTAGAAGGATTTAAAAGTAGTTCTATTTGTCAGAAAATGTGTGAGCTTGCCAAAGAGAGATATCAGATACTTTCAGGTGGCCTAAGTCCTGACTCTTACAAATATGTTTGGATGCTCAGTTCGTTGACATCCTACAACGGACTTGGACTTGGAGGGCTCTTGCACAAAACCAAAGGAGTGCAGCCAATATGTGCAATGGGATCTGTTTTCTTCCATTTCTGTCCATTTCTATAATTCAGCCTTATACAGAGTGATCAAAAAAGAAAGAAAGAAAGAAAGAAAAGCCAAGAAAGGCTTAGGCATTCAGTAAAAGAGTTTTAAGTTCAGCTGTGCTATAGCTTGTGGTGTGATAGGGAAGAGTCACCGTGAACACAGGCAGTGTGCCAAATGAAAACCAATACACATCAGAGGCAGGGATGGTGTAGGCATGCTGGCACAAAGGGACAGCATCAGCCTTGCTTAATGCCGTGGAAGACAGAGAAGATTTTCAAGATTCTAGAAGGTAGGTAGACCCACTGTCTAAGTGAGAAGTGGATATGCTTTCGGAGTTCACTCATATGTTTTTATGAAAGTGATTTTATAAATAAAAGATGATTAGTGGAATTCATTGTGAGTTCAGAGAGTCGTTGTTTTTCAGGACATGTTTAGGAAGTCATAGTAAAATGTATACATACTCTAAGAAGGTAAGATCCTATCAAGAACCTTCTAAGAACCTATCATAAAAAGTGAAGTAAGTCAAAAAGAGAAAGACAAGTATAGTATACTAACTCATATATATGGGATCTAGTAAGATGGTCATGATAACACACGCAATGAACTTATGAAAAAGCAGAGAATAGACATAAGGACATTGTGGAGACCGAACAGTGGGAGGGAGGCATGGAGGGAGTAACATGGAAACCTATACTGTCATGTATGAAAAAGATAGCTATTGTCATTGTGCTAGGGGAATAGGAGTACCTACAACCACTTGGGGTGATGGTCTGGAGAGATGGGAGGGGGGAACTCAGTGGGGGGAGGGTCCAGGGATATGCATATGAATGATCTGGGAACATACATGTTGGTGAACAACAAAACTCTGTAAAATCTTTAAAATAAAAGAAAATAATAAAATAAAAAAAATGAGGAAGAAAATCAACAACTAGAAAATGACCAAAGGGAAAACTAAAAAAAAAAGAAAAACACATGCATTTTAAATGATATATTTTTATTTCCTCCCATGAGTCAGGTATTATGCTAAATGTTTTACATACATTTTTCTAATCTTCTTAAAAACCTCTGCAGAGTAGGAATTATTACATCCATTTCTCTTTAGAAAGGAGATCTTGAGGCTCACAGGCACTGATTGACACATCTAGTCACAAGTCTAGTAGCAGGGGAGAGGTTTCCCAAACATAGACTGATGCCATAGCCCACTTCTTTATGTGTTTATGGGTTATCTGCCAAATCATACTGGAAATTCTCCACAGTTAGAGACATATCTTGAAATTTCATTGACTAATATGGAGTTATCTATGATTTAGTCATTCAATATATTTTTACTAGGCTTTTGTTTAAATAAAGATCTGAGTTACTGATTTTAGGCAAAGAATGAGCAAGGTTATGGGCTGGATAAAGAATGGAACTAGAAAAAGGCCACAGGAAGGAAGATAATCTGGGAATAAAATTTATGTGCAAAACAAGAGAAGATCTAAACACAGATGATCACTGTGGCTCTACGATGTGAAGATTCTCCTTAGATGAGGGAATTCTCCAAGTAGAAATCAAACATTCATGAAGTGACTTAGATTCTTTCTTCCTCCTACTCTCCCTCCAATCTTTCTTTTCTTCTTTCCACAACAATTAATTACTGACATGAGAGGTTCTATGCTAAATTCTGAGATTTCAATGATGAATCCTAGAAGACACACACATAAGGAGATAATTATAAAATATAATTGATTCTTTACAACATCCTAAGACAGCAAAAAGGGCAGCTGAAAATTGCCAAGGTAGAGAATTAAGAGAATTCAGCAGCATATATGTGTATTTATATATACAGACACACACACACATTTCCAAATTTTTAATTGACATATATATGTATATATGTGGATGTATAGGTAATGAAGATGTATTTATGTATATACACACACGTATTTGCCTTAGGAAAGAAAGTTTCTTGAGAGCATGAATGATGTATTATATTCAACATTTTAATTTGTCTTACCCCTGATAACCGACTCTTGCAAAATACCTAAATCACTTTTGTTGGTGAATTCCTAAGGTGACATTTTCTTATTCTTTTCATTTTTATTCTGTTTTGAATTTTTTATTTATGTTGAAATTCTACTCAAACTTCTAGTAACAACCATACTACTTGTACAGTGATTATTGCTTTTCAATTTTGAAAGTACTATCACATAAATATCTAATATTTTCCATTTGAATAGTACATATTCTCACTGTTCAGGTGACTAGACAGATGTCATTGAAGGTTCTGTGAATTCCTTATGGTCACTCGACTGGGAAAGGACTTATGAGCCCAAAGCCTATCAGATTTCATTGACTATATGAGAAAAGAGTTTAAAATGAGACTCACATTTCATAAGTTCAAAAAATTTTCCTTCCACTATAACAGAATAAAGTAGCATTGTGGGCTTTGTAGATAGTCAGACCTGGAGCCACTATTTACCAACTGTGAGCTTTTAATAGATTTAGAATAATTAATATGCTTCTTCGATTATTAATCTAAGCTTCGGGGTCTTCAAATTTTGAAAAGTGAATAATAACTTCCTCTGAAATGTTGTCACACAGATGACACGAGACCACATGAGGAGCTAGCCAATACAAGTCTCCCCCAAATGGAAGGCATAACTATTATCAGAGCAGCAGTCCATGAAAGGTAAGGCAAATCCAAGAAGAACAAGTATTGCATATTTAATCTGCTCAAGGAGGCATCAAAGAAGAGATGGGAATTAAATTGATCTTTAGAGGAAGATAAACTTTTGGTTTGGGCTTCTCAGGTGGCACTAGTGGTAAAGAACCTGTCTTCCAATGCTAGAGATTGAGACATGGTTAGATCCCTGAGTTGATAAGATTCCCTGGAGGAAGATCTAGTATTTTTGCCTTGAGAATCCCATGGACAGAAGCCTGATGGACTACGGTCCATAGGGTCGCAAAAGTGTCAGACATGACTGATGCAACTTGGCATGCTCACAAGCTTTAGGTTGGTCAAAAAAAGAGAATTCCAGACAGAGGAGCAGAACAAGGAAAGACAGGGAAGAGCATGCAGAAAATTAGATGACCAGTCTCACCAGGGACTATTTACACTGAGGAATCAAGATATTAAGACAAAACAGTGAAAGGAAATTAACTGAAGGGACTTGGATTCTGCATTGAGAAAGCATGACTTTTGATGTGGCTTCTACTAACTTCTGAAGCAGTTGTTGTTCAGTCACTAAGTTACAACTGATTCTTTGCAACCCTATGGACTGCAGTATGCCATGCTTCCCTGTCCTTTACCATCTCCCAGAGTTTACTCAAATCCATGTCCATTGAGCCATCCAACCATCTCATCCTCTGTCTGAAGCAGGGGCTAACACAACAGAACTGATGCTTGTGGAAAACAGTAATCTGATGTTGCATTGACTATATGAGAAAAGAGTTTAAAATGAGACTCACATTTCATAAGTTCAAAAATTTTCCTTCCACTATAACAGAATAAAGTAGCATTGTGGGCTTTGTAGATAGTCAGACCTGGAGCCACTATTTACCAACTGTGAGCTTTTAATAGATTTAGAATAATTAATATGCTTCTTCGATTATTAATCTAAGCTTCGGGGTCTTCAAATTTTGAAAAGTGAATAATAACTTCCTCTGAAATGTTGTCACACAGATGACACGAGACCACATGAGGAGCTAGCCAATACAAGTCTCCCCCAAATGGAAGGCATAACTATTATCAGAGCAGCAGTCCATGAAAGGTAAGGCAAATCCAAGAAGAACAAGTATTGCATATTTAATCTGCTCAAGGAGGCATCAAAGAAGAGATGGGAATTAAATTGATCTTTAGAGGAAGATAAACTTTTGGTTTGGGCTTCTCAGGTGGCACTAGTGGTAAAGAACCTGTCTTCCAATGCTAGAGATTGAGACATGGTTAGATCCCTGAGTTGATAAGATTCCCTGGAGGAAGATCTAGTATTTTTGCCTTGAGAATCCCATGGACAGAAGCCTGATGGACTACGGTCCATAGGGTCGCAAAAGTGTCAGACATGACTGATGCAACTTGGCATGCTCACAAGCTTTAGGTTGGTCAAAAAAAGAGAATTCCAGACAGAGGAGCAGAACAAGGAAAGACAGGGAAGAGCATGCAGAAAATTAGATGACCAGTCTCACCAGGGACTATTTACACTGAGGAATCAAGATATTAAGACAAAACAGTGAAAGGAAATTAACTGAAGGGACTTGGATTCTGCATTGAGAAAGCATGACTTTTGATGTGGCTTCTACTAACTTCTGAAGCAGTTGTTGTTCAGTCACTAAGTTACAACTGATTCTTTGCAACCCTATGGACTGCAGTATGCCATGCTTCCCTGTCCTTTACCATCTCCCAGAGTTTACTCAAATCCATGTCCATTGAGCCATCCAACCATCTCATCCTCTGTCTGAAGCAGGGGCTAACACAACAGAACTGATGCTTGTGGAAAACAGTTCTAAATCTTAGCATATGTTCGACAGGAAGAGTTTGAAACAGGAGCTAAGACACAGGTTACTGCAGTTTCTGGTACAGATGTGAGATGATCAGCTTAGCCTCGTAGAAAGCAGACAAAATGGATTCTGGTATGTCTCTTCAGAGGCCCCATATAGGAACTTCAAAATCAACATTTCCAAGCCTCCTCAAATATTATATACGTTGTACTCTCTCCTTGTCCCACCAAGAATTTTGACAATCCAATCTAGAAATTATCCTCAACTTTATATCATCTCATCATGTTAACCATTCAGCCATAAAATCCAGTCAGTTTTGCTTTGTAAACCTTCTCTCTTTCAACCTCATGGCCACTGCAAATATTTGCTGAGTACTCTGAAGTGGGCAGTAGGATACAGTCATGGACATACAGCTCACAATCCAGCACCAAAAGCAGATACTGTGTGGATATCCTGGGTGTGATCACTGCTAACAAAGTACAAGGTCCTGCTGTATATGACAGGGCTATAAATGCTAAGCTGAAAGGTCAGCAAAGGTTCTTCTAGAGAAGTGGCACTGAAACTGAAACTTACAGGATGAAAAGGAGTCAGGTGATAAAAGAACAGAAAAGATTCCATAAAGAAGGAATATCATCTATGATAGTTCTGAGTTAGTTAAGGACGTGGTAGGTGTGGAGAAAACAGGTTAGGTGTGGAGAAATTTTATGAAACTAATAGATGACCAGCTCTGTGTGTCTTTGGCTGAACTATAAATCCTTTTCTAATTTCTTTTTCACCTTTTCTCTCGGACGACTCTCATCAGTTTGCATCATGCTGTGGGCATGACCTTTCTAAAGTGTAAAACTTATTATACTAAGAATTCTACAATGGTTCCCCATGGTCTACTTAGTAAAGGTCAAAAACCTGCTATGGTGATAGGATCCTTCAGTTTTCTTGTCTTTGCCTTCCACTGCCTCCAACCATAAGTGCCAATGATACTATTTATGGCTCTTAAAAAACAAAAAGTGCTTTTTAACCTCCTTATGTCTTTGAAAAATGCTACTATCCTAACCTAAAATATCTTTGTCTGCTTCAAAAACTCCTACTCCTCCTTTAATGGAACTCATATGCCACATTCTCTAAACCAGAAGTCAGCAAAGTATAGCTGATGAGCCATAATCCAAGTGTCTGCCTGACAAGGGGTGACTTAGGAGCTAAAACTGGTTTTCCTAGTTTTGAGAAAGTGAAATAAAATGAAAAGAAGAATATTTTACGATGTGTGAAAAGTATAACAAGTTCAAACATCAATGGCCACAAATGCAGTCTTGTTGGAGCACAGACATGCTTGTTTGTTTCCATATTGATTATGGCTACTCAATAAGTAATTCCCAGGTGGCCCTAATGGTAAAGAACCCACCTGCCAATGCAGGAGACATAAGAGATGCAGATTCAATTCCCGAATGGGAAGATCCCTTGGAGGAGGGCACAGCAACCCACTCCATCCAGTATTCTTGCCTGGAGAATCCCATGAACAGAGGAGTCTGGTGGGCTACATTCCATGGGGTCACAAACAGTTGACACAACTGAAGCAACTTAGTACAGAGCATTGAATAAACAATTGAATGAATGTGTAAAGGGGTCATGAAAGTGAGAACGAATGTGGATTATACTGAGCACTAAACTGATATGTCATATTCACATCACAAATTTGTACTGCTTTCTTTTATGAGTTTTAGCTGAATTTTAAAAATACAGTAAAACCAGGAATCAGTTTCCTTCAAATGCTGGAAAATATGAAATGTGTGACTGAACAAGAGGGGACTATATTGAATATTAATGTATTATGAGCATCAGTAACTAGTTCCGGACTTTTATTAACTTGAAGATCATTTCCTGATTTTTATAGGAATGATTCTGGGCCAAGTATATTCACACTTGTTAATGTTTTTTATGTGTTCTTATGCCAACTTCTCTTTTCATCTTTCCTTGCCACTGACATTTTTGTCTTCTGCACATGAGGCTGAAAAGTAAGAATAGATATTGCCACAATGTAAGAAACTAAAAACCATTCCTGCACTTAAAAAGAAACACACACACACCCCACAAAGTATGCAGAGAAGATATTTTTCTCAATTGTTAATACAATGTGAAGTCCAGCTTTCACCTAGGGATATATCTAACTCTGAGATTTAGAATAGGTTGGACATTTACATTCGAATGTTGGGATGGGATCTTCAGGAATCTATACCCATGAAGGATTTGTGAAGTCTCCTGGGACTCAATTTATTCTGAACAAAATGAGAGTCTAGGGAATGAATTTGGTACAGTAGCAGACAAGGGGTGACTTAGGAGCTAAAACTGGTTTTCCTAGTTTTGAGAAAGTGAAATAAAATGAAAAGAAGAATATTTTACGATGTGTGAAAAGTATAACAAGTTCAAACATCAATGGCCACAAATGCAGTCTTGTTGGAGCACAGACATGCTTGTTTGTTTCCATATTGATTATGGCTACTCAATAAGTAATTCCCAGGTGGCCCTAATGGTAAAGAACCCACCTGCCAATGCAGGAGACATAAGAGATGCAGATTCAATTCCCGAATGGGAAGATCCCTTGGAGGAGGGCACAGCAACCCACTCCATCCAGTATTCTTGCCTGGAGAATCCCATGAACAGAGGAGTCTGGTGGGCTACATTCCATGGGGTCACAAACAGTTGACACAACTGAAGCAACTTAGTACAGAGCATTGAATAAACAATTGAATGAATGTGTAAAGGGGTCATGAAAGTGAGAACGAATGTGGATTATACTGAGCACTAAACTGATATGTCATATTCACATCACAAATTTGTACTGCTTTCTTTTATGAGTTTTAGCTGAATTTTAAAAATACAGTAAAACCAGGAATCAGTTTCCTTCAAATGCTGGAAAATATGAAATGTGTGACTGAACAAGAGGGGACTATATTGAATATTAATGTATTATGAGCATCAGTAACTAGTTCCGGACTTTTATTAACTTGAAGATCATTTCCTGATTTTTATAGGAATGATTCTGGGCCAAGTATATTCACACTTGTTAATGTTTTTTATGTGTTCTTATGCCAACTTCTCTTTTCATCTTTCCTTGCCACTGACATTTTTGTCTTCTGCACATGAGGCTGAAAAGTAAGAATAGATATTGCCACAATGTAAGAAACTAAAAACCATTCCTGCACTTAAAAAGAAACACACACACACCCCACAAAGTATGCAGAGAAGATATTTTTCTCAATTGTTAATACAATGTGAAGTCCAGCTTTCACCTAGGGATATATCTAACTCTGAGATTTAGAATAGGTTGGACATTTACATTCGAATGTTGGGATGGGATCTTCAGGAATCTATACCCATGAAGGATTTGTGAAGTCTCCTGGGACTCAATTTATTCTGAACAAAATGAGAGTCTAGGGAATGAATTTGGTACAGTAGCAGAGTTTTGATAGCCATAGAGGACAGAGGACTCTGAAAGCAGCAAGGTCTTTACTCTAACTGTCTAGCAGATCCGCTCCCTGGACTCTCCTCTGGCTCCTATGCTGTTGTTGTTTAGTTGCTATGCCCAATTCTTTTGCAACCCCATGCTGTGACCAATTCTTTTGCAACCCCATGAACTGTAGCCCAACAGGTTCCTCTGTCCTTGGGATTTTCCAGGCAAGAATACTGGAGTGGGTTGTCATTTGCTTCTCTAGGGGATCTTCCCACCACAGGGATCAAACCCAGGTCTCCTGCATTGGCAGGCAGATTCTTTATCACTGAGCCAGTAGGGAAGCCCTGATAAGTGACTGGTAAATCCAAACGGACAGTTTCTCAGGATTTTAGTGTAACACTGTACCAGGATGGCTTTAGGTCTTTTTCAAGGCAATGGTGGCAGCAGGAGAAGGAGAAAGGCCATCTCTCTCACTTAGTAGCCTTGATTTTTAAACTGATCTGTGCTTCAGTGTCAATGACGGAGGCACAGGTTGTGACCCTGCCTACATACAGAGGCATTTGCAGAGGAGTTCTGAAGGAAGAAAGCTGTGCTCAGCATACATATTATCAAAGGGTCTGCACACGGGTCTATGGGAACACATAAGAGGGGTGTCCAAACTGGGAAGGTCAAAAGTTTCCTAGAAGATGGTCTAGCTAACTGATACCTACACAAAGGAGCTTGAGGTAGAGGAACATCTACTACAAAGGCTTGGCTGTGATGAAGATCAAGGCCTATTTGGAGAACTGCAACCCATTTCATTCTAATCACAACCTATGAAGTGAAGATATTTCTCAATTGTTAATACAATGTGAAGTCCAGCTTTCACCTAGGGATATATCTAACTCTGAGATTTAGAATAGGTTGGACATTTACATTCGAATGTTGGGATGGGATCTTCAGGAATCTATACCCATGAAGGATTTGTGAAGTCTCCTGGGACTCAATTTATTCTGAACAAAATGAGAGTCTAGGGAATGAATTTGGTACAGTAGCAGAGTTTTGATAGCCATAGAGGACAGAGGACTCTGAAAGCAGCAAGGTCTTTACTCTAACTGTCTAGCAGATCCGCTCCCTGGACTCTCCTCTGGCTCCTATGCTGTTGTTGTTTAGTTGCTATGCCCAATTCTTTTGCAACCCCATGCTGTGACCAATTCTTTTGCAACCCCATGAACTGTAGCCCAACAGGTTCCTCTGTCCTTGGGATTTTCCAGGCAAGAATACTGGAGTGGGTTGTCATTTGCTTCTCTAGGGGATCTTCCCACCACAGGGATCAAACCCAGGTCTCCTGCATTGGCAGGCAGATTCTTTATCACTGAGCCAGTAGGGAAGCCCTGATAAGTGACTGGTAAATCCAAACGGACAGTTTCTCAGGATTTTAGTGTAACACTGTACCAGGATGGCTTTAGGTCTTTTTCAAGGCAATGGTGGCAGCAGGAGAAGGAGAAAGGCCATCTCTCTCACTTAGTAGCCTTGATTTTTAAACTGATCTGTGCTTCAGTGTCAATGACGGAGGCACAGGTTGTGACCCTGCCTACATACAGAGGCATTTGCAGAGGAGTTCTGAAGGAAGAAAGCTGTGCTCAGCATACATATTATCAAAGGGTCTGCACACGGGTCTATGGGAACACATAAGAGGGGTGTCCAAACTGGGAAGGTCAAAAGTTTCCTAGAAGATGGTCTAGCTAACTGATACCTACACAAAGGAGCTTGAGGTAGAGGAACATCTACTACAAAGGCTTGGCTGTGATGAAGATCAAGGCCTATTTGGAGAACTGCAACCCATTTCATTCTAATCACAATCCTATGAAGTGGATACAATTAACATCTCTATTTACAAATGGGAAACCGAGGCAAGTTAAGTAACTTGCCTTAAGTTACCTAGTTGGAAAGTGGCAGATCTAGGCTCCAAATCCAGGCTGTCTGACTCCCACATCTGTCACCCTCACCTCCTGTATATGATGTTACTGATCAAAATTGCATAACATTAATTGCTACCATGTATTAAATGTCATACACCATGAGTATTTTATGTGTATTATCTGATCTAAGTATGTCCCAGTTATTTCTAATTTCCTACCACAACTTAGTGACTTGAAGAACGATGAAGGAAATGATGTAAATGAACCAGATGTGAAAAGACGCAGAAAACCAAAAGTAGCTCAAGAACTATATAAATGCTGATTTTTTCCTGGGGAGTGGTCTGAGTTTGTAAGCTGGTATTGAGCAGTAAAAGCCTCTTTGAAAAATATGATCTCCTTCTTACCTTAGAAACGATTTACAATCCAGATTATTAGAATATTTTGCACCAAGCATTCCTTAGGTTGTTAGATAAAAATGGATGGTTGCTTTTGGCAAGCAAAGTGCATTGTTTTGGTGTGGGTGGAGGTACTCATCTCTTCCAGAAGTTTGTAGAAGAAAGGAATGTATTTGAGAATAGAAAACTTGAAATAACTGAAGAAGGACTAAAGAGATGCCTAATTGAAATGACATTTAAGTATTCCAGTTAATGTCCACTGGGGGTGGTAAGAGAAATAAACAGAATAACCAAAACCTTAAAAAAATAAAATCACTTATTTTGCTCATGAATCCACAATTTGGGCTGGACTCCCCAAAGTTTGAAGAGTAACTTTTATACAGAGGTTTGGGTCTCCAGCATACATATTATCAAAGGGTCTGCACACGGGTCTATGGGAACACATAAGAGGGTGTCCAAACTGGGAAGGTCAAAAGTTTCCTAGAAGATGGTCTAGCTAACTGATACCTACACAAAGGAGCTTGAGGTAGAGGAACATCTACTACAAAGGCTTGGCTGTGATGAAGATCAAGGCCTATTTGGAGAACTGCAACCCATTTCATTCTAATCACAATCCTATGAAGTGGATACAATTAACATCTCTATTTACAAATGGGAAACCGAGGCAAGTTAAGTAACTTGCCTTAAGTTACCTAGTTGGAAAGTGGCAGATCTAGGCTCCAAATCCAGGCTGTCTGACTCCCACATCTGTCACCCTCACCTCCTGTATATGATGTTACTGATCAAAATTGCATAACATTAATTGCTACCATGTATTAAATGTCATACACCATGAGTATTTTATGTGTATTATCTGATCTAAGTATGTCCCAGTTATTTCTAATTTCCTACCACAACTTAGTGACTTGAAGAACGATGAAGGAAATGATGTAAATGAACCAGATGTGAAAAGACGCAGAAAACCAAAAGTAGCTCAAGAACTATATAAATGCTGATTTTTTCCTGGGGAGTGGTCTGAGTTTGTAAGCTGGTATTGAGCAGTAAAAGCCTCTTTGAAAAATATGATCTCCTTCTTACCTTAGAAACGATTTACAATCCAGATTATTAGAATATTTTGCACCAAGCATTCCTTAGGTTGTTAGATAAAAATGGATGGTTGCTTTTGGCAAGCAAAGTGCATTGTTTTGGTGTGGGTGGAGGTACTCATCTCTTCCAGAAGTTTGTAGAAGAAAGGAATGTATTTGAGAATAGAAAACTTGAAATAACTGAAGAAGGACTAAAGAGATGCCTAATTGAAATGACATTTAAGTATTCCAGTTAATGTCCACTGGGGGTGGTAAGAGAAATAAACAGAATAACCAAAACCTTAAAAAAATAAAATCACTTATTTTGCTCATGAATCCACAATTTGGGCTGGACTCCCCAAAGAAAATTCATCTCTGACTCTCCCAGTGTCAGCTCAACTAAGTTCTGAAAAATCCATTTTCTGGGTGGTGGACTAACATGTTGGAAAGCTAGAACTAGCCAGGCTGAGGATAGGAGCCTAGGGCTGCTTTGCTGGGTGCCTGTGTGTGGCCTGGGTGTCTTCATAGCTCATGACAGGGTTTCAAGGTCAATAATGCCAAGAGAGGATCAACTGAAAACTGTTACGCTGTATGGTGTGCTCAGGTCACACAGTATCATTTCCACCATCTTTCGTTGCCTAAAGAAGTCAAAAAGGAATGTCCAGTTTCAACTGGAGGGAGGCAGACTCCACCTCTTCATGGCAGGCTCAAGAATATTATTGTCAGCATTTAGAGAAAATAAATTAGCATGTAATATGTTTTAATCTTCATATTAAGCCTATGATGTGGCTTTCACTGTCTTCACTTTGAAGATAAGAACTAAGGTTCAGAGACATTAAGTAACTGGACCACCACTATGTTTCACTGGTAGATAGTGGGAGAGACAGCATGTTTCTGATTCAGAACGGCATGCATTGTCCATTTTCAACTTCAGGGGTTACCTCTTTAAATCTTCCCTAGCCACTACTTTCTCAATAAAATTATTTCTTCTCTGTAATAGTTCATGATCTCTTGCACCTATCTGTTATTTTATGTATCTCACTGATATACATGGAAAGGTAGGGTTTTAGAATATGCTATTAAAGCACATGAACGTAGGAATGAAACTTGGATTTAAACCTCAGCCCTGCCACTTCTTGAACCTTGACCTCACGCAGTTTTCTCATCTCCAAAATAAAGACAATAATACCACCTTTTTACACAAGTTGTAAAGAATAAGTGAAACAACTATAAGCTGCTTAGGACAGAGCACATATATCCAAGTGTGAGCTATTATTCTGGATTTAATTACTAGAATGTCTGCATCTTCTGTGAGATGGTTGGCTTTTAAGAGTAAGGCTCCATTTTATTTTCCTTTTTACCTCAATGTTTAATCCAGGAACTCAAAATGTATTCACTGTACCTAATAGAGGGAATTTTAAAGGACTTCCCTGGTGGCTCAGATGGTAAAGAATCTGCCTACAATGCATGGGAAATCCCACAGACAGAGGAGCCTGGTGGGCTACAGTCCATGGGATCACAAAGAGTTGGACACAACTTAATGACAGATAACTTATACGTCTTACATTTACTACTTTAGTGACATTGTTTTAATAGCTAGAAGAGACAACAGAAATAACCACTGGCATCTCCGTATTTAATAGATAAAGAAACTGAATATCAGAGAGGTTAACTGTTTTTTCATTGATAAATTAGTGACAAAGCTCAGACTAAATCCAGGACATCTAATATCCTTATTTGCTTCACTTCTTCCACCCCATTTATGCAAACAGAAAAAGACATTAATGCAATGATTAAGAAACTAATTAAAACAGTTTTGAGAACTCACTGTATGTAGGTGCCATGCTAGGTTTTAGCAGTGTGCAATGAATTAGTCATAGTTGTAGTCCTCAAAGATATACACATTGAAGGAGACAAATGTGAGCACAAGAAAAATCCATCCCAGACCATGATTACTGGTATTAATACAATATACTTCTGGAGAAAAAAAGTAAGCCTAAATTCCAAGACAGAAATCCACTTGAAAGAGGTAACATTTGAGTTGTGTCTTGAAAAATGAAGTCTTTCAGCAGAAGGTAGAATTCTAGATGACAGAAACAACATAGATCAATCATGAAATGCTCACTTAAAAACCACTGTGAGCCAGGACTCATGCTGTGTACTAGAATTCAAGAATGAGCAAGAGAATGAAATCTCTGTGCGAGTGTCTTCTATTCTAGTGAGAATTCTAAGAGTTAGCTACAGGTGATTTGTCTTTTAAAAGTACAATTAAAAAAATAAAATTTTGTTAAGAAGATCTAATTTGGGTCTAGAGAAGAGGAAAGAGAAGCAGGGCTACTATCTGAAAAGTAAGCCAGAAATTAAAGCCTGGAGGATGATAGGAGAATTAACTGCCCTAAGTGGATCATGCAGTGGAAAGAGCATTAGCAGACAATACCACAGTCTAATGGTCCTGAGGCAGTAATCAGTCAAGTATAAAGATAGGGGAAGGGCAGGGAGTAGGGGGCGGGGCTCCGAACAAACAATAGTGACAGAAGTGGCTTGGGTGGCGAGGACAGAGATCAAGGAAAACCTGTGAGCAACAGCCAGTGAAGCTATTGGAAGATTTCGAGAGGAGTGAAACTATTTGATTTGATTTTGATCTGAAACGATCACATTTGTAAACACGGATTCCATGGGCAAAGCCACCAGGTTGTAAAAGACATGGTGTACTCAAGAGTTGAAGATAATTTCTTAAGTCTGGACTTTAAGGCCTGAGGCGGGGTGTCTCTAGGGCCTGAGGTGGAGTATCTCAGGAAATGCAGGCTGGAGTTAGATCCTGGAGGACATGCCTTTTGTCTCAGGGAGGATGTGTGCATCTTATCCAGCAGGCAATAGGGACATCTTGATTTATATACAGGAGAATAAATCATTTGGACCATAAGAAGCATTCTGAAAAGACTCATGTGCATTCGGAATACTGCAGTTACTAATACAGATAATGGATTAACAAGTTCCATAAGTATTATATAAGTTGGAAAGAAAAAATAACCAGGGAGCCTAGTTTTTGCTTTCCAGTTATTCGAGGACCTCAAATGTAAAAGAAACAAACTTGAGTTCTTTACCATATGAGCCACCAAGGAAGCCCTTGGATACGGCAGAGAAGGGCAACGAAGACCTTCTTATATAATGCCTCGTGTGATGGGCTTTCTGTAAGCTTTGTGTGAGCTCCCGAGGATACGCCTGGGCACATACCAGAATAGTGCCTGTCTATGTGATGCAATCAAGCACTGCCTCTACTTGCTGCAATTTTACTTTGTGCCTCTGGGTGGTAATTACAGATGGTTTGATCTTATTCAATAAAATACTATTCAATTTCCCCTAAAGACATCAGAGATGTATTTACTATAATTTTGGGTCTAGGAGAAGAGGAAAGAGAAGCAGGGCTACTATCTGAAAAGTAAGCCAGAAATTAAAGCCTGGAGGATGATAGGAGAATTAACTGCCCTAAGTGGATCATGCAGTGGAAAGAGCATTAGCAGACAATACCACAGTCTAATGGTCCTGAGGCAGTAATCAGTCAAGTATAAAGATAGGGGAAGGGCAGGGAGTAGGCGGGGCTCCGAACAAACAATAGTGACAGAAGTGGCTTGGGTGGCGAGGACAGAGATCAAGGAAAACCTGTGAGCAACAGCCAGTGAAGCTATTGGAAGATTTCGAGAGGAGTGAAACTATTTGATTTGATTTTGATCTGAAACGATCACATTTGTAAACACGGATTCCATGGGCAAAGCCACCAGGTTGTAAAAGACATGGTGTACTCAAGAGTTGAAGATAATTTCTTAAGTCTGGACTTTAAGGCCTGAGGCGGGGTGTCTCTAGGGCCTGAGGTGGAGTATCTCAGGAAATGCAGGCTGGAGTTAGATCCTGGAGGACATGCCTTTTGTCTCAGGGAGGATGTGTGCATCTTATCCAGCAGGCAATAGGGACATCTTGATTTATATACAGGAGAATAAATCATTTGGACCATAAGAAGCATTCTGAAAAGACTCATGTGCATTCGGAATACTGCAGTTACTAATACAGATAATGGATTAACAAGTTCCATAAGTATTATATAAGTTGGAAAGAAAAAATAACCAGGGAGCCTAGTTTTTGCTTTCCAGTTATTCGAGGACCTCAAATGTAAAAAGAAACAAACTTGAGTTCTTTACCATATGAGCCACCAAGGAAGCCCTTGGATACGGCAGAGAAGGGCAACGAAGACCTTCTTATATAATGCCTCGTGTGATGGGCTTTCTGTAAGCTTTGTGTGAGCTCCCGAGGATACGCCTGGGCACATACCAGAATAGTGCCTGTCTATGTGATGCAATCAAGCACTGCCTCTACTTGCTGCAATTTTACTTTGTGCCTCTGGGTGGTAATTACAGATGGTTTGATCTTATTCAATAAAATACTATTCAATTTCCCCTAAAGACATCAGAGATGTATTTACTATAGCAAAAATATTTTCCCATGCTCCTATTTGAATTTCAAGCATACATTTCTACTCATTTAATTTCCAGCTACTGACACAGTCTCTTTAACATACAGTGTAAGTGCAAATTAAAAAATTTAAGAACGTTACTCAAAGATAAAGATGGATGGGTGTTCCATAAATTACATCTCCTCTCGTGCTGTTGAGGAAGCTCATGAAAATTAACTTCTTGATCAATCTACACTAGCTATCTCCAGGACACAGTCTATGTTCTAAAGCTTGGATTAAATGGATAATGCAAAAAACACTTTCATTCAGAATCTGAGAGAGATCTCTGAAAACTCAGTGAAATCTTAATGTAATAATCCTCTCCATTATTTATTTTATAGATAACATGGTCCAAATTCTGATCCTCAATTTTGTAAACCCTCAGAGTTCCTTTGTAAAACTGGAAGCAATTCTTTTTCACACCTCCTGTGTTAACATAAAGATGTGCCATCTATTTATCAATTTATAAGATTATTAGTTGCAAATGCACTTGTAGACTTGGTAGACTTTGGAAAGAAAGACCTTATGTTTGTCCAGTAATTAAATAATTAAAGCTCATCAATATATTCACAAAGAATAGGAAAGAAAATCACACTGTGAATTCAGGGTCATTGCCATCCTGGCAATATGAATTGCTTTTATCCTTGTTTATTTGGTGAAATATATAGCTCTAAATTTGAATAGTTTTCTGAAAATAAAAGAATGTTTTCTGTTTGCTTCATTACACTGTATTATATGACATGAAGTAGCAGGTTAAATACATATGATTTTTAAATGCCAATGATACTATTATTATATAACCAGTTTTTTAAAAAAAGTATTTAAACAAGTGAAAGAACTCACACTTTGTGTCTAATGCCTTAAAATTAACAGAATCTCTTAAGATTGTGATATAATAAGTTTGTTAAGAGATCAAATTTGTAGTAAAAGTTAAAGCAATATTCTAAAAATGTATTAGCAATAGTGTTAAGATTTGAACTGATTTGTCAATATAAAGAGTATTCAAATGCTTCATTTATTTTGTTTTTGAGAAATACAGACTAGCACCAAATTGAGAAGTGCAGCAGTCCCAATTTTAAATGACATGCAACCTTAAGGAAATTATATATGTACATAGTAAGTTAAATAAAAGAATGATTGAGTAGTTATAGAATATATAAGACCGTAGAAAAATGGGTATCATGACGCAAATACATGATAAAAACAGGAATCCAATTATCATTAAGTACATTAAGTGCTATGAAATCACACACTAAAGAGTTTTGTGTTGGTGTTTTCAAGTAAATTTCATAGGGAAATTAGAAATTCACTAGCTTTAAAGCACTAGTAGGAAATGGGCAGATGAAGAAGCTAGTCAAAGTCTCTTAGGAAGGGAGAGGTGGGAAAAATGGGAGTGAGCGCGGAGTAACAAACATAAGGACAAAGAGGAGAGGGGTGTCCAGCGTTAACATCAGGTAGTGACTAAATTAGTCCAGACATAATCATCTAGATTTAAATATTTAGGAAAGGGAACAGTGAGAAGTGGGCTGGAATGTTAAACTGAAGACAGTAGAGGACTCCTTCACTTGAACTCTTACAGAAAATTTCCACTTTCACGTCTCTTGACCTTTGGTGGTATATAGACCTGTGGTTTATTGTGCCAGATGTCTTTAATTTCCTGTTCAACCCATCTTTTCATACTCAGAATCAAAATGTGGAAGCTTGATACAAAACTGGCTGATGCAAATGAAGAGTACAGATAACTGTGACATCAATTTCTGGAATGTGCAACTCAGTTTGTCTTTTAACTGTCTGGTGGGCATTTATAGACTGAATCCCTGCTGCTCCTTCCTCTAAACAGGTCAAAAATGAAAATCTTCTTCAATTTGGATATGCATCTTCCCTGGATTTGTCAGAGGTGCTGCAAGGCAGTTTTATCATCACAGCTGCCTGTGCAGCTGTTTATTATTTCATAATTATCTACCCAATAAGATCTAAACATTGGTATCCTCTCCTTACGAAAAATAAATTCCAATACAGTATTAGTGTTCCATGTCTTCAGTGTCTATGCCTAGTTCAGTCAAATCATTCTCAGAAAGACAAACAGCTTGCTTTCCTATGCATAATAGATTCATATATAACAATTTGCTGACGGAGGCTTTTCCTGGTGAGATTTAAACCTGGCATTGTTCCCTGTGCTTCTATAGCATTCTACATTTCAGCTTGAATGCCTTATGTAAACCTAGAGCCAGCAGCAGGGTCTCTGCTGGGTTCTCCTTTTGACTCAATGGCCTGCTGTTTGCCCCGTCTCTGTTGCCCAGTCACAGTAGTTCTTTCTGAAATCACACACTAAAGAGTTTTGTGTTGGTGTTTTCAA
This sequence comes from Tragulus kanchil, assembly GCA_022376925.1. Classification (NCBI taxonomy): domain Eukaryota; kingdom Metazoa; phylum Chordata; class Mammalia; order Artiodactyla; family Tragulidae; genus Tragulus; species Tragulus kanchil. The sequence continues at coordinate 236,936,023 of JAIOJX010000004.1, read as the reverse complement.
GTAAATTTCATAGGGAAATTAGAAATTCACTAGCTTTAAAGCACTAGTAGGAAATGGGCAGATGAAGAAGCTAGTCAAAGTCTCTTAGGAAGGGAGAGGTGGGAAAAATGGGAGTGAGCGCGGAGTAACAAACATAAGGACAAAGAGGAGAGGGGTGTCCAGCGTTAACATCAGGTAGTGACTAAATTAGTCCAGACATAATCATCTAGATTTAAATATTTAGGAAAGGGAACAGTGAGAAGTGGGCTGGAATGTTAAACTGAAGACAGTAGAGGACTCCTTCACTTGAACTCTTACAGAAAATTTCCACTTTCACGTCTCTTGACCTTTGGTGGTATATAGACCTGTGGTTTATTGTGCCAGATGTCTTTAATTTCCTGTTCAACCCATCTTTTCATACTCAGAATCAAAATGTGGAAGCTTGATACAAAACTGGCTGATGCAAATGAAGAGTACAGATAACTGTGACATCAATTTCTGGAATGTGCAACTCAGTTTGTCTTTTAACTGTCTGGTGGGCATTTATAGACTGAATCCCTGCTGCTCCTTCCTCTAAACAGGTCAAAAATGAAAATCTTCTTCAATTTGGATATGCATCTTCCCTGGATTTGTCAGAGGTGCTGCAAGGCAGTTTTATCATCACAGCTGCCTGTGCAGCTGTTTATTATTTCATAATTATCTACCCAATAAGATCTAAACATTGGTATCCTCTCCTTACGAAAAATAAATTCCAATACAGTATTAGTGTTCCATGTCTTCAGTGTCTATGCCTAGTTCAGTCAAATCATTCTCAGAAAGACAAACAGCTTGCTTTCCTATGCATAATAGATTCATATATAACAATTTGCTGACGGAGGCTTTTCCTGGTGAGATTTAAACCTGGCATTGTTCCCTGTGCTTCTATAGCATTCTACATTTCAGCTTGAATGCCTTATGTAAACCTAGAGCCAGCAGCAGGGTCTCTGCTGGGTTCTCCTTTTGACTCAATGGCCTGCTGTTTGCCCCGTCTCTGTTGCCCAGTCACAGTAGTTCTTTCTGTTGTTGTTGTTACTGTTTTAATTTACTTTAATTGGAGAATAATTGCTTTAGAATATTACGACTGCTTCTGTCATACAACACTGTGAGTCAGCCATAAGTATACATATGTCCCCTCCCTCTGGAACTTCTCATCTACCCACAACTCCATCCCAATCCTCTAGGTTGTCACAGAGCACCATGTTGAGGTCCCTGTGCTATACAACAACTTCCCATTAACTATCTATTTTACTTACGGCAACACGTATGTTTCAGTGTTACTCTCTCAGTTCGTCCCACCCTCTCCTTCCCCTACTGTGTCCAAAGTCTGTCCTCTATGTCTGCAGGAAAATTCCTTCCCTGCAAATATCTAGAATCAATGTCTGTAATCCACAGACTTGAAGGTGGCTCAGAAACTCTAAACTTTGGGCAAGTGGGAGTCATCTTGCCAGGTTACTATGAGGCCAACACCAACATGGCTCCTTTCCAAAGTTTGAAAGTAGGGGAGTGAGGAAGAGTACCTTGCCTTGCCTGTTCTCGCAACTTCTAGAATATATTTTACTAATCTCTGAGTCCTATTCAGGAAAAGAGGAAACCTTGATATCTTCTCAAAAGATATTAAAACATCCAGAAGACATGTGGTCCAAGCCAAAGGGTCTTCGAAACTTGGTTCTATACAAAATATCCATGAGCATATTTGGTCTATCCCAAGTAGTTCTGGAAAAAAACCAAATATCAAAGACCTTTTGACATGGGTCAGATGTCTCATGGACACTTACTATAGGACCACATGTCTGCCAACCTTGATATTCAACTTCTGATTTTCATTTTCTTTTTCCTATTCCCTGGACATGAAAAAGGGATAGGCTCCCTGCCCCCTGCCCCCCAGCTATCCTTCTTTCTGATTTTAACAGCAATCTGGGCTCCTTAAGAACTGGAGTCTCCAGCCCTTGGTGTATTGAAAGAGAAGCATGCCAGACAAAATATCTCTTTTTTTTTTTCCTAAATGATAGAAAAATTCTTCACAACCATACTTCTGTATGAAGGGACTGGTTTTCATAATTAAATCATAATAGTGAGCTAAAATATCTTACATTTTACTTGTTGTTTTTACTGTTTTAATTTACTTTAATTGGAGAATAATTGCTTTAGAATATTACGACTGCTTCTGTCATACAACACTGTGAGTCAGCCATAAGTATACATATGTCCCCTCCCTCTGGAACTTCTCATCTACCCACAACTCCATCCCAATCCTCTAGGTTGTCACAGAGCACCATGTTGAGGTCCCTGTGCTATACAACAACTTCCCATTAACTATCTATTTTACTTACGGCAACACGTATGTTTCAGTGTTACTCTCTCAGTTCGTCCCACCCTCTCCTTCCCCTACTGTGTCCAAAGTCTGTCCTCTATGTCTGCAGGAAAATTCCTTCCCTGCAAATATCTAGAATCAATGTCTGTAATCCACAGACTTGAAGGTGGCTCAGAAACTCTAAACTTTGGGCAAGTGGGAGTCATCTTGCCAGGTTACTATGAGGCCAACACCAACATGGCTCCTTTCCAAAGTTTGAAAGTAGGGGAGTGAGGAAGAGTACCTTGCCTTGCCTGTTCTCGCAACTTCTAGAATATATTTTACTAATCTCTGAGTCCTATTCAGGAAAAGAGGAAACCTTGATATCTTCTCAAAAGATATTAAAACATCCAGAAGACATGTGGTCCAAGCCAAAGGGTCTTCGAAACTTGGTTCTATACAAAATATCCATGAGCATATTTGGTCTATCCCAAGTAGTTCTGGAAAAAAACCAAATATCAAAGACCTTTTGACATGGGTCAGATGTCTCATGGACACTTACTATAGGACCACATGTCTGCCAACCTTGATATTCAACTTCTGATTTTCATTTTCTTTTTCCTATTCCCTGGACATGAAAAAGGGATAGGCTCCCTGCCCCCTGCCCCCCAGCTATCCTTCTTTCTGATTTTAACAGCAATCTGGGCTCCTTAAGAACTGGAGTCTCCAGCCCTTGGTGTATTGAAAGAGAGAGCATGCCAGACAAAATATCTCTTTTTTTTTTTCCTAAATGATAGAAAAAATTCTTCACAACCATACTTCTGTATGAAGGGACTGGTTTTCATAATTAAATCATAATAGTGTATAGCTATAAAATTATATCTTACATTTTTACGGAGTTATATGTCATAAGTGTAGTTATAAAAATGCAAAGCTTAAGCTTTAATGTTCAATGCAGTTACTGTACATATGTTAAAAGAAGTTAAAAATACCAGCTTCCCATATATCATTTTTAACTCTTGTTACCGTTAATTACTTATCTATTGCACCCTAAAATTATTCACTCAGAACAGTCACATTAATAATATAGTGCTGGAATTTTAAGCAATGAAAGCAGCATGCTAACTCTTATATTATTCTCTCTTTCCCTTTTAATTCAATGTTCATTCATTCAGCATTTATTAAAAACCTACTTTGAATCAAACCCTTCATGAGGTGAAGCAATAGAGACAAAAGATAACAAACACGGATTCTTTACCAGAGGAATTGACATATTTATTGTTTTCACTACGTTCTTCCTTACTTTAATTTCACAATATAATAGCTTCTCAAATATATAGCTTGTATTTCTTTGTATGAGTACAAATGAATAACAGAGTCTAATAGAAATCATTAAAAGAGTAATGTTCCATTCTTCATTCATAAGTTCAGCTGTTCATTCAAATTTTCTGTGTTCATTTGTTCATTCATTTATTCAGAAAATGCCGTAACTCTTGTAGGAGGCCTCTGGACATAAGCCATCTATCTTGGCCTTCAAAGTGATGTCAGTCTACTGGACTCACTATACATGATAGTACCATAATAAAGAAGCATGGATATGATGCAACAAGGAAGGAGGGGTGGTTGGGGTAAGATAAGAATCCTTCACAGAGGAATGGATACTGTGAAGTGATGTTGAAGGAAGACCATCAAACACTGAAGTGGGGAAGGGCAGTCTTGTTCAAGTGAATTGTATACACAGAGGCATGGAGACTGAGAAAACGTTAAGCCTGGAATGTACAGTATGTCAAAGAGTCTGGTGCAATTTTGTTGAGCATAAAAATGTGTTCAACGAAAACATGCCATTCCCTAGCCTTCTTTGCAAATACGGGTAAAGAATGGCATTGCAGCCCAGGTCTGCTTAATGAATGTGTTAGAAGTGCTCCTTGTGCAGTAAGGCTCCAGGCAAACTCCTTAATAGGAGAGCAGGCTCAGCTGGAATGGGCCTTTTGCCCTTTTCTCTTCCTGTTCTCCCTGCCTGGAATGTAAACATGATGCCCAGAGGAAGGACAGTGCCCTGTGACCACAAGGCACCAAGCAAACATTAAGGATGGTTGAGCAGAAAGATGCAAGGAGGCCGCAGGCCTGAGACAGGAGAACAGCTCTGTGAACCCTGCAGCCTCTGTCACAGACATTTCACCACGGCAGGGGAAATGCCTTAGGGAATTACAGTTAAACCATGGGTTTTCAGGTTTGTGTTACTCAGGGCAAACTGACAGTGTGAATCTGAGTAGACTAGATGAACTGGACCAAAGGAGTCATTCATCTAGCTAGCACAGTTAGAGAGTTTGAACTGTTTGGTTGAAGTTCTATATTTTTAATTTAAGAGAAGATCAGTTCATAAGAAGACCATAATAGGGCTTCCCTGGTGGTCCAATGGGTGAAGAATCCGCCTTGCAGTGCGGGGGGGAAGTAGTTCAATCCCTGACCTAGAAGGATCCGCGGCTGGACTGGTGTGTCCAGTTAAGAGCCAGTGCTCTGGAGCGCATGCACCCAGAGCCCATGCTCTGCAGTGAGGGAGGTCACTGCAGTGGGAGGCCCACACATGCCAAAGAATAAAAAGATGGATGAAAATAAATACAAATAAAAAGAGGCATGATGCGGAAAAGAAAAAAAATCAAAAAAAAAAAAAAAGACCATAATCCCTTAAAAATTGCAAGTGGAAAATCATCAGGAAACCAGACAGCTCCTGAGGGCCTTGTGGAGATGTCAACACATAGCACTTCTGCTTCCTGATTCTGAACATCGACCAGTAAGTCATTTATCTGAACTCTTTATGTTTTGTTTTGTTTTGATTTTGTAGAGGTTCTTAAACTCCAGTCAGTCTGAGAATCATTGGAAGGGTCTATTACACATGCACATTTCTGAGCCACACCTGCACAAACTCTGATTCTGAGTCCAGCCATCTCGGTGGCACACAGGAGTTTCAACTTTAGTTTCTGATGCTGGTTCTAAGATCACATTTAAACAAACAAAGCAAGTCCCACAAATGACATGTAGTAAATATGCTCTCAAATGTGTGGAAGCAGAGCAACTCATGCATTTGATGCACAAGGCAGCATTTTTGTCTTTCACTTCCTTCCCATTTTCTTACCACTCATGGGGAGACAGAACTGCTGCCCACAGCTTACAAAATCTGTATCTAGGCCATCTATGTTTAGGTATAAAATTGATTTTATAATTTTGCAAACCCTTAAATAGGGCTTAGCATAGCATAGGCACTCTTCCTGGAACTTAACAAGTACTAACTCATTTAATTTTTACACAATTGTCCGTGGTAGGAGGATTGTATAAAACTCATAGATGTGAAAACTGAGTACAGAGATGGTAAACATGTTGCTAGGTTACCCAGCTATTAACTGACCGTCCTGGATCTCTAATCCTTGGCCATCACAGACTTATTTTTTGCAGTTCCAACCATTTATCAGGGACCACAAAATTTCCATGATTTATTCAACTATAATGAGAATACAGACATTACCACCATATGGCTCTTCAGAGACATAAACATCTGGAGAAACAAAGATCTTATCATGAAAGCATCTAGCATAAATTTGTATCTCATGGGCTGTGATGTTGGTTTTGATAAACAGGTTAATTTGCTAGTCCAGCTAATCCCCAGACATCTGTTCCTTAGTTTCTTAATTTCTAGGTTTTATGAATCTGCGAATGCTCAAAGATCTGGAGCTATAACCAAAGTAAATATTATGGGTCTATAGTAGGATTTCCCCAAATATTTTTTCTCTGAAACATTTGTTCCCCAAGATGCTAGATTTTAAATAGGCTTTCTGTTGAAATAGATTTGGGAAATATTAGGCTATACAAACATCTTTTTTTATTAGAGTATAATTGCTTTACAATGTTGTATCCATTCCTACTGTACAATGAAGTTAGTCAGCGACACATATATATGTATCTCTTCCCTCTTGGGGCTCCCTCCTAATCCATCCCCACCCATCTAGGTCATGATAGAACACTATGCTGAGTTTCCTGAGCTTTATAGCTGGCTCCCACTAGTTATATGTTTTACATACGATAGTGTATATATGTCAATCCTAATCTCTCAATTTGTTCTACCCTGCCCTTCCCCTCTATGTCCACAGGTTCCTTATCTGCATGTGCATTTCTATCCTTGCCCTGGAAGTAGGTTCATCTGTACCATTTTTCAAGATTCCACCTACATGCACTAAAAAACAGTGAGATAACCATAATTCAAAAAGGACACACGTACCAAATGTTGAATGCAGCACTATTTACAATAGCAAGGACATTGAAAAAAACTAAATGTACAACAACAGATGAATGGATAAAGATGTGCTACACATATACAATAGAATAGGCAAACTCTTTGCTACAGGATTTATCAGAACCTTAATATGAAAAAGCGCTTATAAACTTGCAAAAGATACACTGTATATAACATTTGCCCAAACTGACCATGAAGGCCTTTTTCCCCCCTGGGTTCTTAGTGATATTGTTCTACAGAACATAATTCTGAAAATAATTTCTTACTGTGTATTAAAATTTAGTATTTTTATCTTGTTCAGCTAGAAGTAACATTTTTGACAGAACTATTCAGAAAAGATATTTTGCAAGCTGTGGGTGTGTGTAGTCATGTAGTTCACAGAGTAGAGGAAGAATAAAAAGAGAGAATGAAAACCTGCTAAATATAACTTTCTCTCCTTGCCCAAACAGGTTAATTTGCTAGTCCAGCTAATCCCCAGACATCTGTTCCTTAGTTTCTTAATTTCTAGGTTTTATGAATCTGCGAATGCTCAAAGATCTGGAGCTATAACCAAAGTAAATATTATGGGTCTATAGTAGGATTTCCCCAAATATTTTTTCTCTGAAACATTTGTTCCCCAAGATGCTAGATTTTAAATAGGCTTTCTGTTGAAATAGATTTGGGAAATATTAGGCTATACAAACATCTTTTTTTATTAGAGTATAATTGCTTTACAATGTTGTATCCATTCCTACTGTACAATGAAGTTAGTCAGCGACACATATATATGTATCTCTTCCCTCTTGGGGCTCCCTCCTAATCCATCCCCACCCATCTAGGTCATGATAGAACACTATGCTGAGTTTCCTGAGCTTTATAGCTGGCTCCCACTAGTTATATGTTTTACATACGATAGTGTATATATGTCAATCCTAATCTCTCAATTTGTTCTACCCTGCCCTTCCCCTCTATGTCCACAGGTTCCTTATCTGCATGTGCATTTCTATCCTTGCCCTGGAAGTAGGTTCATCTGTACCATTTTTCAAGATTCCACCTACATGCACTAAAAAACAGTGAGATAACCATAATTCAAAAAGGACACACGTACCAAATGTTGAATGCAGCACTATTTACAATAGCAAGGACATTGAAAAAAACTAAATGTACAACAACAGATGAATGGATAAAGATGTGCTACACATATACAATAGAATAGGCAAACTCTTTGCTACAGGATTTATCAGAACCTTAATATGAAAAAGCGCTTATAAACTTGCAAAAGATACACTGTATATAACATTTGCCCAAACTGACCATGAAGGCCTTTTTCCCCCCTGGGTTCTTAGTGATATTGTTCTACAGAACATAATTCTGAAAATAATTTCTTACTGTGTATTAAAATTTAGTATTTTTATCTTGTTCAGCTAGAAGTAACATTTTTGACAGAACTATTCAGAAAAGATATTTTGCAAGCTGTGGGTGTGTGTAGTCATGTAGTTCACAGAGTAGAGGAAGAATAAAAAGAGAGAATGAAAACCTGCTAAATATAACTTTCTCTCCTTCCCAGCACAACAAAAGCTGTTTAATCTCTAAATATTCATATTCGTTTCTAAGTTCTTTATCATGTATTTTAGCATTTTGCTCTAAAATTTTCTATTCTTGCCTTTGAAGAGTTCTGTTGTTTTCCCTTTGAGCACTTCAAGATCCCTTGCTTCTTTTTCTTTAATCATAAGCCTGTAACTATGAAACATATAAATGAGAGATTCATCAACCTTCATCTAGTCAGTAGACATCTTTTTTCATCAGAAGTAAGCGGGAGAAGCAAACTTTATGTATGCAGGATAAAAATCAAACCATATTTTTCTTAGCCGAAAAAGCTGAGAAATGCTTCTTATGGAGAAACTGTATGATAAACAATAAATAAATATGCCTAAACTTCTATATGAAGGAAAATGCTCTCATTAAAGCTGGTGTTTTACTATTTTGTCTTCATCACCATGAAACACAATTTTAATAATTTCATTCTGTGAACTCAAATATCTGAAAGGACTGCTAGATTTAAGAAGAGGTACTAAAAGGCATTCTTTTTGGATATTTCTCAATTAAATTTTTTTTTTTTTTTAACTTTTCATTAATGGTAGTAAAGGACTGATTAAGTCAACCAATTCAGTCTGGCTTATCTGTGAATTTACCATCAAATCATTTACTTTTTAGACAGTCTGATTAAAAATATTTCTCAATTGAATTCAAATTTTGTATTCTCTTTGGGGAATATGTTTTTTTAGGGAATGAATATTTTGGTGTATTAGTCCCATGTTACTTACTTTTAACCTGTGTATGAGAGAGCATGTGTGTGTGTTCTTTCGTCTGTTTTTATTACTAAAAGTCAGGGTATTTTTTTTTAATATGTGATATTTGTGTTCATTATTTTGTTTTTAAGAAAAGAGATGGCTATATATTATTAATATTAATTACTACTCTTTTTCTCTCATTTTCAAATATATTATGTAAAGAGGATACAAAGATGAATAAAAAGCACTTCAATTTACCCAAGGAAATGTTCTATTTTTTCACAGATAATCAGTAATAGAATTACAAGTCCTATCAATGATATTAAAATGTGTCCTATAATAAAGCACAGTGCTTACTTCTCCAGTTTCCTTGAAGAAATAGTCCCAATCCTCTGTTTTGTTTTGGGTTTTTTTTTTTGGTGATGAAATAAGATTAAATAAAATCTGGATATCAGCATAGTCTTCATGTTTTCTGATCTACTTCTACTCCATGTCTTTCTATAGATATCACCAAGCTGAGGTTTCCTAACAGAAAACTGTCACCCCATATGAATAATTAATCTACCAAAGTTTGCCACTGTCCTACTGGAAATGTATCTAAGACCAGCTGGATGAATCAGAGCAAAGGCCTAGAAGACCAAAGTCTCATAACCCCAACCAACCAAAGAACAACATATGACACATCTACTATGTACTTGTCACTATGGAGTCAATAACTGATGATCTAGGCTGAGTTTTCATTTGAGATTAATTGGTTGAGACTAATTTGCTTGACCTTAGCTTGGACATCTAATGAGAGACAATTGCCTCATAAATTCATACCAACAGAAATACAGATCAAATTGCGTTTTTACTTGGATTTTTTAAAAAGTTTGGATGAACCTTAAATCTATACAGTTATTATGCTCACAGTTGTTGATAACTAGGGCTGTGCCTTTCAATATAATGTACACTAGCTCTATGCAGTTATGCTGGCACTCAAAATGCAGTTAAGTACAAAGGAAGATTTGCTGTAAATGTAAACTATATACTAGATTTAGAGGACAATACAAAAAAGAATGCAAAACATCTTAACTATTTGGCTAAATATTGGTATAATAATAGATATATTGGGTCATAAATGAAATATACTATTAAGATCATAATTGTCATATTTTTTTTTTGCTTTGTTTTACTATTTTCATGAAGTGACCAGAAAATTTAAGTAGTTATGTAGCTTGTATTGTGGCTCATATTATATTTCTCTAATACATTTAACTTCCAAATGCAGAGCTATATATTTCACCAGCAGTCCCCCATTTTCAAATATATTATGTAAAGAGGATACAAAGATGAATAAAAAGCACTTCAATTTACCCAAGGAAATGTTCTATTTTTTCACAGATAATCAGTAATAGAATTACAAGTCCTATCAATGATATTAAAATGTGTCCTATAATAAAGCACAGTGCTTACTTCTCCAGTTTCCTTGAAGAAATAGTCCCAATCCTCTGTTTTGTTTTGGGTTTTTTTTGGTGATGAAATAAGATTAAATAAAATCTGGATATCAGCATAGTCTTCATGTTTTCTGATCTACTTCTACTCCATGTCTTTCTATAGATATCACCAAGCTGAGGTTTCCTAACAGAAAACTGTCACCCCATATGAATAATTAATCTACCAAAGTTTGCCACTGTCCTACTGGAAATGTATCTAAGACCAGCTGGATGAATCAGAGCAAAGGCCTAGAAGACCAAAGTCTCATAACCCCAACCAACCAAAGAACAACATATGACACATCTACTATGTACTTGTCACTATGGAGTCAATAACTGATGATCTAGGCTGAGTTTTCATTTGAGATTAATTGGTTGAGACTAATTTGCTTGACCTTAGCTTGGACATCTAATGAGAGACAATTGCCTCATAAATTCATACCAACAGAAATACAGATCAAATTGCGTTTTTACTTGGATTTTTTAAAAAGTTTGGATGAACCTTAAATCTATACAGTTATTATGCTCACAGTTGTTGATAACTAGGGCTGTGCCTTTCAATATAATGTACACTAGCTCTATGCAGTTATGCTGGCACTCAAAATGCAGTTAAGTACAAAGGAAGATTTGCTGTAAATGTAAACTATATACTAGATTTAGAGGACAATACAAAAAAGAATGCAAAACATCTTAACTATTTGGCTAAATATTGGTATAATAATAGATATATTGGGTCATAAATGAAATATACTATTAAGATCATAATTGTCATATTTTTTTTTTGCTTTGTTTTACTATTTTCATGAAGTGACCAGAAAATTTAAGTAGTTATGTAGCTTGTATTGTGGCTCATATTATATTTCTCTAATACATTTAACTTCCAAATGCAGAGCTATATATTTCACCAGCAGTGTTCTAGAGCAGTGCTTTGTTTTAAAATATTTTCGATAGCACTATTAATTAATACTTTTAAGAGGCTGAAAGGTATTGTATGACAAGTACTTTTCAAGAGACAGTAAAATCTTAAGAGTTTTAAATTACGTTAGACGAAAAGGCTTTAATTTTTAATGAATTCATCAATTAACTTTAGATAGACACATACTAAGAAAACATTGTTTTGTTCTATTACAATATACTTTTTTTTATTAAATAAATAAGAATTTTCTTCTAAGTAGAATATGTATGTATCAAGACATACTTTATGTATCCTTGTATATACATCCGAATCTCTCAAATTACTGGATGGTACCTGATGACATAAAGAAATTTTCAAAGATAAACATCTACCAATATCAAAACTTCTTTGAAAGAAATCAAATAAAGAATTGTATGCGGGCTTCTCTGGTGGTCCAGTGGGTAGAGAGTCTGATTTGCAGTGCAAGGGGCACCGGTTTGATCCCTGGTCTGGGAAGATCCCACGTGCCGCAGAATGGCCGGACTGGTGTGTCCAATTATGAGCCAGCGCTTTGGAGTGCATGGGCCTAGAGCTGGCACTCTGCAACAGGAGAGGTCACTGCAATGGGAGATGCACACAGGCCGAAGAATAAACATGGATGAAAAATAGGGGCTTCCCCTGGTGATCCAGTGGGTAAGGACACCGCCTTGCAGTGCAAGGGACACCGGTTCGATCCCTGGCCTGGGAAGATCCCATGTGCTGCGGAGCGGCTGGACCGATGTGTCCAATTACCGAGCCGGAGCTCTGGAGCGCATGCGCCCAGAGCCAGCGCTCTGCAACGACAGACACCACCGCGATGGGAGGCCCACAGGAGCCAAAGAACAAAGACGGATGAAAAACAGAGAAATGAAAGACCAATAGAAATGGCCCGCCTGCTCCTCTCCCTCCCCAACCCGACCCCAACCCAAAATAAATAAATAAATAAATCTTTAAAAAAAAAAAAATGATGGATGAAAAATAAATAAATAAAATATCAAAAAAGAAAAAAAAAGAATTGTATGTACACTAACCAAACCACTAGGGAGGTTTTTGATTGCTACATGACATAATTACTGCAATTATTTATTTTTTTACAGCAAGAAGATATTTTATAAAAATCTGGGGGCTTCCCTGGTAGTTCAGTGGTGAAGAATTCACCTACTAATACAGAAGACACAGGCTCAATCCCTGATCCAGGAAGATCCCACATGCTGCAGAGCAGCTAAGCCCATGAGCCACAATTATTAAGCCTGTGCTCTAGAGCCTCATGGCCACAACTACTGATGCCCATGTGCCCTAGAGCCCCGAGCTCCACAACAAGAGAAGTCACCGCAACAAGAAGTCTGCTCATCTCAACTAGAGAGTAGCCCACACTCCCTACAACTACAGAAGAGCCTGTGGCAGCAGTGAAAACCCAGAATAGCCAAAAATAAACCAAAAAAACTTAAAAAATTTTGCAATTTTTCAAAACTGAGACATTCGATATAAAGTCCAATTAGTCTAACAGTTTCAAAAACTCAAAACATACATAGGATTATCTGAAGCGATAATCCTATGTCTGCCTTGAAGTCTGCTTTGAAGTATAAGATCTAAATAATATGATAATATAATGCCATTTTACTAATGAATCTGAAAAAACAGAATTAACCTGAAGTTGTATCAGTACAGCAATAGTACGGTTCAAGCAATTTTTGCTTTCAGTATTTTTTTATTTGTTTATTGGTATTTTCTAGTTTTTAAAAGCCATGCATGTAATAAATGCATGATTTCAGAAAAAATAACATGAATTGTAATAGGCCTTATAAGAAGAAAAGAACAGGGATTGCTGGGGCAGTCCTGTAGGTGGGCAGTGAGAGGAGATCCAGGCATTGGTGAAAGGAATCTGAGTAAGAGAATGTTGTATGGCACCTAGTGTGTCCCCTGACATTGGGAGCCAAGCAGCCCTGGGTTCATATATCAGCCCTAAACTCTGTGGACAAGGTTCTTAACATCTCCAAGGCTGTCTGATGATAAAACTTACCTGAAGGCATGTTGCGGAAATTACATGACATGGTTGTGAGAAACAAGTAGGATCATGTTCCTCATAGACTCAATGGAAACAAATGATGAGCAGTCTAATATAACACCCAATGTCATGGATACTTGACTCTCCACCAAGACCAGTGCCTTTCTGCACACTCAGTCTGAAGTTCCTGCCACCATTATGCAACCTGAGGGCAGGGTGTAAGGAGGAAGGAGCAATAGAAAAATCAAGAATATACCCCTTCTACCCCAGATTTCCATCCAAATGCAAAACTCCAACTGCCTGTCTGAGGATAATCTCCACCTTTCATTCTCTGTATACATGAACCATTTTTCTCCATTTATTTTAGGAAGCAGCTTATCTAACTAACGAATACATGTTGGTTTGTGTTTGCTACTTTTACAGAGGATCAAAAATGTACTGACAGTATGGCAGAGGCTAACACAATACTGTGAAACAATTATCCTCCAATTAAAAATAAATAAGTATATAAAAAAACCTGAAGGCATTCAAAGTATCTTGGATGTTTCTAAAAGAGGATTATTAATAACAAGGAGAAGGTAGGTCATTTGCCCCTGAAATTCTTCTCAAATCTAAATATTTATACACTAAAAAAAAACACGTATTAACAATTCCATGATTTTTATGTTGGTATATGATTAAGATTTTGAGACTTTATAAACATAGTTTTCTATTCATTAATTATATATACTCTTAAAATCTTTTATTAATGTTACTTCTTTTTGGCACTTTTCTCTTTCATGGTGTGTGTGCCTTCACAAGCTTCCTTTTACATGCTTTTCCAGCTGGTCAACTCCCATCTGCCTTACAGTCTTTTTTACTAGATTAATGTCTTTAGTCTGCTTATGGTCAAATTTTGCAAATCTAGAAGACATTTTATTCTCATTATAATATGTTTTCATATCCTCCTGATGTGGACCTCATTTCTTGATTCTGAACAAGCAATCTCATTTCCCTTACTTCCAAGTGCTCAAGGGACCAAGCCTGTAATATTGCTCACTGATAAATTATTGAAGAACAAATGATGGTTAGAGGTCCACCTACTGTGCTGTTGATAAAACTAAGCATGTGAAATTACATGACATGGTTGTGAGAAACAAGTAGGATCATGTTCCTCATAGACTCAATGGAAACAAATGATGAGCAGTCTAATATAACACCCAATGTCATGGATACTTGACTCTCCACCAAGACCAGTGCCTTTCTGCACACTCAGTCTGAAGTTCCTGCCACCATTATGCAACCTGAGGGCAGGGTGTAAGGAGGAAGGAGCAATAGAAAAATCAAGAATATACCCCTTCTACCCCAGATTTCCATCCAAATGCAAAACTCCAACTGCCTGTCTGAGGATAATCTCCACCTTTCATTCTCTGTATACATGAACCATTTTCTCCATTTATTTTAGGAAGCAGCTTATCTAACTAACGAATACATGTTGGTTTGTGTTTGCTACTTTTACAGAGGATCAAAAATGTACTGACAGTATGGCAGAGGCTAACACAATACTGTGAAACAATTATCCTCCAATTAAAAATAAATAAGTATATAAAAAAACCTGAAGGCATTCAAAGTATCTTGGATGTTTCTAAAAGAGGATTATTAATAACAAGGAGAAGGTAGGTCATTTGCCCCTGAAATTCTTCTCAAATCTAAATATTTATACACTAAAAAAACACGTATTAACAATTCCATGATTTTTATGTTGGTATATGATTAAGATTTTGAGACTTTATAAACATAGTTTTCTATTCATTAATTATATATACTCTTAAAATCTTTTATTAATGTTACTTCTTTTTGGCACTTTTCTCTTTCATGGTGTGTGTGCCTTCACAAGCTTCCTTTTACATGCTTTTCCAGCTGGTCAACTCCCATCTGCCTTACAGTCTTTTTTACTAGATTAATGTCTTTAGTCTGCTTATGGTCAAATTTTGCAAATCTAGAAGACATTTTATTCTCATTATAATATGTTTTCATATCCTCCTGATGTGGACCTCATTTCTTGATTCTGAACAAGCAATCTCATTTCCCTTACTTCCAAGTGCTCAAGGGACCAAGCCTGTAATATTGCTCACTGATAAATTATTGAAGAACAAATGATGGTTAGAGGTCCACCTACTGTGCTGTTGACTTTAAAGTTCAGATGTAAAGATGATTTATCTTTAATTTAAAGCATTCGTATTTATAAACTAGGTTATGATATTTTCTTCCTTAGATGTGAGAATGTAACAGAAATGAATGTATAGTTTCATAAACTTGTCCACTTTTAACATTTGGAGTCTTTAACTTTTGGAAGTGCAAAAGCTACTCCTTTAGAACTAGGGCAGAGTAGAGAGTTTAATTTAGTAGCCAAATGCCAAAACATTATATAAAAATCAAATTAGAGATAGAAAGATTTTCCTGCCTTTCAACAGCAGGTAGTGTGCCTCACCCTAAAGAAACCTTGGCAGATTTATAGCCAAGTCTAGAATTAAGAAGGTACAAATAATAAATTATGCTCTAGTTCAGACACACGCACACATTCCTGCTTTTAAATGACTCAAATTTTCAAAAAGAAATGAAATGACAGAAATGATGGATATAAAGTGATAGAGCATATTTTCTTCAAAAGTACTAAGATCTACTAAGACTGAATTACTTACACTCATAAAAGGACACAATTTTAAACACAGTTAAATTTGTGAGTGCGAGAGTGACACAGCCCAAAGAGACAGTCCTCTAGTTCGATTTAAGGAAGAAATTACCAGATCTTTTCTTTATTATTCACCCCCACCTCCCACCCTGGAGTGTCTGGACACTCTGAAGTCCTTGCAGCATATTATCATTGAAACTATACAAATCCTTTCTCACTTTAAATCATTTTAGTTCCCCTTTTCTCTTCTAATCTCAGTATTTTTTCCTTCATTCTTATTGCATGGATATTTAGTCGATAAGTTGCTTCTCACTCTTTGTGATCTTATGAACTGTAGCCCTCCAGGCTCCTCTGTCCATGGAATTTCCCAGCCAAGAATACTAGAGTGGGCTATCAGTTGCTTCTCCAAGGGCTCTGTCTGACTCAGGCATCAAACACCTCATTCTTATTGGCCTTACCTTATTATATCTAATATATGGCCTTGGAGATAACATGTTCTATTGAAAAACAAATGATGGTTAGAGGTCCACCTACTGTGCTGTTGACTTTAAAGTTCAGATGTAAAGATGATTTATCTTTAATTTAAAGCATTCGTATTTATAAACTAGGTTATGATATTTTCTTCCTTAGATGTGAGAATGTAACAGAAATGAATGTATAGTTTCATAAACTTGTCCACTTTTAACATTTGGAGTCTTTAACTTTTGGAAGTGCAAAAGCTACTCCTTTAGAACTAGGGCAGAGTAGAGAGTTTAATTTAGTAGCCAAATGCCAAAACATTATATAAAAATCAAATTAGAGATAGAAAGATTTTCCTGCCTTTCAACAGCAGGTAGTGTGCCTCACCCTAAAGAAACCTTGGCAGATTTATAGCCAAGTCTAGAATTAAGAAGGTACAAATAATAAATTATGCTCTAGTTCAGACACACGCACACATTCCTGCTTTTAAATGACTCAAATTTTCAAAAAGAAATGAAATGACAGAAATGATGGATATAAAGTGATAGAGCATATTTTCTTCAAAAGTACTAAGATCTACTAAGACTGAATTACTTACACTCATAAAAGGACACAATTTTAAACACAGTTAAATTTGTGAGTGCGAGAGTGACACAGCCCAAAGAGACAGTCCTCTAGTTCGATTTAAGGAAGAAATTACCAGATCTTTTCTTTATTATTCACCCCCACCTCCCACCCTGGAGTGTCTGGACACTCTGAAGTCCTTGCAGCATATTATCATTGAAACTATACAAATCCTTTCTCACTTTAAATCATTTTAGTTCCCCTTTTCTCTTCTAATCTCAGTATTTTTTCCTTCATTCTTATTGCATGGATATTTAGTCGATAAGTTGCTTCTCACTCTTTGTGATCTTATGAACTGTAGCCCTCCAGGCTCCTCTGTCCATGGAATTTCCCAGCCAAGAATACTAGAGTGGGCTATCAGTTGCTTCTCCAAGGGCTCTGTCTGACTCAGGCATCAAACACCTCATTCTTATTGGCCTTACCTTATTATATCTAATATATGGCCTTGGAGATAACATGTTCTATTGAAAAATACACAGGCTGTGTGAAAATTTTGATGTTACAGATGTTTTTTCTTCCTTAATCAACACTGTGTCCTAGATCTACTCATGGGCGGTAGATTGAACACGGCTGCAAATTCTTGGATATTCCTCCCATCCAGAGAGGAGCTCATGTCCTTCCTCTGAATCTGTTGAGTGCTATGAATGCTCTGGCTAGTAGCCTATGGCACAAATGTCACTGTCTTCACTTCAGAGCCCAGGCCTTAAGAGACTGATAGCTTCTACTTCCTCTTAGAATGTGAATCCTGAGAACTATGCAAGAGGCCCATGACCTTGAGATTACCATGCTAGAGAAGCCCCTTGCAGGTACTCCAGCTGACAGTCCCAGTTGAAACCAGTCTTCCAGGCATCTTTACCAAGTACCAGGCACCAGGCATGTGAGTAAGTAATTTTGTATGCAGCAGACCAACCCTTCTTCTACTAAATACCAGTTGGTCACCCAGCCCAATCTCTTATAAAGTAGAAGAATCAACCGGTTGAGTCTTGCCTAAATTCCTAAGACGCAAAATTGTGAGATAATATTATAAATGGTTAAGTCACAACATTTGGGATAGTTTGTTACTCACCAATAGATACCATAACAACATGCTACTACAAGTACTACCACTTCATGATTTCTGACTCCTATGTAATGTGGTTTTATGTATATTTTATTCATGAGTTCTTTCTAATTTGTGTCAATATAGGTACTATATTATACCTAGCATTGTTTTTTCACTCTGCTCTCTTTTTAACGCCCATCCATATTGCTCTCAGAAAATGTAGTTCTTACCTTCCAAGTGCTAAAACTGTAGCCATTACAGAAATTTCCATCTCTTTAGGACCATAAATAATACTGTGACACATATCCTAATACATGCTTATCTGTCGACCAATGTGATAATTTCTCTCGGATATATTCCAAGGAATAGGATTGGCAGATAACAAGGTATATACTATACTACTTCCTACTACTACATAACTATTCATTGCTCATAGTGAAACCATAAGTTTATACTTCTTATGAAAGAAATTAAAAGTGTTAGTCAGTCATGTCCAACTCTTTATGACTCCATGGACTGTAGCCTGCCAGGCTTCTCTGTCCATGGAATTCTTGAGGCAAGAAAACTAGAGTAGGTAACCATTCCCTTCTCCATGTGATCTTCCCAAACTAGGAACCAAACTGAGGTCTCTCACATTGCAGGCAGATTCTTAACCTTCTCACCATCTCAATCACCAAAAAAGCCCTAGTATTTCTCATCTGTACTGTTATATCAAGGGTTGCTATAATTTCATTTTGTATTTTTTGTTTCCACTTCTTTCTGTTTTCTACTGACCAGGTTAATTTATATTCATCTCAACATTATATATTATTTGGCATTCTACTTGTAATTAACATATTAGTCAGGATTCAGTTATAAAGAACAAAACCCTTTTTAGCTAGTTTTAGCAGGGAAGTATTAATTCCAGAGTTTTAATCATTCATGGATTCACTGGGAGAGCTAAAAAAAAAAACCTAATAGTTTTTAAGTTTTAGAAACAATTCATGGAAATTCTCAGTCATTATTTTTTCAACTCTTCATTCCCTTTTATCTACACTTTTTCCTTCTTCTGTAATTCCTGATATTCAACTACTGATTTCATTTATTTCTTGAGTTTTCTGTTCTCCAATTCTGTCATTTTTTAATCCTACTGGGATAGTTTCTTCCATCAGTTCTTCACCCTGCCCATACATTCATTTTCAACTATACACTTTTGATATACATTCTACATATGGAATTCTGGCTATCATATTTTTCAAAGCTATTTTGAAAAACAGCTATATTTTCTACCACTGATTAAAAGAACCATATTACCAATAGCTGACCTTACTCCTTTGAGGATGTTAAAGCTTATTTTAAACCTTGTTCTCTCTGATCTATTAATTGTTTGCCTTCTGGTATGAGCTCTTTAGTTTGCTGGTTTTCTTTTCTGTTGCATGCCTCAGATTCTCCTTATTCTTTCCTGTGAGCTTATATTTCACTAGGCATAGAAACTTACAATAGCAAGCGTGGTATGTAGCCTACGAGATGGTTGCCAGTATTCCCTTCCTCCCGTGTTCTTCAAGTGAAACCATAAGTTTATACTTCTTATGAAAGAAATTAAAAGTGTTAGTCAGTCATGTCCAACTCTTTATGACTCCATGGACTGTAGCCTGCCAGGCTTCTCTGTCCATGGAATTCTTGAGGCAAGAAAACTAGAGTAGGTAACCATTCCCTTCTCCATGTGATCTTCCCAAACTAGGAACCAAACTGAGGTCTCTCACATTGCAGGCAGATTCTTAACCTTCTCACCATCTCAATCACCAAAAAAGCCCTAGTATTTCTCATCTGTACTGTTATATCAAGGGTTGCTATAATTTCATTTTGTATTTTTTGTTTCCACTTCTTTCTGTTTTCTACTGACCAGGTTAATTTATATTCATCTCAACATTATATATTATTTGGCATTCTACTTGTAATTAACATATTAGTCAGGATTCAGTTATAAAGAACAAAACCCTTTTTAGCTAGTTTTAGCAGGGAAGTATTAATTCCAGAGTTTTAATCATTCATGGATTCACTGGGAGAGCTAAAAAAACCTAATAGTTTTTAAGTTTTAGAAACAATTCATGGAAATTCTCAGTCATTATTTTTTCAACTCTTCATTCCCTTTTATCTACACTTTTTCCTTCTTCTGTAATTCCTGATATTCAACTACTGATTTCATTTATTTCTTGAGTTTTCTGTTCTCCAATTCTGTCATTTTTTAATCCTACTGGGATAGTTTCTTCCATCAGTTCTTCACCCTGCCCATACATTCATTTTCAACTATACACTTTTGATATACATTCTACATATGGAATTCTGGCTATCATATTTTTCAAAGCTATTTTGAAAAACAGCTATATTTTCTACCACTGATTAAAAGAACCATATTACCAATAGCTGACCTTACTCCTTTGAGGATGTTAAAGCTTATTTTAAACCTTGTTCTCTCTGATCTATTAATTGTTTGCCTTCTGGTATGAGCTCTTTAGTTTGCTGGTTTTCTTTTCTGTTGCATGCCTCAGATTCTCCTTATTCTTTCCTGTGAGCTTATATTTCACTAGGCATAGAAACTTACAATAGCAAGCGTGGTATGTAGCCTACGAGATGGTTGCCAGTATTCCCTTCCTCCCGTGTTCTTACACAGTGTAATTTCTTCTTCAAGTATGCTGGACCTAGAAATTCACACATAATGAGAATATGGTAAGGGGTGTCATTTAAAGATCAAATTATAAAAAGACTCAGGTTCTTTCCTCTCCCGCTCTCTTATTTTCTTACTCTGATGAAAGTCACATATCCAGCAATCAATTGCCATGGAGAGGCCATAGAGCAAGCAAGAAAGTAAGGGAGGCTTCTGGCCAACAGCCCATGAGAAACTAAATCCTGCCAACAAACAAAATAAGCAAGTGAGCTGGGAAGCAGCTCCAATGGTCTTATCTCCAGCTGAGTCTTGAGATAAGACCATAACCCTTGGACTTTCCCCATGGTTCAGTGGTTACGACTCTGGGCTTCCAGTGCAAGGGGGCATGAGTTTAATCCCTGGTCTGAAAAGTTTCACATGCCATGCAGTGTGGCCAAAAAAGAGACTAAGCCCTTGTTGACAATTTGATGGCATTTGCGTGAGAAGCCTTGCGGTAGAGGCACCTCAGCTAAACCACCCTCAGATGGGTGACCCACAGAAATTGCGAGATGATGTAAGTGTATTTTCTTAAGCCACTAAATATTGGGGAAATTTATTATACAGCAGTAAGTAACTATTACAACAGGAAAAGAATATCTTGAAAGTGAAAGTGTTAGCTGCTCAATCATGCCTGACTCCTTGCAACCCCCATGGACTGTGGTCCATGAGGCTTCTCTGTCCATGGGATTTTTCAGGCAAGAATACTGGAATGGGTTGCCATTCCCTACTCCAAGGGATCTTCCTGACCCAGGAATTGAACCTGGGTCTTCTGCATTGCAAACTGATTCTTCACCATCTAAGTCAACAGAGACTGAGAAGCCAAAAGAATATCTTCCAAGAAGGTAAAAACCTGGACCCTACTTCCCACTGAGTTGAATAGGATCATACCTCAAAAGAGACAGCCTCTGAAATTAAAATTTGGCCTCAACTTTCCACCTTGCTATTCCTCTACCACGTTGCCTTTCTATTTAGGGAGCCAGTCAGCATTTCTGCTAGAATGCTTTTTCTTACCCCCACCCCTCCTCTTCAGATGCAATCATCTAACCCCTGGAGCATGAGAAACACTCAAGCACTTGTTATTATTTTTTAAATTACTTTATTAGTCTTACGGTTATTTAACTCATTTTTTATTCTGGGGTCACGCTGAATGGCATATTCAATCTTAGTTGCCCAACCATGGATTGAACTCATGCTCCCTGCGTTAGAAGCATGGCATCTCAACCACCAGACCACCAGGGAAGTCCCAGAGCACTTGTTATTCACCCCTCTCTCTGCCTCTTTTGCTTCCTCACTCACGTGGCAGAAAGGCAGGCACTGATTGACCCAAGGAAAGGTGGGCAGAGAAATTTGCTTTTGTTCTTACACTGGAATGAAAGTTTGGCCTGTGTGTAGCAACTGAGTAATTTTTCTTCAGTAGCTCAGACACTTTATTTGCTGGCAACCTACCTCACAGACAGGAAGTCAGATATCACTTTAGTTCTTCCTTCAGGACCATAGGGATATGTTGTTTCTATCTTTTATTGTTTAGTTTCCTATCTTTTTATTCTCTCCTTTAGAAACTCTAATAGGAGAGAGAGAGAAATGGGCTTCTCTACATCTATTCTTCATGCCTCGTCTACCATGCAGACAGTATTATGTCAGAATTATTGCTTATGTGAAAAGGTCATAATGAATTGTTATAAGCTGTGAGGAGATATTTAGGCAGTAACTAATAAAATTTAAAATAAGTTTACAATTAGATTAAGAAATCACCCAAAAGAAATACAAAAGAATTAGTATATAAGAATACATGTACACAATGGAATACTACACAGCTGTAAAAAGAAATGCAGAAGAAGTAGTCCTAATGAGGTGGCTGGATCTAGAACCTATCATAAAAAGTGAAGTAAGTCAAAAAGAGAAAGACAAGTACAATACACTAACACATATATATGGAATCTAGTAGGATGGTAATGATAACACACACAGTGGAGCAATGGAAAAACAGACATGGACAGTAGACATATGGACATTGTGGGGAATGAACAGTGGGTGGGAGGCATAAAGGAAGTAGCATGAAAACCTGTACTATCATATGCGAAAAAAATAGCTATTGTCATTGTGCTATGTGAAAAGGGGATCCTGCAGGTGTGCTGTGCGATGGCATGGAGGGGTGGAATGGGGGGGGGATATACATATGACTAATCTGGGATCATACATATCTGTAAACAACAAAACTCTGTAAAAGTAAAAAGTAAAATAATAATAATAAAAAAGAATACATGTACAAATATTGAAGCCTTTTTTTGGCAATAACAAAACATATGTTTGCCATTACAAAAATACTTGAAAGTATGTGGCATATATATTCTACATAATAATATGAAACCATTTATAAAATATATTAGATTTAAATACTAATTAAAGTATTTTTCTTTAATACCTATGGTATATTCAGTGATAATATTATTAATTTTAATTGATTTTAAGAGAAAACATGAAAGAAAATGAAAAGAAGAAAGGCAAGAAATATGGAAGAATGTTGAAGAGAAAGATTAACTCACAATTCATAACAGGCTTTGAATATCTAGTGCTTTTCACCCCACTCTTGAAGACACCCAGCATTTGCACAGTTTCACACTGTTTTGATAGAACTACACAGATGGGGAAAATAAATCTCTCCCAGATTTTTATCAGCAATCCTACTTCTATAATCTCCTCCACCAAACCTATTCAATAGATACTTATTTCCCTAAACTAGCAGTCCCTATTTTTCTAACAGCCAAGTCTAGGAGTAAGTGCAAAAACTATAAATCTTAGGTTTCTGAGAAGTGACAAGTTTAAAAGTAATATTTAAATTTTATTATACTCCTGGGTAGCTATTTTCAGTGCCATTTTCTATGACAACTTGCTAACATGGGATGATTATTTTTTTTAACATTCTGGTAATCCTTCAAGTCAGGGCTTAAAATGAGTCTTACAAAGGACAAATAAGACTTACCTTCAGAATGCCAATTCACTGATAGGAACTAGGGAGGGAAAGTTCCCCTTAAAAGGGCTAAGAATGGAATTTCAAGAACTCTTCAAATCATAAAATAATATTTATAAGTTTGGAAAACTTTTTATAGCAGCTCAGACATAGTCAACATTCTAATATCAAAAGATAGGGGGAGGAAGAATAATCAAGTCCAGAATGTACAAATGGAGGAAGGACACTAAGTATTTGCAGAATGGAGGGGGTCCTAAAATGGCAATGTTAGTAGTAAAGCTAATCTCTGGGGAAAAAATTCATTTGAACAGGAACATTCCACTTAAAAGAATGATCCATGGGGAAACAATTCTACTTAAAAATGAGTTGAGGTAAGGCTCTGGTGGCACTGCCATCTATCCTGGCATTCAGGTCCACAGTTAATATTTATTTCATCCGTTGGATACTCGGACTAAATGGAATTCACAAGATTTTTGAACTGCAGCCATATATTTAAACAAACAACTGCTACCTTGGCAGGAGGATATAAGCATTAAGAACATTTTACACCCATCTTATTTGGGAGTTCCATCAAGACAAGAAGTTCTGCTTACATAATACCAAAAGCTTAGCAAGAATCCCTCGATAATAACCACAATCATAATAACTGATATAACCTTATTTCTACATTTCTTGATTTTCAGCTATGAAGGAAAAAACAGAAGTTATTTTTCTAGAATCCATTTTTTCCTGAAGGGATACACTGTTAAAACTCAGAGGAAAAAAAAAACAGTAAAATTAAATTACTAAAATCAGGTCTCTATCCAGCACAGTGTAAAAGAAGAATCTTGAACACTGGAAACATACCACTGGGAATCTAATGTAAGGAAAGATGTCTCATGCAACACAGAATTAATTGGGGTATAATTGTCAGTTGATTGACTATCAAAGCTGGTTTTATCCTAGAGTGTCGAGACTTCAGTGTAACCAATCATCAGGAAAAGTCTGCAAACTGTTGAATTTAAGCTATCATTCTGAAGGGCAATGTTCCAGCTGTGAAATACATGATATAAAATATCAGAAAAGACTGGAGCTTGTTTCTGGAAAAGGATGATTGTGTATCTATGCTGACTGTACGATGAAGTTTTGAAGAAACAGTTTAATCATCAAGAGGTGATGTGGGTAAATATAGAAGTTAATTTTACAGGTCCTATCAAAAGGAGTGGTGTCTTAATAAAGTTTTTGCCAGGCAGTGAAGAAAGAAATGTTAAGTTCTTTTTCTCACAGAGAGAAAAACAGAGTAATCCAGGAAGTCTGAGCATCTTTTGCCTAGACTCTGAGGAACCAGGGACTGATGGGAAAAAAGATCAATACCCAATTCTAATGGAACTCTGGTGTTTGCAGCAGATTTGGTTCATTTTGTGAAAAAGAACCTAGCTTTCATCAATTTCCATCTGAACCACATAACAAGATAAAAAAAGTAAGGAATCCTTTTTATAAGAGGATTCTCCTTTTGTCTAAAAGGTAAGTAACTCCAGTTGGCTATAATCATAACCACCTTTTTAATTATTATTAGCATTTTCCCTTCAGAAACAAACATAGCCATTGGCTGCCATAAACGAAGCAAGTTTTCATTGGGAAACTTCCTCTAAAATGATCAAACTATTCAATCATTTGTTAAACAATTATTTATCAAATTCCTACTATGTTCCATCTCGTCATGGCAAATAGACACGGAAAAAGCAGAAACAGTGACAGATTTTATTTTCTTGGGTTCCAAAATCATTGCAAATGGTAACTGCAGCTAGGAAATGAAAAGATACTAGCTTTTTAGAAGGAAAACTTTAACAAACCTAGACAGCATATTAAAAACCAGAGACATCACTTTAATGACAAAGGTCCATACAGTCAAAGCTATGATTTTTCCAGTAGTCATGTGATGTGAGAGTTGGAGCATAAGGAAGGCTCAGTGCCAAACAATTGATGCTTTCCAACTGTGGTGCTGAAGAAGACTCCCTTGGACTGTGAGAAGACTGAACCAGTCCATCCTAAAGGAAATCAATCTTGAATATTCATTGGAAACACAGATGGTGAAAGTGAAGCTCCAATACGTTGGCCACCTGATCTAAAGAGTCACATTTCCATCTTCATTGGAAAAGGCCCTGATGCTGGTAAACTTGATGGCAGGAGGAGAAGGGGGCACTAGAGGATGAAATGGATGGCATTAGCAACTCAGTGGATATGAGTTTGAGCAAACTCAGGGAGACAGTGAAGGACAGGGAAGCCTGGTGTGCTGCAGTCCATAGGACTGCAAAAAGTTGAACACAACTTAGCAACTGAATAACAACAACAACCATGTGCCAGGCATTATATTTCATTAAAAATTATCCTTAAGAATTCTGGAATATTGTACTCAGGATAGATGAAAAACTGGAGCAATTCTCATTTTGGGGGGAGGATACAGATTCCTCTGTGATATGAGAAAAATCTATTGGTCCACTTTTCAGAACAATGCATACATGCTTTTAGTGAGTTGAATTCTGTTTCCCTAAGTGATATCCAAGTTCTAAGTTCCCATACCTGTGAATGTGATCCTATTTGGAAAAAGAGTTTTTCCAGGTATCATTAAGTAGAGAATACCAAGATAAGGTCATCCTTTTGGATTTAAAGAAGTAGAAAAG
This sequence comes from Tragulus kanchil, assembly GCA_022376925.1. Classification (NCBI taxonomy): domain Eukaryota; kingdom Metazoa; phylum Chordata; class Mammalia; order Artiodactyla; family Tragulidae; genus Tragulus; species Tragulus kanchil. The sequence continues at coordinate 236,909,639 of JAIOJX010000004.1, read as the reverse complement.
GAGAATACACAGGAAAACACTGAAAAGAATATCATGTGAATACAGAAACGGAGACTGGAAGCACGTTGCCACAAGCTAAGAAATGCCAGGAATTACACACTAAGAGAGATGTGGGAATGGATTCAGAAGGAATCAACCTTTCTGAACCTTTGATTTTAGACTTCTGGCTCCTTACACTAGAAGAGAATACATTTCTGTTGTTTTTAGCTACCTAATTTTTGGTAATTTATTGTAGCAGCCCTCAGAAACTAATATGATCCTCTTACATACAATATTTCATCTACAGTAACAAACTCCATACCTGGACTTCCCAAGGGTCCATAAAGTCTCAGTGAAGAATGTCTAAATTAGAAAATACCTAGGGGAATGTGACTGTCACTGTGAAGGCGACTGAGGGAAACTTGCAACTGCATCATCTGTGATCAAGATCAACCAGAAACATGTAGCCTAAAGAGGAGATGAGTGATGAAGGCTCTCCTTAAATACCTGAGAAACTGTCAAAGCTATGTGGCCTCAGAGATGGGTGGGCACACAATTCATCATCCAAAAATGAGGCACTGCTGAGAGTTAAAGGGGGAGAATATTATCAGTTCTGCTAGGCCAACAGATTTATGGAAGTCAAGACTATTCTGAGTCAAATAGGGTATATGGTCTTTCCTGCACATAGGATATAGCCAGGATCAAAGAATGGGATGGAGACAGAGACATACTTAGACTCAAAACAAAGATGAATTTCTCAAGAAAATAATCTAACTTCTTACTAGATTTGTCCTAGTAAAGACTAGGAAGTCACTTGGCAAAGAATTTTAAAGGAGCAACATTTTGTTTTAAGGAGACCTCTGAAGTTACTTTCTAGTTGTTTTTTTTTTTTCTTGGAACCGAGTCTTAACCACTGGACTGCCAGGGAAGTCTCTGAAGTTACCTTCAAGTCTGAGGTTATATGTTCTGTGATCCTGAATTTTACCATTTTCAATACATATTTCTGAAATGACAATGTATCAAGAACTTTCTAAGTTACATGGTCTTAGCAGGTACGTTTGACTACTTTGAGTCACAGTAATATCTATTTCAAAGGAAGACTGTGAGCTTTAAATGAGAAAACACATGTAAAATTCATCACAATGTCTGACATAAAATAGGTGATCAATAAATAAACATTCATCTTGCCTTAGTAAGTTGTAAATACAAAATTACATACATATTTAACTATGTATGTACATATAATGAACACATTTGTTATTTAGTTAATGACAACCCTTAAGTTCTTGAAAAATCATTATTATTTAGGTTTTTTAAAGATTTCGGGGTAGGAAACTATGTTTTTCACATGTGCTTGAGGGGAGGGAGAGAGGGAGAGAGGAGGAAAGGGAGGGACTGAGGAAGAAAGGGAAGGAGGGAAGGCAAGAACAAAAGAATAAATGAATGAATGAGAAGAAAGGGAGAAAGAAGAGAGGGAGAAAGGGTAGGAGGAAGCGAAAAAGCAAGAAAAGAAACAAAGAGGGCTTCCCTGGTGGTCCAGTGGGTAAGGACACTGCCTTGCAGTGCAAGGGCCACCAGTTCTATCTCTGGCCTGAAAAGATCCCAACTATGTTTCCAACTACTGATGTTTCCAACTACTGAGCCGGAGCTCTGGAGCGCATGCGCCCAGAGTCGGTGCTCTGCAGCGACAGAGGCCACTGCGATGGGAGGCCCACACAGGCCAAAAAACAATTCATAGTGATCCTTTTGTTACACTGAGAACAGCTTCTCCATGTTATTCTCCATGAAGATTGTAACTGATTCAGAATGAAATGTATAACTAATGTCCTTCAACCTCCCCATTACAATCCCTGTAATATTCTGAATAGACTAGTATGTGAATACTTCGGCTACTGTGCAATGATTTGTCCTCAGCTGAAATAAGTCATGAATGCCTTGGCTACAGTTCATTCTGGTTATCTGGAATATGTTTTTTAGCAACTTTAAAGTGTATCAGCCATGCTTCAGTCAGCCCACTGCATTTAAGGGCTCTAATCAAGACAATAGTTAGGGGGCATAGATGATAACATTTGTCCTAGTTTTCAGGATCCTCATGAGGATCAAATGGTATAATGAGTAAAAAAGCTTTAAAATCTTAATTGCTGTAGAGTGGAACATTCTATTAATAATAATTTGAGTCAATAAGGACAACAATACTGCTGGAAAAAGTCAGGTCTCCTTGGCAGCAGGGACAGGAGCTGTACACTGCTGACCCAGGGGCATAAGGAGAATCTAGCTCTGCCTTGCAAATGTAGGTCATTGGAGAGCACCTGGGATAACAATGAAGAAGACTCCAAAGTGGAAAACTCAAAACTCAGGGCTGCCAATTTGAAAGAGACATAGGTGATGGTGATTTGAAGTACATCAAATATAAAACCCCCAAACAGACTGTTTTTTTTGTTTGTTTGTTTGAGACACACCAGGCCAAGTGTTGCTAACTGCACCAGGCCTGCTATAGGCTGCGGCGAAGATGATGTCACACAACAATGGTCATCATACAAATGAACACAAGTGGCCAGGGTCCCTGGCACTTTTTCAACTTAGCTCACCGAGACCAACCTCCTCCCCTTGATCCTTCCCATGGACCATGCCCTCAGTGGCAGGATAATGTATTGGAAGGCTAAACTGTGCGTGTTCTGCCTACATATCCCTCCTTGCTCATTTCTAACAGTCATCCGGCTCTGCCATCGTGGTCTCAAGGATTTAGGCAGAGCCAAAGCAGAAGCAGCTAAATGTTAAGAGCTTTTTCTGCTTTTATTTGAAACAAGATGTCTAGAAGGATTATGCCAGGAAAGGAGAAGAAAGCAGAGAGGGCATTTGGCAAAACTGTGAGCCCCCCAGGATTGACAGAGGAGGAGAGAGAGAGGACTGAGAGGCCCTGCTCTGAGACCCTGGAGTATCCCAAACAGGAGAAAAATTCCAACATGAGTGTGGTACCTTTTCAGCATTTAGAGAGCCATGATCCCAGGCACCATGTTCTCAGTCTCTCCAAAGACAAAGACGCATGTGGTCCCAGCAGCAGAGCTGTCCAAGCTCATGGGACCATGAACGTAGATGAGGAATGCTCTCATGATAAGTGGCACGGACCAAACAGACAATAACTGGAGGATTTCCCACAACCATGAGTCATGTAAGATCCACGGACATTGCCCAGAAAAAAATGAAGAGTTTGGTATTTGAATTCGGTTGGTTTAAATAAACCATCTTATGTGTGATCATACTTGCCCACAAAAGGGTGTAGACTGAGCTACATCTCCTTATATTGACCTCTGACTTCTGAACGCAAGGCCCACTGGGGTAGTTTACTTCAGGTTATGTTTGATATCTTCACCATTCCCTTTACTCTGAATGAGAACGTAGATACCTCAGTGCTTCAAGTTTAGAGCACCTGGGATAACAATGAAGAAGACTCCAAAGTGGAAAACTCAAAACTCAGGGCTGCCAATTTGAAAGAGACATAGGTGATGGTGATTTGAAGTACATCAAATATAAAACCCCCAAACAGACTGTTTTTTTTGTTTGTTTGTTTGAGACACACCAGGCCAAGTGTTGCTAACTGCACCAGGCCTGCTATAGGCTGCGGCGAAGATGATGTCACACAACAATGGTCATCATACAAATGAACACAAGTGGCCAGGGTCCCTGGCACTTTTTCAACTTAGCTCACCGAGACCAACCTCCTCCCCTTGATCCTTCCCATGGACCATGCCCTCAGTGGCAGGATAATGTATTGGAAGGCTAAACTGTGCGTGTTCTGCCTACATATCCCTCCTTGCTCATTTCTAACAGTCATCCGGCTCTGCCATCGTGGTCTCAAGGATTTAGGCAGAGCCAAAGCAGAAGCAGCTAAATGTTAAGAGCTTTTTCTGCTTTTATTTGAAACAAGATGTCTAGAAGGATTATGCCAGGAAAGGAGAAGAAAGCAGAGAGGGCATTTGGCAAAACTGTGAGCCCCCCAGGATTGACAGAGGAGGAGAGAGAGGACTGAGAGGCCCTGCTCTGAGACCCTGGAGTATCCCAAACAGGAGAAAAATTCCAACATGAGTGTGGTACCTTTTCAGCATTTAGAGAGCCATGATCCCAGGCACCATGTTCTCAGTCTCTCCAAAGACAAAGACGCATGTGGTCCCAGCAGCAGAGCTGTCCAAGCTCATGGGACCATGAACGTAGATGAGGAATGCTCTCATGATAAGTGGCACGGACCAAACAGACAATAACTGGAGGATTTCCCACAACCATGAGTCATGTAAGATCCACGGACATTGCCCAGAAAAAAATGAAGAGTTTGGTATTTGAATTCGGTTGGTTTAAATAAACCATCTTATGTGTGATCATACTTGCCCACAAAAGGGTGTAGACTGAGCTACATCTCCTTATATTGACCTCTGACTTCTGAACGCAAGGCCCACTGGGGTAGTTTACTCAATCTTAGGCTTCCCTGATGTTTGATATCTTCACCATTCCCTTTACTCTGAATGAGAACGTAGATACCTCAGTGCTTCAAGTTTCAGCATGGAGATAGCTGCCTGAGAGACTTTACAATGAAGTGCGAATGCATGAACATGAGGTTGATCCTCTAAAATACTTAAATCTCTACTTATTTATGAAGAAAGCTTATTAGTTTTCAGGATGCATTTCAGACGTCCTATTCCAGTCTTCCTCAATTTCCTAATGCCTAGTCAGGTGTCCCCTGTTTCTTGTTTCCAGGGAACTTGTGCTTATATCTACTCTGACACTTAGCATTATAGCTGCCAATTTGCGAATCTGCTTCTCTGTGCTTCACAGGATTGTGTGTGTCCTAAATGTAGGGACTGGGTGTCTAAACACTGAAGCCTCCAAATAGTGTCTCAACATAATAAGGTCTTATATTGTGAATGAACCTAACATTTTGAAGGGTACCCCTTGCTCAAAGAGTCAACTGGACACTTCTAAGAGGATATCGACAAATAGATTAGACTTCTGAGGAAAAATGACATTTAACCAAATGGATTTAGATGAGAAATCCTATTACTAATGGCATATTAAGTTGGGAGATGGTACCTATCTTTTGTCTAACTTAAAAACAAAGTTAGACTCTAGTAACAAAAATCCGTTCAGTTCTCAAACACATACTAACCTCAGTAAATGCACAAAGAAGGAGAAGAAGATGAAATAAGAGGGGGAGAAAGGGAAGGAAAAATATGTACAGTACTATGCCTAAATTTTAAAAAAGTCAATTCTACTGAAATTGAAAATTTGGGGTGTCAATTTCAAACTCTCAATGAAATTTAACACAAGGAAAACATGAAGTCTGGGAATTAATCAATCAGAATTAAATGATTTTCTAGATAATAGCATACTTCCAATGCTAATTTTACTTGAAATCCTAGTTCCTACTCAATATTATGGATATTTTAAGCCTTTTTATTGGCATTCACATGTTATATGGATAATTTTTCTTAGCACTAGTGAACTATAAAAAGGAAATCTCAGGCTATTCAGCAACTGATTCTCACAGCACATTTGTTGCTATTGTTAAAGTTATTCATTTTCACAGCACTATTAAAAAAAAAAAGTCATCCAGACTGAAACCTGGCTTGTAAAGTCACAACTTACAAGTGAAGTTTAAACATAGTCTGGAACGATCTATTCATCCCTTTGTAACATGCAATTCTATGAATCAAATATAGACATGATAATTTTAGATGCCTTTTGCAATTGCATCACTAACAAATGGTTTGTTTAAAAATATAGTTGTAATTTTAAAAGCACACGTGCTTCCATAATCTTTTAACACCCCTTGACTTGTGAGGTAGAGGTGAACAAAAAAAAAAGCAGTTCTTTTTTTTTTTAGCCTCTAAATCACCGTTTATTTTTCATCCATTTTTATTCTTTGACATGTGTGGGCCTCCCATCACAGTGGCCTCTCTCCTTGCAGAGCACTAGCTCTGGGTGCATGTGCTCCAAAGTGCTGGTTCATAATTGGATACACCGGCCCAGCCGTTCCTTGGCATATGGGATATTCCTGGGCCAGGGATCAGACTGGTGCCCCTTGCACTGCAAGGTGGGCTCTTTACCCACTGGACCACCAGGGAAGCCCTGAAAGCAGTTCTTTTTGTTTTAACTTCTGAAAAATACAGCCTCCATTAAAATCTTTCTGTTCCTGAACCTCAAACTTTTTCCTAAGCCAATAGTTTTCAGTCTGATTTATGGCAATTAAAAGCCCATTTAGAATTGTGTTTTCTGCAGAATGGTAACTCAGACAAAACAGATGAAAGTAGTGCTTCTCTGACTGAGACAGAGAATTTGAAGACCTGCAAGTGGGACTGCCTCTAATCTTCATCTCATGGTCTCACAATGGAGTAAAAAATGGTGCCTTGTTACTTCAGGGCAGTGCCAGATTGTTTCAGTATAATTATTAACACCCCCCAGCCCGTCCACCCCAACACAGAGACATTCATAAACTGTATGGTCAGTAGGGCTCAGAAGCACCATCATGAAACAGAAGAGCTCCACAGAAAACTGATGAAAACCACTCATTTAGAACTGATCTAGAAGTCAGATGACAGCACTTTTCTCTTATTCTTTTTTTAATTAATATTTTTTCTCTTCTTTTTAAATAACTACCTTTTCTGAGTAATTTTAAGGTCACTGCAAAATTGATAGGATGATACAGAGATACCCTAAAATAAGAACCCATCACTTTGCCTACTTACGTACTCTAGTCATTACAACCAAACTCTAGTTGATTTTTACTTCTCCTTGACGCCTGTGTCAGAATCTACTTAATTGTTAATTCTGTTCTCAAATATCTCACTCCTACGTGCTTTTTATTTCCATTGTCACTGTTAAATCTCCAGTGAAGGCCCATGTCTGCTCTTGTATCTTGAGGACCAAGGCATAACCCCTCTTCACCTTTCAATTCCTCATCCATTCTCCTTCTTGCAACTTGCTATACCCCCACAAACCTTTCCCATTTCCTCTAAGTTTGAAGCAATCTCTCATCTCTCCTCTGAATGTCATTAGAACTTCATCCATGCCTCACTTGTGACTCATGCAGATTTTCACTTTTGATTATAAGTGTTTGAATATCTTATTTCCTCTGTTAGTTTGTCAGTTCTTTGACAAACAAATACAGTGATATATATTGCTTTTACTATATTCAGGCTTTACAATCGGACTGGAATTTTGATATACTACTATCTTCTCCATTCCATACAGGAAAGTCTACCTAATTTGTCCCAAGAATAAGTCACCTTATATCATCATTTTTACAAATGATCTACATACAGAGCTTTCCTTATGCTTTCTGCTACTCCTAGATGCCCTCCAGTTTTTCAGAACTCAAAATTAAGATTCTCCTCACCAACAGCCTAATTAGTAAGCCCTACTGAGCAACACTGTTACTTCATATCATTTAACCAACAACCTCTATTCCCTGATACCAACTTTTAATGATGCAAATAACACAAAGAGCTGGTAAAAGTAACTCATAGTTGTCTGCATCATCCATTTCTCCTAGACTTTACTTATACCTCACTGTTTGGGTACAGTATTTACTACATACCAGGCCTTATTCTGTGCTTCCCAGGTGGCGCTAGTGGCAAAGAATCCACCTGCCAATGTAGGTAGATATAAGAGACATGGCTTTGATCCTTGGGTCAGGAAAATCCCCTGGAGGAGGATATGGCAACCCACTTCCAGTACTCTTGCCTGGAGAATCCCATGGACAGAAGAGGCTGGCAGGCTACAGTCCATAGGATCGCAGAGTCAGACACAACTGAAGCAACTTAGCACGCACACATAGGCTCTGTTGTAAGTGTTTTCCTGCAATAATCCACTAACTTTTGCTTGAGTCTCCATAAAACAGGTAATATCCTCCTTTTAAAAATGAGGAAACACAAGTAGGTAGCAGAACTGGGCTACACATAAAGACAGTAAGGTGTCAGTTGCCACACTTCTGGCTACTGCAAGTTTCCACTTCTCAGGACTTTGAACATGCTGACCCTGATGCTGAACATATGTTGTAGTAAAAAACCTGAAGAGTTAAGCAAACCAGGGTTCAAAGTCTACATCTACTACTCAATAGCTCTGAAACCTGAAACATGATATGTAACTGAGGCCTTAATTCTTATCTCTAATATTGGGAAATTTTTAGTGTTATGAGAATTGAATGAGTTAGGATATATTTCATCAAGAGTGCCTACCCAAAGATTTAACCTATCTTATTTCCTCTGTTAGTTTGTCAGTTCTTTGACAAACAAATACAGTGATATATATTGCTTTTACTATATTCAGGCTTTACAATCGGACTGGAATTTTGATATACTACTATCTTCTCCATTCCATACAGGAAAGTCTACCTAATTTGTCCCAAGAATAAGTCACCTTATATCATCATTTTTACAAATGATCTACATACAGAGCTTTCCTTATGCTTTCTGCTACTCCTAGATGCCCTCCAGTTTTTCAGAACTCAAAATTAAGATTCTCCTCACCAACAGCCTAATTAGTAAGCCCTACTGAGCAACACTGTTACTTCATATCATTTAACCAACAACCTCTATTCCCTGATACCAACTTTTAATGATGCAAATAACACAAAGAGCTGGTAAAAGTAACTCATAGTTGTCTGCATCATCCATTTCTCCTAGACTTTACTTATACCTCACTGTTTGGGTACAGTATTTACTACATACCAGGCCTTATTCTGTGCTTCCCAGGTGGCGCTAGTGGCAAAGAATCCACCTGCCAATGTAGGTAGATATAAGAGACATGGCTTTGATCCTTGGGTCAGGAAAATCCCCTGGAGGAGGATATGGCAACCCACTTCCAGTACTCTTGCCTGGAGAATCCCATGGACAGAAGAGGCTGGCAGGCTACAGTCCATAGGATCGCAGAGTCAGACACAACTGAAGCAACTTAGCACGCACACATAGGCTCTGTTGTAAGTGTTTTCCTGCAATAATCCACTAACTTTTGCTTGAGTCTCCATAAAACAGGTAATATCCTCCTTTTAAAAATGAGGAAACACAAGTAGGTAGCAGAACTGGGCTACACATAAAGACAGTAAGGTGTCAGTTGCCACACTTCTGGCTACTGCAAGTTTCCACTTCTCAGGACTTTGAACATGCTGACCCTGATGCTGAACATATGTTGTAGTAAAAAACCTGAAGAGTTAAGCAAACCAGGGTTCAAAGTCTACATCTACTACTCAATAGCTCTGAAACCTGAAACATGATATGTAACTGAGGCCTTAATTCTTATCTCTAATATTGGGAAATTTTTAGTGTTATGAGAATTGAATGAGTTAGGATATATTTCATCAAGAGTGCCTAACCAAAGATTTAACCTACAGTTTCTGTTCAGTGCACAAAACAAGTCAGAATGGAAATTTGTAACATGAGGGTGATTCAAAAAGAACCAAGAGGCCAACTGTCATATTGTCTTCACCCTGGTCGTAAGGTCCATAGCTTTTCAACTAATGGAGAAAGGACAGGATATGAGTTGAGAGCCTGGGTTCTGGAGTCAGTTTGTCTAGAAATAATCCCATATCTACAAGACACTAGGTCTGTGAATTGAAGCACATTGTGAAGAGCCCACTGATTAGAAAACACCATGATGCTTGGAAAGACTAAAGGCAAAAGGAGAAGAAGGCAGCAGAGGATGATACAGATAGCTAGCATCACCAACTCAATGGATATGAATTTCAGTAAACTCCGAGAGACGGTGAAGGATGGGGAGCCTGGTTATGTCGCAGTCCATAGGGGCCACAAAGAGTTGGACATGACTTACTGACTGAACAACAACAATCTAACATTATTAAACTGTTGTTAACATTATTAAAGTAACCTTCAACTGTCAGTAAGAATAACCATAGCACCTATATTAAAAGGATTTCATAAACATATGAGTTAAAAACATAAACAAAACCTACTGCACAACAAGCTGCTATTATTAACTAACTGGCCCTTTAACCCTTTAGCTTCAATGGCTAAGAGAGCTCCTGAGTGATGTTTATGCATTTAGGAACTTTACTATCCTGTACAACCCTGCCAGGATCTTGGTGCTAAACAGAATTCTAGATGGTCCCTGTGACCTTAGGTTCATAGTGTTATTCTTTAAACATGGAACAAGAGATTTCACAGATGTAATCAAGGTAACCAGTCCGTTGACTGCAACACAGGCAGATTTTCCTAGTGGGCCTGATTACATAGGCCTTTTAAAGATACGTTATTTCTCAGACCGGTGGCAAAATAAGCAATCAGAAAGCTCTGAAGCATGAGATGGACTCATTGCTCTGTTGCTGCCCTTGAAGACAGAGGGGGCCATGTGAGATGAATACAGGTGGTTTCTATGACGGATAACCCTAGCAAACCTGAAACATGATATGTAACTGAGGCCTTAATTCTTATCTCTAATATTGGGAAATTTTTAGTGTTATGAGAATTGAATGAGTTAGGATATATTTCATCAAGAGTGCCTAACCAAAGATTTAACCTACAGTTTCTGTTCAGTGCACAAAACAAGTCAGAATGGAAATTTGTAACATGAGGGTGATTCAAAAAGAACCAAGAGGCCAACTGTCATATTGTCTTCACCCTGGTCGTAAGGTCCATAGCTTTTCAACTAATGGAGAAAGGACAGGATATGAGTTGAGAGCCTGGGTTCTGGAGTCAGTTTGTCTAGAAATAATCCCATATCTACAAGACACTAGGTCTGTGAATTGAAGCACATTGTGAAGAGCCCACTGATTAGAAAACACCATGATGCTTGGAAAGACTAAAGGCAAAAGGAGAAGAAGGCAGCAGAGGATGATACAGATAGCTAGCATCACCAACTCAATGGATATGAATTTCAGTAAACTCCGAGAGACGGTGAAGGATGGGGAGCCTGGTTATGTCGCAGTCCATAGGGGCCACAAAGAGTTGGACATGACTTACTGACTGAACAACAACAATCTAACATTATTAAACTGTTGTTAACATTATTAAAGTAACCTTCAACTGTCAGTAAGAATAACCATAGCACCTATATTAAAAGGATTTCATAAACATATGAGTTAAAACATAAACAAAACCTACTGCACAACAAGCTGCTATTATTAACTAACTGGCCCTTTAACCCTTTAGCTTCAATGGCTAAGAGAGCTCCTGAGTGATGTTTATGCATTTAGGAACTTTACTATCCTGTACAACCCTGCCAGGATCTTGGTGCTAAACAGAATTCTAGATGGTCCCTGTGACCTTAGGTTCATAGTGTTATTCTTTAAACATGGAACAAGAGATTTCACAGATGTAATCAAGGTAACCAGTCCGTTGACTGCAACACAGGCAGATTTTCCTAGTGGGCCTGATTACATAGGCCTTTTAAAGATACGTTATTTCTCAGACCGGTGGCAAAATAAGCAATCAGAAAGCTCTGAAGCATGAGATGGACTCATTGCTCTGTTGCTGCCCTTGAAGACAGAGGGGGCCATGTGAGATGAATACAGGTGGTTTCTATGAACAGGAAGTAAACCCCAGATGATAGCCAGCGAACAAATGGGACTGCAGTCCTACAGGTGGAAGGAACCGAATTCTACCAACATCTTAAATGAGCTTGGAGGCATAGTCTTCCCCAGAGACTCCAGATAAGTACTCAACCCATCCATATCTTGACATCAGTCTTATGTGACCCTTAGCAGAGAACGCAGTCATTCTGTGCTGAATGTCTGGCTTGTAAAGCCATGAGATAAAAAGTGGGTATATTTTTTAAGTTACCAAGTGGCAAATTATTATGAAGCAATAGAAAACTAATACAATTGTCTTTCTAGATGACTGATTCATCATTTTAACAGGATTATTTTTCTTTTTCAAATTATTTTTTGTCTTCACTTTTACTATGTTGTGTTGGTTTCATTTTAACCCACTCTAAGGACCTTCCAAAATGTTACACTAATCTTTTCAACCGTATCTCATTTTCACTAGTTGCTCACAACCATCACTTCCATCTACAGAGACAATGAAGTAATGTTCCATTGTGGCTTTAATTTTCCAAACTCCTGCTATTAGTAACTGTTCTCCCATTTGAGGGACAAGGCACACTTCCTCTCTCAATTCCTTTGTGACTTCCATTTAGTGTGTCTCACTGGATCTTAAATCTCTGTATAGTGGGGATGGCATAAACCATGGCTTATGCCAACACTTTCCACTTCTGGTCCTTTCACAATGGATTTTCTGATTCCTGATGATGAAAAGACTTGGAGATGAAGATATTGGTGATCATAATGATAAAGAGGCTCTAATAACAACCATAGTAGCAATAGCACAACAACCGCTTTTGTCAAATGCTTAGAATGTCCCAAGGTTGGTACTAAATTCTTTACATTCTCTCCTTTATTCTCTTTTGCCAGTAAGATTGCTTTCGTAACCTCTGTTTGTCGAGGCAGAACTTTGAACTCAGGTGGTTTAAATAACCTAAGATTACATGCGTAAAGATACACACCTAAATTTTGTTAAAGTCTATTTAACTCAATTTTAATCTAGTTTGGTTTAGGTGCTAGAGTATAAATGGGACTGCAGTGCTCTGTTGCTGCCCTTGAAGACGGGGGCCTGGAGATGAATACAGGTGGTTTCTATGAACAGGAAGTAAACCCCAGATGATAGCCAGCGAACAAATGGGACTGCAGTCCTACAGGTGGAAGGAACCGAATTCTACCAACATCTTAAATGAGCTTGGAGGCATAGTCTTCCCCAGAGACTCCAGATAAGTACTCAACCCATCCATATCTTGACATCAGTCTTATGTGACCCTTAGCAGAGAACGCAGTCATTCTGTGCTGAATGTCTGGCTTGTAAAGCCATGAGATAAAAAGTGGGTATATTTTTTAAGTTACCAAGTGGCAAATTATTATGAAGCAATAGAAAACTAATACAATTGTCTTTCTAGATGACTGATTCATCATTTTAACAGGATTATTTTTCTTTTTCAAATTATTTTTTGTCTTCACTTTTACTATGTTGTGTTGGTTTCATTTTAACCCACTCTAAGGACCTTCCAAAATGTTACACTAATCTTTTCAACCGTATCTCATTTTCACTAGTTGCTCACAACCATCACTTCCATCTACAGAGACAATGAAGTAATGTTCCATTGTGGCTTTAATTTTCCAAACTCCTGCTATTAGTAACTGTTCTCCCATTTGAGGGACAAGGCACACTTCCTCTCTCAATTCCTTTGTGACTTCCATTTAGTGTGTCTCACTGGATCTTAAATCTCTGTATAGTGGGGATGGCATAAACCATGGCTTATGCCAACACTTTCCACTTCTGGTCCTTTCACAATGGATTTTCTGATTCCTGATGATGAAAAGACTTGGAGATGAAGATATTGGTGATCATAATGATAAAGAGGCTCTAATAACAACCATAGTAGCAATAGCACAACAACCGTTTTGTCAAATGCTTAGAATGTCCCAAGGTTGGTACTAAATTCTTTACATTCTCTCCTTTATTCTCTTTTGCCAGTAAGATTGCTTTCGGTAACCTCTGTTTGTCGAGGCAGAACTTTGAACTCAGGTGGTTTAAATAACCTAAGATTACATGCGTAGCAAAAGATACACACCTAAATATTTGAGTTAAAAAGGTCTATTTTTAACTCAATTTTAATCCTAGTTTGGTTTAGGTGCTAGAGTATACCAGGGAGTTTAGGAAGGATTATGATCTTTATATTGCTCTTCAGGATGACACTGGTTTTAGTTGAATTTAGTCAACATTTATGTAAAATTTACTTCTACCAGCCACTACGCAAGGCACCAGGAACCCAAAGGTGCATAAGCTGCTGTTTTTTAAGAGGTTTATAATCAAGGTAGGATGACTTGAGAGAAAAGAGCCCTCAGACTGGGAGTTAAAGGACAAGTTAGATGGTCGAATGAGAGGGGTGTTTCAAGCAGAGGAGACGGAAGGCATAATGGTATAAAGGGCGGAAACAATGAGTAGTTGAGTGAAGACTCAGACAGAGAAGTCAAGGGAGAGGGAAGAAGTTGGACAGGCACACTGTGGTCAAACTCAGAGGGCAGAGTGCACCAAACCAAGATTATACTCAGTGCAGAGGCAGTAGGGTAACTCTGTTGATTAGATTTGGACAAGGTTAGCAACATTAATAAGAATAGACAGCATTCACTGCAGTCTTACTATGTTCCTGGCACTGCGATAACTGCCGTTCATACTTTATATTTTCTAACTTTCATAATTCCCCTGCACACTGCATGCTAAGTTGCTTCAGTTATGTCCAGCTCTTTGCAACTCTATGGACGGTAGCCCACCAGGCTCCTCTGTCCATGAGGATTGTCCAGGCAAGAATACTGGAGTGGACTGCCATACCCTCCTCCAGGGGATCTTCCCCACCCAAGGATCAAACCCACATTTCCTGTCTCCTGCATTGATAGGTGGGCTCTTTACCACTAGCACCACCTGAGGCTATATTTTGAAGCCAATTTTATATGAGGGAGGGCTTCCCTTGTAGCTCAGCTGGTAAAGAATCTGCCTGCAATTCAGGAGACCCCCGTTCAATTCCTGGGTCAAGAAGATACCCTGGAGAAAGAATAGATTACTCACTCCAGTATTCTTGCTATTTCCTGGTGATTCAGACGGTAAAGAATCCACCTGCAATGAGGGAGACCTGTGTTTGATCTCTAGGTTTGCAAGATCCCCTGGAGAAGGGAAAGGTCACCCACTCCAGTATTCTTACCTGGAGAATTCCATGCCTCATCCATAGTTTGCAAAGAATCAGACACAACTGAGTTACTTTCACTTTCACTTACATGATGGAAATAAGGTTCTGAGAGATTATGCATTTAACTTGTCCATGTTGAGAGCTATTAAGTGGTTGATTCAAAATTTAAAACAAGAATTATCTGGAACCAAAGCCCGTGTTCTTGACTACCAAATTTGATCAGGTCTCAGTGGTAATCTTTCTTTTTTATAAAGGTTTCTTTTGGGGGGGGGGGGCTCATATTGGTTGTTAATTTATTTATTTTCATCCATCTTTATTTTTTGGCCCATGAGGCTCTCCCACTGCAGTGTCCCCCCTTGTTGCAGAGCACCAGCTGTGGGCACATGCACTCCAGAGCACTGGCTCACAATTGGACACACCGGTCCAGCCACTCCACAGCACATGGGATCCTCTCAGGCCAGAGATCAAACTGGCACCCCTTGCACTGCAAGGTGAACTCTTTACCCACTGGACCACCAGGGAAGCCCCTCAGTGGTAATCTTGACGTTAGGGAGAACTTTCAAATCAGAGGGACTTACTGACTCAATGGCCAATTAAATCGTTTTGTTTACATGTAATGGGCCCTGCGATAAATAGAAATACTATCTCACCTAAAAGTGTGTCCTTAACAATATTACAGCAGCAATGAGAAAGAAAGAGAGAACTTATTTTTCCCTTTGATTTACACTGAATGAAGTTGAGATTTGTGAATGTTTATACTTTCCTCTTACTTTGAATCATTTTGTTTAAATATATGGTTTTATTTGATGCCTTTAAAGCAATTGGACTTAAAATGTCATTGTGTATTTAAATATGCATATTTGTAAAGTTCTGACTTTAAACTTTACGGGTTCTGTGTAAAATAAAAAATGAAATATGAGTTTATTATTTACTCTTTTTGATGATCTGAGAATAAAATGTTCTCATCTCAGAATATTTCATATGCTACTTGCTTTTCTTTTATCAGGTAGGAAAATTCAACTCTTATCTCAAACATTACTTATTTGTTTGAAAAAAATATAACTAGAGGTTCTACTTAGACATGATTCCTGCCTTTCATTAGCTTACCATCCAGAAGGGAAGATACCATATAGTCTCATAATAAACAAAACCAAAATGTCATTCAGTGATCAATATGTAACCAAATCACTAGGACTGTCAGAAAAGAAAGGAAGAGGTTTGGAGTCATTTGGGAATATTGGTCTGGGTCTTGAAAGAGGGATCAGATTTCCTCGCTAAGAAGAGAAGAGAAAAATGAAAAGAAGATTAGTGGGCACCAGTAACAGCAAGGAGGCTTGGAAGCAATGTAATTTTTTCTAAGTAAAGGCAAGAAACTAATTATCTAGAAATTAAAGTTTGCCTAAGAAAAGTAGATTTTAATATTTTTGAGTCTGATGAAAGCTATAATACTCACTACAAAAAATATATATAAATGCAAATTCACTGTTACCCTCATACAGAAATAACCACTCTGATCATAAATATGTATATATATATATATAAACCACTTATCAAAAATTTAAAAGTAAAGTTCAAATATGAAATAAAATACATGAAGATGGAAAACATAAAAACTCTATTGATTTTCCGTGTATATGTTAATGTGTGTTTATGTATATATCTCTCCCTCTCCACCATGACTGATGTGTAAATTTGGTCATTTGCAGCAATGGGTTCCAGTGCAGAGACTAGTATTCATTTCTGAACTAGAAATGCTACCATATTCAGAATTATTTTATTACAGTCAATGTTTACTCCTTTGAATATTCTTGCCTTTTCAAAATAAAAATAGCTTTTGGTCTTAATTATACCTGAGTAAAACAACATGCTCATAGTAAAAATTTCAAGCATTAAGAAAGTGAATATTCAGTAGGAACTCTACCAAGAATGGAGGGGCTTTTGAGCAACGAAGCAACACAATTAATATAGTCCTCTAATTGGAATTGCTATATTGGATGAACTAGAACAGAAAAAGCCTAGAAGCCAGGAAACCAGTTAGACAGCCGTGCAATCATCTGACAAATAGTCAAAGTTAAGAGCTACTTGCTTTTCTTTTATCAGGTAGGAAAATTCAACTCTTATCTCAAACATTACTTATTTGTTTGAAAAAAATATAACTAGAGGTTCTACTTAGACATGATTCCTGCCTTTCATTAGCTTACCATCCAGAAGGGAAGATACCATATAGTCTCATAATAAACAAAACCAAAATGTCATTCAGTGATCAATATGTAACCAAATCACTAGGACTGTCAGAAAAGAAAGGAAGAGGTTTGGAGTCATTTGGGAATATTGGTCTGGGTCTTGAAAGAGGGATCAGATTTCCTCGCTAAGAAGAGAAGAGAAAAATGAAAAGAAGATTAGTGGGCACCAGTAACAGCAAGGAGGCTTGGAAGCAATGTAATTTTTTCTAAGTAAAGGCAAGAAACTAATTATCTAGAAATTAAAGTTTGCCTAAGAAAAGTAGATTTTAATATTTTTGAGTCTGATGAAAGCTATAATACTCACTACAAAAAATATATATAAATGCAAATTCACTGTTACCCTCATACAGAAATAACCACTCTGATCATAAATATGTATATATATATATATAAACCACTTATCAAAAATTTAAAAGTAAAGTTCAAATATGAAATAAAATACATGAAGATGGAAAACATAAAAACTCTATTGATTTTCCGTGTATATGTTAATGTGTGTTTATGTATATATCTCTCCCTCTCCACCATGACTGATGTGTAAATTTGGTCATTTGCAGCAATGGGTTCCAGTGCAGAGACTAGTATTCATTTCTGAACTAGAAATGCTACCATATTCAGAATTATTTTATTACAGTCAATGTTTACTCCTTTGAATATTCTTGCCTTTTCAAAATAAAAATAGCTTTTGGTCTTAATTATACCTGAGTAAAACAACATGCTCATAGTAAAAATTTCAAGCATTAAGAAAGTGAATATTCAGTAGGAACTCTACCAAGAATGGAGGGGCTTTTGAGCAACGAAGCAACACAATTAATATAGTCCTCTAATTGGAATTGCTATATTGGATGAACTAGAACAGAAAAAGCCTAGAAGCCAGGAAACCAGTTAGACAGCCGTGCAATCATCTGACAAATAGCCAAAGTTAAGAGGAGAGCTATTACTAGCAGTGACGATGAAAGTCAACTTGTATTCAGCATCTAATCTGCACAAAGCACTGTGATAGACGTATTGAAGAAAAGTTTTAAAGCATTCAACCTGTGCCCTAAAGGAGCTCAACTTATGGAAGAGACCAGGTCATATACAACTGACATTCACAAAACATGCCAGGGAATCTGTGTAAATAAAATTCATTCCTAGTACGTGTCCTTTTCCAGCTTGCTACTGTGATGGGAAACATTTCAAATCAAAATGTTTAATTTGGGGTTAAGATACTGGTGGTAAGCAGTACAGAATTACCATATCAGGACTGGGGTGAAGTTTGGAAAACGTTCAAATAGGCATAAATCACCCAATGTTAGAATGCAAAGAAAGACATAGATTTCTAACAAAAGAAGGGCTCCTGAGTTACAGACAGCCCAGAGGGCAGAGGTAATCTCTTAAAGATGAAGCCTGGCAAGACATTTATCTCTTGGTAGCTGTCTGACTGGCAAGGTCGGGCCAGGGTAACATTTGTTAATGATTATTGAGTTGCTTTGGAATGTATCTGGAGCTAAATTTCAAAGCAAAAGTAAGACACAAGAGTGACTGAGATTACAGCAAGAATCCCTTGAAAATAAAAGGGAAAACAAGAAGGAGCAAATGAGAAAATAAATGGTTCTCCAAGTAGCTGGAGTCTTTCTCCCCAACAACACGGATTTTCATTTCTATCTGAAATATTTTGCAATGAATCCACTTCTTTGAACAAACACAGGAAACTTAAATAGCCTGTTTCATTTATTTTCCATGCATCTTTCTGATTAAAAAAATAAGTAACTGTAATAATATGTCGAAAGTAGCAGGGTTAGAAATGTAGTTACATTTAAAATATTAGTGGGATGTTACACAGTATTCTAACAGAATTTTCAAATGAGATTTCCTTTCTTCACTATTTAAGGCAGAGAATGCTGAAAGTAGATCTTTGAAAGTGCAGACAATTAGATCATTTTATACTAAAACTGAATCTGATTCTTCCATGGTTTTGAGGCTAGATCATTTTTTAATGTCTTATTACTCTGATAACATGCAATAAGCAAGGTTTTTAAAATATGCAAATAAATATTAACATATGACTTACATATAGAGGCTTATATAGATTTTAAATTGAAACAGCAGTACATACTCCCCCATTTTAATTTCACCCACACCAGAGAAATCCTTTTAATAATCTAAACACAACTCCTAGCCTAGAAGCTAGGAGGGGCTGCCATTCATTTTTTGATTCAATTCCAAAGCTCCTTTCAGAGTAATAAAACATTTTCTGAAGAAGCACAGAGTGACCTTTCCTCATTATTTAAGCAGCTCAATCCTTGTTATTTACCAAGCTCATAGGGTTGTTTTCAAGGACCTTTTAAAAAAAATTTTTCCATAAATGTTCTTAGAGGAGGAATGAGATCATGATGAAAGTTGTCAAGTGTGATGCTTTCCCAGAGACACTGATCTATGCTAGATATTAGGAGGGAGTGGCTCAAGTATAGAAATGCCCAAAAACATATCTAAACTTAGGCCTAGATTCACATGTGGTTGTTTTTAGAAAAGGTTATACTTTGAACATAGTTCCAAGGGACACAAACATATAGAAGCAATTATAGATATTTTTTAATATCAAAGATACTAAGATAACAAAGTACCACAATTAATTCAGAAAAACATAAAATTAATGTTGTTAAATTATATTTCTTATTTAATTTTATACCTTTTTTCTTTTGGTAAGGACATGTGGCTCAGTAAATAATATAAATTAAATATCTTAAAATTATAACAAAAGTAAACAGTCAAATAGTATGTTAGGAAGACTTCCTAGAATACATATATTATTAATTTCTCCATCTTGTCCTAAATTGATGGATTACACCATCCAAATTCTGGTCTAAATTTCAAGAGTCTGGGCTTCCCTGATTCCTCAGATGGTAAAGAATCCTACAATGTAGGAGACCTGAGTTTGATCGCTAGGTCAGGCAGATCCCCTGGAGAAGGAAATGGCGATCCACTCCAGTATTCTTGCCTGGAAAATCCCATAGACAGAGGAGCCTGGCGGACTATAATTTGAGGGGTTGCAAAGAATCAGACATGACTGAGCAACTAAATACTAAGACACTAGAGATAAACTAAAAGAATGGAAGTAGCAAAAGGGGTTTTTGCCATATGATTTAAAAAAAAAGGATCATGACAGATGAGGTCTGTCTTCTACAGAGTGCAACCAAATTATTTGGTTCAGGTTTCCATTTGACTGAAACATATAAGCTGCCCACAATCCTGTTTCTCATTATTTTTATTTTCCAGATTTATGTCCTCAGTCTTATCTACTTCTTTTCTAAGCCATTGAAAGACTCATAATTACTTTTTTCATTTACTCATTCTAGGTGAAAAACTTCTCCTTAATTTATCTCCTTTTTCAAACTCACTCACCTTCAACCCACATCCTCACAATATGACGATGTGATTTTCCTAATGCTAAGTCCTTCCTTGACTTTCTCTGGCCTTCTGCCCAGTACACTGGCCCTTGATCTTCACAGGTCAACTTCACCTGACACTATGAGTCCCCACATACACCTCAAGGTGTCTCCTCTAGAAAATCTTTTATACTAGTTCACTCTCTAAGCCCTTATCAGTTGTGCTAAGCTAAAAGGTCAATTATTTAGGCCTAAAATCAGTGATTGTTTTAAAAAATAACCTTTGCTGTCCACTGATACTTTATTTATCAGTATATAATATTAAATATTGTTTCATTAAAAATATTAAATATTATAAATCTCATTAAAAATCAGTAAAATAACCCCTTCTTTATGTATTTATTTTGTTTTAAAATTCAAAATTTCTTGACAACAATCTACACAGCAGAAGTCACTAAGTGGCCTTTTAGCGTTGCAGCTTTTTATACTAAAATGCAGAATGGCATTCATTGCAAGCTCAGTGTCTTCATCAAGTAAAAACTAACAGAGACAAAAAGTCAATCTGAGTTTGAAAAGGTCTTTATTTTTCAAAGTGTTTTAAGGTGGATCCTCAATTATGTCATACTGAGAAGAATTTCGTTCTCCATGGTTAACAGAAGGACTTTTGTCAGTAGGACGGGCAAAATGTGACTGGAAAATACACAGCTATTTTGAAAATAAATGCCAGGACATCAGCGCCCTATTTTTCTTGCCACAGGCTATCATTACTTAGCTATATAACACTCATGGGCACTGGCCCTATATATTAACCCCATGTGAGATGCGTAAACAAAATGAGACCGAGTTCCTGCTAACCAACTTCCCATTATTGAACGTCACACACACTATAAAACAACAAAAACAACCAAACAACAAAAACTTACTTTGGTTTTCTCCCTCAATGCTTTCAAATGTAGTGATTAACTACAGATTTATATTGATAGTCATAAAACGACAACAGAATAATAACTATCACTTTTCTGTCATGCTGCTCCATGTTGGACAGAGACAGAAGAAAATGTAGACTTGAAGGAGGAGAGATCAAGCTAGCATTCATAAAGCCTTATAATTACAATTCCATACTGGTAATATTCTGTAAGACTCTATCATGTATCTTGCTCTCTTCATTTTGCAATATTCAAGTGTATTCATAGTAATTCCAAGGTAGCCATGGAATGTTCAAGAACAAGTCAGCACTAATTCATTTGTATTTTTAACTTAAATTATACCCTGCAGTAGCATAAAAAGAAAAGAAAATATACCCCCAAATCAGATAGTCAATAGCTATGTTATTTCCTTTTAGGATTTCATCAACACTGATGATTAAAATAATTAAGCTTATTCTTTAAACTGAATGAGAAGTCATTTTGAGTATGAATTGGATCCACATATGGAATGAGAGAGGGGAATAGAACTAGTAGAGCTTCTAGCCATGAAGCTCCTTAACCAATTTATGCAGCTACATCAAAGCTATATTTTCAAATTTTCCATATAAGAACATTTATCATGGCATTGTATACAATAGCAAAAATATGTTATAGTAAGAGATTAACTGATCACTAAAGATGTTGGTATAATAGAATGTTATACAGTCATTTAAAGATACTGAGATATCATTGTAAGAATGTTTTATAATAAGCATCAATCTGAGTTTGAAAAGGTTTTACAAGGGGGAAAAAAGAAGAATTTCGTTCTCCATGGTTAACAGAAGGACTTTTGTCAGTAGGACGGGCAAAATGTGACTGGAAAATACACAGCTATTTTGAAAATAAATGCCAGGACATCAGCGCCCTATTTTTCTTGCCACAGGCTATCATTACTTAGCTATATAACACTCATGGGCACTGGCCCTATATATTAACCCCATGTGAGATGCGTAAACAAAATGAGACCGAGTTCCTGCTAACCAACTTCCCATTATTGAACGTCACACACACTATAAAACAACAAAAACAACCAAACAACAAAAACTTACTTTGGTTTTCTCCCTCAATGCTTTCAAATGTAGTGATTAACTACAGATTTATATTGATAGTCATAAAACGACAACAGAATAATAACTATCACTTTTCTGTCATGCTGCTCCATGTTGGACAGAGACAGAAGAAAATGTAGACTTGAAGGAGGAGAGATCAAGCTAGCATTCATAAAGCCTTATAATTACAATTCCATACTGGTAATATTCTGTAAGACTCTATCATGTATCTTGCTCTCTTCATTTTGCAATATTCAAGTGTATTCATAGTAATTCCAAGGTAGCCATGGAATGTTCAAGAACAAGTCAGCACTAATTCATTTGTATTTTTAACTTAAATTATACCCTGCAGTAGCATAAAAAGAAAAGAAAATATACCCCCAAATCAGATAGTCAATAGCTATGTTATTTCCTTTTAGGATTTCATCAACACTGATGATTAAAATAATTAAGCTTATTCTTTAAACTGAATGAGAAGTCATTTTGAGTATGAATTGGATCCACATATGGAATGAGAGAGGGGAATAGAACTAGTAGAGCTTCTAGCCATGAAGCTCCTTAACCAATTTATGCAGCTACATCAAAGCTATATTTTCAAATTTTCCATATAAGAACATTTATCATGGCATTGTATACAATAGCAAAAATATGTTATAGTAAGAGATTAACTGATCACTAAAGATGTTGGTATAATAGAATGTTATACAGTCATTTAAAGATACTGAGATATCATTGTAAGAAAGTTTATAAAACATCATGTTATAAGTTATAAGCATGTTTGTATCTATTGGGCTTAAATGTGTATATGTATTAAAATCTATAATTATATATTGGTGGAAGACCTTTACAAAAATAAAAACATAATTTATATCATAGGCTCATGGACAATTACTAGTTTTTTCTCTTTATTATTTACATTGTTAAAATTCTTATAGTAGGGCTTCCCTGGTGGTCCAGTGGGTAAAGAATTCACCTTGCAGAGCAAGGGCCACCAGTTCGATCCCTGGCCTGGGAAGATCCCACATGCCACAGAGCAGCTGGATCAGTGTGTCCAATTAGAAACCAGTGCCCTAGAGTGCATGCGCCCAGAGCCCATGCTCTTGCCTCGAGAGAGGCCACTGAGATGGGAGACCCACACAGGTGAAAGAATAAACATGGATGAAAATCAATCAATAAAAAACCAATACAAGAGGCCACAATTTAATAAAAAAAGTTCTACCTCATTACAAAAAAAAAAAAAATTCCTTTAGTAAACATGTTACAAATGGTACTTTTCTAAAACCTAATTTTAAGTAATACTGACATCCAGAAAATTTTTTAAATGTATTATGCTTACCATGAAAAAATATATATGGCTCTGTATATATGCATATGTATATATATTATATGCACAAAACATATATAAATTCCCTATCTATCTAATTCAAAATATATCACTTAAAATATCACCTAACACAAAATTGCTTCTGACCCTGGTTTAATAGGATTGCAAATATATGACTGACAAAAGAATTTTCATTTTGCATTCAAACTTAGCAAAAGCAGAAATAAGCTAGTGCCTTAGAAGTCTAAGTTCCATAGCCTTGCCCTAATCTTGTAGACATTAATTCAAGGTTGGATACATTTTCAATTTTCCTTTTAATCATATCTATGAATGAAAAACCAGGAAATAAGATCATAGTAGCTGAGTTACAGCTGTGGTCCCTCACCTCCAAAACTAGAGATGATGCATATCAAGAGTACAAAGTTCATTTAGCCCAAAACAAGGAAGAAGAAGAAAAAAAAGACTACACAGCACACATGCAGCCACATACACACATACAGACACACAACCCCCACGGTGTTTCCCAAGATTTAGAATACTTAGAAAATATTTTAATATGTGAAATCATTTGCTTCTACTTTTTAACAAAATCATGCAAGTAGATGTTTTTAACATGGAAAGCAGGGGCTTCCTGGTGGCTCTGTGGATAAAGAATTTGCCTGCCAATGCAGGAGACACAGGTTTGATTCCTGATCCCGGAAGATCCCACATGCTGCAGAGCAATTAAGCCTGTGTACAACAACTAGTGAGCCTGTGCCTTAGAGCTAGTGCTCCACAACAAGAGAAGCCACAATAATGAGAAGCCTGTTTGCCACAACCAGAGAAAAGCCAATGCAGCAATGAAGACCCAGCACAGCTTAAAATAAATAAATAAAATTATTTTTTTTTTAAAAATGGAAAGCAAAAAGAGAAAAATATCTCATAATCCCACTCTAATAAAACCACAAATGAAATTAGGAAAGTGTTTTTGTGTGACTATATTTATTAAAAAACATAAGCTCAATTATATAAGTTTATCATCATTAGCTCATGATTACAAATATGAATATTCCAATGGACATAATAGGTAAAATCTTTTGGGGCTTTCATGATTTAAAATTTTTTTTCTTGCAGAAAATGAGTTCACATTCCCTTATTATAATTTTCATGGTCGCCTATGTTTTCCCATTAAAATACGTAATTATTTTATGTTAAATTTATTTTAGTAATACCTCTTCTCAAAAAGATTGTAAGCAATTTGACCACTCTAGGTTTTGCTCATTATGCTACGCCCAGAACCTAGTTCAAGGTTTGGCACAGAGTAGGGCTGCATTGTACAATTACCAATAAATGAACGGCAGCCTCTCAATGAATGAATGACTGAAAAACTCATCCCTGAATGAACATCATTTGATTGACTTTGAAACTTGACTTTGAAATCTCTACTTTTGGATTAAGTATCTCTTTTTGCCTTTTGGTGTTCTCTTTCCTTTTTGCTTTGAGGAATAATAACAGCTATTTTGTAGTTATTTTAAAAATTATGCATCTAGCAGAATGCCTATTCATGAGTGCACAATATTTGCCATTGTGGTATATTAGAAACACAATATCCTCTGGAATAAAATGAACCTGAGTTCAAATATTTGCTCAAGTATGAACCTGTATAATATTGGGTAAGCTATCTTTACTTCTGTGCACTTCAGTACAAACATCTATACAGTCAAAACATACACAACCTAACGAGCCAGTCTTGTAGTTGTGAATAAAAAGTAACATGCATAAGGCATCTTGGATGCAGAAGGAATTTCCATTATAGTAGTTCCAACTCCTGACATACTTAGAGATTAATGCTGAATAGCAAACAAATGACTTTGGCTATCTACCTTGTGTAGCATTTCATGTCTTATACCTCATTTAGGAAATCATCACCCAGAATAAACAATCTGCGAAACTAATTCCATCCTCGAAATTGTCTTAGAAATCATGCGCTGCCTTTACCAAAACAATAGATAATTGGCTCCTGAAAGAGTTTCATTTGCACCCTAAGATTACTAATATATATATAAAGGGGGGGGGCACCATCTCCAGTGGAATAAAGTAGAAGTCACAAAGCAGCTACAGACACAATGAAAAATCATCAATTGTGGTAAAGATAATTTAGCAAAGTGACAAGATCCACACATTAATTAATGAGAATGTCCACAGTTTTCTATTCAAAGCAAATGGCCAAGATCTTAGAATCATCTTATAAGTGAAGTAACAACTTGCCTGCCCATTTTTTAGGCTAGTGTGCCACCAGGTCTTTGAATATACTGGAAGAAAACATGATTTATTCAACAACACACTTTGTGACATATCCAATTGTTCTATCCGGAACAGGAAAGACTCAGATTTCACAGGTACTCGACTGTGGTTAATTGGGGTCTCAGCATAAAAATAACATTATAGGGTTTATACAGCAACTGGATCATACATGTGTCACTTAGTGTCACTGGTGAAACTTTATTGTTATAGTAATATCTTCTCCTGTGCTGAGATAATTGGAAAGAGTGTGTAAATAAATTAAATTCACACACAAGAATTTCAATACCTGAAACTCTGAACATCTTTTCCCACAAAATCAACAAAAATAATAAAAGAACATTTATCAATCAATAAATGTACGTCATTTTAGAAGCCTTAATTCATCTAAGACTTCCCATGATGCTATGAGCATTGTCCTATTATTAACAGCTTACAGATGAGGAAAGCAGGACTTACTGAAGTTGAGAAACTCACCCAAGTTACACAGTTAGTAACTGGGAAACTCCAACGAATGTACCATTTATCCACTTCCAACCCTGTTCTTAACTATCCTCTCTTAGGAACTCACAATAACTCATACAAAATGAGGTTAAAATGCTTGCTTGTCATAGAGAGTAGATGGATAAGCAACAAAATAACTAAAGGACAGTCAATTGAAGGAAGAAACATCAAAAATAGGGGTAGGGCACAGATTATAGAAGTGAAGGTAGCTTTAGAGCTTGCTTTGTTGAATCGATTCATCACCAAGTGAGGCTGAGACAGGAAGACAGAAGAGACTGACCCCAGCCTGGCATCTTCCCATAGTGTTATTACATAAAAGCCTTCATAATATTTCTTCCTAACCAGTTGACAGAAATTCTACCCTCCTCCAGACCAGTATCCTGATCTTATAAGCATTTAATAATTTAGATAATGTGCTGTCTTTCCTCTTATTGCTCTGAAATAAATTGCCATGTCAGCAAGACCTATGCTTTAGCAACTGGCTCTGTAGACAAGGAAATGAAAGATTCCATGAATGGGGTAATTTTCTTCTCTAATGAAGTGGGAAAATAAGCAGTTAGTGAACTAATGGTTAGCATATCTATAGAGTCATTTACATACTACTAAAAAAATTAATCCACTTGTGGCTGCATCATGGTTTAAGAATACAACTGAACTGTAATCAACCTTAGTTCCAAAACACCTAGCAACTTTGTGATTAAAAGCTTGCTCCAGGAAATATTTCCAGTTTCACTCTTTATTCCTCTCATCTCTTTCACGCTTCACGCTCTCAGTATTTTAACATTTAGTTTATCTCATGCTGCCATCCCTTCTGTTTTCTACATAGATACTTTTTCTGTGGGTACGTCTAATCGCCTCAAACTATTATGCCTTATTGGTCAGCTATGCCTAAAGAAAAGTTTTTCTTTAGGATGTTTTTGCTCTTTTTTTTCCTTTCTGCAATACTTTGCCCAACATGTATTCTTGCGCAATTCGGAACAATTTGATATACAGAGAACTCATTCCTGCATTCATTCAACAAATATTTAATTCATAGCAGGTCTATGCTAAGAGCTGACCAACTGTGAACTAGTCATTGTCCAAATTCTGAATTTAAAATACTTACAAAAGAGCTATATGCAGCGTGTTACAGAAAAAAGCCAACCCAGTTTGGTTGCCACAGATATCTTCTTCAAAGAAGTAGTCCTGAGCTTGAAAAATCAGTAAGAAATTTAGTCAGGTGAAGGATTAGAAGGACATGGCATTCTTGTCAGAAAGGGTAACTTGGTGAAGAAAGCAGAACCAAAGTGCCAAAGGATTAGGCCACCTGCAATGAATAAAACTAACAAAAGATTGTCTTTCAATTATTGTTAGCTAAAGTGAACAATGGCAGTGGTTTTCAAATCTTAGCAGTATCACATGTTCATTCTAAAACCTTGGTGTGTTGTCAGTTTCTTTATCTGTAAATGAGGAAATACTGCCTCAAACCACACTGAGTAGTTGTGATGGCTAAGTGAGAAAAGCCCATGTTGCATACAGAGCATAAAATGCCTTACGAAAAAGTACTTCACTATTATTAATCTCCAGGTCTAGATCAGGTCATACTGGTGGAAACTTGGAGCAATCTGCTTATAGAAAATACAGGTCGTTTAAATTTTTAAATATATTAAAATATGTAATTATTTATATGCTTTGATTTATATACATATGGGTCGAACACGACCAAGTACACACATACACACACATTCTTCAGAGTGGAGACACAGTTTTCCAAGGCAAAAGCCTGGTATGTCTCTAGGCAAGGCAATAAAGCGACTTCCCCCAAAACTCTGTCTCTAGGATTTGATTCTATACTTCTTATATATATTCTTTAATGAAACATTTTGGCTGGCATAAAAGAGCAAACGAACAAAGAAAATTTACAACACCGAGAAGTTAAGACAGGTAAGGGGAATGTTGAATGAAAGAATGCCACTCTTGTGTGACATTTACACTCTTCTGTGGCATTCTGATCTGGCATTCAGGTCAGAGATTTCTTGACCTGAAATTATCTTGGAACTTGCTCTCCTAAGTGGAACTTGGTATGCCTTTTGTGCCCTCAATTAAACCTTGACACTCATTCTTCTGGACAATAATGTGTAGTTAATGAGTCTGGACTGAAAGGCATGAGCCTCTGATCTATCTGTATTATGATTACCTTAATAATGCCCCACCTCATTCAAATACTTGAAATTTTTTCCCATAAGAAGGCACTTTCGCAACTGAAGACTGATTTCTTCTCACTGCAAAAGGAGCTCTGATATTTCTTTCTGGAAATCTAAAGAGAAATGTTAATTATTTGCTAGAGGACAAGGTAGCTTACTAATCTGTTTAATGTTTACCAGACTTTTTTTTTTTTTTAATAGACCTAGTCTGCAATAGATCCAAATAGGGGATAGTCAACATGTTTCTGTTTAATCTCATTTTTATCTTAACTACTTTATGGGAACAAGTGCGGAGAAGGAAAGGTAAATAAAATGTTGTCATGTTAAAGTTGTTAACTTTATGCAAACTTTTTCTTTACTTCCATGGTACCTTGGAGGTGACCGACAGTATCACAAGGACCATGGACTCTTCTAAACTGTGAGACCCTTGAGGAAAAGGCTCTGTCTTTTTCCACTGACTGTTCTGTGCCTAACACCAGGAACATGGCTGAAGAATTTCTGGATGGATGAAAGGATACATTGCAAAAATGAACAAATGCATCTTCTTAGGAAGACAAGATATGCATATGTGTAGAAACACACATGAATTATCACAAAGCAGTACATAGTTATGTGTGAAAAAAACAAGTGGGAAAGACACTGTGTTTTTAGTTCTTAGAAAAATCCAAGTGGATGCTGATAGCCACTTTGTGGACTTTGAAATAGTATTAACTCGACTTCCCCAAAACTCTGTCTCTAGGATTTGATTCTATACTTCTTATATATATTCTTTAATGAAACATTTTGGCTGGCATAAAAGAGCAAACGAACAAAGAAAATTTACAACACCGAGAAGTTAAGACAGGTAAGGGGAATGTTGAATGAAAGAATGCCACTCTTGTGTGACATTTACACTCTTCTGTGGCATTCTGATCTGGCATTCAGGTCAGAGATTTCTTGACCTGAAATTATCTTGGAACTTGCTCTCCTAAGTGGAACTTGGTATGCCTTTTGTGCCCTCAATTAAACCTTGACACTCATTCTTCTGGACAATAATGTGTAGTTAATGAGTCTGGACTGAAAGGCATGAGCCTCTGATCTATCTGTATTATGTTTACCTTAATGATGCCCCTCCTCATTCAAATACTTGAAATGTTTTCCCTTAAGAAGGCACTTTCGCAACTGAAGACTGATTTCTTCTCACTGCAAAAGGAGCTCTGATATTTCTTTCTGGAAATCTAAAGAGAAATGTTAATTATTTGCTAGAGGACAAGGTAGCTTACTAATCTGTTTAATGTTTACCAGACTTTTTTTTTTTTTTAATAGACCTAGTCTGCAATAGATCCAAATAGGGGATAGTCAACATGTTTCTGTTTAATCTCATTTTTATCTTAACTACTTTATGGGAACAAGTGCGGAGAAGGAAAGGTAAATAAAATGTTGTCATGTTAAAGTTGTTAACTTTATGCAAACTTTTTCTTTACTTCCATGGTACCTTGGAGGTGACCGACAGTATCACAAGGACCATGGACTCTTCTAAACTGTGAGACCCTTGAGGAAAAGGCTCTGTCTTTTTCCACTGACTGTTCTGTGCCTAACACCAGGAACATGGCTGAAGAATTTCTGGATGGATGAAAGGATACATTGCAAAAATGAACAAATGCATCTTCTTAGGAAGACAAGATATGCATATGTGTAGAAACACACATGAATTATCACAAAGCAGTACATAGTTATGTGTGAAAAAAACAAGTGGGAAAGACACTGTGTTTTTAGTTCTTAGAAAAATCCAAGTGGATGCTGATAGCCACTTTGTGGACTTTGAAATAGTATTAACTTGAAATAAGAATATTGTTTAAATTAAAAGAGCTGCTTGGATAGAATGGCTCTGTACATTAAGTAAACTTAAACTAACACTGTTTCTATTAACAATTTGTTACTTTTCTAACCTGACGTCTAATTTAACAAATGTTACTGATGAGTAATGTGTCATGTGACTGTTTCTAGGAATTGGGATGAAATTACTGCAATTTAATTCTAATATTTCAGGCTTGCCAGAAGTTCTGATTAACACATGTGAAATTAATTTACAAATGTAAAAATACATCATGATCTGCTAATGTCTGATTTTTCCAAATGTGGGTTCCACAAAAGAAGGAAGACGTAACATACGGTTTTAAAAAAATTAAGAAGCATGTGTTAATCTAAACCATTACTCTCTAATGATGAGTTCCTCTTCCTAAAAATCTGTTTTTCTGTTTATATCTTGTAATTCATACACATTAATTGTTCAATATCCAGTCAAATATTTAGAATATGTAAAATGTAATTGTTTCCAGAAATGTACAAAAAACAATTAAGTGTTTTTTAATTGACATTTAGACAAGTTAATACTGTGGAAAATGGAGGGCCTCCATAAAACAGCAGAAAGTCCTAATTCTATAACAAGAGCAGTTTAGGAACCTCTCTTAGAGGCTCTCAGAGGGACTGCCCTATACACTCATCAGTCAAGTTAGTAATCCAGAAAAGACTTATGCCTTCATTTCATCTAATCTATAAACGGAAAATTAAAATTGAACTTTCAATTCTGTTAAGATATAATCATCTGACTGGATCACAGTAATTGGTAGGGTTAAATGAACAAATGAGATAAATCAACACACGTGCTGACATCCATACATGATTTTAGAGCTTACGATCTCCTTAATTCTACCCTTCCAAATACCTGTTTGGAGCTTTCCAGGTGGTGCTAGTGATAAAGAACACACTTGCCAATGCAGGAGACTCAGGTTCAATCCCTGGTTTGCGAAGATCCCCTGGAGGAAGGCATGGCAACCCACTTCTTTCCTGGAGACTCCTATGGACAGAGGAGTCTGGGGCTATAGTCCATGGGGTTGCAAAGAGTTGGACATAAATGAAGTGCCCAATCATGCACACAACGAGTGACTAATGATGTTGAACATCTTGGGCTTCACGGGTGGCACTAACAGTAAAGAACCTGCTTGCCAATATAGATGGAAGAGACATGCAATCAGTCCCTGAGTTGGGAAGATCCCCTGGAGAAGGACACGGCAACCCACTCCAGTATTCTTACCTGGAGAACCCCATGGACAGAGGAGCCTGGTGGGCTCTAGTCCATGGGGTCACAAACAGACATGACTGAAGTGACTTGGCACACACACAAAGACATGTCGGTGGCACTTGAGAGCAAAGAGAAATTCTGCTCCTTCAGGGGCAAGTCCAGCTGGGAACTCAAGGGGAGCACCACCACACAGCCACAGAGTTTGCAGTAAACCGTTTCTCTCTCTGCCTATCAGAGTTGCCAGTTTTAACCTCAAGACTGAGGCCTTCAAACAAGAAACTTCTAGAACATACTGGAACAATTTGAGATGATTAAAATCATTCTTCTACGACACAAGATTCATCAGCTCCCTTCTCCTCTGATAAACAAGAGTGTCAATTGATCTATGACCCCAGCATCCTTAGGCTTAATTATTTTATCTTGATAGTGGACACACTGCAACAATATGTACTACCACTTTGACACCCCCCATTTTTATTCTCCAAGTCTCAATCGCTTCTTGTTATTCTCAAAACTATTCCCATTTTTAATGCTCTCAGAGGACTGCCCTATACACTCATCAGTCAAGTTAGTAATCCAGAAAAGACTTATGCCTTCATTTCATCTAATCTATAAACGGAAAATTAAAATTGAACTTTCAATTCTGTTAAGATATAATCATCTGACTGGATCACAGTAATTGGTAGGGTTAAATGAACAAATGAGATAAATCAACACACGTGCTGACATCCATACATGATTTTAGAGCTTACGATCTCCTTAATTCTACCCTTCCAAATACCTGTTTGGAGCTTTCCAGGTGGTGCTAGTGATAAAGAACACACTTGCCAATGCAGGAGACTCAGGTTCAATCCCTGGTTTGCGAAGATCCCCTGGAGGAAGGCATGGCAACCCACTTCTTGCCTGGAGACTCCTATGGACAGAGGAGTCTGGGGGGGGGGGGGGCTATAGTCCATGGGGTTGCAAAGAGTTGGACATAAATGAAGTGCCTTATCATGCACACAACGAGTGACTAATGATGTTGAACATCTTGGGCTTCACGGGTGGCACTAACAGTAAAGAACCTGCTTGCCAATATAGATGGAAGAGACATGCAATCAGTCCCTGAGTTGGGAAGATCCCCTGGAGAAGGACACGGCAACCCACTCCAGTATTCTTACCTGGAGAACCCCATGGACAGAGGAGCCTGGTGGGCTCTAGTCCATGGGGTCACAAACAGACATGACTGAAGTGACTTGGCACACACACAAAGACATGTCGGTGGCACTTGAGAGCAAAGAGAAATTCTGCTCCTTCAGGGGCAAGTCCAGCTGGGAACTCAAGGGGAGCACCACCACACAGCCACAGAGTTTGCAGTAAACCGTTTCTCTCTCTGCCTATCAGAGTTGCCAGTTTTAACCTCAAGACTGAGGCCTTCAAACAAGAAACTTCTAGAACATACTGGAACAATTTGAGATGATTAAAATCATTCTTCTACGACACAAGATTCATCAGCTCCCTTCTCCTCTGATAAACAAGAGTGTCAATTGATCTATGACCCCAGCATCCTTAGGCTTAATTATTTTATCTTGATAGTGGACACACTGCAACAATATGTACTACCACTTTGACACCCCCCATTTTTATTCTCCAAGTCTCAATCGTTTGCTTCTTGTTATTCTCAAAACTATTCCATTTTCTTTTGTATCATCCGAAAGCATTTTCCTTGCACTCAACAAATGCCTACTTATTCAGGACCATCACATGCAAAGCAAGGGTGAGAGGAAAGACAGAAAGGAAAACCTACATAGGAAAGAGAAATAAATATAGATCATGTTCTAAAGATGCTCATTTGTAAGCATCTTCAGAACATGATCCCACGTGCATATATAACCATATCATAAGGTTTTCTAAAAAGTGGCAATTACCAAAAGAAAAACAATTTTGAAAAGAAAATTCAGAAGAAAAAGAAGTAACAACCAGTTTAAGAGATCTTGTTAGGTTTCCTGCAAATAAGCCCGTCACTGAAGGGCTTGTAGTAAATGATCATGGATGTAACAAAGGGAAAAGGACTTTCAAGGCAAATGGGAACACTTAATACTTTTTGTTTCCTTGAAACAAAGGTTCCATAATAGACTAGTAGCCAAACTGACAAGCAGAAAATGCAAAACTTATTCATGTAAAAGGCAAATCTAGGGAAAAATATCATTCATAGCACTTTGAAGTTTCTATGTACACAATGTGCTAATTCCTTAAAGTGGAAATGTAAAAAGCCATCAAGAATCCCCTAAGATTTATGACTAGACCTTGTCGTAATCAGTGTAATACGTCTTAAATAACTACAGGGCATCAGGCATTGATTGGTTTCTAGTATGAGCAACCAACAGAGATAGCTTTGGGTGGGGTGCGCAATCCTATGATCACACACAATGTTAAAGATAGCTGAGATAGGAGACTTACTTTCTCTGTGTGATGTAACAAAGAGCAGGAGGGTGACTGTGCCCCAGATGACCTCTCCCAGTAAAAGACAGAAGGGACTGAAACTCTCAAGTTGACTATTAATTTTGGAGAGCTGTACTCTTGGAGACATTTATTCATTCAGCAGGTTGTCCTTGGGCACCTGCTTACTTGATGACAAGTGCTGTGCTCCATCAAAGACACAAAACTGGAGGAGATAATCCAACATATAATTGGATTATCCTCTGCCTGGAGTCGTCCCCTCCATACCCCTCCCCTCCTCCACATTCTACTATTCCCCCACTGGCTCCTTAAAAATCCTTCATGCTTCAGGAGTAATTCACACAGTCCCCTTCCCTTCCTAGTCTAAAGATGGTCTCCTCCTTTACTGTCTTTTTTAAAAATTTATTTTTATTTTACTTTTACAGAGTTTTGTTGTTTACTGCCAGACATAAACCCAAATCAGCCATAGGCACACACATGACCCCTCCCACCTGAACTTCCCTCCCACCTCCCTGCCCACCCCGCCCGTCTGGGTTGTTGCAGAGCCCCCATGTAAGTTCCCATAGTCTTACAGCAGATTCACATTGGTTGTCTGTTTTACTTATGGTAATGTAAGTTTCCCTATTACTCTTTCCATACATCTTGCCCATTCCTCCCTCCTCGCAATGTCCATAAGTCTGTTCTCTATGTCTGTTACTCCATCGCTGCTCTGTACCATCTTGCTAGATTCCACATAAATATGTTACTATATAATATTTATCTTTCTCTTTCTGACATGCTTCACTCGGTATAATAGGTTCTAGGTTCATCTACCTCCTTAGCACTGACTCAAATGCATTTCTTTTTATGGCTGAGAAATAGTCCACTGTTTATACGTACCACAGCTTCTTTATACATTCATCTGTTGATAGACATCTAGGCTGTTTCCATGTTCTATCTATTGTAAATCATGCTGTAATGAACAGTGGGGTACATGTGTCTTTTTCAATTTTGATTTCCTCAGGGTATATGCCTAATAGTGGGACTGCTGGGTCATACGGTGGTTCTGTTCCTAGTTTTTTAAGGAATCTCCATACTGTCTTCCACAGTGGCTGTATAAGTTTACATTCCCACCAACAGTGCAAGAGTTGTCCCTTTTCTCCACACTCTCTCCATTTATTGTCTATAGATTCTTTTGTCTTTTATAGAAGTTTGGGCTTTCCTGATGGATCAGTCAGTAAAGAATCCACCTACAATGCAGGAGACCCAGACTGGATCTCTGGGTTATGAAGACCGCCTGAAGAAGTAAATGGCAACCCACTCCAGTATTTTTGCCTGGGAAATCCCAAGGAAAGAGGAGTCTGATGGGCTACAATCCATGGGCTTACAGAAAGTCAGACACAATTGAAGCAGCTTAGCACCTAAAACCTTTACTCTTTTTCTTCAGCACATTTTTCCCAACTTGCAGTTATATTCTTTCCAGTATGTTTACTTGTTTTAATCTCCCTCTTATAATAGAATGGCCTTTCCTCTGAGATCAGAAACTTGGTCTCTTTTGTTTACCTTTATATCATCCATGTCTTAAAGAAAAGTGCTGTTGCAATGCAAAATTTACAGTGAACAGATTAATAAGCATGCTGTTGAAGAGTAAAACCACAAAGTAAACTGAGAATTAAGTACACATTGTGAACTATGGTCTCCTACACATTATAGCATGAACAACAGTTCAGTTTGCCCACAACAGAAGGCTTTCCCAGAGAAAAATGGAGCTTTCACTACTAAAGCCAGAAGAGTCCTGGAAACCAGAAATGATTTGTCATTGTTGCACATGAGGTATGGTTTGCAAAACAATGGAGATGGCAATGCGCGACCAGAAGAGCACTAATCATAACTCACACCTGTGTGACATTTTTCAGTTTTGAAGAGAACATTCAGCTACATTGTCTCTGTGTTCCTTTGTACTTTGATACAACAGCGGGAGACTATCCTCCTGGGTTATAGGTTGAGTAACTTGGGACTCAGAGAGCTTCACAGATTTCTCCAGAGTCACCTGCCCATTAAATAAAGCCATGGTACAGGAGGTCATGACATTGGAAAGGTGTCTAGTCCTATGCCTGACCCAACACACTACCCGGTTTAACCACCTCACATAGGAATTAAACCTGTAACCTTGGCCTAACTAACACTTAATCAGGGATGAGTGGACATTAATAGTCAACAAGCCGAATAAAGTCAAATAAGCTCTTTCATCATTTACATAGCAAGTACAATATTTCTGTACCAGGAGTATTTTCCCTAAATTGGTGTTTTCTCCAGGTCTCTGAAATATTTTTAGCTGTATATATCTAATTTCCAATGTAATACTGTTGTAGTTGTTTTTAATTAATTGCTTTCTTCCCACTGTCTCATTATATGTGTGACTTATGTTTGTTTTTTGAAGCTCACTTTATCATCCTGTGACCCCAGTGTACACATAGAGTTTTGCTAATGATAGGAATGTTTTCCTTTATCCATTGTTGAGCTCTGACAGATCCCTAAGAAACAATCAACTGTAGGTAATTAGAAGCTACTAAAATGAAATATAACAAAATATATCAATAATAAGAAAAAAAAGAAGGCAAAGAAATTTATCTTAGGACAAGGATCTAAAAGGGTAGTTTTTAACCAGCTAGGGTATAATGAATGCTAAGCAAAACAGTCAATTTTTAAAATGTAGATTTTTCTTAAAGAAACACTCTCCTTTGTGACTGTTAGGAAAATCACCTGCTATAGGTATCTTCTAGCTAAGACTGGTAAGAGAGACTAAAGGGAGACTAAAGGCTAAAGGAGACTAAAGATCAAAATAAAGATCTACGTCCTAGAAGAAGATGAAATATTAGAATGAATCAATGCTCTCTTGTTTTCATGCTTAACCTCTGCTTCACTGGAAGAAGTTTCTTACAGGGAACATGAAACCCATTGAACATTAAACCAAAGAAAAACAAAATAAATGTTAAAAAATTACAAAAATTAAACCAAAGCATAGAGTGTGTACAAGAGGAAAGTCTCTCGACAATAGACTGGTTAGAGAAGATCTATATCATTTTTTCTTCTGATTTAGTTAGAAAAAGGAAAAACAGTTATTGATTTGGAACTTAGGAATTACATTACTGGTGATCTCAAATCTAAAAATTAGAAAGCTCTTTGGACAATCATAACCTGGGAATGAGGAAGTCTTTTTCAAGGATCAGCATGATTGCAGTTATTGCTGACAAGTGTAATAAAGGTTTTCCAACCAAGAAGGAGCCTCTGCCCTTGCCCATGTTTTCTGTTTCATGCAGACCTCAAGGAGTGATTCACATTTGGAAAGCAGATGGGGCAGAAGGAGCAGTTAACTCCCGTTCTAATCCTCTTGTTTGTCTAGGGCACCCCTCCCCCTTCCTGCACGCTTACCTATTTTTATTTCAAAGGACTAAGTGTTCTTTAGCTTCCAAAATGATCATTTTTCATACATGGGTGAAAAGAAAACAGCGAGAATTCTTGTCATTAAAGCTATTTGATTTCAAGACTGAGAATAAAATACTCAAAGAACCAAAGTTCTTCTATTAGTGAGTGATTTTAATTTAACAGTTTCCTCCCAACATTAATCTTATAATTAATCAAAATCAAAAGAAGACTACTGAAAGAAAAACAGTTGGGAAAGTGCTGAAACTGGGGTAATGGCCTAGATATATTCAGAGAAGGCATGTTTAATAACAGCTAGGGTATAATGAATGCTAAGCAAAACAGTCAATTTTTAAAATGTAGATTTTTCTTAAAGAAACACTCTCCTTTGTGACTGTTAGGAAAATCACCTGCTATAGGTATCTTCTAGCTAAGACTGGTAAGAGAGACTAAAGGGAGACTAAAGGCTAAAGGAGACTAAAGATCAAAATAAAGATCTACGCCTAGAGGAAGATGAAATATTAGAATGAATCAATGCTCTCTTGTTTTCATGCTTAACCTCTGCTTCACTGGAAGAAGTTTCTTACAGGGAACATGAAACCCATTGAACATTAAACCAAAGAAAAACAAAATAAATGTTAAAAAATTACAAAAATTAAACCAAAGCATAGAGTGTGTACAAGAGGAAAGTCTCTCGACAATAGACTGGTTAGAGAAGATCTATATCATTTTTTCTTCTGATTTAGTTAGAAAAAGGAAAAACAGTTATTGATTTGGAACTTAGGAATTACATTACTGGTGATCTCAAATCTAAAAATTAGAAAGCTCTTTGGACAATCATAACCTGGGAATGAGGAAGTCTTTTTCAAGGATCAGCATGATTGCAGTTATTGCTGACAAGTGTAATAAAGGTTTTCCAACCAAGAAGGAGCCTCTGCCCTTGCCCATGTTTTCTGTTTCATGCAGACCTCAAGGAGTGATTCACATTTGGAAAGCAGATGGGGCAGAAGGAGCAGTTAACTCCCGTTCTAATCCTCTTGTTTGTCTAGGGCACCCCTCCCCCTTCCTGCACGCTTACCTATTTTTATTTCAAAGGACTAAGTGTTCTTTAGCTTCCAAAATGATCATTTTTCATACATGGGTGAAAAGAAAACAGCGAGAATTCTTGTCATTAAAGCTATTTGATTTCAAGACTGAGAATAAAATACTCAAAGAACCAAAGTTCTTCTATTAGTGAGTGATTTTAATTTAACAGTTTCCTCCCAACATTAATCTTATAATTAATCAAAATCAAAAAGAAGACTACTGAAAGAAAAACAGTTGGGAAAGTGCTGAAACTGGGGTAATGGCCTAGATATATTCAGAGAAGGCATGTTTAATAACAGCATGAGAAAATCAGGGGAAATATTTAATAAGCTTGCACACATGGTAGCATTTTTGTTCTTTAGTGAATAATGAGTTAGACTATGCCAGGAGAAAATTCATTAAAATAGAAGAAAGAGAGCTCTAGTTACAGTTTAGAAAGATGATCATAAGTATGTGAAAAAATATAACAGTTAAGAATTAAACTTTTCATATAAAGCAACAATAGTATTACCAGCATGATCCAAAGTCAAACATGCGGTAGAAAATATTAAAGTAAGATCATTTAAAAAATATATTTATTTATTATTTTGGCAGCACTGGGTCTTAGTTACAACTCTCTCAGGATCTTCAGCATGTGGAATCTCTAGTTGCCACACGGGAACGAATGCTTAGTTGCAGCATGAGGGACCTAGTTCCCTGACCAGGGATTGAACCTGGCTGCCTGCATTGGTAGCAGAGTCACGCCCACTGGACCACAAGGGAAGTCCTCGGTAAGGTCATTCCTGATTGAGAAAAGGCATCATCTAAACTAAAGCACAACAGATCCACTGTCACAGGTGAGTAATACAGTATCTGAATTTCCCAGGTGCCTCAGTGGTAAAGAATCTGTTAGTGCAGGAGACACAGATTTAATCCCCAGATCAGGAAGTTCCCCTAGAGAAGGAAACAGTGACCTGCTTCAGTATTCTTGCCTGGGAAATTCCAAGGACAGAGAAGCCTGGCAAGCTACAGTTCATGAGGGCACAAAGAGTCAGACACAACTTAGCAACTAAACAACAACAACATAAACATCAAAATACATCAAGAAAAACACTACTAGAAGTTAAAAAAGTAATATATATAAAGACTATAGTAACATAAGATTTAACAATTCATTATCAGTCCATAAAAAGCAAATAAAAAACATAAATCAGAGCACAGATAAGAGCATTGTTACTATTAATATGACATAATTGCTATATTCTCAAAATCAAAAGAAGACTACTGAAAGAAAAACAGTTGGGAAAGTGCTGAAACTGGGGTAATGGCCTAGATATATTCAGAGAAGGCATGTTTAATAACAGCATGAGAAAATCAGGGGAAATATTTAATAAGCTTGCACACATGGTAGCATTTTTGTTCTTTAGTGAATAATGAGTTAGACTATGCCAGGAGAAAATTCATTAAAATAGAAGAAAGAGAGCTCTAGTTACAGTTTAGAAAGATGATCATAAGTATGTGAAAAAATATAACAGTTAAGAATTAAACTTTTCATATAAAGCAACAATAGTATTACCAGCATGATCCAAAGTCAAACATGCGGTAGAAAATATTAAAGTAAGATCATTTAAAAAATATATTTATTTATTATTTTGGCAGCACTGGGTCTTAGTTACAACTCTCTCAGGATCTTCAGCATGTGGAATCTCTAGTTGCCACACGGGAACGAATGCTTAGTTGCAGCATGAGGGACCTAGTTCCCTGACCAGGGATTGAACCTGGCTGCCTGCATTGGTAGCAGAGTCACGCCCACTGGACCACAAGGGAAGTCCTCGGTAAGGTCATTCCTGATTGAGAAAAGGCATCATCTAAACTAAAGCACAACAGATCCACTGTCACAGGTGAGTAATACAGTATCTGAATTTCCCAGGTGCCTCAGTGGTAAAGAATCTGTTAGTGCAGGAGACACAGATTTAATCCCCAGATCAGGAAGTTCCCCTAGAGAAGGAAACAGTGACCTGCTTCAGTATTCTTGCCTGGGAAATTCCAAGGACAGAGAAGCCTGGCAAGCTACAGTTCATGAGGGCACAAAGAGTCAGACACAACTTAGCAACTAAACAACAACAACATAAACATCAAAATACATCAAGAAAAACACTACTAGAAGTTAAAAAAGTAATATATATAAAGACTATAGTAACATAAGATTTAACAATTCATTATCAGTCCATAAAAAGCAAATAAAAAACATAAATC
The DNA here is from genome assembly GCA_022376925.1 of Tragulus kanchil. Taxonomy (NCBI): domain Eukaryota; kingdom Metazoa; phylum Chordata; class Mammalia; order Artiodactyla; family Tragulidae; genus Tragulus; species Tragulus kanchil. The sequence goes on along the minus strand of JAIOJX010000004.1, from coordinate 236,868,788 downwards.
AGAGCACAGATAAGAGCATTGTTACTATTAATATGACATAATTGCTATATTCTCAAATACGCTATTTAGCAACAAAAAATATACTTGCAGCTCACATATGTGTGAAACAATTATAAACACTGCTCAAATACTTGGTAGCAAAAGTTATGTATTTTCTTATATAGAAATTTTACGTATATATGATTACATTTTTAATTGAATTCTTTAGAAATTTAAAAACTCAAAATATTTTGTTAACACCACCTTTGGGAATAAAAAAGATAAAATTGCCACATATCATTTAAGAAATACAATGAACTACAGATATAATTAATTTCAAGGTCTTAATTACCTTATTAATAGAGTAAATGAATAAATAGTACTTATAAATAATTTGTATCCTTAAATTTCATTAAAGTAGAAAAAATAAATGAAAATAGTATCAAGTTCAGAAATTTTAAGAGACAAAAATAGGACCCACGGAAAGTGATGAAGTAATTAACATAAAAAAATTTTCAACAGGAAAAAAGGAGCATTTAGAAAAACAGGTTTTTTAAAAAATAAAAGCAATAGTATTGACCAACCTCTCAGTAATCTAATAAAGAAAAATTTTAAAATAAGAATGGAACTATGGAAAAAGCTGAAGAGAAAATTTTAAATGTTTCAGAGAATATTGGCTATATACATTTACAAATACATATAAAACCTCCATGAAATGTATGTTTTTCTTGGGAAAAAGATCAAAATTTACTGATGAAGAAAATCTGTATAGGTCATTTATATAGGAAAAAAAAATAGGAAAAACTGACCCACCAGTCAAACTTTGGAGCCAGTGTTAATATTCATATATAATTCCACACTTTAAAGAACGAGATAATTTCCATCTTACCTAATTCCTGACAGAATATTACAAAGAGGAGACAGAGTTCCCTGCTAAATAGGCAGCATAGTTATGACACAGGCCAATGGCATCTTACTGACCACTGTTTCTTTTCACTGTATAGTAAGAGTCTTATTCTCTGGTATAGCAAAGCATGTATTTCTACAAAATATGTATATTTTTCTTTTTTAAACCCATGTTACTGGGAGGAATACAAAAGTGCAATGAAATAAAATAATTTTCCCCAGGTCACCCAGTGGAGGAAGCTCATTGTCTCTTCTAAAGTTCATACTCTTTCCACATCCTGGCACAATATTTGAGGCCCAAGCCATTAACCTCCAACCAACAGCCTACTCCCTGATAGTAATCCTGCAGTTACCCTCACCACTGTCTACACTCATTCATTTTCTGTAACCACACTCAGCATGAAAGCCTTCATTCTATTTGATAACATGAACTTGAATTCCTTTAAAACAAAACAACTCAGTTAATTCATGTTAAACTGAATTTTTGCGGGGAAACTACTCATGCACTTCAGGATTCTTCCCAGAACTTTTACTCCCTTCCCTTTTCTTTTTTCCTAGGGAGGGTCTGGGATGAGGATGAGGTGTGGTCCATGCTAACATCTCTGCTGGTGGATGTGGCTCCAGTTCCTCCACTCTTTCACTGGCTTAGGCAAGGCTGAAGCATTACCACTGTCATTGCCCAGCTTAGGTGAACTTCTGCTCATCCTCTGCCACAGCATCCCCTTACCCCGCATCTCTGGGACCACCATCGGGCATGCCAACTCTTAACTTTAGACTCCTTTCTTGCTCCACTTCTTTACCAGACAGATAAACTGTTCCTACTTGTTGACTGCTTGCCGTTTCATGTTGAGAAGGGCAACCAAAGAGCCCTCCTGCTCTCAACAGTTCTATAGGTGAAGCAGGACATTTGCCTTCTAGAGCTTTACTAGCTTTGGACTTCAGGAGGGGCTGAGTAATGACTAATTCTCAGAAACCCAGTGCACTGAATACTAATACTTGCATGTTTAATCTTCTTTCTCTAACCCTCTGCATTGGCTACAACTTCTATACTAGCCCAGAAAATATGATGATATCTGAAGTGGAGTAGGGATGCACCCCAAGAATCCCAGAGAATTCTCAGATGTGCGATAGTTTACCTCATCAGACAAAATGTTTCAACTAGAACAGACGACTTTTATGGGATTCCAAACATTCATTATCCGAACAAATCCACAATTTGGAGAGAGATTCATTTTATCTGTTATTCCCAGTATATCATCTTCATTTCAGAATGCATAAGCAAAAAGATTGACTAAGGAAAAAATTAATTATTAACTGAACTGGCAGCTTTCAAAAGTTCATTTGGATCAACCTCATAATTTTTTTTTTCTACTTTCACACTTAATTGTATGATGCTCAATCACTAAGGCAACCAAAGATGTGCAGAAGATATACACCCAACAACTTTACAATTTTACAAGTATGTAGAAGTTTTAGTAAGAAGAATTAATGAATCATTCCTTGGTGTTTAGTTCAGGCATTTAGGTGGTTTATTTGGCATCTGAGTGACTCTACTTCTATAGTAAATATAATTCAGACAAAACAAAATAAGCATGGTTACACATCTTATCACTTAAAATTTTCATGACAAAAAGGCTAGTCAGAAGGGTATATGCAGCTGATTCAGTCCTATCACAGAGACATACTCTTTACTCAAAACCTACAAACCACAAGAATCTCCCAGAAACTTGGACGTCATCTTGAAATCCTCCTTTTTCCTCAGCCTCTCCAACATATCATCTGCCAAATGCAGTCAGTTTTATGACTTTAACCTCTTTGATCTCTCTCCCCCTTCTTCAATTCCAGCAGTCAATGATTTAGTTTAAGAATTATCATTTTGTGACATTGATGACACTGGCATCATACTTCCATACTCTTCCTGGCCTTCACCCCCAACTCAATTACCACACCTGCCAGAGTTTTCTGATCTGACCTGTCAGAGTTCCTTTTGCAGCTTCCTATTGCCTTCAAGGAGGAGATGGCAACTCTCTCCAGTATTCTTGCCTGGAAAATCCCTGGACAGAGGAGCCGGGTAGGCTACAGTCCATGGCATCACAAAGAGTTGGACATGACAGAGACTGAGCACACACACACATACACACACACATGTACAGTTTTCAGAATCAAAAGTACAAACAAAAGCTTTCCAGGAGTTCCACAGTCTCACCCCAGCTATTTGCCCTGCCTCACTTCTCCCTCTGTCTCCTCCTTTTATTCTGCTCACTAGACTTGTGACTCCTGGAAACTGTCTAGCCTTCTTTCATCTCTGTCCTTTGAGCTTGCTTGTTGCCCCTTGAAAAAAAGAAAATTCATTTTATCTGTTATTCCCAGTATATCATCTTCATTTCAGAATGCATAAGCAAAAAGATTGACTAAGGAAAAAATTAATTATTAACTGAACTGGCAGCTTTCAAAAGTTCATTTGGATCAACCTCATAATTTTTTTTTTCTACTTTCACACTTAATTGTATGATGCTCAATCACTAAGGCAACCAAAGATGTGCAGAAGATATACACCCAACAACTTTACAATTTTACAAGTATGTAGAAGTTTTAGTAAGAAGAATTAATGAATCATTCCTTGGTGTTTAGTTCAGGCATTTAGGTGGTTTATTTGGCATCTGAGTGACTCTACTTCTATAGTAAATATAATTCAGACAAAACAAAATAAGCATGGTTACACATCTTATCACTTAAAATTTTCATGACAAAAAGGCTAGTCAGAAGGGTATATGCAGCTGATTCAGTCCTATCACAGAGACATACTCTTTACTCAAAACCTACAAACCACAAGAATCTCCCAGAAACTTGGACGTCATCTTGAAATCCTCCTTTTTCCTCAGCCTCTCCAACATATCATCTGCCAAATGCAGTCAGTTTTATGACTTTAACCTCTTTGATCTCTCTCCCCCTTCTTCAATTCCAGCAGTCAATGATTTAGTTTAAGAATTATCATTTTGTGACATTGATGACACTGGCATCATACTTCCATACTCTTCCTGGCCTTCACCCCCAACTCAATTACCACACCTGCCAGAGTTTTCTGATCTGACCTGTCAGAGTTCCTTTTGCAGCTTCCTATTGCCTTCAAGGAGGAGATGGCAACTCTCTCCAGTATTCTTGCCTGGAAAATCCCTGGACAGAGGAGCCGGGTAGGCTACAGTCCATGGCATCACAAAGAGTTGGACATGACAGAGACTGAGCACACACACACATACACACACACATGTACAGTTTTCAGAATCAAAAGTACAAACAAAAGCTTTCCAGGAGTTCCACAGTCTCACCCCAGCTATTTGCCCTGCCTCACTTCTCCCTCTGTCTCCTCCTTTTATTCTGCTCACTAGACTTGTGACTCCTGGAAACTGTCTAGCCTTCTTTCATCTCTGTCCTTTGAGCTTGCTTGTTGCCCCTCTTTTCTAGAATATCCTCTTTCTCTTCCCTCCCTTCACCTAGCTAGTGTTTATTCATCCTTCAACACGCAGTTTAAGCATCATTCACCTCACGGCTCCCTAGTCCTTCCATGTCTGAAACGGAGCACCGCTCTCCGTGGATGCCCGTAGGCCCCCTGTGAACATCTCCTTTACTCGAACTTGCACCTCCTGCGTCTCCTGCATTGCAGGCAGATTTTTTACTGCTGAGTCATCACGGAAGCCCACTCAGTACCATACTACGATGCTTGTTTTGTTTCTCCTAAGACAGTAAATTCCTCCTGGACAATGAAGGTGTCTTTGGCCTCTTCATAAATCCTGGGGCCAGCACAAAGCCAGGTATAGTAACTGTTCAAAAGTATCTGTTAGCTGAGTCATTCAATAAAATTGACTTAGTTAGTTGGTGGCTATGTAATCTTAATAAGCAAAGAACCTAACTGTCTCAATGTCTTCACCTATAAATTTGGTAAAATGTTACACTGATCTCTTAAGGTTTGTAAAAAAAACTTGAGTGAAATTACAGAACATGGTTCTTTGCTCAAGAAATGTTGTCTGACAGACTTAAATTTATATGCCTATTCTCTTTTATTGGCAGTGTGACCTACTTTCAGTGCATTACCTACAGCAAATTTAATGAGCTTTGCAAACTTTACCTTGCTTATCTATTAAGATTCTAATGTTACTGCTTCCGAGTGCTAAAATGGCATATAAAAGATGTAACAGAGTTTGTGCCCAGTGGTTACCTAATACAAGCCTGCTGTGATTACTATCACTGTTAATATCTGGCCTAATAATACTTACTATTAATGACACAGGTTATAAATGAAATGGTTATGACTCTAGGACTTCATTAGACTTCATAGAAATAAATTTTGTCATTAGAACTGACTCAAATGCATTGCTTTTTTGTAGCTGGGTAATATTCCATTGTTTAATATGTACCATGACTTCCTTATTCATTCATCTGCCAAAGGACATCTAGGTTGTTTTCATGTCCTAACTACTATAAATAGTGCTGCAGTGAACATTGGGCTGTGTATGTCTTTTTCAGTTCTGGTTTCCTCAGGGTATATGCCCAGTAATGGGATTCCTCGGGCACCCGAAGCCCGTGCTCAGTGACAACCTGGAGGGACAAAGTAGAGAGGGAAGTGGGAGGGGGGTTCAGGATGGAGAGGACACATGCATATCTATTGATGAGTCATATAAATGTATGGCAAAAACTATCAAAATATTGTAAAGTAATTATCCTCCCATTAAAATTAATGACTTTAAAAAAGAAATAGAGTTCCTAAGACAAATATTTAACACTTTTGGATAAACAATATAAGCAATAAAAATTAATCAGTTATTGTTATAACATATGGGATCATTTGAAATTAACAACAATAAATTATTCTCAAGATTTATATCATAATTCTTCCTACAATTGAAAGGCCTTTGCTGACAGCCAAAATAATAATTAGCAATGTACATATCTAGGGCAATATATTTTGACATTCTTCTACTACTTGGGAACATTAAACATCAAGGGAAGCAGAAATAGCACAGACAAAAAGGAAAAGAAATTAAGAGTGACTTTAGAGAAAGCAAATGAAACATGATTTTCATTTGACCTACATTTAGAAAGGGAAGTTCTGTAACACAGACATAATGAGGAAATGTTGGACACACTGACTATCTAATATTTAAATTGAACTTTTGTCAGACATTAGGAAAACTATTATATTTTTAAACCCCTAATTTGTTGATAATATTTAAAGATCAGTAACATCTCCTGCAAAAGCAAATGTTAAAAGATTTGATTATTCAAAACAGGAAGTTTGTCTTAAATTGTTTCTTATAATCAGCTTTGACAGAGAACAAGTCTTTTAACTGCCACAGCCAGCCTGAGGATTCATTCTTTTCTATTTATTTAACATTACAGATAAAGTCGGTATTGCATCAAATGTAGACAGCTTGGTGCCTGCCCTACGGGTAGAGAAAATTCAAAAAGGGAAGAGGACACTGCTTTAATAAGAACAGTATATTTAACTTTTGAGTTTGGTTGTATATGGCAGCTCCTCAGTACAAATGACATTTTCTCTGTAGTATCAACCAAAATACAGAAAGGTTAGTAGCATTACTTTCAAAAGAAATTAAGTCGGCTGTGCTGATAAAGTTGCTTTCATTGTTCTGCATTTACCTAAGTAGCTTAAAACCTTTTTTGGAAGAAGCCAGGGAATAAAATATAAACATTTTCCTTAAGCAAAGCACATTCTTTTCAGAGCAGTACTGGTTATACTGGAATCCAACTCATCTAGACACAAGTTTGAGGGGCTTAGATCATAGTGAAAGGGGCAGTGCAGATATGTTTTAAATATTTCTTTTTGTGACAAGTATGGAGGGCCAAAAACAGTAAACCATTAACAGAAGCCTTCGCTTGAAACCAAAACACACCTGTCATAGTAAATGGGCCTCTAGTTCTGGGATCAGAAGAACAAATGATCATTCCATAAACACAATCAGGAGAAGAATGACTGTGTGTGTGTGTACGAATGTGTATATGTGTATATATTTGTGAGCAGCTGGAACAGAAGGAAAGGATGTGGTGAATAAGTAGAACATGGAATTTAGTACAAAGACAAATCCTGGACAAGAGAAGGTAATCACATTGAAGAAAATATGAAAAAAAAAAGTCAGCACCCACCTACCAAATAAGTCTTCAAGTAACTTAAGAACTAGGAAAATATAATTTTTGTAATGTTTGCATCTCACAATGAGTTTCTTAGTTTTGACAAAAACAATGCTATTAACAAACTCTTAAAAGTTTCATATTTTATACATTTAAATATAGCCTTTTCTTTTATTTCAGAAAATATAGAACTGTCTACAAACTTTTGAGTCTATAACAGCTAAGCATGAGGCTTAGAAAAGAAAATGATTTTGTACTTAAGTAGTTCTGTCTCCTAACATTTCATCAATTTTTTTGGCGTGAAATGTTACTAATATTTTTCCTTAGCATTTAACTTTTTGTCTGCTAATCTTATACTTCAAGGAGATCAAACAAGTCAATCATAAAGGAAAACAACCCTGAATATTCATGGGAAGGTATGATGCTGAAGTTGAAGCTCCAATGCTTTGGCCACCTGATGTGAAGAGATAACTCACTGAGAAAAGTAGTAGGACAAAGGAAAAAGGGATGACAGAAGACGAGATGGTTGGATGTCATCACTAAGTCAATGGATATGAGTTTGAGCAATCTTTGGAAGATGGTAAAGGACACGGAAGCCTGGTGTGCTGCAGTCCATGGGGTTGCAAAGAGTCAGACCCGACTGAGCGACTGAACTGGACTTAACTAATCTTATATTCCTAACTAGATTGAAAATTCATTTTTTTAGTATTTATTTCGCTGTGCCAGGTCTTTGTTGTAGCACATAGGATCTTCGATCTTTGTTGTGACACGTGGGAATTCAGTTGAGACATGTGGAATCTCGTTCCCTAACTAGGGATTGAACCTGGGCCGCCTGCATTGAGAGTGAAGTCTTAGCCACTGGACCATCAGGGAACTCTAACTTGCAAATTCTTTTGTCTGATTTTCCTTGTGTCCTCCATAGGACTAACTCAGTGTCTTATATGTAGACAAAAACTGTTTTTTGTTTTACCTCATTAGAAGCAATATTAGGATGGAAATTAGAAATAAAACATCATTTTAAGGTTAACACTGACCATCTAAAAAGAAAATAAGAAATAATACTAGTAACAGATGGAAAAATAACTGTCATTTATTCACTCAAAAATATTAGAATGACCCACATGCCAAGTACCATTTTAGGCTTTTGGGACATGTTGGTGAGCAGAACAGACAATAATGCTTGCCCTGGATAAACAGTACATATGCCAGAGGGTAATGCATGTTATCAGAGAAAAAACAAAGGATAAAGAAAGGCCCAGGGGCAGAAAGGTTGGGAGAATGGGGTGGATTTTTAATAGGGTGTCAAGGAAGGCCTCAGAAGGTGTTATCTGAGCAAGACCCAGTGGAGACAGGGAATGAGCCAGGGGAGTATCTGAGAGAAGCATATTCCAAGCCAGGGGAACAACAAAAGGTCTTGACGTTGAAACAGGTTATGTGTGCTAATCTTATACTTCAAGGAGATCAAACAAGTCAATCATAAAGGAAAACAACCCTGAATATTCATGGGAAGGTATGATGCTGAAGTTGAAGCTCCAATGCTTTGGCCACCTGATGTGAAGAGATAACTCACTGAGAAAAGTAGTAGGACAAAGGAAAAGGGATGACAGAAGACGAGATGGTTGGATGTCATCACTAAGTCAATGGATATGAGTTTGAGCAATCTTTGGAAGATGGTAAAGGACACGGAAGCCTGGTGTGCTGCAGTCCATGGGGTTGCAAAGAGTCAGACCCGACTGAGCGACTGAACTGGACTTAACTAATCTTATATTCCTAACTAGATTGAAAATTCATTTTTTTAGTATTTATTTCGCTGTGCCAGGTCTTTGTTGTAGCACATAGGATCTTCGATCTTTGTTGTGACACGTGGGAATTCAGTTGAGACATGTGGAATCTCGTTCCCTAACTAGGGATTGAACCTGGGCCGCCTGCATTGAGAGTGAAGTCTTAGCCACTGGACCATCAGGGAACTCTAACTTGCAAATTCTTTTGTCTGATTTTCCTTGTGTCCTCCATAGGACTAACTCAGTGTCTTATATGTAGACAAAAACTGTTTTTTGTTTTACCTCATTAGAAGCAATATTAGGATGGAAATTAGAAATAAAACATCATTTTAAGGTTAACACTGACCATCTAAAAAGAAAATAAGAAATAATACTAGTAACAGATGGAAAAATAACTGTCATTTATTCACTCAAAAATATTAGAATGACCCACATGCCAAGTACCATTTTAGGCTTTTGGGACATGTTGGTGAGCAGAACAGACAATAATGCTTGCCCTGGATAAACAGTACATATGCCAGAGGGTAATGCATGTTATCAGAGAAAAAACAAAGGATAAAGAAAGGCCCAGGGGCAGAAAGGTTGGGAGAATGGGGTGGATTTTTAATAGGGTGTCAAGGAAGGCCTCAGAAGGTGTTATCTGAGCAAGACCCAGTGGAGACAGGGAATGAGCCAGGGGAGTATCTGAGAGAAGCATATTCCAAGCCAGGGGAACAACAAAAGGTCTTGACGTTGAAACAGGTTATGTGTGCTCAAAAAACAGTAAGCATCCCCCGTGAGCCAAACATTGTGAGCAGACAGTGTTGTAGGAGATGAACTCAGAGAGACAGGAAGCTTGGGGAAACGTGCAGATTATGTAAGGCCACATGGGCATTGCCAGGACTTTTTCTGTTTGGAGGAGCGGAGTGGACAGCGAGATGTAAACTGAGAAGATGTTGACAAGAGAAGAGTCATGGTCCGACCTAAACTCTCTAACGTTTACATTTGGATCACTCCGTTTCCTTTGAAACTGTGGGAATATGCTGCATGATGCAGGGAGCTCAAACCCGGAGCTCTGTGGCAACCTGGAGGGCTGAGATGGTGTGGCAGGTGAAAGGGAGGTTTCAGAGGGGAAGGGAGATACGTATACTTACGGTGAATTCCTGTTGATGTATAGCAAAAGCAAACACAATATTGTAAAGCAATTGTCCTCCAATTAAAAATAAATAAATTGAAAAGAAATTACCCTATAAAAGTGTAACGGAAACCCATTGGGAGAAACATCAACAATCCAGGCAAGAAGTCAGGATGTTTGGGCCTAGAATGATAACCATAAATGTAGTGAGAAATGATAGGATCATGATTATATACTGAAGTTAAGGTCAATGAGATTTGATTATATAAAGTGTGAAAATAAGAAATCATGGATGACTAAAAGTGTTAACAGATACTATCTGAAACTTGGAAATAAGACAAAGGAATGACTGTGCATCCTTTTATATTAGACCTTTTGTCTCACAGGCCTGGGCAAGGACGATTGACTTCTTTAAGGCATATACCAATGTTGACTTGCTGTTCACTATTGTGAAATAACTTCACTGCTGTGAAGTTACATGTTCCCTTGCAAACATTTGTGCAGCACAGGTGCAAATATTTTCCATCCATTAGAGAGGATAATCTCAGCAATATTACTGTCCTAAAGATTATTAACCACATTTATCTCCAACTTGCCACACTTATTTTGCTGCGTTCTGGCTGACTACACAATTTCTGTTTCTCTCATTCTGCCAGGAGTATCTGAGAGAAGCATATTCCAAGCCAGGGGAACAACAAAAGGTCTTGACGTTGAAACAGGTTATGTGTGCTCAAAAAACAGTAAGCATCCCCCGTGAGCCAAACATTGTGAGCAGACAGTGTTGTAGGAGATGAACTCAGAGAGACAGGAAGCTTGGGGAAACGTGCAGATTATGTAAGGCCACATGGGCATTGCCAGGACTTTTTCTGTTTGGAGGAGCGGAGTGGACAGCGAGATGTAAACTGAGAAGATGTTGACAAGAGAAGAGTCATGGTCCGACCTAAACTCTCTAACGTTTACATTTGGATCACTCCGTTTCCTTTGAAACTGTGGGAATATGCTGCATGATGCAGGGAGCTCAAACCCGGAGCTCTGTGGCAACCTGGAGGGCTGAGATGGTGTGGCAGGTGAAAGGGAGGTTTCAGAGGGAAGGGAGATACGTATACTTACGGTGAATTCCTGTTGATGTATAGCAAAAGCAAACACAATATTGTAAAGCAATTGTCCTCCAATTAAAAATAAATAAATTGAAAAGAAATTACCCTATAAAAGTGTAACGGAAACCCATTGGGAGAAACATCAACAATCCAGGCAAGAAGTCAGGATGTTTGGGCCTAGAATGATAACCATAAATGTAGTGAGAAATGATAGGATCATGATTATATACTGAAGTTAAGGTCAATGAGATTTGATTATATAAAGTGTGAAAATAAGAAATCATGGATGACTAAAAGTGTTAACAGATACTATCTGAAACTTGGAAATAAGACAAAGGAATGACTGTGCATCCTTTTATATTAGACCTTTTGTCTCACAGGCCTGGGCAAGGACGATTGACTTCTTTAAGGCATATACCAATGTTGACTTGCTGTTCACTATTGTGAAATAACTTCACTGCTGTGAAGTTACATGTTCCCTTGCAAACATTTGTGCAGCACAGGTGCAAATATTTTCCATCCATTAGAGAGGATAATCTCAGCAATATTACTGTCCTAAAGATTATTAACCACATTTATCTCCAACTTGCCAGACTTATTTTGCTTGCGTTCCTGGCTGACTACACAATTTCTGTTTCTCCTTTCAATCAGCTTTACTTCTTTTGAACCTTTGATTCATTTTGAATCACCTTCACCACCCTGCTGGTTCCCTTCAATGTGAGCTGAGAAATTTTTGGCACATGCTCATTGTATATTTGTATTAGGAGCATCTTTTTATTTTTATTTTTTTAAACTATACTTTGACACGGTTTCTGGCTCTGAGCAATGGGAAAAACAAACCTACCACTTAACGAAGTAAAGGAGATTGATGTAGGTACAAGGTTTAGGGAGAGGATTGAGAGTTTGGCTTTGGACAGTGTGATGTATAAAGTGCCTATTCAATGGAGATAGTGAGTAGGGAGTTGGATGGAAGAATCTGAATAAGGAAAGAGAGCTGTATTCAAGGTATGAAATTAGGAGTCATCGGTGTCAGACATGGCTTAGAAGTCCAGAGGCAGGGTAAGATCTCTAAGGCAGTCTTGCCAGAAAAAAATCCTAAGGATTGAGTCTTCAGACCTGCCAACAATTAGGGTTTAGGGAAATAGAATGAATGAGAAGAAAAAAAAGTGGCTAGGAAATCCAGGAGTTTTATACATATGACTAATCTGGAATTATTCATATCTGTAAACAACAAAATTCTGTATAATCAAAAAAGCAGAATAAAAACTTGTGATTGTGAGAAAAGAAAGTGGCTAGCAAATCTGGAAGTTTATGCTGTCCTGGAAGCTAACTGAAGAAGATGCTTCAAGTAGGATATAGAAATCTATGCTGTCAATGTCACTAAATACTCAAATGAGATAAAAACTGAGAATTGACACTGAATTTAGAAATATACACATCCTTAACCAAAGTACTTTCATTGGAGTTATGGTATTAAAGCCCAATCAGACAAAGTTCAAAAGAGAATGAGGATAAAGCAACTGAAGTCAAGGAAGGTAGATGATTCCTTGGATGAATTTTGCCTCTTAGTAGGAACTGTTCATCCATAATAGAAGGAGAACAGGCAGAGGCTGTAGGCACAGATTCAGGTCCAGGTTCACAGCTATGCATGTGAACTGAGACCAGTCAGCCTAACTCTGGGCTTTTCTTAAGCCATACTCTGCTCTGAGGGTATGAGTATAAGGTGGACTAAAAATTTGATTGAACATCAGCTGGACATCTTTTTGAGTGATTGTGATAGAAAAAGAGAAGCTCAGAGGACTTGGGGTTGTACAGAGAAATGATTGTAAGGCTATAGAATTTAGCTGGAGGAGAGTAGAAGATACATGAGACAGTAATTAAATTGTGAAAAGAGGAACAGAGATTCTCACAAAGTTAATGCTGAAGTCAGAGAACTCCAGAAGTTATAAAGTCAGAGAACTTGTCAGACTGTATATGGTTACTTATAAAGTTCTAGAATATAACTCAGTGGCTCAGATGGTAAAGAGACTTGGGTTCAATCTTTGGGTTGGGAAGATTCCCTGGAGGAGGGCATGGCAAACCCACTCCAATATTCCTGACAGAGAATTACATACATGGACAGAGGAGCCTGGCGGGCTATAGTTCATGAGGTCACAAAGAGTAACTTTCACTTCACTTCAGAATATGAGTGTGAAACTTAGTGACTTTGCCATTACAGTTTATCAAAGGATACTGAATACAGTTTCCTGTGCTATATATAGGACCTTGTTTTTTGTCCACTCTACATGCAATAGTTTGATCTACCAACCTCAAATTTTGAGTCCAGAATATAAAAAAAAGAATGTTGTTGTTGTTGTCATCATTGAGTTGTGTCTGACTCTGCAAACCCATGGACTGCAACATGCCAGGCTTCCCTTCCTTCACTACCTCCTGGAGCTTGTTCAAATTCATCTCTGTTGAGCTGATGATGCTATCTAACCATCTCATCGTCTGTGGCCCTCTTCTCCTTTTGCCCTCAATCTTTCCCAGCATCAGGATCTTTTCCAGTGAGTCAGCTCTTTGCATCGGGTGGTCAAATATACACATCCTTAACCAAAGTACTTTCATTGGAGTTATGGTATTAAAGCCCAATCAGACAAAGTTCAAAAGAGAATGAGGATAAAGCAACTGAAGTCAAGGAAGGTAGATGATTCCTTGGATGAATTTTGCCTCTTAGTAGGAACTGTTCATCCATAATAGAAGGAGAACAGGCAGAGGCTGTAGGCACAGATTCAGGTCCAGGTTCACAGCTATGCATGTGAACTGAGACCAGTCAGCCTAACTCTGGGCTTTTCTTAAGCCATACTCTGCTCTGAGGGTATGAGTATAAGGTGGACTAAAAATTTGATTGAACATCAGCTGGACATCTTTTTGAGTGATTGTGATAGAAAAAGAGAAGCTCAGAGGACTTGGGGTTGTACAGAGAAATGATTGTAAGGCTATAGAATTTAGCTGGAGGAGAGTAGAAGATACATGAGACAGTAATTAAATTGTGAAAAGAGGAACAGAGATTCTCACAAAGTTAATGCTGAAGTCAGAGAACTCCAGAAGTTATAAAGTCAGAGAACTTGTCAGACTGTATATGGTTACTTATAAAGTTCTAGAATATAACTCAGTGGCTCAGATGGTAAAGAGACTTGGGTTCAATCTTTGGGTTGGGAAGATTCCCTGGAGGAGGGCATGGCAAACCCACTCCAATATTCCTGACAGAGAATTACATACATGGACAGAGGAGCCTGGCGGGCTATAGTTCATGAGGTCACAAAGAGTAACTTTCACTTCACTTCAGAATATGAGTGTGAAACTTAGTGACTTTGCCATTACAGTTTATCAAAGGATACTGAATACAGTTTCCTGTGCTATATATAGGACCTTGTTTTTTGTCCACTCTACATGCAATAGTTTGATCTACCAACCTCAAATTTTGAGTCCAGAATATAAAAAAAAGAATGTTGTTGTTGTTGTCATCATTGAGTTGTGTCTGACTCTGCAAACCCATGGACTGCAACATGCCAGGCTTCCCTTCCTTCACTACCTCCTGGAGCTTGTTCAAATTCATCTCTGTTGAGCTGATGATGCTATCTAACCATCTCATCGTCTGTGGCCCTCTTCTCCTTTTGCCCTCAATCTTTCCCAGCATCAGGATCTTTTCCAGTGAGTCAGCTCTTTGCATCGGGTGGTCAAAGTACTGGAGCTTCAGTTTCAGCACCAATCCTTCCAACGAATATTCAGGGACGATTTCTTTTACGATTAACTGGTTTGATCCCCTTCCAGTCCAAGGGGCTCTCAAGAGTCTTCTCCAACACCACAGTTTGAATGTGTATAACTGAGTCACTTTGCTATACCACAGACTGGCACAAAATTGTAAATCAAGCATACTTCCATAGAAAAAAGAAACTTGGTTGCTAAAATAGGGTGGACACTTAGGGTGTCATGGTAAGGACCATGAGAAAGGAAGAAGTAGAGGCACAGAACACCCTCAAAAATGAAGAAGCACATGCCATCAACTCCCGAGGAATAATTACCCAGTTATGAAGTGATCTGCTAGAGGGACGACCCCAGCGAGTCTCGGTGTTGAGACTATGGTCTCAGGTAATACCTTATAACATCATGAAATCATTCAGCTGATTGTAATGTAATCTGCATTGCTTTTTCACAGACTTAAGTTTGAGAAATAGGAAAAATAGAATAGAAATAGGAAGTTAAAGAAATACTTTAGAAATATTTATTTTGTATCCTAAAGTGGATAGTCTTCTAAATCATGCCTTAAAATACCCATCTTTTCTACCCCCAAAATAGCGTTTCCTAAGTGAACAACAACTCAGCTCTCAGCCCTTAAGTAGGCAGTATAGACAGCTAGGCAACAGTAAAACCGGTGGCAGACACATCAGAAGAGGAATATAAAATGAATCAAGTGGTGGATGCAAAGAGAAGGAAAAAAAAAAAAAAAAGAAGGGGGAAAATGTATGTTCAAGAGAATCAGAAAATAAACTTATAAGGCTTTACATACAGTTCAGAAAAGCCTACATGTTGTAATAACAGCAAGTAACCAATGGAAATAATTACTCAAGAATTTATACTGCAGGAGAACGCGATATCTCATGAAAGAATAAAATCAAGGTATACCAGTCACTTCTGGTTGACAAATTACAGCAGGTATCTTGGGACTGGGGAAGATTTGGGGTGTTTAAAATCACTCACATCATGTGCTCAATACAATACACTCTATTTGTAATTTATTGTGGAAAGTTTAATTGAACTATTTAATAATGCATCATTTCATTAATGTCACCTACTTCCAACGAATATTCAGGGACGATTTCTTTTACGATTAACTGGTTTGATCCCTTCCAGTCCAAGGGGCTCTCAAGAGTCTTCTCCAACACCACAGTTTGAATGTGTATAACTGAGTCACTTTGCTATACCACAGACTGGCACAAAATTGTAAATCAAGCATACTTCCATAGAAAAAAGAAACTTGGTTGCTAAAATAGGGTGGACACTTAGGGTGTCATGGTAAGGACCATGAGAAAGGAAGAAGTAGAGGCACAGAACACCCTCAAAAATGAAGAAGCACATGCCATCAACTCCCGAGGAATAATTACCCAGTTATGAAGTGATCTGCTAGAGGGACGACCCCAGCGAGTCTCGGTGTTGAGACTATGGTCTCAGGTAATACCTTATAACATCATGAAATCATTCAGCTGATTGTAATGTAATCTGCATTGCTTTTTCACAGACTTAAGTTTGAGAAATAGGAAAAATAGAATAGAAATAGGAAGTTAAAGAAATACTTTAGAAATATTTATTTTGTATCCTAAAGTGGATAGTCTTCTAAATCATGCCTTAAAATACCCATCTTTTCTACCCCCAAAATAGCGTTTCCTAAGTGAACAACAACTCAGCTCTCAGCCCTTAAGTAGGCAGTATAGACAGCTAGGCAACAGTAAAACCGGTGGCAGACACATCAGAAGAGGAATATAAAATGAATCAAGTGGTGGATGCAAAGAGAAGGAAAAAAAAAAAGAAGGGGGAAAATGTATGTTCAAGAGAATCAGAAAATAAACTTATAAGGCTTTACATACAGTTCAGAAAAGCCTACATGTTGTAATAACAGCAAGTAACCAATGGAAATAATTACTCAAGAATTTATACTGCAGGAGAACGCGATATCTCATGAAAGAATAAAATCAAGGTATACCAGTCACTTCTGGTTGACAAATTACAGCAGGTATCTTGGGACTGGGGAAGATTTGGGGTGTTTAAAATCACTCACATCATGTGCTCAATACAATACACTCTATTTGTAATTTATTGTGGAAAGTTTAATTGAACTATTTAATAATGCATCATTTCATTAATGTCACCTACTTCATAATTCACAAATAATGCTTTTGAATGCTTATTGAAAACACAAATGCTACAAGTATTAGCAGTGCTGGAATCCAAATGACACTTAGAAATGTTAAAAAGTAAACAGAAAGTGTTCAAGCAACAATGGAGGCTCTCAGGCTGGTTTTGCTAGCATCTTCTTTCTGCAAGCTGGGGTGACACAGTGAACATTGAAATATGTTTGGTTATACAATCACTCCTCTCTTAATATAAACCACAGTGTTCCTTCAAGAGCTTGACTCAACTTTTCATTTTAATAGAGCATTAAAAAGATAGTAATCTCAACTAGATCATTATCATATAAATTTCTTACTGTGATGACAGAAGAGGTAGGAAAAAATCTAAGAAAAACAAATTAGAATGGCTTTGATTTCTATTGAATTTGCCTGTGAAGTCTCAAGTAATCCCTTAAAGACTTGTCCACACCTTCATTATGTAAAGGTAATCCTCAGTTACTTTTTCATGATTTTAAAGGAAAATTACTTTGAGAACAAATGTTAACCGCACATCACTGGTTTTATAATAAAGATAAAAAACTTGGGGTTGGAATGGTGTTACTTAAACAATTTAATTAAGAAATGATCCTGATCTGTCCTTAGTACAGCAAACATGATTGAACATATACATATTTGTTCTGTTGGCTTAACTGGCAGGAAACATTGTTCCTTAATTCTCGTTTACACATTCCTCCTCATTTTCATAACAACACTGAGCAAAACCAAACAGCACATTTCTACGGGATTATAGCACTTCTCAGATAGTCTTAATCACTTAAACAGCATTATTAGGTGCAAGGCTTAACACTAAAATATGCTAATTATGCACAAAGGCACTGCCTATCCTTAAGGAAGGCGTCTGAACAAGGCAGAAGAGTATCTCTACATAGGTCTTATCCTAATTAAGGAGGCATCAAATAACTTGCAATTTCACTTCTGGTTGACAAATTACAGCAGGTATCTTGGGACTGGGGAAGATTTGGGGTGTTTAAAATCACTCACATCATGTGCTCAATACAATACACTCTATTTGTAATTTATTGTGGAAAGTTTAATTGAACTATTTAATAATGCATCATTTCATTAATGTCACCTACTTCATAATTCACAAATAATGCTTTTGAATGCTTATTGAAAACACAAATGCTACAAGTATTAGCAGTGCTGGAATCCAAATGACACTTAGAAATGTTAAAAAGTAAACAGAAAGTGTTCAAGCAACAATGGAGGCTCTCAGGCTGGTTTTGCTAGCATCTTCTTTCTGCAAGCTGGGGTGACACAGTGAACATTGAAATATGTTTGGTTATACAATCACTCCTCTCTTAATATAAACCACAGTGTTCCTTCAAGAGCTTGACTCAACTTTTCATTTTAATAGAGCATTAAAAAGATAGTAATCTCAACTAGATCATTATCATATAAATTTCTTACTGTGATGACAGAAGAGGTAGGAAAAAATCTAAGAAAAACAAATTAGAATGGCTTTGATTTCTATTGAATTTGCCTGTGAAGTCTCAAGTAATCCCTTAAAGACTTGTCCACACCTTCATTATGTAAAGGTAATCCTCAGTTACTTTTTCATGATTTTAAAGGAAAATTACTTTGAGAACAAATGTTAACCGCACATCACTGGTTTTATAATAAAGATAAAAAACTTGGGGTTGGAATGGTGTTACTTAAACAATTTAATTAAGAAATGATCCTGATCTGTCCTTAGTACAGCAAACATGATTGAACATATACATATTTGTTCTGTTGGCTTAACTGGCAGGAAACATTGTTCCTTAATTCTCGTTTACACATTCCTCCTCATTTTCATAACAACACTGAGCAAAACCAAACAGCACATTTCTACGGGATTATAGCACTTCTCAGATAGTCTTAATCACTTAAACAGCATTATTAGGTGCAAGGCTTAACACTAAAATATGCTAATTATGCACAAAGGCACTGCCTATCCTTAAGGAAGGCGTCTGAACAAGGCAGAAGAGTATCTCTACATAGGTCTTATCCTATAAGGACTTAAAGGATTTATGGTCATCAAATAACTTGCAATTTTAGGAAGTATTTTTGGCCACTTGTAGAAAAGGCTATAGTCAAATTACAGTTTCATGATAACAGTACCAGAACATTTTAGAGTTTGCACTGCCCAGTTTTACCTTTAAAAATTGAGTCCCCTTGTTTACTTGGATATATAATAATTTCCATTTTGGATGAGTTAATTCCCTTCACTTTCCATGTGCATACCCATCCCCCATCATCCATTTGTTGCATTCCATGTCATTAACACATTTACTGTAAATTCCCCAAATATTGATGAGCATCTGAGAGTTTCTTTCTCCTGGAGACAGAAACCTTTGTAAATTAGTTTATTCCAGAGGCAACCGAGAATCCCGATCTCTTTCACATGCCTTAGTGTGTGTCTAAGGACTTGTTTGCCTCCTGAATCATAAAGCATCTCTGGATTTCCAGACAGAAGATGCTTGCCACTAACCTTATGTCTGTTTGTCAAATGTTTTAGGTGCTCCAAATTGCCCACATCCATGATGTCTCTTCAGTTAACTTTGAGAAAGGGGGAAGGGACTACAAATGTCAGTAGGGTTCTCTGTGTTCAGGCCCTCGTCTTTAATAATATCTCAAGCATTTCTTTATTAGATACTCAGAATTCTCACAGTTAAAAGTGAAAGATGAGGTATGAATGCATGTCTAAACAAGAGAAAAGTGTGTAGAGAGAAGGGAGTTAGTTGGCTTAAGAAACCTGAGCATTAAATTCAGAGTATCCTTGATACAACAGACCCACATTATATCATCAATGTTCAATTTCTCCTGATTTCTGAACTCTGCTTTCCTCCCATGTCTTCTCTGTGCTTACTTAGGCTACCTCAACTCTCCAGTGGCAAAATGGTTGCCAGAAGCTCCAGATGTGCCATATTTCCTGGAACCTAATCATGGCTGATTCTAAGGGAAAAAATTAATTTTATGTACCAGCAAGGAAAAAGCTGACCTTCAAATAATAACACAATAGTTACTCATGACATAGAATGCAAAATGCACCCTAATCTCAGAGTTATTAACATCTAAGTGAAAATGGAACATCCTAAAATCAATGAAGGGCTTCCCTGGTGGCTCACTGGTAAAGAAGCCAACCTACCAATACAGGAGATGCAGGTTCAATCCCTGGGTCAGGAAGATCCCCCAAGAGAAGGAAATGACAACCCACTCCAGTATTCTTGCCTGGAAAATCCCATGGACAGAGGAGCCTGAGAGGCTACAGTCCAAGAGGTCACAAAAGAGTTGAACACAACTTAGTGGCTAAACAATGACAACAAAAATCAATGAAATATGACTGACCATTTTCTCAGCAGCACTTACCAAGAAAAGTTAGACTTAAATAAGATCATGCCTATCTCTGAATGAATTAGAGTGGCTGGCTGGCCAGAAAACCAGTATAGGTTGATCAATTTCACTTAAGCCTTTTAGACCAATAGTAGGGAAAGGTTGGTTTCCATGAAGAAAAAATAACATCTCTTCCAGAGTAAGAAGGAATAAATTCTAGAAAAAATAAAATAATAAATGCCTAATAGTATAAATCCATATAATAATAAAACCACAGAATTGCTGACTCTCTTCAGATAACTGTAAGTGCCTTCACTGAATATTTGATCTCTATTCCAAGAAGAATTTTAGAACTCTAGATGAATTTATAGAGAAGGAAGAATAACATTTGAGGGAGCTGAACAGTATCTGAAAATATTTACTTCTTTTTTAAAAGACTGTTTCTATTTTTATCATCTCTTTCTTGTTTCAAATTTATTCACAATACAGAAACCACCTACTATTAGTCCTGAGGCCTATAGCATCAAGGCTATAAATATTTTTAGTCAATGAAACATTATGTTAGTATTCTTCCAGTAATATATTTGTTTGGATTGTACCCAAAATGTGTGCTCAATTTCATCTTATGTTTTAGTAATGATGCAACTTATATAATAACTTAGAAGTAGTTGAGCACCCCATTCAGCACTTTCATCACCAAAGGGAACAGACAATAAACAATGAAAAGCTCCTCTGTAGATCCTTATAATCTAATAATAAGAATAGCTAGTTAATTTTAATTTAGACTATAGACAAAAACTAGTAAGTACCATAAAGAGACAATTGGAGAATTTTAGTTGTTTGGTTTTTCCTGCCAATGGGTAGCACTGATGCCCCTTTGCTAGGAGTCAGACCCTTTTTAACTTCGAGAGATACAGCCAAAGCTGCCCTCTAGTCTGGCCATCCAGGATTAAGAAGTTCATTGGTCTCAAATTCACCATAGAGCAGCTACTCCAGTATTCTTGCCTGGAAAATCCCATGGACAGAGGAGCCTGAGAGGCTACAGTCCAAGAGGTCACAAAAGAGTTGAACACAACTTAGTGGCTAAACAATGACAACAAAAATCAATGAAATATGACTGACCATTTTCTCAGCAGCACTTACCAAGAAAAGTTAGACTTAAATAAGATCATGCCTATCTCTGAATGAATTAGAGTGGCTGGCTGGCCAGAAAACCAGTATAGGTTGATCAATTTCACTTAAGCCTTTTAGACCAATAGTAGGGAAAGGTTGGTTTCCATGAAGAAAAAATAACATCTCTTCCAGAGTAAGAAGGAATAAATTCTAGAAAAAATAAAATAATAAATGCCTAATAGTATAAATCCATATAATAATAAAACCACAGAATTGCTGACTCTCTTCAGATAACTGTAAGTGCCTTCACTGAATATTTGATCTCTATTCCAAGAAGAATTTTAGAACTCTAGATGAATTTATAGAGAAGGAAGAATAACATTTGAGGGAGCTGAACAGTATCTGAAAATATTTACTTCTTTTTTAAAAGACTGTTTCTATTTTTATCATCTCTTTCTTGTTTCAAATTTATTCACAATACAGAAACCACCTACTATTAGTCCTGAGGCCTATAGCATCAAGGCTATAAATATTTTTAGTCAATGAAACATTATGTTAGTATTCTTCCAGTAATATATTTGTTTGGATTGTACCCAAAATGTGTGCTCAATTTCATCTTATGTTTTAGTAATGATGCAACTTATATAATAACTTAGAAGTAGTTGAGCACCCCATTCAGCACTTTCATCACCAAAGGGAACAGACAATAAACAATGAAAAGCTCCTCTGTAGATCCTTATAATCTAATAATAAGAATAGCTAGTTAATTTTAATTTAGACTATAGACAAAAACTAGTAAGTACCATAAAGAGACAATTGGAGAATTTTAGTTGTTTGGTTTTTCCTGCCAATGGGTAGCACTGATGCCCCTTTGCTAGGAGTCAGACCCTTTTTAACTTCGAGAGATACAGCCAAAGCTGCCCTCTAGTCTGGCCATCCAGGATTAAGAAGTTCATTGGTCTCAAATTCACCATAGAGCAGCTACGCTGCAGCCCTCAGGGGGCAGTGACCAAAGGAATCTCTGAGTGACAGGCAGCAGAATCAAAGTGGCTGGAGAATTGAAGAGCTATTTAAGATTCAGCCATTATGCAAGAGTCTCTACTCTGTAAACAGGAAGATGCTTTTTCATTTATTACCATTTTGAAAGTGGAATGTAAATTCAGCAACAAAAGCAGCCAGTGAAACAAGAGCAGCCAAATAATGAAAGAGAAGCAGACAGAACATTAGGATACAGGTGACCCCAAAGAGCTCCAGTGAAAAAACTGTGAGAATGAGAAACAGTCTCTATAAGGATTCACAGCAAAGCCTTGACAGAAATACTAAAAAACTGAGCACTCAGCCACTCCGAAGAATGCATGTGTGTTCCACAGTCGCTTAGTTGTGTCTGACTCTTCGCCACCCTTTGCACTACAGCCCTCCAGGCTCCTCTGTCCATGGGATTTTTCAGGCAAGAATAGTAGAGTGGGTTGCCACTTCCTAGTCCAGGGGATCTCACCAGCGATCAAACTTGCATCTCTGTGGCTCCTGCATTGCAGGCAGATTCTTTACCCGCTGAGCCATCAGGGAAAATTATTCTTAAGAGGGTAAAGTTTAAATCTTTGGTAACACATGCAAAAAGATGATTTAAGAGGCTGAGAACGAAAGGAACATGGTTAAGCAGCTTTTGGATGCCATAAGCTATTCATTTAGATACAATTTCATTTAGACTCTACAACTTTAGGAGACCAATATTGTTCTGTGTTACAGATGAAAACACTAAAGCAAAGAGGACTTAATTTCTTTAAGGAAACATACAAAACTGAGGAAAGGAGTACTATTTACTAGGCATTCATTCATAAATTCAAAAAATATTTATAGTACCTTCTATGGGCCAGGTACTTATACTTACTTAATTATAGTCGAAGTCCATGATATATTTTTAAATAAGAATTCTAAAATTAGTAATAACATCTTTAGAATGCCAATGGGTAGCACTTCCTTGCTAGAGTCAGCCCTAGGTCACAAAGCTGCCCTCTAGTCTGGCCATCCAGGATTAAGAAGTTCATTGGTCTCAAATTCACCATAGAGCAGCTACGCTGCAGCCCTCAGGGGGCAGTGACCAAAGGAATCTCTGAGTGACAGGCAGCAGAATCAAAGTGGCTGGAGAATTGAAGAGCTATTTAAGATTCAGCCATTATGCAAGAGTCTCTACTCTGTAAACAGGAAGATGCTTTTTCATTTATTACCATTTTGAAAGTGGAATGTAAATTCAGCAACAAAAGCAGCCAGTGAAACAAGAGCAGCCAAATAATGAAAGAGAAGCAGACAGAACATTAGGATACAGGTGACCCCAAAGAGCTCCAGTGAAAAAACTGTGAGAATGAGAAACAGTCTCTATAAGGATTCACAGCAAAGCCTTGACAGAAATACTAAAAAACTGAGCACTCAGCCACTCCGAAGAATGCATGTGTGTTCCACAGTCGCTTAGTTGTGTCTGACTCTTCGCCACCCTTTGCACTACAGCCCTCCAGGCTCCTCTGTCCATGGGATTTTTCAGGCAAGAATAGTAGAGTGGGTTGCCACTTCCTAGTCCAGGGGATCTCACCAGCGATCAAACTTGCATCTCTGTGGCTCCTGCATTGCAGGCAGATTCTTTACCCGCTGAGCCATCAGGGAAAATTATTCTTAAGAGGGTAAAGTTTAAATCTTTGGTAACACATGCAAAAAGATGATTTAAGAGGCTGAGAACGAAAGGAACATGGTTAAGCAGCTTTTGGATGCCATAAGCTATTCATTTAGATACAATTTCATTTAGACTCTACAACTTTAGGAGACCAATATTGTTCTGTGTTACAGATGAAAACACTAAAGCAAAGAGGACTTAATTTCTTTAAGGAAACATACAAAACTGAGGAAAGGAGTACTATTTACTAGGCATTCATTCATAAATTCAAAAAATATTTATAGTACCTTCTATGGGCCAGGTACTTATACTTACTTAATTATAGTCGAAGTCCATGATATATTTTTAAATAAGAATTCTAAAATTAGTAAATACACATTCCTTTAGAAGGAATCTAAAACATAAGAAAAATAATATGAAAGAATAAACTGATTTGAAAAATAACTAAATAGAACTTTAGAAATTCAAAATAAGGACTTTGTGATTTTTTTTTAATGCAGCAGATAGACTCAAATAACTGACACTTCCTGGGCACTTACTATAAACCAGATTTTGTTCAAAGCATCCACTTACGTTGTCCTTACAACCCAGCTTTGAGGTAGGTATTATTAGAAACAGCAGATACACGAAAAGGGGAACTTGCTCAGAGTCACATGGCCAATTAGAGATGCCAGAATTTGAATCTGGTATTGCAGTCTTCAGTTTTTAAAGTATGTTAAACAGGACTTTCCTGGTGACTCAGTGGTTAAGAATTTGCCTGCCAATGCAGGGGACTTGGGTTCAAGCCCTGGTCCGGGAAGATTCCACATGCCATGGGATGGCTAAGCCTGTGATCCACAACTACTGAAGCCCATGTGCCCCAGAGCCAGTGCTCTGCAACGGAAGAAGAGAAGCCACCATAATGAGAAGCCTGCGTACTGCAACTAGAGAGTAATCCCAACTCACCACAGCTACAGAAAAGCCTATACAGCAACAAAGACCATGCAGAGCCAAAAATACATACATAAATAAGTGAATTAATTTAACAAAAGCTAAACAAAGATACAAAAATTGGGGTACAATTCACATACCATACAATTCACTTCTTTCAAGTATACAGTTCAATAGTTTTTAGTAAATTCCACAGTTATGCAATCATCACCACAATCTAATTTTAGACCTTTTCATCACTCACAAAACAAAACCCATGTCCTTCCCCTGCATTCCTAGGCAACCATTAAACCACTTTCATTAGCTTTACCTATTCTGGACATTTCACACAAATGAAATCATGCAATAATACAATATGTGTCTTGGTAACCGGCTGCTCTTACTTAGCATAATGTTTAAAAAGTTCATCCATATTGTAGCATGCATTAATACCTCATTCCCTTTTTTACTGTCAAATAATATTTTATTGTGTGAACAGACTATACAATTAATCCATTAATTTGATGATGGATATTGAAACTGTTTCCTCTCTTTGTTATAAGTTGAATAATGCTGTATGAATAATGCAGCTATGAATGTTCATGTACAAGTCTTGTGTGGATGAGTTTTCTTCCCTCTTACACGTATAGGTAAGAGTGGAGTTACTGGGTCATATGTAACTTTATGTTTACATTTTGAAAACCTGCCAAATGATTCCCCAAATAGCTACCCCATGTTACATTCACTTTACATTCTGGCTGGCATGAAGTGATATCACATGGTGGTACTGATCTGCATTTCTCTATTGAGACGGTGAAGGGCAGGGAAGCCTGGCATGCTGCAGTCCATGGGGTCACAAAGAGTCAGACATGACTGACCAACTGAATAGAACTGACTGACTAATGATGTAGAATATATTTTCACGTGCTTAGTGGTCATTTCTGTATCTTTTTTTTTTTTGGAGAAATGCCTATTGAGATATTTCGCTCTCATAGTCTCAATACAAATTATTTGCATTGACTTTAACCTATCTATTAGCAAGAAGTCTATGAATAGGTTAGCAGGATAGAATAGAAGGGAGGTAGTTATTAAATGAAGAAACTCTAAGTCTGTGATAGGAAGTCCTTTGCTGTGGGACTTGCCGAGCCCAGAACACCAAAACTGGTGTAAATGCCACCCTAGAGGAAACAAAAGTAAAAGGCTTTAAAACAGACAATTAAGATTGAAGCTTCAGACTATGCTAGATCACTCCTGTCCCTTTCCACAAATAATTCTTCAACAAATTAACTGGCTTCATTCAAACATGCATATAGCAGTAAGAAAGGATCAGATGCGGGCTTCCTTGGTGGTCCAGTGGGTAAGGACACCTCTTTGCAGTGCAAGGGGCGCCAGTTCGATCCCTGGCCTAGGAAGATCCCACGTGTCACGGAGCAGCTGGACCGATGTGTCCAATTGCCGAGCTGGAGCTCTGGAGCGCATGCGCCCAGAGCCGGCGCTCTGCGACAACAGAGGCCACTGCGATGGGAGGCCCACAGGAGCCAAAGAACAAAGATGGATGAAAATAGATAAAAGAAAGACCAAGAGAAGTGGCCCTCCTCCCACCCCCTTCCCAACCCTCCCCACCCCGCATAAAAGAAAGGATTAGATGGATGAAAATATGCATATAGTTGACTTTCCTATAAAAGAAAATTTATATAATATCCAAATTATTTAAACTTTTAGCAGGAGATTTTATTTAATATATAAGACATACTACTGGACCAGAAAACATCTACAAAGATATGTCTTATAAATATAAAAATGTATCTTAGTATAAATAACATTACTAAATATTAAGGATAAAAGAAAAATATATGCCTTCAGAAGGGAAAAGATGATGTCCAATGAGAAGTGTCACCTATCTTTGTTTCAGGCTTTTCTATAGGAATACTCCATATATGAAGACAGTGAAAAGATGCCTATAAAGTACTGAGGGTAAGAAAGTGAAGTAACAATTCTATGCCCACCAAAGTGGTCTATCGCCTGCAAAGAACCAGAGAAACTGCAACACCTGTGAGCTCTTCTTGTAAAATTACCAGTCAATGAAACCAACCAACAGATGTCTCAATACAAATTATTTGCATTGACTTTAACCTATCTATTAGCAAGAAGTCTATGAATAGGTTAGCAGGATAGAATAGAAGGGAGGTAGTTATTAAATGAAGAAACTCTAAGTCTGTGATAGGAAGTCCTTTGCTGTGGGACTTGCCGAGCCCAGAACACCAAAACTGGTGTAAATGCCACCCTAGAGGAAACAAAAGTAAAAGGCTTTAAAACAGACAATTAAGATTGAAGCTTCAGACTATGCTAGATCACTCCTGTCCCTTTCCACAAATAATTCTTCAACAAATTAACTGGCTTCATTCAAACATGCATATAGCAGTAAGAAAGGATCAGATGCGGGCTTCCTTGGTGGTCCAGTGGGTAAGGACACCTCTTTGCAGTGCAAGGGGCGCCAGTTCGATCCCTGGCCTAGGAAGATCCCACGTGTCACGGAGCAGCTGGACCGATGTGTCCAATTGCCGAGCTGGAGCTCTGGAGCGCATGCGCCCAGAGCCGGCGCTCTGCGACAACAGAGGCCACTGCGATGGGAGGCCCACAGGAGCCAAAGAACAAAGATGGATGAAAATAGATAAATGAAAGACCAAGAGAAGTGGCCCTCCTCCCACCCCCTTCCCAACCTTCCCCACCCCCCGCATAAAAGAAAGGATTAGATGGATGAAAATATGCATATAGTTGACTTTCCTATAAAAGAAAATTTATATAATATCCAAATTATTTAAACTTTTAGCAGGAGATTTTATTTAATATATAAGACATACTACTGGACCAGAAAACATCTACAAAGATATGTCTTATAAATATAAAAATGTATCTTAGTATAAATAACATTACTAAATATTAAGGATAAAAGAAAAATATATGCCTTCAGAAGGGAAAAGATGATGTCCAATGAGAAGTGTCACCTATCTTTGTTTCAGGCTTTTCTATAGGAATACTCCATATATGAAGACAGTGAAAAGATGCCTATAAAGTACTGAGGGTAAGAAAGTGAAGTAACAATTCTATGCCCACCAAAGTGGTCTATCGCCTGCAAAGAACCAGAGAAACTGCAACACCTGTGAGCTCTTCTTGTAAAATTACCAGTCAATGAAACCAACCAACAGATGACTCAAAATAATGACCTCAGGGAAGAAGTCATGGGCAAAACACTAACAAAGAATTCTGAATCTATTTCATTGTAGAATTCAACACAATACTTAAGAGAGAAAGATTCTTCATTTTAAGGGAAATTATGACAATTTCATCAAGTGGTATGATGTGTCTGTTTTAAGTAAATATTACATTTAATTGGATTACTTGTATGGTTATTTAGAGACAAAACTTAGGTATGGTATGCTCCATGATTGGAGTGCATATGCTTGTTGAGCGCACATTGATATAAAAAGTTCTTTCTCATGTAATTTAATTAATTGCAGTGGGAGGTTGTATTAGCTTACTAAGTAAACATCAGCCTCATAAACCTTATTACAGATTTTTGTCTTTTCCCAAACTTTAAAATGGTCTAAATAACAGTATATTTATCTTATTTTTAAAAATTATCCTTTTTCTGGCATGTCTTACATTGTCTTCAAAATCTCTTCTACAGTTGTTATCTGCTAAGGTTTTCTGTTTTACTTAAGTTAGTTTCATTTACTCAAAAATCACCCAGTTCCTTTTGGCTAGAAAATCATTCAGCTCCTCTTGATTTTCAAACTGAATGCCGTAAAATTGCAAGCAATTGTCTCATATCTCTTCCATATCTTTTATTATATTGTTTCCTCCATCCCAACCCATCAAGATGGAATTGTTAAGAAGTTTTTACTGCCCAACTCCACACACACACACACACACAAATCTCTAGGATACTGACTCCTTAATCCCTGGATGTCACTGAACTATAAAAGAAATGCAGTTTGTTCAGTTTAGATTTTAAGTCATAAAATTGCACACAGGTAAAATTATCTTTGATTATCCTTGACCACAAAATGAAGTCATTGTCTTGATTTTACAAGCTATACTATTTAAACAATATGTATCTTTAAATAGTAGAGTCACTCAACAACAAAGACACACACTCAGATGTGTGAGAAATATCACTGACAGAAGAAATACATCTTCCATCTCATACTCATTCAGGGGTATCTGCTTATTAAATGAAGTGAAAGATGAAATTGATAACAGAATTTAAATCTCTGTCTCTCCTTCCTCTTTTTCCTCCCCTGCTACCAAACCAAATAATTTAGATCAAGGCAGTTACTGGGTTTTTCCATATCAGAATAAATATATCATCTATTTCAAACCTAAAACTTAAAAATATATAGTCACAACATCATCTTCAATTTACCACATACCATTTTTCTTCTGGAGATGTTGAGCTCTTCTGTGAATTTCCTTTAGCTACAACACTGATATGAGTATATTTTTCGTTAAAGGATAAAGTGACATACTCTCTGAACTCCTGAATTCTGGGAAATTTTTGTTTCCTTTGGTTGGTTATACAGATGGCATCTTGGCTGGGAATATGATTCTTGAACTATAATTTCTCAGTCATCTATTAAAGTAATCCCACTGTTTTCTAGCATACAATGTTACAAATGATATGCTCAGTTATGGAAAGCTGTGATTTTTCTTTCCAGGTTATCTCATCTCTGGAAAGTTCTAAGACTTTCTTTTTTATTCCTGAAATCCTGAAAAGCCACTAAGATAGGCCTTGGTGTAAGACTTTGTAAATTAATTCTTTCCTGGCTCACAGGAGGGTTTTCCAATGAGCAAACTCAAATCCGTTTTTAACCCAGTCAATTCTTTTTAATGATGAAGTTATTACCATTCTATTTCTTCATTTTTCTCCCTGTGGAACTCCTAGTGTTTATATGTATGTTTTGAGGATATGTTCTCTGAGGTTATTATTTTTTGTTTAATAATATTCATCACTGTGTAATTTTACTCTATATTGTTAGAATTTTCTACTATTTAATCTTCAGGGGGAAAAAAACTTGTTTCTCATGAGTGACTCTCCACTTTAGTAGCCTTTTCTAGCATGGGATCTGAATTGTAACTACTGATGTATTAAGACTGTCTTTTGATTCTCTCTCTGATTCAGCCACAAAGGAAGTCATTTATTCTTCAGTAACTAGGTCTCCTTAAGCTGTTATTATTCTTTAAATAGTAGAGTCACTCAACAACAAAGACACACACTCAGATGTGTGAGAAATATCACTGACAGAAGAAATACATCTTCCATCTCATACTCATTCAGGGGTATCTGCTTATTAAATGAAGTGAAAGATGAAATTGATAACAGAATTTAAATCTCTGTCTCTCCTTCCTCTTTTTCCTCCCCTGCTACCAAACCAAATAATTTAGATCAAGGCAGTTACTGGGTTTTTCCATATCAGAATAAATATATCATCTATTTCAAACCTAAAACTTAAAAATATATAGTCACAACATCATCTTCAATTTACCACATACCATTTTTCTTCTGGAGATGTTGAGCTCTTCTGTGAATTTCCTTTAGCTACAACACTGATATGAGTATATTTTTCGTTAAAGGATAAAGTGACATACTCTCTGAACTCCTGAATTCTGGGAAATTTTTGTTTCCTTTGGTTGGTTATACAGATGGCATCTTGGCTGGGAATATGATTCTTGAACTATAATTTCTCAGTCATCTATTAAAGTAATCCCACTGTTTTCTAGCATACAATGTTACAAATGATATGCTCAGTTATGGAAAGCTGTGATTTTTCTTTCCAGGTTATCTCATCTCTGGAAAGTTCTAAGACTTTCTTTTTTATTCCTGAAATCCTGAAAAGCCACTAAGATAGGCCTTGGTGTAAGACTTTGTAAATTAATTCTTTCCTGGCTCACAGGAGGGTTTTCCAATGAGCAAACTCAAATCCGTTTTTAACCCAGTCAATTCTTTTTAATGATGAAGTTATTACCATTCTATTTCTTCATTTTTCTCCCTGTGGAACTCCTAGTGTTTATATGTATGTTTTGAGGATATGTTCTCTGAGGTTATTATTTTTTGTTTAATAATATTCATCACTGTGTAATTTTACTCTATATTGTTAGAATTTTCTACTATTTAATCTTCAGGGGGAAAAAAACTTGTTTCTCATGAGTGACTCTCCACTTTAGTAGCCTTTTCTAGCATGGGATCTGAATTGTAACTACTGATGTATTAAGACTGTCTTTTGATTCTCTCTCTGATTCAGCCACAAAGGAAGTCATTTATTCTTCAGTAACTAGGTCTCCTTAAGCTGTTATTATTCTTTGCTGAAAGATTTATGTCCCACTGGTACTTGTACAGTGATGATATCCTCATCATTGCTCTTTACCAATTGGAGCCACAGTTTACCGAGTGGCAGAAAGCACAGGATTTTGTACTTTATGGTCAACACTGAAGGCACTGGTAGTTGTTAACAACTGATGATATACAATGGAACAATTTGAGTTTCAGTATCCTCCCCACGTATGCAATAGCTCACCAAGTCCAAGCCCTAGAGTCAGGAGCAATTCAACTGCTGGGCAGTTTGCCTCCAGGTTCATAAGGATTCCCAGGTTTGGGTGGGCCCTTCCCAGAGAACACAGCGGAAGAAGTC
This sequence comes from Tragulus kanchil, assembly GCA_022376925.1. Lineage (NCBI taxonomy): Eukaryota > Metazoa > Chordata > Mammalia > Artiodactyla > Tragulidae > Tragulus > Tragulus kanchil. The sequence goes on along the minus strand of JAIOJX010000004.1, from coordinate 236,837,134 downwards.
AGGTGTTGCTACTCCTGAGTAAATGTAGGTGTATCTTTAGTGATCCTCTTAAAACCCAAGAAAGCCAGGTCTTCTTTCCAGTTCTCATGCTTCTCCACAGCCATCAATTTCTGGACAAGTAATACCTATACCTCTGCATGCTACTAGTTACTTACTAAATATTTGTTAAATGCATTACTTAATGTCACATGAGTTGGGAATGGGTAATGATCATGGTTTCCCTGCTCTTGGCCAAGTGACCTTCCTATTATAAGCTCTTTCATCTTGATTATATGCTGTTGTCCTCATGGTTATAGTGGTTAACTCTGCTTGCCACATTGTGGTCTTTCTCTGTATGTGTTCACATAACATCCATTTGTGACTCTGACTGATTAGCAGGGCCACCTCAGGAAATACGCTTCAGCTTTCTTGTATCTCAGTTTCTCTAAAATTGAGTATAAAATGACATGAAGGTTTTTGATCTTATAAAAGTGTAAAATGTCATTACTTTAATGCTAGGTTTTGTGATTGTTAAAAACATAATAATACTCTGTACTCCTTCAGTGCCTTTTATCTGAGAATGTCAAAGTGTTTCATAAACTTTTACTAATTAATCAAACACCATTGTAACATAGGGACAGTGTTATTATCTCTACTTAATGGACTGGAAACAAGAGTTCACTGGATTATAGACTGAAGGACAGACTCCAGTCAGGGCAATTGTAGAACAAGAGCCAGAGTAACTTTGTCTGGACTTTGTTCTTAAGGACACCAGCCCATTGAAGGGCCTCTCTCTTCATGACAAAATAATTATACCCTATAAAATTTTTATTTTGCCTTCAAGGCAGAAGAAAATACTTCCCACTCATTCTTCCTGTCTCTTGAATATAACCTTAACCCAAGGGAGATATGTAGACGAGTTCCTCATTTCTTGGCATCTCAGGGAGACAAATCTCTCAAAAGCAGATGAGTGGACCATAGAGAGGATGCTCACAAATTTCTTCAGCGGTTTTTATAGAAATGGCTTGTGTAAAAGTTTATTGTAAAGCAACATATATGTCCTATATCACTTTTAATAATTAATATGTTTTTATACATCAATTGAGCATCTATTATGTGTCATACACTTCTCAATAATGGGGGTACAAGCAGTAAATAAAACAGTTGTTACTCCCCCAAAGCTTCCATTTCACAGGAAATGGAGGTAAAATGAAACAATAAAGAACTACGTATATGTTAGGAAAAGCTAAGAAAAAAATGTGGAGACTTTTTCAGTGGTTCAGTGTCTAACTAAATAACCTATACCTCTGCATGAGTTACTTACTAAATATTTGTTAAATGCATTACTTAATGTCACATGAGTTGGGAATGGGTAATGATCATGGTTTCCCTGCTCTTGGCCAAGTGACCTTCCTATTATAAGCTCTTTCATCTTGATTATATGCTGTTGTCCTCATGGTTATAGTGGTTAACTCTGCTTGCCACATTGTGGTCTTTCTCTGTATGTGTTCACATAACATCCATTTGTGACTCTGACTGATTAGCAGGGCCACCTCAGGAAATACGCTTCAGCTTTCTTGTATCTCAGTTTCTCTAAAATTGAGTATAAAATGACATGAAGGTTTTTGATCTTATAAAAGTGTAAAATGTCATTACTTTAATGCTAGGTTTTGTGATTGTTAAAAACATAATAATACTCTGTACTCCTTCAGTGCCTTTTATCTGAGAATGTCAAAGTGTTTCATAAACTTTTACTAATTAATCAAACACCATTGTAACATAGGGACAGTGTTATTATCTCTACTTAATGGACTGGAAACAAGAGTTCACTGGATTATAGACTGAAGGACAGACTCCAGTCAGGGCAATTGTAGAACAAGAGCCAGAGTAACTTTGTCTGGACTTTGTTCTTAAGGACACCAGCCCATTGAAGGGCCTCTCTCTTCATGACAAAATAATTATACCCTATAAAATTTTTATTTTGCCTTCAAGGCAGAAGAAAATACTTCCCACTCATTCTTCCTGTCTCTTGAATATAACCTTAACCCAAGGGAGATATGTAGACGAGTTCCTCATTTCTTGGCATCTCGGGGAGACAAATCTCTCAAAAGCAGATGAGTGGACCATAGAGAGGATGCTCACAAATTTCTTCAGCGGTTTTTATAGAAATGGCTTGTGTAAAAGTTTATTGTAAAGCAACATATATGTCCTATATCACTTTTAATAATTAATATGTTTTTATACATCAATTGAGCATCTATTATGTGTCATACACTTCTCAATAATGGGGGTACAAGCAGTAAATAAAACAGTTGTTACTCCCCCAAAGCTTCCATTTCACAGGAAATGGAGGTAAAATGAAACAATAAAGAACTACGTATATGTTAGGAAAAGCTAAGAAAAAAATGTGGAGACTTTTTCAGTGGTTCAGTGTCTAAAACTCTGCCCTCCCACTGCAAGGAACCCAGGTTTGATCCTTGGTGAAGGAACTAGATCCCACATGCCACAACTAAGCATTCATTTGCCACAGCTAAAGATCCTATAATGAAGACTGAAGATCCTGTGTCACATCTAAGACCCAACACAGCCAAATAAATAAATATTTTTTAAAAAAGAAAAAGTCAAATTCCAATCCATTTATTGTCTTCTCAGTTACTAATCAGAGACATGTTAAAAGAACATGAAGAAGAAAAATAAAACATGGTAGGCAAATAAAGAAAAGGGGGAAGGCCATGCTATTCTATATAGATGCCAGGAAGCTGGCATTTAAACAGAGACATAAATGAAGTAGAGAGGCCAGTCTATGAATAAATGAGAGGAGATTTTTTTCTGACAAAAGAAACAAGGGCAAATGTCTTGAGGAAAGAGTATGTTTCGCATATTCTAAGACCAATAAGGAAGCCAGAGTGGTCAGAGAAAAGCAAACAAGGTAAAGAGTGAGATGAGATTACAGAGGTGGGGGCAAAGAATAGAGTAGATCACACAAAGCTTTATTGGCCACGAGAAGGGCGCCCTTTTTAAAGAAAAATTTTTTTTTTTTTGGCTATTCTGGGTTTTCTCTGCTGCTGCAAGCTCTTTTCTAGTTGCAGGAGTGGAGGCTACTCTTTAGTTGAGGTCAGCAGGCTTCTTGTTGTGGTGACTTCTCTTGTGAAACTCCAGTTTTAGGGCCCACGGGTTTCAATAGTTGCTACACATTGGCTCAATAGTCGTGGCTCATGGGCTTAGTTGCTCGACAGCATGTGGAATCCTCCCAGACCAGGGATTGAACTCATTGGCAGGTGATCTCTTTACCACTGAGCTACCAGGGAAGCCCGGGGTTCCATTTTTATCCCTAGTAATCAGTGAAACAACTGGATGGTTTGGAGCAGAGGAGAGACATGATCCAACCTATGTGTTTAAAAGGTCACCCTAGCTACTATATGGAGAGTAGATCACAAGGAAGGAAGCCAGAGGTTGTTGCAGTACTCTAGACGTGAACCACCGTGGGGCAATGAGACCCCAGAGGAAATATTAAACAGCTGTTTATATGAGTCTGGAATGCAGAGAGAAGGTCCAGGTTGGGCATATGAATGTGGACCAGATGAGATCACCAAGCAAACAAAGGTAGAGGGGAGGAGGAGGAGTGTCAGGCTGAGCCTCAGGATGTCACTGTGTGTAAGTGGGAGATCGAGGAAGAGACCAGAAAGAAGATTCACGCATGAGCAGGGAGGTAGGAGACAAACCCAAGAGAGCAGTGTCTTGGAGCCCAAATGAAAAAGAATACATTTCAAAGAATCACTGACAGCATGAAATGCTGCTGAGCAAAATAAGACCTAAAAACTGACCATTAAATAGTGAAATACTGGTCTCATTAAAGAGCTTTAGAAGAAAATTTTCGAGAGAATAACGACAATAAATTTTCTTAACAGGAATCTCTCTTATCCTTCTATGTGACTGAATTTTGTACTGCTTAGGTCTCCTTCTTATCAGAGATTTCTCCAGTTCTAACTTGCCTTAAATTCATAATACTTGTATTTTCTTGTTGTTTTTTGATTTTGTCTTGCCTATTAGTTAGTAAAACATCATTTCACATTTCATTTATCATTCACTAAACAAATACTTATTCATTATCTGAAAAATATGTTCTTGGAGAGCTATAATGATTTTTATAGAGAATATTTGAAAATTACTGGGAAATAATGGATATTCAGGGAAAATCTTATTATTTTGGTAATATTATTTTTCTAGTGTAATATTTACTCCTATTTCGGATCCTAAATGCTGTAAGCGTAATTTGTTGCAAATAAAGTGGCAATAGAATACTCCTGAGTTAAACAAAATATGGATAACAAAAAATACAGATAGGTCACAAACTTTCTCCCTTTCTATGCAGCTCAATATAGGCCTGCATGTTATAAAACATGTGCTAGATATTATCCAGAAAATGGTCTGGATGAAAGAGACAGAGACAAAACTGAGCCATTTTCCAACAGTATGGGGAATCAGACACTAAACCTAGCCTTTCTGATCAATAAAATATTCATAAAAATTTTCAAAATATATTTAGCAAGAAATCAAGGAATTTCTAGAGACAAAATATAAACCAAAAGCAAGAATGTAAAGAGGTAAATGGATTTTTCGCTCTGTCTTAGTTCAAGTTCCCTAGAAGCAGAACCTGAGGCAGGATTGCAGATACATGGATGTGGTCTCAACTAAAATTTAGTCTTGGTCTGATGCACGAAGTGGAAAGGGCAAGAGAGCTCGGGCGTAAATTTCACTGCAATATTGTTCCTCCCAAGGCAAGTGCACCAGATATTTGAACCCCTGTATTAGTCAACTATTGTCTATGGACTGCTAGAGGCAACTGCATGAGGAAGTCATGAACTTGGACAGTTCTTCAGAAAAGGGAGGGAGTTTGAAAGTTTAGCAGCCACTCTATATCAGCTACAGCATGTGAGCACCATCCTAGTCAAAGGGTCTGAGGAGGGGACTCTCATAATCACTACAACACTATTACAGCCTACCCCTTGCACCCAAGAGATACATTTTCTTCTTATATCATGTTCACTCCAGCTGGTTACAGTGTCTCCAGGGTGCTATGATATTAATTCTTGGGAAAACTTAGGAGGGAAGTACTATGGGAATGAATAGAGTTCCCATTGCTGTGGCTGATCTCTGAGAGAAAACCGATACATATCTGCTAACCTTCCATCAGTCCAGGACAGCACTTCAACAGTCGAATGACTTTCATAATGGGGTGATCCACATTCTCGTCCCTGAGGGGTTGAACCTCATCAGGCCATGATGACTTTACATGTCCATATACAACTAAAACTGGGTTCAAAGATACCCCAAAATGTACCACACACATCCTACCAGCCACAACACCTAACAGTAGTCATATCTCCTTATGAAGATCAGGATCAGTGACACTTGCTTCTTCTGCAAGCACAGGGAACTCAAAATGACTACATGGCAGCTGTATCTTTAAATGCAGACAGACTCTTAACTCTGAGTATTGGGTACTACTATTCCCACTACTAGCCAAGACCTCTAGACCCACTGAACCCAAATTTGTGACAACAAGAAACACAACTGTCCCCTTGGTAGTTCACTGTAAGGGTCAACTTCTATTTTCATCCTTGGATTTCTGAACCTATTGATTCTACCTACTGGGGAATGTGCTCACTCAGTTGTGTCCAGCTCTTTGCTGCCCCGTGGACGACAGCCCATCAGGATCCCCTGTCCATGGGGCTTTCCAAGTAAGAATACTGGAGTGGTTGCCACTTCCTACCCAGAGGATTTTCCCAACCCAGAGATCAAACCCACATCTCATGTGTTTCCTGCATTGGAATGGATATTCTTCACCACTAGCTCAATAAATAGTAGTTGCTGGTTTAAAGAATGTATTTCATCTTAAAGTAGAGCCCTATGGAGGATGTCTTGGTACCTTTGAACCCCTTATATCAGCTACGGGCATGCATGGGGGAAAACCAGTTCTTCAGAAAAGGGAGGAGTTTGAAAGTTTAGCAGCCACTCTATATCAGCTACAGCATGTGAGCACCATCCTAGTCAAAGGGTCTGAGGAGGGGACTCTCATAATCACTACAACACTATTACAGCCTACCCCTTGCACCCAAGAGATACATTTTCTTCTTATATCATGTTCACTCCAGCTGGTTACAGTGTCTCCAGGGTGCTATGATATTAATTCTTGGGAAAACTTAGGAGGGAAGTACTATGGGAATGAATAGAGTTCCCATTGCTGTGGCTGATCTCTGAGAGAAAACCGATACATATCTGCTAACCTTCCATCAGTCCAGGACAGCACTTCAACAGTCGAATGACTTTCATAATGGGGTGATCCACATTCTCGTCCCTGAGGGTTGAACCTCATCAGGCCATGATGACTTTACATGTCCATATACAACTAAAACTGGGTTCAAAGATACCCCAAAATGTACCACACACATCCTACCAGCCACAACACCTAACAGTAGTCATATCTCCTTATGAAGATCAGGATCAGTGACACTTGCTTCTTCTGCAAGCACAGGGAACTCAAAATGACTACATGGCAGCTGTATCTTTAAATGCAGACAGACTCTTAACTCTGAGTATTGGGTACTACTATTCCCACTACTAGCCAAGACCTCTAGACCCACTGAACCCAAATTTGTGACAACAAGAAACACAACTGTCCCCTTGGTAGTTCACTGTAAGGGTCAACTTCTATTTTCATCCTTGGATTTCTGAACCTATTGATTCTACCTACTGGGGAATGTGCTCACTCAGTTGTGTCCAGCTCTTTGCTGCCCCGTGGACGACAGCCCATCAGGATCCCCTGTCCATGGGGCTTTCCAAGTAAGAATACTGGAGTGGTTGCCACTTCCTACCCAGAGGATTTTCCCAACCCAGAGATCAAACCCACATCTCATGTGTTTCCTGCATTGGAATGGATATTCTTCACCACTAGCTCAATAAATAGTAGTTGCTGGTTTAAAGAATGTATTTCATCTTAAAGTAGAGCCCTATGGAGGATGTCTTGGTACCTTAGATTTTGCCTGATAACAAACCACACTGGCCCCATCACTAGAAAATAACCCTCAACCAACAGGAGGGCTCCTCCACTCTGGGAAAGAGATGATAGATTTCAGAAAATGAATGACTGACAAAAGGTACAAAGGTCATCATCCTTGCTCAATACAGAACTAACTCTTGTGATACAATGTGTGCTCCAAATGTCCCCAATGGGGTCAGATTGAACCAAATCTCCAGCTGAAACCAGTGTCACACTTAGAGTCATACTTTCCCCTTGGTCCAATCCAGTTTCAATTGGGACCTTTCTTCTGAGAACACTCCCTAATAAATCACTTAACCTGAGTTTCTTTGTCATGTTTTTCCTCTAGGAAACTAGACCAAAGCTAGCATCTCACCCTTGCAAAGGAGCATTTCTGTGCATACAATAGATGGATATTAAGAAGTCAAACCAGGATCTAAAGAGCACTGAAGAACACCATTGCCGTGAAGAACTATGTAAATAGTAACCAGATGGGTAACTACGCAAGATCTTTTTATCTTTTTAAAAATTATTTAAAAGTTAAGTATTTAAGATAATATTAATGTTATGTGGTTCAAAATATATGAAGCAAATATATAAGTATCCCAAATTAGAGAAGAATGTAATTGGATTATACTGTTGTGAGGTTATTATATATACTATAATAGCATTAAATCAAATAGACTTTAATAAGTTAAACACATATATTATAATTCCTAAAGAAACCACTAAAAATAATATCATGAGTTATACTAAAAAACTATCAAAAATGCTAGAATGAGATCCTAGGAAGAAAATAATTGTCAGACCAGTTGAAAGTCTAAGACTCAACTGATGTGGTTCAAAAAAGATGCATGTAAATATAAAGACACACACAGTTGAAATAAAAGAATGTAAACAAGCATTCCATCCAATACGTAAAACTAAGCAATTCAATGTGACTAGACTATTTCACTACAAGAAATATTACCAGAGATAGGCAGTTATTTTATAATGATAAAAGGATTTATTCACCAGGAAGGCAAATTCTAAATATGTACTCATCTCAGTACAGAGCTTAAAAATAAATAAGGCAAAAGTGAACAGAAGTAATGGAAGAAGAAGTTTCCTTAGTACATTATGCTGGAAAAATTGAAATAGACAGAAAGAAAACAAAGCTTGAATTGTACCTAAATATAAAGCTTGTTGTTCAGTTGCCCAGTCATGAATAACTCTTTGCCACCTCATGGTCTGTAGCATGCCAGGCCTCCCTGTTCCTCACCATCTCTTGGAGTTTACCCAAGTTCATATCCATTGAATCAGTAACGCCGTCCAGCCACCTCAAGCTCTGATGCCCTCTTCTTCTGCTGTCAATTTTTTCCAGCATCAGGGGCTTTTCCCATGAATCTTCTGTTTGCATAATATGGCCAAAATACTGGAACTTCAGCTTCAGCATCAGTTCTTCTAACCATATTTGACTTCCGTTAAGATTGACTAGTTTGATCTCCTTGCTCTCCAAGGGACCATTTCTGTGCATACAATAGATGGATATTAAGAAGTCAAACCAGGATCTAAAGAGCACTGAAGAACACCATTGCCGTGAAGAACTATGTAAATAGTAACCAGATGGGTAACTACGCAAGATCTTTTTATCTTTTTAAAAATTATTTAAAAGTTAAGTATTTAAGATAATATTAATGTTATGTGGTTCAAAATATATGAAGCAAATATATAAGTATCCCAAATTAGAGAAGAATGTAATTGGATTATACTGTTGTGAGGTTATTATATATACTATAATAGCATTAAATCAAATAGACTTTAATAAGTTAAACACATATATTATAATTCCTAAAGAAACCACTAAAAATAATATCATGAGTTATACTAAAAAACTATCAAAAATGCTAGAATGAGATCCTAGGAAGAAAATAATTGTCAGACCAGTTGAAAGTCTAAGACTCAACTGATGTGGTTCAAAAAAGATGCATGTAAATATAAAGACACACACAGTTGAAATAAAAGAATGTAAACAAGCATTCCATCCAATACGTAAAACTAAGCAATTCAATGTGACTAGACTATTTCACTACAAGAAATATTACCAGAGATAGGCAGTTATTTTATAATGATAAAAGGATTTATTCACCAGGAAGGCAAATTCTAAATATGTACTCATCTCAGTACAGAGCTTAAAAATAAATAAGGCAAAAGTGAACAGAAGTAATGGAAGAAGAAGTTTCCTTAGTACATTATGCTGGAAAAATTGAAATAGACAGAAAGAAAACAAAGCTTGAATTGTACCTAAATATAAAGCTTGTTGTTCAGTTGCCCAGTCATGAATAACTCTTTGCCACCTCATGGTCTGTAGCATGCCAGGCCTCCCTGTTCCTCACCATCTCTTGGAGTTTACCCAAGTTCATATCCATTGAATCAGTAACGCCGTCCAGCCACCTCAAGCTCTGATGCCCTCTTCTTCTGCTGTCAATTTTTTCCAGCATCAGGGGCTTTTCCCATGAATCTTCTGTTTGCATAATATGGCCAAAATACTGGAACTTCAGCTTCAGCATCAGTTCTTCTAACCATATTTGACTTCCGTTAAGATTGACTAGTTTGATCTCCTTGCTCTCCAAGGGACCTGAATTCAGGAGTTTTCTCAAGCACCAGTTTGAAGACTTCACTTCTTTGGTGTTCTGCCTTCTTTACGGTCTAGTTCTTACAATCTTACATGACCACTGGAAAGAACACAGACTTGACTATATGGACCTTTGTCAGCAGAGAGATGTCTCAGCTTTTCAACACACTGCCTAAGTTTGTCATAGGCTTTTCCTGCCAAGAAGCAATTGTCTTCTGATTTTATGGCTGTAGTAACCACCTGCAGTGGAGCCCAAAAAGAAGAAATCTGTCACTACTTCCACCTTTTCACCTTTTATTTGCCATGAAGTAATGGGGCCGGATTCCATGATCTTAGTTTTTTCTATTACCTAGTTTTAAGCCATTTCTTTCTCTCTCCTCCTTCATCCTTATCAAGAGGCTCTTTAGTTCCTCTTTGCTTTCTGCCATTAGAGTGGTATCATCCTCAAAGCTGAGGCTGTTGATGTTTCTCACACCTATCTTGATTCTGGCTTGTAATTTACCCAGCCTGGCATTTCACAAGATGTGCTCAACCTATAGGTTAAACAAACAGGGTGAGAGCAGACAGCCCGGTTGTACTATTCTCTCAGTCTTGAACCAGTCAGTTGTTCCATACAGGGTTCCAACTGTTGCTTGACCTGTATACAGGTTTCTCAGGAGACAGGTAAGATGGTTTGATATTTGCACCTCTTTAAGAGTTTTCCATAGTTTGTCATGATCCACACAGTCAAAGGCTTCAGTGCAGTCAATGAAACAGAGGTAGATGTTTTTCTGAAATTCCTTTGCTTTCTCTGTAATCCAGTGAATATTGGCAATTTGATATAAAGCTAACACTAAAATATTTCCAGAAGAAAATACAGAAGAATATCTTCACAATACTCACGTGAGCAAAGATTTCTTAGGACATAAAGCTTTAACCATAAGAAAAAATCAATAAATGGTCTGTAGCATGCCAGGCCTCCCTGTTCCTCACCATCTCTTGGAGTTTACCCAAGTTCATATCCATTGAATCAGTAACGCCGTCCAGCCACCTCAAGCTCTGATGCCCTCTTCTTCTGCTGTCAATTTTTTCCAGCATCAGGGGCTTTTCCCATGAATCTTCTGTTTGCATAATATGGCCAAAATACTGGAACTTCAGCTTCAGCATCAGTTCTTCTAACCATATTTGACTTCCGTTAAGATTGACTAGTTTGATCTCCTTGCTCTCCAAGGGACCTGAATTCAGGAGTTTTCTCAAGCACCAGTTTGAAGACTTCACTTCTTTGGTGTTCTGCCTTCTTTACGGTCTAGTTCTTACAATCTTACATGACCACTGGAAAGAACACAGACTTGACTATATGGACCTTTGTCAGCAGAGAGATGTCTCAGCTTTTCAACACACTGCCTAAGTTTGTCATAGGCTTTTCCTGCCAAGAAGCAATTGTCTTCTGATTTTATGGCTGTAGTAACCACCTGCAGTGGAGCCCAAAAAGAAGAAATCTGTCACTACTTCCACCTTTTCACCTTTTATTTGCCATGAAGTAATGGGGCCGGATTCCATGATCTTAGTTTTTTCTATTACCTAGTTTTAAGCCATTTCTTTCTCTCTCCTCCTTCATCCTTATCAAGAGGCTCTTTAGTTCCTCTTTGCTTTCTGCCATTAGAGTGGTATCATCCTCAAAGCTGAGGCTGTTGATGTTTCTCACACCTATCTTGATTCTGGCTTGTAATTTACCCAGCCTGGCATTTCACAAGATGTGCTCAACCTATAGGTTAAACAAACAGGGTGAGAGCAGACAGCCCGGTTGTACTATTCTCTCAGTCTTGAACCAGTCAGTTGTTCCATACAGGGTTCCAACTGTTGCTTGACCTGTATACAGGTTTCTCAGGAGACAGGTAAGATGGTTTGATATTTGCACCTCTTTAAGAGTTTTCCATAGTTTGTCATGATCCACACAGTCAAAGGCTTCAGTGCAGTCAATGAAACAGAGGTAGATGTTTTTCTGAAATTCCTTTGCTTTCTCTGTAATCCAGTGAATATTGGCAATTTGATATAAAGCTAACACTAAAATATTTCCAGAAGAAAATACAGAAGAATATCTTCACAATACTCACGTGAGCAAAGATTTCTTAGGACATAAAGCTTTAACCATAAGAAAAAAATCAATAAATTATACTCTATCAAAATTAAATTTGTATTTTAAAAAGACATCATTAAGAAAATGAAAAGACTGAAATAGTAATTAACTTTATATATTCAGGTTAGATAAGGAATCCCTTCAACTCAGTAATAAAAATTCAAACCAACAAAAAAAGTGATAGACTTGAACAGACACTTTTTAAAAAAAGTATAGAAATTTCCAAGACATAAATAGGAAGATACTCAAGAGTACATGCTATATGATTCCGCGTATATAAAGTTCTGAAATAGACAAAATAAAGCTGTAGTTATAGAAATCAGATTGTTTCCTGAGATATGGGGGGAGATAGTGAAAGACTGCAAAGCATACTCTGGAATTTTCTGTGAAAATGAGATAACCTACATATTAATTGGAATGTTGATTACACAGGTATTATTCATGTGTCAAAAATTATTGAGTCACAGCCCAATACATTTAATTTTAATAGACTTAAAATGTGTGCATTCTGTTATATGTAAAGAACTCAATAGAGTTTAAAAACATTTTTAAATTAAGAATGACACTGTCTAGCTGTTTTCCCTACCAATAGCAACAGCAACAATAATAAAACTAAGGTTTATTGAACAGTTGTCCTTGTGTGAGACAAAAATTTTTGATTTTCAAACCTTCCTAAGAATTTGTTTTTCAAAGCTGAGGCTGTTGATGTTTCTCACACCTATCTTGATTCTGGCTTGTAATTTACCCAGCCTGGCATTTCACAAGATGTGCTCAACCTATAGGTTAAACAAACAGGGTGAGAGCAGACAGCCCGGTTGTACTATTCTCTCAGTCTTGAACCAGTCAGTTGTTCCATACAGGGTTCCAACTGTTGCTTGACCTGTATACAGGTTTCTCAGGAGACAGGTAAGATGGTTTGATATTTGCACCTCTTTAAGAGTTTTCCATAGTTTGTCATGATCCACACAGTCAAAGGCTTCAGTGCAGTCAATGAAACAGAGGTAGATGTTTTTCTGAAATTCCTTTGCTTTCTCTGTAATCCAGTGAATATTGGCAATTTGATATAAAGCTAACACTAAAATATTTCCAGAAGAAAATACAGAAGAATATCTTCACAATACTCACGTGAGCAAAGATTTCTTAGGACATAAAGCTTTAACCATAAGAAAAAAATCAATAAATTATACTCTATCAAAATTAAATTTGTATTTTAAAAAGACATCATTAAGAAAATGAAAAGACTGAAATAGTAATTAACTTTATATATTCAGGTTAGATAAGGAATCCCTTCAACTCAGTAATAAAAATTCAAACCAACAAAAAAAGTGATAGACTTGAACAGACACTTTTTAAAAAAAGTATAGAAATTTCCAAGACATAAATAGGAAGATACTCAAGAGTACATGCTATATGATTCCGCGTATATAAAGTTCTGAAATAGACAAAATAAAGCTGTAGTTATAGAAATCAGATTGTTTCCTGAGATATGGGGGGAGATAGTGAAAGACTGCAAAGCATACTCTGGAATTTTCTGTGAAAATGAGATAACCTACATATTAATTGGAATGTTGATTACACAGGTATTATTCATGTGTCAAAAATTATTGAGTCACAGCCCAATACATTTAATTTTAATAGACTTAAAATGTGTGCATTCTGTTATATGTAAAGAACTCAATAGAGTTTAAAAACATTTTTAAATTAAGAATGACACTGTCTAGCTGTTTTCCCTACCAATAGCAACAGCAACAATAATAAAACTAAGGTTTATTGAACAGTTGTTCTTGTGTGAGACATTATGATAAATTCTTCATGCATTTTATCTAGTTTAACCTTCCTAAGAATTTGTTAATATGTCATTTCATAGATGTGATTACCTTTTGTCTCCATTGTATACACCACAAAGCTGACTCAGTGGTTCACAAGGAGGAACTGGCAGAGCCAGTCTATTTTCCTAGGAATTATAGACCAGAGTCTATCTCCGAATCACCCCACTGGGTTCTTCAATTTCTACCCTATAGTTATTACTGATTGATTGAAAGACAGAGTTAATTTTTTGAGCAATATTAGATTCCACATGGTTAAAAATTCCTAAGAACTTTCACACTAGCTACCAAATAAGCACATGTAAATCAAAATTAATGTCTCTAGGGGTCTATTTATGAAACATGGAACTACGAAAGATATATGTCCATCATTTTTTCAGGTTGTTGTAGACAGGTCCTCAAAGTTGGTAACATAACCAGCAGCTGGTCAGTCAGGTTTGGGCAGCAACACTGTGTGTTCCACCATAATACTTTGGATGTTTCCTATACTGCTTTCCATTCATGGACTTCAGTAAAGGGTCCCCAGGTGTTTTCAGAAAGGGCCCACTATCACTTTCACATTTAACACCCATGAACTGATCCAAAAGAGGAAAGGGTATAGGATTGTGTTTTCTCAGTGGAGGGCATATCAAGATTTACACTAGGGCTTTCCTGGTGGTCCAGTGGGTAAGGACACCGCCTTGCAGTGCAAGGCGCGTTCGATCCTGGCCTGGGAAGTTATAGAAATCAGATTGTTTCCTGAGATATGGGGAGATAGTGAAAGACTGCAAAGCATACTCTGGAATTTTCTGTGAAAATGAGATAACCTACATATTAATTGGAATGTTGATTACACAGGTATTATTCATGTGTCAAAAATTATTGAGTCACAGCCCAATACATTTAATTTTAATAGACTTAAAATGTGTGCATTCTGTTATATGTAAAGAACTCAATAGAGTTTAAAAACATTTTTAAATTAAGAATGACACTGTCTAGCTGTTTTCCCTACCAATAGCAACAGCAACAATAATAAAACTAAGGTTTATTGAACAGTTGTTCTTGTGTGAGACATTATGATAAATTCTTCATGCATTTTATCTAGTTTAACCTTCCTAAGAATTTGTTAATATGTCATTTCATAGATGTGATTACCTTTTGTCTCCATTGTATACACCACAAAGCTGACTCAGTGGTTCACAAGGAGGAACTGGCAGAGCCAGTCTATTTTCCTAGGAATTATAGACCAGAGTCTATCTCCGAATCACCCCACTGGGTTCTTCAATTTCTACCCTATAGTTATTACTGATTGATTGAAAGACAGAGTTAATTTTTTGAGCAATATTAGATTCCACATGGTTAAAAATTCCTAAGAACTTTCACACTAGCTACCAAATAAGCACATGTAAATCAAAATTAATGTCTCTAGGGGTCTATTTATGAAACATGGAACTACGAAAGATATATGTCCATCATTTTTTCAGGTTGTTGTAGACAGGTCCTCAAAGTTGGTAACATAACCAGCAGCTGGTCAGTCAGGTTTGGGCAGCAACACTGTGTGTTCCACCATAATACTTTGGATGTTTCCTATACTGCTTTCCATTCATGGACTTCAGTAAAGGGTCCCCAGGTGTTTTCAGAAAGGGCCCACTATCACTTTCACATTTAACACCCATGAACTGATCCAAAAGAGGAAAGGGTATAGGATTGTGTTTTCTCAGTGGAGGGCATATCAAGATTTACACTAGGGCTTTCCTGGTGGTCCAGTGGGTAAGGACACCGCCTTGCAGTGCAAGGGGCGCCGGTTCGATCCTGGCCTGGGAAGATCCCATGTGCTGCGGAGCGGCTGGACTGATGTGTCCAATTACAGAGCCGGAGCTCTGGAGTGCATGTGCCAGGAGCCGGTGCTCTGTGACAACAGAGGCCACTGTGATGGGAGGCCCACATGGGCCAAAGAACAAAGATGGATGAAAATAGATAAATGAAAGACCAATAGAAGTGGCCCACCTGCCGCTCTCCTTCCCCAACGCCCTCCCCCGCCCAAAAAAAAGATTTACACTAGAATGGTAGGCATTTTGCCATCTCTGCATGGAGTGTATACTTTACCTGACAGCGAACCAGGTGGAACTCACAAGAGAATCTTACTTATGAAACTAATCTACACTATAATCTATAGATTTATATTTATGAAGACACTTAAGAATTGGATTTCACATCATATAATCAGGTTTTAGGAAATTTTTTTACTGCTTTGTAATCAAACCAACGGAATTAATTTGCTTTTCTATTACATGTTTGTGCCTCATACTCATAGCTACCATTGGAAGGCAAGGAAATTGTATTTCCTTTAAAACCACTTTTTTTCACTTCTTACAATAATTTATTGTGAATAATTCTGAGGATCCAGTGCACAGGGTGGTGAGCACAGTTACCAATGTTGTATTACCTGAAAGTTGCTGAGAGTAGATCTTAAAGCAAAAAGAAAAAAACTTATTGTTCAGTTTATGAAAATTTGGAGCAAAAGAGAACTCATCAACTGGACCCAGAAAATATCTTGAAAAGAAAGTTGTTTAATACCATATGTTCACTTTGTTCCAGAATTAAATTAGGCCAGTGTTTCTGTAAATGACCTTTGCTTCAGGGTCAACTGAGGGCTCACTTAATAAAGGAGGGTCTTGGGTTCCACCTCATAGCTACTAAATCAATGTCTCAGCTGAGGATCCTAAGAGTCAACAGTTTTAGTAAAATTCCAGGTGGTTCTTATTTGCCCTTAAATTTGGCAACTTTTGCTCTAGGCCTGACAGGGAGAGGAAAAAATAGCCATCACAGATTTTCATTTGTAAGAAGCAATTCCTAAAGTGAATCGAGAATTAAACCACAGCCAGCAAAAGAAACATTTCACACCAGCACGGCAGCTTCTCTCTGCAAAGGGCTGCTTGCTGGCTTAAAAACAGGATCTGTAAAACCTATAGCACACGATGCCATTATCTTCCACCTCACAAAGAGGGTTTTAGATCTGCTACATGAAAGAGGCCACTGCAATGGGAGGCCCACACAGGCCAAAGAACAAAGATGGATGAAAATAGATAAATGAAAGACCAATAGAAGTGGCCCACCTGCCGCTCTCCTTCCCCAACGCCCTCCCCCGCCCAAAAAAAAGATTTACACTAGAATGGTAGGCATTTTGCCATCTCTGCATGGAGTGTATACTTTACCTGACAGCGAACCAGGTGGAACTCACAAGAGAATCTTACTTATGAAACTAATCTACACTATAATCTATAGATTTATATTTATGAAGACACTTAAGAATTGGATTTCACATCATATAATCAGGTTTTAGGAAATTTTTGTACTGCTTTGTAATCAAACCAACGGAATTAATTTGCTTTTCTATTACATGTTTGTGCCTCATACTCATAGCTACCATTGGAAGGCAAGGAAATTGTATTTCCTTTAAAACCACTTTTTTTCACTTCTTACAATAATTTATTGTGAATAATTCTGAGGATCCAGTGCACAGGGTGGTGAGCACAGTTACCAATGTTGTATTACCTGAAAGTTGCTGAGAGTAGATCTTAAAGCAAAAAGAAAAAAACTTATTGTTCAGTTTATGAAAATTTGGAGCAAAAGAGAACTCATCAACTGGACCCAGAAAATATCTTGAAAAGAAAGTTGTTTAATACCATATGTTCACTTTGTTCCAGAATTAAATTAGGCCAGTGTTTCTGTAAATGACCTTTGCTTCAGGGTCAACTGAGGGCTCACTTAATAAAGGAGGGTCTTGGGTTCCACCTCATAGCTACTAAATCAATGTCTCAGCTGAGGATCCTAAGAGTCAACAGTTTTAGTAAAATTCCAGGTGGTTCTTATTTGCCCTTAAATTTGGCAACTTTTGCTCTAGGCCTGACAGGGAGAGGAAAAAATAGCCATCACAGATTTTCATTTGTAAGAAGCAATTCCTAAAGTGAATCGAGAATTAAACCACAGCCAGCAAAAGAAACATTTCACACCAGCACGGCAGCTTCTCTCTGCAAAGGGCTGCTTGCTGGCTTAAAAACAGGATCTGTAAAACCTATAGCACACGATGCCATTATCTTCCACCTCACAAAGAGGGTTTTAGATCTGCTACATGAAAGATGTTGTAATAAACCACACAGATGCTACACTGAACTAAAGCAAATGCAAGGGGAGAATTTAATACCTACAGATATAAAACCTCAGCTTGTTTTTAAAGATCCTTTTCATCTCCGAAAAGAAAAAGAGATTTAATCAGTTCTTTCACAGATGTTCTACCGTGTCAGACGTGTGCCCGCCTTACCTGAGTTCAAAGGGGACAAAGGTAGTTTCTTCTTCTAAACCAGGCTGGGAAGGGGCAGGAACTAAAATAAATGAGCAGCCACCTTTATTCCCATAGCTCAAATGATGTGTAATATAAGAGGTACTTCTGATTTTGAGGAAGATGAAGAACATGGCTCCTATAGAAGCTTAAATGTAGCTGTGGTTTATTTTCTTGTCTGTTTTTTAGTTTTCTGTATTAAAATGAAAATGAATGAATGAGTGAACAAATGAACTACCAAATACTTTTAAATACTTTGATTGAACGTGCTTTATGTATTTCCTGTGGTTGGTTTTTTTTTGCATGATTTTTCACCTGTGACCGGAGACGGCCTGAGCATTACAAATGGGCTTCCCTTACCTCCTGAACTCTGGCTGGCCTTGGTTAACTTGACAAGCTCACAACAAAGGAAAAGATCTTTGGAAACAGATGGCTACAAGCAAGACTTTGTCCTTTCAAAGCAACTAAACCCATAGCTTCTGTAAAAGGCTGGATCTCAGCATGCTCCTTCTCTCTCCAGGCTGCTGTCTTCACTAGTAGCAGGCTTAGAAACCAGCTTCTTGTATTACTCTTTGTTCTTCTGAACTCCTCTGAGGAGAGTGTTCATCGCTCAGCCATGTCCGACTCTGCAGCCCCATGGATTATGTAGCCAGGCTCCTCTGTTCATGGAATTCTGGGAAATAGCCCTCAAATCTGCATAGTTCTGCAGAACTATGATGCAAGACCAGGAAAGAGGCAAACGAATTCTTGTTGCCAAAGCAATACCTTCATTAAAAACCTATTTAAGAAAAATGTCTGCACTTGGTACAAACTCCAAGTGCTGAGAACTGAAGAGGTTTTGAGAAGGCCATACCATGAAGTACTGAAGGCTATTCATATTTTTCTTCCGTGCACTAAATAAAACGGCTTCCTCATAGGCTGAAAAGGCCAATTGCAAGGGAGAATTTAATACCTACAGATATAAAACCTCAGCTTGTTTTTAAAGATCCTTTTCATCTCCGAAAAGAAAAAGAGATTTAATCAGTTCTTTCACAGATGTTCTACCGTGTCAGACGTGTGCCCGCCTTACCTGAGTTCAAAGGGGACAAAGGTAGTTTCTTCTTCTAAACCAGGCTGGGAAGGGGCAGGAACTAAAATAAATGAGCAGCCACCTTTATTCCCATAGCTCAAATGATGTGTAATATAAGAGGTACTTCTGATTTTGAGGAAGATGAAGAACATGGCTCCTATAGAAGCTTAAATGTAGCTGTGGTTTATTTTCTTGTCTGTTTTTTAGTTTTCTGTATTAAAATGAAAATGAATGAATGAGTGAACAAATGAACTACCAAATACTTTTAAATACTTTGATTGAACGTGCTTTATGTATTTCCTGTGGTTGGTTTTTTTTTGCATGATTTTTCACCTGTGACCGGAGACGGCCTGAGCATTACAAATGGGCTTCCCTTACCTCCTGAACTCTGGCTGGCCTTGGTTAACTTGACAAGCTCACAACAAAGGAAAAGATCTTTGGAAACAGATGGCTACAAGCAAGACTTTGTCCTTTCAAAGCAACTAAACCCATAGCTTCTGTAAAAGGCTGGATCTCAGCATGCTCCTTCTCTCTCCAGGCTGCTGTCTTCACTAGTAGCAGGCTTAGAAACCAGCTTCTTGTATTACTCTTTGTTCTTCTGAACTCCTCTGAGGAGAGTGTTCATCGCTCAGCCATGTCCGACTCTGCAGCCCCATGGATTATGTAGCCAGGCTCCTCTGTTCATGGAATTCTGGGAAATAGCCCTCAAATCTGCATAGTTCTGCAGAACTATGATGCAAGACCAGGAAAGAGGCAAACGAATTCTTGTTGCCAAAGCAATACCTTCATTAAAAACCTATTTAAGAAAAATGTCTGCACTTGGTACAAACTCCAAGTGCTGAGAACTGAAGAGGTTTTGAGAAGGCCATACCATGAAGTACTGAAGGCTATTCATATTTTTTCTTCCGTGCACTAAATAAAACGGCTTCCTCATAGGCTGACCATTTAATTAGGTATCTGGGGATCAGGTTTGGATGGTTAAGAGAAATATGGTAGAAAACAAATAGGCTTTTTGGAGGAATGCCAATACAAATTAGAAACACAATTCTGGACTCTTAACTGGCAAGGATTTTCAAATCTGCTCTTGTCAATATGATTCATTTCCTCTCTGCCACACCTGGCACCATTTCCATTCTCTCTCATCCTGAATTTTTAATTTATTATATTGACCACACAGCAATCACCTGCCTTTTCTATTATCTTAAAATAATTGTCCATTAACTGTCCCCTAAACTTGACATACAGAAGTTACATGGATTGGTATTTGCCTAATCTAACTTACGAGGGAAAAACAAAACAGAGCATTCAGTGCCAAGAGGATGAAAAAAGTCCAACACTCCTTGGAACATTAGCAATGCTCAAGGAAAGGTATTTTACATTGGAAGAACTGGAAACTTACATAGACAGATGAGTGTATCTAGGACTAACTGATAATGAAGTTCATATTTGCTCCTTCTATCTCTCTGGTCAATGCCTGTGATGGTGATTAAAGCAGAAAAGTTATTGTAAAAAAAAAATGAGCCTACTATAATTAAAGAAAAGACATATAGTGTATAAGGCTCATCAAATGTCCTTCCTTGATCTGATTTTGGAGCTAGGAAAAGTCATAATCCCACAATTTTAGGAGGTATGACAGCATTTACAAAATTCTCTTTTAATTCAGAGATACTAGATACCATCTCTAACCCTCTGTTATCACAGGACCTGAAGGGACTACAAATAGTAAAAGAAGTGAGATGCAGCAGTAAACTCATATAGTTAGAATCACTCACGTCACATTTAATACACATAATGAAGGCGCAGAGGTTAAATGACCAGGTCTAAAATAGGTGGAAACATACCTTCTAAATCTGTAAAATGAAATACCGATCGCTTAACCAATCAACGAGTATTCTTTGAATACCTAACACAATCAGTTCTGTGCTAAAGGCTGCAGGGATAAATACACACAGAGTATAAAATAGTATTCCTGCCTTCAAGAAGTTTAGATCCAAGAAGTGTATAATGATACTGCATTATTCCTTCTACAATTTGATGGCTAATCACCTCCCTTCCTGGTAAGAACTTAAGCTGAGTGCATCATCTGCACACACTGTCCGCAGGAAATCAGTTCATGAATGAAGGCAAAGAGTTCATCTGATTCCCAGTGGCTTGTCTGTTCTGAAGTCATTTCATAGATAATCAAAAGCTTAACATTTGAAAATACCACACACACACACATAAACACACAAACCTATGCACTTATAAGAATGCTAAAGGAAATAAATCAGCAGAATTTTGGCTTAGAGAAGTAGAGACTTTCAACATATTTTATTTGAAATATGAGATTCTAGTTAAACGCGGATTTTACCAGATATAAATTAGAGATTTATTATCTTCTCAAAACTGGATAAACCATACTGAATAATTTTTTTCTTGCCTCAGCTTTATGTTCTGATAAAATGTGTCAAAGTTCCACTGACCTTCGCTATGTGCATACAAACATACTGGTCCTGTGATCAGTGTTCCTGTTTTATCACATAAATATTCAAGTGATTTTTCATGAATCTCATAATTAACAAAATTTGTATCACCTTTTTTTATGACTTTTTTTTTTCTTTTGGCCATTTCTATTGGTTTTTCATTTATTTCCATCTTTATTCTTTGGCCTGTGTGCGCCTCTCATCATAGTGGCGTCTGTCGTCGCAGAGCACCGGCTCTGGGCGCATGCGCTCCAGAGCTCCGGTTCGGTAATTGGACACATTGGTCCAGCCGCTCCGCAGCACATGGGATCTTCACCGGCTAGGGATCAAATCGGCACCCCTTGCACTACAAGGCGGTGTCCTTACCCACTGGACTACCAGGGGAGCCCCCTGTATCATCTTTTAATTAATGTAAATATGTACATTCTTACACTTCAGGTGACACTAATTCTTACTGGTAACCTACCTCTTTCTCTATCATTCCCCTCTCAATATTTCTAAGAGATTGGGTTAAGTGTTTATTCTCTGGGCACCTTGATTACTATGTATATACTGTTATATAGCATTTTTACCCTTATATCATGTTCCTCTCATTCTGTTTTTCCAAGTTCTAGGTAAGGAAAACACAGAGTATAAAATAGTATTCCTGCCTTAAAGTTGAAAATTTCTGCATTATTCCTTCTACAATTTGATGGCTAATCACCTCCCTTCCTGGTAAGAACTTAAGCTGAGTGCATCATCTGCACACACTGTCCGCAGGAAATCAGTTCATGAATGAAGGCAAAGAGTTCATCTGATTCCCAGTGGCTTGTCTGTTCTGAAGTCATTTCATAGATAATCAAAAGCTTAACATTTGAAAATACCACACACACACACACATAAACACACAAACCTATGCACTTATAAGAATGCTAAAGGAAATAAATCAGCAGAATTTTGGCTTAGAGAAGTAGAGACTTTCAACATATTTTATTTGAAATATGAGATTCTAGTTAAACGCGGATTTTACCAGATATAAATTAGAGATTTATTATCTTCTCAAAACTGGATAAACCATACTGAATAATTTTTTTCTTGCCTCAGCTTTATGTTCTGATAAAATGTGTCAAAGTTCCACTGACCTTCGCTATGTGCATACAAACATACTGGTCCTGTGATCAGTGTTCCTGTTTTATCACATAAATATTCAAGTGATTTTTCATGAATCTCATAATTAACAAAATTTGTATCACCTTTTTTTATGACTTTTTTTTTTCTTTTGGCCATTTCTATTGGTTTTTCATTTATTTCCATCTTTATTCTTTTGCCTGTTTTCGCCTCTCATCATAGTGGCGTCTGTCGTCGCAGAGCACCGGCTCTGGGCGCATGCGCTCCAGAGCTCCGGTTCGGTAATTGGACACATTGGTCCAGCCGCTCCGCAGCACATGGGATCTTCACCGGCTAGGGATCAAATCGGCACCCCTTGCACTACAAGGCGGTGTCCTTACCCACTGGACTACCAGGGGAGCCCCCTGTATCATCTTTTAATTAATGTAAATATGTACATTCTTACACTTCAGGTGACACTAATTCTTACTGGTAACCTACCTCTTTCTCTATCATTCCCCTCTCAATATTTCTAAGAGATTGGGTTAAGTGTTTATTCTCTGGGCACCTTGATTACTATGTATATACTGTTATATAGCATTGATCTAATTACCCTTATATCATGTTCCCTCTCATTCTGTTTTTCCAAGTTCTACAAAGACACAGTCTTGTTTCATTTATCCTTATTTTCCTAAGGCCTAGCACATAATTTGTCACAGGACAGATATTCAATAAATATTCACTGCATAATTAAATGATGCTGCTTCTTGAAAAGATCAAAATGTAGCTGGGCTGGAAGATATGTAGGTAACTAATTGTAATGCAAACCAAAATAATAAGACAAAATAGTTATTAATATTAGAGATACATATGTGCTCTATCCATTTATAGAAGATGAAATTATTTTTGCAAATACATTACAATCAGCAAATAAAATATTTTCTGGCATAATTTCATATAGATAATTGTACAGCACTTTTTCCCTAAGTGTGCTAGTTTCCTAATATTTGTTATTTGCCTTAGAAAATAAATGTTTGAATTTTTAAATATTAACTTTCTATTTTACAATAATTTCTTGCATAATTATAAATGAACTTAAAGAAACTGAAAGGGTGTCTTCTGTATTCTCTCTGACTTTTGTGTATATATGAAGGGAACAGGTGTTACGTAAACTTGACTCTAGGTAAAACTAAATTGGCATTTATTTCCAAAAAGAAGAAAGGGAAAGAAGGGAGAGGAAAATAAACAGGAAAGGAGGATGAAAAGAAGGAAGAAGGAAAGAAAGAGAATGGAAAAAAAATTTCAGAGTCATGGAAAGATATAACTTCACTGTATAGAATGAGAACCATAGTCAAATATTTGCTAGATATTTGTACTTAAGCTCTACAGAATAATACTTGGTATTTTTTCACTATGATTAAAAATAAATACAAGTGATTATTGCCAGTCTTTTTATTTTTTTCAGTATTTACCAAAGATTGCTATATTTACATGCAAGTGGAATTTTCAGAGGCTAAATTTTTTAATCTTGAAAACCTTGCTTATAATTCTGTTCGTGTCATAGTGTGCTCCTATGATTACACAATCATGCCTGGTTAATTTTAAGCCAGTTAAAAAGGCCAAGTATTTCACTATTCCACAAATATGAGTTTAATACAGAATTTGTTAGTATGAGCCATTCACTCTGTTTTTTATAGAAAATAAAAGCTTCCTTTTAAAACAAACCAGAAATAAGATTCTTCTCCAAAAGAATGTATCACTTGATTATTTCAACCTACTGGACTCAAGCCTTCTTTCTTTCTTTTTTTTTTTTAAAGATTTATTTATTTATTTATTTTGGGGGGCTGGGGTGGAGAGAGAGGGGAGCAGGCGGGCCACCTCTATTGGTCTTTCATTTGTCTATTTTCATCAATCTTTGTTCTTTGGCCTGTGTGGGCCTCCCATCGCGGTGGCCTCTGTTGTTGCAGAGCACCGGCTCTGCGTGCACGCACTCCAGAGCTCTGGCTCGGCAACTGGACACATCGGTCCAGCCGCTCCATGGCACGTGGGATCTTCCCAGGCCAGGGACTGAACCGGTGCCCCTTGCACTGCAAGGCGGCATCCTTAGCTGCTGGACCACCAGGGAAGCCCCTCAAGCCTTCTTTCTTAGGAAAAGTAACTGTGCAGGTGGTGTATGACTCATGTGACTGCCAAACCTCAGGTTTCATCTGTCCTTCTGAAGAGTTCTATATAATGGTTACTATTGTCCATGGTCAAAATTTAATTACTTTTTAAACGAAACAAAAACTTTGTTTATATCTACCATGACACTTTCAACAACACAAATAAATACCAGTTAAGGTTCTAAACCAGTGAAATATAAAAATAATACTTATATTTTACAAGCATATACATAAATATTCCACAGGGGAAAGAATTTGTAATTTGAGGGGACTTTCTGTTGAGTGATAGAAGGCTTGACTTCACAACTTCACTCCAATAATTACTAGTGATGGAACCTGAGTAAAGTGACTTACTTTTTTTTTTTTTTTTGACTTAATTCAATTATTTATTTATTTATTTATTTATTTATTTAACACTAAAAACATTTTACCTTAGTATCTTCATCTCTGGGCTTCATCAAAATACTCCCCGGTATTCTAGTCATCTGATGCAAACAGTCAACTCATGGGAAAAGTCCTTGATGCTGGGAAAGATTGAGGGCAGAAGGAAAAGAGGGTATCAAAAGATGAGACAGCTGAATGGCATCATGATGCAATGGACATGAACATGGGCAAACTCTGTGAGATGGTAAGGGACAAGGAAGCTTAGTGTGCTGCAGTCCATGGGGTCACGAAGAGTCGGAAACAACCGGGTGACTTAAGTGGGCTTCCCGGGTGGTGAATATATACATATATATTACCATGTAAGTTCCAATTATAAATTCCTATGTCTTAGGTTGGTTTCCTTAAAAGTAGACTGTGGGACAAGAGTTTTAGTGTAAGGAGTTTTGGCGGGAGATGATTTCGGGAAGCCGTGATAGGAGTGAGGGAAACTGAGAAAATAAAATTTTACAGGAAGATTTTACAGGGAAAGAAAGAGGCAGAATCTTAAAAGTATTAACCAAAGAACATATGTGCTTTCATTTGCAAACTCTGAGACAGTAGCTCCTTAGCCTATATTTATAAGATCTTGAATATGACCTTAAGGTGCAATAAGGTGCAGCTTAATGGACTAACCAAATGACAGAAAGGAATAAGTTTCTCTCTTCTTCAGAGACACTATTTTAGCTTAGATCTCTGCTTAAAACCTTACTTAAGGGGGTTTCCCTGGTAGCTCAGTGGTAACGAATTCATCAGCCAATGTCGGGGACACAGATTCAATCCTTTGTCTGAGAAGATCCCACATGGCTTGGGATAACTAAGCCTGGGCACCACAACTATTGAGCCTGTTCTTGAGGGCCTGGAAACAGCAACTACTGACACTCAAGTGCCTGTGCTCCACAGCAAAGGAAATCCACTGCAATGAGAAGCCTATGCACAAAACTAGAGAAAGTTCATGTGCAGCAGCAAAGACTCATAACAATCATAAATGAATACATTAATAAATAACAATTCTTTAAAAATAAAAAACCTTACTAAGGAAGTAGTACCTCAGAAAATAACGATAGTATCTACTAATTACATATGTGTCACTTACATTTTCCATTCTTCTTTAACCTTTTTTAGTATACAGGAAACATTAGGGTGATCTTACTGAAAGGCTGTTTAAATATGGAAGTTGATCCTCACAACCAGCCACTTTTCATACTAAAGCTTAAGAAATAAGTGTCACTCCTGTGTTCTGTTATATATATACAAAACGTAAGTTTTACTATCATAATTATCACCTTATTTGTAGAAAACCTGTAACTCTGTGAATAATAAGCTGTATCTACTTTGTCAGTTTTCTATAAATACAGTAATAATTATTACTAAAACGGGTGGTTCAATGTTGAAAATAGCTGATGATAATAAATAGGGATGCCATTTACATGCCAAAAATGCAGAGGGAGAAAATATACAATAAAAAGACTGTAATCATGATCTCTCTGTTGAATCCAGCCCATAATTTCCAACGTCAGAACTCTATATCCATTTGGGTCATGATAATACACACATGGTTAAGCTGTACGCATTAAAAAGGAAAAAATCCTCCCCAGAGAAAATTTGAGCATAACTGAATGAATAGGCACAGGTCTGAAATGACGGAGTTCAAATTATTTCCTCTATTTAAGGGAGTAGCAGTTAGGCTAAACTATGAGATAGTCCTTTTGGAATGTTGATAGCTTTCTCTTTAAAAAAATATTTGAAGGAATATCATGGCTCCAGAAACTTATCTTATATAACACCTTTGAATCTGGAAACATGGATTTTATTGTTGGTTCCTCCACCAGTTTAATAAGAGCAGTCTAGACACATGTATCCTTTCTCTCCTTTCTTATCATATTTTAGAGATTTTGGCAAAAGCAAAGTATAGGTAAACCTACTCATCAACCTCATTTTTTTTTTTAATTTTATTTATTTATCTTTTTTTTGGGGGGGGGGGAGGGAGCGGGATGGGCGGGCCACCTCCACTGGTCTTTCATTTCTCCATTTTCAACCGTCGTTGTACTTTGGCTCCTGTGGGCCTCCCATCGCGGTGGCCACTGTCGTCTCAGAGCACCGGCTCTGGGCGCACACGCACCAGAGCTCCGGCTCGGTAATTGGACACATCAGTCCAGCCGCTCCACGGCACGTGAGATCTTCCCAGGCCAGGGATCGAACCGGCGCCCCTTGCACTGCAAGGCGGTGTCTTTACCCACTGGACCACCAGGGAAGCCCCAACCTCATTTTTAAAAAATAAAAATTCAATAACTAAGTAAACTTCCACATTAAAGTATGTTGAATGAATACATAAATAATGTTCACTTAAAGATCAAATTTTCTTAGGCTTACACATTTATGATTTTTAAAACTGATGGACTCCATCAGCTGAGTATTATTGATCTGGTATTACTATTTTCCATGTGGAACTTTATAACTACTACTATTTACTCTTAGGCTCCTGTTATGATTCATTCACCAAATATGTTTTAGCATATACTATGGGTTTCCCTGGTAGCTCAGCAGTAAAGAATCTGCCTGCCAATCCAGAAGATGAGACGTGGGTTCAGTCTTGGGGTTGGGAAGATCCTCTGGAGAAGGAAATGGCAACCTACTTCAGCATTCTTACCTGGGAAATCCCATGGACAAAAGAGCCTGGCAGACTAATGTCCATCAGACATGACTTATCAACTAGACAACAACAACAACACAACAGGTAGCTACAGCTGCTAGGAATACAGGAATGAATAAAATGTATTACAGTAAAAGTGAATAAAACAATTTCTCCTGGAGCTTGTACGTTGGTTCAGTCTTCCAAGACTCCAATATTATGCCAAGTTATTGTTAAGTTAGAGTAACTCATCAAAAAAAGTGAATTCTTTGACTTGCAGATGACAAAAACTTCAGTATTTTGGAAAGAAGGGTAATTTATGAAGTGAATAAACCACACATTCCTTGATTATGCTGCTAGTTATTCAAGATCTAGGCTTCCCTGGTATCTCAGCAGGTAAAGAATCTGCCTGCAATGCAAGAGACCCTGGTTCAACTTCTGGGTCAGGAAGACCCCCTGGAAGAGGGCATAGCAACCCACCCCAGGATTCTTGCCTGGAGAATTCCCATGGACAGAGGAGCCTGGAGGGCTGCAGTCCATGGGGTGGCAAAGACTCAGACACGACTGAGCGACTCAGCGCGCACGCGCGCGCGCACACACACACACACACATTCAAGCCAGGAATCAGGATCATGTTTAACTACATGTTCTAGGCAACTCAAAAGTTAGTACACATACAAAAATTATCCACTCTCTCCTTATCAATACTTATTTTCTCTTAACATATAAATATGTTCAGATTTTTTCAATATTTAAAAAAAGAAAACTCACCATGGTTTGCCTCCCTCTCTATCTACATCCTTTCTTTTAAGCATATTTAAAGTAGAAACTTCCCACTTATTTTCAGCCCTCACCTCTTAAGAAGGCTCTTTTGCTCTAACTCTCCCTAGTTCATAACTCCCGTTGTAATAGCAAAGGTAATTTTAATTTTGTCTCACAGGGTAACTAAAATTAATTCTGGTTAATTTCCCCTTCTGATGGAGGAAAACCTTCACCAGTCCGTGGCTTCTCTGCTTAATACTAAGTAACAGATGATCCTAGTGTCTGGTTATGTCTCAAAGTGTCTGTGAGTTGCTTAGTTGTGTCCAGGCTTCCCTGTCCAGGGTATTCGCCAGGCAAGAATACTGGAGTGGGTTGCCATTCTCTTTTCCAACCAAGGGATCGAACTCAGGTCTTCTACACTGCAGGCAGATTCTTTACTGTCTGAGCTATCAGGGAATGTGAAAACTCAATCTCAATTTAATAACTAGAATGTCTTTACCACGAATTAAAACAATTTCTCCTGGAGCTTGTACGTTGGTTCAGTCTTCCAAGACTCAATATTATGCCAAGTTATTGTTAAGTTAGAGTAACTCATCAAAAAAAGTGAATTCTTTGACTTGCAGATGACAAAAACTTCAGTATTTTGGAAAGAAGGGTAATTTATGAAGTGAATAAACCACACATTCCTTGATTATGCTGCTAGTTATTCAAGATCTAGGCTTCCCTGGTATCTCAGCAGGTAAAGAATCTGCCTGCAATGCAAGAGACCCTGGTTCAACTTCTGGGTCAGGAAGACCCCCTGGAAGAGGGCATAGCAACCCACCCCAGGATTCTTGCCTGGAGAATTCCCATGGACAGAGGAGCCTGGAGGGCTGCAGTCCATGGGGTGGCAAAGACTCAGACACGACTGAGCGACTCAGCGCGCACGCGCGCGCGCACACACACACACACACATTCAAGCCAGGAATCAGGATCATGTTTAACTACATGTTCTAGGCAACTCAAAAGTTAGTACACATACAAAAATTATCCACTCTCTCCTTATCAATACTTATTTTCTCTTAACATATAAATATGTTCAGATTTTTTCAATATTTAAAAAAAGAAAACTCACCATGGTTTGCCTCCCTCTCTATCTACATCCTTTCTTTTAAGCATATTTAAAGTAGAAACTTCCCACTTATTTTCAGCCCTCACCTCTTAAGAAGGCTCTTTTGCTCTAACTCTCCCTAGTTCATAACTCCCGTTGTAATAGCAAAGGTAATTTTAATTTTGTCTCACAGGGTAACTAAAATTAATTCTGGTTAATTTCCCCTTCTGATGGAGGAAAACCTTCACCAGTCCGTGGCTTCTCTGCTTAATACTAAGTAACAGATGATCCTAGTGTCTGGTTATGTCTCAAAGTGTCTGTGAGTTGCTTAGTTGTGTCCAGGCTTCCCTGTCCAGGGTATTCGCCAGGCAAGAATACTGGAGTGGGTTGCCATTCTCTTTTCCAACCAAGGGATCGAACTCAGGTCTTCTACACTGCAGGCAGATTCTTTACTGTCTGAGCTATCAGGGAATGTGAAAACTCAATCTCAATTTAATAACTAGAATGTCTTTACCACGATATTAATCAAAACTCTGAATCTGATTTTAGCATTAAGCATTCCCTCTCCCAGCTAGGGCCACCTTCAGGTCCTCTTCTTTCCTATTTGGTGCTTGAATGGAAGGAGGGAGAAATTGATAGGAAGGAGGAAAGATGATTACAGGAAAAGTCTTAAACAAAATTGCAGATGATTAATTTTTAGAAAATCATAAATGTTTAAAATACACTCAAATATTCCCTTGGAGAGCATTGCCTGACCCCATCCAAAATTTAAATTGGTTGCCCTCCTATATCAAGATAATGCAGTTCTTCTCCTTCGTATTAATCATTATAATTTATAAGATTATATGTTTTAATTGCTAGGTATGTGGGTTTTTTTCATGCCTGTTTTTCTCACCCAAATTGACTTGATGTCAAGGCATGTCCACTGTGCTCACCACTATTTACTCAGGGCCTCGCACAGTGTACAGCATAACCATAAGTGTTCAATGTACATTAACTGAATATATGAAGACACAAAACAACATGGATAAAATTCATTTTTCTTAGATGAATTAGAATTCTGCTTAGAAACTACAGATGCCTCTGCGTCATCCTAGCAAACGGTGGTCATTAGACTATTAACATCAAGTTCTACAATCTTAAGTTTGTTCTCAGTTTTAGAACAAAACTTAGTACTCATTTAGAATTCACTTTTCATTATTCCAACTTCTTTCCATTCCTATGTTAATAATAATACATATGTTTTACCTGCAACATGTCTCAAATCAGTTTTCAGAAGGAAGCAGGAAGGAAAAGATGAGAAAGGAAAAAGGGGGGATGGATTATTACTGAATATAATGAAAGTATGAAACTGTACCATTCTTAAGGCTTAAGAACAGTTCACCAAGCAAGCTGCCATGAGTCTAAATATTAGCTACAAAGCTAACTAATAAAAGACATTTGCTTAATGTTTCACAATATATAAAACACTTTCATCATATAAATTCTCACATCTATGGTTTACAACAGCCCCCAGGACAGTTAGAAGATGGATTTTGGTCCAAATTTTAAATATGGATCACCTAGGCTCAGAGAAATTACCTGACTTGGTTCAAGTTCTCACAGCTATTAAGCTGATCAAGCTGTGACTCTGAATCTGATTTTAAGCATTCCCTCTCCCAGCTAGGGCCACCTTCAGGTCCTCTTCTTTCCTATTTGGTGCTTGAATGGAAGGAGGGAGAAATTGATAGGAAGGAGGAAAGATGATTACAGGAAAAGTCTTAAACAAAATTGCAGATGATTAATTTTTAGAAAATCATAAATGTTTAAAATACACTCAAATATTCCCTTGGAGAGCATTGCCTGACCCCATCCAAAATTTAAATTGGTTGCCCTCCTATATCAAGATAATGCAGTTCTTCTCCTTCGTATTAATCATTATAATTTATAAGATTATATGTTTTAATTGCTAGGTATGTGGGTTTTTTTCATGCCTGTTTTTCTCACCCAAATTGACTTGATGTCAAGGCATGTCCACTGTGCTCACCACTATTTACTCAGGGCCTCGCACAGTGTACAGCATAACCATAAGTGTTCAATGTACATTAACTGAATATATGAAGACACAAAACAACATGGATAAAATTCATTTTTCTTAGATGAATTAGAATTCTGCTTAGAAACTACAGATGCCTCTGCGTCATCCTAGCAAACGGTGGTCATTAGACTATTAACATCAAGTTCTACAATCTTAAGTTTGTTCTCAGTTTTAGAACAAAACTTAGTACTCATTTAGAATTCACTTTTCATTATTCCAACTTCTTTCCATTCCTATGTTAATAATAATACATATGTTTTACCTGCAACATGTCTCAAATCAGTTTTCAGAAGGAAGCAGGAAGGAAAAGATGAGAAAGGAAAAAGGGGGGATGGATTATTACTGAATATAATGAAAGTATGAAACTGTACCATTCTTAAGGCTTAAGAACAGTTCACCAAGCAAGCTGCCATGAGTCTAAATATTAGCTACAAAGCTAACTAATAAAAGACATTTGCTTAATGTTTCACAATATATAAAACACTTTCATCATATAAATTCTCACATCTATGGTTTACAACAGCCCCCAGGACAGTTAGAAGATGGATTTTGGTCCAAATTTTAAATATGGATCACCTAGGCTCAGAGAAATTACCTGACTTGGTTCAAGTTCTCACAGCTATTAAGCTGATCAAGCTGTGACTCAGATATAGATCAGCTTTGCCAAGTTCATTGCTCTTTATAGAATGCCTTTGCACTTCCCTCAAAAGTAACATTTCTGCGTATAATTTAAAAAAGAGAACTAAACTAAGAATGGAGTTTTAATTAGAATTTCTTTTAGGAGAACAAGTAATAGGACCTGCTTATCACATTAAACACCAAGAGGTGGCTTTACACTCACTCTTACCTCTGAGTTTATTCAGGCTACACTGAGATACTGAAACAAGTTCTGCCAGGCATTTTTGAAACAAAGTGATGGAGTTTTTGGAATTCTTCATTTTATCAGACACAGATACAGTATTTTATATAGTGCTTGTCAAGTGATAACGTCTATAGCAGATCATTGTTTAATTACAATGAAAACTGAAGTAAACAACATGAGTGATTTCTGAAAATCTGACCGCTGAACACCACACCCCTGGCAATTCTCCTAAGACTCACAAGAAGACAATAGGGTAGATTGTGTTAAGAGAAAATTAAAACGAAGCATTAAGTTCTGTGCCAGGACATGGCAAAAGATTGAATCATGATGAAAACTAATGAATAAAAGCGCTTAAACTTATGTAAGGGACACTTCTTTTGTTTATTTTTTCCACTTTTTTTGCTGTTTTAGCCAAGATTTTCCTGTGTTTCATGATTACCATTTGGAAGATATGGTTCTAAACAGAAAATAGCTTTCAATTAAGTACATGTAATATATTTTAAAAGCATAAATTTAAATTCACATAAATGTGACTCTGAATCCCACCTGCTAGTTACTACTATCACTAGTGGTACGGAACCCACCTGCCAGTGCAGGAGACGTAAGAGATGTGAGTGTGATCTCTGGGTTGGGAAGATCCCTGAGGAGGGCATGGCAACCCACTCCCGTATTCTAAATATTAGCTCACATGACTTTCATGAAAAACACTTTCATCATATAAATTCTCACATCTATGGTTTACAACAGCCCCCAGGACAGTTAGAAGATGGATTTTGGTCCAAATTTTAAATATGGATCACCTAGGCTCAGAGAAATTACCTGACTTGGTTCAAGTTCTCACAGCTATTAAGCTGATCAAGCTGTGACTCAGATATAGATCAGCTTTGCCAAGTTCATTGCTCTTTATAGAATGCCTTTGCACTTCCCTCAAAAGTAACATTTCTGCGTATAATTTAAAAAAGAGAACTAAACTAAGAATGGAGTTTTAATTAGAATTTCTTTTAGGAGAA
Organism: Tragulus kanchil; assembly: GCA_022376925.1. Lineage (NCBI taxonomy): Eukaryota > Metazoa > Chordata > Mammalia > Artiodactyla > Tragulidae > Tragulus > Tragulus kanchil. The sequence continues at coordinate 236,803,610 of JAIOJX010000004.1, read as the reverse complement.
CAAGTAATAGGACCTGCTTATCACATTAAACACCAAGAGGTGGCTTTACACTCACTCTTACCTCTGAGTTTATTCAGGCTACACTGAGATACTGAAACAAGTTCTGCCAGGCATTTTTGAAACAAAGTGATGGAGTTTTTGGAATTCTTCATTTTATCAGACACAGATACAGTATTTTATATAGTGCTTGTCAAGTGATAACGTCTATAGCAGATCATTGTTTAATTACAATGAAAACTGAAGTAAACAACATGAGTGATTTCTGAAAATCTGACCGCTGAACACCACACCCCTGGCAATTCTCCTAAGACTCACAAGAAGACAATAGGGTAGATTGTGTTAAGAGAAAATTAAAACGAAGCATTAAGTTCTGTGCCAGGACATGGCAAAAGATTGAATCATGATGAAAACTAATGAATAAAAGCGCTTAAACTTATGTAAGGGACACTTCTTTTGTTTATTTTTTCCACTTTTTTTGCTGTTTTAGCCAAGATTTTCCTGTGTTTCATGATTACCATTTGGAAGATATGGTTCTAAACAGAAAATAGCTTTCAATTAAGTACATGTAATATATTTTAAAAGCATAAATTTAAATTCACATAAATGTGACTCTGAATCCCACCTGCTAGTTACTACTATCACTAGTGGTACGGAACCCACCTGCCAGTGCAGGAGACGTAAGAGATGTGAGTGTGATCTCTGGGTTGGGAAGATCCCCTGGAGGAGGGCATGGCAACCCACTCCCGTATTCTTGCCTGGGAAATTCCATGGACAGAGGAGACTGGTGCATTGTGTCCACAGTCCATAGGGTCACAAAACACTAGACATGACTGAAGCAACTTAGCACACAGCACAGATGAAAATGAAGCAAACTAAAACTTTTTGATAACAAGAGATAAAGGACTGCCATCAGGATTAAACAAGATGTTGTATTCATTTGTCCATTGTTTCATTCATAACCTACTTAGTACCATGTACTGTCCAAAACACCCAAGGTACAATAGTGAACAAAATCCTTGTCCACCTTGCTTCCATTTTAGTAGGCGTGTAATAATAAAGTGCATATACTATAATGCATGATACATAAATGGTACCCAAGAAACACTGACTTTCTTTTTCAGTTCCCTATTATCACAACACCGGAAATCTTTGTTCTTTGTTACCAGTAATTGTATGGATTGAGCCAACAATACCGATCGCATCACCAATTCAATGGACGTGAACTTGGGTAAACTACAAGAAATAGTGAGGGACAGAGAAGCCTAGCATACTACCCCATGCTTCCATGGGGTCACAAAGAGTCGGAGATAACTTGGCAACTGAACAACAAACCTAAGCAGTACTGCCAGTAGCTACTTCTTAAAGTGGAATAAAGGGTCTATTACAAGTGATAGTTGGGGCTTCCTTGGTGGTCCAGTGGATAAAGAGTCCACCTTGCACTTCAAGGGATGCCGGTTCGATCCCCGGCCGGGAAAATATCACATGCCGTGAAGCGGCTGGATTCTAATGAATAAAAGTTCGCTTAAAACTAAATTGTAAGGGACACTTCTTTTGTTTATTTTTCCACTTTTTGCTGTTTTAGCCAAGATTTTCCTGTGTTTCATGATTACCATTTGGAAGATATGGTTCTAAACAGAAAATAGCTTTCAATTAAGTACATGTAATATATTTTAAAAGCATAAATTTAAATTCACATAAATGTGACTCTGAATCCCACCTGCTAGTTACTACTATCACTAGTGGTACGGAACCCACCTGCCAGTGCAGGAGACGTAAGAGATGTGAGTGTGATCTCTGGGTTGGGAAGATCCCCTGGAGGAGGGCATGGCAACCCACTCCCGTATTCTTGCCTGGGAAATTCCATGGACAGAGGAGACTGGTGCATTGTGTCCACAGTCCATAGGGTCACAAAACACTAGACATGACTGAAGCAACTTAGCACACAGCACAGATGAAAATGAAGCAAACTAAAACTTTTTGATAACAAGAGATAAAGGACTGCCATCAGGATTAAACAAGATGTTGTATTCATTTGTCCATTGTTTCATTCATAACCTACTTAGTACCATGTACTGTCCAAAACACCCAAGGTACAATAGTGAACAAAATCCTTGTCCACCTTGCTTCCATTTTAGTAGGCGTGTAATAATAAAGTGCATATACTATAATGCATGATACATAAATGGTACCCAAGAAACACTGACTTTCTTTTTCAGTTCCCTATTATCACAACACCGGAAATCTTTGTTCTTTGTTAACAGTAATTGTATGGATTGAGCCAACAATACCGATCGCATCACCAATTCAATGGACGTGAACTTGGGTAAACTACAAGAAATAGTGAGGGACAGAGAAGCCTAGCATACTACCCCATGCTTCCATGGGGTCACAAAGAGTCGGAGATAACTTGGCAACTGAACAACAAACCTAAGCAGTACTGCCAGTAGCTACTTCTTAAAGTGGAATAAAGGGTCTATTACAAGTGATAGTTGGGGCTTCCTTGGTGGTCCAGTGGATAAAGAGTCCACCTTGCACTTCAAGGGATGCCGGTTCGATCCCTGGCCCGGGAAAATATCACATGCCGTGAAGCGGCTGGACCAGTGTGCCCAAGTATGAGCCAGTGCTCCGAGCGAGTGCGCCCCGAGCCGGTGCTCTACAGCGAGAGAGGCCACTGCAGTGTGAGGTCCACGTGGGCCGAAGAGTAGAGGTGGATGAAAATAGATAGATAAAAAGACAATAAAAGAGGCCAAAATTTAAAAAAAAGAAAAAAAAGCAACAGTGGTTAAAGTGTTTAAGATGAGTCCTACTCATCCAAGTAACTACTTTTTTTCCCTTACATTTGATGAATGAAGAACAAGAAATCAAAACCAAAAAATAAGAAAAACTCTGGATATATGTTTATGCATAAGTGATTCAATTTGCTGTACACCCTAAACTAATACAAAATGGTTAATCAACTATACTCCAATAAAAAATTTAAAAAGAGAAATGGTCCACAGAATGACTGAACCTATCACCCAGATTTAAGTAGTCATGTCATCTATATGAAACAACAGACCACACTTGAAGAAAATGAAGGTCAGTCCATAACTATCACTAATTTTATCCATTTATGCTTTTATCTGAATATGAATCCAGCTATTTCCAGGAGTCAGTTACCCAATGTACTCATCCATACCCTGTTTAGGGAAGGAAAAGACAAACAAAGGAGAAGTTGCTGTACATGTGATAAGGAAGAAGGCTTCCCTGGTGGTCCAGTGGGTAAAGAGTTTGCCTTGATGGCTGGATCCCTGTCCTGGGAAGATACCATGTGCTGTGGAGTGTCTGGACCTGTGTGTGCAATTGTGAGTCAGTGCTCTGGAGCACATACACCCGGAATCCTTGCTCTGCAATGAGAGGCTACTCCAATGGGAGGTCCACACAGGCCAAAGAATAAAAGATGGATGAAAAATAAACAAATAGAAAACCAATAAAAGAGACCAAGATTAAAAAAAAGAAAGAAAGAGCCAGAATTTGGCAGCTACTTGAAGACATAAAGAAAAAGACAAGGTAAAAATCATACAAATTTTGAGAATAGAGCTTTTTGTCTACGGATGGGTTTATTTTTATATTCTTACAGGGGTATTCAGAGGGAAGAAAAAGAACTCCAGTGACCTTAGTGTTGCATGAGTGGTCACATCAAGCATCAGTGAAAAAGGACAAGGAAATCTACAAGTGGAACTGCAAAGATGTGAAAACGAAAGGAAATTTTCTGCCATTAACTTAACCAGCAGTCTAAGCATGAGAAACAAAATCCACGGTGAGTAGATCACTCCTATTAACCAAATCAAAGTATAGTGAGCCCAGCAGTCAACTTGAAGACTGATTTTAATTGTTGCAATTAATTGGATGCACACAGTTTGAATTATTAAGCATTAAAAATGTCTCAAAACTTAAATCAACCTTTTTTTTGGCTGATCTGATTGTATACTATCCAGATGTAAACCCAGAAAGTAAACCAAGTAAAAGGAAGATGTAGGATTAAGGAAATGGTATAGAACAAATAAAGAGGCAATTAGAATATTGAGGAGGATGGAGAAATACCCTAGGATGGCAGTGCAATAGCAGAGAGAACCAGTCCTCTGTTTTGAGAAGGAGGACAGAAAGCTCCAGCAGATAGATGTCTAAGAATGCACTGCTAAAATCCCTGCTCTGATAGTTTGAATGATTTGGGGAGGGCATGCGGCAACAGACACAAGGGAAAGTAAACAACTGGAAGTGAAATAACGATTAAATCCACAGAAAAAAAGAATTCTACTATAGTACCTAATATCCCTCGCCTGTTAAAACATTTACACAGAAACATGAAACATGAAATTTATTTGCCCTAATTAGTTTCATCGAGGGGACAGGAAGAGATGAATGTGTATGCTGGAGATCCGGGGCAGGTAGAAGTGGAAGGGGTATTTAAGAGAAATAATTCTCCTCTTTCAGTTGTAGGGAAATACCTAAAAGACACTAAAAAGATGCTTGCTCCTTGGAAGAAAAGCTATGACAAACCTAGGCAGCATATGAAAAAGCAGAGACATTACTTTGTCAGCAAAAGCGCATAGAGTCAAAGCTATAGTTTTTCCAGTAGTCATGTAGGGAAGTGAAAGATGGACCATAAAACAGGCTGAGCACTGAAGAATGGATGCTTTCAAGCTGTGGGGCTGGAGGAGACTCTTGAGAGTCCCTTGGGCAACAAGGAGATCACACCAGTCATTCCGAAAAGAAATCAACCCTAATATTCATCAGAAGACCTGATGCTAAACCTCCAATACTTTGGCCACCTGATGTGCAGAGTCAACCCATTTCAAAAGACCCCAATGCTGGGAAAGATGGAGAGCAAAAGGAGAAGGAGGTTACAGAGAATGAAACAGTTGGAGGGCATCACTGACTCAACTGACATGAGTCCGAGCAGACTCCAGGAGATAGTGAAGAACTGGGAAGCCTGGTATGCTGCAGTCCGTAGGGAGGCAAAGAATCAGACACAAATCAGCAACTGAATGATAACCTACAACTGAAAAACCAAATGTGCTAATTCAAGAATATCAATTAGAAATTTCGGGTAGATAAAGAAAAAAATCATCTTTTAACATTTGAAATAGCTCAGTTGTAATTCCATCACCTCCACCAGTTTTGTTCGTAGTGATGCTTCCTAGGGCACACTTGACTTCACAATCAAAGAGGTCTGGCTCTAGGTGAGTGATCACACCATCATGGTCACCTGGCTCATTAAGATCTTTTTTGTATATTTGCGTGTATTCTTTTCAACTCTTCATAATATCTTCTGCTTCTGTTAGGTCCACACCGTTTCTGCTCTTTATTGTGCTTATCTTTGCAGGAAATGTCCCCTTGGTATCTCTAATTTTCTTGTAGAGATCTCTAGTCTTTCTCATTCTGCTGTTTTCCTCTATTTCTTTGCATTGTTCACTTAAGAAAGCTTTCTTATCTCTCGTTGCTATTCTCTGGAACTCTGCATTCTCCTTTCGTTTCAAATCTCTTCTTTTCTCAGCCAATCTGGAAAACTCAGCAGTGGCCTCCGGACTGGAAAAGGTCAGTTTTTATTTCAATCGCAAAGAAGAGCAATGCCAAAGAATGTTCCAACTACTGCACCATTGCACTCATTTCACACACTAGCAAAATAATGCTGAAAATTCTCCAAGCTAGGCTTCAACAGTACATGAACGGAGAACTTCCAGATGTTCAAGCTGGTTTAAAAAAGGCAGAGGAACCAGAGATCAAGCTGCCAACATCTGTTGGATCAAAGAAAAAACAGGGGAATTCCAGAAAAACATCTACTTCTGCTTCATTGACTAAGTTAAAGCCTTTGACTGTGCGGATCTCAACAAACTGTGGAAAATTCTCAAAGAGATGGAACACCAGACTACCTTACCTGCCTCCTCCAAAACCTGTATGCAGGACAAGAAGCAAAAGTTAGAATTGGACATGGAATGACAGACTTGTTCCAAATTGGGAAAAGAGTACATTAAGGTTGTATATTTTCACATTGCTATTATTTAATGACTCAACTGACATGAGTCCGAGCAGACTCCAGGAGATAGTGAAGAACTGGGAAGCCTGGTATGCTGCAGTCCGTAGGGAGGCAAAGAATCAGACACAAATCAGCAACTGAATGATAACCTACAACTGAAAAACCAAATGTGCTAATTCAAGAATATCAATTAGAAATTTCGGGTAGATAAAGAAAAAAATCATCTTTTAACATTTGAAATAGCTCAGTTGTAATTCCATCACCTCCACCAGTTTTGTTCGTAGTGATGCTTCCTAGGGCACACTTGACTTCACAATCAAAGAGGTCTGGCTCTAGGTGAGTGATCACACCATCATGGTCACCTGGCTCATTAAGATCTTTTTTGTATATTTGCGTGTATTCTTTTCAACTCTTCATAATATCTTCTGCTTCTGTTAGGTCCACACCGTTTCTGCTCTTTATTGTGCTTATCTTTGCAGGAAATGTCCCCTTGGTATCTCTAATTTTCTTGTAGAGATCTCTAGTCTTTCTCATTCTGCTGTTTTCCTCTATTTCTTTGCATTGTTCACTTAAGAAAGCTTTCTTATCTCTCGTTGCTATTCTCTGGAACTCTGCATTCTCCTTTCGTTTCAAATCTCTTCTTTTCTCAGCCAATCTGGAAAACTCAGCAGTGGCCTCCGGACTGGAAAAGGTCAGTTTTTATTTCAATCGCAAAGAAGAGCAATGCCAAAGAATGTTCCAACTACTGCACCATTGCACTCATTTCACACACTAGCAAAATAATGCTGAAAATTCTCCAAGCTAGGCTTCAACAGTACATGAACGGAGAACTTCCAGATGTTCAAGCTGGTTTAAAAAAGGCAGAGGAACCAGAGATCAAGCTGCCAACATCTGTTGGATCAAAGAAAAAACAGGGGAATTCCAGAAAAACATCTACTTCTGCTTCATTGACTAAGTTAAAGCCTTTGACTGTGCGGATCTCAACAAACTGTGGAAAATTCTCAAAGAGATGGAACACCAGACTACCTTACCTGCCTCCTCCAAAACCTGTATGCAGGACAAGAAGCAAAAGTTAGAATTGGACATGGAATGACAGACTTGTTCCAAATTGGGAAAAGAGTACATTAAGGTTGTATATTTTCACATTGCTTATTTAATTTACATACAGAGTACATCATGAGAAATGCTGGTCTGGATGAAGCAGAAGCTGGAATCAAAATTGCATGGAGAATATCAATAACCTCAGGTATGCAGATGACACCACCCTCACGGCAAAAAGTGAAGAGGAACTAAAGAGCCTCCTGATAAAGGTGAAGGAGGAGAGTGTAAAAACTGGTCAAAAACTCAACATTTAAAAAACGAAGATCATGGCATCGGTCCCATCACTTCATGGCAAATAGATGGGCAAACAATGGAAACAGTGACAGACTTTATTTTCTTGGGCTCCAAAATAACTGCAGATAGTGACTGCAACCATGAAATTAAAAGGCGATTGATTCTTGGAAGAAAACTTATGACAAACCTAACAAAAGAAGATACTTCTGTTACGTATAAATGTAGATGACCCTCCTAGATGAAACAGAGAGACACTAGAACAGGTAGGTATTCCAAAGAGATCTGCTACCCTCTTGTTCTACCTGTATCTGCTTATAAACTATCTGCATACCATCTAACAACTGACTGATAATAACAAGATTGAACAGTTATTCTGCACAATTACATGTAAAAAGGAGTAACTTTTAAAAATCAATAAAATCTTCTGTAACTATAGTTTGCGGTGATAATCAATAATGGTACCAACTCAAATAATTTTTATGGTAAGAAAACCACACTCTAATTTGTATTCACTCCATTTCACACACTAGCAAAATAATGCTGAAAATTCTCCAAGCTAGGCTTCAACAGTACATGAACGGAGAACTTCCAGATGTTCAAGCTGGTTTAAAAAAGGCAGAGGAACCAGAGATCAAGCTGCCAACATCTGTTGGATCAAAGAAAAAACAGGGGAATTCCAGAAAAACATCTACTTCTGCTTCATTGACTAAGTTAAAGCCTTTGACTGTGCGGATCTCAACAAACTGTGGAAAATTCTCAAAGAGATGGAACACCAGACTACCTTACCTGCCTCCTCCAAAACCTGTATGCAGGACAAGAAGCAAAAGTTAGAATTGGACATGGAATGACAGACTTGTTCCAAATTGGGAAAAGAGTACATTAAGGTTGTATATTTTCACATTGCTTATTTAATTTACATACAGAGTACATCATGAGAAATGCTGGTCTGGATGAAGCAGAAGCTGGAATCAAAATTGCATGGAGAATATCAATAACCTCAGGTATGCAGATGACACCACCCTCACGGCAAAAAGTGAAGAGGAACTAAAGAGCCTCCTGATAAAGGTGAAGGAGGAGAGTGTAAAAACTGGTCAAAAACTCAACATTTAAAAAACGAAGATCATGGCATCGGTCCCATCACTTCATGGCAAATAGATGGGCAAACAATGGAAACAGTGACAGACTTTATTTTCTTGGGCTCCAAAATAACTGCAGATAGTGACTGCAACCATGAAATTAAAAGGCGATTGATTCTTGGAAGAAAACTTATGACAAACCTAACAAAAGAAGATACTTCTGTTACGTATAAATGTAGATGACCCTCCTAGATGAAACAGAGAGACACTAGAACAGGTAGGTATTCCAAAGAGATCTGCTACCCTCTTGTTCTACCTGTATCTGCTTATAAACTATCTGCATACCATCTAACAACTGACTGATAATAACAAGATTGAACAGTTATTCTGCACAATTACATGTAAAAAGGAGTAACTTTTAAAAATCAATAAAATCTTCTGTAACTATAGTTTGCGGTGATAATCAATAATGGTACCAACTCAAATAATTTTTTATGGTAAGAGAAAACCACACTCTAATTTGTATTCAAAAAGTGATGGGCTTCCCTGGTGGTCCAGTGGGTAAGGACACCACCTTGCAGTGCAAGGGGTGGTGGTTCAATCCCTGGCCTGGGAGGATTCTGCATGCCGCAGAGCGGCTAGACCGATGCGTCCATCTATCGAGCTGGAGCTCTGGGGCACGTGCGCCCAGAGCCGGTGCTCTACAGCAAGAGAGGCCACTGCAATAGGAGACCCACACAGGCCAAAGAACAAAGATGGAAATAAATGAAAGACCAATAGAAGTGGCCAAAAAAAAAAAAGTGATGATAACACCCCTAAAACATCCTGCAAGCGTATGTCTTTATTTTCAATTATTTCTACCATCTCATTGCACAGATCTATAAAATTATGAAAGCATATAAAGCCCCAAAATAGATCATAAACTCTGAAAATTTTAATAGGCTTGACAGAAACTTTATACTTTTAAAAATCGATGTGGCAAATGTCTTATTCTTGCGAATTCATTTTTAAGTTTTTCCCTTTTCAAATAGCTGTGGTATTTTCTATTCTTAACTCAAAATCTGATTTTTCATGAAAAGATTGTAATCACAGAACCTGAAGTGGTACAAAGATCATTTCTTAACTTCCATATGTATTAAGATTACATATGAAGGAAAATGTTTATATCAGAGGTTAACATTTTTAAAATAATAATACATAATAATGTATCTATTCATCCATCTTCCTAACTAATAAAATGATAATGAGAATGCTCCTCTCAAATGATGTTCAAAGAAAAACGTCTAAAAATATACTGAAATTCTTAGATTTACCCTTTATAAAAGTGGGAAAGATTCATTCATCCCTAGTTTCTTTGTCAAAAGTTCTTATTGTCTGCTCAGTTCACAAAAGACTGTGTGCTGAAATTATTTTCTGACTTCCCGATCAATGGGACTGTCCCTTCTCCTTTCTTAGAGACCTGGTTTTTCAGTTGTTCAATCTTTTTTTTTTTTTTTAATATTTATTTTCTGCGCTGCATCTTATTTGGGACACTCAGGATCACTGATTTTCATTGAGGCAAGTGGAATCTTTAGTTGTGGCATGTGGGATCTTGTTCTCTGAACAGGATTGAACCTGGACTCCCCCACTGGACCACCAGGGAAGTCCCTCAGTCTTTCTTACTTTTTTTCCCTCCCCCTCTCTCTTCCTCCCACTCTCTCTCTCTCTCAGATTTTCTGTCTTTCTTTCTCTTCCTCTCTCTGCCTAAATTCTACAAGGATTTTTATAAACCAAGAATCATATTTTGAGCTCTGCTATTCTATTTACAATATTTCATAAATGTTTTCCTACTTAATTGAAGTTTATTGAGATAGTCTGAAAATTATCTTAACGGACATAGGAAATGTCACTGTGTTGATAAAGTGCAATTATTAAAATGCTTCCTAAACACTGGATTTGTATTATTTTGTTTATTTGTATTGTTTTGTTTTGCCCCTTTAGATTACACTACACGGAAGAGAAGATGTGCTTTTATAGCATCTCTTTGGTGACCCTTAGTGAAAGCTGCTCAGTTGTGTCCGACTCTTTGCAACCCCATAGACTGTAGCCTTTGCCACTTTATACTTTTAAAAATCGATGTGGCAAATGTCTTATTCTTGCGAATTCATTTTAAGTTTTTCCCTTTTCAAATAGCTGTGGTATTTTCTATTCTTAACTCAAAATCTGATTTTTCATGAAAAGATTGTAATCACAGAACCTGAAGTGGTACAAAGATCATTTCTTAACTTCCATATGTATTAAGATTACATATGAAGGAAAATGTTTATATCAGAGGTTAACATTTTTAAAATAATAATACATAATAATGTATCTATTCATCCATCTTCCTAACTAATAAAATGATAATGAGAATGCTCCTCTCAAATGATGTTCAAAGAAAAACGTCTAAAAATATACTGAAATTCTTAGATTTACCCTTTATAAAAGTGGGAAAGATTCATTCATCCCTAGTTTCTTTGTCAAAAGTTCTTATTGTCTGCTCAGTTCACAAAAGACTGTGTGCTGAAATTATTTTCTGACTTCCCGATCAATGGGACTGTCCCTTCTCCTTTCTTAGAGACCTGGTTTTTCAGTTGTTCAATCTTTTTTTTTTTTTTTAATATTTATTTTCTGCGCTGCATCTTATTTGGGACACTCAGGATCACTGATTTTCATTGAGGCAAGTGGAATCTTTAGTTGTGGCATGTGGGATCTTGTTCTCTGAACAGGATTGAACCTGGACTCCCCCACTGGACCACCAGGGAAGTCCCTCAGTCTTTCTTACTTTTTTTCCCTCCCCCTCTCTCTTCCTCCCACTCTCTCTCTCTCAGATTTTCTGTCTTTCTTTCTCTTCCTCTCTCTGCCTAAATTCTACAAGGATTTTTATAAACCAAGAATCATATTTTGAGCTCTGCTATTCTATTTACAATATTTCATAAATGTTTTCCTACTTAATTGAAGTTTATTGAGATAGTCTGAAAATTATCTTAACGGACATAGGAAATGTCACTGTGTTGATAAAGTGCAATTATTAAAATGCTTCCTAAACACTGGATTTGTATTATTTTGTTTATTTGTATTGTTTTGTTTTGCCCCTTTAGATTACACTACACGGAAGAGAAGATGTGCTTTTATAGCATCTCTTTGGTGACCCTTAGTGAAAGCTGCTCAGTTGTGTCCGACTCTTTGCAACCCCATAGACTGTAGCCTGCCAGGCACCTGTGTCCATGGAATTCTCCAGGCAAGAATACTGCAGTGGGTTGTCATTTCCTTCTCCAGGAGATCCTGCCAACCCAGGGACTGAACCCCCTGCAGGTCTCCTGCAGGTCTCCTGAACCCCAGGTCTCCTGCATTGCAGGCAGATTCTTTATCAGCAGAGCTACTAAGAAAGCCCCTATACAGGAATTAATTCTTCATCCTTAGAACTTCCATCTTCAGAGTATCCAGCTCTGCCTCTCTGATTACAACCTAACCTTGAGCAACCTCTCTAGATTTAAGACGTTCGGCCTGATTCCAGAGGCCCCACAATGCTTGTATCAACGTGGCTATTTCTAGCACAGCTAGCTTCCTAAGGGACAATGGGATGGGATGGGAGCTAGGTCGCAGTGGGCTGCTTATGGGGAGGCTTGGAGTCAGAACAGGAACAAGCCAGAAAGCAAACGATAATCAGCACCTGCACATTACTTTTTTCTAAGGAAGAGAAATAAAATAGAAAAAGTTAACCAAAAACTGATTTGAGAAAAATAATTATAAGGATAAGGGATCCACAGCCAGCAATGCAGAAAGAAAATTTATTCCTTCAAAATAATATTTGGATTATATTAACGTGCAAATGCATGAATAGGCCACAAACATTTATTTTTAGTAAACTAAATATTAACTCATTTCTCTTAACGTCTGTTTGGCTGTGATGATTTCGATCAATCAGAGACAGTTCATCTTTAAGCAATATTGCAGTTTGGTTCAATTACCACATAAAGACATAATCCTCATCTTTTAGGTTTTAGCTCCTTTCATTTAAAGCACTATAAATTTTTCAGTGAATTTTCAAAGACCAATTAATAACAGTTCACTAAAAATAATCTCTTTCGCACTGAATTTGTATTATTTTGTTTATTTGTATTGTTTTGTTTTGCCCCTTTAGATTACACTACACGGAAGAGAAGATGTGCTTTTATAGCATCTCTTTGGTGACCCTTAGTGAAAGCTGCTCAGTTGTGTCCGACTCTTTGCAACCCCATAGACTGTAGCCTGCCAGGCACCTGTGTCCATGGAATTCTCCAGGCAAGAATACTGCAGTGGGTTGTCATTTCCTTCTCCAGGAGATCCTGCCAACCCAGGGACTGAACCCCCTGCAGGTCTCCTGCAGGTCTCCTGAACCCCAGGTCTCCTGCATTGCAGGCAGATTCTTTATCAGCAGAGCTACTAAGAAAGCCCCTATACAGGAATTAATTCTTCATCCTTAGAACTTCCATCTTCAGAGTATCCAGCTCTGCCTCTCTGATTACAACCTAACCTTGAGCAACCTCTCTAGATTTAAGACGTTCGGCCTGATTCCAGAGGCCCCACAATGCTTGTATCAACGTGGCTATTTCTAGCACAGCTAGCTTCCTAAGGGACAATGGGATGGGATGGGAGCTAGGTCGCAGTGGGCTGCTTATGGGGAGGCTTGGAGTCAGAACAGGAACAAGCCAGAAAGCAAACGATAATCAGCACCTGCACATTACTTTTTTCTAAGGAAGAGAAATAAAATAGAAAAAGTTAACCAAAAACTGATTTGAGAAAAATAATTATAAGGATAAGGGATCCACAGCCAGCAATGCAGAAAGAAAATTTATTCCTTCAAAATAATATTTGGATTATATTAACGTGCAAATGCATGAATAGGCCACAAACATTTATTTTTAGTAAACTAAATATTAACTCATTTCTCTTAACGTCTGTTTGGCTGTGATGATTTCGATCAATCAGAGACAGTTCATCTTTAAGCAATATTGCAGTTTGGTTCAATTACCACATAAAGACATAATCCTCATCTTTTAGGTTTTAGCTCCTTTCATTTAAAGCACTATAAATTTTTCAGTGAATTTTCAAAGACCAGTTAATAACAGTAATATACCTTTGGAGATTAATCAATGATAAAATATAATTTGCTTCAGTAGATTACAGCCACTGCTATATTATCCATAGATATTAAAAAAAAAAAAAACAGAGTGACTTGTAAATTGAGTTACTTTAATCATGTACTGGGAAACTGGGAAGACTGATTGGACACAGCTAAAGGTTCATATTCTTTCACATAATACTTATTCAGATAGTATGGAAAGATACTTTATTATAAGTTACTTTGGTCTTACAAATAAGAGTCTTAATTCTTAGGAGAAAGAAGGTCTATATGGAAAGCATTCATGGATAATGAAAAGTACCCAAGGCTACTTCTGTGTCATAAGCTCAGAGTTGGTTTTTCTGAAACTACCCATTAAATTGATGACTCCCTTCCCACAGTCCCACAATTCTATTCATCTTTGCTTTTAGACTGGCATAACAACCTACTTTCTTGGGCAAATCTACTTTTGTGGGAAATAACATAATACACTAAAGGATATATGCAAGACCTGACTATAAAATCTACAGGTACCTATACAATTTTGTCAACTGTGTAAACTCTCTGAACATAGATTAGTTCCTTAATCTATGAAATGAAGCATTAATATCTATCAATGAGGGTTGTTATTAGGACTAGGTGAAATAAATTAGCAAATAAGTACTCTATAAATGTTAATTCTCTTCCAGTCTTCTCCCCCAAAACAATGTTCATTTAAGCCAACAAGAAAGCTCAAGCAACCTTCTAAACCATGGATGACTAACTTTTTACACAGAGATCCAGTAAGTACCGGACCATAGTCTCTGTTACAACTATTCACTTCTGCAGTTATAGTACGATAGTGGCCATTAATAATGCAAACCAAAGAATGTGGCTGTGTTCCAATAAAACTTTATTTATGGAGACTGAAATTGCAGGTTTATATGAATTTCACAAACATGAACCATTATTCTGCTCCACTCTTGGGACCTACAAAAACATGTGGCATACTGCAGATGGTCTGTGGACCACAGTTTGCCAATCTCTGTCAATTACCACATAAAGACATAATCCTCATCTTTTAGGTTTTAGCTCCTTTCATTTAAAGCACTATAAATTTTTCAGTGAATTTTCAAAGACCAGTTAATAACAGTAATATACCTTTGGAGATTAATCAATGATAAAATATAATTTGCTTCAGTAGATTACAGCCACTGCTATATTATCCATAGATATTAAAAAAAAAAAAAACAGAGTGACTTGTAAATTGAGTTACTTTAATCATGTACTGGGAAACTGGGAAGACTGATTGGACACAGCTAAAGGTTCATATTCTTTCACATAATACTTATTCAGATAGTATGGAAAGATACTTTATTATAAGTTACTTTGGTCTTACAAATAAGAGTCTTAATTCTTAGGAGAAAGAAGGTCTATATGGAAAGCATTCATGGATAATGAAAAGTACCCAAGGCTACTTCTGTGTCATAAGCTCAGAGTTGGTTTTTCTGAAACTACCCATTAAATTGATGACTCCCTTCCCACAGTCCCACAATTCTATTCATCTTTGCTTTTAGACTGGCATAACAACCTACTTTCTTGGGCAAATCTACTTTTGTGGGAAATAACATAATACACTAAAGGATATATGCAAGACCTGACTATAAAATCTACAGGTACCTATACAATTTTGTCAACTGTGTAAACTCTCTGAACATAGATTAGTTCCTTAATCTATGAAATGAAGCATTAATATCTATCAATGAGGGTTGTTATTAGGACTAGGTGAAATAAATTAGCAAATAAGTACTCTATAAATGTTAATTCTCTTCCAGTCTTCTCCCCCAAAACAATGTTCATTTAAGCCAACAAGAAAGCTCAAGCAACCTTCTAAACCATGGATGACTAACTTTTTACACAGAGATCCAGTAAGTACCGGACCATAGTCTCTGTTACAACTATTCACTTCTGCAGTTATAGTACGATAGTGGCCATTAATAATGCAAACCAAAGAATGTGGCTGTGTTCCAATAAAACTTTATTTATGGAGACTGAAATTGCAGGTTTATATGAATTTCACAAACATGAACCATTATTCTGCTCCACTCTTGGGACCTACAAAAACATGTGGCATACTGCAGATGGTCTGTGGACCACAGTTTGCCAATCTCTGTTTTAGGGAATCAACAACTAGTGAATGAGAAGATTGTACAGAATCAAAAAAGATCAATTAAAGTAAGAACGGTAAAACCTGGAACAAAACAGCATGGCTTAGCACCTCCTCTGTTACTTTTATGCTTGGTTTTGATACACCCTTTCCTGATCATCCATAGAATTCATGTTCTCTGTTGTCACACTAAGGGAGTATCTGTTTGCATTTTAACAAAGCCCAATATTTTCATGTATGAGCAGAGATGTCCCGGATAGAAAGACTTTGGTTAAGATCAGCCTGTTTATTTTTATCCTAAGCTCTTCTCTAGTCACACTCAGGAAGCTTTTATATTTATTTTATATTTAGGTTTTTGGAGGGGGTTGCTGGTTGGGGAGGGAGGGGGGGTCCACTTCTATTGGTCTTTCATTTACCTATTTTTATTCATCTTTGTTCTTTTGGCCCGTGTGGGCCTCCCATCGCAGTGGCCTCTGTTGTCACAGATCACTAGCTCTGGGCGCATGAGCTCCAGAGCTCCGGCTCAGTAATTGGACACATTGGTCCAACTGCTCTGTGGCATGTGGGATCTTCCCATGCCAGGGATCAAACCGGTGCCCCTTGCAGTGCAAGGCGGTGTCCTTACCCACTGGACCACCAGGGAAGCCCTATATTTAGTTTTAATATAGAAATTTGAAGCTGTTTGAATACTACATTCCTATATTCTATCTTTTTTTTTATTGTTGTTCTATAGTTGCTTTACTTATAAACCTCCTAGCTTCTCATAAAGATGACAAGGACACTGAAAACAGGAACCGTGCCATGTAATTGTTTGGGACTTTCTACCATGAAATCATATCAAATATTAATAAATAAAATTTAGACATACTTAGGAAATTGTTGGGCACATTTAAACAAGTTTGTGTTTTGCCAGAATTTCCCAGTAAAATAATTTGCGGAATCAAAAGGCACTAACTCTTATGAGACCTCAGAAACACGTCTCACACTGTTATTCCTAAACTATTATTCCTAAACTTGTAGAACATCCAAAATTTAGCATTTTTTAATGGTCAATAGCATATATTATGATTCGGCTGCTTAGAACACAGAGCAATAAAACAGAGCATGTTCTAGCACTTTATTTTTGGTTTTTTATGCAATTTTTTTGTGAAATATGTTGGCTGAAAGAGAAATCAAATGCCATGATATAACGTGAACTTGGTAGCAATACAGCCAATGCCATTGGTTTCACAAGGGGAGGAGATTACTTATATCAGAGGATGCTAAGATGATTCCCTGGAGGACAGAGAAAAGAAGTACAATTTCTACTTACGTTTACTTTTAATTGAAACAAGAAGAAGTTAAGGCTAACTAATATTTAATACATGCTTGGACTGGTTTTATCATTTGCTGGTGTTGTCATGTGACTGGATTTCAAGCCCAGAGGCAAGGGATCCTGGGAAAGTACAGAAGGGAATTCTGATACAGGACCCCTCATTCACTTGTTAGCTTCCAGTTTACTGCAGTCTAAGTGGGCTCATTGTATTCACAGGTTGAATGATTTAGATTGAGCTATGGCTAACTTTACAAAAGGACAAGTGGCATAAAAAGACTCAGCCGACAGACTGGAAATTGAGAAAACTGCTACTAATGCAATCAGAGCAAACCAAAAAGAATATACAGAGCCGATGAATCTCCTACTCCTAGAACAAGTCATTCATTATTTATAATACAAGATTAAAGACAAGGACACCCTAACCCCATCTGACAAGAAGTCAGCCAAAGTAATTCAAATAACTATTTAAACGATGGGTTTATATTCACTCTAGTTAAGGAAGAAACTTATTCTACATGTATTTCATGCTTTAAAAAATTAGCTAATGATAACAGAAAGCCATCATTTCTAATACATTCTTAAATGTGTTTCACTATTTTGACCTTTTCAAATGTCCATGCTTTATATCATGTGTATAATAAATTAGTAAAAAATTCTATGTATATAATTTATAAACTTCTCAAGATACATATGTAAGGATGTGTGCAAAAGGTTTACTAATAGAAATGGGTGTACAATCAAAAATTTACAGAGCAAATTTTAACATAACTATCCCCACCAAATAAATATCATGAAACACAGATTAATTTTATTCCATATGTATATTGTCAACAGGGGAAGTATATTTAATTTCTGAAACTTAAGGGCATTATGTTATCTGATGACCACAAGGTAGCCAGGTTTACATATGATATTCAAATGTATCATGGCCATGTCAACTGTAAACTGTTGGGCTTTTGATAAATATGACAATAATCTATGACAATAATCTATAACCAACAGATATCTAGAAAATATTTTTTAATGTGTATGTTCAGTTGCTCAGTCACATCTGACTCATTGTGATTCCATGGACTGTAGCCCCCAAGGCTGCTCTAAGAGAGGCAACATAATCAGTCACTAGGGAAACGCAAGCTAAACTCACAGTAAGATACCACCGCATACATATAAGAATGGCTCATATTTAAAAAAGAAGAAGAAAAAAACTGACCACACCATGGGTTGATGAGAATGTGGGGAAACTGGAATTCTCATACACTGCTGGGAATGTAAAATGGTACAATTACTTTGGAAAACAATTTGTTGTTATTGTTCCTTCACTAAGTTGTGTCTGACTCTACAACCCCATGGACTGCAGCACTCCAGGCTTCCCCGTCCTTCACTATTTCACAGAGTTTGCTCAAACTCACGTCCACTCAGTCAGTGATATCCAACCATCTCATCCTCTGTCGCTCCTCCTGCCCTCAATCTTTCTCAGTATCAGGGTCTTTTCCACCAGGTGGCCAAAGTACTGGAGCTTCAGCTTCAGCATCAGTCCTGCCAATGAATATTCAGGGTTAATTTCCTTCAGGATTGCCTAGTTCGGTCTCCTTGCTGTCCAAGGATTCTCAAAAGTCCTCTCTACCACTATGGTTAAAAAGTATCAGTTTAGGCTTCCCTGGTGGTCCAGTGGGTAAGGACACCGCCTTGCACTATTTTGACCTTTTCAAATGTCCATGCTTTATATCATGTGTATAATAAATTAGTAAAAAATTCTATGTATATAATTTATAAACTTCTCAAGATACATATGTAAGGATGTGTGCAAAAGGTTTACTAATAGAAATGGGTGTACAATCAAAAATTTACAGAGCAAATTTTAACATAACTATCCCCACCAAATAAATATCATGAAACACAGATTAATTTTATTCCATATGTATATTGTCAACAGGGGAAGTATATTTAATTTCTGAAACTTAAGGGCATTATGTTATCTGATGACCACAAGGTAGCCAGGTTTACATATGATATTCAAATGTATCATGGCCATGTCAACTGTAAACTGTTGGGCTTTTGATAAATATGACAATAATCTATGACAATAATCTATAACCAACAGATATCTAGAAAATATTTTTTAATGTGTATGTTCAGTTGCTCAGTCACATCTGACTCATTGTGATTCCATGGACTGTAGCCCCCAAGGCTGCTCTAAGAGAGGCAACATAATCAGTCACTAGGGAAACGCAAGCTAAACTCACAGTAAGATACCACCGCATACATATAAGAATGGCTCATATTTAAAAAAGAAGAAGAAAAAAACTGACCACACCATGGGTTGATGAGAATGTGGGGAAACTGGAATTCTCATACACTGCTGGGAATGTAAAATGGTACAATTACTTTGGAAAACAATTTGTTGTTATTGTTCCTTCACTAAGTTGTGTCTGACTCTACAACCCCATGGACTGCAGCACTCCAGGCTTCCCCGTCCTTCACTATTTCACAGAGTTTGCTCAAACTCACGTCCACTCAGTCAGTGATATCCAACCATCTCATCCTCTGTCGCTCCTCCTGCCCTCAATCTTTCTCAGTATCAGGGTCTTTTCCACCAGGTGGCCAAAGTACTGGAGCTTCAGCTTCAGCATCAGTCCTGCCAATGAATATTCAGGGTTAATTTCCTTCAGGATTGCCTAGTTCGGTCTCCTTGCTGTCCAAGGGATTCTCAAAAGTCCTCTCTACCACTATGGTTAAAAAGTATCAGTTTAGGCTTCCCCTGGTGGTCCAGTGGGTAAGGACACCGCCTTGCACTGCAAGGGGCGCCGGTTCGATCCCTGGCCTGGGAAGATCCCACGTGCCGCGGAGCGGCTGGACTGATGTGTCCAATTGCCGAGTCAGAGCTCTGGAGCGCATGCGCCCAGAGCCAGTGCTCTGCAACGACAGAGGCCACCGTGATGGGAGGCCCACAGGAGCCAAAGAACAAAGACAGATGAAAATAGAGAAATGAAACAGCAATAGAAGTGGCCCGCCCGCTCCCCTCCCTCCCCAACCCGACCCCCACCCAAAATAAATAAATAAATAAATCTTTAAAAAAAAAAAAAAGAATCAGTTTTCTGAGCCTGAGTTTTTTTTATGGTTCAACTCTCACATCTGTACATGACTACCATAAAAACAATAGTTTCAGCTATATGAACCTTTGTCAGCAAAATGATGTCTCTCTTTCTAATACATGTCTAGGTTTGTAACAGCTTTTCTTCCAAGGAGCAAGCATCTTTTAACTTTCTGGCTATAATCACCATCTGCAGTGATTTTGGAACCCAAGAAGCTAAAATCTGCCACTGCTTCCACTTTTTACCCATCCATTTGCCATGAAATGATGGGAGTCAGATGCCATGATCTTAGTTTTCTGCATGCATTGTTTTAAGCCAGCTCTTTACTCTCCTCTTTCATTTTCATCAAGAGGCTCTTTAGTTTCTCTTCACTTTTTGCCATTAGAGTGGTATCATCTACATATTTGAGGTTTTTGATATTTCTCCCAGCAATCCTGATTCCAGCCTGTAAATCATCCAGTCGGGCATTTTGCATGATGTACTCTGCATGTACAGTAAATAAGTAGGATGACACTATTTCACAGAGTTTGCTAAAAGTCCCGATATCCAACCATCTCATCCTCTGTCGCTCCTCCTGCCCTCAATCTTTCTCAGTATCAGGGTCTTTTCCACCAGGTGGCCAAAGTACTGGAGCTTCAGCTTCAGCATCAGTCCTGCCAATGAATATTCAGGGTTAATTTCCTTCAGGATTGCCTAGTTCGGTCTCCTTGCTGTCCAAGGGATTCTCAAAAGTCCTCTCTACCACTATGGTTAAAAAGTATCAGTTTAGGCTTCCCCTGGTGGTCCAGTGGGTAAGGACACCGCCTTGCAGTGCAAGGGGCGCCGGTTCGATCCCTGGCCTGGGAAGATCCCACATGCGCGGAGTGGCTGGACTGATGTGTCCAATTGCCGAGTCAGAGCTCTGGAGCGCATGCGCCCAGAGCCCGTGCTCTGCAACAAGAGGCCACTACGATGGGAGGCCCACAGGAGCCAAAGAGCAAAGACGGATGAAAATAGAGAAATGAAAGACCAATAGAAGTGGCCCGCCCCCTCCCCCCCCCCCCCAACCCGACCCCCACCCAAAATAAATAAATAAATAAATCTTTAAAAAAAAAAAAAAGAATCAGTTTTCTGAGCCTGAGTTTTTTTTATGGTTCAACTCTCACATCTGTACATGACTACCATAAAAACAATAGTTTCAGCTATATGAACCTTTGTCAGCAAAATGATGTCTCTCTTTCTAATACATGTCTAGGTTTGTAACAGCTTTTCTTCCAAGGAGCAAGCATCTTTTAACTTTCTGGCTATAATCACCATCTGCAGTGATTTTGGAACCCAAGAAGCTAAAATCTGCCACTGCTTCCACTTTTTACCCATCCATTTGCCATGAAATGATGGGAGTCAGATGCCATGATCTTAGTTTTCTGCATGCATTGTTTTAAGCCAGCTCTTTACTCTCCTCTTTCATTTTCATCAAGAGGCTCTTTAGTTTCTCTTCACTTTTTGCCATTAGAGTGGTATCATCTACATATTTGAGGTTTTTGATATTTCTCCCAGCAATCCTGATTCCAGCCTGTAAATCATCCAGTCGGGCATTTTGCATGATGTACTCTGCATGTACAGTAAATAAGTAGGATGACAATATCCAGACTTGACATACTCCTTCCCCAGTTCTGAACCAGTCATTTGTTCCATGCCCAGTTCTGACAATCAGTCAGTTGTTCATATTGCTTCTTGGCCTGCATACAGTTTTCTCAGGAGAAAGGTAAGGTGATCTGGTAGTCCCATCTCTCAGAATTTTCCAGTTTGTTGAGATCCACACAGTCAAAGGCTTTAGCATAGTCAATGAAGCAGAAACAGATGTTTTTCTGGAAATCCCTTCCTTTTTCTCTGATCTAACAGATGCTGGCAATTTGATCTCTGATTCCTCTGCCTTTTCTAAACCAGCTTGTACATCTGGAACCTCTTGGTTCACGTACTGTTGAAGCCTAGCTTGAAGGATTTTGAGCATTACCTTGCTATCACATGAAATGAGTACTACTGTATAGTCGTTATTCTTCAGCATTGCCCTTCTTTGGGACTAGAATGAACATTGACCTTTTCCAGTCCTGTGGCCACCACTGAGTTTATAATTTAGCAACTTCATAAAAGGTTAGACATAAATTCTGGGTATGTCTCAGTCTAAATATCTCCAAAATAACTGAAAATAGGATCTCAAAGAGATATTTGCACACACAAGTTCAACTCAAATGTCCATTGATAAATGACTAGACAAACAGAATGTGGCCTATACGTACCATGAAACATTATTCAATCTTACAAAGGAAGGCAATCCTATCACAAGCTACAATATGGATGAATCTTGAGGACATCATATGTGAAATAAGCCTGTCACAAA
Organism: Tragulus kanchil; assembly: GCA_022376925.1. Classification (NCBI taxonomy): domain Eukaryota; kingdom Metazoa; phylum Chordata; class Mammalia; order Artiodactyla; family Tragulidae; genus Tragulus; species Tragulus kanchil. The sequence continues at coordinate 236,781,131 of JAIOJX010000004.1, read as the reverse complement.
AAGACAAATACTGTTACAATTTCACTTACATGAAGTATCTAAAGTATTCCCAACTCATAGAAAATAGAATAGTGGTTGTCAGGGCCTAGGGGAGGGGAAAGGGGAGATAGTTAATCAGTGTAGAGTTTCAGTTTTAGAAGACAGAAAAGTTCATGAGACTGGTTGCACAGCAATGTACAACATTACTGAACTGTTCCACTTAAAATGGTTAAGAAAGCCCGTTTTTAATACAATTATAGAGATTATAATTTATAATAAAATACTATGTATTATATATATATTAAACATACAGCCACCATAAAAAAAAGAAAACTGGAGTGGGGTGCCATTTCCTACTCCAGGGAATGTTCCCAATCCAGGGATCAAATCCATGTCTCTTATGTCTCCTACATTGGCAGGCAGATTTGTTACCACTACTGTTAATGATTTTATTGCTTTTCTAGATATGAAGAGATGTAGGAACTGGGCTCATAAAATCTCCTGAAATTTTCTAACTATCTGAAGACCTTTTCTTCCAGCTTTTCCCAGAGCATAAAATGTTTTAATTCCTGCTCTCTAACCTGAACTCCTTTCAAGGGGTGTTGTAGGTCAGCAGCTACAGTAGCTCACGATTTAATCCTTCTAGAGGTAGAGGACAGGTGCCAATTTTTAGTTGGCACAGACAGAATATTTACTTGGTGGTTGTTGGTTTGAAACCTCAAGTGCTCCCTAAGTAAAATCCGAAACTGGCCGCTATACAGGGAGGACAAGGAGAGACCAAAGAAAGAGGCAGCCCACTGTGGATATGTAGGTGGCAGATTTAATAAGCAAGGGAACTCACATGTGAGGCTTGTCTTGGGCACCATAAGATGAATACATCTCTTCACTCACCTGCCAAAATCTTAAATGTTTACACAGAGGCTTTGGTTTCAGTCACCAGTACTGTCAAGATAGTTCAAAAACACTGTTCTCTCAAAACCGTGTGACTAAAAACAGCTCTCACAAAGAGTAAAAGGACATTCCAAGGACAGGGGAAGAAGAGGGGAATCTCCAATTGCCTAGGCCCAGCGTGTGAGTCAACCCTCCATCATGTCTTCTCGATGACTTCCTGCAACATTAGTTTTCCCATTTATTATCTGCCTCTCTCTGTAGACTGTAATTTCCACAAGGAGATGAACCATATCCCTTTTATTAATTGGCTATCCAAGGCATATTGTACTTTGCCTGGCTCAAATAAGGCACTCAGTAAACACATCTCGAATAGATAAATGCCTGAAGGAATATATGAGTAGTCATTTCCTTTCCATTACCCCTTGCAAAGCCATTTTTCTTAACTAAATCCATAATCAAGAAAGTTTATTCTTTCCTTATTCTTGAACTCAATCCATTACAAAATTCAGATGTCTTCTGGGAATCGTTGACCTCAGATTTACACATGATATCTTGAAAACAATGAATAGGCAAAATAATACACAGTTCAGACCCATCCTAAAGTTAATGGTATAACAGCCTAAAAAAGAGACAGGTATTTACTTCCACAAAGTCTGAACTCTAGTCCCAGACTCCCAGCTGGTTTTACATTGAATATACAGTAAGTCTAATCCACACACAGCTGCTCTGTGTGAATGATAATTCTTGGTGGAAATCAAGCATAGTATGCTATGACCCATGTGAGGAATAAGAAGTGGTTGTAAAACTGGAATAGCAGAACAATCTGTAAATTAACTTAGAAGTGGAAGCATTAAGCCTACAGTTTAAGGAGTAAAGAGGCAGAAATGTTTAGGATCCCACTGTGCCCCATCACTATTGGAGAAATGGTGAGCACAGGTTGGGGGGGTTCTAATGCAAATGGTGTGTAATTCATACATTTGATATGAATTCCAAAGGTCAGGGAGTCCTCAATTGATTTGTGTGTGTTGTGTGTGCGTGTGCGTGTGTGTGTGTGTGTGTGTGTGTGCGCACGCGCGCTCAATTATGCCTGACTCTGTGCAACCCCATGGACTGTATCCCACCAGGGTCCTCTGTCCATGGAATTTTCCAGGCAAGAAGACTGGAGCAGGTTGCCATTTCCTACATCCAGGAATCAAACCTGCATCTCTGGTGTCTCCTACATTAACAGGCAGATTCTTTACCACCGCACCACCTAGGAAGCCCCCCAAGTGATTCTAGGGTTACACTAAGTGCAAAAGTAGGTGGTAAAGCAGGAGTCTGTTCTGTGAACCAAACCACTGGGAGGGTAAGAAATGTGAACTGTGACCCAGAGTCATGTGGACAGGTAGAAACAGGGGAAGCCTGAGTGAGATTCTGACTTCATTTCATTCTCATTATATTTAGATTTTGGAAGGGTGACTTTTTTTAATTCTTTCCTTATTCTTGAACTTCCAATCCATTTTCTTAACTAAATCCATAATCAAGAAAGTTTATTCTTTCCTTATTCTTGAACTCAATCCATTACAAAATTCAGATGTCTTCTGGGAATCGTTGACCTCAGATTTACACATGATATCTTGAAAACAATGAATAGGCAAAATAATACACAGTTCAGACCCATCCTAAAGTTAATGGTATAACAGCCTAAAAAAGAGACAGGTATTTACTTCCACAAAGTCTGAACTCTAGTCCCAGACTCCCAGCTGGTTTTACATTGAATATACAGTAAGTCTAATCCACACACAGCTGCTCTGTGTGAATGATAATTCTTGGTGGAAATCAAGCATAGTATGCTATGACCCATGTGAGGAATAAGAAGTGGTTGTAAAACTGGAATAGCAGAACAATCTGTAAATTAACTTAGAAGTGGAAGCATTAAGCCTACAGTTTAAGGAGTAAAGAGGCAGAAATGTTTAGGATCCCACTGTGCCCCATCACTATTGGAGAAATGGTGAGCACAGGTTGGGGGGGTTCTAATGCAAATGGTGTGTAATTCATACATTTGATATGAATTCCAAAGGTCAGGGAGTCCTCAATTGATTTGTGTGTGTTGTGTGTGCGTGTGCGTGTGTGTGTGTGTGTGTGTGTGTGTGCGCACGCGCGCTCAATTATGCCTGACTCTGTGCAACCCCATGGACTGTATCCCACCAGGGTCCTCTGTCCATGGAATTTTCCAGGCAAGAAGACTGGAGCAGGTTGCCATTTCCTACATCCAGGAATCAAACCTGCATCTCTGGTGTCTCCTACATTAACAGGCAGATTCTTTACCACCGCACCACCTAGGAAGCCCCCCAAGTGATTCTAGGGTTACACTAAGTGCAAAAGTAGGTGGTAAAGCAGGAGTCTGTTCTGTGAACCAAACCACTGGGAGGGTAAGAAATGTGAACTGTGACCCAGAGTCATGTGGACAGGTAGAAACAGGGGAAGCCTGAGTGAGATTCTGACTTCATTTCATTCTCATTATATTTAGATTTTGGAAGGGTGACTTTTTTTAATTCTTTCTATTTTATTAAGACTTTATTTTTAGAACAGTTTTAGGCTGCCACACATGCATAGCCTCTCCCATTATCAACATCCCCCACTAGAATGGTGCATTTGTTACATTTAATGAATCTACATTGACACATCATTATTACCCAAATCTGTAGTTTACAATATGGTTCAGACTTAGTGCTATACATTCTATGGGTTTGGACAATTGCATAATGGTGTGTGGGCTTCCCAGGTGGTGCCAGCAGTGAAGAACCCAGCTGCCAATGCAAGAGACATGGGTTCATCCCTGGGTGAGGAAGATCCCCTGGAGGAGGAGAAGGCAGCCCACTCTAGTATTCTTGCCTGTAGAATCCATGGACAGAGGAGCCTGGCAGGCTCCAATCCATAGGGTCACAAAGAGTTGGACACGAATAAAGCGACTTAGCACACATAATGGCATGTATCCATCATCATATATCTTACAGATTATTTTCACTGTCCTAAAAATCCTCTGTGCTTTGCCTATCCATTCCTCCCCTTCTGCACCCCTCGTAATCTTAGTGTTTCCATAATTTTGTCTTCTTCAAAATGGCTTCAAATGGTTTGAATCTTACAGTATGGAGTCTTTTCGATTGGCTTCTTGGTAAGTTATCTTTCAAATATCAAAAGTGAGCAAGAGAAGAGGATGTTTTCTAGAGAGTCAAAGTTGGCCCTGCAAATGGGATTATGAAAAGAATCAATGACCCCAGCTATGAGGAGTAAGGAAAAGCAGAGACCAGTTACATAGGGGCTGGGCTTACATAGGGACACACAATAGTAATGTTTACCATTCTCAGGAAGAGAGGGGCTTTGAGAGCAGGCAGTGGAACCAGCAGTGGGGAAGGGAGACGCGAAAAAGGAAGGGAAGCTGTAATAGTCCTCGGTGTGCTGGATATTAAATAAAACCCTCAATTTCAACATAAAGAAACTTAATAAAGGTGAGCTTTTCCCTCCTCTTCCAAGTCCTTTCCTATTGCACATTTCAATTATAACTGAAAATAGCTCTAGAATAGATAGCTGGTTTCAGGTGTGATTATCACATTTTAAGGAAGTCAGCTGTTATGACCTTAAGGAGGTCAGCTTTCTCAGCTGTTTTACTGCAGTGGGTCTGTTAAAGTTGATTACCTTCCAGTAATAGGAAAAGTGGCCTAGGTCGCTCTAATTTAAGCTCTTATTAGATTTTGTTGCTTTCAGAGAACTCTGGTCAATTCAAATCTCCTACTTTAAGATGAAATGGCCTCAATCTACTAATTATGTACACTGAAACTTCTACCAAAGCACCAGGCATCTGGTTAAAGAGTAGCTCTTTTTAAAAGTGAAAATATTCAGTGAAGCTACCAATAACAAGGCACAACTAGGGCAATATGTTTAAATATGTGACTCCAATACAGGATTTAGAAAAAAGAGTATTTTGGTGTGAGCCAGGGAATATGGGAATATTGAGGCAAGTCTTTTGAGTAAAGCAGGAACGGACGGTAAAATCGACATAATTTGGGGGAAAGGAGATCATTCTTGACATTAAAATTGTAATAAAGACAAAATGCAAACGACCAAATACAATGAATATATACGGAATTATTTACCAATAAGCACATATTCCATGTATGATATTTTTCTTTTACATAAATGTAACTGTAGGCAACTGTCTGGTCAGTGATTGTTTCATTCTTGACCCCAAACTCTACAGTGTCATGTTGCATAACAATATTATCAGCTGTTTCTAAGAGTTGTTTTGATTTCATTTATTCAGTTTAGCTTGGGTTGGTCCGGACTGAATTTAAAACTGTTGCGCTCTGGGAAAATGTACTTTTGTCAACATGAGTCTACTCTTACCAGATGCTAAAAGTTGCAAGACTGAAAGCAACACTAAGATTTTTCTCTATAAATGCCACTAGCACTATCTGTACTACCCTGAAGATAGGTCTGCTCAGGACCTGAACACATTCCAATTATCTTAGCTGTAGCTCGGCGAATATGGTCTTTATAGTATCACTTACAGGTTAGTGGGTTAAGATAACTCAAGTGCTTTCCTGAGTGAGATGTAGAATTTCATCTCATCTGTTCTGTGCCTCAAGTGTGGTAACACTTCACTGGACCTTAAGTCACTGGACTTATTAGAAATAAAAGAAGTATCTGGGCTTTGTAGATCTGGGTTCAAGTCCTGAGCCCACCACTAGCTGTGAGCCCCATGGGCAAGATGTGTGACTTCTCTGGAATCATCTACTTCATAGGATTTTGTATGAATTAAATTAAAATGGATAAAGCACTTGAAAAGCACCAGCGCTTGAAAAACAGTAGGTTTACCGAGAGAGAGAGAGAGAGAGAATTCCCATGTTCAAAGAGAATCCTATGTGATTTCATTCTAACTAGTTAGGGTCATCACCTACTTTATTTCTGTTTGTTTCTATTTTTAATATATAAGAAGGAATAGAGATAAGCTTTACTGACTGCATTCATATTTTGAAGAGATGGAATTCTGGCATAGCCTAGCATGGATTTGGGCATGCATATTCCCTCTTACATGCATTGCTTCCATCAATGTAGGGTATTGGGGGTTCCTGAGGGACTCCTTACACACAGATTGCCTTAATTGTGCCCCATTTTGATTTGGCTTGAGACTGCTGGTGTCTCTCAAATTCTTGAACCCTGTGAGCTTCCACCCTTCACCCTCCCCTCTGCCGCCCCACCCCATACACATGTTCTTGACTTTGGTGGTATTCTCACTGCAGAACTTCAGGCTGTCTATTGCAGTCTAGCTTGGGGCTGATAAGGTCATAGCACACTGGAACACTTATCAAATGACAATTTTCTGACAGCAATTTTTCCTGTTTTTTTAATATTACATCAGCATATAAAAATAGGATTGCAGATAGAATCCTAATTACTCCTCCAAGTAATTTATTTCAAAGTAATATAACACCATAATAAAATTTTCAGACAAAAATGAATATATAAAAAGTACCCATACTTCTTCATCTATTAATATAGTCAGTATGAACATTTGGGCCTATTTTATTTTTTTTAAGCCATGACATTTTTCTCCTTTAACACAATTATAGTCACAAGACACATGCTAGTTTACATTCTACCTTCTTACTTTATATTACATTAACTTTTGTGGTAATGAATAATCATACTTCAATATCTGAATTACTATCCTAACAAGTATTCTATTCATCTTGTTTTTCCTTTTGATGAAAATGTTCAGTTGTTTCCAAGTTTTGATTATGTAAATAATACAGTGACAGACATTTAATGCATAAGATGCATTATTTTCATATTTATAACTTTTTTGTATTCTCAGAAGTGAAATTACTGAGTCAGACTGGGCACATTTTTATGGCTCCTAGTGTACTGTCCAAATGGATATAAAAATTAATAGTAGGAGACTAATTTTGCCTATATCTCAGCTATAAATAGGATCAAGCTCCAAACAGAAGTTGGAATTAAAGGACTTAAGTGGCTTTTGCTTTCTCCTATTTTCACTTGAAAGGAAATTTGATGTATATTCTGCTCAGTTTTGTCAAGTCTGTTCTGAGTCATTGTTACAGATACATTTATTTATCTTGCAACACTTTCAGGAATAAGATAGGGTACAAATAAATACATAATACATTCACCAACCAAGTGCAAGCAGTTATCTGAAAAGTTTTTAAGGTTTGAGGGAACACAGTCTTCTATCTTCACTCTAAATTCCACTCTGAATTCCTGCTGGTGCATAACCTCTGACAAGATAAACTTTTTCTATAACTCTCTCTAAGGAATTGCTACTTTACTGTTATATACAGATGCTGCTGCTGTGCTCAATCACTCAGTCGTGTCCAACTCAGTGAGACCCCGCTGTCTATTGCAGTCTAGCTTGGGGCTGATAAGGTCATAGCACACTGGAACACTTATCAAATGACAATTTTCTGACAGCAATTTTTCCTGTTTTTTTAATATTACATCAGCATATAAAAATAGGATTGCAGATAGAATCCTAATTACTCCTCCAAGTAATTTATTTCAAAGTAATATAACACCATAATAAAATTTTCAGACAAAAATGAATATATAAAAAGTACCCATACTTCTTCATCTATTAATATAGTCAGTATGAACATTTGGGCCTATTTTATTTTTTTTAAGCCATGACATTTTTCTCCTTTAACACAATTATAGTCACAAGACACATGCTAGTTTACATTCTACCTTCTTACTTTATATTACATTAACTTTTGTGGTAATGAATAATCATACTTCAATATCTGAATTACTATCCTAACAAGTATTCTATTCATCTTGTTTTTCCTTTTGATGAAAATGTTCAGTTGTTTCCAAGTTTTGATTATGTAAATAATACAGTGACAGACATTTAATGCATAAGATGCATTATTTTCATATTTATAACTTTTTTGTATTCTCAGAAGTGAAATTACTGAGTCAGACTGGGCACATTTTTATGGCTCCTAGTGTACTGTCCAAATGGATATAAAAATTAATAGTAGGAGACTAATTTTGCCTATATCTCAGCTATAAATAGGATCAAGCTCCAAACAGAAGTTGGAATTAAAGGACTTAAGTGGCTTTTGCTTTCTCCTATTTTCACTTGAAAGGAAATTTGATGTATATTCTGCTCAGTTTTGTCAAGTCTGTTCTGAGTCATTGTTACAGATACATTTATTTATCTTGCAACACTTTCAGGAATAAGATAGGGTACAAATAAATACATAATACATTCACCAACCAAGTGCAAGCAGTTATCTGAAAAGTTTTTAAGGTTTGAGGGAACACAGTCTTCTATCTTCACTCTAAATTCCACTCTGAATTCCTGCTGGTGCATAACCTCTGACAAGATAAACTTTTTCTATAACTCTCTCTAAGGAATTGCTACTTTACTGTTATATACAGATGCTGCTGCTGTGCTCAATCACTCAGTCGTGTCCAACTCAGTGAGACCCCATGGATTGTAGCCTGTCAGATACCTCTCTACCCATGGGATTTTTCAGGCAAGAATATTGGAGTGGATTGCCATTTCCTTCTCCAAGGGATCCTCCTGACCCTGGGATTGAACGCATGTCTCTTATGCTTCCTGCATTGGAAGGTGGGTTTCTTTACCACTAGTGCTACCTGGGAAGCCACTTTATATACAGATGGTGCTCAGTTAACACAACAGCAATACAATCATTTTGAAAACATGCAAAATTAGATCGTCAAGGGAAAAAAAAGTAATATTTGAGCCATATAATTTTTCTCTTAAAAATTACTTTTAGAGAAAAATACTTATTGAAGCTAAAGTAAGCTTAACATATTCAACTGTAAAGAATGCATACGTAATTCATAGAGCACTAACTGAAGAGTAGTGTGTGCGTGCTAAGTCATGTCTGACTCTTTGCAACCCTATGGGCTGTAGCCTGCCATGTTTCCCTGTCCATGGGATTCTCCAGGCAAGAATACTGGGTTTCCACGCCCTCCTCCAGGGGACCTTCCCAACCCAGGGATCAATCCCACATTTCTTAAATCTACAGCATTGCCAAGCAGGTTCTCTACCATTAGCACCACGAGGGAAGACCTGTAGTAATTTTTAAATACACAGTTGAAAACAAAGGTTTCTGACAAGTGTATTTTGACTAAGGAAAATGTCAGAATTCAACATGTGAACCAAAGAAGTCTTTCATCCTTTTAGTGTCTTGATTCAACAGAAGTTCAGGCCAATATCAAAGAGCATTTGAGCTGCATAAAACTCAAAAACAAATTTGAGGGCTTTCCCCGTGGGTAAGGACACCACCTTGCACTGCAGGGGTGCTGGTTTGATCCCTGGCTTGGGAAGATCCCACGATAATACATTCACCAACCAAGTGCAAGCAGTTATCTGAAAAGTTTTTAAGGTTTGAGGGAACACAGTCTTCTATCTTCACTCTAAATTCCACTCTGAATTCCTGCTGGTGCATAACCTCTGACAAGATAAACTTTTTCTATAACTCTCTCTAAGGAATTGCTACTTTACTGTTATATACAGATGCTGCTGCTGTGCTCAATCACTCAGTCGTGTCCAACTCAGTGAGACCCCATGGATTGTAGCCTGTCAGATACCTCTCTACCCATGGGATTTTTCAGGCAAGAATATTGGAGTGGATTGCCATTTCCTTCGCCAAGGGATCCTCCTGACCCTGGGATTGAACGCATGTCTCTTATGCTTCCTGCATTGGAAGGTGGGTTTCTTTACCACTAGTGCTACCTGGGAAGCCACTTTATATACAGATGGTGCTCAGTTAACACAACAGCAATACAATCATTTTGAAAACATGCAAAATTAGATCGTCAAGGGAAAAAACAGTAATATTTGAGCCATATAATTTTTCTCTTAAAAATTACTTTTAGAGAAAAATACTTATTGAAGCTAAAGTAAGCTTAACATATTCAACTGTAAAGAATGCATACGTAATTCATAGAGCACTAACTGAAGAGTAGTGTGTGCGTGCTAAGTCATGTCTGACTCTTTGCAACCCTATGGGCTGTAGCCTGCCATGTTTCCCTGTCCATGGGATTCTCCAGGCAAGAATACTGGGTTTCCACGCCCTCCTCCAGGGGACCTTCCCAACCCAGGGATCAATCCCACATTTCTTAAATCTACAGCATTGCCAAGCAGGTTCTCTACCATTAGCACCACGAGGGAAGACCTGTAGTAATTTTTAAATACACAGTTGAAAACAAAGGTTTCTGACAAGTGTATTTTGACTAAGGAAAATGTCAGAATTCAACATGTGAACCAAAGAAGTCTTTCATCCTTTTAGTGTCTTGATTCAACAGAAGTTCAGGCCAATATCAAAGAGCATTTGAGCTGCATAAAAACTCAGAACAGAAGCTGAAAAATTACTTAGCTAGGGCTTCCCTGGTGGTCCAGTGGGTAAGGACACCACCTTGCACTGCAGGGGTGCTGGTTTGATCCCTGGCTTGGGAAGATCCCACGTGCCACAGAGCGGCTGACCCAATGTGTCCAACTACCAAGCTGGAGCTCTGGAACACATGTGCCCAGAGCCGGTGCTTTGCAGCAAGAGAGGCCACTGTGATGGGAGGCCCACACAGGCCAAAGAATAAGATGGATGAAAATAAATAAATGAAAGACCAATAGAAGTGGCCAAAAAAAAAAAGAATGAAAAAAAAGAAAAAAATTACTTAGCTAGAGACTAACACTATATGCACTATTGAAAAATGTAGAGTTATTTTCTTTCATATTATCTAGGAAAATTCAATATTCACTAAACACTCATAATATAACACATAACAAACACAGGTAACATAAAATAAGTTAAAATGAAAATATATATTACATTATCACAGTGGAAAGATAAATAGTAACATGCCATGATGACAAAAATTGAAATAATATATTTTCAATTACCTACATTAAATATATTATGTTCTCACTTATTGACATCTGGTAAAATCCTTTTTATTCTGATTTTCTGAAGGGCTTCATTCAACAACATATCTTCATTTTCTCATTCAGCATGTATTTTATCACCTACTATGACTAGCTATTGCTCTAACCTGCCATTTTCACGTCTATTTCCCTACTACACATTCTTCAGAAAGGAAGCTGTATTTAAGGTTAGCCTAATAAAAAAAATATAATTGGGAAGGCAAGACTCTAACAAGAAGATGATAGAGACCACCACAAAATCTAAAGTTTAGAATTTAGATATTCATTTATATTCCATATATTACCATGACTATATATTACCAATGTCTGTAACAGCTCACGAAATTTAACTTCTATAAGCCATTCTCAAAGACAAAGGAAAAATATGACAAAAGTTAAAGGAAACTAAAAATTCAAGAAACACCATAACCCAAGGCTACATACATTAGGAAAAGAAACTGCTCTAAAGAAATAAAATACAACTATGATGAAAAGTGAAGTCGCTCAGTCATGTCCAACTTTATGCGACCTATGGAATTCTCCAGGCAAGAATACTGGAGTAGGTAGCCTTTCCCTTCTCCAGGGGCTGTTCCCAACCCAGGGATCAAACCCAGGTCTCCCATATTGCAGGCAGATTCTTCACCATCTGAGTAGCCAGGGAAGACCAAGAATACTAGAGTAGATAGTCTATCCCTTCTCCAGGGGACCTTCCCCACCCAGGAATCATACCAGTCTCCAACATTGCAGGCAGATTCTTTACCAGCTGAATTACAAGGAAATTCCACAACTATGATAGTAAATAAAAATTAGATCTTGAAATCATATACAACAGAGCAGGTTATTGGCCTAAAAGTTACTTGTTTGGAAAATATTTGCAAAAAACCCAATAGTGTAACTTCTGAATTCATTAAGCATTTATTTTAATAGATAACTTCTAATAGATAAGACAGTTATTTTCTAGTAGTCCATGGGGGTTGCAAAGAGTACATTATTTAGCAACTGACCAATAAGAACAAAAGACATTTGTGGAAATCATTGTCTCTGATTTTCCCAAATCCTATGTTTACCAAGGCAAAGCACTTTTAATGAAATATTACCCTCTTGAAAGAAAAGAGGTTTATTTTGTTGTTTTTGGTTTTTTGTTTTTTTCTTTTTTGGTATCACACAGGAAACATAAACAACTCATTAGAAAAGAATAAAACCCTTGGGCTACTAATACAATGTTATAGGGAAGGACAGCTGCCCCAGCCCTCCAGAAGCCTAAGCCATGCTTGCTAACTTAATCTCCCAGTTGGACTAGCTATTGCTTAAGATTTCCTCTAACTACATTCTTCAGAAGAAGCTGTATTTAAGGTTAGCCTAATAAAAATATAATTGGGAAGGCAAGACTCTAACAAGAAGATGATAGAGACCACCACAAAATCTAAAGTTTAGAATTTAGATATTCATTTATATTCCATATATTACCATGACTATATATTACCAATGTCTGTAACAGCTCACGAAATTTAACTTCTATAAGCCATTCTCAAAGACAAAGGAAAAATATGACAAAAGTTAAAGGAAACTAAAAATTCAAGAAACACCATAACCCAAGGCTACATACATTAGGAAAAGAAACTGCTCTAAAGAAATAAAATACAACTATGATGAAAAGTGAAGTCGCTCAGTCATGTCCAACTTTATGCGACCTATGGAATTCTCCAGGCAAGAATACTGGAGTAGGTAGCCTTTCCCTTCTCCAGGGGCTGTTCCCAACCCAGGGATCAAACCCAGGTCTCCCATATTGCAGGCAGATTCTTCACCATCTGAGTAGCCAGGGAAGACCAAGAATACTAGAGTAGATAGTCTATCCCTTCTCCAGGGGACCTTCCCCACCCAGGAATCATACCAGTCTCCAACATTGCAGGCAGATTCTTTACCAGCTGAATTACAAGGAAATTCCACAACTATGATAGTAAATAAAAATTAGATCTTGAAATCATATACAACAGAGCAGGTTATTGGCCTAAAAGTTACTTGTTTGGAAAATATTTGCAAAAAACCCAATGGTGTAACTGCTGAATTCATTAAGCATTTATTTTTAATAGATAACTTCTAATAGATAAGACAGTTATTTTTCTAGTAGTCCATGGGGGTTGCAAAGAGTACATTATTTAGCAACTGACCAATAAGAACAAAAGACATTTGTGGAAATCATTGTCTCTGATTTTCCCAAATCCTATGTTTACCAAGGCAAAGCACTTTTAATGAAATATTACCCTCTTGAAAGAAAAGAGGTTTATTTTGTTGTTTTTGGTTTTTTGTTTTTTTCTTTTTTGGTATCACACAGGAAACATAAACAACTCATTAGAAAAGAATAAAACCCTTGGGCTACTAATACAATGTTATAGGGAAGGACAGCTGCCCCCAGCCCTCCAGAAGCCTAAGCCATGCTTGCTAACTTAATCTCCCAGTTTATCCTTCAAAGTGACTCTTACCTTGGCAATGTTTCTCCAAGCAGCCATGGGCTTTGTTCTTAGTGCTGTGGCCTCCCCTATCTTCATTATTGACAGTGAATCTTTGACAAAGTCCCTCAAAACTATAGCAAAATGCTCTGTACACACACTTAAGAGAAGGGGTCAATGTATTTCTAGAAGCGTAAAAACTGATTACCTTTGTATCTGAGCAAGAGCAGACCATCAGTGGGAGAGATGGGCCAGAGGGCACTGAAATAGACAGTAGCCTGTGGTTTAGTTCAGTTCACTCCTGCATAAAGGAAAGGAGAGATAAGAAGCTCCTTTATGTGATTAGAGGGAAGAAAAATCTATACTTTCCATATGGGAATTTCTCATGTGTTTTCTTAATGAACACAGAGAGAAGTTGAGAGAGACTCTTAAGCTGTTAAAACTTTCAACATATTCTCTTTGGGGCTGAGAGAGTTTGAATTTCCTAATTTCATCAGAACCATTAATGACTTCAGTTCCTTCCTATTTCAACAAAGGAAGTGGAGGGATTTTTTTTTAACTGCATTATGATTTTGAAAAGCATTAGACAGCAGGAGAAATGATTTGTGATCATGCCATGGAAACTAAAAAAATTTTTTTCTTCTCACTGTAGAAATGATTCTCGCTCTTAAAATTCTAAAAGCTTTTTAAAGGCTAGATAATTTATTATAATGGAGCATACATATGAGTTAGCATTTCATAATAACTGGGAGGTTATCTTTTCTCCCAGGTTTATTTTTCTGAGGCATGTCAGCCTCCAGCAAAGATTCTGTGTATCTCTTTCAACTATAAACTCAAGACAAAACTAAGGAAACATTAGGAGGGCCACATCCCTTCTCATGCTCATCTTTTTCCATGATTTTTTTTAAAGAGGTCCTTTCCTCACCCAAATAAATAAGGTCAACAGAAAGGAGAGGTCAAATGTCACAAAAAAATCAGAACCAGAAGGTATTTCTTGAAAGTGGAAAAAGGAAAATTGTCCAATGACCAGGTAACTTGAAATGCTGTAAAAGGGGGAGTGTGCAAGCAGGAAAAGCAAGGTCCTAGAACAAGAAACGGAGGAGAACTACACCCTTGGACTCAAACAGTAGGCCTGCAATTACCTTGTAGAGCTGGAGAGACTGAGCAGAAGGAAGCAGCAGGTAGTAATACTTAGCTAGCCACTGTACCTGGCTAGAGTCACTTAAACAGCTAAATGAAGGGTTATATGTACTGGGAAAATTCTTTTAATATATTTTTGGTTTCAGTTTGCTACATGCCAATTTGAATGGCCCAAATTCAGAATACCGGTAACACTAAGTGCTGATGCGAATGTTAAGCAATAGGGAACTCTTCATTCATTGCTGGTGGGAATGTAAAAGAGTACGGCCACTTTGGAAGAGACTTTGGTATTTTCCCACAAAACTAAACACAGTCCTACTTTTCAAATCATATTCAATAAAAGACATGGAGGAAACTTAAGTTCAAATTGGTAACTGAAAGAAGCCAGTTTGAAAATGCTACAAACTATATGATTCTGACTAGATACATCCTAGACAAAGCAAAACTACACAGACAGATAAAGTGGCTCAGAACGTAAAGAATCTGCCTGCAATGAGGGAGACCCAGGTTCGATCTCTGAGCCAGGAACATGCCCTGGAAAAGGGAATGCCAGCCCACTCTAGAATTCTTGTCTGGACAATCCCATGGACAGAGGAGTCTGGTGGCTACAGTCCATGGGATCACAAAAGAGTTGGACATGACGGCGCTACTAACACATACATACACACAAAATTTCAATGATTGCTAAGGTTTTGGTTGGGGCAAGGATGGGAGGCTAGAAGAATAAATAAGTGAAACAGTAGAAATTTAGAGCAGTGAAATCTGAATGGCATGATAATGGTGAATATGCATTATGCATGTATCAAAACCCACAGAACTATACAGAGTGACCTTAATGAGAAACTATAGATCAGTTCAAAATAATACATTGGTATTGGTTCATTAATTGTAATAAAGGTACACAATAAAATGTTAACGGAGAAAACTGTGTGAGTGTATGTATATGGGGGTGGCCTATGGAGACTCTCTATACTGGCTGTTCAATTTTTTTTATAAATTCTAAGGGGAAACTCTAGAACAAGAAACGGAGGAGAACTACACCCTTGGACTCAAACAGTAGGCCTGCAATTACCTTGTAGAGCTGGAGAGACTGAGCAGAAGGAAGCAGCAGGTAGTAATACTTAGCTAGCCACTGTACCTGGCTAGAGTCACTTAAACAGCTAAATGAAGGGTTATATGTACTGGGAAAATTCTTTTAATATATTTTTGGTTTCAGTTTGCTACATGCCAATTTGAATGGCCCAAATTCAGAATACCGGTAACACTAAGTGCTGATGCGAATGTTAAGCAATAGGGAACTCTTCATTCATTGGTGATGGGAATGTAAAAAGAGTACGGCCACTTTGGAAGAGACTTTGGTATTTTCCCACAAAACTAAACACAGTCCTACTTTTCAAATCATATTCAATAAAAGACATGGAGGAAACTTAAGTTCAAATTGGTAACTGAAAGAAGCCAGTTTGAAAATGCTACAAACTATATGATTCTGACTAGATACATCCTAGACAAAGCAAAACTACACAGACAGATAAAGTGGCTCAGAACGTAAAGAATCTGCCTGCAATGAGGGAGACCCAGGTTCGATCTCTGAGCCAGGAACATGCCCTGGAAAAGGGAATGCCAGCCCACTCTAGAATTCTTGTCTGGACAATCCCATGGACAGAGGAGTCTGGTGGCTACAGTCCATGGGATCACAAAAGAGTTGGACATGACGGCGCTACTAACACATACATACACACAAAATTTCAATGATTGCTAAGGTTTTGGTTGGGGCAAGGATGGGAGGCTAGAAGAATAAATAAGTGAAACAGTAGAAATTTAGAGCAGTGAAATCTGAATGGCATGATAATGGTGAATATGCATTATGCATGTATCAAAACCCACAGAACTATACAGAGTGACCTTAATGAGAAACTATAGATCAGTTCAAAATAATACATTGGTATTGGTTCATTAATTGTAATAAAGGTACACAATAAAATGTTAACGGAGAAAACTGTGTGAGTGTATGTATATGGGGGTGGCCTATGGAGACTCTCTATACTGGCTGTTCAATTTTTTTTATAAATCTAGAACTGTCCTAAAAAATGGAGTTTATTTTAAAAACAGGAAAAAATTATAAATATTTACTCTGTCCTTAAAAAAAAGCAAAGACACAGATGCTTGCCCTGGTAAAAACTCTAGTTTTATTTGCCTTTATGATTCAAAATGCTAACTTCAGATCCTCAAATTTCAAATTACCCCTAAATATAAACCTTATTTATTATGTGCACTTTTTAGCCTAATTTAGGGTCAATATATTCCCTCACATGTGCTTTCTTGTGCTACACGTCACTCTACCTGATTTCACCATTATTTATATACTTGTCTCTTCTCACCTACTTGGCCAGAAAATATTATTTATTTCCCACAGCACCCTTGGCTATGAATTCTGAGGCAACACTAATATAGAAGTTTAGAGCTAGAAGGGGAGATGTTAATACTCATGAACTCTCCTAGAGCTTCACAGCCTAGGAAAGCACTAGAAATCAGGACTTCAACATGGGAAATTGGGAAGGATCCAATTAATTTTCTCTAATTTTCACTGAAAAAACCTCCACCTTAAGCATATCTTAGAAGTAATCAAGAAAGCCCCTCTATCTTGAGTGCTTATTTTCAGATTTCACATTTAATTACTTCAGTTGTTTTTTAAAGTCTTTTATGGTTTTTCCCCTTCCCTTTTTTTTTTGCCTTTCTCTTTTATTTATTTATTTATTTTTTTACATGTATGTTCCCAGATCATTCATATGCATATCCCTGGGCCCTCCCCCCACCCAGCCACCCCCCCCCCCTCCCTCCAGACCATCACCCAAATGGGTGTAGGTACTCCTATTCCCCTAGCACAATGAAAATAACTATCTTTTCCACACATGACAGTATAGGCTTCCATGTTACTCCTCCAGAAAGCAGTGAAATCTGAATGGCATGATAATGGTGAATATGCATTATGCATGTATCAAAACCCACAGAACTATACAGAGTGACCTTAATGAGAAACTATAGATCAGTTCAAAATAATACATTGGTATTGGTTCATTAATTGTAATAAAGGTACACAATAAAATGTTAACGGAGAAAACTGTGTGAGTGTATGTATATGGGGGTGGCCTATGGAGACTCTCTATACTGGCTGTTCAATTTTTTTTATAAATCTAGAACTGTCCTAAAAAATGGAGTTTATTTTAAAAACAGGAAAAAATTATAAATATTTACTCTGTCCTTAAAAAAAAGCAAAGACACAGATGCTTGCCCTGGTAAAAACTCTAGTTTTATTTGCCTTTATGATTCAAAATGCTAACTTCGCGATCCTCAAATTTCAAATTACCCCTAAATATAAACCTTATTTATTATGTGCACTTTTTAGCCTAATTTAGGGTCAATATATTCCCTCACATGTGCTTTCTTGTGCTACACGTCACTCTACCTGATTTCACCATTATTTATATACTTGTCTCTTCTCACCTACTTGGCCAGAAAATATTATTTATTTCCCACAGCACCCTTGGCTATGAATTCTGAGGCAACACTAATATAGAAGTTTAGAGCTAGAAGGGGAGATGTTAATACTCATGAACTCTCCTAGAGCTTCACAGCCTAGGAAAGCACTAGAAATCAGGACTTCAACATGGGAAATTGGGAAGGATCCAATTAATTTTCTCTAATTTTCACTGAAAAAACCTCCACCTTAAGCATATCTTAGAAGTAATCAAGAAAGCCCCTCTATCTTGAGTGCTTATTTTCAGATTTCACATTTAATTACTTCAGTTGTTTTTTAAAGTCTTTTATGGTTTTTCCCCTTCCCTTTTTTTTTTGCCTTTCTCTTTTATTTATTTATTTATTTTTTTACATGTATGTTCCCAGATCATTCATATGCATATCCCTGGGCCCTCCCCCCACCCAGTTCCCCCCCTCCCATCCCTCCAGACCATCGCCCCAAGTGGTTGTAGGTACTCCTATTCCCCTAGCACAATGACAATAGCTATCTTTTCCACACATGACAGTATAGGCTTCCATGTTACTCCCTCCATGCCTCCCTCCCACTGTTTGGTCTCCACAATGTCTTTATGTCTATTCTCTGTTTTTTCATGAGTTCACTGTGTATGTTATCATGACCATCTTACTATATCCCCTATATATGAGTTAGTATACTGTATTTGTCTTTCTCTTTTTGACTTACTTCACTTTTTATGATAGGTTCTAGAGCCAGCCACCTCATTAGGACTGAGTCTTCTGCATTTCTTTTAACAGCTGAGTAGTATTCCATTGTATATATGTACCAGAGCTTCTGGATCCATTCATTCGTCGATGGACATCTAGGTTGCTTCCATGTTCTGGCTATTGTATAGAGAGCTGCAATGAACATTGGGGTACAGGTGCCTCTTTCATTTTTGATTTCATCAGGATATAGGCCTAATAGTGGGATTGCTGGGTCATAGGGTGCTTCTATTTTTAGTTTTTTAAGGAATCTCCATATTGTCTTCCATAGAGGTTGTATTAATTTACATTCCCACCAGCAATGCAAGAGGGTTCCCTTTTCTCCACACCCTCTCCAGCACTTGTTGTCTGTCGATTTGTTGATGATGGCCATTCTGACAGGTGTGAGGTGGTATCTCATTGTGGTTTTAATTTGCATTTCTCTGATAATAAGCGAGGTTGAGCATCGTTTCATGTATTTTGGGGCCATCTGTATGTCCTCTTTGGAGAGGCCCTTCCCTTTTGGTTAAAACCCTCAACCAAACAAAAATGCATTTACTGGATATGATGAATAAATTTGATTAACGATTTTTTTGTAATGAATCAGCCTCTTTAAGGGAAATATATCGGGTAACCATAAAGTCTGGCAACATAGATGAACATGCACAGTAAATGGTTTATTGCTATTATGTTAAAATATGTGATCTGCTCAACATGATATTCCTCTTCACCGGTGAATACTGTACAGTAAGGGAGCATTTTAAAAAATCTCTGCTCATACATTTGTGATGTGCTATCGCAGACAGCTTATATGTCAGTTTGCTAAGGGTGCTGTAAAAAAAAAAGTACCACACCTGGGTGCTTCAGTAAAAGTTAATACACTGTCTCATAGTTTTGGAGGCTAGAAGTTCAAGATCAAGATGCCGGCAGTTTTTTTTCTTCTGAAGGTTGTGAGGAAGAGTGTTTCATGCCTGTCTCCTAGTTTCTGTGGTTCCGTTGGCAATCTTTCTTCTAATCGTAGACACATCACTTGTATCTCTGCCTTCATGACAGTATAGGCTTCCATGTTACTCCCTCCATGCCTCCCTCCCACTGTTTGGTCTCCACAATGTCTTTATGTCTATTCTCTGTTTTTTCATGAGTTCACTGTGTATGTTATCATGACCATCTTACTATATCCCCTATATATGAGTTAGTATACTGTATTTGTCTTTCTCTTTTTGACTTACTTCACTTTTTATGATAGGTTCTAGAGCCAGCCACCTCATTAGGACTGAGTCTTCTGCATTTCTTTTAACAGCTGAGTAGTATTCCATTGTATATATGTACCAGAGCTTCTGGATCCATTCATTCGTCGATGGACATCTAGGTTGCTTCCATGTTCTGGCTATTGTATAGAGAGCTGCAATGAACATTGGGGTACAGGTGCCTCTTTCATTTTTGATTTCATCAGGATATAAGCCTAATAGTGGGATTGCTGGGTCATAGGGTGCTTCTATTTTTAGTTTTTTAAGGAATCTCCATATTGTCTTCCATAGAGGTTGTATTAATTTACATTCCCACCAGCAATGCAAGAGGGTTCCCTTTTCTCCACACCCTCTCCAGCACTTGTTGTCTGTCGATTTGTTGATGATGGCCATTCTGACAGGTGTGAGGTGGTATCTCATTGTGGTTTTAATTTGCATTTCTCTGATAATAAGCGAGGTTGAGCATCGTTTCATGTATTTTGGGGCCATCTGTATGTCCTCTTTGGAGAGGCCCTTCCCTTTTGGTTAAAACCCTCAACCAAACAAAAATGCATTTACTGGATATGATGAATAAATTTGATTAACGATTTTTTTGTAATGAATCAGCCTCTTTAAGGAAATATATCGGGTAACCATAAAGTCTGGCAACATAGATGAACATGCACAGTAAATGGTTTATTGCTATTATGTTAAAATATGTGATCTGCTCAACATGATATTCCTCTTCACCGGTGAATACTGTACAGTAAGGGAGCATTTTAAAAAATCTCTGCTCATACATTTGTGATGTGCTATCGCAGACAGCTTATATGTCAGTTTGCTAAGGGTGCTGTAAAAAAAAAAGTACCACACCTGGGTGCTTCAGTAAAAGTTAATACACTGTCTCATAGTTTTGGAGGCTAGAAGTTCAAGATCAAGATGCCGGCAGTTTTTTTTCTTCTGAAGGTTGTGAGGAAGAGTGTTTCATGCCTGTCTCCTAGTTTCTGTGGTTCCGTTGGCAATCTTTCTTCTAATCGTAGACACATCACTTGTATCTCTGCCTTCACATTCACATGGCATGTGTGTGTCTCCGTGTAACTGTGTATGTCCAAATTTCCCCTATTTATAAGGACATCAGTTATGCTAGATTAGGGATTCACCCTACTCCAGTATGACTTTATCTTCACTGATTATATCTACAACAAATCTATTTCAAAATAAGGTCACATTTTGAAATACCAGATATTAGGACTTCAATACATGAAATTGGAAAGGACACAATTAAATCTACAACAGTTTATGTCTCCAATTTTCACTGAATAAACCTGCACATTAAGCATATTTTAGAAGAAGTATCAAGAAATTTTCTCCATTTAAACAAAAAAAAAATCTGTATTCTTAGCCTTTCTGGCTATCCTCGGTAGAACTGCACACAGGATTGAGCACAGGATTTGAATATCTGGATTTTAATATCTCAATCACTTATAATCATTTTAAACTTTGACAAACTACTTAAATGTTCTCTACTTGAACTTTCTTATCAATAGAATTGGACTAAGAATCATATCTGCACACATGATTATTGTAAATGTTAAATAAGATAATTTAGTTATAGCATTTATGACAGTGCCCATCATCATTTTAATCCTCATCTTGATCCAGAAAAAATCTTGATATAATGTAAAATCCCTCAAATCCCAATGCCAGTCATAATATCTAAAACATGATAATGTCCCATACAACCTTTTTGAAATAAGGATCTGATATTCTAATTAGTCATACCTCAAACTGAATTACTGATACTCGCACATGTAAAAATACACACAAAAAATATCTGCTTCACCTGTGATATTTTTACACACAAAATTCCAGTTCTAGGATCTCATTTTCTTACACCAGGAATACTGAAGCATTCACATAGGAGCCTTTTAAACGGTTACTAGACCAATATGATAGGACAAACAGATGAAGAAGTAAACCATACTTACTTTTTCTGTAGACACAACAGAAAAATAAGAACCATTTTTCATTTCTCTCTCCAACAGCAAGCAACATTTTGCATTCTAAATTTAATTTAAAAGGAACAGGATCATTTTAGAAAAAAGAGGTCTCCCAAGGACAAAAGAGACGCATGTCCTGACTCCAGAAGGAGGGGGAGTTTCTGGGAATTAGAAAATATTCTGGGAGGAAGCAGTAACTTTAATGTAAGTGGGCCTGGACTGTTTGGGGAACTAAAGCCTGAAAGTCAAATCTTTAGGAGTTTCATGGAAGATCCAAGGGGCCAAAAGTCTGTGTGGTCAGCTGCACAGCCTCCGGTCTTCCCACGGGTCATGCCAGCCTAGACAACAGACATCCTTTGGGTGACATACTTAACTCCAAGGTAAGGGCTTCCCAGGTGGCTCAGATGGTAAAGAATCATCCTGCAATGTAGGAGACCCAGGTTCAATCCCTGGACTGAGATGATTCCTAGGAGAAGGGAATGGCACCCCACTCCAGTATTTTTGCCTGGAGAATCCCATGGACAGAGGAGCCTGGTGGGCTATACAGTTCACAGAATCACAAAAGAGTCGGAGATGACTGAGTGACTAAAACAAACAAGGAGGAATGGTTAATTTAGTTTAGAAAAATAGAATTAGTTTGACTTGGAATAAACTTATATCTGATATAACAATATAATCAAATCCTAACCTTTCCTGCCTTACCAAAGCCATCCTGAAAACTATCTTGTTTCCTCTGGAGCTAGACCTAAGGACAAGTGGGGATGTCCTAGGATTTTAGGGTGTCTCTTTTTTAGAAAAAAAAAAGAATAAGGAAAAACAAAGATTTGTTATTATTGTTCAGTAACTCAATCATGTTCAACTCTTTGTGACCCCATGGACTGCAGCACACCAGGCTTCCCTGTCCACTATCTTCCAGAGTTTGCTCAAATTCATGTCTATTAAATCAGTGATGCCATCAAACCATCTCATCCTGTGTCACCCCCTTCTCCTCTTGCTCTCAGTCTTTCCCAGAATCAGGGTCTTTTCCAGTGAGTTGGCTCTTCATGTCAACTGCCCAAAGTACTGAACCTTTAGCTTCAGCATCAGTCTTTCCAATGAATATTCAGGGTTGACTTCCTTCAGGACTGACTAATCTCATCTCCTTGCCATCCAAGGGATTCTCAAGAATCTTCTCCAATACCACAGTCTGAAAGCATCAATTCTTCTGGGCTCAGCCTTCTTTATGGTCCAGCTCTCACATCCACACATGACTACTGGAAAAACCATAACTTTGACTATATGGACCTTTGCTGGCAAAGCAATGTCTCTACATTTTAATATGCTGTCTAGGTTTGTCATAGCTTTTCTTTCAAGGAGCATGCATCTCTTAGGTGGGATTACTGAACTCTAATGTTAGAAAGAATATCATCTTATTCACCAAACTGCAGAACTATAGAGAGATGGAGCACCTTGGTGCTTGGAAAGACTGTTGACTACATGTTTCTAAAGTATTTGTTAGAACAGGTGGTAAAGATACATTCTTTGCTAGATGTAGTGAGATGATTTACATTAAAAAAAAATAACTCTAAAAAGTACTGAATAAATTCATAATACTATATGGGAACATCTAGAAATAGAACTTTTTCATACCAAAGGCAACCATGAGTTGATAGAGAACTTCTGAGATCTCAGAATAGGTAGACAGCTAGACAGACTGGAAATATGGGTATTCCTCATATTTTTCTATTAATTTTTAAGAGAAGGTAAAGTATATGCTCTCTTGCAGTAGGGAATAAAAGAGGGAAAAAGGTAAAAGTTTTTAAGAATCTTAATCTATTTTGAAGGCCGAATCTGACACTGAGATATTTTTAGAATATTTAGACAATCTTGAGGGGTGATGCTTTTTATACTTATAATGAAAAATACTAAAGGTATGATGATACAGAAGAACAGAGTGGTCTAACACATACTCATTTCAAAATGTTCAGATGAAACATGAATCTATTTATCCAGCCAATAAATCATGATTGATCATCAACTGCATGCCAGTCACGTTATCAGTTCTTCCTCCCCACTCGTCCATAGTTTAGCACAATTGAAAAAAAAAAAAAAATCATATTACAACTACATCTTATGTTGTATGTTCTCTCAGAACACACTTACTTCCTAGAATGCATTTCCTACTCTGGATAATGTTAATATTTTCATTTTCACGATATTCCTTAGCTGAATGTTGGTTTAACTGGGAAGATAAACCAAAAGAAGCAACCTGTCTGGAATATATATGTATCTCTAAAATAGCTATAGAGATCAAGATTAAATATACATAAATTTCCTCAACTATCTTTTTTTTTTTTAATTTCTGGAAGCTTCCAATTGATTCTTTGACTGGAATTTCTATTATTTTTTGACCGACTCTGCTTGCTTCACTGGCTAATTATCTTGGATCTTTGCTGCTTTTCAAATTCAAAAGAAAACAGAAGTGAGAATAATACTCCCTTGTTATCTCTGATATTTCAGGAAAGTGCTGGCACTTCACATACGTTTTGTCATTTATTCAACAATTCTAGAAAATAAGTATAATGGTCCCTCCTTTTAAAGGTAGGCTCTGAGAGGTTCAAGAGCTTGCCCAAGTTTCACAGAGCTAGCGAACAGCCGGGCAGAGAACCAAGACTGAAACCTGTGTCCATGTTCCCTTCACTAGAATGCATTTGTTCCCTAAGCTAAGAACTTGGGCTTCTTTTGAAATTCTTTGTCCTGTCTTTCCTAGATTAATTAATAATCCCACTATTCCGTCTATTTCACGAACTAAAAACGAATCATTTATCTTTCTTCCTCTTCCATCACATCTGTCCCTTCTTCTCTCTCTCACTGATGGGTCACCAGCTCTTGTCAAGTACACCATTCCGCAGGAGTTCTTGAACCCCACCTGTCTTGTCTGTTTCCATGGTGAGCGCTGCATTTAAGACTCTCACATTGCATGTTAACTACTTACTGGTATTCCTTTCATGGTTCTTTTTCTGGAAGGGGTCCATTGCCTTTCTGTTACCAAGGTGATTTCTAGTACATGCCTTTTCAGCTTAAGTGGTACACCAGACCCTTACCAAAGGGCCCCCAGCCTCATTCCCCTCCTCACCCCCTGCCTCATAGGATTTCTCACCATCCTTCATCCTCACTTTGCTCAAAATACTGTCTTCAACTACAATACTCTTCTCCTTATTCTTCTAGAATCTGCTACAAACATCCTCTCCCCTGCGTAGCCCTTCTAATAAGCCAGTTAACCTCTCCCTAAACAGAATATAGTGCTTCACAATGTGGGAGCCTTCAGGCATACTTCTTTCAGAGCACTTAATCAACTGCTCTATAATTCTTTGTCTCCAAGCTTATTTTTCCTCAAGACTTTGTGTTACAAATACTGAGCACACTGTGTGATGTTTTGTAGGTGCTCTTGTAGTTGCCCAAATTAATTGTTGTTTGAGAGTGAAGTTTTGGTAGACATTAAAACAGCAAAAATATCTACATAACAAATTCGCAAAAGATCTATTAAAGGGAACGCTTACTACTGGAAAGAGTACTGAAACAATAAAAATGTATGATCATTAAAGTGTTGTTTAAATAAGAAGAGATAAATGACTGTGCATGGTATTTTCAAGTATATTTCCTCAAACAACTGTCCAAGAGTAACCCTGATCTATGAAGGTCTAAAGAATATAGAGTTTTGACACTTTATTTGAATAGGGCACTAGAGGCTTTAGGAACAACTTTAAAATTTAAATAAAAAATTTTTCCAGAATAACCTTTTATACAGAGTATGTCAATGAATCTAATTTTACAAACTCTTGTAATAAATTCAATCATATAATAACTGACAGTAGCATTTTTGTTTTATAGAGAGCATTAAATCTCTTCCTAAAAGAGTAAGTACATATTAGATGAAGTCTATAAAGCCATCCAAAAATGTTAGACAAATAAGGAAATTAGAATGCCTGTGTATAAAAATGAATGGGTTTAATTCAAAGACAACGGAAAAATTACTTCTGAAAGTGTTTTTTACAGTGTTGATTAAAATTAAAAATAGGACTTTCCTGGTGGTTCAGTGGCTAAGAGTCCATGTTCCCAATGTAAGGGGACAGGACCTCAATCCCTGGTCAGGGAAATAGATCCCACACGCTGGAACTGAAAATTCTGAATGCCACAACTAAGACCTGACACAGTCCAATAAAATAAATACAAAATACAATAAAAAATAAAAAGGCATTGAATGCATACATCTGTTTATCAAAAAAAAAAAGAAAACTGGCGCAGAATTCCTTGGTCTTAAATAGGCGTTTCAGAGATGCTACTTAATAAGAACACTTAAAGACTCTTAATCAAGAGTAATTGTTTTCCAACATTAGTTTAAGAAAGAATACCACTCTAGATTCTTTTAGTGTTAGTTATCAGCTCTCCCTCTTTTTCCTTCCTGTGGCTCCTCTGGCCAAATTACATCCACGTCAGAGCTCAGGAGAAAATTCTCCCCTCCTACTAGCTTCCGCTAGCCTGCCCCCACCTGTGAATACAGAAACAGAGTTCACTGCTCCCCTGGCTTTGGTTCACCATTATTATAGTCATTGTTGGTTTTGATGATCACCATGTATACATGTAACACTTCCTCCTGCTAGACTGACAGCTTCAGGAATATATGAACCAGTCCTACTGTTAGGCAACAGCAACACAAGGGAGAATAAACCTTCCAAGTTATCATGGAGCAACAGCAGCAAACAGGCAGAACACAAATGGATTCCTGTCCTACCCCTGCACACTGCAGTCCAAAGGGTCGCAAAGAGTCGAACACAGCTTAGCAATAGAACAAATACCCCTTTACTCAGGAAAATAGGGCAGTGACCCTATCTTGGAGCTTATAACTGCAAAAATTTAGGCATTAAAAGAAGAGAGAAAGTAAGCTAAGTATTTGTTGGAAGTCATTGAATCCCTAAGGCTAAAATTTAGTCCCCCCAAATAGAGGTCTAAGGGGAGCAGGACATGTTAGAAGTCAGGGGAAAGGGGAGTATCTTTTACTAATATATATGCTTAAGAAAGACAAGATAGTATAAAATAGGAATAAGCAGTGAATTTTTGAATGCCCCACCCTGAAAGGTTAGAGACTAAAGTGTTTCCTTGGGGAAAAAAAAAAATCTACACGAGTGCAAACTTTGAGCTACTTAATGTGAGAATGACAGAGAAGGTGTGGCATGTCATTCTGAGGAAAACGTGTATCAAGCCTTCTCAGCTTCTAGGGAGTAAGATTGGATAAGAAAGTGTTAAGAAACTGCTCAACTGCCTTTTTAAAAATTTTTATTAAAGTAGAGTTGATTTAAACTATTATGTCAGAATTCCATGACAGTCCGGTGGTTAGGACTCTGTGTTCTCACTGCTAAAGGTCTGGGTTCAGTCCTTGGTCAGGGAACTGAGATCCCACGAAGCATGTTGTGTGGCCATAAATAAACATGGATTGATTAATTAATGAAATATTGCGTTACCTTCTGCTGCTCAGCAAAGTGAATGTTATACTTATCCATATATCCACTTTTGTTAATATTCTTTTCACCATATAAGTCATTATTCAGTATTGAAAGAATTTCCTGTGCTACACAGTAAGTCTTTATTAGTTCTCTGTTTTATGTATAGTAGTATGTATATGTCAATCCCGATCTCCCAATTAATCCTTCCTCCTCTAACCCCACCCTTTCCTCCCTGATCATCCTAAATATGTTTACATCTGTGACTCTATTTCCTATTCTATAAATTGCTTTTGGGCTCTACAAAACAATCAATCTGACTGAACTGATATCTCTTCCTAGGGTAAAACAGAACCAGAATGTCTCAAAGAACCAGCCAGTCTACCTACTCCTTAGGACAATGGTCCTCATTGGGGGTTACTGGGGCCTTTTGAAAATCTGATGGAAAAAAATTGGAAAGAAAATGTGTGATCTATCTCCCAGAAAAAGACATGTGTGCGCGGCTGTTTATGTCATGAGATCTGAGAAGCCCATCCATCCTGTGAGGATAAAGACCTCCGAGGAAGTCAGAAGCAGCTCCAAAAGCAACCAGAATGGAGGGTTTTGGAAATCACAACAGCAAAGATGACTTTCAGAGGCTGAGGGAGTTCTCCCGCAGCCTAGTCAAACTGCTGGGAACTGATCAAGTGGCTGCCAGATGCTAAAAGCATGTGGGACTCCAAGTCAGAGATAAATAAAACTGCATGAAATAAGCCCAGAGTCAGAAATTCAGAGCACCACTTCCCAGCTCTGATGTGTGAGGTGATTTTGCACAGTTTCTAGGATCATGAACGCGAATGGCTGTTCTTCAGTTCTCCTCTTGCAACTCTGTCTTTGAATACACTTTGAAGGAAGGGAGGACAGATGTTTAAAACTGGTATTTGTATAGGCTAGCATAGTTTTGTTGATGATCTCATGAAAAAATTGTATGAGTCAGAGTTCCATGACAGTCCGGTGTTAGGACTCTGTGTTCTCACTGCTAAAGGTCTGGGTTCAGTCCTTGGTCAGGGAACTGAGATCCCACGAAGCATGTTGTGTGGCCATAAATAAACATGGATTGATTAATTAATGAAATATTGCGTTACCTTCTGCTGCTCAGCAAAGTGAATGTTATACTTATCCATATATCCACTTTTGTTAATATTCTTTTCACCATATAAGTCATTATTCAGTATTGAAAGAATTTCCTGTGCTACACAGTAAGTCTTTATTAGTTCTCTGTTTTATGTATAGTAGTATGTATATGTCAATCCCGATCTCCCAATTAATCCTTCCTCCTCTAACCCCACCCTTTCCTCCCTGATCATCCTAAATATGTTTACATCTGTGACTCTATTTCCTATTCTATAAATTGCTTTTGGGCTCTACAAAACAATCAATCTGACTGAACTGATATCTCTTCCTAGGGTAAAACAGAACCAGAATGTCTCAAAGAACCAGCCAGTCTACCTACTCCTTAGGACAATGGTCCTCATTGGGGGTTACTGGGGCCTTTTGAAAATCTGATGGAAAAAAATTGGAAAGAAAATGTGTGATCTATCTCCCAGAAAAAGACATGTGCGCGGCTGTTTATGTCATGAGATCTGAGAAGCCCATCCATCCTGTGAGGATAAAGACCTCCGAGGAAGTCAGAAGCAGCTCCAAAAGCAACCAGAATGGAGGGTTTTGGAAATCACAACAGCAAAGATGACTTTCAGAGGCTGAGGGAGTTCTCCCGCAGCCTAGTCAAACTGCTGGGAACTGATCAAGTGGCTGCCAGATGCTAAAAGCATGTGGGACTCCAAGTCAGAGATAAATAAAACTGCATGAAATAAGCCCAGAGTCAGAAATTCAGAGCACCACTTCCCAGCTCTGATGTGTGAGGTGATTTTGCACAGTTTCTAGGATCATGAACGCGAATGGCTGTTCTTCAGTTCTCCTCTTGCAACTCTGTCTTTGAATACACTTTGAAGGAAGGGAGGACAGATGTTTAAAACTGGTATTTGTATAGGCTAGCATAGTTTTTGTTGATGATCTCATGAGAAAACTAAACAGGTGACTGTATGAGTCAGAGTTCTCCAGAAAAACAGAAACAATAAGGTATATACAGAGAGAATTACTATAAAGAACTAGCCATTGAAATAATGTAGGCTGAGAACTGGTGACAGGAGTGCCACTGGGATAGTTTGGGTCTGAGTCTGAGAGTCCATGAACAAGAACAGCTGATGGTGTAAATTTCAGTCTGAGTTCGACTCCACAGGCAGGAAATGACTGATCAGAGAAAATTCTTCCTTCCTTACTCAGCCATTTTATTCTATTGAGGCCTTCAACTGACTGGATAAGGCCCACCCACATTGAGGGAAGCAATCGGTTTTACTCAGGTCTGCCAATTTAAATGTTGATCTCCTCTAGAAATACCCTAACAGACACATCCAGAATAATACTGAACCAAAATCTGTAGGTATCCCATGACCCAGTCAAATTGACATATAAAGTTAACCAATGTAATAACTTCTAATGGAAGAAAAGCCAGGGAAACTCAACCATAGTCCAGAGAATGTTAAAAAAAAAAAAAAAAGAAAGAAAAGAAAACCCTCCAAATGTATTGCTAACTTTTATACACACTGTTAACAAAAGCAGTCAAGAGGACATATTGAGAGTATATCATTCCTCTCTACCAAGAGCAAACTATACAACCCAAAAGTATGAGCTGTTTCTTAGATTTTATTCCAAAATTTAAGCAAAAGCATTTTCTTTTTATATTTTAAGATAATGTATGCATTGAAGGTCTATCAAAGATAAATTGCAGTGTCTGCCTTGCTGATCATGCTTTCTGCAAAGAGTTGTTTTCCTTTTATTTAAGTTTACTTCTGGGGCCATTATGACAGTTTAGGAGGTTACACAACATTTATCTTGGCAGAAGTGGTCTAATTTTGACAAAAATATGTATGTAATACCCCAACCCGCCATGTCATAAGTACCAAAAACTAGAACGTATTGAAAGGCCAAAATTTTTTTAAACCATTGCTTGGAGTTTAAAATGAGATCAAGGGTCTATCATATTTTTTAACTGGTCATTTAAGAGTGCACCTATGATTTTATGGTATTTGATAGGTTTGTTTGTTTGTTTATCTATGAGTTTCAGGTACCAGAATTTGGTCAACTGTCAGTCATCCATGCTAATTAAGAGGAGTGATTTTAATAACAAATAATTTCAAATCATGAACAACACAAAGCATGTGTTTGATTTTATATGCTCTGTGAGGTTTTGTCCTTTTATTTTTCTTATATTAAGATTCCGTATTTTTTGCTGGCACACACCATAGCCTTCTTCATCATTACATATCAACAGCACAATGACAGAAAAATTTCAACTCTAAAGCTCTAGTTGATATTTGGACTTTTGTCAGTGGTAAAGAATCAGAGAAAATTCTTCCTTCCTTACTCAGCCATTTTATTCTATTGAGGCCTTCAACTGACTGGATAAGGCCCACCCACATTGAGGGAAGCAATCGGTTTTACTCAGGTCTGCCAATTTAAATGTTGATCTCCTCTAGAAATACCCTAACAGACACATCCAGAATAATACTGAACCAAAATCTGTAGGTATCCCATGACCCAGTCAAATTGACATATAAAGTTAACCAATGTAATAACTTCTAATGGAAGAAAAGCCAGGGAAACTCAACCATAGTCCAGAGAATGTTAAAAAAAAAAAAAAAAGAAAGAAAAGAAAACCCTCCAAATGTATTGCTAACTTTTATACACACTGTTAACAAAAGCAGTCAAGAGGACATATTGAGAGTATATCATTCCTCTCTACCAAGAGCAAACTATACAACCCAAAAGTATGAGCTGTTTCTTAGATTTTATTCCAAAATTTAAGCAAAAGCATTTTCTTTTTATATTTTAAGATAATGTATGCATTGAAGGTCTATCAAAGATAAATTGCAGTGTCTGCCTTGCTGATCATGCTTTCTGCAAAGAGTTGTTTTCCTTTTATTTAAGTTTACTTCTGGGGCCATTATGACAGTTTAGGAGGTTACACAACATTTATCTTGGCAGAAGTGGTCTAATTTTGACAAAAATATGTATGTAATACCCCAACCCGCCATGTCATAAGTACCAAAAACTAGAACGTATTGAAAGGCCAAAATTTTTTTAAACCATTGCTTGGAGTTTAAAATGAGATCAAGGGTCTATCATATTTTTTAACTGGTCATTTAAGAGTGCACCTATGATTTTATGGTATTTGATAGGTTTGTTTGTTTGTTTATCTATGAGTTTCAGGTACCAGAATTTGGTCAACTGTCAGTCATCCATGCTAATTAAGAGGAGTGATTTTAATAACAAATAATTTCAAATCATGAACAACACAAAGCATGTGTTTGATTTTATATGCTCTGTGAGGTTTTGTCCTTTTATTTTTCTTATATTAAGATTCCGTATTTTTTGCTGGCACACACCATAGCCTTCTTCATCATTACATATCAACAGCACAATGACAGAAAAATTTCAACTCTAAAGCTCTAGTTGATATTTGGATATTAGGGGCTTCCCTGATGGCTCAGTGGTAAAGAATCTGTATGCCAATGCAGGAGACACAGGTTTGATCTCTGCTCTGGAAAGATCCCACATGCTGCACATTGACTAAGCCTCTGAATCATAACTGTTGAGCCTGTGCTCTAGAGCCCATGAACCACAACTACTGAGCCCACAAGCTTCAACTACTGAAGCCCAAGCACCCTAAAGCCCGTGCAAAAAGAGAAGCTACTGCAGCGAGAAGCCGGGCACTGCAACTAGAGAGTAGCCCATGCTCGCTGCAACCAGAGGAAAGCCTGCAGAGCAACAAAGACCCAGCACAGCCAAAAATCAATAAATAAATCAATAAAATTATTTTTAAAATATCTGAATATTAAATTTAAAAAGAATCTGAGACAGTTCATACAGTAAATAAATCCTGTGCAGTTAATTTTAAATTGAACATGCACTGTAAATCCAGTTTTTTTAAAAAATGTTGATGGTAACTTTACTAAAACCCATGGGAACAGAGGGAAGCAGAAACATTCTCATCCCCTTGACTGTAACTTTCCTCACTAACATCTCCCCAGCATAACACTAATGAACTTTGGTCTGCCGCCATGCAGGGCTTTCATGGCAGAAGAAAAGAGGACAGAATCTTTTTAAATAACAACTTAAAGGAAAAATCTTCTGAGCCCTTCTCCACTAGGTTCTGAAGACTAGATAAGGAAGAAAAGGAAATTGGATTTTCATATCTAATAATTACATTTATTTTGGTGAAATTTCATAATATACGTCTTTATAGATATTTAATTATTTGATGGGAACATCGCTGCTTTGAAGGCTGTTAGATTGTAGAAACGTTCGCATGTGGGGAAAGCATGTCCACCCCCAGTTAGGGGAGACTCTGAAATGGTCTCTAGCACATGGTCCTCTCTCAGGTGTCCTCCTCTTTCTTTCCCAACCTCCTGACCTCTCTCTTAGCTCTTCCTTGTCAGTTCTTGCCCACATCTTATCCTTCTCAGCCTGACTCCTTCCCTTTGATTTTTTTCTTTTCCAGGTGATGCCTCATCTCTCAAGCTTTCTTTCTAGATACCTTCCTCCTCCTAAGATTCCCTTTCTAAGGCCCATATTTTCTGAGGTTGGGCTCCTTCATGATCTCAATAATACATAGCCCCTCAGGTCAACTCCTCAAGAGTTACTTTCCAGATGACAGTCTTTTAACCACTGATGAAGTAAAATGAAGAAAAGGAGGCCAAGAAAATTAAGGGAACACAAAAGCAAAAAGACAAATTAGTAGCAAGTTTATTCAATACTGGCTGTGCATCTCAGGGCAGGGGAGCTGGCAATAGGTCACAACATCCAGAAATCACTTTGACAGCCCAGCATCGGTCATGACTAAGAGGCAGGCTCTGTCTGTGCCTGGCGCCAGGTCTGCAGCATCAATTTATATCTCCCTTTAAGGCCCCTGACTCCTGATATAACCACTGATGGAAGGAGAGCAGTGTCAGTCACAATTAATACCCACGCTCACCAACAGTCACTGGACAATTGACTACCAGCAGAGATTCTTTTTCCCCAAAGATTAAAACTAATTATCCTTAAGGAATATTATCTATAAAACCCTCACTGTTTGGGATAGAATGAGCCAATATGAATTGAACGATGCTTACCTTGATGACAACAATTTAAGACAAATTAAATTGTCCCTGGAACATCTCTATTTTAAAACTGAAAAGTTCAAGGAGAAAAAAAAAAAAAATTGAGAGCTCTGGAAGGACTATGGATTGAGAATATTTTATTTGTGAATCACTGTTACTGAGTGTGCTTTGTACTTAATCTGAAGAGAATTTTGGAGAATAAAGCAGTGTCTAAGAAAAAACAAGACTGCAAAGTAGGCAGTGTATCAATGGCAGAATTCCAGGGTGACAGTGAAAAACAACACCGTCTGATTACAGAGTCAGACTATTTTTCCATCAAAATTCTCTTTTATGTGCTCTGTCAATCAAGTGAACTCTAGTCATCTTTTCAAAATTAGATCACCTCTAAAGAGTTCTCTCCAACATGATCCGTCTTCTTCATTGAACTTATATAGTGATCTAGTATAGCTGGATAAGATTTAACCCCCATAATGTCACATAGGGTATAATAGTTAATGAAATCACTTTCAACAGGACACTGCTAAACTTAAGAACATTAAAAAAAATGTTAACCTAACAACCTCAGAGAATTGTCCGCTTACTCAGTGAACACTGTCCTTTTCATTATGTAGCACAGATCTTTTTTTAAATTTCTGCAAACCTCTCCCATAGGAGTCCATGCTCTGGAGTTTGCCTTTTTTATATAAGCAATAGTCCTGTTCAGGAGTTTGTTGGGTTTGTTTTTTCTTTTCCCAAACAATAGGAGTCTGCACTCAAAGTTGAATCCTGCCCCCTCCCCACCATTATAGAATTCATAAATAGTTGCTCTTTTATAATACTCTCCCACTGTATGTATTAAATCACTGCAGTCTATGAGAAAGAGTTCTTAGGGCTCAAATGTTAGGCATGTCATTTTCAAAGGAAGAGACAAGAAAAGCAGAGAAAGGGAGAGGGAAGGAGAAAGGGAACGTGATAGTTCTAGGGCTGGAAAAGAAAAGGAAACACAGCAAAGGGTCACAATGTCTTCCAAAATACCACTGGGACTTCGAAACTAACTATCCTTAAGAAATTTTCTATAAAACCCTCACTGTTTGGGATAGAATGAGCCAATATGAATTGAACGATGCTTACCTTGATGACAACAATTTAAGACAAATTAAATTGTCCCTGGAACATCTCTATTTTAAAACTGAAAAGTTCAAGGAGAAAAAAAAAAAAAATTGAGAGCTCTGGAAGGACTATGGATTGAGAATATTTTATTTGTGAATCACTGTTACTGAGTGTGCTTTGTACTTAATCTGAAGAGAATTTTGGAGAATAAAGCAGTGTCTAAGAAAAAACAAGACTGCAAAGTAGGCAGTGTATCAATGGCAGAATTCCAGGGTGACAGTGAAAAACAACACCGTCTGATTACAGAGTCAGACTATTTTTCCATCAAAATTCTCTTTTATGTGCTCTGTCAATCAAGTGAACTCTAGTCATCTTTTCAAAATTAGATCACCTCTAAAGAGTTCTCTCCAACATGATCCGTCTTCTTCATTGAACTTATATAGTGATCTAGTATAGCTGGATAAGATTTAACCCCCATAATGTCACATAGGGTATAATAGTTAATGAAATCACTTTCAACAGGACACTGCTAAACTTAAGAACATTAAAAAAAATGTTAACCTAACAACCTCAGAGAATTGTCCGCTTACTCAGTGAACACTGTCCTTTTCATTATGTAGCACAGATCTTTTTTTAAATTTCTGCAAACCTCTCCCATAGGAGTCCATGCTCTGGAGTTTGCCTTTTTTATATAAGCAATAGTCCTGTTCAGGAGTTTGTTGGGTTTGTTTTTTCTTTTCCCAAACAATAGGAGTCTGCACTCAAAGTTGAATCCTGCCCCCTCCCCACCATTATAGAATTCATAAATAGTTGCTCTTTTATAATACTCTCCCACTGTATGTATTAAATCACTGCAGTCTATGAGAAAGAGTTCTTAGGGCTCAAATGTTAGGCATGTCATTTTCAAAGGAAGAGACAAGAAAAGCAGAGAAAGGGAGAGGGAAGGAGAAAGGGAACGTGATAGTTCTAGGGCTGGAAAAGAAAAGGAAACACAGCAAAGGGTCACAATGTCTTCCAAAATACCACTGGGACTTCGATATCCTACATACCCTCCTGAAATGTCAGGGTACAATTAGTACATGTGTGCATGTGAATGCAGCTTTTTTCCTTGTGGTTATGATATACCAGCCCAGATTAAATTCTGTAGAGTATTATACGTAATGGTGAAACCACAGTACCATGACCTTAACAATTGTAATTTTAAATAAAGATAAGAAATTCTCATGAATTCTGTACAGTGCAATACCAAAAATACAGCAATCCTGTGTCTTCCTTTTTTCATTTTTAGGTTAGAAGCCAAGAAAAGATTAGCAGAAGAGAGATTCTCTATCCTAATGCTCTCCAGTTGCTTGCTCCCACTTTTTTACATGATATTATAACTTCAAGGCCATTAGCCAAGTTAACCCTCTAGCACTGTGTGGTCAGCAAACAGGGAATTTGGTCCAAGGTGCCAGAACAGGAGCAAAGCCAGCTTGCAGGAGTCCTAATTATCCACTCACTAAACATAGGACTGATGCTAAAGCTGAAGCTCCAATACTTTGATCTGATGCAAAGAGCTGACTCACTGGAAAAGACCCTGATGCTGAGAAAGACTGAGGGTAAAAGGAAAAGGCAGTAACAGAGGATGAGGTGGTTGGATGCTATCACCAACTTAATGAATGTGAGTTTGAGCAAACTCAGCAAGATGGTGAAGGACAGGGAAGTCTGGCAGGCTGCAGTCCATGGGGTCACAAAGAGTCCTACAGGACTTAGGGACTTAGGGAACAAAACAACAAAAAAACACAGAAAGGAGGTGAGAGTATCACAGTCACACTCAAGGTGACTTAGCATTTCAATGACATCCCTGTTAAGGAATTGAGTTTCTTTATGTTTACAACACTCCCTCTACTCCCCATGGCCCCTCTACCAACATCATCTCCTGCCCCAGCCAGTTCCCAAGACTTCACATCCCAATGCTTACAAATTAGGAAGAAATGGGAGAAATTTTAATGACTGTCCTATTACCACATTGTCAAGAAGCCACCCCGTAACAGCTACCCACCCACAGCCATTACCAGCAGGGCTGGAAAAGAAAAGGAAACACAGCAAAGGGTCACAATGTCTTCCAAAATACCACTGGGACTTCGATATCCTACATACCCTCCTGAAATGTCAGGGTACAATTAGTACATGTGTGCATGTGAATGCAGCTTTTTTCCTTGTGGTTATGATATACCAGCCCAGATTAAATTCTGTAGAGTATTATACGTAATGGTGAAACCACAGTACCATGACCTTAACAATTGTAATTTTAAATAAAGATAAGAAATTCTCATGAATTCTGTACAGTGCAATACCAAAAATACAGCAATCCTGTGTCTTCCTTTTTTCATTTTTAGGTTAGAAGCCAAGAAAAGATTAGCAGAAGAGAGATTCTCTATCCTAATGCTCTCCAGTTGCTTGCTCCCACTTTTTTACATGATATTATAACTTCAAGGCCATTAGCCAAGTTAACCCTCTAGCACTGTGTGGTCAGCAAACAGGGAATTTGGTCCAAGGTGCCAGAACAGGAGCAAAGCCAGCTTGCAGGAGTCCTAATTATCCACTCACTAAACATAGGACTGATGCTAAAGCTGAAGCTCCAATACTTTGATCTGATGCAAAGAGCTGACTCACTGGAAAAGACCCTGATGCTGAGAAAGACTGAGGGTAAAAGGAAAAGGCAGTAACAGAGGATGAGGTGGTTGGATGCTATCACCAACTTAATGAATGTGAGTTTGAGCAAACTCAGCAAGATGGTGAAGGACAGGGAAGTCTGGCAGGCTGCAGTCCATGGGGTCACAAAGAGTCCTACAGGACTTAGGGACTTAGGGAACAAAACAACAAAAAAACACAGAAAGGAGGTGAGAGTATCACAGTCACACTCAAGGTGACTTAGCATTTCAATGACATCCCTGTTAAGGAATTGAGTTTCTTTATGTTTACAACACTCCCTCTACTCCCCATGGCCCCTCTACCAACATCATCTCCTGCCCCAGCCAGTTCCCAAGACTTCACATCCCAATGCTTACAAATTAGGAAGAAATGGGAGAAATTTTAATGACTGTCCTATTACCACATTGTCAAGAAGCCACCCCGTAACAGCTACCCACCCACAGCCATTACCAGCAGGAATTCCTGTCACATATAAACACCTTTGGGATTGATAATCTCAGATTTCATGTTTTGAAACTATAAACATGATTTCATTAGAGCCTTCTTCCTACGTGGTAGGACCAAGCACAAACACAAACACGATAATGAGATTTCTTTGGAGGAAACTTTCCTCTTCACAATGCTGTGTCATGCTCACAAGTGGAGAATCCTGGAATTGGAAGGGGAGGCTCAATCTTCAGATTAGTAAGTGAGACTTGGAGAGCAGAAGCCATGCGTGCAAAGGCCATAGCAATGGTAAGCATTAAGACAAAAACTCAGATCCTCAGATTGCCCGTTAGTACTCTTTTATATGATCTCGGCAATTTTGTTTTTTTATATAGGAGACAATGGATACACAATTTAAATCAAGGACTCTCAGGATATGTGACTGCTAGTGGTAATTACAGCATCTGTCCTTGATCTTTCTAAAACTGAAGACTTCCTGGACCTCATTCACCTCCTCAGATACATTATGGTAAGTAAGTAGTGTTCCTCAGTTATATAAAAAAAAAATCTGTGAGGCTGCTAAAGGAAGAGGAAACAGCGGGCAGTCACATTGTGTAAACGCGTGAATACTATTATAGAGTTCTCATGAGAACACAAGGTGCTAAATTAATTCAGCTGGTTGTAAGCCCCACATGACTGAAGGATCTGCTTCTGTGAGAAGGGCTGCATGCGGCAGAGCCAAGGGTGTAAAGTGAGTGCTGCTGTACATTCATACAAAATGTATGGCACTTGTCTGCTTTCCCACCTTCTAAATCCCACAATGGGGCTTCCCTGGTGGTCCAGTGGGTAAGGACACCACCTTGCAGTGCAAGGGGCACCGGTTCGATCCCTGGCCTGGGAAGATCCCACGTGCCGCAGAGCGGCTGGACCAATGTGTCCAATTACCGAGCCGGAGCTCTGGAGCGCATGCACTCAGAGCCAGTGCTCTGTGACAACAGAGGCCTTGTGATGGGAGGCCCACACGGGCCAAAAGATGAAAACAGATAAATGAAAGACCGATTTGTCCTATTACCACATTGTCAAGAAGCCACCCCGTAACAGCTACCCACCCACAGCCATTACCAGCAGGAATTCCTGTCACATATAAACACCTTTGGGATTGATAATCTCAGATTTCATGTTTTGAAACTATAAACATGATTTCATTAGAGCCTTCTTCCTACGTGGTAGGACCAAGCACAAACACAAACACGATAATGAGATTTCTTTGGAGGAAACTTTCCTCTTCACAATGCTGTGTCATGCTCACAAGTGGAGAATCCTGGAATTGGAAGGGGAGGCTCAATCTTCAGATTAGTAAGTGAGACTTGGAGAGCAGAAGCCATGCGTGCAAAGGCCATAGCAATGGTAAGCATTAAGACAAAAACTCAGATCCTCAGATTGCCCGTTAGTACTCTTTTATATGATCTCGGCAATTTTGTTTTTTTATATAGGAGACAATGGATACACAATTTAAATCAAGGACTCTCAGGATATGTGACTGCTAGTGGTAATTACAGCATCTGTCCTTGATCTTTCTAAAACTGAAGACTTCCTGGACCTCATTCACCTCCTCAGATACATTATGGTAAGTAAGTAGTGTTCCTCAGTTATATAAAAAAAAAATCTGTGAGGCTGCTAAAGGAAGAGGAAACAGCGGGCAGTCACATTGTGTAAACGCGTGAATACTATTATAGAGTTCTCATGAGAACACAAGGTGCTAAATTAATTCAGCTGGTTGTAAGCCCCACATGACTGAAGGATCTGCTTCTGTGAGAAGGGCTGCATGCGGCAGAGCCAAGGGTGTAAAGTGAGTGCTGCTGTACATTCATACAAAATGTATGGCACTTGTCTGCTTTCCCACCTTCTAAATCCCACAATGGGGCTTCCCTGGTGGTCCAGTGGGTAAGGACACCACCTTGCAGTGCAAGGGGCACCGGTTCGATCCCTGGCCTGGGAAGATCCCACGTGCCGCAGAGCGGCTGGACCAATGTGTCCAATTACCGAGCCGGAGCTCTGGAGCGCATGCACTCAGAGCCAGTGCTCTGTGACAACAGAGGCCTTGTGATGGGAGGCCCACACGGGCCAAAGAACAAAGATGGATGAAAACAGATAAATGAAAGACCAATAGAAGTGGCTCACCCGCCCCCTCCCTCCCCACTCCACCCCCCATAAATAAATAAATAAATAAATCTTTTAAAAATAAATAAATAAATCCCACAATGTGGTTGTCGCCTCAGCATCCAACCGAAATGGTTCTTGTTAAGATCACTCAAGACCCCTAATTGCTGAAGCCCATTCTCTGAACTTCTGCAGCATTTTTTATTTAACCAATCCTTCCTTCCACAAAGATTCCTCTTCCCTTCTCTCTCCTCTGGTTCTGGTGAAAGTAAGTCCATCTTTGGTGATTTAAGTCTTCATACATCTCAGGACTCGATCCTAGGACTGCTTTTATGCTGGCTCTGTGTTTTCTGATGGCACTCACAGCCTCAGCAATGAGCCCCCAGATCTTCAACAACAACCCCATTTCACACTGAACTCAGGGACCACCTTCTAAAGAGCAGCTACAATTCAAACATGGCATGTCTAACAGCAAACTGGTGTTTCCCTCCCCATCTTTCCACCAATGTCTTCCCTCGATCCTATATTACTCATATCAGTTAAGGATAAAACAATATCTCAGTTCCCAAATCAAAAACTCCATTGCCATTCTTCATCCCTGCCTTTACCTTATAACCACTGAAAGTGGCTCAGTCGTGTCCAACTCCTTGTTGGCCCATGGAATAACAGGCAAGAATATTGACCTGGGTAACCTTTCCCCTCTCCAGGGGATCTTTGTGACCCAGGAATTAAACTGGGGTCCCCTGCACTACAGGCAGATTCTTTATCAGCTGAGCTACAAGGGAAACCTTTGCCTTTACCTTATCCTTCTCAACAAATCCAATGGACTCCATCCCCAAAATATCTATATACTCTACTGTCTCCACTCTGTTTCACTGCTCTTACCCTAGACCTCATCATCTCCACTTAGACCAAAGTCATGGCTCCCTAGCAGGCATCCCTATATAAAATTCCTTTCCAATCCCAAACATTCTGCACCCAAAAACGTTCATGTTTCTGAAACATATAACATATATGGCACTTAATAACTTTAAATAGTTTCTCATAACCTACAGGATATAAATTTAAAACCCTTAACATACTTTCAGATCCTGTCCCAGTCTTATTGCTGGTCACATTCTCAGCCTTATCCCTGGTCACAAATAACTCAACAATTCCCCCCAAATGCAGCTAGCTTCCTCATCTATGTCTTGGGCACTCAGTTCTCTCAACCCAGAGTGAAGTCTGCCAACAACTCCTTTAGTCCATAAAATACATGTTTCC
Organism: Tragulus kanchil; assembly: GCA_022376925.1. Taxonomy (NCBI): domain Eukaryota; kingdom Metazoa; phylum Chordata; class Mammalia; order Artiodactyla; family Tragulidae; genus Tragulus; species Tragulus kanchil. The sequence goes on along the minus strand of JAIOJX010000004.1, from coordinate 236,739,954 downwards.
TCTTTTGTAAATTCATTCCCGGAAACACCTGTCTACCACCTGCTTCAAGGCAGTCGCATCGTCCTCTGTGCTTCCACTTTGCACCTACCTCTAATCAGACACTTCCCCTAGCATTCATTCACATATTCTTTCACCGAGCATGTAAGTACTCATAACTGTGTATAGTAATATCATTTCTAACCCTAGTGACCCTAATAAACCTGCTAACCTGGAACTCTATATCAACTTCAAGCATATAGAATAATGCTTTGTATACAAAAAGCTCTCAATAAGCATTTGTTGTTAACTGAATGGATAAATGAATGAAATGTAAATAATAGCCATGCATGGAAATGACCTTCATTTTATTTCTCATGATGCCAGACACTAGAAAGCCAGAATTTAATCCTATTGCCAGCTCTGAACTCTGGCCTCCAGAATGTGTTTATTCATCACTTTAGGTGTTCACATACTCAATAACTATTTCATACCTATGGTGTGCCATGGCTCAAGGTGTCAGGAAGACAGCAATGAATGAGACGAACAAAAGCAATGGTTTCTCGCAATTTACATTCTAGTGGAAAAAAACTTCAGACAAATATAGAAGTCAAATGTATGGCATTCTAGTTAGTGATCAATTTTTTGGGGGGGAAAGAAAGCTGAAAATTGGATAAAATGCTGGGAGTATGACCAAAGTTTTGAGCGGGGTCAATTCCACACAGAAAGGTCAATAAATGGTTTAGGGAGGCATAATTCTAATTTGTACTCCAGAGATGGCTTCCAACAAAAGCCAAGAAAACACAATACAAAACTACTTTCCCAGCTCCTCAGAAAAAGGGGAAAAAAAGCAGAAAGAGAGGGACAAAGAGGCCTCCAACATACAACCATATGGTGTAGATTTACAAGGAGCAAGACAGTATTGTCAACCTGGGCTGGAATCATAAGTTCATACTTTGGAGAGCCTCTGGACTTCACAAGAGAGGAAAAGCTTGAAGCCCTCGGCCTTAAAGGGAACTCCAGAGAAGAGGTTTGGGTACTGTATCAGAGACAGGCATGGACCTGAGCTCTCCAGTCAGGCTGAGGCAAGCTTGGTAGGCTGGAAAAGCAGCAATAGTCCAGGGTTAAGAGTTATGGAATGAGAGAAGAAATGGACAGGAGGCTTGGGCAGGGTGCCTTTTATATTTATGTTTATTTATCTCTTTTCTCCCTTCACATGAGATGTAGAACCCAACCACAAACTATTTCCAATTTCATGACTTCCAATGATTTTTATATAATTTACATATACCAAATGGTGTCAAGAATTCTTATAAGGCTGATGTGTATAGTAATATCATTTCTAACCCTAGTGACCCTAATAAACCTGCTAACCTGAAAAAAGAATAATGCTTTGTATACAAAAAGCTCTCAATAAGCATTTGTTGTTAACTGAATGGATAAATGAATGAAATGTAAATAATAGCCATGCATGGAAATGACCTTCATTTTATTTCTCATGATGCCAGACACTAGAAAGCCAGAATTTAATCCTATTGCCAGCTCTGAACTCTGGCCTCCAGAATGTGTTTATTCATCACTTTAGGTGTTCACATACTCAATAACTATTTCATACCTATGGTGTGCCATGGCTCAAGGTGTCAGGAAGACAGCAATGAATGAGACGAACAAAAGCAATGGTTTCTCGCAATTTACATTCTAGTGGAAAAAAACTTCAGACAAATATAGAAGTCAAATGTATGGCATTCTAGTTAGTGATCAATTTTTTGGGGGGGAAAGAAAGCTGAAAATTGGATAAAATGCTGGGAGTATGACCAAAGTTTTGAGCGGGGTCAATTCCACACAGAAAGGTCAATAAATGGTTTAGGGAGGCATAATTCTAATTTGTACTCCAGAGATGGCTTCCAACAAAAGCCAAGAAAACACAATACAAAACTACTTTCCCAGCTCCTCAGAAAAAGGGGAAAAAAAGCAGAAAGAGAGGGACAAAGAGGCCTCCAACATACAACCATATGGTGTAGATTTACAAGGAGCAAGACAGTATTGTCAACCTGGGCTGGAATCATAAGTTCATACTTTGGAGAGCCTCTGGACTTCACAAGAGAGGAAAAGCTTGAAGCCCTCGGCCTTAAAGGGAACTCCAGAGAAGAGGTTTGGGTACTGTATCAGAGACAGGCATGGACCTGAGCTCTCCAGTCAGGCTGAGGCAAGCTTGGTAGGCTGGAAAAGCAGCAATAGTCCAGGGTTAAGAGTTATGGAATGAGAGAAGAAATGGACAGGAGGCTTGGGCAGGGTGCCTTTTATATTTATGTTTATTTATCTCTTTTCTCCCTTCACATGAGATGTAGAACCCAACCACAAACTATTTCCAATTTCATGACTTCCAATGATTTTTATATAATTTACATATACCAAATGGTGTCAAGAATTCTTATAAGGCTGATGTGTATCTTCAGAAAACACTATTTCCATACTGATTTTCATAAATATATTTGATTACAGCTAACAAGTATCATTTTTAAATGTAATATTGTAATGGAGAAATATTAGAGTTTCATTATCTAATAAAAATTTGGATTCTTTGAATGCATATTTGTTTTACTGACATTCTGGAAGGCTTCTCTGGAATTCTCTTACCTTATAACTAAATGGCAGAAATTATCAATGAGAGTACTGTGACTAAAACTGTACCCCAAAGTCAGATTCATTTTAAAAAATTAACATGTTAAGGACAGCTTTTAAAGAGGATTTTGTAAGTTATGAAAATTACAGTCATCACGTCACTTGGAATTCCTTTTACTATTATTTAGGTTGCACATTTGTTCTGGAAATAAATTTTTTTTCTCAAGAGAAAATGATATTAATTCATGGATTTAAACACTGAAAACTCTTATTATGGTGTACGTGCCAAAGAATACCAAATTTGAGAATGGCATTGTTTGAAATATAAATTGCTTCAAGCAAGGCAGAACATTTATAAAGGAAAGAGAGAGAAGCTGGGAATTTTTCGTACAAATGACCTCATTTATTTTATTCCTGAAGCTGATTAGAAGTGGGCAACTCACTACCAGATGAAGCTCTCCTTTCCTTCAGATATTGCCTTACCTGTTCCATAGCTCGCTTGCTGGGAGCTTCAGAATGAAGCATCCAATCAAAGGGAGAGGCCAAGACCATCTACTAAAGGCCAGGCCATCTAATCAAAGCCCCGTTAATCAAGAACCTTCGTTTCAACAAGTTAACTCCAGAGAAGAGGTTTGGGTACTGTATCAGAGACAGGCATGGACCTGAGCTCTCCAGTCAGGCTGAGGCAAGCTTGGTAGGCTGGAAAAGCAGCAATAGTCCAGGGTTAAGAGTTATGGAATGAGAGAAGAAATGGACAGGAGGCTTGGGCAGGGTGCCTTTTATATTTATGTTTATTTATCTCTTTTCTCCCTTCACATGAGATGTAGAACCCAACCACAAACTATTTCCAATTTCATGACTTCCAATGATTTTTATATAATTTACATATACCAAATGGTGTCAAGAATTCTTATAAGGCTGATGTGTATCTTCAGAAAACACTATTTCCATACTGATTTTCATAAATATATTTGATTACAGCTAACAAGTATCATTTTTAAATGTAATATTGTAATGGAGAAATATTAGAGTTTCATTATCTAATAAAAATTTGGATTCTTTGAATGCATATTTGTTTTACTGACATTCTGGAAGGCTTCTCTGGAATTCTCTTACCTTATAACTAAATGGCAGAAATTATCAATGAGAGTACTGTGACTAAAACTGTACCCCAAAGTCAGATTCATTTTAAAAAATTAACATGTTAAGGACAGCTTTTAAAGAGGATTTTGTAAGTTATGAAAATTACAGTCATCACGTCACTTGGAATTCCTTTTACTATTATTTAGGTTGCACATTTGTTCTGGAAATAAATTTTTTTTCTCAAGAGAAAATGATATTAATTCATGGATTTAAACACTGAAAACTCTTATTATGGTGTACGTGCCAAAGAATACCAAATTTGAGAATGGCATTGTTTGAAATATAAATTGCTTCAAGCAAGGCAGAACATTTATAAAGGAAAGAGAGAGAAGCTGGGAATTTTTCGTACAAATGACCTCATTTATTTTATTCCTGAAGCTGATTAGAAGTGGGCAACTCACTACCAGATGAAGCTCTCCTTTCCTTCAGATATTGCCTTACCTGTTCCATAGCTCGCTTGCTGGGAGCTTCAGAATGAAGCATCCAATCAAAGGGAGAGGCCAAGACCATCTAATAAAGGCCAGGCCATCTAATCAAAGACCTACTCAGTTAATCAAGAACCTTCGTGTTCTACAACAAGTTAATTACTAAAGGTATGTTGCCTATAATACTCAATTATACATAATGGCCCAGCTCTGGGAACTCTGCATTCCAGGTTATAAGTATTAAGCTAAAATACTCTTGTTTAGTACAGAAAACATTCTGACCAGGTTCTCCTGTGAATGACTCCGGGCAGGAAGAAACTAGCACATCCCTTCCAGAGACTGACCAGAACCAGGAAATGTTTGACTTTACTCCCTCCCCTTCTAGAATAAAAGAAGCCTAAATTCCAACTCAGGCAAGATGGTTCTTTGGGATACTGGTCCACCATATTCTCAGTCTGTGGGCTTTCTCTCTCTAATGAAGTCACTGTTCCTTGCCCCAACAACTCATCTCTCAATTTACTGTCTTGTGCAGCAAGCAGTATGAACTTGAACTCTCGACTCAGTAACACTAATAACCCAGGAACCCAGTCTACCTACCTGCAAGAAAGCAGGCAGGGATGGCCCTATGATGCCTCTTAGGCTTTTGCTCCCTACTCTGGCAGATACTCCAACTTGTTTCTACCTGCCTTTAACCTACCTCCACAGAAATTTTAAAAAGAGAGAGAGAGAAGGAGAACACAAGGAGGCCATGGATCAGATGTTTTTCAATGACATGGTTAGGTTTTTCTTTTTTTCTTGCTAATGATACTGGTACATATCATCCAGATGATTTGCTTGGATTCAAGCAACTTCTCACCCAATCGCTTTGCCTACTTGCTGATCCCTGGTCTGTTACCCAGAGTTATAGACTTCTGTGATCGTACTGCTAGTGTGATGGAGCTCATAATAATGAATCGTTAAAATTTCAAAAACTTTGCATGTCCATTTATCTCACTTTGGTAGCCTGAAAGTGGTTTTGGTAGGAGTATTTATACCAGGAAAACTGACACAAGCTACAAATTCTCTTCTCCTTCCCTACTCCTGCATCCCCCAGTATTGCTACCCACCCACTGCCTGGTTTAGCTCGGAGATCCCAGCTTTATCTAATCTCCATGGATGTATCATCATGCACACCTGATCCTTTCTGTCTGTGCGTTCTTAGCCGCACCCCTTCTAACTTACCCTGGCCTGCTATTGCCCATGTCTTAGGATGGGAATATACTCTGCCAAAGGCTATGTTGGTAGGGGAGATAAATAAGCTTTTCATTTAGAGTTTTATCTGGCTTCAACGTATGGGTAAAACTAAGTCTATAGGTGGACTGTACAGTCAACAGCTCATTAATTGCCCATCCTATTTCTAATAACTTCCATGGCATCACTAATGAAGAAAGATGTGACAGGAAATGTCCACAGACATTACAGTGTACACAGCTCGATTTCAGAGTGCTGAATTGAGGCCCCAAGAAAGTCTCAGAAGTGAAGACACATGCTAATTAAATATAAAATCTTCAAGTAGTATTTTTTAAAGCATCTTTGACAACACAGGTGACCACTTTAGGAAGGAAAACCTGTTTGGAACAGAAAATATATACTTTTTTGAAATCTTTCCTTCAGTTTCTTCTACATTCTACTGCCATATTATTTTCTAAAACACAGAGTTTATTGTGACATAAAATGTTTTTTTCAAAGTAGAAAGAAGTGGCTTTAAAACTTTGCCAGGGAAAGGGGGAACATGGTAGGCTAGTACCTCAAGGACTATGCCCTGTAATGTAAAATTTTTTGATGGAACTATATATGGTTGATAAGGCTCCTGTTATTGATTTTTATATCTTGATGAGAAAAAAAATTAAGACAGTATAACAATAGAAAAATAATGCCAAACTCATTTGGAATTCAAAAGAACAAAATCGGGGGATTATACACTCCTTTCCATGATAAACATCTTGCTCCCATTATTTATGATGATTATGAATTAAATGTAATTCTACTTAGTTTGATATCTTTCTACAAACTTGCTTCACCGTGAGTCAAATCAGGGTCTTGTTAAAAAAAAAAAATGGGTTCTGAGCAGACACACTGAATCTTCACAGGGAGAGACCTGGAACATTATAGCAAATGTCTTAAGTAATTTCATGGTCATACAATCTGGAAAATACCGGTTTAGGACAACCTCAAAATCTCCAATAAATGTGGAAACTGGTCTGGAGAAGTAAAATCTTGATGGTTAAAAACAGCCAACCTGACATTATGAATTACCTTTTCAGTATGTCATAATTTAAAGTAGACAGAATAATTCAAGATTTATATGACATTATTTCCACAGTAAAAACTGAGAACTATCCTTTATGGAACAGCAAACAAAGGTATTATACAACAGCATCAGTATTTATTACATGAATCATTTTCAAGAAGTTAATGCCTGAACTATGTACATCATTTTTAAAAAGTTAAACATATATTTGAAAAATGTCTAAAAATAGCTAACTACGCAGATTAAAAGATAAACTGCCATGTTGTCTTTTCTGACCTATTCTCAGAAGTCCCACAGTATTTTTTCTACTGCTTTCTATTTATGGAAGCAGTCATAAGGACCCACCAAGTTTTAAAGAGGAGGACTGCAATGGAGAGACACAGACTCAACTCTGGCCTGGGAAACTCCCAGAGTCTGTGGGATTGGAAATGCTCTTGCAGCCATTTTTGGAAAATAAAATCCACAACAGTGGGGCTCTTGAACATACTTGGGATGACTTTGAACTCAGACTACAACCCCACATAATTTATTTTAGTCTCTACAAATGCATCCCCAAACTAGGTTGAATGTAGCTTGAAACTGTAGGTTAATCTAAAAGAGAAATTTATTCAAATGCATTTTCAAATGCAATGTTTTTAACATGGTGAAAATGTACGATTGTGGTTATTCATTTGGTCATATGCAATTGGTCGGAAAAAATTTGGGGTTTAAATTAAGACAGTATAACAATAGAAAAATAATGCCAAACTCATTTGGAATTCAAAAGAACAAAATCGGGGGATTATACACTCCTTTCCATGATAAACATCTTGCTCCCATTATTTATGATGATTATGAATTAAATGTAATTCTACTTAGTTTGATATCTTTCTACAAACTTGCTTCACCGTGAGTCAAATCAGGGTCTTGTTAAAAAAAAAAAATGGGTTCTGAGCAGACACACTGAATCTTCACAGGGAGAGACCTGGAACATTATAGCAAATGTCTTAAGTAATTTCATGGTCATACAATCTGGAAAATACCGGTTTAGGACAACCTCAAAATCTCCAATAAATGTGGAAACTGGTCTGGAGAAGTAAAATCTTGATGGTTAAAAACAGCCAACCTGACATTATGAATTACCTTTTCAGTATGTCATAATTTAAAGTAGACAGAATAATTCAAGATTTATATGACATTATTTCCACAGTAAAAACTGAGAACTATCCTTTATGGAACAGCAAACAAAGGTATTATACAACAGCATCAGTATTTATTACATGAATCATTTTCAAGAAGTTAATGCCTGAACTATGTACATCATTTTTAAAAAGTTAAACATATATTTGAAAAATGTCTAAAAATAGCTAACTACGCAGATTAAAAGATAAACTGCCATGTTGTCTTTTCTGACCTATTCTCAGAAGTCCCACAGTATTTTTTCTACTGCTTTCTATTTATGGAAGCAGTCATAAGGACCCACCAAGTTTTAAAGAGGAGGACTGCAATGGAGAGAGACACAGACTCAACTCTGGCCTGGGAAACTCCCAGAGTCTGTGGGATTGGAAATGCTCTTGCAGCCATTTTTGGAAAATAAAATCCACAACAGTGGGGCTCTTGAACATACTTGGGATGACTTTGAACTCAGACTACAACCCCACATAATTTATTTTAGTCTCTACAAATGCATCCCCAAACTAGGTTGAATGTAGCTTGAAACTGTAGGTTAATCTAAAAGAGAAATTTATTCAAATGCATTTTCAAATGCAATGTTTTTAACATGGTGAAAATGTACGATTGTGGTTATTCATTTGGTCATATGCAATTGGTCGATAAATAGGTATATACTTTGGGGTTTAAATGTTTATTAAAAGGTTGATATAACCACACAGCTGTCTATTTCTCTATTACCTAAACACACTCACATATATGTGGGGTTTCCGTGCATGCTCAGTCGTGTCAGACTCTGTGCAGCTCCATGGACTGTGTAGCCTGCCAGGCTCCTCTGTCTGTGGAATTTTCCAGGCAAGAATACTGGAGTGGGTTGCCATTTTCTATTCTAAGGGATCTTCCCAACTCAAGGATTGAATCTAGATCTCTTGTCCCTCCTGCCTTGCCAGGCGTATTCTTTACCACTGCATCGCTGGAGAATCTCTAAATATGTGAGGATACATACATATATCACCGTATATATGTGTGTGTATACAGCAGCAGAGAGTCAGATAGGGCGGAAGCGATTTAGGATGCACGCACGCACACACCTGTGTATAGTTAATTCAGCAGCGTCATTAAAAAAGGAGAGGAAAATAAAACTTTACTTTCTGCGGATCTTATTTCCATTTCCTGTTTAAAAGTCTTTAGAAGAACAAACAAGACCACTCAGTGGTTATTCCTACCTGTCCAGCGGTCTGAGCAGTGGGAGCTACGGTCCGGTCCTCTGTGGTGGGCTGAACGCCGCAGTCGTCGGGAGGAACTGATGGAATGATGCAGAGGGCACCCGCAGACCCATCTGCAACCTCCGGTGGAGTAGGAGCAAATTCGGGAGCTGGAGCAGGACAAGTTAACCCCAAACTCCCTCCTGGGTCAAGGCCTTTTCTGCAGCAGCCAACTCCGCACCTCTGCAGAGTAGAGATCAGGCTGACCTTCCGGAGGGTGCTGACGTCAGCTGGCGCCACGCAGGCGCAGAACTTCCCGGCGTGCCTTCGCCACTTGCAGACGCCCTGCGGGAGCTCATTTGTTGTTGGGGGATGGCGGTGTCCTTAAGGCACAGAGGAGAGTCACTGTGAGACAGTGATGGGAGACGGTTAACAAAAGACCCTTCCAAAATCAGCCTGGGGTCAGTAACTACTAGAAGTCCTGGCTATGTTTTTAACATGGTGAAAATGTACGATTGTGGTTATTCATTTGGTCATATGCATTTGGTCGATAAATAGGTATATACTTTGGGGTTTAAATGTTTATTAAAAGGTTGATATAACCACACAGCTGTCTATTTCTCTATTACCTAAACACACTCACATATATGTGGGGTTTCCGTGCATGCTCAGTCGTGTCAGACTCTGTGCAGCTCCATGGACTGTGTAGCCTGCCAGGCTCCTCTGTCTGTGGAATTTTCCAGGCAAGAATACTGGAGTGGGTTGCCATTTTCTATTCTAAGGGATCTTCCCAACTCAAGGATTGAATCTAGATCTCTTGTCCCTCCTGCCTTGCCAGGCGTATTCTTTACCACTGCATCGCTGGAGAATCTCTAAATATGTGAGGATACATACATATATCACCGTATATATGTGTGTGTATACAGCAGCAGAGAGTCAGATAGGGCGGAAGCGATTTAGGATGCACGCACGCACACACCTGTGTATAGTTAATTCAGCAGCGTCATTAAAAAAGGAGAGAAAAAAAAAAAAAAAAAACTTTACTTTCTGCGGATCTTATTTCCATTTCCTGTTTAAAAGTCTTTAGAAGAACAAACAAGACCACTCAGTGGTTATTCCTACCTGTCCAGCGGTCTGAGCAGTGGGAGCTACGGTCCGGTCCTCTGTGGTGGGCTGAACGCCGCAGTCGTCGGGAGGAACTGATGGAATGATGCAGAGGGCACCCGCAGACCCATCTGCAACCTCCGGTGGAGTAGGAGCAAATTCGGGAGCTGGAGCAGGACAAGTTAACCCCAAACTCCCTCCTGGGTCAAGGCCTTTTCTGCAGCAGCCAACTCCGCACCTCTGCAGAGTAGAGATCAGGCTGACCTTCCGGAGGGTGCTGACGTCAGCTGGCGCCACGCAGGCGCAGAACTTCCCGGCGTGCCTTCGCCACTTGCAGACGCCCTGCGGGAGCTCATTTGTTGTTGGGGGATGGCGGTGTCCTTAAGGCACAGAGGAGAGTCACTGTGAGACAGTGATGGGAGACGGGTTAACAAAAGACCCCTTCCAAAATCAGCCTGGGGTCAGTAACTACTAGAAGTCCTGGCTCCAGGAAAACGGCCAGGATGGGGTTGGGAAAGGTTCCAGAGGAGTGAAAGTCGCTCTTTGGTGTAGGACCCTTTGGGACCCATGGAATTCTCCAGGCAAGAATACTGGAGCGGGTACCCTTTCCCTGCTCCAGAGGATCTTCCCAACCTGGGGATGGAACCCAGGTCTCCCACACTGTAGGGGGATTCTTTACCATCTGAGGCAGGAGGGAAGCCCAACAAAAATAGGAACCAGCAAAAAGAATGGCTCCAGAGGTAGTACAAACTTCAGCAGGGATCGCTGGCCAGTATCCCTGGAGGATGTGGCACTGACATCAGCCCAGTTTCCAATGGTAACAATGGTGTGAGCTGCCAGCAGGTGCTTCTGGATCTTGTGTAAGATCCAGTGGTGGCTGTAATGCCACCACTTTTCCTTCCACAGACCATTTGGTGATTAAGACTGATGCCACCTAAGAGGGTTCTTGCTGCAAAGAATTTGAGGATACCTTCTTTTTTCATCTGCAGGGCCTCAGGGGCTCCCAACATTGTGAATGTTTCCTTGTAATATCCAAGGAGAACCCTGAGCAACACTGTATGCCCCCTTTCTGGGTAATGCAGAGCAGCAGAAGTGTCACTTTAATAAATAAAAACATTATATTAGCAAATTAAATGGTGGTTAATTTACCCACAGTGAAAAATTTGAAAAAATGCATGACATCTTTCAACAATTTTAGATTTGAAAGAACTCTGAGCTTTTTGCAGCGTATAAGTTCACTCTTAGGAGCTGAACCGAGTCCCCTCAAAATTTATTTATTTATCTACATTGAAGCCCTAACCTTCAATACCTGGAATATAACTGTATTTGGAAAGAGGGTCTGTGAAGTGTTGATTGGTCACAATAAAGCCAATAGAGTGGACCCTAATCTAATCTAACTGCTGCCCTTATAATGTGCATAGTCACTCAGTTGTGTCTGATTCTTTGTAACTATGGACTGTAGCCTGCCAGTCTCCTCTCTCAGTGGGATCTCCAGGCAAGAATACTGGAGTGGATTGCCATTTCTTCCTCCAGGGGATCTTCCCAACAGAGGGATCGAATTCCAACCTCCTGCGTCTCCTGCATTGCAGGTGGATTCTTTACGCACTGAGCCACCTGGGAAGCCTGTCCTTGTAATGAGAGGTTTGGACACAAAGACATAACTAGGGCGCAAATGCACAGAAGGACAACCATGTAAGGACACATCAAGGGATAGAGAGCAGTTTCAAAAGAAACCAACCCCACTGATGCTGTGGTTTTGAACTTTCAGCCTCCAGAAATGTGAGAAAATTGTATTTCTCTTGTGTAAGCTACCCAGTCAGCAGTAGTTCATTATGACAGCCTAATAGACTAACATAGTCACTCAATCTACTATTTAAATGCCCAAACAGAATTAGGCATCTCTCAGTATTTTTCTAAATATTCTATCAAGGGCTTTCTACCCAAAAACTTGAAATAAAATTTGGGGTAGTCTATCCTTTGTAAAGTCACATGTTCTTCTAAAAATCTCTCCTATACTTGTCCTCTTCAGGCACTCATGTTTAAGGTCCTTTGGGATCCTTTTTAAAAAGACAGTTCTAAATATATTCAAAAGGATATTATTACCACACTTTCCTCGGAAAAACACAAATATGGTTTAAAATGGGTTTTATGAAGTCAACATATCTTTAAATAGCCTTTGGGATTTAATTTATCTTTTTTAAAAAGTGAACAAAATGCAGTGTTAGGATCAGCACATTTGAGACTTGAGTTAATAGCAACAAGAGGCTTAAGAACTCTGTGTGATTATCAATGCACACAAGGATAAAGCATGACATCTTTCAACAATTTTAGATTTGAAAGAACTCTGAGCTTTTTGCAGCGTATAAGTTCACTCTTAGGAGCTGAACCGAGTCCCCTCAAAATTTATTTATTTATCTACATTGAAGCCCTAACCTTCAATACCTGGAATATAACTGTATTTGGAAAGAGGGTCTGTGAAGTGTTGATTGGTCACAATAAAGCCAATAGAGTGGACCCTAATCTAATCTAACTGCTGCCCTTATAATGTGCATAGTCACTCAGTTGTGTCTGATTCTTTGTAACTATGGACTGTAGCCTGCCAGTCTCCTCTCTCAGTGGGATCTCCAGGCAAGAATACTGGAGTGGATTGCCATTTCTTCCTCCAGGGGATCTTCCCAACAGAGGGATCGAATTCCAACCTCCTGCGTCTCCTGCATTGCAGGTGGATTCTTTACGCACTGAGCCACCTGGGAAGCCTGTCCTTGTAATGAGAGGTTTGGACACAAAGACATAACTAGGGCGCAAATGCACAGAAGGACAACCATGTAAGGACACATCAAGGGATAGAGAGCAGTTTCAAAAGAAACCAACCCCACTGATGCTGTGGTTTTGAACTTTCAGCCTCCAGAAATGTGAGAAAATTGTATTTCTCTTGTGTAAGCTACCCAGTCAGCAGTAGTTCATTATGACAGCCTAATAGACTAACATAGTCACTCAATCTACTATTTAAATGCCCAAACAGAATTAGGCATCTCTCAGTATTTTTCTAAATATTCTATCAAGGGCTTTCTACCCAAAAACTTGAAATAAAATTTGGGGTAGTCTATCCTTTGTAAAGTCACATGTTCTTCTAAAAATCTCTCCTATACTTGTCCTCTTCAGGCACTCATGTTTAAGGTCCTTTGGGATCCTTTTTAAAAAGACAGTTCTAAATATATTCAAAAGGATATTATTACCACACTTTCCTCGGAAAAACACAAATATGGTTTAAAATGGGTTTTATGAAGTCAACATATCTTTAAATAGCCTTTGGGATTTAATTTATCTTTTTTAAAAAGTGAACAAAATGCAGTGTTAGGATCAGCACATTTGAGACTTGAGTTAATAGCAACAAGAGGCTTAAGAACTCTGTGTGATTATCAATGCACACAAGGATAAAGCTACTACTGTATAATCATTATTTAAGCATAAGCTGGTAGGAGAAACAGTAACAAACACCTTTGTTTCATTTTAAAAAGGAGGAATACATTCATAGTCTCTTTTTTTTTTCTCTTTTATTTATTTATTTTTTTTTGGAGTGGGGGTGGGTTGGGTAGGGAGGAGGGCAGGCAGGCCACTTCTGTTGGTCTTTCATTTATCTATTTTCATCCATCTTTGTTCTTTGGCCCGTGTGGGTCTCCCATCGTAGTGGCCTCTGTTGTCGCAGACACATCGGTCCAGCCGCTCCGCGGCACGTGGGATCTTCCCAGGCCAGGGATCTAACCGGCACCCCCTACACTGCAAGGCGGTGTCCTTACCGACTGGACCACCAGGGGAAGCCCCCGGCTATCTTTTAAGTTTTTTTTTTTTTCCCTTAAGATTTATTTATTTATTTTAGTGGGGGTCTGGTTGGGGAGGGAGGGGAGTGGGCGGGCCACTTCTATTGGTCTTTCATTTCTCCATTTTCATCCGTCTTTGTTCTTTGGCTCCTGTGGGCCTCCCATCGTAGTGGCCTCTGTTGTCGCAGACACATCGGTCCAGCCGCTCCGCGGCACGTGGGATCTTCCCAGGCCAGGGATCTAACCGGCACCCCCTACACTGCAAGGCGGTGTCCTTACCGACTGGACCACCAGGGGAAGCCCCCGGCTATCTTTTAAGTTATTTTTTTTTTTTTTTTAAGATTTATTTATTTATTTTAGTGGGGGTGGGGTGGGGAGGGAGGGGAGCAGGCGGGCCACTTCTATTGGTCTTTCATTTGTCCATTTTCATCCATCTTTGTTCTTTGGCCCGTGTGGGCCTCCCATCGCGGTGGCCTCTGTTGTTGCAGAGCACCGGCTCTGGGCGCATGCGCTCCAGAGCTTCAGCTCGGTGATTGGACACATCGGTCCAGCCGCTCCACGGCACGTGGGATCTTCCCAGGCCAAGGATCGAACCGGTGCCCCTTGCACTGCAAGGCGGTGTCCTTACCCACTGGACCACCAGGCAAGCCCATTCATAGTATTTTTTAAAATGGAATATGCAAGTATTTGTGTGTAGTTGTGTCAGTTTGTTAGTTTGTGTCTGTATATTTGTATTAGTACATTAAGTCAGAGAGTGAACCATTTATGAACTCTGTGTCTAGGATAAATTCCTAAATTTGAAACACTGTTCCGTCATCTATAAATGGGATAAATAAAACACTGTCTCTAAAGAGTTGAGGTGGGAGAAATAAATAAGAAAACATATGCAAAACTCTTGGCAAAGCAACTAACACATAATAGATCAATAAAAGTTAGCAACTATAAGCTTTCATTACCATAAAGCTGAATTTCTCAAAGACAGGGACCTTTGTTATTTTAGGGCCAGCATCATTCCCCAAAGAAACAGATTCTCTATAAATATTGTAGGTTAAGTTCAATTTTTGCCAGCTGGACTAAACCAAAATATATATTACATATACACACTTTATATTTCTGTTACTTTCTAAAGGGATTTTCATAATGCAAAGAAAAAAATATCAAATATTAAAGTAGTTAACTGAGAAAAATAAACTATTTTAAGAAGTCTAAGTTAGTTTGGACCTAATTCTTAAAAACCCAGTGCTTTTCAGCAGTATGTAGTCAGTAACCACGTAAGATAAGAAGACTTCTATTTCAAAGAAAATGTAATAATTTTGTTAGTATTCCAATTTGCTTTATTGACAAAAATATTTAATTTTTCCTTTGCTATTTCGAGTTGAGCAATTTTGTTTCTGATGTTAAAACCTTTAATCTTTCTTTCCTAAAGAAAGGTAAAATATTTTGCAATTTCAGCTTTCAAGGGTCTGAAATCGGTTCCATTCTCAACGCTGATAGTGGCACAAATCCACTCAATTTAGCAAAGTGTGTTTTCTGTTCCTCTCTAAATGTTACAGAGAATTCATTATTTTTTTTTTACATTTAAAAAACTGAAACAGTAAGCCAAGGACATCAATATATCATGAACGCATAAGAAGAAAGCATATCTTAATTACTTATTTTTTACTTTTATAATTTACCCTTACAGAGGATTTCTAGAAAGTATACCAGAACTATACAACAGTGAGCATGTTGAATGATGGAAATGTCACTGGGACAGAATTCAGGAGCCCAGATTCCAGCCTTGATCCTGCTGAATCACGCCATTTCTGGTAAATATCAATGATTTTTCTGGATCTCAGCCTTCTTTCCTAGAAAATAGGGAGTATGGTGTGTATATCCTTCTCTTCAAGGATATGGTTATACTCTGAAAAGTGGCAATTTAAATATGGGAAAATTTTATCTCATATGTCATGTGCTGTGGCATATATTTTTATCTATGAAAACAAATTTTAAGTAAGCCAATGCCACCAATAAATCTTATTGGAATTTACCAATGCACTCCAAACATTTACTGCCTCCTAGTTGTGTATCACTTATTGCCTGATACTATGAACTGGGGACTTGAAATGTATTACTCTCTAATCTTTAGAAGGCAACTACTAGGTAGTCATTTTATTCTGATTTAACAGAGAAAATCCATCAAGAGCATCAAATATTGTAGGTTAAGTTCAATTTTGACAGCTGGACTAAACCAAAATATATATTACATATACACACTTTATATTTCTGTTACTTTCTAAAGGGATTTTCATAATGCAAAGAAAAAAATATCAAATATTAAAGTAGTTAACTGAGAAAAATAAACTATTTTAAGAAGTCTAAGTTAGTTTGGACCTAATTCTTAAAAACCCAGTGCTTTTCAGCAGTATGTAGTCAGTAACCACGTAAGATAAGAAGACTTCTATTTCAAAGAAAATGTAATAATTTTGTTAGTATTCCAATTTGCTTTATTGACAAAAATATTTAATTTTTCCTTTGCTATTTCGAGTTGAGCAATTTTGTTTCTGATGTTAAAACCTTTAATCTTTCTTTCCTAAAGAAAGGTAAAATATTTTGCAATTTCAGCTTTCAAGGGTCTGAAATCGGTTCCATTCTCAACGCTGATAGTGGCACAAATCCACTCAATTTAGCAAAGTGTGTTTTCTGTTCCTCTCTAAATGTTACAGAGAATTCATTATTTTTTTTTTACATTTAAAAAACTGAAACAGTAAGCCAAGGACATCAATATATCATGAACGCATAAGAAGAAAGCATATCTTAATTACTTATTTTTTACTTTTATAATTTACCCTTACAGAGGATTTCTAGAAAGTATACCAGAACTATACAACAGTGAGCATGTTGAATGATGGAAATGTCACTGGGACAGAATTCAGGAGCCCAGATTCCAGCCTTGATCCTGCTGAATCACGCCATTTCTGGTAAATATCAATGATTTTTCTGGATCTCAGCCTTCTTTCCTAGAAAATAGGGAGTATGGTGTGTATATCCTTCTCTTCAAGGATATGGTTATACTCTGAAAAGTGGCAATTTAAATATGGGAAAATTTTATCTCATATGTCATGTGCTGTGGCATATATTTTTATCTATGAAAACAAATTTTAAGTAAGCCAATGCCACCAATAAATCTTATTGGAATTTACCAATGCACTCCAAACATTTACTGCCTCCTAGTTGTGTATCACTTATTGCCTGATACTATGAACTGGGGACTTGAAATGTATTACTCTCTAATCTTTAGAAGGCAACTACTAGGTAGTCATTTTTATTCTGATTTAACAGAGAAAAATCCATCAAGAGCATCAGTCCTATATATTTTGTCCACATGTGCAGGAAAAAAAAGAGTTTTAGATTGGAGGCAGGACACAACTATTCCCATTTTACAGATGGAGCTTCTGAAGCTCAGAAAGGTTGACTTCCCCAAAGTCAAACAGAAGGTTTGTGACAGATATAAGCATCAACACTTCTGAGTGATGGATACTGGAGGTCCATTAAACCTATGAAGAAACTGAGGCCCAGAGAGCTTTAAGAAACTGCCCTAAATTTCCCAGGCAGGAAGTGTTAAAGCCAAGACTTAATTCCAAGTCTGTTGACTGCAAAGCCAAAGTTCTTTTCACTACCACACAGTGTAAAAGGAAGCACATTAGATCCACACAAAATATACTTCCTCTTTTTATTTAATACACAGTTGTAAAATTAATTATTTTACAAATTCCTTGTTCACTTTTTCCTCCATTGTTGACTACAAAGCCTCTCTCTGCTCTTCTACCTGATTTAGCTGGTTTCCAGAAGTCAAACCTGTTCTATTTTCTTTTTAGAGAGAAAGGTTTATATAGCATCATACTTCCTTTTTTTTTTTTTTTTTTTTCTTATCAGTTCTGCTTATATTGCTAAGAGTTCAAGGATTATCTTCCTTAACAAAGCCAGATCTTTGATCTATTCGATTTAGGAGAACAGCTTCAGCTTATGGATGAATTGACAAAAACTCTTTATTGAAGTTCAAATAGGAAAACTTTGTACCACTGCAAATAATCAAGATTTTAGCCAACCCTCTTTGTTCACCACATCCTATGCAGTCGATATTCTTTAGTGAACCTTCTCCCTAGGAAGCCTTCCTTCCTCAAAATACCTTCTTTAGGTTCACTGTCGGTGCTTTAATACCTTTCCTACTTTATTTCTGCTCAATCCAAACTTTTTAGTTTCTCTTTTCCTAGTTAGCACCACTGGAAACCAGATGAAAGGCTGCTTCTCACTTTGCACTGATAGTTGATCAAGATAAGTCAACAAACACAAAGGTTACAGAGATGATAGTGTACAAGCTATACTAAGGTCAGGTAACCAGAAACCCAATAAAGTGGATTAGGGGGAAAATCAGCACAGATAATCTTAAGCTTCCAATGTTTGCCCTGAAAAGACTCAGTGCTAGCCTAACTATTTCCTTTACTCTACATAAAAAAACTGCTTTGCTTTTAGAGCCCTTCATTGTCATGAAATCAGCTTCTTGAAGCTCAGAAAGGTTGACTTCCCCAAAGTCAAACAGAAGGTTTGTGACAGATATAAGCATCAACACTTCTGAGTGATGGATACTGGAGGTCCATTAAACCTATGAAGAAACTGAGGCCCAGAGAGCTTTAAGAAACTGCCCTAAATTTCCCAGGCAGGAAGTGTTAAAGCCAAGACTTAATTCCAAGTCTGTTGACTGCAAAGCCAAAGTTCTTTTCACTACCACACAGTGTAAAAGGAAGCACATTAGATCCACACAAAATATACTTCCTCTTTTTATTTAATACACAGTTGTAAAATTAATTATTTTACAAATTCCTTGTTCACTTTTTCCTCCATTGTTGACTACAAAGCCTCTCTCTGCTCTTCTACCTGATTTAGCTGGTTTCCAGAAGTCAAACCTGTTCTATTTTCTTTTTAGAGAGAAAGGTTTATATAGCATCATACTTCCTTTTTTTTTTTTTTTTTTTTCTTATCAGTTCTGCTTATATTGCTAAGAGTTCAAGGATTATCTTCCTTAACAAAGCCAGATCTTTGATCTATTCGATTTAGGAGAACAGCTTCAGCTTATGGATGAATTGACAAAAACTCTTTATTGAAGTTCAAATAGGAAAACTTTGTACCACTGCAAATAATCAAGATTTTAGCCAACCCTCTTTGTTCACCACATCCTATGCAGTCGATATTCTTTAGTGAACCTTCTCCCTAGGAAGCCTTCCTTCCTCAAAATACCTTCTTTAGGTTCACTGTCGGTGCTTTAATACCTTTCCTACTTTATTTCTGCTCAATCCAAACTTTTTAGTTTCTCTTTTCCTAGTTAGCACCACTGGAAACCAGATGAAAGGCTGCTTCTCACTTTGCACTGATAGTTGATCAAGATAAGTCAACAAACACAAAGGTTACAGAGATGATAGTGTACAAGCTATACTAAGGTCAGGTAACCAGAAACCCAATAAAGTGGATTAGGGGGAAAATCAGCACAGATAATCTTAAGCTTCCAATGTTTGCCCTGAAAAGACTCAGTGCTAGCCTAACTATTTCCTTTACTCTACATAAAAGAACACTGCTTTGCTTTTAGAGCCCTTCATTGTCATGAAATCAGTCATTTGAATCAAAATCCTTAAGGACACTTTCCATGCCGAGAGTCCTGCTTTGAAAAATGTCTTAATTATCTCATAGTCCTGATAGGTACCCAACATGCCCTACACTTGACAAATGATTTTCTATCATTGGACCCCATGAGAAAACTCTGCAAAGTAGATACTGTACTATCAGAAATATTTAACCCACTTCTTAGCCCATACATTCTTCTACTAACAAGAAAAACTCATCAAGAGATGCAGTAAAACACCATGGTCAGAAGGAAGATCTTTTAAAGTCATTTAGGCACAGGTTAAATCCAAGACTGGCCACTTTCTGTGTGTCCTTGTTCAATCACTAAGTTATGTCTGACTCTTTGCAACCCCGTGAACTGCAGCAATTCAGGCTTCCCAGTTTTTCACTATCTCCTTGGTAGTCACTTAACCACTCTGTGGCTACAATTTCCTCATCTGTAAAACAGCTAATTGTACCCACCTCATAGGTGGATTTGATCACCTTGTGTTTCTTTCTCCAAATAATGACAATAATTAGCATCACCCTATAGACAGATGGTTTGCCAAAACCAAACAATAACAGTTGTGGGAGAAGTATCATGGAGATTATTTTATAGATTATTATAGAGGTTAAATTGATCAAAAAATGCCAATTCAATATGCACAGCTTTTAGATTCTTTATGATAGGTTATGTGGCCACCAGATCATGTTGAAAGTTAAATGAAAACTGACTCAAGCCAATTCAATACCTTTCCTACTTTATTTCTGCTCAATCCAAACTTTTTAGTTTCTCTTTTCCTAGTTAGCACCACTGGAAACCAGATGAAAGGCTGCTTCTCACTTTGCACTGATAGTTGATCAAGATAAGTCAACAAACACAAAGGTTACAGAGATGATAGTGTACAAGCTATACTAAGGTCAGGTAACCAGAAACCCAATAAAGTGGATTAGGGGGAAAATCAGCACAGATAATCTTAAGCTTCCAATGTTTGCCCTGAAAAGACTCAGTGCTAGCCTAACTATTTCCTTTACTCTACATAAAAGAACACTGCTTTGCTTTTAGAGCCCTTCATTGTCATGAAATCAGTCATTTGAATCAAAATCCTTAAGGACACTTTCCATGCCGAGAGTCCTGCTTTGAAAAATGTCTTAATTATCTCATAGTCCTGATAGGTACCCAACATGCCCTACACTTGACAAATGATTTTCTATCATTGGACCCCATGAGAAAACTCTGCAAAGTAGATACTGTACTATCAGAAATATTTAACCCACTTCTTAGCCCATACATTCTTCTACTAACAAGAAAAACTCATCAAGAGATGCAGTAAAACACCATGGTCAGAAGGAAGATCTTTTAAAGTCATTTAGGCACAGGTTAAATCCAAGACTGGCCACTTTCTGTGTGTCCTTGTTCAATCACTAAGTTATGTCTGACTCTTTGCAACCCCGTGAACTGCAGCAATTCAGGCTTCCCAGTTTTTCACTATCTCCTTGGTAGTCACTTAACCACTCTGTGGCTACAATTTCCTCATCTGTAAAACAGCTAATTGTACCCACCTCATAGGTGGATTTGATCACCTTGTGTTTCTTTCTCCAAATAATGACAATAATTAGCATCACCCTATAGACAGATGGTTTGCCAAAACCAAACAATAACAGTTGTGGGAGAAGTATCATGGAGATTATTTTATAGATTATTATAGAGGTTAAATTGATCAGTGCTCCATAAACAATTATGAACTGACTCAAGCCAATTCAATATGCACAGCTTTTAGATTCTTTATGATAGGTTATGTGGCCACCAGATCATGTTGAAAGTAAATCACAGACCAAATTCTGCAACACATATAAACCTTCTCCTGGAGATATTCCTGACATAGGGATCGAACCCAGGTGTCCTGGATTGCAGGCAGATGTTTTACCATCTGAGCCACCAGGGAAGCCTCAATATAATGACAAATAGACATAGATCAGATCACACAAACTATTCTTTATAGCTCAATAAAGCTCGAGCTCTTTGTACGGTTAACTGTTCCATTAACATCTTACATGAAATATTTACTCAAAGCAAACACATCATTAGAAATTCTCTTACCCAGTGGCTGGAACCAGTGTGTTTAGTTCCCAAGTCTTAAGCATCACTTCTACCTCTAAAGATTTCAGGCCTCCTTGAATTATTATACCATATTTGTGACTACTTCTAGAACAATTTTAGCCAGTGCATATATCCTGAAGACCTTTTGTATTACCAATGAGACTGTCTTCCTACATTAATGACGTTAGTCAATAAGTCAATATTTTTACCTCTGAACAGTTATTCCCCATAGAGTATGCTGTGTATGAATAATATCAAACATGTTTATTTTTAACCTATTCCCAACATCTATGTTGAAATAAGCTAAATTTAGATAGGATAGATATAGATAATAGAAGTCTTTGCATTCATATCCTGTAGAGCATAGAAGTTCTAGTTTGCAAGCTAGCTTACCATCCCTGGACTAAAATTCTTGAATGTTTTCAGCACCTGGGATATACCCTCAATCAAATAACATACACAAAATGCCACACAGCATATTTTTAAGGTAAATGAAAGGTATCATAGCAGTAGTCAATCCAATTTAAGCATGCATTCTTTATAAATGAAAAAGAAATACATATTTAAACATCACTGATTATGATAATAATTACCTTATTTTTATCTACTATCTCACCTTGGGTGCCGTCTTCAGAATAAGAAAACTGGTAACAGGGATTTGCCATGGGAGCCTCCATAGTGTGGAATGTCAGATTTGAATGGAAAAAAAATTTTTTTTAAGAAAGGTGGGTGAGGGTGGCCTGTGGATATGGCTCAGTTGACAATGTCTAGGGCTTACTAGCCATTCTAAGCTTGGTACTCACAACTCTGAAAGTCATCTCTTGCCTCAAGGCCTTTGCAGACTAAGTTGAAAAACTGGTCAAGATCCTCATAACCTCTGAAAATGGGGTCATTGCAAATAGTCAGTTTTAGATTCTTTATGATAGGTTATGTGGCCACCAGATCATGTTGAAAGTAAATCACAGACCAAATTCTGCAACACATATAAACCTTCTCCTGGAGATATTCCTGACATAGGGATCGAACCCAGGTGTCCTGGATTGCAGGCAGATGTTTTACCATCTGAGCCACCAGGGAAGCCTCAATATAATGACAAATAGACATAGATCAGATCACACAAACTATTCTTTATAGCTCAATAAAGCTCGAGCTCTTTGTACGGTTAACTGTTCCATTAACATCTTACATGAAATATTTACTCAAAGCAAACACATCATTAGAAATTCTCTTACCCAGTGGCTGGAACCAGTGTGTTTAGTTCCCAAGTCTTAAGCATCACTTCTACCTCTAAAGATTTCAGGCCTCCTTGAATTATTATACCATATTTGTGACTACTTCTAGAACAATTTTAGCCAGTGCATATATCCTGAAGACCTTTTGTATTACCAATGAGACTGTCTTCCTACATTAATGACGTTAGTCAATAAGTCAATATTTTTACCTCTGAACAGTTATTCCCCATAGAGTATGCTGTGTATGAATAATATCAAACATGTTTATTTTTAACCTATTCCCAACATCTATGTTGAAATAAGCTAAATTTAGATAGGATAGATATAGATAATAGAAGTCTTTGCATTCATATCCTGTAGAGCATAGAAGTTCTAGTTTGCAAGCTAGCTTACCATCCCTGGACTAAAATTCTTGAATGTTTTCAGCACCTGGGATATACCCTCAATCAAATAACATACACAAAATGCCACACAGCATATTTTTAAGGTAAATGAAAGGTATCATAGCAGTAGTCAATCCAATTTAAGCATGCATTCTTTATAAATGAAAAAGAAATACATATTTAAACATCACTGATTATGATAATAATTACCTTATTTTTATCTACTATCTCACCTTGGGTGCCGTCTTCAGAATAAGAAAACTGGTAACAGGGATTTGCCATGGGAGCCTCCATAGTGTGGAATGTCAGATTTGAATGGAAAAAAAATTTTTTTTAAGAAAGGTGGGTGAGGGTGGCCTGTGGATATGGCTCAGTTGACAATGTCTAGGGCTTACTAGCCATTCTAAGCTTGGTACTCACAACTCTGAAAGTCATCTCTTGCCTCAAGGCCTTTGCAGACTAAGTTGAAAAACTGGTCAAGATCCTCATAACCTCTGAAAATGGGGTCATTGCAAATAGTCAGTTTCTAGCTGAGGGAAAACACAGACAATAAAGTGCATTGTTAACAAAAGTCTTTTATCCAAACTTGGTAAGTGTCTAATGACGCTGGATGGAGACATAAAAAATCTGCTACTTGTCTAAGCAAGTTGAACATCCACTAAAAAAAAAGTATCTACAATGCTTATTTCAGACTTTCGAACCTACAGAAAACAGTAAAGTTTATTTGTTCTCTAGCTGCCTTAATGTCACATTATTTTCACCCACCAACCTCCAGAAGAAAGAGGAAAGTTTCTCTTTTACATGACTGTTTCTCTGCCATTCCTTGTTTATAATTGTTAAAGGAAGAGAGAAGTAGGGGAGCCACATTGTAGCTCATAATAGAACTTTACAAAATACTAATACATTTATCTATGTCTCTATACTCTTCACTAACTGTGCCATTCAAGAGTTGAATAGAACAAACTTGTCAGTTAGGAAATAAGCCATACTCTAGCAACTTCTCATTTAAATGATTTATGAGAGAATTCATTTCAAAAGGACTATGTGAAACAGAACTCTGCCACAGCTGGAGTCACAAACCTCTTTTAAAATCAGAAAAGTAAAAAGCAGAACACCACTGAGAAAATCATCACCCTAAATTAATTTATCTAATATATACACAAGTTATGAGACATTTATGAAAGTCACAATACCCAGGAAACTTATGTAAAAATATGGGATTACATAATATATTTTTCATGGAGAAATTTATGGGAAATTTAAATATAAATGGGAAATTTATATATAAATTTCATGGAGAAGAAAGACTTGTAGTAAAATATGTAAAAGTTATAACCATTCATGGTATTTGATCATATATATATATATACATATATATATATACACACATATATACACACACACACACACACGCTCAACAGTGTACTGTATTCTGGGAATATAAAATATGGAAATGCATAGTACCAGAATATACATATTATTTAGAGAATTAATTCTACCTTTTTCTCTTCTTTAGAAATTCTTTTCTAAATAATTTTAAAATCATCATCTTATTAATAATCATTCTTTACTATAAACAAGGTAGAATATTTACTCTTTGATCTTGATTTCTTCGAAGTAGTACTTCTGGCCTAACAGTTTTTCATCTGTAGATGAGCTGTGTAAACCACATTTTATCAAAATTCTCTTCTAGTTTTGAAACCTGCACATTTATGAAATAACTGTTTCTGAAATCTTTAAGGGTTAGCATAAGACATAAAAACACATAAGTTAAATGAAGTAATTATACTTATTAAAGAATAAAATTTTGAGTCAAAAATAGTTTTTAAACTTTTACTTAAAAAAATCACATGAAAACATAGTTAATTTTTATCAAGCCTCCGTAGGCATAGTCTCTCACTTGAATGTTGCCATCCAATTCCCACAGCTCATTTTATTTTTTTCACTCCGCACGTTCTGAGCAATATCCTCCTTTCCTTCCCTAAATGAGGGCCCACAAATTATAAAATAACTTTCCCATTTGTTATAACCCTAATGAAAGTAATAAGAAATGAACAACCACTCTGCTTCTAAGAGGAAGTGCTATTTGAACCAGGATTTGAATGATGAAAAGGAGATTTCAGGCAGAAAATAGAGAAAAAGTTACTCCGTGCTAAAGGAACAATGTAAGAGAAAATGTCGAGAAGTCCAGTATGGCTAGATGGAAGGAAGTGGCTAGTACAGCTGATGAGTCTCAGGACCTCCAAACATGTATCGTGGCCAAACTGGGATGGGGAGTGGCTTCAGATTTTATTCTCTTGTTATGGAGGATCAGACTACATTAACAGACAGGTGTGCCTAGATTTTTTTTTTTTAAAAAAGATTTATTTATTTATTTTGAGCGGAGGTCAGGTTGGGGAGGGAGGGGAGCGGGTGGGCCACTTCCATTGGTCCTTCATTTCTCTATTTTCGTCCGTCTTTGTTCTTTTGGCTCCTGTGGGCCTCCCATCGCGGTGGCCTCTGTCGTCGCAGAGCGCTGGCTCTGGGTGCACGTGCTCCAGAGCTCCGGCTCGGTAACTGGACACATCGATCCAGCCGCTCCGCGGCACGTGGGATCTTCCCAGGCCAGGGCTCTAACCGGCAGCCCTTGCACTGCAAGGCGGTGTCCTTACCCACTGGACCACCAGGGGAAGCCCTGCCTAGATTTTTATAAGTGGAATGCTGGAATGCTGACAGTAATGATGAAGTAGATGGAAGAGGGAAAAGACCAGAAGCAGGACAACATTTGGTGAATCTGCTAAAATAGTTTAAAATGAGATTTGTGAGCTCTGAAGAGGGACAGTGATGACAGAAATGAATAGTACATTTTATAGGAAATTATTTGAGGTAGTTAAAAATAATAACTACTGAAAGTATTAAAAATATTTGTTAAATAAATGTATTAGGGAAAAAATAATATGAGTTATTTCTGTGAACTTGAATTAACAGTTTTAAATATGCTAGGAAATTATTTCTCTAAGATCCATTAGATTCATACTAGAATGTTTAAATAAGTTTATTCCTTTAGAATTTCTTGATAATCTCCTTTTCAGTAGGTCATGATGGCTACTAACTTCTTGGTTGTTTGATATCCATAGAGGATAATGACCCAGGGAGATGGTGAAGGAGAGAGAAGCCTGGCGTGCTGCAACCTGTGGGGTCCCAAAGAGTTGGACATGGCTGAGCTACTGAGCGACTGAACTGACTGATATTATAATTATCTTCAGGTAACATTCCTTTCTTTTTTGTCTACCAAATTCCTTGTGATATGTGATCAATATGTATCTCTGATTTGACATTATACTGGATCAACTTTTATTCAGGAATGTAATTATTTACTATTATTTTTAAATTGAACCTGCGTTTAGTTTTTAAGCACCAGTAAAGGGAAAAGAATGCTACCTATTATGTAAGCCTACCTATTATTTAAGCATATACTACCTATTATTTAAGTATACTACCTATTATTTAAGTATATACTATCCTTGACAGTATTTTCTAATCTGTATTCTATAATCAAGAAAAAATAAACTAGTGGATTTGATAGTATTCCCTAAATATAAGAAATTTGGGGTTTTCAAAAAATACTCTGTGGATTGATATCTTTCATCATTTTTAAGGCTGGTCAAAGCAGACATGGATAGGCTAAAGGAAACTTCTCATTTTTGTAGCTTGTGGCAACTCCATAAGAAGAAGGTAATCTTCCCAATGAACTTTAGCAGGAAAATACCTCAGTGGATTCTCCCTGGTCCACCTCAAGGGATGTACTCATACCTCACCAATCAGAGGACTGGCCAGGATTCTAAACCTACACCTCTAGTTGAAGAGAGGCATGGGGGAACAAAGTTTGTGAATGATAATCCCTCCTAAAAGACTTGGAATCATCTTATGTGATTTCTACAAAAGAACATGGGGTGCTGGTAGCAGAAGAAGAAGAGGACAGGTGCTGGGTAGACAGGAAAATCCTAACCATAGTCCACATACCTGAATTGGATCATGTCTCTTCCACTTACCAGTTGAGGGATCTTGAATAAATTACTTAAGCTTTTTGGTCCTCACAGTTTCCTTACTGATCAAACAGAAAAAATATCTCTCTTACATGATTGTTGTGAGAAATTGGTGATAACATATAAACTATGTGTTAGGCGCTCTGTCATGCCTGACTCTTTGCGACCCCACGGACTGTAGCCCACCAGGCTCCTCTGTCGATGGGATTTCCCAGGCAAGAATACTATGGAGTGGGTTGCCATTCCTTTCTCCCGGAGATCTTCCCAACCCAGGGATCGAACCTGGGTCTCCCACATTGTTGCCAATTCTTTACCACCTGAGCCACCAGGGACATCTTTTATATAAGGTACGGCCATTGTCCAATTCCTGCCTCCTGTTTGGCATCAGTAAACTAATTAGAATAATCTTTAAGAGACTTACTGTGTTCTGCTCACTTCACTGAACACTGAAGATAAAATAATGTGAGACTCAGAGTAACTTTAGTATCACACAAACAGATGTTAAACTGCCTGTTTTATAAATGCTACAGAAGAGGGAATTTATACTTGAATTTCTAATAAAAAGGAAGTTGATCACATCAGAGCTTGGGGAAACCTGTTTGAGGAAGAGAATTTATGGAATATGAAGTTGAGATCTAAGGACCAAGAAGATATTTATCAAGAGAAGAAGAATGAGTTGAACAAAGTGGTCTGTACCGACACAGAAGGAAGAGTGCAGTATAAGCAAAGACTCTGAAATAGAGGAAATTCTGAAAAATAGAAGATAGCTCTTGCCTCTGGAGCAGGGAACACAGCACAAATTGACTTTGGAGAGGCAGCGAGGAGCCCGACCTAGGAAGGATAAAACCTTTGCTTTTTTTTTTTTATTATTATTATTATTCTAAAAGCAACAGTAAGCCACCAGAACTCTCATCAGAGGAGGTTATGTGATCAAAGAGTTAAATCTAACAGAGGGCAGCCAGAAGGGGTGAATGAACAAGAGATGTTTCATACACACAAGGCAAGACTTACCAGAGTTACTAAGGTATACCTATCTCTTAACAACATCAACGACAACAAATGTTACAGCTCAAAAGGAAAAAAAAGCTTTCCAACAGTTATTGTAAAACAGCATGATGGACCAGCTAGCATTGAATGTCCGCAAGTTAAGACTAGATAATCATGGACAGACTTTCATCCCAATGTATCAA
Organism: Tragulus kanchil; assembly: GCA_022376925.1. Lineage (NCBI taxonomy): Eukaryota > Metazoa > Chordata > Mammalia > Artiodactyla > Tragulidae > Tragulus > Tragulus kanchil. The sequence continues at coordinate 236,711,657 of JAIOJX010000004.1, read as the reverse complement.
ATGTTGAACTCCCTGTACCCTGTAACAGGAGTCTACTATTCTTCAAGAAAAACATTCCTAGTGCGTCCTAGCCATTTAGGGCCTAGCCCTACCACTTGTTCACTTTAAACAGCTCCTGGTTTTCTTCTGCTAAGACTGGATGCTGGCCTTTGTCTCCTCTCAAAGGCTTACCCTGAAGAAAGATCTTAGTGTTTCTGACCCACTTCTGATCTGCTGATGAGCTTGACCACAATCTTTAATTTGCATGCTAGCTCTTATAATCTCTTTGGTATATTCTTTTGTATTATTTTAATTTGATTTCAAGTATCATCATTATTTCTTTCCTTAGACGCCAAAATCACTGAGGATGGTGACTGCAGCCATGAAATTAAAAGACACTTGTTCCTTGGAAGGAAAGCTATGGCAAACCTAGACAGCATATTTAAAGGCAGAGACATCACTTTGCCAACAAACAGATGTTAAACTGCATAATGAGAAGAAAAGAATTTGAGTTGATCACATCAGAGCTTGGGAAACCTGTTAGAGGAGGAGAATTTATGGAATATGAAGTTGAGATCTAAGGACCAAGAAGATATTTATCAAGAGAAGAAGAATGAGTTGAACAAAGTGGTCTGTACCGACACAGAAGGAAGAGTGCAGTATAAGCAAAGACTCTGAAATAGAGGAAATTCTGAAAAATAGAAGATAGCTCTTGCCTCTGGAGCAGGGAACACAGCACAAATTGACTTTGGAGAGGCAGCGAGGAGCCCGACCTAGGAAGGATAAAACCTTTGCTTTTTTTTTTTTATTATTATTATTATTCTAAAAGCAACAGTAAGCCACCAGAACTCTCATCAGAGGAGGTTATGTGATCAAAGAGTTAAATCTAACAGAGGGCAGCCAGAAGGGGTGAATGAACAAGAGATGTTTCATACACACAAGGCAAGACTTACCAGAGTTACTAAGGTATACCTATCTCTTAACAACATCAACGACAACAAATGTTACAGCTCAAAAGGAAAAAAAAGCTTTCCAACAGTTATTGTAAAACAGCATGATGGACCAGCTAGCATTGAATGTCCGCAAGTTAAGACTAGATAATCATGGACAGACTTTCATCCCAATGTATCAAATGTTGAACTCCCTGTACCCTGTAACAGGAGTCTACTATTCTTCAAGAAAAACATTCCTAGTGCGTCCTAGCCATTTAGGGCCTAGCCCTACCACTTGTTCACTTTAAACAGCTCCTGGTTTTCTTCTGCTAAGACTGGATGCTGGCCTTTGTCTCCTCTCAAAGGCTTACCCTGAAGAAAGATCTTAGTGTTTCTGACCCACTTCTGATCTGCTGATGAGCTTGACCACAATCTTTAATTTGCATGCTAGCTCTTATAATCTCTTTGGTATATTCTTTTGTATTATTTTAATTTGATTTCAAGTATCATCATTATTTCTTTCCTTAGACGCCAAAATCACTGAGGATGGTGACTGCAGCCATGAAATTAAAAGACACTTGTTCCTTGGAAGGAAAGCTATGGCAAACCTAGACAGCATATTTAAAGGCAGAGACATCACTTTGCCAACAAAGGTCCATATAGTGAAAGCTATGGTTTTCTCAGTAGTCATGCATAGATGTGAGATTTGGACCATAAAGAAATCCAAGCACTGAAGAATTGGTGCTTTCAAACTGTGGTGGTTAAGACTCTTGAGAGTCCTTTGGACAGAAAGGAGATGAAACCAGTCAATCCTAAAGGAAATCAACCCTAAATAGTCATTGAAAGGACTGATGCTGAAGCTGAAGCTCTAATACTTTGGCCACCTGATGTAAAGAGCCAACTCACTGGAAAAGACCCTGATGCTGCGAAAGATTGAGGGCAGTAGAGAAGGGGGTGACAGAGGACACAGGGGTTGGAAGGCATCACTGACTCAGTGGGTATTGAGTTTCATCAGACTCTAGAGATATTGAAGGACAGAGGTCTGGCATGCTGCAGTCCATGGGGTCACATAGAGTTGGACATGACTGAGCAACTGAACGACAACAAATCATGACTATACAGCAGATCTTTAGTGCTTTAGTATGAAGGAAGCAACAGATACAGAGTTATGGATGAGAAAATCAAGTCATACTGTTGATAAAGCTAGAAAGCCATTGAGTTGTAGAGGTGAAAGGAAGAAATAGAGCTGAGAGGAAAGAAGAAAGGAAGAAAGGAGGAAAGAAGAGAATTAAATGAGTCATTCTAGGAGATGAGTATATCGAGTACTGAGATGAATTATCCAGTTTAATGAAAAGAAATTGGACTGAATTTCTGCTAGGTCTAAACCCCTTGGTTTCCTTAAACTTCTTCTAACCTAGCATTCTGAATGGTTTCAAGTGAACACTTTAAACAGCTCCTGGTTTTCTTCTGCTAAGACTGGATGCTGGCCTTTGTCTCCTCAAAGGCTTACCCTGAAGAAAGATCTTAGTGTTTCTGACCCACTTCTGATCTGCTGATGAGCTTGACCACAATCTTTAATTTGCATGCTAGCTCTTATAATCTCTTTGGTATATTCTTTTGTATTATTTTAATTTGATTTCAAGTATCATCATTATTTCTTTCCTTAGACGCCAAAATCACTGAGGATGGTGACTGCAGCCATGAAATTAAAAGACACTTGTTCCTTGGAAGGAAAGCTATGGCAAACCTAGACAGCATATTTAAAGGCAGAGACATCACTTTGCCAACAAAGGTCCATATAGTGAAAGCTATGGTTTTCTCAGTAGTCATGCATAGATGTGAGATTTGGACCATAAAGAAATCCAAGCACTGAAGAATTGGTGCTTTCAAACTGTGGTGGTTAAGACTCTTGAGAGTCCTTTGGACAGAAAGGAGATGAAACCAGTCAATCCTAAAGGAAATCAACCCTAAATAGTCATTGAAAGGACTGATGCTGAAGCTGAAGCTCTAATACTTTGGCCACCTGATGTAAAGAGCCAACTCACTGGAAAAGACCCTGATGCTGCGAAAGATTGAGGGCAGTAGAGAAGGGGGTGACAGAGGACACAGGGGTTGGAAGGCATCACTGACTCAGTGGGTATTGAGTTTCATCAGACTCTAGAGATATTGAAGGACAGAGGTCTGGCATGCTGCAGTCCATGGGGTCACATAGAGTTGGACATGACTGAGCAACTGAACGACAACAAATCATGACTATACAGCAGATCTTTAGTGCTTTAGTATGAAGGAAGCAACAGATACAGAGTTATGGATGAGAAAATCAAGTCATACTGTTGATAAAGCTAGAAAGCCATTGAGTTGTAGAGGTGAAAGGAAGAAATAGAGCTGAGAGGAAAGAAGAAAGGAAGAAAGGAGGAAAGAAGAGAATTAAATGAGTCATTCTAGGAGATGAGTATATCGAGTACTGAGATGAATTATCCAGTTTAATGAAAAGAAATTGGACTGAATTTCTGCTAGGTCTAAACCCCTTGGTTTCCTTAAACTTCTTCTAACCTACAGGCATTCGTTCCTATTGGTTTCAAAAAGTTGGTATGGTTAGATAGATGTTTCCCAAGCTTCAATAATTCTACTGTTATGATTTTTGTCAATATACACCTTCCTTTACTATCAGTTTGATTTTATACATTAAAGTGCTTTAAATGGACCCTTCTAAATTTTTTTCTAAGAAACAACCAACTTGGACTCATTTTTAAATATATTACGTGTGTGTGAGTGTTGCTCAGTCCTGTCCAGCTCATCTGTCCATGGAATTCTCTGGGCAAGAATACTGGAGTGAGTTGCCATTCCCTTCTCCAGGGAATCATTCCTACCCAGAGATCAAACCCAGGTTTCATGCATTGCAGGCAGGTTCTTTACTGTCTGAGCCACCAGAGAAGCCCTATGTGTGTTATTCATGTATATATATAGTATAATTTTAAAAATACACATTTCAGTTTATACTCATTTGATGACATAAACAAAGATGTTCATCAGTAGAGCTTCTATAGTCACTTGTAGAACCTTTACAGTTATGTGTGCCACACTGTTAAATCCCGGAGGTAAGATCATGGAGCCTGCATAGAATCTGCAATAGAATCAATCTTCCTCAAACCCTTTCCATTGTCCCACAATGATACATTTCAGAAGTGTAACTCCTTTGTGCATAATATATATGCAACTCTTTGGAAGGATCTGTCAGACCAAAATTACTCTTAAAGGCTGATTGTGTTAAGATTGGGATTACCAGGGAGGAGTCATCAGTTAAATGATTTTCCTATACTGTCACATTTACTTCTGTTTTTAAAGGTTTCACTTCTGCTTAAAATGGTTTTGTAGCACTATTTTGATGGAAAGTAAATAATTATTTAACACTTGAACTTTGGTGCTGGTCTTTTTTCAAACATTTATTTTCATAACTGTGGAGGAAAGGAGAGTCTCCTAGCCAGAGATCTGTGGCCACTTGGAACAAAACACTTGATGAAAGATGCATAGTGATATAAATCCACATTTCCACTGCATGTGTTCTCCCTGAACTTGTTTGCCATTAAGTGTGGTACATGCTCAGTTGTGTCCGACTCTTTGTGACACCATGGACTGTAGCCTGCCAGGCTTCTCTGTCCATGGGATTTTCCAGGCAAGAATACTGGAGCAGTTTGCCACTTCCTTCTCCAGGAGATATTACCAACTCAGGGATTGAATCTGTGTTCCCTGCTTTGCAGGGAAATTCTTTACCTCTGAGCCACCAGGGAAGCCCACATTGAGTGTGGCACATAGAATAATGCCTGTTCCCACTGACCTGGCCCACCTGCCCACCCCCAAGACATCACTGTCCTAATCCCTGGAACCTGTGAGTATGTTATGCTAAATAACAAAGGGGGAAACAAGATTGCAGATGGAATTAATGATGCTAATCAGCTGGATTATTCAGGTGAGTTCAATGTAATCACAAGGTCCTTCCAAGTAGGAGGAGGATATAGAAGAAGAGGTCAGAGTGGGTGATATGAGGATTCAATTCACCATACTTGATTTTGAGGAGTAAGATGTCTGCTAGCCAAAAAATCTGGATAGCTTCTAGAATCCTAGAAAGGCAAGAAAAGGAATTCTCCCCTAAATCTTCTATAAGGAACACAGTCCTGCCAACATTCAGCCCCTTAAGATCCATTTTGGACTTTTGATCTGCAAACTGTAAGATAATAAATTTGTGTTGTTTAAATTGATGAAGTTTTGGTTGTTAGAGCAGTGATAGAAACTAATGCAGTGAGCTTCAAATTCTACCTAGTTTCTTGTTTATCACAGTTATAGGTTTGGCATATTTGTTTTTTAAAAAGGCTCACTGAGGGAAAAATAAGACTCATTGAATTTGGAATCCTACTTTTATTAAAATACCTAATTCCTAAATTTATATAATATTCTTTTTCTTTAGATTTTTGATATTAATTTCTAGTACATACTTTCTTCAAAAAATTAATAAAATGCTTTTTAGTGGTTTCAAATTATAAGAACCAGTATTGGGGTTCCGGAGAGTCAATATTTAAGTACTTTTTAAAAGCTGTATAGCCAGGACTCTGGATTCCAGTTAAGTTCTGCTATTTGCTAGCTGTGGTTTGGGAAAATTGACCTAAGACTGTTTCATCAACTATAAAATGGAAATAAAAATGACAAGACAGATATAATAGATTTGTGGAGAAGATTTAACTGAGATCTCCATAAAGTACTAATACTTAGCAAGGCGCCTGTATGTAATTAAGTGCATCTCCTAAGATCCCCTGGAGGAGGTCATGGCAACTCACTCCAATATTCTTGCCTGAAGAATTCCATGACAGAGGAGCCTCGTGGGCTGCAGCCCATGGGGTCGAAAAGAGTGGGACACCCCTGAGCGACTAAGCAGGCACATACACACACCCACACACAAGCACACATGATGGTTTTAGCTATTGTTGTTGTTGTTGGATTATCTGACTCCAGAACCTCCTGCAACAACAACAAAAGCACAAGTTTCAGAACTGCCTGTTTCGATGACCTGCCTCATTAATTACCTATGGCTTCTCTTTAAGCTTAATTTCTAAAAAAGCAGCAGGAAGTCACCCTGGAAACAGTTATCTCCCTTAACAATATTCGACTTTTGAATCAACAATTATTTTAATGGTTAAATATTCTTACACTAAAGAAATTGTTAAAAAAAAAGGGGGGGGGGGTAGGACAAAGGACAAATTATATAGATCTAATTAAGCTTAATTTTTTTCCCCCCTAAAACAGGACGGGGTGAGTTCTTTGCTAGGCCCCCAATTACCCCTCCTTCTACTCCTCCGCAGAAGGAGGAAGCTCCCAGGCCCTCGCCCAAGCGCGAGGTTTCTCATGCTTCCCCGGGTGGTGCCAGGTGAGCCCCAGCGAAGCTTAGAGGCCGATCAGAGACTCTCCGTGCCCCGCGCGCAGCGCGAGAGGCGGCCACAGGGTGTTCAGCTTCGCCTTCTCCGCCCCCGCGCCCGGGTGGCCTCCCAGAGGTGCGCGCACGGGCCCCCCAGTGAGGGGACGCGCTTGGCTTGATCTGTCCAACTTCTGGTGCAATTCGTGCTGCTCCAGCCGCCCTCCAGCGTCTCCTCCAGGGTCTCCCCCAGTGCCCTAGCCCGGGCTGGCTTCCCCGGGGCTCCGGAAGGGAAGGAGGCGTGTCCGGAGTAGGCGGGCGGGAGCCGTATAAAAGTGCTGGCGGCGCGCCGGGCTGGGCTTCTCTCGCCGCCTCGCGCCAGGACCGGCAGCGCCGCGCGAAGCACGGGCCGTGGAGAGGGCGCTGCGCTCTGGCTACCCAATGCGTGGACTATCTGCAGCCGCTGCTCATGCAGTATGCTGGAGCTAATACTTAGCAAGGCGCCTGTATGTAATTAAGTGCATCTCCTAAGATCCCCTGGAGGAGGTCATGGCAACTCACTCCAATATTCTTGCCTGAAGAATTCCATGACAGAGGAGCCTCGTGGGCTGCAGCCCATGGGGTCGAAAAGAGTGGGACACCCCTGAGCGACTAAGCAGGCACATACACACACCCACACACAAGCACACATGATGGTTTTAGCTATTGTTGTTGTTGTTGGATTATCTGACTCCAGAACCTCCTGCAACAACAACAAAAGCACAAGTTTCAGAACTGCCTGTTTCGATGACCTGCCTCATTAATTACCTATGGCTTCTCTTTAAGCTTAATTTCTAAAAAAGCAGCAGGAAGTCACCCTGGAAACAGTTATCTCCCTTAACAATATTCGACTTTTGAATCAACAATTATTTTAATGGTTAAATATTCTTACACTAAAGAAATTGTTAAAAAAAAAGGGGGGGGGGGTAGGACAAAGGACAAATTATATAGATCTAATTAAGCTTAATTTTTTTCCCCCCTAAAACAGGACGGGGTGAGTTCTTTGCTAGGCCCCCAATTACCCCTCCTTCTACTCCTCCGCAGAAGGAGGAAGCTCCCAGGCCCTCGCCCAAGCGCGAGGTTTCTCATGCTTCCCCGGGTGGTGCCAGGTGAGCCCCAGCGAAGCTTAGAGGCCGATCAGAGACTCTCCGTGCCCCGCGCGCAGCGCGAGAGGCGGCCACAGGGTGTTCAGCTTCGCCTTCTCCGCCCCCGCGCCCGGGTGGCCTCCCAGAGGTGCGCGCACGGGCCCCCCAGTGAGGGGACGCGCTTGGCTTGATCTGTCCAACTTCTGGTGCAATTCGTGCTGCTCCAGCCGCCCTCCAGCGTCTCCTCCAGGGTCTCCCCCAGTGCCCTAGCCCGGGCTGGCTTCCCCGGGGCTCCGGAAGGGAAGGAGGCGTGTCCGGAGTAGGCGGGCGGGAGCCGTATAAAAGTGCTGGCGGCGCGCCGGGCTGGGCTTCTCTCGCCGCCTCGCGCCAGGACCGGCAGCGCCGCGCGAAGCACGGGCCGTGGAGAGGGCGCTGCGCTCTGGCTACCCAATGCGTGGACTATCTGCAGCCGCTGCTCATGCAGTATGCTGGAGCTCCAGAACAGCTAAACGGAGTTGCCACACCGCTACCTGGGCTGGATCACAGCTCTGCCTTTCCTTATGAAGAAGACACAAGTAAGTAGGGCGCGCCCAGGAGGTTGCTGGCTCTCCAAGAAAACGGTGCCTGGAGGCAGGCGCGTCTCAGCCCCGACTGCCGGGGCGTGCGGGGCTGTGCCTGCCAGACGAGCTTGGAGGGTGCGGGGGAGGCGGGCGCGGCGTGCGAGCCCCAGCCGCCCGGCCGGGTGAGCCTGGAGAGAATGGGAATGGTGGTCTGGAGCCCGTGGCAAGTTTGGAGCCGCAGCCCTTGAGTTGGGAGCTGTCATTCGGGAGCCGCAGTTCTTGTAAGACGGAAGGATCTGTTCTCTGGCCGGAGAGTTGAAGTTATTCCCGAAAGGCAGGTCTGAAGGGAGACATTTTCCCGTAGATTGCGGGAAGATTACACAACACCTCCCCACGCCCCACTCTCGATCACACGTGCATTCAGATTTGTGTGCAGCTCCCAGGTGGGCGTCGGGCTCGTGCGGACGCGGGTGCAGCCGCGGGACCGAAGCCAACCCTGAGTTCCTTATTTGCCGCGCTGGGCTAGGCGGAAAACCTGCCAGGCCAGCCCCGGGAAACTTGGCTCCCGCGGCGTGTGCCAGGTTTGCGGCCCTAGGCGAGCTCTAGATGGGGTCATACCTCCACACTACACCCACTTTCTTCTATTACAGAAGAGAGAAAGTTGTGCGTGCGTGCGTGTTTTAATGGGCACCTCTGATGGGAGTAATGTAGGTAATTCCCAGGGCTGCAAAATTGGCATTATGCAGAAGCACAGTGGGTCAACCGTCCAGGGGTACAATTAGGTGTTTTTGTTTTTTTCCTTGAAGCAGATATCTCTGGCTTGCCCTTTATAAAAGGCCGCCGCCTTTATAAAGAACTTCCATGCACCGTTCTTTTCACCACGGTGGGTCTCACCTCTTCTACTTTCCCCCTTAGGAATTTTTCAGTGTTATCTGCCTCGGGTAGGAAAAGCCTGCCCTCTTACTCCCTAGAGGTTCTGTTGGAGATTGCAATTGCTGAAATGTGTCGAAGGGGAGTGCTGGGGAAAAGGCTGTACACATCTTCAGTTTAGAATTATGTTTGGCGGATCACAAGCTGGACTGCCTTTGCCTTATGACACCGCTACCTGGGCTGGATCACAGCTCTGCCTTTCCTTATGAAGAAGACACAAGTAAGTAGGGCGCGCCCAGGAGGTTGCTGGCTCTCCAAGAAAACGGTGCCTGGAGGCAGGCGCGTCTCAGCCCCGACTGCCGGGGCGTGCGGGGCTGTGCCTGCCAGACGAGTTTGGGAGGGTGCGGGGGAGGCGGGCGCGGCGTGCGAGCCCCAGCCGCCCGGCCGGGTGAGCCTGGAGAGAATGGGAATGGTGGTCTGGAGCCCGTGGCAAGTTTGGAGCCGCAGCCCTTGAGTTGGGAGCTGTCATTCGGGAGCCGCAGTTCTTGTAAGACGGAAGGATCTGTTCTCTGGCCGGAGAGTTGAAGTTATTCCCGAAAGGCAGGTCTGAAGGAGACATTTTCCCGTAGATTGCGGGAAGATTACACAACACCTCCCCACGCCCCACTCTCGATCACACGTGCATTCAGATTTGTGTGCAGCTCCCAGGTGGGCGTCGGGCTCGTGCGGACGCGGGTGCAGCCGCGGGACCGAAGCCAACCCTGAGTTCCTTATTTGCCGCGCTGGGCTAGGCGGAAAACCTGCCAGGCCAGCCCCGGGAAACTTGGCTCCCGCGGCGTGTGCCAGGTTTGCGGCCCTAGGCGAGCTCTAGATGGGGTCATACCTCCACACTACACCCACTTTCTTCTATTACAGAAGAGAGAAAGTTGTGCGTGCGTGCGTGTTTTAATGGGCACCTCTGATGGGAGTAATGTAGGTAATTCCCAGGGCTGCAAAATTGGCATTATGCAGAAGCACAGTGGGTCAACCGTCCAGGGGTACAATTAGGTGTTTTTGTTTTTTTCCTTGAAGCAGATATCTCTGGCTTGCCCTTTATAAAAGGCCGCCGCCTTTATAAAGAACTTCCATGCACCGTTCTTTTCACCACGGTGGGTCTCACCTCTTCTACTTTCCCCCTTAGGAATTTTTCAGTGTTATCTGCCTCGGGTAGGATAAGGCTGCCCTCTTACTCCCTAGAGGTTCTGTTGGAGATTGCAATTGCTGAAATGTGTCGAAAGGGTGGGAAGTGCTGGGGAAAAGGCTGTACACATCTTCAGTTTAGAATATGTTGAAAATGCTTTATATAATGACAGTGTCACATTTTCATTAGACGTCTAGACCTGGGAAAGGTACGCATTCAGAAGGGAGAAGGAAGACCCAAGCCTACTGTACCGTGTGGAAAGGGGCAGGGGTGGGGTAGGATATGACCTGGCAGAAAGGTTTGTGCAGTCTCCCACAAAGGTTTGTTAGCTGCCCAAGGCGAAGAGAAGAGCAGAGTGCAGGTTTGTCTCCTTAAGCAGGTTAGTTTATAAGCAAATCACCTGGGATCATCGCACTGGGCTGTTTAAATGCAAATGTAAAGGCTGGCAACAGAAGTTTTAAAGTAATTGCCTGATTTGTACATGCTTTCTTCTGTGTGGCATAATAAGCTTGGGCGGGGAACCAATTCATTGTTAGAGTAGCATCTGCTCACGTGAGTGACAGTGATGAGATCTGGTGGAGAACCCGGCTACCTTCCAGCTTAGAAAAAGGGCCTAACCCTTCCTACTTAAACAAGATCTCTGGAGATAGATCAAGTTAATGACCAACAGTCCAAAGGTGGGGGGCCACATACTTCCAAGTTAACTTAAAGTCAGTAGGATTGATGATCCTTGCACCCTTGCTTTGCAAAACAAACGGGAACTCTGTGATCTCCTTTCTCACTTTGATTAAATGGCTGTGTAAATCGGATTACATGGAATAGTCTCATGGAAAACTAGAAAGAGGTCGAACTAGCCTGAAACTCCTTGGTGGTAGTGACTCAGTCCTGCTGACCAGGGATGCTGGAGACAGGGAAGTATTTTAGACCTGCTCAAGTATTGTGACCTGCTCAAGTCGAGTGAAAGTACAAGCCCTTTGAGGGAACTTGCTGATGTTAAAGCGCTGGAGGCAAAGGAGGGCAGTGCCCTTGGTGAAAGAAGGCATTCATTGCCTGGGGTCTAATGACCTTCAAGGTTTCCTTTAGCGATACTTCGAGCAATTCCACATTCATGCCACTGAAGACAGGGACCCTGGAAATAGCATGAAAGCAATGAAATAATTAGTGGAAATGGGGGAGGGTGCGTAAATCCTCATTCATATTGTTAAGTTTTCTAATCCAAAAGTTACAAGGAAATTTCCTGTGCAACTCTTTGTGGAGAGCATAAGGTGATCAGACATTAAGATGTGAGATCAGTTGTTCCAGGGAATGTATTGTCATGCTTGAGAGGGAGGAATCTCTATTGATATTCAATAGTCTAAATAGTCATTTATAAAGATGGTATCGATTCCAGAGTTCCGTTCTAAAGCAAACAGTTGTGTACCCTTCTATGACCCAAGATACAAAATGAAAATTTAGTACTACTACTACACTTGAACTATGTAGCTCTCCAAGAATCACAGGGACATCAGGCATTCTGGCCTTTTAGTGAAACTAAATGTGGAAATGCCACCGGCAACCACTTGGGGTTTGTAAGATGATTCTTTCATTATTTAGTACGGGAAATAATTACAAGGCAGTGGTCATGAGGAGCAATTTTAACAGTTAAGTTTTAACCACAGGTCTATAGAACTGAAAGTGTTTTGCATTTTTTAGGTTTCTGAATGTATTTTATCCTCATTGTGTGTTCTTACATATTTCAAAGGGAGCTGTGTGTCTGGCTTAGAAAGAACATCACCTTCACAAGATCTCTGGAGATAGATCAAGTTAATGACCAACAGTCCAAAGGTGGGGGGCCACATACTTCCAAGTTAACTTAAAGTCAGTAGGATTGATGATCCTTGCACCCTTGCTTTGCAAAACAAACGGGAACTCTGTGATCTCCTTTCTCACTTTGATTAAATGGCTGTGTAAATCGGATTACATGGAATAGTCTCATGGAAAACTAGAAAGAGGTCGAACTAGCCTGAAACTCCTTGGTGGTAGTGACTCAGTCCTGCTGACCAGGGATGCTGGAGACAGGGAAGTATTTTAGACCTGCTCAAGTATTGTGACCTGCTCAAGTCGAGTGAAAGTACAAGCCCTTTGAGGGAACTTGCTGATGTTAAAGCGCTGGAGGCAAAGGAGGGCAGTGCCCTTGGTGAAAGAAGGCATTCATTGCCTGGGGTCTAATGACCTTCAAGGTTTCCTTTAGCGATACTTCGAGCAATTCCACATTCATGCCACTGAAGACAGGGACCCTGGAAATAGCATGAAAGCAATGAAATAATTAGTGGAAATGGGGGAGGGTGCGTAAATCCTCATTCATATTGTTAAGTTTTCTAATCCAAAAGTTACAAGGAAATTTCCTGTGCAACTCTTTGTGGAGAGCATAAGGTGATCAGACATTAAGATGTGAGATCAGTTGTTCCAGGGAATGTATTGTCATGCTTGAGAGGGAGGAATCTCTATTGATATTCAATAGTCTAAATAGTCATTTATAAAGATGGTATCGATTCCAGAGTTCCGTTCTAAAGCAAACAGTTGTGTACCCTTCTATGACCCAAGATACAAAATGAAAATTTAGTACTACTACTACACTTGAACTATGTAGCTCTCCAAGAATCACAGGGACATCAGGCATTCTGGCCTTTTAGTGAAACTAAATGTGGAAATGCCACCGGCAACCACTTGGGGTTTGTAAGATGATTCTTTCATTATTTAGTACGGGAAATAATTACAAGGCAGTGGTCATGAGGAGCAATTTTAACAGTTAAGTTTTAACCACAGGTCTATAGAACTGAAAGTGTTTTGCATTTTTTAGGTTTCTGAATGTATTTTATCCTCATTGTGTGTTCTTACATATTTCAAAGGGAGCTGTGTGTCTGGCTTAGAAAGAACATCTACATTCAATGTGTAATAACAATTGCAAGACCAATTAGAAAAGTGCTGTCAGTTTATAGGGGTGGTGCCCTGTTTACTGATGTTGTGTTTACCTTTTAGTTTTGAGATAGTTTGTGAGAGTTTTCATGACTGCCTTAGGTTTTAGAAACTTGAAGGTGGGAAAAATTCATCTGGCAGACCATGTAGAAAAGACCACTTAGGCACATATTAGCTCTCAGAAGAAGCAAATAGAATGATTATTAGCTTTTTCAGAAGTGATCCCTTTTTTTGTCTGTGTGAAGTTTGTCATCTGGGTAATGATGCAAGTTTATAGAAAAAACATTTATGAAAAGAGCATTTTTTTTAAACGTGTCCTTAGAAATCACTCCATTTGGAATGTGTGCTTTGAACCATCCTAATTTATGTAGCTTTTAATTGATACATTCTGCCAAGACTTTAAAACTCAAGTGCTAAATCGATTACGTTTAACATAAAACAAGGAAAATAACCATATGGAAATCTGAAGGCCTGAGCCAAACCAATTAAAATTGCCAAATTTTGTTTGTGTCTCACTGCTGATTTGGAGATAGCAAATTGTGAGTCACATTTGTTTTATAATGATAGGTGATTGAAATCTTTCCATCACCATCAATAACATTAAAAAAAAATAATAAATTCCTCCCAAGTAATTAGTCTGAATATTGGAGGTTCTTGCATGGTCTGGCAAACCCCATTGCATGTGCTCCTTCCCCATCCATTTCCAGGGAGCACCTAAAACATAGTGGAGCGATCTTAAGCTCTAGCTTCTCAAGATTCTAATTCCTTTTGAGAATTAGTGAGAATCAGATAATTAGTGAGAATTGCCACTGGGGAGAAAAATGACTTTAGGTACATGGTTTCATGTCTTGGAATTTCCATTTTGTAATCTGTACAATGCTTATCAAATAGTCATAAAGATTTGTAAGGATTAAATGAGATTTTATATATATCTGTATCCCAGCACCGTGGCTTACTGTGGTTAGAGTCTGAATTTATTACCCCTGAGAACAAAATTGCCTCCTGGCTCTTTTAAAAGCCAGAGGAAAAAAGCTAGCTTTTGCAGGTAAATGATGCTTAACCAGAGAGACCAAATTTTTATAAATCCAGATCTCTGGATTCAACTTTCTAGGCTAATATGTGTTTGGACTCCTAAAATCAAGAGTGTGTGAAAATAGAGGCTATCTGTGGCATGGGAGATCTTACAGTCTTCCAAATTTTTCTTTCAAAGTGAAAATGAGAGAGTGAAAATAGAAAATGGGAGTATTCTCACCATCTCTGATTAACTTTCATATGTCTGCACTCTTGCTTTCTGAGTTCCTCTAGTCTGAAACCTGAGGATTTATATTATTTTGTTGCAGACTGAAGAGACTGGGTCAGCTTCTTGTCCCTGGTGTTCTGAACTTGCTTTTCTGAGTGAGGACAAGCATTGATGTCTGCAGGGTTCTTACTTGTCTTTACCAAGCAACCTGCGGTGACATTTTTGTGTTGTTGTTATGCAACTCTGGGAGTTTTTTTTTTTTTTTTTCTCGATTACTTTAATGTTCTCTTTTGTAAATTAGGGTAAGGCATTTGGATATAAATCTGTCAGATGTGATCTTTTATCTTTGTTGTCTAGTACGTGAATCATGAGCAGCTGCAGGGGACTCTTCGGTGTTAGTCACCTGTGTAGGGAGAACCATTTATAAAACAAACTGAAGGAACACCAGGATGCTGTTCTAATATATGCTGTTTTCAGGGGTATTTTGTTTAGAGTTTGTCTCATAGAAAGCATTGACTGTAGCCTTACTGATTTATAGATGCAGTGAGGTGCTCTTGCCTTTTCACTTAATTACGGGCATGCTAAAACTGTTTACAAGGGCTGGGAGTTGGAAAGAATTGTCATTCTCTATCTCTACCTATTTCCTTCTGTCCAGAAAAGTGGAGGCGATGGGGGTGGAGGGGTTGTGATTTTCTTACAATTAGGCCTCAGGGATCTTTTTCTAAAATCATAATGTGTGTCATCTAAAGGAGACTGTCCTTTATATAACTCTCTTTGTCTTTTGACAATCTTTTGCTGTTTTCTGGGCTGCTGCACTGACTTGGTTATTAGGGATGGAGTTCTTTTATTAGCACAGATACTATGTTGTATGATTTTGGGAAGGGATTTGAATCTCTCTGGACCTCTGCTTCCTCCACTGTAAAATGAAAAAGTAGGACTAGGTGAACTCTAAGAGTCTTACAGTTCTAAAATGCTCTGTTTGTAAGGTTCCAGTAAAATAGATGTCTGAACCAGATGGCGTTTAAGCTTCCCTTGGTTGCTAGATTGGGGTCATCATTGCTCTGGCGTGAATAGAAATTATCACCATTGTCCTAGGAAAATAAAGCAGCCAGTGGGGCAGAATGAAAGCAATTCCACTTTAGACTGTGCAGCTTTTCACCTACTACTTGATACTTTTCTATATGAAGAACAGGGTTTACACTTCCTATTTTGGCGGTATCCATAGTTAAAGGGGTTCTTTACTTTCTCTCTTCCAGTCTTTAAATTCTCCAAGTGAAGAAGAATCCTAAGGTGAAATCAAGACAGCCAGAACTGGTTATCTTACATAACTAATACCTTCTTCCCCATATTAGCTTGTCATTTCTGCCTAAGACCTGGGTGCCCGGAGTAGAAATGGAGAGAATTTGATCCTCTGTAGAAAGACTTGCAGTAGAGGGAATCCGAGGTATAGGTCCTGCACTTGGCTCTGGCTCCAGGGTCAGTCACTGGGTCTTGTAGTCATGGACAAGTCTCAAGCAAGGCTTGGGCAATCACTGAGTCTTAGTTGTGTCGTGCCTAGGGTTAATTCTGAGATTGAAGAGACGGGGTCTGCAGCTGGAGACACAGAGGCTGAGCAAGGAGGAAGCTGCCCTTCTGCCTCTGGATGAGATGATTCCTGACATGTTGCCATCTGAGTCTCTTCTTACTCTGGCTTTTTGCAGGTCCAACACCGCTCTGGAACACCTTAGCTTCTCTTGCGGACTAACAGATCTGGGACCTGGGACTAGCCTGGTAGCGGCAGCTAGTTCTCCTTAGCAGTCAGAAGCCACTTTTCTCATGGTTGACATGAGAATATTCAAAGACCAACTGGACACCGCCCTCCAGTTGAGAGACCACAAGTTCCATAGAAAATAGAGCTGTGACAGGAACAAGAATGTTCTTTTGCTCGAAGCACCAGCAAAATCTAGCCAGCTTCCCACTAAAACCGTGTTCAGAATGGAGAAATGATCCAGATACTTTAAAGAGCAGCAGTGGCTGTCTTTGGACAGGAACAAGAATTATCAGAGTCTTACAGTTCTAAAATGCTCTGTTTGTAAGGTTCCAGTAAAATAGATGTCTGAACCAGATGGCGTTTAAGCTTCCCTTGGTTGCTAGATTGGGGTCATCATTGCTCTGGCGTGAATAGAAATTATCACCATTGTCCTAGGAAAATAAAGCAGCCAGTGGGGCAGAATGAAAGCAATTCCACTTTAGACTGTGCAGCTTTTCACCTACTACTTGATACTTTTCTATATGAAGAACAGGGTTTACACTTCCTATTTTGGCGGTATCCATAGTTAAAGGGGTTCTTTACTTTCTCTCTTCCAGTCTTTAAATTCTCCAAGTGAAGAAGAATCCTAAGGTGAAATCAAGACAGCCAGAACTGGTTATCTTACATAACTAATACCTTCTTCCCCATATTAGCTTGTCATTTCTGCCTAAGACCTGGGTGCCCGGAGTAGAAATGGAGAGAATTTGATCCTCTGTAGAAAGACTTGCAGTAGAGGGAATCCGAGGTATAGGTCCTGCACTTGGCTCTGGCTCCAGGGTCAGTCACTGGGTCTTGTAGTCATGGACAAGTCTCAAGCAAGGCTTGGGCAATCACTGAGTCTTAGTTGTGTCGTGCCTAGGGTTAATTCTGAGATTGAAGAGACGGGGTCTGCAGCTGGAGACACAGAGGCTGAGCAAGGAGGAAGCTGCCCTTCTGCCTCTGGATGAGATGATTCCTGACATGTTGCCATCTGAGTCTCTTCTTACTCTGGCTTTTTGCAGGTCCAACACCGCTCTGGAACACCTTAGCTTCTCTTGCGGACTAACAGATCTGGGACCTGGGACTAGCCTGGTAGCGGCAGCTAGTTCTCCTTAGCAGTCAGAAGCCACTTTTCTCATGGTTGACATGAGAATATTCAAAGACCAACTGGACACCGCGCCTCTCCAGTTGAGAGACCACAAGTTCCATAGAAAATAGAGCTGTGACAGGAACAAGAATGTTCTTTTGCTCGAAGCACCAGCAAAATCTAGCCAGCTTCCCACTAAAACCGTGTTCAGAATGGAGACAATGATCCAGATACTTTAAAGAGCAGCAGTGGCTGTCTTTCAGTTATCTGGATGCAAGAATTCAGCACTTGACTTTGCAGGTGTAAGCTGTTGCCTTGGGGCTTGAAGCGCTGCTGATTAGAATGTCGTCCTGAAAGGGGCAGTTAGGGTGCCCTTTCTGTGTTCTTGGCGCACAGACAGCAGCTCAGAAATCTGACAGTTGCCTTGCAAAGAATGCCTTTGCTCTCTAGGGTGAGCGTGTAAAAGGGCGCAGGGGCGAGAGCAAGAGCAAAGCCATCGTCACTGCTCACTTGAAAAAGCAAGCCCCAGCCTCCTTCACCTTTGCAGAAAGGGTGTCCTGCTGTAGACTGTACCCTGACTGTATCCTGTGGCCCCACTGGAGACCAGGGAGGAAAGAGCACAGCCTGGAGGGGGCTGTTGTTTGTCTTATATACACACACTCTGTTTTCCTTTCAGGAGCAGAAGTTCATCTTTTGTTTAAAAAGCCCTGTGGGGGCTTAGCACTTTTGCTCTTAGTTACCTTGACACGACATCTCTGAAAGCCAAGGACCTTTCTGTGTAAGTGTTTATTAAAAAGTCCAGGACTCCTATCACATCTTGTAATTGGCCTACTTCTTTTAAATGCTAGTGTTTGAGTGGTAGTAAACCAGATCGCCTCTAAAAATTACAGCTTAATAGTGGTTATCTATTGTGAGGGACCCCGTTGTGGCATGTCTTCCACTGTTTCCTTGGGATTCCTTTCTGAAGCCTCCCTAGACACCTTATGGAAACACAGATTCCTTGATTGCCACAGAATCTGTTGGAGAGAAAAAGGAGTCTCTTCTTCCTCTGGCTTTTTGCAGGTCCAACACCGCTCTGGAACACCTTAGCTTCTCTTGCGGACTAACAGATCTGGGACCTGGGACTAGCCTGGTAGCGGCAGCTAGTTCTCCTTAGCAGTCAGAAGCCACTTTTCTCATGGTTGACATGAGAATATTCAAAGACCAACTGGACACCGCGCCTCTCCAGTTGAGAGACCACAAGTTCCATAGAAAATAGAGCTGTGACAGGAACAAGAATGTTCTTTTGCTCGAAGCACCAGCAAAATCTAGCCAGCTTCCCACTAAAACCGTGTTCAGAATGGAGACAATGATCCAGATACTTTAAAGAGCAGCAGTGGCTGTCTTTCAGTTATCTGGATGCAAGAATTCAGCACTTGACTTTGCAGGTGTAAGCTGTTGCCTTGGGGCTTGAAGCGCTGCTGATTAGAATGTCGTCCTGAAAGGGGCAGTTAGGGTGCCCTTTCTGTGTTCTTGGCGCACAGACAGCAGCTCAGAAATCTGACAGTTGCCTTGCAAAGAATGCCTTTGCTCTCTAGGGTGACCGTGTAAAAGGGCGCGCAGGACGAGAGCAAGAGCAAAGCCATCGTCACTGCTCACTTGAAAAAGCAAGCCCCAGCCTCCTTCACCTTTGCAGAAAGGGTGTCCTGCTGTAGACTGTACCCTGACTGTATCCTGTGGCCCCACTGGAGACCAGGGAGGAAAGAGCACAGCCTGGAGGGGGCTGTTGTTTGTCTTATATACACACACTCTGTTTTCCTTTCAGGAGCAGAAGTTCATCTTTTGTTTAAAAGCCCTGTGGGGCTTAGCACTTTTGCTCTTAGTTACCTTGACACGACATCTCTGAAAGCCAAGGACCTTTCTGTGTAAGTGTTTATTAAAAAGTCCAGGACTCCTATCACATCTTGTAATTGGCCTACTTCTTTTAAATGCTAGTGTTTGAGTGGTAGTAAACCAGATCGCCTCTAAAAATTACAGCTTAATAGTGGTTATCTATTGTGAGGGACCCCGTTGTGGCATGTCTTCCACTGTTTCCTTGGGATTCCTTTCTGAAGCCTCCCTAGACACCTTATGGAAACACAGATTCCTTGATTGCCACAGAATCTGTTGGAGAGAAA
Organism: Tragulus kanchil; assembly: GCA_022376925.1. Taxonomy (NCBI): domain Eukaryota; kingdom Metazoa; phylum Chordata; class Mammalia; order Artiodactyla; family Tragulidae; genus Tragulus; species Tragulus kanchil. Next base: position 236,692,405 of record JAIOJX010000004.1, on the reverse strand, counting down.
AAAGGTTGTGTTATAAACGCCTTGCCCCTCTCCTAGAATGTGTTGTCCTTATGGATGGCTGTTAAAATTTACATTCGCTGCAGAACTTTAGATGGGAGGAGGGAGGAAGGATAAACATGTTTTGTATAAGATGGTTTCTAATGTGATCTAGTAAATGCAAGTATTGCAGAACAAGCCCTGGCAATCACTCACCATTATTTAGGGTTCTGTGGAAACCTACAGTTTAACTCTTTTGAAATAGTCAACACGTGAGGGATTTCCATTTTTGATCAACGAAAACCTCTGTGGTTGCTTTAGTTTGGATCTCTGGCAGTTTTTAAAAGCTGCTGTCTTCAGCCGGCCATACCCAGAGGACTCTGATGTGTTCTATTAGGCAGAGAATGAACTCAGGTCATTCTGCTGCTTGTTCCATAAATTATCAGACTATAGGCACTGACCTTAAGCTTTCTGCCTCCAGGTGGTCCTAAGTGGCTGCTAAAATGCAAGGATAATAAAGGAGTTAGAAAACATTCATGAAGCATCAAAAGGAAGTTATTAGCATGTTTTTAAGACTGGATGAAATTAATTCTAGATGTAGGATAGAACTACAATGTAAGGGTTATATAATCTTTCCATTGTTAGGCAACAAATGGTAACAGTTTTGTTTTTTCTAATTCTTAACCCCTGCTCAGGACAGTATTTTAAAACTTTAGGACACATTCGTTTATAATGTACTGTGGCCATAATGGTATATGTCTTAACAGTACTAGGAAATAGGTGACTATAAAAAATAGTCCCCTATTTGAAGCTTGGACCTTTCATATTCTTAAACCATTATGTAGCATTTTAAATCCCAAGTTGATTTGAGCATCTATTGTTTGCATTTCTGTATAAATGTCACACATAAATGATTCGGCTTGAAGTAATGAAATCTACTACAGTTTGTGTCAAGCATTTGATATTTAAATATGTTTAGCCATTTTCAATACCTTTCATGATTATCTTGTAAAATTAAGTCACCCTGATAACAAGAATATGCCAAAATGGCACTGAGGAGAAAATATTTCCAAGATGAATGAATTCAGAGACATTTTCTTAAGTCCCATTTCATAGATGAGGAAACCAAGATAAAGTAGCTTCCTTGTCTACCCCAGGTGCATTATGGTCATGATTAACACCCACGCAAATGCAGCTGGCACTACCCCAGTCCATTAGTGTGGCTTATTCCAAACTTCAGAGGTACACATTCTGCTCATACGAGCACTGAATCAAAAACAAGTGCTATCAGATAATAAAAATAGCTGCCTGTAATACAATTTGGCAACAAAAATTTGTGATTTCAGAGGATCTAGAAGAGTGACGCATACTAGAGCCGCAATGAAAACAGGCAGAATGGTGTGGAATAAATGCCTAATTTCAGGTTAAGTACCAATAACCTGTTTTAGAAGGCCGTTTCTTCATTTTTTTTTTTTAACAGAAGGCAAATTTTAACTACTCTCCTGGCTCTGTTATACCCAGAAATGTGTCTGGTTAATGATTGGAAAAGCTACTTTGTTCCGCATTTACAGCATTAATTTTCAGTGAATATACAGTATTTACTAAGTGAAACTGGTGGGCATGTGAGAATACAGAAAACATTGGACTGAAGCAAACATGTTTGTGGTTCTGCCACTTACGAGCAGTATGCCCTTCAGTAAGTATTTCTCTCTCTACTTTTCCAGTCTCTAAAATGGATGCAGAAATAACAACCTAGGGGTAGTCGATGTTGTGATTAAGTGAGATAGACTCTGTAAGGACACAGGGACTTCTTGCTTCTAGGAAATAATTCCTTCTCAGCAAGAGAGTGAATCACTGAACCTTTCAGCATATCCACATGGTATAAGAAATAAATTCATTATTCATATTTCCAGGCTTTCAGCATTGGGCTTGCATGAATAAGTGAATTAAAATAATAGAGCTTAGGGATAGTTGGAGTTTAGGATTGCTATGTACACACTGCTATATTTAAAATAGATAACCAATAAGAACTTACCGTATAGCACAGGGAACACTACTCAATATTATATAACAACCTAAATGGGAAAAGAATTTGAAAAAGCATGCATACATATGTATGTATAACTGAATCACCCTGCTGTACACCTGAAACTAACACAACATTGTGAATCAACTATACTCCAACATAAAATAAAAAGTTTAAAAAATAATAGCACTTTATACTTTAACTGCTTTATTTATATACAGTCTACCTTCTTTAACAGTAGCCTCCATTTTGACATCCTCTTCCTCCTTTCTTTCTACCCTTGCTGCAAAAGTTAACAGTTATACAAAATAGACCAAAAGACAAGCTGCTTAAAAAGAAAAAGAATAAGGAAATAAAACTATTAATAAATGAATATCCATTGCTCACTCACCATATATAAGGCACCAGGCCACATACTGCACAGGCATTCCTCATTTTGTTTTAGCAAAACAAAAAGTTATGAACCAGATGTTATTATTGATACCGTTTTCTCAACAAATAAGGAAACTGAAATTTAGAGAGATTAAGAATACTTGCCCAAGGGGCTTCTCTGGTGGTCCAGTGGGTAGAGTCTGCCTTGCAGTGCAGGGGGCACCAGTTCAATCCCTGGCCCTGGAGGATCCCACGTGCCGAGGAGCGGCGGCTGGGCTGGTGTGTCCAATTACGAGCTGGCGCTCTGGAGCGGATGCGCCCAGAGCCATTGCTTTGCAACGAGAGAGGCCTCTGTAATGGGAGGCCCACACAGGCGAAAGAATAAAAACAGATCAAAAATAAAGGATAACTTAGAGGCAAAAAAAAAAAAAAAATCTTTGAAAAAAAGAAAACTTGCCCAAGATTAAAAGGGGGTGGGGGTGGGGGAATGCAAGTAAGTGGAAGAGTTTGCATTTGCAGCCAAGCCTGTTTAATTCTAAAAAGTAGATTCCACTGAACCACGTCAATGGAATGCACTCATATTTAAATATACATATATATGCAGTCTGTAAGGCTTGAGACTTTAAAAAAAATTTTTGTGTGTTAACATGATGGATTTTTAATCTTATAAGGGGAAGGCTCAGAGCTGGCTAAGCAGAGCTCTCCTCTCTGGTGAGTGAAGGGTTGCTTCTGACTCACCTCCCAGGACCACCCAGAAGTGTAAATGGCAGTGAAGAGCAGTAACACTCCCACAGTGGGGAGCCCAGGCTGGGTCCTCAGTCTCCTTCCATCAGATGCCTGCCTCTGCTGACCCATTGTGAGAGGCCCTTGTAAACTGGGAAAGGGGAAAATTTCAACTATAAAATAAAAAGTTTAAAAAATAATAGCACTTTATACTTTAACTGCTTTATTTATATACAGTCTACCTTCTTTAACAGTAGCCTCCATTTTGACATCCTCTTCCTCCTTTCTTTCTACCCTTGCTGCAAAAGTTAACAGTTATACAAAATAGACCAAAAGACAAGCTGCTTAAAAAGAAAAAGAATAAGGAAATAAAACTATTAATAAATGAATATCCATTGCTCACTCACCATATATAAGGCACCAGGCCACATACTGCACAGGCATTCCTCATTTTGTTTTAGCAAAACAAAAAGTTATGAACCAGATGTTATTATTGATACCGTTTTCTCAACAAATAAGGAAACTGAAATTTAGAGAGATTAAGAATACTTGCCCAAGGGGCTTCTCTGGTGGTCCAGTGGGTAGAGTCTGCCTTGCAGTGCAGGGGGCACCAGTTCAATCCCTGGCCCTGGAGGATCCCACGTGCCGAGGAGCGGCGGCTGGGCTGGTGTGTCCAATTACGAGCTGGCGCTCTGGAGCGGATGCGCCCAGAGCCATTGCTTTGCAACGAGAGGCCTCTGTAATGGGAGGCCCACACAGGCGAAAGAATAAAAACAGATCAAAAATAAAGGATAACTTAGAGGCAAAAAAAAAAAAAAAATCTTTGAAAAAAAGAAAACTTGCCCAAGATTAAAAGGGGGTGGGGGTGGGGGAATGCAAGTAAGTGGAAGAGTTTGCATTTGCAGCCAAGCCTGTTTAATTCTAAAAAGTAGATTCCACTGAACCACGTCAATGGAATGCACTCATATTTAAATATACATATATATGCAGTCTGTAAGGCTTGAGACTTTAAAAAAAATTTTTGTGTGTTAACATGATGGATTTTTAATCTTATAAGGGGAAGGCTCAGAGCTGGCTAAGCAGAGCTCTCCTCTCTGGTGAGTGAAGGGTTGCTTCTGACTCACCTCCCAGGACCACCCAGAAGTGTAAATGGCAGTGAAGAGCAGTAACACTCCCACAGTGGGGAGCCCAGGCTGGGTCCTCAGTCTCCTTCCATCAGATGCCTGCCTCTGCTGACCCATTGTGAGGGAGGCCCTTGTAAACTGGAGAAATGCCATTTTATTTTATGGAATTAAGAATCACTGCCAAAACCTTGCTGTCTGTCAAATAAAAGTACTTTTGTTGGCAGGGGGCGGTTTTTAAATATCCGAAAATTGTTGCAAAATAACTTCTTCGGGGAGGAAAGCTGTTTCGAGGATTACTTGAATCAATTTGCTCTGACTCTATTTTCATGCTGTTTCCAAAGACAATTTTCAGTGTGGCTGTGAACGCTTTTAGAAAACTACTTAATAATGGCTTTATGTTTGTGTCTAGTTGCTAACGCTACTGACCATTAACATTGTGACCTTTGCTCCTTGTCAGTCCCTCTGTGTGAACTGTGAAAATTCATTTTCTGCATTGATGTTATAATTTTTTACAACAAATAATTGGAGTACCCTTGGTGGCAGCCATCACTTTGTAACTTATCTGTTTCGTGGAAATGAAAGTTTTCTTTAAAAAACCCTGGAATTGGGGCTTCCTGGGTGGTCCAGTGGGTAGGGACACCGCCTTGCAGTGCAAAGGCCGCCGGTTCCATCCCTGGCCTGGGAGGATCCCACGTACTGCGGAGAGGCTGGACAGATGTGTCCAACTACCGAGCCAGAGCTCTGGAGCGCATGCGCCCAGAGCCTGTCAGAGAGGCCACTGCAATGGGAAGCCCACACAGGCCAAAGGACACACACAAAAAGAGAGAAGTGAATGAAAGATCAATAGAAGTGGCCAAAAACCCAACAACCCAGGAATCATTTGAATGCAGGTGAAAGAAACAGCAGAAGTGTGATAAACTAACAGCAGTTGGATGGCCTACTTTGTTTGGCTAATCCTCTGGGCCTCAGTTTCCCCATCTGCCAAAAGGAAGAGCAGAAGTACATGTGTTAAATCTTATAAGGGAAGGCTCAGAGCTGGCTAAGCAGAGCTCTCTCTCTGGTGAGTGAAGGGTTGCTTCTGACTCACCTCCCAGGACCACCCAGAAGTGTAAATGGCAGTGAAGAGCAGTAACACTCCCACAGTGGGGAGCCCAGGCTGGGTCCTCAGTCTCCTTCCATCAGATGCCTGCCTCTGCTGACCCATTGTGAGGGAGGCCCTTGTAAACTGGAGAAATGCCATTTTATTTTATGGAATTAAGAATCACTGCCAAAACCTTGCTGTCTGTCAAATAAAAGTACTTTTGTTGGCAGGGGGCGGTTTTTAAATATCCGAAAATTGTTGCAAAATAACTTCTTCGGGGAGGAAAGCTGTTTCGAGGATTACTTGAATCAATTTGCTCTGACTCTATTTTCATGCTGTTTCCAAAGACAATTTTCAGTGTGGCTGTGAACGCTTTTAGAAAACTACTTAATAATGGCTTTATGTTTGTGTCTAGTTGCTAACGCTACTGACCATTAACATTGTGACCTTTGCTCCTTGTCAGTCCCTCTGTGTGAACTGTGAAAATTCATTTTCTGCATTGATGTTATAATTTTTTACAACAAATAATTGGAGTACCCTTGGTGGCAGCCATCACTTTGTAACTTATCTGTTTCGTGGAAATGAAAGTTTTCTTTAAAAAACCCTGGAATTGGGGCTTCCTGGGTGGTCCAGTGGGTAGGGACACCGCCTTGCAGTGCAAAGGCCGCCGGTTCCATCCCTGGCCTGGGAGGATCCCACGTACTGCGGAGAGGCTGGACAGATGTGTCCAACTACCGAGCCAGAGCTCTGGAGCGCATGCGCCCAGAGCCTGTCAGAGAGGCCACTGCAATGGGAAGCCCACACAGGCCAAAGGACACACACAAAAAGAGAGAAGTGAATGAAAGATCAATAGAAGTAGTCCCCCCCCCCCCCCAAAAACCCAACAACCCAGGAATCATTTGAATGCAGGTGAAAGAAACAGCAGAAGTGTGATAAACTAACAGCAGTTGGATGGCCTACTTTGTTTGGCTAATCCTCTGGGCCTCAGTTTCCCCATCTGCCAAAAGGAAGAGCAGAAGTACATTTCCCAAAGGCGGCTGGGAAAATTAAGTAATCCACAAAAAGCTCTTAGTCCAGGGCCAGGCACCTTAGAAATCCTAAATAAATATTTACTATGACCATTAGCATTAAACAAATAAGCTTACATTTACATTTAGAGAAAAAAAAAAAAGGCTTCCCTGGTGACTCAGAGGTAAAGAATCCTCCTGCAATGCCCGAGGCCTGGTTCAGTCCCTGGGTCTGGAAGACCTCCTGGGGAAGGAAAAGGCCACCCACTCCAGTATTCTTACCTGGAGAAGCCCATGGACAGAGGAGCCTGGCGGGCTACCATTCTTGGGGTCGCAAAGAGACACAATATAGTGACTACACCACCACCACCACCACCACTTAAAGTCACTTTAAGTTTTTAAATGATTTTAATTGCAAAATCTCCTCTGCCAGAATGAAACAGAAAATTGAAGCACTTTATCCAAATACTTTAGGCTTGGAATTCACTTTAGTCCTAAATAATTCTTTTTATTCCCTACTCTCACCAAAAACTGAAAAAGAGCTAAATGTGTATAATTATAATCACAAGATAGTTTACCTAGAGCAAAGTTACTTCTTTCTATCATGTGCTCAAGGTCACAGAGCTAATCCGTGGTGTAGCTGGCTTAGGAACCAGGCAGTCTGGAACCTGAGCCTGCACTCCTAAGCCCTGTGCTATACCTGGAATTGGGGGTACAGATCATGAATCCTTCTCGTGAATCGGTGAGTGATCTCCTTTTTCCTATTTGGGAGGGATCATTTTCTGCATCCACAGAAATATAGCCACTTACCAAGGGAGAAAGGAAAGAGCACGGCTTTTGGGTCAAAAGCCACCTAGGTTTTACTTCTAGCTCTTCATTCTAGCTTGCTAAGGGACCTTAGGCAAACGATTTCACTTTGCTTGACCTTCTCTTAAACTGAATTTCCTGTAAAATGGAATATTACTTGGCAGCTTTTTAACCTAGAAATCATGTGTTGGGTGTTTACTTGGTGATTGTCACTCACAGAAAAAGTCTCTTGGCGTCACAAAGAGTCACACACGACTGAGCAACTAAACCACTTCCTGCTATACTATTAAGCACTGAATTGTGTGTGTATAAGTGACTCTTATAAGCCTCATTATACATTTGAAGAAGCATGGACTTTGGGTTAGAATGAGGCTTAAGTCCTAGCCCTGTTATTCATCAAGACACGCTTGCCTGTTATGTACTTTCTTTCTCTGGGCCTCAATGTTCCTATCTGTATAATGGAGTGGTTAGGGTAATAACATATAGTTAGAAGAATACAAAGATTAAATGAGATAATATGTGAACGCTAGCTGACCCAGAAGTGATGTTCCATAAGTGGTATCCCTATTCTTTAAGGATTGGATTATGCCAGCAACACATCTGTATGAATAAGTCTCCCCTGTGTCTGTGTACTCCACTTGTATGGTAGCTGTAATTGTTTAAACCTGTTGCCACTGAAAAGCAGAAAATCCAAGAGGATTATGGGTGATTATGGGAAATGGGATTGGGTAACTGTGAATTGAGACAAATAAGGGTCTGGATGTGGGTCAGCATCCCTTTGTAACCAAGGATGCTGACGCACGTCTTAGTTGTGTCCCGGACTGTTGCGTGAGACAGAGATAGTTAATAGAGCAGTGCTTCTCACACTGTGGTGTTCCGTTCAGAGGCCGAGAGTGCTACTAGTATTCTAATCCTTGAGTCATGAGGAATTCAGACTTTCTAAATCATGAAAGCTTTGAATTTGCTAATGTCTTCCAAAACGAGCCTCATACTACTTCGTATAGTATGTATTAATAGTTTGGAGATGGGGAGATCTGGAGTCACGTCTTGAAATTAGATGGCTTTGGATTCTTCATTTCTTCTAATATGCTGACTTTCTCATTTGTAAAAGGACAGGTATAATAGGGTTTAACTCGTCAGGTGGTTTTGAGGATTAAATCAGCCAGTGCATGAGAAGGGCTGTTCCACGCCAGTTACCCAGAAAACCCAGGTAAATGCGAGCTGCTTTCAAACAAGATTCATGTTTGCATTCAAAGTTGGGGGTGCTTTTTTCTATTGTTTTTGCCTGCCTGTGTTGAATTTGGTTCTATTTTTGGGCTGAGCTTTTAACCTAGAAATCATGTGTTGGGTGTTTACTTGGTGATTGTCACTCACAGAAAAAGTCTCTTGGCGTCACAAAGAGTCACACACGACTGAGCAACTAAACCACTTCCTGCTATACTATTAAGCACTGAATTGTGTGTGTATAAGTGACTCTTATAAGCCTCATTATACATTTGAAGAAGCATGGACTTTGGGTTAGAATGAGGCTTAAGTCCTAGCCCTGTTATTCATCAAGACACGCTTGCCTGTTATGTACTTTCTTTCTCTGGGCCTCAATGTTCCTATCTGTATAATGGAGTGGTTAGGGTAATAACATATAGTTAGAAGAATACAAAGATTAAATGAGATAATATGTGAACGCTTAGCTGACCCAGAAGTGATGTTCCATAAGTGGTATCCCTATTCTTTAAGGATTGGATTATGCCAGCAACACATCTGTATGAATAAGTCTCCCCTGTGTCTGTGTACTCCACTTGTATGGTAGCTGTAATTGTTTAAACCTGTTGCCACTGAAAAGCAGAAAATCCAAGAGGATTATGGGTGATTATGGGAAATGGGATTGGGTAACTGTGAATTGAGACAAATAAGGGTCTGGATGTGGGTCAGCATCCCTTTGTAACCAAGGATGCTGACGCACGTCTTAGTTGTGTCCCGGACTGTTGCGTGAGACAGAGATAGTTAATAGAGCAGTGCTTCTCACACTGTGGTGTTCCGTTCAGAGGCCGAGAGTGCTACTAGTATTCTAATCCTTGAGTCATGAGGAATTCAGACTTTCTAAATCATGAAAGCTTTGAATTTGCTAATGTCTTCCAAAACGAGCCTCATACTACTTCGTATAGTATGTATTAATAGTTTGGAGATGGGGAGATCTGGAGTCACGTCTTGAAATTAGATGGCTTTGGATTCTTCATTTCTTCTAATATGCTGACTTTCTCATTTGTAAAAGGACAGGTATAATAGGGTTTAACTCGTCAGGTGGTTTTGAGGATTAAATCAGCCAGTGCATGAGAAGGGCTGTTCCACGCCAGTTACCCAGAAAACCCAGGTAAATGCGAGCTGCTTTCAAACAAGATTCATGTTTGCATTCAAAGTTGGGGGTGCTTTTTTCTATTGTTTTTGCCTGCCTGTGTTGAATTTGCATGGGTGTAGGATCAACAGTGTGAGGATGTTTGCTTTATGAATTCAGGTTCTATTTTCCTGTGCATGAGGGTGTTTTAGAGTTTGAGGGTTTGATTGTCCAGGTTAATCTGCAAGTAAGCTTTGTATCAATCAAGACGGACACAAGTTACTTTTATCGGTCCATTATTTCAGGTAAACAAACATTCCCTGCTTGGACAGAACATTAAACTGTTCCTTTTGATGGAGTGCTGACTTGCGAAAGATGGAAAACAGCTCCTATTTTCTGACATTGCCTAATACGAAGACTGTTCCTAGAGGCTCCTTGACTAAATCTTTAACAATCTGTACCTCAACAATTAATTAATAAAAAAAAGTTACCAAGTGGAAAATAACTCTGGGTTCAGTTCAGAGTAGGCTGTAACAGAACAATGTGAGCCAAGACTCAAGTGAAACCAAAAAGTAAAAATCTCTGTTAAATGTTGAAAGGGGAAACCAAAAAAACTATGTCCATTCTTTTATGGCCCAAAGGAGAATGGGGCTGAATCTTGGATCTGTGTGTTATTTATTTATTTATTTTTTAAAGATTTATTTGTTTATTTACTTTGGGCGGGGGTCGAGTTGGGGAGGGAGGGGAGTGGGCGGGCCACTTCTATTGGTCTTTCATTTCTCTTATTTTCATTCGTCTTCGTTCTTTGGCTCCTGTGGGCCTCCCATCGCGGTGGCGTCTGTCGTTGCTGAGCACCGGCTCAGGGCGCATGCGCTCCAGAGCTCCGGCTCGGTGATTGGACACATCAGTCCAGCCGCTCCGCGGCACGTGGGATCTTCCCAGGCCCGGGCTTGAACCGGCGCCCCTAGCACTGCAAGGCGGTATCCTTACCCACTGGACCACCAGGGGAAGCCCTGTGTGTTATTTTTAAGTTGTTTGAGAGGAGAGCTGGATTATAAAGGGGCTTAAGTTTGCACCCTCTTTCTTTGAGAAGGTGTCCTCTGGCACTTGAGGGGTCATGCAGCAGAGTCAGAGGGAGCACTTTACCGACTTGCACAGGAATCCACCTCCTAAATTCAGCTATGTGGCATGGATACAGAGTTTGTCCTTCTGAGGGCATCCATTTCGTTAGCCAACAAAACGAAGCGTGAAGTCGGTAATGGTAAAGATTTTCTGTAATGCACACCATCTAGATTAGTAGCAGAAGTCTGATCATGTGACTGCCCTGGTTAAAATCCTCCACTGACTTTACATTACCTGCTGGATAAAGTCCAGACCCTCAACATACTGTACAAGAGTCTCTGCGAGCTGGCTGTGGCTTACCTCACTGTTCCCTCAGTGGTACATTTCACACCAGTGTCCCTTAATGATGTACAGTGAGAACAGTGACATATTCCACACTGCACTTGGTCTTGAAAGCCCCAGTAGCCCCTCTTCTTCCTCTAGCTGGTCCACCTGAAATGGTTCATCCTCTCAGAACCCCTCCTGAAGTCTGTTTGCCTTCCTTCCCTGCAACTCCTCCGCTGTGTTTAGTGATCTTTCTGTAGCATTAAAAATATCGCATATGGAAAACAATATAATGAAATCTTCTAATTTACCTGGTTTAAATTGCCTCATGTTAATAATCCCCAGCTAGTGGTACAACACAAGTCTTATTAAGGTTTTTGGAATCAAATTGTATGAATTAAGGAATCACATCAGATTTGTCCTTTACTGAACATTTGACTATAGTATTCTAAGCATGGGTCTGACTACTTATCCATTTTATGCCTTCTGACCTCAGTTGACACATGGCTTGACACCACAGAGGGTGATTTGAAAGGTAGGAGGAACATTGCTATCATGCATTGATGTCATTCATACACAGGAAATGCATATAACCATGTGTGCAGTACCACCTGGCATAAACCTACATAAGTCTGTTTGGAGAGAGAAGTGGGCCACTTGGGGTTATAGAAGAGGGTAGAAACCATGGATTTAAAAGAAGAGGAGGGTGGTCAAATTGCTGGCCATCTTTAAGGACATAACACAGTAGATTGACTAGCAGATGGAGATGGTGCTTGCTAATTCATGATTATAGAGAGTCCCTAGTGGCTCAGTGGTTAAAGAATCACCTGCCGATGTAAGAGGTGCAGGTTCAATCCCTGGGTCAGGAAGATCTCCTGGTGAAGGAAATGACAACCCACTCCAATATTCTTGCCTAGAAAATCCCATGGACAGAATCCTATGGTGGGCTACAGTCCATAGGGTCACAAAGAGTCAGGCAGGACTGAGTATGTCCTACATCTGAGATCCAGAAAGGATTTCAATAGATAATTCTGCTGCCAACAATGATGAAGAGAATGCTGATTCTGATACTCATCTGATATGCTAGGTCCTGATCTAAGTGTGTCACACACATTTTGGGGGGTTGGGGGAGGGGGTGGGTTAGGGAGGGAGAGGGGCGGGCGGGCCACTTCTATTGGCCTTTCATTTCTCTATTTTCATCCATCTTTGTTCTTTGGCCCATGTGAGCCTTCCATCACGGTGGCCTCTGTTGTCGCAGAGCACCCGCTCTGGGCGCATGCGCTCCAGAGCTCTGGCTCAGTAATTGGACACATCGGTCCAGCCGCTCCGCGGCACGTGGGATCTTCCCAGGCCAGGGATCGAACCGGTGCCCGTTGCACTGCAAGGCGGTGTCCTTAGCCACTGGACCGCCAGGGAAGCCCTGTCACATACTTTTTATCTCTCCTGATTCTCTCAACCTATGAGGGTGATCATGTTGATCTCTTCTATTTACAGAAGAGGAATGTGGGCTTAGGTAGGTTGTGCAAGTTGCTCTGCATCTTACAACTAGTTAGTCTTAAACCTAGTCTGTTTGCTTGGTATTAGTATCGCTGACATGTCTTTTGACTTAGGTAAGATGTTTTTCTTGATACATAATAATAAGACTTATATAATGTAAATGAATTGTTTCCAGCTTTCCCACATTCAAGGAGCTTCCTTTCATATTTTTTCCCACAGTTTGTGTTGTTTAGTGATTAGCCAGTGCAGTAGACAAGAGAAGGATATTGTGTAGCTTTAGGTACTGATATGTATAATCTCTATCAAGAAAGTGACACAAGAAATATGAGATTATAGGCAACATGAGAATTTTATATATTTATATATATTTTTTGGGGAGGGGGGCGGGGGTCGGGTTGGGGAGGGAGGGGAGCAGGCGGGCCACTTCTATTGGTCTTTTATTTGTCTGTTTTCATCCGTCTTTGTTCCTTGGCTCCTGTGGGCCTCCCATCGCGGTGGTGTCTGTCGTTGCTGAGCGCCGGCTCTGGGCGCATGCGCTCCAGAGCTCAGGCTCAGTAATTGGACACATCAGTCCAGCTGCTCCGCGGCACGTAGGATCTTCCCAGGCCAGGGATGGAACCGGCGCCCCTTGCACTGCAAAGCGGTGTCCTTACCCACTGGACCACCAGGGGAAGCCCGACATGAGAATTTTAGATGGTTCAACTTAAATGGTATTTAAGGTTTAAGACAGATGCGGTTAAAGGCTTTGGCGAAAACAGTGTTTCAGTACTCAGGATCAAAGATGTATTTAAGTGTGGAGAAAGAAAGTTGGAGAAGAATTTAACAGGAAGTGACATTTTCAACTTTATCTGGGATAAGAAGCTGTCATTCTAGCGACCCACGGCAATGATACGACTTATAACACAGTGTTCTAAAGACAAAACTATTTTGATGCGAAGTTTTCAAAAGTTCTGAAGTTGTTAAAGTTATGCAACCTCATAGCATGGCCTTTTTTTTTTTTTTTTTTTTTTTAAATCAGGTAAGCTACTTGGTTTTGGACTTAGAATTGAAAAGGTCAGCATTTCTGAAACCTGTAAAAATTTTCAAGTTTTGGATAATACCACATTACAAGGAGTAAAATCAACTTCCGGTCTCAATTTACAAGCAAAAGCTCCAACAAATAACCATACATGAAAAGAGGAGATGACACACAGAAATTAAACAGTGAAGTGGATATGCAAAATGGCTTGTGCAACAGATTTGGCACTCGAATCACACCGCAGCTGAAGCATATCTTTGAAATTTCATTTAGCTAGATACACAGCCCTGTCTTCATTTCCTGAGGAATTCAATTCTCATTCTCTCCTGTGTAAGTGAGAGAATCTCTTTGGTCTCCAAGCAGTCTGCCTGTTTACATGTATTCCTCCGCCCACTTTTTACCCCCTAGGGATTCAAAATATTTATTTATTTGACTACCCATCTTACTGTGACATGAGAATTTTATATATTTATATATATTTTTGGGGAGGGGCGGGGTTCGGGTTGGGGAGGGAGGGGAGCAGGCGGGCCACTTCTATTGGTCTTTTATTTGTCTGTTTTCATCCGTCTTTGTTCCTTGGCTCCTGTGGGCCTCCCATCGCGGTGGTGTCTGTCGTTGCTGAGCGCCGGCTCTGGGCGCATGCGCTCCAGAGCTCAGGCTCAGTAATTGGACACATCAGTCCAGCTGCTCCGCGGCACGTAGGATCTTCCCAGGCCAGGGATGGAACCGGCGCCCCTTGCACTGCAAAGCGGTGTCCTTACCCACTGGACCACCAGGGGAAGCCCGACATGAGAATTTTAGATGGTTCAACTTAAATGGTATTTAAGGTTTAAGACAGATGCGGTTAAAGGCTTTGGCGAAAACAGTGTTTCAGTACTCAGGATCAAAGATGTATTTAAGTGTGGAGAAAGAAAGTTGGAGAAGAATTTAACAGGAAGTGACATTTTCAACTTTATCTGGGATAAGAAGCTGTCATTCTAGCGACCCACGGCAATGATACGACTTATAACACAGTGTTCTAAAGACAAAACTATTTTGATGCGAAGTTTTCAAAAGTTCTGAAGTTGTTAAAGTTATGCAACCTCATAGCATGGCCTTTTTTTTTTTTTTTTTTTTTTTTAAATCAGGTAAGCTACTTGGTTTTGGACTTAGAATTGAAAAGGTCAGCATTTCTGAAACCTGTAAAAATTTTCAAGTTTTGGATAATACCACATTACAAGGAGTAAAATCAACTTCCGGTCTCAATTTACAAGCAAAAGCTCCAACAAATAACCATACATGAAAAGAGGAGATGACACACAGAAATTAAACAGTGAAGTGGATATGCAAAATGGCTTGTGCAACAGATTTGGCACTCGAATCACACCGCAGCTGAAGCATATCTTTGAAATTTCATTTAGCTAGATACACAGCCCTGTCTTCATTTCCTGAGGAATTCAATTCTCATTCTCTCCTGTGTAAGTGAGAGAATCTCTTTGGTCTCCAAGCAGTCTGCCTGTTTACATGTATTCCTCCGCCCACTTTTTACCCCCTAGGGCTTCATTTTCTTAATATTTATTATTTATTTATTTGACTACCCCAGTCTTAGCTGTGGCACGTGGAATCTTTGATCTTCATTGCAGCGTGTGGGGTCTTTAATTGTGGCATGCAGGATCTTTTAGTTGCAGTGTCTCCACCCACTTTTGATTCGTCAGCAAAGCAGCTGCTTTGAAAAAAAAAAAAAATCCCAAAGAACAATCCTGCAGTGGATACTCACTCATCTTCTTGCCTGACCCAAGGAGAAATTCCTTTCTTCCCACCCCCTCCCACCTTAGCATTTTTTTAGAGTTAGGGCTTTGGGGTTTAAAGTACATTTTACCTATTCTTCTTTCATCTTATTAAACAAGGAAACTTAATTGATCATCTTCCCAGGTCATCTTGTGAGAAAGAATTTTAGAACACAAAGTAGTTGATGTTTACTTTGAAGACTGTTAACTCAGAACCTTTTTTAAAAACTAGCAAGTTGATGCCACTCCTCACATCTTGATACATTGTTAAAAGTCTTTTCCTTTTTCATTTCTGTCTACATCTTTCTTTCTCTAGCAAATTTGGAGCCTTTTCCTACACAGTGATATTATGGCGAATGCTAAGCACAACGCCATGGATATTTTGGTGAGAAATCTCAATACAAGAGCTTGCTGCATAGTGATGCTTATTAGCACGAAAACACCTATTTTGAAGGGGCTTGGTGGTGAGGGGAGTGTCATTTGAGACCACTCCTGTGTAGTCTGGCATGCAACTTACTATTTCTTGCAGTCTTGTCAGAAAGGAACTATGCCCCTGTTGTTCTAAAGAAGAGAGTTGTTATTCTTTAGTCAAACTTGGAATGGAACTAAATGACATAAAATATTTTTTTTTTTTTTTTAATGTCTGTGAGCTTTTTTGTTCTGTGAGCTTTCTTTTTGCCTGCTTTAGTAGGGATGACAGATAAGAGTCAACCAGTGCTTTAGGAAGAGATAAGATTAGCATTTAAAAGCTTAACCTATGTCATCACTTCTGAACATGCCTGTGCTCTAGAGAAATCATATTCCCTGCATGTGTTTCCCAGTGCAGAGCCACCATGAATATTTTTTTATGAATGACTGCTTTAGAAATTCTGATGAATTATAGCTCACTGGGGAGACAGAGAGAAATTTATAAATGCATCTTATACTGAATTCTAAATAGTGTGGAATTGTAGACTTAGAGATTTCCTCTTAACTCACTGTAGGAAACTGTCTGCATTCCATGTCTTTTTTTTTTTTTATTGCCCTTGTTGAGTCAATAAAAAAAAAGTAACTGTACATGATACTCATCGTTCCTTTAGAAAGGGACTCAGGATTTTATAGGCAAGTCAGCACTTTGGGTTATTATCACATTTTGGCCACATTTGCCAGTAAAGGCATTTTCCCCTGGTTGTTCATTAAAAATGCTTTATTTGGCATTTACTGTAAGCAGAGCACTGTGCTAGAGGCTAGAGCTACAGTAGTGAGTAAAAACCATTATTCCTGCTTTTCATCAGATTTACAGTGTATCTTTGGTTTTATATCCTGATTTTTTCATTTGTGGCTAGAGAAGTGTTTAAAGGTATAAAGAAAATGGTTTAAAGCGCAGACTGAAAAGCACTTAGTTGATGTTGCATTTTGGGTAATGAAGAGAGTGTTGCTGCATTACTCACACGTGTCATCATTAGGGTTTAGCAGTTATCGGACCCAAGATTGAAAAAGAAGACAGTGGTTTATGCCCAATGGATGCTTATTAGCCGAAAACACCTATTTTGAAGGGGCTTGGTGGTGAGGGAGTGTCATTTGAGACCACTCCTGTGTTATTGGCATGCAACACTTTGGGGCTTGGGGATGTCATTGTTTCTATGAAAAGAAAAAGGAACTATGCCCCTGTTGTTCTAAAGAAGAGAGTTGTTATTCTTTAGTCAAACTTGGAATGGAACTAAATGACATAAAATATTTTTTTTTTTTTTTTAATGTCTGTGAGCTTTTTTGTTCTGTGAGCTTTCTTTTTGCCTGCTTTAGTAGGGATGACAGATAAGAGTCAACCAGTGCTTTAGGAAGAGATAAGATTAGCATTTAAAAGCTTAACCTATGTCATCACTTCTGAACATGCCTGTGCTCTAGAGAAATCATATTCCCTGCATGTGTTTCCCAGTGCAGAGCCACCATGAATATTTTTTTATGAATGACTGCTTTAGAAATTCTGATGAATTATAGCTCACTGGGGAGACAGAGAGAAATTTATAAATGCATCTTATACTGAATTCTAAATAGTGTGGAATTGTAGACTTAGAGATTTCCTCTTAACTCACTGTAGGAAACTGTCTGCATTCCATGTCTTTTTTTTTTTTTAATGCCCTTGTTGAGTCAATAAAAAAAAAGTAACTGTACATGATACTCATCGTTCCTTTAGAAAGGGACTCAGGATTTTATAGGCAAGTCAGCACTTTGGGTTATTATCACATTTTGGCCACATTTGCCAGTAAAGGCATTTTCCCCTGGTTGTTCATTAAAAATGCTTTATTTGGCATTTACTGTAAGCAGAGCACTGTGCTAGAGGCTAGAGCTACAGTAGTGAGTAAAAACCATTATTCCTGCTTTTCATCAGATTTACAGTGTATCTTTGGTTTTATATCCTGATTTTTTCATTTGTGGCTAGAGAAGTGTTTAAAGGTATAAAGAAAATGGTTTAAAGCGCAGACTGAAAAGCACTTAGTTGATGTTGCATTTTGGGTAATGAAGAGAGTGTTGCTGCATTACTCACACGTGTCATCATTAGGGTTTAGCAGTTATCGGACCCAAGATTGAAAAAGAAGACAGTGGTTTATGCCCAATGGATGAGCAAAACTTTTCTCTTTATCCTTCATTTATTCACTGATTCGTTTTATAAATATTTCTGAGACGTTTGTCTGCATTCAGCACTGCTCTACCCACCCTGAACAAAACAGTGAGGGACAGAAATGCCTTATGAGGCTCAAGCTCAAGGGCAGGAGACGGATGACAAGCACACCTGGTGGGTAATGTTGTAACTCCACCATGTGAATATGGGAATCATGTGAATATCTGACTAATCTGTGCCCCATCCACATCCCTGAGTTTATTCTTTATGCAAACAGCTTATGGAGGGTGCTCCCGCCAGATCTGCACTATGTAAGAGAGAATTAGATGGTAGTACTTGAGGAGTAGTTCAAGGTGCTGGAGATAATGATGAACAGTAATAATAGTTGCCTCGTCCTCACCCTGTTTTCACACTTGTCAGAAGGAACAGGGATCAGAAATAAATGAATTGGGTTATCAAGACTGTTTCTCATAATTTCTGATAAAAAGTGCTTCAGTGGAAATGAAACTGTGATCCAAGAGTGCTGGAGCTGATTAAGGCAGGTCACCTGGGAAGATTTCGCCTAGAACTGAATCCTGAGTGATTGACCAGAAAGCTTTGCCTCATTCAAAGCCCCAAAGGGAGAAAGCTTGTAACAATAAGTGTAAGGGCTTAAGGTGGAAGTACATCCCGGTGTTTCTGAAGCAGAAAGGCAGCCAGTGGAGCTGGAGTAAGGCTAGGGGAGAGGCATGGCGAGAATGAGCATGAAGGAGGACAGGCCTCTGTTAAATAGGACCTCGTAGACCTTGGGCAGTAGTTTGCATTTTATCATAAATGTAATGGAAAGGCATTCAGAGGTTGTAAACAGGTGGTGATTTTTTCATCCCCAGAAGACCACAGTCTTCTAAGGATCATGCGTGGAGGCAAAGGAAACTGTTGAGAGGGTCCTTGCAGTCTTCCAGGCAAACGTAATGGAGCTGAGCACGAGCGACAGTGGTGCAGGGAAGGGAAGTGGTTCAAGACTCATTTTACTGGTAGAGTTAATAGGTCTTGACAGAGCTTCCATGGAATTAGGGAAATGCGAAGGATCAAGGATGGTGCTCAGAGTTGTGGTTTGAGCCGCCAAGATCAGGTTTGGAAAGATTGTTACTTGGGGATATTTGTTCTAGGTGTGGTTGAAAAGACAGCGTTGATAATCACAACAGTGGACATTGATGAGGATGAGCTAGCTGGTGCGAGTCTACATCCCAAGTGCGTACGTCTTCAGCCAGTCCTCAAGAAGCTTGTGAAGTAAGCTCTATTATTAGGCCCATGTTACAGGTGAGAAAACTGAAGCCCAGAAGATAGCTTTCCCAAGGCCATGGGCCTGGTCAGTGGCAGAGTTGAGGTGAAAGCTAGAGCAGCCTGATTGTGGAGTCACTGCCTCCCAGTGCCCCACTCCATATCCTACTCTGTGCCTGAGCAAACACACTCTGTTTTCTAAAGCTGTCTTAGATTTTTATTGAAGCTGAAGTTGACTTTTGAAACTCTACTATTCCCGGTTAACATTCACCCATTGCCCAAACAATTCAGCCTCACGTTTTCTCTTGGTGGAGACAAGCTGGTCAGCTTTGGGAGAGCTGATCCCAAACCTAAGCTCAGGGTCAGTTTCACAACTTCTTTTTATCACTTTGTTGTGCTGATCTTTAATCTATGGGGAAGGTGGAAAATAAATGGGATTGTGACATCCACTGTTAGTGTAGCTTTTAATTTAAAAGCCAACAGTTAAAAACTCAGGAGTAAGGAAAAATAACCTTGGACATACCTTATTTGACTGCATTTCACTTTACTCTGCTTCCTAGATCATTGTGGGTTTTTTTGTTTTGTTTTGTTTTTCTTTGTCTTTTTAAGAAACCCTGCTGCCTGGACCAAGGTTGTTGGTGCCACTTTTCCAACAGCATGTGCTCAGTTTGTATCTCTGTGTCACAGATTTTCACAATATGTCAACGTTTTTCATTATTATAACATAGTGATCTGTGATGGATGATGTTTCACATGACTTCTCTGACTGGCGGAAGGCTTAGATGATAGTCAGCATGTTCTAACAATAAAGTATTTGCTAATTAGGTTCTATATATTGCCTTAGATGTAACGCTTGCACACTTAATACTATGATAGTGTAATAACACTTTTTGATAATGGTCTTGACAGAGCTTCCATGGAATTAGGGAAATGAAGGATCAAGGATGGTGCTCAGAGTTGTGGTTTGAGCCGCCAAGATCAGGTTTGGAAAGATTGTTACTTGGGGATATTTGTTCTAGGTGTGGTTGAAAAGACAGCGTTGATAATCACAACAGTGGACATTGATGAGGATGAGCTAGCTGGTGCGAGTCTACATCCCAAGTGCGTACGTCTTCAGCCAGTCCTCAAGAAGCTTGTGAAGTAAGCTCTATTATTAGGCCCATGTTACAGGTGAGAAAACTGAAGCCCAGAAGATAGCTTTCCCAAGGCCATGGGCCTGGTCAGTGGCAGAGTTGAGGTGAAAGCTAGAGCAGCCTGATTGTGGAGTCACTGCCTCCCAGTGCCCCACTCCATATCCTACTCTGTGCCTGAGCAAACACACTCTGTTTTCTAAAGCTGTCTTAGATTTTTATTGAAGCTGAAGTTGACTTTTGAAACTCTACTATTCCCGGTTAACATTCACCCATTGCCCAAACAATTCAGCCTCACGTTTTCTCTTGGTGGAGACAAGCTGGTCAGCTTTGGGAGAGCTGATCCCAAACCTAAGCTCAGGGTCAGTTTCACAACTTCTTTTTATCACTTTGTTGTGCTGATCTTTAATCTATGGGGAAGGTGGAAAATAAATGGGATTGTGACATCCACTGTTAGTGTAGCTTTTAATTTAAAAGCCAACAGTTAAAAACTCAGGAGTAAGGAAAAATAACCTTGGACATACCTTATTTGACTGCATTTCACTTTACTCTGCTTCCTAGATCATTGTGGGTTTTTTTGTTTTGTTTTGTTTTTCTTTGTCTTTTTAAGAAACCCTGCTGCCTGGACCAAGGTTGTTGGTGCCACTTTTCCAACAGCATGTGCTCAGTTTGTATCTCTGTGTCACAGATTTTCACAATATGTCAACGTTTTTCATTATTATAACATAGTGATCTGTGATGGATGATGTTTCACATGACTTCTCTGACTGGCGGAAGGCTTAGATGATAGTCAGCATGTTCTAACAATAAAGTATTTGCTAATTAGGTTCTATATATTGCCTTAGATGTAACGCTATTGCACACTTAATACTTGATGGAGTAGTGTAAATACAACTTTATATCCACTGGGAAACCAAAATATTAGTGTGACTTGCTTGCTTTATTGCAGTGGTCTAGAACTGAACCTCCATATCTCCAAGGTATGCCAGTATAGCTTTAATGGGCTTCCCAGGTGGCACAGTGGTAAAGAATCCACTTGCCAATGCAGGAGACAACAGGTTTGATCCCTGGGTCAGGAAGACCCCCTGGAGAAGGAAATAGCAGCCCGCTCTAATATTCTTGCCTGGAAAATCCCATGGACAGAGAAGGAGCCTGGCAGGCTATAGTTTGTGAGGTTGCACAGAGTCAGGCGTGACTGAGCACGCATGCATGCATAGCTTTAACAGTCACGTCTTGGTCTCTTGTGTGCCAGTCCTCCTGTGGGCACTTTATGTAACACTTTCTTCTTTATTAATCTTTTCAAAAATTCAAAGAAATGTTATTACCCTGAGAAAAGGAATCTCAGAGAGTTGCCATAGTTTGTTGAAGATTGTCACATGTGACAGTCAGGATTTGAATCTACATCTTATTTTGCTGATGTTCTTTTCTAAACATCCCATCGGTTTCATAAGCAGTGAACCTGCTGTTGAAGTATATTGTTACTGGAGGAACATGTCCTGGGCATGCCAAATGTAGCTGCTTTGCTGGGCTTCAGGTGGTAGAATTACCAGAGGAGCATGCTTTAGGCATACCATGGATACATAATTGCTAGGCTTCGGTCGGGGGTAGAATTGCATTAGCATTCTCAAGAATTGCCAATCAAAAAAACCCTGCCTTTCTTTTTTAAATAATGATTCTTATTTTACAATTTGAATTTTGAAATTAGTAAGGAAAAATAACCTTGGACATACCTTATTTGACTGCATTTCACTTTACTCTGCTTCCTAGATCATTGTGGGTTTTTTTGTTTTGTTTTGTTTTTCTTTGTCTTTTTAAGAAACCCTGCTGCCTGGACCAAGGTTGTTGGTGCCACTTTTCCAACAGCATGTGCTCAGTTTGTATCTCTGTGTCACAGATTTTCACAATATGTCAACGTTTTTCATTATTATAACATAGTGATCTGTGATGGATGATGTTTCACATGACTTCTCTGACTGGCGGAAGGCTTAGATGATAGTCAGCATGTTCTAACAATAAAGTATTTGCTAATTAGGTTCTATATATTGCCTTAGATGTAACGCTATTGCACACTTAATACTTGATGGAGTAGTGTAAATACAACTTTATATCCACTGGGAAACCAAAATATTAGTGTGACTTGCTTGCTTTATTGCAGTGGTCTAGAACTGAACCTCCATATCTCCAAGGTATGCCAGTATAGCTTTAATGGGCTTCCCAGGTGGCACAGTGGTAAAGAATCCACTTGCCAATGCAGGAGACAACAGGTTTGATCCCTGGGTCAGGAAGACCCCCTGGAGAAGGAAATAGCAGCCCGCTCTAATATTCTTGCCTGGAAAATCCCATGGACAGAGAAGGAGCCTGGCAGGCTATAGTTTGTGAGGTTGCAAAGAGTCAGACGTGACTGAGCACGCATGCATGCATAGCTTTAACAGTCACGTCTTGGTCTCTTGTGTGCCAGTCCTCCTGTGGGCACTTTATGTAACACTTTCTTCTTTATTAATCTTTTCAAAAATTCAAAGAAATGTTATTACCCTGAGAAAAGGAATCTCAGAGAGTTGCCATAGTTTGTTGAAGATTGTCACATGTGACAGTCAGGATTTGAATCTACATCTTATTTTGCTGATGTTCTTTTCTAAACATCCCATCGGTTTCATAAGCAGTGAACCTGCTGTTGAAGTATATTGTTACTGGAGGAACATGTCCTGGGCATGCCAAATGTAGCTGCTTTGCTGGGCTTCAGGTGGTAGAATTACCAGAGGAGCATGCTTTAGGCATACCATGGATACATAATTGCTAGGCTTCGGTCGGGGGTAGAATTGCATTAGCATTCTCAAGAATTGCCAATCAAAAAAACCCTGCCTTTCTTTTTTAAATAATGATTCTTATTTTACAATTTGAATTTTGAAATTAATGGAAAATTCCTCAGGGGTGTTTAGACTGACCTTTGTGAGAAACAAATGTTCCGTAACTTGGATGTTTCTCTCCTAGCATTGGTGAGGGTTTAAAAGTGACAGACAATATAATCTACTCTAGCTAGTTTAAACATTAAGGAAGATATTAAAGTATATTCCATGGCTTATACAACCATTAGAAGGGCCAGAAAAACAGGTTGAGATTTCAGAACACTCCCATCACCCAGAACCCAGTTAAGTCCAAGGAAGCCTGGGAAGCAGCTACAGCCAGTTCCGTCTAGCCAGGACTGCCCTGAGAGCTGGGTCTCCCTGCCCCACCCCAGCCTCCCAGCAAAATCCATGCCCAGCATCCATCCAGCATCTCTTCTCCAGGATTTTCTTTCCATATCAGACCTTGCGGAGTTGTGCCTGACTGACTAAGTCACATCTGCAACTGCAGCTAACTGCAAAAGAGTCCAGGACATGGCGATTTTCTGCACGACAGAAAAATATGCACAGAGAGACTGGGAGTGGGAATTAAGGGTCAGTTCTTAGTCTCCTCTGCAATCACTATATTTAACTTCTCTTTTTTCAGGCTTCTCTAAATCAGGAGTATCTAATGTGTAATCCTTGAACGAAATGCCACCTTGCATACCTTTTCAGACATTTTCATTTTCTCTAATGATATAGCACCTATGAGCTAGTGCAGCCTAAAGTAGTATGTCTCAGACTTCAGAGAGTATCTAAGACTCTTGTTAAAAGTACACATTTATGAGATGAACCCTTGGAAATTTAGATTCCACTTCATACCCAGGAAACTGCATTATAAATAAATACCTCCAGATGATTATACTTTGATCTAATAGATAACAACTCCCCTTGTTTCAGTAGGAACACCTCCCATGAAAGGAGAGGGGGAAACATTTCAGCAGTTTATTCAGTTCCACCAGAGGCACTTGGTATGTCCAGCACACATTGCATAATCAGGGAAGCTCTGGCAGTGACCTTGCAAATCTGGCTTGTCATCTGATGTGATGGAGAAAATGATCAAGATTGTGAGTGTTCTTTGAGCTCATGCTTTTGACCTCTGGTTTTGATGCTATTTGGAACTGTTCCAGCAGAGTATAAAGATTTAGTTTATTTGTAATCCAAAAACTTAGGTGGGGGAAAAAAAAAACTTTGTCAGAGATTTCCTGAGCTGCTTCCTCAGATTGAGTCTTCTTAAAAACTAAAAGGGCCTGTGAGACCAAACTTGTCAGACTCCCAATGCTGATATGAGAAGACGTCTGAACGCCTTTAATTACAGCCAAAGGGGAGGAAAAACCCCACCAAACACACAAGAAGTTCTAGGAAGCTCAGGCATTTAGTTCAAATTCAATGCATGGAATCCGACAGCAACTGGAGCCCACATTCATTTTCCATCTCTGAATGGAAGTTTGAGTTCAAAAGATTGCATAGATTTTGCAGAACTTTTGATTTATAGGAGATCACAATTTCAGAGTGAGTCACATAGATGGAAGAAGATAAATTATGATTTAGGTTTTGTAACAGTTTTTGGAACAATATCCTCAGAATGCATGTCATGGTGGTTCAATTTTAAGAGCATTTAATTGAAATAATAGTGAACACTGCCATCCCTAAACAGTTAGTGTTTGTGAACTTGAGTATGTGGATTTTCGAACTGTTAAGATTTTTTGTGTGATATTCCTATACTTTCCAATGTTGAGGGCCTGTTGCTCTTATTTTTTTTAGTAAACAGTTATTGCAAAAAAAATATGGCAACAGATGTGTAAATCTAGGTTCGACATTGAGCTAGTGCCCATTGGTTTTCTAAACCAGTTTGGTTTGTTACATAACATTGTCCTCTTAAAATTGATTAGAATTAGTCATCAACTAGCATCTCTGTAAAACATATCCTTTCTCTCTGCGTTTATGTAACTGCTGAAGATCTATTTTTTGTTGTGTTTTGGGGGTTTATTTTTGGCCACTTCTATTGATTTTTCATTTATTTATCTTTGTTCTTTGGCTTGTGTGGGCCTCCCATTGCTGTGGCCTCTTGTCGCAGAGTACCGTCTCTGGGCGCATGCGCTCCAGAGCTCTGGCTCAGTCGTTGGGCACATCAGTCTCGCCCTCCGCTGCACATGGGATCTTCCCAGGCCAGGGATCGAACTGGAGCCCCCTGCACTGCAAGGCAGTGTCCTTACCCACTGGACCACCAGGGAAGCCCTGAAGATCTGTTTTTATGAATAGCTAATGACCTCTCTATGACCATTGTTTTTAAAAAATCTACACTGCTGGACAAATGCCTACTGTGTCACATCTGCCTCTATTAAAAGTAGTAACAGTGAAACTTGAACACCTAGTCCCTAGAGTCTAGCATGAGGTAGAAGTCCTTTGTAGGTATTTTCATACAGGGCCAAAGTCTCTGAGCTAATCTGGTTCTTATTAACCACAGGAGAATTCCCTACGTAGATGAGAAAGAAGGCTTAGTTTATCATTTTAGCCTATTTTTTTTCTTAGATTTTTATATATACGGACCATTTTAAAACTCTTATTATTTGTTAGTATGCCTTTTTTTAGATCACAATTTCAGAGTGAGTCACATAGATGGAAGAAGATAAATTATGATTTAGGTTTTGTAACAGTTTTTGGAACAATATCCTCAGAATGCATGTCATGGTGGTTCAATTTTAAGAGCATTTAATTGAAATAATAGTGAACACTGCCATCCCTAAACAGTTAGTGTTTGTGAACTTGAGTATGTGGATTTTCGAACTGTTAAGATTTTTTGTGTGATATTCCTATACTTTCCAATGTTGAGGGCCTGTTGCTCTTATTTTTTTTTTTAGTAAACAGTTATTGCAAAAAAAATATGGCAACAGATGTGTAAATCTAGGTTCGACATTGAGCTAGTGCCCATTGGTTTTCTAAACCAGTTTGGTTTGTTACATAACATTGTCCTCTTAAAATTGATTAGAATTAGTCATCAACTAGCATCTCTGTAAAACATATCCTTTCTCTCTGCGTTTATGTAACTGCTGAAGATCTATTTTTTGTTGTGTTTTGGGGGTTTATTTTTGGCCACTTCTATTGATTTTTCATTTATTTATCTTTGTTCTTTGGCTTGTGTGGGCCTCCCATTGCTGTGGCCTCTTGTCGCAGAGTACCGTCTCTGGGCGCATGCGCTCCAGAGCTCTGGCTCAGTCGTTGGGCACATCAGTCTCGCCCTCCGCTGCACATGGGATCTTCCCAGGCCAGGGATCGAACTGGAGCCCCCTGCACTGCAAGGCAGTGTCCTTACCCACTGGACCACCAGGGAAGCCCTGAAGATCTGTTTTTATGAATAGCTAATGACCTCTCTATGACCATTGTTTTTAAAAAATCTACACTGCTGGACAAATGCCTACTGTGTCACATCTGCCTCTATTAAAAGTAGTAACAGTGAAACTTGAACACCTAGTCCCTAGAGTCTAGCATGAGGTAGAAGTCCTTTGTAGGTATTTTCATACAGGGCCAAAGTCTCTGAGCTAATCTGGTTCTTATTAACCACAGGAGAATTCCCTACGTAGATGAGAAAGAAGGCTTAGTTTATCATTTTAGCCTATTTTTTTTCTTAGATTTTTTTTATATATACGGACCATTTTAAAACTCTTTATTGAATTTGTTACAGTGATGCCTTTGTTTTATGATTCGGTGCTTTGGACTCCCCATGGTATATGAAATCTTAGCTCCCTGACCAGGGATGGGACCTGCACCCCATGCATTGGAAACAGACATCTTAACTGCTGGACCACCATGGAAGTCCAACCCCATTCTTTCAGATATGCCTCTTCTCATCTACCAAGACTAACATTAACTTTCTAGCCCTTCCAGACATTAGCCACTCTGTTGTAGTCAGTTCTTGAAATGCCCTCGCTCTCATTGATCTCTATGGTCCACCCACCATGGTCTCATTGCATGGAAACTGCCCTCGTCAAGGTCAGCTCCACTTAGTCCTCTTCAACAACCAACAGGTTGACATTTCCTAGTGCTTGTTATATTGATGACACTCTCCCTTTTGTACTTTTTTGTTTCATTGGCCAGAGTACCCCCAAATCAACTCATTTGCCTCTCCTATGTATTTGACTTCTCATTCTCTCATCTCCTATGTGGATAATTATTTTTTCTTATATGGTGTTGTTCCTCAGGGTTTGGGGTGATAACTTTCATTCCCCAACTGCCACTTCTGCTGCATACTCTGGCTCAGGGAATAGCACCATGTCTGCCTCAGTCACTCATGGAAGTTGTTTGTGACTCCCTCCCTCAAACCTCACCCGCTTTCTGTCAGTCACCCAGATTCTGCTTCTGCAGCCTCTTGAACGTGCCTGTTTCTCTTCAGTCAGTCCCATGGCCACTTGCAAGTTAGGGGCCATGTGGCCTCTTCATGTGGCCTCTGGGTGACTCCACTGACCTCCTAACTGACCTCCTGCCTCAGTCTTATGGCCTGCCCCCTCAATCACATCTCCTTCATTCTGATGACTCATAAAGTTTTCAAAAATAAATGAGATCTTGATAATTCCTCTGCTTAAAATCTATCAGGAGCTTCCCAGTGCCTTTAAGATCAAACCCAAATCAGTTAGCAAAACCAGGAGGGCCTCTGCCCATCTTCGTAGCCTCATCTATTATCATATATTCCTTGAGATTCATTTTTCATTCAGGTCATAAACATGAATATCTATGAAAATGCCTCTTTCTCTCACTTCTGTAGGCACCTGCTACTTTAATTTCTCTGTCAGGGGTCTCCATCCCAGCTCCTTTTGACCTGACTACCTTCCCCTCACCTTTCAAAAAGATGTCTCCTCTCAGATGCTATCACTGAGCCCTTCCCTCTCTCACCCCAAAGTCAGGTTTACTTGTCTTTCTGGACCCTTCGCCTCTTAGACACTCTGTCACCCAGTTGTGTTCGCCAAGAGCTTGAGTTCCCTGAGGCCATGACTGTATCTTCTGTATCATTACCTTCTCTACTTAGCAGGTACAGCTTATACATCTGATGAATGAATGGGTAGTTCTTAGAAGTCTGAAAGCACTCAATTTTGTTTTTATAAGAAGGAACAACTTATCACTTCATTTTCTGAACTCTCCCCACCCTCTAGTTATGCAATTTTTTAAGCTACAGCAAGTGTAACCTGATTTACCTGCTACTTGAGTACCCAGCCTCATCATAATTTGACATTCTTGTTTCACTTCAGGACATCTCTATGTTGCAGCTAAGAGGACCGGTAAACAGCATAGATGTTGTAAACAAAACTTAATTGTTCATTAGATATAAATAAAATCAGTTTCACTAATGAACAATTAAATTGTCTGAGCAAACTCTGGGAGATGGTGAAGGACAGGGAAGCCTGGCATGCTGCAGTCTATGGAGTCACAAAGAGTCAGACACAACTGAATAACTGAACAACAACAGAAGTTTTATTAACTTACTGGCCCAGTGTTTTTCTTTCTAGTGTAAAGTAGGTCTTGATTTAAACTTGGTTCAGGCATACGGATGGGCTACAGGCACATGAAAAGATGTAACCTGTTGCTAATTATTAGGGAAATGTAAACCAAAGCTACAATGAGGTATCACCTCACCCCGGTCAGAATGGCCATCATTAAAAAGTCTGCAAATAATAGTGGAGAGGTTGACGAGAGAAGGGAGCCTTTCTACGTTCTTGGTGGGAATGTCAATTGGTGTAACCACTATGGAGAATAGTATGGAGGTTCTTAAAAAAACTAGAGTTGCCATATATGATCCTGCAATTACACTCCTGGACATATATCCAGAGTAAATTATAATTGAAATGGATACGTGAACCCCAGTGTTCATTACAGAACTATTTATTAGAGCCAAAGCAGATAAAGAAAGAGTGATACATATATACACTGGAATATCACTCAGCCATAGGAAAGAATGAAATAATGCCAGTTACATCAACTTGGATGGACCTAAAGATAATCATACTACACAAAGTAAGGACTTTCCTGATGGCTCAGCAGTGAAGAGTTCACCTGCCAGTGCAGGAGACACAAAAGATATGGGTTCAATCCCTAGGTCAGGAAGACCCCCTAGAGAAGGAAATGGCTACCCACTCTAGTATTCTTGCCTGAAAAATTCCATGGACAGAAGAACCTGGTAGGCTACAGTCCATGAGTTACAAAGAGTCAGACACAACTGAGCATGCATACATGCATATTACTATATATAAAATACAGAATGCATATAAAACATGTCTGCACATTACTATATGTAAAATAAACTAAAAGGACCTACTGTATAGCATAGGCAGCTATATTCAATGTCTTATAATAAACTAAGAATGTAAAAGAATATATATTCAACTAAATCACTTTGCTATCTACCAAAAAGTTGTAAATCAACTATACTTCAATAAAATAAAATTTGGTTAAAGAGTAAACTTGGTCCAGGGATTTACTATCAGAGTGGCCACAGACAAGTTAATCTCATTGAATCATGTTTTATTTACCTACAAAATGGGGTAATAATAATTTACCTGGTTAATGGGGAGGTCATATGAAATAATATCTGCAAACTGCTGTGTTTGGCCCTTCATAGGAGTCCATATATGTGAGTCATTACCCTTTTTAAATGCATTTACACATAGCATAAGGATGAACCATCACATGGAGTTTCTCTGCACCCCTCCCACTTTTCCTATAGATTGAGTATCTTGCAAATTAAATTTTTTTTTTGAAGCCATCATTAAAAAGTCTGCAAATAATAGTGGAGAGGTTGACGAGAGAAGGGAGCCTTTCTACGTTCTTGGTGGGAATGCAATTTGGTGAAACCACTATGGAGAATAGTATGGAGGTTCTTAAAAACTAGAGTTGCCATATATGATCCTGCAATTACACTCCTGGACATATATCCAGAGTAAATTATAATTGAAATGGATACGTGAACCCCAGTGTTCATTACAGAACTATTTATTAGAGCCAAAGCAGATAAAGAAAGAGTGATACATATATACACTGGAATATCACTCAGCCATAGGAAAGAATGAAATAATGCCAGTTACATCAACTTGGATGGACCTAAAGATAATCATACTACACAAAGTAAGGACTTTCCTGATGGCTCAGCAGTGAAGAGTTCACCTGCCAGTGCAGGAGACACAAAAGATATGGGTTCAATCCCTAGGTCAGGAAGACCCCCTAGAGAAGGAAATGGCTACCCACTCTAGTATTCTTGCCTGAAAAATTCCATGGACAGAAGAACCTGGTAGGCTACAGTCCATGAGTTACAAAGAGTCAGACACAACTGAGCATGCATACATGCATATTACTATATATAAAATACAGAATGCATATAAAACATGTCTGCACATTACTATATGTAAAATAAACTAAAAGGACCTACTGTATAGCATAGGCAGCTATATTCAATGTCTTATAATAAACTAAGAATGTAAAAGAATATATATTCAACTAAATCACTTTGCTATCTACCAAAAAGTTGTAAATCAACTATACTTCAATAAAATAAAATTTGGTTAAAGAGTAAACTTGGTCCAGGGATTTACTATCAGAGTGGCCACAGACAAGTTAATCTCATTGAATCATGTTTTATTTACCTACAAAATGGGGTAATAATAATTTACCTGGTTAATGGGGAGGTCATATGAAATAATATCTGCAAACTGCTGTGTTTGGCCCTTCATAGGAGTCCATATATGTGAGTCATTACCCTTTTTAAATGCATTTACACATAGCATAAGGATGAACCATCACATGGAGTTTCTCTGCACCCCCCTCCCCACTTTTTCCTATAGATTGAGTATCTTGAAATCCTTAAATTCTTCTACTTTAAAGCCATTTTCTGCCTTTTTCTATTAAGCAGTTCCCTTCTAGAATGTTCAGATTGTGTTATAAGAGCATACCATGCTATGCTAAGTTGCTTCAATCCTGTCTGACTCTCTGTGACCCCATGGACCATAGCCTGCCAGGCTCCTCTGTCCATAGGATCCTCCAGGCAAGAATGCAGGAGTGGGTTGCCATGCCCTCCTTCAGGGGATCTTCCTGATCAAGGGATAGAACCTGTGTCTCTTATGTCTCCTTCATTGGCAAGCAAGTTACCTGCTAATGTCCCCTGGGAAGCCCGTATTACCCATATTTCAAAATATTCTACTCTACAAAAAGATCTACATTGAGAGAGACAGAAGAGTGAATATCTTTATAGGACTTGAGTGGACCAACTTGGACCTCAAGCTGGTTTGAGATTCACGTAATTGACCTGGTTAACATCTCCTTTCTTGATAATGGTAAGAACAACCAATCTGCTGTTTCTTTTGTCCCTTTGAGATTACTGGACAATCACTAGAGAAGAACTTGAAGTCTGTGCAGGATGCTTAGGTATTTTCTTTATAATGTTGAGCGGTAGAATCTTGTTGAGCAATAAAAAATCTGAAGGAAGAAATCATACAGAATCAAATGGTTATTCACTGACCGACAGTCTGTTGTTGCTTCAGGTCACGATTTTATTTGGAAGATATGTTTGGAATGACCAGAAAATCTGAACTCGGGACTCCTTTCTACTTTTTACCCTTGAATTAAAATCATGATGTTGCAACTATACTTCAATAAAATAAAATTTGGTTAAAGAGTAAACTTGGTCCAGGGATTTACTATCAGAGTGGCCACAGACAAGTTAATCTCATTGAATCATGTTTTATTTACCTACAAAATGGGGTAATAATAATTTACCTGGTTAATGGGGAGGTCATATGAAATAATATCTGCAAACTGCTGTGTTTGGCCCTTCATAGGAGTCCATATATGTGAGTCATTACCCTTTTTAAATGCATTTACACATAGCATAAGGATGAACCATCACATGGAGTTTCTCTGCACCCCCCTCCCCACTTTTTCCTATAGATTGAGTATCTTGAAATCCTTAAATTCTTCTACTTTAAAGCCATTTTCTGCCTTTTTCTATTAAGCAGTTCCCTTCTAGAATGTTCAGATTGTGTTATAAGAGCATACCATGCTATGCTAAGTTGCTTCAATCCTGTCTGACTCTCTGTGACCCCATGGACCATAGCCTGCCAGGCTCCTCTGTCCATAGGATCCTCCAGGCAAGAATGCAGGAGTGGGTTGCCATGCCCTCCTTCAGGGGATCTTCCTGATCAAGGGATAGAACCTGTGTCTCTTATGTCTCCTTCATTGGCAAGCAAGTTCCCTGCTAATGTCCCCTGGGAAGCCCGTACTTACCCATATTTCAAAATATTCTACTCTACAAAAAGATCTACATTGAGAGAGACAGAAGAGTGAATATCTTTATAGGACTTGAGTGGACCAACTTGGACCTCAAGCTGGTTTGAGATTCACGTAATTGACCTGGTTAACATCTCCTTTCTTGATAATGGTAAGAACAACCAATCTGCTGTTTCTTTTGTCCCTTTGAGATTACTGGACAATCACTAGAGAAGAACTTGAAGTCTGTGCAGGATGCTTAGGTATTTTCTTTATAATGTTGAGCGGTAGAATCTTGTTGAGCAATAAAAAATCTGAAGGAAGAAATCATACAGAATCAAATGGTTATTCACTGACCGACAGTCTGTTGTTGCTTCAGGTCACGATTTTATTTGGAAGATATGTTTGGAATGACCGCAGAAAATCTGAACTCGGGACTCCTTTCTATACCTGTGTCTTGGTAACTTCCTTTCCTGGCTTTGGATGGCTGAGCCAGTTGGCTCTCTTTCAAGGCACATTTGGGTTACAAGGGAACTGCCTGCTTGGCTAGCTGGCAGGCGAGATTAAAGAGGAGATGGATGTTGTTTCTGGCAGCAGCTGCTGTTTTGTTCAGGGCAGTTCTAATACCATTTCATAGTTCTCTGCATAAAGAAAAAAGCCACACAGATGTCCTGCTTACCTTTTTGACTTTGAAAAGTCTGTAATGTGGACCCTGGCAATGTGTGTTTTCACTTCTCATGCGCATAAAAAAGTTTTTTCCAGGTTTAGAAAATTAGAATCTCCTGGTTTCCCGAACAGCATATGTTGCCTTGATGTTCTTGGGCTGCATGCATGTTAACTTCTCCTAAAGGAAAGGAGTCTGCAACCTGACTTCTGTGTAATAACACATGTTCAGATCAAGTAAATAGTTTGCTTTAGGGGGACTTTGCAGCTCCTTTTTCTGGCATGTGCCTTTTTATTGTAAGGAAGGCTGTTATACTCAGGAAGAATTGATGAGTGGGTGAATATTCCACTAGGTCTGTTGAGATTGGTTCTCAAAAACAAAAATGAGATTTAGATAAGACCTTTGCTTTCAGGGTCTCCAGCCTTGTCTTCCTGTAAATTTTCTCTTTTAAAGTTCCTTTTCAGTACTCTCTGCCACTGTCAAAACTTGCTTCCAGAAAGAGATCCACTATATCTGTCATTCACAATTGAATTTTAGTCACTGTTACCTCCCTCCATAGACTGTTTGAGATGTCCTTTACTTTCGATAATGGTAAGAACAACCAATCTGCTGTTTCTTTTGTCCCTTTGAGATTACTGGACAATCACTAGAGAAGAACTTGAAGTCTGTGCAGGATGCTTAGGTATTTTCTTTATAATGTTGAGCGGTAGAATCTTGTTGAGCAATAAAAAATCTGAAGGAAGAAATCATACAGAATCAAATGGTTATTCACTGACCGACAGTCTGTTGTTGCTTCAGGTCACGATTTTATTTGGAAGATATGTTTGGAATGACCGCAGAAAATCTGAACTCGGGACTCCTTTCTATACCTGTGTCTTGGTAACTTCCTTTCCTGGCTTTGGATGGCTGAGCCAGTTGGCTCTCTTTCAAGGCACATTTGGGTTACAAGGGAACTGCCTGCTTGGCTAGCTGGCAGGCGAGATTAAAGAGGAGATGGATGTTGTTTCTGGCAGCAGCTGCTGTTTTGTTCAGGGCAGTTCTAATACCATTTCATAGTTCTCTGCATAAAGAAAAAAGCCACACAGATGTCCTGCTTACCTTTTTGACTTTGAAAAGTCTGTAATGTGGACCCTGGCAATGTGTGTTTTCACTTCTCATGCGCATAAAAAAGTTTTTTCCAGGTTTAGAAAATTAGAATCTCCTGGTTTCCCGAACAGCATATGTTGCCTTGATGTTCTTGGGCTGCATGCATGTTAACTTCTCCTAAAGGAAAGGAGTCTGCAACCTGACTTCTGTGTAATAACACATGTTCAGATCAAGTAAATAGTTTGCTTTAGGGGGACTTTGCAGCTCCTTTTTCTGGCATGTGCCTTTTTATTGTAAGGAAGGCTGTTATACTCAGGAAGAATTGATGAGTGGGTGAATATTCCACTAGGTCTGTTGAGATTGGTTCTCAAAAACAAAAAAATGAGATTTAGATAAGACCTTTGCTTTCAGGGTCTCCAGCCTTGTCTTCCTGTAAATTTTCTCTTTTAAAGTTCCTTTTCAGTACTCTCTGCCACTGTCAAAACTTGCTTCCAGAAAGAGATCCACTATATCTGTCATTCACAATTGAATTTTAGTCACTGTTACCTCCCTCCATCAGGACTGTTTCTATTGCATGCTTTAGTTCTAACAGTGCCTACAGATTTTCTCATTAGTTTCTTCATTATGTAAATAAGCTGAAGGCAACTTTTAACAATGAAAGGGTTATTGGAAGTGTGTGTTGTGGGGAGGACGTGAGGGACACTTTTGACGCATGCCTCTACATTAACATCCAGAACATCCAATAATAAGATTAGTTTAATGTGTCTGCCCAGTGAAAGGTTATCATGAAATGAGGGATTATCGCACCACGAGCGTGACCTAGAGAGAAAAGTTGTACAATCCTAAAACAAAGTAGCCAAAGAAAAATGTCATCTGCAGAAGCAGAGAGTGTTATAGAAAAAAACAGTGAGATGATTACCCAAGCCCAAAAGATACATTGTAGAGCCGAAGTCACAAATAAGGGACATTTTGCTTCAGCTTTCTATCTCCATAGGGCATGTGTGTACTCACCCGCCCACATGTTCAGGCACCTGCATACCCTTGTTGGAGTCTCCAGAAGTTAAAGAAAAAGGAAGAGACAGAAAAAGAACGATAAATATTTGTTGATGTACTGGAATACTTCACGTCATTGGAAGTCCATTATCTACAAACCCAAGCTCCTCTCAACAAAGTTAAGAAATAAAAAATTAATTCAAAAAACCATCTAATCCCCCAATCAATGACAGAATACCTATTTACTAAAGATCAGACTCTTTGTTCATGCAGGATTGATTCTATAAAGTCCCTCCCTGGACTCTCATTTGTATGGTTTTGAAGCACCTGTTTGACTTTCTAGACAATCCAAAACCAACAATCCACACAACAAATCATTGCACAGCTCCTGTGGTTGGGAAGTTTTTGTTGGGATTCTCATTACCAGTCCACAAATGGGGAGGCAAAAGTGATTCTCATTTTAGACACTGATGAACAGATACTCAGAAGGATTCACTGGCTTGTTTGAAGTCACACAGTGAGGGGCTCAGAGGTTTTCTGAATCCATCTTCTGGTTCCTGCCATGAAACTACTGGTTTTCAAAAGCGTGAGGTTTTTTTTTTTTTTTTCTTGCCCTTGGAAACCTTTGTTCAAACAAATCTTACCCAGAAGCATGAACAAATAGAAAAAAAAAAGCGGAGCTGCTTGCTTAAAGCAGGCATTGGGGGCCCAAAAGTCTGGCGAGACAGTATATTTTCCTTACCAGGAACAGCTTCAGCATCCCACAGTGCTCCAATCATTCATTAATTCATCCAGAAAGTAAATGTATGGAGCTCTGATTTATTTTTCTATTGCTGTTGGAATAAATGACCACACATGTAATGGTGTAAACCAATACAGATTGATGATGATGTGGTGTTGGAGATTCTGAAGTCCAAAATGGGGTTTACTGGGCTAAAACCAAGGAGAGACTGTTTGCCTTCTTGAAGGCCCTGAGAGAGACTCTTCCTTTGAATTTTTGTCAGCTTCTAGGAGCCACCAGCCTTACTTGACTCATGGCCCCTTTCCTCCATGTCAGCAACAGCAAGTCAAGTCCTTGTCCTGTCACATCTTTCTGACCCTTCCTTCCATCACTGCATCTCTTTGGCCAACTGGAACCACTCTGTTTGTAAGGACCGGTGTGATTAGATTAGACTCAGAATCTAGGATTATCTCCCCATCTCAAAGTCCTTCACCTAATCACATCTGCAGAGTCCATTATGCCTTATAAGGCAGTATATTCACACACTCTAAGAATTAGGACATGGCTTTCTTTGCGTCATTATTCTGTCTACTATAAGCACTGTCCCCCTTCCCCAAGGGCCATGTGTTGTGTTTGCCATGGAGACTACAAGGGGCTATATATGGGCATATTGACAGTAAAACTGTGTTGCAAATCATGGCCTGATGATATGGAAGAAATAGGTAAACTAAGAAGCAATCCAACAAAACTAAAAATAAAATTTCAAAATTCATTCAAATAAGTACAGGAATTTGGAGCTCCTTGGAGAAGGGCAGTCACAATCTCATAACCAAAATGCTTTTTCCTCCCTAACTTTATTGAGGTATGACTGACCAATAAAATTATATATATTTAGGGTGTACAGTGGGATGCTTTGATATATGGATACCTTGTGAAATGATGATCCAGTCAGGTTATCCACAGTTACCTCTGTATATGTGTGTTTGTGTGTATGTGTGATGGCAACACTTGAGATTTACTCTCTTAGAAACTTCCAAGTAAATAATACAGTATAATTAGCTGTAGTCAAAATAATGTACATTAGGTCTTCAGAAGTTATAAATGAAAGTTCGTATCCTTTAATCAGTATTTCCCTATTTTCCTTCACCCCGTAGCCACCTTTCTATTCTCTTTGTTATGATGACTTCAACTTTTTTTTCTTTTGAGTCCGATATATATGAGATCATATATTTGTCTTTCTGTGTCTGGCTTATTTCATTTAGTCTTCTCTTTATTTAATGAGAATGAATCATCATGGAAAAGTAAAGTTTAGTATTTCTAGCCACTGTTTAGGAAACCAGGAAAGTGTGTGTACAATATATTAGAATAATTTCTGCATAGAATAATATGGAAAAAATAATTGTCCACTTAAAGTAGTAAGTTGCTCATTTCAGCCCTCTCCTGAGTATACTGATAGGGAAGTATTACTACTGCTGTGCAGAATTCTCTCTACATTTCAACCTTGACTGCTCCTCCATCCCAGTCTCTGGTTACTCCTGAGAGAGTGATTAAATTTTTTGAAAGATGAATATTCCTCAGCAGCAAAGTACCTGACCCTTGAACAACATGAGTTTGAACTGCTTGGACCACTAAGGCAGTATATTCACTCACTCTAAGAATTAGGACATGGCTTTCTTTGCGTCATTATTCTGTCTACTATAAGCACTGTCCCCCTTCCCCAAGGGCCATGTGTTGTGTTTGCCATGGAGACTACAAGGGGCTATATATGGGCATATTGACAGTAAAACTGTGTTGCAAATCATGGCCTGATGATATGGAAGAAATAGGTAAACTAAGAAGCAATCCAACAAAACTAAAAATAAAATTTCAAAATTCATTCAAATAAGTACAGGAATTTGGAGCTCCTTGGAGAAGGGCAGTCACAATCTCATAACCAAAATGCTTTTTCCTCCCTAACTTTATTGAGGTATGACTGACCAATAAAATTATATATATTTAGGGTGTACAGTGGGATGCTTTGATATATGGATACCTTGTGAAATGATGATCCAGTCAGGTTATCCACAGTTACCTCTGTATATGTGTGTTTGTGTGTATGTGTGATGGCAACACTTGAGATTTACTCTCTTAGAAACTTCCAAGTAAATAATACAGTATAATTAGCTGTAGTCAAAATAATGTACATTAGGTCTTCAGAAGTTATAAATGAAAGTTCGTATCCTTTAATCAGTATTTCCCTATTTTCCTTCACCCCGTAGCCACCTTTCTATTCTCTTTGTTATGATGACTTCAACTTTTTTTTCTTTTGAGTCCGTATATATATGAGATCATATATTTGTCTTTCTGTGTCTGGCTTATTTCATTTAGTCTTCTCTTTATTTAATGAGAATGAATCATCATGGAAAAGTAAAGTTTAGTATTTCTAGCCACTGTTTAGGAAACCAGGAAAGTGTGTGTACAATATATTAGAATAATTTCTGCATAGAATAATATGGAAAAAATAATTGTCCACTTAAAGTAGTAAGTTGCTCATTTCAGCCCTCTCCTGAGTATACTGATAGGGAAGTATTACTACTGCTGTGCAGAATTCTCTCTACATTTCAACCTTGACTGCTCCTCCATCCCAGTCTCTGGTTACTCCTGAGAGAGTGATTAAATTTTTTGAAAGATGAATATTCCTCAGCAGCAAAGTACCTGACCCTTGAACAACATGAGTTTGAACTGCTTGGACCACTTATATGTGGATATCAGTGGTAAATACTGAGGTACTGCATAGTCCCAGATTCATTGAATCCCCAGATGCTGAAGAGCCAGGTATAGGGTGGGCCAACTATAAATTATACATGGATGACTCCTGCGTTTCTCAAGGGCCAACTGTATGCACAAAATTAAGTTATAATATCAATATAATAGCTTTAAAATAGTGCTTCATGAATATGTTTCTCAGGAATATTTTTTTAATTATTGAAATATAGTTGATTTACTGTGTTGTGTTAATTTCAGATGTACAGCATAGTGATTCAGTTGCATTCATACATTTCTTTTCATATTCTAGTCCATTATAGTTTATCCCAGATTACTGAATGTGGTTCTCTGTGCTCTATAGTAGGACCTTGTTGTTTATGCATCCTATATGTAACAGGACCTGCTCATCCCAAACTTCTGTTCCCTTCCCTCTCCCATCTTCCCTTACCTTTGGCAACCACAATTGGTTCTCTGTCTGTGAGTCTATTTCTGTTTCATAGGTAAGTTCATTTGTGTCATCTTTTAGATTCCAGATATAAGTGATATCATATGGTGTTTGTCTTTCTCTGACTGACTTAGTATGATAATCTCTATGTCTATTCATGTTGTTAAAAATGACATTATTTCATTCTATTTTTTGGTTAGTATGCCATTGTATACACGTATCACATCTTTATGTTTATCTGTTGATGAACATTTAGGTCATTTCCATGTCTTGGCTATTGTAAAGACATGGCTAGTGCTGTAATAAACACTGAGGTGCATGTATCTTTTCAAATTATAGTTTTCTCCTGTTATATGCTCAGGAATGGGATTGTAGGATCAGATGGCAAATGTATCTTCAGTTTTTTGAGGAACCTCCATACTGTTTTCCACAGTGGCTGCACTACTTTACATTCTCTCAAAAGGGAAATGTGAGTGTTTTAACAATTGAAGTTACTAGCCCTAAGTATTTTTGGATATACTGATAGGAAGTATTACTACTGCTGTGCAGAATTCTCTACATTTCAACCTTGACTGCTCCTCCATCCCAGTCTCTGGTTACTCCTGAGAGAGTGATTAAATTTTTTGAAAGATGAATATTCCTCAGCAGCAAAGTACCTGACCCTTGAACAACATGAGTTTGAACTGCTTGGACCACTTATATGTGGATATCAGTGGTAAATACTGAGGTACTGCATAGTCCCAGATTCATTGAATCCCCAGATGCTGAAGAGCCAGGTATAGGGTGGGCCAACTATAAATTATACATGGATGACTCCTGCGTTTCTCAAGGGCCAACTGTATGCACAAAATTAAGTTATAATATCAATATAATAGCTTTAAAATAGTGCTTCATGAATATGTTTCTCAGGAATATTTTTTTAATTATTGAAATATAGTTGATTTACTGTGTTGTGTTAATTTCAGATGTACAGCATAGTGATTCAGTTGCATTCATACATTTCTTTTCATATTCTAGTCCATTATAGTTTATCCCAGATTACTGAATGTGGTTCTCTGTGCTCTATAGTAGGACCTTGTTGTTTATGCATCCTATATGTAACAGGACCTGCTCATCCCAAACTTCTGTTCCCTTCCCTCTCCCATCTTCCCTTACCTTTGGCAACCACAATTGGTTCTCTGTCTGTGAGTCTATTTCTGTTTCATAGGTAAGTTCATTTGTGTCATCTTTTAGATTCCAGATATAAGTGATATCATATGGTGTTTGTCTTTCTCTGACTGACTTAGTATGATAATCTCTATGTCTATTCATGTTGTTAAAAATGACATTATTTCATTCTATTTTTTGGTTAGTATGCCATTGTATACACGTATCACATCTTTATGTTTATCTGTTGATGAACATTTAGGTCATTTCCATGTCTTGGCTATTGTAAAGACATGGCTAGTGCTGTAATAAACACTGAGGTGCATGTATCTTTTCAAATTATAGTTTTCTCCTGTTATATGCTCAGGAATGGGATTGTAGGATCAGATGGCAAATGTATCTTCAGTTTTTTGAGGAACCTCCATACTGTTTTCCACAGTGGCTGCACTACTTTACATTCTCTCAGGGAAATGTGAGTGTTTTAACAAATTGAAGTTTAGTTCTGACCAAACAAACTCTAATAAACTGAGCACTTTTTCAATTGTTTGTATGTAACTGATCCAAAAAAAATTGCTGTCCTGGTGAAATTATTTTGTAATTGTTATAGAAGTTTTCATTAATATATTTTAATATAGGTCAATTTTTATATATGTTCTTTTAACTATTGAACGATATATAAAAAAATGATAGAAGTTCTGAAAAATGTAAAATATTCAGCTTTAACAAGTTTATCTTCATATGTGTGATATTTGAAAAATTATTCAAGTTTTAGAGAGATGGAATCAGAATCCTCACCAGTGATGTAACATCTTTCTGGGAGTGCTGTGACAGTCTGAGGTGGTGAAGAGGACAGGATTTCGATTTGGGCACACTTGAGCTTTCGTCCTGATCTTACCGCTTAGAAGTCACTGAATCTCTCTTTACCTTGATTTCTTTGTATTCAATATTAGGATAGATAAAGCTTAAATCTTGTTTGTGATCAGCTAGACAAAATGTTTGGTACCTAGTAAAGTATTCAGGAAGTGTAAGCTGTTCTTCGCTTTTGTTCAGAAAGCAGCAACATCCATGCATACATTCGGACATATGCCTGGTGGTACTGATGACCTATAGAATATTCTCTATTTAAAGCCAGGCCCTCTGCTTGAGAGCTAGATCTCACCCCTTCCTGTCATTAAGAACATTGCTGTGATGTCCCTTTCTTCTGATGCCAGTTACATCTCCTACTGGGTCATCCCCATAGGTACAAAGACATCCTGGTTCATCTTTTAGATTCCAGATATAAGTGATATCATATGGTGTTTGTCTTTCTCTGACTGACTTAGTATGATAATCTCTATGTCTATTCATGTTGTTAAAATGACATTATTTCATTCTATTTTTTGGTTAGTATGCCATTGTATACACGTATCACATCTTTATGTTTATCTGTTGATGAACATTTAGGTCATTTCCATGTCTTGGCTATTGTAAAGACATGGCTAGTGCTGTAATAAACACTGAGGTGCATGTATCTTTTCAAATTATAGTTTTCTCCTGTTATATGCTCAGGAATGGGATTGTAGGATCAGATGGCAAATGTATCTTCAGTTTTTTGAGGAACCTCCATACTGTTTTCCACAGTGGCTGCACTACTTTACATTCTCTCAGGGAAATGTGAGTGTTTTAACAAATTGAAGTTTAGTTCTGACCAAACAAACTCTAATAAACTGAGCACTTTTTCAATTGTTTGTATGTAACTGATCCAAAAAAAATTGCTGTCCTGGTGAAATTATTTTGTAATTGTTATAGAAGTTTTCATTAATATATTTTAATATAGGTCAATTTTTATATATGTTCTTTTAACTATTGAACGATATATAAAAAAATGATAGAAGTTCTGAAAAATGTAAAATATTCAGCTTTAACAAGTTTATCTTCATATGTGTGATATTTGAAAAATTATTCAAGTTTTAGAGAGATGGAATCAGAATCCTCACCAGTGATGTAACATCTTTCTGGG
Organism: Tragulus kanchil; assembly: GCA_022376925.1. NCBI lineage: Eukaryota > Metazoa > Chordata > Mammalia > Artiodactyla > Tragulidae > Tragulus > Tragulus kanchil. The sequence goes on along the minus strand of JAIOJX010000004.1, from coordinate 236,650,383 downwards.
AGTGCTGTGACAGTCTGAGGTGGTGAAGAGGACAGGATTTCGATTTGGGCACACTTGAGCTTTCGTCCTGATCTTACCGCTTAGAAGTCACTGAATCTCTCTTTACCTTGATTTCTTTGTATTCAATATTAGGATAGATAAAGCTTAAATCTTGTTTGTGATCAGCTAGACAAAATGTTTGGTACCTAGTAAAGTATTCAGGAAGTGTAAGCTGTTCTTCGCTTTTGTTCAGAAAGCAGCAACATCCATGCATACATTCGGACATATGCCTGGTGGTACTGATGACCTATAGAATATTCTCTATTTAAAGCCAGGCCCTCTGCTTGAGAGCTAGATCTCACCCCTTCCTGTCATTAAGAACATTGCTGTGATGTCCCTTTCTTCTGATGCCAGTTACATCTCCTACTGGGTCATCCCCATAGGTACAAAGACATCCTGGTATTTCTACCATCTTACAAATAAAGCTCTCCTCCTATCTCAACCTAATTCCTCAACTTCCGTCTCACTTTGTTTTTATTTCTTTGTTTGCTTATTTGCTTTCCTTTGGAAGACACTTCCTTGAAAACGTTGTCTGTGTGTTTCTAAACACTCACCTCTCCTGCTCTCTCCAGTCCAGGCCTGCCTGCCCTTTCCCAAGCTGCTTCAATATTGTTAATGTCACCAGTGACCTTCCTGCTGCTTAATTGTGTGATCAGTTCTCAGTCCTCATCTTACTTAACCTATTAGGAGTATTTGACGTAGTTCATAATTTGACCTTCTCTTTAAGGTACTTTTTCTTTTTTAACTTGGGTCCCTCCTTTTCCTCTGGCTCTCTCTCAGGCTTCTTTGTGTGTTCTAAATCTTTTGCCAGACTTCTTAAGGTCGGAGCACCACAGGCCCAGTTCTTTGTTCTTTTTCCTATTTGTATTCACTCCTTTGATGGTCTCATCCACTCTTTTGCTCAAAACTCCATTTGTATCAAAGGCTATCATATTTATATATCCAGCCCAAACTTCCCTTCTCAATCCAGATTCAAATATCCTGACCTAGTTTCCTCACTAGGATATCTCAAAGACATCTCAAACTGAGCACATCTAAAACTTTACTCTTGCTCTGTCACCCCCAAACCTTCTCTACTCCCTCAAGCCTTCTCCATATCAGTTGATGGTAACAATGTCCATCCTGTTGCTCAGACCAGAATCCTTGGAGACATCCTTGACTCTCTCTCAAAGCACATTCCAGTATCAGGAAGCCCCACCAGCTCAGTCATCAGGAGGCATCTGGAATCTTAAGCAGCTCTATGTGGTGCACTGCTACAACCATTTCTTGCTTAGATTATAGCAGTAGTTCCAAATTGGTCTCTCTGTTTCTACCTATTATTGGTCTAAAGTCTGAGTCTGTTTTCATCACAGCAATCAAAGTGACCTTTTTAAAAATTAAAAAACTCTTAGGAAAATAATTTATATTTTTAGGGCATTTCACAGCAAAATTGAGAAGAAGATACAAAGATTTTCCTCACCCCCTTTACTCCCACCCATCCAGTCCCTCCTCCATTATCAATAATCCCCCCTCCAAGAGTGGAGCATTTGTTACAATTGATGAACCAACAGTGACACATCTTAATCATCCAGAGCCCACTGTCTACACTAGGGTTTACTCTTGCTATTGTGCATTCTATGTGTTTAGACAGGTGTATAATAACACGTATTCATAATTATAGTATCATATATGGTGCTTGCACTGTACCAGGTGTCCTCTCGGCTCTGTGTATGGGCTTCCACGGTGGCTCAGTGGTGGAAGCTCAGTAGTAAAAACACCCGCCCACTAATGCAGGAGATACAAGTTCCATCCCTGAGTCAGGAATATCCCCTGGAGAAGGAAATGGCAACCCACTCAAGTATTTTTGCCTGGAAAATTCCATACAGAGAGTAGCCTGGTGGGCCACAGTCCATTGGGTCTCAAAGAGTGGGGCATGACTGAGCAACCATGCATGCATGCTCTGTCTGTGCATCCCTCCCGCTCCACCCCTGGCAACACTGATTTTTTTACTGTTTGCATGGTGGTTTAGTCGCTAAGTCATGTCTGACTCTTGTGACCCCATGGACTGTAGCCTGCCAGGTTCCTCTGTCCATGGGATTCTCCAGGCAAGAATACTGGAGTGGGTTGCCAGTTTCTTCTCCAGAGAATCTTCCCAATCCAGGAATCAAACGTGGGTCTCCTGCATGACAGGCAGATTCTTTACCAATTGAGCTACGAGGGAAGCCACTATTTGCGTAGTTTTGACTTTTCCATAGTTTTGCATAGTTTTGATGTCATTGGAGTTGGAATCAAATGGTGTGTAGCATTTTCAGACTGGCTTCTTCATATGGTAATATGCATTTGTTTCCTCTATATCTTTTTCATGGCTTCATAGCTCATTTCTTTTTAGTGCTGAGTAAAAGTCCATTGCCCAGATATACCACAGTTGTCTATTTACCTGCTGAAGGACATTCTGGTTATTTCCAAGTTTTGGCAATTTTGAATTAGTGGCTATAAAAATCAGTGAGCAGGTTTTTTTATGGACACATATTTTCAACTCCTTGGGATAGGATCAAGGAACATGATTGCTGGATCATATGGTAAGTGTAGGTCCAGTTTTGTATGAAACTACCAAACAGGTTTTTCTTTTTAATTGTATAAAATACCTCCTATCATAATACAACATCTCTCCTATGCTTAAAAATCCTTCAGTGAATCCCTCGCCATTCATAGTAGAAGTCGAAAATCTAGATCAGTATATAAGACCCTATATGATCTGGCCTCTGTTCTCTTTGACATCATCACTTTCATTGCTCCCTGCTTTATACTTGTATGTCTGCATGCTTAAGTTGCTTCAGCCAAGACCACACGCTGCTGGTAGAGAATAATAGGCATTGTAATCCCAAGCCCTTGACTATGATCTAAATTTTCTTTTTTCATGTTATACTTTCAACATACCATATAATTTGGTTATTTATCATGTTTTTATTGGTTATGGTCTCCCTTCTCTCACTAAAAGCTAAGCTTTGTTAGAACTGGGATTTTGCTAATCCCAAGTGGGGCATGACTGAGCAACCATGCATGCATGCTCTGGCTGTGCATCCCTCCCGCTCCACCCCTGGCAACACTGATTTTTTTACTGTTTGCATGGTGGTTTAGTCGCTAAGTCATGTCTGACTCTTGTGACCCCATGGACTGTAGCCTGCCAGGTTCCTCTGTCCATGGGATTCTCCAGGCAAGAATACTGGAGTGGGTTGCCAGTTTCTTCTCCAGAGAATCTTCCCAATCCAGGAATCAAACGTGGGTCTCCTGCATGACAGGCAGATTCTTTACCAATTGAGCTACGAGGGAAGCCACTATTTGCGTAGTTTTGACTTTTCCATAGTTTTGCATAGTTTTGATGTCATTGGAGTTGGAATCAAATGGTGTGTAGCATTTTCAGACTGGCTTCTTCATATGGTAATATGCATTTGTTTCCTCTATATCTTTTTCATGGCTTCATAGCTCATTTTTTTTTAGTGCTGAGTAAAAGTCCATTGCCCAGATATACCACAGTTGTCTATTTACCTGCTGAAGGACATTCTGGTTATTTCCAAGTTTTGGCAATTTTGAATTAGTGGCTATAAAAATCAGTGAGCAGGTTTTTTTATGGACACATATTTTCAACTCCTTGGGATAGGATCAAGGAACATGATTGCTGGATCATATGGTAAGTGTAGGTCCAGTTTTGTATGAAACTACCAAACAGGTTTTTCTTTTTAATTGTATAAAATACCTCCTATCATAATACAACATCTCTCCTATGCTTAAAAATCCTTCAGTGAATCCCTCGCCATTCATAGTAGAAGTCGAAAATCTAGATCAGTATATAAGACCCTATATGATCTGGCCTCTGTTCTCTTTGACATCATCACTTTCATTGCTCCCTGCTTTATACTTGTATGTCTGCATGCTTAAGTTGCTTCAGCCAAGACCACACGCTGCTGGTAGAGAATAATAGGCATTGTAATCCCAAGCCCTTGACTATGATCTAAATTTTCTTTTTTCATGTTATACTTTCAACATACCATATAATTTGGTTATTTATCATGTTTTTATTGGTTATGGTCTCCCTTCTCTCACTAAAAGCTAAGCTTTGTTAGAACTGGGATTTTTGCAATTTTTTAAACTAATATATCCCTACCATTAGAACAGTGTCTAGTCCACAGTAGTATTAGGTGCTTAATAAATATTTGCTGAATGAATGATTGAGTGAACAAATATTTGTGTAGTGTTTCTTTAGTGTCAGACATAAGACATGGTGAAGAGAAATCAACAGAATTTCTGCCCTTATTTCTTTTTGTTGTTGTTGTTCAGTCTTACTGGGATATAATTGACATACACACTGTATTAAGTTTAACATGTACAATATAATGATTTGACGCATGTACATCATGAAGTGATGACCATATTAAGATTAGTGAATATCTGCCATCTTGTACAGATACAAAGTTTAATAGAAATTTCTTCCTTGTGATAAGAATGCTTGGAATTTCTTCTCGACAGCTTTCATATATAACATACGTCAGTGTTAATTATATTTATCACGCTGTGCACTGCATCCCTAGTACTTATTACCTTATAACAGACAGTTTGTATCTTTTGGCCACCTTCATCCAATTTCCCCCTCCTTCATACCTGTGCCTTTATATTTCTTACAGCCTAGAATATGAACATGGTTATTAGTGAGATTAGGCCTTTATAGAGATCCTTAGGAAGGATTCCAAATTCATATCTTGAAAGAGGGTGTCAGAGGAATATATTTCAAGGGAGAGTTAGACCTTAGCAATGATAGTGTAAGAAAAACTTTGAGTTTAATATGAAGGGAGACTAAGTTTTAGAGGAGATGTTATGTGCTGGGATTGGTCAAAATGCAGAAACCCTTGATTGAATCATTTACACCAGCGGTTCCCAACCTTTTTGGCACCAGGGACCCAGTTTCGTAGAACACAGTTTTTCCCACGGACCCAAGTGGGTTTGGGGAGCTGGTTTCCAGATGATTCAAGCTCATTACATCTGTTGTGCCCTTCTTTTCTATTATTATTACATTAGTTCCATCTAGGATCATCAGGAATTAGATCCTGGAGGTTTTATTGTATAATATGATCTAAATTTTCTTTTTTCATGTTATACTTTCAACATACCATATAATTTGGTTATTTATCATGTTTTTATTGGTTATGGTCTCCCTTCTCTCACTAAAAGCTAAGCTTTGTTAGAACTGGGATTTTTGCAATTTTTTAAACTAATATATCCCTACCATTAGAACAGTGTCTAGTCCACAGTAGTATTAGGTGCTTAATAAATATTTGCTGAATGAATGATTGAGTGAACAAATATTTGTGTAGTGTTTCTTTAGTGTCAGACATAAGACATGGTGAAGAGAAATCAACAGAATTTCTGCCCTTATTTCTTTTTGTTGTTGTTGTTCAGTCTTACTGGGATATAATTGACATACACACTGTATTAAGTTTAACATGTACAATATAATGATTTGACGCATGTACATCATGAAGTGATGACCATATTAAGATTAGTGAATATCTGCCATCTTGTACAGATACAAAGTTTAATAGAAATTTCTTCCTTGTGATAAGAATGCTTGGAATTTCTTCTCGACAGCTTTCATATATAACATACGTCAGTGTTAATTATATTTATCACGCTGTGCACTGCATCCCTAGTACTTATTACCTTATAACAGACAGTTTGTATCTTTTGGCCACCTTCATCCAATTTCCCCCTCCTTCATACCTGTGCCTTTATATTTCTTACAGCCTAGAATATGAACATGGTTATTAGTGAGATTAGGCCTTTATAGAGATCCTTAGGAAGGATTCCAAATTCATATCTTGAAAGAGGGTGTCAGAGGAATATATTTCAAGGGAGAGTTAGACCTTAGCAATGATAGTGTAAGAAAAACTTTGAGTTTAATATGAAGGGAGACTAAGTTTTAGAGGAGATGTTATGTGCTGGGATTGGTCAAAATGCAGAAACCCTTGATTGAATCATTTACACCAGCGGTTCCCAACCTTTTTGGCACCAGGGACCCAGTTTCGTAGAACACAGTTTTTCCCACGGACCCAAGTGGGTTTGGGGAGCTGGTTTCCAGATGATTCAAGCTCATTACATCTGTTGTGCCCTTCTTTTCTATTATTATTACATTAGTTCCATCTAGGATCATCAGGAATTAGATCCTGGAGGTTGGGACCCCTGATGTACACAATTTAGTCCTCATTTTGGTCCAAGGGAGATGATGCTATAAAGAGTGGGATCCCACCCTGCCCCAAGTAGCCTTAAACAAAATTAAGCAGGATTACTGCTAAAACACATAGATTACAATGATAAAACAATACAAGGATTCTGGTTTTGTTTACACACCATTATTATCTATGCAGGTAACGTAGAAATTTTAGTAAATGATAATTGTAACTTGATCTAGTCTAATATCTATTTAACTGGCAGATATTAATTGAAAATAATCCAGTTCCATTTAATACATGGCTGGTTACATAATAAGTAGGAAAGATTTCTAGCCATGTGCAGATGGGCCTTTGTGTAATTTTAAGATGCCAAAGATGAATGTTTATTCATAAAAGAACTCAGATTTTAAAATATCATCACATCTCCATGCCTTTGCTCATGCTATTTGTTTTTCCTGAAATGCTCATCCCTTCCTGGTTAACTCTTGCAAATTCCTCCTCCGTCCTCCAGAATCCAGCCAGTCACTTTTTCTCTGTGGCTTTCCTTGGCACTCTCCTTCTGCCAGGAGTTCTCTCCCTGGCGGTTAATTGATTAATTGCTTCCTCCTCTGAGTTCCCAAAGCATTTATCACAGGGTCTATGACTGGCTCAGTCCTTGTCTCACGCTACATGCTCAATGTGTATGTGTGTGCTCATTTGTATCAGCTTGTATCTGACTCCTTGCGACCCCATGGATGGTAGCCCACCAGGCTCCTGTTCATGGAGTCTCCAGGCAAGAATACTGGAGTGGGTTACCAGTTCTTCTTCCAAGGAATCTTCCTGACCCAGGGACTGAACCCCTGATCTCCTGCATTGCAGGCAGATTGCTTACTGTCTGAGCCACCAAGGAAACCCACATGCTCAGTAAATAGGTATCAAATTTGAAGCGTTAGACTCTTTTTTAACCTTGATCACTGATTCAGCCAGCAAATATGTATCAGGAACTTTTTACATTCCAGGTACGGTTATGTGCTTTAAAGATACTGAGGGAGGGGGCAGGAAAACAGATGTCCCAATCTTTAGAAATGTAAAATATAGGGTAATAATAAGAAATAAGCCGGCACAAAAGTAACTATTTAACATGACTGTGAGTTATTGTGAAAGAGAGGTAGGGGTCGGTGTGTGTGTGTGTGTGCATGAGTAATTACTTCATGCTAGTGTTCAAGAATGTCTTCCATTTGACTAAGAAAGTATTTTCCCTTATTAAATGCCTAAACAGCTGTGATTCAAAACAATGATTTTTTTTTGATGTCTCACAAACTAGGTTGAAGTCTATCATAGGTCTAAATCTCTCTCCCTCACTGTAACTGGGTGTCCTATTAGGTTATTGGATTAAAGCAGTGCTTAGGGTTTTGCTGTTACTTGCCAAACAGTCTACATTTAAAGTAGAGAAGGTTTCTTTTGGTGCCTTGAGGTACGCATTTTATGCATTCCCTAGTTTTTAGAAAATACCTTAAGTGATAACTCCTTTACCTGTTGCTACACGTTCATTCCTAATTGCAATTGGGGAACTGCCCATGGAAAGCTTTTGACAGAAGTTAATGATACTTAAAATGAAAAATCCAAACCATATTTTAACTGAGGATTTTTGTAAAATTTGGTCAGCATAGTTTGTATGCAAAGCAGCTAGCAGTATTTAAGCCAGTAGTACTAAAACAAAACAAGGTAGATTATCTGTTCCACATTAAGGCAGAAAATGTTAGTTGTTTCTAGTTTGAGTGACTATGGATTTTCACTGATGGTCACCAGCATTTTTTCTGTTTTCAGAAAATGTTTTTTGTTTTTTGGTTGTACTTTAGCGACCCCATGGATGGTAGCCCACCAGGCTCCTGTTCATGGAGTCTCCAGGCAAGAATACTGGAGTGGGTTACCAGTTCTTCTTCCAAGGAATCTTCCTGACCCAGGGACTGAACCCCTGATCTCCTGCATTGCAGGCAGATTGCTTACTGTCTGAGCCACCAAGGAAACCCACATGCTCAGTAAATAGGTATCAAATTTGAAGCGTTAGACTCTTTTTTAACCTTGATCACTGATTCAGCCAGCAAATATGTATCAGGAACTTTTTACATTCCAGGTACGGTTATGTGCTTTAAAGATACTGAGGGAGGGGGCAGGAAAACAGATGTCCCAATCTTTAGAAATGTAAAATATAGGGTAATAATAAGAAATAAGCCGGCACAAAAGTAACTATTTAACATGACTGTGAGTTATTGTGAAAGAGAGGTAGGGGTCGGTGTGTGTGTGTGTGTGTGCATGAGTAATTACTTCATGCTAGTGTTCAAGAATGTCTTCCATTTGACTAAGAAAGTATTTTCCCTTATTAAATGCCTAAACAGCTGTGATTCAAAACAATGATTTTTTTTTGATGTCTCACAAACTAGGTTGAAGTCTATCATAGGTCTAAATCTCTCTCCCTCACTGTAACTGGGTGTCCTATTAGGTTATTGGATTAAAGCAGTGCTTAGGGTTTTGCTGTTACTTGCCAAACAGTCTACATTTAAAGTAGAGAAGGTTTCTTTTGGTGCCTTGAGGTACGCATTTTATGCATTCCCTAGTTTTTAGAAAATACCTTAAGTGATAACTCCTTTACCTGTTGCTACACGTTCATTCCTAATTGCAATTGGGGAACTGCCCATGGAAAGCTTTTGACAGAAGTTAATGATACTTAAAATGAAAAATCCAAACCATATTTTAACTGAGGATTTTTGTAAAATTTGGTCAGCATAGTTTGTATGCAAAGCAGCTAGCAGTATTTAAGCCAGTAGTACTAAAACAAAACAAGGTAGATTATCTGTTCCACATTAAGGCAGAAAATGTTAGTTGTTTCTAGTTTGAGTGACTATGGATTTTCACTGATGGTCACCAGCATTTTTTCTGTTTTCATTTAGACTTGGATTATCACTTGCATTTATCTTCTACTGCTCCTATTTAATCCTCTCGTCCACACTCAAGGGATCTGCAGGAACCGTGTGACTGATGATGTGAAAGACGTTACAAAATTGGTAAGGAACGCTTTCAGTTGCTCACTTTTTCTTACACTTTTTGAAAAAGATTTCCTTTTTTCTTGCCCTGAATCAGAGATCAGGAGAGAAGTCACTGGGTTAACGCTAAAGGGTCTGTAGAGCTCAGGTCAGGAGATATTTAAGGTCGCGGAGCAACTTATTGGTAAAGTCGGTCTGTTGCACCTCACTTCAGTGACTGTTTCTTTGCTGGTCTCTTCATCTCCTTTGCAGGCAGTGAAGGACACTGCCAGGTTCACCGTGTGCTGATGTGCCGGCACTAGCTTGTTCCCCGTTACCTCCTAAGAGTATTTTATTTCCCCTCCACATGCCTTCCTACTCTTCTCTAAGGAGCTCAACTAAAGGTGATCTGAGATGTTCATTTTTGCCATTCCAACTGCCTGAAGACTCCGTTATGTGCAGGCAGGTGTTTGCTCCCTCAATAAACACAGTTGGAGTAATTTGTTGCGCAAATGTTGACCAGATACATCTCCCACATCCGTCCCACTGGAACTCTTCCCTCAGCAAAAGCCATTTTACTCTGATGCCACTTGGTCCCTGCCAGCTTCATGCCACGCTTCTCTTACGATCCAGACCGCAGAATGGGAGGGCATACCACTGCCTCGGAAATGCATTTCTTCCAAACCTCACCATCTAGTGGCAGTTGTGTTCATTTGAGCTGCTCTGTGTGCTTTTGAGATGAACAAAGTTTGAGAAGCCATTTTGTGTTTGTGGTTCGAAAGAGCTGAGCGGCCATCAGTTATTTAGAATATTGTTTAGAGAGTAGAGTGATGTGAGAATAGGAAAGAAATGAAGGTTGTAGTACGTAGAAAAGAAAGAAAAGTATTTCGTTGAGATATTTATCTTCCCTATCTTGATGTGCATTTCCTGATTTATATGTTGTATTTTGGGTTCATAACCAAACTTCAAAACAGAAGTTTAATGCTATGATCTAGTCTTGCTAGCTTAGTTTCAATGCAGAATTAAGAATATATACACACACACACACACACACACACACAGCCCATGTAGATTTCTTTGGATACCTGCAAACTCCAGGTTTAAAAATATTCTCTGGTACAATACCTGAAGGTGTATCAAGGTATATCATCATGTTTTATTTGAGGAGTTGGTGACCCAGGCAATGCAGTATTTGCCTACTATATGCTCAGCTGGCTTTAAGAATGGGAGTGGGACAGTACTTTCTTCAAAGCATAGATCATGATCCTTTTCCTCAAGTTGCTTGTTAGTTTATGACCCAAGGAACTATACTAAAAATAAAATTTTTATATTCAAAATTTGATATAGGTCAAAGGCCCTCATGAAATATTTATTTGATGAATGAAGTAAAAATATACATCAGTGTGGCATTTATGAAAGTCACAGGTGTCTGGGCCCCATTGATTTAACAGGTCTGAGGAAGGGCTCCAGGCATATCCCTTTTAAAGATATTCCTTAAAGGAGGTTTAAGGACATTGCTCTAGATGGTCTATATTGTTAAAGTTTATGGAGACCAAAACACCTTGACCTTAATTTAACCTGATTTCTTATTATGACTAGTTTTATCTATGTTGTATGGATCTATATAAATGTTAGATCAATGTGAGTCTCCAAAATATATTTTAAGTTGGGTAGAGCTGGGAAATTACAACTGTCATGGGGCTGTATGTCAAACTGTGGAGCTAAAATGAGCTGAAGTGGTCCTGGGGTCCAATTTCAAATATGGGTGAAGTCTAAAATGGTTTTAGGGTCCACTTTGAAATCGACGGCAAGGAATGAAGGGCAAGGATAGAAGGTGATGGTGTATCTGTGTGCTTTTGAGATGAACAAAGTTTGAGAAGCCATTTTGTGTTTGTGGTTCGAAAGAGCTGAGCGGCCATCAGTTATTTAGAATATTGTTTAGAGAGTAGAGTGATGTGAGAATAGGAAAGAAATGAAGGTTGTAGTACGTAGAAAAGAAAGAAAAGTATTTCGTTGAGATATTTATCTTCCCTATCTTGATGTGCATTTCCTGATTTATATGTTGTATTTTGGGTTCATAACCAAACTTCAAAACAGAAGTTTAATGCTATGATCTAGTCTTGCTAGCTTAGTTTCAATGCAGAATTAAGAATATATACACACACACACACACACACACACACAGCCCATGTAGATTTCTTTGGATACCTGCAAACTCCAGGTTTAAAAATATTCTCTGGTACAATACCTGAAGGTGTATCAAGGTATATCATCATGTTTTATTTGAGGAGTTGGTGACCCAGGCAATGCAGTATTTGCCTACTATATGCTCAGCTGGCTTTAAGAATGGGAGTGGGACAGTACTTTCTTCAAAGCATAGATCATGATCCTTTTCCTCAAGTTGCTTGTTAGTTTATGACCCAAGGAACTATACTAAAAATAAAATTTTATATTCAAAATTTGATATAGGTCAAAGGCCCTCATGAAATATTTATTTGATGAATGAAGTAAAAATATACATCAGTGTGGCATTTATGAAAGTCACAGGTGTCTGGGCCCCATTGATTTAACAGGTCTGAGGAAGGGCTCCAGGCATATCCCTTTTAAAGATATTCCTTAAAGGAGGTTTAAGGACATTGCTCTAGATGGTCTATATTGTTAAAGTTTATGGAGACCAAAACACCTTGACCTTAATTTAACCTGATTTCTTATTATGACTAGTTTTATCTATGTTGTATGGATCTATATAAATGTTAGATCAATGTGAGTCTCCAAAATATATTTTAAGTTGGGTAGAGCTGGGAAATTACAACTGTCATGGGGCTGTATGTCAAACTGTGGAGCTAAAATGAGCTGAAGTGGTCCTGGGGTCCAATTTCAAATATGGGTGAAGTCTAAAATGGTTTTAGGGGTCCACTTTGAAATACGACGGCAAGGAATGAAGGGCAAGGATAGAAGGTGATGGTGTATCTGACCACAGGCTGAGAATGTCCAAAATTAAAATGGTATTTAAGAAAAAATACTTGTCAGTAATTTTTTTTCTTAATGAGCATCACTTCATGTGAAATGTCAAGTCAGTATTTTCAAGTGGCGTTAGGTATTATAAGCACCTTCTAAGATTTTCCATTCGTTTGTCTTTAACCACCTGCTTATTTTCAGTCTGTTACCTATCAGTTGCTACAGTGAAAAATGGCAAGAAACATTGAGAAAGAAATGCCAGGAAAGAAATACTTATTAACACTAAAATATTAATATAATTTCTTTCCCCAAGGGGAAATGTAAAATCATTAAACTGAAAAAGGTCTTATTTTCTCTCTTCCAGAAACTGACTCAGAGGGGAATTTTTTAATTTCAAGAGTTGATCTAAATGCAATTAGTGTGTTTAAGTTGGATTATTGGGGCAGGGGGAAGAGTCAAGTTAATAACACAAAAGGATTTAGAAGATCACTTCTAACTGAATAAAGATCTACTTAATGCAGAGCCAGTACTTCATAGAGTATGACATTGAAAGATATAAAATAATCCTTAGTCTCAGAGTGTGTATAATCTAATTTGGAGGCTAAGTCATCTCTATGAACACATGAAAGCAGATCACTAATAGTACAATAACCATGTGAAATGATGTCATTTAAAAGATTTTCTGGTAAACTATTGGACCCAACCTGCTCTTTGACCTTAGATAAGATGCTACCTTTTAAAATCTCAGTTCTACTTCCCAATTTTGTGGTGTAGATTTAAATAGAAACTGTATATACAATTTTTTAACCATACTTATTGTCACATAATCTCTCTGTGCCTCAGTTTCCTCATCAGTATAATAGATTAATAGTACAATTGACTTTTGAACCACACAGTGGTTAGCAATGCCAACCTTCTGGCAGTGGAAAAGCCATCTCACAGATTGTAGTTGGCCCTCTGCACCTAAGGTTCCTCCCTAGCTGTGGCTTTGCATCCATGGATTCAACAACTGTGGATTGTGTACTACTGCAGTATTTACTATTGAAAAAACTAGAAGTATGAGTAGACTCACATGGTTCAAACACATGTTGTTCAAGGGTTAACTGTACTTAACCTCATAGAGTGATTTTAGAGATTAAATAAAAGAACAGTGCTAGAAACATAAGTGCCTGCTAAATAGTATTTGTTAGTCATGGTGGTTTAGGGCTTCCCTGGTGGCTCAGCAGTAAAGAATCCATCTGCCTAAGCAGGAGATGTGGCTTTGATCCCTGGGTCAGAAAGGGCCCCCTGAAAGAAGAAATGGCAACTCACTTCAGTAATTTTGCCTGAATAATCCCGTGGACAGTGGAGTCTGGTAGGCTACCGTCCATGGGGTCACAAAGAGTTGGACACAACTTAGCAACTGAGGACAGAATGGTAGTGAATTGATGTTTTGGGAGTCATAGGATACTGGAGCCAAATTTAGAGGATTTAGAAGTGCAGCAATAGGGAAGACCCAAGAGTGGTGAAGTCTAGCTCCTGGTCCCATTACCTGTGCTATCATCTATGACAGTGATTTTCAGACTGGCTTCAAGATGCTACCCCAGCAGCTCTGCTCTTATTTAAGTGTCTGGGTTTCTAAATAAGACATGGGTGGAACAAAGAATTGAGCTTGTGGAAAAATGTTTGCGAACCACGGTTTTTATTCAAAAAAATTTTGGGGGGGGCAGGGGAGGGCAAGGCAGGTTGGGGAGGGAGGGGGGCGGGTGGGCCACTTCTATTGGTCTTTCATTTATCTATTTTTATCCATCTTTTGTTCTTTGACCCATGTGGGCCTCCCATTGCAGTGACCTCTGTTGTCGCAGAGTACCAGCTCTGGGCGCATGTGCTCCAGAGCTCCGGCTCGGTAAATGGACACATCGGTCCAGCTGCTCCATGGTACATGGGATCTTCCCAGGCCAGGGATCGAACTGGCACCCCTTGCACTGCAAGGTGATGTCCTTACCCACTGGACCACCAGATGTTTTGCAGAATATCATGTGAGAACCATCATCGCAATCTCTAGGGTCCTTATGAAAAGTATAGCTATGAGGGCCCTGCCTTAGAAATACTGAATCGCAGTTTGGGGAGATAAGATGTAGGAAGCTTTATGCTACCAACTAGAATCCCAGGTGATAGTCATTTGTATAGAAGTGTCAGGACTGTGGAGATCATAATATTGGACTTATAATATGGGGTTGTTTCCATGTTTGAAAAGAAGTGGAGTTCCCATCCTTAGCGTAAAGTTAGAAACATAAGTGCCTGCTAAATAGTATTTGTTAGTCATGGTGGTTTAGGGCTTCCCTGGTGGCTCAGCAGTAAAGAATCCATCTGCCTAAGCAGGAGATGTGGCTTTGATCCCTGGGTCAGAAAGGGCCCCCTGAAAGAAGAAATGGCAACTCACTTCAGTAATTTTGCCTGAATAATCCCGTGGACAGTGGAGTCTGGTAGGCTACCGTCCATGGGGTCACAAAGAGTTGGACACAACTTAGCAACTGAGGACAGAATGGTAGTGAATTGATGTTTTGGGAGTCATAGGATACTGGAGCCAAATTTAGAGGATTTAGAAGTGCAGCAATAGGGAAGACCCAAGAGTGGTGAAGTCTAGCTCCTGGTCCCATTACCTGTGCTATCATCTATGACAGTGATTTTCAGACTGGCTTCAAGATGCTACCCCAGCAGCTCTGCTCTTATTTAAGTGTCTGGGTTTCTAAATAAGACATGGGTGGAACAAAGAATTGAGCTTGTGGAAAAATGTTTGCGAACCACGGTTTTTATTCAAAAAAATTTTGGGGGGGGCAGGGGAGGGCAAGGCAGGTTGGGGAGGGAGGGGGCGGGTGGGCCACTTCTATTGGTCTTTCATTTATCTATTTTATCCATCTTTTGTTCTTTGACCCATGTGGGCCTCCCATTGCAGTGACCTCTGTTGTCGCAGAGTACCAGCTCTGGGCGCATGTGCTCCAGAGCTCCGGCTCGTAAATGGACACATCGGTCCAGCTGCTCCATGGTACATGGGATCTTCCCAGGCCAGGGATCGAACTGGCACCCCTTGCACTGCAAGGTGATGTCCTTACCCACTGGACCACCAGATGTTTTGCAGAATATCATGTGAGAACCATCATCGCAATCTCTAGGGTCCTTATGAAAAGTATAGCTATGAGGGCCCTGCCTTAGAAATACTGAATCGCAGTTTGGGGAGATAAGATGTAGGAAGCTTTATGCTACCAACTAGAATCCCAGGTGATAGTCATTTGTATAGAAGTGTCAGGACTGTGGAGATCATAATATTGGACTTATAATATGGGGTTGTTTCCATGTTTGAAAAGAAGTGGAGTTCCCATCCTTAGCGTAAAACTCAGTGATTTCACTAATTTGAACAGCAACATGAGTGGCTTTGAGTTTTATGGCTATAGATCATTGTGGCACCTCTCTAGAAAACAGTGGGACAGAAAAGCATCTTGAAGTAGGTCAGGCTTACTGGGGTGTTTGAATAATAGCTCTGCTGTTACCCAGCTGTGTGACTTTGAACAAGAAAACATCTCTGAACCTTTCTGGGATTCAACTTCTGGTTTTGAAAATGAGGAATTAGGACATGATCAATAGTTCTTAATCTAGGATTCATAAACTTTTCAAACTCTTGCAAATGGAATGCCAAATGATGCCTATATGTGCCTTGTGTGTTTCTAAGAAGAACATGTATAATTTTCATCTGCTTCCCAGAGACAACTGTGAGCCCCACAAAGATAAGAACTACCAAATTGGATAACTTGGGGGAGGCCCTTTTTAGCTCTGAGATTCTTTTATTCTATAGTGATACTTCAAATTGTACATTTTGGAATAATCCAGTTATGCTTTGCCTAAAAGAGGTTATATCAGACAGGAGGGTTTGCTGGCTTTGCAGGCATAACCTTGGTACATTTTATCTGAGAAAAAGAAAGTAAGTTGAGAATATCTTTTTTGCTGTGCTTATTGTCAGCTGAAATTATCGTTTGCCAATTCTGCCAGCTCTGCCTTTGTTTCAGGTGGCAGCTTGCACTGTGCCCACAGACCTTAAGCTTGTTTGCTTGGGGTGATTCCCATGTCACAGGAGCACATGGTTGGTGACTTTACTGTCATTTTCTTTTTAATTTCTTCTTGGACATTTTGTACTTCCCCTATAGTCCCCATGGTTTCCATTTGAAACCTTTCTGGCATGTTTACACAGCATAATAGTTCATCTATTTACAGAACATTTTGCTTTGTTTCTAAAAAATGTTGCAAGACTTGTGTTAAATGACAAACTCAGACCTATCTAAAGAAAGAGTCAAATATTTGGGAAGGGGGTGAATCAAACTTTAAAAACTTGTATCTTTGGGATGGTTCGACTGCAGTTTTTAATGAGTGTGTTCATATAAGAAGGAATCCGAATATTGAAATAGTTCAAGTTAGTTTTTCCTTCTATTCTTCCTGTTTCCTTCATTTATGATCATTTTTCTTCAGTTGGGGGAATTTAATTGAATGTGACTTTGCTGCTTTTTGGAAACATTTTTATCTTTATCTGTTGAGTAATTATTGGTCTTCCTTAAAATGTTTAAGGCAGGTTGTCATTCTAGTCCCATCTTGTAAAAGTGAAATCATACAGTCTTTTCAAGGTCAGACTACAAGGGGTAAAGGGTAGGGTAAAGTCAGGAATTTGTGGTTTTCCGGGTCTTGTTGTAGGCAGTTACTTTAAATAGATTATATTAATACATGGCTCATTGTTTAACATAATAGGAAATTGTAAAAATATTGTTAGATAACAGATTTCACACTTTGGACAGTTTTGAATAGTGCTGAGTTTTTACTCTCCTTCAAATATGATGTTCTTTGGATAGAATTACCACTGCATTAAAATGGAGGATTGATGTCTCAGAGTCTTCCCATTTCTAAGTGTATCTTCTCTTTAAAAGCAGAGGTCTTGCATAGTTTTGTTTGATCCTTGAAAAACAATGGTTTGATAGCTGGATAGTTTTTACAGTTGATTTTTTTTTTTAGTTTGCAATAAATACCATTTTACTTTCTGCTCATGTGGTCAGTAGGACTTTTTTTTTCTATTTCAAACTAAATTTTGAACTTAGTTTTCCAAGAAATGACAGAGTGTATTAGAAATAATATTTGTAAAAACTAACAAGCTGGGCTTCCCCTGGTGGTCCAGTGGGTAAGGACACCACCTTGCAGTGCAAGGGCCACCGGTTCGAGCCCTGGCCTGGGAAGATCCCACGTGCCGCGGAGAGGCTGGACTGATGTGTCCAATTACCGAGCCGGAGCTCTGGGGCGCATGCGCCCAGAGTCGGCGCTCTGCGATGACAGATGCCACTGCGATGGGAGGCCCACTGGAGCCAAAGAACAAAGATGGATGAAAATGGAGAAATGAAAGACCAGTAGAAGTGGCCCGCCCGGCCCCTCCCTCCCCACTCCACCCCCCCTCCCAGAAAAAAAAAACAAAAAACAAAAAAAACTAACAAGCTGTGTTACCCAGCGTGTCAATTTTATCATAAAGACAAAAGTTGTTCTTCCTTTCTCATATAAACCACTTAGGTACTGTATCTCCTGCTCCTTGACTTTTTAAACCAGTTATCATCGTGTGAGCATCTAAGTTCTGTGTATTCTTTAATCATTGCAACCCTAGGAGGTAAAGGTTTTGTCCACCAGTGTATGCTTTACTGCTTGAGTCACCAGGGAAGCCTGACTCACACACCAGTGTTTTGTTTAGAAAGCTGAGGCCTAGTGACAATGAGAAACCTAAGGATCCTCACCTGGAAACTGGGAGCTGAACAGAGGTATGAACACTTTACCTGCCCATCTCTGGAGTTGAAGAACCCAGTTCATATTTTATGATGTCTTAGCTTATGTCAATATAAGTTGCAACTTAAGAATTATCAGGGGCTTCCCTGGTGGTCCAGTGGATAAGGAGTCCACCTTGCAGTGCAGGGGGCACCAGTTTGATCCCTGGCCCAGGAAGGTCTCAAGTGCCGTGGAACAGCTAGACCAGTGTGTCCAATTAGGAGCCAGAGCTCTGAAGTGCAGCGCCCAGAGCCAGTGCTCTGCAAGGAGAGAGGCCACTACAATGGGAGGCTCATACAGGCCAAAAAATAAAGATGGATGAAAATAAATAAATAAATAAACAATAAAGGAAGCCAAAATTAAAAAAAAATTATCAGTCTGTCCTCTTGAATTTTATTTCCTAGGTAGTTGTCACCTTATATTATGATAAGGAAGTTCTAGAAATTCAGTTAGTACTACTTAATTGAACTCATCTTCATAAGATGTGTTTATGAAATAGACAAGAATTTTTAAATTAATTTTTATTGGACTATAGTTGCTTTACAATATTGTGTTAGGTTCTGCTGTATAGAAAAGTGAATCAGTTATACATATATCCCCTCTTTTTAAATTATCTTCCCATTTAGGTCACCACAGAGCATTTAGTAGAGTTCCCTGTGTTAGACAGTAGAGACCAGATGTTTTTCATCTCTTTTATTTGAAAGGAGACAGGGATCACTTAAATTTATTTAGGTATTCTCCACTAAGACAAGAAGACCTAGAAAAGTCTTGTGAGTTTTTGTGTTAATTTTTTCTAAATCACTAGTTGAATTATTATTTTAAAAAAGAAAAAAGTGGTTGACCTGGTTAGATTTTTTAGTTCAGTGTTAACAAGAAATGGTTCATAAGGAGAAATAAAAAGGCAAAAAAGCTTTGTTCTGTGTTATTTCTGAAGACTGAACAACCTATAGACTAAGCTATAGCTCCGGAGTGAACTGGAATATTTTAAATATAAGCATAGAATGCTTTTTTGCTCTAAGAGTCCGAAAGGATTCTTAACTTCTCGAAGTCTCATGAGACTCTGAGAGCTGGACTCTTTCCTTGGAAAGCTCCACATGTGTGCACCATCTTATGTAGAGTCAAGGGACACATGAGTTACTACCACTGTGTTTGGATTCTTATCAAGAACTTGACAGAAAGGGCTACCCTGGTGGTCCAGTGGGTAAAGAGTCCACCTTGTACTGCAAGGTACCGGTTCAATCTCTGGCCCGGGAAGATCCCATGTTCTGCTGAGTGGCTGGGCCAGTGGTTAAAATTACAGGCTAGGGCTCTGGAGCGCATGCACCCAGAGCCGGTGCTCTGCAGTGAGAGAGGCCCAAACAGGCTGAAGAATAAAGATGGATGAAAAATAAATAAATAAATAAAAAGAGGCCAAAATCATAAGAATAATAAAAATAAAGAACTTGACAGAAACAATGGAGGCATGTGTCTCACCAAAGATGTCCAAGAATCTACTTTATTGAGACTTAGAGACCTCAATGGGATTTTAATCATGAGATCCAAAGATTTTAGATCTAGAGAGGAAGTTAAAGGTTCTGACTTTGAGTTCTTTTCTCCCAAGTCTAAGTACTTGCAGGGTATGGTAAGCAGCCAGTAACTGTTTGGCTTGCAAAGATTTTTTCTTGGCTGAGTTTCCATCATTTGTACGTGCTATTCTCTTATGCATTTTCCTCCTCATGTCACCAAGTATGATCAGTCCTTAAGACATCAAAAAAATTAAAAAAGGATAGCAAGTGAATCTGTCTAGTAGTAAAGTGAAAGTTAGTCGTTCAGTCCCGTCCAACTCTTTGCAACCCCATGTACTATGGCCCATCAGGCTCCTCTGTCCATGGGATTCTCTAGGCAAGAATACTAGAGTGGGTTGCCATTACCTTCTCCAGGGGATCTTCATGACCCAGGGATCAAACCCAGATTTCTCAGGCATATTCATTACTGTTCAAGTCACCAGGGACATCTCAGGCTTTGTTCTGTGTTATTTCTGAAGACTGAACAACCTATAGACTAAGCTATAGCTCCGGAGTGAACTGGAATATTTTAAATATAAGCATAGAATGCTTTTTTGCTCTAAGAGTCCGAAAGGATTCTTAACTTCTCGAAGTCTCATGAGACTCTGAGAGCTGGACTCTTTCCTTGGAAAGCTCCACATGTGTGCACCATCTTATGTAGAGTCAAGGGACACATGAGTTACTACCACTGTGTTTGGATTCTTATCAAGAACTTGACAGAAAGGGCTACCCTGGTGGTCCAGTGGGTAAAGAGTCCACCTTGTACTGCAAGGGGTACCGGTTCAATCTCTGGCCCGGGAAGATCCCATGTTCTGCTGAGTGGCTGGGCCAGTGGTTAAAATTACAGGCTAGGGCTCTGGAGCGCATGCACCCAGAGCCGGTGCTCTGCAGTGAGAGAGGCCCAAACAGGCTGAAGAATAAAGATGGATGAAAAATAAATAAATAAATAAAAAGAGGCCAAAATCATAAGAATAATAAAAATAAAGAACTTGACAGAAACAATGGAGGCATGTGTCTCACCAAAGATGTCCAAGAATCTACTTTATTGAGACTTAGAGACCTCAATGGGATTTTAATCATGAGATCCAAAGATTTTAGATCTAGAGAGGAAGTTAAAGGTTCTGACTTTGAGTTCTTTTTCTCCCAAGTCTAAGTACTTGCAGGGTATGGTAAGCAGCCAGTAACTGTTTGGCTTGCAAAGATTTTTTCTTGGCTGAGTTTCCATCATTTGTACGTGCTATTCTCTTATGCATTTTCCTCCTCATGTCACCAAGTATGATCAGTCCTTAAGACATCAAAAAAATTAAAAAAGGATAGCAAGTGAATCTGTCTAGTAGTAAAGTGAAAGTTAGTCGTTCAGTCCCGTCCAACTCTTTGCAACCCCATGTACTATGGCCCATCAGGCTCCTCTGTCCATGGGATTCTCTAGGCAAGAATACTAGAGTGGGTTGCCATTACCTTCTCCAGGGGATCTTCATGACCCAGGGATCAAACCCAGATTTCTCAGGCATATTCATTACTGTTCAAGTCACCAGGGAATTCCATCACATCACAGAGTGAACTTGTTTTGGAAGTTTTATGTGTTTTCTAGTCTTGAGTATTTACGTCTTCATACTCCAAACCACTTCTTTCATTGGAATAACTTGACTTTTGATAATCTTTCAATCAGTTCTGTAGGTTTTGTTCCATTTTAATTTTTGCCCTGAACTTATTTTACGAGGACAGATTTGTTTTCAAAATCTGTAACCTTGGTTATGTATCCATTTAACCCCACCAACAGGATGCTTCCCTGGAATCTAAACCACGGCTCTGCCTTTTTAGCTTCCAATCTCTATAGAAATATTTTATGCATGTTCAATAATTTCCTAGTAGTCTTCTAAACTTCTCCTATATCTCTTCTTTCTTTGCTCCAGTCCATCCTTCCATACTAATCTTCTTAAATTGGCTGTCATGTTCTCTTCCTGCTTAAACACATTCAGTGTAGCGCCACTGCTTACATGAGGAAGGTAAATCCAACTGAATTTTTAGTAATTTTCTCCTTTCACTTATTCACCTTACAGATGAGGAGTAGAGGTTCCACAGAGAGGAAGCTGAGTAACTTGCTGTAAGGATCTAGTGGTAAAATTGGTCCCACTGATGCTCACTCTCTCCCAGTTGGCCTCCTTGGCCCAACATTCAGTTTCCTCACTGATGTGGATTTCCTGGTGTATTTCTTATCTCCTACCTGCTAGAGCCTGAAGCATCTGTCCCTGGCCCCCTTTTCCTGCTACTCCTGGATCCCAAAAGTACTTGCAGGTTATGGTAAGCAGCCAGTAACTGTTTGGCTTGCAAAGATTTTTTCTTGGCTGAGTTTCCATCATTTGTACGTGCTATTCTCTTATGCATTTTCCTCCTCATGTCACCAAGTATGATCAGTCCTTAAGACATCAAAAAAATTAAAAAAGGATAGCAAGTGAATCTGTCTAGTAGTAAAGTGAAAGTTAGTCGTTCAGTCCCGTCCAACTCTTTGCAACCCCATGTACTATGGCCCATCAGGCTCCTCTGTCCATGGGATTCTCTAGGCAAGAATACTAGAGTGGGTTGCCATTACCTTCTCCAGGGGATCTTCATGACCCAGGGATCAAACCCAGATTTCTCAGGCATATTCATTACTGTTCAAGTCACCAGGGAATTCCATCACATCACAGAGTGAACTTGTTTTGGAAGTTTTATGTGTTTTCTAGTCTTGAGTATTTACGTCTTCATACTCCAAACCACTTCTTTCATTGGAATAACTTGACTTTTGATAATCTTTCAATCAGTTCTGTAGGTTTTGTTCCATTTTAATTTTTGCCCTGAACTTATTTTACGAGGACAGATTTGTTTTCAAAATCTGTAACCTTGGTTATGTATCCATTTAACCCCACCAACAGGATGCTTCCCTGGAATCTAAACCACGGCTCTGCCTTTTTAGCTTCCAATCTCTATAGAAATATTTTATGCATGTTCAATAATTTCCTAGTAGTCTTCTAAACTTCTCCTATATCTCTTCTTTCTTTGCTCCAGTCCATCCTTCCATACTAATCTTCTTAAATTGGCTGTCATGTTCTCTTCCTGCTTAAACACATTCAGTGTAGCGCCACTGCTTACATGAGGAAGGTAAATCCAACTGAATTTTTAGTAATTTTCTCCTTTCACTTATTCACCTTACAGATGAGGAGTAGAGGTTCCACAGAGAGGAAGCTGAGTAACTTGCTGTAAGGATCTAGTGGTAAAATTGGTCCCACTGATGCTCACTCTCTCCCAGTTGGCCTCCTTGGCCCAACATTCAGTTTCCTCACTGATGTGGATTTCCTGGTGTATTTCTTATCTCCTACCTGCTAGAGCCTGAAGCATCTGTCCCTGGTTCCCCATCTCTTTATCTCTGCAAATGACTCTTCCTATAGTTAGAATGTCTCACTTCCTTGGATTTAATAATAATAAATACTCATTCACACACAATGCTCAGGCAGTAAGTATAAGTATTTTTAACAAGTTATGTAATCCTTGTTTAGTCTTAATAAATCCACCAGCTGGATTCTGTGATTCCCATTTTACCCATGTGGAAATTGAGGCTAAAAAAGATTTGGTAACTTGCCCAAGATCTCTGAGTCAGCATGTGGCAGGACTTGGATCTAACCTGAGCAGTGGGTCTCCAGGACCTGTGCCGTGAGTCCTACATCCAAGTAACTGCCTCGAAAGTACAGCTTTTCTTCCTCATTCCAGGCCAAAGGTTCCCTCTACTCTTTCACATTTCTGCAATGCTCACAATACATAAGATAAACCGAATTTGTCACAAGATTATATGTGCTTTATGGATGCTATTCAACATACTATGAATGTTTCAAAAGTAATATAATAATTCGTGAAGTGGCCATAAAAATACACAACTTGACTTCCTAATTTCTCTTTCAGATGTAATTGGAAATGAACCAATGCAAGCCAAGACAGTAATAGTGCAGAGACTGATCTGCAAATAACTGTGTGGAGGTCAGCTCACAGAGTCAGGATTTGTGTGCTTACCTCCACTATGTACTCCTGACGTCTGTGACCCTGAGATTCCAGTTAACCTCTATGAGCCTCCACATGTCCTTCTGTAAAATAGACCTGTCAACATTACAAAGCATTTTTCAAAAATAGTATTACTTTTCAGCTCCGTTAGAAACTAAAGCTCAGTAAATCAGTTTAATGCAGAAGTTGTCATGTATACCCCCACCCCCACTCAAGTGATTAGATGTGGAGGTTTCAACGGATTGGTCAGAAAACTTCTTGTAAGGTTTCTTTGATTTCTTTGCACAAATTTTTATATACAAATTACTAATACAACAGCAATGGCCAGCACATCTTTGACGTTTTCTGTGCTTTCTTGGTGCGTACTCAGATCATAAGTTTTCTGAATACTAATTTGGTCAATTCTCTATTTTCTGATTATGTTAATTGTGTTTAAGGAGGGGCTAGATTGTCAAGCACCTTGTGTTCCAAACTCCCATCACTTCTTACCATGTCTGTCCATCTAGAATGGCTTTCATTTACTTGGTTGGTTCATACCAAAATAGAATGTTGCTGCTCATTCTGCTGCTTTTTTATACCTGTGAAAGTGTCAGCTATATCTTCCACTAGGACTTGCATTAAATGATGAGAACTTTTGCTTTTCAAAAACAGAGATGAAGATTCATAAAACAAAAGCCATTAAGGGAGCATGGGGGGAAGTTTGAGCAAGAGGAGGAAAGTTAATGAGGAAAAGAGTCGTCCCAAAATTAAAAATAAAAATGACCACATCCTGTGGCAGCACAGATGTGTTTTCAGTAAGCAGTGCAGACTTGATTGTTTTATTGGGGGGTGGAGGGTGGAATGAGGAGAGGTGATGGTGAGCCTCACAAGTGGAAAATACCTAGGACAAGTGTGCAGAGAGTAGATGGATGAGAATGTGTCATTGAGTTGAGCAGCAAGGGAGGCCCTCCTGTCAGAGACCTGAATTCTATCTAGTCCAGACTTCACATGTAGTAGTCATGTGACCTCCGTCAAGTTGTTTGACCTCTTTGAACCTTAAGTTCTTCATCCATGAATTAGCAATACTATGAGAAAGGGATTCTTGACGGTTGGATACGATCAGATAAATCATAGGGAATACTAAAGAGGGATTCTTGACGATACTTTAGTCATCACTTTTATGTACTCCTGACGTCTGTGACCCTGAGATTCCAGTTAACCTCTATGAGCCTCCACATGTCCTTCTGTAAAATAGACCTGTCAACATTACAAAGCATTTTTCAAAAATAGTATTACTTTTCAGCTCCGTTAGAAACTAAAGCTCAGTAAATCAGTTTAATGCAGAAGTTGTCATGTATACCCCCACCCCCACTCAAGTGATTAGATGTGGAGGTTTCAACGGATTGGTCAGAAAACTTCTTGTAAGGTTTCTTTGATTTCTTTGCACAAATTTTTATATACAAATTACTAATACAACAGCAATGGCCAGCACATCTTTGACGTTTTCTGTGCTTTCTTGGTGCGTACTCAGATCATAAGTTTTCTGAATACTAATTTGGTCAATTCTCTATTTTCTGATTATGTTAATTGTGTTTAAGGAGGGGCTAGATTGTCAAGCACCTTGTGTTCCAAACTCCCATCACTTCTTACCATGTCTGTCCATCTAGAATGGCTTTCATTTACTTGGTTGGTTCATACCAAAATAGAATGTTGCTGCTCATTCTGCTGCTTTTTTATACCTGTGAAAGTGTCAGCTATATCTTCCACTAGGACTTGCATTAAATGATGAGAACTTTTGCTTTTCAAAAACAGAGATGAAGATTCATAAAACAAAAGCCATTAAGGGAGCATGGGGGGAAGTTTGAGCAAGAGGAGGAAAGTTAATGAGGAAAAGAGTCGTCCCAAAATTAAAAATAAAAATGACCACATCCTGTGGCAGCACAGATGTGTTTTCAGTAAGCAGTGCAGACTTGATTGTTTTATTGGGGGGTGGAGGGTGGAATGAGGAGAGGTGATGGTGAGCCTCACAAGTGGAAAATACCTAGGACAAGTGTGCAGAGAGTAGATGGATGAGAATGTGTCATTGAGTTGAGCAGCAAGGGAGGCCCTCCTGTCAGAGACCTGAATTCTATCTAGTCCAGACTTCACATGTAGTAGTCATGTGACCTCCGTCAAGTTGTTTGACCTCTTTGAACCTTAAGTTCTTCATCCATGAATTAGCAATACTATGAGAAAGGGATTCTTGACGGTTGGATACGATCAGATAACATGAGCTCATAAGGGGCACAGTACCTGAACATGGTAAATGTTCATGTGCTAGGCTGGAGGTTGGGATGAGTATACCATTGGATGTTGGATGGTAGCACAGTCAGTGGAGATCAGCTACTCCTTCAACAATGGCAACCCACTCTAGTATTCTTACTGGGAGAACTCCATGGACAAAGAAGCCTGGAGGGCTACAGTACAGGGGATCACAAAGAGTTGGACACAACTGAGCAACTAGCAATCATTTTCAGTCCCTCGACTCCCCTCTGATTGTATATGCCTTTACCTAGGTTCTTTTCTTATCAAATTGTTCTTGATTCTACAAGCTATCAGCAACTATGAGAAGAAACATATGGGTTGTGTTCTAGGAGACTTGTCAGAGATGAACTAGTCTGGAAATATGCACAAGATCCTAGCTTACTACAGAGAATAGGATGGAGACAGGGTGGAGGGAGAAATGAGTCTGTCCAAGCAGGTAGACCCATTGAAGATGCAATAGAGCAAAAACTACTTTTTTAGATTGTGTGTTGTTTTAAGATTTGACAGACTAAGTCAGTTTATACATATAATAGGTCTTATGCTACAGAAAGAAATATTAACCCTGCTAGAAGGGTGAGATATTAGAGCTGGTGCTATATGTGGAAAAGGTGACAGGTGAACTTAGAAATCTGTAACATACCAGAACGTGTGCCTTGAAAGTCAGTTGCCAATATAGCTCTCAATGAAGAATATAGATTGCTTGACATCTGGCACTTTCACTCATCTCAGTTCATTTTTTTTTTTTTGGGAGGACAATTGCTTTTAGGTTGCTGTGTTGGTTTCTGCCATACAACAGTGTGAATCAGTCATATGTATACATATAGCCCTCTCATTCCATCACTCTAGGTCATCATAGAGCACTGTGCTGAGCTCCCTGTGTTAATACAGCTGCTTCCCACTAGCCATCTGCTTTATACACGGGAGTGTGCATAGGGCATGGGAACTTTTTTTTTTTCCACTTTACAGATGAGAGAAACCGAAGTAGAGCTTAGATTTGTTCCAAACACCCTGATTCTAAGTCAGTTGTTTGTTCAGGTTACACCACAGTGACTGATGGAAATGGGTTAGATATTTTTTGAAAGACTTTAAAAGAAACAGTTAAACATTTGAGGCATCTCAGGTGTTTGGTCCCAGGTAAGTGAGTTACGTTATATCACAGAAAGGAATCTTTCTCAATTAATTAACTGATGAAGCATTTGCAGCTCATAAGTATCATTGTTCTTTTGAAATTTCATGGACTTTTTTTCCAGGATCAACATAGAATAATAGTTCTCAAACTTGAACGCACATCAGAATCACCTGGAGGACTTGTTAAGTATGATTCAGTAGGTCTGATGAGGTCGGAGACTTTGCGTTTCGAACAGGTTGCCTGGTGATGTTGACACATCAGTTTGGAGAACCACTTAAGAGAAAAATATATTGTGTTACTGATCCTTTGCAGGAACAAATAGGAAAATAATCCTGGAGGGAAATTCCAAGACCACAGATGGAAGCTGAAATTCAAATCATGTTTCCAAACTCAGTAGATTATAGTTAGCCACCCATGACTGAATTTGGAGTAAAAAAGATTTTTATTATGACTTCATTTCTGTAGAGTGCTTTTGATTGCAAAGGGAAATCAAGAATGAAACATCACTATATATGTAAATATTGAAAGCCAGTGGTAATTTAAAAGTATCATAGGTTTGTAGGTGTTTTTCTCTGTACCACTCAAAACAGTATGATTAACAGATGTGTATGGATTTTCTTACAGATATATTTTTTTTTTCTTTTGGTCCCTGTAGGTGGCAAATCTTCCAAAAGACTATAAGATAACCCTCAAATATGTCCCCGGGATGGACATTTTGGTACGTAAACTGTACGTTTCTGAGTTTCATTTCAGTAGCTGACAAAAGAAATAGGATCATTCATATTGAGTTAGGAAGTTATCTCCCATTTAGGAGCTTGCTAATTGTCAGAATCTGAAAGGGTATCTTTGGAATTTTACTTATGTATATATGTTTTCCTCTGGCATATGCTAGACTTTAGTCTGGGGTGAACATTTAAGTACCTGTGTCTTACACCTGTACTCCCAGAGTACACAAAATCCCATCTTTATAGGTAGCCACCGATTGCTCTTTTCCTTTAGCCTTCTTCCAAACAAAAGTTCAAGTGTAAAATTACGTAAATTCTTTTCATACTTGAAAAGATCCTACATAAGTCTCCTATTTCATTTGAGAACATAAAATGTTTTAATCTCTGAATTTACTTACAGTGTTATTGATTCTTAAAACCTTATCACAAAAATGTAGCTATGGTTGTAGGTACTCCATTATTACATAACCAAGAAATGTTCATTGTTTAAGTTCTTTTGAAATTTCATGGACTTTTTTTCCAGGATCAACATAGAATAATAGTTCTCAAACTTGAACGCACATCAGAATCACCTGGAGGACTTGTTAAGTATGATTCAGTAGGTCTGATGAGGTCGGAGACTTTGCGTTTCGAACAGGTTGCCTGGTGATGTTGACACATCAGTTTGGAGAACCACTTAAGAGAAAAATATATTGTGTTACTGATCCTTTGCAGGAACAAATAGGAAAATAATCCTGGAGGGAAATTCCAAGACCACAGATGGAAGCTGAAATTCAAATCATGTTTCCAAACTCAGTAGATTATAGTTAGCCACCCATGACTGAATTTGGAGTAAAAAAGATTTTTATTATGACTTCATTTCTGTAGAGTGCTTTTGATTGCAAAGGGAAATCAAGAATGAAACATCACTATATATGTAAATATTGAAAGCCAGTGGTAATTTAAAAGTATCATAGGTTTGTAGGTGTTTTTCTCTGTACCACTCAAAACAGTATGATTAACAGATGTGTATGGATTTTCTTACAGATATATTTTTTTTTTCTTTTGGTCCCTGTAGGTGGCAAATCTTCCAAAAGACTATAAGATAACCCTCAAATATGTCCCCGGGATGGACATTTTGGTACGTAAACTGTACGTTTCTGAGTTTCATTTCAGTAGCTGACAAAAGAAATAGGATCATTCATATTGAGTTAGGAAGTTATCTCCCATTTAGGAGCTTGCTAATTGTCAGAATCTGAAAGGGTATCTTTGGAATTTTACTTATGTATATATGTTTTCCTCTGGCATATGCTAGACTTTAGTCTGGGGTGAACATTTAAGTACCTGTGTCTTACACCTGTACTCCCAGAGTACACAAAATCCCATCTTTATAGGTAGCCACCGATTGCTCTTTTTCCTTTAGCCTTCTTCCAAACAAAAGTTCAAGTGTAAAATTACGTAAATTCTTTTCATACTTGAAAAGATCCTACATAAGTCTCCTATTTCATTTGAGAACATAAAATGTTTTAATCTCTGAATTTACTTACAGTGTGATTGATTCTTAAAACCTTATCACAAAAATGTAGCTATGGTTGTAGGTACTCCATTATTACATAACCAAGAAATGTTCATTGTTTTTCTCATACATAGTGTCAGTATTTAGACATGAAGAAATATTTCACATATTGGGACTAATGTAATGCTTGTGTACCTATCACATAACTTGTCAAATGTTATCATTTTGCAATATTTACTTCAAATATATTTTTATTGGCGTATAATTACAATGTGTGTTTCTGCTGTTCAGGAAAGTGAAGCAGACATATGTATACATAGATTCCTTCCCTCTTGAACCTCCCTCCCACCCAACCCCATCCTGTGCATCTAGATCATCACAGAGCATCAAGGCGAGCTTCCTGTGCTTTATATTAATAGCAGGTTCCTACCAGCTATCTTTTTTACCTATGGTAGTATATAAATGGCAATCCTAACCTCTCAGTTTGTCCCACCCTCCCTTTCTCCCCTACACTCCCGTTTGTCCACAAGTCCCTTCTCAACCTCACTGTCTCTGTTCTTGCCCTGGAAATAGGTTTCAAATGTGTTTTTTTAACAGTGAATCATGATAAAGACAACTAAGGCCCCCGATATGCCCTTACCTAATACCCATAAGTCCCCATTTTGTCTCTTAGAACTCGTCTCATAGGAATAAGTATTCTGAGCTGAAAAGTTTTTATTCCAATGAATGTTCTCAGGGCTTGACAGGAAGATAGCATCCCCTTGGAGATGAGTGCAACAACACACAATAGCCTTATTCTTATACTTTGAGAGCAAACTATACATCCATTCATAAGATACTATATTTTTGCAATTTTCATAGTTTGTTAATACTGTTATACTGCATGTATCACTTTGCAACTTGCTTATATTTTGCAATATGCCTTTGACACATGATACGTTCCATGTTGATTCATTTTAACTACTGTGTTGTGTTCGAGTTCATTTAAAAACCATTTTTGTTACTCTCTGCTCTGAAAATTGACATCTTTCTAAAACTTACCAAAAACTTCTTGCAAGTTGACTTTGAGTCCTTTCTGTGAAAAAGTCCATCAAAATTATCAGCAGTTCAAGTGTGTTTAGCACCTCAGTAAGTTGTTGTTGTTCAGTCACCAAGTTGTGTCTGTCTCTTCATGACCTCTGGACTGCAGCACATCAGGCTTCTCAGCATTTGCCAAAGTTCACGTCCATTGAATCTGTGATACCATCCAACCATCTCATCCTCTGTTGCTATCTTCTTCTGTCTTCAGTCCTTCCCAGGATCAGGGTCTTTTCCAGTGAGTCGACTCTACATCAGCTGGCCAAAGTATTGGAGCTTCAACCTCAGCAACATTCCAATGAATATACAAGGTTGATTTCCTTTAAGATTGACTGGTTTGATCCCCTTGCTGTCCAAGGGACTCTCAAGAGTCTTCTCCAGCACCACAGTTAGAAAGCATCAATTCTTTGGCACTCTTCCTCCTTTATGGTCCTGCTCTCACAACCACCATATGTAACTACTGAAAAGGCCATAGCCTTGACCATATGTACCTTTGTTGGCAAAGTGATGTCTTTGGTTTTTAACACACCATCTAAGTTTGTTGTGCCTTTCCTGCCAAGAAGCAATCATCTTCTGATTTCATGACTGCAGCCACCATCTGCAGTGATTTTAGAGTTCAGGAAGAGGAAATCTGTCACTGCTTCCACCTTTTCCCTTTCTATTCTCCATGAAGTGATAGGGCCAGATGCCATGATCTCCTTTTTTTTTTTTAATACTGAGTTTTAAGCTGGCTTTTTTGCTCTCCCCCTTCACCCTAATCAAGAGGCTCTTTAGTTCCTTTTTTGCTTTCTGCCATAGTACAGTGGTATCATCCACATATCTGAGGTTGTTGATATTTCTCCTGCCTGTCTTGATTCCGGCTTGGAACTCATCCAGCATTTAGCCCAGCATTTAGCATGATGTACTCTGTGTATAAGTTAAATAAGCATGTCACTAAGTGCTTGTGCTTAAAAAGTCTTTCACACTTTATAAGGTTGTCATTTCAAGAGCATTCTCTTGAATGTTTCTTTTCATGCTAGAATCTTTACTATCTACTAAATGTCACTAAGTAGCAATTGTGCTTAAAGTTACACTTTGAGTCCTTTCTGTGAAAAGTCCATCAAAATTATCAGCAGTTCAAGTGTGTTTAGCACCTCAGTAAGTTGTTGTTGTTCAGTCACCAAGTTGTGTCTGTCTCTTCATGACCTCTGGACTGCAGCACATCAGGCTTCTCAGCATTTGCCAAAGTTCACGTCCATTGAATCTGTGATACCATCCAACCATCTCATCCTCTGTTGCTATCTTCTTCTGTCTTCAGTCCTTCCCAGGATCAGGGTCTTTTCCAGTGAGTCGACTCTACATCAGCTGGCCAAAGTATTGGAGCTTCAACCTCAGCAACATTCCAATGAATATACAAGGTTGATTTCCTTTAAGATTGACTGGTTTGATCCCCTTGCTGTCCAAGGGACTCTCAAGAGTCTTCTCCAGCACCACAGTTAGAAAGCATCAATTCTTTGGCACTCTTCCTCCTTTATGGTCCTGCTCTCACAACCACCATATGTAACTACTGAAAAGGCCATAGCCTTGACCATATGTACCTTTGTTGGCAAAGTGATGTCTTTGGTTTTTAACACACCATCTAAGTTTGTTGTGCCTTTCCTGCCAAGAAGCAATCATCTTCTGATTTCATGACTGCAGCCACCATCTGCAGTGATTTTAGAGTTCAGGAAGAGGAAATCTGTCACTGCTTCCACCTTTTCCCTTTCTATTCTCCATGAAGTGATAGGGCCAGATGCCATGATCTCCTTTTTTTTTTTTAATACTGAGTTTTAAGCTGGCTTTTTTGCTCTCCCCCTTCACCCTAATCAAGAGGCTCTTTAGTTCCTTTTTTGCTTTCTGCCATAGTACAGTGGTATCATCCACATATCTGAGGTTGTTGATATTTCTCCTGCCTGTCTTGATTCCGGCTTGGAACTCATCCAGCATTTAGCCCAGCATTTAGCATGATGTACTCTGTGTATAAGTTAAATAAGCATGTCACTAAGTGCTTGTGCTTAAAAAGTCTTTCACACTTTATAAGGTTGTCATTTCAAGAGCATTCTCTTGAATGTTTCTTTTCATGCTAGAATCTTTACTATCTACTAAATTCCGTAGAATTTCTTAGAACATGTACCTCCTTGTTGAACCAGTTATCCTCTTTGTATACCTAGCAAGTCTAGGTCAATGTCCCATTGAGTTAGAAAAGTTCTTGGGAAGCAATAATGTAACATTATAGCAGCCTGAACCTTAATTAATGTAATCATCTGCTCACTCACTCAGCAAGTATTTGTTTACGGAAAGCTATGGGGCCATCACTTTATGAGATACTTTAAGAAACAAATATACATTGATTAACCTTGTGTTCAAAAACTTTAATAATGACGTGGGCGTAGCTGGCCTTCTTATAATGCTTTTCTATTCACGAGATGATTTTATATTTTTATCTCCTTGGATGATTAGAAAAATAGGAAAGCAGGATGGCTACTGTGATTATTATACAAAGGAAACCCTGAGTTTCATAATGCAGAAGGACTTTTCCCAAGGTTAAGCACCTAGAAAGTGATAGTCTTTAAAAGAAACCCTAGGTCATCTGAATCTTAACCCTTAATGTGGGTGTCTAAATAATTATAAGAGCAAGCAAAAGTGTTCTCAGTGAAGCATCTAAGTAACAAAGACATACCCTACCCTTGACTACAGAAGCACTTAAACTAGGATTGCCAAACTCATTCATAGAAATCATGCAAGCAACTCTTTGGAAAACAATGTGTTAAACTGAAAACAGCAAAATAGATTCTTTTGTGCTGGTTAATCATCGACTGTGCCAAATCATAGATTTTGTACCGACCAGTGACAACAAGAGCTAAACTTGTAAAAATAAAACTGATTCATTGGCCCGTATTTTTCCCCCTTGTTTCTGTAATTGAGAAAAGTCCACTATTACTTGGTCTTGGCACACTGTCTTGGCACAAATGGAGGAACTCTGTTCTTGGCTACCACAGTTGGCAAGAAAAACAAGCCCGTGCATAGCCTTTGGGTAGAAACAGGGGGTCTTATGCTTTGTTTTACCTTCATTTTAAAATGTTAGTTTCTGCCAAGACCAGAGGAGTTTCCCAGTGGAGAGGCCCCACCTTATTTGTCAGTGGTCAGAGTCCCAGCTGCCTTATCTTTTGTCTTTAAACAATAGAGGTGGAATGGGAGCCAGGGTGGGTACCAGAAAGATTCTCTGGGGCCAAAGCAATAAAATTCTGCGGGAGGAACTGGGCAGAAGAAAGCTCTAGAATAGAATACACTTTTATTTTTTGCTTTTGTTTTAAAATCAGCTAAATATTACTGAAAAGGGTAGGTTACTTTTCTAAAGGACTTTTTAGAAAATTTTCCAGCAGATTCTTGCTCACAATAGCCAGGTATGATCCACTAGCTGGTATTTAAATCTAATGATAATTACCAATTTCAGTTTAAATTCTTTGAAACTATAATATTGTCAGACTGTTAGTATTTCCTTTAAATTCCTAACCTAAAAATTCTAAATGTTTCTGATCCTTTTCACTTATTAGTCACATTATTGCAGAAAGAACAAGAATTGATGAATCTTTAGTCATTCTGACCTAATATAAATTATGAGTTACATATGCTATTTGCATAATAAAGTCATCTGCTTTTAGTTAAATCACATACTTATCAGTTTTTGTCTAACTTTTTATTTGAAAGTACTTTCAAGTTTACAGAAAGTTGTAAAAATATTCACCCATATACCTTTTATTACAGATTCATCTATTTTTAACATTTCACTTTGCTTTACTAAGTGCTTGCTTTCTGTGTGCACATGCTTATGTTTCTAAACTCATTGCGTAAGTTATATACAAAATGGCTCTTTACTACTAAATACTTCAGTGTGTGTTTCCTAAGTAAAGGATTTTCTGTTACATAACCACAGCATGTTTGTCCATTTTGATAAATTTAGCAATAACTAGAATACTTCAATTTGTTGGATATATTTCAATGTTACAATTTTTTCTGGCATTTTTTTCTTCTAGTACAAGATCTAATCTAGGATCATGATTTGCATTTTGATACTATGTATGATTGGCAGAATAATGGTTCCCTAAAGATATCTATGATTATATTACCTTCCATGGCAAAAGAGTCTTTGAAGATTTAATTAAGGATTTGGGGATAGGGATGGTATTCTGGAATATCCAGGTGGGCCCAATCTAATCATATGAATCCTTATGAGAGGGAGTTTAGGAACCAGAGAAGATGTTACACCACTGGGTCTGAAGATGGTGGGGCCACAAGCCAAGGAATGCAGGAGATCCCAGAAAACTAGGGCAGACAAGGAAAGAGATTCTTCTATAGATTCTCTAGAAGACACACCATATGATCTGTGATCACCTTGATTTGAGCTGAGGAAGAACCTATTCTGAACTTCTGACCTCAAAAATTATAAAATAATAAATTTATGCTGTCTTAAGCACACTAAGTTCTTGGAAACTAATGTATCATGTCTCTTTGGTCTTACTTTAAGACTCCCTCAGCCTTTCTTTGTCTTTATGACAATGACCTTTTTGAGTTACATAGTCCTCCCCTTTAAATAAAATATTTCTCTTTAAAGTAATTTGTTTCTTAATTATTATATTAGAATAAGCATTCCAAAGTGTGATGCTCCCATAAGGGATGATGTGTCCTCAAATTATCACACTCAGAGGCAGAGTGTCCATCTTCTTTTCCTAGTGCTGCTTGCTTAAATCTTCTGGTTTAGGTGTCCCACTATTCTTGTGTATTAGTAAATACATTAACGAATAGGCAGTCCTTGGGGTAGTACTTGAAGACCATGTACAGTTCTTCATCAAAGTTTCTCTTTTAGATTTATTATCAAGTAATGATTCTTTCTTGAGCCAGTCTATACTGTCATGTGAGTTTTTATTTTTTTTAAGTCAAGGTTAAACAGAGAAGCAAGCCTTTGACAATACGTAATATTATTCTAACAATATGGCTCCCAGCCATCTTTCTTTTGCAGCACCCTTCCTCCTGTCTGTATGATTTCACTTTCACAAGTCTTTGTACCTTTTATGTCTGTTCTGACAACTCTGGGCTATTCTCATCTCCCTCACTAGCCCAGGATTTATTACTTGAGATCTCAACTTTTCCTTAACAGAGTGGTTCTTCAAAACAAAACAAATACACCTGATCACATTATCCCTCCTCTTCATATGCTTTGAATGGTTGCTCTTAGAAAAAAAAGCTCCTTAAACAAGGCGCCCAAGACTGGTGATGTGGCACCTTTCCAGATTCTTGTATGAGGTCGAAGATTTAATTAAGGATTTGGGGATAGGGATGGTATTCTGGAATATCCAGGTGGGCCCAATCTAATCATATGAATCCTTATGAGAGGGAGTTTAGGAACCAGAGAAGATGTTACACCACTGGGTCTGAAGATGGTGGGGCCACAAGCCAAGGAATGCAGGAGATCCCAGAAAACTAGGGCAGACAAGGAAAGAGATTCTTCTATAGATTCTCTAGAAGACACACCATATGATCTGTGATCACCTTGATTTGAGCTGAGGAAGAACCTATTCTGAACTTCTGACCTCAAAAATTATAAAATAATAAATTTATGCTGTCTTAAGCACACTAAGTTCTTGGAAACTAATGTATCATGTCTCTTTGGTCTTACTTTAAGACTCCCTCAGCCTTTCTTTGTCTTTATGACAATGACCTTTTTGAGTTACATAGTCCTCCCCTTTAAATAAAATATTTCTCTTTAAAGTAATTTGTTTCTTAATTATTATATTAGAATAAGCATTCCAAAGTGTGATGCTCCCATAAGGGATGATGTGTCCTCAAATTATCACACTCAGAGGCAGAGTGTCCATCTTCTTTTCCTAGTGCTGCTTGCTTAAATCTTCTGGTTTAGGTGTCCCACTATTCTTGTGTATTAGTAAATACATTAACGAATAGGCAGTCCTTGGGGTAGTACTTGAAGACCATGTACAGTTCTTCATCAAAGTTTCTCTTTTAGATTTATTATCAAGTAATGATTCTTTCTTGAGCCAGTCTATACTGTCATGTGAGTTTTTATTTTTTTTAAGTCAAGGTTAAACAGAGAAGCAAGCCTTTGACAATACGTAATATTATTCTAACAATATGGCTCCCAGCCATCTTTCTTTTGCAGCACCCTTCCTCCTGTCTGTATGATTTCACTTTCACAAGTCTTTGTACCTTTTATGTCTGTTCTGACAACTCTGGGCTATTCTCATCTCCCTCACTAGCCCAGGATTTATTACTTGAGATCTCAACTTTTCCTTAACAGAGTGGTTCTTCAAAACAAAACAAATACACCTGATCACATTATCCCTCCTCTTCATATGCTTTGAATGGTTGCTCTTAGAAAAAGAAGCTCCTTAAACAAGGCGCCCAAGACTGGTGATGTGGCACCTTTCCAGATTCTTGTATAGCCCCACAGCCTCTGGTGTTCCCTGTTGCCACTGTTCCTTTCCTGCATGTCTTTCTCTGTGCATAGTGTGCTGGGCAATCCTTTTGTCTAGATAACTCCTCTTGCATTTTCTTTTTACTTTCCTTCTATGGTTTTCATTTTTAATGTTTAAAATTGAAGTATAGTTGTTTATCTCCCGGAGATAGAGAAGGACAGGGAAGCCTGGCATGCTGTATTCCAAGGGGTTGCAAGGTTGAACATGACCAAAGGACTTAACAACAACAGCAATAGTTGATTTACAAATGTCATGTTAATCTCTGCTGTGTAGCAAAGTGACTCAATTTTACACATATATACATTCTTTAATATTTTTTCCATTATGGTTTATCCCAGGAGGTTGGATATAGTTCCCCGTGCTATACAATGGGACCTTGTTGTTTATCCATTCTAAATGTAATGGTTTGCATCTGCCAAGCTCACATTCCCCCACAATGGGCAACCACAAGACTGATCTCTATGTCTGAGTCTTTTTCTGTTTTGTAAATAGGTTCATTTATGCCATGTTTTAGATTCCACATATAAGTTATATATAGTATTTGCCTTGCTCTTTCTGACTGACTTTATTTAGTGTGATAATCTCTAGTTGCTTTTATGTTGCTTCAAATGGCATCATTTTGTTCTTTTTATGACTAAGTAGTATTCCATTATATGTACTATGCCTTCTTTATCCATTCCTCTGTTGTTGGGCATTTAGCTTCTTTCCATGTTTTGGCTACTGTAAATAGTGCTGCTATGAACATAACAGTGCATATGTCTTTTTGAATTATAGTTTTCCCATGTATATGCCCAGGAATGGGATTGCTAGATCACATGGTAGCTCTATTTTTAGTTTTCTAAGGACCTCTAATACTGTTTTCCACAGAAAATGCACCAACTTACATTCTCATGAACAATGCAGGAGGGTCCCCTTTTCTCCACACCCTCTCTAGCATGTGTTATTGGTCTGATTCTTCATTTTCAATTTTACTTCTTTAAGGAAGACTTCCCTTTCCTTGAGAAAGCCATATCTTCCTGTAATAAACTTTTCATAGTACTCCTCAGACTAGTAGTGCTTTTGTTTATTTGTGCAATTGTTTTGTTATAATCTTCTATTTACCTGTGAACTTTCTGAGGGCAGGAATTGTATGACTTTGATTGTCCATTCTCAGTGTCCAGTGTATGATTGTTGTTCAGTTGTTAAGTCATGTCCGACTCTTTACGACCTCCATAGACTGCAGCACACTAGGCTTTCCAGTTCTTCACTATCTCCTGGATTTTGTTAATATTCATGTTCATTGAGTCAAGAATGCCATCAAACCATCTGGTTTGATCTTCTTATAGTCCAAGGGACTCTAATGAGTCTTCTCAACCACCACAGCTTGAAAGCATCAGTTCTTCGGCACTCAGCCTTCCTTATGGCCCAATTCTCACATCCATACATAACTATTGGATAAACTATAGCTTTGACTCTATGACCTATGCACCTATGTTGGCAAAGTGATGTCTCTGCTTTGTATTATACTGTTCAGATTTGTCCTAGCTTTTCTTCCAAGGAGCAAATGTCTTTTAATTTTATGGCTGCAGTCACCATTCGCAATGATTTTGGAGCCCAAGAAAATAAAATCTGACACTGTTACCATTTTTCCCCATCTATTTGCCATGAAATACTGGCATGGGATGCCATGATCTAAGGTTTTTGAATGTTGAGATTTAAGCCAGCTTTTTCACTCTCGTCTTCCACCTTCATCATTAGGATGGTATCATTTCTGCCATTATAGTGTTTTAATCTGCATATCTGAGATTGTTGGTGTATCTGTCAGCAATCTTCATTCCAGCTTGTGATTCATCCAGCCCAGCGTTTCGCACACTCTGAATATAAGTTAAATAAGCAGAGTGACCATTGTGTAGCCTTGACGTACTCCTTTCCCAATTTTGAACCAGTCCATTGTATCATTTCTGACTCTAACTGTTGCTTCTTGATCTATGTACAGGTTTCTCAGGAGAAAGGTAAGGTGGTCAGGTATTCCCATCTCTTTAAGAATTTTCCATAGTTTGTTGTGATCCACACAGTAGAAGTAGGTGTTTTTCTGGAATTCCGTTGCTTTTTCTTTTCTTTTTTTTTTTAATTTTTATTTTGCTTTTTACTTTTACAGAGTTTTGTTGTTTACAGATAGGTATGATCCCAGATTAGTCATATGTGTATCCCACCCCCTACCCCTCCAGGCTGTCACACAGCACCCGTGCAGGATCCCCTTTTCTCACAGCGCAATGACAATAGCTATTTTTTTCACATATGATAGTATAGGTTTTCATGCTACTTCCTTTACGCCTCCCACCCACTGTTCATTCCCCACAATGTCCATATGTCTACTGTGCATATCTGTTTT
This sequence comes from Tragulus kanchil, assembly GCA_022376925.1. Classification (NCBI taxonomy): domain Eukaryota; kingdom Metazoa; phylum Chordata; class Mammalia; order Artiodactyla; family Tragulidae; genus Tragulus; species Tragulus kanchil. The sequence continues at coordinate 236,611,208 of JAIOJX010000004.1, read as the reverse complement.
TCCATTGATTCACTGTATGTGTTATCATTACCATCCTACTAGATTCCATATATATGTGTTAGTATATTGTATTTGACCTTCTCTTTTTGACTGACTTCACTTTTTATGATAGGTTCTAGATCCAGCCACCTCATTAGGACTGATTCTTCTGCATTTTGTTTTACAGGTTTTTCTGTTCCAATAGATGTTGGCAATCTAATGTGTGGTTCCTCTGCATTTTCTAAATCCAGCTTGTAAATACAGAAATTCTTGGTTCACATATTTTTGAAGGCTAGTTTGAAGGATTTGGAGCATTACCTTGCTAGCATGTGAAATGAGTGCAATTGTACAGTAGTGAAAACATTCTTTGACATTGCTCTTCTTTGGGATTGGAAAGAAAACTGACCTTTTCCAGTCTTGTGGCCACTGCTGCATTATCCAAATTTGCTGGCAAATTGAGTGCACCACTTTAACAGCATCATCTTTTAGGATTTGAAATATCTCAACTAGAATTCCATCACCTTAACTAGCTTTGTTTGTAGTTATGCTTCCAAAGGTCCACTTCACTTGACACTGCAGGATGTCTGGCTTTAGCTGAGTGATCACACCATTGTAGTTATCTGATTCATTAAGGCCTTTTTTTGTATAGTGCTTCTGTGTATTCTTGCAACCTCTTCTTAATCTCTTCTGCTTTTGTTAGGTTCTTACCATTTCTGTCCTTTATTGTACTTATTGTCATGAAATATTTTCTTGGCATCTCTAATTTTCTAGAAGAGATCTATAGTCTTTCCCATTCTGTTGTTTTCCTCTATTTCTTTGCATTGTTCACTTAAGAGGGCTATTTGCTGGAACTCTGCATTCAGTTGGGTATATCTTTCCATTTATCCTTTGTCTTTAAAAAAATTGTTTTTATTTATATATTTTTGGCTCTGCTGGGTCTCTGTTGCTTTGCATGGGCTTTCTCTAGCTACAGTGTTCTGTCTTCTCATCGTGGTGGTTTCTCTTGTTGTGGAGCACGGGTTCTAAGCACAGGTTCAGTAGTTGTGGCACATAGGCTTGGTAGTTGCTGCCTGTGGGCTCTAGAGCACAGGCTCAGAGGTTGTGGTTCATGGGCTTAGTTGTCTCTGCAGCATGTGGAATCTTCTTGGACCAGGCATTGAACTTGTATCCCCTACATTGACAGACATATTCTTATTCCCTGAGCCACCAGGGAAGCCCTCCTTTGTCTTTCACTTCTCTTCTTTTTTCAGCTATTTGTAAGGTCTCCTCAGACAACCATTTTGTTTCCTGCATTTCTTTTTCTTGGGGATGGTTTTGGCCACCACCTCCTGTGTAGTGTTACAAACCCCCGTCCATACTTCTTCCAGCACTCTGTCTACCAGATCTAATCCCTTGAATCTATTTTTCACTTCCACTATATACTCCTAAGGGATTTGATTTAGGTCATACCTGAATGACCTAGTGGTTTTCCCTACTTTCTTCAATTTAAGCTCAAGTTTTGCAATAAGGAGCTCATGATATGAGACGGTTAGCTCCAGGTCTGAATTCTTTCTGATTGTATAGAACTTCTCCATCTTTGGCTGCAAAGCATATAATCAATCACATTTCAGTATTGAATATATGGTGATGTCTATGTATAGAATCTTCTCTTGTTTTGTTGGAAGAGGGTGTTTGCTAAGACCAGTGAGTTCTCTTGACAAATCTCTGTTAGCATTTGCCCTGCTTCATTTGGTAATCAATGTAATATAGGCCCTTCATTATCTGACGAAAGTGAAGAAGGAAGGAAGGAAGGTGGGAATTTCCCTAACATGTAATCACTTGTACTTTTCACTTGTAACAATTGAATAGAACCAACAAGACAATGATGATGAAGTGAATGACTATAAACTTATCACACAGTGTCTACACCTCAATGTTTTGCTCTTATCTTCTTTTAAATATGTGTGCATTTTGTAAAATCTCTTAGGTCTAAGAGTAATATCATGTAATTTTGAGTAATCATGATTTCCATGAGCCTTCTGTTAGGCTTTTAGTTGAGTCATTTCCTTAATCAAGAACTTTCTTATTGTTTTCAATAATTGAAGGCTGAGAGCGAGATTCCTGAATCTGATGTTCATGACCTTCCCTCCATAATCTTGCCCCACCCAGTCGCCTCATTTAATACCCATTATTCCCCAACATGAACTCATCACCCCAGTCACTTGCGCCCCTACCTCATAGAATCACCTTGAAGTGAAAGTATTAGTTGCTTAGTTGCGTCCAGCTCTTTGTGACCCCATGGACTAGAGGGGTCAGGCTCCTCTGTCCATGGAATTCTCCAGGCAAGAGCACTGAAGTTAGGATGACATTCCCTTCTATACTCAATTCCAAGACTGTGTGGTACAGCTTCCCTTCGCTAGGAATGTTCTTTCCTCTCCCAGCTACTCATCCAAATTCTACCCACAAAATTATGCAGTATCCTGGGACTGAATGTACCTTACTGGTCATCTCCTCCAAGGCCAGTTTAAAATCCCTCTTTTTCATAAGACCATTTCCTACTGTTCCAGAGCATGCTTTCTTCCCAGTATTGTTTGGCCAATAAAAACTGACATCACCCCTATTTAGTGCTTCTGCTTGATGCCTGTGTGGGATAGAGTGATCAGCAACACTGACATGGTATCTTCTTTGTGGACCTTATCTGTTAGTTTATAATGTCTGAATCTGTATCAAATGTGTCCAGAAACTAATCATTTGGGGTACTTGATCATATACTGCTTACATAGCTATTTAAAATTGTATATCTAATGGATTTATCTCATAGTATTGTTGTGACAAATGATTAAGATGTGAAAATATAGTGTACATACAATAATTGTCCCATGTCACCATAATTATTTTCTTGTTATATTTCATTTTTTACTGTATTTATCTAAAGATAAAGGATCAAATCTTTTTCTCCATTGTATTTCCTTACCACTTAAGCAGGTAGTAGCTACTCAAAAGCTACTTACCAGTAGATGTCTAACTGTTGACCAAAAGATGTCTGATTTCCAGATCTTGAGGGAGCCTATCTTATTTATTTTGATTATTTCTTTTCACTAAGAGTAATGAACTCAAGCTTCACCAAAAACAACACAAAATGGAAAAAGTTCCATTACTGTAAGGATACTGAAGAACAGGATACTTAATTCAATCAAGGGTGGGGATGCAGCCCGATCTCATGAAGGGACTTTAGCCAGAATTGGAAAGCTACCAGGCTTTCCTTTCCCCTTCTCTGTATCTTTGCCTCATTCCATTTTACCTGTGCAGAATTTTTCTGTGTTCAGTCCCTTGGTCACATATATCTGCCCTAGATCTCCCACATTTACATATTATAGTTTTGATCCTGCTCAGAAACTGATTATCAGTTCTTAACAGTACTACTGATTTTGGGTAGGGACTTTCTGCTTGACCCATCTGTCTCAGGAAGCTACTGTTGTTCATTCAGCTATGGCCACCAGACAAGTTCACTATTGGTAATTGTGGATTCTAAGGAGCCATCCCTTTGATTTTAAATGCTCCCTATAGAAATAGAAGTCAGTCAGGTAGACACTGTATGTGTCTACTTTTAGCTCTCTAACAATATTTATTTCAAAGGAATAAGTATAAAATGTTAGTTAAATGAATAAAATATAACATTAAATACTATTTTTAAGTGGCTCTTTGTATTCTCAAACTACAGGGTTATCTTAATAATAAATGATTATATTAAGATACTCTCAGAGCATCTAGACCAATACTATCTAACAGAAATAGTGTAAAAGCTACATGTTCTTGTTGTTCAATTGCTCAGTTGTATCTGATTCTTTTGCGACCCCATGGATTGTAGCCTGCCAGGCTCCTCTCTCCATGGTATTCCCCAGGCAAGAGCATGCAGGTGGATTGCCATTTCCTCCTCTAGGGGATCGAACCCCCGTCCACTGCATCTCCTACACTGGCAGGCAGATTCTTTACCACTGAGCCACCAGGGAAGCCCAGAAGCTTCATATATAATGTTCAATTGTACAGTAGCTGCATTTTACAAAATAAAAAGGAACATGAAAAATTAATATTACTATAATAAACTTTATTTAGTCCATTATATTCAAAATATTATCACTGTACCTTATAAACAATATAAAATTATTGATAGAATATTTGTTTTTTAGTATTTATTCAGAATCCATTGTGTATTTCATACTTACAGTCCAGTCCAGTCCAGTCGTTAAATTTTCATCAGAAATATGTACTCATTTACATTTTTTTAATATTGACAATTAAAAACAGATTCACATACCAAAACTTTTCCAAAGATACTTAAAAGTGTTCCAGTCACCAAATCATGTATTGAGGGTTTTTTTCTTTATCTTTCAACAGGTTGAATTAGCTAAGCAAAATTAATATTTTAGTTCTTCAGTCACACTGGCCACATTTTGAGTGACAAGTATCTGAAGGTGACTAATGGCCCCTTATCGGCTCACACAGATTAGACAGACCCCAGTATTCTAGAGATAGAGAAGCTATGTTCTGAAAACGTTAAATGACTTGCTTGGAATCACAAAGTGGGCTACCAGAATTAGAACTAGACACAGCCTCTAGTTCATCTCTGCTCTGCTCTCACCACCCGACGTTGACCTTTCCTCATGGTGCTGTTTGTATCTGGCTTAGAGGCCATTTATAGGCCTGCCCAAAGAAACACCATATACTTAGAGTGTTTGGACTGGTTACCATGTTAATCAGATTGACGTTTCTACATCACTTTAATTAACACAAGAAAATGCAAAGTTTGATGTCTACAGTGAACACTGAAGACCAAAATTAATTGTTTAGGGAGAAGACTAAAATAAATCCTGGCAAAACCCATTATAATAAATGATTATATTAAGATACTCTCAGAGCATCTAGACCAATACTATCTAACAGAAATAGTGTAAAAGCTACATGTTCTTGTTGTTCAATTGCTCAGTTGTATCTGATTCTTTTGCGACCCCATGGATTGTAGCCTGCCAGGCTCCTCTCTCCATGGTATTCCCCAGGCAAGAGCATGCAGGTGGATTGCCATTTCCTCCTCTAGGGGATCGAACCCCCGTCCACTGCATCTCCTACACTGGCAGGCAGATTCTTTACCACTGAGCCACCAGGGAAGCCCAGAAGCTTCATATATAATGTTCAATTGTACAGTAGCTGCATTTTACAAAATAAAAAGGAACATGAAAAATTAATATTACTATAATAAACTTTATTTAGTCCATTATATTCAAAATATTATCACTGTACCTTATAAACAATATAAAATTATTGATAGAATATTTGTTTTTTAGTATTTATTCAGAATCCATTGTGTATTTCATACTTACAGTCCAGTCCAGTCCAGTCGTTAAATTTTCATCAGAAATATGTACTCATTTACATTTTTATAATATTGACAATTAAAAACAGATTCACATACCAAAACTTTTCCAAAGATACTTAAAAGTGTTCCAGTCACCAAATCATGTATTGAGGGTTTTTTTCTTTATCTTTCAACAGGTTGAATTAGCTAAGCAAAATTAATATTTTAGTTCTTCAGTCACACTGGCCACATTTTGAGTGACAAGTATCTGAAGGTGACTAATGGCCCCTTATCGGCTCACACAGATTAGACAGACCCCAGTATTCTAGAGATAGAGAAGCTATGTTCTGAAAACGTTAAATGACTTGCTTGGAATCACAAAGTGGGCTACCAGAATTAGAACTAGACACAGCCTCTAGTTCATCTCTGCTCTGCTCTCACCACCCGACGTTGACCTTTCCTCATGGTGCTGTTTGTATCTGGCTTAGAGGCCATTTATAGGCCTGCCCAAAGAAACACCATATACTTAGAGTGTTTGGACTGGTTACCATGTTAATCAGATTGACGTTTCTACATCACTTTAATTAACACAAGAAAATGCAAAGTTTGATGTCTACAGTGAACACTGAAGACCAAAATTAATTGTTTAGGGAGAAGACTAAAATAAATCCTGGCAAAACCCAGCTCATCCAAAAGGGAGTTAAGATTTTGGAGACTCTACAGCAGTACCGTGAGCACACAATATTTTACAAAGTGTTTTTGTAGGAATGTTTTCAATCTGCCTGCCCATGAAATGTTTGAGATTGGTAAGGAGTATCAGCATTCTAGCCCTAAAATTAAAAACCAGGAGTAAGGACAGTCCACTAAAGTCAATTGGTGGTGGTATTTTAGTCACTAAGACATGTCTGACTCTCGTGACCCCATGGACTGTAGCCCACCAGTCTGGCTCCTCTACCCATGGGATTTCCAGGGAAGCATACTAGAGTGGGTTGCCATTTCCTTCTCCAGAGGATCTTCCTGAGCCAAGGACTGAACCTCCTTCTTTTGCACTGTAGGTGGATTCTTTACTGACCGAGACACCAGGGAAGCCCACTAAACACAATTAGCATTTGCTATTTTGGTTGCAACAATTACTGGAAGAAATCTGCTTCTTGTGGTAAAGCTCTGGAGTCACTGAAATGAGACAAGAGACAGAGCTGTTTCCAATACCTAAGAAATCTCTTAAATGAGCTTAAAGACCAGCGTGTCTCGTCCAGATGTGGGTCCATGAGTTATGGATATGCTAGCAGAAGACAGCTGCAGCTGTATGTGTTTTGATTTTATTTACTGATGAAAGATCTAGGCTAGTACTTGGGAGTCCTGGTTCCTAATATTTGTTTTAAATTTGTTGTGTAACCTTGGTGAACCACTTCACTGTACGTGGCCTTCCTTGGTGTGTGAAATTTGGTGGGACTGAACCAGATGGTGTTTAGCATTTTTTCCAGATCTAAACCAGTGATTCTAGTGGCACAGTCCAGGATTCTTTTTGACTGACCAGCCAGGAGGTAAATGCTGGAAGCACAAGAAGAAAGAAAGGAATGCTTTGTGCCTTTGGCATTCACACTTTTAATCCTGGCAAGTCTGAGAATTAACACACATTAAAGAAAACAAAACAGAAACAATCAAACTGGGAGGTAATGCTGGTAATTAGATTAGTTGGTTTAGAAGGTGGGGTGAAGACTCTTTGTGAATATTCTCCAGACACATCATAGTTTATGAGCTGGGCTTTCCTCCCTTGGAATCTCTAATGGGCGTTTTATCCCAGCTCCCTTGTAGAGAACTCCCTCACAGTGCAGATACCTCCATGAGGCTCCCTCGTGAGGAAGCCGACATGTATCTCTCTAAAAACAGGTACTAAGTAGACAAGTGGTGCCAAGTACGTCCATGAAGAAACATTAGCGTATGTTTATTTCATTTCAGATTCTAATTCCAAAAGGTTTATGGAATGCTCTTGGGAACTCTTCATCTAAGACTGATGCAGAATACTCTGTCACATATTTTCAACTAATAAGAACCAGAAATTTTTCTTAAATGAACCAAGGGATGGTGAAGAGGAAGCAAGCCAAATTTTACACGTCCCTAGGATGTTTTAGCCAGGGTCTCAAATTCCCGAGTTCTGGCTCTGCCGAGATATCACTCATCTTGTGAAATTCATGTATCATCTAAATTTGTGTGAATGTGTGAATTTTCATTGTTGGGGTTTGCAAGTTATGTTTAGAATGTTTTCAATTATAGTAGGTTTTGTGTTTTTTTAAAAGATTTATTTATTTATTTATTTGAGGAGGGTAGGATGGGGAGGGAGGGGAGTGGGCGGGCCACTTCTATTGGTCTTTCATTTTTCTATTTTCATCCGTCTTTGTTCCTTGGCTCCTGTGGGCCTCCCATCGCGGTGGCCTCTGTTGTCACAGAGCACCAGCTCTGGGCACATGCGCACCAGAGCTCCGGCTCGGTAATTGGACACATCGGTCCAGCTGCTCCGCGGCACGTGGGATCTTCCCAGGCCAGAGACCGAACCGGCGCCCCTTGCACTGCAAGGCGGTGTCCTTACCTGCTGGACCACCAGGGAAGCCCATAGTAGGTTTTTTAAATTACTCTTTGTTTAGTTAAATCATTCATTTGGTGCTTATGGGACTTTAAAATCCTTAGAAAGTTCATAGTTATTACCCAGATCTTTTGTGGTGGTAGCATGTGAACAGGTCAGGGACATTGATTCAATGTCATTGATTCAGTTAGCATTCCAGAATAATACATGTTATATATCATTTATACACACACACACACACACAGACATGAATAGAAAGCATATGTTGCTCTAATAATCCTAAATAGAACTGCTATAGTTGACCCAGAAAATGAAAGACAGAGGCTACTCAAAAAGGTAAGAAATTAAGAGTATGAAGTTAAGGAAAACCAAGCTTTCCCTTTCAGGGTAAAATCTGTATTTCTTTTTGTGTGTGTATGGGTGAATAAAACATTACATTATAGGTACTTCAGAAATTTGAAATATACTCTTTTTTTTTTTTTTTTTTTTAAAGATTTTATTTATTTACTTTGGGCGGGGGTCGGGTTGGGAGGGAGGGGAGTGGGCGGGCCACTTCTATTGGTCTTTAATTTCTCTATTTTCATTCGTCTTCATTCTTTGGCTCCTGTGGGCCTCTCACCACGGTGGCGTCTGTCGTTGCAGATCACCGGCTCTGGGCGCATGCGCTCCAGAGCTCCAGCTTGGTGATTGGACACATGGGTCCAGCCGCTCCGCGGCACGTGGGATCTTCCCAGGCCAGGGATCGAACTGGCGGCCCTTGCACTGCAAGGCGGTGTCCTTACCCACTGGACCACCAGGGGGAAGCCCTGAAATATACTCTTTACATCACATCTTTGACATCCTGCCTGGCTTTATCAACTTTACTAATCCTTCACATTCTTCTAGTGAAATAGAGAACATTATTTATATCTTGCTAAGTCGCTTTAGTCGTGTCCAACTCTTTGTGACCCCGTGGACCATAGCCCACCAGGCTCCTCTGACCATGGAGTTTTCCAGGCAAGAAAACTGGAGTGGGTTGCCATTTCCTTCTCCAGAGGATCTTCCTGGCCCAGGGATCGAACCCATGTCTTCTGTGGCTCCTGCATTACAGGTGGATTCTTTACCACTGAGCCACCAGGGAAGCCCCTTCTAATATATGTGTGAGTTGATAGTTATACAGTATAAAACTATTTGTTTAAAACAGTCTCTGAAAGACGAATGACAATAATGACAATTTATTAAGGTAAAGGAAAAAGTTAAATTTCTGAACTGCATACTTTTAATTATCTATTTCCTAATCATAATCTTGTAAGAGTTAAAAAACAGACTTCCTATCATCCCACAAATGAAGTATGTAGCTCACTGTGTTTTGTTGTCTGCAAATCATTGACTATATTTAATTAAAAAGAAAATGCAAAACTGCTTGATGTTCTAATCAAAACTGGTTTTCTTTCTCGTAGGCAGACAAGTTAAAACTGGCTGATATTTAATATTGTTTATGTCAGTTTTATCTTTCATAAATTTAGTAACCTTTAAAACCTAAAATATAATTGTTTAAACAAATTAGCAAAAAGAAAGAACTTTGATTATATAGTTTTTTCCAAGAAAATTATGGCAAGAATGAATAATGAATGAAATACAGTTTAAAGGCATTTAGAACTATTTTTCAGCAATGAGGTCCTGAAGTTTAAATCAGATATCAATTAATTTTTCATAACTTTAAAAGGGCAAATACTGGGCTAGGATTCGATTGTCGAATTTCCATGATTGGGCAGTAAGAAATTACAGGTTTGGGGTTGAAAATGTTTCTGGGAAAAGTTGATTGCTTGGACCGTTGATTAGGTATGTGAAAACAAGGGTGGGTGGCCATGGGGCAAGTAGTCATAGCTAAATAAGAACTTGAAGGCGGAATGTAAACATCGAGTTCAGTTGAAAATAGAGATAAACAGAAGTGGCAGTAAGCACCCCAGAGTTCCCTGTTTAAAACTAGGAAACATAAACACACTCTTTTTTCTGCTTTAACCACACAAAAAAAGCAACAAACAAACAAACAAACAAAAAGAAACAACTGAAAAACCAACCTGCTCACTGAACACAAAGACTATAGTACCTTAGTTCAGAATAGGGGAATTAGATTTTGGTTCCTACAGGTCAGCGGATCTGAGAGAAGGACTAGCGAGCTCATTCATAAAGTGGAGCAAGGACAAAGTTTGAAAAGATGAATACATGAGCTCTGATTGCCATGGAAAAATTTGCAGTTTCAAGGGGATGAATGAGTTGGTGAAGGCTGTTCCACTATATGACCACTACTAAGGCAGTATTTATAGGAGGTGCTGTTTCCCAAATCCTAGGAAACCTGCCCACTGCTGATAGCTATGACTGTCTAAAGGGAATTATCACTGTCTAAATGGAGGGAAATCAGGAGCAATCAGGCTTGAAAGACTGACAGCTTGTAAAGAGACTTGTTATTGATGCAAATATGAACTTGCATGTGCTTGAGATAAGCGCTGATTTTACAAAACAAAGAGTTCATTCTCAATATATTTTGGAAACACATTGTCTTTGAGAACTTGGTGAGTCAAATGAAATGGCCAAATTGAACTAATTCCCCTTGGGGGTTTGTTTATTCTACTTATCTGAAGCCAGAGCCAACACTCCTTAAAAGTTTTGAATGGCATTTACCTTATAATCAATTCATAAATTTAGAACCTTTAAAACCTAAAATATAATTGTTTAAACAAATTAGCAAAAGAAAGAACTTTGATTATATAGTTTTTTCCAAGAAAATTATGGCAAGAATGAATAATGAATGAAATACAGTTTAAAGGCATTTAGAACTATTTTTCAGCAATGAGGTCCTGAAGTTTAAATCAGATATCAATTAATTTTCATAACTTTAAAAGGGCAAATACTGGGCTAGGATTCGATTGTCGAATTTCCATGATTGGGCAGTAAGAAATTACAGGTTTGGGGTTGAAAATGTTTCTGGGAAAAGTTGATTGCTTGGACCGTTGATTAGGTATGTGAAAACAAGGGTGGGTGGCCATGGGGCAAGTAGTCATAGCTAAATAAGAACTTGAAGGCGGAATGTAAACATCGAGTTCAGTTGAAAATAGAGATAAACAGAAGTGGCAGTAAGCACCCCAGAGTTCCCTGTTTAAAACTAGGAAACATAAACACACTCTTTTTTCTGCTTTAACCACACAAAAAAAGCAACAAACAAACAAACAAACAAAAAGAAACAACTGAAAAACCAACCTGCTCACTGAACACAAAGACTATAGTACCTTAGTTCAGAATAGGGGAATTAGATTTTGGTTCCTACAGGTCAGCGGATCTGAGAGAAGGACTAGCGAGCTCATTCATAAAGTGGAGCAAGGACAAAGTTTGAAAAGATGAATACATGAGCTCTGATTGCCATGGAAAAATTTGCAGTTTCAAGGGGATGAATGAGTTGGTGAAGGCTGTTCCACTATATGACCACTACTAAGGCAGTATTTATAGGAGGTGCTGTTTCCCAAATCCTAGGAAACCTGCCCACTGCTGATAGCTATGACTGTCTAAAGGGAATTATCACTGTCTAAATGGAGGGAAATCAGGAGCAATCAGGCTTGAAAGACTGACAGCTTGTAAAGAGACTTGTTATTGATGCAAATATGAACTTGCATGTGCTTGAGATAAGCGCTGATTTTACAAAACAAAGAGTTCATTCTCAATATATTTTGGAAACACATTGTCTTTGAGAACTTGGTGAGTCAAATGAAATGGCCAAATTGAACTAATTCCCCTTGGGGGTTTGTTTATTCTACTTATCTGAAGCCAGAGCCAACACTCCTTAAAAGTTTTGAATGGCATTTAATGCTTCCAGAAATTGCAAAGTACCTATCTGTAGATAAACTAATTTCCCCTTTGGCTGAGTCATATTAATTAAAACTGTTTTATTAAATAAATATAAAATGGCCCTCTTGTATAATTTAGAAAACATGAATTGTTTGACTTTCCCCCACAGAAATATGCTGATGGTAAGTAGAGAAATAAAGTATAGTGGTTTTATTCATTTTATATGGCGTCAGTTATTCTTTCTGATTGCATATTTTTATTACAATAGGAATCATTTTAAATTATTTGGGATCTTAATAGGCCACTATTTTATCTTTGTCTAATAAACTATCTTGTTTGTCGCACTCTAACATTTTAACAGTTAAAAAAAATAATCAGAACCTTCACTTAAAAGTACTTTGTACGAGAAAAGACAATGTTACAGTATACCAAGTATATTTTTAGGTGATGTCACATTAGTTTTAAAAATATTAAAATTCACTCTGAAATACTAAGAAGTTTTTCTAGTAATCTAAACTTTTATGTATCCACAGCCATTCATTGGAAGGGTTTGCAAGTTACACTCTATAGACCAGGTCCACTCTGTTCCCTGATTTTATATGGATGCCAGCTAAGTTTGTTTTTTAACAGATGAACATTTACAGTCTATGTGATGATTGAGAATGCTTTTAACCCCAACTAAACAAAATATTGACCCATAATAAAGGATTCCATTCTTTTTATTGCTAAGCCTGTTACAAAAGAAATTTATTAAATTATTATGTAGAGGAAATTATATATAATTATACTCATTACATTTTAAACTTTGTAATACATTGTGGAAATTCATTCTCTTGTATAAATGGACCTATACAATATTCTTGATTTTTGCCTCTTGTCATACAAAGCTTAAAATATTTCAGGAGCAATCAGGCTTGAAAGACTGACAGCTTGTAAAGAGACTTGTTATTGATGCAAATATGAACTTGCATGTGCTTGAGATAAGCGCTGATTTTACAAAACAAAGAGTTCATTCTCAATATATTTTGGAAACACATTGTCTTTGAGAACTTGGTGAGTCAAATGAAATGGCCAAATTGAACTAATTCCTTGGGGGTTTGTTTATTCTACTTATCTGAAGCCAGAGCCAACACTCCTTAAAAGTTTTGAATGGCATTTAATGCTTCCAGAAATTGCAAAGTACCTATCTGTAGATAAACTAATTTCCCCTTTGGCTGAGTCATATTAATTAAAACTGTTTTATTAAATAAATATAAAATGGCCCTCTTGTATAATTTAGAAAACATGAATTGTTTGACTTTCCCCCACAGAAATATGCTGATGGTAAGTAGAGAAATAAAGTATAGTGGTTTTATTCATTTTATATGGCGTCAGTTATTCTTTCTGATTGCATATTTTTATTACAATAGGAATCATTTTAAATTATTTGGGATCTTAATAGGCCACTATTTTATCTTTGTCTAATAAACTATCTTGTTTGTCGCACTCTAACATTTTAACAGTTAAAAAAAATAATCAGAACCTTCACTTAAAAGTACTTTGTACGAGAAAAGACAATGTTACAGTATACCAAGTATATTTTTAGGTGATGTCACATTAGTTTTAAAAATATTAAAATTCACTCTGAAATACTAAGAAGTTTTTTCTAGTAATCTAAACTTTTATGTATCCACAGCCATTCATTGGAAGGGTTTGCAAGTTACACTCTATAGACCAGGTCCACTCTGTTCCCTGATTTTATATGGATGCCAGCTAAGTTTGTTTTTTAACAGATGAACATTTACAGTCTATGTGATGATTGAGAATGCTTTTAACCCCAACTAAACAAAATATTGACCCATAATAAAGGATTCCATTCTTTTTATTGCTAAGCCTGTTACAAAAGAAATTTATTAAATTATTATGTAGAGGAAATTATATATAATTATACTCATTACATTTTAAACTTTGTAATACATTGTGGAAATTCATTTTCTCTTGTATAAATGGACCTATACAATATTCTTGATTTTTGCCTCTTGTCATACAAAGCTTAAAATATTTACCATCTAGCCCTTTCCAGAAAATGTGGAACCCTGTGATGAAGTACTTTTTCTCACTTACTTTTTATTCACTTCTATATCCATTAAGCAATTCGTTTCTGGGTAACTCCCATAGGCCAGACACAGTTCTAGGTCTCAGAGACATCACAGGGAACAAAGTTTTATAAATATCCTGCCCTCGTGATATTTACAGTATGTACCTCATTTTCTCAAAACTACCTTGCTTCCATTATTCCCATTCTACAGAGAGGCAGAATGAGGCTCAGAGAATTTATGTAGCTTGTCTGGAGTCTTTTAGCCAGAATTGATCCCAGTAATACCTGACTCCAAGGCTAGAACTTCTAACCACTGGGCAGGGTTGACTTCATGGGTGGGCCTCAAAGCTTGGCTTCATGCTTTGCTGTTACCATCATGAAACTCAATCATTTTTTAACACATTTTTGAACACTAAATACATTTCCAATTTGATATTAGTCCCACAAATTATGTAGTTGGTCCTGCCTCTAAGGCAAAAGTGCTTCTCTCTGACCACATTCTTTCAGGGCTATTTTTTAAAACACTCACAGGAATTCATCTATGAAGAAGCCTTGAAATCTATCAAGGTCTTTAGAAAAAGAAGCTATTATTAATCCACTGATTCATATTCCAGTTCACCAAAAGACTGGCAATTCCTTGAAGACTGTTGTGGTTCATGTGCAGATTGGAAAAGAATTTGTAGACATGAGGCAGAATGAGAGGAGAATAAAATTTATGGGATTGGGAGACACTCTTAGAACAGTGGGCTGGCTCAAGGGAGAGCCGAACACTTCCGCAGGCTTGCAGCCAATTTTTATAGCCTTAAGACAGAGAAAATTCCTACAGGCATGGTGGCATTAGATAATTGGTTAGGGTGCTACAGAGTGGATAGTAGGGTGGTTATTTTACATAATATCAGGGAACTGTATTAATAAAAAGCCATTTTTTTTAAAAAATTTATTAAATTATTATGTAGAGGAAATTATATATAATTATACTCATTACATTTTAAACTTTGTAATACATTGTGGAAATTCATTTTCTCTTGTATAAATGGACCTATACAATATTCTTGATTTTTGCCTCTTGTCATACAAAGCTTAAAATATTTACCATCTAGCCCTTTCCAGAAAATGTGGAACCCTGTGATGAAGTACTTTTTCTCACTTACTTTTTATTCACTTCTATATCCATTAAGCAATTCGTTTCTGGGTAACTCCCATAGGCCAGACACAGTTCTAGGTCTCAGAGACATCACAGGGAACAAAGTTTTATAAATATCCTGCCCTCGTGATATTTACAGTATGTACCTCATTTTCTCAAAACTACCTTGCTTCCATTATTCCCATTCTACAGAGAGGCAGAATGAGGCTCAGAGAATTTATGTAGCTTGTCTGGAGTCTTTTAGCCAGAATTGATCCCAGTAATACCTGACTCCAAGGCTAGAACTTCTAACCACTGGGCAGGGTTGACTTCATGGGTGGGCCTCAAAGCTTGGCTTCATGCTTTGCTGTTACCATCATGAAACTCAATCATTTTAACACATTTTTGAACACTAAATACATTTCCAATTTGATATTAGTCCCACAAATTATGTAGTTGGTCCTGCCTCTAAGGCAAAAGTGCTTCTCTCTGACCACATTCTTTCAGGGCTATTTTTTAAAACACTCACAGGAATTCATCTATGAAGAAGCCTTGAAATCTATCAAGGTCTTTAGAAAAAGAAGCTATTATTAATCCACTGATTCATATTCCAGTTCACCAAAAGACTGGCAATTCCTTGAAGACTGTTGTGGTTCATGTGCAGATTGGAAAAGAATTTGTAGACATGAGGCAGAATGAGAGGAGAATAAAATTTATGGGATTGGGAGACACTCTTAGAACAGTGGGCTGGCTCAAGGGAGAGCCGAACACTTCCGCAGGCTTGCAGCCAATTTTTATAGCCTTAAGACAGAGAAAATTCCTACAGGCATGGTGGCATTAGATAATTGGTTAGGGTGCTACAGAGTGGATAGTAGGGTGGTTATTTTACATAATATGGGATCAGGGAACTGGCCAGTTTGCTCTACATCTGTGACCCTGATTTAGGGCTCCACAGAGACTGGCCCTCTCTCCCACAATAATATTTTTGGAATTTCCTCTGTACCTAAAGTTCATTTTAGGATATGGTAAGTAAGAAACAAATACTCTTCAAGAGAATTAAATCCCACAGTATCTTAACTTTGTCAAGGGCTCTGTCTTCATTTTATTTCTGTGGAAGAGCAAAATCTTTACCATCAACAATTTCCTCTGATCTTTATGCATTTGGAAATTTTGAAACATCTGTTAGGTATGAGTTAAACAAAACCCAAGAAATGGGATCTGTTCTAATATAGGGGAATCCTTGGTCCAGCAGTCAGTGACTGAAACACTGATGGTTTTGAAGGGTGCTCCAAGTTTACTGTACCTTAAATAGATGTTTTACCCTTTTTGCATTCAATTTCTTACAGCCTAGTCATTGTTGGATAAGTGAGATGGTGGCACAACTGTCCGTCAGCTTGACTGATCTTCTGGACAAGTTTTCAAATATTTCTGAAGGCCTGAGTAATTATTCTATCATAGACAAACTTGTGAAAATAGTCGATGACCTTGTGGAGTGCATGGAAGGACACTCATTGGAGGTAATTTTGTATTTGCTGAAATTACTTTTTATTACTCATGTGTAAACCTTGGCTGAGTGGTGGTGGCAGAGGTGTGGGCGTATTTGTGAGAGTTTTAGTTTGTACATTTTTAATTTAAAAGATTTTGAGGACAAGCACAGAAAATGTGGTTATATCACAACTGAAATGTATATGAAGACATTTCATGAGATAAAGTCAGAGTTATACAAACAACCCTGACGTTACCTCATGGCTTCTTCATAGCCTTCCTATTAGGTTACCAATGTTCATTTACCTTTTTTTTTTTTAAAGATTTATTTATTTATTTATTTTGGGCGGGGGTCGGGTTGGGGAGGGAGGGGAGCGGGCGGGCCACTTCTATTGGTCTTTCATTTTTCTATTTTCATCTGTCTTTGTTCCTTGGCTCCTGTGGGCCTCCCATCACGGTGGCGTCTGTTGTCGCAGAGCGCCAGCTCTGGGCGCATGCACTCCAGAGCTCCGGCTCGGTGATTGGACACATGGGTCCAGCCGCTCCGCAGCACGTGGGATCTTCGCAAGCCAGGGCTGGAACCAGCGCCCCTTGCACTGCAAGGCGGTGTCCTTACCCACTGGACCACCAGGGGAAGCCCTCATTTACCTTTAAATGGAAAAATTGTTTATCGTGAACACATGACTTCTTATACATAATAATCATATCACAACAAAGAAATGCATTTTAACATCTTTGGGTCCTTTGATGATTAGTTGTCACTAACCTCAGAGTATGGGCATGGCAGTGTTTTCGATTCTAAGCATATTAAAGAAGCATTCCTCCTAGATTAAGGATGAAATGCTAGAGATCAAATCCTGGCTGTGCCACTAGTAGCTTTGCTTCTTTACACATAAAATGGGGGCAATAAGAGGAGTTGACATTACATAATTAATGATGATGTATCATCAAATCTGGCAAAACAAAATGTGAGCATAAATGGAGGTAATTTTGTTCCAGCTTGACTGATCTTCTGGACAAGTTTTCAAATATTTCTGAAGGCCTGAGTAATTATTCTATCATAGACAAACTTGTGAAAATAGTCGATGACCTTGTGGAGTGCATGGAAGGACACTCATTGGAGGTAATTTTGTATTTGCTGAAATTACTTTTATTACTCATGTGTAAACCTTGGCTGAGTGGTGGTGGCAGAGGTGTGGGCGTATTTGTGAGAGTTTTAGTTTGTACATTTTTAATTTAAAAGATTTTGAGGACAAGCACAGAAAATGTGGTTATATCACAACTGAAATGTATATGAAGACATTTCATGAGATAAAGTCAGAGTTATACAAACAACCCTGACGTTACCTCATGGCTTCTTCATAGCCTTCCTATTAGGTTACCAATGTTCATTTACCTTTTTTTTTTTTAAAGATTTATTTATTTATTTATTTTGGGCGGGGGTCGGGTTGGGGAGGGAGGGGAGCGGGCGGGCCACTTCTATTGGTCTTTCATTTTTCTATTTTCATCTGTCTTTGTTCCTTGGCTCCTGTGGGCCTCCCATCACGGTGGCGTCTGTTGTCGCAGAGCGCCAGCTCTGGGCGCATGCACTCCAGAGCTCCGGCTCGGTGATTGGACACATGGGTCCAGCCGCTCCGCAGCACGTGGGATCTTCGCAAGCCAGGGCTGGAACCAGCGCCCCTTGCACTGCAAGGCGGTGTCCTTACCCACTGGACCACCAGGGGAAGCCCTCATTTACCTTTAAATGGAAAAATTGTTTATCGTGAACACATGACTTCTTATACATAATAATCATATCACAACAAAGAAATGCATTTTAACATCTTTGGGTCCTTTGATGATTAGTTGTCACTAACCTCAGAGTATGGGCATGGCAGTGTTTTCGATTCTAAGCATATTAAAGAAGCATTCCTCCTAGATTAAGGATGAAATGCTAGAGATCAAATCCTGGCTGTGCCACTAGTAGCTTTGCTTCTTTACACATAAAATGGGGGCAATAAGAGGAGTTGACATTACATAATTAATGATGATGTATCATCAAATCTGGCAAAACAAAATGTTAACAGATTTTATTTTTAATTTTATAACACTGTGTCTATAATAAATGACCTCAGGACACCTGTTTTGGCCTAGGGTTCACAAGCCAAGGTTTAGCCTACAGGCCTTTTTGAAATTCAAACCCAAAGCTTTAACCATGATGCTGTATAGTAATAGTCAAATACTCTGTTCCTCATTCAAATTCCAGTTACTCTTTAAGACCTAGTTTCCAACCCATTTGTGCTGTCCAGTCTCAGAATTCTCATCATGCCAGTAATGTAATCACTGCAATTCATCATTTCTGTTTTACTTTATATTTTCCCAATCAGAATGTATCTGATCAGAATGCATCTCTTTTTATTATATCAGTATAAATAATGTGCTGATGGCATTGATAAGTAGAGGTCACAAAAAGTAGGGTATACCAGACAAGGTGTCATGAAGAAAATAAGATATACCCTGGGGCTTGAAAGATGACCTAGTTGGTCAATAAACGGCAATGTCTAGAAGAACATTCCAGATACCAAAAAGCGTGCATTTACTAACACAGCACTCTGGCTGGAATCCAAGAGATTCATACCAGGTCGTATTTCGCAGTTTTAGAGGTTAAGGTATATAAAACACTTAGAGTAGTACATAGTGAGTGTTGCATAGGTGTTAACTCTATTATTGCCTGCTTTTATTTATAGCTAAACCTGTATTTATGAATTCCTAAATGATACCTTTGACTTATTTGGATGATTTTATAGATAGTCATAATCTCTTTATGCTTTTGAGGCGTGCTTCTTTCATTCCGCATTGTTTGTAAGATATTCACACTGAGGCATAAAGCTGTCGTTAATTTTTTTTTTGTACTGCTTATAGAACATTCCACTGATTCAATATACCACTGTTTATTAAGCCACTCTCTTGTTGACTGATGTAAGAATTTATAAACACTGCTGGCAAGAACTTTCTTAATATGCCTCCTGGTACATCTGTGCAAGAGTTTCTGAAAGTAGTTACCTGGGAGTTGAATTTCTGGGTCACAGGATGGGCACATGTCCAACCTTACTAATATCGAGGTGCCAATTCATGTCATTCCACTGGTATATAAGAGACCCTCGCTGCTCCATGTTCTTGCCAATATTTATAATCATTAATGAGAAGTAATTATCTGAATAAACATCTCTAGACAGAAGCGTGTCTGTCATTTGTTGTTAGGATTATTTCGTTGTTGTGACATTGCATTCACCTTGCTCACCCTCACCACTACCCTCTTCCTTTTACCCAGCGTCGAGCCCTAGATTGAACTCTATGGGATCGTTTACCCTATAGTACCAGTTTGAATGAGTTGTCTAGGGACTTCCCTGGTGGTCCAGTGGTTAAGACTCTGATCTTCCACTGCAGAGGGCGTGGGTTTGATCTCTGGTTGGGGAACTAGATCCTGCATGCCCTGTGAAGAGGCAAAAAAAAGTTTTTAAAGCTAACTCAATAGATGTGTTGCTAAATATAAACCTCTTCCAAAAAAAAATGTTGTCTAAAAGTGTTGGTTTCACTTAAATCCATTAAGGACATATTTATAGTGTATGGCTTTGACATTAGTTAAATATCTAAAGTATTTGAAAAACATAAGCTTGTTTTTTTCTTCTTCTAGAATGTAAAAAAATCATCTAAGAGCCTAGAAGCCAGGCAATTTACTCCTGAGCAGTTCTTTGGAATTTTTAATAAATCTATCGATGCCTTCAAGGACTTGGAGATGATGGCTTCTAAAACTAGTGAATGTGTGATTTCTTCAACATCAAGTCCTGAAAAAGGTAAGGCATAACCATTCTTCATATAAATGTAAGAAGCAAGCTTGAATCTTACATGTGTGGGTAAGAATCCACCTCTGACTCAAACATATGTGTAGCTACAAAAAGATGTGTGTATGTCTAATATGAAAGCAAATATCAGTGACATGAAAGAAACAGTTATAGATTTGTTGGTATTCAAGCCCAAACAATACTTACCATTTTCAAATTAAAGAACTGTGCATGAGTAAACGATATATGAGGTGGTCGCTCATTTTGATCTGGTATTTGCTAGTAATATACAGTTATATTATTCTTCACCTGTTCAGGTATCTGATAATTGCACTTCACCTTTTGAGGACTCTGTAATGTGTGTACATCGCCATGCAGCACTGACGCATTATTACTTTCTATTTAGATTCCAGAGTCAGTGTCACAAAACCATTTATGTTCCCCCCTGTTGCAGCCAGCTCCCTTAGGAATGACAGCAGTAGCAGTAATAGTAAGTACACATGTCTGATTTAATGCATGCATGGCTCCAATCAGCATCTGTTAGGAGAATTGCATGAGCTTTAAAGGAAATTTCTACAATCATTACTATTAATTCTGTTCTGTTACTGTTCTTCCTGTTATGATCTTCCTGAAAATTAAACAATTAGGTTTGTACAATTGGATTTTCCCTAGAGCTGGAGATAATGTTTAATTGGGGTAATAAATTTTCGGCTATTTTCAACAAGGCATGAAATTGCTTTTAAATACAATTTAAGCTTTTTTCATTATCGACTTAAAATACATTTTGCGTGGAATTTGCCTGACAAAAATGGAATTTTAGCATGGGAACTACAAGTGCTGGCTGTATAGAATCCCAAGGATATTTCCTGTTTATTATGACTATCACTGCTTCCTATGGTATGTTTGGAAATTTGATGATTTTTGACTTTTAGTGTAAAATTATATGTTGGGGGACAATATGCTTCTTTCTCTGAAATTTCTGTCTTGTTGGTGAAGAATCCAGTTTCCTGGAAGGCCAATGTCCTTTTTATTCAGATGTAGGCCAAGGTCACTATAAGGGTCATTGAATTCACTAAATATTCTGACCCTCTAATCTCATGGAAGGTATAGGAGGAAAAATGCATCCTGTGATCTTAGCTAAGAAAATCGTCCCTTAAAATTAGTAATGGGACAGTCTCGTATATTCAAGGACCTATCTGTAAAAAAGAGTAATCAATTTAATACAAATCCACAATACCAAAGCTGCAGTTCAGAAATCAAAAAGAAAACCTCTAAAATTTGTTTTGGCCAAATTTTTGCCACCAAAACCTGACCTGAATTGTGATGAAGCTATTTTTAACCCTTACCCTCTAAAAGTATATATTTATGCTTTTCACTAAGAAATATTAATGTGTTTGATCATAGGGTGCCACTCAGACCTCATTGAAGATATTATATAATATACAATATTTATAGGACAGAACCTTGTAAAATCTAAAATTCTGAATATTATAACCCATTGGGTTTGAAAAGTTTTGAAGAGACTGTGTGTTAAGTGCTTTCCTACAAATAATTTTATTAATCTTTTCAAAGAAGCAATTTTGACTTAAATCCTGTTTGTATTTCTTTGATTTATAGCTTTTTTAAAAACTTTTTGTGTGTTAAGTGCATGGCTCCAATCAGCATCTGTTAGGAGAATTGCATGAGCTTTAAAGGAAATTTCTACAATCATTACTATTAATTCTGTTCTGTTACTGTTCTTCCTGTTATGATCTTCCTGAAAATTAAACAATTAGGTTTGTACAATTGGATTTTCCCTAGAGCTGGAGATAATGTTTAATTGGGGTAATAAATTTTCGGCTATTTTCAACAAGGCATGAAATTGCTTTTAAATACAATTTAAGCTTTTTTCATTATCGACTTAAAATACATTTTGCGTGGAATTTGCCTGACAAAAATGGAATTTTAGCATGGGAACTACAAGTGCTGGCTGTATAGAATCCCAAGGATATTTCCTGTTTATTATGACTATCACTGCTTCCTATGGTATGTTTGGAAATTTGATGATTTTTGACTTTTAGTGTAAAATTATATGTTGGGGGACAATATGCTTCTTTCTCTGAAATTTCTGTCTTGTTGGTGAAGAATCCAGTTTCCTGGAAGGCCAATGTCCTTTTTATTCAGATGTAGGCCAAGGTCACTATAAGGGTCATTGAATTCACTAAATATTCTGACCCTCTAATCTCATGGAAGGTATAGGAGGAAAAATGCATCCTGTGATCTTAGCTAAGAAAATCGTCCCTTAAAATTAGTAATGGGACAGTCTCGTATATTCAAGGACCTATCTGTAAAAAAGAGTAATCAATTTAATACAAATCCACAATACCAAAGCTGCAGTTCAGAAATCAAAAAGAAAACCTCTAAAATTTGTTTTGGCCAAATTTTTGCCACCAAAACCTGACCTGAATTGTGATGAAGCTATTTTTAACCCTTACCCTCTAAAAGTATATATTTATGCTTTTCACTAAGAAATATTAATGTGTTTGATCATAGGGTGCCACTCAGACCTCATTGAAGATATTATATAATATACAATATTTATAGGACAGAACCTTGTAAAATCTAAAATTCTGAATATTATAACCCATTGGGTTTGAAAAGTTTTGAAGAGACTGTGTGTTAAGTGCTTTCCTACAAATAATTTTATTAATCTTTTCAAAGAAGCAATTTTTGACTTAAATCCTGTTTGTATTTCTTTGATTTATAGCCTTACCTTTATTATTTCCTATGTCTACTTTGGGTTTAATTTGTTCAAGTTGTTCTAACTTAAGTTCTTAAGGTAGAAAAATTAAATCACTGACTCAAAGACATTCTTCTTTTCTAATATGAGCACTTAACAGTATAAATTTCCTTATAAGCAGCTCTAACTGAATTCCACACAGTTTGATATATTGTTTCCATTATCATTTCTTTAAAAATATTTAATTCTCCTTGTGATTTCTTTGGTTTATGGATAATATAAAAATGGGTTGTTTGTTGCCTAAAAATGTGCGGTTTTTCTAGATACATTATTATTGTTTTCTAAATGAACATCATTATTCTCAGAGAACATACACTGTAATCTTGTGAAATTTATTGAGACTTATTTTATGAATATTATTCAAGTTGCAGGTGTAGCATTCTCAAATTTGGTCCAAGTAGTTAAGAGTGTTGTTCACATCTTCTATACCCTTATTGCTTTTTTTTGTTGTTCAATTTTTAATCACTTACTGAGAGCATTCTCTTTCCTTTTGATTGTAGATTTGGTTATTTCTCCTTTTAGTACTAAGGTTTTTATTCCACCTACTTTCCAGCTCTATTATTAGGTGCTTATACATTTATTATTGTTATGTCTTCCCTGATTAATTGACTTTTATATCTTACTGAAATAATCCTTATTAACTCTGGGAGAGCTCTTGTCTTAAAACTCTTTTGACAGTGGTAGAGCCAGCCTTTCTTACACTTACTCTTTTCATATATATGTTTTTTCCTTCCATTTTCAACCTGTTGTCTTTATTTTAAAAATATATCTCTGGGGCTTCCCCTGGTGGTCCAGTGGGTAAGGACACCGCCTTACAGTGCAAGGGGCGCCGGTTCGATCCCTGGCCTGGGAGGATCCCACGTGCCGCGGAGCGGCTGGACCCATGTGTCCAATTACCGCGCCGGAGCTCGGGAGTGCATGCGCCCAGAGCCGGTGCTCTGCGACAACAGATGCCACCGCGATGGGAGGCCCACAGGAGCCAAAGAACAAAGATGGATGAAACTAGACAAATGAAAGACCAGTGGAGGTGGCCCGCCCACCCCCCTCCCCCGCACCCACCAAAATAAATAAATAAATGTTAAAATATATATATATATATATATATCTGATAGACAGGATATAGTTGGCCCTTGCTATTTCATCTAATCCTTTACTTTCAATTAGAGTGTTTCATTCATTTGTATTTATAACATTTATTGGTATGGTTAAATGTGTGTCTACCATTTTGTTAATGGCACCACCTATTTATTGATCCTCTTTTCCTCCTTTCTAGTCCTCTTTTATGTTCATTGATTGACTGATTGATTTTCAGTGTTCTATTTTAATTACTCCGTTAGCTTTTCAACAGCACCTCTTGACATCATTTTGTGGTTGCTTTAGGAATTACCATATACATCTTAACTTGTAACATTCTGCTTAATGTTGTAGCACTTCAGAAACAACGTAAGAACCTTGAAACAGGATAATTCCACTTGCCCACAACCATCTTTTGTGCTGTGTTGACCTATATATCTACATAAGTTAGCAACCTCACAATACAGACTTAAAATTATTGCTTAAAGCCATCGTATATCTTCTGAAGAGAAAGGAAAAAATTCTTTTACATTTGCCCACATATTTATTATTTCGTGTTACTTCTCATTTCCTCTTGTAATTCCAAGTTTCTGTCTAGCGTTAATCCTCTCTGGCTGAAGAGCTTCCTTTAGCATTTTTTTGTAGTACAGTTCTGTTGCCAACAAAAAAAATTTCTTTTAATAGAAAAATGTCTTTGTCTTCAGTATTGCAAGTGCTTTTTACTGAAGAAAATTTTGACAGTGGTAGAGCACTTTTCCCGCCTTATTTTCAACCTGTTGTCTTTATTTTAAAAATATATCTCTGGGGCTTCCCCTGGTGGTCCAGTGGGTAAGGACACCGCCTTGCAGTGCAAGGGGCGCCGGTTCGATCCCTGGCCTGGGAAGATCCCACGTGCCGCGGCGCGGCTGGACCCATGTGTCCAATTACCGAGCCGGAGCTCTGGAGCGCATGCGCCCAGAGCCGGCGCTCTGCGACAACAGAGGCCACCGCGATGGGAGGCCCACAGGAGCCAAAGAACAAAGATGGATGAAAATAGAGAAATGAAAGACCAGTGGAGGTGGCCCGCCCACCCCCCTCCCCCGCACCCACCAAAATAAATAAATAAATGTTAAAATATATATATATATATATATATCTGATAGACAGGATATAGTTGGCCCTTGCTATTTCATCTAATCCTTTACTTTCAATTAGAGTGTTTCATTCATTTGTATTTATAACATTTATTGGTATGGTTAAATGTGTGTCTACCATTTTGTTAATGGCACCACCTATTTATTGATCCTCTTTTCCTCCTTTCTAGTCCTCTTTTATGTTCATTGATTGACTGATTGATTTTCAGTGTTCTATTTTAATTACTCCGTTAGCTTTTCAACAGCACCTCTTGACATCATTTTGTGGTTGCTTTAGGAATTACCATATACATCTTAACTTGTAACATTCTGCTTAATGTTGTAGCACTTCAGAAACAACGTAAGAACCTTGAAACAGGATAATTCCACTTGCCCACAACCATCTTTTGTGCTGTGTTGACCTATATATCTACATAAGTTAGCAACCTCACAATACAGACTTAAAATTATTGCTTAAAGCCATCGTATATCTTCTGAAGAGAAAGGAAAAAATTCTTTTACATTTGCCCACATATTTATTATTTCGTGTTACTTCTCATTTCCTCTTGTAATTCCAAGTTTCTGTCTAGCGTTAATCCTCTCTGGCTGAAGAGCTTCCTTTAGCATTTTTTTGTAGTACAGTTCTGTTGCCAACAAAAAAAATTTCTTTTAATAGAAAAATGTCTTTGTCTTCAGTATTGCAAGTGCTTTTTTACTAGATATGGAATTATGGGTTAGCAGAATTTTTTTCTCTGAATCCTTTAAAGATGTCACTCCATTGTCTTCCTGTTTCTATTGTTTCTGACAAAAAGGCAGCCAGTATTTATATGATCTTTTTCCTTGTACGTACTGAGTCATTTTCCCCTCTCCTTTCAAGGTTTACTTCTGTGTAGGAGTTTAAATAAGATGCACCTGGGAGTGGTTTTTTTTATTTGTCAGGCTTCCTGGATATGTAACTTTATTTTCTTCAAATTTGGGGAAAATTTGGCCATAACTTCTTCATATTTTTTCATTCTCCTCTCTTTCTGAGAGTGATGACACATATGTACAATCATACATATAACAATCCTGCATACATTATTGTTAAAATCAGTCTCACAGATCATAGAAGTTTCGTTCATTTTTTTTCCCAAACCCTTTTTTTTAATCTTAAAAATGAATTATTTCACCCTATCTTTAAGTTCCCTGACTTTTCTGCCATTTCTGAACTCCAAAATTCTCCTTCCAGTAACTTTTCCTTTTGCTACTAAAAAAAAATATGTATTAAAACATTATTTTTAGAGCAATTTAATGTGCACAGCAAAATTGAGGGGAAGAGACAGAGATTTTCCCCATACCCCTTGCCTCATATGCATAGCCTCTCCTATTATCAGCTTGTTACAATGGGTGAGTCTACATGGACACCTCATAATCACCCAAGATCCACACTTTACATAGCGTTCACTCTTGGTGCTATCCATTCTATGGGTTTGAGTCCAGTGTATTTTTTCATGTCTAAACTTGTACTTTTTGCTTTAGAATTTCCATTTGTATATATCTACATAAGTTAGCAACCTCACAATACAGACTTAAAATTATTGCTTAAAGCCATCGTATATCTTCTGAAGAGAAAGGAAAAAATTCTTTTACATTTGCCCACATATTTATTATTTCGTGTTACTTCTCATTTCCTCTTGTAATTCCAAGTTTCTGTCTAGCGTTAATCCTCTCTGGCTGAAGAGCTTCCTTTAGCATTTTTTTGTAGTACAGTTCTGTTGCCAACAAAAAAAATTTCTTTTAATAGAAAAATGTCTTTGTCTTCAGTATTGCAAGTGCTTTTTTACTAGATATGGAATTATGGGTTAGCAGAATTTTTTTCTCTGAATCCTTTAAAGATGTCACTCCATTGTCTTCCTGTTTCTATTGTTTCTGACAAAAAGGCAGCCAGTATTTATATGATCTTTTTCCTTGTACGTACTGAGTCATTTTCCCCCTCTCCCTTTCAAAGTTTACTTCTGTGTAGGAGTTTAAATAAGATGCACCTGGGAGTGGTTTTTTTTATTTGTCAGGCTTCCTGGATATGTAACTTTATTTTCTTCAAATTTGGGGAAAATTTGGCCATAACTTCTTCATATTTTTTCATTCTCCTCTCTTTCTGAGAGTGATGACACATATGTACAATCATACATATAACAATCCTGCATACATTATTGTTAAAATCAGTCTCACAGATCATAGAAGTTTCGTTCATTTTTTTTCCAACCTTTCTTTTAATCTTAAAAATGAATTATTTCACCCTATCTTTAAGTTCCCTGACTTTTCTGCCATTTCTGAACTCCAAAATTCTCCTTCCAGTAACTTTTCCTTTTGCTACTAAAAAAAAATATGTATTAAAACATTATTTTTAGAGCAATTTAATGTGCACAGCAAAATTGAGGGGAAGAGACAGAGATTTTCCCCATACCCCTTGCCTCATATGCATAGCCTCTCCTATTATCAGCTTGTTACAATGGGTGAGTCTACATGGACACCTCATAATCACCCAAGATCCACACTTTACATAGCGTTCACTCTTGGTGCTATCCATTCTATGGGTTTGAGTCCAGTGTATTTTTTCATGTCTAAACTTGTACTTTTTGCTTTAGAATTTCCATTTGTTTCTTTTTATATTTCATATTTTCCTGCTAAGATTTTCCATCTGCATCTTCATTATGAAAATATTTTCCTTTTTGGCTCTTGGATAGAGTTATAATAGCTGCTCTGAAGTTCTTATCTTCTAATTTCAGTATGTAGGTCATCTCAGCTTGGTTTCTATTAACTGATATTTTCTTCTCCCTGATCATGAGTCACATCTCCCTCGCGATTGCTAGTAATTTCTGAACATATGCTGGATATTATACATATTATTTTATTGAATATCTGGATTTTGCACCATTTCTCTGAAAGAGTCGTACAAGATCTGTTCTGATAGCAGTTCAGTTTTCAGCAGACCAGCTTTCTCTTCCTTCTTAGGCATTTTTTTTTCCTTCTTAAGCTTTCTTAGAGGGAGGAGGGAGAGTAACCTTATTTCTAAGGCATGGAGTTTCTGAACTATTTCTTGAGTGCCTGGAAAATCTTTCCATTCTTCCTTGTCAGAACTCCTTTGTCTCTGAATGGACTAGGGTCTCTTTAAAGCCATAGCTTCCTGGGCACTGTTTCCTGCCAGCTTTTGTGAAGTTTCTCCCTGTGCATGTATAGCTTATTATTCAACCAATGACCGGAGACTGCTCTAAACTCTTGTAGTGCTCTTTTTCTGCACAACTTCTTTCCCCAAAATAACTCTGCTTCACAAACAACCCTGCCCCCAGCGAGGGCAGCAGCGCTGAGCTTCATTCTCTGATCCCCTATCCCAGTGGGACTGCTGAGTCTAAAGGAGTCACCCAGCCAACGAATCAGGACAATCATGGGCCTCCTCAATTGTGTTGTCCTTCTCTCGGTGAGTACGCCTTTGCATTGCACTTTGGCCCAGGCTCGTAAGTAGTTGTCTAGTATAATTTGGTTAATACAATAATTATTTAAGTTGGGAAGGTTCATATGCTGTCATCAGGAAACTGAATGTAGAACACCTGTTCACTCCTATGCCTTTGAGACAATAGGTGCTTTTTAAATGGCAATGTGAATGACCAAACTTATTGTTTCCTTTTTTCTTCCTTTTTGTATCATTAGCCGCTTTTGGCCAGGTGTTGTCCATCATGAGTATGGGAGCTAGATACCCATGCATACTGTTATGGAGGGTACAGTCTCATAAGATAAACAGACCCAAAGAAAATTCTTCATTGTTGTTGTTCACTTGTTAAGTCATGTCCGATTTTCTGTGATGCCATGGACTGCAGCACACCAGGCTCCCCTGTCCTTCGTTGTCTCCTGGAGTTTGCTCAAACTCATATCCGTTGAGTTGGTAGTATTTTACACTGTACTATTTTATATGTATAATAGAAGTATGTAGATACCTTTAGTTGTAGCATAAAGGAAGTAAGACATTTTTAGGGTATAGGGTCAGGGAAACTTGAGGAAAGCATGCCAGTTTTCAGGGATAAAAAGACCCCAAACATTGACTAGTTTCCCCCCTTTTTTTTTGAAGCTTTCTTAGAGGGAGGAGGGAGAGTAACCTTATTTCTAAGGCATGGAGTTTCTGAACTATTTCTTGAGTGCCTGGAAAATCTTTCCATTCTTCCTTGTCAGAACTCCTTTGTCTCTGAATGGACTAGGGTCTCTTTAAAGCCATAGCTTCCTGGGCACTGTTTCCTGCCAGCTTTTGTGAAGTTTCTCCCTGTGCATGTATAGCTTATTATTCAACCAATGACCGGAGACTGCTCTAAACTCTTGTAGTGCTCTTTTTCTGCACAACTTCTTTCCCCAAAATAACTCTGCTTCACAAACAACCCTGCCCCCAGCGAGGGCAGCAGCGCTGAGCTTCATTCTCTGATCCCCTATCCCAGTGGGACTGCTGAGTCTAAAGGAGTCACCCAGCCAACGAATCAGGACAATCATGGGCCTCCTCAATTGTGTTGTCCTTCTCTCGGTGATTACACATTTGCATTGCTTTTTGGCCAAGGCTTGAAAGTAGTTGTCTAGTATAATTTGGTTAATACAATAATTATTTAAGTTGGGAAGGTTCATATGCTGTCATCAGGAAACTGAATGTAGAACACCTGTTCACTCCTATGCCTTTGAGACAATAGGTGCTTTTTAAATGGCAATGTGAATGACCAAACTTATTGTTTCCTTTTTTCTTCCTTTTTGTATCATTAGCCGCTTTTGGCCAGGTGTTGTCCATCATGAGTATGGGAGCTAGATACCCATGCATACTGTTATGGAGGGTACAGTCTCATAAGATAAACAGACCCAAAGAAAATTCTTCATTGTTGTTGTTCACTTGTTAAGTCATGTCCGATTTTCTGTGATGCCATGGACTGCAGCACACCAGGCTCCCCTGTCCTTCGTTGTCTCCTGGAGTTTGCTCAAACTCATATCCGTTGAGTTGGTAGTATTTTACACTGTACTATTTTATATGTATAATAGAAGTATGTAGATACCTTTAGTTGTAGCATAAAGGAAGTAAGACATTTTTAGGGTATAGGGTCAGGGAAACTTGAGGAAAGCATGCCAGTTTTCAGGGATAAAGACCCCAAACATTGCCATGCTGGTTGGAGGACCATGGCATATGATGGCGTAATTCAGAGGTATAAGTGCCCTCTCTGGGGCTTATAAGGGAGATATGAGTGGGATAAATGTAAGAGTATATAATTTATCCAAATGGAGTTGTGTTTTCAAAGTAATAGTAATATTCTTTGTACCAAGTGTAAGTATGTTTTAAAGATGTTTGTGAGCCTTACAGACAGTATATTTAAGGGAGAAAACCCTTACTTTGACATTACCTTACACATCTTTTAGAAAGACAATCTTGAGTCAAACTGCCTGTGTTTATATCCCAGCTCTAGCCCTTGGTGTGTGACCCTGGGAAAGTGTATTAATCTCTCTGAACGCCTCAGTCAAATGGAGGTTGATAATCTCTCCTTCACAATTTTTTTCTGCCAATTTTAAATGAGTTAACACATGTGTACTTAGTGCCGTGCCTGATGTATAGTATCTGTTCATCATGAATTAGAACAATTAGAAGCAGCAAGGCTGGGTCAGTAAGTGATTAGCCTGTGATGAGCTCTGAATCTGAATCAAGGGAGAGTACTGAGTTACATGTTTCTAAAGATTCATGGGCATGGTGCCCACAAGTCGACTCACTCTACAAAGAAGTTCAGCAAAATTGTAGCAGTGTTTTGTGTTATATGTTTGTACAGATGTCTGGTATTATTAGCTAAACCATACAAGTCGGTTCCCACCAATTTTGAACACTGAGAGTTTTCATAATAATGAGATACAACTAATATGATAACAACTCGAGAATTCAGGATTAATCAAATCCTATCCAGATGAGCTCCCCCACACATAAGCCTTCTGGAACAGTCTTTCTGTAAAGACATTGTTTTGGCCCCAATGTCCTGCATTTGGACTTACCAGGTGGCGCTTGTGGTAAAGAACCCTCCAGCCAATGCAGGAGACACAAGAGGTATGAATTTGATCCCTGGGTCAGGAAGAGCCCCTACAGGAGGGCATGACAACCCACTCCAGTATTCTTGCCTGGAGAATCCCATAAACAGAGAAGCCTGGCGGGCCACAGTCCGTAGGGTCACACAGAGTCGGACACGACTGAAGTGACTTCGCACGCATACACACCCTTCATTTGGGCCTGGAGGCACATAATGCAGATCTCATTGACCCCTGATGGATAGATAGCTGCAGTAGCAAGTATTGGGAGTCGACCTAGGAGGTAAAGTAAGCAAGCCTTTTCTGGTAATGTGTATTTCCTCTCCTGGAAGAAGGATGGCAGGACCACTGAAGAGAACCCAAGGCCTAGCTGTGAAACCATTCGCGTTAACAGAAGAAATAACTGCAGTGACACCTCTGTAGGGGGGTGAAGTCAGTTCCTGTGGGTCTTACCACCTCCCATCTTCTCTCTCTCCTGCAGAAGGACTGCTTTGGGGTGTTAGTCAGAGTCCAGGCCCTTGTTCAGGGCCATATCCCTAGGGGTGGGACTTCAGAGTGCTCCACAAGGGACCCTTCTCTGGGAGAGTGAGGTGTGCAGCTTGGCTTTATTTAAAACAGCTCCCTTGGGGGCTGCCCTCCTATCTGAGAAAGATTTAGAGTGGGGAACTCCAGAACACCTCACTCTGCTGTAAGTTCCCTCTGCTTATTGCTGGTGAGTGCAGTCTTTCCTCTGGTCTGACTGATATGATTCAAGATTCGGCTTTTGGATAGAACAGAAGGAACAGATGTTTCGCTGCTCGATGCTGGGTCTCTGGCTGCCCAAACATAGGTAGTAGAGTTCTTTGTAGAACCCTACCTCCTTAGTTTTCCACTGGAGTCTGGGGACAAAATATGCATAGCTTCCTTTGTTCTCTCTGTATTTGTGTAAGTCACTTGGCCAAGCCATAATCACATGCCAGCAATCCCGACAGACCATGTGGGTCATCACGGGTTGTCTTTCGATGAGCTCCCACACATAAGCCTTCTGGAACAGTCTTTCTGTAAAGACATTGTTTTGGCCCCAATGTCCTGCATTTGGACTTACCAGGTGGCGCTTGTGGTAAAGAACCCTCCAGCCAATGCAGGAGACATAAGAGGTATGAATTTGATCCCTGGGTCAGGAAGAGCCCCTACAGGAGGGCATGACAACCCACTCCAGTATTCTTGCCTGGAGAATCCCATAAACAGAGAAGCCTGGCGGGCCACAGTCCGTAGGGTCACACAGAGTCGGACACGACTGAAGTGACTTCGCACGCATACACACCCTTCATTTGGGCCTGGAGGCACATAATGCAGATCTCATTGACCCCTGATGGATAGATAGCTGCAGTAGCAAGTATTGGGAGTCGACCTAGGAGGTAAAGTAAGCAAGCCTTTTCTGGTAATGTGTATTTCCTCTCCTGGAAGAAGGATGGCAGGACCACTGAAGAGAACCCAAGGCCTAGCTGTGAAACCATTCGCGTTAACAGAAGAAATAACTGCAGTGACACCTCTGTAGGGGGGTGAAGTCAGTTCCTGTGGGTCTTACCACCTCCCATCTTCTCTCTCTCCTGCAGAAGGACTGCTTTGGGGTGTTAGTCAGAGTCCAGGCCCTTGTTCAGGGCCATATCCCTAGGGGTGGGACTTCAGAGTTCTCCACAAGGGACCCTTCTCTGGGAGAGTGAGGTGGGCAGCTTGGCTTTATTTAAAACAGCCCCCTTTGGGGGGCTGCCCTCCTATCTGAGAAAGATTTAGAGTGGGGAACTCCAGAACACCTCACTCTGCTGTAAGTTCCCTCTGCTTATTGCTGGTGAGTGCAGTCTTTCCTCTGGTCTGACTGATATGATTCAAGATTCGGCTTTTGGATAGAACAGAAGGAACAGATGTTTCGCTGCTCGATGCTGGGGCATCTGGCTGCCCAAACATAGGTAGTAGAGTTCTTTGTAGAACCCTACCTCCTTAGTTTTCCACTGGAGTCTGGGGACAAAATATGCATAGCTTCCTTTGTTCTCTCTGTATTTGTGTAAGTCACTTGGCCAAGCCATAATCACATGCCAGCAATCCCGACAGACCATGTGGGTCATCACGGGTTGGCCATCAATGAGAATTGAAACATGTCACAGAAGTACAGACACAAATAGCCAAATTATTTACTGATAGTGATATAACCATTTCTAAAATGGTCAGAATTGCCTGCAATTTCAAATATACTTCCTCAGAGAAAACACTTTCATAAAATGGTAGCAAAATCTCAGACAAGCACACGTAATCTTATACAACTCTTAAAATCACTCTATTATTGTAATAATAGTTACTGTAATTATACCAAACCCTAATTCGGGCTTATTTTAGTGATAGAATTCATGTTGAGCTTTAAGATGCCTAAAACATTTCTCATGGGGTTATAGCGTATGGGCTGGGCCAAAAGATCTGTCAGTCTGGTTTTAGGAAGTGATTCATAGTTACATGAATGGAGGATGTATTTACCCAATCCCCCTGAAGTGTAAGGGGCACCCATGACTCACTACGTTCCCCCGACCCTACCCAGGCACACACCCAAACTTACTATTACGAGAGCCTCTTTGGAAACAGAAGAATGGTAGAATTAGTGAGTTTCCTGTTTCAAGTTTACAAATGGTAGGGAAATGGGCAGTTCCTGTTCTCACTACAATAGATAAGATTTGTTTCTTGCCTCTCAGGTTAAATCTTTGAGTTTATTTTTTCCCTCTTAAATGCCGATATACATACAGTGGTTTTTGTTCTTCTAGATAGTGTACTTTAGGTACTTTATATATTACATAGGTAACAATAGGCAGACACAGTAACCCAAGTATCACTGTAAAATATCATAGGCTCAAACAGTCACTTTCCCTCGGATTATCATATGATTGTTGAAAGTGTGTAAGTTCTAAATGTATTCCATCTTCCAAAGAAAACTGCTTTAACTCTTACAAGTTGACAAGTGTGTCCATGTTCTCAAACACTAAGTTGTTCCTTATAAGGAGACAGAAAAATCTGTCAAAATGTTTTGTGTTGGAAGCAAGAGACCCTTGGGGGAATATATTATTTAATTTCTGAATTATTCTGCTTCTCATGGAGAATCAGAGAAGGGAGGTGTCCCGAGTCAGTTTTATGTGCATGTTTTCTCAGTTATATGGGGAGACGCGGCTGCTTCCAGCCATTCTTCCAGGTTCAGTAGTCTTGGGCTTTCTAACACAGAAAGTCTGAAAACTAAAACTTTTAGTCCATAGCACAGTACTAAGAACTACCTGGCATCCAATAAATGTCAACCAAAGATATGATGAGGAGATACCATAATTCTAAGTTTGAGGTCCCTGAAAATACCCTAACCACAAATTGTAGATGTTAACTTAATATCTGCGGAAGGCCAAACGTAGCCTAATGTGTCCCGACCTTGATCTGGGTTGTAGAACGTCATCTTTAAAATTTCTTGGCAAGATATGACATGTGAGAAAGTGAAAAGATATTGGAAGGTAAAGGCATAGAAGATGGCTCTATCTGATGGATCATTTTCAGGTCTGTGTTCCAGATGGGTCCACATCAACCAAGTCAGAAAGCCTTCTGTCTATGGTGTTTCTTTTTCACCTTCTATCTTCTGGAGACGACATGGACTTCTATTCCAAGTGGAAAGCTCAGTGTTTTAAATATTTTAAACAGCTAGGTCAAGAGTCCATTTCGGAAACAGTTGGGAACAACCACAGCATAAGAGCAAAACCTCTGGCATGGGTATGTGGTATTCACCACTGTTCTGTTTAAATTACAGGGAAGGGCCCCCAAAATTTCCCTTGAAGATTCCAGCGTACAATGGGCAGCCGTAGCCTTGCCAGCTTTCTTTTCTCTTATAATCGGGTTTGCTTTTGGAGCCTTATACTGGAAGGTAAGTGTTACCAGTGTCCCCCAGCTTCCCTCAAATCAAAAACTTTCTGAATTTGTTGTGTGTATTTGTTCACACTGGATTACAACAATGATTAACAAACTGCCCTTTTCTAGGAAAGGATCCTACCAAGAAAACAATAGATAGGATCTGTCTTAACTTACAGCCTCTGCAGAATATACCTCTTCAAAAGTTTCCTGCATTCCTTACTTTACTTTGAAGACCACCCTTCTAACTGAGAATGCAGACTTAAGAAGATACAACTGGCTTTATTAGCCTGAACTAAATATAAAAAGGAAGAGATGACTGAAAATGTACTTAAAATCAGCTAGAGTTGCCATTTATGTGATCTGCTATTTCAGATTTCTCCTCTTTTCTCACTGAAGCCTGTCTAAAATTTTTAAATGTGCTACATGATTGCAACTCTACTTTTGAAATGTCTTTAATTTGATTACTATTTGCATCTTTCAGCTTTTTTTCCATCGTCCAAAAATGTTGTGATAAACTCATTTTTCTACTTCTTCGTAGCACAAATAAGGGGTGTCCCTGAAAATACCCTAACCACAAATTGTAGATGTTAACTTAATATCTGCGGAAGGCCAAACGTAGCCTAATGTGTCCCGACCTTGATCTGGGTTGTAGAACGTCATCTTTAAAATTTCTTGGCAAGATATGACATGTGAGAAAGTGAAAAGATATTGGAAGGTAAAGGCATAGAAGATGGCTCTATCTGATGGATCATTTTCAGGTCTGTGTTCCAGATGGGTCCACATCAACCAAGTCAGAAAGCCTTCTGTCTATGGTGTTTCTTTTTCACCTTCTATCTTCTGGAGACGACATGGACTTCTATTCCAAGTGGAAAGCTCAGTGTTTTAAATATTTTAAACAGCTAGGTCAAGAGTCCATTTCGGAAACAGTTGGGAACAACCACAGCATAAGAGCAAAACCTCTGGCATGGGTATGTGGTATTCACCACTGTTCTGTTTAAATTACAGGGAAGGCCCCAAATTCCATTGAAGATTCCAGCGTACAATGGGCAGCCGTAGCCTTGCCAGCTTTCTTTTCTCTTATAATCGGGTTTGCTTTTGGAGCCTTATACTGGAAGGTAAGTGTTACCAGTGTCCCCCAGCTTCCCTCAAATCAAAAACTTTCTGAATTTGTTGTGTGTATTTGTTCACACTGGATTACAACAATGATTAACAAACTGCCCTTTTCTAGGAAAGGATCCTACCAAGAAAACAATAGATAGGATCTGTCTTAACTTACAGCCTCTGCAGAATATACCTCTTCAAAAGTTTCCTGCATTCCTTACTTTACTTTGAAGACCACCCTTCTAACTGAGAATGCAGACTTAAGAAGATACAACTGGCTTTATTAGCCTGAACTAAATATAAAAAGGAAGAGATGACTGAAAATGTACTTAAAATCAGCTAGAGTTGCCATTTATGTGATCTGCTATTTCAGATTTCTCCTCTTTTCTCACTGAAGCCTGTCTAAAATTTTTAAATGTGCTACATGATTGCAACTCTACTTTTTGAAATGTCTTTAATTTGATTACTATTTGCATCTTTCAGTTTCTTTATTACTCTTCCATCGCCAACATCCAAAAAATGTTGTGATAAACCATGCATTTTTCATAATTTCTTCTTGAAAAAGTATTTTTATAGGCTGTCTGCTGATGAAAACAGAAATGGAGACTATTTGCTTTTAAAGATTACATGAGGTATTGCTAATTTGACAATATATATCATTGTTCTTTTTCCAGAAGAAACAACCAAGTCTTACAAGGACAGCTGAAAATATACAGATTAATGAAGAGGATAATGAGATAAGGTATTCTGTTTTACTAAACAGGTGCATAACCAAGCTTTACCTTGCCACTTCACATACCATGCATGAGCTTATAACATCTAAGAAGTTTTTCACTCTCACGATGGCAACTCCCAGCCAGTGTCTTCCAACTTTTAGCTACGTTTCTGATCGCTCATTGTCTCTTCAGTCCTACATCTCCACTTACCTGTGAAATACCCTTACATAATTGTCTTCATGACCCTTCTTAGAGTATTCTTAGACCCTTCTATTTCTATCTATAAATAGCAGAATTGTGTTCATCACATTCCTGGCCGTGGAGCTTGGGAAGCTCGTTCACTTACACTCCTCTCTTCCACACGGTAACCAAGACATGCTTCCTTCCTTCTTTGGCAATAGTCATTCTCTTCATCCATATCTTTGTTTTGTCTTGACTGGGTTGCTGCCACACAACCTTTTTTTCCTCAGCCCTTCTAAACTACACCTTTGTCTTCTGTAAACCCCATTTCTTATATCACTTTTTAGTCAAGATATTTTCAGTGCTTTTCTCTTGCATACTTCATATATTTGACCTCTCCTGGCTTTGATCCTAAAGAAAACAATGATAGACGCTAACTTTCGCAGAATATACCTCTTCAAAAGTTTCCTGCATTCCTTACTTTACTTTGAAGACCACCCTTCTAACTGAGAATGCAGACTTAAGAAGATACAACTGGCTTTATTAGCCTGAACTAAATATAAAAAGGAAGAGATGACTGAAAATGTACTTAAAATCAGCTAGAGTTGCCATTTATGTGATCTGCTATTTCAGATTTCTCCTCTTTTCTCACTGAAGCCTGTCTAAAATTTTTAAATGTGCTACATGATTGCAACTCTACTTTTTGAAATGTCTTTAATTTGATTACTATTTGCATCTTTCAGTTTCTTTATTACTCTTCCATCGCCAACATCCAAAAAATGTTGTGATAAACCATGCATTTTTCATAATTTCTTCTTGAAAAAGTATTTTTATAGGCTGTCTGCTGATGAAAACAGAAATGGAGACTATTTGCTTTTAAAGATTACATGAGGTATTGCTAATTTGACAATATATATCATTGTTCTTTTTCCAGAAGAAACAACCAAGTCTTACAAGGACAGCTGAAAATATACAGATTAATGAAGAGGATAATGAGATAAGGTATTCTGTTTTACTAAACAGGTGCATAACCAAGCTTTACCTTGCCACTTCACATACCATGCATGAGCTTATAACATCTAAGAAGTTTTTCACTCTCACGATGGCAACTCCCAGCCAGTGTCTTCCAACTTTTAGCTACGTTTCTGATCGCTCATTGTCTCTTCAGTCCTACATCTCCACTTACCTGTGAAATACCCTTACATAATTGTCTTCATGACCCTTCTTAGAGTATTCTTAGACCCTTCTATTTCTATCTATAAATAGCAGAATTGTGTTCATCACATTCCTGGCCGTGGAGCTTGGGAAGCTCGTTCACTTACACTCCTCTCTTCCACACGGTAACCAAGACATGCTTCCTTCCTTCTTTGGCAATAGTCATTCTCTTCATCCATATCTTTGTTTTGTCTTGACTGGGTTGCTGCCACACAACCTTTTTTTCCTCAGCCCTTCTAAACTACACCTTTGTCTTCTGTAAACCCCATTTCTTATATCACTTTTTAGTCAAGATATTTTCAGTGCTTTTCTCTTGCATACTTCATATATTTGACCTCTCCCTGGCTTTCAGAATCTTTATCTCAACCTACTCAGTATTTTTTCAGAGCCAGATACAAAGTTCGTTTTAAAATATCTTGCCACTTAACAATAGTTGACTCCAGTCAGCAGTTTACGCTACTACAATATTGCCTGGGGACCAATACTTTGACTTTACATTCAGTTATGGTTTTCATTTGGCTTGTTATTTTCTCTTATTCATGTTGCATGTGTACATACTCACAGAGTAAGCACATATAAGCATTTTCTGTATGTGTATCTGCATATGTGTGGATAATTTTTAACTTCTTGGGGAGACTATGTGGAAGTCTTCCATATACTAATATTATGAAGGTAAGCTTCCCGCTCAGTTTTATAATTTTTTTGCTACTGTGTTTATAGAAATGTGAAAACTGCTTTTACAATGTGCAGATCATGGTGTCCTTCATAATCTCTCTCTCAAAGCAAATAAACATGTTTCCTGTTTTTCAGTATGTTGCAAGAAAAAGAGAGAGAGTTTCAAGAAGTGTAATTGTGGCTTCTATCAACACTGTTACTTTTGTACATTGGTAAGTTTTCAGAATTCAAACTAAAAGATAGCAAGAACTAGAGAGCATTAAGTCTTCTATCAAGCAGATATCATACAACATATATAAGCTGTTATATAACTGAATTGTGCATTCTCACATTTTGAAAGGCAAGCAGTGTTATTTCAGATTAGTGGATTCATCTTGTATAGGAGTGATACAAAACATTAAAAGTTAAATGTTTCCTTTTATTTTTGGGCACACCATGTGACTTGTGGGATCTTACTTTCCCAACCAGGGATTGAACCTGTGTCCTCAACAGTGAAGGCTCAGAGTCCTACACTAGATCTCCAGGGAATTCCTGTGTGCTTCCTATTTTTGAATAAGAAAATAAATAAGGGGAATAGAGCAAAGCAGGAATAAAATAAACTGTGATGAATAAAGGAAGAACAAATAAAACCAATTTCAACTAGGTGTGATTCCTATAACATGATAGGAAAGGTATCTAATTTTTAAATGTGAAAACCAGAAACATATCTCTGATATTTAAGGAGAAGAAGAAATGTGTACAGTGACAATCCCTTACAGTTAGGAAAGGGAAAACTGTCAAGATGAATTGTCACCTGCCACATGACTGGTAATAATTGTGCCTCAGAACCTAGGACCCACTGAATACAAACCAGGGACAGATACCTGCTGTGGTTGTGTGGGTCCATTGAGGGCTCTGGGAGAAGGTTAGACCAGGAGAACATGCCCAGAGGGCACTGCTGTTTCTATCTCCTCTCCCATCTCCTGTCAACTTTCTCAACTCCAAAAATGCTTCAGACACAGTGCAGGGAGAACCCTAGATAGCACTAACCTGATTCCAACATCATGCGTGCTCTGCCCATCTTACTTCTGCCAACTGGCTGTTGATTCGGTTCTTCCCCTGAACTCCCTCGTGGGTAGAGCATCATTTACTCGCCCAGATTATTACAGACAGGGTCTCTGGTGAGCTTTGCCTTTTACTTACACATCACTGTCCTTCCAGCTCACCCTTGTGTCCCAGATTCAGAGATTTCTCTCTAGATTGAATCTCCCCTAGGGAAACTGGGTCACAGAACCTCTTGCTTCCTCCAGGAACTCACTTTTTTCAAACATCATTTTTCAGCAACCCAAAATAACATCATATAATAATAGTAATTATGTCGCATATGCCTCTCACACTTTAGTCCTGTTATTACACAGAGTTCATTTTTACCTTGAATCATGCCCTTGATTACCACGTCTGGGGCACAAATAGCACCCTCTCTTTTTTCTGCTCCCATCCTAGCCCTCTCTAGGCTCATGTTTTCTATCCAATATTGTAAAGGAATAAGCTCTTCACTTGACCTTCTTTATTTTTGCAAAGGGATTGAACCTGTGTCCTCAACAGTGAAGGCTCAGAGTCCTACACTAGATCTCCAGGGAATTCCTGTGTGCTTCCTATTTTTGAATAAGAAAATAAATAAGGGGAATAGAGCAAAGCAGGAATAAAATAAACTGTGATGAATAAAGGAAGAACAAATAAAACCAATTTCAACTAGGTGTGATTCCTATAACATGATAGGAAAGGTATCTAATTTTTAAATGTGAAAACCAGAAACATATCTCTGATATTTAAGGAGAAGAAGAAATGTGTACAGTGACAATCCCTTACAGTTAGGAAAGGGAAAACTGTCAAGATGAATTGTCACCTGCCACATGACTGGTAATAATTGTGCCTCAGAACCTAGGACCCACTGAATACAAACCAGGGACAGATACCTGCTGTGGTTGTGTGGGTCCATTGAGGGCTCTGGGAGAAGGTTAGACCAGGAGAACATGCCCAGAGGGCACTGCTGTTTCTATCTCCTCTCCCATCTCCTGTCAACTTTCTCAACTCCAAAATGCTTCAGACACAGTGCAGGGAGAACCCTAGATAGCACTAACCTGATTCCAACATCATGCGTGCTCTGCCCATCTTACTTCTGCCAACTGGCTGTTGATTCGGTTCTTCCCCTGAACTCCCTCGTGGGTAGAGCATCATTTACTCGCCCAGATTATTACAGACAGGGTCTCTGGTGAGCTTTGCCTTTTACTTACACATCACTGTCCTTCCAGCTCACCCTTGTGTCCCAGATTCAGAGATTTCTCTCTAGATTGAATCTCCCCTAGGGAAACTGGGTCACAGAACCTCTTGCTTCCTCCAGGAACTCACTTTTTTCAAACATCATTTTTCAGCAACCCAAAATAACATCATATAATAATAGTAATTATGTCGCATATGCCTCTCACACTTTAGTCCTGTTATTACACAGAGTTCATTTTTACCTTGAATCATGCCCTTGATTACCACGTCTGGGGCACAAATAGCACCCTCTCTTTTTTCTGCTCCCATCCTAGCCCTCTCTAGGCTCATGTTTTCTATCCAATATTGTAAAGGAATAAGCTCTTCACTTGACCTTCTTTATTTTCCAGCCCATTATTCCCCAAGCTGAAATCATTGTTATTCCTAAAAACTTACATCTCTGCCCTCAATTCCCGTACAAAATACTGATAGAGAAATCTACCATTTCAGTTCCCTTAAGCCAGACACCTACCAAGCACAACATTAAATGGTTCATTGAACTTTAAAGACTCAAGTAAGGTCCTCTTTGCTTTTGGATGGCCTCACTGGGATCCTGTTTTGGCACACAGGTCATGTGGTGTTTAATTGTGATATTTATCCTGTGACATTTGGAGAATGGATTATGATCGAAAAGCCCAGAGCACTTGCCTGGGAGGAAAAAAGATGGCATTTTAAAACCTATAGTCAAGCAATATACACATGTTTACCGGTCAGGGGACATTTAAAGACAGGAACAGAGGCTGTCTGCTTCATACTATATCTCCTCACAAGCACCTCACTTGTTGCCTAAGCACTGTAGGTGCTCAATAAGTGACTGAGTGAGTAAATGAACCCTAAATGAAAAGCTTACCAAGTGGTAAGGAATACAGTTCTTCTGAAATGACCTTTTTTAAGGCTTTTGTTTTACAAGACAAATACATTCTAGAGACCTGCTGTGTAACATAATGCTTAGAGTTAAAAAAAGAAAAAGTGTGTTTAAAGGGTGGCTCTTGTGATAAGTGTTTTTAATACAATAAAATAAAATGTGCTAAATCTTTTAAAAGTGCCGTAGGGTTTATTTTTATCTTGTATGTGTATGTGTGTATTTAACTTGCTGATTTGGGTCAGCAAAGTATGTACAGAAAGGGAAATATGGACATACAGGAAATGGCTAACTTATGTTTCTTAAAATCTGAAATATTGCACATATAATTAAATGAATGAAATGAGGTCGATTAAAGAAGTCCCACATTGTTTAGAAAGAAACTTGTCACATGTCATTGGGGAGTAGGTGTGAAACATGACCTTCATCTCTGTGAAACTCTCTCAACACATAGTTCAGAAACCACCCCCTCCAAAAAGATTTTACCAGCCCATTATTCCCCAATAGCACCCTGATCCAATCATGTTTTCTATCCAATATTGTAAAGGAATAAGCTCTTCACTTGACCTTCTTTATTTTCCAGCCCATTATTCCCCAAGCTGAAATCATTGTTATTCCTAAAAACTTACATCTCTGCCCTCAATTCCCGTACAAAATACTGATAGAGAAATCTACCATTTCAGTTCCCTTAAGCCAGACACCTACCAAGCACAACATTAAATGGTTCATTGAACTTTAAAGACTCAAGTAAGGTCCTCTTTGCTTTTGGATGGCCTCACTGGGATCCTGTTTTGGCACACAGGTCATGTGGTGTTTAATTGTGATATTTATCCTGTGACATTTGGAGAATGGATTATGATCGAAAAGCCCAGAGCACTTGCCTGGGAGGAAAAAAGATGGCATTTTAAAACCTATAGTCAAGCAATATACACATGTTTACCGGTCAGGGGACATTTAAAGACAGGAACAGAGGCTGTCTGCTTCATACTATATCTCCTCACAAGCACCTCACTTGTTGCCTAAGCACTGTAGGTGCTCAATAAGTGACTGAGTGAGTAAATGAACCCTAAATGAAAAGCTTACCAAGTGGTAAGGAATACAGTTCTTCTGAAATGACCTTTTTTAAGGCTTTTGTTTTACAAGACAAATACATTCTAGAGACCTGCTGTGTAACATAATGCTTAGAGTTAAAAAAAGAAAAAGTGTGTTTAAAGGGTGGCTCTTGTGATAAGTGTTTTTAATACAATAAAATAAAATGTGCTAAATCTTTTAAAAGTGCCGTAGGGTTTATTTTTATCTTGTATGTGTATGTGTGTATTTAACTTGCTGATTTGGGTCAGCAAAGTATGTACAGAAAGGGAAATAT
This sequence comes from Tragulus kanchil, assembly GCA_022376925.1. Lineage (NCBI taxonomy): Eukaryota > Metazoa > Chordata > Mammalia > Artiodactyla > Tragulidae > Tragulus > Tragulus kanchil. Next base: position 236,567,653 of record JAIOJX010000004.1, on the reverse strand, counting down.
GGACATACAGGAAATGGCTAACTTATGTTTCTTAAAATCTGAAATATTGCACATATAATTAAATGAATGAAATGAGGTCGATTAAAGAAGTCCCACATTGTTTAGAAAGAAACTTGTCACATGTCATTGGGGAGTAGGTGTGAAACATGACCTTCATCTCTGTGAAACTCTCTCAACACATAGTTCAGAAACCACCCCCTCCAAAAAGACAACTTTTCAAATGAAAGTGATCTCTGTTTTATGATTTGCCAGGTGGCTCACTGGTAAAGAATCCACATGCCAATGCAGGAGACACGGGTTCAGTCTCTGGGTTGGGAAGATTCCCCGCAGGAGGAAATGGCAACCCATTCCAGTATTCTTGCTTAGGAAATCCTGTGGACAGAGGAGTCTCACAGGGTACCATCCATAGGGTCTCCAAGAGTCAGACATGACTGCGTATGCATGCACAATTATATTTTATATTACATTTCATACCATATTAGGAGGACATCACATTTATTTACATACATCTTTTGTGTCCTCTCCTAAACCATAAGCTCTTCCAGGACAGGACTGGTTTCTGAATTTCGTTTTGGAATCCCGCTAATATAGTTTACACTTCACTCTTGCAAGTGATGATCTGTTGAATGAATGAAGACATGAATGAATAGCTCAGAGAATTGCAATAGTGTGAGAATAAATTTTATGGAATAAAAATAGATGTGTGTAGGTAGAAGTAAATAAGATTCAAATGCTGAGGGAAAGATAGATAAAAGGAAGGAAAAAGCAGCAGCTCATTATCATGAATATGCAAAGCTCAGAGTCAAAATGTGTATGTATCATTTGTAACCATTTATTGAATACCCATTGTATAGAGAAAGCCTTGCTCCCTGTACCAAAAGAAGTTTAAAACCTGCCAAGGAAATTTAAATATAATCGGGGAAAGGGATGTGGTGCAGGGAGAATAGACTGTGGTGTGGTAGGAGAGAAAATCTGCCAAGAAATAAAAATAACCATAGTAAAAAGTACCAAGATAGAAATGAAATGTGGAATTATAATTATATATTTTTTAAATGGACATAATTTGGATTATAGACATTTTCTTGGTTAACAAAAAAGGGAAAGATATAAGAAATGACTCAGGTTTGTGGCAAGAATTTCTCTCTAAAGTGGAAGTTTCACAAAGTAAAACAAATTAAACCAGGACAAATATTGAAACACTAGAATAGAAAATACCTGGAATAGTTAGACCTCCAACCTATACCTGAAAAATGAAGAGGAGGGTTCAATATTTTAAATACAAGGAAGAAATGCAGATAATGAACTCAAAAAGAAGTTGTGTCTAAGAGAAAGTATACAAAAGCTGTGTTTGTTTCACATTAAATGTGAAATTATCTTGGTGAAAAGTTAAAAATGTATTTACTCAACTAGTTGATGACAAGTATCCATATGTGACATCCCAGATTTTTTCATTTATTGGGTTGCCTATAGTACAGTTAGGAGAGAGAAATAGAGTGGATCACAGCACACAGCATGTTTTATTCTTCATTCTAACCCCAAATGTGACACCAACATGCCCTAGTATGTGCCTTTTTGGATGCAAAACGCAATGCAACCTACCTAGTTCCATCCTCAAATTACTTGTGGCCTACAAAAGGAAATAAGACGTATGCCTAAATAACCTATTTTTAAAAAGCAGAAAAGGAGATGTGGTTTAAAAAAATCAACAGAAGGAACTGAGAGAGAAATGCAGTAAGCAATCAAAGGCAAAGCCACTGCATATGGTTATACAGGATATACCCTCAACAGAGTTCTAGATAAAAAATGGTATGGATGGCATCCTTTAGAATTGTGCCACCCATATTCAACTGTCTTATTTAACAGAGGAGAGAAAGCACTAAAAGAAAGACTTCATTGTGTAGATGATGGAGATGGTTTTTATATGTAACAGGGTCTTGGATGATTGGTAAAATTTTACTGGCAATAGAGAAGAGGTAAATCTAGATACTGAAAATGGCATAAGCTAAATCAGGAGACCAAAAGTACAGACAGTATTCAAGAGTTTGTACATCTGGAGGCCACACATAAATGGTTTGAATGCTAAGAAAGAATGGGTATCGGTTTGAAAGAGGGTTGACTTCCATGTGTGAGACTCACACTCTATTGAGTCATCTAAGGAGGAGTGGAGGGTTTAGAAAAGATGTGAGTAATAATACAATCAAAGCACTTATGATAGTACAGGCCTTAGGCATGAAGGCCTGTACTATCATAAGTGAAGAAAATAGCTATAGTCATTGCTCTGTGAGAAAAGGGGATCCTTCAGGGGTGCTATGTGATGGTCGGGAGAGGTGGGAAGGGGGGAATATACATATGACTAATCTGGGAACATATCTGTAAACAACAAAACTCTGTAATATTTAAAAGTAAAATAAAAGTTAAAAAAAAAAAAAAGAGCAAAGGTTTAGGAAAGTAATCAGATGTTGCTGTGGCCAGATGGATGGGAGTGATGAGTTGGATTCAGGAAGTCCACTTAAGAGGCCAGACTTTGAAACAGATGTGAAAGATGACCTGAATTAGGGTCACAGTCATGAAAATAGGAAAGCATAGACCATTTTGGAGACACAGCAGTAAAAAAACCAACAAGTCCTTCCCTTCCTGATAGGATGTAAGGCCTGACATTTCAGCACTTGGGGATGTGTGTGTTCAGTCTCTCAGTTATGTCTGACTCTTTGTAACCTCATGGACTGTAGCCTGCCAGGCTCCTCTGTCCATGGTGATTCTCCAGACAAGAATCCTGGAGTAGGATACCATTTCTTCCTCCAAGGGATCTTCCTGACCCAGGGATGAAACCTATGTCTTTTGTGTCTCCTGCATGCAAATTCTTGATGATTGGGAGCTTATAAGGCTAACGAAATGTCATTGTCATTAGGAAAAAATACGAGAAGGAGATGTTAGTAATTAATAGCCAGTAGCCACATATGTTTCACTGGAACTTCAGAGAACAGTCGGGGACGGAAATAATAGATTTGGGATTGGGAAGTCATCTACAAAGAATTTTAATTGAGACCTTGGGAGAAGGACTGCATAATCATGGAGAAAGGCCAGTTTGGTTGGTGGTAAACAGTATGAGTTTGTAGACACTCCGATAGCAGTGTTTGTGGACTTATCCCAGCATGGTAAGTATAGAGAGTCAGTCTTATTATAATCAGGCTGGTGGGGAGATTCATGAAAGAAACACAACTTGGAAGTTACCAGTGGATCAAGGACAGAAGTAAGTAGATCCTAGAATTGGAATAAGAATGGGCACAAGTTATGCTGAAACATTTATTGTACAAGAGACAAGAATGGTTGGTTATTAAAGGGCATGATCTGTGACTCTTTACCACATATTTCCTAAGAATTCCTGGAGCTTTAAAGGCTTTGTTTTGGAGTTCACTCTCTGATACACAGTGATGCAGAGGATTAGAAGATGAATGAGACTTGGGTTCAAATCTTGACTCTGCACCTTAACTAGCTGTGGGCTCCTGGATGATTCAGTTGTTTTTTAATGCCTGGTTTTTCAAATATAATTGAAGGGATAATCTCACCCTGTTTATTTCATGAGGTTGTTATAAGAACCCAGGAAGGATATCGTTATAAAAATGGTAGTTTCGTTCTATGGGAAACCAGCTGTTGGCTTTTAATTATTATTATTATTATTATTTTTTTGCTAAATGATCCAAAGACAAAATCAGAATAGATATCTAATCTTTCTTCTCTGTGCTTAAATTTATTTTTTCAAATTATTCATTTTTTTTGCTTTTTGTGATTCCCTTCTGCTTTTCTAACCAACTTTTATTTTAAAAATATCTACTTGGTAACTTGAATTTCTGAAATTTTCTCTCAATATCTGTTAATTTTTCCTTCAGGATTTAATTCTGCTTTCCTGAAGATAGGTTTTCTATTTTTTAGAATTCTCTCTTTGGTAAATTATCATGTAATATGGTTTTTAGTATATTATTACAGTTTCTGTATTTACATTTTAGTATATTACATTTAGTATATTTAGAGAGGAGTCATAATAGATTACATTTAGAGATTATATACATCTAGTATCCTACTGAAAATAAAAATCACTGTATTTCTTATCACTCATACAATAGTGTTTAGCCTGTGGAATGATCTCAAATATTTTAAAACCTGTTATCTCTGATTCTGGGATTGATATAAAAGAACATAGGATAAGAGTAGGGAAGAAACTAAATGCAAAATACACATTTATTTAAGGGGTTGTGATTAAAGAGAACATGTGAATGCTGCCTATAATTTTTTTTTTAAAGATAAGGAAGTACAAACACCAACTGAAAGTTGAAAAATCTGGCACTTCCCTAGTGGCACAGTGGATAAGAATATAGCAGCCAAATCAGGGTACATGGGTTCAATCTCTGGTCTGGGAAGATTCCACATGATGTAGAGCAACTAAGCCCATATGCCCCAACTCCTGAGCCCATGCTCTAGAGCCCAAGAGCCACCACTACTGAAGTCCATGCTCCTAGAGCCGGTGCTCTGCAACAAGAGAAGTCACCACAACGAGAAGCCCTTGCACCACAATGAAGAGTAGCCCCCATGCACAACTAGAGAAAGCAATGAAGATGCAGCACAACCAAAAATAATCAAGTCATTAAAAAGTTGAAAAATCTGAAAGCTGGGTCCATAGCTCAGTGGTTTAACACCAACACTGAGAAACTACAATGGAGTCTGGCTTTCATGATGTAACAAGTACAATAAGCTGTGTTAAGGCCAGATGAACTTCCCCAGAGGCTTCGTGAGGACATGGTGCCAGGATTTCTGTGTTTTTTTTTTGGCTGACAGGACTGAAGGTTCTGTGGCTGCTGTTCTTTCCTCAGTTGGGAGAATTGATTGCCAGATCCTGGCTAGGCAGTCAAGACACTGGTGCTGCTCAGTGGTTAGGAGGCTGTCATGATTGAGGCTGGCCTCTGATCAACCTCTCTACCTGTCCCTGATATGGTGATATCGTTCATGCCACTCCACTTCTCCATTCTAACACCTCCACTATCCTCACACCACACTACCTGTCTGTCTATAGCCTTTTCGTAGCCTTGTTAGAGAAATTCACAGCTATATAGCTAACTCTCTTATCACAAATGGAGATAATCTGTAGTGTGCCTAGGAGTAGGAAAGCCACGGGGCATTCATTGATCTACTCTGTTCCAGACATCGTTTTAAAAAGCAGAGACATCACTTCTCTGTCAAAGGTCCGTCCAGTCAATGCTATGGTTTTTCCAGTAGTCATGTACAGATGTGAGACTTGGACCATAAGGAAGGCTGAGTACCAAATAATTGATGCTTTTGAACTGTGGTGCTGGAGAAGACTCATGAGAGTCCCTTGTACTACAAGAAGATCAAGCCAGTCACTCCTAAAGGATATCAACTCTGAATATTCATTGGAAGGACTGATGCTGAGGTTGAAGCTCCAATACTTTGGCCACCTGATGCGAAGAGCCAATTTGTTGGAAAAGACCCTGTTGCTGGGAAAGACTAAGCAGAAGGAGGAGGAGGTAACAGAGGATGCAATGGTTGGATAGCATCATCAACTCAATGGACATGAGTCTGAGCAAACTCAAGGAGATAGTGAAGGACAGGGAATCCTGGCATGGTGCAGTTCATGGAGTCACACATGACTGAGCAACTGAACAACACAAAACATATTTACTGAATACAAGTGGAACTTCCCTGGTGTTCAGTGGTAAAGAATCTGCCTACCAATGCAGGTGATACTGGAAACATGGGTTCAGTCCCTAGGTTGGGAAGGTACCCTGGAGAAGGAAATGGCAACCCACAGCAGTATTCTTGACTTAAAAATTCCATGGACAGAGGATCCTGATGGGCGACAGTCCATGGGGTTGCCAAGAGTCAGACACAATTGAGCATATACGAGCATACCTCTCCAGCACTATCCAGGAGCAGACCATTCCTGTGAAAACTTCCTTAAACCAAAATGGCTTAAAGCAAAGAAGCCATCAGCTTAGGTCACATCTTGCACAAAATAAATCAGTGTGAAGCACAGAGGCTCATAGATGTAGTTCAAAGCTACTGTAGCTTTAGGCTGAGATTCTGCATGTAGTTTTGGAGAAGGAACCTGGCAGCGGGGCCATGCTTACTGAAGGGGATGCACACTGACTGATAAGCTCATTGCAAAACAAAACCCAAATGCTATGTCACTTTTTGATTTTCCTTGTAAAAGCAAAAATCCTCTTCAGATTTCTATTGTATGTCGAAAACAGGTACTAATGTCGGTCTTTCGTAAATGCAAAGTGTTATAAAGGGAACTTTGAAAAAGCAGGGGATACCCATATGGATTCTGTACCAGGCACTGTCCTAGCTGTTGGAGTGCAGCAATGAAAAAGTTAAAAACAAAACTCTGTGTCTTCATAGGATTTACATGCTAATGGGGAGAGACATTATGTGAAAAAGATCATTTCAGATTTTGTAAAATGTTACTAAGGAGATGAGAGAATGACTGACTACTGCATCCAGGAAAACACTGATCAAGTTACTTTAGGCTGTGAAGTATATGTTCTAAATCTATTACTCATTCTTTAGTCACAGGAGTTCAGCTACTGAGAATGAAAAGAAAGGCAGAAAGCAGATACACTATATAATCTCTCTTTTTCTCCTTTCTTTAGGCGGGTAACAGTTCATGTTTGCTTCATAAATGAAGCAGCTTTAAACAAATTCCTATTCTGTCTGGAGTGACAGGCTGCATCTTTATCTGTTCTTGCTACCCATGACTCTCTATGGATGATTCAGAAATTGGAACAAAATGTTTTACTGTGAAACTGGCACTGAATTAATCATCTACAAAGAAGAACTTCTACAGAGCAGGACTCTATTTTAAGGACCTGGGGGACTTGTGGTCTCCATTAGAACTTGCAAGCTGATGTTGGGAGAGAAAGCACGTGTCCCAGACTGCACGTACCATTCTGCATGCCTCCAGAAGCCTCTAATTGCGGAAACACCACATAGCTTTATTTGACAGTGATCACCGGCAGTTTATAGTTATCTTGGTCTCTGCAAGTAGATTTCAGCCTGGATAGTGGGGGGAGGGTCATCATTTTTAACAAAGGGATGTAGAAAATATTCAAAAAAACAAACTCAGTAGCATCAGCCACTGTTCATTTAGAAGGCAGTGGAAAGAGTGTGGGAGAAGGTGCAGGTCAGCCTTATAGCTGCTGATGGACGAGGGATGTGGGTCAGAGCTTGATTTCGCCCTGACATAGAGGGTGGTCACATGTGTCCCACGAGACAAATGGACATGGTTGGCTGGCTCTATCCATACAAAGGAGCTAGTCCCAAATGACAACCGTAATGCTTTTGCAGAGAAGAGACTCCCAGAGAGTCATCACATGAAGAAGCTCTGGACACTGACCAGCACAACAGTCTGCCAAGGAGGATGTTTGGTGCCCCTGGGGAAGTTGGCCTTTGCCCCTGACCACTCTTGAGTGTATAAACTGCTTGCAAAATATATTACAAAGTGTTTATTTCCTGAAACGATTACAGAGTTATATAAAGGGACCTAGGAGAAATCACTGAATGTAAAGAGGCCCCATTTTCCATTTCTGCTGTGGGAGAGAGGAAACATAAATTATGATATTTAGTATCTAAGATTAGAATACTACACTCACATGCTAATATGGGTATATTGAAAACTAGGTGACTTGGCTTTTACAAGAATGCAGGGAATCAGAAAGTTTAGTTATTTATAGTATAATCACAATTATCTGTTTAAAGGATCCATTTATTTAAAATCAGGCACTCTATATTCATTAAGGCTTATGAATTAAAAATAAAAAGAGAGCTTTATGTAGTTATGCATGTCAGTTTGCTATTAAAATATGTGACAGCATTTTCATCATGTTGAATGAATTTGGCAGGAATTCCCAAGATGGACATTATGCTTTTAAACCAGAACCTCTAAGGATATTGTGAATTTCCATTGCCAATTTTCTTTTTTTTATATATATCAAAGGAACATCCAAGGTCAGAGAATGATTCCTTGTGATTTTGATGAAGATTCTTTTAATATATCATGAACATAACATAAAGGAATCCAGAGCTTTCCTTGTAACTTAATCCTCGTGGTAACATTATTGCCATATCCTAGCTCAGATGGTTCCTATGACCCCTCCTTCTCTCAAGTGCTATGGTTCCTCAAACACTTGCATTTCTCTAGGATATAACCCAGGTGCTTTGGGAAGCGAAATTATCAGTAGCATCAGCCACTGTTCAGAAGGCAGTGGAAAGAGTGTGGGAGAAGGTGCAGGTCAGCCTTATAGCTGCTGATGGACGAGGGATGTGGGTCAGAGCTTGATTTCGCCCTGACATAGAGGGTGGTCACATGTGTCCCACGAGACAAATGGACATGGTTGGCTGGCTCTATCCATACAAAGGAGCTAGTCCCAAATGACAACCGTAATGCTTTTGCAGAGAAGAGACTCCCAGAGAGTCATCACATGAAGAAGCTCTGGACACTGACCAGCACAACAGTCTGCCAAGGAGGATGTTTGGTGCCCCTGGGGAAGTTGGCCTTTGCCCCTGACCACTCTTGAGTGTATAAACTGCTTGCAAAATATATTACAAAGTGTTTATTTCCTGAAACGATTACAGAGTTATATAAAGGGACCTAGGAGAAATCACTGAATGTAAAGAGGCCCCATTTTCCATTTCTGCTGTGGGAGAGAGGAAACATAAATTATGATATTTAGTATCTAAGATTAGAATACTACACTCACATGCTAATATGGGTATATTGAAAACTAGGTGACTTGGCTTTTACAAGAATGCAGGGAATCAGAAAGTTTAGTTATTTATAGTATAATCACAATTATCTGTTTAAAGGATCCATTTATTTAAAATCAGGCACTCTATATTCATTAAGGCTTATGAATTAAAAATAAAAAGAGAGCTTTATGTAGTTATGCATGTCAGTTTGCTATTAAAATATGTGACAGCATTTTCATCATGTTGAATGAATTTGGCAGGAATTCCCAAGATGGACATTATGCTTTTAAACCAGAACCTCTAAGGATATTGTGAATTTCCATTGCCAATTTTCTTTTTTTTATATATATCAAAGGAACATCCAAGGTCAGAGAATGATTCCTTGTGATTTTGATGAAGATTCTTTTAATATATCATGAACATAACATAAAGGAATCCAGAGCTTTCCTTGTAACTTAATCCTCGTGGTAACATTATTGCCATATCCTAGCTCAGATGGTTCCTATGACCCCTCCTTCTCTCAAGTGCTATGGTTCCTCAAACACTTGCATTTCTCTAGGATATAACCCAGGTGCTTTGGGAAGCCATATGAACTTATTCAGGCCCTCAAATATCCCATGGTACTACTGACTATATATACTAAAACCAGAAATCAATGTAATGGCTGTAAGGACCTGTCTCAATGTGTGATACTGTTTTGAGGAAAATAAACATAGGTTAACATGAGTCGGTAAATCATGTATAGATTGAGAAGTATCAGTCTTCTCAATCTAATATTTTGATTTATGTTAGAAATGGTTTCAATTTTCATAGGTATATAAAAATGCTGCTTAATGAGCTTGAGAGTACAGTAAATGTACTTTTGTTCTCAAAACTGGTAGCTAGGTTTCAACGCTCAAGGACATGGTCCTAATCAATAGAGTTAAATAAACAAATTCAGCAAGTTATGAAATGTGGCATGGTAGATGTGGGGAGATGTATTCTGCCTAATGTATTGGTTCATTGACAGCTGTGTGGATATTAGTTTTAAAAACACTAAAATTCAATAAAGTCCACGAACAATAGAAAAAGGCTGAACATTAATTTGGATGGCAGTTGTTTGTGAATTAGCTGTCCTATCTGCTTGGAGATTAAAAAATATACATATCTTTGCTTTATTTTAGCCAGCATGTCTTCTGAAATCCTACATAAATCATGGAAAACTCACAACTGACATTTTAAACAATAAAATCACCATTCAAATTGGTGCCACATATCTGATAGACTCCTTTTGTAATATCTCAAAATTGTCTTTTAAAATGATTGCAGAAGTCTTCAAATTCTAAATTATACTAAAAGATTTATACCTCTTTGGCAGAACCCAAATCTATAGAGAAGCTGGCTCTGTGGTAAATGATGCCTGCCCAGTGATATCAAAGCGATGCTGGATTGTATTGTAATCTGATGTACTTACCACACTGCCACTTTCTAATAAGTTTGACAAGTTGATTTTTTTTCCAACAGTTAATAAAACAAGTATCGTATTCTCTTTAAAAAGGATTAAGTATGTGAAAAGTGACAATTTAGGCTGAAGTATGTTCACAATGAAATGTTTGCTTTTAGTAAGAATTCAAGTACTTTGAAGAAACTTTGTGGCATATTTTGGTATTCTAATTTAACTGAAATTTTAAATTAATATAAAAATCCATTCCGATTTCATAGATATTTCTTCATATTTTTCTATGGCTAGGTTCTGGTTTCAAAATGTAACTCCAGTATGGGGCTTTCAGCCATTCCCAACCTATTCGAATTTAATGAAAAAAAAAAAAATTTTTTTTCAAGAAGGCAGTTTGGCATAGTGAGATGGATGTTAGGAAGAATTGTCAGGAGCTTCCACTTTGGTATTAACTGGTGTTGATAAATCACTGCCCTTCGTTGGATCTCAATTTTCTATTTATCTATGTGGTGAAATCAGGTCATACCATAGATGTGAGAGAAACCTATTGATGTGTGAATGACAAAGACGATAGATAAAATAGAGCTGAAGCTATTGCATACAAAATATCCAATTCTGATCTCTGTGAATAAGCAATTTGAACATAAAACGCTATGGCTGTTCTTGTTTGTAATGACATTTGATAATTTTAATTAGTCCACGAACAATAGAAAAAGGCTGAACATTAATTTGGATGGCAGTTGTTTGTGAATTAGCTGTCCTATCTGCTTGGAGATTAAAAAATATACATATCTTTGCTTTATTTTAGCCAGCATGTCTTCTGAAATCCTACATAAATCATGGAAAACTCACAACTGACATTTTAAACAATAAAATCACCATTCAAATTGGTGCCACATATCTGATAGACTCCTTTTGTAATATCTCAAAATTGTCTTTTAAAATGATTGCAGAAGTCTTCAAATTCTAAATTATACTAAAAGATTTATACCTCTTTGGCAGAACCCAAATCTATAGAGAAGCTGGCTCTGTGGTAAATGATGCCTGCCCAGTGATATCAAAGCGATGCTGGATTGTATTGTAATCTGATGTACTTACCACACTGCCACTTTCTAATAAGTTTGACAAGTTGATTTTTTTTCCAACAGTTAATAAAACAAGTATCGTATTCTCTTTAAAAGGATTAAGTATGTGAAAAGTGACAATTTAGGCTGAAGTATGTTCACAATGAAATGTTTGCTTTTAGTAAGAATTCAAGTACTTTGAAGAAACTTTGTGGCATATTTTGGTATTCTAATTTAACTGAAATTTTAAATTAATATAAAAATCCATTCCGATTTCATAGATATTTCTTCATATTTTTCTATGGCTAGGTTCTGGTTTCAAAATGTAACTCCAGTATGGGGCTTTCAGCCATTCCCAACCTATTCGAATTTAATGAAAAAAAAAAAAATTTTTTTTCAAGAAGGCAGTTTGGCATAGTGAGATGGATGTTAGGAAGAATTGTCAGGAGCTTCCACTTTGGTATTAACTGGTGTTGATAAATCACTGCCCTTCGTTGGATCTCAATTTTCTATTTATCTATGTGGTGAAATCAGGTCATACCATAGATGTGAGAGAAACCTATTGATGTGTGAATGACAAAGACGATAGATAAAATAGAGCTGAAGCTATTGCATACAAAATATCCAATTCTGATCTCTGTGAATAAGCAATTTGAACATAAAACGCTATGGCTGTTCTTGTTTGTAATGTAAATAGGGTCCATTCTTGAAATTTAGCCTCCTATAGGTTGAATTGGATAACCATTTACACTAAGAGATGGCTTTTTCCTTGGCTTAAATAAACATTTTTGGATTACCTCTGAAAAAGGAAAACCAAGAATATAGTTTACCCAGGAAAAGAAACTATAAGATGTGTGTAACATTTGGAAGTGCACCAAATTAAGCATTTAAATGCTCCCATTTTCTTAAAAGCTAACAGCAGAAAATGTAAGATGCTCATAAAGTTTTTAAGTGCCAAAAGATACTTTAGAATCCATTTGGAGATGGGTAAATCATAAATTATATTTTGAAATTAGATCATGAGATAAGAATTTTAAAGGAAGCCAGCTTGTTTCGAAACAGTATTATTTTGAAATTGGCATTAAACTACAAACATTCAGATTAAAACTCTAACCACTTAATTTGTGGTGTTTATGGCTTTGCTAAAAATGCCTTTGTAAAGATAAAATAATGGTACTTTAATTTCCTAATAAAGTATTTTTAAAATAGTCCATATTATAATGGATATTCATGATCCTAAAATGTTTCCTAAGCATTGTAAATTTATTTATAACTGCCATCTCCAATTATATCTTAATTGTTGTTTTTAAAAATTGTTTAAAAACCATAGTATTTTCAGTTACTTAATTTCTGAGCTATGACTCAAAGTTTCCAATCAAAATATCTTATTCTCCTATATTCTAAGGATTAATGTGTGATTATAGTGTCCACTTGCCACTGTTTTTTGAATCAATGGACTTAAAAAGTATTCATTTAGATGAGTGCACAGATATATTGCTAGTTCAGTCATAGATTGGAGTTTGCATATTGTAATGTAAATGTATGTCAACACTATTCTATAGTTTTATTATGACTGAGGTTTAAATAAAAAAGGTTGTAAAATGTGGTGTGTATGTGTATGTACTGTATGTGTACTTTTTAAAATAGGTATATGTCCTGACCCTTTTTTATACAGGTTTGAATTTGAAATTACATTATATATACATATACTTTATTGTTCTAAATAAAGACTTTTATGCACTCAAAGTTGCCCTGTCATTTGATATCTTAAGGTTATCACATGTTGAGCATTAGAGCTAATCTCAAAATTTTTCTGTGGAAACACCCATCTGTATTTTGTTGTGATATGCACACAAGGAGATAAGAAGTCTGTTTATTCCTTGAAATAATGCCATTTGCAGCAACATGGATAGATCTAGAGATTGTTGTACTGAGTGAAGTCAGAGAAAGAGAAATATCAGATGATATCCCTGATATGTGGACTCAAATTTTAAATGCTCCCATTTTCTTAAAAGCTAACAGCAGAAAATGTAAGATGCTCATAAAGTTTTTAAGTGCCAAAAGATACTTTAGAATCCATTTGGAGATGGGTAAATCATAAATTATATTTTGAAATTAGATCATGAGATAAGAATTTTAAAGGAAGCCAGCTTGTTTCGAAACAGTATTATTTTGAAATTGGCATTAAACTACAAACATTCAGATTAAAACTCTAACCACTTAATTTGTGGTGTTTATGGCTTTGCTAAAAATGCCTTTGTAAAGATAAAATAATGGTACTTTAATTTCCTAATAAAGTATTTTTAAAATAGTCCATATTATAATGGATATTCATGATCCTAAAATGTTTCCTAAGCATTGTAAATTTATTTATAACTGCCATCTCCAATTATATCTTAATTGTTTTTTTTAAAAATTGTTTAAAAACCATAGTATTTTCAGTTACTTAATTTCTGAGCTATGACTCAAAGTTTCCAATCAAAATATCTTATTCTCCTATATTCTAAGGATTAATGTGTGATTATAGTGTCCACTTGCCACTGTTTTTTGAATCAATGGACTTAAAAAGTATTCATTTAGATGAGTGCACAGATATATTGCTAGTTCAGTCATAGATTGGAGTTTGCATATTGTAATGTAAATGTATGTCAACACTATTCTATAGTTTTATTATGACTGAGGTTTAAATAAAAAAGGTTGTAAAATGTGGTGTGTATGTGTATGTACTGTATGTGTACTTTTTAAAATAGGTATATGTCCTGACCCTTTTTTATACAGGTTTGAATTTGAAATTACATTATATATACATATACTTTATTGTTCTAAATAAAGACTTTTATGCACTCAAAGTTGCCCTGTCATTTGATATCTTAAGGTTATCACATGTTGAGCATTAGAGCTAATCTCAAAATTTTTCTGTGGAAACACCCATCTGTATTTTGTTGTGATATGCACACAAGGAGATAAGAAGTCTGTTTATTCCTTGAAATAATGCCATTTGCAGCAACATGGATAGATCTAGAGATTGTTGTACTGAGTGAAGTCAGAGAAAGAGAAATATCAGATGATATCCCTTATATGTGGACTCTAAAATGATACAAATGAACTTACAAAACAGAGACTCACAGACTTAGAGGAGGAGCTTATGGTTGCCAGGGGGCAGGAATAGTTAAGGAGTTTAGGATCGACATGTGCACACTGCTATCTTTAAAATGGATAACCAACAAGGACCTACTGTATAGCACAGGAAACTTGGCTCAATGTTATGTGGCAGCCTGGATGGGTTTGGAAGGGAATGGATACATGTGTATGTATGGCTGAGTTGCTCTGCTGTGCCCCTGAAACTATCACAACATTGTTCACTGGCTATATTCCAATACAAAATAAAAAAGTTAAATAAAACATAGTAACCTACTGTATAGCATGGAGAATTCTATTCAGAGCTCTGCAATGACCTAAATGGGAGTGAAGTCTAGAAGAGAGTGAATATATGTATATGTATGACTGATTCACTTTGCCATTCAGCAGAAACACTGTAAGTCAACTATACTCCAATAAAAAAGATAATTTTAAAAAATACATCATTTTATTCCATTAAATATACATTGGTTAAGTAATTGAAGAAGATAGGTAAGTAGTCAAAGAAGGTAAAACTGAATTAACACATTGTTAGATCTCAAGAGGTTTCTAACCTAGTTGGGGAGAAGATAGGGAAAACCACTTTCGACTGCATAAAGCCACAGTGAAGTAACTTCCTAAGTCCAAAATTGAGGTTCAGCTAATGTACTTGCAGTACACAGGAAGGAGAAATGGACAGACTAGGGATGATCATGGGGGGTTGGTGTTTAAAATTATATTATACATAAAAAAAACTTTATTTAAAGGTATATGTCCTGAATACTAATAAAAAAAATTTTTTTGTTCTAAATAAAGACTTTTATGCACTCAAAGTTGCCCTGTCATTTGATATCTTAAGGTTATCACATGTTGAGCATTAGAGCTAATCTCAAAATTTTCTGTGGAAACATCAATCTGGATTTTGCTGTGATATGCACACAAGGAGATAAGAAATCAGTTTATTCCACAGAATAATGCCATTTGCAGCAACATGGATAGATCTAGAGATTGTTGTACTGAGTGAAGTCAGAGAAAGAGAAATATCAGATGATATCCCTTATATGTGGACTCTAAAATGATACAAATGAACTTACAAAACAGAGACTCACAGACTTAGAGGAGGAGCTTATGGTTGCCAGGGGGCAGGAATAGTTAAGGAGTTTAGGATCGACATGTGCACACTGCTATCTTTAAAATGGATAACCAACAAGGACCTACTGTATAGCACAGGAAACTTGGCTCAATGTTATGTGGCAGCCTGGATGGGTTTGGAAGGGAATGGATACATGTGTATGTATGGCTGAGTTGCTCTGCTGTGCCCCTGAAACTATCACAACATTGTTCACTGGCTATATTCCAATACAAAATAAAAAAGTTAAATAAAACATAGTAACCTACTGTATAGCATGGAGAATTCTATTCAGAGCTCTGCAATGACCTAAATGGGAGTGAAGTCTAGAAGAGAGTGAATATATGTATATGTATGACTGATTCACTTTGCCATTCAGCAGAAACACTGTAAGTCAACTATACTCCAATAAAAAAGATAATTTTAAAAAATACATCATTTTATTCCATTAAATATACATTGGTTAAGTAATTGAAGAAGATAGGTAAGTAGTCAAAGAAGGTAAAACTGAATTAACACATTGTTAGATCTCAAGAGGTTTCTAACCTAGTTGGGGAGAAGATAGGAAATCCACTTTCGACTGCATAAAGCCACAGTGAAGTAACTTCCTAAGTCCAAAATTGAGGTTCAGCTAATGTACTTGCAGTACACAGGAAGGAGAAATGGACAGACTAGGGATGATCATGGGGGGTTGGTGTTTGGGCTAAGCCTTTAAAGGATGAGACAATTTTTCATAAAGAAGGAGAAATATGCTCAGCCTGTACAGAGTTTTTCCAAAGCAAGGAGCTGTAAAATTATTCAGCTTATCCCATAAAATCAGTAGCTCCTGAGCACAGAACCTATAAAGAGATACACAGGAAGATAAGAGCAGAGCCCTGGATACTGGAACAAGAAGGGCAGATGATTCCTAGGGTAAGCCATTGCACGTTTCTGAGAAGAGGGATGGAATGGCAAGATCAAACACTATGGGTCATGTGGTTTAGGCAATAAATAAATTTTTGGAGGGGAGAGAAGAGGAGTTTGCTAATTTTTTTCCCCCTTAGCTTGTAAGTAGCACAAGTACTAGGATTGTGAATACTTACATTACTGCATTCTCCAAATTTAATGCAAATAATAAAGTATAGAATTGAAACAAAATTTGATCTGAACATATATTACCTATTTAAGTGTTCAATAAGTTTAAAGTTATTTTCTATAACTTACTATGGACAATTTGAAATATATGCGAAAGTAGACGGAGTAGTGTAATGGAATTCCATGTCCAATAACCTAATTTCAACCTTACTCAACTCTTGAATGACCTTATTTATGTCTTCTATTATATCCCTTATCTGCTCCCCTGTTCATATTAGTTTCAGGCTAATACCTAAAAATATTCAATCTGTAAATATATGTATATCTCTAAATAATAACTTAAAACATCATCATAAGACCTTTGTCAAACCTAAGAGAAAGTAATAATTCTTTAATATCAAAGACCCAAGGGACTTCCCTTGTGATCCAGTGGTTAAGAATATGCTTGCATTGCAGGGGAGATGGGTTCAATCCCTGATCGGGGAACTAAGACTTCACATGCTACAGAGCAACTAAGTTCACATGCCACAACTAATGAGCCGACATGCCACAACTAGAGTCTGTGTGCCACAATGAAAGATCCTGCATGACTCAAGGAAGATCCCATGTCCTACAGCGAAGACCCAACACAGCCAAAGAAATAAATATTAAAAAAAAAAAAAAACAGAAAGTACTCATATTTTGAATGTCTCACATCATTATGCATTGCAGTATTGCAGGATAAAATAAAGGTAAAATTCTCCCCCCAACATTTGTTCCTCCAGAGAAAAACACTTATTTCTTGTTAGTCACCTGAAAAACTGTAGATCCATTTATCTTCAATGCTAGTCACTAACCTTGCATTTATTAGAAGAATGTGTATCACTCTGCATCAGCCCACATAAAACCCTACTCCCTACCATAGCCCCGAAATTAAAGATGGACACTGAAATTGTAATATAATGTGTGCCCTTTGGAATTCCAGTCCATATTGAGCAAAATCCAATGTGCTTGTAGAAATTTTTCTTCCAAATTAAAATGAGGCTCTCTTTCGAGGGTGTGTCTGCCCCTTCAGCCCTCTCAGTTGGTGACTGTGTTTTCTCCATACGTGTCACTGGTTCTGGGAGTTGGTTACCTGCTCCTAATTGCTACTGCTGGGTCATTCTTTTCTACTCTCAAATCCCTCTGACATTTGAATCTCATACTATCAGATTACATACCCATTTCTAGTCACTGTTGGTTTCATGTACTAATTCCCAAGATCTTCATTTCTTGATGGTATGAGCACCAAAGTTCACTGTCACCCAACTCATTTGTACTCCTATCTTAACTCTTGAAGATTTGATACACATATTAATGATCCTTTCAACATTCTATCCTCTTAGGTCTTTGAAATGTCTGTCTTTGGGAGCCAGTCCTCAACACCACCCTAGCCACTTAGTCCAATAGTAACCTGCTAGGCTTTGTCATTGCCATTAACTGCAACTCATCTTAATTCCAAGCATCCCATTTCTTGTCATCACTCTCTATCTTTCCAGTTTAGTTCTTCATGCATTCAGTTCAAACAATCCTTTGATTCACAGGTCTGTCAACCTACTAATTTTGTTGCTTTCCACTAACCATCAACCCCTGATAGCCTCTCTCCTTCCTTACAACAGGTTAAAATCCATAAAACAGCTTCAGAACCACTCTTTGCATTATCTTCTTCCATCTTGATCCCTCTTACTTCCTATTTGCTTGGTAAATGAGTCTCCTGCTCAAATCCAGTTCTCCACCCACTCTTTGGTCTATAATTGTGTGAGTAAACATGGCCAGAGAATAATACACCATCATGCCTACTGATTTTTCTATAAATTCCTCCACATGAACATCAAGTGGGTCTTAATGCTGCTCAACAATATTTCCCTAGTCCATTTCCATTCTCATAGCTATTTCATATATTATTTTCTCTCCTAAACTACTCACTTCATTCCGCATTTTCATGGTCACCAATCCTGATAGCTATTTCACCTTGAAAGCTGAAGAAAATAAAACAGGACTTTCAAAGACTCCTGGACACCTGCAGGGTGATTTTCTGGGAAGGTGAAGAAGCTTAAATGTCTGGTCCTCGCTTATATAGTTCTTTTATAAGTCATAGGATGGGCCTTACAATGTATTCCCATAGAAACACATTTCTATCAAATTTGCTGTCATTTCCACTTATCTTTAGGGTATTAGTAGGTATTAAGTGTGGCAGTGGCTTCCAACAATTCTCTCACTGACCACCGTGGCAACGAGTTAGGGCATCATGAACAAAAGGTGTGAGGCCAGAGGCTGTATCTGATGCTCTGACGAATGTCCTACAGACCTGACCCAAGAAGTATGTGGGTGATGGGGACAAACAAGGTTTAAAATGAATGGAACCAAAAGCCAATTTATGAAAAATGTTCACATCATCATGAATGACTATAAATGGAAGACTCAGGTCTCATTGATGCTTTATTAAAACAGTAGCTTTCAGACTTTCCTCATGGTGCAGTGGGTAAGAATCTGCCTGCCAGTGCAGAGGACAAAGGTTTGATCCCTGCTCCAGGAAGATTCCACATGCTGTGGAGCAACTAAACCTGTGAGACCACATGAAGCTCTTGCACCCTAGAACCCATGAGCAGAAACTACTTGGGCTGTGTGTTGCATCTAGTGAAGTCTAAGTGTCTAGAGCCCATGCTCTGCAACAAGAAGAGAAGCCTACACAGAGCTTGCTGCAATTAGAGAAAGCCTGCGTGCAGCAATGAAGACCCAGCAAAACCAGGAAAAAAAGAACTAGCTTTCCTCAACCAGAAAATACTCAGTAATATAGAGTATATGTTTATTAACAAATCATACTTTTTCCCTCTTAATAGTAAGGAAATACAATAGAATTTTAACAAAATTTCCATGTTTATGGCAACAGAGAATATATACTTAAAGAAACATGTTTTAGGCTTCTCAATGTACTGGCTTTGACAAATGCATAGCATTGTATATGTACCATTATAGGACCATGCAGAATTGTTTCACTGGCCTAAAATATACCTTGTGCTTTACATATTCAATATTCCTTCCCTCTCCCTGTACCTCTGGAAACGACTGGTATTTGTCTTTGTAATTTTCACTTTTTGCAGAATGTCATATAATTGAAATCTGACTGTGCATAGTCTTTTCAGACTGGCTTCTTTTACTTAGAAATACACACTAGAGACTCATCTATATCTTTCATGGCTTGATACCTCATTTCTTCTGGTTACTGAATAATATTCCAAAATATGACTGTGTTCCAGTTTGTTTATCCATTTACCTATTAAAGACATCTTCGCTGTTTCCAGTTTTTGGTGATTATGAATAAAGCAGCTATAAACATTCAATTTTTTTTGTGGACATAGTTTTCAAACTTGTTGGGTAAATACCAAAGAGCATGACTACTAAGCTCTATGGTAAGACTGTTTTGGTTTGTAAGAAAATGCAAACTGTCTCCTAAAGTGACCATACCATTTATACATATCCAGTAGCTATGGAGTTAGGGGTCCTGCTGATTCACACCCTTGCCAGTGATTGTTGTCAGGTTTTTTAAAAAATTATTATTATTTTAGCTATTCTAATAGATATGTACTAGTATATTATTGTTTTAATGTATAGTCCCTGATGATAAATGAGCATCTTTTCATAGGCTTATTTGCCATCTATACAGCTTCTTTGGTGAGGTGCCTGCTCAAATCTTTTGTCCATTTTAAAATTGGGTTATTTTCTTCTTATTGAATTTTAAGAGTTCTTTGCATATTTTAGATTCAAGACCTCTGTCAAATATGGGTTTTGCACATATTTTCTACCAGTCTGTGGCTTGCCTAATCAGTCTCTTAACAGTGCCTTTTATAAAACAGCTGCAAGGGTTCTTTTCAAAAACACACGTTACAACAGAGAGAGTACATCTCCTGTTCAGTTCATTGCCTTAATCACATCAGAGTAAAAGCAGTTGACACAGTATCGAAAATTGCTGATCACTTTGCTTATTTGCAACTGTTACATTTTTTTCTTTTTAGGGTACCCTAGCTAATAAAGTATTTGAAACACAGGCAAACTTGGACTTTCTAAGATGCTTTTGTGTAACAAGATGGCCTCCCCAGTATCAGGCTGTCAGGACCTAATAACATTTTAAAGACTACTAACACGTACTTTTCAAAGATTCAAAACAAAAAGTGAAAACACAAGAGAAAAAAATGACAAAATTCAGACTCATCATTTAACTCCAATTTGGAAAGATATTTTGGAATGGTACATAAAAACTATTGAGAAATTACAAACTCCTGATTCAAACATGTATAATAAAGGATTCCTTTCTGTCATTTCTGGGCATGCGTGTTCAGTAGCCTCAGTCATGTCTACAAACCTACAACCTCTACAAACCTGTGGACTGTAGCCCACCAAGTTTCTCTCCCCATGGGATTTTATAGACAAGAACACTGGAGACGTGTGACATTTCTTCCTCCAGGGAATCTTCCTGACCCAGGGATTGAACCAGGGTTTCTTATGCCTCCTGCACTGGAAGACAGGTTTATTACCACTAGCACCACCTGAATTTATTACATATCCAGTAGCTATGGAGTTAGGGGTCCTGCTGATTCACACCCTTGCCAGTGATTGTTGTCAGGTTTTTTAAAAAATTATTATTATTTTAGCTATTCTAATAGATATGTACTAGTATATTATTGTTTTAATGTATAGTCCCTGATGATAAATGAGCATCTTTTCATAGGCTTATTTGCCATCTATACAGCTTCTTTGGTGAGGTGCCTGCTCAAATCTTTTGTCCATTTTAAAATTGGGTTATTTTCTTCTTATTGAATTTTAAGAGTTCTTTGCATATTTTAGATTCAAGACCTCTGTCAAATATGGGTTTTGCACATATTTTCTACCAGTCTGTGGCTTGCCTAATCAGTCTCTTAACAGTGCCTTTTATAAAACAGCTGCAAGGGTTCTTTTCAAAAACACACGTTACAACAGAGAGAGTACATCTCCTGTTCAGTTCATTGCCTTAATCACATCAGAGTAAAAGCAGTTGACACAGTATCGAAAATTGCTGATCACTTTGCTTATTTGCAACTGTTACATTTTTTTCTTTTTAGGGTACCCTAGCTAATAAAGTATTTGAAACACAGGCAAACTTGGACTTTCTAAGATGCTTTTGTGTAACAAGATGGCCTCCCCAGTATCAGGCTGTCAGGACCTAATAACATTTTAAAGACTACTAACACGTACTTTTCAAAGATTCAAAACAAAAAGTGAAAACACAAGAGAAAAAAAAATGACAAAATTCAGACTCATCATTTAACTCCAATTTGGAAAGATATTTTGGAATGGTACATAAAAACTATTGAGAAATTACAAACTCCTGATTCAAACATGTATAATAAAGGATTCCTTTCTGTCATTTCTGGGCATGCGTGTTCAGTAGCCTCAGTCATGTCTACAAACCTACAACCTCTACAAACCTGTGGACTGTAGCCCACCAAGTTTCTCTCCCCATGGGATTTTATAGACAAGAACACTGGAGACGTGTGACATTTCTTCCTCCAGGGAATCTTCCTGACCCAGGGATTGAACCAGGGTTTCTTATGCCTCCTGCACTGGAAGACAGGTTTATTACCACTAGCACCACCTGAATATATTACATCATTTCTATATTTATTTATTAAATAATTGAAAAGCTACTTAAATAAGAAATAAATAGATGTGAAACAATATCAATAAAGATGATTTAGGAAGTAAATCTAAATTACTATGAAGAGGAGCTTCCCATATGGCACCAGGGGTAAAGAACCCTCCTGCCAGTGCATGAGACATAAGAAACGCAGGTTTGATCCCTGGGTCAGGAGAATCCCCTGGAGAAGGAAATGGCAACCCACTCCAGTATTCTTGCCAGAATAATCCCATTGACAGAGGAGCCTGGCAGGCTATGGTCCATACGATCGTAAAGACTCAAGACACAACTGAAATAGCTTAGCACATATATTAAAAAATATATTTTTTATTTTTGGAGGTATATGCTGAAATATATACAATTGAAATGTTATGAAAATTTATTCAAATAATTCTGTATTGCTAGAGATGGATGAGACAAGAGTGTTTATGAAAGTAATATGTACTATTATTCTTGGATGATAAATGCATAGGTGTTCATTTTTCTTTCATGTCTATTTTTCCTACTTTTGTGCGTTTGAAATGTTCATAATGAAAAAGCTAAAATATATATATATATATATGTATATATATATAAAATTCATGAGATAATTTCATTTTGTGTCTGCATATGTTTCTTTAAATTTTGATCACATTATCTTACCTACTCATGTAGCTCAATATTTTTGACTTCTCATTAAACATTGTATACAACCAATTCTAGGTATAGCCTGAGATCCAGGATAGCATTACTTTCTAGCCAAGAACATCTTTTTAGACTGGAGGCAGATAGGAACATTAGTAACTTGATCACATTAATCCAGAATTTCTTGGCTCAGCAGTATTACCATTACCTATACATGTTTGTGCTATATTTTAGGGTGTTTAACAGCATCTCTGATCTCTACACACTAGATGACTCAGATACAGCCAATATACTCTGAGGGACAAAGTCAGGCCTCCCCATTAATCATCTTAATTTAACCAGATGGTCAACACCAAAATCAGACTGATGATGTTCTTTGCAGCCAAGTATGACTCTATAGTCAGCCAAAAAAATAAAATAAAATTCAGACTTAAATTGAATAAAGTAGGGAAAACCTCTAGACATTCAGGTATGACCTGAATGAAATCCCTTAGGATTATACAGTGGAAGTGATGAATAGATTCAAGGGATTAGATCTAGTAGAGAGAGTGCCTGAAGAACTTTGGACTGAGGTTCATAACATTGTACAGTGGAGGTGATGACCAAAACCATCCCCAAGAAAAAGAAATGAAAGAAGGCAAAGTGGTCCTCTGTGAAAGATTAACAAATAGCTGAGAAGAGAAGTGAAGGGCAAATGAGAAAAGGGAAAATATATCCGATTGAATGCAGAGAGTCAAAGAATTTCAAGGAGAAATAAGAAAGCCTTCTTAAGTGACAAATGCAAAAAAAAAAAAAAAAAGAGAAAAACAATAGAATGGGAAAGATTGGAGATCTTGTCAAGAAATTAGAGATACGAAGGGAGCATTTCATACAGAGATGGCACAATGAAAGGACAGAAATGGTGAGGACCTAACCAAAGCAGAAGATATTAATAAGAGGTGGCAAGAATACACAAAACCATACAAAAAAGTCTTAGAGACCCAGATAATCACAATGGAGTGCTTGCTCATCTACAGCCAGACATCCTGGAGCATGAAGTCAAGAGGGCCTTAGGAAGCATCACTACAAACAAAGCTAGTAGAAGTGATGGAATTCCAGCGGAGCTATTCCAAATCCTAAAAGATGATGCTGTTAAGTGCTGAGCTCAATATGCCAGCAAATTTGGAAAATATAGCATAGGCCACAAGACTGGAAAGGGTCAGTTTTCAATCTAATTCCAAAGAAAGGCAATGTCAAAGAATGTTCAAACTATTGCATGATTGCACTCATTTCACATGCTGGCAAGGTAATGCTCCAAATCCTTCAAGCTAGACTTCAGAAGTACATGAACCAAGAACTTATGTATATACAAGCTGGACTTAGAAAAGGCAGAGGAACCAGAGATCAAACTACCAATATCTGCTGGATCATAGAAAAGGCAAGGGAATTAGAAAAAAAATCTGCTTCATTGACTATGCTAAAACCATTGACTGTGGGGATCACAACAATCTGTGGAAAATTCTTAAAGAGATGGGAATATCAGACCACCTGACCTTTCTCCTGAGAAGCCTGTATGCAGGACAAGAATCAACAGTAAGAATTAGACATGGAACAATGGACTAGTTCAAAACTGGGAAAGGACAACATCAATGCTGTCTACTCTCATCCTGCTTATTTAACTTATATGCACAGTATATCATGCAAAATCCCAAACTGTATGATTCACAAGCTGGAATCAAGATTGCCAGGAGAAATTTCAACAACCTCAGATATGCAGATGTTGTTCTAATAGCAGAGAGTGAAGAGGGACTAAAGAGCCTCTGAATGAGGATGAAAGAGGAGTGAAAAAGTTGGCTTGAAACTCAGCATTCAGAAATCTAAGATCATGGCATCCAGTTCAATCACTTCATGGCAAATAGATGAGGGGAAAGGTGGAAACAGTGACAGATTTTATTTTCTTGGGCTCCAGAATGACTGAGTAACTACAGGTACAAAATTAAAAGATGCTTGTTCCTTGGAAGAAAAGCTGTGACAAACCTAGACAATGTATTAAAACACAGAGACATCACTTGACTGACAAAGGTCCATACAGTCAAAATTTAGGGTTTTCCAGTAGTCATGTATAGATGTGAGTTGGATGAAAAAAATCTGAACACCAAAGAACTGATGCTTTCAAATTATAGTGTTGAAGAAGACTCTTGAGAGTTACTTGTTCAGCAGGGAGATCAAACCAGTCAATTCTAAAGAAAATTGACCCTGAATATTCATTGGAAGGACTGATGTTGAAGCTGAAGCTGTGCTACTTTGGCTATCTGGTGTGAAGAGCTAACTCATTGGAAAAGACCCTGATGTTGTGAAAGATTGAGGGCAGGAGAAGGGAAGGGTGACAGTGAATGACATGGTTTTATGGCATCACCGACTCAATGGGCATGAATTAGAGCAAACTCCAGGAGATAGTGTAGAACGGGGAAGCCTGCAGTGCTGTAGTTCATGCTGTGGCAAAGACTCATGACTTCGTGACTGAACAGCAGCACCAATGAGAAACTAAGAGCCTCTGAAACTAAATGTGGACCCCTGGCAGGGTCCACTTGTTCCTATTCACACCAACATTAGGGTCCCAATTCGATGTTCGAGATTTTTTTTTTCTAAAACCAGGGCTCATCCTCTTTGGCAAACCCCAAATCCAATGTTTGCCCACCAGCTCTGAGAATGTTGTAAGTTCTGCTTAAGCTTCTTAATCTTTTAGCTGAAATTCCATTACCTATTGACAATTCTGAGAAAAAGGCACCCCTGAATGCTTTGCATATTTGCCTGAGTTTTCTTTTTTAGCTTATCAGTTCACTTGAATGTTTTTTTTTAAACCATTTTGTCTAGTTTGTCTTTCTTATCTGGAGTGTTGATCCAATTTTGCCTATAAGATTAGTAGAATGGAGCAGAAACCCTCCGTTCTTTGTTTAGCCCAGTCAGATTTTCACTTCCATTACTCCAGTAAAACTGTTCTTATCAATATTTCTACTCAATGAATCCCTTTGGATCAGTTCAGAATCCTCATTGGCTGTACACTCCTGACACACATTTTCAGTTTTGTCTTCTCTATTTGTTCCTTCTCCTTCTCTCCTTCCTCATCTTCTTGTCTGGGTTTGTCTGTGTTGGGATGTGCTATGGCTCAGTCCTTGGCCTTATTCTGTCATAATATACTCACTTGTTGGTCATCTCCATTCAATTTACTTTTTTTAAGTAACACGGATATAGAAAATACACTCAATTAATGTATCCAGCCCAGATTCACCTCCTGGATATCTGAATATAATCTCAAAGTTAATGTATGCAACTGAACTTTTGATCTTACCACAGAAACAAAAACAAAGGAAAAAAAAACCCACCAAACCCAATGCTTAATTTGATGATTTTAAAGGAGTTCTTTGTTGCAGATAGCAACCTGCCTCCTTTCCCAGCACTCAGACCAATTACTGTGTTCCACCATCACTCTGCTCAGATGCATGAATTAGAGCAAACTCCAGGAGATAGTGTAGAACGGGGAAGCCTGCAGTGCTGTAGTTCATGCTGTGGCAAAGACTCATGACTTCGTGACTGAACAGCAGCACCAATGAGAAACTAAGAGCCTCTGAAACTAAATGTGGACCCCTGGCAGGGTCCACTTGTTCCTATTCACACCAACATTAGGGTCCCAATTCGATGTTCGAGATTTTTTTTTTCTAAAACCAGGGCTCATCCTCTTTGGCAAACCCCAAATCCAATGTTTGCCCACCAGCTCTGAGAATGTTGTAAGTTCTGCTTAAGCTTCTTAATCTTTTAGCTGAAATTCCATTACCTATTGACAATTCTGAGAAAAAGGCACCCCTGAATGCTTTGCATATTTGCCTGAGTTTTCTTTTTTAGCTTATCAGTTCACTTGAATGTTTTTTTTTTTAAACCATTTTGTCTAGTTTGTCTTTCTTATCTGGAGTGTTGATCCAATTTTGCCTATAAGATTAGTAGAATGGAGCAGAAACCCTCCGTTCTTTGTTTAGCCCAGTCAGATTTTCACTTCCATTACTCCAGTAAAACTGTTCTTATCAATATTTCTACTCAATGAATCCCTTTGGATCAGTTCAGAATCCTCATTGGCTGTACACTCCCTGACACACATTTTCAGTTTTGTCTTCTCTATTTGTTCCTTCTCCTTCTCTCCTTCCTCATCTTCTTGTCTGGGTTTGTCTGTGTTGGGATGTGCTATGGCTCAGTCCTTGGCCTTATTCTGTCATAATATACTCACTTGTTGGTCATCTCCATTCAATTTACTTTTTTTAAGTAACACGGATATAGAAAATACACTCAATTAATGTATCCAGCCCAGATTCACCTCCTGGATATCTGAATATAATCTCAAAGTTAATGTATGCAACTGAACTTTTGATCTTACCACAGAAACAAAAACAAAGGAAAAAAAAACCCACCAAACCCAATGCTTAATTTGATGATTTTAAAGGAGTTCTTTGTTGCAGATAGCAACCTGCCTCCTTTCCCAGCACTCAGACCAATTACTGTGTTCCACCATCACTCTGCTCAGAGCATGACAGGCCAATGAATCCAAGAGATGAGGAATTGAGGCAAGGCTCGCTAAGAAGATGGCAAGCAAGCATCTCAAAATAACCACCTTACCAAGGTCTGGATGCCAGGTTCTTTTATAGATCAGAGATGGGTGGAGGTGAGGAAGCAAAGCAAAACGGCCATTAATCTTGAAAACGTCTCTCAGAATGGCAAGTCTCAGGCAGGGAATGTGTTAAATTCTCTTTCTGCCATCCATAGATGAACAGGGTTCTGAACAAAGGCACTTTAACGGTCAGGCAGAGGGGCAGGATTCTCTGAGGCAAACTATTCTATATGATTATAATAACGAACGCAACAAGAAGCAAGTCAAAGAAATAGTTTCATCAAGGGGTCAGAACTGGCTTCCTCTCTGCAACATCTCTATTATCCAAATAAAGACATGAAAATATTAAAATTATTCCTTAGGTTTATACTTATAGAAATTGACAACAGTTCTATGACCAGTGTTGTTTGTTATAGTTAAAAACTTATCCAGAACATGGCAGAGGAATGAGGGGAAGATTTCACCAGCTCCCCAACAGAATCACCAGAAGTAATCAAGAAATGAAACACCACCAACAAACCAGCCGCTAGCTGACAGAAGAACTCCTTAGGTCCGCGAGGGTAGAAGAGTAAACAGCCAGAACTTTCCCAGAGCTACTGTTCTGAGAACCCTCTAACTTAACCCCCACCCCAGACCGGACTGATGGAGAGTGCCCTAGCAAGTGCCCTAAAAGGGGGCCTGAGTGGAGCGTTGCGGGAGAGAGGGCAGTGCTCAGCGCGAAAATTCCAAGAATCTGTCGAATCACCGGCAGAAATTAAGACAATGCAAAGATAGGATACTGGAGCAAGGCCAGGCGGAACGCAATTGGGAAGTTCCCCGGGGAGCTGCCTAGGGACCTGGATAGAGCCGAACAGGCAGTGCCCACTGCGAAAATCACGTCGCTTGGCCAGGCGAAAATCGCAACTTTCCGCCTGGCACCGGGTAAGTTCAAACACTCCTAGTGGGGGGCTTGCTGAACGGAGAAGGGAAGTCACTCACAGATTGCTGACCAGCGACCGGCTCAAGGCCGACGGGAAAGCTCGTGCCTGCCTTTGGGACTTGGACTTGTAACTGGCAGTGTGTGCACGCCAGTGGCGGAGGAGCCCGTGCATCCCCATAGCTACACCCGCAGCGGAGGAGGTCGGGAGAAGGGCAGGTATTGGAGGCTACCGGCGGGTGCGCTGAGGCCCGCGGCAAAAAATTAATCTTGAAAACGTCTCTCAGAATGGCAAGTCTCAGGCAGGGAATGTGTTAAATTCTCTTTCTGCCATCCATAGATGAACAGGGTTCTGAACAAAGGCACTTTAACGGTCAGGCAGAGGGGCAGGATTCTCTGAGGCAAACTATTCTATATGATTATAATAACGAACGCAACAAGAAGCAAGTCAAAGAAATAGTTTCATCAAGGGGTCAGAACTGGCTTCCTCTCTGCAACATCTCTATTATCCAAATAAAGACATGAAAATATTAAAATTATTCCTTAGGTTTATACTTATAGAAATTGACAACAGTTCTATGACCAGTGTTGTTTGTTATAGTTAAAAACTTATCCAGAACATGGCAGAGGAATGAGGGGAAGATTTCACCAGCTCCCCAACAGAATCACCAGAAGTAATCAAGAAATGAAACACCACCAACAAACCAGCCGCTAGCTGACAGAAGAACTCCTTAGGTCCGCGAGGGTAGAAGAGTAAACAGCCAGAACTTTCCCAGAGCTACTGTTCTGAGAACCCTCTAACTTAACCCCCACCCCAGACCGGACTGATGGAGAGTGCCCTAGCAAGTGCCCTAAAAGGGGGCCTGAGTGGAGCGTTGAGGGAGAGAGGGCAGCGCTCAGCGCGAAAATTCCAAGAATCCAGCCGGATCACCGGCAGAAATTAAGACACTGCAAAGATAAGATACTGGAGCAGGGCCGAGCAGAATGCAATTAGGAAGTTCCCCGCGGGGAGCTGCCTAGGGACCTGGATAGAGCCGAACAGGCAGTGCCCACTGCGAAAATCACGTCGCTTGGCCAGGCGAAAATCGCAACTTTCCGCCTGGCACCGGGTAAGTTCAAACACTCCTAGTGGGGGGCTTGCTGAACGGAGAAGGGAAGTCACTCACAGATTGCTGACCAGCGACCGGCTCAAGGCCGACGGGAAAGCTCGTGCCTGCCTTTGGGACTTGGACTTGTAACTGGCAGTGTGTGCACGCCAGTGGCGGAGGAGCCCGTGCATCCCCATAGCTACACCCGCAGCGGAGGAGGTCGGGAGAAGGGCAGGTATTGGAGGCTACCGGCGGGTGCGCTGCAGAGCCGGGGCGCCCCCGCCCAACACAGGATTGCGCGCACCATGGCCCCCCGCCCGATGGACTGGGATCAGCCCGCTGCCAACACATGAGATTGCAGCAAAGCCTTTGTTTTGCTGAAAACAAAAACAGAAACCATACCAACCGATGCCATAAGGGAAAGGCTACATCATCAAGACAACACCATCGAGAGCAGATTGGCTTCCACCAGACAGATGAGAGGATAAAAACCAGGGACACTATTTAGCTTTTTTTCTTTGTTTATTTGTTGTGGATGGTATTGTTTATTTGATTGATTGGTCAGGTTTGGGTTTTTTTTTTTTTGTCTCTTCTTATTAAGTTTTTCTTCCCTTTTAAATTTTTAATATCTTTTTTTTTGATTTTTAATTTTTAATTTTTTTTTTAATTTTAATTCTTGGAAACTTCTAATTTTCTTTCCTCTTTGCCACTGCTTCCTCCCTCAATGTTCTAAATGTAAAACTTTCTCCTAGCTACCACTATCCTCTAGATAAATATTTCCTACCTTCCTGTCTCCACTATTCTCTTCCAGCTGCACTAAACAATACAACACACTAATCTTGGCTACGGAACCCTATAAAATCCTTCCAAGACGAATCTATTCCTTCTTATTACTCATACACTCTCCTCCTCCTCACCCCCAACACAGGTCTGAGTTAAAAATTGCTTTCAATGAAATGGTCCAAGCCAGGACCTTGCTCCAGATCTGTTTTTCCAGGCACTATTTTAATTAATTCAGAGCTTAACAGGCAAGTATCATCTTTGATTGCATCATTTGCCAGGAAAATTTCCTATGCTTTATTTCTGTAAGACTGGTTAGATGTGGTTATTGCTGCATATGTATGTATATCTTATGACTATGTTAGAAAACATCTGCATGCTTTTATGACTGTCACCCATCAGGGATGCACCTCTTGTTCCTCAGATGCTAGTATTTGAACTAATATCACGGGACACCATAGCAAACCAGACATAGAGCCTACACACCCTGACCAGTCATCAAACCAAGGATCCTCGGAGTGGAAGCCCTGATCCCAAGACCCCACACTATCAAAGAACATAAAATACTAGAGATTATTCACCTGTAAACAAGACCTAACACCATCCAAGTCAAAAACCACTGAATCCTTCTACAAGGACAGAATCCCAAAGGAAGGGAGAATTCAAGCAAGAAGCCTGGTGGGAAAAAGAACTCCATACACACAGACACACTCAAAGAAACAAAAACAAACCTAATAATGAAACGACAGAGAAACACTGCACAAATGAAGCACCAAGCGAGAGAAACACAGCTTCAAATGACAGAGGAGGAGATAGACAAACTATCTGAAAGAGAATTCAGAAAAGCTATACTAATGAGGATGCAAAACACCGAAAACAGAATATTAGAGGAAATTAGTGCAATGAGAAGAGACAAGCAAGAAATGAAAAATAAGCAAATAGAGACCACCAACTAACTCAATTGCTGAACTCAAAAATACTATAGAAGGTCTCAACGGTAGAGTATCAGAGGCAGAAGAACGGTTAAGTGAGCTGGAAGACAGAATGGTGGAAATAAGTGCTGAAGAACAGAACAAAGCCCAAAGAATTAAAAGAACTGAGGATAGCCTCAAAGACCTATGGGACAATATCAAACGCACCAACATTAGAATTATAGGAGTTCCAGAAGAAGAAGAAGGGAAGAAAGGCTATGAAAAAATTCTTGAAGAGGTTGCAGTTGAAAACTTCCCTAACATGGGAAAGGGAATAGTCAATCAAGAAGCACAAAGAGTTCCATACAGGATAAACCCCAGAAGAAACACACCAAGGCACATTCTAATCGAACTAATGCAGACTAAATATAAAGACAGATTATTAAAAGCAGCAAGCAGCAAACAACAAATAACATATAAAGGAAACCCCATACGTCTAACTGCGGATCTTTCAACAGAAACCCTACAGGCCAGAAGAGAATGGCAAGACACATTTAAACAGCTAAAAGACAACAACCTCCAACCAAGATTTCTCTACCCAGCAAGAATCTCATTCAGAATCGATGGTGAAGTCAAAAGCTTCACAGACAAGCAAAAACTAAAAGAATTCTGTGCCACAAAACCAGCCCTACAACAAGTGTTAAAGGGCCTGATATAGCCAATAAATACAAGAGTAGGAGAAGACCTACAAATCAAACACCAAACTGTTAAGGAGATGACAATAGGAACATTCGTATCAATAATTACTTTGAATGTAAATAGACTAAATGCTCCAACCAAACAACACAGGCTGGCTGAATGGATCCAGAAACAAGACCCATATATATATGCTGTTTACAAGAGACCCACTTCAGACCTAGAGACACTCATAGACTGAAAGTGAGAGGCTGGAAAAAAATATTCCATGCAAATGGAAATCAAAAGAAAGCTGGAGTAGCAATCCTCACATCAGACAAAATAGACTTTAAAGTAAAGAAGATTCTAAGAGACAAGGCAGGTCACTACATCATGATTAAGGGATCTATCCAAGAGCAAGACATAACAGTCATGAATATCTATGCACCCAACACAAGGGCACCTCAATACATAAGACAGATACTTTCAGACATAAAAGAAGACATCGACACTAACACAATCATATTAGGAGACTTTAACACTCCTCTCACACCAATGGACAGATCATCCAAACAGAAAATAAAGAAACACAAGCCTTAAATGTCACACTAGAAAAGATGGACCTCATCGATATCTTTAGGACGTTCCATCCAAAAGCAGAAGAATACACTTTCTTCTCAAGTGCTCACGGAACATTCTTCAAGATAGACCACATCTTGGGCCATAAATCTAACCTCAGTCAATTCAAAAAAACCGAAATTATATCAGCCATCTTCTCGGACCACAATGCAATGAGACTAGAGATAAACTACAGGAAAAAAAAAAAAAAACTGCTGAAAACACAAAAACATGGAGATTAAACAACAAATACCTAAAAAACCAACTGATCACTGAGGAAATCAAAGGAGAAATTTAAAAATTCCTAGAAGAAAATGACAATGAACATATGACTGTGCAAAACCTATGGGATACTGCAAAAGCAGTTCTAAGAGGGAAATTTATAGCAATACAATCCCACCTCAAGAAACTAGGAAAATATGAAGCAGATGACCTAACCCTCTGCTTAAAACAATTGGATAAGGAAGAACAAAAACAGCCCAAAGCCAGCAGAAGAAGAGAAATTATAAAGACTAGAGCAGAAATAAATGAGAAAGAAATGAAAGAAACTATAGTAAAGGTAAATAAAATAAAAAGCTGGTTCTTTGAAAAGGTAAACAAAATTGACAAGCCTCTGGCCAGATTCATCAAGAAAATGATAGAGAAAAACCAGATTAACAAAATAAAAAACGAAAAAGGAGAGATTACAACAGATAATGCAGAAATCCAAAGGATTCTAAGAGACTGTTATGAACAACTCTATGGCAACAAACTGGACAACCTGGAAGAAATGGACAGTTTCTTGGGGAAGATCAATCTCCCAAGACTGAGCCAGGAAGAAACAGAAACTTTGAACAACCCAATCACAAGCTCAGAAATCGAACTTGTGATTAAAAATCTACCCAAAAATAAAAGCCCAAGGCCAGATGGCTTCACAGGCGAATTCTACCAAACATTTAAAGAAGAGCTAATGCCTGTCCTAAAACTCTTCCAAAAAATTTCACAGGAAGGAAAACTTTCAAACACATTCTATGAGGCCACCATCACCCTGATACCCAAACCAGGCAAAGACAACACAAAAAAGGAAAACTATAGGCCAATTTCACTGATGAACTTAGATGCCAAGATCCTCAACAAAATCCTAGCAAACAGAATTCAACGACACGTCAAAAAACTCATACATCATGATCAAGTCGGGTTCATCTCAGGCATGCAAGGATTCTTCAATATCCGCAAATCAATGTGATACACCATATCAACACATTGAGAGACAAAAATCACATGATCATCTCCATAGATGCAGGAAAAGCCTTCGACAAAGTACAACATCCATTTATGATAAAAACTCTTCAGAAAATGGGCATAGAAGGAACCTATCTCAACATAGTGAAAGCAATATATGAGAAGCCCACAGCGAACATTATCCTCAATGGTGAAAAACTGAAAGCATTCCCTCTAAGATTAGGAACAAGACAGGGGTGTCCACTTTCACCACTACTATTCAACATAGTCCTGGAAGTTCTAGCAACAGCAATAAGAGAAGAGAAAGAAATCAAAGGAATCCAGATTGGAAAGGAAGAAGTCAAACTCTCTCTTTTTGCAGACGACATGATATTATACATAGAAAATCCCAAAGACTCTATTACAAAGCTACTAGAGCTAATCAACGAATTCAGCAAAGTCGCAGGATACAAAGTCAACACACAGAAATCACTGGCATTACTATACACAAACAATGAAAAATCAGAAAATGAAATCAAAGAGGCAGTCCCCTTCACCATTGCAACCAAAAGAATCAAATATCTAGGAATAAACCTACCCAAAGAAACAAAAGAATTGTACACAGAAAATTACAAGACACTCACGAGAGACATTAAAGAAGACTTAAACAGATGGAGAGATATTCCATGTTCCTGGGTCGGAAGAATCAATATTGTGAAAATGACCATACTACCAAATATCATCTACAGATTCAATGCAATACCTATTCAACTTCCATTGACATTTTTCACAGAACTAGACCAAAGAATAACACAGTTCATATGGAAACACAAAAGACCTCGAATAGCCAAAGCAATCCTGAGAAAGAAAAACGGAGCTGGAGGAATCAGCCTCCCTAACTTCAGACTCTACTACAAAGCAGAAGTCTTCAAGACAGTATGGTACTGGCACAAAAACAGAACTATAGACCAATGGAACAAGATTGAGAACCCAGAGATAAACCCATGCACCTATGGGTATCTTATTTTTGACAAAGGAGGCGAACATATAAAATGGGACAAAGACAGCCTCTTCAACAAGTGGTGCTGGGAAAATTGGACAGCTACATGCAAAAAAATGAAGTTGGAACATTCCCTGACACCATACACTAAGATCAGCTCAAAATGGATTAAAGACCTAAATGTAAGACCAGAAACCTTCAAACTCTTAGAGGAGAATATAGGCAAAACCCTCGAGGACATCAATCAAAGCAAGATCTTCTCTGACCCACCTACTAAAATATTGGAACAAAAAACCTATCTCAACATAGTGAAAGCAATATATGAGAAGCCCACAGCGAACATTATCCTCAATGGTGAAAAACTGAAAGCATTCCCTCTAAGATTAGGAACAAGACAGGGGTGTCCACTTTCACCACTACTATTCAACATAGTCCTGGAAGTTCTAGCAACAGCAATAAGAGAAGAGAAAGAAATCAAAGGAATCCAGATTGGAAAGGAAGAAGTCAAACTCTCTCTTTTTGCAGACGACATGATATTATACATAGAAAATCCCAAAGACTCTATTACAAAGCTACTAGAGCTAATCAACGAATTCAGCAAAGTCGCAGGATACAAAGTCAACACACAGAAATCACTGGCATTACTATACACAAACAATGAAAAATCAGAAAATGAAATCAAAGAGGCAGTCCCCTTCACCATTGCAACCAAAAGAATCAAATATCTAGGAATAAACCTACCCAAAGAAACAAAAGAATTGTACACAGAAAATTACAAGACACTCACGAGAGACATTAAAGAAGACTTAAACAGATGGAGAGATATTCCATGTTCCTGGGTCGGAAGAATCAATATTGTGAAAATGACCATACTACCAAATATCATCTACAGATTCAATGCAATACCTATTCAACTTCCATTGACATTTTTCACAGAACTAGACCAAAGAATAACACAGTTCATATGGAAACACAAAAGACCTCGAATAGCCAAAGCAATCCTGAGAAAGAAAAACGGAGCTGGAGGAATCAGCCTCCCTAACTTCAGACTCTACTACAAAGCAGAAGTCTTCAAGACAGTATGGTACTGGCACAAAAACAGAACTATAGACCAATGGAACAAGATTGAGAACCCAGAGATAAACCCATGCACCTATGGGTATCTTATTTTTGACAAAGGAGGCGAACATATAAAATGGGACAAAGACAGCCTCTTCAACAAGTGGTGCTGGGAAAATTGGACAGCTACATGCAAAAAAATGAAGTTGGAACATTCCCTGACACCATACACTAAGATCAGCTCAAAATGGATTAAAGACCTAAATGTAAGACCAGAAACCTTCAAACTCTTAGAGGAGAATATAGGCAAAACCCTCGAGGACATCAATCAAAGCAAGATCTTCTCTGACCCACCTACTAAAATATTGGAACTAAAAAGACAAATGAACATATGGGACCTAATGAAACTTAAAAGCTTTTGTACAGCAAAAGAAATTACAGAAAAGCTGAACAGACACCCCACAGAGTGGGAGAAAATCATAGCAAATGAAACAACAGACAAAGAATTAATCTCTGAAATCTACAAGCAGCTCAGACAACTCAGCACAGGAAAAAAGTACAACCCATTCAAAAAATGGGAAAAAGCTCTAAAGAGATGCCTCTCCAAAGAGGACATACAGATGGCCCAAAAGCACATGAAATGATGCTCAACCTGCTTATCATTAGAGAAATGCAAATTAAAACTACAATGAGATATCACCTCACACTCATCAGAACGGCCATCTTCAAAAAAATCTGCAGACAATAAATGCTGGAGAGGGTGCAGAGAAAAGGGAACCCTCTTGCATTGCTGGTGGGACTGTAAATTGATACAGCCTCTATGGAAGACAGTATGGACGTTCCTTAAAAAACTAAAAATAGAAGCACCATATGACCCAGCAATCCCACTATTAGGCTTGTATCCTGACAAAATCAAAACTGAAAGGAGCACCTGTACCCCAATGTTCATTGCAGCTCTCTATACAATAGCCAGAACATGGAAGCAACCTAGATGTCCATTGACAAATGAATGGATCCAGAAGCTCTGGTACATATATACAATGGAATACTACTCAGCTGTTAAAAGAAATGCAGAAGACTCAGTCCTAATGAGGTGGCTGGCTCTAGAACCTATCATAAAAAGTGAAGTAAGTCAAAAAGAGAAAGACAAGTATAGTATACTAACTCATATATATGGGATCTAGTAAGATGGTCATGATAACATACGCAGTGAACTCATGAAAAAACAGAGAATAGACATAAAGACATTGTGGAGACCGAACAGTGGGAGGGAGGCATGGAGGGAGTAACATGGAAGCCTATACTGTCATGTGTGGAAAAGATAGCTATTGTCATTGTGCTAAGGGAATAGGAGTGCTCACAATGGCATGGGGCATTGGTCCAGGGGGGTGGGATGGGAGGAACTGGGGGGGTGGGGACCATGGATATTCATATGACTGATCTGGGAACATACATGTCTGTGAACAATAAAACTCTGTAAAACCTTTAAAATAAAGAATTAATAAAAAACCTTATCCAATAGGATAAATTTTATAGTAATAATAATTTGGCTCTGATTAAATACACCTAAAGGTATGCTGCTCATTCTTGTATATGAACAGTGATTTTAGTACCTGTTGGTCGGTAAGTAACCCTTATAATTCTCATTCTGAGATGTACTCACTCAAGTGCCATATTTATGTTGGGTCTAAAAGACTTTTGAGGATTTTAATCTTAGGCAAAAATTGGAAATCATGTGTATAATTAAACATATTCATGCTGTATTCATAAATGTAAAATATTTGTCATTAAAAATATTTTAAAATGTGTCAGAATAACACTCCAAAAACTTTCAGAACATAATGTAACCTTAAAGACTGCTATTTTAAAATAGCTCATGGTAACTCTTTAGATGTTTGATGGTGAAAACTACTGTAAAATAAAGTTATCTTCCTCTCTATGCACAACTGGTTCTACATAGAGAATTGGGCACTGTTATGCATAACCACTTACTGGAAGGGTTTCTTTTGTGGAAGAAAGTGGGGTGGGGAATGAAGAATTTGTCCTCTGTATACTCAAGGGTAGCTTTATGCTTTTAAACAATGATGTCCTTAAATGATTCATGTGAAAGGGAGAAAGTTAAGTTTTCTAAGACATGTGGATACATATATTAATTTTTAAAAATGAATGCTGAATTATATATAACAGTAATTCAAATTTTCTGTCTCAACTCTTAAGAGATGTAGAGCTTATGAAATATCACAAGAGTCATAGATATTTTTTTTCACTATTCATTATTTTTTGAATCCAAGTACATTTAAACGTTTATTTTAAAAATGCAATGACTGTATTTCTTTCAAAGCAAAAGCCAAAGCTCTTTAATGGCCCCATAATTTGCCTTCTTGACCTTTACTTGACCTTATCTCCTACCACTTTGTTTCTGGCTCCTTATGCTCT
The DNA here is from genome assembly GCA_022376925.1 of Tragulus kanchil. Lineage (NCBI taxonomy): Eukaryota > Metazoa > Chordata > Mammalia > Artiodactyla > Tragulidae > Tragulus > Tragulus kanchil. The sequence continues at coordinate 236,529,445 of JAIOJX010000004.1, read as the reverse complement.
TGCTACACTGAACTTGTATGTTTCAAACACCCTCCCTTTTGGGGTTTTTGCACTAACTGTGCCCTGGGAATAGTTTCCCTTCTGATATCCATCCTGGTAGCTCACTTCCTCACCTCTTCTAGGCTTGACTCAAATATCCCAGGAAAGCCCAAATGATCCCCCCTCTTTCAAAATAGCAACCTGCCCTCTTTCCCAACACTCAGACCAATTAATGTGTTCCACAATTTTTTCATCAGTTCATGCTACCCTTAGTCTCTCAATAATCTTTTTCACAATCCCTGTGGCCAAAAGAAATATCTAACAATTCCATTTATTATATGTGTGTGTGTGTGTGCTCAGTCACATCTAACTCTTTGCAACTCATGAACTGTGCATAAAATTTTCCTGGCAAGAATACTGGAGTTGGTTGTTGTTTCCTCCTTCAGGGATCTTCCTGACCCAGAGATTAGCCCAGTTCTCCTGCCTTCCTTGGCAGGTGGATTAGTTAACACTTGCACCATTTGGAAAGCCATTTATTAAATACTTAGGTCCAAACAACTTAATAGCCATTTGAAAAGAAAAGTCACAAACATAAATAAAAATATAATATGTATATTTTATCCTTAATTAAATATTCTTACCTACTACTGGGATGTGAGTGTCTACTGGACCTTCACTGGCTTGTCAATGCTTGAAGTTATAATTATGGACAACACTATCCTTGTTTTCTTATCCACCTTGGGTTTTGTAGTGTTTGCTCATTATTGCAGCAACCATTGAAAAGCTGGCTCTGAAAAGCTGTTATCACTGAAAGAAATTTGGTGTGATCTCAAGGGATTTTGAGCTACCTCAACTAGTAATGGTACCTTATCTGTTAGATGTTGCTGTGTTTCCCTTGAAATTTTAGATAATCTGTCTGTCATTTTCTAGATTACAGAGATGCCTGGGCATACAGTTTTGGAAGCTTAGCACTGACATATTGTATAATCATTTATAATGTTTAGTATTTATTGTCTTTTCTACCACCATCCCTCATGACAGAATGTGATATTAGAATTTGTGTCTATTTTGTTCTCTGATACATTTCAAGTACTGTGAATAGTCCTGGCATATATACATTTTCAACACACATTTATGGCATAAATAATTATCATTTATGTTTCTTTCTCTATGAACTCTGTTTATATTTTGCCAAGGTTTCTTTCAGGTGTCACCTTTTTATTGGTGTGTGAGTATTTTTTGTATATCTAGGAAGTTGACCTCCTGATTATATGCTCAGGAAATATCTTTCCTAGTTTGGCTTTGACATTTAATCATACTTTCTATTGCACAGATACTTTAAATTTTTATATAGTTACCTTTGTAATTTCCCTTTTTTATGACCTATGGGCGATATTTTAAATTTAAACTGATTTTGCCCATTACATGATCCTTAATAAAGGGAAAAAACTGTGTCCAATTTTTTCTAATTTATTAGGGCTTGTTTTACTATTATTATTTTCCACCATTATTTTACCAGGAATTTATTAGACTCTAAGACAGAGGTCCAGCTTGATCTTCATCCAAATGATTAGCCAGCTGTCTCAACACTGCCTGTTAAATAATTTATCTTTACCCACTGCTTTGAAATAACAGCTTTGCCACATATTAAATCCCCATGTGTATTTTGGCTCTATTTCTAGAACTGTCAATTCCATTTTAGCTGTTATTTTGTCCCTTCCCAAGCACTAGCCTCTCCGACTTACTGTGATCTGGAAAACTGTTTTCAGTTTTGTTTCACAAACTGATTGACTTTTGATTTTGGAGGCATAGAATATTACCCTTTGAAATCATCTTCTAAAAGTTAATTACAATGAAATGACTTGGCAAGTACTAAAAATCACAATTCAAAGAGGACCTACACAAAAGTTCTTTAGGAGACTTCTTTTTTGTCCACTCAACTATTTATCAGAGTTCCGGATATATTGTGGGCACATAGCATTTCAATGAATCAAATAACCTTCTAACAGTGGAAACAGGGCCGCGTGAATGAACTTCTTACACATGAAGCACAGTAAAGACAAGTAATGACTGAATTTTTCTCTACACAGCCAGCAACCTAGTTGTCCTGTTATGATCTTTTTTAACACATGGACAGTGATGGCATGCATTTTATCTTGCTCTCGGGGAATCCTGCAAAACCTTACAATATGAAATTAGAGACATAAAGCAACATATTAATAACCTCATTTTTAATGTTTTCAAAAATACTTTCCTCATATCAATATACTTGATAAGAAATATCACTGTTAAAGAATGAAACATAGCAGCTCAAGAGTGTAATTACCCTCTAAAGACTTAACAACACATTTATACACCTGCTTGAATTCAAGAGATACATATGCACATTTGCATACACATATGAAGACACACAAGGGAGTTTTTGGTAATTTGACATAAATAAACACTCAAAATGTTAAGACTGGCTAAAAAAGATTTCAATCGTTTCAACACCCAGCGCAGGTGCTTTCACAAGTAACTCTATTTTCTTTTTGCCTGTTGTTCTACACAAGTCCGTTAGAAGCAGATAAGACCTAAAACTACAGATTAGAGAAGGTTTATTTTCCCCTTCATATCGATGGGAGACATGGGCTCTTGGTCAGTGACAGATACAGGGACAATTTTCTTCACTCTTGGCAATATAGCATGCTTTTTTGAGCAGATGGAAAAATTTTATATAGAAACCTACCACAACAATCCCTCTTACTTATAACTAGTAACAAACAGTAGTACAAATGGACCAATCAGGGTAAAGACCATAAGAACAGAAAGGCACTATATACTGTTTTTATCAACTTTAAATAACTATATTCCAGGCACACATTTTTTTAGCTCTGTATTTCGGATTCTTGTTTGAAACCATTTATTCCATGCCATGTGACTGTTTAAGACTAGCCACTGCATTATGTGTATTGCTTTATCCCCAAGGTTATCTTTGAAATGTCTGGGGCATTTATACCATTGAGAACATAATTCTGTCAGCACAGTCAAGTAGAAGCATTTCCAACTTCTATAGAAAATGGACAAAGCAGGGATGTTTCCTGTGCCAATTAGCAGTTTCGCTGAGCAAGAAGGAAGTGTGTCTAAAGATTTCCTGAATAAGAACCCAGCAAGATCAGTATTTGAATGAGAACAACCCAGCAAGCTTTCTTGGGCTTTTGGCACCCACAGAGGCCACAGTAAAGAGTTCCCAGGAAGGTCATCCAGTTTCAATGAGCCAGAGGGATTATGTGGGAGGGACACAGTTATGTGACTTGTTTCCTTCAGCACATGTCCAGGGAGGACCATTGCCAATGTCTGGCACCATACGGCTTATAAATATTTTCTAGCTGGACTTGTGAATACAGCTTTTCAAACACTAGACAAATGATGGTGCGAAGGACTAAGTTGGGCAAAAAACCCCTGAATTGTCTGAAAATTCAATGAAACTGCACATTTGCACCTGGAAGTCGCGTATATGCCTCAAACATATTCTTTGATTTAGATTTAGGGGACAAGTTTATTTAACTATGGGATATTTATCTGATGGTTTGTCTATGCTGTTATTACTCGGCCATTTGCAAAATGACTGACGTTCCAACGGTTTACCAATGCTCTCATTTTAATGGCGGTACACAGCATTGTAGTGTATTGGTGGCATTTTAGGTATGTAATTGACCACTCAGTTAAGCTAGAATTTTGTCCTCCTTTATGTCTTAATTCATTTAAAAATCCAGAGGAAAAGTATTCTTTATTTTATAACTGTACACTACTCTTATTTACCTATGTGCAAGTTTGACATTTTTTTATTTTCCTACACTTTCCTGCCTTTCATCAGTTTTTTTTAGTACAAATGGACCAATCAGGGTAAAGACCATAAGAACAGAAAGGCACTATATACTGTTTTTATCAACTTTAAATAACTATATTCCAGGCACACATTTTTAGCTCTGTATTTGATTCTTGTTTGAAACCATTTATTCCATGCCATGTGACTGTTTAAGACTAGCCACTGCATTATGTGTATTGCTTTATCCCCAAGGTTATCTTTGAAATGTCTGGGGCATTTATACCATTGAGAACATAATTCTGTCAGCACAGTCAAGTAGAAGCATTTCCAACTTCTATAGAAAATGGACAAAGCAGGGATGTTTCCTGTGCCAATTAGCAGTTTCGCTGAGCAAGAAGGAAGTGTGTCTAAAGATTTCCTGAATAAGAACCCAGCAAGATCAGTATTTGAATGAGAACAACCCAGCAAGCTTTCTTGGGCTTTTGGCACCCACAGAGGCCACAGTAAAGAGTTCCCAGGAAGGTCATCCAGTTTCAATGAGCCAGAGGGATTATGTGGGAGGGACACAGTTATGTGACTTGTTTCCTTCAGCACATGTCCAGGGAGGACCATTGCCAATGTCTGGCACCATACGGCTTATAAATATTTTCTAGCTGGACTTGTGAATACAGCTTTTCAAACACTAGACAAATGATGGTGCGAAGGACTAAGTTGGGCAAAAACCCATGAATTGTCTGAAAATTCAATGAAACTGCACATTTGCACCTGGAAGTCGCGTATATGCCTCAAACATATTCTTTGATTTAGATTTAGGGGACAAGTTTATTTAACTATGGGATATTTATCTGATGGTTTGTCTATGCTGTTATTACTCGGCCATTTGCAAAATGACTGACGTTCCAACGGTTTACCAATGCTCTCATTTTAATGGCGGTACACAGCATTGTAGTGTATTGGTGGCATTTTAGGTATGTAATTGACCACTCAGTTAAGCTAGAATTTTGTCCTCCTTTATGTCTTAATTCATTTAAAAATCCAGAGGAAAAGTATTCTTTATTTTATAACTGTACACTACTCTTATTTACCTATGTGCAAGTTTGACATTTTTTTTTATTTTCCTACACTTTCCTGCCTTTCATCAGTTTAATGTTACCTTCTACAAAATAAAGCATTTGAATGTAGTCTTTTTAGATTTCACTTGGTACATACATTTTTCTTATGCCTGATAAAGAGAATAAAACTAATTCAGCCAATATAGGATGTCCCATTAAGCCTTTTAAACACTTGTAAGTCACAGATGTTTACCTTTATTCTTATTATCTTTATTAAGATAAACAAGTTGCTTTTCAAAGAAAGAAGAGATGCCAGAGATGAACAAACAGCTAATAATCATGTAGTATTAGGAATGTTTCCTAAAGTACATTCTAATCCAGCAAACAGAATGAGCCCTTAAAAAGAGAAGTCAGATCTTATCTGTTCTCTGCCCAGTCTCTCCATTCCAAGCCAATGGTTTACAAGGTCCTGTACGATCTGGCCCCATCTTCAACGTGACCCTCTCTTCTACCTCTATTACTACTATTCTGCTACACTGGTGTACTTGCTTTTCAATGGTACACTGACGTCGAACATAATATATGTACATCTGCCTCACTTCCCCCCCAGACATCCACCCAATTTCTTTCCTCTTTTAAATCTTTGTTCAAATCCCATCTTAGATGAGGCCTACCCTGACCATTAGTGAGACTACCTTGCAGCCTCTCCCCAGCACTTTCTCTTTTTCCAGGATTAATTTATCCATAATTTATCTCCCAAATACTTTTATTTCTATAATGCTTTATATCCCTCCACATCTTACCATTTTATTGGTGATAAGTTTCTGTCTTGCCCTCTAGAATATAAGCTCTGTGAGGGCTGAGATTTTTGTCAATTTGGTAATTTCTGTGTCTTCTGTGCCTATAAAAGAACCTGGCACATAAAAAATACTCAAAAATATGTATGTTGAATAAATGAGTGTCAACTTGAAGTAAGAACAAGGTGCAATGGGGCAGAGAATAAAAACCTAAATGATTTTGTTCATGGGATAAAAAAGGCTTCAGAGACTTTGAAACACTTCAGCCTGGCTGTAAAAATGAGCAGATATTTCCCAATTACAGAAATTGGAGGAGGAGGCCATCCTAATCATAGAGAACAATGTGTCAGGACACTCTGAACAGTTAGTAACAGAAAACCTGACTCAGAATGGTCTAGTCAATGAAATAATGTGAAATTGCAGGCCTGAAGTTAGGCAGGCATCATGGCTGGCTTCATCTAGGGGCTCTGGCTCTCTTCCGCTATGGTACCTCATCTCAGGAGTGGCTTCCTTCTTCAGAGCAAAGCAGCTATAATGGTTCCAAGATTCAAACCCTGACATTATAATACCCAAAGGAAAGGAGAAAGCACTCCAAAAGAGTGGATACCCTTCTTCCTTCAATCCCAAGCCTATTTTTAAATTAGTCACTGAGGCTATGGTTATGCCATAGACCAAGTGATTTACAGCTGATTTCTATGAATTAATCACAATGGCAAGTAGAAATGGTTTGTCATGTTTGGATTAAATTAATCAGGGCCATCAATGGACAGGGAAGTGGAGCCATTTTCCCTCCAAGTTCATGATTAGTATCCATTGCATGAGAGGGTTGTTGGGAAAACCATTATAATATCCATAAGAAATAGTAACACAAACTTAAAATATTGGGAAGATACAGTGTGTTCTTTAAAAACACTTAAAGAAGAATGGAAAGAGCCATTTCTAGAAAGGGTGAGGTAAGAGTCCTGCAGAAGTGAATAAAAAGATCAGACTGGAACTGCTAAAAAGTTACTGAAGCCTTTTGAAGCAAGAAAATGTCAAAATTATTTTTTATTTCTTTGGTGCTTTAACTACTTTACAAAAATAATTCTGCAAGCAATATCAAAATGTAGATTGGAAAAATTTATATAAAGAAAAGTCATCCAAGATGCTACTGTATTACAATAGTCTATGACAGGTTGAAGTGAGACAAAGGGAAAGAAACCTAATTGGAGAGATTCATTCACAAAACAGCAACACCACAGTATAAGATAAATAGATGAGAAAAGAGACAGAGCTGACTCTGAGGTCCAGAATTGGTAGGACTGATATGAATAATGAATCTCAAGAAAAAAATAAATAAATAAAGAGGACCCAGGATTAGAAGGAGTATCCTGGAGAGGAAAGGTATGAAGAAGTTCTACACAAGATTGAATCAGGAACTTTGCAGAAGAACTGGGAAAGAGTAGAACCAATTATTTCTAAGAGACAGAAGTATAGTGGGTTTTTGTTGTGTTTTGACTGTTTCACAAACATTCATTTTCCCTTGTTCATAGCCCCCTAATTCCCTCAGGGAAGCTTTACTTCTCCATTAATTATAGTCTGATGGAGTGTAAATCAAAGCAGCAGTTAGTCAAGAAGTAATGTTTGCAATCCAAGCCTAAGTCACTTGGATGCTCTGTTCTTGAAAGTCTAGTAGTGGGCAGAATGATAAGGAACCAGAAACAGCTGGATCTCAGAGGTCAGGCTGGAACACCAAGCTGTTTTTGCTTTCAAGGAGACTATTTTATCATTCCCTCTGTGGTTTGCTTGGTTCCTGTAAATTTCAAAGTCCATGTCTCCATGCTTCTTAATAATACTATGATATCACAGTATCTTTCTGATAAACTCAATTTTTCTCAAAAGAGTTCATTTGCATCACCCTACTCAAAGAACATCAGCTGATACAGAAGGGAGAGAGAAAGATGAGGAAAGAACAATGTTAAATAGCAACAATGAGGATGTTCTTAAAAGATATACAAATTCTAGGACATATAAAAACTAGATTATACTTTTTATGACTTATGGAATTGGGAACCATAAATATTTTTTCTTTCTTTTTTTTTTAACTGCTACTGAAAGGAATGTGTAAAGGGACTAAGAATGATTAAAAGAATTTCCTTATCTTATGGAGGCTGAAAAACAAAGTTTTAATGGAATCAAATCTATATAATTATGCAATTTTATATAATAGAATTCAGAAATCTTGGAATGGAACTAAAGAATACAAATCAGTAGAGCAATACAGATTTAGGGATTAATGTAGTATGTGTTGTACTTAACAATCAAGGGAGTAAGAGAATGAACAGTTGATATATACTTGAAATGATGAACCCTGGGATTCTGCCTGAGTAGGAAGCTGTCTAGATCACATATACGGGAGTGGGTGAAATCAATACCAGCTTCACGTGTAAGGCTATGGCAAGGACAGGATTCAGGACTGAACAATTTTAGGAAGGATATTTATCCAGATGCCTACTGGCAGCACAGACCAAGGGAAAACCCAGTCTATGATCCAAGAGGAAAAATAATGTTATAATCCTAATTGTTGCAACCCAGGGGGTAATAAAATGCCATAAATGTCAAAATTAGAGATAGGTTCAGAAATATAGGGGAATATGCTGTGATCTAACAAACCTGGAGAATGTTCATAGCAGCGAGGCACAGAGGTATACCTGGTGGTTGAAAGTGTTTCTGATAAGCAGAAAATGAAACTTAGACCCTAATAAGCTGAAAGATAACAATAAATAAGTTGGGGAAAGGGAAGCTAAAGATGAAAGGGCAAATTTACTAAACTTGACAAAGTAGAAGAAGAGGAGGTTTCATCTGAGAGATCTCAGCATTCAAAACATTGGAAGTGTAGAAAGTTGGGGTTCCCTGGTGGTCCAATGGCTAAGAACATTTTATCATTCCTCTGTGGTTTGCTTGGTTCCTGTAAATTTCAAAGTCCATGTCTCCATGCTTCTTAATAATACTATGATATCACAGTATCTTTCTGATAAACTCAATTTTTCTCAAAAGAGTTCATTTGCATCACCCTACTCAAAGAACATCAGCTGATACAGAAGGGAGAGAGAAAGATGAGGAAAGAACAATGTTAAATAGCAACAATGAGGATGTTCTTAAAAGATATACAAATTCTAGGACATATAAAAACTAGATTATACTTTTTATGACTTATGGAATTGGGAACCATAAATATTTTTTCTTTCTTTTTTTTTTAACTGCTACTGAAAGGAATGTGTAAAGGGACTAAGAATGATTAAAAGAATTTCCTTATCTTATGGAGGCTGAAAAACAAAGTTTTAATGGAATCAAATCTATATAATTATGCAATTTTATATAATAGAATTCAGAAATCTTGGAATGGAACTAAAGAATACAAATCAGTAGAGCAATACAGATTTAGGGATTAATGTAGTATGTGTTGTACTTAACAATCAAGGGAGTAAGAGAATGAACAGTTGATATATACTTGAAATGATGAACCCTGGGATTCTGCCTGAGTAGGAAGCTGTCTAGATCACATATACGGGAGTGGGTGAAATCAATACCAGCTTCACGTGTAAGGCTATGGCAAGGACAGGATTCAGGACTGAACAATTTTAGGAAGGATATTTATCCAGATGCCTACTGGCAGCACAGACCAAGGGAAAACCCAGTCTATGATCCAAGAGGAAAAATAATGTTATAATCCTAATTGTTGCAACCCAGGGGGTAATAAAATGCCATAAATGTCAAAATTAGAGATAGGTTCAGAAATATAGGGGAATATGCTGTGATCTAACAAACCTGGAGAATGTTCATAGCAGCGAGGCACAGAGGTATACCTGGTGGTTGAAAGTGTTTCTGATAAGCAGAAAATGAAACTTAGACCCTAATAAGCTGAAAGATAACAATAAATAAGTTGGGGAAAGGGAAGCTAAAGATGAAAGGGCAAATTTACTAAACTTGACAAAGTAGAAGAAGAGGAGGTTTCATCTGGAGAGAGATCTCAGCATTCAAAACATTGGAAGTGTAGAAAGTTGGGGGTTCCCTGGTGGTCCAATGGCTAAGAACACTGCCTTGCAGTGAAAAGGGCACCAGTTTGATCCCTGGCCTGGGACGATCCCATGAGCCACGGAGTGGCTGGACCGATGTGTCCAACTACTGAGCCAGAGTTCTGGAGTGCATGCTCCCAGAGCCGGTGCTCTGCAGCGAGAGGGGCCACTGCGATGGGAGGCCCACACAGGCCAAAGAACAAAGATAAATAAATGAAAGATCAATAGAAGTAGCCAAAAAAAAAAAAAAAAACCTTAAAAAAAAAAAGAAGGGTAGAAAGTCATGTTTGTGCTTAGAGATGAAGTCATTAAAGTAAGATTGGGGCAATGGACCTACAGTATTAGATAAGTCATAAACATGGAAATTATATGACTATTGGAAAGTCATTAGAAGAAAGTATGGGGAAAAAAACCTGTTAACATCCTTGGTGAAAACAGTTTCTGACAGATTAGTCATGACAAAGAGATTGAGAGATAACAGTCAAGGGGGAAATAATTTGAAATTGGGGCAAGTATGAAAAGGAATGTGTCGGTCACTCAGTCATGTCCAACTCTTTGGCGCCCCATGGACAGTAGCCCACCAGGCTCCTCTCTCCATGGAATATTGGACAAGAATACTGGAGTGGATTTCCATTCCCTTCTCCAGGAGATTTTCCTAATCCAGGGATCTAACGGAGGTCTCCTGCATTGCAGGCATATTCTTTACCATCTGAGCCAGCAGGGAAAATAGTATAGACAACTATGAAAGAACTGTGCTAGAAAGAATCCTGGTTTTGTGTAATAGTAAATATGTCAGTTCTCATTTTGTCTTTCCTTTCCTTTCCTTGGTCTTTGGGTCAATTTTCTTGAAATGAAATGACGCCCCTGCTTATGTGAAACCCACATCACTATTGTGAGAGCCAGGCCTCCCTGGCTGATGAAATTCCTTCTACAGGCTTAATTTCATCATTAAAAGTTTTCCCTATAGGTTTAGGAGGCAGTAAAGAGGACATTGAGTTCCCTGGTCTGTGAGATGGCCATTGAGGAGGTGGGAAAGCTCCAATGATAGATAAGCAAATGTTCTGGGCACAGCAGCTGCACAAAGAGCACAAGAGCCTTGGTTGGGAGTTCCCTGGTGTTCCAGGGGTTAGGACTTTGCCTTTCAATGTAGGGGGTACAGTTTTGAGCCCTGATCAGAAAGCTAGAAATTCAACATACCTATGACTAAAAACACAAAACAGAAGCAATATGGTGACAAATTCAATAAAGATTAAAACCTGTCCTCATCAAAAAAAATCTTTTAAAAAAAAGAGCCTCGAATGTGATGCCTGGGACAAGAATAAATAGCATCATGAGAGCATAATTCAGATTCTTCATAGGGAAAGTCTTTTTAAAAACAAATTTTAGAATGATTCATAGTAATAAAGAGCATGGACTTTGGAATCAGACAACTCTTGATTAAAATGCTGGCTCTGCCACTTAATTGCGCACCATGTCCTACAAGACTTCTTTCATCTGACCCTGACTATTGCTAATGTAATTTTCTCTAGTCTATTCCATCCCACTTCACCCTTATCCTTGCCCTAGTTCATTCTGTTCTAGCCCCTTACTATTTCTTGAACATTCCTAAAACATTCTGTCTTGCTCTTTTTTTCCTGGAATGTTCTTTTCCAGATATTTGGATGGGCAGCTCCCTCATTTTATTTGTAACTCTTCTGGAATGTCTTATTCTCACATAAAGCCTTCTCTGATCAATCTATTCCAGACTTGCTATAAAGCTACAGTCATAAAGGCAGAGTGATAGAGTCACACATGAAAAAACAAACAGATCAACTGAACAGAAAAGGCAGTTCAGAAATAGACCCACATAAATATAGTCAAGTGACTTTGACAAAGGAGCAAAGTAAAAGCAATGATATTTACAAATAATATCCTGAGATTTTAATTGAGATTACATTCAATTTATATATCAAGGTGGGAGGAACTGACTTCTTGATAGTATTGAGTCTTCCTAAATATAAACATGGACTTTCTCTCCATTTATTTAGTTCTTTTATCTCTTTCATTAGAGTGTTGTAGTTCTTCTTCTACAGATCATGTATATATATAGTATAAAGATAGCATTAGATACATTTCATTTGTGGGGGTGCTAAAGTAAATATTATTGTGTTTTTTTATCATCAAATTCTACTTGACCATTGCTGGTACATAGAAAAGAGATTGACTTTTGTGTATTAATCTTTTGCAATAGACTAGATGTTTGTAACCCTCAAAACTCATAAGCTGAAACCTAACTCTCAATGTGAGGGAATTAAGAGTGGGTGAAATCAGTATCAGCTTTACCTGTAAGCTGCGGCAGGATAGGATTCGGGACTTTATCACATTGGCTGAAAGAATCATTGCTCATGTAATGTTTACTGGAAAAGTCGAAAATAGTTTTACACTTTCCATAAAACAATATAAGTGACCTATTTCTAAATACACATGCTTTTGATACATGATTTTCACATTTCCAATCCTTACAACTGTAAAATACTTGACACATCAATACTCCTCAGAGAGTCCCCACTAACATACAACAGTTTTCCACCGAAAAATTTCAGAAGAATCTATTGTTACATGATTTAGCTGAATGAATATCACAGATTTGGGGAAAAAGTTGTTCCACTTCCTGAAAACTAGTTAATGAAGCATTATCACAAGAAAGAACTGAACTCAGTAGTTCTAAAAACTACTACTAGCTATTCAGCAGTTATCCTGTGCCAAGCCATATGGTATTTTATAAATGTTTTATTTAAATATCCTAACAATTTAGGAGATAGCTACTGTCATCATTCCATTTTACAGATGAGGAGTAGAAAAGTCAAGTCTTATCTACACTCATGTAACTAACTTGCACTGGGTTGAAATAGTGTTTCTTGGCTATCAAAGCTACAGTCATAAAGGCAGAGTGATAGAGTCACACATGAAAAAACAAACAGATCAACTGAACAGAAAAGGCAGTTCAGAAATAGACCCACATAAATATAGTCAAGTGACTTTGACAAAGGAGCAAAGTAAAAGCAATGATATTTACAAATAATATCCTGAGATTTTAATTGAGATTACATTCAATTTATATATCAAGGTGGGAGGAACTGACTTCTTGATAGTATTGAGTCTTCCTAAATATAAACATGGACTTTCTCTCCATTTATTTAGTTCTTTTATCTCTTTCATTAGAGTGTTGTAGTTCTTCTTCTACAGATCATGTATATATATAGTATAAAGATAGCATTAGATACATTTCATTTGTGGGGGTGCTAAAGTAAATATTATTGTGTTTTTTTATCATCAAATTCTACTTGACCATTGCTGGTACATAGAAAAGAGATTGACTTTTGTGTATTAATCTTTTGCAATAGACTAGATGTTTGTAACCCTCAAAACTCATAAGCTGAAACCTAACTCTCAATGTGAGGGAATTAAGAGTGGGTGAAATCAGTATCAGCTTTACCTGTAAGCTGCGGCAGGATAGGATTCGGGACTTTATCACATTGGCTGAAAGAATCATTGCTCATGTAATGTTTACTGGAAAAGTCGAAAATAGTTTTACACTTTCCATAAAACAATATAAGTGACCTATTTCTAAATACACATGCTTTTGATACATGATTTTCACATTTCCAATCCTTACAACTGTAAAATACTTGACACATCAATACTCCTCAGAGAGTCCCCACTAACATACAACAGTTTTCGACCGAAAAAATTTTAGAAGAATCTATTGTTACATGATTTAGCTGAATGAATATCACAGATTTGGGGAAAAAGTTGTTCCACTTCCTGAAAACTAGTTAATGAAGCATTATCACAAGAAAGAACTGAACTCAGTAGTTCTAAAAACTACTACTAGCTATTCAGCAGTTATCCTGTGCCAAGCCATATGGTATTTTATAAATGTTTTATTTAAATATCCTAACAATTTAGGAGATAGCTACTGTCATCATTCCATTTTACAGATGAGGAGTAGAAAAGTCAAGTCTTATCTACACTCATGTAACTAACTTGCACTGGGTTGAAATAGTGTTTCCCCATAATTCATGTCAACTCAGAGCCCCATAACATGATGTTATTTAAAAATAGGGTCCTTGAAGTTGCAATTTTTTAAAAAAGAAACTAGCCATGACTGGATAAAAATGATGTGGTGTGTATATACAATGGAATACTACTCAGTCATAAAAAAGAATGAAATAATGCCATTTGCAGCAACATGGATGGACTTAGAGATGATCATACTAAGTGGAATAAGCCAGAAGGATAAATGTAAATGCTATGTGGTATCACTTACATGTAGAGTATAAAATATGACACAAATGAACTTATCTGTGAAACAGAAACAGACTCATAGACATAGAAAATAGACTTGTGGTTGCCAAGGGGAAAGTGGGAGAGAGATGGACTGGGAGTTTGTGATTGGTAGATGCAAACACTTAAATACAGAAATGGAAAAGCAGAAAAGCCTTACTGTATAGTACAGGGAGCTATAGTTAAGGACAGGGAAGCACACTTCCATTCATGGGGTCACAAACAGTCAAACACAAATGAGGAACTGAATAACATCAACAACAACTGTGGTTAATATCCTGTGATAAACCATAATGGAAAAGAATATGAAAAAGAATATTTATACATATATATAATGGAGTCATTTTTTTATATAGCAGACATTAATATAACATTGTAAATCAACTATACTTCAATAAAATAAAATTTAAAAAATAAAGTGGGTCTTAAATTCAATAAAAGCCATCCTTATAAGGAGGCCATGTGGAGGGCTTCCCTGGTGGTCCAGTGGGTAAAGAGTCTGCCTTGCAGTGCAAGGGGTACCGCTTCAATTCCTGGCCAGGGAAGATCCCATGTGCAGAGGAGCAGCTGCATCAGTGCGTCCAACTAGGAGCCACCGCTCTGGGGCACATGTGTCCAGAGCTGGTGCCCTGCAACGACAGATGCCACTGTAATGGGACGCCCGCACAGGCCAAAGAATAAAGATGGATGAAAATAAATAAATTTAAAAAAACAATAAAAGAGGTTAAAATTTTACAAAAAATCAGGCCATTGGAAGACACAGAGACATGCAGGGAAGAGAGCCATATGGGCACAGAGGCAGGGACTGGCATGATGCATCTCCAAGCCAATGAACATCAAAGGGTTGCAGAGAACACATACTTTCTCAGAACATTGAGAAGAAACCAACTCAGCTGACACTTTGATTTCTTATTTCTGGCCTCCAGAATTGTGAGAAAATAAATCCCTGGGTCTTAAGCCATGAAGTCTGTGGTAATTTGTTGCAGCAATGCTAGGAAAATAGTTTGTAAAGAACTGGGGCTTCCCTGATGTCTTAAAGAATAAAAGGTAAAGAAAGGTAAAGAATCTGCCTGCCAATGCAGAAGATGTGAGTTTGATCTCTGGGTCAGGAAGATGCCCTGGAAAAGGAAATGACAACCACTCCACTATTCTTACCTGGAGAATTCTATGGAATCTTAAAGTGTTGGACACAACTGAGAGACTAATAAATCCAGGTCTGACTTTGAAGTCTAACTTCTCAGTTGTTTTTTTTGCGTTAATCTCATGAGGTCTTATGCAAGAGCCTGTCATACCAATAATCACCCTTTCTGACAATTATATGTAAGTAAGAGTAGAGAATATTCATTTTTAACCTTCAGGGCTGGTATAATGCTGACATACAGCACATTTAACCAATCATGAAATAAACAAAAAGACCCCTATCTTTAGACAAACAAATCTTAATTTCCTTTCTAGTTTTCCAATTCCTTACACTTGACAGCTAAATGCTTTGGTTAATATCAATAACAACAAAGACAACAGTAGGTATAATTTTATTGTTATGCACATTTCTATAGTTTATGAGTTTATTAAAGCGAATCCCTCATTCTTAAAGTCATGCTATGATTGTGAATGATCGGATTTTCATTTTGATTTTTATATCCTGCCTTATTATAGGCATGACTTAAAGCAATTATTTTATAACAATACAATAAAATAAGCTAACAAAATAATTGCATGTGAAAAACAGCCAACACATACCATCAAAGAAAAGTTAACATAATGATAAGAGCGATGTTTGAACAAAAATCATACACAATAGATTCTTGACCTTGTTAAAGATGGGCCAAAAATTTGTCACTGAATAGCAGAACAGAAATACTAGGAATAAGAAGATATACTCAGAGTGTCCTCAAGTTAAAACATAACAGTTGTTCAGCAGGCCCCTAATAAGTTATTGCTGGCTGAAGACCAAGAAGGAGATTTCTCCCAAGCCTCCACATAAAGAAAAGAATTCTGTGTATTGGATCTTAAGATGTTCTGTTTTCGAGGGGCGTAAGATTCTATCATCTTTAGAACACAGATTTCAGAGTCATACAAAACAAGGTTCAAACCTTGGCCTACCACTTGCCTAATGTATGATCTTGGAGAAGTTCTTCAATTTGTATCATTTGTGATAACAAATAATGAAAATTACCTCATGTGATTCTAACGAGGCTTAGAAGAAGATGAAAAACATTTGGCAGAATGTCCATCCACACAGAGGTACAGAACAAGGAACTCATGATTGAGGCTTTCCAGAGAGCCAGGTTCAAGCTCCTGGCCGCCAGAAGATCCACATCTCCAAGAAGTGGGGATTTACCAAGTCTACTGTGGATAAATTTGAAAACATGGTGGCAGGAAAGCAGCTCATGCCAAATGGCTGTGGGGTCAAATATATCCCTAATTGTGGCCCTCTGGACAAATGACAGGCCCTGCATTCATGAGAGCCTTAGCACTGTCCACTCCTTCCTCACGCCCACCAATAAATCCTGTTTTCCTGTCAACAATAAATAAAATAAAACATTTGGTGAAAAGAAGATCCTCCTTCTTAGTTCTCTCAGGAATAATTATCTTCCACTTTTGACCTCTAAGCAATTCTTCATTTTCAAATTTCTTATTGCCTTCTCTGCTCTCTGATGTAAACTGATATTCATTTTTAGCAACTCACAAACAATTGAGTGTAATTCTATGTTCACATAGACAAGTACCTACTATTGTATATTTACTACTGTGGCACCCATACACAGTTTATTTATGTAAATTTTGCTTAAAATAAGCTAACAAAATAATTGCATGTGAAAAACAGCCAACACATACCATCAAAGAAAAGTTAACATAATGATAAGAGCGATGTTTGAACAAAAATCATACACAATAGATTCTTGACCTTGTTAAAGATGGGCCAAAAATTTGTCACTGAATAGCAGAACAGAAATACTAGGAATAAGAAGATATACTCAGAGTGTCCTCAAGTTAAAACATAACAGTTGTTCAGCAGGCCCCTAATAAGTTATTGCTGGCTGAAGACCAAGAAGGAGATTTCTCCCAAGCCTCCACATAAAGAAAAGAATTCTGTGTATTGGATCTTAAGATGTTCTGTTTTCGAGGGGCGTAAGATTCTATCATCTTTAGAACACAGATTTCAGAGTCATACAAAACAAGGTTCAAACCTTGGCCTACCACTTGCCTAATGTATGATCTTGGAGAAGTTCTTCAATTTGTATCATTTGTGATAACAAATAATGAAAATTACCTCATGTGATTCTAACGAGGCTTAGAAGAAGATGAAAAACATTTGGCAGAATGTCCATCCACACAGAGGTACAGAACAAGGAACTCATGATTGAGGCTTTCCAGAGAGCCAGGTTCAAGCTCCTGGCGCCAGAAGATCCACATCTCCAAGAAGTGGGGATTTACCAAGTCTACTGTGGATAAATTTGAAAACATGGTGGCAGGAAAGCAGCTCATGCCAAATGGCTGTGGGGTCAAATATATCCCTAATTGTGGCCCTCTGGACAAATGACAGGCCCTGCATTCATGAGAGCCTTAGCACTGTCCACTCCTTCCTCACGCCCACCAATAAATCCTGTTTTCCTGTCAACAATAAATAAAATAAAACATTTGGTGAAAAGAAGATCCTCCTTCTTAGTTCTCTCAGGAATAATTATCTTCCACTTTTGACCTCTAAGCAATTCTTCATTTTCAAATTTCTTATTGCCTTCTCTGCTCTCTGATGTAAACTGATATTCATTTTTAGCAACTCACAAACAATTGAGTGTAATTCTATGTTCACATAGACAAGTACCTACTATTGTATATTTACTACTGTGGCACCCATACACAGTTTATTTATGTAAATTTTGCTTAATTTTTTTTAATAAAGAGAAACTAAAAATAGTGATTTCCAAAAGTGAGCAATTCTGCTCATCAGTCTGTTCAGCAGCACAGGCTTCAGATTGAATTTGAGATGAGAGATTGAGCACTGCTCTTCAATTCCAAAGCTGTCTTGATTTCCATCTGTCTCACTGTGAGTTTCATGAGTAAAGACAGATATGTCAGTAATCACAGCTCCCAAACCAAGGTCAACTTTTCATCTAGTGTTAATCTGAGAGATCATTCAAATTTTTGAGGAAAAATTGGACTCAGAGACAGTGGATTCCTAGCAGACTATGAACTAAATTTTTTACTCTCTGAGATCATATATACAATCTAGAAGCATATTTTAAAACATAGGTTGTGCAGAAGATAGAACTTCACTTTATATCCTAATGTAGCAAATAGAAAATAGTTGCCCAAAAAATGTATGTTGAGAGAGAGAGAAAGGAAAAGAACAGAGAGGAAAGAAAGGAAGGGAGACAAGTTTAGAGTTTTAGTAGGTTTTCTGAATACATAAAAGCAAATGTTTACACCTATATTATTTCTCTGTCTGCTCATGATATTAGAGTTTCAGGTCTGGTTCCCACTTGATAACTGGAGTGTTAAACTTTCCAGGGAATTTCTCTAGCTTCCTGTTTCATCTTCTTAGCAGAAATCAAGACAACTCACTACACATCCCTTTTTGCAGATGGTTGGACTGCCTCAGCCTTGGAGGGATACAGATGCAAAAAGACTAGATTGGAGTTAGAAGGTCTGAGACCTAGTTCCAGTTCCCCTACAATTGTGCAACATCTGACAGGATGCCTAATCTCTCTGGGGGCCCCAGGCCTCTCATATCTGCAAAGAAGGAGCAAAAGTAGATAGTATCTACTGGGTCATGTTAATGAATAGTTTCGGGATTTGTATTCTACTTATTTTAGGTCTTGCCCAGAACATGAAAACAGAAATACCATCTCCTTCACCCCTTAAGGACTTTAAATGGGATTCCATTTCTCTTACATGACTGATAAGTTTCTTTTTTCCAACACTGTGAGTTTTTAATCTCAAATTGAGATTAACTTAATAGTTATTAGACCATTTTCAATAAAAAAGATTCTATGTGTTCCTATGTTATATTCATAGCTGAAAAATATGCTAATGATATACCAAAAAACCTCTCTGTATACCTTATAATTTCTTATGAGATAAATAAATTCAAATTTTACTAGTGTATCTTATGTTGATTTTTTTCAGAAGGATCTTGTGATATATTGACACAGGTATACCTCATAGATACTGTGGGTTTTAGTTCCTGACTGCCAAGATAAAGCATGTATCACCATAAAGCAAATTAGATACAATTTTTAGTGGCCCTGTACATGTAAAGGTTTGTTTTTGTCAAGTTGCTCAGTCATGCCTGACTCTTTGCAACACACAGCACACCAGGCTTCCCTGTCCTTCACTGACTCGAATTTGCTCAGACTCAGGTCCGTTGAATCAATGATGTGATCCAACCTTCTCATCCTCTGTCATACCCTTTTCCTCCTGCCCTCCATCTTTTATAGCATCAGAGTTTTTCCAATGAGTTGGCTCTTTGCATTAGGTGACCAAAGTATTGATGCTTCAGCATCATTTCTTTGTTCATACTACACTGTATGTATATTGTGTGTAATAGCATTATGTCTAAAGAAACAAGGTACATACAACAACTTGATAACTGGAGTGTTAAACTTTCCAGGAATTTCTCTAGCTTCCTGTTTCATCTTCTTAGCAGAAATCAAGACAACTCACTACACATCCCTTTTTGCAGATGGTTGGACTGCCTCAGCCTTGGAGGGATACAGATGCAAAAAGACTAGATTGGAGTTAGAAGGTCTGAGACCTAGTTCCAGTTCCCCTACAATTGTGCAACATCTGACAGGATGCCTAATCTCTCTGGGGGCCCCAGGCCTCTCATATCTGCAAAGAAGGAGCAAAAGTAG
This sequence comes from Tragulus kanchil, assembly GCA_022376925.1. Lineage (NCBI taxonomy): Eukaryota > Metazoa > Chordata > Mammalia > Artiodactyla > Tragulidae > Tragulus > Tragulus kanchil. Next base: position 236,509,570 of record JAIOJX010000004.1, on the reverse strand, counting down.
ATAGTATCTACTGGGTCATGTTAATGAATAGTTTCGGGATTTGTATTCTACTTATTTTAGGTCTTGCCCAGAACATGAAAACAGAAATACCATCTCCTTCACCCCTTAAGGACTTTAAATGGGATTCCATTTCTCTTACATGACTGATAAGTTTCTTTTTTCCAACACTGTGAGTTTTTAATCTCAAATTGAGATTAACTTAATAGTTATTAGACCATTTTCAATAAAAAAGATTCTATGTGTTCCTATGTTATATTCATAGCTGAAAAATATGCTAATGATATACCAAAAAACCTCTCTGTATACCTTATAATTTCTTATGAGATAAATAAATTCAAATTTTACTAGTGTATCTTATGTTGATTTTTTTCAGAAGGATCTTGTGATATATTGACACAGGTATACCTCATAGATACTGTGGGTTTTAGTTCCTGACTGCCAAGATAAAGCATGTATCACCATAAAGCAAATTAGATACAATTTTTAGTGGCCCTGTACATGTAAAGGTTTGTTTTTGTCAAGTTGCTCAGTCATGCCTGACTCTTTGCAACACACAGCACACCAGGCTTCCCTGTCCTTCACTGACTCCCGGAATTTGCTCAGACTCAGGTCCGTTGAATCAATGATGTGATCCAACCTTCTCATCCTCTGTCATACCCTTTTCCTCCTGCCCTCCATCTTTTATAGCATCAGAGTTTTTCCAATGAGTTGGCTCTTTGCATTAGGTGACCAAAGTATTGATGCTTCAGCATCATTTCTTTGTTCATACTACACTGTATGTATATTGTGTGTAATAGCATTATGTCTAAAGAAACAAGGTACATACAACAATTTTAAAATGCTAACCAATCATTTGAGCCTTTGGCTACTTGATGGCTGTTGACTGATTGGGGTGGTGGTTGCTGAAGGTTGGGATATCTGTGGCAATTTCTTAAACTAAGATGGTAATGAAGTTTGCTGCATTGATTGACTCTTCCTTTCATGAACTATTTCTCTGTAGAATTCAATGCTGTTTGAAGTATTTTACCCATGGTAGAACTTTCAAAATTGGGGTCAATTCTCTTAAACTTAGTTGATAAAGCAGCAGCAGAGCTCATGTTAAATTTCAGATCTTTGCTGTCATTTCAACCATCTTCACAGTAACTTTACCAGGAGTATATTCTATCTGAAGAAATCACTTTCTTAGCTCATCCATAAGAAGCAACTGCTTATCCATTCAAGTTTTATTATGAGATTGTAGCAATTCAGTCACATCTCCAGGCTTCACTCCTAATTCTAGTTCTCTTGCTATTTCCAAGTCATCTGCAGGAATTTCCTCCACTGAAATCTGGAATCCCTCAAAGTTATTCCTAAGAGTTGAAATCAACTTATCCGAACTCCTGTTAGTGTTGATATTTTTGACCTCTTCCTATAAATCACAAATGTTCTTAAGGACATGTAAAATGGTGATTTTTTCCCAAAAGGTTTACAATTTACTTTGTTCGGATCTGTCAGAAAAGTCACTATCTATGGCAGTTATAATCTCATGAAATGTGTTTCTTAAATAATAACACTTGAAAGTCACAATTATTCCTTGATTTACGGGCTGCAGAATGTATGCTGTGTTAGCAGCCATGAAAACAACATGAGTCTTATTGTACATCTCCATCAGGGATCTGCATTGTCAATGAGCAGTGATGTTTTGAAAAAAATCTGAGCAGTAGGTCTGAACAACAAACCATGTGGGAAACAGATGAGCTGTCCTAACACTTGGTTGTTTCCTTTACAGAGCATATACAGATTAGATTTAGCACAGTTGTGGAAAGCCCTTAGAATTCTTGGTTGGCCCTTCCCTTTACCAGAGCATTATACATTAGAGTTTTTCCAATGAGTTGGCTCTTTGCATTAGGTGACCAAAGTATTGATGCTTCAGCATCATTTCTTTGTTCATACTACACTGTATGTATATTGTGTGTAATAGCATTATGTCTAAAGAAACAAGGTACATACAACAATTTTAAAATGCTAACCAATCATTTGAGCCTTTGGCTACTTGATGGCTGTTGACTGATTGGGGTGGTGGTTGCTGAAGGTTGGGATATCTGTGGCAATTTCTTAAACTAAGATGGTAATGAAGTTTGCTGCATTGATTGACTCTTCCTTTCATGAACTATTTCTCTGTAGAATTCAATGCTGTTTGAAGTATTTTACCCATGGTAGAACTTTCAAAATTGGGGTCAATTCTCTTAAACTTAGTTGATAAAGCAGCAGCAGAGCTCATGTTAAATTTCAGATCTTTTGCTGTCATTTCAACCATCTTCACAGTAACTTTACCAGGAGTATATTCTATCTGAAGAAATCACTTTCTTAGCTCATCCATAAGAAGCAACTGCTTATCCATTCAAGTTTTATTATGAGATTGTAGCAATTCAGTCACATCTCCAGGCTTCACTCCTAATTCTAGTTCTCTTGCTATTTCCAAGTCATCTGCAGGAATTTCCTCCACTGAAATCTGGAATCCCTCAAAGTTATTCCTAAGAGTTGAAATCAACTTATCCGAACTCCTGTTAGTGTTGATATTTTTGACCTCTTCCTATAAATCACAAATGTTCTTAAGGACATGTAAAATGGTGATTTTTTCCCAAAAGGTTTACAATTTACTTTGTTCGGATCTGTCAGAAAAGTCACTATCTATGGCAGTTATAATCTCATGAAATGTGTTTCTTAAATAATAACACTTGAAAGTCACAATTATTCCTTGATTTACGGGCTGCAGAATGTATGCTGTGTTAGCAGCCATGAAAACAACATGAGTCTTATTGTACATCTCCATCAGGGATCTGCATTGTCAATGAGCAGTGATGTTTTGAAAAAAATCTGAGCAGTAGGTCTGAACAACAAACCATGTGGGAAACAGATGTGCTGTCCTAAGACTTGGTTGTTTCCTTTACAGAGCATATACAGATTAGATTTAGCACAGTTGTGGAAAGCCCTTAGAATTCGTGGAATGATGAATAAGTATTGGCTTCAACTTAAAATCGCCAGCTGAAGTCACCCCTAACAAGAGAGTCAGACTGTCCTTTGAAGCCAGGCATTAACTTCTCCCTTCTAGCTATGAAAGTACTAGATGGCAACGTCTTTCAATTAAAGCCTATTTTATCTACACTGACAATCTGTTGTTTGGTGCAGCCACCATCATTGATTATCTTAGCTACATCTTCTGGGTAACTTGCTTCAGTTTCTACTTCAGCATTGTTGTCTCACTTTGCAGCTTGATGTTATGGAGAGATGTCCTTCCTTAAGTCTTGCAACCTCAACTTTTGCTAGTTTCAAACTTTTCTCCCTCAGCTTCCTCACCTCTCACAGACTTCATGAACTGGAGAGAGTAAGGGCCTTGCTCTGGATTAGACTTTGGTTAACAGAATGTTGTGGCTCTTTGATCTTCTATCTGGACCACTACAATTTTCTCCGTATCAACAAGTTTGTTTGACTTTCTTATTACCTGTGCATTCACTGGAATAGAACTTGAATTTTCCTCACAAACTTTTCCTTTATATTCACAACTTGGCTATCTTTTTTGGCACAAGAGGCATAGGATTTGGTCTATCTTGGCTTACCACATACCTTCCTCACGAAGCTTAATAATTTTGAGTTTTTCAATTAAAGTGCAAAACACACACCTCTTTAACATTTTAGAACACCTAGAAGTCATTGATAGGTTATTAACAGATCTAAGTTCAATACATTTCTGTTGTAGGGTATATAAAAGTCCAGAGGGAGAGATTTGGGGGAATGGTTGATCAGTGGAACAGTCAGAACAAACACAGTGTTCACTGATTAAATAAGTTTGCAGTCTCACATGGACACGGTTGAGGGTGCCCAAAACAATTACAGTAGTAACATCAGAGATCATAGATTACTATAACGTAAAATTTTGCAACAATTATTCCTTGATTTACGGGCTGCAGAATGTATGCTGTGTTAGCAGCCATGAAAACAACATATTTAAAAGGGATCTGCATTGTCAATGAGCAGTGATGTTTTGAAAATCTGAGCAGTAGGTCTGAACAACAAACCATGTGGGAAACAGATGTGCTGTCCTAAGACTTGGTTGTTTCCTTTACAGAGCATATACAGATTAGATTTAGCACAGTTGTGGAAAGCCCTTAGAATTCGTGGAATGATGAATAAGTATTGGCTTCAACTTAAAATCGCCAGCTGAAGTCACCCCTAACAAGAGAGTCAGACTGTCCTTTGAAGCCAGGCATTAACTTCTCCCTTCTAGCTATGAAAGTACTAGATGGCAACGTCTTTCAATTAAAGCCTATTTTATCTACACTGACAATCTGTTGTTTGGTGCAGCCACCATCATTGATTATCTTAGCTACATCTTCTGGGTAACTTGCTTCAGTTTCTACTTCAGCATTGTTGTCTCACTTTGCAGCTTGATGTTATGGAGAGATGTCCTTCCTTAAGTCTTGCAACCTCAACTTTTGCTAGTTTCAAACTTTTCTCCCTCAGCTTCCTCACCTCTCACAGACTTCATGAACTGGAGAGAGTAAGGGCCTTGCTCTGGATTAGACTTTGGTTAACAGAATGTTGTGGCTCTTTGATCTTCTATCTGGACCACTACAATTTTCTCCGTATCAACAAGTTTGTTTGACTTTCTTATTACCTGTGCATTCACTGGAATAGAACTTGAATTTTCCTCACAAACTTTTCCTTTATATTCACAACTTGGCTATCTTTTTTGGCACAAGAGGCATAGGATTTGGTCTATCTTGGCTTACCACATACCTTCCTCACGAAGCTTAATAATTTTGAGTTTTTCAATTAAAGTGCAAAACACACACCTCTTTAACATTTTAGAACACCTAGAAGTCATTGATAGGTTATTAACAGATCTAAGTTCAATACATTTCTGTTGTAGGGTATATAAAAGTCCAGAGGGAGAGATTTGGGGGAATGGTTGATCAGTGGAACAGTCAGAACAAACACAGTGTTCACTGATTAAATAAGTTTGCAGTCTCACATGGACACGGTTGAGGGTGCCCAAAACAATTACAGTAGTAACATCAGAGATCATAGATTACTATAACAAATATAATGATAAAAGTTTGAAATATTTTGAGAATTACACAAAATATTACACAGAGACACAAAGTGAGAAATTGCTGTTGGAAAATGGCTTTGATAGATTTGTTCAGTGAAGACTTGCCATGCCCTTCACTGCATAATAAACAGTATCTATGAAGTACACTTGCATGTACATAAAATAAACCACAATAAGATGAGATATGCCTGTATATTACATTGTTTAATGTTGGGATTTTTATTTCTAAAGATTGGCAGAGGGTCATGGCTAATTATGACAGAAACTATCCATTGCCTACACACTTACATTCCCCCCTCTCTTCCCTTCTAATAGTAGACCGCTGGTATGTGCAGCTACCATGTCAAGTGTGGTCTTACTGGTAAATTTGATCCCTGTTCCAGTTCTGAACAGTGAGTCATAAATGATCTAAATTAATTACAGTAATTCCATCCCTTTCCTCCCTCCTCTGACCTATAGTAATTTATCACTGGGCATTATGTGACCCATTTCTGATGTAAGGTGATGTAAGGAAAGTCTGATGAATAGAAGCTTCTGGGAAACTTTGATCTTTTAATTAAAAAAATTAAAAGACTCAGTAGGTGTTCCTTCCTTCAGGCCTATAGAGTAAATATCAGATCTCAACATATTGCAACTATCTTGTGACTATGAAACAATAAAGAACAGAAGCTAACCTGCTGGATTCCATGGTGGCTAAGTGGTAAAGTATCCATCTGTCAATGTAAGCAACATGGGTTCTATTTCATGGAAGAACCCACATTCTTCAGAGCAACTAAGCCTGGGCCCCACAGCAATTGCCTAGAGTCCCTTGGCTTAACATACCTTCCTCACGAAGCTTAATAATTTTGAGTTTTTCAATTAAAGTGCAAAACACACACCTCTTTAACATTTTAGAACACCTAGAAGTCATTGATAGGTTATTAACAGATCTAAGTTCAATACATTTCTGTTGTAGGGTATATAAAAGTCCAGAGGGAGAGATTTGGGGGAATGGTTGATCAGTGGAACAGTCAGAACAAACACAGTGTTCACTGATTAAATAAGTTTGCAGTCTCACATGGACACGGTTGAGGGTGCCCAAAACAATTACAGTAGTAACATCAGAGATCATAGATTACTATAACAAATATAATGATAAAAGTTTGAAATATTTTGAGAATTACACAAAATATTACACAGAGACACAAAGTGAGAAATTGCTGTTGGAAAATGGCTTTGATAGATTTGTTCAGTGAAGACTTGCCATGCCCCTTCACTTCATAATAAACAGTATCTATGAAGTACACTTGCATGTACATAAAATAAACCACAATAAGATGAGATATGCCTGTATATTACATTGTTTAATGTTGGGATTTTTATTTCTAAAGATTGGCAGAGGGTCATGGCTAATTATGACAGAAACTATCCATTGCCTACACACTTACATTCCCCCCTCTCTTCCCTTCTAATAGTAGACCGCTGGTATGTGCAGCTACCATGTCAAGTGTGGTCTTACTGGTAAATTTGATCCCTGTTCCAGTTCTGAACAGTGAGTCATAAATGATCTAAATTAATTACAGTAATTCCATCCCTTTCCTCCCTCCTCTGACCTATAGTAATTTATCACTGGGCATTATGTGACCCATTTCTGATGTAAGGTGATGTAAGGAAAGTCTGATGAATAGAAGCTTCTGGGAAACTTTGATCTTTTAATTAAAAAAATTAAAAGACTCAGTAGGTGTTCCTTCCTTCAGGCCTATAGAGTAAATATCAGATCTCAACATATTGCAACTATCTTGTGACTATGAAACAATAAAGAACAGAAGCTAACCTGCTGGATTCCATGGTGGCTAAGTGGTAAAGTATCCATCTGTCAATGTAAGCAACATGGGTTCAATTTCATGGAAGAACCCACATGCTTCAGAGCAACTAAGCCTGGGCCCCACAGCAAGCAAGTCTGTGCCCTAGAGTTCACAAGCCACAATTACTGAAGCCTGTATGCCCTAGAGCTCGTACTCTACAAGAGAAGACACCGCTATGAGAAGGCCTCAGACAGCAACTAAAGAATAGCTTCTATTCACAGCAACTAGAGAAAATTCATGGGCAGCCATGAAGACCCAGAGGACACAGCACAGCCAAAAATAAAAACAAACAAATAAAAATTTAAAAAAGAAGCTAATTTGCATAAGATGGTCCTTACTGATGACATCAATGAACTATCTCATGAGCCTTGGGCTACCTACTTCGTGATTTCCTGTTATGTGGGACAAATGACTGCTTCATCCATCTTAGTTTTTCTTTATATTACTTCTGGCTGAATGCATTCTATATGATATAACTACCAACATGGACAGAAATACTTGACAACAAAATCAGATTTCTGAGAACCTCCCTATTTCTGAATGGCTAAATTAAGACATTTAAATGTTAAAACCCCACAAATTCAATGCTTAAAAACATGACACAATCAATTGCAACAAGAAGAAAGTAGAAATGTGTGATTTGGGTAAACTCATGTAGGAAGGGCAAGACTTACTAAATTCAGGAGTTTTTAATAGGCTGAAAGCACAACTCTGACATTCAGTTGTTGGGTAAAAGTAAATGTTAGTTATTTTAATGATGCTGATGATGCTAAGAGGAAAATGACATTAGTTTTATTAGATTTTTTCAGTGCAAGTACAGCATTTTTATCTCTGGGCATTATGTGACCCATTTCTGATGTAAGGTGATGTAAGGAAAGTCTGATGAATAGAAGCTTCTGGGAAACTTTGATCTTTTAATTAAAAAAATTAAAAGACTCAGTAGGTGTTCCTTCCTTCAGGCCTATAGAGTAAATATCAGATCTCAACATATTGCAACTATCTTGTGACTATGAAACAATAAAGAACAGAAGCTAACCTGCTGGATTCCATGGTGGCTAAGTGGTAAAGTATCCATCTGTCAATGTAAGCAACATGGGTTCAATTTCATGGAAGAACCCACATGCTTCAGAGCAACTAAGCCTGGGCCCCACAGCAAGCAAGTCTGTGCCCTAGAGTTCACAAGCCACAATTACTGAAGCCTGTATGCCCTAGAGCTCGTACTCTACAAGAGAAGACACCGCTATGAGAAGGCCTCAGACAGCAACTAAAGAATAGCTTCTATTCACAGCAACTAGAGAAAATTCATGGGCAGCCATGAAGACCCAGAGGACACAGCACAGCCAAAAATAAAAACAAACAAATAAAAATTTAAAAAAGAAGCTAATTTGCATAAGATGGTCCTTACTGATGACATCAATGAACTATCTCATGAGCCTTGGGCTACCTATTTGTGATTTCCTGTTCTGTGGGACAAATGACTGCTTCATCCATCTTAGTTTTTCTTTATATTACTTCTGGCTGAATGCATTCTATATGATATAACTACCAACATGGACAGAAATACTTGACAACAAAATCAGATTTCTGAGAACCTCCCTATTTCTGAATGGCTAAATTAAGACATTTAAATGTTAAAACCCCACAAATTCAATGCTTAAAAACATGACACAATCAATTGCAACAAGAAGAAAGTAGAAATGTGTGATTTGGGTAAACTCATGTAGGAAGGGCAAGACTTACTAAATTCAGGAGTTTTTAATAGGCTGAAAGCACAACTCTGACATTCAGTTGTTGGGTAAAAGTAAATGTTAGTTATTTTAATGATGCTGATGATGCTAAGAGGAAAATGACATTAGTTTTTATTAGATGTTTCAGTGCAGTACTCAGTGGTGTCTGACTCTTTGCAACCCCATGGGGTGCAGAATGCTACAGCATGCCAGCTTCCCTGTCCTTCAACATTTCCTGAGATTTGCTTAAATTCATGTTCACTGACTCAGCAATGCCATCCAACCATCTCATTCTGTCACCCCTTTCTTCTCTGCCTTCTGTTTTCCCAACATAAGGGTCTTTTCCAATGAGTCGTATCTTTGCATCCAGTAGTCAAAGTACTGGAGCTTCAGCTTCAGCATCAGTCCTTCCAATGAATATTCAGAATTGATTTCTTTTAGGATTAACTGATTTGACCTCCTTGCAGTCCAAGGGACTCTCAGTGGTCTTCTCCAGAACCACAATCCAGAGTCATCAATTCTTCATCGCTCAGCCTTCTTTAGGGTCCAAGTCTCACATCCATACATAACTATTGGAAAAACCATAGCTTTGACTAGGCATACCTTTGTCAGCAAAGTGATGTCTCTGTTTTTAAATACATTGTCTAGGTTTGTCATAGCTTTTCTCCAAAGGAGCAAGTGTCTTTTAGTTTCATGGCTTCAGTCAACATCTGCAGTAATTTTGGAGTCCAAGAAAATAAAGTCTATCACTCTTTCCATTGTTTCCCCATCTATTTGCCATGAAGTGATAGGTCTGGATGCCCAGGAATCGAACTGGGGTCTCCTGCATTGCAGACAGACTTTTTTATCCTCATTCTACTCAGTATATTAGATGTACCTCAGTATTACACATTGAATTTCTAGTAAGGTCTTGACACCCCAGGTCAGCCTTCCCCTGATCTCCATATCCTGAACTGACTCCAACATCCCATGCCATGTTGCCCCCATGTGTAGATATCCATTTTACTTTTCCCAAGCTCTGACACACCTAAACTGAGCTGTCCCACTGTGTAGGTGCCTTTGCTTATCCCACCTGCTCTGACGACTTGCATCATGTCTGACTTTTCTATTTAGATTCTGGCATTTTATGTTCAGAATAAGGACATGTTCTCAAACATCTTTTGCTCTGGGCTACCCTCCTGCTCAAGACCCTCCTTTAGTTCTGGCACCTTGTATCTGGTGCCCCTGCAAGGTAGACTCCCTTACCTGCTTGCACTCTGTGACACTTAGACCATCAAGCTCCCCTCACTCTCAGGCACAGACATCTATCTTCATTAACCCCACTGATAGCTTCAGGACTGAACTTTTCAGGAGAAGAAGGAAAGCAAAGGAGAAGATGAAAGCTTATCTCTCCACTAAAGATAAAAACCTTACTAGAAATTCAATGTGTAATACTGAGATAGGTCTAATATACTGAAATCACTCACAAAGTGACCTTTTTTTTAATTTTTTTTTTTCAAAGTGACCATTTTAATCCTCTGTTCCAGTCATGGTCTGGGAAAGGGTCTGGGGAACATTTGAAAATCTACACCCTGCCTTCCTTACCAAGACTGATAAGTATTTTTTGAACTCTCCTGTATAACACCTTTAATTTTTATTTTAATAGAGAAAAAAAAGAGAGAACTCTCTGATAAAGCTTATTCCTGGCTTCCATATGGGGTTGCTAATGTAGACAGGTCTATCTTTTTATTTGTCTATTACATAAATAAGTGTTTGATGATTGGCGTTCCTGCCAAGTTTTCAATGCTGTACCATACTAAACTTGACTCTATAGCGTTTCCTGCCCCCCAGTTTTCAAGTTATCTTTAAAACTCCAAAGGAGCAAGTGTCTTTTAGTTTCATGGCTTCAGTCAACATCTGCAGTAATTTTGGAGTCCAAGAAAATAAAGTCTATCACTCTTTCCATTGTTTCCCATCTATTTGCCATGAAGTGATAGGTCTGGATGCCCAGGAATCGAACTGGGGTCTCCTGCATTGCAGACAGACTTTTTTATCCTCATTCTACTCAGTATATTAGATGTACCTCAGTATTACACATTGAATTTCTAGTAAGGTCTTGACACCCCAGGTCAGCCTTCCCCTGATCTCCATATCCTGAACTGACTCCAACATCCCATGCCATGTTGCCCCCATGTGTAGATATCCATTTTACTTTTCCCAAGCTCTGACACACCTAAACTGAGCTGTCCCACTGTGTAGGTGCCTTTGCTTATCCCACCTGCTCTGACGACTTGCATCATGTCTGACTTTTCTATTTAGATTCTGGCATTTTATGTTCAGAATAAGGACATGTTCTCAAACATCTTTTGCTCTGGGCTACCCTCCTGCTCAAGACCCTCCTTTAGTTCTGGCACCTTGTATCTGGTGCCCCTGCAAGGTAGACTCCCTTACCTGCTTGCACTCTGTGACACTTAGACCATCAAGCTCCCCTCACTCTCAGGCACAGACATCTATCTTCATTAACCCCACTGATAGCTTCAGGACTGAACTTTTCAGGAGAAGAAGGAAAGCAAAGGAGAAGATGAAAGCTTATCTCTCCACTAAAGATAAAAACCTTACTAGAAATTCAATGTGTAATACTGAGATAGGTCTAATATACTGAAATCACTCACAAAGTGACCTTTTTTTTAATTTTTTTTTTTCAAAGTGACCATTTTAATCCTCTGTTCCAGTCATGGTCTGGGAAAGGGTCTGGGGAACATTTGAAAATCTACACCCTGCCTTCCTTACCAAGACTGATAAGTATTTTTTGAACTCTCCTGTATAACACCTTTAATTTTTATTTTAATAGAGAAAAAAAAGAGAGAACTCTCTGATAAAGCTTATTCCTGGCTTCCATATGGGGTTGCTAATGTAGACAGGTCTATCTTTTTATTTGTCTATTACATAAATAAGTGTTTGATGATTGGCGTTCCTGCCAAGTTTTCAATGCTGTACCATACTAAACTTGACTCTATAGCTTTTTTTAGTTGACTTTTTCACGGTCAACCATTGTCACCCAAACCATAACCACTGGTCCAGGGGGGCTAAGATCAAAGAAACTTCAGTACTGGCTGTACACTACGGCAATTTGAATTTAGAGAAATCTATTGGGATGGACAAATGCAATCATAAGTTGGGCCCAGCTATGACCTGTAGCAGAACAAAGACTACGACTCCAGAAAATGTGAAAAATAAAAGCAATAATCAAACATGCACACACACACCTCCACAGGAAAGGGTGAATTTAGGCTGATGAGCCAGACTTAACACAAGAGGCCTTTATATTTCCAACAAAATAAAACAAACAAAGCTAGAGGGTTTTCTCTAAACCAGTGTTTTCCTATCATTTTATAAAAAGCCCTCTTTTGGATAAATTTAAGGATCTCAGTTGCTCTTCAGTCTAGATTTCATCTTTAAAATTTATAACCATTTTTCCTTTTCCAAAATATAAACTCTATAATGAACACAATTTTCTTTTAATCTCATAAACCTTCCAGAGATTCAGATTTTTACTCCACCTTACAGTCTCCTCAATCCCTAGTGCTGTCTTCATCTGTTGAAAATCAATGTTCTAATTAACAAAAGGAAAAATAGAATTATTTTCATTTCTTAGTAGGATTAAATGAAAATTAATGAGTATTATTACTTCAGAAAGGAAGTTAGGAGTTCATGATGGATATTATTCAAACAAAAGGCATCAATGTGTAATACTGAGATAGGTCTAATATACTGAAATCACTCACAAAGTGACCTTTTTTAATTTTTTTTCAAAGTGACCATTTTAATCCTCTGTTCCAGTCATGGTCTGGGAAAGGGTCTGGGGAACATTTGAAAATCTACACCCTGCCTTCCTTACCAAGACTGATAAGTATTTTTTGAACTCTCCTGTATAACACCTTTAATTTTTATTTTAATAGAGAAAAAAAAGAGAGAACTCTCTGATAAAGCTTATTCCTGGCTTCCATATGGGGTTGCTAATGTAGACAGGTCTATCTTTTTATTTGTCTATTACATAAATAAGTGTTTGATGATTGGCGTTCCTGCCAAGTTTTCAATGCTGTACCATACTAAACTTGACTCTATAGCTTTTTTTAGTTGACTTTTTCACGGTCAACCATTGTCACCCAAACCATAACCACTGGTCCAGGGGGGCTAAGATCAAAGAAACTTCAGTACTGGCTGTACACTACGGCAATTTGAATTTAGAGAAATCTATTGGGATGGACAAATGCAATCATAAGTTGGGCCCAGCTATGACCTGTAGCAGAACAAAGACTACGACTCCAGAAAATGTGAAAAATAAAAGCAATAATCAAACATGCACACACACACCTCCACAGGAAAGGGTGAATTTAGGCTGATGAGCCAGACTTAACACAAGAGGCCTTTATATTTCCAACAAAATAAAACAAACAAAGCTAGAGGGTTTCTCTAAACCAGTGTTTTCCTATCATTTTATAAAAAGCCCTCTTTTGGATAAATTTAAGGATCTCAGTTGCTCTTCAGTCTAGATTTCATCTTTAAAATTTATAACCATTTTTCCTTTTCCAAAATATAAACTCTATAATGAACACAATTTTCTTTTAATCTCATAAACCTTCCAGAGATTCAGATTTTTACTCCACCTTACAGTCTCCTCAATCCCTAGTGCTGTCTTCATCTGTTGAAAATCAATGTTCTAATTAACAAAAGGAAAAATAGAATTATTTTCATTTCTTAGTAGGATTAAATGAAAATTAATGAGTATTATTACTTCAGAAAGGAAGTTAGGAGTTCATGATGGATATTATTCAAACACAAGTGAATTTTCCAAAAAAAGAGCAAATATATGTGATTTTATTATTTTTGTTTTTAAGTAATTCGAGGTATTTTGTTTTTTTTTTTTTTGGATGTGTTCCATTTTTAACGTCTTCATTGAATCTCATTACAATACTGCTTCCAGTTTTTTATTTTTCTTTTTTATGTTTTGGTTTTTTATCTGTGAGGCATGTGGGATCTTAGCTGCCCGGCCAGGGATCAAACCCATGCCATTTGCACTGGATAATGAAATCTCAACCCCTGGACTGCCTGAAAGTTCCTATAATTTTAAACTAATGATGCTTTCTCAGATCAATGTGTGATAATTACATGACTATTAGTTATACATGGCTAGCGACCAAACGGTGCCTAGCCCTCACATAATTTCTTACCCTTATCACCTAATATAGTCCTAGTTCAATCCTCACTACAGCTGTTCCAAATCTTACAGCTTGAATTACACTATTATCTATTTTGCTTTCACCTAGCGAACTGATCTTCTGCTTCATCATGAAAATATAGACTGTCAGGCATTAAAACAATGCCAGAACAATGGCTCTCAAAGATGCCCACACTCTTATCTCTGCAACCTGTAAGCATGTTACCTTGCACAGAGAAAAGGGATTCTGAAGATGGAATCAAGAGTATAGACCTTGAGATGGACAGTTATCTTAGATACTCTGGAGGGACCCAAGGACTCAATCATTTGAGTCCTTAAAAGCAGAGAATTTCTTAGAATACTTTTGAGGGACCCAAGGATAAACCCTTTTGGATAAATTTAAGGATCTCAGTTGCTCTTCAGTCTAGATTTCATCTTTAAAATTTATAACCATTTTTCCTTTTCCAAAATATAAACTCTATAATGAACACAATTTTCTTTTAATCTCATAAACCTTCCAGAGATTCAGATTTTTACTCCACCTTACAGTCTCCTCAATCCCTAGTGCTGTCTTCATCTGTTGAAAATCAATGTTCTAATTAACAAAAGGAAAAATAGAATTATTTTCATTTCTTAGTAGGATTAAATGAAAATTAATGAGTATTATTACTTCAGAAAGGAAGTTAGGAGTTCATGATGGATATTATTCAAACACAAGTGAATTTTCCAAAAAAAGAGCAAATATATGTGATTTTATTATTTTTGTTTTTAAGTAATTCGAGGTATTTTGTTTTTTTTTTTTTTTGGATGTGTTCCATTTTTAACGTCTTCATTGAATCTCATTACAATACTGCTTCCAGTTTTTTATTTTTCTTTTTTATGTTTTGGTTTTTTATCTGTGAGGCATGTGGGATCTTAGCTGCCCGGCCAGGGATCAAACCCATGCCATTTGCACTGGATAATGAAATCTCAACCCCTGGACTGCCTGAAAGTTCCTATAATTTTAAACTAATGATGCTTTCTCAGATCAATGTGTGATAATTACATGACTATTAGTTATACATGGCTAGCGACCAAACGGTGCCTAGCCCTCACATAATTTCTTACCCTTATCACCTAATATAGTCCTAGTTCAATCCTCACTACAGCTGTTCCAAATCTTACAGCTTGAATTACACTATTATCTATTTTGCTTTCACCTAGCGAACTGATCTTCTGCTTCATCATGAAAATATAGACTGTCAGGCATTAAAACAATGCCAGAACAATGGCTCTCAAAGATGCCCACACTCTTATCTCTGCAACCTGTAAGCATGTTACCTTGCACAGAGAAAAGGGATTCTGAAGATGGAATCAAGAGTATAGACCTTGAGATGGACAGTTATCTTAGATACTCTGGAGGGACCCAAGGACTCAATCATTTGAGTCCTTAAAAGCAGAGAATCTTTCCTGGCTACAGTCAGAAATGTGACAATAGAAGATTCTGGAGATATATGAAGTATAAGAGGAGATTGCTCTTCCATTTCTAACTTTGAAAGACAGAGAAAGAAGGTTAGCAAAAGAAGAAGCATTCTCTAGAAGCTGGTAATGGCTCCTCCTAAAAGCCAATATGAAAACAAGTACCTCAGTCTCATAACCACAGAGATTGACTTCACTTCTAAAGCCTCTACAGGGGAACATAGCTCTAATGATTCATTGATTTCAGACTGGTGATACTGGAGCAGAGCAATCAGGTGAGCCTGTCACACTTCTGACCTACTGTGAGAGAGTAAATGTTTATTGCTTCAGTCATCAAATTTGTTATGGCAGCATTAAATGCAAATACAAATGCTAATACAAACACTATTGTCTATGCTTTTGGTTTCATGCTTGATTGCTTCTGGAAAATTTCCAAAGTGAGAAGTATATTATTTGATATCCACTATTTTGTAGTTAACATTTATTACAAAATTATTTCTCTAAGGATTCCTTTCAGGTATAAGGTTCTGGTTGAATAGTTTATTTGAGGTTTAAAGCTCAGAGTCTCTTTCTTTCTTCCCTCTCTCTTTCCCTCCTTTTATTAGAGTGAAGGATCTGTGAGAGCTTAGTAGTTTGAAATGGGAGAAAATGGAATTGGTGATATGCCCACTTCTGGAAATGCTCAAAGAGACCTTCTTGAACTTAATATTTTTTCATCTCATCTTGAGGACTTTTGTGATAAGAAATATTGCCATGTTCTGAAGATGAATTTTTTTTTTATAGCTGCAGGGTTTCCAGCCTTCTTCTCTATAAATCAGTATGATATTAACTATAGTTTATAGAGTTGTACTCAGCAGGATTCAAGTGGAAGGCAACTTTACTGTTTTTCAACATCCTCCATTAAACCTACTCTCCTGGCTCATTCTTCCCCTTTCCTGGATAGAATCTGCAGAAGATCCTATAGTGTTTAAGATGCTACCAGGTATGAAAATGTAAGTTTCCTGTAATAACAAGTCTGCTTCAACTCATCATAAAAAGTTTCTCATTCTTATCTATTTTAAGTCTTTTTCCTTCACCAGTGCTGGCTTACACAAGGCTGCAGAGAGGGGAGAAGATCATAACACCACAGTCTTCTTCCTCATTCCCCCTCTTTCCTCTTTCACTCCTTTCTCCTAATGCTGGATCGTCCTGGAACAGAGAGGAGTGGGAGGTGGAAGGAGGCAGACAGTTTGAATAGACTTGTGTGACTGTAATCAGGTGTTGACCCTTGTGTGAATTGCAGTCTCATACCACAGAGATTGACTTCACTTCTAAAGCCTCTACAGGGGAACATAGCTCTAATGATTCATTGATTTCAGACTGGTGATACTGGAGCAGAGCAATCAGGTGAGCCTGTCACACTTCTGACCTACTGTGAGAGAGTAAATGTTTATTGCTTCAGTCATCAAATTTGTTATGGCAGCATTAAATGCAAATACAAATGCTAATACAAACACTATTGTCTATGCTTTTGGTTTCATGCTTGATTGCTTCTGGAAAATTTCCAAAGTGAGAAGTATATTATTTGATATCCACTATTTTGTAGTTAACATTTATTACAAAATTATTTCTCTAAGGATTCCTTTCAGGTATAAGGTTCTGGTTGAATAGTTTATTTGAGGTTTAAAGCTCAGAGTCTCTTTCTTTCTTCCCTCTCTCTTTCCCTCCTTTTATTAGAGTGAAGGATCTGTGAGAGCTTAGTAGTTTGAAATGGGAGAAAATGGAATTGGTGATATGCCCACTTCTGGAAATGCTCAAAGAGACCTTCTTGAACTTAATATTTTTTCATCTCATCTTGAGGACTTTTGTGATAAGAAATATTGCCATGTTCTGAAGATGAATTTTTTTTTTATAGCTGCAGGGTTTCCAGCCTTCTTCTCTATAAATCAGTATGATATTAACTATAGTTTATAGAGTTGTACTCAGCAGGATTCAAGTGGAAGGCAACTTTACTGTTTTTCAACATCCTCCATTAAACCTACTCTCCTGGCTCATTCTTCCCCTTTCCTGGATAGAATCTGCAGAAGATCCTATAGTGTTTAAGATGCTACCAGGTATGAAAATGTAAGTTTCCTGTAATAACAAGTCTGCTTCAACTCATCATAAAAAGTTTCTCATTCTTATCTATTTTAAGTCTTTTTCCTTCACCAGTGCTGGCTTACACAAGGCTGCAGAGAGGGGAGAAGATCATAACACCACAGTCTTCTTCCTCATTCCCCCTCTTTCCTCTTTCACTCCTTTCTCCTAATGCTGGATCGTCCTGGAACAGAGAGGAGTGGGAGGTGGAAGGAGGCAGACAGTTTTGAATAGACTTGTGTGACTGTAATCAGGTGTTGATGCCCTCTGGGTATGTCAGATGACCAATTGCTTCTCTCAGGGGATGTTTCTGTGGGTCCCTGGGAGATCATCTTGCTGGGATGTCCAGTTGCTGCTCCCTGGCCCTCGTGGATATTTCCTCTGTTGTTCTCATACCCCTAGCCTCCAGCAGCCCATCCTCTTATATTAAGGTTAGCCTTCCAGGAAGATTTTTTTAGGAAAATTGGTCTAGAGGGGTCACAGCAGACTACCTACCATGGGCCTCCTCTGAGTCATAGAGAAAACATACATTTGTTTTAATGTCCCTTTGAGCCTCAAATTGTCTCCCTTCTCTTGGCCTTTGGCAGAACTTGCCAGTCATTTAGAGTTCCCAGAAATGAGCCAGGTTTCTAACCTTTATGTTTTCCTGGGTTTCAGTGCTCACAGGCCAAGCAGTCTTAGTGGTTTTCTTGAATTCTTCCTGTCTTGAGAAGACTTCTTTTTTGGGGGTGGGCGGAGCGGGTTAGGAAGGGGGCAGGCGGGCCACTTCTATTGGTCTTTCATTTATCTATTTTCATCCATCTTTGTTCTTTGGCCCCTGTGGGCCTCCCATCGCAGTGACCTCTGTTGTCACAGAGCGCCGGCTCTGGGCACATGCGCTCCAGAGCTCCGGCTCGGTAATTGGACACATCGGTCCAGCTGCTCTGCGGCACATGGGATCTTCCCAGGCCAGGGATCCAACGGCACCCTTGCACTGCAAGGAGGTGTCCTTACCCACTGGATGTTTTCAACATCCTCCATTAAACCTACTCTCCTGGCTCATTCTTCCCCTTTCCTGGATAGAATCTGCAGAAGATCCTATAGTGTTTAAGATGCTACCAGGTATGAAAATGTAAGTTTCCTGTAATAACAAGTCTGCTTCAACTCATCATAAAAAGTTTCTCATTCTTATCTATTTTAAGTCTTTTTCCTTCACCAGTGCTGGCTTACACAAGGCTGCAGAGAGGGGAGAAGATCATAACACCACAGTCTTCTTCCTCATTCCCCCTCTTTCCTCTTTCACTCCTTTCTCCTAATGCTGGATCGTCCTGGAACAGAGAGGAGTGGGAGGTGGAAGGAGGCAGACAGTTTTGAATAGACTTGTGTGACTGTAATCAGGTGTTGATGCCCTCTGGGTATGTCAGATGACCAATTGCTTCTCTCAGGGGATGTTTCTGTGGGTCCCTGGGAGATCATCTTGCTGGGATGTCCAGTTGCTGCTCCCTGGCCCTCGTGGATATTTCCTCTGTTGTTCTCATACCCCTAGCCTCCAGCAGCCCATCCTCTTATATTAAGGTTAGCCTTCCAGGAAGATTTTTTTTTTAGGGAAAATTGGTCTAGAGGGGTCACAGCAGACTACCTACCATGGGCCTCCTCTGAGTCATAGAGAAAACATACATTTGTTTTAATGTCCCTTTGAGCCTCAAATTGTCTCCCTTCTCTTGGCCTTTGGCAGAACTTGCCAGTCATTTAGAGTTCCCAGAAATGAGCCAGGTTTCTAACCTTTATGTTTTCCTGGGTTTCAGTGCTCACAGGCCAAGCAGTCTTAGTGGTTTTCTTGAATTCTTCCTGTCTTGAGAAGACTTCTTTTTTGGGGGTGGGCGGAGCGGGTTAGGAAGGGGGCAGGCGGGCCACTTCTATTGGTCTTTCATTTATCTATTTTCATCCATCTTTGTTCTTTGGCCCCTGTGGGCCTCCCATCGCAGTGACCTCTGTTGTCACAGAGCGCCGGCTCTGGGCACATGCGCTCCAGAGCTCCGGCTCGGTAATTGGACACATCGGTCCAGCTGCTCTGCGGCACATGGGATCTTCCCAGGCCAGGGATCCAACCGGCACCCCTTGCACTGCAAGGAGGTGTCCTTACCCACTGGACCACCAGGGAAGCCCGAGAAGACTTCTTTAAGGTAAGAAATTCAATGTGAGCTGGAGTAACTAAATTATCCTCAGCCTCCCATCACTTACTGCTACTGAATTAGAAAACAAATATTTGAAGGTGGGGAGGACAGTTTCTTTATAAAGGGTTCACCTTGATTTAACCATAGGAGCCTTTTATACATATTATTCTCAACTTTGGGGTTTGGCCTAAACTCCAAGATAGAAAGGGCCATATTTTGATATTCTATTACATTTCTCTAAATTCTCTGTTTCTAAAATGGTATCTTGTAAAATGAAAATTAAAGTTCATCTGAAATCAGCGTAACTGTTGGTACCCTATGAGTTTGCATTTAGAAAGTACCTGCCCAGTGCCTGATCAGGATTCTATAATTTTATTAGAAGGAAAGGAAACAACACAATTTCCTGAGGGAGGCTTCCAGAGAAAGTTCTGCTGCCTGAGGTTGACTGTTTACATAAACTGTTATATACATTGCATTTTCTTAAAATCTACTGGATTAGAGAAACTGTGGAGACAGTCACTCTTCCAAATACATGGAATTTGCTACTCTTCACTTAAGACTTTTCCTTTTTTGGAATATATATCATCCAGATTAAGGAGGCTTAAATCTTCAGTACTTCTTTATCCAGATTCAGGATTTATTGAATCAGTGAACTGATAACAGAAACAAGTAATTCATGTCTAATACAGGTGTAGAACCTCATCAAATTGAGAAAACAAAAGGAACTTACTGATTGAAAGGCTCATGAGACTACTACTGACAAGTGATGCTGTATATCTTTATGAAACATGTAACAAGAGATTCCATACATAAGGGATTACTAAAACATTTCTTAAACCAATTATGCCTTGTTAAAAGCTTAAAAGGCTCAAGGTTGGCAGGCATGTAATAAGACTAGAGGTTGGCTGTCACCCAGGAATATTTAGCTCAGAGGCCGAATCTTGCAGCAAAATCTTAATTCTCATAGGATCGCCTAATTGTACAGAGAAACTCTGATACTATTTTTTTTAATTGCTGAAACAAAATTCTACATATTGGACACAACTTTCCCATTGGACTTACAGTATACAATTAAAGAGAATTCTTTTAGGTAAGAGAAATTTGTTAAAATTACACGTAAAAATAATACCTCTTAAAATATTCAGCCAAGGGTTTCCCTGGTCGTCCTGTGGGCAAAGAGTCCACCTTGCACTGCAAGGGGCACCGGTTTGATCCCTGGCCTGGGAAGATCCCACATGCTGCGGAAGGGTTGGACCAGTGTGTCCAATTACGAGCCAGTGCTCTTGAGCAATGTACGCCCAGAGCCATTGCTCTGCTACAGGAGAGGCCACTGTGATGGGAGGCCCACACAGGCCAAAGAACAGAGATGGATGAAAATAAATAAATGAAAGGCCAATAAGAAAGTGGCCAAAAAGAAAACAATTCAGCCAAAGAGAGAGAAAGAAATTGAGTTCCCAGTGATATGACTCAAAGTGAGATACAGAACCTAAAATAAATAGACTCAAAATTAGGCACTATGAGTTGAGATGGAAGTGGCGAAGTAGCATAGAATACTTTGGTGGTAGAAAATTCAAATACTTTTTCTTTTGTCCAGTGTTCCAATCTGCCTTTTCCCCTCTTTTCTTCTGATATCCAACACTATAATATTCCACTTGGTTTTTCATTCCTACTCTTTCAATATCTCAAGACCCACTATCCTCTCCAGCATCTTAAGACTCAAATTGCTATCTCATGTTCTATTTCCTCAAGGGTCTGTTAAGGACCAATTATGTTTATTTGATAAATTATTGAAAGCTAAAATGCTAATGATTGGCTAAAGCTTTATATCATTTACTCCATATGATACTTGTGTGTGTATTTCCTGTTATTAAAGTAACTTCGGTAAAGATTATGGCTAAACAAAAATTTTAGTCACTTGCCATGCAAGCTAGTCAGGAAGATATTTTGGGAACAGTGCTTTGGGTAGAATGTAGAGTATATTTTTCATGGGGCATCAACTTTACTTGTGAGATTTTCATGATAACTAGTACTGGTGTGAGAGGCTGAGAGCACGGACTCTGACTCTGGAGCTAGAACATTTAAGTCCTCAGACTGCTGTGTTCTTGAATGCAGAAACTTTCTTTTTTTATGTCTCTATTAGGGTACTTCTATAGGATAAATCAATGAATACATATAAAGTGACCTGAATGACACATTCTTAGCACTATTTATATTTATTATCATAATCATCATTCTTACATGAGACAATACCACGTACAGTGCTCACAAGAGAGACTGGTACACTGTAAGCACACAATAAGCTACTGAACTCCTGTGTGTGTACATTTACATAAATGTTTCTACAGACAACTCCAGTTCTAACTAAAGGATAGTTAATGAGCAGTCAGATTTCATGTACGCCCAGAGCCATTGCTCTGCTACAGGAGAGGCCACTGTGATGGGAGGCCCACACAGGCCAAAGAACAGAGATGGATGAAAATAAATAAATGAAAGGCCAATAAGAAAGTGGCCAAAAAGAAAACAATTCAGCCAAAGAGAGAGAAAGAAATTGAGTTCCCAGTGATATGACTCAAAGTGAGATACAGAACCTAAAATAAATAGACTCAAAATTAGGCACTATGAGTTGAGATGGAAGTGGCGAAGTAGCATAGAATACTTTGGTGGTAGAAAATTCAAATACTTTTTCTTTTGTCCAGTGTTCCAATCTGCCTTTTCCCCTCTTTTCTTCTGATATCCAACACTATAATATTCCACTTGGTTTTTCATTCCTACTCTTTCAATATCTCAAGACCCACTATCCTCTCCAGCATCTTAAGACTCAAATTGCTATCTCATGTTCTATTTCCTCAAGGGTCTGTTAAGGACCAATTATGTTTATTTGATAAATTATTGAAAGCTAAAATGCTAATGATTGGCTAAAGCTTTATATCATTTACTCCATATGATACTTGTGTGTGTATTTCCTGTTATTAAAGTAACTTCGGTAAAGATTATGGCTAAACAAAAATTTTAGTCACTTGCCATGCAAGCTAGTCAGGAAGATATTTTGGGAACAGTGCTTTGGGTAGAATGTAGAGTATATTTTTCATGGGGCATCAACTTTACTTGTGAGATTTTCATGATAACTAGTACTGGTGTGAGAGGCTGAGAGCACGGACTCTGACTCTGGAGCTAGAACATTTAAGTCCTCAGACTGCTGTGTTCTTGAATGCAGAAACTTTCTTTTTTTATGTCTCTATTAGGGTACTTCTATAGGATAAATCAATGAATACATATAAAGTGACCTGAATGACACATTCTTAGCACTATTTATATTTATTATCATAATCATCATTCTTACATGAGACAATACCACGTACAGTGCTCACAAGAGAGACTGGTACACTGTAAGCACACAATAAGCTACTGAACTCCTGTGTGTGTACATTTACATAAATGTTTCTACAGACAACTCCAGTTCTAACTAAAGGATAGTTAATGAGCAGTCAGATTTCATGGTGGCGCTTTAATATATATATTAAAATATATATGTTCTAATGCTTAAGAGGTATTGAGATAAAATTTTAGAAAAATGCAAAACTTGGAAGCTCTCAGTTCTAACCTGAGCTTGCCTGGATGGTTAGTCATTTCTGCTCGCTGAGGCTTATTTTCCTCAAATGTCAGATCCAGTTGAGCTCTAAAAGTTCTAAATCCCCTTCAAACTGCAGAATTCTGCAACAGGTGATGATTAGAAGCTCCCACAAAATAGCAATATTTTATTTCAAGTTGGTTATTAGAGACTTGCACTTGATAATTGAGTATCAAGATGTACTCATCGGCTGTTTTGAAGTTCCTGTAGGAAATGCTATCTGGTCTTTGGTAAATTCAAAGAAAGCATCCCTCCAGCTTTTTTTGAGTGAGGTTGGCCATTCTTCACAAATGCTATCTTGACAAGAGGCTGACCAGTGCTACACTGACCCTAGGTGTGCTGGCAAAGTGGTTCAGAAAATACAATCATTTTAGAAGAATGGCACATCAGAGGCCTGTCTCATTTCTAGAATGCACAGAGCTTACAATTTATGCATTATCTCACCTACATTGGAACTATAGTACTGATATCATGTCCTTATTTGCAAGTGAGGAAAAATGCTCAGATTTATGAAGCATATTGCCCAAATTGATATAATTATTTAGTGGTAGAGTCCAGTGTTATAAGTAATTACCAGTAGATATAGTGCTTTGTATCAAAAAGATTGAGATTTCATAATAGGAAATAAAGATCTGATAAAACAATAACATACTCTCATTCATATAGTGACTTATTCCTCATTCATATAACATAAACTCAGGGATAGCCCTTTCAGGGAGATATAGAAGCTTTACACTGTTAGGAATCTAGGTACCTTGTATCTTTCTGCTGTCCTGAATGTGACCTGCATCTTAAAACTCACTGCACTGCCCAAGAGAACTGCTGGTGCTCCAGTCATTGTATTTGCCTCCCAAGAAGCTTAAAGAAAGAAAGAGGCAAGAGTGCTCTTATCTTTCGAGAATGATTGCTGGCAATAAAATATAATTCTCCCCTACATCTCATAGCCAAAATTAACATAATCACTCTGTCTAGCTAGAGAGACTGCAAAATTTAATCTTTTAGCTGGAAAGTAACGTGACTGACAAGAAACTGGTGATGTTATAACTAAAGAACCAGTACAGAATGAGACCTGGGAGATCCTTAGCATCTTGCTGATTGTTCATTTTGTCCTATTCATTATGAATTAGCATGGAGCTCACCCCCAACTCATCCTCATGCAATAAAACTGGCTAGCAGAGCCTCTACTAGCTGGAGGGTAGATGATTCCGGGAGCCAAGGAAGATAGCACGTGCCACTTCCATTGACCAGAGAAAGTCACATGGTCACATCTGATTTCAAGGAGGCAGAGAAATGCAACTTCATCATATTCTTTGATAGAGAAGAACAAGGATATGTGTGAAGAGGTCTGAAACTAACTGGGGGACCTTCCTCAGAGTTAACTTTGATAGAGAAGAACAAGGAATCCATATAGCATAACTGACCAGTGCTACACTGACCCTAGGTGTGCTGGCAAAGTGGTTCAGAAAATACAATCATTTTAGAAGAATGGCACATCAGAGGCCTGTCTCATTTCTAGAATGCACAGAGCTTACAATTTATGCATTATCTCACCTACATTGGAACTATAGTACTGATATCATGTCCTTATTTGCAAGTGAGGAAAAATGCTCAGATTTATGAAGCATATTGCCCAAATTGATATAATTATTTAGTGGTAGAGTCCAGTGTTATAAGTAATTACCAGTAGATATAGTGCTTTGTATCAAAAAGATTGAGATTTCATAATAGGAAATAAAGATCTGATAAAACAATAACATACTCTCATTCATATAGTGACTTATTCCTCATTCATATAACATAAACTCAGGGATAGCCCTTTCAGGGAGATATAGAAGCTTTACACTGTTAGGAATCTAGGTACCTTGTATCTTTCTGCTGTCCTGAATGTGACCTGCATCTTAAAACTCACTGCACTGCCCAAGAGAACTGCTGGTGCTCCAGTCATTGTATTTGCCTCCCAAGAAGCTTAAAGAAAGAAAGAGGCAAGAGTGCTCTTATCTTTCGAGAATGATTGCTGGCAATAAAATATAATTCTCCCCTACATCTCATAGCCAAAATTAACATAATCACTCTGTCTAGCTAGAGAGACTGCAAAATTTAATCTTTTAGCTGGAAAGTAACGTGACTGACAAGAAACTGGTGATGTTATAACTAAAGAACCAGTACAGAATGAGACCTGGGAGATCCTTAGCATCTTGCTGATTGTTCATTTTGTCCTATTCATTATGAATTAGCATGGAGCTCACCCCCAACTCATCCTCATGCAATAAAACTGGCTAGCAGAGCCTCTACTAGCTGGAGGGTAGATGATTCCGGGAGCCAAGGAAGATAGCACGTGCCACTTCCATTGACCAGAGAAAGTCACATGGTCACATCTGATTTCAAGGAGGCAGAGAAATGCAACTTCATCATATTCTTTGATAGAGAAGAACAAGGATATGTGTGAAGAGGTCTGAAACTAACTGGGGGACCTTCCTCAGAGAACCAGTTAAGCTAAGATTACAGATCAAGAGCCTGAAAGAACAGTTAAATGATTATCCAAGAAATAACCACTATAGCAAAGGCATGAAGAACTCTTCTAAAGGAAGCGTCTGTATTCTTCAGAATTACAGTCTAATTATCCGTTTAAAAGTGCAGATTTCTTGACACTAGCCCAAGTGAGTCTCATTTTGTAGGTTTT
Source organism: Tragulus kanchil (assembly GCA_022376925.1). Classification (NCBI taxonomy): domain Eukaryota; kingdom Metazoa; phylum Chordata; class Mammalia; order Artiodactyla; family Tragulidae; genus Tragulus; species Tragulus kanchil. The sequence goes on along the minus strand of JAIOJX010000004.1, from coordinate 236,483,676 downwards.
GAAAGGGATCCAGTTCTCTTCTTTAACAAACATCTCAGAAGATTCTCAGGCACATCACAACCCTTGAGTAAAACTCCATAAAATAAGTACTAGAATAGATAAGCCAAAATAAATTAAAAAAAGACCAATCAAAACTTCATAGCATTTTTAGTATGAGGAGATAGAGGTGCTCTTAAGGTGTGAGACAATTTAAAATTTTCAACTATCCAATACTATCCAATACTATTTCAACTATCCAATACTACAATATATTCCTGGTTCATTCTAGATTTGAGAAGATTTTAAAGAATAATTATCCTTTATTTTTGGTTTATTTTTGCTTACCAAACTACTATCTCTAAAAGGTAAAAAATGGTTATAAACACTGGCTTTGGTGTTAACAGACACATGTACAAATATTGGATCCCCAGCTATTTATTATGTAACTTGTGGGAATTTATAATTTGTCTGACACTATTTTCTCCAAATAGGAATAATACAGTCTTCCTTAAAGTTTTGTTAAAAAAATTAAATATTGGGATAAGGATAGAGGGAAGGGCTAGTAATGGAGTCTGGGATGAACATATACCCAGTGCTATATTTAAAATGGATAACCAACAAAAATGTCCTGTATAACAAGCACATGGAACTCTGTTCAATATTATGTGACAGCCTGGATGGGAGGGGAGTTTGCGGGAGAATGAATACATGTATAGGTATGGCTGAATCCCTTCACTGTTCACCTGAAACTTAATTGGCGGTACACATAGAAAGTAAAAAGTTTTAAAAACATAAATACAAAGCAGAGATAGCACGTGCCACTTCCATTGACCAGAGAAAGTCACATGGTCACATCTGATTTCAAGGAGGCAGAGAAATGCAACTTCATCATATTCTTTGATAGAGAAGAACAAGGATATGTGTGAAGAGGTCTGAAACTAACTGGGGGACCTTCCTCAGAGAACCAGTTAAGCTAAGATTACAGATCAAGAGCCTGAAAGAACAGTTAAATGATTATCCAAGAAATAACCACTATAGCAAAGGCATGAAGAACTCTTCTAAAGGAAGCGTCTGTATTCTTCAGAATTACAGTCTAATTATCCGTTTAAAAGTGCAGATTTCTTGACACTAGCCCAAGTGAGTCTCATTTTGTAGGTTTTGAAAGGGATCCAGTTCTCTTCTTTAACAAACATCTCAGAAGATTCTCAGGCACATCACAACCCTTGAGTAAAACTCCATAAAATAAGTACTAGAATAGATAAGCCAAAATAAATTAAAAAAAGACCAATCAAAACTTCATAGCATTTTTAGTATGAGGAGATAGAGGTGCTCTTAAGGTGTGAGACAATTTAAAATTTTCAACTATCCAATACTATCCAATACTATTTCAACTATCCAATACTACAATATATTCCTGGTTCATTCTAGATTTGAGAAGATTTTAAAGAATAATTATCCTTTATTTTTGGTTTATTTTTGCTTACCAAACTACTATCTCTAAAAGGTAAAAAAAATGGTTATAAACACTGGCTTTGGTGTTAACAGACACATGTACAAATATTGGATCCCCAGCTATTTATTATGTAACTTGTGGGAATTTATAATTTGTCTGACACTATTTTCTCCAAATAGGAATAATACAGTCTTCCTTAAAGTTTTGTTAAAAAAATTAAATATTGGGATAAGGATAGAGGGAAGGGCTAGTAATGGAGTCTGGGATGAACATATACCCAGTGCTATATTTAAAATGGATAACCAACAAAAATGTCCTGTATAACAAGCACATGGAACTCTGTTCAATATTATGTGACAGCCTGGATGGGAGGGGAGTTTGCGGGAGAATGAATACATGTATAGGTATGGCTGAATCCCTTCACTGTTCACCTGAAACTTAATTGGCGGTACACATAGAAAGTAAAAAGTTTTAAAAACATAAATACAAAGCAGAGATAAACTCTAATATGTGTGTGTGTGTGTGTCTGTGTGTGTGTGTGTGTATGTATGTGAAATATTTAGCAATAGTGTTTACTTAGTACAACTAAACACGAAGAATGTTAGAAATTAAAGACTTGTTACTGTCAACTCATTCAGTAATCTAAGGATTCTCTGAGCACTATAGTTAAAGAAATTCTTATCATTTGATCCAATGTTGGCAGTTAAATTTCAGTACCTTTTATTGATTTAGAATAAGGAACTACTTCTTCAGGTCAAAGAAAAAGAAGACACCCAGCATAGAATAACATTAGACTGCAAAAATTAATTTATTAATTTAAAATTTACATTTTCTCCATGCTATTATTCTTCTGATAAGTGCTTGCAAAATCCATGGTAAGCACAAATGTGTATTCTCTCGTTAAGCAAATTACATTATGCAGTGAAAGGAAATAAACCCTCTGAGTATTTTTTCAAGGTATAAACTAGAACCAGGAGTCAGCACAAATAAACAGAAGCAGTGTTTGTCTGAGCAAATGATGAATTCACTTGAATCAATTTTTGAGTAATCAGAGTGAAGATTAAGAATACCGCTGTTGCACGTATGTCCACAGAGGCTCCACACTAGTCACCAGTATCAATTCTACATCAGATGGCAAGAGAAAACCATTAAGGCCTTGAAGCACAGCCAATTCTGCTGCAATAAAGTTCAATGCCTGCCTCCCAACCGTGCTCACCTGGTCATCTAACAATGGTTGATAACAAAAACCTGATACCTTCCCAGCTACTGTCCAAGACACTGAAATGGGCTGTCCCAAAAGCAGACAGATGGAATTCTATTAAAAAAAAATCACTGAAGGAGAGAGAGACTTGAATAGTGCCATACAGTTTGCTGTTGACTGCGGAAAGACCATCATGGCTCACAAAGGAGGCAACTGTAGGTGTGTGCTGTGTTTTGACAGTAATTAGAGATGAAGAGTTCACTTCCAGAAGGAGCAAAATGCAACCAGTGAGGCAAAGTAGGAGGCAGAGATGGATTTACAGAAAAGTAAATGAAGCTTGCAATGGCGTCTTCCTTGATACTAGACAGATAGCTAGCATGTGAGTTCATAGGGTCATTCATTCTTGTAAAATTTTCAGAAGTATTTTAAAAGCAGTTGGTCAAGATCACTTTCTCTTTGTATCCCATCTTAGTCTCCATCACACTCATTCTTAGTACAACTAAACACGAAGAATGTTAGAAATTAAAGACTTGTTACTGTCAACTCATTCAGTAATCTAAGGATTCTCTGAGCACTATAGTTAAAGAAATTCTTATCATTTGATCCAATGTTGGCAGTTAAATTTCAGTACCTTTTATTGATTTAGAATAAGGAACTACTTCTTCAGGTCAAAGAAAAAGAAGACACCCAGCATAGAATAACATTAGACTGCAAAAATTAATTTATTAATTTAAAATTTACATTTTCTCCATGCTATTATTCTTCTGATAAGTGCTTGCAAAATCCATGGTAAGCACAAATGTGTATTCTCTCGTTAAGCAAATTACATTATGCAGTGAAAGGAAATAAACCCTCTGAGTATTTTTTCAAGGTATAAACTAGAACCAGGAGTCAGCACAAATAAACAGAAGCAGTTTTTGTCTGAGCAAATGATGAATTCACTTGAATCAATTTTTGAGTAATCAGAGTGAAGATTAAGAATACCGCTGTTGCACGTATGTCCACAGAGGCTCCACACTAGTCACCAGTATCAATTCTACATCAGATGGCAAGAGAAAACCATTAAGGCCTTGAAGCACAGCCAATTCTGCTGCAATAAAGTTCAATGCCTGCCTCCCAACCGTGCTCACCTGGTCATCTAACAATGGTTGATAACAAAAACCTGATACCTTCCCAGCTACTGTCCAAGACACTGAAATGGGCTGTCCCAAAAGCAGACAGATGGAATTCTATTAAAAAAAAATCACTGAAGGAGAGAGAGACTTGAATAGTGCCATACAGTTTGCTGTTGACTGCGGAAAGACCATCATGGCTCACAAAGGAGGCAACTGTAGGTGTGTGCTGTGTTTTGACAGTAATTAGAGATGAAGAGTTCACTTCCAGAAGGAGCAAAATGCAACCAGTGAGGCAAAGTAGGAGGCAGAGATGGATTTACAGAAAAGTAAATGAAGCTTGCAATGGCGTCTTCCTTGATACTAGACAGATAGCTAGCATGTGAGTTCATAGGGTCATTCATTCTTGTAAAATTTTCAGAAGTATTTTAAAAGCAGTTGGTCAAGATCACTTTCTCTTTGTATCCCATCTTAGTCTCCATCACACTCATCTTTGCTTGGAGGATACTGAAGCCTCCAAGGGTATTTTTGAGATCCAACTACAGGGAAGTTGAGTGGCCTCTTTTAGTGGTTATTTATTTCTTTATTTCATCCATCTTTATTCTTTGGCCTGTGTGGGCCTCCCATTGCAGTGGCCCTCCCTTGCTCCAGAGCACTGGCTCCTGATTGGACACATGGGTTCAGCTGCTCTGCGGCACATGGGATCTTCCTGAGCCAGGGATTGAACTGGTGCCCCTTTCACTGCAAGGCAGACTCTTTATCAACTGGACCACCAGAGAAGTCCATGTTTTTTCAAATATGATGTAAGATGCTACATTTTATTTTAAAATGAATGAATAAATAAAATGGAGTTAGGTAGGCTGAAAGAGGACACTCTTAGGCCTTACCACTCATTGCCATCTGTGGACCTCAGCCAGGAAGAGACGTATCTTGCATCTTCAACAGGAAAAACGTTACTACTTTACTACTTCAGCAGAAGCAAGAAAGACTTCTCTCCTTGTCTGGCAGTAGTCCAGCCAATGAGAGATTGTCGCAACTCAGCCAATGAAAAGCCACTAACCTTTGAACTTTCTAGTTCCCTCCAGTGGACCATTTATAACAGTCCCACTTAACTTCCTCATTTCTTCCACGAGAGAGCATTCGTTTTTGTTTCTCTGAACTTGACTGTGGTTTTTGTTACAGTATGCTTTCCCTGAGTTACAATTCTCTTCTGAAAAAGCAATAGTGTTACTCGCTCAGTCATCCTCCTCTTTGCAACCCCATAGACTGTAGTCCATTAGGCTCCTCTGTCCATAGAATTCTCTAGGCAAGTATACTGGAGTGGGTTTCCATTCCCTTATTCAGAAGATCTTCCTGACCAGGGATCAAACCCAGTTCTTCTACTCTGGATTCCGAAAGAATCCAGGCAGATTCTTTACCATCTAAGCTGACTGTGGTTCTTGTTATAGCATGCTTTCCCTGAATTACAATTCTCTGCTATTCCTGAATAAATCCATTTTGCTGGTAAAATAACTGTTTAGTTTTAAATTCAACAGCTCAAAACCTCAAGGACATAGATAGCCAAGATGAACAGAAGAGGCAGAGACAGAACACATCATTCTGGGTGTGAAGTATTATCTCTTTCACTGATGGTCAGAGAGACTTGAGGATCATGAGATAGGGTGACCTCAAATCTCACTTACACCCAGGGTCTTGATATACTTATTATTGGCACTCCTAAGGTCACCTCAGATAAGGAGAAACACTTGAACCTCTGAAATTACTACTAAAATGCCAGGCAGAGCATCCTTAGCTGAGAAGGTAAGCAGGACTTTGGGACTGAGGGCTGACAATTAGTAGTCATTGTTCATAGGTTTTGCAATCCACTTTGTCTCCTGCTTCTTCTCAGGAACGGTATGTACACTCTGCACTGAGAGTCACAGTTACAAACAAGGGAGAGCGAGCAATGAAGCAGTGCCCAGATGTTGGGTGAACAGATGTGGGTCATTCACATGGGCGTGGGGACACAAAAGTGGAAGAAGGGAAGATCTGAAGCCTGGAATTATTAATTGGTAATGGAAAACCTTAGTCATGAGGACACTATGAAAAAAATTAGTAAACAGCAGAAATAACCTCTTGCTTGCATTTTGACTGTCTATGTAACAATATATATTGGAAAAATTAATCCAGAATAATTTCCCTTACAGAGTTAAATTCTATGCAACAGTACCCCTTTCAAAATAGAAAGCAGCTGGAGTACTCATAGAGTTAAAATGACAGAAGCTGGATCATTCAGTATCCTCACTTAACACATCTACAGTTTATAGCTCTGGAATATTTTACTTGGGACCAATGAACTCTAACATGATCGTTAAAATATTTACAGCTTCTTGCATAATGGGTTCCAGCTCCTGGTTTTAATGTGTAGATTAACACTGCATACCAGGAAAGTATTTGCAAAATTGAGTGTTGATATCAATATAAAAAATGGATTCTATTTTGTGTTAACAGCTAGTAGATATATATAGATATGTGTGTATACATATATATATATATTGAATACCTAGTGTATGTTAAGGTTGTTTTGTGTATCATATGCAGTAGGTACTATTTAACTCTTACTTTATCCTCCGTAAAAATCTTTTAAAAGAAGACAAGGAAAATAAAAGTTTAAATGACTCACTCATATTCACATGGTTTACAAGTGGAAGAAGCTTTGATTCAAACCCAGGAAGCTGGGCCGCAGAGCCCAAATGGTCAGTCTCAATGATGTAACTCCATGAGCTAAACTGAGTAAGAATTCAGGTAGTTCCCACAACAATCAACTAGTTATAGAAAACAAAGTAAGAGACTTAATGTAAAGAATGTAGGTATGGGAGCCAGGCAAACTGAATTCATTTCTTCTACTTATTAGTTACAAGAGCATGGACAATTAACTTCTGGGTACTTCTGTCTCTTTATACTGCCAGTCGGGAACCCAGGCTGACATAGACTCGACCCTCTTCCCACTTTACTGCACTGAGAGTCACAGTTACAAACAAGGGAGAGCGAGCAATGAAGCAGTGCCCAGATGTTGGGTGAACAGATGTGGGTCATTCACATGGGCGTGGGGACACAAAAGTGGAAGAAGGGAAGATCTGAAGCCTGGAATTATTAATTGGTAATGGAAAACCTTAGTCATGAGGACACTATGAAAAAAATTAGTAAACAGCAGAAATAACCTCTTGCTTGCATTTTGACTGTCTATGTAACAATATATATTGGAAAAATTAATCCAGAATAATTTCCCTTACAGAGTTAAATTCTATGCAACAGTACCCCTTTCAAAATAGAAAGCAGCTGGAGTACTCATAGAGTTAAAATGACAGAAGCTGGATCATTCAGTATCCTCACTTAACACATCTACAGTTTATAGCTCTGGAATATTTTACTTGGGACCAATGAACTCTAACATGATCGTTAAAATATTTACAGCTTCTTGCATAATGGGTTCCAGCTCCTGGTTTTAATGTGTAGATTAACACTGCATACCAGGAAAGTATTTGCAAAATTGAGTGTTGATATCAATATAAAAAATGGATTCTATTTTGTGTTAACAGCTAGTAGATATATATAGATATGTGTGTATACATATATATATATATTGAATACCTAGTGTATGTTAAGGTTGTTTTGTGTATCATATGCAGTAGGTACTATTTAACTCTTACTTTATCCTCCGTAAAAATCTTTTAAAAGAAGACAAGGAAAATAAAAGTTTAAATGACTCACTCATATTCACATGGTTTACAAGTGGAAGAAGCTTTGATTCAAACCCAGGAAGCTGGGCCGCAGAGCCCAAATGGTCAGTCTCAATGATGTAACTCCATGAGCTAAACTGAGTAAGAATTCAGGTAGTTCCCACAACAATCAACTAGTTATAGAAAACAAAGTAAGAGACTTAATGTAAAGAATGTAGGTATGGGAGCCAGGCAAACTGAATTCATTTCTTCTACTTATTAGTTACAAGAGCATGGACAATTAACTTCTGGGTACTTCTGTCTCTTTATACTGCCAGTCGGGAACCCAGGCTGACATAGACTCTACCCTCTTCAACCCTTTCATCTTTCAAGCTTGCTTTCTTTATTGCCAGTTTAGCCAGAAGGAGAAGAAAGGGGTATGAAAGAATATGTTTGCAATTTTATAGGAGATTGGCTGGAAGTGTGGGAATGAAACTCATCACTACTGTCCACATTTCTCTGGTGAGATCTTAGTCATATATTCACTCCTAGCTGCAAGGGAGGCTAGGAAATACAGTCCATGTCTTGGCAGTTACACCCTAGCCACAACTCTATTACTCAGTGCTATGGGCTCTAGTATATACCCCCTAAACTCGTATATTAAAGTCCTAACCCCTGGTATCTCAGAATGTGACCGTGCTTGCAAACAAGATCTTTAAAGAGATGATTAAGTTGAAACAAGTCCATTAGGGTGGGCCCTAATCCAATATAACAGACATCATTGTAAGAAAATTAAGACATAAACACACACAGAGAAAAGAACATGTGAAGACACAGGGACTATATAGCTCTCTGCAAGCCCAAGGAGAGAGCCCTCAGAAGAAACCAATGCTGCTGACAACCTTGGTCTCCAGCTTCTTGCCTCCAGAATTAGACACAATACATTTCTATTGTTTGAGCCATTCAATTTGTGGGACTTCAGCAGTCCCAGTACAGTTCCATACCAAAGAGGAAGGACAGATTTGTTGGGGACAACCAGCAGTGTCTTTTGCATTATGTGAACTCTAAATTGGTTACTGTCTTAGTTTAGGCTTCTATAACACACTGCCATGGACTAGGTAATTTAAACATCAGATATTCATTTCTCACAGTTCTGGAGACTAAATGTTGAAAATAAGGCTCCCAGGCTGGTTGAGTTCTGGTGAGAGCTCTCCTCCGGCCTGCAGACAGTTGGCTTCTCCCTGGGTCCTCACAGGCAGAAAGAGAGCTAGTTAGTCCACTGGCTTCTTAGAAAAGCACTAATCCCACTCACAAGGGCTCCACCGTCATGAGCTGTCTCCCAAAGGTTCCATCTCCAAATACCATCTTTCTGGGATTAGGATTTCAGCATACCAATCCTAATACAAAATTAGGATTTCAGCACACAAATTTCAGTTGAACACAAACATTCAGTCCATAATAATTACTACATATTTTGTAGCACAGGGAAAAAATAAAAAGGTACAATCCATTTGTAGGACATATATTCTTAGCCCTAAAAGTGTATTCCAATATAATTTAGGTGCAGATAAACAAATCCTGTTTGATTCCACTAATACGAAGTATCTAGTAGAGTGAAATTCATAGAGTCAGAAAGTACACTCGTACATGCCAGAGGAGGGTGAATGGGGAGGTAGAGTTTAGTGGGGATAGAGTCTCAGAAAGGTGAAAAATTCAGGAGATGAATGACGCTGATAATTGTACAACAATGTGCAGGAACTTAGTGCCACTGAACTGTATAGCTAAATGTGGCAAAAATAGTATGTTTTATACTGTGTAACTCTGACCAATTTTTTTAAAAAATTAAAAACTAACAATTACTATAACATCCATGAATTTAGCTAGAAATTGTAAACAAATTGTTTAAATACAGAGACCTCCGAATTAGTCCCCTTGCCCTTCCAATCAGTGACCTTTTAAAAACAGATCAGTTTACCTTTCTGTGTGAAAACGTCAAATAATTTCCCATTTCATCCAGTACAAAACTGGCCATCCTTGTGTCTTACAAGGACCGACAGGATCTGGCCTTCCACCAACCCCAGCCTTGGCTTCTGTGATGCTTCTCCTCATTCATTTTGCTCCAGACACATTGGTCTTCCAAGCATGTTCTCACCTCAGGGCTTTGCTGTCTTCTTTTTAGGAATGCTGTTTCCCAAGGGAAAAATTTGCCCTTTGGTCTTCCTAAGCATCAGATATTCATTTCTCACAGTTCTGGAGACTAAATGTTGAAAATAAGGCTCCCAGGCTGGTTGAGTTCTGGTGAGAGCTCTCCTCCGGCCTGCAGACAGTTGGCTTCTCCTGGGTCCTCACAGGCAGAAAGAGAGCTAGTTAGTCCACTGGCTTCTTAGAAAAGCACTAATCCCACTCACAAGGGCTCCACCGTCATGAGCTGTCTCCCAAAGGTTCCATCTCCAAATACCATCTTTCTGGGATTAGGATTTCAGCATACCAATCCTAATACAAAATTAGGATTTCAGCACACAAATTTCAGTTGAACACAAACATTCAGTCCATAATAATTACTACATATTTTGTAGCACAGGGAAAAAATAAAAAGGTACAATCCATTTGTAGGACATATATTCTTAGCCCTAAAAGTGTATTCCAATATAATTTAGGTGCAGATAAACAAATCCTGTTTGATTCCACTAATACGAAGTATCTAGTAGAGTGAAATTCATAGAGTCAGAAAGTACACTCGTACATGCCAGAGGAGGGTGAATGGGGAGGTAGAGTTTAGTGGGGATAGAGTCTCAGAAAGGTGAAAAATTCAGGAGATGAATGACGCTGATAATTGTACAACAATGTGCAGGAACTTAGTGCCACTGAACTGTATAGCTAAATGTGGCAAAAATAGTATGTTTTATACTGTGTAACTCTGACCAATTTTTTTAAAAAATTAAAAACTAACAATTACTATAACATCCATGAATTTAGCTAGAAATTGTAAACAAATTGTTTAAATACAGAGACCTCCGAATTAGTCCCCTTGCCCTTCCAATCAGTGACCTTTTAAAAACAGATCAGTTTACCTTTCTGTGTGAAAACGTCAAATAATTTCCCATTTCATCCAGTACAAAACTGGCCATCCTTGTGTCTTACAAGGACCGACAGGATCTGGCCTTCCACCAACCCCAGCCTTGGCTTCTGTGATGCTTCTCCTCATTCATTTTGCTCCAGACACATTGGTCTTCCAAGCATGTTCTCACCTCAGGGCTTTGCTGTCTTCTTTTTAGGAATGCTGTTTCCCGAAGGGCTACATAACCCACTTTATTTGCTCTGCATGTCTGCTTAAAAGCTATTTTCTTCCCTGAATGCAAAATCACAACTGCTCCCCTGTCCATGCAGCACTCTTGTCACCCTTATCCTGCTTTGTCCTTCCCTAAGACACTTGCAGTCCTCGTATATCACTAGGTAATGCCTGCCAGGGCAGGAGATCTGGGTTCAAGCCCTGGGTCTGGAAGATCCCCTGGAGAAGGGAATGGCTATTTGCTCCAGTATTCTTGCCTAGAAAACTCCCTGGACAGAGGAGCCTGGCAGGCTACCGTCCATGGGGTTGCAAAGAGTTGTACACAACTGAGTGACAACAAATATACCACTTACGTATTTATCCGTTTAGTCTGGCCTGCCTTCTAGAATGCACCATGGGTTTGCAGAGTTTGATTTGTTCCCTGCTGCAGCTTCAGCATCTAGAATAGCTCAGATAAACCTCTACTGAAAGATATTTTCAGACATCTATACAAGGATTTTTTTGGGCACAGACAAACCTGAGTTGTAAACCAAAAGATGAACGGTCTTAAGGAAATACAGAGAGGAGCCAAACATATGTGGGGATAATTATGGAAGGAGTATATTTTTAGTATTTCCAAATAATCAAAATACCTTTTCAGATCCTTCTGTCTGCACTATAAGTCGAGTCAAAGGCATCTAAATCATGAGGACCATTTAATCTATTTTATACATTTGTTGGGCCTCCCAGGTGGCGATAGTCGTAAAGAACCTGTCAATGCCAGGGACGTAAAAGGTGTGGGTTCCATCCCTGGGTCAGGAAGATCCCCTGGAGGAGAGCATGGCAACTCACTTCAGTATTCTTGCCTGGAGTATCCCCTGGACAGAGCTGCCTGGTGAGCTATGGTGCTTAGGGTCTCAAAGAGTCAGACAGGACTGAAGCGACTTAGCACTCATGCACACGTTTGCTTTGAGTCCCTAAGTTGTGTCTGACTCTTCTGTGACCCCGTGGACTTAGCCTGCCAGGCTCTTCCATCCATGAGATTCTCCAGGCAAGCATGCTACAATGGTTTGCCATTTCTGTCTCCAGAGTTCATCCCAGCATGCTAATTTTTTAACCCCACTAATACCCCTTTTGCTCTGCATGTCTGCTTAAAAGCTATTTTCTTCCCTGAATGCAAAATCACAACTGCTCCCTGTCCATGCAGCACTCTTGTCACCCTTATCCTGCTTTGTCCTTCCCTAAGACACTTGCAGTCCTCGTATATCACTAGGTAATGCCTGCCAGGGCAGGAGATCTGGGTTCAAGCCCTGGGTCTGGAAGATCCCTGGAGAAGGGAATGGCTATTTGCTCCAGTATTCTTGCCTAGAAAACTCCCTGGACAGAGGAGCCTGGCAGGCTACCGTCCATGGGGTTGCAAAGAGTTGTACACAACTGAGTGACAACAAATATACCACTTACGTATTTATCCGTTTAGTCTGGCCTGCCTTCTAGAATGCACCATGGGTTTGCAGAGTTTGATTTGTTCCCTGCTGCAGCTTCAGCATCTAGAATAGCTCAGATAAACCTCTACTGAAAGATATTTTCAGACATCTATACAAGGATTTTTTTGGGCACAGACAAACCTGAGTTGTAAACCAAAAGATGAACGGTCTTAAGGAAATACAGAGAGGAGCCAAACATATGTGGGGATAATTATGGAAGGAGTATATTTTTAGTATTTCCAAATAATCAAAATACCTTTTCAGATCCTTCTGTCTGCACTATAAGTCGAGTCAAAGGCATCTAAATCATGAGGACCATTTAATCTATTTTATACATTTGTTGGGCCTCCCAGGTGGCGATAGTCGTAAAGAACCTGTCAATGCCAGGGACGAAAAAGGTGTGGGTTCCATCCCTGGGTCAGGAAGATCCCCTGGAGGAGAGCATGGCAACTCACTTCAGTATTCTTGCCTGGAGTATCCCCTGGACAGAGCTGCCTGGTGAGCTATGGTGCTTAGGGTCTCAAAGAGTCAGACAGGACTGAAGCGACTTAGCACTCATGCACACGTTTGCTTTGAGTCCCTAAGTTGTGTCTGACTCTTCTGTGACCCCGTGGACTTAGCCTGCCAGGCTCTTCCATCCATGAGATTCTCCAGGCAAGCATGCTACAATGGTTTGCCATTTCTGTCTCCAGAGTTCATCCCAGCCCAGGGAATAAACAGCATCTCCTGCATTGACAAGCAGATTCTTTACCACTGAATCACCTGGCAAGCCCACAGTGTCCTCATTACATTGTGAAGGCTGAGAATTCCAGCATCAGTCTGCCTGTTGTTTCTTTTTTTTCCTGTGAAGACTTTAAAATTTTGTTCTTTATATTTCAAATTCAAAAATTTCTTCAGGGTATTTCTGAACATGCGTGTGTTTCCTTACCCCTTATCAGTCCATCAAAGACTTTTCCATTGGAACACTTGGATCTCTCCTCAGTTCAGGAGATTTTACTTATATTAACTGCTTATATCTAAGTATTTTATTCTTTCCTCTTTATTTCCATTTTTTATATGCCAATCGAATCATCTAACTTTCTCCTCTATGGTTCGTATTTTTCTTTAATATTTTTTCTGTCTTTTATACATCCTGGAAAGTTCCCTTAACATTATTGCTCACATTAGTTTGACCTTCAGTTCTATCCATTTTTGCTGTTTGACTCATATGTATAGGTATGATTGTTTTGTCCTGCAATTATATTTTCATTTTCCAAGAACATTTGGTTTTTTCTTCTCTGACTGTACTTTCTTCACAATCAGGCTGTACTTGATTCATGGCTTTAATAGCCTCTTCAGTCTTTCAGAGGATGCATTAAAATGCTTACATTTCCTATAGGTCAGTTCTTCTGTTAGATTATCTTTTATGATGTTGGCTTTCCTTAAATGCATGGGAATTATTTTTCCTTACAGATCTGAAAGTGAAAGATTGCATTGATTTGCATACATAGTTAGTACAGTTTGTTAAGAAAAGTTGTCTGATACCTTACCAGCCCATCCTCCCAAATGATGGGGAAATCCGATAAGGTCCTAAAGTAAAAAGGGGAAGATTGTGCTGAAGGATGTGCTGTAGCTGGCAAGACAAGGACCTGTTCTAAATGTTACAATGTAAAAGGAAGAGAACACTTGAGTGTATTTCACTGCTTTGTTGAGCCATTTAATTCCTCCTGCTTGCCTTTATGTCATGTCTGTGGGCTTCTGTGACCCCGTGGACTTAGCCTGCCAGGCTCTTCCATCCATGAGATTCTCCAGGCAAGCATGCTACAATGGTTTGCCATTTCTGTCTCCAGAGTTCATCCCAGCCCAGGGAATAAACAGCATCTCCTGCATTGACAAGCAGATTCTTTACCACTGAATCACCTGGCAAGCCCACAGTGTCCTCATTACATTGTGAAGGCTGAGAATTCCAGCATCAGTCTGCCTGTTGTTTCTTTTTTTTCCTGTGAAGACTTTAAAATTTTGTTCTTTATATTTCAAATTCAAAAATTTCTTCAGGGTATTTCTGAACATGCGTGTGTTTCCTTACCCCTTATCAGTCCATCAAAGACTTTTCCATTGGAACACTTGGATCTCTCCTCAGTTCAGGAGATTTTACTTATATTAACTGCTTATATCTAAGTATTTTATTCTTTCCTCTTTATTTCCATTTTTTATATGCCAATCGAATCATCTAACTTTCTCCTCTATGGTTCGTATTTTTCTTTAATATTTTTTCTGTCTTTTATACATCCTGGAAAGTTCCCTTAACATTATTGCTCACATTAGTTTGACCTTCAGTTCTATCCATTTTTGCTGTTTGACTCATATGTATAGGTATGATTGTTTTGTCCTGCAATTATATTTTCATTTTCCAAGAACATTTGGTTTTTTCTTCCCTGACTGTACTTTCTTCACAATCAGGCTGTACTTGATTCATGGCTTTAATAGCCTCTTCAGTCTTTCAGAGGATGCATTAAAATGCTTACATTTCCTATAGGTCAGTTCTTCTGTTAGATTATCTTTTATGATGTTGGCTTTCCTTAAATGCATGGGAATTATTTTTCCTTACAGATCTGAAAGTGAAAGATTGCATTGATTTGCATACATAGTTAGTACAGTTTGTTAAGAAAAGTTGTCTGATACCTTACCAGCCCATCCTCCCAAATGATGGGGAAATCCGATAAGGTCCTAAAGTAAAAAGGGGAAGATTGTGCTGAAGGATGTGCTGTAGCTGGCAAGACAAGGACCTGTTCTAAATGTTACAATGTAAAAGGAAGAGAACACTTGAGTGTATTTCACTGCTTTGTTGAGCCATTTAATTCCTCCTGCTTTCCTTTATCTCATGTCTGTGGGGGCTTAAAATCACCCAGACTGCATTATTTTGTTTTCAGCAACAAAATCATGTTAAGCTTTTACTGTTCCTTCTTCCCATCTCTCCAGGGTCAAGAGAATCTCCGTTCTGTTTTGAAAGCTGTTATCCTTAGGTTCCTATGCTGGAGGCAAATGCTTCAGCCAGCTACTCTATCAAATTTGCCATTACAATGGTCAGCAGTGATGAGTTTCTCATTCTGGGCCAGTTTATTCTGATTTGAGTTCTGCAACCCTCTCAGGTTTCTGTTCTGACTTCTTTCTCAATTAGATTTCCAAACTTCCACCGATTGACAGATTTCATTTTTTCAGCACAATTGTGGATCTTGAAAAGTCTATTTCCTCTGCCATTTTAGGAAATGTTGAAACAAAAAGAAAGTGAATGTATATATTTGCCCACAATTTTGAACCAGAAAACTTACATTTTCTACGCTCATTTGTAACTGATAAGCCTGCACTCCACCACACACTCATCTATACGGATGCAGTTATCAACTTTTCTGAGCTTTTTATCTAAAATGTCTTCTTTTCTTTGTCGTGGCATGGACACAAGTTTAAAGCCTGTACTATGTCATAACATAATGATTTTAGCAGTTCCCAGTTCTACTTATGCTTAATCATCCCACCTCTAGATGATCAACATAATATCTAGAGTGGCAGGAAGACTTTTTGTGGGCCTTGGCACATTTGCCTTGTCCTCTACTAAAAGAAAATAAGTGAAAATCACATTGAAGAACTAAGTTGCTATAAAGATGAATATAATATAGGCTGCACTCATTGGTATATATTATGATTATTGTTTTCATTTTGGCATTCTGATTTAAAATAAATTTAAAATGAAACATTTTTGTGGGCCCTTAAAGGTACATGGGGCTTCCCTGGTAGCTCAGCTAGTTAAGATTCCACTTGCAATGCAGGAGACCCTGGTTCGATTCTTGGGTTGGGAAGATCCCCTGGAGAAAGGATAGGCTACGCATTCCGATACTCTTGGGCTCCCCTGGTCACTCGGACAGTAAAGAGTCCACCTGTAATGTGGGAGACATGGGTTCAATCCCTGGGCTGGGAAGATCCCCTGTAGAAGGGATAGGCTACCTACTCCAGAGCCTGGAGAATTCCATGGCACATCCATGTGGTCATAATGAGTCAGACGTGACTTTGATTTTTGAAAGGTACCTGAGCTTCTAGGCACTGTGTCCACTAGGTCGAATGGGTAAGTTGGCCCAGATAATATTCCTAGCTTAACCTATACAACAATTTTTCTTCATATTAAGTGTGTGTGTGTGTGAATCGTTGACTTTATAGTACATCTAGACTAAAGCTGAAATTCTTGTAATCCTTTCTGAGTTAATATTCAAGCCCTTCATTATTTATTCTACATCATTTTTCTAGCCATACTTCCCACTGCATTTTAACTCAAGTCCTTTACCCTAATTTCCTGACCTCTTGAACAAAATTGGAACTTTATTACTTCTACTCATCTGTTCCTGACACTCCTTGGATCTATTTCCTCCACCCCAACACAAAATCTGCTTTACTTGCCAATTGTATCAAGTGCACATATTGGGTAGCCAAAAGTTCATTCAAGTTGTTCTGTAAGATATTATGGAAAAACCCAAATAAGTTTTTTGGTCTGCCCAGTAACATGGAGTGTGATTAAGGGCATGGACTCTGGTGTCAATAAGTTCATATTTACTATGTGCATTTTGTATGAGCTATATGAATTTGATGTGCCCCAGTCTGAACTGTAATAATGCAGAGTCTTGACTATAATAACAGGAAAATGGTTATTCCTACTGCAAGGTTTGGAAAGAGTATGACAATAATCAGAAGAGCTATGAATAACACTTATTAAGCACTTATGTGCCGCTCAGTTGTGTAAGCACTTTCCACACAGTATTGGAAAGAGCTTAGCACAGTATCTGTCACAAAGTACTCAAGGATTCTATCGTTTTCCTTCAGGATGACTCAACATGGCATATACTACTTTAAAACAATCTTTCTGCACAACATCATCTCCAGGAACTGCTTTTTCCTCTGATTTCCTGCAGCGTGGATTATGCAGTCTTCATCTGATAGTTGTATACAATTTAAAAACAGAAACAGTGCTTCGTAAATCATCTTTGCATCCCTTGTTCAACCTGTCTGAGCCTTACAGACTGTAGACGCCTACTACGCATCTGTTGATTGACTGCTTTATTGATTTTATGATTTCCTCATGTCCAGCAGCCAAAAGTCCACTCCACCTCCACATATTTGGAGAAAGCAGCAGTGTGGTTGGCAACAGCAAACCCATCACAGAGAACCACCTTGCAAGTTCCCATTCAGCTTTCGCTGGTATTAGCAACTCTTTAGCCTCTGTATGGAATGAAATCTGCGATTGTACATTTCCTCACACATGGCTACCTGAAAACTGTTTTCCTTCCATCATCGGAATGCTAAGGCTACCCAAGAGGAGGGGACAGGTGGCAGATTTAATGGTGCAATTTGCCTCTCAAGTGCTGTAATTTATCACCAAAGTCATTCCCTTCAGCAAAAGCCACAGTGGTTAAAATACCACGATTAGTCATCTTTATCCCTAAAGATTTATTCTCTGAGTTACTCCCCTTGAGGTAATTACAAATCCTCAGGCTAATTTTTTCTTAAAGTAGTAGTGATATATTTTATGCTGGACAACTAGAGCAGAAGATTGAGAACCAGACTGGAGGGAAGAGAGAAGGAGAAAGGCCTGGAAAGGGGCGAAGAGGCTTCATAAATGGGAAGTGAGCAGAGCAGAAGATAAGCTTGCCTCCTTCACCATGTGGTTCTGCCCAGAAGTCACACAGCTCTCTAGTGAAGAATGCAACCTAGAATTTACAAAATGCAGACCGGGACTTACAGACCAAAACCAGTAAATATAACCCCAAATATCTCACTTTCTATGAAAACAATGTGGGACTCTGGCGCACATAGATTGAAAAGGTTAAAAGTGTTCAAATAGCTCTCGTTGAATTCATTTCATTCCAAGGCTATAAAGTGTTGCCCAATTTATCATATGTTCATGAGATATGTATAGAAGATTACTGAGTGTTCTTTATAAAATTGTTACAGGCATTTCTATCGTTTTCCTTCAGGATGACTCAACATGGCATATACTACTTTAAAACAATCTTTCTGCACAACATCATCTCCAGGAACTGCTTTTTCCTCTGATTTCCTGCAGCGTGGATTATGCAGTCTTCATCTGATAGTTGTATACAATTTAAAAACAGAAACAGTGCTTCAGAAATCATCTTTGAATCCCTTGTTCAACCTGTCTGAGCCTTACAGACTGTAGACGCCTACTACGCATCTGTTGATTGACTGCTTTATTGATTTTATGATTTCCTCATGTCCAGCAGCCAAAAGTCCACTCCACCTCCACATATTTGGAGAAAGCAGCAGTGTGGTTGGCAACAGCAAACCCATCACAGAGAACCACCTTGCAAGTTCCCATTCAGCTTTCGCTGGTATTAGCAACTCTTTAGCCTCTGTATGGAATGAAATCTGCGATTGTACATTTCCTCACACATGGCTACCTGAAAACTGTTTTCCTTCCATCATCGGAATGCTAAGGCTACCCAAGAGGAGGGGACAGGTGGCAGATTTAATGGTGCAATTTGCCTCTCAAGTGCTGTAATTTATCACCAAAGTCATTCCCTTCAGCAAAAGCCACAGTGGTTAAAATACCACGATTAGTCATCTTTATCCCTAAAGATTTATTCTCTGAGTTACTCCCCTTGAGGTAATTACAAATCCTCAGGCTAATTTTTTCTTAAAGTAGTAGTGATATATTTTATGCTGGACAACTAGAGCAGAAGATTGAGAACCAGACTGGAGGGAAGAGAGAAGGAGAAAGGCCTGGAAAGGGCGAAGAGGCTTCATAAATGGGAAGTGAGCAGAGCAGAAGATAAGCTTGCCTCCTTCACCATGTGGTTCTGCCCAGAAGTCACACAGCTCTCTAGTGAAGAATGCAACCTAGAATTTACAAAATGCAGACCGGGACTTACAGACCAAAACCAGTAAATATAACCCCAAATATCTCACTTTCTATGAAAACAATGTGGGACTCTGGCGCACATAGATTGAAAAGGTTAAAAGTGTTCAAATAGCTCTCGTTGAATTCATTTCATTCCAAGGCTATAAAGTGTTGCCCAATTTATCATATGTTCATGAGATATGTATAGAAGATTACTGAGTGTTCTTTATAAAATTGTTACAGGCATTTCTAAAGCAATGGAGTATATATTTGGTATTGCTGTGTATTTATTTCTATTATCGCAATAGCCACAAATTCAATCTCTAATCTTTGTTAAGGCTGGATGCAGTGAGAGGAGACAAGCTCAGAAATAGTCACCTGTGAGAGGTGTTCTATGAAGGAGATAATCCGTCGTAATGACTGGAAACAAGGCGTGACACTCACACAGGCTTGAGTACAGCTGTGATCCCTTGTTTTGTGCCTTTGCACAAATCTCACAACTCCTTGCAACCTCAATTGTTTTCACCATAATGTGGGAAAACAGCAAGTAACTTAGTGTCCCATGAAGATTGAATGGGGTCACGTGTGTAGAGTCTCTGGGGCAGAGCCTCTGGAATGGGCTCCTCATATTTAGTGGTCTGGGTGGTGTCAGTAGCTTCTTTTTCAAGCCGGATGGTCCACACAGAATGCAGAAATGTAAGGGCCACTCCTCGGGGAGCTTCTAGACCCCAAGGGGAGAGCAAAAAAGTACACGAATGACTATACAAGTTAGTGTGCAATATCACCATGAAAAAATACACATAGAACAAAGTTGTTGCCAGCTGTAATTTTCAGAAACAGTCTCATGAAATTGTTTTAACTGAACTGGTCCATTGACTTTGGTTTTTGTGGCTCGAGTCAAGAGGCAGCCCTAGCTCCTAAGGATGTCTAAAGCCAGATACTTCCAGATCCCTCCAATGTATCCAAATCTCTTCCTGTGTGTGGTAACAGTAGTCTATATTCCTTGACTGTGGCACATTGGTGGAAGGCAATCCCTTTCTGATGTATCATAACTAATTTGTTACTAACCATGAGAAAATGAATGTATTTTTCACCCAATCATGTCCGACTCTTTGCGACTCCATGGACAGAGCAGCCTGGTGGGCTACAGCCCATGGGGCCACAAAAAGTCCGAGACAACTAAGCAAGTAAGCCTGGTACAGGACTACAGCCCATCAGGCTCTTCAGTCACTGGAATTCTCCAGGCAAGAGTACTGGAGGGGGTAGTTATTCCCTTCACCAAGAGATCTTCCTGACCCAGTAATTGAACCCAGATCTCCTGCATTGCAGACAGATTTTTTACCTGGTCTGAGCCACGAGGGAGGCTCATAGCTAAAGTTAAATAAATAACTTTCCCATGTGCAGTAGATTCAAGACTGCCACTGTGAGTGGATACTGTGTGACAATATCACTAGGTTTCTTCTCCAAGACACCAGCCCTCATCCTGTGGGCAGAAAGCCTGCTGGCTACAAACACTGTCACATGAAAACCACTGAAATCATGTGAAAATCACTGAAATCACATGAAAATCACTGCTTAGCACTGAGTTTCCAAATAGAAGTTTGTCAGCTCGTATAAGAAAAATTAGGCTTGACAGCCAGATCCTAGGGGTAAAGAGAAACATGTGAAAACTTTGTATCTTGCTCTGAAAAGTGTGGCGTGAGGAGAACAGGGCTTTCGGACAGAGTAGTAGAAAGGCTGAGGTGGAGGGAAGTGCCCTCAAGACTGGACCAGGAGACTGAGGCCTGGACACCCCAGTCCAGGAGAACTAAGGAAAGTATTTCTGAAATGCCCAAGGAACGTGCCTAAGTGCTGACTGAGCTGGGGGACACAAAGGAGCACAGAAGGTAAACTCCATAGCTGCAGGCCACTGAACATGCCTGTGCAGGGCCGGACCAGCAGTAGCAGATGCAGCAGGACACAGAAGATCACAAATAGTGAACATGTCACCCCGTGGCCTTAATATGGGAAGAGTACAGTACTAAGTGCTTTCCTAAGTTCACTTACTGAATCCTCACAAATAGTCCCTCAATGTTGCTGTTATTAATATACCCATTCTACAGATGAAGAAAGTGAAGAACCAAAGAAAGTGAAAGTAACCAGCCTATGGTTGCAGAGCAGCTAATAATCGTGTTAAAGTTGAACCCAAGCATCTGACTCAGGAACCTGCCCTCTATTAGCATGTGGAAAATGGTCTCAGGAACAGCAATCACCTTCAGGTACTATTGAGGAGAAGAGGGAAGGGAAAAGACTCTTGGACTGAGCGACATTTGCTTCAAAGAGCATTCATTTTAAACCACAGGGGATCCAGACGTCTTTGAACTTCACTCCAGGTCTTTTTATGATGTCTTCCATGTATCTAACTTTACATGCTCTATCTTTCCTCTAGCTTCTTCCTCACATAGACTGTAACTATGACCCACAGTTGTAATAGTTATAACAACAGCTTTACATCCTTTTTTTTAAGTGGAAGTATAGTTGATTTACAATGTTGTGCCAATCTCTGCTGTATAGCATCGTGACTCAGTTATATACATATAGACATTATTTTATTACAACAGTTTAAATGCCCTTGCCCAAGAATTCTGGAATTTCTGTCATTTGTGGAACTGTTTCTATTGATTGTTTTTCAACATATGAGTTATTTCACCTGTGATGTTATGATTTATAGTGAGAATATGTATTTGGTATTTATCCATGCTCCTGGCAGAGAGCTCCTAAAAACCCTTGAGATTTTCCGTGTGATAAGAGTGAGGTAAATGTGTGTTTTATTATTTCTAACAAGCCCCTTTCAACTACAACTGAATTTATGTTAAAAAGGTGATTTATGGAAGACCCCCAGGAAAGAAAACCAACTCTATAATTAAAGGGTCAGGACGGTCAGCCACACACTCTGCGGGGGACGGGTAGGTGGGTCCAGGAAGGGAGAAGATATGGAGGTTGATTTCAAACACCAAAGGCTGACAATTTAATCAACCATGCCTCTGGAATGAAGCCTCCATAAAAATGCAAAAGCACAGAGTTGAAGAGTTCCTGGGTTGGTAAACACCGAGGTACCGGGTGGGTGATGCTCAGGAGGGAGCATAATTGCTCTAAATCTCTTCCTCTATTTCTAGCCCTATGGGTCTCTTTCATCTGGCTAATCCTGAGTTACATCTTTTCATAATAAACCAGTAATCTAGTAAGTAAAATGTTTTTCTGAGTTCTTCAAACTGCTCTAGGAAATTAGTTGGACCCCAGAAGGGGTCACAGGAACCTCCCACTTATAGTTGGCCATAAGTACAGATAACAATCTGGACTTGAGATTAGTATCTGAAGTTGGGCAGGTGCAGTCTTGTGAAACTGAGCCTGTACACCATGAGATCAGACACTGTTTCCAATTAGAAGTGTCATAACTGAGTTATTTGTAGGATGCCAAGTTGGGAAAGGGCAAACTCCTTGCTTGGGGAGGACACCCTTGAAAGACAGAAGTGTCAGAAGTATTCTGTGAGTAGAGTACTGAGACTACTCACAGAGGAGAGCTTCTTCCTCACATAGACTGTAACTATGACCCACAGTTGTAATAGTTATAACAACAGCTTTACATCCTTTTTTTTAAGTGGAAGTATAGTTGATTTACAATGTTGTGCCAATCTCTGCTGTATAGCATCGTGACTCAGTTATATACATATAGACATTATTTTATTACAACAGTTTAAATGCCCTTGCCCAAGAATTCTGGAATTTCTGTCATTTGTGGAACTGTTTCTATTGATTGTTTTTCAACATATGAGTTATTTCACCTGTGATGTTATGATTTATAGTGAGAATATGTATTTGGTATTTATCCATGCTCCTGGCAGAGAGCTCCTAAAAACCCTTGAGATTTTCCGTGTGATAAGAGTGAGGTAAATGTGTGTTTTATTATTTCTAACAAGCCCCTTTCAACTACAACTGAATTTATGTTAAAAAGGTGATTTATGGAAGACCCCCAGGAAAGAAAACCAACTCTATAATTAAAGGGTCAGGACGGTCAGCCACACACTCTGCGGGGGACGGGGTAGGTGGGTCCAGGGAAGGGAGAAGATATGGAGGTTGATTTCAAACACCAAAGGCTGACAATTTAATCAACCATGCCTCTGGAATGAAGCCTCCATAAAAATGCAAAAGCACAGAGTTGAAGAGTTCCTGGGTTGGTAAACACCGAGGTACCGGGTGGGTGATGCTCAGGAGGGAGCATAATTGCTCTAAATCTCTTCCTCTATTTCTAGCCCTATGGGTCTCTTTCATCTGGCTAATCCTGAGTTACATCTTTTCATAATAAACCAGTAATCTAGTAAGTAAAATGTTTTTCTGAGTTCTTCAAACTGCTCTAGGAAATTAGTTGGACCCCAGAAGGGGTCACAGGAACCTCCCACTTATAGTTGGCCATAAGTACAGATAACAATCTGGACTTGAGATTAGTATCTGAAGTTGGGCAGGTGCAGTCTTGTGAAACTGAGCCTGTACACCATGAGATCAGACACTGTTTCCAATTAGAAGTGTCATAACTGAGTTATTTGTAGGATGCCAAGTTGGGAAAGGGCAAACTCCTTGCTTGGGGAGGACACCCTTGAAAGACAGAAGTGTCAGAAGTATTCTGTGAGTAGAGTACTGAGACTACTCACAGAGGAGATGAATGGCAGGGTTTTCCCTTCTATTTACTTATTGCATAACTGGTCAATTTTTACTGGATGCCAGACATGGTGAGCACTAGTACTAGACATTTTTGTATTCCAAGAAACATTTTCTGGTCTTTGGGATGCAGGTGAGTTCCTTGTAAACAGCTTGAATCGCATGAGGCTTGCTTTTAAGCCTTGTTAGGCAGGGTCAGACCAGCCTTCACTCTAGAGCTGATCTTGTTACCATGGCACTATCATGACAACTATGAGATTGTTTACACTGGTTGGTGAGAATACAAAGTTTTCTTGGTTCTGTGTGAGCTTCAGGAATTGCTCTCTGCTCCTCCTCAGTGATGGTACCTGCAAACCTAAGTAGTCTCCTTTTCACATGCGCTGATTAGACTTGAGCGAAAGCCTTGATGGGGACCCTCTGTAAATCTCTTCCTCTCTTCAGTCTTTTCTGGAAGTTTGCCCTGAAAACACTAACCAACTTGTCATCCCCAGATTTCCAGCTCTATCTCCTCTACCTAGGAAGAGCTCCAAGCTCCGCCTGGTTTCCTCTACCTCCACTGCATTCTGGAAACTTTCAGGCTGCAAACTGAGACATTCTTTGCACTCATCTGATTTGTTACAATTTTTAGTCTTTCTTTTTTTTTTTTTAGTACTGTAGTTTCAAGTAGGAGAATAGATCTAGTCACTGTTACTTTTTCTTAACTGAAAGCAAAAATCCTCCTTAATAATGCCACTTTTAAGACACATAAAGAGAGGAAACAGATAAAACTGGAAAAGTGCTAGGGTCAATAGTTGTCTTTTCTCTGAGAGTCATGCATCTAACTTTATATTCGAATACTATTCAGGGCCTTTCTTCCAACAATAAATTGTAACATTTATCCTGGCATATCATATTTAGTCATATAAATGCTTTCACAGGAAAGTCACATGTATTTTTCTATAAGAGTTTTATAGAAGCTCTTTACTACTGAATTACGAAGTAACCTAATTCAATAGCATAGAGATTCTCTGAAGACTGACTAATGGAGTTTGACACACATCCCCTTTCATTACCCTGAGTGTCAATACATGGACCACAGTGTTCTCAGACAATGATTTTGATGCACTTATAACTTCAGTTTTTAGCCAAGTGAAAATGAACTTCTTTCTAAAGAGATTATGGTTTCTTCAGAGAGTAGAGAAAATCTAAGCAGGCTAAGCACTTGTCCATTACTCTTCCATACATTACTGAGAATTTAATTGATTAAATGGACTTAATTGAAGCAGAATGGCTTTCATTTCCATGAATTCTATTTTATTTAGCTATAATTATTACTTTTCCTTTAACCCTTTAAGCTACTGTGCCATGTTTGTGACATAGTTTTAACTGTACTGTGACAAAACAATTTTTCTATAACTTTATCATTTAAAAGTATATTCCATTATAGAAATCACTTTATTACATTTTAATAAGAGTCAAGAAATAGAATCCTGTAGAAAGAAATTTGATATACCCAATGCTTACAGCAACAAACGCTAAGACTTACTGAATATTTACTATATGTTAGGCATGCGATTGCAAGTCTGTAAACTCCTGTTCTGAATTTTTGCAAAAACTCACAACAATTTAAATTCATAAGCCTGTTATGTATGAGGCCTGAAGTAGATGCATACATTTTTTTCCCTCTACTTCTCAACATGTCAGTTCCTAGTATTATTATGTGTTGGGTACTGACACAGTTGTGAGATATAGATATGGGATATATATATATATATATAAATTTTGCTCTCTTTTTATTGGTTTTTTACTTATTTATTTTCATCCATCTTTATTCTTTGGCCTGTGTGGGCCTCCCATTCCAGTGGCCTCTCTCACTGCAAAGCACTGGCTCTGGGCACACGTGCTCTGGAGCGCTGGCTCGTAATTGGACACACCAGTCCAGCCACCCATGGCATGTGGGATCCTCCTGGGTCAGGGATTGAACTGGCATTGCAAGGTGGACTCTTTACCCATTGGACCACCAGGGAAGCCCTAGAGATATATTTATTTTTAAATATATAAATCCAGGAGTCAAGTTGTGAGATGGCTACTGTTCATTTGTAAATGCTTGGGTCTGAACCTAGGCTACTGACATATGTCCCTGAGTCTTTAACCAGAAGAAGAATAGTTAATGCTACTGAATACTCCCTGTGTGCTATGCACAGTTCTGGGTGTTTTATATACATAAACTCATGTAATCTTTACAACAATCCTTGAAGGTAGAATGCACTTACTATTTCCACCTTACAGAAGACACAACTGAAGCCCAAGAGGCAGGGGCACTGTCACTGATTGGTGAAGAGCAGAGCCTCAACCCAGACAGTGTCACTCCCGAGCCAGCATTCTCCAGAATTGCCCCCTATCCCAGGGCTCCTGAGCACACCCCTTTTTTAATGGCCAATTCTTCCATCTTCCACCAAAGGGAATCTGTGGCTTTTCTCTTTCTGCCTCATCAATCAGGTAAAGGCATGGGTTAAAGGCAAAAGAATATCTGTTGTCACTATATCCAAGCCAATCCCATAAAACAGAACTCTAAAAACTTAGATATTCAGTTCAATCTCTTCATTTTATAGGTGGATAAACTGATGCCCAGTTTGGTTCAAAATTTTGTCCAAGATTAAATATATATTTCCAATGTTTGTTTAAACAGGGCATTTGGCAGAGTGCTGAGCTCTCTCATATAACAAATATTGAATGCTCCTGGCTCAACAAATATTTGTGGAATTGAATTGGAAGTCAAAATCTTTCTTGAGATTAGATTAGTGCAAAGCACCATGGTTAGAAATGCTCTGTAGATCATGTCCACTTGACCAGCTTCTGTGCGTTAAGTACTTGTCTTTCTAGAAATATTAAGTACTAGAGTCATATTGCCTACTGCTGTGCTGATGTTCTCACAATTCACCGATGTGCCAAGGTCGCCTGGAGCTGTTTCATTTTTGTGTTATAGCCTTAAATTGCCAACCATCATAGAGAGGTTGTTTTTCCAGAACAGCTTCTCTCGGGTTTAACAAATTAAAATCTATTGATTTTTTGACAAAGTAAAGGGCATTGCAAGGTGGACTCTTTACCCATTGGACCACCAGGGAAGCCCTAGAGATATATTTATTTTTAAATATATAAATCCAGGAGTCAAGTTGTGAGATGGCTACTGTTCATTTGTAAATGCTTGGGTCTGAACCTAGGCTACTGACATATGTCCCTGAGTCTTTAACCAGAAGAAGAATAGTTAATGCTACTGAATACTCCCTGTGTGCTATGCACAGTTCTGGGTGTTTTATATACATAAACTCATGTAATCTTTACAACAATCCTTGAAGGTAGAATGCACTTACTATTTCCACCTTACAGAAGACACAACTGAAGCCCAAGAGGCAGGGGCACTGTCACTGATTGGTGAAGAGCAGAGCCTCAACCCAGACAGTGTCACTCCCGAGCCAGCATTCTCCAGAATTGCCCCCTATCCCAGGGCTCCTGAGCACACCCCTTTTTTAATGGCCAATTCTTCCATCTTCCACCAAAGGGAATCTGTGGCTTTTCTCTTTCTGCCTCATCAATCAGGTAAAGGCATGGGTTAAAGGCAAAAGAATATCTGTTGTCACTATATCCAAGCCAATCCCATAAAACAGAACTCTAAAAACTTAGATATTCAGTTCAATCTCTTCATTTTATAGGTGGATAAACTGATGCCCAGTTTGGTTCAAAATTTTGTCCAAGATTAAATATATATTTCCAATGTTTGTTTAAACAGGGCATTTGGCAGAGTGCTGAGCTCTCTCATATAACAAATATTGAATGCTCCTGGCTCAACAAATATTTGTGGAATTGAATTGGAAGTCAAAATCTTTCTTGAGATTAGATTAGTGCAAAGCACCATGGTTAGAAATGCTCTGTAGATCATGTCCACTTGACCAGCTTCTGTGCGTTAAGTACTTGTCTTTCTAGAAATATTAAGTACTAGAGTCATATTGCCTACTGCTGTGCTGATGTTCTCACAATTCACCGATGTGCCAAGGTCGCCTGGAGCTGTTTCATTTTTGTGTTATAGCCTTAAATTGCCAACCATCATAGAGAGGTTGTTTTTCCAGAACAGCTTCTCTCGGGTTTAACAAATTAAAATCTATTGATTTTTTGACAAAGTAAAGGGTATGGCTGTACACTCAAGACAGACACAGACTGAACTTTACTCTAGTAGGGGAAGTGTTTCAGGTAGGTTGAGCAAGAAAAGTCAAACAAACCAGCAATTTGAAACAACCTTAAAGAATTTGATAGCAAAATTTCATTCACCAGCGAAGATCATTATCATAATTTTCTCATAGACTAACATGTATTGATCTGAATGTTCTGTTTTTGCTACTTGATAGAATTTGAAAATGCCATTACATTTGTTTCTGTTAAATCTCAAGCACTTAAGAAAGATGTTTTAATTGTTACCATTAGATTATTTTCCTGAGATTTTAATCAATGTATTTTTTCATATCTTTACCTAATGAATAGTATTCTAGCACAGATGCATTCATACAAAAACATAAATAGGTATAATGTGGTTTAATTCATTTATTTTTGTTTGCAGACCACAGCCTTGCTGAAAAGTGTGTTAGATAATCATTAAAAATTGAAATTAGAAAACAGAGGTTTAGTTGGAAACTCCAACAGTATAAGCTCTCTTGTCTTCTTATGCCCATCATGCCTTTATGAAATACAGTTCATTCTGATAAATTTCAGATCAATCTTTAAAGCTATTGTTTCAACACTTAAAACATGTATCTAGATATTAGTGATTATAGATATTTTCTGATGAATTCAACTTACAAAGTATTAAAATCCCACTCTATTTAAAGCATTTTTTAATACAGCCAACAGTTTAAAATTAGAGTATAAATTGAAAAAGGAATGCATCAAGGCTGTATTCTGTCATCCTGCTTATTTAATTTACATACAAAGTACATCATGTGAAATGCTGGGCTGGGTGAATTACAATCTGGAATCAAGATTGCTGGCAAAAATATCCTCAATCTCAGATATGCAGATGATACCACTCTAATGGGTGAAACCAAAGAGGAACTAAAAAGCCTCTGGATGAGGATGAAAGACAACAATGAAAAAGTTGACTTAAAACTCAATATATGAAAAACTAAGATTCTGGCATCTAGTCCCATCACTTCATGTCAAATAGATGGGGAAGTAATGAAAACAGTGACAGATTCCATTTTCTTGGGTTCCCAAATCACTGCAAACAGTGACTTCAGCCATGAAATTAAATGATTCTTGCTCCTTGGAAGAAAAGCTATTATAAACCTAGGCAGCATATCAAAAAGTATAGATACACACTTTGCCAACAAAGGTCTGTATAGTCAAAGCTATGGTTTTTCCAGTAGTCATGTATGAATGTGAGAGTTGGACCATAAAGAAGGCTAAGGGCCAAAGAATTATTGCTTTTGAATTGTGGTGCTGGAGAAAACTCTTGAGAGTCTCTTGGACAGCAAGGAGATCAAACCAGTCAATCCTAAAGGAAATCAACCCTGAATATTCATTGGAAGGACTGAATCTGAAGCTCTAATATCTAGTTTGATTGTTTGTACTTGATAGAATTTGAAAATGCCATTACATTTGTTTCTGTTAAATCTCAAGCACTTAAGAAAGATGTTTTAATTGTTACCATTAGATTATTTTCCTGAGATTTTAATCAATGTATTTTTTCATATCTTTACCTAATGAATAGTATTCTAGCACAGATGCATTCATACAAAAACATAAATAGGTATAATGTGGTTTAATTCATTTATTTTTGTTTGCAGACCACAGCCTTGCTGAAAAGTGTGTTAGATAATCATTAAAAATTGAAATTAGAAAACAGAGGTTTAGTTGGAAACTCCAACAGTATAAGCTCTCTTGTCTTCTTATGCCCATCATGCCTTTATGAAATACAGTTCATTCTGATAAATTTCAGATCAATCTTTAAAGCTATTGTTTCAACACTTAAAACATGTATCTAGATATTAGTGATTATAGATATTTTCTGATGAATTCAACTTACAAAGTATTAAAATCCCACTCTATTTAAAGCATTTTTTAATACAGCCAACAGTTTAAAATTAGAGTATAAATTGAAAAAGGAATGCATCAAGGCTGTATTCTGTCATCCTGCTTATTTAATTTACATACAAAGTACATCATGTGAAATGCTGGGCTGGGTGAATTACAATCTGGAATCAAGATTGCTGGCAAAAATATCCTCAATCTCAGATATGCAGATGATACCACTCTAATGGGTGAAACCAAAGAGGAACTAAAAAGCCTCTGGATGAGGATGAAAGACAACAATGAAAAAGTTGACTTAAAACTCAATATATGAAAAACTAAGATTCTGGCATCTAGTCCCATCACTTCATGTCAAATAGATGGGGAAGTAATGAAAACAGTGACAGATTCCATTTTCTTGTTCCCAAATCACTGCAAACAGTGACTTCAGCCATGAAATTAAATGATTCTTGCTCCTTGGAAGAAAAGCTATTATAAACCTAGGCAGCATATCAAAAAGTATAGATACACACTTTGCCAACAAAGGTCTGTATAGTCAAAGCTATGGTTTTTCCAGTAGTCATGTATGAATGTGAGAGTTGGACCATAAAGAAGGCTAAGGGCCAAAGAATTATTGCTTTTGAATTGTGGTGCTGGAGAAAACTCTTGAGAGTCTCTTGGACAGCAAGGAGATCAAACCAGTCAATCCTAAAGGAAATCAACCCTGAATATTCATTGGAAGGACTGAATCTGAAGCTCTAATACTTTGGCCACCTGATATGAAGAGCCAACTCATTGGAAAGGATCCTGGGTATGACTGAAGGCAGGAGAATAGGGCAATAGAGGATTCAGACAGTTGGATTGAATCACCAACTCAATGGACATAAGTCTCAGCAAACTCCATGAAACGGTGAAGGACAGGGAAGCTTGGCATGCTGCAGTCTATGGGATCCCAAAGAGGCAGACACAACTTAGTGACTGAACAACAATACTGCTTTAATTCTCGAGTTCCATGGACAAAGATAAGTTTTCCAATTTGAGAAGTAAAGGTTTTTCTTTCACTGTTTTTGCAAAAATTTGCTTTCACTTGATTTTTCTTCTAAAAATAAATATTTTGAACTTGATGTAGAAAATTGTATTTTACAGTAAAGTTTTAAATTTGTTTGCCTAGTTTAAAGCATTTTACATATGTATATAATTTCTGATATTTCTTTCAAGACATTGATAAAACTACATAAAAAACATAAATCATGTAATTAAATAAGATTCATTAACGTACCAAAAGCACTTTAAAGATCATCTTTTTTAAAAATTTAACTTAGAATGCCTGACTACAATCCCCTGTGGCTATGTTCTCACAAGAATGTATTGTTTATTCAATCTGTGATTTGGTCATAAAGTAAAAACTTAAAACTCAATATATGAAAAACTAAGATTCTGGCATCTAGTCCCATCACTTCATGTCAAATAGATGGGGAAGTAATGAAAACAGTGACAGATTCCATTTTCTTGTTCCCAAATCACTGCAAACAGTGACTTCAGCCATGAAATTAAATGATTCTTGCTCCTTGGAAGAAAAGCTATTATAAACCTAGGCAGCATATCAAAAAGTATAGATACACACTTTGCCAACAAAGGTCTGTATAGTCAAAGCTATGGTTTTTCCAGTAGTCATGTATGAATGTGAGAGTTGGACCATAAAGAAGGCTAAGGGCCAAAGAATTATTGCTTTTGAATTGTGGTGCTGGAGAAAACTCTTGAGAGTCTCTTGGACAGCAAGGAGATCAAACCAGTCAATCCTAAAGGAAATCAACCCTGAATATTCATTGGAAGGACTGAATCTGAAGCTCTAATACTTTGGCCACCTGATATGAAGAGCCAACTCATTGGAAAGGATCCTGGGTATGACTGAAGGCAGGAGAATAGGGCAATAGAGGATTCAGACAGTTGGATTGAATCACCAACTCAATGGACATAAGTCTCAGCAAACTCCATGAAACGGTGAAGGACAGGGAAGCTTGGCATGCTGCAGTCTATGGGATCCCAAAGAGGCAGACACAACTTAGTGACTGAACAACAATACTGCTTTAATTCTCGAGTTCCATGGACAAAGATAAGTTTTCCAATTTGAGAAGTAAAGGTTTTTCTTTCACTGTTTTTGCAAAAATTTGCTTTCACTTGATTTTTCTTCTAAAAATAAATATTTTGAACTTGATGTAGAAAATTGTATTTTACAGTAAAGTTTTAAATTTGTTTGCCTAGTTTAAAGCATTTTACATATGTATATAATTTCTGATATTTCTTTCAAGACATTGATAAAACTACATAAAAAACATAAATCATGTAATTAAATAAGATTCATTAACGTACCAAAAGCACTTTAAAGATCATCTTTTTTAAAAATTTAACTTAGAATGCCTGACTACAATCCCCTGTGGCTATGTTCTCACAAGAATGTATTGTTTATTCAATCTGTGATTTGGTCAGATTGTTTTCTAAAAGCTTCCGTGATTCATTACAATGGAGACACTTTTTTTTGTTAAATTTGAAACAGGAGATTAAATAAATATCACCCACCTCTCCCTCCCCATTCCTCCAGAGTTCTCACTTATCTGGGAAGGTGGATTATTCATCTAAGGGCAAACAATGGTGTGTAAAAAAAAAATGAAAACCTTTTTATCAAACAGTTATTAACAATGACCTTTTGTTCAGTACAACACATTTATAATAAAACAGGCACTGGGAGGAAATGCTTATTCATTTAACAGAACCAGAATTAACATCAACAAAAAATATCATCAAGGATTGGAAAATAACTTCTCAGGGTGTATAGCAAACAAAGCATGCAAACTTA
The DNA here is from genome assembly GCA_022376925.1 of Tragulus kanchil. Taxonomy (NCBI): domain Eukaryota; kingdom Metazoa; phylum Chordata; class Mammalia; order Artiodactyla; family Tragulidae; genus Tragulus; species Tragulus kanchil. Next base: position 236,451,019 of record JAIOJX010000004.1, on the reverse strand, counting down.
CAGCTCTTCCTTTAAGATGAGCTTCTCACTGACCAACCAACTTCCACCAATAAACTATTAAGTAAAGGTAACTTCTGATACATCTGATTTTTAGATATTTATTTAACTGAAGACTGATAATTTTCATCAAGTTCTTTTACTACACAAATATAAAACAAACCAAAAATATCATTTTGGAGAACTGAGGATGTAATACACAACTTAACTTTTCTTTGTTCCTCCAAAATGAAGTTTAAAGGTGATATGTGCCTTAACAAAGGACAAAAAAAAACAAAAAAAACTAGTTAACTAATCACTACTTTACTATTAGAACTATTACTGCAATCAGTGATCTTGATATACTTAGAATTTAATTCCTAACATTAAAATTCAGAGATAACATAAAAAATTAAAATGAAAAAATTCTACACCATTCAGTGTTTTAAGGTTTTAAAAATGATTTTCTTACATTAAAGATGGAAAATAAAATAAACAAATGGAACTACATCAAACTGAAAGCTTCTACACAGCAAAGGAAACCATAAATAAAAAGGCAAACTAGCAAATGGGAGAAAATATTTGCAAATCATATATCTGATAAGTGATAAAATATGATGCCTAAAATATATAAAGAACTCATACTACTCAACAGCAAAAAAAAAAAAAAACCCGATTAAAAAATGGGTATAAGATCTTCATTATTTCCAAATACATACTGACAGCCAAGAGGAACATGAAAAGATGCACAGCATCACTGATTGCTGGGGAAATAGAAGTCAGAACAACAATGAGGCATGACCTTATACCTCTCAGGGTGCCTATTATCAAAAAGACAAGAAATAGTGTTGTTGAGGATATAGAGAAAAGGGAACTTTTGTGTACTGGAGGTAGAAATACAAATTGGCACAGTCACTATGGAAAACAATATGAAGGTTTTTCCAAAAAATTAAAAATAGAACTACTATACAGTCTAGCAGTTCTATCTAATGGCATTTATATGAAAATAAAAATATTAACTTAAAAAGATATGCATATCCCCATAGTGAATGCACCATTATTTGCATTAGCCAAGATGTGAAAACAACCAAAGTATTCACTGGTAGATGAATGAAAAAATTGCAGTATACACACACACACACACATACACACACACACGCTGGAATATTGTTCAACCATAAAAAAAAAAAAAAAAACTAAAACAAAGAAATCTTGCCATTTGCAACAACAGACACAGACATTGAGGGCATTACACTAACTGAAATAAGTCAAACAGAGAAAGATAAATACTATATGATCTCCCTTATATGTGAATCAAAACAAAGACAGCAACAAAAAAAAACCCCAAACATGCTCATAGATACAGAGAATAGATCTGTAGTTGCTAGAGGTGGGGGAATAGGTAAAAGGATGAAGGGGATCAAAAAGTACAAATTCCTAGTTGTAAAACAAACTTGTCTTAAGTATACAAGATCAGAGTGGTAACTGTAGTTAATAATAGTGTATTATGTATTTGAAAGCTGCTAAGAGAATAGCAAAGATGGAGAATCTCCATACTGTCAGCAAAAATGAGCTTGGGAACTGAATGCGGCTCAGATCATGAACTCCTTATTGCAAAATTCAGACTTAAATTGAAGAAAGTAGGGAAAATCTCTAGGCCATTGAGGTATGACCTAAATCAAATTCCTTTATGGAAGTGACAAACAGATTCAAGGGATTAGAACTTAACAGCAGAGTATCTGAAGAACTATAGACAGAGGATAGTAACATTGTACTGGAAGCAGTGATTAAAATCACACTCAAGAAAAAGAAATGCAAAAAGTCAAAATGGTTGTCTGAGGAAGCCTTACAAATAGCTGAGAAATGAAGAGAAGTGAAAGGCAAAGGACAAAAAAGACATATTCAACTAAATTGCAGAGTTCCAAAGAATAGCAAGGAAAGATAAGAAAGCCTTCCTAAGAGAATAATGCAAAGAAATAGCGGAAAACAATGGAATGGTAAAGACTAGAGATCTCTTCAAGAAAATTAGAGATACCAAGGGAACATTTCATGCAAAGATGGGCACAATAAAGGACAGAAACAGTACGGACCTAACAAAAGCAGAAGATATTAAGATGTGGCAAGAACATGAACGACCTTTGAAAAAAAATAAAAAGACCTGGATAACCATGATGTTGTGATCACTCATATAGAGTCAGACATACTTTAGTGCAAAGTCAAGTGGACCTTAGGAAGCATCACTATGAACAAAGCTAGTGGAGGTGGTGAAATTCCAACTGATCTATTTTAAATCCTAAAAGATGATGCTGTTAAAGTGCTGTACTCAATATGCCAGCAAATTTGGAAAATTCAGCAACAGCCACAGGCCTGGAAAAGGTCAGTTTTCATTCCAATTCCAAAGAAAGACAATGCCAAAGACTATTCATACTACCATACAACTGAGTTCATTTCACATGCTAGCAAGGTAATGCTCTAAATCCTTTAAGCTAGGCTTCAACAGTATGTTAACTGAGAACTTCCAAATGTACAAGGTAGATTTAGAAAAGGCAGTAAAACCAGAGATCAAATTGCCAGCATCCATTGGATCAGAGAAAGAACAAGAGAATTCCAGAAAAACATCCATTTTTGCCTCATTGACTATTCTAAAACCTTTGATTGTGTGGCCTACAATGAACTGTGGAGAATTCTTAAAGAGAGGGGGATAACAGAGCACCTTACCTACTTCTTGAGAAACCTGTATGCAAGTTAGAACTGGACATGGGACAATGAACTGGTTCCAAATTGGGAAAGGACTACATTATGGAAGTGACAAACAGATTCAAGGGATTAGAACTTAACAGCAGAGTATCTGAAGAACTATAGACAGAGGATAGTAACATTGTACTGGAAGCAGTGATTAAAATCACACTCAAGAAAAAGAAATGCAAAAAGTCAAAATGGTTGTCTGAGGAAGCCTTACAAATAGCTGAGAAATGAAGAGAAGTGAAAGGCAAAGGACAAAAAAGACATATTCAACTAAATTGCAGAGTTCCAAAGAATAGCAAGGAAAGATAAGAAAGCCTTCCTAAGAGAATAATGCAAAGAAATAGCGGAAAACAATGGAATGGTAAAGACTAGAGATCTCTTCAAGAAAATTAGAGATACCAAGGGAACATTTCATGCAAAGATGGGCACAATAAAGGACAGAAACAGTACGGACCTAACAAAAGCAGAAGATATTAAGATGTGGCAAGAACATGAACGACCTTTGAAAAAAAATAAAAAGACCTGGATAACCATGATGTTGTGATCACTCATATAGAGTCAGACATACTTTAGTGCAAAGTCAAGTGGACCTTAGGAAGCATCACTATGAACAAAGCTAGTGGAGGTGGTGAAATTCCAACTGATCTATTTTAAATCCTAAAAGATGATGCTGTTAAAGTGCTGTACTCAATATGCCAGCAAATTTGGAAAATTCAGCAACAGCCACAGGCCTGGAAAAGGTCAGTTTTCATTCCAATTCCAAAGAAAGACAATGCCAAAGACTATTCATACTACCATACAACTGAGTTCATTTCACATGCTAGCAAGGTAATGCTCTAAATCCTTTAAGCTAGGCTTCAACAGTATGTTAACTGAGAACTTCCAAATGTACAAGGTAGATTTAGAAAAGGCAGTAAAACCAGAGATCAAATTGCCAGCATCCATTGGATCAGAGAAAGAACAAGAGAATTCCAGAAAAACATCCATTTTTGCCTCATTGACTATTCTAAAACCTTTGATTGTGTGGCCTACAATGAACTGTGGAGAATTCTTAAAGAGAGGGGGATAACAGAGCACCTTACCTACTTCTTGAGAAACCTGTATGCAAGTTAGAACTGGACATGGGACAATGAACTGGTTCCAAATTGGGAAAGGACTACATTATGGCTGTATGTTGTCACCCTGCTTATTTAACTTACATGCAGAGTACATCGTGTGAAATGCTGGTCTGTATGAAGCACAAGCTGGAATTAAGATTTCTGGGAGAAATATCAATAACCTCAGGAAAGCAAAGAGGAACTAAAGAGCTTCCTAATGAAGGTGAAAAAGGAGAGTGAAAAAGCTGACTTAAAACTCAACATTCAAAAAACTAAAATCATGGTAACCCATCACATCACGTCATGACAAATAGATGGGGAAACAATGGAAACAGTGACAAACTTTATTTTCTTGAACCCCAAAATCACTACAGATGGTGACTGCAGCCACAGTATTAAAAGATGCTTGCTGTTTGGAAGTAAAACTATAGATAAACCTAGACAGCATATTAAAAAGCAGAGACATTACTTTGCCAGCAAAGCTCTGTATAGTCAAAGCTATGATATTTCTCATGGTCAGTCACATATGGATGTAAGAGTTGGACCGTAAAGAAGGCTTGAGTGCTGAAGAATTGATGCTTTCAAACTGTGGTGTTGGAGAAGATTCTTGAGAGCCCCTTGGACTATAAGGAGATCAAACTAGTCAAATTCTAAAGGAAATTAACCCTGAATATCCGTTGGAAGGGCTGATGCTGAAGCTGAAGCTCCAATACTTTGGCCACCTGATGAGAAGAGAGGACTCACTGGAAAAGACCCTGATGTTGGGAAAGATTGAAGGCAGAAGAAGAAGGAGATGACAGAGGATGAGATGGTTGGATAGCATCACTGACTCAATGGACATAAGTCTGAGCAAACTCCAGGCAATAGTAAAGGACAGGGAAGCTTGGCACTCTGCAGTCCATGAGGTCACAAAGATTCGGACCTGACTGAGTGACTGAACAACAATGAAAAAATAGGTCTTAAAAGTTCTCAACACAAGAAACAAAATCTTGTGACTGTGTATAGTGATCGATACTAACTAGAATTACTGTGATCATTTAGCAATATGTACAAATATTAAATTATTATGTTGTACAACTGAAGCTAATATGTTACATGTCAATTATACCTCAATACAAACACAGATAGAAAACATTTTTGAAAAAGGTATCTCCAACTTACATTGTGTTACAATTTGAACTTTCAAATATGATATAGATGACGAATAATACTATTTTATCGTATTTTTTCTAAGTTTAAGAGAGCTGCTGGTCATCATTAAAAATATACCTTTTTACAGATGTAGACTCTGATATCTAGACTGAGCCAAAATGACACAGACAAGGTGACATTTGCCTCAGTAGCATACAAGTATCTAAGAGCAATAAAAGTTTACAGGTACATGGGCTTCCCCTGGTGGTCCAGTGGGTAAGGACACCGCCTTGCAGTGCAAGGGGCGCCAGTTCGATCCCTGGCCTGGGAAGATCCCACGTGCTACAGAGCGGCTGGACCAATGTGTCCAATTACCGAGCCGGAGCTCTGGAGTGCATGCACCCAGAGCCAGTGCTCTGCAACGACAGACGCCACCGCGGTGGGAGGCCCACAGGAGCCAAAGAACAAAGACGGATGAAAACAGAGAAATGAAAGACCAATAGAAGTGGCCCGCCTGCTCCCCTCCCTCCCCAACCCGAACCCCCCCCAAAATAAATAAATAAATAAATCTTTAAAAAAAAAAAAAAAAGTTTACAAGTACAAACATTTACTCGATGTTAGGCACAACCTTAAGTACTTTATATATATTATCTATACATTGAAAAAATAGTGGAAAGAGAAAGTCCCTGAGTCATTTTCTTTTAAATCCTTTGCCCCCAACTCCATGGACTGGGTGCCACCCTTTCAGTTCCAGCCTGGAATTTTCCAGGCAAGAATACTAGAGTGGGTTGCCATTCCCTTATCCAGGAGATCTTCCCAGCCCAGGGACTGAACCTTCAATGGACATAAGTCTGAGCAAACTCCAGGCAATAGTAAAGGACAGGGAAGCTTGGCACTCTGCAGTCCATGAGGTCACAAAGATTCGGACCTGACTGAGTGACTGAACAACAATGAAAAAATAGGTCTTAAAAGTTCTCAACACAAGAAACAAAATCTTGTGACTGTGTATAGTGATCGATACTAACTAGAATTACTGTGATCATTTAGCAATATGTACAAATATTAAATTATTATGTTGTACAACTGAAGCTAATATGTTACATGTCAATTATACCTCAATACAAACACAGATAGAAAACATTTTTGAAAAAGGTATCTCCAACTTACATTGTGTTACAATTTGAACTTTCAAATATGATATAGATGACGAATAATACTATTTTATCGTATTTTTTCTAAGTTTAAGAGAGCTGCTGGTCATCATTAAAAATATACCTTTTTACAGATGTAGACTCTGATATCTAGACTGAGCCAAAATGACACAGACAAGGTGACATTTGCCTCAGTAGCATACAAGTATCTAAGAGCAATAAAAGTTTACAGGTACATGGGCTTCCCCTGGTGGTCCAGTGGGTAAAGACACCGCCTTGCAGTGCAAGGAGCGCCAGTTCGATCCCTGGTCTGGGAAGATCCCACGTGCCGCGGAGCGGCTGGACCAATGTGTCCAATTACCGAGCCGGAGCTCTGGAGTGCATGCACCCAGAGCCAGTGCTCTGCAACGACAGACGCCACCGCGGTGGGAGGCCCACAGGAGCCAAAGAACAAAGACCAATGAACATAGAGAAATGAAAGACCAATAGAAGTGGCCCGCCTGCTCCCCTCCCTCCCCAACCCGACCCCCGCCCAAAATAAATAAATAAATAAATCTTTAAAAAAAAAAAAAAAAGTTTACAAGTACAAACATTTACTCGATGTTAGGCACAACCTTAAGTACTTTATATATATTATCTATACATTGAAAAAATAGTGGAAAGAGAAAGTCCCTGAGTCATGTCTGACTCTTTGCAACTCCATGGACTGTAGCCACCCAGGTTCCTCTGTCCGTGGAATTTTCCAGGCAAGAATACTAGAGTGGGTTGCCATTCCCTTATCCAGGAGATCTTCCCAGCCCAGGGACTGAACCTAGGTCTCCTGCATTACAGGCAGATACTTTACCAACTGAGCCACCAGGGAAGCCCTCTATACAGTTCTACCTTTATGTCTAAGAAGTGGTGAGGATGTGCTGATTTCCATGATCACTATTGTGACTGGGATAAATATCTAGAGGCAATTATACAAACAGATATTTGGAATCATTATCATAAAACCAGCTCCCAAAAACTGCTGCCAGAAACCTCTATCAGTAGCCATGATTGCAACACACAATTAGAGAAAACTCTAACACCAAGTTGCTAATATTGATTTAGACAATCAAGTAATAGTGTCCAGACTGGGGTGTCCAGAGGTCTCTGACCTTCTCCACCATTTTTTTTTTGGGGGGGTGGGGCTCAGTTTGCAGCATGTGGAATCTTAAAGCAAACCTGTGTTTCCTGCGATGGAAGTGTAGAGTCTTAGCCAATGGACCAGAGGGAGTTCCTTCTCTACCATTTTAATACAAGAAACTGTTAATAACTGTGGGAAGTGTAGACAATGTTGGTCTTTCTATATATTTACCATGTGAATCTGATTGGTATTGAGCCTCCAACTTACAAAGAGCTGGCATCTCTGGAGGACATATGGGACTAGAGAGTCTCTAGGGAAATAATTCATTTATAAGGAAGACAGAGTCAAGACAAACAGCCTCAAAGGCTGTCTCAGAAAAGAAAGATGATCAGCTCAATATCCTTTATTCAGATTATTAACTGACCAACTTGCCAAACAAAGAAAAAGAACACATTTAAAGCTTCACTAAAACCTCTGTAGGACAATGGAAATCAAGGCAGCACTGATTTGTTACCTGTCTTTTAGACGTGGCATTAGTGGGAGGAAAGGTAGGAAGAATATATTTTCTCAATCGTGGAATGACAGACTTTGGGAAGGACACTGGCTGAAGCAGCAGCAGGGCCAGCTAATCTATTATGTTCCATGGTCATCAAATCCAGATGGTGTTGGTGACTTCAGTAGAGGAACAAACAGAAATATTTTAGAGTCCTTGGTAGCTTTGAAACATTTTCGATTGGGCAGAGGCTGCCTCAGCAACAGACATTGCTACAGGAAACAATCGCAGGGGAGAATTAAGGGAAAAAAGCATATGGAGAATAGTATTCGTGAGCACAAATACATGGCTGGGTAGCACAGCACCCAGTTTACTCGGAAGATGCCCAGAAACAGTTAGAGGCTGACTGTCAAATGAGGGCTTACGCTCCTATAATCAGCAGTAGGGCGAATCAGGGATAGCACTGTTACAGTTGAGTACACAAGGGTTCTGTACACTTCACGCACACATAAGATATGGTCGGTTTTTAAAAATTCAACTGTTTTCCAGTCTTTGGATTTCACTAGAGCTAACACCAAGTTGCTAATATTGATTTAGACAATCAAGTAATAGTGTCCAGACTGGGGTGTCCAGAGGTCTCTGACCTTCTCCACCATTTTTTGGGGGGGTGGGGCTCAGTTTGCAGCATGTGGAATCTTAAAGCAAACCTGTGTTTCCTGCGATGGAAGTGTAGAGTCTTAGCCAATGGACCAGAGGGAGTTCCTTCTCTACCATTTTAATACAAGAAACTGTTAATAACTGTGGGAAGTGTAGACAATGTTGGTCTTTCTATATATTTACCATGTGAATCTGATTGGTATTGAGCCTCCAACTTACAAAGAGCTGGCATCTCTGGAGGACATATGGGACTAGAGAGTCTCTAGGGAAATAATTCATTTATAAGGAAGACAGAGTCAAGACAAACAGCCTCAAAGGCTGTCTCAGAAAAGAAAGATGATCAGCTCAATATCCTTTATTCAGATTATTAACTGACCAACTTGCCAAACAAAGAAAAAGAACACATTTAAAGCTTCACTAAAACCTCTGTAGGACAATGGAAATCAAGGCAGCACTGATTTGTTACCTGTCTTTTAGACGTGGCATTAGTGGGAGGAAAGGTAGGAAGAATATATTTTCTCAATCGTGGAATGACAGACTTTGGGAAGGACACTGGCTGAAGCAGCAGCAGGGCCAGCTAATCTATTATGTTCCATGGTCATCAAATCCAGATGGTGTTGGTGACTTCAGTAGAGGAACAAACAGAAATATTTTAGAGTCCTTGGTAGCTTTGAAACATTTTCGATTGGGCAGAGGCTGCCTCAGCAACAGACATTGCTACAGGAAACAATCGCAGGGGAGAATTAAGGGAAAAAAAAGCATATGGAGAATAGTATTCGTGAGCACAAATACATGGCTGGGTAGCACAGCACCCAGTTTACTCGGAAGATGCCCAGAAACAGTTAGAGGCTGACTGTCAAATGAGGGCTTACGCTCCTATAATCAGCAGTAGGGCGAATCAGGGATAGCACTGTTACAGTTGAGTACACAAGGGTTCTGTACACTTCACGCACACATAAGATATGGTCGGTTTTTAAAAATTCAACTGTTTTCCAGTCTTTGGATTTCACTAGAGGGTGTGGTCTGACAAAGAAGAATCTTCAGCATCTATCATTAATTCAAAGGGATCAGGGTAACATTTTCTAATTTTAAGAAAATTATAACAGTGTCATTGCCCGATCAAGTTTTAAAAAAACTTGATATCCAAAGTATTTCAGCAGTCTACTGCTAGATAACAAACCACCCCAATGCTTACTGACAGCAACAGGAGTTATTTTTCACACTTGGGCATGTTAGATGGGCTCAGTTGGGTAATTCTTCTGCCCCTCAAGGTATTGGACAAGCGACTCGTAGGATTCCAATTTCCCTGGTGGCTCAGCTGAGGTGAGAACATCCACAATGGCCTCCCTCACAACGTGTGGTAGTTAGTGCTGACTGTGTTCTGGGGGGCTGTGCACATTCTTGCATTTGGCCTCTCATTCTACAGGCCCTTTTTCTTTCTGTTGTTTCCTCCACAGGATAGCCCAGACTTCCTTAAGTGGCAGCTAGCTTCCAAGATGTCAAAATCAAGAAAATCAAGAGCTGCACAGCACAGTAAGGACTAGGCTCAGAAGTCACTTGTGTCCCTTTGACAATACTTTATTAGTGAAGGCAAGTCACAAGGCCATCTCAGTTTCAAAGTGAGTCTGATGAGAAGAGGGGAAGAGTCACTTACAAAGGCATGTGCAATATGGGGGGGATTGTTGCATCCATCTTTAGAACAAGCCCACACCAAACTTGTAAAATACATTTGAACTCTAGTTCAGTACAATGCGTGACTATTCTTCTATGGGGAATAGAAAGATTAATGATTCAGTCATATGAGCATCTGCTTTCCATTGAGGCTCTTCTCAAAAGAAATTTGTTATGTTAATTTACTGAAACATAAAAGATATTCTAGTAGGCTTTGGATAGAAGTTTACTCTGAAGAAATTGGATAACTCGCTGAAGACTTCTCTATTCACTTGTTTCTCATTCTATTAACTATTGATAGGCCACAAATAACAGACTGCTTCAAGAGAAAAAATGAGGTCTTGCTGACATTTTTATGACCTTAAGGTAATTTAATGTTCATTTTTCTCACTAAAGTTATTAAATAAATGAATAAGTCAATTCATATCCCTGGGACATTTTAGAAAATAATAGAGAAAAGCTAAAATTCAACAAGTGAAAGTCAACTTCTATTAATAATTGTGAGTTAGAACTGGGCTTTCGTGTGGGTTTCCTTTCTTGGCTGCCCATGATCCAGATCTGTTTTTATGCCAGGGAATCCCTTATTGTATACATTTTGGTGGGAGGCAGAACCCAGGTTTCTACTTGGAGGTAGGACAGCTACCTCCCTGGTCTGTGACAACCAGATTGTTGGCACAGGATGAAGAGGGCTCCAGCTTGCTGACCAGCACTCCAAAAAAGAGAGGAAATGTGCAAAGATGCAGGACAGAGACTGCTCATGAGAGTGGAGACAGAGTAAAGACACCATGGAGGGGCTTCCCTGGTGGTCCAGTGGGTAAGGACACTGCCTTGCAGTGCAGGGGCCGCCGGTTCCATCCCTGGCCTGGGAAGATCCCACGTGCCGCGGAGCGGCTGGACTGATGTGTCCAATTACTGAGTCAAAATCAAGAAAATCAAGAGCTGCACAGCACGTAAGGACTAGGCTCAGAAGTCACTTGTGTCCCTTTGACAATACTTTATTAGTGAAGGCAAGTCACAAGGCCATCTCAGTTTCAAAGTGAGTCTGATGAGAAGAGGGGAAGAGTCACTTACAAAGGCATGTGCAATATGGGGGGGATTGTTGCATCCATCTTTAGAACAAGCCCACACCAAACTTGTAAAATACATTTGAACTCTAGTTCAGTACAATGCGTGACTATTCTTCTATGGGGAATAGAAAGATTAATGATTCAGTCATATGAGCATCTGCTTTCCATTGAGGCTCTTCTCAAAAGAAATTTGTTATGTTAATTTACTGAAACATAAAAGATATTCTAGTAGGCTTTGGATAGAAGTTTACTCTGAAGAAATTGGATAACTCGCTGAAGACTTCTCTATTCACTTGTTTCTCATTCTATTAACTATTGATAGGCCACAAATAACAGACTGCTTCAAGAGAAAAAATGAGGTCTTGCTGACATTTTTATGACCTTAAGGTAATTTAATGTTCTTTTTTCTCACTAAAGTTATTAAATAAATGAATAAGTCAATTCATATCCCTGGGACATTTTAGAAAATAATAGAGAAAAGCTAAAATTCAACAAGTGAAAGTCAACTTCTATTAATAATTGTGAGTTAGAACTGGGCTTTCGTGTGGGTTTCCTTTCTTGGCTGCCCATGATCCAGATCTGTTTTTATGCCAGGGAATCCCTTATTGTATACATTTTGGTGGGAGGCAGAACCCAGGTTTCTACTTGGAGGTAGGACAGCTACCTCCCTGGTCTGTGACAACCAGATTGTTGGCACAGGATGAAGAGGGCTCCAGCTTGCTGACCAGCACTCCAAAAAAGAGAGGAAATGTGCAAAGATGCAGGACAGAGACTGCTCATGAGAGTGGAGACAGAGTAAAGACACCATGGAGGGGCTTCCCTGGTGGTCCAGTGGGTAAGGACACTGCCTTGCAGTGCAGGGGCCGCCGGTTCCATCCCTGGCCTGGGAAGATCCCACGTGCCGCGGAGCGGCTGGACTGATGTGTCCAATTACTGAGTCAGAGCTCTGAAGCGCATGCGCCCAGAGCCGGTGCTCTGCAACGACAGAGGCCACTGCGGTGGGAGGCCCACAGGAGCCAAAGAACAAAGATGGATGAAAACAGAGAAATGAAAGACCAATAGAAGTGGCCCGCCTGCTCCCCTCCCTCCCCACCCCCGCCAAAATAAATAAATAAATGTTTTTTTTTTTTAAAAAAAAGACACCATGGAGCAACATTGTCTAGTTTCCTGCCTGGGCGCTGTGCTACCCAGTCTTCTCGGATTCCTAATCAATTATTGAGTCTGACATTTTAATATTCCAATATTTAATATTCCAATTAAATTATTTCTTTAATTGTTTAAGTTATTTTACCCTGTAGGTACAGCATTAAAAAACAAAGAAACAGGGACAAATATTTTTATCCACAAGAGTTTGCAGTTTAGCATGGGGGTGGGCAACAGGAAATAAAAACACAGTATCCAAGAAGACAAGTAAGATGCGTGCTATAATCATTATGCAGGGCTAGGGAAAAAATACAGTGGAGAAAGACACACATTGCTGGGTAAGGGTGTCCAGCCAATGGAGTCTGTAATTCTAAATTGAGTGAGTATATGAAGAGCGTGCCATTGAGAAGACCACATTTGAGCAAAGGCAGTAACCAGAGGCCTGAGGCAGGAGTGTGCCTGGTGGTTTACTGCGCACAGAAGGAAGTCCCTGTGGCTGGCCTGGCATGAGAGACTAGTCAATGAGGGCAAAACAGGAATCTGGTGAAAGCAAAGGAGGGCCGTGAAGTCTTGTCAGAACTTTGGCTTTTATCTTGAGTGAGCAGGAGAGGTATTGGAGCAGAGGCACATCCTGATTTAATTCAGTTTATACAGATAACTTAGGCTGCTATTTTGAGACTAGACGGAGAAGGGAAGGTATGTACTAGTAAGAGTAGAAGCCAGAGAGTCACTAATTATCTCCGTAATTTCAATTAACAGATGGTGATGGCTTGGGTCAGAAACAATGGTGACAGATTATTTTTTTTTAACCCTGGTTGCTTTTTAGTGTTAATATGAGTTTGGGAGAGTAATAGTAGCTGGCCTATCCTTTCTCACATTATAAAGGCTGTTTTCCAGAATCCCTATTTCTGACTGAAGCGTATAGCACTGTAATAAATTTTGTTTTTATGACTTCCAGTTTTTGTTTTTACAACTCCCAGATTACACTGCCACCCTCCGTGGCTGTTTGGTGCAAGAGGCAGCGGCCCACGTGGCATTATTTTGCCTCCCTTAGAGGAATCCTCTGATTTAGGCTGAACTCTCCCCTAAAAGGAAGTTACTATTCTGGGATAATCCTTTGCAAATGTAGTACATCCAACTGTGCATGACATGAAAATTTAACTTTGAAATGCCAGTAACATATTAGCTTGGATTCATTTACCAAGGAACATTAGAGATAAGGTTTAGGAAGAAAAATTGCCAAAGAATCCTCTAGAGTAAAGATCTGCTGGGTGTGCAGAATCTTGGGGATTAGACTGAAAATGGAATTGAGGCAAAGGGTGTGCAGCTCTGTAAACTTACTAAAGATCACTCAATACTTAAAATGGTTAAGTTTTATGGTACATCAATTATACCTTAATAAACCTCTTAAAAAAAAAAGAAAAAAAAAAAAAAAAAAGATCTGCTGGAACAAGAAATAGAGGCTGAGGACTCAGGCTAATGAGGACCATGGTCTCTCATTTAGGAGAGCAAAGAGAAGGTGAAACCAACAAGAAAATGTTGCCTCGTTCAAAGTTTTATCTGGAAAAGGGCCCACCCATAAACACGCAAGTAACTGGGTTCCACCTGCTCAATTCCACAGAATTTGTCAAACCGAATACCTTTTAAAGTCCGACAGTATTTAAGAAAAGAACAGAATATGCCCTGCCCTTTGTTCTTAACCTCTCTTTCATTTTATACAGATTCTGTGGGTTTTCAAATGGGAGTACTTGAAAACATTCATTTGCTAGAGGCTGATTTCCAAATCCGTCTAGTTAAGTCACTGCTCTTGTGAGACACTAGAGGATTAAGGACCAGGAGAGATTGCTCTGGGAAAGATAAAAAGTGGTTAATTCGAAAAGTCATGTAGTTCCCAAATATATTTGTCAAGTTTCTATTTCTGACTCGATATCTAATTATAGCTGAGGATACGTATGATCTAGCTCTCTTACTCTAAAAAGGAACATCTGAAATTATTCTCATTTTTAAAAATATGATGCAAGAAATAAAAATTGACTGTTGTGCTCAAGTCTTACTTTTTATATAATAGTGCCTGCTGTGATCTCAGAACAAAGACGCACTTGCCTGCACTCTCCCTGCCAGGTTCAAATACTAACTCCATTGGTAAATATTTGCAGTCACACAGAGGCAGTGAGAAGAAGAGAATGACAGAAATCGAGTGAGAATTATGCACTGGTGCTCCAGTCTTGGGCACGTAGATCCAAACCCTGGCTTCTGTGCTTAAGATATTTGGGGCACTAGACACATTTCTGTGTCTTTCTGAGACTCAGTTTTCTCATCTCTCAAACACAGGAATAACACTTACCTGGCAGAATGATTATTAACATCAAAAGAGATCATATTACAGGTGTCCAGCATGTTGTTCAGTTAGGTTGCATATGACTGCCAGAAAAGTGATTTCAGAGTGAGTAGCTTCTATTTCAACACACAGAAAGGGACCCAGGGTAGGAATTGCCTGGGTGGACACACATGCTCAGTGTCATCAAAGATTCAGGTGAGTTCTCTGTGATTCTCTTGGCTACCGTAGCTTCCAGTAACCCGTCCTTTTATGGCTATGCCTGATGCAGAAAGGCATTTATTTGGGGACATTTAATTTTGCATCTCTCTCATCAGGGAATCATTCTTCCCAGAAGGTCCACTAATAGCCCTCGCCCGTGCTGGATTACATGCTGGTGTGTGGACTGCAAGCAAGGCCTGGGAACTATTTACTGCTTTCCTTCCAGGAGGACTCTTCAGCAAGAGAAAACTGTGAGGGACATGGCAGATAGGTAAAAGGGCAATGATGTCTGTCTGGGGTGCTTGGTTTCATAATCACTTACCAATCCGTTTCCGTTTCCTCCTGACTTTGGTTTGAAGCACAATATAGCAGGTGCTGGGAGACATGTCTAGACGCCTCCTGACTCACCACCTAGAGCTCTACTTCTGAAATATAACTAACCTGCCCATGATAAAAACAACAATAGCAAAAAAAAGCAACAAAGAAAACTTGTTTTTTTTTGGCCAGGCTCACCCCTGCATGCACATGCTGTGATTAGAGAAAGGTACAGACATGAAAAAGAGCCAGGGTTCCATACTATGATTACATTGTAACAAAATATGATGCAAGAAATAAAAATTGACTGTTGTGCTCAAGTCTTACTTTTTATATAATAGTGCCTGCTGTGATCTCAGAACAAAGACGCACTTGCCTGCACTCTCCCTGCCAGGTTCAAATACTAACTCCATTGGTAAATATTTGCAGTCACACAGAGGCAGTGAGAAGAAGAGAATGACAGAAATCGAGTGAGAATTATGCACTGGTGCTCCAGTCTTGGGCACGTAGATCCAAACCCTGGCTTCTGTGCTTAAGATATTTGGGGCACTAGACACATTTCTGTGTCTTTCTGAGACTCAGTTTTCTCATCTCTCAAACACAGGAATAACACTTACCTGGCAGAATGATTATTAACATCAAAAGAGATCATATTACAGGTGTCCAGCATGTTGTTCAGTTAGGTTGCATATGACTGCCAGAAAAGTGATTTCAGAGTGAGTAGCTTCTATTTCAACACACAGAAAGGGACCCAGGGTAGGAATTGCCTGGGTGGACACACATGCTCAGTGTCATCAAAGATTCAGGTGAGTTC
The DNA here is from genome assembly GCA_022376925.1 of Tragulus kanchil. NCBI lineage: Eukaryota > Metazoa > Chordata > Mammalia > Artiodactyla > Tragulidae > Tragulus > Tragulus kanchil. Next base: position 236,435,112 of record JAIOJX010000004.1, on the reverse strand, counting down.
TCTGTGATTCTCTTGGCTACCGTAGCTTCCAGTAACCCGTCCTTTTATGGCTATGCCTGATGCAGAAAGGCATTTATTTGGGGACATTTAATTTTGCATCTCTCTCATCAGGGAATCATTCTTCCCAGAAGGTCCACTAATAGCCCTCGCCCGTGCTGGATTACATGCTGGTGTGTGGACTGCAAGCAAGGCCTGGGAACTATTTACTGCTTTCCTTCCAGGAGGACTCTTCAGCAAGAGAAAACTGTGAGGGACATGGCAGATAGGTAAAAGGGCAATGATGTCTGTCTGGGGTGCTTGGTTTCATAATCACTTACCAATCCGTTTCCGTTTCCTCCTGACTTTGGTTTGAAGCACAATATAGCAGGTGCTGGGAGACATGTCTAGACGCCTCCTGACTCACCACCTAGAGCTCTACTTCTGAAATATAACTAACCTGCCCATGATAAAAACAACAATAGCAAAAAAAAGCAACAAAGAAAACTTGTTTTTTTTTGGCCAGGCTCACCCCTGCATGCACATGCTGTGATTAGAGAAAGGTACAGACATGAAAAAGAGCCAGGGTTCCATACTATGTCTTATCTTGACATTGTAACAAAAGTACATGCTCTCTCAATGATTTTCCCAGATGGAGCCACTTTTGATACGTGGTGTGTTGCTTCCTGCTTGTGCTGGTCATATGATTTTGCTCTACGTATTCCACATGGGAGTTAAATTTGGGGGCTTAAAAAAGGGATATTCCTGCGAAATCCTCTCTTCTTTTCAATAGTCAGTTATATCAAACTATCAAAATGATCAATTCCAATATGCACGTGTGTGTATATGTGTGTTAGGATGGATAAATGACAAAACATCTACTTGAGGATGTAATCAAAACCCTGCCCTTCTAAGCTGGTAAGTCAACCATGAGAGGAAAACCCACATCTAAACTTAATTAAAAAAGGATATTACCTGTTTTAATTGAAACCCTTTTCCAGCTGCCTCAGTGGCAAGGAAGGACAGCGGAGAACAGTGACCTGGGAGAAAGAACAGAGAGAAAAGAGCAATGGACCAGTTAAGCTTGGGGAATAGCACTCAGGAGGCTAGAACTAGTGACCTTATTAACAAGAAAGTTGTCAGTATTTGCAAATGGCATAGGAGAGAAACAAGAATCTCACTGAAATTAATGGATGAATATGCAAGCTTTATAAGCTGTGCCTAGAAAAACTGCAGAGATACATTTAGAAGTAAAACCAAAAAATAAAATGTGAACACTGCAGCACAGACAGGACTGCTATCAGGGGGACTGCAAGCAAGGCCTGGGAACTATTTACTGCTTTCCTTCCAGGAGGACTCTTCAGCAAGAGAAAACAATGGCAGATAGGTAAAAGGGCAATGATGTCTGTCTGGGGTGCTTGGTTTCATAATCACTTACCAATCCGTTTCCGTTTCCTCCTGACTTTGGTTTGAAGCACAATATAGCAGGTGCTGGGAGACATGTCTAGACGCCTCCTGACTCACCACCTAGAGCTCTACTTCTGAAATATAACTAACCTGCCCATGATAAAAACAACAATAGCAAAAAAAAGCAACAAAGAAAACTTGTTTTTTTTTGGCCAGGCTCACCCCTGCATGCACATGCTGTGATTAGAGAAAGGTACAGACATGAAAAAGAGCCAGGGTTCCATACTATGTCTTATCTTGACATTGTAACAAAAGTACATGCTCTCTCAATGATTTTCCCAGATGGAGCCACTTTTGATACGTGGTGTGTTGCTTCCTGCTTGTGCTGGTCATATGATTTTGCTCTACGTATTCCACATGGGAGTTAAATTTGGGGGCTTAAAAAAGGGATATTCCTGCGAAATCCTCTCTTCTTTTCAATAGTCAGTTATATCAAACTATCAAAATGATCAATTCCAATATGCACGTGTGTGTATATGTGTGTTAGGATGGATAAATGACAAAACATCTACTTGAGGATGTAATCAAAACCCTGCCCTTCTAAGCTGGTAAGTCAACCATGAGAGGAAAACCCACATCTAAACTTAATTAAAAAAGGATATTACCTGTTTTAATTGAAACCCTTTTCCAGCTGCCTCAGTGGCAAGGAAGGACAGCGGAGAACAGTGACCTGGGAGAAAGAACAGAGAGAAAAGAGCAATGGACCAGTTAAGCTTGGGGAATAGCACTCAGGAGGCTAGAACTAGTGACCTTATTAACAAGAAAGTTGTCAGTATTTGCAAATGGCATAGGAGAGAAACAAGAATCTCACTGAAATTAATGGATGAATATGCAAGCTTTATAAGCTGTGCCTAGAAAAACTGCAGAGATACATTTAGAAGTAAAACCAAAAAATAAAATGTGAACACTGCAGCACAGACAGCATGGGCAAATAAATGTGTTATGGGACAGTGAGAAGATAATACAGACCAGACTCAGGACAGCAACTATTATCTGGTCCATAGTGCTTCAGGATTCTTAATAACTTTTTAGTGAGGAGAAATTGGAAGTTATTCACCGGACCAGCTATAAGCCCATTATAGTTAATTATATGTGAATCAACACAGAAAAAAATATACATAATATAACCATGTCTGTGTAAAGGTATATGCATATACATATTTGTTCATATATGTGTATATATTTGCTCATATATGTATGTGTATGAGTCTGTATATATCTTAAACTTACTTAAAATGAATCCTTTAGCCACTGTTGAAACCTACATTGGATTGATTTTGCTCAACTATTACAGTCAAGTTTCTAAAGACAAAAATGGGAGAAACAAGAGTGCCTGAGATTGTTTTTTGGAAATATTTATTTTCATATATTTTGGCTACATGGGGTCTTAGTTGTGGCCTGCAGGCTCTTTTCATTGTTGTATGTGGGATCCAGTTCTCTGAGAAGGATCGAACCTGGGTCCCCTGCATTGGAACTGGTCCCCTCCCACTGGACCTCAAGGGAAGTCACTTTTTAAAACCAGTTAAAAACCAGTCTAAGCTCTGTTGTGCTGTGCTCTTTATTATAATAACTGGGGGGCATTTAGAGTGTCATGAGAAGATACAGCTTTCATTTTTAGGATTGGGAGACTTTGATTTATTGGAAGGAAGGAAAAATTTCACCTTATTCTGCATTTAAAGCATTTTCTGCATATTTGTTTGGTTCTTCCCAACATCAATATATTACAAAGACCTTGGGTTAGAAGTTGCTCCTTATTTTTGTTTTTTTTTTTTATTCTATATAGTACATACCTTGTAATAGGTGCACACACGATCTGATTAATATAGGTTTAGACTGCTCATTATTGGTTGGGTACAGTTTCTAACTCACTCTTCAGCACATTCAAAAATAATAAAGAGCTGTGCTTTAAATCAGCTTTAATTTATCATGTTAATTTTGATATGACATTAGTTCATTGCTACCATGGATGTTCCACGCCCTAAAATTGTACCAACTGACTCACCCATCAACCATGTGGCCTAAAAACCCACAGTGAGCAACTTTGGACCTGCCCTTTTAGAAAAAATACCAACAGCAGTCATTCTCGGGATGCAAAATACTATGTCTAAACATACACAAAAAATAAATGCTTCAAGATGCTTGTATATCTTTTGCTATCACATTAAAATTGTGTATGTATGTGTGTTTGCCCGCCCCTGTGTGTGTTTGTGTATCCAGATTTTTATTCCCCTACAGCAACACTAAGCTTCCCCTACAGAGAACGTATTTACTGAATTGGATATGAGCAGATCAGTTTTGTAGTCCGCACGTGTGTGTGTGTGTGTGTGTGTGTGTATCTATACAGATTTTTATTCCCCTACAGTAACCCTAAGTTTTTCCTGCAGAGGATATATTTACTGGATTGGACATGCACAGATCAGTTTAGTATTAAACTGCAGCCCAAGAATGCTGGTGTTGTCCACCGAAATTCGGAGGATATGACCTGCTGAGAGTTGTCCTTTCTCATCATTCAGGACAGCTGAGGGTTGGGTACCAGAATGGAGTGATGAGAGACACAGGTTTAAAGACTTGATCACGCGTATTTTAAAACAGGAAGACCCCTGTTAAAACCTTATAAACACATCAATCAACTCACAGTCAACAACCAAAAAGAAAATAGAAAGAGAGGAGAATTCTTGTTTGTTTACTCCTTTGCTATGTACTTTCAAAATACAATGGTGGGAGAAGGTAAGGTCCAATTTTTCCATAGATACTCCTTAGGGAATGTATTTGCGCAAAACAAAATAGTTTTTCTTTTTTTTTACAGCTCAACAGAAATAGAATTGGTAGCATTATTTTAGCTTAATGTGATTAGGTGGGAACATTCTTTTGTTATTCATTTCCTGTACTCTAAAGGTAGTGTTTAATGTAATTCTGTTTCACATGGATTTCTCTTTGACAAAGGGGAATGATTTTTAAAAAACTGAAAAATTTACCCACTCATTTCTAGGTAGACTTCTATTTTTATTAATAGACAAAAATACTTTGTTTCAAAAAACTAAAAGTACTTAGAACCTCTCCTTGTTGTAATATTCCTGTCTGGTAACTCAGGCATTAGAATTAGAAAGCATTCAATCCTTTTCCACAGAGAAGGAATGTGAGCAGTACAATGAATTGCTGAGCATTGTATACGTATTCTTGTACACAGGAACAGAAAAAAGGGGTTAAAAAGGCTTCTAAACATAGTAAAGAAAAATACCAACAGCAGTCATTCTCGGGATGCAAAATACTATGTCTAAACATACACAAAAAATAAATGCTTCAAGATGCTTGTATATCTTTTGCTATCACATTAAAATTGTGTATGTATGTGTGTTTGCCCGCCCCTGTGTGTGTTTGTGTATCCAGATTTTTATTCCCCTACAGCAACACTAAGCTTCCCCTACAGAGAACGTATTTACTGAATTGGATATGAGCAGATCAGTTTTGTAGTCCGCACGTGTGTGTGTGTGTGTGTGTGTGTGTATCTATACAGATTTTTATTCCCCTACAGTAACCCTAAGTTTTTCCTGCAGAGGATATATTTACTGGATTGGACATGCACAGATCAGTTTAGTATTAAACTGCAGCCCAAGAATGCTGGTGTTGTCCACCGAAATTCGGAGGATATGACCTGCTGAGAGTTGTCCTTTCTCATCATTCAGGACAGCTGAGGGTTGGGTACCAGAATGGAGTGATGAGAGACACAGGTTTAAAGACTTGATCACGCGTATTTTAAAACAGGAAGACCCCTGTTAAAACCTTATAAACACATCAATCAACTCACAGTCAACAACCAAAAAGAAAATAGAAAGAGAGGAGAATTCTTGTTTGTTTACTCCTTTGCTATGTACTTTCAAAATACAATGGTGGGAGAAGGTAAGGTCCAATTTTTCCATAGATACTCCTTAGGGAATGTATTTGCGCAAAACAAAATAGTTTTTCTTTTTTTTTACAGCTCAACAGAAATAGAATTGGTAGCATTATTTTAGCTTAATGTGATTAGGTGGGAACATTCTTTTGTTATTCATTTCCTGTACTCTAAAGGTAGTGTTTAATGTAATTCTGTTTCACATGGATTTCTCTTTGACAAAGGGGAATGATTTTTAAAAAACTGAAAAATTTACCCACTCATTTCTAGGTAGACTTCTATTTTTATTAATAGACAAAAATACTTTGTTTCAAAAAACTAAAAGTACTTAGAACCTCTCCTTGTTGTAATATTCCTGTCTGGTAACTCAGGCATTAGAATTAGAAAGCATTCAATCCTTTTCCACAGAGAAGGAATGTGAGCAGTACAATGAATTGCTGAGCATTGTATACGTATTCTTGTACACAGGAACAGAGGATTAATTACAAGTGCAGATGTTCCTAAATATGGCTTCTTGAAAGCATGCAGTATGAGTAAGAAAGGGTGAGAAGCACTATCTTTAATCAAAGTTATGTCCAAAAGTTCAAATCAGAAGCTAGCTTCTAACAAAAAGGAAGAATTATCAAAAGTTGTGTTTAGTTCTTATGTCTGTGCTATTTTATAGTATTTTACTCCTCTTATGCCTGTGCTATTTTAAGTATTTTAAATACTTCAAAGTATTTTGATCTCTTATTTAGTTGTTGCATTTTTCCTACTCATCATAATCTCTCTCCGTAGGTCAACTTTAAGTTAATATGTTATCTGTCTCATGGACTGTTTCTAATGTTAAGTTTTTCCTATAAGTAAATAAAGAGAGTTGTTACATGTTAAATTATAAGGATGATGTGATGTGAAATTTTGGTCTCAGTTACTCTCAAAATTATAAAAATATTTCCATGTATTCCACCAAATATAAAACAAGCTTTTGCAAAAACAATACTTTTTCCTTCCATGCTGCACTTACACACTGTAAGGTGTTTTTTTTTTTTATCCTGTTGCTTTTCTGATAATTATTAAAGTGACTTTCAACAAAATGTACATAAACCTTTACACTAAAACAAAAATGAAAAAAATAAACGGAACAGGGCTTCCTTGGTGATCCAGTGGGTAAGGATACCGCCTTGCAGTGCAAAGGGTGCTGGTTCGATCCCTGGCCTGGGAAGATCCCACGTGCCGCGGAGCGGCTGGACCGATGTGTCCAACTACCAACTACTGGAATGCATGCGCCCAGAGTTGGTGCTCTGCAGTGAGAAAGGCCACTGCAATGGAGGCCCACACAGGCCAAAAAACAAAAAAGATAAGTGAATGAAAGATCAATAGAAGTGGCCAAAACAACAACAACAACAACAAAAAGTAAATGGAACAGTAATTGTTATCTTGGGCGAAGGCACTTTCACAAGGTACTGTCTTCTTCCACTGGTTGTGAACATAAATGCAAAATGATAATCGTGTAAGTATAAAAATTTAGAAAATATTCATCAGTCTACTGGCTATGAACCTACATTTCACAATACACACTGCCAAATTCTGGAGACTTAATATATGTTACTCTCCTCAGAATATAACTTTTCATTAGCTCATTAAAAAAAAAGACAGAATAAGGCTATTTCTAATGACACCAAAGTACAAGGAGGTGCAAAAATTCCCCAGATAAAAAATCCAACAATAGCTCCACTAGGAAAAGAGGATCAATCTGTCAACATTACTTCTTTCATTTTCCAGCCTTGATTTTTATTAATCTGTAAAAACTTTTAAATGAAACATTTAATATTCTAGACATACAGTGAAATTAGTGCTTATACATAGGGATTTGAAATGAGACCAGAACACCACATAGAAAAGACCCTACATTTATAGATTTCCTCCAAATACCATTTATGTTGACAAAATGGCTTACAGCAGGATTGTCAGAGCTGGCACTTCACAACATGTCTGTGAATTCAGAATCTAAACCTGCAATTTTTATTTATTGTCACTAGGTGGTGGTGGTGCCCAAGTCATGGCTAACTAAGTCACCATACTGGAGCATCAGGCTTCCCTGCTGGCTCAGAGGACTTCCCTAGTGGCTCAGACTGTAGAGAATCCCCTTGGGTTCAATCCCTGAGCAAGGAAGATTCCCCTGGAGAAGAAAATGGCTACCCATTCTAGCATTCTCCTGGAGAATTCCCTGGACAGAGAAGCCTGCCAGACTAGAGTCCAAGGAGTGCAAAGAGTTGGACATGACTAAGTGACTAACATTTTCACTTAAGCACCAGGCATAATTGAGAAAGGATAAATGTGTTCTTCCTTTTTAAAGAAAAGAGATATAGCTTCTTGACAGGATGCAATATAGAAATAATTACATTGTATTCAGAGTAAATTTACTGAAAGGCATCAACTACATTGTATTCAGAGTAAATTTTCTGAAAGGCATCAACTATCTGTGGTTTTTCAATCGTCATGTATCTCTCCCATAGGGACAAAACTACTTATTTGTCAGGCTAAAGGCTTAAAAAAAACCCAATTTCTTTTTAAAATTTTGATGAAAGCCGAAACACACAGTGTTAGTTGTTTTAAGCCACTGTTTCTCAAGATGTGATTTGAAGACATGTATATTCTCTAGGGTTATTCAACATGCAAATTCTTGCTCATCACTCCAGGCAAATGTGGGGAGACAAAGAATGTATATGTGTATGTATTATATAATACATAGTATTATATTTGTACTATATATATATACTTAATTAATAGGATCACCAAGTAATTTTATGCACACAATGTTTTGAACCCCTAATTTAAGGATTTCAGTGTTTCACAGGCTGTTTTAAAATTTTCCCCTATTCACTTTTGAATAATGAAAACAGAAGATTAAATATAGATACACATTTATTTTAAATAATAGGAACTTTATAAACATATATAAGGATATATCACAAATAAATATATTTGCTTTTCTAATGTTTCTGCCCAGGCTCTAACTGTGCAATCTTTTTTTTTTTTTTTAAAGATTTATTTATTTTATTTTTTTTCATTTTTGGGCGGGGGTCGAGTTGGGGAGGGAGAGGAGCGGGCGGGCCACTTCTATTGGTCTTTCATTTCTCTATTTTCATCCGTCTTTGCTCTTTGGCCTGTGCAATCTTGATTTTTGTATAAGAGTGGTTGGCTGGGGCTTCCCTGGTGGTCCAGTGGGTAAGGACACCGCCTTGCAGTGCACAGGCGCCGGTTCGATCCCTGGCCTGGGAAGATCCCACGTGCCATGGAGCGGCTGGACCTATGTGTCCAATATTACGGAGTCGGAGCTCTGGGGCACACGCGCCCAGAGCCAGACTAGAGTCCAAGGAGTGCAAAGAGTTGGACATGACTAAGTGACTAACATTTTCACTTAAGCACCAGGCATAATTGAGAAAGGATAAATGTGTTCTTCCTTTTTAAAGAAAAGAGATATAGCTTCTTGACAGGATGCAATATAGAAATAATTACATTGTATTCAGAGTAAATTTACTGAAAGGCATCAACTACATTGTATTCAGAGTAAATTTTCTGAAAGGCATCAACTATCTGTGGTTTTTCAATCGTCATGTATCTCTCCCATAGGGACAAAACTACTTATTTGTCAGGCTAAAGGCTTAAAAAAAACCCAATTTCTTTTTAAAATTTTGATGAAAGCCGAAACACACAGTGTTAGTTGTTTTAAGCCACTGTTTCTCAAGATGTGATTTGAAGACATGTATATTCTCTAGGGTTATTCAACATGCAAATTCTTGCTCATCACTCCAGGCAAATGTGGGGAGACAAAGAATGTATATGTGTATGTATTATATAATACATAGTATTATATTTGTACTATATATATATACTTAATTAATAGGATCACCAAGTAATTTTTATGCACACAATGTTTTGAACCCCTAATTTAAGGATTTCAGTGTTTCACAGGCTGTTTTAAAATTTTCCCCTATTCACTTTTGAATAATGAAAACAGAAGATTAAATATAGATACACATTTATTTTAAATAATAGGAACTTTATAAACATATATAAGGATATATCACAAATAAATATATTTGCTTTTCTAATGTTTCTGCCCAGGCTCTAACTGTGCAATCTTTTTTTTTTTTTTTAAAGATTTATTTATTTTATTTTTTTTCATTTTTGGGCGGGGGTCGAGTTGGGGAGGGAGAGGAGCGGGCGGGCCACTTCTATTGGTCTTTCATTTCTCTATTTTCATCCGTCTTTGCTCTTTGGCCTGTGCAATCTTGATTTTTGTATAAGAGTGGTTGGCTGGGGCTTCCCTGGTGGTCCAGTGGGTAAGGACACCGCCTTGCAGTGCACAGGGCGCCGGTTCGATCCCTGGCCTGGGAAGATCCCACGTGCCATGGAGCGGCTGGACCTATGTGTCCAATATTACGGAGTCGGAGCTCTGGAGCACACGCGCCCAGAGCCGATGCTCTGCGACAACAGAGGCCACCACGATGGGAGGCCCACATGGGCTGAAGAACAAAGATGGATGAAAAATAAATAAATGAAAGACCAATGGAAGTGGCCCGCCCAACCCCCTCCCTCCCCAACCCGCCCCCCCAAAGAAACCATTAAAAAAAAAAAAAAGAGTGGTTGGCTGGCAAATAGATTAGACAAAGGTGGAATGAAAGCTAGAGGTGAGATGTTAGTAAACCCCTAGAGAAAGTCACAGCAGCAGGGAATGGTTTGTGGATATTTTCAAAAATCGGAAACCTTGACTCCACCGCTGAGCTTCTACATACAAATCTAACTAAAGTACATCTTAGAAATCTGTTTTAGGAAAACTTCACAATTCATTCTGATGCACAGTCTCAGGTAAAACACTATTATAGAAGGATGCTAGAAACAATATTACTAGGATAATTTAGTCAAGACAGAGAGATTATTATTATAGGAATTTCGGCAAAACAGAAGATTAGGCATTGGACAGATACTAAATAGACTGCGGTAAAAATCAGTCAAAAAGAAAGCTGAGGGGCCCTCCCTGGTGGTCCAGTGGGTAAAGAGTCCACCTTGCAGTGCAAGAGGCACAGGTTTGATCCCTAACCCAGGAGGAGCCCATGTGCAGCGGAGCAGCTAGGCCAGTGTGTCCAATTATGAGCCAGTGCTCTGGAGCGCATGAGCCCAGAGCCAGTGCTGTGCAACAAGAGAGGCCACTGTAATGGGAGGCCCACACAGGCCAAAGAACAGAGATGGATGAAAATAAACAAAAAACCAATAAAAGAGATCAAAATTTAAAAAAATAAAAAAGAAAGCTGAGATGTAAACATGAGAAAACTACAAATGCTAGAGAAATAGGGACGCTTCCCCTCCTAAGAGTAAGACTGGGTTTAGATTTGAGGATAAAAGTGAGCCTTCAGATGTGGGACAAAGAGCCCTTGATACAGGAATTGAAGGAGATTTGGGTATTAATCAGAGAGTCAAGGAGGTCATTACAATAACCTTTTCTGGAATTTTTGGCTCATTATAGAAAATTCACTTTGCATGAGCCTGAAAATTCTCTAATGAGTTAAATTAACAGAAGATGGGAAAATTTTTTTAATTATTGCCTTTATTTGGAAAACACTCTCAATTTTAACCTGCTCTGAATCAGTATGTAAAACTTTCAAAAGGAACAAAACCAACAGCAGCTCTTCTTGGCCTAGCAACTAAATCACAGATCCTGGTCCATCAATCTTCATGCCTGACACTCGCTCTGTTTAGTTGACTTTAAATGGACGTATGATCAACGAATGCCTACTAGCTCAATATTTAGACAAGAAAACCCAAAATAACTACCTCTAACTTCGCCAGTGTTTATAGTAAGAAGAGCAGCAAAATGTATAAAATAGGGCACTAGAAGTGGCCTTAGTTTTTTTTTTCATTAAAAAACACTTTATGTTGATCACAAAGTGAAATGAAGTTTGTTTCCCTCTCATATCTAGCTTGGATACCAGCTGTAATTCTGTTGGCTGTTTCTCAGCCAAATACGACAGAATCATTGTCCTTGGAATTTAATCTACTCTTCCAAAGAAGCCTCTGCTTGCAGAGGCTTGTGTAAGTCCTTACGTCAAGAACACACGGAAAAAAATTGGCATTGGACAGATACTAAATAGACTGCGGTAAAAATCAGTCAAAAGAAAGCTGAGGGGCCCTCCTGGTGGTCCAGTGGGTAAAGAGTCACTTCATGCAAGAGGCACAGGTTTGATCCCTAACCCAGGAGGAGCCCATGTGCAGCGGAGCAGCTAGGCCAGTGTGTCCAATTATGAGCCAGTGCTCTGGAGCGCATGAGCCCAGAGCCAGTGCTGTGCAACAAGAGAGGCCACTGTAATGGGAGGCCCACACAGGCCAAAGAACAGAGATGGATGAAAATAAACAAAAAACCAATAAAAGAGATCAAAATTTAAAAAAATAAAAAAGAAAGCTGAGATGTAAACATGAGAAAACTACAAATGCTAGAGAAATAGGGACGCTTCCCCTCCTAAGAGTAAGACTGGGTTTAGATTTGAGGATAAAAGTGAGCCTTCAGATGTGGGACAAAGAGCCCTTGATACAGGAATTGAAGGAGATTTGGGTATTAATCAGAGAGTCAAGGAGGTCATTACAATAACCTTTTCTGGAATTTTTGGCTCATTATAGAAAATTCACTTTGCATGAGCCTGAAAATTCTCTAATGAGTTAAATTAACAGAAGATGGGAAAATTTTTTTAATTATTGCCTTTATTTGGAAAACACTCTCAATTTTAACCTGCTCTGAATCAGTATGTAAAACTTTCAAAAGGAACAAAACCAACAGCAGCTCTTCTTGGCCTAGCAACTAAATCACAGATCCTGGTCCATCAATCTTCATGCCTGACACTCGCTCTGTTTAGTTGACTTTAAATGGACGTATGATCAACGAATGCCTACTAGCTCAATATTTAGACAAGAAAACCCAAAATAACTACCTCTAACTTCGCCAGTGTTTATAGTAAGAAGAGCAGCAAAATGTATAAAATAGGGCACTAGAAGTGGCCTTAGTTTTTTTTTTCATTAAAAAACACTTTATGTTGATCACAAAGTGAAATGAAGTTTGTTTCCCTCTCATATCTAGCTTGGATACCAGCTGTAATTCTGTTGGCTGTTTCTCAGCCAAATACGACAGAATCATTGTCCTTGGAATTTAATCTACTCTTCCAAAGAAGCCTCTGCTTGCAGAGGCTTTGTGTGTTACCACAGCATGTGTCCTTACGTCAAGAACACACGGCCTTTCCTTCAGAGTGTAACACATTGTCCTATTTTCCCTGAAGTAACTGAATAAGGAAGTGATTTAAAATTCAGTATCACACCTGGCATTCCATTCCTACATTTCCTGCACAGTGCTTTGGAAAAGGCACTAAAAGAAGCCCCACAAAAGCGACGTCAGTACATTGGAGACTGTTGTTGGGAATGTTTTGGTCAAGAGGCAGCAGCGGAGCAGTGAAAGGAGGGCCATTTTCTGAGTGTGTCATTTTCTCATTTTCATGCATTCATTTACCCTCACAAAGAGCACTTGTTCATACATATTACTGAATTCTTTGGACCGGGAGACAAGGGGACTTTCCTGGTGGCTTAGTGATTAAGAATCTGCCTTGCAATGCAGGAGACATAGGTTCAATCTCTGATTAGGAAATGAAAATCTCACATGTCACAGAGCAACTAACCGCATGCGCTGCAACTGCTGAGCCGTGCCACAACTGGAGAGTCTGTGCATCACAAGGGACAAGGGAAGATCCTGCATGATGCAACAATGATCCTAAGTGTCACAGCTAAGACCCAATACAGCCAAATAAATAAATATTTTTTAAAAAATAAGAGCAGAATGATAAAGATAAATGCCAACTCATCCTTTTCGTTAATATTTTTTGAAAAGGAAAAAAGACACATGAGCCCAATTATCCTTTATCAACTAAAGGACAGTAATATTAGAACTCAGGGGAAAAAAAGAAATATTGAGTGCTTGTAATTTGCAAGGTTGTATCATTGGCTATATGAGAGGCAGATAAAGAAGAAAGGTTAGGCTGTAAGGAAAGGCTAGAATTTAATTACATATTTTCTTGTTCTCCAAGTGTTTCACACATCATATTATGTCATATACATGTCCTATCACTTCAAAAAGTTTGGAAATTCAACTGTAGAGTAGATATTGAGTGAATTCCCAAGTATTCCTTACAAAGAATGGGAGAAATTTTCTTAATGAATACTGCAGAAGCTTAAAAAAAAACACATTCCAAATGAAAGGTGCAAATAAAATATTTTAATTTCACTTGTGTATGAGTGTGTTAGTTGCTCAGTTGTGTCTGACTCTGCAATCCCATGGACGGCAGCCCACCAGGCTCCTCTGTCCATGGGATTCTCCAGGCAAGAATACTGGAGTGGGTTGTTGGATTTAAAACAATATAAGTAATAATACATACTCAAAAACCACACTGACCATATGAAATGTATAATGAAACATCAATATGCTCCCTTTCTCATCTTCACTTCTAATTCCATGAGTTAAGTGTACACCATGCAGTTTGATGTGGGAAACTGTATATTGTTATAGTTTTAATTTGCATCTCCCTGGTCAGTAATAGGACTTCCCTCATAGCTCAGTCAGTAAAGAATCTGCCTGCCCAAAAAAAAAGAATCTGTCTGCCAATGCAAGAGACCTGGGTTCAATTCCTGGGTGTGGAAGATCCTCTGGAGGAGGAAATGGAAACCCACTCTAGTACTCCTGCCTGGAGAATCCCATGCACAAAGGAGCCTGGCATGCTACAATGCATGGTGTCCCAAAGAGCTGAACACAACTAAAGTGACTAAGTATGAAAACTAGTAAGAATGAATGATTTTATGTTTATCAGGTACTTAAAATATGTTGACAATCTCTCTATTCAAAGTCATCATCTGATTCTTCACTAAAACTAGAAAGTAGAGATCCCTATGTAATGGTATCAAATAATTTTTTAGCACTCAAAGAATCACCTTTAAATATGTAGAGTTAAGATCTAAATTTAGTTATATTAGAACTCAGGGGAAAAAAAGAAATATTGAGTGCTTGTAATTTGCAAGGTTGTATCATTGGCTATATGAGAGGCAGATAAAGAAGAAAGGTTAGGCTGTAAGGAAAGGCTAGAATTTAATTACATATTTTCTTGTTCTCCAAGTGTTTCACACATCATATTATGTCATATACATGTCCTATCACTTCAAAAAGTTTGGAAATTCAACTGTAGAGTAGATATTGAGTGAATTCCCAAGTATTCCTTACAAAGAATGGGAGAAATTTTCTTAATGAATACTGCAGAAGCTTAAAAAAAAACACATTCCAAATGAAAGGTGCAAATAAAATATTTTAATTTCACTTGTGTATGAGTGTGTTAGTTGCTCAGTTGTGTCTGACTCTGCAATCCCATGGACGGCAGCCCACCAGGCTCCTCTGTCCATGGGATTCTCCAGGCAAGAATACTGGAGTGGGTTGTTGGATTTAAAACAATATAAGTAATAATACATACTCAAAAACCACACTGACCATATGAAATGTATAATGAAACATCAATATGCTCCCTTTCTCATCTTCACTTCTAATTCCATGAGTTAAGTGTACACCATGCAGTTTGATGTGGGAAACTGTATATTGTTATAGTTTTAATTTGCATCCCCCTGGTCAGTAATAGGACTTCCCTCATAGCTCAGTCAGTAAAGAATCTGCCTCCCCAAAAAAAAGAATCTGTCTGCCAATGCAAGAGACCTGGGTTCAATTCCTGGGTGTGGAAGATCCTCTGGAGGAGGAAATGGAAACCCACTCTAGTACTCCTGCCTGGAGAATCCCATGCACAAAGGAGCCTGGCATGCTACAATGCATGGTGTCCCAAAGAGCTGAACACAACTAAAGTGACTAAGTATGAAAACTAGTAAGAATGAATGATTTTATGTTTATCAGGTACTTAAAATATGTTGACAATCTCTCTATTCAAAGTCATCATCTGATTCTTCACTAAAACTAGAAAGTAGAGATCCCTATGTAATGGTATCAAATAATTTTTTAGCACTCAAAGAATCACCTTTAAATATGTAGAGTTAAGATCTAAATTTAGTTATATAGACAGTTCTCTTACTTAAGATTACAGTTTGCTATAGAACTAGTATTTTTAGCATCTGAAATTAAAGTATAGGTGTTGAATTATGCACATGTGCTTTTGCAGCTATATTTATGCATATTGGCATAGTATTTGGAGTCTCAGATATATATTTGGTTAACAAGTACTTGCTATAATTGTCAAAAATTAGATGTAAATACAAACTGGAAAAAAAAAATTAAAAGTATTTCTTGATGTGTGATCACCTACAAAAATCACCTATGTCAAATCAACAGGGGTGTTTCTTAAAGAAATTGATGTGTTTCCTCTCCTAGATCTACTAATAATCATTTTCTGGGAGATGCTCTGGAATGTGCATTTTATTAATAACAACCTCTCTACATTATTTTTATGCAACTCAAATTTTAAAAATCACTTGATTTGAGGGACTAATGTGACAGTTATGTTTGTTTGAGATAAAAATTAATCTAACATGAAAGCTAATTTTGCATATAAATTCTAGAACACTTCAAAAATAAATGAAAATACTTTGCTGCAAACATCAGCTTATTTTAATAAGCATTAAAATGTTTGTAGGCACTGATGGATTTTCTCAGAGGATCAACAAAGTATATATCAAAAAGTTTTTTTACTATTTCAGGAGACTTTTAATATTATAAAATAAACAAACTATTTTTTCTCAGTTTTTTAAATTTTAAGTAACCATCAAAGTCTATGTTGCTCACTAGGAAAGCCAATTAAAACTAAAGGACATTGTTTTAAATAACAAAGGACCGGGGCTTTCCTGGTACCTGAGTAGTAAAGAGTTCACTTGCCAATGCAGGAGACAGTTTGATCCCTGATCCGAGAAGATCCCACATGCTGCAGAGCAACTAAGCCCATGAGCCACAACTATGGAGCCTGTGCTCTGGAGCCTCAGAGTAGCAACTATGGAGCCCATGTGCGGGAACTACTGAAGCCTGTGTACCCTGGAGCCAGAGTTCCACAACAAGAAAAGTCACCACAACAAGAAGATCCCATATGCTGCGGAACAACTAAGCCCGTGAGCCACAACTCTGGAGCCTGTGCTCTAGAGCCTTGGAGCTGCAACTGTTGAGCCCATGTACTGCAGGTACTAAAGCCAGTGAGCCCTAGAGCCTGAGTTCCACAACAAGAAGAGTCACCACAACAAGAAGCCTGCTTACCTCAACTAGAGAGTAGCCCCCACTCCTTACAACTAGAAAAGAGCCTGTGGCAGCAGTGAAAAACCCAGAATAACCAAATAAATAAATAAATAAAATAATGCAGAGAATAATTATTTTTTAAAAATAATAAAGGACCAAGACAGATTTGGGCTTTGAGTTTAACTATGTGACATAATTGTTAATCATAACTTCAGTATTTTGAACTCAAGTTAAATAATCTATGAAATGGGACTTACGATGATCTGTTTCAGAGAGTTTTCTTGGTCCATGAAGAGCCTTTGTTAACCATCAGGATTTTTTTTTTTAATTTTGGCCTCTTTTATTGATTTTTAACCCATTTATTTTCATCCATCTTTATTCTTTGACCTGTGTGGGCCTCCCATTGCAGTGGCCTCCCTCTTTGCAGAGCTTGGCTCTGGGCACATGCACTCCAGAGCATGGGCTCTTAATTGGACACACCCTTCCAGCTGCTATGCAGCACGTGGGATCTTCCCTGACCAGGGATCAAACCAGTGCCCCTTGAACTGCAAGGAGGACTCTATCCACTGGACCATCAAGGAAGTCCCATCCAGTGTTGATTGGTACTATTATTTTAACAATTCAGTAACACTCTTAAATAAGAATTTAACAAGAAAGTCATTAGCAAGATGGTGGAAGAGGAGGGTCCAGCCTTCATCTCACCATGGACATTTCCCCATAGAAATACTAGTTTGGCACCCAGTCACAGGAGAGAGTATCTCTGTGGGAGCCCCTGAGTCCAGCTGAGGGGGACAGCTCTTCTTGGCCCATAGTTTTCCTCATGGAGGAAAGAAGGAGCAAAGTGAGTACCAGGCCTCCCCAGCCCTGCATGATACTGTAGAGAAGGTTCATTTCTGTCTCACTCCACATCAAACACTGAGGGATTGGGCTTGGCTACGTCACCTGGAGACAGCTCAGAGCAGCAAGAAGGCAGGAGTCTCATAGCAACTGATGTGATCGCAAAAGCTGGGTGTGGATTCTGCTAACCCACTCAGGGCCTCCACCAAGAGACTCACCCATGAACCCCACAGGAGGGCTTACATATAGAATTTCTATCAACCGATCGTTGTGTATCTCAAGAACCCCGTTTGCTACTCCAGGGCTGGCTCTCCACAAAACTCAGGGCATTGCACTTCATGTGCCCCCATCGAGGGCTCTGCAAGCCCATGCAAACAGCGCATGGATCTCACTCTCAGGTGCAGATCTTACAGTAAGCCAAAGAAGATATACTGACAGTCAACAGATACATGAAAAGATGCCCACCATCACTAACCGTCAGGCAAATGCTAATCAGCACTACAATGAGGTATCACCTCACACATGTTTGAGTGGTTATTACCAAAAACATAAGAGATAACAAGAGTTGGCCAGGGTGTGGAGAAACAGGAGAATTAGTGTGCTGTTGGTAAAACTGTAAATTGGCTCAATCACTATGGAAAATAGTGTGGAGATTTCTCAGAGTATTGAACAAATAGAACTACCATATGATCCAGCAATCTTATTCCTAAGTGTGCACGCAAAGGAAATGAAGTCACTCTCTCTAAGGGATTTCTGCACCGCCACAGTTATTTCAGCATTATTCACAATAGCCAAGACACAGAAACAACCTAAGTATTCGCTCATGAATGAATGGACAAAGAATATGTGATATTTTAATGGTTTATTCAGCCATGAGAAAGAAAGAAATATTGACATTTGTGACAACATGGATAAGTCATTAGCAAGATGGTGGAAGAGGAGGGTCCAGCCTTCATCTCACCATGGACATTTCCCCATAGAAATACTAGTTTGGCACCCAGTCACAGGAGAGAGTATCTCTGTGGGAGCCCCTGAGTCCAGCTGAGGGGGACAGCTCTTCTTGGCCCATAGTTTTCCTCATGGAGGAAAGAAGGAGCAAAGTGAGTACCAGGCCTCCCCAGCCCTGCATGATACTGTAGAGAAGGTTCATTTCTGTCTCACTCCACATCAAACACTGAGGGATTGGGCTTGGCTACGTCACCTGGAGACAGCTCAGAGCAGCAAGAAGGCAGGAGTCTCATAGCAACTGATGTGATCGCAAAAGCTGGGTGTGGATTCTGCTAACCCACTCAGGGCCTCCACCAAGAGACTCACCCATGAACCCCACAGGAGGGCTTACATATAGAATTTCTATCAACCGATCGTTGTGTATCTCAAGAACCCCGTTTGCTACTCCAGGGCTGGCTCTCCACAAAACTCAGGGCATTGCACTTCATGTGCCCCCATCGAGGGCTCTGCAAGCCCATGCAAACAGCGCATGGATCTCACTCTCAGGTGCAGATCTTACAGTAAGCCAAAGAAGATATACTGACAGTCAACAGATACATGAAAAGATGCCCACCATCACTAACCGTCAGGCAAATGCTAATCAGCACTACAATGAGGTATCACCTCACACATGTTTGAGTGGTTATTACCAAAAACATAAGAGATAACAAGAGTTGGCCAGGGTGTGGAGAAACAGGAGAATTAGTGTGCTGTTGGTAAAACTGTAAATTGGCTCAATCACTATGGAAAATAGTGTGGAGATTTCTCAGAGTATTGAACAAATAGAACTACCATATGATCCAGCAATCTTATTCCTAAGTGTGCACGCAAAGGAAATGAAGTCACTCTCTCTAAGGGATTTCTGCACCGCCACAGTTATTTCAGCATTATTCACAATAGCCAAGACACAGAAACAACCTAAGTATTCGCTCATGAATGAATGGACAAAGAATATGTGATATATGTTTGAAATGGAGTATTATTCAGCCATGAGAAAGAAAGAAATATTGACATTTGTGACAACATGGATGAATCTTGAGGACATTATGTTAAGTGAAATAATTTTGACAGTTATTGTCTAAAGAAAGACATGCTGAATGATTTCACTTATGTGTGAAATCTTGAAAAAGCTGACCTCAGGCAACAGTAGGCTGGTGGTTGCCAGGTATATCAGAGTAGAGGGAAGGAGATGCTGGTTAAAGGGCACAAGCTTCCAGTTATGAGTACATTCTGGGACTCTAATGTACAGCATGGTGATTGTAATTAACAATACTGTACTGTATATTTGAATGTTGCTATCAGAGTAGATCTTAAAAGTTCACACCATGCACAGCAGACAATAATTATGTGAGGTGATGAGTGTGCTAACTTTCACATGTGGCAATCATTTCATAATACATGTGTATCAAATCATGTTGTGCATTATAAATGTACAAATCGTGTTGTACATTATAAATTTGGGGGGTTTGCTAACCCAACTCTTTCCTCCATGAGCTCAATAGTAGAAAGGAATTTGTCTTGTGTATTTACTCCCTCTCTGTAATTGCTGGATCCCCCATCAAGTTTAGATTTCATGGTTTATCATGTCAATTACTGTATTGCTGATTCTCACATCTTGTTTTTCTGTTTTTTAAAATTATATCTATCAAAATATTATCTTTATTTTTACATGAAATGATGCATCTGTCTTATCTGTGCTTGAAGTCAGGAAACTGGGTGCTTCTGGAGCAAATCACACAAAGGATAAATTGGTATCTTTATAAAGTAATGGTCATGTACCTCAACTGTGCCTTGAATGTATTGTGAGATTTTATTCAACACCCACTCCCATACCACACACACATTAGCTTTTCACACCTTCTTTTCTCCTTAGCCCATAACACCTACACCTCACCCCCTCATTCTCAGCAAATGTTTTCACCTCTTACTTTCAGAGAAAATACATCAACAGAATGAAAATGCCTTAACTTTCCATTGGCAAATACCCATATCTACTAGCAACTGCCCCCCCTACGCCCTCCTGTTGTACTTATTAAGGTACCCCTCCTCTGCTTCAGGGCCCCATCACCTTCCTTATTCTGGATCTACCCTCTGCCCTCTTTTCAGAAGGTCTGCCCCTTTAAGTACCCCTTCACGCTTGGATCTCTTCAAACGTCTCTTGCCCTGCCACATACTCCCATGAGACATATTCAGGTCCTTCTTCCACCTTAAAAATCCTCTGACCTCACATCTCAGCCCATCCATGGTCATAATATGCCATTCCTTTCATCATCACACTTCTTTTAAGAAATTTTCTGCCCTTAATGTCTTCACTCCCTTACCTCCTATGCGTTCCTTAGTCCATTCAAGCTTGACCTCTGTTTGTACCACTCTGTTGAAATGACTGCTGTTAAAGCCATCAAGGACTACGGTTGCCACATCACTGAACCACTTTCACTGGAAAAGCAGGCTTACATGAAGACAGTCCTGGGAAAACTGGAGCACACCTTCTCCTTATCCAATGATCTACCTGTTACTACAACTAGTAACATTTTGTCCTCATTATATTTCTCAGAAGCATTCGGCTGGCGGCTCTCTTGTCTTCCAGTAAATCCCTCCTTCCTCTCTCCCCATTCATTCTCAGTACTTTCTTATTTATTGAACATCAGATAAGAGAGTGGTTTTAGATGCCAGTCATTTTCCTAATGTATACTCTGATTATATAACTTCATGAATTCCCATGGCATGTATTTTCATCCCTACATCAATGGCATTTAAAGTTGCACATCTTGTTTTTCTGTTTTTTAAAATTATATCTATCAAAATATTATCTTTATTTTTACATGAAATGATGCATCTGTCTTATCTGTGCTTGAAGTCAGGAAACTGGGTGCTTCTGGAGCAAATCACACAAAGGATAAATTGGTATCTTTATAAAGTAATGGTCATGTACCTCAACTGTGCCTTGAATGTATTGTGAGATTTTATTCAACACCCACTCCCATACCACACACACATTAGCTTTTCACACCTTCTTTTCTCCTTAGCCCATAACACCTACACCTCACCCCCTCATTCTCAGCAAATGTTTTCACCTCTTACTTTCAGAGAAAATACATCAACAGAATGAAAATGCCTTAACTTTCCATTGGCAAATACCCATATCTACTAGCAACTGCCCCCCCTACGCCCTCCTGTTGTACTTATTAAGGTACCCCTCCTCTGCTTCAGGGCCCCATCACCTTCCTTATTCTGGATCTACCCTCTGCCCTCTTTTCAGAAGGTCTGCCCCTTTAAGTACCCCTTCACGCTTGGATCTCTTCAAACGTCTCTTGCCCTGCCACATACTCCCATGAGACATATTCAGGTCCTTCTTCCACCTTAAAAATCCTCTGACCTCACATCTCAGCCCATCCATGGTCATAATATGCCATTCCTTTCATCATCACACTTCTTTTAAGAAATTTTCTGCCCTTAATGTCTTCACTCCCTTACCTCCTATGCGTTCCTTAGTCCATTCAAGCTTGACCTCTGTTTGTACCACTCTGTTGAAATGACTGCTGTTAAAGCCATCAAGGACTACGGTTGCCACATCACTGAACCACTTTCACTGGAAAAGCAGGCTTACATGAAGACAGTCCTGGGAAAACTGGAGCACACCTTCTCCTTATCCAATGATCTACCTGTTACTACAACTAGTAACATTTTGTCCTCATTATATTTCTCAGAAGCATTCGGCTGGCGGCTCTCTTGTCTTCCAGTAAATCCCTCCTTCCTCTCTCCCCATTCATTCTCAGTACTTTCTTATTTATTGAACATCAGATAAGAGAGTGGTTTTAGATGCCAGTCATTTTCCTAATGTATACTCTGATTATATAACTTCATGAATTCCCATGGCATGTATTTTCATCCCTACATCAATGGCATTTAAAGTTGCACATCCATCCTTGACTTCTCTGGGCATCAGAGGCACAGAAAATCAGTTGACTATTTCAGTGGGAAGTTTCATGCGTGTACTGAAACATGAGGGTACTCCAGACAGGCAAATAATTTGGCACTTCTTTTAATGTTCTTTAAATATTTGCTAATTATCTTTCATGAGAGGAAGAAGAAATTATTATGCAGAAACATACATCTACTAAATTATCTTGTATAGATTATTTGAAAACAACTGACAATAACTCTACTACTGTTGGTCTTTTCCTCTTGTAGGATTCCAAACATTTTTATTAGAAGTAATAAAAAATTTAAAGAGATTTAATAACTGTTCATCTTGGAGAGCACAGAAACACCAAGATTCTCAAAGGCATTGAGGCCTGACTCATTATTGATTCTCTGTGGTCATTATTAATAGACTTATTCTAATTACTCTGTCAATGTCTTTATATCAAAAAATACTTAAAGGAATATTTGAAGAAAGTTTAGAATAATAGAAATCAGAAGCAATGACTTTGTTACGGGTCACATAGCAATGTGGAGACACTTCAATCTTAAAATTTAGTTCCCATGAGATAACTAACGAGGAAAGTCTTTACTTAAAGTAAAATATATACCTGTGCACAGACATAGAAGTGTCTATTCTTATTGAATGCATACTCTTTCCCAAGTACTATACCAGAGGTTTTATATTAATATAAGATGATGGTAAATCAACCAAGTTTTCATGTCACCAAGATCTGGATTCAAAATCCCATGTGATCACTTATTAATAGTACTACTTTGTACAACTTTATTTCTGATTTCCACGAGGATCATTTTCCTTGTGCAAATTAAGAAGAAATTTTATTTTGTTAGGCTCCAAAATCACTGTGGATAGTGATCATAGCCATGAAATTAAAAGACATTTGCTCCTTGGAAGAAAAGCTATGACAGCATATTAAAAAGCAAAGATATCACTTTGATAACAAAACTGTGTATGGTCAAAGTAAGTGTTTTCCAGTCATCATGTACAAATGTGACAGTTGGACCAAAAAGAAGGCTGAGTACCAAAGAGCTGATGCTTTTGAACTATGGTGCTGGAGAAGACTCTTGAGATTCCCTTGGGGTGCAAGAAGATCAAACCAGTCAATCCTAAAGGAAATAAACCCTGAATGCTAAAACTCCAATATTTTACCACTTAATACAAAGAGCAGACTCACTGGAAAAGACCCTGATGCTTGGAAAGATTGAAGGCAAGAAGACAAAGGAGCGACAGAAGAGATTGAGGGCAAGAAGACCAAGGATGTGGGTAATTTTTTAAAACAATGAGAGGAAGAAGAAATTATTA
Organism: Tragulus kanchil; assembly: GCA_022376925.1. NCBI lineage: Eukaryota > Metazoa > Chordata > Mammalia > Artiodactyla > Tragulidae > Tragulus > Tragulus kanchil. The sequence continues at coordinate 236,411,433 of JAIOJX010000004.1, read as the reverse complement.
TGCAGAAACATACATCTACTAAATTATCTTGTATAGATTATTTGAAAACAACTGACAATAACTCTACTACTGTTGGTCTTTTCCTCTTGTAGGATTCCAAACATTTTTATTAGAAGTAATAAAAAATTTAAAGAGATTTAATAACTGTTCATCTTGGAGAGCACAGAAACACCAAGATTCTCAAAGGCATTGAGGCCTGACTCATTATTGATTCTCTGTGGTCATTATTAATAGACTTATTCTAATTACTCTGTCAATGTCTTTATATCAAAAAATACTTAAAGGAATATTTGAAGAAAGTTTAGAATAATAGAAATCAGAAGCAATGACTTTGTTACGGGTCACATAGCAATGTGGAGACACTTCAATCTTAAAATTTAGTTCCCATGAGATAACTAACGAGGAAAGTCTTTACTTAAAGTAAAATATATACCTGTGCACAGACATAGAAGTGTCTATTCTTATTGAATGCATACTCTTTCCCAAGTACTATACCAGAGGTTTTATATTAATATAAGATGATGGTAAATCAACCAAGTTTTCATGTCACCAAGATCTGGATTCAAAATCCCATGTGATCACTTATTAATAGTACTACTTTGTACAACTTTATTTCTGATTTCCACGAGGATCATTTTCCTTGTGCAAATTAAGAAGAAATTTTATTTTGTTAGGCTCCAAAATCACTGTGGATAGTGATCATAGCCATGAAATTAAAAGACATTTGCTCCTTGGAAGAAAAGCTATGACAGCATATTAAAAAGCAAAGATATCACTTTGATAACAAAACTGTGTATGGTCAAAGTAAGTGTTTTCCAGTCATCATGTACAAATGTGACAGTTGGACCAAAAAGAAGGCTGAGTACCAAAGAGCTGATGCTTTTGAACTATGGTGCTGGAGAAGACTCTTGAGATTCCCTTGGAGAGCAAGAAGATCAAACCAGTCAATCCTAAAGGAAATAAACCCTGAATGCTAAAACTCCAATATTTTACCACTTAATACAAAGAGCAGACTCACTGGAAAAGACCCTGATGCTTGGAAAGATTGAGGGCAAGAAGACAAAGGAGCGACAGAGGATGAGATAGTTAGATAGCATCACCAACTCAATGGACATGAATTTGAGCAGACTCCAGGAGATAGTAGAGGACAGAGGAGCCTGGTGGGCTACAGTCAGTGCAGTCAAAACTCATCAGACAAACCGAGGGACTGAACAATAAACAACAAAAATGAAGAAGAGTAAGGTACATAAATGTGATTGTTGAAAGATTTAAGATTATACGTAAAACACTTGATATAGTACCTGGTACATACTTCATAAGCTTTATCATCCTCTACTAGTAGCAGCAGAAGCAGTTGATATTATCTCTGGATCTGCTTCAGTCTTCATTTCATTTCTTATGTATCTTCATACCACTTCTACATACCAGATCATCATTCCCATTGTCCATAAGGAAACTGAGGCTCAGGGTAATCCACTTAATAGTTGGCAAAAGTGGGAGTTGAACTGGGTTCTAGCTCAGTTCTCTGAGAACTGTCAGTAGAGAACTGACTTCTTTTTTCCAAATCAATTTGCATAGATCATTGCTCACACAAACTCTCAGATCTACTGACTCATTTGGAATAAACAAGAATTTTTTTCTCATTATTTTTCTAAAATTAAAAAAAATATATTTTTACAGAGTTTTGTTGTTCACATACATGTATGTTCCCAGATCAGTCATATGCAAATCCATGTCCCCCTCCACCCTCCCCCCCCCTCCCAGTTCCCCCCATCCCACCCCTCCAGGCCATCGCACCATGCCCCTGCAGGATCCCCCATTCGCACAGAACAACAACAACAGCTATCTTTTGGAATAAACAAGAATTTTTTATGTGCCAATGATTTATTTCTTTATTGAATTGGGGACAGAGAGATAGATGTATCAAAGTACACGCAACAGTGGAGCTTCCTAGGTGGCTCAATGGTAAAAGAATCTGCCTGCCTATGTGATGGATAAAGGGAACACGTTTGATCACTGGGTTGGGAAGAGTCCCTGAAGGAGGGCATGGCAACCCACTTAAGTATTTTTGCCAGGAGAATCCCATGGACAGAAGAGCCTGGCAGGCCACTGTCCATGGGGTCGCACAGAATTGGATACTAAGCACACACACGCACATAAGTACCAATACCACAGTAAGAATCAAGCTACTGCAGTACATACACTTGTGATTGCATACACATACCTACATCATCAAGTCCATATTAAACTATATTTCTTAGAGATACTGAAGTACAATTCACTCAACAACAATTACCACATAAAACTGTGAATGTAGAGTGAAAGACTTACTACTTTGAATCCTTTTTTTTTTATTTTGCTTTTACAGAGTTTTGTTGTTTACAGCTCTATATAATCCCAAATCCGTCATAGGCATATCTTTGACTGCTCCCACCTGAGCCCCTCTCCCACTTCCCCCCATCCCACCCCTCCAGGTTGTTGCCTAGCCCCCATGTAAGATCCCTTAGTTCCATAGTACATTCACAATGGCTATCTTTTTTACACATGATAATGTAGGTTTCCATGTTAACTGAATCCTTTTCTGAGGTTCTGGTTTTTAAGTTTCTAATCTGTGCAATCTTAAATTTCCCTAGAGAATTCATCTATAGTATAAGGGTGTTCTGTTTTGTTGAAAAATTAAAGTGCATTATATAACTGACGTATCATTTATGTAACCAGAGTTGCTGGAGCTTGCTCCTGACACAGGCAAAGCCTCAAGAAAGCATCTGTGAATGTTCACCAGACAGTGTTATCAACAGAGAAACAACGCTGTGCCTAAAGTACCTTTCTGCCAGGGAAGAGTCAGGATGATTATATTTCTCCCAAGCTATATAGATAAAGATCTACAAGGCAGTATTTAATGCCACTTAAAATTGTAACCACAAGTTACTGCATGCATAGCTTTGTTGTCACCAATTCAAAAGTTGTTAAATTTTTCCAAGAAAATATATACATTTTCATGTATATATTCATCCTGTAAAACCTGGAATAGTAGTGAATAAATAAAAAAAGATTACTTATGTTTATTTCAGGTCTTGGTAGTCTGTTTAAATGTGTGAGTTTCATTGGTACCCTGGGTGAATAAAAAATTTAGTGTGTTTTTTCTTCTGTGCTAAGGCAAATTCTCTCAAACATACTTAGAACACAGGCCTAAGTAGATAAAACAGAAGATACTCTCTTGGTAAGCCATGGCAGTTCTACTCTTGCAAGGCAACTGGTAAACACACAGCAAGGAAGAGTATCTTTCCAATACTGTTCAGAAGGTATCTTCCTGAAGGTATTCTTAATTACATGTTAAAGTTCTCTGCATATTTCATCACTTAGTACTTGCCTGTGTGTGTATGTATCACTCACTCAATCATGACTGTCCTTTTGTGGCCTCATGGTGTAGCTGACCAGGCTTCTCTGTCCATGGGATTCTCCAGGCAAGAATACAGGAGTAGGGGCTTCCCTGGTGGTCTGGTGGATAAAGAGTCTGCCTTGCAATGCAAGGGGCACTGGTTCGATCCCTGGCTTAGGAAGATCTCACGTGCTGTGGAGCTGCTGAGCCGGTGTGTCCAATTAGAAGCCAGTGCTCCGAAGTGCATGCACCCAGAGCCATTACTCTGCAATGAGAGGCCACTGCAGTGGGAGGCCCACACAATGGGAGGTCAAAGAATAAAGATGGATGAAAAAAATAAGCTAATAAATAAAAAATTTAAAAATAGAATACTGGAGTGGGCTGCCATTTCCCTCTCCATAGCACTTGCCTACAGACCTATAAATCTATCGAAGAGTAACACATTGCAAATCAAATGTAGACAACCAAGACATGTTACGTCAAATCAAAATCTGTCTTGCAAACAAGCTGTTTGAGAAAGGTAAAGTTCCAAACTTTCATTGGCTTTTTTCCCCCAGTCTTATGGAGGAATAGTTGACATATTCCACTGTTTGTGTTTAAGACACTCACTATGATGGCTTTATTTACATATATTAAAGATTATTCCAAAGTACCTTTCGGGGAAGAGTCAGGATGATTATATTTCTCCCAAGCTATATAGATAAAGATCTACAAGGCAGTATTTAATGCCACTTAAAATTGTAACCACAAGTTACTGCATGCATAGCTTTGTTGTCACCAATTCAAAAGTTGTTAAATTTTTCCAAGAAAATATATACATTTTCATGTATATATTCATCCTGTAAAACCTGGAATAGTAGTGAATAAATAAAAAAAGATTACTTATGTTTATTTCAGGTCTTGGTAGTCTGTTTAAATGTGTGAGTTTCATTGGTACCCTGGGTGAATAAAAAATTTAGTGTGTTTTTTCTTCTGTGCTAAGGCAAATTCTCTCAAACATACTTAGAACACAGGCCTAAGTAGATAAAACAGAAGATACTCTCTTGGTAAGCCATGGCAGTTCTACTCTTGCAAGGCAACTGGTAAACACACAGCAAGGAAGAGTATCTTTCCAATACTGTTCAGAAGGTATCTTCCTGAAGGTATTCTTAATTACATGTTAAAGTTCTCTGCATATTTCATCACTTAGTACTTGCCTGTGTGTGTATGTATCACTCACTCAATCATGACTGACCTTTTGTGGCCTCATGGTGTAGCTGACCAGGCTTCTCTGTCCATGGGATTCTCCAGGCAAGAATACAGGAGTAGGGGCTTCCCTGGTGGTCTGGTGGATAAAGAGTCTGCCTTGCAATGCAAGGGGCACTGGTTCGATCCCTGGCTTAGGAAGATCTCACGTGCTGTGGAGCTGCTGAGCCGGTGTGTCCAATTAGAAGCCAGTGCTCCGAAGTGCATGCACCCAGAGCCATTACTCTGCAATGAGAGGCCACTGCAGTGGGAGGCCCACACAATGGGAGGTCAAAGAATAAAGATGGATGAAAAAAATAAGCTAATAAATAAAAAATTTAAAAATAGAATACTGGAGTGGGCTGCCATTTCCCTCTCCATAGCACTTGCCTACAGACCTATAAATCTATCGAAGAGTAACACATTGCAAATCAAATGTAGACAACCAAGACATGTTACGTCAAATCAAAATCTGTCTTGCAAACAAGCTGTTTGAGAAAGGTAAAGTTCCAAACTTTCATTGGCTTTTTTCCCCCAGTCTTATGGAGGAATAGTTGACATATTCCACTGTTTGTGTTTAAGACACTCACTATGATGGCTTTATTTACATATATTATGAAATGATTATTCCAACAGATTCAGCTAACATCCATGATATCATATAGATACAAAAAAAGAAAAAAGTGTTCTCCTTGTGTTGAGAATTTATAGGACTTACTCTCTGAACATTTTTATACGTTGTAAGCAGTGTTAATTGTAATCATCATGTTGTACCTTATATTCCTAGTACTTGTTAATCATACCTGGAAATTTCTAACTTTGACCACTGTCCTTCAATATCTCCTCTCTCCACCCTGTGTCTCTGGTAACCACATCAGATCGCTTTCTGTGACTTTGTTTTTGTTGTTTTTTCTTTAGATTCCAATTATAAGGGAGATCATGTAGTATTTTTCTTTCTCTGTCCAACTTATTTCACTTAGCATAAGGGCTTCAAGTTCCCTCCATTTTGTATAAATGGTAAGGTTTGCTTGGTTTTTATGGCTTGAGTAGTATTTCATTGTGTATATATACCACAACTTCCTTATTTGTTCATCCATCAAGGTGCACTTTGGTTGTTTCTGTGTCTTGGCTATTGTAAATATTGCTGTTAATGAATGAGGGGATGCAGATACTTTTTGAAGTCAATGTTTTCATTTCCTTTGGCTACACTCCCAGAAATAGAATTGCTGAGTCATAAGGTAGTTCTGTTTTTAAGTTGGGAAGATCTTTTATGCTCTTTTCCATAGTGGCTGCTCCAATTTACAATCCCAACCACAGTGCACCAAGGTTGCCTTTTCTCCACATCTGTCAGTGCAGATCAGTCATTCAGTCGTGTCCAACTCTATGAGTCCATGGACTTCAGCACGCCAGGCTTCTCTGTCATTCACCATCTCCCAGAGCTTGCTCAAAAGCATATCCATTGAATTGGTGATGCCATCTAACTATCTAAAAGCTTTTAGTGAAGTATCTACCTAACTATAAGTACTCAATAAGTGTTTGTTGAAAGGATGGAAGGGAAAGAGTTAGAGAGAAGGGAGGAAAGGAAAAGGAATTTGATTCTAAACTTAAATATAACCAGAGGGAGATTTCATACCCTCATAAAAATTATATAACTGAACTGTGAAGTTTGCTAGACAAATTTATTTATTTACCTTTTTTACATTATTTTGTGTTTCTCTCTCTCTCTCTCTCTCTCTATATATATATAATTTATATATATATCTATAAATATATATATTTATATATAAATATATATATTTATATCTATCTATCTATCTATATATATATATATATAGAGAGAGAGAGAGAGATTCTTTTTCTATTAAGAAATCTAGATGACATTTAATCTTAAAGTTGCAAAAAGTAAGCTGGAGAAGGTGGTGATATCTTTAAAAAAAAGCACATCCCTAAAACAATGCTGAAATTTTCCTCTGGCTGGTAAAATTATTATATGTGTTTGGCATTAGTTTCTGCCACCTCATTAAAGACCAGTGCCAAAGGAATCCCCAAACATCCATGTACTGTTTTACTTTGTCTTCAACGACAGTTGAAGCTTTAGTGCCTCCTGTTTCTTCTCAGCTGGAAAGGATATTCATTTCTGCCCAGCTCATAGTTTATCTCCCTTGCAGGGGAAGGGGCATTCTGCCATTAGATCTAAAACTGCCTTGACATGTTGTTATAATACCTCATGGATATGGAAAGTCTGTTGTGACCTAATGTGAGACATGGGAAGAGATGTGTGATCTGGCTGCTCCTGGATGTGTTCATACATCGACACAACAAACCATACTTTCTGTAGGTTGAGCGTGATAGCTGACACATAAATGAACTCTTACTAGCCTTTTATGTGCTGCTAAATTATATTACCATTTTCCTAAGAAATAATTGGGCTTAGAAGCCATTTTGCTGTCAGTCCTTCTCATACAACTTAATTCTGTAGTGGAATTATAACCACAAGAGTGTGCCTAAAAATTTCATTTGAGATAAAAAAAAAAGAATCAGCATAAATGTTTTACCTTTCTAAGACAAGATTTCTGGTATTTCTGCAATGCTACAAAAGGTCCCCATTATGGTAACCACAGAGGACTCAGGAGATGGCAATACTGTGCTTGATACTTCATCAAATTTATATATGATCCTCAGGACGGCCTTATTTTTTTAAAAAAAGATACTATAATGAGAAAAAAATGAGACTGAAAGATATAACTTACCTAAAGTCATAAAGCCAAAATTAATTCTCGTGTTGAATCCTGTCTGAGTAAAAGTGTTTGAAGGATGCGTTTATTCAATGTTAGTTTCATGGGCAAATTCAATACATCACTAGAAAAGGTTTAAGCACTATGCTAATCATGGCATCATCCTAGCACTGGGACTACACCAAAGGAGAGACCAGAAACAGTCTTTGTACTCATGGAGCTTCCAATCAACCAAGGAGACAGACATTTAAAAACTGTACTTAATAAGACAAAGATAATTCCACGTACAAGTGTTCACAGATTCCTCTCCCTCAGATAGTCAAATAGGAAATAAGAGCTCATTTTCCCAGTTTGTTCTCTCCCCACCCCAAATCAGAGAAAGGGAATTTTGATGAAGATGAAGATCAGTCTTTACAAAACCATTTATACTTATAATTTTATTATCAAATATTATTATAAAACATATATGGATAAGTAAATAAAGAACAGTAGATAGAACAACGATGTACCCACTGTTCTGGTCAAGAAATATCCTTTAAGATTCAGTCTGTTCATTGTTGATGTGCCAAAGAAGTCAGAGTCAGCTAAAATTCTGAAATAATCTCCAGAGTCATACTGGTCACTAATAAGAATAGCTTGCTAATAACTGGCTTCTCCTGGATGTGTTCATACATCGACACAACAAACCATACTTTCTGTAGGTTGAGCGTGATAGCTGACACATAAATGAACTCTTACTAGCCTTTTATGTGCTGCTAAATTATATTACCATTTTCCTAAGAAATAATTGGGCTTAGAAGCCATTTTGCTGTCAGTCCTTCTCATACAACTTAATTCTGTAGTGGAATTATAACCACAAGAGTGTGCCTAAAAATTTCATTTGAGATAAAAAAAAAAGAATCAGCATAAATGTTTTACCTTTCTAAGACAAGATTTCTGGTATTTCTGCAATGCTACAAAAGGTCCCCATTATGGTAACCACAGAGGACTCAGGAGATGGCAATACTGTGCTTGATACTTCATCAAATTTATATATGATCCTCAGGACGGCCTTATTTTTTTAAAAAAAGATACTATAATGAGAAAAAAATGAGACTGAAAGATATAACTTACCTAAAGTCATAAAGCCAAAATTAATTCTCGTGTTGAATCCTGTCTGAGTAAAAGTGTTTGAAGGATGCGTTTATTCAATGTTAGTTTCATGGGCAAATTCAATACATCACTAGAAAAGGTTTAAGCACTATGCTAATCATGGCATCATCCTAGCACTGGGACTACACCAAAGGAGAGACCAGAAACAGTCTTTGTACTCATGGAGCTTCCAATCAACCAAGGAGACAGACATTTAAAAACTGTACTTAATAAGACAAAGATAATTCCACGTACAAGTGTTCACAGATTCCTCTCCCTCAGATAGTCAAATAGGAAATAAGAGCTCATTTTCCCAGTTTGTTCTCTCCCCACCCCAAATCAGAGAAAGGGAATTTTGATGAAGATGAAGATCAGTCTTTACAAAACCATTTATACTTATAATTTTATTATCAAATATTATTATAAAACATATATGGATAAGTAAATAAAGAACAGTAGATAGAACAACGATGTACCCACTGTTCTGGTCAAGAAATATCCTTTAAGATTCAGTCTGTTCATTGTTGATGTGCCAAAGAAGTCAGAGTCAGCTAAAATTCTGAAATAATAATCTCCAGAGTCATACTGGTCACTAATAAGAATAGCTGCTAATAACTAGATATAATATTTGATGCAGTTTGTTTAATCACAAACAGTATGAGTAATCAAAGCATGTCAATAATCACTGGGTTTTTTTAAAGTTCTAATTGAATTATCTAGTTGATTAAAAAAAAAAAAACACCTTTATTTGGTAGTGCAAATGTTCAGTGTCCTTACCATGGTTAAGACAGAGGTGACAATTCATAAAAGATTCAGGCAGAAAATCAGAGCAGCTCCAGGTAAGTGGCCAACCTAATGCTACAAGGTCACAGCAGCTGAAAGAAAACGTTTCTAGCCTAAGTAAAGTTTATATAACTTAAAAAAACATACTGATCTTGAATCCCAGCTGATGTCTAACTCCTAGCAGAAACCTATTCATTCATGGCATGAAGTAAGTTATTCAAAGATGTTACCCCATATATCTACGGCATTAAAGAAAACATATATTAAAACAGTTCATTCAAAATTATGGAAAACACAGATGATTGTTTAGATGTTATTGTCAACAGTTCACTCATAGGCATTTGAAATCTGTTTTATTTCCTACCACAAAAAAAAGTTACTGTTTTATGAATAAACAGTTTAATTTTATACAAGCTTCTTTTCTCTAAATTATGGCAACCAGTTCAAAAAAATTCCTAAGCAACCAGGGAGTTTAGTCACAGATGTCAGCACCCCGTAGTAAAAGTAAAGGGCTCTGACTTCAAAGAGTTAGGGATGATTTGTCACAATGTAATAAAAAGAACAAATGCACAGACATCATCAGTAGCAGAAGGGGCCAGAAACACAGAAATGAACATGAGGAGATAAGTCAATGTCTGCTGGGTGCTGTGTTTTCACAATTGTTTCACTCTTCAGCAACCATCTAGACACCCATATTTAGCTTCCTTTTCTGTGCCTGTGACCACAAATTAACTTTATCTCTGATGACTTCCTCTCCTACCGCCACACCACTCTACTCAAACCTTCTTTTTGGCAAGCAGGAAGAGAAAGACTTTTATGGTTGGAGAGTTTAGCGGGGTTGATTTGTGCTTTGCAGTAACAATGCGTTCTTCCCACATTTATCTAGGAGCATCTCTAGGTCTCTGTCCTTTGAAGTTAGGTCCACCTTCAGATAGGCTCTTTCTACAAAAATGGCCCTAGGAAGGTACAGAGGTTGCATAGACCTCAATAACCACAAACTGAAAAGGAGATTCCTCTCTCTCCAGCATCTTTAACAATTCCTGAAAAATGATTCTGATTGACTAAGACTGGGTTCATGCTTGAAACCCATGGCCATGGAGAGAGATGGGGCATGCCTCAATCTGGGGCACCATAAGGGAGAGAAGGAATACTATCTGAAAGAAAAGAAGAAAGCAGCCTTTTCCCAGAATAGCAATGATGCAGTGCTCCAAAAAAGTCAATTCTAGGAGAAAGCTTAAAGGGAAACTAAGAGAACTAGGACCCTTGCAGTCTTCAAGTGACTTGAGTCTCATGTAGACAATAGCAAGACATCAAAGTATCAAAAAATAGTGCTTGGGGGCTTCCCTGGTGGTCCAGTGGGTAAGGACACCGCCTTGCAGTGCAAGGGGCGCCGGTTCGATCCCTGGCCTGGGAAGATCCCACGTGCCGTGGAGCGGCTGGACCAATGTGCCCAATTACGGAGCCGGAGCTCTGGGGCACATGCGCCCAGGGCCGGCGCTCTGCGACGACAGACGCCACCGCGATGGGAGGCCCACAGGAGCCAAAGAACAAAGACGGATGAAAATAGAGAAATGAAAGACCAATAGAAGTGGCCCGCCAGTCCCCCTCCCTCCCAACGTCACCCCCTAAAAAGATAAATAAATCAAATAAATGTTTAAAAAAAAAATAGTGCTTGGCAACTGTCTTTTACCAGATGGTAATCAGACATGACTGAAGCAGATTAGCACACCCATACAATTCTTGGGATAAAGAATAATGAAGTATTCAAAATGTTAACATAACAGGAAGCTGAGTGAGTGTTAGTCACTCAGTCCTGTCTGACTTTTTGCAATCCCATTGACTGTAGTAGCTCACTGGGCTCCTCTGCCCATGGAATTCTTCAAGAATACTGGAGTGGCTTGCCATTCCCTCCTCCAGTGGGTCTTCCCAACCCAGGGATTAAACCTGGGTCTTCTGCACTGCAGGCAGATTCTTTACCATCTGAGCCTCCAGGGGAGCTTCCATATCCTTAAAGCAGTTGGGAGAAAGTAGTCTTACTGCAGCCGAGAAGCCATTTGTTCAACAGGAACATTTTTCTGAGGCTCACAGAATAAGCAGTCATGTGGCAGGGGCTGGTGTCATGAAGGATGCCTGGGATGCCTCCTTTTGTGCAGAGAGGGAGAGATGTACAAGGTGCTCTCTTGCTCCCTCCCTCGAACCCCCCTCCAATGTTTCCCATTGGTTGGATGCAGCCAGAAGTAATTGACAATTTAAGTTCTCTGGAAAGGGGAAAAGAAGAAGGGCAGCCTTTTCCCAGAATAGCAATGATGCAGTGCTCCAAAAAAGTCAATTCTAGGAGAAAGCTTAAAGGGAAACTAAGAGAACTAGGACCCTTGCAGTCTTCAAGTGACTTGAGTCTCATGTAGACAATAGCAAGACATCAAAGTATCAAAAAATAGTGCTTGGGGGCTTCCCTGGTGGTCCAGTGGGTAAGGACACCGCCTTGCAGTGCAAGGGGCGCCGGTTCGATCCCTGGCCTGGGAAGATCCCACGTGCCGTGGAGCGGCTGGACCAATGTGCCCAATTACGGAGCCGGAGCTCTGGGGCACATGCGCCCAGGGCCGGCGCTCTGCGACGACAGACGCCACCGCGATGGGAGGCCCACAGGAGCCAAAGAACAAAGACGGATGAAAATAGAGAAATGAAAGACCAATAGAAGTGGCCCGCCAGTCCCCCTCCCTCCCAACGTCACCCCCTAAAAAGATAAATAAATCAAATAAATGTTTAAAAAAAAAATAGTGCTTGGCAACTGTCTTTTACCAGATGGTAATCAGACATGACTGAAGCAGATTAGCACACCCATACAATTCTTGGGATAAAGAATAATGAAGTATTCAAAATGTTAACATAACAGGAAGCTGAGTGAGTGTTAGTCACTCAGTCCTGTCTGACTTTTTGCAATCCCATTGACTGTAGTAGCTCACTGGGCTCCTCTGCCCATGGAATTCTTCAAGAATACTGGAGTGGCTTGCCATTCCCTCCTCCAGTGGGTCTTCCCAACCCAGGGATTAAACCTGGGTCTTCTGCACTGCAGGCAGATTCTTTACCATCTGAGCCTCCAGGGGAGCTTCCATATCCTTAAAGCAGTTGGGAGAAAGTAGTCTTACTGCAGCCGAGAAGCCATTTGTTCAACAGGAACATTTTTCTGAGGCTCACAGAATAAGCAGTCATGTGGCAGGGGCTGGTGTCATGAAGGATGCCTGGGATGCCTCCTTTTGTGCAGAGAGGGAGAGATGTACAAGGTTCTCTCTTGCTCCCTCCCTCTAACCACCCTCCAATGTTTTCCATTGGTTGGATGCAGTCAGAAGTAATTGACAATTTAAGTTCTCTGGAAAGATGTAAAGATGCATTTAGAAGTTCAAGAGACTGATTAAGGTACCCTTGAAAGATAAAAGGAAGGAGTAGCAAAGAGAGCCTGCAGACCCAGTGCTGAAATGGGACCTGTGAAAGGAGAGGGGGCAGATCAAAACATTGGGTACGAAGGGACTCAGAATGTTGTAGAGTCTTGAGAATGACTCAAACAATCCAACAGTTTTCTCTATCACATAAGTTGTCCACAAGGGAATTTTCTAACCCTCAGTCACTGGGGGCTGAACAAGAGGTCTAGGCTCTAATTCTGGAGCAAATCCTGAAGGCACCACACCTATTTGCTCTCATCTTCCCAAACTCACTAAGGCATGTTCCCTCTTGAAGGAAGGTAAGGACACCTTTTCCTCGAAGGCTGCTAAAGCGAGGGAGTCGGAGAAACTTAGATTTCTATGTTCATTCCCTGAAAACACAGAGAAGAGCATGAGGAAGAGAAAGGGGAAGAGATCCAGGGGCAAACACCTAAAGGCAAAACACACACAGGCAAAAGAAGGATTCACCGGAGTACAACAATCAGTAATTGTGATATATAATGCTTTTCTGTGTCTAGATTTGGGGGCATTGCTCTAAGATGAACACTGTTTAATAACTCTTCTTATGAAATCAGCTCTTCATCAGATAAAGCAAATTTCACAGTCAAGAACATTAAGAACTGACATGAACCACTTAAAAAGGAAGGTTGAGTGATGAATGAAGAATGCAAAGCTGGAACAATGCCACACCCCCACATCCAGTTTTTGTATCTACCTGGGTCTTCTGCACTGCAGGCAGATTCTTTACCATCTGAGCCTCCAGGGGAGCTTCCATATCCTTAAAGCAGTTGGGAGAAAGTAGTCTTACTGCAGCCGAGAAGCCATTTGTTCAACAGGAACATTTTTCTGAGGCTCACAGAATAAGCAGTCATGTGGCAGGGGCTGGTGTCATGAAGGATGCCTGGGATGCCTCCTTTTGTGCAGAGAGGGAGAGATGTACAAGGTTCTCTCTTGCTCCCTCCCTCTAACCACCCTCCAATGTTTTCCATTGGTTGGATGCAGTCAGAAGTAATTGACAATTTAAGTTCTCTGGAAAGATGTAAAGATGCATTTAGAAGTTCAAGAGACTGATTAAGGTACCCTTGAAAGATAAAAGGAAGGAGTAGCAAAGAGAGCCTGCAGACCCAGTGCTGAAATGGGACCTGTGAAAGGAGAGGGGGCAGATCAAAACATTGGGTACGAAGGGGACTCAGAATGTTGTAGAGTCTTGAGAATGACTCAAACAATCCAACAGTTTTCTCTATCACATAAGTTGTCCACAAGGGAATTTTCTAACCCTCAGTCACTGGGGGCTGAACAAGAGGTCTAGGCTCTAATTCTGGAGCAAATCCTGAAGGCACCACACCTATTTGCTCTCATCTTCCCAAACTCACTAAGGCATGTTCCCTCTTGAAGGAAGGTAAGGACACCTTTTCCTCGAAGGCTGCTAAAGCGAGGGAGTCGGAGAAACTTAGATTTCTATGTTCATTCCCTGAAAACACAGAGAAGAGCATGAGGAAGAGAAAGGGGAAGAGATCCAGGGGCAAACACCTAAAGGCAAAACACACACAGGCAAAAGAAGGATTCACCGGAGTACAACAATCAGTAATTGTGATATATAATGCTTTTCTGTGTCTAGATTTGGGGGCATTGCTCTAAGATGAACACTGTTTAATAACTCTTCTTATGAAATCAGCTCTTCATCAGATAAAGCAAATTTCACAGTCAAGAACATTAAGAACTGACATGAACCACTTAAAAAGGAAGGTTGAGTGATGAATGAAGAATGCAAAGCTGGAACAATGCCACACCCCACATCCAGCTTCTTCCTTTTGTAAATGTTGAAATTTCAAAAGAGACTGAGTCAGATGTCCCAATTCAGAAAACCAGTCTGTGACAACATCAAGGCTAGAAGTCCATTATTTTTTAACTTTTGCAAGATGCTCACATCAGGGATCTAACAATGGCTAGCTTAATTTAAAATGCTTGATACTTCTATACAACAGAAATTAGACAATTTTGTATTCAAGTATATCACCATGTGAGGCGTGAAAAAGAAACAAGCCTTATGGACAGTCTATTCCTTAAGGTGACTTTATTAAAAGTGAAATTCAGGGCTTCCCTGGTGGTTCAGTGGATAGAAAGACTGCCTTGCAGTGCAGGGGACACTGGTTCAATCCCTGGTCTGGAAAGATCCCAAGATCCCATGTGCTGGGGAGCAGCTGGGCAGGTGTATCCAATTAGGAGCCAGCGCTTTGCAGCACATGCGCCCAGAGCTGGTGCTCTCCAATGAGAGAGGCCACTGCAATGGGAGGCCCATACATGTCAAAGAATAAAGATGGATGAAAAAATTAATTAATTAATTTAAAATAAGTGTTTTTTTAAAAAAGTGAAATTCAAAACCACCAGCCCTCAAAATAAATAAGCATTTCTAATTTACTGCTTTGGCAGGTTTAACAAATCTCTAATATTTTGTAAGTGGTTAGGTTGAAATGAGTCAACCTAGGCCTGATCTATGGGGTTTCCCTGGTGGCTTGGCAGTAAAGGGGAGGAAACTTAGATTTCTATGTTCATTCCCTGAAAACACAGAGAAGAGCATGAGGAAGAGAAAGGGGAAGAGATCCAGGGGCAAACACCTAAAGGCAAAACACACACAGGCAAAAGAAGGATTCACCGGAGTACAACAATCAGTAATTGTGATATATAATGCTTTTCTGTGTCTAGATTTGGGGCATTGCTCTAAGATGAACACTGTTTAATAACTCTTCTTATGAAATCAGCTCTTCATCAGATAAAGCAAATTTCACAGTCAAGAACATTAAGAACTGACATGAACCACTTAAAAAGGAAGGTTGAGTGATGAATGAAGAATGCAAAGCTGGAACAATGCCACACCCACATGCAGCTTCTTCCTTTTGTAAATGTTGAAATTTCAAAAGAGACTGAGTCAGATGTCCCAATTCAGAAAACCAGTCTGTGACAACATCAAGGCTAGAAGTCCATTATTTTTTAACTTTTGCAAGATGCTCACATCAGGGATCTAACAATGGCTAGCTTAATTTAAAATGCTTGATACTTCTATACAACAGAAATTAGACAATTTTGTATTCAAGTATATCACCATGTGAGGCGTGAAAAAGAAACAAGCCTTATGGACAGTCTATTCCTTAAGGTGACTTTATTAAAAGTGAAATTCAGGGCTTCCCTGGTGGTTCAGTGGATAGAAAGACTGCCTTGCAGTGCAGGGGACACTGGTTCAATCCCTGGTCTGGAAAGATCCCAAGATCCCATGTGCTGGGGAGCAGCTGGGCAGGTGTATCCAATTAGGAGCCAGCGCTTTGCAGCACATGCGCCCAGAGCTGGTGCTCTCCAATGAGAGAGGCCACTGCAATGGGAGGCCCATACATGTCAAAGAATAAAGATGGATGAAAAAATTAATTAATTAATTTAAAATAAGTGTTTTTTTAAAAAAGTGAAATTCAAAACCACCAGCCCTCAAAATAAATAAGCATTTCTAATTTACTGCTTTGGCAGGTTTAACAAATCTCTAATATTTTGTAAGTGGTTAGGTTGAAATGAGTCAACCTAGGCCTGATCTATGGGGTTTCCCTGGTGGCTTGGCAGTAAAGAATCTGTCTGCAATGCAAAAGACCCAGGTTCAGTCCCTGGGTTGAGAAGATCCCCTGGAGGAGGGCATGGCAACCCGCTCCAGTTTCTTTCTTTCTTTTTTTTTAAATTAATTAATTTATTTATTTTGGGCAGGGGTCATGTTGGGGAGGGCGGTGGGCGGGCGGGCCACTTTTATTGGTCTTTCATTTCTCTATTTTCATCCATCTTTGTTCTTTGGCTCCTGTGGGCCTCCCATTGCGGTAGCATCTGTCGTTGCAGAGCGCCGGCTCTGGGCGCATGCGCTCCAGAGCTCCAGCGCTCCGGCTCGGTAATTGGACACATCGGTCCAGCCGCTCCACAGCACGTGGGATCTTCCCAGGCCAGGGATCGAACCGGCGTCCCTTGCACTGCAAGGCGGTGTCCTTACCCACTGCGCCACCAGGGGAAGTCCCGCTCCAGTATTCTTGTTTGGGGAATTCCACGGACAGAGGAGCCTGGGGGACTATAGTCCATAGCCTCACACATAAGCAGACGTGACTGAAGAGACTAAGCAGCTGTAACAAGCTTAATTCGTACTAATTAACAGTTGTTTATACATCTATTTAGTAGATTTCTCATTAAGAACAATGGCTTAACAATGGCATATTGAAAGGTGTCAGATTGAGAGTAATGTGTTGTAATAAAACCTCACTTAATTGTCTCTATTGGGTTGGTAGTACCATCCAATTACAGTTTCTTGAAGGTTTCTAAAAATATGCTATATTTTAATCCCTGGTCTGGAAAGATCCCAAGTGTGCTGGGAGCAGCTGGGCAGGTGTATCAATTAGGAGCCAGCGCTTTGCAGCACATGCGCCCAGAGCCGGTGCTCTGTGACAACAGAGGCCACTGCGATGGGAGGCCCACACGGGCCAAAGAATAAAGATGGATGAAAAAATTAATTAATTAATTTAAAATAAGTGTTTTTTTAAAAAAGTGAAATTCAAAACCACCAGCCCTCAAAATAAATAAGCATTTCTAATTTACTGCTTTGGCAGGTTTAACAAATCTCTAATATTTTGTAAGTGGTTAGGTTGAAATGAGTCAACCTAGGCCTGATCTATGGGGTTTCCCTGGTGGCTTGGCAGTAAAGAATCTGTCTGCAATGCAAAAGACCCAGGTTCAGTCCCTGGGTTGAGAAGATCCCCTGGAGGAGGGCATGGCAACCCGCTCCAGTTTCTTTCTTTCTTTTTTTTTAAATTAATTAATTTATTTATTTTGGGCAGGGGTCATGTTGGGGAGGGAGGGGAGCGGGCGGGCCACTTTTATTGGTCTTTCATTTCTCTATTTTCATCCATCTTTGTTCTTTGGCTCCTGTGGGCCTCCCATTGCGGTAGCATCTGTCGTTGCAGAGCGCCGGCTCTGGGCGCATGCGCTCCAGAGCTCCAGCGCTCCGGCTCGGTAATTGGACACATCGGTCCAGCCGCTCCACAGCACGTGGGATCTTCCCAGGCCAGGGATCGAACCGGCGTCCCTTGCACTGCAAGGCGGTGTCCTTACCCACTGCGCCACCAGGGGAAGTCCCGCTCCAGTATTCTTGTTTGGGGAATTCCACGGACAGAGGAGCCTGGGGGACTATAGTCCATAGCCTCACACATAAGCAGACGTGACTGAAGAGACTAAGCAGCTGTAACAAGCTTAATTCGTACTAATTAACAGTTGTTTATACATCTATTTAGTAGATTTCTCATTAAGAACAATGGCTTAACAATGGCATATTGAAAGGTGTCAGATTGAGAGTAATGTGTTGTAATAAAACCTCACTTAATTGTCTCTATTGGGTTGGTAGTACCATCCAATTACAGTTTCTTGAAGGTTTCTAAAAATATGCTATATTACTTATCCTTTGCTAGATAAGCACAGTTGTTTTATTACTGCCTATCTGTTATAAAATGCTGGCTTATAAAATGTGAATACTGTAATCTATTTGTTCACAAATAGTTACATCCCTGAATTCTGCATTTTAATCACTTAGTCCCCTAAAGACAGAATATAGGGAATTACTTAAAACTGCCTCCAGAAGATATTCAAACACACACATGCATTATCTATGCATGCATATGCTTATCTACAAAATATGACTAGACTTTGTAGAAATCCTGGTGCATTAAATTTTGCTACAAAAGGTATATAAGGACATCAAAGGTTCAAGTTAGAGAACTAAGAAATTGGATTCATGTCTCTGGAGCAGTGTTATTTTAACTTGTAGACCTTGCTGAGTGAAAAAAAAGTGTTCCAAGGAAACTGAAAGGAAATGACAGAAAAATGTAGACACAGTTTCAAGTCCTTAAGAAATTAAAAAATTTTGCAATATCATCACTGCAACCTAACAAAAGCACATATACTGACTACAACTAGTTTCTGTGCCTGAAAGACTGATGAAAAGTTAAAGACTGTGTACCTGTCTTTAAAAACAAATTCAGATTGAAGTAATATTTAAAACAACAGTCACGGAAATCACACCATAAAATGTTAGTTAAGACTGAAAATTCATTTTTACTGCACAGTTTTACAGTACCTTTCAAATGTATACTTCCATAAAATGTACTTTCAACTAGGACCTAAGGTATCTGGATGTTAAAGATACAGATATATTATTATATTTTACCAAAAATATTCAGATGATCTTAGATATACAGTCAGCATACAGTTTTTCATTTCAAAGATGATAGGTAATATTCTGGACATTGTGTAGGTTTTTCCCTGACAATCATATTTACAGGAAAAAATAAATGAAAGCTTTCAGTGATTCCTAAGTCATGAATAATTTCTTTCCAATCATCCAGCTAGAGAAAATATGTTATAAAGTTTTAAATTCCACATTGGGCTCCAGATAATTCTCTTAAATTTCCAACAAGTCATGATAATAGAGTTTCTTCTTTCTTAATGTTTGAAGAATTGAAATATATTTTCATTTCCTGGAGATTCTGTTCTTAAAAACTCATCATTTCCTTCCAACTTATAATTTGACTTAATCTTTTTAACTGAACTTTGATGTTACAGTGCTAGCACACTTCTACCCCTTGATGGTTTGTGCTTTGTGTCATTGAATGTATGTTCTCCTCTTGTTTTGTTTTGTTATATGAAATCTCAGGTTTTTTTTTTTTTAGTTGAGTTTTATTTTATTTTTGGAGGGGGAGCCTCTTTTATTGTTTATTTATTTATTTATTTTTCAGCCATCTTTACTCCTTGGCACCTTGTTGCAGAGCACCAGCTCTGGGCGCATGTGCTCCACAGCCCTGGCTCGCAATCTGACACACCGGTCCAGTCACTCTGCGGCAAGTGGGATCTTCCCAGGCCAGGGATCAAATTGGTGCCCCTTACACCGCACAGCGGACTCTTCACCCACTGGACCACCAGGGAAGTCCTGTTCTCCTTTTTTGATTGAATATAAGCCTTGAGTATGCTGGGGCATTTTAATCCTATGCTATTCCTTTCCTCCCAGTTCCTTCACATCATCCCTTAGGGAGAAGAGTGTTACTGTGACAGATCAGGGTTAAGGGCGTCTTAGTTTTTGTTGTGTCCAAAGAGCTAGGGGTAGTTAGCCAATCACCAGATCAAGTTAAATGTTAGCAAATGAAACATTGGCATGTAGACATGACGCCTTCAGATGATCTCATGAGATAAACAAAGATAACTTTAAGGACAGCTCTTTCCCTAGAATCTACCGTATCCTCTCCACTCACACACTTCAAGATCTCATTAGCAGGAGAGTTGTATCAGTTAGGATAATTTTGTTTACCATACACTAAAATAATAATAATAATAATAATAATAATAATAATAACCTCCCTAAGTGTTTGGTTTAAACAGCAAAGATGTGTTTCTCACTCATGCTCCATGCAAGTTATTTGAGAGCAGAAGTAAATGGAAAAAAACAGAACCACTCAAAGTCGCTTCTACTTTATTATGACTACTAATTCTATACTTACACTGTGAGTCTACATGAGATTGGAGATAAAATGGGCAAAAAGTCATACAACTGTTAGAGGCAGTGTTCAATATTATCAACCATGAAGTACAAAGATGTTTTTGGTGTTCTCCAATAGAAAATCATAATGTTGGTAGGAATCAAACTGGAAGTTAGATGTTATTCCAAAAGAAGTTGAGATAGAATCTGACCACTACCTTTATGCCAATAAAAAATAGAGGCAAGTGTTACAGGGTACTCAGCAAATGTCAGAAAGCAGGAAATCTCCACAAATTCAGATGACAAGATCAACACTGGCAAATGGGTAATTTGACACAGAATATTTTGAAGAGCTGGGCATATTAAACAATTTTCATAAGAGTTAGATGGCATTTGGTTATTACTGAATATAGGCTCGTTGAACATGGAACAACAGACTGGTTCAAAATTGGGAAAGAAGTACATCAAGTCTGCATACTGTCACCCTGTCCACATATATACGCAATCTGACCCAATTTCCCCGGCCAGGGATCAAATTGGTGCCCCTTACACCGCACAGCGGACTCTTCACCCACTGGACCACCAGGGAAGTCCTGTTCTCCTTTTTTGATTGAATATAAGCCTTGAGTATGCTGGGGCATTTTAATCCTATGCTATTCCTTTCCTCCCAGTTCCTTCACATCATCCCTTAGGGAGAAGAGTGTTACTGTGACAGATCAGGGTTAAGGGCGTCTTAGTTTTTGTTGTGTCCAAAGAGCTAGGGGTAGTTAGCCAATCACCAGATCAAGTTAAATGTTAGCAAATGAAACATTGGCATGTAGACATGACGCCTTCAGATGATCTCATGAGATAAACAAAGATAACTTTAAGGACAGCTCTTTCCCTAGAATCTACCGTATCCTCTCCACTCACACACTTCAAGATCTCATTAGCAGGAGAGTTGTATCAGTTAGGATAATTTTGTTTACCATACACTAAAATAATAATAATAATAATAATAATAATAATAATAACCTCCCTAAGTGTTTGGTTTAAACAGCAAAGATGTGTTTCTCACTCATGCTCCATGCAAGTTATTTGAGAGCAGAAGTAAATGGAAAAAAACAGAACCACTCAAAGTCGCTTCTACTTTATTATGACTACTAATTCTATACTTACACTGTGAGTCTACATGAGATTGGAGATAAAATGGGCAAAAAGTCATACAACTGTTAGAGGCAGTGTTCAATATTATCAACCATGAAGTACAAAGATGTTTTTGGTGTTCTCCAATAGAAAATCATAATGTTGGTAGGAATCAAACTGGAAGTTAGATGTTATTCCAAAAGAAGTTGAGATAGAATCTGACCACTACCTTTATGCCAATAAAAAATAGAGGCAAGTGTTACAGGGTACTCAGCAAATGTCAGAAAGCAGGAAATCTCCACAAATTCAGATGACAAGATCAACACTGGCAAATGGGTAATTTGACACAGAATATTTTGAAGAGCTGGGCATATTAAACAATTTTCATAAGAGTTAGATGGCATTTGGTTATTACTGAATATAGGCTCGTTGAACATGGAACAACAGACTGGTTCAAAATTGGGAAAGAAGTACATCAAGTCTGCATACTGTCACCCTGTCACATATATACAGAGTACATCACACAAAATGCTGGGCTGGATGACTCACAAGCTGGACTCAAGATTCCTGGGAATAAATAAACAACCTCAGACAGGCAGATAATACCATTTTAATGGCAGAGAATGAACAGGAACTAAAGAACCTCTTGATGAAGATGAAAGAGCTTAATATTTCACATTCAAAAAACAAAGATCATGGTATCATGTCCTATCACTTCACAGCAAATAGACAGAGAAAAAGTGGAAACAAAGTCAGATTTCATTTTCCTAGGCTCCGAAATCACTGTGGATCGTGACTACAGCCACAAAACTAAAAGACACTTGCTCGTTGGAAGAAAAGCCATGAAAACTCTAGACAGAATATTTAAAAGGCAGAGATATCTCTTTACTGACAAAGGTTCATATAGTCAACACTATATTTTTTCCAGCAGTCATGCATCATGTGAGAGTTGGACCATAAAGAAGGCTGAGTGCTGAAGAATTGATGCCTTTGAACTGTGGTGTTGGAAAAGACTCTTTAGAGTGCCTTGGACTGCAAGGAGATCAAACTAGTCAATCCTATAGGAAATCAACTCTGACTATTCACTGGAAGGACTGTGGTACTGAAACTGAAACTCCGATACTTTGGCTACCTGATGCAAGAAACTGACTCACTGGAAAATACCCTGATACTGGGAAATATTGAGAGCAAAGAAGACTCCTGAAAGAGGATGAAATGGATGGATGGCATCACTGACTAAATGGGCATGACTTTGAGCAAACTCAGGGAAATAGTGAAGGACAGGGAAGCCTGGTGAGCTGCAGTTCATGGGGCTGCAAAGGGTAAGATACAACTTAGCAACTGAACAACTGTCTTTACATCTTCCAGTATTTTTCAAGTATTCTAAAACAGAAATGTGTTTTGTAGAAAAAAATGAAATAATCAACTGATAATTTTTCTTATTTAAAAAAAATTGATGTATTTTAAGGATCTTGATATAAGGAGATAATTTAAAGACAGAATGACTTGAGGTATGAAGAAGAGGGTCTGTAGAATTGGGAGAGAGGGAAGAAGGGAGAGAAGAATAGAAAGAAGGAGAAGATGGAGAAAGAGAAGAAGAGAGGGAGAACCAACTCCTTTAAGCAAACAGGAGTCTTCAAAAATCATTAGGAGACTAGGATTATAAGGTTATATGAGATTTCTACCATACATTATTTGTGGTAGCTGTAACATTTATGTTTCTAGTAACAGTATATCAAAATGTCAATAGGGACTTCCCATGAGATGCAGTGGTCAAGAATCTGCCTGAGAATAGACATATGGACATTGCAGGGAATGAATAGTGGGTGGGAGGTGTAAAGGAAGTAGCATGAAAACCTATACTATCATATGTGAAAAAGATAGCTATTGTCATTGCACGAAGGGAAAGGGAGTTCCTACAAGGGCTTGGTGTGACAGCCTGGAGGGATGGAATGGGACCAGGGATACGCATATGACTGATCTGGGAGCATACATGTCTGTGAACAACGAAACTCTGTAAAAACTTTAAAAATAAGTAAATAAAATTAAAATAATAATTAAAAAAGAATCTGCCTGCCAGTGCAGGAGACACAAGAGACACGAGTTTGATCCCTGTGTTCAAAGATCCCCTGGAGTAGGAAATGGCAACCCACTCCAGGATTCTTGCCTAGAGAACTCCATGGACATTGGAGCCTGGCAGGCTATAGTCCATGGGGTCACAGAGTCAGACACTACTGAGGGACTTGGCACACATACACACAAAGTGTCAATAATTCCAAATCATTGATTACATCCCTTAAAATAATTTGTTGTCTTTGTAAAATCAAAATTTAACAAACCCCATTCATGTTTTTTTCCCACTATGTTTTGGATCATTTGGACCCAAAGTTATAATCATAGTCAAAGTATGAAACTCAGAATATGATGACAGAATGAAAGAGAGATCCAGGTCCTGCACCTAGGAAATGACAAATTCTCAAAAGTAAATTACTGTCAATCCACGAAAAGTCTGAATCCTAGACATCACACTCAAAGTATCAGCAAAGATCCCTTTGCTCAAGCTTGGCCTGAGAGTAGCCCCTCTTTAAGGAGCAATGCTGGCACGGCAGTAAAGACCTCGATGCTAAGAACCATACGTAAAGGGTTTTTCTCCTGTTTTATGGTGCCACATAAACCTCAAAGATCCTCATGGGTCTCTAGAGAGAGGAATCCCTCCCTTCCATAAAATATGAGTTTGAACTTCGTAACTTTCAGTTAGAATTGAGATCCCTGCATCAGATTTTACTTAATAAAAGGAAATGTGATTGCTTTGCCTGAAATGATGTCATGTTTGCTTTTTATTTTAATTCAAGCATATCTGACCTATAACATTGTATAAATTTAAGATGTATAATATGTTGCATTTATATATTATGATTGTTACTGTAGCAAAATCAGAACCTTGATCACATAACATAATTATTCTTTAAAAAAAAAGGATGGCAAGGTCTCTCTGCCCTCCACCTACTTTTGACATCCTGCCTGCAGAGCTGCTTAGTATTTGGAATACTAAGGTGACCTGTTAGAGTGTTATATCTTAAGATGCTTTCCAGAATAATTTTCATTTCTCATGAAATTTCATATTTCTTACATGTTATTATTTCCTCCAGAATAAGAACCTAAGTAAAGCTAGACATTTCAAAATACAAAAAAAGGAAATATGACATTCCTTATATACTTGACTTCATGGAGTTTTACCTGATTTACCAAACTATCTAGATATTTATTCATTTATTCATTCAAAAGCACTTACCAAATACTTTAACTACATATTAGACCTACTATTTGGTGCCAGATATACAGTTGTAGACAAACAAGTCGTGCCCCCTGCTTTCATGGAACTTAAGGTGGAAGGAAAGGAGACAACAGTTAAAAGGTAGATTTGCTAGTTTATTAAAGGAAAATAAGATGAGATCATAGGAGAGAATAAGAAGGAAGACCTATTAATATTTAGAATAGGAGATGGCATTTGTGATGCACCAGGGATGTGACATATGACAGGAAAAGATATGCAAGTAGAAGCAAGAGCCATGAGGCAGGAAGGAGCCTGGTACACCAAGGAACTTGCAAAGGCCAGAGCGATGGGAGAGGAGAGAGCCAGGGGCACAGGGGATGAGATGTAGCTGGGGAATAGGCAGAGCCTGAACTTTGCAGGTCAGATCATGGTTAAGTATTCAGTCTTTACCCTGAGCACAGTAGAAAACTTCTGAAAGATTTTATGTCGAGAGAGGAATAGAAATGAGGAAGGCTAAGAAGTGGAAGGATTTCTTAGCAATGCATACCTCAACATACCTGTGATGGTCTTATCAAGGCGCGATAACACTATGGAACTAGGGTAGTGTTTAGGAAGACAGAAACACATGGTTCAGAGATCAGACTGACCGGAGCTGGACCTGAACAAGTAAGCTGGGAGGAAGAAGAGGTCAGTGTCTCTCACGTGGTCAATAATGGAAAGTTGGAGTTGGGTAGGATTTGGAGGACTCAGGGTTGGGGGTAAGTATGAAATCCTTATAAGAAAATGTTCAACTATCAGGGTGACAGTGACAATATGCCAGTTGAGAACTCAAAACAAGATTTCTTGCTGGAAGCCTAAATCTGAGAGCCTTGACATAAAGGTGATACTTACAGCAATAAGTGTTGATAAGATTACTAGAAAGAAGGTATTGAGGAGGAGAAAAAGGAGAACATTTGGAATGACAAAAACTCTGGGACAAGCCTATTTCTAATCTTAATTCCCAGGGAAAGAGAATGCAATTTGGGGGTCTGTCATAATTCATTTTAATATAATTTTAATAAATTAAACCAAAAATTTAGTATAAGACAGAGGATCATCTACTATTAACTCTGACTGAAAGACTTACTTAAATCACAAATACTTCTTTTTCCAGGAATGTCAATATCATTAACAAAATTCCAAAAGAATTTCTAGGAGTCAGGGCATTTCAGAATTAACTTGATTTGTTTTCCCACTGGGGAGTAAATGAAACCTTACCATGATAATCAATTCAAATCAGTTATGACTTTCTTGTGAATTATTAAATAAGGTGTTAAATTAAATTTTCCTTTCCATGAAGGGTAGCAGCAATGTTTTCTCTGGAAGGTTATTAAGCTACAGGGAAGATTTTATTTTCAGAGTAGAAGCAAATCAGATATTGTAGCAGAATTCCTAAGGCCAAAAGAGTTTATTTAGGAAGTTAAAGTATTATTGCTGGATGTAAGTATTATTATGGTAATTACTGTCTTCAAATATTTATTGTTATTAAAAACCTTTCCAAGTCTCTCAAGGGTACTTCCAGATAGAGTTGTACATCTATTGGTAAGGAAGTATCAGGCAGACCACTTCAGAGGTTCTCAAACACCAGAGCCAGGAAATCTCTCACGGTAGAAAACCTCCCACTACATTTGTCATATTAAAATCCAATTATGCACAAAGAAAGGACTAAGAAACACATAAACTGGAGAACATGTGTTTAGCATAACATATACCTTACAAATAGGCCTAAACATCACATACTAGTTACAGCTTTTATGTGTTTTTCTCAAAAGTCTAAAGAAAAGCAATCAATGAAAGTTTAAAGAAAAAAATCAAAAGAGCAAAAACAATGGAATATTAGCAAATGGACTCTAATTGATGAAAATATAAGATCAGCAACATTTTAACCAAAAATTTTCCTATAGCGTGATTTTCTCTTACATAATACATATTCCATCTGATTGTCATACAAATATGGTAAGCATTTAGGCATTGTCATCAAGTCTCAAGCTATATCTCTGTAAAACTCCAAAACGCCTGGAAGAATACATCAGAATGTACGAGTGTTAACAAAGAGACACTTTTTAAAGGTCTAATTGTTGGTGATCATTTCAGTGGAACCTGTTTCTCCAACTGGCTTACTTTTTTCCTTTTAAGACAATGAACACATTAACAGAGTCACCGAGTCAGTTCATAGACCATTAGGTTTTACATGTAAAGTTACACTGTGATAAGACAAACTTTCATGTGATAAACGCCACTTTGATTTTAAAAACACGGTTAAAGACAGACTGCTGAATGTTCTAGAAAGCCATCACTTCAGACTTTACACCTAGATTTCAACAAAAGCCTCACCAGAAATCTGAGCATAATAGAT
Organism: Tragulus kanchil; assembly: GCA_022376925.1. Classification (NCBI taxonomy): domain Eukaryota; kingdom Metazoa; phylum Chordata; class Mammalia; order Artiodactyla; family Tragulidae; genus Tragulus; species Tragulus kanchil. The sequence continues at coordinate 236,384,416 of JAIOJX010000004.1, read as the reverse complement.
ACCTGTGCCGAAGACTGGGGTCAGGGCCTCCTTGGTTCTTCCCCAGCCTACTACAACAGCTTCGTAAGGAGCATTTAATTTTCTCATGAGAATTTGTTCATGGTCCAAAGCCTTGAACTCTTTTGATAGTGCTCCTTTGTGTAATCAGGAGGCTCCACAAGAAAGATGATGTCCTACGCCTTTACTTATTGATGTCTTATTCACCCTTCAAAGTCCTGTGCAAAGAATAAACATCCCATGGCTTCACGGGCGGCTTGGTGGTAAAGAATCTGCTTGTCAATGCAAGGAGATGCAGGAGATGTGGGTTTGATTCCTGGACCAAGTAGTTTCCCTAGAGTAGGAAATGGCAGCCCACTCCAGTATTCTTACCCGGAGAATCCCATGGACAGAAGAGCCTAGTGGGCTACATTTCACAGTGTCAGAGTCGCACAGAGTTGACATGACTGAGCAACCATTTATGCACATGTGTGTCCCTCTCTGGTAGCAATCCCTTTTCTGGTACTTTCAGGAATACCTCCTGTGTGTCAGGCACTCTGCTAGCTAAGAGTGTTCAATGCTTTTTCTAATTGACAGATGTCTTTGCAGCAAAATTATTGCAATCCTCATTTCACGGGGAAAGACATCTAAGTCATGAGGTTATGAGTCATGACTATTACGTGACTTGAAGAAATTTAACTTTCTACCCAAAGTCACTTGGTTAGTTAAGAGGCAATGAATACTCAGAATAGAAGCCTGTCTTCAAATTCTAGTCATTTCCCTCCGCAGTCAGCCTAAATAATTGTAGAGGATTTTCAGAGCTCTCTAGACAGAAAATAAACTTTAGCTTTTTGTGATCTAGCATTTGGCATAGCTGCTAGCCTTGCACAGAGCAGCATGTTGGTAAGTGGATGAATGTGTGGGACCCCCTCTTCATCCTATTTCTACTAATTTATATGGTAAACAACCAAATATTCATCCAGAATGGACAATATAATGAGAGATAAAAAGCATTTTGGTAAGTGGTTCATTTGCCCATGGTTGGATATTTGAAATCTTGGAAGGTCTAAGTTTTAGAGATAACTATTTATCAAGAATTATAAGTGGCTCTGTTCACTAGTTTGCAGCTGAATAAGTCTCTTTAGCTGATAGGGAGAATGGTATAACTGGTGACTTGGGTTTGAATTTTGGTCTTACTAGAGCTGAGGCTGTGACGATTGGCAGAATTCACTGGAGATGGTATGGAGGCTTTATTGTCTGCTTGGATGGTAGAAATCATAGGGAAAAATGTTTCAAGGGATCCTACCTGGCAAGGAACAATAACCCCAAAATTCCTTAATTTGGCATTCAGGACCTTTAATGATTTGACCTATTCATCTTTCATACTGCTATGACCACTTCTCGCACTCTAAGATCTAGCCAACCATCATGAACAAGAAGAGCATTTACATTCATCTGAATAAGCCAAGCGCTCTCTCAGCTCAGAGGCTTAAACATATAATTGGAAAAAGCCCTGATGCTGTGAAAGACTGAAGGCAAAGGGAGAAGAGGGCAGCAGAGGATGAGGTGGTTCGACAGTATCACTGACTCAATGAATATGAATTTGAGTAAACTCTGGGAGATAGTGGAGGACAGGGGAGCCTGATGTGCTGCAGTCCATGAGGCTGAAAAGAATTGGACTTGCCCTAGCAACTAAACATTTCTCTGACAATCAAACAACCTACCCAGCTCTCGTTTCTTCATGTTGTCTCCCACAGGAATGCTTATATGTAAGCAAGTTCAGATCAGTCTAAATATCATCTCCTTCAGGAAGTCTTTTTGCCCCCTGAAAGTCCCCTAGCACTCTGTGCTTCTCCCTATCATAACACTTATTAATTATACTGCTCTTTCATTGAGCTCCTTCCTTATTCACTAGAATATTAAAACTTTGACTAACTTCTATATCATTGGTTACTTTGGTGGTCAGTTTATGTTCAACTTAGCTACGCCCACAGTGCCTGGACATTTGGTTAAATGCTATTCTAAATGCTTCTGTCAAGATGTATTTTAGGTGAGATTAACATTTGACTTTAAGTAAAATGGATTATCTTCTATAATGTGAATGGGCCTCATCCAATCAATTGAAGGCCTTAAAGAAAAAAAGCACTGACTTCCTGGAGGGAAAGGGAATTTGCCCAGGAGACAGCCTTCATATTGGAACTGCGTCTCTTCCTTGGGATGCAAGCCTGCAGGCCTATCCAGCAGATTTTAGACTTGGCAATCACCATCATTACATGAGCCAATTCCTAAAACTCTCCCTCTCTGAAGATCCCTGCCTAATAAAATCAGCATTTTATCTCTGGCACTGAGCATAGTGCTTAGAATATAGAGCAGATCAAATAAAATTGGATTAGGTTGAATTGATCTGACTTGCAAGAAAGAAAACCACTGCAGACAATGTTAAGACTTCTCTCCCAAGAGCCAGAGACCTGCATAGGTCAAAGTACTATACACAACAATTTGTTTTGCTAACCTGAGAGTTCCTTTCTCCTGATCCAGTTAAAATGCAATTCCCATCCTTTTTAACCTGCTCTCAGCAGAGGCTTAAACATATAATTGGAAAAAGCCCTGATGCTGTGAAAGACTGAAGGCAAAGGGAGAAGAGGGCAGCAGAGGATGAGGTGGTTCGACAGTATCACTGACTCAATGAATATGAATTTGAGTAAACTCTGGGAGATAGTGGAGGACAGGGGAGCCTGATGTGCTGCAGTCCATGAGGCTGAAAAGAATTGGACTTGCCCTAGCAACTAAACATTTCTCTGACAATCAAACAACCTACCCAGCTCTCGTTTCTTCATGTTGTCTCCCACAGGAATGCTTATATGTAAGCAAGTTCAGATCAGTCTAAATATCATCTCCTTCAGGAAGTCTTTTTGCCCCCTGAAAGTCCCCTAGCACTCTGTGCTTCTCCCTATCATAACACTTATTAATTATACTGCTCTTTCATTGAGCTCCTTCCTTATTCACTAGAATATTAAAACTTTGACTAACTTCTATATCATTGGTTACTTTGGTGGTCAGTTTATGTTCAACTTAGCTACGCCCACAGTGCCTGGACATTTGGTTAAATGCTATTCTAAATGCTTCTGTCAAGATGTATTTTAGGTGAGATTAACATTTGACTTTAAGTAAAATGGATTATCTTCTATAATGTGAATGGGCCTCATCCAATCAATTGAAGGCCTTAAAGAAAAAAAGCACTGACTTCCTGGAGGGAAAGGGAATTTGCCCAGGAGACAGCCTTCATTTTGGGAACTGCGTCTCTTCCTTGGGATGCAAGCCTGCAGGCCTATCCAGCAGATTTTAGACTTGGCAATCACCATCATTACATGAGCCAATTCCTAAAACTCTCCCTCTCTGAAGATCCCTGCCTAATAAAATCAGCATTTTATCTCTGGCACTGAGCATAGTGCTTAGAATATAGAGCAGATCAAATAAAATTGGATTAGGTTGAATTGATCTGACTTGCAAGAAAGAAAACCACTGCAGACAATGTTAAGACTTCTCTCCCAAGAGCCAGAGACCTGCATAGGTCAAAGTACTATACACAACAATTTGTTTTGCTAACCTGAGAGTTCCTTTCTCCTGATCCAGTGCAGAGAACAGAGGAAATGAAGGATAATGCAATTCCCATCCATTAATATTTTAGCCCCTGAACTACCTATAATTGGCACTCTGACTCAGCCTACTCTAAGCATTCATAATAGTGCTTATCTAGCAGTCTTAGATTTATTTATTTATTTATTTTGGTGGGGGGTGGGGTGGGGAGGGAGGGGAGCAGGCGGGCCATTTCTATTGGTCTTTCATTTGTCCATTTTCATCCATCTTTGTTCTTTGGCTTGTGTGGGCCTCCCATCACGGTGGCCTCGGTTGTCACAGAGCACAGGCTCTGGGTGCACGCGCTCCAGAGCTCCGGCTCGGTAATTGGACACATCAGTCCAGCCGCTCCACAGCACGTGGGATCTTCCCAGGCCAGGGATCGAACCGGCGCCCCTTGCACTGCAAAGTGGTGTCCATACCCACTGGACCACCAGGGAAGCCCTATCTAGCAGTCTTAAATGCAACGTTCATACTATCTGGCAGAGAAAGGCAGGTGCCTGGTCTCAGTGGGATTATCTCAGATTTCTCAAGCCACTAGGGGCACTCTCAGAAAGGAAACTCAGCCCTTCTCTCTTCCAACATCCTCACTGTGATAACAGAATCTACCACTCAGCCTGGAATTACAAAAACTTCAGACTTAGAAGTCTTGGAGTATTTGACAACTCATATTCTTAAGCGTCCAATGAGAATAAACAGATGGTTATAGAAAATAACCTAGAAGAAGATTGTCTTGTTAGTCAAGTCAAAATTCTCATTTAGGACATCCTGCGGATTTATTAACCCATGGAAATGCTTGGGTGGGTATGGATAAAGGATTCTGCCTAGGGTCTAGGATTTAGGGTAGCTAGTTTGTGATGTCTGGAGACAGTCATTTGTATTTTGTGTAGAGGAAAGAATGGGGAGGTCATGGGGCCAAGGTTTTAACTTGTTCATTTAAATGAGACTGATGTGCTCAGATTTTCACTAATTTTGATAATTCTTCTGCTTTTCTTCTTGAAAAAAAAGTTAAATCATGCAAGCAAACATTTATTAGTTACGAACAAATAACAACACTGATAGCATCATCAGGGATTAAGAGATGAAAGGAGAAGGGAAATGAAAATTTGCAAATCCACAAAGTGGATAATTCATTGCAAATCCAAAGTCAACATCAGTTTTGCTAAAATTGGGAAGTTTATTGGTTATGTAGTTTTATTCCTACTCTAATCTATTCTTATAAAACCCTAATTTGTCTCCAAGTTTCCCTTCTGTGTTATCTTGAAAGATTTTTCTAAAGAGTCTTAGCAAATATATTTCAGTTTTCCCAAACATATAAAGCCACAGTGACATGTTTCCTATGTGTACTTATTTTAGCTACAGGTATGCTCTTTGGGGTTCCCAGACTCAATTCTAATCTGTGTGGGAAGTAGAGCAGGGTAGGGGTTCCCACACCAACAAAGGATTATCCTACACCAGCAATGTGTCTGAGAATTCAGCTCAGCTCTAAGACTACCCAGAGATAACATCAGATTCCACTGACTGAGGGTTCAGTCCCACAACACTGTGCCTGGCACTCCCACTCCCAATACATGCACACATGATACCAATTGTGTCTTCAGGCACTCTGACCAACTGGCTATATATACACACTAACATATATAAAATAGATAACTAATAAAAACCTGCTATATATCATCGGGAATTCTATTCAATACTCTGTAATGGCCTATATGGGAATAGAATCTGAAAAAGAGTGGATATATGCATAACTGATTCACTTTGCTGTACACTTTAAACTTACACAACACTAAATCAACTAAAATCCAATATTTAAAAAAAATATTGTAAGAAAATCAAAACATCCTATCAATAAATTTTATATAGCAAATTCTATAAGGATTATACATGATTACTGTAAGATTTTGTTATAAGTACCTAAAATTATATATAATTTGTTCTCTTTTCTAACTGAAAAATCTTTTCCCTAAGTACTCTCCACCAACCTATTCTATTAAATATCACCTAAAGGTAAAAATATCTTCCAAATGTTTAGTTCTGTCCTCATGTATCCAGCTGTCTACATGACATCTCCACTGGAATAGGCAACTCAGATTTCATTTTTCCAAATCTAGGCTCCTGACTCTTCTTATCCTCCAACCCACTTCTCCCTAGCCTACTCCACTTCTCAAAATGGTACCACCATCCTATCTTTCCAAGTTAAAGGTTTCTAAGACGCCTTTTTGGGATTTGAGGTGTTTAAGTCAGAGTTGTGAACAATTGGCTGTAAAAAAAGAGGTTGCCGTGATCTCCTTCTTGTATTCAATTAATTTGCTACAATGGCTTACAAAACTCAGAAAAACATTTTACTTAGTAGATTACTGCTTCACAGTTGATGAAATCATTATGTCTTGGCAACTGATTCAACCTCCAGCCCCTGCACTCTCCCCTGGGTCTGAGGGTGAGTCTAAAAGTTCTAACTCTCTAAGCACAGGTCAGTTCTCCTGGCAACCAGCCCCCAACATTAGGTACAGTCCCAAAGTCAATCATTAACCTAAAACACCTTTATCTCTTATCACTTCAGAAATTCCAAGGGTTTTAGGAGCTCTGTGTCAATGGGAGGAAGACCAAATATACATTTCTTATTATAAATTCACAATGTTACATATCCTAAAGCATATTTTAAACATGATTTGAGTTGTATGTCAAAAAGAAATAAGTCAGTCTCCCCAACATTATATAATGTCCCAAACCAGTTAACCACAGGGTATCCAACAAACAAAACAGAAAGCAATCTACTTGAAAACGCAAGAAATAAGCAATCCCTTCTGTATTAACTTTAATTTCCCATGCATTCCTCAGCTTCACAGTTATTTATAGATCGCTTCCCAGAAAAAATTGTAATTTAAGTGGATACACTTTAAAACTACAGGAAGTGGTTTCACTGTGACGTTTTTTTCTTTTCTTATTCATTTGAACAAAAAAGAGATATAAAAAATACTGCAGATAGCCTCTGAGTGGGAGGCTATGATCCTCACTGATAGCATTTTACAACCTCCAATTATGCTTTTACATATATTACCACAATCATGCTCAGAATCAATGTCAGTGTTCAGTGATTCTCAAGAAGGGAATCTGTCTTATTAAAACAAATACCAATCCACCAAAATTTGGGCAAAGAAGAATTCAGAAAAATCTCCTGATTGGAAGCAATAGCCAAAAAATGGTCCTTTATTTCCCCTCAATAACTTTTTATTTCCAGCTGGTTTCCCATCTGACTTTTAAAGGTGGAGAGGTTATATATAAATTGCCAAGTATGTCCTCCCTCTGTGTCCTTATGGCCTTGCTCATTGTGGCATGATTAAGTTGGAATAAGCTTGTCAAAAAGAGCTCTGCAATTAAATTGTAAAGAAAAAAATTAATCTAGTATAAAAGCCACCACACTACATTTCCAAATCTATACGTGGTGCCAAAAGTTCTAAAACAGTGTAACAATACAAAATGACCTTTACCGAGCTCCTGATTCTAACAAAAATTGCCCACTAGTTTCTCATGTGCCAGTACAAGTTTACAAGAGCCACTGTGAAGTTCCTTTCTTCTCAGCCACTTGTCCCTTCAAGATTTGTTGGTTTGGCCTATCCATGTCTCTCCAGTCTCATCCTAGGGAATGTTTCTTGTTCTCTTTTGGTGTTATGGATCATCTTGCTCCAAGACTCTGAAAAGAATCATTTGGGATGGTCTTCTTTCTTTTCCCACTACTCTCTGCCAAATGTACACCCACTCATGAGGCCAAATGCTCAATCCCTTTGAAGTACAGATCTTTTTAGATGCTCTACTGTGGCGAAACAAACCAGCGGAGGTTTTCACAGCTTTGGCCGAATCAGGAGAAAAACATCTTGGAAATGAAAGAACTAAGACAAACACAAGTTGATTTGATTCACATGGGCTCATTAGCTGGGTCATACTTATCAGCAACAGGTGGGAGATTTGCTGTGGACTTTGGAACACTGGGTCAGTGCACGTTAGAACAATAGAACATTGCATGCACATGCAGGACAGACTCCTTAACTTCTTGCCAGTCTAGCTGCCCCCCAGCTACAGCACAGCCTTTCCATTCTTAAAATCACGAGAGTAATTATTGATCAGGGCTGTGAATGGGTCCCAGACTATGCTAATATCATTCCCTGTAAACACCTGGATGCTTAAGCTCTCAATAAAAGCGGACTGGTGAATGTATTCAAGGCCTTGACCCAAGAGGTCTTGAGCCCCCCATTCCCATCCTTTTTCTCTGTCTCTGCATTATTTCTTAAAGTCTTGTCACACCCACTACTCTCTGTGCACCCAGCTGACGTGCTGTGGCACCCCATCCCAGGTATAAGCTTAACCCTTTTTTGTGTAGCTTTCATGACCCACACAACTTTCCAACCTAACGCAGGTTCTAATTATACGTTAACTGGTAGAATACATAGCTAATAAATCTTTCCTTCACTAAACGGCATGATTCATGAAGAGAATGACTAAGTCTATTTCGCCATGATTACATCTATAAAAGCTAGATGTTGCAAATGAATGAACAGGCAGATAGCCGAAGGCTAGAGGAATGGATGAATAAATAAAATAGGGATGAATGGGCTTTCTTCTGATAGACATATTCTCTGATCCCAACTATGTGAGGGCATCATAATACTGTAGGATTAATTATCCAATGGAAATGTGAGGCTTTAACGTAGCAATAAAAATAAACAGTGAATGATTGTCCCTTCAAGATTTGTTGGTTTGGCCTATCCATGTCTCTCCAGTCTCATCCTAGGGAATGTTTCTTGTTCTCTTTTGGTGTTATGGATCATCTTGCTCCAAGACTCTGAAAAGAATCATTTGGGATGGTCTTCTTTCTTTTCCCACTACTCTCTGCCAAATGTACACCCACTCATGAGGCCAAATGCTCAATCCCTTTGAAGTACAGATCTTTTTAGATGCTCTACTGTGGCGAAACAAACCAGCGGAGGTTTTCACAGCTTTGGCCGAATCAGGAGAAAAACATCTTGGAAATGAAAGAACTAAGACAAACACAAGTTGATTTGATTCACATGGGCTCATTAGCTGGGTCATACTTATCAGCAACAGGTGGGAGATTTGCTGTGGACTTTGGAACACTGGGTCAGTGCACGTTAGAACAATAGAACATTGCATGCACATGCAGGACAGACTCCTTAACTTCTTGCCAGTCTAGCTGCCCCCCAGCTACAGCACAGCCTTTCCATTCTTAAAATCACGAGAGTAATTATTGATCAGGGCTGTGAATGGGTCCCAGACTATGCTAATATCATTCCCTGTAAACACCTGGATGCTTAAGCTCTCAATAAAAGCGGACTGGTGAATGTATTCAAGGCCTTGACCCAAGAGGTCTTGAGCCCCCCATTCCCATCCTTTTTCTCTGTCTCTGCATTATTTCTTAAAGTCTTGTCACACCCACTACTCTCTGTGCACCCAGCTGACGTGCTGTGGCACCCCATCCCAGGTATAAGCTTAACCCTTTTTTGTGTAGCTTTCATGACCCACACAACTTTCCAACCTAACGCAGGTTCTAATTATACGTTAACTGGTAGAATACATAGCTAATAAATCTTTCCTTCACTAAACGGCATGATTCATGAAGAGAATGACTAAGTCTATTTCGCCATGATTACATCTATAAAAGCTAGATGTTGCAAATGAATGAACAGGCAGATAGCCCGAAGGCTAGAGGAATGGATGAATAAATAAAATAGGGATGAATGGGCTTTCTTCTGATAGACATATTCTCTGATCCCAACTATGTGAGGGCATCATAATACTGTAGGATTAATTATCCAATGGAAATGTGAGCATGACATTTTAAACTTTCTTGTAGTCACATTAAAAAAAATAAAAACAAGTGAAAATTTAATATATTTTAATTATTAAAATGGACATGGGACAATTGGTTGATTCAAAATTGGGAAAGGAGTGCATCAAGGCTGTATATTGTCACCCTGCTTGTGTAACCTATATACAGAGTACATTATACGAAATGCCAGGTTGGATGAAGCACAAGCTGGAATCAGGATTGTGAGGAGAAATATCAATAATTTTAGATATGCATATGATGCCACTCTTATAGCAGAAAGCAAAGAGGAATTAAAGGGCCTCTTAATGAATGTCAAAGAGGAGAGTGAAAAAGCTGGGTTAAAACTCAACACTCAGAAAATGAAGATGATGGCATCCAGTCCCGTCACTTCATGGCAAACAGATGGGGAAACAATGGAAACAGTGAAAAACTTTATTTTCTTAGACTCCAAAATCACTGTGGTTGGTGACTTCATTTATGAAATTAAAAGATGCTTGCTCCTTGAAAGAAAAGCTATGACAAACTTAGACTGCATATTATAAAGCAGAGACATTACTTTGCCTAACAAGGTCCATATAGTCAAAGCTATGGTCTTACCAGTAGTCATGTATGGATGTGAGAGTTGGACTATAAAGAAGGCTGAGCACCAAAGAACTGATGCTGTTGAACTGTGGTGCTGGGGAAGACTCTTGAAAGTCCCTTGGACTGCAAGGAGAACAAATCAGTCAATCCTAAAAGAAAGCAACCCTGAATACTCATTGGAAGGACTGATGCTGAAGCTGAAGCTCCAATATTTTGGCCACCTAATACAAAGAGACAACTCATTGGGATAAACCTTGAAGCTGAGAAAAATAGAAGGCAGAAGGAAAATGGGATGACAGAGGATCGGATGGTTGGATGGCATCACTGATTCAATGGAAATGAGTTTGAGCTCTGGGAGATGGTGAAGGACAGGAAAGCCTGGCATGCAGCAGTCCATGGGGTAGCAAACAGTTGGACACAACTGAGCAACTGTACTGTACTGAACTGAGAGTGGCTCAGTGGTAAAGAATCTACCTGAAATGTAGGAGACCCAGGAGATAAGGGTTCAATTCCTGGGTCAGGAAGATCCCCTGGAGGAGGGCACGGTAATGCACTCCAGTATTCTTGCCTGGATAATCCCATAGACATAGGCACCTGGTGGGCTATAGTCCATAAGACTGCAAAGAGTTGTACACGACTGAAGCAACTGAGCATGCATGCAGGCATACAGATGATTATAATTTCATCACATAATCAGTATGAAATATTTTAGAAAGTTTACTTTTTTTCATACTAAATCTTAAAAGTCTTAAGTGTATTTTACATTTCCAGTACATCTCAGTTTGGACCAGCAGCATTTTGAGTTTTCAAAGCACATGATCTTGCAAAATCTGGAAAACCAGTGAAGTAGATCTGCCATATGTGTGTGTATATTAAAAAAAGATCTTGGAAGGAAAGGCAAACTTCACTTTAGGCAAGAAAGTTGAAAAGACACTGGTTCAGGATAAATAAAAAAGAGGAATCATTCTGAAAATATTTAAGTTGTTTTAGCCTGTTTTGGCTGCTGTAACAAATACCACAGACTGGGTGGCTTATTAACAAAAATTTATTTCTCACAGTTCTAGAGGTTAGGAAGCTCAAGATCAAGGTTCTAGCAGATTCAGTGTCTGGTGAGAACCTACTTCCTGGTTTATAGATGTGACTTCTCATGATCTCATTTGGTAAAAAGGTTTTTGGACTATAAAGAAGGCTGAGCACCAAAGAACTGATGCTGTTGAACTGTGGTGCTGGGGAAGACTCTTGAAAGTCCCTTGGACTGCAAGGAGAACAAATCAGTCAATCCTAAAAGAAAGCAACCCTGAATACTCATTGGAAGGACTGATGCTGAAGCTGAAGCTCCAATATTTTGGCCACCTAATACAAAGAGACAACTCATTGGGATAAACCTTGAAGCTGAGAAAAATAGAAGGCAGAAGGAAAATGGGATGACAGAGGATCGGATGGTTGGATGGCATCACTGATTCAATGGAAATGAGTTTGAGCTCTGGGAGATGGTGAAGGACAGGAAAGCCTGGCATGCAGCAGTCCATGGGGTAGCAAACAGTTGGACACAACTGAGCAACTGTACTGTACTGAACTGAGAGTGGCTCAGTGGTAAAGAATCTACCTGAAATGTAGGAGACCCAGGAGATAAGGGTTCAATTCCTGGGTCAGGAAGATCCCCTGGAGGAGGGCACGGTAATGCACTCCAGTATTCTTGCCTGGATAATCCCATAGACATAGGCACCTGGTGGGCTATAGTCCATAAGACTGCAAAGAGTTGTACACGACTGAAGCAACTGAGCATGCATGCAGGCATACAGATGATTATAATTTCATCACATAATCAGTATGAAATATTTTAGAAAGTTTACTTTTTTTCATACTAAATCTTAAAAGTCTTAAGTGTATTTTACATTTCCAGTACATCTCAGTTTGGACCAGCAGCATTTTGAGTTTTCAAAGCACATGATCTTGCAAAATCTGGAAAACCAGTGAAGTAGATCTGCCATATGTGTGTGTATATTAAAAAAAGATCTTGGAAGGAAAGGCAAACTTCACTTTAGGCAAGAAAGTTGAAAAGACACTGGTTCAGGATAAATAAAAAAGAGGAATCATTCTGAAAATATTTAAGTTGTTTTAGCCTGTTTTGGCTGCTGTAACAAATACCACAGACTGGGTGGCTTATTAACAAAAATTTATTTCTCACAGTTCTAGAGGTTAGGAAGCTCAAGATCAAGGTTCTAGCAGATTCAGTGTCTGGTGAGAACCTACTTCCTGGTTTATAGATGTGACTTCTCACTATGATCTCATTTGGTAGAAGGGGCAAGGATCTCTCTGGAGTCTATTTTATAAGGGTTCTAATCTCATTCATGGAGGTGCCACCCTCATGACTGAATGTGCCTCCCAAAGGCCCCACCTCCTAAAAGCATTACAGTGGGTTTTATGTTTCAACACATGAATTTGTGGGGAACACAAATATTTAGTCTATAGCAAGAAGAATATTTCTGTTTATCTTACCATCTGGTCCTGATCTTCCTAACTTTTGCTACAAAGTACCCAGTGTGGGAAGCTCTTACACAATAATATCATATCTGACTAAGTAAGATCTCTGCAAGATGAGAACACATAGCAGCTGAGAGAGGGCTAATTGAGTAGGGGTAAGGTATAAGGCAACCACAGTGTGGTGGGCAGCAGTGACAGCACAGACAAGGAACACAAGGGAAGGAGGAAGACTGGGTGGCCCAGAAGACCATGTCCCTGAACTCATGCAAGGCTCCCCGTGGTATTCTAAACCATTTGGGAGGAATTTGAGCTGTGGTTAGACAGCCCCAAATTTTCTTGCTAAAGCCTGAATCACACACCCTGTAGTCAAAACTGCTTTTCCTTGAAGATAATGTGCTAAAGGAGAATTGTTTTATTCTTATCTACTTTAAAGCCAGCCATACCTGGATATTTAATAGTGGCCATATTACCAGATACACATTGTGCCTGGATTCTTATCTTTAGAAGAGGGATAATTATATCTAACTGGGTGACTGAATGAATATTATATGAGATAATGACATGTTTCCTTAAATATATTATAGACTTGTAGCGTGACCAAAAATCCTGGTTTGTCTGAGACTATCCCAGTTTTAGCATCAAAAGTTCTATGTCCTGGAAATCCCCCAGTCCTAGGTAAATGTACATTTGAGATAACTTCTGTGAGAATATTTTCAATTGTTTTATTCATAGTATATAGACATATATATATATATATATATATAGTACCCATTTTACACATAAAACATGCTAGCTATTATTATGTAAGTTGGAGCTAAAGTGGGTGGACCTATGGGAATTTAGTTTAGATAACACAAATTACAGGTACAGAGTTTGTGTATACTTAGGAATAATTCAAACCTTCAAAACTGAAACATTCAGAATAACTTCAGATGTGAATAATAAACATGATGTGTGCCATTAGTGAAGATTTTCATATACTCAATTTCCATGCTTATTGATGAGGTTTGTTTTGCTTTTTTTAAAAAAGGAAAATATCAAAATGTTAGTTCTGGTGGCAAAAATTTTGATAGTAGGCAATGAATGAAGTTTAGGAAGTGCTGAGAGAATATGTATTTAAGCACTTTTCATAAGACCTAGCACAGAGTAGGTGCCCAACAAATATTTTGTTGTGCATTTTCTTCATTTTTTCTTTGCTAATAGGAACATTTAGAAGAAAAGACATTGGATTCAGACACAGCAAGGTTTTAATCCTAGCACTGCCAATGACTGACTGGTAGCCTAAGCAGGTTATGTACTTTTTCCAGGTCTTTATATAATGTACATAATAGGATTTACTTCAAAATGTTATGAGCATTTTCGGGCCCATGTCCCTGAACTCATGCAAGGCTCCCCGTGGTATTCTAAACCATTTGGGAGGAATTTGAGCTGTGGTTAGACAGCCCCAAATTTTCTTGCTAAAGCCTGAATCACACACCCTGTAGTCAAAACTGCTTTTCCTTGAAGATAATGTGCTAAAGGAGAATTGTTTTATTCTTATCTACTTTAAAGCCAGCCATACCTGGATATTTAATAGTGGCCATATTACCAGATACACATTGTGCCTGGATTCTTATCTTTAGAAGAGGGATAATTATATCTAACTGGGTGACTGAATGAATATTATATGAGATAATGACATGTTTCCTTAAATATATTATAGACTTGTAGCGTGACCAAAAATCCTGGTTTGTCTGAGACTATCCCAGTTTTAGCATCAAAAGTTCTATGTCCTGGAAATCCCCCAGTCCTAGGTAAATGTACATTTGAGATAACTTCTGTGAGAATATTTTCAATTGTTTTATTCATAGTATATAGACATATATATATATATATATATATAGTACCCATTTTACACATAAAACATGCTAGCTATTATTATGTAAGTTGGAGCTAAAGTGGGTGGACCTATGGGAATTTAGTTTAGATAACACAAATTACAGGTACAGAGTTTGTGTATACTTAGGAATAATTCAAACCTTCAAAACTGAAACATTCAGAATAACTTCAGATGTGAATAATAAACATGATGTGTGCCATTAGTGAAGATTTTCATATACTCAATTTCCATGCTTATTGATGAGGTTTGTTTTGCTTTTTTTAAAAAAGGAAAATATCAAAATGTTAGTTCTGGTGGCAAAAATTTTGATAGTAGGCAATGAATGAAGTTTAGGAAGTGCTGAGAGAATATGTATTTAAGCACTTTTCATAAGACCTAGCACAGAGTAGGTGCCCAACAAATATTTTGTTGTGCATTTTCTTCATTTTTTCTTTGCTAATAGGAACATTTAGAAGAAAAGACATTGGATTCAGACACAGCAAGGTTTTAATCCTAGCACTGCCAATGACTGACTGGTAGCCTAAGCAGGTTATGTACTTTTTCCAGGTCTTTATATAATGTACATAATAGGATTTACTTCAAAATGTTATGAGCATTTTCAATAAATTGTCAAGAAATAGTCAAGATGTTGGTTCTTCCCAAATTGATCATTGAATCTAGGGATTCAACAAAATCTCAGTCAACATATTAGCAAATATTCCTGGTTTGTAAATAATTACAAGCAGATATAGTGCTTTGTACCAGAGAAGATGAGGTTCTACGGCAGGAAATAAACATCTCAAAAATAGTGATTTATACAGGTTTAGTCTTCGTTCATGTAAGAAAGATCCAGAGTAGACTTTTCAGAGAAATATGGATGCTTTGCACTGCTAGGGAAACCAGCTCTTTCTATCTTTTTGTTCTGTGAATATGGCTTGCATCTTAAAACTTAAATCATAGCCCAAGAGAAATGCTGAAAACTCTAGCATGCATTACATTTGCATTTCAGGAAGTAACAGTAATCAAAAAAGTGTGGCATTGGCAAAAGAATAGGCAAATAGACCAAGGGAACAGAAGAAAGAATCAGAAATACATCCGCATAAGTACAGACAACTGATCTTAAAGGAGCAAAGACAATAAAATAGATATATAATAATACAGTCACCTCTTCCATAAATGGTGCTAGAAAAACTGGACATCCACAGGCAAAAAATAATTAAATCTAAACACAGACCTTATACCCCTCACAAAAATTAACTCAAAATGCATCACAGACCCAAATGTAAAATGCATAATTGTCAAACTCCTAGATGGTAACAAAGGAGTATGTGATGACTTTTTTAGACACAAGGAAACAATTGATAAAGCTGATTTCATTAAAATTGAAAACTACTGCTCTGAGAAACACTGTTCAGATAAAGAGAAGGTAAATTAGACTGGAAGAAAATATTTGCAAAAGACATACCTGATAAAGGACTCTTACCAAAAATACACAAAGAACTTTTGTAATTCAACAAGAAAACAAACGACTCAATTAAAAAATGAATTAACTTTTCATGAAGATGGTGCTGTAGGCGAAGAAGGAAGCCCACGCCCCTCCTAAAGCTGAAGCCAAAGCAAAGGTTTCGAAGGCCCAGAAATCAGTGTTGAAAGCTATCTACGGCCACAAAAAAGGAAGGTCTGGATGTCACCCACCTTCTGGCATCCCCAAACACGGTGGCTCAGGAGGCAGCCCAAATATCCTCAGAAGAACACCCCTAGGAGAAACAAGCTTGACCACTATGCCATCATCAAATTCCTCCTCACCACTGAGTCAGCCATGAATAGAAGACAACAACACACTGGTATTCATTGTGGATGTCAAGGCCAACAAGCACCAAATAAAACAGGCTGTGAAGAAGCTCTGTGACATTGATGTGGCTAAGGTCAATACCCTGATCAGGCCTGATGGAGAGAAACAGGTGTACGTTCGGCTGGCTCCTGACTAGGACGCCTTGAATGTTGCCAACAAAATTGGGATCATCTAAACTGAGCTCTGCCGGCTAATTCCAAATATAAAAGTTATCACTTAAAAAAAAAAAAAAGAACTAAATACCTTAGCAGCCATATCACCAAAGAAAGTATACAAATGGCAAACAGTCATATGAATTGATGTTCCAATTATATGTCATCTGGGAAACGCAAATTAAAACAACGAGACATACCACTACATAATTATTAGATGGCCAAAATCCATAATACTGACAACACCAAATGCTAGTGAGGATGTGGACAATAGGAATTTTCATACATAGGTAGTGGAATGCGAAATGGTATAGTCACTTCAGAAGACAGTTTTGCAGCTTCTACAAAATGAAACACTCTTACTATATGATTCAGCAGTCACACTCCTTGGTAGTTACCCAAAGGAAGTGAAAACTTATGGCCACACAAAAACTGAAGCATGAATGTTTATAGGAGCTTAGCCATAAGGTTAAAACTAGGAAGCAAATTTTAATTCAGTGCTAAATAGAAGTGATTTCTCAAGCTGGGAAAATACAGAGTGGATGCTTAAATAAATTTTACTAAGTAAAAGAAGCCAGTATGGAAAGGCTATATGATTCTAACTATATGACTTTCCAGGAAAGACAGAGCAATGGGGACAATAAAAAGATTAGTGGTTTCCAAGGGTGAGGAAAAGAGGTGAGTAGGTTGAGCACAGTGACGGTTAGGCCAATGAAAACACTGGCCTAATACACTCTGTGTGACACATTAATGGTGAATATATGTCATTATTGATCAGAATCCATTCTATATGCAACATCAAGCATAAACCTTAATGTAAACACAGACTTTGAATGATAATGATGTTAATACAGGAGCATCAATTATAACAAATGTATTACTCTGGTGGGGGAATGTTGATAATGGGTTATGTATATGTGATGGCAGAGACTATTGGAGAAAGCTCTGTACCTTCCTCTCACTTTTTCTGTAAGCATAAAACTGCTTTGAAAAATATTTGTTTCATTAAAAAAATGAGGATTCAATGAGGTGATTGATATAAAGCAAAATGTCTATACAGAGCAGGCTCTGTAAATACTAATCCCTTCTCTTCCAATCTTTGTAAATCCCATTAAATAGAAGAAGCTGTTTATTCTTAAATTCTCTTCATGCTTTCTAATCCAGGGAAAATGTCACATTATTTTAATTTTCTTTCAACTATCTTAAACCATAAATTGAGGTATAGTAGCAGCTAAGATTGCTAGAACAAATCTAAACCAATTAACTCAAATATGTGATGTAAAGCCCAATGTAATTATAACATTCATCAACTTGAAAAGAACTTGCCTTCTATGTCTTTTAAAAATCTTTTTACACATGTGAGCAAACTCTCATAATTCTTCTGAGAAAATAATAAAAGAAGGATAGAGGGAAGAAAAGCAAAAGAAAGAAGAGGAGGAAGATGAAAAGAAAACTAATATTTATTGACAGCCTTTTATGTAATAGACATTGTGTTTGATACTAAGCATCTGAACTGCAATGGTTATATAAAATTCAAATTTGCATACAGCCAAGGATATGTTTGTATCTGCTCTTAGAAGTTACAAAAAAATAGGAATGGCTCAGAACTCTTACAATAAGCAAACTTCTCTTGTTCTAAATATTTGAAGAAATAGTTGTACCCTTATTCCCAAGGGTCTGTTATTTTTAACTTTCCAGTACTAGCAGTCTTAAAAAAAAAAAAAAAAGATTCTTTTTATTGATATTAAAACACTTCCTAAAGTAATGTTAAAACTATTGCCTATGAGGTAGTTAGGTAGAAAAGAAACAATCTCATTCATCTTAAACCACAAAATAAACCCTTTGGCTCACATCTGGTTACCTACATTACCGAAAATCAAGATAAAATAAATTCTCATGGTTCTATTTCAGCAAGATGTCTTTCTCAAGAAAAATTCTGGAGGCCCCCGGCCAGATTCTTATCTAGGACTGGGTTTTCATCAGAACTGAGCCCTAACTTCCTAAAATTTCTGTCACACAGAATGAATTAACTCATCTCTTTTACATTTAGAATGACACTAATTATGTGTCATGGGAAAAGTGAAAACAGGCATAAATTACTACGTAATTTTATATAGTTTTTAATACTCTTAAGAATATCAATTGGAAAAGGCTGTTAGGTATTTTCAAGACCCTATTGCCCATAAATAAAATGGGAGATAAATGTTATAAGAGTAGATGTCAATTGAAATAGAGAATTCATATAAATTGAGGAAGTAGAAATTGAAAACATTTACTGTACAATTGGAAGCCCTTTTTTCTATCAACGGTCACTGACCCATAAGAGAAAATGAAATACTAATTAAAAGATTGCTGAGGAAGCAATTTCATTAGTTTTTAGAAAAATATACAAGGATGTATAGTTATATTGCTGGATTTTTTCTCTCTTAAAGCAATCCTCAATAGTGCAACTAATTAATAATGAAAAGCAATAATGAACAAGGAACAAGATAGCAAACAAATACCAATTTCACAATATCACTGGCCAAAAAGTAAAAGAAAAAAACTCAACAAATTTATTAATATGAGAGTTTTGATTCCTACCCACTCTCCATACCATTGGACATAATTGTTACCCACCCAAGCATGAAGTTTATAAAAGGGTAACCCTATATTGAGAGTAATATTCTATTCACACTTTCACTACCAAGAGTCAACCCTCAGAAACCTCATTCTGATAAACTGTTAGACTTGACTCAGTATTAAAAAGAACAATGTTTAAATCATAGCTACAGCCATTATTAAAGAATAAGATACCAGAAATTTACTGAAAAGAGACAAAATTGGGAAGAGAGCATTGCAGTGAATGGTAGCTCTATGAACAAATAAGAGTACATGAAAATATAGGTCAGTGAAATTAAATACAGAAACAGTTTTATGAAGTAAAGACAAATACTTGCTGAGTGCATAAAGAGGTGATCTGAATATCTTGCCTTAAACATAATTATGCATATATGGCTGGCAGACTAACAGTTTTCTTTTCAAATCTATTCTCGCCTCCTTCATTGGTCGACCAGCTAGCTAGATTGTATATCTTGACTTTTCATGCACATAGGTGTGGTCACCTAGCTAAGTGCTCATTAATAGAATGTAGGTGGAAATAATGTCTGCAATGTTGGTATCACTTTATTAAAAGGAAATTGCCAGTCTGGATTTACTAATTTTCTCCTCATACATTTCTAGTTGCCTCAAATGTAAGCATCGAAGCAAGACAGTCTTGACCATGCAGTTGAAGACACACCTTAGAAGACGAATGAGAGTTAACAAGATGAAAGAAGCCCAAATAACCTTGTCAAAAAGAAGCAGTCCTACTTGCCTGTGTCTGTTGGATTGTTACATGGGAGAAATGATCTCTTTCATTAACCCATCGAACATTGGGACATCTTTTTACAGCATCTCAGCTTTTACTCTGATTTTTTAAAAAAGGGAACCTACTGGGCTTCCCTGGTGACCCAGTGGGTAGGGAGTCCACCTTGCAATGCCAGGGGCGCTGGTTCGGTCCCTGGCAGGGGAAGATCCCACGTGCTGTGGAGTGGCTGGAGCAGTGTGTCCAATTACCAGACAGCCCTCTGGACCACATGTGCCCAGAGCCAGTGCTCTGCAACGAGAGAGGCCAACATGATGGGAGACCCACACGGGCCAAAGAATAAAGATGGATCAAAATAAATAAATAAATAACCAATAAAAGAGGTCAAAATTACAAAAAATAAAAAAGAAAGAAAGAATAAAAAGGTATCTACCAAGAACTTAAGCAAAGAACATGATCGTGTATGCTTTAGATTAATTTGAGCAGTCACAGAGAGGGTGGCATACAGGTTAGAAAACCCTAAACTAGGGACCCACATAGGAAGTCAGCTCCTGATGACCATATTGCCTATATAGTTCAGAATCTGTAAATTCTATTGCCACTTCCACTATACAACTTCCTCATCATCAATTACCTGTAAGATCAACTATCTTCTACTTAACTTTTTCTCCTTATACACTTGTTCACAAATTTCTCTTTAGCACAGAGGCACACTTTTATCTAAAATATGTGACAGGCTCCTTTTCTGATTAACACAGTTGCAAGAATAAAATTTCCAAAATATTCAAAATATGGATGCTAATTAAAACTGATGTTGCTCATTTTTAAATATCAATAGATTTTAAACAACACAGTGATTTTTAAATCAATATTCATCTATGAAAAATTCATAAACATTTAAGAGTCAGAAATCTTACATAGTTCTTTTTTGTGCTTAAACTCATACTTTTTCATTTCTGTATGAGATTTTAGTCTTATATAAGATGCTTTTATTTCTATGATCATAAGGTCTATGTGTTAAAAATTTCCCCAGGATTTTATTATTGTTATTATTAGTAAACAGCTAGCCAAATACAAATTTTGTTATTTTAAAACATAAGGTAAGTGTTAATCAATGAATGTACTTATGATACAAATGAAGCATTTATCAGTTTACATATTCAAATATTTGTTAGTACTAGATAAGATTCAAATCCAGTTGTATTTAGATATTTTTCACTTTTACTGATACACATTCTGAGAGACATTAAACACATAAGTAAATTGGAATGAAAGAAATCTTTTAAAAGCAATTTTAATTATTTGAAACACTTCCAAATAACATGCAAAAAATCACATGCCATTATCAAAAATTTAAAAAATTAAAAATTAAATTTAAGAAATTAATTCCATTGAAATCCAAGATTTTTAAACCACATGACATTCAATAGGAACTTTTACCCAGTTATAAAAATCACTCAATTTCTTAATTTTATAAAAGCCTACAAAAAGACTTTACCAAAACTTTTCAAATAACTATTCATTATACCCACCATGCTTTCACCTAGGGACACCTTGCTTTAGCTTAACATACACAAAAATGGTAGGATAAATCTAAGCATTGTTGATACAAATATATACTTGCCACATCACATAATTTTATCATATCAAATTTTTAATTTGATTTTTGTCAAAACACTACAACTAACTCATTATTGAAAAATGATGACCATATAAATTGGTAAAATCAATTCTAATTATCAAGGCAATCAATCTATTCAGACTTTTTCTAGAAAATACCTAACTTCATTTTCCAATACAGTGAATGATTTAATATGACTCCTTACAACCTCCACCTGCCTACTAATTCTATTACTGTTGCAATTTTGCTTTCGTATTGACTGATTATTCTCCTCATAATGGGCCAGAATTTCCCATTTCTTTGCACACCAATTTCTTATTGGATTCTAGACATTGTGAATATTATGTTTCTGGGCATAGGGTTTTGTTTTGGCAATTATTTAGGTTTGTTTTTGATGTTTTTGTATGTTTTTCTGGGACACCATTAAGTTACTTGGAAATAATTTGATCCTTTCAGAACATGCTTCTAAACTTTGTTAGGTGTTCCCAGTTTTTTTTTTTAGCCTAGGGCTGTTTTGGCTTTACTACTGAGGCAATATTCTTCTGAGGACTATACACTATCCTGTGTGTTAGGAGGCTCTCTATAGGTATACCTACTTGCCCTATGACCTGGAAATTCAATGCAGGCAATAAGATAGGACAATTCTATGGCTTAACTCTCTTTTTCGTCTTCTTATGGAATCACTGTCCTGCATTGTTTGTTGTCCTTTGTACGAAAATCATTTTATATATATTTACCCGTTTTCAGTTGCTTCTGGGGGGAAGGGGGAAGGGATAGTTAGCCTCCTGTTACTCTATCATGATCGACTGTGGAAGTTTCACTTGTTAACTCTTGAATATATCTTAATTCAAAAAACCTGAAGAGAGGCCAAAACACTGTTTCTAACTTTACATAACCTTCTAAGCAAACGTTTCTACAAGACAGGAAAGATATGAGACATGATCATGGGCTACAATTATGAAGAAGCATAAAGGCTTATAATATTAATACTTTGTTTTCTTCCTTTTGGCACCCTGACATTTTTATTCATAATGAGGATGGACCATATATAAATCTTTTGGATGTTTAAATAGTATTTTGTATCATTTAGGGTCCAATCAAGAGAAGGAAACCACTCAGTTGGCACGATGTGAGGGAAAAAACTGTTTTTAGGGAATGAGGTCCTAAAAAGAAATGAAAGAGAATGTTAAAGAATATTGTAGGAATGAGGCAGAGTACTAAAAGATGGAGCAAACCATTCTCAAAGCTAGAATTCAGACCTCTTTGGAGGTGTGGTAGCAACCTACTAGATGGTTGTGAAGTTAGCAAGGTTACCATGGGTCAGAGTTGGTCCATGATCACTAAATCAAGACTGGCAGACAGGAGAATACCAGCAGACACTGGCACACTTGAAGGTGAGCACCATTGTGTGTCCTGCATGCTGTTGGTTGCATTACACTGCAGTAGCAAGTTTAGGGTGGTTTTATCTGAACAGAAGGCGAAGTCCCTTCTTTCTGTAGTTTTACTCTACAGGCCTCCGTTGTAGAGGTAATGGAGAAATCTTTACACGACTTAGCTCCAGTATTGCAAGCAGTGTAACAGAGCTTGAATTTGGAATGAAGAAGCAATCATCTGACAAGTGACTCCTGTTATTCTTTCTTTTCTTTCTTCTTTTCATTTCCTGTTATGATAAGTGTGATTATGAAAGAAAGCAGAAAATAACAAACATGAATGAACTGCCTACATACCAGTCTCAAGCTGATTAGTTTTGGTAAATATGGAAAATGAAGATATCAAAATTAAGTGTTCAGTGGGGGCTTCCCTGGTTGTCCAGTGCATAGAGAGTCCACTGTGCAATGCAAGGGACACTGGTTCGATCTCTGGCCCAGGAAGTTCCCACGTGCTGCAGAACGACTGGATGGTATGTCCAACTGCAAGTCAGCTCTCTGTAGCATATGCCCCCAGAGCCGGTGCTCTGCAATGAGAGAGGCCACCGCAATGGAAGGCCTACACAGGCCGAATAATAAAGATGGATAAAAATAAATAATCAATAAAAGAGGCCAAAATTAAAAAAAAAAAAGAAAATGTTCAATGCATTTTTAGGATAAAAGCTCTCTGTGATTTAGTCATGCCTTCCTCACTACCTTCATTTCTCTCTGTTCCAGCAGTACCAAAGTTTTTCCCCCACAAATTCTGTTGTTTCTCATGTCTGCACCTATAATTACAGTGTCTTCTCTGCATAGAATCTCCTTTCTACTCCATATCACTTTATGCATTATCTTAACTAGAAAGTTCCTTGCTGAATGACTTAACTGAATTAAATGCCCCTTCTTTGTGCTTCCATAATCTTATCTGTTTATTTCCACCAGCATTAACTTGCCATTTTCACTACTTTATTTTATTGTTAATTACATGGACTGTGGTTATTAATCTGTTTATGTGGTGTATCTAACAAAAATTTGGTTTTTCCATAAGTAGATAAATGAATAAAGGAGTTAACTATAGTTGTTTAGGAAAGACTTTATACAAATCTTGAGAAGGAGCATTATAAAAGAGATTTATCCAACAGAGATATGAAATACATACTGTATGTATCTGGTAATAAATTAGATAAGGAGTTACAGAAGATATTGGAATTCAAAAATGCTAATATGCTTTCTAATGTTTTAGTTTAGGTAAATAGATAGGCATAACATGGTTAAAGCTAATAAATGCAGGAGAAAGAGCAGACTAGAACCTGATGAACAGCAGAGTACATTGACTCTATATTGCTGTTTAAGACAAAAAACAAAACCCAAAGCCAAACGAATTATCGGCTTAAAATAACAGTGGAAAACATTTTTTGTAAAGAACCAAGGAGTATTAATAAGTATTTTAGCTCTGGGTCATACAGTCTCTGTCACAATCATTCAACTTTACTCAAAAGCAACCAAGGCTATGGGGGGTAGGGGGCGGGGCTACTGGTAGTGGGAAAGCAGTGGACTAGATTTCCTCCATGAACTGTACTCTGCTACACCACAGACCTACAGTCATTCTAACAGCTCAGCTACAGATGATAATACAAAATGGGGTCATTCAGGACTTCCTTGGTGGTCCAGTGGGTAAGGACGCAGCCTTGCACTGCAAGGGGTACCAGTTCGATCCCTGGCCTGGAAAGATCCCACGTGCTGCAGAGTGGCTGGACCAACGTGTCCAACTACCGAGCGGGAGTTCTGGAGTGCATGCGCCCAGAGCCAGTGCTCTTCAGTGAAGGAGGCCACTGCGATGGGAGGCCCACACAGGCCAAAGAACAAAGATAAATAAATGAAAGATCAATAGAAGTGGCCAAAAAAAAAAGAGGCGTCATTCATACGGTCGAAACTGCTCCTAGCTTTTGTTTTCAGCAGCTGCTATTCCTCTGCCTGTCCTTTGATCCAACAACTGGCTAGACATTTTTTTTTTTTGTCTTTGGTTATTTTGATTTGGGGGTTTTGTTTTTTTCAAAATGATTAATATTCCAAGAGAGTGAAAACGTTAACTGTCACGTTGAGGATCACAGCTGCACAACATACTTTCCACCACACTTTATCAGTCAACAGGAGTTTCAAGGTCAGTCCATATTCAAGGGATAGGGAAACAGAGAAAACATTATGGCTATTATTTTCAATCTATCATAAAGAGGCATATGGAGTTGGAGTTTAAGAGTAAGTTGAAACTAAAAATATATTTTGTAGTTATCAGTACATATGATACAATTGAAATTGTAACAAACTATATGTCTTGAGAAGACTAAATACACATATACACACATCTCTTTATGACCACATATATTTTAAAACATACTTTATATATATATAATCACATATTTCATAAGGAATGGCCACTCTTTAAATATCAACATGGATAGATTATAAAAACCTAACACAGTGAAGAAAGGAAGTTTCAAAATTTTACACAAATATGAGAACATTTATATAAATTTAAAATACATTAAATCTCTATCTATCTATATATATATATATATATTGCTTTTGGATGATTACTAATAAAACTAACACACTGCATTTTTGTGGGGAGGAGGACAAAACCTTATACTTGGCTGTATTAGGTCTTTTTTTCCCTCAAACTTTAAACTTGTCACTTTGGATTGGGGTAGAGCCAATTAACAATATTGTGGTAGTTTCAGGGACTCAGCCAGACATTTATGTGGCTCCCCGAAGCCCTCTCCCATCCAGGCTGGCACATAACACTGAGTAGAGTTCCATGTACTATTCAATAGGTCCATTTTTGATATAGCAGTGTGTACATGACCTTCCCAAACTCCCTAACTATCCCTTACCCTCAGTAACTAGAAGTTCATTTTCTAAGTCTGAAACACATACTGCTATTATACGCCAGATCCTCTTCTAAGTGTATTCCATACATTTACTATACACTTATTACAAGAAAATTGAGATAGGCACACTAGCACAATAATCCTTTTTTAATATAAATAATGAACTTGACCCAAAGAGAGGTCACTTAACTGGTCCAAGCCCACACCGTTAAGAGGCAGAGCTAAGACTTAAACCCAATTTAGAAACATGGACTGCATATATGTTAACTCCTGGATAGATGTTGACTTAAGGTACAGAGTGATAGTCAAAAATGTAGGGATTGTAAGTTTATCAATATCTAGATAGGTAAATAGTCCAGCTTTTCTAGTAAAAAGGCCTAGAAACAATTACCAACTAGCTTACTTAGTTGTAATCAATATCCCTACCATCCTCACAGATCTTAAAATACCTATCTTTTGAAAATAAACAAGGTTTAACAAAATGGGTGACTCCCAATCCTGGTTTGTGTCAGGAAATGCATAAAATGAAAATGAAACAAATTGAGGTACCAGATAACAAAGATATCAAAGACTATTAAATCATGTAAAAAAAAAAGAGAGCGAGAAAGAAAGCTTGATGTACCAGACAGCAAAGATATCAAGATATCAAAGACTATTAAATCATGTAGAGGAAGAGAACTTGATGCACCAGACAGCAAAAGTATCAAAGACTATTAAATCTTGTAAAAAGAAAAACAAAAAAAAAAGACCCATCTGGCCAAATGTGTATTAAACTGAACTTCAATGAGAATAATAATTGCAATTGCAGTTTGGGCTTTCTGGGTGACATAGTGAGTGGTAAAGAATCTGCCTGCCAATGTGAGAGATGGCAAGATATGCATGTTCCGTCTCTGGGTCAGAAAGATCTCCTGGAGTAAGAAATGGAAACCCACTATAGTACTCTTGCCTGGAAAATTCCATGGAGTTAGAAGCCTGGCAGGTTACAGTCCACGGAGTCTCAGGAGTCAGACATGACCCAGCACATATACACAGAATAACTGCAATAGATTGAATGCACTTAGTCCTTGAGTTTTACAGTGATGAGTAAAACTTGTGCTTTGATACAGAACGCTTGAGAACCAGCCTATTTTCTTGAACACCAGTAAAGCAAAACAAACCTTTGCCTTTCCTGTACCAGGTGCATCTTGTTGTAACCAAATAGTTAATGAAGGTAAGTTGCTTTTGGCAGAAGTTAATCAAATAACAAATGCAAAGGCAAGAGAGTATCATCATTTTATCACCCCAAATGAATTAATGAAACCATGCAATGTCAATAACTGCTAATATTAGGAAAAGAACTATTTAGACAACACAAAATTCCTTGAAGAAGTATATATACCACTGGTAAACCATCTTTCTGAAAATTTAAAATAAAATCAGATCAAGCCTCTACCACCAATTACCAGTTTACACAGTATGGAGAAAGATGTTGAAGCCTAAGAACAGATCCAAGCAAAAAGGAACAATATTCAGATAAATAATTTAAAGACCTACAAAAAAGACTGGTTAAGAAAATAGAGAATTCTCATTTCCCGTCTGACCCATAAGGAACTAGAAACTGCCACACCTTCCTAACAAAACATAAAAAGCATAACAAACTGAAAAAACAACTTTTCTCATCTCCATTAGAGAATGTCAGTCACTGGGCAAATGCTGTCTCCAAAATTTTAAGATACCAACAGAGGAATATAGAGAATCACAACTTACCAAGAGTAGAAGCTTCTGCAGGAATCGAACAGGGAAATCGGAACTGTGACTGACAAAATGCTGGAGGCTCAACATGGACACCTCTGAGAGATAAAAACCATACAAAGACCCGGTCATTCAAGAGATGCTAGACTTCTGTGAATTTTACTTCCCAAGAATCCCACTGGGTTCTCACAGTGAAAAATAGGAGAAAAATCACCTTGTGTTTCTGGTAGAGGAGAGGGAAAAGGCACCATTTTGAACTCCGCCCGGCACAGCACTCTTCTTAACAAGGTCTGCCCACAGGAGAAACTATTTAACTGAAAGGTACATTGCTGGAGTTTACCTTAAGTGACCTGGGGTGAGGGGTGGAATTTGCAACTCCAGCTGCCTCTAGGCATCCTATCTCACTGAAGGGGAAAGAGTTTGAAAAAGAAAAGCCTCACTTAGAGACAGACCTACTCCAAGTGCTACAGAATGCTTCCCCTGTCCCCAAACCTCACCACCGCATTACCCTTTAAATACATATGTGTATTAAACTATCAGTTTATACACATTAAACTTACATGATGTTATATGTCACTTTAACTCAATAAAGCTACTAAGGCTCTAAGGATAACATTGACAACAGTAACAGATACACTATATAAGCAGAGAAGTGGCAATTCTAAGAAAGAACCAAAAAGAAATGCTGGAGGTCAAAAACACTGTAAGAGAAATAAAGAATGCCTCTGATGGGCTCCTTAGTAGATTGGACACAGCTGAGGAAAGAATATCTGTGCTTGAGTATATCTCAATTTTAAAAAAGCCTGCAAAACTGAAAAGCTAAGTGTAAAAAAAAGATTTCCTCACATCCCCAAAAACTACCTGCCACACGAAGTTTTCCGGAAAAAAAAAAAGATCAAGCCTCTACCACCAATTACCAGTTTACACAGTATGGAGAAAGATGTTGAAGCCTAAGAACAGATCCAAGCAAAAAGGAACAATATTCAGATAAATAATTTAAAGACCTACAAAAAAGACTGGTTAAGAAAATAGAGAATTCTCATTTCCCGTCTGACCCATAAGGAACTAGAAACTGCCACACCTTCCTAACAAAACATAAAAAGCATAACAAACTGAAAAAACAACTTTTCTCATCTCCATTAGAGAATGTCAGTCACTGGGCAAATGCTGTCTCCAAAATTTTAAGATACCAACAGAGGAATATAGAGAATCACAACTTACCAAGAGTAGAAGCTTCTGCAGGAATCGAACAGGGAAATCGGAACTGTGACTGACAAAATGCTGGAGGCTCAACATGGACACCTCTGAGAGATAAAAACCATACAAAGACCCGGTCATTCAAGAGATGCTAGACTTCTGTGAATTTTACTTCCCAAGAATCCCACTGGGTTCTCACAGTGAAAAATAGGAGAAAAATCACCTTGTGTTTCTGGTAGAGGAGAGGGAAAAGGCACCATTTTGAACTCCGCCCGGCACAGCACTCTTCTTAACAAGGTCTGCCCACAGGAGAAACTATTTAACTGAAAGGTACATTGCTGGAGTTTACCTTAAGTGACCTGGGGTGAGGGGTGGAATTTGCAACTCCAGCTGCCTCTAGGCATCCTATCTCACTGAAGGGGAAAGAGTTTGAAAAAGAAAAGCCTCACTTAGAGACAGACCTACTCCAAGTGCTACAGAATGCTTCCCCTGTCCCCAAACCTCACCACCGCATTACCCTTTAAATACATATGTGTATTAAACTATCAGTTTATACACATTAAACTTACATGATGTTATATGTCACTTTAACTCAATAAAGCTACTAAGGCTCTAAGGATAACATTGACAACAGTAACAGATACACTATATAAGCAGAGAAGTGGCAATTCTAAGAAAGAACCAAAAAGAAATGCTGGAGGTCAAAAACACTGTAAGAGAAATAAAGAATGCCTCTGATGGGCTCCTTAGTAGATTGGACACAGCTGAGGAAAGAATATCTGTGCTTGAGTATATCTCAATTTTAAAAAAGCCTGCAAAACTGAAAAGCTAAGTGAAAAAAAATTAAAAAGCAGAACAAGATTTCCCTCACATCCCCCAAAAAACTACCTGCCAAGTAGGAGATGTGAGTTCAATCCCTTGGTCAGGAAGATCCTCTAGAGAAGGCAATGGCTGCCCACTAAAGTATTTTTGCACAGGAAATTCCATGGGCAGAGGAACCTGGAGGGCCACGGTCCATGGGATCACAAAGAGTCAAACATGACTTAGCAACTAAACAACAAGTGGATAACTACAAAAGGTGTAACATACATGCAGTGGGAATCCTAAAAGGAAAACAAAGACAGAAATGAGCAAAAGAAGTATTTGAAAAACACAATATACTAGTCTCTATATTTTTCCTCTCCCCCCTGAGAATTTCCCCAAATTTTCAGATGCCAAATTGTCAGATCCACTAAGTTCAGAGAATGTCCAACTGTATAAATGACCAATTGCTTCCCTAGAATAATCCCACAAAACAAAACAACAAACAAAAAGAAGCCTAATCTAGGCATATTGTTTTTCAGCTACAGAAAACCAAACATAAAGAAAAATTCTGAAAGAAGCTAGAGGAAAACCATTTAACTAGAAAGGAAGAAAAATAAGAATTACATCTGATTTCTCAGAGACCATCCAAGCAAGAGAGTGGAGTGAAGTAAAGCATTGGGAGAAGTATCAACCTATAATTCTGTACTATGTGAAATTATTATTAAAAAGTAAATAAGAAATACTTTCTGAGACAAACAAAAAATTGAGGGAATTTGTTGTCAGAGATTGATATCACAAGAAATGTTAAAAGAAATTCTTTAGGCTGAGGAAAAATGCTATCAGAGGTAATTTGTATCTAATGAAGAAAGGAAGAGCATCAGAAAAGAAACAAGTGAGGGTAAAATGAAAACTTTTGTTTTAATTATTTTCAATTGAGCTAATAGTTTATTGTTCAAAATGATAATAGCAATCATGTATTAACACATATGTATAAATATTTACATATATATGTATTTGGATACACTGCTGTATAAGTAAAATGAATGACAGCATTATACAGGAAATAGAAGGAGGAATTACAATGATCAAGTGTCCTCACACTATCTGTTTGACTTTGGTGGTAAAGCAAAAAATCCAAGAAACTGAATATAAGTCCCACAAAAGAATAATAATAACTATTTAATTGAGAACTGAGAGATGACTGGCACTAAAATTGATTGATGCCTTAAAGTCAAAGCTGACGCAGGAAAGATTAGTTTTTTTTTTAAAAAGAATGTGACTTCATGTCTCTTTTATAGTCAGGAAAAATTTTACACTTGGGACACAGGCCAGTGATTCATGAGGTTAAGTTTTCTCTCAACAGCACTCTGGTCACTCTCAGTATTCAAATATAACACCTTTGTTGTACAAACCCAAGAATTGCATCTTATTTTTACTACTTTTAGGAGACTATGATGGTATTGATTTTAAAAAGAAAAGACTAAATAATTGTTGATCAAAGCACTTCTTTGCAAGGAGTATGTGTCTTTTCCAATAATTATTATTGACTCTTTAGTTAAAGCTTTATAAAAAGTTCAGAAGGTAAGTGATGAGCTACAATTTTAACCCAGTAGCAGGAACCATTGGCCAGTATTACTAAGAACTTTAAATTAGTCTCTGTAAAATTTCACCAACCCAAAACTGGATAGAGGTAAATTTTTATTAAATATTTCAATCTTCTTTCCACATATTTAGCAGAAACAAATTCACTGTTACTCAGTGATGCCATATAGGTTGGTTCTCCTCTACTTCTTTTACAAAGAGAAACTCTACTTTCAGAGAATTAAGCGGGGGGAAAGGCAATATCATTTAGAATGTATATCTCTTTCCCTCAATTATAAATTTATGTTTGTGTGAATCATCTATAACTGAAAAAAAGTAAATTTAAAAAAGTGAGGGTAAAATGAAAAAATTCTTTAGGCTGAGGAAAAATGCTATCAGAGGTAATTTGTATCTAATGAAGAAAGGAAGAGCATCAGAAAAGAAACAAGTGAGGGTAAAATGAAAACTTTTGTTTTAATTATTTTCAATTGAGCTAATAGTTTATTGTTCAAAATGATAATAGCAATCATGTATTAACACATATGTATAAATATTTACATATATATGTATTTGGATACACTGCTGTATAAGTAAAATGAATGACAGCATTATACAGGAAATAGAAGGAGGAATTACAATGATCAAGTGTCCTCACACTATCTGTTTGACTTTGGTGGTAAAGCAAAAAATCCAAGAAACTGAATATAAGTCCCACAAAAGAATAATAATAACTATTTAATTGAGAACTGAGAGATGACTGGCACTAAAATTGATTGATGCCTTAAAGTCAAAGCTGACGCAGGAAAGATTAGTTTTTTTTTTAAAAAGAATGTGACTTCATGTCTCTTTTATAGTCAGGAAAAATTTTACACTTGGGACACAGGCCAGTGATTCATGAGGTTAAGTTTTCTCTCAACAGCACTCTGGTCACTCTCAGTATTCAAATATAACACCTTTGTTGTACAAACCCAAGAATTGCATCTTATTTTTACTACTTTTAGGAGACTATGATGGTATTGATTTTAAAAAGAAAAGACTAAATAATTGTTGATCAAAGCACTTCTTTGCAAGGAGTATGTGTCTTTTCCAATAATTATTATTGACTCTTTAGTTAAAGCTTTATAAAAAGTTCAGAAGGTAAGTGATGAGCTACAATTTTAACCCAGTAGCAGGAACCATTGGCCAGTATTACTAAGAACTTTAAATTAGTCTCTGTAAAATTTCACCAACCCAAAACTGGATAGAGGTAAATTTTTTATTAAATATTTCCAATCTTCTTTCCACATATTTAGCAGAAACAAATTCACTGTTACTCAGTGATGCCATATAGGTTGGTTCTCCTCTACTTCTTTTACAAAGAGAAACTCTACTTTCAGAGAATTAAGCGGGGGGAAAGGCAATATCATTTAGAATGTATATCTCTTTCCCTCAATTATAAATTTATGTTTGTGTCAGACATAATAATAGACATAAAGATAGTCATGAGTCTCAGAAGTTATCAGGTACTGATTCTATGACAAATTATATATTTTCTGCTTTTGGTCATTATTCCCATCTGGCTACCATTTTTCATGGTACTTACAGTTTGAGCATCAAGTCTGCCAAAGCTCGGTAAAAATTGTTACAGATTAGGCTTTGTTGCTCTTTCTTACCACTCAGCACGATAAGAAATAATGACTTGTTACATGCAATTAGAATAATGCTGATGATAGTCATTGTAATGACCACACTGATGTATTTTGGCTTAATGTGAAGTTTCTTCATAGGTGAACACTATACTGATACTGGTCTTCCCCAGTGCCTTAGCAATGAACAATCCACCTACCGAGGCAAGATATAAGACTTAAGAGACAAGGGTTCAGTCCTTGGGTGAGGAAGATCCTCTGGTGGAAGGGCATGGCAACCCACTTCAGTATTCTTGCCTATAGAATCCTAAGGACAGGGGAGCCTGATGGGCTACAGTCCATGGGGTCGCAAGGAGTTAAGAACGACTGAAGCGACTTAGCATGCATGCATGAGGATATTGATACTCATACCTCTTGGAGGATTCACTGATATGAACATATTCTCTGTGTGCCATAATATAAAAATGATTGTGAAGAACTTGCCAAAAAGTAAAAAAGGAATTGGTCTAGCATATTTAAAAATCAAAAGAATTCTTTCTCAAAGATTACATTTTCAATTTTTCATATGTTCCCACTCTTTAGTTAAAGCTTTATAAAGTTCAGAAGGTAAGTGATGAGCTACAATTTTAACCCAGTAGCAGGAACCATTGGCCAGTATTACTAAGAACTTTAAATTAGTCTCTGTAAAATTTCACCAACCCAAAACTGGATAGAGGTAAATTTTTTATTAAATATTTCCAATCTTCTTTCCACATATTTAGCAGAAACAAATTCACTGTTACTCAGTGATGCCATATAGGTTGGTTCTCCTCTACTTCTTTTACAAAGAGAAACTCTACTTTCAGAGAATTAAGCGGGGGGAAAGGCAATATCATTTAGAATGTATATCTCTTTCCCTCAATTATAAATTTATGTTTGTGTCAGACATAATAATAGACATAAAGATAGTCATGAGTCTCAGAAGTTATCAGGTACTGATTCTATGACAAATTATATATTTTCTGCTTTTGGTCATTATTCCCATCTGGCTACCATTTTTCATGGTACTTACAGTTTGAGCATCAAGTCTGCCAAAGCTCGGTAAAAATTGTTACAGATTAGGCTTTGTTGCTCTTTCTTACCACTCAGCACGATAAGAAATAATGACTTGTTACATGCAATTAGAATAATGCTGATGATAGTCATTGTAATGACCACACTGATGTATTTTGGCTTAATGTGAAGTTTCTTCATAGGTGAACACTATACTGATACTGGTCTTCCCCAGTGCCTTAGCAATGAACAATCCACCTACCGAGGCAAGATATAAGACTTAAGAGACAAGGGTTCAGTCCTTGGGTGAGGAAGATCCTCTGGTGGAAGGGCATGGCAACCCACTTCAGTATTCTTGCCTATAGAATCCTAAGGACAGGGGAGCCTGATGGGCTACAGTCCATGGGGTCGCAAGGAGTTAAGAACGACTGAAGCGACTTAGCATGCATGCATGAGGATATTGATACTCATACCTCTTGGAGGATTCACTGATATGAACATATTCTCTGTGTGCCATAATATAAAAATGATTGTGAAGAACTTGCCAAAAAGTAAAAAAGGAATTGGTCTAGCATATTTAAAAATCAAAAGAATTCTTTCTCAAAGATTACATTTTCAATTTTTCATATGTTCCCACTGGTATTAAATATTATAATTGTTTTTTGAAGTGAACTGCCTGCACAGAGAAATTCCAAAATTATTTTGTAACTAAATAATATTGATATAACTATAAACTATAAAAATCCTTTGCTCAAAAGATTTTATATTGTCATTCTTATTCACTGTTAGATGATTAGAGAGATCCTATTTGTCTAATTAGTTTCATATAATATAAATAAAGTCTGGATCCAGAAAAAGGAATAAAGAGCTCTAGTCACAGTAAGCACACAGGAAAATATAAAATATTTTTATTCTTATGTAGATATCTTTAAATGATAAAAGATATCTAACTGTTTAAAACAAAACCAGTAACAATCTAGTATGGGATTTCTAACAAGTATAAATTAAAACACGTGATAACAGTAATGCAAAGGTCCAGAAGAGAGAAGTGGAAATGTAAGATTTTTGTAATACTTGAAAATAGACTATACTAAATTAAAGTTGTATACCATAAGCCATAGAGCAATCATTAAATTACACAACAAAAAGTACAAAAAGGCAACAAAGAAGATACAATAGAATCAATTAATACTAAATTAATTCCCTGAATGGCAGAAAAGTAAAGAAGGGGGTAGGGGATAACATAGAGAACAAACAGCAAAGAGCAAGAGTATATATTGAAACTTAACTGTTTTTTTTTTTTTCAATTTGACCTCTTTTTTTTTTTAATTGTTTTTTTATTTATTTATTTTCATCCATCTTCATTGCTTGGCCTGTGTGGGCCTCCCATCGCAGTGGCCTCTCGCTGCAGAGCACCAGTTCCGGGAGCACGTGCTCCAGAGCGCCAGCTCATCATTTGACACACCGGTTCAGCTGCTCCACAGCACGCAGGATCTTCCCAGGCCAGGGATCGAACCGGTGCCCTTTGCACTGCAAGGCAGGCTCTCTACCCACTGGACCACCAGGGAAGCCCAACTAATCTGGGAACATACATATCTGTAAACAACAAAACTCTGTAAAAGTTAAAAGCAAAATAAAAGTTAAAAAATAAAAAAACTTAACCACATCAGTAATCACACTGTAAATGTTTAAATTATCTCAACTAAAATTATCAAATTATCTCAAGCTGACAATCAGTTTGAATGTCAAGAAAGCAAGATCCATGTTATGAGCTGAATCATGTTACCTGGAAAAAGATATGCTGAAGTCCTAACCTCCAGGATCTCAGAATGTGATCTTATTTGGAGAAGGATCTTTACAAAGGCAATTAAGTTAAAACAAAGTCATTACGGTGGGCTCTAATCAGATATGATTGGTGTCTCTTAGAAGGAAAATTTGGAAAGAACGACAGAAAAAAAAAAAACAGAGAAGAAAATATGAAGTTACAGAGAGAACATCATGTGAAGATGGAGGATTAGAGTGACAAATAAGATCTGTAAGCCTAGGAATGTCTGAGGCTACCTGGAGCTAGGACAGAGGCTCGGAGCAGTTTGTTCTCCTCTAGCCCTATAGGAGGGAACATGGTCTTGCTTATACCTTGATCTCCAGACCTGAGATACAATAAATTTGTAATTTCAATACTGCTTTCTCCATAATAGATTAAATGGATGGGTTAAATCAAGCCACTTGATCTAACTGACATGTATAGAATGTACAGTTTTTTGCTTACAGCCAACAAATGTATGATATGTATTCTCTCTAAGTGTAAATGGGAGATGGTCTATTCTGAATCATAAAAGAGTCTCCATCATTTAAAATGACTCATATCATAAAAGTATGTTCTCTGATCATGATGAAATTAAACTTGAAATCAATTACAGGAAGACCTCTGAAAAAAATCCCCTGATATATATATATATATATATTTTTAAACATTTATTTATTCATTTATTTTGGGGGGAGGTGGGGTGGGAGGGAGGGGGTGGGCGCACCACTTCTATTGGTCTTTCATTTGTCTATTTTCATCCGTCTTTGTTCTTTGGCCCGTGTGGGCCTCCCATCACAGTGGTCTCTGTTGTCACAGAGCGCTGGCTCTGGGCACATGCGCTCTAGAGCCCCAGCTCGGTAATTGGACACATCGGTCCAGCGTGGGATCTTCCCAGGCCAGGGATCGAGAACCGGCGCCCCTTGCACTGCAAGGCAGTGTCCTTACCCACTGAACCACCAAGGAAGCCCCTCCCCTGATATTTATAATCCAAGCAATGCAATTCTGAATAACTCAGGAGTTACAGAAAAAAATCAAATGAGAAACAAGAAAGCATTTAGAATTGAACAAAAATGAAAACATAATATGCTGAAATTTGTAACACACAGCTAAAGCAGTATTTAGAAGGACATTTGTAGATCTAAATGCCTGTATTAGAAATGGAGATGGATCTTAAATGAAGGCTTCAGCTTCTACCTTATGAAACACCGATGAAGAATAAACACACTTTAAGTTAATTAAAACTATATTGTCATCTCGATAGATAAAGGAAAATAAAAGGTTATGTGAGAAGACGAAAGGAAATAATAGTCATCAGTGCGTATATCAAAGACTCAGTAAAATAGAAACAGAAAAACAGTATAGAAAATCAGCGAAACCATAAACTGCTTCTTTGAGAAGACTAACCCTTAACCAGACTTGCTAGGGAAAAAGAAAAGAACACATTACCAATAACAAGAATGAAAGAAATGACATCACTAGAAATTTCATGTTAAAAAAAAAGGAATAAGAAAGATTATGAACAACCTTTAGGTCATAATTGGTAAGTTATATAAAAAGGACAAATTCCTTAAAAGACAAACACGCTCACTCAAAAAGTAATATTTAATATGAGTAGCAATATATCTACTAAAGGAACTGAACTTTACAAACTTCCTACATATAAAGCTCTAGGTCCAGATAATTTGACTAATGAAATCTATCAATTATTCAGGAAGAAGTAATTCTGGTTCTGTACAAATTAATCCGTCAGCCATAAAAATGAATGAAATAATGTCATTCGAAAAAACATGATGGACTTAGATAATATCATACTAGTGAAGTAAGTCAGACAAAGACAAATATCATATGAGATCACTGATATGTGGAATTGAAAAAAAGGGATACAAAAGTATTTACAAACAGAAATAATCTCATAGGCATAGAAAACAAATTTATGGTTACAAAAGAGTAAAAGTGAGAGAAGGAATAAATTAGGGATTTGGGGATTAACAAATGCATTCACTATACATTAAACAGATAAAAAACAAGGACCTACTTACTGTATAGCACAGGGAACTATATTCAATATTGTGTAATAACCTATAATGAAAAAGATTCTGAAAAAAATATATACAACTGAATCACTTTGCTGTATACCTGTAAATCAAATATAGTCAACGTGAAAGTCATTCAGTCACGTCCAACATTTTGGGACCTATGGATGAGCCATGGAATTCTCCAGGCAAGAATACTGGAGTGGATAGCCGTTCCCTTTTCCAGGGGATCTTCCTGACCCAGGAGTCAAACCATGCTCTTCTGCATTGCTAGTGGATTCTTTACCAGGCTGAACTACCCTAAAAGAAAATAATAAACCACTATCTTCATGTTCTTATTAAAATTTGATCAGATCATAAAATAAAAAGACAACATACCATGACCAAATGAGGCTAATCCTCTAATGCAGTTACATTAGCATTAGAAATTAATTAGCATACCTCGTTATGTCAATAGATGCAGACAAAGTATCTGACAAAGTCCCACTCCACTTCTTGTAAAAGCTGTCAGCAAACTAGAAATATAAAAGAAGATTTTCAACCTAAAAAAGGCATTGTATTAATTTTTATTGCTAAAAGAGCAAATGCCACAAACTTAGTGGTTTAAAAAATTATATATAATATTTAATAATTAAGTATTATATAAACATACTATGTAAATATATTTTATTATATAAATAATCACATAATAGAAATATTTATCATATAATTTATTTTAAAATAACTATATAATTTAAATATTTTATATTAATTATATGATATACATATATCATGTAAATGTATTATATAAATATTGACATAATGTAAACATTTATATTATATAAATGATTATATAAGACATAAATTAACAAACATGATATAACTAAAATATAAATTAAATATATATATAAATATATAAAACATTTATATTTATTGTATATATAAATAATTATAAAATATAATCACTTATACTATAATTATATATTTTAATATGTAAAATATATTTCTGGAGGTCAGAAGTGTAAAATAGTTAGCAGGGTTGTTTCTTCTGGCAGTTGCATGGAAGAATCCATTGTCCTTTCTTTTTCATACTCCAGAGGTTCCCTACATTCTTTGGTTGTGGTGAATAGATAAACACACTGTAGTATATCCATGCAATACAATACTGTAAAGACGACAGTAAAAAGAAACAGACTACTGATATACATAAAAAAGAAATAGATTACTGATATACATAAAAAACATGGATGAATCCTAAATAACTTTGCTGAGTGACAAAAGTCAAATCCAAGAAGATTACATGCACTATGGCTTCATTTACTAAAAATTCTAGAAATTAT
This sequence comes from Tragulus kanchil, assembly GCA_022376925.1. Lineage (NCBI taxonomy): Eukaryota > Metazoa > Chordata > Mammalia > Artiodactyla > Tragulidae > Tragulus > Tragulus kanchil. The sequence continues at coordinate 236,345,641 of JAIOJX010000004.1, read as the reverse complement.
CAACTAAATTGCAGTGGTAGGAACCAAATTAGTGACTGCCTGAAAATGGTGGGTGGGTGGAAGTAGTGGAAAGTGTCTAGAGAGAGAGATTACAAAGGAGCCTTAGAACACTTAGCTCCATGGCTCTAGGCTTGAGCTACCCTAAAAGAAAATAATAAACCACTATCTTCATGTTCTTATTAAAATTTGATCAGATCATAAAATAAAAAGACAACATACCATGACCAAATGAGGCTAATCCTCTAATGCAGTTACATTAGCATTAGAAATTAATTAGCATACCTCGTTATGTCAATAGATGCAGACAAAGTATCTGACAAAGTCCCACTCCACTTCTTGTAAAAGCTGTCAGCAAACTAGAAATATAAAAGAAGATTTTCAACCTAAAAAAGGCATTGTATTAATTTTTATTGCTAAAAGAGCAAATGCCACAAACTTAGTGGTTTAAAAAATTATATATAATATTTAATAATTAAGTATTATATAAACATACTATGTAAATATATTTTATTATATAAATAATCACATAATAGAAATATTTATCATATAATTTATTTTAAAATAACTATATAATTTAAATATTTTATATTAATTATATGATATACATATATCATTTAAATGTATTATATAAATATTTACATAATGTAAACATTTATATTATATAAATGATTATATAAGACATAAATTAACAAACATGATATAACTAAAATATAAATTAAATATATATATAAATATATAAAACATTTATATTTATTGTATATATAAATAATTATAAAATATAATCACTTATACTATAATTATATATTTTAATATGTAAAATATATTTCTGGAGGTCAGAAGTGTAAAATAGTTAGCAGGGTTGTTTCTTCTGGCAGTTGCATGGAAGAATCCATTGTCCTTTCTTTTTCATACTCCAGAGGTTCCCTACATTCTTTGGTTGTGGTGAATAGATAAACACACTGTAGTATATCCATGCAATACAATACTGTAAAGACGACAGTAAAAAAGAAACAGACTACTGATATACATAAAAAAGAAATAGATTACTGATATACATAAAAAACATGGATGAATCCTAAATAACTTTGCTGAGTGACAAAAGTCAAATCCAAGAAGATTACATGCACTATGGCTTCATTTACTAAAAATTCTAGAAATTATCAACTAAATTGCAGTGGTAGGAACCAAATTAGTGACTGCCTGAAAATGGTGGGTGGGTGGAAGTAGTGGAAAGTGTCTAGAGAGAGAGATTACAAAGGAGCCTTAGAACACTTAGCTCCATGGCTCTAGGCTTGAGCTCAGTGGTGTCCAACTTTTTGTGACCCCAAGGACTGAACACATGTTTCCTGTGTCTCTCAAATTGCAGGTGATTCTTTACTCACTGAGCCACTGAGGAAGTCCATGGGGAAGTGAATATATTTATTATCTCGACTTTGGTTAAGGTTTAATGCATGTGCATCCATTAGAAAACTTCAAATTGTACACTTAAATATGGGCAGTTACTGCATCTGTTATTCATCAGTAAAAGTTTTAAACCTGATTAACTAAATCTTTTAACAGCTTTTGGCCTTTTGTGTTCTAAAATATAAAATTCATATTACAATAAACAGCAAGCATGCCAGCTTATTTTTTATATGAAAGTTTGGATACACATCCAAGATGTTTGACCTCAAGGGTCATGCTACCAGATGTTAACTGTGGATCAGATTCCACAGAATTCAACCCGTGTGAGACTTCTGAAGAATGACTCTGAAATGAATCAGAAACAAATTAAACTTAATGATATTTAAGGAAGAGCTCAGATCTTTGTGATGATTTGAGGATTCTTAGACATTAAGATCTCTCAGATGTCTGAACACATTTATTTTGTGCTCTAAATTTAATTTTTTAAAAAGAAAAAGAATAGATCTGCTGCTGGGAAGAGGAGGGAAGAGGAGTTCGGCTATGAAGGGAGAATTAATGGTGAAGTTTAGGTTTTTTATGAGCACAAAAAGGTAATATCCAAGAATCCCTGAAGTCAGAAATAGACTTAAAAACATGTGTGAATATTTCATAGACATATGTATTTTTCCTGAGGAGAGGGCCCATAGGTATGATCAAACCATAGGGAGGTCTCACAATCTAAAATATTAATGACTACCCAACAACTTGCTTCAAGAAAATATTATGGCAAAATCTGATGGAAATCATCTAGTCTGTTTGATCATCTATTCTTTATTAAGATGAATTTATGACCAGGTGGCTGAATTTTATGAGCTTTGTAACGTATCTTGTAACCACATAATGTGTCTGTGAGTTTCTTTTGGTATGGAAAATAGGCCCTCACCAAATGTGTTATTCAAGCATTTCCCCATTAAATGCTAGTCTTGCTGAGCAAAAGAAAACTGAATCAATCAGATCTTTCCAATCAATTCTCTCATCACATATATACAGTTATCAAATTTAGACATGTCCTGTTTAAACTTTTTTTGGAAAAAAAAAAAAAAAAGACTTCTATCAGTAGTAGAGATGAGACAAAATGAGCCTCAGAGAAGTCAAGTGAGGTATTCAATGTCATGCAAGTGGAAAGTGACCATCTAAATTTTTAGCCCAACTCAGCTCTGCATGACTAGTTCATCCCTGACTCAGTAAAAGTTTTAAACCTGATTAACTAAATCTTTTAACAGCTTTTGGCCTTTTGTGTTCTAAAATATAAAATTCATATTACAATAAACAGCAAGCATGCCAGCTTATTTTTTATATGAAAGTTTGGATACACATCCAAGATGTTTGACCTCAAGGGTCATGCTACCAGATGTTAACTGTGGATCAGATTCCACAGAATTCAACCCGTGTGAGACTTCTGAAGAATGACTCTGAAATGAATCAGAAACAAATTAAACTTAATGATATTTAAGGAAGAGCTCAGATCTTTGTGATGATTTGAGGATTCTTAGACATTAAGATCTCTCAGATGTCTGAACACATTTATTTTGTGCTCTAAATTTAATTTTTTAAAAAGAAAAAGAATAGATCTGCTGCTGGGAAGAGGAGGGAAGAGGAGTTCGGCTATGAAGGGAGAATTAATGGTGAAGTTTAGGTTTTTTATGAGCACAAAAAGGTAATATCCAAGAATCCCTGAAGTCAGAAATAGACTTAAAAACATGTGTGAATATTTCATAGACATATGTATTTTTCCTGAGGAGAGGGCCCATAGGTATGATCAAACCATAGGGAGGTCTCACAATCTAAAATATTAATGACTACCCAACAACTTGCTTCAAGAAAATATTATGGCAAAATCTGATGGAAATCATCTAGTCTGTTTGATCATCTATTCTTTATTAAGATGAATTTATGACCAGGTGGCTGAATTTTATGAGCTTTGTAACGTATCTTGTAACCACATAATGTGTCTGTGAGTTTCTTTTGGTATGGAAAATAGGCCCTCACCAAATGTGTTATTCAAGCATTTCCCCATTAAATGCTAGTCTTGCTGAGCAAAAGAAAACTGAATCAATCAGATCTTTCCAATCAATTCTCTCATCACATATATACAGTTATCAAATTTAGACATGTCCTGTTTAAACTTTTTTTGGAAAAAAAAAAAAAAAAGACTTCTATCAGTAGTAGAGATGAGACAAAATGAGCCTCAGAGAAGTCAAGTGAGGTATTCAATGTCATGCAAGTGGAAAGTGACCATCTAAATTTTTAGCCCAACTCAGCTCTGCATGACTAGTTCATCCCTGACTCTTCCAGCACACCGTGATGAACATTTAGCATATGAAAGCAATTCACACATTCACATTTTGTGTACTGTCTTTAAGCAAATTCTCAACCAGATACAAACAATAATTGAATTCTGCAAGTGATGACATTTCCAGATCTTTGTTATTCTGCCTTTTGATGAAAGATAAAGTTTGGCAAAGTAAATAGTTTGAAATGCTATTTGAAATACTTCTGAAAATCTTTCTACCCTCTCATGATATATACCATAAATTATTGCAAAACTAAAATATCTGAATCATCATTTTTCTCCTTGTTGTACAATAATAATCTACTATCTGAAAGTATTTGTTTTGATAGCTGGTATCCATAATTTGGGGAAATCAGAAACTTTCCAATAGAAGGAATTTAGAAGAAAGTGAATTTGGGGGCAAATCCCTACCCTACCATCTAGAAATGCTAGGGAACCCATCCGTTTGTTATATAAGCCATAAAATATCCACTCTAACTTCCAGCAGGATGTGACACCACTGTTCTCTGCTGATGATAAGGTCTTCTGGGAAGGAATTAGGGTCAAATTTTCTGGAGTGGAATTATTATCAGTATGTATGAGGCAAAACAAGGATTAAAGCCATATCCCTAATGGTGGAGAGGAAGTTAACAGTGAGAAATAGCCTCCAAAGAAACTCAAGCAAATACAGGATATTTATGGACTAGATAGAAAGAATCCAGGGGAGATAAAGCGAGGCTCAGTTCTGGGGAAACAAGTACAGGACAAGGTGGCTGAATTTTATGAGCTTTGTAACGTATCTTGTAACCACATAATGTGTCTGTGAGTTTCTTTTGGTATGGAAAATAGGCCCTCACCAAATGTGTTATTCAAGCATTTCCCCATTAAATGCTAGTCTTGCTGAGCAAAAGAAAACTGAATCAATCAGATCTTTCCAATCAATTCTCTCATCACATATATACAGTTATCAAATTTAGACATGTCCTGTTTAAACTTTTTTTGGAAAAAAAAAAAAAAAAGACTTCTATCAGTAGTAGAGATGAGACAAAATGAGCCTCAGAGAAGTCAAGTGAGGTATTCAATGTCATGCAAGTGGAAAGTGACCATCTAAATTTTTAGCCCAACTCAGCTCTGCATGACTAGTTCATCCCTGACTCTTCCAGCACACCGTGATGAACATTTAGCATATGAAAGCAATTCACACATTCACATTTTGTGTACTGTCTTTAAGCAAATTCTCAACCAGATACAAACAATAATTGAATTCTGCAAGTGATGACATTTCCAGATCTTTGTTATTCTGCCTTTTGATGAAAGATAAAGTTTGGCAAAGTAAATAGTTTGAAATGCTATTTGAAATACTTCTGAAAATCTTTCTACCCTCTCATGATATATACCATAAATTATTGCAAAACTAAAATATCTGAATCATCATTTTTCTCCTTGTTGTACAATAATAATCTACTATCTGAAAGTATTTGTTTTGATAGCTGGTATCCATAATTTGGGGAAATCAGAAACTTTCCAATAGAAGGAATTTAGAAGAAAGTGAATTTGGGGGCAAATCCCTACCCTACCATCTAGAAATGCTAGGGAACCCATCCGTTTGTTATATAAGCCATAAAATATCCACTCTAACTTCCAGCAGGATGTGACACCACTGTTCTCTGCTGATGATAAGGTCTTCTGGGAAGGAATTAGGGTCAAATTTTCTGGAGTGGAATTATTATCAGTATGTATGAGGCAAAACAAGGATTAAAGCCATATCCCTAATGGTGGAGAGGAAGTTAACAGTGAGAAATAGCCTCCAAAGAAACTCAAGCAAATACAGGATATTTATGGACTAGATAGAAAGAATCCAGGGGAGATAAAGCGAGGCTCAGTTCTGGGGAAACAAGTACAGGACAAGTTTAAATGGAACACAGACTCAAGCCAGCTGGTTGAGTCAGAGCCATGTCTGCTCACCACAAGTGCTCAGAGTTGGAAAGCAAAGATAGTGAGATGACTTGGCACAAGGTCATCTTGGGCACACATGTCACTTCCCACAGATCCCCATTATCACGTTACACGTACGAGTGTCCGGGCAAGCGTATTTTGCAGGAATGTGTTTATCCTTTCAGAATTTTAAAAGATGGACAAAACAGGACAGGTAGCTTGACAGCCTTCCTATATGCATTTTGTACAGGCACTGTTCTATAAGGAAAACAGATTGTTTTTTGTTTGTTTGCTTGCTGTGGGGTGTTTTGTTTTGTTTTGTTTTATTTTTAAATGGGAGGGAGGTTGACCACACCACACAACATGTGGGATCTTAATTCCCAAAGTAGGAATCAAATTGGCCACCTCATGCATTGAAAGGACAGACTCTTAACCACTGGACTGCCAGGGAAGTCCATCAAACAAGTTTCTTAACACCAGTTTTCATTCCAACACCCAGAGAAATGCAGATCTCTATTGGATCTTCTTACTTGAGTATTTCTCACTGAACAGTAGCTCAAAGTGAATCTTTGCCTTCTAGACTTAACAAAGATGTGGCATTTTATGAGTTGAAATTGGAATCCATGTTACAGAATTAAATTTAGAAGAATATAGGAGATGCGGATATATATTAATGGTTTTTATATGCAGGGTGACTGCGCAAATACCTAGAGAATATATGTTATTTAATAGCCATCTAAAATGCTGGCATAATATATATGAAACAACTCATCACTTAGAGCCATTGTGATTTTGGTGTTAATGATCAACTCCTCCTGAGGATGACTGGTAACACTTCTATCCACTACTAATGTTAGTTACAGAGATACCTGGAGTGGTCAGTTCCTTTTACTAGAAATGATATACAAATCACAACTATTTCTATATCTCTAAGTTAAGTCTAAGTATTCAAACTTAAGGCATAAGAACTGTCTTTATCAATGGGGGTTCTCTTGCTTTAGCTGTGTCTTCACTTCATTCCTATAACATGAGTAAATGAGTGATAGTTACTCAGCTGTGTTTGACTGTTTGCAACCCCATAGACCATAGCCCATCAGGCTCTCTGTCCATCAGGTTTATATGGAACACAGACTCAAGCCAGCTGGTTGAGTCAGAGCCATGTCTGCTCACCACAAGTGCTCAGAGTTGGAAAGCAAAGATAGTGAGATGACTTGGCACAAGGTCATCTTGGGCACACATGTCACTTCCCACAGATCCCCATTATCACGTTACACGTACGAGTGTCCGGGCAAGCGTATTTTGCAGGAATGTGTTTATCCTTTCAGAATTTTAAAAGATGGACAAAACAGGACAGGTAGCTTGACAGCCTTCCTATATGCATTTTGTACAGGCACTGTTCTATAAGGAAAACAGATTGTTTTTTGTTTGTTTGCTTGCTGTGGGGTGTTTTGTTTTGTTTTGTTTTATTTTTAAATGGGAGGGAGGTTGACCACACCACACAACATGTGGGATCTTAATTCCCAAAGTAGGAATCAAATTGGCCACCTCATGCATTGAAAGGACAGACTCTTAACCACTGGACTGCCAGGGAAGTCCATCAAACAAGTTTCTTAACACCAGTTTTCATTCCAACACCCAGAGAAATGCAGATCTCTATTGGATCTTCTTACTTGAGTATTTCTCACTGAACAGTAGCTCAAAGTGAATCTTTGCCTTCTAGACTTAACAAAGATGTGGCATTTTATGAGTTGAAATTGGAATCCATGTTACAGAATTAAATTTAGAAGAATATAGGAGATGCGGATATATATTAATGGTTTTTATATGCAGGGTGACTGCGCAAATACCTAGAGAATATATGTTATTTAATAGCCATCTAAAATGCTGGCATAATATATATGAAACAACTCATCACTTAGAGCCATTGTGATTTTGGTGTTAATGATCAACTCCTCCTGAGGATGACTGGTAACACTTCTATCCACTACTAATGTTAGTTACAGAGATACCTGGAGTGGTCAGTTCCTTTTACTAGAAATGATATACAAATCACAACTATTTCTATATCTCTAAGTTAAGTCTAAGTATTCAAACTTAAGGCATAAGAACTGTCTTTATCAAGGGGGGTTCTCTTGCTTTAGCTGTGTCTTCACTTCATTCCTATAACATGAGTAAATGAGTGATAGTTACTCAGCTGTGTTTGACTGTTTGCAACCCCATAGACCATAGCCCATCAGGCTCTCTGTCCATCAGGTTTATATGAATCATTATAAAAAAAGATATCTAAAATATATTAAATAAAAAAGCACATATTATTCTGTACAATACAGTCACATTTGTGTTTAAACATATGTCTTTGAAAATGCATGTGTGTACATAAAACATTTCTAGAAGGATATGAAAAATATGGTTCACATTGCTTATCTCTGCAGAATATCACTGACGTAGGAGAAGGGAAGGATGTTCTTCATGTATAAAGTCTGCACTGACTGAGATTGTTAATAATATGTCATTTTATAATAAGAAGTTCAGTACACACTTGCTACCCGACCAAGAGTTTCATAAAAGTAAGTATTCTAAACATCAAGCTCCTAAACAGAGAAAAGAGATCATACTAGAGATAGTAATCCACGAAGGAAATACTGGCATCAGTTTCCATCCCACTACTCCACTATTCAGTCCATTCAGCTTCCTATAAAAGCTTAAGCATGCCCTAAGGACTTCCTGGTGGCTCAGTGGTAAAGAATCTACCTGCCAATGTAGGAGACTCGGGCTCGATCCTGAATTTGGAAGATTCCCTGGAGAGGGAAATGGAAGCCTACTCCAGTATTCTTGCCTGGGAAATCCCTTGGACAGAGGATCCGGAGGGCTACAGCCCAAGGGATCATAAAGAGTCCGACACGACTGAGCAACTAAACAGCAAGAGAATGACTCCACTTGAAAATGGATATCTTGCAAATGATGTTTTTAATCTTGACCTTGTGTTTTAAATTTCCTAGGGCTGCTGTAATAAATTACTATGAGCTGGATGCCTTAAAATAACAAAGTTACCTCTCACAGTTCTGTATATTAGAAGTCCAAAATTAAAATACTAGCAGGAGCACACTCTTTCTGAAGGCTCTAGGGGAGGATCTTTCCTTATCTCTTCCTAGCTTCTGGTCATTATTGGCAAACCTTGGCCTTCCTTGACTTGCAGCTCATTCCAATTTCTGCCTTAGTCTTTTTTTTTTTTTTTAATTTTATTTTACCTTTTACTTTTACAGAGTTGTGTTGTTTACAAATATGTATGATCCCAGATTAGTCATATGTATATCCCCCCATCCCATCACTCCAGGCCTTCACACAGCATGCCTGCAGGATTCCCCTTTCTCACAGAGCAATGACTATAGCTATTTTCTTCACATATGATAGTACAGGTTTTCATGCTATTTTTTTTGGTTTAAACATATGTCTTTGAAAATGCATGTGTGTACATAAAACATTTCTAGAAGGATATGAAAATATGGTTCACATTGCTTATCTCTGCAGAATATCACTGACGTAGGAGAAGGGAAGGATGTTCTTCATGTATAAAGTCTGCACTGACTGAGATTGTTAATAATATGTCATTTTATAATAAGAAGTTCAGTACACACTTGCTACCCGACCAAGAGTTTCATAAAAGTAAGTATTCTAAACATCAAGCTCCTAAACAGAGAAAAGAGATCATACTAGAGATAGTAATCCACGAAGGAAATACTGGCATCAGTTTCCATCCCACTACTCCACTATTCAGTCCATTCAGCTTCCTATAAAAGCTTAAGCATGCCCTAAGGACTTCCTGGTGGCTCAGTGGTAAAGAATCTACCTGCCAATGTAGGAGACTCGGGCTCGATCCCTGAATTTGGAAGATTCCCTGGAGAGGGAAATGGAAGCCTACTCCAGTATTCTTGCCTGGGAAATCCCTTGGACAGAGGATCCGGAGGGCTACAGCCCAAGGGATCATAAAGAGTCCGACACGACTGAGCAACTAAACAGCAAGAGAATGACTCCACTTGAAAATGGATATCTTGCAAATGATGTTTTTAATCTTGACCTTGTGTTTTAAATTTCCTAGGGCTGCTGTAATAAATTACTATGAGCTGGATGCCTTAAAATAACAAAGTTACCTCTCACAGTTCTGTATATTAGAAGTCCAAAATTAAAATACTAGCAGGAGCACACTCTTTCTGAAGGCTCTAGGGGAGGATCTTTCCTTATCTCTTCCTAGCTTCTGGTCATTATTGGCAAACCTTGGCCTTCCTTGACTTGCAGCTCATTCCAATTTCTGCCTTAGTCTTTTTTTTTTTTTTTAATTTTATTTTACCTTTTACTTTTACAGAGTTGTGTTGTTTACAAATATGTATGATCCCAGATTAGTCATATGTATATTCCCTCCATCCCATCCCTCCAGGCCTTCACACAGCATGCCTGCAGGATTCCCCTTTCTCACAGAGCAATGACTATAGCTATTTTCTTCACATATGATAGTACAGGTTTTCATGCTATTTACTTTACGCCTCCCACCCACTGTTCATTCACCACAGTGTTCAAATGTCTATTGTCCTTGTCTGTTTTTCCATCTCTTCATTGCATGTGTTATCATTACCATCCTACTAGATTCCATATATATGTGTTAGTATATTGTACTTGTCCTTCTCTTTTTGACTGACTTCATTTTTTATGATAGGTTCTAGAGCCAGCCACCTCATTAGGACTGATTCTTCTGCATTTCTTTTTACAGTTGTGTAGTATTCCATTGTATGTATATATGTACCACATCTTCTTTACCCATTCATTCGTCAATGGACATCTAGGTTGCTTCCATGTTCTAGCTATTGTATAGAGAGCTGCAATGAACATTGGGGTACAGGTACCTCTTTCAGTTTTGATTTCATCAGGGTATAAGCCTAAGAGTGGGATTGCTGGGTCATAGGATGCTTCTATTTTTAGTTTTTTAAGGAATCTCCATACTGTCTTCCATAAAGGCTGTATCAATTTACATTCCCACCAGCAATGTAAGAGTTTTCCCTTTTCTCCGCACCCTCTCCAGCATTGATTGTCTGTCGATTTGTGGATGATGGCCACTCTGACGGGTGTGAGGTGATATCTCATTGGAGTTTTGATTTGCATTTCTCTAATTATAAGCAAGGTTGAGCATTGTTTCATGTGTTTTTTGGCCATCTGTATGTCCTCTTTGGAGAGGTGTCTGTTAAGGTCCTTCTCCCATTTTTTGATTGGGTTGTTCATTTTTCCAATGTTGAGTTGTCTGAGTTGCTTTAGATTTTGGAGATTAATTCTTCGTCTGTTGTTTCATTTGCTATGATTTTCTCCCACTCTGTGGGCTGTCTGTTCAGCTTCTTTGTAATTTCTTTTGCTGTACAAAAGCTTTTAAGTTTCATTAGGTCCCACATGTTCATTGTTCTTTTTAGTTCCGCTATTCTAGTAGGTGGGTCATGGAAGATCTTGCTTTGATTTATGTTCTTGAATGTTTTGCCTATATTCTCCTCTAAGAGTTTCAGGGTTTCTGGTCTTACATTTAGGTCTTTAATCCATTTTGAGTTGGTCTTTGTGGGTGGTGTCAGGGAATGTTCCAACTTCAGTTTTTTGCATGCAGCTGTCCATTTTCCCAGCACCACTTGTTGAAGAGGCTGTCTTTGTCCCATTTTATAGTTTCGCCTCCTTTGTCAAAAATAAGGTACCCATAGGTGCGTGGGTTTATCTCTGGGTTCTCTATCTTATTCCATCGGTCTATAGTTCTGTTCTTGTGCCAGTACCAGACTGTCTTGATGACTGTTGCATTGTGCTATAGTCCAAAGTTAGAGAGGCTGATCCGGCCAGCTCCATTCTTCTTCCTTAGGATTGCTTTGACTATTCAGGGTCTTCTGTGTTTCCATATGAACTGTGTTATTCTTTGGTCTAGTTCTGTGAAGAATGTCATTGGTAGTTTGATAGGGATCACATTGAATCTATAGATGACATTTGGTAGTATGGTCATTTTCACAATATTGATTCTTCCGATCCAGGAACATTGAATATCTCTCCATCTATTTAAGTCTTCTTTAATTTCTCTCATGAGTGTCTTGTAATTTTCTGTATACAGTCCTTTTGTTTCTTTGGGTAGGTTTATTCCTAGATATTTTATTTTTTTGGTTGCAAAGGTGAAGGGGATTGCCTCTTTGATTTCATTTTCTGATTTTTCATTGTTTGTGTATAGGAATGCCAGCGATTTCTGTGTGTTGACTTTGTATCCTGTGACTTTGCTGAATTTGCTGATTAGTTCTAGTAGTTTTGTAATAGCGTCTTTGGGATTTTCTATGTATAATATCATGTCGTCTGCGAATAGAGAGAGTCTTACTTCTTCTTTTCCAATCTGGATTCCTTTGATTTCTTTCTCTTCTCTTATTGCTGTTGCTAGAACTTCCAGGACTATGTTGAATAATAGTGGTGAAAGTGGACACCCCTGTCTTATTCCTGATCTTAGAGGGAATGCTTTCAGTTTTTCACCATTGAGGATAATGTTCGCTGTGGGTTTCTCATATATGATTTTCACTATGTTGAGATAGGTTCCTTCTATGCCTATTTTTTGAAGAGTTTTTTTTTTTTTTCATAAATGGGTGTTGGATTTTGTCAAAGGCTTCTTTTGCATCTATTGAGATTATCATGTGGCTTTTGTACCTCAATTTGTTGATATGGTGTATCACATTGATTGGTTTGTAGATATTGAAGAATCCTTGCATGCCTGGGATGAAACTGACTTGATCATGATGTATGAACTTTTTGTTGTGTTGTTGGATTCTGTTTGCTAGGATTTTGTTGAGGAGTTTGGCATCCAAGTTCATCAGTGAAATTGGTCTATAATTTTCTTTTTTTGTGTTGTCTTTGCCTTGTTTCGGTATCAGGGTGATGGTGGCCTTGTAGAATGTGTTTGGCAGTTTTCCTTCCTGTGCAGTTTTTTGAAAGAGTTTTAGAAAGACAGGCATTAGCTCTTCTTTAAATGTTTGGTAGAATTCAGCTGTGAAGCCATCTGGCCCTGAGCTTTTATTTTTGGGTAGATTTTTAATTACAAATTTGATTTCTGAGCTTGTGATTGGCTTGTTCGTAGTTTCTATTTCTTCCTGGTTCAGTCTTGGAAGATTTATCTTTTCCAGGAAATTGTTCATTTCTTACAGGTCGTCCAGTTTGTTGCCGTATTGTTGTTCATAATAGTCTCTTAGAATTAGAATCCTTTGGATTTCTGCACTATCTGTTGTAATCTCTCCTTTTTCATTTTTGATTTTGTTAATCTGGTTCTTCTCTCTTTTTTTCTTGATGAGTCTGGCCAGCGGCTTGTCAATTTTGTTTGTCTTTTCAAAGAACTTGATTCTTGTTTTATTCATCTTTACTATTGTTTCTTTCATTTCTTTTTCATTTATTTCAGCTCTAATCTTTATGATTTCTCTTCTTCTGCTGACTTTGGGTGTTTTTTGTTCTTCTTTCTCCAGTTGTTTTAAGTGTAGGTAGGGGTAGGTTGTCTGATATTTTTCTTGTTTCTTGAGGTAGGATTGTATTGCTATAGACTTCCCTCTTAGAACTGCTTTTGCGGTATCCCATAGGCTTTGCACTGTCATGTGTTCATTGTTGTTTTCTTCTAGGAATTTTTAAATTTCTCCTTTGATTTGCTCGGTAATCAGTTGGTTTTTTAGGTATGTGCTTTTAGGTATGTGTTAATCTCCATGTATTTGTGTTTTTAGTGGGTTTTTTTTTTTTTTTTTTTTTTTCCTGTAGTTGATCTCTAGTCTCATTGCATTGTGGTCAGAGAAGATGGTTGATATCATTTCAATTTTCTTGAATTGCCTGAGGTTTGATTTGTGGCCCAAGATGTGGTCTATCCTGGAGACTGTTCCATGAGCACTTGAGCAATCACTTTTTGATCTACACAGGTTTTTGCAGTATATAAACTTGTGATTACATCATTGTGAACATTTATAAAAATATACCTGTAGGATTAATTACTAGAAATGGGGTCTTTGGATAATGGAATAACTTCATTTTATTTGAAGAACTACTGCCAGATTGACCTCCATAGAGACAGTACCAGTTGACTGACTTTGTAATGAAGGTCTCTGCCTCTGCAGACTGACACAGAGAGCACATGTCAAATTTTTGGATTTTTTTCCCAGTCTTATAGATGTAAAATTGGCATCTCATATTTGCATTTATCTCACTATATATGGTAATGAGTATTTTTTTCCTATATTTAAAGATCTTTCATTATTTTTTTCTACAAACGCTTTATGTCCTTTGTCCATCTTTCTACTGGGTTTTTGATGTTTCTTTTATTGAGTCCTTAAAACACTTTGTATAAGAATAAAACATTATCTAGATGCTGGTACTTCCATACTTCACAAAGAACAGAAAATACTACATAAAACCTATACTCTGCAAAGAATGACCCTCAGAAAAGGATCAGGAAAAAAAAAAAAAAAAAAGAGTCATAGAAATCTACCCACTAGATCAGGGGAGAGACAGGAATTTCTGATTTTTTCTGACAAGCTTATTCCTGATTGAACTCTAGGGAAGAATAAAATGTTCTCTGTGAGAAATTTCTGTGAGTCTATATTTATAGTACCCACTTAGCATGGAGATTCTCAAAGCTTAGAGATGAATGCAAACACTAGTCTCCTCAGTTGCTCAGTCATGTCTGACTCTTTGTGACCTCATGGATGGTAGCCTGCCAGACTCCTCTATCCACGGGATTTCCCAAGCAGGAATAATGAAGTTGGTTGCAGTTACTTCTCCAAGGGATCCTAAACCAGGGATCAAACCCATGTCTCCTGATGGCAGGCAGGTTCTTTACCACTGAACCACCAGGGAAGCCTGGGTCATAACACAAGTTTTAACAAATTTCAAAATAAGTGCATTATTCTATACCACACATACTCTGACCACAATTCAGTTAATTATATAAACTAAAAATATATATTTGAGTATTTTAAGATATAGTTCTAATTTTTCATGGTCAAAAAATAGATCAATAGGTAAATTATAGAGATTTTTGAACTGAATGATATACACATTTCATATTTAAACTTGGTATGCAGACAGGGTTGTGCTTTAAGAAGAATTTGTAGTTTTAGATGTCTCTTAGAGTGTAGTTTAGATGTCTCTTTAGAAAATAACAAAGCATGAAGTAAGCTCAGTGTGCAAAAATTAAGTTTAAAAAATGAACACAGTAAATCTAAGGAAAGAAGTAGAAAGATACTAAGTATAGAACAGAAATGAATAAACCTGAAAATAGCACAGATGAGCAAGAAACCAACTAAGCAGATGCATCTCTGGTGAGATACTCAAGAAAAAATCTAGAAGATGCAAGTAAATGTATAAATCACAACCACTGATTAAATGCAAAGTTAAATAGGTACAACATGATTTTATTAACAACACTAAGCCAAATTTGAAAACTTGAATGAAAGGACAATTTCATATAGCAATATATCAGAAAAAATAGAATCATAAAGAGTGAGCCTAAGACAATTAATAGACTGAAGAACAGAAAATACTACATAAAACCTATACTCTGCAAAGAATGACCCTCAGAAAAGGATAAAAAAAAGTTTCTGATCTTTTTCTGACAAGCTTATTCCTGATTGAACTCTAGGGAAGAATAAAATGTTCTCTGTGAGAAATTTCTGTGAGTCTATATTTATAGTACCCACTTAGCATGGAGATTCTCAAAGCTTAGAGATGAATGCAAACACTAGTCTCCTCAGTTGCTCAGTCATGTCTGACTCTTTGTGACCTCATGGATGGTAGCCTGCCAGACTCCTCTATCCACGGGATTTCCCAAGCAGGAATAATGAAGTTGGTTGCAGTTACTTCTCCAAGGGATCCTAAACCAGGGATCAAACCCATGTCTCCTGATGGCAGGCAGGTTCTTTACCACTGAACCACCAGGGAAGCCTGGGTCATAACACAAGTTTTAACAAATTTCAAAATAAGTGCATTATTCTATACCACACATACTCTGACCACAATTCAGTTAATTATATAAACTAAAAATATATATTTGAGTATTTTAAGATATAGTTCTAATTTTTCATGGTCAAAAAATAGATCAATAGGTAAATTATAGAGATTTTTGAACTGAATGATATACACATTTCATATTTAAACTTGGTATGCAGACAGGGTTGTGCTTTAAGAAGAATTTGTAGTTTTAGATGTCTCTTAGAGTGTAGTTTAGATGTCTCTTTAGAAAATAACAAAGCATGAAGTAAGCTCAGTGTGCAAAAATTAAGTTTAAAAAATGAACACAGTAAATCTAAGGAAAGAAGTAGAAAGATACTAAGTATAGAACAGAAATGAATAAACCTGAAAATAGCACAGATGAGCAAGAAACCAACTAAGCAGATGCATCTCTGGTGAGATACTCAAGAAAAAATCTAGAAGATGCAAGTAAATGTATAAATCACAACCACTGATTAAATGCAAAGTTAAATAGGTACAACATGATTTTATTAACAACACTAAGCCAAATTTGAAAACTTGAATGAAAGGACAATTTCATATAGCAATATATCAGAAAAAATAGAATCATAAAGAGTGAGCCTAAGACAATTAATAGACTGAAGCACTTGATAACAAAAATACCCTATCTTTAAACTCATGGATTGCAGTTTAAATAGTGTTTTAAGTGGTGGGGAGATAAGGCAGGTGTCTCATTGGACAACACCTGGCCTCCTCTAAGTCCACCCCAACTATTATCCTAGGTAATCTCAGCACAGACAAATGGGAAGTGTTGGGCCTTCTAAACTGAGAAGGGAACTGTACTGTTTCACAGCCTAGTTTCTGCTGAAATTCTGACAAGTTAAAATGCCTTTTTTGTTTGATTTTAAATTTTATTCATTTATTTTAATTGGAGGATAATTACTTTACAGTATTGTGGTGACTTTTGTCATATCACAACATGGATCAGTCATGGGTGTATGTGTGTGTCCCCCCATGCTGAGGCCCCCTCCCAAGTCGTCCCCACCCTATACTTCCAGGTTGTCATAGAGCACTAGGCCTGGGTGTCCCGCTTCATGCATCAAACTTGCATTGGTCATCCATTCTACATATGGTAATGTACAGGTTTCAGTGCTATTCTCTCCAAGCATCTAAAATACATTTTGGAGGATGACTTCCTTAAACTTGATGGTTTAAATAAGGTTAATAGCATATACAAGATATAAATAGTTTATCACACTTTATTTTCTTAATTGCTCCATGTGCAGCGAGATTCTAAGTCAACACTCAAGAGTGTCTAAACTATAGATGACACTACACAGACAGGTTAAGCCCTTAAGTTAAAATGGAGATTCATGGATAACTGCAGATATTTGTGTGGTTGTACGCATGTTTGGTCGCTCAGTCATGTTTAACTCTTTGCAACCCATGAACTATCACCCACTAGGCTCCTCTGTCCATGGAATTCTCCAGGCAAGAATACTGGAGTGGGTTGCCATTTCCTACTCCAGGGGATCTTCCCAACCCAGGGACCCAACCTGTGTCACTTCTGTCTCCTGCATTGGCAGGCAGATTCTTTACCACTGTCTCAACTGCAAATCCCCCAGTTATTTGAAGCAGGTTATTTACAGGAGGGCAAGTAATTATTGTTATCATAATGCCTCTATAAGATGGTTGTTAAAGAGGTCTGTGCTTTAACTATTGAAGTTTATGCCTTTGGCTAAATAAAGGAAAAAGGTAAATTAAGTCCTTTTATGCTAGTGAAGGTATGAAACAGAATGTTAGAAGTGTGAGAAGAAGAAAGACTGGCTTTAAAGATTCCATTCACACAAGGAAGATGATGAGTTGAAGTAGCTTATCAAGGACTTCAATAAAACAATGAGAACAAAACCCCAGAAAATTCCACTATCCTACAGAGCATTTGTATTGTAAGGACTAATCAATTATCTCAACTTTGCCTGAAAGGCATTCAAGTTCATTTTTAATTAAAATTATTACAGAAACTAAGTGCTTTCAAAGCATTCCAGTTCTTTCTCTCATAATTCTCTCTTTAATTTTGCTCTTTTTCTTTTGATGCATAGACCCTAATCCTCCATCCTTACTCTTTTTTCCCAAGTTTGCCTCATTCAAACACTGTCCCATATTCCAAAACAGCTTCGTACTTTCTTATCAAAGTTGAAGGATTTCCGTTTGTGACTTATAGCATTGTCAGCTGTGACACATCTACAGTTGAAGTTCACATCAGAAGCAGACTCCCATGGGCATTCTAAGCATGAGAGCTTTGACTCTTCTTTTCCCAAGAAATAGTTATAAGATTCAGACGACTGAGAGGGATATGTGTCTAAGAAAAAAATCCTCTCTGGCTTTTAAAGTATATCATTAATATTAGTACTGTTACTATTAACAAAAGTTGTAATACTTCTCAACTAATCATTACATCAATGTGTGAAGACAGCACAATTAAGGGAGGTGAATCAGAGGAAGTAATTCTGATTAGGTTGATTTTCATTCTAAGGCAAACATTATTTGACAGTCTCTTTCAGGAAACCTAAGATTTTTCAAGCATTTTAATTTCTAAAGCTGCACATTGAGAAATTCCATGCAAAATTTTGTCTCTTTGTATCTATTTACCTTGCTTTTGTCTGCTAGACCATATTTAATTGAAGCAGGTTATTTACAGGAGGGCAAGTAATTATTGTTATCATAATGCCTCTATAAGATGGTTGTTAAAGAGGTCTGTGCTTTAACTATTGAAGTTTATGCCTTTGGCTAAATAAAGGAAAAAGGTAAATTAAGTCCTTTTATGCTAGTGAAGGTATGAAACAGAATGTTAGAAGTGTGAGAAGAAGAAAGACTGGCTTTAAAGATTCCATTCACACAAGGAAGATGATGAGTTGAAGTAGCTTATCAAGGACTTCAATAAAACAATGAGAACAAAACCCCAGAAAATTCCACTATCCTACAGAGCATTTGTATTGTAAGGACTAATCAATTATCTCAACTTTGCCTGAAAGGCATTCAAGTTCATTTTTAATTAAAATTATTACAGAAACTAAGTGCTTTCAAAGCATTCCAGTTCTTTCTCTCATAATTCTCTCTTTAATTTTGCTCTTTTTTTTTTTTTTGATGCATAGACCCTAATCCTCCATCCTTACTCTTTTTTCCCAAGTTTGCCTCATTCAAACACTGTCCCATATTCCAAAACAGCTTCGTACTTTCTTATCAAAGTTGAAGGATTTCCGTTTGTGACTTATAGCATTGTCAGCTGTGACACATCTACAGTTGAAGTTCACATCAGAAGCAGACTCCCATGGGCATTCTAAGCATGAGAGCTTTGACTCTTCTTTTCCCAAGAAATAGTTATAAGATTCAGACGACTGAGAGGGATATGTGTCTAAGAAAAAAATCCTCTCTGGCTTTTAAAGTATATCATTAATATTAGTACTGTTACTATTAACAAAAGTTGTAATACTTCTCAACTAATCATTACATCAATGTGTGAAGACAGCACAATTAAGGGAGGTGAATCAGAGGAAGTAATTCTGATTAGGTTGATTTTCATTCTAAGGCAAACATTATTTGACAGTCTCTTTCAGGAAACCTAAGATTTTTCAAGCATTTTAATTTCTAAAGCTGCACATTGAGAAATTCCATGCAAAATTTTGTCTCTTTGTATCTATTTACCTTGCTTTTGTCTCCCAGTTCTAGACCATATTTAATTGTAAATAGAAGGCTAGTTAACTTTTTTTTAAAGGGCAGGATGTTCTAGCTTGCCTAAAGGACCTGCGGGAAGGAAACTGATTTACTTAGATGTCAATTCATTTCCTTTTGTGACAGTGAAAAAAGTTAAGAGTTAGGTAAAGACTAAAAGAGTTAAAGCAAACTATTCAGATGCCTTGAGGATAAATATATATTAATAAACAAATCAAGTTTTCTGACTGAAAAGGAGGGAGGAGGAGGAAGGAAGGAGGAAATAAAGAAAGAGAAGAAAAGGAAAGAAAAAAGAGAGAAGGAAGGAGGAAGAAGTTAGGAGGAAAAAAGGTAATTTCATAGCAAGATACTGATACTTCAAAGGAATTATTAGCTCTTGGAGGAGGTCAGGGACTAAATTTTATATGACCTTGCTTTTGAATGTTCATCTGAATCTATTCTAGCAGTGGATACATGGTAAGCATCCAAAAAGTACACCTTGTTTGTTAGAAGCAATCAAATAAACAAGAGAAATGGTAGATTTTTTTGTTTGTTTGTTTACTTTCAGAGAAATCCTAAGCTATGAAAAAAAAATAAGAAAAATAAATAAGGTATTTCTAACAAAGTTGTACAAACTACAGCAGAAGGGCCTCATATTTTTCCTGTGGGACAGTTCCATCTAATCCTTTATGTGCAGCATCAACCCACAGTCATCTTGCCAAGTTCCAGCAACTCATAGGTCAGGTTACCGAGGAGAGATCTCCAGGGACTAAAACTATTAATAAAAGGAGTGTGCTAATGAATCAGAGCATTCTCCTCTCTTTTATCACTGGTTTTTAAACCTTCTTTAGGCAAAATAATTGCTTTGCCATACATTACTTTCAAGACTGGAAGTGTTAGTCACTCAGTCGTGTTCAACTCTTTGCAACCACATGGACTGGAGCCACCAGTCTTCTCTTTCCATGGAATTTTCCAGGCAATAATAATTAAGACAGCACAATTAAGGGAGGTGAATCAGAGGAAGTAATTCTGATTAGGTTGATTTTCATTCTAAGGCAAACATTATTTGACAGTCTCTTTCAGGAAACCTAAGATTTTTCAAGCATTTTAATTTCTAAAGCTGCACATTGAGAAATTCCATGCAAAATTTTGTCTCTTTGTATCTATTTACCTTGCTTTTGTCTCCCAGTTCTAGACCATATTTAATTGTAAATAGAAGGCTAGTTAACTTTTTTTTAAAGGGCAGGATGTTCTAGCTTGCCTAAAGGACCTGCGGAAGGAAACTGATTTACTTAGATGTCAATTCATTTCCTTTTGTGACAGTGAAAAAAGTTAAGAGTTAGGTAAAGACTAAAAGAGTTAAAGCAAACTATTCAGATGCCTTGAGGATAAATATATATTAATAAACAAATCAAGTTTTCTGACTGAAAAGGAGGGAGGAGGAGGAAGGAAGGAGGAAATAAAGAAAGAGAAGAAAAGGAAAGAAAAAAGAGAGAAGGAAGGAGGAAGAAGTTAGGAGGAAAAAAGGTAATTTCATAGCAAGATACTGATACTTCAAAGGAATTATTAGCTCTTGGAGGAGGTCAGGGACTAAATTTTATATGACCTTGCTTTTGAATGTTCATCTGAATCTATTCTAGCAGTGGATACATGGTAAGCATCCAAAAAGTACACCTTGTTTGTTAGAAGCAATCAAATAAACAAGAGAAATGGTAGATTTTTGTTTGTTTGTTTACTTTCAGAGAAATCCTAAGCTATGAAAAAAAAATAAGAAAAATAAATAAGGTATTTCTAACAAAGTTGTACAAACTACAGCAGAAGGGCCTCATATTTTTCCTGTGGGACAGTTCCATCTAATCCTTTATGTGCAGCATCAACCCACAGTCATCTTGCCAAGTTCCAGCAACTCATAGGTCAGGTTACCGAGGAGAGATCTCCAGGGACTAAAACTATTAATAAAAGGAGTGTGCTAATGAATCAGAGCATTCTCCTCTCTTTTATCACTGGTTTTTAAACCTTCTTTAGGCAAAATAATTGCTTTGCCATACATTACTTTCAAGACTGGAAGTGTTAGTCACTCAGTCGTGTTCAACTCTTTGCAACCACATGGACTGGAGCCACCAGTCTTCTCTTTCCATGGAATTTTCCAGGCAATAATATTGAATAGCCATTCTCTTCTTCAGGGTGTCTTCTTGATCTAGGAATCGAACCCAGGTCTCCCATATTGGAGGCAGATTCTTTACTGTCTGAGTCACCAGGGAAATTCCCCTTTCAAAATTAAGCACCCATAGAATTTATTGTGCCCAAAATGACTCCAAAAATGAGGTTCAGACACATAATTCTAATCTAGTCATGATTTGAGTAAATTAATAATATCTCAGTGACTCTGAAATGAAGAGACTGTCCTTGGGAAAAGACTCAGAAAAATTCAGACGTGTAAATAATGTTGATTATGTCTAATCAATGAGAACTGTTTTTTTCAGATTCTTAGCTCCAAAATTAACTATCATTCTTTCTCTGAAAACCATCTGAAAGAAATAGATTTAGCATATAACCTTAGGGAATTAATTAGTTCACAAACTATGTATGAATACATCTTAAGGCAGGCATAGTGTGAGATGCCAGGAAAAAAATAAAAAAGAAAGAAAAGATCGTTTTTTCTCTAGTGAAGAATGGAGAGAAATGAACAGATTGTTTTATTTCAGAAACACATCTGAACATTTACATGTGCTAAACATATGATAGTTTCCAAAGTTGAAGAAATGGAGAAGATGGACCCAGACCCTGCTTAGAGAAGTTCAGCATTGAGTCAGGGCACAGAATAGAAAGAAGTGATTACAGTATGGTTTAAGAGGCATTTTGTTGTTGTTCAGTCACTCAGTCATGTCCAACTCTTTGCAACCCCATAGACTGCAGCACACCCGGCATCCCTGTCCTTCACCATCTCTCAGAGTTTGTTCACACTTATGTTCATTGAGTCAGTGATGCCATCTAACCATCTTATTCTCTGTCATCCCCTGTCATTAAGGAGGTATAAGCTGGATGCTATGAAAACTAGCTTATTGTTGAAATGCAGTTAATTTGCAAGTCAAAGTTAAATATGTATGGGGTATGAATATGTGAGGTTGGCACATAAAGGACTTCAAAATACTTACTGGAAAAGTCAGTGAAAGTTTCCTGGATGGGGGATATCTGAGCTGTGGTAGAAAAGTTGTGGAAGTTATGCCAGGTGAAAAAATTCAGGTAGGGGTGACAGAAGGAACAACATATCAGAAACCATAATCTGTCAACAAGTCTGGCTTGAGAAAAGCATCCCAGGTTTCTTAGAATTCTATTGGAGGCAGATTCTTTACTGTCTGAGTCACCAGGAAATTCTTTCAAAATTAAGCACCCATAGAATTTATTGTGCCCAAAATGACTCCAAAATGAGGTTCAGACACATAATTCTAATCTAGTCATGATTTGAGTAAATTAATAATATCTCAGTGACTCTGAAATGAAGAGACTGTCCTTGGGAAAAGACTCAGAAAAATTCAGACGTGTAAATAATGTTGATTATGTCTAATCAATGAGAACTGTTTTTTTCAGATTCTTAGCTCCAAAATTAACTATCATTCTTTCTCTGAAAACCATCTGAAAGAAATAGATTTAGCATATAACCTTAGGGAATTAATTAGTTCACAAACTATGTATGAATACATCTTAAGGCAGGCATAGTGTGAGATGCCAGGAAAAAAATAAAAAAGAAAGAAAAGATCGTTTTTTCTCTAGTGAAGAATGGAGAGAAATGAACAGATTGTTTTATTTCAGAAACACATCTGAACATTTACATGTGCTAAACATATGATAGTTTCCAAAGTTGAAGAAATGGAGAAGATGGACCCAGACCCTGCTTAGAGAAGTTCAGCATTGAGTCAGGGCACAGAATAGAAAGAAGTGATTACAGTATGGTTTAAGAGGCATTTTGTTGTTGTTCAGTCACTCAGTCATGTCCAACTCTTTGCAACCCCATAGACTGCAGCACACCCGGCATCCCTGTCCTTCACCATCTCTCAGAGTTTGTTCACACTTATGTTCATTGAGTCAGTGATGCCATCTAACCATCTTATTCTCTGTCATCCCCTGTCATTAAGGAGGTATAAGCTGGATGCTATGAAAACTAGCTTATTGTTGAAATGCAGTTAATTTGCAAGTCAAAGTTAAATATGTATGGGGTATGAATATGTGAGGTTGGCACATAAAGGACTTCAAAATACTTACTGGAAAAGTCAGTGAAAGTTTCCTGGATGGGGGATATCTGAGCTGTGGTAGAAAAGTTGTGGAAGTTATGCCAGGTGAAAAAATTCAGGTAGGGGTGACAGAAGGAACAACATATCAGAAACCATAATCTGTCAACAAGTCTGGCTTGAACAGGAAACACTAAGTAGAATAGCAGGGTACATATCAGGAAGTGGTATAAATGACACCAGAATTGGTGCTTAGCTTCAGAATGTGAAAGGCGACTTGGAATAAGCCAGAAAAGAAAGTTGCACTTTTAGGAAAAAGGCAGGGAGTCAAAAGAATTAAGCAGAGGAAGAATATGATCAACATTTTCTTTTTCCCCATCTCTTTCAGTCTCTCCTTCCTTCATTCCTTTCTTCCTATGTCTCATAACTGCCTCCCTCCCTTCCTTGTTTACTTCCTTCCACGGTTCAGTAGAAAATGAACTGAAATAAAAGGAGGCATTGAGGAAAAAAAAACTCAGGAGATAGTTGCTGAAGTTCAGATGAGAAACAATAAGCACCTGGGAAAAAGGCAGTGAGAGTTGAAGTGAAGATGTGAAGGCAAAATCAAATAGTATTTCTGGGGTAGATGTCATAGGGGTTTGGTTAGGATATGAATAAATTTATCTGGAGGGTAACATAACAAAAGACAAAGAATAAGATGTAAGAATTAAGAAGACTGAGATTTTCAGCCTAAAGCCTAAGCAACATCATTGACTTAGATGAATAATTCAGGAGACAAGTAGTTTTAGGAGCAAAGAAAATTTCAGGGAAAAAAAAAGACATCTGTTTTACCAATTTAAATCCCAGGTATCTTTTTCTTAAGGAAATGGAAATATCAGACTAACTTACCTGCCTCCTTAGAAACCCGTATGCAGGTAAAGAAGTAACAGTTAGAACCAGACATGGAACAAAGGACTGGTTCCTAATTGAGAAAGGAGTACATCGAGGCTGTGTATTGTCACCCCGCTTATTTAACTTCTATGCAAAGTACATCATATGAAATGTCCAGCTGGATGAAACTCTAGCTGGCATCAAAATTCCCGGGAGAAATTTCAACAACCTCAGATATGCAGATGATACCACCGTAATAGCAGAATCTAAGAGGAACTAAAGAGTCTCTTGATGAAGGGAAAGAGGAGAGTGAAAAAGCTGACTTTAAATTCAACATTCAAAAAAACTAAGATCATGGCATCCAGACTCATCACTTCTTAGAAAATAGAGGGACAAACAATGGAAACAGTGACAGACTTTATTTTCTTAGGTTCCCAAATCACTGTAGAAAGTGACTGCAGCCATGAAATTGAAAGTTGCTTGCTCCTTGTAAGAAAAGCTATGACAAACATAGTGTATTAAAAAGTAGAGGCATCACTTTGTGATAAAAGTTCATATAGTCAAAGCCATGGGTTTTCCAGTAGCCATATATGGATGTGAGATATGGACTATAGAAAAAGCTGAGCACTGAAGTATTGATTCTTTCCAATTACGGTGCTGAATACTTCTGAGACTTCCTTGGACAACAAGGAGATCAAACCAGTCAATGGTGAGGAAATCAACCCTGAATATTCATTGGAAGGGATGATGTGAATGAAGCTGAAGCTCCAATACTTTGCCCACTTGATAGGAAGAGCTGACTCATTGGAAAAGACCCTCAATCTAGGAAAGATTGGGCAGGAGGAGAAGGTGGCAACAGAGGATGAGACAATTTGATGGCATCATCAGCTCAATGGACATGAGTTTCAGCAAGCTCCAGGAGATGGTGGAGAACAGGGAAGCCTGGCCTGTTGCAGTCCATGGGATTTCAAAGAGTTGGACACAACTGAGAAACTGAACAACAGCAACAATATTTACAAGTATAAAAGAAACAAAAGAGGACATTTCAAGTGGTTGCTTTTCCAGTGCATGATCCACTGTACAGGGAGAGGCTCTTCTGGCTCTGAGAATGAAAGTAGTACATATAGGAGCCTAGAGGTGGAGAGTGAGGAAACTGAAGGAATTCTCTAATGAACTTTTCTTCCTCTGATAGAAAAGTTCATTAGAGAATTCCTGGGTCACTGTTACCCCCTTGAATTCAGGGCAAAGTAAGGCTGAGGTTAAAAAACAACAGCTGAACATGGTGAATGAGAAGGAAAATTTACTAAATATAAGTGAAAGGTTTACCATGTAGTCAAAGTCAAGATGAGAATAAAACCCTTAAATTTATGGTTCTATGGTTCTCTATAGTAAAAAAAAAACCGGAGAAAGTAATGGTTTGGTTATTCTAGAAGGTAGAATTCAACTCCTCTCTGGAAAGCCAAAATTGGAAAGTTTGTGAAGTTGTGCCACAAGCTAACAATGTGTGTACCAACATCTGGGATTTGTAAATAGATTAGATTTGGTTAAACACCTATATACGGGAGAGAACAGAAGAGCATTTTTGGCTGGAAAGAATCAGACAGACTAAAACCAGACAGACTATTCATCACAAAAATATCATTTTTAACAGAAAACTGTTATACTAAGATCATGTTGTGTTATTTTAGCCAGTTCGGAAAGGTAAAACATATCTTCAAATATATCTCGATTAAAGATACAAAGCAGCTAATGATCTAATTAATTCATGGTGTTTAGTCTTGCCTTTTAAACTGCATGATATCCTTAACAAGTGTTCTATTTTCAGCCATTCTTTAAATAAAAACATATTCACATTAGTATTTCTGGTTGAATGTGGCCAAAACTTTCTTTTGTTCCTCCTGGTCTTTGACCAGTGTCCTGAGTTTATACAACATGATGCATACTGACTGATTATTGACCTTTTACTACCCCAGTTCCAATTAACACTAAACACAGATGGAGAATCTGTAACAAATAGTGGAACCCACAGGCATTATTTTATTCCTCTGTCCCTTGACCCTTTAAGCTGAGAGAAGTGCCAACAGAAATGTAACAGAGCACAAACATTCACTGCTTGATATGCATGGGCTTATCTTGTTGACTATGTGTGGCCTTTATGAATGGCACAAAAGGAATTGCTTGAGATATTTGGCAAAATATGCACGCTCAAACACAGGAGTCTCCTTGTATAATGAACAATTGAAGCTTTGTTTTGAAGGAGGATTAGCTCCTTAAAGGATAAAAGGACATCTTAAACATCATGAAGTTTACAAGTTAAATGTTAGATGAATGTCTGGAAACCAAGTACAAAAGTTTGGCAAAGGACCTATACTATAGCTTGGGCCTATGTGGACACAAAACTAGTAAAGAAAATTCTTCTCCTATTAAACAAAGATAGAGAAACCAAAGTAGGGGTTGAAAAGCTAATGATAGGAAGGGAGACAGGGGGATGAGTTTAACTCTTAGAAAGTAAGATTAAAGAATGAAGGTAGAGCTTCTCTGACTAAAGGTGAAACTCTCCCCTTCGAGGTCATCACAGACCACTGAGCTGAGCTCCCTGTGTCATACAGAGCTTCCCACTGGCTTTCTATTTTATACATGGTAGTGTATATATGGGGGCTTCCCACGTGGCACCAGTGGTAAAGAACCTGTCTGCCGGAGACTTGAGACGCAAGTTCCATCCCTGAATCATGAAGATCCCCTGGAGGAGGGCATGGCGACCCACTCCAGTATTCTTGCCTGGAGAATCCCATGGACAGAGGGGCCTGGCAGGCTACAGTCCATAGGGTCACACAGAGTTGGGTACAACTGAAGCAACATAGCATGCATGCACACACACACAGTTATATATGTCAATGATTTTCTCTCAAGTTGTCCCACCTCTTGTTCCCCTCCATGCCTACAAGTCTGTTTTCTCCATCTGTGTCTCTATTCCTGCCCTGCAAATAGGCTCATCAGTACTGTTTCTATACATTCCATCCATATGCATTCATATATATTTGTTTTTCTCTTTCTGACTTACTTCACTCTGTATGACAGGTTCTAGGTTTATCCACATCACTACAAATGACTCAATTTTGTTCCATTTTATGGCTAAGTAATATTCCATCATATATATATATATGTACCACATCTGTATCCCTTCATTTGTCGATAGACATCTAGGTTGCTTCCATGTCCTGGCTACTGTAAATAAGTTCTTAATCCAAGTTAAACGGACAAGTTTGGCCACAAATGTACATTCCTGGGCTGCTAAGCATGCATTTCATTTAGTTAACTTGATAAAGCCATAGACAAAGAACACAAAATTGGTTGGGAGGGGAGGCTCTAAAATCAGACTGGGTTTGGATCCTGTTCTGTCATTCATTCTCTGTTTGACTTCTGTGTCTAAATTTCTCTTTGCCTTAGTTTCCTCATCGATAAACGTTAAATAATAGTGATAATGTCTACATGGGACTGGTATAACACATATAAAAGACTTAGGCCAATTCCTGGTACTAAGTAAAAATTAAATAAATACTGGTAATTATTATTACATGCCTTATCAAGTAGAGTTTATAAGGACTTTTCTGCTTTCTAACCCTGTCCTGCTTAAACTAAGACTCTAATGAAATTACTAAGGAATGGGAGATAAAACCATATGTGATTCAGTGATAAATTCTCAATATTTTTGCTTTTATGTGTGCTTGTTTGAGTGTGTATGGGCGCATCATAGATGCCTCTTTTCTTTCCTTCTCCTGGCTGTGGCCTGGGTAACGAGTAGACAAGTATGCTGAATCTCATATTATGGAAGAAAAAGATAGATGGTAGAATTACCTTGGTAATGCCCCCGGGTCCTAGGTGAGTGGTATGTTTGCCTTCCTTTTTGTTCTGACTTTGGAGGTTGGCTTCTTTAATGAAACAGTTCAGATTGAATACATTCATTCTGGAATAAACATTATTAAATTTGGATGGAAGGTAGCTTGAAACTAATGGCAAGTGACCGAGCAAAATGCAAAATCCAAATTACCAGTATTTATTGCACAGGGAAAAGAGAAAGTATGAAATCAATGTTACTTCATAATGCAGTACTAATATGTAATTATTTCTAATTTTATGCATACTTAATCAAATACTTATGGGCTAGATGAGTCTTTATTAAGTATTAAGAGAGGATATATAAATGAAAAATGTATAACAGAAATCAAATCTTATAAGGAACCACAGGGTACCTGAATGAGATTTCCTAAGAAAAAAAATCCTTGAAAATTAAATGTGGGGCTTCCCTGGTAGTCTAATGGGCAAGGACACCACCGTGCGTGCAAGGGGAGCCAGTTCAATCTCTGGCCTGGGAAGATCCCACGTGCTGTGGAGCAGCTGGACTGATGTGTACAACTACCGAGCTGAAGCTCTGGAGCACATGCACCCAGAGCCAGTGCTCTGCAGCAACGGAGGCCACTATGATGGGAGACCCACACAGGCCAAAAAAACAAAGACGGATGAAAATAGATAAATGAAAGACCAATATAAGTGGCCAAAAAACTAAACAATGGGACTGGTATAACACATATAAAAGACTTAGGCCAATTCCTGGTACTAAGTAAAAATTAAATAAATACTGGTAATTATTATTACATGCCTTATCAAGTAGAGTTTATAAGGACTTTTCTGCTTTCTAACCCTGTCCTGCTTAAACTAAGACTCTAATGAAATTACTAAGGAATGGGAGATAAAACCATATGTGATTCAGTGATAAATTCTCAATATTTTTGCTTTTATGTGTGCTTGTTTGAGTGTGTATGGGCGCATCATAGATGCCTCTTTTCTTTCCTTCTCCTGGCTGTGGCCTGGGTAACGAGTAGACAAGTATGCTGAATCTCATATTATGGAAGAAAAAGATAGATGGTAGAATTACCTTGGTAATGCCCCGGCTCCTAGGTGAGTGGTATGTTTGCCTTCCTTTTTGTTCTGACTTTGGAGGTTGGCTTCTTTAATGAAACAGTTCAGATTGAATACATTCATTCTGGAATAAACATTATTAAATTTGGATGGAAGGTAGCTTGAAACTAATGGCAAGTGACCCGAGCAAAATGCAAAATCCAAATTACCAGTATTTATTGCACAGGGAAAAGAGAAAGTATGAAATCAATGTTACTTCATAATGCAGTACTAATATGTAATTATTTCTAATTTTATGCATACTTAATCAAATACTTATGGGCTAGATGAGTCTTTATTAAGTATTAAGAGAGGATATATAAATGAAAAATGTATAACAGAAATCAAATCTTATAAGGAACCACAGGGTACCTGAATGAGATTTCCTAAGAAAAAAAATCCTTGAAAATTAAATGTGGGGCTTCCCTGGTAGTCTAATGGGCAAGGACACCACCGTGCGTGAAAGGGGGAGCCAGTTCAATCTCTGGCCTGGGAAGATCCCACGTGCTGTGGAGCAGCTGGACTGATGTGTACAACTACCGAGCTGAAGCTCTGGAGCACATGCACCCAGAGCCAGTGCTCTGCAGCAACGGAGGCCACTATGATGGGAGACCCACACAGGCCAAAAAAACAAAGACGGATGAAAATAGATAAATGAAAGACCAATATAAGTGGCCAAAAAAACTCCAAAACACTAAATGTGAAGGTCTGGTAAATAAATCATGGCATTATGACATGAGATGGACTATAATGCAGCCATTAAAATGATATATTTTTGAATATAAATATGTCCATGATAAATGTTCTGTGATTAAATCTGATGGATTTATAACATTAAATAACTGTAAATATTTATGTTAAAAGGAGAGGGAAAGATTTTTTGCCTCCCTGGAAGTGTGTATATATGTATTAAACATTTTGGAAATATATATATATGTATAGATAAATGTTAATACTGTTCATTTTGGATGATTAGGATAAACAATAATATTTGTCTTTTAAATTATTTGTTATCATAAAGTAAAACTTTATAAACATATTTATTATAAGTTCAAAAAGAAAAAGCTAGAGGCAATTTCCATTTTTAAGTAGTTTGGTTGTAAAAGTAAAATTTACTCATAAAATGTTAAATGTCATTCTGTATTAATATGAATCATTTTTGAAGAGCAGTTGAAATAGTGACCAAAATAGATGACAAACATTAGGGAATGAGTTTGCTTTTTTAAAGTGCAAACTTGAATCAAACTTTCAGGAACAATGATGTATGAGTACATGTTTGGATAGCACACTAATCAAAATAAAATCTACAACAGAAGACAATAAAAGAATCTCTATTTATAAGGAAGTCAGTAAATTATCAAAATCCTGTACTGCAGAATCTATATTTGTTGCTTACAGTGACAATCAAGATTGCTGAGAGAAATATCAATGCATACTTAATCAAATCTTATAAGAAAAAAAAAAAACAGAAATCAAATCTTATAAGGAACCACAGGGTACCTGAATGAGATTTCCTAAGAAAAAAAATCCTTGAAAATTAAATGTGGGGCTTCCCTGGTAGTCTAATGGGCAAGGACACCACCGTGCGTGCAAGGGGAGCCAGTTCAATCTCTGGCCTGGGAAGATCCCACGTGCTGTGGAGCAGCTGGACTGATGTGTACAACTACCGAGCTGAAGCTCTGGAGCACATGCACCCAGAGCCAGTGCTCTGCAGCAACGGAGGCCACTATGATGGGAGACCCACACAGGCCAAAAAAACAAAGACGGATGAAAATAGATAAATGAAAGACCAATATAAGTGGCCAAAAAAACTCCAAAACACTAAATGTGAAGGTCTGGTAAATAAATCATGGCATTATGACATGAGATGGACTATAATGCAGCCATTAAAATGATATATTTTTGAATATAAATATGTCCATGATAAATGTTCTGTGATTAAATCTGATGGATTTATAACATTAAATAACTGTAAATATTTATGTTAAAAGGAGAGGGAAAGATTTTTTGCCTCCCTGGAAGTGTGTATATATGTATTAAACATTTTGGAAATATATATATATGTATAGATAAATGTTAATACTGTTCATTTTGGATGATTAGGATAAACAATAATATTTGTCTTTTAAATTATTTGTTATCATAAAGTAAAACTTTATAAACATATTTATTATAAGTTCAAAAAGAAAAAGCTAGAGGCAATTTCCATTTTTAAGTAGTTTGGTTGTAAAAGTAAAATTTACTCATAAAATGTTAAATGTCATTCTGTATTAATATGAATCATTTTTGAAGAGCAGTTGAAATAGTGACCAAAATAGATGACAAACATTAGGGAATGAGTTTGCTTTTTTAAAGTGCAAACTTGAATCAAACTTTCAGGAACAATGATGTATGAGTACATGTTTGGATAGCACACTAATCAAAATAAAATCTACAACAGAAGACAATAAAAGAATCTCTATTTATAAGGAAGTCAGTAAATTATCAAAATCCTGTACTGCAGAATCTATATTTGTTGCTTACAGTGACAATCAAGATTGCTGAGAGAAATATCAATGACCTCAGATGACAACCCCCTTATGACAGAAAGTGAAGAGACACTAAAGAGCCTCTTGATGAAGGTGAAAAAGGAGAGCTTTAAGCCATAAAAAGCTGGATTAAAACTCAACATTCAAAAAACTAAGATCATGGCATATGCTCCCATCACTTCATGGCAAATAGATGGGGAAACAATGGAAACAGTGAAAGACTATTTTCTTGGACTCCAAAATCACTGCAGATGGTGACTGCAGCCATGAAATTAAAAGATGCTTGCTCCTTGGAATGAAAACTGTGACAAACCTAGATAGTGTATTAAAAAGCAGAGATATCACTTTGTTGACAAAAGTCTGTGTAGTCAAAGTTATGGTTTTCCCAGTAGTCATGGATAGATGTGAGTTGGACTATAAAGAAGGCTAAGTGCCACAGAATTGATGTTTTCGAACAGTGGTGCTGGAGAAGATTCTTGAGAGTCCCTTGGACAACAAGGTGATCAAAGTAGTCACTTCTAAAGGAAATCAACTCTGAATATTCATTGGAAGGACTGATGCTGAAGTTTAAGCTAAAGCTCCAATACTTTGCCAGCTAGTATGAAGAGCTGACTCATTGGAAAAAAAACCCTGGTGCTGGAAAAGATGGAAGGCAGAAGGAAAAGGAGATGACAGAGGACAAGATGGTTGAATGGCATCACTGAGTCAATGGAGAAATCTCCAAGAGATGGTGAAGGACAGGAAAGTGTGCTGCAGTCCATGTGATCACAAAAAGTCAGATACAACTGAGGGACTGAGCAACAGCAATGATATTTGATCTAAATAAGAGGAAGAGGCTCAGTTTTGACCCATACTGTCCACAATCAAAAGTCGGTTGCTGTTTGGGGAAGAAAATCAAAACTCCTTTCTTTAGAGATAGGATCCCTTGTAGTTTGGGTGGCTTGTAGAAGCATGGGTCACCATTCTAGATACCCTAGATCACAAGCTCTGTGAAATCAGGAATTGTAATTTTTTTTGTTAATAACCTTATCTGAAGTTTCTGGAGTACAATAAGTGTTGAATAAGTACTTGTTGGATAAATGCCTGACATTGTTTTCCTGCCCATGTAATGGCAGTTGTGGAGAGAGAAACAAAATGGCAGTGTCATTCAATTTAACTCAGCCTAGTTTCATAACCAAGAGTAAACAGAGGCTCAGCCACGAAGCAAAGTTAACCAGCCATACATAAATAAATTTTCATCCATCAAGTAAAAATCCTGTGAGCCTTAGAGCATTGCACTAATACACACTGCATTACTCTGATATGGAAATCTTAGGATGACTTGAACCAGATTCTTTAAAATGGAGGAACAGATAAAATCCAGGAGACTTAATATTTGAAATAACTCCAAATATCATGCTCTTATTCATTTCATTGGACTGCTTCTTTTTCTGAGGACAAAGTAAGTAATCTTTCCAATGAACTAATTATAACAACAGATCTTGTAAAATAACATTAAACTAAAGTATTACCTTGCTCTTCTGTCTTTTTTGTTTGTTTTTTTGCTGTTTAGTTGCTAATGTGTATCTTTGTGTCCCCATGGACTGAAGCCCATCAGGCTCCACCTTGCTCTTCTAGATGGCCCTAAACTAATTAGAGTAATAAAATAACTTCTCTGATGGACTTTTAATCAAAGACTTGGTGATCCAGACCACCTTTTGAGAGACTGCACAAAAGCTCCATGAGACTCACAGGAAGTCAGCATGTAACCTTACCAAGATTTGGTCTCAAGCTGTTTCCTGTGGCAGTAAGTGGTCATAGAGTCCTGCTGCATTTAGAATGAACTCAAGATTTTATGGCCTTGCCTTCTAAGAATATTTTCTATATTTTATTCAGTATTTATTATGTAAGTACAAGCTTATCAAAAGTCATAATTGCATCTTATTTTAGATGCAGTTAGACATTTGTCAATATCGCTTTGACAATAGTGTTTTTGTGTGTGGTAAAAAATATATGAGATTTGCTGTTTTTAATAGATTTTCAAGTGCATAATACAGTACTGTTAAAAATGGGCACCATGATGTACAGAGGATCTTGAAGACTTTTTCATCTTTTAAGATTGAAACTTTATCCCTACTCAGCAGCAACTTCCATTTCCCTTTCCTTCAGCTCCTGGCAGCCATATTTGTATGAGTTTGGATAATTCATGTAAGTAGACCCAAGAAATACACGTGTACATATTATAACATATCTGTGATTATGTGTGTATATAATGTTATATCAGAAGTTAAATCAAAATGGCAGTGTCATTCAATTTAACTCAGCCTAGTTTCATAACCAAGAGTAAACAGATCATAAGAAAAAAATTTTTAAAAATCCTGTGAGCCTTAGAGCATTGCACTAATACACACTGCATTACTCTGATATGGAAATCTTAGGATGACTTGAACCAGATTCTTTAAAATGGAGGAACAGATAAAATCCAGGAGACTTAATATTTGAAATAACTCCAAATATCATGCTCTTATTCATTTCATTGGACTGCTTCTTTTTCTGAGGACAAAGTAAGTAATCTTTCCAATGAACTAATTATAACAACAGATCTTGTAAAATAACATTAAACTAAAGTATTACCTTGCTCTTCTGTCTTTTTTGTTTGTTTTTTTGCTGTTTAGTTGCTAATGTGTATCTTTGTGTCCCCATGGACTGAAGCCCATCAGGCTCCACCTTGCTCTTCTAGATGGCCCTAAACTAATTAGAGTAATAAAATAACTTCTCTGATGGACTTTTAATCAAAGACTTGGTGATCCAGACCACCTTTTGAGAGACTGCACAAAAGCTCCATGAGACTCACAGGAAGTCAGCATGTAACCTTACCAAGATTTGGTCTCAAGCTGTTTCCTGTGGCAGTAAGTGGTCATAGAGTCCTGCTGCATTTAGAATGAACTCAAGATTTTATGGCCTTGCCTTCTAAGAATATTTTCTATATTTTATTCAGTATTTATTATGTAAGTACAAGCTTATCAAAAGTCATAATTGCATCTTATTTTAGATGCAGTTAGACATTTGTCAATATCGCTTTGACAATAGTGTTTTTGTGTGTGGTAAAAAATATATGAGATTTGCTTTTTTTAATAGATTTTCAAGTGCATAATACAGTACTGTTAAAAATGGGCACCATGATGTACAGAGGATCTTGAAGACTTTTTCATCTTTTAAGATTGAAACTTTATCCCTACTCAGCAGCAACTTCCATTTCCCTTTCCTTCAGCTCCTGGCAGCCATATTTGTATGAGTTTGGATAATTCATGTAAGTAGACCCAAGAAATACACGTGTACATATTATAACATATCTGTGATTATGTGTGTATATAATGTTATATCAGAAGTTAAATCAAAATGAGAAAAGTGGGGAAAAAAGTGTTAGTTGGGATTGTATAAAAGCTAACCAACAAGATATCAAGTAGGAATGTCTTAATTATTCATCCATATATCCCATAATTCTGCTCTAGTCAATCTATGACTATAATGAATTTATGCTTACTTACTTACTCAAAAATGTCAAAACTAATTTAGCCATAAAAGCAATTCATTTGTATTTTTTTATAATTCACCTATATGGAAGACTAATTTACAGACTTTTAACAATCTTAAAGCAGAAGTTTATTTACTACAAGTGATGTAGTGGATAAATACTATAGGTCAAGCCAAAACTATTAAACAACTGAAAATTATTATGACTAACTCAAGCAAGAAAGTTAGATTACTAAGATAACACACAGATGTACAAAACATATTGAACCATCATCCTGCCTTGACAAAGTATGAGAACAAAGGCTGCTCTGGGTCTTCAGCCTCAAAAACTTGAATCTTCTCTTGATTATTGATTTTAGTTATGGCAAGCACTCATAACAGTCATTCTCTCTGTGACTATTCAAGTGTCATATTTCCAAGAAAGAGATATGAATTTGCTCGACTTAGATCAGACATTTCTGTCTTCGATAAATCAGCCAAGCAAGTGTTTGGGGGCAAAGGGTGGTGACATTGATACAACCATGAGGCACAAGGTAGAAACAGAAAACCGAGTCATGGCCCAGTCTGTATCATTGCAATGGGCTATCCTCCTGGTCAGAGCATGTTCTCTTGGGGTAGGAGTAGATGACAATGTAGGAAGGGTCTTCTCAGAATGTGGCTCCACTACAGCTAGGGTGTGTTTATCAGATTTGCTTTTTAATAGATTTTCAAGTGCATAATTAGTTGGCACCATGATGTACAGAGGATCTTGAAGACTTTTTCATCTTTTAAGATTGAAACTTTATCCCTACTCAGCAGCAACTTCCATTTCCCTTTCCTTCAGCTCCTGGCAGCCATATTTGTATGAGTTTGGATAATTCATGTAAGTAGACCCAAGAAATACACGTGTACATATTATAACATATCTGTGATTATGTGTGTATATAATGTTATATCAGAAGTTAAATCAAAATGAGAAAAGTGGGGAAAAAAGTGTTAGTTGGGATTGTATAAAAGCTAACCAACAAGATATCAAGTAGGAATGTCTTAATTATTCATCCATATATCCCATAATTCTGCTCTAGTCAATCTATGACTATAATGAATTTATGCTTACTTACTTACTCAAAAATGTCAAAACTAATTTAGCCATAAAAGCAATTCATTTGTATTTTTTTATAATTCACCTATATGGAAGACTAATTTACAGACTTTTAACAATCTTAAAGCAGAAGTTTATTTACTACAAGTGATGTAGTGGATAAATACTATAGGTCAAGCCAAAACTATTAAACAACTGAAAATTATTATGACTAACTCAAGCAAGAAAGTTAGATTACTAAGATAACACACAGATGTACAAAACATATTGAACCATCATCCTGCCTTGACAAAGTATGAGAACAAAGGCTGCTCTGGGTCTTCAGCCTCAAAAACTTGAATCTTCTCTTGATTATTGATTTTAGTTATGGCAAGCACTCATAACAGTCATTCTCTCTGTGACTATTCAAGTGTCATATTTCCAAGAAAGAGATATGAATTTGCTCGACTTAGATCAGACATTTCTGTCTTCGATAAATCAGCCAAGCAAGTGTTTGGGGGCAAAGGGTGGTGACATTGATACAACCATGAGGCACAAGGTAGAAACAGAAAACCGAGTCATGGCCCAGTCTGTATCATTGCAATGGGCTATCCTCCTGGTCAGAGCATGTTCTCTTGGGGTAGGAGTAGATGACAATGTAGGAAGGGTCTTCTCAGAATGTGGCTCCACTACAGCTAGGTTTGATCTAAGACCAAACCAAGTGGATTCATATCTCTTAAATTGATTTGAATAAGCAGAATGTAGTTTGCCATATCCTACAGCCCTGACTTATGATGCAGATTTAATATTATTAGCATTCCTTCCTCTGCCAACTTCCTCTCCAGTCTCTGTTATAGAAACCATGGCCACATTGTCTTTGTTTCATTTTTCTCAAGGCTGCTTCATAAGAAAGGATAACTTTTTTCTTATTGACTGACACACTCTTTTTGCGGGGGGCGTTGGGGAGGGAGGGGGGCAGGTGGGCCACTTCTATTGATCTTTCATTTATCTATTTCCATCTTTGTTCTTTGGCCCGTATGGGCCTCGCATCACAGTGGTCTCTGTTGTCGCAGAGCACCAGTTCTGGGCGCATGCACTCCAGAGCTCCAGCTCGGTAATTGGACTCATCAGTCCAGCCACTCCATGGCACGTGGGATCTTCCCAGGCCAGGGATTGAACTGGCGCCCCTTGAACTGCAAGGCAGTGTCCTTACCCACTGGACTACCAGGGAAGCCCAACTGACACACTCTTGAGCTTAGCTCATCAGACGTGAAAGGACTACATCTTGGGGGTTCATTGCTCATGCTAGAATTATTAGCCAATATTGTGGTAATCATTTCCTAAAAAATGAAGAGTTGTACCTATTATTTTTAACCCCAAATGGTAAATTTATGTGTTACACTTTGGGTTTGTTTTGAGGCCACTCAGGAAGCGGCTGCTGAGCTCCCAGGCCATGGCTAGTGTTTTGGCCACAGGTGCTGACTCTTCGTTTGGCTCAGAGGCAGCAGCACTAGCTACTACCATGTTTGTCCCGCAGTATACTTTTAATTTGAACACAGCCTAACAGCTAACAATTTTCAATTTGTTTTTTCTTTTTTCTAAGGTGAAACAATAATTTAAAAAAATACAAATAATTGCAAACCTTCCATTAAATAGGAACACCAGAAAATGTATATGGCCAGATATTTTAGTTGATCATTAGCTCATATTATTCTAAGAGTTATTGGCCTAAAAGTACAAACATTTATTATCTCACTGTCTCTGTGGCTTAGGAATTCAAGTGCAACTTAGCTGGGTGCCTCTGGTTCAAGGATTTTCATAAGGTCATAGTAAGGGGTTGTGGTTAAGACTGGAAGGCTCCACACCAAGAGAATCTACTCCAAGTTCCCTCAGTATGGTTACTGAAAGGATTTAGTTTCTCATGGGCTGCTGAACTGACGACCTCAGTTCTTTAGAGGCTGATGGCCAGAGGCCTCCCTCTTTTTCTTGCCATATGATTCTCCAGCAAGCACCCTAAACCTGTCATTTGGCTTCTGTTAGCAAGAAAATGAGAGTATAAGATCTCCAGGACAGAAACCATAGCCTTTTTGCAACCTAATCTTATAACTGACATCTCATCATCTTTAGGTGAGTCATTTATGTCTAACCTAAACTTAAGAGGAAATATTTATATAAGGTCCCGAGAAGCAAGAATCACTGGGAGCTTTCTTAGGGTCTGTTTATGACACCAGGGAAAACCAGATTTGTGGTTCCTGAAATTGGAATTACAGGTATTTTCTGACATTTAGGAAATAAAAGTCAGAAAATAATGTACAACAAAGTAACATTAAAACTGAGGAGAGGGGCTTCCCTGGTGGTTCGGTGGGTAAGGACACTACCTTGCAGTGCAAGGGGCGCCAATTCGATCCCTGGCCTGGGAAGATCCCACGTGCCATGGAGCAGCCGGATCGATGTGTCCAACTACCGGGCTGGAGTTCTGGAGTGCATGTGCCCAGAACCAGTGCTTTGCAGTCACAGAGGTCACTGTGATGGGAGGCCCACACAGGCCAAAGAGCAAAGATAAATAAATGAAAGATCAATAGAAGTGGCCCCCACCAAAAAAAAAATTAAAATAAAGAAAAATGAGGAGAGACTCTGGATAAAAATGAAAAGCATTTACTAATATGGTTCTATAAACCAGGAGAGAAGGTAGTTTGATTGCTAAGACATATCTTCGTCCACAAGCATAAGGAATTTTATACCAAACATTCATTAGGCCACAGATTTCTATGCACGTGTTAAGAAATGTGCCTAGCTACCTTCTGCAAGAGTAACTCCTTCCTCATCATGACTTGTGGTTACCAATACAAAAAGTTAATTACAGATATTGACAATGTAGAAACTCCTGTAAGGGGAAAACCCTTTTTGAACACAAGAAAAAAACTTGAAAAAGTATTAAATAATTTTAACAAGAAGAGCTTACAAGAAAATATAATGATTAAACAACTTACAGTAACAAAAAAGCAAAGTGTTTTGAGGCAAAGGAGCTTAAGACCTATGGCTCTGAAAGAGACTAACCAGTTATACCTCTTCATAAGAAAAAAAAAGTAGGATAACAAATTCCCTGATAATGAAGAATGATTATATTTAGATATACTAACCTTCTTAATTAACTACTCTGATACACATACCCATAATAAAAGCTGTTTTGGATGGGTAGCAGCTGAGAAAAAAAAATTAACTGACTTCTAATCATCTTAGGGATCTTTATGTCTAACCTAAACTTAAGAGGAAATATTTATATAAGGTCCCGAGAAGCAAGAATCACTGGGAGCTTTCTTAGGGTCTGTTTATGACACCAGGGAAAACCAGATTTGTGGTTCCTGAAATTGGAATTACAGGTATTTTCTGACATTTAGGAAATAAAAGTCAGAAAATAATGTACAACAAAGTAACATTAAAACTGAGGAGAGGGGCTTCCCTGGTGGTTCGGTGGGTAAGGACACTACCTTGCAGTGCAAGGGGCGCCAATTCGATCCCTGGCCTGGGAAGATCCCACGTGCCATGGAGCAGCCGGATCGATGTGTCCAACTACCGGGCTGGAGTTCTGGAGTGCATGTGCCCAGAACCAGTGCTTTGCAGTCACAGAGGTCACTGTGATGGGAGGCCCACACAGGCCAAAGAGCAAAGATAAATAAATGAAAGATCAATAGAAGTGGCCCCCACCAAAAAAAAAATTAAAATAAAGAAAAATGAGGAGAGACTCTGGATAAAAATGAAAAGCATTTACTAATATGGTTCTATAAACCAGGAGAGAAGGTAGTTTGATTGCTAAGACATATCTTCGTCCACAAGCATAAGGAATTTTATACCAAACATTCATTAGGCCACAGATTTCTATGCACGTGTTAAGAAATGTGCCTAGCTACCTTCTGCAAGAGTAACTCCTTCCTCATCATGACTTGTGGTTACCAATACAAAAAGTTAATTACAGATATTGACAATGTAGAAACTCCCTGTAAGGGAAACCTTTGTGAACACAAGAAAAAAACTTGAAAAAGTATTAAATAATTTTAACAAGAAGAGCTTACAAGAAAATATAATGATTAAACAACTTACAGTAACAAAAAAGCAAAGTGTTTTGAGGCAAAGGAGCTTAAGACCTATGGCTCTGAAAGAGACTAACCAGTTATACCTCTTCATAAGAAAAAAAAAGTAGGATAACAAATTCCCTGATAATGAAGAATGATTATATTTAGATATACTAACCTTCTTAATTAACTACTCTGATACACATACCCATAATAAAAGCTGTTTTGGATGGGTAGCGTAGCTGAGAAATAAACAGAAAGAAAATTAACTGACATTGGAAAATCAACTTAATACATCCAATTTGGAGATGTTAAAAATCAACGTGTTTTACTTAAGAATTGGCAGATATTCTACCCCACTAGCTCAGCTGGTAAAGAATTGGCCTGCAATGCAGGAGAACATGGTTCAGTCCCTGGGTCAGGAAGATCCCCTGGAAAAGTGCATGGCAACCCACTCCAGTATTCTTGCCTGGAGAATCTTCATGGATAGAAGAGCCTGGCGGTTGCAAAGAGTTGTACATGACTGACTCAGCACACTACCCCACTAACCACTCTGAAGATTCACCCCTCAGAGGTCAGGAAGTTCTCTTGTACATTTTATTTCAAGAGGAAGAATGGATAATGGATAAGCGAAGTAGATAATAATACACTGGTGAAATGTGGGGGAAAAAAAGTTTATGTAAAGGTTTTCAGAGCGATTCACCAGAAAGTTTATAGTAACATAATGATTAAAAGATTTAAAAAAAATCACCAAATCAGTGGCCCCAATATTCCTAGCAGTTTACCAAGATTTACAGAAGGTCAATGATCGGAAGAGCACTGTGTGCCACAGGAAGCCAGTGAACCACAGTTTACATAACCATTTTGTTTTACAACAATATTTATCTAGTTATTATTTGGAAAATAAATTGAGATATGAAGAAGAAAATTTCAAATCACAAGAACATAGCATTCTGGTATGTTTTCTATTAAAAATTACATTTGTTCTTATATGTGAATATGTGTATATAAATTTTAAATATTGGTATATAATTTTTAAAATTATTTTGTAGCTCTTTTCCCACCTATGATGTCTTGTTTTTTGTTTTGTTACTGTATATCCTTATAAAAACACTCTTTAAATCTTTATTCTAAAGACTTTTAAAATATTCTGTTAGTATTCTGCTTGTGATTAATTTAATTATATTCATTAACAAAATTGAATATATTAATATATTATTAATTTACGTAAAACTATAATTCATTAATTTTCCTCATATAAAAATATTAAGTGATTCCCAACCTAAATATTTAGTCTATTTTTGACATTCATGTACTGCTAAACATCTAAGGCAGAAATGTGCTGTTCATTTACATTGCAATACACAATTAGTACTTCTAGAGTTCTTACTTTAGTTGGAACAAAAAGAGGTATAAATAATAGTTTGATGTGGTAAAAGCTAAATATAAATTACAATGCAAGTGTAGGTGACACAGAACTTACCTACCTTCAGTCTACCTGTAAAGGTCTCACAGAGATCTCACTTGCCTGAGTCTTCAAGGAGAAATATAAGCTTGTTAGACAGACCACGAGCTTAAAGAATTCCAGGCACAGAGTATCAGGTGCAAGTGTGGCATCTGACCAGTGATGAACTCTTTTCTTCTTGAAGCATTCTCTCCTCTTGATTTCCAGGACTGTAAATTTTTCCTTTTTTCTACCCGTCTCTTGTTGGAGGAGGACTACTTGTATTTTCCATTTTTCTTGTTTCCAGTGGATGGACTTCACTAATGTAAACTCCTGGCTGCTTACTGTACCCCTTAACCACTTCTCCGTGTGAGGACAACAGATTCTGTTATGGTTAGAAGTCACTGGTCCACACTTTATATCAATCATCTGCTATCACTGAGGGTTTGAATGTCTTTTCTTCTTTCTCTGCCAGACCAGTGGGAGGCAGAAAGCTTAAGTTACTTTTTCAACACCAAATTTACTCCCAGAAGAACTTTCTTGAGACAGAGATGGGAGGTATGAGAGAAGCCAGGGGCTACCAAGACTTTCTAGTCAGTCTCATACAGCTTCAGGAGTTTAACAGTAATTAAGATAAGACTAGTATTTAATCTGGTTCAACCATTAGGGAAAATAGTGTGGAGCTTTCTCAAAAAACTGAAAATAAAACTACCATATGATCCAGGCGGTCCCACTGCTGCTATAGATCTGAGGAAAACAAAAGTACTATTT
Organism: Tragulus kanchil; assembly: GCA_022376925.1. NCBI lineage: Eukaryota > Metazoa > Chordata > Mammalia > Artiodactyla > Tragulidae > Tragulus > Tragulus kanchil. The sequence continues at coordinate 236,302,858 of JAIOJX010000004.1, read as the reverse complement.
GAAAAAATACATGCACCTCAATGTTTGAAGCAGTGTTACTTACCATAGCAAAGATATGGAAGCAACCTCAGTGTTCATTAGCCAGACAAATGGATAAAGAAGATGCGGTGTATATATATTTCAACATAATATATATATTGAAATATGTATACAATGTTTTATATATATATATGTATATATAGAAATATTAGTTAGCTGTAAAAAAGAATAAAATTTTGCCATTTGCCACAATGTGGATGAACCTGGAGGGCATTATGCTTAGTGAAATAAGTCATAGAAAAAGACATATATTGTATGTTACCATTTATATGTGGAGTTAAAAAAATAAGACAAATGAATAAATAAATACAACAAGAGAAAAACAGACCTTCAGATACAAAGCACAAACTAGTGGTTGCTGGTGGGGAGAAGGAGAGGTACAAGGGGAAAGACAGTGTAGGGGATAAAGAGGTACAACAATACTATGATCTCCCCTTTCTGACATCCTGTTTCTCTATTGCTTCTGAAGTGGAAGAAGAAAAGGAGGTACTGTGTTACTGACCACCTGAAATCCCAGTTTGTATATCATTTGTAATTATTTTCTGTGTGCCACCAGAATTGGTGGTTGGTTCTCTCCCATGAGAATGGGAGGTGAGAGAGAACTAGAATGATCCCCAGAAGCTAAGAGAAAACCTTTTCAGGAGAAGCAGCAGAAAGTAGTGAATACCATAATTTTGTTCTTGGAGCTTAAGGCAGATATCTGTGTGGAGACGTCAAGTAAGAAGTTACAAGAAGAGTTACAGCCTTGTTATGCAAGATGCCCAAAATTCATTCCAGAACAGACATTTTAGAAGTTAAGAGAAGCTGATTTACAGATTACTAAAGGCAACACCATGTAGTAAGATACAGCAGTAGTCTCATAAAAGACTACCATATCCGAGAAGAAAGCATTTAGGAATCAGAAATATTTAGGGCATTTCATTAATTTGAAAAACTGTGTAATGTGAGAAAAAGCAGCACGGACAATAATTTGCTGATATCTCTGATTTTTTACAATGAGACTATGATAGTCTGTCCCATTTCCCTCCTCTGCCCTAATCTCAACAGCAGTGGTGTTACATGATTAATTGGGAATGTCAGTGACTTGGAAGCCTAAATAAAATCTTAACAGGCAAGGTAAAGGAAATGCTCAAGATTATAATTTAATGCGTGAAATCTGATAGTGGGAGGCATGCCAGCTTTTAGAGAACAATTTATGACTCAAAAGCAAGCAGGAAAGTACCTAGCGGGTATGTAAAAGTAGTAGCTACTAAGAATAAAATGTATCTTCCAAGAGGAGTGCATTTTCAGTGGGTGACAAACTTTCTTATCATTTTTATCTTAATAAATATGTCTATGCTTTGTAGCACTTTGTTATGTAGCTAGTTCAGTGAAAGCTACACATAACATGTCACATAAAACAGTTACATGTCAACCCAGGCTTCTGTAAGTTTTCAAACCTGAAAGGCCAGTTTGCTATTTCACTGTGCTGACAAGCTTGTATTCTTTACAAATAGCATAAAGAAAAACTGTAGGACTTTAAAGGAGGGAGTGAGAAATCACATCCAGTTGAGGGGGCCAAGAAAGATTTTAGAGAGGAGGTAGAACCTGAGCTAGAACATGAAGAATTCTGACAGAGGAGGATGTGGCAAAAAGAAGGAGACTAGGAATACAGGTGTTTCACAAAGTAAACACAGTAATACAAAATTGATATTTTGAAATTAGTTGTTTCTCTTTTCTTGCTACCTTGATACAATGCATTTTAGGCAGCCTGAAGGCTTTAGAGCCAGTAGCCCAAATGAAAATGAGCCTCAGACCCATCTGGGAAATTCATGGCAATCATCAAAAGCTCCATTAGTTCCTCTATACTATGCTCCTATTCGCATCCTTATTTTCAATATGACTGTAACTGTTAGCCCTCGCACTTATTTGAATCTGTATGTTTTACCTTTTGCTTCTGGTTGATAAAAGACTACCATATCCGAGAAGAAAGCATTTAGGAATCAGAAATATTTAGGGCATTTCATTAATTTGAAAAACTGTGTAATGTGAGAAAAAGCAGCACGGACAATAATTTGCTGATATCTCTGATTTTTTACAATGAGACTATGATAGTCTGTCCCATTTCCCTCCTCTGCCCTAATCTCAACAGCAGTGGTGTTACATGATTAATTGGGAATGTCAGTGACTTGGAAGCCTAAATAAAATCTTAACAGGCAAGGTAAAGGAAATGCTCAAGATTATAATTTAATGCGTGAAATCTGATAGTGGGAGGCATGCCAGCTTTTAGAGAACAATTTATGACTCAAAAGCAAGCAGGAAAGTACCTAGCGGGTATGTAAAAGTAGTAGCTACTAAGAATAAAATGTATCTTCCAAGAGGAGTGCATTTTCAGTGGGTGACAAACTTTCTTATCATTTTTATCTTAATAAATATGTCTATGCTTTGTAGCACTTTGTTATGTAGCTAGTTCAGTGAAAGCTACACATAACATGTCACATAAAACAGTTACATGTCAACCCAGGCTTCTGTAAGTTTTCAAACCTGAAAGGCCAGTTTGCTATTTCACTGTGCTGACAAGCTTGTATTCTTTACAAATAGCATAAAGAAAAACTGTAGGACTTTAAAGGAGGGAGTGAGAAATCACATCCAGTTGAGGGGGCCAAGAAAGATTTTAGAGAGGAGGTAGAACCTGAGCTAGAACATGAAGAATTCTGACAGAGGAGGATGTGGCAAAAAGAAGGAGACTAGGAATACAGGTGTTTCACAAAGTAAACACAGTAATACAAAATTGATATTTTGAAATTAGTTGTTTCTCTTTTCTTGCTACCTTGATACAATGCATTTTAGGCAGCCTGAAGGCTTTAGAGCCAGTAGCCCAAATGAAAATGAGCCTCAGACCCATCTGGGAAATTCATGGCAATCATCAAAAGCTCCATTAGTTCCTCTATACTATGCTCCTATTCGCATCCTTATTTTCAATATGACTGTAACTGTTAGCCCTCGCACTTATTTGAATCTGTATGTTTTACCTTTTGCTTCTGGTTGTCTATATTCAATCTCCCCAACTTGGTCATTGATTCTCTTTAATGCTCTTGACTTGTATGCAAGTGGTAAAGAACCCACCTGCCAATGCAGGAGAGGTAAGAGAAGTGGATTCGATCTCTGGGTTGGGAAGATCCCCTGGAGGAGGGCATGGAAACCCACTCCAGTATTCTTCCCTGGAGAATCCCATGGACAGAGGAGCCTGGCAGGCTACAGTCCATCGATACGGTTGCAAAGAGTTGGATAGGACTGAAGAGACTTGTCAACAGCAGCAGCCTTTGTTACACTTCTCACTCTAGACTGTCTGGTGGGATGGCTCTCCTTTGTTCTGGCCCTTTGGGATCCACTCCCAGTGCCAAGATAGGTCAGTAGCCGAAGTAGCCTAACACATGAGGAAAGATTTGGATAGTGTCAACCAGAGAGGTGAATTTTGTTTTATTTTATTTTTTTTCTGATAACAAAACAAACATACTCATTGGAGGCAAGTATAAAAAAGAAGAGAAAAATCAACTGGCATTCTACTATTCAAGATAAACACTATTAATCTGTTGATATATCTCTTTCTAGTATTATTCTATGTTTGTTTATGCCCATACTTTTTAAAATAAATTTGTTTCATAGTACATAAACAGTGTATATGTTTGCTTTTACATACTGACCATTTTACCATGATTATTTCCCAGCATCACTGGCCAAAAAAATGCTCTTTAATGACTGCATATTTCAGCATATAAATATAATAAGATGAAACTCTATTATTAGGCATTTATGTTATTTTGATTTTTTAAAATGAGAAACACTAATATCTTTTGGTTGAATGTAAAATAAATGTAACTAAAAATAACACAAATTCCATACTTGAATTTTGCAAAGTTGTTTTTTTCTCTTTTCTTGCTACCTTGATACAATGCATTTTAGGCAGCCTGAAGGCTTTAGAGCCAGTAGCCCAAATGAAAATGAGCCTCAGACCCATCTGGGAAATTCATGGCAATCATCAAAAGCTCCATTAGTTCCTCTATACTATGCTCCTATTCGCATCCTTATTTTCAATATGACTGTAACTGTTAGCCCTCGCACTTATTTGAATCTGTATGTTTTACCTTTTGCTTCTGGTTGTCTATATTCAATCTCCCCAACTTGGTCATTGATTCTCTTTAATGCTCTTGACTTGTATGCAAGTGGTAAAGAACCCACCTGCCAATGCAGGAGAGGTAAGAGAAGTGGATTCGATCTCTGGGTTGGGAAGATCCCCTGGAGGAGGGCATGGAAACCCACTCCAGTATTCTTCCCTGGAGAATCCCATGGACAGAGGAGCCTGGCAGGCTACAGTCCATCGATACGGTTGCAAAGAGTTGGATAGGACTGAAGAGACTTGTCAACAGCAGCAGCCTTTGTTACACTTCTCACTCTAGACTGTCTGGTGGGATGGCTCTCCTTTGTTCTGGCCCTTTGGGATCCACTCCCAGTGCCAAGATAGGTCAGTACCCAAGTAGCCTAACACATGAGGAAAGATTTGGATAGTGTCAACCAGAGAGGTGAATTTTGTTTTATTTTATTTTTTTTCTGATAACAAAACAAACATACTCATTGGAGGCAAGTATAAAAAAGAAGAGAAAAATCAACTGGCATTCTACTATTCAAGATAAACACTATTAATCTGTTGATATATCTCTTTCTAGTATTATTCTATGTTTGTTTATGCCCATACTTTTTAAAATAAATTTGTTTCATAGTACATAAACAGTGTATATGTTTGCTTTTACATACTGACCATTTTACCATGATTATTTCCCAGCATCACTGGCCAAAAAAATGCTCTTTAATGACTGCATATTTCAGCATATAAATATAATAAGATGAAACTCTATTATTAGGCATTTATGTTATTTTGATTTTTTAAAATGAGAAACACTAATATCTAGTGGATATGTAGTGCAAGTCACAATCAAAGAACTAAAGGTATAAAACTAAATGTAACTAAAAATAACACAAATTCCATACTTGAATTTTGGAAAACATCCTTAGCGAACTAATACAGGGGTCACTGAAATTTCTGTAATATTCTGTAATCAACCGATTACATAACTATCCTGTTTTTCCTTAAAGTTTTACCCACTATATCTGTACAGCATTCACCAATGGGTCTTGTCTACAGCAATTATTATCATGATGTTCTAATGGTGATTTTCTATAGATCTCATTTCTTCGTCATCTATTATTTGGAATTCTTCTGTAAGAAAGACAACAACTATTAAGGAAATAAAATGCAAAGTTTAAAAGCCTCTTTCAGAAACTTCAGATTATAACATAAATAAGTACTAGAGATATAATGCACGTGATAAATATAGTTGACCCTGCTTGTGTGATGTAGGAAAGTTATTAAAAGAGTAAATCCCAAGAGTTTCCATCATCACAAACAAACAGTTTTTCTCTGTTTCTTTTTTTTTTTTTAAAGGTATCTATAGTCCCATGTTCATAGCATTACTTGCAATAACCAACATATGAAAATAACCTAAGTGTCTATTAGTGAATGAATGGAAAGAAGTTGTGGTAAATACTATGGCAATGGAATATTATTCAGGAATATAATATGTGAGGATATCTTACCACTTGCAAAAATGTGCATGGACCTTGAAGGCATAATGCTAGTGAAATAAATCAGACAGAAGGACAATTACTGTACAATCTCACTTACACATGGAATCTAAAAGAAAACAAACAAAAAAATCCCCAACCCTAACTCATAGAAAAAGAGATCAAACTACTTGAGGTTATCAGAGGTAGTGGGCGTTGGGGGGGAGGGAGATTGGAGGAAAGTGGTCAAAAAGCACAGATTTCCAGTTGGGGATACAATATACAATATGACTATAGCTAACATTCCTGTATGATACATGGTACAGTTGTTAAGTCAGTAAATCCTAAGAGGAAAATTTTCTCATCACAAGAAAAAAAATTTTTTCCTCTCTTTTTATTCTATCTATATAAGAAGACGTTAGCTGAATCTATTATGGTAATTATTTCACAATATATGTAAATCAAACCATCATGCCCTCCACCTTAAACTTATACAGTGACATATGTCAAATGATTTCCCAATAAAAGTAAAAAAAAGATAAAATTACATAAACTTACATTCAGTTAGTATCACACTGTAGAATTTCTGGAGTCAGATGAGGTATAAGAAGATTTAGAAAAATTCTGAGAGTCAGACTGGGTATGAATTCTGAAATTTTGTTTTGCAATTTCCCCTATAAAAAATTTCTTGTCTACAGCAATTATTATCATGATGTTCTAATGGTGATTTTCTATAGATCTCATTTCTTCGTCATCTATTATTTGGAATTCTTCTGTAAGAAAGACAACAACTATTAAGGAAATAAAATGCAAAGTTTAAAAGCCTCTTTCAGAAACTTCAGATTATAACATAAATAAGTACTAGAGATATAATGCACGTGATAAATATAGTTGACCCTGCTTGTGTGATGTAGGAAAGTTATTAAAAGAGTAAATCCCAAGAGTTTCCATCATCACAAACAAACAGTTTTTCTCTGTTTCTTTTTTTTTTTTTAAAGGTATCTATAGTCCCATGTTCATAGCATTACTTGCAATAACCAACATATGAAAATAACCTAAGTGTCTATTAGTGAATGAATGGAAAGAAGTTGTGGTAAATACTATGGCAATGGAATATTATTCAGGAATATAATATGTGAGGATATCTTACCACTTGCAAAAATGTGCATGGACCTTGAAGGCATAATGCTAGTGAAATAAATCAGACAGAAGGACAATTACTGTACAATCTCACTTACACATGGAATCTAAAAGAAAACAAACAAAAAAATCCCCAACCCTAACTCATAGAAAAAGAGATCAAACTACTTGAGGTTATCAGAGGTAGTGGGCGTTGGGGGGGAGGGAGATTGGAGGAAAGTGGTCAAAAAGCACAGATTTCCAGTTGGGGATACAATATACAATATGACTATAGCTAACATTCCTGTATGATACATGGTACAGTTGTTAAGTCAGTAAATCCTAAGAGGAAAATTTTCTCATCACAAGCAAAAAAATTTTTTCATCTCTTTTTATTCTATCTATATAAGAAGACGTTAGCTGAATCTATTATGGTAATTATTTCACAATATATGTAAATCAAACCATCATGCCCTCCACCTTAAACTTATACAGTGACATATGTCAAATGATTTCCCAATAAAAGTAAAAAAAAGATAAAATTACATAAACTTACATTCAGTTAGTATCACACTGTAGAATTTCTGGAGTCAGATGAGGTATAAGAAGATTTTTAGAGATATCAAAACTTAGAACTGGCTGACTAGTCCTCCTCAGGGTCCTAAGTACTAAAGACAAATTTTTTTAGTATGTTAAGATGAGGTTTTACTGAATGAGCCAACTTTCACATCAAAATAAAAATCAAGCTATGCAATGAAAGACTCAAAAAACTGAATCCTCAGTCCTGACATTTTTGGAATCAGAAAGAAAAAAAGATGAGCAAATACTAAGTATGGTTGACATGATACAATCAATCATGTAAGATATAAGAAAAAAAATATATTTCAAAGACAACAAACTATTATAAAATATGGAATAATAAGGAGAGGGAAACATTTGCTATTAATTATTCTGATTAGGGCTCTTATACCAAAGCCATCTAGGCAATAGGTATGAGTTAGTTCCTCCCCTTAGGAATAGGGAATTTAAACTCCTCAAACCTCAGATTATCTCCTTCACAGGGTTGGAATAATGGTTGCAGCCTATCTGAGAGAGTGCTTGTGGGATTCAATGATATAATAAATACGATGCTGTGAGATCAAGGGCTGAGTTAAATTCTCACCAAAGATTGATGACAGTAATGATTTCATTCCTCCAGTTGAGTTTCTTAATTGCTCCAACACAGTGCAGAGGGGGAGAAAAAATCTAGGAGTTATGAAAACTCCTCTCCAAATTTGTATCATTTTCTTACTAGCAGAGTTGCATCAGTGAAGTAATTTGGACTGAATTTTCTCATATTTTTAGTACATTTTTAGTCCCCAAATGCTCAGATGTACTAAACCTCTTCATACAATATAAAATTAATGAATAGTCAGGTATGTCTGGAAAGCAAAAAAAACTTGCAGTGTCAAGAATCTCACCTTCTCCCATAAGTAACAGAAATTTTTCCTCTCTTTTATTCTATCTATATAAGAAGACGCTAGCTGAATCTATTATGGTAATTATTTCACAATATATGTAAATCAAACCATCATGCCCTCCACCTTAAACTTATACAGTGACATATGTCAAATGATTTCCCAATAAAAGTAAAAAAAAGATAAAATTACATAAACTTACATTCAGTTAGTATCACACTGTAGAATTTCTGGAGTCAGATGAGGTATAAGAAGATTTTTAGAGATATCAAAACTTAGAACTGGCTGACTAGTCCTCCTCAGGGTCCTAAGTACTAAAGACAAATTTTTTTAGTATGTTAAGATGAGGTTTTACTGAATGAGCCAACTTTCACATCAAAATAAAAATCAAGCTATGCAATGAAAGACTCAAAAAACTGAATCCTCAGTCCTGACATTTTTGGAATCAGAAAGAAAAAAAGATGAGCAAATACTAAGTATGGTTGACATGATACAATCAATCATGTAAGATATAAGAAAAAAAATATATTTCAAAGACAACAAACTATTATAAAATATGGAATAATAAGGAGAGGGAAACATTTGCTATTAATTATTCTGATTAGGGCTCTTATACCAAAGCCATCTAGGCAATAGGTATGAGTTAGTTCCTCCCCTTAGGAATAGGGAATTTAAACTCCTCAAACCTCAGATTATCTCCTTCACAGGGTTGGAATAATGGTTGCAGCCTATCTGAGAGAGTGCTTGTGGGATTCAATGATATAATAAATACGATGCTGTGAGATCAAGGGCTGAGTTAAATTCTCACCAAAGATTGATGACAGTAATGATTTCATTCCTCCAGTTGAGTTTCTTAATTGCTCCAACACAGTGCAGAGGGGGAGAAAAAATCTAGGAGTTATGAAAACTCCTCTCCAAATTTGTATCATTTTCTTACTAGCAGAGTTGCATCAGTGAAGTAATTTGGACTGAATTTTCTCATATTTTTAGTACATTTTTAGTCCCCAAATGCTCAGATGTACTAAACCTCTTCATACAATATAAAATTAATGAATAGTCAGGTATGTCTGGAAAGCAAAAAAAACTTGCAGTGTCAAGAATCTCACCTTCTCCCATAAGTAACAGAAATGGTTTAGTTGGGGAAAACAAAACAAAACCTGTAAACTATTAAGAAAAAAAAAAAAGAAAATATCATTTACAAGTATTTGAACATTATTTGGCACACTTACGTGATTGCATCAAACAGATTTCAACAGTTTACATGCATGGTCAAAGCTAAAATTTGTTCTGACATTTTCCTGGCCTACTGTTTGAGAATTTTTAGAGTAATTCTTCATAAAATCTGATAGGAAACAATTGCTTTGGAGAACTGCCTCTTGAAATCTTTTTTACCTTGATAAAAACACTGTACCTCCCTGTTTATTTATTTTTCACTAAGCTACATGAATAGGTACACTTGCTTACAGAAACACTTGAAAATATTGACTCTAAATACACATTAATTAGGGCATCTCCAAGTGGCTCAGCAGTGAAAAATCTGCCTGCAGTGAAGGAGGCGCAGGAGCCACAGGAGCTCCAGGTTCAATCCCTGGGCCAGGAATATCCCCTGGAAGAGGGAAAGGTAAACCACTCCAGTATCCTTGCCTGGAGAATTCCATGGACAGAGGAGTCTCGCAAGCTAGTCCATGGGATTGCAAAGAGTAGGACACGACGGAGAATAACACTTTGACTTTATCACTAGCGAAACCTGGGAAGAGTGAAAGTTAATAGACAATAAATGGAAGACGCATCATAGTTTTTGGTTTGAGGTTTTTAAAATGTATACTTAGTTGTAAACACAGAATAAGATGTGTGGGCAAAAGATTATCTACTTTCTTAGGAAAATATTTAAAGAAACATGGAAATGTTTTGGTGTTTCCCTTTCAAATTTGTAGTACCCTCTAAGGGAAAGTAATGTAGGAATGTTATTTTTATTTTGGAAATTTTAAATTATTCTTGTACTACTACTATTATTTTCAGAGTCAAAAGTAAAACATGGGGAAGCAATCATTCTCATCATAAAACACTTTTTTTTGGTATCATTTATAAAATCATACCTGTAAATACTTTGGCTCCAATACTTTGGCCACCTAATGTGAAGAGACAATTCATTGGAAAAGAGCCTGATGTTGGGAAAAATAGAAGGCAAAAGAAGAGGGGACAAGAGGACAAGATGGGTGGATGCCATCACTGAGTCAGTGGACATGAGTCTGAGCAGGCTCCAGGAGATGGTGAAGGGAACCCTGGCATGCAGTCTATGGGGTTGCAGAGCCAGATACGACTGAGCGACTGAACTGAACTGATACCTGTAGATATTATTTTGCAGAATTGGGTGAACACTTCTAATTGTTTGATTTTTATGTCAGTGAGACTATATTATTTATAATTAAAATTTATTTTTAACAAAGGAATGACATAATTATTTCATTAAGTGAGGTATACATCAAATTGTGGATACAAAAATGGTAATTCATCTAACAGGAAAAATGTTCTAAATTACACATGAAGATTTTCTCTGTTGAGAGGAGGCTGGCATTAAACTAAACTGCTGAGGTTGGCTAGAGAATATAAATCTTTGGAAATATATGTGAAATAAACAGTGATGTGATGTGGATATCCTTCACTTAGAGTGTATGTCAATATAAACAAATACATATATAAACATTTATTTATTTTTTATTTGTATGTTTCTCACCTTAGCTAACCTTTTGCTCAAAATAAGCTTCTTGAAAAGGTTTTCCCAAATCATTCAAATCTGGATCTCCTGCATTGCAGGTGGATTCTTTACCATCTGAACCACCAGGGAAGCTCCCTATATATATAAATACATATAAATGAAGTACGAAATTATGTTATCTTTACTACATATTTTTGAACAATATAAACCATACATTGTCTCTTTTTGCATCTGTTTTAATACTAAAATCCACAATTTTCTCACATCACCAACGTATTTTTTAATAGTTTTGATTTTCTAACAGTTTTATTAGCTTTTCCAGCTTCTACTACTGCATACCAGTAAAACTTAAAGCTTATGGCATAAAATAACAACTATTTTATTGTATCTCAAAATTCTGTAGGTTGACTGGGCTCATCTGAGAAGTTCTAATGGACTACATCGTGTTGACTGGGACTATAATCATGTTGAAACTGCACCTCAATTAGACTTGAGCCCATGTAACCAGGACTGGCAAACCCAGCCAAAACTAGCCCACTTTTTTTTGGTATCATTTATAAAATCATACCTGTAAATACTTTGGCTCCAATACTTTGGCCACCTAATGTGAAGAGACAATTCATTGGAAAAGAGCCTGATGTTGGGAAAAATAGAAGGCAAAAGAAGAGGGGACAAGAGGACAAGATGGGTGGATGCCATCACTGAGTCAGTGGACATGAGTCTGAGCAGGCTCCAGGAGATGGTGAAGGGAACCCTGGCATGCAGTCTATGGGGTTGCAGAGCCAGATACGACTGAGCGACTGAACTGAACTGATACCTGTAGATATTATTTTGCAGAATTGGGTGAACACTTCTAATTGTTTGATTTTTATGTCAGTGAGACTATATTATTTATAATTAAAATTTATTTTTAACAAAGGAATGACATAATTATTTCATTAAGTGAGGTATACATCAAATTGTGGATACAAAAATGGTAATTCATCTAACAGGAAAAATGTTCTAAATTACACATGAAGATTTTCTCTGTTGAGAGGAGGCTGGCATTAAACTAAACTGCTGAGGTTGGCTAGAGAATATAAATCTTTGGAAATATATGTGAAATAAACAGTGATGTGATGTGGATATCCTTCACTTAGAGTGTATGTCAATATAAACAAATACATATATAAACATTTATTTATTTTTTATTTGTATGTTTCTCACCTTAGCTAACCTTTTGCTCAAAATAAGCTTCTTGAAAAGGTTTTCCCAAATCATTCAAATCTGGATCTCCTGCATTGCAGGTGGATTCTTTACCATCTGAACCACCAGGGAAGCTCCCTATATATATAAATACATATAAATGAAGTACGAAATTATGTTATCTTTACTACATATTTTTGAACAATATAAACCATACATTGTCTCTTTTTGCATCTGTTTTAATACTAAAATCCACAATTTTCTCACATCACCAACGTATTTTTTAATAGTTTTGATTTTCTAACAGTTTTTATTAGCTTTTCCAGCTTCTACTACTGCATACCAGTAAAACTTAAAGCTTATGGCATAAAATAACAACTATTTTATTGTATCTCAAAATTCTGTAGGTTGACTGGGCTCATCTGAGAAGTTCTAATGGACTACATCGTGTTGACTGGGACTATAATCATGTTGAAACTGCACCTCAATTAGACTTGAGCCCATGTACCAGGACTCAAACCCAGCCAAAACCAGACTGGGACTTGAACTCATGGGTTTGGACTCAAGCAGGCCAGAACCACTGTCTTTTATTAGAGATCACACACTTGGTGTCAGAACTTAACGAAGTTCAGGTTATCAGTGAGAGACAAAGTGATAGAAAAGAAGTAAGATTTATTTAGAGAGCAACACATTCTGCAGATTGTGTATGGGCCATCTCAGAAGCCAAGAATCCCCCAAATATGTTAGTTTTTATGCACTGGTTAGTTTTTATGGGCTGGATCACTTCATAGGTTAAGGAGTAGGAGGACTATTCCAACTATATAGGGAATGGGGAGGAGATTCTAGGAACTGGGCCACCACCTGGTTTTTGACCTTGTGTGGTTGGCCTAAGAACTGTCAAAGCACTGGTGTGTGTGCCTGTTAGCACACTAATGCATCACAGTGAGTGTAGAATGGGACTCAAGGTCTACTGGAAGTTAAATCTTCCACCTTCTTGGATCTAGTTAGTTCTAACCAGTTTTTGTCTTGACCTACAGCTATGTCATCCTTTTAAAGGTTGTGCCCTGCCCTTCCCTCCTGTTTCAATCTGGGAGCACGTTTGGGCTGGAATGTGCCAGGGAGCTCACTCACATGGATTTTGATGCAGGTTATCAGAAACATTTAGTATTTTTTTAAATTTTGGCCTCTCTTTTTATTGGTTATTTGTTTATTTTCATCCATCTTTATTCTTTACGGACTGTGTGGGCCTCCCATTGCAGTAGCCTCTCCTGTTGCAGAGCACCGGCTCTGGGCGCATGTGCTCCAGAGTGCTGGCTCCTAAATGGACACATCAGTCTAGTCGCTCTGCAGAACGTGGGATCTTTCTGGGCCAGGGATCGAACTGGTGCCCCTTGCACTGCAAGGTAGACTCTGCCCACTGGACCACCAGGGAAGCCCCAGAAACAGAGAAGATATCACTTTTAAGAGAAGATCTGTATTCCATTATAAGAGAATTATCTCTAGATGGTAAAATTGTATGATTTTTATTTTCTCTCCACCTCAACATCTGTAATGTCTAATTACCTGTGTACATATATTACTTTTGTGGCAGAATATTCCTACATAATTATTATTCATAATAGTAAAAAGTAGCTTTCTAAGTCAGATTAGTATTGCATATACCAACAAAAAAATAAATAGAACAATATTTAAAGAGGTAAATCAAAGGAACTTTATAGGCAGTTTAGAAGATTTAACAGAAATGTTTTAAGAGTGCTATGTCCTTTAAGGAGCATTAACTCTGTGCAGGTTAAAATTTTAAATTCCCATCTTATAATTAAAGAATATTTAAAGTATATCCTTTTATATTCCCTCTGCTTTTCCTTCCCCTCCACCCACCTAAGTATAGCATAGCAAAAACATCTCAGTGCTTTTTAATTTTTTCTTCTAATTTTTACATTGAAAAGGACAAAGTTAAGAATATCCTTAATAATCTAGGTTAGGGACAGATGGCCATATAAAAATAACCAAGTTTGCCAAAATGATGGCAAAAATGCCACAATTCTCTGAACATTGCCACCTAGCAACAGGAATAAAATTCAAAGTTTTTCTGCTCCCTTCCTCAGAACTGAAGAGTGTGGCAAATAACAGGATGAGAATTAGTTAATACTTTCCCTATTTACTTTCTTTGGATTAGTTAAACTGAAGAGTTAACATACCAATAGTTCAACCTCTCTCTCAGTATTCTAGTCTTTAAAACTGGTGGTGCAGTGGCTAAGACTCCACTCTCCCAATGCAAGGGGCCTGGGTTTAAACTAGATCCCCTCATGCTGCAACTAAGAGTTCAGAAGCCACCATTAAAAAATTTTATGTGTTGCAACTAAGACCTGGCACAGTCAAATAAAGAAATATTAAAAAAGAAAAGAAAAAACCCTCCACCTCCACTAGGCTGTTATTCTCTTTTCCTCTGTGCTATCAAAATTGCTGTTGTTGTTCAGTCACTAAAGTCGTGCCCAGATCTTTGTACCCATGTAAAATTATGCAATTTGCTTAAATTCAATACATTCAGTGAGGTATCACTTTTAAGAGAAGATCTGTATTCCATTATAAGAGAATTATCTCTAGATGGTAAAATTGTATGATTTTTATTTTCTCTCCACCTCAACATCTGTAATGTCTAATTACCTGTGTACATATATTACTTTTGTGGCAGAATATTCCTACATAATTATTATTCATAATAGTAAAAAGTAGCTTTCTAAGTCAGATTAGTATTGCATATACCAACAAAAAAATAAATAGAACAATATTTAAAGAGGTAAATCAAAGGAACTTTATAGGCAGTTTAGAAGATTTAACAGAAATGTTTTAAGAGTGCTATGTCCTTTAAGGAGCATTAACTCTGTGCAGGTTAAAATTTTAAATTCCCATCTTATAATTAAAGAATATTTAAAGTATATCCTTTTATATTCCCTCTGCTTTTCCTTCCCCTCCACCCACCTAAGTATAGCATAGCAAAAACATCTCAGTGCTTTTTAATTTTTTCTTCTAATTTTTACATTGAAAAGGACAAAGTTAAGAATATCCTTAATAATCTAGGTTAGGGACAGATGGCCATATAAAAATAACCAAGTTTGCCAAAATGATGGCAAAAATGCCACAATTCTCTGAACATTGCCACCTAGCAACAGGAATAAAATTCAAAGTTTTTCTGCTCCCTTCCTCAGAACTGAAGAGTGTGGCAAATAACAGGATGAGAATTAGTTAATACTTTCCCTATTTACTTTCTTTGGATTAGTTAAACTGAAGAGTTAACATACCAATAGTTCAACCTCTCTCTCAGTATTCTAGTCTTTAAAACTGGTGGTGCAGTGGCTAAGACTCCACTCTCCCAATGCAAGGGGCCTGGGTTTAAACTAGATCCCCTCATGCTGCAACTAAGAGTTCAGAAGCCACCATTAAAAAATTTTATGTGTTGCAACTAAGACCTGGCACAGTCAAATAAAGAAATATTAAAAAAGAAAAGAAAAAACCCTCCACCTCCACTAGGCTGTTATTCTCTTTTCCTCTGTGCTATCAAAATTGCTGTTGTTGTTCAGTCACTAAAGTCGTGCCCAGATCTTTGTACCCTATGGACTGTAGCATGCAAAGGTCCTCGGTCCTCCACTATCTTGTGCAATTTGCTTAAATTCATATACATTGAGTCAGTGAGGCCATCTAACCATCTCCTTCTCTGTTGCCCACTTCTCCACCTGTCTTCAATATTTCCCAGCATCAGGGTCTTTTCCAATGAATTGGCTCTTCCCATGAGGTGGCCAAAGTTTTGGAACTTCAGCTTCAGCGACACGTCTCCCAGTGAATATTCAGGATTGATTTCCATTAGGATTGATTGATCTCTTTGCTGTCCAAAGGACTCTCAAGAGTCTTCTCCAGCACCACAGTTCGAAAGCATCAATTCTTTATGGCTTAGCCTCTTCACGGTCCAACTCTAGTATCTGTACATAACTACTGGAAAAACCATAGCTTTGACTATAGATTTTGTCAACAAAACGTCATCTCTACTTTTTAATATGCTGTCTAGGTTTGTCATAGCCTTTCTTCCAGGGAGCAACTATCTTATAATTTCATGGCTGCTGTCACCATCCAGAGGGATTTTGGAGTCCAAGAAAAGAAAATCTGTCATTGCTTCCACTTTTTCCCCTTTTATTTCCTATGAAGTGATGGGAACAGATGACATGATCTTTGTTTTATAAATGTCGAGTTTTAAGCCAGCTTTTTCATTCTCTCACCATCAAGTTCCTCTTCACTTTCTGCCATTAAAATGGTATCATATGCATATCTGATGTTGTTGACATTTCTGCCACCAATCCTGATTCTAGCTTGTGATTTACACAGTCCAGCATTTTGCATGATGTACTCAGGATAGAGATTAATATACAGCATTGTTATACTCTTTTCCAATCTTGAATTAGTCAGTTGTTCCATATAAGGTTCTAACTGTTGCTTTGTGACTTGCATACAGGTTTCTAGGGAGTTGGGTAAGGTGGTCTTTAAGAGATGGTACCCTCATATCTTACAGAATTTTCCACAATTTGTTGTGATTCACACAGTCAAAGGCGTCAGGATAATGAATGAAACATAAACAAATATTCTGAACTGCCTTCCTTTCTCCATGATCCAAGGAATGGTGGAAATGTGTTCTCTGTTTCCTCTGCCTTCCTTTTTTTTTTTAATTTTTATTTTACTTTTTACTTTTACAGAGTTTTGTTGTTCCTCTACCTTTCTTTAACCCAGCTTCTACATCTGGGAGTTCTTGCTTCACATACTGCTGAACCCTAGCTTGAGGATTTTGAGCATTGTCTTGATAGCATGTGAAATGAGTGAAACTGTAGTACTTCTTAAATTACTTTATCTTTCAGCTTCCTCAGCTGTAAAATAAGGAATTACATCCTTGAATGCTATCTATTTGTGAAATGATTTTACTCCAGATATGAGAAAGTGACAGTAACTGTGATGCATAAGGTCTTGGTTCTTGCTCTTCACTCTGTACACATTCCTCTCAATACACCACAAACAATTCAACTCAATATGCTTGTTAATTTTTATTAAGGCAAATACATTTTTTATTTAAGTCATAAATTAGTCAGTGGTCACTTGAAGAGTTTGCATGTACTAAAATATTACTTTAATATCAATAATCAGTAATTTTAAATCTCCAATGAAAGATTAGATTTGATTCTTCCAATTTCAGTCAGAGGACTTCCTAATACTCCGGTAAGGCAACTACATGCTTTAAAAAGAGAACTTTCTCAATTTCTAAATCAGAAACTGGTAAGAATTTCTGAGAATCAAGAGAACAGCCTTTTGGTGAATTGATTAGGAACTATAAGCTGAAAATGTTATTTTTTTAAGCACTATTGTGTCTTTTAGTTCATGAAGTCCAAATCTCTAAGCCCTTTTCATTCATTCATTCACACATTCAACACTCATTGTAATAAGTATTAACACTCATATTAAGTACTAGAATATGGAAGAAAGACATCCTCATTATATTCATGAATCTTAAAATTTCTTCATCTATACCAAAGAGCATTTTCAAAAAAGATCAATTAGTAATTATCTGTTTCTATAAGGAAGACAGGTCCAAAATGTGCTAACAGATTTACAAGTCCATTTTAAAAGGAGTGTTAGTGAAAAAAGATAGAGATGAGAGCCATTTAACTGAGCCTGAGCAGGTATTTCCTACATATAGAGTATTGTCCATGAATACAGATAATGTATTCATTGTCTATAAAAATGATCCTTGGAGAGGTAGAGGCGAAGACATAGAATTTGTGTAGATAAACTGACAAATCACGTTTCTTTGCAATTCTATTGCACTTTGTCTATTGAACTAATTGCCTTTGTTAGGGAGGTTTCCAGTTCTGTCACTGCATCTGTACTTTGTTACATGGGTTGGTTGGTAAAGATGGCTGAGCTTTATGACACTAAATACACCTCAGCAAAGTGCGTATATATTACTCCTTGCCAGGCCTCCCTGCCCAAATCCCTACCATAACATGTTCGGCTGGATAAGTCATAAACATCAAAGATTCCCACCCCATACTTTCAAAAATCTATCAAAGTTTAGTTCACAGCTAGTCCATCTCCCCTTGATCCCTTTTCCCTTTGATCCCTTGCTGGCTCTAAATGGCCATCCAGAGCTGAGAATCTCCCAGACTGCTTTACAATCCTATGGGGAAGAATAGGCAAGATTTTCTTATCACAGAATCTTTTCCAAAGAAGTTGCCAACCCAATCATAAAATTCTTTTCTTCTCCTCAAAAGCTCCACCCTAGTATAAGGATCACATTGTATACCCATTAAGAAACCATTTCATAGCCTCTGTCTGAAGCTAAAGTGATAAGAGTGTGGGGAAGTAATCTTTACTGAAGAGAACAAGATACAGGAAATCCAGTGTTTGAGAAAATCTTAGCAATGGCATTGTTGAACCAAACAGAGGAAAAGAGATACAGAGCACCTAATTCAAAGAAATTCTTGAGTAATAAAAAGCTGCTGTTGAGCTTCACACATTCAACACTCATTGTAATAAGTATTAACACTCATATTAAGTACTAGAATATGGAAGAAAGACATCCTCATTATATTCATGAATCTTAAAATTTCTTCATCTATACCAAAGAGCATTTTCAAAAAAGATCAATTAGTAATTATCTGTTTCTATAAGGAAGACAGGTCCAAAATGTGCTAACAGATTTACAAGTCCATTTTAAAAGGAGTGTTAGTGAAAAAAGATAGAGATGAGAGCCATTTAACTGAGCCTGAGCAGGTATTTCCTACATATAGAGTATTGTCCATGAATACAGATAATGTATTCATTGTCTATAAAAATGATCCTTGGAGAGGTAGAGGCGAAGACATAGAATTTGTGTAGATAAACTGACAAATCACGTTTCTTTGCAATTCTATTGCACTTTGTCTATTGAACTAATTGCCTTTGTTAGGGAGGTTTCCAGTTCTGTCACTGCATCTGTACTTTGTTACATGGGTTGGTTGGTAAAGATGGCTGAGCTTTATGACACTAAATACACCTCAGCAAAGTGCGTATATATTACTCCTTGCCAGGCCTCCCTGCCCAAATCCCTACCATAACATGTTCGGCTGGATAAGTCATAAACATCAAAGATTCCCACCCCATACTTTCAAAAATCTATCAAAGTTTAGTTCACAGCTAGTCCATCTCCCCTTGATCCCTTTTCCCTTTGATCCCTTGCTGGCTCTAAATGGCCATCCAGAGCTGAGAATCTCCCAGACTGCTTTACAATCCTATGGGGAAGAATAGGCAAGATTTTCTTATCACAGAATCTTTTCCAAAGAAGTTGCCAACCCAATCATAAAATTCTTTTCTTCTCCTCAAAAGCTCCACCCTAGTATAAGGATCACATTGTATACCCATTAAGAAACCATTTCATAGCCTCTGTCTGAAGCTAAAGTGATAAGAGTGTGGGGAAGTAATCTTTACTGAAGAGAACAAGATACAGGAAATCCAGTGTTTGAGAAAATCTTAGCAATGGCATTGTTGAACCAAACAGAGGAAAAGAGGGATACAGAGCACCTAATTCAAAGAAATTCTTGAGTAATAAAAAGCTGCTGTTGAGCTTCTACAGAAAAGAAACAATCTTAATTCTATCTTTGTTCATATCTCTGAGATAAATATTGCTGAGCAGCAAATAATGCTGACTCTCTGAGTCTCTATCTCTATCTTTTTTCACTAACACTCCTTTTAAAATGGACTTGTAAATCTGTTAGCACATTTTGGACCTGTCTTCCTTATAGAAACAGATAAGTTACTAATTGATCTTTTTTGAAAATGCTCTTTGGTATAGATGAAGAAATTTTAAGATTCATAAAGTCTGAATGATAAACAGTTCCTGATGGGGACATTAAGGGTATTAGGTGATTGTATTTAAAGCCTTGATATACCTCCCTGATACAAAGGAAGTGGCTATTCCTATTCAGACATGATTCAACACAGACATGGAGAAATGAATGGAATAACTGAATAATTTTAAAAGAGATTTGATCTCTTTAATCTGTTTTAATCTCTTTAGAGATCTTCTTTGGCCACATGTGCCTAAGGGCTTTAACAGAGAATGAAGGATGGAGGTTCTTAAGGACTTCATTGTTTAGAGCAGGTTGTATTTATAGTTATTCTTAAGGTAACTGTATAGTAATTTATGTTTTTTCAAGTCTTGGTGTGTATTTGGTTAGTTTAAAAATATTCTTACTTTTAAAAATAAATTCCCAAGTAAAACCACTCTACACTTTTATTAAAGGCAATTAGATTATCTGATAGAAGCAAAGGAATGACTAACATTCACATGCCCTAAATACCAAGAGAAGCAAAGCCCTCTGAAAATAGTATTTTAATACAACTGATTCCTGCTGAGTGGTACAGCAACCTTTCATGAATCCTACTATCAGTTGGCCAATAGAGGTAAGTTTTGTACGGTAATTCGGTTTATCAGTAAGCTAAAATGTTTAGATACCTCCACTGTCACTAAGAGAATTACTGGTTCTCTAAATAAAACTGTAGGACAGGAATTATAAGTAGCAATAAAAAATTACCACCACTTAACATAATCCTAAAAGGTACAGATTCAAGAATATTTTTAAATTCAGATTTTAAAAGCACTTCAATTAAAATATTAACTAAATCAATGGTGGAACTGAGACCTTAATACACCCTAAAATTATTCTAGCTGCTGTTGAGCTTCTACAGAAAAGAAACAATCTTAATTCTATCTTTGTTCATATCTCTGAGATAAATATTGCTGAGCAGCAAATAATGCTGACTCTCTGAGTCTCTATCTCTATCTTTTTTCACTAACACTCCTTTTAAAATGGACTTGTAAATCTGTTAGCACATTTTGGACCTGTCTTCCTTATAGAAACAGATAAGTTACTAATTGATCTTTTTTGAAAATGCTCTTTGGTATAGATGAAGAAATTTTAAGATTCATAAAGTCTGAATGATAAACAGTTCCTGATGGGGACATTAAGGGTATTAGGTGATTGTATTTAAAGCCTTGATATACCTCCCTGATACAAAGGAAGTGGCTATTCCTATTCAGACATGATTCAACACAGACATGGAGAAATGAATGGAATAACTGAATAATTTTAAAAGAGATTTGATCTCTTTAATCTGTTTTAATCTCTTTAGAGATCTTCTTTGGCCACATGTGCCTAAGGGCTTTAACAGAGAATGAAGGATGGAGGTTCTTAAGGACTTCATTGTTTAGAGCAGGTTGTATTTATAGTTATTCTTAAGGTAACTGTATAGTAATTTATGTTTTTTCAAGTCTTGGTGTGTATTTGGTTAGTTTAAAAATATTCTTACTTTTAAAAATAAATTCCCAAGTAAAACCACTCTACACTTTTATTAAAGGCAATTAGATTATCTGATAGAAGCAAAGGAATGACTAACATTCACATGCCCTAAATACCAAGAGAAGCAAAGCCCTCTGAAAATAGTATTTTAATACAACTGATTCCTGCTGAGTGGTACAGCAACCTTTCATGAATCCTACTATCAGTTGGCCAATAGAGGTAAGTTTTGTACGGTAATTCGGTTTATCAGTAAGCTAAAATGTTTAGATACCTCCACTGTCACTAAGAGAATTACTGGTTCTCTAAATAAAACTGTAGGACAGGAATTATAAGTAGCAATAAAAAATTACCACCACTTAACATAATCCTAAAAGGTACAGATTCAAGAATATTTTTAAATTCAGATTTTAAAAGCACTTCAATTAAAATATTAACTAAATCAATGGTGGAACTGAGACCTTAATACACCCTAAAATTATTCTAGACTTAAGGTGCTTTTCTCCTGATTTCAGATGTATTAACCACTCTTATGTTCATAATACACATACAATACATATAATAAAGCCACTCATAGGCTTCCCAGTGTCTCAGACAGTAAAGAATCTGCTGCAGTGCAGGAGACCCAGATTTGATCCCTGGGATGGGAAGATCCCCTGGAGGAGGAAATGGAAACCCACTCCAGTATTCTTGCCTGGAGAATCCCATGGACAGAGGAGCCTGGTGGGGTACAGTGCAAGGGGTCTTAAAGAGTCAGACATGACTGAATGACTAACACACACACACACACACAGAGCCACTCTTACTCAACTCCTGAAGACTTATTCAAATAACACCCCTTGGCTGAAGCTTTGTCCTCTCCCTGCAAATACACACACTTGCTCCAGCAGCACTTGCTGTCCTCCATGTGGACTCTCAAAACACTTTGCACATTGCTCTGTCATAATTTATTATTAGAGTTGGTTGCTATTACATATTTCTTTCCACTAGCTTGTGAAACTATTCAAGGCATGGACAACATTTTATTAGTATGTTTATCCCAGTGCTTAACACAGTGTCTAAAACTGAGTGGTCACTAATTCAATATGAAGTTTGGTGGAATGGTGGATATGCAGCCAATTCCACTAAAAAGTGACTATGGATTGCACATGGAAGCTGAAATAGATAACGTTTGTTAGCCATTAAAATTGTACATTGTTTATTTATCTTTGGTTCCTTAGATCATTCTCCACGTGCATCTTTATCTTCAAAATTCTCTGTGGATTAATTTCAGCCAGAAGACAAAATACCTATGGACATAAACTAAATAGACTTTTCTTTTGTTAAGAGTTCTTTAAGCAACTCTAAGAATTTGATTCTGTTTACAGATACGGAAATAAGTTATAAAATGTAATATAAAATAGACGATACATCTGGATCAAGTATTTTTAACTGTATTTTATTTAAAAGTGCTGTGATTTATCAGCAAACAGATCAACCACTAAGAAACAAATAAAAAAAATGTCAGCAGCTACTAAAGCACCTTATATGATGGGTCATGTCCTTCAGAGTACCTGATAAAGGGTTTTACAGGGCTTCTGATTGATTACTAAAGTTCATCTTTATTACCCTCATAGGAGTAAAAGAATACATTGCAGTTAAATAGTGCCTGGCTGACAACAGGAGTCTTGAAGTCTTCTACTGCAGTGCAGGAGACCCAGATTTGATCCCTGGGATGGGAATATCCCCTGGAATAGGACATGGAAACCCACTCCAGTATTCTTGCGTAGACAATTCCATAGACAGAAGAGCTTGATGGGCTACAGTGCAAGGGTCTTAAAGAGTCAGACATGACTGAATGACTAACACACACACACACACACAGAGCCACTCTTACTCAACTCCTGAAGACTTATTCAAATAACACCCCTTGGCTGAAGCTTTGTCCTCTCCCTGCAAATACACACACTTGCTCCAGCAGCACTTGCTGTCCTCCATGTGGACTCTCAAAACACTTTGCACATTGCTCTGTCATAATTTATTATTAGAGTTGGTTGCTATTACATATTTCTTTCCACTAGCTTGTGAAACTATTCAAGGCATGGACAACATTTTATTAGTATGTTTATCCCAGTGCTTAACACAGTGTCTAAAACTGAGTGGTCACTAATTCAATATGAAGTTTGGTGGAATGGTGGATATGCAGCCAATTCCACTAAAAAGTGACTATGGATTGCACATGGAAGCTGAAATAGATAACGTTTGTTAGCCATTAAAATTGTACATTGTTTATTTATCTTTGGTTCCTTAGATCATTCTCCACGTGCATCTTTATCTTCAAAATTCTCTGTGGATTAATTTCAGCCAGAAGACAAAATACCTATGGACATAAACTAAATAGACTTTTCTTTTGTTAAGAGTTCTTTAAGCAACTCTAAGAATTTGATTCTGTTTACAGATACGGAAATAAGTTATAAAATGTAATATAAAATAGACGATACATCTGGATCAAGTATTTTTAACTGTATTTTATTTAAAAGTGCTGTGATTTATCAGCAAACAGATCAACCACTAAGAAACAAATAAAAAAAATGTCAGCAGCTACTAAAGCACCTTATATGATGGGTCATGTCCTTCAGAGTACCTGATAAAGGGTTTTACAGGGCTTCTGATTGATTACTAAAGTTCATCTTTATTACCCTCATAGGAGTAAAAGAATACATTGCAGTTAAATAGTGCCTGGCTGACAACAGGGAGTCTTGAAGTCTTCTACTGACTTTATTTTGAAGTACCCTAACTAAAGCTGCTTATAAAAATTTAGCTCACTTTTGTGGGAAAGTTCCAATAATCACGAACACATGGTGATCATTAGAGTGACCAGAAATAAGGTTTCCTTTTTTTTTTTTTTTGGATTTATAGCCATTTGTCTCTAGAACTTGTAGTAATTTTATTGGTGTTTGTTTAGATGGAAACTATGAAAATTTTGGTTAAGTACAGAAGAAAAAGAATTACTTTGGGGGCTTCCCCTGGTGGTCCAGTGGGTAAGGACACCGCCTTGCAGTGCAAGGGGCGGCGGTTCGATCCCTGGTCTGGGAAGATCCCACGTGCCGCGGAGCAGCTGGACTGATGTGTCCAATTACCGAGCCGGAGCTCTGGAGCACATGAGCCCAGAGCCGGTGCTCTGCAGCGACAGACGCCACCGCGATGGGAGGCCCACAGGAGCCAAAGAACAAAGACAGATGAAAATAGAGAAATGAAAGACCAATAGAAGTGGCCCGCCTGCTCCCCTCCCTCCCCAACCCGACCCCCACCCAAAATAAATAAATAAATAAATAAATAAATAAATCTTTTTTAAAAAATTAAAAAAAAAGAAAAAAAGAATTACTTTGGGATTTAACTGACTTTTTCAGTCAAGCCCACACACAAGAGGCAACACTCTCACAGATATCCTAGGCAAATGAAAGGATTACTGTGTAGAGAATGTACTAGATTAGTCTTAAAGTTTAATAAGTTTAGTATTAAAAATCCCATAATGTTTGGTAATTTAACAATTATTTCTTCTAGGAAAACAGGGCATTCCCCATTCACCAGCAGGATATTAAGGATAGCATCAACCTAACAAATCCCTGCAGGTTTTTTTCTTTTTCATCTTTTTTTTTTAAACAATTAAAAAATGTAATATAAAATAGACGATACATCTGGATCAAGTATTTTTAACTGTATTTTATTTAAAAGTGCTGTGATTTATCAGCAAACAGATCAACCACTAAGAAACAAATAAAAAAAATGTCAGCAGCTACTAAAGCACCTTATATGATGGGTCATGTCCTTCAGAGTACCTGATAAAGGGTTTTACAGGGCTTCTGATTGATTACTAAAGTTCATCTTTATTACCCTCATAGGAGTAAAAGAATACATTGCAGTTAAATAGTGCCTGGCTGACAACAGGGAGTCTTGAAGTCTTCTACTGACTTTATTTTGAAGTACCCTAACTAAAGCTGCTTATAAAAATTTAGCTCACTTTTGTGGGAAAGTTCCAATAATCACGAACACATGGTGATCATTAGAGTGACCAGAAATAAGGTTTCCTTTTTTTTTTTTTTTTGGATTTATAGCCATTTGTCTCTAGAACTTGTAGTAATTTTATTGGTGTTTGTTTAGATGGAAACTATGAAAATTTTGGTTAAGTACAGAAGAAAAAGAATTACTTTGGGGGCTTCCCCTGGTGGTCCAGTGGGTAAGGACACCGCCTTGCAGTGCAAGGGGCGGCGGTTCGATCCCTGGTCTGGGAAGATCCCACGTGCCGCGGAGCAGCTGGACTGATGTGTCCAATTACCGAGCCGGAGCTCTGGAGCACATGAGCCCAGAGCCGGTGCTCTGCAGCGACAGACGCCACCGCGATGGGAGGCCCACAGGAGCCAAAGAACAAAGACAGATGAAAATAGAGAAATGAAAGACCAATAGAAGTGGCCCGCCTGCTCCCCTCCCTCCCCAACCCGACCCCACCCAAAATAAATAAATAAATAAATAAATAAATAAATCTTTTTTAAAAAATTAAAAAAAAAGAAAAAAAGAATTACTTTGGGATTTAACTGACTTTTTCAGTCAAGCCCACACACAAGAGGCAACACTCTCACAGATATCCTAGGCAAATGAAAGGATTACTGTGTAGAGAATGTACTAGATTAGTCTTAAAGTTTAATAAGTTTAGTATTAAAAATCCCATAATGTTTGGTAATTTAACAATTATTTCTTCTAGGAAAACAGGGCATTCCCCATTCACCAGCAGGATATTAAGGATAGCATCAACCTAACAAATCCCTGCAGGTTTTTTTCTTTTTCATCTTTTTGTAAAAATTGAGAAGTGGATTTTAAAATGTATATAGAAATTTAAGAACTTAGCATATCCGACAGAGTCATGAGAAAGAAGACTAAAGGTGGAGAGTCTCTGTTACCTGATTTCAAAACACAATATAAAAGTACAATTATCTGAGAGCTTCCCTGGTGGCTCAGTGGTAAAGAATCTGTCTGCCAACACAAGAGACTCAGATGTGAGTCCTGGTTCGGGAAGATAACCTTGGGAGGGAAGTGGCACCCCACTCCAGTAATCTTGCCTGGGAAATCTCATGGATAGAGGTGCCTGGTGGACTACAATTCATGGTGTTACAAAACAGTCAGACATGATTTAGAGACTAAACAACAACAAAACTTATTTGAACAGTGTGGTAGTAGCATATGGATCAACAACTAGATCAATGACAGAACAGAGAGCTCGGAAACTGACTTAACGCTTTCATTCTGTTTTTTTGGTTTTTGACAAAGGCCCCAAAACAATCTGAGAAATGGAAATCTTTTCAGCAAAGGTGCTAGTAAAAATAGATATCCATATAAGAACCCCTAACTCATACCATATACAAAAATTAATTTAAGATGGATCACAGACCTAAAATGCAAAAGCTAATATTATAAAATTTTTAGAAGGATATATAACAAAATACATTTGTTACCTGGGGGTGGACAAAGGTTTCTCAAAGACAGAAAAGGCAGCAATAACCATAAAACAAACAAACAAAAAATGGCAGCTTAGGTCTAATCAAAATAATAAATTCTACTCATCAAAAGATATTAATAAAATTAATAGATAAGATATGGAATGTGAAAAAATATTTATAAAAGTTAATTTCCTAAAGAACTGGCATCTTTTATGATAAACATAGCTATGACCACATCAAAAGTATGGTGGTTTTTGTTTGCTGTTGACTGGTAGGAATTTAATAAAAAACAGTACCCAGGTCAGCCTTGGTCAGAGGAAGTTCTGGTTGTTGAGCCCGTGCATAGCCTCTATCTTTGTTAGTATGGCCACTTTTCCTCTGAGCTCACTGAGCAACCACTGGCATGGCTTGGGGAAAGAGGCATCTAGCCAAGAAGCAAGACTACAGTGGAGATAGAACTTCCTTTCCTCCATTTGAGTATCAAGAGCTTGAAGGACATGTCTCACAGAGCTCTCCTGTAGTACAGAAACACTTCCTACCCCATAACAGAAAAGTAGCCAAGCTTGCTACTGTTCAAAGCTAGAAGGGAGATAAGACACAGGAAAAGGAAAATGAACAAAAAAGGGATTTTTCTGGTCCCAGCAGAGAATAGGAGGAGGCACTAAGAAAGAAAGGTAAGCATGAGCTGAGTGTATGACAGTCTCCTCTGGCCCTCCATTCCCCAACTTAGTTTGAGAAAGAGGAATAGGTGATTTAGAAAAGTGAAGGCAAAATTGGGGTGTGAGGAGGTATAGTGTGGCTATTCCCTGAACTCTTAAGTGGTAGAAAGGGTTTACCTTATGTAATGCTCTTGTACCAGTCTGGGGCTGGAACATACTTACTTGTTCTTCTATGTGGTAGAGGAGAGAGGGGCCTTAAGAATTAAGTTTCTCAAGTTGCTTTCCGGCTTGAATGGCATGGGTGAGCACTGGCAGAGGGCTTGCCATGGAGCCAGTTGGAAGGGACATAGAGATCCCTGGCACAGGCTTAGGGTTGAGAGTAAGCACCTCTTGAGTTCTCACCCAGAGGAGATGAAGTCAGCTAGACAATGTCATCGAAACATGGCCAAGACGAGCGGTGCCAGTTTACAAGTTATAGTACATTAGCTACAGACCAGAACTGGAGACTTCTCCTACTGAGACCAAAGGCTAGTCAGGCATGCTCCAGAGCTATTCTGTTTGCCTTTTCAATCCTATCTTGGGAATATCTTACACTTTTCCTAGCTTACAACACTTGTTTCTTGAACTCCACATTTATTAGTTTTCATCCTCAATATTTTCTTGAGCCTGGTAGTTTCCTGAAAACCTCTGTTTTCGATGAAAAGTTTTTGAGAAATTGGGTACCTGAAAATGTCTTTATAATATACTTACCTCTGAATTAACATTTTTAGTATATTTCTGAAGACCCTGGTCCTAAGTAAAGTTATTCATTGAGAAACTAGTCCCACTAATTTAATGGGGAAAACAATGATACATTCTTTCTTAATCCAAAATGCACATATTATTTGCACAGATAGAATAATATGGCAGTTGAGCAATAAAATGTCTATATAACTAATAATAATAATTTGAAAGTGAATAAAGTGTAGCATAATAAACATTTATTTGACTCACCAAGGCAGGGAGGGTAGATGTGACAGTGGGTGCTGGCTGGTGGAAGAAGATACAAGGAGGCAATTCTTTGAGACATTGGTAAAATAAACTTACATATAAGAGTACTTTGAAATAGATGAACATAACATAACCTATAAGCACTGAACAGTCATGGAAATTTTTTGCCATTCATTTGACTCACCAGTAGGAGAAGGGGTCTTACCTTATGTAGATGCTGGGGGGGGCTATTCCTGAACTCTTAAGTGGTAGAAAGGGTTTACCTTATGTAATGCTCTTGTACCAGTCTGGGGCTGGAACATACTTACTTGTTCTTCTATGTGGTAGAGGAGAGAGGGGCCTTAAGAATTAAGTTTCTCAAGTTGCTTTCCGGCTTGAATGGCATGGGTGAGCACTGGCAGAGGGCTTGCCATGGAGCCAGTTGGAAGGGACATAGAGATCCCTGGCACAGGCTTAGGGTTGAGAGTAAGCACCTCTTGAGTTCTCACCCAGAGGAGATGAAGTCAGCTAGACAATGTCATCGAAACATGGCCAAGACGAGCGGTGCCAGTTTACAAGTTATAGTACATTAGCTACAGACCAGAACTGGAGACTTCTCCTACTGAGACCAAAGGCTAGTCAGGCATGCTCCAGAGCTATTCTGTTTGCCTTTTCAATCCTATCTTGGGAATATCTTACACTTTTCCTAGCTTACAACACTTGTTTCTTGAACTCCACATTTATTAGTTTTCATCCTCAATATTTTCTTGAGCCTGGTAGTTTCCTGAAAACCTCTGTTTTCGATGAAAAGTTTTTGAGAAATTGGGTACCTGAAAATGTCTTTATAATATACTTACCTCTGAATTAACATTTTTAGTATATTTCTGAAGACCCTGGTCCTAAGTAAAGTTATTCATTGAGAAACTAGTCCCACCTAATTTAAGGGGGAAAACAATGATACATTCTTTCTTAATCCAAAATGCACATATTATTTGCACAGATAGAATAATATGGCAGTTGAGCAATAAAATGTCTATATAACTAATAATAATAATTTGAAAGTGAATAAAGTGTAGCATAATAAACATTTATTTGACTCACCAAGGCAGGGAGGGTAGATGTGACAGTGGGTGCTGGCTGGTGGAAGAAGATACAAGGAGGCAATTCTTTGAGACATTGGTAAAATAAACTTACATATAAGAGTACTTTGAAATAGATGAACATAACATAACCTATAAGCACTGAACAGTCATGGAAAATCTCCTCTTCCTCCTTCTTGGCTGCTTATTCATGTTTAAGAATGAAGCCCTAAAATGCTGACCAGGGTGAGATGAGTTGATTGGGAGATTATGAACATATGATGATTGTAGATGCTTGTTTTAGGATCCTCAAATTATAGACTCTGTGGGGCTTTCCTTTTAGAATGGTCTGCTGCCTCAGAAAGTACTGCTCCAATCTTTGACCAAGGAAGGCATGTGATAAATGGCATAGGCTTAGCTCTCAGTATTTTGAAGTTAGATACAGGAAGAGGGTTAGTGTCTCATAGCTCACTCTCTATACTTTCAGTTAACCAAGTCTTTATATGTGTCTCTAAGTATAGTGCCAGTTGGATTCAATTTCTCCAGAAGACAAATTTCTTTTTTAATATCAGGCTGTAGGAAAGTAGACACCAGCAAAAGGTGAAGATTAAATCAAGATGCCTAACTGCCTCTTAAGAAGAATTTCAAACTGCCTTTCTATTTTTATGGGTACCCAATGTCTATGATTCCTGAATCCTTATGGAGCTACGACACTTCTCTTGTGTCATTTGGCATCTCTCTCTATGAAAAAAAAAATTTTTTTTTCTTCTTTGCTTAAATCAGTTACCAAGTTATCCATCAACTTTCAATTTTCAAAAATCTGTTTATGTATAATATTCTATATTCCATCACCTCCCACTCCTTTGGCCCCTTCTAATTCATACATCATTTTTCCTTTACAATAATTTTGGAAATAGGAAAACATGAATTCAGCTTTAATTAAGAAGAAACCCCCCTGGTCCAAAGCAGAAACTAGAATTAATAAAATGGCACATATTATTTGCACAGATAGAATAATATGGCAGTTGAGCAATAAAATGTCTATATAACTAATAATAATAATTTGAAAGTGAATAAAGTGTAGCATAATAAACATTTATTTGACTCACCAAGGCAGGGAGGGTAGATGTGACAGTGGGTGCTGGCTGGTGGAAGAAGATACAAGGAGGCAATTCTTTGAGACATTGGTAAAATAAACTTACATATAAGAGTACTTTGAAATAGATGAACATAACATAACCTATAAGCACTGAACAGTCATGGAAAATCTCCTCTTCCTCCTTCTTGGCTGCTTATTCATGTTTAAGAATGAAGCCCTAAAATGCTGACCAGGGTGAGATGAGTTGATTGGGAGATTATGAACATATGATGATTGTAGATGCTTGTTTTAGGATCCTCAAATTATAGACTCTGTGGGGCTTTCCTTTTAGAATGGTCTGCTGCCTCAGAAAGTACTGCTCCAATCTTTGACCAAGGAAGGCATGTGATAAATGGCATAGGCTTAGCTCTCAGTATTTTTGAAGTTAGATACAGGAAGAGGGTTAGTGTCTCATAGCTCACTCTCTATACTTTCAGTTAACCAAGTCTTTATATGTGTCTCTAAGTATAGTGCCAGTTGGATTCAATTTCTCCAGAAGACAAATTTCTTTTTTAATATCAGGCTGTAGGAAAGTAGACACCAGCAAAAGGTGAAGATTAAATCAAGATGCCTAACTGCCTCTTAAGAAGAATTTCAAACTGCCTTTCTATTTTTATGGGTACCCAATGTCTATGATTCCTGAATCCTTATGGAGCTACGACACTTCTCTTGTGTCATTTGGCATCTCTCTCTATGAAAAAAAAAATTTTTTTTTCTTCTTTGCTTAAATCAGTTACCAAGTTATCCATCAACTTTCAATTTTCAAAAATCTGTTTATGTATAATATTCTATATTCCATCACCTCCCACTCCTTTGGCCCCTTCTAATTCATACATCATTTTTCCTTTACAATAATTTTGGAAATAGGGAAAACATGAATTCAGCTTTAATTAAGAAGAAATTTTCTTCTCCCTCTTTTTCTCAGACTCAGTAAAAATTTGCTCACATCAAATGATTGTAAGTTAAAATTTCAGTATAAACCAAAGAGTAAATGTGAAAGACTAAAAGCGACAAAAAATTAGAACTTGAGAAGTGTTCCAGTTAAACTGAAAGTGAAATTTGGAATAATGTGTTATTAGCAGTTTCATTATTATTAAATGATACCACACTGATTAACATGTAAGAGGAAAAACTTTGGAGACAACTAATTGAAAAAAACTGAAAGTCATTCAGTCATGTCTGATTCTTTGCGACTGTAGCCCATCAGGTTCCTCTGTCCATGCAATCCTCCAGGCAAGTGGGTTGCCATTCCCTTCTCCAGGGGATCTTCCTGACCCAGGGGCTGAATCCAGGTCTCCTGCATTCAATTTGGGCTCTGGCATTTATTAGCTATGAGTCCTAGAGAAAAGTTCCTTTGGTTTCCTCTTTACAATGTAAAAATGCCTTCTTGATAAGTGTTTTTCATGAGGACTAAATTGGATAATATTAAATGCCTAATTGAATGCCTCATTCTAACACAGTGCTCTATGGTAGTTATTATGATGGGTTTGGTTATCCATCATAATATTTTGTATTTCTGAAAAGTTTTATATTTTATAGTACCATTATTCTTATTGTTTTTATAGAGGATATATGTGTGTGTGTGTATATATATATAGTATATATATATATATATAGTGTATATGGGATATGCATATAATATAGTATGAGTGTATTATATAGTATAGAGTACAGATGAGGGATTTGAAGAGGCACTGGCAACAAGAAACATAAAGAAGGACTGCAATCTAAAGTTTCACCTTTGAAGCCATGTATTCCTATTCTACTCTACATGCCATCCACATTGTAAAGACATTCCTACTAGTGCTAGCTGATCTACACCAAAAGAAAAAGCACAGTAAAATTCATAGTTGAGGTAAACTGATGGTTATGAAGTGTTGACCTTATAAACTGATGCTTCAGCTGGCTTCTCCACTGCCTCTATTCTCTTTCTCTTTGTGGTCGTCTTTGGGCTTTAGCCTAAGTATATCTTCATAACTTCCACAAGAATCCTTGACCAGGAATAACATGGGCAGTCTCATGTTCAGGCATTTGCTTGAGGTCCATGTGGGTGTCAAACTTATCAAAGAGACACTGGAAAAAATACATGTGCTGGTCCTTCATTCAAGTCAAATATGCTTAAGTTCTGAAACTCGAACAACAAAAGGAAAATTATAAATATTAAAACCACTTTTTAATCATTATCCAAACCAGTCAAATTCCCTTTAATCTAGGGAACATAACTCTAGTTTTATGCCTATCTATCTATCTATACCATCATGGAGTTACTAAAATAACTTTTTACTCAAAAGCCTTTTTTCTAAATAGGTTTTTTTAAAAAATTTAATTAATTAATTTTTGACTGTGCTGGGTCTTTGTTGCTACATGGTTTTATCTATGGTTATGGCGAGTAGGGGGCAACTCTTTAGTTGCAATGCGCAGGCTTTTCATTGCAGTGACTTCTCTTGTTTCAGGTTTCAACTTCTTTCAGGGCCTCACCTTGAAGCCTAGGGTGACCAGGTTTCAGTAGTTATGGAGTGGACTAATAGTTGTGGAGTGGGCTAACAGGAGTAGTGTGAGCTTAATAGTTGCAGTTTCTGGGTTCCAGAGTATTGGCTCAGTATTAATAGTTTTCGTGCATGCGCTTAGTTCCTCTGTGGCATGTGGGATCTTCCCGGACCAGGGATCACACCTGTGTCTCTTAAATTAGTCGGCAGATTCTTTACCACTGAGTCACCAGGGAAGCCCTTCAAAATCCTTTTTTAAAAAAATTCTAAGTTGAGCATGGCAACAGACAGGATGAAAATGTTACAATAATTTTTTCAAATAATACACACTGAAAATCTCAGTAGGAGGAAGAGAGAGGAGCTCTGCACATGCAGAAAATATCACCTAAATGAATAATGTCTCATGTGGACATAGTTTTTATCCTATATCAACAACTGTCAATAGTTTGATTCATTCATACTTACTCTTTTGATACCTTCAATTAATATCCAGATTTATAGCCTGAAAATTTCTTCTGGGCATAGAGCAACATTCTTTTGTCTGTTCAAAGACAAGGAAATAGATTTTTCACTTCATTATCTTTAATTACATACTCTGACTTCTCCCTTATTCGTTATTCACAAGGAGAAAATGACTACAAGACATTTACATATAAGAGTCTTCAAGGAAAAGGATCAGGCTTGAGACCGAGTTCACTATCTTTTAAGGCCAGAAATAGAGTGAAGATGTTTTTTTTTTTTTTAAGCACAGTAAACTATAATTATTTTAAAATTTCTATATGAAAACTAAGTTGCCATTCTATAGATTTGAGGGCCAAATATAATCACATGAATCTTTTTAAAATGAAGAACCTTTCTTGGCTATGTTGACAGAGATGCAACAGACTGAATAATCAGTGAGACACAACAGGAGAAGGATTTAATTCAACATGATTGGCCCTGAGGACGGAGGAAGGGGAGCACAAAGCAAGAAATGCAGTGACCTCTAAAAGCTGGAAAAGCAAAGAAATGACTTTCTCCCTAGAATCCCCAGACAGGAACACAGCTCTGCCATCACTTTTTAGCTCACTGAGACAGACATAGGCTTCTGTTTGACTTCTGTTCCACAGGACTGCAAGATAATAAATTACTGTTGTTTTATGTCATTATATTGGTGGTAATATGTTATGGCAGCAATAG
The DNA here is from genome assembly GCA_022376925.1 of Tragulus kanchil. Taxonomy (NCBI): domain Eukaryota; kingdom Metazoa; phylum Chordata; class Mammalia; order Artiodactyla; family Tragulidae; genus Tragulus; species Tragulus kanchil. The sequence goes on along the minus strand of JAIOJX010000004.1, from coordinate 236,268,395 downwards.
AAAACTAACAAAAACTTTAATATAGTTTATATCTATTCAGTTTTTTAGTGTTCCAATTGTGTTAAAATAGAAACTGTCTTGGTAAATATATTTTTCATACCAGAAAGAGTAAGTAATTAAAAATTTTCAATACATGACAGGTCTAGGAGTCAATAACTTTATACACAGTCTTTGCTCACAAGAAGGCAACTATCTTTATGACAAGTAAGTTCTAAAACTCACGCAAGTTCTAAAACTCAAAAGTAAGTTCTGAGGATTTAATGTACAGCATGACGACTATGGTTAAACATACTACATTGCATATTTGAAAGCTGCTAAGAGAAAGATCTTAAAAGTTCTCATGACAAGAAAAATTTGTAACTATGTGAAGTGATGGATACTAACTAAATTTATTGCGGTAATCATTTAACAACATATTCATATATCAAAACATTATATTGTACACCTTTGTTGTTGTAGTTGTTCAGTTGCCAACTTGTGCCTGACTCCTTGCAAACCCGTGGACTTCAGCATGCCAGGCTTCCTCGTCCTTCACTATCTCCCAGAGTTTGCTCAGACTCAGGTCCACTGAGTCAGTGATACCATCCAACCATCTCGTCCTCCGTTGTCCTCTTCTCCTCCCTCAATCTTTCCCAGCATCAGGGTATTTTCCAATCAGTCAGTTATTTCCATCAGGTGGCCAAAGTATCGGAGCTTCAGTTCAGCATCAGTCCTTCCAATGAATATTCAGGGTTGATTTCCTTTAGGACTGACTGGTTTGATCTCCTTGTTGTCCAAGGGACTCTCAAGAGTCTTCTCCAGCACCGAAAAAGCATCAGTTCTTCAGCACTCAGTCTTCTTTTTTACATTCCTGCTTTCACACCCATACATGACTGGAAAAACCATAGCTTTGACTATACAGACCTTTGTTGGCAAAGTGGTATTTCTGCTTTTTGATACACTGTCTAGGTTTGCCATAGCTTTTCTTCCAAGGAGCAAGTGTGTTTTCATTGTATACCTTAAGCTAGTATAATGTTATGTGTCAATTATATCTCAATAAAACTGAAAACATACAAATATTCAAAAGAAAAAGTGTTTTCATAATGTCAAAGAATTAATCTTATATACATGGCAAAATAGTATGTAATATCTCTTGTCATAAAGGAACTACTAGATTAATTTACTTCACTAATTCTAAGATTCTATATTATTCATGGCTAAGTCTCAAGTGATAAAATATTCTTATCAAGGCTTAAATAAATGATTTAATTAAAGCTGTTTATGACATCTCAATTCCAGGACTAGGTACATCTCAATTCCAGGACTTTTGTGTATGAATAAACCCAAATATCAAGACTCACAAATGTTGAAGAAATGCATCAACATCTGGAAATTAAAGTCATGAGAAGAGACAGTGTAATGACAACAAAGGAATGAAGGATTAATCTTCTGGGAATGTTCACTTCCTGGAAACTAAATGCAATTTTCCTACAAAGTAAGAAATGTTTTGAATTAAATATAAAAACAGAATATAAAAGAACAACCTAACACAAAAAATGAAACACCTGTAATTTAGTAAACTGAATATTTTCTATAATATTACACTTGTTATTTAATTAGAACTACAGAATAAGGTATCAAGCATACTTAGATCTCCAGTGTACAGAGCACTCTGTTAGGTATTGTGGTTGATTCAGAAAATACAGTCTCTGTCATGAAGGGAGGAGTCAAGATAAGAACAAACAAACTGACAGAGAATTACTACAGGGCAATTATTAAGAAGTATGTGATACTAAAATGACATAGAAGACTGATAAGAGTAAAATATAATTAGTCAGGGAAGACAAAAGATAGGCAGCCATATCCAGAAGTAAACTGGATTGCCAGGTACATGATGTAAATGGAGATGTGCTGAGAAAGCCACTTCTAAGGAAAAGATATGTACTAAGATGGGAAAAATATGTACCCTTCCAGCATTCTGTGTGTATGCATGTATGCAAGTTCAGTCACTTTGGTCATGTCTGACTCTTTGCGACCCTATGGACAGCCTGCCAGATTCCTCTGACCATGGGGATTCTCCAGGCAAGAATACTGGAGTGGGTTTCCATGCCCTCTTTCAGGGAATCTTTAAACCTGGAACCTGCAGGTCACCTCTTTGCAATAACTGTTATTGTGTCAATTATATCTCAATAAAACTGAAAACATACAAATATTCAAAAGAAAAAGTGTTTTCATAATGTCAAAGAATTAATCTTATATACATGGCAAAATAGTATGTAATATCTCTTGTCATAAAGGAACTACTAGATTAATTTACTTCACTAATTCTAAGATTCTATATTATTCATGGCTAAGTCTCAAGTGATAAAATATTCTTATCAAGGCTTAAATAAATGATTTAATTAAAGCTGTTTATGACATCTCAATTCCAGGACTAGGTACATCTCAATTCCAGGACTTTTGTGTATGAATAAACCCAAATATCAAGACTCACAAATGTTGAAGAAATGCATCAACATCTGGAAATTAAAGTCATGAGAAGAGACAGTGTAATGACAACAAAGGAATGAAGGATTAATCTTCTGGGAATGTTCACTTCCTGGAAACTAAATGCAATTTTCCTACAAAGTAAGAAATGTTTTGAATTAAATATAAAAACAGAATATAAAAGAACAACCTAACACAAAAAATGAAACACCTGTAATTTAGTAAACTGAATATTTTCTATAATATTACACTTGTTATTTAATTAGAACTACAGAATAAGGTATCAAGCATACTTAGATCTCCAGTGTACAGAGCACTCTGTTAGGTATTGTGGTTGATTCAGAAAATACAGTCTCTGTCATGAAGGGAGGAGTCAAGATAAGAACAAACAAACTGACAGAGAATTACTACAGGGCAATTATTAAGAAGTATGTGATACTAAAATGACATAGAAGACTGATAAGAGTAAAATATAATTAGTCAGGGAAGACAAAAGATAGGCAGCCATATCCAGAAGTAAACTGGATTGCCAGGTACATGATGTAAATGGAGATGTGCTGAGAAAGCCACTTCTAAGGAAAAGATATGTACTAAGATGGGAAAAATATGTACCCTTCCAGCATTCTGTGTGTATGCATGTATGCAAGTTCAGTCACTTTGGTCATGTCTGACTCTTTGCGACCCTATGGACAGCCTGCCAGATTCCTCTGACCATGGGGATTCTCCAGGCAAGAATACTGGAGTGGGTTTCCATGCCCTCTTTCAGGGAATCTTTATGAACCAGGCATGGAACCTGCATCTCTTAGGTCACCTACATTTGCAGGTTTTTCTTTTTTTCTTTTTACCACTAGCACTACATAGGAAGCCCTACCAGTCCTCTATGATGACTGAAATTCTCACCACTAATCCACTCCATTAGGTATTCATTGAACCAGAACATACTTATTGAATAATACCACATTCCAAGTTGCATGTGTGCCAGTGTATTTTATTTTCTTCCTCATTTTTTTCAGTTTTGGGTCACTTTAAAGATGACTGCTTCCTGGAAAAGATAACATAGAAAGTCATCAAAAGATGTTAACATATAATTATGGCTTGTGCGTTCCTCTCCTTCTTCATCCATAACTTCACTAAACAACTAAAATCACCTTTTAGGTATCTTCCAACAAACCATTTTCTACAGTATTGCTAAGGTGATATCTAAAATCATAACTCTCATCATCTTCTCATATGTATTATTCAATTATTCAGGGCCAGATGAATAAAAGAGTAATGGAAGTGGAACTAAGAAAAGCTTAGAAAGAGCTAGGGAAGAATTCAGGAAATGACTAGCACTTGATCACTTGTCTGATTCTGGTAGAAGAGATAAAAGGTAGTAACACAATGGAGGACGAGTGGATGAACATAAATTTTAAAGGTATCAGTTTTGGCAAAGAAAGATAAGAGTTTAGTATTTGATATTAACATGATTGATCTACAGAAAATTATTGAGAGTTTAGAACTTAAGTTAAACATTTAGCGATCAATCTATACAAAGTTGGTAATTCATACCATGAGAAAAGAGCTTCTCAAGTGGCACTGGTGGTAAAGTATATGCTTGCCAACCCAGGAGATGAAAGAGATGCAAATTCAATCCTTGGGTCAGGAAAACTTCCCTGGAGAAAGAAATGGCAACTCATCCAGTATTCTTGCCTGGGAAATCCCATCAACAGAGGAGCCTGTGGGCTACCATCCACAGCACTGCAGAGTCTGACACGACTTAGAGACTGAGCACACCCGTATCATGAGAAAGGAGGAGCTTCTGAAAAGAATAAATATTAAGGCAAAGGAGCAAAGAATAAGAAATTAATACTTGAGAATATCTAAAAGACTGTAGGAAAAAAAGGAGTCAGAGAAGGAGCATTAAACAAAGAAATGATAAAAGAAATGAATGTTATAAAATTTGCATTAGGGTTTAAAAAAATTCTATTTTATTTGAAGTCAGAGTTTACGTATGGGGTGATTAACTAAAATGAAGTGTTCTGTAAAATTCTTTCTGATTTTTCTTTGGGTCAGGTAGGTTTTGATATTAAGCAGGTTTCAATTATTCTTTTCTGGGAATTAAATAAACGAGAGCGGATTCTTGGAGTGTTTATAAAAGAAAAAAATGAGCTGCTAAGATACAGTTAATAATATTTTATGTTTTTGAATTTGTCATGGAGGAACTTTTAACAAACCTTAGCATGACACCTTATTTTTGCATACTCTAGCCAAATATGGAGCATGGAGTATGCATGTGAGAGAATAAAAAAGATGGATGAAAATAAATATAAATAAAAGAGTCATGATAGTGAAAAGAAAAAAGATTATGAAAAAAATATAAAGAAGAGTGGCACGTTATTATCTTGCCTATCTATCTATCATCTGGTAATTCAACCATTTTCCTGTCTATCTACTTCTTGTTACACATTTCCCCTTAGCAGTAGCTCCTGTGAATTACTGTTTTAGAAAGAGATTAACATTGCTATTTTGAATTTCACTCAAATTATTATTATTTTTAATTTCTGGCCTCTTTTATTGGTCTTTCATTTATTTATTTTCATCCGTCTTTGTTATTTGGCCTATGTGGGCCTCCCATCACAGTGGCCTCTCTTGTTGCAGAGCACTGGCTCAGGATGCATGCGCTCCAGAACACTGGCATGTAATTGGATACACCGATCCAGCTGCTCTGCAGCATGTGGGATCTTCCCAGGCCAGGGATTGAACCGGTGCACCCTGCACTGCAAGGCAAACTCTTTACCCACTGGATCACCAGGGAAGCCCCTAAATTTCATTCAACTTATTAATTATAGTGTATACACTCTATTTAGATGTGAAAAATCCCTAATTACACATGTGATGCTCTTATATTGGCTTTATTATATATATATATATATATATATTAACAAATTTCTGCTTTATTCCAGCTAATCTGCAATATCCTCTAGGGCCAACTCTTTCACTTCCCAGGACATAGTGAAAGCACAGCTGCCATGTGTGCACTTGCATTTACCTGGAATGTTGCAATGTGACTGGCAGTGGCAGGAGATAGGAAGACCATAGGCAAGTTACTCAAAAGTATGCCGTGAGAATAAGCTGAGCGATCACTTACTGTTCTTAGGGGAGAAAGAAAGCCTTCACAGAAGAGGTGATATTTTCCAGGAAAATAAAGTTAGAGGTATTTTGGGAGAAGGTGGGAAAAAAAGGACTTGGTAGTTGTCAAAAGTATTCAGAGGACCCATGGGATACAGAGGTGAATAATTCTGTCAGTTTCATATGTAGTACCAGATGTGAAACAACTTTGGGTGCCAAGATAAAGTCTTTGGAATTTGGCACAATGAGTCAGTAGAGATATGCTAAGCTGGGTAGTAAGTATATAATTAGATTTGGACTGAAGATGAGAGTAAGCTTATTCTTTTAACAATTTTGTTTTTTCTTCTTTTGTTCTTGTCAGAAAATAATATCTACCTATATTTAAAATTAAAACTATAGGTAAGTATAATAAAATCATGGAAAATAAAAATCAACTACAAGCCCATCCACTCAGAGATAAATCTGTGTTAAAACTTTGTCAACTATTTAAAGTACCTTTTCCCATGAATTAGGATAAATCTAAATATCCACATTATATATTTAATAATAATTATACTTTTGAATTAATCCTATTATCAGTCAGTTCATTTGGTCAGCTGTGTCCAATACTTTCTGGTCCATGGACTGCAGCATGCCAGACCTCCCTGTCCTTCATGTCCCAGAGCTTGCTCAGCTCATTCCCATTGACTCTGTGATGCCACCCAACAATATCGTCCTCTGTCATCCTCTTTTCCTTTGCCTTCTATTTTTCCCAACATCAAAATCTTTTCTCAGTCTTCTCTTCACATCAGGAGGCCAAAGGATTGGAGCTTCAGCCTCAGTATCATTCCTTCCAATGAATATTCAGGGTTGATCTCCTTTAGGATTGACTGACATATTTCCTTGCAGTCCAAGGGCCTCCCAAGAGTCTTCTCCAACACCACAATTCAAGGCATCAATTCTTTGGCGCTCAGCTTTCTTTGTGGGCCAACTCTCACATCCACACATGACTACTGGAAAAAATCTAGCTTTGATTCTTTTGTCAGCAAAGTGTCTCTGCTTTCGAATACACTGTCTTAGGAGATAGGAAGACCATAGGCAAGTTACTCAAAAGTATGCCGTGAGAATAAGCTGAGCGATCACTTACTGTTCTTAGGGGAGAAAGAAAGCCTTCACAGAAGAGGTGATATTTTCCAGGAAAATAAAGTTAGAGGTATTTTGGGAGAAGGTGGGAAAAAAAGGACTTGGTAGTTGTCAAAAGTATTCAGAGGACCCATGGGATACAGAGGTGAATAATTCTGTCAGTTTCATATGTAGTACCAGATGTGAAACAACTTTGGGTGCCAAGATAAAGTCTTTGGAATTTGGCACAATGAGTCAGTAGAGATATGCTAAGCTGGGTAGTAAGTATATAATTAGATTTGGACTGAAGATGAGAGTAAGCTTATTCTTTTAACAATTTTGTTTTTTCTTCTTTTGTTCTTGTCAGAAAATAATATCTACCTATATTTAAAATTAAAACTATAGGTAAGTATAATAAAATCATGGAAAATAAAAATCAACTACAAGCCCATCCACTCAGAGATAAATCTGTGTTAAAACTTTGTCAACTATTTAAAGTACCTTTTCCCATGAATTAGGATAAATCTAAATATCCACATTATATATTTAATAATAATTATACTTTTGAATTAATCCTATTATCAGTCAGTTCATTTGGTCAGCTGTGTCCAATACTTTCTGGTCCATGGACTGCAGCATGCCAGACCTCCCTGTCCTTCATGTCCCAGAGCTTGCTCAGCTCATTCCCATTGACTCTGTGATGCCACCCAACAATATCGTCCTCTGTCATCCTCTTTTCCTTTGCCTTCTATTTTTCCCAACATCAAAATCTTTTCTCAGTCTTCTCTTCACATCAGGAGGCCAAAGGATTGGAGCTTCAGCCTCAGTATCATTCCTTCCAATGAATATTCAGGGTTGATCTCCTTTAGGATTGACTGACATATTTCCTTGCAGTCCAAGGGCCTCCCAAGAGTCTTCTCCAACACCACAATTCAAGGCATCAATTCTTTGGCGCTCAGCTTTCTTTGTGGGCCAACTCTCACATCCACACATGACTACTGGAAAAAATCTAGCTTTGATTATACGAACTTTTGTCAGCAAAGTGATGTCTCTGCTTTCGAATACACTGTCTTAGGCTTGTCACAGCTTTTAAGTGTCTTGTAATTTCATGGCTTTGGTCACCATCCACAGTGATTTTGGAGCCCAAGAAAATAAAGTTTGTCACTGTTACCACTGTTCATCCATCTATTTGCTATGAAGTGATGGGACTGGATGCCATGATCTTCATTTTTTGAATGTTGAGTTTTAGGCCAGCTTTTTCACTCTCTTCCTTTGCCTTCATCTAGAGGCTCTTTAGTTTCTCTTCGCTTTTGACCATAAGGGTGATGTCATCAGCATACCTGAGACGATTGATATTAGCTTTTTTGGTTTGTTTTTCTTCACTTAATAGTATACTGTAAGCATTTTACAAGTAAATTAACATCATTTGCAATTTTTTACTGCCCGTAACAATCCTGAAATGGTGTTCTTTGTATTTATATTCTGAAATATCTATTTCTCTAGGATTAATTCATAGAAATGAAACTGAGAGGTCAAAGAGCAAGTACATTTTAAACCTTACATTTCCATTTTCTATTTATTCCCTTTAAAAGACTGCATCTGTTTCTACTTCTAACAACATTCATGGGAGTGTATGCTCGTCACATGTTTGCAATATATGGTGTTACTGTTTCTTAAGTACTTGTTCATTTGATTGGGAAGATGACCTCACTGCAGTTGACTTTAGTACTTGTTGATTGTTCTGTAGGTTAAACATTTTTAAAAACATTTTTAATGTTTTTTACAGAGTTTTTTTGTTTACTGCCAAACATCAGCATAAATCAGCCACAGGTATACATATGCGAGATTAAACATTTTTAATATTTGGTTTGCATCTTCTAGGCATATTATCTATTCATTTTCTACAGAATGGATTACTCTTATTTTTCATTTACAAGAGTATTTTAAATATTCAAATAAACTTTCAACTTTATATAATGCATACATGTTTAATATGCAAACTTATGCATTATATAATATATATATCAAAGATATCAAATATCTTCTATATTTGATTTTTATTTATGATGTTCTTAAAATACAAAATTTTCATTTTTGGATAATTTTTTAACTTGGTGACATTATTGTGTCTGAAATTAATTTTGACAGATGTAACAAAGGTTTTAAACATTAATCCCAATATCATATATTTAAAAATCAGTTTTTCCTATGAAACTTAAATGCCCCTCTTATCACATTCTAGATCATTACAGTCAGTTTCACAGAGTATATAAACACAAAGGATTCTGCATCACATAAAGCCTATTTTTTACCACTTTGACCTGTTCAAAGCTTAGCTTCTATGAGAGGGAAAGATGAAAACAGCAAAATAGAAAGAGCTTATTGTGTTAAATTAGATAATGCTGCAAAGCACTTAGCACAGTGCTTGGGTCACAGTAAGCATCAGTACTTCATAGAAATATTACTTTTATTTTTTGGCCTTAGTCTCTCAGCAGTGTCCAATACCTTGTGACCCTCCTGGACTGCAGCCCACAGGTTCCTCTGTCCATAGGGATTCTCCAGGCAAGAATACTGGAGTGGGTTGCCATGCCCTTCTCCAAAGGATCTTCCCCATCCAGGGATCGAACCCAGGTATCCTGCAGTGTGGGCAGATTCTTTACCATCTGAGCCAGCAAGGAAGCCCAAGAATACTGGAGTGGGTAGCCTATTCCTTTTCCAGAGGATCTTCCCTTCCTAGACCAGAAGAACCCAGGTCTTCTGCATTGAAGGTGGATTCTTTACCAGCTCTTTTTGTGGATTAGTGTATCTATTTTTGCATCAGTGTTGCAGTTTTATTTGGTAGTATTAAATTCTTTTTACTGATGGCTGGTTTCATCTATTTAATGTTGAGTTTCTTAACTGCAGTATCAAAGAATAAGTTTTTTTATATTCTTAGGACAATACTGTTGAATATATCTTACAAGATTGGAATACTGGCCTCTTTTGAATACAGCGTGTTAGATATTAACACTTTAATTATACCACTTGGCATACTACATAAAGCAGATGTGTTTGCTGATAGATTTTTGACAAGAGGAGCTGAACATTTGTATTGGTCAATATTTACACTGCATTGGCCAGGAGAGACAAATGTAAGTAGGGAAAATGCATCATGTCTGAAAAGGAAGGTCTGGATTTTGAACCGCACTTCTATCCATTCCCAAGGTGCAGAAGTTAAAATTATTATAAATTTCTTCCTGCTGCTGTAACAAATTACCACAAGCTTTTTGGTATAAAAAAATGTATTCTTTCACAGATCTGGAGACCAAAAGTCTAAAGGCAAGGTGTTTCTAAGGCTATATTTAAAAATCAGTTTTTCCTATGAAACTTAAATGCCCCTCTTATCACATTCTAGATCATTACAGTCAGTTTCACAGAGTATATAAACACAAAGGATTCTGCATCACATAAAGCCTATTTTTTACCACTTTGACCTGTTCAAAGCTTAGCTTCTATGAGAGGGAAAGATGAAAACAGCAAAATAGAAAGAGCTTATTGTGTTAAATTAGATAATGCTGCAAAGCACTTAGCACAGTGCTTGGGTCACAGTAAGCATCAGTACTTCATAGAAATATTACTTTTATTTTTTGGCCTTAGTCTCTCAGCAGTGTCCAATACCTTGTGACCCTCCTGGACTGCAGCCCACAGGTTCCTCTGTCCATAGGGATTCTCCAGGCAAGAATACTGGAGTGGGTTGCCATGCCCTTCTCCAAAGGATCTTCCCCATCCAGGGATCGAACCCAGGTATCCTGCAGTGTGGGCAGATTCTTTACCATCTGAGCCAGCAAGGAAGCCCAAGAATACTGGAGTGGGTAGCCTATTCCTTTTCCAGAGGATCTTCCCTTCCTAGACCAGAAGAACCCAGGTCTTCTGCATTGAAGGTGGATTCTTTACCAGCTCTTTTTGTGGATTAGTGTATCTATTTTTGCATCAGTGTTGCAGTTTTATTTGGTAGTATTAAATTCTTTTTACTGATGGCTGGTTTCATCTATTTAATGTTGAGTTTCTTAACTGCAGTATCAAAGAATAAGTTTTTTTATATTCTTAGGACAATACTGTTGAATATATCTTACAAGATTGGAATACTGGCCTCTTTTGAATACAGCGTGTTAGATATTAACACTTTAATTATACCACTTGGCATACTACATAAAGCAGATGTGTTTGCTGATAGATTTTTGACAAGAGGAGCTGAACATTTGTATTGGTCAATATTTACACTGCATTGGCCAGGAGAGACAAATGTAAGTAGGGAAAATGCATCATGTCTGAAAAGGAAGGTCTGGATTTTGAACCGCACTTCTATCCATTCCCAAGGTGCAGAAGTTAAAATTATTATAAATTTCTTCCTGCTGCTGTAACAAATTACCACAAGCTTTTTGGTATAAAAAAATGTATTCTTTCACAGATCTGGAGACCAAAAGTCTAAAGGCAAGGTGTTTCTAAGGCTATACAACTTCTGGAGGTTTCTGGGGAGAATCTCTTTCCTTGTCCTTTCTAGTTTCTAAAGGCTGCCAGCATTTCCTGGCTGATGGCCCCTTCTTCCACTTCAATGCACACTGTAACAACCTGAAGATTTTTTTTTTAATATTTATTTATTTATTTATTTTGGTGGGGTTGGGGTGGAGAAGGAGGGGAGCAGACGATACCATCCTGATGGCAGAAAGCAAAGAGGATTTAAGGAGCCTCTTGATGAAAGTGAAAGAGGAGAGTGAAAAATCTGACTTAAAACTCAACATTTGAAAAAAAGAAGATCATGGCTTCTGGTCCCACGACTTTATAGGTGGGGAGAAAATGGAAACAGTGACAAACTTTATTTTCTTGGGCTCCAAAATCACTGTGGATGGTGACTGCAACAATGAAATTAAAAGTCACTTTCTCCCTGGAAAAAAAGCTATGACAAATCTAGGCAGCATATTAAAAAGCAGAGACATCACTCTGTTGACAAAGGTCTTTATAGTCAAGCTATGGTTTTTCCAGTAGTCATGTATGGATGTGAGAGTTGGACCATAAAGAAGGATGAGCACCAAAGAACTGATGTTTTTGAATTGTGGTTCTTAAGAGGACTCTTGAGAGTCCCTTGAACAACAAAGAGATCAAACCAGTACATCCTAAAGGAAATCAACCCTGAATATTCATTGGAAGGACTGATGCTGAAGCTCCAGTATTTTGTCTACCTGATGGGAACAGCCAATTCATTGGAACATACCCTGATGCTGGGAAAGGCTGACTGCAGGAGGAGAAGGGGGTGACAGAGGACAAGACGGTTGAATGGTATCACCAACTCAATGGAGACAAATTTGAGCAAACTCTAGGAGATAGTGAAGGACAGGGAAACCTGGTGTGCTGCAGTCATCGTGGTTGCAAAGAGTTGGACACGGCTTCACAACTAAATAACCACAACAAGCCACCACAAAGGTGCCTGGTTTCCCCTTGCTGAATCCCTTTAAAATTATCTCTGACTCACAACAGCCAAGACATGGAAGCAACCTAAATGCTCATTGACAGGAGAATGGATAAAGAAGATATGGGACATATATACAACTCAATACTATTTGGCCATAAAAAAGAATGAAATAATGCCATTTGCAGCAACGTGGATGGATCTAGATATTGTTATACTAAGTGAAGTAAGTTAGGAGGAGAAAGACAAATATATAATATCAGTTATATGTGGAATATAAAATATGACACAAATGAACTTATTTACAAAACATACACAGACTCACAGAGATAGAAAACAAACTTATGGTTACCAAAGGGGGAAGTGGCTGGAGTGGAGAAATACATTTTGAGTTTGCGATTAGCAGATATAAACCACTGTATACGAAAGAAACAGCAAGGCCCTACCATGTGGCATGGGGAAGTATGCAATATTCTGTGATAAACCATAATGAAAAAGAATATGAAAAGGAATGTATGTATAACTGAATCACTTTGCTCTACAGCAGAAATTAACACAATGCTGTGAATAAACTTGCTTCAATAAAATACTTTCTTTTTTTAAAAGGAAAATTACCTCTGGTTCCTGTTCATCCTTGATTCCATCCATATTAGCCAAGGGTAATGGTAACTACAAAAGAAAAAAATCAGTTTTCAAAATGTGTGTGCATGTTTTTAGTCTTTAGGACTACCTCTGATGTCCACCTACATCCAAGCCCTAAACTATGTGTAAGCCTCAAGGGTTTTTGCCATTGTCTGCTTAAAGGCTGAGTAGGACTGCTTGGTCCTTTCCACCTGCCGCCACATGGACTCTTGGGCCCATGTATGTCTCATCATTCCAGCTAAGCCTTATAGAAATGTTGTCTACCTCATAGATCCTATCCTCTGAGCTACACCTCATGCTGGGAAAGGCTGACTGCAGGAGGAGAAGGGGGTGACAGAGGACAAGACGGTTGAATGGTATCACCAACTCAATGGAGACAAATTTGAGCAAACTCTAGGAGATAGTGAAGGACAGGGAAACCTGGTGTGCTGCAGTCATCGTGGTTGCAAAGAGTTGGACACGGCTTCACAACTAAATAACCACAACAAGCCACCACAAAGGTGCCTGGTTTCCCCTTGCTGAATCCCTTTAAAATTATCTCTGACTCACAACAGCCAAGACATGGAAGCAACCTAAATGCTCATTGACAGGAGAATGGATAAAGAAGATATGGGACATATATACAACTCAATACTATTTGGCCATAAAAAAGAATGAAATAATGCCATTTGCAGCAACGTGGATGGATCTAGATATTGTTATACTAAGTGAAGTAAGTTAGGAGGAGAAAGACAAATATATAATATCAGTTATATGTGGAATATAAAATATGACACAAATGAACTTATTTACAAAACATACACAGACTCACAGAGATAGAAAACAAACTTATGGTTACCAAAGGGGGAAGTGGCTGGAGTGGAGAAATACATTTTGAGTTTGCGATTAGCAGATATAAACCACTGTATACGAAAGAAACAGCAAGGCCCTACCATGTGGCATGGGGAAGTATGCAATATTCTGTGATAAACCATAATGAAAAAGAATATGAAAAGGAATGTATGTATAACTGAATCACTTTGCTCTACAGCAGAAATTAACACAATGCTGTGAATAAACTTGCTTCAATAAAATACTTTCTTTTTTTAAAAGGAAAATTACCTCTGGTTCCTGTTCATCCTTGATTCCATCCATATTAGCCAAGGGTAATGGTAACTACAAAAGAAAAAAATCAGTTTTCAAAATGTGTGTGCATGTTTTTAGTCTTTAGGACTACCTCTGATGTCCACCTACATCCAAGCCCTAAACTATGTGTAAGCCTCAAGGGTTTTTGCCATTGTCTGCTTAAAGGCTGAGTAGGACTGCTTGGTCCTTTCCACCTGCCGCCACATGGACTCTTGGGCCCATGTATGTCTCATCATTCCAGCTAAGCCTTATAGAAATGTTGTCTACCTCATAGATCCTATCCTCTGAGCTACACCTCAGTCATGTTTGGCTCCTCAAGATTTTCAAAGACTTTCTTCTCAGGAGTGTTCCTAGGTGTGACCCACCTACAAGCTAACTTGAAGGGGGATAACTAAGTACAAAGGAATAATAATCAAAGGAAAGCACACCAAAAAGAAGAGAGCACTGAGCAGAGGAGAGAATTATTAAAAGAACACATTTTAGAGCATCATAATGTTTACCACAGTCCCTGAAATCTGCTCAACCTCCCACAGTCACGCTTGTATATTCTGACCCTTGGGACACACATTTTAGGAAGGCAGTATCCTAAACTGTAGACTTTGAAGACTTGGTCTCCATGGAAATTAACTTCCTTTTTTTTCACATATAATAATTCTCTTTCAAGAACTTAGTTTTCCATTTATCATGGTCTAGCCTATAATCAATTGTTTCCTCTTTTATAGGTGCTATGCATTCCTCAATTTTTCACTGTGCTTGGTGTTTTCAGTTTTGTTCAGAAGAAATATAAAGAACTGTCAGAACCTATGTGGATATGTGGAAGTAGAGTTTCTAGACAGAGAGAACGTGAAGTGCAAAGGCTGTGGGATGGAAGTTCAGCAAGAAGGCTGGTTTGAGGTGGAGTGAAATGGGTGAAGTGGAAAGAGACAGGAGATTAAGGCATGGGGAGGATCAGGTAGGATTTTTTTTTTTTTTTTTTAAAGATTTATTTATTTATTTTATTTTTGGGCGGGGGTCGGGTTGGGAAGGGAAGGGAGCGGGCAGGCCACTTCTATTGGTCTTTCATTTCTCTATTCTCATCCGTCTTTGTTCCTTGGCTCCTGTGGGCCTCCCATCGCGGTGGTGTCTGTCGCTGCAGAGCACCGGCTCGGGCCTGGCCCCAAGTCTTTAGGACTACCTCTGATGTCCACCTACATCCAAGCCCTAAACTATGTGTAAGCCTCAAGGGTTTTTGCCATTGTCTGCTTAAAGGCTGAGTAGGACTGCTTGGTCCTTTCCACCTGCCGCCACATGGACTCTTGGGCCCATGTATGTCTCATCATTCCAGCTAAGCCTTATAGAAATGTTGTCTACCTCATAGATCCTATCCTCTGAGCTACACCTCAGTCATGTTTGGCTCCTCAAGATTTTCAAAGACTTTCTTCTCAGGAGTGTTCCTAGGTGTGACCCACCTACAAGCTAACTTGAAGGGGGATAACTAAGTACAAAGGAATAATAATCAAAGGAAAGCACACCAAAAAGAAGAGAGCACTGAGCAGAGGAGAGAATTATTAAAAGAACACATTTTAGAGCATCATAATGTTTACCACAGTCCCTGAAATCTGCTCAACCTCCCACAGTCACGCTTGTATATTCTGACCCTTGGGACACACATTTTAGGAAGGCAGTATCCTAAACTGTAGACTTTGAAGACTTGGTCTCCATGGAAATTAACTTCCTTTTTTTTCACATATAATAATTCTCTTTCAAGAACTTAGTTTTCCATTTATCATGGTCTAGCCTATAATCAATTGTTTCCTCTTTTATAGGTGCTATGCATTCCTCAATTTTTCACTGTGCTTGGTGTTTTCAGTTTTGTTCAGAAGAAATATAAAGAACTGTCAGAACCTATGTGGATATGTGGAAGTAGAGTTTCTAGACAGAGAGAACGTGAAGTGCAAAGGCTGTGGGATGGAAGTTCAGCAAGAAGGCTGGTTTGAGGTGGAGTGAAATGGGTGAAGTGGAAAGAGACAGGAGATTAAGGCATGGGGAGGATCAGGTAGGATTTTTTTTTTTTTTTTTTAAAGATTTATTTATTTATTTTATTTTTGGGCGGGGGTCGGGTTGGGAAGGGAAGGGAGCGGGCAGGCCACTTCTATTGGTCTTTCATTTCTCTATTCTCATCCGTCTTTGTTCCTTGGCTCCTGTGGGCCTCCCATCGCGGTGGTGTCTGTCGCTGCAGAGCACCGGCTCTGGGCGCATGTGTGCCAGAGCTCCGGCTCAGTGATTGGACACATCAGTCCAGCCGCTCCGCGGCACGTGGGATCTTCCCAGGCCAGGGATCGAACCGGTGCCCCTTGCACTGCAAGGCGGTGTCCTTACCCACTGGCCCACCAGGGGAAGCCCCAGGTAGGACTTTTAAAAGCACATTAATCAGACTTTTTCTTTGGAGGATTTTTGAAAGAGGATACAAAACTCAGTAAGTGTGAAGAATCATTTCTACATTCCCTCCTGTTGAGCAATTTTCTCAGTTCCAATCTGTCTTTGATTAATGTCAGACTGACTCCAGAAAAACAACATGTTGCTTTACAAAAAGTTTTCTTGGATTACAAAGCATTGAGAATGTACTTAAATGTCTAAAAAACTATCAGTGGCTTTTTATTTAATTTCATGTAATAGGAAATCCAATCCAAAGGGTTTAAGAACAAAAGGAAAATAATTGCTTCATGTGTCTAAAAAATTCAGTCTCTGGCTTCTGTTTTATCTTGACCAGGGACCAAATAATGTCACATGGCTCCGAATTCTTTGTTTCTGTTTCTCGTGTTCCTGTACTGTCAGATGCCACATCTTCTCTTTGGAAGTGGCTGCTCTAACTCCAGACTTAGATGATCTCTCAATCAAAACCAGTGGAAAGGAGCACGAGATTTTGGGAAGTTCCAACATCATACTAATTCTGACCCACAAAACTTCCTAAACATATGGTTCCAGAAGGCAATGATCTAGGGAATAAAATACTTACTTCTTTTGGTATGGATCACTTTCTCCCCTCCAGTAGAGCATCTCTGAATGAATCTCCAAATGGCAGTACTAGAAATAAAATGAACTGATATTGAATAGCAAACAAACACAACCAAGGAAATTTCCATTCGTCTACCATCTTCCCATTCAATCATCTTCAATAAAAGCTCTGCCTACATAATAAACCTATGCCTATGTCCCATTGAAAACACACTCTCCTCTATCTTCCCAAAGTATTAATAATAACACTTAAATTTCCATTCATTTACAGATACAGCTCAAAGTCAAAAGTATCTGTTTAGTGTACAGTCTTCTCAGTCAGACCTCTCTCTGACTCCTCCGTGCCCAGAGAACTAACACTTAAAAGTTTAATGAATTCCCAAACATCTGAAACATACTTTTCCCCCTAGGCTGTCATTAGAGAAGGGGAAAAACAAAAAGCATTTTCTGGTACATAACTTACATTGTACCTTATGTGAAGGATAAGGCAAGGATCCCTCTGTCTAGAAGTAGAATCCAGTTTCTTGATCAGTGAATCTGGTTGTTCTAGATCTGCTCTCTGTAAGGATCTCTTTCTTCCACTGTTGAGGAGAAAATCACAAGTCAGTAAACTACTTCTTCCCTGTGGAGATAACAGAAAAACAACATGTTGCTTTACAAAAAGTTTTCTTGGATTACAAAGCATTGAGAATGTACTTAAATGTCTAAAAAACTATCAGTGGCTTTTTATTTAATTTCATGTAATAGGAAATCCAATCCAAAGGGTTTAAGAACAAAAGGAAAATAATTGCTTCATGTGTCTAAAAAATTCAGTCTCTGGCTTCTGTTTTATCTTGACCAGGGACCAAATAATGTCACATGGCTCCGAATTCTTTGTTTCTGTTTCTCGTGTTCCTGTACTGTCAGATGCCACATCTTCTCTTTGGAAGTGGCTGCTCTAACTCCAGACTTAGATGATCTCTCAATCAAAACCAGTGGAAAGGAGCACGAGATTTTGGGAAGTTCCAACATCATACTAATTCTGACCCACAAAACTTCCTAAACATATGGTTCCAGAAGGCAATGATCTAGGGAATAAAATACTTACTTCTTTTGGTATGGATCACTTTCTCCCCTCCAGTAGAGCATCTCTGAATGAATCTCCAAATGGCAGTACTAGAAATAAAATGAACTGATATTGAATAGCAAACAAACACAACCAAGGAAATTTCCATTCGTCTACCATCTTCCCATTCAATCATCTTCAATAAAAGCTCTGCCTACATAATAAACCTATGCCTATGTCCCATTGAAAACACACTCTCCTCTATCTTCCCAAAGTATTAATAATAACACTTAAATTTCCATTCATTTACAGATACAGCTCAAAGTCAAAAGTATCTGTTTAGTGTACAGTCTTCTCAGTCAGACCTCTCTCTGACTCCTCCGTGCCCAGAGAACTAACACTTAAAAGTTTAATGAATTCCCAAACATCTGAAACATACTTTTCCCCCTAGGCTGTCATTAGAGAAGGGGAAAAACAAAAAGCATTTTCTGGTACATAACTTACATTGTACCTTATGTGAAGGATAAGGCAAGGATCCCTCTGTCTAGAAGTAGAATCCAGTTTCTTGATCAGTGAATCTGGTTGTTCTAGATCTGCTCTCTGTAAGGATCTCTTTCTTCCACTGTTGAGGAGAAAATGGTTAATCACAAGTCAGTAAACTACTTCTTCCCCTGTGGAGATAACAGAAAAAAATGACTTTCACCAGATGTCCTTACATACAGGAATTCCCTGCCTGTAAAATGTTTTAGTAGGATATTTTTGCCCCATCTATTTTTCTGATTGTAGGCAAATCTAAAATTTATGGGTTTTTACCTATACCTGGTGTTTGCTTGTATCTTTTGATATGAAGTTTAGTATAAAGTAAGATTTATGATTTGTATGCGTCCACTTTGACAATTCAGTCTATTGAGTTAATACAACTGTTTCCCATGACCATATATGAGATGCTTCCTGCAATTCTTTATCAGTATACTTCAGGTTCTGGAACCTGAGGATCACTTTAGGGTTTGAACAATCCTAGTCTCTTGTTTGTAAGGCTTGGAATTTCTCTAATAGTAGGGCTTCCCTCGTGGCTCACTCAGTATAGAATCCACCTGCACTGCAGGAGAGCCAGATTTTATCCCTGGATCGGGAAGATCCCCTGGAGAAGGAAATGGTAACCCACTCCAGTATTCTTGCCTGGGAAATCCCATGGACAGAGGAGCCCGGTAGGCTACAGTTCATGGGGTCGCAAGAGTCGGACACAATTTAGTGACTAAACCCCCACCAAAATGTATTTAAACTCTTGGTATACTTTTTTTTTTTAATTAGAAAAACTTTTTTCCCCCAATTTCATGCCACAAGCTCTTTCTTATTATTTTTCATCCATCTTTATTCTTTGGCGTGTGTGGGCCTCCTACTGCACTGGCCTCTCTCCTTGCAGAGCACTGGCTCTGGGCACATATGCTCCAGAGCACTGGCTCGTAACGGGACACACTGGCCCAGCCGCTCCACAGCACATGCGATCTTCCCAGGCCAGGGATCAAACCGGTGTCCCTTGCATTGCAAGGTGGACTCTTTACCCACTGGACCACCAGGGAAGCCCCTCTTGGTATACTTTTAATCTATTTCCATTCACTCTATATCATAGGGTAGTAAACAAAGAGAATCAGTCTTTAAAACAGTAAATCACTCTTGGATTTCCTGTCTTCTAGAAATTGACTATGGCCACTGTTGTGACTTGAATTTGGTTCCCCTAAAAATATACTGAAATTAGAACTCTCTGTACCTCAGAATGTGACCTTATTTTCAAATGTTTTTTCACATATAATTAGTTAAGATGAGGTCGCACTATACTAAGTGGGTCCTTAATCCAATATTATAAATTAAGAAGAGGAAAGGAGACAAAGGCCCACGGACACACAGTCACACAGATATGATATGAGACACACACACACACACACACACACACACACACACACACACACACAGAGAAAGAGAGAGAGAGAGAGAATGCCATTGTGAATGGAGGCAGCGAGTAAAATGATACATCCCCAAATCAGAGAACACAAAAAGAATTGCCAACAGCTGCCAGAAGCCAGGAGGAAGTTATGAAATGGATTTTCCTTCTGTGCTTCCAGAGGAATCAACTCTGCCAACACCTTGATTTCCAACTTGTAGTCTCTGGAACCCTGAGACAATACATTTCTGTTGTTTTCAGCCATCCAAGTTTATGCATCTTGTTAAAGCAGCCCCAGGAACCTAATAAAGCCACAAATGCACTGCCAATCTCTTTGGCCTTGAGCTGACTTTTTTTTTTTAGTATTTGTGCCTCTGGACTGCATCTTCTCAATAGGAGCGATTTGTCTCTGCCTCAGGCAACGTTTGCTTAAATAGAAGAATGTGAAAGGGACGTGAGATACTAGATTACCATCTAGCATTCTTGGTAAATCTCCCACCTTTGATTTTGCTTGAGTCAGTGTTAGCTTGGAGCAGAGAATCTGGTATGCCAATCCCTGCCAATCCTGCTACTAGCAACAGCTATTAGGATCCTTATACTAATATTCTGTGATGTGCTTGCAGAGAGAATAGATATACTTTAAAACTTTCTCATCCTTGTTTGACCTTCCTAAAGGTTCTAACGAGTCAACTTTTTTTTTTTTTTTTTTTTTTTTATTTTTGGCCTTTTTTTTTTTTTTTTTTTTTTTTTTTTCTGGTTTTCTATTTGTTTATTTTCATCCATCTTCATTCTTTGGCCTGTGTGGGTGTCCCATCGCAGTGGCCTCTCTCATTGCAGAGCACTGGCTCTGGGCACATGCACACCAGAGTGCAGGCTCGTAATTGGACACACCGGTGCAGCCATTCCGTGGCATGTGGGATCTTCTCGGGCTAGGGACTGAACCGGTGCCCCTTGCACTGCAAGGCAGACTCTTTACCCGCTGGACCACCAGGGAAACCCCAGTCAACTTTTTAAAACAAAGTCTCTTCTCTGTTGCCTTGTTCAATGTAAGACATTTTGTTTAGCCAGTTGTAGAACACTTAAAATTGTTAACTTCCAAGACTTGGATTAAAAGGCCCACACTGTCCTTCATGCGACTTCATGAGCTTGACCAGACTACACAGGTCTAATATCTGTTCAAAAATTGGCACAATGACTCAGATATAGCTCAAGTTGCTTCCACTTTATTGTCTTTTCAGATGCAGTTTGACCAAATTTCCAACATCTCCGAGACCCAATTTCCTTCCTCAATGATTTGCCTACTGTCCTGACTCCATTCGTAAGTGGATCTCTCTTAATTGTGGGAAGATGGCTGCCACAAATATAAACTTACATTTTCTTTCATTTTAAGTCAGTAAAATGTTAACAAAATCATGGGCACTTCCATTGGTTTTGGTTTGGTCAAATTCCCATTCCCAGATGAAACACAGTAGATGGGTCAATACTGAATGCTGAATGACTTAGGTCTGAATCGTATGTGCCAGCTTCCACACCTCCAGAAACACATGGACTAATCATGAATGAGTACTAAATCTGCAAATGGCCATTTGCGAAATGGAGAAATTGAAGCTAGACAATCGGAAAATATGCACTATGAATAATGGAAAAAATTGGATTGAAATTGCATTAATAAAAAGGAATTTTGCTTGAGTCAGTGTTAGCTTGGAGCAGAGAATCTGGTATGCCAATCCCTGCCAATCCTGCTACTAGCAACAGCTATTAGGATCCTTATACTAATATTCTGTGATGTGCTTGCAGAGAGAATAGATATACTTTAAAACTTTCTCATCCTTGTTTGACCTTCCTAAAGGTTCTAACGAGTCATTTTTTTTTTTTTTTTTTAATTTTTGGCCTCTTTTATTGTTTTTTTTTTTTTTCTGGTTTTCTATTTGTTTATTTTCATCCATCTTCATTCTTTGGCCTGTGTGGGTGTCCCATCGCAGTGGCCTCTCTCATTGCAGAGCACTGGCTCTGGGCACATGCACACCAGAGTGCAGGCTCGTAATTGGACACACCGGTGCAGCCATTCCGTGGCATGTGGGATCTTCTCGGGCTAGGGACTGAACCGGTGCCCCTTGCACTGCAAGGCAGACTCTTTACCCGCTGGACCACCAGGGAAACCCCAGTCAACTTTTAAAACAAAGTCTCTTCTCTGTTGCCTTGTTCAATGTAAGACATTTTGTTTAGCCAGTTGTAGAACACTTAAAATTGTTAACTTCCAAGACTTGGATTAAAAGGCCCACACTGTCCTTCATGCGACTTCATGAGCTTGACCAGACTACACAGGTCTAATATCTGTTCAAAAATTGGCACAATGACTCAGATATAGCTCAAGTTGCTTCCACTTTATTGTCTTTTCAGATGCAGTTTGACCAAATTTCCAACATCTCCGAGACCCAATTTCCTTCCTCAATGATTTGCCTACTGTCCTGACTCCATTCGTAAGTGGATCTCTCTTAATTGTGGGAAGATGGCTGCCACAAATATAAACTTACATTTTCTTTCATTTTAAGTCAGTAAAATGTTAACAAAATCATGGGCACTTCCATTGGTTTTGGTTTGGTCAAATTCCCATTCCCAGATGAAACACAGTAGATGGGTCAATACTGAATGCTGAATGACTTAGGTCTGAATCGTATGTGCCAGCTTCCACACCTCCAGAAACACATGGACTAATCATGAATGAGTACTAAATCTGCAAATGGCCATTTGCGAAATGGAGAAATTGAAGCTAGACAATCGGAAAATATGCACTATGAATAATGGAATTAAAATATTTTTATTGATTGGTATTTGAAAAATAATGCATTAATTAAAAAATAAAAATCACTACGTCTGAGATAAACATTTGCAGGTCCATCAAAAGATAAGTGAACAAAGACTATAGTATATCTATACAATGGAATACTATTTAGGAATAAAAAGAAATGCACTAATGATACATGTAGCAATTGGGATGAATCTCAAAATAATTATTCTAAGTGTATTGTAGACAGCTTGGGGTGCTGTAACAAAATGTCATACACTGGGTGGCTTAAAAAATAAACATTTATTTCTGACAGTTTTGGAGGCTGAGAAGTTCAAGATTGAAGAGCCAGCAGGTTTGGTTCCTTGTGAAAACCCTCTCCCTGGCATGCAGAAGAGCACCTTTATGTTGTATCCTCATATGGTCAGTTAGAGAAGGAAATGGCAACCCACTCCAGTATTCTTGCCTGGAAAATCCCATGGCGAGAGGAGCCTGTCCATGGCAGGCCACAGTCCATGGGGTCACAGAGTCAGACATGACTGAGCAACTGAGCACGTACGGAGAGGAGAGAAGGAAGTAGAGTCCTTCTACTTCTACTTCTAAGGACATTAATCGCACTGTGGAGGTCCCACCATCAAGGCTTCATCTAAACCTAATTACCTTCCAAAGGTTCTACCTTTAAAAATCATCACATTAAGAGTTAGGGCTACAACATATAGTTTTGGTGCAAAATTTCAGAGTGAAAAGAAATCTGCCAAAATGCCTATGAAATTGAAAAAAAGGTAAATTAATTCATAGAGGCAGAAAGCAGACAGGTAGTTTAGTGATAAGGCTAGAAGGGAGGAATGGAACTGGAAAAGGGACAAAGGGCCTGAGGAACTTTTGAGGGGTGGTTCACTATTATAACTGTGGTGATTCTTTCACAGGTGCTTTATACTGGTTTTTTTTTTAAAAATTTTTCATGAACTTTTTTTTAAAATGATAGGTTCTTTTAGAGCACTGCTTAGGTCTGAATCGTATGTGCCAGCTTCCACACCTCCAGAAACACATGGACTAATCATGAATGAGTACTAAATCTGCAAATGGCCATTTGCGAAATGGAGAAATTGAAGCTAGACAATCGGAAAATATGCACTATGAATAATGGAATTAAAATATTTTTATTGATTGGTATTTGAAAAATAATGCATTAATTAAAAAATAAAAATCACTACGTCTGAGATAAACATTTGCAGGTCCATCAAAAGATAAGTGAACAAAGACTATAGTATATCTATACAATGGAATACTATTTAGGAATAAAAAGAAATGCACTAATGATACATGTAGCAATTGGGATGAATCTCAAAATAATTATTCTAAGTGTATTGTAGACAGCTTGGGGTGCTGTAACAAAATGTCATACACTGGGTGGCTTAAAAAATAAACATTTATTTCTGACAGTTTTGGAGGCTGAGAAGTTCAAGATTGAAGAGCCAGCAGGTTTGGTTCCTTGTGAAAACCCTCTCCCTGGCATGCAGAAGAGCACCTTTATGTTGTATCCTCATATGGTCAGTTAGAGAAGGAAATGGCAACCCACTCCAGTATTCTTGCCTGGAAAATCCCATGGCGAGAGGAGCCTGTCCATGGCAGGCCACAGTCCATGGGGTCACAGAGTCAGACATGACTGAGCAACTGAGCACGTACGGAGAGGAGAGAAGGAAGTAGAGTCCTTCTACTTCTACTTCTAAGGACATTAATCGCACTGTGGAGGTCCCACCATCAAGGCTTCATCTAAACCTAATTACCTTCCAAAGGTTCTACCTTTAAAAATCATCACATTAAGAGTTAGGGCTACAACATATAGTTTTGGTGCAAAATTTCAGAGTGAAAAGAAATCTGCCAAAATGCCTATGAAATTGAAAAAAAGGTAAATTAATTCATAGAGGCAGAAAGCAGACAGGTAGTTTAGTGATAAGGCTAGAAGGGAGGAATGGAACTGGAAAAGGGACAAAGGGCCTGAGGAACTTTTGAGGGGTGGTTCACTATTATAACTGTGGTGATTCTTTCACAGGTGTTTTATACTGTTTGAACTTAAAATTATACAATTTAAATATTCCACTTTTCAAAATGAATACTCTGGTTATTCCATGAACGTTTTGGTTATTTGTTGGGATTCTAATAATCCCGCTAAGAATACTCTTGGTTCTTTTAGAGCACATTATATGCATTTCTTTTGTCTATACAACTTGGAGTGGAATTACTAGGTCATGGACATTTAAACAACCCTCAAAAGTTCCCTAGGGCTTCCCAGGTGGCATAGTGGTAAAGAGTCCACCTGCCAATCCAGGAAACACAAGACACACGTGTTTGATCCCTGGGTCAGGAAGATCTCCTGGAGGAGGGAATGACAATCCACTCTGGTATTCTTGTCTGGAAAATCCCATGGACAGCAAGGCATGGTAGGCCACAGTCCATGGGGTTTCAGAGTTGGACATGACTGAGCTACTGAGCACAAGCACAAAAAAATTCCCTCGGGCTCCTTTGCTCCTGTCCTAACCTTGTAGTTCTGGCATCCACTGTAGATGACTGCCATCTGAGATTTCACGTAAATGAAATTATAATGTATTCTTGTGTACGGCTTCATGTGTTCAGATTCATCTATGCAGTTATATATGTCAGGCTTTTTTTTTTTTAAGTGCTGAAACATATTTCGTTGTTTGACAAACTTATTTATCCCTTTACCTACTGTACATTTAGGTTGCTTCCAGTTTTGTGCTACTATAAAAAAAAAAGCTGCTAAGTACATCATCTTTTGGAATTTACTTAGGTTTCCTGTGTCCCTTTACCTACTTGATACATTTAGGTTGCTTCCAGTTTTGTGACTTAAGGCTACTAAACCTAATTACCTTCCAAAGGTTCTACCTTTAAAAATCATCACATTAAGAGTTAGGGCTACAACATATAGTTTTGGTGCAAAATTTCAGAGTGAAAAGAAATCTGCCAAAATGCCTATGAAATTGAAAAAAAGGTAAATTAATTCATAGAGGCAGAAAGCAGACAGGTAGTTTAGTGATAAGGCTAGAAGGGAGGAATGGAACTGGAAAAGGGACAAAGGGCCTGAGGAACTTTTGAGGGGTGGTTCACTATTATAACTGTGGTGATTCTTTCACAGGTGTTTTATACTGTTTGAACTTAAAATTATACAATTTAAATATTCCACTTTTCAAAATGAATACTCTGGTTATTCCATGAACGTTTTGGTTATTTGTTGGGATTCTAATAATCCCGCTAAGAATACTCTTGGTTCTTTTAGAGCACATTATATGCATTTCTTTTGTCTATACAACTTGGAGTGGAATTACTAGGTCATGGACATTTAAACAACCCTCAAAAGTTCCCTAGGGCTTCCCAGGTGGCATAGTGGTAAAGAGTCCACCTGCCAATCCAGGAAACACAAGACACACGTGTTTGATCCCTGGGTCAGGAAGATCTCCTGGAGGAGGGAATGACAATCCACTCTGGTATTCTTGTCTGGAAAATCCCATGGACAGCAAGGCATGGTAGGCCACAGTCCATGGGGTTTCAGAGTTGGACATGACTGAGCTACTGAGCACAAGCACAAAAAAATTCCCTCGGGCTCCTTTGCTCCTGTCCTAACCTTGTAGTTCTGGCATCCACTGTAGATGACTGCCATCTGAGATTTCACGTAAATGAAATTATAATGTATTCTTGTGTACGGCTTCATGTGTTCAGATTCATCTATGCAGTTATATATGTCAGGCTTTTTTTTTTTTAAGTGCTGAAACATATTTCGTTGTTTGACAAACTTATTTATCCCTTTACCTACTGTACATTTAGGTTGCTTCCAGTTTTGTGCTACTATAAAAAAAAAAAAAAAGCTGCTAAGTACATCATCTTTTGGAATTTACTTAGGTTTCCTGTGTCCTGATACATAATCTACCCACTTTGTGTCAACTATTTCTTTGCCCCGTCTCCATTACATTTCATTGGAGTGACTTTCTTCTGATTACCAGTCATAATTTTTTTGTGTGTATTAATTATAGTATTTAACCTAAGTCTCATAATCATACTTATTTACCCTACTGATGTCTTAAACTTGGACAATGTTTTGAGTATTTGAGTAGATACTAAACCATTAGCAAGATTTCACGTCCCTTGGACTCTACCTCCCTTCCTGCTTTAAGCTGGATATATTTTTTCTTTCTTATTCAGTAGGCAGGGTTTCCCTGGTGGCTCAGATGGTAAAGAATCTGCCTGTAATGCAGAAGTCCGGGTTCAATCCCTGGGTCAGGAAGATCCCCCGGAGAAGAGAAGGGCAACACACTCCAGTATTCTTGCCTGGAGAGTTTCATGCATAGAAGAGCCTAGTGGACTACAGTAAATAGGTTGCAAAGAGTCAGACACTACTGAGCAACTAACATTCTGCATGCATGTGATTTGGAAGGATGGGGGAAGAGGGATGAATCCCTGTGGCTCAGATATTCTGTAGACCATTGAATTCATAGTTTAGGAGCTTAGAGAAAATTTAAGCAGGAAATTTGTAATCACATATAGCTACAACCTCTGCTTCAAGACAAGAGGGGAGGAAGAGTGGAAGAGAGTACTAAAATCTAAGGTATGGGCAGAGAAAAAGCCTGCAAATGACCCTGTAGCTTCCACTAAGGAAGTGGTATCATATAAAGAGACCATGTAAAATGTACACACAGCGAAGGTCCAGTTCTGTTAACAACCCAGGACTGCTGATTCCACGTCCAAACGGCAGTCACCCGGCCTGCTAGAGTCCACCAAACACAGAACTCTGGTCGAGTGGCCTTGTGGTTACAACTTCTTTTTGTGGCCCCTTTCAACTCTAAGCATATTTCTCCCTCAATTCTTAGCAAGAATGATGGAGAAACTCCACAGCCCTCAAGCAACACCTACTACACTGCGTGCAAGTTTACAAAGCAAGGCTCACTCGATTTAAGTGTTGAGATATCCATCCATTAATCAGACTATGTTCCTGATATCAGAAACTAAAGCCACACAGGAGGAATGAATAAAGAAGACTGAGTTTTAATCAAGAAAGTTTTTAAGAAAGGGTAAACTAGAACAGCTTGCTAAGAGGTTATCCTGTTCAAGGCAGAAACACGAGGGTAACAGGTTCTTACAGAACATTAAATGCTCCTTGATGGGAAACATGCTATCCATTACTATAGTCACAGAATTCATCAAGAAAGTAAGTTCTAAAGCACATGAGTTTGCCTGAAGTCAAGACTTTAGAGGCTTTTATGTGTTAATGTTTCATCTTATGCTACCTCCTAATGGCAGTGAACAGTAAAGAGTGAGGTAGTATCTTTTTAAGGTATCTTAGTTTGAGATATTACCTCCACTAACACATATATAAATCAAATAAAACACATTAAATACAAGTCTGAACCTTGCAATTACATTAATTAATAACATATTATTTACTTCTGTTTATTGATTATGCTAAAGCCTTTGATTGTGTGGATCACAATAAACTGTGGCATATTCTTAAAGAGATGGGAATATCAGACCACCTTATCTGCCACCTGAGAAACCTGTATGTAGGACAAGAAGCAACAGTTAGAAATGGACATTGAACAACAGACTGGTTTCAGATTGGGAAAGGAGTACTTCAAGGCTGTATACCCTGTTTATTTAACTTATATGCAGCGTACATCATGGAAAATGCTGGGCTGGATGAAGCACAAGCTGGAATAAAGATTGCCAGGAGAAATGTCAACAACCTCAGATATGCAGATGACACCAATTCAATGGCAGAAAGTGAAGAAAAACTAAAAAGCCTCTTGATGAAGGTATAAGGGTAAAATGAAAAAGCTGGTTTAAAATTCAACATTCAAAAACTAGTATCATTGCATCCAGTCCTATCACTTCATGGCAGACAGATGGGGAAAATGTGGAAACAGTGTCAGATTTCATTTCCTTGGGCTTCAAAATCAATGTCAACGGTGACTGGCGCCGCAAAATTAAAATACATTTGCTCCTTCGAAGAAGAGCTATGTCAAAACTAGACAGTGTTTTAAAAAGTAGAGACATCACTTTGCTGACAAAGGTCTGTATCGTCAAAGGTATGGTTTTTCCTCTAGTCGTATGTGGATGTGAGAGTAGGACCATAAAGAAGGCTGAGCACCAAAGGAATGATGCTTTTGAACTGTGGTGCTGGAGAAGACTCTTGAGAGTCCCCTGGACATTAAGGAGATCAAACCAGTCAATCCCAAAGGAAATCTACCCTGAATATTCATTGGAAGAACTGATGCTGAAGTTGAAGCTTGAATACTTTGGCCACCTGATGGGAAGAGCCAACTCACTGGAAAGGACCCTGATGCTGGCAGAGATTGACAGTAAAGAAGGGAGCAACAGAGAATGAGATGGTTGGATGGCATCACTGACTCAAGGGGTATGTGTTTAAGCAAACTCAGGGATATAGTGATGGACAGAGAAGCCTGCTGTGCTACAGTTCATAAGGTCGCAAAGAGTTGAAAGCAACTTAGTGACTGAGGACGATTATTACTAGTCTCAAACACTTATTTACTTTTTGTTTATTGATTATGCTAAAGCCTTTGATTGTGTGGATCACAATAAACTGTGGCATATTCTTAAAGAGATGGGAATATCAGACCACCTTATCTGCCACCTGAGAAACCTGTATGTAGGACAAGAAGCAACAGTTAGAAATGGACATTGAACAACAGACTGGTTTCAGATTGGGAAAGGAGTACTTCAAGGCTGTATACCCTGTTTATTTAACTTATATGCAGCGTACATCATGGAAAATGCTGGGCTGGATGAAGCACAAGCTGGAATAAAGATTGCCAGGAGAAATGTCAACAACCTCAGATATGCAGATGACACCAATTCAATGGCAGAAAGTGAAGAAAAACTAAAAAGCCTCTTGATGAAGGTATAAGGGTAAAATGAAAAAGCTGGTTTAAAATTCAACATTCAAAAACTAGTATCATTGCATCCAGTCCTATCACTTCATGGCAGACAGATGGGGAAAATGTGGAAACAGTGTCAGATTTCATTTCCTTGGGCTTCAAAATCAATGTCAACGGTGACTGCAGCCACAAAATTAAAAGACACTTGCTCCTTCGAAGAAGAGCTATGTCAAAACTAGACAGTGTTTTAAAAAGTAGAGACATCACTTTGCTGACAAAGGTCTGTATCGTCAAAGGTATGGTTTTTCCTCTAGTCGTATGTGGATGTGAGAGTAGGACCATAAAGAAGGCTGAGCACCAAAGGAATGATGCTTTTGAACTGTGGTGCTGGAGAAGACTCTTGAGAGTCCCCTGGACATTAAGGAGATCAAACCAGTCAATCCCAAAGGAAATCTACCCTGAATATTCATTGGAAGAACTGATGCTGAAGTTGAAGCTTGAATACTTTGGCCACCTGATGGGAAGAGCCAACTCACTGGAAAGGACCCTGATGCTGGCAGAGATTGACAGTAAAGAAGGGAGCAACAGAGAATGAGATGGTTGGATGGCATCACTGACTCAAGGGGTATGTGTTTAAGCAAACTCAGGGATATAGTGATGGACAGAGAAGCCTGCTGTGCTACAGTTCATAAGGTCGCAAAGAGTTGAAAGCAACTTAGTGACTGAGGAACGATTATTTACTACTGTCTCAAACAATTTAAATATATCATGTTTAATATAAAAATATACTGCAGGGGCTTCCCTGGTGGTCCAGTAGGTAAGGATACTGCCCTGCAGTGCAAGGGGCTACAGTGTGATCCCTGGTCTGGGAAGATCCCACGTGCTGTGGAGTGGCTGGCCGGATGTGTTCAACTACTGAGTCAGAGCTCTGGAGCACACACGCCCAGAGCAGGTGCTCTGCAATGAGACAGGTCACTGCGATGGGAGGCCCACACAGGCCAAAGAACAAAGATAAATAAATGAAAGATCAATAGAAGTGGCCAAAAAAAGAAAAAAAAAAAAGCTAAAAAAAAAAAATTTTCTATTTGTTGAATTTATTTAAATAAACCAATTAAAAAATGTCATAGGGCTTCCCTGGTGGTTCAGTGGATAAGAACACTGCCGTGCAGTGCAAGGGGCGCCGGTTCGATCCCTGGCCTGGGAAGATCCCACGTGCCGCGGAGCGGCTGGACTGCTGTGTCCAATTACCGAGCCGGAGCTCTGGAGCGCATGCGCCCAGAGCCGGCGCTCTGCGACAACAGAGGCCACCGCGATGGGAGGCCCACACAGGCCAAAGAACAAAGATAAATAAATGAAAGATCAATAGAAGTGGCCAAAAAAAGAAAAAAAAAAAAGCTAAAAAAAAAAAATTTTCTATTTGTTGAATTTATTTAAATAAACCAATTAAAAAATGTCATAGGGCTTCCCTGGTGGTTCAGTGGATAAGAACACTGCCGTGCAGTGCAAGGGGCGCCGGTTCGATCCCTGGCCTGGGAAGATCCCACGTGCCGCCGAGCGGCTGGACCGATGTGTCCAATTACCGAGCCGGAGCTCTGGAGCGCATGCGCCCAGAGCTGGTGCTCTGCGACAACAGAGGCCACTGCGATGGGAGGCCCACACGGGCCAAAGAACAAAGATGGATGAAACTAGACAAATGAAAGACCAATAGAAGTAGCCCTCCTGCTCCCCTCCCTCCCACCCCCCAACAAATAAATAAATAAATAAATAAATCTTTAAAAAAGTCAAAAAAAAAAAAAAGTCATAGAATTAAACAAAATTTCTGACATAGAAACATACTGTCATATTCCTGAAACAGAGGCGGATACCTGGTATAAGAGTTAAAAACTGCTTTTTGAAAAGCTGTTCATAAAGGTCAGTCTTCATCAAAACTGAAAATATTTTGACTCTTCAGCTTTTCTAGTCTGACAATGCGATACTATCAAACTATGAAAGAAAGTGTTAGTCCCTTAGTCCTATCCGACTCTTTGTGACACCATGGACTATAGCTATCCAGGTTCCTCTGTCCATAAAGTTCTCCATGCAAGAATACTGAAGTGGGTAGCTATTCCCTTCTTCAGGGAATCTTCCTAACCCAGGGTTTAAACCCACGTCTCCTGCCTTGGCAGGTGGATTCTTTACCTCTGAGCTACGAGGAAAGCCCATCAAACTATAATTGAATATAATAAAGGCAATATTGGATGGATTCATCTGTACCACTGGTTACACAGGTGTTAAAACTGTTTCACTCCTGGTGACACATAAAAACAATTTAGCCTATCACATCCAATAATTTTCATGGCTTAAAAAAAAAAAATCACAATTCACTGAGTGATGTTAATTATGACTGGTCAAAACTTTGTGGTCAAAACTTTTGGTAAAAGTTATTTACAGTGTGCCTAGCTGAGCACACACTATTTATAGATACTTATCTATTACAATAGGAGACATATATCTATTGTAATACATACATATTACATACAGACAACATACATGTTACATATATATATATATATATATATATATATATATATACATATATATCTTTTTAATAACTTTATGAGGGAAAGTATTTCCCCCAACCTGCAGATGGGGAAACTGAGGACACATAGATTAAACAACCCCTCCTAAGTTATACTATTCAGCAAGAGTAATACTAGTATTTGAATCCAGGTAGATTGATAATTCAGCCTCCTAATTATTTCACTACACTGACTTCCAACTGTGCATGTATATACAATTTCACATTTGAATTTAATTATCTCATTTTCTTAATTGAGTTTCTGACACTTTGGAAAATATATCACTCTTAGGAACTAACTTAACACATACCCTTTCTCAGATCATTGCTAATAAAACACTCAATAGCTCTTTCTTTGTGGAGACTGACATTTTTGATATGAAAAAAAAATTCTCTGACAAAAAAATTTTTTTGGAAAATAATATCACTAACCTGGTATAAGAGTTAAAAACTGCTTTTTGAAAAGCTGTTCATAAAGGTCAGTCTTCATCAAAACTGAAAATATTTTGACTCTTCAGCTTTTCTAGTCTGACAATGCGATACTATCAAACTATGAAAGAAAGTGTTAGTCCCTTAGTCCTATCCGACTCTTTGTGACACCATGGACTATAGCTATCCAGGTTCCTCTGTCCATAAAGTTCTCCATGCAAGAATACTGAAGTGGGTAGCTATTCCCTTCTTCAGGGAATCTTCCTAACCCAGGGTTTAAACCCACGTCTCCTGCCTTGGCAGGTGGATTCTTTACCTCTGAGCTACGAGGAAAGCCCATCAAACTATAATTGAATATAATAAAGGCAATATTGGATGGATTCATCTGTACCACTGGTTACACAGGTGTTAAAACTGTTTCACTCCTGGTGACACATAAAAACAATTTAGCCTATCACATCCAATAATTTTCATGGCTTAAAAAAAAATCACAATTCACTGAGTGATGTTAATTATGACTGGTCAAAACTTTGTGGTCAAAACTTTTGGTAAAAGTTATTTACAGTGTGCCTAGCTGAGCACACACTATTTATAGATACTTATCTATTACAATAGGAGACATATATCTATTGTAATACATACATATTACATACAGACAACATACATGTTACATATATATATATATATATATATATATATATATATATACATATATATCTTTTTAATAACTTTATGAGGGAAAGTATTTCCCCCAACCTGCAGATGGGGAAACTGAGGACACATAGATTAAACAACCCCTCCTAAGTTATACTATTCAGCAAGAGTAATACTAGTATTTGAATCCAGGTAGATTGATAATTCAGCCTCCTAATTATTTCACTACACTGACTTCCAACTGTGCATGTATATACAATTTCACATTTGAATTTAATTATCTCATTTTCTTAATTGAGTTTCTGACACTTTGGAAAATATATCACTCTTAGGAACTAACTTAACACATACCCTTTCTCAGATCATTGCTAATAAAACACTCAATAGCTCTTTCTTTGTGGAGACTGACATTTTTTGATATGCTATTATATTTTTTCAACTTAACACTAAAAGGCAATTCAGGCTAGCATTTTAAAAAGTATCAATTTAATACTGAATATTTAAAAGTATGGCACACACAGACACCATAGAAATATAAAATACATACAATTACCAACTGTTTTATGAAACCTTAACATGGATGGTTGACATTTCCTAACAGAAAAAACTCTATAGACAAAGGTACCATATATATTTGAGGTTTCATTTTAAATATCATTTAGTCATGCAGACAATTAGGAGGTTTTTAAAAAAATAAATATGACAAATATATGGATTTTTGAAGTATAAATTGACATACAAATCTATATATTTTCATAATATTTTTCACTAAAACATCTTTAAAGAAGCATTCTGGAAAATGAAGTTAAGAAGTGAAATTAGATGAAAGGCATAAAATTTTAATAGAATTCAGTAATTCTATTAAATTACCAAATATCCATATAAAAGACATAATTGCAAACATATTTGTTTTATCCTCTAAGTTGCCAACCTCATAAAAATTACTTACTGGAATAACTGTTGTAAGACAAAACTCTCAATTCTGAATGTTAGTAAGGAAACACATTTAGGAACAATATGAGAAAAAGTGAATTCTTCCTTCTGAGAAGTAGTGAAGGAAAGAGTGGCCTAATTATACCTTGGGGATTGTCAAAGTTTTCTTAGAACTCCAAGAAGGTAGGTTCTTTTGTAAAATAGCAAGAACTAATACTACATCCCCTTACTAATGCATAGACCTATGATAAGCTTTCTTTTCCAAACTTGCAGATGCTCACAATTCTGAAACATGTTAGTTGATAACTAAGGTAAAATGTCCCTACCTTCCATTTCCCCAATATGGCAGCTCCAAAGGAAAAAAATTCATTGCCTGTTTCACCTGAACAGCTTGAATAAAATTTGTATTATGAATTTAAAGAGAAGAAATAATCACCTTACACATAAGCGAGCTTGATGGAATTTAAGATGGAATAAATAGTATGTATCAGAACAGCCTATTTCTTAATGGAAGTTAAAAACATCAAAACTTAATTGGATTATATCACTAGTTAAAGGTTAACAAGGAAGAGATAAGAGGATTTTCTTGAACTGATTTAGAGTAGTGGTCCTTAACCTTCACTACAAATTACAATCACTCTGATAGCCTTTGGAAAAACTGAAGCACAGCACTACTATTATAAGAAATTCAGATTTAATTGTTGTAGGGTGGGGTCTAGATGACTCTAATATGAAATGAAGGTTTAGAAACACTGATTTAGCAAAATCATTATTTACTCATGGTGAATTTATTTTTAAAATTTTCATTTAGTCATGCAGACAATTAGGAGGTTTTTAAAAAAATAAATATGACAAATATATGGATTTTTGAAGTATAAATTGACATACAAATCTATATATTTTCATAATATTTTTCACTAAAACATCTTTAAAGAAGCATTCTGGAAAATGAAGTTAAGAAGTGAAATTAGATGAAAGGCATAAAATTTTAATAGAATTCAGTAATTCTATTAAATTACCAAATATCCATATAAAAGACATAATTGCAAACATATTTGTTTTATCCTCTAAGTTGCCAACCTCATAAAAATTACTTACTGGAATAACTGTTGTAAGACAAAACTCTCAATTCTGAATGTTAGTAAGGAAACACATTTAGGAACAATATGAGAAAAAGTGAATTCTTCCTTCTGAGAAGTAGTGAAGGAAAGAGTGGCCTAATTATACCTTGGGGATTGTCAAAGTTTTCTTAGAACTCCAAGAAGGTAGGTTCTTTTGTAAAATAGCAAGAACTAATACTACATCCCCTTACTAATGCATAGACCTATGATAAGCTTTCTTTTCCAAACTTGCAGATGCTCACAATTCTGAAACATGTTAGTTGATAACTAAGGTAAAATGTCCCTACCTTCCATTTCCCCAATATGGCAGCTCCAAAGGAAAAAAATTCATTGCCTGTTTCACCTGAACAGCTTGAATAAAATTTGTATTATGAATTTAAAGAGAAGAAATAATCACCTTACACATAAGCGAGCTTGATGGAATTTAAGATGGAATAAATAGTATGTATCAGAACAGCCTATTTCTTAATGGAAGTTAAAAACATCAAAACTTAATTGGATTATATCACTAGTTAAAGGTTAACAAGGAAGAGATAAGAGGATTTTCTTGAACTGATTTAGAGTAGTGGTCCTTAACCTTCACTACAAATTACAATCACTCTGATAGCCTTTGGAAAAACTGAAGCACAGCACTACTATTATAAGAAATTCAGATTTAATTGTTGTAGGGTGGGGTCTAGATGACTCTAATATGAAATGAAGGTTTAGAAACACTGATTTAGCAAAATCATTAATTACTCATGGTGAATTTGATTTAAATAAATAATTCAAAATATGAACA
The DNA here is from genome assembly GCA_022376925.1 of Tragulus kanchil. Taxonomy (NCBI): domain Eukaryota; kingdom Metazoa; phylum Chordata; class Mammalia; order Artiodactyla; family Tragulidae; genus Tragulus; species Tragulus kanchil. The sequence goes on along the minus strand of JAIOJX010000004.1, from coordinate 236,232,364 downwards.
CTTCCTACACAATAGGCATTGTTCTAAGTTCTAATATGGAGGGAATTATTTTTTTCTGTAAAGACCATTGAATAATACTAATATACCTTTTATCTTTTGAATAGTTACATAATTTTATTAAAATATTATTCAAAGCTTTTATTATGGTCTGCTGGCATAAATATTTCCTTCTACTTTTCTGAACTATCCTCACTTGATACTATAAAAGAAGTTACCAAGCTCAAACTTCTAAAGATCTGTGCAGAGAATGTAACAATAACAATTTCATTTTTCAAGTCATAGTATATGAGGTATTCTCCACCATGCATCCAGAGTAACAAAGCTATAACTTAAAAAACTAAAATTAGGTATTGCTTTAATGCTTTACTGAATCAAAAATGAACTACCACTGGTTTCTGTGCTTGTATTACATTGCATAAAAAATAATCTATGACAGAGCCTCAGAGAAAGGGGGTCCTAATGCAGACCATGCTTCTTATGACCTTTTTATAAAACAATTCTTTAAGAAAAAGTTATAAGAATATGTTTTTGAATGATTAGAAATTAACTAGAAATTAGTCCAATAGTTAGATAACTGATAATTAGAATAATTAAAAACTAATAATTGATAATTCAACAATTAGAAATTATCTACAATAAAAGAAATACAGTTTTGGCAATGCTACATTATTAAAAATTAGTTACTATTCCAAGATGACAGCTTAAGCTTTAACATTTTAAAGTAAAACCAAACTATCTTAGGTATTATAAAATGCATTTTAACTCATAAAAATAGTGAGATATCAATTAATAAATCTGAGTTGTACCTACACTTCAGTTTTCAGCTTTAAGTGTTATCCCTAATGGAAGTTAAAAACATCAAAACTTAATTGGATTATATCACTAGTTAAAGGTTAACAAGGAAGAGATAAGAGGATTTTCTTGAACTGATTTAGAGTAGTGGTCCTTAACCTTCACTACAAATTACAATCACTCTGATAGCCTTTGGAAAAACTGAAGCACAGCACTACTATTATAAGAAATTCAGATTTAATTGTTGTAGGGTGGGGTCTAGATGACTCTAATATGAAATGAAGGTTTAGAAACACTGATTTAGCAAAATCATTAATTACTCATGGTGAATTTGATTTAAATAAATAATTCAAAATATGAACACTTCCTACACAATAGGCATTGTTCTAAGTTCTAATATGGAGGGAATTATTTTTTTCTGTAAAGACCATTGAATAATACTAATATACCTTTTATCTTTTGAATAGTTACATAATTTTATTAAAATATTATTCAAAGCTTTTATTATGGTCTGCTGGCATAAATATTTCCTTCTACTTTTCTGAACTATCCTCACTTGATACTATAAAAGAAGTTACCAAGCTCAAACTTCTAAAGATCTGTGCAGAGAATGTAACAATAACAATTTCATTTTTCAAGTCATAGTATATGAGGTATTCTCCACCATGCATCCAGAGTAACAAAGCTATAACTTAAAAAACTAAAATTAGGTATTGCTTTAATGCTTTACTGAATCAAAAATGAACTACCACTGGTTTCTGTGCTTGTATTACATTGCATAAAAAATAATCTATGACAGAGCCTCAGAGAAAGGGGGTCCTAATGCAGACCATGCTTCTTATGACCTTTTTATAAAACAATTCTTTAAGAAAAAGTTATAAGAATATGTTTTTGAATGATTAGAAATTAACTAGAAATTAGTCCAATAGTTAGATAACTGATAATTAGAATAATTAAAAACTAATAATTGATAATTCAACAATTAGAAATTATCTACAATAAAAAGAAATACAGTTTTGGAAATGCTACATTATTAAAAATTAGTTACTATTCCAAGATGACAGCTTAAGCTTTAACATTTTAAAGTAAAACCAAACTATATTAGGTATTATAAAATGCATTTTAACTCATAAAAATAGTGAGATATAAATTAATAAATCTGAGTTGTACCTACACTTCAGTTTTCAGCTTTAAGTGTTATAAAACCAACTGACTAATTTTTAAATCCTATACTAGGCTAATTATCTTTTTTCCAGCTGGACAGCAGGCCAAAAATGATGAAATTTTGGTTAAACTAAAATATATGAATGTAGAGGAAAAAATGCAGTTAACAGTTTAGTCTCTATATATGATGCAATTAAAACAGCATTAAAGTTTTATGAAAGCTGCTCAGCAGTAAAAATAAATACTTAATAAAAATATACACCTCAAGAAGATATCAAGAACTTAGTGCTTAAAAATAAACTTTATCACATTGCTTTGCCTTCAGTTAAAAAGAACTCAATTCAGCTATCTAATTAAGATGAAAAATTAAAATTCAAGTAACACTAGAAAGATAATACTAAAATGAAAGAGAAACTTACTGTTTTAACTCAAAAGTTTAATGAAGCTAGTTGCTAGGACTTTTTAATATGACTATAATCCTAGGAAACAGGAATAGTTTGGAAAATAAAAGTCAAGAGAGTCAATGATTATGTGGGGATTATGTGGTTCATGCCGTGAAACTCGGTACACACAAAAAATGGAAATACAGTATAAATGAGCACCATCAGAAATGTGCATGTATATACTTATTTAAAACTTTATCTGATTAAAAACTGCCATTTAGATAGTGAAGTTAAGGACAAGCACAGTTATTAAAATATTAATACATTCTTAAGCTAACATGTCATATGACTTATTTTAAAATGTTTTATCTGACGTCCCTTCTAAAAATCAAAAATGAATACAGTGCAAGGAAAGTCAGCCAGTATTGTTTTGTAGTGCAAAGTCCCTTAGTTAAATAGAAGTTTACAGAAGAAAAAAGAAATGTGTTCAATAGTGTTTTCAATTCATAGTCAGATTCCAACAGTTAAAGGGAAAATGAGGTTACCTAATCAATGTGAATTCAGAGTAAACAAGCACATGTTGGATCTGCCCCTATGGGATCATCATTCAGACCTTAGATTACTTTTAATTGAGAGTAGTCAGTATTATTCTGCTGAAAGAATCTTCCTTCTGTAAGAAAAGGTACAGACTTGCCACCTATTTACTATTTCTACTACAGTCAAAACTCAAAAAACTACTTTCATATATAATACATACCCTGGGGTAATGAAAGGGTCTTTAATGAAAATCTTATTTTGATCCTACGTAGAGGCAGCTCATGATAGACTGTTAGTATCCTTGCTATTTTTTCAAAGCTCCCAGTCAGTAAAAGATCACATGATATAGACTGAAGTTCTTTGAAACCACTGTCACATGATAAAGAATAATGCTATTCACCATTTAAAATACGTTCAATCTCTTCTAGTCTTTTTAAAGCAGCAACTCTTTTCTTTTCAATTTCTTTGATTTCCTTTGTTGTTTTGTAGGGGATTCCTTTGTCTGTAGTTTTTCCTAATTGTTTGCTGGATTTAGACTGACTTTCATTGTCATTTGTTTTTATTATCTGTGTAGGTTTGGGTTCACTTTTGATTTCTTTTACATTTTCAGTTGGAATTTTGTCTCCTTCTACACCTGAAGTCTTACCAGCTGGGAATACTGGCTGTTCTACAAAACTAGATGAAGAAATTTTATCCCTGACTATATTCAAGTGGCGCTGAATATATTCTTCATGTGGTGCTAATGCCAATGTTTCAACCAGGCATCTTTCAGCTTTTAGTAAGTCCTTCTCTTCAAAATAAACAACACATAGATTGTGTTTTCCTTGCACATTGGCTGGATCCATCTCTAAAATCTTTTCAAAACATTTTTTTGCTCCATGTATATCTTTCTTTTGATTCATCAGAATGTCTCCCTTTAAAATGAGACCTTTGATATGATCAGGGTAGTATTTGAGTAACTCTTCCAAGACTGGCAAAGCCATTAATTCCTTTGCAGTCTGAGAATACAGGAGAGCCAGATTAAACAAAGCACTTCTGAAGTCGGCTTGTAATTTTATGGCTTTCTTCATCCACATCTCTGCTTCAGTGTCCTTTTTGTCATCCATGGCAAGCATTCCCAAATTGAAATAACCATTAGCATCTTGTGGTTCTTCATTTATATAGCTTAGAAGTTTCTTGTTTGGTTCTTAATATAAACAAGCACATGTTGGATCTGCCCCTATGGGATCATCATTCAGACCTTAGATTACTTTTAATTGAGAGTAGTCAGTATTATTCTGCTGAAAGAATCTTCCTTCTGTAAGAAAAGGTACAGACTTGCCACCTATTTACTATTTCTACTACAGTCAAAACTCAAAAAACTACTTTCATATATAATACATACCCTGGGGTAATGAAAGGGTCTTTAATGAAAATCTTATTTTGATCCTACGTAGAGGCAGCTCATGATAGACTGTTAGTATCCTTGCTATTTTTTCAAAGCTCCCAGTCAGTAAAAGATCACATGATATAGACTGAAGTTCTTTGAAACCACTGTCACATGATAAAGAATAATGCTATTCACCATTTAAAATACGTTCAATCTCTTCTAGTCTTTTTAAAGCAGCAACTCTTTTCTTTTCAATTTCTTTGATTTCCTTTGTTGTTTTGTAGGGGATTCCTTTGTCTGTAGTTTTTCCTAATTGTTTGCTGGATTTAGACTGACTTTCATTGTCATTTGTTTTTATTATCTGTGTAGGTTTGGGTTCACTTTTGATTTCTTTTACATTTTCAGTTGGAATTTTGTCTCCTTCTACACCTGAAGTCTTACCAGCTGGGAATACTGGCTGTTCTACAAAACTAGATGAAGAAATTTTATCCCTGACTATATTCAAGTGGCGCTGAATATATTCTTCATGTGGTGCTAATGCCAATGTTTCAACCAGGCATCTTTCAGCTTTTAGTAAGTCCTTCTCTTCAAAATAAACAACACATAGATTGTGTTTTCCTTGCACATTGGCTGGATCCATCTCTAAAATCTTTTCAAAACATTTTTTTGCTCCATGTATATCTTTCTTTTGATTCATCAGAATGTCTCCCTTTAAAATGAGACCTTTGATATGATCAGGGTAGTATTTGAGTAACTCTTCCAAGACTGGCAAAGCCATTAATTCCTTTGCAGTCTGAGAATACAGGAGAGCCAGATTAAACAAAGCACTTCTGAAGTCGGCTTGTAATTTTATGGCTTTCTTCATCCACATCTCTGCTTCAGTGTCCTTTTTGTCATCCATGGCAAGCATTCCCAAATTGAAATAACCATTAGCATCTTGTGGTTCTTCATTTATATAGCTTAGAAGTCGTTTTCTAGCTTCAGGTCTGAGTTTAACTTCACCTAAGAGTATTTTTAAAAGAAAAAAAATTATATTGTTAGCAAATGAGTCAGTCTGAGGAATAAATGCACATGCAACTATCTAGATTATGAAAAGATAGCATAAAATTAACTGCTGTACTGAAATCAAACTGCACAAACCAAAACCCTCAAAGATTTCATAAGAAAGACAGTGTATTTGACGCACTGGATTGATAGCTCATTTTCTTCCCTTTAAATCAGTTAAAAGTGTCTCAAAAACTAAAAGGAGTGAAATATTTCTTGATAGCTTAGATCCTAACTGGGAGTCGAGGAAGAATAGAGAATTAAGAGGAAGATGCATGGAATTTGCCAACAAAGATATATATTCAATCATGATTCTGTTAATATTGTGACTTTATGCACTAAAATTTTATTTATCTGTGTTAACCTACTGAATCTTCTAAAAATTACATGAGACATTTAAAAAAGCTCAACAGTAACTATAATTGGATTAATAAAATGTTTTAGTCTTACTAAATTATATTTTGTATGTTATCTAAAATTTTTAGGACATTTCAAATATAAAAACATATCACTGTATCTAAAACCTATAAATAAAGATTTAGGAAGCCAACATTTATTATAACAATTTCTACTGCAAATAAATTTAAAAAATTCAACTTCTACAACTACACAATCCAGGGTGCAATCCTATGTTAAATTATCGGCACTTACCAAGATTACTAAGGCTAGCTAACTTATAAAATCATTAGTTTTCTAAATTTAGCTTTCTTGAATGCCAGGTATAAAGATTTTCCTTTATTCTTTTATTTGACAAAATGATGACTGAAGAAAATTTGAAATTGATAGGCAGGCTTAAGTTCTTGTCTTGGACTAGTCACTAGTCTAGCCATATGAACTTAGGGTACTTACTACATCTATTTGGTCCTCATTCTCTAATCTACAGAACAGATGACTGACAGAAATAAACTTGAAAATGCTCTTTAGTTAAAAGAGGGTCTTTGAGGGTAAAATCTGATTCTTAGATCTTTTGCAAAAGTTTTATAAAAGTATCTAGGATTTGATGTAAAGATTTTTTCAAACATAAACATTAGGGAAATTTTATTTACATATACTGAGCCATCTGGGAATCCTCATATATATATATATGGGGTAGTAGCCCATGGGTCGTAGCTTGCCAGGCTTGTCCATCCATGGAATTTTCCAGGCAAGAACACTGGAGTGGGTTGCCATTTCCCTCTCCATTAGTTTTGCTAAATTTATAGAAAACATAGGAAACTATAATAACATCTCAAAAAACAGTAAAACTGGACACAACAGGATATCCAAAGTATCTAGACTTCTAAATCAAAGAGGAAACAGAATACTATTTTGTATAAAATATATAATACTCTACATAGAAATAATTACCTAAAAATTCTTTTAGAGCTTTAGAATATTTATATGATGTTTATATATAAGGAATATATTTCCAGGTATAAAATGACAAAACACATAAGTAAAGCATTGCTTAATAGAATGGGAAATCAGTTTTAACATATATCAGAGAAAATTAAGTTAGTATTGTCATATATGCTAGGGCATATTACCTGAAAGGTTTATGTTAAGTATTTTAAATATTCTTATAGAAAATGTTTAACTATAGAAGCACTTTGAAAAAACATACCTGATTCTTGCATTAATATAGCAGAATTGAATAATGCTAGCTTATGCTTTGGATTTAGTTCTAAAGCATGATTAAAGTTTTTCAGTGCATCATTTGGTTCTTTAAGTTCAATATGAACAATCGCCAGGTTGTACCAAAGATCTGCATTGTTTCTGTCCAGCTCCAATGCTTTAAGATATGCTTCTTTTGCTTTGACAGGCTTATTCATTTTTAGAAGCAACTCTCCTCTGCGGAAAATCAAACACAAGCTTTACTTACTAATGTCCGTCTGTAGATACTATTTTTCGCAGGTTTTAAGCTTTCCCACATATTCAAAGCTTTCCTTTTAACTTAGGTTCTTACAACTTTTTTTTTGTCCCCAAAATAACTGAGACTTTCCTTAAATCTAAACATATTAATTTAGCAAATTTGGTTTGATACGTTTTCAAATATTATTAAAGAAGGAAAAGGCATGCCTGCTTCTAGAGGGCAAGATGTTGGGAGGTATCCAAGAAAGGGGAAGAGAGAAAATATATTCTTTGAATATCTTAAAAAACAGAAGAGTCTGCATCAGAAAAATGACAGAAACTAGAGGAAGTGGTCAATTTATCAGGAGATGAATACCATTTGAAGAAGGAAAATAAATATAGTAGTGATGGGGAAATTCCAGTATTCAAATCTTTGTCAGCAATATTTACCTATACAAAAAGCAGAACATCTGAAATTGTTCAGTTTTCTTCAATGAATTTGTAAAGGAATTAAAAAGTTGATTTGGTAGGATGGAAGGGCAATACTGCCACCTGTTGATGCTTTGAGGAACACATCTAGAACTGACTGGTTTGAAAATCATTTCAGAAATCATTCTAATATGGTTATAGTTTCTGTTATAGAACTTAAAAAAGTCATTTTTATGTATGTACAAATAAATTCAGTACTGAAATAAGAGTTACTTTTAATACTACACCTTCCTAAAGCATTAGCATAGCCATGAAGTTAAACAAGCTACTAATATTCACCTTTCTAGAATAAGTGTCCAAAATGTGATTTTAAAAATAAATGCAGAGTTTGTTAAGTATTTCCTTATACGTTAACATAAACAGGTTTTATTTACAGATACCACATCACTAAACTTAGTAAACTTCAGCATGTAGTAGATAAGGCAGAACAAAGACAGCTTCTAGGTTATGAACAAATTTTATTTCAAAAAAACTTAAAATTTCAATGCATCTTCCCCATATAAACAATGTAATAAACTATAATTAGGTTTCTGGAACAGAATGCAAAACAAAGTTTACCATAAACTTCTCCTCAAATATAATACAATGATAACACATGAGAAAAGTATAAAATTCTAACACATATTGACAATTTTTTTTACTGACAACTGACTGAAGCTTTTTTGTAGTAAAAACATCAATAAACAGTCAATTCTCAGTATTAAGAAAGCTCTTGATAGCTGAATATTACATAATTATTTCTTAATTATTTCATATATAATGAATCCTTAATTACATAATTTTTAATTCTATAATAGTAAGATCCTATAACAATTAAGCAATAACTTCTTGTAAAAATACCAATTATTCTGTTAAATTAAAGAAGTAATTATAAAAGGTCAACTTTTTAAGCAAAAATGAATCTGGTGATGAGAAGCAAAGAAACCAAGGAGCTTTTTCTACGCTTTCTTTTGTATAAACAAATCTAAGTTTGCTGTTTTAAGTTATGGATTCTCCTGTCAGTTTATAATCAAATCAATTAAATCTGTTAGTCTAAAACAGGTATGTTTCTATATTCTTGGTTGCCAACTAAGGTTTTCTAAAGAAAAAAAAGTCAAATTAGTCACAATCTTTTTACAGTGAAAGGCTAAAGTGAACTACAATACCTGCTAATGTAAGCCTGCTTGAAGTCTGGTCTCATGCTTATTGCTTGTCGGTACAGCTGGTCTGCTTCTTCCAGGCGGGACTCATTTGCTCGTATCAGGTTGGCCAGATTAATATAAACATTTAAGTGGTTAGGTGCAATTCTGGCTGCATACTTTTTACCAGGGATAATCTGTTAAAAAAAAGCATTTTTGTAAATTGGTGTTTCAGTACTAAATAAAATCTGAAGAAGTCCTAATGTCTTATTTAAAGTTTGCATAAAACAGAAAAAGATATACTGCTATATCTTCATATAAAACATAAAAATTTAAAATAATTTGCAGGAGTCACAAAATTTCATAAAATAATGTCTTGCAGCAATGAAGAATGTATTGTTTCCTTTGCTAGGTCAGTAAATTATTGTTAATTTTTATATATGTATTATTTTATGAAGTCATATAAATCAGAATTTCCAGAGGCTAAAGTCCCTTAGCATGTTAAGTCAGACCAGGAACGGAACTTCGGTCTTTTTTCTCTGTCTAGTATATTTGTTTCACCATGTCAACTTCCAAGTCGTCAGTAAAATATTCCCTGGCTGAGACATCAGGGTAGTAAATTGTACTTCAGAGCTTTACTATAAACCCTCACTTGTCTGGTGAGTTACGAAATAAATCCTCTGATTAACTATAAAAGGTATATGTGAATTCAAATTCTAAATGAACATAATAAATTATATTTGATAAAAGTATACCAAACATAATTTAATGTTAAAATCTTAGGACTGAAAGAGTTCTTAATATATCATGTAGTCTAACTTTGTTTTAAAAGCATTTGTCAAACTATCAATATCAAACAATTAACTCATTTTATTACTACAGCATTTATAAACTACAATTAAGAAAACTGTACCCCAGTATAAACTATCTTTTCTGATTATACACAGCTGGCAAAGGGCAGTGTCAGATTTTCTAGCCTTGACTTGTATTGTGATATCCAAGAAATCTTGTGCTTGCAACATTAGAGCAACCGACAGGCACAATATGGTAACAAATATATATCTACTCATTTTATCACTGTTTTCTTCATTTATTTTTTTGATAAGAGTAATGTTAAATTTAGTGTTTAATGTACATAAATAAAACTCTTCATTTAAAGTCACTTAACTCATGGATAAAAGATAAAGATTTTCCATCTGGATAATTCAATTCAATATAAACATCCAGCAGAGAAGACACAATAGAAATAATTTCTGACAACTTACTTGAGGCATCAGGGACTTAGCTGTCATATAAGATTCTTCAGCTTCTTTGGTTCTATTTAAATTTTTATAAGTTCTTCCTACATTCATGTGGGCACCAATATCATCTAAAATAAAATAAAAAATCATTTGTTGGCATAAAACAGAAAAAGATATACTGCTATATCTTCATATAAAACATAAAAATTTAAAATAATTTGCAGGAGTCACAAAATTTCATAAAATAATGTCTTGCAGCAATGAAGAATGTATTGTTTCCTTTGCTAGGTCAGTAAATTATTGTTAATTTTTATATATGTATTATTTTATGAAGTCATATAAATCAGAATTTCCAGAGGCTAAAGTCCCTTAGCATGTTAAGTCAGACCAGGAACGGAACTTCGGTCTTTTTTCTCTGTCTAGTATATTTGTTTCACCATGTCAACTTCCAAGTCGTCAGTAAAATATTCCCTGGCTGAGACATCAGGGTAGTAAATTGTACTTCAGAGCTTTACTATAAACCCTCACTTGTCTGGTGAGTTACGAAATAAATCCTCTGATTAACTATAAAAGGTATATGTGAATTCAAATTCTAAATGAACATAATAAATTATATTTGATAAAAGTATACCAAACATAATTTAATGTTAAAATCTTAGGACTGAAAGAGTTCTTAATATATCATGTAGTCTAACTTTGTTTTAAAAGCATTTGTCAAACTATCAATATCAAACAATTAACTCATTTTATTACTACAGCATTTATAAACTACAATTAAGAAAACTGTACCCCAGTATAAACTATCTTTTCTGATTATACACAGCTGGCAAAGGGCAGTGTCAGATTTTCTAGCCTTGACTTGTATTGTGATATCCAAGAAATCTTGTGCTTGCAACATTAGAGCAACCGACAGGCACAATATGGTAACAAATATATATCTACTCATTTTATCACTGTTTTCTTCATTTATTTTTTTGATAAGAGTAATGTTAAATTTAGTGTTTAATGTACATAAATAAAACTCTTCATTTAAAGTCACTTAACTCATGGATAAAAGATAAAGATTTTCCATCTGGATAATTCAATTCAATATAAACATCCAGCAGAGAAGACACAATAGAAATAATTTCTGACAACTTACTTGAGGCATCAGGGACTTAGCTGTCATATAAGATTCTTCAGCTTCTTTGGTTCTATTTAAATTTTTATAAGTTCTTCCTACATTCATGTGGGCACCAATATCATCTAAAATAAAATAAAAAATCATTTGTTGGCAAATACACTAACTACTGTCAGGTGTAAACTACTAAGAAGACATGTTTCTAGCAACAAACATTTAGGCCAAAAAAAAAAAAAAAAGAAATGCAAAAGCAGGCCATAGGTCCTCCTTTCTCCTTAAACCTCTTCTACTACAACTCATAACTTACGAGCAACCCTACACAAGAAAACTACCAAATAAAGTACTATACGAACAGAAGATACACATACGACATGAAAAAGCTATCTGAATGGCTCCTGGAAGGGTTAAGACATAAGATAGGAGAAATGAAGTTAACAAAAACTGACATCCTTCACGCCCGCGTCCCTGCTATTCTATGCCTTACTTCTATTTCCTTTATCACATGACTTTGGAACTCCACTCCAAAAGTACGTCTCAACTCTAAAAGTGAAAAGGATCACCATGATTCCCAGAATTATCTTAACTGTTATAAAGTACAAATATGCATCCATGGTGGGATAGGGGCAAAGAGACTGTTAAAAACACTTGGTGACTTTGTTTTTAAAAATTTTTTTGTGAACATGGTTGGAATGCAAGTTATCAGGATTTTGCAGTATTACTTAAGATGCAGCTGCTTAGCTCTCTTACATGATGATATAGTCCCATATAACTGAAACTTTTAAAAAGGTTCTGTTAATATCAGAATGTTAGGAACTTTTGTCTCATTTTCTGATAGAGAAAACTGAACCCTCAGCAAATTTATTCAGAAACAGAAAAGTATGCAATTTAAATTTAAAAGATATGAGGGTTTACTGTATACTAGTTTTAAAACATACTTTTCAGTAAATATTTCCAAGTTTTGGAATACAAATAGAAAGAAGGGAGAGCTAGGGGCTTCCCTGGTGGTCCAGTGGGTAAGGACGCCATCTTGCAGTGCAAGGGGCACCAGTTCGATCCCTGGCCTGGGAAGATCCCATGTGCCACAGTGTGGCTGGACCAATGTGTCCAATTACCGAGCCAGAGCTATGGAGTGCATGCGCTGAGCCAGTGCTCTGCAAGGAGAGAGGCCACTGTGATGGGAGGCCCACACGGGCCAAAGAACAAAGATAAATAAATGAAATATCAATAGAAGTGGCCCCACCCCCCCCCAAAGAAACAAAAATCCTTAAAAAAAACAGAAAGAAGGGAAATCTTAATTTAGACAAATTTTATTCAACATGAATCTCTAATAGACATGACAAGGCTTCAAATTATAATTACTACTTGCCTGTGACACCGATGATGATTTTGCAACTGTGTAATAGTTCTCTGCCTGCAACACCCAGGACACATAGGGGCCAACCATATATATCTTAGGCATTCTCCTAGGAGGAGAGTAACAGTCCTAAGATCTTGTTATATTATGTTTCAGGTTGGCAATTGTGTACACTCACAAAAGCTGTTAGCTGTTAAACCATATTGGTTTAGTTAGAGAACTAGGGGACAAAATTTGGGGAAAAGAGGTTGATTTTTTTTTGTCTTTAGATGTATTTTTCAATCTCATGTGGTCTCAGAAAGGGTCAAGTCAAAAAAACCAAAAAAACAAAAAAATAGAAGACCAAAGAAAATAGTTCCCAATATCGGCAGCAATTCAGAATACTTGAGTAGCTTTGAAAATTTCAGATACCTTACCCCCCGCCCAGTTCTATTAAAACAGAATCTTCAGGAATAGGACTGCAAAAGTGTTTTTAAAAGTTTCAGAGGCAATTCTGATATAAAGTCCCATATAACTGAAACTTTTAAAAAGGTTCTGTTAATATCAGAATGTTAGGAACTTTTGTCTCATTTTCTGATAGAGAAAACTGAACCCTCAGCAAATTTATTCAGAAACAGAAAAGTATGCAATTTAAATTTAAAAGATATGAGGGTTTACTGTATACTAGTTTTAAAACATACTTTTCAGTAAATATTTCCAAGTTTTGGAATACAAATAGAAAGAAGGAGAGCTAGGGGTTTCCCCTGGTGGTCCAGTGGGTAAGGACGCCATCTTGCAGTGCAAGGGGCACCAGTTCGATCCCTGGCCTGGGAAGATCCCATGTGCCACAGTGTGGCTGGACCAATGTGTCCAATTACCGAGCCAGAGCTATGGAGTGCATGCGCTGAGCCAGTGCTCTGCAAGGAGAGAGGCCACTGTGATGGGAGGCCCACACGGGCCAAAGAACAAAGATAAATAAATGAAATATCAATAGAAGTGGCCCCACCCCCCCCCAAAGAAACAAAAATCCTTAAAAAAAACAGAAAGAAGGGAAATCTTAATTTAGACAAATTTTATTCAACATGAATCTCTAATAGACATGACAAGGCTTCAAATTATAATTACTACTTGCCTGTGACACCGATGATGATTTTGCAACTGTGTAATAGTTCTCTGCCTGCAACACCCAGGACACATAGGGGCCAACCATATATATCTTAGGCATTCTCCTAGGAGGGGGTAACAGTCCTAAGATCTTGTTATATTATGTTTCAGGTTGGCAATTGTGTACACTCACAAAAGCTGTTAGCTGTTAAACCATATTGGTTTAGTTAGAGAACTAGGGGACAAAATTTGGGGAAAAGAGGTTGATTTTTTTTTGTCTTTAGATGTATTTTTCAATCTCATGTGGTCTCAGAAAGGGTCAAGTCAAAAAAACCAAAAAAACAAAAAAATAGAAGACCAAAGAAAATAGTTCCCAATATCGGCAGCAATTCAGAATACTTGAGTAGCTTTGAAAATTTCAGATACCTTACCCCCCGCCCAGTTCTATTAAAACAGAATCTTCAGGAATAGGACTGCAAAAGTGTTTTTAAAAGTTTCAGAGGCAATTCTGATATAAAGCAAAAGTTGAAATATACTGCATTACCAAGAACATATAGCAGTTTTGCTCTTAAAAAGCTATCTTTAAAAATTTTTTTATTGAAGTATAGTTGAATTACGATATTGTGTTAATTACTGCTACTTTGCATATATTGGGGTTGCCCTTGTGACTCAGACAGTAAAGAAATCACCTGCAATGTGGGAGACCTAGTTTTTTTTGGGGGAGGGGGGTGGAGAGGAGGGTTGGGGAGGGAGGGGGGCGGGCGGGCCACTTCTACTGGTCTTTCATTTCTCTATTTTCATCCATCTTTGTTCCTTGGCCCGTGTGGGCCTCCCATCGCAGTGGCCTCTGTTGTCGCTGAGCACCGGCTCTGGGCGCATGTGTTCCAGAGCTCCAGCTCGGTAATTGGACACCTCAGTCCAGCCGCTCTGCGGCATGTGGGATCTTCCCAGGCCAGGGATCGAACCGGCACCTCTTGCAGTGCAAGACAGTGTCCTTACCCACTGGACCACCAGGGAAGCCCGAGACCTAGTTTTGATCCCTGTGTTGGGAAGATCCCCTGGAGAAGGGATGACTATCCACTCTAGTATTCTTGCCTGGAGAACCCCATGAACAGTATGAAAAGGTAAAAAGATATGACACTGAAAGATGAACTCCCCAGATCAGTAGGTGCCCAAATGCTACTGGAGAAGAGCAGAGAACTAGCTCCAGAAGGAATGAAAAGGCTGAGCCAAAGGAGGAACAACGTCCAGTTGTGGATAGAAACAACATCCAACTGTGGATATGTCTAGTAATGAAAGTAAAGTTCAACGCTGCAAAGAATAATAGTACACTGGAATAGTGCATTCCAATGAAAAATAGTTCATTGGAATGTTAGTTCTATGAATCAAGGTGAATTGAAAGTGGTCAAAGAGGAGATGGTAAGAATGAACATTGACATTTTAGGAATCAGTGAATTAAAATGGACAGGAATGGGCGAATTTAATTTAGATGACCATTGTAGTTACTACTGTGGACAAGAATCCCTTAGAAGAAACAGAACAGCCCCTCATGAGTTTAAAAGACCATTGATACCTTACCCCGCCCAGAAAAATCTTCAGGAATAGGACTGCAAAAGTGTTTAAAAGCAGGCAATTCTGATATAAAGCAAAAGTTGAAATATACTGCATTACCAAGAACATATAGCAGTTTTGCTCTTAAAAAGCTATCTTTAAAAATTTTTTTATTGAAGTATAGTTGAATTACGATATTGTGTTAATTACTGCTACTTTGCATATATTGGGGTTGCCCTTGTGACTCAGACAGTAAAGAAATCACCTGCAATGTGGGAGACCTAGTTTTTTTTGGGGGAGGGGTGGAGAGGAGGGTTGGGGAGGGAGGGGAGCAGGCGGGCCACTTCTACTGGTCTTTCATTTCTCTATTTTCATCCATCTTTGTTCCTTGGCCCGTGTGGGCCTCCCATCGCAGTGGCCTCTGTTGTCGCTGAGCACCGGCTCTGGGCGCATGTGTTCCAGAGCTCCAGCTCGGTAATTGGACACCTCAGTCCAGCCGCTCTGCGGCATGTGGGATCTTCCCAGGCCAGGGATCGAACCGGCACCTCTTGCAGTGCAAGACAGTGTCCTTACCCACTGGACCACCAGGGAAGCCCGAGACCTAGTTTTGATCCCTGTGTTGGGAAGATCCCCTGGAGAAGGGATGACTATCCACTCTAGTATTCTTGCCTGGAGAACCCCATGAACAGTATGAAAAGGTAAAAAGATATGACACTGAAAGATGAACTCCCCAGATCAGTAGGTGCCCAAATGCTACTGGAGAAGAGCAGAGAACTAGCTCCAGAAGGAATGAAAAGGCTGAGCCAAAGGAGGAACAACGTCCAGTTGTGGATAGAAACAACATCCAACTGTGGATATGTCTAGTAATGAAAGTAAAGTTCAACGCTGCAAAGAATAATAGTACACTGGAATAGTGCATTCCAATGAAAAATAGTTCATTGGAATGTTAGTTCTATGAATCAAGGTGAATTGAAAGTGGTCAAAGAGGAGATGGTAAGAATGAACATTGACATTTTAGGAATCAGTGAATTAAAATGGACAGGAATGGGCGAATTTAATTTAGATGACCATTGTAGTTACTACTGTGGACAAGAATCCCTTAGAAGAAACAGAACAGCCCCTCATAGTCAACAAAAGAGTTTGAAATGGAGTACTTGGGTGCCATCTCAAAAACAACAGAATGATCTTGCTTCATTTCCAAGGCAAACCATTCAATACACTGGTAATCCAAGTCAAGGCCCCAACCACCAATGCTGAAGAAGCTGAAGTTGAACCTACAAGATGTACTAGATCTAACACCAAGAAAAAGATATCTTTCTCATCAATGCGGACTGGAATGCAAAAATAGTAAGTCACGAGATACCTGGAATTATAGGCAATTTGGCCTTGGAGTACAAAATGAAGCAGGGCAAAGGCTAACAAGTTTCGCCAAGAGAAGGCACTGGTCATAGCAAACATCCTCTTCCAAGAACAGAAGAGACAACACTACAAATGGACATTGTCAGATGGCCAATACCGAAATCAGACTGATTATATTGTTTGTATTCAAAGATAGAGAAGCTCTATACAGCAGCAACAACAAGCCCTGGAACTGACTGTGGCTCAGATAATGAGCTCCTTATTGCCAAATTCAGACTTAAATTGAATAAAGTAGGGAAAAACCACTAGGCCATTCAG
Source organism: Tragulus kanchil (assembly GCA_022376925.1). Taxonomy (NCBI): domain Eukaryota; kingdom Metazoa; phylum Chordata; class Mammalia; order Artiodactyla; family Tragulidae; genus Tragulus; species Tragulus kanchil. The sequence continues at coordinate 236,215,612 of JAIOJX010000004.1, read as the reverse complement.
GTATGACCTAAATTATGCATTATAATTTATCACAGGATATTGAATATAGGTCCCTATGCTATCAAGTAGGACCTTGTTTATCCAAGCTATTTTTTTAAACATCAGATGAACCTATACCATTTACTACAGAGGTCAGAAAGTTATCCAGAAAAAACGAAGGGTGTGTGGAGCCTGAAAAAATGAATTATACCAGAAAACTTTAATCGAAGAAAAGAACAAAGTGAAAGTTTAAGTAAATAAAAGTGCAACTAGGTCAGCTAAGTATATAATATATCACTGAAAGGAGCCGCAGCTAATCTTAGAAAGAAAGAGGTTATCCATTGGGATGAAAGACAAGCAAACCACTATTCACTAATCAGGTTCTTAGCATTATGGCATGAGATACTGCCATCAGTGAAGGCTACAGACACTGGAATAAGGCATCCTTACTTCCTCAAACAACAAAGAGCAATTTAGACAGCCCTTAGCATCAAAAGAACGATACAACACAGCTAAAAATAAAACATTTTTTAAGCAATTTTCCTTATCAGTTACAAAGTTTTAAGACTCCAGCAGTAAACAGCATTACAGTTAATATAAATTTAAACTAAAAATAAAGGTAAGAAAGCAGACAAAATACAAAAATCAATTATATCTGAATGACTAAAAAACCATAGAATTTCAATAAAAAATCTGCTATTATGAGTGCTGTATCCAAACAAACTGCAACATGAATCTAGCATTCTGCCTTTAATTCAGCATAAATGAGGACTGGCAATACTAGTTAATTCTGTGCCTCATAATCTTCAGCCACCATAGAGAAGTCAAGTATTCTTACACTGATGGCCCAAGCTTCTGTGTTGCTTTCCCCTTATTTCCTGTGCATAAATTTTTCAATTTATTAAAAAAAATAAATTTATAAACATCTGGAAATTCCTAGAAACTCTTCAAAAATCATTTCCATCTTGACAGAGTCAACCTGTAGGTCCATGATTTTTTTTCTAACGTTAACAGTCTCAAAGATTTGGAGTTAGATAAAAATGGATCACTGTTCTCAAGATAAAAATAAACATTGGCGGAAATCTGGTGTTTCTTGAGAAAAATCTACCCTCATCTAATCAACATGTTTATGGAAACTTAATTCTACTTGGCAAAAATTTTACCTTGTAAACTGATTTGCTTTAAAGCACCTGTAGCCCTCAAAACAAACAAAAAGCTATAATCAACTGTTGAACACAATATGCATGCCGCTTGGTCAAAGACCACTGTATAGTTTATATTCTTTTCTGACTAAGCAAGAAAAGCCTTCTTTCGCCTTTTTTTTAAGCTCTTTTCATGTTATCCAGAATTGGGATGAAAGAAACCAGAAAACTCGAAAAACAAAGTGAAATTTTTGGCAACTAGGTCAGCTAAGTATATAATATATCACTGAAAGGAGCCGCAGCTAATCTTAGAAAGAAAGAGGTTATCCATTGGGATGAAAGACAAGCAAACCACTATTCACTAATCAGGTTCTTAGCATTATGGCATGAGATACTGCCATCAGTGAAGGCTACAGACACTGGAATAAGGCATCCTTACTTCCTCAAACAACAAAGAGCAATTTAGACAGCCCTTAGCATCAAAAGAACGATACAACACAGCTAAAAATAAAACATTTTTTAAGCAATTTTCCTTATCAGTTACAAAGTTTTAAGACTCCAGCAGTAAACAGCATTACAGTTAATATAAATTTAAACTAAAAATAAAGGTAAGAAAGCAGACAAAATACAAAAATCAATTATATCTGAATGACTAAAAAACCATAGAATTTCAATAAAAAATCTGCTATTATGAGTGCTGTATCCAAACAAACTGCAACATGAATCTAGCATTCTGCCTTTAATTCAGCATAAATGAGGACTGGCAATACTAGTTAATTCTGTGCCTCATAATCTTCAGCCACCATAGAGAAGTCAAGTATTCTTACACTGATGGCCCAAGCTTCTGTGTTGCTTTCCCCTTATTTCCTGTGCATAAATTTTTCAATTTATTAAAAAAAATAAATTTATAAACATCTGGAAATTCCTAGAAACTCTTCAAAAATCATTTCCATCTTGACAGAGTCAACCTGTAGGTCCATGATTTTTTTTCTAACGTTAACAGTCTCAAAGATTTGGAGTTAGATAAAAATGGATCACTGTTCTCAAGATAAAAATAAACATTGGCGGAAATCTGGTGTTTCTTGAGAAAAATCTACCCTCATCTAATCAACATGTTTATGGAAACTTAATTCTACTTGGCAAAAATTTTACCTTGTAAACTGATTTGCTTTAAAGCACCTGTAGCCCTCAAAACAAACAAAAAGCTATAATCAACTGTTGAACACAATATGCATGCCGCTTGGTCAAAGACCACTGTATAGTTTATATTCTTTTTCTGACTAAGCAAGAAAAGCCTTCTTTCGCCTTTTTTTTTTTTTAAGCTCTTTAAATGTTCAGAATCACTACTCTCTGTGATTCTACACTGCTCTAGAGTTTTAAATACCGCCTATCTGCTTGCTACTTCAAATCTTTGTCTGTAGTCTGACCATTTCCCTTATCTCTAGACTTACAGGTCTGTCTCCATCTGTACATCTAATAGGGACAAAAATTACTCTTTATGATTTCCTTCCCTATGTGTTGTTTCATCAGTCAAATCTCTCTATGAACAGTTGAAAAACACAGAATGAGGCAAAGTCTCTGAATGTCAAATGTTTCTAAGATTATGTACTTTTTTATAATAAATTATAACAAAATGATCTGCCTATTTTGCAAGTCCACTGTTTATTATTAATAAAAATAACAGCTTTGAGAGTAGGGTAGGTAAGTCACACTAGAGACAGCTTTAGTAAGTATCTCAAAATACCCAAAGTAACAACCACCAGTGAGAGGAAAAATGATGTTAAACTAAACATCCATAATTACACCCACCCATCAAACACAATTTCAATCAGTCTCAACAACAATACGATGGGATAGGAATTACTGTGCAATTTAGAACTGAGAAGAATAAGGCTGAAAGGGCCTAATGTTTTGTTAAGTCTCAAAGTCCCTGCCATAGTGTTTATATCAAAGTCTGACATAAAGAGGACTTTGCCTCTCTAAAAACTCACAGAATAAACCTAAAGGCATGACTTAAAACTGCCACCATTAGTGACCACTGACTGTGTATGAAACTGCGCTAGATGACACAGGGGTAAGAAAATGAATCAGATGTTCATACCGCCCATAGGAAGCTCCTGAGTTTACATATATACATATTTTAAGTAAAAAAAAATAGATATTTTAAACAAACATTTAAATAATAGATATCACAGGAGAGATACTAAAGTTGTAAGGAGTCTTGAAGATGAAAAGATACTTGCTTCTAACTGGAAGACAGGTTTTTTTTTTTTTTTTTTTTTTTTTAACAGAAGAGAAGCCATGTAAGATGGGTTGTGAAAGATGCATAGGATATGGTACAAGGTGGATGGGAAGGAAAGGAGAAGAGAGGAATTCTAGGTTCAAAGACAAAGAGGTGAGGAAGCCCACTACACACAACCCACATTTCAAGAAAAAAGCTAAACTACATGAAAAGTCAGGGGAGATAAAACTGGAAAGATGGCTAGACCATGAGTTATGTGTCTCTACAATATTCTCTAACTGGAATTTGGCTTTGCCTTGGAGAAACTGGTAGTTCTTCCAAGTGACGATGCTGATCTTTTTATCTTTTGCAACACTGGGCCTGGAGTTAGGTGTGCTCCTTTATCTTTACCAATTTCAGATCAATGCCACTCCTTAAAATCACTCATCTCTGAATTTCAGGTCATTAAACTTTGTCATCCCCTACACCTCCTCATTGTAGCCACCAATCTCAAGCTCTGGGTTTCTTGTTCGCTCAAACAACACGCAGTTGTCGAAATTCTTTAGTGATTTCAAAATCTATATAAGATGTACCTTCTAATACTTGTCTTAATATCTTTTCTCCCAATGATTTTCACCTCCATTATCCTTAGTCAGTCCAATGGTCATAGTCCTATCCAGAAGAAATATAGCGGACCACCCCTCCTCCACTCCTCACCTTGCCGATCGTATTTAGAAATGTGTGTAGAAGCACTTTTTTGGGCATCAGACTGAATGAAAAATAATGACTGCAGCTGATGGTGGTGGCCATGTTTGGTACATATCCAGAAATGCAGACAGTTCTGCATACTTGAAATGCCAACAGGATTCCTACTGAAAACTAGCAATGTTCTAGGTAGACCCTACCAACAGTTTTTCAAATCTGCAAACCACTAATCTGATCTTTTCCTCATCTTTCATCTTCTCTCACATGCCTTCATAACCAGATTAGGCCATGTCTCCTTATTCCCTTATCTTTTGTTCAGTCATATACATCTGAAAGAATCCTAATCCTGTTTAACCAAATTCTCTGCACCTGTATCACTCAAAAGTAGTGGGTGAAAAACCACATCAACTAGTTTAATTTTAATTAAGTACTGCTAACCTCAAGAAGGGTGTTGGAGCTGCTTGGCAATCATACAATATATTCCTCATCTATAGGATATGGTACAAGGTGGATGGGAAGGAAAGGAGAAGAGAGGAATTCTAGGTTCAAAGACAAAGAGGTGAGGAAGCCCACTACACACAACCCACATTTCAAGAAAAAAGCTAAACTACATGAAAAGTCAGGGGAGATAAAACTGGAAAGATGGCTAGACCATGAGTTATGTGTCTCTACAATATTCTCTAACTGGAATTTGGCTTTGCCTTGGAGAAACTGGTAGTTCTTCCAAGTGACGATGCTGATCTTTTTATCTTTTGCAACACTGGGCCTGGAGTTAGGTGTGCTCCTTTATCTTTACCAATTTCAGATCAATGCCACTCCTTAAAATCACTCATCTCTGAATTTCAGGTCATTAAACTTTGTCATCCCCTACACCTCCTCATTGTAGCCACCAATCTCAAGCTCTGGGTTTCTTGTTCGCTCAAACAACACGCAGTTGTCGAAATTCTTTAGTGATTTCAAAATCTATATAAGATGTACCTTCTAATACTTGTCTTAATATCTTTTCTCCCAATGATTTTCACCTCCATTATCCTTAGTCAGTCCAATGGTCATAGTCCTATCCAGAAGAAATATAGCGGACCACCCCTCCTCCACTCCTCACCTTGCCGATCGTATTTAGAAATGTGTGTAGAAGCACTTTTTGGTCATCAGACTGAATGAAAAATAATGACTGCAGCTGATGGTGGTGGCCATGTTTGGTACATATCCAGAAATGCAGACAGTTCTGCATACTTGAAATGCCAACAGGATTCCTACTGAAAACTAGCAATGTTCTAGGTAGACCCTACCAACAGTTTTTCAAATCTGCAAACCACTAATCTGATCTTTTCCTCATCTTTCATCTTCTCTCACATGCCTTCATAACCAGATTAGGCCATGTCTCCTTATTCCCTTATCTTTTGTTCAGTCATATACATCTGAAAGAATCCTAATCCTGTTTAACCAAATTCTCTGCACCTGTATCACTCAAAAGTAGTGGGTGAAAAACCACATCAACTAGTTTAATTTTAATTAAGTACTGCTAACCTCAAGAAGGGTGTTGGAGCTGCTTGGCAATCATACAATATATTCCTCATCTATACATTTTGCTAGATCTTTGTTTCTCAACATGTGACTCTTGGGCTAAGTATCACTACGAACTTGTATCCTACTGCCCTTTCTTGACTCCATACTCAGCACCGACATTTCTTATCAGCTTTTAATACCAACTGTCTCCAGTTATTGTTTTCTCACTCCTATCAGGCTTTTGCATCTATCACTGCACCAAAATTGCTCATCAGCGCTCAGTGTTTAAAATACATCACTTAAATGTCTAATATAGATAGCTCTAACATATATCCAAAGGCCTGAAGCCCTCCAGGATCAGCAAAGTAAGCCAGAAACAAAGACTATAGTATTCAAGTCAGTTAAGCTTGAAAATCATCTATCTTCTACAAATACAACCAAGTTTTTAAAAAGAAAATAAACTATTAAAATAGCTTTATTAATCAATAATGCTCACCTGGCTGAACATGCGTAGCCTGTAAGAAGTATTTCAAAGCTCTCTCAAAGTTTTTTTCATTTTCCAGAGCATGACCCACATTATTCCATAATTTGGCATTATTTTTATTAACCTTAAATTCAGAAGCACAGAGAGAAATTAGTTAAATAAATTTTAAAAAGTCCTATTAACACAGATTTTGTTTGGTATAAACCAGTAGAAATGGAGTACTCCACAGAAACGTCCACGAACAGATGAAGGTGGTCCAAAAGTACAAACTTTGCATCAGTTCTTCTGTGCAAAGACTTCTTTATGGTCCAACAGGATTCCTACTGAAAACTAGCAATGTTCTAGGTAGACCCTACCAACAGTTTTTCAAATCTGCAAACCACTAATCTGATCTTTTCCTCATCTTTCATCTTCTCTCACATGCCTTCATAACCAGATTAGGCCATGTCTCCTTATTCCCTTATCTTTTGTTCAGTCATATACATCTGAAAGAATCCTAATCCTGTTTAACCAAATTCTCTGCACCTGTATCACTCAAAAGTAGTGGGTGAAAAACCACATCAACTAGTTTAATTTTAATTAAGTACTGCTAACCTCAAGAAGGGTGTTGGAGCTGCTTGGCAATCATACAATATATTCCTCATCTATACATTTTGCTAGATCTTTGTTTCTCAACATGTGACTCTTGGGCTAAGTATCACTACGAACTTGTATCCTACTGCCCTTTCTTGACTCCATACTCAGCACCGACATTTCTTATCAGCTTTTAATACCAACTGTCTCCAGTTATTGTTTTCTCACTCCTATCAGGCTTTTGCATCTATCACTGCACCAAAATTGCTCATCAGCGCTCAGTGTTTAAAATACATCACTTAAATGTCTAATATAGATAGCTCTAACATATATCCAAAGGCCTGAAGCCCTCCAGGATCAGCAAAGTAAGCCAGAAACAAAGACTATAGTATTCAAGTCAGTTAAGCTTGAAAATCATCTATCTTCTACAAATACAACCAAGTTTTTAAAAAGAAAATAAACTATTAAAATAGCTTTATTAATCAATAATGCTCACCTGGCTGAACATGCGTAGCCTGTAAGAAGTATTTCAAAGCTCTCTCAAAGTTTTTTTCATTTTCCAGAGCATGACCCACATTATTCCATAATTTGGCATTATTTTTATTAACCTTAAATTCAGAAGCACAGAGAGAAATTAGTTAAATAAATTTTAAAAAGTCCTATTAACACAGATTTTGTTTGGTATAAACCAGTAGAAATGGAGTACTCCACAGAAACGTCCACGAACAGATGAAGGTGGTCCAAAAGTACAAACTTTGCATCAGTTCTTCTGTGCAAAGACTTCTTTATGGTCCAACTTCCACACCCGTACATGACTACTGGAAAAACCACAGCTTTAACTACACAGACCTATGAAGGGCAAAATAATGCCTCTGCTTTTTAATATGTTGTCTAGGATGGTTAACTGCTTTTCTTCTAAGGACCAAGAGTCTTTTATAAAAATTTCCTGACTGCAGTCACTGTTTGCAGTGATTTTGGTGTCCAAGAAAATAAAGTCTTGTCACTGTTTCCATTTTTTCCCTATTTCCATGAAGTGATGGGAATGGATGTCACAATCTAATTTTTTTGAATGTTGAGTTTTAAGCCAGATTTTTCACTCTGCTTTTTAACACTCATCAAGAGGTCTTTAATTCATCTTTCTGCCATTAAGGTAGTATCATCTACATATCTGAGATTATTGATATTTCTCCTGGAAATCTTGATTCCAGCCTGCGATTTATTCAGCCTGGGATTTCCACGATGCATTCTTTATGTAAGTTAAATAAGCAAGATGACAATATATAGCCTTGACATACCCCTTTCCCAACTGTGAACCAGTCTTTTGTTCTATGCCTGGTTCTTGACCTGCATACAGGTTTCTAAGGAGACAGGCAAGGTGGTCTGGTATTCCCACGTCTAAGAATTTTCCATAGTTTGTTGTGATCCACACAGTCAAAGGTTTTAGTGTAATCAATGCAGAAGTAGATGTTTTCCTGGGGTTCCTTTGCTTTCTCTATGATCCAATGGATGTTGGCAATCTGATCTCTGGTTCCTCTGCCTTTTCTAAATCTAGTTTATAACTCTGGAAGTTCTTGGTTCATGTACTGCTGAAACCTAGCTTGAAGTATTCTGAGCATTACTTTGCTAACATGTGAAATGAGTGCAACTGTGCAGCAGTTTGAACATTCTTTGCCAGTGCTTTTCCTCAGAATTGGAATGAAAACTGACCTTTTCCAGTCCTGTGGTCACTGCTGAGTTTTCCAAATTTGTTGGCATATTGAGTGTTAACCTTAAATTCAGAAGAGGAAATTAGTTAAATAAATTTTAAAAGTCCAAAAGATTTTGTTTGGTATAAACCAGTAGAAATGGAGTACTCCACAGAAACGTCCACGAACAGATGAAGGTGGTCCAAAAGTACAAACTTTGCATCAGTTCTTCTGTGCAAAGACTTCTTTATGGTCCAACTTCCACACCCGTACATGACTACTGGAAAAACCACAGCTTTAACTACACAGACCTATGAAGGGCAAAATAATGCCTCTGCTTTTTAATATGTTGTCTAGGATGGTTAACTGCTTTTCTTCTAAGGACCAAGAGTCTTTTATAAAAATTTCCTGACTGCAGTCACTGTTTGCAGTGATTTTGGTGTCCAAGAAAATAAAGTCTTGTCACTGTTTCCATTTTTTCCCTATTTCCATGAAGTGATGGGAATGGATGTCACAATCTAATTTTTTTGAATGTTGAGTTTTAAGCCAGATTTTTCACTCTGCTTTTTAACACTCATCAAGAGGTCTTTAATTCATCTTTCTGCCATTAAGGTAGTATCATCTACATATCTGAGATTATTGATATTTCTCCTGGAAATCTTGATTCCAGCCTGCGATTTATTCAGCCTGGGATTTCCACGATGCATTCTTTATGTAAGTTAAATAAGCAAGATGACAATATATAGCCTTGACATACCCCTTTCCCAACTGTGAACCAGTCTTTTGTTCTATGCCTGGTTCTTGACCTGCATACAGGTTTCTAAGGAGACAGGCAAGGTGGTCTGGTATTCCCACGTCTAAGAATTTTCCATAGTTTGTTGTGATCCACACAGTCAAAGGTTTTAGTGTAATCAATGCAGAAGTAGATGTTTTCCTGGGGTTCCTTTGCTTTCTCTATGATCCAATGGATGTTGGCAATCTGATCTCTGGTTCCTCTGCCTTTTCTAAATCTAGTTTATAACTCTGGAAGTTCTTGGTTCATGTACTGCTGAAACCTAGCTTGAAGTATTCTGAGCATTACTTTGCTAACATGTGAAATGAGTGCAACTGTGCAGCAGTTTGAACATTCTTTGCCAGTGCTTTTCCTCAGAATTGGAATGAAAACTGACCTTTTCCAGTCCTGTGGTCACTGCTGAGTTTTCCAAATTTGTTGGCATATTGAGTGTAGCACTTTAACAGCATCATCTTTTAATATTTTAAATAGCTCAGCTGGAATTCCATCACCTGCACTAGCTTTCTTTGTAGTAGTAATGCTTCCTAATGTCCACTAGACTTTACACTCCAGATGTCTGGCTCTAGGTTAGTGACCACACCATCATGCTATCCAGGTCATTACACATTTTCTGTACAGTTCTTCTCTGTGTTCCTTGCCACCTCCTCTTAATTTCTTCTGCTTCTGTCCTTTATTGTGCCCATTTTGTATGAAATGTTCCCCTGATATCTTGAATTTTCTTGTACAGATCTCTAGTCTTTTCCATTGTACTGTTTTCATTTATTTCTCTGCACTATTCACTTAACAAGGCTTTCTTACTTGTTGTTGTTTGGAACTCTGCATCCATCAATACAAGGCTCACCATTATTTCATATACCATTAAGAAACAAAAACAGTCATTAATTAATTGTTAGATGTCTTTCACTGTAAGATTTACTCTGATTTCAGAGATGTTGAAAGGTTAAAAAAAATACGCCTTAAGAACCAATGAAACAAAGTATTCATATTTAAACATTTCCTCATTTGAGCATCTAACAACTATACAGCATTTGGGAAAATATTCAAAAGTGCTCTAGACATACACGTAAGTATTATTCAGAACACTAGCTATGGTATAGATTATACAAAGAACAAGCTAAATTACTTTTATAAATTTTGGTTAAGTGCTTATTGTCTAGTGAAAAGTAAAGCTAGAACACTGTATCAGAGATGGCAATAAGAAATAACCAATGACACATTTTGAATCACAATTTACCTTCAAGGCTGACATAAACAGCGTATATTCAGACTCCCAATCCCAATTCCTGTGGAGTGTTTTTAAGGCGTGAGTGAATATCACCAAAGACAGACAAACCCAGGATAACTTTTTAAATACGCTGTTTAAGAAAAAAAGCAGAACAAAAAAACATTGTCTAAATCAACAAAACACAGGTACGAAATATGCTGTAAATCTTGTGTTTGGACACTGTATTCTTTGCCAGTGCTTTTCCTCAGAATTGGAATGAAAACTGACCTTTTCCAGTCCTGTGGTCACTGCTGAGTTTTCCAAATTTGTTGGCATATTGAGTGTAGCACTTTAACAGCATCATCTTTTAATATTTTAAATAGCTCAGCTGGAATTCCATCACCTGCACTAGCTTTCTTTGTAGTAGTAATGCTTCCTAATGTCCACTAGACTTTACACTCCAGATGTCTGGCTCTAGGTTAGTGACCACACCATCATGCTATCCAGGTCATTACACATTTTCTGTACAGTTCTTCTCTGTGTTCCTTGCCACCTCCTCTTAATTTCTTCTGCTTCTGTCCTTTATTGTGCCCATTTTGTATGAAATGTTCCCCTGATATCTTGAATTTTCTTGTACAGATCTCTAGTCTTTTCCATTGTACTGTTTTCATTTATTTCTCTGCACTATTCACTTAACAAGGCTTTCTTACTTGTTGTTGTTTGGAACTCTGCATCCATCAATACAAGGCTCACCATTATTTCATATACCATTAAGAAACAAAAACAGTCATTAATTAATTGTTAGATGTCTTTCACTGTAAGATTTACTCTGATTTCAGAGATGTTGAAAGGTTAAAAAATACGCCTTAAGAACCAATGAAACAAAGTATTCATATTTAAACATTTCCTCATTTGAGCATCTAACAACTATACAGCATTTGGGAAAATATTCAAAAGTGCTCTAGACATACACGTAAGTATTATTCAGAACACTAGCTATGGTATAGATTATACAAAGAACAAGCTAAATTACTTTTATAAATTTTGGTTAAGTGCTTATTGTCTAGTGAAAAGTAAAGCTAGAACACTGTATCAGAGATGGCAATAAGAAATAACCAATGACACATTTTGAATCACAATTTACCTTCAAGGCTGACATAAACAGCGTATATTCAGACTCCCAATCCCAATTCCTGTGGAGTGTTTTTAAGGCGTGAGTGAATATCACCAAAGACAGACAAACCCAGGATAACTTTTTAAATACGCTGTTTAAGAAAAAAAGCAGAACAAAAAAACATTGTCTAAATCAACAAAACACAGGTACGAAATATGCTGTAAATCTTGTGTTTGGATTTATTCTAAAGACTAGGGATTGTTTTAGTAACCATTCAACTTGAGAAAGAAGAACACTGAAAAACTTAAATATTATGAACACTACTGTACATGCTTCAGTCTTCACTTACATTAAAAACTTTCAATATTTGCCCTTATTTCTAAAGTTTTGTTTAGATTCAATGACAAAATATTGATTAAAGCCAGATTTTTAATTGTGACTTCTATTTAGAATTCTTTTGTGTCAATATCTATAACCTGAATATTCTTACTGGTGTTTTTAAGGAATCAATCTTTTCCCTGGCTCTATTTAAAAGCATTATTGCTTACAATATGCACCACAGATATTATGGTATTCTTCAAAGAATTTTGCTTTTTGTTTTGTCGCTGTGCTGGGTCTTTGCTGTGTGCAGGCTTCTCATTGTGGTGGCTTCTGCTGCAGAGCATGAGCTCCATGATACACGGGCTCAGTAGTTTTGGCTCATGGACTCTAGAATGCAGCATTAGTAAATTGTGGTGCACAGGCTTAGTGTCCCATGGCATGTGGGATCTCTGTTCCTGGACCAGGGATTGAATCTGTGTCTCCTGCACTGGAAGGTGGATTCTTAAACACTGGACCACTAGTGAAGTGTCAGAATTTTACATTTTAAGAAGCTAGATTTATTATTAAAAGTTGTAGTAAAATCAACTCTTTATAAAACAGATGCAAATTACTTCTATAGCTTTCAGTTAATCACTTGGGACTCAATTTGTCACTTACAAAAAGATGGTTACACTTCAATAATCACTATGACCTTATTTGGTATTAACAGTATTAATGTTCTCTGAGCCTTTCTTTGCTTTTTGCCTCAGAAAGAGTTCAAGTTCTTTCATTTTGATAGATCCACTTAATCAGGAAGAGTGCACGAATCAGAAGGAATATGGACATTAGTGACAGCCAGAGGTAAATTTAAATCCAGACTCTGCTGTTCACTAGCTGTGTGATCTTGTGCATAACTGAGGTAACTTGTATGAGCTTCAATTTTCAAAAAAAATGAAATACCTCTATGCTGTAAATCTTGTGTTTGGATTTATTCTAAAGACTAGGGATTGTTTTAGTAACCATTCAACTTGAGAAAGAAGAACACTGAAAAACTTAAATATTATGAACACTACTGTACATGCTTCAGTCTTCACTTACATTAAAAACTTTCAATATTTGCCCTTATTTCTAAAGTTTTGTTTAGATTCAATGACAAAATATTGATTAAAGCCAGATTTTTAATTGTGACTTCTATTTAGAATTCTTTTGTGTCAATATCTATAACCTGAATATTCTTACTGGTGTTTTTAAGGAATCAATCTTTTCATGGCTCTATTTAAAAGCATTATTGCTTACAATATGCACCACAGATATTATGGTATTCTTCAAAGAATTTTGCTTTTTGTTTTGTCGCTGTGCTGGGTCTTTGCTGTGTGCAGGCTTCTCATTGTGGTGGCTTCTGCTGCAGAGCATGAGCTCCATGATACACGGGCTCAGTAGTTTTGGCTCATGGACTCTAGAATGCAGCATTAGTAAATTGTGGTGCACAGGCTTAGTGTCCCATGGCATGTGGGATCTCTGTTCCTGGACCAGGGATTGAATCTGTGTCTCCTGCACTGGAAGGTGGATTCTTAAACACTGGACCACTAGTGAAGTGTCAGAATTTTACATTTTAAGAAGCTAGATTTATTATTAAAAGTTGTAGTAAAATCAACTCTTTATAAAACAGATGCAAATTACTTCTATAGCTTTCAGTTAATCACTTGGGACTCAATTTGTCACTTACAAAAAGATGGTTACACTTCAATAATCACTATGACCTTATTTGGTATTAACAGTATTAATGTTCTCTGAGCCTTTCTTTGCTTTTTGCCTCAGAAAGAGTTCAAGTTCTTTCATTTTGATAGATCCACTTAATCAGGAAGAGTGCACGAATCAGAAGGAATATGGACATTAGTGACAGCCAGAGGTAAATTTAAATCCAGACTCTGCTGTTCACTAGCTGTGTGATCTTGTGCATAACTGAGGTAACTTGTATGAGCTTCAATTTTCAAATGTGAAAAATGAAATTAAGGGATGTCTACATTAAATGAGAAAACAAATCTAAAGAGTGTATTACAGAGCTGGAACATGGGAGGCACTCCAAAATTGGTAGTGACTATAACTCATATATGGTTAGAAGCTAAGAGAAAAAGTTTGTTAGATGACAGTGATAATCAATCTCAGGGATGAGATCGATTGTTCAGGGAGAACACGCAATGTGAGAAAACATGATGTAAGAACATGCAATGTGATGGCTATTAGCAAAAATATGAAACATAAAAAATATTTAAAGAGGAGATACAGTAGGAAGAATCTGAAAAGAGACTGAAAGAGAATCAGGACAGACTTTTTATAGATGCCAGGGAAATAGAAAGTGTTGACTGTATTCAGCTACAAGAGGCAGTTTGTTACATGTTAGTAAAGTGGTGTAGACAAATCAACACTGTGGGCTGAAAGGTTACTGGAAAATAAGAAAAAAGAGAAAGTGACTATTTCTTTCATATACAGTCTGTATTATTCTATTCCTTAAATGTTAGTTTAAGGCAACTAGAACATGGTGGTTACTGTGAAGCAAGAAATTACCGATGGCCTTCGATATACACTTTACATGTTATTAACCCAGTATGACTCACCTAAGACTATATCTCAGTTTATTACATATGGAAGTAGCAGTGATCATTTGAAACTTTAGTCTCAATAATGTTAATTTTTGCATTTGGGTCTGATTGAAAGTTCATTACATTTTAGACTGTACAATAAAATTATATAAATATAAGGAAGAACATAGGATGAGGTAAGATTTATGGAGCTTTCCCAATCTGAATTACAAATAAGGACATTCTATGTGAAAAACAAAAAGGTATAAAAATATGAGTTACAAAAAATACCCAAACATATTAAATACTTAAACATGCTACACCAAATTCTACTTAGTAAGCATTAAATGCACTAACATTTTGATTCACCTTTTGTTTGATATTTTCTGCCATCCATGGGCTACCAAAATACAGAACCCCATGCTAGGAACATACAATTAGCAACAATCCTGCCACAGGTAAATTTAAATCAGGTGTTTAAAACTTGTAAGAGCTTCAATTTTCAAATGTGAAAAATGAAATTAAGGGATGTCTACATTAAATGAGAAAACAAATCTAAAGAGTGTATTACAGAGCTGGAACATGGGAGGCACTCCAAAATTGGTAGTGACTATAACTCATATATGGTTAGAAGCTAAGAGAAAAAGTTTGTTAGATGACAGTGATAATCAATCTCAGGGATGAGATCGATTGTTCAGGGAGAACACGCAATGTGAGAAAACATGATGTAAGAACATGCAATGTGATGGCTATTAGCAAAAATATGAAACATAAAAAATATTTAAAGAGGAGATACAGTAGGAAGAATCTGAAAAGAGACTGAAAGAGAATCAGGACAGACTTTTTATAGATGCCAGGGAAATAGAAAGTGTTGACTGTATTCAGCTACAAGAGGCAGTTTGTTACATGTTAGTAAAGTGGTGTAGACAAATCAACACTGTGGGCTGAAAGGTTACTGGAAAATAAGAAAAAAGAGAAAGTGACTATTTCTTTCATATACAGTCTGTATTATTCTATTCCTTAAATGTTAGTTTAAGGCAACTAGAACATGGTGGTTACTGTGAAGCAAGAAATTACCGATGGCCTTCGATATACACTTTACATGTTATTAACCCAGTATGACTCACCTAAGACTATATCTCAGTTTATTACATATGGAAGTAGCAGTGATCATTTGAAACTTTAGTCTCAATAATTTTAAATTTTTTGCATTTGGGTCTGATTGAAAGTTCATTACATTTTAGACTGTACAATAAAATTATATAAATATAAGGAAGAACATAGGATGAGGTAAGATTTATGGAGCTTTCCCAATCTGAATTACAAATAAGGACATTCTATGTGAAAAACAAAAAGGTATAAAAATATGAGTTACAAAAAATACCCAAACATATTAAATACTTAAACATGCTACACCAAATTCTACTTAGTAAGCATTAAATGCACTAACATTTTGATTCACCTTTTGTTTGATATTTTCTGCCATCCATGGGCTACCAAAATACAGAACCCCATGCTAGGAACATACAATACTCGCTCAGCAACAACAAATCCAACTGGGAAAAAAAGGTTTGATGCAGGAATAAATGGCAACGCCATTAAACAAAGTGCCTACAAAGAAAAACAAAAACTGATTAAATCAAAATAAATGCACATCAACAGTCAAATCCAAATATTTCATCATTTAATCTGGATAACAGTTACTTGTTGACCATTTCTAGTAACACTATAGAATATACTGATTTAAACATAAAGGACACGTGAGGATGGTAACAACATAGGAGGTATGTCAGCAAGGTGAAATAACATCTTCCTGAATGCTAGAACTTACACCTCAGCTTCATCAAATTAAAGAAAAAATAACTGTTGAAAATATATCCAAAATAAGAAATTAGTAATTTTTATATGTCTAACTTATGTCAGCAAGGAGTTAGGTACAACTGAGTGACTAACACTGTTTCATAACTTATGTGCATGTGGTAAAAATAAATTGACAGGAAAATATATTAGTACTAATACTATGTATAAGTAATACTGGAAATTGATAAGGTATGCTTCAGACATGACCGTGGTCTACCTATGTGTTACTTCAGTGTTACTTTGCATAGTATCCTGATGGGTCATATACATTTAACAGAGACTTAGCATGGTGGCACGAGCAGTAAAAATCTCGTCTGCCAATGCAGAAAACATAAGAGATGCTGGTTTGATCCTTGGATTGGGAAGATCCTGTAAACGAGGGCATGGCACCTTTCCCCACAAGTATTTTTTGCCTGGAGAATCCCATGGATAACAAAACCTTGAGAGCTATACTTCATAGGGCTATAAAGAGTTGAACATGACTGAAACAACTTAGCATGCACGGACGCAGTATTACTTATAAAAACTGGTCCCTTTAAGTCAAGTCTTTTATTTTATAAGAATTTCTAAAGTTCTAAACTGTGCAGTGTTAGAAATAAACATCACAAAATGCTTAGTTTTTTTCTTGCCATTTTGAAAATGGGATAGGACATGGTTTCCAAATTACAAAGTCATTACAAAAGGTAACATACAAATAATTAGCACATAAATAACTGATGGAAAGAAAGAAGCTGGCTGTCATTAGGACATCTGTTTCTATGAACATATGCTTCTATATTCTGTTACCCTGATTTGTTTTATAGTACCTAATGGAATAAATAAGTTGTTTTCTCAGCAACAGTTTGAGAGGAAGGAATGCCTTTTATTATACTTCATTAGGGAAAATTCATGTAGAGATGTAAATAGTGAAAATAACACTTTCTCAATGAATCACATATTAATAATTCGCAATGATTCAACATGGACTCTGAAGAAAAGTACTACCATCAAACCACTTAGTACAATATCAATTACTGTCTGAAATTTTAGTTTAGTAAAAAATGTAAAACATTAAGAGTCCATAATTCACTTTCCATTTCTCAGAAATGCTTGACAAAAACAACCAGCTACCTGTGAAATGAGATCTATTCCTGAATATGTGATCCTTAAAAAAAAGTCTGTTTAATTCAGGATGCCCTAAAGCAATTTCATTTGAAAGAAATAAGTGTTAAATTTGTCCAAATATGTATCATAGACTGATGAATAAACTACACAAAAAAGAAAAGCCATCTCTCAAAAACACTATTAATTCCTGAATACAAAATGTCTCAATGATAAACTTATTCAGAAGTTCTAATATAGTCTCTATTAATAAGGTATGTCAGTCAAGTTAACTATATCCAACGTAATATTCTTCTGCAGGAATGCAAATGCTCCTTAAAGAGAAGAGTGGTAGTGGAAAGAACAGAGTTCTGGAGGCAAAGCTGTTTCAGTTCTTATACAAGAAAAACTACTCAAATCACCTTGTGACTCTATTTCTTTATAAATAAATTGGGGATTAATAACTACTTACATTATACTACTGAGATACATATGACATCTTATTTAAGAAGTGCTTACCATGGTACTTGGTAGATACTCCTTTGATCTATTCTTTCTCTTCCAGAGATAATTTTAAAAAATTACCATTAAAAACAGTATGTTTAGTATTATTACACAGCAAAATTTATTCTCAGATTCTTTTCCATTATAGTCATTACAAGATATTGAATATAGTTTCCTATTTTTTATTTTATGTATAGTGTTAATAGTCTATATCTATTAACCCTCTACCTGTAATTTATCCCACCCTGTTTCCCTTTTCCCTTTGTAGCACTGCTAAATTGCTTGGTTGTAACCAACTCTTTGCAACCCCATGGACTGTAGACCGCCAGGCTCCTATGGCCATGGGATTTCCAGGCAAGAATACCGAAACGGGTATTCCATTTCCTACTCTAAGGGAATCTTTCTGACCCAGAGACCGAACCTGTGTCTCCTGGGTCTCTTGCATTAGTAGACAGATTATTTACCACTGAGCCACCAGGAATTTGTTTTCTACAAAATTAACACAGTATTGTATATCAACTATATTTCAATAAAAAAACATTATTTACCTACTCTTCTGTTTTTGCCTCTAAGTAGAACCTCAGTTTTAGAGATATGCTTCATTTTTATTTATGTGAGCAGCAAAGCATTATTAGAGGAAGTTCATAAATTCATGATCAACTTCAAATTAAGTGCTTACGATTGCTCAGGATTCTTAGGGTTTCTTTGACTCTTTGATAGGCTCACTCTCACTCTCTTTTACTATTTTAATCTTGACTACTTCTCTCAAATTTTGGACCATCACTTTCAGGAGGTGACCACATTTCCAAACTTTCAGAGAAAACTAAAGCAATAAAACAAGAATTCCTTCATTCTCTACTACTATTTTTATGCTTCTTGTAACATAAGCGGTGTCTGCATCTATCTGAGGCCAAACCCGAGCTCCACACCTCTATCTCGCTAGCAATCATCCTTTCATTTACTTAGTCGCTTTCTTATCAACTTCTATGTAAAAAATGCTCTTGCCTCTCCAACTTTAAAAGATCTTCTCCTTTGACAACACATCTTTAAGTTACTTTACCCATTCATTATGCCCCTTAGGTATAAAACAAGTTCCCAC
Source organism: Tragulus kanchil (assembly GCA_022376925.1). Classification (NCBI taxonomy): domain Eukaryota; kingdom Metazoa; phylum Chordata; class Mammalia; order Artiodactyla; family Tragulidae; genus Tragulus; species Tragulus kanchil. The sequence goes on along the minus strand of JAIOJX010000004.1, from coordinate 236,196,784 downwards.
ACTCTTAGGGAAAGATTTTTGTGGCCATGGTTATAAGTAGTTGGTTGTAATCCCACTTAATGATTCAACTCAACGAGTGTGTTTTTGTAAGCAAACTCATTAGTGAGACCTGTTTGTGTATAAACATCAGCCAACTGAGCACTCCAATGAAAGTGATTCTAAATGCCAAACAACATTACTCCCCTCAATTATCAGCCACTCTGGCCTCTGAAGGCCCATCAATTCCAGGTCTCTATGCTTCCCCACACCCTGTAAAAGATCAGTTATTATAGTGGAAGCCACTGCCTGACTGGCTGTCTTCTCTTAGAAAATTCAAACTTGTCTTATACTTTGAAATATTCAGTTAAATCATTCCTAAAGGTTGTATCAGCTTAATCTTCACTTCCCCATCCCCTACTCAAATAACTCTACAGAAATAAATTTCATTAAACTAACTAATATACTTGTGTGTGTGTTAGTTGCTCAATTGTGTCCAATCAACTCTTTGTGACCCCATGGTCTGTGGTCCATGGAATTCTCCAGGCAAGAATCCTCAAGTGGTTTGCCATTTCCTTCTCCAGAGGATCTTCCTGATCTAGGGATCAGACCTGGATCTCCTGCACTACAGAGACAGTACTCTTTCACTGTCTGAGCTACCAGGGAATCCAACTGATCTCACTCACTACTTGACAGTAGCTGTCAGTGTTAACCATTCTTTTTTGAAATACCTTCCTACCTTTCTGTCCATTTGGTCTGTTTCCTACTTAGGTTCATATTCTTTATATGACATCTAAATATGGAAGTTTTTAAATTCTAAGATATAGGCTTTTTCTCTTTAATCCTATTCAGTTGCTTCAACTACTTATTGAGGGAAAATTAAGGCCAAATACTCTAAGGCATGCATTATGTATATGAATCACCCTCTATGTATCTAGAATGGTGCCAGCTAGTAACCACCTTTAAGAGACGTGACAAAATCCCAGTTGAGAATGGCTGCCTTGTAACCTCTCCAAAGGTCTTTTTCTCTACATTCTGCTTTCAGTTACTACCTTTATGACAATTATCAAATTTTTCTCTATGGAAATTTATCAATTTTTTATGTGTATCTCAGGGTCTGCCACATAACTTCAGGCACAAAGCGCTGCTCAAAATCTCTGTATCATAGGCACTCAAACTCAACAGGTCCAAAGATGTTAGTAAATACCATCTTTCTTCAAACCTTGTATCCTTTCAAATGTCTCTAGAGACCTGTTTGTGTATAAACATCAGCCAACTGAGCACTCCAATGAAAGTGATTCTAAATGCCAAACAACATTACTCCCCTCAATTATCAGCCACTCTGGCCTCTGAAGGCCCATCAATTCCAGGTCTCTATGCTTCCCCACACCCTGTAAAAGATCAGTTATTATAGTGGAAGCCACTGCCTGACTGGCTGTCTTCTCTTAGAAAATTCAAACTTGTCTTATACTTTGAAATATTCAGTTAAATCATTCCTAAAGGTTGTATCAGCTTAATCTTCACTTCCCCATCCCCTACTCAAATAACTCTACAGAAATAAATTTCATTAAACTAACTAATATACTTGTGTGTGTGTTAGTTGCTCAATTGTGTCCAATCAACTCTTTGTGACCCCATGGTCTGTGGTCCATGGAATTCTCCAGGCAAGAATCCTCAAGTGGTTTGCCATTTCCTTCTCCAGAGGATCTTCCTGATCTAGGGATCAGACCTGGATCTCCTGCACTACAGAGACAGTACTCTTTCACTGTCTGAGCTACCAGGGAATCCAACTGATCTCACTCACTACTTGACAGTAGCTGTCAGTGTTAACCATTCTTTTTTGAAATACCTTCCTACCTTTCTGTCCATTTGGTCTGTTTCCTACTTAGGTTCATATTCTTTATATGACATCTAAATATGGAAGTTTTTAAATTCTAAGATATAGGCTTTTTCTCTTTAATCCTATTCAGTTGCTTCAACTACTTATTGAGGGAAAATTAAGGCCAAATACTCTAAGGCATGCATTATGTATATGAATCACCCTCTATGTATCTAGAATGGTGCCAGCTAGTAACCACCTTTAAGAGACGTGACAAAATCCCAGTTGAGAATGGCTGCCTTGTAACCTCTCCAAAGGTCTTTTTCTCTACATTCTGCTTTCAGTTACTACCTTTATGACAATTATCAAATTTTTCTCTATGGAAATTTATCAATTTTTTATGTGTATCTCAGGGTCTGCCACATAACTTCAGGCACAAAGCGCTGCTCAAAATCTCTGTATCATAGGCACTCAAACTCAACAGGTCCAAAGATGTTAGTAAATACGATCTTTCTTCAAACCTTGTATCCTTTCAAATGTCTCTAGAATGTGAGTTCTCTGGAAATGGGAACTCTGTATTTCTTTTTATTATCACATACTCAGTGCCTAAAATATTACCTGGTACATAGGTTGCAAATCAAAATTTCTACTGGATGAATAAATGAATCTAGTGCTTGTGGCCAGAAATAATGTACTTACAAAGTTTTAAAAGCATCTTATGGCACATATTAAATGCTCAAGCAAATGTTAAAGATTGTTATTTTCTTCCATTACTTAAAGTAAAGAAGCAACATAATTATTACAAGTAAGAAGTAAAGGCAGAGTTAAGAAAATTATGAAGAAACAGATATCATTAAAAATAACAACAAAAAAAATTTCAAATAATCAGAGTTCTCTGAACATAATGAGAAATACTTCAGAGAGTAATGAAAGTCATGCTAATGAAAAATAGAGCTAAGCATTTCGAGGGGCTTATCTTACATGGCCCTCTTCTTTGTGCCAAGAAAACAAAGGAGAATATACTGAATAATTCATTTCTTTAAAGGGTGTATACCCTAGTTGGGTAAAGGTAAGAAATATATTAAAAAATGATGGTAAAAAGGATACTTCATGATTTCAGAGTTAACACCAAATTAGGGAAATTCATAATCACTGTTTCACATGTTTAATGTGTAGCATTAATCAAATTCTGACATAGGATAACCTACAATAAATTCATAAATCAGGATGACATGAACAAAGAAAGACAGTTGTTTTTCAAATATGATTTTAAAGAATTAAAGGCACTCAATAAACTGCATACAGTATCATCTGAAAATTTAAGAAACTTTCTTACCATTAAAACAGTCTTGGAGGAATTACTAGGGTATCTGAGACTAAATATTCCCAAAGTTCCCAAAAAGCAAAAAAAGATAAATGTGGCAAGATTTCGAATATCTAGAAATGACTCTATCAGTGGTATTGTTCCCATGGTCCAATCACAGCAGAGCTCTGAAGGATTTAACAGAAGCCAAGCATTCACAGGAAGGAGGTAGTTAAAAGTTAGCTGCCTTGTAGGAGTTGGGCTTACAGCAGCTGGGTTATCAAATCTGCATGAAGAATGAAAAAAAGTTATTTAAACTACAACACTTTTTAAAAACACAAAGTTAATACATAAAAGATACAAATAAAATACTGGACAACAATAATAAAAGCAGTATTTTACATGTAATCGTGCATAAATTTTTTATAGATACTACAGATACTTGCCAGAGTTCAAACTGTCTAACCTTTATGAAATGTCTAGTTGAGAGGTATGCTACTTATGAAGAACCATTTGAGGAGCAAGCAGGTTACCTATTTCCAGTTTATTAGTAGAATGTTTCAGACTTGCATTCTATAATATTATGAAATCCTGCAGATGTGCTTTCATTAAATAATGGTCTCTGTTTAGAAGTCGTAGGAAAAGTTTTATAACGTTAATTTTTGTTATGTGTTGCATGAATGCTTCTGAGAACATAATGAGAAATACTTCAGAGAGTAATGAAAGTCATGCTAATGAAAAATAGAGCTAAGCATTTCGAGGGGCTTATCTTACATGGCCCTCTTCTTTGTGCCAAGAAAACAAAGGAGAATATACTGAATAATTCATTTCTTTAAAGGGTGTATACCCTAGTTGGGTAAAGGTAAGAAATATATTAAAAAATGATGGTAAAAAGGATACTTCATGATTTCAGAGTTAACACCAAATTAGGGAAATTCATAATCACTGTTTCACATGTTTAATGTGTAGCATTAATCAAATTCTGACATAGGATAACCTACAATAAATTCATAAATCAGGATGACATGAACAAAGAAAGACAGTTGTTTTTCAAATATGATTTTAAAGAATTAAAGGCACTCAATAAACTGCATACAGTATCATCTGAAAATTTAAGAAACTTTCTTACCATTAAAACAGTCTTGGAGGAATTACTAGGGTATCTGAGACTAAATATTCCCAAAGTTCCCAAAAAGCAAAAAAAGATAAATGTGGCAAGATTTCGAATATCTAGAAATGACTCTATCAGTGGTATTGTTCCCATGGTCCAATCACAGCAGAGCTCTGAAGGATTTAACAGAAGCCAAGCATTCACAGGAAGGAGGTAGTTAAAAGTTAGCTGCCTTGTAGGAGTTGGGCTTACAGCAGCTGGGTTATCAAATCTGCATGAAGAATGAAAAAAAGTTATTTAAACTACAACACTTTTTTTAAAAACACAAAGTTAATACATAAAAGATACAAATAAAATACTGGACAACAATAATAAAAGCAGTATTTTACATGTAATCGTGCATAAATTTTTTATAGATACTACAGATACTTGCCAGAGTTCAAACTGTCTAACCTTTATGAAATGTCTAGTTGAGAGGTATGCTACTTATGAAGAACCATTTGAGGAGCAAGCAGGTTACCTATTTCCAGTTTATTAGTAGAATGTTTCAGACTTGCATTCTATAATATTATGAAATCCTGCAGATGTGCTTTCATTAAATAATGGTCTCTGTTTAGAAGTCGTAGGAAAAGTTTTATAACGTTAATTTTTGTTATGTGTTGCATGAATGCTTCTGAGAACACTAATGCTTCCCCTCAGGAAGTGTTTCTTTCCCCACTAAATGCTAATGAAAATTACACTTCCTAGAAAGAATCACTGTTTTTTTTTTTGTCACAAACTAAATCACTTATGAGCTTTTTCTTTTTGCTTAGACATCTACGAAGCTAAAAACTAAATCCCCTGTACATAGTAACCGTATAGCCCTATGTAACATTTCATTTGTGTTCTACTTAATATAAGCTATGTCCTAGCTTGTATAGGCCATGATAAATTAGTCTATTTCCCGCAAATTAAGTCCATCATTTATAAAAATATATTTAAATGAATTGCATTAACATATCTAAACTGTATTAACATATAGTCATTTAAATATTCCCTGGTGGCTCAGAATCCACCTGCATTGCAGAAGACCTGGGTTCTATCCCAGGGTCAGGAAGATTCCCTGGAGAAGGGAACGGCTACCAAATCCAGTATTCTTGCCTGGAGAATTCCATGGACAGAAGGAGCCTGGCAGGCTATATAGACCATGGGGTCACAAAGAATTGGACATGACTGACCAACTGTTTCCTTCCTTTCTGTTACTCATTTAAAAACCCAATTCTTCACTTTTAAAATGAACGAGTCAATGAAAAAAATCAGCCTCTACCACTTATGTGACTCTGTCTTCTTAAAAGTATCAAAAAAAAAATTGCTATTTTTAAAACAAGATTGGAAGGAGGTAGTTAAAAGTTAGCTGGGGGTTGGGCTTAACACTTTTTTAAAAAAAAAACAAAAAAAAAAGTTAATACATAAAAGATACAAATAAAATACTGGACAACAATAATAAAAGCAGTATTTTACATGTAATCGTGCATAAATTTTTTATAGATACTACAGATACTTGCCAGAGTTCAAACTGTCTAACCTTTATGAAATGTCTAGTTGAGAGGTATGCTACTTATGAAGAACCATTTGAGGAGCAAGCAGGTTACCTATTTCCAGTTTATTAGTAGAATGTTTCAGACTTGCATTCTATAATATTATGAAATCCTGCAGATGTGCTTTCATTAAATAATGGTCTCTGTTTAGAAGTCGTAGGAAAAGTTTTATAACGTTAATTTTTGTTATGTGTTGCATGAATGCTTCTGAGAACACTAATGCTTCCCCTCAGGAAGTGTTTCTTTCCCCACTAAATGCTAATGAAAATTACACTTCCTAGAAAGAATCACTGTTTTTTTTTTTGTCACAAACTAAATCACTTATGAGCTTTTTCTTTTTGCTTAGACATCTACGAAGCTAAAAACTAAATCCCCTGTACATAGTAACCGTATAGCCCTATGTAACATTTCATTTGTGTTCTACTTAATATAAGCTATGTCCTAGCTTGTATAGGCCATGATAAATTAGTCTATTTCCCGCAAATTAAGTCCATCATTTATAAAAATATATTTAAATGAATTGCATTAACATATCTAAACTGTATTAACATATAGTCATTTAAATATTCCCTGGTGGCTCAGAATCCACCTGCATTGCAGAAGACCTGGGTTCTATCCCAGGGTCAGGAAGATTCCCTGGAGAAGGGAACGGCTACCAAATCCAGTATTCTTGCCTGGAGAATTCCATGGACAGAAGGAGCCTGGCAGGCTATATAGACCATGGGGTCACAAAGAATTGGACATGACTGACCAACTGTTTCCTTCCTTTCTGTTACTCATTTAAAAACCCAATTCTTCACTTTTAAAATGAACGAGTCAATGAAAAAAATCAGCCTCTACCACTTATGTGACTGTGTCTTCTTAAAAGTATCAATTGTTTGAGAAAAAAGGAAATATTATTTGAACAAATGATATTTTCTAAACTTTCACATTTAAAACAGACATGTATGAAAAATACTAAATCCTGAAAGTCAAGCCCTGAATTCTCAAAATGACCAACAAAACTGAATACAAAGTTTTTTCTCTGTAATTCGCTTTTCAGATTTCATTAAAAAAAAACTATTTACCTAGGATAAGTGATTTGGTAACTGAACTGCTGTCAAAGAATACATGTCAAAGCAAGTCAAATCATATTACAATCAACCTCCCAGGGTAACAGAATAAAATTTATATAAGACAAACAAATACACACACACATTTTTAAATGCTTGCATTTTAAAAATAGAGCTTTATACATAACGTATCCCATACACCTACCTACATATAAATACACAAATGCATTCACATCTATGACCCCTATTTTAATATTACAGAACTAGAGATGGAAAACAGTTGATCAAAAATCTAAGACAAACAGAAGATATCAAATCTAAGGAGTGAAGAAGGAAATATATCTACACTTCAATCTATCTGCCATACTATCATGCTTACATAAGCTGTTCAATTGAGCATAGCTAGACTCAGAAGTAAAAATTCAAAAGTAAAAAGTAAATATTCTTTAAAGAAAAAATACTATTAAGAAGAATAATTTTTACACAGTAGAATGTTACTCAGACATAAAAGAACACTAATGCCATTCACACCAACATGGATAAACCTGGAGATTATCATATCACTGAAGTAAATCAAGCAGGGAAGGACAAATATCATATCATGTCACTTATACATGGAATCCAAAAGCTGATACGAATGCACTTATTTATAAAACAAAAATAGATTCACAGATATAGAGAACAAATGCATGGCTACCAAAGAGGAAAAGGTGCAGGAGGGATAAATTAGGGGCCTGGGTTTAATAGATATTTCTTACTATATATAAAACAGATAAACAAGGTCCTATTGTATAGCAGAGGAAACTATATTCAATATCTTTTAACAACCTCTAATGGAAAAAAAATTGGACTTTTGTTTAAAAAGTTCTTGCATGTAAAATCAGTCACTTAAACAAAACTGAATAGGCAACAAGTGTCAATTTCCTTTTAAACTTTTGATAAGTAAGGTGAAATGAAAAAATGCTAATTCTAGAGCAGGAAAAAATATGACGAATGTTAAAAATTAGTATAACTCTTGCTTCCAGTCTTAAAAAACTAAAACATGGAAAATATAAAACTTTCTCCAACATACTAAGCATCAGGCAAAGAAGGACAATGATGCTTGACAGAAAAAAAAAAAAAAAAAAAAAAAAAAAACCGAGGGAGCAAAAACAAGTGAGGGAGCCCTACCTGGAGAGCTTGGTACCTGGGTAGAATTTTTACTCTGTGTGACAGCACAAGGGGACTTGACTGGAGTCCATTTGTATCCCTGAGTTGAGAAGATGGACCTGGGCACCCTAGAAGTCCAGGGGGGTTAGAAGTAGCAGGCAGAACACTGGAGAGAAGAAAACTATCAAGAAAGAGAACTCCGATCTGTAGAGGATCTCTCTTCAGTTTTTAGCACTAATGAGAACTAAGTAGCAAACATATATGCAGAAATACCTAAGATCAGTCTAGTAGGTTGATCCATATCTCTGCAATGTTCATGTCTATCCAAAAATTTAAATGGACTTTATTTGGAAGGAGGGTCTTTGTCAATGAAGTTATACTTAAGATGAGGTACTAATGGATCAGGGGTGGGTCCACTATCCAATGACTGATGGCCTTTATACAAAGAAAACACAGAGAAACACACATGGAAAAAAACTAGGTAAAGATGGAGCAAATTACAGTGATGCAGTGACACACAACTACCAAAAGCTAGGAAAGAGGTACAGATTCTTTCCTAGAGCCTTCAGAAGGAACCAGCTGTTCCTGACATCTTAATTTTGGACTCTGGCCTCTGGCTCTGAGAGAGAATAAATTCCTCCTCTTTAAGACACTCAGTTCCTGGTAAATTGTTACAGCAGGTCTAAGAAAACTAGCACAGCTTGCAAAGTATCTTCTAAAAGGATGAGATTAAAAACTCACAAATGTCAAATACAAATGGGAATAGTTCCTCAGCAATGAGAGTGGAAATCTTCATAATTTAAAGTCTATCAGGTACAGTGGTCAGAAGGGTTTTCTGTCAGCAGGGAAGCAAAATTAGCTTTATCTTAAATGCTGCTATGCTTCCCAGGTGGTTCAGTGGTAAGGAATCTCCTACCAAACCAGGAGATGTGGGTTCAATTCCTGGGTCGGGAAAATCCCCTGGAGAAGGAAAGGGCAACCCACTCTAGTATTCTTGCTTGGGAAATCCCATGGACAGAGGAGCAGGGTGGGCGAGTCTGTGTGGTTGCAAAAGAGCTGAACACAACTTAGTGACTAAAAAACAACAAATGCTATGGTATCCCCAAACAAAGTTCCAAAGTGAGAGGTACCTGGGTAGAATTTTTACTCTGTGTGACAGCACAAGGGGACTTGACTGGAGTCCATTTGTATCCCTGAGTTGAGAAGATGGACCTGGGCACCCTAGAAGTCCAGGGGGGTTAGAAGTAGCAGGCAGAACACTGGAGAGAAGAAAACTATCAAGAAAGAGAACTCCGATCTGTAGAGGATCTCTCTTCAGTTTTTAGCACTAATGAGAACTAAGTAGCAAACATATATGCAGAAATACCTAAGATCAGTCTAGTAGGTTGATCCATATCTCTGCAATGTTCATGTCTATCCAAAAATTTAAATGGACTTTATTTGGAAGGAGGGTCTTTGTCAATGAAGTTATACTTAAGATGAGGTACTAATGGATCAGGGGTGGGTCCACTATCCAATGACTGATGGCCTTTATACAAAGAAAACACAGAGAAACACACATGGAAAAAAACTAGGTAAAGATGGAGCAAATTACAGTGATGCAGTGACACACAACTACCAAAAGCTAGGAAAGAGGTACAGATTCTTTCCTAGAGCCTTCAGAAGGAACCAGCTGTTCCTGACATCTTAATTTTGGACTCTGGCCTCTGGCTCTGAGAGAGAATAAATTCCTCCTCTTTAAGACACTCAGTTCCTGGTAAATTGTTACAGCAGGTCTAAGAAAACTAGCACAGCTTGCAAAGTATCTTCTAAAAGGATGAGATTAAAAACTCACAAATGTCAAATACAAATGGGAATAGTTCCTCAGCAATGAGAGTGGAAATCTTCATAATTTAAAGTCTATCAGGTACAGTGGTCAGAAGGGTTTTCTGTCAGCAGGGAAGCAAAATTAGCTTTATCTTAAATGCTGCTATGCTTCCCAGGTGGTTCAGTGGTAAGGAATCTCCTACCAAACCAGGAGATGTGGGTTCAATTCCTGGGTCGGGAAAATCCCCTGGAGAAGGAAAGGGCAACCCACTCTAGTATTCTTGCTTGGGAAATCCCATGGACAGAGGAGCAGGGTGGGCGAGTCTGTGTGGTTGCAAAAGAGCTGAACACAACTTAGTGACTAAAAAACAACAAATGCTATGGTATCCCCAAACAAAGTTCCAAAGTGAGATCTGAAGAAGAAACATCTTTCAAGTAACTTACATGCATCCCAGAACAATGTTCTACAGTATTTACAGGAATACATTAAGGTAAAGTTCAGACATAGCATCACGGAACTGCCTGCAGACCAGACCTGCGTGAGCTTGGAGGCAGCAGAGAAACTGGCAGAGAAATAAGAACTGCAACTTGCTTGTGGGGAAAACCTACCTGAGACTGAGTGGCTAGTGCCCCAGCTGTAATTACAGAGAAAATGTTTCTTAAATTATCTCAATTTGTTTAGCATGCATTAGAAAACTCCCAAGGATATGAAGAGGTAGAAAAATACAATCCAGGAAGAGAAAAATTATCCAATCTATACTGACCAAGAAGTGCCACAGATGATACAATTAGAAAATAAGGACATTAAAATCCTAGAACAGGAAAAAACATGAAATACATACTTTTAAAAAGGCTCAAACAGAACTCAAAAACAGATGAAAACAATGTCTGAGATTAAAAAAGTAGAAGAAATTAAGGACACATTAGACACGCAGAAAAAAGATAAGTAAACTTGAACATACAACAAAAGAAACTATCCAAAATGAAAATGGGGAAAGTAGCTTTGGAGGAAAAGGGAACAGACAGAGCATCAGTATGACTCCAATCAGTCTAAAATACATGCAACTGGTGCCCCATAAGAAGAGGGGAGTGTGAAGAAAAAAATACTGGAAGTTTATAACTAAAACATTTCCAAAATTTATATGAAGTAAGACTTACATGTTCTAAAAAGCTCAATTAATCTAAGCACAAGAAACACAAAAGATAAAAGAAACAGTAATTGTAAGTTTGTACTTTTTGGCCATCTACACCCAACCAGTTATAAGATTAAATACCTTTTAGGTAAATCCAAAAATGGGACCAAAAGAGGAAAGGGCAACCCACTCTAGTATTCTTGCTTGGGAAATCCCATGGACAGAGGAGCAGGGTGGGCGAGTCTGTGTGGTTGCAAAAGAGCTGAACACAACTTAGTGACTAAAAAACAACAAATGCTATGGTATCCCCAAACAAAGTTCCAAAGTGAGATCTGAAGAAGAAACATCTTTCAAGTAACTTACATGCATCCCAGAACAATGTTCTACAGTATTTACAGGAATACATTAAGGTAAAGTTCAGACATAGCATCACGGAACTGCCTGCAGACCAGACCTGCGTGAGCTTGAGGCAGCAGAGAAACTGGCAGAGAAATAAGAACTGCAACTTGCTTGTGGGGAAAACCTACCTGAGACTGAGTGGCTAGTGCCCCAGCTGTAATTACAGAGAAAATGTTTCTTAAATTATCTCAATTTGTTTAGCATGCATTAGAAAACTCCCAAGGATATGAAGAGGTAGAAAAATACAATCCAGGAAGAGAAAAATTATCCAATCTATACTGACCAAGAAGTGCCACAGATGATACAATTAGAAAATAAGGACATTAAAATCCTAGAACAGGAAAAAACATGAAATACATACTTTTAAAAAGGCTCAAACAGAACTCAAAAACAGATGAAAACAATGTCTGAGATTAAAAAAGTAGAAGAAATTAAGGACACATTAGACACGCAGAAAAAAGATAAGTAAACTTGAACATACAACAAAAGAAACTATCCAAAATGAAAATGGGGAAAGTAGCTTTGGAGGAAAAGGGAACAGACAGAGCATCAGTATGACTCCAATCAGTCTAAAATACATGCAACTGGTGCCCCATAAGAAGAGGGGAGTGTGAAGAAAAAAATACTGGAAGTTTATAACTAAAACATTTCCAAAATTTATATGAAGTAAGACTTACATGTTCTAAAAAGCTCAATTAATCTAAGCACAAGAAACACAAAAGATAAAAGAAACAGTAATTGTAAGTTTGTACTTTTTGGCCATCTACACCCAACCAGTTATAAGATTAAATAGGTCCCAAAGGTGTAATGTACAGCATGATGACTAAACTTAACGATACTATATTATGATATTTGAAAGTTGCTAAGAGAGTAGATCTTAAAGTTCTTATTGAAAAAAAAAAAATTGCAATTACATGTAGTGATGTATGTTGACTAAACTTATGGTATTCATTTGTGTATGTGTGTGTATAAAACACATTATTTTATATACCTAAAACTAATACAATGCTATATGTCAATTACATCTCAGTTAAAAAATAGAGAAGAGAAACAAAGTAGAAATAAAGAGAAAATAAAAGAATAAAAGCAGGCTTTGAAGAAAAGACATACCACATGCAGGAGCATAAATATAAGAATGAGAAGATTTACTTTTTAATATAACACAAGCCACAAAATACAGAGCAGTATTTTTAGATTACTGAATGAAAAACAGCAATGTAGAATTCTATCCTCCAGGAAAATATCTTTCAAAGGGAAATGTAAAATAAAGGTTTTTTATGTACAAAAGCTTAAAGAATTCATCATCAGCTATCCTACATTTCAAGATATATTAAAGGAAGTCCTTTAGTTACAAGGAAATATGGTACCAGATGAAAATCTTGATCTAACAAAGAAAGGAAGAATGTTAAAAAGGGTAAGTCTATGGAGTAACATAAAATTTTTTTTTAATTTAAAAATCTTTCTCAAAGATAACTGTTTAAAGCAAAAATTAAAAATGTATTGTAAGGGACTTCTCTGGTGATCCAGTGATTAAGACTCTGGGCTCCCAATTGGGGGCCTGGGTTTGATCCCTGGTCAGGGAGCTGGATCCCACATGCTGCATGAAAACAAAAAAAAAACACATTAGACACAGAAAACAGATAAGTAAACTTGAACATACAACAAAAGAAACTATCCAAAATGAAAATGGGGAAAGTAGCTTTGGAGGAAAAGGGAACAGACAGAGCATCAGTATGACTCCAATCAGTCTAAAATACATGCAACTGGTGCCCCATAAGAAGAGGGGAGTGTGAAGAAAAAAATACTGGAAGTTTATAACTAAAACATTTCCAAAATTTATATGAAGTAAGACTTACATGTTCTAAAAAGCTCAATTAATCTAAGCACAAGAAACACAAAAGATAAAAGAAACAGTAATTGTAAGTTTGTACTTTTTGGCCATCTACACCCAACCAGTTATAAGATTAAATAGGTCCCAAAGGTGTAATGTACAGCATGATGACTAAACTTAACGATACTATATTATGATATTTGAAAGTTGCTAAGAGAGTAGATCTTAAAGTTCTTATTGAAAAAAAAAAAATTGCAATTACATGTAGTGATGTATGTTGACTAAACTTATGGTATTCATTTGTGTATGTGTGTGTATAAAACACATTATTTTATATACCTAAAACTAATACAATGCTATATGTCAATTACATCTCAGTTAAAAAATAGAGAAGAGAAACAAAGTAGAAATAAAGAGAAAATAAAAGAATAAAAGCAGGCTTTGAAGAAAAGACATACCACATGCAGGAGCATAAATATAAGAATGAGAAGATTTACTTTTTAATATAACACAAGCCACAAAATACAGAGCAGTATTTTTAGATTACTGAATGAAAAACAGCAATGTAGAATTCTATCCTCCAGGAAAATATCTTTCAAAGGGAAATGTAAAATAAAGGTTTTTTATGTACAAAAGCTTAAAGAATTCATCATCAGCTATCCTACATTTCAAGATATATTAAAGGAAGTCCTTTAGTTACAAGGAAATATGGTACCAGATGAAAATCTTGATCTAACAAAGAAAGGAAGAATGTTAAAAAGGGTAAGTCTATGGAGTAACATAAAATTTTTTTTTAATTTAAAAATCTTTCTCAAAGATAACTGTTTAAAGCAAAAATTAAAAATGTATTGTCAGGGGACTTCTCTGGTGATCCAGTGATTAAGACTCTGGGCTCCCAATTGGGGGCCTGGGTTTGATCCCTGGTCAGGGAGCTGGATCCCACATGCTGCAACTAAGACCAAAACAAGCCAAATAAATAAATAATTAAAAAACATACACAGAGCACGAAGGCTAAGTTCTTACTTAAAAACTTATTTATTGTATATATGCATTTGTACTATATAACTGACATTTATAGTTTATATACTTGTAATTATAATATCCCTTAAAGATAAACTGTGATAAGCAAAAGATATAAACAAACCAACAAACAGAAAGCTCTAAAGCAATCACTAAAAATACACAGCAAAGATTTGTAGCTAATAAACTAACAAGAAGAATGGAGTAATAGAAAATATTCAATTCAGGGGCTTCCCTGGTGGTCCAGTGGGTAAAGAGTCCGCCTTGCCATGCAAGGGGCACCGGTTCAATCCCTGGCCTGGGAGGGTCCCACGTGCCGTGGAGCAGCTGGACCAGCGTGTCCAACTATAAGCCAGCACTCTGGAGCACATGTGCCCAGAGCCGGCGCTCTGCAATGGGAGGTCCACACAGATGAAAATAAATAAAAAAATAAATAAACAATAGAAGAGGCCAAAAATTAAAAAAGAAAAGAAAATATTCAATTCAAAAGAAGACAGAGAAAAAAGGGAAAAAAAAAAAGATGAGACAAAAAGGAAATAATTAGCAAGATGGTCGATTCATAACAAACTGTATTGAACAGCTGAATCCACCATTTAAAAGACTGAATCTGACCAGACAAAAAAGGGAGCCCTAACTACATGTAGCCTATAAAAAAAAAATACTTCAAATATAAAAGTATAGATAGAATTAAAAAGTAAAATAGTGAAAAAAGATAAACTGTTTAACACTAACAAAAGACAGCTGGAGTGGTTTTATTAATATAAGGTAAAGTGTATTTCTTAGTAAAGACTATCAGCAGGGATAAAGAAGTTCATTTAATAATGATAAAGGGATCAATTCATCAAGAGAACATCACAATCCTAAATATGGATGTACTTTATTGTACAGCTTTAAAATACAGGAAGCAAAAATTGATAGAACTACAAATCTACATTTTCTGTCAGAGATTTCAACACCTTTTCTTCAACAATAAATAGAACAAGTAGACTAAAATGACTAAGGATATAGAAGACTTAACACTTAACCAACTGGGAGATCATTATTCTTGAGTGTACATGGATGCCAGAACCTATTAATCTGTACCTTTTAAATATATGCATATTCTTAAAAAGAATTAATTATATCTCAATAAAGCTGTTTTAACCACAATCTAAATCAAAAGACTTTCTGGAAAATCTAAATCAAAGACTCTCTGGAAAATTTACAACCAATTAAAACTCAAAGTTTAAAAAAAAGAAAAATAAAAAACAAAAAACCCTGTAATTTCATACCTGGTGAATACTGGAAGTTGAGACTGAATAACCTGGACTCTAATCACAACAAGTAACAGTGTACTGAACATCAAAACAATGAGTTTTATTAGTGTCTGCAGCATAGAAAACGGAATACTACACTTTCCACGAAGAAACTGTCCAGCAGTAGAACATAACAATGGCAAAGTATACTAGAAAAAGAGAAAGAAAATGTTTAAGTAACAAATACCAATTTCTTGTAATGTTTTCAACAATTACACTTTCCAGGTACAAGTTTAAATTGACTATAATTATAAAATCACCACGGAACTAGAACTACTGATAATGACTACAACGGAGTCCAATATTTTTATCTAACAATGAATTATACTATACAGTATTACTGTGTGCTTTTCCAAATTGCCCAACAGTTCCATTACTGAAACTTAAAAAGTTGTCCTTAAAAAACTGAAGGCGTAATATAAACTTGTAAGTAATTCTCAGTGGGTATGAAGGCAAAACATGTTTATTTCTTGTAAATTTTTGCTAATCATTATTGGCAGACAAACTAATTTATATTATGATATTTAGAATATAAATTCATTAGAATCTGATTCAAATAATATAAAAGACATCAACAAGGAAATCTATATTTCTCCTTACCCCCTGGGCAATAAATACTTCATATACACAGCAAATTCATCAAGAGAACATCACAATCCTAAATATGGATGTACTTTATTGTACAGCTTTAAAATACAGGAAGCAAAAATTGATAGAACTACAAATCTACATTTTCTGTCAGAGATTTCAACACCTTTTCTTCAACAATAAATAGAACAAGTAGACTAAAATGACTAAGGATATAGAAGACTTAACACTTAACCAACTGGGAGATCATTATTCTTGAGTGTACATGGATGCCAGAACCTATTAATCTGTACCTTTTAAATATATGCATATTCTTAAAAAGAATTAATTATATCTCAATAAAGCTGTTTTAACCACAATCTAAATCAAAAGACTTTCTGGAAAATCTAAATCAAAGACTCTCTGGAAAATTTACAACCAATTAAAACTCAAAGTTTAAAAAAAAGAAAAATAAAAAACAAAAAACCCTGTAATTTCATACCTGGTGAATACTGGAAGTTGAGACTGAATAACCTGGACTCTAATCACAACAAGTAACAGTGTACTGAACATCAAAACAATGAGTTTTATTAGTGTCTGCAGCATAGAAAACGGAATACTACACTTTCCACGAAGAAACTGTCCAGCAGTAGAACATAACAATGGCAAAGTATACTAGAAAAAGAGAAAGAAAATGTTTAAGTAACAAATACCAATTTCTTGTAATGTTTTCAACAATTACACTTTCCAGGTACAAGTTTAAATTGACTATAATTATAAAATCACCACGGAACTAGAACTACTGATAATGACTACAACGGAGTCCAATATTTTTATCTAACAATGAATTATACTATACAGTATTACTGTGTGCTTTTCCAAATTGCCCAACAGTTCCATTACTGAAACTTAAAAAGTTGTCCTTAAAAAACTGAAGGCGTAATATAAACTTGTAAGTAATTCTCAGTGGGTATGAAGGCAAAACATGTTTATTTCTTGTAAATTTTTGCTAATCATTATTGGCAGACAAACTAATTTATATTATGATATTTAGAATATAAATTCATTAGAATCTGATTCAAATAATATAAAAGACATCAACAAGGAAATCTATATTTCTCCTTACCCCCTGGGCAATAAATACTTCATATACACAGCAAATTCCCACAACTGTTATTCCTTGTTCTTTACAGAGAGTTGCAACAGCCACTAAAAAAACTGTCAATGCAATTGGAGTCCATACTACAATTTAAGAACAGAAAAATATAAAATCACACAAAAATTGTATAATTTCATAAAAGACTAAGTTAGACAATCATTAGACTTAGTAATAAGTAAATTGCTTATTTACTTAATGTGTTTTTGCTCTATATATTTAAAACAATACTACAAAATTTTTGTGGAGGAAAATTATCTAACCAAACGCCAACATTTAAAAACAAATGCAGTGTTGAGTGTGGTGATTAATGAACTATCAATTTGAAATGAAGATAAATATCTGAAATTATAGAGATATCTATATACTTCATTCTATTTATAAGTAATCAAAAAGTTGAAACTGAAAACTACTGGGCAAAACACATTACCAGGGCTTCTTTGGTGGTCCAGTGGGTGAGGACACCGCCTTGCAGGGCAAGGGGCACTGGTTGGATCCCTGGCCTGGGAATATCCCACGTGCCGCGTAGCGCGGCTGGACTGATGTGTCCAATTACTGAGCAGGAGCTCTGTAGCGCATGCGCCCAGAGCCGGTGCTCTGAGACAATAGAGGACACTGCGATGGGAGGCCCACACGGGCCAAAGAACAAAGATGGTGAAAAATAGATAAATGAAAGACCAATAAAAGTGGCCCGCCTGCCCCCCTCCCTCCCTAATCCACCCCGCTTCCCCCCCTAAAAAAAGCAATAAAAGAAGCCAAAATTAAAAAAAAACCACAACGCATTACCATTTTTACTAAAAAAATTAAAAAAAGGTTATAAAAATTAAAACTGGTTAACAATACTAAATCAATACCATACTTCAAAAAAACTTGTAATAGAATATTCACAAGTTCTCTTAAAGTGGAAAACTGACTTCATCAATTTTGAGTAAATGTCTACTAGTTAGTAGTAATATTATTAAAGAGTAATGAATTATGGGAGTAAATCAGGATCTACTACTAATTTGCATTGCAATTTTAGGCAACATTTCTGAGCTTCAGCTTTCTTATTGGTTTCTCACTCTTTATAAAATGGTAGTATGACTGTGCGACCTCAGTTTTTATTAAGAACATTAATCAGAGAAAATTCAAATAACTGACATAAATCCAAGTGTAACATAATTTATGAAACTAACACATTTTTATTCTATCAGTGAGGTTAAAAGCCTGTCTTTGAAGTCATTTTCAAATCTGAAGAACTCCACACACTAAAATTACCAAAAAAGGAAAAACTAGACAAACAGTCAAAATAGAACACTCTCAGACACACTAGGTATAATAGTATTCCTTCCTCAAAAAGCTTCTCAGTTTCTAGTTAGGATAAAATAATTAATACTAAACATAATAAATTATATTGAGCTGAACAATCTGGCTAAAGTCAACAAGAAATTCAAAAAGCAAAGAAATTAGTAGATAATTTATTTTCAAAACTAAAAAAAGTAATCAAAAGTTGAAACTGAAAACTACTGGGCAAAACACATTACCAGGGCTTCTTTGGTGGTCCAGTGGGTGAGGACACCGCCTTGCAGGGCAAGGGGCACTGGTTGGATCCTGGCCTGGGAATATCCCACGTGCGCGTGGCGGCTGGACTGATGTGTCCAATTACTGAGCAGGAGCTCTGTAGCGCATGCGCCCAGAGCCGGTGCTCTGAGACAATAGAGGACACTGCGATGGGAGGCCCACACGGGCCAAAGAACAAAGATGGTGAAAAATAGATAAATGAAAGACCAATAAAAGTGGCCCGCCTGCCCCCCCCCCCCCCCAAACCACCCCGCTTCCCCCCCTAAAAAAAGCAATAAAAGAAGCCAAAATTAAAAAAAAACCACAACGCATTACCATTTTTACTAAAAAAATTAAAAAAAGGTTATAAAAATTAAAACTGGTTAACAATACTAAATCAATACCATACTTCAAAAAAACTTGTAATAGAATATTCACAAGTTCTCTTAAAGTGGAAAACTGACTTCATCAATTTTGAGTAAATGTCTACTAGTTAGTAGTAATATTATTAAAGAGTAATGAATTATGGGAGTAAATCAGGATCTACTACTAATTTGCATTGCAATTTTAGGCAACATTTCTGAGCTTCAGCTTTCTTATTGGTTTCTCACTCTTTATAAAATGGTAGTATGACTGTGCGACCTCAGTTTTTATTAAGAACATTAATCAGAGAAAATTCAAATAACTGACATAAATCCAAGTGTAACATAATTTATGAAACTAACACATTTTTATTCTATCAGTGAGGTTAAAAGCCTGTCTTTGAAGTCATTTTCAAATCTGAAGAACTCCACACACTAAAATTACCAAAAAAGGAAAAACTAGACAAACAGTCAAAATAGAACACTCTCAGACACACTAGGTATAATAGTATTCCTTCCTCAAAAAAAGCTTCTCAGTTTCTAGTTAGGCTCAAATAATTAATACTAAACATAATAAATTATATTGAGCTGAACTATCTGGCTAAAGTCAACAAGAAATTCACAGAGCAAAGAAATTAGTAGATAATTTATTTTCAAAACAAGTTGAACCAAAAACTGGACCTTGAAGGACATACAAGACATGAAAAAATTGATAAAGGGGCATGTATGAATAAAGGAGTAGGGAAAGTAATAAACTTGGCAGATGAATGATACAGAGAATATGGTGTGACTGAAATGATAAGCATATATTAAAACCTGGTGGGAAACAATGGCCTTAAAATAAGTATTTTAAACAGTTTAGATAACCAGTCTAACATATTTCATCGCACCTCAATCACTCTAAGGAATATGAGGGTAGTTGCAATTACACTCATTTTCAAGATGAGTAAAGAATTTTTGAGGTTTAGAAAGAGTCATGCACAGTATGGAGACCATGACTTTAACTTGGTTCTTTCAATATTAAATACAAAGCTTCTCACAAATTTGTATTCCATTTTCACTCCAAAGAAGAGAAACCTAACAGCTGCCTTCCATGATGCTGGATTTGATCTAAGCAATTAATAGTTCTAATAAAGGCAGAAGTTTTCCTGAAACCAGTCACTTCTTCAATTTTTGGTGACTAAGAATGTACACATTTTGATTTTTTTAAAATTTATTTTGGCCTCTTTTATTGATTTTTTATTTATTTATTTTCATCCATCTTTATTCTTTGGCCTGTGTGGGCCTCCCATTGCAGTGGCCTCCCCGTTGCAGAGCACTGGCTCTGGGCACATGCACTCCAGAGTAGCAAAATCCAGAGTTCAGCTTTCTTATTGGTTTCTCACTCTTTATAAAATGGTAGTATGACTGTGCGACCTCAGTTTTATTAAGAACATTAATCAGAGAAAATTCAAATAACTGACATAAATCCAAGTGTAACATAATTTATGAAACTAACACATTTTTATTCTATCAGTGAGGTTAAAAGCCTGTCTTTGAAGTCATTTTCAAATCTGAAGAACTCCACACACTAAAATTACCAAAAAAGGAAAAACTAGACAAACAGTCAAAATAGAACACTCTCAGACACACTAGGTATAATAGTATTCCTTCCTCAAAAAGCTTCTCAGTTTCTAGTTAGGCTCAAATAATTAATACTAAACATAATAAATTATATTGAGCTGAACTATCTGGCTAAAGTCAACAAGAAATTCACAGAGCAAAGAAATTAGTAGATAATTTATTTTCAAAACAAGTTGAACCAAAAACTGGACCTTGAAGGACATACAAGACATGAAAAAATTGATAAAGGGGCATGTATGAATAAAGGAGTAGGGAAAGTAATAAACTTGGCAGATGAATGATACAGAGAATATGGTGTGACTGAAATGATAAGCATATATTAAAACCTGGTGGGAAACAATGGCCTTAAAATAAGTATTTTAAACAGTTTAGATAACCAGTCTAACATATTTCATCGCACCTCAATCACTCTAAGGAATATGAGGGTAGTTGCAATTACACTCATTTTCAAGATGAGTAAAGAATTTTTGAGGTTTAGAAAGAGTCATGCACAGTATGGAGACCATGACTTTAACTTGGTTCTTTCAATATTAAATACAAAGCTTCTCACAAATTTGTATTCCATTTTCACTCCAAAGAAGAGAAACCTAACAGCTGCCTTCCATGATGCTGGATTTGATCTAAGCAATTAATAGTTCTAATAAAGGCAGAAGTTTTCCTGAAACCAGTCACTTCTTCAATTTTTGGTGACTAAGAATGTACACATTTTGATTTTTTTAAAATTTATTTTGGCCTCTTTTATTGATTTTTTATTTATTTATTTTCATCCATCTTTATTCTTCGGCCTGTGAGGGCCTCCCATTGCAATGGCCTCTCTCGTTGCAGAGCACTGGCTCTGGGCACATGCACTCCAGAGTACTGGCTCATAACTGGACAGCCACTTCTTGGCGTGAGGGATCTTCCTGGGTCAGGGATCGAACCTGTGCCCCTTGCACTGCAAGGCGAACTCTTTACCCACTGGACCACCAGGGAAGCCCCACACTTTGATTTTTATAATCAGATCTCTGTGACTGAAGTCACCACAGTGGTTTAGTCCAAAACAAGTACTCCTGATAAAATAAGCTGACACTTTAAAAAGAAAAAAAAAATGTATAAATGAAGAATCAATTTCAATCATCAAAATCGATTCCAATTTCAAAATACACGTTTCCAAGCTGATTTTACATGTGCAAAATTACATATCTTTGGCAATCATGTATTTAAATAGGTATTTTTACATTTACTACATTTACATTACTGCATTTATGAAGGTCAGAGCTTGGCCAAAAATAAGGCTGAGCACCAAAGAAGTGATGCTTTAGAACTGGTGCTGGAGAACACTTTTGAGAGTCTCTTGGACAGCAAGATCAAACCAGTCAATCATAAAAGAAATCAATACTAAATATTCATTGGAAGGATTGATGCTGATGCTGAAGCTCCAAAACTTTGGCCACCTGATGCAAAGAGCCGAGCACAGGAGAAGAATGAGCAACAGAGGATGAGATGGTTGGATGACAACAAGATTGATCAGAAGTAGCCCTTGGAAATCTGGAGTGCTCCTTCTTGGGTTTAATTAGTCACTGGATGGATAGCATGGTCCTCATCTTTTTCCTTATTAGACACAGTGGTTGAAAACTTTCAGAGCATATGTGGCCTGAGCTAACAAACCTTTCAAAATATTGTAAGTAGATATCTGAAGGGTACTACAATTATAAAAGAGAGTACAAACATAATAACATATATGACAAAATAATAATAACCTGAAAAGATGAACTAAGAATTTAAAATAAAGAGTTGGAGGTACCAAAGAAATAAGAAACTTTTTAAAAAGAACCAAGTAAAATTATTAAGAATGAAAAAAATATAATAAAATGAAAGGTTACTCTAGTCAGAATGAATAAAGTTTCTCTTTGAGCTGAGGCCTGATGATACATAGAATATAAATGAAATAACTATGTGAAGACCTAAGGGAAGAACATTCAACAAAAAGGGAACAGCAAGTGTAAAGGCCAGTGCTTCACCTGTTTGAAAATCAGCAAGGAGGTTTTGCTATAGTGAAGACACTAGGGCAAAACTGTAGGAGACATGTTTAAGACAGGTAGGCAGAGGCCTGATCACGGTCTTGAAGTTCACAACATTTTCTAAGCTTATTGTTCATGTTTTGTTTAGGGTAGTATTTAAAGGTGATCTTGGTTTGCAATGCTGTATTAGTTACTAAACTGCCTCTCACTGCATGACAGGCAACAGGGAAAACAGGGTTACCACTTCCTATTAGCCAGGTACTGCTTTAAATGCCTTAACATGCTTAACTAATCCTTCTCAAAAGGTAGGGACAATTATTATCTACACGTAATAAAGAAACTAAAGCACAGAGAGGTTACGTAATTTGACCAACATAGTAAATGGAGCTAGTCAAATGGGGGACCTGAAATGTGAAACCAGACCTCAGAGTCCATGCTTTTAACCAGTTTGCTATGCTGAACCCAAACTGTTTTACAAAGGCATTATCCATAGCAATAACAAGGCAAACCAACTCACATTACAAATCTAAAAAGCTGTTTAGCTGAATTGCTTATTTCTTGAAACTTCATTTTCAATAGATACAAAACTAGGCTCTTCATCATCAGTGCCTTGGGTCTTTAGTGAGAAAATTCTCCAAGAACATCGAATTAGACATGAGAGTGGATGACAACAAGATTGATCAGAAGTAGCCCTTGGAAATCTGGAGTGCTCCTTCTTGGGTTTAATTAGTCACTGGATGGATAGCATGGTCCTCATCTTTTTCCTTATTAGACACAGTGGTTGAAAACTTTCAGAGCATATGTGGCCTGAGCTAACAAACCTTTCAAAATATTGTAAGTAGATATCTGAAGGGTACTACAATTATAAAAGAGAGTACAAACATAATAACATATATGACAAAATAATAATAACCTGAAAAGATGAACTAAGAATTTAAAATAAAGAGTTGGAGGTACCAAAGAAATAAGAAACTTTTTAAAAAGAACCAAGTAAAATTATTAAGAATGAAAAAAATATAATAAAATGAAAGGTTACTCTAGTCAGAATGAATAAAGTTTCTCTTTGAGCTGAGGCCTGATGATACATAGAATATAAATGAAATAACTATGTGAAGACCTAAGGGAAGAACATTCAACAAAAAGGGAACAGCAAGTGTAAAGGCCAGTGCTTCACCTGTTTGAAAATCAGCAAGGAGGTTTTGCTATAGTGAAGACACTAGGGCAAAACTGTAGGAGACATGTTTAAGACAGGTAGGCAGAGGCCTGATCACGGTCTTGAAGTTCACAACATTTTCTAAGCTTATTGTTCATGTTTTGTTTAGGGTAGTATTTAAAGGTGATCTTGGTTTGCAATGCTGTATTAGTTACTAAACTGCCTCTCACTGCATGACAGGCAACAGGGAAAACAGGGTTACCACTTCCTATTAGCCAGGTACTGCTTTAAATGCCTTAACATGCTTAACTAATCCTTCTCAAAAGGTAGGGACAATTATTATCTACACGTAATAAAGAAACTAAAGCACAGAGAGGTTACGTAATTTGACCAACATAGTAAATGGAGCTAGTCAAATGGGGGACCTGAAATGTGAAACCAGACCTCAGAGTCCATGCTTTTAACCAGTTTGCTATGCTGAACCCAAACTGTTTTACAAAGGCATTATCCATAGCAATAACAAGGCAAACCAACTCACATTACAAATCTAAAAAGCTGTTTAGCTGAATTGCTTATTTCTTGAAACTTCATTTTCAATAGATACAAAAACTAGGCTCTTCATCATCAGTGCCTTGGGTCTTTAGTGAGAAAATTCTCCAAGAACATAGGGAAACAAAAAAACCCTCAGAATTTTAAGATTACCTAGTTACAGGTTAAGACCATTATGTGACGCCCCCTTTATGCCCAATGGGCCCACAGTCTTTAAAAAATCATTTTTATTGCCTGGAATTTGTTTTCTGACAATGCCAAGTATTGTTACGATCAATGCACAAAAGGTATTTTTCAATGTAAGCTACATGGAGTGGGTTCAATAAATAGTTGAACTACAAACAAGACAATAAAACTTATTCTCTGACAAGATTTTAACCTTACCTAAACAATACATTTCACAGGTGTTATTTATAGAACAACAACTAAGTATTGGTACTTTAATCATTTAGAAGTAATGGCTGATGGAACTAAGAATGACCCTAAAACTCTTATATTCTATGAAAATTTTAGAAAATTAGATCAAATAGAAACTTTTAGTTAGGATAAAATATAAACTACCAACAATTTTCAGTATTGACAATGTTGCATAATTTTCTTATATTCATAGATGCTAAAGTACCATAATATATAAACACAAAATATGGCATTTGTTTTATAAAAACCCCTTAAAGTAACACAAATTAGTTGAATTTTACAACTAGAGGAAAAATATTAAATATTAGACTTTACCTATGGAATTATCTGGTCCTTTTGATTTAGTGTATGACAAAAATGCAGCTAGAAAAAAGATAGATGACAGGAGTTCTGCTCTTCCTACAACACCTGTTACCTAGAAAGGGAAAGAAAGGTGGTGTCCATATTAATGAAGGCATTTTGAAAATTTAACTATATATAATTCCAACAGCAGTTCAATTTAAAATTAAGCTGCCATAACTTCTCAAATGCACATTTTGTTTAGGCATTGAGTGCCCTCATGTGGTGAATTTGTGTATTTCTATCATCCAGTGCCTTGGGCTATGCTGAACCCAAACTGTTTTACAAAGGCATTATCCATAGCAATAACAAGGCAAACCAACTCACATTACAAATCTAAAAAGCTGTTTAGCTGAATTGCTTATTTCTTGAAACTTCATTTTCAATAGATACAAAAACTAGGCTCTTCATCATCAGTGCCTTGGGTCTTTAGTGAGAAAATTCTCCAAGAACATAGGGAAACAAAAAAACCCTCAGAATTTTAAGATTACCTAGTTACAGGTTAAGACCATTATGTGACGCCCCCTTTATGCCCAATGGGCCCACAGTCTTTAAAAAATCATTTTTATTGCCTGGAATTTGTTTTCTGACAATGCCAAGTATTGTTACGATCAATGCACAAAAGGTATTTTTCAATGTAAGCTACATGGAGTGGGTTCAATAAATAGTTGAACTACAAACAAGACAATAAAACTTATTCTCTGACAAGATTTTAACCTTACCTAAACAATACATTTCACAGGTGTTATTTATAGAACAACAACTAAGTATTGGTACTTTAATCATTTAGAAGTAATGGCTGATGGAACTAAGAATGACCCTAAAACTCTTATATTCTATGAAAATTTTAGAAAATTAGATCAAATAGAAACTTTTAGTTAGGATAAAATATAAACTACCAACAATTTTCAGTATTGACAATGTTGCATAATTTTCTTATATTCATAGATGCTAAAGTACCATAATATATAAACACAAAATATGGCATTTGTTTTATAAAAACCCCTTAAAGTAACACAAATTAGTTGAATTTTACAACTAGAGGAAAAATATTAAATATTAGACTTTACCTATGGAATTATCTGGTCCTTTTGATTTAGTGTATGACAAAAATGCAGCTAGAAAAAAGATAGATGACAGGAGTTCTGCTCTTCCTACAACACCTGTTACCTAGAAAGGGAAAGAAAGGTGGTGTCCATATTAATGAAGGCATTTTGAAAATTTAACTATATATAATTCCAACAGCAGTTCAATTTAAAATTAAGCTGCCATAACTTCTCAAATGCACATTTTTGTTTTTTAGGCATTGAGTGCCCTCATGTGGTGAATTTGTGTATCTTCCATAAAAAGAAATTTGTCAGTAACTATAATAGCTTTTTTATTATTTTTACTATCGCTAATTATACACTCCAAGAAAGTTGTAAAAATAGTACAGAGTGGTCCTATCTACCATTTACCCAGCTTCTTCCAATAGTAACATCTTACACAATTATAGTACACATTTTTTGAAAAACCAAAAATAAAAAAAACAACTGTTCTTAAAATACAAAAATATAATAAATCCAATACATTGTATCTCAGAAATAAACCTGCATAGTAAAGTCTAAAAAGACAATAAACTTTAAAATAGTCTTTTAAACTCAAAAAAAATTAAATATAATCCCCCTGAAAGCTCCCTTTAAAATATTCTGAACTCACTAAAACTTAATCTATTATTTTTGTAGATGTATAGAAAAATGTTCAGATAGACATCAAAAGGTTCATCAGGGTGCTTGAAAAGACACATAACACCCCTGCAACACACACACACAACCTGCAAAGTTTAAATATACATACTATTGTTTGTAACTGAAAGCCTATAATAAAACAATTGAATAGAGTCCTCTGTTCCGCCGAGAGGCAATTTTGGAGTCTCAAGATTACCAAGCTAGGTAAGGTTAGAGTTTGAATATGTGTCGGTCATGAACATACTGGCAAAAGTAGAGAGAGCTCACAATTTTTACACATATAGCAATAAAAAATATGAAATTATTGAGCATTGGTGGTTAGGATGTCTGTTCATGTTTGCATGTATTTTGATACACTTTCATCCTTTACATAAGTTTCTCTTATCACTTTTTGTCCTTTCATACACAAAGCTAAGTTAAAAAATACTTAAAATCTTTATTCATAAAAAAAAAAAAATAGCAAAGAAAGTAACTGTATTCATTTATATTTTACATTTCTAAAGTTGAGCAATTGTACCTTATACTCAAACGTTTCAAAAGCTGTTTTAAATGAAAAATTTTACACAAAAGGAAAGTTAGACTCTGTGTACTAGGAAGGTAAGACATTGCATCAATTCAGGAATCTTCAAATACTTGGATTAAAGCTACAGTTAATTTTTTTTCCTTAAAAATATGCACCATTATAGTGACGTGTACAAATAATACATAAAACAAGTTCTACTTACTGCTTCTGTGTGGATTGGGTGCACTGCAAAAAGTAAAGAGGCAATCATACTACTCCGATTATTCAGGAAAAGTCTGCAGACTTTAAGAAATATCACACTAACCACAGCATGAAAAATCATATTTAGGAGATGATATGACATTGGTTTTAGTTCACTAAACAGATAATTCAAGCGAAATGTCAAAACTGTTAAGGGACGGTAAGACTTGTGGCTTCTCTCCTAAACGGAAAAAAAAACAAATCACTGATTATTAAAGTTTTCTTGGTTATTCTGGACATACTAACTAATCACTGCTTTTACTACTAAAGAATCTACATTTGACTGAGAAATAACAATAAAATAATGAAAAGGCTCAAGAATAACACAAACATAAAAGATAGCTTTCTGTGGTCGTGTGTGTGTGTGCGCGTATTTTCCTATTTCCTTTGTCCAAAACCAAAGCAATTTCCTCTCTGATATACAGTAGTCAAAGAATTAATAGAAGGAAAACATTTGACTACTAATTCCTCTTCAACCTGCGTTCAATCCCTGGGCTGGGAAGATCCTCCGGAGAAGGAAATGTCAACCCACTTCAGTACTCTTGCCTGCAGAATTCCATGGACAGAGGAGCCTGGAGACTACAGTCCATGAGGCCACAAAAGAGTAAGACACAACTGAGTGACTAACACACACAGATTAAAAATAGGATAATAGTGGCATTAATCAAGCTGTAGTACAGGATTTCTCTCCATAGCCTGTCTACCAAACTATTACGAAAAAGCATTCATGTAAGTGCTGGCTAGATTTTCAAAAGGAAACTTAAGAAAATAACTACCCAATGGAGTTTAAACAACTATCACACAAGAAGGTACTACCTAGTTGTCTTATTAAAAAACACCTCCATAACGTATAAACCTGATTAAACCAAAAATTCCCAAGTACTAAACAGGGAGTCATATAAGAAAAAATTTCTTCTTCTTTTTTTTTTTTTCAAACCTTTATTTTGCTTTTAACTTTTACAGTTTTGTTGTTTACAGATATGCATGTTCCCAGATTAGTCATATGTATATCCCCCCATCCCACCCCTCCAGACTCACACAGCACCCCAGAAGGATCCCCTTTTCTCACAGAGCAATGACTATAGCTATTTTCTTCACTTATGATAGTACAGGCCTTCATGCTACATCCTTTATGCCTCCCACTCTCTGTTCCTTTCCCACAAGGTCCATATGTCCACTGTCCATGTCTGTCTTTCTGTCGCTTCACTGCGTGTGCCA
This sequence comes from Tragulus kanchil, assembly GCA_022376925.1. Lineage (NCBI taxonomy): Eukaryota > Metazoa > Chordata > Mammalia > Artiodactyla > Tragulidae > Tragulus > Tragulus kanchil. The sequence goes on along the minus strand of JAIOJX010000004.1, from coordinate 236,167,900 downwards.
TCATCACCATCCTACTAGATTCCATATATATGTGTTAATATACTGTATATGTCCTTCTCTTTCTGACTGACTTCACTTTTTTATGATACGTTCTAGATCCAGCCACCTCATTAGGGCTGACTCTTCTGCATTTCTCTTTACAGCTGTGTAGTACTCCATTGTATATATGTACCAGTGCTTTTGGATCCATTCATTCATCGATGGACATCTAGGTTGCTTCCATGTTCTAGCTATTGTATAGAGAGCTGCAATGAACACTGGGGTACAGGTGCTTCTTTCAGTTTTGATTTCATCAGGATATAAGCCTAATAGTGGGATTGCTGGGTCGTATGGTGCTTCTATTTTTAGTTTTTTAAGAAATCTCCAAACTGTCTTCCATAGAGGCTGTATCAATTTACATTCCCACCAGCAATGCAGGAGTGTTCCCTCTTCTCCGCACCCTCTCCAGCATATATTGTCTGTTGATTTGTGGATGATGGCCATTCTGACAGTGTGAGGTGATATCTCATTGGAGTTTCGATGTGCATTTCTCTAATTATAAGTGAAGTTGAGCATCGTTTCATGTGCTTTTGGGCCATCTGTATGTCCTCTTTGGAGAGGTGTCTGTTTAGGTCCTTTTCCCATTTATTGATTGGGTTGTTCATTTTCCTGGTGCTGAGTTGTCTGAGTTGCTTGTAGATTTTGGAGATGAATTCTTTGTCTGTTGTTTCATTTTCTATGATTTTCTCACATTCTGTGGGCTGTCTGTTCATCTTTTTTGTGATTGCTTTTTCTGTACAAAAGCTTTTAAGTTTCATTAGGTCCCACATGTTCATTTTTGTTTTTAATTCTGCTATTCTAGTAGGTGGATCAGAGAAGATCTTGCTTTATGTCCTTGAGGGTTTTGCCTATATTCTCCTCTAAGAGTTTGATGGTTTCTGGTGAAAAAATTTCTTGAGAGATACACTCCTTTGCTATTGTAGTCTCTAATGACAGTAGATCAAATTTTATGAGAGGTACTTAATTTCTTTATAAACTAAAAGTTACATTTAACAAGAAATATTCTTACAGTAAGACAAAATCAAAGCAGATTTAAGAATAAAACACAGAAGCTAAAAGATAAAGCATCATCCTAGTTATTTTTTATAATTTTATACAAAGGCATCCATACTCACATTCCTTGTTTTTTTTTTCCTATCTCTTATCAGATCACTTTTTATGATACGTTCTAGATCCAGCCACCTCATTAGGGCTGACTCTTCTGCATTTCTCTTTACAGCTGTGTAGTACTCCATTGTATATATGTACCAGTGCTTTTGGATCCATTCATTCATCGATGGACATCTAGGTTGCTTCCATGTTCTAGCTATTGTATAGAGAGCTGCAATGAACACTGGGGTACAGGTGCTTCTTTCAGTTTTGATTTCATCAGGATATAAGCCTAATAGTGGGATTGCTGGGTCGTATGGTGCTTCTATTTTTAGTTTTTTAAGAAATCTCCAAACTGTCTTCCATAGAGGCTGTATCAATTTACATTCCCACCAGCAATGCAGGAGTGTTCCCTCTTCTCCGCACCCTCTCCAGCATATATTGTCTGTTGATTTGTGGATGATGGCCATTCTGACAGTGTGAGGTGATATCTCATTGGAGTTTCGATGTGCATTTCTCTAATTATAAGTGAAGTTGAGCATCGTTTCATGTGCTTTTGGGCCATCTGTATGTCCTCTTTGGAGAGGTGTCTGTTTAGGTCCTTTTCCCATTTATTGATTGGGTTGTTCATTTTCCTGGTGCTGAGTTGTCTGAGTTGCTTGTAGATTTTGGAGATGAATTCTTTGTCTGTTGTTTCATTTTCTATGATTTTCTCACATTCTGTGGGCTGTCTGTTCATCTTTTTTGTGATTGCTTTTTCTGTACAAAAGCTTTTAAGTTTCATTAGGTCCCACATGTTCATTTTTGTTTTTAATTCTGCTATTCTAGTAGGTGGATCAGAGAAGATCTTGCTTTATGTCCTTGAGGGTTTTGCCTATATTCTCCTCTAAGAGTTTGATGGTTTCTGGTGAAAAAATTTCTTGAGAGATACACTCCTTTGCTATTGTAGTCTCTAATGACAGTAGATCAAATTTTATGAGAGGTACTTAATTTCTTTATAAACTAAAAGTTACATTTAACAAGAAATATTCTTACAGTAAGACAAAATCAAAGCAGATTTAAGAATAAAACACAGAAGCTAAAAGATAAAGCATCATCCTAGTTATTTTTTATAATTTTATACAAAGGCATCCATACTCACATTCCTTGTTCTCCTATCTCTTATCATATTTCACTGTAACTCTGGTATATATCTATAGACCTAAGCCTGTTCATCCTCAGGGATCACTGGGAATCACAAGAACCAAACATTGCCCGTTTTGAAATTAAGAGCATTTTAGTATCTCTGTCTGTACTGACTACATACAACATGAGTTCTATGTAACTAGAATGCTTTCTTCTTTCTTGCCTAATTCCTGTACATCCCTCAAATTTCAACTCAAGCATATACAATTGTTTTTAAGGCAACATACTAAACTGAAATCACTTGTACCAGAAAGCACATTACAGGTCAAAACTGTCATGATTAAAATCACAGTAGATACTTCATAATTTGGGGGAATGGAAACATTTCTAAGAATTTCTGCAGTAGAGGGTATGAGTAGAAGGGAATGAACTATCTAGAAAATAATGTATATCATGAGAAGACTATTTTCCCCTTGTTATCAGAAGACATTACTTGTAAAGGCTAGAACTGGGCAAGAACAGAAAGGCTGCAGGAAAATAAATAACCAGCTTCTTTAATAAGAAAAGAATACTTGCTTGTGACTAAAAGAATCAAAGATTCCACACCCTTTTCTTGAGATGTTTCCAAATGGGGCCACGAATGACAAATGACAAGAACGTTACATGCTATGTTTCAACAACTATGTGCTATACACTATATACAGATTAATTAATGAATCCTCAAAAGCATTATTTTTCATAGATCAGGAAAATACCTTGTTATCCAAAAGCTGTGTCCCCACCCATTTCACACAGTTTTTATATGATACAAATAAAATTAGAATCCAGTCTATATGATCCCAAGCTGATAAGCATTTAATCACCAATAGTTTAACACTGACCTTCAAAATAAAGTTACTAGCAAAGCAAAAATACCTCCATAAAAATGACTTGAACTTTTAGGTTCTCTGTATAAAGTAAAAATAATTATTAGGTAAGAGATATGGCACAAATAAAAATTTTAATACATCATTTTTGCGTAAGAGACTTAGCACTGCTATACTTAAAGAATATATAGACAAAAAACTAAGCAAAGGCATCCATACTCACATTCCTTGTTCTCCTATCTCTTATCATATTTCACTGTAACTCTGGTATATATCTATAGACCTAAGCCTGTTCATCCTCAGGGATCACTGGGAATCACAAGAACCAAACATTGCCCGTTTTGAAATTAAGAGCATTTTAGTATCTCTGTCTGTACTGACTACATACAACATGAGTTCTATGTAACTAGAATGCTTTCTTCTTTCTTGCCTAATTCCTGTACATCCCTCAAATTTCAACTCAAGCATATACAATTGTTTTTAAGGCAACATACTAAACTGAAATCACTTGTACCAGAAAGCACATTACAGGTCAAAACTGTCATGATTAAAATCACAGTAGATACTTCATAATTTGGGGGAATGGAAACATTTCTAAGAATTTCTGCAGTAGAGGGTATGAGTAGAAGGGAATGAACTATCTAGAAAATAATGTATATCATGAGAAGACTATTTTCCCCTTGTTATCAGAAGACATTACTTGTAAAGGCTAGAACTGGGCAAGAACAGAAAGGCTGCAGGAAAATAAATAACCAGCTTCTTTAATAAGAAAAGAATACTTGCTTGTGACTAAAAGAATCAAAGATTCCACACCCTTTTCTTGAGATGTTTCCAAATGGGGCCACGAATGACAAATGACAAGAACGTTACATGCTATGTTTCAACAACTATGTGCTATACACTATATACAGATTAATTAATGAATCCTCAAAAGCATTATTTTTCATAGATCAGGAAAATACCTTGTTATCCAAAAGCTGTGTCCCCACCCATTTCACACAGTTTTTATATGATACAAATAAAATTAGAATCCAGTCTATATGATCCCAAGCTGATAAGCATTTAATCACCAATAGTTTAACACTGACCTTCAAAATAAAGTTACTAGCAAAGCAAAAATACCTCCATAAAAATGACTTGAACTTTTAGGTTCTCTGTATAAAGTAAAAATAATTATTAGGTAAGAGATATGGCACAAATAAAAATTTTTAATACATCATTTTTTGCAGAAATATAGGTAATTTGTGTACTTAGCACTGCTATACTTAAAGTATAATCTATATTGAAGCTATATAATTTTTCAATGGTTAAATAAACCACAGTTATCTCTTTTCCTTATTCATAAGAAAGAAATAAGAAATCAAGTCAGTTAGAAAGAAATATGTATTATACTTACTGTTCTCATAACACATTTGGTTTTTACACATTTATTTGTACCAGTTCCAAAATAATTAAGCCAAGGTACACAACCAAGGAAAGAATCAAGTACTACTTTAAAAAAGATACTCACATTTTTCAACTTCCTATCTACTACAAATATTTATGTCTCATACAAAAGTTTTGAGGAAAAAATCTGTTATGATGACAATGTAGATAAAATATGAGAACTAAACTACCAAAACATTTCAAAATCTGAGATACATATAAGTAATACATACTTACTTCAGACATAGGGGTCCCCCAGAAATCATTCTGAAATAGTGTTTTTAGAGGTGTAGATGGATGCAGGTCTTTATTATCCAGTATTGCTGAAACGTCATCAAAAACAAAACCACAAAATAGGCTGTTCCAATAGCAAGCAGCAACCACACCAACTATTAAGGTTACTTCTTTAAGGTTAATATCAGCCATCTTCTCCATAAGCACATAAGCACTTGTGGACAAAATCTGGGGAAAAGCACATGAAGATAAAATGAAATAAGCAACACTAAAAAAAAAAAAGTACAGTTTTAATGAAAAATCAGAAAACGAAATCAAAGAGGCAATCCCCTTCACCACTGCAACCAAAAGAATCAAATATCTAGGAATAAACCTACCCGAAGAAACAAAAGAACTGTACACTGAAAATTACAAGACACTCATGAGAGACATTAAAGAAGACTTAAACAGATGGAGAGATATTCCATGTTCCTGGGTCAGAAGAATCAATATTGCGAAAATGATCATACTGCCAAATGTCATCTATAGATTCAATGAGATTCCTATCAAATTACCAATGACATTCTTCACAGAACTAGACCAAAGAATAACACAGTTCATATGGAAACATAGAAGACCCTGAATAGTCAAAGCAATCCTGAGGAAGAAGAATGGAGCTGGCCGGATCAGCCTCCCTAACTTCAGACTCTACTACAAAGCAACAGTCATCAAGACAGTATGGTACTGGCACAAAAACAGAAATATAGACCAATGGAACAAGACAGAGAACCCAGAGATTTTTGACAAAGGAGGCGAAAATCTAAAATGGGACAAAGACAGCCTCTTCAACAAATGGTGCTGGGAAAATTGGATAGCTACACGCAAAAAGCTGAAGTTGGAACATTCCCTGACACCCTACACAAAGATCAACTCAAAATGGATTCAAGACCTAAATGTAAGTTAAGACCAGAAGCCCTAAAACTCTTAGAGGAGAATATAGACAAAACACTCAAGAACATAAATCAAAGCAAGATCTTCTCTCACCCACCTACTAGAATAGCAGAATTAAAAACAAAAATGAACATGTGGGACCTAATGAAACTTAAAAGCTTTTGTACAGCAAAAGCAATCACAAAAAAGCTGAACAGACAGCCCACAGAATGTGAGAAAATCATAGAAAATGAAACAACAGACAAAGAATTCATCTCCAAAATCTACAAGCAACTCAGACAACTGAGCACTGGAAAAATGAACAACCCAATCAAAAAATGGGAGAAGGACCTTAACAGACACCTCTCCAAAGAGGACATACAGATGGCCAAAAAACACATGAAATGATGCTCAACTTCGCTTATTATTAGAGAAATGCAAATCAAAACTCCAATGAGATATCACCTCACACCCATCAGAATGGCCATCATCAACAAATCGACAGGCAACAAATGCTGGAGAGGGTGCGGAGAAAACGGAACCCTCTTGCATTGCTGGTGGGAATGTAAACTGATACAGCCTCTGTGGAAGCAACCTAGATGTCCATCAACGAATGAATGGATACAAAAGCTCTGGTGTATATATATCCAATGGAATAGTACACAGCTGTAAAAAGAAATGCAGAAGAATCAGCCCTAATGAGGTGGCTGGATCTAGAACCTATCATAAAAAGTGAAGTCAGTCAAAAAGAGAAGGACAAGTACAATATACTAACACATATATATGGAAACACAAAAGACCTCGAATAGTCAAAGCAATCCTGAGGAAGAAGAATGGAGCTGGCCGGATCAGCCTCCCTAACTTCAGACTCTACTACAAAGCAACAGTCATCAAGACAGTATGGTACTGGCACAAAAACAGAAATATAGACCAATGGAACAAGACAGAGAACCCAGAGATTTTTGACAAAGGAGGCGAAAATCTAAAATGGGACAAAGACAGCCTCTTCAACAAATGGTGCTGGGAAAATTGGATAGCTACACGCAAAAAGCTGAAGTTGGAACATTCCCTGACACCCTACACAAAGATCAACTCAAAATGGATTCAAGACCTAAATGTAAGTTAAGACCAGAAGCCCTAAAACTCTTAGAGGAGAATATAGACAAAACACTCAAGAACATAAATCAAAGCAAGATCTTCTCTCACCCACCTACTAGAATAGCAGAATTAAAAACAAAAATGAACATGTGGGACCTAATGAAACTTAAAAGCTTTTGTACAGCAAAAGCAATCACAAAAAAGCTGAACAGACAGCCCACAGAATGTGAGAAAATCATAGAAAATGAAACAACAGACAAAGAATTCATCTCCAAAATCTACAAGCAACTCAGACAACTGAGCACTGGAAAAATGAACAACCCAATCAAAAAATGGGAGAAGGACCTTAACAGACACCTCTCCAAAGAGGACATACAGATGGCCAAAAAACACATGAAATGATGCTCAACTTCGCTTATTATTAGAGAAATGCAAATCAAAACTCCAATGAGATATCACCTCACACCCATCAGAATGGCCATCATCAACAAATCGACAGGCAACAAATGCTGGAGAGGGTGCGGAGAAAACGGAACCCTCTTGCATTGCTGGTGGGAATGTAAACTGATACAGCCTCTGTGGAAGCAACCTAGATGTCCATCAACGAATGAATGGATACAAAAGCTCTGGTGTATATATATCCAATGGAATAGTACACAGCTGTAAAAAGAAATGCAGAAGAATCAGCCCTAATGAGGTGGCTGGATCTAGAACCTATCATAAAAAGTGAAGTCAGTCAAAAAGAGAAGGACAAGTACAATATACTAACACATATATATGGAATCTAGTAGGATGGTAATGATAACACACACAGTGAAGTGATGGAAAAACAGACAAGGACAGTAGATATATGGACATTGTGGGGAATGAACAGAGGGTGGGAGGCGTAAAGGAAGTAGCATGAAGGCCTGTACTATCATATGTGAAGAAAACAGCTATAGTCATTGCTCTGTGAGAAAAGGGGATCCTGCAGTGGTGCTGTGTGACAGTCTGGAGGGGTGGGATGGGGGGATATACATATGACTAATCTGGGAACATACATATCTGTAAACAACAAAACTCTGTAAAAGTTAAAAGTATAATCAAAATTTAAAAAAAAGTAGAGTTTTAATAGAAGGATAATAAGTGAAACAAATATAAAATGGTAATTCTCACAAAGAATTAATTCTTTAAAACTCAGTTCGAATGCTGTAACTAAAGTGTTAGTTAGCCACCTCTCCATATTCCTAAGACAGAATTGACCGTTCTTTCATGTATGTTTTCACACCTTTATTCGTTTCTCACATCAATCTTTAGCTAACTAGAGAGTGAACTTATCAATTTTCACAGGTCAGGTTACCTGGGAAACAAAGATAACTCTAAAGAAAACCAGGTGCAATATGCTCCAGCAGTATCTAAATGAATCCCTACAGGAAAACAAATTATACTTTGTTATAGGAAAAGACATTGATCATGGGTTTTCTGAAAATAAAGTTCATGTTTTAGTACTTTATGAATCTAAAGATCAACTATCATTTAAAGCAAGAGTCCAAACTTATAGCCTTAAGCCTTGTTTAGATTGATCAAGTCTTTTTAAAAATATCTGTCTTGAATGCCTTTATGCTAACCATATACTAGCCAGTTTAACTACAGCCATTATTTTTCACCCAGACTGAGTTATTTGACGGAATTATGTTATACGCTTGGTCCTTGGGGTATAAATTATGGTTTTCCTTTTTCCCAATGTAACAAAAGTCTTTAATCTAGAGACTGATCTTCATTCATACATGACAATTCATAATTAAGTCACTGTTTTCGAAAGGATCCATTGAGAGAATGCTTTGCAGAGTAGAACTGCATGAACTGCAGGATACTGAAGAATCAACCCTCCTATAAGGATGGAAGGTACTCTAAACTGATGATTTACTTTTGAGCAGTGTTATTAGCATCACTTTAGTATTATCACTTGGGGAGGCAAGAAGAATCCCCCCACTAAATACGCAAATCATCTGAACCTGTGTATATGTTGCCTTACATAGCAAGAGACTTCACAGGTATGATTAGATTGAGGATTTTGAGATGAGGAAATTATCCTGGACTCTTTAGGTGGGCCAATTCAGTACTAAGAAACTTCACAAGTGAATGAGAAATACAGGAGAGTTAAAAAAAAAAAAGAGAGAGAGAGAGAGAAGAGGTCAGAGTGATATGATTGTTGCCTGGGGGCCACAGGAATCATGGCAGTTTCTAGAAGCTGGAAAATGCAAAGAAACACATTCTTCATTAGAGCTTCTCAAAGGACTACAGCCCTACGGAAGACTTCTTCTAGAACTGTAGAATAATAAATGTGTCATTTTAAGCTACCACATTTGTGGCAATGTGTTATAGCAGTAATAGGAAATTAATATATCACTCATAGAGTCAGAAGACCTCAAATCTGAGATTTATCTGTGTGAGTTCTGGTCAGATTAGAAAAGAATAAAAGGCTTCAAATCAGATGTAAGATCTGTATAAAAATACATATACAAGATCCTGTGGGAAGGTATTAAATTATCATTAGAGGGCTTCCCTGGTGGTCCAGTGGGTAAGGACACCGCCTTGCAGTGCAAGGGGCGCTGGTTCGAGCCCTGGCCTGGGAAGATCCCACGTGCCGCGGAGCGGCTGGACCGATGTGTCCAATTACCGAGCCAGAGCTCTGGAGCACATGCGCCCAGAGCCGGCGCTCTGCAACAGCAGAGGCCACTGCGATGGGAGGTCCACATGGGCCAAAGAACAAAGACGCATGAAAAATAAATATAAATGAAAGACCAAGAGAAGTGGCCCACCCGCCCCCTCCCTCCCCAACATGCCCCTCTCCCAAAAAAAAAAAAAAAAATCATTAGAATCAGGAAAACTTTAGAATACACTTTTTAAAGAAATGCTAAATTTAAACCAATTCAGGAAGGAAATTAGTTGTACCATTTGAAGAAGTATAGAAAAATTATCTAAGGGTTTATCTTGAATCCAGAAGCAATTTAGCATATCTAAATGGTATGGACTTGTATACAAGTATTCCCAGGTGGTGCTGGTGGTAAAGAACCCACTTGCCAATGGAGGAGACATAAGAGACATGGGTTTGATCCCTGGATTGAGAAGATCCCTTGGAGGAGGGCGTGTCAACCGGCTCCAGTATTCTTGCCTGGAGAATCCCATGGACAGAGGAGCCTGATGGCTGCAGTCTATAGGGTCTCAAAGAGTGGAACACGACTGAAGTACTTTTGATAGGACTGGATATTATCATGACAAAGAGGACAGTGCACGTTTAAAGACTGGAGAGATTAGCTCAACTCCTTCTTGACCACACTAAAATAACAGTTAAAAAAGGAAGACTATAAATTCATAAGGATAAAGACAACTGAAGAGGAGATCACAGCGCCTTTTGGAAGTTGGAAAGGCAAAAGAATTGTTAAGTGAATCAGCAGAGCTCAGTAAAGTGAATCCTTAACTGAAGGGGCAACAGTGGAAAGTTTACTGCACCCCTGCCAGTATCAATCTCAAAAAGTGATGCCAAAGGGCTCAAGAAGTAGGGTGAGGCACAGATGGAACTGTTATTCAGACCCCTCTCCCATTGGGTAGAGCCTTGCAAGTAACCTTCGCTCCTACAGCAAGGTAGAAGACTGGAGACTTCCTTTCTGGAGCAGGTGAAACAGTGTCTGATACAGGGCACAAAAGAAAGAACAAGGCATACTGCAAATGAGAGTTACTCTTTTTCACCAACAATAGTAAAGCTAGACAAAAAATTACAATCAGAAAACAAAAAGGAAATAATGCTTCAAATTTCTGCTGGGTAAGAATTTTCAACTTAAAATTTTATCTTAATAAAGCTTTATTTCCCAAGTAGGAAAGTAGAATAAAAATACTATAAAACAGTCAAGCTCTCAAAAAGGTACCTTCAACATTTCTCTTCTCAGGAAACTAATAGAAGACATACTTCAATAACAAAAGCGAGCACACCAAGAAACACAAAGACAGGAAAATCAGGAGACAGGGAATCCAATACACGACAGTGACAAAGGAAATACCCCAAACCACAGCCATTCAAGCAAGCTGAGTATCCAGACAACAATGGAAAAGGTCAGCAGGTTCCTGAATGAGAGTCCCAAGAAGATATAACCGAAAGAACATCCAACGTATTTAAACACTTGCCAATGGAGGAGACATAAGAGACATGGGTTTGATCCTGGATTGAGAAGATCCCTTGGAGGAGGGCGTGTCAACCGGCTCCAGTATTCTTGCCTGGAGAATCCCATGGACAGAGGAGCCTGATGGCTGCAGTCTATAGGGTCTCAAAGAGTGGAACACGACTGAAGTACTTTTGATAGGACTGGATATTATCATGACAAAGAGGACAGTGCACGTTTAAAGACTGGAGAGATTAGCTCAACTCCTTCTTGACCACACTAAAATAACAGTTAAAAAAGGAAGACTATAAATTCATAAGGATAAAGACAACTGAAGAGGAGATCACAGCGCCTTTTGGAAGTTGGAAAGGCAAAAGAATTGTTAAGTGAATCAGCAGAGCTCAGTAAAGTGAATCCTTAACTGAAGGGGCAACAGTGGAAAGTTTACTGCACCCCTGCCAGTATCAATCTCAAAAAGTGATGCCAAAGGGCTCAAGAAGTAGGGTGAGGCACAGATGGAACTGTTATTCAGACCCCTCTCCCATTGGGTAGAGCCTTGCAAGTAACCTTCGCTCCTACAGCAAGGTAGAAGACTGGAGACTTCCTTTCTGGAGCAGGTGAAACAGTGTCTGATACAGGGCACAAAAGAAAGAACAAGGCATACTGCAAATGAGAGTTACTCTTTTTCACCAACAATAGTAAAGCTAGACAAAAAATTACAATCAGAAAACAAAAAGGAAATAATGCTTCAAATTTCTGCTGGGTAAGAATTTTCAACTTAAAATTTTATCTTAATAAAGCTTTATTTCCCAAGTAGGAAAGTAGAATAAAAATACTATAAAACAGTCAAGCTCTCAAAAAGGTACCTTCAACATTTCTCTTCTCAGGAAACTAATAGAAGACATACTTCAATAACAAAAGCGAGCACACCAAGAAACACAAAGACAGGAAAATCAGGAGACAGGGAATCCAATACACGACAGTGACAAAGGAAATACCCCAAACCACAGCCATTCAAGCAAGCTGAGTATCCAGACAACAATGGAAAAGGTCAGCAGGTTCCTGAATGAGAGTCCCAAGAAGATATAACCGAAAGAACATCCAACGTATTTAAACATAGGTGAAGAATGATTTTATTTTTAAATCATGTGTGTGTGATTGTAATTCAGAAAAGCCCAGCAACTCAAGACATCCATCATTAGGCAGTAAAAATCAAGTTTTGGGTATCGGGTCAGATACCTATCAAGTCTCCAATCAGGTAACACTTGAGGTGACAAACTGCTGCATGGCTAAGTGTTCTTACACAAAAAAATTTAAATAATAGAGAAAAAATAAGTAAATTAAACCTATAGTTTTAACACTTTGAAATTATATATGGGAATAACATGTATTTGATTTTTAGAGTACTTATAATGTTTCGGAGTGTTTGATATAAGCTAGAGATTCTCATATACTAGCTTCAAAACTATAAAATAAGGTACTATATAGTGATATATAATAAACATAATATTAAATTATTGACCATGCAAATTCTGGGTTTAAGGCTTTTAGCTGAAAAGTGTAAGAATCTATTTTATTTTTTTAAGCCAAGTTTACAAATAAATATTGGCACTTTAATAAGATCTAGGGAGTTGCTATAGTTTCCAGTTTACTAGCTTTATAAAAGTTGTTTAAATTTTTAGAGAGTTCTGCTAAGATCAGGCATCTGAAGTGCTTGAACAAAAATGAATATATTAAAATTACAAATGCAGTTCTAATTAGGCCAATCAAGCTTTAATCATAGCTGATTAAGAGTATTTAGTCATTTCTGCTTCTTGTGGTCATATCCTTCAATAGGTTAGCCTGAACTTCTTTAAACAGTATTGTCAGGAGAGCCAGATGTCAGTGCACAAGTGCTTTCAAGTTCCTGTTTACTGCATTTTTTTTTTTTTTTTTTTTAACTATCAGTCAAGCAAGGTAAACCCTGAAACAATGTGGGAGAGGCTATAAAGGGTTAAGACAAGAATTTCTGAAGATTCTCCAAGGAAATATATTATGGGAGAAAGGAAGGAGAGCTCCTTCTCACGTATGTCCTGAGTTTAGCTGTGGAGTCATCTTGGGTTTTATCCAAAAGAGCCACCTGCAAGGGAATTGGTTAGGGAAAAGGGAGAGGGTTACATAAGGACATGGAGAGAGGGTAGCATGATTCATTTCACCATAACAATGTAACACACCGCTGTTAAATGTCAGTTGGAGGAATGCTACAGACTAAACGTGCCCCCTCCCTCCAAATTCTTGTTAAATCCTAATGCCCAGTGTTAGCTGGAGGTGGGGGCCTTGGGGAGGTGATCAGAACATGAAGGCAGAGCTCATGTTATAAGGGCATTAATAGGATTAATGCCTTTATATAACAAATCTGAGAGATTCCGTGCCCCCTTTAGTCGTGTGAGGACACAGTGAAAAGATGCCCCTTATAATTCAGATCCTCACTAGACACTGAATCTTGCTATGCCTCGATGTTAGATTTCTCAGTCTTCAGTAAATTCCTATTGCTTATAAAGCACCTAATCTAGGGGTATTGTGCTGGAAGCACGAACAAGACAGGGAACTTTCAGTTCCTTTCATAGGCCCAAAAGCATATTCACATAGATGCACAGTCTGAGTGGATGGAATGATTTATGTTGGCATAAAATGGGGTGTTATACTATATGATGAGCATGCTAGGAGTTCAAATGCAACTGACCACTCATAAGCACATTACACACATAGAAAACAATGTAATTCCTTCAACAAAGTTGTACTGAGTGCTCACTCTTCCTAACACTCCAACAATACAATTATGGAAAAAACAAACTTATAGGCATATTTTATATGAAATCTGGTAGTATTTAGCCTGAAGAAGAAAACTTTAATCATAGCTGATTAAGAGTATTTAGTCATTTCTGCTTCTTGTGGTCATATCCTTCAATAGGTTAGCCTGAACTTCTTTAAACAGTATTGTCAGGAGAGCCAGATGTCAGTGCACAAGTGCTTTCAAGTTCCTGTTTACTGCATTTTTTTTTTTTTTTTTTTTAACTATCAGTCAAGCAAGGTAAACCCTGAAACAATGTGGGAGAGGCTATAAAGGGTTAAGACAAGAATTTCTGAAGATTCTCCAAGGAAATATATTATGGGAGAAAGGAAGGAGAGCTCCTTCTCACGTATGTCCTGAGTTTAGCTGTGGAGTCATCTTGGGTTTTATCCAAAAGAGCCACCTGCAAGGGAATTGGTTAGGGAAAAGGGAGAGGGTTACATAAGGACATGGAGAGAGGGTAGCATGATTCATTTCACCATAACAATGTAACACACCGCTGTTAAATGTCAGTTGGAGGAATGCTACAGACTAAACGTGCCCCCTCCCTCCAAATTCTTGTTAAATCCTAATGCCCAGTGTTAGCTGGAGGTGGGGGCCTTGGGGAGGTGATCAGAACATGAAGGCAGAGCTCATGTTATAAGGGCATTAATAGGATTAATGCCTTTATATAACAAATCTGAGAGATTCCGTGCCCCTTCAGTCGTGTGAGGACACAGTGAAAAGATGCCCCTTATAATTCAGATCCTCACTAGACACTGAATCTTGCTATGCCTCGATGTTAGATTTCTCAGTCTTCAGTAAATTCCTATTGCTTATAAAGCACCTAATCTAGGGGTATTGTGCTGGAAGCACGAACAAGACAGGGAACTTTCAGTTCCTTTCATAGGCCCAAAAGCATATTCACATAGATGCACAGTCTGAGTGGATGGAATGATTTATGTTGGCATAAAATGGGGTGTTATACTATATGATGAGCATGCTAGGAGTTCAAATGCAACTGACCACTCATAAGCACATTACACACATAGAAAACAATGTAATTCCTTCAACAAAGTTGTACTGAGTGCTCACTCTTCCTAACACTCCAACAATACAATTATGGAAAAAACAAACTTATAGGCATATTTTATATGAAATCTGGTAGTATTTAGCCTGAAGAAGAAAATTTTCTCAGCTCAATAATTTCACAAATATATCTTCTTCAGTAAGTGAAACTTTGGCTTACATAATCTGTATTCACACTGACTCCTACTGATTTTTCCAGTCTCCTCATGTTGGGAGAAGACAAGTGTTTGCTTGCTGTACACTGATTCCTCTTCATGAGAGCAAGTCAGAACAAAACATTTTCTGTAAACAGTAGATACTAAGTTTCTCATGGCCATGCTTTATGTTACAAGCTGGAAAAGTAAGTTACAATTCATCTTATTGATAAGGCAGCATAAAAGGAATATAAATTACATCTAGAACATAGGTTGATTGGTACAGAGAACAGAGGCAGCAAATATAAAAGGTGAGTCTTTCTTGTGAAGTGCTTCAGGAAGATAAAACTGCTCATGAAACCAAAGAGATCAAAGAAGGTTGATTCAAGCAAGTGTTCCTGTAGCAGAGCCATTTATAAACTTGTCAAATAAATCCCTTACCTTGGTGAAAAGTGAATGATTAAGAAAACTGTGTGAAAGATAATACCGGAATTTAGTGATTTTCCTCAAAATTACATATAGGAAGTAACTGAACTAGAACTTAAGTTAAATTTCTTTGTTCACAGGTACAAACGTACTACAGTGCATTAAAACCTAGACTCTAGCTCGCTCCTTTTCTATTCCATCTCCACTGTTTAGCAGATGTATAAGCACTTAAATATTGTCAAAATAAATAAAGCGTATTAAAAAGCAGAGACATCACTTTGCCAATAAAGGTCCGTACAGTCAAATCTATGATTTTTCCAGTAGTCATGTACGGATCTGAGAGTTGGACCATAAAGGCTGAGTGCCAAAGAATTGCTACTTTCTAACTATGGTGCTAGAGAAGACTCTTGAGAGTCCCTTGGCCTATAAGGAGATCAAAATAGTCAATCCTAGAGGAAATTAACCCTTAATATTCATTGGAAAGACTGATGCTGAAGCTAAGCTGCAATATTCTGGCCAACTGATGCAAAGAGCCCACTGACTGGAAAAACCCTAACTATGCAATTATGGAAAAAACAAACTTATAGGCATATTTTATATGAAATCTGGTAGTATTTAGCCTGAAGAAGAAAATTTTCTCAGCTCAATAATTTCACAAATATATCTTCTTCAGTAAGTGAAACTTTGGCTTACATAATCTGTATTCACACTGACTCCTACTGATTTTTCCAGTCTCCTCATGTTGGGAGAAGACAAGTGTTTGCTTGCTGTACACTGATTCCTCTTCATGAGAGCAAGTCAGAACAAAACATTTTCTGTAAACAGTAGATACTAAGTTTCTCATGGCCATGCTTTATGTTACAAGCTGGAAAAGTAAGTTACAATTCATCTTATTGATAAGGCAGCATAAAAGGAATATAAATTACATCTAGAACATAGGTTGATTGGTACAGAGAACAGAGGCAGCAAATATAAAAGGTGAGTCTTTCTTGTGAAGTGCTTCAGGAAGATAAAACTGCTCATGAAACCAAAGAGATCAAAGAAGGTTGATTCAAGCAAGTGTTCCTGTAGCAGAGCCATTTATAAACTTGTCAAATAAATCCCTTACCTTGGTGAAAAGTGAATGATTAAGAAAACTGTGTGAAAGATAATACCGGAATTTAGTGATTTTCCTCAAAATTACATATAGGAAGTAACTGAACTAGAACTTAAGTTAAATTTCTTTGTTCACAGGTACAAACGTACTACAGTGCATTAAAACCTAGACTCTAGCTCGCTCCTTTTCTATTCCATCTCCACTGTTTAGCAGATGTATAAGCACTTAAATATTGTCAAAATAAATAAAGCGTATTAAAAAGCAGAGACATCACTTTGCCAATAAAGGTCCGTACAGTCAAATCTATGATTTTTCCAGTAGTCATGTACGGATCTGAGAGTTGGACCATAAAGGCTGAGTGCCAAAGAATTGCTACTTTCTAACTATGGTGCTAGAGAAGACTCTTGAGAGTCCCTTGGCCTATAAGGAGATCAAAATAGTCAATCCTAGAGGAAATTAACCCTTAATATTCATTGGAAAGACTGATGCTGAAGCTAAGCTGCAATATTCTGGCCAACTGATGCAAAGAGCCCACTGACTGGAAAAACCCCTGACGTTAGGAAACATTGAGGCCAAGAGGAGAAGGGGGTGGAAGATGAGATGGTTGGATGGCATTACTGACTCAATGAACAAGAGTCTGAGCAAACTCAGGGAGACAGTGAAGGGCAGGGAAGCCTGGTGTGCTGCAGTCCATGAGGTTGCCAAGAGTTGGACACAACTCAGTGAGCAACAACACAATTATACAATTTAAGCAAGATTTTGTATTTAACTAGGACTGCTACTGAGATTCCGGTTACAGCTTTAGCTTCATTAATTATCAC
Organism: Tragulus kanchil; assembly: GCA_022376925.1. Lineage (NCBI taxonomy): Eukaryota > Metazoa > Chordata > Mammalia > Artiodactyla > Tragulidae > Tragulus > Tragulus kanchil. Next base: position 236,150,604 of record JAIOJX010000004.1, on the reverse strand, counting down.
AAAATTACTTAGGTTCTCTGAACCAGTGTTCAATTCTGAAAAAGGAGAATAAAACTTACCATTACGCCAGTTACCTTCAATATGAGTAAGAAGGTGAGGCGGTAAAGGTAGAAAAGACTTACAAAGACAAACGGAAACTAATAAATACATAGAAAATCACAGTTGAAATGAGTGGAAAAAGAAAAACAACAACAACAAAATAAGATGCTACAGAAAAAATAGCAGAGTACTACTAAAAAGTAAATATGTAGGCTTAAGCAAAGTAATTGACATATGTGCTCCAGAAATACTAGCTTTCCTCTTCGCCTCCTCCTGCTAAATGATGAATTAAAGACACTGAACATGAAGAATATTTAACTCAAATTCCTGAGTAAAGAAAATTACAAAACTAGAATAGATATTTAATTATACATAGCAAGACTGAACAATTAGCACTTTACAAATATTGGTACCCAGCGTGCAGAAGGCAACCTATCAGTTACGAACATATACTTTATCCAAAGATCCGTGTTCAATCATATTACTCAAGTTTGAGCAGAGTACATAACCTCTCCAGGCCTTGGTTTATTAACTTAGTTGGAAAATAACGACAATATAAGCAGTTATTTCACTGAATTGTTCTGATGATTAAATTAAATAATGAACAAGCTATGATAATCAAAACAGTCTGCAACTAGCATAAAAACACACACACATAGGATAACAGAAAAGAATAGGGAGGCCAGAAATAAACAAATGAATCAAGAATATACAATGGGGAAAGAATAGTTTCTTTAATAAACAGTGTTGGGAAAACTGGAGAACCACACACAAAAGAATGAAACTAACCCATTTTTATGCTGCTCACAAAAATCAACTCAAAATGGATTAATGATCTGAACATGACTTAAAACTGTAATTCTTTTAGCAGAAAACATGGGGGTAAGCTCCCTGACATTGGTCTTGGAGATAATTTTTTGGTTTGAAACCAAAAGCAAAGGTAACAAAAGTAAAAATAAATAAATGGGCTTATGTCAAACTAAAAACCTTTTGCAGAAGAAAGGAAACCATCAACAAAATGAAAAAGTAATCAATGGCATGGGAGAATATATCTGTAAACATGTATGAAAAGAGGTTAATATTCAAAATACATACAAATTCAAATGACTCAATCACAAAAAGACAAAGTTTGATTAAAAAATGGCACAGGACACATAATGGCCAACAGGTACATGAAAAAGTACAATCACTTACCATCTGGGAAATGCAAATCAAAACTACAATGTGAAAAAACGAAAGTAAAGTTGTTCAATCCTAGTCATGCTTCATTGACTAGCCATGGAATTCTCCAGGCAAGAATACTGGAGAGAGTAGCCTTTTCTTTCTCCAGGGGACCTTCCCAACCCAGGGGATCGAACAGAGAATCTCCCACACTACAGGTGGATTCTTTACCGTCTGAGCCACAAGGGAAGACCAAAACAATGAAAGTATCAATTACTTCAGAGCCGTTAAGAATGACTATCACTAAAAAGACAAGAGGTGGGCTTCCCTGGTGGTCCAGTGGGTAAGGACACCGCCTTGTACTGCAAGAGGCGCCGGTTCGATCCTGGCCTGGGAAGATCCCACGTGTTAACTATTTACTCAAGTTTGAGCAGAGTACATAACCTCTCCAGGCCTTGGTTTATTAACTTAGTTGGAAAATAACGACAATATAAGCAGTTATTTCACTGAATTGTTCTGATGATTAAATTAAATAATGAACAAGCTATGATAATCAAAACAGTCTGCAACTAGCATAAAAACACACACACATAGGATAACAGAAAAGAATAGGGAGGCCAGAAATAAACAAATGAATCAAGAATATACAATGGGGAAAGAATAGTTTCTTTAATAAACAGTGTTGGGAAAACTGGAGAACCACACACAAAAGAATGAAACTAACCCATTTTTATGCTGCTCACAAAAATCAACTCAAAATGGATTAATGATCTGAACATGACTTAAAACTGTAATTCTTTTAGCAGAAAACATGGGGGTAAGCTCCCTGACATTGGTCTTGGAGATAATTTTTTGGTTTGAAACCAAAAGCAAAGGTAACAAAAGTAAAAATAAATAAATGGGCTTATGTCAAACTAAAAACCTTTTGCAGAAGAAAGGAAACCATCAACAAAATGAAAAAGTAATCAATGGCATGGGAGAATATATCTGTAAACATGTATGAAAAGAGGTTAATATTCAAAATACATACAAATTCAAATGACTCAATCACAAAAAGACAAAGTTTGATTAAAAAATGGCACAGGACACATAATGGCCAACAGGTACATGAAAAAGTACAATCACTTACCATCTGGGAAATGCAAATCAAAACTACAATGTGAAAAAACGAAAGTAAAGTTGTTCAATCCTAGTCATGCTTCATTGACTAGCCATGGAATTCTCCAGGCAAGAATACTGGAGAGAGTAGCCTTTTCTTTCTCCAGGGGACCTTCCCAACCCAGGGGATCGAACAGAGAATCTCCCACACTACAGGTGGATTCTTTACCGTCTGAGCCACAAGGGAAGACCAAAACAATGAAAGTATCAATTACTTCAGAGCCGTTAAGAATGACTATCACTAAAAAGACAAGAGGTGGGCTTCCCTGGTGGTCCAGTGGGTAAGGACACCGCCTTGTACTGCAAGAGGCGCCGGTTCGATCCCTGGCCTGGGAAGATCCCACGTGCCGCGGAGCGACCCATGTGTCCAATTACCCCGCCAGAGCTCTGGAGCGCATGCGCCCAAAGCCGGTGCTCTGTGACAACAGAGGTCACCGCGATGGGAAGCCCACATGGGCCAAAACAAAGATGGATGAAAACAGATAAATGAAAGACCAACAGAAGTGGCCCGCCCACCCCCTCTCTCCCCAACTCCTCCCCCCACTAAAAAAAAGGACAAGAGGTGAGTATTGGCAGCAAGAATGCAGAGAAAAGGGAATACTTGAGAACTGCTGGCGGGAATGTAAACTGATGCAGCCATCACAGAAAACAATACTGGGAGCTCCTCAAAACATTAAAAACAGAACTACCATACTATCCAGCAACCTCACTTTTATGTATATATCCGAAGAAAACAATATTACTATTTTGAAGAGATTTGATCAGCATTATTTACAACAGCCAACCCTTGGAAACAATCTAAATGTAAATCGATGGATGAAAAGATAAAGGAAATGTATTAATAATATATACATCCAATGGAATATTATTCAGCCACAAAATATGAAATCTTACCATTCATTCCACAATGACAACATGAATGGAACAAGAGGGCATTATGCTAACTGAAATCTCAGAGAGAAAAGTAACTGTGTGATCTCCTTTATACGTGGGATCTAAAGAAAGAAAATTCATAGAAGCAAAGGACAGATCTGTCATAGTTTAAAAATGGTTAACAGTGTTTGGCATACCATCTTTCCCTAATGGACTAGACGAAATTATCATTCCTACAAATCCAGTGAATGCTTCTAGATGTAACACAAAATTATGTTTTTACTTTCTACTGAATGATTTGGAAGGACATTATTTTCAAGTGTAAACTTCAGTATCAATTACAGTTAATAATTAAAAGTGCTTAAAAAAAAAAAGATGGAAGCATTGGTCCAAACAGTTGAAAAACATCACTTAGATTTCAAGTCTACGTCTTTAGAGAGTTTTCCTAGTGGTGAATCACACTCCCAAATGGCTGGGAGCAGTCCAAGGAGCAAACCTTGAACAAATAAAAGTAAACACCTGAGAAAGCAGTTGTCATAGAAAACCACTCTGGGTCACCAAGCAAGCGCCAGTAAACAGGGCTGGCCAGTACTGAAGCGCCTTCTCTCTCCAAACCCAGCAGTGGGCTGGGCATGTTCTAACTCCTTCTCTCTAGAACGTTCGCTCCACCTTCAGGTCTGTCAACCCGCGGATATAAAGGAGCTACAGGTAAGGAAGCGGGGCCGGAGGACGCAGCGTTCTCTTTTCAATTCTTTGCTCGCTCCCAACCAGGTTTGCGGCCCCCACTCCACTGTACAGAGACCGACGGTGAAATCGAAGACGCTAAAACTTTGTCTTACAGGGAGCACCACCCTGGGCGTCGCCGGCAGACGCCCTGGGAGAGGGTGGGGTCTTCTCACCTCTTTGCAAGTCAGGCTGGGCCCTTCAGCCCCAAAGGAGGAGCTTCTCTCACCCGGGACCGCTCCCGTCAACTCCTCCCCCGCCGCTGACCCACCGCCCGACCTCACCTGAGAGCGGTTCTACCAGGGGATGGTTTAGAGAAACCTAGGGAAGAGCGGTCCAGAGAGCGACACCTGCGGAGGCACGGTCATGGTCTGCCTCGTTCAGGACACTAGCGCAGACACGCCTCGGCCGCCGCGCCTCCCGCCTCCGGGCGTTCCCCCGCAGCCCGAAACAGGAACAGTCTCCCGCGCTGCACGCCGGGAACGGCCTACCTCCGCTTCTCAAAGACTTGTGCGTCCTGAAAGTGCCGCCCCCCCCCCCAAGCAGAACTGCACTCTGGGATTTGGAGTCCTCATCCCACGTCTTCTCCGTGTCTCGAACGCAGAGTCGGGAGACCCCGCAGGGGAATGTGAACGTAAAGCATCACCCACCGTCGTGAAATGTAGGCGCCGCTAGCATCCGGTCTCTGATTCCGGCCTCGGTGGAGTGGGAATGGTGTCGCCTAGCAGCCGCAGCCGCCGCTGTTGCTCGCTCGGGACCAGTTGGCGGGATCCGGTGTCCCATTGGAACCGCGCTGGGCAGGGGGGGGCCCGGGGCGGTGGGGGGGGCGACCCAATGGCTGGGAGCAGTCCAAGGAGCAAACCTTGAACAAATAAAAGTAAACACCTGAGAAAGCAGTTGTCATAGCAAACCCCTCTGGGTCACCAAGCAAGCGCCAGTAAACAGGGCTCGCCAGTACTGAAGCGCCTTCTCTCTCCAATCCCAGCAGTGGGCTGGGCATGTGTTGACTCCTTCGCTCTAGAACGTTCGCTCCACCTTCAGGTCTGTCAACCCGCGGATATAAAGGAGCTACAGGTAAGGAAGCGGGGCCGGAGGACGCAGCGTTCTCTTTTCAATTCTTTGCTCGCTCCCAACCAGGTTTGCGGCCCCCACTCCACTGTACAGAGACCGACGGTGAAATCGAAGACGCTAAAACTTTGTCTTACAGGGAGCACCACCCTGGGCGTCGCCGGCAGACGCCCTGGGAGAGGGTGGGGTCTTCTCACCTCTTTGCAAGTCAGGCTGGGCCCTTCAGCCCCAAAGGAGGAGCTTCTCTCACCCGGGACCGCTCCCGTCAACTCCTCCCCCGCCGCTGACCCACCGCCCGACCTCACCTGAGAGCGGTTCTACCAGGGGATGGTTTAGAGAAACCTAGGGAAGAGCGGTCCAGAGAGCGACACCTGCGGAGGCACGGTCATGGTCTGCCTCGTTCAGGACACTAGCGCAGACACGCCTCGGCCGCCGCGCCTCCCGCCTCCGGGCGTTCCCCCGCAGCCCGAAACAGGAACAGTCTCCCGCGCTGCACGCCGGGAACGGCCTACCTCCGCTTCTCAAAGACTTGTGCGTCCTGAAAGTGCCGCCCCCCCCCCCAAGCAGAACTGCACTCTGGGATTTGGAGTCCTCATCCCACGTCTTCTCCGTGTCTCGAACGCAGAGTCGGGAGACCCCGCAGGGGAATGTGAACGTAAAGCATCACCCACCGTCGTGAAATGTAGGCGCCGCTAGCATCCGGTCTCTGATTCCGGCCTCGGTGGAGTGGGAATGGTGTCGCCTAGCAGCCGCAGCCGCCGCTGTTGCTCGCTCGGGACCAGTTGGCGGGATCCGGTGTCCCATTGGAACCGCGCTGGGCAGCGGCCGGGCGTGGCGGCGAACCCCGGCTGGGTGGATGCGGTAGCTGAGGGGCGGTCGCTGGTTGCCAGGTTTGGTTTAGGTGAGTGGATCCCCGTGAGAGCTGAGAGCCTCTTCCCACGCAGGTTGTTTTAGCTTTGGGGCCCGAATGCACAACAGTCAGATTCCCCGCCCCTTAAGCTCCCATCCGCAGTCCTATGGCTTACCCCTAGCTTCAGACCTGGTTTTCCTGTCCCAGCTGCACTCATTTCAATTGTGTATTTCCTCACATTTGTTTTTCTCCTTTTTTTTTTTTTAATCGTAGCTCTTGTTTCCCACAATCAGGCATCAGTGTCTACCTTCCAAGCACCCCCACGCATGGCACCATTAGATGTTCGCAGGCCCTGGCGGTAAGGGGGCGTGGAGGAGAGGGGCTCAGAATCTTAGTTCTGACTTAGGTTTGTTGAAGCGTGGAAGCCATAATAAGCTTTTAGCGGATAAAATATAAGATGATTTGTTGCAACTGCTGTAATTTTCATCCAGGCTATTTAACCCACACATCTGTTATACAATTAAGAAGCAATAGCTCTTTGCAAACACCACATAGAGTTGTAACAATAAGAACTTTAAATTACTGGAAAGCAGTAGTGCTGTTTAGCTTGAAAATGCTTATACTTTCTTGTTTTTTTACAGAAGGTAAAGCACAGTGAAAGAATTCAAGATGTCACCTAATATAAACTGGAAAGAAATAAGAAAGGTTGACCCAGATGAGCTGCCTCGTCAAGAAGAATTGGCAGATAATTTATTGATTTCCTTATCCAAGGTACTTAATTGATAAAACAAAGATATATACATAAAACTATTAAGTTGTCTCTGAAATCACTGAATGGTACAGTTGGAAAAGTTCTTATATTTTGTTTAAGGGTTATAAAATATGAAATAGTTGTCTTTGTATTCCTCATCCCACGTCTTCTCCGTGTCTCGAACGCAGAGTCGGGAGACCCCGCAGGGGAATGTGAACGTAAAGCATCACCCACCGTCGTGAAATGTAGGCGCCGCTAGCATCCGGTCTCTGATTCCGGCCTCGGTGGAGTGGGAATGGTGTCGCCTAGCAGCCGCAGCCGCCGCTGTTGCTCGCTCGGGACCAGTTGGCGGGATCCGGTGTCCCATTGGAACCGCGCTGGGCAGCGGCCGGGCGTGGCGGCGAACCCCGGCTGGGTGGATGCGGTAGCTGAGGGGCGGTCGCTGGTTGCCAGGTTTGGTTTAGGTGAGTGGATCCCCGTGAGAGCTGAGAGCCTCTTCCCACGCAGGTTGTTTTAGCTTTGGGGCCCGAATGCACAACAGTCAGATTCCCCGCCCCTTAAGCTCCCATCCGCAGTCCTATGGCTTACCCCTAGCTTCAGACCTGGTTTTCCTGTCCCAGCTGCACTCATTTCAATTGTGTATTTCCTCACATTTGTTTTTCTCCTTTTTTTTTTTTTAATCGTAGCTCTTGTTTCCCACAATCAGGCATCAGTGTCTACCTTCCAAGCACCCCCACGCATGGCACCATTAGATGTTCGCAGGCCCTGGCGGTAAGGGGGCGTGGAGGAGAGGGGCTCAGAATCTTAGTTCTGACTTAGGTTTGTTGAAGCGTGGAAGCCATAATAAGCTTTTAGCGGATAAAATATAAGATGATTTGTTGCAACTGCTGTAATTTTCATCCAGGCTATTTAACCCACACATCTGTTATACAATTAAGAAGCAATAGCTCTTTGCAAACACCACATAGAGTTGTAACAATAAGAACTTTAAATTACTGGAAAGCAGTAGTGCTGTTTAGCTTGAAAATGCTTATACTTTCTTGTTTTTACAGAAGGTAAAGCACAGTGAAAGAATTCAAGATGTCACCTAATATAAACTGGAAAGAAATAAGAAAGGTTGACCCAGATGAGCTGCCTCGTCAAGAAGAATTGGCAGATAATTTATTGATTTCCTTATCCAAGGTACTTAATTGATAAAACAAAGATATATACATAAAACTATTAAGTTGTCTCTGAAATCACTGAATGGTACAGTTGGAAAAGTTCTTATATTTTGTTTAAGGGTTATAAAATATGAAATAGTTGCTTTTCTCTTTACTTAGGTGGAAGTAAATGAGCTAAAAAGTGAAAGTCAAGAAAATATGATACACCTTTTCAGAATTACTCAGTCACTAATGAAGGTTTGTATGCAGGATATTTTAATGACAGACTTGACTGTTACAGAAAACTTAAGAATTTCTTCTTGCATAAATTAATCTCTAAAGTACTTTGTAAAATCTAAATGACAGCTGAAGTTCCAAAAGAATGTGTAGGGGAAACAGAATGGTTATGTTTAGAAAAGCATAAGAAGGTCCTATGCTATTTATGTTACAGTTTGTTGTAGTAGTGGACTACTGTTGGGATTTGTTAGGAGAGGAAGAGGTTTAGGAATGAGAATACTGTATAAGGGTCAAAGACTGATCAGTAGTTTTAGGTAAGTTGAGGGCAATAGTAAAAGTGTTAAGGAAATTCTGGCACTGGTTTGTGTGTATGCTAAGTCTGACTCTTTGCAACCCTGTGGACTTCAGCCTACTAGACTCCTCTGTCTGTGGGATTCTCCAGGTAACAATACGGAAGTGGGTTGCCATGCCCTCCTCCAGGGGATCTTCTCGACCCAGGGATTGAACCCACGTTTCTTACGCTTCTTGCATTTATAGGTTTCTTTACCACTAGTGTCACCTGTGAAAGCCTCTAGACCTGGAAGTTACCATAAATAAAAACTGGGCATAGAAAATATGCATATTCTTTACATTTGAGGAAACAAGTGCAGAAAGTTTGTAGCAGGTTATAGAAGAAATAAGTGTTGGATATAATTTAGAATAGGCTGTCCAGGGCTTTAATGGGGTATCTTATGCTTAGCAGTTAGGAACCATTAAAGATTTTTGAGCTATAATTGGTAGATAAAACTGCTTTCAAAAGGGTAAGTTAGCGGGCCAGAGAACAAAGATGAAAATAGACAAATGAAAGACTAATAGAAGTGACCTGCCCGCCTCCCTCGTCCCCACTCCACCCCCCCCAAAAATAAATAAATAAATGTTTAAAAAAAAAAAAGGTTAAGTTAGGTATGTTAAATGACAGATTGAAGAGAATTTAAGCTGTTTAGACATAGCAGGTGAGAAATTAGACATAAAATTACGGACTAGAACAATGAAAATTGGAAGAGAAAAAAGAGACAGTTGAGAACATTACAAAAGGAAAAATTGCAGTACTAGATGTAAGACTTAAGGGAAAAAGAGGAGTCAAAGATGTTTCAAGATCTTAAGTAAGAAATTCACCTATCATTCAGCAAGTATTTGCTTAATGTCTCTATGGCAGGCATTGCAGGCACTAAGTAGTGGGATAGTAAATAAAACAAAATTCTTATTTGTAGAGCTTACATTCTAATGTAAAGGCATACTGAAATAATTTTTTTTAATGTTTAGATGAAAGCTCAAGAAGTAGAGCTAGCTTTGGAAGAAGTGGAAAAAGCTGGAGAAGAACAAGCAAAATTTGGTAAGTGCCTTGTAAAAAACATTCTTATGTTGTTAAATAGTGGATTTATTCACTAAGAAACAGAAAATTAACTTTAATATAGTCCATAAAATGTGTATAATTTAGTTTATTTTGTAAGACTTTTTAGAACTTCTGTTTCATTGAAAAAGTACAAAATAATTATTCCTCTTGTTATCTTATTACAATTATGATGGACTCTTTAAGTATTAATTTTATTATTTTATTGAAATTTACTTAAAAGTTTGTTTTGTGATAAATCTAACCAATTGAAACATTTTTCTTTTTTAATAGAAAATCAATTAAAAACTAAAGTGATGAAACTGGAAAATGAACTGGAGGTATGTTCTTATATATTCCTCAGGGTATATTATCATTTTCAATTATTATTTTCTTAAATTTTTTCATTGTATTTGATTGGGAAAGTCATTAAAATGATATTGTGTTTATAGTTGTTTGCTCAGTATATGTTTCACATGCCTATTTATGTACCTTAAATTCTACTAAGGATTGCACATCGAATTGTAAGCAAAATAGAAAAGTTGAATAAACTCATGGATTTTATAATCTAGAGAAATATACAGAGAGATTACTGTTTCTGAGGTGAAGTGAGGCATGTTGGAATTTAAGGAACAATGACAGAAAGGTATAGGAGAAGAATTAACCTTTTAAGAATGCCAAGAGCCAAAATATGAATATAAATTTCCAGTTAAGGAAGTGAATACATTGAGATTACAGAGACTATGGGAAAGAAAGTGGTTGAAGTAGTGATTATGAAATGTTAGCTAAATAGCAGAGATTAGGGAGAAAAAGAATCAAGGGATTAAAGGGTCCTGTGTGGTAAAAGAGCAGGTGTTTTGTGAAATGGAGAATTTGGACAAGGTCCTGGTGTGGGGATAGGAGTGTGAAGCTATAATGCAGTCAAGAAGGGAGTAAAAGTTTAAGAAAACAGAGAGAGAGACCAGAATGAAAGTTACATAGAGTAAAAATTACTTGGGGACTTTTGATGGAAAACAGTGAGCCATGTGCTAGAAATTCTCAGTGAATTTTGTGAAGAAGTGACTGGGAAATTGGTAGTTTGCTACTTTCATAAATAGATAGTGATAAGAAAGCTGGCTGTCATATAAGATTCAAAGCAGTGAGAGTTTTTACAGGATGGTGGAAGGATAGCCTAGAAATTATAATTTGGGGTAAATCAACACCTTTTCTTAACTCCAAGTTATATGAGATGTAAAAGAATGACCATTCCCCATCTGAAAAAGATCCAAATGAATTAGTGTATTCAGAGAGCCAAGCTGTAGCTAAAAGCAGGAGACAGGAAGAAAGGATTGATTTTGTGATAAATCTAACCAATTGAAACTTTTTTCTTTTTTAATAGAAAATCAATTAAAAACTAAAGTGATGAAACTGGAAAATGAACTGGAGGTATGTTCTTATATATTCCTCAGGGTATATTATCATTTTCAATTATTATTTTCTTAAATTTTTCATTGTATTTGATTGGGAAAGTCATTAAAATGATATTGTGTTTATAGTTGTTTGCTCAGTATATGTTTCACATGCCTATTTATGTACCTTAAATTCTACTAAGGATTGCACATCGAATTGTAAGCAAAATAGAAAAGTTGAATAAACTCATGGATTTTATAATCTAGAGAAATATACAGAGAGATTACTGTTTCTGAGGTGAAGTGAGGCATGTTGGAATTTAAGGAACAATGACAGAAAGGTATAGGAGAAGAATTAACCTTTTAAGAATGCCAAGAGCCAAAATATGAATATAAATTTCCAGTTAAGGAAGTGAATACATTGAGATTACAGAGACTATGGGAAAGAAAGTGGTTGAAGTAGTGATTATGAAATGTTAGCTAAATAGCAGAGATTAGGGAAAAAGAATCAAGGGATTAAAGGGTCCTGTGTGGTAAAAGAGCAGGTGTTTTGTGAAATGGAGAATTTGGACAAGGTCCTGGTGTGGGGATAGGAGTGTGAAGCTATAATGCAGTCAAGAAGGGAGTAAAAGTTTAAGAAAACAGAGAGAGAGACCAGAATGAAAGTTACATAGAGTAAAAATTACTTGGGGACTTTTGATGGAAAACAGTGAGCCATGTGCTAGAAATTCTCAGTGAATTTTGTGAAGAAGTGACTGGGAAATTGGTAGTTTGCTACTTTCATAAATAGATAGTGATAAGAAAGCTGGCTGTCATATAAGATTCAAAGCAGTGAGAGTTTTTACAGGATGGTGGAAGGATAGCCTAGAAATTATAATTTGGGGTAAATCAACACCTTTTCTTAACTCCAAGTTATATGAGATGTAAAAGAATGACCATTCCCCATCTGAAAAAGATCCAAATGAATTAGTGTATTCAGAGAGCCAAGCTGTAGCTAAAGCAGGAGACAGAAAGGATGATTCAGTGGAAAGACCGAAAATGTAAAATGCTAACTTATCTTGGAAGAGGATTTCTTCAAGAACATAATGGAAAGCTTTTTGAGGGAGGTAAAGAGTAAGAAAAAATTGGTTAAGGTGGAAGAGTAACAGAACAGTGTGGTAGGGAGATGAATGGGAGACAGATTAGAGGACCAGAGGAGTTCTGATGTTTTTGACCATGGCCCAAAGTAACAGGAATATGAAGCAAAATGTATTTAGTCTGCTGCAAGACTTTAAAGGTAACCTAAGTCTGGATGTCTAATACAGTAGCACTAGCCATGTGTAGCTGTGTAAGAATTCAGTTCTTTAGTTATACTAGCCACATTGCAAGGGCTCAGTAGACACGTGTAGATAGTGGCTTCTATATTGCTCACTGTAGAGAACATTTCCATTATCCTAGAAAGTCCTTTTAGATAGCACTGTTCTAAATGTGGTATGAGGGGAAGGGCAGGTTACGAGTACCATGGGTCAGTGATTAGGATGGAAGCTCAGGTGGATTATGGTCTGGTTTCAGGGCTCTGGGACTCAGGGGAAGCCTAGATAGTTCTTTGCATAAACCATTGTATGCCTTTGCAATTTACCCCAGTGCCTGTGGCTTAGTAACTATAACAGAGCCTGAGTGATTGACAGTCTCTGGGTGACTTAGGAAGAGCGTAAAGGGTTCTCAGCCTGTGAACTAAAGCCTAAATAAGCTTAATAAAAATGGTTCTTAAGCAACTTGATTGTAAACATTCTGCTGCTGATTATGTTAAATTGTAAAAGTCAAGATGATTACTTGTTTGCTCTTGCTTCATTTGCATCTCCAAATGTAATGGTTTATTTAAGATGGCACAGCACTCTGCAGGTGGACGTGATACTCGGTTTTTACGTGATGAAATTCGCCAACTTGAAAAGCAATTGGAACAAAAAGATAGAGAATTGGAAGACATGGAAAAAGAGTTGGAGAAAGAAAAGAAAGTTAATGAACAAGTAAGGCACATTTTTTCAATGACTCTTAACGATTCAAGTTACTAAAAAACACCTGTTTATAATTTGTATCATTTTTAGTAATGGTACCAGTTTTTATGTTTGATGTTATATGTGGGAATTGATGTTTATTTATTTCTAAGGTTTTATGTCAGAGTTCATGTTGTGATCATGTCTTTGAAATATAATGGATCGGTTGCTTCTAGTGAATGGATATGAAAAGAAAGTGATACTAAAAGTGTTAGTTGCTCAGTCTTATCCTGCTCTTTGCCTCCCTGTGGTTCATCCATGGGATCCTCCAGGCAAGAATACTGGAGTGGTTGCCATGCCTTTCTCCAGGGGATCGTCCCAAGCCAGAGATCAAACCCAGATCTCCTGCCCTGCAGACAGATTTTTTTCCCATCTGAGCTACCAGGGAAGCCTTAGACATTAATTCTTTATATGTGGAGGTACCTTTTTCTACAGATGTTAGACTTCTTTATATAAAGTTTAGAGTTTGGTCTGAAATACTGATATGAAGGAATAAATAAACATTCAGAAACCACTGGTTTTCTTTTTTGCCATAATTAATTTTGGGGAAAAAGACACTTGTTTGTATTTCTATTAGTAATAGACATGGAAACTAATCTTTAATGGTGTATTCAATAATAATCAAATTTTTTTATTTTCAAATTTATCTCAGTTTATGTAACATGGAGGTTCTTAGAGTATTAATATCACCATTTTGTAAATCAATTCATATTTTAAATCATGTCATCTTTTATACAAGCATAGTTTATTATTACCTCTTATTCATACTTGTTATTTATAAAGTAATTCGTGCAATGTTCACTTAAATTTAGTTTGAGGAAAAATAATTTTTTTGCAGATAAATTTATATTTCCTGTTACAGTATAGTATGTTTTCTTTTTTTTTGGTCTCTGCTGTCAGTGAACTTAATACAAAATTTGGTGCCTGCATGTATTAATTGACCCGGCCCTGGTGCCTAGAAGCTTTTTGTGTCCTTTATAAGGTCAATATTGTATCACATCGTTATCATCTTATTTTGTGCATTGTCCTCTTGGAAATAGTTATAAATTTTACGTAAATGATATTGATTATGAGATAATGTTGATAATTTGTATCATTTTTAGTAATGGTACCAGTTTTTATGTTTGATGTTATATGTGGGAATTGATGTTTATTTATTTCTAAGGTTTTATGTCAGAGTTCATGTTGTGATCATGTCTTTGAAATATAATGGATCGGTTGCTTCTAGTGAATGGATATGAAAAGAAAGTGATACTAAAAGTGTTAGTTGCTCAGTCTTATCCTGCTCTTTGCCTCCCTGTGGTTCATCCATGGGATCCTCCAGGCAAGAATACTGGAGTGGTTGCCATGCCTTTCTCCAGGGGATCGTCCCAAGCCAGAGATCAAACCCAGATCTCCTGCCCTGCAGACAGATTTTTTTCCCATCTGAGCTACCAGGGAAGCCTTAGACATTAATTCTTTATATGTGGAGGTACCTTTTTCTACAGATGTTAGACTTCTTTATATAAAGTTTAGAGTTTGGTCTGAAATACTGATATGAAGGAATAAATAAACATTCAGAAACCACTGGTTTTCTTTTTTGCCATAATTAATTTTGGGGAAAAAGACACTTGTTTGTATTTCTATTAGTAATAGACATGGAAACTAATCTTTAATGGTGTATTCAATAATAATCAAATTTTTTTATTTTCAAATTTATCTCAGTTTATGTAACATGGAGGTTCTTAGAGTATTAATATCACCATTTTGTAAATCAATTCATATTTTAAATCATGTCATCTTTTATACAAGCATAGTTTATTATTACCTCTTATTCATACTTGTTATTTATAAAGTAATTCGTGCAATGTTCACTTAAATTTAGTTTGAGGAAAAATAATTTTTTTGCAGATAAATTTATATTTCCTGTTACAGTATAGTATGTTTTCTTTTTTTTTGGTCTCTGCTGTCAGTGAACTTAATACAAAATTTGGTGCCTGCATGTATTAATTGACCCGGCCCTGGTGCCTAGAAGCTTTTTGTGTCCTTTATAAGGTCAATATTGTATCACATCGTTATCATCTTATTTTGTGCATTGTCCTCTTGGAAATAGTTATAAATTTTACGTAAATGATATTGATTATGAGATAATGTTGATATTTGAAAAGAATTCATCATAGACTGATATGTAAGGAGAAACATCCCCATTGTTTCTTTCTTTTTGTTTTTTCTGTTCCATGGGTCATGTGGGATTTTAGTTCCCCCACCAGGGATTGAACCCATGACCCCTGTATTGGAAGCATGGATCCCTGGCAAGTCCTGAATTCCCATTCTTGATGCATCTATTTTATTATATAGTTTGGAAGTAATGTAAAAGTGCAATATTATCTATATAGATTTTGCAGTGGGAAAAGTGTCAATTGATTTCACCCAAAGAAAAGTGGTAAAGAATTCACCTGCCAATGCTGGAGATGTGGATCAAGAAGATCCTCTGGAGGAGGAAATGGCTACCCACTCCAGTATTCTTGCCTAGAAAATCCCATGGACAGAGGAGCCTGGCAGGCTACAGTCTATGGGGTCACAAAAGAGTCAGACACGACTTAGTGACTGAACAACAACAAAGGTGAGGAGTAAGTTCTTAGTGGATTATCTGTTTAGCTGAGTCAGTGAAACATAACAGACCTATGAATTTCTTAATCGTGAAGGAGCCTACTTATTCTGTATAGTAATAGAATTGCTTAGGGGGCTTCCTGGGTGGTCCAGTGGGTAAAGGGTCAGCCTTGTAGTTACAGGGGGCACCAGTTCGATCCCTGACACGGAAGGATCCCATATACCACAGAGTGGCTGGATCAGTGTGTCCAATTGCGAGCCGGCGCTCTGGAGCGCATGCGCCCAGAGCCAGTGCTCAGCAACAAGAGAGGCCACCGTGATGGGAGGCCCACACAGGCCAAAGAATTAAGATGGATGAAAATAAATAAATGAAGGACCAATAAAAGAGTCCAAAATTAAAAAGAATTGTTTAGGGAGATGTCTGTATATCTATTCTTTGTCTGGCCTGTATATTCATCAACTTATCACCATTGTTACCACTCACTATAGGCTAATCAGAACTATCTTGTCCATTCATATGTTAGACTACTATATTTATTGATAGGCACACATCTAGACAACTTGTTCAGTCCCTAAGTTGTATCTGACTCTTTGCCATCCCATAGACTACAGCAGGCTTCCCTGTCCTTCACTGTCTCCCGGAGTTTGCTCATACTTGTGTCTGTTGAGTCAGTCATGCCATCTGACTGTCTCATCCTCTGTCGCCCCATTATTCTCCTGCCCTCAACACTTCCTAGCATCAGGGTCTTGTCCAGTGAGTCAGCTCTTTGTATCAGGTGGCCAAAAGTGTTGGAGCTTCAGCTTCAGCATCACTCCTTCCAGTGAATATTCAGGGACAACTTGAGTATATAGCTAATGCACCTTTCCAGCCACTAGATTCCTTGAAACAGAATGTGGATATGAGTTGCTCTGACATTTTCTTTTTTGCCCTTAATCAGTCTATTCATTTTTACTGAGTACTTGTAACATGCGAGATACTAAGAATACAGTGAGCAATACTACTTAGCTTCTCAACAATATTTTTTGTCAATTACAAAGGTAACATAAGATAATATGATACTCTGGGGATACATAAGGATATAAGAATACTCTGAAATACTCTGGGAGGATACACGTACCTGAGTCTTTTTTAGGTTGGATTTTTTTTTTTTTAATTTTTTTTTTTTGCGAGTGGGGTGGGGAGGGAGGGGAGCAGGCGGGCCACTTCTGTTGGTCTTTCATTTGTCTGTTTTCATCCATCTTTGTTCTTTGGCCCCCATGGGCCTCCCTTCACAGTGGCCTCTGTTGTCACACAGCACCGGCTCTGGGCGCGTGCGACCCAGAGCTACGGCTCAGTAATTGGACACATCGGTCCAGCCGCTCTGTGGCACGTGGGATCTTCCCAGACCAGAGATCGAACCGGTGCCCCTTGCACTGCAAGGCGGTGTCCTTACCCACTGGACCACCAGGGAAGCCCTTAAGTTGGATTTTTTAAAAAACAAATTTTAAAATTATTTTTGACTGCTCTAGATCTTCATTGCTATGCAGAGTTTCCCTAGTTGCAATGAGTGGGGTCTACCCTCTAGTTGCAGCATGTGAGCTTCTCATTGTGGTGACTTATGTTGCTGCAGAGCATACATATTCCGAAAGGATATATGTGGATAGGAAATTGTAAGAGACACTGGGTAGACGATAAAAATTCATGGGTTATCATCATAGATATTGAAGTAATAGATGTGATTGGAAGGCCAATCTCTGAGGTATAGAAATGTCTGAGTTATAGAAATGTCTAATGAATTGGGCAGCGGTGCTTCAAGGAACAGCCCAAGAAAAGAGGATCAGGAGTACGATGTTTCAAAAACCAAAGTAAAAGAGTTATCAGTAGTGTTAAAGGCTTTGGCCTTAAGTTTTCTTCTTTTTTTGTAATTTTGGCCTCTTTTATTAGATTTGTATTTTCATCCATCTTCACTCTTTTGGCGTATGTGGGCCTCCCATTGCAGTGGCCTCTCTTGTTGCAGAGCACTGGCTCTAGGCGCATGCGCTCCAGAGCACTGACTTGTAACTGGACACACTGGTCGAGCTGCTTTGCGGCACTTGGGATCTTTCCAGGCCAGGGATTGAACCAGTGCCCTTGCACTGCAAGGCGGTGTCCTTACCCACTGGACCACCAGGGTAACCCTGGCCTTAAGCTTTTGACATGTCTCTTCTTAAGTCTTCAGTTCGAAAGAGAATGGGACTGTTTCTTTCTTTCTTTTTTTTTGGGGGGGGTGGGGGTTGGGTTGGGGAGGGAGGGGAGCGGGCGAGTCACTTCCATTGGTCTTTCATTTCTCCATTTTTTTTTATCCGTCTTTGCTCTTTGGCTCCTGCGGGCCTTCCATCGTGGTGGCGTCTGTTGTCGCAGAGCACCAGCTCTGGGCGCATGCGCTCCAGAGCTCCGGCTCGGTGATTGGACACATCAGTCCAGCCGCTCCGCGGCATGTGGGATCTTCCCAGGCCAGGGATCGAACCGGCGCCCCTTGCACTGCAAGGCGGTGTCCTTATCCACTGGACCACCAGGGGAAGCCCTGGGACTGTTTCTTGATTCCTAGATGATGATAACGATAATCTAAACTTCTAAGATGTGTATAGCATGTTGCATTTTATTATGAACTTTCTTTAAAAGTTTTTATTTTAAACACTTTCTTATCTTCATAAAGAATTTAAGAAAAACAATGAACACTGGCATCCTCTTCACACAGGTTCCTCAGTTAACACTATTCCGCACATACTTTATCTGTCAGCATCCTTGTACACAGACTTACTTCCCTGTCTTCTCCATACTTTCCTCCCTTCGCCTCTCCTCTCCTCTCCTCTCCTGTTTTGCTGAGCCATGAGAGAGTTAATTGCAGATATCATGATACTTTATACTTACATATTTCAAATATCATGATATTTTATTTTATTAAATATTTTTGTGCATTTCCATTTAAAATAGAGGTATTTTCCAACATAATCATGTATATAATTAGCATACTCAGGAAATGTAATATCAGTTCAGTACTATTATCTAATAGTCCATAATCAGATTTTCTCTCTTGGCCCAATAATGTCTTCTTAGTCTCCCCACCCAGAGTCCAAGCATCCATCTTTCTTTTTAACCATTATGTTGGACTGCTTTCTATTTCTAAGTAACTTAGTATTCACTAAGAGCAAACTATTTGAGCCTTAATAATAG
Organism: Tragulus kanchil; assembly: GCA_022376925.1. Lineage (NCBI taxonomy): Eukaryota > Metazoa > Chordata > Mammalia > Artiodactyla > Tragulidae > Tragulus > Tragulus kanchil. The sequence goes on along the minus strand of JAIOJX010000004.1, from coordinate 236,132,030 downwards.
AGCTGCAAAATGATAGCGATCTTGGATGGAAGGTGGCTCATTAGGTTTTAGGCTGGGGAACAAGGCGGTTGGATAAGGGTAATGTTTTTGTTTTCTGTATCCTTTGGATGGATTTTTGTTTGTTTTTTAATCTTTTAAACTCAACCTCGTCAAATCCTTCTTAATCCTTAATTTTCAGAATTTTGGCTTATTAGTCATGTCTTATGTCGAGACAGCATCCTCAGCAATATTTATTTTTTAATTGAAGGATAATTGCTTTACAGAATTTTGCTGTTTTCTGCTAAACATCAACATGAATCAGCCATAGGGATACATATGTCCCCTCTCTCTTGAACTTCCCTCCCGTCTTCCTCCCCTAGACATTCTCTACTTTATTGAGAAGAAGCTGAAAACTTGGCATTACATTGAATTACTGCTGAATTTTGTCTTCTTTATTTGTTTTTTTGTTATTTTAGTTGGCTCTTCGAAATGAGGAGGCAGAAAATGAAAACAGCAAATTAAGGAGAGAGGTTGGTAAAAAATTTTAGTAGTTAATGGTGGTTCAACAAAGGTACTTACTAAAAAACTTTTCAGAAATAAATTATGTAACCAGAGTGGGAATTATCTAAGTAATTATGTTTTTGAACTGTGACTTTATAATATGGCTTTGTTTTAGGGAAATAGAGGATAAATCAAAAGGTGAGGACATTATGTACTGCATTCATTCATTAGATCTATGTGGGTAAATCTCACTTTGTTTTTTAAGCTGTTCTTTGATAGTTTACTAACTGAATATGTGAGTGGATTTCTGCCTTACTTCCTCTTATTTTATCCAGCATTCTTTTAAAACACTTTTTTTTCTTTTGCAATCTTACAAATTCAGTTTATTATTTGGTTCTTCTTCAGCCAGATAATTTGGTACATTGTTTATCCTGAGTTTTTGTTTTTTTAATATAATCAAATGTTTTTGGTTTTGGTTGCTGATTAATATTCTTGCTTTCTTTGATTATCCAAAATAATATCTCATTCTCCTAAAATTTCTCTTCATATGTTTTCTTTAATTTATATTGCCTTTCTCATTTCTAATCACCTTTTTCCTGTCCTTTTCTGGAGAACAAACGTCTAAAGAAAAAGGTGAGGCTTTAAGGGTGGTGAAACCTTGGGATTTTAAATATTTGAGCCTTAATAATAGAGCTGCAAAATGATAGCGATCTTGGATGGAAGGTGGCTCATTAGGTTTTAGGCTGGGGAACAAGGCGGTTGGATAAGGGTAATGTTTTTGTTTTCTGTATCCTTTGGATGGATTTTTGTTTGTTTTTTAATCTTTTAAACTCAACCTCGTCAAATCCTTCTTAATCCTTAATTTTCAGAATTTTGGCTTATTAGTCATGTCTTATGTCGAGACAGCATCCTCAGCAATATTTATTTTTTATTGAAGGATAATTGCTTTACAGAATTTTGCTGTTTTCTGTCAAACCTCAACATGAATCAGCCATAGGGATACATATGTCCCCTCTCTCTTGAACTTCCCTCCCGTCTTCCTCCCCTAGACATTCTCTACTTTATTGAGAAGAAGCTGAAAACTTGGCATTACATTGAATTACTGCTGAATTTTGTCTTCTTTATTTGTTTTTTTGTTATTTTAGTTGGCTCTTCGAAATGAGGAGGCAGAAAATGAAAACAGCAAATTAAGGAGAGAGGTTGGTAAAAAATTTTAGTAGTTAATGGTGGTTCAACAAAGGTACTTACTAAAAAACTTTTCAGAAATAAATTATGTAACCAGAGTGGGAATTATCTAAGTAATTATGTTTTTGAACTGTGACTTTATAATATGGCTTTGTTTTAGGGAAATAGAGGATAAATCAAAAGGTGAGGACATTATGTACTGCATTCATTCATTAGATCTATGTGGGTAAATCTCACTTTGTTTTTTAAGCTGTTCTTTGATAGTTTACTAACTGAATATGTGAGTGGATTTCTGCCTTACTTCCTCTTATTTTATCCAGCATTCTTTTAAAACACTTTTTTTTCTTTTGCAATCTTACAAATTCAGTTTATTATTTGGTTCTTCTTCAGCCAGATAATTTGGTACATTGTTTATCCTGAGTTTTTGTTTTTTTAATATAATCAAATGTTTTTGGTTTTGGTTGCTGATTAATATTCTTGCTTTCTTTGATTATCCAAAATAATATCTCATTCTCCTAAAATTTCTCTTCATATGTTTTCTTTAATTTATATTGCCTTTCTCATTTCTAATCACCTTTTTCCTGTCCTTTTCTGGAGAACAAACGTCTAAAGAAAAAGGTGAGGCTTTAAGGGTGGTGAAACCTTGGGATTTTAAAGTTGTGTTTTTTAGATCACTATTTAGGGTGCAATTTTGTTTCTTTTGATGGTTTTTTTTAATAGAATACTGTGTTTGGTCTCCCTCCAGAATGAACAGCTTCGTCAGGATATCATTGACTATCAAAAACAAATAGATTCACAAAAAGAAACACTTTTATCAAGAAGAGGAGAAGACAGTGACTACCGATCACAATTGTCTAAAAAAAACTATGAACTTGTCCAGTATCTGGATGAAATTCAGGTAAAATGGATGGAAATCATTTCAAAGCTATAATTTTTATAAAGATTTCGTTATAATATAAGCCTAGTATTTAGGCCTACAATTAAATACATTTAGTGTTAATCTGAAGCTGTGTATTTTTAAAAGATGTAGTAAATTGCATCTTTGGAGTTGCAAGTCTTGCAGAGTTATCTTTGATGTATATATCAAGGGTAAATTATATATATCTATATATATGTGTGTGTGTGTATGTATGTATATCCTGTCCAGGAGATATATATATATATATATATATCAGACATTGCTTAAGAACTAAGATTCTTATTTATAGTTTTCTAATATTTAATATGATTTAATTGGTAAACAACAGTTGATACTAAATATCTATAAAGAGTTCTGTTTTCTCCAGTCAGCACTTAGTGACTTCATTTAATTTTAATTTATTTTCTTAAGTTGTTTTTAACTCTAGTGCCTTTATCTTTCTTAGACTTTAACAGAAGCTAATGAGAAAATTGAACTTCAGAATCAAGAAATGAGAAAAAATCTAGAGGAGTCTGTCCAGGAAATGGAGAAGATGACTGATGAATATAATAGGATGAAAGCTCTTGTGCATCAGACAGACAATATGATGGACCAGTTAAAAAAAGAAAATGATCATTACCGTCTTCAAGTAAGAATTCTTGCTAGATCAACTTACTTGGACAGACTTCATATTGCCTCATTACTGTTTATTTGTAATTAGAAAGTACTTTCCAGGATACTAGTTTTTGTCTTATGCCCGAATATACCATCTTATACTGTAGTATTCTACTGTAATAAGTCGCCATGCTGATATATTTGTCTCTGTATGTTTCTCTAGTCCCCTTACATATACCTTGTAATTCTTGCCATGTAGGGAATATGAGGATACCTGAATGAATATGTAGACAGCAGTCCCGCAAAGCTAATAATTACGGTAATATTCCACTATGACTCTTAGAAGTCCTATGGACATGTCACTTTTAATTTTATACCTTAGAATAAATGTACTCTACCTGTCATAGAAACTGATACAGTGTTCACTACTTATACAGAATTAAACTTACTTAAGAATATAGAAAAATGCTTAAAATATAATTATGTAATAACAAAATATAGCAAAATATAATTTTATAGCTCTATTGTAAGATGCACAAACCATTAAATGTGACCTAGCTACAGAACTGCTCCCAATAATGAATATTTTTTTTTATCGTGTGTGTGTATATATAAATATGCATGTATATGTTTATCACTGTAATGCATGTGTAAATATTGAGATACAGCAAACGTGTATGTCACTCTATTTGCAACAATTCTTGAAATAGTTGTTGCCTTTTAGGTGCAGGAGCTTACAGATCTTCTGAAAGCAAAAAATGAAGAAGATGATCCAATCATGGCAGCTGTCAATGCAAAAGTAGAAGAATGGAAGGTGCCTTTTTAAAAATTGTTATGATAGCTTTTTATTTTAGATTTCAATTTTTAGTCTTAATTTTCTTTAAAGGCCTTGTACTGGTTAATGACATTTTATTAGGCATTTTCAAAAGTGTATGCAATTTCTTAGCTAGAAAAGTTCTAAGAGCTATGTAGACCTCTAGAGTTGTTTTTAATCATTTAATTTTGGAGGAGAGATGTTAGTAAATGTATTTTGCACTTTGTTTTTGCACAGTGTCTTTTAAGAATTAGTTTATATCAGTACATATAGTATTACTTTGTTCTTTTTAATGATTGTATAGTTTTCCTTTGTAGATGTGTCTTTTAAGCAAATTAGTTATTGCTAGATCAACTTACTTGGACAGACTTCATATTGCCTCATTACTGTTTATTTGTAATTAGAAAGTACTTTCCAGGATACTAGTTTTTGTCTTATGCCCGAATATACCATCTTATACTGTAGTATTCTACTGTAATAAGTCGCCATGCTGATATATTTGTCTCTGTATGTTTCTCTAGTCCCCTTACATATACCTTGTAATTCTTGCCATGTAGGGAATATGAGGATACCTGAATGAATATGTAGACAGCAGTCCCGCAAAGCTAATAATTACGGTAATATTCCACTATGACTCTTAGAAGTCCTATGGACATGTCACTTTTAATTTTATACCTTAGAATAAATGTACTCTACCTGTCATAGAAACTGATACAGTGTTCACTACTTATACAGAATTAAACTTACTTAAGAATATAGAAAAATGCTTAAAATATAATTATGTAATAACAAAATATAGCAAAATATAATTTTATAGCTCTATTGTAAGATGCACAAACCATTAAATGTGACCTAGCTACAGAACTGCTCCCAATAATGAATATTTTTTTTTATCGTGTGTGTGTATATATAAATATGCATGTATATGTTTATCACTGTAATGCATGTGTAAATATTGAGATACAGCAAACGTGTATGTCACTCTATTTGCAACAATTCTTGAAATAGTTGTTGCCTTTTAGGTGCAGGAGCTTACAGATCTTCTGAAAGCAAAAAATGAAGAAGATGATCCAATCATGGCAGCTGTCAATGCAAAAGTAGAAGAATGGAAGGTGCCTTTTTAAAAATTGTTATGATAGCTTTTTATTTTAGATTTCAATTTTTAGTCTTAATTTTCTTTAAAGGCCTTGTACTGGTTAATGACATTTTATTAGGCATTTTCAAAAGTGTATGCAATTTCTTAGCTAGAAAAGTTCTAAGAGCTATGTAGACCTCTAGAGTTGTTTTTAATCATTTAATTTTGGAGGAGAGATGTTAGTAAATGTATTTTGCACTTTGTTTTTGCACAGTGTCTTTTAAGAATTAGTTTATATCAGTACATATAGTATTACTTTGTTCTTTTTAATGATTGTATAGTTTTCCTTTGTAGATGTGTCTTTTTCTTTTATTCAAGATATTTTATGCTTCTTAGTATCATTTTAATATTTCCTTCTTAACCGTTAGTTGTACAAAACTTTTTGTAATTGCATGGAGGAATTTATATCTTTTTGCTTTAGGAATGGGTTTTACAAACTTGAGATAGTTCAAAAGATTGGGAGTTCCTTAAAGAGGAAAAATTCAGTGTACATTATTCATTCATTTTTTATTTGAACTTGAGGCTATGTACACAAAGAAATAATGGTCATTCCAATAGTTGCTGTTCTTGTAAAAATTAAAGAAAAAATTTCACTGCTTATAATTTCTCAATCTGTTAATGGTATATGTTGAAGTGTTTACCATTAATGAGGAATGGTTCATTGATTTTTCTCAAATGTAACAGATCCTATTTTGTTTATTTCTAGTTAATTTTGTCTTCTAAAGATGATGAAATTATTGAGTATCAGCAAATGTTACATAACCTGAGGGACAAACTGAAAAATGCCCAGCTTGATGCTGATAAAAGTAATGTAATGGCTCTGCAACAGGTAAAACTATCTCAGAGTTTGATTTGTCAGAGTTTTATTAAAGTTGGCAGTGAAACTCTGAACTGTCTTATTTGTCTCCTGTACTTAATCTAGACACTTACACTTTTGGGTAGATAATAAAGTCTTTGGAAGTTTCTTACACCATTCATTCCCCTGTCCCCCAAAAGATAATTATAATTAAGTTTAGAGTTAGAAATAGAATGATTCTGTATATTTTTGTCTATTGATGCCTATAATACATTTATTGCTTGATTGGGAGTTATTTATAAGAAACTCTTAAAAACTTCTAAAAATTGAAAAAATATCTTTATACTCCATTACTAGACTTTATTATATTGTATGTAAGTGCTGAAGTATCCTATACAATGTGAGACAAACTAAAGCGTGGTTACAGTTTGTACTGCACAAAATTCTTACTGTTAGTACAAATATATTCCTATAGAAAGAAGTTACAAGGGAATTGCCCAGTGGTCCAGTGGTTAAGACTGTGTGTCCACTGCAGGGGGCATGGGTTCAGTCCCTGGTCTGGAAGCTGAGATCCTGCAAGCCGTGTGACACAAAAGAAAAAAGGAAAAAAAGAAAGAAGTTACACTTGCATCAGCTGTTTTCTTTAGTACTAGTCCAAAAGAAAGAAGGAAATTTGGGAGGTGCTTGGAGAATAAGGACATGGGACAAGATTTTTGCATGAAGTACTGTGGGACTGGAAGCCAAGTTGAGTAAGGGAAGAAGCACAAGGCAAGACACTGACATACAGTGATGAAACGATAGATGGAAAAAAAAAAAGATAGATGGATGATGAGCGAACACAAAAGGAGTCATAAGAAGCCACAGATACTAGAGAGTTCTGGAATTTCTCTTTTCCTGAGTGCTAGCCCTTATGTCATCTTGAAGTACTAAGAGTGGCAGCGGTGTACCTGCAGTGACAAGTGCAGCTGAGGGGTGTGTGTGTGCTTTTTAGCCCTGTTTACCTGACTGTTGAGTTTTTCTAAAGATGATGAAATTATTGAGTATCAGCAAATGTTACATAACCTGAGGGACAAACTGAAAAATGCCCAGCTTGATGCTGATAAAAGTAATGTAATGGCTCTGCAACAGGTAAAACTATCTCAGAGTTTGATTTGTCAGAGTTTTATTAAAGTTGGCAGTGAAACTCTGAACTGTCTTATTTGTCTCCTGTACTTAATCTAGACACTTACACTTTTGGGTAGATAATAAAGTCTTTGGAAGTTTCTTACACCATTCATTCCCCTGTCCCCCAAAAGATAATTATAATTAAGTTTAGAGTTAGAAATAGAATGATTCTGTATATTTTTGTCTATTGATGCCTATAATACATTTATTGCTTGATTGGGAGTTATTTATAAGAAACTCTTAAAAACTTCTAAAAATTGAAAAAATATCTTTATACTCCATTACTAGACTTTATTATATTGTATGTAAGTGCTGAAGTATCCTATACAATGTGAGACAAACTAAAGCGTGGTTACAGTTTGTACTGCACAAAATTCTTACTGTTAGTACAAATATATTCCTATAGAAAGAAGTTACAAGGGAATTGCCCAGTGGTCCAGTGGTTAAGACTGTGTGTCCACTGCAGGGGGCATGGGTTCAGTCCCTGGTCTGGAAGCTGAGATCCTGCAAGCCGTGTGACACAAAAGAAAAAAGGAAAAAAAGAAAGAAGTTACACTTGCATCAGCTGTTTTCTTTAGTACTAGTCCAAAAGAAAGAAGGAAATTTGGGAGGTGCTTGGAGAATAAGGACATGGGACAAGATTTTTGCATGAAGTACTGTGGGACTGGAAGCCAAGTTGAGTAAGGGAAGAAGCACAAGGCAAGACACTGACATACAGTGATGAAACGATAGATGGAAAAAAAAAAAGATAGATGGATGATGAGCGAACACAAAAGGAGTCATAAGAAGCCACAGATACTAGAGAGTTCTGGAATTTCTCTTTTCCTGAGTGCTAGCCCTTATGTCATCTTGAAGTACTAAGAGTGGCAGCGGTGTACCTGCAGTGACAAGTGCAGCTGAGGGGTGTGTGTGTGTGCTGAGAGTGTTAGTTGCTCAGCCCTGTCTGACTCTCTGCCACCCCATGGACTGTAGCCCGCCAGGGTCCTCTGTCCATGGGATTCTCCAAGCAAAAATACTGGAGTGGATTGCCATTTTCTTCTCCAGGGGATCTTGCTCACCCAGGGATCGAGGCTGAGTCTCTTGCATTGCAGGCAGATTCTTTACTGTCTGAGCCATCAGGAATACAAAATAGTAACAAGCAGCATTTTGACTTACAAAGAAGGTATTTCATAATCCTGTTGAAAGAAGCCTACTTTTTCTTTACTTTTGAAATGTGTACTAATATTCAAAAAATGAAAATATATAATATCAAAATATTTTATAGGGTATACAAGAACGAGATAGTCAAATTAAGATGCTTACTGAGCAAGTAGAACAATATACAAAAGAAATGGAAAAAAATACTTTTATTATTGAAGATCTGAAAAATGAACTCCAAAGAAATAAAGGTAATTCAGTGTTTTGTATATGTTTTATGTACTAAAAGTATATAGTTATTTATATACTTACAAGTATATAGTTATTTGTAAATTTATAAGAATATACTTATCTATATAAGTATATAGTTATTTTATATAGCATTACATTTAAAAAATATTTTTATTAAAAATAAATTGTTATAGCTGTATATTACTGATTTTTCTCTGCTTGAGTTTTATCGTATTTAAAAAAATGTACAAGGTATTATTAACTACTTGACATATGTTACTAGTGTTTAAGCTTGTATGGTGGCAGTATTTTGTATGGTTTTTCTCTGATGAAAATTACATTAACCTTTTACCGGACCAGCTATGTAAAAGAAATAAAAAATGGTAATAGTATTTATCTTCCTTTTTGTCATTGGAGAATGGAAGAAAATAAAGCTTCGATCAGTGTAAACATAGCAGAGATTTTCAAAGTAATGTGGGACTGGAAGCCAAGTTGAGTAAGGGAAGAAGCACAAGGCAAGACACTGACATACAGTGATGAAACGATAGATGGAAAAAAAAAAAGATAGATGGATGATGAGCGAACACAAAAGGAGTCATAAGAAGCCACAGATACTAGAGAGTTCTGGAATTTCTCTTTTCCTGAGTGCTAGCCCTTATGTCATCTTGAAGTACTAAGAGTGGCAGCGGTGTACCTGCAGTGACAAGTGCAGCTGAGGGGTGTGTGTGTGTGCTGAGAGTGTTAGTTGCTCAGCCCTGTCTGACTCTCTGCCACCCCATGGACTGTAGCCCGCCAGGGTCCTCTGTCCATGGGATTCTCCAAGCAAAAATACTGGAGTGGATTGCCATTTTCTTCTCCAGGGGATCTTGCTCACCCAGGGATCGAGGCTGAGTCTCTTGCATTGCAGGCAGATTCTTTACTGTCTGAGCCATCAGGGAATACAAAATAGTAAAAAGCAGCATTTTGACTTACAAAGAAGGTATTTCATAATCCTGTTGAAAGAAGCCTACTTTTTCTTTACTTTTGAAATGTGTACTAATATTCAAAAAATGAAAATATATAATATCAAAATATTTTATAGGGTATACAAGAACGAGATAGTCAAATTAAGATGCTTACTGAGCAAGTAGAACAATATACAAAAGAAATGGAAAAAAATACTTTTATTATTGAAGATCTGAAAAATGAACTCCAAAGAAATAAAGGTAATTCAGTGTTTTGTATATGTTTTATGTACTAAAAGTATATAGTTATTTATATACTTACAAGTATATAGTTATTTGTAAATTTATAAGAATATACTTATCTATATAAGTATATAGTTATTTTATATAGCATTACATTTAAAAAATATTTTTATTAAAAATAAATTGTTATAGCTGTATATTACTGATTTTTCTCTGCTTGAGTTTTATCGTATTTAAAAAAATGTACAAGGTATTATTAACTACTTGACATATGTTACTAGTGTTTAAGCTTGTATGGTGGCAGTATTTTGTATGGTTTTTCTCTGATGAAAATTACATTAACCTTTTACCGGACCAGCTATGTAAAAGAAATAAAAAATGGTAATAGTATTTATCTTCCTTTTTGTCATTGAAGAATGGAAGAAAATAAAGCTTCGATCAGTGTAAAAACATAGCAGAGATTTTTCAAAGTAATTGACTTGTCAACATTTGAATTAACCTTTCTCAACCTTTCTTCCTACCCTGGGTCATGCAAGCTGACCTAGGAGGAAGGAGAAAAAGAAAGTTTCACTCCTCTCCTTTAAAAACATTTCCTGAAATGTGCACATGGTCTTTTATATCCTGTTAGTCACATGGGCACACTTGGCTACTGAAATGTAAGTGGAAATGTAGTCTTTCTTTGGAATGGCCGTGTGTCCATCTAAAAGACCATAGTTCTACTAGAGTGGACAAAAGGGAGGATGGCTGTTAAATATCAGCCTTCACCACAATGATCATTCCTTGTAAAGCATTACTTTCTAATGTTTTACCCATATCCTTTCAGCTAAGAAGTTTTTGTTAGGTTTTCCTTTTTAGTTTTGTTAATAAAACCAAATTAAAACTTTATTTTATAAATACAAAATTACAATATTAACTGGGCTTTTTAAAAGTGACATATCACTCTTTCTGCTTGCCATGTTGGAACCAGTGACTTATAGGAATAAGTAATCATTCTGTTTTATTACTGATTTTAATTTTTACCCTGTAGGAGCTTCCACCCTTTCTCAACAGACTCATTATATGAAAATTCAGTCTAAGGTTCAGATTTTAGAAGACAGAACTAAAGAAGCTGAGAGAACAGCTGAACTGGCTGAGGCTGATGCGAGGGAAAAGGATAAAGAGCTAGTTGAGACTTTGAAGCGATTAAGAGATTATGAATCGGTATGTATTTTTATCTTGTCAATCAAGGAGCCACTTATAGTTAGACTGTTCTGTGTCATTTACTATGTACATTGAAAAACATTCCAGGACTATCTCATGATAAAAGTGTTCTAATTGATTTATAGTGAAGTGTTCAGGCTTTTGCTCAGCATTTACTTTTTGGCAGGAAAATTGTTTTCAAATCCTTTGGTTAAAGCATTTTGCCCCAATAATCATCTTAGGTGAGGCAGCAGGATTAGATTCTTTGTAATCTGTGTCATTGTACTACCATGTGTCACTGCTGATTATATAAAAGTTGTAACAGGGACAGTTTTGCCACTTACTGTGCCAACATGGCCCTACTTTGTACTTTCTCTGTTTTTAAATCTGGTTATGGGTATGTCAGGCAACTGATAACCTACATATTCTGATGATATTACCGATTCTCCCATGCGATTCCTTTTCCATGTTTTGTTACGTGTTTTATATGTCATATTCTGAGTTGCTTTGCTGCTAGGATGCTGTCCTGAGAAATGTCAGTTGTTCCTCATCATGCTATTATTATTACTAGGTTTGTTTTTTAGAAATACAATAAAAAAAAATTTAAAAATATTAATCTTAGTTATTGGTGCACTTTCCTTCAGATTTAAAAAGAAAACATATGCATGAATGTGACAACTTACTCAAATTAAAAATGTTATATTTAAATTACATGGGGTATTTTTCAGGGAGTTTATGGTTTAGAAGATGCTGTTATTGAAATAAAGAATTGTAAAAATCAAATTAAAATAAGAGATCGAGAGATTGAAGTATTGACAAAGGAAATCAATAAACTTGAGTTGAAGATCAATGATTTCCTTGATGAAAATGAGGCTCTTAGAGAGCAAATGGGTAAGTCATCTTCTAAGATAGGTAATTTTCTCAACCCTAGTTATCAGGTCATTTTTTTTGTTTATTATTATTTTTAATAGTTGGATGCTTTTTTTTTTCCAAATAATTCCCCCTGTGAAACTATTTACAGTTAGTAGAAGTGGAGCTGTTTTAATTGAAGTGGGGTTATAGATTTGATGAAGTAGGGGTGGTAGTTGGGCAGATCTGAAGCATTGCTGTGTTAGAAGACAGAACTAAAGAAGCTGAGAGAACAGCTGAACTGGCTGAGGCTGATGCGAGGGAAAAGGATAAAGAGCTAGTTGAGACTTTGAAGCGATTAAGAGATTATGAATCGGTATGTATTTTTATCTTGTCAATCAAGGAGCCACTTATAGTTAGACTGTTCTGTGTCATTTACTATGTACATTGAAAAACATTCCAGGACTATCTCATGATAAAAGTGTTCTAATTGATTTATAGTGAAGTGTTCAGGCTTTTGCTCAGCATTTACTTTTTGGCAGGAAAATTGTTTTCAAATCCTTTGGTTAAAGCATTTTGCCCCAATAATCATCTTAGGTGAGGCAGCAGGATTAGATTCTTTGTAATCTGTGTCATTGTACTACCATGTGTCACTGCTGATTATATAAAAGTTGTAACAGGGACAGTTTTGCCACTTACTGTGCCAACATGGCCCTACTTTGTACTTTCTCTGTTTTTAAATCTGGTTATGGGTATGTCAGGCAACTGATAACCTACATATTCTGATGATATTACCGATTCTCCCATGCGATTCCTTTTCCATGTTTTGTTACGTGTTTTATATGTCATATTCTGAGTTGCTTTGCTGCTAGGATGCTGTCCTGAGAAATGTCAGTTGTTCCTCATCATGCTATTATTATTACTAGGTTTGTTTTTTAGAAATACAATAAAAAAAAATTTAAAAATATTAATCTTAGTTATTGGTGCACTTTCCTTCAGATTTAAAAAGAAAACATATGCATGAATGTGACAACTTACTCAAATTAAAAATGTTATATTTAAATTACATGGGGTATTTTTCAGGGAGTTTATGGTTTAGAAGATGCTGTTATTGAAATAAAGAATTGTAAAAATCAAATTAAAATAAGAGATCGAGAGATTGAAGTATTGACAAAGGAAATCAATAAACTTGAGTTGAAGATCAATGATTTCCTTGATGAAAATGAGGCTCTTAGAGAGCAAATGGGTAAGTCATCTTCTAAGATAGGTAATTTTCTCAACCCTAGTTATCAGGTCATTTTTTTTGTTTATTATTATTTTTAATAGTTGGATGCTTTTTTTTTTCCAAATAATTCCCCCTGTGAAACTATTTACAGTTAGTAGAAGTGGAGCTGTTTTAATTGAAGTGGGGTTATAGATTTGATGAAGTAGGGGTGGTAGTTGGGCAGATCTGAAGCATTGCTGTGTTAGTCCAACATCTCCTCAATGAAATTGCTTGTTTAAAAAGTGAAATGCTGGTCAGTTAATACCACATGTTACAAGTTAACAATATTTTTTTCCAACAAAAGTAATTAGTTTGCAAAATGCTCTAACTTCCAGTGAATGCTTGGGAACATTTAGAAATACTGTTTAAACCTTTTAAGGACTTTATTTGATAAATACTTGAATTTTATAATTTAGAGTGTTTAAGTTTTACTTGGGTTGAGTATTACTCTTGATTCTAAGTTGTAATTAGTAAGTATAGCTTGAGAGTTTATATATTGATATCAATAAATAGTTCACTAGTGAGTAGTTCACTAGTTTGAATGTTACGATAATCCAGTATAAATTGCTCCTTGAAAATAAAGATCTAAATAATGATTTCATTATACTTGGTAAATACCACTTAATGCTTTTCTAGAGTTAAAATGATTACCCATAAAAACTATTCTCTAAAGGAAGGAATAATAAATATTTTACATGAATTATGTATTTGTAAAAAAGCTTCTAACTAGGACCCAGAGTCTTGCCAGGATCTCAAGTTAGACTTAGTCTAGTCAACTTAGTCTAATCAACTTGACCTACCAGATCGCAGCCAGCTTCAATCTGGAAAGATGACTGAACCATATAGATAGTTGTAACAAACCGCAGACTTTCTGTATTTTTAAGCCCGCCAATATTGCTTCATAATTATTGAGATAATCTTGATATCTGGTGTTCAGAGAATGACTGTTTAGTAATAGGAAGTTAGAAAAGAGGGACACCACGAGAGCATCACTCTAGACATGATAATATAGTTGATATTGATGTTAGTAATGATTCCTCTATGCTAAGCACTGCTATAAATACCTTATTGGGGTTAATTTTATTATACTCCTGAAAATAAGCCAAAAAGAAATACATACATACATACAGTATTATCCCCACAGCTAGTTAATACTTAAAAGCGAGAACTAAACCCAACTCTGTTTTTATTCCAAAGCTTCTGTTTTTCATGCATTATAGTACCACTGCGATAGTCCAACATGGAGAAGACAGATCTTAACATGTTTTTGTCAGGATTTCCATTAATAATTGTGATAAAATTTTAGCTTACAAAGTTACAGTTTAAATACGTAAAGAATTCTTGCACAACAAGTACCCTGTTCTTCAGTGATACTGGCTAAACAGATTATAACCAGTTGGCTGATGATAACCAGTTCTTATATGAAGTTTTTGTAGGTTATTTGAATTTTAATACAGTTTTAATCACGTTGCATTTTATTTTAGGCCTTGAACCAAAGACAATGATTGATTTAACTGAATTTAGAAATAGCAAAAGTATAAAACAGCAGCAGTACAGAGCTGAAAACCAGATCCTTTTGAAAGAGGCAAGTAGAGTAGTAAATTGGTTATTTTCCCTGGTTAAAATAAAGAAAAATATTAATAGTTTATACTTTGTAGATTGAAAGTCTAGAGGAAGAACGACTTGATCTGAAGAAAAAAATCCGCCAAATGGCTCAAGAAAAAGGGAAAAGAACCGCCACTTCAGGTATACTCTGTTACTCCAGACCCTTAAAGGATCATTGGAAAAAGAATAGTCTAGATCTGGAATTTTCTGTATGTTGGAAATATTATTGCTATATAACTGTGTCTTTGCTGCAAGTTTAATAAATGAAAATAATGGCCTGATGAGCGTGTATGAGTGCAATTGAGTTCTGTCCTAAATCTGAAATAGTTAAAAGAATACTAAAGTAAAATAAGTGAACAAAAAACCAAACTTCAGACTCATGGACTTTTGAAAACTTTACAGTATTGTCTGTATTAATTTCTAGACAATCCCAATATGTTTAGTAATGATGAAACTTAGTAATTTGTTAATATATATTACTGTTAATATTTTCTCTTTCCTGAAAAGCTTTGCATTGGAAGCTTTCTTGTGCGTTATTTTTTTTACTAAGTGAAAGTAATGTTTAATCGAGTAACTTTTTGTTTTTTTTTTATCTCACATGATATAAAGAGAACAGCTGGTTTAGTTTTTTAATAGCTATTGCTTTTTTGGAAGAAGACCATAGAGACAGAATTTTTTTTTCTGACTTGATCCAAGCCTATAAATATCTATGAACAATAGAGGTTTATTTGTTTTAGAATTAGTCTCTGTAGAGAACATCTGAAATTTCTAGAAGGGTAAAACTTTATAATTCATTAATGTAGTAAGCAATTTAAAGTCAACATTCATAATTCTTTATATGTATCTTTTAACTATTTTAGTACTTACTAATATGAGAAAAAAATGATAGAGAAGATAGAATTTGTTTCTCATTAATATCTTACTAAAAGTGAACTAAATCATCAGGTGGGAGGGGTCAAGGGTATACCTGTGACTGATGCAGGTTTATGTGTAGCAGTAAACAACAAAACTCTATAAAGTAAAATAAAAAGGAATTACACATGAAGTGAACTAAATCGGGCAAGTTTTAGAGGAGGCTACATGTGGATCAGGGATTTTGGAAATAATTATCCTACCTTTCGTGTAAGACTTGATTTAGTTTTTAAAAATTAAAACATTGACGGCTTCCCCGGGTCCAGTGGTTGAGAGTCCACGCTTCCACTGCAGGTGGTGCAGGTTCAATGCCGGACCTGGGAATGAAGATCCCAAGTCTGCAAGACATAGCCAAAAAACAAAAAAAGAATTAAAATACAGGAATAAGAAAAAAGAGTTGTTTTTATGTTTCTCATTTGTTAATCCTTTTATTTGTAGGATATATTGTTGAGGATCTAAACCTAACTGAAAACTCTTGTCAAGAGAATAGAATGGGAGAAAGAAAATTTGATTTCATGAACCTCAACAATATGAGTGAAGTGCAGTCCAAGGTAAATTGTAAAGTATTGCTATGGCAAAGAGAATAAAGAAAAAAACATTAACATCAGACTTTCATTTCTTCCCCAATTATCTCATTTGGGCCATTGCTTCTTTTTATACTTGTTAAGTAACCTATCAATCCCAAGACTGATTAATGAGACATTGTTTACTCTGAATACAGATTAGGAGTTCAAATAAAGCAGAGCTGCTGCATACGAGACCATCATTCAATATTCCACAGTCATATCAGAATGAGCCAGAAGAGAATATAACCATAGGATCATTATCAAGGATGTTTTCTGAAATTCATCATAGTATAGAAAGTGAAGTGAATCCTTTTGTCTCTTTAACTACACATTCTTCATCTATACAAGTCAAAGATAATATTTCACCTCCAGAAACTATTACAATAAGAGAGATATTTAAAGCACCCTGTCTACAATCTTTAAGAAATCTAGCATCATTAGTCAATACCTTTAGTAGAGAAAGTCATGAAGAAATAAATGATCATTTATACTCTCTTTCTGATGAGTCTGTGAAGAAAGTGACGAGAAACCATGAGACAGTTGAGGAGACTAATTTCACACAAAAAAGTGATTCATCTTTACGAGCCTTATCAACAGCTTCAGATTTAATGCCAAAATTATCAGTTAGGCAAAAGTCAGCAAAATTTTGTCAACAAATTCATGGTAATAGAGCTGACATGGATAAATCACAAGTAGCAGAATCAGAAGATGAACAGGTTCATATCGCAGTCAACTATGCTGAGACAAGTTTGAAAGAAGATATAGGAAAGAGTGAAGGACCCTTCCAGACAGAGATCTTGAAAAGTAAACTTGAAGTTAATGTGCCGAACCCTGTGCCAACTGCTGCACAGTCAAAATTATCTCAGATAAATCCACTTGAAAATTTTATAGAACAGCTACGGACAGAACTAGTATTTCTTAGATCTCAGGTGAGCTCTCCTCTAACTTATGTTCCTAGGATTGTTTTCTTTAATTCTTTTTTACAGCTTCTCTAACAAAATCCTGTAAGTAGCAATTAATAAGAATTTCTTTTGTTTGCACATTAAGACTAACACATTTTGTCTTTTGAAAATCTAAAAATGCAATACATTTGAGATGAACTCATTGGCTTGCCTAACTTATTAAGTGTTTCTTTAGAATGAAGTCATACCACAGGGTTTATTGATCAAAGAAGCACAGAGTAGAAATGCAGAAACAGAGCTTGAGCATCATACAAGCCAGGCAGAAAAGGTAGTGTAAAGGCAGATCATTCAAAGAGATGGTTGTGGTTGTTTTAACTGTTTTAAACCTCAGTTCATCAGACTTTAAACTTCAAAACTATAAACTATTGTTATACTTTTTTGAAAAACATTTTTCTCTCTTTGTTTTGTTTAGAATGAATTTCTTTCAAGGATGTTTTCTGAAATTCATCATAGTATAGAAAGTGAAGTGAATCCTTTTGTCTCTTTAACTACACATTCTTCATCTATACAAGTCAAAGATAATATTTCACCTCCAGAAACTATTACAATAAGAGAGATATTTAAAGCACCCTGTCTACAATCTTTAAGAAATCTAGCATCATTAGTCAATACCTTTAGTAGAGAAAGTCATGAAGAAATAAATGATCATTTATACTCTCTTTCTGATGAGTCTGTGAAGAAAGTGACGAGAAACCATGAGACAGTTGAGGAGACTAATTTCACACAAAAAAGTGATTCATCTTTACGAGCCTTATCAACAGCTTCAGATTTAATGCCAAAATTATCAGTTAGGCAAAAGTCAGCAAAATTTTGTCAACAAATTCATGGTAATAGAGCTGACATGGATAAATCACAAGTAGCAGAATCAGAAGATGAACAGGTTCATATCGCAGTCAACTATGCTGAGACAAGTTTGAAAGAAGATATAGGAAAGAGTGAAGGACCCTTCCAGACAGAGATCTTGAAAAGTAAACTTGAAGTTAATGTGCCGAACCCTGTGCCAACTGCTGCACAGTCAAAATTATCTCAGATAAATCCACTTGAAAATTTTATAGAACAGCTACGGACAGAACTAGTATTTCTTAGATCTCAGGTGAGCTCTCCTCTAACTTATGTTCCTAGGATTGTTTTCTTTAATTCTTTTTTACAGCTTCTCTAACAAAATCCTGTAAGTAGCAATTAATAAGAATTTCTTTTGTTTGCACATTAAGACTAACACATTTTGTCTTTTGAAAATCTAAAAATGCAATACATTTGAGATGAACTCATTGGCTTGCCTAACTTATTAAGTGTTTCTTTAGAATGAAGTCATACCACAGGGTTTATTGATCAAAGAAGCACAGAGTAGAAATGCAGAAACAGAGCTTGAGCATCATACAAGCCAGGCAGAAAAGGTAGTGTAAAGGCAGATCATTCAAAGAGATGGTTGTGGTTGTTTTAACTGTTTTAAACCTCAGTTCATCAGACTTTAAACTTCAAAACTATAAACTATTGTTATACTTTTTTGAAAAACATTTTTCTCTCTTTGTTTTGTTTAGAATGAATTTCTTTCAAGAGAACTGATTGAAAAGGAAAGAGATTTAGAAAGAAGTAGAACAGTAATAGCCAAATTTCAGAATAAATGTAAGTTTCTGTTTCTCTTATTTTTCTTAATTTACTTAGTCTGTACTGGCAAATTATGGGTTTGAAAAAACTTTATATATTCTGATTTCTAGTTTGTTTTACCTTTAACTTTCTGTATAATGTGTCAACTTCAGTCTCTCTTTTATCTATTTGGTTTGTCTTGCTATATTTATTTTCAGAGAATGTTATTAATCTCAATTTATTATAATTATAAATGAGTCTATTTTTTCTATTTTGTTCTCTAATGAAAGTGAAGCTAGAAAAATACACTTAAAAGAGTTTTAATATAAAGTGAAGGCAAAGTTTTCTTATGATTTATTTCTTTCAGCCGTGAGCCATATATTATACATGTGTGCGTGTGTGTTTGATTTTAATAGGTGTCTGATTTTACTTAACTATTCACACATTGGATTTATACTTGAATTTTTTATATATTTATTTGCATTTGCATTTAATAGATTACTTTTGTTATATGTGAAGTATTTGTATTCTATATAGTATAGTATAAATTGGAAAGTTATACAGAATGAAAACTATAGATCTCATTCATTCAATAAGATAAATATGTCATTTTAGTAAAAGAATTGCTTGAAGAAAATAAGCAGCTTGAAGATGGTATGAAAGAAATATTGCAAGCTATTAAGGAAATGCAGAAAGATCCTGATGTTAAAGGAGGGGAAACATCTCTAATTATTCCCAGTCTTGAAAGACTAGTTAATGTAAGTCATTTTTATATTAATAATAGTTTTATTTTGTTGTTTCAGCACTTTAAAAGTGTTGCTCACTGTCATTGGTCTCCACAGTTTCTAATGAGACCTTTAACTGACATTTGAGTCGTTCCACTGTATGAAATGTGTAGTTCTCTGGCTACTTCAAAACTTTCATTTTTTATTTGGTTTTTACCAGTTTGACTGTAATGTGTTAAAAGGTGTGAGTGGGTGTACTTCTGTGCGTGTGTGCACATGTAGCTTGTTTGGGGTTTCCTGAGCTTATTCACTTATGTGGCTCTCCACAGTTGGAAAGTTTTCTGCTGTTTGTTTCTTCAGCTATTTTTTTCTGCTGCATTCTCTCTAGGAGTCTAGTGAGACATGTTAGACTTTTTGATACTGTCCCACAAATCAGTGAAGCTCTGTTCATTTTTTTTCATAATATTTTGTCTTTTTTCCTCCCAGTTGGATAATTGCTATTGATGTCTCCTCAGGTTCACTGATACTTTCTTCTGCCATCTCAGTTTTTTTGTTTTAAGAGTCATGTTGAGACAAAGACAGCAAGATGAGTAAAATTACGTGTAATCTACTCAGGAATGTGATCTGGGATTTAACTCAAGGCAGTAGATTTCTGAGAATAAGCCTTTTACCCTAAGGAGATCAGAGCAGGCCACACGGAGTAATAATTTATACTAATTCAAAAGGTGTATCAGGAAGAAATAGGCAAAAGGAGGTACTCTGACAGATGGCAAAGTAATCTAGTTAGTTGTTTTGCTGATACAGCATCGTATTATCTATAAGGAAAAATGAGATTGAATTAGACGGTGACCAGGGGCTCTGAAAAATACCCGATAGCAATAGAAAGTGAACTTAAGTACATTAACCAGAATTATCTGATCTGAAGTATCATTGATTCTAATGATTTCTTAGAGGAGGTACTGTTATGTCATTCAGATAGGGCATATCAACCAGAAAAAAAAAAAAAAAAAAAAAAATATATATATATGTATGTATGTATATATATTTATTTATATATTTATTTATTTATATATATATATATATATATATTATTTTTAATGTTTCAAAGGAAATGTGTGTTCTCTTCTCAGAAGAGAACCAGATGAAATTCATGGAAGCAATGGTATTAAGGCCAGAGGCTGTCAATTAAAATAGAAAAAGTTAGAATTTTACTGAGCTGTTCATTTCATTTCTATTTGGTTACTAAATAATTGAGTTTCTTCTGATAAAATAGAGTTTGATCTGAGATGTAGTATTCAAAGTGGATTGATGGCTTTAATATTTGACATTATTTTTGCTTATCTATAGCTCTTGGATAACATTATTTTATCATACTTTGCTTTTGTTACCTTGTATGCTTCAACTGTATTGAAAGAAATCAGTGAAAATTGTAGTTAATTGAACGTAGTAGTTATTTCATTCCTTTACTTGTGTTTTGCTTTCAGATGCTTCGTGGTTTCAAAGTATTCACATATAAATTATCTCATTCTGTCTGTATAAAAGGAGACAGAGCTAATGTTATTTCCTCTTCTTTAGACATAAGGGAGCTCAGATATGAGGAATTTTAAGTCACTTGCGCAGCCAATAAGAGATTGGTTTATGTTTGAACCCTAGCCATCTTGTTCATGTTTAGTTGTTTTTCTGGTCTGTCAGTCTACTTGGATTAGCTTGATAATGTGTTAATTGTTAGAACGAAATATTTAATATGTTTGGTATTACTGGTTAACTGGTATTTTATAAATTTGTAAGAGATGGAGTTGGTATATATTATCACGTATGGGAATAGTAAAATGCTTAAATGTTGAGTTTTATTTTTCTTTACATTTCTTCAAAATAATTTACATATATTAGGCTATAGAGTCAAAGAATGCAGAAGGAATATTTGATGCCAATCTGCATTTAAAAGCCCAAGTTGATCAACTTACTGGAAGGAATGAAGAATTAAGACAGGAGCTCAAGGGGCTCTGAAAAATACCCGATAGCAATAGAAAGTGAACTTAAGTACATTAACCAGAATTATCTGATCTGAAGTATCATTGATTCTAATGATTTCTTAGAGGAGGTACTGTTATGTCATTCAGATAGGGCATATCAACCAAAAAAAAAAAAAAAAAAAAAAAATATATATATATGTATGTATGTATATATATTTATTTATATATTTATTTATTTTTATATTTATATATATATATTATTTTTAATGTTTCAAAGGAAATGTGTGTTCTCTTCTCAGAAGAGAACCAGATGAAATTCATGGAAGCAATGGTATTAAGGCCAGAGGCTGTCAATTAAAATAGAAAAAGTTAGAATTTTACTGAGCTGTTCATTTCATTTCTATTTGGTTACTAAATAATTGAGTTTCTTCTGATAAAATAGAGTTTGATCTGAGATGTAGTATTCAAAGTGGATTGATGGCTTTAATATTTGACATTATTTTTGCTTATCTATAGCTCTTGGATAACATTATTTTATCATACTTTGCTTTTGTTACCTTGTATGCTTCAACTGTATTGAAAGAAATCAGTGAAAATTGTAGTTAATTGAACGTAGTAGTTATTTCATTCCTTTACTTGTGTTTTGCTTTCAGATGCTTCGTGGTTTCAAAGTATTCACATATAAATTATCTCATTCTGTCTGTATAAAAGGAGACAGAGCTAATGTTATTTCCTCTTCTTTAGACATAAGGGAGCTCAGATATGAGGAATTTTAAGTCACTTGCGCAGCCAATAAGAGATTGGTTTATGTTTGAACCCTAGCCATCTTGTTCATGTTTAGTTGTTTTTCTGGTCTGTCAGTCTACTTGGATTAGCTTGATAATGTGTTAATTGTTAGAACGAAATATTTAATATGTTTGGTATTACTGGTTAACTGGTATTTTATAAATTTGTAAGAGATGGAGTTGGTATATATTATCACGTATGGGAATAGTAAAATGCTTAAATGTTGAGTTTTATTTTTCTTTACATTTCTTCAAAATAATTTACATATATTAGGCTATAGAGTCAAAGAATGCAGAAGGAATATTTGATGCCAATCTGCATTTAAAAGCCCAAGTTGATCAACTTACTGGAAGGAATGAAGAATTAAGACAGGAGCTCAAGGAATCTCGGAAAGAGGCTATAAATTATTCTCAGCAGTTGACAAAAGCACAGTTAAAGGTGAGTTTTTTTTTAATGCAATATAGCTGATTTACAATGTTGTGTTAGTTGCAGGTGTACAGGGAAATCATTGTTATGTGTCTTTTACAGAGTTTTGTTGTTTACAGCTATACATAATCCCAAGTCAGTCATTGGTATACCTCTGACTCCACCTATCTGCGTCCCCACCTCTCTCTCCCCTGCTGTCCCACCCCTCAGGTTGTTGAGAATTTTTTAAAATGAAATGCTAAGCATATGAACAAAGGTTTAATGAGAAACATTTAATTTTGCTTTACTGATTATATTATGAGAAAATGCCCCTTGAATTAATTCTTTCTACATTAGGAAAGCTTCTATTTGAATTTTTTAAGTGAAATTAATGGAAGCATAAGTACCTTCTAATATTAAAGGGTAAAAAAAAATTCTAAATGTATTCTTAGGCATCTCTGAGTAGAAATTGCATTATAATTTATTAATACCTGGCAGAACATTCATATATCTATTTATTAAAGATATTCAGTAGGAAATATAAGCTGCTACTTCTAAATTTGTCTTTCTGTTTGTGTAAGAGATGATATTCTTATTTCTGAACTGCTCATTTCCAGATAGATCATCTTGAAAAGGAGACCAGTCTTTTACGACAAACAGAAGGATCGAATGTTGTGTTTAAAGGCGTAGACTTACCTGATGGGATAGCACCATCTAGTGCCAATATCATTAATTCTCAGAATGAATATTTAATACATATCTTACAGGTACTGAAAATTTTATATGTGAATAACGAAATAATTCATAGTACATTTTATAGTTTAATCATCAGATATCCCTTTAAGCTCTTAAAATATTAACAGTGAGATATTTTTACTAGATTTTGTTGTTAGATGGAATGTTGTGAATGAAAGCATTTTATTCCATTCATCTGAAAGAGAAGCTTTATGCCATTCATATGAAATATTTGATTGACAGAATAACATGCAGCTACTATAAGGTAGTAATTTGTAAGTAAAGTGAACAGGTTTTTCTGTTGCTTGTTGGAAAAGCAATTCAGATGAATAAAGTCTGACACAACCTTTTGTGTAGTGATTAGAATTGCACACTTTTGGTGTTAACTAAAGGAAAAAACTTTTAAGAAAAATTATTTTATCTTTTTCCTTCCTTTGCCCTGTAAACTGTTTGTTAATCCTTTAGCAAATTAAAAAGGATACTGCTTACTCTGTATTTGTTTCTCAGGATTACTGTCTATATTATAATCATTATGAATGGCCTAATGAGAGCCACTTTGCATCATTCCATTTGAAGTGTGAATATCCATAACATCATATACTTTGCAAATATAATTTAAAATATCTTCAGAATTGATGAAAATATGTTTTTGATTATAAGCACTGCTGTTTCCCTTTTCTAAATAATACATTTGTGAATATACTGAGTTATGGTTATCAAAGACTTGTATTTATATTGGTAAATTATATTAATTAATCCTTTTTTAGTATTAGAATTTAACTGTTAATTAGAACATTACTTTATAATTCATGTTATATCATTACTCTTACATTTCTAATTTTAGCACTCTTTTTGAACTTACTGTTTTCAGAAAAGTTCAGGGACACTGTCAGTAGGTAACGGCAATAGAGCATTGGTATGTTCCTTGTCATAAGATTCATTATTTTTTCATCTTTGTATAAAAAACACATAAAGAGCATTGTCACAGATTAATGAACACCAGTTGAGAATCTGAAAACCTGTTCAAAGTGGCAGAACAAGTACTTGAACTCCCACTCCTAAAACAGCTTAGAGTGCAGAAATAGATCTTTGAAGTCAGCCAGACCCAGCTGCAGATGTTAGGTCTGCAAGTAGTTAAAGCACCTGGCACCGAGCTTGACATACGCTCAGAAAATGGTTACCAAGCCTAGAACTAGTGAGGTATTTTCTTTATATCTGGGCCTCTCTTATTGTTTTTTTATGCATTTATTTTCATCCAACCTCATTCTTTGGCCTGTGCGGGCCTCCCACTGCAGTGGCCTCTCTCGTTGCAGAGCACTGGCTCTGGGTGCATGTGCGCCAGAGCACTAGCTCACAACTGGACACACTGGGCCAGCCACTCCGTGGCAGGTGGGATCCTCCCGGGCCAGGAATCAAACCGGTTCCGCTTGCACTGCAAGGCGGACTCTTACACAACCTTTGTGTAGTGATTAGAATTGCACACTTTTGGTGTTAACTAAAGGAAAAACTTTTAAGAAAAATTATTTTATCTTTTTCCTTCCTTTGCCCTGTAAACTGTTTGTTAATCCTTTAGCAAATTAAAAGGATACTGCTTACTCTGTATTTGTTTCTCAGGATTACTGTCTATATTATAATCATTATGAATGGCCTAATGAGAGCCACTTTGCATCATTCCATTTGAAGTGTGAATATCCATAACATCATATACTTTGCAAATATAATTTAAAATATCTTCAGAATTGATGAAAATATGTTTTTGATTATAAGCACTGCTGTTTCCTTTTCTAAATAATACATTTGTGAATATACTGAGTTATGGTTATCAAAGACTTGTATTTATATTGGTAAATTATATTAATTAATCCTTTTTTAGTATTAGAATTTAACTGTTAATTAGAACATTACTTTATAATTCATGTTATATCATTACTCTTACATTTCTAATTTTAGCACTCTTTTTGAACTTACTGTTTTCAGAAAAGTTCAGGGACACTGTCAGTAGGTAACGGCAATAGAGCATTGGTATGTTCCTTGTCATAAGATTCATTATTTTTTCATCTTTGTATAAAAAACACATAAAGAGCATTGTCACAGATTAATGAACACCAGTTGAGAATCTGAAAACCTGTTCAAAGTGGCAGAACAAGTACTTGAACTCCCACTCCTAAAACAGCTTAGAGTGCAGAAATAGATCTTTGAAGTCAGCCAGACCCAGCTGCAGATGTTAGGTCTGCAAGTAGTTA
Organism: Tragulus kanchil; assembly: GCA_022376925.1. NCBI lineage: Eukaryota > Metazoa > Chordata > Mammalia > Artiodactyla > Tragulidae > Tragulus > Tragulus kanchil. The sequence continues at coordinate 236,106,600 of JAIOJX010000004.1, read as the reverse complement.
AAGCACCTGGCACCGAGCTTGACATACGCTCAGAAAATGGTTACCAAGCCTAGAACTAGTGAGGTATTTTCTTTATATCTGGGCCTCTCTTATTGTTTTTTTATGCATTTATTTTCATCCAACCTCATTCTTTGGCCTGTGCGGGCCTCCCACTGCAGTGGCCTCTCTCGTTGCAGAGCACTGGCTCTGGGTGCATGTGCGCCAGAGCACTAGCTCACAACTGGACACACTGGGCCAGCCACTCCGTGGCAGGTGGGATCCTCCCGGGCCAGGAATCAAACCGGTTCCGCTTGCACTGCAAGGCGGACTCTTTACCCACTGGATCACCAGGGAAGCCCCTAATGAATTTTCTAATGTTCAACAAGTTACTTGATCTTTCTAAGTCTCAAGTTGCTTCATCTTTAAAATGAAATAATTGGAAAGGACAATTTGAGTGGAGGTATGAATGCCTATGTTCGCTAAAGGATATATGGCACTGAGTGGCTAGAGGTAAGTTTGTAACCACTGTATCTGATAATTTGTGTGTTTACTATAACTATCATAAATAGATGATGAAAATAATCTTGCCTGTTTCATAGCACTTCTCTTTTGCACATGTTACCTCATTCCATATGCCATAAGATGTTTAAAATAGTCATAGAAATGATCTGGACTGCTTATGGATTTGTTGACTATTATCTTTAAATATTTTTTCTATAATCTTGTCAGAATATGAATTTATACTTTCAGAGTTAAAATATATCTTGATGCTTTTTTCATTTTCATTTCTAAATCAATTTTTAGGAACTAGAATATAAAGAAAATAAGTTAAAGAATTTAGAAGATTCTCTTGAAGACTATAACAGAAAATTTGCAGTAATTCGGCATCAACAAAGCTTATTATATAAAGAATACCTAAGGTATAGGTGTTAGCAAAACTTTATAAATAAATTGTAGCATATTCTTATTAAAGTTAAGTAACAACAAATATTTAGTTGTAACTTTTTTCTCCTGCCTCTTTACCACTACTTTGTGTCTTAGTTCCTTATCTATAAAATTCTGTGATAGTAATAGAATTACTATGCAGCTTAAGTGAATATGTAAAAATGCCCAGATCTGAGCGTTAGTGAATATTATGGCATGTATGAACAGTTTGTATCAGCTGTTAGCATCATTCTTCTTCATCTTCATCATTATTCATGTCTTCATAGAAAACTAACCTGCCGTCTCCTTGTACTGATGAACTAATATCCTTAGTAGTAATTAGAATACCTGATCAAAGGTGATTTAAACACTAACGGTGAGTAGGATTTGATCTAACAAGAAAGCCAAAGCTAATTAGAATCATGTTTGCGAATCTTGAGAGTACAGATCATATTATCTCCTGTGATGGTTATAACCAGGACCACTCCGTGGCAGGTGGGATCCTCCCGGCCAGGAATCAAACCGGTTCCGCTTGCACTGCAAGGCGGACTTACCCACTGGATAACCCTGAAGTTCAACAAGTTACTTGATCTTTCTAAGTCTCAAGTTGCTTCATCTTTAAAATGAAATAATTGGAAAGGACAATTTGAGTGGAGGTATGAATGCCTATGTTCGCTAAAGGATATATGGCACTGAGTGGCTAGAGGTAAGTTTGTAACCACTGTATCTGATAATTTGTGTGTTTACTATAACTATCATAAATAGATGATGAAAATAATCTTGCCTGTTTCATAGCACTTCTTTTTTGCACATGTTACCTCATTCCATATGCCATAAGATGTTTAAAATAGTCATAGAAATGATCTGGACTGCTTATGGATTTGTTGACTATTATCTTTAAATATTTTTTCTATAATCTTGTCAGAATATGAATTTATACTTTCAGAGTTAAAATATATCTTGATGCTTTTTTCATTTTCATTTCTAAATCAATTTTTAGGAACTAGAATATAAAGAAAATAAGTTAAAGAATTTAGAAGATTCTCTTGAAGACTATAACAGAAAATTTGCAGTAATTCGGCATCAACAAAGCTTATTATATAAAGAATACCTAAGGTATAGGTGTTAGCAAAACTTTATAAATAAATTGTAGCATATTCTTATTAAAGTTAAGTAACAACAAATATTTAGTTGTAACTTTTTTCTCCTGCCTCTTTACCACTACTTTGTGTCTTAGTTCCTTATCTATAAAATTCTGTGATAGTAATAGAATTACTATGCAGCTTAAGTGAATATGTAAAAATGCCCAGATCTGAGCGTTAGTGAATATTATGGCATGTATGAACAGTTTGTATCAGCTGTTAGCATCATTCTTCTTCATCTTCATCATTATTCATGTCTTCATAGAAAACTAACCTGCCGTCTCCCTTGTACTGATGAACTAATATCCTTAGTAGTAATTAGAATACCTGATCAAAGGTGATTTAAACACTAACGGTGAGTAGGATTTGATCTAACAAGAAAGCCAAAGCTAATTATGGAGTAGGTCATGTTTGCGAATCTTGAGAGTACAGATCATATTATCTCCTGTGATGGTTATAAGTAGATGCAAGAGGTAGGACTTCAAGGAAGATAGAACCATGCCCATTGAAAAAGAGGGCTGTTTATTTTTTTACATAAATCTTTGTTTTTGCATAATTTGTTTTCCAGAGGCCTCTGGCAGACTTAGATCTTATTAGCCAGAATTGGATTAATGAGCTATCCAATATGTCCAGGTTTGAACTATTCAATGCAGAGGATACTGACAGCATAAGTGGTTTATACCAACCAGGTTACAGGTCCTAGTAGGCAGCAAGATCTTTTGTACCTTTTAATTCTAGTGATTTCTCATTTTGTTTAATATTTATCACTCAAATTTAAGAGTAGGGTCAGAATACTGAGACTTGATTTCCAGAATAAGTTTGGAATATTGATTATTTTCTAAATTATGTTCCATTTATAATGAAATGCTTACAAGATTCCAGTGCAGTCATTATATTGTAATAGTTTGTAGAATAGTAATTTGTAGATTGATGAAAATTTGATAAAAATAATTTCTTTACCTTGCACTAATAAATACATTAATAAATAAAAATATAACTTCAGGGTAAATACTTTCAAGTGGGATTTTGACTTATGTTATCATATGTTGATTAGTTATAATTTCTTTTGTTTTATGAAATCTATAAATTTCCATTATCTATAAAGTTTTCTCTTCCTATAGGTAAATATTTTATTAGATTTAATGTATTATTTTTTCTTTTTAAGTGAAAAGGAGAACTGGAAAACAGAATCTGAAACAATGAAAGAGGAAAAGAAAAAACTTGAGGATCAAATCCAACAAGATGCTATAAAAGTAAAAGAATATAATGTAAGTAAAGCACTTTTAAAATCAATTGCAATATTATTCAAACTAAGATTCAAAAAGTAATATAAATGTGTTTATGCAGAATTTGCTCAATGCTCTTCAGATGGATTCAAATGAAATAAAAAAAACACTTGCGGAAAATAGTAGAAAGATCACAGTCTTACAGGTGAATGAGAAGTCACTCATCAGGCAATATACTACTTTAGTAGAAATGGAGAGACAGCTTAGAAAAGAAAATGGGAAACAGAAGAATGAATTGATATCGATGGAGGCTGAAATTGGTGAAAAAATTGGACGTTTGCAGCGTTTTAAGGTATGCCTGATTTTTTTCGATTATGAAAATTTTCAAACGAGGATAGTATGATTGTTTTTGCATAATTTGTTTTCCAGAGGCCTCTGGCAGACTTAGATCTTATTAGCCAGAATTGGATTAATGAGCTATCCAATATGTCCAGGTTTGAACTATTCAATGCAGAGGATACTGACAGCATAAGTGGTTTATACCAACCAGGTTACAGGTCCTAGTAGGCAGCAAGATCTTTTGTACCTTTTAATTCTAGTGATTTCTCATTTTGTTTAATATTTATCACTCAAATTTAAGAGTAGGGTCAGAATACTGAGACTTGATTTCCAGAATAAGTTTGGAATATTGATTATTTTCTAAATTATGTTCCATTTATAATGAAATGCTTACAAGATTCCAGTGCAGTCATTATATTGTAATAGTTTGTAGAATAGTAATTTGTAGATTGATGAAAATTTGATAAAAATAATTTCTTTACCTTGCACTAATAAATACATTAATAAATAAAAATATAACTTCAGGGTAAATACTTTCAAGTGGGATTTTGACTTATGTTATCATATGTTGATTAGTTATAATTTCTTTTGTTTTATGAAATCTATAAATTTCCATTATCTATAAAGTTTTCTCTTCCTATAGGTAAATATTTTATTAGATTTAATGTATTATTTTTTCTTTTTAAGTGAAAAGGAGAACTGGAAAACAGAATCTGAAACAATGAAAGAGGAAAAGAAAAAACTTGAGGATCAAATCCAACAAGATGCTATAAAAGTAAAAGAATATAATGTAAGTAAAGCACTTTTAAAATCAATTGCAATATTATTCAAACTAAGATTCAAAAAGTAATATAAATGTGTTTATGCAGAATTTGCTCAATGCTCTTCAGATGGATTCAAATGAAATAAAAAAAACACTTGCGGAAAATAGTAGAAAGATCACAGTCTTACAGGTGAATGAGAAGTCACTCATCAGGCAATATACTACTTTAGTAGAAATGGAGAGACAGCTTAGAAAAGAAAATGGGAAACAGAAGAATGAATTGATATCGATGGAGGCTGAAATTGGTGAAAAAATTGGACGTTTGCAGCGTTTTAAGGTATGCCTGATTTTTTTCGATTATGAAAATTTTCAAACGAGGATAGTATGATGAATAACCATCAACCTGGATTAATAGTAAACATTTGTTAACTTTTGACCATACTTGCTTCATCTGTTTTTTGTAAGAGTATCTTAATTATAGACATTTCTCCCTAAATATTTCAGTGTGCATCTCTAACAAAAGTCTTTTTCTGTTTATATAACCACACATTTATACTTTATCACACTTAACAAAATTGACAACAGTACTGTATATATTATCTGTAATATACATCCGCATTTCCTCAGTTGTCCCTGGATCAAGTCAAGGGCTCTGCATTGTATTCAGATGTTTCATATCCTAAACCTTTAATAATATAGAATCTCCCGCCTTTTTTTTCCCTCTCTGAAAAATGTTGAATATTTAGCTAATTTTATTCTATCATAATTTTTCTTGTTCCTCTCTCTGTTATATTTACCAAAAGTTAGCTTTGATGTCTTGGTTATATTCAGTGCAATATTTTTGGCAAGAATACTTTGTACTTTATAATACTTTATATTATGTTACTTCAAGAGATGGAATGTCTGGTAGTCCAGTGTTTCATGATTGATTACTGTGTTAAGGGGGAGACAGCCATGTATCTCTATTTTTAAGTCATTTAGCTAACTCTTTGATGATATTTTGATACTGTACACATAACCAGTTTTTCATCAGTTCTGTAATGGTTTTAGTATCTACTGGTAAATGTTGTTGCCTGAGCCAGTTACCTTTGAAGGAGTTGCAAAAATCATGATATATCTAGTTATATTTCATTTATCAGCAGATATTATTTTATAAAATAAAGAGCTTTTCCAAAGAGCATTAGCCTAAGCTCTTTGGTAATCTTGAGGGATAGTTCCACCTGTTGGATATAGTTTAAACTTTCTTTACAGTCCTTAACATCTTTAGAATATCTCTCACTAAGATGTATCATTACTGTAACATATACTGTGGTGATGTGTAAAAAACACTTAGGAAAATAGTAGAAAGATCACAGTCTTACAGGTGAATGAGAAGTCACTCATCAGGCAATATACTACTTTAGTAGAAATGGAGAGACAGCTTAGAAAAGAAAATGGGAAACAGAAGAATGAATTGATATCGATGGAGGCTGAAATTGGTGAAAAAATTGGACGTTTGCAGCGTTTTAAGGTATGCCTGATTTTTTTCGATTATGAAAATTTTCAAACGAGGATAGTATGATGAATAACCATCAACCTGGATTAATAGTAAACATTTGTTAACTTTTGACCATACTTGCTTCATCTGTTTTTTGTAAGAGTATCTTAATTATAGACATTTCTCCCTAAATATTTCAGTGTGCATCTCTAACAAAAGTCTTTTTCTGTTTATATAACCACACATTTATACTTTATCACACTTAACAAAATTGACAACAGTACTGTATATATTATCTGTAATATACATCCGCATTTCCTCAGTTGTCCCTGGATCAAGTCAAGGGCTCTGCATTGTATTCAGATGTTTCATATCCTAAACCTTTAATAATATAGAATCTCCCGCCTTTTTTTTCCCTCTCTGAAAAATGTTGAATATTTAGCTAATTTTATTCTATCATAATTTTTCTTGTTCCTCTCTCTGTTATATTTACCAAAAGTTAGCTTTGATGTCTTGGTTATATTCAGTGCAATATTTTTGGCAAGAATACTTTGTACTTTATAATACTTTATATTATGTTACTTCAAGAGATGGAATGTCTGGTAGTCCAGTGTTTCATGATTGATTACTGTGTTAAGGGGGAGACAGCCATGTATCTCTATTTTTAAGTCATTTAGCTAACTCTTTGATGATATTTTGATACTGTACACATAACCAGTTTTTCATCAGTTCTGTAATGGTTTTAGTATCTACTGGTAAATGTTGTTGCCTGAGCCAGTTACCTTTGAAGGAGTTGCAAAAATCATGATATATCTAGTTATATTTCATTTATCAGCAGATATTATTTTATAAAATAAAGAGCTTTTCCAAAGAGCATTAGCCTAAGCTCTTTGGTAATCTTGAGGGATAGTTCCACCTGTTGGATATAGTTTAAACTTTCTTTACAGTCCTTAACATCTTTAGAATATCTCTCACTAAGGATGTATCATTACTGTAACATATACTGTGGTGATGTGTAGTAATTCTCCTCTTTGTCTGGTTATGAGATACATTTGCTGTGTTAAGGCTCATTTATTTTACACTTGTTTTCAGTTTCGGGGTAAGTTTTTAAAAATGAAATTTCAGTACATAAAACATTCACACAGAAGATGTCATCAAAGAGGTCTAACTTCTGTCCTGATTGCCTTTCACTTCATGCTCGTACACCACCCTTTCACCCCCTTTTGTTGTTGTTTACAGTTGCTAAATCGTGTCTAGCTCTTTTGTGAACCCATGGACTGTAGTCTGCCAGGCTCCTCTGCCCATGGGATTTCCCAGGTATGAACACTGGAACAAGTTGCCATTTTCTACTACAGGGGATCTTTCCAAACCCAGGGATTGAACCTGCATTTCCTGCTTTAGCAGCCAGGTTCTTTACCACTGAGCCACCTGGAGCCCTTCATGCCCTTTAGGTAACTGAAAATCCTCTAATGTTTCCTTTTGCAAGTGTTAGCACAGACATAAGAAGTTGTATGCTATGTGTACTCTTCTGCACCTTGCTTTACATCTGATCTTATAGCTTACTTAAGCATGTATATGTTCATTTGACATCTCTAAATTTGCATAGGAGCATCTAAACCTTCCTTGGTGGCTCAGTGGTAAAGAATATGCCTGTAGTACAGGAAATGTGGGTTGTTGCTGGGTCAGGAAGATCCCTGGAGAAAGAAATGGCAACCTACTCCAGTATTCTTACCTGAGGAATATCTGGTAAAGTATCCATGGTCGCGAAAGTTGGACACAATTTAGTGACTGAAAAAGGGAACAGTCAAATTTCATTTAATCAGCAGATATTATTTCTATACAGTTCTGTAATGGTTTTAGTATCTACTGGTAAATGTTGTTGCCTGAGCCAGTTACCTTTGAAGGAGTTGCAAAAATCATGATATATCTAGTTATATTTCATTTATCAGCAGATATTATTTTATAAAATAAAGAGCTTTTCCAAAGAGCATTAGCCTAAGCTCTTTGGTAATCTTGAGGGATAGTTCCACCTGTTGGATATAGTTTAAACTTTCTTTACAGTCCTTAACATCTTTAGAATATCTCTCACTAAGGATGTATCATTACTGTAACATATACTGTGGTGATGTGTAGTAATTCTCCTCTTTGTCTGGTTATGAGATACATTTGCTGTGTTAAGGCTCATTTATTTTACACTTGTTTTCAGTTTCGGGGTAAGTTTTTAAAAATGAAATTTCAGTACATAAAACATTCACACAGAAGATGTCATCAAAGAGGTCTAACTTCTGTCCTGATTGCCTTTCACTTCATGCTCGTACACCACCCTTTCACCCCTTTCGTTGTTGTTTACAGTTGCTAAATCGTGTCTAGCTCTTTTGTGAACCCATGGACTGTAGTCTGCCAGGCTCCTCTGCCCATGGGATTTCCCAGGTATGAACACTGGAACAAGTTGCCATTTTCTACTACAGGGGATCTTTCCAAACCCAGGGATTGAACCTGCATTTCCTGCTTTAGCAGCCAGGTTCTTTACCACTGAGCCACCTGGAGCCCTTCATGCCCTTTAGGTAACTGAAAATCCTCTAATGTTTCCTTTTGCAAGTGTTAGCACAGACATAAGAAGTTGTATGCTATGTGTACTCTTCTGCACCTTGCTTTACATCTGATCTTATAGCTTACTTAAGCATGTATATGTTCATTTGACATCTCTAAATTTGCATAGGAGCATCTAAACCTTCCTTGGTGGCTCAGTGGTAAAGAATATGCCTGTAGTACAGGAAATGTGGGTTAAGTTGCTGGGTCAGGAAGATCCCCTGGAGAAAGAAATGGCAACCTACTCCAGTATTCTTACCTGAGGAATATCATGGATAGCCAAGGAGCCTGGTGGGCCACAGTCCATGGTCGCTGAAGAGTTGGACACAATTTAGTGACTGAACAACAACAATATAAACCAAAGAATTCGAAGTGAAATTAAAATGAACTTGAATTCCTTGCCATCTTCTTTTAAATGTAATAATGAACAAAATTGTCATGCTAATAAACCTGTCTTCAATATGAAATCGTCTTATTGTTATTTTTGTATTAGATTTTGTACGATATGTTTTTCTTGGCATATTACAAATATAGCTACTGTTTGAGTATAGAAGGAAGGAAAAGAAAGCAGAATTTTTCTTCTTTTTAAACCTGATTCTTTAGCCTCAGATTTTCTTTGTTTTTGCAACACTTGGAAAGCCAAAAAAACAAAAGGGGATATTTTTAAAGATGAGATGTCATCTACCTCATCACAAAGCAAAAGAGAAAATCCCAAGGGTAAGGTAGAATAGGATATACTTCTTTATAAACAGAGAAGTTTACAAAATGAGATCTGAAGCGCTTTTACAAATATCTTCCCTCATTATTCTGCTTCAGAACAAATTATAACCATAAATTCTTTGGGGTTTTTACATTTATATTTTAATTTTTTGACTATGCCACATGATTTGCAGGATCTTAGTTCCCTGACCAGGGATTGAACCCAGGCCACCGCACTGAATGCACTAAGTCCTAACTACTGGACAACCAGTAAACTCATAAATTCTGTACCTTCCTTATATCATAAATTTGGTTTTATGTTCAGGCATTTCTTTTTGGTGTTAATACAATGTCTTTGAATAGTAATTGTCTTCTGTAACTGAAGATGAACCAAGTAATAATAGACTTTGATATTATTTATAGGTAGCTATGATTCATAGTAGTTATTTCTCCATAAATAATTTTTTTCCCTGTGAACAAAAGATTTTCTTTATTTATAGAGCAGTTTGTATAATCATAAATAAGCAGAAATAGGGACTTCCTTGGTAGCTCAGTGGTAGAGAATCTGCCTGTCAGTACAGGAAACATGGGTTGGATCCCTCATCTGGGAAGACCACACATACTGTGAAGCAGCTAATCCTGTGTGCCACATCTATTGAGCCTGTGCTCTAGAGGCTAGAACAGCAACTACTGAAGCCCACACACCCTAGAACCTGTGCTCTGCAACAAGAGAAGCCACCACAACGAGAAGCCTGCACACTATAACTAGAGAGTAGCTGCAACTAAAGATAAACCCGCGCAGCTACAAAGATCCAGCACAGCCAAAAAAATTTTTTTAAAAAAAAGCAGAAATAGCGAAGCTATAAATGTTACCTGCAGTGATGCAAAGTTTACCATTCAGTTTTCAAAGGATAAGTTTTTTTTTAATCTTAGAAGATTTTAAAAAGCCATCCAAAGATAAGGATAATGTTTTCCTGCTGCTGTGTATGAACACTTTTCTCAAATTAACTGAATTTCATTTGACAGTGACAAGAGTTATAAAAGGATTCATTTTATTTTTGTTATGATTTAAAGTGTCCAAGAATTATTTCTTATATGAAAGTAGTAATTATTATAATATGTTTACATGCTGGAGAAATCTTTTTTGTAATGATTCTAAAATCTATTTTGCTTACAACTGTATTATCTTACTATCAAAAGTGGCTAATGCTTTACCAGAAAAAAAAAATACACCACCTCAATTCAGTGTATTTTTATTTACATAGGAAATGGCCGTTTTCAAGATTGCAGCACTCCAAAAAGTAGTAGATAATAGTGTCTCTTGTTAACAGGATTGAACCCAGGCCACCGCACTGAATGCACTAAGTCCTAACTACTGGACAACCAGTAAACTCATAAATTCTGTACCTTCCTTATATCATAAATTTGGTTTTATGTTCAGGCATTTCTTTTTGGTGTTAATACAATGTCTTTGAATAGTAATTGTCTTCTGTAACTGAAGATGAACCAAGTAATAATAGACTTTGATATTATTTATAGGTAGCTATGATTCATAGTAGTTATTTCTCCATAAATAATTTTTTTCCCTGTGAACAAAAGATTTTCTTTATTTATAGAGCAGTTTGTATAATCATAAATAAGCAGAAATAGGGACTTCCTTGGTAGCTCAGTGGTAGAGAATCTGCCTGTCAGTACAGGAAACATGGGTTGGATCCCTCATCTGGGAAGACCACACATACTGTGAAGCAGCTAATCCTGTGTGCCACATCTATTGAGCCTGTGCTCTAGAGGCTAGAACAGCAACTACTGAAGCCCACACACCCTAGAACCTGTGCTCTGCAACAAGAGAAGCCACCACAACGAGAAGCCTGCACACTATAACTAGAGAGTAGCTGCAACTAAAGATAAACCCGGCGCAGCTACAAAGATCCAGCACAGCCAAAAAAATTTTTTTAAAAAAAAGCAGAAATAGCGAAGCTATAAATGTTACCTGCAGTGATGCAAAGTTTACCATTCAGTTTTCAAAGGATAAGTTTTTTTTTAATCTTAGAAGATTTTAAAAAGCCATCCAAAGATAAGGATAATGTTTTCCTGCTGCTGTGTATGAACACTTTTCTCAAATTAACTGAATTTCATTTGACAGTGACAAGAGTTATAAAAGGATTCATTTTATTTTTGTTATGATTTAAAGTGTCCAAGAATTATTTCTTATATGAAAGTAGTAATTATTATAATATGTTTACATGCTGGAGAAATCTTTTTTGTAATGATTCTAAAATCTATTTTGCTTACAACTGTATTATCTTACTATCAAAAGTGGCTAATGCTTTACCAGAAAAAAAAAATACACCACCTCAATTCAGTGTATTTTTATTTACATAGGAAATGGCCGTTTTCAAGATTGCAGCACTCCAAAAAGTAGTAGATAATAGTGTCTCTCTGTCTGAACTAGAATTGGCCAATAAACAATACAATGAACTGACTGCTAAGTACAGAGACATCTTGCAAAAGATAATATGCTTGTTCAAAGAACACATAACTTGGAATACCTAGAGGTAAGTTGATGTGATCTTGTGATATTAGCCTTTTATTTATTTATTTTTTTTTTGGTGATACCTGTAGGTGCAGGATGATTTCTGGACAGCTTCTTCCAGGTCATCTTCCTTAGCTCATTTGCATGATTTTGCTGAATCTAACCTCTTTCAACCAGGCACTTAAAGAAAAAAGAACATGGAATATATAGGATAATATAATCAGAGAAAGCGTTATTAAGCATCCATTGGTTTCTTTTACCCTGATCCTCTGATTCCCTCATGGTCCATGATTTTGGGGATGGATGTAGCAGAGAGTGGATGAGATATAAATTACTCTTCCTGAACTATGGATGAGCTATTCAAATCCCTATCCTTACTGTAGAGAGAGAGAAGAGTAGGATGGAGTATGTTGGTTTAATTCAAGGAGTCTATAAAATAGCCCAGGTGCCCTGCATTGCAGGAGACCAAGAAGATCCCTGGAGAAGGTGATGGCTACTCACTCCCCAGTATTCTTGCCTGGAGAAATTCTATGGACAGAGGAGCCTGGTGGGCTACAGTCCTTGGGACTGTAAAAGATCAGACACAACTGAATGACTAACACTATCACTTTCATGACTATGGCCCAGACCCTTTGTAATTCTCTTCTAGCCACGTGATGTTCATACCTTTTACAGTAACAAAAACAAGCTTCTCATTTTGTTTGTCTTCTTCATCAAAAGGCTTCATTTTATTTTTGTTATGATTTAAAGTGTCCAAGAATTATTTCTTATATGAAAGTAGTAATTATTATAATATGTTTACATGCTGGAGAAATCTTTTTTGTAATGATTCTAAAATCTATTTTGCTTACAACTGTATTATCTTACTATCAAAAGTGGCTAATGCTTTACCAGAAAAAAAAAATACACCACCTCAATTCAGTGTATTTTTATTTACATAGGAAATGGCCGTTTTCAAGATTGCAGCACTCCAAAAAGTAGTAGATAATAGTGTCTCTCTGTCTGAACTAGAATTGGCCAATAAACAATACAATGAACTGACTGCTAAGTACAGAGACATCTTGCAAAAAGATAATATGCTTGTTCAAAGAACACATAACTTGGAATACCTAGAGGTAAGTTGATGTGATCTTGTGATATTAGCCTTTTATTTATTTATTTTTTTTTTGGTGATACCTGTAGGTGCAGGATGATTTCTGGACAGCTTCTTCCAGGTCATCTTCCTTAGCTCATTTGCATGATTTTGCTGAATCTAACCTCTTTCAACCAGGCACTTAAAGAAAAAAGAACATGGAATATATAGGATAATATAATCAGAGAAAGCGTTATTAAGCATCCATTGGTTTCTTTTACCCTGATCCTCTGATTCCCTCATGGTCCATGATTTTGGGGATGGATGTAGCAGAGAGTGGATGAGATATAAATTACTCTTCCTGAACTATGGATGAGCTATTCAAATCCCTATCCTTACTGTAGAGAGAGAGAAGAGTAGGATGGAGTATGTTGGTTTAATTCAAGGAGTCTATAAAATAGCCCAGGTGCCCTGCATTGCAGGAGACCAAGAAGATCCCTGGAGAAGGTGATGGCTACTCACTCCCCAGTATTCTTGCCTGGAGAAATTCTATGGACAGAGGAGCCTGGTGGGCTACAGTCCTTGGGACTGTAAAAGATCAGACACAACTGAATGACTAACACTATCACTTTCATGACTATGGCCCAGACCCTTTGTAATTCTCTTCTAGCCACGTGATGTTCATACCTTTTACAGTAACAAAAACAAGCTTCTCATTTTGTTTGTCTTCTTCATCAAGAATAAGGGCTTATGTCTTTTGATTTATTTTCTTTTATCATACTCTCATTGTCGTAGAATGAGACCTAATTCTTTTGGTTCAAAATCTCTTACTTGCTTAGGGTGACATATTCAAGAAAATATTCTGAATAGCTTTGAACCCTCCACAATTATCTGAGTCATTATCTATTAGTATTAACTAGAAATAATCATGATAAGTTTACTTTCTATTATTTTTATTGAAGAGAGATGATTATGTTAATTTTATAGAAAATTCTAAATATTTAGGTGTGATAATAATATATTTTTCCCATCTTTTATGTCTATTGTCCTTTCTGTGAAATCATAGATGTGAAATCTTCTGTAGATAACATATCGATGAGTAATTTTTGACTTTTAAATTTTATTTTCCCAGATAACAGTATTTACTCAAACCTTAAAAAATTTTATATTTTTATTATATCCCTTTCTCTCCTTTACTTCCTATTCAGTTATAATTCTGAACACATGGCCCTTTCTACTAGCGGTGTCTTAGTTTTATTCTCTCTCATCTTTCTTGTGGTAGCCATCACCCATCCTATTCCCTCAGTGTTAAATCCTCCTTGCTGCCACCAGAATGGTCATTCGAAACAGGAATCTGACCATGTCCTTTCTTTCCTTAAGGGAAGGTCATGAAACTCTTTAAGTATTCATTTTGGCCAAAAGTGAACATGGTATGAGCTAGTACTTAGAAACTTAGGATATACAAGGTATACAAGTATATCATTCTACATACTGGATATACAAGATTTTCATGATTATTTTAAAATAGTATTTTATATACGTGTGTTACAACATACATGTATACGTGTATGTATTTGTATTAAGTGCAGGGAAGCTTCTACTTTAAAAAAATAGATTGTGAGCTTTAGGAAATGATTCTGTAAAGTTAAGACAATGTCATTTCTGTGATATTAGTCTGAATTACAGGGTGCTTTCTTAGTAATGTTTCTGTTTTATTTAGTGTGAAAATATATCCCTAAAAGAACAAATGGAATCTGTAAGTAAAGAACTAGAGATTACCAAGGAAAAACTTCACACTATTGAACAAGCCTGGGAACAAGAAACTAAATTAGGTTAAGTATTATGACTCTAATAATATAAAATGATTAAGATCTAATAGTGAATATTAGATCTTAATATTATTAAGATCTAATAGTGAATATTAGATCTTAATATTAGAGTGGGTTGGGGACGGAGCGGGGCGGGCAGGCCACTTCTGTTGGTCTTTCATTTATCTATTTTCATCCATCTTTTGTTCTTTGGCCCGTGTGGGCCTCCCATCGCAGTGGCCTCTGTTGTCACAGAGCACCAGTTCTGGGCACATGCGCTCTAGAGCTCCAACTCGGTAATTGAACACATGGGTCCAGCCGCTCTGCAGCACGTGGGACCTTCCCAGGCCAGGGATCAAACCGGCGCCCCTTGCACTGCAAGGTGGTGTCCTTACCCACTGGACCACCAGGGAAGCCCTAATAGTGAATATTTTTCATTTAAAGTTCTCTATCTATACCAGGTAAAATGAGCTCACTGCCTAACCGTTTGCAGGCAGTTGATGGGTACTGTGTTGTACTAATCTCTACCAAGATTTTGTTTTTAGTTATTAAATTGGATTTGTTTCTAGTGCAATAATATGTGTTAAAATTTATGACTGAACATTAGCTATATTGCACCATTTAAGAATTAAGATGGATGATAATTTTTAAATGTCCGTGTTTTAATGATACTATTACGATCTCTTTCACTGTGTAAAGTTATATTAGCAATATTTCAATGGGTGTTTTATATTAAAAGAACACCTAGAATGTACCGCTCATAGTTCCATTACTATATCATTTTTATATTACCTTACACATTTTTATACATTTTACATACTTAAAATTATGATAGACATTATATGCTATATGTATTTAATATTTTTATTCATCATACTTATAAACATTCATGCTATAAGTTACTGTATTTGAGTGATTAAATCCCCAGCTCTTCTAAGCTTAACTATGAATAGACATCTGTATGTTAATTAGGGAATTTTTTAAGTGTGAAAATATATCCCTAAAAGAACAAATGGAATCTGTAAGTAAAGAACTAGAGATTACCAAGGAAAAACTTCACACTATTGAACAAGCCTGGGAACAAGAAACTAAATTAGGTTAAGTATTATGACTCTAATAATATAAAATGATTAAGATCTAATAGTGAATATTAGATCTTAATATTATTAAGATCTAATAGTGAATATTAGATCTTAATATTAGAGTGGGTTGGGGACGGAGCGGGGCGGGCAGGCCACTTCTGTTGGTCTTTCATTTATCTATTTTCATCCATCTTTTGTTCTTTGGCCCGTGTGGGCCTCCCATCGCAGTGGCCTCTGTTGTCACAGAGCACCAGTTCTGGGCACATGCGCTCTAGAGCTCCAACTCGGTAATTGAACACATGGGTCCAGCCGCTCTGCAGCACGTGGGACCTTCCCAGGCCAGGGATCAAACCGGCGCCCCTTGCACTGCAAGGTGGTGTCCTTACCCACTGGACCACCAGGGAAGCCCTAATAGTGAATATTTTTCATTTAAAGTTCTCTATCTATACCAGGTAAAATGAGCTCACTGCCTAACCGTTTGCAGGCAGTTGATGGGTACTGTGTTGTACTAATCTCTACCAAGATTTTGTTTTTAGTTATTAAATTGGATTTGTTTCTAGTGCAATAATATGTGTTAAAATTTATGACTGAACATTAGCTATATTGCACCATTTAAGAATTAAGATGGATGATAATTTTTAAATGTCCGTGTTTTAATGATACTATTACGATCTCTTTCACTGTGTAAAGTTATATTAGCAATATTTCAATGGGTGTTTTATATTAAAAGAACACCTAGAATGTACCGCTCATAGTTCCATTACTATATCATTTTTATATTACCTTACACATTTTTATACATTTTACATACTTAAAATTATGATAGACATTATATGCTATATGTATTTAATATTTTTATTCATCATACTTATAAACATTCATGCTATAAGTTACTGTATTTGAGTGATTAAATCCCCAGCTCTTCTAAGCTTAACTATTTGCTTATATAATGCTGCAGTGAACATCTTTGTGTGTATCTAACAGAGGTACTGTTGTCTCAAAGAGTGTTAAATTCTTTGGGGGTTCTACTGAGATTTTCCATAGTACTTTTTCTAGTGAGTGTCATAGTTCATGACATGTAAGTAATTTCATCTCTTTAGCATTATGCTTTATAATTTCCAAATAAATGTGCTTCTTTGGGTAAGGTGTTTATTTTGTTTGTTTTCTAACCCCTGGAGTTCTAATATTATTCTAGGTTTCTGTGGCTACTAAATTAAGTGAGACATTGTTTAGAGAGGCTTGACATTGGGAAGTCTAACCTAAGCTACTTTTAGAAATGTAATTTTTAATTTAGAGATTGAAAGTGAATTGACTTTCATGTAGCTCTTACACAGAAGATGTCATGTTAAACGGAAAGAATATTATATACAGTTTTAGTAATTAGTGCTGAATTCCTTATAGAAATTCTTTAATTTTCAGATACCTTAGTCTCTCTGATGCATGACTTTGTATCACTGATGTTTTTGAAGCTTTTATTTCCTGTCGTCCTTATCTCTTTGTTTAAAAGTGTCACTGTCTTAGTTTTTCTCATGTAGAAATTGACTGATGTTGGCTGTTACCCTCTCTAGGACACTCCAAATACGGGGTGTCTCTTTTCACTATCAGAGTGTAGCATAAAAGAGAATGGAGAGGGGTTTTGGTTCCATAACAGTTTCCTAACACATATAGCCTCTTGCAGTAATGTTACTATTAGTTATTTGATTACTGATTGCAACAGCTATTCTAAAATCATATCCTGTTTTAAAGATACATACAGAAAAGGGCTTCCCAGGTGGTCCAGTGGGTAAAGATTCCGCCTTGCTGTCCAAGGGGCACCAGTTTAATCCCTGGCCAGGGAAGATCCCACGTGCCACAGAGCAGCTGGACCGGTGTGTCCAGTTATGAGCCAGGGCCCGGATGGCGTGTGCCCAGAGCCAGTGCTCTGCAAACGGGGTGCGCAAGAGCAGTGGATATCTCTTTTTGCTATAAGTTACTGTATTTGAGTGATTAAATCCCCAGCTCTTCTAAGCTTAACTATTTGCTTATATAATGCTGCAGTGAACATCTTTGTGTGTATCTAACAGAGGTACTGTTGTCTCAAAGAGTGTTAAATTCTTTGGGGGTTCTACTGAGATTTTCCATAGTACTTTTTCTAGTGAGTGTCATAGTTCATGACATGTAAGTAATTTCATCTCTTTAGCATTATGCTTTATAATTTCCAAATAAATGTGCTTCTTTGGGTAAGGTGTTTATTTTGTTTGTTTTCTAACCCCTGGAGTTCTAATATTATTCTAGGTTTCTGTGGCTACTAAATTAAGTGAGACATTGTTTAGAGAGGCTTGACATTGGGAAGTCTAACCTAAGCTACTTTTAGAAATGTAATTTTTAATTTAGAGATTGAAAGTGAATTGACTTTCATGTAGCTCTTACACAGAAGATGTCATGTTAAACGGAAAGAATATTATATACAGTTTTAGTAATTAGTGCTGAATTCCTTATAGAAATTCTTTAATTTTCAGATACCTTAGTCTCTCTGATGCATGACTTTGTATCACTGATGTTTTTGAAGCTTTTATTTCCTGTCGTCCTTATCTCTTTGTTTAAAAGTGTCACTGTCTTAGTTTTTCTCATGTAGAAATTGACTGATGTTGGCTGTTACCCTCTCTAGGACACTCCAAATACGGGGTGTCTCTTTTCACTATCAGAGTGTAGCATAAAAGAGAATGGAGAGGGGTTTTGGTTCCATAACAGTTTCCTAACACATATAGCCTCTTGCAGTAATGTTACTATTAGTTATTTGATTACTGATTGCAACAGCTATTCTAAAATCATATCCTGTTTTAAAGATACATACAGAAAAGGGCTTCCCAGGTGGTCCAGTGGGTAAAGATTCCGCCTTGCTGTCCAAGGGGCACCAGTTTAATCCCTGGCCAGGGAAGATCCCACGTGCCACAGAGCAGCTGGACCGGTGTGTCCAGTTATGAGCCAGCGCTCTGGATGGCGTGTGCCCAGAGCCAGTGCTCTGCAGTGAGAAGGCCTTTGTGATGGGAGGCCCACACATGCCAAAAGAATAAAAAATGGATGAGGAAAAAAAAAAAATAAAGGCATGATGGGGAAAAGAAAAAAAAATAACAAAGTTTGAGAAAAAAAATACAGAACAAAATGAAGTGCTTCTTAAAACTGAGATAGACACCAAAACAATTTGAGGTAGACACCAAACAAATATATAGAGAGATATATTTTTGAACAAATTCAATTATAAAACTCAAACTTGTGAAGCTAGAAAAATAGGAGAGGGGCATTATTATAAAAGACAAAATGAATCACCGTTCCTTAAAATAATTGACTTCCCTGAACATACGATCAATTGACTCTATAAAATAAAACTCTACTAAATTTTTCCTGGAGCACGTCTCTTATGCATAATGAAAGTATTTGTTTTCTATTCTTAAAAAATGACCGACTAATGACAATCCTACGTTATACTTCTTCATTGTAAATTAGGAGCTTTTGTTCTCTCCTCATTTAACCACAGACTTGTCCACATATGAGACTAGGGCGTAATAATAAAATTATTTAAAATAAATTATTGAGGGTGGTCCGGTGCCTAACAATCTGCATTCCCAATGTAGGGGGCCTGTCACATGCCACATTTAAGAGTTCTCATGTCCCAACGTAAAGATCCTGCATTATGCAACAAAGATTGACAATCTGTGTGTAGCAACTGAGACCTGGCAAAGCACAATAAATATTTTAGAAAATAATAAAATATTTGGTATTAGATGTATACAAAGGCCAAATAATATTCGGGGTTAAAGAAGAAATACTTGAATCACATGGCTTCCAGTTTTACTTTCTTACTCTTTAAGACTTTGAAACTTTGACTATTGCTTCACTGTATTCAAGTCATTGCTATTATCCTGTTTTAAAGATACATACAGAAAAGGGCTTCCCAGGTGGTCCAGTGGGTAAAGATTCCGCCTTGCTGTCCAAGGGGCACCAGTTTAATCCCTGGCCAGGGAAGATCCCACGTGCCACAGAGCAGCTGGACCGGTGTGTCCAGTTATGAGCCAGCGCTCTGGATGGCGTGTGCCCAGAGCCAGTGCTCTGCAGTGAGAAGGCCTTTGTGATGGGAGGCCCACACATGCCAAAAGAATAAAAAATGGATGAGGAAAAAAAAAAAATAAAGGCATGATGGGGAAAAGAAAAAAAAATAACAAAGTTTGAGAAAAAAAATACAGAACAAAATGAAGTGCTTCTTAAAACTGAGATAGACACCAAAACAATTTGAGGTAGACACCAAACAAATATATAGAGAGATATATTTTTGAACAAATTCAATTATAAAACTCAAACTTGTGAAGCTAGAAAAATAGGAGAGGGGCATTATTATAAAAGACAAAATGAATCACCGTTCCTTAAAATAATTGACTTCCCTGAACATACGATCAATTGACTCTATAAAATAAAACTCTACTAAATTTTTCCTGGAGCACGTCTCTTATGCATAATGAAAGTATTTGTTTTCTATTCTTAAAAAATGACCGACTAATGACAATCCTCGTTATACTTCTTCATTGTAAATTAGGAGCTTTTGTTCTCTCCTCATTTAACCACAGACTTGTCCACATATGAGACTAGGGCGTAATAATAAAATTATTTAAAATAAATTATTGAGGGTGGTCCGGTGCCTAACAATCTGCATTCCCAATGTAGGGGGCCTGTCACATGCCACATTTAAGAGTTCTCATGTCCCAACGTAAAGATCCTGCATTATGCAACAAAGATTGACAATCTGTGTGTAGCAACTGAGACCTGGCAAAGCACAATAAATATTTTAGAAAATAATAAAATATTTGGTATTAGATGTATACAAAGGCCAAATAATATTCGGGGTTAAAGAAGAAATACTTGAATCACATGGCTTCCAGTTTTACTTTCTTACTCTTTAAGACTTTGAAAATCAAGTCATTGAACTATTGCTTCACTGTATTGGTTCTTATACAGCTTATCTCTCAGTTAACAAGATATATTTATTTGTCCTTTTTTGACTTAATGCACGTGACATCTCCTATACTACATCTTTTATGTTGTCATTTTAGTACAGGCATACATACCTTGGACGTACTGCAAGTTCAGGTCTAGACTGGCACAACAAAATAAATATTGCAATAAAGGAAACACAGAAATGTTTTGGTTCCCTAGTGCCTATAAAAGTTATGTTTAAACTATACTATAGTCTGTCAGGTGTGCAATAGTATTATGTCTAAAAAAATAAATGTGCATATCCTAATTCTAAAATACTTCAGTGCTAAAAAATGCTAGCCATCACCTCAACCTTCAGTTTGTCATAGTAGTAACATCAAATGTCACTGATCACAGATCATGTAACAAGTATACTAGTAATGAAAAAGTGTGAAATATTGTGATAACTACCATTGTGACCCAGAAACACAAAGTGAGCAAATGTTGAATAAATGGCTTGGCTCAGGATTGTTGCCACATACCTTCAGTTTAAGAAGAAAAAGAAAAAAATGAGGTATCTGAGAAGTTCAGTAAAGCACACTGTAACAAGGTATGCCTGTAATCCTAAGAAGAATGACTTTTATTATCATTTGATTGATGAGGAAAGGAAGTTCCAGAGAGATTAAATGGGATAGGCAGCTTACAGACAGAACGTTAACAGCGTGAGGATGATGGTCCAGCTTTGTCATAGTTCAGAAGGCTCATGTGTTTCCACAGAACCATATTGCCTCCTTATATGAAATGTCTAGGATACCAGGGATAACATTTTGACAAGAACAGCGTGAGATTTACCAAAGTATTGTTGCATTTAGGAAATGAATCTAACATGGATAAGGCAAAGAAATCTGTAACCAACAGTGAAATTGTTTCTATTTCAAAAAATCACCATGCTGGAGATGAAGGAATTAAATGAGAGGCAGCGGGCTGAACATTCTCAAAAATGTGAACATGTGAAGACGTCATTAAAGCAAATGGAAGAACGTAATTTTGTAAAAAATTTCTGAGTTTGATATATAACTCTTTAAGACTTTGAAAATCAAGTCATTGAACTATTGCTTCACTGTATTGGTTCTTATACAGCTTATCTCTCAGTTAACAAGATATATTTATTTGTCCTTTTTTGACTTAATGCACGTGACATCTCCTATACTACATCTTTTATGTTGTCATTTTAGTACAGGCATACATACCTTGGACGTACTGCAAGTTCAGGTCTAGACTGGCACAACAAAATAAATATTGCAATAAAGGAAACACAGAAATGTTTTGGTTCCCTAGTGCCTATAAAAGTTATGTTTAAACTATACTATAGTCTGTCAGGTGTGCAATAGTATTATGTCTAAAAAAAAATAAATGTGCATATCCTAATTCTAAAATACTTCAGTGCTAAAAAATGCTAGCCATCACCTCAACCTTCAGTTTGTCATAGTAGTAACATCAAATGTCACTGATCACAGATCATGTAACAAGTATACTAGTAATGAAAAAGTGTGAAATATTGTGATAACTACCATTGTGACCCAGAAACACAAAGTGAGCAAATGTTGAATAAATGGCTTGGCTCAGGATTGTTGCCACATACCTTCAGTTTAAGAAGAAAAAGAAAAAAATGAGGTATCTGAGAAGTTCAGTAAAGCACACTGTAACAAGGTATGCCTGTAATCCTAAGAAGAATGACTTTTATTATCATTTGATTGATGAGGAAAGGAAGTTCCAGAGAGATTAAATGGGATAGGCAGCTTACAGACAGAACGTTAACAGCGTGAGGATGATGGTCCAGCTTTGTCATAGTTCAGAAGGCTCATGTGTTTCCACAGAACCATATTGCCTCCTTATATGAAATGTCTAGGATACCAGGGATAACATTTTGACAAGAACAGCGTGAGATTTACCAAAGTATTGTTGCATTTAGGAAATGAATCTAACATGGATAAGGCAAAGAAATCTGTAACCAACAGTGAAATTGTTTCTATTTCAAAAAAAATCACCATGCTGGAGATGAAGGAATTAAATGAGAGGCAGCGGGCTGAACATTCTCAAAAAATGTACGAACATGTGAAGACGTCATTAAAGCAAATGGAAGAACGTAATTTTGAATTGGAAACAAAATTTTCTGAGGTTTGATATTATAATTTTTATCATGTAGCTAGAGAGTAAAGAATTAGTCATGGTAGCCGTTGTATTATTGAAAGAAGTTTGTAACTCTGAAGTAGCATATTAATACAGTCCTTGTATTTCATTTAATGGATAAATAATGTATTTTTTAATCTGAAATCTGTAAAAAGAAAAGCATGTATTTCTATGATTGAGTTCTTATTTCTTACCAGCATTACAGTATTAGATTTAATGTGTAAAAAGATATTAGCTTAATAATATCCACTATCATCCATTCATTTAACATTTAATTTCTGAGGGCCTGTAACATGCCAGATGTTGTATGGGAACTGGAGTTATAGCACAAAATAAAATATACAGTAATCTTTCCTGTTAGGGACTTCATTCTAAGAGGAAGCTTTAGACTTTTTTGTTGTAGTCAGAATTATTAAATTGACTGGCAGTAATATAGTTTGCAAATACTCAACAATTTAGTGATGAAATAGCACTCTTCCTTGAGTATTAGTAAATTTCTCAGATTATTCATGTTATTTTGTTTATTTTAACTGAGTCATTAAATGTATATTAAGATTTTATTAACTATTTAGATTTGTTTATAGATGATATAATTGAAGTAAAATATAACATGCATTTTAAATAGATTAAGAGTATCGAATGTTTGTATCTTACTTTGTAAGTTGGCTAATATAAGTGATTGTAAGTTGACTAATATAAATGACTTGGTGAGTTGACATATAACTAGGGTTTTCCTAATTTGTTCCTGGCTTTTTCTCTCCATATCTTCTTCAGTCTGTTCTTAACACTTCACATATAAATCAGTATCATATAAAATAAAGAGGACTACAGGATGCTGAAAGGTATATTAAAAGGAAAACTTCCCCAAGAACTAATGTTTCTGAACATTTTTTATTTTCTCAGCTTACCAGAATCAATTTGGAGGCGCAGAAGGTGGAACAGATGTTAAGAGATGAATTAGCTGATAGTGTGAGCAAGACAGTGAGTGATGCTGATAGGCAGCACATTCTAGAATTAGAGAAGAGTGAAATGGAACTAAAAGTTGAAGTATCAAAGTAAGTGCATATGAAGTTTTAGTCATTTGATTGACTCTGTCCACTCTAATTTGTGTTTATGAAGCCTCAGTACAGTGGTGATGGGGTAATATCCTTAGTGGCAGTTAATATTGGTTTCTTTTTATAAGAACTTAGTTAAGTAATGTTAACAAGACTGATATTTAGTTGACATAGATAATAATATTGGGGAGGAATAACTTCTCAAGATTTACATTTAACAGTGCCCAGGAATAGTATTATAGGAAATGCTGAATTTGGCAGCAAGACCCTTTGAGATCTATTTTTTTTCCCCACATACTAGTATTTTCCAGAAACAAAGGGTTGTGGTCATTTATTTAAACTTAACTTACTAAGGAGTAACAGTATATCTACTTATTTAATAGGGTTGCTGTAAAAATATAGAGAGCAGTTCAGATTGTGATTCAGTTTACAATATTTCTTTTTAGAGCAATTAGTTAAAAACTCAAAAAAAATTTTTAGTGATGAAATAGCACTCTTCCTTGAGTATTAGTAAATTTCTCAGATTATTCATGTTATTTTGTTTATTTTAACTGAGTCATTAAATGTATATTAAGATTTTATTAACTATTTAGATTTGTTTATAGATGATATAATTGAAGTAAAATATAACATGCATTTTAAATAGATTAAGAGTATCGAATGTTTGTATCTTACTTTGTAAGTTGGCTAATATAAGTGATTGTAAGTTGACTAATATAAATGACTTGGTGAGTTGACATATAACTAGGGTTTTCCTAATTTGTTCCTGGCTTTTTCTCTCCATATCTTCTTCAGTCTGTTCTTAACACTTCACATATAAATCAGTATCATATAAAATAAAGAGGACTACAGGATGCTGAAAGGTATATTAAAAGGAAAACTTCCCAAGAACTAATGTTTCTGAACATTTTTTATTTTCTCAGCTTACCAGAATCAATTTGGAGGCGCAGAAGGTGGAACAGATGTTAAGAGATGAATTAGCTGATAGTGTGAGCAAGACAGTGAGTGATGCTGATAGGCAGCACATTCTAGAATTAGAGAAGAGTGAAATGGAACTAAAAGTTGAAGTATCAAAGTAAGTGCATATGAAGTTTTAGTCATTTGATTGACTCTGTCCACTCTAATTTGTGTTTATGAAGCCTCAGTACAGTGGTGATGGGGTAATATCCTTAGTGGCAGTTAATATTGGTTTCTTTTTATAAGAACTTAGTTAAGTAATGTTAACAAGACTGATATTTAGTTGACATAGATAATAATATTGGGGAGGAATAACTTCTCAAGATTTACATTTAACAGTGCCCAGGAATAGTATTATAGGAAATGCTGAATTTGGCAGCAAGACCCTTTGAGATCTATTTTTTTTCCCCACATACTAGTATTTTCCAGAAACAAAGGGTTGTGGTCATTTATTTAAACTTAACTTACTAAGGAGTAACAGTATATCTACTTATTTAATAGGGTTGCTGTAAAAATATAGAGAGCAGTTCAGATTGTGATTCAGTTTACATTTCTTGGATATCTGCTGTGTTCTGTTTATGTGGTCAGGCACTAAATCATGCCAGACTCTGTGATCCCATGGACTTTGGCCTCCTGCACTCGTCTGTGCATGGAATTTTCTAGTCAAGTATACCTGGAGTAGGTTGCCATTTCCTTCTCCAGGGGATCTTCCCAACCCGGGGATCTTCCCAACCCAGGGATCAAACCTGCATCTCCTGCACTGGCAAGTGGATCATTTACCACTCAGCCACCTGGGAAGCTACACACTGTGTACTGTACTTTATATTAAGTATATATTGACTCATCTAAATCCATTTGATAATCCAAATAACAGTGTTGTTTTCATTTTATATAAAGAAACAGTTTATTCTCTTAGAATTCAAAATGTATGTAAGGAAGAAATAATACACCAGGTCGAGGTTATGTACTCATTCGTCATCATGTGTTTTCTTCTTTAGAAAAGTATGAGGATCCTTGCGTTGATACATCAAGCACAAAAATATTAGTATAAAGAGTTTATGGCTTACCCATAAAGTTATAGCCAGTGTTTTAGAACCTTGATGATCCTTTTGGTAATATCACTCATTCCCAGCAGTTTCACTATGAAGGGCTTTGTTTTAATTCTTACCTCATGGACCTCACCTTTTGAACTAAACTAAGTTATTATTAATCATTTTGTTATATTTTAATTAAGACTTATAACTGGCAATGAGAGCTTCTAATCAGTATGAGGAAACCTTCTTAGAACTTGTGTAATTATAACAAGACTGATATTAGTTGACATAGAATATTGGTTTCTTTTATAAGAACTAAGTTAAGTAATGTTAACAAGACTGATATTTAGTTGACATAGATAATAATATTGGGGAGGAATAACTTCTCAAGATTTACATTTAACAGTGCCCAGGAATAGTATTATAGGAAATGCTGAATTTGGCAGCAAGACCCTTTGAGATCTATTTTTTTTCCCCACATACTAGTATTTTCCAGAAACAAAGGGTTGTGGTCATTTATTTAAACTTAACTTACTAAGGAGTAACAGTATATCTACTTATTTAATAGGGTTGCTGTAAAAATATAGAGAGCAGTTCAGATTGTGATTCAGTTTACATTTCTTGGATATCTGCTGTGTTCTGTTTATGTGGTCAGGCACTAAATCATGCCAGACTCTGTGATCCCATGGACTTTGGCCTCCTGCACTCGTCTGTGCATGGAATTTTCTAGTCAAGTATACCTGGAGTAGGTTGCCATTTCCTTCTCCAGGGGATCTTCCCAACCCGGGGATCTTCCCAACCCAGGGATCAAACCTGCATCTCCTGCACTGGCAAGTGGATCATTTACCACTCAGCCACCTGGGAAGCTACACACTGTGTACTGTACTTTATATTAAGTATATATTGACTCATCTAAATCCATTTGATAATCCAAATAACAGTGTTGTTTTCATTTTATATAAAGAAACAGTTTATTCTCTTAGAATTCAAAATGTATGTAAGGAAGAAATAATACACCAGGTCGAGGTTATGTACTCATTCGTCATCATGTGTTTTCTTCTTTAGAAAAGTATGAGGATCCTTGCGTTGATACATCAAGCACAAAAATATTAGTATAAAGAGTTTATGGCTTACCCATAAAGTTATAGCCAGTGTTTTAGAACCTTGATGATCCTTTTGGTAATATCACTCATTCCCAGCAGTTTCACTATGAAGGGCTTTGTTTTAATTCTTACCTCATGGACCTCACCTTTTGAACTAAACTAAGTTATTATTAATCATTTTGTTATATTTTAATTAAGACTTATAACTGGCAATGAGAGCTTCTAATCAGTATGAGGAAACCAGATTTATCAGTTACACTGAACTAAAATTGCTCCAGTCCAAAGTCAAATGCATTTTACTTTACCTGTTTTATCTTGTCACAGTAGTCATAGCACATTTAAAACTTATCATCAAGCTTCCCCCTTTTTTGGCAATTGTAGTAAATGTATAAACTTTTTTTCTCATTTCTGCTAAATTGTAAACTAAAACAAATCAAAACATCTATTAATTGACCTAGGGAACCTTGGAATTTTAAGTTTCTGTATTCTTAACTAGACAATTTATCAAAGAGGCCTAATACCTTATTCCAGCTATACCAAACCATGGTAACATGTGTCTTCATGAAAAAAAAGTGTAAGAGAGGAGTTCTTTGACCATAAACATTGGGAAAATGTTGTATATGTACAGATTGAGATACTTTTTTACTTTAGAACTTCTCAGAGCATTGGATATTATGCTCTGTATATGAATCTTCAAGGGAGAGGAATGTTGGGAATGGAGAGGTTAAAATTTGTTAATCTCTGATGAAATTATGTATCATGAAATGATTCCGGAAACTTTGGTATTTCATTAGAAGAAAATGCTGGAAACTAAGGGCTTTTCCAAGGGTCTAGAAAGTGGAAATTCTCATATTCACTTAGAAAATGTACCTAATCGTATCTGAAGTATCTTATCACTTCCTAGACTAAAAGAGATTTCTGATATTGCCAAACGACAAGTTGAAATTTTGAATGCACAACAGCAGTCCAGGGAGAAGGAGGTAGAGTCCATCAGAACACAGCTGTTAGACTATCAGGTATGTGCCATAGTAACACTTCTGTGCAGATTCTTTTTTTTTTTTCCCAAAATTTGCATCAGATATTGAGATTATTTTGTAGTATTAATCAGAGGATATATCGAATAGAGGCTCCTTTGTTTCATAATTGTAACTTGATTACAAAGACTTCAATTTGAAATGCCTTTCATAACAAAGAAAAGCATTTAATTGCTTATAGATGCATCATGCCAGCCTGCTGATCACATTTCAGACAATGAGGAGGAATATATCTTTCATAACACTGTTTTCTCTTGTATTTATGTATAGTTTTTCACATATTCTCATATTATAATTTTTTGAGGATTAAAAAAAAATCCCCCATTGTCTACGTTAGTATTATTATTAGTTTTTTAATTTACATATGGAAGTTTACAAAAACTTAGTAATATTCCAACTGTTAATGTAGTTAGGTGCCAGATTTAGATTTTAAATAAATTTGATTCTAGTTCTTTTTCTTCTACAGTTCTTTTGCAGTTTGTTTTAAAGCACAGTTAGGGTTTGGTAGGATCTCATGTAGCGTATTGTTTTAAATTAGTAATGTCTGACTTCTAAATCCATGATAAGTTTCACTGGAAAAACTTGACACTAACTACAAATATCTATTTTTTTTTTCATATTAGGCACAGTCTGATGAGAAGGCACTAATTGCCAAGCTGCACCAACACATAGTCTCTCTTCAAGTTAGTGAGGCCACTGCGCTTGGTAAGTTGGAGTCAGTTATATCTAAACTGCAGAAGATGGAGGCCCATAATTTGCGCTTAGAGCAGAAACTTGATGAAAAAGAACAAGCTCTCTATTATGTCCGTTTGGAGGGGAGAAACCGAGCAAAACATCTACGCCAAACCATCCAGTCTCTACGAAGACAATTCAGTGGAGCTTTACCTTTGGCACAGCAGGAGAAGTTCTCTAAAACAATGATTCAGTTACAAAATGACAAGCTTAAGCATAACGACTATTGAAATTTTGAATATCTTATCACTTCCTAGACTAAAAGAGATTTCTGATATTGCCAAACGACAAGTTGAAATTTTGAATGCACAACAGCAGTCCAGGGAGAAGGAGGTAGAGTCCATCAGAACACAGCTGTTAGACTATCAGGTATGTGCCATAGTAACACTTCTGTGCAGATTCTTTTTTTTTTTTCCCAAAATTTGCATCAGATATTGAGATTATTTTGTAGTATTAATCAGAGGATATATCGAATAGAGGCTCCTTTGTTTCATAATTGTAACTTGATTACAAAGACTTCAATTTGAAATGCCTTTCATAACAAAGAAAAGCATTTAATTGCTTATAGATGCATCATGCCAGCCTGCTGATCACATTTCAGACAATGAGGAGGAATATATCTTTCATAACACTGTTTTCTCTTGTATTTATGTATAGTTTTTCACATATTCTCATATTATAATTTTTTGAGGATTAAAAAAAAATCCCCCATTGTCTACGTTAGTATTATTATTAGTTTTTTAATTTACATATGGAAGTTTACAAAAACTTAGTAATATTCCAACTGTTAATGTAGTTAGGTGCCAGATTTAGATTTTAAATAAATTTGATTCTAGTTCTTTTTCTTCTACAGTTCTTTTGCAGTTTGTTTTAAAGCACAGTTAGGGTTTGGTAGGATCTCATGTAGCGTATTGTTTTAAATTAGTAATGTCTGACTTCTAAATCCATGATAAGTTTCACTGGAAAAACTTGACACTAACTACAAATATCTATTTTTTTTTTCATATTAGGCACAGTCTGATGAGAAGGCACTAATTGCCAAGCTGCACCAACACATAGTCTCTCTTCAAGTTAGTGAGGCCACTGCGCTTGGTAAGTTGGAGTCAGTTATATCTAAACTGCAGAAGATGGAGGCCCATAATTTGCGCTTAGAGCAGAAACTTGATGAAAAAGAACAAGCTCTCTATTATGTCCGTTTGGAGGGGAGAAACCGAGCAAAACATCTACGCCAAACCATCCAGTCTCTACGAAGACAATTCAGTGGAGCTTTACCTTTGGCACAGCAGGAGAAGTTCTCTAAAACAATGATTCAGTTACAAAATGACAAGCTTAAGCTAATGGAAGAAATGAAAAATTCTCAACAAGAGCACAGAAATATGAAGAACAAAACACTGGAGATGGAATTAAAGTTAAAGGGGCTGGAAGAGTTAATAAGCACTTTAAAGGATGCCAGGGGAGCCCAAAAGGTAAAATAGTGATTTTAAGTTCAGTGTTCTCAAACGGGTTATATAATGATTTTGAGTTAATATGTGGCTTTGTGAAAAATGCTTATAGAAATTCTAAATAAACATTTCTTTTTGACACACCAAGGATAATTTTATGTATTCCTTTATTATGAATGTCCCATTAATTTGAATTAAAATCATTAAGATCAGTGAATAAATATATATGTATTAATATAGTGCTTATATCTGTATATGTAATTTGTAAATCTTTAGGTAATCAGTTGGCACACAAAAATAGAAGAACTCCGTCTTCAAGAGCTTAAACTCAATCGAGAATTAGTAAAGGATAAAGAAGAAATAAAATATTTGAATAATATAATTTCCGAATATGAGCATACAATCAGTAGTCTGGAGGAAGAAATTGTGCAGCAGAATAAGGTTTCATTTTATATTTACTTTGGTGTTGTGTTGCTAAGATTTTTAACGTAACAACATTGTATTGGTGACTGCATTGTTGACCTAATTGAGTGTAGCTTCTATTTCTATTGTTGTAAGATAGTCTGTTTCTTATTTTTTAGCCTCATTATTCATTTTTTAGTTGCAGTAGTAGTCTTAAAAGGCACAATCTATAAGTTTACTTGGTAAGTTAATTTTTATTTTCACTCTTGGTTACTTGAATTCATCTTTACAAGTTTCTACTGGCTCTTGCTACTGGAATAGGAAAAGGCACCTTGGTATAGAATTAAGCACAGAAGCTTTGGAGGCAGATGAAATTTACTGAGTGCGTATTTCTTGCCTCAGAAATTTTGTTGTTCCTTTTGTTTAAATTGTTCTTACCTAAGGTACCAGTATTGTTTATGCTTTCACTGCCTTCTGATCTTACCCTCGTGTCTTACCTTATCAATGAGACCTTCATTAGCTACATACCATACAGCAGTAAATCTTGTCATCGAGATTCCTTAAATAGGGATTACCTAGTTTCATTTTACTCTATAGCACTCATCACCCTCTGACATATGACAAACTTACTCTTTACTGACTCCTGTTTGTAGGCCTTGTGACTGTCACTCTGTGTGTCTAACTCAACTGTCTTCCTTTAGTTTCATGAAGAGAGACAACTGGCCTGGGATCAGAGAGAAGTTGAGCTGGAACGTCAGCTAGATGTTTTTGACCGGCAGCAAAATGAAATACTAAGTGCAGCACAAAAGGTATCGGTGATTAATCCTGTTTGCTACTCTATAGCAAGGCCTGTGGTGTAACCAAAAGAAATATTTTCTAAGGTTGGATGGAATTTTATTTTATTTTTTTAAATTTATTTTTCTATTTCATTTTTTTTTTTTTAATTGGAGTATAGTTGCTTTAGAGGCTTGCATTAGTTTCTGGTATACAACACTGAATCAGCTTAGATGTATATACATTTACCCCTTCCTTCCTGAGCCTCCCTCCCAGTCACTACATCCTCCCCTCTAGGTTGTTACAGAGCACTGAGCTCAGCTCTCTTTGTTACAGGGCAATTTACCAGTAACTGTTTTACACATGGTACTGTATACATATCCTTATTACTCCCTCAGTTCATCCCATCTTCTCCTTCCCCTGCTGTATCCACATGCTCGTTCTCTACATCATCATCTTTATTCCTGACCTATAAATAGGTTCATCAGTGTCATTTTTCTAGATTCCATGTATATGTGTTAATATATGATATTTGTTTTTCTCTTTCTGACTTACTTCACTCTGTATGACAGACGGTAGGGTCATCCACATCACTCCAGTAGACCCAATTTCTTTCTCTTTATGACTGAGTTGGAGTTTTAATTGATAGTATCTTTTTTTTTTTGGCTTCTTTTATTGTGGGTTTTTTTGGGGGAGGGATTTATTTATTTTCATCCATCTTTATTCCTTTGGCCTGGGTAAGCCTCTCATTGCAGTGGCCTCTCTCGTTGCAAAGCACTAACTCTGGGCACATGGGCTCCAGAGCTCTGGCTCATAATTGGACAAACCGGTCCAGCCGCTCTGTGGCACATGGGATCTTCCCCAGGCCAAGGATCGAACTGGCACCCCTTGGACTGCAAGGCAGACTCTACCCACTGGACCACCAGGGACAGGCTGATAGTATCTTTTTATGTGTCAACTATAAGTGGAGTTTAACCATGTTTTGTCATATAGTTGTAAAAATGAATATTGTTATTGCCAATGCTGCAGCTATTTTTTTTTAAAAGGATTTTTTTTCTTCTCAATAGTTTGAAGAGGCTACAGGATCAATGCCCGACCCTAGTTTGCCTGTTCCGAATCAACTTGAGATTGCTCTAAGAAAAATTAAAGAGAATATCAGAATAATCCTAGAAACACAAGCAACTTGCAGATCACTGGAAGAGGTAATGAGAAGAATTTTCATTTTGATAAGTGTATTATTGGATATACTTGTGGATATACTTCTAAGGAATATTTTAAAATATGGATGAAGCATAAAATAATGAATCTATTGTTTATTCCACTCTCCTTTTTAACTCTTCTGTAGTCATTCTGTAGCTGATAAAGAACAGCTGATATGTCTAATTTGAAATCACTCTCCTGTCTACAGCCAGACCACCCTGAAACACACCCTTTAGTCATTTCTTGCCACTTTCGGGCATACTCATCATTGATTATCATGAAAGGAAACAAAAGGAACGTTTGACTGTAGCTTTATGAGTGACGTGTTTCCTTCTCCTCCATGATCAAGAATTGTTTTCATCATTGTCTATTTTTGTATTTTATTTTGAACCACATGTTCTATACTCTTAAATCAATTTTCAGTTTATTCCATTTTGTGGACAGTTAAAAGAGCTTGAAGGTAAACTAGAAATTGTTTTAGTTTAATCTTGATCTTAAATTTGATTAATAGATAATCAGATCACTCTTCTTTATTAAATTATACAGAAAATAGTATACACTGAATAGATGCCATCTAAAATGAAAATCATATTAATTGTAAATAACATTTAAAATAATTTTTTAAATTGTGTATTTTTTTAAATCAACTGAGGAAACTTGTCTTTTCCAATTGTAAATTTGTCATTTACTTGAATTGCCACTGAGTTAATTTGATTTTAAGTATCTGCATTAATTCAGTTGAGGAATAAATATGTTTTTCTGTTTTTTTGGCCACTTCAATTGGTCTTTCATTTGTTTTCATCCATCTTTGTTCTTTGGCCTGTGTGGGCCTCCCATTGCAGTGGCCTCTCTCATTGCAGAGCACCAGCTCTGGGTGCATGCGCTCCAGAGCTCTGGCTCGGTAGTTGGACACATCCGTTCAGCCACTCTGCGGCATGTGGGATCTTCCCAGAACAGGGATCGAACTGGCGCCCCTTGCACTGCAAGGCGGTGTCCTTGCCCACTGGGCCACCAGGGAAGCCCCGTTTTTCTGTTTTGTTTTGAGCAGCTGCGGATTGGTGATCCTCTGACTCATTCCATTTGCATTCCAATTTTTATAGTTTGTTCGGTTACTCTTCTGGTGCTCTAATAAGTTAGTGGATCAAAATAAGAGAAATGATTTGTTACATATTCTTTCTAAATCTATCACCAAGAAAAAAAGGAAAAAAAAACAAAAGAAAAATAAATCTATCACCATCCACATTTCTATTTCTAAAACTGTAAGACCTGAATAAAGTACCATAACTAAATTTCATTTTCATCATAACAGTTTTGGAACACATATGATCTTATAAATAAAGTATGTAGATAACTCTGCTGTCACATAGAAATACAGTCAGTTTGACATTCATTTGGCTAAAAAAATTATGAGTATGATCCCATCTGATTATCATTTTGTGGAACCCCCAGTTTTTCATCATTGTCTATTTTTGTATTTTATTTTGAACCACATGTTCTATACTCTTAAATCAATTTTCAGTTTATTCCATTTTGTGGACAGTTAAAAGAGCTTGAAGGTAAACTAGAAATTGTTTTAGTTTAATCTTGATCTTAAATTTGATTAATAGATAATCAGATCACTCTTCTTTATTAAATTATACAGAAAATAGTATACACTGAATAGATGCCATCTAAAATGAAAATCATATTAATTGTAAATAACATTTAAAATAATTTTTTAAATTGTGTATTTTTTTAAATCAACTGAGGAAACTTGTCTTTTCCAATTGTAAATTTGTCATTTACTTGAATTGCCACTGAGTTAATTTGATTTTAAGTATCTGCATTAATTCAGTTGAGGAATAAATATGTTTTTCTGTTTTTTTGGCCACTTCAATTGGTCTTTCATTTGTTTTCATCCATCTTTGTTCTTTGGCCTGTGTGGGCCTCCCATTGCAGTGGCCTCTCTCATTGCAGAGCACCAGCTCTGGGTGCATGCGCTCCAGAGCTCTGGCTCGGTAGTTGGACACATCCGTTCAGCCACTCTGCGGCATGTGGGATCTTCCCAGAACAGGGATCGAACTGGCGCCCCTTGCACTGCAAGGCGGTGTCCTGGCCCACTGGGCCACCAGGAAGCCCGTTTTTCTGTTTTGTTTTGAGCAGCTGCGGATTGGTGATCCTCTGACTCATTCCATTTGCATTCCAATTTTTATAGTTTGTTCGGTTACTCTTCTGGTGCTCTAATAAGTTAGTGGATCAAAATAAGAGAAATGATTTGTTACATATTCTTTCTAAATCTATCACCAAGAAAAAAAGGAAAAAAAAAAACAAAAGAAAAATAAATCTATCACCATCCACATTTCTATTTCTAAAACTGTAAGACCTGAATAAAGTACCATAACTAAATTTCATTTTCATCATAACAGTTTTGGAACACATATGATCTTATAAATAAAGTATGTAGATAACTCTGCTGTCACATAGAAATACAGTCAGTTTGACATTCATTTGGCTATTATGAGTATGATGGGAAAAATAAAATGAGACTCCTTTCCTTGTTTATGACTAGTCTGACTAAAATTCAGATGAAGTGTTTTTAAAAGAAGAAGAATATATATTTGTTAATGATTTCATCATTGCAGAAGCTAAAAGAAAAAGAATCTGCTTTGTGGTTAGCAGAGGAGAATATTCTCTCAAGAGACAAAGTAATCAATGAACTGAGGCTTCAATTGCCTGCCACGGTAGAACAAGAAAAGCTTATAGCTGAGCTTGGCAGAAAGGAGGTGGAACCAAAATCTAATCACGCGTTGAAACTTGCTCATCAGACTATTGCAAACATGCAAGCAAGATTAAATCAAAAGGAAGAAGTGTTAAAGAAGTATCAACATCTTCTAGAAAAAGCCAGAGAGGTATTTTATTATGTTATGTTATGCTGTCTTATTTATTATGATGTTTTTTAGATAAATGCCAAATACTGTTCTGCCCTGAAGTGGTATTTCACGTCTTGTTTTCAAATGATTCTATTCAGGCAGTTTTGCTTTCATGTGATTGGATTACAGATCTGTCAGTAAAACTGGCAGTTTGTGTTATGGACTGACTAAAATCTGTAATGGCTTTCATGGTGAAACTATGACTTCAAGTTAATAGGTGAAGATTGAGGCAGTAAGCTAGAATGAAATCCATCACAGTGGTATCAGTGGAAATCAAGTTTGATAGAACTGTGAGGGGAATAAAATCTAAAATTTAAAAATTGCTAGAAATAAGTTAAAAAGATAATAATACATTATCTTTATTCTAATATTAAGAATACATTATACTTTAAGACTAGGCTTGTCAAATGTGCTAGGGGAAATGTATGTAGATGTTGTTTCTCTCCTCTCATAAGGATTTTAGAATATTAAAGATAAAATATTTAAGACTTAGAATGTAAATTTATTTGAATCATAATGTAAGCAATAGTTTTGATTTGTTATAAAACAGGAACAAAGAGAAATTGTTAAGAAACATGAAGAAGAACTTCATATTCTTCATCATAAATTAGAACTACAGGCTGATAATTCACTCAGTAAATTCAAAGAAGCAGCTTGGGTAAGATTCTAAGCACTTTTTCTACTGATAATTGGTTTTTGAGTTTGAAAATTTAGCTCTTTTTGTGGGGGAATGATGGGGCTAGAAGCTATCCTACCTTTTTCTGCCAGAATAATCTTCTGAAAACACTACTCTGATCATGTTTTTTTTCCCCTAGACTGACATTTGTTAGTAGTTTACTGCTGCTTACAAAATCAGGTTTATATTTCTCAGCCTTCTATGATCTGACGTCTGTCTTTTCAAATCTGCACATTATAAGTTTACTTGTATCTAACTGCTTTCCCTGTTCTGAATTCAGTTTATTCTTGCCTCTTTTGATCATTGTATTCTGTTACATGCAAAATGACCTATCTTTTTTCTCCTAACATGCAAACCTTAGCTTTCTTAAACCTTAACTCATTAATTCAATCAGAATTTATTTATTGATCGTCCACTACAGGTAGGTACTTTGCCAGATACTGGGAGTACAAAGAATAAGATCAGTATTTCCTGTCTTCTCTAAGCCTTCACTGCCTTCATTACAATTTAGATTTGATATTATATTTTGATCATTAAAGGAACCAAGTTAAAATTATGGAATAAATATGGCATTGCATTGCAGTTTTGCTTTCATGTGATTGGATTACAGATCTGTCAGTAAAACTGGCAGTTTGTGTTATGGACTGACTAAAATCTGTAATGGCTTTCATGGTGAAACTATGACTTCAAGTTAATAGGTGAAGATTGAGGCAGTAAGCTAGAATGAAATCCATCACAGTGGTATCAGTGGAAATCAAGTTTGATAGAACTGTGAGGGGAATAAAATCTAAAATTTAAAAATTGCTAGAAATAAGTTAAAAAGATAATAATACATTATCTTTATTCTAATATTAAGAATACATTATACTTTAAGACTAGGCTTGTCAAATGTGCTAGGGGAAATGTATGTAGATGTTGTTTCTCTCCTCTCATAAGGATTTTAGAATATTAAAGATAAAATATTTAAGACTTAGAATGTAAATTTATTTGAATCATAATGTAAGCAATAGTTTTGATTTGTTATAAAACAGGAACAAAGAGAAATTGTTAAGAAACATGAAGAAGAACTTCATATTCTTCATCATAAATTAGAACTACAGGCTGATAATTCACTCAGTAAATTCAAAGAAGCAGCTTGGGTAAGATTCTAAGCACTTTTTCTACTGTTAATTGATTTTTCAGTTTGAAAATTTAGCTCTTTTTGTGGGGGAATGATGGGGCTAGAAGCTATCCTACCTTTTTCTGCCAGAATAATCTTCTGAAAACACTACTCTGATCATGTTTTTTTTCCCCTAGACTGACATTTGTTAGTAGTTTACTGCTGCTTACAAAATCAGGTTTATATTTCTCAGCCTTCTATGATCTGACGTCTGTCTTTTCAAATCTGCACATTATAAGTTTACTTGTATCTAACTGCTTTCCCTGTTCTGAATTCAGTTTATTCTTGCCTCTTTTGATCATTGTATTCTGTTACATGCAAAATGACCTATCTTTTTTCTCCTAACATGCAAACCTTAGCTTTCTTAAACCTTAACTCATTAATTCAATCAGAATTTATTTATTGATCGTCCACTACAGGTAGGTACTTTGCCAGATACTGGGAGTACAAAGAATAAGATCAGTATTTCCTGTCTTCTCTAAGCCTTCACTGCCTTCATTACAATTTAGATTTGATATTATATTTTGATCATTAAAGGAACCAAGTTAAAATTATGGAATAAATATGGCATTGCATTGCACCTTCTCATGACTAATATAACATTATTTCGTAGGATTTAATGAAGCAGCCTCCTACTCCAGTTCCTACCAACAAGCATTTTGCTCGTTTGGCTGAGATGGAGCAGACAGTAGCAGAACAGGATGACTCTCTCTCCTCACTTGTGATCAAACTAAAACAAGTATCTCAAGATTTAGAGAGACAAAAAGAAATCACTGAATTAAAAATCAAAGAGTTTGAAAATATGAAATTACGGTAAGTCTCAGTGAGGTAAGAAATGTAAATATAGGCAGATAGAAATGATGATATCTTAAAGATAAATGTAAGCATTTGTTATGTCATGCACTGGTCTAAAAGTGTTGACTACATTATCTCATTTTATTGTCAGTACTACTTACAACATGAGAAAGTCACTCCATTTTGCAAATAGGAAGCTTGGCTACAGGAAACCTCATTAATATACCTAAGAGAAGATGGGAAAGCCATGATTTGAATCTAGTCAGTCTGACTCAAAAGCCAACTTAAATTCTTATAAAGAATCTCATTTTTGGCATTTGAACATGTCATTTTTATTTTCTCTAAAGGGAGATGACATACTTATCCTTACTCTTTCAAGGTGGTTATATGAAGGCCAAATGATGCTGTATGTGAAAGTAGTTTGAAAATTGTCAGGTAACATAAATATAAAACTTTTATGTATATTCTTGTGACAGTTTCTGGCATATATTAAAGGCTCAAAATTTGTTGAGTGAAAAATTAACTGATCTTTTTTATTAACCACATTGACAGTAGAAGGCTCACAGCATTCTCTGTATTAAAGGTTCTGAACATTGTTCAGTCATTTATCAGAATATGTATTCTAAAACTCAAATAGGTTTAGGAGTTCCCTGATGATCCAGTGATTAAGAATCCACCTGCCAGTGCAGGGGACTCAGATTCAGTCCCTGGTCTGGGAAGAGTCCTCAAGCTGTGGGGCAGCTAAGCCCATACACCACAGCTGCTGAACCCGCACACTAGAGCCTATACCCTAGAGCCTGTGCTCCGCGACAAGAGAAGCCAGCTCAATGAGAAGCCTGCACACTGCAACTAACAGGAAGCCCTTCCTGCTTCCTGAGAGCTTGTATGCAGCAACAAGGACCCAGCACAACCAGAAATAAATTAATAAATAAGTAAATTTAAAAAAAAAAAGGTTGATACTTAGGTATTTTGTAATCACGATAGCTACCTTTGGAGTTCAGTTTCTTATCTGAAAAGAATAAGAAACTTAACTACTTGACTTATAATTCTGTTGATATCTGAAGCCCTTATTAGAAACCTCTGATTCTTTGCTCATTTATCTGAGATGCTTCTGACAAAACTATTTGTGCTTTATTTAAGAAGCTGCCAGTTTATATAAATTCTTCTCTAAGAAAAAAAGAGAATTATCAATAATGTATTATATATTCTTGATCTACTTTTCTTAATTCTATTATTTTTATTTATTTATTTATTTTTACTTTATTTATTTATTTTTTTTGAGGGGGGCGGGTTGGGAAGGGAGAGGGGCAGGCGTGCCACTTCTATTGGTCTTTCATTTCTCTGTTTTCATCAGTCTTTGTTCTTTGGCCTGTGTGGGCCTCCCATCGCGGTGGCCTCTGTTGTCACAGAGCACCGGCTCTGGGCGCACGGTACTTGGACACATCGGTAGATGACATACTTATCCTTACTCTTTCAAGGTGGTTATATGAAGGCCAAATGATGCTGTATGTGAAAGTAGTTTGAAAATTGTCAGGTAACATAAATATAAAACTTTTATGTATATTCTTGTGACAGTTTCTGGCATATATTAAAGGCTCAAAATTTGTTGAGTGAAAAATTAACTGATCTTTTTTATTAACCACATTGACAGTAGAAGGCTCACAGCATTCTCTGTATTAAAGGTTCTGAACATTGTTCAGTCATTTATCAGAATATGTATTCTAAAACTCAAATAGGTTTAGGAGTTCCCTGATGATCCAGTGATTAAGAATCCACCTGCCAGTGCAGGGGACTCAGATTCAGTCCCTGGTCTGGGAAGAGTCCTCAAGCTGTGGGGCAGCTAAGCCCATACACCACAGCTGCTGAACCCGCACACTAGAGCCTATACCCTAGAGCCTGTGCTCCGCGACAAGAGAAGCCAGCTCAATGAGAAGCCTGCACACTGCAACTAACAGGAAGCCCTTCCTGCTTCCTGAGAGCTTGTATGCAGCAACAAGGACCCAGCACAACCAGAAATAAATTAATAAATAAGTAAATTTAAAAAAAAAAAGGTTGATACTTAGGTATTTTGTAATCACGATAGCTACCTTTGGAGTTCAGTTTCTTATCTGAAAAGAATAAGAAACTTAACTACTTGACTTATAATTCTGTTGATATCTGAAGCCCTTATTAGAAACCTCTGATTCTTTGCTCATTTATCTGAGATGCTTCTGACAAAACTATTTGTGCTTTATTTAAGAAGCTGCCAGTTTATATAAATTCTTCTCTAAGAAAAAAAGAGAATTATCAATAATGTATTATATATTCTTGATCTACTTTTCTTAATTCTATTATTTTTATTTATTTATTTATTTTTACTTTATTTATTTATTTTTTTTGAGGGGGGCGGGTTGGGAAGGGAGAGGGGCAGGCGTGCCACTTCTATTGGTCTTTCATTTCTCTGTTTTCATCAGTCTTTGTTCTTTGGCCTGTGTGGGCCTCCCATCGCGGTGGCCTCTGTTGTCACAGAGCACCGGCTCTGGGCGCACGGTACTTGGACACATCGGTCCACCTGCTCCACGGCATGTGGGATCTTCCCAGGCCAGGGATCGAACTGGCGTCCCTTGCACTGCAAGGCGGTGTCCTTGCCCACTGGACCACCAGGGAAGCCCAATTCTGTTATTTTTATACATGAGATGTTATTTTTGGTACAGTAAGTTTTTGTTATATTTTAGAACATAAAATTTCTTATATTTATGGATATAGAAAGTAATATTTTTAAATTACATTTTATATTTAGGTATTTTTTTCCACATGAAATATTTGAAGTTGTTGCTTTGTACCTTACCATGTCATTTTAGCTTAAAATTATACTTTTATTCTCTGTGTGCACATTGATATGCATATTTTAATGTTTCTCAGGATATTATAGTTCTATGTGATTTCTTCAGCAAAACCTTATATATTTTACAGCTTGATGATTGCTTAAAATGACTTAATTTTCTGCTGTAAGAACCAAGTCTCAGAATGTTTTATACTGTACCTGTTGATGGTTTTGGGATTTCTCTGCTGGCTCAGATGTTATGCCTGCAGTGCAGGAGACCTGGGTTCAGCTCCTGGTTTGGGAAGGTCTCCTGGAGAAGGGAATGGCAACCCACTGCAGTATTTTTGCCTGGAGAATCCCATGGACAGAGGGGCCTGGTGGACCATAGTCCATGGAGTCGCAAAGAATCAGACTTTCACTTTCACATCATTGATGGTTTAGCATACACTCCTCTCTCTGATCAAAGTTTTATCATTTGAATCTCCATGTGGATGACCTTATTAATGCAGTGTCTATATAGATGCAGTGAACTGGTTGTAATGTGACTTATAAGACCACTGAATGAGCGATAGGATTAACTGAATTAATGAAGTCTTTGTGTGTGTTAAGTCACTTCAGTTGTACTAAGTCTTTAGTAACTACTATAGTATCTACTTCCATATAATGCACAGCTATAGATAGAGTTATGGATACAGTACTAATGACTTTAAAGCTGTAAATTAAGAATACACATGTATGGTGGAAGTTTATATTTTGTCTTTGTATCACTATAGGGCAGTGACTCTCAAGCAGAAGTTATTTTGCTCTCCCCTCACACCAGGGACATTTGGTATTGTCTGTAGACATTTTTGATGAATGACTAGGAGGTACTGCCAGCATCTTGTGGGTAGAAACAGGGAATACTGCAAAATGTTCTACAGTGAATACGATAGGAACCCCCTTCCCCAATAAAGAATTATCCAGTCAAAAAATGTCAATAGCCCAGTGGTTGAGAAGCACTCATATAAAGGAAGCAGTCACATCTTGCAGGAACTGTAATATTTAACGTGTTATTTTGTTCATTCGCTAAATTATTTCATCTAGAGCTACAAATTACTGATACAATTATTCCCCCCTCCCAATTAAAATAGAAACTGGAAGATAAGTCTGTTTTATGTTTAAGAGCAGTTAATTGGTATAAAGAATTGTTTGTTTTTCAGATTTGAATCAAGGCTTAGGTTTTTCAATTTTTTAAAAAAATTTTGGCCTCATTTATTGGTTTTTCATTTATTTATTTTCATCGATCTTTGTTCTTTGGCCTCTGTGGGCCTCCCATTGCAGTGGCCTCCCTTGTTGCAGAGCACCGGCTCTGGGCGCATGTGCTCCAGAGCGCTGGCTTGTAATAGGACATACCGGTCCAAGCCACTCTGTGGCAACGTGGGAATTTCCCCGGGCCAAGGATCGGACTGGCGCCCCTTGGACTGCAAGGTGGACTTGTTTACCCACTGGACCACTAGGGAAGCCCAAGACTTAGATTTTTAAGGATACTGAGGAACAAACATTTGTTTTTGTAAAATTTGTATCCATCAAACTTAATTTCAGCCAACACTCTACTAAGTACTTATGTTTGCTTTATATTAGGCTCCAAGAAAATCATGCAGATGAAGTGAAAAAAATAAAAACAGAAGTCGAGGATTTGAGGTGTCTTCTGGCACAATCACAGAAGGAATCACAGAGTTTAAAATCTGAACTTCAGGCTCAAAAAGAAGCAAATTCAAGAGCTCCAACAACTACAATGAGAAATCTGGTAGAAAGGCTAAAGAGCCAATTAGCCTTGAAAGAGAAACAACAAAAAGTAAGTAAACAATAGAAAATTATCAAGGTTTAAGAAAAATGTGTGGTGTATGGAATTTAGAGATTTGTAATAGATAATAGCATGCCTTTCTCGTAATAAAAAGTATAAGCTTTATCTTAAGCTTTTAAGCAGGGATGGGTCTTTCAAGAAAATTCTTTTCTCTTATAAAAACCTTATAAATTGGTGCTTTTAAGTGAAAATATAGGGCTTCCCAGGTGGCTCAGATTGTAAAGAACCTGCCTGCAATGCAGGAGACCCAGATTCAATCCTTGGGCTGGGAAATCCTCTGGAGAAGGTCATGGCCACCTACTACAGTGTTCTTGCTGGAAGATCTCCTTGGACGGTGGTTTCTGGTCTGTGGGGTCACAAAGAGGCAGACATGACTGGATGACTTACACACGCACATAGTCTGACTTGTCTTTCTATGTTACCAGTCTGATATGTGGGTTAGGTATAGGAAATAAAGGGAAATCTTCATGAAAATATTTTCTCTTCTTTTCTGTTAGGATTGTCTGTTATTTTGAACAATTGAAGTAATTGAAAATTTTAAACAATTTCAGTGATTAAGAGGGAGATAAAAGAGGAGGGAAGATTCAAGATCAGACAGAGTACTGTAGGAGTAGGTCAGTGAATTAACATAACAGATTTTGTAGCGTTTCTTTATTTTCATTTATCTCACATTTTATATACTTAACTGTTTTAGAAGGTGCTGCTGTTTTTCTGTATTCACTCATGAAATTTATTGGCAAACTTTAAATCTTTTCTAATCTTGTAACTTTCCTTGTCTGCTTAAATTCAGTTAATTTCACATGGAAGCATATATTGAGTAATTAAATACATATTTCAGCT
This sequence comes from Tragulus kanchil, assembly GCA_022376925.1. Taxonomy (NCBI): domain Eukaryota; kingdom Metazoa; phylum Chordata; class Mammalia; order Artiodactyla; family Tragulidae; genus Tragulus; species Tragulus kanchil. The sequence goes on along the minus strand of JAIOJX010000004.1, from coordinate 236,063,075 downwards.
TAGAATTTTGAGAACAAAACATGACTGGGTTTTATAATAGAGATTGTTTGATTTCATTCTAGATTTTCACAGTTACCATTATCAAGATTTTGAATTCTCACACTCAGTTTGGGTAGGATTGAGTTCACTTACTAATGGAAATTCATTTGAAACAATTGGGTTGTTAGTTTGTGAAGTATGTTTGATTAAACACATGGTATTATAAGAAAATAGCTTAAAGTAATGAAGCATATGTATATTTTATGTTACATATTGCTCATAGAAAGTATCAGTTTAAAATATATATATATGTTTTATAATTTTTAGGCACTTAGTCGAGCACTTTTGGAACTTCGGGCAGAAATGACAGCAGCAGCTGAAGAACATATTATTTCTGTGACTTCTCAGAAAGAGGCAAATCTCAATGTTCAACAGATGGTTGATCGACATACCAAAGAGCTGAAGGTGAGCATCAGTGTATGCATTCATATAGCAGAATTCTTTCTGATTCCCATTGGAAGATAATTCATTTAGATACATAGTAATTTTGATACTTGAATAAGAAATTTATTCTAATGAATTAATAACAGATAGATATACATACACACACCTTGGACGGTGGTTTCTGGTCTGTGGGGTCACAAAGAGGCAGACATGACTGGATGACTTACACACGCACATAGTCTGACTTGTCTTTCTATGTTACCAGTCTGATATGTGGGTTAGGTATAGGAAATAAAGGGAAATCTTCATGAAAATATTTTCTCTTCTTTTCTGTTAGGATTGTCTGTTATTTTGAACAATTGAAGTAATTGAAAATTTTAAACAATTTCAGTGATTAAGAGGGAGATAAAAGAGGAGGGAAGATTCAAGATCAGACAGAGTACTGTAGGAGTAGGTCAGTGAATTAACATAACAGATTTTGTAGCGTTTCTTTATTTTCATTTATCTCACATTTTATATACTTAACTGTTTTAGAAGGTGCTGCTGTTTTTCTGTATTCACTCATGAAATTTATTGGCAAACTTTAAATCTTTTCTAATCTTGTAACTTTCCTTGTCTGCTTAAATTCAGTTAATTTCACATGGAAGCATATATTGAGTAATTAAATACATATTTCAGCTTAGAATTTTGAGAACAAAACATGACTGGGTTTTATAATAGAGATTGTTTGATTTCATTCTAGATTTTCACAGTTACCATTATCAAGATTTTGAATTCTCACACTCAGTTTGGGTAGGATTGAGTTCACTTACTAATGGAAATTCATTTGAAACAATTGGGTTGTTAGTTTGTGAAGTATGTTTGATTAAACACATGGTATTATAAGAAAATAGCTTAAAGTAATGAAGCATATGTATATTTTATGTTACATATTGCTCATAGAAAGTATCAGTTTAAAATATATATATATGTTTTATAATTTTTAGGCACTTAGTCGAGCACTTTTGGAACTTCGGGCAGAAATGACAGCAGCAGCTGAAGAACATATTATTTCTGTGACTTCTCAGAAAGAGGCAAATCTCAATGTTCAACAGATGGTTGATCGACATACCAAAGAGCTGAAGGTGAGCATCAGTGTATGCATTCATATAGCAGAATTCTTTCTGATTCCCATTGGAAGATAATTCATTTAGATACATAGTAATTTTGATACTGAATAAGAAATTTATTCTAATGAATTAATAACAGATAGATATCTGCACATACACACAGTTTTGAACACTGAGTATCCTTGTTGTATTTACTGAATACCATCTTGAAGATTAGCAAAGATTATAAGCCACTCCTAACGGAATTGTATTTAAGAAATATTTTTCTTAGGGTTTTTAAATTCTGTATTGGTAAGTGATATAGGTGTACAGATTATTTTATTTCCATTGCCATATAGAATTTTCTGTTATTTTTTGCTAAGTTCATAGTATGACTTTGTTAGCTTTTTCTTCTTAGCCTCTGAAATAGTTATGGGATCAATATTTGTTGATATAGTCAGCATTTAATCTACAGGATTACCCAACTATAAAAAGCCTTTTTTTAAAAGTTATTATTTTAATTTCTGGCAATAATATATTACTGTCTTACACAGTTTTTAGGTTTGGTACTGTATAATTTTTTTTTTCCAAAACATATACATTTAACTATGATTTTCAAATTTCTTTACTTAAAGTTTCATATAATTTATTTTAAGTAAAATGAAAAATCTAGTTTTTATGTGTTTTATTTGTAATTTATTTATTTTTGGTTTATTTATATATACCCTTTATCACCATTAAAACATGGAAAGAGTGGATTTTACTCTGATTTTTAAAATCTCCTATTGTACCTATCAAGGTTATTAGCATTGTTATAGTAAAAATCCATTAAGTAATAAATACGTGAATAGATATAGTCCTTTTGTGTGATGTCTTCAATACCTTTCTCTTTGCCTGAAATTTCTTCTCTGAATTCTTCACATTCTTCCAGTCCTTTTTTTTGAAGCCTTTTTTGACTTTTCCAAGAGAGTTTGTTTTGTTTGTAACTACTGTAATACTACTAATTTCCTATTAGGGCTATTGATAATCCCTTTTGGCTTGTAATAATTTATTCAACAGAACATATAATAAGTACCAGTATTCCCATCAATGTTACTAGATCTAGGAGAGCTTGGAACTTCTTTCTAGTGGCATATGTATACTGCCTAATATTTTGAGCTACTCTATTATGTCTTGTCTCTACAAAACAGATTAGAAAGTAGTTAAAAGATTTTTGTTTTATGCTATTCTTAGGCTTCAGAATGTTTAAAAAATTTGCTCTATACAGTGATAGTTACTTGTTTTTCCTAATAAATTAATTCAGTCAAAATGAAACATTTGCTTAGTTGATAAAAATTTTGGTTCTGTTTGCTGAAGATGAATTGTTTATAGACTGTTTCTTCATGTTTTGTTTTTACCCTCAAAGTAGACTTGGTTCATTTGAAATGAAGATAGAAAAATTTGTGTGGTTTGTGGTGGGTTTTCTTGCATGTATATTCGTAAAATTTAGACAGAAACTTTCCTCTTAGTAAGTACTAATGGTATACTTTATTATTGTTGCTTTTATCATTGATACCTGCTGAAGATCCATGAATAAAACCTTTCTTTATCTTGTATTAGTCACAAGTTGAAGATTTAAGTGAAAATATTTTAAAACTTAAAGAAGCTCTTAAAATAAGTAAGAACAGAGAAAACTCACTAACTGAAAATTTGAACGAATTAACCAATGAACTTCAAAAAAAACAAAAAGCTTATAGTAAAATGCTTAGAGAGAAAGATGGAATTGATCAAGAGAATGATGAACTGAAGAGGCAAATTAAAAGATTAACCAATGGATTACAGGTAATTTTATATTTAATTATGATAATTTTTTGATTTACAGTATACAGACAGTAGTGTATTTCCACTTTTCCATTTTGTCTATAATATTTGCTGAAACTACCTTTCACATCACTTTGACTAATATAGCTGCTAATTCCTTCAGTAACCTCTACTGTACTTGTAGTTTTAAGGTAGCATATTTTATTAAAATCTAGAAATAGCTGCCATGTTATACTTAAATATGAATGAACACTGTCATTTAGAAAATATGGTTAGCTATAGTCTCAGAAACTTTCTACAACTGGAATATTTATCATTGTATTTTGTTTGATACTTTTTCACTGGTATAATGTAAAAATACATATTATTTTTTTAGGGAAAGCCTCTGATAGATAACAAACAAAGCTTAATTGAGGAACTCCAAAAGAAAATTAAAAAGCTAGAAAGCCACCTGGAAAAAAAGGTGGATGAAACAGAAATGAAACCAATGAAAGAAAAGGTATGTGAAGAAATGTGCTGATACGTTTAAGCTAGTGATAGACTTAGTTACATATGTAATTGAAAACTAGATCATATATTGATCTGAGGCCCTGATACATATACCACAAGTGGTACCAGGTAACATAGCAAAGTTCTAGGAATTTACAAGTCTAAGTAACACCAATAACTCTTATTCAGAGATTACTCTTATCTTCTTCCTGACATTAGTGTACATCCCATATCCCTTTATACCAGATATATTCAGCTGTATTTATCACTTTTTCTATTGTATTTGTTGATATATATTGTTTTATGCTAATCTTTGGGAAAGAAAGCTTGGCATTTTTATTCTTCTTTCTTGTCCCAAATGTGTCCTTTTTAATCCTTCAGTGAACTGGACTATTATTTCAGCATAAACAGAATGACTTGGAATATATTCATTGTTTGCAGTAACAATCAGTAACCAACGCACTCGTAAATTGCTTCTGTAGTGTGAGAAAAATTGCTTAAAATTTTCTTACACATTAACAAGTAGACTATTTTGTAGTAAATGTTGATAGAAATAACCCAAGGAAAAACTCAAATTGGCTAAAATCCATGTAATTAAACTTGCTGTAAATAATTTGTTATTATTTACAGAATGCCAGAGAAGAAATAATTAGGTGGGAAGAAGGTAAAAAATGGCAAACCAAAATAGAGGGAATTCGAAACAAATTAAAAGAGAAAGAGGGGGAAGTGTATATTCTAACAAAGCAACTGAGTACTTTGAAGGAGCTTTTTGCCAAGTGAGTTTAAATTTAAACTTAATTATTTATGTATAGTCTTTCATTTACCTGAAAGTTATATCGTTTTTGTGTACTTGATAATGAGTAACTTTCTAGCTTTAATTATCATTTATTATCTATAGTTCACTTTTTATTCTCTTTAAAATATATGTTAAATATATTAATTTATAAGTGGAGTTTCCTTAAGTTAGCTTATAGCAAATAATGATCCGGTTTTTATATAGGTATTATAATGAGGAAGCTTTTGAATGAGCCAAATGGTGAATGGTATATTTTCATGATTCTTTATTAAATCTCCCAGAGCTGATAAAGAGAAACTTACTCTGCAGAGGAAACTAAAAACAACTGGCATGACTGTTGATCAGGTTATGGCAGTGCGAGCATCGGAGTCGGAAAAAGAGTTAGAAGAATTGAAAAAGAGAAATCTTGACTTAGAAAATGACATATCATATATGCGGTAAGCTAATGCACTGAACTGCAGAAGCATAAATATGTATTATCGTAAACTTGAGTTGATTCTTGTCTCTTGAGTTGAGATGTTCCTGGCTCTTTTTATGTCATATAATATGGATTATATTCTTGAACTTTTGAACATTATTTTCTGAGACTCTGGATCTGGTTTAACTTGTATGGAAAATGCAGGTATTTTTGTTCTAGCAGATTTGTATAGGTTCAGCCTACGTTCCAACCTGCTTGCTGTTCCAGTACCATTTTCAGAGCTCTCACGGTGGTTTTTGACTTTGTTCTGCCTCCTTTTTGACACGTCCCTGTTGACAGTCTGGTATGTGGGCTATCTTCTCTTAGTTCAGTTGTCAGATCCTTCAGTGTTCTGGGTAGGATCAGATCCATATGTGTATGTTTAGGGGTGAATCTTAGTTGCTTGTGTGCTTCATAAACAACTTTATAAGGTTCTTTCTTGAGTTCCTTTCCTTCTGTGAGCTCCTTGGTACATATTTGGTTTCCCTCGGGTTCCCCTTTTGAGTTGTTATTTAGTCGCTAAGTTATGTACAACTCTGCAACTCCATGGACAGTAGCCCTCCAGGTTCCTCTGTCCATGGGATTTCCCAGACAAGAATACTGAAATGGGTTGCCTTTCCTTCTCCAGGGGCTGTTGCTAACCCAGGGATCAAAGCCTTGTCTCTTGCATTGCAGGCAGATTCTTTACTGCTAAGCCACCAGAGAAGCCTCCCCTCCCCACCACTTTTTGGTATTTCAAAGCAAATCTGAGGCTTTGGTTGCCCAGTTATACTGTGTACTTCAGCTATTGTGCTCTTACGTGCAACTAAGCTATCAGCAGGCGGGCAGAAGGCAGACGTGGTGGTGAGCGGAGGAGGGGGGGTGTACTACAGCTCTACCAGTTGGAAAAGATTCCTCTCCCTAAAAATATTGACTCCTATGAGTTCCCATTGCAGCCTTTGCCACCGCTGCCTTGGTATTGCCGGAGGGTTGAGACAGGGGAGAATGCCTAGGAGAGAAAACTAAGGGGTTTGCAGTGCCAAGGAGTACAGAGTGTTCTTCAGTGCTCTTGCTGCTTGCTGGAGCTAGACCTTGAAGCCTTGCCTGGAGCTCTCTCACTCTGTGCTGACATCAGGTTTCAAGCTGTGTTGTATTCAGGAATTACTAGAGGAAAGGAAAAGGTAAATTCACCACCTGTGTGCTAATATTTCAAATTCCAGTATCTTCTCCGTCTGTGAAATATTACTCCTCAAGGTTCTTATTAACTACCTACGTTCCATCTACTTGCCTTCTAAATTATTGTTTCTTAAATTCTTCAGAATTTTCCTTAATGGAGGACAAAGTAATTGAAGAGTTTTTCTTTGTTTTGTTACCTACTACTGTCTGGACCTAGCTTGCCTATTTTTCTTACTCTGAACGTATGTTCAGAATGAAACAAAATCCTTTGTTCTACTTTGCAGTTTTCAGAAGGATCAAACTTTTGAAACCTTCTAATACTTTTCGATTATTTAATAGCTTTTTTTTTCTAGTATGAATCTGTGTATGCCGAAGTAAATGGAGAAGACTTTATAAAAGAGAACTTGAACTTCTTTCTCAGTTCAAATGTGAATTTTTGAATTTTATGAATCTAAGTATTAAAGAGAGAAAGGACATTCCAAGAAAACAGAACCCTAGCAAGGACATAGGCAGGAGTGAATCTTTCCTGTGTGTTAAGAGTAGACGTATTTGTGTAAATAAAGGAAAGCTTCTGGACAAGTGTGTTTAACAGGTGTGGTTGTGCCAGAGTGTGGAGGGCCTTCTCCATCATGCATTTGAGTATAAACTGAAGAAATAGATTACTATCCAGCACCACTAAGAACCTTTTAAAATCCTTGAACTTTTTGAGAAGTACATGGATGCTATGAAATTACTCTAAAATGTTTTAAAAATAGTAGTTATTTTTATTCAGTTATCTTACACAATCTCCCAAATAGTTACATGTTCTTTACAAATGTTATGTTTCTTCAAATAAAAATATGCTTTTTAACTCATAGTTTACAGGAGGCCAGCCACGAATCCTCTGTAGAGGATCATTTTATAATATAGTCACATCCTAATTTAATTTTTGAACAGTTTTTCGAGTTTTGTAGAATTTAAAATAAAAACTGTTAAAATATATTTTTCTATATTTTAATGTAAAAAGCAGTAAAAAATTGGAAGTTTGAATAGTAAAGAGACTGTGATTGTCATTCATAGGGCTCATCAAGCTCTTCCTCGGGATTCTGTTATAGAAGATTTACGTTTACAAAATAAATACCTCCAAGAAAAACTTCATACTTTAGAAAAACAGTTTTCAAAGGATGCCTCTTCTAGGCCTTCAGTAAGTGCACATCTTTTCATTTTTTTTAATTATAAAGTTTAAAAGTGAAATTAACTTCTACCTTTATCTGGATAGAAACAGTATTTCTCAGTAATAACAATATAATAAGTCCAACTTTTACTAGGTAGTGGTATATGTTAACTTTTTTTACATTATAGTAAATTTATATTCTTATGTTCTGCATAAAGCTTCATTACAAATGATTTCTGGAGATTTTAAATATAGTTATGAGTTTTGCTGTGAAAAGAACATGTAGTTAGGAAAATTAGGAAGATTTTTTACAACATTTCCATTTATATGTGTGATACATTTCAAGTTTTTCTTTTTAAAGTCTCATTAATGTAGAATTAGTTGTTGTATCTTATTTTGAAACACTTGTGTATATATTTTTATTATTTTTTCCTTTTCTTTTCCTGTTTCTTTTCTTCTGTCTGCTTCAAGCATAATCAGTTACGTGACACAACTGCACTTTCTCCTCTTGCTGCCCGTGTTAATAAATGCAGGCCTAGTAATTTTTACAAAAAGATCACTTTACACAAGAACCAGAAAAATTACCTGACAGTACTCAGAGTTAAAAATAAGAAAGGAATAGATGTTAGTGACAGCTTACAGCATCGGGTACCTAGAAATATTCTACAGCATTACAGTAATGAAGAAAAATACAAAGAAGATACTGTAGATCCTGAGCTAAATAAAGCTAAGTCAAGAACAAACAATAAATCAAGTCCATTTAGGTCAGCTGAAGGTACCTTGACTGAGTTTAACTCCAGTTTTGAAAATGAACCAGATCCTAAAGTTGAGAAAATTAATCAAGACTGTTGTGAAAGTAATGAACAGGAAGATAAAAACAAGGAAGAGAATGAGCTAGGCAAGAGTGAGAAAGAAAAGGGACTCATAGCTGAAGAAGTGAGTCACAGCAACTACTTGGATCCAGAAGAATCTGCTGGGGAGGACGGTGGCTGTGCCTCAGGCGCGGCTGCACTGAATCAGTGTGCTGAGGAGGGTGCCCAGGCACGCTGACGCCGCTGCACCAATCCAGCCAAGAAGTGAAGTGTCTGAGGTCTGGGTGCATCCCAGTTCTTTATTCCTCCGTCTGAGTTTTCTTATAGCAAGTAGTATATTGTATGGTACAAATGGAAACCAGTGGTGTTGGATTTGTAAAAAAAAGTTAGCTTTTAATAAACTTTCTCTGAAACTCTAGTATTTGACTGTTTCCTACAAAAACTTAGTAGTCGTGCATTCCTTTAATTCATTTTAGTACTCAGTGTTTTACCATTGGTATTCATTACATAACAGAATTAACAAAAATAAGGCACTTTAAAAGTATGTGTTTTGCCTTAGGAAATTCCTAAATAAGCATCTGGTGAAATCTCACTGCAAGTCAGATTTCACTATCAGTAAAAATCTGTTATGATGCTGTGTAACATTCTAATATAGTAAGTTTTTTTGATGATATTTTTCCTTTATATTGTAACAGATACTTTTTTATTTTATAATGAGAAAAGGGAGCTAACATGTATTTCCTTGATGTAGTTCTCATAATACTCTGCAGAGAATTACTTGTTTAACGTGGGAAGCTTGGAGAAACATCTCTAGTGATCAAGAAGATGCAGAACAGAGATTTAAATGGAGGGGATTCCCTTGTAGCTCAGTTGGCAAGGAATCCATCTGTGATGCAGGAGACCCCAGTTTGATTCCTGTGTCGGGAAAAATCCCCTGGAGAATGGAGAGGCTACCCACTCCAGTATTCTTACCTGGAGAATTCTATGGCTCATCATTGGGTCACAAAGAGTTGGATATGCCTGAGTGACTTCATTTTAACTTGCTAATTCTACAGTTTATGAACTTTCTATATATGCACTATTTTTGGTCTCTACATGGCAGTCAAGAGTAAGAAGTTTGTTCTGAGTTGAAATCAAATAGTATTTATTCGTTCCTTTCCATCTTGGGTATTTCAGTCACCTAAAATCTTCATTAAATCAGACATCTAAATTAAGAGAAAATGGATGGAAATGAGTTAATCCTTATTTAAATTCCTTATCCAGGCATATAGTGGATCCTTTTTTTCACTTAATGATAAGTAATTGAGACTTCCCCTGTGTGTTATCTCTAACTCCTATCTGCTAAAAACTTGACTTTTAGCTATGTATACCTTTTAATAAGATTTTCCTCCTATAGAAAAATTTATAAGTCCCCCTGAAATTGATCATACTAGAGCTTCATTTATTTTACTTTTATAGATGAATTTTATTAGAATTTATTTTCCAAAAGTTTGAACAATCTTAGCTATCACTTTTCTGAGACTAGGAAGAAAAAATGATCCACATTCACTTACATGAATAATTGCATCTGTATTTTAGTGACGAGAACTGTTGAAAAGATATCTTCATGTCAGATCAGATAGAATTACTCTCCTGTGAATGAAATTTAGTATATTTTGTATCTTTCAATCATGGGTACATGATTATCATTTATTAAATTGCTATCACAGACTGAAGAGAGGAAGTAAAGGAGACAGAAAAGCTCAGGGATGGGAAACTACATGTCTGAAGAGACTTTAAAAAATATCCTACCTAGTGCCTTCACTTGTAAGACAGAAAAACAGAGGACCTTACAAGTGATTTGTTTTGCCTAGTGTTAACGTTCATAGTAGTAGAACCAGAATGTAGACTTGGATGATCTGAGAAGGTAGCGACACATTGTTGTAGTTGACCGACACCATGAAACATGTCTGTCTTCTTTTGCTTGCCACTATGTATGCTCATATGAACCCACGTTCTGTCAGACAGTTAGAAATCAAGTGGATACAGGCAGTGTTTCTGCCAGTGCTGTGTTACATGCTTTCAGAGCAGAATCATACGTCAGTTCAGAATTTCTTTACTTTTCCATATCCTGTTTTCTGATTTCTTTACTTTTACTGCATTTTACGTAAGAAACTTTTTTTACTTTACTTTTTAACCCTTGTCAGAATGTATTTAACCTACATCTAAAAGGTGTTACAGAGCCATGTATAATAAATGTATTCATAGAATATTATGCTTTAGTAATATTGTAAAATGTGTATTACATATCAATATATAATAATAATGTCTCTGGACTTATTGACTTGATAGTCGAGCAAGCCAAGAGAATGGAATGTGAGAGGAAAAACTAAAGCTGTTCTGAGTATTTTCACAAAATTATGACACATGCTGCTTTCTAACAATAAATAAAGTGGTATCTTTACTGCATTATCGTAAAAAGTAGCCAAACATGGATTTCTTTTTCAAATAATCTATAGTTAGAATGAAAAATAATATGAACATAAATAAATAATAACCCTCCAAGGTAGATTCATGCCAAAAGAATCGCAAGTAAAGTGTTACTGGGTTTCAGAGTGGGGAGTGATTATTTCAGCTCAAAGAATGAGAAATAGCTTTCTAAAGGAGGAAGAAACTGAGGCCCCTTTTTGTAGGCTTGTGTATTCATCTGCTATGGCCCCCATAACAAGACACCGGGGAGTCAGTCGCTTCAACAAAATAAATTTATTCTCACAGTTCTGAAAACCAGAAGTCTAAAATCAAGGTTATTGGCAGAGTTGATTTCTTTCAGCTGTGGGAAAAGACCCTTCTCCTTAGCTCACGGATGGCCAACTTCTCCCTGTCTCTACAGTGGCTCCCTTCTATGTATGTCTGTGTGTCCAAATTTTATTTTTAAGTACGTCAGACATTGTTGGGTTAAGACCCACTGTAATGACCCTATTTTAACTTAATTATCTCTGCAAAGGCTGTATCTCCAACTAAGGTCATTTTGAGGTACCGGGAGTTAGGACTAAGACATGAATTTGGGGATTCAGTGGGGTTGGGGCACTATACAATCTATAACAGATAATAATACTTTATTTTGGACTGAAAGTACCACAGATTAGTCATTATGAGATTATATATGATATGAAGGCATTATATGTATAGACATCATTAAATCATACTGACTTTGTTTTCTGTATTTAATTTCAGCAAACTATCTTTTCTTGTGCGAGCTTGTTTGTTTGTTTATGGTTGTTTTCTCTAGCACTCTCCAATATTCTCATTCATTTGAGGAACAGTGTTCCCTGTCAGCATAGTGTTTTCTTATCCAGCATGTCTTATGCAGCTTTTATTTTCTATACCTTAAAAATATCCCTAACTTCATTTTCCTGAAGACTTCAGGAATAGATTCAGATGATCATTATCAAAGAGAACAGGACCTCCAGCGGGAAAACTTGAAGCTATCTTCTGAAAATATTGAACTCAAATTTCAGCTTGAACAAGCAAATAAAGATTTGCCAAGATTAAAGGTAAACTCAATTATTCTTTATTATAGTTAGGAAATTTAATGCCTGAAAACCTGTTTTCTCCTACTTTTTTTAAAAAAACATAAATAAATAATAACCCTCCAAGGTAGATTCATGCCAAAAGAATCGCAAGTAAAGTGTTACTGGGTTTCAGAGTGGGGAGTGATTATTTCAGCTCAAAGAATGAGAAATAGCTTTCTAAAGGAGGAAGAAACTGAGGCCCCTTTTTGTAGGCTTGTGTATTCATCTGCTATGGCCCCCATAACAAGACACCGGGGAGTCAGTCGCTTCAACAAAATAAATTTATTCTCACAGTTCTGAAAACCAGAAGTCTAAAATCAAGGTTATTGGCAGAGTTGATTTCTTTCAGCTGTGGGCGAAAAGACCCTTCTCCTTAGCTCACGGATGGCCAACTTCTCCCTGTCTCTACAGTGGCTCCCTTCTATGTATGTCTGTGTGTCCAAATTTTATTTTTAAGTACGTCAGACATTGTTGGGTTAAGACCCACTGTAATGACCCTATTTTAACTTAATTATCTCTGCAAAGGCTGTATCTCCAACTAAGGTCATTTTGAGGTACCGGGAGTTAGGACTAAGACATGAATTTGGGGATTCAGTGGGGTTGGGGCACTATACAATCTATAACAGATAATAATACTTTATTTTGGACTGAAAGTACCACAGATTAGTCATTATGAGATTATATATGATATGAAGGCATTATATGTATAGACATCATTAAATCATACTGACTTTGTTTTCTGTATTTAATTTCAGCAAACTATCTTTTCTTGTGCGAGCTTGTTTGTTTGTTTATGGTTGTTTTCTCTAGCACTCTCCAATATTCTCATTCATTTGAGGAACAGTGTTCCCTGTCAGCATAGTGTTTTCTTATCCAGCATGTCTTATGCAGCTTTTATTTTCTATACCTTAAAAATATCCCTAACTTCATTTTCCTGAAGACTTCAGGAATAGATTCAGATGATCATTATCAAAGAGAACAGGACCTCCAGCGGGAAAACTTGAAGCTATCTTCTGAAAATATTGAACTCAAATTTCAGCTTGAACAAGCAAATAAAGATTTGCCAAGATTAAAGGTAAACTCAATTATTCTTTATTATAGTTAGGAAATTTAATGCCTGAAAACCTGTTTTCTCCCTACTTAATTGTTACATTTACCAGGTTAGCTTATGAAGAAGTCAGAAACTTATATTGATAAAGTACCATGGTAGTGTTTATACTTTCTACATTCGCTCATGTAACAGTTATTAGCTGAGGGCCTTCTTTGTGTTAGGTATTCTTTTGGGCGCTGGGAAACAGCCATCCAAAACATTCTTGCACTTGTAGAGCTTATATTTCAGTGGCTCATAATAGGTAAGCAAGTCAATATATAGTGTGTCAGCTGATGGTAAGTGCTAAGAAGGAAAAGTATGTTTGTGTGTATGTGTGTATTGGATAGGGTATAGTTGACCCTTCAACTACCAGGGTCCACTTATATGGGGATATTTTTAAATAGTAAATACTGCTGTTCAACCTGATCCATGGTTGGTTGAACCCACGAATGCAGAGGAACTGCAGATACAGAGGACCGACTCTAAATGATACCTCCACATTGTTCAGTGATCAACTGCATATGGAATTGCTCTTTAAAATAGAGTAGTAAGGGGAGGCTTCCTTAATAAAGTGATATTTTAGCAGAGAACTAGGGGACAGGTAAGGAAGTAGGTCATACAGATATTAGAGAAAGAATTCCAGACAACAGAAGTGGCATGTTCAAATGTGGTATGTGGGGCAAGATGATGGTTGGTGTATTTAGTTAGCAGTTGTCACAACTTTGAATATTAGGGTAGTTCTTAAAAATTCTTTAAAAAATTTAAAGGGGGCTTCCCTGGTAGTCCAGTGGGTAAAGAGCCTGCCTTGCAGTGCAGGGGTCACCGGTTTCATCCCTGGCCTGGGAAGATCCCACATGCGGAGGAGCGGCTAGGCAGGTATGTGTAATTATAAGCCGGTGCTCTAGAGCGCATGCAGCCAGAGCCAGTGCTCTGCAACAAGAGAGGCCACTGTGATGGGAGGCCCACACATGCCAAAGAATAAAGATGGATGAAAAATAAATGATGGGGCTTCCCTGGTGGTCCAGTGGGTAAGGACACTGCCTTGCAGTGCAAGGGGCACCAGTTTGATCCCTGGCCTGGGAAGAGCCCACATGCCGCGGAGCGGCTGGACTGATGTGTCCAATTACCGAACCAGAACTCTGGAGCGCATGCGCCCAGAACTGGTGCTCTGTGACAAGAGTCCACTGCGATGGGAGGCCCACACGGGCCAAAGGACAAAGATGGATGAAAATAGATAGAGACCAGTAGAAGTGCCCCCCCCCCAAAAAAAGGCAAAAGTAAAATAAATGATGACTTAGAGGCAAAAAAAATTTAGGGTAATTATATTAGAAATTTTACTTTATTTTGTTGTTTATAATAAGTTTATTTTTGGTTTTTGAAATCTTATCCTATTAATAATGGCAGTCTTTTTCTCTTGACTGGCTGATTATTTCATTTCTGGTTTTTTAACTTGAATGTTAGCAATGTGTTAATTCTAGTGGTAATAGTATAATTAACCTATATCCTGCTTCTCATTCTGGTGTTTACACTGTAAGAACCAATGTCAGAAGAGAAGTTGTCTTTCTTTCTCTGTACTGTTTGTGTAAGGTTCTATGTATGTAATTTATGGGGCAGTTAAAATCAGCAGTTCCAAACTCAAATTTATGTCATTAGGCAGTGATGCAGAAAATATTTCTTGAAATCTGTATATAAATATATATATAATATATATAAATGCTCTTGTATTAGTATACTTTAATTCAACATGTCACAATTCAAAGTCCTCCTCATTGGTAGAAAGACCTATTTATTTATTATAGCTATATGGTTGACGAGATTATAGTTCAAATGTTTGCCTTTCCTTGTCAATGGCTACAGCTGTGTTAAATTGTTACATGTTTTCTTTAATCTTCCAGGATCAGGTAAGAGATCTGAAGGAAATGTATGAATTTATGAAGAAAGAAAAAGCAGAAATAGAGCGGAAACTTGGCCATGTTAGAGGGGTGAGTATGTGAGAGAATGCCCTGTATTTGTTTTGTCTTCAGAAAGGATAAGATGGACGTAAAAAAAAAAAAAAAAAGGTTTGAGTATGTCATAACAGTATTGATACGCTTTTACTAGTGCCTTCTAGTTTCAGTTTTACTCTGCTGTATGTACAGTACAAAAACTCATGAAGCTTTCTCTTTGTTTGAAGTTGATAAGTTTTATCCATCACATCTTACAGGCTTTTTGTTCCACTTGGACTCTATGCCATCTCTTTTTCATTGCATATCCCTATACCCCTTAAAACATTTAACTTCTGTTCATTGAGGTAACTTTAACTGCTCCTTGGTCTGATTACAACATTTTGTAACTTTTTTATGATATTCATGGTAGTTTCTTAGTTATAATGCTAATATACCAAGTTAAAATGCTGATGTTGGGTTTAAGCTGTTACTTATTAATTGCATGACATTAGGGATATAAGACATAATTCTCTGAGTCTTGATTTTCTTGTATGTAAAGGGACGATTGTAATTCCTTTTTCATAGGGTTATTATCATGAGTTGAAGTAATACAAGCTTTGGCTTCAAAAGTTATGAATGAACAATGAGTTTAATAATAAATTTCTTGTATTCTTGGTACTTTATATTATACTTTCTAAAAGATTTGATTAAATAAAAACTTTTCTTTCTAGTCTGGTAGAAGTGGAAAGACAATTCCGGAACTAGAAAAAACCATTGGTTTAATGAAAAAAGTAGTTGAAAAAGTCCAAAGGGAAAATGAACAGCTGAAAAAGCATCAGGAATATTGACCAGTGAAAAAATGGCTAATATTGAGATGGAAAATGAAAAGTTGAAGGTAATATATTTAATGTGGTCATTTGTACAGAATGCTTTACTGATACAATTTTTATTAATTTTTAAGAACAATTTTAAATATAGCATATAAAGTGGCTCTAATGGATGCAGTAGACATTTTACACATGTGGAAAAAAAATATTGGAGACAGTGCTAAAAGTAGCACAATGTGTCATCTTATTATTTTCAGACCGTTGGTTCTCACTCTGACAACATAAAATAACTGTCTCTACTTTCAAAAGTTACAGCTGCCTAAGCCCCCAATTTTGAGATTGATCAAATTATTTTGGGATTGGTTCTACCATTGGTTTTGTGATTTATTTTTTTTTTAAGTCATCAACTCATTCTAAGCCAAGATTGGAAACCTGTAGTCTAGATGACCAGTATTAAAGGGAAGAATTTAATTCTAACTGTATCAGATATGGTCTCTGAAATTTCATTGAACTAAGTTTTATGAGTTTGCAGGATCTCATTTATTTGTTGTTTTATAATGTAGAATTTTTTAGCTTTCTCTTTGTTTGAAGTTGATAAGTTTTATCCATCACATCTTACAGGCTTTGTGGTTCACTTTGTCTCTATTCCATCTCTTTTTCTTTTCATATCCCTATACCCCTTAAAACATTTAACTTCTGTTCATTGAGGTAACTTTAACTGCTCCTTGGTCTGATTACAACATTTTGTAACTTTTTTATGATATTCATGGTAGTTTCTTAGTTATAATGCTAATATACCAAGTTAAAATGCTGATGTTGGGTTTAAGCTGTTACTTATTAATTGCATGACATTAGGGATATAAGACATAATTCTCTGAGTCTTGATTTTCTTGTATGTAAAGGGACGATTGTAATTCCTTTTTCATAGGGTTATTATCATGAGTTGAAGTAATACAAGCTTTGGCTTCAAAAGTTATGAATGAACAATGAGTTTAATAATAAATTTCTTGTATTCTTGGTACTTTATATTATACTTTCTAAAAGATTTGATTAAATAAAAACTTTTCTTTCTAGTCTGGTAGAAGTGGAAAGACAATTCCGGAACTAGAAAAAACCATTGGTTTAATGAAAAAAGTAGTTGAAAAAGTCCAAAGGGAAAATGAACAGCTGAAAAAAGCATCAGGAATATTGACCAGTGAAAAAATGGCTAATATTGAGATGGAAAATGAAAAGTTGAAGGTAATATATTTAATGTGGTCATTTGTACAGAATGCTTTACTGATACAATTTTTATTAATTTTTAAGAACAATTTTAAATATAGCATATAAAGTGGCTCTAATGGATGCAGTAGACATTTTACACATGTGGAAAAAAAATATTGGAGACAGTGCTAAAAGTAGCACAATGTGTCATCTTATTATTTTCAGACCGTTGGTTCTCACTCTGACAACATAAAATAACTGTCTCTACTTTCAAAAGTTACAGCTGCCTAAGCCCCCAATTTTGAGATTGATCAAATTATTTTGGGATTGGTTCTACCATTGGTTTTGTGATTTATTTTTTTTTTAAGTCATCAACTCATTCTAAGCCAAGATTGGAAACCTGTAGTCTAGATGACCAGTATTAAAGGGAAGAATTTAATTCTAACTGTATCAGATATGGTCTCTGAAATTTCATTGAACTAAGTTTTATGAGTTTGCAGGATCATCATTTATTTGTTGTTTTTATAATGTAGAATTTTTTAAATTACTAGGCTGAATTAGAAAAACTCAAAGCTCATCTTGGACGTCAGTTGAGCATGCACTATGAATCTCAAACCAAAGGAACAGAGAAAATTGTTGCTGAAAATGAAAGACTTCGTAAAGAACTTAAAAAGGTATGACTTTCATTATTGACTATTCTTATTTTTATGTTAATTAGTATATTTGGGGAAAAACGAATGAAAAAGTTGATGAGTGTCTTTTCAGTGTAGATATTAAAAAATTTCAAATTGCTTTTATGCTTGCCATCGTTTCTCTATAAAGAACATTGAAAATAAAAAAATAAATTAACAGGCAGTATAATGCAGAAGCCAGGCTTCCAGTCAGTACAGGGGTAAAGAACCCTTCTGCCAATGCAGGAGACATAGGAGATGGGGTTTGATCCTTGGGTCAGGAAGATCCCCTGGAGGAGGAAGTGGCAGTATTCTTGCCTGGGAAATACCATGGACATAGAAGCATGGTGGGCTACAGTCCATGGGGTAAGAGAGTCAGACATGACTGAGTGATTTAGCACACATAATGTAGAAGCCACACACCCAGGATCAAATCTCAGCTGTTTCATTACTTCTTAACTCTGGTAACTAGGGCAATCTACTGTTCCCTCTCATTCTCTGTTTCCTCATCTGTAAAACTAGGACTTTAACTGCATTAAGTGTATTTATGTCACAGAGCTACTGCAGGATTTAAATGAATTAATATTTATGCACGTTTTAGAATTGTGCTTGATGTACAGTAAAGATGTGAAACTATTTTGTTAAACAGTAAGATTCCTTTCTATTTAAGTGACAGAATATATTCCTTGGCCCAGACAAATGGATATTGTTATTTATGTGGATGATCCAGTGAATTAACTGAAATTAATATTTTAACTTGGTTACAATGTCTGAATGTATTTTGAGATCAGAGTGATACTGTGCTTTGAATGTGGATGTTTTAATAGTGGGAATAATCTGTGGTATTTACACACGGTTTACACTTATAGTTAACGTCTCCCAGGTATTAGAGAGTCAAAACATCTTTTACAAATCTAGACAGGACTTCCCTGGTGGTCCAGTGGTTACGACTCCTTGCTTCCACTACAGGGGGCACAAGTTTGATTCCTGTTCAGGGAACTAACCCACATGCCACATGATAACCCCCAAAATCTATATATTAAGAAAACTAAAAAAAAGAACTGCGATTATTTTTAAAAAATCTAAAGACAAACTATCCCATTTTATGTAACTATGATGACAGACAATAACAGGTTTAAAGTAACCACAGAGTAAAATATTCTAAATATATTTTTCTAACCTAATTTACACAATCTGTTGTAATTATTATTACCATACCGATGTTTTAGAGTAAAAAAAAAATACTGGATTTTTATTGAACTTTTAATCAGCATTTAGAACTTCAGGTTATTTATCTTTCTAGTCTGTATTGGTACCTTTTAATACATTACATTCATGAGAACAGTTGTGTATTTTGGCATAATATACTAATTAGCTTTTAATGACAGGAAACGGAAGCTGCAGAGAAATTACGCATAGCTAAGAATAACTTGGAGATATTAAATGAGAAGATGACATTGCAGCTAGAAGAGATGGGAAAGAGATTACAGTTGGCAGAAAGCAGAGGTCCACAGCTTGAAGGTGCTGACAGCAAGAGCTGGAAGTCCATTGTTGTTACAAGGTAGGAACAAGCAGCTTAAAATCTGCAGTTTAACCGGATTCTAGTTCTGCCATTATTGTTTTTAAAGAATATGACATTATTCTAATACACTTAGTTCTTCTGTGAAGAATTGTCATTGGTTTCTTTTAACATGACCCTCCCTCTTTCCTCCTTTAAAGGAAGTTTGCACCCAGGTCAGTAAAGGGAGTCATCTTTTGGTATCCGTGACACAGTATGCTGAAATCTTTATAGTTGCTCTACTATTTACCCAATTAACTGATGACATCTCTTCTGTGTCTGGCTTTGTAATACCGACTGCTGAGACAGCCTGGGGTGAGGCAGGAGCTCTTTGAATGTGGATGTTTTAATAGTGGGAATAATCTGTGGTATTTACACACGGTTTACACTTATAGTTAACGTCTCCCAGGTATTAGAGAGTCAAAACATCTTTTACAAATCTAGACAGGACTTCCCTGGTGGTCCAGTGGTTACGACTCCTTGCTTCCACTACAGGGGGCACAAGTTTGATTCCTGTTCAGGGAAATAACCCACATGCCACATGATAACCCCCAAAATCTATATATTAAGAAAACTAAAAAAAAGAACTGCGATTATTTTTAAAAAATCTAAAGACAAACTATCCCATTTTATGTAACTATGATGACAGACAATAACAGGTTTAAAGTAACCACAGAGTAAAATATTCTAAATATATTTTTCTAACCTAATTTACACAATCTGTTGTAATTATTATTACCATACCGATGTTTTAGAGTAAAAAAAAAATACTGGATTTTTATTGAACTTTTAATCAGCATTTAGAACTTCAGGTTATTTATCTTTCTAGTCTGTATTGGTACCTTTTAATACATTACATTCATGAGAACAGTTGTGTATTTTGGCATAATATACTAATTAGCTTTTAATGACAGGAAACGGAAGCTGCAGAGAAATTACGCATAGCTAAGAATAACTTGGAGATATTAAATGAGAAGATGACATTGCAGCTAGAAGAGATGGGAAAGAGATTACAGTTGGCAGAAAGCAGAGGTCCACAGCTTGAAGGTGCTGACAGCAAGAGCTGGAAGTCCATTGTTGTTACAAGGTAGGAACAAGCAGCTTAAAATCTGCAGTTTAACCGGATTCTAGTTCTGCCATTATTGTTTTTAAAGAATATGACATTATTCTAATACACTTAGTTCTTCTGTGAAGAATTGTCATTGGTTTCTTTTAACATGACCCTCCCTCTTTCCTCCTTTAAAGGAAGTTTGCACCCAGGTCAGTAAAGGGAGTCATCTTTTGGTATCCGTGACACAGTATGCTGAAATCTTTATAGTTGCTCTACTATTTACCCAATTAACTGATGACATCTCTTCTGTGTCTGGCTTTGTAATACCGACTGCTGAGACAGCCTGGGGTGAGGCAGGAGCTCTTTTAGAGAGGGCGGTCAGAGAATGCCTCTGACTTGATGGCATTAGAGCTGGGAACTGAATGAAGGGGGGCCGTCAGGTATTCCACCACTTTTGACAGTTTTTGTCATATTAACCACGTTGCCTAGTCCTAAGGTTTATCAAAAACTCTGATAATGAGGCTTCCCCTGGTGGTCCAGTGGGTAAGGACACCGCCTTGCAGTGCAAGGGGTGCCGGTTTGATCCCTGGCCTGGGAAGATCCCACGTGCTGCAGAGTGGCTGGACCGATGTGTCCAATTACCAAGCTGGAGCTCCGGGGCGCATGCGCCCAGAGTCGGCGCTCTGCGACGACAGAGGCCACCACGATGGGAGGCTCACAGGAGCCAAAGAACAAAGACGGATGAAAATAGATAAATGAAAGACCAATAGAAGTGTCCTGCCCGTCCCCCTCCCTCCCCACCCCACCCCCCAAAAGATAAATAAATAAATCTTTAAAAAAAAAAAAAACTCTGATAATAGTTTTTTGAACTATTGATCGTTTCTTGAAAGGTTACAAATCTGTTCAGATTTTTTCAGGCTTCATCCCTTCCCCATCTTATGCCACTTCTCTTACCCCTGCTTTTATACATTCTTTTCCCTCCCAGCAGTGTTATGCTTTCATCTACCTAGATGGGGGTGGGTGGGAGGCTGTGTATGTGAGAGACAGAGAAATGCTTCAGTTTGTCACCTTTCAGAATATTCCTAAGACTATCCAATAATACAGTTTTATATTTATTATTTCAATTTGTTTCTTAGTTTTGTGACTGAAAAAGGTATTAATCTTAATCTTTTACAGTGGTTATAACCTTGGGAAACACTTAAAGCCTCAGTTTAATTAAGGGTACTTCTCCCTTGATGTCTTGTAATGCTAAATAGGAAAAGATCTGACCAAAAGAAACAGTACAATAAGTTACTCTTTATTTTTAATGCAGTATTTTGAAGTGGTTTTAAATCAGTAAGAGAAATTATTTTCCATGTCTACACCATTTTTTTTCCTTTATACTTTTAGAATGTATGAAACCAAGTTGAAAGAATTGGAAACTGATATTGCCAAAAAAACTAAAAGCCTTACTGATCTTAAACAGCTTGTAAGACAAGCAACAGAGAGGGAACAAAAAGTTAAGACATATACGGAAGAACTTGAGCAACAGGCAAGTAGTGTCCTTGTTTCATTTTCCCCATGTGTGTGTGTTTTCAGTCGCTCAGTCATGTCCGGCTCTTTGCAGGCCTGTGGACTGTAGCTCTCCAAGCTTCTCTGTCCATGGGATTTTCCCAGCAAGAATACTGTAACGGGTTGCCATTTCTTACTCCAGGGGATCTTCACAACCCAGAGATCAAACCTGCATCTGTGTCTACGCATTACAGGCAGATTCTTTACCTCTAGCACCACCTGAGAAGCCCTATCCTTGACCTATTTTCCACATATTTACCAAGCACTCCTTTTAAGGCATAATCTTAACAGCCCCATCCATAGAATCTTATAGTGGCTCCCATACCCTGGAATAAAATCCTGAAGTTGTCTCATAGCCTGCAAGGACCTACAGTAGCTTGGCACCTGGTTTCCTCTAGCCTCGTCCTTACTTTCTCTGGCACTGAGTGTTCTAGCCCCATTAACTTTCTTTCAGTCCAAGGAACAAACCAACTCATTCAAGCTTCAAGGCCTTGCTTTTGTTTCCCTTGTTTAGAATACTATTTACCCAAATACTCTCATACCTCACTCCCTTCTTTCATGGCTCTGCTAAATGCAGGCTCATCAGACCCTCCCAAACCCCATACTGTCCTCCCATCTTGAAGTGTCATCACATCACTTGCTCACTGTCTTCCTCATTAAAACTGTGAGGACTGCAGGGACATGCAGGAAGGAATTTTGCTTATTGTTTCCACTGTTGTGTCTAGTGTGCCTAGAACAATGCCGGCATGCAGCAGTTCTTCAGTAAATAATTGTTGAATCAATAGTGGATAGATCACCATAGATGTGAAACAATATGTCCTGTTGAAAACTCAAACTTCTTAATAGAAAAAAGTTTCCATGTCAGACTTTGTCTTCTAACTTTTCATTGTCCTCTAAGATTGTTTAATGAAAAACCAAAAAGTTAAAAAGAAAATTGGAAACTGATAT
Organism: Tragulus kanchil; assembly: GCA_022376925.1. Classification (NCBI taxonomy): domain Eukaryota; kingdom Metazoa; phylum Chordata; class Mammalia; order Artiodactyla; family Tragulidae; genus Tragulus; species Tragulus kanchil. Next base: position 236,040,527 of record JAIOJX010000004.1, on the reverse strand, counting down.
TGCCAAAAACTAAAAGCCTTACTGATCTTAAACAGCTTGTAAGACAAGCAACAGAGAGGGAACAAAAAGTTAAGACATATACGGAAGAACTTGAGCAACAGGCAAGTAGTGTCCTTGTTTCATTTTCCCCATGTGTGTGTGTTTTCAGTCGCTCAGTCATGTCCGGCTCTTTGCAGGCCTGTGGACTGTAGCTCTCCAAGCTTCTCTGTCCATGGGATTTTCCCAGCAAGAATACTGTAACGGGTTGCCATTTCTTACTCCAGGGGATCTTCACAACCCAGAGATCAAACCTGCATCTGTGTCTACGCATTACAGGCAGATTCTTTACCTCTAGCACCACCTGAGAAGCCCTATCCTTGACCTATTTTCCACATATTTACCAAGCACTCCTTTTAAGGCATAATCTTAACAGCCCCATCCATAGAATCTTATAGTGGCTCCCATACCCTGGAATAAAATCCTGAAGTTGTCTCATAGCCTGCAAGGACCTACAGTAGCTTGGCACCTGGTTTCCTCTAGCCTCGTCCTTACTTTCTCTGGCACTGAGTGTTCTAGCCCCATTAACTTTCTTTCAGTCCAAGGAACAAACCAACTCATTCAAGCTTCAAGGCCTTGCTTTTGTTTCCCTTGTTTAGAATACTATTTACCCAAATACTCTCATACCTCACTCCCTTCTTTCATGGCTCTGCTAAATGCAGGCTCATCAGACCCTCCCAAACCCCATACTGTCCTCCCATCTTGAAGTGTCATCACATCACTTGCTCACTGTCTTCCTCATTAAAACTGTGAGGACTGCAGGGACATGCAGGAAGGAATTTTGCTTATTGTTTCCACTGTTGTGTCTAGTGTGCCTAGAACAATGCCGGCATGCAGCAGTTCTTCAGTAAATAATTGTTGAATCAATAGTGGATAGATCACCATAGATGTGTAATAATATGTCCTGTTGAAAACTCAAACTTCTAAAATTATGCTTTATTGAAAGTATGTATCTTTACAAAACCCCATGTTTCCATGTCAGACTTTGTCTTCTAACTTTTCATTGTCCTCTAAGATTGAAATTCTCAAACATGTTCCTGAAGGTGTTGAGACAGAGCAAGGCCTTCAACGGGAGCTTCGAGTTCTTAGGTATATTATTTGTTTGTATGACTATTTTTTTAAAAAATTATTTTTTAATACAATCAGGTTTGCTGTATCTAGAGAGTTAAGATTTTTCAGTCTAGCTGCCTAATAGGTTTGTCCGCCTTATTTCATCCTTCTAATGCCAGCCACTCTTTTATATAATGGATGCTATAAAAAGGATAAACCAGATCTGAGTAGAGGTGTCACATCTGTAATTTAAACTGCAGTAGCACAGAATATATTAAACCTTAGCTTCCAAAGGCAAATATGAATGGAATGAGGAAAACAATTCTTTCCTTCCTAGGTTCTTTGTAGCATACTTTTGTGAGGCTCTTCTCTCCGCAATTACTCTTCAAAATGAGATCAGATCAGAGTTTAAGAAAAACATGGATTTTGATTCTGTGATTTCTATTTGAGGATGGTAGCACTGCAGTAGTTGAAGTAGATGGACAGATGTTTACTTTTATAAATATTAGAAAGTTCTAAGATCTGTACATCACAGTTGAAGGAATGTATGTTTTGGAGCAATGTCTGTTGTTTCTTTTACTTTTTTAACACATTATCATTGTGTTCTAGATTAGCTAATAGTCAGCTGGAAAAAGAAAAAGAAGAATTAACGCATCAAATAGAAATGAACAAAGACCAGAATGGACCTGAAAGTACCATGCCTGGTAATGTATTTTATTTTATTTGGCCACTTCTATTGGTTTTGCATCCATTTATTTCCATCCATCCTTGTTCTTTGCCTGTGTGGGCCTCCCATCGCAGTGGCTTCTGTCACTACAGAGCACCAGCTGTGGGCGCATGTGCTCCAGAGCTCTGGTTCGGTAGTTGGACATACTGGCCTAGCTGCTCGGTGGCGCATGGGATCTTCCCAGGCCAGGGATCGAATAGGTGTCCCTTGCACTGCAAGGCGGAGTCCTTATCCACTGGACCACCAGGGAAGCCCTGGTAATGTATTTTTTAACATACCCACAGTGTGTTAGCTAACCTGAGTTTTTGAATTAGTGTTTGCCTCATTTGTTTACAGATTTCACAACTGTCTTCTTAAAAAATCCCTAGTTTAAGTTTTTAGAGCTGGCTTTTTCCTCCATACAGCAGTATTCCATTGAGCCCTTCAAGTTGTTTATAATACTGAGTAGCCAACATGCAAGCATCTTTCTCCTTGTGTCCCTTCTGGATATTATGGATTTAATCATCACACAATACTATGTAATAAATACTAGGTCCATTGCTTCCAGTTTCTCAGTATAGGGCCTTTGAAGCCCATTGAACATTTTCTTCTAAATGTTATTTTCATCTTGTTTTTAATTTTAAAACTAGTGTATGCTAAGTAAACATTGCCTATATATCCTTTCTTTTTTCCTTTTACAAAGTCAAGTCTAACGTTCTACTCTTTTATTTGCACTCAGAAGCGTGATTACTAATCCTTCCGCTATTCCTACGTTTGTAGGTATGCACATACATACACACACATATATATACAGTGAACAGTAGATCCTTATTATTTACAGATCCTGTATTTGCAAATTCATTTACTACAAGTTACTTGTAAAGCAACATCAGTCCTGTGTGTTGCTTCTATAGACATACACACAGCAGTGAGAACTTTAAATTCTATGACACTCCATTTCCCAGATGACATCAGACCAAGGTGATGCTCTGCATTTTTGGTTTCCCCGCCGTGGTACGGACCTGGAAAAGAAAAGAAGAATTAACGCATCAAATAGAAATGAACAAAGACCAGAATGGACCTGAAAGTACCATGCCTGGTAATGTATTTTATTTTATTTGGCCACTTCTATTGGTTTTGCATCCATTTATTTCCATCCATCCTTGTTCTTTGCCTGTGTGGGCCTCCCATCGCAGTGGCTTCTGTCACTACAGAGCACCAGCTGTGGGCGCATGTGCTCCAGAGCTCTGGTTCGGTAGTTGGACATACTGGCCTAGCTGCTCGGTGGCGCATGGGATCTTCCCAGGCCAGGGATCGAATAGGTGTCCCTTGCACTGCAAGGCGGAGTCCTTATCCACTGGACCACCAGGGAAGCCCTGGTAATGTATTTTTTAACATACCCACAGTGTGTTAGCTAACCTGAGTTTTTGAATTAGTGTTTGCCTCATTTGTTTACAGATTTCACAACTGTCTTCTTAAAAAATCCCTAGTTTAAGTTTTTAGAGCTGGCTTTTTCCTCCATACAGCAGTATTCCATTGAGCCCTTCAAGTTGTTTATAATACTGAGTAGCCAACATGCAAGCATCTTTCTCCTTGTGTCCCTTCTGGATATTATGGATTTAATCATCACACAATACTATGTAATAAATACTAGGTCCATTGCTTCCAGTTTCTCAGTATAGGGCCTTTGAAGCCCATTGAACATTTTCTTCTAAATGTTATTTTCATCTTGTTTTTAATTTTAAAACTAGTGTATGCTAAGTAAACATTGCCTATATATCCTTTCTTTTTTCCTTTTACAAAGTCAAGTCTAACGTTCTACTCTTTTATTTGCACTCAGAAGCGTGATTACTAATCCTTCCGCTATTCCTACGTTTGTAGGTATGCACATACATACACACACATATATATACAGTGAACAGTAGATCCTTATTATTTACAGATCCTGTATTTGCAAATTCATTTACTACAAGTTACTTGTAAAGCAACATCAGTCCTGTGTGTTGCTTCTATAGACATACACACAGCAGTGAGAACTTTAAATTCTATGACACTCCATTTCCCAGATGACATCAGACCAAGGTGATGCTCTGCATTTGTTTCAGCCGTGGTACAGGGATAACCAGAGGATGGAGACAGTCCCGGGCAGGGCAGCATAGGGCAAGAACTTCTGGTCCAGGGAGCAGCTGGACTGGGTTTAAATCTCAATTCTGACACCTGTTAATTGGGGCAAACTCAGGAGTCACTTGACACTTCTGAACCTTGTTCTCTCTCTTGTAAGACAACGAAAATAGAACAGGTTGTTTCTAGGATGAATTGTCTCCCAGGTTTCAGATATAAAATCTATATGAGATACATGTGTATATTTTCCCTAAGGGCAGTGGTTCAAAATTCACTAATTCATTGTTCATGTACTACTGCAAATACTAAGAATCTAGTGCATGTATGCATATTGTACTAGATAGCAAATTCTGTTCCAAAGGATTATACTAATTTATACCTGAGCAGTTATTTACTATTTCACATAGCTTTTCGATATCCTACAAAGTAGCTTTTATACAGAGTAGCAACAAGAGTATCATGTATGAGTTGTAACAAACACTCATGCTTTACACTCATTTTATAATTTAATTCTTATGACCCTGAATTTTGAGTACTTCTGCCTCCATTTTATCTGTGTTAAACAGATTCAAAGAGGTTAAGTAAACTGTTGTGAAGGTCACAACAGCTAGGAAGTACCAGAGGCAGGATGAAGCCTAAATTTATAGAACTCTAAAATTCCTTGCCATTGTCTCCTATGGACTACCATATTGCATCACCTCTTGTTGACTAGAAGTACATACATAAGCCTCTTTTGACAACCTCTTACACCAGCCAGCTTAGTGTACTACACCAGACACAATACCAAAGAGCTGTTAAAGCTGTTGACATTCAGAAAGTTCTCTTTCTAAATTTCAGCCTCCATGGAGGGAATTTCTAAACTCTCATATTCCTTATCTCCTATTTAAAAAATGAGAGTATCAGTCAGAGATTGTTAAGGCTCAAAAAACAAACCGTTTGGGAAATTTAAAGCACTATTTAACTTGTAAATGGGACAATTATAATTGGTTTCCCAGGCAGCAAAGTGGTAAAGAATCCATTTCCCAGATGACATCAGACCAAGGTGATGCTCTGCATTTGTTTCAGCCGTGGTACAGGGATAACCAGAGGATGGAGACAGTCCCGGGCAGGGCAGCATAGGGCAAGAACTTCTGGTCCAGGGAGCAGCTGGACTGGGTTTAAATCTCAATTCTGACACCTGTTAATTGGGGCAAACTCAGGAGTCACTTGACACTTCTGAACCTTGTTCTCTCTCTTGTAAGACAACGAAAATAGAACAGGTTGTTTCTAGGATGAATTGTCTCCCAGGTTTCAGATATAAAATCTATATGAGATACATGTGTATATTTTCCCTAAGGGCAGTGGTTCAAAATTCACTAATTCATTGTTCATGTACTACTGCAAATACTAAGAATCTAGTGCATGTATGCATATTGTACTAGATAGCAAATTCTGTTCCAAAGGATTATACTAATTTATACCTGAGCAGTTATTTACTATTTCACATAGCTTTTCGATATCCTACAAAGTAGCTTTTATACAGAGTAGCAACAAGAGTATCATGTATGAGTTGTAACAAACACTCATGCTTTACACTCATTTTATAATTTAATTCTTATGACCCTGAATTTTGAGTACTTCTGCCTCCATTTTATCTGTGTTAAACAGATTCAAAGAGGTTAAGTAAACTGTTGTGAAGGTCACAACAGCTAGGAAGTACCAGAGGCAGGATGAAGCCTAAATTTATAGAACTCTAAAATTCCTTGCCATTGTCTCCTATGGACTACCATATTGCATCACCTCTTGTTGACTAGAAGTACATACATAAGCCTCTTTTGACAACCTCTTACACCAGCCAGCTTAGTGTACTACACCAGACACAATACCAAAGAGCTGTTAAAGCTGTTGACATTCAGAAAGTTCTCTTTCTAAATTTCAGCCTCCATGGAGGGAATTTCTAAACTCTCATATTCCTTATCTCCTATTTAAAAAATGAGAGTATCAGTCAGAGATTGTTAAGGCTCAAAAAACAAACCGTTTGGGAAATTTAAAGCACTATTTAACTTGTAAATGCTTATTAAGCTAACTTTTGTAAGGTGCTATACCTTATAATTGGTTTCCCAGGCAGCAAAGTGGTAAAGAATCCACCTGCCACTGCAGGAGACGCAATTGATCCCTGAGTCAGGTAGATTTCCTAGAGTAGGAAATGGCAACCCATTTCAGTATTCTTGCCTGCAAAATGCCATGGACAGAGGAGCCTTGCAAGCTACAGTCTAAGAGGTCACAAGAAGTTGGACATGACTAAGCATACACAAATATACATAATCACTTTTACTACATTAGTTCATTACCAGTGTGTGTAATATATAGCATCCCATTGATTAAAACAACTCAATATTGCATTGCAGTGGTCAAGAATCAACTTTGTTAAAAAAAAAAAATCATTATCACTTTATGCAGAGGTGAGGAAAGCTTTGAAAAGTATTAAGAAAATACTTGTCTCCAGCTTATAGTAGTTAGAGGACCATTTCAAGGTCACCTTAACAGAATGTGCTTCCTGGCCCATTACATGAAAATGTGTTTGCTTACCATTATTTTCTCAGAATTTAGCATTTTTAAAAATTTTACCCTTTGGTGGCTGTAGAATATACAATTTAAAGAAAATGTTTCTAGCAAAGATGGCAGTTTAAGAGAAATTCCTATTGCCTATTGATTCTTTTTATAAAATTAGAGATGTGTTAACTCTGGGGGAAATCAATAAATTACACAGAAACCCTTGTGCTTTCTATGGTTTCCTACCAAAATGCCAGGAGGTATTCATCTTTGTGTTACCCATCCTGTCCAGCACGTTCTTCACACAGTAATTACACAGTAAATAGTAATTACACACTAAATAGCATCCTGGTGCACAGGAACAGAGCTGCTGGGTAACCAAAGCACATGGCCACAGTGCGTAGAGCTGAGCCCCTTTCCTGATTGGCTACTGATTCTCATGTTGTACGCTTAGCACCTAACAAAAACAGTGTTCTTAGTTCTGGAGTTTTGCTCTGAAAATGATTTCTTCCATATAAAAAAATTAACCTGACTCTATACTTCTAACACCTAACTTATGCCTCTTTGTTTGCTATGGAATTGTAATACTTGATAAAGAGGTAGCATGTAGAATTCACAGCCTGAAAAGTCACACTTTCCAGGCTCTACTTTTGTTATTTTCCTCTTTACCCTCTAAAATAAATCCTTTATCTTGAACTAATTCAGAGTAGGAAAAAGCCTAGTCTAATTTTCTCTTCTGGGGGAACAGATCCAGATCAACTAAAAGAAAAGGTCAAAGCTCTAGAGACACAGCTCAGAACCTCAGATCTGGAAAAGCAGCATTTGAAGGTAAATATTTAATTACATCTAATTATAGTATAATATTTTGTGAAAACAGCTGTTGAAAACTTTTTATGATCATTATCTCTGAGTTTTAAGTATGTATCCTAAATATTCCTGGAATCACATTTTATACTTCCATTTAAATCTTGATATTGCAATACTTATTATATTCATCTGACTTTATTAAAAATATTACAGAGAACTATCAAAAAACTAAGACAAAACAAATGGGATTAAAGAGTTAATTATTTTTAATTGTCACAAATATGGCTCATTATTTTATTATTTTCCTAAGTTTTGGGTCATACTGGGAATAGTGTCTTTTATTTCCTTTTTTTTGGCCACTTCTCTTGGACTGTCATTTATTCATTTTCATCCATCTTTGTTCTTTGGCCTGTGTGGGCCTCCCATCGCAGTGGCCTCTCTCGTTTCAGAGCAGCAGCTGTGGGCGCGTGTGCTCCAGAGCTCTGGCTCAGTAGTTGGACACATCGGTCCAGCTGCTCCGCGGCACATGGGATCTTCCCAGGCCAGGGATCGAACTGGCACCCCTTGCACTGCAAGGCGGGTCCTTACCCACTGGACTACCAGGGAAGCCCCTTATTTCCTCTTTAAATTCTTTTTAGAAATGGTTCCCTTAAAGAAAGATACTTGCTATGTTTTATCTCTATAAGACTCTAAACAGAACAAAAGAGCATAAATATGAAAATTAGCTAGTAATCACTGGCTAGTCTACCTGGTCATTTAACCTTAAATTGTTTCTTTACCAGATGCTTAATCTTTAGCCAGGCAGAAGTCTTACAGTTTCCCTGACCATAAGATATTTAAAGCAAGTGACCATGATTCATTAAAAATTAGATATTTGTAAAGAAAATACAAATGAAGTCGAAACCAATGAATCTTAACCAAAATAACTTCAGTGTTGTGAATAACCAGGTTTTTTGACTGCTTTACATGAGAGCATCTTAATATTTTGTGGGGAAAAGATTAAAACTCCTCTGATTTAAAAGCTGATAAATTATAGTGCCAGACTAGGACATAACTTAGAGAATAAATAAGTTAATGGTTAACAAGTTGCTTAGACTGTACAATGAGACCTTCATAATAAAATCTTAAGAAAATACTTCTGCCTTATATTTGATTATTCAGGTTTCTTTGGCTTTCATGTTTAAAATTAAATCTCTTTAGTTCATACCTAAGAATGTATTGTTTCCCTATATATAACTTTTAAAGAAAATATGTTCTTAATAGGAGGAAATAAAAAAGCTGAAAAAAGAACTGGAAAATTTTGATCCTTCATTTTTTGAAGAAATTGAAGATCTGAAGTATAACTACAAAGAAGAAGTGAAAAAAAACATTCTCTTAGAAGAGAAGTTAAAAAAACTTTCTGAACAATTTGGAGTCGAAATAACTAGTCCTATTGCTGTTTCTGAACAGTTTGAAGATGAAGAGGAGGAAAATCCTGTTAATTTCCCCATATACTGAAAGCCACCTCTAACTATAGTTGTATTTAACTATTTATTAACTTTGTAAGTTAAAATTCCATCTGGAAATCAAGCAAGTCTCTGGCCTACATGATTTTCCTTCCCAACACCCTCATACCTTTACCTAAATTAGAAGTTTTATAAACTGAGATTTTTCAAGATTTAAAACTGAGATTTTATATATACTTAACGTATTTATATATGTGCTAAGATTTTCAGATTATGTCTATATATGTTACTAAGTTGAGCCATATGTTTTGTTAAATGTCTAACAATTTTAAATTCAGTTTAAACTTTATAATTTTTAAAGTAAATGGTCCAAAACTGTTAGTCTTTTATGCTACTACCCATGTACAGTGGACTGAATCCAGCCTTTGTACATAGTGGGGAGCTTATTATTATACTTTTAATTCCAGAGGTTAAAATTAATTTGCTGTTTCTAAATAAAATTTTGAATAGATATTTACACCTGGAAAATTGATTTCTTCAAATGCTTTAAGACATGTTGCTATATCAGATACTAAAGAATAAACTGAAATTGAGATATTTTTACCTTTTAAACATGGCAGAGCATTCAACATTGAAAGAGAACAACATGAAGCTGGTTTTTAATTATATTTCCAGTTTATACACTGAGTATTATATCTTTGAGCCTACCAAATTTCTGATTGTCTATGTTTGAAAAATGATTAAACAAACACTTAGCATCAAAGGCATACTCATATTTGTTCAGATTCATGTTGATAATAACCGGTTTTGAATTCATGTAAGTATCTGGAATTGGCCAGCATAAACCAAGATGGTGGCGATGGACCTGAAAAGAAAAAATAAAGAATTAGCTTTAGCCTATATAATCTTTACTCACTTGTAAATCCTCTGAGTGCCTACTAGCTCCCAGGCACTATTTAAGACTCCACTTCATTGAACCTCTTTTTCTTTTTTCATAGCTGTTTTCCTCCTGACATAGTACATGTTCACTTGCTTATTGTCCATCTTCCCCATTAGAATGTAAGCTTCATGAAGCCAGAGACATTGTTTTATTGATTTTGTATTTCCAGCACCTGGGAACATGCCAGGGACCTAACCAGGAGCTCCATAAAAATGCAATGAGTAAGAGTCTAAACACAGAGCCAACTGAAAATGTGGGCAGAAGTCATTCTAACTAAAAGGAATATTATGTGATAGATGGTGGTTTTCTTTGCTCTGGCTGCATTTCGTTAAGAACATACACAATGTGAGTGCTTAGAAGACGGAGGGAGACGGTTCTGGAAATCACAGCAGGTGGAAGATTATGAAAAATCTCACTGTCACTAAAGAGTTCTATCCGGGAAACAGTATTCTCATTCATTTGTGATCAAAGGACAGGACAGAGATAAGACTTGATGCTTAGGAAGGTGATTAAATAATTCAAGCATGAATCATGGTTTGAATAAAAATTCAGTTTAAACTTTATAATTTTTAAAGTAAATGGTCCAAAACTGTTAGTCTTTTATGCTACTACCCATGTACAGTGGACTGAATCCAGCCTTTGTACATAGTGGGGAGCTTATTATTATACTTTTAATTCCAGAGGTTAAAATTAATTTGCTGTTTCTAAATAAAATTTTGAATAGATATTTACACCTGGAAAATTGATTTCTTCAAATGCTTTAAGACATGTTGCTATATCAGATACTAAAGAATAAACTGAAATTGAGATATTTTTACCTTTTAAACATGGCAGAGCATTCAACATTGAAAGAGAACAACATGAAGCTGGTTTTTAATTATATTTCCAGTTTATACACTGAGTATTATATCTTTGAGCCTACCAAATTTCTGATTGTCTATGTTTGAAAAATGATTAAACAAACACTTAGCATCAAAGGCATACTCATATTTGTTCAGATTCATGTTGATAATAACCGGTTTTGAATTCATGTAAGTATCTGGAATTGGCCAGCATAAACCAAGATGGTGGCGATGGACCTGAAAAGAAAAAATAAAGAATTAGCTTTAGCCTATATAATCTTTACTCACTTGTAAATCCTCTGAGTGCCTACTAGCTCCCAGGCACTATTTAAGACTCCACTTCATTGAACCTCTTTTTCTTTTTTCATAGCTGTTTTCCTCCTGACATAGTACATGTTCACTTGCTTATTGTCCATCTTCCCCATTAGAATGTAAGCTTCATGAAGCCAGAGACATTGTTTTATTGATTTTGTATTTCCAGCACCTGGGAACATGCCAGGGACCTAACCAGGAGCTCCATAAAAATGCAATGAGTAAGAGTCTAAACACAGAGCCAACTGAAAATGTGGGCAGAAGTCATTCTAACTAAAAGGAATATTATGTGATAGATGGTGGTTTTCTTTGCTCTGGCTGCATTTCGTTAAGAACATACACAATGTGAGTGCTTAGAAGACGGAGGGAGACGGTTCTGGAAATCACAGCAGGTGGAAGATTATGAAAAATCTCACTGTCACTAAAGAGTTCTATCCGGGAAACAGTATTCTCATTCATTTGTGATCAAAGGACAGGACAGAGATAAGACTTGATGCTTAGGAAGGTGATTAAATAATTCAAGCATGAATCATGGTTTGAATAAAAATTAGCAGGTTGGTGAGAAGTGCACAGAAGCAATAGGTGAGACTCTTTCAGAACTGATGACTGGATGTATGAAGGGATGAAGAGAGGTGTTAAAATGATTACCCAAGTTTTTGGCTTCAGTTTGGAGTCTGGGGTTAGTTGGTCTAAACTGGATTAGGTCCAGTGTTGAACATTACAGTGTGAGCCTACATGAAATCAAATAGAAAAGTCCAGGAGACAGAAAGGGCAAAAAATGTAAAATAATTCATTCTGTAAATATTAACTGTCACCTTCGCACTCTCAACAAATTCTATAATCAAGCAAGTTTGAGAAATGCTGATTTACACACACTCATTAATATACCTGTTTCAGAGAACACTAATGTTCAACATGGATTTCCAAGAAGGAATGTGTAGTCTGTGGGGTCTTCCAGACATTTTTATCACTTGAATTCTGAAGCACGTCTAGAAGAACCAATGCCCCACAGTATGAACACATACTGGGAAACACTATGTTACCATGTAAAGATGGTGGCCCATGAGAGGAAAAAACTGAATTACCACATATCAGAATTACTGCAGCCTGTGGAGTATTTTAGAGCCACTTCTACTTTTTATTTTAGAGCCACTTCTACTTTTCTTCAAATACATAAAGTGACATAAGCCCACCGTCATCTTCTGCCTTACCTTGATTAAGCAGCCATCACTGCAGTGCCACACTATTCCTTCAATTTTACCCTCTCTGCAACCTTCAAACCAGGACAACAGGTCACTGTGCTTCAAGGAAGGTAGATTTCTTATTTGAAATGCTCCATGTGGTATGAGAAGATGTAATGGATGCTTCTTGCTTCCTAACCCTAAAATCGTGAACATTTGCTGTTAGCCATACAGAAGCTTTAGAGAAGAGGAGAAAATTTCTCTCTCCAAAGGTATATATATATATAAAAAGGCCTCTTTAAACATTGAGGAATAAAAGTCTGATTCCTTGAAGAGAGATACACTACAACTGCCTTCACTCAAAAGTTGGCACCTTCTCTCACTAAACCTAACTTCTACCTTCATGTGCTCTATACCAGGAGTTGGCAAACTCTGACCTTCAGACCAAACCCAGCCATATGCCTGCTGTTGTACATTATTTCAGTGGAACACAGCCAACACATTCATTTAAGTACTGTCTGTGGTCTCTATCAGAGAAATGGCCCCCAAAACTTAAGTATTTACTACCTAGCCTTTTACAGAAAAGTCCACCAACCACTGCTCTCCACTGCTAGCCGCCTTCAAGGGTCAGTGCTGGCCAAACAGCCACCTTCTATCTGATAACTTGTGCAATTACTGTCTTAGCTTCTTTTCACCTGCCAGTCAGTCTGTTTCTGATCTCTATATAGGATTTTGCTATTACAGCGTTAATGACCTTGGGCCTGTCTTCATCCCCCTCTCAACAATACTCCATAGTGCCCTCAGGACGTGTACTCAAATCATCATGGTATATATTCTGATGCTTGATATGCTAGTCATTGCTAATTCTTCTACTTATTTTACTCTTAGCTGTTATAATTACCTTATCATGAAAAGCAGCCTAAGGGCCCATCGGTAGAGGAGAAGATAAAGATATAGAGTACACACACAGAAAATGGAACATCAAGCATAAATAAAGAATGAAATCCTGCCAACTGAAACAACAGTTAGACCTAAAGGATACTATGCTAAGTGGTATAAGAGACAAAAACTATGACTTCACATATCTGTGGAATCTAAACAACAAAGAACTCAAAGGCTGTAAGTCACTTTAGTGTTGGTTTCTTTCAGTTGAGCCAAGGAAGTTTTCTTTATAAATGACTACTGTGGCTAAACAAGAGAAGATGTAATGGATGCTTCTTGCTTCCTAACCCTAAAATCGTGAACATTTGCTGTTAGCCATACAGAAGCTTTAGAGAAGAGGAGAAAATTTCTCTCTCCAAAGGTATATATATATATAAAAAGGCCTCTTTAAACATTGAGGAATAAAAGTCTGATTCCTTGAAGAGAGATACACTACAACTGCCTTCACTCAAAAGTTGGCACCTTCTCTCACTAAACCTAACTTCTACCTTCATGTGCTCTATACCAGGAGTTGGCAAACTCTGACCTTCAGACCAAACCCAGCCATATGCCTGCTGTTGTACATTATTTCAGTGGAACACAGCCAACACATTCATTTAAGTACTGTCTGTGGTCTCTATCAGAGAAATGGCCCCCAAAACTTAAGTATTTACTACCTAGCCTTTTACAGAAAAGTCCACCAACCACTGCTCTCCACTGCTAGCCGCCTTCAAGGGTCAGTGCTGGCCAAACAGCCACCTTCTATCTGATAACTTGTGCAATTACTGTCTTAGCTTCTTTTCACCTGCCAGTCAGTCTGTTTCTGATCTCTATATAGGATTTTGCTATTACAGCGTTAATGACCTTGGGCCTGTCTTCATCCCCCTCTCAACAATACTCCATAGTGCCCTCAGGACGTGTACTCAAATCATCATGGTATATATTCTGATGCTTGATATGCTAGTCATTGCTAATTCTTCTACTTATTTTACTCTTAGCTGTTATAATTACCTTATCATGAAAAGCAGCCTAAGGGCCCATCGGTAGAGGAGAAGATAAAGATATAGAGTACACACACAGAAAATGGAACATCAAGCATAAATAAAGAATGAAATCCTGCCAACTGAAACAACAGTTAGACCTAAAGGATACTATGCTAAGTGGTATAAGAGACAAAAACTATGACTTCACATATCTGTGGAATCTAAACAACAAAGAACTCAAAGGCTGTAAGTCACTTTAGTGTTGGTTTCTTTCAGTTGAGCCAAGGAAGTTTTCTTTATAAATGACTACTGTGGCTAAACAAGAGAAAGGCTTTACTTACCGTATGGATTTCCATTAATATTGGTTCCTATAAGCTCCAGTGTTTGTTCTAAGAGATCTGAGAGAGGCACAGCACTGATTTCCAAAAGGCCAGGATCATCAGGATGATGCCTCAGTACCAGAGCGACTTCAAACTCATAGTTCACTACAGAGGAATGCCAGCAGTACTGTTTGTTGTTTTTCTCCACTGGTACCCAACCTACCATTTAAAGAAAGAAGTGTTGTGGTTTTTTTCTTTCTTAAATTGAATTGTTTTTCTCTGGATTAAGACCTACGATAATTTTCATTCTTGTTACAAATGTTCTGTATTTTCTGGATGTCCTGTCACACACAGGTATCTTTCAACATCAGTGGAGGTGTTAAGTTTTACTACTTTGTAAATCATACTCTTTTTCTTTAACAGTAAGGTCACTTGATTCTGCTAAGGAATTAACCTGCTTGATTATTTAGTACAGAGTACCCAGAAATCTTTTAAAAGAAAATTCATATTTTTAGTAACTGACTACCATTCTAAGACACCACACTGAAACCTTTCTTTGATTTTCTCTCTACTTTCTCTCCAGGCTCAGGGACAATAGACAGATGCAAGTGTTCCACAGTTTATTTTATTGTTCCAGTATTTATCAAACAGTCTACTGATTCTGCATTTATTGAATACTATTCCCTTCCCACATTTACTGAATGCTATTCTTTTCCTAATTCCTGTTGCCCAATTAGGCTTCCTTGTTATGGAGAATTCCCTACCAAAAAAAAGAAACAGACTAGGACATAAACACTACTATGACTAATACATCTTTGGTATTCACTATTCACCCAGACTACTGTAATAACCTCTTTGCTGGTCTACTATCTCCAACTCCCTACCCAACTTTTATCGTAGTTTGATTTGCTGTACCTCTGCTTAATAATCCATCTTCAGGATAAACTTCAAAGGCCTTTAGACAGAATACAAAGCCCTTTAAGATCTGAGTCCATTCCACATCTCCAGGCTGTACTTTTATAACCTCGTTATAAACATTCCAGTCACACTAAGGTGCTATTCAAAATTTCCAAAAGACGCAATGACCTTTCCCCTTTGTGGAAGTTTGCCTAAGATGACCTTCTCTCTTCCCTTGCCAACTAACTTCCTGGTTCTTGAGCTTCAGTATGAATGTCCACAATCCTTCGATACCTCAACTAACCACCACAGGTTGAACTAAGAGTTCTTGTCTCCAATTGTACCTTGTGTATTATTTCCTTTTAGTTCTTGTGTGTATTAGTCACTCAGTCGTGCCAAGTCTTTGCAGCCCTCCAGACAAGAATACTGGAGAGAGCTGCCATTCTCTTCTCCAGGGGACCTTCCCAATCCCGGGATTCAACCTGGATCTTCTGCACTGCAGGAAGATTCTTTACCATCTGAGCCACCAGGAAAGCCACTTTTCCACATTAAAATATATGCATATTGTTATCCTCAGTCTTAAAAAGTAAAGACTTAATATCCCATTTTAGACTAACTTGATTGTATCATCTTTCCTGACAGCACTTCAAGGCTATTGCCACTTAATGTTTCATTAATTTTTACAGACTACAGGTAGTAAACTGTCTGTCTGAGAAAACAGTGTAAACCTGACAGGACATTCTTGATAAGAAACATCTTTGGTATAAATACCATAAAGAACCATATTAAAATTAAATTCTATAATTTCCAATTGAATGTAGCTTTTCTTTTTACTAGTAAACACAAAACTGTATTTTAGGATAGATCCAATAATACCAGGAATGTGTCCATTTTCATCAGGCATCGGATTCCCATTTAATTGTTCTATTTCCTTCGCTGGTATCCAGCACTCTGGAACAGGTTTGAAGTCCTCCTCAACATTCCAAAAAAATTCTAAAAGAGTTAAATAATCTTATGTGTGGTGATACTTTAAAAAATACAAGACACTGAATAAACTCAAAGTGGGAACATGTAATGGACCCCATAACATCAGGTACTGTATTAATTAGTCTCCATTCATTACCACATTGTCAATTTCTTAGGACTAAGGTACTAACACTTTAAATTTTCAATTTTTGAACCCACCACCATCTGTAACAGTAGATAACAGTCTAACTAAAGCAGCTAATGTTCCAGTATGTGTAGATTCATGGTGAATTTCTAATGCACTATGAACACAAATATATAAAGATTATATATATAAATGAGTGGGTATATAATGATATATCTACTTATATAATAAAGGCATTTAATGTTATAATTAAATTTATTAATAATCCTTTGAGATCTATGCCTGATTTATAAAATTACCTAGTTGTCTTAGGAAGACAAAACCAAAATATGTCATTCATTATAATATATGTACAGTAATTTGTATGTTTTAATAAAACTGACATACTACAAGGAAGAGTCACAGAAATGTTATGAAAATACCATAGTAAGAAATAAGACAAAAATTTCAACTTAAATCATGAAAAGTTTTCACGAAAAAAAGAGGACCCACTAACCTTTCGAGTTTTGTTTTGAATGTAGAAAATTTTTAAATCTTTTCTCAGCTGATTTGTTAGGTTTCCTATCTAGCCGAGCCCAAAGGTATGGTTGACCTAAAAAATAATAAAAGGAAAAAAAAATTTAAGAGGCAAACAGTAAAATTTAGCTAGAACATTTCAGTATAAACTTTCAGTAACGATCATCTTCTACTGTCTGTCTGAGAAAACAGTGTAAACCTGACAGGACATTCTTGATAAGAAACATCTTTGGTATAAATACCATAAAGAACCATATTAAAATTAAATTCTATAATTTCCAATTGAATGTAGCTTTTCTTTTTACTAGTAAACACAAAACTGTATTTTAGGATAGATCCAATAATACCAGGAATGTGTCCATTTTCATCAGGCATCGGATTCCCATTTAATTGTTCTATTTCCTTCGCTGGTATCCAGCACTCTGGAACAGGTTTGAAGTCCTCCTCAACATTCCAAAAAAATTCTAAAAGAGTTAAATAATCTTATGTGTGGTGATACTTTAAAAAATACAAGACACTGAATAAACTCAAAGTGGGAACATGTAATGGACCCCATAACATCAGGTACTGTATTAATTAGTCTCCATTCATTACCACATTGTCAATTTCTTAGGACTAAGGTACTAACACTTTAAATTTTCAATTTTTGAACCCACCACCATCTGTAACAGTAGATAACAGTCTAACTAAAGCAGCTAATGTTCCAGTATGTGTAGATTCATGGTGAATTTCTAATGCACTATGAACACAAATATATAAAGATTATATATATAAATGAGTGGGTATATAATGATATATCTACTTATATAATAAAGGCATTTAATGTTATAATTAAATTTATTAATAATCCTTTGAGATCTATGCCTGATTTATAAAATTACCTAGTTGTCTTAGGAAGACAAAACCAAAATATGTCATTCATTATAATATATGTACAGTAATTTGTATGTTTTAATAAAACTGACATACTACAAGGAAGAGTCACAGAAATGTTATGAAAATACCATAGTAAGAAATAAGACAAAAATTTCAACTTAAATCATGAAAAGTTTTCACGAAAAAAAGAGGACCCACTAACCTTTCGAGTTTTGTTTTGAATGTAGAAAATTTTTAAATCTTTTCTCAGCTGATTTGTTAGGTTTCCTATCTAGCCGAGCCCAAAGGTATGGTTGACCTAAAAAATAATAAAAGGAAAAAAAAATTTAAGAGGCAAACAGTAAAATTTAGCTAGAACATTTCAGTATAAACTTTTTCAGTAAACACGGGGATCATCTTCTACAAGAGAAGAAATGCAAAAGACGAAATATGCAGGATAAGAGACATCCTACTTAACAGTACCTGATGTTGTAGTAAGCCTGTTTCTGATTAAAGAATGACAGAGATGAGATTAAAAAACAAATGCGACCCTTTCATAAGGATATCCCACAGACCTATCAGATGCTACAATTTGTGAGAAACTGAAGCTATCGCTATACTAAATGGAAACATAACCAGAAAACTGTATTGACACCTCCCCTGAAACATAACTATGTTATGTTAGGAGGGTTAATTTCCAAAAATGTGGAGTGAAGCTAAACTATTTTGCATGGCTCTGGCCCGTGAGCTCAAGATGTGGAACATAATAGTAATAATAGCAATAGTAAT
The DNA here is from genome assembly GCA_022376925.1 of Tragulus kanchil. NCBI lineage: Eukaryota > Metazoa > Chordata > Mammalia > Artiodactyla > Tragulidae > Tragulus > Tragulus kanchil. Next base: position 236,022,163 of record JAIOJX010000004.1, on the reverse strand, counting down.
AGCATAATAGTAATGCTTTGCGGTCAGGGATCTGAGAAGTTTCAGGGCATTCTTTATTGACAACAGTGAGACCAATGAGTTGCACCTGATCTCTGTGAGCCTCCTGGAGAACCACTGCTGAGGAAGACGACTTCATGACCAACAAAATATAAAAATCCCCAGCTGAGACTCCATTTCAGATTCCCTGCTTCTGAGGTGTTCCCTGCCTACATCAGTGGTGGTCCCTGATTTAGGAAAGTGTGTCCTTCCTGGGTTTGTCAGGAAAGTGGAGGAGATGAGGGAGGACCACAGACACTCTCCTGGTCTCACCAGACCCTTGGCTGTGAGCATCTTTGCTTGTGATGCACTTCCTTCAAGTGCCCTTGCTATACTGCCTACCCTGTGCCTGTACTTGTGGATTTGCAAGCACTGCCACTCTGGGTTCTGTTATGTTTTCTTTAGCAATACAATCTTGTTTACCTGCTACCTTTATACTGATACATAATTAGACAGTGATACACACTGAAGTTTCTTGATATGTGCCTGTGTGCTAAGTTGCTTCAGTTGTGTCTAACTCTTTGGGACCACATGGACTGTAGCCTATCAGGCTCCTCTGTCCATGGGATTTTCCAGGCAAAAATCCTGGAGTGGGTAGCCAGGGGATCCTTCAGGGGGTCTTCCTGACCAGGGAACCCGCATCTCTTATCTCTCCTTTATTGGCAGGCGGGTTCTTTACCACTAACGCCACTTGTACTATAAATATAAAGCCCTCCCAAAAAAATCGTTCACAGTTTCTTCAAATATGTAAATCAGAGTTATTTTAAAAAGTACTGATTACAGCTGGGATAGGCATTCTACATTACTTATTAGCTATATCAAAAAATAATATGAAAAATCAGATTAAAACTACATTGTCATTTCTGTTGAATGGATCTTTTGTTCTTATGGCTACTACCAAAAAAATAGAAAGTAACAATTATTGCTGAGGATGTGGGGAAGCTGGAAGCCTTCTACATTCCTGGTAGGAATATAAACAGTGCAGTTGCTACAGAAAACAGTATGACAGTTCCTCAAGAAAAAAAAAAAAGAATTCTATATGCTCCAGCTATTTCACTTTTGGATATATACCCTAAAGAACTGAAAGCAAGATTCAAAGAGTTATTTGTACACCGTGTTCATAGCACCACTGTTCACAATAGCCAATAGGCGGGAAGCATCCCAGGTATACACTGATGAAGGGTACACACACACAATTATGTGGTATCCATAAACTTGTATCTACATACAACATTATTCACTCTTTTATAAAGGAAGGAAATTCTGACACGTACTACAACACGGATGAATCTGAAGGACAATATGCTAAGTGAAATAAGCCAGTCGTGAAATGACAAATACTGTTAAGATTCCACTTACATGAGTTACCTAGAGTAGGCAAAATCCTAGAGAGAGTATGTGAGATGCGGAGTTGTTAAATGGTTGTATAAAGTTTCAGCTCTGCAAGATGAAAAGAGTTCTGGAGATGGACGGTGTTGACAGCATCACCGTTAGTGCTGTGCACACTACGCTGAGCTGTACACTTGACAATGGCTAACACGGCGAGAACTGTTACACATATATACCAAAGTGCATTAGTTTCATAATAACTAAAAATGAAAGATGCACTTCAGAAGTGATTTCTTCATATGAAGAATGTATCCAATATGCATTTAACTGTTTTATCACTCTTGCTGGAATTGAGAATTTCAATATTCAGAAAGAAAAAAAAAATCACACAGGTTATTTCTCTTCCATTTTTTTCTGTAACACAACTGACAATTTCCATTTGAGTTTCTACATCTTTTAAAGTACGTTAAATTGAAACAAATTAGAGACACGATACAATAATACAATGGAATCAGCACTGGGATCCTAGAAGAACAACAACTTTAGGGTCAGATAAACCTAGGTCCTATCACCAGTTGTGCCTTCATTAATTATATGGTTTTGAACAAATGATTTATGTTCTCTGAGCTTCGGCTTCCATTTCTGTGAAACAGGACAGGCTTATTACGCAGATTAGATAAAGATAACTCATATAAAGCATTTATCATACTGTCTGGCCCTTAATCAATATTAAGTAAACACTAGTTATCTTCCTTTCTTCCCCCAAGATACAATGATACAATAAGTAAGTATATCAACTGTGACTTTATTGTTTTCCTATTATACTTAAATTTCTAAGGGTTTACGAAGAGCACTTTAGATATATAGTTTAAGTTACTAAGAAAAACAGTATTTGTAGTACAGCTTTATTTTACCTTTGTAGTTAGTAACATAACAACATGTTCCATCCACTTTTTCTGTTGGAATTGCATTGTATATATCTGCATCTAATGCCTTGTGACTTATAGTTTCAGTTGCCAAAACTTTAAATGGCTTAAAAAAGAGAAAGAGAAAACTGGTTTAAGATAAACAGCCTCTATGCCTTCACACACACTCACCTGCAAGTTCTTAATTTCATGAGTTCTAAGGCAGGAGTTTCCTTCAAAGTATTTCTCCTGTGAAGCTCTTACAAATCACCTCCTCTCCTATGCTATCACAACAGTACCCGTTTATCCACCCATATTTGTTAATTACAGTTGACTAGACCAACATAGGTTTGAACTCCATGGGACCATTTATATGTTTTCGTTTCTTCCAGTAGTAAACATTACAGCACTACACACATTCACGGTTGAATCCTGGATGCAGAACTCTGGCTATAGAAGGAACTTTAATATAAGGGCCAACCTTAACCACAAGTTATACTCGGATTTTAGGGGATCGGGGCTCCTAACCCTGGTATTGATCATAGGCCGATTGTATTCACATGTTTCTTTATCCACCATAATGAGCTTGACACCAGGAACCATGTCCCATGCAGAGGTGTATCCCTAGCTCAGGTGCTGAGTGAGTTCATTTATTTGACAATCATGTGCTAAATGCCTCCTGTAGGTTAAGAACTGTCCTCTGCACTGGGATAGAGGTGAACAAAAAAGGACCCGCCTTCGGCGGAACGCTAATTTTAAGGAAGGAGACAACAGTAACAAAATGCATAATCTAATGCTCAGTGTGTTAAGTGCTAAGGAGAAATGGGCACCCTTATTACAGATTAGATAAAGATAACTCATATAAAGCATTTATCATACTGTCTGGCCCTTAATCAATATTAAGTAAACACTAGTTATCTTCCTTTCTTCCCCCAAGATACAATGATACAATAAGTAAGTATATCAACTGTGACTTTATTGTTTTCCTATTATACTTAAATTTCTAAGGGTTTACGAAGAGCACTTTAGATATATAGTTTAAGTTACTAAGAAAAACAGTATTTGTAGTACAGCTTTATTTTACCTTTGTAGTTAGTAACATAACAACATGTTCCATCCACTTTTTCTGTTGGAATTGCATTGTATATATCTGCATCTAATGCCTTGTGACTTATAGTTTCAGTTGCCAAAACTTTAAATGGCTTAAAAAAGAAAGAAAACTGGTTTAAGATAAACAGCCTCTATGCCTTCACACACACTCACCTGCAAGTTCTTAATTTCATGAGTTCTAAGGCAGGAGTTTCCTTCAAAGTATTTCTCCTGTGAAGCTCTTACAAATCACCTCCTCTCCTATGCTATCACAACAGTACCCGTTTATCCACCCATATTTGTTAATTACAGTTGACTAGACCAACATAGGTTTGAACTCCATGGGACCATTTATATGTTTTCGTTTCTTCCAGTAGTAAACATTACAGCACTACACACATTCACGGTTGAATCCTGGATGCAGAACTCTGGCTATAGAAGGAACTTTAATATAAGGGCCAACCTTAACCACAAGTTATACTCGGATTTTAGGGGATCGGGGCTCCTAACCCTGGTATTGATCATAGGCCGATTGTATTCACATGTTTCTTTATCCACCATAATGAGCTTGACACCAGGAACCATGTCCCATGCAGAGGTGTATCCCTAGCTCAGGTGCTGAGTGAGTTCATTTATTTGACAATCATGTGCTAAATGCCTCCTGTAGGTTAAGAACTGTCCTCTGCACTGGGATAGAGGTGAACAAAAAAGGACCCGCCTTCGGCGGAACGCTAATTTTAAGGAAGGAGACAACAGTAACAAAATGCATAATCTAATGCTCAGTGTGTTAAGTGCTAAGGAGAAAAATGGGCACCCTTTCAGCTTTATCAGTTTTAAGAGCTTTATCTGTTTGCATATTTAACTTACGAAAAATCGACTGTCAGGGAGCCAAAGGAGCATCTGGAGAAAAAGACAGTTGCTACCAACTTCGTAATTTATTTTCACTTATGAGAAAGACCATGCCACCGTTTTTATCAAAAGAAAGCCCCGTACCCTAGGCCGTCCTCGCGAAACCTGCAGAACATCCAGGGGTGCAGGGCGGCTCCACCGCGCCAGGAAGCGCCCGCCAGGTTCAAACGCAGCCCGTTTCAAGGGGAGGAGCCCACCCGCGGCCCCCCGCGGGCTCCGCGCTCCCTGGTACCTGATGCTCCCTTTTGGTGGAAGGCTCCTCTTTCACCTCTGTTACAAAGACACACGGCATTTTCCGCTGCACCGACCCGAGACGCCTCATGGCGGGTCCTCGGGCAGTGAAATTGGAGAGCGCCCTTCCGAGCAGCGCCGGGTCCTGACTGCTGGAGCGCTCAGAGCGGTCAGCAGCGCTGCTCAAGCCACGTACCTTCCGTGCGCGGGTCGGGCAGCCACGCTCACGAGCTCCGCGGTACAGAGCGTGGGCCGGGGACGCACGCCCGGAAACGGCCTCTTGGCCGCGGAGCCTCCTGGGAGTTGTAGTGCGAGAGCCGAGGTCGCTCCGTGGGTCTCTCGCGAGCGTCCCTCGGGGTTCTGAGGACCATGAAAATAGAAAGATCCGTTTCTGGTGTGTGCGTCTGTGTGTGCGTACTGCAGCCGATGATATTTATGAAAATTAAATGTTATCAAACGATAAATAGTGAATCATTTCAGGTAGCGATTTAACACCATTTTGATGACACCTATTTGCCTGTTCCCTTTAATATGTTCCTGGGGGAAGCACTGTAGAAGCATAGAATTATCCGGAGGCATCTCAAGGTGAAATGAAAAGCAATTTCCCAGGAAAAATGTTAGAAAACGCTACAATTAAAAAAAAACTACCTGGGACCAAAAGAAAAGAAAATTACTGTTAGGAATGGTCAAAATTGGTTCTGGTAGGTTTTTTTCTCCTCCCCTCCTCCCCTCAAAGTGAATGCAGAGTTTAACTTTAGACCAGTCCCAGTCCACAGGAATACCAACAACCAGGTTTCAGTCTCAATTTTTTCATAGGAATCTCCTTTACCTTAGTTAAGTATGAGCTCCAATAGAGTCCGAATGGCTTGAGTACTTGTCATCAATCAACTGCAGAACTAAAAACAGCTCTGACTTATTTCTCAAAAGAATTTCAGAGGGTAAGTAATAACAGTCAATGACTAAAAAAAAAAAAAAAAAAAAAAATTAGTAATAGTAGCTTTTCTCACTGAAGCTAATAGTCCTAGTAGGGGGTTTTGATTGCTGCCATCTTTAGGTGCTTAAACAAAGCCCAAACCTTATAATTGTCTTATCTGCAGGTGTCAAAGTGCCCGGAAGTTTCCTGATTTAGCCGTCAGAAAATTAAACGACTCAATTTCATTTGGAGGTATCTATGTACAAAGGAATTCCCAAAGAATAAAATATCCCTCTAATATATATGACTTATCTGGAATCATACATTATCTGTAAACACCACAACTCTGTGAAAGTAAAAAGTAAAATAAAATTTACGGGGGCGGGGGGTGAAAACAACTGATGTGAGATCCTGGGACCAGAAATGTCTTAGCATTTCGTAGTCAAAAATCAGTGACTTTTTGTTCCTCCAGAGGAATCCTAAATAGGAGCTTGTTTCATGGGACTCAAGGAGACAACAATGAAATAACCCTTAAAACTTACGACTGTCATTTCCCAAACTGCCATAGAATCTTTCAGGTCCAGCCTTCTATCATTTCTGAAAAAAGATCATCTTCCAGAACATTCCACTTCCTATTTGAAAGTAGCAGCAAAGCTAACCAGTTTTTTAAGAAGCACTCTTATTTGTAATGCTTTGATTTCATCAGTGCCTGGAGTAAAGGCTCTAGCAAAAACGGGGTAGTTCAACACAAGGGATAACTACAGGATCAGTTCACACTGACAATTTAGATTTCTACTCTGACCGATAGCAGTCAGCCCCTTTGCCTGATTCTCTTAAGTCTGAAGAGCCAGCCAGGACGGACTACCAGCCTTAGTATTTAAAGTGGTGTTAAAGGATTATATAATCAGGAAGAAAGACTTTTTTCTCTGATGTGTTGGTGTACTGATATGAACCCCAAAATGAGAGATTCAGTGCAGAGTATGCCTTGGTCAGCGCACGTGCACACACACACACACAAAACAATTTTCAGGCCAACTCTGAATTGTGCAGTCAAAATTTCTCACAACTCTTCTTTACTCATTACAGACAGAAAAGAATCAACCTGGGTGTGGTCATAGCTTTGCATCAAAAACTAGAATGATTTTCACAACATGAAAGAAGTGAACAGACTAAGGAAAAGGTGGAAGAAAGGGGTTAGAAAGAGAATTAGAAAAAAGAAGGAAGAAATTAGGGTTCCAGGTATGCTGAAGACTACCAAAACACATGGATATATGTGGGTTTGATGTGTTTTTGTTGTTTCAAATGGAATATAGTCATTCAAAACTAACTTCGAGGTAAAAGCAATTCTTCAGCCTTTCTCCTATGTAAAACATGGATCCTCACAATGGCTTTAATCATGATGTTAATGTAATCATGCGATAATGGTATTTGGTAACAGTAGCTGAAGATAGTCCAATGCTGCTGTTAAGTTCATGGGTGGAGATAAAGTTTATCTGGAGGCAAAGACCATTTTAAAGATGTATTTTAGGGGTGGCTTTCCCAGTAAGCTATGTGCTTGAGATGGGTGCATTGTCAGAAAGTTAGAAGGAAGGGCATAGCAAAAGTTGAAATACTAGATTTTTCTATATATCATTGCTAATATTTCCCAGGGTTTAGTCAAGTCATTATTCTCTTCATTTACTTCCAGTGCTGCATGGCTTTCATTATTTTTCCTTATTTATAATTATAGGTGAATAACTCTTTTCCAAATTTTAGCCAACTTCCTAGATTTTTATCCGAAAGCAGTGGATTCAAAAGTTCATACCAACTTAGTCTGTTTTACTTAACAAAAATGAATATATGCCTTGATCTTTTAAATTTCCAATTAAAAGTAAAATAGGATTTAAAAATACGTTTTGATCTACTGTAATTTCTTATTTCTAAGTTACCTACTATGAATATTTTTATTAATTTTTGCTAGGTTCTAGTTTTTAGTAAAGATACTAAGATGAAGAAAGACCTCAGTAACTGCTGATTGCAATGCCTCATCCTGGGAATCAGAGTACTTCATTTTGTTTTCAACAAATTCTCAAAATTTGCAAGCATTCGGAAACTTTCTGCTATAGGAAGAAGCTATTCCCCTTTTAATTATGGATTAAGAATGAATGGAATATAGCTACAAGATGAATAAGTAGTTCAATTTATTTTCAGGTACCTATTAAATATCCCAATCTGAATGATTTTTTCCAAATCAGTGGATAGTGGTGAGTACACAATTTTGTTTTTATCTTGAAATATAGATAGCATATTTACCTACACAAAAATTTAGTTTGTTTTCAAATCATACATAAGAATAGAGTCTAGAAAATAATTAACTTTTGAAATACTTAATATGAAAGTATGAGCTAGTTTATATCTATATTTAATCAGAACATTGAAGGATAAAATATACTATTTTATTTGTATTAGTTTTTCCAGTCGATGTACTAAATTGGGTTAACAGAAATACTGTACAGTATTGAATAAGGTACAGCCTACAGTTAGATGTGAGGTCATTTATGATGAGCAAACAATGGATTACATAACAATGAAGAAAGTTCTGAAAGTTTCGGTTTGTGTGCTCACTAGCAACCACTTTCAACATTTCTGCAAAGCTAGAGAAGGTATCTTCTAATTTAAATTTCTTTAAGAATTGTCTATTGTGTAATATACTGTCAACAGGAGGTCAGTTTTAAAGGAATACTACTGAAAGCCTGAAAGACTGTGGAAAAGAAATTCTTTTTTTCCCCTTACACACTGATAGTTCTTATATTTGCATTTCTGTAATTTTTATATTAAAAAACATTGGATTAGCAGGAAGAGAGTTGAAAATGGCAGAAGTTGGGAATGACTGCTATTTCTTTTTTAATTCCACATGCATAAAGGTAAATATTGTACAATTTATGGTACTTGACATGCTTAAGCTTCTTAGTAGAAGGAAGGAAAATATGACAATGTATTTGCATTTCTGAATCAAAATTTACTATTTTCCCCAAAAATATCATACATATTTAAAATCTGAAGTAAAACAGTATGTAGTTCTGATATGTTGAGTTTCTCCAAGGAAATCTGGGATAATTTAAAATTATCTGAAACTAATTTCTGTATGCCAGTTATATGACAATGGGTTTTTTATCCTCATGTGGCACTTTTGCCTGTACGATGGCTCCTTAAAGCATCAGTTACTAATATTGAAGCATATGGTATATCATACTGTTTTGGTTGATGTGATTCCAGCACTACAAACTCAAATCGTTCAATTCAGGTCACAATCAAACTCAGTTTCAGCTCAGTTCAGTTCAGTCACTCAGTCGTGTCAACTCTTTGAGACTCCATGCACACACCCTATTTTCAAACTTATTAATGAAATTACTGAATTTTCCCCTCTCAAAGTAACAGTAAATAACTAATATCATGGAAAAGTGGAGGGGGGGAAGTAATACAAACAAAATGGCCAGACAAGAATTGAAGTTTATAAAGTTAAAATGGGAAAAAATAAGTGATTTTGATTAGTGAATCTCAGTGAAACCAAATAAATGTAACCAAATTAAGGCTTTGGAGGTTCATGTTCATGTCAGAATGAACACTGTGAAAGACATGCTGTGTTTTGTTTAAAGCATTTCATCTCTGCTGGGACAACTGAATGGAGTCAAACCTCTTAGACTATAAGAATTAGATCTGCTTCTATTACCTGTTACTTTAAGATTAAACCCTGGAATGATAAAAATTAATATGATTTATATTCTATGTGGGCAGAGAGTTCATCTATTTCACAGCTGTATCCTCACTTAGTAAGTTCTCAATAAATAAGTAAATAAATAAATAATAATAGCAATCACATTAACTTACCTCCAATAATTTTTACAACAATCTGTGAGAAGGACATTTAATTCCCTTTTTACAAATGAGAAAACTGAGGCATAGAGAAAGTGAGTAATGGTTTTATTTTGTGATTATAGGCAAAAATAGAGTCAGGCACTCAAATACTGGTTTATCTGGCTCCTGTCCAGTATCCTGGACTATGAGATCTACAGATCCACCTGAAAAGGGAGAGAGAGTGAAGGCAGACAGAATGAAGGTGGAAAAAAGGAACAACCCTGAAACTTGTCAAAAAAGAAATGAGCTTAATAGGATATTTTTACTTTTATTCTGTGTTATCCACCCTTGCCCCAAAAGGCAATGGCATGCATTTTTCACGGCTGTGGATCCGTGTGTGAAATACATAAAATAAGAAAAATATAGCAACCCATTAAAATAATCCACATCTGCTTTTGTTGGGATATAATGATATAAATGTATAAACGTATAAGCACTATTGTTTGTAGACCAAGGATTGCTGCTGCTTAGTCACTTGAGTCATGTCTGACTCTGTGTGACCCCATGGACTGCTGCAGCCCATCAGGTTCCTTCGTCCATGGAATTCTCTAGGCAAACCGGAGATGAATGCCATGCCCTCTCAGGGATCCTCCCAAAAATTACTGAATTTTCCCTCTCAAAGTAACAGTAATATCATGGAAAAGTGGAGGGGGGGAAGTAATACAAACAAAATGGCCAGACAAGAATTGAAGTTTATAAAGTTAAAATGGGAAAAAATAAGTGATTTTGATTAGTGAATCTCAGTGAAACCAAATAAATGTAACCAAATTAAGGCTTTGGAGGTTCATGTTCATGTCAGAATGAACACTGTGAAAGACATGCTGTGTTTTGTTTAAAGCATTTCATCTCTGCTGGGACAACTGAATGGAGTCAAACCTCTTAGACTATAAGAATTAGATCTGCTTCTATTACCTGTTACTTTAAGATTAAACCCTGGAATGATAAAAATTAATATGATTTATATTCTATGTGGGCAGAGAGTTCATCTATTTCACAGCTGTATCCTCACTTAGTAAGTTCTCAATAAATAAGTAAATAAATAAATAATAATAGCAATCACATTAACTTACCTCCAATAATTTTTACAACAATCTGTGAGAAGGACATTTAATTCCCTTTTTACAAATGAGAAAACTGAGGCATAGAGAAAGTGAGTAATGGTTTTATTTTGTGATTATAGGCAAAAATAGAGTCAGGCACTCAAATACTGGTTTATCTGGCTCCTGTCCAGTATCCTGGACTATGAGATCTACAGATCCACCTGAAAAGGGAGAGAGAGTGAAGGCAGACAGAATGAAGGTGGAAAAAAGGAACAACCCTGAAACTTGTCAAAAAAGAAATGAGCTTAATAGGATATTTTTACTTTTATTCTGTGTTATCCACCCTTGCCCCAAAAGGCAATGGCATGCATTTTTCACGGCTGTGGATCCGTGTGTGAAATACATAAAATAAGAAAAATATAGCAACCCATTAAAATAATCCACATCTGCTTTTGTTGGGATATAATGATATAAATGTATAAACGTATAAGCACTATTGTTTGTAGACCAAGGATTGCTGCTGCTTAGTCACTTGAGTCATGTCTGACTCTGTGTGACCCCATGGACTGCTGCAGCCCATCAGGTTCCTTCGTCCATGGAATTCTCTAGGCAAACCGGAGATGAATGCCATGCCCTCCTCCAGGGGATCCTCCCAATCCAGGGAAATAACCCGGGTCTCCTGCATTGCAGGCAGATTCCTCACCACTGAGCCATCAAGGAAGCCCTACACACACACATAAACATATACGTACATACATATGTATATTTGTGACCCTATCGCTTACACATGGTTGGAGTGGAGTCTTAATTGGCTCAATGAGGCGACTGCCAAGTCAACGCATTATACTGGAAGATACTTTTCTGTAATATTTTCACTCAAAAACTGGAACAATTGTGTCCTGGATTGGACATTTTCACTCCACAAAGAAGGCCTAGAAAGATGCTTTTCTCTGCGAAGTTTGCCAGCCTTCTCCATCCCTGGAATTTTCCAGGCAAGAATACTGGAGTGGGTTACCATTTCCTTCTCCAATCAAGAGCATAAAGCATATGTATAATGTAACTTAGCACAATGTGCTAATTAGTCAAAATTCCACAATAAAATCAAGTTTCATGCTTCATTCACTTTCCCTCTATAAACACATTTAAGAGTATGTCCATAATCTGAGCAAGAAAATAAGTGTCTAATAAAAGTAATGATTAATAGAGATCATCTCCACAAATAGAATATGCGTGATAATTCTTTAAAAAAATTCTGGTTTTCTTAAGAAAAATTAAATCCTTCTGTCATTAGATTATGATCAAGAGCATCACTGATCTTTTTAAATTTATCCTGGTGAGTTATATGGATTAACTGATAACAGGAAGGAGAATTTTATCAGTGACTCATGGAATGCCCTATTTAATCATTAGGTTATTTTATCAGTCTCTCACTAAAATTAGATTAATTTGCTAAAATTTAGACTCTATGGTTTTGTATTGTTTTCAATTTGATCTCATATTTTCTTTAGTTGTTTAGTAATCTGTTAGACACTGAAATTTGTATATTGAATTTTCTACACTGTTGACTTTTTTTTTCAGGGTTCCCAGTGCCGATTCCGACACTGTGAAGAGGCCCTTGGCAGTGACACTGTGTGCTCATTATGGAGAGAGGGAAAATGTTTAGACCCAGTTTGCAGATTTAGACACATGGAAATGCAGGTAGAATTACTCAACATCATCATTTCTTAAAAGCATCTCCCTTTGATAATATTGAACTATACTATTATACAACATAATAGAGGAGATTTTTTTTCTCTCATTACTTAATTTTAGGCATTGTGCACTTGGCTCAGCTCAAATCCTTTTAAAAAAAGATGATGATCAAGTGTGTTTGAGGAATACTCATTGCATCTTTTAAATAACAGAGCTTAGAAACACTCAAAGCCTAGAAATACACATGACCCTAAATCAGCAAATTACAGCAGTTTTTGTCACATTGTGTTGTGTTGTAGCACATTGTATTTATCATGATTATGGCATCTGATCATTACATTTCCTCCACCTCCTTTATCTAGCAAAACTGCAGCATTTCATGCTTCTGGGAAACTCAACCTCTTGGTTGTGTGAAGATCAGTTGTATATTTTACCACAGCAAACCTCGAAATATCAATGGATTATTTTTGCCACCAAGTAGCAGTGAGTATATGTTTTGAATAACATGGATATACCATATTGTAATCTGATTTTGGAGTAGCAGCATAGTATGACACATTAAATAAAGTATAACAGTATGAGTAACACAGTTTAACAGCCAGTGAATGATTTGGTATGCTCCCTGTAAATGTGCAGAAACCTGTCTCATACGTGGAGAGAGCAAGGGCATGCTCTGGTTTGCACACATCTGCTTCTAGAAGAGAAGCTTAACGGTGTGGTTCTTCCTAGGACTTCATTTGTGGAGATGATGCAATACAATTGTTGCAAAATAAGTGGCACCCTTCATTCCATATTCTTCTGAGGATCTACTGTGCGGTTAACCTTAAACTAAGTTATGGGAAGGGGAGATGGAAGACTCCATGTCCTTTAACAGTAAATGGCAAGAAACTCGCTTAAAAAGTTGGGAGTGTAGGTTTCTCTGATTGTATAGCCACTCTACTCTCCTGCTGTGACCACCATAAGACATGTCCTTGGCTAAGTTCTCTAGGGATACATTTTATTATTCTCATTTATAAGGCATCACTTCATGGCAAATAGATGGGCAAACAATGGAAACAGTGACAGACTTTATTTTCTTGGGTTCCAAAATCACTGTAAATGGTGACTGCAGCCATGAAATTAAAAGATGTTCACTCCTTGGAAGAAAAGCTATGACAAACCTAGACAGTGCATTCAAAAGCAGAGACATTACTTTGTTGACAAAAGTCCATATAGTCAAAGCTTTGGTTTTCCAAATAGTCATCTATGGATATGAGATTTGGAACACAAAGAAGGTTGAGTGCCAAAAAATTGATGCCTTTGAAATGTGTTGCTGGAGAAGGCTCTTGAGAGTCCTGTGGACTGCAAGATCAAACCAGTCAATCCTAAGGGAAATCGACCCATTGGAGGGACTGATGTTGAAACTGAAGCTATAGTACTTTGGCATATGATGTGAAGAGACAACCCATTGGAAAAGACTCTGATTCTGGGAATACTAGAAGGCAGAAGGAGAAGGGGACAACAGAGGACCAGATGGATGGATGGGGTCACTGAGTCAATGGACATGAATTTGAGCAAGCTTGAGAGATAATGAAGGACAGGGAAGGCTGGAGAGCTGCAGAGCATGGTATCACAAAGAGTTGGACACAACTGAGTGAACTAAACTGAACTGATAAAGCATAGAATCTGGGTGGGGGGGGGGGTCAAAAATAAATTCTGGCTATCTGGAAGTCTCAGTTTCTTCAACAGCTGTCAAAACTGCTCCTGACACTTGGAGTAAGTTCTCACCTCTCTCAATATGGTCAAACCAGATCCATGCACTGGGACCAAATCCTTCCTCTATCCACTCTACCTCCATCAGGAGAGGAGATAAGCTCTTACTCTTTGCTACTTCCCTTATCATTCCATATTCTTCTGAGGATCTACTGTGCGGTTAACCTTAAACTAAGTTATGGGAAGGGGAGATGGAAGACTCCATGTCCTTTAACAGTAAATGGCAAGAAACTCGCTTAAAAAGTTGGGAGTGTAGGTTTCTCTGATTGTATAGCCACTCTACTCTCCTGCTGTGACCACCATAAGACATGTCCTTGGCTAAGTTCTCTAGGGATACATTTTATTATTCTCATTTATAAGGCATCACTTCATGGCAAATAGATGGGCAAACAATGGAAACAGTGACAGACTTTATTTTCTTGGGTTCCAAAATCACTGTAAATGGTGACTGCAGCCATGAAATTAAAAGATGTTCACTCCTTGGAAGAAAAGCTATGACAAACCTAGACAGTGCATTCAAAAGCAGAGACATTACTTTGTTGACAAAAGTCCATATAGTCAAAGCTTTGGTTTTCCAAATAGTCATCTATGGATATGAGATTTGGAACACAAAGAAGGTTGAGTGCCAAAAAATTGATGCCTTTGAAATGTGTTGCTGGAGAAGGCTCTTGAGAGTCCTGTGGACTGCAAGATCAAACCAGTCAATCCTAAGGGAAATCGACCCATTGGAGGGACTGATGTTGAAACTGAAGCTATAGTACTTTGGCATATGATGTGAAGAGACAACCCATTGGAAAAGACTCTGATTCTGGGAATACTAGAAGGCAGAAGGAGAAGGGGACAACAGAGGACCAGATGGATGGATGGGGTCACTGAGTCAATGGACATGAATTTGAGCAAGCTTGAGAGATAATGAAGGACAGGGAAGGCTGGAGAGCTGCAGAGCATGGTATCACAAAGAGTTGGACACAACTGAGTGAACTAAACTGAACTGATAAAGCATAGAATCTGGGTGGGGGGGGGGGTCAAAAATAAATTCTGGCTATCTGGAAGTCTCAGTTTCTTCAACAGCTGTCAAAACTGCTCCTGACACTTGGAGTAAGTTCTCACCTCTCTCAATATGGTCAAACCAGATCCATGCACTGGGACCAAATCCTTCCTCTATCCACTCTACCTCCATCAGGAGAGGAGATAAGCTCTTACTCTTTGCTACTTCCCTTATCATTTTCTCAGTTTCAAGGCTGTAGGAAACTACTAAGCTCATTTGAATTATATATTGAACTACTGCATCATCTTTTCATTCTAAAATATTTCAGTATCTCAGAAGTTATAATTTGATCTTTTGTAGACCTAATACTTTCTAAAACATTTCCAGGAGCATCTACCTATTAAGGTTCATATCAATCAAAACCATGAAAACAAATCATCTCACCTTAGATAAAAATTAAATTACAAAGTTGTAACTTTATTAAAATCTACCTTTATGTTTCAATAGCTGCATGGGATTGACAAATTCAGTGTGGGTTTTTATTTTTTATTTTTTGGTAGCAAAGTGTAACTATTGTTTCATTCACAGCACTGTGTAATTCATGTGTAAGTTTGTATCCAGTTTAAATAAGATAAAATCTAGGTATTTAAATGTATAACCTGTGAAAATTTCTAGGGCCTCTGATCAAGTCATTGAGAACCATCGTGTGGTCCATATTAAGTAGGTGAGTTGCAGCCACAGCAATCCTATCTGGGTTACCAACTGTGCTCTTCCAGAAGGAGGCATTTGCCCAAAGCAATTTTCCGTTTGTTGATTTGCTATTGTCTGTTATCTTTAAGCACTAAGTTCAATTATCAGGAGTCCTACATTTTTTTTGTCTGGAAATGTTAAACTGCCAGTTAGTCTTTATGAGATTCAAACTTTAATCTGCTAACAAATTTTAAAAAGTTTTAGACACTTTTGAAAAAGATTTCATTAAAATGTTGCTAAACCAGACATTTTCAAAAGAGGCCTAATCCATCTGGTTATCATCTCTCTGTTTAGAAGCAAATAACTGTTAAATCAAATGATGGTACTAAGAATTTTTGTGTGTGTGAACTTGGTGGGTTCTTCTTTTTCTCCCATGGTACAGAGTACCGAGACAAAGTGTTCCTCTTAAGAAACTCCTTACATTTTGCTAAGGGACAATTTGTTCAAAACATAATAGCTCAAACATTTAAGCAAATGTTCATTTCCTTGGTTAGTCACTGTGGTTATTCTATAGTGAATACCTGAATGGATAATTTGATTTTTATTTATTATAAGTCACTTTCTTGGAGATGCCTTGGACAACTATTTGACTACATCAAATGAATCTTGTTTCAGCTCACTTTAGAAGGTCTTGCCTAAATGAACAGGTATACATGAGCTTTTTATTATGTCTTAAAAAACCATTGTCTAATAAATGTTTTTTAAATAATTAAACAAATACTTTCACATGAATATCTGAGTCAGCAAAACATAGACTAGTTTTGTATGTATGTAGATAAGACATAGAGTAAGACAGTTGTTAATAATTAAAAAAAAAACAAAACCATTGAACTTAGTTCTCTTTCCTGTGGGGGACTAGGAGAGGGGTAGAGTAGATGTCCTAAACCAAATGATGGTGACCCCTGAAACAATTTGTGTTTGGAAGGGATACTCCTCATCCTGACTGGATACTGTCTGCTCTTATCCATGTTCCACAGTACTCTGAAAGTGTAAAAATTTAAGGGTATAGTCTGAAGGAAGGTTGATCCCTCCAGCTCCATTCTTTCTCAAGACTGCTTTCGCTGAGGTCTTTTGTGTTTCCATATGAACAGTGATATTCTTTGTCCTAGTTGGGTGAAAAAATGCCATTGGTAATTTGATAAGGATCACACTGAATCCGCAGATTATATTTGGTAGCAATGGTCATTTTCACGATATTGATTCTTCCAACCCAGGAACATGGAATATCTCTCCATCTGTTTATGTCGTCTTTGACTTCTTTCATCAGTGTCTTATAATTTTCTGTGTATGGTTCTTTTGTCTCCTTAGGTAGGTTTATTCCTAGATATTTTATTCTTTTTGTTGCATTGGTGAATGGAATTGCTTCCTTGATTTCTCTTTCTGATTTTTCATTGTTCGTATATAGGAATTTGAGTAATTTCTGTCTATTGATTTTGTATCCTGTGACTTTTCTAAATTCACTAATTAGCTCTAGTAATTTTCTGATACGATCTTTAGGATTTTCTACGTATAGCACCATGTACAGAGATTCCTTAAAAAACTAGGAATATAACCCCCAAATGATGCAGCAATCCCACTATTAGGCATATACCCTGAGGAAATCAAAATTGAAAGAGGCGCATGTACCACATTGTTCATTGCAGCACTATTTACAATAGCTAGAACATGGAAATTTGAATCTTGTTTCAGCTCACTTTAGAAGGTCTTGCCTAAATGAACAGGTATACATGAGCTTTTTATTATGTCTTAAAAAACCATTGTCTAATAAATGTTTTTTAAATAATTAAACAAATACTTTCACATGAATATCTGAGTCAGCAAAACATAGACTAGTTTTGTATGTATGTAGATAAGACATAGAGTAAGACAGTTGTTAATAATTAAAAAAAAAACAAAACCATTGAACTTAGTTCTCTTTCCTGTGGGGGACTAGGAGAGGGGTAGAGTAGATGTCCTAAACCAAATGATGGTGACCCCTGAAACAATTTGTGTTTGGAAGGGATACTCCTCATCCTGACTGGATACTGTCTGCTCTTATCCATGTTCCACAGTACTCTGAAAGTGTAAAAATTTAAGGGTATAGTCTGAAGGAAGGTTGATCCCTCCAGCTCCATTCTTTCTCAAGACTGCTTTCGCTGAGGTCTTTTGTGTTTCCATATGAACAGTGATATTCTTTGTCCTAGTTGGGTGAAAAAATGCCATTGATAATTTGATAGGGATCACAATGAATCTGTAAATTATATTTGGTACCATGGTCATTTTCACGATATTGATTCTTCCAACCCAGGAACATGGAACATCTCTCCAACTGTTTATGTCGTCTTTGACTTCTTTCATGAGTGTCTTATAATTTTCTGTGTACAGTTCTTTTGTCCCCTTAGGTAGGTTTATTCCTAGATATTTTATTCTTTTGGTTGCATTGGTGAATGGAATTGCTTCCTTGATTTCTCTTTCTGATTTTTCATTGTTCGTATATAGGAATTTGAGTAATTTCTGTCTATTGATTTTGTATCCTGTGACTTTTCTAAATTCACTAATTAGCTCTAGTAATTTTCTGATACGATCTTTAGGATTTTCTACGTATAGCACCATGTACAGAGATTCCTTAAAAAACTAGGAATATAACCCCCAAATGATGCAGCAATCCCACTATTAGGCATATACCCTGAGGAAATCAAAATTGAAAGAGGCGCATGTACCACATTGTTCATTGCAGCACTATTTACAATAGCTAGAACATGGAAACAATCTAGATGTCCATCAACAGATGAATGGATAAAGAAGCTGTGGTACATATATACAATGGAATATTACTCAGCCATAAAAAGAAATGCATTAGAGTCTGTCCTAATGAGGCGGATGAACCTAGAACCTATTATACAAAGTGAAGTAAGTCAGAAAGGGAAAGATAAATAATGTATGCTAACAGATATATATGGAATCTAGAAAGATGATACTAATAAATGTATATGCAGAGCAGCAATAGAGAAATCGACATAGAGAATAAACTTATGGACACTGTGGGGAGGGAGGAATGGGTGAAGTGTATGGAAAGAGTAACACGGAAACTTACATTGCTACATGTAAAATAGACAACCAATGTGAATCTGCTGTAAGACTCAGGGAATTGACACAGGGACTATGCAACAACCTACATGGGTGGGATTGGGAGGGAGATTGGAGAGAAGTTCAAGTGGGAGGGGTCATGTGTATACCTATGGCTCATTTGAGTTTATGTATGGCAGTAAACAACAAAGCTCTGTAAAAGTAAAATTAAAATAAATTTAAAACACTAATAATAATAAAAAATTAAGGGTAGGTCGTCAAGTATTAGTTCCCAGGCCTAACATTTGTTGCTCATGTCAGAGATGTCTGCAAACTTGTTCTTTAAGACTGGATACACTAAAATTTTAATTATGATTTTTTAAAAAATGAAGTATCTGTTTATGTCTCTTCAGGTAAGTGTATGGTTCTTTTGTCTCCTTAGGTAGGTTTATTCCTAGATATTTTATTCTTTTTGTTGCATTGGTGAATGGAATTGCTTCCTTGATTTCTCTTTCTGATTTTTCATTGTTCGTATATAGGAATTTGAGTAATTTCTGTCTATTGATTTTGTATCCTGTGACTTTTCTAAATTCACTAATTAGCTCTAGTAATTTTCTGATACGATCTTTAGGATTTTCTACGTATAGCACCATGTACAGAGATTCCTTAAAAAACTAGGAATATAACCCCCAAATGATGCAGCAATCCCACTATTAGGCATATACCCTGAGGAAATCAAAATTGAAAGAGGCGCATGTACCACATTGTTCATTGCAGCACTATTTACAATAGCTAGAACATGGAAACAATCTAGATGTCCATCAACAGATGAATGGATAAAGAAGCTGTGGTACATATATACAATGGAATATTACTCAGCCATAAAAAGAAATGCATTAGAGTCTGTCCTAATGAGGCGGATGAACCTAGAACCTATTATACAAAGTGAAGTAAGTCAGAAAGGGAAAGATAAATAATGTATGCTAACAGATATATATGGAATCTAGAAAGATGATACTAATAAATGTATATGCAGAGCAGCAATAGAGAAATCGACATAGAGAATAAACTTATGGACACTGTGGGGAGGGAGGAATGGGTGAAGTGTATGGAAAGAGTAACACGGAAACTTACATTGCTACATGTAAAATAGACAACCAATGTGAATCTGCTGTAAGACTCAGGGAATTGACACAGGGACTATGCAACAACCTACATGGGTGGGATTGGGAGGGAGATTGGAGAGAAGTTCAAGTGGGAGGGGTCATGTGTATACCTATGGCTCATTTGAGTTTATGTATGGCAGTAAACAACAAAGCTCTGTAAAAGTAAAATTAAAATAAATTTAAAACACTAATAATAATAAAAAATTAAGGGTAGGTCGTCAAGTATTAGTTCCCAGGCCTAACATTTGTTGCTCATGTCAGAGATGTCTGCAAACTTGTTCTTTAAGACTGGATACACTAAAATTTTAATTATGATTTTTTAAAAAATGAAGTATCATTATGAGAAATGAGAAGATATCATATTCACAGTTTTCAAATAATATATTAATTGCTTTTTGTATGACCACACTATGCTGAGTACTCAGCATGCCTAATTTTATTTAATCATCACAAAACCCTGAAAAGTAGCATTCCCATTGTACAGATGAGGAAACTGAAGTCTATAAAGGTCAAATATCTTAGGTGAGATGATATATCACATATGTGGTAGTACCTGTATTCAAACAATTATGACTTTAAAACTGCCTAACCCTCAGACTTGGCATTTCAAGTATAATCAGTCCTTTTGGTCATTTGAATGACTCCATGGGACCTCCTAATCTGGCTTCCTCCTTCTGAGGGACTAATTATTTTCCACCCTTGCCCCACTGCCTTCCTTTCAAAGCTATTTAGGTCCTTTACATTTAATAAAAAGATTCCTTTTCTCCTTTAATTTACAGTAAACAGTGGACTACTTCTAACATTTCTGATTAATGTCTATTTCCACTAAGTTAATTTCATATCTTCTTCTTTCTCTTTATTTCTGTCCACACATTGGTGGAGCTTGTTCCATTTAACCATCTGAATCCAAGAAGACCAGGTACCTACCCTATGTTCTGTTTCTCATATAATTCCTTTAGAATTATCTGGGGAATTTGAAACAACAGCAGTAATGAAGGAAAAACAATCCACTCTCCTCCCAAAATAGTTCCTGTCAACACATAGGCCACATGTTAAACTGATGAGTGTTGGAGATGAGTCTTTAGTATACTACTTTAGCTTCAAGTTTTTTTTTTTTTAAAATGTTTATCCTACAAAAACACTGAAGGAATAGTTCACTGTAGCCCATCATGTACTTCTCACCAGGATTCATCAATTTATCAGTTGATTATCTCTTTTCCCTATATTATGAGTGATAGTCACTCAGTTATGTCCAGTTCTTTATGATCCCCTGGACCATGGTCTCCTGGGCTCCTCCTCTGTCCATGGAATTCTCCAGGCAAGAATTAGTTCCCAGGCCTAACATTTGTTGCTCATGTCAGAGATGTCTGCAAACTTGTTCTTTAAGACTGGATACACTAAAATTTTAATTATGATTTTTTAAAAAATGAAGTATCATTATGAGAAATGAGAAGATATCATATTCACAGTTTTCAAATAATATATTAATTGCTTTTTGTATGACCACACTATGCTGAGTACTCAGCATGCCTAATTTTATTTAATCATCACAAAACCCTGAAAAGTAGCATTCCCATTGTACAGATGAGGAAACTGAAGTCTATAAAGGTCAAATATCTTAGGTGAGATGATATATCACATATGTGGTAGTACCTGTATTCAAACAATTATGACTTTAAAACTGCCTAACCCTCAGACTTGGCATTTCAAGTATAATCAGTCCTTTTGGTCATTTGAATGACTCCATGGGACCTCCTAATCTGGCTTCCTCCTTCTGAGGGACTAATTATTTTCCACCCTTGCCCCACTGCCTTCCTTTCAAAGCTATTTAGGTCCTTTACATTTAATAAAAAGATTCCTTTTCTCCTTTAATTTACAGTAAACAGTGGACTACTTCTAACATTTCTGATTAATGTCTATTTCCACTAAGTTAATTTCATATCTTCTTCTTTCTCTTTATTTCTGTCCACACATTGGTGGAGCTTGTTCCATTTAACCATCTGAATCCAAGAAGACCAGGTACCTACCCTATGTTCTGTTTCTCATATAATTCCTTTAGAATTATCTGGGGAATTTGAAACAACAGCAGTAATGAAGGAAAAACAATCCACTCTCCTCCCAAAATAGTTCCTGTCAACACATAGGCCACATGTTAAACTGATGAGTGTTGGAGATGAGTCTTTAGTATACTACTTTAGCTTCAAGTTTTTTTTTTTTTAAAATGTTTATCCTACAAAAACACTGAAGGAATAGTTCACTGTAGCCCATCATGTACTTCTCACCAGGATTCATCAATTTATCAGTTGATTATCTCTTTTCCCTATATTATGAGTGATAGTCACTCAGTTATGTCCAGTTCTTTATGATCCCCTGGACCATGGTCTCCTGGGCTCCTCCTCTGTCCATGGAATTCTCCAGGCAAGAATACTGGAATGGGTTGCCATTTCCTTTTCACATATAATGTATCAAAGTATTTTAACATCTTGTTTTTTAACCATTTGAGTGTTAGTTGCAAATATGATATTTTATCCCTAAATTTCTTGTTGCAATTGTAATTGCTTAGTTGGTACATCATGTGTGATTCTTTTATGACCCCATGGACTATAGCCCACTATGCTCCTCTGTCCATGGAATTTCCCAGGGAAGAATACTGGAATAGGTTGAAGACTTTGGCATAAATCTTATATGTTTAATAACATTCTCCTACATAACCACATATACATAACCATCACATATGAAAATTTTATTTACTTATCATAAGATGAATAATAATTTAGTATTTATAATTTATTTAGGTTAATTTCAGTCTTTGGTAATTATAGATCATAGTGCACTGAATACTAACTCAAAATAGACCAAAGACTTAAATACGAGCTAAAATTATAAAATCATTATAGAAACTATAGGCTAGTCAAGCTTTTCTTAGTTATAACACCAGAAAAACAAGCAGTCAATGAAAAAATGAATTGGATTTCATCAAAATTAGAAACTTTTGTATTTCAAATACCATCAAAAAGTGAAAAGACAAGCCACAGAATGTGAAAAAATATTTGCCAATCTTATATATGATAAGAGATTTATATCTACAATATATAAGAACTCTTACAATTCAATAATATAAAGACAATCCCACACAAAATGGGCAAAGAATCTGAATAGACATTTCTAAAAAATATACAAATGGCTAAGAAGCTCATGAAAAGATGCTCATCATAATTAACCATTAGATAAATGTAAATAAAAATCACAAATGAGATACCACTTGTATCTACTAAGATGTTTTAATCAAAAAGAATAACAAGAGTTGATAAGAACATGGAGAAATTGGAATCTTCATACATTTCAGATAGGAATGTAAATGGTGCAATTTCAGAAAACAGTCTGGCAGTTTCTCAGAAAACTAAACATAGAATTACCATATGTCCTACTTGTTTAGTCCTAAGTATATACCTAAAGGATGTGAAAATATATGTCCTCACAAAAACTTGTACAATAATCGGTATTCATACCAACATTATAACAACCGAAGAAATTGAAATAAACCGAGTGTCCATCATTGTGGCATATGCATACAGTGAACTATTATTGGGCTATAAAAAAATAAAAACCCTATGGTGGGACTTCCCTGGTGGTCCAGTGGCTAAGACACCATGCTCTCAATACAGAGGGTCCAGGTTCAACCCATGGCCTGGGAACTAGATCCCACATGCTGCAACTAAAGATCCCACGTGCAGCTACGAAGACCCAGTGCAGTCAAATAAATATTTAAAAAACAACAACACTATGGTAAGTCGAATTCATTTACAAAGGACCACATACTGTATGATTTCATTTATATGAAATGTCCAGAATAGGCAAATCCATAGAAGCAAAGTATACTAGTGCTATGTAGGGCTGGAGACATTGGATGGACATGAAGAGAAACTGCTAATAGGCTGGGATTTCTTTTTTGGAGTGATCGAATATCCTAAAATTGATCATGGTGATGGCTGCATGAATATAGTAAAAAACCATTTATGTAAGTGAATTGCATAATATATGATTTATATCTCAATAAATATTTTTATAAATATGACTAACATTTCCTGTTTTGAGTGTTCAGTGAAGTGTTTCTTTGCAGTTAATGACAAGTCTTGAAAATAGGTAAAATCTTTAAGAAGAGCTAAGTTTAAAGTTATGTTTTTCCTTTAGAGTTTCTTACTAGTGCTCTCTCTTCATTGACGCCACAAGACTTTTCTTTCAAAACTGACATATTATTTAGAAATGGAGGAAGCAAAATTTCTCAATAAAATTCTTAATTACCAACATACCTTATCATGCATTTAAATTAAAAACGTTCCAATATGGACCCCAATAGCACTTTTTTTTAATACCATGTATATCTGTTTTCTGTTACTGCTGTAACAAATAACCCCTAACCAAATGGCTTCAACATTAGACTATAGGAATTCAATGAGGTCTCTCTGCATTAAAATTAAGGTGTCTCCAGAGCTGTATTCCTTCTGGAAATTCTGAGGGAGGATCTTTTCCTTGCCTTTTCCAGTTTCTAGGTCTTCACTACTACTTGGTTCATGTCCTCCTTCCTCCATCTTTGGAGTCAGCAATGGATAGTGAAGTCTTTCTGACACTGTATCACTCTGACCTAGTTTCCACTGTCACACCTCTCTTCCTGGCTCTTTTCCTTTGCAACTCTCTTCTACTTTTAAAGGCCCACCTGAATAATTAAAGATAATCTGCCAATTTTGAGGTCAGTTGATACCCCCCAGTGGCTAAGACACCATGCTCTCAATACAGAGGGTCCAGGTTCAACCCATGGCCTGGGAACTAGATCCCACATGCTGCAACTAAAGATCCCACGTGCAGCTACGAAGACCCAGTGCAGTCAAATAAATATTTAAAAAACAACAACACTATGGTAAGTCGAATTCATTTACAAAGGACCACATACTGTATGATTTCATTTATATGAAATGTCCAGAATAGGCAAATCCATAGAAGCAAAGTATACTAGTGCTATGTAGGGCTGGAGACATTGGATGGACATGAAGAGAAACTGCTAATAGGCTGGGATTTCTTTTTTGGAGTGATCGAATATCCTAAAATTGATCATGGTGATGGCTGCATGAATATAGTAAAAAACCATTTATGTAAGTGAATTGCATAATATATGATTTATATCTCAATAAATATTTTTATAAATATGACTAACATTTCCTGTTTTGAGTGTTCAGTGAAGTGTTTCTTTGCAGTTAATGACAAGTCTTGAAAATAGGTAAAATCTTTAAGAAGAGCTAAGTTTAAAGTTATGTTTTTCCTTTAGAGTTTCTTACTAGTGCTCTCTCTTCATTGACGCCACAAGACTTTTCTTTCAAAACTGACATATTATTTAGAAATGGAGGAAGCAAAATTTCTCAATAAAATTCTTAATTACCAACATACCTTATCATGCATTTAAATTAAAAACGTTCCAATATGGACCCCAATAGCACTTTTTTTTAATACCATGTATATCTGTTTTCTGTTACTGCTGTAACAAATAACCCCTAACCAAATGGCTTCAACATTAGACTATAGGAATTCAATGAGGTCTCTCTGCATTAAAATTAAGGTGTCTCCAGAGCTGTATTCCTTCTGGAAATTCTGAGGGAGGATCTTTTCCTTGCCTTTTCCAGTTTCTAGGTCTTCACTACTACTTGGTTCATGTCCTCCTTCCTCCATCTTTGGAGTCAGCAATGGATAGTGAAGTCTTTCTGACACTGTATCACTCTGACCTAGTTTCCACTGTCACACCTCTCTTCCTGGCTCTTTTCCTTTGCAACTCTCTTCTACTTTTAAAGGCCCACCTGAATAATTAAAGATAATCTGCCAATTTTGAGGTCAGTTGATTAGCTGTCTTAATTCCTCCTTCCTGTATAACCTAATATATGCACAGATTTCAGCAATTAAAACTTGGACATCTTTGGGAGGCCATTATTCAGCCTTTCACAACATGATTTCCTCCTGGTAGAAATATGTATAAGTCAAGGTAATGGAAAAACGTCCAGGGTTCATGGTGGTTTGATTAATCAGTAAAAGAAGATTTCTCTTTGGGAGCAATGTGCTATAAAACATTTTGGAATGAGTAAAGGATAGAACTTCATTTTGTAAAGTAGACAAAAGGCTATTGTGAACTGAGGCCTGTTCTCAGGCAAACTAATTTTAGGATGAAATAGATGTGGAAATCAAGAATTTGGAATACAGTTGGTTGCTTTCAAATTACTAGGATGGTAATCCCACTGAAAGGCTTCCCTTGATGCAAGACCCCAGATAGATGATCATTGATTTGGGGCTGGGGTTTCCCTACTTGACTGGCTTTGCCATTATCTGTGACATTTGAAAAATAATATCAGATTTCCAGGCTTTACTCCAGACTTTCCAAATGAGAAGCTTGGAAAACAGAGACCAAAAAAGATGATTTGAATGATTTCTTTAGTTGATTCTGGTAATTAGCCAAATTTGGTAACTATTGGTTTGAAAAACAAAGGGACTCAAATAAGTAATGATAGAAGATACATGTATTCACTAGCTTTTTCTATTATTTGGTGTTTGATTTTGAAGTATACAGAACATTTAAATATAACCTAGTGCTTTGGTCAATCTGACCAACATGTAGCCAGTAGAGGAATCTGAAAATATTATTCTCTTTTCCAAGTCATCAGCCCCAACCACAGAAAATTAGAACCGCTGGATTTTCTTTTCCTCTTTAGAACATGTGTACTCTGCCATTACAAGCTATGTCTTATATCAGTTTGCCTTTCTTAAATTGTCATAAGGTAATTAGTTCAGTTATTCCTATCCGACAGATGTAGTGGAAGAATATGGTAATGCTTGTGATCACTGTGTTTATACCAAAGTAGGGCATGCACATATGATATATACTACCAAATCATGGTTATAATTGCTAGCTGAAGTCTATCAGTTAGCATATTTTCCACACCTTACCAGAAAAATATTGATTTTTATAAGTTAGTTTAATAACCTTTCCAGAAATAAGAAGAGACACCTTTTAACACGATATGCAGTTAATCAGGACAACAACAGGTAATCATTGAACATGCACTGAAATATGTATCTTGAAAACTGAAATGTTTCCTTTTCCCTCTAGATATCACACTCCAGAAAGAAACTCAGGAAGGCATTCCACCCCTAAC
The DNA here is from genome assembly GCA_022376925.1 of Tragulus kanchil. NCBI lineage: Eukaryota > Metazoa > Chordata > Mammalia > Artiodactyla > Tragulidae > Tragulus > Tragulus kanchil. Next base: position 235,995,234 of record JAIOJX010000004.1, on the reverse strand, counting down.
CCAGAGTCAGGAACCTCTCAAATCTCAGGAGAATATATCACAAGCCATTCACCATCCCTTAGTTTTAAAAACTAACTTTGAGGAAGAGGAGGAAGAAGAAGATGAACAAAATGGTGAGTCAGCCTCTTCTCAGATTTATGGTGCACAAAGACCCCATGATATTTTCTACATACTTATTTAACTATTAGAAGTTTATCATTAAAATAAAAGGCAGATTTTGGTGAGAAAATGGGTTTAATTTTATTAGCTGTATTAAATTTATTATGTTCTAATTTGTTCTATATCTATACATATACTTTTTTATTTTTAGAAAGAATTTTTTTTCCAATTTTGAATCTTTTTTTATATATTTAATTTTATTTTCCACAGAGTTTTGCTATTTACTGCCACACGTTGGCCCAAATCCACCATAGGTATACACATGTTCCCGCATCTCCCCCCACATCTCACATCTCCAGGTCACCACAAAGCCCCTATTTGAGATCCCCTAATCGCACAGTATATTCCCCTTCCTCACCACAGTGTCCATAAGACTGTTCTCCATGTCTCCGCCTTTCTATTGCTGCTCTGCATATTCATCAACATCATCTTTGGAGATTCCATATATATGCCAGTATACAATATTTATCTTTCTCTCTCTGACATACTTCACTCTGTATAATAAGTTCTATGTTCATCCACCTCATTAGGACTGATTCAAATGCATTTCTTTTTATGACTGAGTAATATTCTGTTTTGTATATGTACCACAGCTTCTTTATCCATTCATCCGTCAATGGACATCTAGGTTGTTTCCGTGTTTTAGCTATTGTAAATAGTGCTACAATGAACAATGGGGCACATGTGTCTTTCACGTTTGATTTCTTCAGAGTGTATGCTTAGTAGTGAGATTGCTGGGTCATATAGTGGCTCTATGTCTAGTTTTTGAGGACCCATGGTGCTGCATACATAAGTGGGTACTCTTCCTTTCTTGCAGTTAATCAGGACAACAACAGGTAATCATTGAACATGCACTGAAATATGTATCTTGAAAACTGAAATGTTTCCTTTTCCCTCTAGATATCACACTCCAGAAAGAAACTCAGGAAGGCATTCCACCCCTAACCCAGAGTCAGGAACCTCTCAAATCTCAGGAGAATATATCACAAGCCATTCACCATCCCTTAGTTTTAAAAACTAACTTTGAGGAAGAGGAGGAAGAAGAAGATGAACAAAATGGTGAGTCAGCCTCTTCTCAGATTTATGGTGCACAAAGACCCCATGATATTTTCTACATACTTATTTAACTATTAGAAGTTTATCATTAAAATAAAAGGCAGATTTTGGTGAGAAAATGGGTTTAATTTTATTAGCTGTATTAAATTTATTATGTTCTAATTTGTTCTATATCTATACATATACTTTTTTATTTTTAGAAAGAATTTTTTTTCCAATTTTGAATCTTTTTTTATATATTTAATTTTATTTTCCACAGAGTTTTGCTATTTACTGCCACACGTTGGCCCAAATCCACCATAGGTATACACATGTTCCCGCATCTCCCCCCACATCTCACATCTCCAGGTCACCACAAAGCCCCTATTTGAGATCCCCTAATCGCACAGTATATTCCCCTTCCTCACCACAGTGTCCATAAGACTGTTCTCCATGTCTCCGCCTTTCTATTGCTGCTCTGCATATTCATCAACATCATCTTTGGAGATTCCATATATATGCCAGTATACAATATTTATCTTTCTCTCTCTGACATACTTCACTCTGTATAATAAGTTCTATGTTCATCCACCTCATTAGGACTGATTCAAATGCATTTCTTTTTATGACTGAGTAATATTCTGTTTTGTATATGTACCACAGCTTCTTTATCCATTCATCCGTCAATGGACATCTAGGTTGTTTCCGTGTTTTAGCTATTGTAAATAGTGCTACAATGAACAATGGGGCACATGTGTCTTTCACGTTTGATTTCTTCAGAGTGTATGCTTAGTAGTGAGATTGCTGGGTCATATAGTGGCTCTATGTCTAGTTTTTTGAGGAGTCTCCATACTGTCTTCCATAGTGACTGTATCAGTTTACATTCTCACCAACAGTGCAAGGGGTTCTCTTTTCTCTACACTCTATCCAGCATTTACTGCTTGTAGACTTTTTGATGATAGCCACTCTGACTGGTGTGAGATGATATCTCATTGTAGTTTTGATTTGCATTTTTCTAATGACAAGCGATATTGAGAATCTATTCATGTGTTTTTTGGCCATGTTATACATATACTTGTTATTTGGATCGAAAGTTTTTTGCAGTGTGATGGCTAGGAGACATATCTTCTGTTTAAATATGTACAGTTGCTTGTAGGTATTCTAATAACATATTTTATTTGTATATTACTTAATATTGATAAATGTTTTATATAATACTTTATATATAACAACATGGACATACCTGAATGTCAATCCGTTACATAATTATATCTATGTTTCATATTTGATCCTTGAAGTTATAGAGATAAATAGAGTAGTTTATAACATATAAAGCATTATCATCTGCATTATCCCAGGTAATCTTTGCCAACATAAACAAGATGAGAATCCAGGTCTTCTATACTGTAGTCCCATCTTATTCCTCCCATATCATCACTGCGGTGCCACTAAGTATGTACAAATAAGATAAATATGCTGAAAAATAAACTCTCAGTTTGTCTCTGTCCTGGAATATGTCTCCCTATAGAAACACAGAATGTAGACATGTTGAAAAGATTGAAATGTCACATTTTTTCCCTTTAGGTATCTTATTACAGAAAGAAACTCAGTAGGGATTCCACCTCCGATGTAGAGGAGTCAGGAACCCTTGACAGCTCAGGAGGCTATATCATAACCCAGCCACCATCCTTTAATTTTAAAACTAACTTTGAGGAAGAAAAAGAAGAAGGAGATGTGTCATTTTTTTGCTGTAGCTCTAGGTCTCCCATGCCAATATCCTCCTCCAAACAGACAAACCACATGTGAATCTATACTTCAAGCTTCTCAAGATACACAATGCGTAATTAACCATTCTTTTCCCTTGACTGATTCTTTCTAAAACATAAAATATAGCAATAATCAACATTTACTAGTATGAAAATTATTGAGTTTAGATGTTTTTAAAGCAGTAATCCATTTATGAGAATAATATGTGGGATTTTTCATTCTGGTTTATAAATTTTCAGATTATTTGGCTTTGGGACAATTTAATTTAAAAAAAATATATCCTATAGATGCTTCTAGTTTATGGACAAAGACTCCTGAAGAAATTGAAGAAAAAAGAGCAATAAAGGAGATGTGTTATAAATCTGGTAAGAAATCAAACATTTGGGGATTTTCCAATATTTGATGTGAGAAGAATACTAACCATTAATTTTCTCGTGGGGATTAGGTGAATACTACAGATTTCATACTCCTCCAGATATTTCATCATCTAAAAGCATAGCCTCTACAGTGGAGAAAGAGGTAGAAAAGCCTTTAGAAAATGGCAGTGAATTGCAAGAAGGTAAGAAATAAAAAGGAAGTTTTTCATGGTGATGAATAAGAGATATTTGGTGTGATAGGCTGTGAATTATTTACTAAGGTGTGCACTGGAGTCAAATTATAAATAATACATTAGAATTGAGAGTGAGAAGGAAGTGATTTTATCAAATGATCTAAATTTAATATGAAAAGCTTCTATTAATGTAATTAGATTTTCCCAGAGGAATGATAGAATAAATAGACTACCTAAACACCTGGTGACACTACATACCCCATGCAGTAATTCTGTAAATAATTTGGTTTTACCATTTCATTTGTTTGTGAAAATAAATCTCCCTGTGAAACAAGTGCAGATTTTTCTTTAAAAGTAGAAAAGACAACTTAGCCTTAGAAGGACAAAAGGGAGATCATGGAACAACATTAGTAGCAGAACAAGGGTACATTTGTTCCCTGAAGGAGTGCCTCCTATATCCCAGACAATGTCAAGGTCAACGCAGGTGAATAATTACAAGACTGTGCCTTCATTATGGATCTTATGTTCTGGCTAATCTGACTCTTCTGTTGGTAAATGTTTTGCTCTTGAAGGCAACATAAGGGCGTTCCTTTCTGGATATAAAACAAGGAACTCAGAGAAAAATCCATGGATGCCATGGGTTTAAGTAGTTTCCTTGTCTCTGGGACGACCTGGAAAATCAAGCTTTATAGCAGTAGAAGAGATCTGAATTCTTTTCTCCTCTTAGGGAAAAAAAAAAAAAAAAAAAGATAGTTGGGAAAGGTTCCCAAGATCAAGATGAGTATAGGATAAAGAGCAGAATGTTTGTCTTGCAAATATGTGTGACAAACCATTTAAACATAGGACAGTAGGTGGCCGCAACATAATGTCGATTGGTAGAACAACAGAAAAGACTGAGCTGACAGGTGGGAGCTAGCTAGTGAAGGACTGATTGCCCAAATTATAGACAAGGAAAAAAAACAAAGCAACAACAACAAAACAAAGCAACAACAACAAAAACAACAAAGCATTAACAACAACAACAAAAAACAAAGCAATAACTAACATGTTATCTATGAGTATTAAAAATGGCAGATTATAATGGGAAGATATACATATGACTAACCTGGGATCATACATATTTGTAAACAACAAAACTCTGTAAATGTAAAAAGTAAAATAAAAATTTTAAAAAGGCAGATTATAAAGACAATTACATGTATTTTGGCTTTATAGTATGGCTTTAAAGAGCTTTTTATCTTCAAATAATTTCTAGTAATTCATGAACACCTTTACCCAGATTTCTCCAAATGTTAGCGCTTTACACATTTGATTTTTCATTCCCCTTCTCTCTCTTAATATAAACATTGTTGCTAATTTTTTTGAACTATATGAGAGTAAGTTTCAGGCTTATGTAATTCTCACACAAATGTAATTATAAATATCAATATCAGAAAATTACTGCTGATACAATATTATTTACACTTTTAAAAAAATTCACTAATTGTGCTATCAGTGTTTTTCATACCAAAATGAAGTATTTTCCCCCCTGATTTAGAATCCAGTTCAGAATCACAAGTTATATCAGATTACCATAACTGTTTTATTCTCCTTTTAATATTTTATTTTAGGAGAAAAAGCTATCTAGAAATATATAAGGAAAATGGAGACTTAATTATCAGTATCATTAGCATTGTTAATCAGTAGTAAGACCCTAATACATTTTACTCAGTTTGTTCATGGTTAAGTAGGTTAAAACAAAATAAATATTATAGAATTCGTTATATGTGAAGCACATCAACCAAACTAAATATACATAGACCATAGTATTAGATTCCTTACATTTTTAACTGCCACTTGATACATTATCCACATAGGAAAATAAAATTGCCTTCTGCTTTCCTGATAATTATACATTGGCTTAAAATTTGTATATTTATAAATGTATTGTTCATCAAATCACTGTACAAACAATACTTCCATTAAATCTTAGGTTTTTAACTACCATCATAAATTCTATCAGAAACTTAGGTAAGCACCTAAAGGTTTCTGGAGTGATTTTTTTTTTTTTTTTAATTTCTAGGGGATGGTCTGACAGTTCCAACAAAACTCAGCCTATTTGAAAGGCACGGTGAGATAAAAGCATCACTGGATAGGAAACCAAGGACTGACATTGCTGCTTTTGAAAATGGAGGTTAGTTAATTTATCACTGATTGATTCTGACTATATCACTATATAATGAATAGTTCTGAGTTTTTCTCTCTCATAAGTAATTTGTTTCATCAACATCTATTTGACATTTTGTTGTTGGCTCTGGATAAGTTCCCTGAGGCCAGGAATTGGGTGTGACCAATTGTTCTAGACCAGTCTCTGCACAGAATGTCTAGCACATGCAGTGTACTTCGTTAACTATTTGTGTACCAAATGGCTTTATGTTTAAACAGTTGGATGACTAGATGTATAGAGGCTTGATTATAAAATGTACAGATGACTGAAAAAATGAGTCAAATTTAACAGAGTAAACTCAAACTGTGATAACTATAACCTCTAGCACTTAAGTCCAAGACATGACTGGTAAATTAATTTCGAGTTGGGAAAACTTGATATGATACAGATAGAAGAAAAAAGAGAATGCTTTTGTTGGCCACAATATTATTTACACTTTTAAAAAATTCACTAATTGTGCTATCAGTGTTTTCATACCAAAATGAAGTATTTTCCCCCCTGATTTAGAATCCAGTTCAGAATCACAAGTTATATCAGATTACCATAACTGTTTTATTCTCCTTTTAATATTTTATTTTAGGAGAAAAAGCTATCTAGAAATATATAAGGAAAATGGAGACTTAATTATCAGTATCATTAGCATTGTTAATCAGTAGTAAGACCCTAATACATTTTACTCAGTTTGTTCATGGTTAAGTAGGTTAAAACAAAATAAATATTATAGAATTCGTTATATGTGAAGCACATCAACCAAACTAAATATACATAGACCATAGTATTAGATTCCTTACATTTTTAACTGCCACTTGATACATTATCCACATAGGAAAATAAAATTGCCTTCTGCTTTCCTGATAATTATACATTGGCTTAAAATTTGTATATTTATAAATGTATTGTTCATCAAATCACTGTACAAACAATACTTCCATTAAATCTTAGGTTTTTAACTACCATCATAAATTCTATCAGAAACTTAGGTAAGCACCTAAAGGTTTCTGGAGTGATTTTTTTTTAATTTCTAGGGGATGGTCTGACAGTTCCAACAAAACTCAGCCTATTTGAAAGGCACGGTGAGATAAAAGCATCACTGGATAGGAAACCAAGGACTGACATTGCTGCTTTTGAAAATGGAGGTTAGTTAATTTATCACTGATTGATTCTGACTATATCACTATATAATGAATAGTTCTGAGTTTTTCTCTCTCATAAGTAATTTGTTTCATCAACATCTATTTGACATTTTGTTGTTGGCTCTGGATAAGTTCCCTGAGGCCAGGAATTGGGTGTGACCAATTGTTCTAGACCAGTCTCTGCACAGAATGTCTAGCACATGCAGTGTACTTCGTTAACTATTTGTGTACCAAATGGCTTTATGTTTAAACAGTTGGATGACTAGATGTATAGAGGCTTGATTATAAAATGTACAGATGACTGAAAAAATGAGTCAAATTTAACAGAGTAAACTCAAACTGTGATAACTATAACCTCTAGCACTTAAGTCCAAGACATGACTGGTAAATTAATTTCGAGTTGGGAAAACTTGATATGATACAGATAGAAGAAAAAAGAAATGCTTTTGTTGGCCACAAGCTTTCAAAATGATTAAATAATGTGTGTCATCTACTGGATAGCTAAGATATTACACTGAATTATTAGGTGAAGTATAGGAAAATAATTAAATGTGATAAGTCATTTAAAATACTCAGCAGAGTATCTGACATATAGAAAGATCTTCCATAAATGTCATCTATTATTATACTAGTTCCATTGATTTCTGTACAGGGTAGTGCATATTTTGGGGATGATTTTTAAACAAGGTTACTTGAAAACAAATTATTCTATGTTAAGAAAGAGAAATTGCATGGTGAAGATCTAAAGGTAAGTAATATTGAAAGCAACTGTGGATATTTATCCTGGAAAATAGAAGATCTTTAAGGAATATAGAACTGCTTTCATATATCTGAATATATTATATAGAGGAAAAATTATACTTACTGAGTATCTCTAAATTATGGTAAATATTGTTATATGGAAAACTGTGTTAACTGTGTGAATTATCTTTAAGTGTACTTACTGTGTATTCATATATATATATGGGTTGGGAAGATCCCTGAAGGAGGAAATGGCAAGCCACCCCAGTATTCTTGCCTAGAGAATCCCATGGACAGAGAAGCCTAGTGGCCTAGTCTATGGGGTCGCAAAGAATCAGACACTACTGAAGTGAGTATCACACACATATAATATGTATAGAGATGGCAATAGTATCACTGAGGAGTATATAAATACAGGTGTTAAAAAGAGGGTGTAATGAAAGGTAGCTTTGTACAATTTTCTGCCATTATTGCTGCTAACAGTAAGTTATTATTATAGGAGGTGACTGCCATGTTCCACAGAGTATCATATTTCTTGGAGTAGATGAAAAAGAAGCTTTAACTGAAGAAAAAGAAAGCACCATGTCAAAATGTTCAAATGTTAAAGGTAATGAGCCAGTCTATATCTTTATCCATTTGTGATTTGTATAGATGCTTAAAATACAAGGTTTGATCGCTGTATATAGTTGTAGAAACCAATACAAGAGGCAAGGTAATAACTAAAAATGCACACCAAATACATTGGATCAGAGTCAGTAGCTTCAGTGTCCAGTCCTGGGTTTACCCTTCATTATTGCCTGTGGAACTTTATCTTTCTTAGCTTTAGTTTCCTTATCTGAAAAACTGGCCTGCTGGACTGTAGAATTCCTTGGAGTCTTGCTAGTTCTAAAGTAATTGGTTCTCTTAAATGGTAATATCCTGTCCTCTTTAGTTTTTGTTGTTGCTGCTGTTGTTGGTTTTTTTAAAGGCAGCTGAGAGAGGTTTTTGTTTTTGTTTTGTTTTTTTTAAAGATTTATTTATTTATTTATTTTGGGCGGGGGTCGGGTTGGGGAGGGAGGGGAGCGGGCGGGCCACTTCTATTGGTCTTTCATTTCTCTATTTTCATCCGTCTTTGTTCTTTGGCTCCTGTGGGCCTCCCATCGCGGTGGCGTCTGTTGCTGCAGAGCACCGGCTCTGGGCGCATGCGCTCCAGAGCTCCGGCTCGGTGATTGGACACATCAGTCCAGCCGCTCCGCGGCACGTGGGATCTTCCCAGGCCAGGGATGGAACCGGCGGCCCCTGCACTGCAAGGCAGTGTCCTTACCCACTGGACCACCAGGGGAAGCCCTTTTTGTTGTTATTGTTTTTTTTCTTTTCAGCTTCTAATATCAGTATGATTGTATTTTCTTAGAAAGCTTTTATTTGTGAAGATATATATACTGAGAAGAGTATTAAACTCATGACGACTTCCCCACCTTATTATTATTACTTATATTATTATTATTATTATTATTACTTAGATTATTACTAACTATAGTGTTTGAATAATCTAGAGATGTGATAATAAAGTGCACTCTCTATAGTTTTATTCTGCCTGTACTGTGCTTAGAATCCCCTAGTTGGGACCTTGGCTGGGTAGCTCTCTTCAGTCATAGACAAAACCGCTGTCCTGTAATTAGAGAATTTCACATATTCTTAACATAAGTATCAACCAATTTTATCTACTGTTTTCCCCACCATTAAATAAATATTCTCAAAGATAGGAGAAGATACTTATGATCAAATTGCCCTTATAGAAAATCTTATGTAAATCACTTTTTCCTCTCTTTTGTTAAATCCATGATAAAACAGACCTCTAACTACAAAAATAACAGTAGCCATCATTCACATGTGACTGTTTACATTTAAGTTAATTAAAATTAAATAAAAAATTTAAATTCAGTTCTTCAGTTGCACTAGCCATATTGCAAGTACTCAATATCCACAGGTGACCAGAGGTTATCATTTCAGATGGCACAGATTTAGAATGTTTTCATCATTGTAGAAAACTCGACTGGGTTGTCCTGTTTCAAAGTTTAAAACAAGTGAAGTGTCTTACAAATATCCCTGGTCTAAACTGACACACTCAGAACCTTCCAGATGGTGCAGGGTCTAAGACTCCATGCTCCCAATCCAGGGGGCTTGAGTTCAATCCCTGGTCAGGGAATTAGATCCCATCTTGGCTACTAAGACCAGGCACAGCCAAATAAATAAATGAAATAAATAAATATATTTTTTTAAATTGGCAATTTGCTGTAAAATTGATAAACTGTTTTGTATTTAAACTTTTTTATATGGAGATATTAAAAATATTTCCCCAAGTACATAATTATATATTGAATATAATGGCTGTATTTCAAATTTTGAATGCTTTCTTCATGGCAAATTTGGAAGACTCAGTGTTGTAATTAGGGAATTTCAGTGGTGGCTTCTAAAAATTAATATATATATATACTTTTTAAAGGAATATGTCCATTATATAATGCTTGCAAAGTAAAATACCAACTGAAACATTTCCTTTTCGTTTTTACTAATGTTGACATTTTATTTTCTTAATTTGCTTTAAAAGATAACAAGGACAGCCCTCATCCAAAGCGTTCCCTAACTACCCGACTAGTACCTACAACGCATATATTAAATGCTACTGAGAATATCAGTATGAAGTGCAGAGAGGACCTCTCTTCAAGTGAGACACAGCTCTATCACTTTTTGGCCTTAGATACATTTGTCTTGTCATGGATTTGTTTTGCTTATTTTATATATATATATATATATATATATATATATATAATATATATATATATATTTATTATTATTTTTAAATTTTTTATTATTTTTATTTTTTAATAACAAAAACATTTTTTGCAATTTTTACTGGGGTATAGCCAATCAACAATTTTGTAATAGTTTCAGGTGAAGAGTGAAGGGGCTAGGCCATGCATATACATGTATCCATTCATGTACACACTGCACTATTTGAAATGGATAACCAACAAAAATCTATTGTATAGCATGTGGAATTCTGCTCAATGTTATGTACTAGCCAGGATGGGTAGGAGATTTGGGGGAGAATGAAAATAGAATTTTTAATAAAGAAAACAGAATAGTTTAAGAATTATTCAAGATTCCTTGGTGGCTTAAATGATAAAGAATCCACCTGCAATCCAGGAGACCTGGGTTCAATCCCTGGGTTGGGAAGATCCCCTGGAGGAGGGCATGGCACCCACTCCCAGTTTTCTTGCCTGGAGAATCCCCATGGACAGAGGAGCCTGGCAGGCTGCAGTCCATGGGGTCACAAAGAGTCAAACATGACTGAGCCACTAAGCACAGTGAGAATTAAAGACAAAAGAGTCTTCTACTAACTCTGACAATGGATTGTGATGTAGGTCTTGGTAAAATTGATAAACTGTTTTGTATTTAAACTTTTATATGGAGATATTAAAATATTTCCCCAAGTACATAATTATATATTGAATATAATGGCTGTATTTCAAATTTTGAATGCTTTCTTCATGGCAAATTTGGAAGACTCAGTGTTGTAATTAGGGAATTTCAGTGGTGGCTTCTAAAAATTAATATATATATATACTTTTTAAAGGAATATGTCCATTATATAATGCTTGCAAAGTAAAATACCAACTGAAACATTTCCTTTTCGTTTTTACTAATGTTGACATTTTATTTTCTTAATTTGCTTTAAAAGATAACAAGGACAGCCCTCATCCAAAGCGTTCCCTAACTACCCGACTAGTACCTACAACGCATATATTAAATGCTACTGAGAATATCAGTATGAAGTGCAGAGAGGACCTCTCTTCAAGTGAGACACAGCTCTATCACTTTTTGGCCTTAGATACATTTGTCTTGTCATGGATTTGTTTTGCTTATTTTATATATATATATATATATATATATATATATATATAATATATATATATATATTTATTATTATTTTTAAATTTTTTATTATTTTTATTTTTTAATAACAAAAACATTTTTTGCAATTTTTACTGGGGTATAGCCAATCAACAATTTTGTAATAGTTTCAGGTGAAGAGTGAAGGGGCTAGGCCATGCATATACATGTATCCATTCATGTACACACTGCACTATTTGAAATGGATAACCAACAAAAATCTATTGTATAGCATGTGGAATTCTGCTCAATGTTATGTACTAGCCAGGATGGGTAGGAGATTTGGGGGAGAATGAAAATAGAATTTTTAATAAAGAAAACAGAATAGTTTAAGAATTATTCAAGATTCCTTGGTGGCTTAAATGATAAAGAATCCACCTGCAATCCAGGAGACCTGGGTTCAATCCCTGGGTTGGGAAGATCCCCTGGAGGAGGGCATGGCACCCACTCCCAGTTTTCTTGCCTGGAGAATCCCCATGGACAGAGGAGCCTGGCAGGCTGCAGTCCATGGGGTCACAAAGAGTCAAACATGACTGAGCCACTAAGCACAGTGAGAATTAAAGACAAAAGAGTCTTCTACTAACTCTGACAATGGATTGTGATGTAGGTCTTGGTACATTATGTACTTTTTCACTAGTTAAATTTATGTATTAAAAATGATAGTATAATACTACACTCTTAGAAGATTCATTAGTCCAACACTTTACATTTAACACGTGGTGGGATTCGTTGACCAATATTTGATGATGTTTCAGATTATTTTTCTTGATTTGGCTTCTCCTTGCCACTTAGTACAGTGAGCTTCTTCCCTTGATACAACCAAGAATGAATCTTCCCCTTCCTTTTCCTTATTTCATTGATTGAACCCTTGTAATATTTTTCAGCCCTTCCCGGGCACCAAAGGGAAACATGATGGTTTACCTCAGAGTAGCTTACTTCAGTGACACTTATGAAAAATATGGCTTTCAAGTTCTAGCAGTGAAACATGAGAGTAAGGGTAGATCATGATGTTTGGAGAGGAGGTGGTGAATTGAGAGCTTCACAAAGGCTACCTGTTTAAGCTGAAGATGCAAGCTAGGGCAAAGAGAGATTTACCAGCCCACAGTAGAGAGCTAATGTAGTCTACATAGTAAATTTGATACTCATTTTTAACTCTGGATAAAAGTACCTTAGAATTTCTGGAAAATTAAGCATGCATATAAAAATTTCCATGTATAAACAAGCAATAAGTGAATAATTTAGTGATATTAGCACTTACAAATTTTGATTAGTGAGTCTTGTTTCACCAAACTATCCATACCCTCAACTTTTTAAGATCTTCAAACCATAAGGTAATATTCACTAAAAGTATTTTACACTAATCTAACTTCTTAAGAAGTAGTAGGAAAAAAAAAAGAAGTAGTAGTTTTGGCTTAACAAGTAAAGATTTATGCTCAAAGTAACAATTCTAAAGCTACTTAACAATAATATTATAATGAGATGTATAATTATATTTGGATTGTAATTTATGCTCTTTTAAAAGGATCCACATATTTCTTTGGAGGAAAAGCACTTTTTTCTCCAAAGGAATGTTACTTATTGAAAGTTATCTCATCAATCAATTTAAAGAGAAAAATCAAGATAGAATTTTATTGGTACTTAAATCACTCTTTGTTCTAGAAAGAAAAGTATTAAAGTGGTACATTTATTTTTTTTCTCTTGCTTGACATGTGAATGCACAGATATGTAATTTTCACCTACAGTAATTATCAGATGAAAGCATCTCTTTAGTGTAAAAATTTGTGTCTTCTTTAAGTGAATGATGTCCAGCCAGTGAGGAAGCCTCATTTTAAAGGTGTGAAAAAAAGAAAATGGATTTATGATGAACCAAAGAACTTTCCTGGCCCTGGTATGAGGAGAGGTAAACTGTCTATATATTTGGGATTCCTAAATTATAATTTGAAAACAGATTAAATAATATTTTCTAGCCGAAAAAACAAGTCACTATCATGTAGCACCATATTATTTTAGATGTCAATTCCTATAAACCTAGTTCTTTTAGCTTACATGATCTTCCTTTGTGCTATCAAACATGTAAAGTGCAGTGTGTTATTTCCATGTGTGAAACCAGCTTGTTTTATCCATTGTTCCCTTTCCCCTTTCCTTTATAGCAGTACAGGCTCCAAATCCCCAAAATAAAATGAGTTACCATCGCAATAATAAAAACAGAAATTCTGAGAATGCACCCTACATCCATGTTCAGAGAGATGCCATCAGAACTATGTCACTGAGTGCACCTCCCCGCAGCAGGCCCACACACAGGTCCTACAATAAAGTCGACATTAACAAGGAATTCAACCTCTGTTCAGGTGAGATTCTGCACTTCCACAGGCTTTTTACTCATGGCTGTGGTTTGCATTCCTGAGGAATTTCCTGATGGTCTAACTAATCTTCACTGCTACCCACGCTGCTTCTCTTTCCAGGCTGTCCCCACCATACCATCTTAGAAAACTAGTGAGAGGATTTTTATCCATGTGAAGGAGTGCACGTGATTTAAAGGATATTGGAGAAAATGTGTTAGGTGAAGATGGCTTGGCACTGACCCTCCATAGAGTTTTGTCTCAGAGCACTGCACTCTGTTCCCCCTGGATGGCTTTATTTCACTCCTGAGGATTGTTTTTGAATGGCTGACATTTTCTTGTTCCACCAACTGCATTGTTCAATTATCACTTTCTGGCTAGTGCCTTGGTTTTTCTTTAGGCCCTCATGATTACTTTTTGAAAGGGTTAGTTTGGAGGGTTAACTGCAATATTTTTGACAACCTCTCATCTCTCCCACCCATGCTCAGATTGCTTTTAAATCATTTCCTCATGTAATAGGCAAAATCATAGTGTATGTCAGCAAGTGTAAGACCTTGAGGGAGGAGGGAACCAGATCTCCTTTTTTTCCTGTCTCAGATAAATCTGGTTCTTGTAAAACTGGGTTTTAAGTCTTCCCAACTTAACATAAGGTCACTCAGTTCCTTGTAATTTTGTGTTTTCCTGTGCTCAGTCTAGTTAGTGGAGTTCTGAATGTGTCATACTTTTAAAAATACAAGTAAAGACTCTGTGTCTTTCTTAGGTTCTCCTTTTATAATTTACATAGAAGTTACCTTTTAAATTATTTTTCTACTATTTGTTTTAGAATAATGTATTGATTTATATATATAAATAAGGATATTCTTAAGTGAAACAGAATTCTGATTTTATTTACTACTGTTATTGTTTAGTTGCTAAGTCACGTCCAACTCTTTTTGCAACCCCATGGACTGCAGCCTGCCAGGCCCCTTTGTCCATGGGATTCCCTAGACAAGAATAAAGCCTTTACTTCTATTGTGATTTTATTAATAATTTTATTATTATTTTACTGTGTGCGGACATCTGTGAAGAATACAGTGACTACCAGAAAAGTTTGATACCATTGTCTAGATTTGTGTTAAGGTGGCCTCACTGTTCTTCCTTACTTTTCCTTCTTTCCTTCTCTCCTTCCTTTCTTTAGCTCTGCAAATATTAGCAGAATTCTAAAATTATGGTAAAGTCAGGCAATGAAACATTTTGATCACGTACACATATAATATTCTTCTTGGGCTTAACCTTGTGGGAACAATCCTTATTTGAGGAACTGAACAGCCAATTAAGAGATGTGTAGTCATGGTCATTGATAACTTAAATGGTCTTAATAAGCTCACTTGTATCCCTTGATGCCTTACCCTTGAAATGGTAAAATGAGTTACTTAGAGACTAGCTTCACCTCTGAGATATCTATAACTTTGAAATATGCTTGGAATATGATTTTAACATAATAAGATATTTAATTCCTCTTTCCTTTTTCTCTCAGATAAATATATGTCAGCATCATATAATGGTTCAGCCTGGCGAAAAAGAATTCCTTATTCAAAAACTGAAAAGATATATACAGGTACACATTTACTAGTGGTTTTAATGTATTATACAACTCTAAGAATGAATGACAAGTTTTAGGCTCAAGGAACATATTTTAGAAAGTTTTCATGCTATGTATGAACATAATTACTTGGAGTTTAGTAGAAATCTTGTCTACTAGTGTTTTTTTTTTTTTGAACATAAAAAATTACGGAAATTCAGTGGCACAGGTACACTGCCATAACTTCCTTGTAATTTTGTGTTTTCCTGTGCTCAGTCTAGTTAGTGGAGTTCTGAATGTGTCATACTTTTAAAAATACAAGTAAAGACTCTGTGTCTTTCTTAGGTTCTCCTTTTATAATTTACATAGAAGTTACCTTTTAAATTATTTTTCTACTATTTGTTTTAGAATAATGTATTGATTTATATATATAAATAAGGATATTCTTAAGTGAAACAGAATTCTGATTTTATTTACTACTGTTATTGTTTAGTTGCTAAGTCACGTCCAACTCTTTTTGCAACCCCATGGACTGCAGCCTGCCAGGCCCCTTTGTCCATGGGATTCCCTAGACAAGAATAAAGCCTTTACTTCTATTGTGATTTTATTAATAATTTTATTATTATTTTACTGTGTGGACATCTGTGAAGAATACAGTGACTACCAGAAAAGTTTGATACCATTGTCTAGATTTGTGTTAAGGTGGCCTCACTGTTCTTCCTTACTTTTCCTTCTTTCCTTCTCTCCTTCCTTTCTTTAGCTCTGCAAATATTAGCAGAATTCTAAAATTATGGTAAAGTCAGGCAATGAAACATTTTGATCACGTACACATATAATATTCTTCTTGGGCTTAACCTTGTGGGAACAATCCTTATTTGAGGAACTGAACAGCCAATTAAGAGATGTGTAGTCATGGTCATTGATAACTTAAATGGTCTTAATAAGCTCACTTGTATCCCTTGATGCCTTACCCTTGAAATGGTAAAATGAGTTACTTAGAGACTAGCTTCACCTCTGAGATATCTATAACTTTGAAATATGCTTGGAATATGATTTTAACATAATAAGATATTTAATTCCTCTTTCCTTTTTCTCTCAGATAAATATATGTCAGCATCATATAATGGTTCAGCCTGGCGAAAAAGAATTCCTTATTCAAAAACTGAAAAGATATATACAGGTACACATTTACTAGTGGTTTTAATGTATTATACAACTCTAAGAATGAATGACAAGTTTTAGGCTCAAGGAACATATTTTAGAAAGTTTTCATGCTATGTATGAACATAATTACTTGGAGTTTAGTAGAAATCTTGTCTACTAGTGATTTAATTTTTTATAACTATTTTTTTCTATTTATTTGAAGCACATAAAAAGAAATTGGTGCACTTTGGAAATTCAGTGGCACAGGTACACTGCCATAACTTGAGGAACATTATACAGTTTAAAAAAAAAAAGAAAAGAAAAAACAGGAAAAAAAAAATCCCCTGCTGGAAACACTGCATTACATAATTTTACCTGCCCAAACAAATCATTTACAAATATTAGGTCAATAAACTGCTAACATCCATAAAAAGGTAGCTTTCTTACTAAAATGCAAGAATTTAAAAGATCTGTATCTAAATAAGAAAAGATAAAAACAAACTGGAATGAAAGCCTAGGTATCACATCTAAAATCAGGTTTTTTTGTTGGGGTCTTCATACTCTTCTCTCTCTCTACCATATCCTGCTGGAGTTCAAGGCCCCATTCTTCTAGGACCCTGTCCACCCACACGTTCTGGATTTAATTTTATTAATACTTTTTTATTGGGTTTTCCTTTACCTGTTTTAAATTTATCAGACATCTTTGACATATTTCTCTCCAGAAGCACAGTAGTTTCAGCAATTATATAACATGTTAAGATGCATTCTTTGTGGAACTACAAAGTAATATATAAGACTCTATTTTGACACAAAATATTAAAGCCATATTATATCCACCATGGACAAATAATGGCTAGTGCAGGCTGCCAGGGCACCTAACTCCTAGTTTCTGGTGTGGAAGGTCCAAAGTGACTGTGGTCTCTCTTTTGTGCTCTGTGCCTTGGAAGGGTGTAGGAATTCTGGGAATCTCTCCAGGGTAAAGGTTTATAGTGGACCTGACCTGATCTCAGGTTCCAGATCTGATTCTTTTACTAGAAAGCTTGGTGTCTGAGCCCAGCTTATTCTGAGGCTGGCTCAGTAGGTTTGGAAAACTACACAGGATAAGATGGTTTCCGTACTTCTTGGAAAATTGAATCTTTCAGAAAAAGTCCTAGATAGAGAGTGCCTATGCAAATCAGTAGCCTAGAACTTTCACAATCATCCAAAGTCCATAAAATCATATACAAGAGATTCCCCCCAAATCAGAACATGTCCAGACTGGAAACAGTCCACTTCCCAAAAGAAAGAGCTGAGCTCTTCTAAAGCAATATTTCTCTAAAAATTCTACACTACAACTGTGATGCAGGGTGCAGACTTGTAGAGATATTTATACTGGAGTCAACTGCTTTTCTTCTTCCCTGTCTCTTCCCAAATCATATTGTACTATAAAGGAACATAACGCTCCTGCTGTGCTATTTAATTGAGTATATTTCCTCTTAAGTTCATGTGGGCTGCACTGAATTTTGCAGGAAAAGAAGTGAAAAGTCAATGCAAATCCTGGATAAAACTACCACTTGTCAAGCCATGTCTTTTCCCTCATGGTTTCCTTGTGAGCAGGGTTTATTTGGAGGATGTGCTCCTTGCCCCTGTTCCAGTGACTGCTGTCTTCCAGCAGCCTTCTCCCATTTAATTAAACATGAATTACCAAAGGTTTAGGAGAAAAGGGAAGGGTTAGTTCAGAATGTGAAACATGTACCATCCCTGTATGTCACAGGAAAAGGGATGGGACAAGGGATAGCTAATGAAACTGCTGTTTTCTTTCAATCTGGAGAGTAAGGAGGAAGACCACACTTCAAGTAACAAGGGTTTGATCAGTGGTTGATGGCCTGGTTTTGACTCAGGAGAGAGATAGCAAGAGACCAGGAGCTACTTACTCAGTACTAGTCCCTCCTCCTCTTCTCTTACCACCTCCAGCTCTGCTGGGGCCCAGGGGTAGAAAGATCAATGACAGAAATCCCCTTGAATTTTAAGAATCTGAGCATCGAGAGAACCTGCCAGTGCACTTCCCAGATACAATCTAGGGGGGAAAGCTTTGGAAAGACTTTCTCAATGCCATTTGGTCATGGAGTTGGACTAGAGACAGAGCCTCTTGAGATTGCCAAGCTCGAGGCTGGCTCAGTAGGTTTGGAAAACTACACAGGATAAGATGGTTTCCGTACTTCTTGGAAAATTGAATCTTTCAGAAAAAGTCCTAGATAGAGAGTGCCTATGCAAATCAGTAGCCTAGAACTTTCACAATCATCCAAAGTCCATAAAATCATATACAAGAGATTCCCCCCAAATCAGAACATGTCCAGACTGGAAACAGTCCACTTCCCAAAAGAAAGAGCTGAGCTCTTCTAAAGCAATATTTCTCTAAAAATTCTACACTACAACTGTGATGCAGGGTGCAGACTTGTAGAGATATTTATACTGGAGTCAACTGCTTTTCTTCTTCCCTGTCTCTTCCCAAATCATATTGTACTATAAAGGAACATAACGCTCCTGCTGTGCTATTTAATTGAGTATATTTCCTCTTAAGTTCATGTGGGCTGCACTGAATTTTGCAGGAAAAGAAGTGAAAAGTCAATGCAAATCCTGGATAAAACTACCACTTGTCAAGCCATGTCTTTTCCCTCATGGTTTCCTTGTGAGCAGGGTTTATTTGGAGGATGTGCTCCTTGCCCCTGTTCCAGTGACTGCTGTCTTCCAGCAGCCTTCTCCCATTTAATTAAACATGAATTACCAAAGGTTTAGGAGAAAAGGGAAGGGTTAGTTCAGAATGTGAAACATGTACCATCCCTGTATGTCACAGGAAAAGGGATGGGACAAGGGATAGCTAATGAAACTGCTGTTTTCTTTCAATCTGAGAGTAAGGAGGAAGACCACACTTCAAGTAACAAGGGTTTGATCAGTGGTTGATGGCCTGGTTTTGACTCAGGAGAGAGATAGCAAGAGACCAGGAGCTACTTACTCAGTACTAGTCCCTCCTCCTCTTCTCTTACCACCTCCAGCTCTGCTGGGGCCCAGGGGTAGAAAGATCAATGACAGAAATCCCCTTGAATTTTAAGAATCTGAGCATCGAGAGAACCTGCCAGTGCACTTCCCAGATACAATCTAGGGGGGAAAGCTTTGGAAAGACTTTCTCAATGCCATTTGGTCATGGAGTTGGACTAGAGACAGAGCCTCTTGAGATTGCCAAGCTCGAAGATTGCGTGGGAGGGCATCACATATTCCTGTGAATTTCAATTGAGTGTGAGTTTCTGGGAGAAATTTGACTGAAGGGGTAGCCTCAGAAAAGCTGCCTTTGTGGTTGGGTTCTCTTCCAGGGGAGGATTCAGCTGGAATCTCAACAAATTGCCAGGGAGTTGATTGGAAACCAGGCTGTCATCTCCTGATCAAACCCTCATTGCTGAAAATATAGTCTGAGGGCCACCAGCAATGACTTCACTTGGGAGCTTGGGAGAAACATGGCATCTCAAGCTCATACCTCTTGAGTCATTATTTGCATTTTAACAAGAGTCCCCAGGTGATCAGGATACACATTTGAGTTTGAGAAACCTTCGACTATATTGTCTGGCCACCATTCACCAGCACAGGACCCTTGTGGAAACCTCAGATTATTGAGATGACACTTTTCTTAGCCGTCACACAGCAGCAGCTATCCTCCCTATCCCAGTCCTAGAAATCAGGATAAGCCACGGGAAGCTAAGGGAGGGAAATAATAATAATAATAAAAAAAACCTGGGGAAGAATTTCAAATCTGAATGTGATGTAAAAGATACATGTGAAATAACTAAGAAACAGCTGAAGTGGACTAAATGTACATACAAAGAGCTAGACAGATTTCCTCTATCAGGCTTCCCTCTATCAGAATGGGAATTTAGAAACAAGAAGTTAAATAGAATTGTAACAAAAATAAAAGTAATTTTCTTATTTGCCTAAGGCTTGACTGAGAAATTTGTAACCTCGAAACTTTTACACGTTCCTATTGCTGCTGTTTCCCCCAGAATAGGGAGAGAAAGGTTAGTTTGTGTTTCTTCCCCTGCACTTCCTGCTAGGGCACAGAGGAGAGATTGCAGCATTTCCCAGTGGACAGATGGACTGTGGAGAGAGGAGGCAGAAAACACAAGCTGCTACTAGTCTATTCCTTTGAGGAAAATCTGAGAGCCAAGGCCACAGATGTGTAAATGGGTGAGAGGAGCCTTTTGGGAAAATGTTGGATGCTTTGAGGATAAGGCAAGGGGAGAAGAAAATGTGTTTGTAAGAATCTAGGAAAGAAGCTGAAGGCAATTAGAGATGTCATTGTCAGCCTTCCCTAAAGACCCCATGTCCTGTCCGATAGGGATATAGTAGGTGTGACTGGAGGTGCCTATCTCCACAGAAGGGAACATTCATTCTGTTCATTCTGGGCACTACATGGTGCAACTTTCTATATAGGTATTATTTCTATTCCTTTCTGTCCTTCCTTCCGTCTAAATTCAAATCACAGCAAGTCTTGGAAAGAAATGGAATTAATTTGAATGTAGTTCTGAAAATTTATGAATTAAAACAACAAGCTTAGTTTTTGTCTTAAGATTTATATTAAGTAATTACCAAAAGAAATGCAAAAGGTTGGTACCCTGAAGAATGCTGAAAAAGAAAATAATTGAAATTTTTTTGTGTTTTATTATCAGAGCCAAGGAGAAATGGGAGCAAGTAAACCTGGAGATTGAGAGAAGAGAAAACTGAGAAAAGTGCCAGAAATCATTTGATTTACAATCAAAAATGAAAATTCAAAGAATGAGACACTCAAGTACTCCATACTATACACTGGGTAGCCAAAGATGATAAAATGCAAATTCTGAAAATAAGATGCAGGAAGTACATTGTGCTCTTTCAAAACTGATAAAAATGCAAATTGCAAACAGCTGCTGGTGTATTTATATAGGTCTGGAATTCATTCGATGCATTGCCACAAACATTTAATAAAATTTCAAAGTTTGACAGTTAAGATCATTCTTTAATTGTAAACTAAGTTAGATTGCAAAGATTGAGGAGTAAAATTGCGCCTTTGATCTCTGTTTTGAAGTATTCTTTAAGGAAGAAACTTCACATTTTCATTTTCAAGATTTAAATCTGGGCCCTCTGTGATAGTTACAGATAAAATGTAAACAAATTCAGTGAAGTTACAGTGTGGGTACAGGGTTACAGTGTGGTGATGAGTGTGAGAGGAACTCTAATAGGAATACACACTGTCATGTTGTACAAAGAGACAAAGTCTGGTTGATTGTTCAGGCCTGTTGCTGAACAATGTCTTTTAATTGGCAACTACAAAATTTACCTGCTGGAATTGAGTCACTTCAGAATGAGATTTGGGCTTTGTTTTCTAGCACTCTCAATTCTGTCCCTATGAGAAATACAGAATGTTCTTTCAGGGCAAACATAGATGTTTTTTGGTCATTCATAAGATGTATGAACCAGGAATTTACATTTATGTAAATAGCGAATTTATATAAATGTATGACAAATTTAATTTGTCAATGTAAAGAAAAATGCACATGACAGTTGTGAGTTTTTTTAAAAAATATTTATTTATTTATTTATTTTGAGGGGATAGGGTGGGGAGGGAGGTGGGTAGGCAGGTCACTTCCATTGATCTTTCATTTATCTATTTTCATCTGTCTTTGTTCTTTGGCCTGCGTGGACCTCCCATTGCAGTGGCCTCTGCTGTCGCAGAGCACCGGCTCTGGGTGCATGCGCTCCAGAGCTCCGGCTCGGCAATTGGACACCTCGGTCCAGCCGCTCCGTGGCACGTGGGATCTTCCCAGGCCAGGGATCGAACCTGTGCCCCTTGTGCTGCAAGGCAGTGTCCTTACCTACTGGACCACCAAGGAAGCCCGAGTTTCAGTTTTATTCTGGGTCTTATCGCAGATTATCACTGGGGAAATAACTTCTCACTATCTGAGTAACCAGGTATGAAGAAGGAGGAGAGAAGCCAATCTACATATACATTTTGGGGTTGGAAAAAAATGTAATTAAGCACACATATATCAATATCTTAGTGGAAGAATTACTGCTACTCATGAAGAACAAATATCTCACATTGATGACTTTAGTGTTTTTCTATATATGAGAAGATGCATGAATCTGGGATTATGCAAGTTCTTCCTGAGATACATATCTAACTTTCTAGGGGCCTAAACAGACCCCAAAGCTCAGAATGTCTCATCCTGTTTTTTCCATCCTGAATTCCTGTCAGGGGTGACTGCAGTGGGTTGTGATGTAACTCTTAGCATAATTGAATGGTGAGTGGTACTTCTTGTTCCTTTGTTTGTTTGTTTTTAAATATTCAAATTCCTGAATTCATTTTTTTCTTTTTTTCCTTTCATTCAGTGACATTAGGAGCAATCAGCCAATCTCACTATATTTGTTAGTTTGACAAAAATGTTTGAAAATATCATATGTATATAATCACATAGATCTTTGCCCCATCTATGTGCTTAATTATGAATATCCAATGGTAATATTTTTGTGTATTTCTACTGCCATGTCACATCAATGCTTTTATTGCTAAACACAGAGTAATCAGTGCCTTTATGACTAATAGGTTAGACATCCAAGGGCAGAAACCCTAGAAACATTTCAGAAAACTCATCCTTAAGTTATATTCCCATATAGCCACTCTCAGTACCAACATCTTTATTCGGGTTCTTTAGAGAAACATAACCAATAAAGTGTGCATCTGTGTGTGTATATGTGTAGAAAACAGAAAGAGATTTACTTTAAATAACTGACTCGTGAATGGGCAATTAATTTTGCACATAAATCTACAAAAAGTTAATGTGATTAACAACATCTAAGAAAATAAATGAAATTCTATACCATGATCGTGGATTGACAAACATAATATACTTTAAAAAAATGTCAATTGCCTGCAGATTTGATCTACTTATTATCATGAAAACCAGACAGGTTTTTTTCCTCTTCGTGAAACTTGACAAGCTTATTCTGAAATTAATATGAAATTCCAAATCCTTAAGGATAACCAAGATACTACCAACAGAGAAAAATAAAGTGTGGGGCTTTATCTATCAAATATTAAGATTTTCTCTAAAGCTATCTAATATTATAAAACTATATTTTATACTTGCAACAGTATAGTGTTGACATTATTATGAATTTGGGGCAAAATCAAAGAGAATAGAGAACCTAGAAAACCAACCTACATACCTATGTCAATCTTATATTTGTCAGAAGCAGTACTGTAGATCAGTTGAGGAAGAAGAGGCCATTAAATATATGTTTTGGGAAAGTGAGTATCCCTAAAGAAAAAAATACAATGGATCCCTAATCTTGCACAGAATATAAATTTCAAATGAATCAAATATAATGTCACAGTCAAAACTTAACTCTGCAAAAACTACTTGCTGACTGAATACATGAATTTTAGAATGTACCACTGAATGAAAAGTTTGTTAAGCTTATATTCACTGCTATGCTTGCCAATATTTGGGTAAATGAAGGGAGGCAGGAAGATGGACAGGAAAGCATATTCAACTCGTAAAGTCACAAAAACCCCCTAAGTATACTTTCCAAATAAACAAGGGCACATTTATGAAAACCAGGAATCAGTACTCTTGCATTTATCACTTAAATGTCTATGCTTTACTTCTCGTCGTATTTAAAAGTTTTTATTTCTTTGATGTAGATAACTTCTTAACTTACAATTATGACCACTATACATTTTAACCTATATCCTCTTAGATCTACTGGAGGCATCCACATAGCTTGTTTTCCATTCTAAGGATATATCTATGCTATCTTGAGAGAAAGTTTTCCGTAGACAGCTTTTCCTTTGAAAATGGCTTCTGGCCCCTTTTACCAGCAGTTGCCATTTGATCTGGAAATCAATTTCTTTTTACTTACAATTATTTTGTCACAAATTGGAGTCTAAACTGCCTGAAAAAATAAAAGCCACAGCTTCTGCTTTGCTCTTGGCATAAACTCAGAAGGACAATTTGTATCATTTGAAAGCTAATCAAAACAGATCATCCACAGTAAGGCTATGGGAACTTTGGGTTCCAATTCAATCTGCTTTGGGTTGGCTTTGGATGGTAGTATTTGTGGAGATAATTGCCAAGTAGATATTTATGTTCTTTCCCCCAGGGAAGGACTGCCAAAAAAACAAATTAAGGGTGATTATCAAGAAGAGTAGGTAATTGCCTAGTTCAGTAAATTCACAGGGGCTTTGGAATCAGAGGACATTTTTAGGTTCCTGGCTCTGCCTTTTGCTTATTTGGCCTGGGAGGAAATACTTAGTCTCCTTGTACATAAAATTCAATCACTTGTAATAATAACACCTTCCTGATAGGGTTTTATGGACCTTAGAGATAATAATGTGTCTGGGATAGAGGTGGTTTTCAATAAATGATACTCATTTATTATTATAGGATATTACTTGTTGATTAATATAATAGAAAGAATGTGGCCATACTTTTAGGACTTAATCTGATATTTACCTTACCTAATATTGAACAACTGAATATAATAAAATCTGTATATTTCTACTGGAGAATAGACTAGAAATACAGTTTGAAGTTATTTTTGAGACTAGATTGATAATTCTCAGACTCACTTGCTCTTTACCTGAGATCTCTTGCTGACTAAAAGATGAACAAATGTTTCCCTTTCTTATGTTTTTGATTCAGAAACAAATTAATGTCCAATTTTGAAAAGGAAAATATACATATATATATAATACAATAAGGAAATCAATTTGATACATTATACCATTAAAAACTAAATGTCATAAGTTATAGGAGCATTTTAAAAGATTCAATTTTTCTTTGTAAAATTGTGATCCAGGGCTTCCCTGGTGGTCCAGCGGGTGAGGAGTCCACCTTGCAGTGTAGGGGGCACCAGTTCAATCCCTGGTCCTGTAAGATCCCTTATGCCATGGAGCGGCTGGACCGGTGTGTCCAATTACGAGCCATAGCTCTGGAGCAAATGTGCCCAGAGCCAGTACTCTGCAAGGAGAGAGGCCACCACAGTGGGAAGCCCACACATGCCAAAGAATAAAAGATGGGTGAAAAATAAATGATGACTTAGAGGGGAAAAAAAGGCAAAAAAAAAAAAAATATGATCTAATAATTTACACCTTCTAGGTATGTAGCCCTGGAAAATTTCTAGCCCTGGTCTCCGTAATTGCATGTGCTGTGCTGGGATAAGTCACTTCAGACTCTATGTGATCCTGTGGATTATAGCCCACCAGGCTCCTCTGTCCATAAGATTCTCCAGGGAAGAATACTGCTGAGGGTTGCCGTGCCCTCTTCCAGGAATTTTCCTGACCCAGAGATCAAACCTGCGTTCCTTCTGTCTTGTGCATTGGCAGGTGGGTTCTTTATCACTAGTGCTACCAGAGCCAGCTAAGTGATTTTCAAGAGATTTTCTATAGGCAAATGATTCCATTTGCCTCCTCCTGACATACAAAAGCTACTTTTTTTCCCTCTATAGTTAGTGGGCTATGTTTAAAGGATATAAAATTGCTTTTATCATGCTATATGAATTATTATTCAAAATAAAATTATTTTATTAAAAAGTTATATTTAAAATTTTAGGAAGAACATTTGTTAGTTGGTTGATTTTATAGTTTATCTACATTACGCTTCTTGCATGGCCCTGAATAATCAAGAATGGTTCCTAATTATTGGGAGAAAGTAGTTCTATTGATACAAGTATCTATACTTTTGAATCATCTTCAGATTAGCATTGAACTCTATAATATGCAAATTTAACTCTCTGAAACATTACTATATTAACATGCTACTAGAGTAATATATGTTAATTTATTAGTGTGGTATACTAAGATTATTTTCAGAAGTGCATAAAATTCAGATCCCACACTTTGTCAGCCTTTATCCAGTTATGTGCTGATAAATGTATGACAGTTGATTCTCAACAAAAAGATCTGCAGTTTGTAGCATTGTTGATTTCTGTACTGTAAAAAATTATCACCATGGCTGATTTCTAGCTACCAAATCGAAGTCATTGAACACAGAGTTAGGAAGAAATGCACACAACTGACTCTCCTGAGGTGGAAGGCACTCACTTCAGCACACCTCTTCATGTTCTCTTTGCTATAATAAAATCATTTAAAATAATCAAATTTAATCCAATTCTGATGTTTGTGATATCTTATTAACTACATAATGTATATATTGTATGCTAATTTGTTTATTGCCACTTTTTATCCTTAATAAAATCATCATGAAGGTAAGGAATTTTTAGTTTATTATTGGTTTGTCTGAGTCTAGAATGATGGCTCACACATAGTAGGCAGTAAGTAAAGACTTGGCTGAGTCAAATGAAGGAGACTCAATCTTTGTCTTAAACAGGATAACCTTCTATTAGAAAATCAAGGAGAAAAACAGGTTAGAGCATGTAATGATTAATAAGCCTTAGTATTTTTCTGAAGTTGAATATTAAATTATAATATAATCCACAATATTATAATTAATACTAACTTTCATCTCTTATAAAAGTTATATTTTATTGAAGTGTTATGTGCTGTTTTTGATCCTGCAAATAATAACATGAATGACACCAATAGTAATAGTGCTTCAGGGAAGAAGCCATTTTGGATCCCATGATGAAACTGTTCCTTCGACTTGCTTTTTGTTGCTTTTGTTATTATAATCATACAGAATGGTTGGCCTCAGAGAAACCTGCCTCTCTGTCTGACTGTTGAAGTGCTTTTGTTTAGAACCCTGTGCACCTGTGGATAGCAGGAAGGGAGAAAGTAACACATCCCCTGCCTAAGGCTTGCCATTCTAGATGTTTGCAAGATTAATGGCCTTTTTTCTTTGCTCTCTTTCCTCCCTCCAATCTCTGATCTATAAAAGAACCTGACATGCATACCTCCGTAAGATGGTGGTTATTTTGAAGTGGTAACTTGCCATCTTTTGGGTCAGCTACTTTCTGAGTAAAGTCAATTTTCTTGCCTCAACACCTCATCTTTAGGATTCATGGGCCTGTCGTGCAGTGACCAAAGTGAGCTAAGACTCTGTAATAATAGCAAAACTTGATGGAGTGCTCTTATTCCACAGTAGGCATATGCTAAGTGATTTAAAAGCATTATTGAATTTAACTCTCATAATAGGCTTAAAAATAGGCCCTCATTTTACCTTTCCATTTTACAAATGAGAATCCTGTGATTCCACATTTCTCAGTAACTTGTTTACATTAACAGATAGTAAGTGTAACACTGCATTTTGTACCTTTGTGTCTGGCTGATTCTACAATCTATGTTTTCAACCTCTATGTCCAGTCTTGTAAACACTAACTTTCTTCTTTGTTGTTACAAAGTGTTTCTGGAGAGTTCATGGTTTCCTTTGGATGCTTTGCCAAATGCAAAATACTTTAAGGAAAGGAATGTCCGGGGCCTAGAGGCAGGAAGAACCCTGTCAAAAGTTTAGTCAAGCCAAGGAGAACTCTTAGTGTCTTTGTTTATGAAATAGCTGGGAGCCAACTGGATGGATGGGAGGGAGAGAGAGAAGCGGGAGTGTTGTGGAGGTGGGGGTAGAGAGGCGGGCTGTGAAGACAGGTCAGATGGGCTTTTGTGGTTATCTCCAGACTCAGTCTTTTCTCTGAGAGCCCTGGAAACCGTCTGAAGGCTTGTGGCAGAGGAATATCACAATTTACCTTCCATTTTCTAAAGGAGCATGGTGGCTGCTGAAGCTAAGAGAATCCATGTAGGACGAAAACTATAGGCTCCGAGAGACCAGTGAGAAGGTTATCACCAAAATTCCAGTGAGAGAGCCTGTGCTTTTGTTATTATAATCATACAGAATGGTTGGCCTCAGAGAAACCTGCCTCTCTGTCTGACTGTTGAAGTGCTTTTGTTTAGAACCCTGTGCACCTGTGGATAGCAGGAAGGGAGAAAGTAACACATCCCCTGCCTAAGGCTTGCCATTCTAGATGTTTGCAAGATTAATGGCCTTTTTTCTTTGCTCTCTTTCCTCCCTCCAATCTCTGATCTATAAAAGAACCTGACATGCATACCTCCGTAAGATGGTGGTTATTTTGAAGTGGTAACTTGCCATCTTTTGGGTCAGCTACTTTCTGAGTAAAGTCAATTTTCTTGCCTCAACACCTCATCTTTAGGATTCATGGGCCTGTCGTGCAGTGACCAAAGTGAGCTAAGACTCTGTAATAATAGCAAAACTTGATGGAGTGCTCTTATTCCACAGTAGGCATATGCTAAGTGATTTAAAAGCATTATTGAATTTAACTCTCATAATAGGCTTAAAAATAGGCCCTCATTTTACCTTTCCATTTTACAAATGAGAATCCTGTGATTCCACATTTCTCAGTAACTTGTTTACATTAACAGATAGTAAGTGTAACACTGCATTTTGTACCTTTGTGTCTGGCTGATTCTACAATCTATGTTTTCAACCTCTATGTCCAGTCTTGTAAACACTAACTTTCTTCTTTGTTGTTACAAAGTGTTTCTGGAGAGTTCATGGTTTCCTTTGGATGCTTTGCCAAATGCAAAATACTTTAAGGAAAGGAATGTCCGGGGCCTAGAGGCAGGAAGAACCCTGTCAAAAGTTTAGTCAAGCCAAGGAGAACTCTTAGTGTCTTTGTTTATGAAATAGCTGGGAGCCAACTGGATGGATGGGAGGGAGAGAGAGAAGCGGGAGTGTTGTGGAGGTGGGGGTAGAGAGGCGGGCTGTGAAGACAGGTCAGATGGGCTTTTGTGGTTATCTCCAGACTCAGTCTTTTCTCTGAGAGCCCTGGAAACCGTCTGAAGGCTTGTGGCAGAGGAATATCACAATTTACCTTCCATTTTCTAAAGGAGCATGGTGGCTGCTGAAGCTAAGAGAATCCATGTAGGACGAAAACTATAGGCTCCGAGAGACCAGTGAGAAGGTTATCACCAAAATTCCAGTGAGAGAGCCTGTGGCTTGGAACAGCATGGTGGAGAGGGTGAGAAGGCTGATGTGTTCAACAGCAGAACCCACTGGATTTATCATGGGCTTGCAGGGTGAGAGAAGTAAAGGATTCAACATTAATTCAAGCTTTTTGGTGAGAATAAATTGAAGAGCTGGAGACCAAAGGAGTTTGGTTTTGGATCATGCTCAGTTTGATATGCTTCAAAGGGAATGCCTATGATGACCACTGAAAATGTTTATATCTCTTTTAACAACTCCTCTTTTAAAAAGCCCCCAAACCTTAATTCTCGGATTCAGTACTTATATTAAAAGGCAGTTATCTACTTATCACTGATCTTAGAGGATTTTAATCAGAATCCACTACTAGAAGAGCCAATTTAGTCATTTGAAAATACTAAACACAAATGAAGTTAAAGAAAATACTGGTGTTCTGAACACTAGAGGTCAGCAGTCTTACACAAACAGAAAATGGAGGAAGCGATCAGAGTAAGAGAGTTTGGGAACATTTATTTCTAACTCACTGATGCTAGCAGTAGGGGTCTCCAGAAATGAAAACAAAGCATAACCTTTTCATCGAAGACATTGTGGATAAAGAAAAAAAAGTTTATTTCAGGTTATAGGGATCCAGAGATGCTATCATGTAGCTTGAGGGCTTCTATAGTGTTTGAAAATAAAAGCATAAAGATAGATGGAGCAGAGGACACCCTGGGGCATATTTTTCTCCGGATGCCCTTGCTGAAACCATGCTGGCAGCAATGAACTTCATTAGGACGGATAAGACAGCAGCCTGGCTTGTCCCAGTTCAGATCTGGTATTCCCCTCAAGGGCCAGTCTGCAGTTTTGGTGTATGTGCCTCCTAAGAAAGGTGACATTGCTGCCAGAGGTCCTACTTAAATCAGTTGTAGCTGGGAGCCAACTGGATGGATGGGAGGGAGGGAGAAGCGGGAGTGTTGTGGAGGTGGGGGTAGAGAGGCGGGCTGTGAAGACAGGTCAGATGGGCTTTTGTGGTTATCTCCAGACTCAGTCTTTTCTCTGAGAGCCCTGGAAACCGTCTGAAGGCTTGTGGCAGAGGAATATCACAATTTACCTTCCATTTTCTAAAGGAGCATGGTGGCTGCTGAAGCTAAGAGAATCCATGTAGGACGAAAACTATAGGCTCCGAGAGACCAGTGAGAAGGTTATCACCAAAATTCCAGTGAGAGAGCCTGTGGCTTGGAACAGCATGGTGGAGAGGGTGAGAAGGCTGATGTGTTCAACAGCAGAACCCACTGGATTTATCATGGGCTTGCAGGGTGAGAGAAGTAAAGGATTCAACATTAATTCAAGCTTTTTGGTGAGAATAAATTGAAGAGCTGGAGACCAAAGGAGTTTGGTTTTGGATCATGCTCAGTTTGATATGCTTCAAAGGGAATGCCTATGATGACCACTGAAAATGTTTATATCTCTTTTAACAACTCCTCTTTTAAAAAGCCCCCAAACCTTAATTCTCGGATTCAGTACTTATATTAAAAGGCAGTTATCTACTTATCACTGATCTTAGAGGATTTTAATCAGAATCCACTACTAGAAGAGCCAATTTAGTCATTTGAAAATACTAAACACAAATGAAGTTAAAGAAAATACTGGTGTTCTGAACACTAGAGGTCAGCAGTCTTACACAAACAGAAAATGGAGGAAGCGATCAGAGTAAGAGAGTTTGGGAACATTTATTTCTAACTCACTGATGCTAGCAGTAGGGGTCTCCAGAAATGAAAACAAAGCATAACCTTTTCATCGAAGACATTGTGGATAAAGAAAAAAAAGTTTATTTCAGGTTATAGGGATCCAGAGATGCTATCATGTAGCTTGAGGGCTTCTATAGTGTTTGAAAATAAAAGCATAAAGATAGATGGAGCAGAGGACACCCTGGGGCATATTTTTCTCCGGATGCCCTTGCTGAAACCATGCTGGCAGCAATGAACTTCATTAGGACGGATAAGACAGCAGCCTGGCTTGTCCCAGTTCAGATCTGGTATTCCCCTCAAGGGCCAGTCTGCAGTTTTGGTGTATGTGCCTCCTAAGAAAGGTGACATTGCTGCCAGAGGTCCTACTTAAATCAGTTGTAGCTGTTGGGGCCAGCAGGTCATGAGTGCTTCGGTTGGGGATGGTAATCTTCCTTCCATTGGGGAATACGGGTGGATGTAAGAAATAAAACAAGAAAAGACATAGTGCAGAGTCAGGGGAAAACTAATAAGACTTTAGTGTCTGCTGAAAAGGAAGGGAAAAATCAAATGCTTATTTATTTTAGTATAAGTGAAAAGGATACACAGATGTGTATAAAATAGGTGGTATATCAATTTTGGTTATAAAATAGAGTAGGTGCTGATATGGGTAAGCAAATCGTCAGAAGCTAATGTGCTAGACTTAGATTTGAGAGAGGATAATCATTGGAGAAATTCAGTTATTTTGATAAATTGAAAAGGGATGTGTGTGTGTGTGTTTGTGTAAGAGACACAGACACAGAGAATATCTGATACTCCAGGTACTGCTTTACCTTCTGTTAAACTGCTACTGGCTGAGCTTCCCCTGTGGCTCAGCAATAAAGAATCTGCGTGCAATGTAGGAGCTGCAGGAGACACAGGTTCGATCCCTGGGTCAAGAAGATCCTCTGGAGAAGGGCATGGCAACCCATTCTGGTATTTTTACCCTGGGAAGAGGAGCCTGGCTACAGTTCATTGGCTTACAAAGAGTCAGACAAGACAAATGACAGCATGCTTTTTAGCTGCTATTGGTATCTAAAAACACAGTCAATCAGGGCACATTTCTTGACAATGGTATTTAAAACTATGATGCTCATAGAATGACATTATTATGTGTCAAAATTGCCACCTCACTTTTTTCTGTGTAATAGAGAAATATATAAATGTTTATACCTTTTCTAGGGATAATGGGCAAATGCATTATAATTTACTTCTATAGGGTTTGAAAATAAAAGCATAAAGATAGATGGAGCAGAGGACACCCTGGGGCATATTTTTCTCCGGATGCCCTTGCTGAAACCATGCTGGCAGCAATGAACTTCATTAGGACGGATAAGACAGCAGCCTGGCTTGTCCCAGTTCAGATCTGGTATTCCCCTCAAGGGCCAGTCTGCAGTTTTGGTGTATGTGCCTCCTAAGAAAGGTGACATTGCTGCCAGAGGTCCTACTTAAATCAGTTGTAGCTGTTGGGGCCAGCAGGTCATGAGTGCTTCGGTTGGGGATGGTAATCTTCCTTCCATTGGGGAATACGGGTGGATGTAAGAAATAAAACAAGAAAAGACATAGTGCAGAGTCAGGGGAAAACTAATAAGACTTTAGTGTCTGCTGAAAAGGAAGGGAAAAATCAAATGCTTATTTATTTTAGTATAAGTGAAAAGGATACACAGATGTGTATAAAATAGGTGGTATATCAATTTTGGTTATAAAATAGAGTAGGTGCTGATATGGGTAAGCAAATCGTCAGAAGCTAATGTGCTAGACTTAGATTTGAGAGAGGATAATCATTGGAGAAATTCAGTTATTTTGATAAATTGAAAAGGGATGTGTGTGTGTGTGTTTGTGTAAGAGACACAGACACAGAGAATATCTGATACTCCAGGTACTGCTTTACCTTCTGTTAAACTGCTACTGGCTGAGCTTCCCCTGTGGCTCAGCAATAAAGAATCTGCGTGCAATGTAGGAGCTGCAGGAGACACAGGTTCGATCCCTGGGTCAAGAAGATCCTCTGGAGAAGGGCATGGCAACCCATTCTGGTATTTTTACCCTGGGAAGAGGAGCCTGGCTACAGTTCATTGGCTTACAAAGAGTCAGACAAGACAAATGACAGCATGCTTTTTAGCTGCTATTGGTATCTAAAAACACAGTCAATCAGGGCACATTTCTTGACAATGGTATTTAAAACTATGATGCTCATAGAATGACATTATTATGTGTCAAAATTGCCACCTCACTTTTTTCTGTGTAATAGAGAAATATATAAATGTTTATACCTTTTTCTAGGGATAATGGGCAAATGCATTATAATTTACTGCCCCCAAACCCTGAAGGAACATATGGACTAAAAAACTGTTAATGCCAGTTAGGCACACATGATTACTAAGTTCCATAAATATAACCCTTTATTGGCATCCACTTGAAGTTCTTGTTTTATCCTTATTTCATTAATCTGTGAGATGGATTATATACCTTTGCCTCTTTCAGTCACACTCCCCTTAGGATTTTCACTAGGACTTTAGGTGCTGATACATTTTGTGCCAGTTTTCTTTCTGCCTTGGATCATTAAAGCCAGCCTGCCTTCTTTCTTTTCATCCTTCCTTAATTCCTGCCTCCCTTCCTCGCTTCTTCCCTTGCTATGTTCCTTGTTCTCTCTCTTCTTGGCTCCTTCCTTTCTTTCTTCCCTCCATCCCTCTCTCTCACATTTCCTCCTGTCTTCTTGTATTCAGTTAGTATATTTTAAGCTCACTATACTGTGTGGTGGGGGTTCCTGGGAGGCTCAGTGGTAAAGAATCTGACTGCAGTGCAGAAGCTGCAGTAGACACAGGTTCGATTCCTGGATTGGGAAGATCCTCTGGAGAAGGGCATGGCAACCCAATCTAATATTCTTTCCTGGAGAAATCCATGGACAGAGGAGCCTGGTGGGCCACAGTCCATGGGGTTGCAAAAAGTAGCACACGACTGAGCAACTACACACAGCACACAACACCTGGGAAGCCCATAATGTTAGGTATACAACATAATGATTCTCATGCAAAATGATCACCATAGCAAGTCCAGTTATCATCTATCACCATACTGAGTTATAAAACTGTTTTCTCTGGAGATGAGAACTTTCAAGATTCATTCTCTTAGCTACTTTCAAATACTCAATTCAATATTATTAACTACAATCATGCTGTACATCCTCATAATATACTCATTTTGTAAGTGGAAGTTATAAAATGACCTCCTTTACCCTCCTCAGGCATCCACTAACATGTTTTCTGTATCCATGGGCCCAATTTTTTTAAGGGAAGACTTCACATATAAATGAGATCATGCAGTATTTATCTTTTTCTGTCATGCAGAGATTCTTTTTTCAGCCATTTCAAGTCTACTAATGAGCCCATCAAGGGCTTTATTTCTGTTACAGTGTTTTTGATCTCCAGCATTTCTTTTGATGCTTTATTACAATTTTCATCCCTCTGCTTACATTATCCATCTGTTTCATGAATGTTGTCTACTTTTTCCATTAATCTTTTTTTTTGAGATGGATTATATACCTTTGCCTCTTTCAGTCACACTCTTAGGATTTTCACTAGGACTTTAGGTGCTGATACATTTTGTGCCAGTTTTCTTTCTGCCTTGGATCATTAAAGCCAGCCTGCCTTCTTTCTTTTCATCCTTCCTTAATTCCTGCCTCCCTTCCTCGCTTCTTCCCTTGCTATGTTCCTTGTTCTCTCTCTTCTTGGCTCCTTCCTTTCTTTCTTCCCTCCATCCCTCTCTCTCACATTTCCTCCTGTCTTCTTGTATTCAGTTAGTATATTTTAAGCTCACTATACTGTGTGGTGGGGGTTCCTGGGAGGCTCAGTGGTAAAGAATCTGACTGCAGTGCAGAAGCTGCAGTAGACACAGGTTCGATTCCTGGATTGGGAAGATCCTCTGGAGAAGGGCATGGCAACCCAATCTAATATTCTTTCCTGGAGAAATCCATGGACAGAGGAGCCTGGTGGGCCACAGTCCATGGGGTTGCAAAAAGTAGCACACGACTGAGCAACTACACACAGCACACAACACCTGGGAAGCCCATAATGTTAGGTATACAACATAATGATTCTCATGCAAAATGATCACCATAGCAAGTCCAGTTATCATCTATCACCATACTGAGTTATAAAACTGTTTTCTCTGGAGATGAGAACTTTCAAGATTCATTCTCTTAGCTACTTTCAAATACTCAATTCAATATTATTAACTACAATCATGCTGTACATCCTCATAATATACTCATTTTGTAAGTGGAAGTTATAAAATGACCTCCTTTACCCCTCCTCAGGCATCCACTAACATGTTTTCTGTATCCATGGGCCCAATTTTTTTAAGGGAAGACTTCACATATAAATGAGATCATGCAGTATTTATCTTTTTCTGTCATGCAGAGATTCTTTTTTCAGCCATTTCAAGTCTACTAATGAGCCCATCAAGGGCTTTATTTCTGTTACAGTGTTTTTGATCTCCAGCATTTCTTTTTGATGCTTTCTTACAATTTTCATCCCTCTGCTTACATTATCCATCTGTTTCATGAATGTTGTCTACTTTTTCCATTAAAGTCTTTAGCACACTCATCATAGTTTTAAAAATTCCTGGCCTGATAATTTCTCTTATAGCTGACTCTGGTTCTGAAGCTTGTTCAGCCTTTTCAAATTACATTTTCTGCCTCTTAGTGTGCCTTGTAAATTTTGTTGGAAAATGGATATGACGGACTGTGTAAGAGAACTGCAGAAAAAAGGTCTTTTTAATGTAGAGTAAGGTATGGAGAAGGGCAAGCCTTCTGTGGTCCCATGATTAGGTCTCGTCTTTGTGTGAGCCTGTGCCCTGGACTGAGTTTCATCAGTGTCGCTCAGTATTTTTCCTGCATGTGTATGAGACGGACTTTCTAAAGGGAGCTGGCATTGGGTATTTCCCTCTCTCCAGGATCGTTAGGTTCTGATAAAATGCCAGCATGTTAAACTGTAGCAAAGGCTTTTTGAACCTATTTCTAGGGCAGACATAGATGCGCAGATGTAGAGAATGGACATGTGGACACAGGGGAGAAGGAGAAGGCAGGACAAATTGGGAGATTAGGATTGGCATATACACACTAAGTCCAGTATGTGCTTAGTCACTCTTTCGTGTCCGACTCTTTGTGACCCCAGGGACTGCAGCCTGCCAGGCTCCTCCATTGGTGGGATTCTCCAGGCAAGAATATTAGAGTGGATAGCCATGCTCTCCTCCAGGGGATCTTCCCAACCCAGGGATTGAGTCCAGGTCTCCTGCATGGCAGGTAGATTCATTACCAGCATATGTAAAGTATAGAGCCAGTGGGAGCCTGATAGCTCAGGAAACTCAGCTTGGTGCTCTGTGATAACCTAGATGGGTGGG
The DNA here is from genome assembly GCA_022376925.1 of Tragulus kanchil. Classification (NCBI taxonomy): domain Eukaryota; kingdom Metazoa; phylum Chordata; class Mammalia; order Artiodactyla; family Tragulidae; genus Tragulus; species Tragulus kanchil. The sequence continues at coordinate 235,958,575 of JAIOJX010000004.1, read as the reverse complement.
ATGTGGGGGAGGCATGTGGGAAGGAGGTCCAAGAGGGAGGGGTATATGTATACTTACAGGTCATTCACTTCCTTGTACAGCAGACATGAATACAACATTGTGAAGCAATTATACTTCAATAAAAAAAAAGGACAGCATGCTCTGTTATATTTGGTTACTCTTCCTTTTCCTGGCCTGTATCCATATTCACTGTGAGGACTTAGTAGCACTCCTGGAGGTCAAACTCACCCTGGAAGTTTTAACTCTCAGAGCTGTCCACATGGAGCCTCCAGCAATTCATCATTTACAGTTCAGATTTTCCTATCCCAGCCCTGATTTCTGAGGTTTCTGCTGGTGAGTTCCTGTTCTGGTAAGTTGTGATTCTATCTATCTGCTTCTCTTTCCAATTTTGGCATCCGTAGTTTGACTTGTGACTTTACTTTTCTGCCAGATGTAAGCAGAGTTATTGATATTTCCAGTTTGTTCGGTTTTTCTTGACAGGATAGAGTGGCAACTTCTAATCCCTTATATGCCAGACTGGAAACCGGGGGCCAGTTTATATTCATCAAAACAATGATGTAGCAGGGAAATAAAATGTTAATAGTAGTGGGACAGGTAATAATAAGAAGGTATTTTACACCAGATTCAAATTTGTGGTTATAATGGACCAGATTTCCCATCAGAGTGAGTCAACTATAGGATATTTCCTTTTAAATGCTTGTATAACTAAGTTGCCTTCTGAAAATATTTATCTTCGTAAATTCTAATTTCAAGTGCTCTTGCTTATTGGTGTTTTAATTTAAATATTTCCAAAGTGGAACAAAAGTCCAGAAAGTTATTATATTGAAGAATTTGTGGTCTGATTACTTTAGGAAATTTCATATATTAGAGGTTCCACTTATAGCTGAAAAATTCACTTTAGTCCATTAAAGACTCAGGTAGAACAGTTAGCTAAGGAACAACCTATACCTTGAAATCACTTTATAAGGTGAAAGTTACTTATATAATTTGACCATTGGTTCTTTTTCTAATGTACTATTACAGTAGAAAATAGGCTATTCATTCAGTAAGATTAAAAGGCAAACAAGAACAAAGAATAGAATGGATTAGATATGAGCCTAGAGTATGCCAGGCTAATTTATGGACTCCCCTGGCTGTGCACATTTCCAGTTGTGTGACCTTGGCTAAATGACCCCACCTCTAAGCCTCTGTCTCAACATCTCTTTATCATTTATGTAAGGAGAGTAATGGGGTGCTTATTGCAAAGGTCAGCTGTGTATGGACTATTCAGCACTGTCTGGTATATGGAAAGTTTTGTCATTGTCTCTTTTTCGGTCCCTTATTTATTTTTCAGCTATTATTGGGCTCCAAACAAATATAAGCTTTATGCAAGACACTGGGGATTAAATGGCAAGCCACAAAACAGAAAAAACAAAAAACTGAAACTATTTTTGAAAAAAAATTTTGAAATTTATTTTTTCAAAAATATGAAGCTTATTGTTGAGGAGATATGAAAGACAAAAATCAAATAGTCACAATAATAAATCGTATTTTTGTGATTATCCTTAAGAGAGCTCCATGGAGCTATAACATAAAACTGAAAACCCTGACCCTCTCTGGATCCCAAGGGGCCCTTGGAACATCCTGCTCATAGGCTAAAAAATATTTTGGATTTTAGTCTTGTGACAGCTCTTCTTTCACCGTCATGGAAAAATGGTCACTGGTGTTCTGAGAGTGAGGTACTGTAGGTTCTGACTGATCTGTCTGAAGATACATAATTTGTACATGTTCCTACCAAGGAGAACACAGGAATTTGCAATATTTCTAAAAAGTATCTCTCTCTTTGTTTGGAATTTGTGTCTGCTACTTGCTAGTTTTTAATTGTTCCACAGAGAACAGAAACAATGCCACAGTCTCATAGGGCCTTGAATACGAAAAAAGAGGTTGTTCTCGGGTCTTATCACCACTAACCACCCAGTTTATGAAAGACAGAGTTGGATATTGGTGAGACTGGGAACACATTCTCTCTTTCCATGCAGCTGCTGGATAGTGTCTGCAGAATATGACTTTCGCTGTATTTCTTTTTTGTCTAAGATGCTGGGGGATGGAGGAAAGTGTACACTCCTTGGTTATTTAAACAAATAAAGGAACTACAATACTTAAGATGCATTCTACAAAGATTAAAAACATATACAATGTTAAATTAAGGTAGAATAAAAGTGCATGGAATTGGAGGGGGGCCAAGATGGAGGAGGATGAAGGGAAGATTTCACTAGCTCCCCAACAGAATCACTAGAACTAATCAAGAAATGGAACACCACCAACAAATCAGCCGCTAGATGACAGAAGAACTCCTTAGGTCCATGAGGGTCGAAGAGTGAACAGCCAGAACTTTCCTGGAGCTACTGTTCTGAGAACCCTCTCTCCTAATCCCCATGCTGGACCAGACCAATGGAGAGCGTGCTAGCAAGTGCCCTAAAAGGGGGCCTGAGTGGAGCATCGAGGGAGAGAGGGCAAGTGGAAATCAAAAGAAAGCTGGAGTAGCAATCCTCATATCAGACAAAATAGATTTTAAAGTAAAGAAGATTCTAAGAGACAAGGCAGGTCACTACATCATGATTAAGGGATCTATCCAAGAGCAAGACATAACAGTCATGAATATCTACGCACCCAACACAGGGGCACATCAATACATAAGACAGATACTTTCAGACATAAAAGAAGAAATCAATAATAACACAGTAATAGTAGAAGATTTTAACAACTCCTCTCACACCAATGGACAGATCATCCAAACAGAAAATAAATAAAGAAACACAAGCCTTAAATGCCACACTAGAAAAGATGGACCTCATCGATATCTTTAGGACTTTCCATCCAAAAGCAGAAGAATACACTTTCTTCTCAAGTGCTCACGGAACAATCTCCAAGATAGACCACATCTTGGGTCATAAATCTAACCTCAGTCAATTCAAGAAAACTGAAATTATATCAACCATCTTCTCGGACCACAATGCGATGAGTCTAGAGATAAACTACAGGAAAAAAACCGCTAAAAACACAAACACATGGAGATTAAACAACACATACCTAAAAAACCAACTGATCACCAAGGAAATCAAAGGAGAAATTAAAAAATTCCTAGAAGAAAATGACGATGAACACATGACCGTGCAAAACCTATGGGATACCGCAAAAGCAGTTCTAAGAGGAAATTTATAGCAATACAATCCCACCTCAAGAAACTAGGAAAATATGAAGCAGATGACCTAACCCTCCGCTTAAAACAATTGAAGAAAGAAGAACAAAAACACCCAAAGCCAGCAGCAGAAGAGAAATTATAAAGACTAGAGTAGAAGTAAATGAGAAAGAAATGAAAGAAACTATAGTAAAGGTAAATAAAACAAAAAGCTGGTTCTTTGAAAAGGTAAACAAAATTGACAAGTCACTGGCCAGACTCATTAAGAAAAAGAGAGAGAAGAACCAGATCAACAAAATCAAAAACGAAAAAGGAGAGATTACAACAGATCATGCAGAAATCCAAAGGATTCTAAGAGACTATTATGAACAACTATACAGCAACAAACTGGACAACCTGGAAGAAATGGACAGTTTCTTGGGGAAGATTAATCTCCCAAGACTGAGCCAGGAAGAAACAGAAACTTGGAAAAACCCAATCGCAGGCTCAGAAATCGAATTTGTGATTAAAAATCTACCCAAAAATAAAAGCCCAGGGCCAGATGGCTTCACAGCCGAATTCTACCAAACATTTAAAGAAGAGCTAATGCCTGTCCTTCTAAAACTCTTCCAAAAAATTGCACAGGAAGGAAAACTTCCAAACACATTCTACGAGGCCACCATCACCCTGATACCCAAACCAGGCAAAGACAACACAAAACTATAGGCCAATTTCACTGATGAACTTAGATGCCAAGATCCTCAACAAAATCCTAGCAAACAGAATTCAATGACACATCAAAAAACTCATACATCACGATCAAGTTGGGTTCATCCCTGGCATGCAAGGATTCTTCAACATCCGCAAATCAATCAATGTGATACACCATATCAACAAACTGAAAGACAAAAATCACATGATCATCTCCATAGATGCAGAAAAAGTACAACATCCATTTATGATAAAAACTCTTCAGAAAATGGACATAGAAGGAACCTATCTCAACATAATAAAAGCCATATACGAGAAGCCCACAGCGAACATTATCCTCAACAGTGAAAAGCTGAAAGCATTCCCTCTAAGATCAGGAACAAGACAGGGGTGTCCACTTTCACCACTCTTATTCAACATAGTCCTGGAAGTTCTAGCAACAGCAATAAGAGAAGAGAAAGAAATCAAAGGAATCCAGATTGGAAAGGAAGAAGTCAAACTCTCTCTTTTTGCAGACGACATGATATTATACATAAAAAATCCCAAAGACACTATTACAAAGCTACTAGAGCTAATCAATGAATTCAGCAAAGTCGCAGGATACAAAGTCAACACACAGAAATCACTGGCATTCCTATACACAAACAATGAAAAATCAGAAAATGAAATCAAAGAGGCAATCCCCTTCACCACTGCAACCAAAAGAATCAAATACCTAGGAATAAACCTACCCAAAGAAACAAAAGAATTGTACACAGAAAATTACAAGACACTCATGAGAGACATTAAAGAAGACTTAAACAGATGGAGAGATATCCCATGTTCCTGGGTTGGAAGAATCAATATTGTGAAAATGACCATACTACCAAATGTCATCTACAGATTCAGTGCAATACCTATTCAACTACCATTGACATTTTTCACAGAACTAGACCAAAGAATAACACAGTTCATATGGAAACACAAAAGACCTCGAATAGCCAAAGCAATCCTGAGAAAGAAAAACGGAGTTCTTAGGGAGGGATCAGCCTCCCTAATTTCAGACTCTACTACAAAGTAACAGTCATCAAGACAGTATGGTACTGGCACAAAAATAGAATTATAGACCAATGGAACAAGATCGAGAACCCAAGGATAAACCCACACACCTATGGGTACCTTATTTTTGACAAAGGAGGCGAAAATCTAAAATGGGACAAAGACAGCCTCTTCAACAAATGGTGCTGGGAAAACTGGACAGCTACATGCAAAAGAATGAAGTTGGAACATTCCCTGTCACCATACACTACAATCAACTCAAAATGGATTAAAGACCTAAATGTAAGACCAGAAATCCTGAAACTCTTAGAGGAGAATATTGGCAAAATCCTCAAGGACATAAATCAAAGCAAGATCTTCTCCCACTCACCTGCTAAAATAGCGGAACTGAAAAGAAAAATGAACACGTGGGACCTCATGAAACTTAAAAGCTTTTGTACAGCAAAAGAAATTACAAAAAAGCTCAACAGACACCCCCCAGAGTGGGAGAAAATCATAGCAAATCCACTTTCACCACTCTTATTCAACATAGTCCTGGAATCAAAGATTGGAAAGGAAGAAGTCAAACTCTCTTTTGCAGACGACATGATATTATACATAAAAAATCCCAAAGACACTATTACAAAGCTACTAGAGCTAATCAATGAATTCAGCAAAGTCGCAGGATACAAAGTCAACACACAGAAATCACTGGCATTCCTATACACAAACAATGAAAAATCAGAAAATGAAATCAAAGAGGCAATCCCCTTCACCACTGCAACCAAAAGAATCAAATACCTAGGAATAAACCTACCCAAAGAAACAAAAGAATTGTACACAGAAAATTACAAGACACTCATGAGAGACATTAAAGAAGACTTAAACAGATGGAGAGATATCCCATGTTCCTGGGTTGGAAGAATCAATATTGTGAAAATGACCATACTACCAAATGTCATCTACAGATTCAGTGCAATACCTATTCAACTACCATTGACATTTTTCACAGAACTAGACCAAAGAATAACACAGTTCATATGGAAACACAAAAGACCTCGAATAGCCAAAGCAATCCTGAGAAAGAAAAACGGAGTTCTTAGGGAGGGATCAGCCTCCCTAATTTCAGACTCTACTACAAAGTAACAGTCATCAAGACAGTATGGTACTGGCACAAAAATAGAATTATAGACCAATGGAACAAGATCGAGAACCCAAGGATAAACCCACACACCTATGGGTACCTTATTTTTGACAAAGGAGGCGAAAATCTAAAATGGGACAAAGACAGCCTCTTCAACAAATGGTGCTGGGAAAACTGGACAGCTACATGCAAAAGAATGAAGTTGGAACATTCCCTGTCACCATACACTACAATCAACTCAAAATGGATTAAAGACCTAAATGTAAGACCAGAAATCCTGAAACTCTTAGAGGAGAATATTGGCAAAATCCTCAAGGACATAAATCAAAGCAAGATCTTCTCCCACTCACCTGCTAAAATAGCGGAACTGAAAAGAAAAATGAACACGTGGGACCTCATGAAACTTAAAAGCTTTTGTACAGCAAAAGAAATTACAAAAAAGCTCAACAGACACCCCCCAGAGTGGGAGAAAATCATAGCAAATGAAATAACAGACAAAGAATTAATCTCCAAAATCTACAAGCAACTCAGACAACTCAGCACAGGAAAAACAAACAACCCAATCAAAAAATGGGAAAAAGATCTAAAGAGATGCCTCTCCAAAGAGGACATACAGATGGCCCAAAAGCACATGAAACGATGCTCAATCTGCTTATCATTAGAGAAATGCAAATTAAAACCACAATGAGATACCACCTCACACCCGTCAGAATGGCCATCATCAAAAAATCTGCAGATAATAAGTGCTGGAGAGGGTGCAGAGAAAAGGGAACCCCCTTGCATTGCTGGTGGGAATGTCAATTGATACAGCCTTATGGAAGACAGTATGGAGATTCCTTAAAAGACTAAAAATAAAAGCACCCTATGACCCAGCAATCCCACTCTTAGGCTTATATCCTGATGAAATCAAAACTGAAAGAAGCACCTGTACCCCAATGTTCATTGCAGCTCTCTATACAACAGCCAGAACATGGAAGCAACCTAGATGTCCATCGACGAATGAATGGATCCAGAAGCTCTGGTACATATATACAATGGAATACTACTCAGCTGTTAAAAGAAATGCAGAAGACTCAGTCCTAATGAGGTGGCTAGCTCTAGAACCTATCATAAAAAGTGAAGTAAGTCATAGTAAGTCAAAAAGAGAAAGACAAATACAGTATACTAACACACATATATGGAATCTAGTAGGATGGTCTTGATAACACAACAGTGAACTCATGGAAAAACAGACAGAGCATAGACATATGGACATTGTGGGGAAGAAATAGGGAGGGGGAGGCATGGGGGGATTAACATGGAAACCTGTACTGTCATGTGTGGAAAAGATAGCTATTGTCATTGTGCTAAGGGAATAGGAGTGCTCACAGTGGCATGGGGCAATGGTCTGGAGGGGTGGGATGGGGGAACTGGGGGGGTGGGAACCAGGGATATGCATATGACTGATCTGGGAACATACATGTCTGTGAACAACAAAACTCTGTAAAGCCTTTAAAATAAAGAATTAAAATAAATAATTTAAAAAAAGTGCATGGAATTGTCTCCAAATTTTCTACACTGTGAAGTGTTTTAAAGATAATGATCTGTTTTATTCATTTTTATAATCCTAATAACTTGGATAATGCCTGGTTTATATCAGACTTTCAATCAATTTTTGTAGTACAGGAATCTTCTGAGCACTCTTGGTGTATTCATGTGGGATTTCCTCTATATGAGCACGTATAAGCCAGCCAACAGTCTCCTGTGATCATTCACAAAGAAAGTGGAGCAACACTGGTTTAATATAAGCTTTTAAATCACCTTCTTAGCTGGAAGTTTTGTTCACTTTTTCCCCAACGGCCTGAGTATAAATGAACACCTTGAGTTTCTGAAAATATTACCATATCTGCCCTTTTAAACCTAATGGTGCAATCAATGAAATTTCTTTTATTTGTACAGTGTATTACAGTCTAAGAGGGTTTACTCATGTGACTTATCCTTTAATTTCTACTAACAACTGAAGTAGGAATATTATTTTTCTTTTAGAAACTAGCAAACTCTATACAATAGCCAGAACATGGAAGCAACCTAGATGTCCATCGACGAATGAATGGATCCAGAAGCTCTGGTACATATATACAATGGAATACTACTCAGCTGTTAAAAGAAATGCAGAAGACTCAGTCCTAATGAGGTGGCTAGCTCTAGAACCTATCATAAAAAGTGAAGTAAGTCATAGTAAGTCAAAAAGAGAAAGACAAATACAGTATACTAACACACATATATGGAATCTAGTAGGATGGTCTTGATAACACAACAGTGAACTCATGGAAAAACAGACAGAGCATAGACATATGGACATTGTGGGGAAGAAATAGGGAGGGGGAGGCATGGGGGGATTAACATGGAAACCTGTACTGTCATGTGTGGAAAAGATAGCTATTGTCATTGTGCTAAGGGAATAGGAGTGCTCACAGTGGCATGGGGCAATGGTCTGGAGGGGTGGGATGGGGGGAACTGGGGGGTGGTGGGAACCAGGGATATGCATATGACTGATCTGGGAACATACATGTCTGTGAACAACAAAACTCTGTAAAGCCTTTAAAATAAAGAATTAAAATAAATAATTTAAAAAAAGTGCATGGAATTGTCTCCAAATTTTCTACACTGTGAAGTGTTTTAAAGATAATGATCTGTTTTATTCATTTTTATAATCCTAATAACTTGGATAATGCCTGGTTTATATCAGACTTTCAATCAATTTTTGTAGTACAGGAATCTTCTGAGCACTCTTGGTGTATTCATGTGGGATTTCCTCTATATGAGCACGTATAAGCCAGCCAACAGTCTCCTGTGATCATTCACAAAGAAAGTGGAGCAACACTGGTTTAATATAAGCTTTTAAATCACCTTCTTAGCTGGAAGTTTTGTTCACTTTTTCCCCAACGGCCTGAGTATAAATGAACACCTTGAGTTTCTGAAAATATTACCATATCTGCCCTTTTAAACCTAATGGTGCAATCAATGAAATTTCTTTTATTTGTACAGTGTATTACAGTCTAAGAGGGTTTACTCATGTGACTTATCCTTTAATTTCTACTAACAACTGAAGTAGGAATATTATTTTTCTTTTAGAAACTAGCAAACTCTGGTTGGATATGCAAGATGTCTCATGATCATGGCTCTACTATGTGAAGTTCTAGCATTCAGATACAAAGTTCTATACATTATTTTAAATAAGGTACAAATGAAGACAGTTCTATGGATCAAAACTTTTATTTGCTTTTTGTATTGGAAATTATAAAATATACAAGGAAGAGAATTAAAGTTAATCTGTAACCTCACAGTTTCAAGATGACTGCCTCCATTGAGACACATTTTCTTCGCGTATGCCTATGTATATAACTTTTAGGTTAAAGATCATAGAACACATTCAGTTTTGTATTCATTCTTTTTATTTCTGTATCACCCCAGTTGGGAACCTTTGACTTGACTTACATGGGCAGTTAAGTTTTATTACCCTAGAATAATAATACCTAGATTATTATACAAAAGAGGTAAGCAGGAAGATATTGCATTTCAGAGTTAATTGTTATTACTTTATATGTCACTTACTGTGCTGAGGCATTATTCTATTATTCCAAGTGCTTTACATGCATTAATTAATTTAATCCTACATCAGCCCTGGAGAATCCTGTGGACAGATGAGCCTGGTGGGCTATAATCCATGGGGTCACAAAGAGGTGGACACAACTGAGTGGCTAAGCACACGCACACACATCAACCCTATAAGGCAGATAATTTTATCATTACCATTTGACACAGGAAAGCGTGGGCACAGATTAGTTAAGTATTTTACCAAGGTCACACAGCTAGTAAGTAAAGAGACTGGAAATTAAATTTGAGCTTTTTGAATCCAGAGTTCATGTTCTTAACTACTACATTCAACTGTCTCTCAGAGTCTCAACTCTTCACTAGGTTAGTATTCTGAGGAAGTAAATAGCTCTGTGAATGCCCTAAAAACTTAGCACTACACAGCTTTCCAGTTGGCTTAGGAGTAAAGAATCCGTCTGCAATGCAGCAGACTCAGATCTGATCCATGGATCTGGAAGATCCCTGGGAGAAGGAAATGGCAACCCATTCCAGTACTCTAATGTAGGAAATCCCATGGACAGAGGAGCCTTGAGAGCTACAGTCTATGGGGTTGCAAAGAATCAGGCATGACTTAGCAACTAAACAATAACAACAATACCACAAACCTTTGGGACCTTCCTGAGGGTCTACCTGTGGCCTAGACCAAACTGGAGAGAGTGGAGTTGCTGGTAGACTGGCTGTCTTCAAATGATCCTGATTAAGGAGCTCAGCAAGAAAGAACTGGACAGACCTGGGGAGAGACTTCACAGGAGCACAGGCCAGCAAGGCTGGGGTAAAACCTTCTGAACATACACCTGTAAGGTTGGGGGAAGTCAGCTATAGTGATGGCAACTGTAGACTGGTAGACAGTGAATCTCTCCCCAGCCAGGAAAAGTATGGCTGGCCCACCCCTCTTTTGTGCCACATCAGCCCTTTTGCCTCCTGGACGTCGAGTAAGACCCATGAGCTGATGGGCAGAGGTGGAGCTCCAAGAGAGTGAAAAGAAAACTTTGCCGATATGTTAGATGGAGGCGCAAGTCAATTCTAATACAACTTAATTTATAGATAAACACTGCGGGCACAGAAAGTGCTGAGCCACTATTCTCTTCTCCCAAGTGCGTTACATGCATTAATTAATTTAATCCTACATCAGCCCTGGAGAATCCTGTGGACAGATGAGCCTGGTGGGCTATAATCCATGGGGTCACAAAGAGGTGGACACAACTGAGTGGCTAAGCACACGCACACACATCAACCCTATAAGGCAGATAATTTTATCATTACCATTTGACACAGGAAAGCGTGGGCACAGATTAGTTAAGTATTTTACCAAGGTCACACAGCTAGTAAGTAAAGAGACTGGAAATTAAATTTGAGCTTTTTGAATCCAGAGTTCATGTTCTTAACTACTACATTCAACTGTCTCTCAGAGTCTCAACTCTTCACTAGGTTAGTATTCTGAGGAAGTAAATAGCTCTGTGAATGCCCTAAAAACTTAGCACTACACAGCTTTCCAGTTGGCTTAGGAGTAAAGAATCCGTCTGCAATGCAGCAGACTCAGATCTGATCCATGGATCTGGAAGATCCCTGGGAGAAGGAAATGGCAACCCATTCCAGTACTCTAATGTAGGAAATCCCATGGACAGAGGAGCCTTGAGAGCTACAGTCTATGGGGTTGCAAAGAATCAGGCATGACTTAGCAACTAAACAATAACAACAATACCACAAACCTTTGGGACCTTCCTGAGGGTCTACCTGTGGCCTAGACCAAACTGGAGAGAGTGGAGTTGCTGGTAGACTGGCTGTCTTCAAATGATCCTGATTAAGGAGCTCAGCAAGAAAGAACTGGACAGACCTGGGGAGAGACTTCACAGGAGCACAGGCCAGCAAGGCTGGGGTAAAACCTTCTGAACATACACCTGTAAGGTTGGGGGAAGTCAGCTATAGTGATGGCAACTGTAGACTGGTAGACAGTGAATCTCTCCCCAGCCAGGAAAAGTATGGCTGGCCCACCCCTCTTTTGTGCCACATCAGCCCTTTTGCCTCCTGGACGTCGAGTAAGACCCATGAGCTGATGGGCAGAGGTGGAGCTCCAAGAGAGTGAAAAGAAAACTTTTGCCGATATGTTAGATGGAGGCGCAAGTCAATTCTAATACAACTTAATTTATAGATAAACACTGCGGGCACAGAAAGATCTACCACACTTATGTAACCGCTGTTCTATCATTGAATATTTAGTGTATGGACACGAATAATGCTGTAATAAACAGGTTTGAAATGTCACATTTTAAAGCGAGGATTTTGTAAAATAATGTCCTCAGCCATTGTGTTGACCAACAGAAACCTTATACAACAAATTATAAATGGCCTAATTCCCTTTATATGGCATTCAAGAATACATAACATTAGTTTCTATTGATACAGTTAGAATTGGGGTTACTTCTATGGTTGATTAATTCAGAAAGGAGAAAAGAGAAACTTCTGAGGATATTACAAATCTGTATCATGATCTAGGTGATTTTACAAGGATATAAATGTGTATATATATATATATATATACATATGTGTATATATATATATACACATTTGCATATTTTAAAGTAAATATATCAGGCTGTACACCTAATATTTATGTCCTTAACTGTTCCGATATTTTACCTTCTAAAAGTAAGAAGACGAACAATACATAGGGGTCAGAGAGTTAGAACTTCTTTTATTTTCCAGCTTAAAGGAGTTTATTCTGTTTTCTTTTTCCATCTTATGGCTCAATAGTCTAGATCAAGCGTCATAGACTTTAACCCACAGGCAAAATCCAGTCCACTGCCTCTAGTATTTGTAGATAACAATTGATCAGAACACAGCCAAGCATATTTACTTATATATTGTAGATACTGCTTTCATGCTGCAATAGCAGATACTGAGCTTTATCACAGAGACTCTATGGCCCACAAAGCCTAAAGTCTTCAGAATCTGGCCTCTCAGAGGAAAACCTTGCTGCTTCTTGATCTAGATGTCTTTTTGATTACCTACTAATACCAAGATTTTGACTCTATGACTCTCGAGTTCAGAACATTTTCCTCTGGAGAATTCTCCAGAACTAATGCCAATATCCCTTAAGAGTTCCTATTTGTAAAGAGAAAGTAAGAGGATTGCGGGGCCTCCCGCAGAGGTGAAACGGTGGCGGGATTGCCCGTGGCCAAGCCATGGGAAGGTCGGAGAGGGGTGAGTCTGCTGCCCGCACCCCAGCCCCCGAGCAAATGCAGGGGACAATCAGATGCGGCAGGGGTTCCGTCAAAGCAGTTCCGTTTTATTAGTGCAGACTCACAGCTTTTATAGGCAAGTGAAGGGGGTTTTGCATGGGACTTCCTATAGATTACACCAATCCAGCTAAAGGTCAAGCAATCATCCACGATTGCGGAAACCAGGGGAACCAATCAGAAATTTTGACCATCACTTAACAATTTAGACCACGCCCTCGTCTCTTCCTGTAGGCACCATCTTAGCTCCAAACCGCAAACATGTGCTTAAGCTTCCTTACGCTTGCAACGGTCCTCTTTCAATTCAGAGCCCCACAGAGGACCACAGTTAATTTTGTCTTGATCTTTAATTCCCATTGTATAGGTTTCTATTTTAAAAAAAGGAACAGAAGCGTTACGAGTATAAACATTGCCAAAACACTTAAATGAGTTTTTAGTGAAACTTAGGTGATGAATCATATAAAAAGCATTTATTTTTGTACAGGAAGGACAAATCCACAACAGAAGGTGTGGAACTGGAATTTTATTCTTACCAGTTTCTAAGATATGAAGGCAAAAAAAAAAAAAAAAAAAAAAGAAAAGAAAAAAAATTAGGAGAAAAACCACCCTGAGAAGTCTTCTAGCTCCACCTCTGTGATGTTTCAAGTGTGAAAGTTGGCTAATGCTTAATACGTTTTACCTTGAGGCTGCAGATACCTGCTGTTTAAGGCGTTAGAAAAGCGATCCACTTGCTCTGGATGAAATTGCTGCAGAATAAACAGCCTTATAAGCCTAGCACTACTGTGCTCTTGGTGTATTATTCACCCCTTCAGTTTCTCTTCACTCTTTGGAAGCTTCATAGGGTTTCACAGCAGCTATTCTGAGCCGATGATATTAATGATGCCAATAGGCAGGCCCCAGAGATGGCTGTTCTAAAAAAGTTTACTGGAGCAATCTTAACATAAGTCTCTTGAGTCTCTGAGTTTTTATTTTATCTGGCTCTTTTTCCCCTTTGCCCTAGAGAAGCTGCAATTTACTGTTTCTTGCTGCTACTTACATTTTCTCCCCTGCTGACACTTTGAATTAAGGTTGTTATTAAGTTACCAATCCATTCCTTTTCTCCACATAGTGTAGGTAGAGGCTTTCCAGCAACCCACTGTTCACAAATTGGGAACCACAGCAGAAGATAAGCCATTCCTTTGTTGTTGTCATTTCAGACACATTGAGCACTGTCAATATACTAAGCATACAAAACAGAAGGCTCCTACCCTGTACATGCTTACCATATTGGTCTTCAATGATATAAAAGCTCTTCGGGCAAAGAGAGCAATTAAGATGAGTGATGGTAGTGATATTACCAGCTCTAAGAAACAGTAAAAATTGTTCAACTAGGAGTATCTGAAAAATGAATTCTTCAGCTTTAGAAGTCATGATCTTTAGCTCTCATTTACTCTGTTAACACACTTCACAAAAGCTTGAAGTTCTTTAGACAGAGTCTGATACTTTCTCATTCAACCATTTTTCCCCTGGCCCGTGACAAGTGAGCATCTAGCACTCAGCACTTCTCTGAAGAGAGGCTACTGCTCAGCTGGTGCACCCATCCCTGAGTTCAAAGGAGGGGTCCTACCAGGCTGTAAGCTGGACTTCTCAGGAGTCAGGACCAGTGAGATGGAGTGGATATCAATGCATCTGGTCATGCAACTGCTGGGAAGACTGAAAACTGGATTCACTGGCTGCTGTGGAGAGGAGCTGCCTTTCTCAGGGAGAAAATGTGTTGCTGTGTTGATGCTCCCAGCAAACAAAGGCAGGAAAGGAATCCCGGAAGAAGGACACAGGGAAGAGGTGAAAACAGCATGTTTCTTTTTGTGTGTGTCCAGCTTCTAGGTCTTCCTCTGTCATTCTAAGGAAGACACTGCCAGTGCCAGGATGAAGAAGCGTTGCTGATATGATGCTCACACGAACGATGGCAGCGGGGAAGCCCACCAGAAACCAACAGAGAATAGGAAAGAGCAAAACCCTTCTCCTCCTCCAACCTAGAAGGTGTCTTTCAGTGAACGCTTTTAGTGTCAAAGCTTAATAGGCAGTGGTCTGTAAATAAGAAAAGTAGTTTGCAGAGTCGCATCACAAAGAGTAGGAGAAAACAGGTTTGGAGCCGAGAGAAAGTGACTTACTACGTGGCATGCTTTCCCCACAAGGCTGTGCTCTGTGTTCACTGATTGTAAGGAAATGAGGATAGGTACTGAGAAATGGAACATTTCTCAACTGTGTTGTGGACCATGAATTCGACTATCTGGGAGTGAAGAAGAGAAAGGGAAAGTAGAAGAAAGACTTTGAGGAGGGAGCTATAGATAATGTGCTAGGGATGGACTTCACTCTCAATTTGAAACAATTATTGGCTAATTAGACATGTTCTCAATATGGAGGGAACGGAAGAAAATGAGAAAAAGCAAGTAGAAAGAGAGGCAATAATTTCACAGGAAAGGTCCCAACACTTCTCAGACATCATACTGTTTCTCTGTACTTATCCTGTGCCTCACAGCCTCTGTAATGCTCTGGGTGGAACAAGCTAAATATCTAGAATAAGCTAAGTGTCTTTGAGTAAGAAAGGCATGGCAAGCATATGCTTGCAATTCTCCTCTACGTGTGGAAGCCTCAGTGTGGTTTCTGTTTGTTTTACTGACTAAATGTTAAGCAGTTGGCTGTCATCTGGTGTGTCAGTTGGTGTGGTTCACAAATGGCTCGACTTCCTCATTTCCCACAGGCTGTATTTATAAGGCTATTATGTGTCCAGAATTGCTGGGAAGACTGAAAACTGGATTCACTGGCTGCTGTGGAGAGGAGCTGCCTTTCTCAGGGAGAAAATGTGTTGCTGTGTTGATGCTCCCAGCAAACAAAGGCAGGAAAGGAATCCCGGAAGAAGGACACAGGGAAGAGGTGAAAACAGCATGTTTCTTTTTGTGTGTGTCCAGCTTCTAGGTCTTCCTCTGTCATTCTAAGGAAGACACTGCCAGTGCCAGGATGAAGAAGCGTTGCTGATATGATGCTCACACGAACGATGGCAGCGGGGAAGCCCACCAGAAACCAACAGAGAATAGGAAAGAGCAAAACCCTTCTCCTCCTCCAACCTAGAAGGTGTCTTTCAGTGAACGCTTTTAGTGTCAAAGCTTAATAGGCAGTGGTCTGTAAATAAGAAAAGTAGTTTGCAGAGTCGCATCACAAAGAGTAGGAGAAAACAGGTTTGGAGCCGAGAGAAAGTGACTTACTACGTGGCATGCTTTCCCCACAAGGCTGTGCTCTGTGTTCACTGATTGTAAGGAAATGAGGATAGGTACTGAGAAATGGAACATTTCTCAACTGTGTTGTGGACCATGAATTCGACTATCTGGGAGTGAAGAAGAGAAAGGGAAAGTAGAAGAAAGACTTTGAGGAGGGAGCTATAGATAATGTGCTAGGGATGGACTTCACTCTCAATTTGAAACAATTATTGGCTAATTAGACATGTTCTCAATATGGAGGGAACGGAAGAAAATGAGAAAAAGCAAGTAGAAAGAGAGGCAATAATTTCACAGGAAAGGTCCCAACACTTCTCAGACATCATACTGTTTCTCTGTACTTATCCTGTGCCTCACAGCCTCTGTAATGCTCTGGGTGGAACAAGCTAAATATCTAGAATAAGCTAAGTGTCTTTGAGTAAGAAAGGCATGGCAAGCATATGCTTGCAATTCTCCTCTACGTGTGGAAGCCTCAGTGTGGTTTCTGTTTGTTTTACTGACTAAATGTTAAGCAGTTGGCTGTCATCTGGTGTGTCAGTTGGTGTGGTTCACAAATGGCTCGACTTCCTCATTTCCCACAGGCTGTATTTATAATGGCATAATTATGTGTCCAGAATTCAAGCTAAGAAAAAAAGGGGGAAAGAAAAAGTCATAAGTAGAGCACTACAGCCTTAAACTTTAGTGAGTTAGGAGGTAATCGTTTACTGGCAAGTATTCTTTGCTATACATAATAATGAAGAGACTCTGTATGTTGTAAAAATTTCAATTGGCAATTTATACAGATTGCTGCGTGTTTTGTTTTATTTTATGTTTTCACATCCTTGGAGTGAAATTGGCCATACTGTATATCTTTAAGGATTTCAAAAACTTCAAGGCAAATACGGCTGAATGTGAGTCTCACCCTTGGCACTGATGAGTGACATATCTTGGATAAAGCGTATGAATAGGTCCAAATTCAGTTTCTTTTCTAAAATGGGGACTAGGAATAGGCTTGAAGGTATTTAAATACTTCAACATCTTGACTTATCCATATATACCACTGAAATATTAGCTGTTATTAGCTGGCATTATTATAAGTGCAAGCAATAAAGGATATACCTGCTGATGCAGGAGCTGTGGGTTTGATCCCTGGGCCAAGAAGCTCCCCTGGAGGAGGAAATGGCAACCCATTCCAGTATTCTTGCCTGGGAAATCTCATGGACAGAGGAACCTGGTGGGCTACAGTCCATGGAGTTGGAGAGTGTCTAACATGACTGAGCATGTACATGTACATATTGTATATTATAATATTATTTGTTCCTATTAGTATTACTACTATAAAGTATTGTTACAGTAATTTTGCTACCTATCGTTATTTACTTATTTGCTATCTATTATTTCTCTAAAGTCTACTTTATATTTGTAGACTCAAAGCATTCCTTGCTTTCCTTGCCCATGTGTCTTGCCTGAAGGAGCAACAAGCTGGAGAAAATAAAACTCTATTATGGAAAGTGAGCACGAGGCTATTCTGCAGCTGCTCTGTAGAATCCAGCACATCCTTGGGCAACATTCTGTTTCCAGCTTGAATTTACCTGCTGGGGTGCTCACTGTGGGCATATTCAGTTTGCGTGTCTGATACATCACCTTGGTGATCAAGGAGGCATTTAAAATTCAAATTGATATCCCCTAGCGGAGCCAATACTGATGAAATAACCGTTTTTATTCCTATACGCTAACGATGATTTGGGAAATCAGTACAAAATAATACTTGATCTTTGTAATTGTTGAATATTATACACTTTGATTGTTAGATTAACACAGAAGAATCTGAACTTTTAGCATGGAAGATAAATGAAAGATTCCTAAATTAGTTCTATTAACTGCCCAGGATACTGCTGGAGCTTGTGGGATTGTAGGGAATGATTCAAACAGGCTTTTTATCTCTCTGAATAATAACACACTTGGGACATATAGAGTAGAAGAATTCGGAAACACATATGGCATAGCTACAAGGTGGAAATAATTTGGAGGATTTTCCTAAGGTTTTGGCGAGATTACTTAAACTAATTGGTAATCTCTTTCCTTAAATGTCAAATAACAGTGACATGTTGAAATGATGTGCTTGGTTTTAACCACTTGCAAAGGAAGCTCACAGACCCTAGCATCTGCTCCTGTGCCAAGGCTGTGACTAATGCTTGCCGCTAGTGTTGCTGGAAAAGGATGTCTTTCCTGGGCATCTTTTCTTGGTAATTAAAAAATGTCTTCACACTCACTGTCCTTAGGGGGGAATTTTCCTCCCCCATCTATTTCTCTTCTTAGAGCAAACACTTAGTTTATAATCATTGCATGGTAGTGAAGACAATTCTTCTATAACCCCAGTACTTGCATCTAATAAAGCAAATTACCCCTCCAAAAGAGAAGGTCCAGGTATTTTTGTTTTTACATTCAGCAAATATAATGCAGGTTCATGAGTGGCTCAGTTAGAACTGATGTAAACAACTTATTTTCTTATTCAAAATAATTTAATATAACTCAAATTTATTCACTTCTTTCCAACCCTAATGAATTTTTAAAAAATTAGATATGGTGGCCAGATCTTTATATATATATATAAATTTTGGCCTCTTTTATTGGGTTTTTATTTATTTATTTTCATCCGTCTCTATTCTTTGGTCTGCGTAGGAGTCCCATTGTAGTGGCCTCGCTCGTTCTAGAGCACCAGCTATGGGTGCATGTGTTCCAAAGCACTGGCTCATACTTGGACAGACAGGTCTGGTCACTGGTGCCCCTTGCACTGCAAGGCAGACTCTTTACCCACTGGACCACCAGGGAAGCCCAGGTGGCCAGATCTTAAGAGACCTCTACCACCCAAGCCATGTTGGGGAATTACTCCTGGAAAGAACTGTAAGTAGCTTCTGAGAAGGGAGGATGCCCCTGGCAAGGGTCAGTAAAAACTGAAGATCTTAGTTTTACAACCACAACAGACTTACAGTGCCCCAAACCATGGAACTGAGGAAGCAGATCCTTCCTTAGTCCTCAAAAGAGAGCACAGCCCTGGCTGATACTTTCATAAACATAGAAAACCTTCAGTCAGAGAAGCCATGTTCAAACTCTTAATCCACAGAAACAGATATGTATTATTTTAAGTTGCAAAATTTGTGATATTATTATGTAGTAAAAGAATACCAATATGGGGCTTCCCTGGTGGTCCAGTGGATAAGGCTACCGCCTTGCAGTACAGGGGGTACCGGTTCGATCCCTGGCCTGGGAAGATCCCATGTGCCACAGAGCGTCTGAACCCATGAGTCCAACTACTGAGCTGGAGCTCTGGAGCACATGTGCCCAGAGCCGGTGCTCTGCAGCGACAGAGGCCACTGTGATGGGAGGCCCACACAGGCCAAAGAACAAAGACAGATGAAAGTAGATAAATGAAAGACCAATAGAAGTGGCCAAAAAAAAAAAAAGAATACCAATATGATTGGTGACTAACATCAAAAGCTGAGTTAGTGCCCCAACTTTCTAATTGACCTCTTTGAAGTTGGTCCTAATCTAATTCATTGTTGACTCTACAGTCACTGTTAGGAAACAACAATCAGCTTTTCATTGCCTTGCTTTAAATCTCTCTAGTGACCCTACTTATCTTCTGAAGACCCATCATTATCTATTTCCTATGTCCCTCTCCTGCCTATTTATGGAGTACTCTGTCTACACCTCACATAAGCTATGGAAAAAAACCTGAGTCTTTGCACATGGTCCATTTACTTTCCATTTGCCTTTCCATTTTCAATTTAGGTATGGTTTACAAATTTAGGCCACAAGCTTCTATGTGATACTGTAAAACTATATACTTAACTCTAACATTAAATTTATCAAAGTGTATTCTGCTTTTTGGCCTGAGTATCTCTTCTTCTAGAAGGACTTAGTCAACTAAAGAAGCCACAACTTGTCTGTCACAGATTTTGACTTACAGCACGACAGGTAGCAAGTAGTATGTAGTCAATAAACACCTCATGAAAGAATGCTGTACACATTTCTAAACTAAAAGGAGTGTGCACAAATCTCTATTAAACTGATTTATATTGCATCTCTATTTTATAGTTATGACCATAAACTTTGATTAGTCTAAAACGGGTGGTTCTTAAATTTGCCAGATTTCAAGACTCATCATTACAGATAATTATTTGAAATGCAGGTATTTGTGTCTATTATGTCTGACAACAACTGTGCAGCTCTATGGAGGAAGATCCAGGCATCAATCATTTTAAGCAACACCCTTTGCAACCCTTGTAATGTAACAAGTTTGCTAACACTGGTTTAGAATGATTACTATTACTAAAATTATTCACCATTGTATACTTCAGTCTACTTACTGCCTTTAGTCGGCCTGTAGAGCCAGCTAAATCAAACCACATTAATAACTGTTGTTAGAATGATCCAGAACTGAGCTCTGCTGGTTTGTCTCTGGCGCAGCAGTTGATTTTCTTTTTCCATGGCTCACTTCCCAGAATCCTTTCATGCATTAACCTGTGCTCACAACCTCTTGGATCCCCACATCATCATTTTGTAGGAGGCCACTGCTTGGTGTTGACTCTTTCTCCTTTGCTACCAATTTACACCAAAATTAAACCTTACTCAATGAAGCCCCTCACTTCCCATAATGGAATTTTCTAATTTCATTCATACCCAGGTGTTCCTGAGTCACAAAACAGCAATTTCTGTGGGAATGTTGATGTGTCAATAACTATATAAAACCATTTTTCATGCTTTAAGGTAATGTAATTTTTTTTTACTTTCATTATTATCTCCTCTCAGGGGATTTAAATGCCTAAGTAGCATAGTGTGCATGTGTGCAAAGTCACTTTGGAATGTATGGTTTACAAATTTAGGCCACAAGTTTTGTATACTGTAAAATTTTTAACTCTAACATTAAATTTATCAAAGTGTATTCTGCTTTTTGGCCTGAGTATCTCTTCTTCTAGAAGGACTTAGTCAACTAAAGAAGCCACAACTTGTCTGTCACAGATTTTGACTTACAGCACGACAGGTAGCAAGTAGTATGTAGTCAATAAACACCTCATGAAAGAATGCTGTACACATTTCTAAACTAAAAGGAGTGTGCACAAATCTCTATTAAACTGATTTATATTGCATCTCTATTTTATAGTTATGACCATAAACTTTGATTAGTCTAAAACGGGTGGTTCTTAAATTTGCCAGATTTCAAGACTCATCATTACAGATAATTATTTGAAATGCAGGTATTTGTGTCTATTATGTCTGACAACAACTGTGCAGCTCTATGGAGGAAGATCCAGGCATCAATCATTTTAAGCAACACCCTTTGCAACCCTTGTAATGTAACAAGTTTGCTAACACTGGTTTAGAATGATTACTATTACTAAAATTATTCACCATTGTATACTTCAGTCTACTTACTGCCTTTAGTCGGCCTGTAGAGCCAGCTAAATCAAACCACATTAATAACTGTTGTTAGAATGATCCAGAACTGAGCTCTGCTGGTTTGTCTCTGGCGCAGCAGTTGATTTTCTTTTTCCATGGCTCACTTCCCAGAATCCTTTCATGCATTAACCTGTGCTCACAACCTCTTGGATCCCCACATCATCATTTTGTAGGAGGCCACTGCTTGGTGTTGACTCTTTCTCCTTTGCTACCAATTTACACCAAAATTAAACCTTACTCAATGAAGCCCCTCACTTCCCATAATGGAATTTTCTAATTTCATTCATACCCAGGTGTTCCTGAGTCACAAAACAGCAATTTCTGTGGGAATGTTGATGTGTCAATAACTATATAAAACCATTTTTCATGCTTTAAGGTAATGTAATTTTTTTTTACTTTCATTATTATCTCCTCTCAGGGGATTTAAATGCCTAAGTAGCATAGTGTGCATGTGTGCAAAGTCACTTCGGTTGTGTTCACTTTTTGATGCTATGTACTGTAGCCCATTAGGCTCCGCTGTCCATGGGATTCTCCAGGCCAGAATATGGAGTGGGTTGCCATGCCCTCTTCCAGGGGATCTGTCCGACCCAGGGATTAAACCTGTTTCTTATGCCTCCTGAATTGACAGATGGGTTCTTTATCACTAGAACCACATGGAAAGCCCCAAGTAGAATAGAGGCATGACTAAATATTCTCCCATGGTTCTTAGAACATGGTAAGTTTCTGGAGAGACAGAAAATTCATATTAATCTTATTATTGTTATTTCCTATACACTATAATACTGTTTTATTCCAGCTATAGAGTTGTCTTGGGTGGGCAGCAGGGAACTGCCATATCTGATGCAGATCTCAAAAGTTTCAGATATCAATTCCATTTATGACTGACTGGACCACTTTGGGGTAATGACTTAACTACTCTGTACCTTGATTCCTTCATGTGTAGAAATGGAGCTATGTATGAATAGCGGTTTTATGAAGAAGACTAAATTCAATATAAATAAATTGCTTAGGGGAGTCTTTGGCATATAGTAAGTGCTCAGTTAATATTGAACTAAAAATGTAAATGGAAAAATGCTAAATCAGTTTTGTCATCAATTTCAAACTAGCTCATCATGGATTAAAAACAATATAGAGTCTGTTAACCAATCGCTGGCAATTAAGAAGTGAAGCAGGGTCAGCTCAGTCTCAGTTCACTCAGAGATCAAATTCCTCTCTTCTCTTTTCTCTTGGCTCTATTGCTTTCTGTATGTGAATTTGTCTTAAGGATGGCTCCCATTGTAAGTGAAAGATGGCTGCCAGCAAAAACTAGGGCATTTTCTCCAAATACATTTAAGTGGATTCCCAGCTTTCTTATTTAAGGACTAAAGTAGAATTTTCCTCCAAAACTGGAGCATTCCTCTCCACTGAACTGGATACTAGCCCATTCCAAAAGAACCATTGATAGAGGAATAGTTTTCCTTTAAGCAATGATATTCTACCCTTGCTTTGATTATTATCTCCTCTCAGGGATTTAAATGCCTAAGTAGCATAGTGTGCATGTGTGCAAAGTCACTTGGTTGTGTTCACTTTTTGATGCTATGTACTGTAGCCCATTAGGCTCCGCTGTCCATGGGATTCTCCAGGCCAGAATATGGAGTGGGTTGCCATGCCCTCTTCCAGGGGATCTGTCCGACCCAGGGATTAAACCTGTTTCTTATGCCTCCTGAATTGACAGATGGGTTCTTTATCACTAGAACCACATGGAAAGCCCCAAGTAGAATAGAGGCATGACTAAATATTCTCCCATGGTTCTTAGAACATGGTAAGTTTCTGGAGAGACAGAAAATTCATATTAATCTTATTATTGTTATTTCCTATACACTATAATACTGTTTTATTCCAGCTATAGAGTTGTCTTGGGTGGGCAGCAGGGAACTGCCATATCTGATGCAGATCTCAAAAGTTTCAGATATCAATTCCATTTATGACTGACTGGACCACTTTGGGGTAATGACTTAACTACTCTGTACCTTGATTCCTTCATGTGTAGAAATGGAGCTATGTATGAATAGCGGTTTTATGAAGAAGACTAAATTCAATATAAATAAATTGCTTAGGGGAGTCTTTGGCATATAGTAAGTGCTCAGTTAATATTGAACTAAAAATGTAAATGGAAAAATGCTAAATCAGTTTTGTCATCAATTTCAAACTAGCTCATCATGGATTAAAAACAATATAGAGTCTGTTAACCAATCGCTGGCAATTAAGAAGTGAAGCAGGGTCAGCTCAGTCTCAGTTCACTCAGAGATCAAATTCCTCTCTTCTCTTTTCTCTTGGCTCTATTGCTTTCTGTATGTGAATTTGTCTTAAGGATGGCTCCCATTGTAAGTGAAAGATGGCTGCCAGCAAAAACTAGGGCATTTTCTCCAAATACATTTAAGTGGATTCCCAGCTTTCTTATTTAAGGACTAAAGTAGAATTTTCCTCCAAAACTGGAGCATTCCTCTCCACTGAACTGGATACTAGCCCATTCCAAAAGAACCATTGATAGAGGAATAGTTTTCCTTTAAGCAATGATATTCTACCCTTGCTTTGAGGTTAGTTGTAAAAAATGACACTTTTACTTCTCATTGAGAGAAGAATACTAGTAAGTCAACTATAGAATTCACATTTTATTTTTCAATTATATAATGAAGAAGATGGATTAAATCATTGGTAACATTCCTCCTATCTCTGGCTTCCTATGAGAGAGCATAGGTTAGACGTTCTTACCATTTTCTGACAAATTGGAATAACTGCAACACAAAATGTCTATAATTGTTAATGTAGTTAGTAGAACACCAAACTATTACATACAGTATGATTTGTGGGTTTTAGTAGCATATTATATGATAATAATCACTGTAACTTTGAAGTAGTATTACAAGTAAACAATACTTTATGATCTCTATTATGATTTAAGATATTTACTAGTATAAATGTTGAAAAATGTTAAAAGTAGTGATTAAGGCATTAATGCAGAAAATCACGAAGGTCATAATTTAATGAAAATAAAGATATAATCGCTTTTTCCACCTTAGTCTATCAATTTCCTTCTATCCATGGACTTCCTAGAATTTCATGGACCCCCAGATCAAGAACCTCTGTCACATAGCCTTGTTTCAGGAAGTTAATAAAATACATAATATGAAGGATCACAAGTTTGAGGATCCACTTGTAATTCTCTTATAGCATTTGCCACAATTTTCTCACAACCTGATTATAAAAGCACATGATATATTTTCATAAATACATTGTGAACAGCTTAAAAATGAGAACCACATCATCTACATCTTCAGTTTACTTCCGGCACTATTCTTTTTCTTTATTTTAAAGATTTTACAGAGTTTTGTTGTTCACCAACATGTATGTTCCCAGATCATTCATATGCATATCCCTGGACCTTCCCCCCACCCAGTTCCCCACCTCACACCCTCCAGACCATCGCCCCAAGTGATTGTAGGTACTCCTATTCCCTTAGCACAATGACCATAGCCATCTTTTCCACACGTGCCAGTATAGGTTTCGATGTTACTTCCTCTATGCCTCCCTCTCACTGTTCGGTCTCCACAATGTCCTTTTTATCCCACCGGTCATCCTCAGCTTCCATGACAGAAGATACTACCTAGTTGATAGAGGAATAGTTTTCCTTTAAGCAATGATATTCTACCCTTGCTTTGAGGTTAGTTGTAAAAAATGACACTTTTACTTCTCATTGAGAGAAGAATACTAGTAAGTCAACTATAGAATTCACATTTTATTTTTCAATTATATAATGAAGAAGATGGATTAAATCATTGGTAACATTCCTCCTATCTCTGGCTTCCTATGAGAGAGCATAGGTTAGACGTTCTTACCATTTTCTGACAAATTGGAATAACTGCAACACAAAATGTCTATAATTGTTAATGTAGTTAGTAGAACACCAAACTATTACATACAGTATGATTTGTGGGTTTTAGTAGCATATTATATGATAATAATCACTGTAACTTTGAAGTAGTATTACAAGTAAACAATACTTTATGATCTCTATTATGATTTAAGATATTTACTAGTATAAATGTTGAAAAATGTTAAAAGTAGTGATTAAGGCATTAATGCAGAAAATCACGAAGGTCATAATTTAATGAAAATAAAGATATAATCGCTTTTTCCACCTTAGTCTATCAATTTCCTTCTATCCATGGACTTCCTAGAATTTCATGGACCCCCAGATCAAGAACCTCTGTCACATAGCCTTGTTTCAGGAAGTTAATAAAATACATAATATGAAGGATCACAAGTTTGAGGATCCACTTGTAATTCTCTTATAGCATTTGCCACAATTTTCTCACAACCTGATTATAAAAGCACATGATATATTTTCATAAATACATTGTGAACAGCTTAAAAATGAGAACCACATCATCTACATCTTCAGTTTACTTCCGGCACTATTCTTTTTCTTTATTTTAAAGATTTTACAGAGTTTTGTTGTTCACCAACATGTATGTTCCCAGATCATTCATATGCATATCCCTGGACCTTCCCCCCACCCAGTTCCCCACCTCACACCCCTCCAGACCATCGCCCCAAGTGATTGTAGGTACTCCTATTCCCTTAGCACAATGACCATAGCCATCTTTTCCACACGTGCCAGTATAGGTTTCGATGTTACTTCCTCTATGCCTCCCTCTCACTGTTCGGTCTCCACAATGTCCTTATGTCTATTCTCTGCTTTTCCATGAGTTCACTGCGTGTGTTATCATGACCCTCTTATTAGATCCCATATATATGAGTTAGTATACTGTATTTGTCTTTCTCTTTTTGACTTACTTCACTTTTTATGATAGGTTCTTATAGCACTATTCTTAAAATGACTTTTCAGCAAAATCATTTTGGGAGGTTTAAAAAAAAATACAGCTGTTCCCCATTTACTGTAGACCCTCTGAATCACAGTGACTGCACAAGAACCTGGAAATCTGTATTTCTCAAGGCTTCCAAGATTATTTCGAAAGCAGTTAGCTTTTACCAAGCTGATGATTCACATTAGAGAACTACTGTCAATCTACACATGGCATAATGCCTTTGCACAAATTAAATTCTCAGTAAATGGTTAAGGATTTGAATGAGAGAAATGAGAACATACAAGAGGAGTTTATATTTCAAAATGCCACCGAAAAACCCCTTACTCAAATATGACATAAAAATATCCACAAGAAAAAGACTCTATCCCTAGGGTTTTTGAATAAAAATATATATTTGAAGATATAGTCCATGGCTCTTAATGAGAGTTCTTAATACAAATTTCTCCTACAATTCAGTGCCAGTGAAATTTTATTTCCTCACAGGAGCAATTGTGATTCTATTTATTATAATATGAAAATCAAGGCAGCTTTGCCTTGATTGCATAGAATTTACCAGAGAGACAAGAAGTGAAGCTTTATTAGAATTTACCAGAGAGGGAAAAAAAATCGCCACTTGTAATTCTCTATAGCATTTACAATTTTCTCACAACCTGATTATAAAAGCACATGATATATTTTCATAAATACATTGTGAACAGCTTAAAAATGAGAACCACATCATCTACATCTTCAGTTTACTTCCGGCACTATTCTTTTTCTTTATTTTAAAGATTTTACAGAGTTTTGTTGTTCACCAACATGTATGTTCCCAGATCATTCATATGCATATCCCTGGACCTTCCCCCCCCCCAGTTCCCCTCCTCACACTCCTCCAGACCATCGCCCCAAGTGATTGTAGGTACTCCTATTCCCTTAGCACAATGACCATAGCCATCTTTTCCACACGTGCCAGTATAGGTTTCGATGTTACTTCCTCTATGCCTCCCTCTCACTGTTCGGTCTCCACAATGTCCTTATGTCTATTCTCTGCTTTTCCATGAGTTCACTGCGTGTGTTATCATGACCCTCTTATTAGATCCCATATATATGAGTTAGTATACTGTATTTGTCTTTCTCTTTTTGACTTACTTCACTTTTTATGATAGGTTCTTATAGCACTATTCTTAAAATGACTTTTCAGCAAAATCATTTTGGGAGGTTTAAAAAAAAATACAGCTGTTCCCCATTTACTGTAGACCCTCTGAATCACAGTGACTGCACAAGAACCTGGAAATCTGTATTTCTCAAGGCTTCCAAGATTATTTCGAAAGCAGTTAGCTTTTACCAAGCTGATGATTCACATTAGAGAACTACTGTCAATCTACACATGGCATAATGCCTTTGCACAAATTAAATTCTCAGTAAATGGTTAAGGATTTGAATGAGAGAAATGAGAACATACAAGAGGAGTTTATATTTCAAAATGCCACCGAAAAACCCCTTACTCAAATATGACATAAAAATATCCACAAGAAAAAGACTCTATCCCTAGGGTTTTTGAATAAAAATATATATTTGAAGATATAGTCCATGGCTCTTAATGAGAGTTCTTAATACAAATTTCTCCTACAATTCAGTGCCAGTGAAATTTTATTTCCTCACAGGAGCAATTGTGATTCTATTTATTATAATATGAAAATCAAGGCAGCTTTGCCTTGATTGCATAGAATTTACCAGAGAGACAAGAAGTGAAGCTATTGTTGGATCCTTTATGTTAGTTGCATTGCAAATGTCACTGTGACAGATGACCTGGAGGAATCAATCAATCACAGTTATTTTAACCTAGGTACCCAAACCATGACCAGCTTGCCTTTCGGATCCAAATTTCAGATATATTAACCTCCAATACTACAGTGTTATCTCTGAAACAGCATGTATTTCTTGAGAAGACTGCCAAAGTGCCTAGGGTGAGCCATTTTCAGATTTATTTAAATACTAATAAATGTGCACTTACTACAAATTAACCATAGTTAAGATGTGTCTATGTACATATACTACTTGTGCCAAAAGACTAACAATAGTGCTCTTAATTAATCACAAATTCTTTACAAATGGATCAGAAAACTTCTTACCATGGATGGCTAGGGCCAATGACAGAGTTTACCTTTCCCTTTTATTTTGCACTATTTACTTCTGCCTCTTGGTGAGGGAATATTCTGGTTTTTTTTGAGGTTGAACTCAAGAGCTCTCTAAAATTCCTTTGTACAGTTAATTATTCCCAAACATGCCAAAACAATTTTACTATTCCTATTGTCTTTCCTTTCTGCATATACTCTAGTACTTTGCTCTGTGTACAGCCTTATTTCTCTTTGAATTGTTTTTTTTTGGCTTAAGCTTTCCAAGTTCCAATTGCATATTTTGCTAGCTATTCCTCCCGAACTAACCTTAGGCATACTGTTCCTTTAATAAACTGCATTTACAGACACACAACGAAAAGATATCAACCTAACGTCACTTCCCCCAGCAGTTTTCCTTGACACTTGAAGTATAGGTTAGGGTTGCTCGATCACAAACAACAACTAAGTTCAGCTACTAGAAGCACGATAGAATTTATTATTTGATGAACTGTTAAGTGAAGAAAAAAACATACAAGAGGAGTTTATATTTCAAAATGCCCCCGAAAACCCCCTTACTCAAATATGACATAAAAATATCCACAAGAAAAAGACTCTATCCCTAGGGTTTTTGAATAAAAATATATATTTGAAGATATAGTCCATGGCTCTTAATGAGAGTTCTTAATACAAATTTCTCCTACAATTCAGTGCCAGTGAAATTTTATTTCCTCACAGGAGCAATTGTGATTCTATTTATTATAATATGAAAATCAAGGCAGCTTTGCCTTGATTGCATAGAATTTACCAGAGAGACAAGAAGTGAAGCTATTGTTGGATCCTTTATGTTAGTTGCATTGCAAATGTCACTGTGACAGATGACCTGGAGGAATCAATCAATCACAGTTATTTTAACCTAGGTACCCAAACCATGACCAGCTTGCCTTTCGGATCCAAATTTCAGATATATTAACCTCCAATACTACAGTGTTATCTCTGAAACAGCATGTATTTCTTGAGAAGACTGCCAAAGTGCCTAGGGTGAGCCATTTTCAGATTTATTTAAATACTAATAAATGTGCACTTACTACAAATTAACCATAGTTAAGATGTGTCTATGTACATATACTACTTGTGCCAAAAGACTAACAATAGTGCTCTTAATTAATCACAAATTCTTTACAAATGGATCAGAAAACTTCTTACCATGGATGGCTAGGGCCAATGACAGAGTTTACCTTTCCCTTTTATTTTGCACTATTTACTTCTGCCTCTTGGTGAGGGAATATTCTGGTTTTTTTTGAGGTTGAACTCAAGAGCTCTCTAAAATTCCTTTGTACAGTTAATTATTCCCAAACATGCCAAAACAATTTTACTATTCCTATTGTCTTTCCTTTCTGCATATACTCTAGTACTTTGCTCTGTGTACAGCCTTATTTCTCTTTGAATTGTTTTTTTTTGGCTTAAGCTTTCCAAGTTCCAATTGCATATTTTGCTAGCTATTCCTCCCGAACTAACCTTAGGCATACTGTTCCTTTAATAAACTGCATTTACAGACACACAACGAAAAGATATCAACCTAACGTCACTTCCCCCAGCAGTTTTCCTTGACACTTGAAGTATAGGTTAGGGTTGCTCGATCACAAACAACAACTAAGTTCAGCTACTAGAAGCACGATAGAATTTATAGGATGACTGTTAAGGCTCTTGGAACTGATAAGTCGCAGGGAGAGTGTTGGTTGGAGATAACAGAAGCAGGAAGCTCAGCAACTATCTTATAGCAGGAACCATTTGCTTTGACTGTTTCAGTGTGGATGAATCATGAATTCCAACAGTTTCTTCTATATTTTTAATAGGAGTGTACCTTGGGGGAAAAAAGCAGCCAATTACTGTATTAAGCTAATACATTCATGCCCTGAATTAATTTGATTGTGAAAAGATTGTGAAAAGAAAGAACTTGAACATATTTATTTCAGTAAGATATCAGGCATGTGAATTTACCATTTGATCAATACTCCGTGGAAAGGTAATTCTCCAAAACGAAGTATAGAAGATTTGTTGTTGTTGTTGAGTCACTAAGTTGTGTGCACTCTTTTGCAATCCCTTTGACTGTAGCCTGCCAGGCTCCTCTTTCCATGGGATTTCCCAGGTAAGAACACTGGAGTGGGTTGCCATTTCCTCCTCCAGGGAATCTTCCAAACCCAGGGTTGGAACCCTTGTCTCCTGCATCTCCTGAACTGGCAGGTGGATTCTTTATCACTGAGTCACCTGGGAAGCCCACAAAAGCTTAGGAAAAAAGGATAAAGCGTGGGTCCTCAGAAATACAAATGTTTACTCTGTTTTGGCATCTGATTGTTTCCTTAATACTTTCCTATTCATGACATGTATCGTGTTATCTTTTCTCTAAATACTTCTCTGGGTTCTAAATTAGGGAAGGGTAAACAGAGAATCACAAATTAAGGGGTTTAATGCTGTTATTTTCAAATGCCAAAACAATTTTACTATTCCTATTGTCTTTCCTTTCTGCATATACTCTAGTACTTTGCTCTGTGTACAGCCTTATTTCTCTTTGAATTGTTTTTTTTTGGCTTAAGCTTTCCAAGTTCCAATTGCATATTTTGCTAGCTATTCCTCCCGAACTAACCTTAGGCATACTGTTCCTTTAATAAACTGCATTTACAGACACACAACGAAAAGATATCAACCTAACGTCACTTCCCCCAGCAGTTTTCCTTGACACTTGAAGTATAGGTTAGGGTTGCTCGATCACAAACAACAACTAAGTTCAGCTACTAGAAGCACGATAGAATTTATAGGATGACTGTTAAGGCTCTTGGAACTGATAAGTCGCAGGGAGAGTGTTGGTTGGAGATAACAGAAGCAGGAAGCTCAGCAACTATCTTATAGCAGGAACCATTTGCTTTGACTGTTTCAGTGTGGATGAATCATGAATTCCAACAGTTTCTTCTATATTTTTAATAGGAGTGTACCTTGGGGGAAAAAAGCAGCCAATTACTGTATTAAGCTAATACATTCATGCCCTGAATTAATTTGATTGTGAAAAGATTGTGAAAAGAAAGAACTTGAACATATTTATTTCAGTAAGATATCAGGCATGTGAATTTACCATTTGATCAATACTCCGTGGAAAGGTAATTCTCCAAAACGAAGTATAGAAGATTTGTTGTTGTTGTTGAGTCACTAAGTTGTGTGCACTCTTTTGCAATCCCTTTGACTGTAGCCTGCCAGGCTCCTCTTTCCATGGGATTTCCCAGGTAAGAACACTGGAGTGGGTTGCCATTTCCTCCTCCAGGGAATCTTCCAAACCCAGGGTTGGAACCCTTGTCTCCTGCATCTCCTGAACTGGCAGGTGGATTCTTTATCACTGAGTCACCTGGGAAGCCCACAAAAGCTTAGGAAAAAAGGATAAAGCGTGGGTCCTCAGAAATACAAATGTTTACTCTGTTTTGGCATCTGATTGTTTCCTTAATACTTTCCTATTCATGACATGTATCGTGTTATCTTTTCTCTAAATACTTCTCTGGGTTCTAAATTAGGGAAGGGTAAAGACCATGCTTATCTTGTTTATCATCACATGCATCTTCTGGACTTAACAGAGTTTGGTGCATATTTTAAATAAATGCTGAATAAATTAAAACTATTTTTTGGCAGATTTGACTAAGCTGTGTTGTCTCTCACTATACTTCTGTGGAAACAGCAGAAATCCTGCCTTAGACATATTTAACCAATAATGAAAATGTATTAAGTCATATAACTGAAAAGACCAGAGGGATAGTAGGCTTCAGGTACCACGATAAACTAGTTTCTTTGTATCAGTCCAGGCTTCGGAATGGTCAATTTCCTCAGTAATGGTTCCCTCACCATCTTGAAATGGTGATACTAGAACTATGAATGTCCTTTTTTTTTTTTTTTTTAATGTCTATAGACAAAAAGGTAGATTTGGATCGAGAATTTCTGGATCAAGATGGAAGAGAATAGCTCCTTGATACACTGGTTTGATCATATCCTTACCCTTGGATTAAATCCTTTGCCTAATAGTGGGAAATGAGCTCATTTTTTCAGCCTAGTTCTAGGGTTGGAGTCCATTTACCTTCATCTCCTTTATTTCTTTTAATTATTTGGGAAATGGTAGGAAGAAAAGATTTCTGGTATGACTACTAACAAATCTCTGTATCACCAGTCAAGCTTTATAATCATTAATGGTCACACACTGACATTTTGGGTATGATCCCATCCCATAGACTGAACTGTCATTCTCTTCAGTCTGCTTCTCTTCTCATTCAGAATCCTAGAAGAGCGTATTAATCTTTCTTCTGTGGTTGAAGCGAAAAACAAACAAACAACTCCAGAAATGCTTATCTGTGATCAAGAAGAATTAAACTCTGAAACAACAGATCTTTCTGTAAAAGCTGCTCATTTTTCTCTTTCATTCTTTCTTCCTTTCTGTGTCTGGCTGATAGAGATGGCAAGCAAACATCTGCTTCCATCAGAGGTTGTCCAGAGGCAGCAAAGTCTTAGTCCTTTATCAAATCCTATACTCCCTTTTCTCAATTCCCACAATTATAATTTGGTTTTGCTGACACAATTATGGAGAGTGATTTACTAAGACAGGCAAAAGAGAGAGCTGAAATAGTTTTTGCCTAATCCTCAGAGGCCTTTATGTATTTCTCTTCAAGCAAGAAAAAAATCCAGAGGGAAGTTTTATAGAGGATGTTCTAACAGCTGCATTTATCAAAATACCATAAAGTGTACTGGTCATTCAAGGGTGTTAATGAAGTGAAGCATTTAACCAATTATGCATCTTATTTATTATGTGTTATTAATGTTTGCTTTCAAAACACTAAGCTAGGCACTTGCCCATCTTTGGTAAAGCACTTGTTCCCTGTTTTTCTCTGTGAACATCTGGGAAGCAGAGTGATTTCTTATTAATAAAAACATCATGTGTGAGAGAGATACAATATTTGGTGCTTGAGTGTCCAAGCCATGAACAAAGTAAGGCATCATAAATATTTTTAGTGCTTCAAGAGGAGTGAAATGCCACCTCATACAAGCCCACTAGTCCTCAGAATTCCCCAGTCTGGTCGAATGAACATTTTGGGAGATGTTTTTCTGTCTGCAAGACACAGTGTAATAGTCTGCCACAGCCTTAAAGTCGACCAATGGACTCTTGTTAAAGTTCTTTTGCCCTAGAATTAATATTTTAACAAATCTGAGCTCAGTTGCAAAGGTTACATATTGAATTTTACCCTGTTTATAATCATTAATGGTCACACACTGACATTTTGGGTATGATCCCATCCCATAGACTGAACTGTCATTCTCTTCAGTCTGCTTCTCTTCTCATTCAGAATCCTAGAAGAGCGTATTAATCTTTCTTCTGTGGTTGAAGCGAAAAACAAACAAACAACTCCAGAAATGCTTATCTGTGATCAAGAAGAATTAAACTCTGAAACAACAGATCTTTCTGTAAAAGCTGCTCATTTTTCTCTTTCATTCTTTCTTCCTTTCTGTGTCTGGCTGATAGAGATGGCAAGCAAACATCTGCTTCCATCAGAGGTTGTCCAGAGGCAGCAAAGTCTTAGTCCTTTATCAAATCCTATACTCCCTTTTCTCAATTCCCACAATTATAATTTGGTTTTGCTGACACAATTATGGAGAGTGATTTACTAAGACAGGCAAAAGAGAGAGCTGAAATAGTTTTTGCCTAATCCTCAGAGGCCTTTATGTATTTCTCTTCAAGCAAGAAAAAAATCCAGAGGGAAGTTTTATAGAGGATGTTCTAACAGCTGCATTTATCAAAATACCATAAAGTGTACTGGTCATTCAAGGGTGTTAATGAAGTGAAGCATTTAACCAATTATGCATCTTATTTATTATGTGTTATTAATGTTTGCTTTCAAAACACTAAGCTAGGCACTTGCCCATCTTTGGTAAAGCACTTGTTCCCTGTTTTTCTCTGTGAACATCTGGGAAGCAGAGTGATTTCTTATTAATAAAAACATCATGTGTGAGAGAGATACAATATTTGGTGCTTGAGTGTCCAAGCCATGAACAAAGTAAGGCATCATAAATATTTTTAGTGCTTCAAGAGGAGTGAAATGCCACCTCATACAAGCCCACTAGTCCTCAGAATTCCCCAGTCTGGTCGAATGAACATTTTGGGAGATGTTTTTCTGTCTGCAAGACACAGTGTAATAGTCTGCCACAGCCTTAAAGTCGACCAATGGACTCTTGTTAAAGTTCTTTTGCCCTAGAATTAATATTTTAACAAATCTGAGCTCAGTTGCAAAGGTTACATATTGAATTTTACCCTGTTTATTCAGATGTCTATTTTAATAGTTAAATAATTAAAGTTGAAAACCATGTCAGAACTTTAGTCAATACAATTCAGAATGTAGATTATGGCAGGCAGAATGCCTGAGAATTCACCCCAAACCAGTGATATTTTAGCCCCAAGAGGCTAATTTTCTGAATATAAACAAGTATTTTCTACTTGCAAACAATGTTCAACATCTGTTTTCAGACTTTAATTTCCTTTTGCCTTTGCCTTCTTGTTTTCTTTTTTCTCTTTTTTTTGTTTTTCGTCTAAAAAATCAATGATCCCTAAGGATCTATCGATGGATTCCTCTTTTTCCTTAGGCAAGGAGTCTTTAATCAGATTTGCACTTTTTCAATGCTTTCTCCATCTTCCATAAAGAGATAAGATTTCTGCAACAATTGTCAGCTGGCACAAATAGATTGTGACTATATACAAAACGTCTGTGAACATTTGCAGAAATTAGAGTTTTGTGTTGAATAG
Source organism: Tragulus kanchil (assembly GCA_022376925.1). Classification (NCBI taxonomy): domain Eukaryota; kingdom Metazoa; phylum Chordata; class Mammalia; order Artiodactyla; family Tragulidae; genus Tragulus; species Tragulus kanchil. Next base: position 235,923,206 of record JAIOJX010000004.1, on the reverse strand, counting down.
CACCTAAACCATAATTAGATGTTGGTAATGAGAGGAAAATGCTTCCTAAGGCAATAAAATGTCTTTGCGGTGTTCATTTATTTACGTATTTTAAAATATGTATATCGTGAATTTTGATGGCCTCTGACTGAAATATTCTGTGAATTCTAAAGTGTCTTCTGCCTTTTTAATGGCTTTCTGGATATATTTCCAAGGGTCTATTTATAACCTAATACAAAAGGAAATCAATCCTGAATATTCATTGGAAGGACTGGTGCTGAAGCTAAGGTTTTAATGCTTAGACCACCTGATGTGAAGAGCCTATGCAGTGGAAAAGACCCTCACACCGGGAAAGATTGATGGCATGAGGAGAAGGAGGCAATAGAGGATGAGGTGGTCGAGTGGCATCATGGATTCAATGGACATGCCTTTGAGAAAACCCCCAGAGACAGTGAAGGACACGGAAGCCCAGCATGCAGCAGTCCAAAGGGCTGCAAATACTCAGCTATGACTGAGTGACTGAACAACCATAAGACAAATAAGTGAAGTAAAACTTGAGAAGATATCCTTGAGAATGATAAAAGATTGGCCCTTATATTCTACTTTCTGCAAAACATTTAAAAATTTCCTTTTTTTAGAAAAAATATTTGCCATGTTCTTTCTAGATACTATGTCTTACAAGGCTTTTTATTATTGTCTGTCATAATTCTGCTGTTTTGTCATTGCCTGTGGATGGCATGGACTCAATCTCTATAAAACCAAAATTGGTTTTGATATGAGGACTGAGGATACCACACATGCATAAAGACAGTATTAAAAGGTTTATTACTCATATAATGACACTTTCTGGGGAGAACAGGGCAGGCGCCCAAGCCAGTCTGATATGGTCTGACCAAAGGGATAAATGAAGGCTTAAGTTTTTATTGTGCTTAAGGATGGGCCACAGAGAGGGTTCCTGGCAGGGGTCCATATTCCTGAGCTTTGAAATTTCCCACTGATATCAAGCAAATAAGAACCTGGGCCTTTTTTACTGACTTTCTTGGATGGAGGGCAAGATGCAAGGGGCAGGGATGAGGCTGGAAAGTTTTGTGTTCAGACATTCAAACTGGAGGGAGATTCTTGAATACAATAGCTCTAAATGAAAGTCTGTTTTCATATTTTTTTACAAAAGGAATCAGAAAACACATGTGAGGTTAAAATCCAAAATATGGGAATCTTCTGTGAATTTTAAAAAATATTCTGACATAAGATGAGACATAGAAAGGCTAACAGGAAGCTCAGGATGTATCTCACATTGTTCCTATCAACCCCTCCCTCTGGGAGTCCTTGAAAAAGTTGTTCATGAGAGTCACAGCTGGTCTTTCTGTCATTCCTCTCTCAGGTCTGTCTCTATAGCTCTTCTGCTTCATGACAGCTGCTGCCTTCTCTCCTATGGTGACTGCCTGTACTGACACCCTTGTATTACCAACCTCCTCCAAACACTGGACCTTCATGATCTTTTTTTTTTTTTTTTTCTTTAAATTTTGGCCTCTTTTATTGATTTTTTATCTATTTATTTTCATCCATTTTTATTCTTCGACCTATGTGGGCTGCCTATTGCAGTGGCCTCTTTGGCTTCAGACCACTGGCTCTGGGTGTGTGCACTACAGAGGGCTGGCTCGTAATTAGACACACCAGTCCAGCTGCTCCGTGGCACGTGGGATCTTCCCAGGCCAGGGATAGAACCAGTGCCCCTTGCACTGCAAGGCAGACTCTTTACCCACTGGACCATCAGGGAAACCCCCTTCATTGATCTTTTGACAATAAAGCTCCTTCAGCTTCTTGAGACTTGCTCAGTTTATTTAGAGGCTTTGCCATTGGGAGAACTGTTTTATCTCCATTTACATATGAGTTCTTTCTTCTTCCTTGCTGGGGTTGTAAGGTGGAGAGAGTGTTTCAGGAGGGGCTGGTCAGGTCAGTTAAGTAGCATTTCATATTGGACCTGGAATCACTCTTCCCTTGGCACTCCATTTCTTATTGCCCACTATCACCTGTTTAACTAGACTTCTTTACTCAGGTACTTGTTATCTTTTTGAAGTTCTACCCTTTTTACTCTCTTGTGAAATCAGCTTCCACTGGGCCCTCCATTCATTAGATAGTTGCTCACCTACCTACATCTCATTTATGGACTGTGTTCAAGTTTCCTGCCCATGGGATTCCTGGGCCCCAGGCAAGTCAAGGATGTGGGTGAATATTTATTTCAGAAGTCAAATGAAAATATGTTTACAAAAGGAGTGTGAGATATGTTATATGTGTTGATAGACTGAGCAAAATGAAGCCTGAGAATTGATAAAGCTTGGGAAAACAGAGGTCATTTCTGACCTTGGATTTGGACATGTCAGTTAATTTGGGGGATAAAAATCCTCATGGAGTGTGTTCAAGTGAGAACATGAGTAGTGGAAGTAGAGACTGTTGAATGTGAAAAAGACTAAGGAATTGTGCTGCGTGAGTATCACAGGAGAGAAAAACATCAGTGCACTGCAAAGGCAACGGCTTTTAGTAGTAAAAAGCAATATGAAAAGATTGAGGACACAACTGAATGTATGTGTTGGCCTTAGAGAGGAGCATGAATCATTTATTCATTGTAACAGGAGGGAAGGCAGAGGAAAGAGGAAAATGGGAACAGATGTTGGCAGTTTTGTAGCAAGCACTAGGAGAATCCTCTACTGATTACTTTCATTTTTGCAGTGAAATGAAAAGCAAGTCACTAGTGTATAGTTTTGCTTAGGTTGAAAGTATATAGTTGATGAGATCACTTGCGTTAAAGTCTTCAAGATTTTTTTCCTTTCAGGATCAGAATTGTTAATATTTAAGGAATCATGTATAATGTGAGGGAGATGCACTTGAATCAGGTGGACCCAAAATAGAGAAACTGCAAATTGGTGACTTTCCTCCTGAAACAGTCCTATAAATGTAATATTTTAAAAAGCTCATATGGTTTTAGCATTTTAAAATTTAGTACCATTATTTACATATGAGGATATTTTATATTGAAACTAAATTTCATATTTCTTCTTAGAAAAATGGATTTCCTAGTTGTATAGGGCCTGCATTCCTACATGGCAATAGTAGGATGGTGTTGAGTCATGCTGAGCCTTTACACAGGCAGTCCAGTGATTTCCAGTTCTTCATATTCCTCATTATTGCCTTATAATCAGTTTGATTTATTCTAATAGTTTGCTCCTGTGAAAGGTTTGAAATTGAGGCAGGGTACAACTCCAGGAAGCATCATTATAGCCTTTGTGAGTGGTACACCTGCAGCGCTGTCCACCGGAGATTCTTGGCCTGACATTATTTTTTTTTTAATTTTGACCTCTTTTATTGATTTTTTATCTATTTATTTTCATCCATCTTTATTCTTCGGTCTGTGTGGGCCTCCCATTGCAGTGGCCTCTCTCATTGCAGAGTGCTGGCCCTGGGCACATGCGCTCTAGAGCACTGGCTCGCAATTGGACACATCTGTCCAGCCGCTCCTCGGCACGTGGGATCTTCTCGGGCCAGGGATCAAACCAGTGGCCCTTGCACTGCAAGGCAGACTCTTTACCCACTGGACCACCAGGGAAGCCCCAGCCTGACATGTTTGCAGTTCCTTTCTTGATACCCTCATTGAGTTAAACAACTGAAGCACACTCCAAACAAACTGGGTTATATCACACTTTTTTCATTGTAACAGGAGGGAAGGCAGAGGAAAGAGGAAAATGGGAACAGATGTTGGCAGTTTTGTAGCAAGCACTAGGAGAATCCTCTACTGATTACTTTCATTTTTGCAGTGAAATGAAAAGCAAGTCACTAGTGTATAGTTTTGCTTAGGTTGAAAGTATATAGTTGATGAGATCACTTGCGTTAAAGTCTTCAAGATTTTTTTCCTTTCAGGATCAGAATTGTTAATATTTAAGGAATCATGTATAATGTGAGGGAGATGCACTTGAATCAGGTGGACCCAAAATAGAGAAACTGCAAATTGGTGACTTTCCTCCTGAAACAGTCCTATAAATGTAATATTTTAAAAAGCTCATATGGTTTTAGCATTTTAAAATTTAGTACCATTATTTACATATGAGGATATTTTATATTGAAACTAAATTTCATATTTCTTCTTAGAAAAATGGATTTCCTAGTTGTATAGGGCCTGCATTCCTACATGGCAATAGTAGGATGGTGTTGAGTCATGCTGAGCCTTTACACAGGCAGTCCAGTGATTTCCAGTTCTTCATATTCCTCATTATTGCCTTATAATCAGTTTGATTTATTCTAATAGTTTGCTCCTGTGAAAGGTTTGAAATTGAGGCAGGGTACAACTCCAGGAAGCATCATTATAGCCTTTGTGAGTGGTACACCTGCAGCGCTGTCCACCGGAGATTCTTGGCCTGACATTATTTTTTTTTTAATTTTGACCTCTTTTATTGATTTTTTATCTATTTATTTTCATCCATCTTTATTCTTCGGTCTGTGTGGGCCTCCCATTGCAGTGGCCTCTCTCATTGCAGAGTGCTGGCCCTGGGCACATGCGCTCTAGAGCACTGGCTCGCAATTGGACACATCTGTCCAGCCGCTCCTCGGCACGTGGGATCTTCTCGGGCCAGGGATCAAACCAGTGGCCCTTGCACTGCAAGGCAGACTCTTTACCCACTGGACCACCAGGGAAGCCCCAGCCTGACATGTTTGCAGTTCCTTTCTTGATACCCTCATTGAGTTAAACAACTGAAGCACACTCCAAACAAACTGGTTCTCATACTTAAATTTATTTCTATTTGTTATATCACATTTTTCTTAAGAAAAACTGCTTACATGTAGTTTTCCTTCAGAGTCTGTATTTTCCTTCCTTTCTGAGTCAAACTGTATCCTCAGGAAAGATATGTTTAAGTCCTAAATGTCAGTGAATGTGATCTCATTTGAAAATGGTCTTTGCAGACATAATTACCATACAAGTGAAGATAAAATCATATGGGGTTGGGGTGGGTCTAAATCCAGTCATTGATATTTTAAGAAGAGATATAGAGACAAACAGGCACAATTACCTTCATGGAGAAGAAGATCATGAGAGATATAGAGACAAACAGGCACAATTACCTTCATGGAGAAGAAGATCATGTCTGAGGCACAGAGTCCAGGTGGTACAGTGTGGTAAAGAATCTGGCTGCTCATGCAGAAGACACAAAAAGATGCAGGTTTGATCCCTGGGGGTCAGAGATCCTCTAGAGGAGGAAATGGCAACCCACTCCAGTATTCTTGCCTGGAAAATTCCTTGGGTAGAGAAGCCTGGCGGGCTAATGTCCAGGGGGCTGCAAAGAGTCAGATGTGATTGAGCAGGCATGCACTAGGTAGAAATTAAAGAGGTGCAGTCAAAGACTGTTGGCCACCACCAGAAACTAGGAAAAGGTGAGGACAGGGAGGATGGCCTAATGACACATTCATTTTGACCTTTTATTCTGTAGACCTATGAGAAGTAAATTTCTAGTTTTTAAGCTATGCAATTTGTGGTGATTTGCTACAGCAGCTCTAGGAACCTAATACAGGGTCCATATTTCTAAAGATTTTTTTATTACCTTTTCCCTAAGACACTTTGAAAACTCTTTACATTCATATTTATACTTTACCTTTATCTTCTTATTTGAAAGAGTTTTGATTTTCAGGATTTAATAAGGATCTTGAATTTGAATTATTCTTACGGCCCTTTTTCAATGCTGAAATAAACTCCCTAAGCAATCTATATTTACTTACTTTTCTCCAGTGAAATCTATACATATTTTTAGGTTCTACATACTATACTTACAGATTCCTAAAAAAAAAAAAAAAAATGAGGTACTCTAGTGTGCCAACTTTTGGACCATAAATTGTATAATGATGATTATGCCCTCCAGTGATTAAAACACAACTTCATTCTATTTAGTACATTTAGAAAAAATTAGGAAGAATCTTATTTAAGCATTATTTTTAGTGGATAAAGATGTAGGCCATCAAAATTAGCTGTCTGGTAAAAATCAACACTTACAGCACTGCCTAGGGGTTACTTACCAAATGTAGAATTTATTTTAGAAAAAGGATACTATTATACTTAGAAGAAATGAAAAGAGATATTTTTAGAATGTTTATCAACAACTTTTATGTGCTAATTAAATTTTGGTTCCAGACTTTGGAAAGACTGGGTAGTAATAACACTTTAAAATAGTTTGTAGTATCACCTATAAAACAGCAACAAAATAAAGAATGAACATAAATATTGTGACAGAGGACTTCCTCCAAGTCTAGAAGGTAATAACTATAATATTATCCTGAATCTCTAGTGAGCAATGTATTCCTTGAATTTCTCTTATATAAATTATACATTTTTAGTCCAATCAGAAAATAAGGCATGCAAAAAAATGCATTAGGCATTATGCTTTGTGAAAGTTACATGATTAATAATATAAAAAATGAACATTTTATTAATTTAACATTTTGGTAACTGGAAAATTGTAAGATGAAAGTGTCTCTTTCAAATGAATGATTCCATTAAAATATTTAATAATCTCCATCTTACTGAAGTAAATTCTGCTGTTAAAAATCTTCTGACTGGGTTTCCCTGGTAGCTCAGTGGTAAAGAGCTTGCCTGCCAATGCAGGAGATGTGGGTTTGATCTCTGATCTGGGAGGATCCCACATGATGTGGTGCAGCTAAACCCGTGAGCTACAACTATGGAACTCTAGAGCCTCAGAGCTGCAACTGTGGAGCCCATGAGCCACAGTTACTGAAGCCCGTTTGCCCTAGAGCCTGAGTTCCACAATCAGAGAAGTCACTGCAACAAGAAGCCTGCTCACCTCAACTACAGAGTAGCCCCCACTCCCTGCAACTAGAGAAGAGCCTATGGCATCAGTGAAAACCCAGAAGAGCCAAAATTAAATAAATAAATATTAAAAAAACTTCTAATTAAATTTTTCTAATGATTACAAACTTACATATTTTCTGTTATTTTTCTAAATAGATACAATAAATTAAACACTGTAGCTTTAAGTATATAAATGTCTGACCCTAATCAGAAACTAATTTTCCAGAATTCAGGCAGCTTTCTTAACAAAAGTTATCAAATCATAGATATATTATTTTGGTAATAACATGTTCAGTTAATTTTCAGAGGTGTGTTACTATTCGGTCACAACTAATGAATCATTAGTATGGTACGAAGCTAAATCCTTTCATATCTAAAATTTCTTAATATTTCTTTACTATAATAGGGAGAGTCTTTTTAAGCTACCTAGACTCTTTTGCTACTGACTTTCCATGGAGGAAGAACCAATTGTATGACTACAGCAAAGTATTTTTTAGCATATAGTCTTATTGTTATCATAAACAAATCTAATAATCCACCCTATCTAGACACAAGTTTACTTGTAATGCATAACCAACTTGGTCTCCAGGGTATGACTGTATGAATCAGAACTAGTCTAATTCCATTTAGTCAATCCATTCTGAGTAATCATGGTATGTTTGAACTTTAATATGCCATGAACACAAAGGTAATATTTAATAAGAAGTTATTTATTCTTTGTCTATCAAAAATTAACTGAGGGACTTCCCTGGTGGCCCAGTGGTTAAGTATCTGCCTTCCAATGCAGGGGATGCAGGTTCGATCCCTGGTCAGGGAACTAGGATCCCACATACTGACTAAGCTCACATGCCTTAACTAAGACCCAATGCAGCCAAATAAATAAATATTAAAAAAAAAAAAAAAAAACTGAATTCCTACAATATTTTCAATATCAGTGATGTAACTATGAGCATACATAGAGCTTCAGGAAGCTTATCATCTATGGGAAAATAAGTGAATGTTTCTACATAAGAGCTTTTGTTTACCCAAGCTTTTATTGAATATGATAAATGGGTGCTACAGTTACCCGTTTGCCCTAGAGCCTGAGTTCCACAATCAGAGAAGTCACTGCAACAAGAAGCCTGCTCACCTCAACTACAGAGTAGCCCCCACTCCCTGCAACTAGAGAAGAGCCTATGGCATCAGTGAAAACCCAGAAGAGCCAAAATTAAATAAATAAATATTAAAAAAACTTCTAATTAAATTTTTCTAATGATTACAAACTTACATATTTTCTGTTATTTTTCTAAATAGATACAATAAATTAAACACTGTAGCTTTAAGTATATAAATGTCTGACCCTAATCAGAAACTAATTTTCCAGAATTCAGGCAGCTTTCTTAACAAAAGTTATCAAATCATAGATATATTATTTTTGGTAATAACATGTTCAGTTAATTTTCAGAGGTGTGTTACTATTCGGTCACAACTAATGAATCATTAGTATGGTACGAAGCTAAATCCTTTCATATCTAAAATTTCTTAATATTTCTTTACTATAATAGGGAGAGTCTTTTTAAGCTACCTAGACTCTTTTTGCTACTGACTTTCCATGGAGGAAGAACCAATTGTATGACTACAGCAAAGTATTTTTTTGCATATAGTCTTATTGTTATCATAAACAAATCTAATAATCCACCCTATCTAGACACAAGTTTACTTGTAATGCATAACCAACTTGGTCTCCAGGGTATGACTGTATGAATCAGAACTAGTCTAATTCCATTTAGTCAATCCATTCTGAGTAATCATGGTATGTTTGAACTTTAATATGCCATGAACACAAAGGTAATATTTAATAAGAAGTTATTTATTCTTTGTCTATCAAAAATTAACTGAGGGACTTCCCTGGTGGCCCAGTGGTTAAGTATCTGCCTTCCAATGCAGGGGATGCAGGTTCGATCCCTGGTCAGGGAACTAGGATCCCACATACTGACTAAGCTCACATGCCTTAACTAAGACCCAATGCAGCCAAATAAATAAATATTAAAAAAAAAAAAAAAAAACTGAATTCCTACAATATTTTCAATATCAGTGATGTAACTATGAGCATACATAGAGCTTCAGGAAGCTTATCATCTATGGGAAAATAAGTGAATGTTTCTACATAAGAGCTTTTGTTTACCCAAGCTTTTATTGAATATGATAAATGGGTGCTATAGTTGAAATATTTGTGTACCTGTCAAATTCATGTGTTGAAACTTAATTCTCAATGTGGTAGTATTTGGAGGTAGAGCCTTTAAAAATAATTGTATTAATTAATTAATTAATTTTATTTATTTATTTTGGGGTTTTGTTGCTAGGTCTTCGTTGCTACATAGGTTTTTCTGTAGTTATGGCAAGAGGGGGCTACTCTCTACTCACAGTGGGTTATTTCTCATCACGGTGGCTTCTCTTGTTTTGCAGCATGGTTTCTAGCGTTTCGGTAGCTGCAGCATACAGGCTTAATAGTTTTGGTTCCTGGACTTTAGAACACAAGTTCAGAAGTTTCAACTATGAGCATATGGGATCTTCCTGGATCAGGGTTCTAACCCATCTGCATTGGCAGGCAGATTCTTTGCCACTGAACCACCAGGGAAGCCCTGGAGGTTGGGCCTAGTGATCAAGAGTGAGGGTGGAGCCCTCATGAGTCAGATTAGTGCCCTTGAAATGGAGACTCTAGAGGGCTCCCTCATCCCTTTTACCATGTGAGGACACAGCAAGAAGACAGTCATCTGTGAACCAGCAGGTGACTTCTCACAAGACACTGAATATAAAGGGGTGTTGCTCTAAGACTTCACAGCCTTCATAGGTATGAAAAATAAATGTATTTTTAAAAATAAGCAACCCACTCTATGATATCTGTTACAGCAACCTGAATAGACACTAAGAAGGGCAGATGTAAATGTGTGACTGAGTCAAGACATTGCTTGCTTCTATCAGATAGAACAGGTTAATCATTTTGCTCTAGTACCAAATAGCTTCTTTACAAAATCACACTAGTACTTAGTCCTTGCCCTACTCTCCCATCACAGGTACTGACAATGACAGCAGATAGTTTCTGCTTTTCCCAGTTTCTCCTGATGCTAACATTTCATATAAACTTGGCTCATTTGTCAAGACTAAGGTTGACACTGGTACTATGAACTAAAATTGTGACTCTATTAGGATTTCAGCAATTTTTCCATGCATGTCCTTTCCCTATTCCAGGATTCAGTTCAGGATACTACATTGCATTTAGTGGTGCATCAGTTTTGTGATTTTCTTAATTTTAAACCATATGTTTTGACTAGAGATTACACTGTTTCCTGCTTTTCCCTCTTCCTATTTAATTTTTTTAAAGTAATGTGATTTTTAAAAATATTTGCTATGTCTATCAAGCCACTCAATAAATTTACAGCTCTATTGAATTTCAGAATGTAGCTCTAAATGCAGAGTCAGGAAAGAATATTTTAGCCGGGAATATGATGAACTCTTCTGAAGTTCATAAGACAATTGAATACCATAAGACACTAGCAAAGGAATTTACTTTTCCCTATAATTACAAAAAGATTTTGTACTTTTTTTTTCTGAAGTTCATAAGACAATTGAATAGGCCTAAGCACAGAATGAATTACCTTTTCAACTATGAGCATATGGGATCTTCCTGTGTCAGGGTTCTAACCCATCTGCATTGGCAGGCAGATTCTTTGCCACTGAACCACCAGGGAAGCCCTGGAGGTTGGGCCTAGTGATCAAGAGTGAGGGTGGAGCCCTCATGAGTCAGATTAGTGCCCTTGAAATGGAGACTCTAGAGGGCTCCCTCATCCCTTTTACCATGTGAGGACACAGCAAGAAGACAGTCATCTGTGAACCAGCAGGTGACTTCTCACAAGACACTGAATATAAAGGGGTGTTGCTCTAAGACTTCACAGCCTTCATAGGTATGAAAAATAAATGTATTTTTAAAAATAAGCAACCCACTCTATGATATCTGTTACAGCAACCTGAATAGACACTAAGAAGGGCAGATGTAAATGTGTGACTGAGTCAAGACATTGCTTGCTTCTATCAGATAGAACAGGTTAATCATTTTGCTCTAGTACCAAATAGCTTCTTTACAAAATCACACTAGTACTTAGTCCTTGCCCTACTCTCCCATCACAGGTACTGACAATGACAGCAGATAGTTTCTGCTTTTCCCAGTTTCTCCTGATGCTAACATTTCATATAAACTTGGCTCATTTGTCAAGACTAAGGTTGACACTGGTACTATGAACTAAAATTGTGACTCTATTAGGATTTCAGCAATTTTTCCATGCATGTCCTTTCCCTATTCCAGGATTCAGTTCAGGATACTACATTGCATTTAGTGGTGCATCAGTTTTGTGATTTTCTTAATTTTAAACCATATGTTTTGACTAGAGATTACACTGTTTCCTGCTTTTCCCTCTTCCTATTTAATTTTTTTAAAGTAATGTGATTTTTAAAAATATTTGCTATGTCTATCAAGCCACTCAATAAATTTACAGCTCTATTGAATTTCAGAATGTAGCTCTAAATGCAGAGTCAGGAAAGAATATTTTAGCCGGGAATATGATGAACTCTTCTGAAGTTCATAAGACAATTGAATACCATAAGACACTAGCAAAGGAATTTACTTTTTCCCTATAATTACAAAAAAGATTTTGTACTTTTAAGTTATAAGTGTAACATTGATTGTATTGCTGCCTGACCTACAAATTCATAGTGTTCACAGAGACTGAATTCCTGTTTGTAGGAAACCTAAATGAAATAAAGAATTACATGGTCAGAGTTACAGAGAGGTCCTGGTGAAAAAGGTTAGCCAGAGCACTGCAAACTTATACAGGTTTCTTTGCATTGCTTTAATCTTCTGACACCTGTGAGCACCATAAAGATGAACAAGACACTGAGTGACGCTGCTGTCCTTATTTTCTCAAAGTTCTTTGTATATTACTTAATTTTAGTCTCTTGTAGATATTTCTCTTCTATTTTTCTTTCACTATGAAGGTTTATAAAGAATGTCTATAAAGAATGCCTTAAAAAGTTCAATGATTTTCACTTTCCTTAAGACGAACATTTCATTTTGTTTTATATTTACATAAACTATATCCATTCATTTTATTATTACTATTTCTAAAAATACAAACATTGTGCTTATGGTAAAAATATTAAATGTTACCATCGATCTTATATGTAAAACAATAGGTACCCTTCCCTTATTTCAGGTCCATACCTCAGAGGTAAATTCTTTTAACCATTTCTGTTTTGGTTCTTCTGGTGGCTACATTTGAAAATCTAAACAATGTGTTTATACAATCTTACTAGCAACTTCTCTCTGGAAAATAGAAAACTTTAGTCTACACTCAGCCATATGCCTCTTCTACTTCAAACTGGCCTTTGTGATCTTCCCAGGTTTTGAGAGTCATTATTTTCCCTTTTCTCACAAGCCATCTTTATGATTTAATACTAGATTAGGCACCTAATTCTTGTTCCACTGGCTATAGGCAAAGCTTTTATTTTTCTCTACCCATTATGCACAGTAGAGTTATTATAGCCTTATTTCTTCACCACTTCTTTTTCTAACATCTATTATGGAGGCTTTCATTGTTTTGTTGTTGAGATTAATAACATTTACACTTTATTTTATAATTGTCTTGTATAATTTATCTATAAATTTTAAAATATTAAAACCCATAAATAGCATTCACATTATGGTCATAAAGCAAATCTTATTCCCTACTGATCCCTTAGGGGATGCTAGAATTGCATTTCCATCTTTATAGGCTCAAAGTAATGGTCTTTTACTCAAAGGTAAGTATTCTTAGAATTGATATTTTACTGCTCATACCCTATTAATTCAAGCTTCCCTGATGGCTCAGCAAGTAAAGAGAAGAGTGAAAGTGTTAGTTGTTCAGTTGTGTCCTGCTCTTTGCAACCCCATGTACTATAGGCCACCAGGGTTCTCTGTTTATGGAATTCTCTAGGCAAGAATACTGGCCTGGGAAACCAATCCCGTCTCCAAGGGATCTTCCTGACCTAGGAATCAAACCTGTGTTTCCTGCATTGCAGGTGGATTCTTTACCATCTGAGCCATCAGATAAGCTCTAGGGGGTAAAGAATCCACCTGCAATGCAGGAGACTCAGAAGTTACTCAGTGAATAGTAGTGAATGACACAAACAGAAATCTCTGTCTTCTAGAAGTCGAGATGGTGTGAGTATAAGACATTGGTGCTGACTGTGATTATAATTTAAAATAGGGTAATTAGAAAAGACCTCCTTGAGTGTATGGTATTTGAACAAGTTAAAAACAAGGGAAGGGAAGGAATGGTGAGTTTGTGGACAGGACAAACTTTATTGTATTGAGCGTTCAGGAAGCTGAGGCTTGAGTAGTTAAAGTTAGCCTTTGTTGTAGACAAAACACGCCCAAACTCTGGCTAATCACCACCACCGCAAGCTACTGCTTTGTCTCACCTGGGCTCATACATGTGGATTTATTCAGTTGGTTTAACAGCTTTGATGCAATTCATATTCTCCTAATAAGATGCACTCATGGAAGATTTGGAAAGAAAAAAAGCAGCAGAAGCCATTTTTCCTCTGGCCGTTGCATTGAGTTCATGTAGATGTGTGCTTCGGTAGCATCCAGATGGGCTCCATGTTCCACTGGCAGTCATTGACTTGGTGGCTGAGATTAACTGTGGCGTTTTGAATTTGTGTGGTGGTTTTCTATTGGTTGCTTTGCGATCCAAAGAGCTGGTTACTGTTTATTCCTGATAGTTTTTCTTCGAGCTCTTCTGATTATTTTGTAAGATACTGTTTTTGTTGTTGTTGTTGTTGTTCTGTATTAATTCCCTTTGTGCTGACATACCTAGAGTCTTTTCTAATTTCCTAAAAGATTCTTGGAGCCCTTTCATTCCTTAATTTGTAATTTTAGTCCATTTGGGAGGAAAGAGAGGCAATTGTATGCACTCAGTCTGTTGTCTAGAATTGGAAACCATTTATGTTTATTGCTTGTTTTGTTCGGTTGTTTTGATCCCACACATTTTTTCAAGAAAAAAATTATGACATATTGAAAGCTATGTTAATAGCATTTCTTAATTTTTAAAAAAAGCAACCTTAATCTGATGCCTCCTGGACATTCTGATAGGTAACAGCCCTTCCGTGAGGACATTGTTTCTTCCTGTGGGATGGGCAGTTTTTTGTGTTAGTTAGGAGAAGCTATAGTCCCCTGGTTTATTCAATCAGACATTAAACTGGGTGTTGATGTGAAGGCATTTTATAGGTGCAATAAAGGACCGTATGCTCTGTAATCTGGGTAGGCCTGAAATAACCAGTGGAAAGAAGTGAAGAGCAGAAATGATGCTTCTGGGAGGAAGAAGAAATTTCATCTGTTGACTATAGCATCAGCTCCTGCATAAGTGCTGCCAGCTGCTCTTCCTGATGGACTGTCCTCCAGATATTGGTCTTGCCTAGCTAGCCTCTCTTCCCCATTCTATGATAATCTAAACCCTTTCTTTGAATTAAATCTATCTATTTAGCAATCCAGCTTCTCCTTCCCTGATACTACTAACTACTGTAACCTCCAAACCCCCAAATTGGAAAGTGACTACTTCTCTATATCCCAACCATTCAAGGGACATTTTTTTTTGAAGCTTTAGTCTTTTTTGGCTCATGTGTTCTTTAACTGAGCAGCGAAAATGTTAGTCGCTTAGTCGTGTCCAACTCTTTTTGACCACAGGGACTGCATCCTGCCAGATTCTTCTGTCCATGGAATTCTCTAGGCAAGAATAGTGGAGTGAGTAGTCATTCCCTTTTCTAGGGAATCTTCCTAACCCAGGGAGAGAACCTGGGTCCCCAGTATTCCAGGCAGATTCTATACCATCTGAGATTCTCTAAGTAATCAAGATTTTATTTTTATTCTCAAATCTTTGATTTAGAGTTTTTTCTGGAGTATAATACGATGTAAAGATACAACTTTAACTTTTTCAAGATGACTAGTCAATTGCCCAATAACATTCGTTAATATATTAAGTCCATTACTATGCCTTCTATTTTAAACTTTGAGGCTTTATATTTTAATAACCAATAGGACTGCTCCCACCTTGTTGCTCTCCTTTTAGATTTGCTACTCTTAATTTTTAGCTTTCTCTTTAAAATTTTCAGTCATACAGTTTCATTAAAATGAACTAGCGTTTTTATAGGGATAATATTACATTCATATATGCAAGGAGATTTGATGTCATTATAAAGTTGTTTTCCCAATTATAAACATGGAAAATCTTGTTATTTGTTTCATGTGCTTTTGTGGCCTTTTAGTTTTTCTCATATAGGTCCTGCATATTTCTTAAGTTTACTCCTAGGTATTTTGCCATTTTGCTACTATGATAATTGCAATATCTGCTTTACAGGTTTGTTCCCTAATAGCTATTCTTTGTATAAAATGGAAGAAATTGCTTTCTGAATACAGATAATAAACTAAATTCCCTTGTTTTTGCAGAACTTTTATGGATTTTTTTCTGTTTTGAGGTACATGATTTCAGCTGAAAGTAGTCAGAGTTTAATCTTTTCTATTTTTAATTTTTTAATATCTTTAATTTTCTTTGATTATCTCAATTCATTGCCTAATACTTTTAGTAGAGTGTTATTACAATGCTGTCAGAGAACCTGTCTGCAGCATCAGTTTGTTTCAATGCCTCCAGTTTGGCCCTGTTCAATGTAATGCTGCCACAATGATGTAAGAAAGTACCTATGAATTCTTATGTTAATGAGGTTTTAGAATAAAAATGAGTGTTTAATTTTCTTTGAAAGCTTTTTCAGTTATCTGTGGAGCTGATCACACTTTTTTCCTAGATGTATTAACAAGAAAAAGTTGTAAAGTTTTTCTACTGTTAAATTATTATGTTTGAATACATGGAGTGAATCTCAGTTTATCAAGTAATAAGGCAAAGAATAGTGGAGTGAGTAGTCATTCCCTTTTCTAGGGAATCTTCCTAACCCAGGGAGAGAACCTGGGTCCCCAGTATTCCAGGCAGATTCTATACCATCTGAGATTCTCTAAGTAATCAAGATTTTATTTTTATTCTCAAATCTTTGATTTAGAGTTTTTTCTGGAGTATAATACGATGTAAAGATACAACTTTAACTTTTTCAAGATGACTAGTCAATTGCCCAATAACATTCGTTAATATATTAAGTCCATTACTATGCCTTCTATTTTAAACTTTGAGGCTTTATATTTTAATAACCAATAGGACTGCTCCCACCTTGTTGCTCTCCTTTTAGATTTGCTACTCTTAATTTTTAGCTTTCTCTTTAAAATTTTCAGTCATACAGTTTCATTAAAATGAACTAGCGTTTTTATAGGGATAATATTACATTCATATATGCAAGGAGATTTGATGTCATTATAAAGTTGTTTTCCCAATTATAAACATGGAAAATCTTGTTATTTGTTTCATGTGCTTTTGTGGCCTTTTAGTTTTTCTCATATAGGTCCTGCATATTTCTTAAGTTTACTCCTAGGTATTTTGCCATTTTGCTACTATGATAATTGCAATATCTGCTTTACAGGTTTGTTCCCTAATAGCTATTCTTTGTATAAAATGGAAGAAATTGCTTTCTGAATACAGATAATAAACTAAATTCCCTTGTTTTTGCAGAACTTTTATGGATTTTTTTCTGTTTTGAGGTACATGATTTCAGCTGAAAGTAGTCAGAGTTTAATCTTTTCTATTTTTAATTTTTTAATATCTTTAATTTTCTTTGATTATCTCAATTCATTGCCTAATACTTTTAGTAGAGTGTTATTACAATGCTGTCAGAGAACCTGTCTGCAGCATCAGTTTGTTTCAATGCCTCCAGTTTGGCCCTGTTCAATGTAATGCTGCCACAATGATGTAAGAAAGTACCTATGAATTCTTATGTTAATGAGGTTTTTTAGAATAAAAATGAGTGTTTAATTTTCTTTGAAAGCTTTTTCAGTTATCTGTGGAGCTGATCACACTTTTTTCCTAGATGTATTAACAAGAAAAAGTTGTAAAGTTTTTCTACTGTTAAATTATTATGTTTGAATACATGGAGTGAATCTCAGTTTATCAAGTAATAAACTTTCATTCATCTTTCTAATTGTTTTGAATTCATCTTTCAATATTCATAAGTGAGATACAACTGTGCTTTTCTTTTTAAATCAAGTTTATATCGAGTCCACAATTAATTCAGATAGTAGACTTAGTTGTTGTTTTGTTGTGCTAATTGTTTACCTCTAATTCCTGCAAAGGATTATAACTTCTCATTCAACTACCATTGGTTTTGGCCACATTACTTGCTCTGACCACATGAGCAGTTGTAACATGTTACTTATTGACAGAAAATTTAAGGACTATCAGCCTTTCTCTTTGGTATAAGGTCAACATGTCCTTGATAGATGGTGCTCTTTCAATCTGCATCTCCAAACGTGAAAATAGAAGCAGACAACTCTCCAAGGACATGGACTATAAATGAAGAAGAAACATTTCTTCTTGTAAACCAAAAACATTTGGGACATTTTTTACTGTTGCTGACAAAAAGTTAAGTGAGGTAACTAATATTATGGATAATAAAAAGAATATTCAATATAATCTCAGTTGAAATGGGTGAAGGAGGTCAAAAGACACAAAATTTCAGTAAGTCTTAAGGATGTAACATAAAGCTGGTGACTCTAGTTAGCAACACTGTATTATAAATTTGGAAAGTTACCAAAAAATTAGATGGGTGTCCCAGGTAGCGCAGTGGTAAAGAATTCGCCTGTCAGTGCAGGAGGTGCAAGAGACTCTGTTTTGATCCCTGAATTGGGGGATCCCTGAACTGGGAAATCCCCTGGAGTAGGATGGTGACCCCTTCCAGTATTTTTGCCTGGAAACTTCCTGGGAGGCTACAGTCCACGGGGTTTCTGCTACTGAGCATTCATGCAACAACCAAGAGAGTAATTATTAAAAGTTTTCATCGCACACACAAAAAAGTGTAACCTTGTGTGATGATGAATGTTAACTAAACTTATTGTGGTAATCCTTTAATCATATATTCATATATAAGATCATAATGTTGTACTGTAAACTAATATAGTTTATATTAATTATATCTCAATAAAAAGGAAAAACTGATCTCAATAGTTTAGAATAGACTGAGACAAATAAGTTGCAATTTAATAGAATGAGAGTAAATATTAGTATTTTGGTCTAGATATGAATTGCAGTTCTGTAGAATGAGGTTTAGCAGTAGTATGATTGTTAGGTGTTAGTCATAGATAAGCAGGCAGGTCCCTCCTCATTCTAGATGGGTTTTTTTTCCTCCCTCCCCCCACCTGGACACTGGTGATCAAAACACACCTAGAGATCTTCCCTCTGTGGTCAAGGGACCACCACTAACTTTCCAGACACATCATGACAAAGCAAGATAAAACTGCCAGCACAGCACAGGAGCACCAAGACCTAAAAGGTGACTCAAAGGGACCCAGGATACCTTATGCCATAATTATGAGTAAATTAGCATTGCAGTTTTTACCTTCCACCATGGGTTTTGCTTGGGTGCTTATGGGAAGTACCTGTACAGCAGGAGAAAAGCTTTAAAACCTAAAGCTGTCAATCAACTTGTCAGTCAAATGACACAGGACACAGGGAGGGGCCACCACTCAAAAAAAACCTAGCCCTACCCCATTGCAAGTTGCTTCTGTTTCTAAACAGCTCACTCTCATCCTTTCTTGGCAGCATACTTTCACTTTGTTTAATAAAACTCTTGCTACTTAAAACTGCTCTATGCCTCTTGACTAAATTCTTCCCTTGACAGGGCAAGGGAAAGAAACTGAGGACATGGCTATTCTACTAGTGCCATAATGGCAAGTGTTGGTGGCGCAGTGGCAAAGAACCCACCTTCCAATGCAGAAGACACAGGTCCTATACCTGGGTCAGGAAGATGCCCTGAAGAAGAAAATGCAATCCACTCCCGTATTTTGGCCTGGGAATTCCCATGGACAGAGGAGCCTGGGGACTACAGTCCATGGAGTCACAAGAGTCAGGCATGACTTGGTGACTAGAAAACAAACCTGAATATGAGCCAATGATATTTTGTTGGCATATGCTATTTCAAAATTAGCGGAGGTTAGCCTGTTTTTATTTTGGGCGTATACATTAAAAGTAAACTAATAAAAGTTTATAATTAATTATTTTTCTCAATAAAAAGGAAAAACTGATCTCAATAGTTTAGAATAGACTGAGACAAATAAGTTGCAATTTAATAGAATGAGAGTAAATATTAGTATTTTGGTCTAGATATGAATTGCAGTTCTGTAGAATGAGGTTTAGCAGTAGTATGATTGTTAGGTGTTAGTCATAGATAAGCAGGCAGGTCCCTCCTCATTCTAGATGGGTTTTTTTTCCTCCCTCCCCACCTGGACACTGGTGATCAAAACACACCTAGAGATCTTCCCTCTGTGGTCAAGGGACCACCACTAACTTTCCAGACACATCATGACAAAGCAAGATAAAACTGCCAGCACAGCACAGGAGCACCAAGACCTAAAAGGTGACTCAAAGGGACCCAGGATACCTTATGCCATAATTATGAGTAAATTAGCATTGCAGTTTTTACCTTCCACCATGGGTTTTGCTTGGGTGCTTATGGGAAGTACCTGTACAGCAGGAGAAAAGCTTTAAAACCTAAAGCTGTCAATCAACTTGTCAGTCAAATGACACAGGACACAGGGAGGGGCCACCACTCAAAAAAAACCTAGCCCTACCCCATTGCAAGTTGCTTCTGTTTCTAAACAGCTCACTCTCATCCTTTCTTGGCAGCATACTTTCACTTTGTTTAATAAAACTCTTGCTACTTAAAACTGCTCTATGCCTCTTGACTAAATTCTTCCCTTGACAGGGCAAGGGAAAGAAACTGAGGACATGGCTATTCTACTAGTGCCATAATGGCAAGTGTTGGTGGCGCAGTGGCAAAGAACCCACCTTCCAATGCAGAAGACACAGGTCCTATACCTGGGTCAGGAAGATGCCCTGAAGAAGAAAATGCAATCCACTCCCGTATTTTGGCCTGGGAATTCCCATGGACAGAGGAGCCTGGGGACTACAGTCCATGGAGTCACAAGAGTCAGGCATGACTTGGTGACTAGAAAACAAACCTGAATATGAGCCAATGATATTTTGTTGGCATATGCTATTTCAAAATTAGCTTGTTTGGTATGTGCTTCATAGCCTGTTTTTATTTTGGACTAACAAAAATTCAAGGAATAAATCATGAGAAGTATACATCTGACTATTCTCTTATCTGTGCCAGATAGATTCTTTCAGCATTACTGTATTCAGTTTTGAATCATATTTTTGAGATTTACAACTGAGATTTGTCTAATAAACAGTCATTTGGATTGTGAAATTGGTGAGGTCTAGAAACCATAGTACTGGAAGATGTATTAGAAGCATCTGAAATTTTGAGTATACAGAATAAAAGACTGAAGGCAATTTCTCTTCTAGGAAGTCTTCCATGAATCTCTGTCCAAAGGCTCCTCTTCTTTGCCTGTGTCAGATACTGTACATTCATTATCTTATTCCACTAAGAGCACTTTTGGATACTTGCTACATGCCAAGAGCTATTCTACACTGTGGGGCACGTAGTGATGAAGAAAACAGCCAAGATTTCTGCTCGTGGGATTGACTGTGGTGTCACAGACATTAAACAAGTACACACGTTAGTAGTGATAAGTGCTATGAGAAAGTAAAATATCAATCATTAGATTATTATAATCCTCAAAATTATGGTTATCACAATTGAAAGAGAAACATTAAGGAGTTGAAATTCAACATGATTAATTCTAACATTTCTTATATATTTGGAGAACAGAGTTAATACAAATGGCTGAAGTGATAATCTGTGAATTTCATTTGCATAAATTATTTCTTCCTCCTCTACCCAGACTGGTTGTGAGTTGGATGCATATCTACTATTTTCAAAAGAGGAACTGGCGGCAAGTTTGCTCTGTTGGCATTTTCGCTCATGCATACGATCTAACTATTCCTCGAGATGGTATTATTTTTATCTTCCTGTCATCACACTTACTGCTTTCTAAAAGCAAACATTTCAAAATAGGAACATTTCAGATTTACTTTGTTCATCTTAAAGCACCCATCTTTTTAACTTATGTTCATTTCCATTGATATATGAAGTCTGTAGATTCTATGCTACTTAGGATTTGTAAAGCAATGATTAAAAGTCTTTGATATTTATCAAGTATCTGGAGCTTTCAGACTGATTAATTATTGATAACACAAATGAATCAACCTATCAGACCATAATAAATATTTAATATTTTCTTGGAATGAAGTGATGCATTTCATGAATTTTTTTCATTATATTATCCTTCTCTGTGTTTAAATTTCCAGTGGGCTGTGCTACAGCTAGATATAATCCACTTTCAGTAAAAGAGAATTTTTTGGTCCTCATATTGTGTTATTTAAAATAAACCAAGCATATAATATAGTTAAAAGCCATATGTTTTTCATTCAAATATAGATGACTTTAAATGTATCTTTGTTTGGGATTTTGGGGCATCTGATAATCTTTTGTTTTTGTTTTTGTTCTTTTTTAATTTTGGCCTCCTTTACTGGTTTCACTTATTTATTTTCATCCATCTTTATTCTTTGGCCTGTGTGGGCTTCCCATAGCAGTGGCCTCTCTCGTTGCAGAGCACTGGCTTAGGGTGCATGCGCTCTAGAGTGCTGGCTCAGTAATTGGACACATCGGTTCAGTCGCTCCGCGGCACGTGGGATCTTCCCAGGCCAGGGATTGAACCGGTGCCCTTTGCATTGCAAGGCGGACTCTTTACCCACTGGACCACCAGGGAAGCCCCTGATATTCTTTGTTAACAAGCAAAAAGATAAGTATTTTTCACCAAACAGCTTTGGATGTTTTTGCTGTTCTGACTCGGTATGTTGATCAGTACAGGTTCACTTTTCAAAAATTGATTGGTTCAGATATAGAATTTGTAAAGAATTGCTAAACTTAGACTACAATGTACTATTACCTGTCTGCATGGAATCAATAGTCCATAAACAAATCACTCACTATTCATTCAATCAAAAAAATACCAATTTACTCAACAAAAGAAGCTTTTACAACAGAAACTGCTCTCAAACAATACTTATAATAATATATTCTTTGTGTAAACATACTTAGTAATCTTTAAAGCATACCGGTGGGCTAGCAGTATTATCAATTCATTAATTTAAGAAATGTGTGTATATGCTCTGCATTATGGTAGATTTAGAGGTGTTAACAGTGCAAAGGACAAAGTTTATACCTCTCAGAGTGTGTAGTGTGAGAGATAAATGCAAGGCCAACTACATAAATGTGCCATTATAGGAAAACACCCAGAACTAAGGTAGTACATAGTGAACATAGCTAACCCTGTGCATTTAAATCCTTTCAGTATTTTTGGTTCCTTTTTTTCATTATATTATCCTTCTCTGTGTTTAAATTTCCAGTGGGCTGTGCTACAGCTAGATATAATCCACTTTCAGTAAAAGAGAATTTTTTGGTCCTCATATTGTGTTATTTAAAATAAACCAAGCATATAATATAGTTAAAAGCCATATGTTTTTCATTCAAATATAGATGACTTTAAATGTATCTTTGTTTGGGATTTTGGGGCATCTGATAATCTTTTGTTTTTGTTTTTGTTCTTTTTTAATTTTGGCCTCCTTTACTGGTTTCACTTATTTATTTTCATCCATCTTTATTCTTTGGCCTGTGTGGGCTTCCCATAGCAGTGGCCTCTCTCGTTGCAGAGCACTGGCTTAGGGTGCATGCGCTCTAGAGTGCTGGCTCAGTAATTGGACACATCGGTTCAGTCGCTCCGCGGCACGTGGGATCTTCCCAGGCCAGGGATTGAACCGGTGCCCTTTGCATTGCAAGGCGGACTCTTTACCCACTGGACCACCAGGGAAGCCCCTGATATTCTTTGTTAACAAGCAAAAAGATAAGTATTTTTCACCAAACAGCTTTGGATGTTTTTGCTGTTCTGACTCGGTATGTTGATCAGTACAGGTTCACTTTTCAAAAATTGATTGGTTCAGATATAGAATTTGTAAAGAATTGCTAAACTTAGACTACAATGTACTATTACCTGTCTGCATGGAATCAATAGTCCATAAACAAATCACTCACTATTCATTCAATCAAAAAAATACCAATTTACTCAACAAAAGAAGCTTTTACAACAGAAACTGCTCTCAAACAATACTTATAATAATATATTCTTTGTGTAAACATACTTAGTAATCTTTAAAGCATACCGGTGGGCTAGCAGTATTATCAATTCATTAATTTAAGAAATGTGTGTATATGCTCTGCATTATGGTAGATTTAGAGGGTGTTAACAGTGCAAAGGACAAAGTTTATACCTCTCAGAGTGTGTAGTGTGAGAGATAAATGCAAGGCCAACTACATAAATGTGCCATTATAGGGAAAACACCCAGAACTAAGGTAGTACATAGTGAACATAGCTAACCCTGTGCATTTATATATACGGGTGGTGGAAGGGGATAAATAAGAATTTGTGAGGTGAAGTTGGAGGAAAATAGTTGAAACAGAAGGAAAGGTCGAAGCACATGTTCAGAGTTTAGAAAAGGGTAATTAGCAACAAAGAGAGGAATGATGGCGAATGAGAAACAGTTAAACAAATGTAATGTATCAAACAGCGCAGGTGTTTTAAATAAGCCTTAGTGACTAAGTAAACAAATGAGATAGTTAAAGGTGTGTGAGCAAGTGGAGAAAAAAGGGGCAAAGATGTAAAGAAAAAAAACGAAGAAAACTCAGAAAAACATTTAAAAACAGAACATTTATGAATTTAATGTCTAAAAGGTAAGTGTGATAATGAGAGGCCAGATTGGATAATGTGTTGTATAGGTGCTATTTAATATTATTTTAAATACATCTTCATTGGAGTAAAGATTCAGGAAAAATTGGACAGACACAAGATTTCTGAGAGTCTTTACCATTCTAATGTTCCTACAGAAAGCAATACTACTGTGTAGCTTTCTCCCATATTTCTTGACCATGATATTTAATTTTCAGTACTGTTCTCAAGGATCAAGCTTCTGAGAAACACAATGGGACATGTATTAACAGAGATATATCAAAAATATGGAAGGGAGATGGGGAATAAAGCAACCTTACTTGTTTTTTCCTGAATTTGATATCAATTCTCCTGGGCAAATCCCCTTTCTGTCTCAGTCACATCTCTTCCCATCCTCTATTTAGCCTGCTATAATTTATTTTCAAGCATAAACCCCATGACTGATTCGGATGTATGGTAACCCCATGACTATAACAGAAACTGCTCTAAAATTTAAAATTTTTGTGTAAACATACTTAGTAATCTTTAAAGCATACCGGTGGGCTAGCAGTATTATCAATTCATTAATTTAAGAAATGTGTATATGCTCTGCATTATGGTAGATTTAGAGGTGTTAACAGTGCAAAGGACAAAGTTTATACCTCTCAGAGTGTGTAGTGTGAGAGATAAATGCAAGGCCAACTACATAAATGTGCCATTATAGGGAAAACACCCAGAACTAAGGTAGTACATAGTGAACATAGCTAACCCTGTGCATTTATATATACGGGTGGTGGAAGGGGATAAATAAGAATTTGTGAGGTGAAGTTGGAGGAAAATAGTTGAAACAGAAGGAAAGGTCGAAGCACATGTTCAGAGTTTAGAAAAGGGTAATTAGCAACAAAGAGAGGAATGATGGCGAATGAGAAACAGTTAAACAAATGTAATGTATCAAACAGCGCAGGTGTTTTAAATAAGCCTTAGTGACTAAGTAAACAAATGAGATAGTTAAAGGTGTGTGAGCAAGTGGAGAAAAAAGGGGCAAAGATGTAAAGAAAAAAAACGAAGAAAACTCAGAAAAACATTTAAAAACAGAACATTTATGAATTTAATGTCTAAAAGGTAAGTGTGATAATGAGAGGCCAGATTGGATAATGTGTTGTATAGGTGCTATTTAATATTATTTTAAATACATCTTCATTGGAGTAAAGATTCAGGAAAAATTGGACAGACACAAGATTTCTGAGAGTCTTTACCATTCTAATGTTCCTACAGAAAGCAATACTACTGTGTAGCTTTCTCCCATATTTCTTGACCATGATATTTTTTTTTCAGTACTGTTCTCAGGGATCAAGCTTCTGAGAAACACAATGGGACATGTATTAACAGAGATATATCAAAAATATGGAAGGGAGATGGGGAATAAAGCAACCTTACTTGTTTTTTCCTGAATTTGATATCAATTCTCCTGGGCAAATCCCCTTTCTGTCTCAGTCACATCTCTTCCCATCCTCTATTTAGCCTGCTATAATTTATTTTTCAAGCATAAACCCCATGATGTCGTGTAGGTATTTACGTGGTGGTTTAACTGCTAAGTTGTGTCCAACTCTTTTGCAACCCCATGGACTATAGCTTGCCAGACTCCTTTGTCTATGTTATGTATGTATATTTGTGTGTGTATATATATATATGCATATATATGTACATGTGTATATAACACCTATA
The DNA here is from genome assembly GCA_022376925.1 of Tragulus kanchil. Classification (NCBI taxonomy): domain Eukaryota; kingdom Metazoa; phylum Chordata; class Mammalia; order Artiodactyla; family Tragulidae; genus Tragulus; species Tragulus kanchil. Next base: position 235,897,773 of record JAIOJX010000004.1, on the reverse strand, counting down.
AGTATCCATGTGTGCCTCTTGTATATACATATATATATGTATCTTTGCTTTTCTTTAGAAATTAGTTTTCTAGTTTCAAAGGTAAGTAGTACACATTAACAGGATATTCAGCAATTTTGAGAGTAGTTCAGAGGAGTCTATACACAAAATAGTAGCTATAAAGACATGATTTTAGTAAATATGACTTCAGTAAATATGAGATGATACGCCTTTAGTAAATGTGAAAAATGTATGACGAAAAAAATACAACAATGTGGAAAATGCTATAGAGATATTTCCCAGTCTTCAAATATATTATAGCACAGACACTCTGAAGGGATCACTAACCAGGGTGTTTATGCATGCCATATGGAAATACCTCCTCTGCAGTGTGCCTGCACTGCTTATTTACATGGAGAATAAATGTTATGTTAGCAATATTTTTATATAACCTAGAATTTAATTTTTTAATTTTTTTCTCCATTGCATCTGGACGGTAAATAAAGATAAAATCCAGCCAGAGAAGTAGCTATTTATATAATTTTATACAATAATATGATTTAAAAGGAAATGTTTACAATTTCATCCTTGAAAGAATATGTGGCTTTGCCCTTGTTAAAAATTAAGTTCAGTTGGTAAGTAAATATATGCTCCAACAAAAATAATAAAAAATTTTATGGAATGTTATTCTATAACTTTGAGATAAAGTTGAACAATGCCAATTTAAGTTTAGAATGCTAATTTAAACAGAACAATTCAGCAACTTTGGAATTTCTAAAGCTAGATGTCTATCCAGAGGATTTCCATAATGCACCAATTTCTTTTCATGATTTTTACTGACCAAATAAGAATAAAGATGAAAATCATCTTAACACAGTTAACTGTTCTTATTATAAAGCATACTTCATCACAGCATCCAGTTAACTGCGCTTAACTTACCCTATTTGTCTACAAGTGGATTCTATCTGTACTCCTGTATTTATTATGGAAATTTTTCTTAAAAAGACACCCTCTTTTGGGGCCTAAGTTGTGTCCAACTCTTTGCAACCCCATGGACTATAGCTTGCCAGACTCCTTTGTCTATGTTATGTATGTATATTTGTGTGTGTATATATATATATGCATATATATGTACATGTGTATATAACACCTATAAGTATCCATGTGTGCCTCTTGTATATACATATATATATGTATCTTTGCTTTTCTTTAGAAATTAGTTTTCTAGTTTCAAAGGTAAGTAGTACACATTAACAGGATATTCAGCAATTTTGAGAGTAGTTCAGAGGAGTCTATACACAAAATAGTAGCTATAAAGACATGATTTTAGTAAATATGACTTCAGTAAATATGAGATGATACGCCTTTAGTAAATGTGAAAAATGTATGACGAAAAAAATACAACAATGTGGAAAATGCTATAGAGATATTTCCCAGTCTTCAAATATATTATAGCACAGACACTCTGAAGGGATCACTAACCAGGGTGTTTATGCATGCCATATGGAAATACCTCCTCTGCAGTGTGCCTGCACTGCTTATTTACATGGAGAATAAATGTTATGTTAGCAATATTTTTATATAACCTAGAATTTAATTTTTTAATTTTTTTCTCCATTGCATCTGGACGGTAAATAAAGATAAAATCCAGCCAGAGAAGTAGCTATTTATATAATTTTATACAATAATATGATTTAAAAGGAAATGTTTACAATTTCATCCTTGAAAGAATATGTGGCTTTGCCCTTGTTAAAAATTAAGTTCAGTTGGTAAGTAAATATATGCTCCAACAAAAATAATAAAAAATTTTATGGAATGTTATTCTATAACTTTGAGATAAAGTTGAACAATGCCAATTTAAGTTTAGAATGCTAATTTAAACAGAACAATTCAGCAACTTTGGAATTTCTAAAGCTAGATGTCTATCCAGAGGATTTCCATAATGCACCAATTTCTTTTCATGATTTTTACTGACCAAATAAGAATAAAGATGAAAATCATCTTAACACAGTTAACTGTTCTTATTATAAAGCATACTTCATCACAGCATCCAGTTAACTGCGCTTAACTTACCCTATTTGTCTACAAGTGGATTCTATCTGTACTCCTGTATTTATTATGTTACAGACACACATTGTTTACTTTCAACACAGCATCACACTGTATGTGTTCCAAGCTATATACTGCCGACTTTTCCCCCCAAACTGCAATGTAGGCAGATTCTCCTGTCTACTCAGACATAAGTCCTGTAGTGTACTATGTGGTATCCACAGCTGGTTTCCTTCCTTGAGTTCTAGCAGCCTTTACACGTTCTCAGTTATTATCACTTCTCCTAGATACTGTTATTGCATACTGCACTACATGGCTACAGCAAACTCCTCCCTCCTCCATGGGGCTCCAGCAGAGCTGATTTTTGTGGAACTCCTGAAGCATGAATATTTGTCTATACTCTGGGCAGGAGGGAAGAGAACACCTTTCTCCAAGCCTTTAAAATTATGTTTCTGTCAGTGTATTAAAGCTGTGAAGTTTGAGCTCCCATATTTTGCAGATTTTTTTAAAGGTATTCTACTGTTTATTTATGATTGCAAATTCATCTCTCCACGAAATGAGAGGGCTGAGAAGGAGACACATCTAAGTGACAATTGTCAGTCTGTACTGGGAAAGTCCTCTCCTCTCACACTACTAAAACTTGTGATTTGAACACACTTACGACTCTCTGGTGCAGTGGTGTAATATTCCTTGTCAGTTCTTGGCCTCCAGGGTACAGAATCTCATGTTTGGCATATGATAAGCCCCGAAAATATGTGTCTGTGTGTGTAGGTAGGAGTTAGCAGTAGTGTGTGTGTGTGTGTGTGTGGGTGGTGAGAGACAGGCATTTTTTCCTGAATATATTGTAACTATATTGACAAAAAATGCAGCAGGAAACATATATTTTGTTTTAGTATGAAGAAGCATTCACTTTTGCTAAATATAGCACTAAATTTAACCCTAGGTATTTCTCATGTATTTTAAGACACTACAGCATTCATATCTTGGAGAGAAACCAGCTTTCCATAGGTTATCTGATAGCATAAAACTACTACAGTGCAGGTGCAAAGCCACAACACATGAGGGGAAGCGTTCCTTCTCAGAGTGAAATATCATTAGAAAATTTCCCAAAGAGACTTTCAGTGATGTTGCCCCATTCATGTGTTATTTGAGACTTCAGGAAAGGAAAAATCTATTGAAAATATAGAAAATGGCTAATTTCATAAAAGAAAGGAAAACAATTATTAGGAAGCTACCAGTTTCACTGAAATTTCTGCTTCTCTTCAATTGACTTGTATCCTTTTCTGTTCAGTACATTATATTTCACAGAGATCTTGGAACTTCTTTTCATGATTTTCCCCCCAAGTAACTGTTTCTAGTCCCTGCCCAACACAAAGTCATAGAAGTACCATACTTTTGGGGGGTACAAATGAAATGCGCTGTCTTCATTCTCAGAATCTCAACAGCATTTCCAAGATGGCAAACTCAGCTGTTTAACAAAGTGCAAGAAATTTTTCTTTAAATAGCAAACAATGTTCAACTTACTATCTACCATGTTATGAAATTTCCTAAAAGCCACCATGTAAGCATAGATGTAGATTGTTACTGTTAGACATATTAAGTAAAAGATATAATTCACATTTATATTATATGGGTTTTCATTAATAACCTATGTTAAATCTCTCCTGTATTTCTAAGCAGTCAAATATTAATTGCAAATTCATCTCTCCACGAAATGAGAGGGCTGAGAAGGAGACACATCTAAGTGACAATTGTCAGTCTGTACTGGGAAAGTCCTCTCCTCTCACACTACTAAAACTTGTGATTTGAACACACTTACGACTCTCTGGTGCAGTGGTGTAATATTCCTTGTCAGTTCTTGGCCTCCAGGGTACAGAATCTCATGTTTGGCATATGATAAGCCCCGAAAATATGTGTCTGTGTGTGTAGGTAGGAGTTAGCAGTAGTGTGTGTGTGTGTGTGTGTGTGTGGGTGGTGAGAGACAGGCATTTTTTCCTGAATATATTGTAACTATATTGACAAAAAATGCAGCAGGAAACATATATTTTGTTTTAGTATGAAGAAGCATTCACTTTTGCTAAATATAGCACTAAATTTAACCCTAGGTATTTCTCATGTATTTTAAGACACTACAGCATTCATATCTTGGAGAGAAACCAGCTTTCCATAGGTTATCTGATAGCATAAAACTACTACAGTGCAGGTGCAAAGCCACAACACATGAGGGGAAGCGTTCCTTCTCAGAGTGAAATATCATTAGAAAATTTCCCAAAGAGACTTTCAGTGATGTTGCCCCATTCATGTGTTATTTGAGACTTCAGGAAAGGAAAAATCTATTGAAAATATAGAAAATGGCTAATTTCATAAAAGAAAGGAAAACAATTATTAGGAAGCTACCAGTTTCACTGAAATTTCTGCTTCTCTTCAATTGACTTGTATCCTTTTCTGTTCAGTACATTATATTTCACAGAGATCTTGGAACTTCTTTTCATGATTTTCCCCCCAAGTAACTGTTTCTAGTCCCTGCCCAACACAAAGTCATAGAAGTACCATACTTTTGGGGGGTACAAATGAAATGCGCTGTCTTCATTCTCAGAATCTCAACAGCATTTCCAAGATGGCAAACTCAGCTGTTTAACAAAGTGCAAGAAATTTTTCTTTAAATAGCAAACAATGTTCAACTTACTATCTACCATGTTATGAAATTTCCTAAAAGCCACCATGTAAGCATAGATGTAGATTGTTACTGTTAGACATATTAAGTAAAAGATATAATTCACATTTATATTATATGGGTTTTCATTAATAACCTATGTTAAATCTCTCCTGTATTTCTAAGCAGTCAAATATTAATATTTCTAAGTTAAATATAATTAAAACATGTATTAATTAATTTTTCATTATTTAAAAATTAAATAAAGCAGAATATATAAACTATCAATCAAAATGTAATAATACTTTTCAAGACACTCTTGAAAATAATTTATAATCAATAAAGTCTTGCTTACTGAGTTCCTGCACCATTTTCACTTAAGCTTCTCAACCAAGTGTTGGCAGTGTCCACCCCTGAATCAATAGATATCCTTCTGACTTCTCATCAAGTCATCTTTTTCAAAGGGCAACTGATTTTTGTTCTTATTATAACCCTTCAGTTTTACCTGTAGGTGAGTCTAAAATTCAGCTTTTTTTCTGGTTAATCCTTTCATTGGTAACATTGTTTTGTAAACATTAATAGGTATATGAACACATATTATTGTCTAAGATTTGTAAACAGAACATCAGTGGAAAACTTTTAATTCCAAGAGACAAGGGGATACAAGGAGAAGAAAAAAACCCATAAAGATGGGTGGGGTCGGGTAGGGTGAGGGGGCGTGGGAATCGCGGGTGGGGTGCAGTCTTGCTCTGATTCTGGGCTCATGAATTGGCACTAGAGAGCCCTATCCTTGTATACATCATGCCAGGATCCCTGAGATGGCAACAGTCATCTGCAAATCCACCCTTCAACGGAGTGCAACTTACATTTCTGTTGGTCATATTTTGGGGGGCCCCCAACCTGACAATGGAGCTGCCTGCACAACAAGAACTTGTGTACCCCAGTTAGGCAGAAAGCCAAGATCCCAGGATACAAAATGAGACAAACAAGAAGGCGATAGCTGTCCCTAGGAGAGAAGAGGCTGACAACCAGGTGGCAAATTCATAATCACAACTGGATTCAGACTAAGTCTTACAAATGTTTTTGCCTGCCAGGCTGAATCTGGAAAGAAAGGAACAATGTGAAGCCTTCCCTTCTTCTCTCGACCAGGCACCAGGGAGCTCTAAAAAGCTGGCTTAGATAAGTACTCTTACCCTTGACCAGCTTCTGCCAGGTTCCCCAGGATTCTGCAGGTTCTGAAGTGATTGGGGTGTCCCATCGGGTCTCATCTTGGCTTGGAGAAACTGAAGAGGAAACAGATAAGCTTTCCAAGGTTAACTGTTCTCAGCGTGTGTCATCCACTGGAAATTTTTCATTATTTAAAAATTAAATAAAGCAGAATATATAAACTATCAATCAAAATGTAATAATACTTTTCAAGACACTCTTGAAAATAATTTATAATCAATAAAGTCTTGCTTACTGAGTTCCTGCACCATTTTCACTTAAGCTTCTCAACCAAGTGTTGGCAGTGTCCACCCCTGAATCAATAGATATCCTTCTGACTTCTCATCAAGTCATCTTTTTCAAAGGGCAACTGATTTTTGTTCTTATTATAACCCTTCAGTTTTACCTGTAGGTGAGTCTAAAATTCAGCTTTTTTTCTGGTTAATCCTTTCATTGGTAACATTGTTTTGTAAACATTAATAGGTATATGAACACATATTATTGTCTAAGATTTGTAAACAGAACATCAGTGGAAAACTTTTAATTCCAAGAGACAAGGGGATACAAGGAGAAGAAAAAAACCCATAAAGATGGGTGGGGTCGGGTAGGGTGAGGGGGCGTGGGAATCGCGGGTGGGGTGCAGTCTTGCTCTGATTCTGGGCTCATGAATTGGCACTAGAGAGCCCTATCCTTGTATACATCATGCCAGGATCCCTGAGATGGCAACAGTCATCTGCAAATCCACCCTTCAACGGAGTGCAACTTACATTTCTGTTGGTCATATTTTGGGGGGCCCCCAACCTGACAATGGAGCTGCCTGCACAACAAGAACTTGTGTACCCCAGTTAGGCAGAAAGCCAAGATCCCAGGATACAAAATGAGACAAACAAGAAGGCGATAGCTGTCCCTAGGAGAGAAGAGGCTGACAACCAGGTGGCAAATTCATAATCACAACTGGATTCAGACTAAGTCTTACAAATGTTTTTGCCTGCCAGGCTGAATCTGGAAAGAAAGGAACAATGTGAAGCCTTCCCTTCTTCTCTCGACCAGGCACCAGGGAGCTCTAAAAAGCTGGCTTAGATAAGTACTCTTACCCTTGACCAGCTTCTGCCAGGTTCCCCAGGATTCTGCAGGTTCTGAAGTGATTGGGGTGTCCCATCGGGTCTCATCTTGGCTTGGAGAAACTGAAGAGGAAACAGATAAGCTTTCCAAGGTTAACTGTTCTCAGCTGTGACCACTGTAATACAAGTCTATCCTGGGTAAGAATAGGCTGCTCGTTTGCATTTAAAATTTTATTCACCTGACTCCTCACGCTGGGCCCAATTCTGCTTACGTGGGCCAGGCCGACCCGGAACCAGTTCTGTGATCCCACCCTCAAACCAGTCCTGTTTCTGAGTCAGACTCCGGTTCGACACCAACGGCTTTCCAGTCCGGGTGTGGAGGAAGAAATGTTCGAGCTGAAGCCCGAGAGCTCCTGAGGCTCCGAGAGGGATGGACTCAGCAGCTCCTGAAGCTGGAGAGGCTGTGAGCTCCCCGGGCTCAGCAGGTACCTTCACTGGTTGCTTGTTCTTTGTGGGGCCACTGAGGTTTCCTTCGGTTCTAGCTTCTTAATGTTATTAACAAAACTGTTAGAAGATAAAATGAGGCGTGCTAAACATTTTAAGAGTTTATTTGAGCAAAAATTAATTTGAATCGGGCAGCTTTTGGTCTAAAAGGTAAAAAGGTCAATTAAAAAAAGGTACCCCCCCCACCGCCACAGCTTTCTGGTGCTCGGAGAGCTGTTCAAAAGGAAAGAGTTTTTTTGAGGCAGAAGGGAGCAGGAAGGAGGAGAAAAACAAACAAAAACCTAGGCCAAGAAGTGGTTGGTTAACGCAGTTATTTCCCTTCATCAACAGTAGTTCTATGAGGCAGAAGACTCCCGGTACTGACCAGGTGGTTCCTAATTGAAAACGTTTCACTTCTGGGAGAGATGAAACTGTAATTTAAGCCTGGTGGTGTAATTTAACTATAAGTCTGTTGATTAGCATCAGCAATTACATTTTTGATCTACTGTTTTTAATATTTATGGCTGAACTGTAATGTCATGCTTAAAATGTCCTTATACTTATAAATTAAGTTAAATATGTAGTGCTTCCTTGAATATTTTGACCTTTTTATGTTACGTATTTGTTTTTCAAAGGTTTGGGTAAGAATACAAAAAGATGTGTTGTTATTTAATGTCTAAGTCCTGTCTGACTGAATGTTGAAATGTTGAGAATATCAGCTAGTCATTTGGAAAAACATTACACAACTGTATCCTTTTTGTAGGGCTTCCCTGGTGCTCAGTGGTAAAGAACCTGCCTGCCAGTGTAAGAGTGGCGGGTTTGATCCCTGGTTGGGGAAGATCCCCTAGAGAAGGAAATGGCAACCCACTCCAGTATTCTTGCCTGGAGAATTTCACGGACTGAGGAGCCTGGTGGACTACAGTCCATGGGGTCCTGAAAGAGTGGGACAGGACTTGGAGGCTAACATTTTATAATAATGAAAATACTGGTTTGGGCAATAAAATCATAAATACATTATACCCTAAATACTTGAATTTAAAATGTATGACTGCATATTTGCAAGTTTCTTTAAATTAGGGGTCCTGAATTTTGTGTCAGTTTTGCATTAATGATGATCTTATCGGTTCTGAATTTTAAGGGGGGCTTCCCGGCTCAGCAGGTACCTTCACTGGTTGCTTGTTCTTTGTGGGGCCACTGAGGTTTCCTTCGGTTCTAGCTTCTTAATGTTATTAACAAAACTGTTAGAAGATAAAATGAGGCGTGCTAAACATTTTAAGAGTTTATTTGAGCAAAAATTAATTTGAATCGGGCAGCTTTTGGTCTAAAAGGTAAAAAGGTCAATTAAAAAAAGGTACCCCCCCCACCGCCACAGCTTTCTGGTGCTCGGAGAGCTGTTCAAAAGGAAAGAGTTTTTTTGAGGCAGAAGGGAGCAGGAAGGAGGAGAAAAACAAACAAAAACCTAGGCCAAGAAGTGGTTGGTTAACGCAGTTATTTCCCTTCATCAACAGTAGTTCTATGAGGCAGAAGACTCCCGGTACTGACCAGGTGGTTCCTAATTGAAAACGTTTCACTTCTGGGAGAGATGAAACTGTAATTTAAGCCTGGTGGTGTAATTTAACTATAAGTCTGTTGATTAGCATCAGCAATTACATTTTTGATCTACTGTTTTTAATATTTATGGCTGAACTGTAATGTCATGCTTAAAATGTCCTTATACTTATAAATTAAGTTAAATATGTAGTGCTTCCTTGAATATTTTGACCTTTTTATGTTACGTATTTGTTTTTCAAAGGTTTGGGTAAGAATACAAAAAGATGTGTTGTTATTTAATGTCTAAGTCCTGTCTGACTGAATGTTGAAATGTTGAGAATATCAGCTAGTCATTTGGAAAAACATTACACAACTGTATCCTTTTTGTAGGGCTTCCCTGGTGCTCAGTGGTAAAGAACCTGCCTGCCAGTGTAAGAGTGGCGGGTTTGATCCCTGGTTGGGGAAGATCCCCTAGAGAAGGAAATGGCAACCCACTCCAGTATTCTTGCCTGGAGAATTTCACGGACTGAGGAGCCTGGTGGACTACAGTCCATGGGGTCCTGAAAGAGTGGGACAGGACTTGGAGGCTAACATTTTATAATAATGAAAATACTGGTTTGGGCAATAAAATCATAAAAATACATTATACCCTAAATACTTGAATTTAAAATGTATGACTGCATATTTGCAAGTTTCTTTAAATAGATCTCAGGCATTTTCTTTGTGGTTCTACTGTTAATTTTTGTGTCAGTTTTGCATTAATGATGATCTTATACCTTTTTAAAAAGTGGGGCAAGGCTTATAGGAAGACCTTAAAGAGTAGTTGAGAGAGAATCCTAGCTTCTTATGATTTGTGTATTAATCTGTTGGACTTTAAATCCACACTAGTTCAAGATATATCTTCAGTAATTTACTTTTATTATATTTTTCTAAAACATTTAACTTAGTTTTCATAGAAATAATCGTCTTTTGGAACTTATATTTCGTGGGTTTACATAATATTTAATTAAACTCAGTAATTATTTGGTGTCAATTGGCATAAACAGTTCTGAGTTTTTAGTTTTGGTTCTAAGAAAGCAAACAATGAACTCATCTGTGGGAAGAGTGAGACTGCAACAGAATGTGCTTCATAGGCTGGGTTTTCAGTAGCAAAGGGCATCAGATATGTTTCATCATGAAAACAGAGCTCATTAGTTAAAATCAGTAGATCAGTTAAGGCAAGGATAATTGTACTTCACTTGTGTTGTTATCATCTGGGAGTCTTGTTATAAGAAATGCATTATCTCATGCTCTAGCCCTGACCTAGAAAATCAGAACTTTAAATGTTTGACTCTTAGGAAAATTTGAGAGTTAGCTTGCATCCTACGTGATTCTTCTGCATTATTTGAGAGCCAGGGATCTATAACTTCACTTTTATCAAGTTATTCTAATTTAAGTAACTATTATACTTTAATATTCTGTAATGTTTCTCCCTCAGTTTTCTTAATTTTCTTGGCTAATTCTGAATGTTTAATAGATCAAAGTTAAATTTTTACTTTCAAATTACTTCATTGCAGGTTATATTGATTCAGTAGATTAATTTAGAATTAACATTTTTACAATGTGACATTTTGGTTTCCACAAATAAGTTATGTGTTTCCATTTATTCAAGGTTGTTAACATGCCTCACTGGGGCTTTAAGATTTTCTTTGTGTAAGCCCTACAGTTACTAAGTTTTTTTCCTAAATGTTTTTATCTTCTTTTGTTACCCCTGTTGAAAGAAGATTGACTTATCTTTTCACTTTTGTAACTCACTTTGGTTTATTTATTGAAAAGCTGTTGCTTTTATATTTTGATTTTGTAATGTCTTCTGACTGACTTTTTAAAGATTGCTGCTGATAGCTTCCCCCTGCCCCAGTTTATTGTCTGGTGTTTTCTAAATATATAGTCATATCTACTGCAAACAATTTTGTTCGTATGGTTTTTTATTTCTTCTTTCTCTTTCCATATGTGCTGCCTTTCAGAATGGCACTTGGCTCTTCTACATTGTGGAACTATGTCTAAATGGGGATCTTGTTTGTTCCTCTGTTTGCTAGCCCAAGGTGATAGCTCTTAGCAGTCTAAAGAAGTGACCTTGGGACCTGAAAGAGCTGCATCATTTACCTCTGGAACAATCTTCCCTGAAGTGTGAAAGGTTACATCTCCCCATTTACTCCAAAGAGCAAAGTATTTGGCAAATCTTTTTCTTAATTTGTGCTTTAAATTTGTAGCTTTTTTTTTCTTAAGTAATGAAGAGGCTGTATTTTTGATTTCGTTGGGTTTCATGTAGAATAATTACTTTCACCTAGCTAATTATCACAGGTAGTCTTGATCAGCTTTTTAAAGACTTTCTGCAAAATATATGATTTGGATTTTCTTTCTTTTTAACATAATTTTACTTAGTCAAACATACAGGCTTTCTTAACTTTTTATCTGTGATTCTTCTGCATTATTTGAGAGCCAGGGATCTATAACTTCACTTTTATCAAGTTATTCTAATTTAAGTAACTATTATACTTTAATATTCTGTAATGTTTCTCCCTCAGTTTTCTTAATTTTCTTGGCTAATTCTGAATGTTTAATAGATCAAAGTTAAATTTTTACTTTCAAATTACTTCATTGCAGGTTATATTGATTCAGTAGATTAATTTAGAATTAACATTTTTACAATGTGACATTTTGGTTTCCACAAATAAGTTATGTGTTTCCATTTATTCAAGGTTGTTAACATGCCTCACTGGGGCTTTAAGATTTTCTTTGTGTAAGCCCTACAGTTACTAAGTTTTTTTCCTAAATGTTTTTATCTTCTTTTGTTACCCCTGTTGAAAGAAGATTGACTTATCTTTTCACTTTTGTAACTCACTTTGGTTTATTTATTGAAAAGCTGTTGCTTTTATATTTTGATTTTGTAATGTCTTCTGACTGACTTTTTAAAGATTGCTGCTGATAGCTTCCCCCTGCCCCAGTTTATTGTCTGGTGTTTTCTAAATATATAGTCATATCTACTGCAAACAATTTTGTTCGTATGGTTTTATTTCTTCTTTCTCTTTCCATATGTGCTGCCTTTCAGAATGGCACTTGGCTCTTCTACATTGTGGAACTATGTCTAAATGGGGATCTTGTTTGTTCCTCTGTTTGCTAGCCCAAGGTGATAGCTCTTAGCAGTCTAAAGAAGTGACCTTGGGACCTGAAAGAGCTGCATCATTTACCTCTGGAACAATCTTCCCTGAAGTGTGAAAGGTTACATCTCCCCATTTACTCCAAAGAGCAAAGTATTTGGCAAATCTTTTTCTTAATTTGTGCTTTAAATTTGTAGCTTTTTTTTTCTTAAGTAATGAAGAGGCTGTATTTTTGATTTCGTTGGGTTTCATGTAGAATAATTACTTTCACCTAGCTAATTATCACAGGTAGTCTTGATCAGCTTTTTAAAGACTTTCTGCAAAATATATGATTTGGATTTTCTTTCTTTTTAACATAATTTTACTTAGTCAAACATACAGGCTTTCTTTTTGTGTAACTTTGTTCATCGTTGTCATAAAAGGCTACAGGAGGCGAGTAATTGTTGAAGCTATATAATGAAAACACAGGAATTCATGCTGTTATCACTCTGTTTTGTATGTTTATAGATTTTTAAAATTAAAGAGATGAAGGACATTAAGTACAAAAAGGTATTTCTCTTCTTTGAGATCTGACATTTACCAAATATTTTCTCTTTATTATTTTATTTTCAGTTAATTCTTTCATTAATTTAGAATTTTTTAATATGATGTTAGAGGAGCATATGATATTCATCCTCTACCCTCCCCATACCATTGAGAGATCATCAGTTTTTCCAGTGTTTTTTTTTTTTTTAACATTTATTTATTTATTTATTTTGCCAGGGGTGGGGTGGGGTGGGGATGGGGGTGGGGGCCACTTCCACTTCCACTTCCACTTTCACTGGTCTTTCATTTGTCTAGTTTCATCCATCTTTGTTCTTTGGCCCGTGTGGGCCTTCCATCGCGGTGGCCTCCGTTGTCGCAGAGCACCCGCTCTGGGCACATGCGCTCCAGAGCTCCGACTCGGTATTTGGACACATCTGTCCAGCCGCTCTGCGGCACGTGGGATCTTCCCAGGCCAGGGATCGAACTGGTGCCCCTTGCCCTGCAAGGCGGTGTCCTTACCCTCTGGACCACCAGGGAAGCCCTCCAGTGTTTATTGAAGACACTACTCTCTCTCTCTGTCCTTCTTGCCTAGACAGAATAAATGACACTACCTTCATTGTTATCTAATGTCTATTTCCTGGCAAATATGTTTTTCAATTCTCAAATAATAATCTAATTACAGCTTTTGTGGTTTTAATTTTAGTATTTGCCATAACAATTCTGTATTTTTAAAAGTTTACTTGGATCTTTCAGTCCATTAACTCTTGATAAACTTTGGAACTTTTTGCTTAAGTAATGAAGAGGCTGTATTTTTGATTTCGTTGGGTTTCATGTAGAATAATTACTTTCACCTAGCTAATTATCACAGGTAGTCTTGATCAGCTTTTTAAAGACTTTCTGCAAAATATATGATTTGGATTTTCTTTCTTTTTAACATAATTTTACTTAGTCAAACATACAGGCTTTCTTTTTGTGTAACTTTGTTCATCGTTGTCATAAAAGGCTACAGGAGGCGAGTAATTGTTGAAGCTATATAATGAAAACACAGGAATTCATGCTGTTATCACTCTGTTTTGTATGTTTATAGATTTTTAAAATTAAAGAGATGAAGGACATTAAGTACAAAAAGGTATTTCTCTTCTTTGAGATCTGACATTTACCAAATATTTTCTCTTTATTATTTTATTTTCAGTTAATTCTTTCATTAATTTAGAATTTTTTAATATGATGTTAGAGGAGCATATGATATTCATCCTCTACCCTCCCCATACCATTGAGAGATCATCAGTTTTTCCAGTGTTTTTTTTTTTTTTTAACATTTATTTATTTATTTATTTTGCCAGGGGTGGGGTGGGGTGGGGATGGGGGTGGGGGCCACTTCCACTTCCACTTCCACTTTCACTGGTCTTTCATTTGTCTAGTTTCATCCATCTTTGTTCTTTGGCCCGTGTGGGCCTTCCATCGCGGTGGCCTCCGTTGTCGCAGAGCACCCGCTCTGGGCACATGCGCTCCAGAGCTCCGACTCGGTATTTGGACACATCTGTCCAGCCGCTCTGCGGCACGTGGGATCTTCCCAGGCCAGGGATCGAACTGGTGCCCCTTGCCCTGCAAGGCGGTGTCCTTACCCTCTGGACCACCAGGGAAGCCCTCCAGTGTTTATTGAAGACACTACTCTCTCTCTCTGTCCTTCTTGCCTAGACAGAATAAATGACACTACCTTCATTGTTATCTAATGTCTATTTCCTGGCAAATATGTTTTTCAATTCTCAAATAATAATCTAATTACAGCTTTTGTGGTTTTAATTTTAGTATTTGCCATAACAATTCTGTATTTTTAAAAGTTTACTTGGATCTTTCAGTCCATTAACTCTTGATAAACTTTGGAACCATTCTGTAAATTTCTGAAAAAAAAAAAAAATCACTGGTATATTTATTTTTGCTCAAGAATATTATTTAATATAAAATTTAGCATATAATCAGTGATATAATACATATGAAGGTATATAATGAAACCACAGTTTTTAAGTACTATTATTTAGCCTTATTTTTCACAAAATAGGCAATTTACATCTTTTTTTTTATGTACAGACATTTTTATTTTAAGTATACCAGTGTGTATACAGTGTGTACCTATCCATCCCAAACTCACAGTCTGTTCCCCCCTCCACTTTTCCACCCTGGCAAGCATAAATTTGTTTGCTAAGCCTGTGTGTCTGTTTCTGTTCTATAAATAAGTTCATTTGTACTTTCTTAGCTTCTGCATATGCATGATGTGAATGATATTTCTTTGTCTGACTTTACTTAGTATGACAATTTCTAGGTCTACGATGTTGTTGCAAATAACGGTTCATTCTTTTTAATGGCTAGGTAATATTCCATTGTATATATGAACCGCATTTTATTTATGGGGTATTATTTTATGAGCATTAAACTTACATAATAGAGAAGACATTCAATGTCTTCTCAGCTTGGTGCTTGGTGTGGTTTTCCAATAGTTTCAGTTTTAGGAGTCTCAGTGAAATTTAGATTTTTTTCATATATGCCTAGCACATTTTTAATATTTCAGTATTTTAAGTTTATGTACTTTATTAGCAGTTGTGAATTAGATATATATTTTCCTAATTAAAATTTATATTATTCTTGAATTATATACTACTACTGTTATTTGCTTAGTGTATACCTCTTAAGTATTAATTTTAGAAATTTTTCTAGATTGTATTTACTGGGAAGATAACTATTAAGAAATCATTTAATTGACTATATTATTTATTATATTATTTATCCAATATAATATCATAATAGTGTGGTACTGACTAAACTTTTACTATTTCTGATTTTGATAGGCATTTCACTAGTGGTTTATTGTTAATTATGACATTGTAGTTTGATTTTAAGAACATAATTTTAGAACTTAGTTAATAAAACAACAAATGTTGTTTTGAAGTCTTATTTTTAATACAGGCAGATTCTGACATTATGGTTAAACTTTACAATTGTTTGACTTTAGAACTATGAAGGCAAAGCACTTGGTTAGAAACCATATTTGAGTTTTGATCTTTCCCTGGGCTGGTGTTAATGCTATAGATATGCTCTCAACACCGCTGTGATATTGGGCAGTGGCAGTGAGCTGTAGCTCCTGACCAGCCCTTGATCATCTCTTGATCTGGAGCATGAACAACCAATACACTTACACCATTTGGTCACCTGACAACTATTTTGTCTTGCCTTTCAGTATGGTATTCAATAAATTCTGTATGATATTCAACAGTATCTTATAAAATAGGCTTTGTGTTAGGAGACTTTGCCAAACTGTAGGTTACTATAAATATTCTGAGTGTGTTTAAGGTAGAACTAAGCTAGATTTATGTTGGTAGTGGGTACTTTCTTAGCTTCTGCATATGCATGATGTGAATGATATTTCTTTGTCTGACTTTACTTAGTATGACAATTTCTAGGTCTACGATGTTGTTGCAAATAACGGTTCATTCTTTTTAATGGCTAGGTAATATTCCATTGTATATATGAACCGCATTTTATTTATGGGGTATTATTTTATGAGCATTAAACTTACATAATAGAGAAGACATTCAATGTCTTCTCAGCTTGGTGCTTGGTGTGGTTTTCCAATAGTTTCAGTTTTAGGAGTCTCAGTGAAATTTAGATTTTTTTCATATATGCCTAGCACATTTTTAATATTTCAGTATTTTAAGTTTATGTACTTTATTAGCAGTTGTGAATTAGATATATATTTTCCTAATTAAAATTTATATTATTCTTGAATTATATACTACTACTGTTATTTGCTTAGTGTATACCTCTTAAGTATTAATTTTAGAAATTTTTCTAGATTGTATTTACTGGGAAGATAACTATTAAGAAATCATTTAATTGACTATATTATTTATTATATTATTTATCCAATATAATATCATAATAGTGTGGTACTGACTAAACTTTTACTATTTCTGATTTTGATAGGCATTTCACTAGTGGTTTATTGTTAATTATGACATTGTAGTTTGATTTTAAGAACATAATTTTAGAACTTAGTTAATAAAACAACAAATGTTGTTTTGAAGTCTTATTTTTAATACAGGCAGATTCTGACATTATGGTTAAACTTTACAATTGTTTGACTTTAGAACTATGAAGGCAAAGCACTTGGTTAGAAACCATATTTGAGTTTTGATCTTTCCCTGGGCTGGTGTTAATGCTATAGATATGCTCTCAACACCGCTGTGATATTGGGCAGTGGCAGTGAGCTGTAGCTCCTGACCAGCCCTTGATCATCTCTTGATCTGGAGCATGAACAACCAATACACTTACACCATTTGGTCACCTGACAACTATTTTGTCTTGCCTTTCAGTATGGTATTCAATAAATTCTGTATGATATTCAACAGTATCTTATAAAATAGGCTTTGTGTTAGGAGACTTTGCCAAACTGTAGGTTACTATAAATATTCTGAGTGTGTTTAAGGTAGACTAAGCTAAGATATGTGGTAGTTTAGTGTACTGAATACATTTTCAACATGGTATTTCATTTTTCGATGAATTAATTGGGATGTAACTCCGTAGGAAGTTGAGGGAGATGTGTACTTCAACTCTTGTCATGTGTCAAAATGGCTCTTATTTAATATATATTCATTTCTCATTAGTTTTATATTTATATTAATTATATTTTTATGCTTTCCCTTTACTAGACTTACTGGAAATTTGACTCATGCTTTAACCAAAAAAATCAGGTTCGTAGATTTACTCTTTATTCTGTTGCTATTTTTAATTTATTAATATTTGCTTTCATCTTTATTCCTTAGACTTTTAAAAGTGACATATTTTCTAACTTTTTGAGTTGAGCATTTTGCTCCATGCTTTCATTCTTTTCCTTTACTAATGAAAATATTTTATATATTTTCCTTTAGTATAACTTTGGCCATAAACTACATGCTTTTTTAATTTAAATTTTACAGTATTGTGTTGGTCTCTGCATATAGTAACGTGAATCAGCCATAATCATGCTCCCTCCTGAAGCCTCCTCCCCTCCTTCTCTCCTAACCTTCCAGGTCGTCACAGTACCAAACTGGGCTTCCTGTGCTACACAGCAACTTCTCACTAGCTATCCCTTTTCCATATGATAGTGTATATGTGTCAATGCTATTTTCTCCATTCATCCACTCTTCCAAATGTATCCCACTGTATCCAGAAGCCCTTTTTCTACTTCTGCATCTCCATTTCTTCCCTGCAGATAGCTTCATCAATACCATTTTTCTAGATTCCATATGTACATGTTAATATACTTTGTTTTTCTAATTTACTTTGTATAACAGACTCTTGGTCATCCACCTCCCTAAAACTGACTCATTCGTTCTTACATATGACTGACTCATACTCCGTTGTATATATATACCACGTCTTCTTTATCCATTCATCAACCATATACTTTCACTGAATTAGCTTATCGGTTACTGTTCAACCAAGAATTAAAGTGAACATGGCAAATAGTACTTTATCTGATAAATATGTAGACTCTTTATTGTTCTATTTTGATCCCTGAATGTTGTTAGCAAACACTGGGTATTGAGGTTGCTTCCCACATCCACAGTTAGAAAGACTAGGTATTACTCTGATAATGCTTTGTATCAATCAGATGACCTCTCTGGGCTTAGGAAATCAGCCAGAGCAGCTTTCCTTCAGGCTTTAGGTTAAGATTGGCTCTCTGCTCATAACTGTGTGGTATGGCTTCTACTCAGATTCCACTGGTCAAGGCAGAACATATGACCATGCCCAAATGGGATAAAGAAGTATACTCTTGGGCTTCCCTGGTGGTCCAGTGGGTAAGGACACCGCCTTGCTGTGCACGGGGCGCCAGTTCGATCCCTGGCCTGGGAAGATTCCATGTGCTGTGGAGCGGCTGGACCGATGTGTCCAGCTGTGGAGATGGAGCTCTGGAGCACATGCACCCAGAGCCGACGCTCTGCAAGGAGAGAGGCCACTGCTATGGGAGGCCCACACAGGCCAAAAAGAACAAATATGGAAATAAATGAAAGATCAATAGAAGTGTCTCCCCCCACCCCCCCGCAAAGAAAGTATACTCTTCCGACTTATTATGGGAAAGACAAAGAAGAATTGTGAAATAGTAACAAAGTTGAGTCTAATCATGATGATAGAACAAATGCTTAGATTTTTCTTTTCTGGTTCAGGAACAGCAAATCAATAGGACCAAGGAAGCTAAGTTTGAAGTGTTACCTAAAGTCCAGAATTCAGTAAAGCACCTATTTAATAAAGATTTAGAGACTAGAGTAATTTTTACCATGTGTGTGGGTGCCTAATTGCTTCCAACCCTGTGATCCTATGGACTGTAGCTCTCCACACTCCTCTGTCCCTGAGATTCTCTAGGCAATAATATTGGAGAGGAATACCATTTCCTCTTCCAGGGGATCTTCTTGACTCAGGGATTGAACACTTGCCTCTTGTGTCTTCTTTGCATTGGAAGGTGAATGTACTGTTCAACCAATCCGTTGTATATATATACCACGTCTTCTTTATCCATTCATCAACCATATACTTTCACTGAATTAGCTTATCGGTTACTGTTCAACCAAGAATTAAAGTGAACATGGCAAATAGTACTTTATCTGATAAATATGTAGACTCTTTATTGTTCTATTTTGATCCCTGAATGTTGTTAGCAAACACTGGGTATTGAGGTTGCTTCCCACATCCACAGTTAGAAAGACTAGGTATTACTCTGATAATGCTTTGTATCAATCAGATGACCTCTCTGGGCTTAGGAAATCAGCCAGAGCAGCTTTCCTTCAGGCTTTAGGTTAAGATTGGCTCTCTGCTCATAACTGTGTGGTATGGCTTCTACTCAGATTCCACTGGTCAAGGCAGAACATATGACCATGCCCAAATGGGATAAAGAAGTATACTCTTGGGCTTCCCTGGTGGTCCAGTGGGTAAGGACACCGCCTTGCTGTGCACGGGGCGCCAGTTCGATCCCTGGCCTGGGAAGATTCCATGTGCTGTGGAGCGGCTGGACCGATGTGTCCAGCTGTGGAGATGGAGCTCTGGAGCACATGCACCCAGAGCCGACGCTCTGCAAGGAGAGAGGCCACTGCTATGGGAGGCCCACACAGGCCAAAAAGAACAAATATGGAAATAAATGAAAGATCAATAGAAGTGTCTCCCCCCACCCCCCCGCAAAGAAAGTATACTCTTCCGACTTATTATGGGAAAGACAAAGAAGAATTGTGAAATAGTAACAAAGTTGAGTCTAATCATGATGATAGAACAAATGCTTAGATTTTTCTTTTCTGGTTCAGGAACAGCAAATCAATAGGACCAAGGAAGCTAAGTTTGAAGTGTTACCTAAAGTCCAGAATTCAGTAAAGCACCTATTTAATAAAGATTTAGAGACTAGAGTAATTTTTACCATGTGTGTGGGTGCCTAATTGCTTCCAACCCTGTGATCCTATGGACTGTAGCTCTCCACACTCCTCTGTCCCTGAGATTCTCTAGGCAATAATATTGGAGAGGAATACCATTTCCTCTTCCAGGGGATCTTCTTGACTCAGGGATTGAACACTTGCCTCTTGTGTCTTCTTTGCATTGGAAGGTGGATTCTTTATCACTGTATCACCTGGGAAACCCCATATGTAAGGGGAAGAGGTAACCAGGGTAAAGGCTAGTTTATAAGCTTAAGCATGAAAACATTGGCACATGTATTTATTTCTTTAAATTACATTAGGCTCTGAGTTTCTATACCACTTTGGGATTTACAGTAGAATAATTTTCCCTGTCTTGCCCATTCTGTCACTAAACACTACAAAGCAATTTGGAAAACTTACCTGGTTCCTAGAAAATGTGGGAAAGACCTCTAATTACCAACCTATCAAAATTGCTCCTGATATCTTTATCCTGCCACAGTTGAAGAAAAGAGGAAGGGTTTACCACAGAAGCTTAATAGCAGTTACTTTGAAGATGGGAGTGTACAGGTGAAAGATGTTACTGAAGAGAGGGAGGTGATATTGTTTTCATTTTCTATGTTTGCATTTATAAATGGTGGTGGTTTTTTTTTTTTAACTTTTATTGTGTTCTTGATATTTTCCATGTAAAAGTAAAGATAAATATAGCACTGGTTGGTTTCATAAGGTTGTTAGGGAGATTAAATGGATAATACATGTAAATAGTTTGACATAGTAAGTTCCTTAACTTGGTATATGGGATTGTTCTATTGTTAACATGGTTATATTCAGGTCAGTTGCTTAGTCTTGTCCGACTCTTTGTGATCCCATGAACTGCAGGATGCCAGGATTCCCTGTCTTTCTCCTTCTCTGGGAGCTTCCTCAAACTCATGCCCATTGACTCAGTGATGTCATCCAACCATCTCGTCCTCTGTCATCCCCTTCTTTTGTGTTCTATTTTTTCCAGCATCAGCATCTTCTCCCAAAAGTCGTCTCTGCTTCCGTTGGCCAAAGTATTGGAGCTTCAGCTTCAGCTTAATATCCTAGAATCTCTTTCCTTTTGTTCACTATGTGAGAATTGGCTACAAGTGAGGTTTGATTATATTTAAGAGGCAGAAAAGTTGCAGCTGTGTTCTGAAGGTCAGCTGTGGGTTAGAGATTATTAGAAGTTGATGCAGTTCTGTGGGCAGGATCCATCCTGTCCTTGCTCTTCTGCTCACTCCATTTCTAGAAGTTCCCTAGCTGTCTGTCCTCTTAACCCACAGCACACAGTCCCATGACAACATGGTTAATTATGAACTAACAGAGGTGGCTATGGAAAGTTAAGCTCCTTTGACAGGCTTGTACTAGCTTTCTTTTCAGTACTTTTTTAGGAGCCAGATGGGTCAGACTCCCATACATCCCTCGAAGCTCCACCTTATTCAGCTGTGTACACCCAGTTGAAGAACATTCTTTGATTCTTCAACTCTTTCTATTAAAAATGTGCAGAATTTGTATTGATGTTGTTAATAATGATGTGATTGAGGATATGATTTAATATCATTCCAGCTCAAAGTGAATAAAGTATGAAACATTTTTATGCATCTCTATCATATTAAGTCCTCTGCTGTGGTTCAAGATAATAGAATGATAAACATTCCTAACTTAGTGATAGACTGAATAATGTGGTCAGTTATTGTAGCTATGTTATCAAGGAATAAAAGAACTTAATTACCCATTTCCTAAAATCATTGCATTTTTCTGCTTGTAACTGCATAGCAAAGAGCAAAAGAGTCCTCTTTTGAAAAGAAATCAAAGCATTCACATCTGACACTCAAAACTGGAGACCCTGCAGTGAGAGAATCGCATCAACTAGGAAAAGAAAATATCCTCTGACAAGTAAGATTTCACCCACATAATTGAATGATCATGACAAGCTGTGATCAATAGTATCAAATTTCCCCAGGGACTCTTTCTTAGTCATTGTTACATTTCTGAAAACCAATTTGTAGTTCGGAATTCACTCACTTCAAAAGTAGATTTGAAAATCTTGTGAAGAAACAAGACTTACTAATATCTCCAGGTCGTTTATACCTAAATACGATCCATATAGAATTTGTGTTAGTGTGGACATTAATAATGTATTTAATTAGCAAACAATAGATAATACCTATAATCCATGATTATTCATTAAATGAAAACTAAAAATTTATAATGATGAAAATCAAGGAAGATGAAATACACTGGGTATGTAAAATAGTATGTTTTTAATGTTAGCACTAAAAATACATATTGGCATAATAACTTTATTTATATCATCATCTGTAAAAGTATTAAACTACACCAATATGAATTAGGTCATAGCTCTAAACAGAGAAAGGCAGGAAATACAATAAAAATATATAGTATCATACTACAGTATATTAAAGCACATCAAGATTTCAGTCACCATGGTGTTGGTTTCCCATGGATTCATAATTAATTCATGTTCTGTCTTTTCTGTGAACAGAGGTAAGTACATAAACAGAGTTTTCATTCACAACTCCTTCTCTGCCAAATTCCAAATGAGAGGAAACCAAAGCAAGCATGCTGCAAAATTTGATTCAAAGGAGATCTCAGACACTGAAGCCATTAAGCACACATTTCCTAAATAAAAAATGAGTTGTCTGCAAGCTGTCTTGACACGGTCTGCAAAGTCTCACTGCATAAAACAGCAGCTCAGCAGATTGTCAGAGAGCTCCTGAGATAATGTGAATGATAAAAAAAGTTATTGTAGGCTATGTTATCAAGGAATAAAAGAACTTAATTACCCATTTCCTAAAATCATTGCATTTTTCTGCTTGTAACTGCATAGCAAAGAGCAAAAGAGTCCTCTTTTGAAAAGAAATCAAAGCATTCACATCTGACACTCAAAACTGGAGACCCTGCAGTGAGAGAATCGCATCAACTAGGAAAAGAAAATATCCTCTGACAAGTAAGATTTCACCCACATAATTGAATGATCATGACAAGCTGTGATCAATAGTATCAAATTTCCCCAGGGACTCTTTCTTAGTCATTGTTACATTTCTGAAAACCAATTTGTAGTTCGGAATTCACTCACTTCAAAAGTAGATTTGAAAATCTTGTGAAGAAACAAGACTTACTAATATCTCCAGGTCGTTTATACCTAAATACGATCCATATAGAATTTGTGTTAGTGTGGACATTAATAATGTATTTAATTAGCAAACAATAGATAATACCTATAATCCATGATTATTCATTAAATGAAAACTAAAAATTTATAATGATGAAAATCAAGGAAGATGAAATACACTGGGTATGTAAAATAGTATGTTTTTAATGTTAGCACTAAAAATACATATTGGCATAATAACTTTATTTATATCATCATCTGTAAAAGTATTAAACTACACCAATATGAATTAGGTCATAGCTCTAAACAGAGAAAGGCAGGAAATACAATAAAAATATATAGTATCATACTACAGTATATTAAAGCACATCAAGATTTCAGTCACCATGGTGTTGGTTTCCCATGGATTCATAATTAATTCATGTTCTGTCTTTTCTGTGAACAGAGGTAAGTACATAAACAGAGTTTTCATTCACAACTCCTTCTCTGCCAAATTCCAAATGAGAGGAAACCAAAGCAAGCATGCTGCAAAATTTGATTCAAAGGAGATCTCAGACACTGAAGCCATTAAGCACACATTTCCTAAATAAAAAATGAGTTGTCTGCAAGCTGTCTTGACACGGTCTGCAAAGTCTCACTGCATAAAACAGCAGCTCAGCAGATTGTCAGAGAGCTCCTGAGATAAACAAAAACCAAATCAAACTTCCTTCACCCTGTCTTTCCACTTAAGCTTCATCTTGACAGAAAAAAAAAAAAAAAGGAAAATGCTTCTTCTCTCTCTGAGATCTGCAAATATCCCCTTAAAGCATTTGAGCATGGCCTTTTGATTCGGAATAGGTTTTGAAGAATGGAAACAATATGCTGACTATATGAAAAAGATGCCTACTAATTCATTTAAGAGTTTGGAAATTGCTTTTATTAAGTATATCAACCACTGGCAATTAAAACTCTTAATTTGAAAAAATTTTCAGGTGATTGTATTTAAGAGCAGAGGGTCTAGAATAAGACATTTGGCCTTAAATTCTATTTATACATATGTTATCTCCAATTTTGGCAATGCACTTAACCTACCTGGACCTCAGTTTCTGTATCTTTAAGGGGAGTATTGAAAGTAATTATCTCACAGTTGTCTTAAAAGTTAATATATATTTTAGAACAATAGTTCATGTGGTATAATACATTTTTTATGTGGTAACTCTAATATGGAAGTATTACTATATTATTTGCTTTGCTTGTTGTTCAATTCCTAGATATTTTCTGTAACCTGTAACCCCTTCTACTATACAGCCATCTGAGTTTCATTAGCCATACTCTATTATCATACTCTACAAATCTATTTTTGGATTTCTAGACCTATGGTAGACCAAATTGTGTATCCAAAGAGATGAGTCGGGGTGGAGAGTGAACAACAGTGGGTGCCCCTGCTTTTTATTTAGTTGCTTATTTAATTTTTATTGGAACATAGTTGATTTTCAATATTGTCTTAGTTTCAGGTGTACAGCAGAGTGATATATGTATATATATATAACTGATTTCAACTCTTTTTTTAGTTTCTTTTCCCATATAGGTCATTACAGAGTATTGAATAGGGTTTCCTTTGCTATAGAGTAGGTCCTTATTAGCTCTCTGTTTTATATATAGTTCTGTGTTTATGTCAATCCCAATCTCCCAATTTATCCCTGGGAAAACTACATGAAGCTCTTCAGTGTTATCTGTTCTTTTCTCCTGGTAACCATAATTATTTTCTATTGCATTGGCCAGAAGTTCATGTGAGTTTTTCTGTATGATGATATGAAAAAACCCAAATAAATTTTTTTCTTTTTTTAAAATTCTGGCCTCCTTTATTGGTCTTTCATTTAGTTATTTTTTCATCCATCTTTGTTCTTTGGCCTGTGTGGGCCTCCCATCACAGTGGCCACCCTCGACACAGCGCACTGGCTCTGGGCGCATGTGCTCCAGAGCGCTGGCTGCTAATTGGACACACCAGTCCAGCCGCTCCATGGCACCTGGGATCCTCCCAGGCACCCCTTGCACTGCAGGGTGGACTCTTTACCCACTGGGCCACCAGGGAAGCCACCAAATAAAGGTTTTGGTCAGCCCAATGCCACTGTGATTCTGTTTTTGTTATATAGATCATTTGTACTATATAGCTTTTTTTAGATTCCACATGTAAGTGATATCCTGTGATATTTGTCCTTCTCTGACTTCACTTAGAGATTGCAGGACAATCTCTAAGTCCACCTATGTTGCTCCAAATGGCATTATTTCCATTTTAAGGGTGAGGATTATTGCACTCTATATATGTTCCACATCTTCTTTATTTGTTCCTCTGTCAGTGGATATTTCGGTGCTTCTGTGTCATGGCTATTGTCAGTTGCACTGCAGTGAACAATGGGTTGCATGTATCTTTTCAATTTTTCTCTAGGTACATGCCCAGTAGTAGAGTGCTGGATCTTATGGTATTTCTATTTTAAGTGTCTTAGGAAATCTCTTTACTTTTCTCCTTAGTGACTATACCAGTTTATACTCCCACCAAGAGTGTAGGAGAGTTCTCTTTTCTTTACACCCTCTCCAGCATTTATTGTTTGCATATTTTTTGATGATGGTCATTCTAACCTGGGTGAGATGATGTCATTTCTTTAATTATGTTGAGCATGTTTTCATGTGTTTTTCTTTTTAACACCAAAACCATTTTTATTGAGATATAGCCAATTTAACCATTTTGGGATAGTTTCAGGAGAACAACGAAGGGACTTGGCCATACATACACATGTATCCATTCTCCTCCAAACCCTCTTCCCATCCAGGCTGGTACATAACATTAAGCAGAGTTCCATGTGCTGTACAATATATTTTTGCTAGTTTTCCATATCAAACCTGGCAGTGTGCACATGGCTTTCTCAAAGTCCCCGAGCATCCGCTCCCCTCTGAAACCATGTTTTCTAGGTTTGGGTTTGTGAGTCTCTTTCTGTATTGTGAATAAGTTCATTTGTCATTTCTTTTTAGGATCCACATAAAAGGGATGTCATTGTTTTCGGCTATCCTTATGGTTTTTTTTTTTTGCCATGCCTTCCTCCAGGGGATCTCACCATCTCAGGGGTCAAACCCAGATCTCCCACGTTGCAGGCAGATTCTTTGCCATCTGAGCTACTAGGGAAGCCCAAGAATGGTGTTGTGGGTAGCCTATCCCTTCTCCAGGGGATCTTCCTGATGAAGGGATCAAACTGGGATTTCCTGCATTGCAGCCAGATTCCAAGGAAGTTACCAAGGCTGAGATAACAAGGCAGCATCAGAAGGTAAAGAATCCGCCTGCAGTGTGGGAGACCTGGGTTCATTTCCTGGGTTTGGAAGATCCCCAGGAGAAGGGAACAGCTACCCACTCCAGTATTCTTGATGGGAGAATTCCATGGACAGAAGAGCCTGGCAGAGAGCTGGACATAATTGAGCAACTTTGATTTTCATTGTGTTTTCTTTGGAGTCTATTTAGATCTGTCCATTTTTTGATTGTGTGTGTGCCTTTGTTATTGAGCTACAAGAGCTGTTTGTATTTTTGAGATTAATCCCTTGTTAATCGCTTCATTTGTATTTTCTGCCATTATGAGGGTTGTCTTTTCATTTTGTTTTTGATTTCCTTTGCTGTGGAAAAGCTTTTGTGTTTAATTGGGTCCTCTTGGTTTGTTTTTGTTTTTATTTCTGTTACACTAGGAGGTGGATCAAAAAAGATCTTGCTTCATTTTATATCAGAAAGTATGCCTGTTTTCCTCTAAGAGTTTTATAGTATTCAGCCTTACATTTAGGTCTTTAGTCCATTTTGTGTTTATTTTTTGTATGGTTTTAGGGAGAGTTCTAATTTCATTCTTTGACATGTAGCTATTCATGTATTGAAGAGACTGTCCTTTCTGCATTGTATATTCTTGTGTCCTTTGTCAGATTAGGCAACCATAGGTGCAGAGTTTATCTTTGGACTTTCTATCCTGTTCCATTAATCTATATTTTTGTTTTTGTGCCAGTACCATGTTCTTTTGATTGCTGTAGCTTTATAATATAGTCTGAAGTCAGGGAATGTGATTGCTCTTAACTCTCTTTTTCTTTCTCAAGATTGCTTTTGCTAATCAGGGTCTTTTGTGTTTCCATGTTGTTTAGTTGCTAAGTCATGTCCAACTTTTTTGTGATCCCATGAACTTTTTTGTGATCCCAGGAAGCTCACCAGCTTCCTCTGTCCATGGGATTTTCCAGTCAAGAGTATTAGAGTGGTTTGTCATTTCCTTCTCCAGGGGATATTCCTGACCTAGGGTTTGAAGCTGCATCTCCTGCATTTGCAGGTGGATTCTTAACACTGAACCACCTGGGGGGCCCTGTGTTTCCATACGAACTTGGAATTTTTTTGTTCTAATTCTGTGAAAAATGTCATTCGATAGGGATTGCACTGAATCTGCAGATTGCTTAGGGTAGTATAGTTATTTTGATAATATTGATTATTCCAATCCAAGAACATATCCCTCCATCTGTTTGTGTGATCTTTGATTTCTTTTGTCAGTATCTCAGTTTTCCAACTACAGGTCTTTTCCCTCCTTAAGTAGGTTTATTCTTAGGTATTTTATTTTATTCTTCAGTACAGTAGTAAATGTGATCATTTCCTTAATTTCTCTTTCAGTCTACAGGTCTTCTTGAGTTGTTTGTATTTCTTTGCCTTTTAGGATTTTTGTTAATCGCTTCATTTGTATTTTCTGCCATTATGAGGGTTGTCTTTTCATTTTGTTTGATTTCCTTTGCTGTGGAAAAGCTTTTGTGTTTAATTGGGTCCTCTTGGTTTGTTTTTGTTTTTATTTCTGTTACACTAGGAGGTGGATCAAAAAAGATCTTGCTTCATTTTATATCAGAAAGTATGCCTGTTTTCCTCTAAGAGTTTTATAGTATTCAGCCTTACATTTAGGTCTTTAGTCCATTTTGTGTTTATTTTTTGTATGGTTTTAGGGAGAGTTCTAATTTCATTCTTTGACATGTAGCTATTCATGTATTGAAGAGACTGTCCTTTCTGCATTGTATATTCTTGTGTCCTTTGTCAGATTAGGCAACCATAGGTGCAGAGTTTATCTTTGGACTTTCTATCCTGTTCCATTAATCTATATTTTTGTTTTTGTGCCAGTACCATGTTCTTTTGATTGCTGTAGCTTTATAATATAGTCTGAAGTCAGGGAATGTGATTGCTCTTAACTCTCTTTTTCTTTCTCAAGATTGCTTTTGCTAATCAGGGTCTTTTGTGTTTCCATGTTGTTTAGTTGCTAAGTCATGTCCAACTTTTTTGTGATCCCATGAACTTTTTTGTGATCCCAGGAAGCTCACCAGCTTCCTCTGTCCATGGGATTTTCCAGTCAAGAGTATTAGAGTGGTTTGTCATTTCCTTCTCCAGGGGATATTCCTGACCTAGGGTTTGAAGCTGCATCTCCTGCATTTGCAGGTGGATTCTTAACACTGAACCACCTGGGGGGCCCTGTGTTTCCATACGAACTTGGAATTTTTTTGTTCTAATTCTGTGAAAAATGTCATTCGATAGGGATTGCACTGAATCTGCAGATTGCTTAGGGTAGTATAGTTATTTTGATAATATTGATTATTCCAATCCAAGAACATATCCCTCCATCTGTTTGTGTGATCTTTGATTTCTTTTGTCAGTATCTCAGTTTTCCAACTACAGGTCTTTTCCCTCCTTAAGTAGGTTTATTCTTAGGTATTTTATTTTATTCTTCAGTACAGTAGTAAATGTGATCATTTCCTTAATTTCTCTTTTCAGTCTTTTGTTGTTAGTATATAGAGATGGAAGTGATTTCACTGTGTTAATTTTGTGTCCTGAAACTTTACCAAATTCACTGAGGAGCTGTAGTAATTTCCTAGTAGCATTTTTTGGGGTTTTCAATGTATAGTTATCATGTCAGCTTCAAACAATGACAGGTTTACTACTCCTTTCCTAATTTGGATTCCTTTTATTTCTTTTTCTTCTCTGACTGCCATGGCTATGACTTTCCAAGACTATTGAATAGGCTCCTAGTGTTTCAAAAGCACTTATAAAGGAAAAAGTTTATGATTTTCTATCTCAAGACTACTCATAAGCAAAACTGAGATTAGCAGATTGTTATGGGTCTTCTTCTGTTGATTGCTATTCTTTGTTATTCCCCTGCAACCAAAGCTTGGAGGAGTTCTTGCCTTGAGAACCTGTTACGTTGGACTCAAGAATTCAGCATCTTGACACAATGGTCCACACTCTGCATCATTCCCTTACTGTTCAGTTCATTTGCTGTCATCCCACTTCCAGTGATACATCCCCAAATTTCATGTCTCTAATAATCTTGACCTCTGTTAGGGAGTGCTAGATTATAGTGTTCTTAATCCAAAAAAAAAAGAGAATCTCTCCCAGAACTTTAGCTAAGTAATATGTTACCCTTTCTAAACAGTGCCTTAACCTCCCTCCTTTTGCCTTGGATGTCTCTTACATATAAGATATATTAACTCATATTTATCTATTCATTTTCACCTAGGGTTTGAAGCTGCATCTCCTGCATTTGCAGGTGGATTCTTAACACTGAACCACCTGGGGGGCCCTGTGTTTCCATACGAACTTGGAATTTTTTTGTTCTAATTCTGTGAAAAATGTCATTCGATAGGGATTGCACTGAATCTGCAGATTGCTTAGGGTAGTATAGTTATTTTGATAATATTGATTATTCCAATCCAAGAACATATCCCTCCATCTGTTTGTGTGATCTTTGATTTCTTTTGTCAGTATCTCAGTTTTCCAACTACAGGTCTTTTCCCTCCTTAAGTAGGTTTATTCTTAGGTATTTTATTTTATTCTTCAGTACAGTAGTAAATGTGATCATTTCCTTAATTTCTCTTTTCAGTCTTTTGTTGTTAGTATATAGAGATGGAAGTGATTTCACTGTGTTAATTTTGTGTCCTGAAACTTTACCAAATTCACTGAGGAGCTGTAGTAATTTCCTAGTAGCATTTTTGGGATTTTCAATGTATAGTTATCATGTCAGCTTCAAACAATGACAGGTTTACTACTCCTTTCCTAATTTGGATTCCTTTTATTTCTTTTTCTTCTCTGACTGCCATGGCTATGACTTTCCAAGACTATTGAATAGGCTCCTAGTGTTTCAAAAGCACTTATAAAGGAAAAAGTTTATGATTTTCTATCTCAAGACTACTCATAAGCAAAACTGAGATTAGCAGATTGTTATGGGTCTTCTTCTGTTGATTGCTATTCTTTGTTATTCCCCTGCAACCAAAGCTTGGAGGAGTTCTTGCCTTGAGAACCTGTTACGTTGGACTCAAGAATTCAGCATCTTGACACAATGGTCCACACTCTGCATCATTCCCTTACTGTTCAGTTCATTTGCTGTCATCCCACTTCCAGTGATACATCCCCAAATTTCATGTCTCTAATAATCTTGACCTCTGTTAGGGAGTGCTAGATTATAGTGTTCTTAATCCAAAAAAAAAAGAGAATCTCTCCCAGAACTTTAGCTAAGTAATATGTTACCCTTTCTAAACAGTGCCTTAACCTCCCTCCTTTTGCCTTGGATGTCTCTTACATATAAGATATATTAACTCATATTTATATATACATTTTCAATCTATTTGAAGTACCATTATAGTTCATATGTAAATGATAACACTTCATTATGCACTAATTTATTATGAAATAAATGTTTATTGGAGTACCCTTTGGAAAAGATCGCCTTACAGGTGATGTAGTGGAATATGTTCAAACAAATGATTATACTTACAGGAAGACTTGATATAAAAATAGACATGAAATTAAAATTATACTTATTCCATTAGTAAAAATATTTGAATTAAATATTAATTAAAATTTTCTTCTAATTTAAACACTTGACTCTCTATAAACTGGGAGATTTTTCAAAACTGATAAATGAGAATAAATTAAGATTTATATGTTAGGAAAATGGCAAATGGCTCATGGCTCAATCTCTGTAGCTAACTGTATGAAGTGAGAATATTAGATTGCCTTATTCCATGGACTAATCAGTAGGTCATACTGTATTGGGAATTAGCCTAAATTAAATCTAGATCACAGGAATTTTATACAGTTTAGCAAACTGTAGTTATCAATACTTTCTGTAGTCAAAAGTCAGAATAATTGAAACTGAACTGGACTAATACTTCTCTAAATCTTAGTTCAGTTGGTGAACATGGAGGCAGAAAGTGTACAATGACTGTTATTCTTGAGTTAAGTAACTCTGCCAAATGTGCATTGTGTTGGGAAATACGGGAGTATTAAATGCTTTAGCTCTCCATTAGAGGCTGGAACAATGTTAGTTTCTGTTGATTGCTATTCTTTGTTATTCCCCTGCAACCAAAGCTTGGAGGAGTTCTTGCCTTGAGAACCTGTTACGTTGGACTCAAGAATTCAGCATCTTGACACAATGGTCCACACTCTGCATCATTCCCTTACTGTTCAGTTCATTTGCTGTCATCCCACTTCCAGTGATACATCCCCAAATTTCATGTCTCTAATAATCTTGACCTCTGTTAGGAGTGCTAGATTATAGTGTTCTTAATCCAAAAAAAGAGAATCTCTCCCAGAACTTTAGCTAAGTAATATGTTACCCTTTCTAAACAGTGCCTTAACCTCCCTCCTTTTGCCTTGGATGTCTCTTACATATAAGATATATTAACTCATATTTATATATACATTTTCAATCTATTTGAAGTACCATTATAGTTCATATGTAAATGATAACACTTCATTATGCACTAATTTATTATGAAATAAATGTTTATTGGAGTACCCTTTGGAAAAGATCGCCTTACAGGTGATGTAGTGGAATATGTTCAAACAAATGATTATACTTACAGGAAGACTTGATATAAAAATAGACATGAAATTAAAATTATACTTATTCCATTAGTAAAAATATTTGAATTAAATATTAATTAAAATTTTCTTCTAATTTAAACACTTGACTCTCTATAAACTGGGAGATTTTTCAAAACTGATAAATGAGAATAAATTAAGATTTATATGTTAGGAAAATGGCAAATGGCTCATGGCTCAATCTCTGTAGCTAACTGTATGAAGTGAGAATATTAGATTGCCTTATTCCATGGACTAATCAGTAGGTCATACTGTATTGGGAATTAGCCTAAATTAAATCTAGATCACAGGAATTTTATACAGTTTAGCAAACTGTAGTTATCAATACTTTCTGTAGTCAAAAGTCAGAATAATTGAAACTGAACTGGACTAATACTTCTCTAAATCTTAGTTCAGTTGGTGAACATGGAGGCAGAAAGTGTACAATGACTGTTATTCTTGAGTTAAGTAACTCTGCCAAATGTGCATTGTGTTGGGAAATACGGGAGTATTAAATGCTTTAGCTCTCCATTAGAGGCTGGAACAATGTTAGTTTACCTTCTTTTTATGCAGGGCCGGGATTATTGTGAACTTGATTCAACTGGAAAAAAGTTATCCCCATGTACCAATACCTATGAGAGAACTCCTCATGCTTTCTCTCATTCTTCTCCCAGAATATTTAAGGTCACCAAATGCTTAAGTAAAATAATATAACCATAGCTTCTTCACCTCCCCAAATAATCATTCTCTGGTTTTTACTAACATCAGAAGTGCCAAATAGAATTGCCCTTCTAATGTCTTCTCTAATTTGGTAGCCTTGGAACCTCATGTTTCTCACTGTTAGTCTAAATGACTTTATAGTAAATTTGTCTGATGTTAGGACCCAAACTCCCCAAGAGTTGGAGCCATAGTTTTTCCTTTCTGTTGAATATATTCTCCTAGCATAGGAGGGACCAGAGAACAGGAATTTATTTATATAAAAACTTTCTATTCCTCTAATCACTGTATTTTTATTCTTACAATCTTTGTTTAAAAGTCAGCATTGAATTAGTGAGAGCTTGAAAAAATGTATGGTGACATTGAAGAGGAACATGATGGGTGTGCGGATTGTGTAGAAAGAGGGAAAATAAGGATGAGAAGGAAACTTTCCCAGTTATAAATGTGCTTCCTTGAGATTTTATAGTGTATGAAAAATATCTTATTGAGGCTGGCAGTTAAAATCAGTGAGATATGAAAAACTGACAAGAAAATTCTTATCTAAAAATTGTGAAAAACAACTCAGGTATTAAAATAGACACAAGTAGATGCAAGAATAAATTGAGTATAAATGAGAGGGGAATAGATGGAGTGATGATGTGTCCCATTGGGAAAAGTTGAAATATACTAAAAATTTTTAAACATAAAAATTCAGAAAAGGTACCTAAGAACTCATGGTCTTAGAGTTTGGTCATTGTTTTAGTTGATGGTTAAGGTACCTGAGTTGGAGATGTCTATGTGTAAAGCATAAAATGAATTAGTAACCAAGGACTAGAAACTCATATAAATTTGTTGTATGACCTTAGACTAATCAATTAACAACTAAATACACTTCTTCTAAGATGAAGTGTTCCTACATGAGAAGATAAAGTGGGGTTAATGATAAAAATATTAGGCTCTTCCCTTTACCTAGCATTTTAATAGCCTTTATATAATGTCAGTTCACACTTGTAGGGTTCTAAGTAATACAGACAGATTAAACATGTTGTAGGAGCCAGCTTTCTTGTTGGTCCAGTGGGTAAAGAGTACACCTTGCAGTGCAAGGGGCACCGGTTTGATCCCTGGCCCAGGAAGATCCCACATGCCACATAGTGATGGACTGGTGTGTCCAATTATGAGCCAGTGCTTTGGAGCACATGCACCCAGAGCCAGTGCTCTGTAATGAGAGAGGCAACTGCAATGGGAGGCCCACACAGGCCAAAGAATAAAGCCGAATCAAATAAATTAAAAAAACAACAATAAGAGACCATAAAAAAAAAAAAAAACATGTTGTAGGAGCATGTGGATTCTCTTAAGTAATGAGATGGATAAACTGAGTGACAGAGCTTCAAGAAAAATTGTAATTAGTCCTCTCTAATTGAGATCATGATGGACAGATATATTCAGGAAAGAATGCCAGAGGGAGGTGGGAAGAGGGTTCAGGATGGAGGACCAATGGGTGATCCCAGTGGACCATATTGATGTATGGAAAATGTCATCACAGTATTGTAATTATCCTCCAATTAAAATAAATACTGTTTTTAAAGAATGCCAAAAGAATGCTTGGAATTAAAGACCTGAATGTATGAGCCAAGAAATTAGTAATGGATGATCATTCTGCCATATACACTAGATGGGAACCTTAAGGCATGTTACAGTTAGATCTTTTCTTGAGGAAGAACTAGAACCCTATGCTCTGAATTATTTTTCATAATATCACATCTGTTATATAAGTTGTTGTTTAGTTTCTAAGTTGTGTCTGACTCTCTGTGACCCCGTGAATTGTAGCTCTTTCTGTAGGATTTCCCAGGCAAGAATACCGGAGTGGATTGCTATTTCCTTCTCCAGTTGTTGTTAAGTTTCCGTACAGTTGCTATACCAAGGACTAGAAACTCATATAAATTTGTTGTATGACCTTAGACTAATCAATTAACAACTAAATACACTTCTTCTAAGATGAAGTGTTCCTACATGAGAAGATAAAGTGGGGTTAATGATAAAAATATTAGGCTCTTCCCTTTACCTAGCATTTTAATAGCCTTTATATAATGTCAGTTCACACTTGTAGGGTTCTAAGTAATACAGACAGATTAAACATGTTGTAGGAGCCAGCTTTCTTGTTGGTCCAGTGGGTAAAGAGTACACCTTGCAGTGCAAGGGGCACCGGTTTGATCCCTGGCCCAGGAAGATCCCACATGCCACATAGTGATGGACTGGTGTGTCCAATTATGAGCCAGTGCTTTGGAGCACATGCACCCAGAGCCAGTGCTCTGTAATGAGAGAGGCAACTGCAATGGGAGGCCCACACAGGCCAAAGAATAAAGCCGAATCAAATAAATTAAAAAAACAACAATAAGAGACCATAAAAAAAAAAAAAAACATGTTGTAGGAGCATGTGGATTCTCTTAAGTAATGAGATGGATAAACTGAGTGACAGAGCTTCAAGAAAAATTGTAATTAGTCCTCTCTAATTGAGATCATGATGGACAGATATATTCAGGAAAGAATGCCAGAGGGAGGTGGGAAGAGGGTTCAGGATGGAGGACCAATGGGTGATCCCAGTGGACCATATTGATGTATGGAAAATGTCATCACAGTATTGTAATTATCCTCCAATTAAAATAAATACTGTTTTTAAAGAATGCCAAAAGAATGCTTGGAATTAAAGACCTGAATGTATGAGCCAAGAAATTAGTAATGGATGATCATTCTGCCATATACACTAGATGGGAACCTTAAGGCATGTTACAGTTAGATCTTTTCTTGAGGAAGAACTAGAACCCTATGCTCTGAATTATTTTTCATAATATCACATCTGTTATATAAGTTGTTGTTTAGTTTCTAAGTTGTGTCTGACTCTCTGTGACCCCGTGAATTGTAGCTCTTTCTGTAGGATTTCCCAGGCAAGAATACCGGAGTGGATTGCTATTTCCTTCTCCAGGGGTCATTTTAAGTAGTTACACAGAATAAGAAATGATAAATATGACTTCAAGCTTCCTAAAGGTAATGCTAGCTAATTAAATCAAAATGTCTAAGCATTTTCTCCAAAACTCTGCATGTAGGTCAATGAGAAGAGCAAATAAAAACTCACCTATCATTGATATCTATGGAATAATTTAAACATGCAGATTACTGCAAAATCCAAATTATTTGTAAGTAGTAAAATAGACATGCAAATTCAGCAGATTTATCCTTAGAACACTTGACTGTGTAGGGAGTCTGTTGGGACTGAGCAGAAAAAAGGAAAAGGAGATAGTGACCTAATAGTGATAAATAATGTTAAAATCACACACAGAAAAAAATCAACATTGTGAGTGGAGTAATGCTGAGAACAGGTCAGAGGTCTTATTGGTCACAGCTCTGGTCACTGAAAGATAAAAACGAAGAGGTATGATAGTGCATAGAACCAGTGGCGTAAGTTTTGAAGTAGCACCTCTTCTTGGGTGAAGTGGGGAGACTTAAAGTAGGGAGTACCCTTAGAGTCTTACTGGTGGCAGAAAACGAAGCAAACAGTGGAAGATAAAGATCCAATAGAAATAAAAGTGCGGGCTTTCCCTGGTGGTTCAGTGGATAAGGACACCGCCTTGCAGTGCAGGGGGCGCCGGTTCGATCCCTGGCCTGGGAAGATCCCACGTGCCGCGGAGCGGCTGGACTGATGTGTCCAATCACTGAGCTGGAGCTCTGGAGCGCATGCGCCCAGAGCTCGCTCTCTGCGACAACAGACGCCACCGCGATGGGAGGCCCACAGGAGCCAAAGAACAAAGACGGATGAAAAATAGAGAAATGGAAGACCAACAGAAGTGGCCCGCCCGCTCCCCTCCCTCCCCAACCCGACCCCCACCCAAAATAAATAAAAAAAAAAAAAAAAAAAAGAAATAAAAGTGCTTCTCTGGCTCAGACAGTAAAGGGTACACCTGCAATGCAGGAGACCTGGGTTTGATCCCTGGGTTGGGCAGATCCCCTGGAGAAGGGAATGGCAACCCATTCCAATGTTCTTGCCTGGAGAATCCCCATGGACAGAGGGGCCTGGTGGGCTGCAGTCCACGGGATCACAAAGAGACGGACACTAAGCGCAGCACTGCACATAGAAATAAAAAGACAGGAGGATAATCTCGCACTAAAAATCCTGTCAACCAACCCAGACTTCCAACATTGATTAGGTAAACCAGGAGAAGGGGGTTGCAGAGGATGGATGGTTGGATGGATCACTGACGCAATGGACATGAGTTTGAGCAAATCCTGGGAGAGAGTGAAGGACAGGGAAGCCTGGGTGCCGCAGTCCATGGGCTGCGAAGAGTTGGACACAACTTAGCAACTGAACAATGTTTGTGTAGGAAAATATTAAATGAATAGAAGGGAGAACTGCCTACAATATCTGTACAAAAGTATGATAAAAAATAAAAGAATAAAATAAAAATGGTGAATTAGATCAGCCTGCCATAATAAAATACCATAGACAGGTGACTTAAAACAGTAGAAATTTGTTTCTCACAGTTTTGGAGGCTGAAAGTCTGAGATCATGGTATCAGTATAATTTAGATTCTAGTGAGAGCTCTTTTCTTGGCTTGAAAAAATCTTTCTTACTGTGTGCTCATACAATTTTTCCTCAGGGTGTGTTTATGGAGAATAAGAAACATAGAACAGTTTTGGAATAGAAATAGACAACAACCAGGAAGATATGAATGAGAGTCAATTAGGCATAGAAAAGAAATGGAAGAAAAAGGCAGAAATCATTCCAGACATAAAAATAAAAGAGAAATCATCTCAAAAAAAATTTTGTAAAAGCTCAAGGATAAATTTATTAGCCTAAAAGTCCTGTGAGATTTTATTTAATTAAATGAAAATAGGAGAATGACAAAATAGAGCTCAGTGAAAGAGAGCACAGACAACGAAGCAGCATAGACATAACAATACCTGAAGAAGAAAATAGAGCAATGAAACAGAACCAGTATTTGACATCATAAATCAGGAACATTTTCTAAAGATAACATGCTTGAATTTGGTATTAAAGGGCCTTCCATCCATGTGCCTGGAATAATTGACGTATCAATAGAACAATCACATTTGAGAAGTATTCCAGTAAAACTCTTCCACGTTAAAGATGTCACATCATCTGGACTTTGAAACAAAAACACATAAAAACAAGGAGAAAAAGGCAACTTAGCATCAAATCTCTGAAGCAAGATGCAAAACAAGAGATTAGTATTAAGTTTTTTTAAGAAATCAGAAAATTAAGAATTTTATTTCTAGCCAAACTGTTACTCTGCTTGCTTAGAAAATCACAAATAAATATGCATTGGTCCAGGGATATGCATATGAATGATCTGGGAACATAAATGTAAAAAAATAAATAAATAAATTAATTAATTAATTAAAAAAAAATTATGCATTGGCCCTGGGGGTACTATACCTAGGAACCCTTTCTGAGGAATTGATTATAGGACGGTTTCAATCATAAAAGTGTTGACTCTGAAAGTCTTAGTTACAAAAAATGATGTTGAAGATTGAATATATTTAACTTCACATCCAAGACTAAAATGAAGATAAGGACACTTATGGAGAAAGTGTATATATTACAAAGCAGAAATAAGAAAACTAGAAACTAGGAGAAAAATGAAATAAAGGAAAATGTTGAATAAGCTCATTGATTATCACATAAGTATTGGGGTGTATCAATGTATATAAATACATTTGACAGTTGAAATAGTTAAAGTCTAAGTAAGGAAACAGTCCATCCATGTGTTGAGTCATGTCTGATTCTTTGTAACCCCACGATTTGTAAGCCCACTAGGCTTCTCTGTCCATGGGATTTTCCAGGCAAGAATACTGGAGTGGGTTGCCATTTCTTCCTCTAGGGGATCTTCCAGTTGCTTAATTGCTCAGTCATGTCTGACTTTTTGCGACCCCCATGGACTGTAGTGTGTGAGGCTTCCCTGTCCTTCACCATCTCCCTGAGCTTGCTCAAACTCCTGTCCACTGAGTTGGTGATGTCATCCGAACACCTCGTCCTCTGTTGTCCCCTTCTCCTCTTGCCTTCAGTCTTTCCTAGCCTCAAAATTTTCCAGATCCAGAGATTAAATCCGTATCTCCTGCACTTCCTGCCATGCAAGCAAATTCTTTTAAGTTTGAACCATGGGGAAGCCCAAGGAAACAATACATGTATTAGGATAAAAATAATCATTAAGAATAAAAATACAAACCTTTCCTATACAGCACAGGAAATGCAAAAGAACAAAATAAGCCACTGGTAATAGAAAAAAGCACAGTATTTATTATGTAATGTACACTAAATATAGTTATATAATATTAGAGGTATTATATAATACCTTTCATGTTATATAATATGAAAGGACTGACAAGAAAAACATATTCAGATTAGCTTATTATGAAAACCCAACTCTGGTGAATGAGATGCTTGAAACATGTGATCAAGAAAAGTTATAATAAACATATAGACAGTTTTATCAGGTGACTACAAATGGTAAGGTAGTGGTTTCAGTTTTAATATTAAAAAGTAGATAGGAGGTAAAAAATAAAATAGGAAGAAAGGTATTTAATAATGTTGAATACCAAAATTGATAATGAAGATGAAATGGTAGTGAATACATAGCAAGTAATTTTTAAAAAGATAGGAAATGATTTTTAGCATATATTATAAAGTGAAGAAAACAGTACAAAGTAGCATATACAGTTTTGGCTTTTTTTAAAAATCAATAAGAGAAACACATGTGTGTGTTTAGAAAAAAGCACTGAGAACAGAAAGGATAAAAAACTACATATGGGATATATATGGGAATCAATTTGAGGGTATAGTAGATAGAAATGAAAGTTATTTTTGTAATATATTTATATAATTATATATTATACAGACTTCATATGTAATATATAGTTTGTCTTGCCTTCTGAAATAAATAAATGCCTTTTGAAACATAAAAATGGTTTATGTATTTTAAAAATTGATATGAAATAAGGATAAAAATTCTGTAATTATGATAGAGACAAATCCATGTGTATACCAAACAGATAATATAATCACCCAGTAAAAGAAGTTAGTCAGGGAAATTTTAGACATGGTTCTTTGAACACTCTCGGTGAATAGTAGAGTTAGGGTTAAAAAAAAAAAAAGGTATGAAAAGCAAAAATCTCTAAAAACATATGCTTCACTTAATAGATTTACTGTTAATAGTGGCATTGGTTTAATAGTTATGAAAT
Source organism: Tragulus kanchil (assembly GCA_022376925.1). Classification (NCBI taxonomy): domain Eukaryota; kingdom Metazoa; phylum Chordata; class Mammalia; order Artiodactyla; family Tragulidae; genus Tragulus; species Tragulus kanchil. The sequence continues at coordinate 235,857,741 of JAIOJX010000004.1, read as the reverse complement.
TATTTTGTGTGTTCTAAAGAATAAAGCAGTTGAGTTAATATACTGATATTGTTGAATTAGGGTTCTCTTGTGTGCAAAATGGAGATGAAATCCATAAGTAAAGAAAAACTTGGTGGACTCTGTGTATTTCCTAGCTCTGTTCATAGAGCTGGGTCACAATCAATGAGCATTAAAAATGGGAACAGCTAGTCCCTTGATCTTGGCTTCTAAATAATAATTCACCTTAAAAGAAACCAGGGTTCCATGGAGAAATGAGTGATTCTAGTTTGTTTCAAGAAAATGGGAATGTGAACCTAGAATATTCTGATATACTAGAAAGCTATAAATCAATGCTATTGTGCTGAGACAAGAACATGGAAAAAATTTTGTTTAATTAAGATAGAAGAAGCCTTGAAGGACCTTACATATTCAAATTTGGGACAATTAGAGTATCAAAAACGATGACATTAATGTATTATAAAAAAAGACTTTAAAAAAACCCAGGTACTTTTACTGATTGACAATGGATTAAATAAGATTTTGAGATATTTTACAAATAAACTGTGCTAACTGTATTCAAAGCACTCCCCAGATGACTCAGCAGTAAAGAAAGTGAAAGTATTAATTGCTCAGCTGTGTTCAACTCTTGGTGATCCCATGGACTGTACCCTGCCAGGCTCCTCTGCCCATAGAATTGTCCAGCAAGAATACTGGAATGGATTGTCATTACCTTCTTCAGGGAATCATCCTAATCCAAGGACTGAACCTGGTCTCCTGCACTGCAGGTGGATTCTTTACTGTCAGAGTTATCAGGGAAGTCGTAAAGAATCCACTTGCAATGCAGGAGACTCAGGAGATGCAGGTTTGATCCCTGAGGTGGGAAGACCTCCTGGAGAAGGAAATGGCAGCTCACTCCAGTATTCTTGCTTGGAAAAATCCCATGGACAGATGACACTGGCAGGTTACAGTCCATGGGGTCGCAAAGAATCAGACACGACTGATCCACTAAGCAGGAGCAGGAAGCATATTCTAAGAGCTGAACAATTAGATACATCTCATGTCTCTTAAAATTAAAAATTTGAAGTTGTCAAAGTCATACAATCGTTTATTGATTGTCAAAACAAAGAAAGCTTAGAATGCACTTTTAGCACAGTTCTAAGCACTTGTCCTTGTCTTGTCTTATTTAATTCTCCTAATGCTCCTGAGGGTTAGCTTTATTTTATAGATAGCAAAAACTTTTTGGAGAATTTAAGAAACTAGGCCAAAGTCACATGAAAGCGCCATGACTCCAACACAAGTCAGTGTATCTTTAAAGCTTATATCACTGCTGTTTGACCTGTCATTTGTCCAACTTAAAAGGGCCTTGCAAGTCACTAATTCATTTGGTCACCACAGCATTCTGTGAGCTGGTCAGGCTGTCATCTATTTATTACATTTGTTTTACAAGCAAAAGAAGTTGAGGTTCACAAATGTTAAATATATTTATCTAATTAGTGGCATATCTAGAACTTGGATTTAAAATTTTTGAATCCTACTCAGTACTTTCTCACAGTAGCATGCTGCCAAGAAGTTACTATCTTGGGAAAGCTTTGAAAGAATGAAATTAAATCTTGTTTTGATGAATAAAGGCTGCATTTATATGAATTTTCAGGAGGAAATGCTGTAGGAACTTCTATTTGCATCCTTATCTTCAGAATTAATGAACATTAAGTTGCTTGGAAAAGGGCAGTCAAAGTTAAAGACAGGATTAGCTTTTAAGATAGGATTCTAATCAGCTGATATCTGAATAGGGAGGTAATCCTGAATTTTCCTCATGGGCTAAAGGAAATAAAAAGTGTCTTCAAAAGTGGAAGAGGGAAGACTTCCCTGGTAGTCCAGTGGTTAATAATCTGTCTTCCAATCCAAAGGATGTGAATTTGCTCCTTATTTGAGGAACTAAGATCCCACATGTGCGAGGCTAACTAAGCCCACATGCTTTAACTACTGAAGCCCGCACACTCTGGAGCCCACGTGCCACAAGTAGAGAGAAACTAGCACACTGCAAGGAAAGATCCCACATGAAAGAACTAAGACCTAATACAGCCAAAAATAAATGTCTATATATATATACATATATATATTTTTTTTACATTTTTTTGGCGGGGGGGCGAGTTGGGGAGGGAGTGGGGTGGACAGGCCACTTCTATTGGTCTTTCATTTATCTATTTTTCATCCATCTTTGTTCTTTGGCCTGTGTGGGCCTCTCATCGCAGTGGCCTCTGTTGTCGCAGAACGCCGGCTCTGGGCACATGTGCTCCAGAGCTCTGGCTCGGTAATTGGACACATCAGTCCAGCTGCTCTGTGGCACGTGGGATCTTCCCAGGCCAGGGATCAAACTGGTGCCCCTTGCCCTGCAAGGCGGTGTCCTTACCCACTGGACCACCAGGGAAGCCCCTATATTTTTTTAAGTGGAAGAGGAAGACATAAAAATCAGAGTCAAGATAGATGTAGAATGATGAAAGCAAGGCCAGAGTGATGCCACGTTGAGAAGAACTTGCTGGCTTTAAAGATGTTTGAAGGGAGGCATGAGTCAAGGATCTAGGGCTCTGTATGCTAAATAAGGCTAAGAAACAGACTTCTTTAGAATTTTCAGAGGGAGCCTTCCTGACAACTTGATTTTAACCAGGGATATCCTGCATTAGGCTTCAAACTCCAGGACGGTAAAATAACAAATGGTGGTATTTTTAGTCACTCTGTAAGAATAATCTGTTCCAGAAGCAATAGGAAACTGATATAGACAAAAGGATTTAAACAGAAAGGAAGTTAGATAAATAGTACTGGGTTCTTTCTGAGTCAGTCCTCAGGAGATAGAAATGGATAGATGTACTGATACCATCAATTGTGAGAGGGCTAGGAAGTTATAACACATTTGAGGTTACAAGTTAAGATATCAGTTTGGGGATTATAAAATATAGCTAGGCTAGGAAGGTATAACTAAATCATAACTCTTCCTCAATTTCAATCAGTTTCTCATTTGTGCTCTCATCTTTGGAGAAGAATCGTCTTTGTTAAGAACTAAACCCCATGCAAGGAAAGCCCACATGCTTTAACTACTGAAGCCGCACACTCTGGAGCCCACGTGCCACAAGTAGAGAAAACTAGCACACTGCAAGGAAAGATCCCACATGAAAGAACTAAGACCTAATACAGCCAAAAATAAATGTCTATATATTATACTTATATTTTTTTTACATTTTTTGGGGGGGGGGGCGAGTTGGGGAGGGAGTGGGGTGGACAGGCCACTTCTATTGGTCTTTCATTTATCTATTTTTCATCCATCTTTGTTCTTTGGCCTGTGTGGGCCTCTCATCGCAGTGGCCTCTGTTGTCGCAGAACGCCGGCTCTGGGCACATGTGCTCCAGAGCTCTGGCTCAGTTGGACACATCGGTCCAGCTGCTCTGTGGCACGTGGGATCTTCCCAGGCCAGGGATCAAACTGGTGCCCCTTGCCCTGCAAGGCGGTGTCCTTACCCACTGGACCACCAGGGAAGCCCCTATATTTTTTTAAGTGGAAGAGGAAGACATAAAAATCAGAGTCAAGATAGATGTAGAATGATGAAAGCAAGGCCAGAGTGATGCCACGTTGAGAAGAACTTGCTGGCTTTAAAGATGTTTGAAGGGAGGCATGAGTCAAGGATCTAGGGCTCTGTATGCTAAATAAGGCTAAGAAACAGACTTCTTTAGAATTTTCAGAGGGAGCCTTCCTGACAACTTGATTTTAACCAGGGATATCCTGCATTAGGCTTCAAACTCCAGGACGGTAAAATAACAAATGGTGGTATTTTTAGTCACTCTGTAAGAATAATCTGTTCCAGAAGCAATAGGAAACTGATATAGACAAAAGGATTTAAACAGAAAGGAAGTTAGATAAATAGTACTGGGTTCTTTCTGAGTCAGTCCTCAGGAGATAGAAATGGATAGATGTACTGATACCATCAATTGTGAGAGGGCTAGGAAGTTATAACACATTTGAGGTTACAAGTTAAGATATCAGTTTGGGGATTATAAAATATAGCTAGGCTAGGAAGGTATAACTAAATCATAACTCTTCCTCAATTTCAATCAGTTTCTCATTTGTGCTCTCATCTTTGGAGAAGAATCGTCTTTGTTAAGAAACGTTACTGTATTGAGAAAAGAACATGCGAACAAAATTCTGTTTAAATTAAAATGGGAAAAATATTTCAAAGGCGCATAGCAGAGCAAGGGGCTTCATCTGATATCACATTTTTTCTCAGCCCCTCTGACCTTCTGTGCCTAGTAGGTCATAGAAGACTGGCAGTTACTTTTGTGAATCAGCTTAAAAGGGAGTAAGAGCAATTGTGTGCTGTGCTCCAAATTTTGCTGAATCTTTTTAGGGAAACTTTAGAGACATACATACAAGAGAAATGGAGAAATTTTAAGTCCTTGGCAGATTGCTAGATAAGACTACATTAGGCATACCTCTATGATCTCAGTTTGACTGACGAGAATCACTTGAAAACGAGTAGATAATTGATTCAGTATCCTTTCTCATTTTCATGTCACATCGTTAAACATATGTATATATTCTCTAATGTAAATTCTTGCCGTTAAGGGGCTACAGACCTATAAAACTGACAATTTGGGTAGTCATTTTTTTTTTTTTTTAATTAATTTATTTACTTTTGGGCGGGGGTCAGGTTGGGGAGGGAGGGGAGCGGGTGGGCCACTTCTATTGGTGTTTCATTTCTCTGTTTTCATCCGTCTTTGTTCTTTGGCTCCTGTGGGTCTCCCATCGCGGTGGCGTCTGTTGTCACTGGCGGCCAGCTCTGGGCGCATGCGCTCCAGAGCTCCGGCTCGGTGATTGGACACATCAGTCCAGCCGCTCCGCGGCACGTGGGATCTTCCCAGGCCAGGGATCGAACCGGCGCCTCTTGCACTGCAAGGTGGTGTCCTTATCCACTGGACCACCAGGGGAGGCCCGGTAGTCATTTTTAATATTGTCATATTAGAATGATCAAAATGTATTTTCATTTTTCAAATGTGCTTGTGGTAATACATATAAAGGGTTAGTTTCCCTAACGTTGAAAGAATTATTGTATATTAGTTATGCCTACATTTGGACATTATTTTCTTTGGGAATGCTTTTAGACTCCTAAACCCTAATTATAGCTATGATTGAATCTGTAATGATACAGTGTTGCCATAATGTGGATCCAACAGAGACATGAAAGCACGTGAAACACTTAACCCAGATTATTTGGATATTCTTACAAAATCAAGCCAGTGTGGAACTTGATGTTGGTTAGTTGACGACTTATAGAAAATGTCTGTGTCTTATTTACTTTTATTTGGGAGGCTATGTAACAACCATGAGTTATTCTGCATTTCATTTCTAGTCATTTTAGAAGTGCCCTTTAAAAGTTTTTAACCAATTATAAATTCACAGTTTACTTCTGGTTTTCAGCCTCAGTACATCAGCCAGAACAAAATGAATTTTAACTTCATGAGAAGGCCATGTATGTGTAAGAAAATACTCCTTGGCAAGGCAGGAAATGGATCACTTTACTGTATTGAGAAAAGAACATGCGAACAAAATTCTGTTTAAATTAAAATGGGAAAAATATTTCAAAGGCGCATAGCAGAGCAAGGGGCTTCATCTGATATCACATTTTTTCTCAGCCCCTCTGACCTTCTGTGCCTAGTAGGTCATAGAAGACTGGCAGTTACTTTTGTGAATCAGCTTAAAAGGGAGTAAGAGCAATTGTGTGCTGTGCTCCAAATTTTGCTGAATCTTTTTAGGGAAACTTTAGAGACATACATACAAGAGAAATGGAGAAATTTTAAGTCCTTGGCAGATTGCTAGATAAGACTACATTAGGCATACCTCTATGATCTCAGTTTGACTGACGAGAATCACTTGAAAACGAGTAGATAATTGATTCAGTATCCTTTCTCATTTTCATGTCACATCGTTAAACATATGTATATATTCTCTAATGTAAATTCTTGCCGTTAAGGGGCTACAGACCTATAAAACTGACAATTTGGGTAGTCATTTTTTTTTTTTTTTAATTAATTTATTTACTTTTGGGCGGGGGTCGGGTTGGGGAGGAAGGGGAGCGGGCGGGCCACTTCTATTGGTGTTTCATTTCTCTGTTTTCATCCGTCTTTGTTCTTTGGCTCCTGTGGGTCTCCCATCGCGGTGGCGTCTGTTGTCACAGAGCGCCGGCTCTGGGTGCATGCGCTCCAGAGCTCCAGCTCGGTGATTGGACACATCAGTCCAGCCGCTCCGCGGCACGTGGGATCTTCCCAGGCCAGGGATCGAACCGGCGCCTCTTGCACTGCAAGGTGGTGTCCTTATCCACTGGACCACCAGGGGAGGCCCGGTAGTCATTTTTAATATTGTCATATTAGAATGATCAAAATGTATTTTCATTTTTCAAATGTGCTTGTGGTAATACATATAAAGGGTTAGTTTCCCTAACGTTGAAAGAATTATTGTATATTAGTTATGCCTACATTTGGACATTATTTTCTTTGGGAATGCTTTTAGACTCCTAAACCCTAATTATAGCTATGATTGAATCTGTAATGATACAGTGTTGCCATAATGTGGATCCAACAGAGACATGAAAGCACGTGAAACACTTAACCCAGAATTATTATGGAAAAAGAATAACTACCCCAAGGCAAGCAGAAGGAGCTAGAAAACAGTTTGATGTGCCGAATAGGTAAGACGATAATAGATTGTCTTGGGTTTTCACTTACTTCCTTTACATAAATCAAGCCATGTTGTGGATGATCTTGATGTTAGGTTAGATTGAACGTAACTCTCTAGTCAGTAACAAACTGTCTAGTATGGTCTAGTATGTGTACTTTTATTTGGAGGAGGCTATGTGATACCAAACCCATCAGAGATTTAGTTCATGGCATTTGCAGTTTCTAGCTCACTATTTAGAAAGCTGCCACTGTTAACAACGTTTTTTAACCTAATTTATGTGAAATTGCAACTCAGCTGATATACTCTCTGGTTTCACTCAGCCTCAGTACATCAGCCAGAACAAAAATGAATTTTAACTTCATGAGAAGGCCATGTATGTGTAAGAAAATACTCCTTGGCAAGGCAGGGAAATGGATCACTTTATGCTGTGGCAGCCTTGATTTACAAACTCTCTGGATTTATATAAACATGTTTTTCCAGTCGTTTGTATGAGAGCACACCAGAGCAATGAGCACTGTTGGGTGTAATTCAGCAGAAGCACCAAAGCATGAGCTGTGCTTTGGGCCTCTTAGAAACCTGTAATCCAAGTTTTTTGGTATAACAATGTTGGAGATTTTATTTTCTTAATTGCCAGCTTGTGATCTTGTTATTGTTAGGATGAAGCTTTAGTGACTAGGTGTCTCTAGTGAGCTTCGTTACCTTATATTCAGTGTCACATTCTTAAATCATAGCTTCATTATATATACAGCTAGGCTCTCTAGAGGAATCCTTCGCTGGTCCAAGGTTGATTTTGCCATCATTGTTCTACATCACATTCCCTTTCACATTTTGACTTTGCTTCAATAATTATTCCCTTGATCATGAGCATATTAATAGGCTCAAGCTAATCTCCTCTTTAAAGAGGAAAAGCTGAAACTTTCGGTGGACTCAATCATCCTTTACACATACTTGTTTTCCCTTTCAGAGTTCTATATTGTTATACATGGGTATCACACTCTAATGTCTGCAGGGACCAAGCTGTTGATGGAAATGAGAGATGAGAACCCTGGGAAGACCATGGATAATTGGTGCCCGTCAGCCCCACCCAGGGCTAATGGCTGCCATGCAAACTGCAGATTCAAATGCCAGAGTGTCTCATTTTCCAAGAGACTCTGGAAATCTGGATTTTAACTAAAATGTCTTCAACACTAAATGTTACTGACTGATAAAACCAAATCAAAGGTGAAACAAGACACTTTGTAATTTTGTAAAGATGTCTGTGGGTTGAATTCAGCTCATCCCTTGCTAGTTTGCTGTCTTTCAAATATTCTTATTGTCCTCACCTCTCTTTTTACTAATTTTTCAAACCATTACAGTATAGCTCTACATAAGTTAAACTGTAAACAAAGCATCATACAAATAGTTCATCTCTTACTAAACACTATAATCACCTAGATACTGAAACCATTGGCTGCTTCTCTGCAGCACTTGATATTCCGCATTACTCCTTTTTGGAGATCTGATCCCCTGCACTGAGAGCTCAGGCATTCTACTCAGTGTCTTCCTTTGTCTTTGAAAGTATTTTTTTTACTGACTCCTTTTCTTCTACATTTTCTTAAATATTGACATTCATTAAAATGTCTCTTTTTAGTCCTCTAACTGTTCCTCTTCTTTTCCTCTTATTTCTTACTGTTACCTTATGCAGTTTTTCTTGACTTGTGCCATCATCTATATTACTTCCATTCCTATCTGTATAACAGCGACTCCTAAATGTGGTTTTCTGGCTCATATTTCATTTTTTTAGTTTTTAATTTTATAATTGCTTAGTAGATATCTATATTTACTTACTGCAAGTAGTTCCTGCTCAACTAAATACACTTTTGTAAATTGTTAGTGATCAACAATCTAGTTTTGCCCAGGACAATGGTTCTCTATCTTCTATAGTAAAGTGAAAAAATTTTTTGCAAGGTACGTAAGCCTATGTTTGAGCTAATTTCTCATCTACAATGACCACAATGCATTTACACCTTCTCATACAGCTGGATACCACTGTCTATGTGTTTTGGGTGAAACTGGATGAAATTGGCTCTACCCTGAGATCCAACCATAAGCCAAAAAAATTTTTAACTTCCTAAAGCAACATAATGGAAAAGCAAGTCAAATGATTCAAGTCAGTTTGGTCTACCCAAGAGTCAATTCCAGGATAGTGTAAGCATAAGCAACAACAACAAAGAGGCACTCTCTTGAGCTTGGGATGTGGGCCTTAAGCCTCTTTGAACTTTTTACCTAAGGATGAAAGCAACATGGAAGAGAGAAAAGTGAAAAGATGGTCCCCAGTGATATTCTTTAAGCCCCTGGATCAATCTTTGCTGACTATGCTGGTATTATCTCTTAGTTCCACACCCATATGTCTCAATTGAGGAGACTGGGACTCAGCAAACTACCTCCATAAACTCAGTTGACAGCCAACCTTTCATTAGGTTCTACTATTAGAGTGAAAGAGGAAGTAGGAGGAAAGAGGGTGGAGGACTTTTGTACACAGCATCTGTGGTTCTAGAAGGTGAAGACATTTCTAGCTCTAGCCTCCAGTCTATTTATTCATTTATTTTTATCATGGACTTCTTTTTGTAAACTATTAACATAAAATTTACCATTTAGGACATTTCTAATTGCATTGTTCATTAGGTTCAAAAATAAACTGTTTTTAGATTAATGGAGAATGAAATATATATATATAGATAAGTCTATAAATCTAAAACCATTTAGACAACATCATGAAGATGATAGTACCAAATATATATACTCTTCACTGAAATCTCACTGTTATTAGCATCTTACATACTTTCTAAGGAAACGTGGTTGCTTTTATTGTAGAATGAAGAGAGACCAATGCTGGATACTAGACGGGTTGGTTGCTAGTTTGTTTTCTCAGTTGCTTAGTTGTATCTGACTCTGCAACTCCATGGACAGCAGCACACCAGGCTTCTCTGTTTTTCATCATCTCCAGGAGTTTCAAACTTATGTCCAAATTTGTCCTGAATTTACTAATATTTGGGTCAACTCAGCATCCCTTTTTTGCTTCTAACATCAGAGTAACGAATTCCTTGTAGAAATTGCTTTCAGTTTGAAATCTGTAACATGGTTTCTGTTTCTATGTCTGGACCTTGACTGGTCTATGAACTAACATCTATTTTTTTTTTTTTTTGGCATTAGCCGATTTGGGTTGTTTATTGTCACCCAAAGCCAAAAGAGTATTAAGTAATATTGCCATTGTTGCGGGCACGGTGCAATTACTTTATCTCTGATTAACAGACATGAGGAAATGCTAAATTACCTCTATTCTGTTTTCAGATAACTTTCAATTTGCAGCATGTAGTTCCCTCAAACATTAGAGAATAGAACTTCAACAGTAAAAGGGCATGGAGTTCAAATCAAGATCAGGTTTATTAGCATAAAGAACATTAGTCAGTAACCATGTATTCAAATATTAGCATCAGTACATTGCATCAAAATTCAGAACTCAAACAGTAACAATTCAAAGCTTCAAAGAATATTTCAGAACTCTAAGATTACTTCAGAACTCAAACAGTAAATTATTTCAGAACTCCAGAAAGTATCTCAGAACTTTAAAGTTATTTCAAAACTCTAAAGTTATTTCAGAACTCAATCAACAAAATGACAGAAAAATCTTACCCCAGAGCTGGAGAGGCACAATCTCACCCAGATGCAGCTGAGTTCAGTGAATGCCCTGCTGCACAACTTACTCTCTCCCCTTTTATAACAAGAGTCTCTCTTTGTGGTGCAGAATTTTTTGCGGGCCGGTGAGCTTATCTGCCCTTTAGTCATTGTGTTCCTCCAAGCATTATGTGATTTAGGACTTAAAGGAACAGCTAATCTTAACAATGTGTGTCTCTAATATGACCTTCTATTCATGTAAAATCGTTAAAACTATCACTTGTTTAATCTACGATTAAGAAAAACTATTTTACCATATGAACTAACTCAGAGTAAGTTTCAAACTCATCTTCCTTATCTTTAAGCAGACAAAACTAACAGAATATCGCTGTGGGGATTTCCATTTCCAGGAAACTAGAAGGTTTTTATTTACTCCTAGGTCTCTGAATCTTACGTGGAGCATGTGTCACAAATTCCTCATCACTAGAGGACAAATCCTGACTCACTCGATCATAGCTTCTCTTAGACACAATTCTCCTGCCTTTTAGATTAATATACACCCTGTCTTTGGGTATCATCGTATTCACCCATTCTTCTTTTCCATCTAAGCTGATATCACTTTCTAGTGGGTGGATTGAAGGTCTCAGAAGCTTATCTGGGGTTGGAGGATTATCTGAGTCACTCTCTTCTTCCTCACTAAGTTCTCTATATCCTAAGGCCCAGTATATTCCCAGAAATTCTCCAGTGTCTGCCCACGACACCATACTATTAGAATTCTTTTTGCCTTGAGTGTTCATGTTCTCATTGCCTCCATGGAAAATTGTCAGTCAATATTTTATAGTTAGTTTAGGTGTTCTGTTTTCTGTACCTTTCCATGCCCTGGCCTCACACCAATTTCTTTACAGTCTTTCAACCACAGGTGTGTACTTCATTTTCTGTCTTCATAGAAAGCCTTCTGAATATTGGATTTTCTTATTGTGTGAAAGTGCATCAGACATTAAATGAATTTTGTAGTTTACAGGTACCTCTTTTTCTTTGCAATCCCTTGAATTGATAAATTATTAAGATTTTTAAAAGGGCCCGAGACTCTGAGGCATTTGTATGTTTTATTTGGTAGAGTTACTGTTCTCATGAACATATATTTAATAAATCATGTTCCACTAATTGCTTAGTTGAGAAACTGTTTCTAGAGTTTAATTTTCAGTTGGGGAAAGCTGCCATATTCTAAACACTGATGCTGAGAAGTTTTCCACACTTTCAAAACATTTGTGTTTTCAAAGTTTAAAATTCTCTCTTTTGGTATTTTGGAGCTTAGTTCATTACCCCAAGGGCTTTTGCCGGACTGAATCACAAGAGCGGGGATGATATGATTTAACTCCCTTTGTGGTAGCCTGTATCCTGGACATATATATATTTTTTTACCCTGGATATTTTTAATGTCATTTTGATTTTCTCTGTATTTCAAAGAACCCCCAGACCAATTCTAAGTTTGCTGTTTATAATTCTGTATGGAAGGAAAATTTTGTTGAGGGTAAATATTGTATCTTTATGAGCTCTCAACTACTGTATCTCTAGGGTTTGCTTTTAAATTTGTCAAGAAAAATAGCATGCATTTTATCTTGCATTGTGAATGTGGTTGCTGCCATTTTGTCAAACTATTAACCACACGTGGTTCTTTATATCATCAAGAAAGCTTACTGAGAGACCTATTGGCAAAGGTATGTCAAATGAGACATATATTCATTTTTCTCCTATTTTTTCATTGCAAGATTGTGTAATTATCAAAACCAGTGATGACACATATAAGATTTCTTGAATTTCATGAATGTAAATCAGATTTGAAATGTGGGTCTTCAGATGCTGATGATGTTCAATGACTCTGAAGTTCTGTTGAAAAGTCTTTGCGTTGGTCTCTGCTGCAGCACTCAAGGAGTGCGTTACCAGCTCTCATCTCTATGGAGGGAAAAGACTGAAGTTGACCCAGGTGTATCGTGCTAGAGACTCCATGCATCCCCTTCCCAAGTGCCAGTCATGTGCCACGTACCATATATGCACTGATACATATCATCAGGTAAAGAAGGAGCTGTACTGTAGTATGGAAGTGCCATGAAAGTGATATATGCACAGTGTATTTAAATATTCAGGAGATTTGTGTCCCGCAACACAGTCTTGTTTCTGGGCAAAAAGGGAAGATAGTATATATATGAAATTATATTTAGATTGCTAAATCTCAGGCCCTTTAAACATATTTTGCCCAGTCAGATACTTCAGAAGTGTGCCCAGAAATAAATTAAGGAGAATTTCATGCTATGGAAAATGGACATACAGAAAAAAAATCTGGAAAATCAGAGGAGCAGAGTTAGTGTCCTGCTAACACTGAATTGTCTGATTACTCTGAAGGCTTTGTGGCTCTTCATTGTAGAAAGTCTTCATGTACGCTGCCGCTCCTTGGCGGGTGTGCTTTCTCTTGGGGCTGCTTCCCCTGATAATAGTCAGCCATGGTCCCTGGAGTCTCTTCTGTCCCATCAACATATAGCTTGTTACTGTTGAATAATTTGGCAGTACCAGACTTCATAGTTCCATTGAAACAATGACATTTGCTATCATCTATTAAAAAATCTAGATGCCCTTTTTAGAGCTTTTAGTGTATATTTGATAGGAGTAAGAGTTTACCCACATCATTATATTCTATTCTCTGGGGCTAGCTTCATTTGGAAGTCTCATGCTATTTCAGTGCAATTTCATGTAAAAATTATTAGAGTTAGTAAAGTTCTGTGCCATAGTGTATAATTTCTAGACTTCTGCATTTCACAGTCCAGTAAAACTAAAAGAGAAAATGGGGCCCTCGCAGGAAACCTAGTTTCTTGCAGGTGATCACTGGCGCCAGCCTAAATAAACCTCATTTCCATCTACCAAAAAAAAAAAAAGGAAACATGTACGTTTAACAATATCTAATTTTAGCCCCCCAAAAAAGACATGAGAAACATCTCCTACCTACTGTCACTACTGCTTTAAAATAAAAATATGCCTTGTCTAATAAAGGATAATCTCCAAATTAAAAAAAATGAGTATAGTTTTTAAGAAAACTGCCTGATTATACCAGTTTTCCTAGTTTTTATGCACTTTGCATGCATGCAAAGTTGCTTCAGTGGTGTCTGACTTTTTGCAGCCTTATGGACCCTAACCTGCCAGGTTCCTCTGTCCATGGGATTCTCCAGACAAGTATACCAGAGTGGGTTGCTGCCTTCTTCATACAGATTTTGTCAAGAGTTTCGTACCAGTGGCTTGGGAGACAGTGATGCAAGATGTAGGAAATAGGTTTTGAAATCATACAGACATGGGTTTATGTGTCATTTTGTCATTTTTTAAGTGTATGAACTTGGTTAATTTAATTAACTTCCCTTAATCTGTTTCTTTACTTGTAAAAAATGAGTAATTGACTGCTTTGCCCCAGTACAAGGCTAATGGAAACATTAAAGGAGCTAATGCATATGAAAAAAATTATAACTGATAAATGTCATAAAATGTAATTTTGAAAAATTCTATTGAGGACCTTTAGGGAATTACAAGTATTTCCCTCCTCCCAACATGAAGGAAGAGGGAAAAAAGGAGAGCTAACAATTACTGTGTGGCTTCTATATCTCAGGAACAGATGTAGCTGCTCTTCATTTCTTTTAATTATCCCAACAAAGCCAAGAATTGGATATTTTAATCAACTTTTTATAGCTGGAAAAAAATTATGAAATTTCAGAGTCAGTTTGCTCCAATCACATAGCTGATGAAAGGTGAAATTAGGAATTCAGACCAAAGCGTGTTCAACTCACTATTTCATGTTCCTCTCCAAGAGAAATCAGCACAGCCTGCATCATCAAAAATATCATCCTTCTTTTTTTATCGTTCTTAAAAGGATGAAATCTTAACTTGGGAATTAGTATAGAGCAGTGAGGCCACAGTTGAGGACAAAGTCTGTCAGTGTAGTTTATTCTTTAGGTATTAAAGCCCTGGTTTATGTTCAAAAAACCCTCTCCTTTATTATAATTAACTGTCAAATTAACTTTCATGATGAATAATTTAACACAATTATTCACATGCACTTTAGGAAGATTCTTACAAAGAAAATTAGATAATACCATAACATTTAAAATTTTTTTACAACTTCCTTTTTGGACTAAAATAAAATGATAATACAGTCTTAGAAACTAATCATATAACTTTGAACTTCGGAACCATTTAAAAAATGACACTCTGTATTAGTATAAGAATGACATGAGAGCCGCCGGAGCCCGCCCGCCGCGAGGAGCCGCCGGAGCCCGCCCGCCGCGAGGAGCCGCGGACGCCGCGAGGAGCCGCGGGGCGGGTGGGTTCGGCCACTCCAACTGGAGGGCTTGCTGAACGGAGAGAAGAAGTCGTCCACGGGTTGCTGGCCAGGGACTGGGCACGGGTTGGACGGGAGGGCTCGCGTCTGCCTTTGGTACTTGGACACATAACCGGCAGTGTCGGAGGAGCCCGCGCTCCCCTAGAGCTGCAGTAGCAGCGGAGGAAGCCGGGGAAAGAGCAGGGATTGGAGACGACAGGCGGGCGCGCGGTCGAGCCGGGGCGCCCCCCTCCAACACGGGACTGCGCGCGCCGCGGCCTCCGCCCGACTGACTGGGATCAGCCCACCGTCCCGGCCAGCACCCAGTATGGCAGCAAAGCCCTCATTTTGCTGAACACAAAAACAGAAACCACAGCAACCGGCACTGTAAGGGAAAGACCTCGCCATCAAGACACCACCATCAAGAGCAGATTGGTTTCCAACAGGCAGATATGAAGATAAAAACCAAGGACAGTATTTAACTTTTTTTTTTTTTCTTTTTTCATTTTTTTCTGCTTGTTTGTGGTGGACTATTTTGCTTATTCAATTGATTGGTTTGGGGTTTATTAGTTTCTTTGTTTATTGGGGGTTTTTTATGTTTTTTTTTTTTTTTGTAGTTTTCATTTGTTTGATTTATTCTATGTGTTTTTTCTTTGTTTTTCGGTCTCATTAATTTTTTTTTTTTTTTTTTGCTTTTTTTTATTTTTTACCTTTTTTTGACTTTTATTATAATTAACTGTCAAATTAACTTTCATGATGAATAATTTAACACAATTATTCACATGCACTTTAGGAAGATTCTTACAAAGAAAATTAGATAATACCATAACATTTAAAATTTTTTTACAACTTCCTTTTTGGACTAAAATAAAATGATAATACAGTCTTAGAAACTAATCATATAACTTTGAACTTCGGAACCATTTAAAAAATGACACTCTGTATTAGTATAAGAATGACATGAGAGCCGCCGGAGCCCGCCCGCCGCGAGGAGCCGCCGGAGCCCGCCCGCCGCGAGGAGCCGCGGACGCCGCGAGGAGCCGCGGGGCGGGTGGGTTCGGCCACTCCAACTGGAGGGCTTGCTGAACGGAGAGAAGAAGTCGTCCACGGGTTGCTGGCCAGGGACTGGGCACGGGTTGGACGGGAGGGCTCGCGTCTGCCTTTGGTACTTGGACACATAACCGGCAGTGTCGGAGGAGCCCGCGCTCCCCTAGAGCTGCAGTAGCAGCGGAGGAAGCCGGGGAAAGAGCAGGGATTGGAGACGACAGGCGGGCGCGCGGTCGAGCCGGGGCGCCCCCCTCCAACACGGGACTGCGCGCGCCGCGGCCTCCGCCCGACTGACTGGGATCAGCCCACCGTCCCGGCCAGCACCCAGTATGGCAGCAAAGCCCTCATTTTGCTGAACACAAAAACAGAAACCACAGCAACCGGCACTGTAAGGGAAAGACCTCGCCATCAAGACACCACCATCAAGAGCAGATTGGTTTCCAACAGGCAGATATGAAGATAAAAACCAAGGACAGTATTTAACTTTTTTTTTTTTTTTTTTCATTTTTTTCTGCTTGTTTGTGGTGGACTATTTTGCTTATTCAATTGATTGGTTTGGGGTTTATTAGTTTCTTTGTTTATTGGGGGTTTTTTATGTTTTTTTTTTTTTTTTGTAGTTTTCATTTGTTTGATTTATTCTATGTGTTTTTTCTTTGTTTTCGGTCTCATTAATTTTTTTTTTTTTTTGCTCTTTTTAATTTTTAACCTTCTTTTGACTTTTATTATATTTTTTTAACTTTAATTTTAATTCTTGAAAACCTCTAATTCTCTTTTCTCTTTCCTCTTTCCCACTGCTTTCTTTCTCTATGTTCTAAATGTAAAACATCTTCCTAGCTATCAATATCCTCTAGACAAATTATTTCCTATCTTTCTGTCTGCACTATTCACTTCCAAATGCACTAAACAGTACACACACTAATCTTTGCTACCTAATCCTATAAAATACTTCCAAGACAAATCTTTTCCTTTTTATTACTTATAGACTCTCCTCCTTGTCACCCCGAGCACATGTCCTAATTTAAAATTGCTTTCATTGTAACTATCCAAGCCAGGACCTTGTGCTAGATCTATTATTCAGGCACTATTTTAATTAATTCAAAGCTTAACGGGCAAGTATCATCTGTGATTGCATGCGTTGCTAGAAAGATTTCCTGCGCCTTATCTCTGTAAAACTGGTCAGTTGTGGGGATTGCTGTATATGTATGTGTATCTTATGATTATGTTAGAAAACATCTGCATGCTTTTATGACTGTCACCCATCAGGGATGCACCTCTTGTTCCTCAGATGCTAGTGTGTGAACTAGTATCACAGAACACCATAGCAAACCAGACATAGAGCCTACACTCCCTGACCAATCATCAAACCAAGGATCCTCAAAGCGGAAGCCCGGATTCCAAGACCCCACACTGATTATCAAAGAACATACAACACTACAGATTATTCACCTGTAAACAAGGTCTATCACCACCCAAGACACAAGCCACTGAACCCTTCTACAAGGACAAAAACCCAAAGGAAGGGAGAATTCAACCAAGAAGCCTGGTGTGAATAAGAACTCCATACACACAGACACACACAAAGAAACAAAAATTAACCTAATAATGAAACGTCAGAGAAGCACTGTACAAATGAAGGACCAAGCTAGAGAAACACCACTTCAAATGACAGAGGAGGAGATAGACAAGCTATCTGAAAGAGAATTCAGAAAAACTATACTAATGAGGATGCAAAACACCGAAAACAGAATATTAGAGGAAATTAGTGCATTGAGAAAAGACATGCAGGAAATGAAAAATAAGCAAATAGAGACCACCAACTCAATTGCTGAACTCACAAATACTATAGAAGGTCTCAACAGTAGAGTATCAGAGGCTGAAGAACGGATAAGTGAGCTGGAAGACAGAATGGTGGAAATAAGTGCTGAAGAACAGAACAAAGCCCAAAGAATTAAAAGAACTGAGGATAGCCTCAGAGACCTATGGGACAATATTAAACGCACCAACATTAGAATTATAGGAGTTCCAGAAGAAGAAGAAGAGAAGAAAGACTATGAAAAAATTCTTGAAGAGGTTATAGTTGAAAACTTCCCCAGCATGGGAAAGGAGATAGTCAGCCAAGTCCAGGAAGCACAAAGAGTTCCATACAGGAGAAACCCCAGAAGAAACACACCAAGGCACATACTAATCAAACTAACGCAGACTAAATATAAAGACAGATTACTAAAAGCAGCTAGGAGCAAACAACAAATAACATATAAAGGAAACCCCATACGTTTAACTGCGGATCTCTCAACAGAAACCCTACAGGCCAGAAGAGAATGGCAAGATACATTTAAACGGCTAAAAGAGAATAACCTGCAACCACGAATTCTCTACCCAGCAAGAATCTCATTCAAAATCGATGGTGAAGTCAAAAGCTTCACAGACAAGCAAAAACTAAAAGAATTCTGTACCACAAAACCAGCCCTACAACAAGTGTTAAAGGACCTGATATAGCCAATAAATACAAGAGTAGGAGAAGACTTACAAATCAAACCCCAAATTTCTAAGAAGATGACAATAGGAACATTCGTATCAATAATTACTTTGAATGTAAATGGACTAAATGCTCCAACCAAACGACACAGGCTGGCTGAATGGATCCAGAAGCAAGACCCATATATATGCTGTTTACAAGAGACCCACTTCAGACCTAGAGACACTCATAGACTGAAAGTGAAAGGCTGGAAAAAGATATTTCATGCAAATGGAAATCAAAAGAAAGCTGGAGTAGCAATCCTTATATCAGACAAAATAAACTTTAAAGTAAAGAAGATTCTAAGAGACAAGGCAGGTCACTACATCATGATTAAGGGATCTATCCAAGAGGAAGACATAACAGTCATGAATATCTACGCACCCAACACAGGGGCACCTCAATACATAAGACAGGTACTTTCAGACATAAAAGAAGAAATCAACAATAACACAATAATAGTAGGAGACTTTGACACTCCTCTCACACCAATGGACAGATCAACAAAACAGAAAATTAATAAAGAACCACAAGCCTTAAATGCCACACTGGAAAAGATGGACCTCATCGATATCTTTAGGACGTTCCATCCAAAAGCAGAAGAATACACTTTCTTCTCAAGCGCTCACGGAACATTCTCCAGGATAGACCACATCTTGGGCCACAAATCTAACCTCAGTCAGTTCAAGAAAACCGAAATTATATCAACCATCTTCTCGGACCACAATGCAATGAGACTGGAGATCAACTACCAGAAAAAAAACCCTAAAAACAGGAACACATGGAGATTAAACAATACATACCTAAAAAAACCAACTGATCACTGAGGAAATCAAAGGAGAAATTAAACAATTCCTAGAAGAAAATGACAATGAACACACGACAGTGCAAAACCTATGGGATACAGCAAAAGCAGTTCTAAGAGGGAAATTTATAGCAATACAATCCCACCTCAAGAAACTAGGAAAATATGAAGCAGATGACCTAACCCTCCGCTTAAAACAGTTGGAGAAAGAAGAACAAAAACATCCCAGAGCCAGCAGAAGAAGAGAAATCATAAAGATCAGAGCAGAAATAAATGAGAAAGAAACAAAAGAAACAATAGTAAAGATAAATAAAACAAAAAGCTGGTTCTTTGAAAAGGTAAACAAAATTGACAAGCCACTGACCAGACTCATTAAGATAAAGAGAGAGAAGAACCAGATCAACAAAATCAAAAACGAAAAAGGAGAGATTACCACAGATAATGCAGAAATCCAAAGGATTCTAAGAGACTATTATGAGCAACTCTATGGCAACAAACTGGAGAACTTGGAAGAAATGGACAGTTTCTTGGACAGGATTAATCTCCCAAGACTGAGCCAGGAAGAAACAGAAACTTTGAACAACCCCATCACAAGCTCAGAAATCAACTTTGTGATTAAAAATCTACCCAAAAATAGAAGCCCAGGACCAGATGGCTTCACAGCCGAATTCTACCAAACATTTAAAGAAGAGCTAATGCTTGTCCTTCTAAAACTCTTTCAAAAAATTGCACAGGAAGGAAAACTCCCAAACACATTCTACGAGGCCACCATCACCCTGATACCCAAACCAGGCAAAGACAACACAAAAAAGGAAAACTATAGGCCAATTTCACTGATGAACTTAGATGCCAAGATCCTCAACAAAATCCTAGCAAACAGAATTCAACGACATGTCAAAAAACTCATACATCACGATCAAGTTGGGTTCATCCCAGGCATGCAAGGCTTCTTCAACATCCGCAAATCAATCAACGTGATACACCATATCAACAAGTTGAAAGACAAAAATCACATGATCATCTCAATAGATGCAGAAAAAGCCTTCGACAAAGTACAACATCCATTTATGATCAAAACTCTTCAGAAAATGGGCATAGAAGGAACCTATCTCAACATAATAAAAGCCATCTATGAGAAACCTACAGCGAACATTATTGTTAATGGTGAAAAACTGAAAGCATTCCCTCTAAGATCAGGAACAAGACAGGGGTGCCCACTTTCACCACTGCTATTCAACATAGTCCTGGAAGTCCTAGCAACAGCAATAAGACAAGAGAAAGAAATCAAAGGAATCCAGATTGGAAAGGAAGAAGTCAAGCTCTCTCTTTTTGCAGACGACATGATATTATACATAGAAAATCCCAAAGACACGGTTACAAAGCTACTAGAACTAATCAATGAATTCAGCAAAGTTGCAGGATATAAAGTCAACACACAGAAGTCACTGGCATTCCTATACACAAACAATGAAAAATCAGAAAATGAAATCAAAGAGGCAATCCCCTTCACCATTGCAACCAAAAGAATCAAATATCTAGGAATAAACCTACCCAAAGAAACAAAAGAATTGTACACAGAAAATTACAAGACACTCATGAGAGACATTAAAGAAGACTTAAACAGATGGAGAGATATTCCATGTTCCTGGGTTGGAAGAATCAATATTGTGAAAATGACCATACTTCCAAATATCATCTACAGATTCAATGCAATACCTATTCAACTACCACTGACATTTTTCACAGAACTAGACCAAATAATAACACAGTTCATATGGAAACACAGAAGACCTCGAACAACCAAAGCAATCCTGAGGAAGAAAAATGGAGTTGGAGGGATCAGCCTCCCTAACTTCAGACTCTACTACAAAGCAACAGTTATCAAGACAGTATGGTACTGGCACAAAAACAGATCTATAGATCAATGGAACAAGATTGAGAACCCAGAGATCAACCCACGCACCTATGGGTACCTTATTTTTTATAAAGGAGGAGAAACTATAAAATGGGACAAAGACAGTCTCTTTAACAAGTGGTGCTGGGAGAATTGGACAGCTACATGCAAAAAAATGAAATTGGAACATTCCCTGACGCCATACACTAAGATCAACTCAAAATGGATTAAAGACCTCAATGTAAGACCAGAAACCATCAAACTCTTAGAGGAGAATATAGGCAAAACCCTCAAGGACATCAATCAAAGCAAGATCTTCTCTGACCCACCAACTAAAATAGCAGAACTGAAAAGAAAAATGAACATATGGGACCTCATGAAACTTAAAAGCTTTTGTACAGCAAAAGAAATTACAAAAAAGTTCAACAGACACCGCACAGAGTGGGAGAAAATCATAGCAAATGAAACAACAGACAAAGAATTAATCTCCAAAATCTACAAGCAACTCAGACAACTCAGCACAGGGAAAATGAGCAGCCCAATCAAAAAATGGGAAAAAGATCTAAAGAGACGCCTCTCCAAAGAGGACATACAAATGGTCCAAAAGCACATGAAACGATGCTCAACCTCGCTTATTATCAGAGAAATGCAAATTAAAACCACAATGAGATACCACCTCACACCTGTCAGAATGGCCATCATCAACAAATCGACAGACAACAAATGCTGGAGAGGGTGTGGAGAAAAGGGAACCCTCTTGCATTGCTGGTGGGAATGTAAATTAATACAACCTCTATGGAAGACAATATGGAGATTCCTTAAAAAGCTAAAAATAGAAGCACCCTATGACCCAGCAATCCCACTATTAGGCCTATATCCTGATGAAATCAAAACTGAAAGAGGCACCTGTACCCCAATGTTCATTGCAGCTCTCTATACAATAGCCAGAACATGGAAGCAACCTAGATGTCCATCGACAAATGAATGGATCCAGAAGCTCTGGTACATATATACAATGGAATACTACTCAGCTGTTAAAAGAAATGCAGAAGACTCAGTCCTAATGAGGTGGCTGGCTTTAGAACCTATCATAAAAAGTGAAGTAAGTCAAAAAGAGAAAGACAAGTATAGTATACTAACTCATATATATGGGATCTAGTAAGATGGTCATGATAACACATGCAGTGAACTCATGAAAAAACAGAGAATAGACATAAAGACATTGTGGAGACCGAACAATGGGAGGGAGTAACATGGGAACCTATACTGTCATGTGTAGAAAAGATAGCTATTGTCATTGTGCTAGGGGAATAGGAGTACCTACAACCACTTGGAGCAATGGTCTGGAGGGATGGGGGGGGAACCTGGGTGGGGGGAGGGCCAAGGGATATGCATCTGATTGATCTGGGAACATACATGTACAAAAATAAATAAATAAATAAATAAATAAAAAGAATGACCTGAAACTAATTGTTTTTGAAGTGCATCCATTGATGTTATTTCATGTTCTTAATAATAACAATTGGGGCTTCTCTGGTGGCTCAGGCAGTAAAAACTCGGCCTGCAATGCAGGAGACCCAGGTTTGATTCCTGGGTCAGGAAGGTACTCTTTAGAAGGGAAAGGCTACTCTCTCCGGTACTTTTCCCTGGAGAATCCCATGGACAGAGGAGCCTGACAGGTTACAGTCCATAGGGTGCCAAAGAGTCACACATAACTGAGTGACTAACACTACTACTACTAAAGATAGCATGTGGGGGAGGTCTGGTTCATATATAGTCTTAAGGCATTTTAAAATGTTTTTCTCTCTTGCAATATATAAACAAATTTAAGTTATAAAAACATATCTTGTTCCTATACATTTAAAAAATACAGTAACTGGATTTTAGTTTCAAAATTTTGCTAAACTTACAAATCAGTTGTTTTAACGTCATATGAGTCTTCAAACTGTGGATACATGTAATGGAGCCCAGGCTTTCTAGATATCATTTATATACTGTATTGAAACATGACATTAAATGAAAAGTAGATGGAAACAGAATTGTAAACCAAGTATCTGGACTCACTGTAAAATACTATATATATATCCCTGTGTTCCTTATGTACTTCTAGTAACTTTCAGAGAAAATTCCTTTATTTATTTTATATCCATCTTTTAGTATCAAGTACAGTGTACAGTACAGAGTAAGTACTGGTAACTGTTTATATCTGGAAGATATCTTGGCATTTGGCATTATAGAAGAATACTTTTCTATGGCTAATTTGAATTTCCCATTTTGTAAAAGTTCTAATTTGAAGTTCCCATTTTGTAGAAGTTCAACTGTTACGAAAGTCAGCTGTATGGAGTTGAAAACAAAAGAAAGGTATTATATGTGAAATGGGGAATTACCAGCGTTTGTCTCTTTGCCTTGGGCAATCTTAGTATGTGGTTTTAACAGACAGGAACAATCAGTTGTATATTAGATATTAAACTATCCTATTAGGCATCTACAGTGACCTCTGGGGCATCACTGGTGATATCAGGAAGTCACACTCCTTGTATAAATTGTTAGGATGCACCTTTGTTCTATAAAATGGCAAATGTCAGTGCGCTTCTTTCTTTCCTGTCTAAGCCTTCATGTGTTAATTCTAAAAAATCATTACTAAGCTATATTTGCTACCCGAGTATGGCTTTTCAGATACCTAGACAGAGGATCTAGAGATAAGTAGCAAGCAATTTCATTCTTTACTTCCCACCGAGCTTTGCTATTGCTGCTGAAATGGTATGTGACCTTTGTATCGCCTAGTCACAGCAGGGTAACTTGAAAGGACATTTGACTGGAGTTAACATTAGGCCCTTCAACTTTCAGGTTACTTTCCACATAAGACGGAGTATACACAGTGTTGTTGGCTGAGCACAAACTGACTCCCCCACCCCCTTTTTTAGGTCAAATAAAATTTTCAGTATTTTTGTTCAAAAGTACTATCTGGAGCTAGCATTGCCTCAATTTATTCATTTTCCTTTGGAAACAAATTCTTTATGAACATACCAATAAGTCGGAACACTTTATTTCTATTAGATGTACTTGGCTTATATTTTATCAGATGGGGTTTTTGAGGATGAGAAGCATGTGTTCTTCGTTATTAACATCCACAGGATTTGTTTTATATTAGTTGTATTATTTTAGTTGTAAAACATCAGAAAGGAAGTGGTTTGATTTTTATGTCTATTTTACATGAGTCTTAATATTACTGTTTCAAGAATGGTATTTACATATTATTATTATGAATACAGTCAGGAACAGCTCATAGTCCTGATCATTTTTTTATATGGCAAGCATGTATTTGTGCACATGTAAATCTTGTTAAACTGCGGATTCTGATTTGGCAACTGTGAGGCAGGTCTGAAAATCTGCATCTCAACAAGCACCTGGGTGATATTCATGTTGCTTGTCTATGGATCACATGATAGTCATGTGAAGTAGGTTCTCATTTTTCAGATGAGGAAGTTGTAGTGAGATGAAATAATTTGCCCAACATAGCACAATTAGCGTTTGCCAGTGTTGAGACTCAAAATGATTTCTATTTGTTGCCAAGGCTCATCACTAACCAATGGTTCTAAGAGTTGATTGAGAAAAAAATACTCATTTTCTCTCCCCTGACTGTTGCAGATTTTGTAAAGTATGATATAAATGAGCTAGAAGAGAAATGAAATGGAAGCTTGTGTGTGTGTTATTTCCTAGACAATTATGCTGCAAACTTTTAGTGATTAACAATTCGTGAGCTCCTTACTACAGATTCAGAGAAATTTTTAGTGTAATTTCTATATAAAGGGGAAAAACTCAAAGTTCCAAACAAGGAGAAGTTTTAAAATGCTAAAGATTGGAATCTGAATAAATTCAGCAGGTATACAAAAGTATTAATATTATATCAGAGATAAAACATTGGATATTAGGTGGTAGGTCAACAGTCAAAACCACTTCATCGCTTTTGGTGCCATGGAGTTCCCTTGCTATCTTGTTGATCAGATTTCAATCTCTGAGGAACCTCTGAAAGCCCATTTCTCTCAAATCTTATGCCCAGCCTTTAGAAGGCTGCTGCAGTGCACTCTTCAGTGAAGGCTGAGTGCTTTGTGAGGAATTTCTGTGAACTCTTCTGCCTTGCTCTCAGTTTTTAGTGAGCTGTTATAAGTGTGAGAGTATTGACAGAATTATTGTGGCAGAATGCTGATAAGCAGGAATGATTTTGATGTGAGACAACTGAGCTTGCCCTTGCAAGCTAGGATTTTGCTTGATAGAAGTGATCATAGCAGGACCCTAATCCATATGCTTTAATATTTAGTTTTATAAAGATCATTTACTTTACCTTAGCACATCCCTAGAAAGACTGATCCTTAGCTTATGTGCTTTTCTTTTACTTTTAAAATATTTTATAATGAAATTTTTATTATCAGATATGTACTATTTTATAAATTTCCTGAAAAAATATAATTTTGTCTGACATAATTCACATTTCAGTAAACATTTTCTTCTTGTGTTTTGTTTAAACTCACTGAGATTACCATTGTATTTTGATAGAAATAGCACAAGATATAATAACCATAGGTAACATTTAAGAAAGGTTTATTACATTTCAGGGGAGTAGGAAATGGCAACCTACTCCACTATTCTTGCCTGGAGAATCCCATGGACAGAGAATGCAGTCCAGCGGGCTATGGTCCATGGGATCACAAAGAGTCGTATGTGACTGAAGCAACTTAGCACAGCACGACAGTACTACATTTCAGAGGGTTGTCTAAATGCTTTATTGGAACAATCTCTTTTACAATAAAACATTTTTAATGTAGGAAATAATACTATGGGATTTTATGGGCAAGAGAATGAAAACTTAGAAGAGGCATATGATTTTTTAAAAATTGTATTTATTGGGCTTCTCCTGGTGGTCCAGTGGGTAAGGACACTGCCTTGCAGTGCAAGGGGCGCCAGTTCGATCCCTGGCCTGGGAAGATCCCACGTGCCATGGAGCGGCTGGACCGATGTGTCCAATTACGGAGCCAGAGCTCTGGAGCGCATGCTCTGCGACGACAGATGCCACTGCGATGGGAGGCCCACAGGAGCCAAAGAACAAAGATGGATGAAAATAGAGAAATGAAAGATGAATAGAAGTGGCCCTCCCTCTCCCCTCTCTCCCCAGCCCGACCCCTGCCCCAAAATAAATAAATCTTTAAAAAAAAAATTATTTATTTATTTTTGGCTATTCTGGGTTTCCACTGCTGCTGTAGGCTCTTTCCTAGTTTTAGGGAGTGGGGCTGCTCTCTAGTTGAGGTGAGCATGCTTCTTGTTGTCGTGACTTCTCTTGTTGTGGAACTCGGGCTCTAGGGCCCACAGGCTTCAGTAGTTGCAACACATGGGCTCAACAGTTGTGGCTTCGAGGCCCTAGAGCACAGGCTCCATAGTTGTGGCTCATGGGCTTAGTTGCTCCGCAGCATGTGGGATCTTCCCAGATCAGGAATCGAACCCTTGTCTCCTGCACTGGAAGGTGGATTCGTCACCAGGAAAGCCCCGAGGCATATGATTTATGCAAAGTGACATGGCCAGCAACTGATTAAGTCAGGATCCTAACATGGTTTACTCCAGCTAGCAGTCAGACATGCTCATCACTCAGTTCTGTTGTTTTTTGCCAGTAGAAGGAGATAAAATCAGCAAGTCACCTGTAGACTATCTTTACTGTGATCTTATAATGAAAATAGCACTGCTGATAGAAAAGATCCTGTCATGGTACTAGCTTCTGCTATCACCTTGAATATTATACATTATTATCACTGCTAAGTGTTTATATGATGTCTGATAAAAATGGTGTTTAACTTCTCTCGTTTTCTGTAACTCTTCACATACCTGTTTGGCACTAGCTAATCCATTTTGTATCAGCTATTTTTGTACTTCTTTTCTTCTTTAAGTGAGAAAGAGTATTCAGATTTCCATACCTAAAGCATAGTTTTTAAAAATATTCCACCAATTTAATTAAATCAGTTGGTTAAAAAAATGTTTCCTCAAAATAGGATTGATAAGGTATTTTTCACTAATTTATGCACATCAGTTTTACTTAATATTCAGGGTAAGCTGAAGAAAAGCAAAACAGTCATCGACAATATTCATATGCACTTAATAATATAGTATTTCAGGCTTTTCTCTTAGCTCAAGAAAGAAGGGGGTCAACACCGGGAAATTGTAGCTTTTCTCTTGCTGTTATGAAATACTTGCCTCCTGTATAATCACATGTTTTGCAGCCTGACTTTCTCTTCTGGTCTTTGCTCCAATATCATCTCCTCTGTGGGACTTTTTATAATTACATTATCTGAAGTAATACCCCTCTTTATTCTCTGTGTTTTCAATAGTGCTTCTGCAGTGCAGGGTCCATCTTCTTACTAGAAGTCTTAGCTCTCTGGAACTTTGACTTCTCACTCTACTTTGAAAGTGACATCAGGATTTCCTCTTATATAAGCAGTGTCTAGCCTTTGTTTGGGGAGAGCTCTCAGATTCACTTCTAGTATATGCCCAAAGATTCGTGCTTCCTGCCTAAGTCCTTTTCCCAGATGGTATGGGAGCTGAAGGGGACAATGCAAGTTGAGAATAGCTTCACATTAATAGGGCTGATGAGAATGTAGGAACAGAGTTCAAGAGACTTAAGCTGAGAGGTGAAAGTGGTGACAATAACAAAGCAGGTATCAGAACAAGATGAGAGTGATGTAAACAGAAAATCTAGGTAGGTAATCATGAGAACAGAAGAGTGAAAGTTAACTGAGTAGAGCCTGGGCAAATACCTAGAGATTCATGTTAGTTTGCTGATTTATGTATGTGTCAGTTATAATGTGATCAACCCCAAGACAAAAACTGCTAGGAATATGCACAATGTGTACAGTGTTAGGTATTTAAAATATTTACCTTATTATGATGTTGTAAGTTTAATAAGTGAAGGAAGTATAACAGAAAATCAGGCCCAGTTCTATGTGATTTCAATGCTTATGGTCATGGTGCTCATTGGTGTGGTGTTAATTTGATTGGGGCTTAAGTGTCAGGTAATCGTTGCAGGCAGAGGTGACTGGTGAGATGGGAAGAGATGCACACAGGACCGACATAGACTATCATTACGGACTGAAATGTAGGAACTTGGGGAATGTTAGAGGAATAAAATGGCATTTTTTATTCGCTGTTATTAACTCAGACTCAATTTGACATGTGTAAATCTAAACAAAAAATCTTGACTGTATTTTGCCTATATTGCAGAGCATACATAAGATTTGATAATGCCAGAAACAAAACTTGAATACCAGCATCTGTAGATTACTAAGTTTATAAGAGGGAAAAAAAAAATCTTAAGGTTTTTCTGACTCTAATCACCAATTCAATAAGCACTTAGGTGTAGCTTATTTGAACAAACATTTATGGAATTCCTATGTGATAGAAATTGTGTTCAAAGATGGAGTTGTGAAGATAAATAAGATAGTCCCTCTAGGGACCTTGAGTACTGGGAGAGACAGATTGGTAGATAATTAAAATGCAGCCTTCTGCATGTACTGTTAGAAGCATGTTCTCACCAATATTGATATTTCTGGGCAGCTGCAATTATTCTTCAAACCAAAAAGGAATTGTTTTATTGTTAAGGAAAAGTACCTCTGATTTCTAGGATTTTAGTGTTTGTATTTATTTTGTTTGAGCAAGAAATTGTACCTTTTTGGTTTACATTCACAGAACTTTAGACTTTAAAAATAATTTATAAATACTAAGGAATAACTTGAGAACTGGCTACTGAATGCATTTTTAAGTCAAAGAGAAATAAAGATAATCATAATAGAAAATGCTGTTGGATATAAATAAGGATTCGTATGGCTAAATTCGTATTTTTTGCCTTATGTCATTGTATTCCAAGTCTTCGCTGCACAGCTTTCAGTTTCACAGGCTTTCTTCCACATATCTAGTGGAAGCACAGTGATTGATTCTTATTGTTGTCCTTGGTTGATGTCAGGGTGGTTGCCTGCCAGCTCATGTGTGTTTGAGTGGCATAAAATGAACAACTTACTTCGGACATAAGTGTCCTACAGGTCAGTGTTTCTAAGTGACATCAAGGGCAGATAAGCCAACAATAGTTTGATTCTTTGGGAGACATTTATGTGACATTTGAGAGCAGCCACGATCTTTGGAAGACTCCCTATTGAATAAATTAATACTTGTATGTGAAGTAGGAATTTGAGCTTAGGGATGTCAACAAAAACCAGAACCCATGATTCTATAGTAATAATTTTTGCTTTGTGTATGATAAAGTGGCTGTAGCAGTAATAGCAATGAGATGCCACATCACTTAGTTGCTCGTCAGGCATATATATTTGAAGTCAATAGGATACAGATACAAGCATGGCTAATATTCTGTAGAGGGAACCACAAAATAGATATTGCAGTTTCTGTGACTAAGGGCTTTATCTTCATATCTAGATGAACTATCAGAGAATAGGACAGTGTCAATCATTATTTGTCACATCTACTGCTATACTTTGTTAAAAATCTAACTTGATGGACTATAAAAATGACGATTTACTCCATATGTTTTACATGGAGCAATAATTATCGTTGAAATCTGAACATACAAGGGCTGTTTTCTCAGGGTGAACATGCCTCAGATCTACATAGAGGGAGAAAAGAAGTTTAGAGATGAAGCTATAATGGGTGAGTGACCCAGTAAGTACTGAAGGGACTGTAATGTGTTCATGTTGTACAAGGTTCTGTGTGTGGGGAATGAGGAACTAGGTGGGAATTTTGAAGAGTGTCACGGGGATAGTTGCGCTGAAGCTTTAGGAAGAGAAGACTGAGGGCACACCACACATCTTGTGGCATTGGACTGGAGTCTTCATCAGGGTGATCACACCCAAAGGAGGGAGACACACAGGATTATGGAGAAAAGAGACTGCCAGGTTTTAAGTCATTAAGTCGGGTCCTAGAGACTAATCCTGTTCTGGCACCAATTTCCCTTTCAGTTTAAGCAATTGACTTTAAAAAAATTCCTTTATTTGGCTATGTCAGGTCTTAGTTGTGGCACATGGGATCCTTTATTATAGCGCATGAACTCTCTAGTTATGGTACACAGGCTCAGTGGTTGTGGTACATGGGCTTAGTTGCTCAGAGGCAGGTGAGATCTTAATTCCTCGACCAGGGATCGAACCCATGTTCCCTACATTGCAAGGTGGATTGTTAGGGTAAACTGAACCACCCTAAGCAATTGACTTTTAAAAAATAAGCCTCACTTTTGTCCTCTGTAAAATGGTCTGCTTTATGTATGAGAGAGGTTTCAGATTTAACTCAATGATTCATAGATTGTTTCCCTGGTTATACTGAGAAAAGAACAAAAGAAAAGGAATTTAGGTTGTTACATGTGGGTTTATGGTTAGAAATAAAGGCACATTTCCTGGAATTGAGAAGGACTCAGTATTGGGAAACATTTCTAAGTGAAACCAAGATGCCGCTGTTTGAGCAGATGAGTGAAAAGTGTTTGATTTTCAAAACTGCTGATAGAGGCCATACTAGACTTTGGTCCAGTGTCTTGGTGTGGTGGGGGAGGGGACTAGACACAGTCATCTGTGCTGAGAATCTTTTTGCTAAGAAAGTCTGCCGTTCTCAGAAAACAAACTCTGTAATTGCACTGTTAACTTTCCGATTGAGTATAGTTTCCCTCCATTTTGCACAGAAATTTCTCGTCAGAACTACAATTATCTACTCACATTTTAGCTTTTAGTCTTGCAACTTAGTTACTGTGTTAGTCACTCAGTTGTGCCTGACACATTGCGACCGCATGGACCCCGCCAAGCTCCTCTGTCCGTGGGATTCTCCAGGCAAGAATACTGGAGTGGGGCTACCATTTCCTTCTCCAGGGGATCTTCCAGACCCAGGGATTGAATCTAGGGATTCCATTTCACAAATCTGCTTTGCAGGCAGATTCTTTATGGTCTGAGCCACCAGGGAAGTCCTCCATTTTGCACAGAAGCCTTTTCATCAGAACTACGGTTATCTTTATCTTAAATTTTAGCTTTTAGTCTTGCAACTTAGTTACTCTCAAGATAAAAACAAAATTGGAAAACTGCCTTGTTAAAACCGAAGCGCATGGTTTAATATACATCCCCGCTAGGTGGCACTCTAACTATATAAGAAGTACCCAGTTAAAAATCAGTAATATTGACTTGATATATGAAACATTTCACTTACTTCCTGTTTTAAAATTATAATCCCCTTACCACCCCAAAGTCTAGCTATCAGAACACTTGAACTTTTTATATGTGGTTTAGAAAATTGTCAAGTTCAGTTATTTTGTTGGGCATTCAATAATTCATAAGGCCTCTTAATATATCAACAAGCAAAATTCAATAAATACATGAGTGGTATAAAATATTTATGTTGGTTCAGTTGGGCTTTTGTAAAGAAGTTGTAAGTTTTTAAACTTTACAATGAGATAGGTGATGTAAGAAGTTTTAAAGTGTTTTAAAAATATAAAGGAGGGTACTTCCCTAGTGGTACAGTGGATAAGAATCTGCCTGCAGTGCAGGGAGCGTGAGTTGGATCCCTGATCCAGGAAGATTCCACATGCCACAGCTGTAGGAGCCCGCGCGCTCGAGAGCCTGTGTTCCACAACCGAAGAAGCCACACAATGAAAAGCCTGCGCACTGCAACCAAAAGCAGCCCCTACTCACTGTCATTAGAGAAAGGCTGTGTGCTGCCCCGAAGACCTAAAAATAATAAATTATTAACAAAAATGGAAGGGAGGTGTGAAAAGAAAAGCTTCCACTGTGAAATAAGCCAGAAAGACGACGGCTCTGCATCCCCATTGCTATACCTCGGTGTATTGGTTGCTTATAGCACTGGGAATATTAAATGGAAATAAATGCATTTTAAAACAATTTCTATAGATGTCCCCTTCAAAGATCTCATCCCCAAAGATGAGTGCTTGCCCTCCCTCCACCTGCTTGACTTTCAGGAGCTTGACTTTCCCTGATAAACAATGGATTATTGATGTGTGTGTATATTAGTCAACAATAGGAAGCTTTGAAAGTTAGACTGCAAAGTCACCATTTCCACTTCCAGAATGACTAAATACCAGAAACCAAAACCAAGTTAATATGTGGTTTAGCTTAGTTGAGCTGAGGGGGAAAACAAAAACATTAAAAAGTGCATTGAAAGACTGATTCCTTTTTAAGAAATAAAACAAAAGACACTTAGCCAAGTAGCAAAGATGCCAATATTTAGGTCTGGTTTTCAACAGAAACAAGAGTCCAAATTAAAAGCAGAAAAAAAATAGGAAATAAAAAGTCAAACAGTGTACATTTTCTTTTCTAAAGTTATTATTCTAAAATTAATACCCATAGAATAATGACTTTCATATACATTGATAAATTCTAGAAAGTTAAATCAGAATATGAATGCATCCTGAATAAACATCTGATTTTAAAATATAGAATTTAAAGTTAGACAGTTTAGGAAAAAAGTAAATACTTTGTTTCAAGGATTAATTTTACTTTGTCTTTTAGTAAATTATACCAAGTCATTTGGAATATGATTGTCTATTAAAATTATGTACACACTTAACTTACAAAAACACACTGATTGGCACCTATGGTTTGCTTACCCTTCTGAAGTAATTTATTTACTCCTTCCTCTATTCTGTTAACATTTTCAATTCCTTATTAAAGTTTGCCTCTCCGTGGCTAAATTTTATGGGTGGCATGCAGTAGATACCTGTTAAATGTGTAAACTGATGATGAAGAGACATTACTTTACACAGATAAGTAAACATGAAATTGAAATTTATAATGTAGTAGAAAGGATTAAAAATTTCTCTTCCAAATGATCTTAATATTCCCCTTAGCTTGACTAAACTTTTCATAGGTTTCTTTCTGACAGTGGGCTCCTTTCTTTTTCTTTGAACATTTACTTTAAAAATTTGGAATTCTAAATTCTTGGCCTAATTCTTCTCTCAACTTCTGGCCAGTGTTATGGCCCAGGAATGTCTTTTTTTAGGACCTGGGAGTCATTGCTTTGAAATGTAGTCTTATGTATTCCAGTGTTCATTGCAGCACTGTTTACAATAGCCAGGAAATGGAAGCAGCTTAAATGTCTACCAGCAGAGGAATAGATCAAGAAGATGTGGTACATAAATACAGTGGAGCACTAATTATAAAAAAGGAAAAAATTGTGCCACTTGAGAAGACATACATGAACTTAGTGACTGTCATACAGAGTGAAGTAAGTCAGAAAGAGAAAAATATAGTATCACTTATATGTGGAATGTAGGAAAATGATACAGATGAACTTATTTGCAAAACAGAAATAGAAACACAGATGTGAAAAAAAAAGACACTTAGCCAAGTAGCAAAGATGCCATTTTTTAAAAAATTAAAGTAGGAAATAAAAAGTCAAACAGTGTACATTTTCTTTTCTAAAGTTATTATTCTAAAATTAATACCCATAGAATAATGACTTTCATATACATTGATAAATTCTAGAAAGTTAAATCAGAATATGAATGCATCCTGAATAAACATCTGATTTTAAAATATAGAATTTAAAGTTAGACAGTTTAGGAAAAAAGTAAATACTTTGTTTCAAGGATTAATTTTACTTTGTCTTTTAGTAAATTATACCAAGTCATTTGGAATATGATTGTCTATTAAAATTATGTACACACTTAACTTACAAAAACACACTGATTGGCACCTATGGTTTGCTTACCCTTCTGAAGTAATTTATTTACTCCTTCCTCTATTCTGTTAACATTTTCAATTCCTTATTAAAGTTTGCCTCTCCGTGGCTAAATTTTATGGGTGGCATGCAGTAGATACCTGTTAAATGTGTAAACTGATGATGAAGAGACATTACTTTACACAGATAAGTAAACATGAAATTGAAATTTATAATGTAGTAGAAAGGATTAAAAATTTCTCTTCCAAATGATCTTAATATTCCCCTTAGCTTGACTAAACTTTTCATAGGTTTCTTTCTGACAGTGGGCTCCTTTCTTTTTCTTTGAACATTTACTTTAAAAATTTGGAATTCTAAATTCTTGGCCTAATTCTTCTCTCAACTTCTGGCCAGTGTTATGGCCCAGGAATGTCTTTTTTTAGGACCTGGGAGTCATTGCTTTGAAATGTAGTCTTATGTATTCCAGTGTTCATTGCAGCACTGTTTACAATAGCCAGGAAATGGAAGCAGCTTAAATGTCTACCAGCAGAGGAATAGATCAAGAAGATGTGGTACATAAATACAGTGGAGCACTAATTATAAAAAAGGAAAAAATTGTGCCACTTGAGAAGACATACATGAACTTAGTGACTGTCATACAGAGTGAAGTAAGTCAGAAAGAGAAAAATATAGTATCACTTATATGTGGAATGTAGGAAAATGATACAGATGAACTTATTTGCAAAACAGAAATAGAAACACAGATGTAGAGCACAAACAAACAATGTAGAGAACAATTGTATGGATACCCAAAGGGGAAGGGGACTGTGAACTGGGAGATTGGGACTGACATGTATACACTTCTATGTATAAAATAGAGAACTAATGAAAGTCTGCTACAGAGCACAGGGATCTCTACTCAGTAGTGACCTAAATGGTATGGAAATTTCAATAAAAGAGGGGATATGTATATGAATAGCTGATTTACTTTCCTATACAGCAGAAACTAGTACAACATTGCAACTATGCTCCAATAAAATCTAATTTAAAATAAACAAACAAACAAACCTCTCTGTCTCCCAGTCTCCATGGGAGGGCAGATCAGTTAGATAAGTACAGCTTATCACACACTGGTGGCCAGAACACATTGACCACCCTCCCCACAAAAGTCCTTCCTTCACAACCTTTCTACTAGTTCACCTTAGTGGTTAAAAAACTTGCTTGCTTTGGTGTCAGTCATGTCGAGTTCAGTCTCTCTACACTAGTGTAGTAGTCTTGCATGAAGTATTCCTTGCTGTTTAATCTAGTTGGTGCAATTTTCTTTGATCCTGGTTTCATTGATAAGAATCAAATGGATATTGGAACACGAAATATGCTATACTAGGTCACACTGATGGTCATCTTGGTCATTGTTAAATCTCTTACAGTGGCATCAGGGGTGTTTGATTTTTCTTATGAATATAAACTTAATATGTTTAGAATATACTGTTACCACTTTTATAATTTTTAATGTGTAATCTTCTCTTGCAGAGATATCATCAGAAGTATTATAAAAGATAACTTATCCAGTAATAATGTTAACAAAGATCTGGTGTGTGTGTATGTGTGTACAGACCAGGTATGTGATAGGGACAAAGAAAGCATTCTGAGAGGTAAATCAGAATTAGAGGAGCATTTCTGCAGAGTACAATGCAACATTTTAAGGGTCTCACAACCCATATGCTTGAAATTAAGTGGGGAATAGTTTAGAGTAGTTCTGTGGTTGATAATTTGAGGACTCGGATTTAGGAATCCCACATGCTTGATAGTCATGCTTTATAGCATTACTTCTGAAAACATTTCTCTAAAGCTTTAAGGAGTAAGTTGAATTCTGTGTTTCCAGTATTTGTTAAAGTTTTATACATGATGATACAGACTTTGATCAAATATTCCCAGATGCTCCCTTAATGTAGCTCCTTAGTTCTAAAGAGATCAGATCTTCTGATAAGATTTCTAAAGAGCAACTAACTATGAATTTTCATCTTGGAAGAAAAGGAAGCTTCTGTTTCTCCATTCCCCTGAACTCAGCAGTCAATATTATAATATAGCTTTTTGGTTTCCTTTTGTTTCTTTAATTCTATTTTGGCCTTATTTTCAAGTCTTGGCTAGAGGCTGACCAGTTCTTGATTAGCTGATTAAGTCCACACCCCAATCACTTCTCTTACTGTACTTTCATACTCCAAGCCCATTATACACACAATCTAATTGTCTCAGAGCCAGCTACAGACATCTGGGGATAACCTCTATGCCCCTGAGTTGGGAAACTAACTTTATGCGAATGAACTAATCCACAGGAATCCCTAGAAATCTAAATAACTTGGAGTCCCATATAAACTGCCTTCTGTAGCTTGTCCTTACCCTCTTCCAGGATTCAATGCTCACTGTGGCTTTGGTTGACCGACTTCTCTCCTTTGGAGCATAAGTAATGGAGTTCTGCAGTTCATCTACTTGTGTAACTACTGTGTGTTGTGTCCTACTGTTAAAGAATCTTCAAATCTTGTAAAAGATCGGTGAAGTCAGTAAATCCTGTGCTCTCTGCGCTCACACCATTGATATGACACCATCACTGACTAGTGCTTTATTCTTTATGGTCTATGCCATGTGATCAGGTCACTTTTTCCATTTTTTTATGATTATTGTCTGTCAGCGTCTATATTGTATCTTTGTCTTATTTCAAAAATATCAAATACTCATTGCCATAAGATATTTTCTATTTCCATGTCATTCCAACTTTGGTAATTCCAATTTTAGTAATTAAGATTATTTAGTAATTAAGAATCCTTAATATTAAGTCTTTTAGTACCTTGTTCTCAGAATTCCTCAAACTTCCCAGTCACATTTAATTTAAAAAATCAACCATTCATCTTCATCATCGTCCTTTCTTTAGACAATTTGTGGGATATTCACACTTTTAAGATCTTATACTACAGAAGTTCTTCTCTACTGTCCAACTTAGATTTGTTTAATTAAATTCAGTCAACAATGCTCTTTAGAATATATGCATTTTTTTTTAAATCAAGCAGGGAGCAGAGATAAGAGATATTTTATTTATGTCTCATATACATGTATATATAATTTTACCCTTGTTTTTAAATAACTTATAATCTGAAAGAAGAGATACGTAGGCAAATGACAGCATTACCAGGCATAACTTACACCAGTCATAAATTAGGTGAAAACCAAGAACTCAAGAGAGTAACTGTAGCTATTAGAAAGAAACATCATGAACTCACTTCTACTTACCTTCCTTAATTGCCTTACCTTTTTCACTTACTATTTCACTTACCAGTTTATATTTCCTATTTTCCTAGTACACTACCTTCTTACTTGCCTCAATAACCATTAGAACACAGATATTTCCAGAATATCTTGGGCAACATACTGTTAATGAAATATATACATTTCAGGGGGGTAATTGCCCAAGATGTCAAATCTGTAAGTATCATTAATGTCATTGGAGTGCCAAGGTACTCTTGGAAATACAAGGTGATAGAAACAGATGCAGTTAATGGAAATTCTCTAAGGGGAGGATATTGTATGTGGCTTCATACTGTATGCAGGAATATTGGTTACGTCCTTTGTTTTGGCTTCAGTGAAATCATGGCCATTCTGAAAAGGAGAATTGGTCCAGTGAACTGCAGGCATTTTTTTTTTCTGTAGTTGGGGATGCATGTTTGAGGCCTGAGCTTAACTGACTTCTTGAAACAATAAACAATATTCTCTTAATTCTTCCTTTCCCAGCGTGGCAGTCAGCTTTTCTTCTGAACATGGATTTAAAAGCTGTTTTAAAAATACTCTGTTTGAAGCCTTATTTAGGTGCTCAGATGCTTCATCCCAGCCCCGAGCACACAGAACTTCCTGCGTTAGCCTTCAGTTATGCTTACTCTGTCCCTCCCCAGAGATTGAGTAACAGAATATAAATGATTGAATCAGAAATAAAATGAATCCTCATGACTAAGCTGAGCTCTTTAGAAACAAAGTAACATTTTGGAGAACTATGAAAAAAAATCTATTTTATGGAAAGTAAATTTTCTCTAAAATATGCACACAGATACACATACCTGCCTATCTATGCAAACTACTTTAATGGAGTTCAGATTGTATGTCTGCCTAAGCTTTCTTATACCAAACTGAGTTTTCTAGTTGACTATGAGCTTATAAAAGTAATTTTGTATGAATACTATTTGCTACTAAACCAGGATTGCATTGAATTATATCCCTCTTAAACATTTTTGCTTTATTCCTCTCTTGTTACTACAAGAAATATTTACTTAGGTATAATTCTCTTGTCCATGTAGAATTAAATCCATATATTTCTGTTGGTTGTTCACATGACCTGTGATGAAAATGTAAAAATATGTGACTGTATCCATAGAAACAGGTGGGAGGCTTACATCAATATTTTATCATACTGACAACCAGCAATTTCAGTGATTACATTTTCTGTATCAAACTTGATCAAGAGTGCACATAAGGATTATAGAGAGATTTAATCTGTTTTCTTTACTTGTAAGTGAAAATAGGAAAATTTTGAAGGAAAAAGATTTACTTCCAAGTATTTTTAGAGTGTTTTGTGGTATGAAAATTTACAGTACCATTCAGGTTGTGGTCTTCAGTGCAACTGAATTTGGGTACAATAGTGTACAAAGCTCCTTTTCTCAGTTTGGCCACCTCCATTTGTTACTTAAAATAAAAATGTTTCGGATATAACCTATTGATAGGTATTTTAATAAATTTAGATGATTTTTTAGTACATGTTGAAGTTTAAGAATCAGAGCCCTAGGGGAAATTTTTTTTTAACTTTGAAAATACAGTAAGATTGCAGGTATACAAAACATAGTGCAAATGATTTAAGGCTCTTCAGGAATTCAAAGGAGACTTTATCAAATGAAACAGTTCATTGAAATAATAGCATCATATAAGAAAAATAAGCCATGAAATAAAATAGGAGCAAGAATTAAAAGAAGCAAACAAGTAGGCACAATATGGTAGGTTTTTTTTTTTTTTTTTTTTGATTTCTGCTTTAAATAAAAGGTATATTTTGCTAGGGTGTATTCTCAAAGTTTCTTATGAAGATTAAGCTTTCTAGGATAGATATCTAAATTGAGTTGCAGAGAAACAGTTTTAGGCTGCTGATCTTAGCCTGAAAGACCTATGGTTCTATATTATCTTCTTGACCCAGGGATGGAACCTGGGTCTCGCATTTTGCAGGCAGATTCTTTACTGTCTGAGCCACCAGCGAAGTCCCTATATTACTATGTAATGATCTTATTTGAAGTACAGTTTTTTAAATCTGTAATGTCTAAGGAAAAGAACACATCAATATTCTCAGAGGCTATTTATTTCTCATAGATTAAGGTTTAGAAAAATTCTCAGAGAATAAAAATTTTTCCTATTTCCCATTTAAAAATGATTTTTAGCTCCATAGCTGTACTTGTAAAAGCATTACTGGGAGTAACTGGAATGTAGAATATTTGAACAAGGCAGTCGAAGGGAGAAGTAAATCCGATTTTCATATTGCAAATGCTAGCTTCATTGAATACTCTAAAAATATATTGTTGCTGCCCAATACTAAAGGGAAGTATTTTGTAGACAGAACTATACTTTTCTATCCCAGAGGAAAAAGATTTACTTCCAAGTATTTTTAGAGTGTTTTGTGGTATGAAAATTTACAGTACCATTCAGGTTGTGGTCTTCAGTGCAACTGAATTTGGGTACAATAGTGTACAAAGCTCCTTTTCTCAGTTTGGCCACCTCCATTTGTTACTTAAAATAAAAATGTTTCGGATATAACCTATTGATAGGTATTTTAATAAATTTAGATGATTTTTTAGTACATGTTGAAGTTTAAGAATCAGAGCCCTAGGGGAAATTTTTTTTTAACTTTGAAAATACAGTAAGATTGCAGGTATACAAAACATAGTGCAAATGATTTAAGGCTCTTCAGGAATTCAAAGGAGACTTTATCAAATGAAACAGTTCATTGAAATAATAGCATCATATAAGAAAAATAAGCCATGAAATAAAATAGGAGCAAGAATTAAAAGAAGCAAACAAGTAGGCACAATATGGTAGGTTTTTTTTTTTTTTTTTTTTGATTTCTGCTCAAATAAAAAGGTATATTTTGCTAGGGTGTATTCTCAAAGTTTCTTATGAAGATTAAGCTTTCTAGGATAGATATCTAAATTGAGTTGCAGAGAAACAGTTTTAGGCTGCTGATCTTAGCCTGAAAGACCTATGGTTCTATATTATCTTCTTGACCCAGGGATGGAACCTGGGTCTCGCATTTTGCAGGCAGATTCTTTACTGTCTGAGCCACCAGCGAAGTCCCTATATTACTATGTAATGATCTTATTTGAAGTACAGTTTTTTAAATCTGTAATGTCTAAGGAAAAGAACACATCAATATTCTCAGAGGCTATTTATTTCTCATAGATTAAGGTTTAGAAAAATTCTCAGAGAATAAAAATTTTTCCTATTTCCCATTTAAAAATGATTTTTAGCTCCATAGCTGTACTTGTAAAAGCATTACTGGGAGTAACTGGAATGTAGAATATTTGAACAAGGCAGTCGAAGGGAGAAGTAAATCCGATTTTCATATTGCAAATGCTAGCTTCATTGAATACTCTAAAAATATATTGTTGCTGCCCAATACTAAAGGGAAGTATTTTGTAGACAGAACTATACTTTTCTATCCCAGAGGTATTAAAGCTTGATGGTAAAAAGGTGTTGGGTGATCATGAGCATATTGCTTAGTGTCTGTTGTCTCAGTTTGCACATTTTTGAATGGAGATGATAATAGCACTTACTGTATGGATTCTTGTGAAGATATGAGATAATACATGGAAAAGGCTTAAAATAGGGCCCAGCAATGACTAATAATCAGTAAGCATTTATTTATCTACAGGAATATTTAAACATTCAAGATACTTTTAAAAATTCTGCTCACAGCAGTTGAAACCTTTTGCTTAAAAAAAAAACCCAAAATCTAGTAATGTAACTTTAAACAACATGTTCATGATACTCGTGAAACAACAAAAACATCAAAAATGAAATTTCTCTAGCTTATCAGAATCAGACATTATTTCTCACTTATATATCCATCAGTTGCAGATGTTTATAGTTGGTGGGCACCTTCTTAAAGTTTATTGCCATTTAAAAAAACAAACAAACACCTTGGCCTCAGAAGTACATACATCATTGTTGCTCATGGTTTGTGAATCTACTCATGTGACTATACCTCAGTGCAAGGGAGGTGAATGATACAGTCTGTATTTAGGTCTTGCTTCCCAGTGACAGGCAACTCTAGTTTTTGATGGACAGCTAGTCATCTTTCATGCAGTCTCCATTTACATGAAATGTTTGAATCAGGGGTTCTTCAACATTTCAAGAGGCATTGAGATTCATGGTTATGGCACTTTGGTTGTCTGGGAAAACAAACTTCTTTAAGGAATCTTTTGTATTTGACCCAACATCTGGATCTATTGAGAACAATTTGTGAATAATCGATCCTTCCTTGAAAGCTGGCTAGATGAATAGCGGAGAAAATAAATGGCTACATCTATTGCATTTAGAAACAGGAGTGGAAAGATCAAGGAATAGAAAGAAAAGGATTTGGGTTAGTTTCTCTTTGTGCCTGATACTGAATATTTCCCCATATTTGTGATAAAATTATTCCTCTCCAAATTTGTCCTTCCTACGATCAGTGCATTTTATACAACTCATGTCTGGAGAGAATTATTGTCTGTTGCTTTGATGCAGGCAAATTGATAATCTCTTCCTGACATGGACAGGTTCCTGAAAAACCTTTATCTTTGAGCACTCTGAAAATCCATAGAGTGATTCAAACTTAGCACCATAGAAGCAGATTTATTTTAGGACTTGTTCTTAAAGCAGAATCTCTTGACATTGGCTTGACTTCTAAACAAATAACTTTTCCTAATTACAGTTCTAGTGAATTTGACCCATCTAGTTTTTATCTAGCCCACTTTGATCTACATAGCTTTTTTCTCTCCACTCTTTGTCTAGCTCCTTTATGTACGTATTATGTGCAGAGTCATTTATTAAAGTCCTTTGCCTGAAGGTCATCACCATATGCTAGAATGAACCTGGACATGCTCATGTCTCTCACCTGAAGATACTACCTTCCGTCACTGTCCATGTTTTACTGAGTTGCTGTCCATCTGCACTTTGCTGTATTCATCACTTGCATTTTCTTGGCCAACCGACTGTCTAATGCTTTATAACACTCAAAATGAAATTTATTGCAGCATTTCAAAAAAGTTGCAGATGTTTATAGTTGGTGGGCACCTTCTTAAAGTTTATTGCCATTTAAAAAAACAAACAAACACCTTGGCCTCAGAAGTACATACATCATTGTTGCTCATGGTTTGTGAATCTACTCATGTGACTATACCTCAGTGCAAGGGAGGTGAATGATACAGTCTGTATTTAGGTCTTGCTTCCCAGTGACAGGCAACTCTAGTTTTTGATGGACAGCTAGTCATCTTTCATGCAGTCTCCATTTACATGAAATGTTTGAATCAGGGGTTCTTCAACATTTCAAGAGGCATTGAGATTCATGGTTATGGCACTTTGGTTGTCTGGGAAAACAAACTTCTTTAAGGAATCTTTTGTATTTGACCCAACATCTGGATCTATTGAGAACAATTTGTGAATAATCGATCCTTCCTTGAAAGCTGGCTAGATGAATAGCGGAGAAAATAAATGGCTACATCTATTGCATTTAGAAACAGGAGTGGAAAGATCAAGGAATAGAAAGAAAAGGATTTGGGTTAGTTTCTCTTTGTGCCTGATACTGAATATTTCCCCATATTTGTGATAAAATTATTCCTCTCCAAATTTGTCCTTCCTACGATCAGTGCATTTTATACAACTCATGTCTGGAGAGAGAATTATTGTCTGTTGCTTTGATGCAGGCAAATTGATAATCTCTTCCTGACATGGACAGGTTCCTGAAAAACCTTTATCTTTGAGCACTCTGAAAATCCATAGAGTGATTCAAACTTAGCACCATAGAAGCAGATTTATTTTAGGACTTGTTCTTAAAGCAGAATCTCTTGACATTGGCTTGACTTCTAAACAAATAACTTTTCCTAATTACAGTTCTAGTGAATTTGACCCATCTAGTTTTTATCTAGCCCACTTTGATCTACATAGCTTTTTTCTCTCCACTCTTTGTCTAGCTCCTTTATGTACGTATTATGTGCAGAGTCATTTATTAAAGTCCTTTGCCTGAAGGTCATCACCATATGCTAGAATGAACCTGGACATGCTCATGTCTCTCACCTGAAGATACTACCTTCCGTCACTGTCCATGTTTTACTGAGTTGCTGTCCATCTGCACTTTGCTGTATTCATCACTTGCATTTTCTTGGCCAACCGACTGTCTAATGCTTTCTGTCTCCAGCAGCACGATATAGCCTAACACATCATAAGTGGCACATAATCATACATTCTAGTTACAGCTTAGAAAGATAATATCAATGGCTCTAAAAACTTATTGTGTAATTTTCTGTTTTCTCATCGATAAAATCAGAACAATAGTCTCTACCAAATGTGGCTTTTGACAGAAATAAGGAGAAATGAATGTGAGACAGTTAGCTCAGTGCCTTCCTTGCATTAGTTCTTAATTTGAAATTATTATTATTGTAGTTATAAATGTTATTTTAATAACTTTGATTTCTTGAGTGTTTATTTGTCCCATTTGCCATATCTTTTCTCTCCCTAACGTATTTCATTCACACAGCTTCAACTCTCACTTGTGTGTCAGTGGATTCCAAATCTCTACCAGCGCTTTGGTAATCCTCATGACTTTCAGGTCTGCATTTC
This sequence comes from Tragulus kanchil, assembly GCA_022376925.1. Classification (NCBI taxonomy): domain Eukaryota; kingdom Metazoa; phylum Chordata; class Mammalia; order Artiodactyla; family Tragulidae; genus Tragulus; species Tragulus kanchil. Next base: position 235,814,192 of record JAIOJX010000004.1, on the reverse strand, counting down.
CATCTGTCTTGATGTGTTCAGTGAGCTGCTTCAGTGAGATTTTCTGTTTCTATACCTCATGCCACATTCTTTTATCATTTAATTCTTACTACAATGCTGTGTTATGTGCTATTACCATTCCCATCTTCTAGATGAGGAAGCATGGAAACTTGTAAAGTTGAACCCACTGAAATGCCCACCCTCCAGGCATGTGGAGCTGCTCCTCTTTCTTTTTGCAGAGTAATTTTATCTCTTCCCCATGTTCATCGCATCTTCTTATTTCATGGTTTGCAATCACAGATGCCATTTCCATCTGTCATGCACTCTGAAAATCCATAGAGTGATTCAAACTTAGCACCATAGAAGCAGATTTATTTTAGGACTTGTTCTTAAAGCAGAATCTCTTGACATTGGCTTGACTTCTAAACAAATAACTTTTCCTAATTACAGTTCTAGTGAATTTGACCCATCTAGTTTTTATCTAGCCCACTTTGATCTACATAGCTTTTTTCTCTCCACTCTTTGTCTAGCTCCTTTATGTACGTATTATGTGCAGAGTCATTTATTAAAGTCCTTTGCCTGAAGGTCATCACCATATGCTAGAATGAACCTGGACATGCTCATGTCTCTCACCTGAAGATACTACCTTCCGTCACTGTCCATGTTTTACTGAGTTGCTGTCCATCTGCACTTTGCTGTATTCATCACTTGCATTTTCTTGGCCAACCGACTGTCTAATGCTTTCTGTCTCCAGCAGCACGATATAGCCTAACACATCATAAGTGGCACATAATCATACATTCTAGTTACAGCTTAGAAAGATAATATCAATGGCTCTAAAAACTTATTGTGTAATTTTCTGTTTTCTCATCGATAAAATCAGAACAATAGTCTCTACCAAATGTGGCTTTTGACAGAAATAAGGAGAAATGAATGTGAGACAGTTAGCTCAGTGCCTTCCTTGCATTAGTTCTTAATTTGAAATTATTATTATTGTAGTTATAAATGTTATTTTAATAACTTTGATTTCTTGAGTGTTTATTTGTCCCATTTGCCATATCTTTTCTCTCCCTAACGTATTTCATTCACACAGCTTCAACTCTCACTTGTGTGTCAGTGGATTCCAAATCTCTACCAGCGCTTTGGTAATCCTCATGACTTTCAGGTCTGCATTTCCATCTGTCTTGATGTGTTCAGTGAGCTGCTTCAGTGAGATTTTCTGTTTCTATACCTCATGCCACATTCTTTTATCATTTAATTCTTACTACAATGCTGTGTTATGTGCTATTACCATTCCCATCTTCTAGATGAGGAAGCATGGAAACTTGTAAAGTTGAACCCACTGAAATGCCCACCCTCCAGGCATGTGGAGCTGCTCCTCTTTCTTTTTGCAGAGTAATTTTATCTCTTCCCCATGTTCATCGCATCTTCTTATTTCATGGTTTGCAATCACAGATGCCATCTAGGATTCTTTTCAAAGATGGATTTCTATCTTAGGTCTGATTTTTGGTGATTTTTTTTGAGAGTAAAGTGGATATATATTTTTGTATGTATTATACCATCATGAAGCACCATAGCTCTTCTTCTTTTTTCTTTTTTTTTTAAAGATTTATTTATTTATTTATTTTGGGCGGAGGGTAGGGTTGGGGAGGGGGGGAGCGGGCGGGCCACTTCTATTGGTCTTTCATTTCTCTGTTTTCATCCGTCTTTGTTCTTTGGCTCCTGCGGGCCTCCCATCGCGGTGGCGTCTTTTGTCGCAGAGCGCCGGCTCTGGGCACATGCGCCCCAGAGCTCCGGCTCGGTAATTGGACACATCAGTCCAGCCGCTCCGCGGCACATGGGATCTTCCCAGGCCAGGGATCGAACCGGTGCCCCTTGCACTGCAAGGGGGTGTCCTTATCCACTGGACCACCAGGGGAAGCCCACCATAGCTCTTCTTTTAAAAGATATGTGTAGTTACTGGGAGTACCTAGAATGTAAAAGGTTTGAACAGGGCAGTCAGAGGAAGAATTGAATCAAGATTTAAGAGGAGGGATATTTCAAAGTAGATGCAATGGGTTGTGCACAAGAGTAAAATATAGTGAGGAAGTAGACAAAAGGTGGACTTTTGTGTCCACTGAACTACGTTAGAACATGATCATTTATGATGTAGAGTAAATTATTTTATCTCAGAGACATGGTTCTGTAAAACTGAGTTTCCTTTCCTTCATATTTAGCTCCAAAGTTACACATATTTAAAACACCTTAGATGTGGCCATTTAACTGTATTATGGGTACAGTCATCTGCACCTGTACATAATTTAAGATTCTTGCTTAAAGTTGCTTAGCTGGTGCTGAAAGTTGCTCAGTAGATTCATTGTTCTAAAACGTTCTTCAGACCACCTGCTGGATGTTATGAGTTGAATGGAGTGGTTCTTTGAATTTTGATACTTTTATGCACAGTTTACACACATATACCATGATTAGTTACATTCATTTAATAGGCATTTACCAAATGCCCTTGTGTAAGTGAGAAAATGTGGGGAATTGCTCAGTGTATTTCATACTTTGTAAGAGTATTCATTGCTAATGGTGATGAATAATTAATCAACTAATCATTGTCCTGTTCAGTGTTCTCTATTTGAAAGTGAAATGAGTTCCTGTATACACAGTGATGGGCATTTAAAATCCTATTTCAGTTCTGCAGAATAGATGTGAATTGTCATTCTATAGCTTAAGAGCAGAGATTGCTTGTATAGAATTTCTGACCCCCGAAAAATCACCTGTTCTCTCTTCTGTGGAACTAGCATTTTACATTTTCATTGCTACTGTGTATAATCCTTCTTGTGTGTGCATTTCAATTGGATCCAGTTGAATTTATTAATTTAAAATGTATTTTTATAGTTGTGTCTCAAATGTATATAGTTAACATCTTTATCTTAAGATACTGTAATCCTTTAAAATGAAACAAAAAATTCAATAATATTTAGAATTAGTGATGTTTTTATTTGGTCTAAAATCAGCACACTCACAGGCTTTTACTTTGGTAAGCCTTTCTATCAGACACGGTTCTCTTTTCAGATTCAAGCTCTGGAATTTATTTCATTTTAAATTTCCACAGATTGCTTAGGCATGATCCCCTGTTTGATGAACCTGTACAGGAGATTTGGGTGGGATAACATCTGTAACACAAATCTGGATCTATCCAAGTGAAACCAATTTAAACTTATTAAATTACTGCAGCATTCCGGGGGCCCTGATTAAGAGCTCCTCCTGTCCAGGAGTTGAATAATTTCACTGCTACTTCAGGCCATTTGATGTTTTACATTATCTCTAGTGGTGTCCTTTAAGATTAAACATAATCCTATTAAGCAATGCTGCTGGCTTTTTGGGCCACCTACACCAAGTTGAGTAATGTTCTGCTGTTATTTGGGGCTGTGTTGCTTAATTCTTCATCTTGGGATGTCTGGCGTATGCTGGTAATAACCTTACATACAGCAGATGGATGGATTCTTCATTAGTAAGACCGATTAAATTATTGTAAAATATCTAAGACCCAGATGTCTTCAGGCCACATCACTCTTAAGCCTAAATTTCTTTGGTTTAAATTCCAGTCTGTTGAAAATATACCTATTCCCCTATCTTTCCTAGCCATTACCAGGTTTTTGAGGAGTCTCTTATGTGTGTTGACAAATGAGTTCTGATTTTCATTCTCTACAGCAGTTGGCTTATGATGAATGTAAATCTGTTCTTCTGACTTGTAGTGTGACCATTAATAAAGTTAGGTAAGCTGGGAATCTTCCCATATCATCACTACCATTTCTTTAGTAGAAATAAGGATCTGTGGAAACTCTTGGCCACAGATGCTCTCAACTTGGCAGAATTATCACAATTATAACACAGTGCCAGGCACTGTTCTAATAGTTGCCCAAATTAAAAAAAACGGACTACTTTTACGTTTTCATCGCTACTGCGTATAATCCTTCTTGTGTGTGCATTTCAATTGGATCCAGTTGAATTTATTAATTTAAAATGTATTTTTATAGTTGTGTCTCAAATGTATATAGTTAACATCTTTATCTTAAGATACTGTAATCCTTTAAAATGAAACAAAAAATTCAATAATATTTAGAATTAGTGATGTTTTTATTTGGTCTAAAATCAGCACACTCACAGGCTTTTACTTTGGTAAGCCTTTCTATCAGACACGGTTCTCTTTTCAGATTCAAGCTCTGGAATTTATTTCATTTTAAATTTCCACAGATTGCTTAGGCATGATCCCCTGTTTGATGAACCTGTACAGGAGATTTGGGTGGGATAACATCTGTAACACAAATCTGGATCTATCCAAGTGAAACCAATTTAAACTTATTAAATTACTGCAGCATTCCGGGGGCCCTGATTAAGAGCTCCTCCTGTCCAGGAGTTGAATAATTTCACTGCTACTTCAGGCCATTTGATGTTTTACATTATCTCTAGTGGTGTCCTTTAAGATTAAACATAATCCTATTAAGCAATGCTGCTGGCTTTTTGGGCCACCTACACCAAGTTGAGTAATGTTCTGCTGTTATTTGGGGCTGTGTTGCTTAATTCTTCATCTTGGGATGTCTGGCGTATGCTGGTAATAACCTTACATACAGCAGATGGATGGATTCTTCATTAGTAAGACCGATTAAATTATTGTAAAATATCTAAGACCCAGATGTCTTCAGGCCACATCACTCTTAAGCCTAAATTTCTTTGGTTTAAATTCCAGTCTGTTGAAAATATACCTATTCCCCTATCTTTCCTAGCCATTACCAGGTTTTTGAGGAGTCTCTTATGTGTGTTGACAAATGAGTTCTGATTTTCATTCTCTACAGCAGTTGGCTTATGATGAATGTAAATCTGTTCTTCTGACTTGTAGTGTGACCATTAATAAAGTTAGGTAAGCTGGGAATCTTCCCATATCATCACTACCATTTCTTTAGTAGAAATAAGGATCTGTGGAAACTCTTGGCCACAGATGCTCTCAACTTGGCAGAATTATCACAATTATAACACAGTGCCAGGCACTGTTCTAATAGTTTGCATATACTCACACTCTCCTTAAGAAAAATTCTATAATAAGGGGTTATAATTATTCCTGTTTTACAGATGGGAAGACTTGAAGCACAGAACAGTTACTCAAGTTTCCATGGTGTCAGATGGATTCAGTTTATGCCCTGGTCAGCCACTTGCCAATTCTGTGACTTAGAATTTTGTTTTATAAACCCTTTCAGCCAGAGATTTCCTCATTTACAAAATGTGGTTACTGAGGGTACTTGTCTCCTTTAGCTGTGAAGACCGAGTGAGATAATTCAAGTCAACTGCGTAGCAAATGGTAGCTGCACAAATGTTGGGTGCTTTTATTTTTTCTAATAAGGTGGACTTAAACGGAATTTGAAAAAGGTCTTTTCCCTCAAGTCATTCTATTTTATTATCTGAACTTTCATCAAAGTCATAGAAGTAAATCAGAAAAATCTTTCTATTCTTGATTTAAAAAAAAAAGGGTCAACATATCTCACTTTGAGAATGAAGTCAAGATTGAAAGCTCAGAACAAGTTAGCACAGTACTTATCCATCTCAACTCTGGATAGAGACTTGTCCAATCAGAGGATAGTTAAGTTGCTTTATCCAGCATTCATATTGGATGCTTCCCAAGGGCCTGGATCTATGGTAAATGCCTAAAGATATTATTTCATTGAATCCTTTTGACAATTGTACATAATAGGTATTATTGTTCATGTTTTATAGAAGAGAAATGGACGTATGTGAGAAGAGAAATGGAGTATGTGAGAATTTGTCCCTAAATTGCATAGTGCTTGAATGATGTAGCCAGGATGCTAATCCAGGCACTCTAACTCTAGATGCTGATCTGTTAACCACAAAGGATTCCCACATTCTGTGTTCCTAGGCATTGCAAGAGTGTACCATTAGCTAGAATTGATTTTGTGTCATGACCCTTTGGACTCATGGGAGAATTATATAACCACCCTTAAAATTAGGGCCATGAAACCTATCCTGCTAGTGGTCTGTGAGAATAAAGCAAGAAAGAGCTGTTGCACTTCTCTTGACCACAGATCATAGTGGTGTCTAAGGGAATGGGCTTGATCCCTGGGTCGGCAAGATTCTCTGGAGTAGAAAATAGCATTCTGCTCCCATATTCTTGCCCAGTAAATTCCATGGACAGAGGACCCTGGTGGGTCAGTCTATGAGGTTGCAAAGAGTTGGACACGAATGAGCAACTGAGCACACACACACACACACGCACACACACACACAGGAAAGAAAGTGGAGAATATCTTCTTGGGTTTAGGTTCACTCAGTACCTAAAGAATTCAATGGCATTATGCATTTATCAGGCTTCCCAGGTGGCAGTAGTTGTAAAGAACCCACCTGTCAATGCAGGAGACATAAGAGAAGCAGGTTCAATCCTTGGGTCAGAAAGATTCCCTAAGGAGGGTATGGCAACCCACTCCAGTATTCTTGCTAGGAGAATCCCATGGATAAGGAGCCTGGAGAGCTACCACCTATAAGTGTTGCAAAAAGTTGGTCACGACTGAAGCAACTTAGGGTGCAAAAACATACATTTACCATATGTAAGGCAAAAATACCTCCTCTCTCAGGGGTATGTGGAACATTTATGTATTTGTAGCAATGCAAGCTTCTAGCGTTAGGTCCTACTGAAAGTCTTTCTTTCATAAATAGCATGCTCAGAACCTTTCTTCTTACTGCTCTTTGATACTTCAAAGTAGCCAACAGATGTGGACATTGTCTGGTGACTAACTAGCCAGCAAAAGTCTGCTTTTGTCATGTACAATGGCTATTTTTGCTGGACAGTTGCTTATCTATATAAATTTATTTTCTAAAAAAAGACTTTCCCCTCATTCCTCTGATCTATCTTTCAACTAGAGGATCATCTTCAGCAGATCTCTGAGCTGAAGTGCTGTTGATGTTTTTGTAAGCTACACACCAAGACCTGGGTAAGCATCCTAAGTTTGCCAATTACCTTCATGATCATCTCTCCTCAGCTTTTGAGTTTTTAGGCTGTGAGAATTTTTCTTCCATGTGTCTATTCAGTGAGACACTAGCATTTCATTTAGTTTGTTTTCCTCCTTTATGAAAAAGGATTGACTTTCTCCTTTTCTCCTGGCCTCAAAGTTTTACTTTTCCTTTCCTTATATGTATAACCTATCTTCTGAGATATCAGTGTTTCTCGTAAGGAAGTTATTCTCCATCTCAATTAACTTGTATCTCACTAATTTTCTTTCAGTCTAATTTTCAGTAGTAAGACAGAAGCATATTTAAAAAACTGATTAGGTTCCTTTAGAACCTCTTGGACTAATGAGAATTTTCTCTCTAAACCTCTTAAATTCTCCCTGTTAAAATCAAGACAAAATGTATATACGCTGAGATGAGCAGATCTTACATGGGCATATTGGTGAGTTGTAACGAATGATTGAATCATGAATATTGCATCAAGATATGGAACATTTCCACTATCTCAGAAAGTAAGTCCTATAACCATGGATAAAAAAAGTTATGATTTCTATATCTGATTAATTTTGTCTATTTTGGAATTTCATAAATATGAAATCATACAGTATGTACTCACTTATTTTTAGCTTCTCTTGCTCAGTATAAGGTTTTAAATGTATGTTGTTTCATGTGTCAGTAGTTCTTTTTTAAATATTTTGCATTTTTATTTTGTAAAACAATTATTAACACATGTACCATTCTATATCATTTATGTCTCCTATTCCCCATACATAGCCTTATTGGATTATTGAAATTAATTTCTCAATTAAAATATTTTATTATTTTTAATTGAGGTGACAATTATTTATTACATTATATGCATTTCACATGTACAGCATTATATTTACCCTTTTGTATAGCCTACAGTGTGCTCCCCACTAATTAGTTTATTTTCTGTTCCTCACTTTACTGTTGATTTCTTTACCCATTTCACCCTCCCCAACTTGTCCTTGTTCCTTCCCCTTTGGTAACCACTAATGTGTTCTCAGTCCCTACGTTTTTGTTTTTTGTTTGTTTTGTTCATTTATTTTCTTTATTTTTTTATAGTGCCTTTTCTATTTTGATTTTTGAAATTTTATACTGCTGGGTTATCTAAATCTTGCCTTTTTTTTCCTTTAAATAATTTCTGTTGGGTTTTCTCTTCAGTGTCATGTCATTTGCAAATAGTGAGAGTTTTACTTTTTCTTTTCCAATTTGGATTCCTTTTATTTCTTTGTCTTTTACGATTGACATATGTAGGACTTCCAAAACTATGTTGAATAATAGTGGCAAGAGTGGGCACCACTTTCTTGTTCCTGATCTTAGAGGGAATGATTTCAGGTTTTCAACATTGAGAATAATATTTTCTGTGGGTCTGTTGTGTATAACCTTTATTATGTTAAGGTAGGTTCCTTCTATGACCATTTTTTGAAGAGTTTTTTTCATAAATGGGTACAGAAACTTGCTAAGACCTTTTTCTGCATCTATTGGAATTATCATATGGTTTTATGTTTCAATTTGTTAATATGGTGTATCACATTGATTTGTGTATATTGAAGAATTCTTGCATCCCTGGAATGAACCTGACTTAAATATGGTGTATGATCTTTTCAATGTGTTGTTGAATTTTATGTGCTGCAATTTTGTTGAGGATTTTTGCATCTATGTTCATCAGTGACAATGGCCTGTAATTTGATTTCTTTTTTATTTTGTAATGTCTTTGTCTGGTTTTGGTATCAGGGTGATGGTGGCCTCATAGAATGAGTTTAGAAGTGTTCCTTCCTATTCAGTTTTTTTTTTTCTTTTAATTTTGACCTCTGTTATTTATTTATTTATTTTCATCCATCTTCATTCTTTGACCTGTGTGGGCTTCCCATTGCATTGGCCTCTCTTGTTGTAGAGCATCAGCTCTGGGCACATGCTTACTAGAGCGCTGGCTTGTAATTGGACATATCGGTCCAGCCACTCTGTGGCACGTGGCATCTTCCCATGCCAGGGATCAAACCAGTGCTCCTTGATCTGTAAGGCAGACTCTTTACCCACTGGACCACCAGGAAGCCCCTATTTAGTTTTAGTCTCTTGAAAGAGTTTCAGAAGGATAGACATTAGGTCGTCTCTAAATGTTCAATAGAATTCACCTGTGAAGCTGTTTGACCCTGGCCTTTTATTTATTTTTTTTTTTTGAAGGGAGATTTTTGATCACAATTTTGATTTCAGTGTGTGTAATTGACTTGTTCATAATTTCTGTTTCTCCCTGGTTCAGTCTTGGAAGGATGAACTTTTCTAAGAGTCTGTCTGTTTCCTCCGAGTTGTCCATTTATAAGCGTTATAGGTACTCACAATAGTCTCTTATGATTCTTTGTATTTCTGTGTTATCTGTTGTTACCTCTCCTTTTTCATTTCTAATTTTGTTGGTTTGATTTTATTCCTTTTTTTCTTTATGAGTCTGGCTAATGGTTGGTCAATTTTGTTTATCTTCTCAAAGAACCAGTTTTTAATTTTATTAATTCTTACTATTATTTCATTTTTCATTTATTTCTGATCTTCATGATTTCTTTGATATATGAGTGAGATAGCTGAGTTGTACAGTAGGTATATGTTTATTTTTTAGAAAATGCCAAATGGCTTTCCAAAGTTGTGTTTTCATTTTATTTTCCCACTGGCAATATATGAGTTTTTCAGTTGCTCTACATGCTTTCTAGTATTTGATTTCAATAGTCATTTTGAATTGTCTCTCCTAGTGAATGAAGAGGTATTTTTACCCAGGGATTTTACTGTATATCTCCTTGTTGACTGTTGATGTCAAATATTTTTGATCCAGATACATTTAGCCAATTGTGTATTAGAGCTGATTTACTTTTATTTTGAGCTTTGTCCTAGTGTGTGCTACTTAAACTGGCTTTGAGCCTTTCTTCTAAAACATAGACATCCAGAGTTCTCAACTGAATATGCAAAGTACTTTGTGAGATTTCTGTATTCTTGCTTGAACGAAATTAGAATATCTTCCAATAATGTATGATGTCTAATATGTCTGGTCACTTAAGAACTCTGTAACAGACACTGTCTGATAGACTTTGTGAATTTTTACCCTGAACTTACTCTGTCTTTGCCTTTTTCAGCCTTGCTAAACTATTACACTCTGCGTAGTCTATCTTTGTACACTATGGTCGAGAAAGTTTCCCTGGACAAAACCTGAATCACACATAGGGCTCATCTCTTGTGTTTCCTTACTCTCAATGGTCACAGTTCTGAACTTGTTGATTTCCAATGCCTAAAAATAGTTTACAATTGTCCACTTGAAAGTTTAGTTACATTATGAGGGAAAGTTGGTGAACAGTTGCTCCATCATAGCCAGAAGCAGGATGTTCTCCTTTCGTAACTTATTAGTTAGGTGGCTCAGTGGTAAAGAATCTGTCTGCCAAGCAGGAGATAAGGATTTCATCCCTGAGTCAAGAAGATCCCCTGAAGAAGGAAATGGCAACCCACCCCAGTACTCTTGCCTGGGAAATCTAATGGTCAGAGGAACCTGGTGGGCTATAGTTCATGAAGTCCCAGAGAGTCAGACAAAACTTAGTGCCTAAGTAACAAGGTAAATCCTTAAGTATTCAACACTAACATAATGTATTGTCTTCTTTACTATTCTCCTATTAAATCACTATCATTTATAGATGGTATTTTGGTATGAATATAGATAATTATTCTGCAAAGTCATAATTGTGTGGTGTGTTGAAAGTTTTTTGTAACTAAAGTTACTTAGGTATAAATATAACTGTTTTTTCTTCAATAAATTAAAAGGAATTTTTTTATATGTTTTTTCATTTTATTTTCCCACTGGCAATATATGAGTTTTTCAGTTGCTCTACATGCTTTCTAGTATTTGATTTCAATAGTCATTTTGAATTGTCTCTCCTAGTGAATGAAGAGGTATTTTTACCCAGGGATTTTACTGTATATCTCCTTGTTGACTGTTGATGTCAAATATTTGATCCAGATACATTTAGCCAATTGTGTATTAGAGCTGATTTACTTTTATTTTGAGCTTTGTCCTAGTGTGTGCTACTTAAACTGGCTTTGAGCCTTTCTTCTAAAACATAGACATCCAGAGTTCTCAACTGAATATGCAAAGTACTTTGTGAGATTTCTGTATTCTTGCTTGAACGAAATTAGAATATCTTCCAATAATGTATGATGTCTAATATGTCTGGTCACTTAAGAACTCTGTAACAGACACTGTCTGATAGACTTTGTGAATTTTTACCCTGAACTTACTCTGTCTTTGCCTTTTTCAGCCTTGCTAAACTATTACACTCTGCGTAGTCTATCTTTGTACACTATGGTCGAGAAAGTTTCCCTGGACAAAACCTGAATCACACATAGGGCTCATCTCTTGTGTTTCCTTACTCTCAATGGTCACAGTTCTGAACTTGTTGATTTCCAATGCCTAAAAATAGTTTACAATTGTCCACTTGAAAGTTTAGTTACATTATGAGGGAAAGTTGGTGAACAGTTGCTCCATCATAGCCAGAAGCAGGATGTTCTCCTTTCGTAACTTATTAGTTAGGTGGCTCAGTGGTAAAGAATCTGTCTGCCAAGCAGGAGATAAGGATTTCATCCCTGAGTCAAGAAGATCCCCTGAAGAAGGAAATGGCAACCCACCCCAGTACTCTTGCCTGGGAAATCTAATGGTCAGAGGAACCTGGTGGGCTATAGTTCATGAAGTCCCAGAGAGTCAGACAAAACTTAGTGCCTAAGTAACAAGGTAAATCCTTAAGTATTCAACACTAACATAATGTATTGTCTTCTTTACTATTCTCCTATTAAATCACTATCATTTATAGATGGTATTTTGGTATGAATATAGATAATTATTCTGCAAAGTCATAATTGTGTGGTGTGTTGAAAGTTTTTTGTAACTAAAGTTACTTAGGTATAAATATAACTGTTTTTTTCTTCAATAAATTAAAAGGAATTTAGTTGATATTTAACAATATCACTGTTACTTATATTCTTATGTGCTTCCTTAATTGATGAGAGAAGTATAAATCTACACCCTTGTGAATTTTGGATAATCTTGCATATATCTGTGGGGATATGTCTATCACATTTATCATGAATATCAGGAAAAAAAGAGATTGAGCTGATAATATGAAATGACCACTCTAAAGGGTGCTAGAATGTAATACCATTTTTACTTTAGATTCTGTTTATGCATATTAAAGACTAAAAGGTGTCTTAAGGATATTTAATTCACTTGCTACAGTCGTTATTACTGAAATAATGCAAATTCATTCTAAACATGTAATATTGGTAGGAAATAAAATTGGAAGGTCAAAGCATTCTGAGAAAGACAGTATTTCAGTGGGTTTTTTTTTTTTTTACAGTTCTTAATCCTGAAGTGAAAAGGAAAAAAAAAGGAGTAAAATGCTTGTGAAAATAGATTAACCAATTTAGAAGCAAGAATGTGTATTTCAGATGAAGAATTGGAAGTACTATCTTACTCTGAAGGATAATTTTTCATTACTCGTGTAATTAAATAGCACTTTAAACAATAAAACAAATGAAAAACATTTGAAGCACCAGATTATAATGGGAACAGCACTGGACTCAGGAAGTGATGTGATTCTTAGATCTGGCTTTTTGTTGGGGTCTTGATGGGCCAATAAATCTGCTTGGGTCAGTTTCTTTATTATCTGTCAAATGAACAGATATCTTAAATAATTCTAATATTCTTTTTATTCATTATTTTAAGTTTTATTATGCTAAGTTAAGGAAAGCCTTTTCTTTCAAATTAAAGAAAAGCTTATTTTAAGGAACTTTGTTTTAATTTGGTATACTACTGGGGGAAAATTGACGGCAAAGAAAATGAAGTATCACGAGCTATTCCAGAGTCTTGAGTATCATCATATTTATATGGTTAGAAATCCCCTTTTATTATTTTTTATTAATTGGTAACTACTATGGATTTGACAGTTTTCTTTAGCACTAGCTTCAATATTAAATAGTCAGTCTGGTCAGTATTAGATAAATGAGGCAACTAGATGATTATTGGATATTTTTTCTATCTTATAAACAAATTGGCCTGGATAGGTAGAGACGTGGGTGTTCATTTGTTAGAATTTATACTAGTTTATCACAGAATTTTATATTTAGAAATGCCACAGACTTATGGCTCTGTCTCATAATCACACCCATAAATATGCTTTGGAATTGGTTTGGGTAGTTTAATTTTGCTTAGTGTTAACATTCCGTTTTCTGAGATTCTCCTGGGAGCTTCCTTTTTCTGGGCAGATAAAAAATCCATTTCCTCTTCCTGCAACCAATTTTAATTTTCATGGCTGTACTAAACATATGAAACAAAAGATGTTAAGTCTGTATGTCTTCACTGAGTTTATATTTGCTATTTGAAAGTTTAAGAGCGTTCCATTAATACAACTAAGAATAAAACTTTTGGACTATAAACCAATTTATGTTTTTTTTTTCATGTTCCTTTGAGTTCTACCATTTCAGTGATTCCCAGCTCTTTTATTTCCCTAATGATTTAGAGGTTAATGATTTTGTTGAAATGGAATGAAGCCATGGGAAGTGTGGAAGAGTGTCTCCAAAACGCTAAATCCGTTTTGATTCCCTTTATATGTGATTACTTAAAAGAAAGGGATTCATTGAAAATGCAGTTTTTAGAAAATATTTTTGAGAGTATTTGAGTAGGTTTATTTGAGTTAGGATGATGAGGGATAGAAAGAATACCAACATTTTAAATGCTTTTGGTTTATTCTCTGTTGGGGGGAAATTGTTAGATATGAATTGTTAGAGAGTCTCAGCAGAAAAATGGGAACAAACATAGTGATTACTAATTTGTGCATTAGCAAGAGATCAAGATATGAAACACAAAAGAATGAGTGGAATTGCTCATTTGAATAGATACCATTATTTAAACAAAAATTGAAACTAAAGAAGAGCCATAAAAACCAGTAATTATGTTACCTTTTCATGTTTTATAAGCATATGCATATCAGTGTTTACACTGGGCTCTCACAACAGTCCTGTGAATCTAAGCTTTAGGTGCTATCTCATTTTTATAATTAAGAAATCTGAGTCCCAGGGATTTTAGGAGTTTTGACCAAGTTCCTACACTTTTAAAGTGGCAGGTACAATTGAGTTGATGTTTTCTCCCACATATCATGATCCAATCATATGTGTCTTCAAATATTTAGAAATGCCACAGACTTATGGCTCTGTCTCATAATCACACCCATAAATATGCTTTGGAATTGGTTTGGGTAGTTTAATTTTGCTTAGTGTTAACATTCCGTTTTCTGAGATTCTCCTGGGAGCTTCCTTTTTCTGGGCAGATAAAAAATCCATTTCCTCTTCCTGCAACCAATTTTAATTTTCATGGCTGTACTAAACATATGAAACAAAAGATGTTAAGTCTGTATGTCTTCACTGAGTTTATATTTGCTATTTGAAAGTTTAAGAGCGTTCCATTAATACAACTAAGAATAAAACTTTTGGACTATAAACCAATTTATGTTTTTTTTTTCATGTTCCTTTGAGTTCTACCATTTCAGTGATTCCCAGCTCTTTTATTTCCCTAATGATTTAGAGGTTAATGATTTTGTTGAAATGGAATGAAGCCATGGGAAGTGTGGAAGAGTGTCTCCAAAACGCTAAATCCGTTTTGATTCCCTTTATATGTGATTACTTAAAAGAAAGGGATTCATTGAAAATGCAGTTTTTAGAAAATATTTTTGAGAGTATTTGAGTAGGTTTATTTGAGTTAGGATGATGAGGGATAGAAAGAATACCAACATTTTAAATGCTTTTGGTTTATTCTCTGTTGGGGGGAAATTGTTAGATATGAATTGTTAGAGAGTCTCAGCAGAAAAATGGGAACAAACATAGTGATTACTAATTTGTGCATTAGCAAGAGATCAAGATATGAAACACAAAAGAATGAGTGGAATTGCTCATTTGAATAGATACCATTATTTAAACAAAAATTGAAACTAAAGAAGAGCCATAAAAACCAGTAATTATGTTACCTTTTCATGTTTTATAAGCATATGCATATCAGTGTTTACACTGGGCTCTCACAACAGTCCTGTGAATCTAAGCTTTAGGTGCTATCTCATTTTTATAATTAAGAAATCTGAGTCCCAGGGATTTTAGGAGTTTTGACCAAGTTCCTACACTTTTAAAGTGGCAGGTACAATTGAGTTGATGTTTTCTCCCACATATCATGATCCAATCATATGTGTCTTCAAATATTTGGAGACTCAGGTTAAAACTTTACCTGCTTGTAACCTATGGGAATGAGTGCAAGCCTTCTCTAGAGGCTCAGACAGTAAAGAATCTGCCTGCCAGGGAAAAAAAAAAAGGACTGGAGGGAATGGCTACCCACTCCAATATTCTTACCTAGAGAATTCCATGAAAAGAGGAACCTGATGGGCTGTACAGACCATGGGTTCTCAAAGAGTCAGACGTGACTTAGTGACTGAACAGCAACAACTTAGAACCTATAGGAATGAGCGTATTTAGATAACTAATTATACCATATAGCCAAAAGAATGGTTACTTTAAATTTTAATTTTCTTGGTGAAATACTGTAAATAAGTGAAAGGGTATGAATAAGAACTCTAAAAATTTCTATGATGTTAATGTGAAATGTATTGTAAGTGTATGTCTGAGTATTTTGAAATAAGTGAATCACAAGTATAAAACATAATCTAGGTGATTTAATTTATGTTAAGAGCTGGTATAACACTGCTCATTAATTTCTGAAGGTCATAGTTGCATAACATATAAATCAGTATGAAACAGGCATTTGATTACATTACCTTTCTCATCTATGATCATTTTCCTTTTGAAAGTAACAATTCAATGTTTCTTCCTCTTGTTATTTCTCACAAGAGAAATTTTAGTGTAATTGCTTAGATCCTAGTCCTGCTTAGTTAATTCATGCCCGGTAACTTATTGAGTCAGACTTCTGACAGAATACAAAAGGGCAAAATCAAAACTTGTTTGTACCTCATCAGATAACATGGACCAGCCCGACTTGGGGTCAGCTTTAC
Organism: Tragulus kanchil; assembly: GCA_022376925.1. Lineage (NCBI taxonomy): Eukaryota > Metazoa > Chordata > Mammalia > Artiodactyla > Tragulidae > Tragulus > Tragulus kanchil. The sequence goes on along the minus strand of JAIOJX010000004.1, from coordinate 235,798,125 downwards.
CTGCAGAAATAGTTGTCTTTTTTCCTTTTCTCATTGTATTTGTCATGTTAAGGGGGATTTCCAGGAAATTAGTTTAGGATTGCTTGGTATACATTATGTGCAGTTGTGGAGTGTGATAATGAGGACAGATACAGAATCATCCTTGAGAAAAATCTGAGGCTAAACATAGTTCTTTTTGACCAATTTGTATTCCCAAGAGATAAATAGGGAGGCAGAGTCAATCATGGAGCAACTGAAAAATTGGAGGTAATGAAAATGAGTCAAAATAGGAGAAATAGGTGGGGAAAATTCCAGAGAGGCTGACATGGCTATGCTTATGAGTGGTTATCTTGTATTTTTGTGAATTGGGATAGCCAGATTTTTAAAATGGGTTAGGATGGTTCAGACTGAATGACATGCTAAACCTAGTGGGCTGGACTTGAGGAAGCTGATATTTTCTAGTAATGGTTTAAATATGTTTCTATATCATGATACCCTTTTCTGTTCATGTCAGAAATTCAGTTAACAGCTGAGTTCTTTATTATCATGGCTCTGTGCTTAGGGAAATATTTTACTTGTTTTTGGCATGTCAAGAATTTTACTTATTTTGCCATTTTTAAGGTCTGTTTGTATTTATTTATCTTCATTTAGTTGGGCACTACTAGACAGGACCAGAATCTGTTTCAGAGGTGATGATGTGCTCCTGCTTTTTTGCAGTATAGACGAATGATCTTTGTTGAACATTGGAAGACATCCATGTTTAGGTTTATTTAAACAATTCAGTTTACTGATGGTGAACATAACTTGAATCATCTGTAACCAACAAAGCAAAATTTAACAAAGAAACACAAATTTAAGTTTATGTGATTGATTAGTGTCCCAGGCAGTCTTCATAGACATGCTCTAATTTCCACACAAAAAAGATTCAGTTGTGTTTATAAGACAAAATTTGATATGGCAGCCCAGTTAGTAACAGACTTTTAACATCTGTGCTCTAGTTGTGAGTTATAAATAGGATTAGTAAAAGGGATATTTTCTCCCAAATTTCCATTATCTATCAAGTAATGAGACTTACTTCCTAAGAGAAGGATAAGAAGTATACACACTCTAAAAATGATTTAATTGCTGATATTCTAGAAAACTGTTGATTGCTGTGAATGCTCATGATTTCTGGGTTCTTGTCCCCAGGCTCCAAGTTCAATTATATGGCTGGTGATGTGAGCAACTATATCAATTTCTCATTTTTTCTGTCCTCATGCGAATGGGCAAGATTTTGTCCAAGGTGTATGCAAGCTCTAACTTCCTGAAGCTTAATTCCTCGTTGGCATAGGGTTGACATATTTTTTCTTAAAAAATATTTAGGGTATTAACTTCAGTAATTAGAAAATCAAACATAGTTCTTTTAAAATTGTATTCCCAAGAGATAAATAGGGAGGCAGAGTCAATCATGGAGCAACTGAAATATTGGAGGTAATGAAAATGAGTCAAAATAGGAGAAATAGGTGGGGAAAATTCCAGAGAGGCTGACATGGCTATGCTTATGAGTGGTTATCTTGTATTTTTGTGAATTGGGATAGCCAGATTTTTAAAATGGGTTAGGATGGTTCAGACTGAATGACATGCTAAACCTAGTGGGCTGGACTTGAGGAAGCTGATATTTTCTAGTAATGGTTTAAATATGTTTCTATATCATGATACCCTTTTCTGTTCATGTCAGAAATTCAGTTAACAGCTGAGTTCTTTATTATCATGGCTCTGTGCTTAGGGAAATATTTTACTTGTTTTTGGCATGTCAAGAATTTTACTTATTTTGCCATTTTTAAGGTCTGTTTGTATTTATTTATCTTCATTTAGTTGGGCACTACTAGACAGGACCAGAATCTGTTTCAGAGGTGATGATGTGCTCCTGCTTTTTTGCAGTATAGACGAATGATCTTTGTTGAACATTGGAAGACATCCATGTTTAGGTTTATTTAAACAATTCAGTTTACTGATGGTGAACATAACTTGAATCATCTGTAACCAACAAAGCAAAATTTAACAAAGAAACACAAATTTAAGTTTATGTGATTGATTAGTGTCCCAGGCAGTCTTCATAGACATGCTCTAATTTCCACACAAAAATGATTCAGTTGTGTTTATAAGACAAAATTTGATATGGCAGCCCAGTTAGTAACAGACTTTTAACATCTGTGCTCTAGTTGTGAGTTATAAATAGGATTAGTAAAAGGGATATTTTCTCCCAAATTTCCATTATCTATCAAGTAATGAGACTTACTTCCTAAGAGAAGGATAAGAAGTATACACACTCTAAAAAATGATTTAATTGCTGATATTCTAGAAAACTGTTGATTGCTGTGAATGCTCATGATTTCTGGGTTCTTGTCCCCAGGCTCCAAGTTCAATTATATGGCTGGTGATGTGAGCAACTATATCAATTTCTCATTTTTTCTGTCCTCATGCGAATGGGCAAGATTTTGTCCAAGGTGTATGCAACGCTCCTAACTTCCTGGAAGCTTATATTCCTCGTTGGCATAGGGTTGACATATTTTTTTCTTAAAAAAATATTTAGGGTATTAACTTCAGTAATTAGAACTCACATAATTTTAAAGATGACATGTATATTTAACATTACAGACAAATAAGAGTAGAATAATCATCTAATTGACTTTTTAAGACTTGTAGAATTTTTTTCAATCTTTCCTTTTTTACCTTTAAATTTGTCTTAATGCAGAGATGGAAAATAAGGTATATTTCTGAATTTTGGTGCTTAAGAATGTCACTAGTTCCTTTTCCACTCCTAATCGAACACTAAAAATTGTTTCTTATCTTCCAAAAAATGTTTTGAAGGTCTTAGATCCTTCAAAAACTCCCAAGGCATTCTTAGATAGTGTACTCTATTATAGAAAGTTTCTAACAAGGGTATATGAGAACTGCATCATCTATGAAAAATAACTCCTAACTAACATGAGTATTAAATTCTGTTTCAGCAAATCTACTAATGTTTTTGACTTTGAGGTTTAGCCAGAATCACTATTTTTGATAAGAATTTAAGACCATTTTTAAATACTGGCACAAGACACATCACTTGCTTCATTTAAAATATATGGTAACAAGGAAACAGATTGTGATAATACTAGTCAAACCTCATAGGGCAATAATTTTTTTCATTATAGATTTTATATCACTATTTTATGGCTTTTAATTGTCATTCTGCATAGTAAGAACAGGTAAATACTGTGAAATATAATGGTTGATGGTTTGGATTTGAATTTTAACCTTTAAATAGGGCAAATTTAAATTTGGTTCATTATAGGAAAAATTTATTATGCTAATATTGCTGATTATGCTAGTTGTAACAGACTTTTAACATCTGTGCTCTAGTTGTGAGTTATAAATAGGATTAGTAAAAGGGATATTTTCTCCCAAATTTCCATTATCTATCAAGTAATGAGACTTACTTCCTAAGAGAAGGATAAGAAGTATACACACTCTAAAAAATGATTTAATTGCTGATATTCTAGAAAACTGTTGATTGCTGTGAATGCTCATGATTTCTGGGTTCTTGTCCCCAGGCTCCAAGTTCAATTATATGGCTGGTGATGTGAGCAACTATATCAATTTCTCATTTTTTCTGTCCTCATGCGAATGGGCAAGATTTTGTCCAAGGTGTATGCAACGCTCCTAACTTCCTGGAAGCTTATATTCCTCGTTGGCATAGGGTTGACATATTTTTTTCTTAAAAAAATATTTAGGGTATTAACTTCAGTAATTAGAACTCACATAATTTTAAAGATGACATGTATATTTAACATTACAGACAAATAAGAGTAGAATAATCATCTAATTGACTTTTTAAGACTTGTAGAATTTTTTTCAATCTTTCCTTTTTTACCTTTAAATTTGTCTTAATGCAGAGATGGAAAATAAGGTATATTTCTGAATTTTGGTGCTTAAGAATGTCACTAGTTCCTTTTCCACTCCTAATCGAACACTAAAAATTGTTTCTTATCTTCCAAAAAATGTTTTGAAGGTCTTAGATCCTTCAAAAACTCCCAAGGCATTCTTAGATAGTGTACTCTATTATAGAAAGTTTCTAACAAGGGTATATGAGAACTGCATCATCTATGAAAAATAACTCCTAACTAACATGAGTATTAAATTCTGTTTCAGCAAATCTACTAATGTTTTTGACTTTGAGGTTTAGCCAGAATCACTATTTTTGATAAGAATTTAAGACCATTTTTAAATACTGGCACAAGACACATCACTTGCTTCATTTAAAATATATGGTAACAAGGAAACAGATTGTGATAATACTAGTCAAACCTCATAGGGCAATAATTTTTTTCATTATAGATTTTATATCACTATTTTATGGCTTTTAATTGTCATTCTGCATAGTAAGAACAGGTAAATACTGTGAAATATAATGGTTGATGGTTTGGATTTGAATTTTAACTCTTCAAAAAGGCTGTGCCAGACTGTTTTGCATCAATAATTGTAGTATAGTAGATTGGGTACATAGGCACACCACATAGTTTGGAATAGTAGGTGCTAATAATTTCACATCATATTTAATACTGGTTAATGCTAATATTGCTGATTATGCTCAGACACCCGAGAAAATCAACTCTTGTTCTTGATATCCTCACATTACATGTGGAAGTTACAATATAATTTAAATGATACAGGGCCTGTTATTTGCCTAAGAATGTCTTATGAGTTATTGTTCAGTTGCTCAGTTATGTCCGACTCTTAGTGACCCCATGGACTGCAGTATGCCAGGCTTCCCTGTCTTTCATCTCTCAGAGCTTGGTCAAAACTCATATCCATTGAGTCAGTGATGCCATCCAACCATCTCATCTTCTGTTACATTCTTCTCCTCCTGTCTTGTATCTGGCCCAGTGTCAGGATTTTTCCAATGAACCAGCTCTTTGCATCAGGTGGCCAAAGCATCAGCTTCAGCACCAGTCTTTCCAGTGAGTATTCAGGGTTTATTTCCTTTAGGATTGACTGGTTTGATCTGCCTGCTGTCCAAGGGACTCTCAAGAATCTTCTCCAGCACTGCAGTTCAAAGGTGTCAGTTCTTTGCTGCTCAGCCTGTTTTATTGTCCAGCTCTCACATCCATACATGACTACTAGAAAAACCATAGCTTTGACTATATGGAACTTTGTTGGCAAAGTCATGTCTCTGTTTTTTAATATGCTGTCTAGGATTGTCAGTCATAGCTTCATTCACTGTCCACAGTGCTTTTGGGGCCCAAGAAAATAAAGTCTGTCACTGTTCGCATTGTTTCCCCATCTATATGTCATGAAGTGATGGGACCAGATGCCATGGTCTTTGTTTTTTGAATGCTGAGTTTTAAGCCAGCTTGTTCATTTTCCTCTTTCACTTTCATCAAGTGGCTCTTTAATTCTTATTCATTTTCTGCCATCAAGGTGCCTTAGAGGAACTAAAAATCTAAAAGTATAGATAGGTTAGAAATTTAATGGTATAGTATATAATTTATTTATAGTACATAATTTCTTTAGTATCAAATATTATTTAATTCCAAAAAGTACTTACTTTACATGATAAAGTAGTTTGAAGAGAAATTCAATGATGTGCCTGGCTAAGGAATAGGAAGAAATAAAACATTTTTATTAAGTGTTATTTTAGGTTAACCTACAAGCTGCACAGATAGGACATGTTAACTCCAACAAATAAAATATAATTCTTGGTTTTAAAATGTTTCCAAATTACCACATAGTTTGGAATAGTAGGTGCTAATAATTTCACATCATATTTAATACTGGTTAATGCTAATATTGCTGATTATGCTCAGACACCCGAGAAAATCAACTCTTGTTCTTGATATCCTCACATTACATGTGGAAGTTACAATATAATTTAAATGATACAGGGCCTGTTATTTGCCTAAGAATGTCTTATGAGTTATTGTTCAGTTGCTCAGTTATGTCCGACTCTTAGTGACCCCATGGACTGCAGTATGCCAGGCTTCCCTGTCTTTCATCTCTCAGAGCTTGGTCAAAACTCATATCCATTGAGTCAGTGATGCCATCCAACCATCTCATCTTCTGTTACATTCTTCTCCTCCTGTCTTGTATCTGGCCCAGTGTCAGGATTTTTCCAATGAACCAGCTCTTTGCATCAGGTGGCCAAAGCATCAGCTTCAGCACCAGTCTTTCCAGTGAGTATTCAGGGTTTATTTCCTTTAGGATTGACTGGTTTGATCTGCCTGCTGTCCAAGGGACTCTCAAGAATCTTCTCCAGCACTGCAGTTCAAAGGTGTCAGTTCTTTGCTGCTCAGCCTGTTTTATTGTCCAGCTCTCACATCCATACATGACTACTAGAAAAACCATAGCTTTGACTATATGGAACTTTGTTGGCAAAGTCATGTCTCTGTTTTTTAATATGCTGTCTAGGATTGTCAGTCATAGCTTCATTCACTGTCCACAGTGCTTTTGGGGCCCAAGAAAATAAAGTCTGTCACTGTTCGCATTGTTTCCCCATCTATATGTCATGAAGTGATGGGACCAGATGCCATGGTCTTTGTTTTTTGAATGCTGAGTTTTAAGCCAGCTTGTTCATTTTCCTCTTTCACTTTCATCAAGTGGCTCTTTAATTCTTATTCATTTTCTGCCATCAAGGTGCCTTAGAGGAACTAAAAATCTAAAAGTATAGATAGGTTAGAAATTTAATGGTATAGTATATAATTTATTTATAGTACATAATTTCTTTAGTATCAAATATTATTTAATTCCAAAAAGTACTTACTTTACATGATAAAGTAGTTTGAAGAGAAATTCAATGATGTGCCTGGCTAAGGAATAGGAAGAAATAAAACATTTTTATTAAGTGTTATTTTAGGTTAACCTACAAGCTGCACAGATAGGACAGTTTGGCATGTTAACTCCAACAAATAAAATATAATTCTTGGTTTTAAAATGTTTCCTATAACTTTAGGAGGGAAGGTTCTATGTGTGCTTTCCCCATGGTTTATCTTCAGTAAGAGTGTACAGAATTCGCTCAAACACGTTTGCATTTATGCCTGTCATTTAATCCTGTGATGTAACAAACTAGGAATCAGATAGGTTGTATTTTTTTAACATTATCATCTTAATCACTGCATTAGGATCATTAGATTTAAAGAAAAAAGTTATACAATGCTGTGGCATAGAGGTTATCTCATTCTTTCTTCACCTTTAGGATTTTTCTTTTTAGTGGTAGATACAATCAAGTAGATCATATACAAAACCATCACATGAAAAACAGATGAAAGCTCACAGGGTAAACCCGATATGAATATATTTTGTGCATAATGTAGAAAGAAAATCTTCTTAAAGAGAGCTTATTTATTCAAGAATTATAAAAATGTAAACTCTGTTAAATGATAAAAAGAATATTCAACATGTACTTGAGAGAAATATTGGAAAAAGTGGAAGAACTGATGATTTTTGTGAATTAATAAAATTGGGACTGATTCCTGTCTTCAAGAAAGCACTGTATTCCACAGAGACAGAAGGCTGGTCTCTCTCATGGCTATTCACTTTAATGCTCTGGTTTCATTTAATAGCAGTCAAGATAGACAATAATTTCAGTCTGTTTCAGTCTAGGCATTGTAATGTTAAAACCAACTACACTATTAAAAAAAACCATGTGGGCTTGGTGGGAACATAAGCATGAAAATTCTAGCTATCATGGTATGAAGACACTAGTTATTATGGATTTCAGAATTATACATGCATCCATTTGGGTGCATTAAAATGATATATTTGATTGTGATTCTCAATACAGAGCTCATACTTCATGCCTTATTCTTATTCATTTTCTGCCATCAAGGTGCCTTAGAGGAACTAAAAATCTAAAAGTATAGATAGGTTAGAAATTTAATGGTATAGTATATAATTTATTTATAGTACATAATTTCTTTAGTATCAAATATTATTTAATTCCAAAAAGTACTTACTTTACATGATAAAGTAGTTTGAAGAGAAATTCAATGATGTGCCTGGCTAAGGAATAGGAAGAAATAAAACATTTTTATTAAGTGTTATTTTAGGTTAACCTACAAGCTGCACAGATAGGACAGTTTGGCATGTTAACTCCAACAAATAAAATATAATTCTTGGTTTTAAAATGTTTCCTATAACTTTAGGAGGGAAGGTTCTATGTGTGCTTTCCCCATGGTTTATCTTCAGTAAGAGTGTACAGAATTCGCTCAAACACGTTTGCATTTATGCCTGTCATTTAATCCTGTGATGTAACAAACTAGGAATCAGATAGGTTGTATTTTTTTAACATTATCATCTTAATCACTGCATTAGGATCATTAGATTTAAAGAAAAAAGTTATACAATGCTGTGGCATAGAGGTTATCTCATTCTTTCTTCACCTTTAGGATTTTTCTTTTTAGTGGTAGATACAATCAAGTAGATCATATACAAAACCATCACATGAAAAACAGATGAAAGCTCACAGGGTAAACCCGATATGAATATATTTTGTGCATAATGTAGAAAGAAAATCTTCTTAAAGAGAGCTTATTTATTCAAGAATTATAAAAATGTAAACTCTGTTAAATGATAAAAAGAATATTCAACATGTACTTGAGTGAAATATTGGAAAAAAGTGGAAGAACTGATGATTTTTGTGAATTAATAAAATTGGGACTGATTCCTGTCTTCAAGAAAGCACTGTATTCCACAGAGACAGAAGGCTGGTCTCTCTCATGGCTATTCACTTTAATGCTCTGGTTTCATTTAATAGCAGTCAAGATAGACAATAATTTCAGTCTGTTTCAGTCTAGGCATTGTAATGTTAAAACCAACTACACTATTAAAAAAAACCATGTGGGCTTGGTGGGAACATAAGCATGAAAATTCTAGCTATCATGGTATGAAGACACTAGTTATTATGGATTTCAGAATTATACATGCATCCATTTGGGTGCATTAAAATGATATATTTGATTGTGATTCTCAATACAGAGCTCATACTTCAGCCCTTGCCCATCACAGGATATTGTTGAAGTGAATTAGACCCTTAGAGTTACTATGTAAATGACTGTCGTGGCAGTATTGCAGAGATAATAATGCCTGGTTATATTTCAGTATTGCAGTAGACCATTTTAGTGATTTTTCTTACACATAACTAGATCTGCTGCAAAGACTTAGATGCTAACGTTGAAAGCAATGAATTGAAATAAGATGCAGCAAAGAACAATAAGCATGCTTCAAAGTTGGTTGTTTTGGCAAAGTGAAGCTAAATAGTAATGTCAACAAATTGATGTCTTAGAAATTGCAGTGTTTTGTGATTTCTTTCTGCTTCATTGCAAACATTAAGGGAAAAGCATTCCTAGAAAAGTAAAATATGCTTAAAATATTCTGGAAATGACATGATTTAATCTATGGCTGGAAGATTGCAACTTTAGTAAAGAATGAAATATTCTTCATAGGAAGAGGGCTGGTATCTTATACAGTGTCTAACATATCTTTTAAGAAGAAATAATTTAAGCACTTCATTTCTGTCTTCCCTTTCACATGGCTTTTATTACAACAAATTTTTGACATCTCATTTAGCTGTTTGTGAAATTGCTAAATAGTGACCTTGGAACAGAAATTCTGACATTCTTATAAGTGTTTATCTGTAATTCTAACCCCCAGCTCAATATGCCTTAAGTGAAGTGTATGAGTTTATTACTAGTACAAGTATAAGAAAATGTACAGATCATTAGTACTATTCTAGTTGTTCTTGGCTTCCCAGGAGATTTCAGATCCTTCATAAATTTTTGGAGTTCCAGAGCAAATACAATAGAATATTAACATAAGGAAAGCTGATGATTAAATCCTTTGGTGATGATTAAATGGTGTCCTCTTGAGTTTAAGTGATTCAGTTTCATCTTTTTTTAATGGTTTTCCTCAAGATGAATACCCCAAGTGGTTAGGGTCAAGCACCTCAGTGGAGTTGGTGTGACAGTGTCTCTACCTGTGTCTGTAGGTCAGAAAAAGAAGTGATGCAACTGTCTACATACCACTGTGTTTTGGAGGCTGTGTATTCATTGCCTAGGGCTGGCCTAGCCAATTGCTAACAACGAGGTGGCTTAAAATAACAAGTTTATACTCACATGATTTTGGAGGCTAGAAGTCTGAAATCAAGATGTTAGCAAGATGGTGGGAATGTAAATTGATACAACCTCTATGGAAGACAATATGGAGATTCCTTAAAAAACTAAAAATAGAAGCACCCTATGACCCAGCAATCCCACTATTAGGCCTATATCCTGATGAAATCAAAAATGAAAGAGGCACCTGTACCCCAGTGTTCATTGCAGCTCTCTATACAATAGCCAGAACATGGAAGCAACCTAGATGTCATGCAAATAATGGATCCAGAAGCTCTGGTAAGCATTCCTAGAAAAGTAAAATATGCTCTAAAATACTTTCTGGAAATTGCAGTGTCTTGTGATTTCTTTCTGCTTCATTGCAAACATTAAGGGAAAAGCATTCCTAGAAAAGTAAAATATGCTTAAAATATTCTGGAAATGACATGATTTAATCTATGGCTGGAAGATTGCAACTTTAGTAAAGAATGAAATATTCTTCATAGGAAGAGGGCTGGTATCTTATACAGTGTCTAACATATCTTTTAAGAAGAAATAATTTAAGCACTTCATTTCTGTCTTCCCTTTCACATGGCTTTTATTACAACAAATTTTTGACATCTCATTTAGCTGTTTGTGAAATTGCTAAATAGTGACCTTGGAACAGAAATTCTGACATTCTTATAAGTGTTTATCTGTAATTCTAACCCCCAGCTCAATATGCCTTAAGTGAAGTGTATGAGTTTATTACTAGTACAAGTATAAGAAAATGTACAGATCATTAGTACTATTCTAGTTGTTCTTGGCTTCCCAGGAGATTTCAGATCCTTCATAAATTTTTGGAGTTCCAGAGCAAATACAATAGAATATTAACATAAGGAAAGCTGATGATTAAATCCTTTGGTGATGATTAAATGGTGTCCTCTTGAGTTTAAGTGATTCAGTTTCATCTTTTTTTAATGGTTTTCCTCAAGATGAATACCCCAAGTGGTTAGGGTCAAGCACCTCAGTGGAGTTGGTGTGACAGTGTCTCTACCTGTGTCTGTAGGTCAGAAAAAGAAGTGATGCAACTGTCTACATACCACTGTGTTTTGGAGGCTGTGTATTCATTGCCTAGGGCTGGCCTAGCCAATTGCTAACAACGAGGTGGCTTAAAATAACAAGTTTATACTCACATGATTTTGGAGGCTAGAAGTCTGAAATCAAGATGTTAGCAAGATGGTGGGAATGTAAATTGATACAACCTCTATGGAAGACAATATGGAGATTCCTTAAAAAACTAAAAATAGAAGCACCCTATGACCCAGCAATCCCACTATTAGGCCTATATCCTGATGAAATCAAAAATGAAAGAGGCACCTGTACCCCAGTGTTCATTGCAGCTCTCTATACAATAGCCAGAACATGGAAGCAACCTAGATGTCCATTGACAAATGAATGGATCCAGAAGCTCTGGTACATATATACAATGGAATACTACTCAGCTGTTAAAAGAAATGCAGAAGACTCAGTCCTAATGAAGTGGCTGGCTCTAGAACCTATCATAAAAAGTGAAGTAAGTCAAAAAGAGAAAGACAAGTACAGTATACTAACTCATATATATGGGATCTAGTAAGATGGTCATGATAACACACGCAGTGAACTCATGAAAAAACAGAGAATAGACGTAAAGACATTGTGGAGACTGAACAGTGGGAGGGAGGCATGGAGGGAGTAACATGGAAGCCTATACTGTCATGTGTGGAAAGGATAGCTATTGTCATTGTGCTAGGGAAATAGGAGTACCTACAACCACTTGGGGCGATGGGCTGGAGGGGTGGGAGGGGGGGAACTGGGTGGGGGGAGGGTCCAGGGATATGCATATGAATGATCTGGGAACATACATGTTGGTGAACAACAAAACTCTGTAAAATCTTTAAAATAAAGGGAAAAAAAAAGATGTTAGCAAGATTGCTTCATTCTAGAAGGTCTGAGCAAGAATCTGTTACATGTCTAATTTCTGGTGGTTGCTGGCAACCCGTGGCATTCCTTGGCTTGTAAGTGCATCATTCCGATAATCACTGTAATCTCTCTTTTCAGATGCTGTTGCTCTGTGTCCTCAAAGAACCTTCTTATAAGGACACCAGTCATAAAGGGAAAATGAAGATGTTCCTCAAGATGAATACCCCAAGTGGTTAGGGTCAAGCACCTCAGTGGAGTTGGTGTGACAGTGTCTCTACCTGTGTCTGTAGGTCAGAAAAAGAAGTGATGCAACTGTCTACATACCACTGTGTTTTGGAGGCTGTGTATTCATTGCCTAGGGCTGGCCTAGCCAATTGCTAACAACGAGGTGGCTTAAAATAACAAGTTTATACTCACATGATTTTGGAGGCTAGAAGTCTGAAATCAAGATGTTAGCAAGATGGTGGGAATGTAAATTGATACAACCTCTATGGAAGACAATATGGAGATTCCTTAAAAAACTAAAAATAGAAGCACCCTATGACCCAGCAATCCCACTATTAGGCCTATATCCTGATGAAATCAAAAATGAAAGAGGCACCTGTACCCCAGTGTTCATTGCAGCTCTCTATACAATAGCCAGAACATGGAAGCAACCTAGATGTCCATTGACAAATGAATGGATCCAGAAGCTCTGGTACATATATACAATGGAATACTACTCAGCTGTTAAAAGAAATGCAGAAGACTCAGTCCTAATGAAGTGGCTGGCTCTAGAACCTATCATAAAAAGTGAAGTAAGTCAAAAAGAGAAAGACAAGTACAGTATACTAACTCATATATATGGGATCTAGTAAGATGGTCATGATAACACACGCAGTGAACTCATGAAAAAACAGAGAATAGACGTAAAGACATTGTGGAGACTGAACAGTGGGAGGGAGGCATGGAGGGAGTAACATGGAAGCCTATACTGTCATGTGTGGAAAGGATAGCTATTGTCATTGTGCTAGGGAAATAGGAGTACCTACAACCACTTGGGGCGATGGGCTGGAGGGGTGGGAGGGGGGGAACTGTGTGGGGGGAGGGTCCAGGGATATGCATATGAATGATCTGGGAACATACATGTTGGTGAACAACAAAACTCTGTAAAATCTTTAAAATAAAGGGAAAAAAAAAGATGTTAGCAAGATTGCTTCATTCTAGAAGGTCTGAGCAAGAATCTGTTACATGTCTAATTTCTGGTGGTTGCTGGCAACCCGTGGCATTCCTTGGCTTGTAAGTGCATCATTCCGATAATCACTGTAATCTCTCTTTTCAGATGCTGTTGCTCTGTGTCCTCAAAGAACCTTCTTATAAGGACACCAGTCATTGAATTTAGTGCCCATTCTAATCCTGCATAATCTCATCTTAATTGCGTAGTCAAAGACTGTTTTAATTTGTTGTTCTTCAGTTGTTTAGCCATGGGCAATTCTTTGCAACCACATGGAGTGTAGCCCGCCAGACTCCTTTGTCCTTAACTGTCTCTTGGAGTTTGCTGAAACTCACGTCCATTGAGTTCGTGATGCCCTTCAGCTGTCCCATCCACTGTCACCCCTTTATCCTCTTGTTCTGAATCTTGACCAGCATCAGGGTTTTTCTAACTTTTGACATCAAGTGGCCAAAGTATTGGAGCTTCGGTTTCAGCATCAGTCATTCCAGTGAATACTCAGGATTGATTTCCCCTTAGGATTGACTAGCTTGATCTCCTTGCTGTCCAAGGGACTCAAGAGTCTTCTCCAACACCACAGTTTGAAAGCATCAATTCTTTGGCCCTCATCCTTCCTCACGGTCCAACTCTCACATCCGTACATGACTATGGGAAAAACCATAGCATATATGGACATTTGTTGGCAAAGTGAGGTCTGTCTAGGCTCTTTTTTTGAATGAGGTGTGGTCTCATTCTGATGTTCCTGGTGGATGTTAATTTTGGGGGAAATTAGTCAACACAGTATGGAGAAGGGTAGCTTTAAGACAATTCTGTCTTACTATGATGGAGTTTTGTGGTTGACATTATGGATGTTCACCAATATCACCAGTTCTCCTCACCTTTTTCACTTATGAAAAGCAACATTTACACTGGGTGGGACAATGTGACCAGTTTCTCCCATAATCTGTGACTGGGAATGATAGGAATTACTTTGGGCCTTACCTACTTGAGAACCAGTGTGGCAGTTTCCATGTTCACCTCTATTCTGGTGAAGCCTGAAAACTAATTAAGAAGAAAATGCAACGTCAAGGCATGCCTGGATAGTGGACCTTATGTGAGTGAGGAATAATTTTTGTTGTATTACACTATTATGATTTTGGTGGTATTTGCCACCAACAGAAAAATATAGACAATTCTGATTAATATCTTTCTTCAAGTTCTAAAGCATCTTTGAATATAAGTATATAGATCACAAATAAATCAGTACTCAGAACTTGAAATAATATGTATTTTTACAACAATTATATTGATCCTATTTATGGCATTCCTTGGCTTGTAAGTGCATCATTCCGATAATCACTGTAATCTCTCTTTTCAGATGCTGTTGCTCTGTGTCCTCAAAGAACCTTCTTATAAGGACACCAGTCATTGAATTTAGTGCCCATTCTAATCCTGCATAATCTCATCTTAATTGCGTAGTCAAAGACTGTTTTAATTTGTTGTTCTTCAGTTGTTTAGCCATGGGCAATTCTTTGCAACCACATGGAGTGTAGCCCGCCAGACTCCTTTGTCCTTAACTGTCTCTTGGAGTTTGCTGAAACTCACGTCCATTGAGTTCGTGATGCCCTTCAGCTGTCCCATCCACTGTCACCCCTTTATCCTCTTGTTCTGAATCTTGACCAGCATCAGGGTTTTTCTAACTTTTGACATCAAGTGGCCAAAGTATTGGAGCTTCGGTTTCAGCATCAGTCATTCCAGTGAATACTCAGGATTGATTTCCCCTTAGGATTGACTAGCTTGATCTCCTTGCTGTCCAAGGGACTCAAGAGTCTTCTCCAACACCACAGTTTGAAAGCATCAATTCTTTGGCCCTCATCCTTCCTCACGGTCCAACTCTCACATCCGTACATGACTATGGGAAAAACCATAGCATATATGGACATTTGTTGGCAAAGTGAGGTCTGTCTAGGCTCTTTTTTTGAATGAGGTGTGGTCTCATTCTGATGTTCCTGGTGGATGTTAATTTTGGGGGAAATTAGTCAACACAGTATGGAGAAGGGTAGCTTTAAGACAATTCTGTCTTACTATGATGGAGTTTTGTGGTTGACATTATGGATGTTCACCAATATCACCAGTTCTCCTCACCTTTTTCACTTATGAAAAGCAACATTTACACTGGGTGGGACAATGTGAGCAGTTTCTCCCATAATCTGTGACTGGGAATGATAGGAATTACTTTGGGCCTTACCTACTTGAGAACCAGTGTGGCAGTTTCCATGTTCACCTCTATTCTGGTGAAGCCTGAAAACTAATTAAGAAGAAAATGCAACGTCAAGGCATGCCTGGATAGTGGACCTTATGTGAGTGAGGAATAATTTTTGTTGTATTACACTATTATGATTTTGGTGGTATTTGCCACCAACAGAAAAATATAGACAATTCTGATTAATATCTTTCTTCAAGTTCTAAAGCATCTTTGAATATAAGTATATAGATCACAAATAAATCAGTACTCAGAACTTGAAATAATATGTATATACACACATATATATAGTTTTGATCCAAAGTTTTTATTTGACATTTAAATTTTTTATTTCCTGAATAATTAAATTCCATTCACAATTATTTGCTGAGCACATTTATATTGAGAACTATCTACATGTACATATTTAGAAAACATTTGATTTATGTTACCTTTGGCACTCTGCAATATGGGCAAATAAAGCCAAAGATTGGTGCTAACTCGTAAAAAAGCTATTTGCGCTAAGAATGATGACATATATTTTTGTCATTTAACTATTATAAAATTCCCAGTGGTACCACATTGGCAGGAAATAAGATTTTTAAAAATGTTGTTTCCATATAGAAAAAAATGTTGAGCTGTGCTTTAAACCCTAGAACTTAGATCCAAAGGAAAAGCTTTTATTATTGAAATAAAAATGGTAATCTATAGGCAACCTTACATTGGCTGCAAAGAATGCTGTGACATTTCAGACATAGGTTCAACTTCCAAATCCATAATGAATTTATTTTGAGTCTATTTATATACAGTTCATTTGAAGGGCAAAAACAAGACGTTGTACACAAATGGCAGGGGTCCAAACTTGATGTCAGTTAAACAATGATTTTATGTGTAATACAAGCCCCTGCTGGGATGTCTGGAGTTCATTCTAGAATGTTACATAAAAGCTCATCACTAAAAGACAATGTGAAAACTAATTTGAAATGAAAAGAATTACATGTATTCCCCAATAAGATTGGACTAGAAAATGCCTTAAAGTTGAAAGGGCAGTGTTTACCTGAATATGAATATGCTTATTTATGGAACTCCATAGTAAGTAGTCTGGACTTGCTATAAAGCTGGCTGGGTAAAATGACTGTTACTTTGTCACGAGGCAGAATGTCAGGGGTGACTACTCTCAAAAGCATTTTTTAATCGCAGAGGTCTCTCAAAAAACCCCTGTGTGCTTACTGGCAGAAGTGACCTGGAAAGGATCAGAGGCCTTGAAACCAATCTGGTCTCTTGACATCTCTCAAAATGAAGATGACCTTGAGCTCAGTGAGGTATTGCATTGGCTTAACACAATCTTGGTACTCTGGATGTGAAGAGCTTATTTGAGCCTACTTCATGTTCTATTCATAGTCCTGAAGTTTAGCCCCAATTCTGTCCATTCTTCAATGATTGAGATTTTTCTAGAGTTAGGTGGGCAATGATGAATCTCATTATCACACAAATGTCCTTTTATTCATGAAGCTTACACTCAAATGGGAAAAGCAGGCATTGCACAAACAACCCAGTAGATAAGGATTATAATTATGATTTATGAAATGCATTTATGATAGACAGATGGAATACATGATGAAGTTCTTTCTATATCCTCTCACTTCACCTAAAGGAACTCAAACTGATAATACTTTAACAACTCAAAAAACCCCATTTGGTACTGCAAATGGAAAATCTTCACTTCCCTATACTTAGCCTGTCTTTTCCTGTTAGCATACACAATTTCAGCTGTTTTAAATACTGCTGTTGAGAATGTGTGATTTGTTTTTTTTAAAACCTGCTGTTAGACCTAGCAGATGTCTGCTTTTCCAGGATGAATGGAATTCAGGAACATTATTGAGTCTATGCCTTATTAAGAATGCTGTGACATTTCAGACATAGGTTCAACTTCCAAATCCATAATGAATTTATTTTGAGTCTATTTATATACAGTTCAAAAACAAGACGTTGTACACAAATGGCAGGGGTCCAAACTTGATGTCAGTTAAACAATGATTTTATGTGTAATACAAGCCCCTGCTGGGATGTCTGGAGTTCATTCTAGAATGTTACATAAAAGCTCATCACTAAAAGACAATGTGAAAACTAATTTGAAATGAAAAGAATTACATGTATTCCCCAATAAGATTGGACTAGAAAATGCCTTAAAGTTGAAAGGGCAGTGTTTACCTGAATATGAATATGCTTATTTATGGAACTCCATAGTAAGTAGTCTGGACTTGCTATAAAGCTGGCTGGGTAAAATGACTGTTACTTTGTCACGAGGCAGAATGTCAGGGGTGACTACTCTCAAAAGCATTTTTAATCGCAGAGGTCTCTCAAAAAACCCCTGTGTGCTTACTGGCAGAAGTGACCTGGAAAGGATCAGAGGCCTTGAAACCAATCTGGTCTCTTGACATCTCTCAAAATGAAGATGACCTTGAGCTCAGTGAGGTATTGCATTGGCTTAACACAATCTTGGTACTCTGGATGTGAAGAGCTTATTTGAGCCTACTTCATGTTCTATTCATAGTCCTGAAGTTTAGCCCCAATTCTGTCCATTCTTCAATGATTGAGATTTTTCTAGAGTTAGGTGGGCAATGATGAATCTCATTATCACACAAATGTCCTTTTATTCATGAAGCTTACACTCAAATGGGAAAAGCAGGCATTGCACAAACAACCCAGTAGATAAGGATTATAATTATGATTTATGAAATGCATTTATGATAGACAGATGGAATACATGATGAAGTTCTTTCTATATCCTCTCACTTCACCTAAAGGAACTCAAACTGATAATACTTTAACAACTCAAAAAACCCCATTTGGTACTGCAAATGGAAAATCTTCACTTCCCTATACTTAGCCTGTCTTTTCCTGTTAGCATACACAATTTCAGCTGTTTTAAATACTGCTGTTGAGAATGTGTGATTTGTTTTTTTTAAAACCTGCTGTTAGACCTAGCAGATGTCTGCTTTTCCAGGATGAATGGAATTCAGGAACATTATCATGTAGTCCTCTCCCATTTCCAATTAGGTTTTTCCAAAATGTTGAAGACACAGACTATATGACATGTATCTTTACATTCTTCACAGCAAGAAGCTAAATGCTTACCAATAGGCGTTGGTTGAACAAGGAGGTGCATTAAATACTGTGTTCTATGTGAAATGATGACTTAAGAAAAAGTAGGAGGTGTAAAGAGGAAGGGATGTTCCTTTGTAGCTTGGACAGTAGTCAAAAAAAAAAGTGGCATTTGCATAATTGCTTTAAAGTCCTGAAGAACACTTAAAATGTGTTATTAAGAACTAATTTCCTGCTAATGCAATTAAAACTGCAATGAGATACCACCTCACACACGTCAGAATGGCTATCATCAAAAAATCCACAAACAACAAATGCTGGAGAGGGTGGGAAGAGAAGGGAACCCTCCTGTGCTGTTGATGGGAATGTAAATTGATACAGCTACTATGGAGAACTGTGTGGAGGTTGCTTAAAAAACTAAACAAAGAGCTATCATAGGACCCTGCAATCCTCTTCCGGGACATAGATCCAGAGAAAAATATGGTCCAAAGAGATACATGCTCTCCAGTGTTCATTGCAGCATTGTTTACAATAGCCAAGACATGGAAACAACCTAATGTCTATTGACAGAGGAATGGATAAAGATGTGGTGTGTATGTATATGTATATATCTCTATCAATCTATAATGAAATATTGCTTGGCCACTAAAAAGAATGAAATAAGGCCATTTGGAGCGATATGGATGGACCTAGAGAGTGTCATACTGAGTGAAGTAAGTCAGACAGAGAAGGAGAAATATCATGTAACATCCCTTCTATGTGGACTCTAAAAGAAATCAAACTGATAATACTTTAACAACTCAAAAAACCCCATTTGGTACTGCAAATGGAAAATCTTCACTTCCCTATACTTAGCCTGTCTTTTCCTGTTAGCATACACAATTTCAGCTGTTTTAAATACTGCTGTTGAGAATGTGTGATTTGTTTTTTTTAAAACCTGCTGTTAGACCTAGCAGATGTCTGCTTTTCCAGGATGAATGGAATTCAGGAACATTATCATGTAGTCCTCTCCCATTTCCAATTAGGTTTTTCCAAAATGTTGAAGACACAGACTATATGACATGTATCTTTACATTCTTCACAGCAAGAAGCTAAATGCTTACCAATAGGCGTTGGTTGAACAAGGAGGTGCATTAAATACTGTGTTCTATGTGAAATGATGACTTAAGAAAAAGTAGCAAGTGTACAGAGGAAGGGATGTTACTTTGTATCCTTGACAGTAGTTCAGAAAAAAAGTGGCATTTGCATAATTGCTTTAAAGTCCTGAAGAACACTTAAAATGTGTTATTAAGAACTAATTTCCTGCTAATGCAATTAAAACTGCAATGAGATACCACCTCACACACGTCAGAATGGCTATCATCAAAAAATCCACAAACAACAAATGCTGGAGAGGGTGGGAAGAGAAGGGAACCCTCCTGTGCTGTTGATGGGAATGTAAATTGATACAGCTACTATGGAGAACTGTGTGGAGGTTGCTTAAAAAACTAAACAAAGAGCTATCATAGGACCCTGCAATCCTCTTCCGGGACATAGATCCAGAGAAAAATATGGTC
Organism: Tragulus kanchil; assembly: GCA_022376925.1. Classification (NCBI taxonomy): domain Eukaryota; kingdom Metazoa; phylum Chordata; class Mammalia; order Artiodactyla; family Tragulidae; genus Tragulus; species Tragulus kanchil. The sequence continues at coordinate 235,778,007 of JAIOJX010000004.1, read as the reverse complement.
CAAAGAGATACATGCTCTCCAGTGTTCATTGCAGCATTGTTTACAATAGCCAAGACATGGAAACAACCTAATGTCTATTGACAGAGGAATGGATAAAGATGTGGTGTGTATGTATATGTATATATCTCTATCAATCTATAATGAAATATTGCTTGGCCACTAAAAAGAATGAAATAAGGCCATTTGGAGCGATATGGATGGACCTAGAGAGTGTCATACTGAGTGAAGTAAGTCAGACAGAGAAGGAGAAATATCATGTAACATCCCTTCTATGTGGACTCTAAAAAGAAATTATACAAATGAACTTACTTATAAAACAGACTCACAAACTTAGTAAACAAACTCATGGTTGCAGGGAGTAGGGGATGGTTGGGGATGTAAGGAAACTCAAATGCACACTGCCGTGTTTGAAATGGATAAAAATGTATTATGTAGCACATGGAACTCTGCTTAGTATTATGGACCAGTCTGGATGGGAAGCGGGGGGCTTGGGGGAGAATGGATGCATATGTATGTATGGCTGAGCCCCTTTACTGTTCACCTGAAACTATCACAACATTGTTAATTGGCTATACCCCAATAAAATGCTTTTGGTATTAAAAAAAAGCTCATTTCCTGCTAGCTTGAAGAATTTCAAGTGTTCGAATGACATTTGAATTCACATTACTGAAAAATAATTCATTGAGTTACTATTATTGAGATTATAAATTGAAAAATGACTAAACAGATGAAACCTTGTTTTCATATCCTATAGAACTTGGACTTGTATCAATTTTTTACATGCTTTTCATTCCTATAAATGAAAAATAACCTGCTTAATAATAGAAATCTCCTGAAACTGAGGTCAGCAAGTGATCTTGCACTGGTTTTTCTGATTTTCTCATTTCTGCTTCTTCAACTTGAACACCATCCAGTTTGCATCTTATTTGACCTACTTGTGTATGTTGAATCTGCTGGTCCACAGGCAACTCGTAGATCCCATTTGATGTTCCAAGATCTCAAGATCCCCTCATGCTCTGCAAAAGTCTGATCCCATCTTAATTTGGGAAGTTCTGCTTTTACATGAAGTGCTGCTGCCCCAATGGTCATCCCCACGTGAAGTCACTCTGAACTGATAGGTGGATCTCAATTTTTCGTAATTCCAGCCATATACACTGAGGTATTGGAGAAGGAAATGGCAACTCACTCCAGGATTCTTGCCTGGAAAGTTCTATGGACGGAGAGGCCTGGTGAATTGCAGTCCATGGGGTCACAGCGTCAGACACGACTCTGGGCGTCAGTGGCACCCAGGTGGCTGTTAGAATCTCCAGCCACAATGTGAGGGAAATGTCACAGGGGCCTCAGCCACAGGAAAGATAGTCATTGCCTCTCTGTGATCCACTGGCCCATCTAGCACCAGTTCCTGAAAGAAAAAAAGGCTTAGACTAACAGTCCTAAATCCTTGTTTCATTTCTGTGGTGTCCTAAAACTCATTTACCCTGATGCCTGGTGGCCCTTGGTTGCTTTTGTCTGTCTGCCAATCTGGACATTTCCCAACTGGCTTTGGTGAATAGTCTATCTTCTCCTCTGCTGCCTTTGGCTCTGACTTTGTTGTATCTGGTCCTAGGTGTGTTTGCCTTGACCTTAGTTATCTATGAGGTAGTTGAGTCTTCACTGTGATCTGATTATCTTATTTCTCTCCTGTGATCCCTCTCTTGATTTTTCAGGTTTGATGACCTGTCTGTTTTTCACTGATATTTATATTTGGTATATTTGATAATTATATAAGATAATTAGCAATGTTAAACAAAGGTGGTTCCTGGGTCTTTGGTTTCTAAAAATTATGGTTGGGCATATCAAATTCTTCTCATATTGAAACCAAGTATATTCTTTAAACTATATGGTTGGGTATAAAATTATTCCTATAAATGATATCAATTTTACATAAAATAACCTGCTTAATAATAGAAATCTCCTGAAACTGAGGTCAGCAAGTGATCTTGCACTGGTTTTTCTGATTTTCTCATTTCTGCTTCTTCAACTTGAACACCATCCAGTTTGCATCTTATTTGACCTACTTGTGTATGTTGAATCTGCTGGTCCACAGGCAACTCGTAGATCCCATTTGATGTTCCAAGATCTCAAGATCCCCTCATGCTCTGCAAAAGTCTGATCCCATCTTAATTTGGGAAGTTCTGCTTTTACATGAAGTGCTGCTGCCCCAATGGTCATCCCCACGTGAAGTCACTCTGAACTGATAGGTGGATCTCAATTTTTCGTAATTCCAGCCATATACACTGAGGTATTGGAGAAGGAAATGGCAACTCACTCCAGGATTCTTGCCTGGAAAGTTCTATGGACGGAGAGGCCTGGTGAATTGCAGTCCATGGGGTCACGGGCGTCAGACACGACTCTGGGCGTCAGTGGCACCCAGGTGGCTGTTAGAATCTCCAGCCACAATGTGAGGGAAATGTCACAGGGGCCTCAGCCACAGGAAAGATAGTCATTGCCTCTCTGTGATCCACTGGCCCATCTAGCACCAGTTCCTGAAAGAAAAAGGCTTAGACTAACAGTCCTAAATCCTTGTTTCATTTCTGTGGTGTCCTAAAACTCATTTACCCTGATGCCTGGTGGCCCTTGGTTGCTTTTGTCTGTCTGCCAATCTGGACATTTCCCAACTGGCTTTGGTGAATAGTCTATCTTCTCCTCTGCTGCCTTTGGCTCTGACTTTGTTGTATCTGGTCCTAGGTGTGTTTGCCTTGACCTTAGTTATCTATGAGGTAGTTGAGTCTTCACTGTGATCTGATTATCTTATTTCTCTCCTGTGATCCCTCTCTTGATTTTTCAGGTTTGATGACCTGTCTGTTTTTCACTGATATTTATATTTGGTATATTTGATAATTATATAAGATAATTAGCAATGTTAAACAAAGGTGGTTCCTGGGTCTTTGGTTTCTAAAAATTATGGTTGGGCATATCAAATTCTTCTCATATTGAAACCAAGTATATTCTTTAAACTATATGGTTTAAGGGTATAAAAATTATTCCTGGTTTACAGTCAAATCTTTTAGTGATAATTAATCATAATAAGAGGCCAAATGAAAACTAGAGCATTGCTTAGACTTTAAAATGGGGAAATATATCTCTTTGGATTACCAAGGAAGATTTACTTCCCTAAACATTCTGTAGGTAGTTTAAACTAAACATGTGCATTGCAGTAGAATTTTGAAGATAATTGATGTGCTTTTTTATTTTGCCTTTCAGAGTACAAGACCATTGTCTCGGTTTGCCTGAGGCAGCAGTATGCATGGGGGACATTAAGATTTGTTTCAGAAGGAATACTAAGAGAAAATGTCCAAAAAATATAAATGAGAAAGTAATAAAGAAGTATTTGTAAGAAAGGCTGCTGGGAGTTGAGGTTAATACTGGAAATTTCCTCCCATAAATATAAATCAAACTATCAGTTATGATGGAGGAGTTTTATTATTTTTATATTTCCTATATTTTCACATAAACAGCATGTTCTGGGATAGTCATTCTAGAACTCTCCTGTAACTTATAGAGCATGACACTTCCTTCCATGAAATCTTAGCCCATTGGATTTTGGAAAGAAAAAAGAGCACTCCAGAGTGGTTCCATATTTTCTCTCTCAGCTAAGCTTTGACCCAAAGAGAATTGGAAAAGAGAAAATACTAGAAGAAACCTCCTGCTTCCTATCGAGACTTCAGTGAAAGAATACTTGCAGGGTGTCAGGTAAACAGTTGGTACAACATTCTTTCAAATTGAGTTGACCATTGTGGCCTACTAGAGTAAAAAATACTCTGAGGTTAGACTTTTCTAAGGCACCTTTGATTCTCATATGGATCTTGTTGGAAAGGGGTCACCACTGCTGAGATGAAGTGAGCTTTGTCAGGAAAACCACCCTAACCAGCCCCAAATAAAAGTTGCAGGTAAACATCAGGGTTTTACAGCAAGATCTGAAGGGAAGGTAGTCAGCTTAGTGGTTATGCCACAAACAGCAGTGTTTGTGCCAAGCGCACGGCCTCTGAGGAGGTATGTTAGCCAGATTCTTCAGCATCAGAGGAGACAGATCAGCCAGTCCAGGAGGGCAAAGGGTATTGTTGAAACTCTGGAGAAGGGCGAGTGAGGCAACATGAACATCAGAGTATTTCATGTTTCCTCTCCCATGTTGTAAGAATAATAAGCCATACTTCTCCCCCAGAAGCAAGTGATCAGTCATTTGAGCATGTTTTATCAGATACTGTATTCAAAATAATTGTAAATTAGATTATACATTATCTGCTTTTCCTCCTTACTAATTAGAAATGAGTAAGTCCCTGGAGAATGAATCTGGCCAGATTACAGGAAAAAAAAAAAAAAACAGAAGACATTTTTCCACGTAGACCTAACTTCTAGTATGAGTATTTGGCAACATGACTACACATAATCTAAAAGAGAGCTCATGATTTTACTGTGATTGCCTTTTCTTCCTTTCTGCCTCATCCCTACCAATAGCACTGATGTTCTTTCTGTCATTCAAGGCTGAAAATCCAGAATCACATTTAATCCTGTTTCTCCTTTTCCTTAAATATCTAGGTTGTGAACTTTTTGCAAGTCTTACATTTCTAATATTCCTCTTTCCACTTTAATAGCTTCCAGGTTGGTCTCTTCCATGACTCTCTTTCAGTCATTTCTCCACGCAATTTCTAGATTGACCTTCTTAAATAAATATGATTCTGTCACTCACTTCTTAAAACCATTCACTAGTTGATCATTATCTACTAAATCATGTGAAATTGGTCTTGCCTAAGGAATTTTGCCAAAAATCCCTATAACTTTTACCATTTTCATCTTTTCTTCCTACAAATATTTACTGGAATGGGCAAAGTGGGATACTTCCTTAGGAAGGGCACTGCTGGCTTTTAAGTCCTGGCGCTTTAGCTAGTGTTGAGTGTGTGTGTGCATGTGTATGTGTTTGCTTGGGATATCATCATTTTGGCCTTACCATTTTCTTTTCAAATTCCTCATGTGTTAATTCACTCTAAACCTCACAATACCCAATCTTCTGTTTTGCATAATGTAGATGTTTGGAAATATTTGTGAACTATACAAATATATACAAATACACAATTTGTGAGATATACAAATATACAAGGAGATAATGGTATAAGATTCACCTCTGATGAAAAGTGAAAATAATGACCCAAGAGAAACTAACAATTATGCTCTGGACACAGAGGAGAAATGTTCATACAAAAAGAGTGAAAAATTGTCAACAGAATTGAAGAATAATGAATGTAAGTTCCAAACTTCCCTCCCATGACTCTGGAAAAGGCCCTGACTATGGTGCTAGGGATCTGTACATACACATAACAACTTGAATGCAACTGATACTTGCCACAAGCCAGTGTCTGGCATGGGGATGGACCTTTAGCATATACTGGCATCAGACAGGTAGGCCTAACAGGAGATTAGAGTTCAGATGTAGAGAATCTGCTGGCCTTAATGGGTAAAATTTTCCTCATTTTTAGATATTTCACATGAATGACTTGCTCACCAAGTGAATCATCTGCTGTCAGAGATAGAGAGAAAAGGATGTTTTCTATCTTTCTCTGTCAGTGACTGATCACATGTTCAGTGTTATGTTTTTGTGGATGAAGCATAGCAATATATTTCTGTGCTATCAAAAGATGTAATTTAAGTGGCTCAAGGTTAGGATATGGGCTTTGTTTAGCTGATGCAGATTGGGAGCATCAAAGGACCCATTGACTTCTGAGTTGGAAAAGATCTGAATATTATCGAGAGAGGAGAGAAGAGAATCATGTGTCCTTATGGTTTAGCACCAGTTAACAGTTTTTCTGTGTCGCGTGAAAAAACCCCAAAAACTTGTAGTTGAAAGTTGTACTCATTTTTGTACCACCTGCTTTGTACCACCGATCTTATCTTGATAACTGTCAGAATAGTACTTTCTGAAAACTGTTTTTGCAAGGCTCATGGTTGCTCAGTTGGTCAAGATTCACACTGTGGGGAAAATAGACAAGGAGGAAAGACCAGGAGGAAACTGGAGCCTCAGTCATGTCTACTGTCTTCTTGTTACTGGGCTGGCAGGGCTTTCCAGTTGTGTTGCCTGGGTCATTTATTTTTAACTCACCAGGATGTCGCATAGTAACACTAATACTTTTAATTGGATTATAACCAGAAGCATTCGTTTTTAGTAGCAAATGTCTCTTTGTTTAGAGTAGGTTACTTCTGTATTTTCAACAGGGGTGAAGTAACCTTGATTGTAGGTGCACTGTCTTTTTCTATGTCCTCAAGACTTTGTATCATCTTGGGCATATAATAGCACATTCAGAATTACTTTCCAAATCATTAACTTTGATTTCCCAGGTGTATAAATTATATTTGAGTGGTGTTTTGAATACTGAAGGTTTTGACTTATTTGGCATCTGTTTTTGTCTGCCATATGATTTAAAGTGTCTTATAATTATAAAATATGATCATTTATTGAGACGTGTACATATGGTGTACCTTTTGAAATTAAATGAGAAGTTCCTGAGTCTAACATCTGTGTTGAAGATATCTTCACAGCAGGTCTCTCAGAAACTATTTGATACTTGCCTGGCTTCCACCAGAAAAAGCCTTTCACCATGCCTGTTCTATAAAAGTTTATTGTTTTCTTTCAGAGACATAACTTTATAGATTTGGTTTTATTTCACAATCGTAAGTGAAACCCTTTACAGCCATGGGTTTGTCAGGTTAAATTATACATTGTGTTACAATACAGACTAAGCTGCTATAACAAAATACTTCAACACACAGGGGCTTAAATTCTTAAGTTTATTTTTCTTGTATGGAACCATCTACGAGTGTGCCATCTAAGCTGGTGGGGGTGGCTCCATTTTCCTAGGTCATCCAGGGGCCCAGTTTCACTTCTCCTGTGAGTTCATTGTCCCCTAGTTTGTTGTCCTTGTCTACTCTGTCAAAGCTATATCACCACTGTCCACACTCTTACTGAAATAATCAAGGAAACTCCAAAGCAAGCATCTCTGCTTTGAAGGCAACAACTTAGAAGGTACATAAATACCTTTTCCATCCTATTGGCCAAACTTAGATACAAGGGCTACATATTTCTGTGCTATCAAAGGGCTATGCTGAACTGCAAAAAACAGACAAAAAAATCAACCAAACAAGAAAAGTATTACTCTATAAGCTGGGAAAATAACTGACCAGCTAAAACCCCAAAGATTCTATTATTAAAAGGAAAATGCAGTCAGCAGATATTGGTGGACAGTTGAACTCAGTCAGGTAGTAAGATTTCTTTAAGCTATTCCATTTATGTAGGAATTGAGTCTCAATCAAGTGTTGCATTTTCTTCTGTGCCAAGTTTGCACTCAGCCCTTAGTCATCTGGTAACTCATAAACTAAAGCAAAAGTGATACATATCTCTGATACCAGGTTTACAGTGATGGAGCTAGAGCAGAATAACCTCCAGAATCATCATCTGTTAGTAAAGTAGGAAGAACAGGAGTGGTCACTGCTTCATAGAAATGACAAAAATAGGAATTTTTGAATAATTTTGAGAAATTTATTCTAGCAGTGGACAAGAGGCAACTCTACACATGGACATCACCAGATGGTAAATACCAAAATCAGATTGATTATATTCTTTGCAGCCAAAGATGGAGAAGCACAAAAGCAGCTGAGTTTTCTAGCCTTGTGAGTCAGAATAGATAGATGTCACAGGTAGAATCCACCTGATTGTTAAATAAATCACAAATATTTTTAGTATTTTATTACTGTAGTCTTTTACATCTCATTCCAAGATTTTCCTTGAGTTGTAGTACAAGATAAATCTTTCTAACAAGTCATCACAAACTACTGTTATTTTAAATTAAATTAAATTTATTTTCTCACATTCTATAGGAAGAGAGAGATCAAGATTGCTCGACTAGGTTTACTATAGAAAATCATTCATGGTTATAAGTTGCTCATAGGATAATAGCCTAGTTGATGATGAGAATTATGTCCTCTTCTGTATGGACTGGAGATGGAGCAAAGAGAACATTCAGAGTAGAATGACTCCATCTTTAAGATAGTAACTCCAAGTTGAATATATCCCTTGAACTTATATGCCATTTGACCCAGACTTAATCCTGTGGCTGTATTTAGCTTCTATGAAGGATGAGAAATTGAGTCTGTAATAGGGCATCTCAACTCCATGTCCCAAACTAAGCTAACATCTATAATAGATATACATCTATACCATCTATAGAACATCTATAACAGATAACATCCTATTATCTAAAGGGAAAGAAAGATGGAAAAAAATGAATTCTTGAAGATATTTAACAACCTATAATGTTGATTTATGAGGAAAGTTTTATTGTGCTCAACTTCAGAGATATACATTGTCTCTTACTAAGGTTTGATTTTGTTCTGTGTTTATGAATTGAAGCATTACTAACAAATATCTCTCAGTGGTTACTAAAAGTAGGACATAGGAAATCTTTCTATCTGTTTGGAATATCATAAAAAACACAGTCAAGTGGAAAACTGTTAAAATTTGGAGGAAATAGCTCCACCACAGCAATATCAAACACTTTTTTTCCTACTAATTCTTAAAAATACTCACTTTTATAGGAATATGGTATCTATTAACTGAATTTGACTATTTTTCTTAGGAAATTTATTTGGGTCACTGTACTTTTTATACTACTCTTTAATGTATTCTCTACAGAATTCTCAATTGACTACAGAAATGATTAACAGTAGGCTCCCCTGCTGCTTAACTCAGTCATTCATGACTTTACCAGATGGCTTTGCTTTTTGGGCCAATGATTTTTTTTTTTAATCTTGTTTGTCCTCCCCTGGATACAATCAAGGTTCAAAATATGATATTAGTTTTAATTCATGATTAAAGCAAAAAGATTGTATGAATACATCTTTTATTTTCTGCATATTTAAAGCTAATGACCAGAATATTTTCTATTATTTATTGACAAGGTAATTTTAAAGTATACCTATTTTCCTTAATTACTTTCTTTGCATACTCTCTTGTTTACTCTTATTCTATAATAATTCAATTGCCATTAGTTTTTACCACCCTTTACAACTTTCCCTTTGATTCTCATATTACTTTTATGAATTTGCTTTATTTAACAAGTTTATTTAATGAGTTGGTCAGGTTCTGCTGAGGAAAGCTTATCAGCTGTTACTGTTCTCATTATTTCTAGTCTATATAAATAGTTTATAGTTTGAAATACAGTTAAACAAAGAATAAAAGAATAAACTGCCTGAAAATTTCATCCCATCTATACCTCTGTTTAGCTTCTATAAAGGGGCAATAGCATCTAATTGTCCCAAACTAAGCTAACATCTATAATAGATATACATCTATACCATCTATAGAACATCTATAACAGATAACATCCTATTATCTAAAGGGAAAGAAAGATGGAAAAAAATGAATTCTTGAAGATATTTAACAACCTATAATGTTGATTTATGAGGAAAGTTTTATTGTGCTCAACTTCAGAGATATACATTGTCTCTTACTAAGGTTTGATTTTGTTCTGTGTTTATGAATTGAAGCATTACTAACAAATATCTCTCAGTGGTTACTAAAAGTAGGACATAGGAAATCTTTCTATCTGTTTGGAATATCATAAAAAACACAGTCAAGTGGAAAACTGTTAAAATTTGGAGGAAATAGCTCCACCACAGCAATATCAAACACTTTTTTTCCTACTAATTCTTAAAAATACTCACTTTTATAGGAATATGGTATCTATTAACTGAATTTGACTATTTTTCTTAGGAAATTTATTTGGGTCACTGTACTTTTTATACTACTCTTTAATGTATTCTCTACAGAATTCTCAATTGACTACAGAAATGATTAACAGTAGGCTCCCCTGCTGCTTAACTCAGTCATTCATGACTTTACCAGATGGCTTTGCTTTTTGGGCCAATGATTTTTTTTTTTAATCTTGTTTGTCCTCCCCTGGATACAATCAAGGTTCAAAATATGATATTAGTTTTAATTCATGATTAAAGCAAAAAGATTGTATGAATACATCTTTTATTTTCTGCATATTTAAAGCTAATGACCAGAATATTTTCTATTATTTATTGACAAGGTAATTTTAAAGTATACCTATTTTCCTTAATTACTTTCTTTGCATACTCTCTTGTTTACTCTTATTCTATAATAATTCAATTGCCATTAGTTTTTACCACCCTTTACAACTTTCCCTTTGATTCTCATATTACTTTTATGAATTTGCTTTATTTAACAAGTTTATTTAATGAGTTGGTCAGGTTCTGCTGAGGAAAGCTTATCAGCTGTTACTGTTCTCATTATTTCTAGTCTATATAAATAGTTTATAGTTTGAAATACAGTTAAACAAAGAATAAAAGAATAAACTGCCTGAAAATTTCTCCCATGCTTTAATCCAGTTATGCCAGCCCATCTGGTAGACAGAATGATGTGAAGCTCTTTCATTGGTCATAAAATATTTTCAGAAGTTGTTATAATTGTAGCATATGTTCTAGCAAAGTCCATATAATTTTATAACTTATTTTAGAAGTTATTAACTTATATATTGACAAATTAATAATTGGGAGCATCCCAGGTGGCATGGTAGTAAAGAATCTGCCTGCTATTGCAGGAAATACAAAAGATGTGAGTTCACTTCCTGGTTCTAGAAGATTCCCTGGATTAGGAAATGGCAACTCACTCCAGTATTCTTGCCTAGCAGAATCAAACATGACTGAGTGACAGACAGCACACACACACACAAATTAGTAATTAAGAAGTTATTAATTCCTTATACTGTTTCTGCATGGCTTAGCAAATATTTGTTGACCAAACATCTGCTTTTCCATTTCCATGTAAACAATCTTTCTCCCAAACCACTACCTCCAGCATCCTCTTTTGTCTTGACACTGGAGATGGTATTTAAGTTGTGAACTTTGGCCATTTTTGCAGGTCGCTTATTTCCCAGGGATCTCTTATTGTTATTACACTTTCCTTTTATGTTCTCCTGTTAATCTGTCTCAGGCCAGTTTAATTCCTATACCAGCCTCAGAAGCATCTGAAAGGTAGAGGAAGTTGCTTCTTCCTCAACAAGACAATAGAGCATTGTGGCAAGAAGGAACACGGCACAGACTGAACATGTGATTACTGATTACTTGTTGCTGTATCATGAAATGCATTGTAACAAGTGCTAAGAGATAAGGTTGAAGATTGAGTTGGAGGCAGTTAGAAGCACACCACCATCCAATGTTTAGTGGAGTTTTAGAGGAATAGTCTTCATTGACCCAATTTCATGGTCAATGAGCAAATCTACTGACTGACATTCTGTGTTGGGCACTTGCTTGTGGTGTTTTGGCCAAAATGATCATTGTGTAGAACTCATTTTTTAGCTCTGATTTTCTTTAGAGAAATGTTTTATATTTAACAAGTTTATTTAATGAGTTGGTCAGGTTCTGCTGAGGAAAGCTTATCAGCTGTTACTGTTCTCATTATTTCTAGTCTATATAAATAGTTTATAGTTTGAAATACAGTTAAACAAAGAATAAAAGAATAAACTGCCTGAAAATTTCTCCCATGCTTTAATCCAGTTATGCCAGCCCATCTGGTAGACAGAATGATGTGAAGCTCTTTCATTGGTCATAAAATATTTTCAGAAGTTGTTATAATTGTAGCATATGTTCTAGCAAAGTCCATATAATTTTATAACTTATTTTAGAAGTTATTAACTTATATATTGACAAATTAATAATTGGGAGCATCCCAGGTGGCATGGTAGTAAAGAATCTGCCTGCTATTGCAGGAAATACAAAAGATGTGAGTTCACTTCCTGGTTCTAGAAGATTCCCTGGATTAGGAAATGGCAACTCACTCCAGTATTCTTGCCTAGCAGAATCAAACATGACTGAGTGACAGACAGCACACACACACACAAATTAGTAATTAAGAAGTTATTAATTCCTTATACTGTTTCTGCATGGCTTAGCAAATATTTGTTGACCAAACATCTGCTTTTCCATTTCCATGTAAACAATCTTTCTCCCAAACCACTACCTCCAGCATCCTCTTTTGTCTTGACACTGGAGATGGTATTTAAGTTGTGAACTTTGGCCATTTTTGCAGGTCGCTTATTTCCCAGGGATCTCTTATTGTTATTACACTTTCCTTTTATGTTCTCCTGTTAATCTGTCTCAGGCCAGTTTAATTCCTATACCAGCCTCAGAAGCATCTGAAAGGTAGAGGGAAGTTGCTTCTTCCTCAACAAGACAATAGAGCATTGTGGCAAGAAGGAACACGGCACAGACTGAACATGTGATTACTGATTACTTGTTGCTGTATCATGAAATGCATTGTAACAAGTGCTAAGAGATAAGGTTGAAGATTGAGTTGGAGGCAGTTAGAAGCACACCACCATCCAATGTTTAGTGGAGTTTTAGAGGAATAGTCTTCATTGACCCAATTTCATGGTCAATGAGCAAATCTACTGACTGACATTCTGTGTTGGGCACTTGCTTGTGGTGTTTTGGCCAAAATGATCATTGTGTAGAACTCATTTTTTTTTTAGCTCTGATTTTCTTTAGAGAAATGTTTTATATTTAAAAATTAATCCTGTGACTCAGAATTATTTCCTGTGTTTCCTAGGAGTTCCTGTTAAACTGTTTCCTACAAAAACTTGGCACAAATTCAGTCATTTTATGAAAATTAAGGACTGTTTCAGTGAAGATTCACTTTTCCCACTTACACCCTTTCCTGCTACAAGTGCAGTGGAAATGCTGGAAAATGTTCACACTGCCAGACATTTTGTCTCTAGAGCACCTTGAATTGAAGACAAGTCACATTGTTATAGGTTGTTATGGGCTGAACTGTGTCCTACTCAAAGTTCATATATTGAAGTCCTAATTTCAATACCTTAGTATGTGACTGTATTTGAAGATAGAGTCTTTAATTAGTCAATTAAATTTAAAGGAGGTTATTGGCATGGCTGATATTCAATGTGATTGATATCCTTACAAGAGCAGGGGTCAGAACATGAATATAGGCACAGAAGGAAGACCATGTGAAGATATAGGGAAAAAGGCAACCATCTACAAGTGAAGGAATAAGGTCTCAGAAGAAACAACCCTGAAGACATCTTGGTCCTTAAGCCTCTAGAACTGTGAGAACGTAAATTTCTGTTATGTAAATCACCTGGTCTGTGGCACTTTTGTAGCCTTAAAAAAACTCATATGGCCCAAAAGGACTTTGATATGGCATCTAAATGTCCTGAATCCCAGAATGTCCTGAATTCAGCTCAGAGTTCTGAATTCTAAAAAGTCTCATACCCCTTACATTTTGCTTTTAATCTGCAGTGGCTGTAAAAGGTCTCTCATAATGGAATGTTAGTGGACAACCATCCCCATTATGGGGTTTAATTCCTGGGGACTACTTTACAGCTTACTCATTAATTTTAGAATCAGGAGGTTTTTTTTTTTTTTTTTTACATAAATTCAAAGTTTCTTAAAAGTGACATGATATTTGGGTCTGAGCAATTCTTTGTTGTGGGTTCTGTGCTGTTTTACATACATAATTCTATATATGTAAGATATTTAGCAACATCCCTGGCCTTTATCTTCTAGAAGTCAGCCACTCTCCTTCAGTTGGAGCAAGCAAATATGCTTCCAAATATTGCCAGATATCACTTTGTAGGCAAAATTACCCTTGTGAAAACCATTGCTTCAGTCTGAATATCTAGATAGTGCTTTTTACACATATTTATTATTCAAGTAAGATTATTGGAAGGTCACCCAAGTGTGCATCTGCACGAAAGAATTATTTTTCCTGTCTGTATGTAAACCAGTTTTGCTGACACCAAGGATTCACTTTCTTTTTTTCTGACACTTCATTATTTGTTGAAAAATAGTCTAATTACAGTCGTCTTCTCTCAGAGTCATAGTTCTAATTATTAGTCACATTGACCTTTTCTCTTGAATAAAAAGAAACAAACATTATAGCATAAACCATAAAAGCAATGGCATTAAATGCTAGTTGCAAAGAAGTACATTCATTATGTACTCCCAAATTAGAATGAAACATCTTTTGCAAGGCCTTTGTGTGAATATGTTTGAGATTCTCCCTAGAAGATTTCTTTATTTTTAATAGAGCAGATAGCAGGCTTTCATGACTGCAAAGGTCTCTTCATGAAAAAATTAAATCAGACTTTGTTTATTACTAATGAAGAGACTCCTGTGGAGTTGACATGAAACCTCATATTCTTTCTGACTTTAAAAATCTTTAAAAGTCAAATAATATCCAAGTCGTTTTTGTGGAGTATGGTTGACAATATAGACAGTTTTCTATGAACACCCATCAGTGATCAGTTCTTCTAGAGAGCTTGTAAACTGAAGGGGCTGAAAGTCAGCCAGAGTCTCCATAGTTGGATATTGGAATATTTTTGATGTGTCGTATATGGCTGCAGTGTTTCCTTAATGAATAAGCTCAGATATATGCTCAATTCCTTTACTGACTTTTCAGTCAAATAGGGTTTGTGTTCTAAAACAGCTATGATGTTATTTAAAAAAAAAAAAAAATCAAGAAACTCCTCTAGAATCCTTTTAGGGATGGTATCTGACTAAATATAAGTGATGCTCACATTGACAGTTCTATAGTTACAATATACTCTTCATTATTTAATAATTTTCAGTGTTAAAATACTTGCTTTTATTTATGTTTTCAGTAGGAGCTTTTAAGGTCTGAGTACAAAATATAGATGATTGGAAAATAAATCATTATTTAAGAAACAAATTCTAAATAAGAAATCCAGAGGGAAATCTGAATGACTGGAATACTACAAAATTAGAGTTTGAGTTGAAAAACTGCAAGGCTTGGGAAGAATGTGTCAGTGAACTAGCTCTCAGCTGATAAGCAAATATATTATCAGTGATCATTATTCAGTGTAGAGAGTTCAAACATAGAAGACTCAGTCCCCAACAGGATCATTCTTTGTCTCAGATGAAATTAATCCAGGTTATCAGATCCTAATTTTTTAAAGAATAGTCTAGCCTTTAAAAAATAATAGTAAAAGAAACAAACATTATAGCATAAACCATAAAAGCAATGGCATTAAATGCTAGTTGCAAAGAAGTACATTCATTATGTACTCCCAAATTAGAATGAAACATCTTTTGCAAGGCCTTTGTGTGAATATGTTTGAGATTCTCCCTAGAAGATTTCTTTATTTTTAATAGAGCAGATAGCAGGCTTTCATGACTGCAAAGGTCTCTTCATGAAAAATTAAATCAGACTTTGTTTATTACTAATGAAGAGACTCCTGTGGAGTTGACATGAAACCTCATATTCTTTCTGACTTTAAAAATCTTTAAAAGTCAAATAATATCCAAGTCGTTTTTGTGGAGTATGGTTGACAATATAGACAGTTTTCTATGAACACCCATCAGTGATCAGTTCTTCTAGAGAGCTTGTAAACTGAAGGGGCTGAAAGTCAGCCAGAGTCTCCATAGTTGGATATTGGAATATTTTTGATGTGTCGTATATGGCTGCAGTGTTTCCTTAATGAATAAGCTCAGATATATGCTCAATTCCTTTACTGACTTTTCAGTCAAATAGGGTTTGTGTTCTAAAACAGCTATGATGTTATTTAAAAAAAAAAAAAAATCAAGAAACTCCTCTAGAATCCTTTTAGGGATGGTATCTGACTAAATATAAGTGATGCTCACATTGACAGTTCTATAGTTACAATATACTCTTCATTATTTAATAATTTTCAGTGTTAAAATACTTGCTTTTATTTATGTTTTCAGTAGGAGCTTTTAAGGTCTGAGTACAAAATATAGATGATTGGAAAATAAATCATTATTTAAGAAACAAATTCTAAATAAGAAATCCAGAGGGAAATCTGAATGACTGGAATACTACAAAATTAGAGTTTGAGTTGAAAAACTGCAAGGCTTGGGAAGAATGTGTCAGTGAACTAGCTCTCAGCTGATAAGCAAATATATTATCAGTGATCATTATTCAGTGTAGAGAGTTCAAACATAGAAGACTCAGTCCCCAACAGGATCATTCTTTGTCTCAGATGAAATTAATCCAGGTTATCAGATCCTAATTTTTTAAAGAATAGTCTAGCCTTTAAAAAATAATAGTAAAAGAAATTCACTATCTTATTCCATTTACTCATGCATTTAGCAATGCATATTTAATGAGTAACTGCAATGAACTAGGTAGTGTTGGAGGCTTTGGAATAGAGTAGTGAACAAAAAAAGAAATTCCCGTTCTTAGACTTTACATGTCATCAGAAGAAAAAGTAAACAAACAAAAGGAAATTAAAAATTATTCAATATGGCGCTTCCCTGGTGGTCCAGTGAGTAAGGACACTGCCTTGCAGTGCAAGGGCATGGTTCGATCCCTGGTCTGGAAAGATCCCACGTGCCGTGGAGCAGCTGGACTGATGTGTCCAACTACCAAGCCAGCACTCTGGAGCACATGTGCCCAGAACCGGTGTTCTGCAGCAACAGAGGCCATTGCAATGGGAGGCCCACATGGGCCAAAGAATGAAAGATGGATGAAAATAGACAAATGAAAGGCTAATAGAAGTGCCCCCTGCCTCCCCCCAAATTCAATATGATTACAGGTGGTGTGTACAAAAGTAAAACAAAATAAGTGAGGTAGTATGTAGATGCATGGTGGTGAGAGAAGGTATCTGTCAGCCTAGGATTGTGATTGTTGCTCAAAAGTATATTTCAGGGAGAGGGAGGTGTTCTCTGGAGAAGGAAAGTGAGGTAAGTAGGATAGAGCAGGGTGAAAAGCTCAGCAAGATTGTGGTCTCCACTGGAGACTGACACATAGACCCCAAGGAAGCTCTGGAGCACAGATTGGTCTCACCCTGAAGCAGGGTTTCCTAGCTCTGTCACTTGATTGCTGGCTCAGCATAGGGATTGGGTTTTGGGGTCTCCACATATAGATGATTGGAAAATAAATCATTATTTAAGAAACAAATTCTAAATAAGAAATCCAGAGGGAAATCTGAATGACTGGAATACTACAAAATTAGAGTTTGAGTTGAAAAACTGCAAGGCTTGGGAAGAATGTGTCAGTGAACTAGCTCTCAGCTGATAAGCAAATATATTATCAGTGATCATTATTCAGTGTAGAGAGTTCAAACATAGAAGACTCAGTCCCCAACAGGATCATTCTTTGTCTCAGATGAAATTAATCCAGGTTATCAGATCCTAATTTTTTAAAGAATAGTCTAGCCTTTAAAAAATAATAGTAAAAGAAATTCACTATCTTATTCCATTTACTCATGCATTTAGCAATGCATATTTAATGAGTAACTGCAATGAACTAGGTAGTGTTGGAGGCTTTGGAATAGAGTAGTGAACAAAAAAAGAAATTCCCGTTCTTAGACTTTACATGTCATCAGAAGAAAAAGTAAACAAACAAAAGGAAATTAAAAATTATTCAATATGGCGCTTCCCTGGTGGTCCAGTGAGTAAGGACACTGCCTTGCAGTGCAAGGGCATGGTTCGATCCCTGGTCTGGAAAGATCCCACGTGCCGTGGAGCAGCTGGACTGATGTGTCCAACTACCAAGCCAGCACTCTGGAGCACATGTGCCCAGAACCGGTGTTCTGCAGCAACAGAGGCCATTGCAATGGGAGGCCCACATGGGCCAAAGAATGAAAGATGGATGAAAATAGACAAATGAAAGGCTAATAGAAGTGCCCCCTGCCTCCCCCCAAATTCAATATGATTACAGGTGGTGTGTACAAAAGTAAAACAAAATAAGTGAGGTAGTATGTAGATGCATGGTGGTGAGAGAAGGTATCTGTCAGCCTAGGATTGTGATTGTTGCTCAAAAGTATATTTCAGGGAGAGGGAGGTGTTCTCTGGAGAAGGAAAGTGAGGTAAGTAGGATAGAGCAGGGTGAAAAGCTCAGCAAGATTGTGGTCTCCACTGGAGACTGACACATAGACCCCAAGGAAGCTCTGGAGCACAGATTGGTCTCACCCTGAAGCAGGGTTTCCTAGCTCTGTCACTTGATTGCTGGCTAAAGTCATGTGACCATAGCCTGGGAAAAAACACTTATTTGACAGAGGTCAATTATCTAAATAAAGGAGAAGCAGCTGTTCATTAAACAAACACTAAAAGTAGCTGGGATGGGTGCATCAGCCTGGAAAAAGGGATCTGATTGAAGTTCCAACAGCGTCCACTCATGTATCTGAAAAGATGATAACCGGGGCTTCCCTGGTGGCCCAGTGGGTAAGGACACTGCCTTGCAGTGCAAGGGGCGCCGGTTCGATCCCTGGCCTGGGAAGATCCCATGTGCCGTGGAGCGGCTGGACTGATGTGTCCAATCACCGAGCCGGAGCTCTGGAGCGCATGCGCCCAGAGCCAGTGCTCTGCGACAACGGAGGCCACCGCGATGGGAGGCCCACACAGGCCAAAGAGCAAAGATGGATGAAAATAGATAAATGAAAGACCAATCGAAGTGGCCCGCCCGCCCCCTCCCTCCCCAACCTGCCCCCCAAAATAACCGAAGGGAGAATAGCTGCCTACCTTGGAGAAAAACATCCCAGAGAGAAACAATAACTGTAGGCATTCTAGGGTGGAATTTTTCCCAAGACTTTTGAGATTGGACCTTGCCTGACTTGAGGAAATAGCACCATGTCCAGTGTGACTAGAATTGTGTGAGCAAGGAGGAAAGAGAGGCGACAAGAAAGCCAGGGGTGAAATCAGGTCATGGATGAACCTAAAGGCCACCAAGTGAGATAGGAAGATATAGGAGTTTTCTGAACAGAATGCAAAATCTGGATTTAGTTATAAACTATTTACTCTAGCTGCTGTGAACTGAAGAGAGTAAGGGTGTAAACTGAAGAATTAATACTTGCTCTTTTAACATCCTTTTATTAAGCTATCAGTACTTTCAAGGAGCTGTTGTGATTTCATGTATGCTTTTACTTGATATTACATGTGATGATTACAGTTGCATTCATAAAGATTTTGTAAGCAAGGGTGAGAGCCAAAATATTTGTGCTCAGTCATGTCCAACTCTCTGCAGCCCCATCCACTGTAACCCACCAGGCTCCTCTATTGATGGAATATTCCATGCAAGAATACTGCAGTGGGTTGCCATTTCCTACTCCAGGGGATTTTACCAACTCAGGGATCAAACTTGCATCTCCTGCACTGGCAGGTGGATTCTTTGCCAGTAGGTTCACCTAGGAAGCCCCCAAATATTCATTGAGCAGAGTTTCCAACCAGTCAGTATGGAAGCTGCATTTTAGCACAACATATAGATAAGACACAGTATTTCTTCATTCTGAAGACAGTTCTTAGAATATGGGTAGATTTGGGAACCCCTTGTAATAAAATCCCTTGGTCTGTATGTTCAAGGTTCCAATACCAAATGGTAATTTTTGGCATATTCTGAAAAAAAGAAGAGAAATTACTTGAGTAGAGTGAGGTGATATTCTGATGAGAAGTAGAGCTTGTTGAAAATGCTAGATACATAATATATAGGGAGGTTTTATCAATAAATTAGAAAGCAAAGGGTTTTGTAATTCAGCGAGTAGGGAAGTGAAACCTGGCAACTGAGCCTAAAGATCTTTCTCTCCTAGGGTTTTTTTTTTTTTTTTGGGACATGACACTTTCTTTGTAGACTTGCATCATTATATGTGTTAGCTACTTGTTTATTTTGTATATCTGTTTCTCTCTCAGAGCAGGGATCTGATCTCTTTGATTTATTGCTATATATTCAGAGTCTAGCACAGTGCCACCATTCCATGGACACATTGGTTGCATGCTTGAGGACTGTGACAATAGGATTATGGAGTTGACTAAAAAAAAAAAAATGTGCATTTACTTTGAGGACAGATGTTCTATCAGCCAAATCAGTAAAAGTCATTCTTTAAATTATCAATAGCTCACTTGGCCTGTGTTTGGCCAAGAATTAGTTGAATAACCTCTTGCCACTAGATTTTTATATAAAAAAGAAATAAATTTCAATCTTGTGTCACTATACTTTTGAATCCTTGTGTTTCAGCACCTTAGATTGTATCCTAACAAATAGCAACCTTCTTAAATAGAAACCTTCTAAAACTCTATCTGCAGGCTTATCATTTCCTCTGAATCCCAGACATATATACTCAATTGCCTTCTCGACATTGTTACTTGGATATGTTAGAAGTATTGATGAACCTTGTTCTTCAAATGTACTCTTTGTTTCTTTTCTTATTCAGTAACATAACACCATCCTTTATTCAAGTGTCCATGGAATGAAAGGTGCTATTTTTGATTGACTCAGCCTACCTACTTCCAGTTCATCAACAAGTTAGGTTGTATTAGCCTTCAAAATACACAACAAACCAGACCTTTCTTGCCAGTTCTCCGTTTAAAACCTAGTCCAAATGACCCTCATATTTTGCTCAAATCTTCATCTAACTGATCTTCATCTACTCATTCATATTTCTTGAAGTCTATTCTCTACACAGTATCCAAAGTAATTTTTTAAATTAAAACTCAATTTGAATTAGATCTCCTATAAAAGCCCCCCGAAGATTTCCCTTGTCACACTTAGAACAAAATCTAATATCCTAATCATGGCTTAAAACCTGATTTCTGGCATCTCACTAATTTCGTCTTCAAGTGTTCTCCCCTTTATGAACTCTTTCCTGTCCATGCTGATCTTGCTATTTTCTCGGGAAGTCCAATTCTGTTCCTGCCTTAGAGATTTCACTCTTTGCTGCCCTGAATGTTTTCCCTCCATAAAGTTGCATTACTATTATCCTCATTTTAATCTGGTTTCTACTTTGAAAGATCATCATTACAGTCATTTTTCCTGTCAACTCTGTCTATATTAACACCAAAAGAGACCCACTGCTCCCTGTACTCTTTATTTTCTTCATTTCTTCTTCAGACACCTAACCAGTTTTGTATTATGTATTTATTTGTTTAATGTCATTCCCCCACATCAGAATGAAAGTCCACTGAGAAGAGGAATTTTGATTCTTGTTTGCAGTTTAATCCTCGCAGTCTAGAATAGTGCCTGATAACTGTCAGACTCTAAAATATTTGCTGGTGTCATTAGCCCTTTAAGACTCAGTTGAATAACCTCTTGCCACTAGATTTTTATATAAAAAAGAAATAAATTTCAATCTTGTGTCACTATACTTTTGAATCCTTGTGTTTCAGCACCTTAGATTGTATCCTAACAAATAGCAACCTTCTTAAATAGAAACCTTCTAAAACTCTATCTGCAGGCTTATCATTTCCTCTGAATCCCAGACATATATACTCAATTGCCTTCTCGACATTGTTACTTGGATATGTTAGAAGTATTGATGAACCTTGTTCTTCAAATGTACTCTTTGTTTCTTTTCTTATTCAGTAACATAACACCATCCTTTATTCAAGTGTCCATGGAATGAAAGGTGCTATTTTTGATTGACTCAGCCTACCTACTTCCAGTTCATCAACAAGTTAGGTTGTATTAGCCTTCAAAATACACAACAAACCAGACCTTTCTTGCCAGTTCTCCGTTTAAAACCTAGTCCAAATGACCCTCATATTTTGCTCAAATCTTCATCTAACTGATCTTCATCTACTCATTCATATTTCTTGAAGTCTATTCTCTACACAGTATCCAAAGTAATTTTTTAAATTAAAACTCAATTTGAATTAGATCTCCTATAAAAGCCCCCCGAAGATTTCCCTTGTCACACTTAGAACAAAATCTAATATCCTAATCATGGCTTAAAACCTGATTTCTGGCATCTCACTAATTTCGTCTTCAAGTGTTCTCCCCTTTATGAACTCTTTCCTGTCCATGCTGATCTTGCTATTTTCTCGGGAAGTCCAATTCTGTTCCTGCCTTAGAGATTTCACTCTTTGCTGCCCTGAATGTTTTCCCTCCATAAAGTTGCATTACTATTATCCTCATTTTAATCTGGTTTCTACTTTGAAAGATCATCATTACAGTCATTTTTCCTGGCAACTCTGTCTATATTAACACCAAAAGAGACCCACTGCTCCCTGTACTCTTTATTTTCTTCATTTCTTCTTCAGACACCTAACCAGTTTTGTATTATGTATTTATTTGTTTAATGTCATTCCCCCACATCAGAATGAAAGTCCACTGAGAAGAGGAATTTTGATTCTTGTTTGCAGTTTAATCCTCGCAGTCTAGAATAGTGCCTGATAACTGTCAGACTCTAAAATATTTGCTGGTGTCATTAGCCCTTTAAGACTCAGACCTTCACAGATCCATTCAGTGCTCCATCCTGGGGAACAATAATCTGGTTTGCTTCGAGGGCTCTTTCTGTCCTTTAAGACCCTTGTTTTTGTTTTTTTTGTTTTTTGTTTTTTGTTTTTTTTATTAAACTGTTGTGTTTGTGTGTGGATGAACATATTTCCTTGTGTTAAGTTTAAAGCTGTTATGCCTAAACTGAGGCTTTAAACTTAACACAAGGAAACATGTTCATATCTTTCCTGAGTATTTTCTAAAGAATGCAAATAACTTCCAGTCCTCCAGCCTTTGAATAATGCAAACTGTACATTTTAATACAGAGTAGCTGTCAGTTGAAAGACAAACTAAGAGAAGCTGAGTTACACATTTCAGCAATAGAGCTTACTGGTAACCACCTTAAGTGCTCTAAGTTACAGATAATGCCATGGCTAGTTTTCCTAACTTTGTATCATTTGCTTACAGTTATTGAGGGTGGATAGGAATGAGGATAGACTGGAATGGGTTAATGACAATGTGAATTGGTTCCAAATGACTTGGGTGTCTCAAACAGAATTTTATATTAGTTCTGTCTCTTTATTATATCCAGAGGCACTTAGTATTCTTTTCAGTACAGAGTCTAGAGAAGCAAATATAATGGTTCTATCAGACTTGACAAAATATATATGATATCATCATCCAGCACTTTTCTTTCTGTATTTTTAATTGCTAGAGGTACATGATTAATAATGTATTTTAAAATAGTTTTTGAGACCAGTTTATGTTTAGGAGTTTATATTAATGTCCTCTTTGAGATTTATGGATTTCTTCCTTATTATCCAATTTAAAGAGATTAAGGATTTAGTTTTTAAAAATACCGTTGACTGTACAGAAGTGTCAAAAGTATTTCACAACAGAATAATTATAATTCAGTTGAAAGATCATCATTACAGTCATTTTTCCTGCAACTCTGTCTATATTAACACCAAAAGAGACCCACTGCTCCCTGTACTCTTTATTTTCTTCATTTCTTCTTCAGACACCTAACCAGTTTTGTATTATGTATTTATTTGTTTAATGTCATTCCCCCACATCAGAATGAAAGTCCACTGAGAAGAGGAATTTTGATTCTTGTTTGCAGTTTAATCCTCGCAGTCTAGAATAGTGCCTGATAACTGTCAGACTCTAAAATATTTGCTGGTGTCATTAGCCCTTTAAGACTCAGACCTTCACAGATCCATTCAGTGCTCCATCCTGGGGAACAATAATCTGGTTTGCTTCGAGGGCTCTTTCTGTCCTTTAAGACCCTTGTTTTTGTTTTTTTTGTTTTTTGTTTTTTGTTTTTTTTATTAAACTGTTGTGTTTGTGTGTGGATGAACATATTTCCTTGTGTTAAGTTTAAAGCTGTTATGCCTAAACTGAGGCTTTAAACTTAACACAAGGAAACATGTTCATATCTTTCCTGAGTATTTTCTAAAGAATGCAAATAACTTCCAGTCCTCCAGCCTTTGAATAATGCAAACTGTACATTTTAATACAGAGTAGCTGTCAGTTGAAAGACAAACTAAGAGAAGCTGAGTTACACATTTCAGCAATAGAGCTTACTGGTAACCACCTTAAGTGCTCTAAGTTACAGATAATGCCATGGCTAGTTTTCCTAACTTTGTATCATTTGCTTACAGTTATTGAGGGTGGATAGGAATGAGGATAGACTGGAATGGGTTAATGACAATGTGAATTGGTTCCAAATGACTTGGGTGTCTCAAACAGAATTTTATATTAGTTCTGTCTCTTTATTATATCCAGAGGCACTTAGTATTCTTTTCAGTACAGAGTCTAGAGAAGCAAATATAATGGTTCTATCAGACTTGACAAAAATATATATGATATCATCATCCAGCACTTTTCTTTCTGTATTTTTAATTGCTAGAGGTACATGATTAATAATGTATTTTAAAATAGTTTTTGAGACCAGTTTATGTTTAGGAGTTTATATTAATGTCCTCTTTGAGATTTATGGATTTCTTCCTTATTATCCAATTTAAAGAGATTAAGGATTTAGTTTTTAAAAATACCGTTGACTGTACAGAAGTGTCAAAAGTATTTCACAACAGAATAATTATAATTCAGTTGAACAGAAGTATAAAGTTATGAAAAATAATGTTCTGCTTTTTGGAGACTATATTAAAGAACAAAGAAAGCTTAATTGTGACCTCTTTTGTTGCTTTCATGGAATCTTTATTTTGTAACAGATGTATTGAGATATAGCTCATACACCACACAATGCATCCATTTAAAGTTTATAGATTTATGATTTTTAATATATCCAGAGTTATACAATTATAGTTTTAAAACATTTTAATCCCCCTCCACAGAAAACCTTTATTCCAAACCCTTTAGCAGTCACCTTCTCTGTCCCCAGTCACCTCCATCCTTTCTTTGCAGCCACTAATCTAGCTCTGTCTGTGTAGCTTTGCCTATTCTGGACACCTCAAGTAAATGGAATCTTTTTATTTATTTATTTATTGGCCATTGCACAAGGCTTGTGGAATCTTAGTACCCAAAGCAGGGATCAAATATGTGCCCTCAACAGTGAAAGCATGGAGTCCTAACCACTGGACTACCAAGGGAATTCTATTTAAGGGGAATCTTGCATCATATGGTCCTTTGTGACTTGATGCTTTCACTTACTATATTGTTTTCATGGTTCATTCATATAGCAACATGAATCAATACTTTTTTCGTTTCCATTGACATATGTACTATTCCCTTATATGGATGCACATTTTATTTATCTGTTAAACAGTTGATGGGCATTTGAACTGTTTGTACCTTTTAGATACTAGGAATATGCTGCTATGAACATTCATGTACAAGTTTTTGTATGGACATGTTTTCTTGCTTATTTTTAAAAATGTAGTTATGTACCAGGAAGAAAAATGGCTAGGTCATGTGTAAATATATCTGATGCAAATGATCTTGAGCATCTTTTCATGTGCATATTGACCTGTTTATCTTTCAGTGCTGATTTTTCTGCAATGGAATGTGCTTTGCTCTATTGCTATTTTTTGTTAAATTTTACTTTTACAGAGTTTTGTTGTTTACTGCTATACATAAACCTGAATCAGTCATAGATATTCAGTTGACCCCTCCCACCTCCCTCCCCATCCCACTCCTCTAGGTTGTTGCATAGCCCTGTTTAAGTTCCCTTAGTCTTATAGCACATTCACATTGGTTGTCTCTTTTACATATAGTAATGTAAGTTTCCATGTTACTCTTTCCATGCCTCTCACCCACTCCTCCCTCCCCACAATGTCCATAAGTCTGTTCCCTGTGTCTGGTTCTTCATTTCTGATCAGCCTGTGCATTTATCAGTACCATTTTTCTAGATTCCATATACATGTGTTAGTATACTATATTTATCCTTCTCTTTCTGACTAACTTTACTTTGTATGATAGGTTCTAGGTTCATCCACCTCATTAGGACTGATTCAAATGCATTTCTTTTAATGGCTGAGAAATATTCCATTGTATATAGGTACCACGGCTTCTTTGAACATCTAGGTTGTTTCCATGTTCTAGTTATTGTAAACTGTTGTTATTTTGACATCTCTATTCTTTGTAATCCTGGAAACCACATGTTTAAATTTGTTAGATGTGTATAAACCAAAGTGAGTATGTGCTCATTTGATATAAATCAAAGTGTGTGCTCATATGTTTCTATGGATTTATTTCATAGACTTTATCCAATATGTATAACTTGCCCAGATACCATATTTTTCTGTTGCTTACTTTCCGGTTCTTTACTTCCAGACAAATTTTTGGACATTGAGATGTCATGCTATCATTTGAATAGTAAAGCTTATAGAGTTGATGAATTTATTGTCAAGTCTGTTTGTGTAAACATAAAATAACTTTTGAGGCTTTCCTGGTTGTCCAGTGGGTAAGGACACCAACTTGCAGTGCAAGGGACGCCAGTTCGATCCCTGACCTAGGAAGATCCCACATGCTGCAGAGCAGCTGGACCGATGTGTCCAACTACTGAGCCAGAGCTCTGGAGCGCATGCGCCTGGGGTTCATGGTCTGCAGCGAGAGAGGCCATTGTGATGGGAGGCCCACATAGGCCAAAGAACAAAAAAAATAAATGAAAGACCAATAGAAGTGGCCAAAAAAACCCAAAACTAAAACAAAAACAAACATAAAATAGCTTTTGTTTGGACTAAAATGGTTTAGCTGTACTTAAATATGCAGTTTTCTAATTAAAAACATATATGTAAGATGAAATTGATTTCATATTGATAAAGGTGACTCTAGACATAAATTACTTATTTTAAAAGAGTTGGCTAAATCAACTTAATACTACCTTTTGATTATTTGAACGTGATTTTGAAAATAAAATTACATACTGAATAAAAAAATGATTCTAAATAATGAGTAAAAGAGTTTCTGCTTTTCTATATGGTATTTAATTATAGCCAATATCTGGCACTTGGAGGAGGTGCACTTATTTTTAACTAGGAATGTTTCTAATGACTATGCTGTCATTTTCTAAAGAGAATATGTGAACTAGTTCAGGCTATTAGCAACAATTATATTTTTCCATACTGCAAATAGCTGAGATTTGACTTTAAGTGTTTTATTTAAATCTATTTGCTATTTTAACATAATTATAATCATATAATTAACATTCTTATTTTGATTGATACAATTTTAATCTTTTCCAGTTGTTTTCTCTTGAATACAATGCAAGCACTATCTTCCTATATTAGTCTTCTGTTAATTTTGTTTGTATTTTTATTCATTTTATCAATGGAGGTCAATTTCTCTGTCTCCCATTGGTACAAAGGAACATGTGACCCAGCCACCTTTTTCAATCATTAGAAAAAAAGGAAAGAGACAAAAAGGTAACTTTATTACAGAGACTGAAATTATAAGATTTTCTCCCAAAGTACTTGGCAAAATTTGTGCCAAGGATCTTTCAGTAATTAGAAATCTTACTTGATTTCTTTCACTGATGATCTTAGAGGCTACCACTACCTTGGACAATCCTCAGAGATGCAGCTGACTGGCTTAGCTGCAATTCTGTGTGATAGCTTCCTAAACCAAATAGTTAAACACAGTGATCTTGTAATATAGGCTATTTTAATGTTTGCTCTATTCATATACTATGGTGACTATTCATGATGGGAAACTAAAAAAATCCCAGGTTTTGAGTACAGGCTTTCTAGATACAGTGGCTAAAATGCGGGGTGTCAAAAGCCTCGGATCCGGGGCAGCTGAGAGAGGCCATTGTGATGGGAGGCCCACATAGGCCAAAGAACAAAAATAAATGAAAGACCAATAGAAGTGGCCAAAAACCCAAAACTAAAACAGAAACAAACATAAAATAGCTTTTGTTTGGACTAAAATGGTTTAGCTGTACTTAAATATGCAGTTTTCTAATTAAAACATATATGTAAGATGAAATTGATTTCATATTGATAAAGGTGACTCTAGACATAAATTACTTATTTTAAAAGAGTTGGCTAAATCAACTTAATACTACCTTTTGATTATTTGAACGTGATTTTGAAAATAAAATTACATACTGAATAAAAAAATGATTCTAAATAATGAGTAAAAGAGTTTCTGCTTTTCTATATGGTATTTAATTATAGCCAATATCTGGCACTTGGAGGAGGTGCACTTATTTTTAACTAGGAATGTTTCTAATGACTATGCTGTCATTTTCTAAAGAGAATATGTGAACTAGTTCAGGCTATTAGCAACAATTATATTTTTCCATACTGCAAATAGCTGAGATTTGACTTTAAGTGTTTTATTTAAATCTATTTGCTATTTTAACATAATTATAATCATATAATTAACATTCTTATTTTGATTGATACAATTTTAATCTTTTCCAGTTGTTTTCTCTTGAATACAATGCAAGCACTATCTTCCTATATTAGTCTTCTGTTAATTTTGTTTGTATTTTTATTCATTTTATCAATGGAGGTCAATTTCTCTGTCTCCCATTGGTACAAAGGAACATGTGACCCAGCCACCTTTTTCAATCATTAGAAAAAAAGGAAAGAGACAAAAGGTAACTTTATTACAGAGGCTGAAATTATAAGATTTTCTCCCAAAGTACTTGGCAAAATTTGTGCCAAGGATCTTTCAGTAATTAGAAATCTTACTTGATTTCTTTCACTGATGATCTTAGAGGCTACCACTACCTTGGACAATCCTCAGAGATGCAGCTGACTGGCTTAGCTGCAATTCTGTGTGATAGCTTCCTAAACCAAATAGTTAAACACAGTGATCTTGTAATATAGGCTATTTTTAATGTTTGCTCTATTCATATACTATGGTGACTATTCATGATGGGAAACTAAAAAAAAATCCCAGGTTTTGAGTACAGGCTTTCTAGATACAGTTCAAGCTTGAGCTTGTCTGTCAAGTGGTTTCCTAAGTTTGAGTCTCAGTCTGTCCAAATAAAAGGCTATTCTTATACAGGATCTCTTTAGCATGACTCTGTTATCCACCCATTATTATACTTCTTTCTATAGATTTTCTGTCAGAGAATGGTGGAAGTACACCTGTAGGAATGAAGCATCTCAGATCTTGTGAGTTTGGCCATTGTTAGGTGAGAATTCTTGACCCTCTTGAGTTTCTGCATGCCTTGTGAAGAGGCGTTGACAACTTTTCTTCTGGACATTTCTTTTTTTAAGGAGTTTTTATTATATGAAAAACAACCTTGGAAGACAGATTCTGTTTCTCTCTGGAGAAGGCCAAGTTTTTTTTCTTGCCAAGATAATACAGATAGTGTCTTTCTTTGGGGCACAGATTAGGTAGATTTGCTAGACATCCCTTTCTAAGCTTAGGGTTTCTGAAACTTCGGGTTCCTTAGCTGTAACACAAGGCTAGTGTGTATGTAGTATCCACCTGAACTGCTTCTTATCACCACCATGGGATATGAGGTCAAAGGAACACAATATAAATATGACACTAATACGATGTGCTTTTCTGTGAGTAAGGAAGTTCTGTGCTTCTGATCCAGAAGCCTATTAGCTTCTTTGTAAGAGCAGCAGGCTAATGTACAGTAGGCTAAAGTCTTATACTTTGCACAGTTCTTGAAAATCGTGTTAGTTTTGAGGCTTTGTGCAGTCCTTCAAGAAAAGTGTTCTGTGGGAGAAGTAAACTTCAATGCTTTAATTGATCCATTATTTGCGATGAACTATCTTTTCTCCTATGCATGTGGAATGGTAGTATGCAAAATTAGAAAAATTAGAAAACAGTCTATCGTTATCTTCCATAGGGCTTAATTTTCTCATAGAATCCAGTTGAAGACAGTCATGTATGGCCAAAGGCAGATGTTTGGCTTTCCAGTCTCTGACTAGCTGGTACTGTGACCCTCTTTTGCAAGCACAAGATTATGGATAGTTCTTTAGATGGTAGTAGAAATACAGCATTCACCTCTTCTTAAAAGATTGAATATGTTGTTTTATGTCAATATTAGTAATTTGAGGAAGCAGTTCTCTTGAGGTCTCTGCATTCTATCTCTGTGTCTTTGATGGGTATGGTATGTAGAGAAAATCCTAGGAATTAGTTAAACTGAACTAATGGAAGTGAACTCAAGGAACGCAACTGAGCAAACTGGCTTTTTGTTTGCAGACACAATGCTGGAGTCTCTTAGCCCGTCTTGCCTCCTTGCCCTTTCCCCTGCCTGTTAAGGAAGAATAAACAGCGCCATTAGCTCTGCAGAGCCAATGGAATATAAAGCAGCTTCAGAAAGCTGACATAATGACATTTCTAAACAAGAAATTCTGTCATATTTAGTGTGGTTAGAAAGTAATATTCATAAATTTCTCTTTTCTACTGTATCATAAACCAAATATTAGCTACTAATACACAGCCAGTTGTGACTTTGGGAAAAATTTCCTCCCCTGTATAGGGGACTATACAGAGAGTAACTAAGCATGCCGTTTTCCCACTTGCCTACACATTATCTTCACAATCTGTAATGAAGTTCTTCTGACATGGAATAATTTCATCCTTAATCAGGGGGGTTTTTGGACATATTTGTGTAGTTGATGGTTTGAGCCTTTAGATTATAAGATGCTAGACCTTGGAAGGCAAGAGTGAGAGTACACCTTAAAAAGAAGAGAAATAATATCTTCTGACGTCCAAATCTTTACCTGAAAGCCCAGGGCTCTTTTTTATTGAAGATTTTGATGGGTGAACAACAAGTTCATATTTAAACCGTTTTTGGTATTGGCTTATTTTTATTCCTCTGGCTCTTGTGTTTTGTTTCAGTGTCTTTGTTGGAAACTTTTCCTGTGTTCATGACTTCTTTGCAAGTTGACCTGCTTGTTTGTACCTAATTTTTCCTAAGCTTCCACATTTATAGGAAATCTTCTATACTGTTTTACCTATATTAGTTCATTAGTGCAGTCTGTGGACATTGATTCATAAAATGTTTGACCTTAATTGTTTGCCTTACTAATTTCTCAGCATATGTCTTTCTGTGCTTTTTTGCAGTCTGTGACTTGATATTATTCTGTTATTTGAAGATGCTATCATTTTTTTTTTTTTAATTTTGGCCTATTTTATTGGTTTTTTATTTGTTTATTTTTCATCCATTTTTATTCTTTAGCCTTTGTGGGCCTCCCACTGCAGTGGCCTCTCCAGATGAAGAGCACCGGCTCTGGGCGCATGCACTCCAGAGCGCTGCCTCTTAGTTGGATGCATCGGTCCAGTTGCTCTGTGGCATGTGGGATCTTCCTGGGCCAGGGATCAAAGTGGCACCCCATGTACTGCAAGGCCGACTCGTTACTCACTAGACAACCAGGGAAGCCTGATGCTATGACTTTTTAAACTTTGTAGATTTTCTTTCTTTTTTTTTTTATAGAAGTGTAATTGATATATAAGATAGTTTCAGGTAGAGAAAATGATGACTCAATATCTGTAAATATTGTAAAATGATCATCACAGTAAGTCCATAACCATAACCATAACATATTTTTTCCTTGTGATGAGAACTTTTAAGATCTCTTCTCTTAGCAACTTTTAAGTGTGCTTTATGGTATTATTTACTATAGTCACTATGCTAAACATTACATTCCAATTACTTAGACGTATTTTAGGACTGATATTTTCTACAGATAAATAGATCCCTTTACCCCTCCCCTATACACAAGCTCAGGCAACTTCCCACCAATTTTCTGTATTCATGAGGCTGCTCTCTCTCTCACTCTCTTTCTCTCTCTCTCTCTCTATATGTGTGTATCTATATAGTGTGTGTGTACATATAAGTGAGATCATATGGTACTTGTCTTTCTCTGACTTAATCTCACTTAACCCAGCGCCCTCATCCATCATGTTGTCACAAATGGCAATATTTTATTTTTTATGGCTGAATAATATTCCATTGTATATATTCCTCATTTTATTCAGTCATTCATCCATAATTTATGTATTTTCTTAATTTTAGTTTTCAAAATTATTTAACATTTAAAATGATGCAAAACCAATAATGAATGTTAGGCTTTGGAAACTCTTCTACATCAATTTGGGACACCTCCTTGTTAGGTATAATATTATTGATAATAATTCCACACAAAGTCATCAATCCTGAGATTTTTGTAATATATACATGCTTTTTAAATGGGAATTTGTATACTTGTATATAAGTACATATTCTATATTGTAATTCACTTTGATACTTAAGTATAGCGAAAACAAAATACCTCAAGAATTTCTTGAGAATGTTTTAGGGCTTCCTATATGTATTTTTGGAGATGTTTGGAAGATAAAATGGTTTCTGACAGTTCCATAAAAGGATTGAAAACAGTCTCTAGAACAAAAGTGCAAAGATATTAAAGAATTAGTGAAACAGAAGGACAAGGACATAAGAAACACATGATAATTTAACAACTTCATAGAAAGTGAAAAAATACAAAGATTTGGAGAGGTTGTTTAATGATACAGAGTCAACAGCAGCACACATTTAGCTGTAGTGGGACTATATTGATAGTTTTAAGTTTGCCAGAATTAAACCTAGTCTCTTAAAGCAATTAAATCTTTGGAGGTGTCAGTTATAACAGAAGGAGCATCCAAACAAAAATAATTCATTTGTTTTTGTAAGTATACATTTGTGACTACCCCTACAACTCTATAATCCCAAAAATGGTGTCCAAGGGCAGCAGAGATTGCATAATATCACCACAGTGACAGAAGATAATAATTGAGAGCATTTGTCCTCAGATTCTTAGGCAGTGGGAATTCATGATGCATCAATTTGTGTAGCAATTCAGTGAGTCTGAAAATGTTTTGGGGACATAAAGGCTTTAGGTTCAGGCAGTGGTAGTAGATAGAGAAAGTGAGAATAACAATTAGATTCTCAAAGGTGCGCTTATAATCTAATTTATGGCAACATTTCTTATTTAGTTAAATTTATATTGCATGATTGTTAAAGATAAGAAAAGAACAGAAAAGAAGTTTTGCTAATGACGGTAGTAGCAATAAAGAGATATTTGACCTTAATTGATAGCCAAGTGACAGATTACAAGCTAAATGCTTCACAATTATAAGGAAACAGGATTTTCAGGGGAAAAAAATAGATCCATTAGAAGAAATAGTTATGAGTATTTTTATGGATGAAATTAGCCATCAGAAACGTGATAACTCTCAGGTATTGAACCTCTGGGGTTTGCCACAGAAGTACCTCTGTAGACAAGTCTCCATAATTACCAATTTTGCATATTAAACCACATTAAATGCCGGTTGTAATTTTCCTTATTGATTTTTTTCTCTATTATTTTTATTTAATTGGTTACTTGGACGGTGTTTCACTATTGAAAACAGGTGTCATTTTATGTTTTAAATAAATTTCTCCATAAAAATTAATCTCTACCTTCAAGAGAAGTATTTGACCCTACATTATTTCTGAAAAAATCATACTTTGACAGAATCACACCTTGAAATTCTTACCAGAGCACATTGCAGTCTTGTTTTTTTTCCCTTTCCTCCCTCCATGTCCATAAGTCTGTTCTCTGTCTGATTTTCCATTGCTGCTCTGCATATACATTTACAGTAGCATCTTTCTAGATTCCAAATATATGTGTTAGTATACTATATTTATCCTTCTCTTTCTGACTTACTTAACGTTGTATACAAGGTTCTGAATTCATCTAATTCGGACTGACTCAGATGCATTTTTAAACATGTTGAACATTTATTCTTTTCTGATCAGGGTTATTCTCTTGCACAGATTCTCTTATAAAACATTTTGGAGGTATTTTCTTGATAAACCTGCTTGTAAAAGAGATTTTATAGAAGTCACAAATTTCTGGGAATTTGTACAGTGAGTGACTGTTTGAAATGTCTGAGATATAGCAAGTGAGCTTCCAAAGGCCAGAAAGAAATTTAAGAGGAAGAAGTGTTTAAAAATGGCTTGATTGATTTCAGGTTGATGAGGTGGTTGCATTCCAGGGCATACTCAGACAGAGATGCATTTCTTTTTACGGCTGAGAAATATTCCACTGTATATATATGTACCATAGCTTCTTTATCCATTCATCTGTTGATGGACATCTAGGTTGTTTTCATGATCTGATTTAGTTAAATTTATATTGCATGATTGTTAAAGATAAGAAAAGAACAGAAAAGAAGTTTTGCTAATGACGGTAGTAGCAATAAAGAGATATTTGACCTTAATTGATAGCCAAGTGACAGATTACAAGCTAAATGCTTCACAATTATAAGGAAACAGGATTTTCAGGGGAAAAAAATAGATCCATTAGAAGAAATAGTTATGAGTATTTTTATGGATGAAATTAGCCATCAGAAACGTGATAACTCTCAGGTATTGAACCTCTGGGGTTTGCCACAGAAGTACCTCTGTAGACAAGTCTCCATAATTACCAATTTTGCATATTAAACCACATTAAATGCCGGTTGTAATTTTCCTTATTGATTTTTTTCTCTATTATTTTTATTTAATTGGTTACTTGGACGGTGTTTCACTATTGAAAACAGGTGTCATTTTATGTTTTAAATAAATTTCTCCATAAAAATTAATCTCTACCTTCAAGAGAAGTATTTGACCCTACATTATTTCTGAAAAAATCATACTTTGACAGAATCACACCTTGAAATTCTTACCAGAGCACATTGCAGTCTTGTTTTTTTTCCTTCCTCCCTCCATGTCCATAAGTCTGTTCTCTGTCTGATTTTCCATTGCTGCTCTGCATATACATTTACAGTAGCATCTTTCTAGATTCCAAATATATGTGTTAGTATACTATATTTATCCTTCTCTTTCTGACTTACTTAACGTTGTATACAAGGTTCTGAATTCATCTAATTCGGACTGACTCAGATGCATTTTTAAACATGTTGAACATTTATTCTTTTCTGATCAGGGTTATTCTCTTGCACAGATTCTCTTATAAAACATTTTGGAGGTATTTTCTTGATAAACCTGCTTGTAAAAGAGATTTTATAGAAGTCACAAATTTCTGGGAATTTGTACAGTGAGTGACTGTTTGAAATGTCTGAGATATAGCAAGTGAGCTTCCAAAGGCCAGAAAGAAATTTAAGAGGAAGAAGTGTTTAAAAATGGCTTGATTGATTTCAGGTTGATGAGGTGGTTGCATTCCAGGGCATACTCAGACAGAGATGCATTTCTTTTTACGGCTGAGAAATATTCCACTGTATATATATGTACCATAGCTTCTTTATCCATTCATCTGTTGATGGACATCTAGGTTGTTTTCATGATCTAGCTATTGTAAAGATGATGCAGTGAACACTGGGGTACATGTGTCTCTTTCAGTTTTGATTTTCTCAGCGTAATCGCCTGATAGTGGGATTTTTTGGGTCATATGGTGTTTCTATTCCTAGTTTTTAAATCTCCACACCATCTTCCATAGTGACTGTATCAATTTACATTCCCACCACAGTGCAAGAGGGTTCCGTTTTCTCCACACCCTCTCCAGCATTTATTGTCTGTAGACTTTTTGATGATGGCCATTCTAACTGGAGTGAGGTGATCTCTTGTTTTAATTATAATTAGCATTTCTCTAATAATCAGAGATGCTGAGATTTTGAGCATCTTTTCATCTGTTTTTTGGCCATGCATAAGTCGTCTTTGGAGAGATGTCTGTTTAGATCTTTTTCCCATTTTTTGATTGGGTTTGTTTTTTCAGTGTTGAGTTGTCTTAGCTGCTTGTAGATTTTGAAAATTCATCTTTGTCAGTTATTTCATTTGGTATTATTTTCTCCCATTCTGAGGGTTGTCCCCTCACCCTGTTTATAGCTTCCTTTGCTGTGTAAAAACTTTTTTAAGTTTTAGTAGGTACCACATGTTTATTTTTGTTTCTATTACTCTAGAAGGCGGGTCATAGAAGCTCTTGCTTTATGTCTTTGAATGTTCTGCCCATGCCCTCCTCCAAAAGTTGTATGGTTTCTGATCTTACAGGTAGGTTGTTGATCCATTTTGAGTTTATCTTTGTGTATGGTGTCAGGGAGTGTTCCAACTTCATTCTTTGACATGTAGCTGTACAGTTTTCCCAACACCATTTGTTGAAGAAGCTGTCTTTAACCCATTATATTTTTTTGTCTCCTTTGTCAAAAATAAGGTACCCATAAGTGTGTGGGTTTATTGGCTCAATACAGTGAGTGACTGTTTGAAATGTCTGAGATATAGCAAGTGAGCTTCCAAAGGCCAGAAAGAAATTTAAGAGGAAGAAGTGTTTAAAAATGGCTTGATTGATTTCAGGTTGATGAGGTGGTTGCATTCCAGGGCATACTCAGACAGAGATGCATTTCTTTTTACGGCTGAGAAATATTCCACTGTATATATATGTACCATAGCTTCTTTATCCATTCATCTGTTGATGGACATCTAGGTTGTTTTCATGATCTAGCTATTGTAAAGATGATGCAGTGAACACTGGGGTACATGTGTCTCTTTCAGTTTTGATTTTCTCAGCGTAATCGCCTGATAGTGGGATTTCTGGGTCATATGGTGTTTCTATTCCTAGTTTTTAAATCTCCACACCATCTTCCATAGTGACTGTATCAATTTACATTCCCACCACAGTGCAAGAGGGTTCCGTTTTCTCCACACCCTCTCCAGCATTTATTGTCTGTAGACTTTTTGATGATGGCCATTCTAACTGGAGTGAGGTGATCTCTTGTTTTAATTATAATTAGCATTTCTCTAATAATCAGAGATGCTGAGATTTTGAGCATCTTTTCATCTGTTTTTTGGCCATGCATAAGTCGTCTTTGGAGAGATGTCTGTTTAGATCTTTTTCCCATTTTTTGATTGGGTTTGTTTTTTCAGTGTTGAGTTGTCTTAGCTGCTTGTAGATTTTGAAAATTCATCTTTGTCAGTTATTTCATTTGGTATTATTTTCTCCCATTCTGAGGGTTGTCCCCTCACCCTGTTTATAGCTTCCTTTGCTGTGTAAAAACTTTTTTAAGTTTTAGTAGGTACCACATGTTTATTTTTGTTTCTATTACTCTAGAAGGCGGGTCATAGAAGCTCTTGCTTTATGTCTTTGAATGTTCTGCCCATGCCCTCCTCCAAAAGTTGTATGGTTTCTGATCTTACAGGTAGGTTGTTGATCCATTTTGAGTTTATCTTTGTGTATGGTGTCAGGGAGTGTTCCAACTTCATTCTTTGACATGTAGCTGTACAGTTTTCCCAACACCATTTGTTGAAGAAGCTGTCTTTAACCCATTATATTTTTTTGTCTCCTTTGTCAAAAATAAGGTACCCATAAGTGTGTGGGTTTATCTCTGGGCTCTATATATTGTTCCACTGGTCTATATTTCTGTTTTTGTGCTGGTACCATACTGTCTTGATAACTGTTGCTTTGTAGTGTAGTCTGAAATTAGGAAGGTTGATCCCTCCAGCTCCATTTTTGTTTAGATTACTTTGGCCATCTGGGATCTTTTGTGTTTCCATATGAACTGTGCTATTTTTTGGTCTAGTTCTGTGAAAAATGCTCATTGAATCTGTCGATGATATTTGGTAGCATGGTCATTTTCATGATATTGATTCTTCTAACCGAGGAACATGGAATATCTCTCCATCTGTTTATGTCATCCTTGATTTCTTTCACGAGTATCTTACAATTTTCTGTGTATAGTTTTTTTCTTTTGTCTCTTTAGGTAGGTTTATTCCTAGATATTTTATTCTTTTTGTTGCTGTGGTGAATGGGATTGCTTCCTTGATTTCTGTTTCTGATTTTTCATTGTTTGTATATAAGAATTTGAGTGATTTCTGTGTGTTGATTTTGTCTTGGCAACTTTGCTAAATTTACTGATTAAATATAGTAATTTTCTGATAGTGACTTTAAGGTTTTCTAGGTATAGTATCAGATCATCTGCAAACAGTGAAAGTGTTGCTTATTTTCCAGTCTGGATTTCTTTTATTTCTTTTTCCTCTCTTATTGCTTGAACTTCCAAGATTGTTTTGAATAATAGTGATGAAAGTAGACACCCATTTCTTGTTCCTGACTTTAGAGGAATGCTTTCAGTTTTTCACCATTGAGAATAATGTTTACTGTGGGCTTCTTATATATGACTTTCACCATATTGAGTAGGGTTCCTTGTATGCCCATTTTTTTAAGATTTTTTTTTTATCATAAATGGGTGCTGGATTTTGTCAAAGGCTTTTTCTGAATCTATTGAGATTATCATATGATTTTTGTCTTTCAATTTGTTGATGTAGTGAATGATTATTTCATTGAAGAATTCTTGCATGCCTGGGATAAACCCAACTTGATCATGGTGTATGAGTTTTTGATGCATTGCTGAATTCTGTTTGCTGAAGAAGCTGTCTTTAACCAATTTTGAAAAGGTACCCATAAGTGTGTGGGTTTATCTCTGGGCTCTATATATTGTTCCACTGGTCTATATTTCTGTTTTTGTGCTGGTACCATACTGTCTTGATAACTGTTGCTTTGTAGTGTAGTCTGAAATTAGGAAGGTTGATCCCTCCAGCTCCATTTTTGTTTAGATTACTTTGGCCATCTGGGATCTTTTGTGTTTCCATATGAACTGTGCTATTTTTTGGTCTAGTTCTGTGAAAAATGCTCATTGAATCTGTCGATGATATTTGGTAGCATGGTCATTTTCATGATATTGATTCTTCTAACCGAGGAACATGGAATATCTCTCCATCTGTTTATGTCATCCTTGATTTCTTTCACGAGTATCTTACAATTTTCTGTGTATAGTTTTTTTCTTTTGTCTCTTTAGGTAGGTTTATTCCTAGATATTTTATTCTTTTTGTTGCTGTGGTGAATGGGATTGCTTCCTTGATTTCTGTTTCTGATTTTTCATTGTTTGTATATAAGAATTTGAGTGATTTCTGTGTGTTGATTTTGTCTTGGCAACTTTGCTAAATTTACTGATTAAATATAGTAATTTTCTGATAGTGACTTTAAGGTTTTCTAGGTATAGTATCAGATCATCTGCAAACAGTGAAAGTGTTGCTTATTTTCCAGTCTGGATTTCTTTTATTTCTTTTTCCTCTCTTATTGCTTGAACTTCCAAGATTGTTTTGAATAATAGTGATGAAAGTAGACACCCATTTCTTGTTCCTGACTTTAGAGGGAATGCTTTCAGTTTTTCACCATTGAGAATAATGTTTACTGTGGGCTTCTTATATATGACTTTCACCATATTGAGTAGGGTTCCTTGTATGCCCATTTTTTTAAGATTTTTTTTTTATCATAAATGGGTGCTGGATTTTGTCAAAGGCTTTTTCTGAATCTATTGAGATTATCATATGATTTTTGTCTTTCAATTTGTTGATGTAGTGTATCACATTGATTGATTTGTGGCTATTGAAGAATTCTTGCATGCCTGGGATAAACCCAACTTGATCATGGTGTATGAGTTTTTTGATGCATTGCTGAATTCTGTTTGCTAGAATTTTACTGAGGTATTTTCTGTCTATATTCATCAGTGATATTGGCTTGTAATTTTCTTTTTTTGTATTGTCTTTGCCTTGTTTTGATATAAAGGTAATGATGGCCTTGTAGAATGTGTTTGGAAGTGTTCCTTCTTGTGCAGTTTTTTGAAAGAGAGTATGTTTTCTTAATCCCTCATTAGACTGTGATTTCCTTGAGAATAGAGATATTTCTTAAGTGATTTGTCTTTTTGTAGCACTTTCAGGAATTTGTATCATAGAACTGTATCACAAATGCAAGGCATACTTTGTTCATATTAGAACAAATCTTGTTATGAAAATTATGTTTTAAAAAATTATTTTATAGAAGTATGGTTGATTTACAGTGTTATGTTATTTATGTTGTATAGCAAAATGGTTTAGTTGCACATACACACACACACACACACACACAGGACACACAGGGCTTCCCATGTGGTAAAGAACTTGGCCAGTGCAGGGGATCTAAGAGCTGTGGTTTTGATCCCTGGGTTGGGAAGATCCCCTGGAGTGGGAAATAGCAAACCCACTCTAGTATTCCTGCTTGCAGAATCCCATGGACAGAGGAGCCTGGTAGGCCATGGTGCATAGAGTCTCAAAGATTTGGTCATACTGAAGTAACTGAGCATGCACA
Source organism: Tragulus kanchil (assembly GCA_022376925.1). Classification (NCBI taxonomy): domain Eukaryota; kingdom Metazoa; phylum Chordata; class Mammalia; order Artiodactyla; family Tragulidae; genus Tragulus; species Tragulus kanchil. The sequence continues at coordinate 235,738,188 of JAIOJX010000004.1, read as the reverse complement.
TGCGTATACACACCCAGTCTTTATTACATTCTTTTGCATTATGGCTTATCACAGGATATTAAATGTAGTTTCCTGTGCTGTATATTCATAGTAGGATCTTACTGTTTTCTATTCTGTATATAATTGTTTGCATCTGCTAATTCCTAGCTCCCAGTTCCTCCCTCTCTCAGCCCTCCCTCCCCCTTGGCAACCACAAGTCTGTTCTTTGTATCCATGTTTCTAAGAGGAAAGTAGGAGGGTTGGAGAATATAGAGAGATCTGATGCCATGAGCAAGTAGGTGGAGGGGTTGGTAGAAGGGACTATAAACCAAGGAATATGGACAGACATTAGAAACTGAAAAAGGTAAGGAAACAAATTCCCTTGAAGTCTCCAAGGGGAATGTAGCCCTGCCAACTCATTAGACTTCTGATCTCAGAAGTTTGAGGGAGAAATTTGTGTTGTTTCAAAACACTAAGTTTGTGGTGATTTGGTACATTGGTGATAGATGAATATAGCACATCTTCCTCTCTAATAATCAAGAAAATTCAAATTTAAAAATAACAAAATGTCATTTTACACTTAGACAAATAATTACAAATCTGAAAATATAATATTTGAGATGTAAAAGATAAGAATTCTTGCATGTTCTGATGAGTATACGTAGAGTCTAAAAAGGTATGGCCATTTTGGAGGGAAGATATCAGTGACCTGGGTACTTTTCTGCTAAGAATATACCACAGAGAAACTTACACATGGTGCAGAAAGAAGTATGATAAGAATTTCATTGCAGAGTTATTTGTAAGAAAATTTTGGAATAACTGGAATGTTCACCAATAGTAGAAAAAATAAACATCGATTCTTTCTGAAATGGAAAACTCCATCCATTGGAACAAACAACCTAGAAGTCCTCTTATCAATAGAGGGAAAAGAAGTTGGAAAAAATGCTCAATATGCTGTTATTTATATTGCTACAGATATTTCCATAAAATACATATACTACCCATGAATATATGAATATTAAGAAAATATTTGTGTGAATAATAAAGTCTAGCATACGATAGTATCTCCTGAGAAAAGAAGTTATCAGAGAATAATACACAGGCTTATCACCTCTGTTTATGCTTTGCATCTTAAAAATCAGCTGAAGTGCACATGGTAAATGTAGTTTCCTGTGCTGTATATTCATAGTAGGATCTTACTGTTTTCTATTCTGTATATAATTGTTTGCATCTGCTAATTCCTAGCTCCCAGTTCCTCCCTCTCTCAGCCCTCCCTCCCCCTTGGCAACCACAAGTCTGTTCTTTGTATCCATGTTTCTAAGAGGAAAGTAGGAGGGTTGGAGAATATAGAGAGATCTGATGCCATGAGCAAGTAGGTGGAGGGGTTGGTAGAAGGGACTATAAACCAAGGAATATGGACAGACATTAGAAACTGAAAAAGGTAAGGAAACAAATTCCCTTGAAGTCTCCAAGGGGAATGTAGCCCTGCCAACTCATTAGACTTCTGATCTCAGAAGTTTGAGGGAGAAATTTGTGTTGTTTCAAAACACTAAGTTTGTGGTGATTTGGTACATTGGTGATAGATGAATATAGCACATCTTCCTCTCTAATAATCAAGAAAATTCAAATTTAAAAATAACAAAATGTCATTTTACACTTAGACAAATAATTACAAATCTGAAAATATAATATTTGAGATGTAGAGAGATAAGAATTCTTGCATGTTCTGATGAGTATACGTAGAGTCTAAAAAGGTATGGCCATTTTGGAGGGAAGATATCAGTGACCTGGGTACTTTTCTGCTAAGAATATACCACAGAGAAACTTACACATGGTGCAGAAAGAAGTATGATAAGAATTTCATTGCAGAGTTATTTGTAAGAAAATTTTGGAATAACTGGAATGTTCACCAATAGTAGAAAAAATAAACATCGATTCTTTCTGAAATGGAAAACTCCATCCATTGGAACAAACAACCTAGAAGTCCTCTTATCAATAGAGGGAAAAGAAGTTGGAAAAAATGCTCAATATGCTGTTATTTATATTGCTACAGATATTTCCATAAAATACATATACTACCCATGAATATATGAATATTAAGAAAATATTTGTGTGAATAATAAAGTCTAGCATACGATAGTATCTCCTGAGAAAAGAAGTTATCAGAGAATAATACACAGGCTTATCACCTCTGTTTATGCTTTGCATCTTAAAAATCAGCTGAAGTGCACATGGTAAAGTTTTAAAATTTTATAAAACTCGGTGTTTAGTAAATATATGCTTATGTTGTTCGCTATATTTTGTGCATATATGAATTATTTCGTGACTTAAAAGCAGAATTCATGCTCTCTTTAAAACCCGATCTCAAAAGATTTCTTTCAGAAATGATGCTTTTAATTTATTGTCTGAGAACATCAAACTTAAAAATGGTAGAGGAGATTTTTAAGTCCCTGAAAAATAGCATAATGTCTGCCAAAGTCATAATTAAACTTGTATATACTATGAACTTAAGCCCAAAACTTTGTAAGAGTGATATAAAATATTGGAATTGATTTTCAAAGTGTGCATAATGTAGTTGGAAAATGTCCTGGATTGGCTACTATAGGCCAGAATTGTGGCTCTGTTTTTATCAGAGCAAGCTGTATGACACTAGATAAATCTCCAAAGAATTCTCTTTAGTGCTTAGATCCAGTGACCTGAGGCCCCTTTCTAAGATGCAAGGGAGATTAGAGGAAGGATATGATGTACCTGTCAGAAGAAATAAAAACAGCTATTTTTGGAACAATCTAGTTTATAACTATTTCACTAGATTTGCCTAGAAATTTATTCCTACTTCCCTCTAGTCATATAACACTAAGGATCTGCTTTTTGAGATATCTGGAAATAATCTTGGAACCTTTTTAGGCTTAAGGCAAGGATGAGAAAATGGGAAAAATCTTTTTGTTTGGTAGTGAATATTTTGTTAGCAAATTAAATGCTTATACTGAAATGTCCTGTATTACTGGAAGAGAAATTGTTCAACTTCAGATTTAGTTTAAGTATTTTTCCATATAATGGAGCTATGTCAATTTAGAAAATGATTGCTATTTAAAATGCCACTCCATAACCTTCTTTAATTAAAGTAGCAGTGCACCATCAATCTGCTCCCATTAATGAATTTTTAACCATTACAATCTAGTCTATACGATATATAGTTTAATTTTTTATTCAGGAAGTATGCACAAATTCCTCAGAGATTTGAAGAGGGAGATTGAAATTCAGGGTTTTAGAAGTGATAGCTCAGACACAAGCTAAAGGAAAAGAGCAAAAGTGAGAAAACAAGACAGACCCGGTAGATGTAACCAGCTTACAGGTAACCAAAAGCAAGGATGGGATAAATAAATGTGAATGTCAGCAATTTGTGGTAGTGAAATGATGACCCCATATAAGTGAATATCCTGTTTAAGATCTTGGTGCTATGTGTGTATGGATAGGGGGGTTATATCTTTCTTGCACAGAGTTCATAAAAATCTATTCTCTGGGATGTGAAAATATTTTCTGTATTCACTTCCATATAATTTCCTGTGATTTAAGTTAATCTATTTGCAGTTATGATGTATTCACATTATTGATATGGCATATTCAAATAATAAATGACAAGAGAATAAGAAGGTGGAAAAAACTAGAATAGTTTAAAAAAAGAAAGCTGTACCAAAAATTTTGAAAAAAAAGGGTATTAAGATCCAGTGACCACCCTAGATAAATCTCCAAAGAATTCTCTTTAGTGCTTAGATCCAGTGACCTGAGGCCCCTTTCTAAGATGCAAGGGAGATTAGAGGAAGGATATGATGTACCTGTCAGAAGAAATAAAAACAGCTATTTTTGGAACAATCTAGTTTATAACTATTTCACTAGATTTGCCTAGAAATTTATTCCTACTTCCCTCTAGTCATATAACACTAAGGATCTGCTTTTTGAGATATCTGGAAATAATCTTGGAACCTTTTTAGGCTTAAGGCAAGGATGAGAAAATGGGAAAAATCTTTTTGTTTGGTAGTGAATATTTTGTTAGCAAATTAAATGCTTATACTGAAATGTCCTGTATTACTGGAAGAGAAATTGTTCAACTTCAGATTTAGTTTAAGTATTTTTCCATATAATGGAGCTATGTCAATTTAGAAAATGATTGCTATTTAAAATGCCACTCCATAACCTTCTTTAATTAAAGTAGCAGTGCACCATCAATCTGCTCCCATTAATGAATTTTTAACCATTACAATCTAGTCTATACGATATATAGTTTAATTTTTTATTCAGGAAGTATGCACAAATTCCTCAGAGATTTGAAGAGGGAGATTGAAATTCAGGGTTTTAGAAGTGATAGCTCAGACACAAGCTAAAGGAAAAGAGCAAAAGTGAGAAAACAAGACAGACCCGGTAGATGTAACCAGCTTACAGGTAACCAAAAGCAAGGATGGGATAAATAAATGTGAATGTCAGCAATTTGTGGTAGTGAAATGATGACCCCATATAAGTGAATATCCTGTTTAAGATCTTGGTGCTATGTGTGTATGGATAGGGGGGTTATATCTTTCTTGCACAGAGTTCATAAAAATCTATTCTCTGGGATGTGAAAATATTTTCTGTATTCACTTCCATATAATTTCCTGTGATTTAAGTTAATCTATTTGCAGTTATGATGTATTCACATTATTGATATGGCATATTCAAATAATAAATGACAAGAGAATAAGAAGGTGGAAAAAACTAGAATAGTTTAAAAAAAGAAAGCTGTACCAATTTTGAATAAAAGGTACAGTTTTATAGGTTCAAAAATCAGAAATTTGATTAAGTGACTTATGGATGGGTGTGGGATGGGGAAAAAGGGGATTGTGTATTGTCATGGTACAACTGACCATTCCATATTCATCCAGTATCAAGAAGCAAATAAGTCTTACTTCATGAGAATTAGAACCAACCAGAAAATTGAAAAATCTGTGACACATGATACTTGCACCATAGCTCAGGAGTTTGATGGCATTTCTCATATTTGCTTATCTCTATGTTTTGTTTTGATCTTACTCTTGAGTACTTTTCTTTTTTCTTGCTGGCTCATTCTACTCATGAACAAGTATGCTTGACATGACCTAGTTCAGACCAAAGTTGATGGATCACCTGTCTTTTTGTAAGTCATGTAAGAGCTATTCTGAACAGCTGAATTCCTCTTTTTGAATCAGATACCATCATTCATATTCATCATCATCCTCTCCATAATCACTGTTAACATTTGCTGAGTATTTAATATATGCTGTGTACTATTACATGTGTTTTACATCTACTTAATATTTATACTACTTTAAGGTAGGTGTTACTATTTCTGCTTTGTAGACATAAAAACTAATGCATAGTTGCGTAACTTCATTAAGGTCACAACCACTTTGTGCAGTGTGCAGATTTGAATCTCAGAGACAGACTTTGGAGCCCATGGATTTGTCTTCTATACCAGCGTTCCCCATCCCCTAGGCCTGGTACTGGTCTATGACCTGTTAGGAACTGCCCACACAGCAAGAGGTAAGCAGTTGTCTTCCATAAAACCTGTCCCTGGTGTCAAAACAGTTGAGAACTGCTGCAATGTACCATACCATACCATACCACACTATTATGTAGTTTAGTTGTATATCCCTAGTTAATTAAGAGAAGATAGACCTTGGTTATATAGTTCTCTGTTCTCTCACTGTAAATAGTAGCCAGGGATTTCCTCAAGTGAGGGTTCAGATGAGACAAATAATGACCAGACTGGCATCTCTTAATATATTAAAAGAGGTAATGTTTCTATAGCAAGGCTGGCTAAGACCTAGATACCTCAGAGTACCATTGCCTGGATGGAGTCAGCCAGGTCTTAGACCTTCTCGGTGCCTCAGTGTTAACTCTGAAGTATAGAAACTGGGACACTAGCTTATAGATTTATAATGCATTATGAAGAGTCTAGTAATCAGAAGGATGTTGAAGAAGAATAAGAATTAACTTTGTAGCTGAAATATTGGACATAGTCTGCTTAGCTTTTTGAATCAAACTTTTCATGAAAATTACCTACCACATCAACTGAACACATAGGTGTCTCGGTGCCCTCACTCTGTTAGTGTTAGTGCTCAGTCATGTCCAACTCTTTGCGATCCCATACACTGTATCTTACCAGACTCCTCTGTCCATGGGATTCTACAGTGAAGAATACTGGAGTGAGTAACCATCCCTTCTCCAGGGGATCTTCCTAACTCAGGGATCAAACCTGGATCTCTCACAATGCAGGCAGATTGTTTCCTGTCTGAGCCACCTCAGAATAGTTTCCAAATGAGCACTGCCACTATTTTTATTTGATATTTTTTCAAGTTTTATAATAATTCAGTCTGTTTCTTTTTCAAATTGTTCACACTCTGTTCTTACAAATATTTAATGATATAAATAATCTCACTTATGAATATTTAATGACATAAGTAATCTCACGACTATGGTTTGCTCTAGCCTAAGGTTTATTTTGTTTCTTTAGGATAACTCTGCTTATTTCTTTTCATTTGTTATGTGCTAATCTTAAAGTTTAACTCTCGAGGACAACTCACTTTACCTATATATCAAGATATGCTATTGAGGTTCTTTCATTGGTGATTCTTAAGATTCTGTAAAGGTGTTTTTGTTTAGCCACTAGGTCTTGTCCAAATCTTTTGTGACCCCATGGACTGTAGCCCACCAAGCTCCTCTGTTCATAGGATTTCTTGGGCAAGAAAACTATTGTGGATTGCCATTTCCTTCTCTAGGGAATCTTCCCAACCCACGGATCAAAGCCATGTCTCCTGCATTAGCAGGCTAATTCTTTACTACCTGGAATATCCCCCCCCTGCCCCGCCCCCCGTAAGGTGTATTGACTAAGAATATAAATTTTGGATCCAGATGTAGATAGCTTTGAATATGTTATTACCAAATGTAAGTGTCTAATCTTGTGCAAATTCACAAAACACCTCTGTGTCTGTTTTTGTAACTATAAAATAGGAAAAATAATAGCACATATCTCAGGGTGTCATAAAAGAAATTAAGTTTTTGCAGTTTTTGGAATATAGTAGCAATAAGTATTCAATAAGTGGGAGTTGTTATCATTAACTTTCTCTTTAACAGGATCATTTTATTAAATGAACCACTTGTACCTCTAATCTATTTAATAACATACAAGGTGAGACATCTAAGAAAGAAGAAAGTCAGAAGATTTGCAAGTCTTTTTATATGATGGAATTTGACATGGATGCCTTGGTGAAGCAAAGCTAACTATCATAGTGTGTGTGTGTTTATATATGTATATATATACACACATATACATATATATATATACACACTATATATGTGTGTATGTGTATTTTTATATATATACATATGTACATATATAGATGTTTGTCCTTCAGTGTGAAAAGATTGAAGGGTAATATGTCAGTTATCTGCTGTGGTATAAAGAACTTTTTCCAAATTTCATAGCATAAAATAATATTATTTCATATGATTCTCTGTGTTAATGGGCTCATCTGGGTGGGTCTGTGTGGTGCAGCTCCAAGACCGCCTCTTATTGTTCAATCTCTTGTTATGTGACCTCTCATCATTCAGCAGTGAGCCTGATTTCTTCACACCATGACCCTTGGTTTCTAAGAGAATAAGGCCCAATGTGCAAAGGTTTAACCAAGCCTTTGCTTACATCTTCCTTGTAACTAACCCTTTGGGCAAAGCATGTTACTTGAAGAAGGCCAGATTTCATTGTGGAAAGAGACTATACAAGAGTATGAATACTGAGACGCAAGGTTCATTAGAAAGTGCTGCTATAGCAGTCTGCTATGGGTGGTGCTCGTTTAAATCATTTTACTCTCAGTGACTGTATTGAACTGAATACACAAAATGCCACTGAGCTTTTCTGGATAGCTTAGTTCTGCTCGGTTTTAATAATTCTTACTACCTGGAATATCCCCCTGCCCGCCCCGTAAGGTGTATTGACTAAGAATATAAATTTTGGATCCAGATGTAGATAGCTTTGAATATGTTATTACCAAATGTAAGTGTCTAATCTTGTGCAAATTCACAAAACACCTCTGTGTCTGTTTTTGTAACTATAAAATAGGAAAAATAATAGCACATATCTCAGGGTGTCATAAAAGAAATTAAGTTTTTGCAGTTTTTGGAATATAGTAGCAATAAGTATTCAATAAGTGGGAGTTGTTATCATTAACTTTCTCTTTAACAGGATCATTTTATTAAATGAACCACTTGTACCTCTAATCTATTTAATAACATACAAGGTGAGACATCTAAGAAAGAAGAAAGTCAGAAGATTTGCAAGTCTTTTTATATGATGGAATTTGACATGGATGCCTTGGTGAAGCAAAGCTAACTATCATAGTGTGTGTGTGTTTATATATGTATATATATACACACATATACATATATATATATACACACTATATATGTGTGTATGTGTATTTTTATATATATACATATGTACATATATAGATGTTTGTCCTTCAGTGTGAAAAGATTGAAGGGTAATATGTCAGTTATCTGCTGTGGTATAAAGAACTTTTTCCAAATTTCATAGCATAAAATAATATTATTTCATATGATTCTCTGTGTTAATGGGCTCATCTGGGTGGGTCTGTGTGGTGCAGCTCCAAGACCGCCTCTTATTGTTCAATCTCTTGTTATGTGACCTCTCATCATTCAGCAGTGAGCCTGATTTCTTCACACCATGACCCTTGGTTTCTAAGAGAATAAGGCCCAATGTGCAAAGGTTTAACCAAGCCTTTGCTTACATCTTCCTTGTAACTAACCCTTTGGGCAAAGCATGTTACTTGAAGAAGGCCAGATTTCATTGTGGAAAGAGACTATACAAGAGTATGAATACTGAGACGCAAGGTTCATTAGAAAGTGCTGCTATAGCAGTCTGCTATGGGTGGTGCTCGTTTAAATCATTTTACTCTCAGTGACTGTATTGAACTGAATACACAAAATGCCACTGAGCTTTTCTGGAAAGCTTAGTTCTGCTCGGTTTTAATAATTTTTAGTGGTTTGAACAATGTCCACCAATAGGTTTTGTCCACCAATGTCTATTCAGAAAAACCCTCAGGAAATGAGATCTTAGTAGTGAAGTTCTCCATGTGACTGGATAACCATTTGAAATGTTACATAGATGTTGAGTAGCTTGTTTGGACACTGACAGTAATGAAGTCTTTGATCTTCAACCTTGAGAGTTTGTAACTCTGAGTATTGAAAACCTCTAATGTTACAAGAACTCTGTTCTATAGATGATGCGAAAATATATATGTAAAGTGTAAACTTGCATTAAAGTAACAACTGTGCATTTGCTAGATGTATTAAGTGGCCAACTCTCTTGACTTTAACTTTTTCACCTGGGCAGTGGAAATAACAGCACATACCTTTTCAGTGTTGCCATATCAAATAGCATAGTGTATATATAAAGTAACTAGAAACAAGTAGATGCTCGGTAATTGTGAGAAGACTCATGGATCATCCAGTCTAGTCAGGAAAATATAGACAGCTTCAAACATTTATTTAACATTTAGATGTCAAAATATCCTCTAAATTAAACTGCAGTGTTGTGTGCTGAAGATGGAGAATATACACTGGTTGGGAAGTACATGAGATAATAATATTAAAGTCATCTATTGTATCAGTTTACTTGAATATAAAGACTTTGAAGTTGGCGGTGTAGTTCATATATCCTTGTAGGACTTCCCCTCCTTCTTAGATTTTTCATTTTTGAGAAAAAAAATTTTTTTTTTCCAATCTTTGTTTCCTGTTACCATGACCCTTGGTTTCTAAGAGAATAAGGCCCAATGTGCAAAGGTTTAACCAAGCCTTTGCTTACATCTTCCTTGTAACTAACCCTTTGGGCAAAGCATGTTACTTGAAGAAGGCCAGATTTCATTGTGGAAAGAGACTATACAAGAGTATGAATACTGAGACGCAAGGTTCATTAGAAAGTGCTGCTATAGCAGTCTGCTATGGGTGGTGCTCGTTTAAATCATTTTACTCTCAGTGACTGTATTGAACTGAATACACAAAATGCCACTGAGCTTTTCTGGAAAGCTTAGTTCTGCTCGGTTTTAATAATTTTAGTGGTTTGAACAATGTCCACCAATAGGTTTTGTCCACCAATGTCTATTCAGAAAAACCCTCAGGAAATGAGATCTTAGTAGTGAAGTTCTCCATGTGACTGGATAACCAGTTTTGAAATGTTACATAGATGTTGAGTAGCTTGTTTGGACACTGACAGTAATGAAGTCTTTGATCTTCAACCTTGAGAGTTTGTAACTCTGAGTATTGAAAACCTCTAATGTTACAAGAACTCTGTTCTATAGATGATGCGAAAATATATATGTAAAGTGTAAACTTGCATTAAAGTAACAACTGTGCATTTGCTAGATGTATTAAGTGGCCAACTCTCTTGACTTTAACTTTTTCACCTGGGCAGTGGAAATAACAGCACATACCTTTTCAGTGTTGCCATATCAAATAGCATAGTGTATATATAAAGTAACTAGAAACAAGTAGATGCTCGGTAATTGTGAGAAGACTCATGGATCATCCAGTCTAGTCAGGAAAATATAGACAGCTTCAAACATTTATTTAACATTTAGATGTCAAAATATCCTCTAAATTAAACTGCAGTGTTGTGTGCTGAAGATGGAGAATATACACTGGTTGGGAAGTACATGAGATAATAATATTAAAGTCATCTATTGTATCAGTTTACTTGAATATAAAGACTTTGAAGTTGGCGGTGTAGTTCATATATCCTTGTAGGACTTCCCCTCCTTTCTTAGATTTTTTCGTTTTTTGAGACCTATAATTAAAATTCTTCCTATTTTAAAATATTAATAAAGAAGTCCAATCTTTGTTTCCTGTTCCTTGTCTGTTGTGTTTATTGCCAGGTAGATAAAGGTCTATACATGCTTCTGACAAGAAAAAGAATACAGATAGGTGAGCACAACCAGCAAATATCCACAGGTCTATGGTAACTTGTCTTTCCTCAGCAACTTTTCAAATCTTGGCTTCTGTTACCGTTTTTTTTTTTTTTATTTGTTTTTTTCATCCGTCTTTATTCTTTGGCCCGTGTGGGCCTCCCATTGCACTGGCCTCACTTTTGCAGAGCACCGGCTTTGGGTGCATGTGCTCCAGAGCACTGACTGGTAATTGGACACACCGGTCCAGCTGCTTCATGGCATGTGGGGTCTTCCCTGGCCCAGGATCGAACTGGCGCCCCTTGCACTGCAAGGCGGACCCTTTGCCCATTGGACCACCAGGGAAGCCCTCCTCAGTAACTTTTACCTCCTTAATAGGGTATGGAAGATAGACTTTAAAAAGTCATTTTACATTATCTGTTCAGTATCCCAAGTACATTTTTAGAGATGCTGAAGGAGAAAGGACACTGGGTTGTCAACTGGACTCATGTAGTAGTCACCTGGGTAATGCATGGGAAGACTGATTAAGAGGCTTTTGCTTCAGAAGATTGGTACTACAGAGGAAACTATTGTGGAATCACTAAGCTCTGCTAAGTTCAAACAGCTTAAGGGCTTTTCATGTGTGATTCCTATTCCCCTCCCTAACATACCCAGGGATCATCACAAAGGTGGATTGAAATGCATTTCAGAATAAAGCTCTCTTTTGCATGACTTCTCTTTCATCAGAAAACTTAGATTTATTTAACCTTTGTTTTCAGGGAAGTGCATCCTTGTTTCACATTTCCTAGGTGATGAATTTTTCTCTTTCTTGAGTCTGTACCATCAGCTTGCATTAGTCACACTGCATTATGTTGCACTAAATCAAGTAACACAATCTGACTATTAATGTTGTGATGTGTAAGAACATGTCTCACTCGGGACTAGGGGAAGTATGATTTTCTGAAAACAGCTGTCTCTACATTTATTCAGTAAAACTTTTCACCTTGGAAACTGCATTGTTTGCCATCTAAGCATTTTCACTGACAATTTTGAGGTATATTTTAAAGCCTATTTTTTTCCTATAGTTTCATTAAATATTCATGATTCCACTAAAGTTGTTTATAATGAAATAAATTATGATGATTATAGTGAATGCCTACCACCTCAGTATTTAGATAAGTCAGAGAAAGTACAGTCAAAGCATTCAAGAGTAGACCTTTCCAATGGATTGATCACAGTGAATTAGTAGACTTTAGTATCGATCTTCTGTCTGTTGCCATCACATCACTCCCTTCTTTAAGATGATTTATAGGAACCAGAGGGGCAGGCTATCAGGCTATATATCTCTGTGTCTCCAAAGTCTCTCTTAGCCAATTCCTCCTGCTCCTCTGTTCAGCAGCTTCACAGCCATTGCTTTAAGATCATGAAACTTTAGAAAAATAAACAAGTTACCCCATCAAGAAAATGTACACAAAAATTGACCCTTGATTCTGTTAGGGATGAATCTATTTATTCTAAGGAAGGAAATTGTTTCTTGCTTTTTGTTAAGGAAAAAATCAATAAGTCAGTTTTGTTTTGGGCCTACTGAGGTACAGGATATCATGATTCTCTTAGGCTTTATACATGTTTAATCATTCCCATTTCCATGAATTTTGTTTCTTACTTATAAGAGCAAACAATATTAACTTCTTTGATTGCTTGAAAAATGTTCAGTCTTCATTTAATTAGGCCAACTATGCATATTACAAATTAAAAATTTCAGATTCTTATATGAAATATGAAAAATCAGAATAGTCAAAAAACCAAAGCGTTCCAAACTGTTTCTTTTTCTTATTTTCCATTTCACTTTTTCTACTATTTAGTGTTCTTCATCTTGTTTGACTTCCCTGGTGGCTCAGATAGGAAAGAATCTGCCTGTAATACAGGAGACCCAGGTTCAATCCCTGGGTCAGGAAGATCCCCTGGAGAAGGGAATGACTACCCACTCAAGTATCTTGCCTAGAGAACATGTCTCACTCGGGACTAGGGGAAGTATGATTTTCTGAAAACAGCTGTCTCTACATTTATTCAGTAAAACTTTTCACCTTGGAAACTGCATTGTTTGCCATCTAAGCATTTTCACTGACAATTTTGAGGTATATTTTAAAGCCTATTTTTTTCCTATAGTTTCATTAAATATTCATGATTCCACTAAAGTTGTTTATAATGAAATAAATTATGATGATTATAGTGAATGCCTACCACCTCAGTATTTAGATAAGTCAGAGAAAGTACAGTCAAAGCATTCAAGAGTAGACCTTTCCAATGGATTGATCACAGTGAATTAGTAGACTTTAGTATCGATCTTCTGTCTGTTGCCATCACATCACTCCCTTCTTTAAGATGATTTATAGGAACCAGAGGGGCAGGCTATCAGGCTATATATCTCTGTGTCTCCAAAGTCTCTCTTAGCCAATTCCTCCTGCTCCTCTGTTCAGCAGCTTCACAGCCATTGCTTTAAGATCATGAAACTTTAGAAAAATAAACAAGTTACCCCATCAAGAAAATGTACACAAAAATTGACCCTTGATTCTGTTAGGGATGAATCTATTTATTCTAAGGAAGGAAATTGTTTCTTCCTTTTTGTTAAGGAAAAATCAATAAGTCAGTTTTGTTTTGGGCCTACTGAGGTACAGGATATCATGATTCTCTTAGGCTTTATACATGTTTAATCATTCCCATTTCCATGAATTTTGTTTCTTACTTATAAGAGCAAACAATATTAACTTCTTTGATTGCTTGAAAAATGTTCAGTCTTCATTTAATTAGGCCAACTATGCATATTACAAATTAAAAATTTCAGATTCTTATATGAAATATGAAAAATCAGAATAGTCAAAAAACCAAAGCGTTCCAAACTGTTTCTTTTTCTTATTTTCCATTTCACTTTTTCTACTATTTAGTGTTCTTCATCTTGTTTGACTTCCCTGGTGGCTCAGATAGGAAAGAATCTGCCTGTAATACAGGAGACCCAGGTTCAATCCCTGGGTCAGGAAGATCCCCTGGAGAAGGGAATGACTACCCACTCAAGTAGTCTTGCCTAGAGAATACTATGGATGGAGGAGCCTGGTGGGCTATAGTCCATGGGGTTGCAGAGTTTTCCATGACTGAATGAATAACATTTTGACTTTTCATCTTGTTTATATCTAACAACATTATTTTTTATCAAAATAAAATATGCACATAGTGAAAAATAAATATTAAATATTTCCAAGGGTTTTACATGTCAGATGGTGACAAGTGCTGGGGGTGGAAATAAAGAATAGTGATGTTGATAGGGAATGGCAGGAGGTGAGATGAAAAATGTTAAAAATCAATAAATATAAATTTCACCTGGTATAATAGAGTGAATAAAAACTGATTTTTCCTTCTCTCTGTTCTGAATACATTAAAAGGTATATATACATGCACTTGTACATACATGTGCACAAAAACAAGAGACACACCTGCATAGGACAGAAAGAGAGAAAATCCATAGTTTCAGATACATGTGGTCACATGGCCCATAGAAATTAAGTATTTGACTCAAGAATTAAAAGAACCTCAAAGCTTTGGGTCAGAAAAAAGCCTAAAACTGGTGTTTGCATTATATTCTTGGATTTGGGGATGAAATGAAGAGAGTTATGTGAAGATTTACAGAGAAACTTAAAAGGCTAATTAAATCTTGCAGAAATTGGACAGTGACACTACCTGAAAAAAAGCTTTAACTCTCGATAAAACATCCTGCAAAATAACAAAAGTCAAAAAACAATGACAGATAGATGTGTGAAAGAGTGAATTACATATGTCTTGAAAATGGGGGGAAAAACACACTCTTTTGGTGAGGTGAGGTCAACAGAGATGAATGGCAAATTCTCCTCAGTTGAAGTGGTATATAGTTACCTGTAAAACATCACTAATAATGAGAAAATCTTAAGGAAGAGAATATTAAGACTACATATGAAGGAAGAAATAATCCATTGACAGGAATCTTTTCATCCACAAAAATGCATGCTTGTAAACAAACAGCTGAAGGAAAATGGCTGTCAACCTAAGATTCAATCCCCAATTAAACCATCATTCAGGAGTGACAGAAAAATAAAGATATGCAAAAACTGAGTTTATTTCTTGTAGACTATCACTGAAAAACTGTTAGAAGATTTACACAGTATAAAGGAAATGAACCAAGAAAAAAAAAGATGAGGTAGGAGTAATAGTATACAAATAAAGTAATGAAATAAATGTCAAGCCTAAATATTTACTATAAGAGTAAAGGCAGTAATACATGAACAAATTGAAATGATGATAGAAGATTCTATTTAACAATAAAATGTAATAAGTGTGCAGGGCATTTCAGGGAAAAGTTAAATTCTGTGAACTTTTCACTGTCCTTATCATATTTGGGTAAGGAGCAGAGATAATGGTTAATTTTATGTATAATTAACAAAGTATTTGAAGAGAACTGTGTTATAAAGTGGGAGTATTGTGAAAGAAGAGATAGCAGATACTCTTTCACTGCATGTTCTTCCCTTAGCCTCATTCTCTTGGCCATCTCTCCCCTTTTGCCCAGTTTCTGTTTCCTTTTAAAGCACCACCTTCAGGTAGCCCTCTGAGTGAAGGTATATGTGACACAATTTTTCAGATATCAATATATGTCTCTATTCTATTTTGGATAGCTGTTTGCAGCCACTCCACAGAAGAAATGGTAGAAAGAACAGAACTGCTGCTCAGTCACTTCAGTCGTGTCTGACTGTGTGACCCTGTGGATTGCAGCATGCCAGGTTCCTGTTGTCCTTTGCTGTCTCCTGGAGTTTGCTTAAATTCGTGTCTGTTGAGTCAGTGATGCCCTTTAACCATCTCATACTCTGCTGCCCCGCTCTCCTTTTGCTTTTATTCTTTTCCAGCACCAGGGTCTGTTCCAATGAGTTGGCTCTTCACCTCAGATGGTCAAAGTATTGCAGCTTCAGCCACAGTCCTTCCAATGAATATTCAGGATTGATTTCCTTTAGGATTGACAGGTTTTATCTTGCAGTCCAAGGGACTCTCAAGAGGCTTTTCCAGGACCACAATTTGAAAGCATCAGTTTTTTTGTACTCAGCCTTCTTTATAGTCCAACTCTCATGTCCACACATGACTACTAGAAAAGCTATAGCTTTGACTATATCACCTATGTTGGGAGTTCTTTTTACATAAAAATGGAAAATGGCTGTCAACCTAAGATTCAATCCCCAATTAAACCATCATTCAGGAGTGACAGAAAAATAAAGATATGCAAAAACTGAGTTTATTTCTTGTAGACTATCACTGAAAAACTGTTAGAAGATTTACACAGTATAAAGGAAATGAACCAAGAAAAAAAAAGATGAGGTAGGAGTAATAGTATACAAATAAAGTAATGAAATAAATGTCAAGCCTAAATATTTACTATAAGAGTAAAGGCAGTAATACATGAACAAATTGAAATGATGATAGAAGATTCTATTTAACAATAAAATGTAATAAGTGTGCAGGGCATTTCAGGGAAAAGTTAAATTCTGTGAACTTTTCACTGTCCTTATCATATTTGGGTAAGGAGCAGAGATAATGGTTAATTTTATGTATAATTAACAAAGTATTTGAAGAGAACTGTGTTATAAAGTGGGAGTATTGTGAAAGAAGAGATAGCAGATACTCTTTCACTGCATGTTCTTCCCTTAGCCTCATTCTCTTGGCCATCTCTCCCCTTTTGCCCAGTTTCTGTTTCCTTTTAAAGCACCACCTTCAGGTAGCCCTCTGAGTGAAGGTATATGTGACACAATTTTTCAGATATCAATATATGTCTCTATTCTATTTTGGATAGCTGTTTGCAGCCACTCCACAGAAGAAATGGTAGAAAGAACAGAACTGCTGCTCAGTCACTTCAGTCGTGTCTGACTGTGTGACCCTGTGGATTGCAGCATGCCAGGTTCCTGTTGTCCTTTGCTGTCTCCTGGAGTTTGCTTAAATTCGTGTCTGTTGAGTCAGTGATGCCCTTTAACCATCTCATACTCTGCTGCCCCGCTCTCCTTTTGCTTTTATTCTTTTCCAGCACCAGGGTCTGTTCCAATGAGTTGGCTCTTCACCTCAGATGGTCAAAGTATTGCAGCTTCAGCCACAGTCCTTCCAATGAATATTCAGGATTGATTTCCTTTAGGATTGACAGGTTTTATCTTGCAGTCCAAGGGACTCTCAAGAGGCTTTTCCAGGACCACAATTTGAAAGCATCAGTTTTTTTGTACTCAGCCTTCTTTATAGTCCAACTCTCATGTCCACACATGACTACTAGAAAAGCTATAGCTTTGACTATATCACCTTTGTTGGTGAAGTGATATCTGTTTTTGAATACATTGACTAGGTTTGTCATATAGCTTTCCTTCCAAAGAGCAAGAATCTTTTGATTTGATGTTTGCAGTCACTGTCCACAGTGATTTTGGAGCCCAAGAAAATAAAACCTGTCACTGCTTCCACTTTTTCCTCTTCTTTTTGCCATGTAGCGATGGGCCTGGATGTCATGGTCTTCATTTTTTGAATGTTGAATTTCAAGCCATCTTTTTGACTCTCCTCTTTCACCTTCATTAAGAAGCTCTTTAGTTCCTCTTTACTTTCTGCCTTTAGGGTAGAATCATTGGCATATATGAAGTTGTTGATATTTCTCCCAGCAATCTTGATTCCAGCTTGTGCTTCATCCAGCCCAGCATTTTGCATGATGTACTCTACTATAAATTAAATAAGCAAGGTGGCAATATATAGCCTTGACATTTTCCTTTCCCAGCTTTGAACCAGTCTGTTGTTCCTTGTCTGGTTCCAGCTGCTGCTGCTTCACCTGCATACAGGTTACTCAGGAGACAGGTAAGGTGGCCTGCTATTCCCATCTGTTAAAGAATTTTCCACAGTTTGTTGTGAACCACACAGTCAAAGGCTTCAGCATAGTCAATGATGCAGAAGTAGGTGTTTTTCTTCAATTCCCTTGCTTTTTCTGAGATCCAGTCAGTGTTGGCAATTTGATCTTTGGTTCCTCTACCTCTTCGAAACCCAGCTTGTAGATTGCTACAATTAAGAATATCTTATCTAGAAGTTTAAAAATTGCCTGTTTTTGTTTTGCTAGGGTAGTTAATGATATAAAGTGCATGTTCAGTTGATTACAGGTGCAGTCTCATGAGGAACAATTGGCTAAGTATAATTTTGCCGTTAATTGGTGTCCATCTTGGGCATTGTGTTCTACTTGCATTTAACTTGCAGGCCCTTCCTTTAAGAGAGATGACTATTAATACCTCCTAGAAGACCTAGCATGGGTTTTGTCCATTCTTGGGATCATATAAACCAAGACTTTTCCAGGACCACAATTTGAAAGCATCAGTTTTTTTGTACTCAGCCTTCTTTATAGTCCAACTCTCATGTCCACACATGACTACTAGAAAAGCTATAGCTTTGACTATATCACCTTTGTTGGTGAAGTGATATCTGTTTTGAATACATTGACTAGGTTTGTCATATAGCTTTCCTTCCAAAGAGCAAGAATCTTTTGATTTGATGTTTGCAGTCACTGTCCACAGTGATTTTGGAGCCCAAGAAAATAAAACCTGTCACTGCTTCCACTTTTTCCTCTTCTTTTTGCCATGTAGCGATGGGCCTGGATGTCATGGTCTTCATTTTTTGAATGTTGAATTTCAAGCCATCTTTTTGACTCTCCTCTTTCACCTTCATTAAGAAGCTCTTTAGTTCCTCTTTACTTTCTGCCTTTAGGGTAGAATCATTGGCATATATGAAGTTGTTGATATTTCTCCCAGCAATCTTGATTCCAGCTTGTGCTTCATCCAGCCCAGCATTTTGCATGATGTACTCTACTATAAATTAAATAAGCAAGGTGGCAATATATAGCCTTGACATTTTCCTTTCCCAGCTTTGAACCAGTCTGTTGTTCCTTGTCTGGTTCCAGCTGCTGCTGCTTCACCTGCATACAGGTTACTCAGGAGACAGGTAAGGTGGCCTGCTATTCCCATCTGTTAAAGAATTTTCCACAGTTTGTTGTGAACCACACAGTCAAAGGCTTCAGCATAGTCAATGATGCAGAAGTAGGTGTTTTTCTTCAATTCCCTTGCTTTTTCTGAGATCCAGTCAGTGTTGGCAATTTGATCTTTGGTTCCTCTACCTCTTCGAAACCCAGCTTGTAGATTGCTACAATTAAGAATATCTTATCTAGAAGTTTAAAAATTGCCTGTTTTTGTTTTGCTAGGGTAGTTAATGATATAAAGTGCATGTTCAGTTGATTACAGGTGCAGTCTCATGAGGAACAATTGGCTAAGTATAATTTTGCCGTTAATTGGTGTCCATCTTGGGCATTGTGTTCTACTTGCATTTAACTTGCAGGCCCTTCCTTTAAGAGAGATGACTATTAATACCTCCTAGAAGACCTAGCATAGGACGTTGCCTTCATCTAGTCCACTTTGCTACTGCTTTATAAACTCTAGTGCTATCATATAAAATAAAGACTTTTCTTTTTATATCCTGAACACTCGCTTTGACTTTAGGATATGCATTTTTTCATTGAAGTTGCTTTAGTTAAACCTCATCCACTATCTTTTGTACTTGCTTCATGATAATTTACAATTCTGCTCCTGCCATGAGTACTCATGTGCTCTTGGCTTCTATCAAGCTTACTCCATTTACTCTTCAATAAGTTGTTTAGACAATTACTTATTCTTAGACTAATATTAGGATAGCTATTGAATTAATGAGGCTCAGATACATTGCCGAAATAAACAGTTCAAAAATTTCAGTAGCTTATGACAATCAAGGTTTATTTCTCTCTCATGTGTCATGTGCTTTCTGGGTCAGCTGTTGGTCTGCTCCAAGACTGGTTTGAACACATTGTCTTCAATTCTAGATCCAAACTAAAGAAATAACCTTGATCTGAGACATTGTTGACCTCATGTTTAAGATAAACTGGAAGATACTAATGATAGAACTTTACAAATGCTCTCAGCATATCGCTTCTATTTCCATTTCATCAGCCTGCATAAGTCCTATGATGAAACATTATATCAATGGCTGGAAATGAATAATTTATCTAGGAGCAAGTGGCAAATATTTTGAATAACTAAATTCTGTATTCTGTAATAACAATTCTGTAGCTCTATTTCCATTTAATTTCTCTTTTTCCCCTTCTGAATCTCAATTTACTTTTTATTTTTTAAAAGTTTTATTGGAGTATAGTTGAGTTGTAGTGTGTAAGTTTCAGGTATACAGCAAAATGAATCAGTTATACATGTATGTATAACTACTCTTTTACCATATAGATTATTACAGAGTTCTGAGTAGAGTTCCCTGTGCATTACAGTATATACAGGGCCTTATTTGTTATATATTTTATATATAGTAGTATGTATATGTCAATCCTAATCTCCCAATATATGCCTCTCCTCAATGTCCCCCCTGGTAACCACAGGTTTTATTTTTCTACATCTGTGGCTCTATGTCTGTTTTGTAAATAAGTTCATTTATACCATTTTATTAGATTCCACATAAAAGCAATATTATATGATATTTGTCTTTCTCTGACTTATTCAGTTGGAAGCCTTCCACATAAATTTACATTTAAAAAGTATTAATAATATATTAAGGAAGAAAAATAATCCCTAAATTAAGCTATCTGTATTACTGTGCCTAAAAGATTAGGTTGGGTTCATGCATGACTTGATAGGACTAAATATTCTGCATTTTTTTGTCAGTTATCCATCTTATCTCTTTAATCATACTAGAATATCTTTAATAATGCTAAATTTCTCTGCACAACTTCAAGTAAACTAGATCTATATGACTAGTAGTCCAGTGGTATTATTTCATTTACTTAATAAGAAAGTGTTGAGCTCCTACTTTATGGGATACAGCAGTGAACAAATAAAGTCTCTGCTCTAAGGGCTTATTCTAGTGGATGGAATTACATTACAAATTAATGTTACATTTATCAGACTGTGATACATGGCTTAAAGAAAGATAAAAGGACAAGAAGATAGCAGTGATGGGCAGACATCTCTAAAAGGTAGACTTTCCCACAGACACCTGAGTGAAGTGAGGGGGTGAGTCACCATGACACCTGGGAGCGGAGTTCTCAAGGTGTCAAGGCTGAAGACACATTGCAGGGTGGCCCTGATTCATGTGTCTTGTGTTGCTGGTGAACAAGAAGAAGGTAGAAGCGGGTGTGTCTTGTGGACTTTATAGATCATAGTAAGAACCTCAGATTATATTCCACCTGAGACAGGTAATCATAGAAAGATTTTGAGTAAAAGAACAGCTTCATAAACCGTGACTTTTGCATTTGTATGGAACTTATACTATGAAGAGAAGTTTGTAATAGTTCAGAGAGGCTATGAAATAGAACTCCTACTGCACTTCAGAGAAGACTTTCCTGTAGCTCCTTTCCATGCTCAAAAAGTTGTCAAACTTTTTAGTTCATTTAACAAACACATGAAAGTGTTAATTTTATGGATTTAATACATTAATGACTATTTTTAATAATAGTTGGGTAAATGAGTAGCATGAAATGAAATGAATGAAATGAAAATGCAACAGCTGACACTATGCTAATTGATAGTGTTGACTTGGAGTTTGATGGAAAGACATGTCTTAGATTTCTAAATGTAAAGGAGTATTTTCACATGGGAGATATTTACTTATGTAGTACGCGTTATACAGTATACTCCTGCTAATGATAGAGTGGTAGTCTCTCCATCACATAATATCCTCCAGTCACCACTGTGGTTTAAATATACAATCAGATTTCTCCTAATGAAGCTTAGAAAGTACAAATAAAGGTGTGTATTTGTTCTGGGTGAATAATGGGGAATTTGCTTTTGGTATGCAGTGTATTATGTTCCTTATAATGTCAGTCATTATTCTGTTTGATCTATATAGCATTCTCAGATTGATATGCTTAAAATTAATGAGGCATTTGTCCTCCCTGTGAAGAAACTAAAAGGAGGTTTTACCCCAATGAATTATGTAGATGGAATTATAACAAATTAATTCTATTTTGGAGTAGGTATTTTCTGAATGCAAAAGAATCCTATGAGTTGATATAATGCTTTAGAAAAAGTAGTGATCTATTTCGTATTATAACCAGATAAATTAAATGTGCCGGGATTGCTAGTAGTGGGGTTTTATTCCTGAATCAATTCCATTTGATGTAGTTCTCTCCTCAGAGTTTTCTTCTAAAGGAATAATTCATTGAATATGTAGCACTTACTGAGTGTTTTTCTATGTGTCAGATTTACAGGTAGTTACTAGGACTTGGTTACTGCTTATTCAAATATCATTAGGTACCTACTTTGTTCTTAGGTCATATTTATCTGAGAAAAATGTACATACAGGTAACAAAAAGGTGTTACAGCCAGCAGGGTTTGCAGCTAGACTGTATAACAGCTTTGTATTAATGAGAAATGCTCACCTTTTCTGAGATGTATAAATTAAAACAGACTCTCCCTCTAGGCAAAGATAGTCGCATTAGTAGATGATTCAGAAAAGTAATGACATTTTGGAGTAGCAAAAAGGCACCCTCCCTTCTGCCACCCCACACTTGTTTTTCCTCTTGCCAAATACCTCCTTGTGCGAGGATGCAAGGCATCGCAAGTGGGGTACTGGTCGGATTTATGTTGTCATTCTTTCCTCTAGGTGCTTCTGTGCAATGCACAAAAACTGTACAACCATACATGAGAGGCCCACAATTAATAATCCTCACAGTGGAAACCCTGGGCCGGCAGTTATGTAGGACAGTGTTTTGGGAAGACTCCCCACAGGATGGAATATTTGAATATCAAACATGAGAACTAGGAGGTAATTTTTGACAACGAATGAAGAGATAGGCCATCTCAATAAGAAGAAAAAAGGGTGGGTACATGGTATTTTCACATTTTGTATAGCGGGAAAAAAAATATGATAGAGCTAGTAGAGAAGATTCATAGTAGTGATATGAATTATGTCTAGAAAAAAAAGTCTTTTGCCTGATTATGAAAAGCCTAAAATGCCCTGATAAGATGTTTGGTCTAAACAAAGGAGGTTTGGATTAGTTTTGGAGAAAAATTAGGAAACAATGTGAAGGAAAGTTGAGTTAGCAAAACATTCCACTTAACACAATACACGAGTAAAATAGAGTTAAGACAGTGAAGCTGATAACTGCTTTGATTTGCAATATAGCAGACAGGGCTGCTGTCTTTTTAAGGTAAGGACTGGAATATGTCATGGAAGTTTAAATGATATAATTAAAAGTAAGAATCAGTTGGTCATTTCAAATCTTTACAAGGCTCTTTCTCTAAGCAGACCTTTTGTATCATTGTTAAAATAATAAGTAAAATGAACAAAATAGTTAAGCAGGTTAATGCATAAGGAAAAATATATGAATATGAAACCAATGAATTATTCATAAAGTACTGTGAAACTTTGAGTGTCAGCCTTACAAGGACTTGTGGTGATTCAGTCACTCAGTCGTGTCTGACTCTTTGCAGCCCCATGGATTGCAGCACACTGGGCTTCCCTATCCTGCACCATCTCCCAAAGTATGCTCAAACTCATGTCCATTGAGAGACTGATGCCTTCCAACCATCTCATCCTCTGTTGTCGCTTTCTCCTTTTTGCGAAAAAAAGGGCATTTTGGAGTAGCAAAAAGGCACCCTCCCTTCTGCCACCCCACACTTGTTTTTCCTCTTGCCAAATACCTCCTTGTGCGAGGATGCAAGGCATCGCAAGTGGGGTACTGGTCGGATTTATGTTGTCATTCTTTCCTCTAGGTGCTTCTGTGCAATGCACAAAAACTGTACAACCATACATGAGAGGCCCACAATTAATAATCCTCACAGTGGAAACCCTGGGCCGGCAGTTATGTAGGACAGTGTTTTGGGAAGACTCCCCACAGGATGGAATATTTGAATATCAAACATGAGAACTAGGAGGTAATTTTTGACAACGAATGAAGAGATAGGCCATCTCAATAAGAAGAAAAAAGGGTGGGTACATGGTATTTTCACATTTTGTATAGCGGGAAAAAAAATATGATAGAGCTAGTAGAGAAGATTCATAGTAGTGATATGAATTATGTCTAGAAAAAAAAGTCTTTTGCCTGATTATGAAAAGCCTAAAATGCCCTGATAAGATGTTTGGTCTAAACAAAGGAGGTTTGGATTAGTTTTGGAGAAAAATTAGGAAACAATGTGAAGGAAAGTTGAGTTAGCAAAACATTCCACTTAACACAATACACGAGTAAAATAGAGTTAAGACAGTGAAGCTGATAACTGCTTTGATTTGCAATATAGCAGACAGGGCTGCTGTCTTTTTAAGGTAAGGACTGGAATATGTCATGGAAGTTTAAATGATATAATTAAAAGTAAGAATCAGTTGGTCATTTCAAATCTTTACAAGGCTCTTTCTCTAAGCAGACCTTTTGTATCATTGTTAAAATAATAAGTAAAATGAACAAAATAGTTAAGCAGGTTAATGCATAAGGAAAAATATATGAATATGAAACCAATGAATTATTCATAAAGTACTGTGAAACTTTGAGTGTCAGCCTTACAAGGACTTGTGGTGATTCAGTCACTCAGTCGTGTCTGACTCTTTGCAGCCCCATGGATTGCAGCACACTGGGCTTCCCTATCCTGCACCATCTCCCAAAGTATGCTCAAACTCATGTCCATTGAGAGACTGATGCCTTCCAACCATCTCATCCTCTGTTGTCGCTTTCTCCTCCTGCCTTCTGTCTTTTCCAGCATCAGGGTCTTTTCCAATGAGTTGATTCTTCGCATGTCCAGCCTTGACGTACTTTTTTCCTAATTTGCAACCAGTCCATTGTTCCACGTCTGGTTCTACCTCTTACTTCTAGAGCTGCATAAAGATCTCTCAGGAGGCAGATAGGGTGGTCTTGTATTCCCATCTCTTTAAAAATTCTCCACACTTTGTTATGATCCACACAAAGACTTTAGTGTAGTCAATGAAGAGGAAGTAGATGTTTTCCTGGAATTCTCTTGCCTTTTCTGTGATCCAGCAGATGTTGGCAATTTGATCTCTGGTTCCTTTGCCTTTTTTTGTTTGTTTGTTTGTTTGTTTTTAAAGATTTATTTATTTATTTTGGTGGAGGTGGGGTGGGGAGGGAGGGGAGCAGGCGGGCCACTTCTACTGGTCTTTCATTTGTCCATTTTCATACGTCTTTGTGCTTTGGCCCGCATGGGCCTCCCATCACGGTGGCCTCTGTTGTCCCAGAGCACCTGCTCTGGGTGCATGCGCTCCAGAGCTCCGGCTCGGTAATTGGACACATAGGTCCAGCCGCTCCGCGGCACGTGGGATCTTCCCAGGCCGGGGATCGAACCGGCGCCCCTTGCACTGCAAGGCGGTGTCCTTACCCACTGGACCACCAGGGAAGCCCTCCTTTGCCTTTTCTAAATCCAGTTCATACATCTGGAAGTTCTTGGTTCACATACTGTCAAAGCCTAGCTTGAAGGATTTTGAGCATCACCTTGCTAGCATGTGAAATGAGTGCAGTTGTGCTATAGTTTGAACTATAAGGGCTAGTTTATCTTTAAGTTTCTGCACATGTATATTACTACATAATATTTTTCATGCCAACTTAGTATATTATAGCATAAAGTACTGTGAAACTTTGAGTGTCAGCCTTACAAGGACTTGTGGTGATTCAGTCACTCAGTCGTGTCTGACTCTTTGCAGCCCCATGGATTGCAGCACACTGGGCTTCCCTATCCTGCACCATCTCCCAAAGTATGCTCAAACTCATGTCCATTGAGAGACTGATGCCTTCCAACCATCTCATCCTCTGTTGTCGCTTTCTCCTCCTGCCTTCTGTCTTTTCCAGCATCAGGGTCTTTTCCAATGAGTTGATTCTTCGCATGTCCAGCCTTGACGTACTTTTTTCCTAATTTGCAACCAGTCCATTGTTCCACGTCTGGTTCTACCTCTTACTTCTAGAGCTGCATAAAGATCTCTCAGGAGGCAGATAGGGTGGTCTTGTATTCCCATCTCTTTAAAAATTCTCCACACTTTGTTATGATCCACACAAAGACTTTAGTGTAGTCAATGAAGAGGAAGTAGATGTTTTCCTGGAATTCTCTTGCCTTTTCTGTGATCCAGCAGATGTTGGCAATTTGATCTCTGGTTCCTTTGCCTTTTTTTGTTTGTTTGTTTGTTTGTTTTTAAAGATTTATTTATTTATTTTGGTGGAGGTGGGGTGGGGAGGGAGGGGAGCAGGCGGGCCACTTCTACTGGTCTTTCATTTGTCCATTTTCATACGTCTTTGTGCTTTGGCCCGCATGGGCCTCCCATCACGGTGGCCTCTGTTGTCCCAGAGCACCTGCTCTGGGTGCATGCGCTCCAGAGCTCCGGCTCGGTAATTGGACACATAGGTCCAGCCGCTCCGCGGCACGTGGGATCTTCCCAGGCCGGGGATCGAACCGGCGCCCCTTGCACTGCAAGGCGGTGTCCTTACCCACTGGACCACCAGGGAAGCCCTCCTTTGCCTTTTCTAAATCCAGTTCATACATCTGGAAGTTCTTGGTTCACATACTGTCAAAGCCTAGCTTGAAGGATTTTGAGCATCACCTTGCTAGCATGTGAAATGAGTGCAGTTGTGCTATAGTTTGAACTATAAGGGCTAGTTTATCTTTAAGTTTCTGCACATGTATATTACTACATAATATTTTTCATGCCAACTTAGTATATTATAGATATTTCTGAAAGGAACTTTCTTTCATACAGTAGAAAAGGGTTGCCTTTTTTGATAGGTATGGTAGCTTTTCAGAATGATTCACTTTTCTTTAATGCTTCAGTCAGTAGCATAATATTTTAGTTTTGCTTGTTCCAATACAAATTTATCTTCTACAGTACATTTTAAATTCAAATGATTAAAGTTCACTTTTTAATATATGTTAAAGATGAATACATTGTAGGCTCAAATTGAAGTGGAACTAACTCATGACCTCTCAAAGAATGTATTACTTAAGTTTTTGATCCTACTCAGTGTGGAAGTTAACTTTTAACTTCATCAGAGAAAACACCTTCAAAAACAGTAGTGAAAAATGGTTCTTCTTAATATCTTTGTATTTCCCACATTTATTCATACTGTTCTCTTTTGTTGTCTTCTTTTTCTCTGCTTTCTGACTTCCAAGGTAAGTTCACTGTAAGGACAAGCTTCAGGACAGTATTTTCTAGTTACTTCTTATGTGTTGGGTAGAATACTGAACATGTGCATCATTAAAGAGAGGTTTTAAATAATTCTGTCATAAAAAGTAATGAATGGTTTTTTAAATCATGACAAATTGACAAATATGGAAAAATTAAATACTTTCCTAAATCTCTCATCTCTAAGTGCAATCACTGTTAGGTTTGGGTAATTTTCTTCCATATAGTATGCTATTCATATACAAAGAATTCAGAGGTTTAATTAGCTTTAAGATTGTCACTTATTAACTTTCCATTTGATATTGAAGGCTATAATACATTCTTGAGTTTGATAGAATTTTGTCTTGGTTTTTAAACGTTTGGAAACTATAGATATTTCATAAATTAAAAGTCACATTATATTTTGCTTTTATGTGTCAGTCAGTTTTGGGGAAAGGTTCTATCACTTGAGCTTTTGCAATACTGTCAAAGCCTAGCTTGAAGGATTTTGAGCATCACCTTGCTAGCATGTGAAATGAGTGCAGTTGTGCTATAGTTTGAACTATAAGGGCTAGTTTATCTTTAAGTTTCTGCACATGTATATTACTACATAATATTTTTCATGCCAACTTAGTATATTATAGATATTTCTGAAAGGAACTTTCTTTCATACAGTAGAAAAGGGTTGCCTTTTTTGATAGGTATGGTAGCTTTTCAGAATGATTCACTTTTCTTTAATGCTTCAGTCAGTAGCATAATATTTTAGTTTTGCTTGTTCCAATACAAATTTATCTTCTACAGTACATTTTAAATTCAAATGATTAAAGTTCACTTTTTAATATATGTTAAAGATGAATACATTGTAGGCTCAAATTGAAGTGGAACTAACTCATGACCTCTCAAAGAATGTATTACTTAAGTTTTTGATCCTACTCAGTGTGGAAGTTAACTTTTAACTTCATCAGAGAAAACACCTTCAAAAACAGTAGTGAAAAATGGTTCTTCTTAATATCTTTGTATTTCCCACATTTATTCATACTGTTCTCTTTTGTTGTCTTCTTTTTCTCTGCTTTCTGACTTCCAAGGTAAGTTCACTGTAAGGACAAGCTTCAGGACAGTATTTTCTAGTTACTTCTTATGTGTTGGGTAGAATACTGAACATGTGCATCATTAAAGAGAGGTTTTAAATAATTCTGTCATAAAAAGTAATGAATGGTTTTTTAAATCATGACAAATTGACAAATATGGAAAAATTAAATACTTTCCTAAATCTCTCATCTCTAAGTGCAATCACTGTTAGGTTTGGGTAATTTTCTTCCATATAGTATGCTATTCATATACAAAGAATTCAGAGGTTTAATTAGCTTTAAGATTGTCACTTATTAACTTTCCATTTGATATTGAAGGCTATAATACATTCTTGAGTTTGATAGAATTTTGTCTTGGTTTTTAAACGTTTGGAAACTATAGATATTTCATAAATTAAAAGTCACATTATATTTTGCTTTTATGTGTCAGTCAGTTTTTGAAGGTTCATTTTAAGCAAAGGTTCCTAATATCTAAAAATTTGAAACTGTTTATATAAGAGCAGTTTGTGTGTGTGTGGATAGTGAAATATTTGAAGAGAAATTGTTGAAAAATTAGAAAGTATATTGGAGATATATGGTACTGGAGACAAAGAGGTAGTTTAAGAGATGTGTCTAAGGACAGGAAAGATTCTCATTAGCGGGACAGTGAGGACACAGGAAGAACTGAAATATCATTCATTGCAGCTCAGATTGCAGTAAGAACTGAAATATCATTCATTGCAGCTCAGATTGCAGTAGTAATTCCTTTGTGTTGATAGTGGGTCTGAAGATAATTCTAATAGTCCATTCTGTTCATGACCCAGGCCTTCTTTCCAAGTTCAGACTGTCATTAAAGAGTGATTTGGTTGGCGTCAGTAGTCATCATTCAGTATGAGTTTGAGGCTGCCTCTCCACTAAGATTTCTGCATTTCCTCTGTATGTTCTTTGGGATAGGATCCACAAATGATCCAATTAACCATGTCCAGAGTGGTGGGCCAGTGTAGCACACTCTATGATGACTGCAGCATAATGAATCCCTCAAAATGTATCTGTGAATATGGGAGGCATTTTAGAGATTTTTAGAGAATGACAGTATAAGTAAAAGGCTGCCTTTATAGCCTTATATTAGAGAACGCTAACATGGGAACCCAGAAAATGGGCCCTTTTAATAGATGGAGTTATTTTCCCAGCTACTTGTCTCTCCAGTATCCATTATCTATGCCTTTTGCTTTTTTTTGTTTTTTAAATTGAAGATAAAGTTTTAATAGGTAAATATTTATCTTTATACCAATTGCTGTAGAAGATAGGGTTCACAAAGGGAAAACTGTCTAGGCTCCACAAAAGTTACCATGTGGCCCTGCCTTCCAGGCTTGAGAGGGGTGTGTGGTGGCACAAGATAGTGTTAAAACTTCCTTCAGCTCCTTCTGCTTTCTGGATAGTCTTGGGGACCCCTGATTTGGTGTACCCATTCTCAACCTTGACTTGTAAATCCCTCAGAACTTGATGAAACATGCTGTGTGCTTTTTTGGAGAAGCAAGGCTAACACTCTTTATTAAGTTCTCAAAGGGATCCAGAAAGATACAGCACTGCTTTTCAAAATTATTGTGTTGAGTTGAGAGGCACCATGATGATGTAAGAGGCACATGAGATGCTGCAAGATAATTCAGAGAGACACAGTGATAATGTTATAAATGCCAAGGTGATAAATAGATTTGCCCAGAAGATGCAGAGAGAGACTGTGGCAACTCCCTAAGTCTCCTAGAAACACAATGAGGTGCTGTGATGACATACAAGGAGCGTGCTGACACAGGAGGTGCATGATGTCTTGGAAGACTTTGGAACACATGGTTTGCTTCCAGTTTCAGAGCAATGGGTTTTGGGTCCGGATAGAAGGAATCTGAAGTTGGGCCTCAGGTTCTCTATAGTCAAATCCATTGATTGCTTCTCTTGGGTACTTAGGTACTCCTTTCCCAAAGTAGCTTTGAAAAGCTATATACACTACTGACACACTGAAGTTGACATCTACAAAATGCTTTGTCTTAAGTTTGTTGAAAATGTTTGTCCCCCAGTTATATCTGACTCTTTGTGACACCATAGACTGTAAACTGTCAGATTCTTCTGTCCATGGAATTATCCAGATACAATACTGGAGTGGGTTGCCATTCCTTTCTCCAAGGGGTCTTCCCAATCCTGGAACTGAATCTGTGCCTCCCACATGGCAGGCAGATTCTTAACTGTCTGCTATAACCAGGGAAACCCCATTGCTAACAGACTGACCTTAAGATGTTTTGTCTTAAATAGTTGCAAATGTGAAAGTGTACAGCTGTTGATGATTTTTCTGTGTGTTGTATAATTGACATAACATAATTCAACATTTTGACCTTTTTGTGGTATATAGTTCAGTGGTGTTAATACATTCACATTACTGTGGAGTCATCACCACCCTCCTTCTTCAGAACTGTCCTTTGCTATTTGACCTTGAAGTTCCTTCCATTAGGAGTGTATATCACCTCTTGACTTTGAACCTGGTCATGTGTTTTTCTTTGGCCAAAAAAAAAAAAAAAAAGGCATCAGTGATAATGTGCCAGTTCAAAGAATAGGACTTTAAGAGAAATTGTGTATTTGTCCCCTTGTATCTCCGATATGGATGTGAGGAAAATATTCTCAAGGAAAATGAGAGGGATGTGAAGCAAAACCAGGTTTGATCTTCAGTTTACAGGTGCTTGGGTAAGACCAGACTAAACTTAGTAGAACACCAACTGACTTGCTGATGAATGGCCAAAATAGATACTGTTGTATAACACAGATACTTGTGGTTGTTTGTTATGCAGCAATATATGACTTATACTGACCTAAACTTGACTTGTAGTAATGGAAAAGGAGAGCATAATAAAGATCAGGCTTTCTTTCTTAAACCACTTGTAATTTTTGAGTTTTACGACTTCATATTCTCTTGTACATTTTTCTACTACTCTAACTCACCTTTTTACCTTAGCATTGAAACTCCACAATGATTGATTTTCATGTTTCAGACTAATCTAGCATTCATAGAACAAGTTCTACTTGATCATATTGTTATCTTTTTCACTTGTAAAATTGGGTTCTTAAAGACATAGTGTTTAGAATTTTTGCACCTATGTTCCTGAGAGATATTTGTCTGTACTTTTCCTATCTTGTAACATGCCATTAATATTTGGTAGAAATATTATAGTAATCTTATGAAAGGAAATGAATTAATTTTTTTTTTGTTTTCTGAAGTTTGTGTAAAATGTTGTGTTTCTTCTGGATGGTTTGAAATAATTTGGCAGTAAAGCTAACTGATCCTAGAGTTTCCTTTAGAGAAAGTTTCTATTTATGTATTAATTTCTTTTAACTGCCTAGCACTATTCAGGACTTCTGTTTACTCCTATGTCAGATATAATACTATGACTTTGTCCTTTTCCTCAAAAGTATCAAATTTGTTGTTAAACATTTGTTCAAAGTATTTTGCCATTTTTATGACTGAGTCTATGTAAAAATGATGTTGCATTTTTATTCCTAAAATTGGTATTGGCTTTCTTTTTATTTTGATTAGTTTTTCCTTGATCATTTCAAAGAATTTCTTAGTAGATCTGTTGAATTTTATTATTGTACATCTGTATTCTAGTTCATTGACTTCTATTTTTAAATGATTATTTTCCTCCTCCTTTTTTTTTTTGTTTGCTTTTAATTTGCTATTATTTCCTAAGTAATTGGAATGAAAGTTTAAGTAATTTATTTCCAAAATTCCTGTGATAGCCTGAAAAGAATCTTTTTATGTCTATTTTCTTCTAGTCATTGCAAAATGACTTTCCCCTTGCTATTATCTATTGTGTTCCCTCTCAGAATGGAAAGTTCTTTCTCTTTCTAAAAAATAATTTTATTTATTCATTTATCTATTTTTTGGCTGTGTTGAGTCTTATTTGCTGCACAGACTTTTTCTCTATTGTGGCAAGTGGGGGCTACTCTCTGGTTGTGGTATGCAGGCTTCTCAAACTGGCTTCTCTTTTTGCAGAGCACAGGCTCTAGGGCATGAAGGCTTCAGTAGTTTTGGCATGTGGGCTCAATAATTGGGGCTGCTAGGCTATAGAATGTAGGCTCAATAGTTGTGGTGCATGGGCTTAGTTGCTTTGTGGCATCTTCCTGAATCAGGGATTGAACCCATGTCTCTGGCATTGGCAGGCAGATTCTTTACCACTGAGCCATCAGGAAAGCCCTTATTCTTACTTTTAATCCAGTGTTTCTATTCTCAGTGAAACAGCAACATGTTGACATCCCAAAACATTCTCTTTTCTCTCCTCTGTCAGTTACAACACCACATAAATTATCAAAGTTAGTAGCTTCTAACATCTAAATATATCATTTATTCATCTAGCTCTATTTATCCGCCTAAGTACACCTCATATCCATTCACTTTACTTTTATTTCCCCCCTATATATATATATATATTTGAATTTCTTTTCTCCTTCTTGGGTGCAATCTGCCAGATTAATGTTTTCTAATTTTTAAAAAATGATACTTCAATGGATTCCAATAACTTTTAATATATTGAGATTATGAGAAAAGCAAAAACTCTTTTATATTGTCTGAAGTTTCTGCATGACTTTTTTTCCCTGCCTTACTAATCTCTTTTGCCGTGCTTGCATTTGTTGTCCATGCTTTGTATAGAATTTCCTTCTCACTGTTCTAACATGCCACCATTCTCCTTCCCAAAACTAGTCATTCACAAGCTACTTCCAATATTAATGTGTTCCTTTTCTTATCCTTGTAAAGTGTTCAACTGAAAATTGCTTTTTAAGGAAAGTCTTTTTTGACTCTCCAGATCTAGAGCAGGTACCCCAGAATATGTTCTTAAAGAATTTTACGTTTCTTCTCTCTAACACATTTCCAACTTATAAATAAGGACTTGACTTGATTTTTTGGTGGCAGTTTTAGAATGTGCATTCCACAGAGGAATAATAATGTTTGAATTGTTATCCATTATATTCTTAGTTTATAGAAGAATTTTGAATATAATTAGTATTCAATAAATACCTAAACCTTGAAATCTGTGAATGCATTAGAAGCTTGCCTGCTCTGATAGATAAAAGATTTTTAAAGGAAGATAAATATGCAGGAGAGATTGTTTCAATTATGAGAGATTTAGGAGAGGGGCATTCTTTGTCTTCTGCGTTATCATTGTATTATAATATACATATATAATTGAATATATAATATATAATTATGATGAGAAATAATAGTCAGATACTGGCATTTGAATGCTCACAGTATGCCTGATATTAGAATTTTTTTTAGGCTCAGGATAGTTGTGGCATGTGGGCTCAATAATTGGGGCTGCTAGGCTATAGAATGTAGGCTCAATAGTTGTGGTGCATGGGCTTAGTTGCTTTGTGGCATCTTCCTGAATCAGGGATTGAACCCATGTCTCTGGCATTGGCAGGCAGATTCTTTACCACTGAGCCATCAGGAAAGCCCTTATTCTTACTTTTAATCCAGTGTTTCTATTCTCAGTGAAACAGCAACATGTTGACATCCCAAAACATTCTCTTTTCTCTCCTCTGTCAGTTACAACACCACATAAATTATCAAAGTTAGTAGCTTCTAACATCTAAATATATCATTTATTCATCTAGCTCTATTTATCCGCCTAAGTACACCTCATATCCATTCACTTTACTTTTATTTCCCCCCTATATATATATATATATTTGAATTTCTTTTCTCCTTCTTGGGTGCAATCTGCCAGATTAATGTTTTCTAATTTTTAAAAAATGATACTTCAATGGATTCCAATAACTTTTAATATATTGAGATTATGAGAAAAAGCAAAAACTCTTTTATATTGTCTGAAGTTTCTGCATGACTTTTTTTCCCTGCCTTACTAATCTCTTTTGCCGTGCTTGCATTTGTTGTCCATGCTTTGTATAGAATTTCCTTCTCACTGTTCTAACATGCCACCATTCTCCTTCCCAAAACTAGTCATTCACAAGCTACTTCCAATATTAATGTGTTCCTTTTCTTATCCTTGTAAAGTGTTCAACTGAAAATTGCTTTTTAAGGAAAGTCTTTTTTGACTCTCCAGATCTAGAGCAGGTACCCCAGAATATGTTCTTAAAGAATTTTACGTTTCTTCTCTCTAACACATTTCCAACTTATAAATAAGGACTTGACTTGATTTTTTGGTGGCAGTTTTAGAATGTGCATTCCACAGAGGAATAATAATGTTTGAATTGTTATCCATTATATTCTTAGTTTATAGAAGAATTTTGAATATAATTAGTATTCAATAAATACCTAAACCTTGAAATCTGTGAATGCATTAGAAGCTTGCCTGCTCTGATAGATAAAAGATTTTTAAAGGAAGATAAATATGCAGGAGAGATTGTTTCAATTATGAGAGATTTAGGAGAGGGGCATTCTTTGTCTTCTGTGCGTTATCATTGTATTATAATATACATATATAATTGAATATATAATATATAATTATGATGAGAAATAATAGTCAGATACTGGCATTTGAATGCTCACAGTATGCCTGATATTATTTTAAGTATGATATGTATATGGATGTATGTGTGTATAGAGATATATATCTCTCTCTATACACACACATATATATATCATCTCATTTATTTCTTTTTTTCTTTTTCCCCATCATGCCTCTTTTATTTACATTTATTTCCATCCATCTTTGTTCCTTGGCCTGTGTGGGCCTCCCATCGCAGTGGCCTCTGTTGCTGCAGAGCACTAGCTCTGGGCGTATGCACTCCCGAGTGCTGGCTCTTAATTGGACACACCAGTCCAGCTCTTCCGCGGCACGTGGGATCTTCCCAGGCCTGGGATTGAACTGGGGCCCCGTGCACTGCAAGGTGGACTCTTTACCCACTGGACCACTAGGGAAGCCCTCATTTATTTCTTATAGTAACCCTCTAAAATATTACCCCAACTTTGTAAGTGAGAAAACTGAGGCACTGAGTAACTTCCCTGTGGTTACTTAACTACAAGTTTGTAGAACTAACATATGAATTCCAGATTTCTTCCTTCTGAGCCTTATGGTTAATCATTATGTTACATGCTCTTCAAGCGTTTTCCCCCCTTAGAATCACAAATAGGAGTTTTAAAAGAGGGAAATAGGTGGTGTCACTGTTTTTTACATTTTTGTATGTGTTTATTAAATCCAATAAAATGGCCCACTCCATAATTATATTTTAGTGCCTGATGATTAAAAATTCTGTGTTGTTGACCACAGAGCTACAATCCTTATTGGTAGTGTGTTAAATTCATATTTACCACCCAGAAGGATGTCTGGGTCCACAGACTGAGATGACGTCATTAGAGCTCAATTTGCTCTTGTGTTTTTATGAAAGTTCTTCTATGTGTTGACAAGATGGCTTCAAAAAGATTGGGCTTATAGCCTGTTATGTTAACAATCAAAAGGAAAGTACAACAAGCAGTTCTCCCAATGTGTAAAGCAAAAGTACTTTCTAAAGTTCTTATTGCTCTTGCTAGGATCATGTGTCTACCTGTGAACTGATCACTGTGGTTAGGGAAATTAAGTAGTATGATTGCATATGTGTGAATCATGTGAACTACAGATGAGATCAGTCTATATCCCCATACCCCAGATTGAAAGGGTAGAGGATAGTTTTCCAGGGGAAAATCAGGAAGTTCTTCCTGAATTAAAGTGAATGCATAATAAACAGGCAGAAACTATAAATGACAACTACAGCTAGTGAGAGAAGGACATTAGAGACTTTTCTTTTTTTGCTTCAGCTCAAATTTAAGTAATAATGATAATAGTATGGATTTGAAAGCTTATTATTGATCGTTATAAAGGGAGTGTGAATGTAACTGTCTCACCCTATAGTTTAACTCATGATACTGATACTCTTGAGGCCTAAAGTAGTTTCCAATAAATATAGTATCTTCACTGAATGCCAGTAGTGTCTTCCTTAAAATCAGTTGTTCTACGTGGAAACACTCACCCAGAGCCTAGTTCTCATTACTCTTAGCTGGAAAGAAAAATAGTACATCTCACAAAAACACCTCAACAGTTTTCTAAAATGTGACTAAAATATAAAGAAACATCTATAACCCATTGTTGTATTAGAATGTAGAAGCTTAAAGCATAATGTTTTGGCCACTGAACAATAGAGTTTATAACTGAAGGTACTTTGAACATGACACACATGATGCTTAGCCCTTCACAGTATTTTGTGAAATCTACTCACCTGATTCTGACACTTTAGTAATTCTATATGGAATGCTGTTCAAGATTTTACCACTTTTTTAAAGTTAAAAATGTTGGGAGATAAAAATTTACAATTTTTTTTTCTAGTATAAACACTACCTAAAAATGTTTTCAAAGATTATACCTTCTATGAAATTTCACTTGTATTTTTTTTGTGTGTGTATATATGTGTGTGTGCATATATATTCATATATATAATTTTCTGTTCATTATAAGGTTTTGGTATTTAAAA
Organism: Tragulus kanchil; assembly: GCA_022376925.1. NCBI lineage: Eukaryota > Metazoa > Chordata > Mammalia > Artiodactyla > Tragulidae > Tragulus > Tragulus kanchil. The sequence goes on along the minus strand of JAIOJX010000004.1, from coordinate 235,701,488 downwards.
AAAACCATTTGTTGCTGGAGGGAGATTGCCCATTCCAGGGCTAGCTAATTCCCAGTGATGATAACAACTTGCCTCTAAAAATTCTTTTCATATACAGTTGACTTCTGAACAACAGAGGGATTAGAAGCATTATCTTCCTCCACAATTGAACATCTATGTACTGCTGTCTCTGCCTCAAAATCAAAAGAATTGATAAATGACTCACCCCAAGGCTAGAATCTGAAATGGTTTAGATAGAATCAGAACTCAAACCCTAGTTTTATTTTTTTATTCCACATATTGTGATCTCTAATCAAACACTAACTTTCCCCCAAGCTTAAAGATCTGTAAAATGAAAACACATGTACAATACTGTTCAACTGCAAAGTCATGTCCAACATATACTATACTTATTGGAAAAAAAAAAATACCCACATATAAGTGGACTGATGCAATTCAGACCCATATTGTTCAAGGGTCAACTGTACAGCCCAGCCTATCCTACCTGTATCACAAGTGCCTCCTTATTTTGGGCTCACACACCAGGCTAATATTTCTCTCGCCCGAAATTATTCTAAAGCCAGGTACCCAGGAACTAGAGACTGCCTCTATATCCCAAAGTTTGCTGGATTTATTTAAACTAACCAATCCTAAACTGTTTGTTTTGCTTCCCTTGAAGACATCCCAATAAAGACTGTGGCCTAAGCACTGCTCTAGCTCAGACCTCCCTGGTTTCTTCCCTGTGACCTTGTACAGCATGTACAAACCCCCTTCTAGATGTGTGAGTAACGTAAACCTTTACCAAATCTTACTCTCATCTCTTGCTATGGCTGCACTGATTTTATCATACCATATCCACCATACACATTTTTAAAACCTGAGTATAGAAAAGCTTAGAGGCATTTGCTAAGGAAATGTCGACTGGAGAGATTTCTGCAGGGTTCATACAATATGCTTGTTTAGGAAACTTGAGAGGAACCTATTATGGAAAAAACATGGCAGTATTTAATATTGGCTACATATTGGCTGGTAATATATACTTCAGTAATATATACTGAAGCTTGGAATAATGCTTGGCCAAAACAATAACAAGATATCTATACTCAAATACTCAGGTGTCAGAGTAAGCAGGCATGCGAGATGAGTTCTATTTTTCACAACTCTCTTAAACTGTGTATAATGCTTTAAACATGAACAGCCATTGCCTGAGTCAAGTGTTAGCATAGCAGTTTTAGTAAGGAGGGAAAGCAATTATATGATTTTAATAACTAAATATGTATCATTAAGGTAAGATAAAAGTAAGAAAGAACTCCTGAAAAAAATCTTTCTGAATTTATGAGCAATTGCAGTTCTGCAGTCCTTGGGTAAGGAAAAGTGTTCCTAGCCGGGCAGGTTGTCAGAAGGTAGCTGTGAAAATAGTGATGAAATGTTCAAAGTGGAGCTAGTAGCTGAGTAAAGAAAGCAAAAACACATTTAAAACACTTCTGACAACAAAATAAACAATTTTTTAATGATGTGTCTTTTTTTACCTCAAGTGTCTCTCACCAAGGAAAGAGGAACATTTCTAAGGTCTGAGAGGAAGCATGAGACAAGAATAATTACTTTATTAGTATGCTGTGGAGGGAAGAGGATAACTTTTATTGTCAAACAAACCTACATTCTCTCAATTTCTAGGGACCCAGGAAGGATATTTGTAGGGAGATGATGATAGGAATGTTGTAAGTTCTATGAGATTTGGCCTCTTTATTGATAGAGTCATGTAGCATCTCAGACACCATAATGCTTCTGTGAATTTTAAATTAGATTAAAATTGTAGAGCCTGTCACTTTTACAGCATGTACAAACCCCTTCTAGATGTGTGAGTAACGTAAACCTTTACCAAATCTTACTCTCATCTCTTGCTATGGCTGCACTGATTTTATCATACCATATCCACCATACACATTTTTAAAACCTGAGTATAGAAAAGCTTAGAGGCATTTGCTAAGGAAATGTCGACTGGAGAGATTTCTGCAGGGTTCATACAATATGCTTGTTTAGGAAACTTGAGAGGAACCTATTATGGAAAAACATGGCAGTATTTAATATTGGCTACATATTGGCTGGTAATATATACTTCAGTAATATATACTGAAGCTTGGAATAATGCTTGGCCAAAACAATAACAAGATATCTATACTCAAATACTCAGGTGTCAGAGTAAGCAGGCATGCGAGATGAGTTCTATTTTTCACAACTCTCTTAAACTGTGTATAATGCTTTAAACATGAACAGCCATTGCCTGAGTCAAGTGTTAGCATAGCAGTTTTAGTAAGGAGGGAAAGCAATTATATGATTTTAATAACTAAATATGTATCATTAAGGTAAGATAAAAGTAAGAAAGAACTCCTGAAAAAAATCTTTCTGAATTTATGAGCAATTGCAGTTCTGCAGTCCTTGGGTAAGGAAAAGTGTTCCTAGCCGGGCAGGTTGTCAGAAGGTAGCTGTGAAAATAGTGATGAAATGTTCAAAGTGGAGCTAGTAGCTGAGTAAAGAAAGCAAAAACACATTTAAAACACTTCTGACAACAAAATAAACAATTTTTTAATGATGTGTCTTTTTTCACCTCAAGTGTCTCTCACCAAGGAAAGAGGAACATTTCTAAGGTCTGAGAGGAAGCATGAGACAAGAATAATTACTTTATTAGTATGCTGTGGAGGGAAGAGGATAACTTTTATTGTCAAACAAACCTACATTCTCTCAATTTCTAGGGACCCAGGAAGGATATTTGTAGGGAGATGATGATAGGAATGTTGTAAGTTCTATGAGATTTGGCCTCTTTATTGATAGAGTCATGTAGCATCTCAGACACCATAATGCTTCTGTGAATTTTAAATTAGATTAAAATTGTAGAGCCTGTCACTTTTATATTTTATTATCAGCTCTACTATATCTTATTTATGTTCAAATTAACTGCAGAACAGCCTCTGTATTGTAGTCTGAAAAGCTAAGGAACTAAATTACACTCCACACCCATATTTTGAAGATTCTTCTATTGACATTTTAGATATGGTGTATGTGGTTTTCTGTATACTTAGAAGACAGAAAAACTTATGAATCTTTTTTCAGACTTTGTTGAAAGTAACTGAGTCTGTGTTTAGAGCATGCATTCATTTACTTGAATTTGTCCTGGCATGGTGAGTTCTTTGATGAGTTAATAAATTCAGCTTTGATATAAACTGTTTTGTTGATTTCAATTCTTCAACCATAACACTTAGTACACGTTTAGGACAGCTTTGCAAATGGTGGTCACATGGGTGTCTGAATCAGCTCAGTTACAAGCTCTGTGAATGGTAACTGTCTAATTTTTTGAGATGGCATATAGGATCTGTTGACTTGAAACAAATAGACTGACAGATTTTTCTACAGTAAAGATAGGTTTATTCAGGATCGGCAGAGAATTGCAGTTTGGGATCTGCAACCATGGAAGCCACATGCAAGTTCCAGCACAGCAAGGGAAGGAGAATATTTTTATAGAGGGAAGGATGAAGTTGGCTGACCTATAGTATCAATGAATAAGGAATCCACGACTTTTTATTCACTAAGTCCTTGTAAAGGACTCTTTCCTCTTTCTGATTGGGCTTTGCTATCATTGCAGGGCACGAGAACTCCATCCCCCAGCCTCCACCCCAACCAGTCTTTCTACTCGATTTAATTGAAATTTCTGTTCATTAGCTTTTGTAGATCCAAAAGGTAAATTTTATATTTACCACCCACCCTTCAAAAGTCCTTTATTTTTTACTTTGTGATGTCAGGATAGATAAGATGAGAGCATTTTATTATATATATTACTATATTGGGCATTGTTTTTGTAAGATGTTGGCGCAGCAAGAGACGGGCAAATCAGCCAAATTATCAAAAATTTAGATGTGTGGAAGTTGTAGAGTTTTTTTCTATGAGATTTGGCCTCTTTATTGATAGAGTCATGTAGCATCTCAGACACCATAATGCTTCTGTGAATTTTAAATTAGATTAAAATTGTAGAGCCTGTCACTTTTATATTTTATTATCAGCTCTACTATATCTTATTTATGTTCAAATTAACTGCAGAACAGCCTCTGTATTGTAGTCTGAAAAGCTAAGGAACTAAATTACACTCCACACCCATATTTTGAAGATTCTTCTATTGACATTTTAGATATGGTGTATGTGGTTTTCTGTATACTTAGAAGACAGAAAAACTTATGAATCTTTTTTCAGACTTTGTTGAAAGTAACTGAGTCTGTGTTTAGAGCATGCATTCATTTACTTGAATTTGTCCTGGCATGGTGAGTTCTTTGATGAGTTAATAAATTCAGCTTTGATATAAACTGTTTTGTTGATTTCAATTCTTCAACCATAACACTTAGTACACGTTTAGGACAGCTTTGCAAATGGTGGTCACATGGGTGTCTGAATCAGCTCAGTTACAAGCTCTGTGAATGGTAACTGTCTAATTTTTTGAGATGGCATATAGGATCTGTTGACTTGAAACAAATAGACTGACAGATTTTTCTACAGTAAAGATAGGTTTATTCAGGATCGGCAGAGAATTGCAGTTTGGGATCTGCAACCATGGAAGCCACATGCAAGTTCCAGCACAGCAAGGGAAGGAGAATATTTTTATAGAGGGAAGGATGAAGTTGGCTGACCTATAGTATCAATGAATAAGGAATCCACGACTTTTTATTCACTAAGTCCTTGTAAAGGACTCTTTCCTCTTTCTGATTGGGCTTTGCTATCATTGCAGGGCACGAGAACTCCATCCCCCAGCCTCCACCCCAACCAGTCTTTCTACTCGATTTAATTGAAATTTCTGTTCATTAGCTTTTGTAGATCCAAAAGGTAAATTTTATATTTACCACCCACCCTTCAAAAGTCCTTTATTTTTTACTTTGTGATGTCAGGATAGATAAGATGAGAGCATTTTATTATATATATTACTATATTGGGCATTGTTTTTGTAAGATGTTGGCGCAGCAAGAGACGGGCAAATCAGCCAAATTATAAGCAAAAAGTTAAGTTTTATTGGGATCTTGCTCCCGGGTGAGGTTCATGGGTCCAAGAGGTGGGCCAGTGAAGTCGTGCCCAGAGGCGGGGGTAGGGGGCTTTTATCTGCTCAGGGTCAAGTCAGGGGAGGGGCAAGGTCTTGCTCCTGCATAGAGGCATCTTCTTTGTTTGAGCTGTACTGGGTCTGGTGGGAAAACTCCAGATGCAGATGGCGCCAGTGATGAGTCAGCGGGAAATCTTTTGAGACCACTGCCTCCTGGAATGGCTAGGCCCATGGTCTTCCCTCAACCTAACAGTTTTTAGCTCTAGATTTGGTCATCCATAAAAAAATAATTTCTTCTGTATGCTTTTGTTTTCCTTAATAAACAATTTAACTGGAAGCTTTGGAACTGCAGAAATTTTGAAGTTTCCTGTGCCCACTAAGATTTCTTAGAATTTAGCTGCTTTTTCATTTATTGAGTACTTCTGTGATACTGTGAGTTGTAAGAAATATATACCTGGTCATTCAGCTGACTAAAATGTGTTTCTCTCATGGGTTTGGTCTTTGTCATTGGAAGCTGGCTTCTGACTCCTAAACTCTTGGAATTTCCTCTGATAAGAGTAATAAAGGTATCTTTTGTTATGTTAATAAGGTGATTTCCAAAAGCTCTTAGGTCTTCAAAAAGGAGAGGGACCGTGATTCCTAGAAAAACCAACCCTGTGATTGTTCAGTCAGTTCATTCTCTGAGTGCTGTCCAACTTCCTTCCCTGCCCTTCACCATCTCCTAGAGCTTGCTCAAACTCATGTCCATTGAGTCGGTGATGCCATCCAACCATTCATCCTCTGTCACCCCCTTCTCCTCTTGCCTTCACCTTTCCCAGCACTAGCATCTAACCAAGTGATTAGAAAGTTAGATTTTCAGTTTCTCACCACACCTCCTACAGGTGTGGGGCTAGTTTGAATTCAGTTGTCAGTGGCCAGGTATTTAATTAATCATGCAGAGTACTGAAGTTTCCTTAAACTTCCAAAATCAAAGGGTTCAGGGAGATTCCTGGAAGGTAAGCACGTTGGAGATTTGGGAAGAGAGCATGGATGCCATGAGCCCTTTCCCCATACCTTTGTTCATGCATCTTTTTCATCTGGCTGTTTCTGAATTATTGCCTTTTACAGTAACCTGGTGATCTAGTGACTAAATAGTTTCCTAAGTTCTGTGAATTGCTCTAGCAAAATAATCAAGCACAAGCAGAGGTTTGGGGAACTTCTTATTTATTTATAGCCAGTTGTTGAGAAGCATAACAAGCAACTTGGGCTTTGAGCTGTACTGGGTCTGGTGGGAAAACTCCAGATGCAGATGGCGCCAGTGATGAGTCAGCGGGAAATCTTTTGAGACCACTGCCTCCTGGAATGGCTAGGCCCATGGTCTTCCCTCAACCTAACAGTTTTTAGCTCTAGATTTGGTCATCCATAAAAAAATAATTTCTTCTGTATGCTTTTGTTTTCCTTAATAAACAATTTAACTGGAAGCTTTGGAACTGCAGAAATTTTGAAGTTTCCTGTGCCCACTAAGATTTCTTAGAATTTAGCTGTTTTTTCATTTATTGAGTACTTCTGTGATACTGTGAGTTGTAAGAAATATATACCTGGTCATTCAGCTGACTAAAATGTGTTTCTCTCATGGGTTTGGTCTTTGTCATTGGAAGCTGGCTTCTGACTCCTAAACTCTTGGAATTTCCTCTGATAAGAGTAATAAAGGTATCTTTTGTTATGTTAATAAGGTGATTTCCAAAAGCTCTTAGGTCTTCAAAAAGGAGAGGGACCGTGATTCCTAGAAAAACCAACCCTGTGATTGTTCAGTCAGTTCATTCTCTGAGTGCTGTCCAACTTCCTTCCCTGCCCTTCACCATCTCCTAGAGCTTGCTCAAACTCATGTCCATTGAGTCGGTGATGCCATCCAACCATTCATCCTCTGTCACCCCCTTCTCCTCTTGCCTTCACCTTTCCCAGCACTAGCATCTAACCAAGTGATTAGAAAGTTAGATTTTCAGTTTCTCACCACACCTCCTACAGGTGTGGGGCTAGTTTGAATTCAGTTGTCAGTGGCCAGGTATTTAATTAATCATGCAGAGTACTGAAGTTTCCTTAAACTTCCAAAATCAAAGGGTTCAGGGAGATTCCTGGAAGGTAAGCACGTTGGAGATTTGGGAAGAGAGCATGGATGCCATGAGCCCTTTCCCCATACCTTTGTTCATGCATCTTTTTCATCTGGCTGTTTCTGAATTATTGCCTTTTACAGTAACCTGGTGATCTAGTGACTAAATAGTTTCCTAAGTTCTGTGAATTGCTCTAGCAAAATAATCAAGCACAAGCAGAGGTTTGGGGAACTTCTGATTTATTTATAGCCAGTTGTTGAGAAGCATAACAAGCAACGTGGGCTTGGGACTCACATCTGAAGTTGGGACAGGGGGACTAGTTTTGTAGGACTGAACCCTTAACCTGTGGGATCTGATGCTATTTCCAGGTTGGTAGTGCCTGAATTTAAAATCATTGAGTCAGTGATGTCATCCCAACCATCTCATCCTCTGTCATCCCTTTCTCTGCTTGCCTTCAATCTTTGCCAGCATCAGGGTCTTTTCCAGTGAGTCTGTTCTTTGATCAAGTGGCCAAAGTATTGGAGCTTCAGCTTCAGCATCTGTCCTTCCAGTGAATATTCAGGGTTGATTTCCTTTAGGACTGACTGGTTTGATCTCCTCGTAGTCCAAGGGACTGTCAAGAGTCTTCTCTAACACCACAGTTCTAAAGCATTAATTCTTCAGCCCTCTGCCATCTTTATGGTCCAACTCTAACATCCATACGTGACTACTGGAAAAACCATAGCTTTGACTATATGGGCCTTTGTTGGCAAAGTAATGTTTCTGCTTTTTATTATGCTGTCTATGTTTGTCATAGTTTTTCTTCCAAGGAGCAAATGTCATTTAACTTCATGACTATAGTCACTGGCTGCAGTGATTTTGGAGCCCAAGAGAATAAATCTGTCACTGTTCCCACTATTTCCACATTTGCGTGAAGTGATGGGAGCAGATGTCATGGTCTTAGATGTCATGGTCTGTGTATGGGTTGAAAAAGAACTTCCAGACATGAGGCAGAATGAGAGAAGAATAAAGTTTATTAGAGTGGGAGACACTGTTAGAACAGTGGCCTGGCTCTCTGATAGGGAGAACCTACTGTTCACCTGTTCAGAGGGGTCTGATCCATTTTTATAGCTAGGGTTCAAGGAGTGGATAGGGTCTTCCAGGTCATTTGACTGAAGTTTCCTTAAACTTCCAAAATCAAAGGGTTCAGGGAGATTCCTGGAAGGTAAGCACGTTGGAGATTTGGGAAGAGAGCATGGATGCCATGAGCCCTTTCCCCATACCTTTGTTCATGCATCTTTTTCATCTGGCTGTTTCTGAATTATTGCCTTTTACAGTAACCTGGTGATCTAGTGACTAAATAGTTTCCTAAGTTCTGTGAATTGCTCTAGCAAAATAATCAAGCACAAGCAGAGGTTTGGGGAACTTCTGATTTATTTATAGCCAGTTGTTGAGAAGCATAACAAGCAACGTGGGCTTGGGACTCACATCTGAAGTTGGGACAGGGGGACTAGTTTTGTAGGACTGAACCCTTAACCTGTGGGATCTGATGCTATTTCCAGGTTGGTAGTGCCTGAATTTAAAATCATTGAGTCAGTGATGTCATCCCAACCATCTCATCCTCTGTCATCCCTTTCTCTGCTTGCCTTCAATCTTTGCCAGCATCAGGGTCTTTTCCAGTGAGTCTGTTCTTTGATCAAGTGGCCAAAGTATTGGAGCTTCAGCTTCAGCATCTGTCCTTCCAGTGAATATTCAGGGTTGATTTCCTTTAGGACTGACTGGTTTGATCTCCTCGTAGTCCAAGGGACTGTCAAGAGTCTTCTCTAACACCACAGTTCTAAAGCATTAATTCTTCAGCCCTCTGCCATCTTTATGGTCCAACTCTAACATCCATACGTGACTACTGGAAAAACCATAGCTTTGACTATATGGGCCTTTGTTGGCAAAGTAATGTTTCTGCTTTTTATTATGCTGTCTATGTTTGTCATAGTTTTTCTTCCAAGGAGCAAATGTCATTTAACTTCATGACTATAGTCACTGGCTGCAGTGATTTTGGAGCCCAAGAGAATAAATCTGTCACTGTTCCCACTATTTCCACATTTGCGTGAAGTGATGGGAGCAGATGTCATGGTCTTAGATGTCATGGTCTGTGTATGGGTTGAAAAAGAACTTCCAGACATGAGGCAGAATGAGAGAAGAATAAAGTTTATTAGAGTGGGAGACACTGTTAGAACAGTGGCCTGGCTCTCTGATAGGGAGAACCTACTGTTCACCTGTTCAGAGGGGTCTGATCCATTTTTATAGCTAGGGTTCAAGGAGTGGGATAGGGGTCTTCCAGGTCATTTGTTGACTGGGTGAGGTGTAGTGTACTGAGTGGGGGAAGAGTAAAGCTTACAATAAAGGAGAGGGAAGGACAGTAAGGATCTGATTTATCTGTTCCTGCATTCTAACACTTGACTTGCCTTGTTGTTTCATCCTTTAGACACCAGGTTAGTTTTTGAATGTTGAGTTTTAAGCCAGCCTTTTCACTTTTCTCTTTCACCTTCATCAAGAGGCTCTTTAGTTCCCCTTTCTGTTATAAGGTTGGTGTCATCTGCATATCTGAGGTTATTGATATTTCTCCTGGCAGTCTTGACTCCTGGCTTGTGAGTCATTCAGCCAGGTATTTCTCACAATGTACTCTGCATATAAGTTAAATAAGCAGGGTGACAGTATCCAGCCTTGATATACTCCTTTCGCAATCCTGAACCAGTCCATTGTTCCATGTCCAGTTCTAACTCTTGTTTCTAGATCTGCATACTGATTTCTTAGGAGGCAAGTGAGGTGGTCTGGTATTACCATCTATTTAAAAATTTCCACAGTTTGTTGTGATCTACACAGTCAAAAGCTTTAATGTAGTCAATGAAGAGGAAGTACATTTTTTTTTGAATTCCCTTGCTTTTTCTTGATCCATTGGATGTTGGCAGTTTGATCTCTAGTTTCTCTGCCTTTTCTAAATCCAGTTTATACATCTGGAAGCTCTTCGTTCACATACTATTGAAGAATAGCTTGAAGGATTTTGGACTTGACCTTGCTAGCATGTGAAATGAGTGGTAGCATGCAATTGTGTGGTAGTTTGAACATTCTTTGGCATTGCCCTATTTGGGGATTAGAATGAAAACTGACCTTTTCAAGTCCTGTGGTTACTGCTGAGTTTTCCAAGTTTGCTGGCATATTGAGTGCAGCACTTTAACAGCATCATCTTTTAGGATTTCCAGACATGAGGCAGAATGAGAGAAGAATAAAGTTTATTAGAGTGGGAGACACTGTTAGAACAGTGGCCTGGCTCTCTGATAGGGAGAACCTACTGTTCACCTGTTCAGAGGGGTCTGATCCATTTTTATAGCTAGGGTTCAAGGAGTGGGATAGGGGTCTTCCAGGTCATTTGTTGACTGGGTGAGGTGTAGTGTACTGAGTGGGGGAAGAGTAAAGCTTACAATAAAGGAGAGGGAAGGACAGTAAGGATCTGATTTATCTGTTCCTGCATTCTAACACTTGACTTGCCTTGTTGTTTCATCCTTTAGACACCAGGTTAGTTTTTGAATGTTGAGTTTTAAGCCAGCCTTTTCACTTTTCTCTTTCACCTTCATCAAGAGGCTCTTTAGTTCCCCTTTCTGTTATAAGGTTGGTGTCATCTGCATATCTGAGGTTATTGATATTTCTCCTGGCAGTCTTGACTCCTGGCTTGTGAGTCATTCAGCCAGGTATTTCTCACAATGTACTCTGCATATAAGTTAAATAAGCAGGGTGACAGTATCCAGCCTTGATATACTCCTTTCGCAATCCTGAACCAGTCCATTGTTCCATGTCCAGTTCTAACTCTTGTTTCTAGATCTGCATACTGATTTCTTAGGAGGCAAGTGAGGTGGTCTGGTATTACCATCTATTTAAAAATTTCCACAGTTTGTTGTGATCTACACAGTCAAAAGCTTTAATGTAGTCAATGAAGAGGAAGTACATTTTTTTTTGAATTCCCTTGCTTTTTCTTGATCCATTGGATGTTGGCAGTTTGATCTCTAGTTTCTCTGCCTTTTCTAAATCCAGTTTATACATCTGGAAGCTCTTCGTTCACATACTATTGAAGAATAGCTTGAAGGATTTTGGACTTGACCTTGCTAGCATGTGAAATGAGTGGTAGCATGCAATTGTGTGGTAGTTTGAACATTCTTTGGCATTGCCCTATTTGGGGATTAGAATGAAAACTGACCTTTTCAAGTCCTGTGGTTACTGCTGAGTTTTCCAAATTTGCTGGCATATTGAGTGCAGCACTTACAGTATCATCTTTTAAGATTTGCAGTAGCTCAGCTGGAATTCCATCACCTCCACTAGCTTTGTTTGTAGTGATGCTTCCTAAGACCCACTTGACTTCACACTCCAGGCTATCTGGCTCTAGGTGAGTGATCGCACCATCAAGTGAATCATTCAGATCTTTTTTGTATAGTTCTCCTGTGCATTCTTGCCACCACCACTTAATACCTTCTACTTTTGGTAGGTCTGTACCTTTTCTGTCCTTTATTGTGCCCATCTTTGTGTGAAATGTTCCCTTGGTATCTCTAATTGCAGAAATCAAATCCCACAAAGAGGAACACTTGTGAAACAGGTAAAGTGTTTATTTGGAGGAAAAAAGAAAGTAACTGTGAATAGGCACAAACACAACAGACTCAGAGTCATGCCCTCCTGGTCAGTTTGAATCACTTGTATGAAGCATTTCTTCCAGGTTTCCTTTGGCCGATCATCTTGCTTTGCCTGGTTTGTATTTAGCGTATCTCAGCGAAGAAGCCTGTTGGTAGATTGACATCACCTCCTATTGGGTGCTGCCTCCTCCATTTGACCTTCAAGGAGCCTTTCCGAGCATGTGTAGTGTGAAAGGTTTCGTTGACTTCAAGAATGATCTTTTATCTTTTATCTGGGCAGGACTCAGTGTGTCTTCCCTCTTGCAGTTGTCTTCATCTTGGAGTATTTGTCCACAGGACACAGACTAACTGCTCAGCCCGTTTCCCATCTCTTATCAGTTCATGCAATAATTTCTTAGGAGGCAAGTGAGGTGGTCTGGTATTACCATCTATTTAAAAATTTCCACAGTTTGTTGTGATCTACACAGTCAAAAGCTTTAATGTAGTCAATGAAGAGGAAGTACATTTTTTTTTGAATTCCCTTGCTTTTTCTTGATCCATTGGATGTTGGCAGTTTGATCTCTAGTTTCTCTGCCTTTTCTAAATCCAGTTTATACATCTGGAAGCTCTTCGTTCACATACTATTGAAGAATAGCTTGAAGGATTTTGGACTTGACCTTGCTAGCATGTGAAATGAGTGGTAGCATGCAATTGTGTGGTAGTTTGAACATTCTTTGGCATTGCCCTATTTGGGGATTAGAATGAAAACTGACCTTTTCAAGTCCTGTGGTTACTGCTGAGTTTTCCAAATTTGCTGGCATATTGAGTGCAGCACTTACAGTATCATCTTTTAAGATTTGCAGTAGCTCAGCTGGAATTCCATCACCTCCACTAGCTTTGTTTGTAGTGATGCTTCCTAAGACCCACTTGACTTCACACTCCAGGCTATCTGGCTCTAGGTGAGTGATCGCACCATCAAGTGAATCATTCAGATCTTTTTTGTATAGTTCTCCTGTGCATTCTTGCCACCACCACTTAATACCTTCTACTTTTGGTAGGTCTGTACCTTTTCTGTCCTTTATTGTGCCCATCTTTGTGTGAAATGTTCCCTTGGTATCTCTAATTGCAGAAATCAAATCCCACAAAGAGGAACACTTGTGAAACAGGTAAAGTGTTTATTTGGAGGAAAAAAGAAAGTAACTGTGAATAGGCACAAACACAACAGACTCAGAGTCATGCCCTCCTGGTCAGTTTGAATCACTTGTATGAAGCATTTCTTCCAGGTTTCCTTTGGCCGATCATCTTGCTTTGCCTGGTTTGTATTTAGCGTATCTCAGCGAAGAAGCCTGTTGGTAGATTGACATCACCTCCTATTGGGTGCTGCCTCCTCCATTTGACCTTCAAGGAGCCTTTCCGAGCATGTGTAGTGTGAAAGGTTTCGTTGACTTCAAGAATGATCTTTTATCTTTTATCTGGGCAGGACTCAGTGTGTCTTCCCTCTTGCAGTTGTCTTCATCTTGGAGTATTTGTCCACAGGACACAGACTAACTGCTCAGCCCGTTTCCCATCTCTTTACTGCCTCAGATTCATGCAATAATTATAGAAAAAAATTATAGTAAAGTGGCATATTCATATCTCTATAGCAGCCTTCTAGAGATTGTTCTATGAGCAAAGTGCTATGAATAGGAATTTTAGACTGTGAAAGAGAAGTCTTGTCTGGTGACCCTCAAATTACCTCCCATTGCCTTGTTCTGTCAATAACTTGGAATTTAACCCAGTAGGATTTCTTTTCCCTCCAAGTTAAATAAGTTGTAATAACATTTCTTTATAAGCAGGGTAAGTCATTAAGAATATAACATCAATTTCCTAATAAATGTGAGGGTTGTAATGGAAAGTGAAACCATGGTAAAGAAAAGAAAAAGGGGAAAATGAAAACAGGAATTCAACAGCTTCCCCATAAGCAAGCTTTTCTTTTGCAAATAACTCATGGTGATGCTCAGAAAATGTGTATGGGCAGGAAGTTTAGTTTTCTTTAAAATAAATACAGTTATATACAGTTATATAAAATATATTTTTATTAATATTATCTTTTTATGGCCATCAGATAAAGCATTGCAGTTGTAGTTATGCTTCATTTGAACAAATTAACAAGGATTTTTTACTTTGAAGTCTTTTCGGTAATCCATAATGAAGGCATTTGGTTTCCTAAGGTTGTTTTTATTCCCTGATCTCACCAAAAGACAAAATCCTTGCTTTATCTTTTCAAATTTCCTGGTAGGAGATTTAAAGCTTTTGGTGAGCAAGTCAATACTTTCTTTTGAACATCTTGCTGATAACTCTTCCTTTATGAGACACATGATTAGTCCTGAATTTGAACAAAAAGATTCATCAAACACATCTCTAGGTTTCTTTTATTTGAAACACTGAAGTTGTACGTAACATTGGCATAGTAAAGCTTTTTCTTCTTCTTCTTCATAAAATTCACTTGGATTTAACATAACTCCTTTAGACTCTTTCAGTTTATTGTTATAACAAAAGGTAGTTGTCTGATTTAAAAAAAATGCTAAATTTTATTCTAATGCTTTAACTTGAATCAATTCACTTATGGGCCTTTTGTCAAACATTGTGGGAGAAATTAATTGATGGGGCACTAAAATCAAAACGCCTGTAGGCTAAATGAATTTTTGAACCTGAATTAAACAAACATTTTTGATATACAAAATGTCCCCTCTTTACTAATTAGTTTTAATTTATCTCTTAATTGTTAGTGGAGAGAGATGGATAATACTAATTTTGTGAATGTGATTGAATTGTTTCAAAAGTGTTTCCCTTCGGGATATGGCATAGGCTTTTAGGGTTTTTATTTTTTTTTCATAAAAAAATTATATACTATGTACACACAAAACTGCATTTACATGCTTTCATTTGTTTCTTCAGAAAACATTGATACTTCTTCCAGGTCTCATCATATTCCTTTTTTTTTTTTTGACTGCTACTGCTTCAGCAGATTCTAGTGAACCTTGTGAGCCAATGTGCTATTTGGTCGTACTTCTCTGTGCCACAGGACCATGGAGCTTTCTCTTCACTGAGCCTGCTTCTCTTTGCATGCTGCTCTGTTAGTTTGACTGGTATGCTGTTGAGACATATTTGTTGGGCGAAGTCATTGAAAGGACATGACTGCTGGTAAATCCTCAAGCAGCACCCAGGCAATAGGAGATTCTTTAGCCCCATTCTGCCCACCATTCCCATAGCTAGATCTATTTCAAGGATGCAATTTTGAAATAATACTGAGGTGCTGAGAACATCTTGACTCTGTACTCCTCTGAACCCTGTTGACAGCTTCATATAAGCTTTGAAGTTTCTGGTGGTTGGATACAGAGATCTCATCTCATGGCTATCCAAGATACCTGTGGCTACAAATATATGGAATTTCCCTTGCATATTAAAACTGCCAACCACCAATATGGAATGGTCTGCCTCTTTCTTCAGTCCTTTCTTGTCCTCTATGAGAGGACCAATTTCAGATTTCACCTGGAGAAGCTCCTTTAGTTTGGCAAAAGAACCTAAAATTCACTTGGATTTAACATAACTCCTTTAGACTCTTTCAGTTTATTGTTATAACAAAAGGTAGTTGTCTGATTTAAAAAAAATGCTAAATTTTATTCTAATGCTTTAACTTGAATCAATTCACTTATGGGCCTTTTGTCAAACATTGTGGGAGAAATTAATTGATGGGGCACTAAAATCAAAACGCCTGTAGGCTAAATGAATTTTTGAACCTGAATTAAACAAACATTTTTGATATACAAAATGTCCCCTCTTTACTAATTAGTTTTAATTTATCTCTTAATTGTTAGTGGAGAGAGATGGATAATACTAATTTTGTGAATGTGATTGAATTGTTTCAAAAGTGTTTCCCTTCGGGATATGGCATAGGCTTTTAGGGTTTTTATTTTTTTTTCATAAAAAAATTATATACTATGTACACACAAAACTGCATTTACATGCTTTCATTTGTTTCTTCAGAAAACATTGATACTTCTTCCAGGTCTCATCATATTCCTTTTTTTTTTTTTGACTGCTACTGCTTCAGCAGATTCTAGTGAACCTTGTGAGCCAATGTGCTATTTGGTCGTACTTCTCTGTGCCACAGGACCATGGAGCTTTCTCTTCACTGAGCCTGCTTCTCTTTGCATGCTGCTCTGTTAGTTTGACTGGTATGCTGTTGAGACATATTTGTTGGGCGAAGTCATTGAAAGGACATGACTGCTGGTAAATCCTCAAGCAGCACCCAGGCAATAGGAGATTCTTTAGCCCCATTCTGCCCACCATTCCCATAGCTAGATCTATTTCAAGGATGCAATTTTGAAATAATACTGAGGTGCTGAGAACATCTTGACTCTGTACTCCTCTGAACCCTGTTGACAGCTTCATATAAGCTTTGAAGTTTCTGGTGGTTGGATACAGAGATCTCATCTCATGGCTATCCAAGATACCTGTGGCTACAAATATATGGAATTTCCCTTGCATATTAAAACTGCCAACCACCAATATGGAATGGTCTGCCTCTTTCTTCAGTCCTTTCTTGTCCTCTATGAGAGGACCAATTTCAGATTTCACCTGGAGAAGCTCCTGAGTTTGCAAAAGAACCTAATTTTTCCAGGGTTTTCACTTAAATAGATTGTAAGCAAATCTAGACCTTTCACTGCTGGAGAATCGGAGACAAATCTTTTTTGACTTCTGGCTAATGTTAATGTTAACACCTCATTAAATTAAAATGCTATGTAATTTTAAAGAGTACCTGATAAAGACAACATTAAAGACAAGAGGAAAGATATTAAAAGTTTGCTATTGAAACATGAAGAAATTAAGGCTTAACTCTCTTCTTTGTTTCATTAATACTTCCATGAAGGCAGTCTCTGAAGGAAAGGTATTTTTTTTAATATGTTCTTAAATTTCATTTTCTTACCTAGAAGCCTTTGATATTAACTCAGAGAAATCCCTCTTCTATGACCAATTCATAAAAGCTAGTGATAGTTTTCTTAAGTTTTATTTTATTGATGTATATTTGATTTACAATATTATTTTAGTTTTGACACAGTAGTTTAGTATCTTTTATAGATTATACATCATTTAAAATTATACAGTATTGGCTATAATCCCTGTGCTGTTCAGTGTATCCTTGTAGCTTGTTTAGTTTAGATACAGTAGTTTGAATCTCAATCTCCTACCCCAGTCTTGCGCCTCTCCTGGTTGGTAATTAATTTATTCTTTGTATCTGTGAGTCTGTTTGTTTTGCTACATATTTTTGTATTATTTTGCATTATTCATTTGTTTTACTTTTTAAAATTCCACATGTAAGTGATACCATACAAAATTTCATTTTCTCTGTCTGACTCATTTCACTAAGCATACTACACTCCAGGTCTATCCATGCTGCAAGTGCTTTTTCATTGTGGAGTAATATTCCACTGTGTGTATATATGTGTACGTGTGTGCGCACATGCAACTATATCCATTTTTTATTTCAAAAATATTTTATTAGAGTATAACCAATTAATAATTTTGGTATAGTTTCAGGAGAACAGTGAAGGGGCTTGGCTATACATATACATATATCCATTCTCCCCCAAATCCCCCTCTCATCCAGTCTAGTACATAATATTGAGCAGAGTTCCATATGCTATACAATATATTTTATGTTATCTGTTTCAAACATGACAATGTGTACATGTCTTTCCCATGTACATGTACATCCCCTCCCCTCTGCAACCATGTGTTCATTTTCTAAATCTGTGAGTCTCTTTCTGTTTTTTAAATAAGTTCATCTATTTTATCCATTCTTCTGTTGTTGACAGGCCCTTGTTTTCTTTTATATTGTTTACATTGTTTAAGGTGCACTTTCTCATGGAAGAGAATTTCAGTGTATTGCTTATTAATGAACTTATATTTTTAGAAAATACTTAAATTTACCGAAAAAATTTGAGGGTAGTAAAGAGGGTTACATTATATTATACAGACTTCCTGATTATAAGATTACCTTTATATAGTACACATCACAATTAATGAATATATATCAGTGCATCATTATTTAAGTTCTTATCTTAGATTTCCTTACTTTTACTTACTATCTTCTTGCTTTTCCAGTGTCTTTTCCAAGATACTGCATTAAATTTAGTTATCATGTCTCTATTCCCTGTGCTGTTCAGTGTATCCTTGTAGCTTGTTTAGTTTAGATACAGTAGTTTGAATCTCAATCTCCTACCCCAGTCTTGCGCCTCTCCTGGTTGGTAATTAATTTATTCTTTGTATCTGTGAGTCTGTTTGTTTTGCTACATATTTTTGTATTATTTTGCATTATTCATTTGTTTTACTTTTTAAAATTCCACATGTAAGTGATACCATACAAAATTTCATTTTCTCTGTCTGACTCATTTCACTAAGCATACTACACTCCAGGTCTATCCATGCTGCAAGTGCTTTTTCATTGTGGAGTAATATTCCACTGTGTGTATATATGTGTACGTGTGTGCGCACATGCAACTATATCCATTTTTTATTTCAAAAATATTTTATTAGAGTATAACCAATTAATAATTTTGGTATAGTTTCAGGAGAACAGTGAAGGGGCTTGGCTATACATATACATATATCCATTCTCCCCCAAATCCCCCTCTCATCCAGTCTAGTACATAATATTGAGCAGAGTTCCATATGCTATACAATATATTTTATGTTATCTGTTTCAAACATGACAATGTGTACATGTCTTTCCCATGTACATGTACATCCCCTCCCCTCTGCAACCATGTGTTCATTTTCTAAATCTGTGAGTCTCTTTCTGTTTTTTAAATAAGTTCATCTATTTTATCCATTCTTCTGTTGTTGACAGGCCCTTGTTTTCTTTTATATTGTTTACATTGTTTAAGGTGCACTTTCTCATGGAAGAGAATTTCAGTGTATTGCTTATTAATGAACTTATATTTTTAGAAAATACTTAAATTTACCGAAAAAATTTGAGGGTAGTAAAGAGGGTTACATTATATTATACAGACTTCCTGATTATAAGATTACCTTTATATAGTACACATCACAATTAATGAATATATATCAGTGCATCATTATTTAAGTTCTTATCTTAGATTTCCTTACTTTTACTTACTATCTTCTTGCTTTTCCAGTGTCTTTTCCAAGATACTGCATTAAATTTAGTTATCATGTCTCTATTCTCTTCTTGACTGTTAGTTTATTTTATTCTTTCCTTGATTCTCTCTCTTTTTTCTTTTTTAAAAAATAACCTTGAGAGTTTAGATGAGTACTAGCTGGTATTTGGAATTCTGTAGAACGTCCTTCAATTTGGATTCATCTGCTTTTCTCATGATTATACTGAAATTCATATGTTCTTGGAAGGAGGGCCACAGAACTGAAGTTACATTATGATCACCTTATATCAAGGGTATATATTGTTCACATGACTTATCACTATTGATCTTAACAGTGTTCATTGGCTAATGCTTGCCAAATTTCTCTACTTAAAGATTACTACCCCATCCACTTTCCCTTTGCATGTTAACACTCTTTGGGAAGAAGTCACTTTTGGGGAAGAAATGTACACTTAAGGAGTGAGAATTTATATTTCACCTCTTTTAGAGCAGAATAGGTACATACATTATTTGGAATTCTTCAACACTGGTGATGTCTCCCCTCCACCCCTCCCCAGAAATACTTGTTGATTAAATCAACTCTTTCTATCAGTATGAAATTATATATATTATTTTATTTATTTTGGTTATATATTAATACTACTTTATTTAATTTGTTGGCTTAGATCATTCCAACTTTGGCCATTGGGTGTTCTTTTGAGTATAACATTGCTTGCATGTGAAAAGAGCACGATTGTAAGGTAGCTTGAACATTCATTGGCATTGTACTTCTTTGGGATTGGAATAAAAATTGACCTTTTCCATTCTGGTGGCCATTGCTGTTTTCCATATTTGCTGACATATTACATTCAGCACATTAACAGCATCATCTTTTAGGATTTGAAATAGCTCAGCTGAAATTCGATCACCTCCACTAGCTTTGTTTGTAGTGATGCCTCCTAAGGCCCACTTGACCTCACACTCCAGAATGGCCAGCTCTAGGTGAGTGACCATTAACATTGTAGTTATCTGAGTCATTAAGACCTTTCCTTAAGTTCCACCTCATCACAATTAATGAATATATATCAGTGCATCATTATTTAAGTTCTTATCTTAGATTTCCTTACTTTTACTTACTATCTTCTTGCTTTTCCAGTGTCTTTTCCAAGATACTGCATTAAATTTAGTTATCATGTCTCTATTCTCTTCTTGACTGTTAGTTTATTTTATTCTTTCCTTGATTCTCTCTCTTTTTTCTTTTTTAAAAAATAACCTTGAGAGTTTAGATGAGTACTAGCTGGTATTTGGAATTCTGTAGAACGTCCTTCAATTTGGATTCATCTGCTTTTCTCATGATTATACTGAAATTCATATGTTCTTGGAAGGAGGGCCACAGAACTGAAGTTACATTATGATCACCTTATATCAAGGGTATATATTGTTCACATGACTTATCACTATTGATCTTAACAGTGTTCATTGGCTAATGCTTGCCAAATTTCTCTACTTAAAGATTACTACCCCATCCACTTTCCCTTTGCATGTTAACACTCTTTGGGAAGAAGTCACTTTTGGGGAAGAAATGTACACTTAAGGAGTGAGAATTTATATTTCACCTCTTTTAGAGCAGAATAGGTACATACATTATTTGGAATTCTTCAACACTGGTGATGTCTCCCCTCCACCCCTCCCCAGAAATACTTGTTGATTAAATCAACTCTTTCTATCAGTATGAAATTATATATATTATTTTATTTATTTTGGTTATATATTAATACTACTTTATTTAATTTGTTGGCTTAGATCATTCCAACTTTGGCCATTGGGTGTTCTTTTGAGTATAACATTGCTTGCATGTGAAAAGAGCACGATTGTAAGGTAGCTTGAACATTCATTGGCATTGTACTTCTTTGGGATTGGAATAAAAATTGACCTTTTCCATTCTGGTGGCCATTGCTGTTTTCCATATTTGCTGACATATTACATTCAGCACATTAACAGCATCATCTTTTAGGATTTGAAATAGCTCAGCTGAAATTCGATCACCTCCACTAGCTTTGTTTGTAGTGATGCCTCCTAAGGCCCACTTGACCTCACACTCCAGAATGGCCAGCTCTAGGTGAGTGACCATTAACATTGTAGTTATCTGAGTCATTAAGACCTTTCCTTAAGTTCCACCTCATCTAATTCTCTTCTGCTTCTGTTACTAATAGACCGTCACTGTTTCTGTTCTTTATCCTACCCATCCTTGCTGATAGGTTCCCTTGATATATCCAGTTTTCTTGAAGAGATCTCTAGTCTTTCGCATTCTGTTGTTTTCTTCTATTTCTTTGCATTGTTCATTTAAGAAAGCTTTCCTATCTCTCTTTGCTGTTCTCTGGAACTCCACATTCAGAGTGATTGTGATAGGAGACACCATACCTTCATCTCTCAGATCTTTAAAGTGGCTCTAATCTCTTCCATTCCTCAAGGAATGTGTTATTCCTTATTGGCTATTTAGCAGGGAGCATTCCTCGAGGACCAAAGCATTCCAAAGTAGAATTTTGGTCCTTCAGAGACTGAATAATTTGGGATGATTATCCAGTAATGCCCTACATTCCTTCTATCTGTTTGTCTGTCTGTCTGTCTATCTATCTATCTATTGGCTTTTCTGGTGAATAGCTTTGGGTTCCTTTGGAGAAAACTAGGATAAAATCTTACACTGTGTAGCTTTCTTAAGGAGATTCTACCTTTTTTTCTCATTGGAGAGACTCTGAGTTTGTATACTACAGCAGGTCTTGGAACTGAATGAGAAATTAAGACTTTGTTGTGGTAACATGTCAGGCCACTATTCTGAAAAGAAACCAGTGTAAATTTTTTTAAAAAATCAAGCAGGACTAGACATATATATTATCTTGTAGCATTGTTTAAGTTCTGAAACCTAGATTATCTGAAGAGTTGATTCCCTGATGTTGGGAAAGACCCTGATGTTGGGAAAGATTGGAGGCATGAGTTTGAGCAAACTCAGGGAGCTTGATGGACATGAGTTTGAGCAAACTCAGGGAGCTGGTAAAGGATAGAGAAACTGGTGTGCTGCAGTCCATGGGGTCACAAAGAATCAGACATGACTGAGGGACTAAACAACATTGAACCAATAGATTACTTTTTATTTTTTATGCCCTTTCTACTTTAGGTTGCCATTTCTTGCATCTGAGAGAATCATTCACAAGTGCAAATACTCTCAGTCATACATGTTGATTTGCACTTGTGTACCTTCTCAAATGGACAACTGAGTAGTTTCTTTTAAAATGTATAGCAGCTGGAATTCAAATAGGGGTAATTAACAATTCTTCCAAAGAGCAATGGGCAGATTCTTTGTATATGAGAAAAATGGTAGGAGAGAATTTCTGACTACTTTTCTTTAAAACCTTTCTTCTCTTACCACCCCTTTATACCTGTAAAGCTCAGTTTACAAATACTTCTGAAATCTTCATTCACTATTTCACTGAAAATGCCTTAGTAGTAGGCATTTTAGTTAGAGAGGAACAGTTATGATAGATGAAAGGAGAAAAGTGTTTCATCAGTTGGATTCTCAGTAAGGCAGAAATCACATTGATTTTATTGTTTTTTGTACAAAAAAGAGTAAACTTGGTGAAAAGCATGTATGAAGACAGCAAAACTAAATTTTCTTCTTCCATGTGACTACTATGATTATCTAGGAAATCTTTTTTTAAAAGGCTCCTTCAAAAGGCCTTCTTTTTATAGTTATAATAGGAAAGAATGGATAGAACCTGATCATTTCATTTTATACAGAGCTCCTCATGTGTCCTGTAAAGAAATGAATATAGTAGAATAACAAATCTGGGTAAGATAAGTAACCTGGGTATTTTGTTTGAAACAAATTTAGTATGTAGTTGAAACATAATCTCACAGAATCTTTTGGTATGGTCAAATTCTTCTATGAATTGCAATTCAAGTTTGTTATTGATAAGTCTGAGTTTTTAAAGCTCAACACCAGTTTGGGTGTACAAAATTCTTAAATTCCTTTCGTAAGCTTTATAATTTTGCCCGTCTTTTCAAGATATAGGATAAAATACGTTGTTTATTTACTAGGCTACAATGAAATAGCTAAACCACTTATTGTTTAAACATATGTTTTCAAATTTGTACTTGGGATAACCTTTAACGAACCCCTCATATACTTCTGTCATTTACTTTAAGAAAAACAATTTAATATTCTTCCTTTAACTTTTTCACCTTAAAACAAGAGTCTTGTTCTTTGTTCAAAATGCCTTTCTTCCTTGATAGAAATGTAATTTTAGTTTATCTACATTGACATTTGAATTTGTGTGCATTCATTAAACATTCAGATTGTATAAATAATGCGATCTGTGTTTTAACAAAGGAAGCTTTCATGGGTGAATAACTTCTTCACTTGGCATTATGACAGCTATTGAGAATGGGAAATTTCTGCATTAGAAAAATGCTGTCTGAAAATATCTTTACCAAAGGAGAGAATCAAATAGAATAACTTTTTAAAGAGTAGTTTGTTAATGTTTTTGATGAAGTGTATCAAATACATATCACATTGTATATCTTCTCTGGGAGAGTAGGTTCATTAAAAAGGTATCAAGTCCTTCATTAAAATATCCTGTTTTCTATTAATTTGTAATGTCTGTACTTTCTGTACTCCTGGGGTAACTTTTCTTTTATGTTCAGAAAAGACCTCTGTCATTCTGTCTTCTTAGTGACATAGCCTTGAAATTTTATTTGTACAATAATTCATGGTACAGTTCTCCTGACCTCTCCTTCTGCAGTTCATTTTTCAGCATGCCTAATCTTTTGTTTTCTTGACCAGTGACCATCACACACATTTCACCTTGGACCTGGGCATGCTGTGCAAACACCTTTATTCATTTGTCACATTAGAGTACAAATGTACTATTTGAACCACATCAGCACATGAGAGAGTACAAAGGGGAGTACCTGCTATTTAGACTCTGTTTTATTGTTCTTTGAAGGTCTGAAACTTAACAAATTGCCTAGCAAATAATAGGTACACAACAACAAATACTTACTGAATGAATAATAATAATATTTATTATTTATGCCAAGAGAACTATCAGGGAAAGCAACCATAGGGCGTGTAGTAGCACTACATACAGAGAAAAATCATGAAGGGGAAAAAAAGTTAAAGGGAGAATAAGAGTAGAACCATAGAAAACAGTGATGGGGATCCTACAAAATGCTTAGACTATAAGAGAGGGAAGAATAAGCAAGAAATTATATAGTGACTAAGGAAAGATTTATCAAGCAGTTAGAATGTGTCAGAAAAAATTTTTAAAAGCTGATTAATTTTAATTATGAGTCTTGTTCTTTGTTCAAAATGCCGTTCTTCCTTGATAGAAATGTAATTTTAGTTTATCTACATTTACATTTGAATTTGTGTGCATTCATTAAACATTCAGATTGTATAAATAATGCGATCTGTGTTTTAACAAAGGAAGCTTTCATGGGTGAATAACTTCTTCACTTGGCATTATGACAGCTATTGAGAATGGGAAATTTCTGCATTAGAAAAATGCTGTCTGAAAATATCTTTACCAAAGGAGAGAATCAAATAGAATAACTTTTTAAAGAGTAGTTTGTTAATGTTTTGATGAAGTGTATCAAATACATATCACATTGTATATCTTCTCTGGGAGAGTAGGTTCATTAAAAAGGTATCAAGTCCTTCATTAAAATATCCTGTTTTCTATTAATTTGTAATGTCTGTACTTTCTGTACTCCTGGGGTAACTTTTCTTTTATGTTCAGAAAAGACCTCTGTCATTCTGTCTTCTTAGTGACATAGCCTTGAAATTTTATTTGTACAATAATTCATGGTACAGTTCTCCTGACCTCTCCTTCTGCAGTTCATTTTTCAGCATGCCTAATCTTTTGTTTTCTTGACCAGTGACCATCACACACATTTCACCTTGGACCTGGGCATGCTGTGCAAACACCTTTATTCATTTGTCACATTAGAGTACAAATGTACTATTTGAACCACATCAGCACATGAGAGAGTACAAAGGGGAGTACCTGCTATTTAGACTCTGTTTTATTGTTCTTTGAAGGTCTGAAACTTAACAAATTGCCTAGCAAATAATAGGTACACAACAACAAATACTTACTGAATGAATAATAATAATATTTATTATTTATGCCAAGAGAACTATCAGGGAAAGCAACCATAGGGCGTGTAGTAGCACTACATACAGAGAAAAATCATGAAGGGGAAAAAAAGTTAAAGGGAGAATAAGAGTAGAACCATAGAAAACAGTGATGGGGATCCTACAAAATGCTTAGACTATAAGAGAGGGAAGAATAAGCAAGAAATTATATAGTGACTAAGGAAAGATTTATCAAGCAGTTAGAATGTGTCAGACATTTTTAAAATTCACCATTAATTTAACATGTATTTATTTTACTGTCATGTCCAACTGTTTGCCTCCCCATGGACTGTAACCCACCAGGCTATCTCTGTCCATGGAGTTTTGCAGTCAAGAATACTGAAGTGAGTGGTTTCCCATTTCCTACTTCAGGCGATCTTCCCAGCCCAGGGAGTAAGCCTGTGCCTTTTTTGTTTCCTGCATTGGTAGGTGACTTGAGTCTTCAGTGAAGCCCCAGTACTACACTTGATCTTAGGCAAAAATCTGAGAAGCAATGTATTTATTAGGCACCAACTGCATTCCAGGCACTGTTTTTTTTCCCTTCAGATCCATCACTAAATTATAAAAGAGAAAGACTAGTCCTCATATAGCTGTTTTAACATTTATTTAGATGGATATAATGATTATGAATAAATAAATGATATACTAAGGGGGAAAATACTAGGGGAAAAATACTAAGTGAAAAAAATGAAATTATAGAACAGGATAAGAGGGATCAACTGTGTTAATAAGGTGACCAGAAAGACATCATTGAGAAGGTATAGTCTGAATAAAGAGGGATAGAGGGCTTCCCTGGTGGTCCAGTGGGTAAGGACACCGCCTTGCAGTGCAAGGGGCACCGGTTTGATCCCTGACATGGGAAGATCCCACGTTCCGCGGAGTGGCTGGACCGATGTGTCCAATTACCGAGCGAATGTGCCCAGAGCCGGTGCTCTGTGACAACAGAGGCCACCGCGATGGGGGGCCCACAGGAGCCAAAGAACAAAGACGGATGAAAATGGACAAATGAAAGACCAATAGAAGTGGCCCACCTGCCCCCTCCCTCCCCATCCCTCCCCCACCAAAATAAATAAATAAATCTTTTTAAAAAATTTAAAAAGAGGGATAGATT
Source organism: Tragulus kanchil (assembly GCA_022376925.1). NCBI lineage: Eukaryota > Metazoa > Chordata > Mammalia > Artiodactyla > Tragulidae > Tragulus > Tragulus kanchil. Next base: position 235,675,274 of record JAIOJX010000004.1, on the reverse strand, counting down.
GGGAATCAGTTAAGCACATGCAGGAAAATAGGTCTATGCAGTGAAAGCAGTTAAAGCAAAGATCCTTAGAAGGGAGATTTCTTGGGGTTTGGAGGGCACAACAAGGAAACCAGAAAGGCTGGGACAGAGAGAACAGGGAGAAAACACTAACATTATGTCAGATTTAGTGGTGGAATACAGGGAGTGGAGAGCAACTCATGAATATTGCCAGATATTTGGCTTTCACTCTGAGATGGAAGCAGAGGGCTTAGAGTAGAGGAGTAATTGGTTATTTGTTTAAAAAGGATGATCTTATTCAGTCCTTATAAAATTTCCGTAAGGCACTGTTTTAGTAAGAATTATATTACATGCAAGGAAATTGAAATGGGATTTCACTGTAAGGGTTTGTTTTTCTCCTATAGCACTGAGCCTGGAGGAAGGTGGTGACCAGGATGGTTTAGTGAGGTTTAATTGATGGTTGTTGTAACTCTCAGAATCACACATAACTGTCCTCAAAGACAGCAAGAAAGAAAAGCTTCTCTCTCTTTACCTTGGCTCTATCTCTCACTCTTTTACTCTGTTTTTATCAGGGAGTGAAATCTTTTCCAGAAATTTATGACATCTGCCCCGTTAAGTTCTTTTGAATGAAACTGAGTCATACCACATCTCCTACAGTAAACCTATTAGTATCTGGTGAATGGGAAACGGATTCTGTTGAGAGATGTTATCTGAACACGTGACTACTATGTCATATATGAATAAAATTTTCATCAGGAATAAGGAGAAATGGCTGATGAGTCAGCAAGTGATAGCATCTTTCAGAAACAGTAGATTTTATTATCTATATTAGTAGATGAATAGAGGTTTAGAGCTGGAGGAGAGCCTGGCAATCCACTTCAGTATTCTTGCCTGGAGAATACAATGGCCAGAAGAACCTGGTGGGTTGCAGTGGATAGTGTCGCAAGAGTTGGACACAAATGAAGCAATCATGTGGCAAAGGTTTAGAGGGTCTTTGTAACTCTCCTAACATAATGCAGATAGAAAGGACAGAGAAAGGATTGAACTTAGAGGTCTGTTTATTTACAAAATTCTTTTTTTTTTTTGCTAAACCAGACTAGCCTTTCCAGAACTATGCCACGTTCCTGTGGGGATTGTTGTAAGAACACCTGTGTCCAGATGGGAACTGCTATTAACTTAACAGCTGTTACATGAATTATTTAATGGTTGCTGACAAGACAAGCATGTCTTCTCTCTTTAAGCAGAGTTCATGTATAAAACCAAATATTGGCTGGAGATTTGTGGGCAAGCAGAACCTCTCACAAGGTTATAGTCAAAAACCACATAACTCACTTTAGCTAGTTTAATCAGTAATAGAATTTGATATGAAAATATGATAGACCACAGAATTGCTGGAGGCTACATAGTCAACATTATTGAAATCAATTCAAGAGCCTACTGGCAGGAGTAATCTCTTTTTTTCTGAGTCTAAGAAGTAGCTGATTGCTGCACATCTCCACAAGGATATCTACTACTTCTCTCTATGACAACTATCATGGGATGTGGCTTTCTTAACTTTATTTTGTCTGTTTATATCCTCCTAAAAGTGTGTCATGTGTGCTGAGGCAACAACACATTTGCTGAGGCAATGACACATGCTGTACTACTCACATATTTGGTAGTGGTGGTGGTGGTGGTGGTGTTCAGTCACTCAGTCATATCTGACTCTTCATGACCCCATGGACATGAGGCTTCCCTGTCCTTCGCAATCTTCCAGAGTTTGCTTGAACTCACGTCCATTGAATCAGTGATGCCATCCAGTGATCTCATCTTCTGTCATCCCTTTCTGCTCTTGCCTTCAATCTTTTCCAGCATCAAGGTCTTTTCCAGTGAGTTGCCTCTTTGTGTCGGGTAGCCAAAGTATTGGACATTCAGCTTCAGCATTAATTCTTCCAATGAGTATTCAGAGTTGATTTACTTTAGGATTGACTGGTTTGATCTACTTGCTGTGTAAGGGACTCTCAAGAGTCTTCTCCAGCACCATAATTCAAAAGCATCAATTCTTCAGTGCTCAGTCATCTTTATGGTCCATCTCTCACATCTGTTCATGACTACTGGGAAAACCACAGCTTTAACTATACAGACTTTTGTTGACAAATGATGTCTCTACTTTTAATAGTGTCTCTGCTGTTTATGTTTGTCATAGAAAGGACGGAGAAAGGATTGAACTTAGAGGTCTGTTTATTTACAAAATTCTTTTTTTTTTTTGCTAAACCAGACTAGCCTTTCCAGAACTATGCCACGTTCCTGTGGGGATTGTTGTAAGAACACCTGTGTCCAGATGGGAACTGCTATTAACTTAACAGCTGTTACATGAATTATTTAATGGTTGCTGACAAGACAAGCATGTCTTCTCTCTTTAAGCAGAGTTCATGTATAAAACCAAATATTGGCTGGAGATTTGTGGGCAAGCAGAACCTCTCACAAGGTTATAGTCAAAAACCACATAACTCACTTTAGCTAGTTTAATCAGTAATAGAATTTGATATGAAAATATGATAGACCACAGAATTGCTGGAGGCTACATAGTCAACATTATTGAAATCAATTCAAGAGCCTACTGGCAGGAGTAATCTCTTTTTTTCTGAGTCTAAGAAGTAGCTGATTGCTGCACATCTCCACAAGGATATCTACTACTTCTCTCTATGACAACTATCATGGGATGTGGCTTTCTTAACTTTATTTTGTCTGTTTATATCCTCCTAAAAGTGTGTCATGTGTGCTGAGGCAACAACACATTTGCTGAGGCAATGACACATGCTGTACTACTCACATATTTGGTAGTGGTGGTGGTGGTGGTGGTGTTCAGTCACTCAGTCATATCTGACTCTTCATGACCCCATGGACATGAGGCTTCCCTGTCCTTCGCAATCTTCCAGAGTTTGCTTGAACTCACGTCCATTGAATCAGTGATGCCATCCAGTGATCTCATCTTCTGTCATCCCTTTCTGCTCTTGCCTTCAATCTTTTCCAGCATCAAGGTCTTTTCCAGTGAGTTGCCTCTTTGTGTCGGGTAGCCAAAGTATTGGACATTCAGCTTCAGCATTAATTCTTCCAATGAGTATTCAGAGTTGATTTACTTTAGGATTGACTGGTTTGATCTACTTGCTGTGTAAGGGACTCTCAAGAGTCTTCTCCAGCACCATAATTCAAAAGCATCAATTCTTCAGTGCTCAGTCATCTTTATGGTCCATCTCTCACATCTGTTCATGACTACTGGGAAAACCACAGCTTTAACTATACAGACTTTTGTTGACAAATGATGTCTCTACTTTTAATAGTGTCTCTGCTGTTTATGTTTGTCATAGCTTTTCTTCCAAGGAGCAAGTGTCTTTTAATTGCATGTTTGCAATTATCGTTCACAGTGATTTTGCAGCCCAAGAAAATAAAGTCTGCCATTCTTTCCGTTGTTTGCCCACTTATTTGCCAAGAAGTGATGGGACCTGATGTCATGATGTTAGTGTTTTGAATGTTTCCTTGCATGAAGTGTTTCTTTGATATCTTCAGTTTTCTTGAGGAGATCTCTAGTCTTTCCCATTCTGTTGTTTTCCTATATTTCTTTGCACTGTTCACTTCAGGCTTTCTTACTTCTTGCTATTCTTTGGAACTCTGCATTCAAATGGGTTTATATTTCCTTTTTTTCTTTGCCTTTCACTTCTCTTCTTTACTCAGCTGTTTGTAAGGCCTCCTCAGACAACCTTTTTGCATTTCTTTTCTTGGAGATGGTTTGATCATTGCATTCTGTATAATGTTACAAACCTCTGTCCATAGTTCCTCAGGCACTCTGTGTATCAGATCTAATCCTTTGAATCTATTTTTCACTTCTGTATAATCATAAGGGATTTGATTTAGGCCATATCTGTATGGTCTAGAGGTTTTCCCTACTTTCTTCCATTTAAATCTGAATTTTGCATTAAGGAGTTCATGATCTGAGCTACAGTCAGCTCCAGGCCTTGTTTTCAGTGACAGTATAGAGCTTCTCCATTTTGGCTACAAATCATATGATCAATCTCATTTAAGTATTGACCATATGCTAATGTCCTTATGTAGAATCTTCTTTTGTGTTGTTGGAAGAGGGTACTTGCTATGACCAGTGTGTTCTCTTGGCAAAGCTCTGTTAGCCTTTTCTCTGCTTCATTTTGTACTTCAAAGGTAAACTTGCCTGTTAACTTCAGGTATCTCTTGACCTTCTACTTTTGCATTCCAATCCTCTATGATGAAAAGGATCTTTTTTTTTTTTTTTTTTTTTTTAGTATTAGTTCTAGAAGATCTTGTAAGTCTTCCTAGAATGGTTCAGCTTCAGTTTCTTTGGCATTAGTGGTTAGGGCATTGACTTGGATTACTGTGATATTGAAAGGTTTGCCTTGGAAGCAAACCAAAATCATACTGTTCTTTTTGAGATTGCACCCAGTTACTGCATTTCAGATTCTTTTGTTGACTTTGAGGGCTACTCCATTTCTTCTAAGGGATTCTTGCCCATAGTTATAGATATAATGGTCATTTGAATTAAATTCACCCATTCCTGTTCATTTTAGTTCACTGATTCCTAAAATGTCAATGTTCATTCTTACATCTCCTGTTTGACCTGTTTCAATTTACCTTGATTCATTGAACTATCATTTCAGTTTCCTATGTAATATTGGACTTTACTTTCACCACCAAGACACACCCACAACTGGGCATAGTTTCTACTCTGGCTCAGTCTTTTCATTCCTTCTTGAGTTATTTCTCCAGTAGCATATTGGACACCTACTGACCTGGGTAGTTCATCTTGCAGTGTCATATCTTTTTTGCCTTTTCATACTCTTCAATGGGACTTCCCTGGTCATCTAATGGCTAAAACTCCAATCTTTCAATGCAGGGAGCCTGGGTTCGATCCCTGGTTAGGGACTAAATCCCACATGTTTCTACTGAAAGTTCATAGGCCACAGCTAAATAGTTGCTGTGTGCCACAGCTCAGTAGTGATGATCCCTCTTTTGTTTCTAATGTTGGCAATTGGCGTCTTTTCTCTTTTTCTCTTGGTTGGTTTAACTAGATGTCTATCAGATTTTTTTTCAAAGACCCAACTTTTGCTATTCCGTTTTTAAAATTATATTCATATCTTCAATTTCATTCATTTCACCTCCAAATTTATTACTTATTTTGTATGTTTTAGACTTCAATTATATTTTTTTTCTGGTCTACTGTAATTGAAAGAAAGGTTATGATTGATTTTAGCTCATTATTCTTTTCTAAAATATGTACTTAATGCTAGAGATTTCCATCTATACTGTTTTTACTACATTTCATAAATTCTGATAAATTGTATCTTCATTTATTTCAAAACTTCGTTGTTTCCTTTGAGACTTCTTTACTATGTGTTCTTTAATTTGTATAATATCCAAATAATTGTGAGTTTTTCAATTGTTTTTTATTTCTAGTTTAATTTTTTTCTAATTTAATTAAATAAACTTTGCATGGTTTACATGCTTTTAAATTTGTTGAAGCATGCTTTATGTTTCAGAATGTGAATTCTCTATTCTCTAGTATGTTCCATGAGAGCTTAATAAGAATGTGCATTTGATTATTACTGGATAGAGCTTTCCATAATTGTCAGTTAGATAGATTTGATTAGTGGTGCTGATCGGGTCAATTATATCCTGAAAGATTTTTATTCCAATTCATACATTAAATAATGAAAGAGTGGTTTTGAAATTCTAAGTAGTAAATTTATCTATTTCTTCTTTCAGTTTTTGCCTCATACATTTTGACACTTTGTTAGGTGTGTAAACATTAGTCATTTTGTAATACTCCACTTACCCTTGATAATTCTCCTGATTCTGATAGTTACTTTTCTGAAATTAATATAAATACTTTAGCTTTCTTTTGTTTACATGCATGGTATATTGCCATCCTTTAATGAGTATATTCAGGCCATTCTTATTTAAAGTGAGTATTGACATATTTGGATTAACATCTACATTTAAAAATAACTTCTATATTCATCACATTTCTTTTTGTTCTTTTCCCCCATTTCTTCTTCTTTCTTAGTATATTAATTGTACTTCATTAATAATTTTTTAGTAGTTACCTTAGTTTGTCATATATTTTTAACCTAAGTCTATCTTCAAATCTTCAATTTCATTCATTTCACCTCCAAATTTATTACTTATTTTGTATGTTTTAGACTTCAATTATATTTTTTTTCTGGTCTACTGTAATTGAAAGAAAGGTTATGATTGATTTTAGCTCATTATTCTTTTCTAAAATATGTACTTAATGCTAGAGATTTCCATCTATACTGTTTTTACTACATTTCATAAATTCTGATAAATTGTATCTTCATTTATTTCAAAACTTCGTTGTTTCCTTTGAGACTTCTTTACTATGTGTTCTTTAATTTGTATAATATCCAAATAATTGTGAGTTTTTCAATTGTTTTTTATTTCTAGTTTAATTTTTTTCTAATTTAATTAAATAAACTTTGCATGGTTTACATGCTTTTAAATTTGTTGAAGCATGCTTTATGTTTCAGAATGTGAATTCTCTATTCTCTAGTATGTTCCATGAGAGCTTAATAAGAATGTGCATTTGATTATTACTGGATAGAGCTTTCCATAATTGTCAGTTAGATAGATTTGATTAGTGGTGCTGATCGGGTCAATTATATCCTGAAAGATTTTTATTCCAATTCATACATTAAATAATGAAAGAGTGGTTTTGAAATTCTAAGTAGTAAATTTATCTATTTCTTCTTTCAGTTTTTGCCTCATACATTTTGACACTTTGTTAGGTGTGTAAACATTAGTCATTTTGTAATACTCCACTTACCCTTGATAATTCTCCTGATTCTGATAGTTACTTTTCTGAAATTAATATAAATACTTTAGCTTTCTTTTGTTTACATGCATGGTATATTGCCATCCTTTAATGAGTATATTCAGGCCATTCTTATTTAAAGTGAGTATTGACATATTTGGATTAACATCTACATTTAAAAATAACTTCTATATTCATCACATTTCTTTTTGTTCTTTTCCCCCATTTCTTCTTCTTTCTTAGTATATTAATTGTACTTCATTAATAATTTTTTAGTAGTTACCTTAGTTTGTCATATATTTTTTAACCTAAGTCTATCTTCAAATGACATAATATATCTCACATATATTACAGGTATCCTGTATTAGAGAATTTTCAGTTTCTCTATTTCATTCGTTTATGGAAATACTATAATCACCCATTGCTTTGTCATGATGATATTTCACATAAACAGTTATTGTTTAGATTAAGAATGAAGAAACTATAGATTGCCTTGTGTAGATTCAGTGCAATCTGTATCAAAATATCAATGGCATTTTTCACAGAACTAGAACAAATAGTTTTTTTAATGTATAGAAACAGAGAAGACCCTAAATAGCTAAAACAGTCTTGAGAAAGAAGAACACAGTTGGAGTAATCCCAGCCTCTGACTTCAGAATATACTATAAAATTGTAATAATTTAAACAAAAAACAGATGCATAGATCAATGGAACAGAATAGAGAGCCAAGAAATAATCTCACACTTATGATCAGTTAATCTACTACAACTGAAGGAAGAATATATAATGGAGAAGAGACAGTCTTTTTAATAAGTGGTACTGGGAAAACTCTACAGCTATGTGTAAAACAATGAAATTAGAACATTCTCTAACACCATATGCAAAATGAACACAAAATAGATTAAGGACCTAAATGTAAGACTGAATAACATAAAATTCCTCGAAAAAAACATATGCAGAAAACTCTTTGACATAAATTTTAGCAAGTATGTTTTTGGTTCTGTCTCCTAAAGCAAAGGAATCAAAAGCAAAAATAAACAAGTGGAACCTAATTAACTTTTGCAGATTTAAGAAAACCATTGATGAATGAAAAGACAGTCGGGCTTCCCTGGTGGTCCAGTGGGTAAAGAAACCACCTTGCAGTGCAAGGGGCACTGGTTCTATCCCTGGCCTGGGAAGATCCCACGTTCCACGGAGTGGCTGAACCGATGTGTCCAATTACTGAGCCAGAGCTCTGGAGTGCATGCTCCCAGAGCTAGTGCTCTGTGACAACAGAGGCCACTGTGATGGGAGGCCCACAGGGACCAAAGAACAAAGATAGATGAAAATAGATCAATGAAAGACGGAATGACCCACCTGATATTCAGGCCATTCTTATTTAAAGTGAGTATTGACATATTTGGATTAACATCTACATTTAAAAATAACTTCTATATTCATCACATTTCTTTTGTTCTTTTCCCCCATTTCTTCTTCTTTCTTAGTATATTAATTGTACTTCATTAATAATTTTTTAGTAGTTACCTTAGTTTGTCATATATTTTTTAACCTAAGTCTATCTTCAAATGACATAATATATCTCACATATATTACAGGTATCCTGTATTAGAGAATTTTCAGTTTCTCTATTTCATTCGTTTATGGAAATACTATAATCACCCATTGCTTTGTCATGATGATATTTCACATAAACAGTTATTGTTTAGATTAAGAATGAAGAAACTATAGATTGCCTTGTGTAGATTCAGTGCAATCTGTATCAAAATATCAATGGCATTTTTCACAGAACTAGAACAAATAGTTTTTTTAATGTATAGAAACAGAGAAGACCCTAAATAGCTAAAACAGTCTTGAGAAAGAAGAACACAGTTGGAGTAATCCCAGCCTCTGACTTCAGAATATACTATAAAATTGTAATAATTTAAACAAAAAACAGATGCATAGATCAATGGAACAGAATAGAGAGCCAAGAAATAATCTCACACTTATGATCAGTTAATCTACTACAACTGAAGGAAGAATATATAATGGAGAAGAGACAGTCTTTTTAATAAGTGGTACTGGGAAAACTCTACAGCTATGTGTAAAACAATGAAATTAGAACATTCTCTAACACCATATGCAAAATGAACACAAAATAGATTAAGGACCTAAATGTAAGACTGAATAACATAAAATTCCTCGAAAAAAACATATGCAGAAAACTCTTTGACATAAATTTTAGCAAGTATGTTTTTGGTTCTGTCTCCTAAAGCAAAGGAATCAAAAGCAAAAATAAACAAGTGGAACCTAATTAACTTTTGCAGATTTAAGAAAACCATTGATGAATGAAAAGACAGTCGGGCTTCCCTGGTGGTCCAGTGGGTAAAGAAACCACCTTGCAGTGCAAGGGGCACTGGTTCTATCCCTGGCCTGGGAAGATCCCACGTTCCACGGAGTGGCTGAACCGATGTGTCCAATTACTGAGCCAGAGCTCTGGAGTGCATGCTCCCAGAGCTAGTGCTCTGTGACAACAGAGGCCACTGTGATGGGAGGCCCACAGGGACCAAAGAACAAAGATAGATGAAAATAGATCAATGAAAGACGAATAGAAGTGACCCACCTGCCCCCCTCCCTCCCCATCATGCTCCCCCTCCAGAAAAAAAAGAAAAGATATGCTGAATGGGAGATGATATTTGCAAATGATACAATCAATATGAGGCTAGTATCCAACATATATAAACAGCTCATACAACTTAACGCCAGAAAAAGAAAGACCTGACTACAAAATGGGTGGAAGAACTGAATGGCGATTTCCCCAAAGAGAACATTCATATGACCAACAGGCACAGGAAAAGATGCTCAGGAGCACTAACCATCAGGGTAATGCAAATCAGAGCCACAATGCTATATCACCTCACACCTGTCAGGATGGCTATTAAAAAAAAAAAAAAAAAAAGGCACCACACACAGGCACAAATAACAAATGTTGGTGAGAATGTGCAGAAAAGAGAACCTTTGTACACTGTTGGTGGAAATGTAAATTGGTATAGCCATTGTGGAAAACAGTATAGAGGCTTCTCTAAAAGCTAAAAATAGAACTACCCTGTGACTCAACAGTTTCTTTCCCGGGTATCTTTCTGAAAGAAACAAACACTAATTTGAAAAGGTACATGTACCATAATATTCATAGCAGCATTATTTACAATTGCTGAGTATAGAAGCAACCTAGGTGTGGTATATATAACCAATGGGATATTTCTCAAGCATAAAAAAGAAAAAAATTGTGACTTTTAGTAACTTGGATGAACTTGGAGGGCATTATGCTAAGCCATATAAATCAAAACAGAAAAAGACAAACACTGTATACTGTCAGCTATCCCTGAAATCTAAAAAACAAAATAAACCAGTGAATAAAACAAAAAAGAAGCATACTCACAGATACAGGAAATAAACAAGTCAAGAGTCGGGGACGGGGAAAGGAGACTGTAGTAGGAGGGAAAAAAGGTTATTATGGGATTATATTGGCTTCCCAGGTGGCACAGTGGTAAAGAATCCACTTGTCAACGCAGGAGACCCATGTTTGATCCCTGGGTTGGGAAGATCCCCTGGAAAAGGAAATGACAACCCACTTTAGTATTCTTGCCTGGGAAATCCCAAGGATAGAGGAGCCTGACAGGCTATAGTCCAGGGTTTACAAAGACACAGGACTGAGTGACTGAGCACATAAGATAATATAAAAAAAAATATGTGTAGAACTTGAAAACACTGTAGAATTTAAAGAATCTTTCATTCAACAAAAAAAATCTTGAAAAAAAAATCGTGAAAGAAAATGAGCAAGTAAACCACAAAGTTTCTATTTGTTTTGTTTCGCTTTGCTTTGTTTTTCTACTTCCTATCCACACTGCTCAGTATGCAATGAATAAGGTCACTTTGTGGTGAGTTCTCATTGCATTGTTCTAACATTAGGAATAAAAGAAAACTATTACGTTTAAAAAAAAAAAGAATGAGGAAAATGTATACATATCTTTTCTGTAGTTATATGTAAAATTAACTGTTTTACGGGAGAGTTCTTTGTGTGAAAGTCAGATATCCAGGAAGAATAGCATTCTCTACTTTTAGAGCTTAACCTCTCAGTCTTTTATTTGCTCTGTGTCCTCTAGCCTAGAGGCTATTACAACTGCTTTTTTAGATTTTTGTTTCTCCTGCTAAAAATAGGTGGCTGGAGGAGGAGAAGCACCCTTCCCTGAGCTTTGAAGAGTCTAGTAAAATCTGTTTCCTGGAATAACAGGTCTTTGTTATGTTGAAACCTCTGGGCTTATTTCACAGATAGCTGAATGGGATCTTAGGTCTTCACATTGAGAAGTGGGCTTTTTGCCCCATTAATTTGACCTCCGCTATGTCTAGTTCCTGGGAGATTTTCACTGTTACTCTAGTCTGCATTCAGTTTCTGGAAATTCATCAAAATTACCATTGAATTTTCCTACCAGTTAATAACTCCAGTGGCTTCTCTTCCATGTTAGCTGTCCCTGGCTCTGTCTCACTGATTTTGTCTGTATCTCCAGATTTTAGCATGAAGGTTTACCCTGCAGCTCATGTACTCTGGTTCCCTTAGGGTAGGAAATGACAAAATGACAACCCACTCCAGTATTCTTGCCTAGAAAATTTCATCGAGAGAGGAGACTAGTGAGCTACTGTCCATGGGGTACAAAGAGGTGGACACAACTGAGCACACATGCACACACACACAGAGACACAGACAAACATAGACTCTAAGAGTCTAAAAAGACACAATGATTTTTCATCTGTTTAGCTTTGTCTGATTGTAAAGGAATGAAGTAATGGCTTCTGAACTCCTTGCAAATCAAAATTGAATGTAGGACTCAGAGAATCTGAATTTTTGACTTTTATAGTAAGGAGCCATGACTTACAATACTGGAAATTCCAACATACACATTTAAAAATATGGGATTATAGGAATAAACCACAGAATAAGCATTGAGAACATGCAGCACTACTGCAAATATCTCAAATCAGCAAAAAGAAAAAAGGAATCAGAGATGATGCATATGTTAATTTGTGGTAAAAGTCATTGTTATCTCATTGCATTGTTCTAACATTAGGAATAAAAGAAAACTATTACGTTTAAAAAAAAGAATGAGGAAAATGTATACATATCTTTTCTGTGTTATATGTAAAATTAACTGTTTTACGGGAGAGTTCTTTGTGTGAAAGTCAGATATCCAGGAAGAATAGCATTCTCTACTTTTAGAGCTTAACCTCTCAGTCTTTTATTTGCTCTGTGTCCTCTAGCCTAGAGGCTATTACAACTGCTTTTTTAGATTTTTGTTTCTCCTGCTAAAAATAGGTGGCTGGAGGAGGAGAAGCACCCTTCCCTGAGCTTTGAAGAGTCTAGTAAAATCTGTTTCCTGGAATAACAGGTCTTTGTTATGTTGAAACCTCTGGGCTTATTTCACAGATAGCTGAATGGGATCTTAGGTCTTCACATTGAGAAGTGGGCTTTTTGCCCCATTAATTTGACCTCCGCTATGTCTAGTTCCTGGGAGATTTTCACTGTTACTCTAGTCTGCATTCAGTTTCTGGAAATTCATCAAAATTACCATTGAATTTTCCTACCAGTTAATAACTCCAGTGGCTTCTCTTCCATGTTAGCTGTCCCTGGCTCTGTCTCACTGATTTTGTCTGTATCTCCAGATTTTAGCATGAAGGTTTACCCTGCAGCTCATGTACTCTGGTTCCCTTAGGGTAGGAAATGACAAAATGACAACCCACTCCAGTATTCTTGCCTAGAAAATTTCATCGAGAGAGGAGACTAGTGAGCTACTGTCCATGGGGTACAAAGAGGTGGACACAACTGAGCACACATGCACACACACACAGAGACACAGACAAACATAGACTCTAAGAGTCTAAAAAGACACAATGATTTTTCATCTGTTTAGCTTTGTCTGATTGTAAAGGAATGAAGTAATGGCTTCTGAACTCCTTGCAAATCAAAATTGAATGTAGGACTCAGAGAATCTGAATTTTTGACTTTTATAGTAAGGAGCCATGACTTACAATACTGGAAATTCCAACATACACATTTAAAAATATGGGATTATAGGAATAAACCACAGAATAAGCATTGAGAACATGCAGCACTACTGCAAATATCTCAAATCAGCAAAAAGAAAAAAGGAATCAGAGATGATGCATATGTTAATAACATTCAATTTAACTAGTTTTGCAAAGGTTTGGTTGGCTACTGGGACCAGAATACTTAGTCTTTTATCTGATTTCTCTGGATGCCATTTGAAAAGGTAAAGAGAATATTTTCCACAGTGACTTTTCCCTTAAGATTCTCAAGCTGACCAGTTGCCTACTATGCCATTCTGTTGATTGACATATTCTTTAGTTATGGTTAGATAGTCATATTACTGACAGACAAAATGACATGACCTGCTTTTGTGAAGAGAACATTTCCTTGTCTCTGATATGGTTTATTATGTGATTATATTTTAACAGTACATACATAAACTTAATGCTTTATTTGCCAATATATATGTTATCTTACTCTAAATACTGAAAAGAGACCAATTTTCAGTATTTAGGTAATATATTTTTACCCTACTCCACATACCATTTTTTGTATTGGGCCACCTATTCTTAGAATCTTCTGGGAGAGTAATAGTCAATTCTGTCCAATACTTAATTGGGAAAATATTCTGAAACTCTTAATTGAATGAAGTTCGAAGTTTCTCTTAAATTCCATTTATTTATGTTCTCTTAGCTACCCTATTGTATGGGTGAATGTGACCCAAGGGTGGACAGTAAGTGCTTATTGACTGACAAGTCAATATGTGTTACTGCTGCAAAATAAAGTTGCCTACTAAGAAGAAACAGGGCCATAGCTTTTCACCCTAAATGAATTACTTTTTGACAATTTTGCTTATAAAAGAAGTTAATAATTTTAACAGAAGCTACAGTAATACTGTTGGTTTTTTCACAGTATGTAAAACATAAGCTGTTTAAAATTTTAGACTCTAAGAGTCTAAAAAGACACAATGATTTTTCATCTGTTTAGCTTTGTCTGATTGTAAAGGAATGAAGTAATGGCTTCTGAACTCCTTGCAAATCAAAATTGAATGTAGGACTCAGAGAATCTGAATTTTTGACTTTTATAGTAAGGAGCCATGACTTACAATACTGGAAATTCCAACATACACATTTAAAAATATGGGATTATAGGAATAAACCACAGAATAAGCATTGAGAACATGCAGCACTACTGCAAATATCTCAAATCAGCAAAAAGAAAAAAGGAATCAGAGATGATGCATATGTTAATAACATTCAATTTAACTAGTTTTGCAAAGGTTTGGTTGGCTACTGGGACCAGAATACTTAGTCTTTTATCTGATTTCTCTGGATGCCATTTGAAAAGGTAAAGAGAATATTTTCCACAGTGACTTTTCCCTTAAGATTCTCAAGCTGACCAGTTGCCTACTATGCCATTCTGTTGATTGACATATTCTTTAGTTATGGTTAGATAGTCATATTACTGACAGACAAAATGACATGACCTGCTTTTGTGAAGAGAACATTTCCTTGTCTCTGATATGGTTTATTATGTGATTATATTTTAACAGTACATACATAAACTTAATGCTTTATTTGCCAATATATATGTTATCTTACTCTAAATACTGAAAAGAGACCAATTTTCAGTATTTAGGTAATATATTTTTACCCTACTCCACATACCATTTTTTGTATTGGGCCACCTATTCTTAGAATCTTCTGGGAGAGTAATAGTCAATTCTGTCCAATACTTAATTGGGAAAATATTCTGAAACTCTTAATTGAATGAAGTTCGAAGTTTCTCTTAAATTCCATTTATTTATGTTCTCTTAGCTACCCTATTGTATGGGTGAATGTGACCCAAGGGTGGACAGTAAGTGCTTATTGACTGACAAGTCAATATGTGTTAGCTGCTGCAAAATAAAGTTGCCTACTAAGAAGCAACAGGGCCATAGTTTTTCACACTAAATGAAATATTTTTTTGTCAATCTTGCTTATAAAAGAAGTTAATAATTTAACAGGAACTATAGTAATACTGTTGGTTTTTTTCACAGTATGTAAAAAACTATTTACATAAGCTGTATTTTAATAAGCTCCTTTTAAAAGGTATGAATGTGCCCTTTTGATGGCAAGAAAAAAAAAAGATAATTAGGGTGACTGCTATGAAAGAACTTGCATTTCTACCCTGGGCTATAGTGAAACATTCTGCTTCAGTTACACAGCTTGATATATTCCAGAAGATTGCATTTATAGTACTCCTAGAGCAAGGAATTATAGAAACTAATGTCATGACCTTAAATAATAATTCTAAATCTAATAAGAGTCTATTTTAATAAGAATATGATTTAGAAGATGCATTTAATAGTACTTATGAAGCTTAATATATAGGAAAATTTACACCTGGAATATGTTGTTGAAACTCTTGAAAATAAGTAGAGAACTTAGAGTTCTAAATCAAAATATTAGCATTAGAAGATATATCAGTTACTTAATCTTCCTGGATTCTTGACCTATTGCAGAATCTCTGTCCATGGTTTAAGTTTCATGTGTGGATCTACACATGAATCAAAATCAAATCTTTGAATAGCAAAGTGAAAAACTGGAAGTGATAGTTGCTCAGTTGTGTCTGACTCTTTGTGACCCCTTGGACTGTTGCCCACCAGGCTCTTCTGTCCATGGAATTCTCCAGGCAGGAATACTGGAGTGGGTAGCTGTTCCCTTCTCTACGGGCTCTTCCTGACCCAGGGATGGAACCTGAGTCTGCTGTGTTGAAGGCAGATATTTTACTGGCTGAACCACTAGGGAAGCCCTTTCATCACACCAAATTTGTGGTTAATCCTGCTCTGGTCATATAGGCAAGTTGCCTGTAATCAGAATCATATTGCATATCTCAGTGTCTTCTGGTCAAGGACTTACCTTGTCCTCTGACGTCACTGTTCCATTTATATTTCCTAATTCTTCATCAGCAGAGTTACCGTATGGGTGAATGTGACCCAAGGGTGGACAGTAAGTGCTTATTGACTGACAAGTCAATATGTGTTACTGCTGCAAAATAAAGTTGCCTACTAAGAAGCAACAGGGCCATAGTTTTTCACACTAAATGAAATATTTTTTTGTCAATCTTGCTTATAAAAGAAGTTAATAATTTAACAGGAACTATAGTAATACTGTTGGTTTTTTTCACAGTATGTAAAAAACTATTTACATAAGCTGTATTTTAATAAGCTCCTTTTAAAAGGTATGAATGTGCCCTTTTGATGGCAAGAAAAAAAAAAGATAATTAGGGTGACTGCTATGAAAGAACTTGCATTTCTACCCTGGGCTATAGTGAAACATTCTGCTTCAGTTACACAGCTTGATATATTCCAGAAGATTGCATTTATAGTACTCCTAGAGCAAGGAATTATAGAAACTAATGTCATGACCTTAAATAATAATTCTAAATCTAATAAGAGTCTATTTTAATAAGAATATGATTTAGAAGATGCATTTAATAGTACTTATGAAGCTTAATATATAGGAAAATTTACACCTGGAATATGTTGTTGAAACTCTTGAAAATAAGTAGAGAACTTAGAGTTCTAAATCAAAATATTAGCATTAGAAGATATATCAGTTACTTAATCTTCCTGGATTCTTGACCTATTGCAGAATCTCTGTCCATGGTTTAAGTTTCATGTGTGGATCTACACATGAATCAAAATCAAATCTTTGAATAGCAAAGTGAAAAACTGGAAGTGATAGTTGCTCAGTTGTGTCTGACTCTTTGTGACCCCTTGGACTGTTGCCCACCAGGCTCTTCTGTCCATGGAATTCTCCAGGCAGGAATACTGGAGTGGGTAGCTGTTCCCTTCTCTA
Source organism: Tragulus kanchil (assembly GCA_022376925.1). Lineage (NCBI taxonomy): Eukaryota > Metazoa > Chordata > Mammalia > Artiodactyla > Tragulidae > Tragulus > Tragulus kanchil. The sequence goes on along the minus strand of JAIOJX010000004.1, from coordinate 235,658,518 downwards.
CGGGCTCTTCCTGACCCAGGGATGGAACCTGAGTCTGCTGTGTTGAAGGCAGATATTTTACTGGCTGAACCACTAGGGAAGCCCTTTCATCACACCAAATTTGTGGTTAATCCTGCTCTGGTCATATAGGCAAGTTGCCTGTAATCAGAATCATATTGCATATCTCAGTGTCTTCTGGTCAAGGACTTACCTTGTCCTCTGACGTCACTGTTCCATTTATATTTCCTAATTCTTCATCAGCAGAGTTACCGTCATGATACATTAAATCTGCAAATACTTGGATTCATGCGCACACATTTTTATCCCCTTTTCTGCTTCATGCTTCTGAACTTCCACTCTCATCTTCTTATCTTTGCATAGATAGCAAGTCTGATTCTAGGATTAATTTTAAATTTGCTTTCAGCATGCAGTTGGAAGTTGCAATTGGATCTAGATTCTACACATTTTAAAGGAGTTTCAATCATAAGAAAATATAAAACTGCCTTGTAAATGAAAAGTAATTTCAAGAATTTGAGGTTTGAATTTATCTTCAGTGTGACTATCTTGAGAAACCAAATGATACAATAGAATGAAGAGCATATAGAATTTGTGATTCTTTAAGTTATACGAGTTAAAATGAAATATCCTCCACTGAAACATGTTCGAAGCTAGAAATGTGCAAGAAGTTAAACTACTCTGTATGTTTGTAGAGCCATAACCCATATGTTTGTGGAGTCAGCCTTCCATATTGACAGGTTCCACATACTCAGATTCAACCAGCTCCAAATTTTGTACATTTATGATCTGTGATTGATTGAATCTGAGATGCTGGAACCCATGGATCTGGAAGTCTGACTGTTAGACTTGAGCATCCAGGGATTTTGGTATCCTGGGCACATCCTTAATCCAGTCCCCATTGGAGACTGAGGGATGACTGATTAGTTTTAGTAGTTTAATCTTTAAAGCTTATTTCTTTTAAAAATATATTTATTTGAAAAGTGAGGGTTTTAAATATCCTATGACTTCATTGCTTATTTCTACTCTTTCCTTGAGGGAGGCACTTTTATTGGTCCACCATTAATTTATTTTTGTCTGTCTTTGTTCCCTGGCCCTGTGTGGGCCTCCATCACAGTGACCTCTTTCCTTGCAGAGCACCAGCTCTGAGTGCATGTGCTCCAGAGTGCCGGCTCGCAATTGGACACACCAGTCCAGACGCTTCGCGGCACATGGAATCTTCTCGTGCCATATGGGATCTTCCCGTGCCACATGGGATCTTCCCATGCTAGGGATCAAACCGGCACCCCTTGCAGTGGGCAAAGACTTAGAAAAGACTGGTTCCATCTTCCTGTTCGACTTTGAATGAATAGAGAAACTGAAAAAGGGGAGATGGTACATTGTCATCTTAATAGAAACTATGCTACCAATTCCCTACATTTAGACTGAATAGCAAAAAAAAAAAAAAAAAAAAAAAATCTTTGCTATTGGACTATTAAACTGTATGTACATTGGTTGTCCTGGAGGAAGTACAAGGAAAGAATCTGTTTGTAGGAAGGATCTACTTTTCCCTAAAGAAGGTGGCTCTATCTAATGTTAACCCTTTTGGGGAAAGATTGCTCTCGGGACCATGTTGCAGAATTTGGGAAAGGTTTAGCAAAGGAGAGAAGTTAACAGGAGATGGTTGCGGCTGCTATTACCATTGTGGGAGGCTTGTGCTCAGGAGCTATATAAGCAATATAATAGGAACCGGATTAGAAGAGATTTTGAGAGTATTTAATGATGGGAGATATTTGCTGCTAGAGGTGTTAGTGAAGGGGTGGCCAAAATTCTAGAAGTCAAGACTCTGGAGTCTGAGTCAATATAATTTGACTGTTTAATGGAAAATAAAGCATTTCTTTGGAATCATAGCAAATAGTGCCTCGAAATTTGAACTTTAAATCACCTTTTTCCAGACTGATGACCTTGTTTTAGTCTTAGTTATAGAATATGCCTCAATGTTAGCACTCTTCTTAGGCCTATTTGTAAGATATTTATAGGAATAATTTATAGTTACTTCTAATTAGATGAAGTTTGATATTGTAACTCTTGCTGTCAAGTGAAGTTTAAGGAATTTCTAAAAAAAAATTCTACTTACTTAATGAATCTTAAGGACTTCTTTATATTGCTATTTGAGTTTCTTCTCAAATTTGAGGATCCTAATGTGAGCCTGGTTCTATACAAGAGAATGCTAAAATGTTAGCCCTTCTTAGGGAAAAATAATTTTAGTCTTTTGATGATCCATGCTACTTTTTGTACCTTATTTTGAGTCCATTTTTATGTGGGTCAATATAATTATTTTTGTGCATATCCTATGTGTCCTATGGTACTATTCTTGAGAGTAGAGTCTATCATTGCATTTGTTTAATCAGCAAATATTACCTTGTTTTTGTTTTCCTTCTCCTAGCACTTAACATAATACAGAACACACACACAATAGATACTCAGTAAATATTGGCAAAAATCTAGAGAAAGGGAATGTTTTCATTTTTCAGCCTCCTTGAAATAGCTTCATCAATATGTCCTTAATGATTAAAGTGGAAAATGGATACAGTGGATATTTGTGTGTGTGTGTGTGTGTGTGTGTGTTGTGTGTGTATTTTCCCTACTTAAAAAACAACAACAACAACCTCAGATCTTACTGTTGTAATGTAAATTGAGAATTCCTACTGTGGAAATCTAAATTTATATAACCACTGTAGAAAACAGTATGGAATTGTAAAGAATGAAAATTACCAAAGATGATATCAATGAAAGAAGTCAGCTTACATTAGATAACATATCTCTGTTGGGGATAGTTATAGTATACAGGAGAAAAAAACTGTAATAGAAGAAAGAAACAAAAATGATAGGTGGGGGAAAAAAATGACTTGATGCACATTCTCAGAGGTTTGTTACTGTTGTTGTTGTTGTTTAGAGCTGGTTTACTAGAATACAACTGCAAAAGTTATGGAAACTTAAACTTAATTAGGGGATTCCTTGTAGCTCAGCTGGTAAAGAATATGCTTGCACTGCAGGAGACCCTGGTTGGTTTCCTTGGTTGGGAAGATCTCCTGGAGAAGGGATAGGCTGTCTACTCCAGTATTCTTGGGCTTCCCTGATGACTCAGACAATGAAGAATTCGTCTGCTATGTGGGAAGATCCCCTGGAGAAGGAAAATGCTACCTACTCGAGTATTCTTGCCTGGAAAATTCCATGGCTCATCCTTAAGAGTTGGGAAAAAAATTGGCCCCCTTTCTGAACTATCTTAAGGACTTCTTTATATTGCTATTTGAGTTTCTTCTCAAATTTGAGGATCCTAATGTGAGCCTGGTTCTATACAAGAGAATGCTAAAATGTTAGCCCTTCTTAGGGAAAAATAATTTTAGTCTTTTGATGATCCATGCTACTTTTTGTACCTTATTTTGAGTCCATTTTTATGTGGGTCAATATAATTATTTTTGTGCATATCCTATGTGTCCTATGGTACTATTCTTGAGAGTAGAGTCTATCATTGCATTTGTTTAATCAGCAAATATTACCTTGTTTTTGTTTTCCTTCTCCTAGCACTTAACATAATACAGAACACACACACAATAGATACTCAGTAAATATTGGCAAAAATCTAGAGAAAGGGAATGTTTTCATTTTTCAGCCTCCTTGAAATAGCTTCATCAATATGTCCTTAATGATTAAAGTGGAAAATGGATACAGTGGATATTTGTGTGTGTGTGTGTGTGTGTGTGTGTTGTGTGTGTATTTTCCCTACTTAAAAAACAACAACAACAACCTCAGATCTTACTGTTGTAATGTAAATTGAGAATTCCTACTGTGGAAATCTAAATTTATATAACCACTGTAGAAAACAGTATGGAATTGTAAAGAATGAAAATTACCAAAGATGATATCAATGAAAGAAGTCAGCTTACATTAGATAACATATCTCTGTTGGGGATAGTTATAGTATACAGGAGAAAAAAACTGTAATAGAAGAAAGAAACAAAAATGATAGGTGGGGGAAAAAAATGACTTGATGCACATTCTCAGAGGTTTGTTACTGTTGTTGTTGTTGTTTAGAGCTGGTTTACTAGAATACAACTGCAAAAGTTATGGAAACTTAAACTTAATTAGGGGATTCCCTTGTAGCTCAGCTGGTAAAGAATATGCTTGCACTGCAGGAGACCCTGGTTGGTTTCCTTGGTTGGGAAGATCTCCTGGAGAAGGGATAGGCTGTCTACTCCAGTATTCTTGGGCTTCCCTGATGACTCAGACAATGAAGAATTCGTCTGCTATGTGGGAAGATCCCCTGGAGAAGGAAAATGCTACCTACTCGAGTATTCTTGCCTGGAAAATTCCATGGCTCATCCATGGGCTGTAAAGAGTCTGGGACGACTGAGGGACTTCACTTTCACTTTCTAAGCTTAATTGGAACCTTGAATGAAAACCAATTTTTAATCATGCCTCTTACAAATTTTCTGAACTTATCTTCTTCTCTCCACTCTTCCTGGTTCCTCTCTGCCTGGGAGATGTAACCATCTCAGCTTAATACTCAAAGCAAACCATCACTTTATTTCCCTAATTGCTTTGATATAAGCCACCCATGTTCCTGCTTTTGTGAACTTTTGCATGTGTCTCTGTGCTTAGAATAAATGTCTCCCATGTTTTCTTCTCACTAAATTCTACTTATTCCTTATAACTCAGCTATAGAATCTTACCATTCCTTAGGGAAATCTTTTTTTGGTTGCCCCAATCACTACCATGAGTTGAATTCAGTTTTCTGGTTTGTAATCCCTTTGTAGGCTCTGATTAGCCTTATCGATGTTGTAGAGGCTGTATTAATTTTCTATTGCTGCTGTAAAACAATTATCATAAATTTAGTGGCTTAAAATAATGTGAATTTATGCATATAACTCTAGAGGTCATAAGTTTGAAATGGATCCAAGAAGGCTAAAATTAAGGTACTGGTGAACCCGAGTTAAACTCCTAGGAGAATGTTTCCTTGCTTTTTGCAGCTTCTAGAGGCTTCCCAAATCTTTCATTCATAGACATCTTTCATCTTCAAAAACAGCAATGGCTGGCTGGTTAGTCTGTCTCACATCAGATCACTCTGATATTTCTGCCTCTCTTTTCCAGATTTAAGGATTTTTCTGATTGTATTTAACCCACCAGGAAAATCTCCTATTTTAAAATAAGCTCATTAGCAACTTTAAATACATCAGTCACCTTAATTTTTCTTTGCAATGTAACATAACATACTCATAATTTCTGAAGATTAGAACTTGCATCTCTTTGGGAGGCTATTTTCTGCCTGCCACAGAGTCATAAAAATTATTTAACTTTTGTTTCCATAACCATAGATGCAGCATTGTGTAAGTGCTCATTGCACAGTTTTTAAAGAAATTAGTATTCACAAAATCACCAAATTTTTCTTAGAATCATGCAAGTTTAAAATTAGCAACAACATTAAAGCTTAGGTCTTTCCCATTTCTTGAGCTCTAGTAGGGTTTTAAAAGTTAATTGGTTGTGTATTCTTTTATAAGCTTTAGTTCCCGCCCTTGTAAAGCTCACATTCTTACTCTGAGGGACTTCACTTTCACTTTCTAAGCTTAATTGGAACCTTGAATAAAAACCCAAATTTTTTAATCATGCCTCTTACAAATTTTCTGAACTTATCTTCTTCTCTCCACTCTTCCTGGTTCCTCTCTGCCTGGGAGATGTAACCATCTCAGCTTAATACTCAAAGCAAACCATCACTTTATTTCCCTAATTGCTTTGATATAAGCCACCCATGTTCCTGCTTTTGTGAACTTTTGCATGTGTCTCTGTGCTTAGAATAAATGTCTCCCATGTTTTCTTCTCACTAAATTCTACTTATTCCTTATAACTCAGCTATAGAATCTTACCATTCCTTAGGGAAATCTTTTTTTGGTTGCCCCAATCACTACCATGAGTTGAATTCAGTTTTCTGGTTTGTAATCCCTTTGTAGGCTCTGATTAGCCTTATCGATGTTGTAGAGGCTGTATTAATTTTCTATTGCTGCTGTAAAACAATTATCATAAATTTAGTGGCTTAAAATAATGTGAATTTATGCATATAACTCTAGAGGTCATAAGTTTGAAATGGATCCAAGAAGGCTAAAATTAAGGTACTGGTGAACCCGAGTTAAACTCCTAGGGAGAATGTTTCCTTGCTTTTTGCAGCTTCTAGAGGCTTCCCAAATCTTTCATTCATAGACATCTTTCATCTTCAAAAACAGCAATGGCTGGCTGGTTAGTCTGTCTCACATCAGATCACTCTGATATTTCTGCCTCTCTTTTCCAGATTTAAGGATTTTTCTGATTGTATTTAACCCACCAGGAAAATCTCCTATTTTAAAATAAGCTCATTAGCAACTTTAAATACATCAGTCACCTTAATTTTTCTTTGCAATGTAACATAACATACTCATAATTTCTGAAGATTAGAACTTGCATCTCTTTGGGAGGCTATTTTCTGCCTGCCACAGAGTCATAAAAATTATTTAACTTTTGTTTCCATAACCATAGATGCAGCATTGTGTAAGTGCTCATTGCACAGTTTTTAAAGAAATTAGTATTCACAAAATCACCAAATTTTTCTTAGAATCATGCAAGTTTAAAATTAGCAACAACATTAAAGCTTAGGTCTTTCCCATTTCTTGAGCTCTAGTAGGGTTTTAAAAGTTAATTGGTTGTGTATTCTTTTATAAGCTTTAGTTCCCGCCCTTGTAAAGCTCACATTCTTACTCTGATATATTAAAAGTTATTGAATACCTTACAGATGGTGACACCATATTTAGAGGTGCTTAATTAAAAAAAAAAAAAAACCCTTTGGACAAATTTTAAATTAAATTATTTTTAAATTAAATTATTAAACCTTAAACATTCTCATAAGTTGCAAATATTTTTGAGTATTTCAAGAATACACTAACCATTCTGTAGTTTTCCAACACTTATCAAAAATGTACCAGCCTCTAAGCAGAAATAGTCCCCCTTAAAGCATAGCATAAACAATAGCTTACAGTTGATTTTTGAGTTTTATTAAACTAGAAATGAAAAATATGCCATATTTGAAACCACAGTAAAAAAAAAAAAAGAAACAATCTCTAAACCCCTACTATTGAAATAGGAATTTTTTTTTTTTCACAATGAGATATAGGTTGGCAGTTTAGCATGATACCCCAAAAGTAGTCAAAAGTTATCTGAAAGAAAATCTAATGAAATTTCTTGCCCAATTGTTCAGTGAACAATGTATCCTCTATCTATGTAAATGAGTTACAGAAAGGTAATATTCTCATCTTTGCGTAAATATCTATTCAACATAATTTGTTACCTCCATGGCTCTCCGTAACTACTCTGATTTTGTGAAATGTGATATTGGAGAAGCCAGTTGTCATGTGAGTGTTTGGATTAATGTGATTTAATATCAGAGTGTTACTATTCAAAAAAACTTTTTACACAATGTTTTAATATTCTATTATGCAACTTTAGGGTTTTGTTTTTATGATTCTGGAAAGGCACATTGAAAAGGACATACAAATTCAAAATAACTTAGCACTATTTACAAAAACATGGATGGAATTCTTGTACTGAAAAAAAGCCAGTCAGTTATATTATTAACAAAGTTAGGTGAATAGTTCTGCAACACAGTTTCTGGGCTTTTTTCTATATCTTACCTAGTTAAAAGTAACTTGAGATAAACTGAATTAGTATTCACAAAATCCAAATTTTTCTTAGAATCATGCAAGTTTAAAATTAGCAACAACATTAAAGCTTAGGTCTTTCCCATTTCTTGAGCTCTAGTAGGGTTTTAAAAGTTAATTGGTTGTGTATTCTTTTATAAGCTTTAGTTCCCGCCCTTGTAAAGCTCACATTCTTACTCTGATATATTAAAAGTTATTGAATACCTTACAGATGGTGACACCATATTTAGAGGTGCTTAATTAAAAAAAAAAAAAAAAACCCTTTGGACAAATTTTAAATTAAATTATTTTTAAATTAAATTATTAAACCTTAAACATTCTCATAAGTTGCAAATATTTTTGAGTATTTCAAGAATACACTAACCATTCTGTAGTTTTCCAACACTTATCAAAAATGTACCAGCCTCTAAGCAGAAATAGTCCCCCTTAAAGCATAGCATAAACAATAGCTTACAGTTGATTTTTGAGTTTTATTAAACTAGAAATGAAAAATATGCCATATTTGAAACCACAGTAAAAAAAAAAAAAAAAGAAACAATCTCTAAACCCCTACTATTGAAATAGGAATTTTTTTTTTTTCACAATGAGATATAGGTTGGCAGTTTAGCATGATACCCCAAAAGTAGTCAAAAGTTATCTGAAAGAAAATCTAATGAAATTTCTTGCCCAATTGTTCAGTGAACAATGTATCCTCTATCTATGTAAATGAGTTACAGAAAGGTAATATTCTCATCTTTGCGTAAATATCTATTCAACATAATTTGTTACCTCCATGGCTCTCCGTAACTACTCTGATTTTGTGAAATGTGATATTGGAGAAGCCAGTTGTCATGTGAGTGTTTGGATTAATGTGATTTAATATCAGAGTGTTACTATTCAAAAAGACTTTTTACACAATGTTTTAATATTCTATTATGCAACTTTAGGGTTTTGTTTTTATGATTCTGGAAAGGCACATTGAAAAGGACATACAAATTCAAAATAACTTAGCACTATTTACAAAAACATGGATGGAATTCTTGTACTGAAAAAAAGCCAGTCAGTTATATTATTAACAAAGTTAGGTGAATAGTTCTGCAACACAGTTTCTGGGCTTTTTTCTATATCTTACCTAGTTAAAAGTAACTTGAGATAATACTGGATTTCCCTGAATGTATAGGAGGCTCCCCCTCTCTCTTAGGTATTATTAGGCTACGTGAAAAGCTACGTGAAAAGCCTCTTTCTGTCTGTGAGATAGAATTTTTTTATTTTTCATTTTGCAACTGATCTTTATTGTCAGTCTCTCCAGGTTATTGTCATCAAATTGTTCTTATTAAATACAAAATATACAAAGCACTGTGCTATTTCATTTCTATAATCGCTCCAGTTTGGTACAGAGTTTCTTATTGCATAATTGTGTTCTGTCTTTGGTTTTCATGCTGTACAATTGCTGATGCAATTACAGATTATGGGCACAACTATAGACTTCTTGATCATAGACAGCATAATAAACCAGGGAATCATGAATGTGAATATATTCTTATATTTCAGTTTTCTTATAGGATTAAATGAAATTGAGTAAAATTCCTAGCATAGCTTTAGTACCTACCAGTGATCAAAAGATATTGTAGCTTTCCTGTCTGGAATGACTGAAAAACACAGCAGAAGTTATGAAGCACAGAAACAAGTGTAAGCCCATAAGGAAAAGACAAGTGTTAAAATAACAATTGTAAAAGACAAGGGTGCATATGAATATTCATTAATATGTTCACTGCTGTATTCAAAGTTATGAAGAGTATACCCTGAAGACAAAGGTTAATGATAATGGTATAAATAGAAATCCTCAAATATTTTATTCCATTATGCTTTACACAAAGGAAATTGGAGATAATTAATGTCTAACCCACCATCAGCTATCCCAGAAAATGATCATATTTTCTCTAATGTAATTCTTAGGCATGATGAAAGACAATTTTATAAAAAGTTGCTTTTTCTTATGGAGTATTTAGCACCTTTATGTCCTTAATTTTAACTGGAAATAGTAGTTTATTTCTCTGATATCTTTCTCTTTAATAGAAAGGAGTATGTGGTCAATTTTTGATTGATCTTATCGAACTGACCCCAGATTGCATGGTTTTTATAGCTCCATGAAATCTGAAGGTGAATAACAAGTCATGCATAGCTTAAAGTTGAGACTGAATTTCTGGATAAAATTCCCATGTCCCATGTTTCAAGGCACGGCTTGGGTATCAATCATCTGATTAATATCTTCTATTTACTGAGCGCCTACTATGAGCAAGAAACCTCTCAAAGTGGTTCATATACATTATTTCATATAACTTGTAACAGCAGGGTTATGAAGTGCCTAATGTTATACTTTGATGACAGATGAATAGTCTTAGAAAGTTTAAATGACTTTTCAAAGTCACACAGCCGGGAGATGTTGGAGTTGAAATTCCGGTACTGGGCCATTTGATTCTAAATGGAGGCTGTTCTATTACTTTACTGCCTATTTTAGCCTTTGTTGTTGTTGTTTTAGTTGATAAATCATGTCTGATGCTTTGCAACTGTGTAACTGTAGCCCTCTAGGCTCCTCTGTCCATGGGGTTTTCCAGGCAAAAATACTGGAGTGGGTTGCCGTTTCCTTCTCCAGGGGCATCTTCCCAACCCATGGATTGAACCCAGGTCTCCTGCATTACACGCAGATTCTTTACCATTGAACCTTAGACCTTTTGTTCTTGGGGAAGGAGTAGTTACCCAAATCTTGTAAGCAGTTCTATACCATCAAGGAATTAAGCTTGAAGCTATGTTTTCCGGAATTTCCTCTTCTGCATAAATCTGAGTTAAGATTAACCACAGTGGAAGATGCATGCTATTTGAAAGGGAGGAACAAGGCAGTAGCTATTGTGTCTGAAGGTTGGTGTTGAACTCTAGGCACCACTGAAGCTTGCTGAGCTGTGCTAACAGGCTGGTGTATCTTGTTATTGTGGGTGAGCCACTAGGCCCTTAGGTCCTTTATCTTTTGTGAGTCATGGACCAGGTAAGGGAGCAGGTCTGTGGAGAAAGCACTGGCTACTTCTGCACATCAGCTATATCCACAAAGTTGTAGTTTGTGGAAAGACATAGGTTGGTGCCCGTTGGCCCTCTGGCTTGCAGTTTTTCTGAAATCTTTCTGGCCATCTCCCAGCATTCACCTTTTCTTCCTTTCTCCTGACCCTGCTGCCCTACAGTGACTTTTGAACCACTTCCAGACTGTAAAGAAACAACTTTCTGTAGAGTTCTCCATCAACTCCCCCAAACTGGGTGAGGTTTCAGTTCAGTTCAGTCACTCAGTTGTTTCCTACTCTTTGTGACCCAATGGACTGCAGCATACCAGGCTTCTCTGTCCATTACCATCTCCCAGAGCTTTCTCGGGCTTATGTATACTGACTCAGTGATGCCGTCCAACTACCTTGCCCTCTGTTGTTCCCTTCTTCTTCTGCCTTCTATTTTCCCCAACATCAGGGTTTTTTCCAATGAGTTGTCTCTTCACTCCAGGTAGAGCCAAAGTTCTGGAGCTTCAGTTTCAGTAACAATCCTTCCAATGAATATTCAGGGTTGATTTCTTTAGGATTGACTGGTTTGATCTGCATACAGTCCAAGGGACTCTTAAGAGTATTCTCAAACACCACAGTTCAAAGGCATCAAGACCTCAGTTCTTTGGCATTCAGCCTTCTTTAAGGTCCACTTTAATCTTTAAAACAGATCACTTTCTCTGCATCACATATGGTGGTTCTGCCTCCCTGACAGAACCATGACTGCTGCACCTGTAAAGTATATCTTGCAGTGGTCATGGTAGGCAGATTATTTGTGGAACATGATGACAGTGTCTTTGAAGCAAACTGTAGCCTATATCTATTAAATTGCAAGTTAAGCAAAGTCATTTTTTTCCTTAAAATGAATGATTTCAAATGCCAAGCTGATCTCTCTAAAGCTCATTTTATTGAACAACTGCCTGAAACATGGTAGAGTCACAGAAGGATTTACATGCTTAAATTTACATTCGTGAGGCCAAAATGCCAGTTTGTATTATTCTGTGGCTCTTGACTATGAATCTCCTGTAAATCATCCAATTAATTTACATCGGATCAATTCTAATCTCTGCTGTTTAATGTTTAGTGCTTTGTATTAATTAAGGTGATTGGCTTGTAATTACTTCATTTACTTATACCCCTCCTCAGTTTCTGTACTGCTAACAATTACTCTGGCTCTAATACTATAAAACATGAATTAAATCTACATTTCAATTGACTGTAAAATATTTAAAATCGATGTGACAAATCAATATGCCTTTTTTTTCCAGATTACACAGAAATAGCTTAAGTTGTTACCTCATTTTATATTTTTGGATTATCCATACGTGTGGACCTCTGTAGTGTCAGGCTACATATCTAATGAGATTCTCCTCCTACCTAAAAAGTAGTAACAGCTAGAATTGAAATGCTTCCAATAGATGTTCCTCTTTCACCTCTTTTGTTTACATTTCACAAGTCTGCATATTTGTAAAGAAACTGAGATGTGTATTCTTGCAACAGAGGTCTATTAACCTGATAATAATACTATCTAATAAAGGAATCAGAAATATAACAGCCTCTTTGGAACCTCTTTATGTTTAAAATGTTTCTCCATGTTTCTCCATAAATATTAATTGCAAGACAGGTATGGAATTAGCAAATATTATCAGTCTTATTTTAAAGGTGAGGAAATTGAAATGATGATTTTAATGAGAAAATAACAGAGAAAAATGAGTTAAATTTGAAGTTGGGTTCATCAGTTTTTGAGTATGTAATATATTCAGTTATTTTAATGGAAAGCAAATGGTATAGTGGAAATTGCACATACTTTATAGTTTTATGACTCTGAATGAAAGATCTGTGACCTTAAGCAAATACCTGTGACATTGGCCAAATCACTTAATTTGGCGAATCCACTTTTTCCTGATTTACAAGTGAGAGTCATAACATTTAACTTGCAATTTTATTGTGAAAATTCTCCCACAATGTTTTATAGTATGGACTCATTGCTTATCAAGTTTGTAGGTGATTAACATGTTGGTCTCCTAATGAATATGCATTTTATCTTTGAGTATTTGTTCTAAAATGTTTGAATCCCTAAGTAATTGTGTTACTATTTTAGGTTATTTTTATCCCTGAGTATATATTATATATAGGGTTATAGGATAATGGTTCTCAAATTTTAGCATGTATTCAAATCACCTTCAGAGTTTGTTAAAACACAGGTTGTTTCAACTTCAGAATTTGATTCCGTAAACTGAAATGGGATCCAAGAGTTTGCATTTCTAATAAATTCTCAATTGATAACTGCTGCTATAAAGGTGATTGTCTTGTAATTACTTCATTTACTTATACCCCTCCTCAGTTTCTGTACTGCTAACAATTACTCTGGCTCTAATACTATAAAACATGAATTAAATCTACATTTCAATTGACTGTAAAATATTTAAAATCGATGTGACAAATCAATATGCCTTTTTTTTCCAGATTACACAGAAATAGCTTAAGTTGTTACCTCATTTTATATTTTTGGATTATCCATACGTGTGGACCTCTGTAGTGTCAGGCTACATATCTAATGAGATTCTCCTCCTACCTAAAAAGTAGTAACAGCTAGAATTGAAATGCTTCCAATAGATGTTCCTCTTTCACCTCTTTTGTTTACATTTCACAAGTCTGCATATTTGTAAAGAAACTGAGATGTGTATTCTTGCAACAGAGGTCTATTAACCTGATAATAATACTATCTAATAAAGGAATCAGAAATATAACAGCCTCTTTGGAACCTCTTTATGTTTAAAATGTTTCTCCATGTTTCTCCATAAATATTAATTGCAAGACAGGTATGGAATTAGCAAATATTATCAGTCTTATTTTAAAGGTGAGGAAATTGAAATGATGATTTTAATGAGAAAATAACAGAGAAAAATGAGTTAAATTTGAAGTTGGGTTCATCAGTTTTTGAGTATGTAATATATTCAGTTATTTTAATGGAAAGCAAATGGTATAGTGGAAATTGCACATACTTTATAGTTTTATGACTCTGAATGAAAGATCTGTGACCTTAAGCAAATACCTGTGACATTGGCCAAATCACTTAATTTGGCGAATCCACTTTTTCCTGATTTACAAGTGAGAGTCATAACATTTAACTTGCAATTTTATTGTGAAAATTCTCCCACAATGTTTTATAGTATGGACTCATTGCTTATCAAGTTTGTAGGTGATTAACATGTTGGTCTCCTAATGAATATGCATTTTATCTTTGAGTATTTGTTCTAAAATGTTTGAATCCCTAAGTAATTGTGTTACTATTTTAGGTTATTTTTATCCCTGAGTATATATTATATATAGGGTTATAGGATAATGGTTCTCAAATTTTAGCATGTATTCAAATCACCTTCAGAGTTTGTTAAAACACAGGTTGTTTCAACTTCAGAATTTGATTCCGTAAACTGAAATGGGATCCAAGAGTTTGCATTTCTAATAAATTCTCAATTGATAACTGCTGCTGCTGGGGATGGTTCTTTGAGAGCCTTAGTTATTGGCAAAACTACTGGAGAAGATATAAAATGAACAGGAGAACTTTACTTTTCAAATAAGTGAAAAATCCACATGCAAATAAAATGCCATTGCCTTAATACATGTTTTTAATACTCTTTTTTTTAAGAGCCATTTTAAATTTAAGTAAGTACTGAGAATATAGTGTAGGGTTGCCATATACCGCACACACCAAGTTTTATTGTAATTGATATTTTATGTAAGAACTATATATGATTATAGTCAATAAACCAATACTTATATGTTATTATTAACCACAGTTTATAGTTTATTTAAATTTTCTTAGTTTTTATCTAGTGTCTTTTTTTGGTTCCAGGATACAACAGTTAATACTTCTTTATTCATTTATTTTTGTTTGTGTCTTTGTTTTTTGAACATTTAGATACTTTGTGGCAATACAAGTTGCTCCAGTCATATTATTTTATTTCCAAGTCTTAGAGTCAGTCATCTCTCCAAGGATACTGATTACTTTTATTAGAGAATAATTTTAGAAATTGAAATCTAGAGACTTGGTATAATCATCGCTGCTGACTTGTTTCTTTTGGGGGGCTGACATAACAAAATACCACAGATGAGATGGCTTAATAACTGAAAGTTATATTCTTACAGTTCTGGAAGCTAGAAATTAGGGATGAAAATGTTGATGTGGTTTGGTTTTGGTAGAGGCTTTCTTCTTAGCTTGTGGATGACCCCCTTTTCTCTCTGTGTGTGTGTTCACATGGAAGAGAAAGCCAGGATTGGGAGAGAGATGTCTTTCTTTCCTTAGAAGACCACTAATTTAATCATGAAAGTCCTATCCTCATGACCTAATCTAACACTAATTACTTCCCAAAGGTCTCATCTTCCAATACCGTGACTTAGTTTGGGAGCTAGAACTTTAGCATGTGACCGCAGGAAAAGGATGCAAGCATTTAGTCCGCAGCATCACACATGTGTAGGAATAGATACTAAGGATATAGGATAATGATGGAAGAACCATAAAGTTAGATCACGTTAAATTCATTAGTATGGATTCACAAAGCAGAGATTCTGCATTTCGTATTTGGTTCATGGAGTTAGAGCTCTAGGAGTTTGGTTGGTTGGTTAGTTGAGACATACACCAAAAGGTGGCTCACGGAGAGTGGGTTGGAAATGCTTGAGCCACTTTGCTTTAATGTAGATGAAGGAATTCAGACACTTAGGGAAACTGAAGTGTTGGAGTGAATATATTATTTAAAGTCTGCTCACCCACACTGGAATGTGTGTGTGTATGTGCACTCAGTTGTTTCTGATTCTTTGCAACACCATGGACTGTAGACCACCAGGCTCCTCTGTCCATGGGATTTTCTAGGCAAGAATACTGGAGGGGGTTGCCATTTCCTACTCCAGGGAGTCTTCCCACTCCAGGGAATCTTCCCACCCCAGGGACCAAACTCCTCTCTCTTTTGTCTCCTGCATTTGCAGGCAGATTCTGTACCACCAAATCTGCCTGCTAATATAGGAGATGTGGGTTTGCTCCCTGGATCAGAGAGATCCCCTGGAGAAGGAAATGGCAACCCACTCCAGTATTTGCCTGGAAAAATCCCATGGATGGAGGAGCCTGGTGGGTTGCAGTGCATGGAATTGCAAGTATCTGACATTAGTGACTAAACCATTGTGAAAAAAAACAAAACAAAACCCATCCACACTGGAAGTTTCCAGAAGACATATGTTTCACCAATAATGTGACAAATTTATGAGAGGAGCCCAGCATCCATGAAGAACTCTGTCATTGCTCTTCTCTGTAGACCCAGTCTTACAGTGGAAACTGCAGTTACATAATTGGGAAACCTAAATGCAGTAGTAGTAACTGACTTCCAGGATGACCAGGCCCCAGGGTTGGCTACACTTAACACCAAGCAAGATGAGCTGTCATGACCTAATCTAACACTAATTACTTCCCAAAGGTCTCATCTTCCAATACCGTGACTTAGTTTGGGAGCTAGAACTTTAGCATGTGACCGCAGGAAAAGGATGCAAGCATTTAGTCCGCAGCATCACACATGTGTAGGAATAGATACTAAGGATATAGGATAATGATGGAAGAACCATAAAGTTAGATCACGTTAAATTCATTAGTATGGATTCACAAAGCAGAGATTCTGCATTTCGTATTTGGTTCATGGAGTTAGAGCTCTAGGAGTTTGGTTGGTTGGTTAGTTGAGACATACACCAAAAGGTGGCTCACGGAGAGTGGGTTGGAAATGCTTGAGCCACTTTGCTTTAATGTAGATGAAGGAATTCAGACACTTAGGGAAACTGAAGTGTTGGAGTGAATATATTATTTAAAGTCTGCTCACCCACACTGGAATGTGTGTGTGTATGTGCACTCAGTTGTTTCTGATTCTTTGCAACACCATGGACTGTAGACCACCAGGCTCCTCTGTCCATGGGATTTTCTAGGCAAGAATACTGGAGGGGGTTGCCATTTCCTACTCCAGGGAGTCTTCCCACTCCAGGGAATCTTCCCACCCCAGGGACCAAACTCCTCTCTCTTTTGTCTCCTGCATTTGCAGGCAGATTCTGTACCACCAAATCTGCCTGCTAATATAGGAGATGTGGGTTTGCTCCCTGGATCAGAGAGATCCCCTGGAGAAGGAAATGGCAACCCACTCCAGTATTTGCCTGGAAAAATCCCATGGATGGAGGAGCCTGGTGGGTTGCAGTGCATGGAATTGCAAGTATCTGACATTAGTGACTAAACCATTGTGAAAAAAAACAAAACAAAACCCATCCACACTGGAAGTTTCCAGAAGACATATGTTTCACCAATAATGTGACAAATTTATGAGAGGAGCCCAGCATCCATGAAGAACTCTGTCATTGCTCTTCTCTGTAGACCCAGTCTTACAGTGGAAACTGCAGTTACATAATTGGGAAACCTAAATGCAGTAGTAGTAACTGACTTCCAGGATGACCAGGCCCCAGTGGCTACACTTAACCACCAAAGGCAAGATGGGTGTGGATACAATAATGGACAGCAAAGTCAAAGCAGCAATGAGAATAGTCAGATCTGTGCAGACCTATTGGCTAGTTGATCCTGGTGTTCCTAGAAGTGAAATAAATAGGAAGTCTGCTGGGTTCTTACTTAATCTGTATATACATGAAAGCCTAATCTGAATCATAAAAAAAAAGGATCATAGCCCTTCTGTCAACCTCCAGACTTGAACCAATTTACAGACCCAGGCCCTTGGAAAGAATGAAAGGCTTCATCCCCTTGAAGAAGGACCAAAATTTTGTATCCAAATCCTTGAGGAAACATGGGTCTTCATGACTGTGGCTGTCACAGTAATTTCTTAGATTATACACTAAGGTCCAGCCAATGAAACAAATAATAAGTGAAAATATATTATTTTCCTGAAGATTGAAAACTTCTCACTACCCTGAACATCTTGCTAAGACATATTCTCATGTATCTTCTATTAACTAGTGGGAGAATTACTTGACCATGCATATGTAATAGTGTGGTTCTTTATATGTGTATTACATTTCAATAAACTTTTGTCAGAATTCTCATCAAAAAGATTGTCCCCTTTGACACATCTACTATAGGATTTCATGCAAGTTTCATTTTCACATATTTGCTAAAAAATTGACATTATTTACTTCTCAAATATTTACAGCTGTGAAGTACATAAAGCAAGTTGTCATTTACATTTTACTTTGCATTTCTGTGCAAAAATCGATCCTCATTGTATATACTTGTTAGCTGTTTGCTTTCTGTAAATTGTCATTTCATATCTTTTGTCCTCATTTTCCTGTTGATTTGAAAACACACAATGTATATTGGTCTCATACACTGCAGCTGTCTTCTTCTGGTTAACTTATAGTGTGGAATTCTTCAGCTTAAATGGATATTTACAAAAAATTTTTAACTTATTCTAATTTCTAGGAGCACTTCCTGATGTTTCTTTTCTGATTTTACTGATAGGATTTTCTCTCTATTTATCCTGCAAGTTTCATCATGTTCTATAATTTGGCAATTAACTTTTTAAAAATGTAAACAACCTTGGGTGAATTTTAGCTGATTTTCCGTTAATTGTTACCTTCTCCAAATTTTTAGGTACAATTTCTTCTTTAATTCAATTGAGCACACCAACTAAAAATCTTATAACATTATATTCTATTTCCAGAAATGGTTTTTATAAGTGAAGTATCTTTCCAGAAGTATTTTTATAAGTGAAGCATTTTATTTGATTTTGGAGAATAACACGCTATTTTGAATGTCATTTCTCATAGTTCTATTTGTCTTTGTACAATGCTTTCAAATAATGAATGAAATTATTTCTTCTCTAACTCTGAAACTATATAGTAAAGTTTTTCAGTTAAAATATCCCACTTTTTAAGCTAAATTCCTCCTATTGTTTTTCCTTTATAATGTGAAGGTCTTTGATTTCTTTCCTTCTCTCTAGCATTTCTCTTTTATATGAATTTCCATCACCCAAGATTCCTGACAGTACTCTCAATTCTCTCTCCTCTAACCAGAGTTACAGAGTAGCTTCTGACCCTTGACCTGCCCAGTCCTAAATGTTATATTTCACCTTCATGTTTTTATAATTGTTGGCTGTTTTAGCTATTTTGTATGCCTGAGTCTTACTTACTCCTTAGTAATCCTCCTTATCCAGAAGGCTTCTCTTCTAATGTGGCTTCCATACCACCTCGTATCTTATTATATAGTTTCTGGAATACACCATTACATTAGACATGTAAGTGACTTGAAGTAAAAAAAATATTTGCCTTTTTTCTTCATCAATCTACATTCAAGACTTATCCTAATCCTGGACATATAATTGATTTCTAGTAAATATTTATTGAATGAATAGATAATAATTGAATAAATATATGTATATAGAAAGTTTCAAAATGTCTTGATTTGTACTGATTCAAATCCGTTTCCTTCTGCATTTGGTAAATTGGGAAAAAATCAAACTCTTCCGTGTAAATTTATTTTTGGACATGTGGGCATAACATTTAGGAAGAAAATATTCCAACTGAGTAAACAGTAGTACTAATAAGTCATTTCAGAAGCACATATACCATACAGTAGCCTTTTGTAGTTTCCTATATAAATCTTAATTATTTATTTCTTGTTGAAATCTCTATGATATAATAGTTTTCCCCCCTTGGAGGAAAAAATGAAATCTAAATGCCTATGGAGTCTGTAGAAGAGTTTTCTGCCCAAAGAATTGCACTCTAATGTTTTAAGTATCATCCTTATCAAAATATTTAAAGAAATGTAAGAAATATAAGCAAAGGTATCAAAATAAAATGTCTAGATTTTGTGTTCTAAAGATTTACATCTCTTTAAAAGCTATATCATATTGATTCAACTTCTATAGATAGTGTCTTTCTTGAATACTTTGAGATGAAAACCATCTGAAAGCCATTTCAGATTGTCTAATTTTAAAATTTTTCAGTTAAAATATCCCACTTTTTAAGCTAAATTCCTCCTATTGTTTTTCCTTTATAATGTGAAGGTCTTTGATTTCTTTCCTTCTCTCTAGCATTTCTCTTTTATATGAATTTCCATCACCCAAGATTCCTGACAGTACTCTCAATTCTCTCCTCTAACCAGAGTTACAGAGTAGCTTCTGACCCTTGACCTGCCCAGTCCTAAATGTTATATTTCACCTTCATGTTTTTATAATTGTTGGCTGTTTTAGCTATTTTGTATGCCTGAGTCTTACTTACTCCTTAGTAATCCTCCTTATCCAGAAGGCTTCTCTTCTAATGTGGCTTCCATACCACCTCGTATCTTATTATATAGTTTCTGGAATACACCATTACATTAGACATGTAAGTGACTTGAAGTAAAAAAAATATTTGCCTTTTTTCTTCATCAATCTACATTCAAGACTTATCCTAATCCTGGACATATAATTGATTTCTAGTAAATATTTATTGAATGAATAGATAATAATTGAATAAATATATGTATATAGAAAGTTTCAAAATGTCTTGATTTGTACTGATTCAAATCCGTTTCCTTCTGCATTTGGTAAATTGGGAAAAAATCAAACTCTTCCGTGTAAATTTATTTTTGGACATGTGGGCATAACATTTAGGAAGAAAATATTCCAACTGAGTAAACAGTAGTACTAATAAGTCATTTCAGAAGCACATATACCATACAGTAGCCTTTTGTAGTTTCCTATATAAATCTTAATTATTTATTTCTTGTTGAAATCTCTATGATATAATAGTTTTCCCCCCTTGGAGGAAAAAATGAAATCTAAATGCCTATGGAGTCTGTAGAAGAGTTTTCTGCCCAAAGAATTGCACTCTAATGTTTTAAGTATCATCCTTATCAAAATATTTAAAGAAATGTAAGAAATATAAGCAAAGGTATCAAAATAAAATGTCTAGATTTTGTGTTCTAAAGATTTACATCTCTTTAAAAGCTATATCATATTGATTCAACTTCTATAGATAGTGTCTTTCTTGAATACTTTGAGATGAAAACCATCTGAAAGCCATTTTTCAGAGTTTAAGTCAATGTAGTATTATAGTTTGAAAATATACAGTATGTAATGCTTGCTGGCATAAAGTTCACCCAAGAATGCTTTTGTATCTAAGGGGTTCCTATTAGGGAAAGGGTATAGTAATTGGTAAAGAGCCTTGGTAAAGATAATTTGGTAAAGATAACATCTCTGATTTCAAGCAACACCCTTCTATGAATGAAAAGGAAAGGAGTAACTGATAAATGCTTTGAGTTAGAGCACAATCTGCTCTAGGATAGCCAGATTTAGAGTGGGAAATAAGCTGGAAAGTGATTTTTCAATTTGCTGTATACTACAACTTAAAGGATGCCTATCACTGAGCTGAGTTTGGCCATCTCTTGCAAAAAGGTTCTGCTACCCTCAGTACATTTTAAGTGCGCAAATGACCAATTTTGCCATATTCATGAAATCTAGTTTTACTATGTAATCACATATGCAAATGCTGTTCTTTGCTTAGTCTTATGTGATTTGGGGTGAATTGAAGTATGCCATTTGATCTTGATATGAGTCAGTTTGAGGCAGTAAACAATCTTAGAATTAAAGTCAAAATGTTTATGTCTACATTCCTCATTAGATCCTTATTGGATTCTCCAATTATTAAATCTGTAGTAAATCTATGTTAACCATAGTTTCTTCATTTAAAATGAAATCAGAAACACCTTATTAAAGGAGATGACATCCTCACCTTATTAAAGATGACATTTGTAAAAGGTTTTAAGAAACTGTAAAGCATCTTTGAAATGCTATTTATCAGTAATTCATTGTTAACAATTAATTTGCCTAATTTTTAAATTTTGCCACTTTTCAAGTTGATGAAAACATTCCTGTTGTATTATATATATGGTTTTATTATTGGAATAAAAATCAACAAGTAATAAAGCACTCTAATCCTGCTGAGAATTCGTAAACATGATTTGTTCTCTGTTTGCACATTCTGCCACTTTTGATCGAAAATATATTTTTTTTAATTCCAGAAAGTCCCATAAAGCAAAACTTGAGTTTGTTACTTTCCAGAACTATTTACATACCATTTATATTTGTATTAGGTATCATAAATAATCTAGAGATGATTTAAAATGTATGTGAAGAAGAAAATACTACAGCAACTTTAAATAAGGGCCTTGAGCATTCATAGATTTTTGGTGTTCACAGGGCTCCTGGAACCATTCCCTTCCCATTCCTCCACACCGAGGAATAACTGTATATCTGCTTAATCAATCTATAATATTTGTCAGTCTGAAACTCTATTGTTTGTTCCTGAATTTGTGAACTTCCCAAATGAGCGAGGACAATAGTTTAAGGGCATGTACCCTTAGACTAAACAACAACAACAACAACCCTTAGGCTTACATGTGTTTGTTTTTTTTTTTTTTCCCCTCAGGTAAAAACATTAAAACACAGCTACCATCTGTTTATCACCATAATTTCCTAAAGCCAAGATGTCTTGAATGTCTTCCTCTTCCCCTAAATAGAAATATGATCTCAGTTTAAAGGAGAATCTGGACAGCATTGTATAGTATGTTGAGACTAAGAAAGGGGAGAGCATTATGACTCAGAGAGAGCAGTTGATTTTAAGAGACTTTTGTGGCATAGGAAGACACAGTTTTATAATACGAAGAGAACAGGTATCAGAGAAGAGAAAAACTTCCTCGTATTATAGTGATGAAGGGATTCTTTTTAAATAGGGAGAAAAGTTGATGAGGCATGGATTGATTTCAGCAGCTTAAAACTGAGATCCTAACTGTGACTGGCAGGACAATTTAGATTCTACATGGATAGGATCCCAGAAATCCAGCATAGATATAGGAGTTTGATTACATTGGTCTTCTGATTAAATTGGGAAACTTTCTTCACATTATTTCCCTCAAAATATTTTTCAAAATAATATTACATGGCATAACTGGTTCTCTTACAATATGCTAACATTATTTTTTTGTTTAACATATAGCTAGTATATAATTATAACTTATCACAGATAATTAGATATTTTTTTTGCACATTCTGCCACTTTTGATCGAAAATATATTTTTTTTAATTCCAGAAAGTCCCATAAAGCAAAACTTGAGTTTGTTACTTTCCAGAACTATTTACATACCATTTATATTTGTATTAGGTATCATAAATAATCTAGAGATGATTTAAAATGTATGTGAAGAAGAAAATACTACAGCAACTTTAAATAAGGGCCTTGAGCATTCATAGATTTTTGGTGTTCACAGGGCTCCTGGAACCATTCCCTTCCCATTCCTCCACACCGAGGAATAACTGTATATCTGCTTAATCAATCTATAATATTTGTCAGTCTGAAACTCTATTGTTTGTTCCTGAATTTGTGAACTTCCCAAATGAGCGAGGACAATAGTTTAAGGGCATGTACCCTTAGACTAAACAACAACAACAACAACCCTTAGGCTTACATGTGTTTGTTTTTTTTCACCTCAGGTAAAAACATTAAAACACAGCTACCATCTGTTTATCACCATAATTTCCTAAAGCCAAGATGTCTTGAATGTCTTCCTCTTCCCCTAAATAGAAATATGATCTCAGTTTAAAGGAGAATCTGGACAGCATTGTATAGTATGTTGAGACTAAGAAAGGGGAGAGCATTATGACTCAGAGAGAGCAGTTGATTTTAAGAGACTTTTGTGGCATAGGAAGACACAGTTTTATAATACGAAGAGAACAGGTATCAGAGAAGAGAAAAACTTCCTCGTATTATAGTGATGAAGGGATTCTTTTTAAATAGGGAGAAAAGTTGATGAGGCATGGATTGATTTCAGCAGCTTAAAACTGAGATCCTAACTGTGACTGGCAGGACAATTTAGATTCTACATGGATAGGATCCCAGAAATCCAGCATAGATATAGGAGTTTGATTACATTGGTCTTCTGATTAAATTGGGAAACTTTCTTCACATTATTTCCCCTCCAAAATATTTTTTCAAAATAATATTACATGGCATAACTGGTTCTCTTACAATATGCTAACATTATTTTTTTGTTTAACATATAGCTAGTATATAATTATAACTTATCACAGATAATTAGATATTTTTTATCATTTGATGTCATTACCTCCAGTGATAGAAAGAATACTGAAATGGAAATCAGGAAACTTATTTCCTATTCTCAACTACTAGTTGGTTGACTATGAGTTATCTGGTCTCTCCAGAAAAAATTTTTCATAATTTATACATAATACGCTTCACAGTAGAGTTCAGTAATTTTTCTTAAAATGAACTCCATCAATCAAGAAACTGAAAATTAGGTTTGAGTTTTACAGTTCCTGCAATCTGTAGAGTTCTATGTGTCATTCAGTCAGTACCTGGAGTCTGATATAAACATCTCCGTGAATGATAAGGGAAGCCAAGTGATCAGACAGTGGTTAATTCACTCTACAAAGATCTACTTGCATCTTTTATTTGTGAATTAACCACTGTCTGATCACTTGGCTTCTCTTATCATTCACGGAGATGTTTATATCAGAACATTTGTTATAAAAATTTTACCACCTTTATTTCTTTCTCTTTCCCTACTAATTATAGACTCATATGTATTAGATGGTATGGAAATATGAAGCAACTACTCTGTATTTTGGGGGTACCAGTGCCTTTTCTAACTCATTTCTATTTACAGTGTGTTCTTTTTTGTTTGTTTTAAAGATTTATTTATTTATTTTGGGCGGGGGTTGGGGAGGGAGGGGAGCGGGCGGGACACTTCTATTGTCTTTCATTTCTCTATCTTCATCCGTCTTCTTTGGCTCCTGTGGGCCTCCCATCACGGTGGCGTCTGTCGTTGCAGAGCATCGGCTCCGGGCGCATGTGCTCCAGAGCTCCGGCTCGGTGATTAGACACATTGATCCAGCAGCTCTGCGGCACGCGGGATCTTCCAGGCCAGGGATCGAACCGACGCCCCTTGCACTGCAAGGCGGTGTTCTTACCCACTGGACTACCAGGGGAAGCCCTACAGTGTGTTCTTTTAAGTTCTTTAAAAATACACACATAAAAACATATACAGGTACTTATATGTGTGTATATAACTATATATATCATATGTATTCATACATATGAATATACTTCATTCTTTAAAATGTTATTTCTTCAGTACTCTCATTTTACATATGAAGATTCTGGGAAAATGGAAGTTAAATGATTTTTATAAAGTCATATGGCTTATTAGTGGCAGAAATAAGAGAGTAACTTAATTTACAGAAGCCAATCTGCATGCTTTTATTAGTATGTCTTTTTAAAGAAAATGCTGTTATAGTGCAAATTTGAATAGTTATAGAAATAAGGGCCAGTATGGATATTAATTTTGCCTAATTATAGCAGGAAGCAATTTATAGTGGGTTTTATAAATTGATTAGAGGTATAACAGTATATTAATTAGGTATTGCGATGTAATGAACCATCTCAGAACTCAGTGACTTCGAACAGCACCTGCTTATTTAATCATGATGCTGTGAATTTGGCAGTTTTGTCTAACCTAAGCTAGGTAGTTCTTTTGTTTTGACTGGGGCCACACATCTGTGCTCACCTGTGAGATTAGATGGAGGCTGGCTGGTCTAAAATGGCTTCAGCTAGGATGACCTGAATGTGCTTCACATATTTGCATATCCTCCTAGGTTTGTTCACAAGGTAGTCATGGGGTTCCAAGATCAAGAATGGAAGCATGCAAAATCTTTTGTGGACCTGTTTCAAGACTGGCTTGTTACTTCCACTGCATATTATTGATCAAAGCAAGTCCTAAAGCCCACCCTTATTTAAGGAGTGGAGTAATAGTGGCAGAGATACTATGCAAAGGGAAGTGGACGCAGAAAGGAATATGGAAGTATGATCTTTTTTGCAATTTGTTATGAACAGTAGTTTTATAATTGTGGTATCCCATAGGCTTAGTTTCATGGCTTCACTTAAGTGCCTAGGTCATAGAACCTTTCCTTTTGGCACATTCTGACATATGTGTACATACACCAAGTCCTGGCATGGATACATATCAAATGGTGATGAAAATGCAATATGATATAGCCACTTCAGAAAATGCTTTGGCAGTTGTTCATAAGAATTTAATTATATACATGCCACACAATATAGTTATCCTACTATTAGGCATAGGGGTTTTCCATGTGGTGCTAGAATGAAAGAACCCATCTGTCAGTGCAGGAAACATAAAGAGATGTGAATTTGATTCCTGGGAGGAGGGCACAGCAACTCACTCCAGTATTCTTACTTGGAAAATTCCATGAATAGAGGAACCTAGAGGGCTGCAGTCCATAGGGTTGCAAAGAGTTGGACGTGACTGAACTGCCTTAGCACACGTGTGCAATGAAAACTTACGTTCTTACTTAAATATATGTTTCACCTTTTGTAGAAAACCTATATTGAGTAAACTAAATTCTGCAACTTAAAACCAAGATAAGTTTCTCTTTCATTTACAAGTTCAATACATTGTTCAATTGGCAGCCTTCTATGTAGTGACTGAAGATTCAGAATCTTTCCACACATTAAGGCTTTTGATTCCTTCCTTGGCTATGACTTTTGCATGTAAGTAGCAAATGGAAAAATAGAATAGGAGTGGATTTGACCAATTAAGATCAGTGGCTTAATTTGAATTGCCCCCCCTTCGTCTCTTTTTTCTTTTTAAATATAATTTCAGTGGTACCTGACCATACCCATATGTTTGCACAATGACTGTGATTACATTTGTGCTATAATGACAAAGTTGAGTAGTTAGGACAGAGATCATATGGTTCTCAAAGCCTAAAATGTTTTCTATCTAGCTGTTTATAGAAGAAGTCTGGCAATACCCAGAGCAAAGGAATTTGTGATTTTTAGGCCCAAACTGAAAGTGGTCAATTTAAGTGTGGCATTTAAGATGAAGCATATTTGCCATCTCTGGATGGAGTTTTGTAATACTATGGGGCAACAATACAATATGTTGCCTTCTTCATCACTAGACTCTTTCAGCACATTCCAAAGAAATCTACGAAATCAAGTGCATATTGAATTGTAAGAGAATGTTAATGAGATAGTTGTAAGTTGTATGACGTGATCCAGTACTAAGTTAGGAAAATGTATTCAGCTGAACTATCATCTGATCCTTGCCGGTTTCTGTGTATTCACTTGAGCAACTTGAAGCTTGATGTAATGGCCTCATCCACTTACCAGCTCGGCATACTTTTCCCTCATTGCATTTCTTTAGATATCCATCTAACTGCCAATTAATAACTTATGTTTTCTGAAACTAGAATGTCAAAGCTGCCATGGTAGGTTTTGTTTTATTTTTTAATATTTGTCTATACTAATGGCATCTCTATTATTTATAAAGTATCAATATGTGAATAGCTATGATTATACTATATGATAGAGACAAATGCATACAGTCCTTCATTTTTTTCCCCATCTCTCTTACTTGCTTTTATCTTTACTGTCTATAGGAATAGGAGACTAGAGCCAAAAGCAAACAATTAATTAAGAGCCTCTGTCTGGAACAGAAATGGAGCAAACTCTGACCCATTGGCCAAATCTGTCCACTGCCTGTTGTATAAATAAAGTTTGGTGGTTTTTTTGGCCACTTCTATTGATCCTTCATTTATTTATCTTTGTTATTTGGCCTGTGTGGGCCTCCTCCCATTGCAGTGGCCTCTCTTGTCGCAGAGGACCGACTCTGGGTGCGTGCGCTCCAGAGCTCCTGCTCCATAGTTGGACACATCGGTCCAGCTGCTGCACATGGTATCTTCCCAGGCCAGGGATCAGACCGGCGCCCCTTGCACTGAAAGGCGGTGTCCTTACCCACTGGACCACCAGGGAAGCCTGTAAATAAAATTTTATTGGAATGCAGCCATACACCTTCACTTTGTACTGTCTGTGGGTGCTTTGGCACTACAATGACAGAGTTCTGTACTTGTGACACAGACCGTATAGCCCATGAAACTTAAAATGCTATGCTGTAGCATATCAGCTATATTTTTTGAACTCTAGTAAGTTCATTTTGTTCAATAAGCATCTTGAATAAATAAATTTTAGGCCCAAACTGAAAGTGGTCAATTTAAGTGTGGCATTTAAGATGAAGCATATTTGCCATCTCTGGATGGAGTTTTGTAATACTATGGGGCAACAATACAATATGTTGCCTTCTTCATCACTAGACTCTTTCAGCACATTCCAAAGAAATCTACGAAATCAAGTGCATATTGAATTGTAAGAGAATGTTAATGAGATAGTTGTAAGTTGTATGACGTGATCCAGTACTAAGTTAGGAAAATGTATTCAGCTGAACTATCATCTGATCCTTGCCGGTTTCTGTGTATTCACTTGAGCAACTTGAAGCTTGATGTAATGGCCTCATCCACTTACCAGCTCGGCATACTTTTCCCTCATTGCATTTCTTTAGATATCCATCTAACTGCCAATTAATAACTTATGTTTTCTGAAACTAGAATGTCAAAGCTGCCATGGTAGGTTTTGTTTTATTTTTTAATATTTGTCTATACTAATGGCATCTCTATTATTTATAAAGTATCAATATGTGAATAGCTATGATTATACTATATGATAGAGACAAATGCATACAGTCCTTCATTTTTTTCCCCATCTCTCTTACTTGCTTTTATCTTTACTGTCTATAGGAATAGGAGACTAGAGCCAAAAGCAAACAATTAATTAAGAGCCTCTGTCTGGAACAGAAATGGAGCAAACTCTGACCCATTGGCCAAATCTGTCCACTGCCTGTTGTATAAATAAAGTTTGGTGGTTTTTTTGGCCACTTCTATTGATCCTTCATTTATTTATCTTTGTTATTTGGCCTGTGTGGGCCTCCTCCCATTGCAGTGGCCTCTCTTGTCGCAGAGGACCGACTCTGGGTGCGTGCGCTCCAGAGCTCCTGCTCCATAGTTGGACACATCGGTCCAGCTGCTGCACATGGTATCTTCCCAGGCCAGGGATCAGACCGGCGCCCCTTGCACTGAAAGGCGGTGTCCTTACCCACTGGACCACCAGGGAAGCCTGTAAATAAAATTTTATTGGAATGCAGCCATACACCTTCACTTTGTACTGTCTGTGGGTGCTTTGGCACTACAATGACAGAGTTCTGTACTTGTGACACAGACCGTATAGCCCATGAAACTTAAAATGCTATGCTGTAGCATATCAGCTATATTTTTTGAACTCTAGTAAGTTCATTTTGTTCAATAAGCATCTTGAATAAATAAATTTTACCAATAAAAAATTTCTTCAATAATTATATATTATAGAAACAAATTCACAAATTCTATGAACTAAGAATTTATTTGTTTTATAAACAATAAGAAGAGAGCTTAATGATATTCTATATCAAACTGTCATTAATCCTACAGGATGATGCCATTAGCCCATCGACCCAGGAAGTCAATTGTGGCATCAGATGAAAAACAGCAAATTTATTTTAGAAAAATATGAGATAAAAATGTAATGAATCAAAAAAATAGGATATTGCACTAAGCTCACCAACTAAACAAATATAGGATTTTTACAGTTGGAGTTGAGCATTTACAAGGATGTGTATGCTTATCATGATACAAGTTAAATTGGTTGTAAAGGTATTCTTCATTAAATAATAGGAGACATGTTCTATGTTATTTATGCTGCTAAATTACTAGATCATAGTTTTCTCTAGTTAAGTAGATTCTTTTGCCTCAGTAGAGGATCATGGTATAGCACTTCCTTAACATTCCTTTTCCAGAAAAAAAATTGTACAATTTACCAGAAAGGGATTCAGCTTGTTTTATTTTGTCAGGCCTGAGATAAGTACCTGTTGAGCTTCCCAAGTGCTTTGGGGTAAAGAATCCCCTTGCCCTTGCAGGAGACATGAGTTTGATCTCTGAGTCAGGAAGATCCCCTGGAGGAGGACATGGCAACCCATTCCAGTATTCTTGCCTGTAAAATCCCATGGACAGGGGAACTGGAAGGCTACAGTCCATGGGGTCACAAAGAGTCAAACAGAAGGGAGCACAAGCACATGCTTGTTACTTTGAATTAATTGCTCTCAGAGATTGGAGAAAGCCTATTTTTAAGGAATCATATTAAGAATGGAAAAAAAAAAATATATATATATATATATAATTTGGAGGTTTTCATAGTTCATCATTTTGAGTTAAGTAGAAAAAAAAGTTCTGAGGGTATAATGTATAGCATAGTAACTGTAGTTAACAGTCCTGTAAGGTATATTTGAAAGTTGCTAAGAGAGTAGATATCAGCTTTCATCACAAGAAATAAAATTTGTAACTATATGAGATGATGGAGGTTAACTAAATCTACTGTGGTAATCATTTTGCAATACACATATGTATCAAATCATGTTGTACACCTTAAACTAATACAAAATTATGTGCTAATTAGATCTTTCTTTTTAATTTTTATTTTACTTTTACAAAGTTTTGTTGTTTACAGCTATGTATGATCCCAGATTAGTCATATGTGTATCTCCCCCATCCTACCCCTCCAGGCCATCACACAGCACCCCTGCAGGATCCCCTTTTCCCACAGCACAATGACAATAGCTATGTTTTTCACATATGATAGTATAGGTTTTCATGCTATTTCCTTTACACCTTCCACCCACTGTTCATTCCCCACAATGTCCATATGTCTATTCTCCATGTCTGTTTTTCCATTGCTTCACGGCATGTGTTATCATTACCATCCTACTCGATTCCATATGTATGTGTTAGTATATTGTACTTGTCCTTCTCTTTTTGACTGACTTCACTTTTTATGATACGTTCTAGATTCAGCCACCTCATTAGGGCTGATTCTTCTGTATTTCTCTTTACAGCTGTGTAGTATTCCATTGTATATATGTACCAGAGCTTCTGGATCCATTCATTCATCGATGGGCATCTAGGTTGCTTCCATGTTCTAGCTATTGTATACAGTGCTACAATAAACGTTGGGGTACAGGTGCTTCTTTCAATTTTGATTTCATCAGGGTATAAGCTTAAGAGTGGGATTGCTGGGTCATATGGTGCTTCTGTTTTAGTTTTTTAAAGAATCTCCATAACTGTCTTCCATAGCGACTGTATCAAGTTTACATTCCCACCAGCAATGCAAGAGTGTTCCCTTTTCTCTGCACCCTCTCTGGCATTTATTGTCTGTTGATTTGTTGATGATGGCCATTCTGACTGGTGGGAAGTGATATCTCATTGTAGTTTTGACTTGCATTTCTCTAATAGTAAACGAGGTTGAGCATCGTTTCATGTGCTTTTTGGCCATCTGTATGTCCTCTTTGGAGAGGTGTCTGTTTAGGTCTTTTTTCCATTTTTTGATTGGGTTGTTCATTTTTCCAATGTTGAGTTCTCTGAGTTGCTTGTAGATTTTGAAAATTAATCTTTGGCGGTTGTTTCATTTGCTATGATTTTATCCCATTCTGTGGGTTGTCTGTTCACCTTTTTGGTTGTTTCTTTTGCTGTACAAAAGCTTTTAAGTTTCATTAGGTTGTTAATTTGATCTTAATAAAGCTAGAAAAAATTTTCCAAGTAAAAGGAAGTTCGCCTCATGGGAGAAAGCAGGTCATGTTCTTAAAATTTGAACATGGATCAATTTGCTGTTTCATCCTCTGATACATGGAGAATCTCTGCTGCTTAAAAGTAGGAAGTATTCCAAGGACAGGGGCTTCACTGCCAGAAAGCTGAGGAAACAATTTAATTTCTGGTTTTACATATTTTTATATTGAGTTGGGATTTTTATCAAATAATTTTCTGCATCCTTTGACCTGAAAAAAAATATTGTTCTACATAAATCATTTAATATGATGGATGACATTTGATAAATGTCTAATATTAGTCCAACATTAGATGTTTAAGTAAACCCCATATGGTCATGGTATATTGTTTTGTTTATCAGTACCTGTGCCCTAGGATTTTGTTTAGAAATTTTGCTTTTACATACAAAAGTGAGGTAAATCTACAATTTTTATTGTTCATGTCTTTGGCAAGTTTTGTGTCATTCTGGCCTCATGAAATTCATTGGGTCATACTGTCTTTTTCTCTCTGATCTTTGGAAGAAATTTCAAAAGTTGGATTCATGAGTTTCTTAAAAATTGGTCAGGTTTGTCTATCAAACCTTTTAACTTTGATATTTATTTTATTGAAAGATTTTAAATTAATGATTCAAATTCTTAATAGAGGACCCATACTTCTTCTGGTGATCTGTTGGTAAATTACATTTTGCAGGAGATCCCAGTTACTCCAAATTTCCAAAGCTTTCTTGTTTTTGCTAATAAAATTCATATTAGCATTCTTATTTTTCAGATGCACACTGAGATGTGCTACCAAGATTCTCTCTCAAGGCTAAAGAACCTAAGGTGCTTCTTCAGTTGCTTAAGTGAAGTGAAAGTCGCTTAATCATTTCAGATTCTTGGCGACCCATGGATGAGTCTTGGAATTCTCCAGGCATGAATATAAGAATATAAGAATTTCCCTTCTCCAGGGGCTCTTCCTGACAGGGATTGTACCTGGGTCTCCCACATTGCATGCTGGTTCTTTACCACCTGAAGTCCAAGAATACTGAAGTGGGTAGCCTATCCCTTCTCCAGGAGATCTTCCCAACACAGGGATCAAACCAGAGTCTGCAGCATTGCAGGGGGATTCTTTACCAGCTGAGTCACAAGGGAAGCCCGAATGTGCTTAAGGTACTGCCATCAGTCTATTCCAGAACTGGTTCAATAGAAAAGATGCTTCATCCAAAGTCGTGTTTCCTTTATGAGACAACCTGAATCCACTAACTGATTAGCTAACACATATAGAGACTTGTACCTTCATGTGCCCTCATCTGAATTGAAGACCTTATCTGAGATTCATTTGGGCTTCAGGTCTCCCCCCAAGGTACTTGAGGCCTTTGTTGAAACCGCATAGAAGCCTAGCTTCTCCCTTCACCCAATTCTGCTTCATTCCCTTTCCTTCCATGGATGATAATCCTAAGAACACTTCTTAATAGATCCATCATAGGTTAGCATAGCATATCAGTTTATTTCCTAGTGTACCCAATCTTCAGAATTTGGTGCCAAAAATGGTCCAAGATAGGAAATGAAGTTTGTAATCTGGAGAGTCTATTGGTTACCTGTCTTGCATCAAGACTCATCAGTGGAGGTTCAGTTGCTTAGTAATCTAAAGAACAATGAGTATTCCTGTATCTTATACTTCCTACAACTAAAATGAAGCACAATGTCTGGTAACTTTGTCTGAGGTATGGGGCAGTATCTTCCACATCCAGAAATAGTTCAAATCTACATACTGGGTGATGTGAAAGCTCCTCACTTTGAGCAGAACTCTGTTGGTAAATTACATTTTGCTCCAAATTTCCAAAGCTTTCTTGTTTTTGCTAATAAAATTCATATTAGCATTCTTATTTTTCAGATGCACACTGAGATGTGCTACCAAGATTCTCTCTCAAGGCTAAAGAACCTAAGGTGCTTCTTCAGTTGCTTAAGTGAAGTGAAAGTCGCTTAATCATTTCAGATTCTTGGCGACCCATGGATGAGTCTTGGAATTCTCCAGGCATGAATATAAGAATATAAGAATTTCCCTTCTCCAGGGGCTCTTCCTGACAGGGATTGTACCTGGGTCTCCCACATTGCATGCTGGTTCTTTACCACCTGAAGTCCAAGAATACTGAAGTGGGTAGCCTATCCCTTCTCCAGGAGATCTTCCCAACACAGGGATCAAACCAGAGTCTGCAGCATTGCAGGGGGATTCTTTACCAGCTGAGTCACAAGGGAAGCCCGAATGTGCTTAAGGTACTGCCATCAGTCTATTCCAGAACTGGTTCAATAGAAAAGATGCTTCATCCAAAGTCGTGTTTCCTTTATGAGACAACCTGAATCCACTAACTGATTAGCTAACACATATAGAGACTTGTACCTTCATGTGCCCTCATCTGAATTGAAGACCTTATCTGAGATTCATTTGGGCTTCAGGTCTCCCCACAAGGTACTTGAGGCCTTTGTTGAAACCGCATAGAAGCCTAGCTTCTCCCTTCACCCAATTCTGCTTCATTCCCTTTCCTTCCATGGATGATAATCCTAAGAACACTTCTTAATAGATCCATCATAGGTTAGCATAGCATATCAGTTTATTTCCTAGTGTACCCAATCTTCAGAATTTGGTGCCAAAAATGGTCCAAGATAGGAAATGAAGTTTGTAATCTGGAGAGTCTATTGGTTACCTGTCTTGCATCAAGACTCATCAGTGGAGGTTCAGTTGCTTAGTAATCTAAAGAACAATGAGGTATTCCTGTATCTTATACTTCCTACAACTAAAAATGAAGCACAATGTCTGGTAACTTTGTCTGAGGTATGGGGGCAGTATCTTCCACATCCAGAAATAGTTCAAATCTACATACTGGGTGATGTGAAAGCTCCTCACTTTGAGCAGAACTCAGGACAGAAAGGGCTCTGTGGATTCAGCTTACCATGTAAGCAACCCTCATGGTTGGGCCCTGTGACTTAGTATAACCCTGTGGCATTAGAGTTATAATAGTGGAGCTTAGGGCAAGCTGCATGGGAGAATCACAAAGAAGACCCATGGACTATAGGATATCTATATCAGAAAAATTCGATACCTTAAAAAAAAAAAAAAAAAAGCTCCTAATCTGTTGCTGGGTTTGGTAGAGAGGAGGTGTCTGACCATGCGCCAGAAAGTAACCTTGAAGGCAAATTGCCAATCATGATCTAGATTCTTTCAGATGTCAAGTCATGTGATCAGGGATGTCCAGCAGAAATCATTGTAAAATGCAAGCGGTACATCCAGGTTAAAGTATTAATATGGCCAGATGGCACAAATAAGGTGCACAGTCAGGTAGTTACAGTCCTCAATGTCACCTCTCAATTCTAAATAGACTGAAACTTTACAATGTCAAAAACAAAAGTTTGAAATTTAGAAATAAAGCAAAGGCAGGCATTTTTTTGATTTGGGGTTAAGAAGAACTCCTTAGATGCTAATGCAAAAAGTCTCTACATGTTTGACACATTTGACTATTTTAATAAGAATTTTTGTTTATGAAAAGATGCTTTGAAAAAAGTAAAAAGCCACAAATTTTCAGAACATATTTGCAACATATTATTAATGGCAGACTATTATTGGCTTCTCAGGTCATGCAGTGTAAAGAATCTGCCTGCCAACTCAGGAGTTGCAAGAAATGTGGTTCAGTTCCTGGGTTGGGAAGGTCCCCTAAAGGGAATGCCAACCCACTTGAGTATTCTTGTCTGGAAAATTCAATGGACAGAGAACCCTGGTGGGCTACAGTCTATGGGGTTGCAGAGAGTCAGGTAGACTGAGTGAGCACACATGCAGACTGTTATTAAGACTATATAAGAAATTTTAAAAATCCGCAAAGAAAAGCAATAATTCCAAAGAAAAGTGGGCAAAAAACAGAAAAAAACATTTCATAGTGAAAACCTATTTGACTCCAAATCATGAAAGACTCAGGTCTTATTAGTTATCATGAAAATGCTAACAGGAAGATGATATTCTATTGGCAAAAAAAAAAAGTAATACCTAAATCTGGGAGAAAATAAAGACCAAACAATTCTTTGTCTGCTACTGATGGGAAAATAAATTTGTTCAATTATCTTTGAAAACAGTTTGGCAGTGCCTTATAAATTGAGCATCATATTTCCCACAAACTAGGAACTCTTTTTCTAGGCATATCCGAGGTGAACTTTTGTATATGTGCCCATGGAAATAAGCTGCAGTATGTCTAAGCAATGTACTTTTTAATTGCAAAAATGGGAAAATAAGACCTTCCACTGCCCATCATTAAGAAATAGGAAATAAATTGTAATAGGTCTGTGAAGTGGAATGATAAATTATGATTATATGAATGAAGTTATATGAATTTTAACAATGCTATTTTCAGTGAAAATGAGAAGTCTTGGAATATTTCAACCATAATAATACCCATTTTGTAAAGTTTAAAACAAACCCAGACTAGATAATTTATTCTGAGCAATAGTTTATTTAGACACACATGTATATCTGACAAATTATTTTAATAATAAAATATAATTAGAAAAAAAAAGCTGGGATACTGGAGAGGAGGCAGTTGTAGGTGAGGGAAGAAACTTATGGGTATGATTCTTTGCTTTTAGACATCTAGTGTTTTGCTGGGATGGTGAGTTCACAGATACTCATCATGGTTATATAATAGATAATATATTACTGTATACAGAAAATAAGTCATTTTTGTTTTTTTTTGTTTTTTTCTTGTTTTATATGTTTCAACAAACTTAGAAGCTTTTTTTTTTTTCCTCCCCAAACTCTGTGGACAGAGGAGCCTGATGGGCTATGATCCCTGGGGTCGCAAAGAGTTGGAGATGACTCAACAACTTTCACTTTACTTTAGCAGCTTATAAGAGAACCATTTGTTAATTTACAGTTACTTAGATTTGAAGTTTGTCTCAGCGTAGCTGAATTCTCTAATCAGAGTGTCACAAAATTAAACTCATAATGTTATTTAGGCTGAGTTCTTTTGTCAGATTCTGGGGAAAAATACACTTTCAAGATCTTTCTTACTGTTGGTAGAATTGAGTTCTTTGTGATTATAGCATTGATGTCCTCAGTTCTTGCTGGCTGTCAGCTGAGAGTTCTTCAATTCTTTGAGGCTTTCAGGATCATCAAGCCACCTAAGACACCTTGGATGCACCTTAGGCTTTGATCTCTTGCTTCCTCGTCTGCAACCAGTTGGAAAAAAAATATATTCTTAATGTTTATAGGGTTCCCACAAACTAGGAACTCTTTTTCTAGGCATATCCGAGGTGAACTTTTGTATATGTGAATGCTATATTAAAATTTTTTTGCAAAAATGGGAAAATAAGACCTTCCACTGCCCATCATTAAGAAATAGGAAATAAATTGTAATAGGTCTGTGAAGTGGAATGATAAATTATGATTATATGAATGAAGTTATATGAATTTTAACAATGCTATTTTCAGTGAAAATGAGAAGTCTTGGAATATTTCAACCATAATAATACCCATTTTGTAAAGTTTAAAACAAACCCAGACTAGATAATTTATTCTGAGCAATAGTTTATTTAGACACACATGTATATCTGACAAATTATTTTAATAATAAAATATAATTAGAAAAAAAAAGCTGGGATACTGGAGAGGAGGCAGTTGTAGGTGAGGGAAGAAACTTATGGGTATGATTCTTTGCTTTTAGACATCTAGTGTTTTGCTGGGATGGTGAGTTCACAGATACTCATCATGGTTATATAATAGATAATATATTACTGTATACAGAAAATAAGTCATTTTTGTTTTTTTTTGTTTTTTTCTTGTTTTATATGTTTCAACAAACTTAGAAGCTTTTTTTTTTTTCCTCCCCAAACTCTGTGGACAGAGGAGCCTGATGGGCTATGATCCCTGGGGTCGCAAAGAGTTGGAGATGACTCAACAACTTTCACTTTACTTTAGCAGCTTATAAGAGAACCATTTGTTAATTTACAGTTACTTAGATTTGAAGTTTGTCTCAGCGTAGCTGAATTCTCTAATCAGAGTGTCACAAAATTAAACTCATAATGTTATTTAGGCTGAGTTCTTTTGTCAGATTCTGGGGAAAAATACACTTTCAAGATCTTTCTTACTGTTGGTAGAATTGAGTTCTTTGTGATTATAGCATTGATGTCCTCAGTTCTTGCTGGCTGTCAGCTGAGAGTTCTTCAATTCTTTGAGGCTTTCAGGATCATCAAGCCACCTAAGACACCTTGGATGCACCTTAGGCTTTGATCTCTTGCTTCCTCGTCTGCAACCAGTTGGAAAAAAAATATATTCTTAATGTTTATAGGGTTCCCATCTTGATAACTTCTTTGTCTCAAAGTCACTTGTGCCATATCATGAAACCTAATCACAAGGGTAAAAATCTATAACATTCACGGTCTGACAGTTTATGCAGGCTGTGTAAATAAGACAGCTGGAAACCTTAGGCACCACCTTAGACTCAGCCTTCCACTCAGCAAACCAATAATAGAGACTCACAAATAACCAATAACTGTGATTCATCCAGTTTTAGGCAGTGAAGGCCCATTGTAAGGAAAAGGAAAGAAAGAAAAGAAGAAAAAAACTTGTCACCTATTATCCAATTGATGTCTGAGTCATTCATTTACTACTTTATCGACTTTTAAAGTTTAATTTAAGATGCTTTTAAGGATGAGGGACTTCTCTGAACTTTGACCAAAACTTTCCAAATAAAAATGACCTTTGATCTGAATCATTAACTTCCCTGGATGAATTCTCTTAAGGATGACAGAGTCTCATCTGAACTTTGGCCTAAGCTTCCCAAAATAAAATGACCTTTGATATAAATCATTAACTTCCTTGAGCAAGTGTGTTTAATATTTGAAATCTGTGGTTGTAGCAGATCTTTCTAAGAGTATGGCTTTCCCGAATATACTAAGAGTCTAATACTCCAGAGATTATTTTCTTAATATATTATCTTTTAAAATATGTTTTAAATTATTGAGGATATGAGATGTAAAAATAAGATAATGATTCTAATTGATCAATACATCTGATACCAAAGAGCTGTATCTCTGGGACCTGACTTTCCTTTTTAAATCCTGATTCCATCACTTATTAGTTGAGTGGCTTTGGACAAGTAATTTAGCATCAGTATGTCTAAGATTCCTTTTTACCAAATGGGAAAAATATTTTCATTCCTGAGTAATAGCCTAAATGTAGCACATCATATAGACTTTGTAAATACCAACTATGATTATGCTTATAGTCTATTTTATTATATAGAATTATTTAAAAGTATCATAGTCCACATGGCATCAATGCCTTATTTATGTATCCCTTAGCTTTTTCAAAAACTGAGGAACAAAAAATAGTTTACTGAACATTTTATAATGTTAATTATGTTAGTTATTCCTTTTTATCATTGTAAGTATTCTCTTTTGATTAAATATATGTCATTTTAAATGTTTTAGGGAAAAAAATATATTCTTAATGTTTATAGGCCATTGATAACTTCTTTGTCTCAAAGTCACTTGTGCCATATCATGAAACCTAATCACAAGGGTAAAATCTATAACATTCACGGTCTGACAGTTTATGCAGGCTGTGTAAATAAGACAGCTGGAAACCTTAGGCACCACCTTAGACTCAGCCTTCCACTCAGCAAACCAATAATAGAGACTCACAAATAACCAATAACTGTGATTCATCCAGTTTTAGGCAGTGAAGGCCCATTGTAAGGAAAAGGAAAGAAAGAAAAGAAGAAAAAAACTTGTCACCTATTATCCAATTGATGTCTGAGTCATTCATTTACTACTTTATCGACTTTTAAAGTTTAATTTAAGATGCTTTTAAGGATGAGGGACTTCTCTGAACTTTGACCAAAACTTTCCAAATAAAAATGACCTTTGATCTGAATCATTAACTTCCCTGGATGAATTCTCTTAAGGATGACAGAGTCTCATCTGAACTTTGGCCTAAGCTTCCCAAATAAAAATGACCTTTGATATAAATCATTAACTTCCTTGAGCAAGTGTGTTTAATATTTGAAATCTGTGGTTGTAGCAGATCTTTCTAAGAGTATGGCTTTCCCGAATATACTAAGAGTCTAATACTCCAGAGATTATTTTCTTAATATATTATCTTTTAAAATATGTTTTAAATTATTGAGGATATGAGATGTAAAAATAAGATAATGATTCTAATTGATCAATACATCTGATACCAAAGAGCTGTATCTCTGGGACCTGACTTTCCTTTTTAAATCCTGATTCCATCACTTATTAGTTGAGTGGCTTTGGACAAGTAATTTAGCATCAGTATGTCTAAGATTCCTTTTTACCAAATGGGAAAAATATTTTCATTCCTGAGTAATAGCCTAAATGTAGCACATCATATAGACTTTGTAAATACCAACTATGATTATGCTTATAGTCTATTTTATTATATAGAATTATTTAAAAGTATCATAGTCCACATGGCATCAATGCCTTATTTATGTATCCCTTAGCTTTTTCAAAAACTGAGGAACAAAAAATAGTTTACTGAACATTTTATAATGTTAATTATGTTAGTTATTCCTTTTTATCATTGTAAGTATTCTCTTTTGATTAAATATATGTCATTTTAAATTTTGATTTATGGTGGTTGCAAATCCCTTTCCTTTTCCATTTCTTCAAATAACATAAATCTTTTCAGACTCTCTGAAGTTCTTTTTTTTCTTCTTAAAATTGAAGTATAGTTGATACACAGTTTTGAAGTTCTTAATCTCACTGAGATTTGCTAAATCCGTTTGCTTTTTATACCTTTGGGATTTTCCTCATTGATATAGTATATTATGAACTGACAGTTGCAATCTTATTTA
The DNA here is from genome assembly GCA_022376925.1 of Tragulus kanchil. NCBI lineage: Eukaryota > Metazoa > Chordata > Mammalia > Artiodactyla > Tragulidae > Tragulus > Tragulus kanchil. Next base: position 235,618,344 of record JAIOJX010000004.1, on the reverse strand, counting down.
TTTTTCTATTAATTGCTTATTTCTTAATTAAAAGGGGATGGGCAAATTGAACTTCTGAAACATTTTGATTTTATTTGCCCTTTATACATTTATACATTTATACATGAAGGAAATTTTTACTTCTCCTTTCAGTTTTATAAGATATAGATAAAATGCTTTATAAAGATATAGATAAAATGCTTTATAGTCAATATGGTAGAGAGTTAGAGCACATTACCACTGAAGAAGTTAGCATTTTCTACAAATTGTTGTGCCTTGCTTTTTAAAGGTTTCATAAAGCGAGAGTGCCAACATTGATTTTGCTTAGTTACAGCACAGTGGTGTGTTTCTCTTTCTGTCAGAAATTGATGGTTTGGCAACGCTAGGGGGAACATGGTAAAATGAGAATTAGAGAAATCAAGCCAATTTCCCGAATGAACTTACATGCCATGTGCTCAACATTTAGGTCAAAAAATATGATTAAATAATACTGAAAGTTGTATCTCTTTTTTTTTTTGATTCCGATAAAACTTATTATTTTTTAAAAAAGTGGCTTTGGACAAGTAATTTAGCATCAGTATGTCTAAGATTCCTTTTTACCAAATGGGAAAAATATTTTCATTCCTGAGTAATAGCCTAAATGTAGCACATCATATAGACTTTGTAAATACCAACTATGATTATGCTTATAGTCTATTTTATTATATAGAATTATTTAAAAGTATCATAGTCCACATGGCATCAATGCCTTATTTATGTATCCCTTAGCTTTTTCAAAAACTGAGGAACAAAAAATAGTTTACTGAACATTTTATAATGTTAATTATGTTAGTTATTCCTTTTTATCATTGTAAGTATTCTCTTTTGATTAAATATATGTCATTTTAAATTTTGATTTATGGTGGTTGCAAATCCCTTTCCTTTTCCATTTCTTCAAATAACATAAATCTTTTCAGACTCTCTGAAGTTCTTTTTTTTCTTCTTAAAATTGAAGTATAGTTGATACACAGTTTTGAAGTTCTTAATCTCACTGAGATTTGCTAAATCCGTTTGCTTTTTATACCTTTGGGATTTTCCTCATTGATATAGTATATTATGAACTGACAGTTGCAATCTTATTTATTTTTCTATTAATTGCTTATTTCTTAATTAAAAGGGGATGGGCAAATTGAACTTCTGAAACATTTTGATTTTATTTGCCCTTTATACATTTATACATTTATACATGAAGGAAATTTTTACTTCTCCTTTCAGTTTTATAAGATATAGATAAAATGCTTTATAAAGATATAGATAAAATGCTTTATAGTCAATATGGTAGAGAGTTAGAGCACATTACCACTGAAGAAGTTAGCATTTTCTACAAATTGTTGTGCCTTGCTTTTTAAAGGTTTCATAAAGCGAGAGTGCCAACATTGATTTTGCTTAGTTACAGCACAGTGGTGTGTTTCTCTTTCTGTCAGAAATTGATGGTTTGGCAACGCTAGGGGGAACATGGTAAAATGAGAATTAGAGAAATCAAGCCAATTTCCCGAATGAACTTACATGCCATGTGCTCAACATTTAGGTCAAAAAATATGATTAAAAATAATACTGAAAGTTGTATCTCAAATTCATGGAAACAAACTCTCATAAAAGTGAATAAATACATAATAGATAACATACCCTTTAGATAACATGTCCTTCAATATATAAATATTAAAGTATGAATTCTAGGATTTTAGAATTAGAAAGCAAACTAGCTATCAGTTGTAGACTTTTACTTAGAATTCAGCACTGAAGATAGAATTTGGTGCTCTCTGGAACACCCAAGCTCTGAGAGATGGATATATGTGATGGTAAGCCCAGGGTTATTTGAGTTCAAGGGAAACCTCAGTGCAAACACATAGTAGGAATCCGCCATTTCTGTTAAGGACTGAGTATTAAGTTGAATCTTGCCCAAAAAGGTTGTTGAGTACACTGATTAAGATGCAAAAGAAAGTACAGATTTCTGGAGGCTTTATAGACTGGAAATTACCTTTGTTAGTATAGTAAGAAGGACTAGGTGGAATACACAGTGATCAAGACACTTTAGTATTCAGAAAGAGGGACACTTTCCTACTCAGATAAACTGGGAGAGTCAACAAGTAATGACCAACTCCTAACCTTTCAGAAGTGGAAGATAAACTGGCTAATACATTTCTATTTGATGTTCCCTGTGGGGGCCTTCTGCAGAAAGGAAGGGAGCGGGATTGCCCCCGGCTGAACCGGGAGATCTCGGAGAGAGGCAAGTCTTGCTGCCCGCCACCCAGCCGCCCCCCTCCCCGTAGGCGGGAGACAATCAGACGCAACAGGGGTTCCATCAAAGCAGTTCCATTTTATTAATGCAGACTTATAGCTTATATAGGCAAGTGAAGGGGGGTTTTGCACGGGACTTCCTATAGATTACACAAATCAAGCTAAAGGTCAAGCAATCATCCACGAGTGCGGAAACCAGGGGAACCAACCAGAAATTTTGACCATCACTTAACAATTTAGATCACGCCCTCGTCTCTTCCTGTAGGCGCCATCTTAGCTCCAAACTGCAAACGTGTGTTTAAGCTTCTTTAAACAATGTGCTTAAGCTTCCTTTCACTCCCATTTCCCTTCACGTAGGCGCCATCTTAGCTCCGAACTGAAACAATGTGCTTAAGCTTCCTTATGCTTGCACTGGTCCTCTTTCAATTCAGAGCCCCACAGTTCTCCCTGTTTTTCTTATGCCAAATGACTCAGACTGAAAAGAATTAAGAGAATAAATCTGAATAAGCATCCTTTCATTGTATCCTCAAAATTAATTGATCCTAGCCCATAAAGCTAGAAAAGAAAAGAAAAAAAAAATCCCTCAATGGTTAGATTGAAATGTATTTTTTTTTTGAGCTATGTGGAATGTATGATGCAAAGAGATTTTGCCACTGCTACTATTAGCTAGTCACTGGTTTAGGCAGGACTGCTATGCACCCAGTTTCTCTGTACAGCACAACTAATTAAACACATGATGGATTGAAAAGATACTGTATTTTTTGTCATTGCATGTTTGCATTGATAAAACAGCTTAAAATTGTAAGTGATCTAACTCAGGATGTGAAGAAAGCATGACCACTGCACTTTGCAAACAATGTAGCATCTATCCTATAAAGACATTTTATATATAGACAGTCCAGCACAAAACATCGTATCATGAAGATTCCATTAGTGATATATTTTGTATATACATATTAAAGCAGGTTTTAATAAAATCTGAAAGTGATATTTCTGTTAGTTTCCTACACTCACTCATACCCACATACTGCATAAGGTAACATATTTAGTTGTGACGAGCTTTTCCAGATACAGCTCTCTGAGTGGTAAAGAACAGGTATCAACTCTTCTATACTTAATAAAAAAAGGCAGTCTTATTCATGATGTGATCAGGTTTTTTTGAAATGCATAGGATGCCAAAATTAGTATCTAGCACTTCACATCTCATGTGACTTCTGGAAAATTTTTTTACCTGTGCAAAAAGATAGATACTCAAGTAGAAGCCCTTCTGGTCCCCACCTTCTAATTAAATATATCATGTGATGTCACTACATAGAGAACTAGGATTTCTTCTCTTACCTAAACTGCCATATTTTACATGACAATAATAATTGGCAACTCCTCATTTCAGGAACCTACAGATGTAGTATTTAGCTCTGGAAAGACACCTTTAAATAAACAAACCAAAAAACCCTCTTAGTGTTCAGACATAAAACAGTGCTGTCCTAGAGAAGGTAAAGATGGGTGAGACCTGTGTACATTGGATGAAAAATAATCTACTGTTTAGGAAACTAAACAGTAGAGAGCTGCATAAAAGTACATAACTGCACAATTAGCTATGCTAATTTCTTTCCCGGATTTAGGATTATGTTATTTGTATTTCATATTCTATACTCAGTTTTAAAAAAGTGTTTTAAGGGAATTTGCATATTTTAAGTGTTGTTTTTGTTTTTCTTCTATAAGTAAATATTTTGGCTTATGTTTTGTATTATTTGGAGTGGTATGTCTATCTGGATTTGGTTTTGTATTTGGAGAGGCAGGAAAGACTAAAAAGTTTTGAAGGGCAGATGACAGCTGCCTGCTGACTTTGCTCACCACATAACAAGTCGGTAAGAAACACTGCAAGTGGATCAGAATATAAGAAGTGAATTGGCCTTCACTGAGAATATTTTTTATAATGTTTTATTGATCCTGACTTTTTCAAACTTCTCCAAATGCTTTATTACTTAATAACCTAAAGCTGCTTGCAAATGAATATACTAGTGTTGACTTAAAAACTATATACAACTTAAAAGCTGAGAGTTATTATTGGTGGGAATTTTTAGAACTTCAAGCCTGGGAGGCAGAATCTCAAGTAATTCCGAGAGAACTGCTTTGAGGGGACAAGGTGGGGAGTCAGGTTATATAGAAGTTTCACAACAAAGAGCAGGTAACTAGGGCATCAAAAGATTATTGTTAATTAGAGAAAGCATCTGGGCTCACTGAAATGTCATTGATAGGCACCTCAGCTATCTGGGATCAGTATCCTGTGTTTTTATATATTGGTTTTCCTCAGGGCTCACCATAGGAAGTGGCTACCGTCTGATGGCTGCTAGATGGCTGGTATTCTTTCCCTTCCCGAGTTTCCTCAGGGCTCACCAGCTTACCCTGGTGGTGGCTGTAGTCTCTAATGCCTGTGACATCCTTTGTTTACTGATATGACAAAAACCCCTCCATTTCACTGGAAAGCATTAAGAATTCAGTGCAAGGCTGTAGTTCCATCTTATTTTTTGTAACATTCCTCTCCATAAAGCTAAAGACATTTAGCACCTAGTTAAAGACCTTGTGTTGAGTCCCTTGGTAGGACTAAACTCCACTTAAATCAGAATATCCTTGCAGCTCTGTTTTGATGCTCTGTTTCAGGGAGTTTTGTTTGGTCCTTTCTGCACAATGGATTTCCAGTAGGATTATGTTATTTGTATTTCATATTCTATACTCAGTTTTAAAAAAGTGTTTTAAGGGAATTTGCATATTTTAAGTGTTGTTTTTGTTTTTCTTCTATAAGTAAATATTTTGGCTTATGTTTTGTATTATTTGGAGTGGTATGTCTATCTGGATTTGGTTTTGTATTTGGAGAGGCAGGAAAGACTAAAAAGTTTTGAAGGGCAGATGACAGCTGCCTGCTGACTTTGCTCACCACATAACAAGTCGGTAAGAAACACTGCAAGTGGATCAGAATATAAGAAGTGAATTGGCCTTCACTGAGAATATTTTTTATAATGTTTTATTGATCCTGACTTTTTCAAACTTCTCCAAATGCTTTATTACTTAATAACCTAAAGCTGCTTGCAAATGAATATACTAGTGTTGACTTAAAAACTATATACAACTTAAAAGCTGAGAGTTATTATTGGTGGGAATTTTTAGAACTTCAAGCCTGGGAGGCAGAATCTCAAGTAATTCCGAGAGAACTGCTTTGAGGGGACAAGGTGGGGAGTCAGGTTATATAGAAGTTTCACAACAAAGAGCAGGTAACTAGGGCATCAAAAGATTATTGTTAATTAGAGAAAGCATCTGGGCTCACTGAAATGTCATTGATAGGCACCTCAGCTATCTGGGATCAGTATCCTGTGTTTTTATATATTGGTTTTCCTCAGGGCTCACCATAGGAAGTGGCTACCGTCTGATGGCTGCTAGATGGCTGGTATTCTTTCCCTTCCCGAGTTTCCTCAGGGCTCACCAGCTTACCCTGGTGGTGGCTGTAGTCTCTAATGCCTGTGACATCCTTTGTTTACTGATATGACAAAAACCCCTCCATTTCACTGGAAAGCATTAAGAATTCAGTGCAAGGCTGTAGTTCCATCTTATTTTTTGTAACATTCCTCTCCATAAAGCTAAAGACATTTAGCACCTAGTTAAAGACCTTGTGTTGAGTCCCTTGGTAGGACTAAACTCCACTTAAATCAGAATATCCTTGCAGCTCTGTTTTGATGCTCTGTTTCAGGGAGTTTTGTTTGGTTACCTAGATTTACTGACTTTTGCATTGTATTAATGTCCCGAGTTACAAAAAAAGCAAAAATTAACAATCCCAACTCCCAATGATTTAGCAGCTTTCATTAATATGTATTAATAAGACATTGTTTTGATAAGCTTAATGGTAGAGAAATTTAATTTTCTTTTATTTTATAATTTATTCAGTGAAGAAGCTTTATAAAATGAAGATATATAATTTTCCTCCACCTTTGCAATGTTCTGTTTTTCCCTGTTAATAATTTTAATCCAATGTAAAACGCAGAAAAAAAAAATTTCTAAATATTTTCCAAATCCTCCTAATCCTTTGATCTACAGCCTCAGTTCTGTTATTTCTATGTTACTTGAATGGTGTGTGTTTTGTCAAATAACTTTAACTGAGGACGTCAGTTGAAGACCTGGACCAGATCTCTTGGTCCTTGTGATAGCAAGCAAAGAGTTGCAGACTACCACTTCAGGTTTAAGCTCAAAGTAAAGTTTACTAAAGCTTAGTTACACTCTCAGGAGAGTGGGCTGTTTTCATGAAGGAGAGAGGAGGCAAAGCCATGTGCAGATTTTATTATAATGATGGTATAATGAGTTTGGGTTTATTCTAGGTTAGGTGGTGCTATTAGTAAAGAACCTACCTGCCAGTGCAGTAGACCTAAGAGACTCAGGTTCCTTCCTTAGGTCAGGAAGTTCCCTGGAGGAGGGCATGACATTCCACTGTAGTATTCTTGCCTGGAATATCCTGGTGGCTTATAGTCCATAGGGTCACAATAAGTGAGACATGACTAAAAGCAACTTAACGCACGCACACACACATATACATAGCTTATACACCTGTCTGGTCTGGTCATGTGCAGCCCATGGATATTCCCTCATATTCTGTGCTCACTCTTTATCCAGATAAATTGCTCACCACTCAACCACAGTCACCATTTCAGGATGGAGGGTGGTCAGAGAGTTTCTGGAGGATTTCCCTGGTGGCTCAGATGGTAAAGAATCCACCTGCAGTGCAAGAGATCCAGGTTTGATCCCTGGGTCAGGAGGAGCCCTTGGAGAAGGTAATGGCAAACCTCTCCAGTATTCTTACCTGGAGAATTCCATGGACAGAAGAACCTGGCAGAGTACAGTCAGGGGTCACAAAAAGTCGGACACAACTGAGCAATAATCACTTATCAGTGTATAACTTGACTACTCCCCTCTTGTCTTTTTAGCACTTTGGCCTCCTTGTTGCTAATGTCTATCCAACAAGTGCCTACATACCTAAGTATGTCTATTCAGTATAATACTGTCCAGTGTGCTGTGAAGTAGTACTATCTGAGGTTTACATGTGGAGAACATGTTATATGTTAAGAGAGTTTAGTAGTTTACAAAAGTATCACAAGTAGTGAATGTGTGAATCTGAGCACTTCTACCATTTCTATCACACTCATTCTATACATTACCCATGTCCTAGATGTTTGCAATAGACTTATCAATACAGAATCCAGGATATGCTTTAAAACATTAGCCAGATAAAATAATTCTGCATAAATCCTTTTAATGGCTTCCCACCTCACTAACAGCCAAAAGCCAAACGCTGTACAATGATTCTCACGATCTGGCTCCTCTAAACCACCCTAATTTCATATCTCATACTCTCAAGTTGCTGGCAAATATCCTGATAATATCTGAGGCCTGAGATTGGAGCCAACATAGATAAACAGACCAAAGAAATATACCAAGACTTATACTTAGTAGCAGAGTTTACCAAGGATGTTTGGAATTAGATACCCTTAGGTCACATGGTGGGGATTCCCTGTAACACATCTAGTAAAAAATCCACCTACAATGCAGGAGGCCCCCATCCCCTGGAGAAGTGAAAGGCTACCAACTGCAGTATTCTTGCCTGGAAAATTCCCAGGCTTGTCCATGGGCTGGGAAGAGTCGGACACAACTGAGCGACTTTCACTTTCAGGTCACATGATGCTAAAAGTCAGACTGCAACTGTATTGTCAGTTTGTTCTCATTAGGGTGTTAAATCTTTGAAGTCCTTTTTAGGAGTGCTTATTCTTATGCAGATATATCTTATATCTTGGCGAGTAGAGGCTTGATATTTTTTTATTTCAATGCTACTTTTTGTTAGATAGTATATTATAAATAGTTATTCTACTGTCATGAATCATTTAGGACTTCTCTACTTTGATTCAGCATTGTTTTATTGCTTTAAGACAAAGAATATGGTTTTTAGTGGCTTTTTAACATATTTATATTCTGTTTCGTTGTGAAACAGTGTTTATTCCTAAATAAATGTCCTTTCTTTATGTATCAAAGAGAATATTATGAAACTTTCTATGAAGTAGATGTAAAAAATGTAAGAAAAGAGAAAAGGAAAAAAAACATAAAGATTAACTTTAATTTTTTTATTAATTATTTCTTATTATTTTAGAAATTTATTTTCAGAACTCTGCACAACTGAATAAGCTACCTTGTTAATTGCCCTTGCATAATCACTGAAATACTGAAGTTTAAATCAATTAGCTAGTGACCATTTTAAAAATGTTAATTCTGAGAATGTGGTATGTTCTCAATTCTTCAGCAGATAGCCAAAGTCCTTTGCCCATATTATAATAAGTTAATCATTAGAAATTTCAAAAAATATAATGAGCCTTAAATGTACTTCTATCTACCCATTTTGCTTAAATTTTCTCTCTACTCAAGCCTCTACTTTCTGGTAATTCCTCTATGCATTTAATTTGCTTGCTTTTGTAAATGTAATTAAGATTTTGGCAAATTTACAAAAGAAGCTGAAAAATTGCTGTGAACATAAAGGCAGACATAAAAAATAGCCATTTTGGTAAATTTGATAGAAGAGAGCCTAATCTACCAAGCTTTTCTTGGAAATAATGGATGGCAGAATGTAAGACATGCCTTCAGTCAGCTCTAATTGAAGATGTACATAAAACAAAGAATCTGGAAGCTGCCATTATGATTCTTTATACTTAGCAGCAAACACATACATTGGCGGTAAATAAACAGGGGCATAAGTCTGTGAAAGATAGGGTATAAATGAGCACTTTCTAGAATTTGATGTAGAAGAAGTAGTAGAATGGGAGAAGGACCATTTAGCACCATTTAGAATTTAGAAATTTAATGTGTTATTCTTTGCAAGAATATGCAGTATTTAGGGTGAGCTTTTTACAATGCTACTTTTTGTTAGATAGTATATTATAAATAGTTATTCTACTGTCATGAATCATTTAGGACTTCTCTACTTTGATTCAGCATTGTTTTATTGCTTTAAGACAAAGAATATGGTTTTTAGTGGCTTTTTAACATATTTATATTCTGTTTCGTTGTGAAACAGTGTTTATTCCTAAATAAATGTCCTTTCTTTATGTATCAAAGAGAATATTATGAAACTTTCTATGAAGTAGATGTAAAAAATGTAAGAAAAGAGAAAAGGAAAAAAAACATAAAGATTAACTTTAATTTTTTTATTAATTATTTCTTATTATTTTAGAAATTTATTTTCAGAACTCTGCACAACTGAATAAGCTACCTTGTTAATTGCCCTTGCATAATCACTGAAATACTGAAGTTTAAATCAATTAGCTAGTGACCTTTTTAAAAAATGTTAATTCTGAGAATGTGGTATGTTCTCAATTCTTCAGCAGATAGCCAAAGTCCTTTGCCCATATTATAATAAGTTAATCATTAGAAATTTCAAAAAATATAATGAGCCTTAAATGTACTTCTATCTACCCATTTTGCTTAAATTTTCTCTCTACTCAAGCCTCTACTTTCTGGTAATTCCTCTATGCATTTAATTTGCTTGCTTTTGTAAATGTAATTAAGATTTTGGCAAATTTACAAAAGAAGCTGAAAAATTGCTGTGAACATAAAGGCAGACATAAAAAATAGCCATTTTGGTAAATTTGATAGAAGAGAGCCTAATCTACCAAGCTTTTCTTGGAAATAATGGATGGCAGAATGTAAGACATGCCTTCAGTCAGCTCTAATTGAAGATGTACATAAAACAAAGAATCTGGAAGCTGCCATTATGATTCTTTATACTTAGCAGCAAACACATACATTGGCGGTAAATAAACAGGGGCATAAGTCTGTGAAAGATAGGGTATAAATGAGCACTTTCTAGAATTTGATGTAGAAGAAGTAGTAGAATGGGAGAAGGACCATTTAGCACCATTTAGAGATAATTTATATGAAACAATTTTGTTAGAAATGTGTTTACAGTAACAGTCCTGGGCTAGTTTATGAAGTCAGTAAACTTTTTTTGGGGGGTGGCCACTTCTATTGGTGACAAATGATAAATGAAAGCATTTATCTATTTTCATCCATCTTTGTTCTCTGGCCCATATGGGCCTCCCAATTGCAGTGGCTTCTGTCGCTGCAGAACACCGGCTTTGGGCGCATGTGCTCCAGAGCTCCGAATCGGTAGTTGGACACATCGGTCCAGCCGCTCCGCGGCACATGGCATCTTCTCAGGCCAGGGATCGAACCAGCACCCCTTGCACTGCAAGGTGGTGTCCTTACCCACTGGACCATCAGGGAAGCCCATCAGTAAATTTTTGACCTTAATTTATCTTCCTTTCTTGTGGTACAAGCTTGTGCACATCCTATATCTACTCTAGATCTGTGATACTTGTTCTGAGTCCCCCGTTTGAAGATAAAACGAGACAAGATTGACCACTTTGACCCACAGCCAGATGGGCAAAATCAGATAGTCAGCACCAAAAGTGCCTATACAGAAAGGATCATGCACCATTAATAGGGTGCTAAGACATGGCTGGTAATGTTGTTGAAATGGGACCCCTTCTAGGGCCTGAGTGTGGGCTCTTGTCTAATACCCACTAATGAATTGTCTGAGGAGACACATGTGCTGACAAAGCAGGAGACTTTATTGAGAAGGAGTGCCTGGGTATAGAGCAAGAGGGTTATGGAACTCAGGAGGACTGCTTTTGTCACATAGTGGGCAGTCTAGGATTTTATGGTAATAAGATTAGTTTCCAGGTTGTCTCTGGCAAATCATTCTGACTCAGGTTACTTCTAGTGGTGCACACATTGTTCAGTCAAGATAGATTAGGTTGGTAGAACATGTGGCATCTTCTTTTGACCTTTTCCAAATTCTTCTGGTTGGTAGCAGCTTGTTCTGTGTTGTTTATCAGGGCCTCCTGTTGTATGATAACTCATGCAAGTGGGGCCTGAACAGTGTGAGTGATTTATTCAGTGTTTCCCTTAACAGTAATATAATAGAATAAAGAAAATTGTATTTCCCTAACTCCTCTAAGGTAGAGTGAACTGCATCTTAAACTAGTTGCCTTATGGGTTCCACTAGCCACTGGGCTTTTGTTTAGATAAAAACTTTGGGCTAGTACCAAATATCTTTGAATAATGATGGGAGACAAACCCTTTTATTCTCTTTTCCTCTCCAACATGACATTCAAACTGTCCTGGAAATAGATGTTTCAAATATACTGAAAGAACTTCATTTTAAAGTGGTTCCAAATTTTAGCCTTTTTATAGAACTCCAGTGTCTATTCCATCCATGTCTGAATTCTTCTCACCTCTGGCACTTTGCATCCTCCTTGCTTCTTTTACCCTGTCTCCTTGTCCTTCATCTCTAATGTACCATGTGTACACACACACATAAATCTATAGAGATTTTTATCATATGTATGTTCATTGTTTTATCTCCAATGCTTAAAATAGTAATGGCATACTGTAGGCACTCAATAAGAAAAATAATAAATACTTATAATAAATATTTGTTGGACGAATTGATGGAAATGCATATTACTAGAGATGACTAGGAGCAAGCTGTAGATTTGGAAAGCATCTAATGCTGCAGAAATGTTCCAAAGTTTTTCTGTTTTAAAATCTTGTAATTTAAGGTACTCAGACAATTCCCTTTATAGATCTCATCTCATGCTAGCATTTGTAAAGTTTACAAAGGTCACAGAGTACATGTTGATCAGTTTCTAAGTCTGTTGTCATTGAGTTGTCCTGTTGTCCTTGTGCTTCATTGTGGTGACAGCCAGGCCATCCAAGTCATTGTCCATATGGGCAGGGCAATTGTCACATGGTCCAGAGAAGATCAGAATGTACTGTATTTCAGGATAGAGAAATTGACTGGGCTGAACATGGTGAGATACTTCTCCGAACTCATTGTCACTCAAATAATTTCTTCTACCATGAGAATTTTAGGTTATACAAGCTGAATTTAGAAAAGGCAGAGGAACTAGAGATCAAAATGCTAACACCTGTTGGATCATAGAGAAAAGCAACAGAATTTCTGAAAAAAAAATATTTTTCATTGACTATGCTAAAGCCTTTGATTGTGTGGATCACAACAAACTGGAAAGTTCTTAAAGACATGGGAATATCAGACCACCTTACCAGCCTCCTGAGAGACCTGTATCCTGGTCAAGAAGCAGGAGTTAGAACCAGACATAGAGAAATGGACTGGTTCAAAATTGGGAAAGGTGTATGACAATTCACACTTATTTTAACTTCTATCCAGAATGCATCATAAGAAATGCCAGGCTAGATGAAAGCTGGAATCAAGATTGCCTGGAGAAATATCAGCAACCTCAGATATGCAGATGATACTACTCTGCTGGCAGAAAGCAAAGAGGAACTAAAGGCCTCTTGATGAGGATGAAGGAGGAGAGGGAAAAAGCTGGCTTAAAAATCAACATTTAGGAGCTTCCTTGTTGGTCCAGTGGGTAAGGACACCGCTTTGCATCCAAGGAGCACCAGTTTGATCCCGGGCCTGGGAAGATCCCATGTGCCGTGGAATGGCTGGACTTATGTGAACTGCTACCGAGCCGGAGCTCTGGAGCACATGTGCCCAGAGCTGGTGCTCTGCAGTGACAGAGGCCACTGTGTTGGGAGGCCCACACAGGCCAAAGAACAAAGATGGATGAAAACCGATAAATGAAAGACCAATAGATGTGCCCCCTCCAAAAAACCCTCAACATTCAAAAACCAAGATCATGGCTATCTCATGGCAAATAGAAGGGTAAAGTGAAAACGTGACAGTAAAAAAATTTTCAACAAAGTAATTTAAGGTACTCAGACATTTCGTCTATCTCATGCTATTTTAAAAAGTTTTCTTTAAGTCTGTTGTCATTGAGTTGTCCTGTTGTCCTTGTGCTTCATTGTGGTGACAGCCAGGCCATCCAAGTCATTGTCCATATGGGCAGGGCAATTGTCACATGGTCCAGAGAAGATCAGAATGTACTGTATTTCAGGATAGAGAAATTGACTGGGCTGAACATGGTGAGATACTTCTCCGAACTCATTGTCACTCAAATAATTTCTTCTACCATGAGAATTTTAGGTTATACAAGCTGAATTTAGAAAAGGCAGAGGAACTAGAGATCAAAATGCTAACACCTGTTGGATCATAGAGAAAAGCAACAGAATTTCTGAAAAAAAAATATTTTTCATTGACTATGCTAAAGCCTTTGATTGTGTGGATCACAACAAACTGGAAAGTTCTTAAAGACATGGGAATATCAGACCACCTTACCAGCCTCCTGAGAGACCTGTATCCTGGTCAAGAAGCAGGAGTTAGAACCAGACATAGAGAAATGGACTGGTTCAAAATTGGGAAAGGTGTATGACAATTCACACTTATTTTAACTTCTATCCAGAATGCATCATAAGAAATGCCAGGCTAGATGAAAGCTGGAATCAAGATTGCCTGGAGAAATATCAGCAACCTCAGATATGCAGATGATACTACTCTGCTGGCAGAAAGCAAAGAGGAACTAAAGGCCTCTTGATGAGGATGAAGGAGGAGAGGGAAAAAGCTGGCTTAAAAATCAACATTTAGGAGCTTCCTTGTTGGTCCAGTGGGTAAGGACACCGCTTTGCATCCAAGGAGCACCAGTTTGATCCCGGGCCTGGGAAGATCCCATGTGCCGTGGAATGGCTGGACTTATGTGAACTGCTACCGAGCCGGAGCTCTGGAGCACATGTGCCCAGAGCTGGTGCTCTGCAGTGACAGAGGCCACTGTGTTGGGAGGCCCACACAGGCCAAAGAACAAAGATGGATGAAAACCGATAAATGAAAGACCAATAGATGTGCCCCCTCCAAAAAACCCTCAACATTCAAAAAACCAAGATCATGGCACCCAGTCCCATCATCTCATGGCAAATAGAAGGGTAAAAAGTGAAAACAGTGACAGACCTTATTTTGTCAGACTCCAAAATCAACTTTGAACAGGAATTGCAGCCATGAAATTAAAAGACACTTATTATTTGGAAGGAAAGCTATGGCAAACCTAGACAGTGTATTAAAAAGCAGAGACATAACTTTGCTGACAAAGGTCCATATAGTCAAAGTTACGGTTTTCCCAGTAGTCATGTATGGTGAGTTGAACTATAAAGAAGGCTAAGTGCTGAAGAACTGATGCTTTTGAATGTTCTGGAGAAGATTCTTGAGAGTCCCTTGGACAGCAAGCAGATCAAGCCAGTCAATCCTAAAGGAAGTCAACCCTGAATATTCATTGGAAGAAATGATGCTGAAGCTGAAGTTCCAGTAGTTTGGCCACCTGATGCACAGAGCTGATTCATTGGAAAAGATCCTGATACTGAGAAAGATTGAGGATAGGAAGAGAAGGATGTGGCAGAGGATAAGATGATTGGATGGTATCACAGACTCAGTGGTCATGAGTTTGAGCAAACTCTAGGAGGTGGTGAGGGATAGGGGGTCCTGGAATGTTACAGTCCATAGGGTAACAAAGATTCAAACACAATTTAGTGACTGAACAACAACCATGAGAAGAACTGTGTATGATAGGGGAAGGGACAGAATATTGGTTATAGAACAGCCAAGGCTCATAGATATTTCAAGACAGAAAAATGGTCATCACCACTCTTCCTGATCATGCAGTCTTCCCCAGCCTTTCTGAGACATTGGGGTGAATTATTTAATTTGTAGTTATACAGAGACATAGTTCTCATTCGGTGGGGGGAGACAATCAATAGAAGAGTTTTTTGAGGAGTAGATTACTATCCTATTCACACACATAGTAATCTGTTCCTCAAGACTAAACATTTTTGTGTTTGTTTTATTTCTCTTTCAAGCACCGTTGAGTAGTTTAATATTTGACCTGACAGTATGTGCCCTAGATAATATCATTAAGTATGATTTTTTACCTTAGATAAAACTGTTAATTTCTATTCTGTTTCGCATAGCATCCTAGATGCAGGCAGATACTTTACTGAGCCACCAGGGAAGCTCCAAGAATACTGAACTTGGTTGCCATTCCCTTTTCCAGGGTATTTTTCCAACCTAGGAATCAAACTTGGGTCTCCTGCCTTGCAGGCAGATTCTTTAACATCTAAGCCACCAGAGAAGCTCATAAAATGTGGGGGGAGGGCTAAAGGGCCCTTTTGTCACAGGTAGAATTTATAGTAATCTAAGCACCTTTGATCATATTATCCCTGCTCTAAGGCATATTTTCCTCTTCTGTGTCCACTGGGTTAGTTTTCATTCACTTTTTACTTTTCAGTTTAGGTAGCATTTCCTACAAAGTGCCTTTTATGAACCTCTTTGACTTGTTAGTTGCCTCTCCTATTTGACCTTCCTCTTGCTGCCCTGGCCCTTAGCAGATTATACTTCTTTCAAAACGGTATTTATCTTGTAGGAGTAAAATTTAGTTTCATTGTCTGACTATCTTCCTGAATTATATACCTTATGAAGACATGTTTTTATCATATCTGCCTTGTTCAGTATTTTATCTCCAATTATTTGTGTAATATCAGTTCCTTTCAGACATTTTGTCAAAATGGATGAATGATTGATTCCAAGGAAGAGAAATTGTTAAGTCGTCCAGGCATGAGCCTTTAAATTTTACATTTTGAAAATTCACAGGCTGTTCAGATTGCTTACTACTACTTACAGGTGACTGCTAAAGAACTGTACATTCAGGTTGCTGCTTGTGAGAGGGCTAACTCCACCCTGGAAATGCCCAGCTCTGCCGCCTTTAAACCTGACTGGGGACAGCTCTTTTCCTTTTATTTGCCATCTGAGTGATGGCATTTAGAGGTAAATAATCAGAGGAGGGCCTACTGTAGGGCTTTTTAATGTAGAGTTTATGGAAATCCCTTAAATTGTATACAGAATAGTACAAAATGATGTTATTTCCTGATGAGAGTAAATTTCTGACAATACCCCAACTGAAAGGAGTGCTTTAGCTTCATGTGACCTGTTATCATTCCTGGGAATCCTCTGAGGTTTGGGGCTCTTGTCTAGAATAAATCCTCTGCACATATTTCTCAATAAACTGTGACAGTGGTAGGCATCTGATTGAAGATTGGAGATCTTTGATTGTTGAAGTATCAGTCAATTTCCTTTTTTCCTGTAATTATAGAACCAATAATAGACCACAAGGAATAATAATGAATTAAAGCAAGAACAATAAGTCTAGGGAATGACAAATTTGAGCAAGGACAGATGTGGGAACGTGAGCCCAAAGGCCAGTTCAAGATTATAGCTATCATGGCTTGAACTAATAGAAAGGCCAGGAAAAGACAAACATATTCATTGAAGGCCTAATAATTGTATGAACATTTGACTAGGCTGACAGAAGTGGGTAGGTGCTTCACTGAAAGACCTGTAGAATTATATCTCTTTCTCATCTTTGCAGATGAGACTCTCTGTTACTCAGAATTATAAAGATTTTTAGATAAAAGCCTTTTATTTTCTTACATTTAAAGGGATAAGGCCAAATTTTTTTGAAAATATGACATTGTGCTAGGTCTAAGAGTATGATTATAACAGTGATAATGATGATGATTGCTAGCAATCAGAGTTCATTAGGTGCCAAGAATTTTTATCAAGTGGTTTATATGATTTATATAATTCTAAGAATAACTCTATGAGGACTATTGTTGCCTTTATTTACAAATAAATGTACTAAGTTACAGAGAATTTAGGTTAGTAATCTAAAAACAAATGGCAGTACCAGGATTTTAAACTGTTATTGTTCTTTAGTTGCTCAGTCATGTCTGACTCTCTACAAGTCCATGGACCATAGGCCATCAGGCTCCTCTGTCCATGGCAATTTAGTCAAGAATACTGGAGTGGAGCGAGTTGCCTTTTCATTCTCCAGGGGATCTTCCCGACCCAGAGATTGAACCTGCGTCTTCTGCATTGGCAAGCAGATTCTGCAGGATTCTTAACTAAGCAGTTAGAGTCTAGAGACCAATTTCTTAGGCATATAGGTGTGAATAAAAGTACATTCTGAATGAAGAAATATCATGAACAGAAACAACCCAAGATTCTTTCTGTGAAAGACATAATACAAATTTAGCAGGAACGTAAGGCTGGGCGAAGAACAGTGAGTGTGTAAATTAAGTTGTAAAAAATTTGGGGCCAGTTTCAGAGGCTTTTGTCATACTAAATTATTTACACTTGTGGATGTCGAATGTGAAGCATGATACGAGGGGAAAGTATGAGTTGAGGAATTAGCAATGTAATCAGTATTTCCCAGAGAAGGGTCCTCAGAAAGGCAAGTGAAGAATAGACTCAGTATTATTTTTCTTAAAGTTTCAAAAGTAGGAAGAACTTTGTAATAAAATAAGAGGCACAAAATTCAAAGATGGGGCTATCATATCAGTAATTCTTGAACTAATAGAAAGGCCAGGGAAACTAAGGCCTAAATTTTTTTGACCAGAAGTGGGTAGGTGCTTCACTGAAAGACCTGTAGAATTATATCTCTTTCTCATCTTTGCAGATGAGACTCTCTGTTACTCAGAATTATAAAGATTTTTAGATAAAAGCCTTTTATTTTCTTACATTTAAAGGGATAAGGCCAAATTTTTTTGAAAATATGACATTGTGCTAGGTCTAAGAGTATGATTATAACAGTGATAATGATGATGATTGCTAGCAATCAGAGTTCATTAGGTGCCAAGAATTTTTATCAAGTGGTTTATATGATTTATATAATTCTAAGAATAACTCTATGAGGACTATTGTTGCCTTTATTTACAAATAAATGTACTAAGTTACAGAGAATTTAGGTTAGTAATCTAAAAACAAATGGCAGTACCAGGATTTTAAACTGTTATTGTTCTTTAGTTGCTCAGTCATGTCTGACTCTCTACAAGTCCATGGACCATAGGCCATCAGGCTCCTCTGTCCATGGCAATTTAGTCAAGAATACTGGAGTGGAGCGAGTTGCCTTTTCATTCTCCAGGGGATCTTCCCGACCCAGAGATTGAACCTGCGTCTTCTGCATTGGCAAGCAGATTCTGCAGGATTCTTAACTAAGCAGTTAGAGTCTAGAGACCAATTTCTTAGGCATATAGGTGTGAATAAAAGTACATTCTGAATGAAGAAATATCATGAACAGAAACAACCCAAGATTCTTTCTGTGAAAGACATAATACAAATTTAGCAGGAACGTAAGGCTGGGCGAAGAACAGTGAGTGTGTAAATTAAGTTGTAAAAAATTTGGGGCCAGTTTCAGAGGCTTTTGTCATACTAAATTATTTACACTTGTGGATGTCGAATGTGAAGCATGATACGAGGGGAAAGTATGAGTTGAGGAATTAGCAATGTAATCAGTATTTCCCAGAGAAGGGTCCTCAGAAAGGCAAGTGAAGAATAGACTCAGTATTATTTTTCTTAAAGTTTCAAAAGTAGGAAGAACTTTGTAATAAAATAAGAGGCACAAAATTCAAAGATGGGGCTATCATATCAGTAATTCTTGAGATACAGATAATGTGAAATTTATTTAAATATTTCTTTTAGGAAACAAAAATTGTGACACTTTTGGAAATGGACAGAAAGGTTATTGGGTGTCTTTTCCATAGTCTGTTGGTCATTGTCTAGTGCATTCTTTTAGGGGTATCTGAATCTGCATAGATTTGTGCCTTTAACTGTCTCCGACATATTTTACACCATTATAAATTGTACAAAATAGTAATGCAAATGATTATCTATAGCAATAGAGTTGAATTTTGTCTGATGGAGATGCAACTTTTTAATTGCCTTATATAGAGAACATTATTACAGCATTTAACAGACTATTTCAACTTTCTTTATTGCATATGTGTCTATTCTTTCAGTTCTTCTTTGGATTTTATTTTTACATTTTACTCATTCTCTTATTAATTAATATGATTAATTTGATATGTATACATTTTATATTCATATGTATGATTTTCCTTTGTAAAAATGATCATTTATATTTTCAACCATTCAGCTTTTTAATTAGTATTGAAAATTTGCTTACTCTAGAATACAACTCTTGTTATTGCTATTATTACTGGCTTGTTTTGCTGATGATCATCAGGTAAATATTGAAAATAATGACAGTATTATTAGTAGTTAGTATTCATTGTACATGAGCTCCAGAAACATTTTAATACATTATCTGATTTAATTATCACAAAATAGAATGCAATAGATACTGTCATTAGAATGCCTATTATTTTAGTTTGTTTTATATGAAAGTATAGTTGATTTATAACATTGTACAAATCTCTACTGTACAATAAGGTGAGTCAGTTAAACACATAAAGCATTTGAGAACGTAAGGCTGGGCGAAGAACAGTGAGTGTGTAAATTAAGTTGTAAAAAATTTGGGGCCAGTTTCAGAGGCTTTTGTCATACTAAATTATTTACACTTGTGGATGTCGAATGTGAAGCATGATACGAGGGGAAAGTATGAGTTGAGGAATTAGCAATGTAATCAGTATTTCCCAGAGAAGGGTCCTCAGAAAGGCAAGTGAAGAATAGACTCAGTATTATTTTTCTTAAAGTTTCAAAAGTAGGAAGAACTTTGTAATAAAATAAGAGGCACAAAATTCAAAGATGGGGCTATCATATCAGTAATTCTTGAGATACAGATAATGTGAAATTTATTTAAATATTTCTTTTAGGAAACAAAAATTGTGACACTTTTGGAAATGGACAGAAAGGTTATTGGGTGTCTTTTCCATAGTCTGTTGGTCATTGTCTAGTGCATTCTTTTAGGGGTATCTGAATCTGCATAGATTTGTGCCTTTAACTGTCTCCGACATATTTTACACCATTATAAATTGTACAAAATAGTAATGCAAATGATTATCTATAGCAATAGAGTTGAATTTTGTCTGATGGAGATGCAACTTTTTAATTGCCTTATATAGAGAACATTATTACAGCATTTAACAGACTATTTCAACTTTCTTTATTGCATATGTGTCTATTCTTTCAGTTCTTCTTTGGATTTTATTTTTACATTTTACTCATTCTCTTATTAATTAATATGATTAATTTGATATGTATACATTTTATATTCATATGTATGATTTTCCTTTGTAAAAATGATCATTTATATTTTCAACCATTCAGCTTTTTAATTAGTATTGAAAATTTGCTTACTCTAGAATACAACTCTTGTTATTGCTATTATTACTGGCTTGTTTTGCTGATGATCATCAGGTAAATATTGAAAATAATGACAGTATTATTAGTAGTTAGTATTCATTGTACATGAGCTCCAGAAACATTTTAATACATTATCTGATTTAATTATCACAAAATAGAATGCAATAGATACTGTCATTAGAATGCCTATTATTTTAGTTTGTTTTATATGAAAGTATAGTTGATTTATAACATTGTACAAATCTCTACTGTACAATAAGGTGAGTCAGTTAAACACATAAATTAACTCTTTAAAAATTTATTCCTCATTACAGTTTGTCATAGGCTATTGAATATAGTTCTCTGTGGTGTATAGTAGAACCTCATTGTTTATTCATATGTTGTAAATGTAACAGTTTGCATCTACCAACCCCAAACTCCCAACCTCTCCCCTCCTCTCCATCCCTTTGACAACCACATGCCTATTTTCTGTGAGTCTATTTTGTAGATAGGTTCATTTGTGTCATATTTTAGACAAAATGTCTATTTTATACAGAATTTAGTCTTTAAATTGTGTAATACCGTGTAACAAATAAATGAGAGTCAGGACTGAAACTCAGCTCTAGGTAAATAGCAATTTTAGGCTTTAACAATTAGACCACATCTTCTTTGTAACTTTGATGAAACTTTAATCCACAGGCCCACTCTCAGAGCAGTCCTAGTTCTAATGAACAAGTTGTCCAACGATGACAAATGAATTCAGTATAGCTGATTAAGTCATTTTGATTTACTCCATCCATGCATAATGCCACTACAACAAACCAATGCATCTTTATACTCCAGTGTTAATTAGAATTATTTCAACTAGAGTAGCTAGAAAAACATTCAAACTAGTTTAAGTTAAAAAAAAAAAAAAAGTGAAATAAATTCTTGTTCATTACACTGGAAAGCCAATGGGATCAGCTGGCCCACACAGTATGACTGATTGAAAGAGATGAAAATAATGTTTTGGGGGTTTTTCTTTTATCTCTTGCCTCAATTTCTCTGTATGGACTCATCCTCTCTAGTTTAAAAGGGCTAGTGATATGCCATTAAGGGAGATGCTGCATTCAGCCTGAATTTGCTTATAATTCCAGAAAAGGAAGAGACATCTTTGATGGTAGTTCTGGGAGAACATTCAAAGGAGGCTTCTGGCAACACATTCTGCTAGATTGTCTACACATTCTACAACACGTTCTACGAGATTGTCTGATGTACTTCCGCTACATTTTCAATTTATTCAATTTACTTGAATAATTTCCTTCCCTAAGTCTTAACCCAAATGTGTGGATACAAAGGTTTCTTGTTTTTCTTTTCTTTCTATCCTCTCTTTCATTCTACCTGAAAACATTTCAAATAAACCACCAAAATGGCAGTAGAAATTTTAATAAAGAATAAGAATAAGAACACGAATGAAAAACTAGTAAAAAATTAACATATAGGGACCTCCCTACTTTTTTTCCATGTAGGGGGATAGTTTGAATTTCTGTGTTTCCCTTAACATTTACAGTGGGGGGGAGGAATATTCAAGGCAGCTGTGGTGCCAGCTGAAAAAAAAATATGAAGATTACATTTAAAGTGGTTTGGAGTTGAGAGGGAGCATTGAGCTGTGTTGACAAATCAAAGTTCTGCTTTTTAATTTGATATTAATCTGTCAGAGCAACTGTTTATTTTTAAACAATTTTTAATGACTCTGCCTTAGTCTGTTCCCAATATCAGATGAATATATCCAGAGTCCTTTGATGCAGGTTGGGTTAATTAGTTGTACATCAGTGATACTTACACTTAAGATAAAATACACTTATAATGTTACTATAAGTTAATTATTACCTCCCTATACATCCAGCTTCCAACCTTAAGTCTTAATATTTTAGCACTTGTATTTTCCTGACAAAAATTGTCTGAACTGAATGATGTCGGGTTTTGTTGCTGCTGTTGTTGTTGTTGTTCAGTCACTAAGTCATGTCTGATTCTTTTCGACCCCATGGACTGCAGCACGTGGGGCTTCTCTGTCCTCCATTTTCTTCAGGAGTTTGCTCACATTCGTGTCCATTGAGTTGGTGATGTCAGGTTTAGATAATTCTGAATCATCTGAGCTTGGAAATATGGTGGATCTAAACTATTTTCCTTCACAGAGGACTTTTAAAAGTTTGGATCGCGAACACCGTTGGGCTGATATGCCATTAAGGGAGATGCTGCATTCAGCCTGAATTTGCTTATAATTCCAGAAAAGGAAGAGACATCTTTGATGGTAGTTCTGGGAGAACATTCAAAGGAGGCTTCTGGCAACACATTCTGCTAGATTGTCTACACATTCTACAACACGTTCTACGAGATTGTCTGATGTACTTCCGCTACATTTTCAATTTATTCAATTTACTTGAATAATTTCCTTCCCTAAGTCTTAACCCAAATGTGTGGATACAAAGGTTTCTTGTTTTTCTTTTCTTTCTATCCTCTCTTTCATTCTACCTGAAAACATTTCAAATAAACCACCAAAATGGCAGTAGAAATTTTAATAAAGAATAAGAATAAGAACACGAATGAAAAACTAGTAAAAAATTAACATATAGGGACCTCCCTACTTTTTTTCCATGTAGGGGGATAGTTTGAATTTCTGTGTTTCCCTTAACATTTACAGTGGGGGGGAGGAATATTCAAGGCAGCTGTGGTGCCAGCTGAAAAAAAAATATGAAGATTACATTTAAAGTGGTTTGGAGTTGAGAGGGAGCATTGAGCTGTGTTGACAAATCAAAGTTCTGCTTTTTAATTTGATATTAATCTGTCAGAGCAACTGTTTATTTTTAAACAATTTTTAATGACTCTGCCTTAGTCTGTTCCCAATATCAGATGAATATATCCAGAGTCCTTTGATGCAGGTTGGGTTAATTAGTTGTACATCAGTGATACTTACACTTAAGATAAAATACACTTATAATGTTACTATAAGTTAATTATTACCTCCCTATACATCCAGCTTCCAACCTTAAGTCTTAATATTTTAGCACTTGTATTTTCCTGACAAAAATTGTCTGAACTGAATGATGTCGGGTTTTGTTGCTGCTGTTGTTGTTGTTGTTCAGTCACTAAGTCATGTCTGATTCTTTTCGACCCCATGGACTGCAGCACGTGGGGCTTCTCTGTCCTCCATTTTCTTCAGGAGTTTGCTCACATTCGTGTCCATTGAGTTGGTGATGTCAGGTTTAGATAATTCTGAATCATCTGAGCTTGGAAATATGGTGGATCTAAACTATTTTCCTTCACAGAGGACTTTTAAAAAGTTTGGATCAAGTAAGTGATATGACCAAGGAGATATTTTAGGCAGAATAATGTGCTTGAGAGAAGAATGAACTGGAGAAGGGGAAACTACATGAAAGGCAGACTAGTTAACAAACTGTGCGAATAATAGGCAAAAGGTCATGCTATTTGTTTTCTTAATTTTACAGAGGGGCTTGAAAAGAGGGCATTAATATGAAAGATGTGCTGGAAATATTAATACATTGACAGGACTGGAGAAATAACTAAATGGGGTTTCAGTGGCAAGTATATCAAAGATAATTTTCTAACTTTGAGCTTAAGTGACAAGGATAGATGGTGGTTCTTTTCATTTTGGCATAAAACGTAACTATTTTTCTCATTCTTTATAAAATATGAAATACAGGTGTTGAGTAATATTCTCTTGCAAAGTTAAAATTTGTTACCTCTATATGTAAAATTCCCATGATTCTCTATTACTTGGGGGAAAAAGTTGTATCTTACTCTTTGATGGCAAATCTGTGGCCAGGAGTCAGATACGCACATGCATTCATGCAAATAGAAACAGCATGAATTAACAGCAGGAGAGTTTTATGAACAAGATTCTTAGTACATTTTTGCTTGAGAGCACTAATAAATCAGTACTGTAGAAAACCTCTGTTCTGATAAACCACCTCCCCTCAAGGTAATGTGGGTGCTTTCCTCATTTATTACTTGCCTAGGCTTTAACCTTTGTAACTTCCCGTGAGTCAACTTACAATTCCAGTTTTAGTATGATGATTTATGTATCATATTATTAAATATTCAGTATAAAATGTACTTTTTACTCAGTATCCCCTGAAGTCATTTCAGCTAGAGGTTTTTATTTTTTTTCACTCTGTCTATCTTTAAATCTTAAATTAAGGTTGTTAATAATAGAGGAATAAAAGGGCATTTTCCCCTCTTTCAGCCTCTTAGGATATTTTCTTTGTAGGTACAAAAAGGAGAAAATCTTACTTTACCTTTTTTGTAGAGATGGAAGGCCTGCTCTGTAATTCAGGTTCAAATCCATAAGTAGTTTCTCACCATGACCCGTTCCTGTCCATTGTTTTTGTCAGGTTTAGATAATTCTGAATCATCTGAGCTTGGAAATATGGTGGATCTAAACTATTTTCCTTCACAGAGGACTTTTAAAAAGTTTGGATCAAGTAAGTGATATGACCAAGGAGATATTTTAGGCAGAATAATGTGCTTGAGAGAAGAATGAACTGGAGAAGGGGAAACTACATGAAAGGCAGACTAGTTAACAAACTGTGCGAATAATAGGCAAAAGGTCATGCTATTTGTTTTCTTAATTTTACAGAGGGGCTTGAAAAGAGGGCATTAATATGAAAGATGTGCTGGAAATATTAATACATTGACAGGACTGGAGAAATAACTAAATGGGGTTTCAGTGGCAAGTATATCAAAGATAATTTTCTAACTTTGAGCTTAAGTGACAAGGATAGATGGTGGTTCTTTTCATTTTGGCATAAAACGTAACTATTTTTCTCATTCTTTATAAAATATGAAATACAGGTGTTGAGTAATATTCTCTTGCAAAGTTAAAATTTGTTACCTCTATATGTAAAATTCCCATGATTCTCTATTACTTGGGGGAAAAAGTTGTATCTTACTCTTTGATGGCAAATCTGTGGCCAGGAGTCAGATACGCACATGCATTCATGCAAATAGAAACAGCATGAA
The DNA here is from genome assembly GCA_022376925.1 of Tragulus kanchil. Lineage (NCBI taxonomy): Eukaryota > Metazoa > Chordata > Mammalia > Artiodactyla > Tragulidae > Tragulus > Tragulus kanchil. The sequence continues at coordinate 235,592,939 of JAIOJX010000004.1, read as the reverse complement.
TTAACAGCAGGAGAGTTTTATGAACAAGATTCTTAGTACATTTTTGCTTGAGAGCACTAATAAATCAGTACTGTAGAAAACCTCTGTTCTGATAAACCACCTCCCCTCAAGGTAATGTGGGTGCTTTCCTCATTTATTACTTGCCTAGGCTTTAACCTTTGTAACTTCCCGTGAGTCAACTTACAATTCCAGTTTTAGTATGATGATTTATGTATCATATTATTAAATATTCAGTATAAAATGTACTTTTTACTCAGTATCCCCTGAAGTCATTTCAGCTAGAGGTTTTTTAATTTTTTTTCACTCTGTCTATCTTTAAATCTTAAATTAAGGTTGTTAATAATAGAGGAATAAAAGGGCATTTTTTCCCCCTCTTTTAGCCTCTTAGGATATTTTCTTTGTAGGTACAAAAAGGAGAAAATCTTACTTTACCTTTTTTGTAGAGATGGAAGGCCTGCTCTGTAATTCAGGTTCAAATCCATAAGTAGTTTCTCACCATGACCCTTTAACTGATCTCTGGGCTGAGATCAGCTGTGGAGCTGAGTAAGTGCCTTTAAAATAATTTATTAAGTTAATAATGACCATAAAGTAAAATATAGGTGTTGTATTTGGGTAACAAGCAAAAATTGACTGTCTTAGGTGAGCCACCTTAAATTAGCAATATTTCTATTCATTTTGTATTCGTTATTAGCTGGCCAATTTTACTCAGTTGATCTAGGAATCTTGTAATTTTGATATGATACTAATAATGTTGCCATGTATTCAGAGCTTACTATTGTTCAGGTTCTGTGTTTAAAACAACTAAGACTCAAAGAAATGAGCTTGCTCAAGATTGTATAATTTAAAAGTGAAGGCATTTTATCTGATGTCAAAGGCCACACTCTTAACCACTATACTAAGATTACTTGTTGACGCTTTTATTTTTTTCCACTTCCGATAAGTGGCCAAATTTATGCTTTAGATGAAGTTTAAATGCAGTGATTTATTTTCAGTCTATCTCTTATGTATTATCCAGTGTCCTGTTTATGCTTCTTCTGGTCCATAAACCATACATGTCACAATGTCAGTTTTAATAGTAGACATGAATAGGTCAATAAAACTCTTATTCTGCTTTGAAAATTTCAACTTCAAGAAAATATTATTTTAATGAGAATTTATGAAAAAGAATAAAATTATTGATGGGTGAACAAATGTCACTTCTATAAAGACATTACAGTTGGTGCTTTGCCCATGAACTGTTGCTAATATTTACAAATGCTAGACTTGCACAGGAAAAAAGAGAGGAACTTCTGCATTAACTCAAAAAAATTTCAATTTGAGATATTAATAATAGGTGTCAGAGTGAGTAAAGATTGATAACTGATACTATTTTTATAGGTCTGAGAAATAGCTTTATCCATACCTAACTATATGGTAGACTAGAATCTTAAATTAAGGTTGTTAATAATAGAGGAATAAAAGGGCATGTTTTCCCCCTCTTTTAGCCTCTTAGGATATTTTCTTTGTAGGTACAAAAAGGAGAAAATCTTACTTTACCTTTTTTGTAGAGATGGAAGGCCTGCTCTGTAATTCAGGTTCAAATCCATAAGTAGTTTCTCACCATGACCCTTTAACTGATCTCTGGGCTGAGATCAGCTGTGGAGCTGAGTAAGTGCCTTTAAAATAATTTATTAAGTTAATAATGACCATAAAGTAAAATATAGGTGTTGTATTTGGGTAACAAGAAAAAATTGACTGTCTTAGGTGAGCCACCTTAAATTAGCAATATTTCTATTCATTTTGTATTCGTTATTAGCTGGCCAATTTTACTCAGTTGATCTAGGAATCTTGTAATTTTGATATGATACTAATAATGTTGCCATGTATTCAGAGCTTACTATTGTTCAGGTTCTGTGTTTAAAACAACTAAGACTCAAAGAAATGAGCTTGCTCAAGATTGTATAATTTAAAAGTGAAGGCATTTTATCTGATGTCAAAGGCCACACTCTTAACCACTATACTAAGATTACTTGTTGACGCTTTTATTTTTTTCCACTTCCGATAAGTGGCCAAATTTATGCTTTAGATGAAGTTTAAATGCAGTGATTTATTTTCAGTCTATCTCTTATGTATTATCCAGTGTCCTGTTTATGCTTCTTCTGGTCCATAAACCATACATGTCACAATGTCAGTTTTAATAGTAGACATGAATAGGTCAATAAAACTCTTATTCTGCTTTGAAAATTTCAACTTCAAGAAAATATTATTTTAATGAGAATTTATGAAAAAGAATAAAATTATTGATGGGTGAACAAATGTCACTTCTATAAAGACATTACAGTTGGTGCTTTGCCCATGAACTGTTGCTAATATTTACAAATGCTAGACTTGCACAGGAAAAAAGAGAGGAACTTCTGCATTAACTCAAAAAAATTTCAATTTGAGATATTAATAATAGGTGTCAGAGTGAGTAAAGATTGATAACTGATACTATTTTTATAGGTCTGAGAAATAGCTTTATCCATACCTAACTATATGGTAGACTAGAATTATAAAATTCACCCATAAAAGTGAAGGTTCTCAGTTATCGTCCCAAGGATCACTTCCTTCTGATGAAAGTTGAAGTGTGTATGTGAAAGATGGAGTTGGCACTTCTCAAATGCCTATTATTTGCCTTACTGAAGATTTCTGTAGTTTTAAAAAATCATTTCACAATAACAGTTCTGTGAGCTTTGAGGAAGTACATTTTTTCCTGAAATGTCTTTTGGATAATTTTACTATTTAATCAATATTTGCAATGTTAGTGCCTGAAGAAAGGTAGCATCTATTTTCTGTGTGAAATCAGTTGAAAACATGTATTGTGTGTATATGTGTGAATGTGTTAATATATTCATAATGATAGTGTTGTATTATATTAAATTACACAGGCTTTAAATATTCATTCAGTGAATGAGATTATGAAAAAAATCAAATAATAATTGGAGGTAAGTTATTTTGAAAATAATCTTGAATTAACATTTATTTGGTGCCTACTTGAACTTAATATAGAGAAAATTAAGCAAATATGATGATTGGCCTGGAGCACATGAACTTTAATAAGCATGAAAACTGAATAAAAATATATAAGGCATACACATTACTCTAAACACACCTAAGGGAGAAAATAAGAAGAACTAAAATGATAGTAAAATGAAATGTCATGACTACTTGAATGTGTCTTTTCATGTCTGTTACACTGGAACTGTGCCGTAATTTCTTCAGTAGTCCTGGCTGACAGAATATTTGGCATTTTCGTAGCGTGACTGCTTGGTTTCTGATAAATATGCTTAGATAAGATTAAAAACAGGAGGCTACCCCCTTAACTTCACCTTAGTTTTTCAGAGTTATAAAGAACTTTAGCGATTACTCTTACTCCTGAATGAGCAACAGTCAGAATTCTTTTCTCATATTATCCTTTTAGATAGCCATTTACTGTCTCATTAAAAGATATTGTATAAAGTATCTAATCTGTTCCATGAATTAAATTAAATATATACCTTCTGTTACTGAAATACAGACTGTTCTGTAATACTATTAATTCCAAATTTGCTCCTTAATTTTAGAGAAGACATGCTTTGAAATTTCCGCCATTAGTTCTGCTGGTTAACTTTCTGAATCAATACAAAACAATACTGTTTGTACAAATCTACAAATAAGAAGATGGCTTTTTAAAAATTTCACACAGATTCTATATTTAAAATTTTTTTTTTACAGAGTTCTGTTGTTTATTACCACACATTGACCTAAATCCACCATAGGTATACATATGTTCCCCTCACCCAGACCTCCCCCTAACTCACTCCTAATCCCACCCCTCCAGATTGCCGCAGAGCCCCTTTTTGAGATCCCCTAGTCCCACAGCCTATTCCCCTCCCTCACCTCAATGTCCATAAGACTCTGCTCCATGTCTGGCTCTCCATTGCTGCACTGCATATTCATTTATCAGCACCATCTGTCTGTAGTTCATACACGTGTCTGTATATAATACTTATCTTTCTCTGACATATCTCACTCTGTATAATAGGTTCTAAATTCATCCACCTCATTAGAACTGATTCAAATGCATTTCTTTTTATGTCTGAGTAATATTCCATTGAGTATATGTACCACAGATTCTTTATCCATTCATGTGTTGATGTACATCTAACTTGCTTCCATGTCCTAACTTTTGTAAATAGTGCTGCAGTGAACAATGGGGTACATGTGTCTCTTTCAATTTTAATTTCCTAAAGGTATATACCTAGTACTGGGATTGCTGGGTCATATGCTGTTTCTATTCCTAGTTTTTTATGGAATCTCCACACTATCTTCCAAAGTAGCTGTATTAGTTCACATTCCCACCAACACTGCAAGAAGTTTCCTTTTTCTCCACACCTGCTCCAGCATTTATTGCTTGTAGACTTTTTGATGATGGCCATTTTGACCGGTGTGAGGTGATATTTCACTATAGTTTTGACTTGCATTTCTCTAGCAGTGAGTGATGTTGCGTATCTTTTCATGTGTTTGGTGGCCATCTGTATGTCTCCTTTGAGAGATGTCTGTTTATGTCTTTTTCCCAGTTTTTGATTGGTTTGTTTAGTGTTTTTTTTTTTTTTTGGTGTTGAGTTGTCTGAGCTGCTTGTATATTTGGAAATTAACCCTTTGTTGGTTGTTTCATTTGCTATTATTTCCTCCCAGTCTGAATGTTGTCTTTTCACCTTGTTTACAGGTTCTTTTGCTGTGCAAAAGCTTTTACGTTTAATTAGATCCTGCTTATCTATTTTTGTCTTCATTACATTACTCTTGCTTTGATATATGTCATCTAGTGTTCTACCTATGCTTTCCTCCAAGAGTTTTATGGTCTCTGGTCTCACAGTTAGGTCTTTAATCCATTTTGAGTTTATCTTTGTGTATGGTGTTAAGTAGTGTTCCAACTTCATTCTTTTACATGTAGCTGTCCAGTTTTTCCGGTACCACTTATTGAAAAGGCTGCCTTTGCCCCGTTGTATATTCTTTCCCCCTTTGTCAAAATAAGGTACGCTTGAGTGCATGGGTTTATTTCTGGGCTCTCTGTCTTATTCCATTGGTTGATACTTCTGTTTTTGTGCCAGTACCATACTGCCTTGATGACTGTCACTTTGTAGTATAGTCTGAAGTCAGGAAGGTTGATTCCTCCAGGTCTGTTCTTCTTTCTTAAGACTGCTTTGGCCATCTGGGATCTTTTGCGTTTCCATATGAACTATTCTATTTTTGTTCTAGTTCTGTGAAAAATGACATTGGTAATTTGGTAGGGATCACATTGAATCTGTAGATTACATTTGGTAGTATAGTCATTTTTATGATTATTGATTCTTCCAATGTAGGAACATGGAATATCTGTCCATCTGTTTATGTCTTCTTTGATTTCTTTCATCAGTGTCTTATAATTTTCTATTTACAGTTCTTTTGTCTCTTTAGGTAGGTTTATTTCTAGATATTTTATTCTTTTTATTGCAATGGTGAATGGGATTTTCTCTTTACTCTTCTGCTGTTCAGATTTAAACATTGATTTTCCTCAAAACACACGTTTTTATTATTATTTCAGTGATGACTTTGCCATTACTAGCCTCCTTTTTGGAAGTAATCTCAGGATTTGGCACAATATTACACATATGCTCAGACCAGAACATAATTCAGGGGTAATGCTTTTTTTGGTGATATGCTTGCATTTCTCAGCAGTTGGAATAATTGCTACTTTGCCATTATTTCTTTAAGGGGATATAATCTTAGGCTTCTGTAATTGGGTATCAGTAATTTTGGGATGCAATTTCCATTTATATACACTTCATATTTTATTTCTTTCATGTTTTGTCCTGGTACCTGATGTTCATAGATATTTAAATACTGGAATGTGATTAATTAATATTTTATACTGATTAATGAAGGCATTGTGTGTTTCCATGCTAAGTCACTTTGGTCGTGTCCTTACTTTTTGTGATGTTATAGACAGTAGCCCACCAGACTATTCTGTTCATGGGATTCTTCAGGCAATACTGGAGTGTGTTGTCATGCCCTCCTCCAGGGGATCTTCCTGATCCAGGGATTGAACCAACATCTCATATCTCTGCATTAACAGGTGGGTTCTTTACCAAGAACACCAGCTGGGAAGTATAATTAAGGAATTATTTAATCAGTACGTATACATATTTTAAAATAGCCTTTGATGCATACATCTATAGTGGGAGCAGCTTCCCCGGTGGTCGAGTGGGTAAGGACACCACCTTGCAGTGCAAGGCGCCGGTTAGATCCCGGGCCTGGGAAGATCCCACATGCCGCGGAGCGGCTGGACCAGTATGTCCAATCACCGAGCTGGAGCTCTGGAGCGCATGCGCCCAGAGCCGGTGCTCTGCGACAACAGAGGCCACTGCGATGGGAGGCCCACGGGCCAAAGAACAAAGATGGATGAAAAATAGAAAAATAAAAGACCGATAGAAGTGGCCTGCCCGCCCCTTCCCTCCCGGAACTGTACCCACCCCTTACCAAGAAAAATCTATAGTAGGAGATGCAAAGTCAATCCAGATACTGTGTTGACCAAATATAAGGATATTAAGATGTCCTGGGTTGGGTCAAAATCTATAAGAGGAGATAATAACTCCAGAAGTCAACCTCTAGGAAAAGAGGCAAAGCATGTGGTCATGTTATGGAAGTGAGACAAAGCACCGAAAAATTGATACCTTGGAACTGTGGTGTTGGAGAAGGCTCTTGAGAGTCCCTTGGACTACAGGGAGATCAAATCAATCTATCCTAAAGGAAATCAACCCTGAATATTCATTGGAAGGAATGATGCTGGAGTTGAAGCTCCAATACATTGGGCATCTGATGCGAAGAGACGACTTGTTGGAAATGAGTCTGATGTTGGGAAAAATAGAATGCAAAAGGAGAAAGACATGACAGAGAATGAGATGGTTGGATGGCCTCACTGAGTTAGTGGACGTGAGCTCTGGGAGATGGTAAAGGGCAGAGAAGCCTGGCATGCTGCAGTTCATGGAGTTTCAAAGAGTTGAACACGACTGCGTGACTGAACTGAACAGAACAGTGGACTTATGCTGAAAGATTATCTGCAAAGATGGCTTCCAACAGGTTAGTTTATTAAATCTGTTCATGGGATTCTTCAGGCAATACTGGAGTGTGTTGTCATGCCCTCCTCCAGGGGATCTTCCTGATCCAGGGATTGAACCAACATCTCATATCTCTGCATTAACAGGTGGGTTCTTTACCAAGAACACCAGCTGGGAAGTATAATTAAGGAATTATTTAATCAGTACGTATACATATTTTAAAATAGCCTTTGATGCATACATCTATAGTGGGAGCAGCTTCCCCGGTGGTCCAGTGGGTAAGGACACCACCTTGCAGTGCAAGGGGCGCCGGTTAGATCCCGGGCCTGGGAAGATCCCACATGCCGCGGAGCGGCTGGACCAGTATGTCCAATCACCGAGCTGGAGCTCTGGAGCGCATGCGCCCAGAGCCGGTGCTCTGCGACAACAGAGGCCACTGCGATGGGAGGCCCACGGGCCAAAGAACAAAGATGGATGAAAAATAGAAAAATAAAAGACCGATAGAAGTGGCCTGCCCGCCCCTTCCCTCCCGGAACTGTACCCACCCCTTACCAAGAAAAATCTATAGTAGGAGATGCAAAGTCAATCCAGATACTGTGTTGACCAAATATAAGGATATTAAGATGTCCTGGGTTGGGTCAAAATCTATAAGAGGAGATAATAACTCCAGAAGTCAACCTCTAGGAAAAGAGGCAAAGCATGTGGTCATGTTATGGAAGTGAGACAAAGCACCGAAAAATTGATACCTTGGAACTGTGGTGTTGGAGAAGGCTCTTGAGAGTCCCTTGGACTACAGGGAGATCAAATCAATCTATCCTAAAGGAAATCAACCCTGAATATTCATTGGAAGGAATGATGCTGGAGTTGAAGCTCCAATACATTGGGCATCTGATGCGAAGAGACGACTTGTTGGAAATGAGTCTGATGTTGGGAAAAATAGAATGCAAAAGGAGAAAGACATGACAGAGAATGAGATGGTTGGATGGCCTCACTGAGTTAGTGGACGTGAGCTCTGGGAGATGGTAAAGGGCAGAGAAGCCTGGCATGCTGCAGTTCATGGAGTTTCAAAGAGTTGAACACGACTGCGTGACTGAACTGAACAGAACAGTGGACTTATGCTGAAGACTAATTACGGTAGATTATCTGCAAAGATGGCTTCCAACAGTTTTTTTCTTTTCCTGTATATGCAGAATATTCTTCCCATCTAGCAAGAGAGTCTGTTTCCTCTCCTCTTAAGTGTGCGCTGACCTTGACTTCACTTGACAAAAAAGAATGTATTAGAAATGACAGAATCTGGGCTTCCCCTGGTGGTCCAGTGGGTAAGGACACCGCCTTGCAGTGCAAGGGGCGCCGGTTCGATCCCTGGCCTGAGAAGACCCCACGTGCCGAGGAGCGGCTGGACCGATGTGTCCAATTACCCAGCTGGAGCTCTGGAGCGCATGCGCCCAGAGCCGGCGCTCTGCGACGACAGACGCCACCGCGATGGGAGGCCCACAGGAGCCGAAGAACAACGACCGATGAAAATGGACAAATGAAAGACCAATAGAAGTGGCCCGCCTGCTCGCTCCCCTCCCTCCCCAACCCCTGCCTAAAATAAATAAATAAATAAATCTTTAAAAAAAAATAAAAGGAAAGAAATGACATACTGTGACTCATGGCCCTCATATTAGGACATCTTATAGTTTCCATTTTTATTTTTTGGAATTCAGCCTTTGTGCAAAGAACTGCATGGGAAGTCATGTGGGGAGAGAGAAATCATGGGGAGTGAGAGATCACAAAGGAGAGATGGCCTTGGAAAAGAACAAAGTTGCTTCAATCAGAAACTAGCAACAAGCCCCATCAACTCAGGGAGTATGTGAAGTCGTTGAATAATCCAGCAACAGCAGAACCATCAAAGCAGCAATATATGGAGAATAAATGAGTCACAATGCCTTTTGCATGTTTTGTGTATAGTGGGTAGAAGTAGGAACAGAAAACCTTTTTTAGTTGGCCACTCTGGATCATGGTTTCAAACTATGCCTTAAAGATATGATCTAGCAATAAGCTAAAACTGGTTTGCTTACCTGAAGTCATGGGAAAAATAGAATGAAAAGAGAAGCTGAGATGGATGGCCTCACTGAGTTAGTGGACGTGAGCTCTGGGAGATGGTAAAGGGCAGAGAAGCCTGGCATGCTGCAGTTCATGGAGTTTCAAAGAGTTGAACACGACTGCGTGACTGAACTGAACAGAACAGTGGACTTATGCTGAAGACTAATTACGGTAGATTATCTGCAAAGATGGCTTCCAACAGTTTTTTTCTTTTCCTGTATATGCAGAATATTCTTCCCATCTAGCAAGAGAGTCTGTTTCCTCTCCTCTTAAGTGTGCGCTGACCTTGACTTCACTTGACAAAAAAGAATGTATTAGAAATGACAGAATCTGGGCTTCCCCTGGTGGTCCAGTGGGTAAGGACACCGCCTTGCAGTGCAAGGGGCGCCGGTTCGATCCCTGGCCTGAGAAGACCCCACGTGCCGAGGAGCGGCTGGACCGATGTGTCCAATTACCCAGCTGGAGCTCTGGAGCGCATGCGCCCAGAGCCGGCGCTCTGCGACGACAGACGCCACCGCGATGGGAGGCCCACAGGAGCCGAAGAACAACGACCGATGAAAATGGACAAATGAAAGACCAATAGAAGTGGCCCGCCTGCTCGCTCCCCTCCCTCCCCAACCCCTGCCTAAAATAAATAAATAAATAAATCTTTAAAAAAAAATAAAAGGAAAGAAATGACATACTGTGACTCATGGCCCTCATATTAGGACATCTTATAGTTTCCATTTTTATTTTTTGGAATTCAGCCTTTGTGCAAAGAACTGCATGGGAAGTCATGTGGGGAGAGAGAAATCATGGGGAGTGAGAGATCACAAAGGAGAGATGGCCTTGGAAAAGAACAAAGTTGCTTCAATCAGAAACTAGCAACAAGCCCCATCAACTCAGGGAGTATGTGAAGTCGTTGAATAATCCAGCAACAGCAGAACCATCAAAGCAGCAATATATGGAGAATAAATGAGTCACAATGCCTTTTGCATGTTTTGTGTATAGTGGGTAGAAGTAGGAACAGAAAACCTTTTTTAGTTGGCCACTCTGGATCATGGTTTCGAAACTATGCCTTAAAGATATGATCTAGCAATAAGCTAAAACTGGTTTGCTTACCTGAAGTCATGGAGCTTTATTTTAGCCATACACTGCAATCAAAGCGAAATGAATGTCTCTTTGTTTAAGCAATTGTCAGTTTGGTGTTTCCAAATTATACTACTGAGAAAACTAGCTAGACTTCTTTGAGCCCTCTTTTCAACCTTGAAGTTCTGTATTTGTTTTGTCCTGCAGGCCTACATTGCCCATCTTTAGTTAAGAATTCTGCTAAGTCTGTTTAGGGAGAATCTTCCCACCCTGGTAACTGATGACCCTATGTCTCCAATCAAGATCCTCATCCCCTACCTTTGATGTGTAAGTCTTTGACTTGCCTTCAGCAGTAATCGTCCTGCTATTGATGTTTCATCTTAATAATAATTTTCCATCTACTGACTCTCTCATCCTGTTCCTTGGTTGTAAATCCTTAGCTCTCTTTGTTGTATTTAGAATTTATTCATATTTCTCTACTCTATTACTATAGTATTGAAATCAGTTGCAGTAGCCCTACATAAAAATCTTCCTTATCATTTTAACAGGTGTCAGAATAATTTTTTATTTAACACTAACAAACCCAATAATTTCTGATTCATAGGTCTTCCTCAGAAAATAGCTTGTGGACTCAGTGGTGACCAGGCATCAGGACTAAGTTTAGAAGAGATTTTTTTTCCCCTTTGTATTGACTGTTTCCATTATTTACATTAATGCAACGGATAAGCCTATGGACACCCATCAGTGGGAAATAGTTTCAGTTAATTCTTTTACTTAGGAGGAAGGGAAAGTGATGCAGGATACAGAAGTGTATTTCCTAAGGGTTTATTGCTTTTTTATTCTAAATGGGAAAAGGGGGAAAACAAAGTCACAAAGGAGAGATGGCCTTGGAAAGAACAAATTTCAAGAAACTAGCAACAAGCCCCATCAACTCAGGGAGTATGTGAAGTCGTTGAATAATCCAGCAACAGCAGAACCATCAAAGCAGCAATATATGGAGAATAAATGAGTCACAATGCCTTTTGCATGTTTTGTGTATAGTGGGTAGAAGTAGGAACAGAAAACCTTTTTTAGTTGGCCACTCTGGATCATGGTTTCAAACTATGCCTTAAAGATATGATCTAGCAATAAGCTAAAACTGGTTTGCTTACCTGAAGTCATGGAGCTTTATTTTAGCCATACACTGCAATCAAAGCGAAATGAATGTCTCTTTGTTTAAGCAATTGTCAGTTTGGTGTTTCCAAATTATACTACTGAGAAAACTAGCTAGACTTCTTTGAGCCCTCTTTTCAACCTTGAAGTTCTGTATTTGTTTTGTCCTGCAGGCCTACATTGCCCATCTTTAGTTAAGAATTCTGCTAAGTCTGTTTAGGGAGAATCTTCCCACCCTGGTAACTGATGACCCTATGTCTCCAATCAAGATCCTCATCCCCTACCTTTGATGTGTAAGTCTTTGACTTGCCTTCAGCAGTAATCGTCCTGCTATTGATGTTTCATCTTAATAATAATTTTCCATCTACTGACTCTCTCATCCTGTTCCTTGGTTGTAAATCCTTAGCTCTCTTTGTTGTATTTAGAATTTATTCATATTTCTCTACTCTATTACTATAGTATTGAAATCAGTTGCAGTAGCCCTACATAAAAATCTTCCTTATCATTTTAACAGGTGTCAGAATAATTTTTTATTTAACACTAACAAACCCAATAATTTCTGATTCATAGGTCTTCCTCAGAAAATAGCTTGTGGACTCAGTGGTGACCAGGCATCAGGACTAAGTTTAGAAGAGATTTTTTTTCCCCTTTGTATTGACTGTTTCCATTATTTACATTAATGCAACGGATAAGCCTATGGACACCCATCAGTGGGAAATAGTTTCAGTTAATTCTTTTACTTAGGAGGAAGGGAAAGTGATGCAGGATACAGAAGTGTTTCTAATATCTACTTTCCAAATAAGTGGGGTTTTATTTTAAGAACTGATTGTTCAGGAAAGTGTATTTTGATTGACCTGGTCCATATTGTCACTAGAAATTGAAAAAATGTGCACAGAAAAGTAAGTTATTCCTGTGAAAAACTTGGAATATCTATTCAAGTCATCAATTTCGGGACCTAGCTCCGGAAATCTCTTCTCCAATATAGTAATCAACCAAAAGCCACATTGCTTGGTTTTTGGCTCTAAGCCATTTATAGAATACGTTGTGCCTTTTGGGATTTCTTTAGTGTTGTCTCTTTTCCTTTTGGTCTTCCAAGCTTTTAATGTATCTGACTTTATATTTGATCTAAGAAAAAATCAGGACCCTGGATTATGGCCAGAATAATCCCTGCTGAGTAGATATTTAGGAGAATTACATGGCAATAGTGCTGCTGGGTCAATGAAATGAAAATACAAAGTCAATTTTATAAACAAGGAGGTTCTTTGTCAGTGAATACCAGTATCATTGAGATGCCAGAGATTCTTCTGGGATATATTTATACTTCTTAGTGGAAATTGTGATTTTATTAACAGAAATATTCTATCAGTATCCTAATTTGTAAAGAAAGAATAGAATTATGTAAATTAGTAAGTATTGGTAAATATGAAACATATACCAAAATAGATTGAGGGAATTATTTGGATAATCCTTTGAACATATAGACATAAGTGTAGATATCACTAAGTATACCATGAATTAAAAGAGTCTGGGGCTTCCCTTGGTGGTCCAGTGGGTAAGGACACCGCCTTGTAGTACAAGGGGCGCCGGTTTGATCCCTGGCCTGGGAAGATCCCAAGTGCCGCGGAGCGGCTGGACTGATGTGTCCAATCACCGAGCCGGAGCTCTGGAGCGCATGCGCCCGGAGCCGGCGCTCGGCAACGTCAGACGCCACCGCGATGGGAGGCCCACAGGAGCCAAAGAACAAAGACAAATGAAAATGGAGAAATGAAAGACCAAAAGAAGTGGCCCGCCCGCTCCCCTCCCTCCCCAACCCGACCGCCGCCCAAAATAAATAAATAAATAAATCTTTAAAAAAAAAAAAGTCTGGAAGAAAATAAGTACAAGAAGTACATTGGGGGCTTCCCCTGGTGGTTCAGTGGGTAAGGACACCGCCTTGCAGTGCAAGGGGCGCTGGTTCAATCCCTGGCCTGGGAAGATCCCACGTGCCACGGAGCGGCTGGACCGATGTGTCCAATCACCGAGCCGGAGCTCTGGAGCACATGCGCCCAGAGCCGGCGCTCTGCAACAACAGGTGCCACCGCGATGGGAGGCCCACAGGGGCCAAAGAACAAAGACAGATGAAAATAGAGAAATGAAAGACCAATAGAAGTGGCCCGCCTGGTCCCCTCCCTACCCAACCCGACCCCCGCCCAAAATAAATAAATAAATCTTAAAAAAAAAAAGAAGTACATTGGGACCAAGCTCAATTGATTGAATAATGATTATTAGCAAAACAAAAATCAGTGTTTTCCCAGTGACAGTAAGAAAAATTAAAACTGATGAATAAGTATAGGCAATGTTTATTATGAATGAACTTTGATTTTTCAAAAAAGGCTACTAACAATTATAGTTATATCCACTCATAGAGGGGGACAGAAAATATTTGGAAGGTAGGAGAAGGGTCTATTTCTAAATGTTTCGTGAGATTAAAAAAATGGAGGAAAGGAGCCTGGGGTGTGGCTATGGAGACTGGATAGCTATCTTATAGTAAACAATTAGGTTACTGCTGATGTTGCCCTGATAATTTATTACACGCTGCCTTGGAATATAATTTTAAAATATGGTTTTCTATCGTGTAAAATAAATGGTGACTTTAAGCAGTTATCCAGATAATTCTGGTTTCTGCTAATGTATTGCTATCTCGAATTATCTGGTAGTTCAAACCTCATTCTCTTTGCATAGGTAATTATTTTCACATTATTGAGGTGGTTCTTGTTGTTCAGGCATTAAGTTGTTTCTGACTGTGACCCCATGGACTGCAGCACACCAGACTTCCCTGTCCTTCACTATCTCCCCAAGTTTGCTCAAACTCCTGTCCGTTGAGCTGATGATGCCATCCAACCATCTCATCCCCTGGGACCCCCTTCTCTTCCTGCCCTCAGTGTTTCCCAGGATCAGGGTCTTTTCCAATAAGTGGGCTTGTCTCATCAGGTGACCAAATTGTTGGAGCTTCAGCATCATCCTTCCAATGAATATTCAGGGTTGATCACTTTTAGGACTGGCTGGTTTGATCTTGCTCCCAAGGGACTCTCAAGAGTCTTCTCCAGCACCACAATTCAAAAGCATCAATTCTTTTTTTTTTTTTTTTTAATTTATTGATTTTCCAACATTTTCTTTTCTTTTTTTAAATTTATTTTTATTTATTTATTTTTTGCCACTTCTATTGGTCTTTCATCTATTCATTTTCATTCATCTTTTTTCTTTGGCCTGTGCGGGCCTCCCATCACGGTGGCCTTTGTCACTGCTCACCGGCTCTGGGCGTGTGCGCTCCAGAGCTCCAACTCGGTAGTTGGACACATTGGTCCAGCTGCTCCGCAGCATGTGGGACCTTCCCAGAACAGGGATTGAACTGGCGTCCCTTGCACTGCAAGGCGGTGTCCTTATACACTGGACCACCAGGGAAGCCCCCAATTATCAATTCGTGTTGAGATTAGACATGGGAAATACTTTTTGTTCAGCTTTAAGTATGCGTGAAGTATGGAGTGTGGATCTTTGTAAAATAACTGTTTGGTTTTTTTTAAATTGATTTCGATGAAGTACTGTAATTCCCTTCTCTATTCATTGAGATGTAGAAACCACCCATGCCATGTTATCCTGGAGGTTTTGTTCACTTGAGGGAGATTGTTTATTTCAGTCCCTAAACGTACACTTTCACAAGAATGCACTCTCTATATTTAATTCCATTTATCTTTGTGTAACTCGCCACATGTAAGACAATTCTTTCCTAATTACAAATGCTGAAGTGAACATCTTACCAATACACTTGACATAAACAGTCTTTGTAGATGTGCACTTTCATTTTAAACAAACAAACAAATGATAAATAGTAAAATCCCAATGAAACAAGCAAATTGAGAACTGGCAGTTTTGCAGGCTGTGTTGTTATCACTAGTCAATTCCTTTTGGAATTATAAGCTAGCAGCAAAAAACCACTCTCTAAGTATATTATGAATCATTATTTATTCCATTTAAATGCAAAATAAAACAAATATATCCAATGCATATCTAATTATGATTGTTCATCAGCTTCCATCTTAGACCTGAATCTTCATGTTAACCCCCTTACCCTGGCAGAGAGGAGTCAAGAGACAGGCTTTGTTTCATCTGTTTCTCCCTGGACTTCATTTATTTCAATTTAATTACTGACAGTGCTACATCTGTGTCTCTTCCTTTTTCCCTTAGCTATATAATTTGCCTTCAGAAATTGTATGTGGATTTTGTTGGAGAGTTTCTTTGCCTCTATCAATGTGCCCGAGGATAGAAGACCTTACCACCTAGTTCCAGCCTTTAAAAAATTTCTTGATATTCAGGTGTAGTGTTTCATTACATGAAACTGTTCTGATTAGTGATTTTTTTTAAAAAAAAAACCTTAAGTTACAGTAGTTACATTTTTCATAAAACATAAAATTGTCATTCATAAGAACATCTAAAAATAGACCACCTTTCAACAGAAAAAGTTTTTTTTTTCAAAATGATTTCAGAATGTAAAAGAATTTATGAATTCCTACCAAAGGTCAATATTTATCTTTGAATTATATGCCTGTTTTTGCAGAATCCAGCAGGTGGAGACACTTAATACTTTGGGTCCTTGCAATCCTGTGCTTAGCCTGAATCCTTCAGCTGGTACTGAAGGAAACCACTTTTTTATATTTAATTTCCTGTAATTCTTCTCTATTCATTGAGATGTAGAAACCACCCATGCCATGTTATCCTGGAGGTTTTGTTCACTTGAGGAGATTGTTTATTTCAGTCCCTAAACGTACACTTTCACAAGAATGCACTCTATATTTAATTCCATTTATCTTTGTGTAACTCGCCACATGTAAGACAATTCTTTCCTAATTACAAATGCTGAAGTGAACATCTTACCAATACACTTGACATAAACAGTCTTTGTAGATGTGCACTTTCATTTTAAACAAACAAACAAATGATAAATAGTAAAATCCCAATGAAACAAGCAAATTGAGAACTGGCAGTTTTGCAGGCTGTGTTGTTATCACTAGTCAATTCCTTTTGGAATTATAAGCTAGCAGCAAAAAACCACTCTCTAAGTATATTATGAATCATTATTTATTCCATTTAAATGCAAAATAAAACAAATATATCCAATGCATATCTAATTATGATTGTTCATCAGCTTCCATCTTAGACCTGAATCTTCATGTTAACCCCCTTACCCTGGCAGAGAGGAGTCAAGAGACAGGCTTTGTTTCATCTGTTTCTCCCTGGACTTCATTTATTTCAATTTAATTACTGACAGTGCTACATCTGTGTCTCTTCCTTTTTCCCTTAGCTATATAATTTGCCTTCAGAAATTGTATGTGGATTTTGTTGGAGAGTTTCTTTGCCTCTATCAATGTGCCCGAGGATAGAAGACCTTACCACCTAGTTCCAGCCTTTAAAAAATTTCTTGATATTCAGGTGTAGTGTTTCATTACATGAAACTGTTCTGATTAGTGATTTTTTTTAAAAAAAAAACCTTAAGTTACAGTAGTTACATTTTTCATAAAACATAAAATTGTCATTCATAAGAACATCTAAAAATAGACCACCTTTCAACAGAAAAAGTTTTTTTTTTCAAAATGATTTCAGAATGTAAAAGAATTTATGAATTCCTACCAAAGGTCAATATTTATCTTTGAATTATATGCCTGTTTTTGCAGAATCCAGCAGGTGGAGACACTTAATACTTTGGGTCCTTGCAATCCTGTGCTTAGCCTGAATCCTTCAGCTGGTACTGAAGGAAACCACTCATAAATTATAAAATTATCTTCTCTTCCCTCCTAATATTGCAAAAATAGTGCTGATTATAAGAAAGCTTCCAGGTGGTACTAGTGGTAAATAACTTGTTTGCCAATGCAGGAGACTTAAGAGACTCTGGTTTGATCCCTGGGTGGGGAAGAACCCCCTGGAGTAGGGCATGGACAATCCCATGGACAGCGTTGCCTAGTGTGCTGCTATCCCTAGGGTCACAAAAAATTGGACATGATGAAAGCGATTAAACATGATAAGAAAACTTATACAAACTTCAGCACCACCTTATTGTATCTTAGCTTCCTTCTTTTCCACCATTTCTCTAGATCCTGTTCCTTGCCATTAATTTTTTCAGGATACTGCTTCTGCTGTGCCCCAATGTGTCCATCTTCCACTATAATTCTGTGCTTCTCTTTATAGAAATCTCTTCAGAAGGGTTGTCATTATCAGATGGCTTAACATCTTCTGCTTCTGTTTCTTCTTTAATCCATTCCAGGACTTTTGTTAATCCACTGCATTGAAAAAGATCTGTCCATTTTTATTTATTTATTTTTTTGGGTTGTTTTTATATTTATTTTTAATTGAAGGATAATTGCTTTATAATATTGTGTTGTTTCTACCAAACATCAACATGAATCAGCCATAGGTGTACATATGTCCCCTTCTTCTTCTTCTTTTTTTTTTAACTGCTAAGGTTATGGTAATATTTATGCAGTAGAATAAAATCAATAATAAAATATTGTCAGTGACATAAATAGTTATAAGTTGTGTTCATAAGACATAATATTACTTGAAAATAATACCACATGCTAATTTTCTCCTTGGACTCTCTAAAGAGACTTAATTCTCAAAAAGTTAAAAATATGATTCTTAGAGAAAGATTTGTTAGTATATGGCTAAATTTCACTTATTAAGAATAAAATCAGGAAGGCAAGAAAGCTTGTTTAAATAAAGATATAAATGGAAAACAAAGAATGGTAAAATAAGACTGCTTGATGAAAAAGGAACCCTTCTACACTGTAGTGGAAATGTACATTTATGCACCCATTAAGGAAAACAGTATGAAGTTTCCTCAAAAAGTTAAAAACCAAGTTGCTAAATTATCCAGCAATCCTACTCCTCAGCATATCCCAGACAAAATTGTAATTGAAAAAGATACATGCACCCCTATGTTCATACCAGCATTATTTACAATACCAAAGACATGGAAATAATCTAAATGTCCATCAAAAGGTAAATGAATACAGAAGATGTAGTATATGCATACGATGGAATACTACTCAGCCACAAAAAAGAATGAAAAAATGCTATTTGCAGCAACATGAATGGATCTAGAGATTACGATACTAAATGAAGTCACACAAAGATAAATAACATATGATTATCACTTATATGTGAAATCTAACATATGACACAAATGAACATATCTACAAAACAAAAACAGACGTATATGCATACAGAACAGAGTTGTAGCTGCCAAAGTGGGGTAGAGGAGGAATGGATTGGAAATTTGGTATTATCAAATGAAAACTATTATGTATAGGATAGATAAACAGCAAGATCCTACTGTATAGCACAGGGTACTATATTCAGTGTCCTGTAATATGCTCTAATGGAAAGGAATATGAAAAGTAATATGTATATGTATAGCTATACAAAAGACATTGACACAACATTATAAATGAACTATACTTCAACAAAATAAGTTTTTAAAATATCAAAGCCCTTGTCAGTGTCCAAAAGCACTTTTGACAAATTGTACAATTAGGTTTGTAATCCATTTTTTGAGGGGGGAGGGTGGGTTGTTTTTATATTTATTTTTAATTGAAGGATAATTGCTTTACAATATTGTGTTGTGTCTATCAAACATCAACATGAATCAGCCATAGGTGTACATATGTCCCCCTCTTCTTCTTTTTTTTTTTTTTAACTGCTAAGATTATGGTCATATTTATGCAGTAGAATAAAATCAATAATAAAATATTGTCAGTGACATAAATAGTTATAAGTTGTGTTCATAAGACATAATATTACTTGAAAATAATACCACATGCTAGTTTTCTCCTTGGACTCTCTAAAGAGACTTAATTCTCAAAAAGTTAAAAATATGATTCTTAGAGAAGGATTTGTTAGTATATGGCTAAATTTCACTTATTAAGAATAAAATCAGGAAGGCAAGAAAGCTTGTTTAAATAAAGATATAAATGGAAAACAAAGAATGGTAAAATAAGACTGTTCGATGAAAAAGGAACCCTTCTACACTGTAGTGGAAATGTACATTTATGCACCCATTAAGGAAAACAGTATGAAGTTTCCTCAAAAAGTTAAAAACCAAGTTGCTAAGTTATCCAGCAATCCTACTCCTCAGCATATTCCAGACAAAATTGTAATTGAAAAAGATACATGCACCCCTATGTTCATACCAGCATTATTTACAATACCAAAGACATGGAAATAATCTAAATGTCCATCAAAGGGTAAATGAATACAGAAGATGTAGTATATGCATACAATGGAATACTACTCAGCCACAAAAAAGAATGAAAAAATGCTATTTGCAGCAACATGAATGGATCTAGAGATTACGATACTAAATGAAGTCACATGAAGATAAATAACATATGATTATCACTTATATGTGAAATCTAACATATGACACAAATGAACATATCTACAAAACAAAAACAGACTTACATGCATACAGAACAGAGTTGTAGCTGCCAAAGTGGGGTAGGGGAGGAATGGATTGGAAATTTGGTATTATCAAATGAAAACTATTATGTATAGGATAGATAAACAGCAAGATCCTACTGTATAGCACAGGGTACTATATTCAGTGTCCTGTAATATGCTCTAATGGAAAGGAATATGAAAAGTAATATGTATATGTATAGCTATACAAAAGACATTGACACAACATTATAAATGAACTATACTTCAACAAAATAAGTTTTTAAAATATCAAAGATTGCTCCAAGAGATCCAAACATTGTCAGTGTCCTCAAAAAGCACTTTTGACAAATAATCCTTGGTGATTTTGTTGGGCAGTGTTATAGTATGATATTGACAAGGACATGAAATTGCTTTTCCCTTTCGTTTCTAAGTTTTGAATATTTTTTATTAATGGGTGCTTCTGAATGTGGGATAAAGTAATGATGGGCCTTCTAATGAATTTTGGATCTGAATATTAAAGTGGTTATAAAACATTTTAGACTGGAAGAAGCGTAGAAATATTCAGACCCTATAGTAATCAGAGAAACTTACTGTATTAAATAAATGTATTTGTGATAACTAAATATGATTGAATTAAAATTATCCTGAAGTTAGCCTATCTTTATTTCTACATTATTTTAATACATTGCAGCAAAATAACAACAATAAACAACAAACAGTTAGTTGAACGAGAACCTGTACAAGAGTGGTTTTTCAAACTATTTGACTGATATTGCAATGAGAACTCTAAGTCCATTTAATATTTTAAGATTTCTGTCAATTAACACATCATTTCCTCTTAAGACAGTCTCATTTATATCTAATTTCTTTTCATTGTTTTCACCCACTTGTTATAATGCCATAATGTAAGTCCAGCAACTCAGTAACATTTGTCTGAGCAAGCTGATATTGATGCATTAGTCACTAAACTTTACCAAAGAAAAACAATTGTTTTATTTATTTATTTATTTATTTTGTTTATTTATTTATTTTTTTACATGTATTTCCCAGATCATTCATATGCATATCCCTGGACCCTCCCCCCACCCAGTTCCCCCCCTCCCATCCCTCCAGACCATCGCTCCAAGTGGTTGTAGGTACTCCTATTCCCCTAGCACAATGACAATAGCTATCTTTTCCACACATGACAGTATATGTTTCCATGTTACTCCCTCCCACTGTTCGGTCTCCACAATGTCTTTATGTCTATTCTCTGTTTTTTCATGAGTTCACTGCATATGTTATCATGGCCATCTTACTAGATCCCATATATATGAGTTAGTATACTGTATTTGTCTTTCTCTTTTTGACTTACTTCACTTTTTATGATAGGTTCTAGAGCCAGCCACCTCATTAGGACTGAGTCTTCTGCATTTCTTTTAACAGCTGAGTAGTATTCCATTGTATATATGTACCAGCGCTTCTGGATCCATTCATTCGGCAATGGACATCTAGGTTGCTTCCATGTTCTGGCTATTGTATAGAGAGCTGCAATGAACATTGGGGTACAGGTGCCTCTTTCATTTTTGATTTCATCAGGATATAGGCCTAATAGTGGGATTGCTGGGTCATAGGGTGCTTCTATTTTTAGTTTTTTAAGGAATCTCCATATTGTCTTCCATAGAGGTTGTATTAATTTACATTCCCACCAGCAATGCAACAGGGTTCCCTTTTCTCCACATCCTCTCCAGCATTTGTTGTCTGTCGATTTGTTGATGATGGCCATTCTGACAGGTGTGAGGTGGTCTCTCATTGTGGTTTTAATTTGCATTTCTCTGATAATAAGCGAAGTTGAGCATCGTTTCATGTATTTTTGGGCCATTTGTATGTCCTCTTTGGAGAGGCATCTCTTTAGATCTTTTTCCCATTTTTTGATTGGGCTGCTCGTTTCCCCTGTGCTGAGTTGTCTGAGTTGCTTGTAGATTTTGGAGATTAATTCTTTGTCTGTTGTTTCATTTGCTATGATTTTCTCCCACTCTGGGGGGTGTCTGTTGAGCTTTTTTGTAATTTCTTTTGCTGTACAAAAGCTTTTAAGTTTCATGAGGTCCCATATGTTCATTTTTCTTTTCAGTTCTGCTATTTTAGTTGGTGGGTCAGAGAAGATTTTGCTTTGATTGATGTCCTTGAGCATTTTGCCTATATTCTCCTCTAAGAGTTTGATGGTTTCTGGTCTTCCATTTAGGTCTTTAATCCATTTTGAGTTGGTCTTTGTGGGTGGTGTCAGGGAATGTTCCAATTTCATTTTTTTGCATGTAGCTGTCCAATTCTCCCAGCACCACTTGTTGAAGAGGCTGTCTTTGTCTCATTTTATAGTTTCTCCTCCTTTATCAAAAATAAGGTACCCATAGGTGCGTGGGTTGATCTCTGGGTTCTCAATCTTGTTCCATTGGTCTATAGTTCTGTTTTTGTGCTATACTGTGCTTATAACTGTATTTGTCTTGATTAGTAGGTTCTAGAGCCAGCCACCTCATTAGGACTGAGTCTTCTGCATTTCTTTTAACAGCTGAGTAGTATTCCATTGTATATATGTACCAGCGCTTCTGGATCCATTCATTCGGCAATGGACATCTAGGTTGCTTCCATGTTCTGGCTATTGTATAGAGAGCTGCAATGAACATTGGGGTACAGGTGCCTCTTTCATTTTTGATTTCATCAGGATATAGGCCTAATAGTGGGATTGCTGGGTCATAGGGTGCTTCTATTTTTAGTTTTTTAAGGAATCTCCATATTGTCTTCCATAGAGGTTGTATTAATTTACATTCCCACCAGCAATGCAACAGGGTTCCCTTTTCTCCACATCCTCTCCAGCATTTGTTGTCTGTCGATTTGTTGATGATGGCCATTCTGACAGGTGTGAGGTGGTCTCTCATTGTGGTTTTAATTTGCATTTCTCTGATAATAAGCGAAGTTGAGCATCGTTTCATGTATTTTTGGGCCATTTGTATGTCCTCTTTGGAGAGGCATCTCTTTAGATCTTTTTCCCATTTTTTGATTGGGCTGCTCGTTTCCCCTGTGCTGAGTTGTCTGAGTTGCTTGTAGATTTTGGAGATTAATTCTTTGTCTGTTGTTTCATTTGCTATGATTTTCTCCCACTCTGGGGGGTGTCTGTTGAGCTTTTTTGTAATTTCTTTTGCTGTACAAAAGCTTTTAAGTTTCATGAGGTCCCATATGTTCATTTTTCTTTTCAGTTCTGCTATTTTAGTTGGTGGGTCAGAGAAGATTTTGCTTTGATTGATGTCCTTGAGCATTTTGCCTATATTCTCCTCTAAGAGTTTGATGGTTTCTGGTCTTCCATTTAGGTCTTTAATCCATTTTGAGTTGGTCTTTGTGGGTGGTGTCAGGGAATGTTCCAATTTCATTTTTTTGCATGTAGCTGTCCAATTCTCCCAGCACCACTTGTTGAAGAGGCTGTCTTTGTCTCATTTTATAGTTTCTCCTCCTTTATCAAAAATAAGGTACCCATAGGTGCGTGGGTTGATCTCTGGGTTCTCAATCTTGTTCCATTGGTCTATAGTTCTGTTTTTGTGCCAGTACCATACTGTCTTGATAACTGTTGCTTTGTAGTAGAGTCTGAAGTTAGGGAGGCTGATCCCTCCAACTCCATTTTTCTTCCTCAGGATTGCTTTGGTTGTTCGAGGTCTTCTGTGTTTCCATATGAACTGTGTTATTATTTGGTCTAGTTCTGTGAAAAATGTCAGTGGTAGTTGAATAGGTATTGCATTGAATCTGTAGATGATATTTGGAAGTATGGTCATTTTCACAATATTGATTCTTTCGATCCAGGAACATGGAATATCTCTCCATCTGTTTAAGTCTTCTTTAATGTCTCTCATGAGTGTCTTGTAATTTTCTGTGTACAATTCTTTTGTTTCTTTGGGTAGGTTTATTCCTAGATATTTGATTCTTTTGGTTGCAATGGTGAAGGGGATTGCCTCTTTGATTTCCTTTTCTGATTTTTCATTGTTTGTGTATAGGAATGCCAGTGACTTCTGTGTGTTGACTTTATATCCTGCAACTTTGCTGAATTCATTGATTAATTCTAGTAGCTTTGTAACCGTGTCTTTGGGATTTTCTATGTATAATATCATGTCATCTGCAAAAAGAGAGAGCTTGACTTCTTCCTTTCCAATTTGGATTCCTTTGATTTCTTTCTCTTCTCTTATTGCTGTTGCTAGGACTTCCAGGACTATGTTGAATAGCAGTGGTGAAAGTGGGCACCCCTGTCTTGTTCCTGATCTTAGAGGGAATGCTTTCAGTTTTTCACCATTAACAATAATGTTCGCTGTAGGTTTCTCATAGATGGCTTTTATTATGTTGAGATAGGTTCCTCCTATGCCCATTTTCTGAAGAGTTTTGGTCATAAATGGATGTTGTACTTTGTTGAAGGCTTTTTCTGCATCTATTGAGATGATCATGTGATTTTTGTCTTTCAACTTGTTGATATGGTGTATCACATTGATTGATTTGCGGATTTTGAAGAATCCTTGCATGCCTGGGATGAACCCAACTTGATCGTAATGTATGAGTTTTTTGACACGTCGTTGAATTCTGTTTGCTAGGATTTTGTTGAGGATCTTGGCATCTAAGTTCATCAGTGAAATTGGCCTATAGTTTTCCTTTTTTGTGTTGTCTTTGCCTGGTTTGGGTATCAGGGTGATGGTGGCCTCGTAGAATGTGTTTGGGAGTTTTCCTTCCTGTGCAATTTTTTGAAAGAGTTTTAGAAGGACAGGCATTAGCTCTTCTTTAAATGTTTGGTAGAATTCGGCTGTGAAGCCATCTGGCCCTGGGCTTTTATTTTTGGATAGATTTTTGATCACAAGGTCGATTTCTGAGCTTGTGATTGGCTTGTTCATAGTTTCTGTTTCTTCCTGGCTCAGTCTTGGGAGATTAATCCTGTCCAAGAAACTGTCCATTTCTTCCAGGTTGTCCAGTTTGTTGCCATAGAGTTGCTCTAATAGTCTCTTAGAATCCTTTGGATTTCTGCATTATCTGTTGTAATCTCTCCTCTTTCGTTTTTGATTTTGTTGATCTGGTTCTTCTCTCTCTTTTTCTTAATGAGTCTGGCCAGTGGCTTGTCAATTTTGTTTACCTTTTCAAAGAACCAGCTTTTTGTTTTATTTATCTTTACTATTGTTTCTTTTGTTTCTTTCTCATTTATTTCTGCTCTGATCTTTATGATTTCTCTTCTTCTGCTGGCTTTGGGGGTTTTGTTCTTCTTTCTCCAACTGTTTTAAGCAGAGGGTTAGGTCATCTGCTTCATATTTTCCTAGTTTCTTGAGGTGGGATTGTATTGCTATAAATTTCCCTCTTAGAACTACTTTTGCAGTGGTGAAAGTGGGCACCCTCTGTTCCTGATCTTAGAGGGAATGCTTTCAGTTTTTCACCATTAACAATAATGTTCGCTGTAGGTTTCTCATAGATGGCTTTTATTATGTTGAGATAGGTTCCTCCTATGCCCATTTTCTGAAGAGTTTTGGTCATAAATGGATGTTGTACTTTGTTGAAGGCTTTTTCTGCATCTATTGAGATGATCATGTGATTTTTGTCTTTCAACTTGTTGATATGGTGTATCACATTGATTGATTTGCGGATTTTGAAGAATCCTTGCATGCCTGGGATGAACCCAACTTGATCGTAATGTATGAGTTTTTTGACACGTCGTTGAATTCTGTTTGCTAGGATTTTGTTGAGGATCTTGGCATCTAAGTTCATCAGTGAAATTGGCCTATAGTTTTCCTTTTTTGTGTTGTCTTTGCCTGGTTTGGGTATCAGGGTGATGGTGGCCTCGTAGAATGTGTTTGGGAGTTTTCCTTCCTGTGCAATTTTTTGAAAGAGTTTTAGAAGGACAGGCATTAGCTCTTCTTTAAATGTTTGGTAGAATTCGGCTGTGAAGCCATCTGGCCCTGGGCTTTTATTTTTGGATAGATTTTTGATCACAAGGTCGATTTCTGAGCTTGTGATTGGGTTGTTCAAAGTTTCTGTTTCTTCCTGGCTCAGTCTTGGGAGATTAATCCTGTCCAAGAAACTGTCCATTTCTTCCAGGTTGTCCAGTTTGTTGCCATAGAGTTGCTCTAATAGTCTCTTAGAATCCTTTGGATTTCTGCATTATCTGTTGTAATCTCTCCTCTTTCGTTTTTGATTTTGTTGATCTGGTTCTTCTCTCTCTTTTTCTTAATGAGTCTGGCCAGTGGCTTGTCAATTTTGTTTACCTTTTCAAAGAACCAGCTTTTTGTTTTATTTATCTTTACTATTGTTTCTTTTGTTTCTTTCTCATTTATTTCTGCTCTGATCTTTATGATTTCTCTTCTTCTGCTGGCTTTGGGATGTTTTTGTTCTTCTTTCTCCAACTGTTTTAAGCAGAGGGTTAGGTCATCTGCTTCATATTTTCCTAGTTTCTTGAGGTGGGATTGTATTGCTATAAATTTCCCTCTTAGAACTACTTTTGCAGTATCCCATAGGTTTTGCACGGTCGTGTGTTCATTGTCATTTTCTTCTAGGAATTGTTTAATTTCTCCTTTGATTTCCTCAATGATCAGTTGGTTTTTTAGGTATGTATTGTTTAATCTCCATGTGTTCCTGTTTTTAGGGTTTTTTTTCTGGTAGTTGATGTCCAGTCTCATTGCATTGTGGTCTGAGAAGATGGTTGATATAATTTGAGTTTTCTTGAATTGAGTGAGGTTAGATTTGTGGCCCAAGATGTGGTCTCTCCTGGAAAATGTTCCGTGAGCACTTGAGAAGAAAGTGTATTCTTCTGCTTTTGGATGGAATGTCCTAAAGATATCGATGAGGTCCATCTTTTCCAGTGTGGCATTTAAGGCTTGTGTTTCTTTATTAATTTTCTGTTTTGTTGATCTGTCCATTGGTGTGAGAGGAGTGTTAAAGTCTCCTACTATTATTGTGTTATTGTTGATTTCTTCTTTTATGTCTGAAAGTACCTGTCTTATGTATTGAGGTGCCCCTGTGTAGATATTCATGACTGTTATGTCTTCCTCTTGGATAGATCCCTTAATCATGATGTAGTGACCTGCCTTGTCTCTTAGAATCTTCTTTACTTTAAAGTCTATTTTGTCTGATATAAGGATTGCTACTCCAGCTTTCTTTTGATTTCCATTTGCATGGAATATCTTTTTCCAGGCTTTCAGTCTATGGGTGTCTCTAGGTCTGAAGTGGGTCTCTTGTAAACAGCATATATATGGGTCTTGCTTCTGGATCCATTCAGCCAGTCTGTGTCGTTTGGTTGGAGCATTTAGTCCATTTACGTTCAAAGTAATTATTGATACGAATGTTCCTTTACTTAGAGTCTGGCCAGTGGCTTGTCAATTTTGTTTACCTTTTCAAAGAACCAGCTTTTTGTTTTATTTATCTTTACTATTGTTTCTTTTGTTTCTTTCTCATTTATTTCTGCTCTGATCTTTATGATTTCTCTTCTTCTGCTGGCTTTGGGATGTTTTTGTTCTTCTTTCTCCAACTGTTTTAAGCAGAGGGTTAGGTCATCTGCTTCATATTTTCCTAGTTTCTTGAGGTGGGATTGTATTGCTATAAATTTCCCTCTTAGAACTACTTTTGCAGTATCCCATAGGTTTTGCACGGTCGTGTGTTCATTGTCATTTTCTTCTAGGAATTGTTTAATTTCTCCTTTGATTTCCTCAATGATCAGTTGGTTTTTTAGGTATGTATTGTTTAATCTCCATGTGTTCCTGTTTTTAGGGTTTTTTTTCTGGTAGTTGATGTCCAGTCTCATTGCATTGTGGTCTGAGAAGATGGTTGATATAATTTGAGTTTTCTTGAATTGAGTGAGGTTAGATTTGTGGCCCAAGATGTGGTCTCTCCTGGAAAATGTTCCGTGAGCACTTGAGAAGAAAGTGTATTCTTCTGCTTTTGGATGGAATGTCCTAAAGATATCGATGAGGTCCATCTTTTCCAGTGTGGCATTTAAGGCTTGTGTTTCTTTATTAATTTTCTGTTTTGTTGATCTGTCCATTGGTGTGAGAGGAGTGTTAAAGTCTCCTACTATTATTGTGTTATTGTTGATTTCTTCTTTTATGTCTGAAAGTACCTGTCTTATGTATTGAGGTGCCCCTGTGTAGATATTCATGACTGTTATGTCTTCCTCTTGGATAGATCCCTTAATCATGATGTAGTGACCTGCCTTGTCTCTTAGAATCTTCTTTACTTTAAAGTCTATTTTGTCTGATATAAGGATTGCTACTCCAGCTTTCTTTTGATTTCCATTTGCATGGAATATCTTTTTCCAGCCTTTTACTTTCAGTCTATGAGTGTCTCTAGGTCTGAAGTGGGTCTCTTGTAAACAGCATATATATGGGTCTTGCTTCTGGATCCATTCAGCCAGTCTGTGTCGTTTGGTTGGAGCATTTAGTCCATTTACGTTCAAAGTAATTATTGATACGAATGTTCCTATTGTCATCTTCTTAGAAATTTGGGGTTTGATTTGTAAGGCTTCTCCTACTCTTGTATTCATTGGCTATATCAGGCCATTTAACACTTGTTGTAGGGCTGGTTTTGTGGTACAGAATTCTTTTAGTTTTTGCTTGTCTGTGAAGCTTTTGACTTCACCATCGATTTTGAATGAGATTCTTGCTGGGTAGAGAATTCGTGGTTGCAGGTTATTCTCTTTTAGCTGTTTAAATGTATCTTGCCATTCTCTTCTGGCCTGCAGGGTTTCTGTTGAGAGATCCGCAGTTAAACGTATGGGGTTTCCTTTATATGTTATTTGTTGTTTGCTCCTTGCTGCTTTTAGTAATCTGTCTTTATATTTAGTCTGCGTTAGTTTGATTAGTATGTGCCTTGGTGTGTTTCTTCTGGGGTTTCTCCTGTATGGAACTCTTTGTGCTTCCTGGACTTGGTTGACTATCTCCTTTCCCATGCTGGGGAAGTTTTCAACTATAACCTCTTCAAGAATTTTTTCATAGTCTTTCTTCTCTTCTTCTTCTTCTGGAACTCCTATAATTCTAATGTTGGTGCGTTTAATATTGTCCCATAGGTCTCTGAGGCTATCCTCAGTTCTTTTAATTCTTTGGGCTTTGTTCTGTTCTTCAGCACTTATTTCCACCATTCTGTCTTCCAGCTCACTTACCCATTCTTCACCCTCTGATACTCTACTGTTGAGACCTTCTATAGTATTTATGAGTTCAGCAATTGAGTTGGTGGTCTCTATTTGCTTATTTTTCATTTCCTGCATGTCTTTTCTCAATGCACTAATTTCTTCTAATATTTTGTTTTCGGTGTTTTGCATCCTCATTAGTATAGTTTTTCTGAATTCTCTTTCAGATAGTTTGTCTATCTCCTCCTCTGTCATTTGAAGTGGTGTTTCTCTAGCTTGGTCCTTCATTTGTACAGTGTTTCTCTGACGTTTCATTATTAGGTTAATTTTTGTTTCTTTGTGTGTGTCTGTGTGTATGGAGTTCTTATTCCCACCAGGCTTCTTGGTTGAATTCTCCCTTCCTTTGGGTTTTTGTCCTTGTAGAAGGGTTCAGTGGCTTGTGTCTTGTGTGGTGATAGACCTTGTTTACAGGTGAATAATCTGTAGTGTTGTATGTTCTTTGATAATCAGTGTGGGGTCTTGGAATCCGGGCTTCCGCTTCGAGGATCCTTGGTTTGATGATTGGTCAGGGGGTGTAGGCTCTATGTCTGGTTTGCTATGTTGTTCCGTGATTCTAGTTCACACACTAGCATCTGAGGAACAAGAGGTGCATCCCTGATGGGTGACCGTCATAAAAGCGTGCAGATGTTTTCTAACATAATCGTTAAGATATGCATACATATACAGCAATCCCCACAACTGACCAGTTTTACAGAGATAAGGCACAGGAAATCTTTCTAGCAATTCATGCAATCACAGATGATACTTGCCCGTTAAGCTTTGAATTAATTAGAATAGTGCCTGAATAATAGATCTAGCACAAGGTCCTGGCTTGGATAATTACAATGAGAGCAATTTTAAATTAGGATATGTGTTCGGGGTGACAAGGAGGAGAGTCTATAAGTAATAAAAAGGAAAAGATTCGTCTTGGAAGTATTTTATAGGATTAGGTAGCAAAGATTAGTGTGTGTACTGTTTAGTGTATTTAGAAGTGAATAGTGGAGACAGGAAGATAGGAAATAATTTATCTAGAGGATATTGGTAGCTAGGAAAATGTTTTACATTTAGAACACAGAGAAAGAAAGCAGTGGGAAAGAGGAAAGAGAAAAGAGAATTAGAGGTTTTCAAGAATTAAAATTAAAGTTAAAAAAAATACAATAAAAGTCAAAAAAAAGTTAAAAATTAAAAAGAGCAGAAAAAATAAGAGACCGAAAAACAAAGGAAAAACACATAAAACAAATCAAACAAGTGAAAACTACAAAAAAAAAAAAAAAAAACCCAATAAACAAAGAAACTAATAAACCCCAAACCAGACCAATCAATTGAATAAGCAAAATAAACCACCACAAACAAGCAGAAGAAAATGAAAAAAAAAAAAAAAAGTTAAATACTGTCCTTGGTTTTTATCTTCTCATCTGCCTGTTGGAAACCAATCTGCTCTTGATGGTGGTGTCTTGATGGCGTAGTCTTTCCCTTATAGTGCCGGTTGCTATGGTTTCTGTTTCTGTGTTCAGCAAAATGAGGGCTTTGCTGCCATACTGGGTGCTGGCTGGGACGGTGGGCTGATCCCAGTCAGTCCGGCAGAGGCCACAGCGCGCGCAGTCCCGTGTTAGAGGGGGGCGCCCCGGCTCTACCGCGTGCCCGCCTGTAGTCTCCAATCCCTGCTCTTTCCCCGGCTTCCTCTGCTGCTGCTGCAGTTCTAGAGGAGCGCGGGCTCCTCCGCCACTGGCACACACGCACTGCCGGTTATGTGTCTGAGTCCCAAAGGCGGACGCGAGCTTTCCCGTCCAACTCATGCCCGGTCCCTGGTCAGCAACCAGTGGACGACTTCCCCTCTCCGTTCAGCAAGCCCTCCAGTTGGAGTGGCTGAACTTACCCGCGCCGGGGCTCCTCGCAGCGTCCGCGGCTCCTCGCGGCGGCGGGTTCCGGCGGCTCCTCCCTGTCCATTTTTAAATTCCACTAAGTCCAGTGTCCATCTTATCTCAGAATGGTCAGGAGTTTAGTGGTGTTTGACCAAGTTCTGTCTTTGTTGTGAAAAACTTTCATAAAACGTCTTGTAAGGACACTGCCGTTCTACTTTTCATATGTAGCTGACTATTCCTTCTCAGTACCTGTTGTTGTTCTTGTCTTTGTTTTCTCTTGTCTCTCTATTTCCTAAATATTGATGTAGCTTAAAACTCAGCCCTCAGATCACTTTTTGGTCTATTTCTATAAACATTATGAAGTGATCTCATATACTTTCATATCTTTAAATATTGTGTACACATTAACAGAACTCAAATATTTATTTCCAACCTTTTTTGATCTCTAGACTCATATATTTGATTTAATATATTTCCATTTATGTATTTATTTAAGTTTTCAAAAGTCAAACTCCTGTGTTCTACATTCCAGACCTATTCCTTCCATGATAGTTTATGTCAGTAGGCAGCAGTACAAACCTACGTGTTAATTAGGCCAAAAAATTTGAAGTCAGGTTTGTCTATACTCCTTTAATAAATAAACCACAGCCAATTCATCAACTTTCCATTCTGTAATATCTTAAAAATAATACTTCTCTTCTGTACTGTTGTCCTACCCCCAAACATTGACATCTGTCACCTGAATTAGTGCCAATCCTCCTAACTCATTCCTTGACTTTTATTTTGGTATTATAAAAATTAGAAAAAATGATGAAGAAAAGTAATGTATATTATTAAGTAATAATTAGACTTAAATAGCCTCTCTTAAAAAAAAAGAAAAAAAAAAGCAAACAAAAAAACAAAACATGAGGCACACATTGACAAACCTGAAAGGAGAAATAGATAAATCCACAATTAAAATTGTTAATTTTTCAGGACTCCTCTGTCGATAATAGAACAAGCAGACAGAAAGTTAGGAAGTAGGTAGAATACTTGAACAGTACTATCAACCAATTTAACCTAATTAGCATTTATACAACACTACACCAGACAACTGCAGAATATGTGTTACTTTCAGTTGCACATGGAACATTAACCAAGGTAGAACATATGCTTGGCCATAAAAGTCTTAATAAATTAAGAATTGAGGTCACTCAAAACATATTCTCTGAAACTACAAAATTAAATTAGAAATAAACAAAAAATATATATGGAAAACCTCAAATATTTGGAAACTTCATATAATCATTCTAAACAACTCATGGTTCAAAGAAGAAATTACAAAGGTAGAAAACATTTGAAAATAAATGAAAATTTTCAAAAGCTGTTAAAATTTTTTGGTTGCAGCAAAAGCAACATATTGAGAGAATTTGTCCTTTAGAAATTTGTGTCAGAAGAAAAGTCAGAGGCCAGTGATCTAGGTTTCTGAGCTTGCAACTTTAAAACACAGAAAGTGTAAACCCATGAAGTAGAAGGAAGGAATCAAAAAAGAGGAATAAAAGAAATAGAAAACAAAAGGATGGAGAAAACTGGTCAGATAAAGACAAGCCTGGAAGACAACACCTGGACTCCCCCCAAAAGCACCACAGAACCTACTTACAGTTGTTCCTTTGTGGCCTGCACACTCTAAAGTTCTCCTTGTCCTACCCATACCCACTGTATTCACTGCCATCAATTACCAATTTCTGCATTGCAGAGAGGAGTCTTGTTTGATCAGGAGAGCAGCTCTGGCTGGCTAAACCACCAATGCTGTCTGGTTGCTAAATCCTACCTTCTCCAAGAGGTTTGATTTGCCCTTCCTTGAGGGCTCTCCCCCATGCCTAGGATATCATAGTTTCCTTATTTCTCATAGTTGCCCTTGTATTATAGATAATCATTCATTATATCAAATGCCTCCTGTTTAATCTATTGTGGAGTTTCCAGTTCCTGATACAACCCAGACTGCTATGGTGGATAAATATCAAAGTTCATATGGTAATTTTAGAAGTCATTTTGAAATTATAACACTCCTTAGTTTAGATTGGAGACCTCTTGAGGATGCCACAGTACTGATCCCCATCCCTCTAATATAGTTAGACCTCACACATTGACAAACCTGAAAGGAGAAATAGATAAATCCACAATTAAAATTGTTAATTTTTCAGGACTCCTCTGTCGATAATAGAACAAGCAGACAGAAAGTTAGGAAGTAGGTAGAATACTTGAACAGTACTATCAACCAATTTAACCTAATTAGCATTTATACAACACTACACCAGACAACTGCAGAATATGTGTTACTTTCAGTTGCACATGGAACATTAACCAAGGTAGAACATATGCTTGGCCATAAAAGTCTTAATAAATTAAGAATTGAGGTCACTCAAAACATATTCTCTGAAACTACAAAATTAAATTAGAAATAAACAAAAAATATATATGGAAAACCTCAAATATTTGGAAACTTCATATAATCATTCTAAACAACTCATGGTTCAAAGAAGAAATTACAAAGGTAGAAAACATTTGAAAATAAATGAAAATTTTCAAAAGCTGTTAAAATTTTTTGGTTGCAGCAAAAGCAACATATTGAGAGAATTTGTCCTTTAGAAATTTGTGTCAGAAGAAAAGTCAGAGGCCAGTGATCTAGGTTTCTGAGCTTGCAACTTTAAAACACAGAAAGTGTAAACCCATGAAGTAGAAGGAAGGAATCAAAAAAGAGGAATAAAAGAAATAGAAAACAAAAGGATGGAGAAAACTGGTCAGATAAAGACAAGCCTGGAAGACAACACCTGGACTCCCTCCAAAAGCACCACAGAACCTACTTACAGTTGTTCCTTTGTGGCCTGCACACTCTAAAGTTCTCCTTGTCCTACCCATACCCACTGTATTCACTGCCATCAATTACCAATTTCTGCATTGCAGAGAGGAGTCTTGTTTGATCAGGAGAGCAGCTCTGGCTGGCTAAACCACCAATGCTGTCTGGTTGCTAAATCCTACCTTCTCCAAGAGGTTTGATTTGCCCTTCCTTGAGGGCTCTCCCCCATGCCTAGGATATCATAGTTTCCTTATTTCTCATAGTTGCCCTTGTATTATAGATAATCATTCATTATATCAAATGCCTCCTGTTTAATCTATTGTGGAGTTTCCAGTTCCTGATACAACCCAGACTGCTATGGTGGATAAATATCAAAGTTCATATGGTAATTTTAGAAGTCATTTTGAAATTATAACACTCCTTAGTTTAGATTGGAGACCTCTTGAGGATGCCACAGTACTGATCCCCATCCCTCTAATATAGTTAGACCTGATGGCTTGTATTTTTTTAGAAGGGACGTATTAACAAATACAGAGATAAAGCTGTGACCATGGGTGAATATGGGACTTAACATTGTATATAAGACCAGCTATTGTTCTCACTTTTTATAAATGTCATGTTTAT
This sequence comes from Tragulus kanchil, assembly GCA_022376925.1. Taxonomy (NCBI): domain Eukaryota; kingdom Metazoa; phylum Chordata; class Mammalia; order Artiodactyla; family Tragulidae; genus Tragulus; species Tragulus kanchil. The sequence continues at coordinate 235,558,607 of JAIOJX010000004.1, read as the reverse complement.
GATCAAGCAAAACTCAGACCCTTGTTTAGAATCATAAACTTAGAAAATAGTTTGTCAGCTTTCCTAGTTGTTTTTAATATCTATATAAGGAAAGATAGTTTTGTTAAAAAAAATAGAGAGAGTCTATTTGGGTTTTTTAAAACAGAAGTTAACATAGGTATTCATTTAATGCACAGGTATTCATTTAATGTACAAGCCCTCCAGTTGATTGTTAGACACACTAACAGGCACGCTAACATATAAAAAGCTCTGATTTAGAGTCTCTCAAAAGTGGTAGTTATCATTGTCTACTAGATTCTAGGTAAAGCTGTCTGTATGCAGAAACCTCTGAAATCTATTAGATTTCTAAGCCAATGCAAGTATAATTAAATAACTCTTTGCTATTCCTGGACTTTGAAATCAGGGTACATGTGATCTTATGTGGTTAAAAGATAATGTCCCAAGAGCAGATTGATTACTTTCACAGAAACACGTTTAATTAAAGTCCTTGATATCTACATTTTTTTTTTTTTTTACTCTTATCCCTTCCTCTTCAGCATCTCCTATTTGTGGAGGAACACCATTATAACACTTGCCAAGAAAAATGCCACTTACTTGTCTAATCCAAACATAAGATCTAATCTGAGGATCACATAAACAGCATCTCTTTTCTCAAAATATTAGTTCAGCGTGCAATAATAGAGGAAGGAAAAAAATTCACTGTTGCCATCTCTAATCTCTCACACTGCTGTCAGACCTAATGTTAAAATCTACATTTCTTAACCTTGCAGAGGAAAACAGAAAATGTTATGTTTCTACCAGTCACACTGAATGTAAAGTAAGTTAGTTATGCAGCATAACTTTTTTCCAGCTATAATTCACTGTATTGTTTTACTTGAATTTGCATATTGGCAAAACAGTGATTGCAGTTTGTATGAAATTTTGTGAGAAAACAGCAAAATATGATCACTAAAAGCAGTATTTCAAAGCAGTATTTACTGATAGAACTTTTTTGTTTTTCTGCTCATCTGCAATTCATTTGTCCCTTCAGTAGAAAGTGGAAATGGTTGATTCCTTTGAGAAACAGAGCTTATCATGCAACATGTTTGCACTCTATATATTATTTACTGTTATTACTACAGTAAATAATAACAATGTTCTCTTTATATAAAGCTACCTTCTTCTGAATTAGGCAAAATGATTTGTTCCCAGGATCTTCAGGATCCTCCCAAGATCTCAATGAGGAAAGGAGCAAGTTCTACACACTTTTAATGCAAGTATTGAAATCACAACAAAAATGGCAGGCAAAGCCAGTAGAAAATGGTAATTGATTTTCTTGAACCCAGGTCTCATATTAATATACTGTTCATGCTATTTCTCATTTTTTAGTAATATGAAGGAAATGTGCATTGAATTGGAAAGTTACAAAAATAAATCATATTTGTTGCATGGATAGATGTAAAACTATTTCTGTGCTAGGAAAAGAACTAAAAAATTAACCTCACTCTTAAGTGCTTGGCAGAGAGTGGGCATTTAGATTTGCAGAATAATGCTCTGGAATGCTAAAGATTGTGATCGGGGTCCCACAGTGAGTTGTAACAGTCTCAGAGCTCTTGCTTAGTGGTCTGGTGCTCCTTCCTTTATGAGCCACATTGTTCAAAGTTAAATCCATGCTATGAATCTTTGAAGAAGCTAAACAATAGCAAAATGCCAAAACCATTTTCTATAAGAAAGTCATACAAAACAATAAGTAGAACATGCTGTTAGAAGAACTATCTTGAGATTATAGAGAAACATAATAGGCAACAAGGTAATTATACGTGACACCCAGATAGACAATTGTACTTTACATTGTGTGGTTTGAGATTTTGAAAAATAATTGATTTTTCTCTAATTTAATGATATTTTCCAGCAGTTTCAATTATTTTCAGATGTTGTATTTGACTGATTAGGAATAGACAATAGAATTTTGTAAATTAGCTTGAAATTTTCTACTATATACATTTTTTACTTAGAAATAAACACTTGTTTTGCTGAAATGATTCTGTGAGTCACCTATGATTTATATTTTAATAATGCTTATTATCTTTGAAATATAGGAAAATATAAAAGCAAAGCAGCTTCTGATACCCCATCCAGATAACATCATTAAAAAAATGCATTTATATGATTGAAACAATTGAAACAGTGTAGAAACTCTTTTCATTTTGGGGGGTATATATTCAGAAGTGAAATTGCTGGATGATATAACAGGTCTATTTTTAATTTTTGAGGAATTTTTACTTTGTTTTCCGTTGTGTTTGGATCAATTTGCATCACCACAAACAATGAGTTCCTTTATCACCACATCCTTGCCAGCACCTGTGTCTTTTGTCTTCTTCATGATAGCCATTTAACAGACATGAGGTGATAACATTGACATTTCTCTGAAAATTAAGTGATGTTGGGAATTTTAAACCCAGGTGTTCATGCTATTTCTCATTTTTTAGTAATATGAAGGAAATGTGCATTGAATTGGAAAGTTACAAAAATAAATCATATTTGTTGCATGGATAGATGTAAAACTATTTCTGTGCTAGGAAAAGAACTAAAAAATTAACCTCACTCTTAAGTGCTTGGCAGAGAGTGGGCATTTAGATTTGCAGAATAATGCTCTGGAATGCTAAAGATTGTGATCGGGGTCCCACAGTGAGTTGTAACAGTCTCAGAGCTCTTGCTTAGTGGTCTGGTGCTCCTTCCTTTATGAGCCACATTGTTCAAAAGTTAAATCCATGCTATGAATCTTTGAAGAAGCTAAACAATAGCAAAATGCCAAAACCATTTTCTATAAGAAAGTCATACAAAACAATAAGTAGAACATGCTGTTAGAAGAACTATCTTGAGATTATAGAGAAACATAATAGGCAACAAGGTAATTATACGTGACACCCAGATAGACAATTGTACTTTACATTGTGTGGTTTGAGATTTTGAAAAATAATTGATTTTTCTCTAATTTAATGATATTTTCCAGCAGTTTCAATTATTTTCAGATGTTGTATTTGACTGATTAGGAATAGACAATAGAATTTTGTAAATTAGCTTGAAATTTTCTACTATATACATTTTTTACTTAGAAATAAACACTTGTTTTGCTGAAATGATTCTGTGAGTCACCTATGATTTATATTTTAATAATGCTTATTATCTTTGAAATATAGGAAAATATAAAAGCAAAGCAGCTTCTGATACCCCATCCAGATAACATCATTAAAAAAATGCATTTATATGATTGAAACAATTGAAACAGTGTAGAAACTCTTTTCATTTTGGGGGGTATATATTCAGAAGTGAAATTGCTGGATGATATAACAGGTCTATTTTTAATTTTTGAGGAATTTTTACTTTGTTTTCCGTTGTGTTTGGATCAATTTGCATCACCACAAACAATGAGTTCCTTTATCACCACATCCTTGCCAGCACCTGTGTCTTTTGTCTTCTTCATGATAGCCATTTAACAGACATGAGGTGATAACATCACTATGACTTTGACTTACATTTCTCTGAAAATTAAGTGATGTTGGGAACATTTCCTGTGACTGTTGACCATTGAATACTTTGGAAAAATGTCTATGGATTTCCTCTGCCCAATTTTCGATCAGTTTTTTTTTTTTTTTTTAAAGCAATGACAGCCCACTCCAGTGTTCTTACCTGGGAAATCCCATGGACAGAGGAGCCTGGTAGGCTACAGTGCATGGAGTTGCAGAAGTTAAATATGACTGAGTGACTAAGCTACCACCACTCTATGTTCTTTACATGTTTGGACTATTAACCCCTTATCAGATATATGATTTACAATTATATTCTTCTGTTCCATATGTTAGCTTTTTAAAAAAAATGTATTCATTTATTTTTTGTCTATTCTGGGTTTTCACTGCTGCTGTAATCTCTTCTCGTTGCAGGGAGTGGGGCTACTCTCTAGCTGAGGTGAGCAGGCTTCTTGTTGCAGTGACTTCTCTTGTTGCAGAACTCAGGCTTTGGGGCACATGGGCTTTAATAGTTGTGGCACATGGGCTCAGTAGTTGTGGCACCAAGGCTCTAGAGCACAGGTTCAACATTGTGGCTCACAGGCTTTGTTGCTCCGCAGCATGTGGGATCATCCTGGATCAGGGTTGGAACCTGTGTCTCCTTCACTGGCAGGCGAATTCTTTGCCACTGAGCTACCAGGGAAGTCCCCATATGTTAGTTTTTGATTTTGTTTTTGGTTTCCTTTATTGTGCTAAAGTTTTTTGTTTCAGGTAGTTTCATGTGTTTATTTTTGCTTGTATTGCCTTTGCTTTTGCTATCAAACCTAAAACTAAAAATACTGTCAAAACCAACGTCAAGCAGCTTTGCCGTATGTTTTATTCTAGGAATTTTATGGTTCAGATCTTACATTCAAGTCTTCATCAAATTTGAATTTATTTGTGTGTGTGGTATAAGGTACAGATACAGTTTCATTCTTTAACATGTGGCTGTCCATTTTTCCCTCATCACCATTTATTGAAAAGGCTGTCCTTCTCACATATAGAGATTGAATCAGATCTATAAATTGCTTTGAATACTATATATTTTACCAGTATTAATTATTTCTAGCTTATGAGCTGATAATATCTTTCCATTTATTTCTGTTTTCTACAATTTTTCTCATCAGTGTCCTATAGTTTTCAGCATACTGGTCTTTTATCTCACTGGCTAAATTTATTTCTAGTTTCTCTATTATTTTTTTAATGCTATTGTAAATGAGATAGTTCTCTTATTTTCTCTTTCTGATTGTTATTGTATAGAAACACAACTGATTTTTATATATTTATTTTGTAATTCCTGCAAATTTACTGACTTAAATTGTCTAGTTCTAACAGATTTGGGGTTAGCTTTTTAGTGTCTTCTGGATATATTTAGTGTCTTCTAATATTATATCATCTGCAAATACTGGTAATTTTATGTTTTTCTTTCCTATTTGAATGTATCTTGCTTATTTTTCATGCCTAATCACTCTAGGTAGACTTTCCTATGTACTATAGGAAGACTACCTAGGCACTGTAGGTAGACTTTTCTAGGTACTATATTGAATAAAAACGGTGAGAGATTTCCCTGGGAGTCCAGTGATAGACTTTTCAGGGGTGCAGGTTTGATCCTTGGTTGGGGAGATAAGATCCCACATAACTAGCAGCCAAAAACCAAAATGTAAATAGAAGCAAGTGTTACAGATTCAATACAGATTTTAAAACTGATACACATAAAAAAAAATTTTTTTGAAGTGGTAAGAGTGGGCATCTTCATCTTTTTCCTGATTTTAGAGGAAAAGTTTTCATCTTTTCTCTATTGAGTATGATCTTAACAGTGAGCATAGATACATTTTTTATAGGTGAGGGCTTTCCCTTATGTAATTTGCATGATAGAATCTTTTATCCTGAAAGTGTTTTGAATTTTTTCAAATATGATATCTTTAACTACTGAGATGATCACACAGTTTTCTTTTTTATTCTGTTAATTGTTGTGATAAAACATTGTTTTGCTCATAATATATTAACTTCAAATCCTCAAAATTGTCTTTAACATAGTTTTTTCCTTTCTATATTTGCTGTGTTCAATTTTTAAATGTATTTTTAAAGATTTTCTGCATTTATATTTGCAAGGGATTTGGGTCTGTAATATTTCTTTTTTTTTTTTTTTTGTAATGTTTTTGATTTTTCTATCATGGTATTTTGGCCTTATAAAAGGAACTTGGAATTATCCCTTCTGAATGAGTTGCCGTAGACTTTGTACTATCCTTTCTCAAATATTTGATCACTCTGTCCAGTAAAAACATCTGGTCATGAAAGGTTTTTGTGGGGAGGTTTTCAATTGCAAATTTTATTTCTTTAATTAATATGATGCTTTTAATTTTTTTTATTTCTTCTTGTGTTAGTCATTTATTTCAATTTTTATGGTATTTTAATATTTCATGTTGGTCATTGACTATATTGGCCTAAAATTGAGTGTGCTCAGTCATGTTCAACCCATTGTGACCCCTGGAGTTTAGTCTGTTAGGGTCTGTGTCCATGGGTTTTCCCAGGCAAGACTATTTGAGTGGGTTTCCACTTCCTTTTTCAGGGGATCTTCCCAACCCAGGGATCAAACCCAGGTCTCCTGCATAGGTAGGTGGATTCTTTACCACTGGCCACCTTGCATAAAATTGTTCATAATATTATTTTATATTCTTCGTTTTTAAAAAAATTTGTCACTTTTATTGGTCCTTCATTTATTTATTTTCATCCATCTTAATTCTTTGGCCTGTGTGGGCCTCTCTTGTTTCAGAGCATTGGCTCTGGGTGCATGTGCTCCAGAGCACTGGCTCATAATTGGACACACCGTCCAGCCCGAAAAAAAATGTGTTTAAATAAGAGTGAAGTGGTAAGAGTGGGCATCTTCATCTTTTTCCTGATTTTAGAGGAAAAGTTTTCATCTTTTCTCTATTGAGTATGATCTTAACAGTGAGCATAGATACATTTTTTATAGGTGAGGGCTTTCCCTTATGTAATTTGCATGATAGAATCTTTTATCCTGAAAGTGTTTTGAATTTTTCAAATATGATATCTTTAACTACTGAGATGATCACACAGTTTTCTTTTTTATTCTGTTAATTGTTGTGATAAAACATTGTTTTGCTCATAATATATTAACTTCAAATCCTCAAAATTGTCTTTAACATAGTTTTTTCCTTTCTATATTTGCTGTGTTCAATTTTTAAATGTATTTTTAAAGATTTTCTGCATTTATATTTGCAAGGGATTTGGGTCTGTAATATTTCTTTTTTTTTTTTTTTTGTAATGTTTTTGATTTTTCTATCATGGTATTTTGGCCTTATAAAAGGAACTTGGAATTATCCCTTCTGAATGAGTTGCCGTAGACTTTGTACTATCCTTTCTCAAATATTTGATCACTCTGTCCAGTAAAAACATCTGGTCATGAAAGGTTTTTGTGGGGAGGTTTTCAATTGCAAATTTTATTTCTTTAATTAATATGATGCTTTTAATTTTTTTTATTTCTTCTTGTGTTAGTCATTTATTTCAATTTTTATGGTATTTTAATATTTCATGTTGGTCATTGACTATATTGGCCTAAAATTGAGTGTGCTCAGTCATGTTCAACCCATTGTGACCCCTGGAGTTTAGTCTGTTAGGGTCTGTGTCCATGGGTTTTCCCAGGCAAGACTATTTGAGTGGGTTTCCACTTCCTTTTTCAGGGGATCTTCCCAACCCAGGGATCAAACCCAGGTCTCCTGCATAGGTAGGTGGATTCTTTACCACTGGCCACCTTGCATAAAATTGTTCATAATATTATTTTATATTCTTCGTTTTTAAAAAAATTTGTCACTTTTATTGGTCCTTCATTTATTTATTTTCATCCATCTTAATTCTTTGGCCTGTGTGGGCCTCTCTTGTTTCAGAGCATTGGCTCTGGGTGCATGTGCTCCAGAGCACTGGCTCATAATTGGACACACCCGTCCAGCGACTCTGAGGCATGTGGGGTCTTCCCATGCCAGGGATCGAACTGGTGCCCCTGCACTGCAAGGCCAACTCTTGACCCACTGGACTACCAGGGAAGCCCCTATTTTATATTCTTAAAAGTAGGATCTAAAGAAACGTACCCTCTTTGACTTCAAATATTTGAGTTATATTTTCTCTTGATCAATTTAACTATAAGTTTATCCATTTTTATTGAAACGTTTCAAGAATGGGCTCTTGGTTTTAGTGGCATTTTTAGTTTTTGATTTGCTCTTTCACTGATTTCTGTGACTATTTAAAATTATTTCTTCTATTTTCACTACCTGTTTTTTTTTTTTTTTATTTATTTATCTGTGCTGAATCTTTTTTTGTTGTGTGAGCTTTCTAGTTGAGAGGAGTGGGGACCACACCTCATTATGGCATGCTGGCTTCTCATTGCATTGCTTTTGAGTGCACAGGCTTTAGTACTAGTGGTGTATGGGCTCAGTAGTTGTGGTTCCCAGGTATGGATAGAGCTCACTCAGGTTCATTAGTTATGGGGTATGGGTCTAGTTGCTCCCTGTCGTGTGGGATCCTCCTGGACCAGGGATTGAACCCATATTCCCTGCAATAGCAGGCAGACTCTTCACCATTGAGTCACTTGGGAAGACTTCACTACCTTCCTTATTTTTAAGTTGCATATAGTGAAAGCTGAGTTTGATGAATTTGAAGCTTTCTTCTTAGAAGATCCATGAAGCTTTAAATTTTTTTCTTTATTACTTTTTCTGCATTCCACAAATTTTATTTTTATTTTTTCATTTTGATTCAGCAAAACATTTTAGTGAATTTTTTTCTAATATGTGAGATAGAACTATGATGTTTTAATATACTATTTTAGGGATGTGTCTAGTAATTTATAGTTACTGATTTTTGATTTAATTATGCCTTGATCTGAGTATGTATTCTCAGACCAGTTATTTTCCTGAAAATTTATTTATGAAGTGTTTCGGTCTATGTAAAATATATATTTTTCAGTGTTTGGTCTACTTTCCTATATATAGTTGGACTTCTCCAGTGGCTTAGTGGTAAAGAATCCACCTGAAATGCAGGAGACACAGGAGGCATGGGTTCTGTCCCTGGCTTGGGAACATTTCCTGGAGGAAGACATGGCAACCCACTCCAGTTTTCTTGCCTGGGCAATCCCATGGACAGAGGAGACTGTTGGGCTACAGTCTAACGTGTCATAAAGAGTTGGGCATGACTACAGTGCTTGGGAACAGCACATTCTATAGTTATCAATCAGAATATGTTTGTTGTTAGTATCCTTCAAGTATTCTGTAGTTTTGCTTTTAACCTGTATATATGTTTTATCAGCTTACAAGAAGAGTTTGGAGTAATTAACTGTAATTGCAGGTATATAATTTTCTTTTCCAGTCTATTTTTATTTATTTTAGCTTGTAGTATGATTTATATACATATTAAAATTGATATATTTCTTGACTAATTTGCACTATTATTATAACAAAATGTCATTTTTGCTTCTGATAATATTTTTTCTCCTGAGGACTGCTTTATCTTAAATGAACATGTGCTGTGTGCTTAATGAGCTCAGTTGTGTCCCACTCTTTGACATACCATGGTCTTCAGCCCACCAGGCTCCTCTGTCTAGGGGGATTCTCCAGGCAAGAATATTGCCATACCCTTCTCCATGGGATCTTCCCAACCCAGGGACTGAACCCAGTTTTCCTGCATTGCAGGCACATTCTATACTGTCTAAGCCATCAGGGAAGCCCTGACTTTTTACTAAGAGCTGTTCTTTATAAACAACTTACTCTTTAATCTTATTCATATCCAGTCTTATAATATCTGCCTTTTAATTAGTGTGACTAGACCTTTTACATTGAATGCAGTTACTGGTAGGAAAGATTTCAGTATCGCTTCTTATTTGTTCTCTGTCTTGTCCAATCTATACTTAATACCTTTTCCTTCTTTACTGCCTGTGATGGTTGGTTTTATATATCAACTTGATGAGGCCGTAGTTCACAATTATTCTATCAAAAACTATTCAGGTGGTACTGTGTTGGTATCATGTAGATGTGATAAATATTTATAGTCAGTTGACTTTAGGTAAGAGGCTTATCCTTGATAATCTTGGTAGACCTCATACAATCAGTTGAATGACCTTAAGAACAAAACTGGAAAACTCTTATGTCCTTAAAATGGCAGTGATACCATCATGATGGGTTCACTCTCTTAGTTACCTCCCAGAGTCTGCACTTTCAAATACTCTGCCATGTTTGAAATGGATAACCAACAAAGATCTATTGTATAGCACATGGAACTCTGCTTAATGTTATGTAACAGCCTGAATGGAAGGGGGGGGTTGGGGGAGGATAGATACATGTATGTGTATGGCAAAGCCCCTTCACTCTTCACCTGTAAACTTAGCTCCCTACAAATGAATATGTTTGTTGTTAGTATCCTTCAAGTATTCTGTAGTTTTGCTTTTAACCTGTATATATGTTTTATCAGCTTACAAGAAGAGTTTGGAGTAATTAACTGTAATTGCAGGTATATAATTTTCTTTTCCAGTCTATTTTTATTTATTTTAGCTTGTAGTATGATTTATATACATATTAAAATTGATATATTTCTTGACTAATTTGCACTATTATTATAACAAAATGTCATTTTTGCTTCTGATAATATTTTTTCTCCTGAGGACTGCTTTATCTTAAATGAACATGTGCTGTGTGCTTAATGAGCTCAGTTGTGTCCCACTCTTTGACATACCATGGTCTTCAGCCCACCAGGCTCCTCTGTCTAGGGGGATTCTCCAGGCAAGAATATTGCCATACCCTTCTCCATGGGATCTTCCCAACCCAGGGACTGAACCCAGTTTTCCTGCATTGCAGGCACATTCTATACTGTCTAAGCCATCAGGGAAGCCCTGACTTTTTACTAAGAGCTGTTCTTTATAAACAACTTACTCTTTAATCTTATTCATATCCAGTCTTATAATATCTGCCTTTTAATTAGTGTGACTAGACCTTTTACATTGAATGCAGTTACTGGTAGGAAAGATTTCAGTATCGCTTCTTATTTGTTCTCTGTCTTGTCCAATCTATACTTAATACCTTTTCCTTCTTTACTGCCTGTGATGGTTGGTTTTATATATCAACTTGATGAGGCCGTAGTTCACAATTATTCTATCAAAAACTATTCAGGTGGTACTGTGTTGGTATCATGTAGATGTGATAAATATTTATAGTCAGTTGACTTTAGGTAAGAGGCTTATCCTTGATAATCTTGGTAGACCTCATACAATCAGTTGAATGACCTTAAGAACAAAACTGGAAAACTCTTATGTCCTTAAAATGGCAGTGATACCATCATGATGGGTTCACTCTCTTAGTTACCTCCCAGAGTCTGCACTTTCAAATACTCTGCCATGTTTGAAATGGATAACCAACAAAGATCTATTGTATAGCACATGGAACTCTGCTTAATGTTATGTAACAGCCTGAATGGAAGGGGGGGGTTGGGGGAGGATAGATACATGTATGTGTATGGCAAAGCCCCTTCACTCTTCACCTGAAACTATCACAAACTTGTTAATTGGCTGTACCCCAATACAAATGTTTTTGGTGTTAAAAAATGAAAAAGAAGAATTAGGTTTTGCAATGTGAACTTTGGGGCTTCTCAGGTGGCGCTACTGGTAAAATAATGTCTGCCAGTGCAGGAGACATGAGATGCAGGTTTGATCCAGGTACCTGACTCCAGTATGTTTGCCTGGAAAATTCCATGGGGAGAGGAGTCTGGTGGACTACAAAGTCTATGGGGCATCAAAGAGTGAGACACAATTGAGTACAGTGTATGAACTTAAGGGGAACACAGATATTCAGTCCACAGTATTTGATTAGTAGCATCTGATGATTTTACTTATCCCTATTGTTACATTATACTATAGATTATAAGTGTCCTCTTTGACACTGGAAATAGAATACCTTTAAATATATTCATATTAGATAATTTCTTAAAACCCAGGACTAATTTAGAAAACTCCAATACAGTTCAGAGAATTGATTCTTAAGATTCTGCTCCTCCAGAAAAAGTGTTACAAACAAAATTTGTAACAGAATTACATACACGTGTGTGTGTGTGTGTGTGTGTGTGTGTGTGTGTGTATGTGTGTGTGTTTACTTATTTATTTATTTAAAATGGCTTCCCCAGTGGCTCAGTAGTAAAGAATCTGCTTGCAATGCAGGAGCCACAGGAAATTCGGGTTTGATCCCTGGGTGAGGAAGACCCTTGGAGGAGCACAAGGCAACCCACTTCAGTGTTCTTGCTTGAAGAATCACATGGACAGAGGGGACTGGGGGCTGCAATCCATAGGGTTGCAAAGAGTCAGACCCGACTGAAGCAACTTGGCACACATGCATATCCATGTGGATGTGTATGTGCATGTATTTACACATACAATCATACATATGTGTGCATAAAGAAACGTAATCCAGTCTGTGGCAATTTGTACAGTAGAAGTACGATAAATACCTATAGCAGGCAAGATGATCACATGTTCAAAATTGAAACAAGAACTTCTGTATTTAAGTTTTATATGTATGGCTTATAGTATTTAATACTGAAAAAGTCAATCTATGAGAATAATAATTCAGTTATGCTGACCATGTTTAAATATGGGTATTTGCTATTTCAGTGTGCACATAGTATGTTACCATAAACTTTCAAAACAGGTTTGAATAAATCTTTGTGGAATAATTCAAGCTTCTTGAATAGAATAGTCCTCAAGAATTTTGTGATGTATTTTTTGGCATAAATAATCTCTTAGGATCCTTCCAACTGTAAAATACACTGACTCTACATTTCATATTTAAAAGGAGCCTACATTTCAATTAATAAATCATGACTGATAACTATTCTTTAACTTGCTGTGTTTAATGCTATTCCAGCTTCATGTATAATATATAGTTTTTATATTGAACTTTCACATTAAGATTAGTCCCCGAATTTTCAAAACAATAGAAATAGATGAGGGATTTAATATGACAGGTGTTGATTTAGTAGGCTCCAATGGAGATTGAATTTTCTTCTTGACTGTGTGCCTAATACTTTTGGAAGGCAGAGCATTTGCCTGAGGCCTGTAAACATTGAACTTTTGGTTCAAAATGCTAGAATACATATTATGGAATTTTATATGTGCTTGATTTAAAATATAATAAAATTTTGGAGAGGTTTTCCTCGTTAATCTGCTCACTTTGGTTCACCAAACTCTGAGTCAGCTTTAAAATGATTTGCTGACATAAATGAGCATGATGGCCACCAATACTTGAAACTTGAGGGTAATTTATTTTGACTTTGCTTTCGAAGTTATTCTAAACTATGAGTAACCAAGGAGAACTTTGTCAAATTAAACTTGCTTGTTAGTCCCATTTCTTTTTTTCTTATTCCAATATTACTATGAAGAATTTAGCATTATCTTTTTCATTTTCTCAAGAAAAATTATTCAAAGGTTAATGTGACATTTTATGTATCAACAATAACCTTCTGCTATCTCTTTTCCAAATATATACTTTTTGCTTAATAATGAGTTCATCATATATTTTGTATAGAAAATTGTCATCTTGTGCATGTGAGCCAGATCTGTATCTCTAAATCTCCAGTTTTCAACTTTCTTTCATAAATTTTTTCCCCTTCTTTTCACTTACGATAAATACCTATAGCAGGCAAGATGATCACATGTTCAAAATTGAAACAAGAACTTCTGTATTTAAGTTTTATATGTATGGCTTATAGTATTTAATACTGAAAAAGTCAATCTATGAGAATAATAATTCAGTTATGCTGACCATGTTTAAATATGGGTATTTGCTATTTCAGTGTGCACATAGTATGTTACCATAAACTTTCAAAACAGGTTTGAATAAATCTTTGTGGAATAATTCAAGCTTCTTGAATAGAATAGTCCTCAAGAATTTTGTGATGTATTTTTTGGCATAAATAATCTCTTAGGATCCTTCCAACTGTAAAATACACTGACTCTACATTTCATATTTAAAAGGAGCCTACATTTCAATTAATAAATCATGACTGATAACTATTCTTTAACTTGCTGTGTTTAATGCTATTCCAGCTTCATGTATAATATATAGTTTTTATATTGAACTTTCACATTAAGATTAGTCCCCGAATTTTCAAAACAATAGAAATAGATGAGGGATTTAATATGACAGGTGTTGATTTAGTAGGCTCCAATGGAGATTGAATTTTCTTCTTGACTGTGTGCCTAATACTTTTGGAAGGCAGAGCATTTGCCTGAGGCCTGTAAACATTGAACTTTTGGTTCAAAATGCTAGAATACATATTATGGAATTTTTATATGTGCTTGATTTAAAATATAATAAAATTTTGGAGAGGTTTTCCTCGTTAATCTGCTCACTTTGGTTCACCAAACTCTGAGTCAGCTTTAAAATGATTTGCTGACATAAATGAGCATGATGGCCACCAATACTTGAAACTTGAGGGTAATTTATTTTGACTTTGCTTTCGAAGTTATTCTAAACTATGAGTAACCAAGGAGAACTTTGTCAAATTAAACTTGCTTGTTAGTCCCATTTCTTTTTTTCTTATTCCAATATTACTATGAAGAATTTAGCATTATCTTTTTCATTTTCTCAAGAAAAAATTATTCAAAGGTTAATGTGACATTTTATGTATCAACAATAACCTTCTGCTATCTCTTTTCCAAATATATACTTTTTGCTTAATAATGAGTTCATCATATATTTTGTATAGAAAATTGTCATCTTGTGCATGTGAGCCAGATCTGTATCTCTAAATCTCCAGTTTTCAACTTTCTTTCATAAATCTTTCTTTCCTTTGTCTTTGGGACATATTTATCTGTACTCTCTGTTGGTTATGACCCAGTTTTGACAGTTTCCACCTTGAAATGACTTCTTTTTCCCAAATTCCCTGTATATAAACTGTATATTCCCCAACCACCAAGACTTGAAAAGTTAGTTGTTTCTTCCTATTTCCTCTCCCTTCAACTAATCACAGTATTCTATGCATTCTGTTAATAACCCTGCCTCTTAAATGCCTTTTGATGCTTTATGTTGAATTTTAAAACTTTGTATTTGGTTTATTTAAATATTTTACTTCTGATTCAAATTTGACACTATTACCAAGTTGTGTTCACAAATATTCATTTCTGATCATATCATTCTCTTGTCTGAAAAACGTTAATTGTTTCCTATGGTCTACTGAGAGGACCAGGTCAGGCACAAACCCTTAGAAATGTTTCTCCTTTCTGGAAAAATAGTCTTTTATAGAAGTTTCTGAGAGGGAATGCCTATGCACCTCCAGTTACCTTATCTTCTCATTATTCAAAGTAATGTCTGGATAATGTTTGTGTAGTTCTATGATCTGCAGATAATAGGCAGAAATTGTCTATAAACAAAAGAGAGTGGCAATGACTGATTGCTTACAACTCTGAGGTGAAACTGTCATGCAGTTGGCTGAGATGTTTGGGCAGAACATGTGACTTTACCCAGAGACTCATCACAAAATAGATGAGGACCAGACAAAGAAGTGTTGAGTTAACTAATAGGTAAAACATGCATCCTCTTTGCTAAACAGTGATATCAAATATCCTTTCTGTCAAGTGATCTCACTCACCCCCAGAGAGTGTCTTAGAAGTTTGGATACATGAACAGATAGAGAGAAAGACAACTTGTAGTAACAGCTCTCTAACTTTGTGAAGAGAAACATATCTGGTGATAAATTCAATTGCAATGCATTATCATTCCAATAACTATCTTGAGACCTTTATCTCTTTTCAAATATATACTTTTGCTTAATAATGAGTTCATCATATATTTTGTATAGAAAATTGTCATCTTGTGCATGTGAGCCAGATCTGTATCTCTAAATCTCCAGTTTTCAACTTTCTTTCATAAATCTTTCTTTCCTTTGTCTTTGGGACATATTTATCTGTACTCTCTGTTGGTTATGACCCAGTTTTGACAGTTTCCACCTTGAAATGACTTCTTTTTCCCAAATTCCCTGTATATAAACTGTATATTCCCCAACCACCAAGACTTGAAAAGTTAGTTGTTTCTTCCTATTTCCTCTCCCTTCAACTAATCACAGTATTCTATGCATTCTGTTAATAACCCTGCCTCTTAAATGCCTTTTGATGCTTTATGTTGAATTTTAAAACTTTGTATTTGGTTTATTTAAATATTTTACTTCTGATTCAAATTTGACACTATTACCAAGTTGTGTTCACAAATATTCATTTCTGATCATATCATTCTCTTGTCTGAAAAACGTTAATTGTTTCCTATGGTCTACTGAGAGGACCAGGTCAGGCACAAACCCTTAGAAATGTTTCTCCTTTCTGGAAAAATAGTCTTTTATAGAAGTTTCTGAGAGGGAATGCCTATGCACCTCCAGTTACCTTATCTTCTCATTATTCAAAGTAATGTCTGGATAATGTTTGTGTAGTTCTATGATCTGCAGATAATAGGCAGAAATTGTCTATAAACAAAAGAGAGTGGCAATGACTGATTGCTTACAACTCTGAGGTGAAACTGTCATGCAGTTGGCTGAGATGTTTGGGCAGAACATGTGACTTTACCCAGAGACTCATCACAAAATAGATGAGGACCAGACAAAGAAGTGTTGAGTTAACTAATAGGTAAAACATGCATCCTCTTTGCTAAACAGTGATATCAAATATCCTTTCTGTCAAGTGATCTCACTCACCCCCAGAGAGTGTCTTAGAAGTTTGGATACATGAACAGATAGAGAGAAAGACAACTTGTAGTAACAGCTCTCTAACTTTGTGAAGAGAAACATATCTGGTGATAAATTCAATTGCAATGCATTATCATTCCAATAACTATCTTGAGACCTCAGATATCTAATGTGATAGAGCCCTGAGACTCATAAAAGATTTTCAGTAATAGTCTTATATACAGTTCTAAGACTCATAGATTTTCCTGGTCATTTTAATTTTTATTGTTTTTAATTTCTTTACATATGACCTGCATTACAGCATTGCTCAATTGTGTGTCTTTACTTCTCTCTCTGCCGGTGCAGTGATCCCTAGATGCTTTGTAGATCATTTAAAATGGAAAGGACAATCTCACCGTCAGATACCAGTTTATAAAATATATTTCGAGTATACAAAAACAGTATTTTTAGATGAAACTATCCTTGTCCATTCTCAGAAGGCACTGTAGAATTTAATATTCTCATTCCACAGCCTATCAACTATAACGTGTATCCTTTTAACTCTGCTCATCTAGGTCCAATATATTCTGTAAGGTAAGGTCTAAATCGAATTTCTGTCTTCACCATAAATTTGAGACTTCTAAGACACTTTACCACCTTCTGCAACACTTTGTTCGTCAGTGCTTTCTTGGCTAGGAACCCTTATTCATGCATGACACAGAGCTCCTTAAATCAAGAACTGATTTGATTCTAACTTATATTTCTTGTAGGGCATCTTGGATGTAGTAGATTTTTAAATAAATATTTATTGAGCTGAATGTTAATACAGACATAACAATATCATGTAAATTGCATTTTAATAAGGTAAAAAGAAAATGAAAGAGGATGTATTTTTACTAAAAGACAAGCTTTCATAAAGTAAAAATATGATAAACCTCAAGATATATGAGGTTTACATTAGGATTTATTAATATGCCTCTGTAAAACTATCTTTTTCACTTAAAAGAGATAATAGCCATAATATTAAGCGTAGCAGCCCAAAAAGATATCTTAATGTAAAATTTACTGTATTTTCTGATTAAGGACAAGAATAAAATACCTGAATATATTTATTATCAGTTAGTTGTAAAAAACTATTTATCTTTATGTAAGTATTATGAATCACTTTATATATTTTAACTAGAATCTTTAGTTAATGAATAAAATATATTTAAACATTTATTTATAACATAATACACAATAAGTAAACTTTCCTCTGGTGAATACTATGTGAAAAGACATCTCTGTGAAGTAAATTATATGTACAGAATAAAGACATTGTACTTTGATACCTAAATGATGAAACAAGATACAATAAGAATTGTATTTCTGATGAAAATGATGAAAGTAATCAATTGATTTGGCATAAATGAAACTCACAAATCACTGCCTTTCCAGGAGAAGTAAAATTGAAGAAAAATTTAGAAAGATCGGTATACAGTTAAATGAAATACTTTTTTTTTTTCAAAATTCATGATGCTTCTGACAAGTCAAGTTGTCAATCTACCAGTTGCTAAAATCCAGATAATTTTCTTTGTTGAACACTGAAATGCAATCAAAGTTGAAGGTTGACTCTGACACATACTTTACTGCATGATAGAAGGAAATATTACAGTTTGTGGAATTTGAAAGAAGTGATTTGTGCCTCCCTCAATGCCCACTCAATTACTCAGAGATGCCTGATCTACAGGATCTCCTGGGTAGTGCCAACTTTCATATTTTCCTCCAGTACATCCACTAGGATTAAAATGGGGGAATTTGATAATGTGAACCAAGACAGAGGAACAACTTTTTTATAGCAACTAACTAGAAATATTATTTTATTAAAATCGGTTTGACTGACTCCTCTACCATTCCACTAACAGTGAAAAAAAAAAAAAGAAAAATATGTCTGAAAGGAGCTGAATGACTGAGAACCTGTGCTAGAATAAAAGGTGAAAAACAAGTAAAAAAGTACAACAAAAATAGACTGTACTTAGGGAATGTGTGGGTTTTCTGTGACGTAGAATTGAAAATGTCCTCTTGGTTCAGTTCAGTCACTGAGTTGTATCTGACTCTTTGTGACCCCATGGACTGCAGCATGCCAAACTTCTCTGTCCTTCACCATCTCCTGGAGCTTACTCAAACTCATGTGCATTGACACTGTGGTGCCATCCAACCATCTCATCCTCTGTTGTCCCCTTCTCCTTCTGCCTTCTATTTTTTTTAAATTTTGGCCTTTTATTGGTCCTTTTATTTATTATTTTTTCATCCATCTTTATTCCTCTGCCTGGATGGGCCTCCCATTGCAGTGGCCCCTCCCACTGCAAAGCACTGGCTCTGGGCGCATGTGCTCCAGAGCTCCGGCTCACAAATGGACACACTGGTCCAGTCACTCTTTGGTATGTGGAATCTTCCCAGGCCAGGGATTGAACTGGTGCCCCTTGCCCTGCAAGGTGGACTCTTTACACACAGGACCACCAAGGAAGCCCTACCTTCTATTTTTTTTTTTATTATCCTTTATTCTTTCTGGATGTGTATAGATAAACATTTTCATTATTATAAAACACAAACCATGTTCTCCCTTCTATAATAATGTTACTCATAGAGGTATATTTCAATACAATTTAAATTTTTACATGTTGGTCGAGTATGCAAATGAGAAAACAAATTTTAAGAAGGTTGACTCTGACACATACTTTACTGCATGATAGAAGGAAATATTACAGTTTGTGGAATTTGAAAGAAGTGATTTGTGCCTCCCTCAATGCCCACTCAATTACTCAGAGATGCCTGATCTACAGGATCTCCTGGGTAGTGCCAACTTTCATATTTTCCTCCAGTACATCCACTAGGATTAAAATGGGGGAATTTGATAATGTGAACCAAGACAGAGGAACAACTTTTTTATAGCAACTAACTAGAAATATTATTTTATTAAAATCGGTTTGACTGACTCCTCTACCATTCCACTAACAGTGAAAAAAAAAAAAAGAAAAATATGTCTGAAAGGAGCTGAATGACTGAGAACCTGTGCTAGAATAAAAGGTGAAAAACAAGTAAAAAAGTACAACAAAAATAGACTGTACTTAGGGAATGTGTGGGTTTTCTGTGACGTAGAATTGAAAATGTCCTCTTGGTTCAGTTCAGTCACTGAGTTGTATCTGACTCTTTGTGACCCCATGGACTGCAGCATGCCAAACTTCTCTGTCCTTCACCATCTCCTGGAGCTTACTCAAACTCATGTGCATTGACACTGTGGTGCCATCCAACCATCTCATCCTCTGTTGTCCCCTTCTCCTTCTGCCTTCTATTTTTTTTAAATTTTGGCCTTTTTATTGGTCCTTTTATTTATTATTTTTTTTCATCCATCTTTATTCCTCAGTCTGTGTGCACCTCCCACTGCAGTGGCCCCTCCCACTGCAAAGCACTGGCTCTGGGCGCATGTGCTCCAGAGCTCCGGCTCACAAATGGACACACTGGTCCAGTCACTCTTTGGTATGTGGAATCTTCCCAGGCCAGGGATTGAACTGGTGCCCCTTGCCCTGCAAGGTGGACTCTTTACACACAGGACCACCAAGGAAGCCCTACCTTCTATTTTTTTTTTTATTATCCTTTATTCTTTCTGGATGTGTATAGATAAACATTTTCATTATTATAAAACACAAACCATGTTCTCCCTTCTATAATAATGTTACTCATAGAGGTATATTTCAATACATAATTTACAATGTTGTGTCTTGAGTCATGCCATAATGAGAAAACAAATTTCAAATTAGAAAATTCATCTTCAATAGCATGGAGAATTGCATCTCTGTGTTCTTCACTGTACTGTTTGCAATAGCTAAGTTATAGAAACAGCTTAAGTGCCCATCAGCCGTTAAATGAAGAAAGAAGATGTGGTATATATATACTATGGAACCATAAAAAATAAGTCTTGCCATTTGGATATGAATAGACTTTGAGGATATTATGCTAAATGAAATGAGGAGAAAGGCATATAATGTAGGATTTCACTTGTATTTAGAATGTAACAAACAAAATAACTGAGCAAACAAACCCCCAAAACAAAAAAAGCCATGTAGATACAGAGAATAGAAGGGAAGGAACAGGGGTAGGAAGGTGAAATGGAAAAGGGGGGATTACTATATGGTGATGAATAAAAACTAAATGATTGGTGGTGAGCATGTTGTAGGACATATAAGAGTAGAAATATAATGTTGTATACATGAAATATATGTTATAAACCAATGTTACCTTAAAAATTAAAATTTTAGATAGGTAACTTTTTTAATTATAAGGAAGATATGTTGAATCACCAGGCCCCTCTGTTCATGTGATTCTCCAGGCAGGAATCCTGGAGTGGGTAGCCACTTCCTTCTCCAGACGATTTTCCTGACACGGGGATTGAACCCAGGTCTCTTGCATCTCCTCTTTACCACTGGCACAACCTGGGAAGGGATAATACAGGAAAACGTTGACATAAAGAAAAAGGCAAGAACAAAAATTGGTAAAAGGTATAATTATGAATAAAATTTAACCTAACACCTGACTCCTCTGTCCATGGGATTCTCCAGGCAAGAATAGTGGAGTGGGTTGCCATTTCCTTCCCTGGGGGATCTTCCCAACCCAGGAAGGCAGATCCCAGGCAAATTCTTCACCATATGAACCGAGCGAAGCACGGTGATATTTTGAACTGGAACATTGAGCCAGGGAATTTTCCTGGGCCCCAAGGTGGACTCTTTACACACAGGACCACCAAGGAAGCCCTACCTTCTATTTTTTTTTAAACCTTTATTCTTTCTGGATGTGTATAGATAAACATTTTCATTATTATAAAACACAAACCATGTTCTCCCTTCTATAATAATGTTACTCATAGAGGTATATTTCAATACATAATTTACAATGTTGTGTCTTGAGTCATGCCATAATGAGAAAACAAATTTCAAATTAGAAAATTCATCTTCAATAGCATGGAGAATTGCATCTCTGTGTTCTTCACTGTACTGTTTGCAATAGCTAAGTTATAGAAACAGCTTAAGTGCCCATCAGCCGTTAAATGAAGAAAGAAGATGTGGTATATATATACTATGGAACCATAAAAAATAAGTCTTGCCATTTGGATATGAATAGACTTTGAGGATATTATGCTAAATGAAATGAGGAGAAAGGCATATAATGTAGGATTTCACTTGTATTTAGAATGTAACAAACAAAATAACTGAGCAAACAAACCCCCAAAACAAAAAAAGCCATGTAGATACAGAGAATAGAAGGGAAGGAACAGGGGTAGGAAGGTGAAATGGAAAAGGGGGGATTACTATATGGTGATGAATAAAAACTAAATGATTGGTGGTGAGCATGTTGTAGGACATATAAGAGTAGAAATATAATGTTGTATACATGAAATATATGTTATAAACCAATGTTACCTTAAAAATTAAAATTTTAGATAGGTAACTTTTTTAATTATAAGGAAGATATGTTGAATCACCAGGCCCCTCTGTTCATGTGATTCTCCAGGCAGGAATCCTGGAGTGGGTAGCCACTTCCTTCTCCAGACGATTTTCCTGACACGGGGATTGAACCCAGGTCTCTTGCATCTCCTCTTTACCACTGGCACAACCTGGGAAGGGATAATACAGGAAAACGTTGACATAAAGAAAAAGGCAAGAACAAAAATTGGTAAAAGGTATAATTATGAATAAAATTTAACCTAACACCTGACTCCTCTGTCCATGGGATTCTCCAGGCAAGAATAGTGGAGTGGGTTGCCATTTCCTTCCCTGGGGGATCTTCCCAACCCAGGAAGGCAGATCCCAGGCAAATTCTTCACCATATGAACCGAACGGGAAGCACGGTGATATTTTGAACTGGAACATTGAGCCATTGTTTGTGTGATTATTTTCCTGCAGCTATTTTAGAGTGCAATTTGATAATGTCAGTTAAATACAATGAAGCATGCATTCCATTTCTAGGAAGAGTCCCATGCACAACAGAGACAGAGAATTCATGCTCAACAAAGGTCACTATAGTCATGTTTATACATGAGTAGTGTTCCAGCCATCACACCACGTTCTGAACAGCAGAATGAAGGAATGAATGAAGAAGGGGCAGGCACTATGCAGTGTTATGTGTTATGGATAGCTGCAGAAGGCTTTATTTGACATATTATGTGCAGCTCTTAATCATATTGCATAAGAGTCTGGGAAATATTTTAATTTTAGGCAGTCATGCATCCAGCTCGAAATCAACAGTTTTATTATAATGTGAGAAAGGGAGTCTCTTTTACATTGTTTCACTGAACAAATGAACTCCAGTTTGTCTCAGTCTCTCAAACTTGATCTTCTGAGAATTATTAAAAGGCTCATTAAAGTTTCTTCCAAATAAACAAATGTTCTTTTCTTTGAAAATAACCTGTTGCTGTATGGGACTTTTGGTGGCTTGGTCAATATAGCCTTTGTTGAAAATGGCCCTTGTTTCCTTTGATAGATATATGATAAAAACTCATTCACACATTCACATGTGTTTCCAGTTTAAAAAAAAACAACATTCTAAAACTGTGAATGAGTTTAGGAAATAACACAAAATGTAAACAGTTATTTATTTTCTGGGTAGTAGGATAGCTGATAATTTTAATTTATGCCTTGTTTATGAGTAATACATTTTAAAAATGTTTTAAAAATAGATGTATCCCCAAATTACAAGAGAATGTGTCTCAATAAAAATTCCATTAATCTGAATTTTATTCTATAAATGCATTTGGATGTTTTATGTTCCATATACCAAATATTAAAAACAAGCAAACTATATTTCTTATCTATAAGCTACTTAAACTCCACTGGGAGAGTTAGAAACAAGCATCTAGAATTTACTGTAGAATGACTTGGATGCAATGGGTAGAGTTAAGCAGATTAACTCTCCCCAAACTGTAGGGGCCAGAAAAATATTTGAGCTGAGTCTAAATATTGAAAAGGTAGGTAAGAGCATAAGACTGTACCTGTGTAAATCTGTGAAGCTTATAGGTTGAAAAAGTTATCCTATTGCAAAAGCTGCATATAGACTAATGTTACTGGTGGATAGTATGAGTGTGAATGGGTGGGGGTGGTGTGAAATAGAGTAAGACTAGAGAGTTTTGCAGGAGCCCTGAAGGGCATGATATGTCATCTCAAGAAGTCTGAATTTGTTGTGAAAGGTTTGTGTAGAGATTGAAAGATTACAAGCAGGTCAATGCTGTCATAAAATTTTCATTTTAAGAAGTGTTGTACTTGATGCCCTTTCAGTAAGCAGTGTAAGTCTCCAAGTAACATTAGAAACACACAGGAAAAATCCGAAGTCAAGTCAATGAGTATGCTCATTTGAGAACCTTAGGGTATCGGGGGAAATCAACAGTTTTATTATAATGTGAGAAAGGAGTCTCTTTTACATTGTTTCACTGAACAAATGAACTCCAGTTTGTCTCAGTCTCTCAAACTTGATCTTCTGAGAATTATTAAAAGGCTCATTAAAGTTTCTTCCAAATAAACAAATGTTCTTTTCTTTGAAAATAACCTGTTGCTGTATGGGACTTTTGGTGGCTTGGTCAATATAGCCTTTGTTGAAAATGGCCCTTGTTTCCTTTGATAGATATATGATAAAAACTCATTCACACATTCACATGTGTTTACAGTTTAAATAAAAACAACATTCTAAAACTGTGAATGAGTTTAGGAAATAACACAAAATGTAAACAGTTATTTATTTTCTGGGTAGTAGGATAGCTGATAATTTTAATTTATGCCTTGTTTATGAGTAATACATTTTAAAAATGTTTTAAAAATAGATGTATCCCCAAATTACAAGAGAATGTGTCTCAATAAAAATTCCATTAATCTGAATTTTATTCTATAAATGCATTTGGATGTTTTATGTTCCATATACCAAATATTAAAAACAAGCAAACTATATTTCTTATCTATAAGCTACTTAAACTCCACTGGGAGAGTTAGAAACAAGCATCTAGAATTTACTGTAGAATGACTTGGATGCAATGGGTAGAGTTAAGCAGATTAACTCTCCCCAAACTGTAGGGGCCAGAAAAATATTTGAGCTGAGTCTAAATATTGAAAAGGTAGGTAAGAGCATAAGACTGTACCTGTGTAAATCTGTGAAGCTTATAGGTTGAAAAAGTTATCCTATTGCAAAAGCTGCATATAGACTAATGTTACTGGTGGATAGTATGAGTGTGAATGGGTGGGGGTGGTGTGAAATAGAGTAAGACTAGAGAGTTTTGCAGGAGCCCTGAAGGGCATGATATGTCATCTCAAGAAGTCTGAATTTGTTGTGAAAGGTTTGTGTAGAGATTGAAAGATTACAAGCAGGTCAATGCTGTCATAAAATTTTCATTTTAAGAAGTGTTGTACTTGATGCCCTTTCAGTAAGCAGTGTAAGTCTCCAAGTAACATTAGAAACACACAGGAAAAATCCGAAGTCAAGTCAATGAGTATGCTCATTTGAGAACCTTAGGGTATCCACGTAGTCCCATATCATTAACTCATGATATGACAGAAGGTGTTACCTCACTTGGATTACCAAAATAGGAACTCAAGATCGATTTCTACTGTTTGTATTTAGATGTTTCATTTAACAAGAGTTTAGCTACTCTGTGCACAGATATCCTATTTCTAGTTCAAACTCTTGCATGACTTATCTTTTAAACCCTGAATACTACAGCACAGCACTGTTTATCTCTTAATTAGGGTACACATGTATAGAATATGCATCACCATCCCTATGGCTTATCTCTTAAACCTGGCATTGTACCTGCATTCATTTTTCTGCCCCATGTTTGGTCTTTCTTCTTTAGCCCTTTTCACGCCCTAAGAAAATGATGTAATTCTGAATAGAACCTAAGGTTAGCAGTGTAAAAAACGGCATAAGAGGGCAAAACTGTATTCAAAGAGAGCAGTCTCACAGGATCAAAACCTGGGGATATTAAATTGGGAGATGAATTGAATATAAGCAATACCAGAAGTCAGTAAAATAGTTTTAAAAACACTTAGGTTTTTTTGTTTGTTTTGCCTGTGTCATACTTTATGTGAGAGATGTGCTATTTTTTTTTTCATAGAGAACTAAGGAGCATCATAGAGTATTCAAGGGTATGTAAACTAAGTAGCATACCTTCCTCTTTTGCCTGTGAGAAGTCAAGCAAAAACAAAGCAAAACTTCTTAGATGGATTTGTTTTATAATGAATTTTGAGTTTATTTAGAAGCATTACAGTGTTTAACCAGTTTGACATAGAAAGATACCAGACATAAAAGTAAAGATTGGGAATTAGGTGAAAAAGTTATCCTATTGCAAAAGCTGCATATAGACTAATGTTACTGGTGGATAGTATGAGTGTGAATGGGTGGGGGTGGTGTGAAATAGAGTAAGACTAGAGAGTTTTGCAGGAGCCCTGAAGGGCATGATATGTCATCTCAAGAAGTCTGAATTTGTTGTGAAAGGTTTGTGTAGAGATTGAAAGATTACAAGCAGGTCAATGCTGTCATAAAATTTTCATTTTAAGAAGTGTTGTACTTGATGCCCTTTCAGTAAGCAGTGTAAGTCTCCAAGTAACATTAGAAACACACAGGAAAAATCCGAAGTCAAGTCAATGAGTATGCTCATTTGAGAACCTTAGGGTATCCACGTAGTCCCATATCATTAACTCATGATATGACAGAAGGTGTTACCTCACTTGGATTACCAAAATAGGAACTCAAGATCGATTTCTACTGTTTGTATTTAGATGTTTCATTTAACAAGAGTTTAGCTACTCTGTGCACAGATATCCTATTTCTAGTTCAAACTCTTGCATGACTTATCTTTTAAACCCTGAATACTACAGCACAGCACTGTTTATCTCTTAATTAGGGTACACATGTATAGAATATGCATCACCATCCCTATGGCTTATCTCTTAAACCTGGCATTGTACCTGCATTCATTTTTCTGCCCCATGTTTGGTCTTTCTTCTTTAGCCCTTTTCACGCCCTAAGAAAATGATGTAATTCTGAATAGAACCTAAGGTTAGCAGTGTAAAAAACGGCATAAGAGGGCAAAACTGTATTCAAAGAGAGCAGTCTCACAGGATCAAAACCTGGGGATATTAAATTGGGAGATGAATTGAATATAAGCAATACCAGAAGTCAGTAAAATAGTTTTAAAAACACTTAGGTTTTTTTGTTTGTTTTGCCTGTGTCATACTTTATGTGAGAGATGTGCTATTTTTTTTTTCATAGAGAACTAAGGAGCATCATAGAGTATTCAAGGGTATGTAAACTAAGTAGCATACCTTCCTCTTTTGCCTGTGAGAAGTCAAGCAAAAACAAAGCAAAAACTTCTTAGATGGATTTGTTTTATAATGAATTTTGAGTTTATTTAGAAGCATTACAGTGTTTAACCAGTTTGACATAGAAAGATACCAGACATAAAAGTAAAGATTGGGAAGCAGACATATATTCTCATTCTGAGAAGACATTTTATACATATAGAAAAAAATTGAAGCAAATATTAAAATATTCAAAGTAACTCTTTGACAATTGAGATATGACATATTTAGAAGGAAAGTATACTTTATTTAAAAAATGTTTGGCCTCTTTTTATTGATTTTGTATTTATTTATTTTTCATCTGTCTCTATTCTTTGGGCTGTGTGGGCCTCCCATTACAGTGGCCTCTCCTGTTACAGAGCACCTGCTCTGGGCACATGTGCTCCAGAGTGCTACCTTGCAATTGGACGCACCAGTTCAGCCAGTCCGCAGCATGTGGGATCTTCCCAGGCCAGGGATCGAACTGGCGCCCCTGTACCACCAGGTGGACTCTTTACCCACTGGACCACCAGGGAAGCCCAAATATACGTTTTAAAAGAAATAATTTTCATAGAATTGTAAAAGTATTGAGATAGATATTAGGAAACCTTAACAGTCACAAGAATGTTTTCCTATGGTAGTGGATGCAATGGTAGTTCTATAAAGAGTCCCAAAATAGAGCTAATATTTTGCTACATTGAAATATATCAAATTAACAATACCAGGATATTAGAATGAACATGCAGTGTGGAAACTGTACCAAGAAAAACAGCATTAGACTCCTGAATATTTGCCGACTGCCTGCACAAAATTTCTTAGGTGTGTTCATGAGAAAAGATCTCTCTGAAAGAGCTGATGTAATGGATATGTATGCAGAGAAAGTGGTAATTACTTAAAACCTTTTTATTGTATCATATTCACATGTAGCTGCAAAAAAGAAGAAAAATCTAAATATAAATTTAAAAAATACTAGCTTATGAGTCAAAACGTTGAGTTTTGGGGTTTGGAAGGACTGTTGAAATGCTTCCTGCCCTGGCACAGCAGCGTTCCTCGTGCCAAACTTCACAGGTGGCCCTGGGCCCAGAGCACCAGGGCCACCATGGCTCCAGGTCTCACAGGCATCCAGCTGCTGGGAGTGGTGTCCACGATGGCCTGCCAGCACACTTAGATGGATTTTTTAGAAGATCTCAATCTCTGCATTCCTCAGGTGATCCACAGAGCGTATGTGACCACTTACAGTGTTTCCATGGTGAACAGTGGGATTAGTATTTGCATTTTATAAATGAATCATCTGAAACTTAGAGAACATAAATAAGTTGTCCCACTTCATCCTCCTACAGGATGACAGGATCATAGTTACAAATTTCAGACTTTAGAGCCTTTGCTAGTATGCTGTATATGTCATCAATTAAAAAAAAAAATCCACTTCATGAGGTATGCACATCTTTATCTGATAAGGATTGAAAATCTCCACGTTCAGTTGACCTAATAGACACTGGGGCTTCTATGGTCTGGTGGCTCCTGTGGCAAAGAGCCTGCCAGCCATTGCAGGAGACATAAGGTGCATGAGTTCAATGCCTGGGTCAGAAAGTTCTGCTGGAGGAGGGCACGGCAACCCACTCCAGTATTCTTTCTCAGAGAATCCTGTGGACAGAGGAGCCTGGAGGGCTGCAGTCCATAATATCACAAAGAATCAGAAAAGACTGAAGCAACTTAACATTCACATACTCAGTAGACATTAATTGGAGCCTCCTTCTCCAATATTAGGTTTGATTTTCAAAAATATTGATATTTATGGAACTATTTCAGGTGTTTTATGTAAAACTACATAGTAATACAATATTGAACAATTTTACTTCTAAATATGTGTGCTACTCTGTCATTATTTTACCTGGGCAATCCAGTCAATTTTTTTGATTATTAAATATATTTAAAGCTGTATGAATCTAAATTCTATGAAGATTTAATTTAAAACTTAAAAAATAGATCAGTTATATTAGACTAGTGCTTTTCAAACTTTCCCTACCAGTAAGAAAGAAGAGAACAATAATATCTGTGGGCATTTGGGAGTAGATTCCCAAGAGGCTAACCATATGTATGAAATATGTTTATAGTCTTGTGTCTTATCCTAAAATATTCATGTGGATTTTGCATCCAATTCTGTAACATATCCTTGCTATTTTAAAAAATCTGATTTAAATTTATTCCTATCAGTAAAAATATTACTTTTTTGTTTTGATTTATTGACTGGCTTCTATTTCACTAAAAATAAAAATATTGCATTGGGTAAACAATTTTTCTTACTTGCTTATTTTAAAAATCTCTGCATTCCTCAGGTGATCCACAGAGCGTATGTGACCACTTACAGTGTTTCCATGGTGAACAGTGGGATTAGTATTTGCATTTTATAAATGAATCATCTGAAACTTAGAGAACATAAATAAGTTGTCCCACTTCATCCTCCTACAGGATGACAGGATCATAGTTACAAATTTCAGACTTTAGAGCCTTTGCTAGTATGCTGTATATGTCATCAATTAAAAAAAAAAATCCACTTCATGAGGTATGCACATCTTTATCTGATAAGGATTGAAAATCTCCACGTTCAGTTGACCTAATAGACACTGGGGCTTCTATGGTCTGGTGGCTCCTGTGGCAAAGAGCCTGCCAGCCATTGCAGGAGACATAAGGTGCATGAGTTCAATGCCTGGGTCAGAAAGTTCTGCTGGAGGAGGGCACGGCAACCCACTCCAGTATTCTTTCTCAGAGAATCCTGTGGACAGAGGAGCCTGGAGGGCTGCAGTCCATAATATCACAAAGAATCAGAAAAGACTGAAGCAACTTAACATTCACATACTCAGTAGACATTAATTGGAGCCTCCTTCTCCAATATTAGGTTTGATTTTCAAAAATATTGATATTTATGGAACTATTTCAGGTGTTTTATGTAAAACTACATAGTAATACAATATTGAACAATTTTACTTCTAAATATGTGTGCTACTCTGTCATTATTTTACCTGGGCAATCCAGTCAATTTTTTTGATTATTAAATATATTTAAAGCTGTATGAATCTAAATTCTATGAAGATTTAATTTAAAACTTAAAAAATAGATCAGTTATATTAGACTAGTGCTTTTCAAACTTTCCCTACCAGTAAGAAAGAAGAGAACAATAATATCTGTGGGCATTTGGGAGTAGATTCCCAAGAGGCTAACCATATGTATGAAATATGTTTATAGTCTTGTGTCTTATCCTAAAATATTCATGTGGATTTTGCATCCAATTCTGTAACATATCCTTGCTATTTTAAAAAATCTGATTTAAATTTATTCCTATCAGTAAAAATATTACTTTTTTGTTTTGATTTATTGACTGGCTTCTATTCCACTAAAAATAAAAATATTGCATTGGGAAAAATTAAACAGTCACAATTTTCTATGCAATTGTTGATTGAGAGTACTGTGCCTTAAAAATAATTTTGCAATAAACCAACTCCATGAAGAGCCATTTATCACTTAGGTCAGCAACAGATTGAATTAACTTACTTTGGTATAGCTTTTGTCAGATGTTTATTTCATTCAAGCAAAATCACAGCAAATTAGTTTTAAAATCAGAATCTCTGAATTGTCCACCTGCTCCAGTTAGCCACTGTACACCTGAGTGGGAAAGAAGTTTTTAGAATCCTTTTCCTGGAAGATAACTATATAACTAAAGAAATAACCATTTCTGCTTGAGAAGTTCGTTATCTACACCATTATCCCTGAAGAAGAGTTGGGGCCCAGGCTAGAAAAGGATATGGTTAGGGAAATAGAGAAGAGATGAAAGGAAAGGTTATTTAAAACTAAGAATTTTTAAATGTTTGTTTTCAGTTGAATATGAGATAGGTATATAGGATGACTTTATAAGCTTCCTTATATAAATCTAAGTATCAAATGATCTTAAACTGTTATTAACAAGACTAGAAAGGCATGGAGGGGAGCACATTTCTGAACGCTGAGACTTACAAGATGACATATGTGAAAAGCGACTCCATGACATTCTCTAGAAGTACGTAAATGGTCTTAATAGAATACTTGAGACTGTCTCTTATAAAGACAAGAGATAGTATGACTTAGACAGTGCTGTGACTTAAGTGTTTTTTTATTTTTATTTTATTTATTTATTTATTTATCTTTTGGGGTTTAGGGTGGGGAGGGGGGATGGGCGGGCCACTTCTATTGGCCGTTCATTTCTCTATTTTCATCCATCTTTGTTCTTTGGCCCGTGTGGGCCTCCCATTGCGGTGGCCTCTGCTGTTGCAGAGCGCCGTCTCTGGGCGCATGCGCTCCAGAGCTCCGGCTCGGTAATTGAACACATCGGTCCAGCCGCTCCATGACACGTGGGATCTTCCCAGGCCAGGGATCAAGCCAGCGCCCCTTGCAGTGCAAGGCGATGTCCTCACCCACTGGACCACCAGGGGAAGCCCCTAAGTGTTTTTTAATTTTAGACCAGACTTACTCTTAGGTTGAGCTCTCATTTTGCCAAACAAATGAAACTGTGATTGATTAAATGATGAAAAGTCACTAAGGTGTCCTCTATATTTTCATTTTTTTCCTGTTATTTTGCTTTCCTACTCATTTCATTGCTCCCTCTTTCCCATATGTGGTATTACAGTGGAGGCAGGGTTCATGTTATATTCTTTGACCACTTTTTTGACCAGAGTATTCTAGAAGAATCATTTCATTATGTCCTAAGTTATATTAGTCGTTCAGTTGTGTCCGATTCTTTGTGACCCCCATGGACAGTAGCCCACCTTTGTCCATGGAATTCTCCAGGCTCCTTTGTCCATTTAATTCTCCAGGCATGAATACTGGAGTGGGGTGTCTTTTCGGTCTCCAAGGATCTTCCCAACCCAGGGATAGAGCCCAGGTCTCCCGTATTACAGGCAGATTCTGTGCTGTCTGAGCCACCAGAGAAGCCCAAAAGTGTTTGTCACTCAGGCATGGATCTAGTTTAATTTCATGGACTAAACACATAATCTTAATACATTTTATTCCCTGGTTCCCTTTAAAGGATAATAAAAGAAGAAAAAGGTATAAACAAATAGAAATAAAGTCTTTGTGTATGTGCACATGTGTTGTTTCACTCTGTGAATGACTAAAGTGTATTGGAAGAGCTGTTGAATAATAAATTCAAACACAGAGTGCAGAGCAGAAGGTCAGATATTCTGAATGTAGATTGTAAATATGTAAATTTTCTTAGAGTTAAGACCTTTAGGATGTTGAACTTTCTTATTCAGGCACATAGTGTGTCTCCCCTGGTGGCTGAAAAAGTAGGTTTCTCTGGTGACTCAGATGCAAAGAATCTGCCTGCCATGAGATCTATCCAGGTTTGATCCCTGGGTCAGAAAGATCCCCTAGAGAAGGGAATGGCAACCTATTCTAGTATTCTTGCCTGGAGAATTCTATGGACAGAGGGGCCTGGTGGGTAACAGTCTATGGGGTCGCAAAGAGTCAGATATGACTGAGCAACTTTCACAGCAAATGTTTATGTTGGCTCAAATTTCAAGAATGCTACACAACTTGATGTGTATCTTGTTATTGCAGTCAA
This sequence comes from Tragulus kanchil, assembly GCA_022376925.1. Lineage (NCBI taxonomy): Eukaryota > Metazoa > Chordata > Mammalia > Artiodactyla > Tragulidae > Tragulus > Tragulus kanchil. The sequence continues at coordinate 235,526,439 of JAIOJX010000004.1, read as the reverse complement.
AAATGCAGACAAAAAATGTGCCTATTATGAGATCTGATGAAATCATAGATTTTAGGGTCTACAAAGAAAATTTAACTTTATTTATTCCATTATTTATTTATTGGCATAGAATAACTGTAGAATTGAGTCTCACAGTAACCTGTTCGGTGCAGTAGATTTTATGTCAGAACTGAGACCAAATTTATATCTTCACTAGCATTTATAGACAGTTAATTTGACATGAAAGTCTAAAGAAATATGGGTGTTAGGTTCCAGTGTTATGTATTTAAGATTTTAATACCAATAGGTTATTTAATAACCAATAGGTTATTTTCTGGATTTGTTTTAAACTCACCAACCACATGTTAACATTTGAACTGAGTATAAAAAGTAATTTTTAGGTGTATTTCACTCTTCTATACATAAATTACTATATCTGTGTTTAATGTGTATATTGATCATCTGCATGTTTCTGTAGAACCCTGATCATCAATGCATATATATGCTGAAGTTTTCCCCATGTGGGCCCTTTATAGCGAAACTTCCTAGAAGGAACAGTTGTCTCCACACGGAAGCTGTCTCTACTTCCTTCTCATTTTCACTGAAGCACTTCTTTGTGGCTTATGTTCCCTGCCACATCGTTCAAATTCCTACTGAAAAAATATCACCAGGGACTCTCCCAGGTTTTTCACTGAGATGGCACATAAACACCTGTAGGAATCCTAACCACCTTTCCCGATTCAATGATGATTTTCCTTCTCACTCACTGTTCTAGAGCCATACTGGTCCTCTGAAAATCTCTGGAATGTAACAGGCTGTTGCCTGCCTAATGACCTTCTTGATGACAGTTTTCTCTACCTGTCATCAAGTTTTCTCAAATTTCTCAATTTGAGAAATGCTTGCCCCTTTTTCTTTTATAATTCACTTTTTCTAATCTTTCAGGACTTCTTAAACCTGTCATCAATTCATTCTCAGGATGCCCTTTATAAATTGAAATCATAGGAATTTTAGGGTTCATAGGGGTCGCAAAGAGTCAGATATGACTGAGCAACTTTCACAGCAAATGTTTATGTTGGCTCAAATTTCAAGAATGCTACACAACTTGATGTGTATCTTGTTATTGCAGTCAAAAATGCAGACAAAAAATGTGCCTATTATGAGATCTGATGAAATCATAGATTTTAGGGTCTACAAAGAAAATTTAACTTTATTTATTCCATTATTTATTTATTGGCATAGAATAACTGTAGAATTGAGTCTCACAGTAACCTGTTCGGTGCAGTAGATTTTATGTCAGAACTGAGACCAAATTTATATCTTCACTAGCATTTATAGACAGTTAATTTGACATGAAAGTCTAAAGAAATATGGGTGTTAGGTTCCAGTGTTATGTATTTAAGATTTTAATACCAATAGGTTATTTAATAACCAATAGGTTATTTTCTGGATTTGTTTTAAACTCACCAACCACATGTTAACATTTGAACTGAGTATAAAAAGTAATTTTTAGGTGTATTTCACTCTTCTATACATAAATTACTATATCTGTGTTTAATGTGTATATTGATCATCTGCATGTTTCTGTAGAACCCTGATCATCAATGCATATATATGCTGAAGTTTTCCCCATGTGGGCCCTTTATAGCGAAACTTCCTAGAAGGAACAGTTGTCTCCACACGGAAGCTGTCTCTACTTCCTTCTCATTTTCACTGAAGCACTTCTTTGTGGCTTATGTTCCCTGCCACATCGTTCAAATTCCTACTGAAAAAATATCACCAGGGACTCTCCCAGGTTTTTCACTGAGATGGCACATAAACACCTGTAGGAATCCTAACCACCTTTCCCGATTCAATGATGATTTTCCTTCTCACTCACTGTTCTAGAGCCATACTGGTCCTCTGAAAATCTCTGGAATGTAACAGGCTGTTGCCTGCCTAATGACCTTCTTGATGACAGTTTTCTCTACCTGTCATCAAGTTTTCTCAAATTTCTCAATTTGAGAAATGCTTGCCCCTTTTTCTTTTATAATTCACTTTTTCTAATCTTTCAGGACTTCATTTAAATCTTCTAAGTCTTCACAGATCAATATGCCATGTGGCAGGAGGCACTAGCTACCATCTCTTGTGTTATCTTAGTATCTTAACTACTTCAGCCTAAAATGCTTGCGGTTTTTTGCTCCATTATTTATTGTCTTATTCACCTTTGTATTCCCATCACTAAGCAAAACAATTAGTTTCTCAGTATTTTTGCAAAAAAATGAGTGAATGTACAACTGCTCAGTTGAGAGTGTATACATCCTTATTCTGTGAGAAAGAAGTGATAGTTTGGGAAATATGCCGAAATTTTATGCCTAAATTTAGATCTCAAGTAAATATACATTTCTTGGTAACCTGTAGAGATCTAAACTGGTTGGAAAAATGCTATGTCACTTGCCATCTGTGAGGTCTTTATGTAGCCTTTTTTCTAATCTCTGTACTGGAAATAATGGTAATATAGAGTATTGTTGTGTTTGTTGCATAAAATACTATTTCCTTTAGACAGATTGAGACTGCTTAAAAAGAAGGTTTAAGACATCCCAGTGATGCTAACCATTATTCTTAAACTATTTAAAATCATTCTCTTAGCTATTTGGCTGAAATTCCCCATATTTAATTACAACAATTAGCATTTGACCATGCCAACCACCAAGTTAGAAGGGAGGAAAGAGAAATGAGAATTCTACAGTTTGTATAAAGTATTCTAAAAGACAGGCTAGAAAATATCCAAAAGACTTCTGTTAAACTTTATCTGAAAAATACTGAGGTTTATTTTAAGTGAACTTCCCTTCACTTTTCCTCCCTGTAGCCTTTGGTAGATTGATATCTTTTCAAAGGCAGTTTAGTTCAGAGGTAAGATGGAGGGGCTGCACATCTGAAAAGAAGACAACCGAGGTACAAATGAAAGGTGGAGCCTCACAGTGAGTGAATAAGCTGATGGCAGAGACCAAGGCCTCAGACATGGTGAAGAAAGAGGGGAAATTACAGAGGGCATAAGGTCTAATGCCTCAAGAGTTCAAAGATGTTGCTTTCATCGTGGTCTACAAGAGAAAAAGAAAAAAGGACCGATGTTCAAAGCATCTTGAAATTTTTGTTGCTTATAAAAACCTTGCCTTCCATCTTTTGATTTGACTGCCAACAGCCCTGCATTTTCAGGCTCATGGAGAGTGCTAAGATCACAAGCTCAGTATAGTTTCTTAGCACTTAAGAAATTGAAAAAGTCTCACAGAAAACCATTGACTTCTGCTTTACTTTCCGATACCAGATTCTAAGCTCCTCCTGTGAATAAGAAAAATCCTTGGACAAGAATGAAGGTATATAGTAGCAAGGAAGAAAGATGATAGGACACTCATTCTCAGGCACCTGTCCCTCATGTGGGCAGAACTAATATGTGTCAGCCTTAAAAGACCAGAAAAGGGATTTGCTTTCTCTCCTTGTGAGAGATCTAAACTGGTTGGAAAAATGCTATGTCACTTGCCATCTGTGAGGTCTTTATGTAGCCTTTTTTCTAATCTCTGTACTGGAAATAATGGTAATATAGAGTATTGTTGTGTTTGTTGCATAAAATACTATTTCCTTTAGACAGATTGAGACTGCTTAAAAAGAAGGTTTAAGACATCCCAGTGATGCTAACCATTATTCTTAAACTATTTAAAATCATTCTCTTAGCTATTTGGCTGAAATTCCCCATATTTAATTACAACAATTAGCATTTGACCATGCCAACCACCAAGTTAGAAGGGAGGAAAGAGAAATGAGAATTCTACAGTTTGTATAAAGTATTCTAAAAGACAGGCTAGAAAATATCCAAAAGACTTCTGTTAAACTTTATCTGAAAAAATACTGTGGTTTATTTTAAGTGAACTTCCCTTCACTTTTCCTCCCTGTAGCCTTTGGTAGATTGATATCTTTTCAAAGGCAGTTTAGTTCAGAGGTAAGATGGAGGGGCTGCACATCTGAAAAGAAGACAACCGAGGTACAAATGAAAGGTGGAGCCTCACAGTGAGTGAATAAGCTGATGGCAGAGACCAAGGCCTCAGACATGGTGAAGAAAGAGGGGAAATTACAGAGGGCATAAGGTCTAATGCCTCAAGAGTTCAAAGATGTTGCTTTCATCGTGGTCTACAAGAGAAAAAGAAAAAAGGACCGATGTTCAAAGCATCTTGAAATTTTTGTTGCTTATAAAAACCTTGCCTTCCATCTTTTGATTTGACTGCCAACAGCCCTGCATTTTCAGGCTCATGGAGTGCTAAGATCACAAGCTCAGTATAGTTTCTTAGCACTTAAGAAATTGAAAAAGTCTCACAGAAAACCATTGACTTCTGCTTTACTTTCCGATACCAGATTCTAAGCTCCTCCTGTGAATAAGAAAAATCCTTGGACAAGAATGAAGGTATATAGTAGCAAGGAAGAAAGATGATAGGACACTCATTCTCAGGCACCTGTCCCTCATGTGGGCAGAACTAATATGTGTCAGCCTTAAAAAGACCAGAAAAGGGATTTGCTTTCTCTCCCTTGATTTACATCATCAAAATGATAATTGGACAGGGAACTGTGCAAGTGATATTGGACAGGGAAACATTAAATTAATGCCAATTCTGGGTTACATCTCAAGATAACCAGTCATTTGAATTTTCTACCTGTTTACATTCTCTTCATCTTCCTTGCTAATAAGATAAATTCTGGACTAAGTTAAGAATATTGGTAGGCAAAATGCTTCAGTTAGGCTATCAGAATTAGGGTCTAACCTTAACCTTTGAGGAAGAGGCAGGAACCATATGAAGTAATTTAAGAAAATTATGAAGGGAATAGTGAGAATGTTAAAGATTTAGGATTTCAACTTAAATAGGTTTGACATTCACTTCAGATCACCCCACTCTTACTTCATCTTTCTGTAGCTTATATATGTTCTCATAGTTGTTCTACTACTCTTTGGTTTGTGTGTTTTATCTCACATTGGGAGAAAGTTGAATGATTTCTTTGTTTTCTATGTGTTCTATCAAGCATTAGGAAACAGAGGGACAAATTTTATTAACAACTACCTATTCATACATTTATTAATATATATCCTTCTCTTTATAGTGGAAAAGATTAGTTAAGGGTTTTTGTTAGTTTCTTTTCATTTTTATAATTTAAGCTGTCCTTAAAATATGGTTAGTGTTCTGGAGTCTATTTTATTAACTTAATATTACCACTTTGTGTGTATAGCTAGGAGTTGTATTTCTCAGAATCCTCTTTCCTTATTGTTTCTAGGTTGCAAGTAGCCAAGATTTTAACTTGTACATGATTTGAAAAGTGACACTGTACTACAAACCATTACTCTCAGCAAGTTATAATCATCTGACATGGTGTAAGCAGGCTTTAGCTTCTAGCTTATCTTCTCAGTTATTGGCCTTGAAATGAGCAGAGGTCTTAAGCTAAGTACCGAAGGTTTGACTGTACTGTATATAGAGAAAACAACTTCCAAAGGTCTTTGCTTGTCTTTTCTTGCCCATGTCCTTAGTGCTACCACTTTGATAGCCAGATGTGTGTGTTTCTGGGATTTTCCTATAAGTTCTGAACTATTCACACAGACTGATGCTGAAGGTATCATGATGAATAACTTTTTGTCCTTTGCCATTCCCTTTTCTAGGATTTTAACTTCCTCAGCTCCTCTGATAGATGTGTACACTGTAATTCCTATAACCAGTTACCTATTTGCACAGTATCCTTTTGTGGCTGTCACTTCCTGATTGAGCCCTAACTGACAGAGACTTTATATATCAGTTCCTTGTCGGCAGAACCTTAAGGCTGTGGTTCTGAAATTGGTTCTTTGATCTGATGGATATAAAGACATTAATAGCCCCTTTGCCAGTGATAAGTGAAACACTGGGAGTCCATGACCTATAGTGACAAAATAGTTACTGAAATCATCACTTTTAACTATCTGGAATCAAGTGTTTATAAAAGTCTAGGCTTTGGATGACCACATAGTTGCTGCCATTCAAAATTATAGTGAGAATAAAGAGAATAAGGAATTTGGACTTCATTTACTATAAGTACATTAGAAAGTTTGAAGGAAGATAAATGATGAACTCACTGCCTTATATTTCCAGCTGATGACCAGAGCAGTAGCAGATTTGTTTGTCCTGAAATATACCCTTGTCCTCTGAAATTACAGGTTTCATATTTATGAAAAGTGTTCATGAAACTAAACCTTAATTTGTTCCCATGGTGGTTAAATTACACTGTAAATTAAAATTACAGCCTTATAGGGTCTCATGTTAAATTTAGAGTATTGATCAGTGAGTAGCAACATCTGGAATATGGGACTGGGACATAAGATTACAATAAAATTTGACTCTAAATTCTGAAAAAAATCTGCTGTTTGTTTACCCGAGCTGGAAGAGAATGCGCTTCCCCAGTGAATCCATGGTAAGCAATCTGCCTGCAATGCAGGAGATGCAGGAGATGTGGGTTTGATCTCTGGGTTTTTAAAATCCCATGGAAGAGGGTGTGGCAACCCACTCCAGAGAATCCCATGGATAGGGAACCCTGGAGGTCTACTGTCCATGAGGTCACAAAGAGCTGGACACAACTGAAGTGACTGAGCAGTAACAGTAGCAGGAAGAATGTAGCCAACTCTTATTTAAATAATCTGTAACGATGACTTATAAGTAAATAAATAATGTCCTTCAGTGGTATCAGGTCCTAATCCTTGGTATCTGTAAGTGTTACCTTGTTTGGAAGAAAGATTTTTGTAGATACGATGAAGCTAAGAATGTTGAGATGAGGAGACACTCCAAGATTATCTGTGAAAGTAGTGAAAGTGTTAGTTGCTTACTTGTGCAACTGTTTGCAACCCCATGGATTGTCCGTGGAATTCTCTAGGCAAGAATACTAACATAGGTAGCCATTTCCTTCTCTAGGGAATCTTCCTGACACAGAGATTGAACCAGAGTCTCCTGCATTTCAGGCAGATTTTTTACCCTCTGAGATACCAGGAAGCCTGAAACTAGTCATGACTTAGTACAAAATAGTTACAAAATCACTTTTAACTATCTGGAATCAAGTGTTTATAAAAGTCTAGGCTTTGGATGACCACATAGTTGCTGCCATTCAAAATTATAGTGAGAATAAAGAGAATAAGGAATTTGGACTTCATTTACTATAAGTACATTAGAAAGTTTGAAGGAAGATAAATGATGAACTCACTGCCTTATATTTCCAGCTGATGACCAGAGCAGTAGCAGATTTGTTTGTCCTGAAATATACCCTTGTCCTCTGAAATTACAGGTTTCATATTTATGAAAAGTGTTCATGAAACTAAACCTTAATTTGTTCCCATGGTGGTTAAATTACACTGTAAATTAAAATTACAGCCTTATAGGGTCTCATGTTAAATTTAGAGTATTGATCAGTGAGTAGCAACATCTGGAATATGGGACTGGGACATAAGATTACAATAAAATTTGACTCTAAATTCTGAAAAAAATCTGCTGTTTGTTTACCCGAGCTGGAAGAGAATGCGCTTCCCCAGTGAATCCATGGTAAGCAATCTGCCTGCAATGCAGGAGATGCAGGAGATGTGGGTTTGATCTCTGGGTTTTAAAATCCCATGGAAGGGGGTGTGGCAACCCACTCCAGAGAATCCCATGGATAGGGAACCCTGGAGGTCTACTGTCCATGAGGTCACAAAGAGCTGGACACAACTGAAGTGACTGAGCAGTAACAGTAGCAGGAAGAATGTAGCCAACTCTTATTTAAATAATCTGTAACGATGACTTATAAGTAAATAAATAATGTCCTTCAGTGGTATCAGGTCCTAATCCTTGGTATCTGTAAGTGTTACCTTGTTTGGAAGAAAGATTTTTGTAGATACGATGAAGCTAAGAATGTTGAGATGAGGAGACACTCCAAGATTATCTGTGAAAGTAGTGAAAGTGTTAGTTGCTTACTTGTGCAACTGTTTGCAACCCCATGGATTGTCCGTGGAATTCTCTAGGCAAGAATACTAACATAGGTAGCCATTTCCTTCTCTAGGGAATCTTCCTGACACAGAGATTGAACCAGAGTCTCCTGCATTTCAGGCAGATTTTTTACCCTCTGAGATACCAGGGAAGCCCTGAGTGAATGCTAACTGCTTTCATATGAAAAAATGTCCTTATATGTGAGATACCTAATAAGAAAGGAAGGTAATGTGAAGATAGAGGCAGAGGTTGGATTGATGCAGCCGCAAGCCAAGGAATGCTGTCACTAGAAACTGGGAGAAGCAAAAAATGGATTCTTGTTAAACCTCCAGAAGGAGAAAACCACCTTGATTTTGGTAGTGGAAACTGATTTTGGAGTTCTGACCTCCGTAACTATGAGGAATACTTTCTTGTTGTTTTCATCTACCAGTTTGTTTCATTTTCTAACATAGCAGCTTTTGGAAACTAATAGATTAGAAAATTTTGTGTGCCTCAAGACATATTCCAGTGTGACTTCTAGATGTACAAGCAGACTCAGACTTTGGTTGGACTCATGAGGTTGTGTACATAATGCCATTATTATGAGTTAACTTGTGCACCAAAATGATTGTAAGAGTTATACAGTTGAGGATACACCTGTATGAGAACATATCCTAAAGGGAAAAGGAGGGGTAGAAGGATGTGATGTTGGAATGGATTGAATCCATTAACATGAGCACACTTAACTAGAAATTCTAGAGTTACTAATTAACTTAGTGTGGGTCTAATAGTTTTCTGAACGGGTTGACTGGTCTCTGGACACAAAGGTAAATTGAGATGTCAGAATTTCCTCCATATGTTAGAGCAAAACACACTAAGATTAGAGAGATTGGTTGCTGGGATGCAGTATCTATGTTTCACCTGCTGTGCTCTTCACTCCTCTCCTAGGTCTCTAAGAGGGCACAGTGTCAAAAAAGGAAAGGAGATCCTTGGTATCTGTAAGTGTTACCTTGTTTGGAAGAAAGATTTTTGTAGATACGATGAAGCTAAGAATGTTGAGATGAGGAGACACTCCAAGATTATCTGTGAAAGTAGTGAAAGTGTTAGTTGCTTACTTGTGCAACTGTTTGCAACCCCATGGATTGTCCGTGGAATTCTCTAGGCAAGAATACTAACATAGGTAGCCATTTCCTTCTCTAGGGAATCTTCCTGACACAGAGATTGAACCAGAGTCTCCTGCATTTCAGGCAGATTTTTTACCCTCTGAGATACCAGGGAAGCCCTGAGTGAATGCTAACTGCTTTCATATGAAAAAATGTCCTTATATGTGAGATACCTAATAAGAAAGGAAGGTAATGTGAAGATAGAGGCAGAGGTTGGATTGATGCAGCCGCAAGCCAAGGAATGCTGTCACTAGAAACTGGGAGAAGCAAAAAATGGATTCTTGTTAAACCTCCAGAAGGAGAAAACCACCTTGATTTTGGTAGTGGAAACTGATTTTGGAGTTCTGACCTCCGTAACTATGAGGAATACTTTCTTGTTGTTTTCATCTACCAGTTTGTTTCATTTTCTAACATAGCAGCTTTTGGAAACTAATAGATTAGAAAATTTTGTGTGCCTCAAGACATATTCCAGTGTGACTTCTAGATGTACAAGCAGACTCAGACTTTGGTTGGACTCATGAGGTTGTGTACATAATGCCATTATTATGAGTTAACTTGTGCACCAAAATGATTGTAAGAGTTATACAGTTGAGGATACACCTGTATGAGAACATATCCTAAAGGGAAAAGGAGGGGTAGAAGGATGTGATGTTGGAATGGATTGAATCCATTAACATGAGCACACTTAACTAGAAATTCTAGAGTTACTAATTAACTTAGTGTGGGTCTAATAGTTTTCTGAACGGGTTGACTGGTCTCTGGACACAAAGGTAAATTGAGATGTCAGAATTTCCTCCATATGTTAGAGCAAAACACACTAAGATTAGAGAGATTGGTTGCTGGGATGCAGTATCTATGTTTCACCTGCTGTGCTCTTCACTCCTCTCCTAGGTTCTCTAAGAGGGCACAGTGTCTGAGAAATATTTTATTAAGAGGAGCATAAGCATCCTTGAAGAGCTTTGTGGTGACCTGAAGATCAGAAATAACAGTGGGAGAAGTTGCCACTAAAATGGGCATTCTGAATTTACTGGGATTAATAGGATCCCAGAGTGGCAGGGATCAAGTGGCCCAAGTTGACTAGCAGTAAAAGGATAGACATAGACAGTAGAGGTGCTGCAGTTAGTCACAATGGTTTGATCTTCAGGTGTCTTTGACTTTGACTAATTGATTCAGTTATCTCTCTTACTGAAATAGATGGGAAACCTCTCATATAGCCTTTTTTTTTTTTTTTGGCTACTTCCATTGGTCTTTCATTTATTTTCATCTTTGTTCTTTTGGCCTGTGTGGGCCTCCCATTGCAGTGGCCTCTCTCACTGTAGAGCACGGGCTCTGGGTGCATGGGCTCCAGAGCTCTGGCACAGTAGTTGGATATATCAGTCCAGCCACTCCATGGCACATGGGATCTTCCCAGGCCAGGGATCGAACCGGTGCCCCTTGCACTGCAAGGTGGTGTCCTTACCCCCGGACCACCAGTGAAGCCCCATATAGCCTTTTATCTGATTTGTCTAAATAGGTGAATTCTGTCCGGTTAAAAAATTAACTTGAATTATCTCAAAATAGACTTAAGGATCTTTAACCAGTACCCAAACTTTAACTTGTAAGGAGACTGAGAGTCACTTGAAAATCTTTTTTGTTTTGTCTCACCCTTTCAATTAATAAAATATTAATTGATAAAGATTGACCTCAGATCTCAATATGTATTAAGTACAGGATACTGAAGTTGACTCAGGATGCTAAGTCATCTTGGGGAAGGACTAATACTCAAGTTGATTATCAAAAGAAAAGAATGGGAAAAATCCATGTGAGTAGTATGAGTTCAGTTTTGAGTGGAAAAACAAACATATAGGTGGGAATAAAAGATATACAGGATGTTTTTTACCTCCCTTGGGAAGACATCTACTGTATTTTTTTTTATGAGTACAGTTGCACTATTTTAGTGGAGTTATGATTTTGCTATTGTGTTATTTAGAATTAAATGTAATTAAAATATGTATGTGTGAATATCAAGTTGCCAGGTTGAACTGTGCTGGATAGTATTTGGTCAACTTGTCATTAATATTCTGTCTAAAGTTAGAAACAATATTTTCTACAGTTGTTTTTCCTTGTTGATTTCAGGTTAGCATTGACTGAGGGAGGGATTTGCATGAGATTGGAAGTATACTGGAAGCCATTGCTCTCAGAAGGCTGATGTATACAGATGCCCTGGCAGTCTCCAGTTTCCAGATTGTCCTGCCGCTACTAGTCCAGTCAATCAGCTGTGGCCATAAGCACAAGAGTACACTTCGAAGAGAGATGACAGCTTCCAGAGGTCTCTGCACAAGCTCTCCATTGATGGTCCCACCTCTACAGCCAGAAGGACATAGCTGGAGGAATTTTCCTGCAAGCCGTGAGCTGCCCAATCAGGTCATTGTACAGACTGTGATGGTGAGTAACTTTATTTCTTCAATTCCTGTCATCCACACCTCAATATCTCCAGCAGTAATTTTTTCCTTTCCCTACTGTAGCTTTAACTCTGTCATTTCCTGGATAAACATTGATTGCCATTAGTATTTTAATAATGCTTAATGATATTAACTTTCTTATTTATGCAGCTATGGAACAAAGTAGTCTCTGTATCATCTGTAATTATCACATACTCATGAAATGCACTGGATACTAAAATTCTGCCCTAAAAGTGGTCACTGACTAAAACCGTATTAGCAAGTAGAACACTATGTTATTAACACATTTGTATCTACATTTATACAGATTAATTATGATTTGCTCAATGACATCTTGCAAATGTTAACTATATCATTAATGTCTGATTAGTATTGGTATTTGTAACTCTACTAATAAGTCTTTTATTACTCTTACAAGTGTTATAATTTCAGATATTTTTCCTCATTGTGTAAAAGATTTAACAGTTTGAATGTAAAACTCCTGCTTCCATAATTATGGGTTATGACAGAATTCAGTGATATATTTTATATACTTACGACTTCTGTTCGTGATTCCTTTAAAGTTTGAAATCCATCCTACCACCACCATCTGACTATTCATTGGAAGAGTCACTAAAACAGAAAGCATTGACTGCTTTGGCAATAAACAAGAAATCAAACAAGCAAGCTAGTAAACCATTAATTTTATAAGGTTACAAATAACTATGCAGAGTAGTCTTTTCCAAATGGCCCAAAGTTCTTTCTTTGCTTTCCCTTTAGAGAGCCAGCAGTCTTAGTTCTCTTGATCTCAGACAAGAAAAATCTGCTTATCTTTGATATTTTCATAACACTGGCCAGATTGTATTTAATGTTTTGCTCTTGTAAAACTTGCTTGGAGAGTAATATCTTCTACAAAGGTCAGGACTTGAGAAAATGCGTGAAGTGAGTGAGTGGCACAGAACAGTGGGTAGTAAGGCATCATACAAGTCAATGAACAACAAGGTCAATTGCTTCATATCTACTTGTGGTTCAGCACAGCTGGAGTGAAAAAAAATCATAATGCTTGACTGGCACTGTGCAGCAGTGTAATGTGGAATAATAAGGAAGCTGAAATCATCAGTTTACAAAAACTGTTAGTCTGACTAGGCAAACACAGAAAGAAAGCAAGTTGTCAGAAAGAAAGGGAAAAATGCATATGAGAGATACAAGGATGGAATACAAAAGTGTGTGCCCCACACTCGTTTTAACAGCAGACCTGGAGTACTAACGTTGCTTTCAAGTTCTGATTTAAACTGCTGTTGAACTTTCTTTGAAAGCAAGCTCTCCATTCTGCCATTGTCTATCCTGTGAGCAAAAATAGGAATTTTATATATTGGTAATCCAAACACAAATGTTATTTGGGGAACAATCATAAATACTTTAACAAAAACTATGATTATACTAGCATTTCTTACAGCATAGATCCCAGGACTAACCTCAAATAGCAAGGATTTTGTTGTGTTTTGTTTGTTTGTTACTCTTACAAGTGTTATAATTTCAGATATTTTTCCTCATTGTGTAAAAGATTTAACAGTTTGAATGTAAAACTCCTGCTTCCATAATTATGGGTTATGACAGAATTCAGTGATATATTTTATATACTTACGACTTCTGTTCGTGATTCCTTTAAAGTTTGAAATCCATCCTACCACCACCATCTGACTATTCATTGGAAGAGTCACTAAAACAGAAAGCATTGACTGCTTTGGCAATAAACAAGAAATCAAACAAGCAAGCTAGTAAACCATTAATTTTATAAGGTTACAAATAACTATGCAGAGTAGTCTTTTCCAAATGGCCCAAAGTTCTTTCTTTGCTTTCCCTTTAGAGAGCCAGCAGTCTTAGTTCTCTTGATCTCAGACAAGAAAAATCTGCTTATCTTTGATATTTTCATAACACTGGCCAGATTGTATTTAATGTTTTGCTCTTGTAAAACTTGCTTGGAGAGTAATATCTTCTACAAAGGTCAGGACTTGAGAAAATGCGTGAAGTGAGTGAGTGGCACAGAACAGTGGGTAGTAAGGCATCATACAAGTCAATGAACAACAAGGTCAATTGCTTCATATCTACTTGTGGTTCAGCACAGCTGGAGTGAAAAAAAATCATAATGCTTGACTGGCACTGTGCAGCAGTGTAATGTGGAATAATAAGGAAGCTGAAATCATCAGTTTACAAAAACTGTTAGTCTGACTAGGCAAACACAGAAAGAAAGCAAGTTGTCAGAAAGAAAGGGAAAAATGCATATGAGAGATACAAGGATGGAATACAAAAGTGTGTGCCCCACACTCGTTTTAACAGCAGACCTGGAGTACTAACGTTGCTTTCAAGTTCTGATTTAAACTGCTGTTGAACTTTCTTTGAAAGCAAGCTCTCCATTCTGCCATTGTCTATCCTGTGAGCAAAAATAGGAATTTTATATATTGGTAATCCAAACACAAATGTTATTTGGGGAACAATCATAAATACTTTAACAAAAACTATGATTATACTAGCATTTCTTACAGCATAGATCCCAGGACTAACCTCAAATAGCAAGGATTTTTGTTGTGTTTTGTTTGTTTGTGTTTCTTTGTAAAGCAGGTCATTACAACACATGCAATTACAAATATATAAATTCGTGTAAACTTGAGCAAAAGAATCGTGAGAGATGGTGTTAATGTCTTGTAAAAAAATAGCTTTAATATTCAGAGAGAGATCAAGCTGTCAATTATGATATTGCCTTGCCCTTTTCTGGGGTTTCTGAAGTCTTTAAGACTATTTATATGCTCTGACTTCTTAACCATTCATTGAGCTCTGATACTGGGAGAGGCAAAGTGCCCATTGACATCAGTGAGAGGTTTACTTACGTTAACAGCTGAAATGAAGTACCCAGGGAAAGCTTTTTTCTAAACCAAAGTATTCATAGGGCACATGCATTTTGCAAGGAGTCAGAGCTCCCGTGTACTTAAAATCAGTGCTCTTTATGCTTGTCTGGGGCCGCACAATCAATTATAGGAACATTAACACGGAGAAGTGCTCAGCTAATGGTGTATCTTGTTGGAGGTGTAGCCCTCTGCTTTTGCCTGCTTGGCACATTTGCTTTTTGAAGTGAGAAATCAATTAAGATGACCAGCAAAATCCACCACAGACATTCTGAGGAAGTCTTTTCCTTCTCTTGTATATGTTTGAGAGCAAGCTTCCCAGTAATTAAGTAAGTCATATTCAGTGAGCCTCTCCTATTAATTGTCTCCTTTTCACCTTTATGGAGGAGGCGGTTGACTTTCACTTAGGAAAATGTATTTGTGGTTTTCAGAAATGCTCAGAGAATACCATGTGGGTGGACATCTGGATAGTTTAAGATCTCCTCTGGCAAGAGATTCTCAAATGTAAATATTCAGTAAAACATAAAAGTTGTCAAAATATATTCTTCAAATTTATACCCCCAGATTGAGCCTGGATTTCTCCTCCATCTATGTAGGAATTAGAAGCATTAGGATGTGTTTTCCTCTTTTTAGGGGGAAAAAACCCCAATAAATTATGGTAATACATTTATTTAGGAAAAGGAAGGATGAAATTGGGCAGAAAAGAAATAGAATGTTAACTATTTCTGTTTTCATGGATTTTTATTGATTACGTCTTTAATCTTATTTCTATACCAATCAAATAAGTGATAGGTTTAAACAGGTAACAGAATAAAATCAATCTGCAAAGGTAAATGGCAAGCCTTTATGTCAACTGTTTACAGTGTGACTAACGTATTAGACCAATGTATTAGTGATAGAACACATGCTAGCAGTATGCACAAAATAAAATATGAATATGAAGCTGATTTTACATTCCTACTCGTAATTTTTTTTTAACTTTCATTTTATTTGTGTCTTAGCCAAAAATAATTTCTTTCTAGTTTTGCCATTTTAGTTTACTTTTCATCACTTGTACAAATACCATCAGTACAAATATGAGTCCTATTTCAAGACAATCACTCTAATATAGGTAGTTTATGGTCTCTCTCTGCACTTTTGTGTTTTTTGCCCATTATAAATGACTGTTTTTACTTTAGGAAAATATTTTTCCATGGTTTTCCAGCAAACAAGATGTTTTGACCTTTACTTGTAAGTGATCCTTTCTAGTTGCACCTCAGTTGATTAATTACCTTTGCTTTGAAGGATTTAAGGTATCAGGGTTGTGAAGAGAAGGGAGGAAAGGAATAAGAAAATTATTTATGAAGCGTGGATTTTGGATTTCTGCCAGTTAGACAAGGCTACACAAAAGAAAACTCCCAGACTTAGGCACCTTCCAGTTTACTCAGTAGAGCAAAACTGAAACCAATGAAAAATTTCCCTTAAAAACTGATATTTCATTTCGTAGTGATGCTCTGTGCGTGATCTCTAGGAGACATTTTAGATGCAGTATGTTAAAAAGAAGGTTTTCTGTCCCATAGGAAATAACAAACCTGATAGAAAAAGTTACATCTTCCTTTAGTTGCCAAGATGGAGAATGTCAGACAGACTTTGTACTCATTCTGTCTTGCAACACGAGCTAGATTTCTGACAAGCTGTCAAGCTGCCCAAAGGTGTGCGTATCCCTCTTCCTGTAGGTGATACCTTCTTCAGTGTGAAGGAAGGAGGGGAACCCCCAATAAATTATGGTAATACATTTATTTAGGAAAAGGAAGGATGAAATTGGGCAGAAAAGAAATAGAATGTTAACTATTTCTGTTTTCATGGATTTTTATTGATTACGTCTTTAATCTTATTTCTATACCAATCAAATAAGTGATAGGTTTAAACAGGTAACAGAATAAAATCAATCTGCAAAGGTAAATGGCAAGCCTTTATGTCAACTGTTTACAGTGTGACTAACGTATTAGACCAATGTATTAGTGATAGAACACATGCTAGCAGTATGCACAAAATAAAATATGAATATGAAGCTGATTTTACATTCCTACTCGTAATTTTTTAACTTTCATTTTATTTGTGTCTTAGCCAAAAATAATTTCTTTCTAGTTTTGCCATTTTAGTTTACTTTTCATCACTTGTACAAATACCATCAGTACAAATATGAGTCCTATTTCAAGACAATCACTCTAATATAGGTAGTTTATGGTCTCTCTCTGCACTTTTGTGTTTTTTGCCCATTATAAATGACTGTTTTTACTTTAGGAAAATATTTTTCCATGGTTTTCCAGCAAACAAGATGTTTTGACCTTTACTTGTAAGTGATCCTTTCTAGTTGCACCTCAGTTGATTAATTACCTTTGCTTTGAAGGATTTAAGGTATCAGGGTTGTGAAGAGAAGGGAGGAAAGGAATAAGAAAATTATTTATGAAGCGTGGATTTTGGATTTCTGCCAGTTAGACAAGGCTACACAAAAGAAAACTCCCAGACTTAGGCACCTTCCAGTTTACTCAGTAGAGCAAAACTGAAACCAATGAAAAATTTCCCTTAAAAACTGATATTTCATTTCGTAGTGATGCTCTGTGCGTGATCTCTAGGAGACATTTTAGATGCAGTATGTTAAAAAGAAGGTTTTCTGTCCCATAGGAAATAACAAACCTGATAGAAAAAGTTACATCTTCCTTTAGTTGCCAAGATGGAGAATGTCAGACAGACTTTGTACTCATTCTGTCTTGCAACACGAGCTAGATTTCTGACAAGCTGTCAAGCTGCCCAAAGGTGTGCGTATCCCTCTTCCTGTAGGTGATACCTTCCTCAGTGTGAACTGAAGTGGAAAATATGCCTAAAAAGAGGATGGAGAGAATCAGGGAATAAGATCATTAAGGTTTTTCTGATCATCTCATCCTTGCCGAGGAAGACATCAGCTATTTTACAGGACTCATTTGAATTGCTTTGCAGTGTGAATCATAGTGTGTGAGAAAGGAGGGTCTTGTCTGGAACTCTCTTGATCTCTTTTGTAAATTTGGTCCTTGAACTTTTGGAACAGACACATGAAAGTGCTGGCTAAATGATTTGGTGGAACATTACCTTCAGCTGTTTTTTTTTTTTTTTAAACATTTATTTATTTCTTTATTTTGAGGGGGGGGGGTTGGGGAGGGAGGGGGGTGGGCGGGCCACTTCTGATTGGTCTTTCATTTGTCTGTTTTCATCTAGCTTTGTTCTTTGGCTCTGTGGGCCTCCCATCGTGGTGGCCTCTGTTGTCGCAGAGCACCGGCTCTGAACGCATGCACTCCAGAGCTCCGGCTCGGTAATTGGACACATCGGTCCAGCCGCTCCGTGGCACGTGGGATCTTCCCAGGCAAGGGATTGAACCGGCGCCCCTTGCACTGCAAGGTGGTGTCCTTACCCACTGGACCACCAGGGAAGCCCTCAGCTGTTTTTTACAGTGATAGATCACTGAATAAATACTTTAGGCCTATTGAACAAATTTCTGATATTTGGCATTTTACAGCTTTTCTTTTGTACCTTGAAACAGCCACAGAAGGCTCGTTTTGACTATTTTATTTTCCAAACTGCTTTTAATGAGTTAGTGTTCTATTTTATTCCACTGTTTTTAAGACTTTTGTTATCATAGCTATGACTCGACTCTAAATTGAAAAAAAAAGAAATATATATATATATAAGAAATATATATATATATAAGTGTAGCTATCCTGTGGTGAACTTTACTGGAGAGAACGAATATCTAAGCAGAAGGAAAAAGCAGTTATATGATATGCTGTTTAGAAATGGCATTCCAGGTATTACAGGACTAATGTAGGCAAGGGGTTAGAGGCACCTAGATGAGCCCTGTATATTTTGCAGGGCTTGAGAGAGAAAAGGATGGAACATTATTTATTGATCTTTGACACCGACTTCATTCTAGTCTCATATTTTTGTGAGTCCTGCAGTTTCTTTGCAGTTAATTTGCAAAGAGAAAATCTCATTTCTTATTTTTGATCTCTCAAGTAATGGCACTAGGATAATTTTTTTAAAAAAGTTCTCTTTATGTCAGTGAGTCAGTTAAAAAAAAGTCACGTTTTCTTTTTCAAATCTTAGAGTTGTGATCTTTATTTACTTCAATGAGAGTAGTTTTGGGTTGTGTTAGCTTCTGTATGACAGAGCAGGGTGCTTGAGATGAGTCTCTCAGCTCTGCTGCTACTGGCTCAGCTCATTCATTCCTGTGCACACCTTAGGAACTTTGAATTCAGGGTTGGCAGTTGACTGTTGCTCAGTGCACCATGTGTGTGTGTGTGTTCACATACATGCTGGTGTTTGCATAGAAGCTGGAAATACTGAAATCAAATCTTGTTCTTTTAGAGGCATATCAAGTAGAGGAAAAGGTAAGTGTTAATAGTCTGGGTACTTAGTAAAAGTACTGTCATAGACATGTACTTTGTATATTTTGTTTGAGTACTTTTATTAAGTGGTAGTACTGTATGAGTACTGTATAGCCTGAGAACATGATCTTTCACATATACATTATCACTTGTCCTTGTGGACAAACTTACCAAATGTTCATAGTATCCTAACCCTCGCCCTTTTATAGTTTGGCAAGCCTGTCTCATGTTTTCTTATGCATCTGGTGAATCACTCTGCACCAGATTAAGGTATTGTTCATTTTAGGAAGGCCCTGGGATTTTGGGTTCAAGGTCAATATAAATACTATTAATCACTTATACTTCTGGGGGTTTTATATTTTATATGTGGTTTTCACACACAAGATTTTCTAGTGGTGTGCCAGCTGCCTCATTTTCTAGGTGAGGAAACAGACTCAGGGAGCAGAGGGCTGAAATGATAGCTCCAGGACCAGATACCAGCTATTCTTCCAGCAACAAGTCAGTTTCTCTCTGAAGAGCTTCCTGGTTATTTTTGCTCAAATAATTGAGTAGAAAAGTAGGCAAGGGGTTAGAGGCACCTAGATGAGCCCTGTATATTTTGCAGGGCTTGAGAGAGAAAAGGATGGAACATTATTTATTGATCTTTGACACCGACTTCATTCTAGTCTCATATTTTTGTGAGTCCTGCAGTTTCTTTGCAGTTAATTTGCAAAGAGAAAATCTCATTTCTTATTTTTGATCTCTCAAGTAATGGCACTAGGATAATTTTTTTAAAAAAGTTCTCTTTATGTCAGTGAGTCAGTTAAAAAAAAGTCACGTTTTCTTTTTCAAATCTTAGAGTTGTGATCTTTATTTACTTCAATGAGAGTAGTTTTGGGTTGTGTTAGCTTCTGTATGACAGAGCAGGGTGCTTGAGATGAGTCTCTCAGCTCTGCTGCTACTGGCTCAGCTCATTCATTCCTGTGCACACCTTAGGAACTTTGAATTCAGGGTTGGCAGTTGACTGTTGCTCAGTGCACCATGTGTGTGTGTGTGTTCACATACATGCTGGTGTTTGCATAGAAGCTGGAAATACTGAAATCAAATCTTGTTCTTTTAGAGGCATATCAAGTAGAGGAAAAGGTAAGTGTTAATAGTCTGGGTACTTAGTAAAAGTACTGTCATAGACATGTACTTTGTATATTTTGTTTGAGTACTTTTATTAAGTGGTAGTACTGTATGAGTACTGTATAGCCTGAGAACATGATCTTTCACATATACATTATCACTTGTCCTTGTGGACAAACTTACCAAATGTTCATAGTATCCTAACCCTCGCCCTTTTATAGTTTGGCAAGCCTGTCTCATGTTTTCTTATGCATCTGGTGAATCACTCTGCACCAGATTAAGGTATTGTTCATTTTAGGAAGGCCCTGGGATTTTGGGTTCAAGGTCAATATAAATACTATTAATCACTTATACTTCTGGGGGTTTTATATTTTATATGTGGTTTTCACACACAAGATTTTCTAGTGGTGTGCCAGCTGCCTCATTTTCTAGGTGAGGAAACAGACTCAGGGAGCAGAGGGCTGAAATGATAGCTCCAGGACCAGATACCAGCTATTCTTCCAGCAACAAGTCAGTTTCTCTCTGAAGAGCTTCCTGGTTATTTTTGCTCAAATAATTGAGTAGAAATGAACTCTTGTTATTTTCTAAAAATTAACAACAAATTTTAAAAAATATACCTGTAAGAAGGACTGCGGGAAATCTGCCTAAGGAATAATTGTTACAAGTTACAAAGTTAACACAGACATAAATATATACACGAACACTATAATGTTTAATATCCCCAGTATGTTTTTGTACCAGAAGTTCTTAGCATTATCAATGATTAACTGGATAAATAAAATGAATACAAATGTTGCGTTTATCCTCTGTTGGAAACTTAAAATCGTTTCCAAATCCAAATGCCTGCGATAATGAACATTTTCAGATCCCTCAAAAAATTTAAACTGAGTTTTTGAAGGCAGAAGCATTTTTCCTCATAATGAAATCAGTAGTTTCATGTGCAATTTATTAATTACATTGTATTTCTATACAATTCTACAGAACTCTATAGAATTGTATTTCTATACCCAGAGTTAATACAAATAAAAATTACCTTCAAGCTTTGCTGAATATTTAAATAGTTTTTGATGAAGAATATTGAATGAAGATACAGCATAAAGTTTCTACATAAACTAAGGTATAAAAAAGTCATTAGTAGGATGAAATGATAGTAGAACTATATAGGTTTTCATTTGAAGTGACAAGTCAAATTTCAGTGGCAGAAGCCCATGTATAAACATCTTTTTCTTGTAATTAAAAAAACTTAGTAATGTTTTGCATATTAATAATAATAACTCATCCTTGCTTATGAGTATATGTGACTCCCAATATCATGCGTATCTTAAAAATAAAGTCTTTATAGTCAATGCCAAAAGTAAATGATAGCTTAGAGTCAGTGACTAAAATAATCTAAAAGCTCACTGTACTTTTTTTTTTTAATGAATCCAAGAGATGAGGTGTTGAGGCAAGGAAAATGACTTTATTTGGAAAGCAGCTAATGGAGAAAATGGCAGGTTAGCACCTCGGAAGTAACCATTTTATTGGGTTTGGATGCCAGGTTCTTTTTTTATTATTATTATTATTCTTTATTTTAAAGATTTTACAGAGTTTTGTTGTTCACCAACATGTATGTTCCCAGATCATTCATATGCATATCCCTGGACCCTCCCCCACCCAGTTCCCCGCCTCCCACCCCTCCAGGCCATCGCCCCAAGTGATTGTAGGTACTCCTATTCCCTTAGCACAATGACCATAGCTATCTTTTCCACACATGCCAGTATAAGTTTTGATGTTACTTCCTCTATGCCTCCCTCTCACTGTTCGGTCTCCACAATGTCCTTATGTCTATTCTCTGTTTTTCCATAAGTTCACTGCGTGTGTTATCATGACCATTTTACTAGATCCCATAGGAACCTCAGGGTCTTATAATGTATTTAATTGTTCTACACGCAAGGATGATCTTAATGTATTTCCAAAGCAAAATCTAGGATGTGAGGTTATTGATAAGAATTTCTAGCAGTGACAGCCAATATTCTGGTGTTCTCTTGATCCTATTATTTTTAAAAACTTAATTTACAAGATCGTATTAACCAAATTGTAAAATCTTTAAATATCTTTCCTTTTGGAATACATTGACTTCTGGTAACTAAGAACCAGGTTTTTTTTTTTTTATGTATTCCTCAATTCATAGATGAAAACTCAGTCTTTGTGATGGATATGACTGTAATCAAATTTTGAATTTTATTAATGAATATGCTGAACTTATTTCCTACTAATTTGATGTAAGTAGTTTTTATCTTAATAGTAAGTAAAATTTTAGTAGGTGATTTTGAATCCTTGTTCAACCTCTAACTGGGCTTCTCTGGTAGCTCAAATGGTAAAGAATTTGCCTGCAATGTAGAAGACCTAGTTTTAATCCCTGGGCCAGCAAGATCCCCTGGAGAAGGAAATGGCAACCCACTTCAGTATTCTTGCCTGGAGAATTCCATGGGCAGAGGAGCCCAGAAAACTCCAGTCTATGCATTGGCAAAGAGTCATCAGACATGACTGAATGACTAACAGATTTCATAATATTCTCAAACTATTGTGATTTTCAGAATTTCCAAAATGTATGGCCTATTGGACACCTATCTTTATATTCATTTCTATTTAAATTCCATAAATGATATCATATCATCAAAAAATAACAAGGATACCAAACGTCTTCATTCTCTAAAGAAAGCTAATCATCAGATTATCATGATTTTGGTTTTGTACATTTCTGTATTTTCCAGATTTACTATGAACCATGTGTATTAACTTTCAGATGAAAGAAAGAAGTTATTATACCCGAATGTAATGTATCACAATTTAGTTGGAGAACAGTTTAATCACCATCCTTCCATGTAACTACCAATTTAGTATCTGTTTTAGACATTTCCCCCTTTTTTTGTAATTTCATTATAAATGGAGTCATGCCTTTCATGGTTTATGTGTCTGACTTCTTTTATTTAGCATGATGTTTCTCAGATTCATCCATATAGTAGCATAGATTAGTATTTTATTGTGTGATATTTTTGTTTACCCATTTACCAGCTGATAATCATTTAGATTGTTTCCATTTTTTCTTGAGTATGAGTCATGTTGTAAACATCTAGGTCTTTGTTAACACCTTTAATTTCTCTTAGGATGGAACATTGAATGGAATTGCTGGGTCATATGGTAAACTGTTTAACTTTCTAAGAAATAGTCAAGCTACTTTCAAAAAGCCCTCCATTTTCCATCTCACCAGCAATATGTTAGGGTTCCAGTTTTCCATATCCTTACCTCTTTGTCTTTATTATAGTCATCCTAGTGGCTGTGAAGTGGTTTCTGATTTTAGTTTTAGCTTGTATTTCTGTAGTGAGTTGTGATCTTTTCATGTGCTAAGCCATTTGATTACCTTCTTTGCTGAAATGTCTATTCAAATTTTTGCCCACTTGGAAATTAAGTTGTCTTATTTTTGAGTTTTAAGAATTCTTTGTATTATCTGGGATAATAAGGTTTACTTATAACTGGATGAATCCTTCATAAAGAAAGATTTGAAAATATTGTATCCTAGCCTGTGTTTGGGCTAGGATAGGATAGCCAATTGGCTAGGATAGCCAATTCATTTTCTTAATGATTTTTTTTTCCTATTAGTTTCAGGTGTACATTGCTCAGAACTGCTTTATAGCATAACCAGCTCCCATAAAAGAATAAAAGCTAGACTTCCAAAAGGCTTCATCTTAAAAAAAGAAAAAGACATTATTTTAACTAAACACACACGCCAATATTCTCTAATATATTTTGTTCATTATATGCCTTCCTCTGCTCTATCCCTTCCTCTCTTACCTGAATGGGATTGCATGAAATTCTCAAACTTAAAAAAGATAAATGAGGTGCAAATGGATGGTCTGTATCTCTCTTTCTACTCCGGAGAATAGTAGCTTCTCTGTAGATGCAAGCTACATCCTGGATGTTTAAAAGTTATTATACCCGAATGTAATGTATCACAATTTAGTTGGAGAACAGTTTAATCACCATCCTTCCATGTAACTACCAATTTAGTATCTGTTTTAGACATTTCCCCCTTTTTTTGTAATTTCATTATAAATGGAGTCATGCCTTTCATGGTTTATGTGTCTGACTTCTTTTATTTAGCATGATGTTTCTCAGATTCATCCATATAGTAGCATAGATTAGTATTTTATTGTGTGATATTTTTGTTTACCCATTTACCAGCTGATAATCATTTAGATTGTTTCCATTTTTTCTTGAGTATGAGTCATGTTGTAAACATCTAGGTCTTTGTTAACACCTTTAATTTCTCTTAGGATGGAACATTGAATGGAATTGCTGGGTCATATGGTAAACTGTTTAACTTTCTAAGAAATAGTCAAGCTACTTTCAAAAAGCCCTCCATTTTCCATCTCACCAGCAATATGTTAGGGTTCCAGTTTTTCCATATCCTTACCTCTTTGTCTTTATTATAGTCATCCTAGTGGCTGTGAAGTGGTTTCTGATTTTAGTTTTAGCTTGTATTTCTGTAGTGAGTTGTGATCTTTTCATGTGCTAAGCCATTTGATTACCTTCTTTGCTGAAATGTCTATTCAAATTTTTGCCCACTTGGAAATTAAGTTGTCTTATTTTTGAGTTTTAAGAATTCTTTGTATTATCTGGGATAATAAGGTTTACTTATAACTGGATGAATCCTTCATAAAGAAAGATTTGAAAATATTGTATCCTAGCCTGTGTTTGGGCTAGGATAGGATAGCCAATTGGCTAGGATAGCCAATTCATTTTCTTAATGATTTTTTTTTCCTATTAGTTTCAGGTGTACATTGCTCAGAACTGCTTTATAGCATAACCAGCTCCCATAAAAGAATAAAAGCTAGACTTCCAAAAGGCTTCATCTTAAAAAAAGAAAAAGACATTATTTTAACTAAACACACACGCCAATATTCTCTAATATATTTTGTTCATTATATGCCTTCCTCTGCTCTATCCCTTCCTCTCTTACCTGAATGGGATTGCATGAAATTCTCAAACTTAAAAAAGATAAATGAGGTGCAAATGGATGGTCTGTATCTCTCTTTCTACTCCGGAGAATAGTAGCTTCTCTGTAGATGCAAGCTACATCCTGGAGTTTAGAGGGGCTTGCTGCCCCTTGACAAGCCACAGATCTATGATTTAATGCTTAAAAATGTGGGCTCTGGAGCCAAGTTAGCTGGAATACAGAGACCACCATTATTTAGCTCAATGTTTCAGTTTATCTATCTGTAAAATGAGATGATGATGCTGCTGCTGCTGCTGCTGCTGATGATAATAATAATAATAATAATAATAATAATAATAATAATATCTACTTAATAATGCTATGATTATTAATAGAATATGTGTAACTAAGATGCTAAAAACAATGTCTGGTCATTTTAACTCAGTGAATATCCTGCTCATCTTTCCACTCTTTTCCCTCATATACATCCCTTTATCCTACCTTTTAGGGTAACACATTAAAATCTACCATTTTAAAAAATCTCTTCCTCTTTTCCATAAAAACTCACTCATTTTGTACATCATGTCAGTTATATACTGGGTTCCAGAGATTTTTAAAGAGAAAGTATTTATTACTCCTCATGGTACTGCAGGTATCTCAGGTGGTGATAGTGGTAAAAGAGAACCCACCTACCAAAGCAGGAAACATAATGAGAAATGGGTTGAATCCGTGAGTAGAGAAGATACCCTGCAGGATAGTCTAGCAACTCACTTTGCTATTCTTGCCTGGAGAATCCCATGGACAGAGGAATCTGGTGGACTATAGTTCTTAGGGTTGCAAGGAGTGGACACAGCAAGCAACTTAGCGCGCGTGCACACACACACTACCTTTTTATCAAATCATGTAGGAACTTGATGAATTATGCTAGCTATCTAAAAAGTGCTAAAATCAAAGGGTTGAAATTAAGATTAGAGATTTTTGGTCCCTTTGTAAGCTAGTCAGAAGATAACGGAGAAGCACTATCTTTTAAAACATCTTAGGTAGGATTTTCATCCACAGCTTATTTATTACTACTGCAATTGCTATTACTACTCTTATGTCATTGGTACCAACCTACCATTCTGTTTGTGTTCTACTACTGAAAAACAGATGCTATAACTTATTATGTCATTCTCCTAGTACCTGGAATGTGCTGTGCATATGTTAGCTCATTTGGAGAAAAGGAACTTTGCACATGTGACTGTGAATCTTGAAATAGGGATATTATACTGGATTCAGTTTGATCCCTAGGTCAGGAAGATCCCCTGGAGGAGGAAATGGCAACCCACTCCAATATTCTTGCCTTGGAGAATCCCATGAACAGAGGAGCCTGGTGGACTACAGTCCATAAGCTTGTAAAGAGTCAGACATGATTGAGGCAACTTGGCACACACACACACATTCTGTGGGAGGTTTTCACATGTCCAAAACAACACAGGAAATGCCTCAAATACTTTTGTCTAGGTGCTTCAGAGAGGAGCTAAAGCAAAGGTTATCAGGGAAGGCCTGTTCAAGGGAGGCCCTATAGGGGCCTACTTGGTTGCAATATGAAAATGGAAAGTGACAGAGACTTGAAGAGGCTGCATTACTGGCCTTGAGAAGGGCACCAGAAGTCAATGAATGTAAGGCATGTAGCTTTAGGAGCCAAAGAAGGCGAGAAAAACGATTCTCCTCTCAGAGCCTCCAGGATGAACCAGCCCTGCTAACACCTTAACTTTAGCTCAGTGGAACTGATTTTGGATTTCTAATATCTAGAACTAGAAAAGCACAAGTTTATATTGTTTTAAGATACCAAGTTTGTGGTAATTCAATACAGTAGTAATAGGAAATGGATAAAACCATTTTCTACATGCCAAGCTTTGGGCTTGTTATACATAATCTCAGCAGTCACAGCAATCCTGTGACATCTTGACTCAGAGGAAGGGCATCTGGTTTGTATACCAGGTCTACCCTGCTCTTGGCGTTTATGAACTACACACTCTACACAATTGTACACAATAGTCCTGATTATCAGATTCTAGGTCCAGCAGCATATTTTTAGATGCCATATTCTTCATGTAAAAATTGAAGTCACTTTTACCTCCTAAGGTTCTCTCTAAGAAATTACAGTTCTGAAAAAATTGCATTTTTCTATAACTTAGGTGGAGAATTGAGACATCTTTTAAGGTAGCTTCTGGACAGATAGAGATCATAGAAATAGAGATGATCTGACAAAACAGTAAAGTAAAGCTCTAAATAAAACACGAAGTTACAAACTTGTGTTTATGAAAGACTCAATTATTGAATCTGAGAAGAGAAATATCTCCAAAGGTTGCAGCATTCCATTATGAAATTTGTAGACTGTTATTATGTCATGAAGTATACATATTTTACATTTTCATTTTGACACATGCAGATGAAGAAGTTCCTGGTGTGATTGCATTTGCTGAAAAGTTGGCTGAGTGTTAAAATGTGAAAAGTGACAAAGATTCTTCAAGGAGGAAAAAAACTTTCAGAATACTGATGAGAGAAGATAGTGTGAATATAGAGTTGGTAGGCACAGATTTTATTTTTCTATTTTAACTTGGACAAAAGCATCACATCCTGAAAATTGTACCTACAATGGACCAAAAAAAGGCCATATTGTGTGGGAGGGTTTTTTGGACAGTGTATTACATGCAAATAATGGGATTTTCCTACAGTCTCTTTGTTTGCGTTAGTTTAGAAAAATACCATGCACAATACATGAATATTCTGATTTTTAGTACATGTCAATGTATGATTTTTGTAAATGGTCACAGGTGCAGAGTTTTGCATGAGGAATCACACGGCTGTGATTGGAAACATTATGCATATAAGAAAGGGGAGGAGGTAATATGGCTTTATGAATGTGTAACGAGTAAATCTTTATGCTTTATTTACAATTTGCATGTGAGCTGAAATGACATTGTGAATTTGGTGTCTAAAATAAAGAAAGAAGGGACATGGAGCCAAGCTTTGGGCTTGTTATACATAATCTCAGCAGTCACAGCAATCCTGTGACATCTTGACTCAGAGGAAGGGCATCTGGTTTGTATACCAGGTCTACCCTGCTCTTGGCGTTTATGAACTACACACTCTACACAATTGTACACAATAGTCCTGATTATCAGATTCTAGGTCCAGCAGCATATTTTTAGATGCCATATTCTTCATGTAAAAATTGAAGTCACTTTTACCTCCTAAGGTTCTCTCTAAGAAATTACAGTTCTGAAAAAATTGCATTTTTCTATAACTTAGGTGGAGAATTGAGACATCTTTTAAGGTAGCTTCTGGACAGATAGAGATCATAGAAATAGAGATGATCTGACAAAACAGTAAAGTAAAGCTCTAAATAAAACACGAAGTTACAAACTTGTGTTTATGAAAGACTCAATTATTGAATCTGAGAAGAGAAATATCTCCAAAGGTTGCAGCATTCCATTATGAAATTTGTAGACTGTTATTATGTCATGAAGTATACATATTTTACATTTTCATTTTGACACATGCAGATGAAGAAGTTCCTGGTGTGATTGCATTTGCTGAAAAGTTGGCTGAGTGTTAAAATGTGAAAAGTGACAAAGATTCTTCAAGGAGGAAAAAAACTTTCAGAATACTGATGAGAGAAGATAGTGTGAATATAGAGTTGGTAGGCACAGATTTTATTTTTCTATTTTAACTTGGACAAAAGCATCACATCCTGAAAATTGTACCTACAATGGACCAAAAAAAGGCCATATTGTGTGGGAGGGTTTTTTGGACAGTGTATTACATGCAAATAATGGGATTTTCCTACAGTCTCTTTGTTTGCGTTAGTTTAGAAAAATACCATGCACAATACATGAATATTCTGATTTTTAGTACATGTCAATGTATGATTTTTGTAAATGGTCACAGGTGCAGAGTTTTGCATGAGGAATCACACGGCTGTGATTGGAAACATTATGCATATAAGAAAGGGGAGGAGGTAATATGGCTTTATGAATGTGTAACGAGTAAATCTTTATGCTTTATTTACAATTTGCATGTGAGCTGAAATGACATTGTGAATTTGGTGTCTAAAATAAAGAAAGAAGGGACATGGAAATTTTAAATTGTCAGGTGCTTTTTTGAGAGTGTATATTCCAATAGTTTTACACATGGAAACAAGGAATTTTTAGCAAGTAAGCAATTTGATACTTGGGATAGTGGACTTACTCTGATGGAACACAAACAGATTTATATCTGGTTAGGTTTTTCAGAGAAGACTTCTAAGAAAAAGGTAATGAGACAAATATGAGACGGTGGTTGAAGGATCCATTAGAAATGTGTCTAAGTGGATAGGAGGTACCTAGCAGATAGGCACTCCTATAGTATTTGGCATAGAATTTCTCATTTAATTTATTTCTAGATGTGATTCTTTCTGAGGAAGAAATTTTTTTAAACATTTTTTTCAGCAATTTTTTCTTTTTTTGCCTCTAAGTCATCGTCTGTTTTTCATCCATCTTTATCCTTTGGCATGTGTGGGCCTCCCATTGCAGTGGCCTCTCTCATTGCAGAGCTGTGGCTCTGGACACATGCTCTCCAGAGCTCTGGCTCATAATTGGGCACACCAGCCCAGCTGCTCCTCGGCATGTGGGATCCTTCCAGGCCAGGGATCGAAACAGTTCCCCTTGCACTGCAAGGCAGACTCTTCACCCACTGGACCACCAGGAAGCCCAGACATTTTGCTATTTAATGCTTATTTATTTTGGCTCGGAATTGGATATTGTGATTTTATTATAGTTACAATGCAAATGTTTGCAATTACAAATTCTACTTGAAATAACTTTCAGAATACTGATGAGAGAAGATAGTGTGAATATAGAGTTGGTAGGCACAGATTTTATTTTCTATTTTAACTTGGACAAAAGCATCACATCCTGAAAATTGTACCTACAATGGACCAAAAAAAGGCCATATTGTGTGGGAGGGTTTTTTGGACAGTGTATTACATGCAAATAATGGGATTTTCCTACAGTCTCTTTGTTTGCGTTAGTTTAGAAAAATACCATGCACAATACATGAATATTCTGATTTTTAGTACATGTCAATGTATGATTTTTGTAAATGGTCACAGGTGCAGAGTTTTGCATGAGGAATCACACGGCTGTGATTGGAAACATTATGCATATAAGAAAGGGGAGGAGGTAATATGGCTTTATGAATGTGTAACGAGTAAATCTTTATGCTTTATTTACAATTTGCATGTGAGCTGAAATGACATTGTGAATTTGGTGTCTAAAATAAAGAAAGAAGGGACATGGAAATTTTAAATTGTCAGGTGCTTTTTTGAGAGTGTATATTCCAATAGTTTTACACATGGAAACAAGGAATTTTTAGCAAGTAAGCAATTTGATACTTGGGATAGTGGACTTACTCTGATGGAACACAAACAGATTTATATCTGGTTAGGTTTTTCAGAGAAGACTTCTAAGAAAAAGGTAATGAGACAAATATGAGACGGTGGTTGAAGGATCCATTAGAAATGTGTCTAAGTGGATAGGAGGTACCTAGCAGATAGGCACTCCTATAGTATTTGGCATAGAATTTCTCATTTAATTTATTTCTAGATGTGATTCTTTCTGAGGAAGAAATTTTTTTAAACATTTTTTTCAGCAATTTTTTCTTTTTTTGCCTCTAAGTCATCGTCTGTTTTTCATCCATCTTTATCCTTTGGCATGTGTGGGCCTCCCATTGCAGTGGCCTCTCTCATTGCAGAGCTGTGGCTCTGGACACATGCTCTCCAGAGCTCTGGCTCATAATTGGGCACACCAGCCCAGCTGCTCCTCGGCATGTGGGATCCTTCCAGGCCAGGGATCGAAACAGTTCCCCTTGCACTGCAAGGCAGACTCTTCACCCACTGGACCACCAGGGAAGCCCAGACATTTTTGCTATTTAATGCTTATTTATTTTGGCTGCGGAATTGGATATTGTGATTTTATTATAGTTACAATGCAAATGTTTGCAATTACAAATTCTACTTGAAATAATATTCTCACTCTAATAATACTAATATCTGTATCAGGTGCTATAAACATGTAAACAACTCTTAAATGCTTTATTGCATTATCTCTAATCCTAATTAAAAAAACTCTTTAATTTAGATATTATTTAACACCCATCTCAGTGCTATTTTATATGACTATTTATTGTATACTTGGTTTATGAAATAATGTCAGGTGGCATATTCCTATTTTCTTATTTGAAATAACGTACAAATACTCTAAGGAAAAAATTATATGTTGGAGTTGAACTTATCAAAAATAATAAACTGTACATATCAACCATATCAACTAATAAGTATATAAGCTAAACAGTGTAACTGAGAACTCTCAGATAACTCAAAGTGTAAAATCTTTTTCATGTAGCAGATACCATTGCTCTTTTCTCTGCACATCAGCCTATGTATGAATCCTCAGTATTTGCTTCTGTATTCAGGCTGCAACACTTACAGAACTTATAGTACAGTATTTATATACTATCCCTGTGCTGTACCCATTGTTTGGGAAAGGAGTGTAGTTTATATTCAGCAATAGAATGGGTTTTGTGGTCTAGGGAAGAAGAGGTTCTTTCAACTTCATCAAAGTTCAAGTTTAATTTTTTGAAGGTACTCAAGAGTTTCCGTCAGGCTTTTATCTGAGTCAACTGCCACATTTTCTGCCCCATTATATCCTTCACCCCTTCCCCATTAGCTCAGACTCCTCTGCCCTTGATCCTGCCTTCTTGGGAAGAGTAGGCCACAACTTTTAGTAGTTGCTGCCTTGGCATACTCTCCACTTGAAGCCTTACAATATTCAGACACAAAACTCTCTCATTGCAGAGCTGGGCTCTGAAATGCTCTCAGAGCTCTGGCTCATAATTGGGCACACCAGCCCAGCTGCTCCTCGGCATGTGGGATCCTTCCAGGCCAGGGATCGAAACAGTTCCCCTTGCACTGCAAGGCAGACTCTTCACCCACTGGACCACCAGGAAGCCCAGACATTTTTGCTATTTAATGCTTATTTATTTTGGCTGCGGAATTGGATATTGTGATTTTATTATAGTTACAATGCAAATGTTTGCAATTACAAATTCTACTTGAAATAATATTCTCACTCTAATAATACTAATATCTGTATCAGGTGCTATAAACATGTAAACAACTCTTAAATGCTTTATTGCATTATCTCTAATCCTAATTAAAAAAACTCTTTAATTTAGATATTATTTAACACCCATCTCAGTGCTATTTTATATGACTATTTATTGTATACTTGGTTTATGAAATAATGTCAGGTGGCATATTCCTATTTTCTTATTTGAAATAACGTACAAATACTCTAAGGAAAAAATTATATGTTGGAGTTGAACTTATCAAAAATAATAAACTGTACATATCAACCATATCAACTAATAAGTATATAAGCTAAACAGTGTAACTGAGAACTCTCAGATAACTCAAAGTGTAAAATCTTTTTCATGTAGCAGATACCATTGCTCTTTTCTCTGCACATCAGCCTATGTATGAATCCTCAGTATTTGCTTCTGTATTCAGGCTGCAACACTTACAGAACTTATAGTACAGTATTTATATACTATCCCTGTGCTGTACCCATTGTTTGGGAAAGGAGTGTAGTTTATATTCAGCAATAGAATGGGTTTTGTGGTCTAGGGAAGAAGAGGTTCTTTCAACTTCATCAAAGTTCAAGTTTAATTTTTTGAAGGTACTCAAGAGTTTCCGTCAGGCTTTTATCTGAGTCAACTGCCACATTTTCTGCCCCATTATATCCTTCACCCCTTCCCCATTAGCTCAGACTCCTCTGCCCTTGATCCTGCCTTCTTGGGAAGAGTAGGCCACAACTTTTAGTAGTTGCTGCCTTGGCATACTCTCCACTTGAAGCACAAAGCCTTACAATATTCAGACACAAAACAATAAGTAGATATTTGGGAAGTTGGTTCATTTTTGGAAAGTATCTTTTTACTGGCACTTGCTTCTTTCCCATGCAGGTTAGCTTTCTGGCTTCTCTGCCAGTATGAATAATTTTAGGCATCTTTCTTGCAACTTCTGTTGCTCCAAAAATCCAGACTCTATATCTTGTCGTATGTTTCATGAGAAAACCCACATTATCTGTTTTCAGTTTGTCTGAGATATTACATTCTGTTTTATAGATAACTGGTTAAGTGAACTTCTCATCTGAAAAAAAATGGAGCAGTGAACTGTCTAACTCATGGAACTCTTGAGACTAGATTGCTTAATATATACAAAGTGTTCTACAAGAACTCAAAAAATCTTAGCTATTGTTGTATTTTGGTGCTCATTATTCAGGACAAAGGTGAACCGGATAATAAATGGTAGTCTTGATGTTTGAGTGGGTTCTTTTTCACCATAGCCTCCTTTTGGTGGAAAACTACATTTTGGGGAAAATATTCTACCTGATGATGCAAAACTTTCAGAAAGAGTTAGTAATAATATCTTGGACTGAGGAGTAATGATCTTCAACATATTTTACATTATTTTTAACAAATAATATTAAGAATAAAATAAGTAAACAAAACTGCATTGGAATAAAGTCATTGCAAAACATTTACTGTTTAATAATCCCAGGGAAGACTACTGTTGATAAAAAAAAATTTCATTTGCACTCAGAAGGGCTTTCATTTGCTGTCTTTCTTTTGTTTCTGCAGTCAGATTCATTTACTGGAATGGCAGTGTTTGAATTAAAATCTGAGATTGCTACTTATCAGCTGTGATTTTAGGCAAGTTTTTTTTTATCTCTTTAATTTCTTCAATTGTAAAATAATGATCATTAAAATAGATCAGAATTAACTGTGAACTTGGGAAGTGTATTCTAAGCACTTTACATTGACTACCTCAGATAATTCTCATGAAAGCCCTATGGAGCAGAGGTCTTAATCCTAAATACACGTTAGGATCATGAGAAGATTATTGTTAAATAAAAAACAACAACAACAAGATTCTCGAGATGAGGTGGGAGATGGTGGCATGAGGTATATTTTGTTTCCAAGATCATTCTAAGGTGCAGCTCTGGTTGAGAAACATGAAAATAGAAATAGGCACTGTGGATATCTTATTTTTTAAAGGCAGAGCGCATTCTTTGGCTTGTGGCCTCCTTCCTTCTTCAAAGCCAGGAGTAACTGTCACATTTTCCCCACATTGCATCATTTGACACTGACTGCCTCCTACTCCCACTTTTAAGAATTCTCAGCTGATTCATTACTATGTCCCTTTTTAAGTTTGACTACTTAGCAACTTTAATTCTCTCTTGTATTGTGACATACTATATTCACAGATTCTTAGGGTTATGGTGCAGACATTTTTGTGAAGACATTATTCTGCCTGCCACTGTCTCCTTTGATGCTTCTTTGTCTTCTCCAGACATCTTAATATGTTGTACTTAAGGCTTAGTTGTCGTATCTCTCTCCTATCTTCTTTCCTTGTTTTGGTACTCTCGTCTTTAAAAACCTGAAATGTCATCTATACATTAAAGAATCTCAAACTGACATCTGTAACTTCAATTTTTTTCCCTTCCAGACTAGAATATCCACACACTTGACATCTGTATCAGATGTTAGTAGATAGTTTTAATTGTGTATTCTCTCTCTCTTGTTTTTGCTTTTTTTTCCTTGGCCACTTCTATTGGTCTTTCATTTATTTCCATCTTTGTTCTTTCGCCTGTGTGGGCCTCCCATCGCAGCGGCCCCTCTCGCTGCAGAGCACTGGCTCTGGGCACATGCACTCCAGAGCTCTGGCTTGGTAGTTGGACACATCAGTCCAGCCAGTTCGCGGCACATGGGATCTTCCTAGACCAGGGATCGAACTGGCTCCTCTTGCACTGCAAGGTGGTGTCCTTACCCACTGGACCACCAGGGGAAGCCCTAACTAAGTGTATTCTAAATGGAAATCTTGATGTATACTTTCCCATTCCTCCCCCAGGTTCACTTCACCCCATAACTTTCTCATTTCATGTGATGACAATTACATTTTTCCTGTTTTCTTAGGTCAGTTGTTCTAGAATCATCCCTGATTTTCATCTATGTCTTATACATCATCTCCAGTCCATCAAGAAATCCTGTTGGTTAGGTCATCAAAATAAAAACTTAACATTTTCAGTGAAACAAGTGCCTCTTGATTTTTAAGTCAAATTTGGGTGAATGTACATATCTCTCAAAAAAAAAACACTTTTAAGATGAATTTCACATAGGAAAAAATTATATCTACATTCTGAAACTCAATTCAATAAAATGTTTAACATTTTAACAAGAATGTCAGAAAATACTTCAACACAGTATTTAAAATTAACATTTTAACAAACTGATGTGTGGGGAAAATCTTGAATACATTGCAAATATGACTTACAAAAAAGAATCACATGAAGACATTTTAAAAAAGAGTTTCAACACATAAACACTAATTCAAAAAAAAAAAAATGCACCTCAGTGTTCTTAGAAGCACTATTTACAATAGCCAAGATATGGAAGCAACTCAAGTGCCCAACATCAGACTATTGGATTAAGAAGATGTGTGTGTTATTATTCAACCATCAAAAAGATCTAAATACTTCATTTTCAGCCATGTGGATGGACCTAGAAAATATTACGCTTCATAAAATAAGTCAGATAAAGACAAGTAATATGGCATCACTTACATGTTAAATCTAAAAAATAATACAAATGATTGTATATACAAAACAAAAACAGGTTCATAGAAAACAAACTTGTGATTACCAAAAGGGAAGAGAGAAGGCATAAGGGACAAGTTAGTGGTATGAGATTAACACCTCTTCTAAATGTAAAATAGATGTCCAATAAGATGTCTTTTATTTTGTTTTAGTTGCTGTGTTTTGAGAGTAGATTATGGTTTAAATAATTTAAGATAAAGAGAAAGAACATTTTGGGACATCAATTCCCACTTTCAGTAGTGGGTTGGTCACATTAAAAAGTCATGGCTCGGGCTTCCCTGGTGGTCCAATGGGTAAGGACACTGCCTTGCACTGCAAGGGGCGCCGGTTGGATCCCTGTCCTGGGAAGATCCCATGTGCCGCGGAGCGGCTGGACTGATGTGTCCAATTACCTAGCCGGAGCTCTGGAGTGCATGTGCCCAGAGCCAGTGCTCTGTGACGACAGAGGCCACCACGATGGGAGGCCCACAGAAGCCAAAGAACAAAGATGGATGGAAATAAATGAAAGACCGATGGAAGTGGCCTGCCCACCCCCGCTCCCCCCCCACCCCCAAGAAAGAAGTCATGGCTCATACATTTAGAATCTGACTGTCAACTTTTCAGCACCTCTGCTGCTTCCCCCCTGATATGAGCTGCCATTATTTCTCACTGAATTGTTGCAGTTCACTTCCCAAGAGGTCTTGCTGTTCTAGCCCAATCACCTCTTCATTCCAGTCTTTTCTCATGTCCCTTCTGTGCTCAAAACCCTATAGAGGTTCCTCACAGGAGTTAAAATCCCTATAGTGGTCTTCAAGGATCTATGTTATTTACCTCTGTCCCCAACTTGCCACTTGACCCATTCTACCGTTTTCTCTGTGGATAATTCCATTGTAGCCATAGAGAGTTCCTTCACGTTTCTCACATCCTCACACCTTAGACCTTTGGCTTTCTTGTTCCCCGTGCTGCCTCTGGGTTAATATCCACTCCCACTTTTTTCTCGAATCTTACCCTCAACCTGAGGCTTATCATGACTAATGTATTTAATACTGCAGCTTACCTTCTCTACTTGTAGTATTTAGCATTCTATATCATGCTGTGTAATTCACTTATTATGTTTAGTGTTTACCTCTTATCAGCCAAAATATCAGCTCCATGTAGACCAAGATTTTTGGCTCCTTGATGAATGTCAAGTACACAGAGCTGTCCCTGACACCCAAACACATAGCTATGATCAATAATTTTTAAACTGACAATTGACTGTGTAAATGAAATTTCCTAGTATTTCACAGTATTAGCAAAGCTGTGTTTAAATATAGGCAGTCTTCTGACTTCTGATCAGATAAATTTAACCTCTTTCTTTCTGTGTATGTGTGGACATATTGCGGTGTATGTATATGTATATATACACATATATATTTAAATGAATAATTTAAACAGTTTTAATAGAAAACACGTCACTATACATGTTGTAAAAAATGTACTAAAACAAAAGTATAGTTTGGAGAATGTTTTTAGGATGGAATAAGAGAAACTTTTAATGTGAGAAGCTGTTGCAGCTTCAAACTAACTGTTTTGATTTAGAGCACACTTGAAATATAATAGAGGCTCAAAATAGAAGCACTAATATTTATAAAACATGAATAATGACAGCTATTGATTAGGTGGCTTTAAGAATTGAATTCTATGATCTATGTCAACATTTCTAGAATGCTAGTTCCTCTCCTTTTCCTGCAGCCTCTACATTCAAGTTCAACATAATTGAGTTTACAACCATTATAATTTTCATTTACTGTTCACTATGAAAACATAGACAAAAGACGGAGACAGTTTCTTGTTAGAAAGGGAGTACCATGTAGTAGAAATTACATGGATTTGGAATCAATAAAAATGTCAGTTTTTCATTTGTCATTTCCAGTTTTCTCAACTGTAAAACAGGAATAATATTGCAAGCCTTCTATCACTGCTAACAAGATTAAGGATTATGTAAGAGTATGCATGTCATTCTGCTAAACTCACATTTTCCTGCACTAAGGATATGGACAGCATGTCCATATTTTGGATCATTGCATTTACCCAGTGCTGAAGAATTTTAAACATCATATTTTATCTTAAAGTGGTCATATGTATGTATATATTATATATGAAATAAAGAGTAACATGCTTTTTTTAAAGTATGCATACATATGTATTAGAAAAATAAGACATAACATGCTTTTTTAAAGTCCTGGAAGTTTTGTATACTATAGAAAGCTATTTTAATTGTGTTTCAAGTCTTCTCTTGGAATAGACCACTAATTCAGAGGAGAATTTTGTGAAGGCCTGACTGTAAGCAGCATTTTATGCAGTTTATGGCACTTCATGTATTCTGTAATTTTCACTGTTGTAAGTTTAACCATGAAGCTTTATAAAATACTGAAATTGATCTCCCTTGACTAGTCTTTCTTTTCTTTTCCTCACCACATGCACAACAGCAGCAATACTACTTTAAGAGTTACTGGAATAGAGTACAGAAATATTCCATCATTGACCTCATCTAGGCCTTTCTATTTCTTGTTATTTGGTGGAATATCAGCTGTTTGCTATTCCATACCACCTCCTGAAACATTCTTCTTATCCTTTCTGCTTTCCTGTTTAGCATTATCTCTTCTTTTCTCCTGTTTAATTGATTTCTTTTAATGTGAGAAGCTGTTGCAGCTTCAAACTAACTGTTTTGATTTAGAGCACACTTGAAATATAATAGAGGCTCAAAATAGAAGCACTAATATTTATAAAACATGAATAATGACAGCTATTGATTAGGTGGCTTTAAGAATTGAATTCTATGATCTATGTCAACATTTCTAGAATGCTAGTTCCCTCTCCTTTTCCTGCAGCCTCTACATTCAAGTTCAACATAATTGAGTTTACAACCATTATAATTTTCATTTACTGTTCACTATGAAAACATAGACAAAAGACGGAGACAGTTTCTTGTTAGAAAGGGAGTACCATGTAGTAGAAATTACATGGATTTGGAATCAATAAAAATGTCAGTTTTTCATTTGTCATTTCCAGTTTTCTCAACTGTAAAACAGGAATAATATTGCAAGCCTTCTATCACTGCTAACAAGATTAAGGATTATGTAAGAGTATGCATGTCATTCTGCTAAACTCACATTTTCCTGCACTAAGGATATGGACAGCATGTCCATATTTTGATCATTGCATTTACCCAGTGCTGAAGAATTTTAAACATCATATTTTATCTTAAAGTGGTCATATGTATGTATATATTATATATGAAATAAAGAGTAACATGCTTTTTTTAAAGTATGCATACATATGTATTAGAAAAATAAGACATAACATGCTTTTTTAAAGTCCTGGAAGTTTTGTATACTATAGAAAGCTATTTTAATTGTGTTTCAAGTCTTCTCTTGGAATAGACCACTAATTCAGAGGAGAATTTTGTGAAGGCCTGACTGTAAGCAGCATTTTATGCAGTTTATGGCACTTCATGTATTCTGTAATTTTCACTGTTGTAAGTTTAACCATGAAGCTTTATAAAATACTGAAATTGATCTCCCTTGACTAGTCTTTCTTTTCTTTTCCTCACCACATGCACAACAGCAGCAATACTACTTTAAGAGTTACTGGAATAGAGTACAGAAATATTCCATCATTGACCTCATCTAGGCCTTTCTATTTCTTGTTATTTGGTGGAATATCAGCTGTTTGCTATTCCATACCACCTCCTGAAACATTCTTCTTATCCTTTCTGCTTTCCTGTTTAGCATTATCTCTTCTTTTCTCCTGTATATCAAATTTGACTTTTTCCCCCCTTTTTATTGCCTTCCTTTTTCTGGGATGACTATTCAAAATACGTGAAGACTGAGCTATTGCAAATATGTTAGAACTCATTTCTGGATGATTCCGTTTATTCAGTATTTGTAGTCAAATAGGGAAAAAGATAAATCATATTGCACAGTACAATTCAAAGAAAATTTTTCCTTAAGAAATCCTTTCAATGATGATTTTAGCTTTATTAAGCACATGTATATATGCTATTTGCCATTAAATATATTGTATTCTTTATATATATTATATTCACATGTATAATGCTAATTTATCAACATGGGAAAAGTATGTTTAGCTTCTCCAATATTAGGGGTATAGAATTTAAGTCCGAAGGGGCACTTTTGAAAGAAATGATTTTCAAAATACTGCTGTCAGCCAAAGCAAATGATGGACAGAATGTTTTCTCAGGCAAAATTGTTAACTGGAAACTGAAAAGATCTGTTTTACTAAAGCAGAGAGTGCCCTTGCTTCTACTTTAGAAAAACTAAGGCAGCCCTAAATTTTAAAAGAAATCATAGAAATTAAAGGATTACTAACCTAGAGTCATTGCTTTTAATATGACTAAAAGTCAGAAAGATCATTTTCATATTTGTGCTCAAATTGCTTTAGGAAATTCCTTGCCTGAAATTAAGCATGGTACAGATTTGCTTTTTTCTCTTACCTTTTTAAATTTAGAGTATAATAGAATATAATATAAAAAGTAAACTATTTTGAGATACAAGGGATTTTTTAAAAATCTCGTTAAAGGTTAAAATAAGTTTCTATGTATTTACATTCTCAATTAATACCCGTCTTCTCAGCCAGTCTATATCTTTTGGTTGGTGGAGTTAATCTGTTTACATTTAAGGTAGTTATCAATATGTATGATCCTATTGCCATATTCTTAAGTGTTTAGGGTTTATTTTCTATAGGTAGGTTTTTTCCCTTCTCTTGTTTCCTGCCTAGAGAGGTTTCTTTAGCATTAGTTGTAAAGCTGGTTTGGTGGTCTTGAATTCTCTTAACTTTTTTGCTTGTCTGGAAAACTTTTGAATTCTCCATCAAATCTGAAGGAGAGTCTTGCTAAGTAGAGTATTCTTGGTTGTAGGTTTCTCCCTTTTGTCACTTTAAATATATTGTGCTGTTCTCTGCTGGTTCTTAGAGTTTCTATTGAGAAATCAGCTGACAGCCTGATAGGAGTTCACTTGTATGCTATTTGTTGTTTTTCCCTTGTTGCCTTTAGTATTTTATCTCTGTCTTTAATTTTTGTCAGTGTGATTACCATGTGTCTCAGTGCATTCCTCCTTGGGTTTATTCTTCCTGGAGCTCTCTGTGCTTCCTGGTCTTGTTAGATTATTTCCTTTCTCATGTTAGGGACGTCTTCAGCTGTTATCTCCTCAAATATTTTCTCAGGTTCTTCTTTCTCTACTCCTTCTGGGACCCTTATAATGTGAATGTTGGCACATTTAATGTTGTTCCAAAGGTCTCTTAGGCTGTCTTCATTTCTTTTCATTCTTTTTTCTATATTCTGTTCTGCAGCAGTGATTTCCACCATTCTGTCCTCCAGGTAATTTATCTGTTCTTCTGCCTCAGTTATTCTGCTATGCATGTTTTCTAGTGTATTGTTCATCTCTGTTTGTTTGTTCTTTAGTTCTTCTAGGTGTTTGGTAAACATTTCTTGCATCTTCTCAATCTTTACCTCTGTTCTTTCTCCAAGATTATAAATCATCTTCAGTATCATTATTCTGAATTCCTTCTCTGGAAGATTGCCTATCCCCAGTTCATTTAGTTGTTCTTCTAGGGGTTTGTCTTGTCCCTTCA
Organism: Tragulus kanchil; assembly: GCA_022376925.1. Classification (NCBI taxonomy): domain Eukaryota; kingdom Metazoa; phylum Chordata; class Mammalia; order Artiodactyla; family Tragulidae; genus Tragulus; species Tragulus kanchil. The sequence goes on along the minus strand of JAIOJX010000004.1, from coordinate 235,485,182 downwards.
TCTGGAACATAACTTTTTGCTTTTTCATGCTGATTAGCTTTCTAAAATGTGACTTTTGCTTTAGTCACTGTGGGACCATGGTTCTTCTGTCTGCCCTATGATGGAGAGGCTAAGTGACTTGTGTAAGCTTCCTGATGGGAAGAACTGGTGGTGGGAAAGACTTGAGTCTTGCTCTGGTGGGCAGGGCTTTGCTCAGCAAAGCTTTAACATAATTATCTGCTGCTTGGTGGCTTTGCACTTCCTCCCTGATACTTTTTTGGTCTGAGGTGACCAAGTCCTGGAGTCGGTAGGCTCTATGGTCAGGTTAATGGCAACCTCCAAGAGGGTTTTCAACAAGGGGGACCTTGCCAGACTGCTGCTGCCAGTTCCCGCATCCCTGTGGTGAGTTCCTGCCAACCCATGCCACCAGAGAAGACCTTCCAACATTTGTAGGTAGTTTTGGTTCAGTCTCCTGTGGAGCCATTGCTCCTTTCCTCTGAGTCTTGGTGCAGACAAGGTTTTGTTTGTGTTTTCCAAGACTGGAGTCTCTTTCCCTGACTCCTGTGAAGTCTTGTAAACAAATCCCACTGGCCTTCAAGATCAGATTCCCTGGGGATTCCCAATCCCTTTGTCGAATGCCTACGCTGGGAAACCGGGAGAACTTCTATGGTATTATTTTTCACTAGTGTATGGGTCACCCACTCAGCAAGAATGGGGTTTGATTTTATTGTGATTGTGCCCCTCCTATGGTCTACCTGCAGTCTCTTCTTTGTCTTTGGAAATGGGGTTTATTTTTTGGTAAGTTCCAGTGTATATCTTGTATGTGGTTATTTGATAGGTAGTTGTGGACTTTGATGACTGTTTCCTCTATAGAAGGAGATAAATCAATACTTTTTAAATGAGTCAATGAATAATGAAAATGTCCTCATTTATTAAGGAACAAGTGATATATTTTAAGAATCGTGAATTATTTTAAGAATCATGTATATAGTGATAATAGGTCAGATTATGGTCTAAAAGGTATATATATTTATAAAGGGTTCACTGTAGATAGATGATTCATATTAATTTTTACAGAGTGTAAAGATGCTAAGTGGAAGGACAAAAATGAAAAAGTTCATAAGAATTTCAAGCTTGAGGACTTCCCTGGTGGTCCAGTGGGTAGGGGCACCCCCTTGCAGTGCAAGGGGCACCAATTCGATTCTTGACCTGGGAAGATCCCACGTGCCATGGAGCGGCTGGACCAATGTGTACAGCTACAGAGCCAGAGCTCTGGAGCGCATGTGCTCATAGCCGGTGCTCACCAATGAGAGAGGCCACTGAGATGGGAGGCCCACATAGGCCAAAGAACAAAGAAATAAATGAAAGACCAATAGAAGTGGCCAAAAAAAAAAAAAAAAACAGCTTATATAAGAAAAAAGAATTTCAGGCTTGAGAACATTATTGAGAGTTGTTAGAGAAAGTCTGTTTTGTTTATTCCACAGATATTTATGAAATGCCTACTATTTGCCAGATGCTGTGTTAATAGTTGGGATACAAAGTTGGAAAGATAAGGACTCAGTTTGAAAGAAGCACAGCTGAAGAGAACAGGTACACATGTAAACAGTACATAAAGATAAATGCCATAAGAGAAGTATGCCCTTGAAGTCATATAGTGTTACAGAAGGGAATATTGAATCCATTTGATTGGTTTTTGTCATAATTTCACAGAGGAAGTAATACTGAGTTTCAGGCTTGAAAGATATAATAAGTAGAAGTTGTCCAGTAGAGAGGTAAATTCACATTCAAAAGACAGGGAAAAGCAGGTGGTTCAAAATGGCCATGTTTTGAATGAGAGAGGTTAAACTGTACAGGTGGGTAGGGGCTGTGAATTCTTGAAAATATTTAAATATTGAAGCTATGATTGAATAATTTTAAGGTGATTCTTCTTATATAGCTAGAGAATCTATGTTAAATAGCAATGTATATCTATAAAAGAGCAGGTAATCACATGGTCTATAATAATTTGTTAAATATTTTAAGTAGAGAAAGTACGTATACTGTCGAAATAAGGTACTATATTTTAAATAGAAGTGAAAGTAAGTATAGGCATTATACGTATGAGTTTTATAAATGAAGTATATGTAGTATAGATTATTTTAGAAAGTACCTTTAAAAGCACTGTGGGTTTTTTAAAAGTGATCTTCCTACAGCAAGTATCCTTTGATTAATAGCTGTATCCTTTCCTGAATTCTGCTAGCACTTTTTTCTAGCTAGCATGCCAGGCACACATCAGAAGACATAAATTCATTCTGTACTAATATGATTGATTTTAAATTATTATACTAAACTTGCATGTCCAATGAGGTTTTTCTTTGGTAATATATACTTAAATTTTAATATATACTTGATTTTATATATTTAAAATTAAAAAATGCTGCCATTTCCCAAATTATTTTGATTCTTTGGAGGGAAGGGAGAATTACCATAAAAATGGATTATAAGCTCTGCAAACAGATTAGTTTTCATTACTTTAGATTTATTCCTGACCCAGACTCTAATGTTCAGCCTGATCGTCAAATTTATTCTAACACTTTGCTCCAGATGATTCTGAGATGTTTGCTAAATTAAGTCAGCTCTCAAGGCACAGATATTTTCATGATTATGGGTGTTTAAATATATGTGCTATAGGCACAGAGAGCAATTTCAAGGAGAAGTTACCTAAATATTTTGAGTAATGACGTCTATGTTGGAATATATAAGTATCCTCCTTAAATGAATACTTTGAAAATTTACTCATGTAAATGTCCAGGTATTGACATGCTTATTAAAATTAATCATATTTCTTCAGAATCATACTCTATTAATCACAAAACATTTCAATTTAGTAATATTTCTTTCAAACATTTGACTTAATGGAAAATACATATCTGTTATGAGATTGCTTTACTAAAATAAAGCTAAGTCATGATTTAAAAATTTTGCTTGGTTTTTGTATTATACTACTGACTAGTTAATGAAATACTAAATTTCAAAGGATAGCAGATCTATTCATTCTAGATTTTGAAGTCATTACAACTGACAATCAGCATACTACTGAGTGATATTCACTCAAACTGTTTAATCTCTCTGGGACCATTATAGTAGCTTCCTGATATTAATGATAATGTTTCATTAATTAAGTTATGCTTGGCAAATCAATTGTTATAATGTCTGTTTCTTCACATGTCTACAATGATAGAATTAACATTCTGATGTAAGATGAAAAATCACATAACTTTCAGATCTACTATAAGATTAATGTACTTGTACAGCAAAGATCACTTCCATTGATAAAAACCAGAAGGTACAGTCTTCTATGATAGGTTGATTTATGATCATTTTAATTAATTTTTTGTCACGTAAATATTACATTTCAGAATTCACTCACTTCTGTTCTTATTGAAAGGAATATATATCTTTGAATTTCTTCTCTCAAAGCGAACATATTCAATGAATCTTAGAAAAGCCAGATATGTCTAATCAAATGGTGAATATGATAATAAACAGAGTCAAGACGCAATATTATCACAAGAATGAAAAGAAAATCTCTTATGTGTCACTGATGTTTGCTGAAGTGTAATACCTAAGAGGAATATACAGTGAAAGAACCTATCTAATTGGTGACTGAAAAAAATGTACAACCTAAAAGTTGAGTTATGTTTTATTCAGTAAACATTCTTAAGACTTCAAGCCCAGGAAACAGCATCCCAAATGCTCCTGAGAGACTGCCGTTAGGAGATGAGAGGGGAGCCAGGAATATGACTTTCTGCCACAAAAGTCAAGTAGTTCAATCAGAAGATTTTTAATTACAGAAACCAGGTAGCTCAAGTTAAGGGATTTAGTGCTTTCTATGTATGTAAAGATGCATTGCACAGTCATCTTTTTCTTCAGAATCATACTCTAATTAAATTTTCACAAAACATTTCAATTTAGTAATATTTCTTTCAAACATTTGACTTAATGGAAAATACATATCTGTTATGAGATTGCTTTACTAAAATAAAGCTAAGTCATGATTTAAAAATTTTGCTTGGTTTTTGTATTATACTACTGACTAGTTAATGAAATACTAAATTTCAAAGGATAGCAGATCTATTCATTCTAGATTTTGAAGTCATTACAACTGACAATCAGCATACTACTGAGTGATATTCACTCAAACTGTTTAATCTCTCTGGGACCATTATAGTAGCTTCCTGATATTAATGATAATGTTTCATTAATTAAGTTATGCTTGGCAAATCAATTGTTATAATGTCTGTTTCTTCACATGTCTACAATGATAGAATTAACATTCTGATGTAAGATGAAAAATCACATAACTTTCAGATCTACTATAAGATTAATGTACTTGTACAGCAAAGATCACTTCCATTGATAAAAACCAGAAGGTACAGTCTTCTATGATAGGTTGATTTATGATCATTTTAATTAATTTTTTGTCACGTAAATATTACATTTCAGAATTCACTCACTTCTGTTCTTATTGAAAGGAATATATATCTTTGAATTTCTTCTCTCAAAGCGAACATATTCAATGAATCTTAGAAAAGCCAGATATGTCTAATCAAATGGTGAATATGATAATAAACAGAGTCAAGACGCAATATTATCACAAGAATGAAAAGAAAATCTCTTATGTGTCACTGATGTTTGCTGAAGTGTAATACCTAAGAGGAATATACAGTGAAAGAACCTATCTAATTGGTGACTGAAAAAAATGTACAACCTAAAAGTTGAGTTATGTTTTATTCAGTAAACATTCTTAAGACTTCAAGCCCAGGAAACAGCATCCCAAATGCTCCTGAGAGACTGCCGTTAGGAGATGAGAGGGGAGCCAGGAATATGACTTTCTGCCACAAAAGTCAAGTAGTTCAATCAGAAGATTTTTAATTACAGAAACCAGGTAGCTCAAGTTAAGGGATTTAGTGCTTTCTATGTATGTAAAGATGCAATAGTCTGGGCTCACTGAAATCTTCCCTTCAATATATACATCAGCCATCTAGGACCAGTGTATCTTGTGTTTTTTCATCCCAAGTTTCCTCAAGCTGCCCTGACAAGAGTGGCTGTAGTCTGATACCTTCTAGATTGCTGGTGTTCTCTGTTTCCTTCCTGAGTTCCCTCAGGGCTCACTGGTTGGGACCTGTGACAGCAGCTGACTACAAGATGGCCTTAGCAGCTGGCAGGTGTTTATTTAGATCTCACTTTTCTGAGCAGTAGCAGTATGTTACAACGTCCTTTGTTTACCCAGGTGATTCAGTGGTAAAGAATATACCTCCCAGTGCAAGAGACATGGGTTCTATCCCTGGATTGGGAAGAAACCTCATAGGAGGAAATGGCAACCTATTCCAGTATTCTTGTCTGGAAAACTGCTTGGATAGAGGAACCTGGTGGACTACAGTCCATAGGGCCTTGAAGAGTTGGATACAACTGAACACAAAGCACACAAACACATAAGCACATGGTTTAGTTCTCATTATTAAAATATGTATTTAATAGATAAAGGTAACTCTTAATAGATATGTGCAGAGTATGCTATGCTATAGAAAATAGCAAATTTGAAGGCAAAAGACAAATATTATATACAGAGTATAAATGAAACTAGGAAAAGAAACATCACAAAGTTCAAGTATTATATGACAGTAACTGTATAGAAAAACAGAAAACTGAGAAATTCTATATCCTTGTAAACATTATTGATCATTTCTCATTTGCCATGCCGAATATTTCAGTGATAAGATTAACAAAGCATTTAGAGAAATTACTACACTGGAGTTAGTTTTTATCATTAAGAGAATACTGATTTATGATAGATGGAAAAACATGGTAGAAAAATGATATTGTGATGTGAGAGTTCATAATAACCAAAGAAAACTGTACTGGACATATTAGTCCTGAACCTTAAATCATTGACTCTTACACTGGACCATTGTAAGCGAAAATCCCAAATGCTCCTGAGAGACTGCCGTTAGGAGATGAGAGGAGCCAGGAATATGACTTTCTGCCACAAAAGTCAAGTAGTTCAATCAGAAGATTTTAATTACAGAAACCTGGTAGCTCAAGTTAAGGGATTTAGTGCTTTCTATGTATGTAAAGATGCAATAGTCTGGGCTCACTGAAATCTTCCCTTCAATATATACATCAGCCATCTAGGACCAGTGTATCTTGTGTTTTTTCATCCCAAGTTTCCTCAAGCTGCCCTGACAAGAGTGGCTGTAGTCTGATACCTTCTAGATTGCTGGTGTTCTCTGTTTCCTTCCTGAGTTCCCTCAGGGCTCACTGGTTGGGACCTGTGACAGCAGCTGACTACAAGATGGCCTTAGCAGCTGGCAGGTGTTTATTTAGATCTCACTTTTCTGAGCAGTAGCAGTATGTTACAACGTCCTTTGTTTACCCAGGTGATTCAGTGGTAAAGAATATACCTCCCAGTGCAAGAGACATGGGTTCTATCCCTGGATTGGGAAGAAACCTCATAGGAGGAAATGGCAACCTATTCCAGTATTCTTGTCTGGAAAACTGCTTGGATAGAGGAACCTGGTGGACTACAGTCCATAGGGCCTTGAAGAGTTGGATACAACTGAACACAAAGCACACAAACACATAAGCACATGGTTTAGTTCTCATTATTAAAATATGTATTTAATAGATAAAGGTAACTCTTAATAGATATGTGCAGAGTATGCTATGCTATAGAAAATAGCAAATTTGAAGGCAAAAGACAAATATTATATACAGAGTATAAATGAAACTAGGAAAAGAAACATCACAAAGTTCAAGTATTATATGACAGTAACTGTATAGAAAAACAGAAAACTGAGAAATTCTATATCCTTGTAAACATTATTGATCATTTCTCATTTGCCATGCCGAATATTTCAGTGATAAGATTAACAAAGCATTTAGAGAAATTACTACACTGGAGTTAGTTTTTATCATTAAGAGAATACTGATTTATGATAGATGGAAAAACATGGTAGAAAAATGATATTGTGATGTGAGAGTTCATAATAACCAAAGAAAACTGTACTGGACATATTAGTCCTGAACCTTAAATCATTGACTCTTACACTGGACCATTTCTTTAATCACTTGGAAGATATGTTGAAATGTAGGCTCCTCTTCAGGAGGATTGACAGAAATCATAATCTCTACAAATGAAAAAAATGAGTCTGTATTTCCGGGGTTCCCATAGATAAATCCTGCTGAGGAATCAGTTTTCCCAGATAATTTTTGCTGAGAACAAATAGAGGTTTACCTTAAATTACCAGAACTCCAACTCTGCTAAAATTTCTGGAAGTTGTCTTCTTCCTTTGGATGGAGAAAAGGTTCATTGAAAAGGGAATTAAGGATCAGCCTTATGGGTATCTAAAAAATTAGCACTCATACCAAAAACAGATAGCTTCCCAATATTCTTCAGTCTTCAGTTTATTTTGTTTTGTTTTCAGTGAGGATGACAAACAGTGGAGAAGGAAATAAATCTCTCTTTATCTACTTTTCAGAAACAAGACAAGTATAACCTAACACAGGAAGGCTTTCTGGTATGTTTCAATGCAGTTCTCTCAGGGTTTTACCTAGAGAAAATTCTTCCCTACATCTGGCATTTGGCTGACAATCAGTTTACTGTCAGTTTTCTGCATTGGGAATGTTTAAAAATTTCTGCCTTTTATGTGTATATTAGTGGAAGTTGGAAGAGGATGCATAAGGGATCCTCAGTCTGTTCTTATTTTAAACCTAACTTCTGCCTCATTGATTCTGTGTGACAGATACAATTGTTTCACTTCTGTTATCTCTGTCTTGAAATACCCTACTGACAAAGGAGGAATTGAAAAAGAAAGGAACAGAACTGTGAATATTCTACATGTTTATGTAAATGTTGGTCACTCTAACAAATGTAGAATAAAATCATAGACACTACTTTAGAGCCTAATTTAAAAGAAGTCAACAATTACAACTGTCCTTGATAGTCAACATCTAAGTCAACAATGCAGAATGTAAGCTTATTAGATAGTGACTGTCAAGGACAGTTGTAACTGCTGACCTTTTTTAACTAAGACTCTAAAGAGTTGAGGCCCTTTAACTAAGGCTCTTGGGAGTCCCTTAACTGCAAGGAGATCAAACCAGTCAATCGAAAGGAAATCAACCCTGGGAGGAGTGATGCTGAATCTGAAACTCCAGTGTTTTGGCCACCTGATGCAAAGTGACAACTCACTGGGAAAGAGACTAATATTGGGAAAAATTGAAGCTAAAAGGAAAAGCGAATGACAGAAGATGAGATGGTTGGATGGCATCACTGAGTCAATGACATAGGTTTGAGCAAGCTCCAGGAGATGGTGATGGACAGGGAAGTCTGGTGTGCTGCAGTCCATGGGGTTGCAAAGCATTGGACACAACTGAGTGACTGAACTGACTGTAACTGACTGATACTTAGGTTATTTCATTTAAGGACATTGATTATTCCCTTTCATTACTTCACTGCAGACGTGAAAATATCTCTGTCCAGAGGAGCTCTATAACTTGCTCAAGTCTACACAGTGAACAACACCATGTGTATTTTTATCTTCCCAGCGAATATTCTTTCTTGGCATTTGAGAATAATTGAACCAAATACTTACTGCACAAGTAAGACATAATTTGATCACAATATGCATATGTTTCTATTATTGAGTCTTAAAGGTAAAACTCAGCCAATTTTTAAGAGTATAGGATTTTACAAATTAGCCTTGAAATTTGGACAAAGTGATTCTGTCAAGATTTTTTGAGAGTTTAGAACATCACTAAAAGAAAAGAATATATCTTATTTCTGGAAATTGTCTTCTTCCTTTGGATGGAAAAAAGGTTCATCTGACATCTGATGCGAGTTTTGGGGGAAAAAGCAGATGACGGTAGGCTATAGACATTGCAAACTTAATGGAAAGTTGGTTTAAATACTGAATATTGAATATGAATAACTGTATCGTTCATTTGTCAAAGTGTTACTTATGTAGAGGTATATGTGCATTTGTTCCTTACCTGTAATGTAGAGAGTTTCATGAATTTCTTTTTCCTAGAAAAAGAATAACAAATACTTCCTTGTTAGTGCAGTTGCTTGAAACTCATGTCAAATAACAGCCAATATTGATGAGTTTCACAGAAAAATTTTACTCTTTATTGCCCATTCTGACTAGCCATATTAAAAAGGATCAGATTTAAGAGATCTGTGTTCTTAATAAATTGTTGTTGTTTAACAGTTGCTAAGTCTTATCTGTTTCTTTCGGGACCCCATGAACTGTAGCCCACCAGATTTCTCTGTCCATGGCATTTTCCAGACAAGAATACGGGAACAAATTGCCATTTCCTTCTCCAGGAGATCTTCCTGACTAGGGGTATCAAATCTGTATCTCCTACATTGGCAGGTGTGTTCTTTACCCTTGAGCCACCAGGGAAACCCATTCATAATACATACTTTGCCCTTAATTCTTTTTCTTGTCTTGACTTTGATTCTTCTTGCTTCCTTGTCCATTAAGCAGGGAGGTGGAGGTTGAAGGTTAAAGAAAATTTGCACACTGCACTGATATTCACAGTTTATTCTCATGGAAATGTTAGGTTGTGACATGAACAAATTTTCTGTTGGTGAAATCAAATAAATGGTAGGAATCTTTTTCCAGTTTACAGCAAGTAAGGGGTAAAAGTTAAAATTAGAATATTTTTCTTACTATGATCCTTTCTTTCATAACTTTTTTTCTAAAACCAGAAACCTTTCTCTACAAATGAATAGTAGCAAGTGATAAAATTTTGCACAAGTTTTAACTTAATTTTAATTTGAATTGTAGAAAAGGGAAACACGTGAGTGCTCATGGTAACCTTTTGAATGCCATAATTCCTAGATTGTGAACTCCATGAGGAAAGATACTATTATACTAATAATAACATTAGACTCAACGTAGTAAATGCTATAGATAAAGAATAGTAGCATAAATTAACAAACTAGCTTTATATTGGATAAAAATAATACCACTAAGTCCTGACTTCCAGTTCACCATGTAAGGAGTTTGGAAGTCACCACTCTGTCTTAGCAATAAGTAAAAAGCTGAACAGACTTAAAAATCGATAACTCTCCTTGGATTCATAACATGGGAGATGACAGAGGGCAAACTACTACTTCCAACACTGGAGATTCAGACAAGTGGATATAGGGAGGCATAGCTTACTGGAGCAGATAATCACAGCAGAAAGGGAACCAGTGTCTGTAGGAGAATCTGAACTGTAATTGGCAAATTGCTAGAGGCTCAGTGTGAACATCTCAGAGAGTTATAAGTTCCTAAGGGACCTAGTCATCAAGAGGCTCCCACAAAACCTAACTATATACTGTCTCTTAAAAACCCACTTTAAGTATAAAGACACATAATAGATTAAAATAAGTGGAAAGAGGAGAATATGACTTAATGCAAAAAATAACCGTGGAAGTCTTATCTGTTTCTTTCGGGACCCCATGAACTGTAGCCCACCAGATTTCTCTGTCCATGGCATTTTCCAGACAAGAATACGGGAACAAATTGCCATTTCCTTCTCCAGGAGATCTTCCTGACTAGGGTATCAAATCTGTATCTCCTACATTGGCAGGTGTGTTCTTTACCCTTGAGCCACCAGGGAAACCCATTCATAATACATACTTTGCCCTTAATTCTTTTCTTGTCTTGACTTTGATTCTTCTTGCTTCCTTGTCCATTAAGCAGGGAGGTGGAGGTTGAAGGTTAAAGAAAATTTGCACACTGCACTGATATTCACAGTTTATTCTCATGGAAATGTTAGGTTGTGACATGAACAAATTTTCTGTTGGTGAAATCAAATAAATGGTAGGAATCTTTTTCCAGTTTACAGCAAGTAAGGGGTAAAAGTTAAAATTAGAATATTTTTCTTACTATGATCCTTTCTTTCATAACTTTTTTTCTAAAACCAGAAACCTTTCTCTACAAATGAATAGTAGCAAGTGATAAAATTTTGCACAAGTTTTAACTTAATTTTAATTTGAATTGTAGAAAAGGGAAACACGTGAGTGCTCATGGTAACCTTTTGAATGCCATAATTCCTAGATTGTGAACTCCATGAGGAAAGATACTATTATACTAATAATAACATTAGACTCAACGTAGTAAATGCTATAGATAAAGAATAGTAGCATAAATTAACAAACTAGCTTTATATTGGATAAAAATAATACCACTAAGTCCTGACTTCCAGTTCACCATGTAAGGAGTTTGGAAGTCACCACTCTGTCTTAGCAATAAGTAAAAAGCTGAACAGACTTAAAAATCGATAACTCTCCTTGGATTCATAACATGGGAGATGACAGAGGGCAAACTACTACTTCCAACACTGGAGATTCAGACAAGTGGATATAGGGAGGCATAGCTTACTGGAGCAGATAATCACAGCAGAAAGGGAACCAGTGTCTGTAGGAGAATCTGAACTGTAATTGGCAAATTGCTAGAGGCTCAGTGTGAACATCTCAGAGAGTTATAAGTTCCTAAGGGACCTAGTCATCAAGAGGCTCCCACAAAACCTAACTATATACTGTCTCTTAAAAACCCACTTTAAGTATAAAGACACATAATAGATTAAAAATAAGTGGAAAGAGGAGAATATGTACTATGTTAATGCTAATTTAAAAAGTAAAAATAACTCTTGTAATCAAAATTTTGAGCAGAGCAAGTTTTGTTAGGAATAAAGAAGGGTATTATATTTAATGATAAAAGAGTCAATTCTTCAAGATGTGTGCTCTCCCCCAAAACAGCCAACAAAGTGAGATAAAAATGGATAGAATTGTAATGGAAAATGTCTTAATCCATTAGTTGAAGAATTTAAACCCTCTGTCAGAAATGGACAGATCAACAAACAGAGAATCTGAATGAAAACAGTTGAACTCAAGAACATCATCAGTCAACTGGATATAATTGACATCTATAACTTATGTCATCCAATAATAGCAGAATACACATTCATCTCAAGCTCACATGGAACATTCACCAAGCTAGGCTACATTGTGAACTGTAAAACAGATTTTAACAAGTAAAGAGTAGAAATTATATAATATCTGCTCTTAGACCACAATGGAATTAAATTAGAAACCTATAATGTAAATATGACTAGAAAATCCCCCAATACAGGTGTAACTTGGAGATATTTCATGGTTAGTTCCAGACAACTATAATTTAGCAAAATATCACAAGTAAGTCACCTGAAATTTTGTTATGCTTACACTACCCTGTAGTCTATTAATTGTACAACAGAATTATGTTTTAAAAATGTATATATCTTAATCAGACATTGCTCTGTTGAAATGCTAACCATCATCTGAGCCTCCTACGAGTTGTAATGTGTTTATTGGCGAAGGTTCTTGCATTGATGCTGATGGTTGCTGACTAATCAGAGTAGTGGTTGATGAAGGTAGCTGTGGCAGTCTTAAAATAGGACAGATATAAAGTTTGCTGAATAGACTGACTCTTCTTTTAACAAAATATTTCCTCGTAGCATGCAGTGCTATTTGATAGTGTTTTGCACATGGTAAACCTTCTTACAGAATCAGAAGCAAATTTCTCATACCCTACTGCTGCTTTATTACTTAAGTCTGTGCGATTTTCTAAATCCTCATCATTTCAACAGTCTTCTCATCATCTTTACCAGAGGTAGAATCTACCAGTTTTTTTAATCCATAAGAAGCAGCTCATCTTTAGCTCAAATGTAGCAGTTTTAGAATTAAAAAAGATAAAAAAAAAATTTTTCTTGAAAATCAAAATTTTGAGCAGAGCAAGTTTTGTTAGGAATAAAGAAGGGTATTATATTTAATGATAAAAGAGTCAATTCTTCAAGATGTGTGCTCTCCCCCAAAACAGCCAACAAAGTGAGATAAAAATGGATAGAATTGTAATGGAAAATGTCTTAATCCATTAGTTGAAGAATTTAAACCCTCTGTCAGAAATGGACAGATCAACAAACAGAGAATCTGAATGAAAACAGTTGAACTCAAGAACATCATCAGTCAACTGGATATAATTGACATCTATAACTTATGTCATCCAATAATAGCAGAATACACATTCATCTCAAGCTCACATGGAACATTCACCAAGCTAGGCTACATTGTGAACTGTAAAACAGATTTTAACAAGTAAAGAGTAGAAATTATATAATATCTGCTCTTAGACCACAATGGAATTAAATTAGAAACCTATAATGTAAATATGACTAGAAAATCCCCCAATACAGGTGTAACTTGGAGATATTTCATGGTTAGTTCCAGACAACTATAATTTAGCAAAATATCACAAGTAAGTCACCTGAAATTTTGTTATGCTTACACTACCCTGTAGTCTATTAATTGTACAACAGAATTATGTTTTAAAAATGTATATATCTTAATCAGACATTGCTCTGTTGAAATGCTAACCATCATCTGAGCCTCCTACGAGTTGTAATGTGTTTATTGGCGAAGGTTCTTGCATTGATGCTGATGGTTGCTGACTAATCAGAGTAGTGGTTGATGAAGGTAGCTGTGGCAGTCTTAAAATAGGACAGATATAAAGTTTGCTGAATAGACTGACTCTTCTTTTAACAAAATATTTCCTCGTAGCATGCAGTGCTATTTGATAGTGTTTTGCACATGGTAAACCTTCTTACAGAATCAGAAGCAAATTTCTCATACCCTACTGCTGCTTTATTACTTAAGTCTGTGCGATTTTCTAAATCCTCATCATTTCAACAGTCTTCTCATCATCTTTACCAGAGGTAGAATCTACGTCAAGACACCATTTTCTTTGCTAATCCATAAGAAGCAATTGCTCATCTATTCATGTTTCATCATGAGATTGTAGCAGTTAATCACATCTTCAGGTTAAACTTCTAATTCTAGTTTTCATGCTGTTTCTACCACTGCAGTTATTTCCTCACTGAAGTCTTGAGCCCCACAAAACCCCTCATGATGTTGAAACCAGCTCCTTCCAACCTCCTTTTAATGTTGATACCTGAACTTCTTCCCAATGAATGAGCTTCTGTGGTGGCACAGACAGTAAAGAGTCTGCCTGCAATGTGGGAGATTTGGTTTGAATCCCTGGGTTGGGAAGATCCACTGGAGAAGGAATAGCTACCCACTCTAGTATTCTTACCTGGAGAATGTCAGGGACAAAGTAGCCTGGCAGGCTACAGTCCATGGGGTTGCAAAAAATTGGACACAACTGAGTGACTTATACTTACATGCTCCTGTGAATTATTGACAACACAAATGTTCTTAAGGACATCTAGAATAATGAAGCATTTCCAGTAGGTTTTCAGTTTACTTCCCCCAGATCCATCAGATGAATCACTATCTATGACAATTATAGCCTTATAGAAGTGTTTTTCTTAAATGATATTTGAAGGTCAGAATTATTCCTTGATCCATGAGGTGCAGAAAGTATGTTATGTTAGCAGGCATGAAAACATAAATCTTGTATATTTCCATCAGGAAATGCATCCTTTCTTCTAATCAGTAGGTTTCAAAAAAGGGCCTAAAATATACAATAAACCTTGTTTAAACAGATAGACTGTCATCCAGGTTTTGCTGTTACACTTCTAGAGTAAAGAGTCAAGTCAGCATAATTTTGAAGAGGTCCTCAGATTTTTGCAATGGTAAGTGAGCATTGGTTTCCACTTACAGTTACTAGCTATATTAACCCTAAACAAGAGAGTCAGCCTGTCCTTTGAAGATCTGAAGCAAAGTATTGTCTATTCTTTTCCAGCTATGGAAGTTCTAGATGGCATTTTCTTCTAACAGAACCCAATTTCAGCTATACTAAAAATCTGTATTGAGTGTAGCCACCTTCATAACTTGTGAGTTAGATCTTCTGGATAATTTGTTATGGCTTCTATATTAGCACTTGCTGCTTCGCTGTGCACTTTTATGTTATAAGATGAATTTTCCCTTAAACCTAACCTGACTCAGTCTTCATAGAATTGAAGAGAACTGAAGGCTTGCTCTGAATAAGATTTTGGCTTAAGAAAATGTTGCAGCTAGTTGGTCTGTCCAGACTGTCTCTTTGTTTTCAGTAAGATTGCTTTACTTTCTTATCATTCATGTGTTCACTGCAATAGCACTTTTAATTTCTTTCAAGAACTTTTCATTTGAAGTCACAAAATAGCTGTTTGCCACAAGATACTTAGTTTTCAGCCTGCCTTAGCTTCTGACATACCTTACTCATTAAGCTTAAGAATTTATAGCTTTTGATTTAAAGTGAGAGACACATGAATCTTCCTTTGACTTGAACACTTAGATGCCATTGTAGGGTTACTAATTGGCATAGTTTTAATAGTTTTGTGTCTCAAGAAATAGACTTGAGGCAAGGGAGAGAAATAGGGCAAAGAGTGGTCCGTGAACAGTAAGCATACAACATTTATAGATTAAGTGTCCTGTCTTATGGGAACAGGTTGTGTCACTTCAAAACAATGACAGTAATAACATCAAAAATCACTGCTCACAGGTCACCAGAGTAAATATGATGATAATGGAAAAAGAGTTTGAAATAATGCAAGAATTACCAAAATGTGAAACAGAAACAAGAAGTAAGTAGATGATGCTGAGAAAATGGCTCCCGTAGATTTAGGGATGTAAGGTTTCCATAAACCTTCAATTTGACAAAAAATGCAATATCTATGAGGCACAATAAAGTGAAGTACAAGAAGCTGAAGCATGTCTGTATCTGGAGATCTAATAATATACTTCCAATGATACATGGGTCAAAGAAAAAATCTTGAGAAATTTAAAAATACTATGAGCTAAGTGAAAATGAAATCACCCTTTATCAAAATCTGAGAGATGCAATGAAAACTGTGCTTGAAAAGAAATTTATAGCAATGAATGCATAGATCAAAAAAGAAGAAAGATATAAAATCAATTATCAAAATTTCTCCCTTATAAATAACTAGAATAAGAAGAATGAATGTAATATAGAATAAACAGAAAAAATTCATTATACCATAAGTCAATGAAATTGAAAACAGGAAATCAGTATAAAAAATCCTTGAAACCAACAGAGGTCTTTTTGAAGAGATCAATAAAATTGATAAGCCTCTAACCATGCTACCTAAAAAAAAAAGTGGAAAAAATTGCTACTATCAGAAGTAAAGGAGGAAAGATGGGATATCGCTATAGATTGCATGGACAGTAAGAGGATAGTAAAGGAATAGTATGAACAGTTTTACTCCCACAGACTTGATAACCTGAACAAAATGGACCAACTCCTTGAAAGATATAGTTTGTCAAAACTCACACAAGAAGAAACAGACACTTTGAATAGCCTTTATGTGGTAAGAAAAAAAAAAAAAAATTGAGGGACTTCCCTAGTCGTCCAGTAGGTAAGGACACTGCCTTGCAGTGCAAGGGGCGCCAGTTCGATTCCTGGCCTGGGAAGATCCCACATGCCGTGGGGCGGCTGGACTGATGTGTCCAAATACCAAGCTGGAGCTCTGGAGCACATGTGCCCAGAGTCAGTACTCTGCAGCAAGAGACGCCACTGCAATGGGAGGCCCACACAGGCCAAATAAAAGACAATAATGAAGTCCCTGGGAACATGGCACTCCAAGCGTAACATCAAAATCACTGCTCACAGGTCACCAGAGTAAATATGATGATAATGGAAAAAGAGTTTGAAATAATGCAAGAATTACCAAAATGTGAAACAGAAACAAGAAGTAAGTAGATGATGCTGAGAAAATGGCTCCCGTAGATTTAGGGATGTAAGGTTTCCATAAACCTTCAATTTGACAAAAAATGCAATATCTATGAGGCACAATAAAGTGAAGTACAAGAAGCTGAAGCATGTCTGTATCTGGAGATCTAATAATATACTTCCAATGATACATGGGTCAAAGAAAAAATCTTGAGAAATTTAAAAATACTATGAGCTAAGTGAAAATGAAATCACCCTTTATCAAAATCTGAGAGATGCAATGAAAACTGTGCTTGAAAAGAAATTTATAGCAATGAATGCATAGATCAAAAAAGAAGAAAGATATAAAATCAATTATCAAAATTTCTCCCTTATAAATAACTAGAATAAGAAGAATGAATGTAATATAGAATAAACAGAAAAAATTCATTATACCATAAGTCAATGAAATTGAAAACAGGAAATCAGTATAAAAAATCCTTGAAACCAACAGAGGTCTTTTTGAAGAGATCAATAAAATTGATAAGCCTCTAACCATGCTACCTAAAAAAAAAAGTGGAAAAAATTGCTACTATCAGAAGTAAAGGAGGAAAGATGGGATATCGCTATAGATTGCATGGACAGTAAGAGGATAGTAAAGGAATAGTATGAACAGTTTTACTCCCACAGACTTGATAACCTGAACAAAATGGACCAACTCCTTGAAAGATATAGTTTGTCAAAACTCACACAAGAAGAAACAGACACTTTGAATAGCCTTTATGTGGTAAGAAAAAAAAAAAAAAATTGAGGGACTTCCCTAGTCGTCCAGTAGGTAAGGACACTGCCTTGCAGTGCAAGGGGCGCCAGTTCGATTCCTGGCCTGGGAAGATCCCACATGCCGTGGGGCGGCTGGACTGATGTGTCCAAATACCAAGCTGGAGCTCTGGAGCACATGTGCCCAGAGTCAGTACTCTGCAGCAAGAGACGCCACTGCAATGGGAGGCCCACACAGGCCAAAGAACAAAGATAAATGAATGACAGATCAATAGAAGTGCCCCTCCACAAAAAAAAAAGTTTAATCAATGATTAATACCCTTCCAAACAGAAAGTACAATGACAAGATAGGTTCACTAGTGAATTCTGCAAAACATTTGAGTAAGAAATTATACAAATTATCTATAGTATCTTTCAGAGCACAATAGGGGCAATATGTCCTAACTCATTCTTTGAGACCACCATTACCCTAATAGGGAAGCCAGATGGAGACATTTCAAGAAGAGAAATATATAGACTAAGATTTCTCATGAATATGGATGTAAAGATCTTCAACAGAATTTTAGGAAATCAAATTCAACAGTGTATAAAAAGATCTACATACCATGAAAAAGTAGAATTTATTCCAGGTATGCAAGGCCAGTTCAACATATAGGCTCAAGTATTGTGATCTATCACATTAATAGGCTACAAAAAGGAATATCATATGACCTTATCAGTCGATATAGTGTTTTACTTATAGTGTATAAAAAGTAGAAACCACCCAAATATTTGTCAACTATTGAATACATGAACTGTAATATGCCCATATATGGAATATTATCAAGCAATAAAAATAATGAACTACTGATACAAGATATAATATGGATAAGCCTTGAAATATTAACTGAAGAAAACCAGTTGCAAGTATTCACATATTGTATAATTTTATTTATGTGAAATATCCATATTAGGACAGTTGATAGAAACCACAAATAGATTAGTAGTTGCCTTAGAATGGGTGATTTGAATGGAATTAGGAAAGTGGCTGCTAATGAATAGAGTTTCATTTGAGAAATGATGAAAATGTCCTATAATTAGATTGTGGAGACAGATAATAAACATGCCATAGCTGGAGCTCTGGAGCACATGTGCACCAGAGCCTTTGAATAGCCTTTATGTGGTAAAAAAAAAAAATTGAGGGACTTCCTAGTCGTCCAGTAGGTAAGGACACTGCCTTGCAGTGCAAGGCGCCAGTTCGATTCCTGGCCTGGGAAGATCCCACATGCCGTGGGCGGCTGGACTGATGTGTCCAAATACCAAGCTGGAGCTCTGGAGCACATGTGCCCAGAGTCAGTACTCTGCAGCAAGAGACGCCACTGCAATGGGAGGCCCACACAGGCCAAAGAACAAAGATAAATGAATGACAGATCAATAGAAGTGCCCCTCCACAAAAAAAAAAGTTTAATCAATGATTAATACCCTTCCAAACAGAAAGTACAATGACAAGATAGGTTCACTAGTGAATTCTGCAAAACATTTGAGTAAGAAATTATACAAATTATCTATAGTATCTTTCAGAGCACAATAGGGGCAATATGTCCTAACTCATTCTTTGAGACCACCATTACCCTAATAGGGAAGCCAGATGGAGACATTTCAAGAAGAGAAATATATAGACTAAGATTTCTCATGAATATGGATGTAAAGATCTTCAACAGAATTTTAGGAAATCAAATTCAACAGTGTATAAAAAGATCTACATACCATGAAAAAGTAGAATTTATTCCAGGTATGCAAGGCCAGTTCAACATATAGGCTCAAGTATTGTGATCTATCACATTAATAGGCTACAAAAAGGAATATCATATGACCTTATCAGTCGATATAGTGTTTTACTTATAGTGTATAAAAAGTAGAAACCACCCAAATATTTGTCAACTATTGAATACATGAACTGTAATATGCCCATATATGGAATATTATCAAGCAATAAAAATAATGAACTACTGATACAAGATATAATATGGATAAGCCTTGAAATATTAACTGAAGAAAACCAGTTGCAAGTATTCACATATTGTATAATTTTATTTATGTGAAATATCCATATTAGGACAGTTGATAGAAACCACAAATAGATTAGTAGTTGCCTTAGAATGGGTGATTTGAATGGAATTAGGGAAAGTGGCTGCTAATGAATAGAGTTTCATTTGAGAAATGATGAAAATGTCCTATAATTAGATTGTGGAGACAGATATACAACTCTAGAATGCACTACAGTTTAAAGGAGTGAGTTATATAGCATGTAAAGTATACTTCAGTAATACTGTTGAGAAAAACAGATGTAAAATCCTAGATTGGTCCTGCCAAATGATGAGTTAACTATTGATTTCAAATTCATAAGAACATTGATTTCTGCAGTTCATCCAAACAGTGGAACACCAAATACTATTCAGCAATTTCTGAAACATGCCAGATTCAAAAAACAAAAGCATAAATTTCAAAGAAATGACATAGGCAGGATAACACTCACACAAAAAGAGAAGGCACTAGAAGCAAAATGATTTCTCCAATTCTGTTCTAGCCAAGACATTCTTTAAAAGTAAGGGCAAAATCAATTTTCAGACATACGAAGACTTAAATGTGTTATATTTACACAATTTTCCCTGAAAACATTACAGAAGGATCTTCTGTATTCTCAGTATGAACCTAGAGAAAAGAAGTTGCATTATTAAAGCAGTAATGAACCAAGATACTGGTAGAAAACGGTGATAAAGAATAAGTAATGAGGGCTTCTCCTGGTGGTCCAGTGGGTAAGGACACCGCCTTGCAGTGAAAGAGGCACCGGTTCGATCCCTGGCCTGGGAAGATCTCACGTGCCGCAGAGCGACTGGACTGATGTGTCCAACCAATGACCGAACCAGAACCCTGGGGCACATGCGCCCAGAGCCGGCGCTCTGTGATGACAGAGGCCACCGCGATGGGAGGCTCACAGGAGCCAAAGAACAAAGACGGATGAAAATAGACAAATGAAAGACCAATAGAAGTGGCCCGCCGGTACCCCTCCCTGCCCACCCCACTCCCCAAAAGGATAAATAAAAAAATAATTAAAAAATATGCTACTGATACAAGATATAATATGGATAAGCCTTGAAATATTAACTGAAGAAAACCAGTTGCAAGTATTCACATATTGTATAATTTTATTTATGTGAAATATCCATATTAGGACAGTTGATAGAAACCACAAATAGATTAGTAGTTGCCTTAGAATGGGTGATTTGAATGGAATTAGGGAAAGTGGCTGCTAATGAATAGAGTTTCATTTGAGAAATGATGAAAATGTCCTATAATTAGATTGTGGAGACAGATATACAACTCTAGAATGCACTACAGTTTAAAGGAGTGAGTTATATAGCATGTAAAGTATACTTCAGTAATACTGTTGAGAAAAACAGATGTAAAATCCTAGATTGGTCCTGCCAAATGATGAGTTAACTATTGATTTCAAATTCATAAGAACATTGATTTCTGCAGTTCATCCAAACAGTGGAACACCAAATACTATTCAGCAATTTCTGAAACATGCCAGATTCAAAAAACAAAAGCATAAATTTCAAAGAAATGACATAGGCAGGATAACACTCACACAAAAAGAGAAGGCACTAGAAGCAAAATGATTTCTCCAATTCTGTTCTAGCCAAGACATTCTTTAAAAGTAAGGGCAAAATCAATTTTCAGACATACGAAGACTTAAATGTGTTATATTTACACAATTTTCCCTGAAAACATTACAGAAGGATCTTCTGTATTCTCAGTATGAACCTAGAGAAAAGAAGTTGCATTATTAAAGCAGTAATGAACCAAGATACTGGTAGAAAACGGTGATAAAGAATAAGTAATGAGGGCTTCTCCTGGTGGTCCAGTGGGTAAGGACACCGCCTTGCAGTGAAAGAGGCACCGGTTCGATCCCTGGCCTGGGAAGATCTCACGTGCCGCAGAGCGACTGGACTGATGTGTCCAACCAATGACCGAACCAGAACCCTGGGGCACATGCGCCCAGAGCCGGCGCTCTGTGATGACAGAGGCCACCGCGATGGGAGGCTCACAGGAGCCAAAGAACAAAGACGGATGAAAATAGACAAATGAAAGACCAATAGAAGTGGCCCGCCGGTACCCCTCCCTGCCCACCCCACTCCCCAAAAGGATAAATAAAAAAATAATTAAAAAAAAGGAATAAGTAATGAGTTAAAAATAATAGTCCCAGAAACAGAATAATGAAAACATGTCTCACTGTGGATAGGTGTATATTAAACACACTTAATATAAATAATAGGAAGTAATAAGGAGGATGTAAGATGAAGAAAACTCGAGAATTTAAAGTGTACTGTCTTCCTTGTTTATTGAGAGGGAAAATAGATAAATTATTAGACTTTTTGAAATTGGATTAAATATTCCTGTTAAAAATTTTAGTAGGCTTTTGCAGTAATGACAAATAACTCATGACAACCCCATTATTCAGTACAACTAGAAAAAAAAAAGATCAAAAACAACAACAAATTTAAAAACTGAATGCATGAGGAAATTAGTAGTATAGTAAAGAAATACTGGACAAGAAAAACAGAAATCCATAGTGTTGAGTCCTGTATTTCTTTTGAGGAGACAGTTGCTGATTCCAGGAAGAGGCTACCAAAGACAAAGAAACTGAAGGGCCAAGAAGGACAAAATTCATAGTCTAGGTTCCAAACACAATTCAGAGACACATTTTCTCTTTTAGATCCTCAAGGGTTATAGTCTAGCAACAGAAGTAGATTTCTCCTGCGAATTTTAGCAGCTTGAGGAAATGCAGTCAAAATGTGCTATAAAAGAGACATTTGTTAAAAAGAAAAAGTAAAGTATACAGGACTATATTTCAAGAAACATATTTTACACTTCTGTTTTTCAATTTCTTAGACTACAACCAATAAGAAACATTACACTTTACATTAGGATCCAGTAGCAAACACACACCAGAGAAAAACTTTAACTTGAGTTATACTTCATGAAACTTGATTAGATTTATACCTACTATGTATGTTATAGTCATATCTTTCATTTTATTTTCTTATAATTTTTTTTTTTTTAGATCTTTTTTCGGGGGGGGGCGAGTTGGAGAGGGAGTGGGGTGGGTGGACCACTTCTATTGGTCTTTTGTTTATCTATTTTCATCCATCTTTCCTATCTCAGTGGCCTCTGTTGTCGCAGAGCACCGTCTCTGCGCATGCGCTCCAGAGCTCCGCCTCGGTAGTTGGACACATCGGTCCAGCCATCCGAGGCACGTGGGATCTTCCCAGGCCAGGGATCAAACCGGCGCCGCTTGCAGTGCAAGGCAGTGTCTTTACCCACTGGACCATCAGGAAAGCCCTTATAATTTTTTGATGATGAATATAAATAAATAAATTCCTTTTAGAACCTACTACTGACCCAACCTCACACATTTAAAAATATTACAACAAAGAATGTCTCACTCATGGGCATTAGAAAAGATGCATCAACAATAATTATAGAAGAATTTTTACAAATTAGAAATAAATTACATCAGTATAGGAACATACTACATACTTTAAGTGTATAGATTCACTTGTACTTGTTATACCAAATTATTAAAATATGGAATAAATGAGAACCAGCAAAAAATTTAAAAACTGAATGCATGAGGAAATTAGTAGTATAGTAAAGAAATACTGGACAAGAAAAACAGAAATCCATAGTGTTGAGTCCTGTATTTCTTTTGAGGAGACAGTTGCTGATTCCAGGAAGAGGCTACCAAAGACAAAGAAACTGAAGGGCCAAGAAGGACAAAATTCATAGTCTAGGTTCCAAACACAATTCAGAGACACATTTTCTCTTTTAGATCCTCAAGGGTTATAGTCTAGCAACAGAAGTAGATTTCTCCTGCGAATTTTAGCAGCTTGAGGAAATGCAGTCAAAATGTGCTATAAAAGAGACATTTGTTAAAAAGAAAAAGTAAAGTATACAGGACTATATTTCAAGAAACATATTTTACACTTCTGTTTTTCAATTTCTTAGACTACAACCAATAAGAAACATTACACTTTACATTAGGATCCAGTAGCAAACACACACCAGAGAAAAACTTTAACTTGAGTTATACTTCATGAAACTTGATTAGATTTATACCTACTATGTATGTTATAGTCATATCTTTCATTTTATTTTCTTATAATTTTTTTTTTAGATCTTTTTCGGGGGCGAGTTGGAGAGGGAGTGGGGTGGGTGGACCACTTCTATTGGTCTTTTGTTTATCTATTTTCATCCATCTTTCCTATCTCAGTGGCCTCTGTTGTCGCAGAGCACCGTCTCTGCGCATGCGCTCCAGAGCTCCGCCTCGGTAGTTGGACACATCGGTCCAGCCATCCGAGGCACGTGGGATCTTCCCAGGCCAGGGATCAAACCGGCGCCGCTTGCAGTGCAAGGCAGTGTCTTTACCCACTGGACCATCAGGAAAGCCCTTATAATTTTTTGATGATGAATATAAATAAATAAATTCCTTTTAGAACCTACTACTGACCCAACCTCACACATTTAAAAATATTACAACAAAGAATGTCTCACTCATGGGCATTAGAAAAGATGCATCAACAATAATTATAGAAGAATTTTTACAAATTAGAAATAAATTACATCAGTATAGGAACATACTACATACTTTAAGTGTATAGATTCACTTGTACTTGTTATACCAAAAATTATTAAAATATGGAATAAAAATGAGAACCAGCTATATAAGTAAAATATAATATTGATTGATAAAATTTATTTTCCAAACTTGTAAGCCAATGGTTGAAAATTTCAGTGCAGAATTCTAGAAATATATAAATTGTCAAAACTAGAACATGTATTACGAAGAATATTTTAATGAGCCCAATGTTCCAGATATTTAAATTAAAATATTAACAATATTGATAATAATATATATAACCTGTCTCCACTCTAGATGTTATATTCATGAGGTTTCACCAATCAGTCTAATCCCTTGAAAGCAGATTATGAAAGAGAGAAGAGTGTGCTGTTCAACACTTTTTTTATATCTATAGTATTACTGATACCAAAGCAGTGCAGGAAAGAAATTTTATAATACAGTTAAAATGTAATAAATTGCTAATTGCTAATGAGCAAATTGGTAATTAAATTAACTGTGTATTTAAACACACACACACACTCGTGCATGATCAGGTTGGTTTTATCCCAGAGATGGTACAAAGATGGTTCAAAATAAGAGATTACCAACATACTGCACTGTATTAATGGACTATAGGAGAAAATTAAACTACTATGATCTCATTATTTTCAGGCAATGCATTTGGTTAAGTTCAGAGTTTGTATATTATTAATTATATTGGACAAAAATATAATGTCTTTAAGTAACAGTCAACATAACAGAAAACAGATGGAAAACACAGTTGGGTAATTTCTTACAAAAATGACAGTTTGTTTCCCCATTATTTTTAAGCCTAATCTTGGGAGAGCTGGCTAATACAGTAAAAATTGCTACCGTAATAGGATGGTAAGGGAAAAATAATTTCAATTTTTGTAGATAATATGATTATCAACATGGAGAAGTACCCAATTAATTGCAGAACTATTTGAAATAATTTTATACTTCAGCAATATTTTCAGGAAGATATAAAAATATAGACTTTAAAGTCATTTCTCAACCTCAACAATAACAAACAAGAATAAAGGGACAAATCACAATATTTAAGCAAACAAAAAATGGAAAATATTCAGGATATTATGCACAACAATCTATAGAGAATTGTTACAAATTAGAAATAAATTACATCAGTATAGGAACATACTACATAATTAAAGTGGATAGATTCACTTGTACTTGTTATACCAAAAATTATTAAAATATGGAATAAAAATGAGAACCAGCTATATAAGTAAAATATAATATTGATTGATAAAATTTATTTTCCAAACTTGTAAGCCAATGGTTGAAAATTTCAGTGCAGAATTCTAGAAATATATAAATTGTCAAAACTAGAACATGTATTACGAAGAATATTTTAATGAGCCCAATGTTCCAGATATTTAAATTAAAATATTAACAATATTGATAATAATATATATAACCTGTCTCCACTCTAGATGTTATATTCATGAGGTTTCACCAATCAGTCTAATCCCTTGAAAGCAGATTATGAAAGAGAGAAGAGTGTGCTGTTCAACACTTTTTTTATATCTATAGTATTACTGATACCAAAGCAGTGCAGGAAAGAAATTTTATAATACAGTTAAAATGTAATAAATTGCTAATTGCTAATGAGCAAATTGGTAATTAAATTAACTGTGTATTTAAACACACACACACACTCGTGCATGATCAGGTTGGTTTTATCCCAGAGATGGTACAAAGATGGTTCAAAATAAGAGATTACCAACATACTGCACTGTATTAATGGACTATAGGAGAAAATTAAACTACTATGATCTCATTATTTTCAGGCAATGCATTTGGTTAAGTTCAGAGTTTGTATATTATTAATTATATTGGACAAAAATATAATGTCTTTAAGTAACAGTCAACATAACAGAAAACAGATGGAAAACACAGTTGGGTAATTTCTTACAAAAATGACAGTTTGTTTCCCCATTATTTTTAAGCCTAATCTTGGGAGAGCTGGCTAATACAGTAAAAATTGCTACCGTAATAGGATGGTAAGGGAAAAATAATTTCAATTTTTGTAGATAATATGATTATCAACATGGAGAAGTACCCAATTAATTGCAGAACTATTTGAAATAATTTTATACTTCAGCAATATTTTCAGGAAGATATAAAAATATAGACTTTAAAGTCATTTCTCAACCTCAACAATAACAAACAAGAATAAAGGGACAAATCACAATATTTAAGCAAACAAAAAATGGAAAATATTCAGGATATTATGCACAACAATCTATAGAGAATTGTTAAACTCTACCAGAAAACTTTTAAAAAAATATTTAATTAATGGAAAAAAAGTAAAATGGAAATGACACCAAATGCTGATGTGTTATTGGAGAGTGAGAAACCTCATATATTTCTGGTGGGGAGTTTAACAGCCAAACCATTCTGAAAATAGTCTGGCAGAACCTCATGCTAGTGATCAGTGATAGTACTTTTAACATGCAGAAAAGCCTCCCACTGTTTAACACCTGATAGTAATTTGGGCCGGTGCATCAGAAGGCATTATTTTTAGAAAACTCATCATTCTGGTGGCTAGGAATTAGACACAAATGTGATAGCTATCTATTTTTCTTCCCTCCTTAACCTCAGTGTGGCCTTCTTGGGGGAAGAATAGACTTCCCTGCATCCTTGACTTTGAGCTCAGCAGAGATGTAATTACATGTCCTTGGACAGGGACTAAACATGTTGTAAACCACTGCAAATTTATTCTACAGCTTTATAGTAGAATAACCTGATTTAATACAATGGATAAATTGTGGGGTATACATAAGACTGAATACAGTGTAGCAAGAATTCATAATGATTCAAGTTTTTAAACTGCAAACAGGATAGTTCTTAAAATATGTTTTACAAGTAAGAAATTGTATTTATAGCAAAATATATTTTAAGTATTTTGCATCTAAGGAAGATAGGTGAGAGGCTTTACCCAGAGTGATGGAGATAGTGTGTCATGAATTGTACTTGAGGTCAAAAATTAAGCATGAATATATAATGAATATAATAAAATATTGTTATTAATGCTAGATAATGGGACTATGTATTCATGATATTTTTGTAATTGAATGTGCTTTTAAAACCTTTATTAAAATTTACCTTTACTTTTGCCATTCTCAAATCACATATGTATTTTAAAATTTACCTTTTTTGAAATAATTTTATACTTCAGCAATATTTTCAGGAAGATATAAAAATATAGACTTTAAAGTCATTTCTCAACCTCAACAATAACAAACAAGAATAAAGGGACAAATCACAATATTTAAGCAAACAAAAAATGGAAAATATTCAGGATATTATGCACAACAATCTATAGAGAATTGTTAAACTCTACCAGAAAACTTTTAAAAAAATATTTAATTAATGGAAAAAAAGTAAAATGGAAATGACACCAAATGCTGATGTGTTATTGGAGAGTGAGAAACCTCATATATTTCTGGTGGGGAGTTTAACAGCCAAACCATTCTGAAAATAGTCTGGCAGAACCTCATGCTAGTGATCAGTGATAGTACTTTTAACATGCAGAAAAGCCTCCCACTGTTTAACACCTGATAGTAATTTGGGCCGGTGCATCAGAAGGCATTATTTTTAGAAAACTCATCATTCTGGTGGCTAGGAATTAGACACAAATGTGATAGCTATCTATTTTTCTTCCCTCCTTAACCTCAGTGTGGCCTTCTTGGGGGAAGAATAGACTTCCCTGCATCCTTGACTTTGAGCTCAGCAGAGATGTAATTACATGTCCTTGGACAGGGACTAAACATGTTGTAAACCACTGCAAATTTATTCTACAGCTTTATAGTAGAATAACCTGATTTAATACAATGGATAAATTGTGGGGTATACATAAGACTGAATACAGTGTAGCAAGAATTCATAATGATTCAAGTTTTTAAACTGCAAACAGGATAGTTCTTAAAATATGTTTTACAAGTAAGAAATTGTATTTATAGCAAAATATATTTTAAGTATTTTGCATCTAAGGAAGATAGGTGAGAGGCTTTACCCAGAGTGATGGAGATAGTGTGTCATGAATTGTACTTGAGGTCAAAAATTAAGCATGAATATATAATGAATATAATAAAATATTGTTATTAATGCTAGATAATGGGACTATGTATTCATGATATTTTTGTAATTGAATGTGCTTTTAAAACCTTTATTAAAATTTACCTTTACTTTTGCCATTCTCAAATCACATATGTATTTTAATTTCTTTGTTCCACACCTTCATATAGTCATTGCTTAAGTTTTTAAATTCATAATATTGTAGTTCATAGTATTATTTTCTTTTGATATTTCTGACTCATCTAAGAATGCCTTTAAAAGCATAGACACTAATCATATCCCTTTCATAGCAAATGGTCTTGAATTGAATTGAACTGAGCTAAATGTATTGCCCTGGTATTCCCCTGATATATATCAAATTTGTGCTCATTTTTAAGATTTAAGGGAAACATCGTTTTCTTGTGACTGTGAACTTAGTAGAATTTATTTAAAATGTATCTTCAGGCTGACTGGACTCGCCCTCTGCAATGGCCCCACAACTGTGTGTGGAGTGTACTTTTCTCTGAATCTGAATAAATCCATTTCTTACCTATCAAAAAATAAATAAATAAATGTATCTTCATTCTCCTCTGCCACATCATCATGGTTTGTCCTCTTGTGCTGTATGTATACATCTAAACATCTTCTTATTTGTCTCAAAACTCTTTTTCCTCCAGTCGTCAACACACAAGGCACCTGTTCACTGTTGTATGTTCATAATCTAAGTGCTTGCCATTTAGAGAGAACTGGACACATATTCATTAAATAAATAAAGGATTAGAGTAGTTAATAATGGCAAAAATAACCAAGAGCAGTAGAGGAGTTTACTAGAGAGAAAGTTTTAAGTAATGAGGTTGTTCACAGTACAGTTGTGAGGTGATTTTTATCACAGCTGTTTGAAAGCAAAGAAAACCACGTTAGGAAGACCAAATCACTTGCTTGAGGTCATAAGGCTGGTGCTTCAAAGATACATCCTGTGATTTTCTATCTTCTGATAACTGGGAGATCCATTGTTGAATATATTTTGAATCCTAATTTAGAAATCCTCAAAGCAGGAAAATAATATTAGGAAAAATGTCACATAACCATTTCTAACATTATCCTTTGCCCCTTCATCTGTCCCTGAATATCTTGTTGTGCTCTTCTTTAGCCTGTTAGAGGAGAGAAGCAACAAAGGTTGTAAATTGATTGGTAATGTGCTTGTAGAAAGTTCTGTAAGCTTCCATGACTTGTTAAACACAAAGGGCTATTTCAGCTTTGAAAAAATAGATATACTTAGAAATATAGTAAAACCTAAATTGGGTAGAGAGAAATTATATTCAAATTAGAGAGAGACTTGAAACAAATACCTGAGCATTTTAAAAAGAAAATAGCTTTTCAAAGTTTTCAGTACAATACAGAGCCAGTTGAGATTTTCATTTGTTATGAATATTGGAATTCTACCATAAAAGTAAAGTTTTTCTTATTATGTGTAGAAGAAATATTAAGATTATAATGTATACATCTTAATTATTAATATTCTCAATTGTACTTGTTACTAAGCAATTGAGCCTACCTAAAATATTTAAAATAATACTTTTAATGTCAGAAATATATGCAGTATGATAAACGCCTTCTTTCCTTTTAATAGTCATCATTAAATAGGATTAATTCCAAGGTTTTTAATATAAATGTTGAATATCCCTAAAGAGTCGATGGGCAGAATTTAGATAATCTGACAACTGGGTGGAAAAAATAGTTACATCTTTTTTTTTTTTTTTTTTTAATTTATTTATTTATTTATTTATTTATTTATTTATTTTTGTACATGTATGTTCCCAGATCAATCAGATGCATATCCCTTGGCCCTCCCCCCACCCAGGTTCCCCCCCCCCATCCCTCCAGACCATTGCTCCAAGTGGTTGTAGGTACTCCTATTCCCCTAGCACAATGACAATAGCTATCTTTTCTACACATGACAGTATAGGTTCCCATGTTACTCCCTCCCATTGTTCGGTCTCCACAATGTCTTTATGTCTATTCTCTGTTTTTTCATGAGTTCACTGTGTGTGTTATCAAGACCGTCCTACTAGATTCCATATATGTGTGTTAGTATACTGTATTGTCTTTCTCTTTTTGACTTACTTCACTTTTTATGATAGGTTCTAGAGCCAGCCACTTCATTCGGACTGAGTCTTCTGCATTTCTTTTAACAGCTGAGTAGTATTCCATTGTATATATGTACCAGAGCTTCTGGATCCATTCATTTGTCGATGGACACCTAGGCTGCTTCCATGTTCTGGCTATTGTATAGAGAGCTGCAATGAACATTGGGGTACAGGTGCCTCTTTCATTTTTGATTTCATCAGGATATAGGCCTAATAGTGGGATTGCTGGGTCATAGGGTGCTTCTATTTTTAGTTTTTTAAGGAATCTCCATATTGTCTTCCATAGAGGTTGTATTAATTTACATTCCCACCAGCAATGCAAGAGGGTTCCCTTTTCTCCACACCCTCTCCAGCATTTGTTGTCTGTCGATTTGTTGATGATGGCCATTCTGACAGGTGTGAGGTGGTATCTCATTGTGGTTTTAATTTGCATTTCTCTAATAATAAGCGAGGTTGAGCATCGTTTCATGTGCTTTTGGACCATTTGTATGTCCTCTTTGGAGAGGCGTCTCTTTAGATCTTTTTCCCATTTTTTGATTGGGCTGCTCATTTTCCTCAGTGTTGTCTGAGTTACTAAGCAATTGAGCCTACCTAAAATATTTAAAATAATACTTTTAATGTCAGAAATATATGCAGTATGATAAACGCCTTCTTTCCTTTTAATAGTCATCATTAAATAGGATTAATTCCAAGGTTTTTAATATAAATGTTGAATATCCCTAAAGAGTCGATGGGCAGAATTTAGATAATCTGACAACTGGGTGGAAAAAATAGTTACATCTTTTTTTTTTTTTTTTTTTAATTTATTTATTTATTTATTTATTTATTTATTTATTTTTGTACATGTATGTTCCCAGATCAATCAGATGCATATCCCTTGGCCCTCCCCACCCAGGTTCCCCCATCCCTCCAGACCATTGCTCCAAGTGGTTGTAGGTACTCCTATTCCCCTAGCACAATGACAATAGCTATCTTTTCTACACATGACAGTATAGGTTCCCATGTTACTCCCTCCCATTGTTCGGTCTCCACAATGTCTTTATGTCTATTCTCTGTTTTTTCATGAGTTCACTGTGTGTGTTATCAAGACCGTCCTACTAGATTCCATATATGTGTGTTAGTATACTGTATTGTCTTTCTCTTTTTGACTTACTTCACTTTTTATGATAGGTTCTAGAGCCAGCCACTTCATTCGGACTGAGTCTTCTGCATTTCTTTTAACAGCTGAGTAGTATTCCATTGTATATATGTACCAGAGCTTCTGGATCCATTCATTTGTCGATGGACACCTAGGCTGCTTCCATGTTCTGGCTATTGTATAGAGAGCTGCAATGAACATTGGGGTACAGGTGCCTCTTTCATTTTTGATTTCATCAGGATATAGGCCTAATAGTGGGATTGCTGGGTCATAGGGTGCTTCTATTTTTAGTTTTTTAAGGAATCTCCATATTGTCTTCCATAGAGGTTGTATTAATTTACATTCCCACCAGCAATGCAAGAGGGTTCCCTTTTCTCCACACCCTCTCCAGCATTTGTTGTCTGTCGATTTGTTGATGATGGCCATTCTGACAGGTGTGAGGTGGTATCTCATTGTGGTTTTAATTTGCATTTCTCTAATAATAAGCGAGGTTGAGCATCGTTTCATGTGCTTTTGGACCATTTGTATGTCCTCTTTGGAGAGGCGTCTCTTTAGATCTTTTCCCCATTTTTTGATTGGGCTGCTCATTTTCCCTGTGCTGAGTTGTCTGAGTTGCTTGTAGATTTTGGAGATTAATTCTTTGTCTGTTGTTTCATTTGCTATGATTTTCTCCCACTCTGTGGGGTGTCTGTTGAACTTTTTTGTAATTTCTTTTGCTGTACAAAAGCTTTTAAGTTTCATGAGGTCCCATATGTTCATTTTTCTTTTCAGTTCTGCTATTTTAGTTGGTGGGTCAGAGAAGATCTTGCTTTGATTGATGTCCTTGAGGGTTTTGCCTATATTCTCCTCTAAGAGTTTGATGGTTTCTGGTCTTACATTTAGGTCTTTAATCCATTTTGAGTTGATCTTAGTGTATGGCGTCAGGGAATGTTCCAATTTCATTTTTTTGCATGTAGCTGTCCAATTCTCCCAGCACCACTTGTTAAAGAGACTGTCTTTGTCCAATTTTATAGTTTCTCCTCCTTTATCAAAAATAAGGTACCCATAGGTGCGTGGGTTGATCTCTGAGTTCTCAATCTTGTTCCATTGATCTATAGTTCTGTTTTTGTGCCAGTACCATACTGTCTTGATAACTGTTACTTTGTAGTAGAGTCTGAAGTTAGGGAGGCTGATCCCTCCAACTCCATTTTTCTTCCTCAGGATTGCTTTGGTTGTTCGAGGTCTTCTGTGTTTCCATATGAACTGTGTTATTATTTGGTCTAGTTCTGTGAAAAATGTCAGTGGTAGTTGAATAGGTATTGCATTGAATCTGTAGATGATATTTGGAAGTATGGTCATTTTCACAATATTGATTCTTCCAATCCAGGAACATGGAATATCTCTCCATCTGTTTAAGTCTTCTTTAATGTCTCTCATGAGTGTCTTGTAATTTTTAGTTTTTTAAGGAATCTCCATATTGTCTTCCATAGAGGTTGTATTAATTTACATTCCCACCAGCAATGCAAGAGGGTTCCCTTTTCTCCACACCCTCTCCAGCATTTGTTGTCTGTCGATTTGTTGATGATGGCCATTCTGACAGGTGTGAGGTGGTATCTCATTGTGGTTTTAATTTGCATTTCTCTAATAATAAGCGAGGTTGAGCATCGTTTCATGTGCTTTTGGACCATTTGTATGTCCTCTTTGGAGAGGCGTCTCTTTAGATCTTTTTCCCATTTTTTGATTGGGCTGCTCATTTTCCCTGTGCTGAGTTGTCTGAGTTGCTTGTAGATTTTGGAGATTAATTCTTTGTCTGTTGTTTCATTTGCTATGATTTTCTCCCACTCTGTGGGGTGTCTGTTGAACTTTTTTGTAATTTCTTTTGCTGTACAAAAGCTTTTAAGTTTCATGAGGTCCCATATGTTCATTTTTCTTTTCAGTTCTGCTATTTTAGTTGGTGGGTCAGAGAAGATCTTGCTTTGATTGATGTCCTTGAGGGTTTTGCCTATATTCTCCTCTAAGAGTTTGATGGTTTCTGGTCTTACATTTAGGTCTTTAATCCATTTTGAGTTGATCTTAGTGTATGGCGTCAGGGAATGTTCCAATTTCATTTTTTTGCATGTAGCTGTCCAATTCTCCCAGCACCACTTGTTAAAGAGACTGTCTTTGTCCAATTTTATAGTTTCTCCTCCTTTATCAAAAATAAGGTACCCATAGGTGCGTGGGTTGATCTCTGAGTTCTCAATCTTGTTCCATTGATCTATAGTTCTGTTTTTGTGCCAGTACCATACTGTCTTGATAACTGTTACTTTGTAGTAGAGTCTGAAGTTAGGGAGGCTGATCCCTCCAACTCCATTTTTCTTCCTCAGGATTGCTTTGGTTGTTCGAGGTCTTCTGTGTTTCCATATGAACTGTGTTATTATTTGGTCTAGTTCTGTGAAAAATGTCAGTGGTAGTTGAATAGGTATTGCATTGAATCTGTAGATGATATTTGGAAGTATGGTCATTTTCACAATATTGATTCTTCCAATCCAGGAACATGGAATATCTCTCCATCTGTTTAAGTCTTCTTTAATGTCTCTCATGAGTGTCTTGTAATTTTCTGTGTACAATTCTTTTGTTTCTTTGGGTAGGTTTATTCCTAGATATTTGATTCTTTTGGTTGCAATGGTGAAGGGGATTGCCTCTTTGATTTCCTTTTCTGATTTTTCATTGTTTGTGTATAGGAATGCCAGTGACTTCTGTGTGTTGGCTTTATATCCTGCAACTTTGCTGAATTCATTGATTAGTTCTAGTAGCTTTGTAACCGTGTCTTTGGGATTTTCTATGTATAATATCATGTCGTCTGCAAAAAGAGAGAGCTTGACTTCTTCCTTTCCAATCTGGATTCCTTTGATTTCTTTCTCTTGTCTTATTGCTGTTGCTAGGACTTCCAGGACTATGTTGAATAGCAGTGGTGAAAGTGGGCACCCCTGTCTTGTTCCTGATCTTAGAGGGAATGCTTTCAGTTTTTCACCATTAACAATAATGTTCGCTGTAGGTTTCTCATAGATGGCTTTTATTATGTTGAGATAGGTTCCTCCTATGCCCATTTTCTGAAGAGTTTTGATCATAAATGGATGTTGTACTTTGTCGAAGGCTTTTTCTGCATCTATTGAGATGATCATGTGATTTTTGTCTTTCAACTTGTTGATATGGTGTATCACGTTGATTGATTTGCGGATGTTGAAGAAGCCTTGCATGCCTGGGATGAACCCAACTTGATCGTGATGTATGAGTTTTTTGACATGTCGTTGAATTCTGTTTGCTAGGATTTTGTTGAGGATCTTGGCATCTAAGTTCATCAGTGAAATTGGCCTATAGTTTTCCTTTTTTGTGTTGTCTTTGCCTGGTTTGGGTATCAGGGTGATGGTGGCCTCGTAGAATGTGTTTGGGAGTTTTCCTTCCTGTGCAATTTTTTGAAAGAGTTTTAGAAGGACAGGCATTAGCTCTTCTTTAAATGTTTGGTAGAATTCGGCTGTGAAGCCATCTGGCCCTGGGCTTTTATTTTTGGATAGATTTTTGATCACAAGGTCGATTTCTGAGCTTGTGATTGGGTTGTTCAAAGTTTCTGTTTCTTCCTGGCTCAGTCTTGGGAGATTAATCCTGTCCAAGAAACTGTCCATTTCTTCCAGGTTGTCCAGTTTGTTGCCATAGAGTTGCTCTAATAGTCTCTTAGAATCCTTTGGATTTCTGCATTATCTGTTGTAATCTCTCCCCTTTCGTTTTTGATTTTGTTGATCTGGTTCTTCTCTCTCTTTTTCTTAATGAGTCTGGCCAGTGGCTTGTCAATTTTGTTTACCTTTTCAAAGAACCAGCTTTTTGTTTTATTTATCTTTACTATTGTTTCTTTTGTTTCTTTCTCATTTATTTCTGCTCTGATCTTTATGATTTCTCTTCTTCTGCTGGCTCTGGGATGTTTTTGTTCTTCTTTCTCCAACTGTTTTAAGCGGAGGGTTAGGTCATCTGCTTCATATTTTCCTAGTTTCTTGAGGTGGGATTGTATTGCTATAAATTTCCCTCTTAGAACTGCTTTTGCGGTATCCCATAGGTTTTGCACTGTCGTGTGTTCATTGTCATTTTCTTCTAGGAATTGTTTAATTTCTCCTTTGATTTCCTCAATGATCAGTTGGTTTTTTAGGTATGTATTGTTTAATCTCCATGTGTTCCTGTTTTTAGGGTTTTTTTTCTGGTAGTTGATCTCCAGTCTCATTGCATTGTGGTCCGAGAAGATGGTTGATATAATTTGAGTTTTCTTGAACTGACTGAGGTTAGATTTGTGACCCAAGATGTGGTCTATCCTGGAGAATGTTCCGTGAGCGCTTGAGAAGAAAGTGTATTCTTCTGCTTTTGGATGGAACGTCCTAAAGATATCGATGAGGTCCATCTTTTCCAGTGTGGCATTTAAGACTTGTGGTTCTTTATTAATTTTCTGTTTTGTTGATCTGTCCATTGGTGTGAGAGGAGTGTTAAAGTCTCCTACTATTATTGTGTTATTGTTGATTTCTTCTTTTATGTCTGAAAGTACCTGTCTTATGTATTGAGGTGCCCCTGTGTTGGGTGCGTAGATATTCATGACTGTTATGTCTTCCTCTTGGATAGATCCCTTAATCATGATGTAGTGACTTGCCTTGTCTCTTTGAGTCTTCTTTACTTTAAAATCTATTTTGTCTGATATGAGGATTGCTACTCCAGCTTTCTTTTGATTTCCATTTGCATGGAATATCTTTTTCCAGCCTTTCAGTTTCAGTCTATGAGTGTCTCTAGGTCTGAAGTGGGTCTCTTGTAAACAGCATATATATGGGTCATGTTTCTGGATCCATTCAACCAGCCTGTGTCATTTGGTTGGATCATTTAATCTGTTTACATTCAAAGTAATTATTGATACGAATGTTCCTATTGTCATCTCCTTAACAGTTTGGGGTTTGATTTGTAGGACTTCTCCTACTCTTGTATTTCTTGGTTATATCAGGTCCTTTAACACTTGTTGTAGGGCTGGTTTTGTGGTACAGAATTCTTTTAGTTTTTGCTTGTCTGTGAAGCTTTTGACTTCTCCAACAATTCTGAGTGAGATTCTTGCTGGGTAGAGAAATCTTGGTTGGAGGTTATTGTCTTTTAGCCGTTTAAATGTGTCTTGCCATTCTTTTCTGGCCTGCAGGGTTTATGTTGAGAGATCCGCAGTTAGACGTATGGGGTTTCCTTTATATGTGATTTGTTGTTTGCTCCTCGCTGCTTTTAGTAATCTGTCTTTATGTTTAGTCTGCGTTAGTTTGATTAGAATGTGCCTTGGCATGTTTCTTCTTGGGTTTCTCCTGTATGGAATTCTTTGTGCTTCTTGGACTTGGTTGACTATTTTCTTTCCCAAGCTGGGGAAGTTTTCAACTATAACCTCTTCAAGTATTTTCTCATAGCCTTTCTTCCCCTCTTCTTCCTCTGGAACTCCTATAATTCTAATGTTGGTGTGTTTGATATTGTCCCATGGCTCTGTGAGGCTATCCTCAGTTCTTTTAATTCTTTCGACTTTGTTCTGTTCTTCAGCACTTATTTCCACCATTCTATCTTCCAGCTCACTTATCCGTTCTTCAGCCTCTGATACTCTACTGTTGAGACCTTCTATAGAATTTTTGAGTTCAGCAATTGAGTTGGTGGTCTCTATTTGCTTATTTTTCATTCCTGCATGTCTTTTCTCAATGCACTAATTTCCTCTAATATTCTGTTTTCGGTGTTTTGCATCCTCATTAGTATAGTTTTTCTGAATTCTCTTTCAGATAGCTTGTCTATCTCCTCCTCTGTCATTTGAAGCTGTGATTCTCTAGCTTGGTCCTTCATTTGTGCAGGGTTTCTCTGTTGTTTCATTATTAGGTTAATTTTTATTTCTTTGTGTGTGTCTGTGTGTATGGAGTTCTTTTTCCCGCCAGGCTTCTTGGTTGAATTCTCCCTTCCTGTGGGTTTCTGTCATTCTAGAAGGGTTCATTGGTTTGTGTCTTGGGTGGTGTTAGGTCTTGTTTACAGGTGAATAATCTCTAGTGTTGTATGTTCTTTGATAGTGTGGGGTCTTGGGATCAGGGCTTCCACTCCGAGGATCCTTGGTTTGATGATTGGTCAGGGGGTGTAGGCTCTATGTCTGGTTTGCTATGGTGTTCCGTGATATTAGTTCAAATACTAGTATCCGAGGAACAAGAGGTGCATCCCTGATGCGTGACAGTCATAAAAGCATGCAGATGTTTTCTAACATAGTCATAAGATATACATACATACACAGCAATAACCACATCTAACCAGTCTTACAGAGATAAAGCATAGGAAATCCTTTATATGTGATTTGTTGTTTGCTCCTCGCTGCTTTTAGTAATCTGTCTTTATGTTTAGTCTGCGTTAGTTTGATTAGAATGTGCCTTGGCATGTTTCTTCTTGGGTTTCTCCTGTATGGAATTCTTTGTGCTTCTTGGACTTGGTTGACTATTTTCTTTCCCAAGCTGGGGAAGTTTTCAACTATAACCTCTTCAAGTATTTTCTCATAGCCTTTCTTCCCCTCTTCTTCCTCTGGAACTCCTATAATTCTAATGTTGGTGTGTTTGATATTGTCCCATGGCTCTGTGAGGCTATCCTCAGTTCTTTTAATTCTTTCGACTTTGTTCTGTTCTTCAGCACTTATTTCCACCATTCTATCTTCCAGCTCACTTATCCGTTCTTCAGCCTCTGATACTCTACTGTTGAGACCTTCTATAGAATTTTTGAGTTCAGCAATTGAGTTGGTGGTCTCTATTTGCTTATTTTTCATTCCTGCATGTCTTTTCTCAATGCACTAATTTCCTCTAATATTCTGTTTTCGGTGTTTTGCATCCTCATTAGTATAGTTTTTCTGAATTCTCTTTCAGATAGCTTGTCTATCTCCTCCTCTGTCATTTGAAGCTGTGATTCTCTAGCTTGGTCCTTCATTTGTGCAGGGTTTCTCTGTTGTTTCATTATTAGGTTAATTTTTATTTCTTTGTGTGTGTCTGTGTGTATGGAGTTCTTTTTCCCACCAGGCTTCTTGGTTGAATTCTCCCTTCCTGTGGGTTTCTGTCATTCTAGAAGGGTTCATTGGTTTGTGTCTTGGGTGGTGTTAGGTCTTGTTTACAGGTGAATAATCTCTAGTGTTGTATGTTCTTTGATAGTGTGGGGTCTTGGGATCAGGGCTTCCACTCCGAGGATCCTTGGTTTGATGATTGGTCAGGGGGTGTAGGCTCTATGTCTGGTTTGCTATGGTGTTCCGTGATATTAGTTCAAATACTAGTATCCGAGGAACAAGAGGTGCATCCCTGATGCGTGACAGTCATAAAAGCATGCAGATGTTTTCTAACATAGTCATAAGATATACATACATACACAGCAATAACCACATCTAACCAGTCTTACAGAGATAAAGCATAGGAAATTTTTCTGGCAAATGAAGCAATCAAAGATGATACTTGCTCTGAATTAATTGAGATAGTACCTGGAAGAATAGATCCGGGACAAGGTCCTAGCTTGGACTATTTCACTGAAAGCAATTTTTAGCTGAGACATGTGTTGAGGGTGAGGAGGAGGAGAGCGTATGGGTAATGAGAAGGAATAGATTCGTCTTGGGAGGATTTTGTAGGGTTACGTAGCCAGGATTTGTGTGTTGTATTGTTTAGTGCAGTTAGAAGAGAATAGTGGAGACAGGAATGTAGGAAATATTTATCTAGAGGATAGTGGTAGATAGGAGAAGGTTTTACATTTAGAACATAGATCGAGGAAGCAGTGGCAAAGAGGAAAGAAAATTAGAAGTTTCCATGAATTAAAATTTTTAAAAAAATAAAAAATTAAAAATCAAAAAAGAAATTAAAAATTAAAAAGGGAAGAAAAACTTAATAAGAAGTGACAAAAAAAAACAAACAAAAATAAAAAAACAAACCAAACCTGACCGATCACTTAAATAAACAGAACCATCCACAACAAATAAACAAACAAAAAAAGGTAGATACTCTCCCTGGTTTTTATCCGCTCATCTGTCTGGTGAAAGCCAACAGCTCTCGATGGTATTGTCTTGATGATGTAGCCTTTCCCTTAAGGTTCCGGTCGCTATGGTTTGTTTTCAGCAAAATAATGGCTGTGCTGCAAGCTCCTTCCTGTGGGTTTCTGTCATTCTAGAAGGGTTCATTGGTTTGTGTCTTGGGTGGTGTTAGGTCTTGTTTACAGGTGAATAATCTCTAGTGTTGTATGTTCTTTGATAGTGTGGGGTCTTGGGATCAGGGCTTCCACTCCGAGGATCCTTGGTTTGATGATTGGTCAGGGGGTGTAGGCTCTATGTCTGGTTTGCTATGGTGTTCCGTGATATTAGTTCAAATACTAGTATCCGAGGAACAAGAGGTGCATCCCTGATGCGTGACAGTCATAAAAGCATGCAGATGTTTTCTAACATAGTCATAAGATATACATACATACACAGCAATAACCACATCTAACCAGTCTTACAGAGATAAAGCATAGGAAATTTTTCTGGCAAATGAAGCAATCAAAGATGATACTTGCTCTGAATTAATTGAGATAGTACCTGGAAGAATAGATCCGGGACAAGGTCCTAGCTTGGACTATTTCACTGAAAGCAATTTTTAGCTGAGACATGTGTTGAGGGTGAGGAGGAGGAGAGCGTATGGGTAATGAGAAGGAATAGATTCGTCTTGGGAGGATTTTGTAGGGTTACGTAGCCAGGATTTGTGTGTTGTATTGTTTAGTGCAGTTAGAAGAGAATAGTGGAGACAGGAATGTAGGAAATATTTATCTAGAGGATAGTGGTAGATAGGAGAAGGTTTTACATTTAGAACATAGATCGAGGAAGCAGTGGCAAAGAGGAAAGAAAATTAGAAGTTTCCATGAATTAAAATTTTTAAAAAAATAAAAAATTAAAAATCAAAAAAAAAGAAATTAAAAATTAAAAAGGGAAGAAAAACTTAATAAGAAGTGACAAAAAAAAACAAACAAAAATAAAAAAACAAACCAAACCTGACCGATCACTTAAATAAACAGAACCATCCACAACAAATAAACAAACAAAAAAAGGTAGATACTCTCCCTGGTTTTTATCCGCTCATCTGTCTGGTGAAAGCCAACAGCTCTCGATGGTATTGTCTTGATGATGTAGCCTTTCCCTTAAGGTTCCGGTCGCTATGGTTTGTTTTCAGCAAAATAATGGCTGTGCTGCAAGCTCAGGTGCTGGCTGGGGCGGCGGGCTGATGCCAGTCCGTCGGGCGGGGGGCCATGGCGCACGCAGTCCTGTGTTGGAGGGGGCGCCCCGACTCTACCGTGCACCCGCTGGTAGCCTCCAATACCTGCCGGTCTCCCTGCTTCCTCCACTGCGGGTGTAGCTATGGGGGTGCATGGGCTCCTCCGCCACTGGCGCGCGCACTGCCAGTTACGCGTCCAAGTCCCAAAGGCAGACACAAGCTTCCCCGTCTGGCTCGAGCCCGGTCCCTGGTCAGCAATCTGTAGGCGACTTCCCCTTCAGCAAGTCCCCCACTAGGAGTGTTTGAACTTACCTGGTGCCAGGAGGAAAGTCGTGTTTTCCACCCAGCCAAGCGGCGCGATTTTCACACTGGGCACTCCCTCCCGGCTCCAGGTCTCTAGGCAGCACTCCGCGGGGAACTTCCCAATTGCCTTCCACCCAACCTTGTTCCAGTATCCTGTCTTCGCAGTGTCTTAATTTCTATTGGTGATCTGGGCGGATTCTTGGAATTTTCGCGCTGAGCGCTGCCCTCTCTCCCATGACGCTCTGCTCAGGCCCCCTTTAGGGCACTTGCTGGCGCGCTCTCCGTCAATGTGGTCTGGCGTGTGGGTTAGGATAGAGGGTTCTCAGAACAGTAGCTCCGGGAAAGTTCCGGCTGTTCACTCTTCTACTCTCGTGGACCTATGGAGTTCTTCCGTTGTCTAACGGCTGGTTTGTTGGTGGTGTTTCACTTCTTGATTAGTTCTGGTGATTCTGTTGGGGAGCTGGTTAGTCCTTCCCCTCATTCCTCTGCCATCTTGGCTCCTGCCGGATTCCACCCCTTTGATGAAACTTAAAATTAGTGTTGTATTCCTTCCTCAGGAGATATATGTCGAAATTAGTGTTGTATTCCTTCCTCAAGAGATATATGTCAGTTTCTCTCTTTTCTTGTAACACTTGTAGCTGTCAATGGTGAGTGCTTAGATCCAGTCACTCATTGGAGCTTCAAGTGATGTTGTAGTTTAATGCTTAAAAAATACCAACTGGAAATGCTTATATCAAGTAGTACTTCCTTTAAAGTATTATTTAGTTTTCCAGCGGTACAGCTAATACAAAAAAATGTAGGACATACATACTTATTTTTTGCTCTTTGTTTTCAATTATCAGAATAATGAATGAGTTCCTTTTATTATTCTCCAAAGTATAAACTCATTAATTTAGAAGTTTTTGATGAGTTTCAATCCATTGCTATGGTTTTCCTTATTGAGACTCAGGTTTTATCTTCTTTGACCTGTGTGTGACTTTTAAGGTTAGTTCTGAAGTATTTTTTGCATGAGTCTAACAATCTTTGATTACTTCCTTGTTACTAAGAAATATGACAAGATATTTCATGATATAGATGGACAAGCAATGGAAACGGTGACAGACCTTATTTTCTTGGGCTCCAGAATCACTGTGTATAGTGACTGCAGTCATGAAATTAAAAGATGCTTGCTCCTTGGAAGAAAAGCTATGACAAACCTAGACAACATTTAAAAAAGCAAAGACATCACTTTGCTAGCAAAGGTCTGTATAGTCGAAGCTATGGTTTTCTCAGTAGTCATGTATGGATGAGAGAGTTGTACCATAAAGAAGGCTGAGCATCGAAAAACTGATGTGTTTGAATTATGGTGTTGGAGAAGGCTCTTGAGAGTCCTGTGGACTGTAAGGAGATCAGACCAATCAATTCTAAAGGAAATCAACCCTGAATATTCATTGGAAGGTCTGAAGCTCCAATGTTTTGGCCACCTGATATGAAAAGATGATTCATTGGAAAAGACCCAATACTGATGGGAAAAATAGAAGACAGAAGGAGAAGGGGACAATAGAGAATGAGATGATTGGATGGCATTACTGACTCAATGGACATGAGTTTGAACAAGCTGCAGGAGATGGTGAAGGACAGGGAATCCTGGTGTGCTGCAGTCCATGGGGTCACAAAGAGTCAGACAGGACTAAAAGGCTGAATAGAACTGATTTCATGATAATCAGTTCATGTATTTTCAAGTCCATCACCTTAACCACTTGGCCACAACTACCTGCCATGTATTTTCTACTGTATATTTTCTACTCAATTCCTTGATGCAGCTTTTTCTCTAAGGGACCATGATTTCTTTCTGAAGGTAATGACATTTACAGTCTGGATATAAGAGATACTCTGCTATTGTCTGAAGAATTCCATGGACAGAGGAACCTGTTGGGCTACAATCCATGTGGTCACAAAGAGTCAGACATGACTGAGCAACTTTCACTTTTGCTCATTTTAAGGGTTCTGTCTTAATTTGATAGAACTGATAGATGACCAGTAAATAGGTTACCATGAATGGCGTCAGATTCTTGACCTCCAAAGGAGGATATTTCATATTGGGATCAAGAAGACTTGACTTTGGTCACTCAGAGCTTTGTGCAGGGGAAGTTTATTAAAGTAAAAAGGGATAGAGAAAGCTTCCAGCTAAAGGAACTGGAAGGGGGTTAGAGGGGTACCTCCAGAAGCCAGTTTAGGCAAGGCATTTTGTACTTTCCAGTTGGTTATTAACAGTAGATCAAAAGGATATCTTAAAATTGCTCACTAGATCCACACCCACAACATTAACATAACATTAGTCAGAGGATGGTCTCCGACTTCAGACTTCAGGGCCAAATGCAAAATAGCCTCCATATAATAAAGGTCTGTATAGTCGAAGCTATGGTTTTCTCAGTAGTCATGTATGGATGAGAGAGTTGTACCATAAAGAAGGCTGAGCATCGAAAAACTGATGTGTTTGAATTATGGTGTTGGAGAAGGCTCTTGAGAGTCCTGTGGACTGTAAGGAGATCAGACCAATCAATTCTAAAGGAAATCAACCCTGAATATTCATTGGAAGGTCTGAAGCTCCAATGTTTTGGCCACCTGATATGAAAAGATGATTCATTGGAAAAGACCCAATACTGATGGGAAAAATAGAAGACAGAAGGAGAAGGGGACAATAGAGAATGAGATGATTGGATGGCATTACTGACTCAATGGACATGAGTTTGAACAAGCTGCAGGAGATGGTGAAGGACAGGGAATCCTGGTGTGCTGCAGTCCATGGGGTCACAAAGAGTCAGACAGGACTAAAAGGCTGAATAGAACTGATTTCATGATAATCAGTTCATGTATTTTCAAGTCCATCACCTTAACCACTTGGCCACAACTACCTGCCATGTATTTTCTACTGTATATTTTCTACTCAATTCCTTGATGCAGCTTTTTCTCTAAGGGACCATGATTTCTTTCTGAAGGTAATGACATTTACAGTCTGGATATAAGAGATACTCTGCTATTGTCTGAAGAATTCCATGGACAGAGGAACCTGTTGGGCTACAATCCATGTGGTCACAAAGAGTCAGACATGACTGAGCAACTTTCACTTTTGCTCATTTTAAGGGTTCTGTCTTAATTTGATAGAACTGATAGATGACCAGTAAATAGGTTACCATGAATGGCGTCAGATTCTTGACCTCCAAAGGAGGATATTTCATATTGGGATCAAGAAGACTTGACTTTGGTCACTCAGAGCTTTGTGCAGGGGAAGTTTATTAAAGTAAAAAGGGATAGAGAAAGCTTCCAGCTAAAGGAACTGGAAGGGGGTTAGAGGGGTACCTCCAGAAGCCAGTTTAGGCAAGGCATTTTGTACTTTCCAGTTGGTTATTAACAGTAGATCAAAAGGATATCTTAAAATTGCTCACTAGATCCACACCCACAACATTAACATAACATTAGTCAGAGGA
This sequence comes from Tragulus kanchil, assembly GCA_022376925.1. Lineage (NCBI taxonomy): Eukaryota > Metazoa > Chordata > Mammalia > Artiodactyla > Tragulidae > Tragulus > Tragulus kanchil. Next base: position 235,440,688 of record JAIOJX010000004.1, on the reverse strand, counting down.
TGGTCTCCGACTTCAGACTTCAGGGCCAAATGCAAAATAGTTTGCCTCCATAAATAATAAAGTTAGTTTCAGAGTAGATCTTTATCATGGCAAACATTTTAGGCTAGAAAATGTTTGTTCCTTCTCCTCCTTGATAACTGCTGGCGTCCTTACCAAGTCTTCCAATTCAACCCTTTCTATTGTCCTAAATAAGAAGAGGAAGACTCATCAGGGATTTCTCTCTGCATGTACACACAGAGAGGAAGTCATAGGTAGATACAGCAAGAAAGTACTTATTTTAAAGAAAGAAAGAAGGTCACCAAAACCATTCCTGGTGGCATCTTGAACTCATAGACTCCAGACTATGAGTAAATAAAATTCTGTCATTTAATCCACCGAATCTGTGGTATTTTGTTAGGGCACCCCTAGCTGAATAATTATAAACATCTTAAATTAGCATACTAATAATACCATTACTTACATAACTTGGAAGTAAGTTAACAATTTTTGCATCGAATCTCCCCTTTTTCCTTCCATAGTTCACAGTTGGTTATATCATATCAGAACATAATGCCATTACTCACTATTTCTCTATTTTAATTTTCATTTGTTCTTTGTTCAATAAGTAACTGTATATATTTCATACTAATTGCTAGACTTTATATAAGTATTCTTTTAGTTATGTTGGCTGTCTGCACCTTGTGCTCTCGTATTCTTCAGGAAACTCCCATGAAAATAAGGATCCATTCCTTTTTGGTGATAAATGTTTAGCTCTAATCTTTTTACTTAAAAGTCATTTTTTCTGGATATGAAAGTCTATGGCAGGTTACTAATTTAACATAAGTTTCTTGATGCCTGGTTGATATTTAATACATAAAATTAAACACATATACTAATTATATAGTAAGATACTCATAGAAAGAAATATATGGCCATTAAAAGCCTCAATATTTATCTAAATGTAAGAAATAATAATAGCTATATTATTACTATTAAGACATAATTGTACATATTGTTTATATGTGAAGTACCAGTGCTTTATAAATTAAAATTTTTAGCAAATAAAAACACAATTTGATCATTATCTTGAAATTTGAAGACAGACCCTAAACCAAGGGATCTTCCTTTTGTTTTCCTTCCCCTCCCATGTTCTGTATGATTTGAAATATAAGGTAAATAAACCAGATAATCTCTTTGTTACTGCAGATGCTATAAGTAGGCATGTGATAGTAATGAGAGGCCTAATGCGTGCAAAGAGATGACTCATTGGAAAAGACCCTGATGTTGTGAAAAATAGATAGCAGAAGGACAAGGGGATGACAGAGGATGAGATGGTTGCATGGCATTACTGAGTCAATGGACACTAGTTTGAACAAGCTCTGGGCAATGGTGAAGGACAGGGAAGCCTTGTGTGCTACAATTCACAGAGTCACAAAGAGTCAGACATGACTGAGCAACTGATCAGAAATGAATGCATGTGTGTTGTCATTTAGTCATGTCCAACTCTGCAACCCCATGGATGGTTGCTCTCCAGCCTCCTCTGTCCCTCAAATTTTCCAGGCAAGAATACTGGGTTGCCATTTCTTACTGCAGGGGATCTTCTTGACCCAAAGATCAAACTGGTGTCTCCTGCATTAGCAGGCAGCTTCTTTACCATTGAGCTACCCGGGAAGCCCGAGATACCTAATACTTTACGTCAGATTTATACAGAGTTCCACACTGCACACTTCTCTGTGGTCTGGTCTCTGCCCCTGGAAGTTTATAATGGACGGAAGCAAGTAACAGTGTATGTTTCTTGTGGATTGTTAATTGAGTCCCAAGATTAAGGAGGAGTTGAGCCATAGCATGCCAAGGTTATAATTTCAAATACATGGAGCAAATAACTTGGTCTACCTTCAGAGGGAATTAACAGTTGAGGAAGGAGTGTTAAGTTAGTGATAGGTTACAGATAGAAATCAGGTGCAACTGTTTTATTTTGACCACATTATAATTTTGACTTTAAAATAGTACGGTATTCATTTTGATCATTAGTAATTTACTTTTGAATTTGAATTTATTTGTAGTTGTATTTAGAAGGATAGGGGAATTAACTGGATGGATGGTTTATATTCTGCTTTGAGGAATACTTTAGTGTTTTTTTTTTTTTTTTAAGTATGAGAAGAAGTTTGAGTGGATGTCTGTTTCCTCAGTATATTTTTTCTGTTGCCAATATTTCAAAACTATTTCATTGACCTCTTACTAACTTGCAGTGCTTGAAGAGGGAGCTTAGAGCTCAGTGCATATTTGGTTTTCTGACAGTTTTGTTCTTTCTCCCGCAGAAACACATATTTTTTTTAAAAATATAGACTGATTCCCAAATTTTTACCTTCACCCTCTGCTAACCCCTTCAGGTTTTTCAAAGCTTTATAAGACCTTAGACCTTGTATGCCCGCAAAGAAGCAATATGTGACAGATACCACAGCTCTTTACACATAAATGAAAAATCACACATATGAAAAAACAATTACTATGCAGTTAAGGGGTTTGAAAGACGCTTTTGTCACATTTCTTGGTGAACTGCAAAGATAGGCATAATGTAGCATCATTCTTGACTGTGCACTGTTACTGCAGACCTAAATCAAACACCAAAGATGTCTGACAGTGATGAGCATTCAAAAAGCAGAGAAAGCTAGTTTTTATTCCATTGCTGTTTGCCCACAGAAAAATAAATGCTACAGTTAGTTTCTCCGTGTCTGGTGGCATGAGTTAATTTTTGAATTCCAAAGGTATTTGTGCTATTATCTCAACACAATCCCAGAAAGACGAAATTGCTGTAGACTAAGTCTCATTTCCACACAGTTAAGTGTTTAATCCCATAGGTGATTTGAACACAATGTGTCAGGACACTGCTGGACAGGATATGGAAGGCAGTTATTATCATAATTTCCAAGTGGACACACACACACACACACACACACACATAAATGGAAAATGACTTATTTCTATAAGTTAATGTCAAAGCATTAAAATAAAATTATCTTCATGATTCTAATAACTGTTTCATGCCTTTGAGATGAATTTTTCTTAAAGCAGCTCCCCTGCACTTTCAAATACTGCATACTTCATTTTATCAAAAAATACTTCTCTTACTGCCATATTTTGAAATCTGTGGATCATATTTTCATGTTAACCAGAATGCTGGCTTGTATTAACCTTTATCAAAAATGCAGTTACCTGGAAACATTTGGATCACTTTATATGTTTTTCATCACATTTGTATAGAATTAAGAACAATGCATGATGAGTTCTTTACATATTCACTCATTCAACTAATATTTATTGAGAATCTCTTTTATGTTAAGCATTGTTTTGTCTCCAGAGAGACAGCAGTGAACAAAGCTGTTAAAAATCTCTATCTTTGGGGCTTCCCTGGTAGTCCAGTAGTAGAGAGTCTGCCTTGCACAAGGGGCACTAGTTCAATTTCTGGCTTGCGAAGATCCCACTTGCCGAGAGCGGCTGGATTGGTGTGTCCAGTTACCAGCCTGCGCTGTGGAGCACATGTACCCAGAGCTGTTGCCTGCAACAAGAGAGCTGCTGCAATGGGAGGCCCACACGGGCCAAAGAATAAAGATGGATGAAACCAAATAAATAAAAAACCAATAAAAGTGGCCAAGAACGAAGAATGAGTATGATCTATGTTTAAAAAAAATCTCTATCGTCCCAGACTTGTTAGTTGTGAATGAAACAGAAAAATAAATGCTACAGTTAGTTAAAGCAGAGAAAGCTAGTTTTTATTCCATTGCTGTTTGCCCACAGAAAATAAATGCTACAGTTAGTTTCTCCGTGTCTGGTGGCATGAGTTAATTTTTGAATTCCAAAGGTATTTGTGCTATTATCTCAACACAATCCCAGAAAGACGAAATTGCTGTAGACTAAGTCTCATTTCCACACAGTTAAGTGTTTAATCCCATAGGTGATTTGAACACAATGTGTCAGGACACTGCTGGACAGGATATGGAAGGCAGTTATTATCAAAATTTTCCCAAGTGTACACACACACACACACACACACACACATAAATGGAAAATGACTTATTTCTATAAGTTAATGTCAAAGCATTAAAATAAAATTATCTTCATGATTCTAATAACTGTTTCATGCCTTTGAGATGAATTTTTCTTAAAGCAGCTCCCCTGCACTTTCAAATACTGCATACTTCATTTTATCAAAAAATACTTCTCTTACTGCCATATTTTGAAATCTGTGGATCATATTTTCATGTTAACCAGAATGCTGGCTTGTATTAACCTTTATCAAAAATGCAGTTACCTGGAAACATTTGGATCACTTTATATGTTTTTCATCACATTTGTATAGAATTAAGAACAATGCATGATGAGTTCTTTACATATTCACTCATTCAACTAATATTTATTGAGAATCTCTTTTATGTTAAGCATTGTTTTGTCTCCAGAGAGACAGCAGTGAACAAAGCTGTTAAAAATCTCTATCTTTGGGGCTTCCCTGGTAGTCCAGTAGTAGAGAGTCTGCCTTGCACAAGGGGCACTAGTTCAATTTCTGGCTTGCGAAGATCCCACTTGCCGCAGAGCGGCTGGATTGGTGTGTCCAGTTACCAGCCTGCGCTGTGGAGCACATGTACCCAGAGCTGTTGCCTGCAACAAGAGAGGCTGCTGCAATGGGAGGCCCACACAGGCCAAAGAATAAAGATGGATGAAACCAAATAAATAAAAAACCAATAAAAGTGGCCAAGAACGAAGAATGAGTATGATCTATGTTTAAAAAAAATCTCTATCGTCCCAGACTTGTTAGTTTGTGGAATGAAACATACAGGAAATTTTAATCAGCAAGATATTTACTCTATTAAAAGATGAGGAACATTTTGGAGAAAAACAAAATAAGTGGATAGGAACAACTGGCAACCACAAGCCTCACTAAAAAGGTGATGTTTGGGCCAGGATTTAGGAAGGAAGTTGGCAAGCCTCATAAATACCTTAGTAAAATGCATTTTAGGCAGAAAGAAGAGCAAATACAAAGCTGGGAACATGCCTGACAAGCTCAGAGAACAACAAATGAAATACTGAAAGCTTTGACTGTAGCAGATTGCATGAGGGTGAGAGTATTGCAAATTGAGTCCAGAAAAGATAAAGTGCAAGATGCAACAGATGTTGTAGGGCTGAGTGGGCACACACAGACACCTAAGCTTTGATCCTGTGTGACATCAGAGTTGGATAGTATGAATATCATTAGAGGGCTTTCAGCAAAGAAATGGTGTGTTTTCACTTATGTTTTGAAAGAATCATGTTCTCTGCTCTGTTGACAAGAGGTAAGAGGGCTATGGAGGAAGCCAGGAGTTCAGTTCAAAAGCTCTATCAATGGCAGTGTTTTCCCACATGTTACCTAAGGGCTTTCCAGGTGACACTAGTGGTACAGAACCCATCTGCCAATGCAGGAGACACAGAAGAGTCAGGCCTGATCCCTGGGTCAGGAAGAACCCCCCTGGAGAAGGAAATGGCAACCCACTCTAGTATTCCTGCGTAGAAAATCCCATGGACAGAGGAGCCTGGAGGGCTACAGTCCACAGAGTAACCAAGAGTTGAACACAACTAAGCACGCATGCATGCACACTTATCTAGAAATAATGGCTTGCGAAGATCCCACTTGCCGAGAGCGGCTGGATTGGTGTGTCCAGTTACCAGCCTGCGCTGTGGAGCACATGTACCCAGAGCTGTTGCCTGCAACAAGAGAGGCTGCTGCAATGGGAGGCCCACACAGGCCAAAGAATAAAGATGGATGAAACCAAATAAATAAAAAACCAATAAAAGTGGCCAAGAACGAAGAATGAGTATGATCTATGTTTAAAAAAAATCTCTATCGTCCCAGACTTGTTAGTTTGTGGAATGAAACATACAGGAAATTTTAATCAGCAAGATATTTACTCTATTAAAAGATGAGGAACATTTTGGAGAAAAACAAAATAAGTGGATAGGAACAACTGGCAACCACAAGCCTCACTAAAAAGGTGATGTTTGGGCCAGGATTTAGGAAGGAAGTTGGCAAGCCTCATAAATACCTTAGTAAAATGCATTTTAGGCAGAAAGAAGAGCAAATACAAAGCTGGGAACATGCCTGACAAGCTCAGAGAACAACAAATGAAATACTGAAAGCTTTGACTGTAGCAGATTGCATGAGGGTGAGAGTATTGCAAATTGAGTCCAGAAAAGATAAAGTGCAAGATGCAACAGATGTTGTAGGGCTGAGTGGGCACACACAGACACCTAAGCTTTGATCCTGTGTGACATCAGAGTTGGATAGTATGAATATCATTAGAGGGCTTTCAGCAAAGAAATGGTGTGTTTTCACTTATGTTTTGAAAGAATCATGTTCTCTGCTCTGTTGACAAGAGGTAAGAGGGCTATGGAGGAAGCCAGGAGTTCAGTTCAAAAGCTCTATCAATGGCAGTGTTTTCCCACATGTTACCTAAGGGCTTTCCAGGTGACACTAGTGGTACAGAACCCATCTGCCAATGCAGGAGACACAGAAGAGTCAGGCCTGATCCCTGGGTCAGGAAGAACCCCCCTGGAGAAGGAAATGGCAACCCACTCTAGTATTCCTGCGTAGAAAATCCCATGGACAGAGGAGCCTGGAGGGCTACAGTCCACAGAGTAACCAAGAGTTGAACACAACTAAGCACGCATGCATGCACACTTATTTATAAATAATTTGGGATTAAGGAAAAATGATTGTTGTCCATGCATAACTAGAAGAAGGCATTGTGGAATGTAGTCACATTCTAATCCCTGGAACCTGTGTTTATTGCTTTCATTGGAAAGAGAGTCTTTGTAGAGCTAAATAAATTGAGGATCTTGAGATGAGAAGATAATCTTGTACCATCCAGGCAGGCCTTAAATTCAGTGGCAAGTATGCTCATGAAACATACAGAGACTATGCATAGGAGAAGGTTATGGAGCCACAGACCTGGGAGTACCAGCTCTCGTCAGTGGAAGCTGGAAGAGGCTGGAAATAGATGCTCTCCTAGAGCCTCTATAGAAGAGATAATCCTGCCAATACCTTAGGTTCATACTCTGGCCTTAAGGAATGTAAAAGAACAAATTTCTATTGTTTCAAGCTACCCAATTTGTGGTAATTTATTATGGCAGCCACAGAAAAGTAATAGAAAATTCAAATTTAAGTACTTAATGGGTAAATATTGTTTAACTCTAAGAAATACTATATACTTATATATGTAACATATAATACATTTAACACTTCAAGTATTCCCAGCCAGTATGATTGTTTCTGTTGGATGCACAGAATATGGCTACATTCCTATGAAATTTGCTTACATTATGGCATGACTCTTAACACACCAAACATAGTGTTAAACATCAGAGGAGTTAAGTACTTATAATGGATCTGTCTCTCTTATGGTAAAATATATATTATATAATGTACCATTTTAACCATTTTAAGTGTACATTTTTGTGACATTAAGTACATTGACATTGTTGTATGCTTGTCATATCATCTACTTCCATTACATCATCTCAAACTGAAATTTGGTATCTATTTTAAAAAATAGATTTTATTTAAAACCTCCCACTTCCTCAGCCTTGGGTAATCACCATTTGATTTCCTGTCTACACTAGTGGTACAGAACCCATCTGCCAATGCAGGAGACACAGAAGAGTCAGGCCTGATCCCTGGGTCAGGAAGAACCCCCCTGGAGAAGGAAATGGCAACCCACTCTAGTATTCCTGCGTAGAAAATCCCATGGACAGAGGAGCCTGGAGGGCTACAGTCCACAGAGTAACCAAGAGTTGAACACAACTAAGCACGCATGCATGCACACTTATTTATAAATAATTTGGGATTAAGGAAAAATGATTGTTGTCCATGCATAACTAGAAGAAGGCATTGTGGAATGTAGTCACATTCTAATCCCTGGAACCTGTGTTTATTGCTTTCATTGGAAAGAGAGTCTTTGTAGAGCTAAATAAATTGAGGATCTTGAGATGAGAAGATAATCTTGTACCATCCAGGCAGGCCTTAAATTCAGTGGCAAGTATGCTCATGAAACATACAGAGACTATGCATAGGAGAAGGTTATGGAGCCACAGACCTGGGAGTACCAGCTCTCGTCAGTGGAAGCTGGAAGAGGCTGGAAATAGATGCTCTCCTAGAGCCTCTATAGAAGAGATAATCCTGCCAATACCTTAGGTTCATACTCTGGCCTTAAGGAATGTAAAAGAACAAATTTCTATTGTTTCAAGCTACCCAATTTGTGGTAATTTATTATGGCAGCCACAGAAAAGTAATAGAAAATTCAAATTTAAGTACTTAATGGGTAAATATTGTTTAACTCTAAGAAATACTATATACTTATATATGTAACATATAATACATTTAACACTTCAAGTATTCCCAGCCAGTATGATTGTTTCTGTTGGATGCACAGAATATGGCTACATTCCTATGAAATTTGCTTACATTATGGCATGACTCTTAACACACCAAACATAGTGTTAAACATCAGAGGAGTTAAGTACTTATAATGGATCTGTCTCTCTTATGGTAAAATATATATTATATAATGTACCATTTTAACCATTTTAAGTGTACATTTTTGTGACATTAAGTACATTGACATTGTTGTATGCTTGTCATATCATCTACTTCCATTACATCATCTCAAACTGAAATTTGGTATCTATTTTAAAAAATAGATTTTATTTAAAACTCTCTTTTTCCCACTTCCTCAGCCTTGGGTAATCACCATTTGATTTCCTGTCTGCATTTAAGGATTCCAGTATTTCACATAAATGGAAGTATACAATATGTGTCCTTTTGTGTCTGGCTTTCTTCACATAACACAGTGTTTTCAAGGTTTATTTGTGTTGTAGCGTGTATCAGAATTTCTTTCCTTTTTAGTTACTGATGGATCTCGTAACAAGATGCTGAATGAGACTTTCTTTTTAACCTGGTAATTTTGTCAGAGTCTTACAGCTAAAAATTAGAGTCCCACAGCTGGTGTGGCCAGCTGACACATCCCTTCAGGATTTAGTAAGAGACTATAGAATTAGCCTTGCTATTACTATATCAACATTACCATGACTTTCCATACTGGTCTCGATTTTCATATTCAGAGTTCTGTATGTTTAATAACAGGGTGTTTGGGTTAATTGGTTTTGGGAATTGTTGTGGCCTTTCTCTCTCTTCTGTGTGCTTGTGCTCATGCAACCCCATGTGACGCCAAGTAGGTTGTCAAGAAAATCCCTTGTGAATATCAGTAATGGCTGTGACATGGATAGAACAGAAATCTGTTCTCAAGTTGGATTTTGGTAGCAAGCTTGTGATTTGTTCTCTGTATACTTGAGTAGAAGAAGACAGCAGAAGTATGAGAGGTTGAGAGAGAAGATAAAGTGTGAAGCATTGTCCTTCTCATCATGTGGTGAATCAAGGGTATGTAAACTTAAGGTGGCTGTCACAAAAATCTGAAGTTTGATGCATCTTGTAAGACCTGACCTAGAGGGAAGGCTTCCAGGTAAGGAAAAGAATCAAGAGGTCATGGGGGGCTTCCCTGGTGGTCCAGTGGGTAAGGACACCGCCTTGCACTGCAAGGGGCACTGGTTCAATCCCTGGCCTGGGAAGATCCCACGTGCCGCGGAGTGGCTGGACCGATGTGTCCAATTACCGAGCTGGAGCTCTGGAGTGCATGTGCCCAGAGCCGGTGCTCTGCGACAACAGAGGTCACCGCGATGGGAGGCCCACAGGGGCCAAAGAACAAAGATGGATGAAAATAGACAAATGAAAGACCAATAGAAGTGGCCCACCTGCCCCCTCTTACTCCTCAACCCCCCCCCCCACAAAAAAAAATAGAAAAAGAAGAAAAGAGGCCATGGGGCAGAATTTTGTTGAGGGTAGTTGAAGTTATCCAGAAGTGACAAATGAGATCACATCTCCCTTCCTGGTGAATATGCAGAAGGGAGATCTCTGCTGCGTACCTGGAAACTCTCTTCCACACTCCATGCAGCAGCTGACTAGTCTGTCTCACAGAAGATATCAATAACCTGTGAATGTGAGTAAAATAAAACCACAACACGAAAAAACAAAAGAAAAAAACCCAAACAAACCTGGTTTGTCTTCTCCGTGATTCAACAGTGACCACAGTACACATTTAATGGGATTGACTATATAGGAGGTTTACCTATCTGGATGGCACTAAAAAAACAGAATAGGAGGTATGCGTTAGGAAATATAATAGAATGAATTAGCCTCCATAATTGTGAGGTCTGGCTGTTCTGAATCCTGCAGGTCAGCTGTTGGGAAGAGCAGACTGAACCACTTGGGCACCAATTAAAGCTGGATCCACAAGTTAAATTGCTTCTTAAAAGAAGCCCCAGTTCTTATAAGGCCTTTTAATTGGTTTAATTGATTCAGGTCCAACCATGTTATATAGGTTAGTTTTGCCTACTTAAACTGATTATGGACTTTAACCACATCTGTAAAACACTGTGCAACACCTAGATTAGTGTTTGATTAAATAACTGGTGACTATAATTTAACCAAGTTGACACATAAAACAGGTCATGATTGCATCAATAGGATAAGACACCTAAGAATAAGACAAAAAAGGCAATAACAAAACTGGCCATCACAGGAGGTTCCAAAAAGTAGGTTACCATGTTCTCAGAGTGCCTTAGACATATAGATTTGGGGCATAAACAAGAATATAAGAGACTTTCCTGGTAGTCCAGTGGTAAGGCTCTGAGCTCCCAATGCAGGCGGCCTGGGTTCGATCCCTGATCAGGTAACTGTATCCCACATGCCAGAATTTAGACCCCGTGCTGCCAGATAAAGAAACAAATAATATATTTTTAAATTAAAATTTGAAATGCTAGCACATTGACTTAATCTTTTCTTTTACCTAAAGGTGATTTGGAGATTAAAGGCATCTTGTCGAAATGACTATTGCACTTAATATTAAAAGAGGCCATGGGGCAGAATTTTGTTGAGGGTAGTTGAAGTTATCCAGAAGTGACAAATGAGATCACATCTCCCTTCCTGGTGAATATGCAGAAGGGAGATCTCTGCTGCGTACCTGGAAACTCTCTTCCACACTCCATGCAGCAGCTGACTAGTCTGTCTCACAGAAGATATCAATAACCTGTGAATGTGAGTAAAATAAAACCACAACACGAAAAACGAAAAAAAAAACCCAAACAAACCTGGTTTGTCTTCTCCGTGATTCAACAGTGACCACAGTACACATTTAATGGGATTGACTATATAGGAGGTTTACCTATCTGGATGGCACTAAAAAAACAGAATAGGAGGTATGCGTTAGGAAATATAATAGAATGAATTAGCCTCCATAATTGTGAGGTCTGGCTGTTCTGAATCCTGCAGGTCAGCTGTTGGGAAGAGCAGACTGAACCACTTGGGCACCAATTAAAGCTGGATCCACAAGTTAAATTGCTTCTTAAAAGAAGCCCCAGTTCTTATAAGGCCTTTTAATTGGTTTAATTGATTCAGGTCCAACCATGTTATATAGGTTAGTTTTGCCTACTTAAACTGATTATGGACTTTAACCACATCTGTAAAACACTGTGCAACACCTAGATTAGTGTTTGATTAAATAACTGGTGACTATAATTTAACCAAGTTGACACATAAAACAGGTCATGATTGCATCAATAGGATAAGACACCTAAGAATAAGACAAAAAAGGCAATAACAAAACTGGCCATCACAGGAGGTTCCAAAAAGTAGGTTACCATGTTCTCAGAGTGCCTTAGACATATAGATTTGGGGCATAAACAAGAATATAAGAGACTTTCCTGGTAGTCCAGTGGTAAGGCTCTGAGCTCCCAATGCAGGCGGCCTGGGTTCGATCCCTGATCAGGTAACTGTATCCCACATGCCAGAATTTAGACCCCGTGCTGCCAGATAAAGAAACAAATAATATATTTTTAAATTAAAATTTGAAATGCTAGCACATTGACTTAATCTTTTCTTTTACCTAAAGGTGATTTGGAGATTAAGGCATCTGTCAAACTTTGCCTTAAAAGTATGTCATTTAAAGATTTACTGAACATGCACTATAGGATATACTGTTCACTCTAATTTAGATAGATCACAGAATGAAACAAATGTCCTTGTTTGTAATTATGGATATTGCACTGTGATGAGAGAAGATAATAATAAATAATACACACAAAAATTTGTAAATTGTGACTTCTCTGGTAGTCCAGTGGTTATGAATCTGCCTGCTCGTGTAGGAGACATGAGTTTGACCTCTGCTATGGAAAGATTCCACCTACCACAGGGTAACTCAGTCTGTGCTCCACAGCTATTGAACCTGCTTGTGACAACTACTGAAGCCTGTGTGACCTAGCACCTGTGCTCTATGTCAAGAGAAGCTACTGCAAGGAGAAGCCCATGCACCACAACTAAAAAGTAGCCTTGGCTGCCACAACTAGAGAAAGCCTGTGTGTAGCAAGTGAGACACAGCACAGCCAAAAAGAAATTAATTACAAAAATAAACTGCAGAGCTTCCCTGGTCGTGCAGTGGGTAGAGAGTCCACCTTGCAGTGCAATGGGCACCAGCTCAACCCCTGACGCAGGAAGATCCCACATGCCCAGGAGCAACTGGGCCAGTGTGTCCAATTATGAGCCAGCACTCTGGAGCACATGAGTCCAGAGCCGGTGCTCTGCCATGAGAGAGGCCACTGCAACGGGAAGCCCACACATGCCAAAAGAATAAAGACGAATGAAAAATAAATGCCAGCTTAGAGGCAAAAAAAAAAAAACAAAAAAAACAAAAAAAAACCCTGCAGATACAAATAAGACAAGATTGCAGTCATTTACAAAATAAGTAAGTTGCATTTTTTTGTTGGAGATGAAAAATGCTATAACAAAAAAGAATACTGCAGCAGGAGGGAAATCAGGTATTTGATAGGGAGAGCAGTTTCGTTTTTAAACAGACTAATTAAGGTGGACCTCAATGAGAGGATGAAGTTTAAGCAAAGACTTAGTGGTATTCGGTCAAACAATGTTCCAGGAAGATGAAACAGCTTTGAAAAATCCTGTGAAAGGAGCATGACTATCATGTTGATGGGAGAACAAGGAAGTCAGGAAGACAATGGTGGGAGCGGAGAGCATATGTGTAAACAGGGCGAGGAGTGGAAGGTTGAGATGATGTGGTCATTTTAGGTCATTGTAAGAGCATTGACTCTATTAGAGAGTTTTGACCAGAGTAATGACATTAGCATAGTATGGTTGAAAGCTGTGACTGGGAAACATATACAGTATTTTGTGTTTATACGCCCTCACTCCCTCCTTTAGGAGGTCCTTACAGAACCTAGTCTGTAAACTGGTTGTATACACATTACTAGAGTCAAAGAGCAAACCAGTATTCTTGCAGGAATTCAAGAGCTTTTTGCTTCCAAATTTTCCAATTTAATTCTCTGACAAGATGGATCCATTGAGTATCTAAGGGACTTTAATTCTTTATCTATACTAGACACCAGTATTCCTTATGTTGTTGGTGTTTAGTAACAAAGTGGTATCCCATGCTTTTGCAACTCCACGGAGTGTAGCCTGGCAGGATCCTGTATCCATGGGATTTCCAAGGCAAGAATACTGTAGTGGGTTGCATTTCCTTCTCCAGGAGATCTTCCCAACCCAGTGATCAAACCCATATCTCCTGCATTGGCAGGTGGATTGTTTACTGTTGACCCACCAGGTAAAGCATCAGCTTGTGAGCACGATCCCACATGCCCAGGAGCAACTGGGCCAGTGTGTCCAATTATGAGCCAGCACTCTGGAGCACATGAGTCCAGAGCCGGTGCTCTGCCATGAGAGAGGCCACTGCAACGGGAAGCCCACACATGCCAAAAGAATAAAGACGAATGAAAAATAAATGCCAGCTTAGAGGCAAAAAAAAAAACAAAAAAAAACCCTGCAGATACAAATAAGACAAGATTGCAGTCATTTACAAAATAAGTAAGTTGCATTTTTTTGTTGGAGATGAAAAATGCTATAACAAAAAAGAATACTGCAGCAGGAGGGAAATCAGGTATTTGATAGGGAGAGCAGTTTCGTTTTTAAACAGACTAATTAAGGTGGACCTCAATGAGAGGATGAAGTTTAAGCAAAGACTTAGTGGTATTCGGTCAAACAATGTTCCAGGAAGATGAAACAGCTTTGAAAAATCCTGTGAAAGGAGCATGACTATCATGTTGATGGGAGAACAAGGAAGTCAGGAAGACAATGGTGGGAGCGGAGAGCATATGTGTAAACAGGGCGAGGAGTGGAAGGTTGAGATGATGTGGTCATTTTAGGTCATTGTAAGAGCATTGACTCTATTAGAGAGTTTTGACCAGAGTAATGACATTAGCATAGTATGGTTGAAAGCTGTGACTGGGAAACATATACAGTATTTTGTGTTTATACGCCCTCACTCCCTCCTTTAGGAGGTCCTTACAGAACCTAGTCTGTAAACTGGTTGTATACACATTACTAGAGTCAAAGAGCAAACCAGTATTCTTGCAGGAATTCAAGAGCTTTTTGCTTCCAAATTTTCCAATTTAATTCTCTGACAAGATGGATCCATTGAGTATCTAAGGGACTTTAATTCTTTATCTATACTAGACACCAGTATTCCTTATGTTGTTGGTGTTTAGTAACAAAGTGGTATCCCATGCTTTTGCAACTCCACGGAGTGTAGCCTGGCAGGATCCTGTATCCATGGGATTTCCAAGGCAAGAATACTGTAGTGGGTTGCATTTCCTTCTCCAGGAGATCTTCCCAACCCAGTGATCAAACCCATATCTCCTGCATTGGCAGGTGGATTGTTTACTGTTGACCCACCAGGTAAAGACAACTCAGCTTGTGAGCACGATTAGGGGGACACAACTTTCATGTAAAGAGCTATTAAAGTGTTTATAAGAACTCTAACTCTGGCTGGAAAGAGTGAAAGTTCCTGCAGAATTAAAGGATGCTGAGGATAAGTGGCCTATTTGGGGATTCTTGATTTGTGTAAAGCCCCTGAATGGTTTAGGGACAAGAGGAATCTCCCGTACCCACCCTTGGATTCACAGTGCATCCCTAAATGTCAGCATGGTGGTGACAAGGCTGCTGCAGCCCAGCTGACCTTTGACTTTGAGGATACTCCACATAGAACCAAAAAGAAGTATCAAAAGATGGAAGTAGGACTTAATGCTTTCACCCCTTGGCTCTTGCTCTCAAGATCAACTGTGATTAAGATGTCGAGTTCTTATTTTCACTAAGCCATCTCCAGTTTGGCAGTCAGAGCTTGGGGACACTTTGTAACCTATTTGCAGAGCCAAACTGGAGATGTGTATACACTGCGAATAGAAAATGCATATAGCATCTGCCTGGCTTGTAAGATGGGTGGGTGAATTTCACCGTAATAACAAAGATTTTCTGAAATCATTTCTGTCATTGGAAATTAAGAGCTTCCACATTAAACTGGTTAAGAATTATAAACTAGATTAGAGTTTTTCATGTGTCTTTAGGACTTAAAGGTTGGGCACGCCTCTGTAGAGATGTTTATTGGAGGTCCTTACAGAACCTAGTCTGTAAACTGGTTGTATACACATTACTAGAGTCAAAGAGCAAACCAGTATTCTTGCAGGAATTCAAGAGCTTTTTGCTTCCAAATTTTCCAATTTAATTCTCTGACAAGATGGATCCATTGAGTATCTAAGGGACTTTAATTCTTTATCTATACTAGACACCAGTATTCCTTATGTTGTTGGTGTTTAGTAACAAAGTGGTATCCCATGCTTTTGCAACTCCACGGAGTGTAGCCTGGCAGGATCCTGTATCCATGGGATTTCCAAGGCAAGAATACTGTAGTGGGTTGCATTTCCTTCTCCAGGAGATCTTCCCAACCCAGTGATCAAACCCATATCTCCTGCATTGGCAGGTGGATTGTTTACTGTTGACCCACCAGGTAAAGACAACTCAGCTTGTGAGCACGATTAGGGGGACACAACTTTCATGTAAAGAGCTATTAAAGTGTTTATAAGAACTCTAACTCTGGCTGGAAAGAGTGAAAGTTCCTGCAGAATTAAAGGATGCTGAGGATAAGTGGCCTATTTGGGGATTCTTGATTTGTGTAAAGCCCCTGAATGGTTTAGGGACAAGAGGAATCTCCGTACCCACCCTTGGATTCACAGTGCATCCCTACATGTCAGCGTGGTGGTGACAAGGCTGCTGCAGCCCAGCTGACCTTTGACTTTGAGGATACTCCACATAGAACCAAAAAGAAGTATCAAAAGATGGAAGTAGGACTTAATGCTTTCACCCCTTGGCTCTTGCTCTCAAGATCAACTGTGATTAAGATGTCGAGTTCTTATTTTCACTAAGCCATCTCCAGTTTGGCAGTCAGAGCTTGGGGACACTTTGTAACCTATTTGCAGAGCCAAACTGGAGATGTGTATACACTGCGAATAGAAAATGCATATAGCATCTGCCTGGCTTGTAAGATGGGTGGGTGAATTTCACCGTAATAACAAAGATTTTCTGAAATCATTTCTGTCATTGGAAATTAAGAGCTTCCACATTAAACTGGTTAAGAATTATAAACTAGATTAGAGTTTTTCATGTGTCTTTAGGACTTAAAGGTTGGGCACGCCTCTGTAGAGATGTTTATTTACAAGCTTGACAAAAACTCTTCTTCTGAACCAATCTGATAGAATACTTCAAACATCTTAAACTTTTAATGAAGATCAACTTATTCTAAAATTACTAGCCTGAAGAAGACCGTGTATAAGCAATGGAAGAATCCAACTAAAACAAGAAAATGGAAAGCAAACCTTCACAACTGGGCCCTGGTCCCAGTACAGTTTCTTTTCTCCATTAAAACTCAGCACAAAATTTACTGGCAGAAATGTTTGTGTGCTACAGTTGCAGCATATTTCATATACGAGACCACTTGCTTAACTTTAAACTGTGAAACTCTAAGTTCATATTATTTAGAAATTTTTGTGGTGCATGTATGTGAGCTTACATTGGGTTGCCCATTAACTCAGAAAATAATACTTTTTAAGTTTTCAGAAAAATGAGCTTTTCTCTTTTTTAGATGATAGGTCAAATTTTTATAAGTAATTTTATTTTGGATTACAGAATAAATGTCAATCTTTAAAAAGATTGTTTTTAAGCATTGATTTCTCCTTGATCTAGGAAAGAATAAAGGACAAAGAGAAAAATCATAAAAAGCATACCAATATAGCATCCAGCAGTTAGAAAAAAGATTTAAACTAACTGCAACCATTTTTTTTTTCAGTGTGGCTCAAATTACTGGGGAAGAATAAAGGAATTGTTCATGCATTATTGCCTGAGCGATGGTCCATATATGATGCCCTCTGCTCTAGCCCAGGCAGGCATGATTAAATGGTGTTTGTTCTTTTAGCTGTATGGTACTTGAGAATGTCATAATCATTATGTGGATACTAGGACTTCCATCCGTTTTCACTGCCTTCCCCACTGCTGCCCCCCGCCAAAATGAAAAGCTAAACTCTGTCACCTGGGGGTAGTTATAATAATCACAGCTGCTGATCTTGCCAAAGGCAGGAACAGAAGTGGATCAAGGAAAATGTGACCCCATGTACATGACTCCAGCACCGGTGGTGACAGCTAATGGTATCACTGCCGGAGGAAAATGAGTCCCCTGACTAAACTCACCCTGATTTGTTATCTGATTAAAAAATGTCTGGTGGAGGGAAGAGGCAACATTGGTGGGTATACTTGGCTGTTACACATAAATTTGATGATTGAGAATTGAAAATGACCCTTGAGATGCTATAGACAGTGGGATTTCACATATACTTTAGAATACACTATATATATATATATATTTTAAACCTTTATTTTACTTTTAACTTTTACAGAGTTTTGTTGTTCACAGACATGCATGTTCTCAGATTAGTCACATGTATATCCCCCCCTTCCCTCCCCTCCCAACCATCACACAGCACCCCTGAAGGATCCCCTTTTCTCACAGAGCAATGACTAGAGCTATTTTCTTCACTTATGATAGTACAGGCCTTCATGCTACTTCCCTTACGCCTCTCACCCACTGTTCCTTCCCCAAAATGTCCATATGTCCACTGTCCATGTCTGTCTTTCTGTCGCTTCACTGCATGTGCCATCATCACCATCCTACTAGATTCCATATATATGTGTTAATATACTGTATTTGTCCTTCTCTTTCTGACTGACTTCACTTTTTAGGATACGTTCTAGATCCAGCCACCTCATGAGGGCTGATTCTTCTGCATTTCTCTTTACAGCTGTGTAGTATTCCATTGTATATATGTACCAGAGCTTTTGGATCCATTCGTTCGTCGATGGGCATCTAGGTTCCTTCCATGTTCTAGCTATTGTATAGAGAGCTGCAATGAACATTGGGGTACAGGTGCTTCTTTCAGTTTTGATTTCATCAGGGTATAAGCCTAAGAGTGGGATTGCTGGGTCATATGGTGCTTCTATTTTTAGTTTTTTAAGAAATCTCCAGACTGTCTTCCATAGAGGCTGTATCAATTTACACTCCCACCAGCAATGCAGGAGTGTTCCCTTTTCTCCGCAGCCTCTCCAACATTTATTGTCTGTCGATTTGTGGATGATGGCCATTCTGACGGGTGTGAGGTGACATCTCATTGTAGTTTTGATTTGCATTTCTCTAATTATTAGTGAAGTTGAGCATCGTTTCATGTGCTTTTGGGCCATCTGTATGTCATCGTTGGAGAGGTGTCTGTTTAGGTCCTTTTCCCATTTTTTGATTGGGTTGTTCGTTTTTCCAGTGCTGAGTTGTCTGAGTTGCTTGTAGATTTTGGAGATTAATTCTTTGTCTGTTGTTTCATTTGCTATGATTTTCTCCCACTCTGTGGGCTGTCTGTTCAGCTTTTTTGTAATTTCTTTAGCTGTACAAAAGCTTTTAAGTTTCATGAGGTCCCACATGTTCATTTGTCTTTTTAGTTCCACTATTCTAGTAGGTGGGTCAGAAAAGATCTTGCTTTGATTGATGTCCTTGAGGGTTTTGCCTATATTCTCCTCTAAGAGTTTGATGGTTTCTGGCCTTACATTTAAGTCTTTAATCCATTTTGAGTTGATCTTTGTGTATGGTGTCAGGGTATGTTCCAACTTCATTTTCTTGCATGTAGCTGTCCAATTTTCCCAGCACCATTTGTTGAAGAGGCTGTCTTTGTCCCATTTTATATGTTCACCTCCTTTGTCAAAAATAAGGTGCCCATAGGTGCGTGGCTTTATCTCTGGGTTCTCGATCTTGTTCCATTGGTCGATATTTCTGTTTTTGTGCCAATACCATACTGTCTTGATGACTGCTGCTTTGTAGGATACGTTCTAGATCCAGCCACCTCATGAGGGCTGATTCTTCTGCATTTCTCTTTACAGCTGTGTAGTATTCCATTGTATATATGTACCAGAGCTTTTGGATCCATTCGTTCGTCGATGGGCATCTAGGTTCCTTCCATGTTCTAGCTATTGTATAGAGAGCTGCAATGAACATTGGGGTACAGGTGCTTCTTTCAGTTTTGATTTCATCAGGGTATAAGCCTAAGAGTGGGATTGCTGGGTCATATGGTGCTTCTATTTTTAGTTTTTTAAGAAATCTCCAGACTGTCTTCCATAGAGGCTGTATCAATTTACACTCCCACCAGCAATGCAGGAGTGTTCCCTTTTCTCCGCAGCCTCTCCAACATTTATTGTCTGTCGATTTGTGGATGATGGCCATTCTGACGGGTGTGAGGTGACATCTCATTGTAGTTTTGATTTGCATTTCTCTAATTATTAGTGAAGTTGAGCATCGTTTCATGTGTTTTTGGGCCATCTGTATGTCATCGTTGGAGAGGTGTCTGTTTAGGTCCTTTTCCCATTTTTTGATTGGGTTGTTCGTTTTTCCAGTGCTGAGTTGTCTGAGTTGCTTGTAGATTTTGGAGATTAATTCTTTGTCTGTTGTTTCATTTGCTATGATTTTCTCCCACTCTGTGGGCTGTCTGTTCAGCTTTTTTGTAATTTCTTTAGCTGTACAAAAGCTTTTAAGTTTCATGAGGTCCCACATGTTCATTTGTCTTTTTAGTTCCACTATTCTAGTAGGTGGGTCAGAAAAGATCTTGCTTTGATTGATGTCCTTGAGGGTTTTGCCTATATTCTCCTCTAAGAGTTTGATGGTTTCTGGCCTTACATTTAAGTCTTTAATCCATTTTGAGTTGATCTTTGTGTATGGTGTCAGGGTATGTTCCAACTTCATTTTCTTGCATGTAGCTGTCCAATTTTCCCAGCACCATTTGTTGAAGAGGCTGTCTTTGTCCCATTTTATATGTTCACCTCCTTTGTCAAAAATAAGGTGCCCATAGGTGCGTGGCTTTATCTCTGGGTTCTCGATCTTGTTCCATTGGTCGATATTTCTGTTTTTGTGCCAATACCATACTGTCTTGATGACTGTTGCTTTGTAGTAGAGTCTGAAGTTGGGGAGGCTGATCCCCCCAGCTCCATTCTTCTTCCTGAGGATTGCTTTGGCTATTCGAGGCCTTTTGTGTTTCCATATGAACTGTGTTATTCTTTGGTCTAGTTCTGTGAAGAATGTTATTGGAAGTTTGATAGGGATCGCATTGAATCTATAGATGACATTTGGTAGTATGGTCATTTTCACAATATTGATTCTCCCGACCCAGGAACACGGAATATTTCTCCATCTGTTTAACTCTTCTTTAATGTCTCTCATGAGTGTCTTGTAATTTTCTGTGTACAGTTCTTTTGTTTCTTTGGGTAGGTTTATTCCTAGATATTTGATTCTTTTGGTTGCGATGGTGAAGGGGATTGCCTCTTTGATTTCATTTTCTGATTTTTCATTGTTTGTGTATAGGAATGCCAGTGATTTCTGTATATTGATTTTGTATCCTGCAACTTTGCTCAATTCGCTGATTAACTCTAGTAGTTTTGTAATAGTGTCTTTGGGATTTTCTATGTATAATATCATGTCATCTGCAAATAGAGAGAGTTTGACTTCTTCTTTTCCAATCTGGATTCCTTTGATTTCTTTCTCTTCTCTTATTGCTATTGCTAGAACTTCCAGGACTATGTTGAATAGTAGTGGTGAAAGTGGACACCCTTGTCTTGTTCCTGATCTTAGAGGGAATGCTTTGAGTTTTTCACCATTGAGGATAATGTTCGCTGTGGGCTTCTCATATGGCTTTCACTATGTTAAGATAAGTTCCTTCTATGCCCATTTTTTGAAGAGTTTTTATCATAAATGGATGCTGTACTTTGTCAAAGGCTTTTTCTGCATCTATTGAGATGATCATGTGATTTTTGTCTTTCAATTTGTTGATATGGTGTATCACATTGATTGATTTGCGAATGTTGAAGAATCCTTGCATGCCTGGGATGAACCCAACTTGATCGTGATGAATGAGCTTTTTGATGTGTTGCTGAATTCTGTTTGCTAGGATTTTGTTGAGGATTTTGGCATCTAGATTCATCAGTGAAATTGGCCTATAATTTTCTTTTTTTGTGTTGTCTTTGCCTGGTTTGGGTATCAGGGTGATGGTGGCCTCGTAGAATGTATTTGGAAGTGTTCCTTCCTAGGAGGTTGGATCTGATCACAGAGAGGACACCCCACATCGAAGAACAAAGGAGAAGCCGCATCAAGACGGTAGGAGGGGTGCAATCGCACTTTTAAAAGTCAAACCTCATACCCGCCGGAGAGGCTGGGCGGGCCAAAGCCGCAAAGCCTGTTGCAGATCAAAACCCGGTGAGGAGCACTAACACCCACAAGGGACTGAGTCAGACCTGCTTTGGAGGGTCCAGGTGCCCCTTGAGCTAGAAGTGCCCTTGAGCAGGCCTCGGAAGGGCGGCACTCAGTTCCCTTTGGAGGAGGTTACCATTAACCCGATCACAGAGTCGCCGAAGAGGACTGGAAAGTCTCTGCGCACTGTGATCCGGGAGAGAGGAATAGCGATCCCACATGAGACTGAGCCAGACTCACCTCTGAGTAACCTGACGTCTCCGCGGTGGCGGGGTCGACGGTGGCCTGCAGCAGGGTCGGGGGCACTGTGGAAGTGCTTCCCATAGAGCGTGTGGGAATAAATCCGCTGTGAGACAGACGCCATTTTCCCTACTGTAGTTTGGCTGCTGGTCAAACTGCAGGGCTGCTGGTCAAGCTACAGGAGGGAACTTAGCTCCACCCAGCAAGAAAAGGGATTTGGATTAAGAAACTCCCAGGGCCAGCCTGGGCGGGTCTTTTAATTCTGGAATAGGCCAAAACAAGCAGTCAAAGAGGTCTTCAGATCCAACCACTGCCAGAGGCAAGAAAAAGACTGATAATTCCTGAACAGTCAGCAAGAGACAGAAGAACATAAACACTATTTTCACGTTTTGTCTGAAGCTGGAGTTACTGCTGGACTTTAAAATTTCATTTTTTGTATTGTATTACTTTGTTTCAATTTTTTTTTTCTTCTCTTTTTTCCAAACCCACTCAGTGCACCCACCGCTTTTTTTTTTTTTTTCTTTTCTTGGGGGGGTATGGGAGAGAGAGTGGGTGTGTTCATTTCCTTCACTGAATTCTATTGAAGCTACTAATCTTATCAGTAAGACTGAATATATTCAAGTTTACATAAATTTTTTTTTTTTTCTTTTTCCTTTTAAACCACACATTTTATTTTGGTATAAACTTCTGGTTCCCCATTGGCCTTTTAAGGTTCTGTGGGGGTTATGTTTGCTTTTATTATTTTTGCTTTGTTTTTCTATATTTTTCTATAAAATTTAGATCTTTTAATTTTTAATAATTTTTTCATTTGTACTACTACCTCCTCTATAATTCTTTGCTTTCTCTGAAGCTCCTTTCCTATACCACTAAATTCTAATACATACAAATCTTTATCTCCCTATATTTAACTTTGCAATATTATTCTATATTTCTCTTCTATCCTCCCTTTCTCTTTTTCCCTTTCCCCACTATATTTCTTAGTCTGTTCTGTCCTCATTGCCTTATCCCCAACGGGGATCCTGCTCTAGCATTATTCTCCAATTGGTACTCTACTTAGTTTGCTTATTAACTTGTGGATATCATTCTTGGATTTCTCTATTCGCCATGCTAACGTATTGTACTGTATTTTTGATTGGAATGCTTGGGTTATGTTATAGCTGTATATGTTCATGTGTATAATTCAATACGCTAGATAGTACTTGCATAATTTTTAAATTGCCATTTGTCAAAGGTATACCTTCTGTTTCTCATTTGCATATATATGTTTTAATATCATTTAATGCCATAACAAACCAGCCGTGAAATCTTCATTCCCTGGTCAGGCAACAAGCCCCGGGGTTTTGAGGTGCACTGACTCCAAAACTACAATACTCGAGAACGCATAACACTAAAGAGCAGTATACAAGTGAGAACGCCAGCAAAGGTAATCACTTGTATACAAGTCCTGACATCACCCAATCACCAGCATCACCCAGAATAAGAAGCCCCATCCAAACAACAGACACCAACAGACGTAACTCAAAGTCTGGGAAAAGGAAATCCCAAACAGAATCAGTTTTAAAAAATTAATAATAACAATGAAACGGCAGAGAAATACCACACAAGCGAAGGAACAATCCACAAACACACAAGATCAAATTAATGAAGAGAATTTGGACAAACTTTCTGAAAGTGATTTCAGAAGAATGATAGTAAAGATGATCAAAGACACTGAAAACAGAATTTCAGAGAAATTGCAAGATACAACTAACACACTGAATAAAGAAATACAAGAACTTACCAAAAAAGTAACAGAGACAAACAACTCAATTGCTGAACTGAAAACACTGTAGAAGGAATCAAGAGCAGAGTATCTGAGACAGAAGACCGGATAAGTGAGCTGGAAGATAAAATGGTGGAAGTAACTGCTGAAAAACAGACTCTAGCTCAAAGAATGAAAAGAGCAGAGGACAGCCTCAGAGACCTCTGGGATAATATCAAACGCACCAATATTCGAATTATAGGGGTTCCAGAAGAAGAAGAAAAAAAGAAAGGCTATGAGAAAATTTTTGAAGAGATTATAGTTGAAAATTTCCCCAACATGGGAAAAGAAATAGTCAATCAAGTCCAAGAAGCACAAAGAGTACCTAACAGAATCAATCCGAGAAGAAACACACCAAGACACATATTAATGAAGTTAACACAAATTAAACACAAAGATAGAATTCTCAAAGCAGCAAGGGAAAAGCAACTAGTGACATACAAGGAAAGCCCATCCGTTTAACAGCTGATCTTTCAACAGAAACTCTGCAGGCCAGAAGGGAATGGCAGGACACATTTAAACGGCTGAAAGAGAATAATCTGCAACCAAGAATCCTCTACCCTGCCAGGATCTCCTTCAAAATTGATGGAGAAATCAAAAGCTTTACAGACAAGCAAAAATTAAAAGAATTTAGTCACACCAAACCAGCCTTACAACAAATGTTAAAGGGACTTATATAGACAACAAGTATAAAAGGAGAAGATCCACGAAACAAACCCATCATAACATCTAAGAAGATGACAATAGGATCATTTGTATCAATAATTACTTTGAATGTCAATGGACTAAACGCCCCAACCAAAAGACACAGAGTGGCTGAATGGATCCAAAAACACGAACCATACATATGCTGCCTCCAGGAAACTCATTTCAGACCTAGAGACACTCATAGACTGAAAGTGAGAGGCTGGAAAAAGATACTCCATGCAAATGGAAATCAAAAGAAAGCTGGAGTAGCAATCCTCATATCAGATAAAATAGATTTTAAAGTAAAGAAGATTGTAAGAGACAAGGCAGGTCACTACATCATGATTAAGGGATCCATCCAAGAAGAAGACATAACAATCATAAATATCTATGCTCCCAACACAGGAGCACCCCAATACATAAGACAAACACTTTCAGTCATAAAAGAAGACATTGACAGCAACACAATCATAGTAGGAGACTTTAACACTCCTCTCACACCAATGGACAGATCATCCAAACAGAAAATTAATCAAGAAACACAAGCCTTAAATGCCACACTAGAAGAAATGGACCTCACTGATATCTTTAGGACTTTCCATCCAAAAGCAGAAGAATACACTTTCTTCTCAAGTGCTCACGGAACATTCTCCAGGATAGACCACATCTTGGGCCACAAATCAAACCTCAGTCAATTCAAGAAAACTGAAATTCTATCAACCATCTTCTCGGACCACAATGCAGTGAGACTAGAGATCAACTACAGGAAAAAAAACCGCTAAAAACACAAACACATGGAGATTAAACAACACATACCTAAAAAACCAACTGATCATTGAGGAAATCAAAGGAGAAATAAAAAAATTCCTAGAAGAAAATGACAATGAACACACGACAGTGCAAAACCTATGGGATACTGCAAAAGCAGTTCTAAGAGGGAAGTTTATAGCATTACAATCCCACCTCAAGAAACTAGGAAAATCTCAAACAGACGACCTTACCTTACGCTTAAAACAACTGGAGAAAGAAGAACAAAAACACCCCAAAGCCAGCAGAAGAAGGGAAATCATAAAGATCAGAGCAGAAATAAATGAAAAAGAAACAAAAGAAACAATAGTAAAGATAAATAAAACAAAAGGCTGGTTCTTCGAAAAAGTCAATAAAATCGACACACCACTGGCCAGACTCATTAAGAAAAAGAGAGAGAAGAACCAGATCACCAAAATCAAAAATGAAAAAGGAGAGATTACAACGGACAATGCAGAAATCCAAAGGATTATAAGAGACTATTATGAACAACTCTATGGCAACAAACTGGACAACCTGGAAGAAATGGACAGTTTCTTAGAGAAGATTAATCTCCCAAGACTCAACCAGGAAGAAATAGAAACTATGAACAAGCCAATCACAAGCTCAGAAATCGACCTTGTGATCAAAAATCTACCCAAAAATAAAAGCCCAGGGCCAGATGGTTTCACAAGTGAATTCTACCAAACATTTAAAGAAGAGCTAATGCCTGTCCTTCTAAAACTCTTCCAAAAAATTGCCCAGGAAGGAACACTTCCAAACACATTCTACGAGGCCACCATCACCCTGATACCCAAACCAGGCAAAGACAACACAAAAAAAGAAAATTATAGAATACACTATATATTAACACGACTGTTAGAGCTTAGATTTTTATGGCAGAATTGTAAAGACCCCAACACTTTGCTGCAATTAAGACATGCATTACAGGAAAGAGATAAATATGCAGAAGCCACCATTATTCTGTGATTCAGATTACAGGCTTTTAAAATTTATACTTGAATACAACCCAAGGGCTTTCCCAAGCACTGCCCTGTGATCAGCAGGCAAGGCTTTGTGATTCTTAGGGAGAGGAGAGAGCTTGTGATGCTCCTCAGATAAAGAGAAGTAAGTCTTGAGTTAGTAAAGGTCAGAAGGACTATTAGAAACATAAGCTAATAATACACACTTGAAAATAGTTACATTGTTTAATCAAATGTGTACGTGCAATTACTATGTTGGGACTTTTTCTTTCTACTGACAACATTTACATATTATAGAAGAACTGATTTCCTCATTGATGTGTTGGTAATTTTTTTTTCTAAAGCCTGAGTTTTCGCGTCAAATGTGCAATTTTTTTTTAATCGGAGTGCTTTGTCAATGATTACTTTATTATAGAAATTCTGCTGTAACAGAAAACTATTTATTGAGTTAGTGGCTGTAACTCGTCAATGACCAAGTATATAAGGAAGCCAATCTGACTTCGCTGTGAAGCCTGTAATCTTATCAGAAATCAATTAGGCTTTTTCTTTTTCAGTTAACGTTTGAGCAAGGCTTGAGTCTTTGGAGAAAGGAAATGGGTTGATTGCTTTGATGATCAATATTCATTTGGCTGAATACAGTCAGAGGAGTTTCAGTTCAATATTCAAAATGTACTTGTTACCCTACTACAGGCCCAGCCTGCTAGATTCTCAGTCAATGGTAATAAATAATACACTCTTTATAACACTACTTACTATTATTTTTTTTAAATGGGAAATGTAGAAACGTAGAGGGTGACAGAGGATGAGATGGTAGAATGGCATTACTGACACAATGGACATTAATTTGAGCAAGCTCCGGGAGATAGTGAAGGACAGGGAAGTCTGGTGTGCTGCAGTCCGTGAATCACAAAGAGTCAGACATGACTGGGCGACTGAACAACAACAGTGTTGCAAAGCCTTTCCTGATGAAAGTTGCATATATATGTATTTCACTTATTCAACAAATAGATATTAATAATAACTATTGTGCAAGAAAATGTGTAACTGGTAAGCAGGTACAAAGATAAATGAAACATTTCTTGTCCTCAGGAAATTTATGACTTAGAGATATATTCCCATTACAATGATACACGTGGTACAGAAAATAAGACAATAGACTTAAAATTTAAATGGTACTTTATAACTTCTTAAAATATGCATGTAAGAAGGAAATGAAGGGAACACTCGTACACCTGTTAATATGTTTCAGTTATAAGTTTTCTATTATAAAAATAGAAAACCTGTAAAAACTTGTAAAAATTCGCACCTTAGGAATCTTTAAAAATTGTCTTTTAATACTCAGGGATGACTGGGAGAAGACTGGTCAGATTTAGAAAAGGAAACTGAAATGTTTTTTAGAAAATTTTCTTTGTCTAAAGCCTGAGTTTTCGCGTCAAATGTGCAATTTTTTTTTAATCGGAGTGCTTTGTCAATGATTACTTTATTATAGAAATTCTGCTGTAACAGAAAACTATTTATTGAGTTAGTGGCTGTAACTCGTCAATGACCAAGTATATAAGGAAGCCAATCTGACTTCGCTGTGAAGCCTGTAATCTTATCAGAAATCAATTAGGCTTTTTCTTTTTCAGTTAACGTTTGAGCAAGGCTTGAGTCTTTGGAGAAAGGAAATGGGTTGATTGCTTTGATGATCAATATTCATTTGGCTGAATACAGTCAGAGGAGTTTCAGTTCAATATTCAAAATGTACTTGTTACCCTACTACAGGCCCAGCCTGCTAGATTCTCAGTCAATGGTAATAAATAATACACTCTTTATAACACTACTTACTATTATTTTTTTTAAATGGGAAATGTAGAAACGTAGAGGGTGACAGAGGATGAGATGGTAGAATGGCATTACTGACACAATGGACATTAATTTGAGCAAGCTCCGGGAGATAGTGAAGGACAGGGAAGTCTGGTGTGCTGCAGTCCGTGAATCACAAAGAGTCAGACATGACTGGGCGACTGAACAACAACAGTGTTGCAAAGCCTTTCCTGATGAAAGTTGCATATATATGTATTTCACTTATTCAACAAATAGATATTAATAATAACTATTGTGCAAGAAAATGTGTAACTGGTAAGCAGGTACAAAGATAAATGAAACATTTCTTGTCCTCAGGAAATTTATGACTTAGAGATATATTCCCATTACAATGATACACGTGGTACAGAAAATAAGACAATAGACTTAAAATTTAAATGGTACTTTATAACTTCTTAAAATATGCATGTAAGAAGGAAATGAAGGGAACACTCGTACACCTGTTAATATGTTTCAGTTATAAGTTTTCTATTATAAAAATAGAAAACCTGTAAAAACTTGTAAAAATTCGCACCTTAGGAATCTTTAAAAATTGTCTTTTAATACTCAGGGATGACTGGGAGAAGACTGGTTAGATTTAGAAAAGGCTGATATTCCAGACATAAGATAAAATGTCAGCTTCAAAATGTTTTCCCTCAGGAGTACTGTTTACATATTAATATATTTCAAAGCTGCCACAGTGTCATCCAGTGAAACATAAGGTATTTATTAGTTTCTTGAAGATATAGATATATATTTTTTCTGCTGAAGGATTTGTGACCTTTATTGTTATAGCGGCTGATTTCTTTATCAAAGGGACTAAATAGTGAGAAGAGAAAGCTGAATTATCTGGAAACTGGCAAGCTGGTTTCCACCAGAAATCCTATATCCTTGCTGTAACCTGTGCCTGGGATATTTTTTCTTTCAAAAGTTCAATTGCAGGTTTCCATATTTCTTTCAGCTTAAACAGGAAGCTCTTTCTGAAGTACTACTGAAAACATTCCCCTCTATCTCCCATCTCAACTCTATTTTGTCTACTTTGTTTCATTTTTATCCTAAAATTTCTTAGATCCCAAAATTATATTATTTGCATGTTAAGTGAAGTAAGTCATACAAAGACAAATACTTTATGGTTTCACTTTTATGGGAAATCTAAAAAAATGAAACAAACAAAAGAGGAAGAGTTAATAGATACAGAGAACCAATGGATGTTTGCCAGAGGGGCGAGAGATGGTAGGAGAGAAATAGGCGAGGGAGATTATAATGGGTATGCATTTTTTATAATGGGTATGCATTTTTTAATTACAAAAGAAGAAATAATAAATACTTTAAGAGGACATTTGTTGAGCCTTTTGATGAGGCATGTGTCCTAAGTATTACAAATGGAAAGTTTGTTTATTTACTCTATTAAAAAGTACTGTATATGCATGTGGAATTTATTTACTTGAGTTTGGAAATATTGTTGATGTCCTTTAGAAGAACACGAATGGTGAGAGAAACAAGGAATTTTATAAATACATTCCTATGCTGCTTAAGTTTTGCTTTCAAACGTATAATGTGATAAACATTTTCTTTCAAGCATACAATATATAGTGGAGGAGAATATAGATTTCTGGGATATGTTAGTAGTTATTTATTTTTGATTTTGATGAAAACTTCTAAAATAACTTTCAAAATGCTACTTTAATTTTGAATAAGTAGGCTCATAAGTTATAGGCTCATAATAAATGCAGACAATTGACTATTTCAGTTTTGTTGTTTTCTTCATGAAATTAGAGATAAACATGCTTTCTCCCATGCCATATTTCCACCTTCATTTGCAGTCATCTATATATGTTATTTTCTAGTTTTATACTTACTAAAAAATCCTAAGACATGTAACATTTTCTAATACATATTTTAAATCTTTCAGAAAAAGAATATACCATGGTGAAAAGAGAATGAAACTTTCTGTTTATCTGCTCCAAGTAGCATTAATAGAAGATTTTCAGATTTATTTTATTTCACATTTTGCAGCAATGAGAGCTCGGCTCTCATGACAGCATTAGTATTCCTATAAGAAGAGGAAGAAATCACAGCTCATGTTTACTGGAAATACACAGTGAGGAAGTGGTGGTTTGCAAGACAGGCAGATGATTCTCACAGTGAACTTTGTCTACTAGCACCCTGACCTTGGGCTTCCAGGCTCCAAAACTGTGAGAAATAAATTTAAGTTGCTTAAGTCACTTAGTCTACCATACATATGTTGTTTTGCCAACCCAACCTGACTATGACATCTAGAAACCAAAATTAACCTTTGGTTCAAATCTCTGTTACCTCCAGTTCTAGCATTTCCATGACCTTGTTATTTCCTTAGAAACTTACTTAAATTTTTACAAAAACCCTCCCTTTACTTGTGGTTTTTGGAATAAGACCTATTTCTTCAAAACAAAACCAAAAAAGCAAAGGAAAAAAATTTAAGACATGATAGACATTAAGTTCTAGTTAAAGATTATTATTATAGTCTAGGGCCCTGCAGACACGACAGATACCATCTAGAGACTCAGTTTGCATGATTACAATCCAAACCTAAAACACTATACGACTTAACAAAAACTTCCTTTACATTTGACACAACTTCCTTGCATCTAATACTTCAGATATTGCTTCAGATTTGTAGTAGACAAAGTTTTGCTTTCAAACGAAAAACTTTTTAAAATATAGTGGAGGAGAATATAGATTTCTGGGATATGTTAGTAGTTATTTATTTTTGATTTTGATGAAAACTTCTAAAATAACTTTCAAAATGCTACTTTAATTTTGAATAAGTAGGCTCATAAGTTATAGGCTCATAATAAATGCAGACAATTGACTATTTCAGTTTTGTTGTTTTCTTCATGAAATTAGAGATAAACATGCTTTCTCCCATGCCATATTTCCACCTTCATTTGCAGTCATCTATATATGTTATTTTCTAGTTTTATACTTACTAAAAAATCCTAAGACATGTAACATTTTCTAATACATATTTTAAATCTTTAAAAAAAAGAATATACCATGGTGAAAAGAGAATGAAACTTTCTGTTTATCTGCTCCAAGTAGCATTAATAGAAGATTTTCAGATTTATTTTATTTCACATTTTGCAGCAATGAGAGCTCGGCTCTCATGACAGCATTAGTATTCCTATAAGAAGAGGAAGAAATCACAGCTCATGTTTACTGGAAATACACAGTGAGGAAGTGGTGGTTTGCAAGACAGGCAGATGATTCTCACAGTGAACTTTGTCTACTAGCACCCTGACCTTGGGCTTCCAGGCTCCAAAACTGTGAGAAATAAATTTAAGTTGCTTAAGTCACTTAGTCTACCATACATATGTTGTTTTGCCAACCCAACCTGACTATGACATCTAGAAACCAAAATTAACCTTTGGTTCAAATCTCTGTTACCTCCAGTTCTAGCATTTCCATGACCTTGTTATTTCCTTAGAAACTTACTTAAATTTTTACAAAAACCCTCCCTTTACTTGTGGTTTTTGGAATAAGACCTATTTCTTCAAAACAAAACCAAAAAAGCAAAGGAAAAAAATTTAAGACATGATAGACATTAAGTTCTAGTTAAAGATTATTATTATAGTCTAGGGCCCTGCAGACACGACAGATACCATCTAGAGACTCAGTTTGCATGATTACAATCCAAACCTAAAACACTATACGACTTAACAAAAACTTCCTTTTACATTTGACACAACTTCCTTGCATCTAATACTTCAGATATTGCTTCAGATTTGTAGTAGACAAAGCCTTGTGTGAGTGTGTGCTCAACCACTCAGTTATGTCTGACTCTTTGAAACACCATAGCCTGTAGCCCATCAGACTTCTCTGTCCATGGGATTTCACAGGCAAGAATATTGGAGTGGGGTGCTATTTCTTTCTTTATGTGTAACAGTCAGGAGATCTTCCTGACTCAGGGATCAAACCCATGTCTCCTGACTCTCCTGAACTGGCAGGTGGATTCGTTACCATAGCCCTATCTGGGAAACCTAGAGAAAGCCTTGCATGCCCGCATGCTATATCGCTTCAGTTATGTCTGACTCTTTGAGACTCTATGGACTGTAGCCCTCCAGGTTCCTCTGTCCATCGAATTCTCCAGTCGAGAATACTGGAGCGGGTTGTCATTTTCTCCTCCAGGGGATCTTCCCAACCCAGGGATCAAACTTGCATATCTTACATTTACTGCATTGGCAGACAGGTTCTTTACTACTGGAAAGACTAGTGATGCTGAAATAGTTTTACCAATTTTCACAGTAAAAAATTATATTCTGGCTTAACTTGTTAAAAAAAAAAAAGTCCAGGTGGCTATAATTGTTTAACTTTATAAACATATCAGAATTAAAATATGCAGCTTGGTGAACTGCTCACAGGTGTTTGGCAGAAACAATAGCAGTTTACTTACTAAAGTGAGGTACAAAGTACAAAAACAGGGACAGCACAACCTGGCACATTCCTGGTGTACCAGAGCATGTTGAAACAATGAGATGCCCAAGTAGTCATGAAGTTTTATAAAATCATGTTTTTCAGAAACTTTAAAAATCTTTTCAGCTCTGAATGAAAATAAATGTCAAGCAACTAGGTTTTTTTTTTTTTTTTTGGCCACTTCTATTGGTCTTTCATTCATCTATTTTCATCCGTCTTATTTATTTATTTATTGCCCACTTCTAGTAGTTTTTCATTTATTTCCATCTTTGTTCTTTGGCCTGTGTGGGCCTCCCATTGCAGTGGCCTCTGTTGTCACAGAGCACCAGCTCTGGGCGCATGCATTCCAGAACTCCAGCTCAGTAGTTGGACACATCGGTCCAGCCACTCTGCGGCACGTGGGATCTTCCCAGGCCAGGGATCGAACCAGTGCCCCTTGCACTGTTAGGCAGTGTCCTTACCCACTGGACCACCAGGGAATCCTCAGCAAATAGGGTTTTTAAAGCAAAATTCATAAATGGTTTAAAAACAATACCAGAAAATGCATATAGTAGCAAAATCCAAGCGTCTTTGTTAGTGCACCTTGAAATTTGCAAGTACTTAAATGATTATAAGAAGGAGTGGCAATGATTTTCATCTTTGAAATTTCAAACCCTCAAATGTGAGACACCTGATAGGTCAGTTGTTCATGTGCTTCTTACCAGGCCCTCCTAGGTTGATCCTGTCACCTGTCTTCTCTGAACTGCACAGACTCTCCCAAGCCTACTCTCAGATTCATCTTGAAACAGTTGATAGTATGAATCATCTCTTCTCTCCTGACAGCTCCCAAACCAGCATCCATGTTGATTGCTACCTAGAGTCTCCAGTAGCTCTTGAGTCCAACCCACACTGTGGGAGCACTGTGTGTAGTAGCACATTATGCAATGAATGTAATTTTCTGCTAGCTAAATTCTCTACTCAGTCTCACTGTAAGAATCTTGAGTATGTTAATCAGATGGTACACAGTCAGCTCAGATAATCTTTCTGTAAAATGATTGTTTTATGAGTCTCAGTTTCAATGTAGTTGTTATATAAACAACTGGAACAGAAGATGCTGGGGTAAAGGAAGAGAAAATCATTAATTTCCTTATAAAGTAAATGCTTGATCAAAATACTTTAGTATATGTGTTTTTGGGAATTTTCACATCATCAGAGGTAGATATTATTGTAAGTCTGTTTTCTCTAAACATAAATGAAAACTCATTTCTTGTTGAGAGTGATACAAAGATTCTTAAAATAATTCCATAATTGTGTATATCAACAATAGCTACAAGACCTCACAATGATTAGTACATCAGTGGACTGTTAAATTCACTGCTGTGCTATTGATTAAAGTGAAGAAGTAAAAGAGGCTACTACTGAAGATGTTGCTGTATAAATTGTTTGCATATAACACTTCATATATTATATATATACACACATTTATTTCCATCTTTGTCCGGGGCCCATTGCAGTGGCCTCTGTTGTCACAGAGCACCAGCTCTGGGCGCATGCATTCCAGAACTCCAGCTCAGTAGTTGGACACATCGGTCCAGCCACTCTGCGGCACGTGGGATCTTCCCAGGCCAGGGATCGAACCAGTGCCCCTTGCACTGTTAGGCAGTGTCCTTACCCACTGGACCACCAGGGAATCCTCAGCAAATAGGGTTTTTAAAGCAAAATTCATAAATGGTTTAAAAACAATACCAGAAAATGCATATAGTAGCAAAATCCAAGCGTCTTTGTTAGTGCACCTTGAAATTTGCAAGTACTTAAATGATTATAAGAAGGAGTGGCAATGATTTTCATCTTTGAAATTTCAAACCCTCAAATGTGAGACACCTGATAGGTCAGTTGTTCATGTGCTTCTTACCAGGCCCTCCTAGGTTGATCCTGTCACCTGTCTTCTCTGAACTGCACAGACTCTCCCAAGCCTACTCTCAGATTCATCTTGAAACAGTTGATAGTATGAATCATCTCTTCTCTCCTGACAGCTCCCAAACCAGCATCCATGTTGATTGCTACCTAGAGTCTCCAGTAGCTCTTGAGTCCAACCCACACTGTGGGAGCACTGTGTGTAGTAGCACATTATGCAATGAATGTAATTTTCTGCTAGCTAAATTCTCTACTCAGTCTCACTGTAAGAATCTTGAGTATGTTAATCAGATGGTACACAGTCAGCTCAGATAATCTTTCTGTAAAATGATTGTTTTATGAGTCTCAGTTTCAATGTAGTTGTTATATAAACAACTGGAACAGAAGATGCTGGGGTAAAGGAAGAGAAAATCATTAATTTCCTTATAAAGTAAATGCTTGATCAAAATACTTTAGTATATGTGTTTTTGGGAATTTTCACATCATCAGAGGTAGATATTATTGTAAGTCTGTTTTCTCTAAACATAAATGAAAACTCATTTCTTGTTGAGAGTGATACAAAGATTCTTAAAATAATTCCATAATTGTGTATATCAACAATAGCTACAAGACCTCACAATGATTAGTACATCAGTGGACTGTTAAATTCACTGCTGTGCTATTGATTAAAGTGAAGAAGTAAAAGAGGCTACTACTGAAGATGTTGCTGTATAAATTGTTTGCATATAACACTTCATATATTATATATATACACACACATACATATGTAGGTTATGTGTGTGTCTCAGCTTGCTTAATGGCTTATGGTTGTATATGACTAAAGGTTACCTGGAAAAATGTGATCTTATTGCAATGAGAGGGTCCAAGAAATCTGGAGAAAAGTCCTGTAAAATATAACATTAAAATTGTCAAGCTTTGAACTAATGTTAGATGACAAACATCATAGAATTTATGCATTCTCACAAGAGTGCCAGTATAGCATAATCCATCTTGACATATCATGAACTACTCAAAATGTACCAAACAGAAAGAATTATAAGAAAAGTATGTACAACATAGTCCATATTATAGTGAGCACTTATGCTGTCATTTATTATGAAGAGTATCTTTGTACTATATAAGGATTGCTGTGGCTACTTTTCCTCTGAATTCTATACTTTATTAAATTTATTTCAGACTATTGTCCCTTTCATATAAAAGTTGACTGATCTGTTATAAAACCATATGAAAAATGAACGATGCTTATTTCATGGATTAGCTTCACATAAAATGTCTTCATAAATCTCATCTGCCACAAGGCACAACTTTTTAATGCATTTATAAAATAAAATATAGTATATCACTATTAAAACTCCGTTAACATATTTAGAAGTTGTTAAATAATGTTGGAAATGCAATAATATTGGTGGAAATTACTACAAAGAAGTGAAAACTAATATTCTTTATTGCCCTTTTAAACTCCATGTAGTAGCATAAATTTGGTTTTCTCTTTTAACAAAATGAGAGAAGTCATTCTGCTTTTAGCTTTTCAAATTATTTCTTAAAGCCAAAACTTTATAATATTTAGCAAAGCTTTGGGGATATTTTTCTAATTACTATCTTATAGGTAAGTAATTTTGGTATTAATGTTACTAATATTTTGATATCTTTGGAAATATTATGTGACAAGGCAAGAGATATATAGTTCTCAAGATTAATTTAGTGTTTTAATAAAATTGGATCAAGTTATATGAATCTTAAATGTCAGATGAAGTTGTCCACTTCTTTCACACAGATATATAGATAAAAACATACATGAGCACAAGCACACAGTTAAATTGTAGCATCCTAAGTCATATCCCATGGGCTTTCTCAGTGACTCAGTGGTGAAGAATCCACCTGCAGTGCAAGAGATGCAAGGGGACACGGGTTTGATCCCTGGGTCAGGAAGATCCCTAGAGGAGGGCATGGCAACCCACTCCAGTATTCTTACCTGGAGAATTCCATGGACAGAAGAGCCTAGCAGGATTCAGTTCATGGGATGCAGAGTTGGATGTGACTGAAGCACCAGTGTATGCACTCAAACCATATCCCTGTCCATTGACTTTCAATATGTTTTAGTGAATTATCTGGGGCTTAAAATTTCATGGCACATTTGGCTTCAAAGTTTTTGTTGCTGCTGAAAATGTGTGAAGATGTGTCTTATCTCTGGGGGCCGTCCTTGTCCCTTTTCTCCACCTCAACTTGAAACTCAGCCCTGTTTCCCTTGTTTACACAAAAGCAACGTAAAATGAAAAATTACTTGCTTGTACCCACTCAACTCCTAAGTCCTTAGTTATTTTTCATACCATAAAAAATACGCATTTAATGCAGATCTGTTCACTCCTTCTTTAAAAGTAGATCCAAATGCAGAAACCATCCATGTATTTATTGATGACCTTATTATAGAGTCAGAAACTTCCAAATTCTTTTATCAAGAGTGCTTGAGAGAAGATCAGTTTGTATGACCAGAACATAGGCAATGTAAGGGTTTATTGTCCTTCATAAATCAACCTTGATGTAGCAGGGGTTGTGGGCAGTGTATACACTTCTTTTAAATGTTTATTCAGCAAACAATTACTGGATTAATCCTGTTCAGTCACAAAGATTTGTGCTAGAGATTCAAAGTGGATTAGTTATAGCTTCTGTCCCCTAGGAGTTCAGGGATTCTTAAGAGAAACAGGGTAATTGCAATTAGTGTGGTGCAGTGAGATAGACGCAGAGCAACACCTAGCAGAAAGAGACAGGAACTTGGACTGACACTTTGGGCAGAATATGACTGATATAGCAGGATATAACAGGATGTAGTGAAGGGAGAGGAGAACGGAAAGAGGGTATCTTCAGAGAGATGACACAGAAAAATAAATCTATCTAGATGATAACCTAAAGAATGAGCAGAAGTCATTAAGGTGAAGGAATGGCATTTAGAGGATTTCAGACATAGAAAGCAAAATGAACAAATTTGTGGAGAAAATGCTTAACTGTAGGATATGAGAAAAGGCTTGACCAGAGAACAGTGTAAAGGGCTTGGTAAGGGACTGTCATAAAAATTGTATTTTCCATTTCAGATATTTTATAGTAAAGTTAATAAAAATTATTGATAATCTTAAAGCAAGGTAATAATTCAGTAGTCACTTTTTTCTCAATAAAATATTTAACTTTACTAGAATATAACAGATCATTTTAAGAGAAAACAAAAAATAGGATGTATGTTGTTTTGGGTTCAAATATACTTTAAAACATTTTGTAAATATTATTTTAAGAAGGAACTTTTTTAGTATGAAATCTAGTTTTCATTGCCAAATATGAGTGTCCCTTATATATGAATATATTGATTTCATTTAGAAATCTACTTTGAAATAACTCAGGTCTTTGAATAAGCCAGATGTCTGTGTGAGGCTTCCCTTAGCTCTTTCTGGACTCAGATTTTAAATGGATGGTGACCTTGAGATACAAAAACTCAAAACTTAAAAAAAATCTACAAAATCTACCAAAAAACTAGTTTTTAAAAAAAATTTGTGTGAGAAGCAATAAAAAAAAAATACTATGAAGTAATTTTCTTCCTCAACACATTTTTTTGAAATTTTATTTCTCACAAAATACTTAAATCACCCAAATTATTATTTGCAACATTCTATCATAAATTCCTTTGGAGCTGTTTTATTTGGAACAAATAGCCTGTAAATTCTTTTATACGATTTTTGGAAATGAAGCTTTCAATTAGCTTTAGGATTAGAAATGATAGAGCAATGCTATTCTGCACAAATAACTTGAGGGTAGTCTTCATTCTCTAGCCCATTTTATTAAAACTGAAACCAGGCTGCCTCTCAAGACCAACTGCTGTGGTAACCAAAGATTCAAGTGTAGATTTGTCAAACTATAGCTAAAAAGCCATAGATGCCAAGAGGCAAGTATATTCCAATGAAAGAGGTGAGTTTTATCTCAGAAATTTTTTCTCGACTTTCCTAGTGCTTAGTCTCTTTTTGCAGCCTAGCACCTGATAAAGAGATGAGCCAAAGTATAAGTATTAGAGTATACAAAAATGTGGTTCATAGCCAAAAACGTGTGTTGTATTGCAGCAGCAGGTGGTAGAATCAGTAATCTGAAAGTCATTTGGAGTCTTGAAATCTGCTTTTATAGAGAAACTGTGCCAAGTCAGGACAATGAATTGACTAAATGTTCTCTCATCAGACCAAATTTCATGTTGGGAACGAATGAGCTGGATTGATTGTCATTCGATTGGAATTAAGCAAATGGGATTTGAGGGAAAATATTTTATTCATGCCTATACCTGGATGGGTTTTATTTCTTTTTTTCTGGGTTTCATTCCTAGATAAAACACAATTATTGTTAGGAGCTCTCAGTTTCTCTTTTATGTTACAAGGAGTGTGACATAACTAATATTGGTGATTTGAGTTTTGTGGATGTTGTAATTAGAGGAATTTATTC
Source organism: Tragulus kanchil (assembly GCA_022376925.1). NCBI lineage: Eukaryota > Metazoa > Chordata > Mammalia > Artiodactyla > Tragulidae > Tragulus > Tragulus kanchil. The sequence goes on along the minus strand of JAIOJX010000004.1, from coordinate 235,401,761 downwards.
CTAAGATGTGACAACTGTCTGGGTATCTCTCAGTCTTATATTTGGGATGAGTGTGTATGTTTGTGTATTTTCTTTTGAAGTCTTCATCTATGTATTAGTAGGTAATTAAAAGAAGCTAGACATGATTTTACATTGAAAATTATTTTATTCCTCTTTATATGACTAGCATGGGATATTTGGAAAATATTTCCCTTTTCCCCGTTCCCTCAACAGATGTAGAGCTTTGCTCTCAATCTAAAACTGGAGAGCATATAACTGAGAAATGTGAGAACTGGCTCTTTTTTTTTTTTCTTATATGCAGCAAGTATAACTAGTATAACTCTGAAGAAATTAAATGAATCTTCTCCTGTGCTGCGTAGTTTCTAACTCAGTAGATAATTTTATGTGTGAATAATATATCACAGATGTAAAACGTCTTTCCCTTATGGCTGCTCAAGAAAACATGCAATTCTGCAAAACACATTGTTCTCAGGATTCTTCTGTCCTGTATCCTCTAATACAGTGATTAAAGAAAGGGCAATAACTGCAAATCAAGAGATAAATCACCTCCCATCTCTTATGAAAATACTGCCAATTGGAATCTATATTCTCGCTCTATAGATAGATGATTGATAGATAGATCAATCTTCATCAACTTATGATAGGCTTATGTCCTAATAAATCCATCATCAATTGAAAATACAGTAAGTTGAAAATGCATTTAATACACCCAATCTATTATTAGAACTTAGCTTCACTCACCCAAAAGATGCTGAGAACTCTTAGCCTACAGTTGGACAAAATCATCTAACAGAAAGCCTGTTTTATAATAAAGCATTGAATATCTCATGTAATTTATTGACTATCTTACTGAAAGTGAAAAACAATATATGGGTACAGAATGATTATGTAAGTATATTGATGGTTACCTTCATGATCACAAAGCTCGATTGGAATTACATTTTTAAAATGTTGGGGGATTTCTGGGTTTCATTCCTAGATAAAACACAATTATTGTTAGGAGCTCTCAGTTTCTCTTTTATGTTACAAGGAGTGTGACATAACTAATATTGGTGATTTGAGTTTTGTGGATGTTGTAATTAGAGGAATTTATTCCTAAGATGTGACAACTGTCTGGGTATCTCTCAGTCTTATATTTGGGATGAGTGTGTATGTTTGTGTATTTTCTTTTGAAGTCTTCATCTATGTATTAGTAGGTAATTAAAAGAAGCTAGACATGATTTTACATTGAAAATTATTTTATTCCTCTTTATATGACTAGCATGGGATATTTGGAAAATATTTCCCTTTTCCCCGTTCCCTCAACAGATGTAGAGCTTTGCTCTCAATCTAAAACTGGAGAGCATATAACTGAGAAATGTGAGAACTGGCTCTTTTTTTTTTTTCTTATATGCAGCAAGTATAACTAGTATAACTCTGAAGAAATTAAATGAATCTTCTCCTGTGCTGCGTAGTTTCTAACTCAGTAGATAATTTTATGTGTGAATAATATATCACAGATGTAAAACGTCTTTCCCTTATGGCTGCTCAAGAAAACATGCAATTCTGCAAAACACATTGTTCTCAGGATTCTTCTGTCCTGTATCCTCTAATACAGTGATTAAAGAAAGGGCAATAACTGCAAATCAAGAGATAAATCACCTCCCATCTCTTATGAAAATACTGCCAATTGGAATCTATATTCTCGCTCTATAGATAGATGATTGATAGATAGATCAATCTTCATCAACTTATGATAGGCTTATGTCCTAATAAATCCATCATCAATTGAAAATACAGTAAGTTGAAAATGCATTTAATACACCCAATCTATTATTAGAACTTAGCTTCACTCACCCAAAAGATGCTGAGAACTCTTAGCCTACAGTTGGACAAAATCATCTAACAGAAAGCCTGTTTTATAATAAAGCATTGAATATCTCATGTAATTTATTGACTATCTTACTGAAAGTGAAAAACAATATATGGGTACAGAATGATTATGTAAGTATATTGATGGTTACCTTCATGATCACAAAGCTGACTGGGAGCTGTTGTTTGCTGCTGCTCAGCAGGATCAGGAGACAGTATTGCTCTGCATATTGGCTAATGTGGAAAAATATGAAAATTCAAAATACTTTTCCTGCTAATTGTGTATTGATTTTGCATTTTGCCCTATCATAACATCAGAAAATCTTAAATCAGACCATAATAAGTTAAGGAGCTCTGTGTGTGTGTGTAGGTGTATGTGCATACATGTATGATGTTATATTAATATATTATGATATGTAATTATATTTCTCTCTCTTCATATATATATGTGTGTACACATGCACACACATATGTGTGTGTGTGTGTGTGTGTGTGTGTGTGTGTGTGTAAAGAATTAAAGGTATGATACATGATTCTGGCCCACAAAGAAAACAATAGCCTAGAATACAGTTGTTATTCAGTTGCCTAACTGACATTAGTACCATGTCTTTAAGGGAAAAAAGCTGGATAATGTTATAGCATCATTTTTTGTCCTTAGGATTTAGGAAACTTCCTGTGTTTGATTTCTACATATCGTAAGTACAGATATACACATTTGATGTTTAATAGTAGCAACTGACATAACTTAAATAATCTTGATAAAGCAAAGATAATTATTGCACACTGGCACAGACACACACAAATACACTTAACGTAGTTAAAACATCTGCCTGACTTTCCTCACAGTCATTTTTTTTGCATAGAAATTATCTTCTGTTGTTTAAAAGTGTTTGAGCATTGAGGTATTTTACTTAATTGAGTATGATGGTTAAAAAGAGCACCTACAGCTGGATTGACAATTTAGAAAACAGGCCATTGTGTAATTCATACAGAATACATTAAGCATAAGTATAATGTTTGCTGCAACCATTCTGTTCATCATTGTGATTTTACCAAGGACTTTTAATGGAGTAATTTAAGTACTAAGGAACTGGATAGTAATTTCTGTAGCAAAGAGCCATGCTCGTATGTGGCCATCAATATCCATGAACTGATGCATCTGAATCATTTAATGTGCTTCTCAAAATGTGCTAGGATACCACCTGCTTGGGAGTTATCTAAGATGGTGGTTATAATTTCCACCATGTATCAGAGACTAAAATTTTCACCAACAACCCAGGTGATTTTCAGATTTAGGAGTCACTGAAATTGGGATGGATTTATATCAGTTATTCATGTGAATCATAATTATTTATCTATATATCTTCACAAACATAGTGTGAAACAAATAGTTAAATGATAATTTTAAGAAATGCTATGTAGCTTTCTTAGTTAAGGGAGCATTCTTATGTAGTAGTCTCTGATTTAAGGGATGAGTGGTATCAGATCAGTTCTTAAGCATATGAAATCTTTTCATCTCTACGATATGCCCTCTACTTGGATGTGAGAGGCAACCTTTGCCCTTGACTAGATCTCACCAACACTGTGTTGCCATTTCCTTGGGCATAGAGATACCCAAGGAAATCGTTATCTAAGAATGTTTTTAGCAGCATATATCTGGTCTATCTTGATTGCTTATTATATACACACCTAGAGTTCTGGACCTATGGATTGCAGTTGGTTGAAGAACGAAAGTTAGTCCTGTGAGGTTTCCACCGGAATGAATAATGAAGGATAAACAATAAGAGGCCCAAATCTGAGAAGCCTTCTTGACTCTAAATCACACTGCATACATCATTAGATCTCATCCATTACTTTGAGGTGACAGGAGTGTCTCAAGGAGGAAAAGGAACTTTTTAGTTTAAGCCGTGTTTGATGGTTTAGATCCCTTCAAGAAACCAGTGCTTTGATGCTTCATCTCGGCCTGCTGTTTGTTGGTATCCTCTTTTAATCATTAGTGATTTTTTTGTGCTAAGATCATGATTGCGTGAGTTTGTTTTGACCATTCAGTACATTTCTGCATGCAGCTTTCTGGAGTAAGTCAGAAAAGAGAACAAGTCTGTCATTCAGAGAACTTACATGATTACTTTACTGTTTATGAGACGTAAAGTTCAAAAACTAAGTCCCCAGTCATCTGATTCATACAGAAGAAAAGCCTATCAAAGCAAATGCTTGTTACAGAGTACCACGTTGAGCTCCCTGTGTTACACAGCAACTGCTCATTAGCTATCTAGTTTGCATATGATAATGTACCTGTTTCAATACTACTCTGAATTTGCACCAACAACCCAGGTGATTTTCAGATTTAGGAGTCACTGAAATTGGGATGGATTTATATCAGTTATTCATGTGAATCATAATTATTTATCTATATATCTTCACAAACATAGTGTGAAACAAATAGTTAAATGATAATTTTAAGAAATGCTATGTAGCTTTCTTAGTTAAGGGAGCATTCTTATGTAGTAGTCTCTGATTTAAGGGATGAGTGGTATCAGATCAGTTCTTAAGCATATGAAATCTTTTCATCTCTACGATATGCCCTCTACTTGGATGTGAGAGGCAACCTTTGCCCTTGACTAGATCTCACCAACACTGTGTTGCCATTTCCTTGGGCATAGAGATACCCAAGGAAATCGTTATCTAAGAATGTTTTTAGCAGCATATATCTGGTCTATCTTGATTGCTTATTATATACACACCTAGAGTTCTGGACCTATGGATTGCAGTTGGTTGAAGAACGAAAGTTAGTCCTGTGAGGTTTCCACCGGAATGAATAATGAAGGATAAACAATAAGAGGCCCAAATCTGAGAAGCCTTCTTGACTCTAAATCACACTGCATACATCATTAGATCTCATCCATTACTTTGAGGTGACAGGAGTGTCTCAAGGAGGAAAAGGAACTTTTTAGTTTAAGCCGTGTTTGATGGTTTAGATCCCTTCAAGAAACCAGTGCTTTGATGCTTCATCTCGGCCTGCTGTTTGTTGGTATCCTCTTTTAATCATTAGTGATTTTTTTGTGCTAAGATCATGATTGCGTGAGTTTGTTTTGACCATTCAGTACATTTCTGCATGCAGCTTTCTGGAGTAAGTCAGAAAAGAGAACAAGTCTGTCATTCAGAGAACTTACATGATTACTTTACTGTTTATGAGACGTAAAGTTCAAAAACTAAGTCCCCAGTCATCTGATTCATACAGAAGAAAAGCCTATCAAAGCAAATGCTTGTTACAGAGTACCACGTTGAGCTCCCTGTGTTACACAGCAACTGCTCATTAGCTATCTAGTTTGCATATGATAATGTACCTGTTTCAATACTACTCTGAATTTGCACCTGCCCTCTTCCCTCACACCCGCCACCCTACTCTGTGTCCAGAGTCTGTTCTCTATGTCTGCATCCCTATTATTGCACTGCAGATAGATTCATGTTGTAAGGCAGCAGCCAGTACAATGTTGTAAAAGTTATCCTCCAATTTAAAATAAATGTTTAAAAAGCAAGTTCTTGCACTTGAAAATGGTTAAGATGGTAAATGTTGTGTGTTTTACCACACTTAAAAAAATAGCAAATGGTTAGTGATACAGCTGATAGTTCTGACTGGCTGAGTGTGTTGTGTACACATTCATGTGGCCTCTTACTGAATGGATGTCTGTGTGTGTTTGTACTTCTGAACTACTGATGGTGGTAGGCTAGGCTTCCTGGTAGACACTGTCTTCTTTTTTATCTAGAAGCTAAACAAACAAGAGCATTCTATCTGTTTACCACTCACTTGAAGTAAGCTCACACACTCTGCTGTTTCTTAACAGGTACATACATATCTATCAAATCTTTAAATTGCCATAAGAATCAAATGAAAGCAGCTTTGCGTTTTGCAAGTTTTTTCCTGTAGTCAAGAGTTTATCCCCTGCTTATGGAAGAGCTTGGAAATATACTTTCCAGATGGGTAAATCACTTTTTTTCTCTGTTCCACAAAGTTTGAATCAAAAACCTATTCAATTAGCTAGACTAAATAAATAGCACATATATAAGAACTGCATAATCATAACCTACTTACTCTCAATAGAGTTTATAATTGGTGGTCCAAATCAGAAAGTATTGATCTTCCACAGGAGAGGACACAACCGTATTTTAACAAACATAGGACTACTAGAGTGAACTAATATGCATGATAGAACTTAACATGTACTCTAATATTTCAGATGATCTTAGAGTTAGTTCCCTTTACAATGTAAATGGAAAGGAAAAGCCTAATCATATATTTTTAAAATGAGAGTATTTTCATTATTAAACTCTTGGCATGGTATAACAGATTTCTATACATTTTTGCATGTGGAGATTCAAAATGATATTGTATAAAACATTTATACTGTTTTTCATGGCTAGAAAGACTAGGTATTTTGCCCCTCTCAATTATCATAATAACACTGAGTCCAGAAAGGTTTGTATTACCACTTACACATTCATTTCATTGTGCTGATTCTTCTGAGACTTGATTATATGTACCTGTATTACCTACTTTTGTATGACTGATTGACTGATGATTGCTGTGTCTGGTATGTATTGTATCATTGCTCTGATTGGGCTTCTCTTACTTATGAAGCATTCCTATTGCGATGATATTGAGCACTGTTGCAACACTGAGTCTATTTTAAATCTGTACTCTAAGGTAACAATAGTTTCCTTGAACACATTCCTAAGATATTATCTCGTAAGAGGAATAGTATAAAGCCAAAAATATCAGGGGTTATAAAGCAAGAAGATTACTATGTAATTCAGTTACAAAGTCAATCAACCATAAGTCGTAAATCCCTAAGAAAACTGGCTTAATTAGTTTGGGTGCGTGCCATGTGAAACAACTTGTTAGAGAATTTAATTAATTTTATTTTAAAATAAATAAATCTTAGATTAGAGACAATAAAAAGTCCCATGGCATTTTGCCACTAATAGTCATTTTGTTAATATGTGTGACCGAGCATATTGCTTTTTAGGATTATGTATTGCTAATCTAAAGTTAATATTGCAAAATCTCTTTGTCTTTCTTGTGTTCAGTTATCTTACCACATGCTATGTGATTTTTAACTCAGTAAGAGTAAAATTCTCCTTTGGAATTTTTTCTTTCAAATACAGTTGGTAATTTAAGAGCAAAAACTACACTTTAACCACGTTCTCTTAAGGGAACATAAATAATTTTGGAGTATATTTCTCTTTACTAAGTTGAAGCTATGCTACAATTCTTTTCTATAATTTTGTATATATTACTAATTTTGTGCTAAGGTGTCTCTAGCCTTCATAATTTATTCCTCAGTAAATTTTGTTTATGAGAAAATAAAAATTAGTTAAAGATAAAGGACATATGAATATAATTTTGACTGTTTACACAAAACTTTCTCACATACCATTTTCTTCTGGAATGGTCAAACTATATGACCATAATTTTTATATTATCCAATTTATTTTAGTTATTTTTATCCAATAATAAAAACTTAAACATTATTTTTTTCTGACTAACCATTGAAATATGGGAAGAAGTTATATTTACCATATTTGACAAGTGCTAATCAAAGCATAAAGCCAAAAATTCAGGGTAAACTAAGCATAACCTAGAAATAGAACTTTTCACAAAATGATTTCTATTGATCCTTTTTGTGGAGAGAATATTATCCCACAAAACTGGGCAAAATATTACGAGTTGTAGATTGTAATTTACATTTAATTTCTTATCCTCTTTTTTTATAAATTCTTATATTTTTTAAATAAATTCTTATATTTCTCAAAATTTAGTAATGTAACCATCATAGAGCCAAAGAGTAAACAAAGAACAATAACTTACTGTTTTTTAAAGATAATGACAGTTAACTATATAATCCAAGAGAGTTCTATAGGCACAGAAATGGGCTTTGGACGTTAACCATGGTGAGGAAGAGTAATTGTCAGAATATTTGAGAAAAATACTTAAAATAAGCAAATGAATAAATAAATAAAAGCATATTTGCTTCTTTTTGCAATCTAGAAACTCTTTATTGTTGAACATTTCCAGTGGCTCAACTTAAGAATTAGATACCATAGTTTATTTTATCAAGAGATAGTCTCCTCTCTAGCAATCAAGTATTTATCTGCTTACATTATTACTTTTGGGCTGAAATTAGAGGATTCTTAATGTTAAAAATTTTTCTTTAGTTTTGGGCTCATTTGGAATTTTTCTTTCAAATACAGTTGGTATTTGAGCAAAACTACACTTTAACCACGTTCTCTTAAGGGAACATAAATAATTTTGGAGTATATTTCTCTTTACTAAGTTGAAGCTATGCTACAATTCTTTTCTATAATTTTGTATATATTACTAATTTTGTGCTAAGGTGTCTCTAGCCTTCATAATTTATTCCTCAGTAAATTTTGTTTATGAGAAAATAAAAATTAGTTAAAGATAAAGGACATATGAATATAATTTTGACTGTTTACACAAAACTTTCTCACATACCATTTTCTTCTGGAATGGTCAAACTATATGACCATAATTTTTATATTATCCAATTTATTTTAGTTATTTTTATCCAATAATAAAAACTTAAACATTATTTTTTTCTGACTAACCATTGAAATATGGGAAGAAGTTATATTTACCATATTTGACAAGTGCTAATCAAAGCATAAAGCCAAAAATTCAGGGTAAACTAAGCATAACCTAGAAATAGAACTTTTCACAAAATGATTTCTATTGATCCTTTTTGTGGAGAGAATATTATCCCACAAAACTGGGCAAAATATTACGCAGTTGTAGATTGTAATTTACATTTAATTTCTTATCCTCTTTTTTTATAAATTCTTATATTTTTTAAATAAATTCTTATATTTCTCAAAATTTAGTAATGTAACCATCATAGAGCCAAAGAGTAAACAAAGAACAATAACTTACTGTTTTTTAAAGATAATGACAGTTAACTATATAATCCAAGAGAGTTCTATAGGCACAGAAATGGGCTTTGGACGTTAACCATGGTGAGGAAGAGTAATTGTCAGAATATTTGAGAAAAATACTTAAAATAAGCAAATGAATAAATAAATAAAAGCATATTTGCTTCTTTTTGCAATCTAGAAACTCTTTATTGTTGAACATTTCCAGTGGCTCAACTTAAGAATTAGATACCATAGTTTATTTTATCAAGAGATAGTCTCCTCTCTAGCAATCAAGTATTTATCTGCTTACATTATTACTTTTGGGCTGAAATTAGAGGATTCTTAATGTTAAAAATTTTTCTTAGTTGAAATGAAGGAAAATTACATTCTTAACATGGCAAGCATGAGGACTCATTTGAAACATCTCAAGTCATATTACTGCTCAATTCAAACTCTCCCTTGGTTGGTCATTTTATTCAGATTTAAAGTTTAAATTCTTTTTTTTTTTAAATTAATTAATTGATTTATTTTGGGCGGGGGCCGGGTTGTGGAGGGAGGGGAGCGGGCGGGCCACTTCTATTGGTCTTTCATTTCTCTATTTTCATCCGTCTTTGTTCTTTGGCTCCTGTGGGCCTCCCATCGCGGTGGCCTCTGTTGTCGCAAAGCACCGGCTCTGGGCGCATGCGCTCCAAAACTCTGGCTCGGTAATTGGACACATCTGTCCAGCAGCTCCGCAGTACGTGGGATCTTCCCAGGCCAGGGATCCAACCGGCGCCCCTTGCACTGCTAGGCGGTGTCCTTACCCACTGGACCACCAGGAGAAGCCCCATGTTTCAATTCTTAAAATGGCCTAGAATGCCCCTTAGGACTGTCACCTGCACTCTTTGGCCTGGCAGACTCCATCTGCTGCCACGCTCTCTTCCGTTTCCATTGCTTTCCACAGTGTGTGTGTGTGTGTTTGTGTGTGTGCACACGTGTATGTTCTCAGTCATGTCTGACTCTTAGTGATACCATGGACTATATAGCCCATGGGATTTTACACGCAAGAACATCTTGCTGTTTCTTGAACATACCAGACACCCCCTCACTTTACTCAAGGATTTGTCGGTGTTTATTTTTTTACTACAATGTTCTTTCTTCAGGTATAAGGGCGTGTTACATCCTTAATTCCTTCAGGACCTACATGAGGGTGAAAAAAGTTTTCTTTCTTGTATTTTTAGTGTAGGAAGAGTAATTGTCAGAATATTTGAGAAAAATACTTAAAATAAGCAAATGAATAAATAAATAAAAGCATATTTGCGTCTTTTTGCAATCTAGAAACTCTTTATTGTTGAACATTTCCAGTGGCTCAACTTAAGAATTAGATACCATAGTTTATTTTATCAAGAGATAGTCTCCTCTCTAGCAATCAAGTATTTATCTGCTTACATTATTACTTTTGGGCTGAAATTAGAGGATTCTTAATGTTAAAAATTTTTCTTAGTTGAAATGAAGGAAAATTACATTCTTAACATGGCAAGCATGAGGACTCATTTGAAACATCTCAAGTCATATTACTGCTCAATTCAAACTCTCCCTTGGTTGGTCATTTTATTCAGATTTAAAGTTTAAATTCTTTTTTTTTTTAAATTAATTAATTGATTTATTTTGGGCGGGGGCCGGGTTGTGGAGGGGGGGGAGCGGGCGGGCCACTTCTATTGGTCTTTCATTTCTCTATTTTCATCCGTCTTTGTTCTTTGGCTCCTGTGGGCCTCCCATCGCGGTGGCCTCTGTTGTCGCAAAGCACCGGCTCTGGGCGCATGCGCTCCAAAACTCTGGCTCGGTAATTGGACACATCTGTCCAGCAGCTCCGCAGTACGTGGGATCTTCCCAGGCCAGGGATCCAACCGGCGCCCCTTGCACTGCTAGGCGGTGTCCTTACCCACTGGACCACCAGGAGAAGCCCCATGTTTCAATTCTTAAAATGGCCTAGAATGCCCCTTAGGACTGTCACCTGCACTCTTTGGCCTGGCAGACTCCATCTGCTGCCACGCTCTCTTCCGTTTCCATTGCTTTCCACAGTGTGTGTGTGTGTGTTTGTGTGTGTGCACACGTGTATGTTCTCAGTCATGTCTGACTCTTAGTGATACCATGGACTATATAGCCCATGGGATTTTACACGCAAGAACATCTTGCTGTTTCTTGAACATACCAGACACCCCCTCACTTTACTCAAGGATTTGTCGGTGTTTATTTTTTTACTACAATGTTCTTTCTTCAGGTATAAGGGCGTGTTACATCCTTAATTCCTTCAGGACTCTGCTCACCATGAGGGTGAGTATTTCTCTCTGTATTGAGTAAAATACTCACAAACATTGAATTTATTCCTTCTCTTGCCACTTAGACTTTTTTCCCTCTGTTAGACAGATGTAGATACATCCAAGGTGACACCTATTTACCTATTTATTTGGTAATTGGCTTACCAATACATTCTATTTGGTAAGCCAGTTACCAAATTGTAAGTGTTAGTGCTTTAGTGTAATCTTACACCAGAGTGTAGCTCTAAAGGTAAGGGCTTTGCTTTTATCCATTCCTGTGCTGTAAGATCCAAGCATATAGTTGACATTTAATAAATAATTAAAGAAGTGACTGCTTTGAATGATGGAGAAAGTCTCCTCTCTAGCAGAGATACAGGAGATCAAAGTCTTGAACAAAGATCTAAGAATTTAGATTCAAAGTCTTTTCCTAAAAATCTTTCAAATTTGAATTTATTTTGTTCATTTTGTTAATCTCATTAAAAAGAGAAATGAATCTGAGGAAATTAATATTAAGAATTTATGTCTTTAAATTCTTTACAGACAATCATTTGACCTAGATTGGTAATAACCTGGATTTGGAAAATGAACAGTATTGGTATTTCATGGTATCTTGAAAGAGTAAAAATATAAGAAGATTTAGTTGAGAAGGAAGGACTAGCACCAATGCACAATGAAGAAGACAAAAAGGAGAGTATAAACAGAAATAATCAAAAAGTACTATGCCATTCCTTCTAGAGGCATTTATTCATTCAACTAATATTTCAGTGCCTGTCTCCTCAGGCACAACTGTGCTATGCAGTTTTGGATAAGTGAGAATTCTTGCTCGTATTTCTAGTTGCAACAAAAAAATAAACTAGTGAATAAATAAAAATAATAATAAATAAAAATAATAAAAATAATTTTAAATGGTGATAGGAAAAAAAATATTATTAACTAGTCTTCAATAGGATAGATTGGAAAGATTTCTGAATGTTACATGCTAGAGATAAAGAGTCACGAAAAGACCTGGGGGAATGATTGCCAGGCATACAGAATAAGATATGCAAAGGCATTAAGACTGAAAATACTTTGGTGTGTAGGAGAGTGAATGTAGACTGTCAGGATTGAAATACAGGGGTTCGAGGAGTAAAAGGGTGAGGAGACTAACAGTGAGGAGACTGAGTAGATCAGCAAGATGTGGCCTATCTCAGTCCTTGCTGGTCATAGGAAGAAAGTTTGCTTTATGCCAAGTGTCATTTGAATATTTTAAACAGACAAGTGGCATGCTGTGCTTTTAAAATGGTTTCCTGGGGCTTGTCACATTCTAGCCAGGTTTATTTAAGTAATTTTTGAGTAATAAGATATTTCATATATATTAATACTTTTGAATAATGTCTTTAGAATGGAAGTATCTTCCTGAATACTGATGCAATTGAATATTACATTTTCATTATTTACTTCATACACTTTTGCATTCATGCTTTTGTTGTTGATTTTCTTTTTCAAAACTCTCTGCCTTCAATTGTGTATCTCTCTATTCTTCCTCACTCAGTTATTGAAGTTATTTGAGAACTGGCTGAAGGAAAAAATGAAATAATCACAATTGGAAGGCTTAATTGTGTTTACATTATTAGAAAACCAAAATTTCTGTAGCATAACTACCAATCTCATACATCTATTTTAAGACATATAAAGCTATTTTTTTCTGACTTACCTCATTTGTCTGTTTCTTTCATGATTCAGTGCATACTGGTGCCCTGTAGCTGCTGTAACAAATGATCAAAGACTTGGTATCTTAAAACAACAGACATTAATTCACAGTTCTGAAGGCTGGACATCCAAAATTTTATGCCTGGGCTGGAGTCCTTGTGTCAGCAAGGACACTAATATTTCAGTGCCTGTCTCCTCAGGCACAACTGTGCTATGCAGTTTTGGATAAGTGAGAATTCTTGCTCGTATTTCTAGTTGCAACAAAAAAATAAACTAGTGAATAAATAAAAATAATAATAAATAAAAATAATAAAAATAATTTTAAATGGTGATAGGAAAAAAAATATTATTAACTAGTCTTCAATAGGATAGATTGGAAAGATTTCTGAATGTTACATGCTAGAGATAAAGAGTCACGAAAAGACCTGGGGGAATGATTGCCAGGCATACAGAATAAGATATGCAAAGGCATTAAGACTGAAAATACTTTGGTGTGTAGGAGAGTGAATGTAGACTGTCAGGATTGAAATACAGGGGTTCGAGGAGTAAAAGGGTGAGGAGACTAACAGTGAGGAGACTGAGTAGATCAGCAAGATGTGGCCTATCTCAGTCCTTGCTGGTCATAGGAAGAAAGTTTGCTTTATGCCAAGTGTCATTTGAATATTTTAAACAGACAAGTGGCATGCTGTGCTTTTAAAATGGTTTCCTGGGGCTTGTCACATTCTAGCCAGGTTTATTTAAGTAATTTTTGAGTAATAAGATATTTCATATATATTAATACTTTTGAATAATGTCTTTAGAATGGAAGTATCTTCCTGAATACTGATGCAATTGAATATTACATTTTCATTATTTACTTCATACACTTTTGCATTCATGCTTTTGTTGTTGATTTTCTTTTTCAAAACTCTCTGCCTTCAATTGTGTATCTCTCTATTCTTCCTCACTCAGTTATTGAAGTTATTTGAGAACTGGCTGAAGGAAAAAATGAAATAATCACAATTGGAAGGCTTAATTGTGTTTACATTATTAGAAAACCAAAATTTCTGTAGCATAACTACCAATCTCATACATCTATTTTAAGACATATAAAGCTATTTTTTTCTGACTTACCTCATTTGTCTGTTTCTTTCATGATTCAGTGCATACTGGTGCCCTGTAGCTGCTGTAACAAATGATCAAAGACTTGGTATCTTAAAACAACAGACATTAATTCACAGTTCTGAAGGCTGGACATCCAAAATTTTATGCCTGGGCTGGAGTCCTTGTGTCAGCAAGGACACATTCTCTCCAAGCATTCTAGGAAAGAATCCAATCTCAGCTCTTCCAAATTCTGGTGACTACCAGCTTTCCTTGAATTCTGGCCACACTATTCCAATCATCAAAGATAGCACCTTCAAGTCTCTGTTTCCTTCATCCTCATATCACCATCTTCTCTGAGTGTATTTCATGTCTCATAAAGTATGTGTAATTACATTTAAGCCCCAATCAGAAAATCAGAAGTACTTTCCTCATCTCAAAATCTTTAACTACGTCTGCAGAGTCCTTGTTTTTTTGACCTGTTAGATAATATCCACAGGTTCCTGGTATTAAGACTTGGGTATCTTTGGGAGGTCATTTTCTTTTAGCTTGCCAGACTATTTTTGGTAAGTCGATATGTATGTCTCTAATTCATTGTCCCATATATGTATTTTGTTTGTTTTTATTTAAAAATATTTTTCTATAATTGTGATATCTCAAGTCAGTGAAAGAACATTTTGAAAGATAAGTGGACTTTCAAAGAGTGTGATTTCATTACATGAAAAAATCTGGGACTGTGAAAGACAATTCATAGTGATACATTTGACACTCATAAGAAATGAATGCTTTTTGTTGAAATTTGGTAAAATGTTTGTTTTTACCTCGTTGGTATTTGTGCCCCTTGATATCCCTAAATGTCAACAATTCTTGGTATATTCCAAATTCAATATTGTTCTTCCCTAAAAGTTGACTCTACTGTTACTGCTAATTGGCCTTGAGTAGGAAGTTAAAACACACCAACTGCTGCAGAGCCCACTTACTCTTCCCCACCCTCTATCCCTTCTAGTCCTTACTCCTCTCTGGTATGGACCACTGTTGGTGTTGATTCCATTCTTCTTCAGTAGTGGTCTTCAATGCATATCCTGTGCTGCAATCTCAATTTATTCCTTTAAGTGGGTATCACCTACTTCTTCTTTTTAATGGGCCCAAGAATTAAATTTATTATGAATTAAGATTGCAATTGCATTTATTTCTTATCTTTCAGTTGCTATAAGGTAGGAATATTTCTTAATTTTTTGGCACCAACAAATGAGCAAAGACTTGGTATCTTAAAACAACAGACATTAATTCACAGTTCTGAAGGCTGGACATCCAAAATTTTATGCCTGGGCTGGAGTCCTTGTGTCAGCAAGGACACATTCTCTCCAAGCATTCTAGGAAAGAATCCAATCTCAGCTCTTCCAAATTCTGGTGACTACCAGCTTTCCTTGAATTCTGGCCACACTATTCCAATCATCAAAGATAGCACCTTCAAGTCTCTGTTTCCTTCATCCTCATATCACCATCTTCTCTGAGTGTATTTCATGTCTCATAAAGTATGTGTAATTACATTTAAGCCCCAATCAGAAAATCAGAAGTACTTTCCTCATCTCAAAATCTTTAACTACGTCTGCAGAGTCCTTGTTTTTTTGACCTGTTAGATAATATCCACAGGTTCCTGGTATTAAGACTTGGGTATCTTTGGGAGGTCATTTTCTTTTAGCTTGCCAGACTATTTTTGGTAAGTCGATATGTATGTCTCTAATTCATTGTCCCATATATGTATTTTGTTTGTTTTTATTTAAAAATATTTTTCTATAATTGTGATATCTCAAGTCAGTGAAAGAACATTTTGAAAGATAAGTGGACTTTCAAAGAGTGTGATTTCATTACATGAAAAAATCTGGGACTGTGAAAGACAATTCATAGTGATACATTTGACACTCATAAGAAATGAATGCTTTTTGTTGAAATTTGGTAAAATGTTTGTTTTTACCTCGTTGGTATTTGTGCCCCTTGATATCCCTAAATGTCAACAATTCTTGGTATATTCCAAATTCAATATTGTTCTTCCCTAAAAGTTGACTCTACTGTTACTGCTAATTGGCCTTGAGTAGGAAGTTAAAACACACCAACTGCTGCAGAGCCCACTTACTCTTCCCCACCCTCTATCCCTTCTAGTCCTTACTCCTCTCTGGTATGGACCACTGTTGGTGTTGATTCCATTCTTCTTCAGTAGTGGTCTTCAATGCATATCCTGTGCTGCAATCTCAATTTATTCCTTTAAGTGGGTATCACCTACTTCTTCTTTTTAATGGGCCCAAGAATTAAATTTATTATGAATTAAGATTGCAATTGCATTTATTTCTAATATGCATCTTTTCCTGAGTTGCTATAAGGTAGGGAATATTTCTTATTCTCACTGTTGTTTCCAGCCGACCATCTTTCTCAAACGTGAATTATAATCTTACACCATGCCAAGCACACTGTCACATTATAGGACTTTCTTTCACATGATTTTACCACATGTAACTTCACAGCATCATTAATGTGACAGAAAGGGAAGGAAACTAAAATATTAGGGACATTGTAGAAGAGCTCACACTGGAGGAAACATTTGGGATGGATCTTGAGAAATGAAGAGGCAGAGAAAGTGAGAAAAGGTTTTATAGGAATAGCTAAGAGCATGTGTCAAGACAAAAAGAAATGTGTGAAATGGCTGTGTAGTCTGTGAAAGGTGAGATGTTTAATGTCATTGGAACAGAGTGAGATTAAGTGGCAGAAGCTGAAGCTGAGCAAATGAAAATGATTTTTAAACTTTACTTTTTTTTTCTATAATTTCATAAACAAATATTTATCAAATGCAGGTTATAAAGCAGACAGTTCTTTCACACTACTTACTGCCTTCATGGATTTATATTGAAATGTCAAGGAGTTTGAAATTTATCGTAAAGAAGGAAGAGAACCAAAATGTATTTCTAATAACAGAAATAAATGTATCAGATTTGGTTTTTAGCCAGCTAAATTTAATGACAGACAGAAAAATGTTTTTAAGTAAGAAGACAATGGTGGTATAGATATGGAGACCAGGTGCAGTCTGACCACAGTTGTTAATGTATGAACTAACACTCTGCAAGTGGGGATGAAAGTAAATATTCCTAGAGAAGGAAATGGCAACCCATTCCAGTATTCTTGCCTGAAGAATTCCATGGAAGGAGGAGCCTAGTGGTCTACAGTCCATGGAGCATGTAATAACATAAATAAAAATAATTAAGGATGGAACCAATTTTCAAAGCACAACATAGAGTTTTAAAATCACTTGATGCATTATTGGTGAATGTAAAAATTCTGTGTGAAAACACCAATATTTACTGGTTTGTACTACTACTAATTTGTTTAAGTTTTTATCATGTGATCCTTAATACTTCTTCTTTTTAATGGGCCCAAGAATTAAATTTATTATGAATTAAGATTGCAATTGCATTTATTTCTAATATGCATCTTTTCCTGAGTTGCTATAAGGTAGGGAATATTTCTTATTCTCACTGTTGTTTCCAGCCGACCATCTTTCTCAAACGTGAATTATAATCTTACACCATGCCAAGCACACTGTCACATTATAGGACTTTCTTTCACATGATTTTACCACATGTAACTTCACAGCATCATTAATGTGACAGAAAGGGAAGGAAACTAAAATATTAGGGACATTGTAGAAGAGCTCACACTGGAGGAAACATTTGGGATGGATCTTGAGAAATGAAGAGGCAGAGAAAGTGAGAAAAGGTTTTATAGGAATAGCTAAGAGCATGTGTCAAGACAAAAAGAAATGTGTGAAATGGCTGTGTAGTCTGTGAAAGGTGAGATGTTTAATGTCATTGGAACAGAGTGAGATTAAGTGGCAGAAGCTGAAGCTGAGCAAATGAAAATGATTTTTAAACTTTACTTTTTTTTTCTATAATTTCATAAACAAATATTTATCAAATGCAGGTTATAAAGCAGACAGTTCTTTCACACTACTTACTGCCTTCATGGATTTATATTGAAATGTCAAGGAGTTTGAAATTTATCGTAAAGAAGGAAGAGAACCAAAATGTATTTCTAATAACAGAAATAAATGTATCAGATTTGGTTTTTAGCCAGCTAAATTTAATGACAGACAGAAAAATGTTTTTAAGTAAGAAGACAATGGTGGTATAGATATGGAGACCAGGTGCAGTCTGACCACAGTTGTTAATGTATGAACTAACACTCTGCAAGTGGGGATGAAAGTAAATATTCCTAGAGAAGGAAATGGCAACCCATTCCAGTATTCTTGCCTGAAGAATTCCATGGAAGGAGGAGCCTAGTGGTCTACAGTCCATGGAGCATGTAATAACATAAATAAAAATAATTAAGGATGGAACCAATTTTCAAAGCACAACATAGAGTTTTAAAAATCACTTGATGCATTATTGGTGAATGTAAAAAATTCTGTGTGAAAACACCAATATTTACTGGTTTGTACTACTACTAATATTACTGCTGCTAAAATATACAATGTTTTTATCATGTGTCACTCTAATTGCTTTACAGAGATGATATTATTTGATAAACAAAACCCTACCATATTATTTTATTTTTTTGGTCTAATCCAGGAGTAAAATAAGGCTCAGAAAGATTAATTTACTCATTCAGTGTAAAAAAATAATAACTAGTAAGTAGAGCAACTGATACAAAAACTCAACCTTGTGTGACTCAGAGGTTGCACTTGAAACCTCAATGCTAAGTTAAAGATTATTCTCTGGAGGTGCTTGTGAAAAAGAATTTCATTTCAGTTATTTGCAAAACTGTCCTTTTTGTAAGTAAAGATAGGCATGGTTTAGGGATTGGAGAAGTCGGAAGTATCCAACTTAGATATATGGCTGAATTGGAGCTTCATTTACCTGGAATGTATAAGAATATGTTTATTTTCTTTAGGGGCAGTTTTGACTTCGGTGGTAGGAAGAGCTCTAAGATGGCTTCCAAGATTTCCCATCCCTATTACACATGCCCTGCATAATCCAAGGCACAGTGAATTATAATTAATTTTATTCCTGTAACTAGGTTATAATATATGGCAAAGTTAACCTTGACATAGGGGGGGTATCCAGATGGGTCTGATAAGTACATGAGCCCTTTAAAACCAGAGAGCTTTTTCTGAGTGATCTCAGTGGAGGAAGTAAAGAGATTCAGTGCATGAGAAGGATTCAGACTCATTGTTGGCTTCAAGATGGAGATGACTTGTGACAAGGTTCTATGTGGCCTCTAAAAGCAAAAGGCAGCCCCTGTACACAGCAAACAAAAGGGGAATTCAGTCACATAACTACAAGGAACTGAAATTTCCTAACAAGGATGAGCTTGGAAACAAATTTTTCCCCAGAGCCTTCAGAGAAATCAGCCCATCCAGTATCTTGATACCAACCTTGTGATACTCTCAGCAGAGAACCTAGTTACACCATGCTAGACGTTAGACTTACAGCAGCTGAAATAATAAATCAATGTAGTTTTATGCTGTGAAATTTGTGACATTCTGATGCACAACAATAGAAAATAAATATAAAATGAAAGCAGTACATATATAAATGGATACAAAAATGACAAAATATATAAAATAAAACTTCTAAGATATTAGAAAATGCTAAGCTGTTCCATAATAATAATTTAGACTTTTAATTAAGTTGACTGCTGCTAAAATATACAATGTTTTTATCATGTGTCACTCTAATTGCTTTACAGAGATGATATTATTTGATAAACAAAACCCTACCATATTATTTTATTTTTTTGGTCTAATCCAGGAGTAAAATAAGGCTCAGAAAGATTAATTTACTCATTCAGTGTAAAAAAATAATAACTAGTAAGTAGAGCAACTGATACAAAAACTCAACCTTGTGTGACTCAGAGGTTGCACTTGAAACCTCAATGCTAAGTTAAAGATTATTCTCTGGAGGTGCTTGTGAAAAAGAATTTCATTTCAGTTATTTGCAAAACTGTCCTTTTTGTAAGTAAAGATAGGCATGGTTTAGGGATTGGAGAAGTCGGAAGTATCCAACTTAGATATATGGCTGAATTGGAGCTTCATTTACCTGGAATGTATAAGAATATGTTTATTTTCTTTAGGGGCAGTTTTGACTTCGGTGGTAGGAAGAGCTCTAAGATGGCTTCCAAGATTTCCCATCCCTATTACACATGCCCTGCATAATCCAAGGCACAGTGAATTATAATTAATTTTATTCCTGTAACTAGGTTATAATATATGGCAAAGTTAACCTTGACATAGGGGGGGTATCCAGATGGGTCTGATAAGTACATGAGCCCTTTAAAACCAGAGAGCTTTTTCTGAGTGATCTCAGTGGAGGAAGTAAAGAGATTCAGTGCATGAGAAGGATTCAGACTCATTGTTGGCTTCAAGATGGAGATGACTTGTGACAAGGTTCTATGTGGCCTCTAAAAGCAAAAGGCAGCCCCTGTACACAGCAAACAAAAGGGGAATTCAGTCACATAACTACAAGGAACTGAAATTTCCTAACAAGGATGAGCTTGGAAACAAATTTTTCCCCAGAGCCTTCAGAGAAATCAGCCCATCCAGTATCTTGATACCAACCTTGTGATACTCTCAGCAGAGAACCTAGTTACACCATGCTAGACGTTAGACTTACAGCAGCTGAAATAATAAATCAATGTAGTTTTATGCTGTGAAATTTGTGACATTCTGATGCACAACAATAGAAAATAAATATAAAATGAAAGCAGTACATATATAAATGGATACAAAAATGACAAAATATATAAAATAAAACTTCTAAGATATTAGAAAATGCTAAGCTGTTCCATAATAATAATTTAGACTTTTAATTAAGTTGAATATTTTTCCTCAAAAAGTATGTAAAGCAATATCACATGGAAAACATGAGTAGACTAGTCCAGTAACTATAGAAGAAATTGAACATGTTGCCAAAGTGCTATTTTTACCAAATACAGAATGAATTGATTTTGCATTAAATTTTAAAGCTTATACAAACTTTCTAATTTTGGTATATTGATCATCTACAAACAAAAACAGTCTTTTTCTTGATCCATTTCCTGAAGCTTATATGAAATAGGCAATAAACTTTTAAAAAATGTATAATCACACATATTATATATTTTCATTATTAAAGATACTACCATATACATGTATGATTTTACACATGAATCAAGTGTTTAAATCATACACATTGCTATTAAAATATAGAAAATTAAAATATTTGTAACATCTTCAGCACAATTTTAAGAAATGTATAATAAAAGGACAGTGCATAAAGTATCCAATGGACACAGGAGAGACAAGTGCAGCAAAGAGAGTATCATATGAAGCTCAGATTTACTCAGAGCAAGTTGATGAGGTGAGGGTAGGTAGCAATGGGTTCTAAATATGAAGAGTGTGGTGGCAAGCACATTGGGTTTATATGCCATACCTAGAAGTTTGGGATTTATCCTTCATTTTAGATTAAGAACAGAAGCATTTTTTTAATCAGCAGAGAGGCATGATCAGACATATTTCTTAGAATGATAAATATGCTAACATTATAGAGAATGAACTACAAGTAGAAGAATGTAGCAGGATGAAGCTCACGTTCTCAATAGTGTCTGACTTTTTGTGACCCCATAGACTGTAGTGCACCAGGCTCCACTGTCCATGGGATTTTCCAGGCAAGAATACTGAAGTGGGTAGCCATTTCCTTCTCCAGGGGATCTTTCCAACCCAAGGATCAAACCTTGCGTTTCCTGTTAAGATGAATTAACAATGTGAAATTTGTGACATTCTGATGCACAACAATAGAAAATAAATATAAAATGAAAGCAGTACATATATAAATGGATACAAAAATGACAAAATATATAAAATAAAACTTCTAAGATATTAGAAAATGCTAAGCTGTTCCATAATAATAATTTAGACTTTTAATTAAGTTGAATATTTTTCCTCAAAAAGTATGTAAAGCAATATCACATGGAAAACATGAGTAGACTAGTCCAGTAACTATAGAAGAAATTGAACATGTTGCCAAAGTGCTATTTTTACCAAATACAGAATGAATTGATTTTGCATTAAATTTTAAAGCTTATAAAAACTTTCTAATTTTGGTATATTGATCATCTACAAACAAAAACAGTCTTTTTCTTGATCCATTTCCTGAAGCTTATATGAAATAGGCAATAAACTTTTAAAAAATGTATAATCACACATATTATATATTTTCATTATTAAAGATACTACCATATACATGTATGATTTTACACATGAATCAAGTGTTTAAATCATACACATTGCTATTAAAATATAGAAAATTAAAATATTTGTAACATCTTCAGCACAATTTTAAGAAATGTATAATAAAAGGACAGTGCATAAAGTATCCAATGGACACAGGAGAGACAAGTGCAGCAAAGAGAGTATCATATGAAGCTCAGATTTACTCAGAGCAAGTTGATGAGGTGAGGGTAGGTAGCAATGGGTTCTAAATATGAAGAGTGTGGTGGCAAGCACATTGGGTTTATATGCCATACCTAGAAGTTTGGGATTTATCCTTCATTTTAGATTAAGAACAGAAGCATTTTTTTAATCAGCAGAGAGGCATGATCAGACATATTTCTTAGAATGATAAATATGCTAACATTATAGAGAATGAACTACAAGTAGAAGAATGTAGCAGGATGAAGCTCACGTTCTCAATAGTGTCTGACTTTTTGTGACCCCATGGACTGTAGCCCCCAGGCTCCTCTTTCTATGGGATTTCCCAGGCGAGAATACTGGAGTGGGTAGCCATTTCCTTCTCCAGGGGATCTTTCCAACCCAAGGATCAAACCTTGCGTTTCCTGAATCTCCTATACTGCGGGTGGATGCTTTACCACTGAGCCATGGGGAAGCATCAGGATGAGTTAAGGTTAAAAAGAAAACAATGAAGTACAACTAGTGGCATATAGTATGATGTCAGTATTAAGTTCTTTAATTTGTATTATGATTATATAAGATGTTGACCGTTGAAGAATCTGGGTGAAGGGTGTACAGGAATACTCAGTGGAAACTCTGGTATGAATCTAAGCTTATTTAAAAATAAAAAGTTTTAAAAATATGTAACGGCTTAGAGTTCTGCCTTTGGGGTCAGACAGAGCTAGTTTTAAATCCCAGCTTTGCAACCTAACTGCTATGTGATTTTCACCTCTAAAGTTTGGATAATAATAATACCTTGCCAATATTAAATGTAGTGATGTGCTTATGGCTACTGCATGTGATAAGCTCAATTTATGATAATTTACATGTAATAATGGTTGTTTTCAAAATATTATAAAGTATAATAATGGCCTGCGAAGATATTATGTTTGCTCTAAAGAATCAATTTTCGCAGGTCACTTATTTTCTATTTTTGCTTTATAAAATGGGTTGTCTCAGACCTACTGGGATTGGTAGATATTTATGGGGGAAGAGAGCTGTAATTTTCTGATGGAATCAAGAGATAGTGTACCCGTTTTCATTTCGATGAAAGTTTCTGAACAAATGTGTGCCCAGAATTAATAAATCATTCACTGCTGTTTAAACTAACTCCAGGAAAATAAATAAATAAAAGGAGATAGATACCCAGAAAATTTACATTTATCAGTGCTCAGAAGTGAATTATTTATTGGCCTCAATTATAATATTCTTTAAGGTTCCTATAAAATAAAATTAACTGGTTAAAATAATACAATTTTAGAACCAGTAGAGGCCTTACAAGTCAATTAATTTAGCTACCTAAGTCTTTTCTTTTCTCAATATAGCACTTACTAAAAATCATGCAAAGTGTCAAACTAGAATTTGTCTCACTGCACCTGAGCATATAAGATATGACTATTACATTTCAATCCTATGATTATATTGCAGCATTTAAAATAAAAATATGTGAAAAATCTATCCTAAAATATTGTAATTTAGAGTATATTAATATTCTCATCCCATTTTATTCAGAAGTCTAGAGAAGAATTTAACCTGTGTATATGTTTGATGATAAATAGCTGTCCCTCAGAGATATTGTTATAATTTTCTCTACCAAACACATTGAATGATTGAAAAGATCAGCTCATAGACATTGTGGAGAACTCTTGTGATTTTTATGACTGATACAGAATTAATTAATTACAGAGTTAAGATACAGAGTTGAATTAATTACATGTCCTCTTTAAGATTTGTAAACCTTTGGTATTATTGTCTATAATCTTCAGCCTTACTATCCAAGTGCAATAGTCAATTTTTGTGGAAATTAGACTAAATCATTTCATGTCTCTTTAGATCTAAGAATAATTAAATTTGAAATATTGCTTTTGCATATTTTACAATATTAGATATTAAAAGTAATAAGGAATTGTTTCCTTATCTTTTTCATAGTGAGCTTAAATCTACTTTGTGAGATCCTCTGCTCTTTAGTATTCTTCCAATTTCCTTATTCACTATGCTATTCACATATTCTGGAAGCTTAGATTCTAGGTTGCCATGCTAAGACTTCTGAAAAAATTAAACCAGTCCTCTCCAAAAAGGAGCGCCAATTAGAAGTTGCACCATGAAAGGTTTATCCCAAAATGACACGCTGCTGTTTTTTGGGAAGATACAAGTTCTTTAGCATGGCTGCTGCTGCTGCTTAGTCGCTTCAGTCATGTCCACCTCTGTGCAGTCCCATGGACTGTAGCCCACCAGGCCCATGAAATTATCCAGGCAAGAATACTGGAGAGGGTTGACATGCCTTCCTCCAGGGGACTCTTCCCCAACCCAGGGATAAAACCTGGTCTCCTGCACTACAGGTGGATTCTTTACCATTGAGCCACTAGGGAAGACCCTTTAAAATGGCATTCTTCCACAAAGAAGTCAAAAGTAGCCTCAGCGCCTTCTCGACACAGAGACCCTGACAACCATTGCTATTAAAGCTACCATAAGTCTTTTCTTTCTCAATATAGCATTCTAAAAATCAGAAACAAAAATTGTCTCACTGCACCTGAGCATATAAGATATGACTATTACATTTCAATCCTATGATTATATTGCAGCATTTAAAATAAAAATATGTGAAAAATCTATCCTAAAATATTGTAATTTAGAGTATATTAATATTCTCATCCCATTTTATTCAGAAGTCTAGAGAAGAATTTAACCTGTGTATATGTTTGATGATAAATAGCTGTCCCTCAGAGATATTGTTATAATTTTCTCTACCAAACACATTGAATGATTGAAAAGATCAGCTCATAGACATTGTGGAGAACTCTTGTGATTTTTATGACTGATACAGAATTAATTAATTACAGAGTTAAGATACAGAGTTGAATTAATTACATGTCCTCTTTAAGATTTGTAAACCTTTGGTATTATTGTCTATAATCTTCAGCCTTACTATCCAAGTGCAATAGTCAATTTTTGTGGAAATTAGACTAAATCATTTCATGTCTCTTTAGATCTAAGAATAATTAAATTTGAAATATTGCTTTTGCATATTTTACAATATTAGATATTAAAAGTAATAAGGAATTGTTTCCTTATCTTTTTCATAGTGAGCTTAAATCTACTTTGTGAGATCCTCTGCTCTTTAGTATTCTTCCAATTTCCTTATTCACTATGCTATTCACATATTCTGGAAGCTTAGATTCTAGGTTGCCATGCTAAGACTTCTGAAAAAATTAAACCAGTCCTCTCCAAAAAGGAGCGCCAATTAGAAGTTGCACCATGAAAGGTTTATCCCAAAATGACACGCTGCTGTTTTTTGGGAAGATACAAGTTCTTTAGCATGGCTGCTGCTGCTTAGTCGCTTCAGTCATGTCCACCTCTGTGCAGTCCCATGGACTGTAGCCCACCAGGCCCATGAAATTATCCAGGCAAGAATACTGGAGAGGGTTGACATGCCTTCCTCCAGGGACTCTTCCCCCAAACCCCGGGATAAAACCTGGTCTCCTGCACTACAGGTGGATTCTTTACCATTGAGCCACTAGGGAAGACCCTTTAAAATGGCATTCTTCCACAAAGAAGTCAAAAGTAGCCTCAGCGCCTTCTCGACACAGAGACCCTGACAACCATTGCTATTAAAGCTACCATAAGTTGTAATAATTCTGCCACTTCTGGCTTTGAACTGTTTTCACATTATTATAATGGAAACTCTGTTTCTTTGGAGGTGAGCCCAAAGACTCCGATGTACTGTCTGCAGGATTCTGTGATTATGAACACCACTACAATCCAACAAATTAAAAAATAACTATTCTGAGTCCTGTGTTAAGTGGACACCAGGACTTTAAAGATGAGCAGAATGTACCACTTCACTTACAGTTCACAGCTCTGTATGTGGATTTAGCAGGTCTTATTTTGTTCTTGAAAAACTTTTCTCCATATCCCCATTTTACAGATGAGGACAATTTAGACATTTGTTTAAAATGGCTATTTTAAGTTACTAAGCTAGGATTTGAACTGTCCAAAAGGCTTCAAAGTCCACATTTAGAGATTACTCAAAACTTTTTTTGCGACCATAAGATAAACATCCTCTCGGCCCATACAGCACCAACTTACCGTACTCTCACCAGATCAAAAATATTCTGTGATAACTTAGTGCTCTTCCTGTAATACTATGAGATAAGATATTCCACAAAGAAAGTATAACTAATTTGGGTCCTAGAGAATGCATGGGACTATTCCAAGCCCTGGTAGAAAGTAATGAGTAAATCCAATCATACATTAATTTATGTATTCATCTACCAAACATTATTTGTTGTCTACAATATACCAGAGAATATTCTACACTCTAGGGATTCAAATACAACAGAACACATGTCACCTATTAGGACATTTTATATTTTAATGAAAGAAAGCTTAAAATAGATGTAGCTAAAGTTAGGGGGAATCTAGCAATGGGATCAAACCTTTGGTAGTCATATCTTTTAAAGGAATATATATGTATATTATGTAAATTAGTATGGTGTGATATATGTAAAAATTTGGACTTGATTCTACAAGATATAAAGAGTCAATTGAATATTTTAAGTAAGTTGGTGGAGAATTAATTTATGCAATACTCCATAACCGTCACTGAAAAATTATGAGAAGCTAGACAGACAGGTAAAAATGGTTATTCCTTCATTTTCTCATTTTAAACTAAAGTGATAACTGTGTACTCCTGCTTTGTGTGTAAGAGTAAGGATTTACTTAAAATGATTTACAGTTTTAAGAAAGCACACTTACTGAAGTGTTATGATTTTTAGTCCTATGCTTGAGCAATGGAATCAGTGCATGTGTTAGTTTAGCATTGAAGTTTAAATACAGTAAAAAAAAAAAATCCTCTCCGAATCTTTCATCCATATTAGCTCTGACCCACTTCTTTTTATAGCAAGACTCTTTTTAAAAGCTTGCCTAATAATCACTGTTTATACAGTCTCCCATCCAAAGCTTTACATGTTTATTGAGAAGACCTCTCACCAGCATCAGATCCAGTGTTCCTTCTTGAAACATGCACTGAAACTGCTTCTTCTTTCACTGCATTTAGTGAAATGCAGTTTACTTTGTGTTCAATTTCCTTCGCATTCCTTCTTTGTCTCCTTTGATGGTTTCTCCCCATCTTTATGATACGAAGAGTGTAAAGGGATTCATTGGCTAGCCTATCCACTTCTCCTTTACTTCTCATCAGCAAACAGTTAAATTTCTGTGATAACTTAGTGCTCTTCCTGTAATACTATGAGATAAGATATTCCACAAAGAAAGTATAACTAATTTGGGTCCTAGAGAATGCATGGGACTATTCCAAGCCCTGGTAGAAAGTAATGAGTAAATCCAATCATACATTAATTTATGTATTCATCTACCAAACATTATTTGTTGTCTACAATATACCAGAGAATATTCTACACTCTAGGGATTCAAATACAACAGAACACATGTCACCTATTAGGACATTTTATATTTTAATGAAAGAAAGCTTAAAATAGATGTAGCTAAAGTTAGGGGGAATCTAGCAATGGGATCAAACCTTTGGTAGTCATATCTTTTAAAGGAATATATATGTATATTATGTAAATTAGTATGGTGTGATATATGTAAAAATTTGGACTTGATTCTACAAGATATAAAGAGTCAATTGAATATTTTAAGTAAGTTGGTGGAGAATTAATTTATGCAATACTCCATAACCGTCACTGAAAAATTATGAGAAGCTAGACAGACAGGTAAAAATGGTTATTCCTTCATTTTCTCATTTTAAACTAAAGTGATAACTGTGTACTCCTGCTTTGTGTGTAAGAGTAAGGATTTACTTAAAATGATTTACAGTTTTAAGAAAGCACACTTACTGAAGTGTTATGATTTTTAGTCCTATGCTTGAGCAATGGAATCAGTGCATGTGTTAGTTTAGCATTGAAGTTTAAATACAGTAAAAAAAAAAAATCCTCTCCGAATCTTTCATCCATATTAGCTCTGACCCACTTCTTTTTATAGCAAGACTCTTTTTAAAAGCTTGCCTAATAATCACTGTTTATACAGTCTCCCATCCAAAGCTTTACATGTTTATTGAGAAGACCTCTCACCAGCATCAGATCCAGTGTTCCTTCTTGAAACATGCACTGAAACTGCTTCTTCTTTCACTGCATTTAGTGAAATGCAGTTTACTTTGTGTTCAATTTCCTTCGCATTCCTTCTTTGTCTCCTTTGATGGTTTCTCCCCATCTTTATGATACGAAGAGTGTAAAGGGATTCATTGGCTAGCCTATCCACTTCTCCTTTCTCAACATCTTCCTGTCTTTTCATTGATTCTCCTGTATTCTTGTATTTTCTCATCCCTGAGGATTAACATCCATTCATCTCTTCATCTGTTATTTCAACAAATGTACGCTGAGCACTTTTTCTATGCCTTGGTACTGTTACAAATGAACCAGGTCCTCCCCTTCTTGAATTTATACTGTGTATAAGAAATGTATTTACTAAATTATTAAGTAAACAACTAAATATATAGAATGTCATATGAAGATAAATGCTATGAAAAATTCATGTTGGGTGAGGAAATACTGTGAAAGAGGTGTGGTAATTATATTTGGATGCCAGGGAGGTCTCATGGAGAAGACTACATGTTAGCAAACACTTGAAAGAAGATATGAGAGAGACTTCAGGCAGAAGCAGCTGGAATTTATGCTAGATAAAGAGGGCAATAAGGTATGTGAGAGAGGGGTAGGATGGTAAAAAGATGGGAGGATGAATATATCATGTCCTGATTGGTTTGAAATTGTAGTAGTTGAGTCAGTAGTGTTGTGTTAAAAATATAGATCAGAGATAAAGAGTGAGACTTAAAATTGAGATTATGGAAGTGTTGCAATGATCAACAGTGGTAAAGTCTGGAGTATGATAGAAATGTATCATGTATCATACTAGAGTATAATATTAGAAATGCAGCTGAGGCAGAGTGGAGGAAAAGATCATTGAAGGAGAAAAGATTAAGATTTTGAGATGCCTGGATGGTAAATAAATCATTTATATGCGGATACATCTCTGTGAATTTTGACAAAATTAATACTGGAAGGAACTTCAAAGACTGAGGAAAAGACTGGGATTTTGGGAAATATCAAAGGCAAAAGGAAGAGGAGACAGCAAAGAACATGATAGTTTGACAGCATCACCAACTCAATGGTCATGAATTGATCAAATTCCTAGAGATAGTGGAGGACAGAGGAGCCTGAGACACTGCAGTCCATGGAGTTCTAAAGAATCCAACATGACTTAATGATTGAACAACAGCAACAATGGAGAAGTTTATAACAAAGAGAATAAGAAGGACTGAACTAGGATGAGACGAAGAGTGTAAAGGATTCATTGGCTAGCCTATCCACTTCTCCTTTCTCAACATCTTCCTGTCTTTTCATTGATTCTCCTGTATTCTTGTATTTTCTCATCCCTGAGGATTAACATCCATTCATCTCTTCATCTGTTATTTCAACAAATGTACGCTGAGCACTTTTTCTATGCCTTGGTACTGTTACAAATGAACCAGGTCCTCCCCTTCTTGAATTTATACTGTGTATAAGAAATGTATTTACTAAATTATTAAGTAAACAACTAAATATATAGAATGTCATATGAAGATAAATGCTATGAAAAATTCATGTTGGGTGAGGAAATACTGTGAAAGAGGTGTGGTAATTATATTTGGATGCCAGGGAGGTCTCATGGAGAAGACTACATGTTAGCAAACACTTGAAAGAAGATATGAGAGAGACTTCAGGCAGAAGCAGCTGGAATTTATGCTAGATAAAGAGGGCAATAAGGTATGTGAGAGAGGGGTAGGATGGTAAAAAGATGGGAGGATGAATATATCATGTCCTGATTGGTTTGAAATTGTAGTAGTTGAGTCAGTAGTGTTGTGTTAAAAATATAGATCAGAGATAAAGAGTGAGACTTAAAATTGAGATTATGGAAGTGTTGCAATGATCAACAGTGGTAAAGTCTGGAGTATGATAGAAATGTATCATGTATCATACTAGAGTATAATATTAGAAATGCAGCTGAGGCAGAGTGGAGGAAAAGATCATTGAAGGAGAAAAGATTAAGATTTTGAGATGCCTGGATGGTAAATAAATCATTTATATGCGGATACATCTCTGTGAATTTTGACAAAATTAATACTGGAAGGAACTTCAAAGACTGAGGAAAAGACTGGGATTTTGGGAAATATCAAAGGCAAAAGGAAGAGGAGACAGCAAAGAACATGATAGTTTGACAGCATCACCAACTCAATGGTCATGAATTGATCAAATTCCTAGAGATAGTGGAGGACAGAGGAGCCTGAGACACTGCAGTCCATGGAGTTCTAAAGAATCCAACATGACTTAATGATTGAACAACAGCAACAATGGAGAAGTTTATAACAAAGAGAATAAGAAGGACTGAACTAGGATGAGACTGATGAGGCACTCACATTAAGTACAAAATTTGAAGGAGTGCCAAAAAGCTCAGTTAGCTTTTCGATGGATAATATTATAATGCTATACAATTAACCCTTGGACAACATGGATTTGAACTGCATGGGTCTACTTTATTTAATTTTTTTCAATAAATCTGTACTACAGTACTACGCAATCTGAGACTGGTTGTCTCTGGATGTGAAATTGCTGATACAGAGGACAGATTGTAAAGTTAGAGGTGGATTTTTGACCATGAGAAGGGTTGGCACCTATAACCTCCATATTATTCCAAGGGTTCACTGCATTTTACTTTTGCATTTAAAAATATCAATTATTCAGAAAAATCCATGGCATAAAAATATCAAAATTTTAAATTAAGAAAGGATCATAGCAGGTCGTGATTTTGAGATTCAATTTATCATGCTTTTAAAAATCACTTCTACATGATATTTCTGTTTTAGATTTCTATTTGAGTTTTCTTCTCTGGATTATTCAAATGTGTATTCATCTTTCCATTTACAGGATAGCTAAGTGTCTCTAACTTTAAGTGACCAAAACATAACTTCTGAGTGCTCTGTCTCTCTTTCCTAATCCTTTTTCAGCCTTCGTCACTTCAGTGACAGGAAATTTTGTTTTTCCTATTGCTCAGAAAAAAATTATGAGTTCATTATTGAACTCTTTCCCTTACAGCTTCCTCACATCCATCAGCAAATTCTATAATCTCTTCCCTACAAATCTAGGTAACTTTCTCACCACTCTGTGCAATCACCCTAGATTATGCAAATAATGTTTCTCAGGGGTTTGTTGCAACAGCTTCCAGCTTGCCTCCCTTCTTTCATCTAAGGCGGCTTTATTAGGTATTCTCTATACCAAGGGTTAGAGCTATCACTTTGTTATGAAGTCAGATCATGTTACAGGTCTGTAATCCATATCTCTGGAGGTAAAAGCTGAAACTCTTACATAGTCCCGGGCATTCGGCCCAGCCCTCCTTGTGACATTGTCTCTTACAGAGTTTTCCCTCAGTCATTGTGCTGTCGTGGAGTTGGCCTCTTTTGTATTCTTTTTAACATATCATACAGGGCCTTTGCACATGCTGTTCCTTCAACCTTAATGTTCCCTTCTAAATATCCATATGGCTCACTGCCTCACATGTTTTGGATTTCTTTCTAAGTATGACTTTATTAGGCCATAATCAGGCTTAGCCAGTTTACCTAGATTGGGAAAAACTGGTATCACCTCATCATTCCCTATTCCCCATCAAAATCAAGCACATGCTCAGTCATGTGGACTCATTGTGACCCATATCCCTCTTTGTTTATTTTTATTGTTCATATAACCCCTCAGATTATCTACATATTTGATTATTGTCTCCTAAGTACATGAGAACATGTGTATTTCACATCCTGCTGTAAACCTGTGACAAGAACTTGAGCACATAGTACTTGCTCAGTAATATTGTGAATAAATTAGCCTGTTAAAGGTGTTATTCTAGCTTTAAATATTTACCAGATATAATTAGAGTGAATTTTAAACATATTTGCAGTCTAAATTTTAATAGCATCAAGTTTTCCTACTTGCAAATTTAAGTTGGTTGACTGAAATAACTTATTCTGGAAACTATTTTAACACTGGAATATATCACTATTTAAAATAGAATGATAAAATAGTGGTATGAAAGTAGAGTTAAAATATTTTATATTTATACAATTCTTTTATATATATTTTTGCTTTTTATGACTAGCATCTGATTTTTTTTCAGAAATTACTTAAAACCAATCAGATTAGCAAAAAATGCTATCCAAAATGACCAGATTATTTTATAGCAAATTCTACACTGTTTTTCAAGGAAATAAACTCAGTGTTGTCTCTGCAAACTTATCAACAAAAATTACCATACAAAACTGATCAGACATGTTTTACCTCAATCAAAAGACTCCAGGGCTCATAATCAGAATAATTTATTTTCTTATTTATGTAACCTAGATTGCTTTATTCCACTTTATAAAACGATGGAGAGAAACCACCTTCTGAGACAAATGTCATAATGTTGTAACTTCAGAAAAAAAATAGTGATATAATGGACTTCTCCACTTTATATACAAGTATAAGATGTTCTTACTGAATATTTCATTTAACATTTTAAAAATGAATAGCTTTAATTTATTCTTTTTTTGACCTTTGTATTAAAATCTCTTTATATAGGAAATTTCTGTCTAATCTTAACATGGGGAGATTTTTATTATCAATAAGTCTTGTTACATTATAGAATAAAAGCATAAATGAGCAAAAAAGATAACCACTTGTGGAGAAATTCTGGCATATCTTTTGTCAAATAACACACTATAGGAATCTCTCAAATTATTTACGTAACATAGCAGGCCAGACTCAGCTGATTTCTTTGTAAATCAGAAATCAAGGAAAACAAAATAATGCTACTTAAGGAAAGAAAAGTAGCAAGAAAGGAAGAAAGCAAAATGAATTATGAAAATCTTATAATCTGTATTTTCCATTTTTCTTTTCACCCTCTTCCTTAGTCTCCCTGATTTCCTCTACTATTTATATATTATGCATTGATTTTTTTCTCTTCAATTTTATGTGCATTAGTAACTAAGTGATTTTGTGGCCTGAGGTTTAGAGTCACCATTACAAGTTGTCAGGTTTGGGGTTTCCTAAAGGGGTTTGATATCTTGAGTGGTAGTGAATGCTGCTCTTCCTGTGGATAGTTTCTCTTCACCCCCAAACAACTACAGTTTAGAATATTTCTCTGGAGCTTTGGTCACTATTCTAGAATTTGACTGGTATACAAATCAGGTATAATACTCTGCTTCATCACACAATGAACATTTCTGGAAAACAAATTACACAAAGATGTTTACATGTTCAATTAAGTAACAGAGACCCGATGAGGGTTTCAAGAGATCTAAGTTCAGTGATGGAAATAGCATAAATTGAAGATACAGTCTGATAGGTACTCTTATAGTTGTTTTATATATGTGTGATTGCACGGAATCAATGATACCTCGATGGTTAAGCAGTTATCTTCTATTAACCCCATTATTGCTAATAGATATTCTACTTGTTTTACATATGCAATAGTACAATTAAACAATTACTATTGTTTTCCTTATCCTAATTTTTGTAGGTGAAGAAATTAAATGTTAAAAGGAGTTGAAACAAATTTTGTTGGAATAAATTCTGACATATCACAGTATCAAGTTGGTTGGTTGCCTTTAGAATGCCTAGATTATTGCAATCATTTGGCAGTTTGCTCATCTAGCAAATACTTTACATCTTTTATTTCCTAAGGTATTGAGATCCAGAGAGAAAAACTTCAAGGACACATTGAATGAAATCATGGCAAACATACACAATACCATAATACAAAGCAAAGGTATTTGACAACATAAAGTAGTTATAAAACTTGAGTCAAGATAAATGGACTTCTCACCAGGCAGCCTTGTCCTGCACAAATTCATACTGAGTATGACCCTTTTTTAATTCTTTTTTTAAAGATTTATTTATTTATTTATTTTGGTGGGGGTGGGGTGTGGAGGGAAGGGAGCAGGCGGGCCACTTCTATTGGTATTTCATTTGTCCATTTTCATCTATCTTTGTTCCTTGGCCCGTGTGGGTCTCCCATCGCGGTGGCCTCTGTTGTCGCAGAGCACCGGCTCTGGGCGCATGCGCTCCAGAGCTCCGGCTCGGTAATTGGACACATCAGTCCAGCCGCTCCGTGGCACGTGGGATTTTCTCAGGCCAGGCATCGAACCGGCGCTCCTTGCAGTGCAAGGCGGTGTCCTTACCCACTGGACCACCAGGGAAGCCCCTCTTCACCCCATGTAGGACCCATAGTTTCTCTTCACCCAAAAAAGTTTAGAATATTTCTCTGGAGCTTTGGTCACTATTCTAGAATTTGACTGGTATACAAATCAGGTATAATACTCTGCTTCATCACACAATGAACATTTCTGGAAAACAAATTACACAAAGATGTTTACATGTTCAATTAAGTAACAGAGACCCGATGAGGGTTTCAAGAGATCTAAGTTCAGTGATGGAAATAGCATAAATTGAAGATACAGTCTGATAGGTACTCTTATAGTTGTTTTATATATGTGTGATTGCACGGAATCAATGATACCTCGATGGTTAAGCAGTTATCTTCTATTAACCCCATTATTGCTAATAGATATTCTACTTGTTTTACATATGCAATAGTACAATTAAACAATTACTATTGTTTTCCTTATCCTAATTTTTGTAGGTGAAGAAATTAAATGTTAAAAGGAGTTGAAACAAATTTTGTTGGAATAAATTCTGACATATCACAGTATCAAGTTGGTTGGTTGCCTTTAGAATGCCTAGATTATTGCAATCATTTGGCAGTTTGCTCATCTAGCAAATACTTTACATCTTTTATTTCCTAAGGTATTGAGATCCAGAGAGAAAAACTTCAAGGACACATTGAATGAAATCATGGCAAACATACACAATACCATAATACAAAGCAAAGGTATTTGACAACATAAAGTAGTTATAAAACTTGAGTCAAGATAAATGGACTTCTCACCAGGCAGCCTTGTCCTGCACAAATTCATACTGAGTATGACCCTTTTTTAATTCTTTTTTTAAAGATTTATTTATTTATTTATTTTGGTGGGGGTGGGGTGTGGAGGGAAGGGAGCAGGCGGGCCACTTCTATTGGTATTTCATTTGTCCATTTTCATCTATCTTTGTTCCTTGGCCCGTGTGGGTCTCCCATCGCGGTGGCCTCTGTTGTCGCAGAGCACCGGCTCTGGGCGCATGCGCTCCAGAGCTCCGGCTCGGTAATTGGACACATCAGTCCAGCCGCTCCGTGGCACGTGGGATTTTCTCAGGCCAGGCATCGAACCGGCGCTCCTTGCAGTGCAAGGCGGTGTCCTTACCCACTGGACCACCAGGGAAGCCCCTGAGTTTGACTCTTAAAAAAAGTCTTTTTCTAATAAGAATGTCATATTCCTGGTCCAAAAACTTAAGTGGTTCATCATTTCTTACTATTTTATGCTAGGACTGTACTTATTTTCTCCTGTTCCATTCCTTATCAGTTAAACAAATATTTTACAATTATTTATCTAAATTTTATTGAAGCATAGTTGATTTACAGTGTGCTACTTTCTACTGTATATCAGTGATTCAGTTATACATAAATATGTGCATTTTTTAATATTTTTCCCATTATGGTTTATCACAGGATATTGAATATAGTTCCCTATGCTATACAGTAGGACCTTGGTGTTTGTGCATTTACATGAGAGTTTACATTTATTAATCACAAACTCCCAATCCATGCCTCCCTGTCCGCCCCCAACCCCATGGCAACCATAAGTCTGTTCTCTGTGTGTGAATCTGCTTTTGTTTCTATATATAAGTTCATTTATGTCATAATTTAGATTCCACATATAAGTGATATATGGTATTTCTCCTTCTTTCTGACTCCATGTGATAATCTGTTAAGTCCATCTATGTTGCTGCACATGGCATTATTTTATTCTTTTCTATAGCTGATTAATATTTCACTGTGCATATATGCTTTTCCACTATCTATCAGTAGTCATTTAGATTGTTTCCATGTCTTGACTATTGTAAATAGTGCTGCTATGAACATTGGGGTCCATTCTTAGCAAAAGAAAAAAAAAATAGCCTCTCACTCTTCAATATGAGTATGTTTATATTTATTAATTGTATATACTGCTATCATTTGTTAATAATATTGTTCACTGTATATTCTTTGAGTAAAGTTAATGGTAAACATAGTTGACATAATCTGTCTTTCAAATTGTCAGGTAATTTTGATTATTTTCCTATCATTATTAAACCTTGTAGAACAGTTTTTAAAATACTTTCTTTATTTCACTTTTAAGTTTGCAAAGTTAGCAAAACAGTGACTATATCTCCTCATTTTATTTAAAATGCAAAATAATGTAACAGAAGAAGAATGCTATATTCACATATCAAAATTTATTTCAGCTTGACGAATTAATTCTTTCCTTGTCATCATCATTGTTAATGTCAAACTCTTTGGGATTTCATGGACTGTTGCCCACCAGGTATCTCTGTCCATGGGATTCTCAAGGCAAGAATGCTAGAGTGGGTTGCTATGCCCTCCTCCAGAGGACCTCCCCAACTCAGGAATCGAATCTGGGTCTTCTACATTGCAATCTGATTCTTTATTATCTGAGCCACCAGAGTCTTGCTGAATTGACAATTCCCTGATTGGTACTCACTTTTATGTTTTATAAGTTTATTATGAAAACTGCATTCTTGTAATAAGTTAGAAAAGAAGAGAAAGGAGCCATCTACAAAAGAGTCATAATATAAGCCATTTTAATTTTAGAAAGAGCATGTGACAAAGCCAAATGTTGAGGTAGAAGGAAAGGAGCAAAACAAAGCTGTAGTAAAATTAAAGAGATAAAAGGGAAAATATGAATATTACAATATTAGTGTCTTCCCTTAGAAATCATTTGCATCCATTTAAGTTTTCTAACATCTGAGACATCATCTAGTCCAACCTTTCTACTTTATAGTTGAGGAAACTTGTTTTCTTTGGAGACAAATTACACTCACAGACTGAGTTTTATCATTGCCAATATTTTATTTAAAACAGGTTCACTGCAGGTATTATAATAATTTCATGAAATGATATACAGGATACTGTCTTGTAATAAGCCAATATAAAATAACATACTCCAGATCAGTTGACTATTGTAAATAGTGCTGCTATGAACATTGGGGTCCATTCTTAGCAAAAGAAAAAAAAAATAGCCTCTCACTCTTCAATATGAGTATGTTTATATTTATTAATTGTATATACTGCTATCATTTGTTAATAATATTGTTCACTGTATATTCTTTGAGTAAAGTTAATGGTAAACATAGTTGACATAATCTGTCTTTCAAATTGTCAGGTAATTTTGATTATTTTCCTATCATTATTAAACCTTGTAGAACAGTTTTTAAAATACTTTCTTTATTTCACTTTTAAGTTTGCAAAGTTAGCAAAACAGTGACTATATCTCCTCATTTTATTTAAAATGCAAAATAATGTAACAGAAGAAGAATGCTATATTCACATATCAAAATTTATTTCAGCTTGACGAATTAATTCTTTCCTTGTCATCATCATTGTTAATGTCAAACTCTTTGGGATTTCATGGACTGTTGCCCACCAGGTATCTCTGTCCATGGGATTCTCAAGGCAAGAATGCTAGAGTGGGTTGCTATGCCCTCCTCCAGAGGACCTCCCCAACTCAGGAATCGAATCTGGGTCTTCTACATTGCAATCTGATTCTTTATTATCTGAGCCACCAGAGTCTTGCTGAATTGACAATTCCCTGATTGGTACTCACTTTTATGTTTTATAAGTTTATTATGAAAACTGCATTCTTGTAATAAGTTAGAAAAGAAGAGAAAGGAGCCATCTACAAAAGAGTCATAATATAAGCCATTTTAATTTTAGAAAGAGCATGTGACAAAGCCAAATGTTGAGGTAGAAGGAAAGGAGCAAAACAAAGCTGTAGTAAAATTAAAGAGATAAAAGGGAAAATATGAATATTACAATATTAGTGTCTTCCCTTAGAAATCATTTGCATCCATTTAAGTTTTCTAACATCTGAGACATCATCTAGTCCAACCTTTCTACTTTATAGTTGAGGAAACTTGTTTTCTTTGGAGACAAATTACACTCACAGACTGAGTTTTATCATTGCCAATATTTTATTTAAAACAGGTTCACTGCAGGTATTATAATAATTTCATGAAATGATATACAGGATACTGTCTTGTAATAAGCCAATATAAAATAACATACTCCAGATCAGTTGATACGTCAGTTACACTATTGTAGGAAAGAGCAGATAAAAGGAATGAAGTCCAAATGTAGTTGAGGTGTATGTTTTTACCAGTTGGTTTTTAGGAGAGGGTTAGCTTAGCCAGCCATGAGTTGAGGGTCCAACTGCTGGAGCAAATGGGGAAGTTCCTTAATGCAAAAGCCCGTTGCTAGGAAACAAAGACACTAGTGTTGACCAACAAGATGATCTTCTTGGGGTCACTGCATGATTTTTACCACTGCACGCATTGACAAGAGCTATTGCCCCCAAGGTCTTTGTAGAGCTATTTAGACTAGGGAAGAGTCACTGTGCTCAAATTGACCAGTACCAGATAGTCTTCAAACACTTGGTATTTATATATGTTTCTCCTCCCCATAGTATTTTCTACATATGTTCTTATCAATAAGCCCCCAGTGGCACCCCTCAGTCTTCCAGCTACTGAGTGCTTATCAGCAACCACAGATGTAAATGTCAACATCCTACTGATAGGGACAGAGTAGAGTCCTAGTAAGGGACGGTAGGTAGAAGTGTGAAACCTGAGAAAGGTTAGGAGGCCAGTGACTTGGCTATGACTCAGAAGAGCTGCTCCTTGTTCAGTAAAGCAGGCTTGATTGGGTATAAACATCTGATGAAGGAGGAGTTGGTGAAGAAGGAATTAATGATATATGCCTTGCATCTGTGTCTACTTGAGGGGGGTGGTCTTCTGCCATCCTATATATATTGCTGTCCACTCAGTCAGAGAGAGAGCAGAGCAGAGCTTTCTTGCCTGCCTGCCTGCACCACTTACAAATACCCTATCCTAATAAATCCTCTTCTTGTCTATCACTCTGCTTCTTGCTGAATTCCTTCTGCGTTGAGGCATGAAGAACCTGAGCCTCAGTGGGTCCAGACATTGGGTGAGT
Organism: Tragulus kanchil; assembly: GCA_022376925.1. Lineage (NCBI taxonomy): Eukaryota > Metazoa > Chordata > Mammalia > Artiodactyla > Tragulidae > Tragulus > Tragulus kanchil. The sequence continues at coordinate 235,362,221 of JAIOJX010000004.1, read as the reverse complement.
GCTGGATTAAGTCCCAGGCACGTGGGTTCAAGTCTCTCAGACAGGATTTTGACCAGGATTGAGTCCTGATTATGTGGGTTCAAGTCCCAAGCAGGGTTTTGGCTGGAGTTAAACCTTAGCCATGTAGGTTCAAGTCCCAAACTAGGTTTTGGCTAGGTTCAAGCCCAGCCACATGAGTTCAAGTCCCAAACAGAGGTTTGGCTGGGTTTAAGCCCCTGTCATGTGGGTTTGAGTCCCAAACAGGGTTTTGGCTGGAATTCAAGCCCCAGCCATGTGGGTTCAAGTCCCAAGCAGGGTTCCATCTGGTCTGGACCCTGGATTTAAGTCTCAAATCGAGGTAAAACCATTTCACTGACACAACAATTTTACTTTTATATCAAAAATAACTTATAAAAACTTTACTTCTGTCATAACCAAGTAGATTTGGAATCACTACACAATCACTAAACAAAAAAATACAGGAATAAACTGGATATGTACATCGTCCAAGATCAGTTTGCCCAAGTCAGGTATGGAAACGCAAATCTAGATGTCCTGAGTTCCATGTCCTCCACCACACTCGCAGTCCTGCATTGCATGGAAAGCACAAGAACTGAAGTTTACATAACAACACAAAGTAAGACAGGACAAAAGCCAAATAAATCAGGGAACAGATAAGAATACGAATGGAAATTATGGTAAATCAGTTGGTGCTGATTTTGCCCCCAGGGAATATTTGGTGATTCCCAGAGGCTTTTTTCTGACAGTCAGAATTTGAGAAATAGGGATATTACACGATTCTAGTGAGTAGGTATTCAGGCTGTTCCTGAATATCCCTCAAGACAACCTTCACAGCAAAAATTATCTGAAACAGAATGCCAATAATACACCAGTGAAGAAACTAAATGTTTAAAACCCTAATTATTACAGACATGTAATGAGAATGAGAAAGGGATAGGATGGAAATAAAAGTTAAGGATAGTAGAGTGAAAACAACATGGAGACTTAAATGTAAATATCAGAAGTAGAAAAATTAGAAAATGCATAGCAAACAAGATGCTACCCAATTTTAGGTATGTATATGAATAATTCCTATACAAAAACAAGTGTTTTCACCTATTTCCAGCTCATTTCTCTGATAGAGGATGAAGAATATTTTATCTAGATAAATAATGCTTTCTTCACTGGATAGCTGTGAGCTAAAATGTTATTAAATGATATTACTGGAGGAAAAGTGAAACTCTAAAATGATACCTTTCATGGCAAACTTTGCCTCATAGAGAGGATTTGCACAGAAGTATGGTGTGTTCTTCTGAACTCTAATTTATATAGGAAATGTTGTCATGCCTTAACCATCAGGGTTCTTTGCTGTTCAGAGATAAGAAGGTTCTATTTTTCATTTTCGTGTGGTATTTGTATCTAGGTTTTGAATAATTTATTTTATTTCTTTGAGGAGAAGTAAACATGTTTTCAAATTCAGCTTCATATCAGCTCTAACTGCATGCAGTTCAAAAGAGTTAAGTTTTCCACAAAAGTATAAAAATCAGAAGCAAAGAAATATATTTAAATAGTAATAATTACTATTACTATTAATAATTAATAATTACTATTACTATTAATAGTTACTATTAAGTGACTATGAGTTCCAGGAATTAGTCTTGAGTGTTTTGCATGATTTATTTGGTAATTCTAATGTGAGATAAAGTAGTATTTTATCTATTGGATATATGATAAAACAGAAGCACACTGAGGTTAAATAACTTGACCATAGAGTCTTAGAACTTGAACTCAAATTCAGTTCTCTATTCCCTGAGTTCTTATTTCTAATTACTGTGATATATTTTCTGTGCCAAATTTTATCTAATTCCTGAGCAAATTTTTGTATGTGAAACTTCTGGAGATTTCAATATTTTTTGATAAAACATGTGGTAGGAATTCCCTATCTGTTCACAAATGAAGAGTGGAGCCAATAGACAGATGTTTGCAGAGATAGTTGCCTAGTATCTACCTTTCTATTATTATTTAACAAAACAATATAAATTTAATGTTAGGGTCTCTAAAAAGAAGGGCAGTTGAAAAAAAAAAAAAAGAAGGGTAGTTAGCCAGCATAAGCTCCTTAGTGCCTGAGCCCATTGCTCCTATACTCTGCCTGGAATGTCAGTTTTATGACTGCACAATGAGGTAACAATTACAATGAACATCGCTTACTTAAATGGCAAAGGGGGCTTCCCTGGTGATTCAGTGGGTAGGGACACCACCTTGCTGTGCAAGGCGCCAGTTCAATCCTTGGCCTGGGAGGATCCCAGGAATGGTGTGGCCAATTATGAAGTAACCTCTGAGTGCATGCGCCCAGAGCCCGTGCTCTGCAGCAAGAGAGGCCACTGCAATGGGAGCTTTCTTCACTGGATAGCTGTGAGCTGAAAACTCTAAAATGATACCTTTCATGGCAAACTTTGCCTCATAGAGAGGATTTGCACAGAAGTATGGTGTGTTCTTCTGAACTCTAATTTATATAGGAAATGTTGTCATGCCTTAACCATCAGGGTTCTTTGCTGTTCAGAGATAAGAAGGTTCTATTTTTCATTTTCGTGTGGTATTTGTATCTAGGTTTTGAATAATTTATTTTATTTCTTTGAGGAGAAGTAAACATGTTTTCAAATTCAGCTTCATATCAGCTCTAACTGCATGCAGTTCAAAAGAGTTAAGTTTTCCACAAAAGTATAAAAATCAGAAGCAAAGAAATATATTTAAATAGTAATAATTACTATTACTATTAATAATTAATAATTACTATTACTATTAATAGTTACTATTAAGTGACTATGAGTTCCAGGAATTAGTCTTGAGTGTTTTGCATGATTTATTTGGTAATTCTAATGTGAGATAAAGTAGTATTTTATCTATTGGATATATGATAAAACAGAAGCACACTGAGGTTAAATAACTTGACCATAGAGTCTTAGAACTTGAACTCAAATTCAGTTCTCTATTCCCTGAGTTCTTATTTCTAATTACTGTGATATATTTTCTGTGCCAAATTTTATCTAATTCCTGAGCAAATTTTTGTATGTGAAACTTCTGGAGATTTCAATATTTTTTGATAAAACATGTGGTAGGAATTCCCTATCTGTTCACAAATGAAGAGTGGAGCCAATAGACAGATGTTTGCAGAGATAGTTGCCTAGTATCTACCTTTCTATTATTATTTAACAAAACAATATAAATTTAATGTTAGGGTCTCTAAAAAGAAGGGCAGTTGAAAAAAAAAAAAAAGAAGGGTAGTTAGCCAGCATAAGCTCCTTAGTGCCTGAGCCCATTGCTCCTATACTCTGCCTGGAATGTCAGTTTTATGACTGCACAATGAGGTAACAATTACAATGAACATCGCTTACTTAAATGGCAAAGGGGGCTTCCCTGGTGATTCAGTGGGTAGGGACACCACCTTGCTGTGCAAGGGGCGCCAGTTCAATCCTTGGCCTGGGAGGATCCCAGGAATGGTGTGTCCAATTATGAAGTAACCTCTGGAGTGCATGCGCCCAGAGCCCGTGCTCTGCAGCAAGAGAGGCCACTGCAATGGGAGACCCACACAGGCCAAAGAACAAAGATGGATGAAAAACATATAAAATGAAAGACCACTAGAAGTGGTCAAAAAACCAAAAACAACTGACAAAGTATAAAAAAAGTCTAAACCCTGTTGATTATGGGTCAGCTCTACCAACTCAACAGTTTGTTTACATGAGAGCAAAATAAGCCATCTTCTTATTAAAACTATTGCTATCGTCAGGCTCTGCTACCCATAGATGAATCCAAGTCCTGATGCAGATGCTATGCACAGATGAGTTTTTATCCTTTGTTTTCAACTTTGATTTTTTTTTTCTAATAAAGAGGAAATACATATTTGCTGAATACATATGTTTATCTCCTTTTCCATGAATTTTTATTGAAATTACAGAAAAGTTAAAAATAAGGAAAAAGATAAAGAGTGAAAGTTATGAATGGGGCAGACAGTTGTATGGAATTTCAGCAAGAAAGCAAGTAAATTGAGTATTCTTGACTGAGAAGCTGGGCAAGTGTAATGGCAACCCCAAATAGTGACGAGAAAAGCTCTGCAGAGGTGGTGACCGCATTCATCAGGGAGGCCCTAAAGGAGCTGGGACCTAGGAATCAATACAGGAAGGGACCGCTGTGCAGTCTTCAGGGCTGTCAGAGCCTTGGTAATGCAGACTTATCACTGACTTCATATCTGATCTTTCAGTAAAACCTGCTGCTCTAGCTGCCAGTTGTATCCAAGTTACTATCAACCGTCACACTATTCACTGCTGCTGTCTCATCTTCTTATCTAAGTCAGTACACAAACATGCCTCAGAGATATTGCAGGCTCCATTCCAGACCACTACAATAAAACCAACATTACTATAAGTCCGATCACAATTTTGTTTGGCTTCTCAGTTTATATAAAAGTTATGTTGCCTTTCTTGCCTGGAATGTCAGTTTTATGACTGCACAATGAGGTAACAATTACAATGAACATCGCTTACTTAAATGGCAAAGGGGGCTTCCCTGGTGATTCAGTGGGTAGGGACACCACCTTGCTGTGCAAGGCGCCAGTTCAATCCTTGGCCTGGGAGGATCCCAGGAATGGTGTGTCCAATTATGAAGTAACCTCTGGAGTGCATGCGCCCAGAGCCCGTGCTCTGCAGCAAGAGAGGCCACTGCAATGGGAGACCCACACAGGCCAAAGAACAAAGATGGATGAAAAACATATAAAATGAAAGACCACTAGAAGTGGTCAAAAAACCAAAAACAACTGACAAAGTATAAAAAAAGTCTAAACCCTGTTGATTATGGGTCAGCTCTACCAACTCAACAGTTTGTTTACATGAGAGCAAAATAAGCCATCTTCTTATTAAAACTATTGCTATCGTCAGGCTCTGCTACCCATAGATGAATCCAAGTCCTGATGCAGATGCTATGCACAGATGAGTTTTTATCCTTTGTTTTCAACTTTGATTTTTTTTTTCTAATAAAGAGGAAATACATATTTGCTGAATACATATGTTTATCTCCTTTTCCATGAATTTTTATTGAAATTACAGAAAAGTTAAAAATAAGGAAAAAGATAAAGAGTGAAAGTTATGAATGGGGCAGACAGTTGTATGGAATTTCAGCAAGAAAGCAAGTAAATTGAGTATTCTTGACTGAGAAGCTGGGCAAGTGTAATGGCAACCCCAAATAGTGACGAGAAAAGCTCTGCAGAGGTGGTGACCGCATTCATCAGGGAGGCCCTAAAGGAGCTGGGACCTAGGAATCAATACAGGAAGGGACCGCTGTGCAGTCTTCAGGGCTGTCAGAGCCTTGGTAATGCAGACTTATCACTGACTTCATATCTGATCTTTCAGTAAAACCTGCTGCTCTAGCTGCCAGTTGTATCCAAGTTACTATCAACCGTCACACTATTCACTGCTGCTGTCTCATCTTCTTATCTAAGTCAGTACACAAACATGCCTCAGAGATATTGCAGGCTCCATTCCAGACCACTACAATAAAACCAACATTACTATAAGTCCGATCACAATTTTGTTTGGCTTCTCAGTTTATATAAAAGTTATGTTGCACTATACTGTTATTTCTTAGTGTGTAATGGCCTTATGTCTTTAAAAAACCTACAAAGATTAATTTTAAAATACTTTGAAAAAAGAAGCAGAACTTCCCTAATTGCTCAGTGGTAAAGACTACATTTGTCAGTGCAGGAGAGGTGGGTTCAATACCTGGGTTGGAAAAATCCCTTGGAAAAGGAAATGGCAACTCACTCCAGTATTCTTGCCTGAGAAATCTCTTGGACAGAGGGGCCTGGTGGACTGCAGTCCATGGGGCTCTCAGAAGAGTCACACATGACTTAGTGACGTAATAACAACAAAAATTGCTGAAAAGAGCAGTTTGAACCTTCAGGGGGTTGTAGTAGTAACTCCAAATATCACAGATCACCATAACAAAGGTAGTAATATTGACAAATTTTGAAGTATTGGGACGATTATTAAAATGTGACACAAAAATACCAAGTAAGAAAGTGCTGTTGGAAAAACGGTGCTGGTAAATTTGTCTGATGCTAGGTTACCACAAACCTTGAATTTGTAAAAAGAACAATACCAAGTGTAATAGGAAATATGTCTGTCATCTGCTCAAAATACTTCAATGGCTTTGCATGTGATTTTCAGAGTGAAAACCAATGTCCTCCCAGTGGCCCATCAGGCCCCAATGATTTTAACATTCCGTTCTTCCACTAGTCTTATTCCCTATAAATTTCCCCCTGAGTCACCATGGTGCATCCACATGGCTTGCCTACTGTTAACTGAACATGCCATGACACTCCCAGATTGAGCCTGGGGTTCAGTGGCAGCTCTTTACATGGCTGGGTTACTTAACCTGTAGAAAGCCACATGGTTTCTTCTCTCACTTCCTTCAAGAAATTTCCTTGAAATTTTCTTTTTTTTTTTAAATTCATGCCACGAGCTTTTCTTAGTTATTCATTATTTTCATCCATCTTTATTCTTTGGCATGTGTGGCCCTCCCATTGCAGTGGCCTCTCTCATTACAGAGTACTGTCTGTGGGCGCATGTGCTCCAGAGCACTGGCTCATAATTGGACACACCAGTCCAGCTGCACTGCAGCATGTGGGATCTTCCTGTGCCAGGGATTGAACCGGTGCCCCTTGTGCTGCTAGGCATACTCTTTACCCATTGGACCACCAGGGAAGCCCTTCAAAATCTGTCTTAATGCTTTCTTAATATGCCTTTCTTAATCCACTTTAACATTCTCCACGTCCTTGCCCTATTTATTTTCTTAATTTTTACCACTATTTGAAAAAGGAAATGGCAACTTAAACCCTTGGAAAAGGAAATGGCAACTCACTCCAGTATTCTTGCCTGAGAAATCTCTTGGACAGAGGGGCCTGGTGGACTGCAGTCCATGGGGCTCTCAGAAGAGTCACACATGACTTAGTGACGTAATAACAACAAAATGGCTGAAAAGAGCAGTTTGAACCTTCAGGGGGTTGTAGTAGTAACTCCAAATATCACAGATCACCATAACAAAGGTAGTAATATTGACAAATTTTGAAGTATTGGGACGATTATTAAAATGTGACACAAAAATACCAAGTAAGAAAGTGCTGTTGGAAAAACGGTGCTGGTAAATTTGTCTGATGCTAGGTTACCACAAACCTTGAATTTGTAAAAAGAACAATACCAAGTGTAATAGGAAATATGTCTGTCATCTGCTCAAAATACTTCAATGGCTTTGCATGTGATTTTCAGAGTGAAAACCAATGTCCTCCCAGTGGCCCATCAGGCCCCAATGATTTTAACATTCCGTTCTTCCACTAGTCTTTTTCCCCTATAAATTTCCCCCTGAGTCACCATGGTGCATCCACATGGCTTGCCTACTGTTAACTGAACATGCCATGACACTCCCAGATTGAGCCTGGGGTTCAGTGGCAGCTCTTTACATGGCTGGGTTACTTAACCTGTAGAAAGCCACATGGTTTCTTCTCTCACTTCCTTCAAGAAATTTCCTTGAAATTTTCTTTTTTTTTTTAAATTCATGCCACGAGCTTTTCTTAGTTATTCATTATTTTCATCCATCTTTATTCTTTGGCATGTGTGGCCCTCCCATTGCAGTGGCCTCTCTCATTACAGAGTACTGTCTGTGGGCGCATGTGCTCCAGAGCACTGGCTCATAATTGGACACACCAGTCCAGCTGCACTGCAGCATGTGGGATCTTCCTGTGCCAGGGATTGAACCGGTGCCCCTTGTGCTGCTAGGCATACTCTTTACCCATTGGACCACCAGGGAAGCCCTTCAAGTATGTCTTTAAAGGTTTCCTGTTCTATAATGCCTTTCTTAATCCACTTTAACATTCTCCACGTCCCCTTGCCCTATTTATTTTCTTAATTTTTACCACTATTTGACATACCTAGGTGTTTATCTTATTTGTCTTGTTTAATGTTTATGTCTTCTCACTAGAAATTTACAGTTTCTGAAGGCAGATTGTTATACTGAATTCTGTTTTTATATTTACTGATATATCCTAGTCCTTTGAAATAGAACCTGACCCATGGTTAGGAACCAATAAGTTGTGTTTATGAGTAAAGAGTTTGGGGTTAGTTGAAACTTTCCATTCTTCTGCTTATATCCAGTCATCAAAAGTATTATTTTGTCTATAGAGTAAACTTATAAAATCTTTTTTTTTTAAGGATGAATAGTCTGCTTAGTGGGGATCCTGAGTGGACTTCGAGGCTCATACAAAACAGGAAAGAACTGCAGTCTCTCTGACATCTCAATAACAAACATTCAGAATACAGTTGTACTATGAAGTGCAATAAAGGTCTTCATCAAAGAAGAACACAAGAGCACAGTCGCTTTCACTTCAAACTTACATAAAAGGAGTATATTTTTTAAATAATGAAATCAGACTCTCAGCTTGATGGTTATATATATTCCATAGGGAAGGAAGAAAGGAAGAAACAGAAATTCAGTGCTAATTTCAGTGAAACTGGATAAGAACCAAATTCTTCCCTACAATTTTTCTCCATCCAAAATGAGCATAAGACCCATTCTGGGAAGTGGAAACTGAGTCATAATATAGCAGAGAGAAAGTGGGAGAAAATACCATGGCTACAAATGTAAGAGAGAGCCAGCAAAGGACATTTCAACTGTGTAAGGAACTCATTCTGAGTTATAAAACCTTAGCCCTTATAACTGAAATAACTGCCCACAGTGGAACCAGGGGTTTTCTTAGTCTTGGTTTGTTACTGAAAAGCAGAGAGAATAGAAATGAATGAGGAACTGCACAGATATATCACATATGCAGTGAGGAAGTGGATACTTCTGTAGCTTGTCTTCCGAGAACCAATAGTCTTAGAGTAAGAATGAAAATCTGAAGAAATGTTCAAGTTCAGCAACCGTAGATTCTTTCAATTTGTTTTTTTATTATGGCCTCTTTTATTGTTTTTTTTTTTTTTAATTTATTTATTTTCATCCATCTTTGTTCTTTGACCTGTGTGACCCTCCCATTGCAGTGGCCTCTCTCACTGCAGAGCACTGACTCTGGGTTCATGCTCTCCAGAGTGCTGGCTGGTAATTGGACACCCCCGTCCAGCCACTCCATGGCACGTGAGATCTTCCTGGGCAGGGATCGAACCAGTGCCCCTTGCACTGCAAGGCGGACTCTTTACCCACTGAACTGCCAGGGAAGCCCAGATTCTTTCAATTTTTAATGATTTCTGTAAATTTGGAAAAGACCTTGTATTGATTTTTATTTACCTATATATTTGAATGAGTTTAATATCTCATGAGTTTAATAAATGTGATGACAAAGGAGCCTTTTAACTCAAGGGCCAAGCTGATGAATGGGGCTTCCCCTGTAGCTCAGTGACAAAAAAATAGACCTGCAGTGCGAGCATTGCAGGAGACGCGGTTTGATCCCCAGGTTGGGAAGATGCACTGGAAGAGGAAGTGGCAACCTCTCCAGAGTTCTTGCCTAGAGAATTCCATGTACAAAGGACCCTGGCAGGTTACATATCCATAGGAAAAAAGGGGCATTTTCTCAAAATTTTGAGCATAAGACCCATTCTGGGAAGTGGAAACTGAGTCATAATATAGCAGAGAGAAAGTGGGAGAAAATACCATGGCTACAAATGTAAGAGAGAGCCAGCAAAGGACATTTCAACTGTGTAAGGAACTCATTCTGAGTTATAAAACCTTAGCCCTTATAACTGAAATAACTGCCCACAGTGGAACCAGGGGTTTTCTTAGTCTTGGTTTGTTACTGAAAAGCAGAGAGAATAGAAATGAATGAGGAACTGCACAGATATATCACATATGCAGTGAGGAAGTGGATACTTCTGTAGCTTGTCTTCCGAGAACCAATAGTCTTAGAGTAAGAATGAAAATCTGAAGAAATGTTCAAGTTCAGCAACCGTAGATTCTTTCAATTTGTTTTTTTATTATGGCCTCTTTTATTGTTTTTTTTTTTTTTAATTTATTTATTTTCATCCATCTTTGTTCTTTGACCTGTGTGACCCTCCCATTGCAGTGGCCTCTCTCACTGCAGAGCACTGACTCTGGGTTCATGCTCTCCAGAGTGCTGGCTGGTAATTGGACACCCCCGTCCAGCCACTCCATGGCACGTGAGATCTTCCCGGGCCAGGGATCGAACCAGTGCCCCTTGCACTGCAAGGCGGACTCTTTACCCACTGAACTGCCAGGGAAGCCCAGATTCTTTCAATTTTTAATGATTTCTGTAAATTTGGAAAAGACCTTGTATTGATTTTTATTTACCTATATATTTGAATGAGTTTAATATCTCATGAGTTTAATAAATGTGATGACAAAGGAGCCTTTTAACTCAAGGGCCAAGCTGATGAATGGGGCTTCCCCTGTAGCTCAGTGACAAAAAAATAGACCTGCAGTGCGAGCATTGCAGGAGACGCGGGTTTGATCCCCAGGTTGGGAAGATGCACTGGAAGAGGAAGTGGCAACCCTCTCCAGAGTTCTTGCCTAGAGAATTCCATGTACAAAGGACCCTGGCAGGTTACATACAGTCCATGGAGTCCCAAAGAGTTGGACATGACTAAAGCAATTGAGCACGCACAAGTTGGTGCCTAGAAACAGATTCAATATCATGGTGTATGTAAGTGAGAATTTCCAAAAGCCAAAGACTTTTTGGCCACTGAGTCTCTGGAGAATGGAAACTGTCAAGTACCCACCTCCAACCCTGTATTCCATAAACCATTAGCCATGCCTAGTTTACTCATCTCCCTCTCTAGAATCGGAGGTGCTGGATCTTATGCTGAAATGGTAGCCTAAAGCAAAGTCTCAATTCCTGAAATTCATCTTTAGAGATAATTTTGTATAATTTAGTGGCACAATTTCTGTCACAGAGCTGTACTTCAAAATGACTTTTAGGTTTCTTATATCTTTTAGAAGATTGGACTAGACAGCAGTCTCTGTCGTCCACCCATTTCCCTAGGACAGGGTTATAAGTCAGAGGGCCAGACCGAAATACCCTGTCTCCTGGAATAAGCCATTTCTTTTGTTTCTGTGAGAAACATAGCTCATTCATTCCCTACTTTCTCTTCATTTCTGGGGTAAATAGAATAAGAACACATCTCTGATACTGTCCTTCCCTTCTAAATTTTCAAATAATGCATAATTTCTCTTTAATATAGAAATCTAAGTGGGAAACGAAGGCTCAGAATTGACCCTCTTAATGTGAAACTTTTCTTAAAAGTTCTAAACAATGTCAAAAGGTGGAAAGTTGCTGTTATATTGGGAAAATGTCTACAGAGCTAATGGAGAGCATGTTGACTGGCGTTATTAATGCTATGTATTAAGTATTGGAACTTTACTAGAAGAGTAGACGTAAGGTGTTCTTATCACAAGAAAATGGTAACTCTGAAGAGATGGTAATTAGCTTGACTACAGTAATCATTTCACTAAGTATGTGTGTATCAAATCATCATTTTATACACCTTAAATGTATACATTTTTATTTTAAAAACATTTTAAAGTTCTACACAATAGAGTTGTGAAGGGTTTGGACACAAATTTCTTGGTATGTGTACTCTAAGTGGAAATAGTAATTTTAAGGTTGTAACATTAGATGAAAACTTAGTAAATTTTTTTATAATAAGGAGAAAGAGTGACCACTAGCATTATAGAGAACTATAGAACTGCATTTTTTTTGGGGTGGGGGATGGGGGCGGGTTGGGGAGGAAGGAGGGCAGGCGGGCCACTTCTATTGGTCTTTCATTTCTCTATTTTCATCCATCTTTGTTCTTTGGCCCCTGTGGGCCTCCCATCGCAGTGGCCTCTGTTGTCACAGAGCATCGGCTCTGGGCGCATGCGCTCCAGAGCTCTGGCTCGGTAATTGGACACATGTGTCCAGCCACTCCACGGCAAGTGGGATCTTCCCAGGCCAGGGATTGAACTGGCACCCCTTGTACTGCAAGGCGGTGTCCTTACCCACTGGACCACCAGGTAAGCCCTAGAACTGCATTTTTAAAAGTGAAAATAACCAGCACCTCTAAGTACAGAGTGGAGCAGTATGTAACTTTAAGATCCAAATTTATTCTCTGTGTTTTTGAAAATAGCAGTTATATGTTAATATTCAGAGACTGTCAAAAATTATATCTTATAAACAGTATTATTAGTAATCAGTTTTTAATACTAGAAAAATATGAGAAATGGGGGCATTATTAATACACAGATACCTGAGGCATATCTCTCTGCAGAAAGGAATTTAGGAAATTGGAGAATTATAGATTTTGTCATTTTTTTGCCCCTTTCTGAATATATACTTTGTATATATTTGTATATGAACATATAAATATTAATGTGGATGAGAATTTATTTTTTTCCTTAGCCTTTTGCATGAAACAAACTTCTGAAAACAGACCTGCCTCAAGCTTTCATGCCCCTTTGACCTTTTGTTTTCATACTTTTCTTTCTTAAGGAGATAACTTTCAACTCTGACAGTGTGTTTTTGGCCCTCTGTGATACTTGGTACTAGTTCTTGAGATCTTGGTTTTCTCTCCTCTTTCAAAATAAGGTGTTTACTTTTAGAAGAATGCTCAGTTTTTCCCCTTAGATTTTGCCTTTACTTTAAGATCACTCATTTACAGTGATCTTCCTCAAGGATGACCTCTATGCCTTGTATCAAGTTAATAATACTCATCCAAAAAAAGAGGGTCAGAGGCAGAAGTCAGGAGAAGTCAACAGTTCTTTCACCAATATTTCACTACGTGCTTAATTTATACTTAATTTGTCTTAAGGAACAATGTGAAAAATGTAGCTGAGCACCATGAAAGACCAGAAATCATTAGCCATTTAAATGAAAGTAACGAAAGCTCACTTTTTGTCCACAAATGACTTACAGTAGGGATTTGCTTTTAAATGAAAACAGTAAGTAGTTAATTTAAGAAAGTAGTAGGATGTCAGATAAGTTGGGAGGATGGGAACATGGAATGAGAAGGGCACACAGCAGGAATCTAACCAATAAGCAGTGCTCTTGGCAGAGAAAGATGCATTATAAATCCAGAGTTACAATGTTTAATAGGTTTTTAGCTCTGCTTGATATAGCATTATACCCTCTATTATTTCCACATTTTCAGTAATGACCTTTTACACAAAATTGCCTGGTATTTGTATTGTTTAGGAGACCAGTCAAAGAGAGCTGTTTTCCTTAACTGGATAATGAGAAGCACAGAAACAAGACCAACAACAGAAAGAAAGGGAGATTAGGATGAGTCTGAGAATTAACAGAAGTAGAATATTAGATGAAAAATTGAATAGAGAGCATATCAGTAGTTTGGGAATGAAAAATTATATTGCCAACTCTCTGTGTATGAGTCACTCTGTCACGTTCTTAGAGAGTAAACCATGAAGGTCCTGGGAACATTATGTTATAAAAATTTTTAGTCTAATTTTTCTGTCAATAAGTTTTGTGCATCTAGAGTTTAGCAACAAGACTTTCTTTTTTCTTTTTTTTAATAACAAAAGAGGGTTTGGAAAATTGCACTCAAATTGTCAAACTCTGCACATGAATGTATCTCTCCTAGTTTTCTAAATAATTATATGATAGAAAAAAACAATAAAAATAAAGGAGGAGGAAAGGAGAAAACAAGGAGAAACAAATAGTATACTGATGCTTTGTCCCCTCAAAGTAACACCAGAAACAAAATATCCCAGGGAACCCTTCCATGAAAGAAGGAAGGTTAAAATGAGGAAGAGAATATGGTAGAAGAGAAGATCGTAGAATAGTCACTAAAGACAAAGAACTTTCATGGTGACCCAAAATCAGAAGAATGGAATCTAGAAGCAGGTAGGACCCTACATGTGAGTGAGTGATTGGTTGACGAATGGCATCCCAAGTGGTGAGACAGGGTCTTACCTATTCCCATCCCCATTCTTAAACTCCAATAGGAAAGTCATTTGTTCAAAGAAGAAAGCAGTAAGGATGATGTGAAATATGACAGCATTCTGAAAGTGATGCTGATCTCCTCCCTTCCTTAGTGAGGTGAACTAATGACACATACAAATTATTTTGTGGATATCAACAAGCTGATTCCAAAGTTTATATAAAGAAGCAAAAGATCCAGAATAGCCAACGAAATGTTGAAGGAGACAAAATTGCAAGGCTGCCACTATCTGACTTCAAAGCTTACTATAAAAACTACGATATATCAAGACAGTTTAGTATTGGCAAAATAAGCGACAAATAGATCAATGGAACGGAATAGAGAGGCCAGAAATAGATTCCCACAAATATACTCAACTGATTTTTGACAGAGGAAGAAAGACAAGACAGTGGAGTAAAGATAGCCTTTTTTAATGAATAGTGCTAAAACAAATAGATATTTACGTCCAAAGGGGAAGAAAAAAGAATCTAGACACAGACCTTAAACACTGTGCACTCAGAATAATTCAAAACAGATCACGACTCTAAACCTAAAATGGAAAACTATAAAACTCCCTGAAGATAAAATAGTTTAGGAGCAGATAGTATACGGGGAATCTTTAACTTACCCTCAATTTTGCTGTAAGCCTAAAACAGCTCTATAAAATTATATTAATTGAAGAAAAATAGAAGAGTTTTGGTCTCCTTTCAGATGAACATATAAAGGAATGAGATGAAAATAAACATCAAATTCCTAGCTTGTATTTCTGATATGAAATAGAGGGGAAAAGAGAGTCAGAGAAATAGTGGGTTTTATTTAGCACTAATGAGTTCAGGATTCTATTTGCCATCCAGGTGTGATTTCTACAACTAAGAAAAGAGATATTTGGTTTGAGATTGCCTCATATATACAGATTTTGATTTTAGAATTTTAGAAATCTTACTATAGCAGAATTGACCATAGGAAGTGGCCAAAGTAGATAGAGGAAAATGGAATTATCACCTGAGAGTTTTGATTTAAATTGTTTAACCAAAATCAGAAGAATGGAATCTAGAAGCAGGTAGGACCCTACATGTGAGTGAGTGATTGGTTGACGAATGGCATCCCAAGTGGTGAGACAGGGTCTTACCTATTCCCATCCCATTCTTAAACTCCAATAGGAAAGTCATTTGTTCAAAGAAGAAAGCAGTAAGGATGATGTGAAATATGACAGCATTCTGAAAGTGATGCTGATCTCCTCCCTTCCTTAGTGAGGTGAACTAATGACACATACAAATTATTTTGTGGATATCAACAAGCTGATTCCAAAGTTTATATAAAGAAGCAAAAGATCCAGAATAGCCAACGAAATGTTGAAGGAGACAAAATTGCAAGGCTGCCACTATCTGACTTCAAAGCTTACTATAAAAACTACGATATATCAAGACAGTTTAGTATTGGCAAAATAAGCGACAAATAGATCAATGGAACGGAATAGAGAGGCCAGAAATAGATTCCCACAAATATACTCAACTGATTTTTGACAGAGGAAGAAAGACAAGACAGTGGAGTAAAGATAGCCTTTTTTAATGAATAGTGCTAAAACAAATAGATATTTACGTCCAAAGGGGAAGAAAAAAGAATCTAGACACAGACCTTAAACACTGTGCACTCAGAATAATTCAAAACAGATCACGACTCTAAACCTAAAATGGAAAACTATAAAACTCCCTGAAGATAAAATAGTTTAGGAGCAGATAGTATACGGGGAATCTTTAACTTACCCTCAATTTTGCTGTAAGCCTAAAACAGCTCTATAAAATTATATTAATTGAAGAAAAATAGAAGAGTTTTGGTCTCCTTTCAGATGAACATATAAAGGAATGAGATGAAAATAAACATCAAATTCCTAGCTTGTATTTCTGATATGAAATAGAGGGGAAAAGAGAGTCAGAGAAATAGTGGGTTTTATTTAGCACTAATGAGTTCAGGATTCTATTTGCCATCCAGGTGTGATTTCTACAACTAAGAAAAGAGATATTTGGTTTGAGATTGCCTCATATATACAGATTTTGATTTTAGAATTTTAGAAATCTTACTATAGCAGAATTGACCATAGGAAGTGGCCAAAGTAGATAGAGGAAAATGGAATTATCACCTGAGAGTTTTGATTTAAATTGTTTAACTCAATATTGATATCTCATTACAACTAAAAATTCCAGTTTATGTAGTAAGTTACTTAGAATTTATTTTATTCTCACTATTAAAGTTAAGGTGGGATTAAAAAAAAAAAAAAGACTTAATTTGTATGAAAAAATTCTTTTCCAACAGCAGAATTTTTCTACTTGACTAAAGGATATATGAAATAGGTTTAATATTTTAGTCTGTCCCCTTTTAGTCTGAGGAATAAGAGTGCACAGGTAGAGAGCTGAAAAGCTTAGGTCCAGTCTATTTGTTAAAATTTCTTTTGCTACCAAGCTGACTGAATGGAGCTCTGTGTTTGTATTTGAGATGTGGATTATTTTTCACTAGAGGTTAGTGCTTAAATTGTGGACTTGAAAAGGTCAGAACTCTTATCCATTAAGCCATCAAGCTTTTTTTCTGTAATAAGAGTTGATGAAAGGTTTTTACTTGAATCACAAATGTAAAGTTCAGCAGAATGATCCTATCTCAAATTTCAAGAACAAAGCAAAATAGCTTTGTCATTCTTTACATTGGAATCCAGTGGCCTAAATGTCAGTACAGAATGACAGAATATCAAATTTTCGATCATATCATCCAAAACCAGAAGATAGGGTGATTTTCAGGTTTCTAAATTCAAATTGTATTTATAAATAGAAGGCATAGTTTTAGCCCTACTTATCTGTTACTAGCATGAGCTTAGACTTTATAAGAGCATGTTTATCTCTAATTATATGCAAATAACTTTTGGTTTTCCATTTAAAATCCAACTATTGCTGCAACAATGCTATAATATGTCACACACAAGAAGCTAAGCAGGTATGAAGCCTACTACTTAAGCAGAATATAGCTTATTATTTAATATGATAAAAAAAAATTAGGTTTCATTTTCTTATGAAATATTATTATATAGGGTACTTATAGTTTGTTCTGATGTATTTATAGCTCTTTTATTAAATTGTAACATCCAAATATTTTCTAAAACATTACAAAGCTACTGTGTTTGTAATTTTCTTCCAGAGTGACAAACACTGGCTTCCTTTTATTGTATGTTTTCTTTTTTAATGCTGTTTTATTAAATTTAATAGATCTATACAACAAAAGGAGGTAAAAATGACACTAGGAAGTTTTTCTGAAACATTGTCTCCTATATATTGGGGATAATTCATATTTTCTAACAACAAAGGGATGTAATGACACTAGGAAGTTTTTCTGAAACATTGTCTCCTATATATTGGGAAAAATTATATTCTCTATACAGCTAATGAATTATCTGGGAAAAAAGAATTTCTGCCATCATGAAAAGATATATGAAATAGGTTTAATATTTTAGTCTGTCCCCTTTTAGTCTGAGGAATAAGAGTGCACAGGTAGAGAGCTGAAAAGCTTAGGTCCAGTCTATTTGTTAAAATTTCTTTTGCTACCAAGCTGACTGAATGGAGCTCTGTGTTTGTATTTGAGATGTGGATTATTTTTCACTAGAGGTTAGTGCTTAAATTGTGGACTTGAAAAGGTCAGAACTCTTATCCATTAAGCCATCAAGCTTTTTTTCTGTAATAAGAGTTGATGAAAGGTTTTTACTTGAATCACAAATGTAAAGTTCAGCAGAATGATCCTATCTCAAATTTCAAGAACAAAGAAAAATAGCTTTGTCATTCTTTACATTGGAATCCAGTGGCCTAAATGTCAGTACAGAATGACAGAATATCAAATTTTCGATCATATCATCCAAAACCAGAAGATAGGGTGATTTTCAGGTTTCTAAATTCAAATTGTATTTATAAATAGAAGGCATAGTTTTAGCCCTACTTATCTGTTACTAGCATGAGCTTAGACTTTATAAGAGCATGTTTATCTCTAATTATATGCAAATAACTTTTGGTTTTCCATTTAAAATCCAACTATTGCTGCAACAATGCTATAATATGTCACACACAAGAAGCTAAGCAGGTATGAAGCCTACTACTTAAGCAGAATATAGCTTATTATTTAATATGATAAAAAAAAATTAGGTTTCATTTTCTTATGAAATATTATTATATAGGGTACTTATAGTTTGTTCTGATGTATTTATAGCTCTTTTATTAAATTGTAACATCCAAATATTTTCTAAAACATTACAAAGCTACTGTGTTTGTAATTTTCTTCCAGAGTGACAAACACTGGCTTCCTTTTATTGTATGTTTTCTTTTTTAATGCTGTTTTATTAAATTTAATAGATCTATACAACAAAAGGAGGTAAAAATGACACTAGGAAGTTTTTCTGAAACATTGTCTCCTATATATTGGGAATAATTCATATTTTCTCACACAGAACAAAGGGCTTTGATTGTATTCTGACTTGAGGAGATAGAGATTTCTCACAAATCATACCAAATAAAATAACAAAACCAAAGAAAGACACTCTTATTACTCATGTCTAATGAAATTATCTGGGGAACAAAACAGACACATTCTCTGCCAGTACATTTAGTATACTTGAAGGTATAATATGCTGTGCAAAAGGTTTACCTTTGGTGTTGATTTTAAAAAGATGTACATTATGGTTTGGTATTTGCTATGGGTTGGATTGTGTTCCACATAAAGGTGTTTGCAAGCCCTAATGTCTGTACCTGTGAGTGTGACCTTATTTGGAAATAAGATCTTTGCATATGTAAACAGGATGAGGTCAAATTGAGATATGTGTGTTTGTTAGAATCTCTGTTGTATCTGACTCTTTGTGATCCCATGGACTGTTTAGCCTGTCAGGCTCCTCTGTCCGTGGAATTCTTCAGACAAGAATACCAGAGTGGGTAGCCATTCCCTTCTCCAGGGGATCTTCCTGACCCAGGAACTGAACTTGTGTCTTCTGCATTGCAGACAGATTCTTTACTGTCTGAGCCAACAGGGAATTGGTACAGTCTTAAGCTCCTAATAATAACTACTTAGTAGAAAACTGAAACATCCACTTCCCCAAAAACTAGACCAACAGTCTTAGAGTCAAATTTGCTGCTTTCTTCTCATATAGTCTATGTGTGATTTCATCAACTAGATTTATGAGTTCTCAAAATACCATTAAAATGGAGCCACTTTCATAACCTTCTTTGCCCTTTTACATTGTCCAAGTCATACAGTATGTTGCCTGAATACCTGTTCTTCTAATCAATCTCTTTGCTTCCTCTTATAGTTATCCTCAGAGTAGTCAGAGTGGTTTTTAACAATATAAATTATGTGGCTCTCCTGTGCTAAAATTTGTGCATGCTTTTTATTCTATAGAGAATAAAATCCCAAATTGCTACATGACTATGAGAACCAAAATAATATGGCTCCTGGCCCCTTCTCTTACCATTCTTCTATTTATTTCCTCTGACAGAGGCCCACTGACATTGTTCCTTTCCTTGACTATGTCAAGCTTCTTCCAAGCCCATGACCTTTGTACATCCTATTTCCTCTACCTGGTATGATGCTACTCTGGATTTTATTTTTTTCATTCACTGAATTCAAATCTTCCTTTTTAGGAAAACTTCTCTGATCACCATATCAACAGAGCACTCTGCCTCCCACATTTTTCTCTTTCTTGTTAGCTGCATTGTTTTTGTAGTATAGTAAATATTTATTTACTATAGTAAACAGTAATTATGTGTTTAACATGTTTTATTTTTACATTCAAAAAGGCCTATATATTCCCCAGTCCAAAAGATCATAGCCCACTGAACTTGCATATTAAATCTTTCTTAGATTTATTAATATTGTTCTTATTTTCATTTTTTTCTATAATACTTCTCTAATGTTTTATTCTTTTTATTTCTTAGATTAATAATTTATTAATCTTTCTAGATTTACTAGAGAATAAATAGAATGAATAACTAATTGAAGTCTGCCAAATGAATGAATTTAGGTCTTTCTTCCTTAGAATCTCATAGAATATTGAAGACATAACAGCATTTCACATGTGTGATTATCACATATGAATTATGATATGATTTTAGCATTCTCTTCTCATTTCAAATTTAAGGCTTCCATAATAGCACTAATGATAACATACAGAAAAATAAAATAATGTTGAAGAGGCAAAACACTACTGTGTATGAAGTATGTAAAGGCTTTGTGACCCTTAAATTATGAAAACCAAATTAGAATCATATATTGGAGCTGGTCCATGGGCAGTAAAAAGAGGAAGATGAAAATACAGAAAGAAGCAATTG
Organism: Tragulus kanchil; assembly: GCA_022376925.1. Taxonomy (NCBI): domain Eukaryota; kingdom Metazoa; phylum Chordata; class Mammalia; order Artiodactyla; family Tragulidae; genus Tragulus; species Tragulus kanchil. The sequence continues at coordinate 235,341,940 of JAIOJX010000004.1, read as the reverse complement.
CTAGCTAGATCCATATGTCTTATTACAATTAAATTTGACTAAATTATATGAAGAGTCATAACCTTCTTTGCCCTTTTACATTGTCCAAGTCATACAGTATGTTGCCTGAATACCTGTTCTTCTAATCAATCTCTTTGCTTCCTCTTATAGTTATCCTCAGAGTAGTCAGAGTGGTTTTTAACAATATAAATTATGTGGCTCTCCTGTGCTAAAATTTGTGCATGCTTTTTATTCTATAGAGAATAAAATCCCAAATTGCTACATGACTATGAGAACCAAAATAATATGGCTCCTGGCCCCTTCTCTTACCATTCTTCTATTTATTTCCTCTGACAGAGGCCCACTGACATTGTTCCTTTCCTTGACTATGTCAAGCTTCTTCCAAGCCCATGACCTTTGTACATCCTATTTCCTCTACCTGGTATGATGCTACTCTGGATTTTATTTTTTTCATTCACTGAATTCAAATCTTCCTTTTTAGGAAAACTTCTCTGATCACCATATCAACAGAGCACTCTGCCTCCCACATTTTTCTCTTTCTTGTTAGCTGCATTGTTTTTGTAGTATAGTAAATATTTATTTACTATAGTAAACAGTAATTATGTGTTTAACATGTTTTATTTTTACATTCAAAAAGGCCTATATATTCCCCAGTCCAAAAGATCATAGCCCACTGAACTTGCATATTAAATCTTTCTTAGATTTATTAATATTGTTCTTATTTTCATTTTTTTCTATAATACTTCTCTAATGTTTTATTCTTTTTATTTCTTAGATTAATAATTTATTAATCTTTCTAGATTTACTAGAGAATAAATAGAATGAATAACTAATTGAAGTCTGCCAAATGAATGAATTTAGGTCTTTCTTCCTTAGAATCTCATAGAATATTGAAGACATAACAGCATTTCACATGTGTGATTATCACATATGAATTATGATATGATTTTAGCATTCTCTTCTCATTTCAAATTTAAGGCTTCCATAATAGCACTAATGATAACATACAGAAAAATAAAATAATGTTGAAGAGGCAAAACACTACTGTGTATGAAGTATGTAAAGGCTTTGTGACCCTTAAATTATGAAAACCAAATTAGAATCATATATTGGAGCTGGTCCATGGGCAGTAAAAAGAGGAAGATGAAAATACAGAAAGAAGCAATTGCTAGCTAGATCCATATGTCTTATTACAATTAAATTTGACTAAATTATATGAAGAGTAGGAGAAAAAGCTATAAATTATTTTATAAAATAAATATATACTCTTCAATTATTTAAAAATGATCCTTTGTATAGAAAAATAGAAAGTTGTGTTGTTAGTACCCTTTGAAAACTTAGGTTCTTTTGTTTACAACTACTTTTCTTTTCTTTCCTTTTTAATTTTGTTTGCTATATTGCCTTATACAGTGTAGAAATATTCTTCTCCTTTAAATATATGTAAATTATTCAGTTCTCTTTTCTTAAATCATTCACAGTGTGATTTCAATTGAATACCAAAGATGAGTCACTGTGCAATTATCTAATACTGAATTCCAATTTAGAGAATAAAGTGAAGAACAGAATAACTTATGATAAGAAAATCTACATTCAGTGCCCATTTTAAGCTAGATAAAACTCCAAGTAATTAAAAATTGCCTTTCACTATTATAACAAACTAAGGAAGAAACAAAGTATCACAAAGATATCCTCCAAATATTAATAAAATACATTTTCCAGAATTTTCATAGAGAAAATCAAGCATACATATTCGTTTGTGCTCAGTTTACTCTGTGTCTTAATATGACTTGACATTAAATATAATCATAAAAAAATCAGTATTGGCATAACATAATCATGTGTCATTTAAATGAATTAGTCATTACTTCCTCATGCAATTAATTTAGGCTAACAGCTTAATAGGATAGTCCATAAAATTCAATGGTCATTATGATCTCCTTGTAATCATTATTTGTCTCCCCTACCGGGCAGGTTCACCCCAAGTAGGCTGGCACCCAGGCTAGGCACAGTGTATGATACAAAATATACTCAATAAATTGTTTCTAAACAAATGAATAAATGAAAGCATGAGTAGATAAGTGAATGTCCTTGAGATTGGAGAGGTATTCATATGACTTCTTGTTTGGGTATGTGTTTACCCAAGTGCTTCTAATAATTCACTCTTACAATGGTTTTCCCTTAAATGGCTATCTCATGTTTTGGCCTGCCTAACAACTATTTCCTTCTTTGCCTAGAGAGTGGTTTCTCCTATGACAAACCCATTCCATTTACTTTAGTATCTTGTTTTTTTTTTTTTTTTTTTTCCTTTGGCCACTTCTATTGATCTTTCATTTTTATTTATCTTTGTTCTTTGGCCCGTGTGGGCCTCCCATCACAGTGGCCTCTGTTGCTGCAGAGCACCGGCTCCGGATACATGCGCTCCAGAGCTCCGGCTCAGTAGTTGGACACATTGGTCCAGCCGCTCCTCAGCACATGGGATCTTCCCAGGTCAGGGATTGAACCGGCGCCCCTTGCACTGCAGGGTGGTGTCCTTACCCACTGGACCACCAGGGACACCCCCATTCCATATATTTTACATGAGGTTTGCCCTACCCCACCTGGTGACCACAGAAATAGATAAATATCCTTGGGAGTTTAATCAGAGGAAGACTAAGCAGATTATTGGAGTTCTGACTAGGAGCTTTAAGAAAGTAATTTCTGGGCTCCCCTGGTGGTCCAGTGTGTAAAGAGTCTGCCTTGCAGTATAAGGGGCACCAGTTTAATCCCTGGCTCAGGAAGATCCCATGTGCCACGGAGCGGCTGGACCAGTGTGTCCAAATACAAGCCAGTGCTCTGGAATGCATGCACCCAGAACCTGTGCTCTGCAGTGGGAGAGTCCACTGCAATAAGAGGCCCACACAGGTCAAAGAATAAAGATTGATGAAAATGAATAAATAAATAAACAATAAAAGAGACCCTCCCCCAAAAGAAACTAATTTCTCTCCTACTTGCTGTGCTTCAAGTAAATTCTTCTTTGTCATTGAACACCCCGGTTATATGAAGCAACCATATACCTTTCTGCTTAGGCTAGCTCGAGATATGTTTCTGTCACTTTTGGCTATGACGCCTTCTCATTCTTGGGCCACATATGCTTTGTGGGCTTTTGTAGTGCTTCATTCATTTATTCATTATTATTATTTTTTTTTCCTGAGAATTTGATGTCTGGTTCTTTATGAAGTGCTAAAACACTAAGGCTAATTATATTGAATCCCTGTCTTTGAAAATGTTCTAGGCATAAAGGGTTAGGGTTAGGGCTAGAATGGAGGGAAGTACTATGTAAAATGAAATGGAAACACAAAAAGAGACTATCCTGAGCTGAGTGAAAGTCTGCAAAAGAAATTAGCCTCAGAATCTTTTATTTTTAAAGTATGGCATTCATGAAAGGATAAAGCAGTTTTTCTCTATTATCTTTTTTTAAAGTAGCATATGTTTTAATCTGCATTCAGTGATGCTAGTGCATGTCAGCCATGTTTACTGAACAGTTATCCTTTGATTTTATCTTTTCTGTATCTCTATTATGGCTTCTCCATCAGCTGTTAAAGAATCCACCTGCAATGCAGGAGACCCCAGTTCAATTTCTGGGACAGGAAGATCCCCTGCAGAAGAAATAGGCTACCCATTCCATTATTCTTGGGCTTCCCTGGTGGCTCAGATGGTAAAGATTCTGCCTGTAATGTGGAAAATCTGGGTTTGATCCTTGGGTTTGAAAGCCCCTAGAGAAAGGAACACTATGGGAAGGGGACACTACTAATTTAGATTCACAAAAAATTTCCCCAAAGCGGAATGTCTAACATTAGAGACATAGTATATGACTTCAGTATATCTCAGTCATCCAGAAACGAAAGACCAGCTATTCATAAGGACACTGTACATCCTTCAGCCAATATTTTTCTCCTTTAATCTCAGAAATAACTCAAAAAGCAGATGTGTCACTACCTGAATAGTGATTTAGAAGCCAATTCAATTTCAAAGCTTAGAGAAAACAGATTCACGTGCTGCCAGCCAATAATTTTAATTGCCTTGCATTGTATCTCCGTCAAATGCAAAGTAAAGCCATCAAGGCCTTTGTTCTGTATATTGTCTCCCTATATCTTAAAATGTCTGGAAAAAGGGCCTTCTGTGTGGAAGGAACAGCAAAATATATTAGAATAGTTCTGCACTACAATTAAGCTTTGTGGGCTTTTGTAGTGCTTCATTCATTTATTTATTATTATTTTTTTTTCCTGAGAATTTGATGTCTGGTTCTTTATGAAGTGCTAAAACACTAAGGCTAATTATATTGAATCCCTGTCTTTGAAAATGTTCTAGGCATAAAGGGTTAGGGTTAGGGCTAGAATGGAGGGAAGTACTATGTAAAATGAAATGGAAACACAAAAAGAGACTATCCTGAGCTGAGTGAAAGTCTGCAAAAGAAATTAGCCTCAGAATCTTTTATTTTTAAAGTATGGCATTCATGAAAGGATAAAGCAGTTTTTCTCTATTATCTTTTTTTAAAGTAGCATATGTTTTAATCTGCATTCAGTGATGCTAGTGCATGTCAGCCATGTTTACTGAACAGTTATCCTTTGATTTTATCTTTTCTGTATCTCTATTATGGCTTCTCCATCAGCTGTTAAAGAATCCACCTGCAATGCAGGAGACCCCAGTTCAATTTCTGGGACAGGAAGATCCCCTGCAGAAGAAATAGGCTACCCATTCCATTATTCTTGGGCTTCCCTGGTGGCTCAGATGGTAAAGATTCTGCCTGTAATGTGGAAAATCTGGGTTTGATCCTTGGGTTTGAAAGCCCCTAGAGAAAGGAACACTATGGGAAGGGGACACTACTAATTTAGATTCACAAAAAATTTCCCCAAAGCGGAATGTCTAACATTAGAGACATAGTATATGACTTCAGTATATCTCAGTCATCCAGAAACGAAAGACCAGCTATTCATAAGGACACTGTACATCCTTCAGCCAATATTTTTCTCCTTTAATCTCAGAAATAACTCAAAAAGCAGATGTGTCACTACCTGAATAGTGATTTAGAAGCCAATTCAATTTCAAAGCTTAGAGAAAACAGATTCACGTGCTGCCAGCCAATAATTTTAATTGCCTTGCATTGTATCTCCGTCAAATGCAAAGTAAAGCCATCAAGGCCTTTGTTCTGTATATTGTCTCCCTATATCTTAAAATGTCTGGAAAAAGGGCCTTCTGTGTGGAAGGGGAACAGCAAAAATATATTAGAATAGTTCTGCACTACCATGAAATAAAACCCATGGCTTAGTTGAAACCAATTATACAATAAAAGAAAAATATCATCCATTAGAACACTATTCAGGTGATGATAAATTTAAGCAACATTAACATATTTTTTAAGCTAAAGGAGTGTAATGTTTTTGATAATAAGTACATTTTCTCTCTGGATTTTAGTACACATACACACATGCATGCATAATCTTATACACCCACATTGACTTAAACATGGTTCCACATATCCCATTTATGTATAATGAACCACAGCATTAGTCAGTAAAATCATATATTTAATTTTGTCTCCATATATGTAATTTTAGTGCACAGATTTTCTATAAACAATCAGCACTTAACATTATTTTGGAGGGAGTGGAGTTTACATATTAAATAATGCCATTTTATTTAATCAGATTCAAATTTTCTTTTGATGGAGCATATTGGAAAATGTCTGAACCTCAGAAAATATAAGCACTGCAGTCTCAAGGTACACTGCTTTTAGATGATGCAGAATGGAGTCACATCCTTCTTTGTCTGATGTTGTAGTCAGCCCTCTATTATGCTACAGGAGAGGTAAGATAATGCAATCTAACACAAAGAATGATGAATGCTTGTGATTCTTATTCAGAAGACTAATTTTAATGTAAGGATGAAAACAGTTTACAATCACCAAGCTAATTACTTGCAGTTAGTGAATAAGAACTATCACAGGTATTTAAATTATTGTCCTAAGTATTTTGCTATGCCTGTGAAATCATACGCACAATTATTTTGCACTTTGAATTTTTTCAAATGAAGGTTTTAAAAGTTAAATGTCTGCCTTATAACTCAGTGGATTTTGTGGTATTTTACATTTATGGCTAAAAATACTTGCATTGTTTGAGAAGTCCAAAGTGGCTATAGTCATCTGAGTAATGTGTGAATCCCCCAGTAGTGATTTAAAACAACAATGAAAAAATTCTTACTAAACTTTAATTCTCCAGGGGTTTTGTATTGTCAACATGTTATAAAATCTTAATATATCCAACTTTATTTTTTAAATTTTATCTTTATTTATCTTTATATATTTAACTTGAACAGGAAAACTCTTAAAATTAATATATTTATCATGTAAACATTTGAGACTTCTTAAGCAGTATAGCAGGTAGCTGTGTATTTAAGAATGCAGAGAACTCGTTGACTTCTAGGTAACAGCATAACAGAGAGATGCTAGAGTCCAAAAGTTGATGGAAATTAGTTTTTGAGTACTGTATGATATTGAAACCATTTACCTTGGATTGAGATTTGAACCCATGTACTGGGACTTGAACTCAGCCAAAACCAAGTCTGACACTCAAACCCAAATGGCCAGAACTTGAACCAAGCCCAAGTCTGTTTAGGACTAGAACCCACGTGGCTGGGACTTAAACCCAGCCAAAACCCTGCTTGGGACTCGAAGCTGTGTGGCTGTGATTCAAACTCAGCTAAAAACCACAATATCTGGTTTCCGGACCTAATGAAGCTCAAGTTTTGATGTCTCATCACTGAAAGAAACCAGTGAGAGACAAACTCTTAAGTGAGAAGTGGATTTATTTAGACAGAAACGCAATTCACAGAGTGTGGATCATCAACGAGGGTAAGTGCTGGTGGCCTTGAATGGGTTGTGTAGAAAGGGTGGAGATTTCAAGGAATTAGGCTACCACCCACTTTTTGGTCTTTTGACAGTAGACCTTGGAATTGTCATGGTGCCTGTGAGTGTAATTTAGCTTGTTGATTGAGGATCAAGGTCTCGTTGAAGTTGACTTGTCTTCCATTTTGGACCCATTTGATTCTCATTGGTTTATATTGTGTCTTCAGACTATGTCATTCTTTCCAAAATTGTGCCCTGCCCCCTTCCCTCCTGTTTCAATATCTCTCTGGATAATTTGTTGTTTAAAACCATGCTTTATCCTTATTTATAACAGTAAGATCTTACATAGCCTCATAAATGCACTTCACATTTACTTAAACCACTCCATGATCTGCAGTCACTTTGTCATAGACTTCTAGTTCTTTTTTAAAAATATTTCATTAGCTATTATTAACCTTAGTAGATCTCTTTGCATTTTTAATGAATTAAATGAATTATCTCATTAATTAATGATCATGTCAGCACCCATTTAAATGACTGCTTCAGGCTTGGGCCTTAAGAGGTACGAGTTATAGAGATAAGAAAGGCATCAACAAGGTAGGAGAGACTATCTTTTGACAAAATAATTACAATATGGGAAAATAAGGATGTGACAAACACATGCAAAAGACAGATTACTGAGGTGATGTCAGGCAAGTTTCACAGAGAAGATGATGTTTAAACTTAGACTTTCATATAGTAAATGTATGCTTATTGGGTAGAGAAAGTGAAAGTGGGCAATCCAGGTAAAGGGAATGGAATGTTAATGCACTGAGTCTTCCCTATATTGTGGTATATTTATGGCGTGTAATAGATGAGCTTCTGGATCTCTACTCTAACTGATAGGGAAGAGGAATGAATATTATCAAGAAAATAAAATAATCATAGAACTGGAAGGACTCTAATGGATGAGTAGAACAAATGAAAACTTGAGGCAAGAATATTGTACAAATAGTATGGAAGCAAGATGAGTGATCTCTGAATTAAAATTGAAAGTGTTCAACCTTAATTTGAGACTTAAACCCAGGGCCCAGACTTAATCAAACCTGTTTGGGACTTGAACCCACGTGGCCAGGACTCTAACCCAGCCTAGTTTGAGACTTGAACCCACACGGCCGGGACTTGAACCCAGCCAGAAGCCTGTTTGGGACTTGAACCCACATGGCCGGGACTCAAACCCAACCAAAACCCTGGTAATTAAAGTCACTCACCCATTGTCTGGACCCACTGAGGTTCAGGTTCTTCATATCTCTTTGCAGAGAAGAATTCAGCGAGAGACAAAGTGATAGGTAAGAAATGGATTTATTCAGATTCAGAGAGAGCACCCTCCACAGACAGAGTGTGGGCCATGGCAGAGCAAATCCAGTGGCCCCGAAAACATGGTGTTCTTAGCTTTTATGGGCTGAGTAATTCCATATGCTAATAAGTGGGAGGATTATTCCAGCTCTTTTAGGGAAGGAGCGGAACTGTCATGGCACCTCTGGGCATGTCATTTAGCTTGCTGACTGAGGATCAAGGTCTGGTCTGCCATCTTGGACCCATTTGATTCTAATGGGTTTATGCTGTGTCCTTGGGCTGTCATTCTTTTCAAAAATTGTGCCCTGCCCCTTTCCCTCCTAACCCTTACAAAACAATGGTCTAGCGGATGGAGAAGGCAGATTGGAATTAACCAGATACATAGAGAATAAAAGCAGCAAGCCTGAATTACTGATTAGATGTTTGAGTTTTGGAAGATGAAGAGAGGATAGCCTTGTGCTTTAGTGGACTGACTAGCTTAATTCTTACATTCATTTGTCCAGCAAATACTTGTTAAGTTGTTATCTTGGGAAGGAGTCTTGTAGGGAAGGATTGACACATAAACAGTACAAGAAAGAAGGATGCTTAAAGTTGTAACAAAATTCATATGTAAGTAACTCTTCAGCATATTTAAATTTAAAGATGAGTTTAACCCGCAAATAATGTCTCCTTTTACCCCTTCATAGCTCTGTTTTTCTTGGAAGGATGTTCTTATTCCTCAGATTTTGTCTTTCTTCTTGGAACTTAAGTGACTGTCCATCACCATCATCATCCTGGAGAGATCTTCATTTGCAGAGCACATTTACTCTATTACATTACTAGGGTTGCGTTAACAGATTACCATAAACTAAGGGAGGCATCAGCTGGGAGGCTAGCAGTCTGATTAGTTGTGGCAGGGAAATTCTTTTTGGAAGAGGCTTTCTTCCCCTGGCCCATAGCTTCCTTTTTCTCAGAGCATTCATTTTTAAGAACCTGTAATTGTAAACTCTTGCTCTGCCTCTTTGATATGCACCTCTTTAAAAAAGCTTCTAGTCAATTTTACAACCCTGGAATATCTTTCTCTAGGACCACCCCTCTGAATGTGCTGATCAAGGAAGTTGGCACCCTTATCTCCCAGTTCCCCTGAGAGGAAAGGAACCTAATTTCAGTAAGAACACCCATCTGTCATTGGATTAGAAACCCCCCCTAATCGAGTATGACCTCATTTTACATTGATCGTATCTACAAGGCCCTATTTCCAAACAAGATTATATTCATAGGGACCAGGAGACTTCAGTGCATATTTTTGAAGGGACACAATTTAACCCACAGCATATACAAAGAATTTAAATGTGCCATGGGAAAATTATGCATACTTGAACCTTCTTTTTAGGATCTGATTTCATAATTTACATACCTTTTTAAAATTCTTGTGTTAAGTATGACACAGCCTGAGGGCACAATATAAGATGATTAGAACCAACTAGGTCCAAGATTTTAAACTGTGGCTCTGGAGAAGACTCTTGAGAGTCCTTTGATAGTCAGGAGATCAAACTAGTTGTTAGGTTGGTAGGCTATTAAAGGGTTAACACAGTGGCCGGAGATTCCCGGGCCCTGAAAGAGTCACAGGAAAGGACCTGTTGCTAGGGGTAACATGGTAACCTGAGACTCCCTACCAGAGATTCCCCAGTACTAAATAGTCATAAGAAAGGCCCAGTTGTTAAGGTTAACACCATGACCAGAGACTCCCCGGCATTAAATCAGAGGGTCAGTTGCTTGCCTGCTGGCGCCTGAGAGTCTATTTAGGCCTGCGATAAGGAGATGGCCTTGGCCATAAAGATTCCTCACCGCACTTTCCTCTGGAAAGTGTCAAGAACTTCACACCCCCAGCCCGCGGACACCTCAAAGATAGTAGGCTCATCACTGGACTTCCCGCCAAGTTTAAACTAAGAACTCGTTTCTGCCTGCTCTGAGGAATCCTCCTCCCCTTTTTTCCTGCTGCCCTTTCCTCCCTAATAAAACCTCCTCGTCCCATCTCGGGGGGGCGATTTCCCGGGCCCATCTCTCGGACCTGTGGATCTCGCCCGGGAACTCGTCCCAAATAAACTTCTTCCCTAACAGCTTGCTGTCCGCCCTGAATATTCCAAAGACCCTGATGCTGGAAATGACTAATGGCAGAAGAAGGAGACAATGAGAATGAGATGGTTGAACTATGGTCTCCTCTTTTTTTGTTGTTGGTTTTTTTTTTTTTTTTTTTTTGGTTTTTCTTTTTTTGATATCTGTCTCTTCCTTTTTATTTGCTCTTTTTCAAAATCTTTTAACATGCTTACACATTTTCAAAACAAAACAAAGCAATCTCCTTGGAAGAACTCCACCACGCCTCTAGACAGTCTTCTATCCATTTCCTTTGAAAAATAGAATACGTTACTCTTACTTTCTGCATTTTTCACCTCACAGTCACTGCAGTCTGTCACTTAACTAAATGTACCAAAATCACTTTATGTAAATACTGTAACTGGGTGTTAAATTTGAAGTATCTGAAAATACCAAGATATAATGCATATGATAGCCTGCAGTAAGGATCTAACCAAGTAATAACATTTGAAAATCAAGTGTTAAAGAGGAGTTTAGATGACTCTTAAAAGTCCTCAAACACATAGATATTGTGAAAATGTCTGGAATTGAAGATTAGAGAGGATTTGAAGCAGAAAATTTAAAGAAAGTTGCCACAGTGCTGTGATTTCTACTCCCTGCCCGCACCCAAAGAGAGAGGTAAATTCCTGGCTTCTTTATCTCAAAGTAATAGATAAGAGCAAGTGAAGACTGTTAAAGAGCTCAGTGTGTGTCCCAGTGCTTAAACAAACTGAAATGTCAGAGCTTGCTTGTACCAGAGAACAGTTTATTGCAGGGCCAAGCTTATGCTCAAAACTCCTCCAATCCATGGTGGGTCTTAGGAAGAAGTTGTTTTAAGGCAAGATTTGAGGTGAAGGGTGAAGGGAGCCTTTGTTTCTACCTTCCTTTACTTTCTGGATTGCATAACTGCTCAGTAGCACTTCAGTCAGTGTTCAACTTTTTGCAAAAAAAGTGGAGTGGAGCCTGCTAGACTCCTCTGTCTACGCAGGTTTTGATTCCTGGATAGGGAAAATCCTCTGGAGGAGGAAATGGCCACTATTCCCTATCCAGGAATTGAACCTGAGTCTCCTGAACTGCAGGCGTGTTCGTTGTCACTAGAGCCACTTAGGAACCAATGCTTTCTTGATTAGCAACTATTAATATACGCCCTTTGGTATTCAGGGAAGGTCTAGGAGGTTGAAGTCTTTTTTTCCTAAAAATAAGAAATGAGGTCACAAGAAGGATTTGTACCTGAGAGGGCCCCAAAGTGTCCTGCTCAGATTCACATAGGGGTTGAAATGCTTTTAATCTCTACCTCGTAAATCTAAAGGAGTGAGATGGCTTTTGAGTGATCGATCCACCCAACAATTTCAGCATTTTATAAAATTGTGAGAGGGAAATAACACATGTTTTGTAATACATCAGTGTTAGAATACATCAGAGCAATGTAGGAGAGCAGAATCTGCCACCCCCAAATACGTCTATTTGGTATATTTCTTTTTAAAGATTTTTTTTTAAGAAACAGCAGGCATGGGAAAATACTCTGAAAACCATGTGAGAATTACCTTATTGTAAAATACATTTACATTTCTAAGGGAAATTTCCATTTGCATGTGTGTCTTCCTTTTGTACCTGGAAGAGGAAACTGATCAGACCTCTAGAAATTTGTATCAGTGGAGAATACAATGGCTTAAACCTGCATTATTACCTTGTTTGATCTACATTTCCTGGTGATCTCCATAGCTGACATTCCCCATCCTCAAGAACCTCTTCTGTTTTTAGTTGAGGATGGAATTTAAAGTGAGGGCTTCAGCCATTTCATTTTGGCAAGTTACTTAGTTTTTCTTGATCTCTTTCATGTATATTTGTTACTAATATTTGATCAATTTTCTCCTGTTAATCTGTCTCATTTCAGTATAATTTTTAGACCATCCAGAAAATGCTAGAAGAGTAGAGGAAAATTCCTTCCTCCCCAAAAGTGTTAAGAGAGAAAAGAGGAGAGAGGGAGAGAGACTTTGACTCTATCCAGTGAATCCAATAGAAGAGAAAACAGATATTAGTAAAGAGGGCTAAGGGTATTAAAGATACCATTGAACTTTCAGGTAAACTGGAATATAATACGTTTGGATGAGCACACATTAACTGATGAGGGGTGTTTATTGATTAAAAAATGTAATCACAACCTGAAAGTAGAGAGTTATTTTATTTGGTGGGAATGTTTTGGACTCAGAGCCTGGAAAACAATGATATCTCAGTAGCTCTGAGAAAACTGCTCCAAGGAGGCAGGACACAAGTCAGGCTATACACAAGTTCACAACAAAGGGAACAGGCCACCTGAACATCAAAGACCAGGTATCAAGTTAAGGAATTTAGTGTTCAGTGTGTGGGAAGATGTAAGCCCGGGGCCTCACAGAATTCATCCCTTTCATATGCACCTGAACTATCTGAGTCCAATCCTCTTTCCCTGCTCACCTTGCTTCTTGCCTTCCCCCAGCTCTTCAGCAATCACCTGAAGGTGGCAGCATCCACTGGATCATAGCTTGGGGAGCTCTCATTCACATGTGGAGGCCAGAAATCATGGACGGCTGTAACATTTCTTTTTTATTAATGTGGCAGGAGATATTTTCATTTCACAATATCCTGGCAAGTATATCCAACAAGGCTGAGAAAATTTGGGGCTAGAGTAACTCAGAGAACTATAGAGAAAGTGGAGGCTAATGCTGAGGAAAGATAAGATGTCTGAGTTGCAGGGTCAGACATTAGAGGAAAACAGAAAATGCTTTAAGAATATGGGAAAGTTCAAATTACATTCTACAAGAAGACCCAGAGGAAACAACTTTTACCTCAAGGTCACCAAAAATATGTTGGTGAGAGAGTTGCTAGCCTCACTGAGTTCAGTGGTTGCTCTCATATGGAGGCTCAAGATGTCAGGAGAAGCAGTCTCAAAACTAGACTTTGATTTATTAAATGACACAATGGGGAATAATGGTACCTGAAAGCAATAGATGTCTAGTAATGGGTCTTAACTACTAGAAGGAAGGATCCACAGTTTTCACAATGACTTGTGAAGCGATCTGGACCCATAGGTGATTATAGAAAAGATCAATAGACCATGGTATCTCTAGGGACAAATGAAAGGGCAGTCACTCAGGATTCTGTTTAACATCCATAATCAAAATTCAAGAATGTGGAAGCAATAGGTTGAGGACAATTGTCCTAACTAAAAGTCACAATAGAAGAGAAAACAGATATTAGTAAAGAGGGCTAAGGGTATTAAAGATACCATTGAACTTTCAGGTAAACTGGAATATAATACGTTTGGATGAGCACACATTAACTGATGAGGGGTGTTTATTGATTAAAAAATGTAATCACAACCTGAAAGTAGAGAGTTATTTTATTTGGTGGGAATGTTTTGGACTCAGAGCCTGGAAAACAATGATATCTCAGTAGCTCTGAGAAAACTGCTCCAAGGAGGCAGGACACAAGTCAGGCTATACACAAGTTCACAACAAAGGGAACAGGCCACCTGAACATCAAAGACCAGGTATCAAGTTAAGGAATTTAGTGTTCAGTGTGTGGGAAGATGTAAGCCCGGGGCCTCACAGAATTCATCCCTTTCATATGCACCTGAACTATCTGAGTCCAATCCTCTTTCCCTGCTCACCTTGCTTCTTGCCTTCCCCCAGCTCTTCAGCAATCACCTGAAGGTGGCAGCATCCACTGGATCATAGCTTGGGGAGCTCTCATTCACATGTGGAGGCCAGAAATCATGGACGGCTGTAACATTTCTTTTTTATTAATGTGGCAGGAGATATTTTCATTTCACAATATCCTGGCAAGTATATCCAACAAGGCTGAGAAAATTTGGGGCTAGAGTAACTCAGAGAACTATAGAGAAAGTGGAGGCTAATGCTGAGGAAAGATAAGATGTCTGAGTTGCAGGGTCAGACATTAGAGGAAAACAGAAAATGCTTTAAGAATATGGGAAAGTTCAAATTACATTCTACAAGAAGACCCAGAGGAAACAACTTTTACCTCAAGGTCACCAAAAATATGTTGGTGAGAGAGTTGCTAGCCTCACTGAGTTCAGTGGTTGCTCTCATATGGAGGCTCAAGATGTCAGGAGAAGCAGTCTCAAAACTAGACTTTGATTTATTAAATGACACAATGGGGAATAATGGTACCTGAAAGCAATAGATGTCTAGTAATGGGTCTTAACTACTAGAAGGAAGGGATCCACAGTTTTCACAATGACTTGTGAAGCGATCTGGACCCATAGGTGATTATAGAAAAGATCAATAGACCATGGTATCTCTAGGGACAAATGAAAGGGCAGTCACTCAGGATTCTGTTTAACATCCATAATCAAAAATTCAAGAATGTGGAAGCAATAGGTTGAGGACAATTGTCCTAACTAAAAGTCACAGTAACCTCCCCAGTCTCCATATCCGACCCAATTACGCTATTATACCACTGACAGAAAAGATGCCATCGGTTTATCAGAAGTACCTGCTAGCACCATAGCAAGGACATACGGAGCTCCTTCCACCTAAGTAACTATGCAGTCTTTAACTTTTCCTATGAAATACTCCTTTTCCCCCAAGTGTCAGTTCTGCATTAGGGTCGGAAGGCTCCTCCAACTACTCTAAATTCTTAATGGCATTTCCCCCAATACATTCCTTGAACTCCCAATTCTGTCTTGGCATCTGCTTCTTAGAAAACTTGAACTGAAGCAAAATCTGTAACTTGACCTAAGAGGCACTTCATAAATTGGACTTTTCCTCCATTACAGTGACCTTTCCAAATGCAGTTTTACTTTTTTTTGGCCACTTCTATTAAACTTTCATTTTTATTTATCTTTGTTCTTTGGCCTGTGTGGACCTCCCATAGCAGTGGCCTCTCTCGTTGCAGAGCACTGGCTCTGGGTGCATGTACTCCAGAGCTCCGGCTCAGTAGTTGGACACATCCATCCAGCCACTCCGCAGCACATGGGATCTTCCCAGGCCAGGGATCGAAACGGTGGTGTCCTTACCCACTGGACCACCAGGGAAGCCCACAGTTTTACTTTTTGATCACTAAGAATGCAAGGATATTTTAGTTTTTTTATGTAGCCACATGATATAACACTTCATGAACTTTGCATATTTTCTTTTCTGCCTGGAATTCCATTTCTCTTTACCTCCTCAGCTTTATTTAGTTACTGTGACTCTCAGGTTGGGCTAGATGATTTTCAGATATAAAAATATCTTTCTGTACAAAATTATAAACAATTTCAAGAAATCTACAGCCAAGAATTAAGCCAGGTGAGCAGGTGTTAGGTCTGCTGAATTCAGTGTAATGTGCACAGGTCATATACCCATGAAGCTGGCACTGCCTACCCATCCTGTGAGACTGAAGTAAGTGTTTCATTGAAGAAGTCTTAGTTGACCCACTGTATGCAAGAAGTCTGCAGCTCTGTATTGATGACATTTATTGTGGATTGATAATCAGGATTCACACTTTATTTTGGTGAATTAAGATACCAGAGTAACCAAATTAAAGAAAAAATTATATTGTTTTTTTTTTTTTTTGAATGAACTCTATGTTGTAAAGACTACATTTTAAAAAAACATGCAAAATTTCATTTTTAAAAAAAATTATTATTTTCTTCTCATACTTTGTAATCATTACGTCTACTAGCTGATTTCCCATTTACTATTAATTCCTTCTGTGTGTACTACTGCTGACTTTCTTTAGGAACTCGCATCCTTGTATTCTCAATATGTCCTTTCATTGAAAAAGATGAACTGTAATGATTTAAACAGTAATCTTAACTGCTTGCAAATGTACTGTTGATGAATGTCTGCCAAGATTGATAGTGTCCTTCACCTTTGCTTTGTCATTCTGCCATTCTCAAAGGCTCTTATTGTTAATAAAATGCAAAGTAGTTAGTGGAATGGTTTGGATGATGTTACTTTGTCTCCTAACAAGGTAAAATCGCCCTTGGGTTTTTATATGTGTTCATACATATTGTAAGATTATCGAATCACCAGCTTTAGTATCCAAAATGCTAATGATAATTAGCAAACAATTTGGCATGTCTCTTTCCCCTCCCAGTTTGGAGTATATGTTTTTATTTAGACATATTTTCAAAGCATTTTAAATTATAAAGATAGTATGATTTTATGATAAATATAGAATATACAGAGGAGTAAAATAAAGTACAATCATCATCATATCCCATAGATCTTATTACAGCTAATCATTCTTACACATTTTTTTCCTATGCCTATATATGTATAATCCAGTTCAAATATGTTTTTCCTGACTTTACGATGCAGGGAAGATTGGATAAGATTGTTTCAAGTGCCATCTTTCTGTACACTCTGAAAATCCAAAGCCCTCCTCATGACTTCTGAGAATTCTCAGTCACTGGTGGTTCTAAGCTTTGCTTTCCACCTGGTTCTGTTTAATGATGTTCTATATGATCTAACCATATTATTTCACACAGTAATATGAGAGTCATGAGTATGAGTTATGCTAAGTGTATTTTCATATACTAATTTGAGATCCATCTATCTTCTTTAATGAAGAATCTTTTGTCTTTTTTTTTTTTTAAGTTTTTGAGAGTTCTCTGTTTTTCCATCTCATGGAAGATAATTGAAGTTTGACTACTGTTACAAAAATAATGTTTTATAATTAGGTTATTTTTAGTACAATGGATAATTAAAATCTATGAAACATTTATAAAAGTCAAGTTTTTTTGTAAGCATTACGTCTACTAGCTGATTTCCCATTTACTATTAATTCCTTCTGTGTGTACTACTGCTGACTTTCTTTAGGAACTCGCATCCTTGTATTCTCAATATGTCCTTTCATTGAAAAAGATGAACTGTAATGATTTAAACAGTAATCTTAACTGCTTGCAAATGTACTGTTGATGAATGTCTGCCAAGATTGATAGTGTCCTTCACCTTTGCTTTGTCATTCTGCC
Organism: Tragulus kanchil; assembly: GCA_022376925.1. Lineage (NCBI taxonomy): Eukaryota > Metazoa > Chordata > Mammalia > Artiodactyla > Tragulidae > Tragulus > Tragulus kanchil. The sequence goes on along the minus strand of JAIOJX010000004.1, from coordinate 235,324,658 downwards.
ATTCTCAAAGGCTCTTATTGTTAATAAAATGCAAAGTAGTTAGTGGAATGGTTTGGATGATGTTACTTTGTCTCCTAACAAGGTAAAATCGCCCTTGGGTTTTTATATGTGTTCATACATATTGTAAGATTATCGAATCACCAGCTTTAGTATCCAAAATGCTAATGATAATTAGCAAACAATTTGGCATGTCTCTTTCCCCTCCCAGTTTGGAGTATATGTTTTTATTTAGACATATTTTCAAAGCATTTTAAATTATAAAGATAGTATGATTTTATGATAAATATAGAATATACAGAGGAGTAAAATAAAGTACAATCATCATCATATCCCATAGATCTTATTACAGCTAATCATTCTTACACATTTTTTTCCTATGCCTATATATGTATAATCCAGTTCAAAGATGTTTTTCCCTGACTTTAAGATGCAGGGAAGATTGGATAAGATTGTTTCAAGTGCCATCTTTCTGTACACTCTGAAAATCCAAAGCCCTCCTCATGACTTCTGAGAATTCTCAGTCACTGGTGGTTCTAAGCTTTGCTTTCCACCTGGTTCTGTTTAATGATGTTCTATATGATCTAACCATATTATTTCACACAGTAATATGAGAGTCATGAGTATGAGTTATGCTAAGTGTATTTTCATATACTAATTTGAGATCCATCTATCTTCTTTAATGAAGAATCTTTTGTCTTTTTTTTTTTTTTTTAAGTTTTTGAGAGTTCTCTCTGTTTTTCCATCTCATGGAAGATAATTGAAGTTTGACTACTGTTACAGAGTAGCAAAAAATAATGTTTTATAATTAGGTTATTTTTAGTACAATGGATAATTAAAATCTATGAAACATTTATAAAAGTCAAGTTATTTTTGGACTTAACAGAAGTTTTTGTTATCTTTAGGAGAAATGCTTTCAGCTTTTCACCACTGTGTATGATGTTAGGTGTGAACTTGTCATATATGCCACTATGGTGTGGAAACATGTTCCCTCTATACCCACTTTTTTGAGAATTTTTATCATAAATAGATGTTGAATTTTTCAGACTGTTTTCTGCCTCTATTGAGATGATCATATGATGTTTAGTCTTCAGTTTGTTGTCTTACATTCTTCAGTTTTTTGTCTTACATTGTTTACATTGAATGATTTGAGGATATCGAACCATTTCTTTGCATTTCTGGGATAAATATCACTTGATTATAGTGTATAAATCTTTTAATGTGTTATTGAATTCAATTTGCTAGTATTTTGTTGAAGATTTTTCCATCTGTATTCATTGGTGATATTGGCCTGTAATTTTCATTTTTTTGTGAAGCCATTGTCTGATTGTGGTACCATGGTGACGCTACCCTTGTAGAATGAGTTTGGAAACATTTCCTCTTCTGTGATTTTTTGGAGTAACTTGAGAAGGATAGATGTTAACTCTTCGCTAAATGTTGGTAGGATTCACCTGTAAAGCCATTTGGACACGGACTTGTTTTTTGGGAGGTGTTTTCTTTTTTAATTACTGAGAAAGATTTCGTTACTGGTAGTTGGTAGTTATATTTTTATTTCTTCCTGTTTCAATCTTAGGAGAGATTACACTATATATGTATAATCCAGTTCAAAGATGTTTTTCCTGACTTTAAGATGCAGGGAAGATTGGATAAGATTGTTTCAAGTGCCATCTTTCTGTACACTCTGAAAATCCAAAGCCCTCCTCATGACTTCTGAGAATTCTCAGTCACTGGTGGTTCTAAGCTTTGCTTTCCACCTGGTTCTGTTTAATGATGTTCTATATGATCTAACCATATTATTTCACACAGTAATATGAGAGTCATGAGTATGAGTTATGCTAAGTGTATTTTCATATACTAATTTGAGATCCATCTATCTTCTTTAATGAAGAATCTTTTGTCTTTTTTTTTTTTTTTTAAGTTTTTGAGAGTTCTCTCTGTTTTTCCATCTCATGGAAGATAATTGAAGTTTGACTACTGTTACAGAGTAGCAAAAAATAATGTTTTATAATTAGGTTATTTTTAGTACAATGGATAATTAAAATCTATGAAACATTTATAAAAGTCAAGTTGTTTTTGGACTTAACAGAAGTTGTTGTTATCTTTAGGAGAAATGCTTTCAGCTTTTCACCACTGTGTATGATGTTAGGTGTGAACTTGTCATATATGCCACTATGGTGTGGAAACATGTTCCCTCTATACCCACTTTTTTGAGAATTTTTATCATAAATAGATGTTGAATTTTTCAGACTGTTTTCTGCCTCTATTGAGATGATCATATGATGTTTAGTCTTCAGTTTGTTGTCTTACATTCTTCAGTTTTTTGTCTTACATTGTTTACATTGAATGATTTGAGGATATCGAACCATTTCTTTGCATTTCTGGGATAAATATCACTTGATTATAGTGTATAAATCTTTTAATGTGTTATTGAATTCAATTTGCTAGTATTTTGTTGAAGATTTTTCCATCTGTATTCATTGGTGATATTGGCCTGTAATTTTCATTTTTTTGTGAAGCCATTGTCTGATTGTGGTACCATGGTGACGCTACCCTTGTAGAATGAGTTTGGAAACATTTCCTCTTCTGTGATTTTTTGGAGTAACTTGAGAAGGATAGATGTTAACTCTTCGCTAAATGTTGGTAGGATTCACCTGTAAAGCCATTTGGACACGGACTTGTTTTTTGGGAGGTGTTTTCTTTTTTTTTAATTACTGAGAAAGATTTCGTTACTGGTAGTTGGTAGTTATATTTTTTATTTCTTCCTGTTTCAATCTTAGGAGAGATTACACATTTCCAGGAATGTATCCACTTTTTTCTAGGTTGTCCATTTCATTGGCATATATTTATTTGTAGTAATGTATGAATTTTTGTATTTCTGTGGTGTCTTTGCAACTTTTTTCCTGTCTTATTTTATTAGATTGGGCCATCTCCTTTTTTTCCTTGTTGGATCTGGCTGGTGGTTTATCAATTTTGTTTATCTTTTCAGTGAACCAGATCATAATCGTTTCTTTTCAAGTTTCATTTAGGTTGGGTGCAGTATGGGGACTAAGGAGCATCAGCTAATTCAAATCTATGGTTTATCTAATAAATAATGTGTGTTTTTCTTATGTCTGTATTCAGGATAACATTTTTCTTTTCTAAATAAGACAATTCATTTTATTCTTTCTGACACAGTAAGGGCATAATGTGTCAGAACTCTGAGACTCCCAGTTGGAAACAGACTCTGCTAGAGTAGAAGCAGATGTAGGGATTGGGAACACTGCCAAAGTAGAAATAACAGGAAGAATACAAAATGCTTTTCTATGAGTTTGACAATACCTAAACAATTTTGGGTTGTTTTCAGCTGTTTAGAACCCAGGAAGTAGCTTGATAAGGAAAGCCAGTATAGTGCTAAGTAGAATTATAGTCATTTTCAGCTCCCTATTAATTGCAGGTAAAGTGTAGCATAATTGGGCTTCCTTGGTGACTCATATGGTAAAGAATCTGCCTTCAATCCCTTGGAGAAGGGAATAACTACCCACTCCAGTATTCTTGCCTAGAGAATTCTATGGATAGAGGAGCCTGGCAGGCTACAATCCATGAAGGTCACAAAGAGTTGGACACTATTGAATGACTAACACTTTCACTTTCATAGCATAATACATTTGCCACCAAACCAATAATTTTGACATTAAACTGAGACAAAGAAAAGTCTCATTATCTACAGGGGTCAAATTTATTGGTTGAGAAGAAGTACCCCATTAAATCTTCACCCTATCCTCAACCTCACCATTATATCTTGTTGAAGAATGCTAGGTAAATTTAGACTATAAAATAAAATTTCCTCTCATACTGTGTAATTTCTCAGGTCTTACTCCGAGTATATTCGTAGGAGAGATTACCATTTCAGGAATGTATCCACTTTTTTCTAGGTTGTCCATTTCATTGGCATATATTTATTTGTAGTAATGTATGAATTTTTGTATTTCTGTGGTGTCTTTGCAACTTTTTTCCTGTCTTATTTTATTAGATTGGGCCATCTCCTTTTTTTCCTTGTTGGATCTGGCTGGTGGTTTATCAATTTTGTTTATCTTTTCAGTGAACCAGATCATAATCGTTTCTTTTCAAGTTTCATTTAGGTTGGGTGCAGTATGGGGACTAAGGAGCATCAGCTAATTCAAATCTATGGTTTATCTAATAAATAATGTGTGTTTTTCTTATGTCTGTATTCAGGATAACATTTTTCTTTTCTAAATAAGACAATTCATTTTTATTCTTTCTGACACAGTAAGGGCATAATGTGTCAGAACTCTGAGACTCCCAGTTGGAAACAGACTCTGCTAGAGTAGAAGCAGATGTAGGGATTGGGAACACTGCCAAAGTAGAAATAACAGGAAGAATACAAAATGCTTTTCTATGAGTTTGACAATACCTAAACAATTTTGGGTTGTTTTCAGCTGTTTAGAACCCAGGAAGTAGCTTGATAAGGAAAGCCAGTATAGTGCTAAGTAGAATTATAGTCATTTTCAGCTCCCTATTAATTGCAGGTAAAGTGTAGCATAATTGGGCTTCCTTGGTGACTCATATGGTAAAGAATCTGCCTTCAATCCCTTGGAGAAGGGAATAACTACCCACTCCAGTATTCTTGCCTAGAGAATTCTATGGATAGAGGAGCCTGGCAGGCTACAATCCATGAAGGTCACAAAGAGTTGGACACTATTGAATGACTAACACTTTCACTTTCATAGCATAATACATTTGCCACCAAACCAATAATTTTGACATTAAACTGAGACAAAGAAAAGTCTCATTATCTACAGGGGTCAAATTTATTGGTTGAGAAGAAGTACCCCATTAAATCATCACCCCTATCCTCAACCTCACCATTATATCTTGTTGAAGAATGCTAGGTAAATTTAGACTATAAAATAAAATTTCCTCTCATACTGTGTAATTTCTCAGGTTCTGTTGACTCCCTTGTTACCTTTTATTCTTCAGGTTCATCACCTTCTTCTTGGGCATAAGTCCTTTGCTGTGCAGTTTGGGGGGCTTCCCTTTTAGCTCAACTGGTAAAGAATGTGCCTGCAATGCAGGATACCCCAGTTTGATTTCTGGCTCAGGAGGATCCCCTGGAGAAATAGACTACCCACTCCAGTATTCTTGCCTTGAGGATTCCATTGTTCATGTATGGGTCACAAGAAGTCAGATATGACTGAGCTACTTTCATTTGCAGTTTGCAGCCCAGTGTTTAACTGTACTGTTGCTGATGCCTTGCATTTTCTTGCCCTCCTGTCTGCCTTTCTTATCTACTTATGGTGACAGTGCTTAATAAAGAGCAATTGCTTTCTCTTCCTCTACATCAATATGTTGTCTTAATGGAATTTATGCTTTCACCCAGAGTGATGCTTCTGTCTTTACCTGTTTCTATGCTCAATGTTTTTTAAAGTTTCTACCGTGAAATGATTTTAATTTTTTTAGTGAGCTTTTCATCAGAAACTGTTGTCAACTTTTTTGATCAAGTTTGCTAACAACTTATCTTTCCTCTCATACTCAGCAGAAGATTTCACCTCCTGAGTGGAATGAGTGCCCTCATCATTTCTTCATATGACAGCCCCTCTGTTCTTTTTTCCTAATATTTTGTCATGATGAATAGATTACTTGTTTCAAGTTCAAGGCCAACAGCTTCATCTGTGGCTTGGATGTTACACTTGTTTCTATATATCCTTACTTTCACATATTATCTGTTTTCTCATCTATTGTTTTCTTTCAGTCTTTAACAGTTATGAACACAGTCTGTCACAAAATACCCTCCTTCCACCTGATGTCACTTCCTATCTCTCTCTTCCTCTTTGTGACTAAGTTACCTAAATATGTGATTTTCACATTTCCCCCCTCACATCGGTATACCTCTGAAATCTGTGTTCTGTTCCTATCTACTCACTGCAGTGGCCTCTTTGTTATTAAAAAGAATAAAAACATTTCGTCTCATATTTGATTTCCACTCTTTTTTTCCTCAGTCTCTTTTGTGGCCTTATTATTTAGTCCCCCTACCCTGGGTGCCTGTGCTCTCATGAATGTTGTCTTCTGATCTCTTTTCTCTTCACTAATTTTCTCTGGCATAGAATACCAATTCCAGTGGCTTCGGGTTTCCAGTTCTTTTATCCATGATACTGAAATAGATATTTGTACTCTGATTTTCTCTTTTAACCAGGATCTCTGTCTCATTGTATAGTTCTTTTTAAATCCATGTCATGGTACTCACTCCAGTATTCTTGCCTTGAGGATTCCATTGTTCATGTATGGGTCAAGAAGTCAGATATGACTGAGCTACTTTCATTTGCAGTTTGCAGCCCAGTGTTTAACTGTACTGTTGCTGATGCCTTGCATTTTCTTGCCCTCCTGTCTGCCTTTCTTATCTACTTATGGTGACAGTGCTTAATAAAGAGCAATTGCTTTCTCTTCCTCTACATCAATATGTTGTCTTAATGGAATTTATGCTTTCACCCAGAGTGATGCTTCTGTCTTTACCTGTTTCTATGCTCAATGTTTTTTAAAGTTTCTACCGTGAAATGATTTTAATTTTTTTAGTGAGCTTTTCATCAGAAACTGTTGTCAACTTTTTTGATCAAGTTTGCTAACAACTTATCTTTCCTCTCATACTCAGCAGAAGATTTCACCTCCTGAGTGGAATGAGTGCCCTCATCATTTCTTCATATGACAGCCCCTCTGTTCTTTTTTCCTAATATTTTGTCATGATGAATAGATTACTTGTTTCAAGTTCAAGGCCAACAGCTTCATCTGTGGCTTGGATGTTACACTTGTTTCTATATATCCTTACTTTCACATATTATCTGTTTTCTCATCTATTGTTTTCTTTCAGTCTTTAACAGTTATGAACACAGTCTGTCACAAAATACCCTCCTTCCACCTGATGTCACTTCCTATCTCTCTCTTCCTCTTTGTGACTAAGTTACCTAAATATGTGATTTTCACATTTCCCCCCTCACATCGGTATACCTCTGAAATCTGTGTTCTGTTCCTATCTACTCACTGCAGTGGCCTCTTTGTTATTAAAAAGAATAAAAACATTTCGTCTCATATTTGATTTCCACTCTTTTTTTCCTCAGTCTCTTTTGTGGCCTTATTATTTAGTCCCCCTACCCTGGGTGCCTGTGCTCTCATGAATGTTGTCTTCTGATCTCTTTTCTCTTCACTAATTTTCTCTGGCATAGAATACCAATTCCAGTGGCTTCGGTTACCAGTTCTTTTATCCATGATACTGAAATAGATATTTGTACTCTGATTTTCTCTTTTAAGATCCTGTCCTATTTGGCTTTTCCTGTCATAGGCTCTGGTATTACTCTGTATCATTGTATAGTCTTGCATAATTGAACTTATACCATTCATTACAATTACATACTTTTATCATGCTTGTCTATTGTATTAGGAAGTATGGATAATACAGGCTGGTATTCAATCTTATTCTTTCCTATATCCTTATCTCATGGCATAATAATAAAAGCATATTCATATGTGGTTTATTATATTCATATTTAATTTTTCTTTATTTATATTATATATTACATTTTAATGAGTAATAATAAATTGCTACACTTTTTTTGAGATGTAGGCCTTTTAGATACTTTTTAAGGTAAAGTTTAGAGTACAACAAAATGAAGGCATTGAGACTTTGATAGAAATATCTTGGTATTTCAGAGAGGTTTTCTTTGAGTGACAGTGAATTTTTAAAAAAAGAGATAGATGTTTTTGTTTGATTTTCAAACATCATGTCCCAAGAAAAGGACACTCTAAATTTTGAATTATAGAACTAATTGTGCTTTAGTAGTCTGTTAAAATTTAGAGATACTTTATTGATTGCTTTTTCTCCAAACTATTTTACAAATCAGTTATTTCATTGCTTGCTCTATTGATCCAATAAGTAAGTGGTTTTTTGCTTCAGTTGCTTGCAAAGCATAATGCTGTTCTCAAGTCTTATGAACTCATGGTCAGCACAAAGACTTACTCAAAGTAATAAAAATAAAAATTTTTCAAACCCAAACAAAATGTATTTAAACACTATGTGAGAGAATATTTCCTCATCGGTATACCTCTGAAATCTGTGTTCTGTTCCTATCTACTCACTGCAGTGGCCTCTTTGTTATTAAAAAGAATAAAAACATTTCGTCTCATATTTGATTTCCACTCTTTTTTTCCTCAGTCTCTTTTGTGGCCTTATTATTTAGTCCCCCTACCCTGGGTGCCTGTGCTCTCATGAATGTTGTCTTCTGATCTCTTTTCTCTTCACTAATTTTCTCTGGCATAGAATACCAATTCCAGTGGCTTCGGTTACCAGTTCTTTTATCCATGATACTGAAATAGATATTTGTACTCTGATTTTCTCTTTTAAGATCCTGTCCTATTTGGCTTTTCCTGTCATAGGCTCTGGTATTACTCTGTATCATTGTATAGTCTTGCATAATTGAACTTATACCATTCATTACAATTACATACTTTTATCATGCTTGTCTATTGTATTAGGAAGTATGGATAATACAGGCTGGTATTCAATCTTATTCTTTCCTATATCCTTATCTCATGGCATAATAATAAAAGCATATTCATATGTGGTTTATTATATTCATATTTAATTTTTCTTTATTTATATTATATATTACATTTTAATGAGTAATAATAAATTGCTACACTTTTTTTGAGATGTAGGCCTTTTAGATACTTTTTAAGGTAAAGTTTAGAGTACAACAAAATGAAGGCATTGAGACTTTGATAGAAATATCTTGGTATTTCAGAGAGGTTTTCTTTGAGTGACAGTGAATTTTTAAAAAAAGAGATAGATGTTTTTGTTTGATTTTCAAACATCATGTCCCAAGAAAAGGACACTCTAAATTTTGAATTATAGAACTAATTGTGCTTTAGTAGTCTGTTAAAATTTAGAGATACTTTATTGATTGCTTTTTCTCCAAACTATTTTACAAATCAGTTATTTCATTGCTTGCTCTATTGATCCAATAAGTAAGTGGTTTTTTGCTTCAGTTGCTTGCAAAGCATAATGCTGTTCTCAAGTCTTATGAACTCATGGTCAGCACAAAGACTTACTCAAAGTAATAAAAATATTATTCAAACAAGCACTGTATTCAAAATATCCTCAAGCTACAAATTGATCGTGCATTAATTTCAAACACTATGTGAGAGAATATTTCCTGGACAAGATATATGTATAAGCAGTTCCTTGGTGTTTTGATAAATTCGACTTATAATACTTTTATTTGAAATGTTCAAAATCAGTGTGTTATCACTGCCCAAAAATTCACTGCAAGGTCCTAGTGTTTTAATTAACTCAGATAGAAGTTGCCTTAATAATTAACTAAATTTAATACTAATTACATTAATAATAATATAGCATTGTTTTCTAGTCATTATCATCAAATAAAGAAGCAAATTAGTCAGATGGTGAAAATTTTCAAAGGCCCTGATAAAAATTAAGAAAAAAATTTCTTTTTCTCTTAAGGATATTATTCATAGAGTAAAAATAGCTTTGTGGTGAAGCTATTTTGTATGATTCTATAATGGTGGATTCATGACTCTATGCATTTGTTCAAACCATTTTATGATACAAACCTTTTTATAGCACAGAGTGAACTTTAATGTATGTAAATTATAAATAAATAAATAAATTCTTTACAGAGTCTCAGGAAAGAATGCAAACTCTGAAGAACTAATTTCACTGCATATAAATATATTTTAAAAGCCTTCTGAAGGGGAAGAGGGGAAAAATGCTGATCCATGTAACTTTGAAAATGACTAAAAGAACAAGAAAATTGTACATAAAGACTGTATTCTGCTTAAATTGTTTTTGATGAGGATATGAGTTAACTATTCTGATACTTGCTATTTGTTGTTGTTCAGTTGCTAAGTTGTGTGTGACTCTTTGGAACTTCATGGAATACAGCATGCCAGGCTTCCCTGTCCCTGATCTTCATGTATGTTTCAACTGAAAAATTACATAGGACGGTGGCAAATTCATCTCATTTTCAAACATCATGTAGGTCTAAATTTTGAATTATAAACTTTTTAGAGAAATTTAAACTTTATTGATTGCTTTTTCTCCAAACTATTTTACAAATCAGTTATTTCATTGCTTGCTCTATTGATCCAATAAGTAAGTGGTTTTTTGCTTCAGTTGCTTGCAAAGCATAATGCTGTTCTCAAGTCTTATGAACTCATGGTCAGCACAAAGACTTACTCAAAGTAATAAAAATATTATTCAAACAAGCACTGTATTCAAAATATCCTCAAGCTACAAATTGATCGTGCATTAATTTCAAACACTATGTGAGAGAATATTTCCTGGACAAGATATATGTATAAGCAGTTCCTTGGTGTTTTGATAAATTCGACTTATAATACTTTTATTTGAAATGTTCAAAATCAGTGTGTTATCACTGCCCAAAAATTCACTGCAAGGTCCTAGTGTTTTAATTAACTCAGATAGAAGTTGCCTTAATAATTAACTAAATTTAATACTAATTACATTAATAATAATATAGCATTGTTTTCTAGTCATTATCATCAAATAAAGAAGCAAATTAGTCAGATGGTGAAAATTTTCAAAGGCCCTGATAAAAATTAAGAAAAAAATTTCTTTTTCTCTTAAGGATATTATTCATAGAGTAAAAATAGCTTTGTGGTGAAGCTATTTTGTATGATTCTATAATGGTGGATTCATGACTCTATGCATTTGTTCAAACCATTTTATGATACAAACCTTTTTATAGCACAGAGTGAACTTTAATGTATGTAAATTATAAATAAATAAATAAATTCTTTACAGAGTCTCAGGAAAGAATGCAAACTCTGAAGAACTAATTTCACTGCATATAAATATATTTTAAAAGCCTTCTGAAGGGGAAGAGGGGAAAAATGCTGATCCATGTAACTTTGAAAATGACTAAAAGAACAAGAAAATTGTACATAAAGACTGTATTCTGCTTAAATTGTTTTTGATGAGGATATGAGTTAACTATTCTGATACTTGCTATTTGTTGTTGTTCAGTTGCTAAGTTGTGTGTGACTCTTTGGAACTTCATGGAATACAGCATGCCAGGCTTCCCTGTCCCTGATCTTCATGTATGTTTCAACTGAAAAATTACATAGGACGGTGGCAAATTCATCTCATTTTTCTCTCATCTGGGATGCAGGTTTCTTACTCTTAGGGTGGAAGTTTATAGATAATCGGGTAAAGAGCCTAGGGTGAGGGCTTCCCTGGTGGCCCAGTGGGTAAGGACATCGCCTTGCAGTGCAAGGGGCGCCGATTTGATCCCTGGCCTGAGAAGACCCCACGTGCTGCGGAGTGGCGGGACTGATGTGTCCAATTACCGAGACGGAGCTTTGGAGCGCATGCGCCCAGAGCCGGTGCTCTGCGACAACAGAGGCCACTGCGATGGGAGGCCCACACGGGCCAAAAGAACAAGGATAGATGAAAATAGATAAATGAAAGGCTAATAAAGTGGCCTGCCCGCCCCACTCCTTCCCCAACCTGCCCCCCTCCCCCAACAAAAGAGGCTAGAGTGATCAGTGTGATAATGGATTGGAGTTGAACATATCAATAACAAAGTATTTCATTTAATATAAAGATAGTTACATATACAAATATAGTAGAAATGGATATATGTGGGTAAGTGCATACCTATATTTCTTTAGTCTGTCAGCTGAGATGGCCGAAAAAAATAACACTCCAATATCAGTGAGTGCACCTAGTGCCCAGAATTTGGTTTCCAGAATCACTCACCATTAAAAGAAGTCAGATATTCTTATAGAAATTACTAATTGTAGGACGAAGGTAGAAAATGGAACATATAAGCATGAAGCATCTTTTAGTGCCAGGAAGTAAGAAACTGTTTTAAAAAGCCAGCCAAATAAGCAAACAAACTAAAAAACTTATTGATGGATACTGGAGCAAAATGAAAGAACTTCCAGTGGGAAAAATGAAACAAATTAAGCCAGAAAAATAATTAAACATTGTATAAAAACCCCAAGTAAACATCCACGAGTCCATACTGATATAAGTTCATTACTATATAAATAAATACATGTGGAAAATTCTTTCGTACAGAACTGTAAATCAATGTTGTAGGTACCCCATCCTAAAAAGAAAGAATATAATCCCTGCTCCTTAACTGAAAGTCTTGCCATAGTGATTTTCTACAAAGAATAAATTGTGAAAAAGGAGGAAAATATGTAACTTTATAGTGGAGAAACCTGACATGCTTCACTTTAGTCAGTTGATCAAATAACAAATAATATTGATAGCATGTGCCTTAGTTATGATATGATGAAAATGGCATTTTGTGTCTGTTATCTTCCTCTCAAAAACCTTCCTCTAATTATAAAAAATATCAAACAAATTACAGTAGAGAGGCATCTGATGCACTATACCTGATGAATGCCTCCCCCAAACCATCAAGATACCAAAAAATAAGGAAAGTCTGAGAAAAATGTCACAGTCAACAGGCCTGAGAAAACATGGCAATTAAATGTGTCACAGTATCTTGGAAGGGGCCCTAGCCCACGGGCCAAAAGAACAAGGATAGATGAAAATAGATAAATGAAAGGCTAATAAAGTGGCCTGCCCGCCCCCCTCCTTCCCCAACCTGCCCCCCCCCCCCCACAAAAGAGGCTAGAGTGATCAGTGTGATAATGGATTGGAGTTGAACATATCAATAACAAAGTATTTCATTTAATATAAAGATAGTTACATATACAAATATAGTAGAAATGGATATATGTGGGTAAGTGCATACCTATATTTCTTTAGTCTGTCAGCTGAGATGGCCGAAAAAAATAACACTCCAATATCAGTGAGTGCACCTAGTGCCCAGAATTTGGTTTCCAGAATCACTCACCATTAAAAGAAGTCAGATATTCTTATAGAAATTACTAATTGTAGGACGAAGGTAGAAAATGGAACATATAAGCATGAAGCATCTTTTAGTGCCAGGAAGTAAGAAACTGTTTTAAAAAGCCAGCCAAATAAGCAAACAAACTAAAAAACTTATTGATGGATACTGGAGCAAAATGAAAGAACTTCCAGTGGGAAAAATGAAACAAATTAAGCCAGAAAAATAATTAAACATTGTATAAAAACCCCAAGTAAACATCCACGAGTCCATACTGATATAAGTTCATTACTATATAAATAAATACATGTGGAAAATTCTTTCGTACAGAACTGTAAATCAATGTTGTAGGTACCCCATCCTAAAAAGAAAGAATATAATCCCTGCTCCTTAACTGAAAGTCTTGCCATAGTGATTTTCTACAAAGAATAAATTGTGAAAAAGGAGGAAAATATGTAACTTTATAGTGGAGAAACCTGACATGCTTCACTTTAGTCAGTTGATCAAATAACAAATAATATTGATAGCATGTGCCTTAGTTATGATATGATGAAAATGGCATTTTGTGTCTGTTATCTTCCTCTCAAAAACCTTCCTCTAATTATAAAAAATATCAAACAAATTACAGTAGAGAGGCATCTGATGCACTATACCTGATGAATGCCTCCCCCAAACCATCAAGATACCAAAAAATAAGGAAAGTCTGAGAAAAATGTCACAGTCAACAGGCCTGAGAAAACATGGCAATTAAATGTGTCACAGTATCTTGGAAGAGATCCTGGAACAAAAAAAAGATATTAGTTTAAAGAAAAAAAAAGACAGTTTGAATAAATTATTGACTTTAGTAGTCATATAGTATGAATAGTGGTTCATTAATTCTAATAAATATATTATACTAATAGGGGAACCTTTTTGTGATTATGGGTGTAATATGGGGGCTGTCTGTACTATACAGTCAATTTTTCTGTAAATCTAAAAGTATTCTAAGGGGCAAAGTATATTAATAAAAAATAGGTTGGATAATATTCGGAATTTTCATTTTAATATTCTTAACTATGGTGCCTCAGACAATAAAGAATCTGCCTGCAATGCAGGATATCCAGGTTCGATCCCTGCATTGGAAAGATCCCCTGCAGAAGGGAATGTCTGCCCACTTCGGTATTCTTGCCTGGAGAATTCCATGAATAGAGGAGCCTGGTGGGCTACAGTCCGTGGGGTTGCAGAGTTTTACATGATTGAGCGACCTTACTTTTAATTTGTACTCCAGTGTCCTGGTATAGTTTATACAAATAAAATTCTTACGGTTTCTTACTTTCTTATGAAGGTCTTCCCAAGATGAATGTCTTCATATTTGTAAAAGGTATAAATGACACCATCGTGCTTAACATCTAATTAAGCTGCAGCTTCACAAATTTGAGAACTTTGCTATTAGAAATCACTTTAGGAAACCATTTAACTATTTTAGTTATTATTGAAATAATTTCATAATAAGAACTAGTTCAAAAAAATTGTCTAATAATAAAAACTTTTTAAAATCTATAATAAGAGTTTTGTGTGAATATAATGGTGTTTTTACCATTGTACTGAATGATAAGCTTCCCACATAAATATTATTAATACCATTCTAAGCACTAGTAATGCTTTAAGTGAATCTGAATAAAATAATATCAAAGCAATCCAACTACTATTTTTGAGGCAACAGATGATCTATATTTTAGGATATTGTATTGTATTCATTTATATTATTAGCATATATAATCGTTAAGATGTAGAATAAACACATCTTGAAATGGAAGGTTAATATGCCTTCCGTATCTGAAAGAATTCAACAAAGTAGAAGACTTTTTTTTTTTTTTTTTGCTTCACTGGGTCTTTGTTGCTGTGCATGGACTTTCACTAATTGTGGCTCAGTAGTTGTGGCTTGTGGCACATGGGCTTAGATGCTTCGCAGTGTGTGGAATATTCCCAGACTAGGAATTGAACCTGTGTCCCTGCATTGGCAGGCAGATTCTTGACTATTGGGGTCACCAGGGAAGTCCAATGACTATGTTTTAATTGGGTTATATTTAGCCCTGAAGTTTCTTAATATGTATATATATATAATTTTAGATGTTGAAAATAAATATTGAAACCATATATTTCTTTCAGAGGTCCCTTGCTCTTAATCTTTGTCATAGTAATGAGACGTTCAACATACAGGCTATGTATAATGGAAGACTGCATGGATTTTGAATTGTAAGAGAAGCAGAGTTTAAATCCTGGCTTTTATTATTTAACTCTGTGACTTTAGGTAAATGATCTATCCTCTTTGTGCCTCAGTTTACATACTGATACTGATAGTGCTATCTACCTGGGCATAAGAAGAGTATGCCTCCATAAAATATTATGTAAAGTTTAGGACAGTATTTAAGCCTTACAGTTTTAATATGAGATCTTATTTTTTTTCCTGAAGAACTGAGCAGATGCAATTGAGTTTAAACTTAGAGGTTATAGTTTGGAAAGATCAAGGAAGGAGTGTAAGCATCTTACAATCTTACAAACCTTGTGGTGTCTGCCCTCTACTTACTCTTCTCCACAGTGCTCCACTCTGCCAAGCCATTCTGCTGCACCCCAGGGCCCCAAGATTGCTGAGTTCCCTCTCAAAAGAGACCATCTCACCTTCAATCTCCTCTTCCTGGAATGCTCAGTGAACACATGTATGTGTGTGAACACACAGCAGCACTTACATGCACACACATCTGCTTAATAAACTCCTAATCAATCTGTGTGTCACATCCTCAAAAATGACTTTTCTGAGGTCTCTAAGTCAAATTTCTATTATATACTTTCTTACTATGCTGTATCTTGCCCTTGTGGATCATTTAACAGTTTTACATCTCAGTTGCTTTGTCTGATTGATTAAATGTCCATCTCCCACACTACTTTGAAAACATATTCAAGGTAGTAACTCTGCCTTGTTTTGTGCATTGCTTACCCCTTGGTGTCTCATCACTGCAAGATACATGATAAATCCATGATAAGCAAGTATTGTGCTATGCATGAAAAAGTCAACCTGCCTCATCAAACTGGAACAAACATGAAACAGATGGAAAAAGGAAGAGTATTTCTTTAAATATTCCTGACCATTCTTTCCCAGAATGAACTGACATTAATTGCTTTCTGAGAAAGAAAAATAAAATGCACTCCCCACCCTTCATCCCCATATAGACTTAATGTCATCAATTCTTAGAGCAAGTTTTAGAAGATTGACTTTTCTGTTGACTTTTATAGTTAACATGTAGATTAATCCAGATTTCATTCCTGGGAAAAATGATGAAACAAGTGATTTTAAGGCAGCCACTCTATTTCTGGGGACTACAAATTTTAAATGGAACCCATGAGCATAATGTATATGAAAGAAGAGCATTAACCCACAGAAAAGAAAAAGCAATTGAATACATCCTAACAGTTTGCATGATATTAATTTTTTATCATTTTTCTTTACTGTAATAGCTTTTTAAAAGATCATCTGATATGCATATCAATAAACATCTTTGAAATCTTTTAATAATCAGCTCTGTCTGGAATAGAATTAAGAAGTTTAGTCTTGGGAAATTCTATGGTAATTAAGGTTGCTTTCAGTCAAATGAAGTTCAAAGGAGATTAATTTTAAGCTTTGAAAATCCCATGGCACTTAGCATGGTGGCATGCATCCTAAAGCTAATCTAATTATTTGATGACAATTCCAGTATTGAACATTATTTCACTTAATTGTTCTCACTTTTCCTCTTTGGAGATGCTACTGTCTGAAACAGTTAAAAATGTGTTTCTTTTTCTCCTCAAGGCAACTGAACCACCTCTTTGAAGTGAATCAGTTGACCAATTGTGTCTCCTTTGGCTACAATTACTTTGCATATTTTTAATTGTTAGAGTTATTATTATTTTAGAACATTCATTTCGGTCTCTGTAACTTTTTTTTGCTGTATCTTGCCCTTGTGGATCATTTAACAGTTTTACATCTCAGTTGCTTTGTCTGATTGATTAAATGTCCATCTCCCACACTACTTTGAAAACATATTCAAGGTAGTAACTCTGCCTTGTTTTGTGCATTGCTTACCCCTTGGTGTCTCATCACTGCAAGATACATGATAAATCCATGATAAGCAAGTATTGTGCTATGCATGAAAAAGTCAACCTGCCTCATCAAACTGGAACAAACATGAAACAGATGGAAAAAGGAAGAGTATTTCTTTAAATATTCCTGACCATTCTTTCCCAGAATGAACTGACATTAATTGCTTTCTGAGAAAGAAAAATAAAATGCACTCCCCACCCTTCATCCCCATATAGACTTAATGTCATCAATTCTTAGAGCAAGTTTTAGAAGATTGACTTTTCTGTTGACTTTTATAGTTAACATGTAGATTAATCCAGATTTCATTCCTGGGAAAAATGATGAAACAAGTGATTTTAAGGCAGCCACTCTATTTCTGGGGACTACAAATTTTAAATGGAACCCATGAGCATAATGTATATGAAAGAAGAGCATTAACCCACAGAAAAGAAAAAGCAATTGAATACATCCTAACAGTTTGCATGATATTAATTTTTTATCATTTTTCTTTACTGTAATAGCTTTTTAAAAGATCATCTGATATGCATATCAATAAACATCTTTGAAATCTTTTAATAATCAGCTCTGTCTGGAATAGAATTAAGAAGTTTAGTCTTGGGAAATTCTATGGTAATTAAGGTTGCTTTCAGTCAAATGAAGTTCAAAGGAGATTAATTTTAAGCTTTGAAAATCCCATGGCACTTAGCATGGTGGCATGCATCCTAAAGCTAATCTAATTATTTGATGACAATTCCAGTATTGAACATTATTTCACTTAATTGTTCTCACTTTTCCTCTTTGGAGATGCTACTGTCTGAAACAGTTAAAAATGTGTTTCTTTTTCTCCTCAAGGCAACTGAACCACCTCTTTGAAGTGAATCAGTTGACCAATTGTGTCTCCTTTGGCTACAATTACTTTGCATATTTTTAATTGTTAGAGTTATTATTATTTTAGAACATTCATTTCATAATCAGAATACAAATAGCCTATAACAGTTAACACACTGACACTTTATATTATAGGAACAACAACAGCAAAACAAAAACATAAAACAAATCTCAGATATTTAGTTCTTTCTTCTCTGATGATCACTGTAAGTCTAGGCATCTCTCCAGAAGAGTGGTTATCCATGTGATGGCTTGTTATATCCATCTACATTTAAACATAAAGTTAAGATAGAGGAAATAGAAGTTGAACACATTATTCCACACAGAAGTATCAAACATTAATTCTACTCATATTTAATTGCTCAGAGCAAGTCAAATAGCCATGCCTTTCTTGATAGGAGGGAAGGTACAGTTCTTTGATTTGCTAGAAAGTAGAGAGACATGTGATACCAATGAATTTTGACAATATATATTACATAGTCCCAGCAATAAAAATAGAAGTTTGATTCCTTTCTTTCTCCTTCTGGTTTAGGTGGATTCCACAGAGTGAATATTGAAGTTATTTTCTTGATCTCTTTTCTAGGTGTAAGTTTGATGAAAAGTATCTGGGAGTAATACAGTCTCCACTCTTAAATTCATCACATTTAGTAACTGGACAGTTAGTGATTGCATCTGGCATACTCAGTCAACACTTTTGGCCAGTCTCTCTTTTTGTATTCAGTAGCATCCTCTTGAGGAATATTCCTAGAAATTTTTAGGGGAGATCTAGATTGTGGTTTAGGGATTTGTATTTTAAATCACCCTTGGGGAATCTAATCAAAGTTATTCATAAATGATACTTTAAGGAATGCTGATCAAATGGCATGAAATTCTCATGTGCTTACCCAACTGAAAGTTAAATTCAATTGTACTTTTTAACCTAATATGACAGTTCAAGATTTTAACAAAACTGGGGCATGGAGGCCTCCATAATGGTGCCAACTGCTTTTCCTCCAATAAATCGTGGAGCAGAAGTAGAAAAAAGGCAGAAAAATGGAGACTGGAAGATGCTATTAAACAGTTAAAAATGTGTTTCTTTTTCTCCTCAAGGCAACTGAACCACCTCTTTGAAGTGAATCAGTTGACCAATTGTGTCTCCTTTGGCTACAATTACTTTGCATATTTTTAATTGTTAGAGTTATTATTATTTTAGAACATTCATTTCATAATCAGAATACAAATAGCCTATAACAGTTAACACACTGACACTTTATATTATAGGAACAACAACAGCAAAACAAAAACATAAAACAAATCTCAGATATTTAGTTCTTTCTTCTCTGATGATCACTGTAAGTCTAGGCATCTCTCCAGAAGAGTGGTTATCCATGTGATGGCTTGTTATATCCATCTACATTTAAACATAAAGTTAAGATAGAGGAAATAGAAGTTGAACACATTATTCCACACAGAAGTATCAAACATTAATTCTACTCATATTTAATTGCTCAGAGCAAGTCAAATAGCCATGCCTTTCTTGATAGGAGGGAAGGTACAGTTCTTTGATTTGCTAGAAAGTAGAGAGACATGTGATACCAATGAATTTTGACAATATATATTACATAGTCCCAGCAATAAAAATAGAAGTTTGATTCCTTTCTTTCTCCTTCTGGTTTAGGTGGATTCCACAGAGTGAATATTGAAGTTATTTTCTTGATCTCTTTTCTAGGTGTAAGTTTGATGAAAAGTATCTGGGAGTAATACAGTCTCCACTCTTAAATTCATCACATTTAGTAACTGGACAGTTAGTGATTGCATCTGGCATACTCAGTCAACACTTTTGGCCAGTCTCTCTTTTTGTATTCAGTAGCATCCTCTTGAGGAATATTCCTAGAAATTTTTAGGGGAGATCTAGATTGTGGTTTAGGGATTTGTATTTTAAATCACCCTTGGGGAATCTAATCAAAGTTATTCATAAATGATACTTTAAGGAATGCTGATCAAATGGCATGAAATTCTCATGTGCTTACCCAACTGAAAGTTAAATTCAATTGTACTTTTTAACCTAATATGACAGTTCAAGATTTTAACAAAAACTGGGGGCATGGAGGCCTCCATAATGGTGCCAACTGCTTTTCCTCCAATAAATCGTGGAGCAGAAGTAGAAAAAAAGGCAGAAAAATGGAGACTGGAAGATCTAGATTTGAATCATTATATTACTAACTGGACATGTGACATTGAGAGGGATGTTAACCTTTTTAATTGAGTATCTTTCATGTTTAAGAGGAGAATACAGTGTCTACCAAAAAGACTTGTGGAGAGAATCTAATGAGTGATAATGATAAAGTAATTAACCATATCAGTCATCCCGTTCAACCCTTGTGTGCCACCAACGTATTAGATACTGCATTAAATATATATTAAATATATGTTAGAAATAGAATTCAAGAATTTAAGCCCAATTAAAGATAAAGTTACATAGAAAAGTGAGCATTACATTATTAGATTATTGCATATTAAATAGGTAAAGTAGCTCATCTGATACCACAGAGTTACGAAGTAGATTTCGGCATGAATTTAAGTTCTGCAGTTGATTTCACATGCTAAGTAGAGAAGAAAATCTACATATATGTATATATACATATATATATAATGTATGTATATATGCTAGGGATCATTCTATTTTCTTGAAGACTGCAGTGAACCACTGAGTTTTAGGATTTTAGAAAATGGGTACTATTTCTAGATTTCATTTTATGAACAGCATTCTGGAGGCAGTAAACCTTTTGTTTTATTTAGTTTTGTTTTGAGGGAAGAAAGTCTGAAGTCAGGAAGAACCATTACAAGGCTATTGCAGTAATCTACATGAGAAAAAAGATTACACTAAGGCTGTGATCACTGAGAGAAAAAAGTTATATACAAATCTGTAAAACCAAATAAGTCATTATATGTAGATATTTAGGAAGAATGTATTTTCAAATTTTGTCCCAGTTTTTTCCTTGGCAGGTGGATTATTGTTTTTCACATTCAGCATGGTTGGGAAACCAATAGAGAACACCAGAATGAAAGGGAGGCAATGATGCATTCATATTTGCATATGTTGAGGGTGGAACTTGGTGTAACATGCACATTGTACGAATACAATGTGTGAAACGTGTTCCACGTTGTCCCAGCGAGGACAATTTGGACTAAAGATAGAAAAGGGAGTCATTAGCATTTGATAATGAAATTATATATTTGAATAAACATGTCCATGAATAGTGAATAGAGGTGAAAAGGCAAAATATTAAAATAAAAATTAAACATCCAAAAAAGCATTAAATATCCAACTTGTGTATTAGGAAAAATGAAATCATAAAACATGGATAAAGACAAAGTAATTAACCATATCAGTCATCCGTTCAACCCTTGTGTGCCACCAACGTATTAGATACTGCATTAAATATATATTAAATATATGTTAGAAATAGAATTCAAGAATTTAAGCCCAATTAAAGATAAAGTTACATAGAAAAGTGAGCATTACATTATTAGATTATTGCATATTAAATAGGTAAAGTAGCTCATCTGATACCACAGAGTTACGAAGTAGATTTCGGCATGAATTTAAGTTCTGCAGTTGATTTCACATGCTAAGTAGAGAAGAAAATCTACATATATGTATATATACATATATATATAATGTATGTATATATGCTAGGGATCATTCTATTTTCTTGAAGACTGCAGTGAACCACTGAGTTTTAGGATTTTAGAAAATGGGTACTATTTCTAGATTTCATTTTATGAACAGCATTCTGGAGGCAGTAAACCTTTTGTTTTATTTAGTTTTGTTTTGAGGGAAGAAAGTCTGAAGTCAGGAAGAACCATTACAAGGCTATTGCAGTAATCTACATGAGAAAAAAGATTACACTAAGGCTGTGATCACTGAGAGAAAAAAGTTATATACAAATCTGTAAAACCAAATAAGTCATTATATGTAGATATTTAGGAAGAATGTATTTTCAAATTTTGTCCCAGTTTTTTCCTTGGCAGGTGGATTATTGTTTTTCACATTCAGCATGGTTGGGAAACCAATAGAGAACACCAGAATGAAAGGGAGGCAATGATGCATTCATATTTGCATATGTTGAGGGTGGAACTTGGTGTAACATGCACATTGTACGAATACAATGTGTGAAACGTGTTCCACGTTGTCCCAGCGAGGACAATTTGGACTAAAGATAGAAAAGGGAGTCATTAGCATTTGATAATGAAATTATATATTTGAATAAACATGTCCATGAATAGTGAATAGAGGTGAAAAGGCAAAATATTAAAATAAAAATTAAACATCCAAAAAAGCATTAAATATCCAACTTGTGTATTAGGAAAAATGAAATCATAAAACATGGATAAAGACAAATACTAGCACCAGGTGAAATACACTGTAGTTCTTAAGGCAGTATGTAGTGCCAAAGGCACCAAGTTGAGTCCTTAACATGAAAAACCTCTTTAATATTTATTTCAGCTTTATACAGTAATGTTTCATAGCCATCTATTAGAAAAGAAGTAGACTCAATAATATTAAACTGCTGCAAATGTCTAAATATCTAAGAGTGAAGAAGTTGAAATTTAAATTCAAGCATTCTTGACCTATCTTGTTAACCACTAAGTATCTTGCTTCCAGAGAATAACTGCAGGTGGGAGAGATGAAGAGCAGAAACTGCAAAGATTTAGAGCAAACAGAAATAAGTATCTGCAAATCTTAAAGAGATTAAAGAACAGTAGTGCGGCTTTGAAGTTAGGTGAAGGATAGGCAGTCGTAGCTTGAAAGTAGAATAGCATATGTTTAAGATTTAAGAGATAGAACCTTTAAAGAAATGAGAAAGTTCAGGGTGTGGTATTGGGGGTAAGTGACTGAAGTGTGACAGACACAAAGATCAATAGAACAGAGAATTTAAAAAAATTGTGAGTCTGTGCTCTGAAGGCCTCATGTACAAAAATCAGGGCAGAGCAGATGCTAGGTTCTTTGGAGAAAGATATTGATATCAGTATTAACATCTTCAAATAACTGGAGGGAAGGATGTATCCAATTCTTCAAATAATTGGAGGGAAGGATATTGTTATAATGTGTAGATATTGCTGAGGTACGTGTTTATTTAATTTTCGGACTGCCCTTATGACACTCATTTAGCTCCTCAAGTCCAATGTTACTAATTTTTAAAATTCTGACAGGGGAAAAAAAAAAGACATGAACCAGTGACAAAGAAGTCTCATTGATACTCCTTCTATGC
Source organism: Tragulus kanchil (assembly GCA_022376925.1). NCBI lineage: Eukaryota > Metazoa > Chordata > Mammalia > Artiodactyla > Tragulidae > Tragulus > Tragulus kanchil. The sequence continues at coordinate 235,301,532 of JAIOJX010000004.1, read as the reverse complement.
ATTTTGTTTCTATAGTTTTCTTCTCCAACATTCTCAGCCTTTGTTGACCTTCTGCTTTTGAGAACTGTATGAGACTCCAGTCTAGTTATCTGTCTAACCTGACCATGGGGTGTTTAACCCTTAGGCCTTATTTAATTTGCTCTGACTCAAGCCTAATCTTTACCCTGTCATTACAGACTTGCAGCTACCTTTCTGACCCAGTTCACTGCCTTCTGGCAACTTTCTGCTCCTTTGGCCTCTTAAGTCCTGACCTTGCATATCTCCCTGACATTTTCTGTAATGACCCTTGGTTGCCTAAGCACAATATGAAGAAACATTTCATGGTTTTCTGACTAAAAGAAGTTCATGTATTTGCTTGGGGTTAGAAGAAAATTCTACCAAGGCAGCACTCACAATACTGCAAGACTGAAGCATCTTAATAATGAAATACCAAGTAAGTCATATGTGATTTAAGTCTCATCCTCTAAATTTTTTTTAAATAGACTTACTGATATTCTAGGAGAAGTGGGAGGGTGGATGAACAGATCCGATTTAGCATAAGAGAATTTTGGATTTGCAGCTCAATGGGGCTTTGGCTTTTATAAGCTACTTTCATCATGAAATTAATTATTTAAATAATAACAGTAATGTAAATGAACCATCATCTCAAAATAGAACCTAATTTACTTCCTGCTAGTCCCCTAAGGGGTCTCATTGTAACCCATATCACTGATTCATTCACCAGTTTGTGTTTTATGGATGGAGCACTGCAGAAATTGTAATTTTCTAACTACCTTTGTTTCTCCTTCTTCTCCAGCGCCATGTTAGTATTTTACCAACAACTTGCAAAGTTTGATGGGAGGCACGAAGTGAGAACAACATGCTTGCAGAGTAATTCAGGTTAAATATATGTATATTTAATTATTTACATAGATTTACATATTGCAATTTGGAGTTCTGAAAAGGCATTAGAATCTCAGTTTATTGCTAACAGCATGGCACTTGGGCTTTCAGAGAAGAGTTGATATGAGGCTAATGAGATTTAGTATCGGATATTTGACTTTGCCTGAAATTGCTTTCTTCACACTTTGAAAAAGTACTAAGATTTCACTAAGTCCCTTATCTCAGGAATATTGCTTTGAACTGAAACCCTTAATGCTACTAAGTGGTTAAAGAACTAAGTTTTGATATGTATAACAAGATTCTTTACTTATTAAAACCTTGGAAGAAGCAGAGCAAGTTAAGTACTTGATTTCATCTGTGAATATGTGTGTCAGTTCAGTTCAGTCAGTTATGTCTGACTCTTGGAGACCCATGGACCATAGCACACCAGGCTTCTAGTCCTTCACCCTCTCTTGGAGGTTGCTCAGGCTCATTGACCTCTTAAGTCCTGACCTTGCATATCTCCCTGACATTTTCTGTAATGACCCTTGGTTGCCTAAGCACAATATGAAGAAACATTTCATGGTTTTCTGACTAAAAGAAGTTCATGTATTTGCTTGGGGTTAGAAGAAAATTCTACCAAGGCAGCACTCACAATACTGCAAGACTGAAGCATCTTAATAATGAAATACCAAGTAAGTCATATGTGATTTAAGTCTCATCCTCTAAATTTTTTTTAAATAGACTTACTGATATTCTAGGAGAAGTGGGAGGGTGGATGAACAGATCCGATTTAGCATAAGAGAATTTTGGATTTGCAGCTCAATGGGGCTTTGGCTTTTATAAGCTACTTTCATCATGAAATTAATTATTTAAATAATAACAGTAATGTAAATGAACCATCATCTCAAAATAGAACCTAATTTACTTCCTGCTAGTCCCCTAAGGGGTCTCATTGTAACCCATATCACTGATTCATTCACCAGTTTGTGTTTTATGGATGGAGCACTGCAGAAATTGTAATTTTCTAACTACCTTTGTTTCTCCTTCTTCTCCAGCGCCATGTTAGTATTTTACCAACAACTTGCAAAGTTTGATGGGAGGCACGAAGTGAGAACAACATGCTTGCAGAGTAATTCAGGTTAAATATATGTATATTTAATTATTTACATAGATTTACATATTGCAATTTGGAGTTCTGAAAAGGCATTAGAATCTCAGTTTATTGCTAACAGCATGGCACTTGGGCTTTCAGAGAAGAGTTGATATGAGGCTAATGAGATTTAGTATCGGATATTTGACTTTGCCTGAAATTGCTTTCTTCACACTTTGAAAAAGTACTAAGATTTCACTAAGTCCCTTATCTCAGGAATATTGCTTTGAACTGAAACCCTTAATGCTACTAAGTGGTTAAAGAACTAAGTTTTGATATGTATAACAAGATTCTTTACTTATTAAAACCTTGGAAGAAGCAGAGCAAGTTAAGTACTTGATTTCATCTGTGAATATGTGTGTCAGTTCAGTTCAGTCAGTTATGTCTGACTCTTGGAGACCCATGGACCATAGCACACCAGGCTTCTAGTCCTTCACCCTCTCTTGGAGGTTGCTCAGGCTCATTGACTCAATAATGCCATTTGAGCATCTTGTCCTCTGTTATCCCCTTCTCCTTTTGCCTTCTATTTCTCCCAACATTAGGGTCTTTTCCAATGAGTTGTCTCTTCACATCAGATGAACAAAGTATGGGAGCTTCAGCTTCAGCATCAGTCCTTCCAATGAATATTCAGGGTTGATTTCCTATAGGATTGACTAGTTTGATCTCCTTGCAGAACAAGGGACTCTCAAGAGTCTTCTACAACATCTCAGTTCAAAGGTGTATGTGTGTAGTTAAAAAGAAAAGATTAAGAGGTGTATGTGGTTTAAAACAAAAAGTTCAAAGGTGCATGTGTGTAGTTTAAAAGAAAAAAGCAGTATGACAGATAAAAAAGGAAACATGCTTAGAAAAGACTTATTTATATGACATATAGATAAAAATGTAGCCACTTAGGAGTCAAACCAAAATATGATACTAATAACTACAGGGGAAAAGGGAAAATCTCAGTTAACTGTTTTCACTAACTCCTTGAAATAGTTTAGGTTATAAAACTAATCACAATCTTATAGAAATCACACTACTGAGGTTATGGAGTATATTTCATAGGGGGAAGGAATATGCTTGGATATGTTCACAGTTTTGCCAAGAAAGTGATGGCTTTGTTGCGATTCCATATTGATAAAACACAGGAGGTCAGACTAAGATTTCACTAAGTCCCTTATCTCAGGAATATTGCTTTGAACTGAAACCCTTAATGCTACTAAGTGGTTAAAGAACTAAGTTTTGATATGTATAACAAGATTCTTTACTTATTAAAACCTTGGAAGAAGCAGAGCAAGTTAAGTACTTGATTTCATCTGTGAATATGTGTGTCAGTTCAGTTCAGTCAGTTATGTCTGACTCTTGGAGACCCATGGACCATAGCACACCAGGCTTCTAGTCCTTCACCCTCTCTTGGAGGTTGCTCAGGCTCATTGACTCAATAATGCCATTTGAGCATCTTGTCCTCTGTTATCCCCTTCTCCTTTTGCCTTCTATTTCTCCCAACATTAGGGTCTTTTCCAATGAGTTGTCTCTTCACATCAGATGAACAAAGTATGGGAGCTTCAGCTTCAGCATCAGTCCTTCCAATGAATATTCAGGGTTGATTTCCTATAGGATTGACTAGTTTGATCTCCTTGCAGAACAAGGGACTCTCAAGAGTCTTCTACAACATCTCAGTTCAAAGGTGTATGTGTGTAGTTAAAAAGAAAAGATTAAGAGGTGTATGTGGTTTAAAACAAAAAGTTCAAAGGTGCATGTGTGTAGTTTAAAAGAAAAAAGCAGTATGACAGATAAAAAAGGAAACATGCTTAGAAAAGACTTATTTATATGACATATAGATAAAAATGTAGCCACTTAGGAGTCAAACCAAAATATGATACTAATAACTACAGGGAAAGGTAAAATCTCAGTTAACTGTTTTCACTAACTCCTTGAAATAGTTTAGGTTATAAAACTAATCACAATCTTATAGAAATCACACTACTGAGGTTATGGAGTATATTTCATAGGGGGAAGGAATATGCTTGGATATGTTCACAGTTTTGCCAAGAAAGTGATGGCTTTGTTGCGATTCCATATTGATAAAACACAGGAGGTCAGACTAAGATTCTTAAGAACTAAGATACTTTAGCAATGAGAATGAGTCTGAAATGGTGTCATCAATGTATGAAAATAAAACCTTACTTACTTTTCAACAATTATGGCCACATTTGTGTGTTTTTCTTTTTCTCTCTCTCTTTCTCTATTTTTTTTTTTTTTTTTGTGGTTTTATCAGAGATGTTTCTGTAGCACAAATAACATGAATTTGGGTGATATTTAATTCTTACAGAAACATGAAAAGATGTCTTTTTACCCGTGTGTTAACTTAGTTTCTGGAAGTTAAGGTAGATGGTAAACTCATGAGGGATAAGAAACACACAGAAGTTGGAAAACTGGGAAAAACATATAAAAAGTAATTTTATCAGAAAATATTCTCTTAAACCCAAAATGGCTTAACTGTCTTTCATATTTAGTTTTTGTACCTCCCTGCAACATTTTGCATGATATCTCAATATTAACTTCCAATTCATTAATTTGTTCCCTGCCTGGGTCTGCTTATGAATGTATATCATCTATTACATCTTAAAAGGAAAATAAAGTCCCTATATTTAACATTTTAATTGGCTTTATCTTACTCATAATTTTGCTCACTTTATTTCTATTTTAGTTTATATCATTAAAAATAAGTTATATCTTCATTTAAATTTTTGAACATAGAAAATATACTAATTTAAAAGTATTTAACTGCCTTATACATTATATTCCACTTATGGATAGTTCACATTTTGTTTATCCATTCATTAGTTGATTTCCACTTTTGAAGTATTATAGTAATTCTGCTAAATATATATATACACACATATTGTTTATACTTTTTTGTGTGGATGTGTATTTTCACTTCTTTTGGGCATATATTCAGGAGTGGAATGGCTGGGTCATATGAAATCTCTATGTTTAATTATATGAGAAATTGCCAGGCTATTTTTCCAAGATGGCTCTACTGTTTACACTTGCACTGGCCAGTGCTTGTTTGTTATCTGACTTTGATACTAGTCATTCTAAAGGCTGTGAAGTATAGTTCATGTGTTTTTTTGTTTTTTTTTTTACCTTTTTCCTTTTTTTGGCCACTTCTGTTTCTCTTTCATTTATTTATCTTTGTTCTTTGCCCTGTGTGGGCCTCCCATCGCAGTGGCCTCTGTTGTCACAGAGCACCGGCTCTGGGCACATGCACTCCAGGGCTCCAGCTCCATAGTTGGACACATTGGTCCAGCCGCTCCATGGCACGTGGGATCTTCCCAGGCCAGGGATCGACTGGCGCCCCCACTACAAGGCGGTATCCTTACCCACTGGACCACCAGGAAAGTCCTCATGTGGTTTTGATTGGCATTTTTCTGACAACTAATTACGGTGAACATCTTTTCATGTGATTACTGCTTATTTGTATATTTTAGGAAAATGCTTATTTGAATTGCTTGCCCATTTTAAATTAAATTATTGTATTTTTATTTGTAAGTTGTGTCCTTTATATGTTGTGAATACATGTCCCTTATCAGATATATAAGTTAGAAATATTTTCTCTAATTCAATTGGTCATATTTTCTCTTTTTTCATACTGTCCTTTGAAGCTAAAAGGTTGCTTACTTTGGTGAAATCTGGTATTTCTTTGTTTTCGCCTTTATCACTTATGTCTTAGGTGTCATATCTAAGAATCCTTTCACAGATCATGATGGTTTACCCGTATGGTTTCTTCTAATAGTTTTATTGTTTTAGTTCTTACATTTAGATCTTTGACCATTTTGAGTAAATTTTTTTATATGTGGTATGAGTTTAGAGTCTACCTTCATTCTTTTTCATGTTGTCTCAACCCTTGTTACCCTTGCCCAAAATCAGTTGACCATACATTTATGACTTTATTTTGTGACTATCAATTCTATCCCATAGATCTATATGTCTCCACTTGTGCCAGCAGCACCCTGTTTTCATTTTTGTTGCTTTTGGGCATATATTCAGGAGTGGAATGGCTGGGTCATATGAAATCTCTATGTTTAATTATATGAGAAATTGCCAGGCTATTTTTCCAAGATGGCTCTACTGTTTACACTTGCACTGGCCAGTGCTTGTTTGTTATCTGACTTTGATACTAGTCATTCTAAAGGCTGTGAAGTATAGTTCATGTGTTTTTTTGTTTTTTTTTTTACCTTTTTCCTTTTTTTGGCCACTTCTGTTTCTCTTTCATTTATTTATCTTTGTTCTTTGCCCTGTGTGGGCCTCCCATCGCAGTGGCCTCTGTTGTCACAGAGCACCGGCTCTGGGCACATGCACTCCAGGGCTCCAGCTCCATAGTTGGACACATTGGTCCAGCCGCTCCATGGCACGTGGGATCTTCCCAGGCCAGGGATCGACTGGCGCCCCCACTACAAGGCGGTATCCTTACCCACTGGACCACCAGGAAAGTCCTCATGTGGTTTTGATTGGCATTTTTCTGACAACTAATTACGGTGAACATCTTTTCATGTGATTACTGCTTATTTGTATATTTTAGGAAAATGCTTATTTGAATTGCTTGCCCATTTTAAATTAAATTATTGTATTTTTATTTGTAAGTTGTGTCCTTTATATGTTGTGAATACATGTCCCTTATCAGATATATAAGTTAGAAATATTTTCTCTAATTCAATTGGTCATATTTTCTCTTTTTTCATACTGTCCTTTGAAGCTAAAAGGTTGCTTACTTTGGTGAAATCTGGTATTTCTTTGTTTTCGCCTTTATCACTTATGTCTTAGGTGTCATATCTAAGAATCCTTTCACAGATCATGATGGTTTACCCGTATGGTTTCTTCTAATAGTTTTATTGTTTTAGTTCTTACATTTAGATCTTTGACCATTTTGAGTAAATTTTTTTATATGTGGTATGAGTTTAGAGTCTACCTTCATTCTTTTTCATGTTGTCTCAACCCTTGTTACCCTTGCCCAAAATCAGTTGACCATACATTTATGACTTTATTTTGTGACTATCAATTCTATCCCATAGATCTATATGTCTCCACTTGTGCCAGCAGCACCCTGTTTTCATTTTTGTTGCTTTGTCTTAGCTTTGAAATCAGGATGTATGTCTTCTACTTTGTTTTTCTTTTTCATGATTGCCTTGGCTATTCTGAGTCCCTTGAAATTCTTCCTGGATTTTAGAATCAGTATGTCAATTTCTACAAAGAAGTCAGCTGAGTTTCTGATAGGGATTGCTTTGAGTCTATAGAACACATTGTGATGCATCACCAGGTTAGCAGCGTTAAGTCTTCTGATCTGTGAACAGAGAATGTTTCTCCAATTATCTAGGTGTTTAATTTCTTTTAACATTGCTTTTTATCTTGAATGGATTGAAAATTGAGCAGTATTGGTATAACTGAGAAAAGAGAAGAGAAGGAGAAGTATTCTGAGGGAAAAAAATATCAAGGAGTCGTTTGTCTTATTTATGTACCGTATACAAAGGTATTGAAAGGAGTTTTGTGAAATTAGAAAAGGCCACTGACCCTGCCTTTTTCTAAAAGTTCAGGAAAGCCAATTTTATGTTAAACATTAGCAGCAGAAAATTATCAAATTTAAAACTCATTATAAGAAAAAGGAGAAATAAGTAGAAAGAAAAAGGAGAATAAGTAGAATAAATTTCCTTCAGAGAATGAGTGGAATAATATGGTCCATGACCAGATGCCTTAGATGCCTTTGAATAAGATACTCATGGAGGAGGACTTCTATTTTGAAATGAACTAAATCTAAAAGAAAATGATACAAGATGTGAAAGAACAATGCACATCATATATATATAAAATTGGAGGAAACATTTCTGAAATAAACATTACCAAAAATCTTAGGTGTCATATCTAAGAATCCTTTCACAGATCATGATGGTTTACCCGTATGGTTTCTTCTAATAGTTTTATTGTTTTAGTTCTTACATTTAGATCTTTGACCATTTTGAGTAAATTTTTTTATATGTGGTATGAGTTTAGAGTCTACCTTCATTCTTTTTCATGTTGTCTCAACCCTTGTTACCCTTGCCCAAAATCAGTTGACCATACATTTATGACTTTATTTTGTGACTATCAATTCTATCCCATAGATCTATATGTCTCCACTTGTGCCAGCAGCACCCTGTTTTCATTTTTGTTGCTTTGTCTTAGCTTTGAAATCAGGATGTATGTCTTCTACTTTGTTTTTCTTTTTCATGATTGCCTTGGCTATTCTGAGTCCCTTGAAATTCTTCCTGGATTTTAGAATCAGTATGTCAATTTCTACAAAGAAGTCAGCTGAGTTTCTGATAGGGATTGCTTTGAGTCTATAGAACACATTGTGATGCATCACCAGGTTAGCAGCGTTAAGTCTTCTGATCTGTGAACAGAGAATGTTTCTCCAATTATCTAGGTGTTTAATTTCTTTTAACATTGCTTTTTATCTTGAATGGATTGAAAATTGAGCAGTATTGGTATAACTGAGAAAAGAGAAGAGAAGGAGAAGTATTCTGAGGGAAAAAAATATCAAGGAGTCGTTTGTCTTATTTATGTACCGTATACAAAGGTATTGAAAGGAGTTTTGTGAAATTAGAAAAGGCCACTGACCCTGCCTTTTTCTAAAAGTTCAGGAAAGCCAATTTTATGTTAAACATTAGCAGCAGAAAATTATCAAATTTAAAACTCATTATAAGAAAAAGGAGAAATAAGTAGAAAGAAAAAGGAGAATAAGTAGAATAAATTTCCTTCAGAGAATGAGTGGAATAATATGGTCCATGACCAGATGCCTTAGATGCCTTTGAATAAGATACTCATGGAGGAGGACTTCTATTTTGAAATGAACTAAATCTAAAAAGAAAATGATACAAGATGTGAAAGAACAATGCACATCATATATATATAAAATTGGAGGAAACATTTCTGAAATAAACATTACCAAAAAAAAGTCTTTTGAGGGGCTTCCCATGGTGGCCCAGTGGGTAAGGACACCGCCTTGCACTGAAAGTGGCGCCGGTTCGATCCCTGGCCTGGGAAGATCCCACGTGCCGCGGAGCGGCTGGACTGATGTGTCCAATCACCGAGCCTGAGCTCTGGAGCGCATGCGCCCAGAGCCAGTGCTCTGCGACAACAGAGGCCACCGCAATGGGAGGCCCATACGGGCCAAAGAACAAAGACGGATGAAAATAGAGAAATGAAAGACCAATAGAAGTGGCCCGCCCGCCCCCTACCTCTCCAACCCGACCCCCGCCCAAAAAATAAATAAATAAATAAATAAATCTTTAAAAAAAAAAAAAAAAGTCTTTTGAAACTACAATAAAAAAGCATCCCACATGCTTAATAGTAAAACATACTGACCTAGAATAACCTGTTTAAATACCTATTTTAATAAATTCCTGTCCTTTACAGAATAAAAAACAGTTCTTTGCATATTTAGGCAAGAGTATCATAAGCACGTATTATAAGCAAAAGAAAATTAGATTATCATTAGACTCTTTGACAGCAATGCCTCATTACTGATCAAAATGGAATACTATATTTAAAGTATTCAGTGAAAAAAAAAGTTCACCAAAGAGTTAATATATAATAGAAGTGACTTTCAAGTGTAAGTTCACCAGTAAACTCTTATCTTAATTTAGGAAATACAGTCATCATGAGACCTTTCTAAGGCTCTGTTACTGAATGAGTTTTAAACAACCAAATGACTAGAAACAGAATAATGGCTTGTGTGAGCATAAACCATATTATTACTTGTACAACCAAGATTAAATGTGGACTAAAAGGACAGAATAGATACATAGTGTACAATTGGTACATATTCAAAGAATGTAGATGAACCAGAAGTGAAAAATGGAGTTTGGGAGCAACAAAAGCAAGAGAAAAATTTAAGTTCTCTTGGAAAATATTTTGGTGGTAGTAGTATTATTACTGTTACTCTGTGTGTAATATGAGATAAAGTGAATAATTAATTATGATAAAATCCAATTTGCTTATGCTCTGTGTCCTTGATAATCAGGATTCTTGGTGTGGAAAAAAATAAAGATATATTGTATAAAATATTAAACAAAAATTATGTAGTGCTGAATTTTAATTGGAAATATGGGAGCTTCCATATAGAAGGATTGTATATTCAGTATAAAATTAGAATTATCACCATTTTTCATATGTAATTAATTAGCAGCTCTGGGCCTTAACATCAACAGTTCTATCACACACAAACACACACACATAAAACATAACCACTTTGTGCTTCCTAATAAAGAAAACACACCATCATGGGTAGGCTTGGTTTGAATGTAATATTTCTAAGATTCTGAATCTAGCAGCCAGCTTGCAGAAAAATTGATGCTTCCCTGGTGGTTCAGATAGTAAAGAATCTGCCTGCAATGCAGAAGCCCTGGGTTCCATCCCTGTGTCTGGAAGATCCCCTGGACGAAGAAATGGCAGCCCACTGCAGTATTCTGGCATGAAAAATCCCATGGGTAGAGGAGCCTGGTGGTCTATAGTTCATGGGGTTGCAAAGAGTCAGACACAACTGAAACAATTTAGCATGCACAGATAGAGATCAAAGATCCATGTTGAATTATATCATAGCTATGAAATCAGCAAAACCTGTAATGTGGAATAATCTGCAAATTATTTAAAGGCTACCTTATAAATAATTGAATAGGATAAAAGGGAAATTTGGAAATTAAAAGCTACTTAACAGACATTTTAAAAAAGTGAACCTCAGTAAATCACACTATCTAGGGAACATAAGAAACACAAGAAAATGATTCCTATGAAAGTCAAGAATAGTGTTTTCTCTGTGGAGGATAGAGGTGAGATGGAAACAGGCACATCGAAGAGTTCCTGGGTAGCTAGCCAAGTGATATGCTTTAATGTGGGTGGTGATTACAGGTGCATTTGCCTCATGCTGTCTTTAAGCAGTGCATTTGCTTTGTATAGGTTTCTGTATCACTGTTTTTGAAAGTGTTTTAGATTAATTTTCTTCACTCTATTGAAGCAAGAATTTTTAAATAGGAATGTTAAAAACAGAAATAGCATGTCCTTGTTATGACAGCTCTAAAAATTCTCTGAGATCTAGATTTTAATAATAACAATGATAAGAATAATTTAAACACATTCCAAGCTACAATTTCATATGAGAATCCAGTGGAAAGCATGTCTGAAAAGAAACATAGAAAATAAACTTGGAAGTATTAGAGTATTAGGTAATAACATATATATGTACAAGATTGTATTGTACTAAATAGATGGTCTTTGTAAGGGAAACAAGAAAAAGAACATAAAATCTACCAAGAAGAGAATCTGACAGTTTTCTTTTTCCTGAACGTACTATTATATTCTTTTTTATTAGTACCTAAAATAGTCACTTTAATTAAGACAATTTTTAAACTGTCAATTATAAATGATACTTAGTTAATTTGGGGAATAAACCTGAATTGGTTGCTTAGCTTCGTCAAAATTAACCCAAGAAGGTAAAGTGTCTGTTTTGGAGATTTGAATAGGCAGACATTTGCCTTTTACAATAGAAATTCATTTTGCTGCTTAATAAGCTATGTAATATTTAACTGCTTTTAGGTCATAATAAGAAAACTTTTAATAATAAGTGCCTTCAGCTTTTGTGTTTGTTTGCAAGATGAATTTTGTAATTCTTTAGTTTATTTTCCCCTTCCTGACTAAAGTCAAGAGTTCTATAAACTTATTTTGGAATTTATAAGACAGAATTTGTAGGAGTAAAAGGTGAGGAGAAGTTTGTTGACTGGAGCTGGATTGGAGTTTGAAGTGGATAATCACTTGGAGTACATGAGTTTGATGAGTGGGGGACAAAAGTAGGACTTTGAAAACATACTTATCTGTAGATCCCTTCATATCATTATTATTACTTTGATATTACTTTTGGTTTTTGTATGTTGTCTTTTGCCTTGGGCTGTTCTGGGAGGAGTAGACCCTTTGCAAAAGAAATGTACATGCTGGGAACACAGAAGAAGAGACCCTTACATCACTAGATTATCATTGGAGAGTATAAGCCACTGCAAAACATAATGATGTAAAACAGTTCCTTATTTCTCACTAGCCTATTGATTGACTAGACAGTTCTTCTGAAGTGGTCCAGGTTCTGCTGATCTTGTGTGGGCTTACTTCTGTATTAGCTAGTATTAGCTCTGCTTCTGGCATTTGTATGCTGAGATTTCAGCCTTGCTCCATGTATTCTCTCATTCTCCTATGGGATAGTACAAACTTGGTTTTATGAGTGAGACAGGAATCCAGTGGCAACACAAGGTCTTTGAAGCCTGCGCTATAGAAGTAGCACACCTTCACTTCTGTTGTTTTCTATTAGTCAAAGCAAGTAATGAGCGCAACTCAGGTTTAAGGGATGGTAGGAAAAAAATAACCAAAACTTCACCTCTTCAAGTGAGGAGTTTATGAAGTCACATTGCATAGCGTATGGAGACAAGAAACATATTAATTGGGACGATAAATTAGATCAATCTACTGTAACATCCTACATCATTTAAGATTTAATTTTGGGGAATAAACCTGAATTGGTTTTTGTTTAATAAGGAAGGGATTTGAATAGGCAGACATTTGCCTTTTACAATAGAAATTCATTTTGCTGCTTAATAAGCTATGTAATATTTAACTGCTTTTAGGTCATAATAAGAAAACTTTTAATAATAAGTGCCTTCAGCTTTTGTGTTTGTTTGCAAGATGAATTTTGTAATTCTTTAGTTTATTTTCCCCTTCCTGACTAAAGTCAAGAGTTCTATAAACTTATTTTGGAATTTATAAGACAGAATTTGTAGGAGTAAAAGGTGAGGAGAAGTTTGTTGACTGGAGCTGGATTGGAGTTTGAAGTGGATAATCACTTGGAGTACATGAGTTTGATGAGTGGGGGACAAAAGTAGGACTTTGAAAACATACTTATCTGTAGATCCCTTCATATCATTATTATTACTTTGATATTACTTTTGGTTTTTGTATGTTGTCTTTTGCCTTGGGCTGTTCTGGGAGGAGTAGACCCTTTGCAAAAGAAATGTACATGCTGGGAACACAGAAGAAGAGACCCTTACATCACTAGATTATCATTGGAGAGTATAAGCCACTGCAAAACATAATGATGTAAAACAGTTCCTTATTTCTCACTAGCCTATTGATTGACTAGACAGTTCTTCTGAAGTGGTCCAGGTTCTGCTGATCTTGTGTGGGCTTACTTCTGTATTAGCTAGTATTAGCTCTGCTTCTGGCATTTGTATGCTGAGATTTCAGCCTTGCTCCATGTATTCTCTCATTCTCCTATGGGATAGTACAAACTTGGTTTTATGAGTGAGACAGGAATCCAGTGGCAACACAAGGTCTTTGAAGCCTGCGCTATAGAAGTAGCACACCTTCACTTCTGTTGTTTTCTATTAGTCAAAGCAAGTAATGAGCGCAACTCAGGTTTAAGGGATGGTAGGAAAAAAATAACCAAAACTTCACCTCTTCAAGTGAGGAGTTTATGAAGTCACATTGCATAGCGTATGGAGACAAGAAACATATTAATTGGGACGATAAATTAGATCAATCTACTGTAACATCCTACATCATTTAAGATTTAATTTTGTAAATGGTATTCTAAAAGAAAAAGTTTCAGCTTTCTAAGCTTTCATGTTTCAAGCGTCCATGTTTCCTTTATAAATAAAGAAGCCTTTGATAGATAGACATAGCTTATTAGTTGTTTGAACATGCAGATGAGAATTAACAAAGTTAATTACAAAAAGCTCTTGACTGTTAGAAAGTGAAAGTAGGGTTTAGTGGGCACAAAAAATAAGTGGTTAAAAACTAAAATACATTATATTTACATAGTATTTTGCATAAATCTTTTAATTACTTTTGTAATTCTCATGCTTGTTTACACATATGCATTTGAGTTTGGCCTTGAATGATAGAAGACCAAAGTAGCAGTCATTTATACAAGCTATAAGTTTATCTATCTTATACAGAATTCAGTGTCAGAGTCAAGGCTATAAGGCATTCCATGATGATTTTTCTGGGCTTCTTTGTGTTCCACCATACTTTAAAAATAAACTGTGTATTTTGGAATAAATTTAGATTTAGATTAAAAGTGCAAAGATAATATTCTAATGTATATCCTTCATCAAGTTTCCCCCCTTGTTAACATCTTACACTACTATGTAATAAACCTGCACTGGTGCATTGCTATTAACTAAAATCTTGACTTTTTTTGAATTTGCTAATTTTTCTATTGATCTGTTTTTCTGGTACAGGATCCAATCCAGGGTACAACATGACATTTATCTGTCATGACTAGTCTGTGACACTTCATCAATCTTTCCTACTTTTCCATGACCATGATAGTCCTGAGGCATAGTGGCTGTGTATCCTGTAGACTGCCCCCTGAATCTTTGTTGTTTTTTGTTTTTCGTGGTTATTCTGGGGTTGGTTTTTGAGCAAGAATATTACAGTCAGAGTGTTCTTCTCATCACATCATATGAGTAGGCAGATGATATTGTTAGTGATTAACCATCACTTGTTTAAAGTAGTGTTTGTCAGATTTCTCTGAATTTACTCTGCTTTCTTTCTATATTCTCTGTAATTACATCACTAAATCCAGTGTACCTTTTAAAAGGAAGAGATTGAATTCTACCTCCTGGAATGGGTAGACACTGCATATATTAAGTAGAAGTTTGTAAGAATACAAGGAAGATTTATCTCTTATTGTCCATTTAGTCACTTACTCAAATGCTTATTTTTATTTACTATAGCTTAGAGTTGGTTGCTCAGATATGTCTGACCCTTTGTGACCTTCATGGACTATAGCCTTCCAGGCCCTTCTGTCCATGAGATTCTTCAGGCAACAATACTGGAGTGAGTCCCATTTCCTTCTCCAGAGCTTAGGGATACTTATTTTGTACTTTGGGTTAATATTCATTTTGTGACTCAAATTATTCCAGTTTTGACCTTTGGGGGTTATATAAGTTTGACTTTTTTCTATGACTCATCTCCATTCTTTTAATTTTTTGAGGACACCCTTATATTCTAAAAAGTTGCTCCAGAGTCACCTTGTGTTTTCCCTATCCCCATCCTAGACTAAATGGCTTTTCCATTAAGCCCTAGTTCCATATATAGAAATGGTACTTAGAAGTCAAAATCTAAAGGCTAGGCGTGCTTATCTCTTCTCAACTGTTACTATTTCTAGGCTCTCTCAATAGATATAACTAGATAATTTGAATGTATACTAGCATGTGTATATGCAAATATTTATAGCTATTTCTTTATCTGTGTCCTCTGTGTATGTATAGAAACATATGTATATACATACACACATATATGTGTACACAAATTTATGTATTATGTAAACATGAGTTTATTCTTTTCTCAGACTTGAGTTCAGTGCCACATCGGTTTATTTTAGCCTTCTTTCTTGCTTTTCTGTAACTTCCCTCTATGAGACTAGGAAATATGGCTTCTACCATCTTCTATCCACTTATTTATTGGTATACACTATGCCTTTGTGATCTTATTATGTAAGATAAGAACCTTCACATTGCAGGTAGTATATTGGAAGTAGGCAGAGGGAATTATAGGCAAAGAACACGTAAGAAACTTCCTTTAAGAAAAGGTTTCCAGAAACTACTCTGCAACTCCTGCTTATATCCCATTAGAAAAAAAAAAAAAAAATTAGTCACAAGGCCACACAAAACTGCAAGTACTTTTGGGAAATGTA
Organism: Tragulus kanchil; assembly: GCA_022376925.1. Lineage (NCBI taxonomy): Eukaryota > Metazoa > Chordata > Mammalia > Artiodactyla > Tragulidae > Tragulus > Tragulus kanchil. The sequence continues at coordinate 235,285,765 of JAIOJX010000004.1, read as the reverse complement.
ACCTGTATCCTGGGAAGCAGAATGCCAAGCTTAAAAAAATAAGCGTCAAAAACACCAACACCCCCAAAAAACTTAAAAATAAAACAAAAAAGTATTCCTATGAAAAATAAGAAAATAAGAGAAGAAAGCTTGATAATAGCTAAGAGTTTGTCCAACACATTCCTTGGATATATTTTTCCTGTATATTATTGTTCTTTTAATGAATGAAGCAAGGAAAAGAAAATAGTCAATTTTATAGTTTAATTCAGAATAATTGAAAGTCATGTTACTATATCAGCACAATAAGCATTTGAATCTTTTAAATCTCTCTTTTATTTTCCTTTATCTTTGCCATTATCTATAGTCCAGTAGATTTAAGGAAAAGGAACAAGTGATTGATATATTTAAAGACAAAAGGGGTCTAGGAGGGTTCCCCTGCTAGTCCAGTGGGTAAAGAGTCTGCCCTGCAGTGCAAGGGGCACCGGTTCGATTCCTGGCTCAGAAAGATCCCACATGTGGCAGAGCAGCTGGATGGGTGTGTCCAATGAGGCACCAGCACTCTGGAGCGCATGTGCCTGGAGCTGGTGCTCTACTGTGAGAGAGACCATGGCAATGGGCTAAAGGCTAAAGAATAAAGATGGATGAAAAATCAATCAATCAATCAATATAAAGAGGCCACATTTAGCACAGGCTAAAGAATAAAGATGGATGAAAAATCAATCAATCAATCAATATAAAGAGGCCACATTTTTTAAAAAGGGGGTCTAGGCATTAGGATGTAAAGACCAACATCTGCTGTTATTAAGGAATCTGGAGAGACTATTTCATCATGTTGTTTAAAAAAATTTTTAAATGCTTGAAACAAATAGTACTTCTATTTTTATATCACTGTATCCCCTTTTCTCCTAACAAGGATTTTGAGCAGTGACATTAATCTGTTGACTGTTGCTGAATATATCAGATATGCTTCATAAATACACACCTGCTGTGCTGCTGAAAGAACCTGATATTTTCTAATGCTTCACTGAATACAATGGACTGACAGCTTAAGAAAGCAGAGTGAAAGATAGGTGGGTGAGAAGTCCAAGAGTAAATGGGTTAATAATGCACCATAATGCTCTCTTCACTGAAACCAGTTATTACTGAAAAGAATGAGGTACCACAAAGTCTTAAATAAAGGCTCTCTTATCAAATATAATAATACTAGAACTTGTGCTAAAACAGACATACTACTCATACTGAACTGATTAGAAACTTAAATTTTTTTCAAATGGTTTTCCTTTGAACTTGATAATGGGGCTAAAGAGTTTGTCCAACATTCCTTGGATATATTTTTCCTGTATATTATTGTTCTTTTAATGAATGAAGCAAGGAAAAGAAAATAGTCAATTTTATAGTTTAATTCAGAATAATTGAAAGTCATGTTACTATATCAGCACAATAAGCATTTGAATCTTTTAAATCTCTCTTTTATTTTCCTTTATCTTTGCCATTATCTATAGTCCAGTAGATTTAAGGAAAAGGAACAAGTGATTGATATATTTAAAGACAAAAGGGGTCTAGGAGGGTTCCCCTGCTAGTCCAGTGGGTAAAGAGTCTGCCCTGCAGTGCAAGGGGCACCGGTTCGATTCCTGGCTCAGAAAGATCCCACATGTGGCAGAGCAGCTGGATGGGTGTGTCCAATGAGGCACCAGCACTCTGGAGCGCATGTGCCTGGAGCTGGTGCTCTACTGTGAGAGAGACCATGGCAATGGGCTAAAGGCTAAAGAATAAAGATGGATGAAAAATCAATCAATCAATCAATATAAAGAGGCCACATTTAGCACAGGCTAAAGAATAAAGATGGATGAAAAATCAATCAATCAATCAATATAAAGAGGCCACATTTTTTAAAAAGGGGGTCTAGGCATTAGGATGTAAAGACCAACATCTGCTGTTATTAAGGAATCTGGAGAGACTATTTCATCATGTTGTTTAAAAAAATTTTTAAATGCTTGAAACAAATAGTACTTCTATTTTTATATCACTGTATCCCCTTTTCTCCTAACAAGGATTTTGAGCAGTGACATTAATCTGTTGACTGTTGCTGAATATATCAGATATGCTTCATAAATACACACCTGCTGTGCTGCTGAAAGAACCTGATATTTTCTAATGCTTCACTGAATACAATGGACTGACAGCTTAAGAAAGCAGAGTGAAAGATAGGTGGGTGAGAAGTCCAAGAGTAAATGGGTTAATAATGCACCATAATGCTCTCTTCACTGAAACCAGTTATTACTGAAAAGAATGAGGTACCACAAAGTCTTAAATAAAGGCTCTCTTATCAAATATAATAATACTAGAACTTGTGCTAAAACAGACATACTACTCATACTGAACTGATTAGAAATTCTTAAATGCATGGTTCTTTGACTTTCTTTAAGAGAGTCTGAGTTATTTAGAAATGACAACCTTGAGTGTGAGGTAGCCATGTTATGCATAATACTTATATAATATTAAAATGCAAAGAAATTTTATCAGAAAAAAATTGGCATATTATACTCCCCTATGTAACATTACATTTTAAAAGTTTCAACAAAAGGCCTATAAAGCCTCTGTGTATAGCTGCATAATGACTCCCAATTGTTCTAAGAAATAGCTCAGTCCATAGAAAACATTATAAAGAAATTTCATTCAGCTGTGAATATATCTATTCCTTTGACATAGTCATAGCAATTCAAGCATGAGAATGAATACAAAATAAGCCTTAGTGAAACTGAAATGGGATTTTTTCTGTATTTTAAAATTATATTCCCTTTCCAAAAAGTGAGAATATTTGGAGATCATTCAATTAAAGCTACTAGACACATGAACCTTTAGGATGAAAGTATTTCAGTAATTAGTCTTACTTTTGTAATTATAGCTGTGAAAATGCACTTTCTTTTCTCTTTCTCCTTCATAATCTTTGAATATCTCCCTACAGTTTTCATACTGAAAATCTCATGCATTAATAATAGTTGAACGTTCTGCATTTAAAGAGAATATACAGTGTCTATATCCCTCTATTTAGTATTAAATTATTTCAGAATATTTTAGGTTCCAATTTATTATTATATCATTTTGCTTTCTATTTAGTATTAAATTATTTCAGAATATAGTTCACTGTATCCCTTTTCTCCTAACAAGGATTTTGAGCAGTGACATTAATCTGTTGACTGTTGCTGAATATATCAGATATGCTTCATAAATACACACCTGCTGTGCTGCTGAAAGAACCTGATATTTTCTAATGCTTCACTGAATACAATGGACTGACAGCTTAAGAAAGCAGAGTGAAAGATAGGTGGGTGAGAAGTCCAAGAGTAAATGGGTTAATAATGCACCATAATGCTCTCTTCACTGAAACCAGTTATTACTGAAAAGAATGAGGTACCACAAAGTCTTAAATAAAGGCTCTCTTATCAAATATAATAATACTAGAACTTGTGCTAAAACAGACATACTACTCATACTGAACTGATTAGAAATTCTTAAATGCATGGTTCTTTGACTTTCTTTAAGAGAGTCTGAGTTATTTAGAAATGACAACCTTGAGTGTGAGGTAGCCATGTTATGCATAATACTTATATAATATTAAAATGCAAAGAAATTTTATCAGAAAAAAATTGGCATATTATACTCCCCTATGTAACATTACATTTTAAAAGTTTCAACAAAAGGCCTATAAAGCCTCTGTGTATAGCTGCATAATGACTCCCAATTGTTCTAAGAAATAGCTCAGTCCATAGAAAACATTATAAAGAAATTTCATTCAGCTGTGAATATATCTATTCCTTTGACATAGTCATAGCAATTCAAGCATGAGAATGAATACAAAATAAGCCTTAGTGAAACTGAAATGGGATTTTTTCTGTATTTTAAAATTATATTCCCTTTCCAAAAAGTGAGAATATTTGGAGATCATTCAATTAAAGCTACTAGACACATGAACCTTTAGGATGAAAGTATTTCAGTAATTAGTCTTACTTTTGTAATTATAGCTGTGAAAATGCACTTTCTTTTCTCTTTCTCCTTCATAATCTTTGAATATCTCCCTACAGTTTTCATACTGAAAATCTCATGCATTAATAATAGTTGAACGTTCTGCATTTAAAGAGAATATACAGTGTCTATATCCCTCTATTTAGTATTAAATTATTTCAGAATATTTTAGGTTCCAATTTATTATTATATCATTTTGCTTTAGTTAACATGAATGTAAATATCCGTCTCTAGTTAACATGAGTGTAAATATGTCTCCTTATAGAAAAATAACTTAAATTTTGTTAATTAAATTAATAACAATAATGATGGTCACAACACAAAATAATAGAAAAAAGTTTATTTTCCAATATATTTCATTTATAGCTTCTTTGCTGGATGAGAATAATAATTTTTTTAACATGCAGACTTTTCTGAAATTTTTAGATATCCATAGAAATTATTGCAACCATGGACATTTAATACTTTTTTACACTGCAAAAATATTTCTCTTTTAGTAAGTTGCACTGAATTATACCATGTTTATTTTAGTCCTTTTTTCCACCCCCCAGTTATAATCCATATTTTCAATGATGCTTACTTTTTCCATATGCTTCCAGATAATTTTTATATTTCCCAATCATCTTTACTTGGCTAAACTTACATATATTTATTTCTTTTGGGCTTCCCTGTTGGCTCAGCAATAAATAGACCACCTGCAATGCAGGAGACACAGTAGAAGTGGGTTCAATCCCTGGATTGGAAGGATCCCTGGATGAGGAAATGGTAACCCATTCCAATATTTTCACCTGGAAAATCTCATGGACAGAGGAGCCTGGCGGGCTGCAGTCCAAAGGGTCACAAAGAATTGCACATGACTGAGCACAGATGCATTTATATTTATTTCTTTAATATTTGTTTCCTCTCCCACAAAAATCTCTCTGGCTTGTTCAGAGCTCTGAGACTGTTCTCTGAAGTTCTCTTCATTTCTCGTCATCTTTTGGTACCAATGTTTGATATCTCAGGTGTAGTGGTGGTAGGAGTAGCTGATTTTTAGCATTTCCCTGTTTCTGTGGTGTATGTAGCCATAACAGAGTTATTTCAAGCTAAGAGGTTTGACTTTTGAGAACCTGTGGAAGATTCTAATTCACCACTGAATTTACCTATACCTCTTTATCTTTGTGGTCAATTCTTTCATAATCTGTGCTTTGATTATTCAAGAAAGGTTGAACACCATTGAATTAATTTTTAGGCCCAAGATGGAGCCTAACTGAGACTTAGGTAGCTTTCTCATGCAATGTTCCACTTGACCAGATACTCAGTCTACCTAGTTAGCCAGTCCTCAAGCACCAGACCAACTCTGGGCTTTACTTCAGACAAGGTTTACTGTGCAGCTGCAGCCAATCATATGTTTTCTGTTTTGCTCTTACTTTTCTTTATTCTTTACCCTATCTCATTTTATCATTCTTTGCTGGATGAGAATAATAATTTTTTTAACATGCAGACTTTTCTGAAATTTTTAGATATCCATAGAAATTATTGCAACCATGGACATTTAATACTTTTTTACACTGCAAAAATATTTCTCTTTTAGTAAGTTGCACTGAATTATACCATGTTTATTTTAGTCCTTTTTTCCACCCCCCAGTTATAATCCATATTTTCAATGATGCTTACTTTTTCCATATGCTTCCAGATAATTTTTATATTTCCCAATCATCTTTACTTGGCTAAACTTACATATATTTATTTCTTTTGGGCTTCCCTGTTGGCTCAGCAATAAATAGACCACCTGCAATGCAGGAGACACAGTAGAAGTGGGTTCAATCCCTGGATTGGAAGGATCCCTGGATGAGGAAATGGTAACCCATTCCAATATTTTCACCTGGAAAATCTCATGGACAGAGGAGCCTGGCGGGCTGCAGTCCAAAGGGTCACAAAGAATTGCACATGACTGAGCACAGATGCATTTATATTTATTTCTTTAATATTTGTTTCCTCTCCCACAAAAATCTCTCTGGCTTGTTCAGAGCTCTGAGACTGTTCTCTGAAGTTCTCTTCATTTCTCGTCATCTTTTGGTACCAATGTTTGATATCTCAGGTGTAGTGGTGGTAGGAGTAGCTGATTTTTAGCATTTCCCTGTTTCTGTGGTGTATGTAGCCATAACAGAGTTATTTCAAGCTAAGAGGTTTGACTTTTGAGAACCTGTGGAAGATTCTAATTCACCACTGAATTTACCTATACCTCTTTATCTTTGTGGTCAATTCTTTCATAATCTGTGCTTTGATTATTCAAGAAAGGTTGAACACCATTGAATTAATTTTTAGGCCCAAGATGGAGCCTAACTGAGACTTAGGTAGCTTTCTCATGCAATGTTCCACTTGACCAGATACTCAGTCTACCTAGTTAGCCAGTCCTCAAGCACCAGACCAACTCTGGGCTTTACTTCAGACAAGGTTTACTGTGCAGCTGCAGCCAATCATATGTTTTCTGTTTTTCTCTTACTTTTTCTTTATTCTTTACCCTATCTCATTTTATCATTCTCTGAGACTGTTTGCTTTATGAAGGACTAGACTTTGCTTCTAGCATCTAAGTTGTCTTCTTTAATCATTTTTAATACCACTATAAGTTTCCTGAATTGCTCATAGTAGTTATTGTCCTTTCATCCATCCCCACAATATGTATGTGTAATTTTCCACATTAGAACATGACTAGAAGGTGGGCATTCTATCTCTGGATAGATACTCTATGTTTTCAATCTGTTTTCCTATTCCTTCAGCAGTATTTAACTTTTTACAAATCTCAATATATCAAAACAAGACCAGTATTTTATTATTTGCTTTATTTCTAGTAATTTTATTTCTTGATTCAACAAATTAGGTGAATCTCTTCTGAATTACTTCTAGTTTTGCTCCCAGTCTTCTGGTCATTTATTTTAAATTCTCACTTTGTATTCTTCCTTTTTTTAATCAGTCCTATAACTGAGTGCTTTTTGTATTTTAATACAAAAAAGAACAAATGAAGAACTTTTAAAAATGTAGTCTTTTGATCTAACAGGTCCTGATTTAGTAGATTGTCTCCTGTACAAGGAGCAGTATTTTTATAGGCACCAAGATGATTTTTTTTTTTCAAGCAGTATAAGCGGCAGGGTTCTCCAAGTGGTGCTGAAGGCTACCAAGATAATTTTTAACATAGATGCTTCATGGACTACATTTGGATAAATACTGCATAAATATTACTATTATTCTCCTGTCTCATGTCCTTTTATTTGGAGGCGTTATTCTCCCTAGCTTAAACATGAATTGGATTTAAAAAACCTGTGTCTTAAACCTTGTTCAAATATATTCACCAACTATCCTCTTTAAAGTGTTGCAGAAGTTAGTATACTATTAATAAGACCACTGGTTTGCTGTGACAAAATGTTTTGTGTATCTCTTCACAAAATATGTTTAGAGAGAAAACTTTTCCAAAATTTCCACAAAAAGAAGAGTGAGAACTCACACAGAGTTAAAAACAATGTGATTTAAAACTCCCAAACAATTACTAGTTAGCAGCCTCAGACCAACATCTGGGCTTTACTTCACTTTACTTCTTTACTTTCTTTACCCTATCTCATTTTATCATTCTCTGAGACTGTTTGCTTTATGAAGGACTAGACTTTGCTTCTAGCATCTAAGTTGTCTTCTTTAATCATTTTTAATACCACTATAAGTTTCCTGAATTGCTCATAGTAGTTATTGTCCTTTCATCCATCCCCACAATATGTATGTGTAATTTTCCACATTAGAACATGACTAGAAGGTGGGCATTCTATCTCTGGATAGATACTCTATGTTTTCAATCTGTTTTCCTATTCCTTCAGCAGTATTTAACTTTTTACAAATCTCAATATATCAAAACAAGACCAGTATTTTATTATTTGCTTTATTTCTAGTAATTTTATTTCTTGATTCAACAAATTAGGTGAATCTCTTCTGAATTACTTCTAGTTTTGCTCCCAGTCTTCTGGTCATTTATTTTAAATTCTCACTTTGTATTTTTCCCTTTTTTTAATCAGTCCTATAACTGAGTGCTTTTTGTATTTTAATACAAAAAAGAACAAATGAAGAACTTTTAAAAATGTAGTCTTTTGATCTAACAGGTCCTGATTTAGTAGATTGTCTCCTGTACAAGGAGCAGTATTTTTATAGGCACCAAGATGATTTTTTTTTTTCAAGCAGTATAAGCGGCAGGGTTCTCCAAGTGGTGCTGAAGGCTACCAAGATAATTTTTAACATAGATGCTTCATGGACTACATTTGGATAAATACTGCATAAATATTACTATTATTCTCCTGTCTCATGTCCTTTTATTTGGAGGCGTTATTCTCCCTAGCTTAAACATGAATTGGATTTAAAAAACCTGTGTCTTAAACCTTGTTCAAATATATTCACCAACTATCCTCTTTAAAGTGTTGCAGAAGTTAGTATACTATTAATAAGACCACTGGTTTGCTGTGACAAAATGTTTTGTGTATCTCTTCACAAAATATGTTTAGAGAGAAAACTTTTCCAAAATTTCCACAAAAAGAAGAGTGAGAACTCACACAGAGTTAAAAACAATGTGATTTAAAAACTCCCAAACAAACAGTGCTACGTAATATCTAAATGTGGTCTAGAATTGCTTTGAGTAGAGAATAAATGGGCATTTGAAGAATAGGTTTGTTAGTTGCCAGGTCTCTAGTTGTACTGAAATGTCTTCATAATTGTTTGTATAGAGCATCTCACAAATAGAGGAAAAACAACTGCTGTCAAATTACAGCAGCCAGGTTTGCAAACTTAAATGATTCTGCCATGACTAATTATGTGAGTTTAGTAAGTGCCTTCAGCATTCTATCCTTTCTCGTATGTGTTCTTGAAAGAGGCATGAAATTGTGTACATCTTCAGCCTGTAGGTCCCTTACTAATCTTACTCCGGGCTCATTAACTACAGACTCACAGACTTTTCAGAGCCCAGTAAGAAAGCAAGTTGCCTCACTAAATTGTCAGTCATTCAGTTTATTTATCTTTTGAGCCAAAATTGGTGCATCTCTTCCATTAACACCTGGTTCTACCCTGGAAGGCATTGCATTCCTACATCATAAGTCCTTTCCTCAAACTCAGTATTCCCCAACAAACTGAATGTCCCCCTTTAACCTTAAATATATAGGCTAAGTCCATTAATGTATATCTTGTGTTTTTAAAATTAGAATATATGCATTCAGTTATTTTATTCATATTTTGACATTTTATATTTAAATAATTCATTTTGCAGCATATGTTGTGCTAGATATGACATTTAGGTAAAATGAGATTTCATTTCCAAATAACTGATCAAATATTTTAACATTCTATAATTTTTACTTTCCTCACTGATTCAATACTTTATTGTATGAGTGTTAACTGTGTCTTAAACCTTGTTCAAATATATTCACCAACTATCCTCTTTAAAGTGTTGCAGAAGTTAGTATACTATTAATAAGACCACTGGTTTGCTGTGACAAAATGTTTTGTGTATCTCTTCACAAAATATGTTTAGAGAGAAAACTTTTCCAAAATTTCCACAAAAAGAAGAGTGAGAACTCACACAGAGTTAAAAACAATGTGATTTAAAAACTCCCAAACAAACAGTGCTACGTAATATCTAAATGTGGTCTAGAATTGCTTTGAGTAGAGAATAAATGGGCATTTGAAGAATAGGTTTGTTAGTTGCCAGGTCTCTAGTTGTACTGAAATGTCTTCATAATTGTTTGTATAGAGCATCTCACAAATAGAGGAAAAACAACTGCTGTCAAATTACAGCAGCCAGGTTTGCAAACTTAAATGATTCTGCCATGACTAATTATGTGAGTTTAGTAAGTGCCTTCAGCATTCTATCCTTTCTCGTATGTGTTCTTGAAAGAGGCATGAAATTGTGTACATCTTCAGCCTGTAGGTCCCTTACTAATCTTACTCCGGGCTCATTAACTACAGACTCACAGACTTTTCAGAGCCCAGTAAGAAAGCAAGTTGCCTCACTAAATTGTCAGTCATTCAGTTTATTTATCTTTTGAGCCAAAATTGGTGCATCTCTTCCATTAACACCTGGTTCTACCCTGGAAGGCATTGCATTCCTACATCATAAGTCCTTTCCTCAAACTCAGTATTCCCCAACAAACTGAATGTCCCCCTTTAACCTTAAATATATAGGCTAAGTCCATTAATGTATATCTTGTGTTTTTAAAATTAGAATATATGCATTCAGTTATTTTATTCATATTTTGACATTTTATATTTAAATAATTCATTTTGCAGCATATGTTGTGCTAGATATGACATTTAGGTAAAATGAGATTTCATTTCCAAATAACTGATCAAATATTTTAACATTCTATAATTTTTACTTTCCTCACTGATTCAATACTTTATTGTATGAGTGTTAACTGTGTCTGTATTTATTCATGGTTCACAATTTCTTCATTTATTTCTATTTTTCCATCAATAAGACACTGATTCAATTAGTAGTTTTATTATCATTGTACCTCTCATTACTCTAAATTTACAGTTTCATAGTCTATTTTAACCTAATTATCCAAAAATGCTTTCGAATGTTTGTTATAAATTGTGAAAAAAAAAAGGGGGGGATCTGGAAAATTAGACTGTAATTATTTTAAATCTAGAAATTATTTTACAAAAGTTTGCAACTTCTTATTCAATGCTTCATTGGTCTTGATACATAACATTAGAATTTTTGTTCATTTAATAGCACATCTTTTGTAGATCAGTGAAACAATCTAAAATAATTGTTATAAATAAGAGGGCTAAATATATGGCACTAGAACCATGGGGTTGAGCAGATAAGCAGACAAGATGAGGAGATTTGGGCCTCAGACTAGAGATGAGGGATAGTCACAGTTTCACAGCAGGTGGCAGGATGGAACAACAATAACTAGTGTAGATAATGATACAGGATCAGAGCCAACCTTATCTTGCTTTCCACCCCAACTATTATGTCATTTAGCTCCAAAATTTCTAGAAATTGAGGCTTAGAAAATTGAAGATAAGAGGAAAGTATGGAACAAATACAAATTGACTAAGTATTCTCCCTGGTGACTCAGACAGTGAAGAGTCTGCCTGGAGGATGCCTGTCCTCCATCCCCTGGAGGATCCCATGGTTTGCCCTCTGGGTTGGAAAGATCTCCTGGAGGAGGTCATGGCAACCAACTCCAGTATTCTTGCCTGGAGAATCCCATGGACAGAGGAGCCTGGTGGACTAGAGGACAGCGACTAACACTTTCACTTTCTTTTTCAATTGAGGAGGTTTTGTTTTTCTAATTTATAGAATGGGGACTTCGGACAGAAATTATAACATCAAATTTTGGCATGGTGCCAATTTCTAGATGGAGGCTGAAAAACTTAGGTTTGTTTTGGTCAACAAAACAATACCAAATTTTATATTAACATTCAGTCTAATTTCAACAGCATTTCAGTTTTACTAGGTTGGAACTCACCTTGGAATCAATTAATATTAAAAATCTTTTTCTTTTGCAGATGCATAATTATTCCTGGCAAGTCAGAGGCTCAACCTTCAACATAAAGTTTCAAAAAGACTTCTCCCACTCATTTATCAATGAAAGTTTTATGTTGGAACTAATTATTTTTAATTGAATATGTAGAAGGTGACTTTTCCACATAGACAATAATTTTTGAGACTCTGAACTTTTGAGCACTAATTTTAACTTAATTAGTTTATACATTTGTTCAACTCACAATTTCAAGGCCCCTACCCTATTTCAGAAATTACACATCCTTATCTGTAAAAACAGAAAGATTAACTCACACATATTATGCAGAGTTACTTGTGGTTGAAAGTGATAACAATAGATGTGTGTGAGCATAGAATTTTAATATTTATTGTATTTAACCTTCTTCCTATTAGCTATTCCTTTAGGGAGAAAAGGATTCTGCAGAACCAGGACTTTTTTTTTTTAAGCTCTACACACTCTCCTCCTTCCAAGAAACCAACATCTAAAATATTGGAATTTGTCCTTTTTCTTCCTGAATCAGGCCTATTTGTCATTATAAAGGGAATAAGTGGATGTGTCTCTCGTTAACTGATGCTTGATCACCAAATCAACTGAGAATCATTAATTGTATGTGTCTCCCTTCTTCATGCCAGTTCTGTTTTCTATTACAGATGCAGAAGAGTTATTTCTTACTCTCAGGGATTTTTCATTTGCTTCTGGCCATCAATTGACTAAGTATTCTCCTGGTGACTCAGACAGTGAAGAGCCCTAGTCCTGCCACCTACCCCTTCCACTTCCAGTATTCTTGCCTGGAGAATCCCATGGACAGAGGAGCCTGGTGGACTAGAGGACAGCGACTAACACTTTCACTTTCTTTTTCAATTGAGGAGGTTTTGTTTTTCTAATTTATAGAATGGGGACTTCGGACAGAAATTATAACATCAAATTTTGGCATGGTGCCAATTTCTAGATGGAGGCTGAAAAACTTAGGTTTGTTTTGGTCAACAAAACAATACCAAATTTTATATTAACATTCAGTCTAATTTCAACAGCATTTCAGTTTTACTAGGTTGGAACTCACCTTGGAATCAATTAATATTAAAAATCTTTTTCTTTTGCAGATGCATAATTATTCCTGGCAAGTCAGAGGCTCAACCTTCAACATAAAGTTTCAAAAAGACTTCTCCCACTCATTTATCAATGAAAGTTTTATGTTGGAACTAATTATTTTTAATTGAATATGTAGAAGGTGACTTTTCCACATAGACAATAATTTTTGAGACTCTGAACTTTTGAGCACTAATTTTAACTTAATTAGTTTATACATTTGTTCAACTCACAATTTCAAGGCCCCTACCCTATTTCAGAAATTACACATCCTTATCTGTAAAAACAGAAAGATTAACTCACACATATTATGCAGAGTTACTTGTGGTTGAAAGTGATAACAATAGATGTGTGTGAGCATAGAATTTTAATATTTATTGTATTTAACCTTCTTCCTATTAGCTATTCCTTTAGGGAGAAAAGGATTCTGCAGAACCAGGACTTTTTTTTTTTTTTTAAGCTCTACACACTCTCCTCCTTCCAAGAAACCAACATCTAAAATATTGGAATTTGTCCTTTTTCTTCCTGAATCAGGCCTATTTGTCATTATAAAGGGAATAAGTGGATGTGTCTCTCGTTAACTGATGCTTGATCACCAAATCAACTGAGAATCATTAATTGTATGTGTCTCCCTTCTTCATGCCAGTTCTGTTTTCTATTACAGATGCAGAAGAGTTATTTCTTACTCTCAGGGATTTTTCATTTGCTTCTGCATCACATTTCACACTTCACTCATGCCCATGCTCAATTGTGTCCAACTCTTTGTGACCCCATGGACTGTAGCCTGCCAGGCTCCTCTGTCTATGGGATTTTCCAGGCAAGAATAATGGAGTGGATTGTTATCTCCTCCTCCAGCGGATCTTCCCAACCCAGGGATTAAAACCATGTCTCCTGAGTCTCCTGTGTCATCAGGCAGATTCTTTACTACTGAGTCACTTGGGAAGTCCCTACTTAACACTTAGATGATCCCTAAATGCTAGAATCAACCTCAAGAGGCTTTTCATTTTTTATAAAGTCTCCACAACAAAACCGAGGGGTAAGGGTACAAATTCTAAACTACTCTTACCCACCATTGTTATGTCTGTTGCATCAAAAAAGATACGCGGCCAATAGAATGGGGAGATATCAAAATACGAGGGATATTTAATTGTCCACACGGTCATGTAAATATATCTAGGGACCCATTTAGCCCTCTATGGGCAATTCCTTTGTTTTCCAAGCAAGAGAACAATGGGCTAATAAAGGAATTGGTAGAGTAACAGGTTCTAAATTCTCTTCACTTCAATTCTTTTCTCTCTTCATTCTGAATATATTGCCATGTGTCTTTTACAGATCTCAGGGATGTAAGCTGAGTAGCTCAAGTGCATAAAGTCTGAGGAGGTCCCCAGTCTGTAACTCCTTGTTCCAAATCCTCTTCTGATTGTTAAGGTATGTGTTAAAATCAGAAGTAGGCTGTATCCAGGTCAGGTGTAATTTCAGAGGCAGAAATTTTAGGATAAAATATAACTAGGGGTTAAGACAAAATATTTTCTCCTTATCACTCTACTTTCTCTTAAAAACACTGTGCCATGATTTTCATGTGTTACCACATTGGTTTCATGCTCTTCTTATGCTGTGGGCTCTTTGAGGAAAGTCCATTTTGCTAACTGGGTCCTTCACATTTTATGTAGGCAGAGGGTTTTGCCTGCAAGTGAGTTACTTTCTCAAAGGGAAAAAGTGTTTTAAATATGTTATCATCTCTCCCAGGGAGCATCCAGTTATGACTCCATTACATAATTAAAACAGGTTTAATGGTACGGTGCTCACTTTGCTTCTGCATCACATTTCAACTCATGCCCATGCTCAATTGTGTCCAACTCTTTGTGACCCCATGGACTGTAGCCTGCCAGGCTCCTCTGTCTATGGGATTTTCCAGGCAAGAATAATGGAGTGGATTGTTATCTCCTCCTCCAGCGGATCTTCCCAACCCAGGGATTAAAACCATGTCTCCTGAGTCTCCTGTGTCATCAGGCAGATTCTTTACTACTGAGTCACTTGGGAAGTCCCTACTTAACACTTAGATGATCCCTAAATGCTAGAATCAACCTCAAGAGGCTTTTCATTTTTTATAAAGTCTCCACAACAAAACCGAGGGGTAAGGGTACAAATTCTAAACTACTCTTACCCACCATTGTTATGTCTGTTGCATCAAAAAAGATACGCGGCCAATAGAATGGGGAGATATCAAAATACGAGGGATATTTAATTGTCCACACGGTCATGTAAATATATCTAGGGACCCATTTAGCCCTCTATGGGCAATTCCTTTGTTTTCCAAGCAAGAGAACAATGGGCTAATAAAGGAATTGGTAGAGTAACAGGTTCTAAATTCTCTTCACTTCAATTTTTTTCTCTCTTCATTCTGAATATATTGCCATGTGTCTTTTACAGATCTCAGGGATGTAAGCTGAGTAGCTCAAGTGCATAAAGTCTGAGGAGGTCCCCAGTCTGTAACTCCTTGTTCCAAATCCTCTTCTGATTGTTAAGGTATGTGTTAAAATCAGAAGTAGGCTGTATCCAGGTCAGGTGTAATTTCAGAGGCAGAAATTTTAGGATAAAATATAACTAGGGGTTAAGACAAAATATTTTCTCCTTATCACTCTACTTTCTCTTAAAAACACTGTGCCATGATTTTCATGTGTTACCACATTGGTTTCATGCTCTTCTTATGCTGTGGGCTCTTTGAGGAAAGTCCATTTTGCTAACTGGGTCCTTCACATTTTATGTAGGCAGAGGGTTTTGCCTGCAAGTGAGTTACTTTCTCAAAGGGAAAAAGTGTTTTAAATATGTTATCATCTCTCCCAGGGAGCATCCAGTTATGACTCCATTACATAATTAAAACAGGTTTAATGGTACGGTGCTCACTTTGCTTCAGCCTGAGCAGTAAAAGCAAGGCGATGGAATTTTTCAAAATTATTTATTTATTTATTTATTTATAGCTGTTCTGGGCTTTCACTGCTGCTTCAGGCTCTTCTCTAGTTCCAGGGAATGGGGGTCACTCTCTAGTTGAGGTGAGCAGGCTTCTTGTTGTGATGATTTCTCTTGTTGTGGAACTCGGGCTCTAGAGCACACGGGCTTCAGTAGTTGTGGCACATGGGCTCCATAATTGTGGCTCTGAGGCTCCAGAGCACAGGCTGAACAGCTGTGGCTCATGGGATTAGTTGCTCCGCAGCATATGGGATCCTCCCGGATCAAGGGATAGAATCTGTGTCTCCTGCATTAGCACGCGGACTCTTTACCACTCAGCTACCTGATGGGATTTTTGAACCAAGGTTTATTGCCAGAACTTTGAAAGCACTGCAGGGTTCATTTACAGTAACTATGTGAAATCTATCTTTGTGAGCACATATCTTGGCATAGATTTCTTGAGAAAAGTAGCTAACCATCACGAGTTGTTATATCCTTCCTTCCCTCCCCTCCCACCTCCCTTTCTCTCTCTCTCTCTGTTTCTTTGCATGTGTAGCCAAGATAAGATATCTCCATCAGCTTCTCCATCAATTGTGGAGCTCTGAATTGAAAGAGGACCGTTGCAAGCATAAAGAAGCTTAAGCACATGTTTGTAGTTTGGAGCTAAGATGGCGCCTACAGGGAGGGGTGTGGGAGTGAAAAGAAGCTTAAGCACATTGTTTCAGCTTGGAGCTAAGATGGCGCCTACAGGAAGGGACGTGGGAATGAAGGGAAGCTTAAGCCTATTGTTTAAAGAAGCTTAAGCACATGTTTGCAGCTAAGATGGTGCCTACAGGAAGAGACAGGGCGTGATCTAAATTGTTAATTGATGGTCAAAATTTCTGATTGGTTCTCCTGGCTTCCGCACTTGTGAATAATTGCTTGGCCTTTAGCTTGATTGGTGTAATCTATAGGAAGTCCCGTGCAAAACCCCCTTCACTTGCCTATAAAATCTGTGGATCTGCATCAATAAAGCGGAACTACTTCGATAGAACCCCTGTTGCGTCTGATTGTCCCCTGCCTGAGCCAGGGGGCTATGAGGCGGGCAGCCAAGATTCGCCTCTCTCCAAGATCTCCCGGATCAGCCTGGGGCAATCCCGCTGCCTTCCCTTTCTGCGGAAGGTCCCCGCAATCAATTATATTTTTCTCATGTGTCTTCTGAAGATAATGGCTTCCACAGATTTACCCAGGGTTTTCACTGTTTTCCTCTTTCACTTGTGTTATTTGGCTTTGTCTTCTATCTCGTGCACCAAACCAATTAATCTACAATCTCTAGGTCAGCAGACATAGTCTGAAGTTACCAAGCAATTGCTGCAAGCTTGATTCTTGGATTCTTATTATCTCTCCATTTTTATCCACCTCCGCAGCATATGGGATCCTCCCGGATCAAGGGATAGAATCTGTGTCTCCTGCATTAGCACGCGGACTCTTTACCACTCAGCTACCTGATGGGATTTTTGAACCAAGGTTTATTGCCAGAACTTTGAAAGCACTGCAGGGTTCATTTACAGTAACTATGTGAAATCTATCTTTGTGAGCACATATCTTGGCATAGATTTCTTGAGAAAAGTAGCTAACCATCACGAGTTGTTATATCCTTCCCTTCCCTCCCCCTCCCCACCTCCCTTTCTCTCTCTCTCTCTGTTTCTTTGCATGTGTAGCCAAGATAAGATATCTCCATCAGCTTCTCCATCAATTGTGGAGCTCTGAATTGAAAGAGGACCGTTGCAAGCATAAAGAAGCTTAAGCACATGTTTGTAGTTTGGAGCTAAGATGGCGCCTACAGGGAGGGGTGTGGGAGTGAAAAGAAGCTTAAGCACATTGTTTCAGCTTGGAGCTAAGATGGCGCCTACAGGAAGGGACGTGGGAATGAAGGGAAGCTTAAGCCTATTGTTTAAAGAAGCTTAAGCACATGTTTGCAGCTAAGATGGTGCCTACAGGAAGAGACAGGGCGTGATCTAAATTGTTAATTGATGGTCAAAATTTCTGATTGGTTCTCCTGGCTTCCGCACTTGTGAATAATTGCTTGGCCTTTAGCTTGATTGGTGTAATCTATAGGAAGTCCCGTGCAAAACCCCCTTCACTTGCCTATAAAATCTGTGGATCTGCATCAATAAAGCGGAACTACTTCGATAGAACCCCTGTTGCGTCTGATTGTCCCCTGCCTGAGCCAGGGGGCTATGAGGCGGGCAGCCAAGATTCGCCTCTCTCCAAGATCTCCCGGATCAGCCTGGGGCAATCCCGCTGCCTTCCCTTTCTGCGGAAGGTCCCCGCAATCAATTATATTTTTCTCATGTGTCTTCTGAAGATAATGGCTTCCACAGATTTACCCAGGGTTTTCACTGTTTTCCTCTTTCACTTGTGTTATTTGGCTTTGTCTTCTATCTCGTGCACCAAACCAATTAATCTACAATCTCTAGGTCAGCAGACATAGTCTGAAGTTACCAAGCAATTGCTGCAAGCTTGATTCTTGGATTCTTATTATCTCTCCATTTTTATCCACCAATCCAAGAATCTGACTGGGACCTTTTTCTATCCTGTTTTCTGGTCAAAATCAGAAACAGAATGAAGGTTACCTTTCTTCTGTCTCTGACTTCTTGAAAATTATACCTTCCTGAAGGCTCTGCTCACTGTTCTTAAAAGAAAAGATAAAGAAGCCAGTGCTCCTGATGCAACTAGTAAGAACTGTGGGTCCCCAGATTGAGCTGGAAACCAGTGTAGTTAACTTCCCTAGGAGACTTTGCCTCTGTATTTGAGGCATTTCAGGGGCCAAAAGGTGCCTCTCACAATCCCATTTCCTATACAGTGAGATTTACAGACTTGTTGAGAATCCCTAAGCCCAAATGAAATAAAATGGAATAAAGTGTCTTAATTTTTTTTTTTTTTAAGGAATGATCCTTTATTTATTTTATTTATTTATTTTTGGCTATTCTGGGTTTTTGCTGCTGCCACAGGCTTTTCTCTAGTTGCAGGGAGTGGGGGCTACTCTCTAGTTGAGGTGAGCAGGCTTCCTGGTGCGGTGACGTCTCTTGTTGTGGAACTCGGGCTCTAGGGCTCACAGGCTTCAGTAGCTGCGGCTCCCAGGCTCTAGATCACAGGCTCCATCGTTGTGGCTCACGGGCTCAGTTACTCCTCAGCATGTGAGATCTTCCCAGGTGAGGGATCGAACCCGTGTCTCCTGCATTGGCAGGCGAGCTCTTCACCACTGAGCCACCAGGGAAGCCCATAAAGTGTCTTAAATTTTTATCCATGAGAATCTAAGATTGGAAGATTCTGTAGTAACTGATATTTCTTATATCATTAGCCATGGAAGATAGAAAAGAGTGTTCAGAAAATGAAAAGTCTATATTGACGTGGATTTTATTTTATTATTATTATTGATTTTTGGTTGCACAGGATCGTCATTGCAGTGTGCAGGTTTTCTCCGGTTGTTTGTGTGAGGGCTCAGTAGTTGTGGCTTGAGTTCCCCCAGAGCATGTGGGATCTTAGTTCCTCAACCAGGGATTGAATCTGCATCTCCTGAACTGGAAGGCAGATTCTCAGCCACTGGACCAACAGGGAAGTCCATGGATTTTAACTAATTTATGTAACATGACAAGTGTTATTTATTTCTATATATCTCATTCATACCTGCAGTTATCACATGCTCAGTCTCTAGTATGGTGACTCTCCTTGAAGAGAATTGTTTATTGTCCTGTTCATATTCCCTTACTTCTTCAGGAAGCAAAGTTCTTATATGTCCCAAGACATTCACATGGGATTATTGTGTATGCTGACCTCATACTCAGACTCTTATAGATAGTGTACTATGCTTCTTGTTTTATAGTAGTTATCCATCTTAACCTTCTATGGAATAGTTACAACTGTTAAAATATATATGAATTTTATTTACAAATTGATTAAAATTTGGTCATGAAACTATAAAATTCAGAAGTAGACAGTGCATTGGCAAAAAGCAGGTCACCTGAATCATTATAGCTTCAGGCCATGAATTGCTTCATCTCCACCTATTGTCTGTGAATTTTTCTTCTTACCAAAAGTACACCACACAGACAGATTGTAAAAACTGATTGATCTGTCATAATTTATTTCCATAGTGTTAGGAAACACTGGTGGTTCTTTGCAAATAGTGAGGAAAGGTGAATTCTAGTTCAAAATTATAATTCCCTGGATATATTTTAGGTCTTTTCATTCGAAAAGTGAGGCATGTTAGTTGCCTATTTCTTTCACTGAGTAATTGAATGACTCTAGATCACAGGCTCCATCGTTGTGGCTCACGGGCTCAGTTACTCTAGTTCCCAGGTGAGGATCGAACCCGTGTCTCCTGCATTGGCAGGCGAGCTCTTCACCACTGAGCCACCAGGGAAGCCCATAAAGTGTCTTAAATTTTTATCCATGAGAATCTAAGATTGGAAGATTCTGTAGTAACTGATATTTCTTATATCATTAGCCATGGAAGATAGAAAAGAGTGTTCAGAAAATGAAAAGTCTATATTGACGTGGATTTTATTTTATTATTATTATTGATTTTTGGTTGCACAGGATCGTCATTGCAGTGTGCAGGTTTTCTCCGGTTGTTTGTGTGAGGGCTCAGTAGTTGTGGCTTGAGTTCCCCCAGAGCATGTGGGATCTTAGTTCCTCAACCAGGGATTGAATCTGCATCTCCTGAACTGGAAGGCAGATTCTCAGCCACTGGACCAACAGGGAAGTCCATGGATTTTAACTAATTTATGTAACATGACAAGTGTTATTTATTTCTATATATCTCATTCATACCTGCAGTTATCACATGCTCAGTCTCTAGTATGGTGACTCTCCTTGAAGAGAATTGTTTATTGTCCTGTTCATATTCCCTTACTTCTTCAGGAAGCAAAGTTCTTATATGTCCCAAGACATTCACATGGGATTATTGTGTATGCTGACCTCATACTCAGACTCTTATAGATAGTGTACTATGCTTCTTGTTTTATAGTAGTTATCCATCTTAACCTTCTATGGAATAGTTACAACTGTTAAAATATATATGAATTTTATTTACAAATTGATTAAAATTTGGTCATGAAACTATAAAATTCAGAAGTAGACAGTGCATTGGCAAAAAGCAGGTCACCTGAATCATTATAGCTTCAGGCCATGAATTGCTTCATCTCCACCTATTGTCTGTGAATTTTTCTTCTTACCAAAAGTACACCACACAGACAGATTGTAAAAACTGATTGATCTGTCATAATTTATTTCCATAGTGTTAGGAAACACTGGTGGTTCTTTGCAAATAGTGAGGAAAGGTGAATTCTAGTTCAAAATTATAATTCCCTGGATATATTTTAGGTCTTTTCATTCGAAAAGTGAGGCATGTTAGTTGCCTATTTCTTTCACTGAGTAATTGAATGACTCAAATGAAATAACCAAGGTGAATGTGCCTTAACAGTAGTGAGTCCTTAAGATAAAGTATTATTGTTATTCCCTTTTTCTTCCTACGGATAACACAGATTACTTTTTTCAAAGAGAATTAAATAAATTTATTGTACCATTTGTTAGACTATCTTGAGGTTTGGGTTATATTTTATTTTAGTTTTCAAAGTTTCTGACAGAATTTTCTGTAAAAACTAATGACACTTTTTAACAGCTTCTGAATTCCCTGGAGTATGCTTGCTGTAATATTTTCTAAGAACTACTAAAACTTGGCATGACTTTCTCTTTTCAATATTGAAGTAATCAAGTTATGTAGTAATAAGCTTTGCCAGCGTTTGCTCCCTTACAGCTCAATGATTTTTTGAAATGCACATCTTCAGTTGATTGGGATATAATTTCTTGATTTATTTCTAAACAACAAAAAAACAACAATGCAAAAGGTTTGTTATTTTTCTCTCCTTAGGAACAATTCTGAACGTAATGAAATTTTTAAAAGGTCAGTTAAAAGTTTAATTATTTTCTTGTTCTTTTCCCTTAGTCTTCTTAATGCTGTGTGTACCATCTAAAATTGGTATTTTACCAATCTCAAGGGCATTTCAGTCTTTTTTTTAAAAAAAAAAAAAAAACACTCTTAGTTCTCTTATGTGTCTTTGTTGCTTATGTCTTACCTGCAAAACAAATCAAATATTTGAATCAATATAATATCATATTAATATAAACCAATTTAAGATATGATTTAATTTTCTCTTTTGAAGAAAGATGAATTTGCTTTTGTTAATCCATCAGCACATGCACACATTGCAGATATGAGATAATAGATCTCAAAATTATACTTGTTACCTTCTTGAGAAATAATATGTGTGACTGCTAATTCATTTCAGTCATGTCTGAAAACTCCTGGTAACCCTGTGGATTGTAGCCTCCTCTGTCCATGGAATTCTCCAGGCCAGAATACTGCAGTGAGTTGCCATGCCCTACTCCAGGGGATCTTCTTGACCTAGGGATCGAACCCATGTCTCTTATGTCTCCTGCATTGGCAGGTGGGTTCTCTACCATGAGTGCCACCTGAGAAGTAATATGAAAGTATTTTTTAAAATTGTCATACAGTTCTAAATATTTGGGCGAATAAATTGTCTTCCCATCAAATAATAAGGATTGCTTTCCTGGAACTGATGCAACTGTCTGATAATAACTTACATATTCTGGAAGCTTCAAAAAGTTCCTTAGGTCATGATAATTTATTTAACAGTTGCCACAAAATAATAATTCAAATTTGTAACATTTGACATTGAATGTGACAAGTAATGTTGAATATTGTAAATGTCAGAAAATATTCCTGCCCTTTTTTCTACAAGTAAAAGATATTTTAATTGAACTTCATGTGTGACATATGTGTGCCAAGTATGGCTTCCAAGAGAGCTGACATTTGGACAAAAAGCATTTCTAGTGCATATCTTTATTGAAAAAAAAAAGTCTTTTTTTGTGTGTGTTTGCAGGTTTTTGTTTACTTGATGTTTTTCTCAGGTATACACTCTAAATGAATTAATACTGTAATCAAAAGTAAGAAGGTGAGTGTGTGTTAGTCACTCAGTTATGTCCAACTGTTGCAACCCCGTGGACCATAGCACTCCTCTCTCCATAGAATTGTCCAGGCAAGAATACAGGAGTGGGTAGCCATTCCCTTCTCCAGGGGAATCTTCTCAGTTCAGGGATATTTACCAGGTCTCCTGCATTGCAGTCAGATTCTTGAGCATCTAAGCCACCAGGGAAACATAACCTATTAAACATTAAGTATCTACCTTGTGTCAGATAAGTTTGACACAGTCTTATAAGCCTTTCTCCAAAATAACTCCCCAAATAAGATTTGCCTCCTATTTTATTTTGTAATAAAGCACAAGCTAAAGGCCTGTGAATGTTACTAAGTAAATTTCTCAGGAGCAAAACATGTAGTAGACTGCAGAGCTAGGATTCAGGGGTTCAGGCTAGGACTTTTTGACTTATGTGAGCACCACACAGGCTAAAAGGAAGGACATTTTTTAGGTCTCCGCTTATGGTGGATGAGAAAGTTATCCTTCAGAACATATGGCATTATCAAACAGGAAAGGCAGATTAATCTCTTAGACTTCTCCATTTAGGTATGCATGTGTCACCAAGCAGCATAAATGGAGGTCATTTGTAATGCCTACCAAAAAATTAGGAATGTGACTGGTGTAAATGTTCAATAATACCATTGGGACCAGGGCACTTGTTATATATCTCACTTAAAAAATACTTTTCTTAAAAAATTTGGTGCTTTTTGTGTGCGTGTGCTCATTCTTGTAGCTGGAGGGACACTATATAGCTACTGTACCTTCAGGCACCATACAATGAAGGCTTATTACATGCCATTGGTACGAGAAAAAGAAACCAGTAGTTGACTTCTGCTTATACCTTAATGGCCTGAAAAGGGCAAGGTGGCTATCTCCAGCTGTAATGGAAACTAAGATATCAGGATTTAATTTGTATCAAAGAAAGGATAATGAAGTTCTAAATGGAATTTTGAATGGCTAACCTAAAATATCTGCTTTTTACACATTAGCCTACATACCGTACTTCTTTAGAGCTTGCTCAAATCAGTGTTTTCACCTATTCATTTTTGTTAGACATTTAAGAATTAGTTATTTAATTTTACTGCTATTTGCTAAGAATATGTCTGCAGTTTAAAAAGGCAGTGCCTATCTTAAAAATATACAATAATCAATTCCAAATGGACTTTAGATCTAAATGTTGAAGACAAATGAGTAAAGCTTTTTCAGAAAAGATAGAACATCCTTTGTGACCTCAGAGTAGACAAAGGTTTCTTAAAGAAGACATACATGCACACACAAGCTAACTATATGTAGAGAGAGTGAAATATTGAACTATTAAGATTGAGAACAAGTGGACAGCAAAACAACTCTGTTAACAGAGTGCAAATTGATCCCACAAGACTGAAAATTATCACAATAGATATAGCTGACAAGAATGTCTACCACAACTGAAAAATGACATATAACCCAATTAAAAATAGGTAATATATGCAAAAAACATTTATTTAAAAGAACATATAAATGTCTATATACATATAAAAAAGATGTTTAAACAAGTTAATCGTCAGTAAATGCAACTTAAAGACAGCTAACTACCACAAACCCACAAAAATAGCTAGAATTAAAGATAGAATTAGACAGCCTGAAAATCTACACTGTTTGTAAGGAAATAAGTATTTGGAACATTTGAAGCTCTGTAGTGAGGGTACAATTTGGTACAGTTACTTTTTGAACCCTGTTTAGCAGTACTGACTAGAGCTGAACATATGTGCTCTTTTGCCCTAGCACTTTCAATTCTAGGTGTATGCTCGAAAGAAATCCGTATTTATCTTTACCAAAAGGATTGTGCAAGAAAGTTCATAGTGACAGCATTGACAATAGCCTAAAGCTGGAAATAACCTAAATATATATTATTGCTAATATGGATACATAGTTCACAATGTATTTATATAATGGAATACCATACAGTGATGAAAATAACTTACAATTGCATCAGAAGTATGGATGGATCTCATAAACATAATGTCAGAAAAAAATGGAGCAGCAGTAAAACATAGGCTATGTTCCATAAATATAAAACACAAAAAATGGCAAAGGTGACCTATGCTATTAAGCTCATAAGAGTAGTTAGACTTTGCAGTGAGGGGTGAAGACAGGAATAGAAAATGAATGAATTTCCTGAGTGTTAGTAATAAACTGTTCCTTGATCATGGCATATTTTATACAGGTGTTTTGTTTGTGAGAATGCCTCCACATTTGTGATATATTAATGTGTAGCTTTCCATCTAAACAGTATCCTTCAATAAATACATTAAAAATAAACACAAGAAATGAAAAAGAAAACAGATCTGACATTGATCTCGTAGAGGTTATTGACTAATGGAAGAGAGATATTAAGCAACAATCATGAGCATAACTATGCTAATATGAGTTTTGCTAATTAGCTTAAAGGATAATTAAATGTTTTTCAAAGAGAATTAAGCAAGTTACTCTCATTCAGATGGAGGGTCTGGTAAGACCCCTCAGAGAGTGAGACCAAAGATATTGTCTGAAGCATGAGGGAATTTTCAGATGAGGATTAAAATAGAATGAGCACCATGTGTGAAGACCCTCTGGAGAAAAGAACTCTATCAGAACATTTGAAAGAAGACCAGAATAGCTAGAGACAGAAGAGAGCCAGATGTGATTAGATTCTTTTCAAATTTTTAAGACTGGACTATTTCCCAAATTCATACTGATACCTAGTGTGTGCTTAGAATTCATCTGTTATTCATAAAGATAATATTTGCTAATATCTCCATACTATGTACTTCAGTAACTTGGTTGTAAATAGGACATGGGCACAAGTCGTTATAGAAAGGCAGAAGTGGGCCGTTGGATTCTCTCAACAGTGGCCCACACTCTGTGGAGTGTGCTTTCTCTGAATCGGAATAAATCCATTTCTTACCTGAAAAAAAAAAAAAAAAAGACAGAAGTGTCATATTAGTAGCCACGAGGGATCAGAGAGCATTTCTCAGAAGAGGTGAGAGCTAAGGTCAATCCTG
The DNA here is from genome assembly GCA_022376925.1 of Tragulus kanchil. NCBI lineage: Eukaryota > Metazoa > Chordata > Mammalia > Artiodactyla > Tragulidae > Tragulus > Tragulus kanchil. The sequence continues at coordinate 235,260,145 of JAIOJX010000004.1, read as the reverse complement.
AAGACCAGGTAGAAACACAAAGAAGCTGAGACCTGAGCAGGACATTCCACTGAGGAAGGAACATAGACAAACCTCAGAAGCAAAATGAACAGTTGAATGTGAATGGAAAATAGAGTAAGCACGAAGAGAAGAGACAGGCTTCTCTGTCCATGGGATTTCCCAGGCAAAGGTACTAGAGTGGGTTGCTCTCCTGTTAGGAGGGACATACTAGAGAACCAGTAAGAATCAGATCATAATCAGTTTGATTGCCCATCTTTGAAGAGCTAGAATTTTATTCTAATAGATGGAAAGACTTTGAATGGATTTAGAAAAAGACTTGAAATGATCACACTTTAGGGATCATATTGTTCAGTATTGACACCAGATACTAGAACTGAATGTAGCAGAAAATAGGACCCAACAAATTTCATTGATTACTATATAGACATTGGTCCAATCACTTAGAAAATCCTGTTAGATCTGTTTTGAAAATACATCCAGAATCAGATCACTTCTCATTCTTCTGCTTTACCTTGGTCCAGCTGTTGTCTCTCTCGGATTTTTAATAGCTTCTTAACTGAATTTCCTATATCCACATTTAGCCTACCATTTAGTCTCAACACGGCAGCAATAAGAGTCTTGTAAAACTTTTAAAAGTTAGATATGTCACCTTCATTCAAAACTCTTTTTAATGTCCTTCTTTTTGTACAGAGTACAGTTCAGTGACCTTCAAGTGCTTGTGCAATCGGCTTCTTCTTTTCTTAAACTCTCTAATCTCCTTCCCTCTTACCCTCATTCATTCTTTTGCAGCCACCTTGATTCTTGCTCTTCCTAAGTCAGACCTACAATAAAAAATCATTGTTGACACATGACTCAGAGCCTTTGCTCCACACCACCACTTTTGATCTTTTAGCCTACCTTGACCGCGCTTCTGAAAATTGCTCTTTTACCTGTTCCCAGTACTCTCATGCCTCTTCCATGACTTAATTCTTTATTTATAGCACTCACTACTTTCTAACATATAAATTGCCTAAATTATTTTTTTATTATTTCTCTCTTTCCTTCCAGGAGAATGCAAATTCTCGGATGGCTGATTTTTTTCTTTCTTTATTTTATTAAACTCTAGTATTCAGTGATGTCGCTCTGATAGTATAAGCTCAAAAATGCTCCTGAAGTGACAAAGGGAGAGAGAAGCAGGGGTTGTACTTAGGAAGCTGCTAGTCATTGATTAAGATAATGCAGGGCAGAAAGAAAGGAGTGGATTCACTTGCTGATTTTGGAGACTCTCAGTTCTTCGTAAAGTGCTATTTGCCCTAGTTTCTCACCTTCCAGTTGATTGTGCCTACATCCTTCCTTGTGTATGTATGTTAGTCGCTCAATCGTGCCCAACTCTGTGACTCCATGGACTGTAGTCTGCCACACTCCTCTGTCCATGGAATTCTCCAGGCAACAGTACTGGAGTGGACTGCCAATTCCTTCTCCAGGCGATCTACCCAATTTAGGGATTGAACGTGGGTCTCCTGCATTGTAGGCAGACACTTCACCATCTGAGCCACTGGGGAAGCCTTATGTATAGTTTTGGTAACTGCTATGACAGACAGTAATGAACTTGATGTGGAAGTCGGAGCAAGAGAACTGGTAGGACTCTCATATTTCTGGGGTGAACCTAGATTTCTGGGGTGCCATATCAGATATTAGATGTACTGGGAGAAGATCATATTTGGAGGCAGGCTCAAAAGTTTAAATTGATCATGGTCAGTGACTCATCCAGGAAGCAAAGACTAATGAGTCAAATATTGAGTAGAGACTAGCTGAATTAAATCACTTGTCGAAACTTTGAAATAACTGCTTGCTGAATGATTATATATTCACTGAAAGGGATTTTAAATATGATGCGATATATAAAGACATCAAATGTCATGTATCAGTGAAAGTTCGACCAGAGAAACAACCAGTAGGAGACATATATTAGGAGACTTACTGCAAGGAATTTACTTCCATGATTTTAAGAGTAAGTATGAAAATATGAAACTCCTAAGGCAGGCCTTCTGGAACAGTAGACTGGAATTCTGGGGCATGAGTCAAAACTTTTATTCTCAGGCAGAATTTTTTTTCCTCTTTGGGCAAGTCTCAGTTCTGCTCTTAAGGTCTTTCAATTGATTGAATCAGGGCTACCCAGATTAACTAAAATAAAACCTTTCCTTAAAGTTGGCTATTCCTGAACTTGAGTCACATCTACAAAATACTTGCACAGCTATACTTAAGTTAGTATTTGATTGAATAATTAGAGGCTGGAGTTTAGTCAAGCTGACACATAACTGAGTAGTGCACACAGCTCTCTTAGCTGCAACTTTTATGAGTCTTTTAATATTTTAGCTTCCTTTTATGTACACCAGGAAGAAGTTTTAATATAATGAGATACGTTAATGGCCCATTTGCATTATCCCTCACTAGATATTTGTCTCAACATGTGTGTTCTTGAATTTACCCACTTTTTAGCTTTCTCTTTACTTATTTTAATGGATTTCTTTCTTGTGATTCTGTTTCCAAGAGTGACTTCGTTTTCTAAATGCTCTAGTGTAATTTGAAAACATAAGTCTGTATACCTCTTTGATATGCTAATAGTAGTTTCTCTGAGTACTAGGAATTTCAATGTCCTGGAAAAATAGCTATTTGAAAAAATACATATTTATGTATTTTGAATGTACAAAGGAGTTTTATTTCTCATTTTTACACTTAAGGCATGAATTTTCAATATTATCACATAGTAAACTATTAGCATTTCCTACCTTCCCAGTCTACTTTGTTGAAAAAGCAATTGTATTTTTTCCTGCTAATATATTATTTAATGAGCAACAATAGATTTCTTTTACATTATTTTTTATAACATTAAATTTTTAAATGCTCTTTTTAATTTTCTTTCCCTCATCTATGAAAGTATAGCTTCATGGTCTAATTTTAATGCTAATCTGAATGAAAGAAGAACAAAGAATTTAGAAAATTCAGAGGAAAAAGCAAATGGCTCTTAGGGGATTTAGGAAATATTTTATTAATTAGGAAATAACCATAGTTTTAAAGTAGGTAGGTATTTCACAGGTTGGCTTTAATGAGAAAAAAAAGCAGAAACCAGTAGGAGACATATATTAGGAGACTTACTGCAAGGAATTTACTTCCATGATTTTAAGAGTAAGTATGAAAATATGAAACTCCTAAGGCAGGCCTTCTGGAACAGTAGACTGGAATTCTGGGGCATGAGTCAAAACTTTTATTCTCAGGCAGAATTTTTTTTCCTCTTTGGGCAAGTCTCAGTTCTGCTCTTAAGGTCTTTCAATTGATTGAATCAGGGCTACCCAGATTAACTAAAATAAAACCTTTCCTTAAAGTTGGCTATTCCTGAACTTGAGTCACATCTACAAAATACTTGCACAGCTATACTTAAGTTAGTATTTGATTGAATAATTAGAGGCTGGAGTTTAGTCAAGCTGACACATAACTGAGTAGTGCACACAGCTCTCTTAGCTGCAACTTTTATGAGTCTTTTAATATTTTAGCTTCCTTTTATGTACACCAGGAAGAAGTTTTAATATAATGAGATACGTTAATGGCCCATTTGCATTATCCCTCACTAGATATTTGTCTCAACATGTGTGTTCTTGAATTTACCCACTTTTTAGCTTTCTCTTTACTTATTTTAATGGATTTCTTTCTTGTGATTCTGTTTCCAAGAGTGACTTCGTTTTCTAAATGCTCTAGTGTAATTTGAAAACATAAGTCTGTATACCTCTTTGATATGCTAATAGTAGTTTCTCTGAGTACTAGGAATTTCAATGTCCTGGAAAAATAGCTATTTGAAAAAATACATATTTATGTATTTTGAATGTACAAAGGAGTTTTATTTCTCATTTTTACACTTAAGGCATGAATTTTCAATATTATCACATAGTAAACTATTAGCATTTCCTACCTTCCCAGTCTACTTTGTTGAAAAAGCAATTGTATTTTTTCCTGCTAATATATTATTTAATGAGCAACAATAGATTTCTTTTACATTATTTTTTATAACATTAAATTTTTAAATGCTCTTTTTAATTTTCTTTCCCTCATCTATGAAAGTATAGCTTCATGGTCTAATTTTAATGCTAATCTGAATGAAAGAAGAACAAAGAATTTAGAAAATTCAGAGGAAAAAGCAAATGGCTCTTAGGGGATTTAGGAAATATTTTATTAATTAGGAAATAACCATAGTTTTAAAGTAGGTAGGTATTTCACAGGTTGAAGGCTATTTCAGGTTATGGGAGAGGCATACATCATAGACAAAACCACACAGGAATAAGAAGTACTGGAATATTCTGGTAAGGGGAGAAGTTCAGTGTGAATGGAGGACTGAGTGCTTGATGTGGAATAAAGGCAAATCAAGATGCAGAAGTTTGTCGGGTTGTAAAAATGGAGTCATGTATGTCACACTAAAGAATAAGTAAGCAATAGGAAATTCTCAAAATTTGAGGCTTTTATACTTTACTGGTATTTATCTAATGTGCCTATCACAATGCTTGATACATGGCAGTTATTCAATAAATACTTTTGGTGCTGGAAAACATCCTATGTTGTTTAGAAAGAACAGATCTATTTTTAAACAAAGTAGCTCTTAGTTGTATTGAAGGTTGAATTTGCATGGTGAGTGGCAGAAAGAACAGGATGTTAGAAAAAAAGAGATTGAGAGGGCTTCCCTGGTAGTCCAGTGGGTAAGGACACCACCTTGCAGTGCAAAGGGTGCTGGTTCAATCCCTGGCCTGGGAAGATCCCACGTGCCATGGAGCGGCTGGACCAATGTGTCCAATTACCGAGCCAGAGCTCTGGAGCACATGCGCCCAGAGCCGGTGCTCTGCGACAACAGAGGCCACCGCTATGGGAGGCCCACACAGGCCAAAGAACAAAGATGGATGAAAAATAGACAAATGAAAGACCAACAGAAGTAGCCCCCCCGCCCCCAGTCCCTCTCTACCCCCCCCCACCCCCCAAAAAAAAAAGAGATTGAGAATTTTTTCCCCCTAATTATAAACATTTTGGGCTTCCTAGGTAGCACTAAGTGGTAAGAAACTCATTTGCCATTGCAGGAGACTTGAGAGATGTGGGTTCGATCCCTGCATCAGGAAGATCCCCTGGAGAAGAACATGGCAACCCACTCCAGTATTCTTGCCTGAAGAAATCCATGGGCAGAGGATCCTGGCAGTCTATGGACCATGGGGTCATATAGAGTCGGGCATTACTGAAGTGACACAGCACAGCACAGCATAAGCATTTTAAAAGATAGGTTTTGTATTTGTATCAAAATTTTAAACATGTTTTCATGAAAAAGAGGCAGTTAGGCATTGTAGCATTATACCACATGAAACTTGTTTGTGAGCAATAACATTTAAAAACATCTAAAACTACATCAAGTGGAGAATGGTGTTAGGCAATTTCATAGGGTTTTTTTTTTTCTTTTTGTGAGAGAAGATTCTGAAAAACCTCTTCTGGCATTGGATCAATGTTGTGAATTTGCCAACATATTTTTCTGTGACAGCAAAGATATTCAAGAGATAACTAGAAATTGAATGTGAAATAACAGTCCAGCCCTGGGATTGCATCTCTGTCTGCTGATGAGTAATTGGGCTGTTTCTAAAGGTAATATTTTCTGCTAGGGGGTTTTTTGAGAATTGGTACTGAGTGCTTGATGTGGAATAAAGGCAAATCAAGATGCAGAAGTTTGTCGGGTTGTAAAAATGGAGTCATGTATGTCACACTAAAGAATAAGTAAGCAATAGGAAATTCTCAAAATTTGAGGCTTTTATACTTTACTGGTATTTATCTAATGTGCCTATCACAATGCTTGATACATGGCAGTTATTCAATAAATACTTTTGGTGCTGGAAAACATCCTATGTTGTTTAGAAAGAACAGATCTATTTTTAAACAAAGTAGCTCTTAGTTGTATTGAAGGTTGAATTTGCATGGTGAGTGGCAGAAAGAACAGGATGTTAGAAAAAAAGAGATTGAGAGGGCTTCCCTGGTAGTCCAGTGGGTAAGGACACCACCTTGCAGTGCAAAGGGTGCTGGTTCAATCCCTGGCCTGGGAAGATCCCACGTGCCATGGAGCGGCTGGACCAATGTGTCCAATTACCGAGCCAGAGCTCTGGAGCACATGCGCCCAGAGCCGGTGCTCTGCGACAACAGAGGCCACCGCTATGGGAGGCCCACACAGGCCAAAGAACAAAGATGGATGAAAAATAGACAAATGAAAGACCAACAGAAGTAGCCCCCCCGCCCCCCAGTCCCTCTCTACCCCACCCCCCCCCCCCAAAAAAAAAGAGATTGAGAATTTTTTCCCCCTAATTATAAACATTTTGGGCTTCCTAGGTAGCACTAAGTGGTAAGAAACTCATTTGCCATTGCAGGAGACTTGAGAGATGTGGGTTCGATCCCTGCATCAGGAAGATCCCCTGGAGAAGAACATGGCAACCCACTCCAGTATTCTTGCCTGAAGAAATCCATGGGCAGAGGATCCTGGCAGTCTATGGACCATGGGGTCATATAGAGTCGGGCATTACTGAAGTGACACAGCACAGCACAGCATAAGCATTTTAAAAGATAGGTTTTGTATTTGTATCAAAATTTTAAACATGTTTTCATGAAAAAGAGGCAGTTAGGCATTGTAGCATTATACCACATGAAACTTGTTTGTGAGCAATAACATTTAAAAACATCTAAAACTACATCAAGTGGAGAATGGTGTTAGGCAATTTCATAGGGTTTTTTTTTTTCTTTTTGTGAGAGAAGATTCTGAAAAACCTCTTCTGGCATTGGATCAATGTTGTGAATTTGCCAACATATTTTTCTGTGACAGCAAAGATATTCAAGAGATAACTAGAAATTGAATGTGAAATAACAGTCCAGCCCTGGGATTGCATCTCTGTCTGCTGATGAGTAATTGGGCTGTTTCTAAAGGTAATATTTTCTGCTATGCTGGAGTGTCACTGTGTCTCTGAAAATTTTTTTATCTTCTCTCACAAATTGATCCCAAAGACTAAAGAGCTCATAGTTGTGATTTCTAGTTGGACTTATTAACATCCATTCTTTCTAAGTGCAAAAAAAGATTGATGAGCAATTTGTTTGAATACCCTTGGGAAAGGGATGGGATTACTTCAGAATGCCTAGTGGTTAGTTTTTCACTAGTGTCTACTAACTTTAACACCTATAATAAGCTAATTTGTTTCTAAATTTGTATGATTTAAGATAGATACAGGGGCTTCCCCTAGTGGTCCAGTGGGTAAGGACACCGTCTTGCAGTGCAAGGGCCGCCAGTTCGATCCCTGGCCTGGGAAGATCGCACGTGCCGCGGAGCTGCTGGACCGATGTGTCCAATTACTGAGCTGGAGCTCTGGAGCGCATGCGCCCAGAGCCAGCGCTTTGCAACAACAGAGGCCACCGCGATGGGAGGCTCACAGGAGCCAAAGAACAAAGACAGATGAAAATATAGAAAATGAAAGACCAATAGAAGTGGCGCGCCCGGTCCCCTCCCTCCCCAACCCGACCCCCGCCCAAAATAAATAACTAAATAAATCTTAAAAAAAAAAAAAAAAAAAAGATAGATACAGAACAAGAAAAAAATAAAAGGGAAAATCCTCCCAGAGCTTACAGTTTTGCTTACAATTATAACAAAGTTAAAATAAAGCCAAGCAGCCCAAACAATTATTACATGTTTTCATGAAAAGAGGCAGTTAGGCATTGTAGCATTATACCACATGAAACTTGTTTGTGAGCAATAACATTTAAAACATCTAAAACTACATCAAGTGGAGAATGGTGTTAGGCAATTTCATAGGGTTTTTTTTTTTCTTTTTGTGAGAGAAGATTCTGAAAAACCTCTTCTGGCATTGGATCAATGTTGTGAATTTGCCAACATATTTTTCTGTGACAGCAAAGATATTCAAGAGATAACTAGAAATTGAATGTGAAATAACAGTCCAGCCCTGGGATTGCATCTCTGTCTGCTGATGAGTAATTGGGCTGTTTCTAAAGGTAATATTTTCTGCTATGCTGGAGTGTCACTGTGTCTCTGAAAATTTTTTTATCTTCTCTCACAAATTGATCCCAAAGACTAAAGAGCTCATAGTTGTGATTTCTAGTTGGACTTATTAACATCCATTCTTTCTAAGTGCAAAAAAAGATTGATGAGCAATTTGTTTGAATACCCTTGGGAAAGGGATGGGATTACTTCAGAATGCCTAGTGGTTAGTTTTTCACTAGTGTCTACTAACTTTAACACCTATAATAAGCTAATTTGTTTCTAAATTTGTATGATTTAAGATAGATACAGGGGCTTCCCCTAGTGGTCCAGTGGGTAAGGACACCGTCTTGCAGTGCAAGGGCCGCCAGTTCGATCCCTGGCCTGGGAAGATCGCACGTGCCGCGGAGCTGCTGGACCGATGTGTCCAATTACTGAGCTGGAGCTCTGGAGCGCATGCGCCCAGAGCCAGCGCTTTGCAACAACAGAGGCCACCGCGATGGGAGGCTCACAGGAGCCAAAGAACAAAGACAGATGAAAATATAGAAAATGAAAGACCAATAGAAGTGGCGCGCCCGGTCCCCTCCCTCCCCAACCCGACCCCCGCCCAAAATAAATAACTAAATAAATCTTAAAAAAAAAAAAAAAAAAAAGATAGATACAGAACAAGAAAAAAATAAAAGGGAAAATCCTCCCAGAGCTTACAGTTTTGCTTACAATTATAACAAAGTTAAAATAAAGCCAAGCAGCCCAAACAATTATTACATGCAAACAAGCATCATATGTGAACAATATTTTGGATACTAATCAAAATAATGTCAAAATAGTGGCTTTGGTATGAATCATCAATCTTAAAATAATTTTCTCAAAATTGCAATTGAAAGTATTGTAAACAGGAAGAACTTAAATACTTTCAGTACTAAAAGAAATGTAGACAGATATTTGACAGATATCTGTGTGTGACGGATGTTTGTCACACACACACACACACACGTATATATGTATATATATGCATGTACATTGGCTATTTTTTACACATTTATGCAAACCTGAATAGTTCTCACTTGCTAATAGCTGATGCTTTCAATCTAGAACCAGGAATCTTTCCCACCAAGCCAATAATCTCTTTTTCATTAGACAAAAGGAACAGAAAGAGAACCTTTGCTTAAGTCAATATTTCAGGATTAGACAAATATGAACAAACATTTCATTTTAATTATGGAGGACTTCTTGAGAGTGTACTTATTCCTTTCTTTTTTCCCTTTTGGATTGTTCTCTGGGAAAGATTTATTGTACAGTATGTCCCTGACTGTAACTTAGCCTCACATGATAGGCACAGAATGTTGTAGGAAATTAATTTTTTTTTTTTAGGAAATTAATTTTGATTAAGACATTTGTCTCAATCATTTTTACCACTGAAAATCATTTGTACTCCTAAGGTGTGTACTAACTGTCTACCTAATGAAACTTCACAGGTATATGTTAAAATTGCTAATCTGGCCTCAACTCCATCTCATTCAATAGACATTAAAAATTTTGGAAAGAAAAAAAATTCTCTGCTCCAGTTATAAGTTCAAACTTATTTATAAATCAACAAGTGAAAGAAGTTACATCTCATTCATTTAGTTTTGACATGTTTAGCATATGATAAAAATGTCATAAGGCCCTTCACCTTCCTTGTCATAGATGGACACTGGTATAAATTTCTTGCCTTATAAGACATGGCCTACTTCACTCAATAATTTCTCATTTCTACTTTGGGCACTAAACAACTTGCTTTCTATGGAAATTGATTTTGCTTACAATTATAACAAAGTTAAAATAAAGCCAAGCAGCCCAAACAATTATTACATGCAAACAAGCATCATATGTGAACAATATTTTGGATACTAATCAAAATAATGTCAAAATAGTGGCTTTGGTATGAATCATCAATCTTAAAATAATTTTCTCAAAATTGCAATTGAAAGTATTGTAAACAGGAAGAACTTAAATACTTTCAGTACTAAAAGAAATGTAGACAGATATTTGACAGATATCTGTGTGTGACGGATGTTTGTCACACACACACACACACACGTATATATGTATATATATGCATGTACATTGGCTATTTTTTACACATTTATGCAAACCTGAATAGTTCTCACTTGCTAATAGCTGATGCTTTCAATCTAGAACCAGGAATCTTTCCCACCAAGCCAATAATCTCTTTTTCATTAGACAAAAGGAACAGAAAGAGAACCTTTGCTTAAGTCAATATTTCAGGATTAGACAAATATGAACAAACATTTCATTTTAATTATGGAGGACTTCTTGAGAGTGTACTTATTCCTTTCTTTTTCCTTCTGGATTGTTCTCTGGGAAAGATTTATTGTACAGTATGTCCCTGACTGTAACTTAGCCTCACATGATAGGCACAGAATGTTGTAGGAAATTAATTTTTTTTTTTTAGGAAATTAATTTTGATTAAGACATTTGTCTCAATCATTTTTACCACTGAAAATCATTTGTACTCCTAAGGTGTGTACTAACTGTCTACCTAATGAAACTTCACAGGTATATGTTAAAATTGCTAATCTGGCCTCAACTCCATCTCATTCAATAGACATTAAAAATTTTGGAAAGAAAAAAAATTCTCTGCTCCAGTTATAAGTTCAAACTTATTTATAAATCAACAAGTGAAAGAAGTTACATCTCATTCATTTAGTTTTGACATGTTTAGCATATGATAAAAATGTCATAAGGCCCTTCACCTTCCTTGTCATAGATGGACACTGGTATAAATTTCTTGCCTTATAAGACATGGCCTACTTCACTCAATAATTTCTCATTTCTACTTTGGGCACTAAACAACTTGCTTTCTATGGAAATTGATTGAAAAAAAAGGAAATACTTCATTTTTCCTGAGTTATCTAGATTTTACTATACTGTTTTTCTCTTTACCAGTGTATCAGTCTACCAAAACAAACCTGGATGTTTTATCAAAGAACAATGAACATCAAGTTAAGAGAATGTGGGCCTTTATGTAGGTACTTTAGTATCAATTAGAGTTGAAGATGAACTGCCTTGTGTAAGACATGAATGATGGAGACATTTCAAGTAATATTAGAAGTGTACATATTACTGAATTCATCCACCTTTTATAAATAGAAAATGCTTGTAATGACTTTTTGAAAGTTTTGATTAGTTTGATTATACAGAGCAAAATAATAGTTATATTTTTGTCACAACCTACCCAAAGGATTTACTAACTGCACCAGTTACCCTCTAAAAAATTCTTAAGGTTGAGACACAATGAGGAAAATGGTACTGTTTATGTTAGAAGGAAAATTGTGAAATGCTGCTTTTTAAAGAATACATTTATGTGTTGATTGGTTGCAAATACAGAAATTAACAAATTCTCCTTCATCAGTTGCTTTGAATTTATCTCTTTTTTTCCTTAGTTGGAATGAATTCTCTCTACTCCACTTTGTCACTGGCAATTTCTTAGTGTCTTTTTCTTTTAATTTTCATCTTTCCCAGTTTCTGTCTCAGAGCTCTACTTAATACCAAGCACAGGTCATCAGTTTAAAATGATATCTGCTTAAACATAAATAAACCCTTCATTGACAATTAAGGAATAATTTTATGTTATAGACTCTGAGGATCATGTCTGGTTTAATTTTGTGTTTCTATATTATAAGATAGTGTCAAGTAAGTAGTAGTTCAACAAATGTATGTTTAATTAAAAAAAATTTTTCAGAGCTTCATTGCTGTTACATTAAATTAATTAATATTAATTCATAAACATTAATTATAATTGCATTAAGAGAATTTCACTGCTTTAAGATGATAAAGAATACCTTGATTGAGCATGCTTCTTCCTCTTTGCCAGACACTGTTATGTTTTTGAATGATTTAATTACTCAACTTCATATAAAAGGTTTCTTCATTCTTTTTTTAAACTTTTTTTTTTGGGCACTAAACAACTTGCTTTCTATGGAAATTGATTGAAAAAAAAGGAAATACTTCATTTTTCCTGAGTTATCTAGATTTTACTATACTGTTTTTCTCTTTACCAGTGTATCAGTCTACCAAAACAAACCTGGATGTTTTATCAAAGAACAATGAACATCAAGTTAAGAGAATGTGGGCCTTTATGTAGGTACTTTAGTATCAATTAGAGTTGAAGATGAACTGCCTTGTGTAAGACATGAATGATGGAGACATTTCAAGTAATATTAGAAGTGTACATATTACTGAATTCATCCACCTTTTATAAATAGAAAATGCTTGTAATGACTTTTTGAAAGTTTTGATTAGTTTGATTATACAGAGCAAAATAATAGTTATATTTTTGTCACAACCTACCCAAAGGATTTACTAACTGCACCAGTTACCCTCTAAAAAATTCTTAAGGTTGAGACACAATGAGGAAAATGGTACTGTTTATGTTAGAAGGAAAATTGTGAAATGCTGCTTTTTAAAGAATACATTTATGTGTTGATTGGTTGCAAATACAGAAATTAACAAATTCTCCTTCATCAGTTGCTTTGAATTTATCTCTTTTTTTCCTTAGTTGGAATGAATTCTCTCTACTCCACTTTGTCACTGGCAATTTCTTAGTGTCTTTTCTTTTAATTTTCATCTTTCCCAGTTTCTGTCTCAGAGCTCTACTTAATACCAAGCACAGGTCATCAGTTTAAAATGATATCTGCTTAAACATAAATAAACCCTTCATTGACAATTAAGGAATAATTTTATGTTATAGACTCTGAGGATCATGTCTGGTTTAATTTTGTGTTTCTATATTATAAGATAGTGTCAAGTAAGTAGTAGTTCAACAAATGTATGTTTAATTAAAAAAAATTTTTCAGAGCTTCATTGCTGTTACATTAAATTAATTAATATTAATTCATAAACATTAATTATAATTGCATTAAGAGAATTTCACTGCTTTAAGATGATAAAGAATACCTTGATTGAGCATGCTTCTTCCTCTTTGCCAGACACTGTTATGTTTTTGAATGATTTAATTACTCACGAACTAAGTTCCTTTCATTAGTATATTTTTATATCTGAGGAAGTTAAGGAATATATTAATTAAGTAATGTGCCCAATGTCCCAGTGCTATTCCTAGGGTTATAATAAAGCCTGACTACAAAGCACTCTTTCTTCACCAATCTGCTATATTATAAAACCTGATCATTCATCTTAGTCAAGATTCAGTTCAGTTCAGTAATCAGTTGTGTCTGACTCTTTGTGACCCCATGGACTGCAGCATGCAAGGCTTTCCTCTCCTTCACCATCTCCTACAGCTTGATCAACCTCATGTCCATTGAGTTGATGATGCTATCTAACCATCGCATCCCCTTTTGCCCCCGTCTCCTTTGGCCTTCTGCTTTTTCCAGCATCAGGGTGTTTTCCAGAAAATTGTCTCTTTGCATCAGATGGCTCAAGTATTGGAGCTTTAGCATCATTTCTTCCAATGAATATTCAGAGTTTGTTTCCTTTAGGATTGATTGGTTTGATCTCCTTGCAGTCCAAGGAACTCTCAAGAGTCTTCTTCTACAACACAGTTCAAAGACATCAGTTCTTCAGTGCTCATCCTTCTTTATGGTCCAACTCTCACATCCATCCCATAGCTTTGACTGTATGGACCTTTGCTGGCAAAGGGATGTCTCTGTTTTTTTTTTATTTTTTATTGGCTGTACTGGGTCTTCATTGCTGCACGGACAGCCAGCAGTGGGTACTCTCTAGTTGCGGTGCACAGACTTCTCATTGCAGTGACTTCTCTTGCTGAGCACAAGTTCTAGGGTGCAAGGGCTTTGTTAGCTACAGTGTGAGGGCACAGGGATTGCAATCCACAAGCCCTGGAGCACAGGCTCAGTAGTTTTGGCACATGGGCTTAGTTGCTCCTTGGCATGCGAGATCCTCCTAGATCAGGGATTGAACCCATGTCTCCTTCATTGGCAGGCGGACTCTTTACCACTGAGCTACCAGGGAAGCCTTAAGAGAATTTCACTGCTTTAAGATGATAAAGAATACCTTGATTGAGCATGCTTCTTCCTCTTTGCCAGACACTGTTATGTTTTTGAATGATTTAATTACTCACGAACTAAGTTCCTTTCATTAGTATATTTTTATATCTGAGGAAGTTAAGGAATATATTAATTAAGTAATGTGCCCAATGTCCCAGTGCTATTCCTAGGGTTATAATAAAGCCTGACTACAAAGCACTCTTTCTTCACCAATCTGCTATATTATAAAACCTGATCATTCATCTTAGTCAAGATTCAGTTCAGTTCAGTAATCAGTTGTGTCTGACTCTTTGTGACCCCATGGACTGCAGCATGCAAGGCTTTCCTCTCCTTCACCATCTCCTACAGCTTGATCAACCTCATGTCCATTGAGTTGATGATGCTATCTAACCATCGCATCCCCTTTTGCCCCCGTCTCCTTTGGCCTTCTGCTTTTTCCAGCATCAGGGTGTTTTCCAGAAAATTGTCTCTTTGCATCAGATGGCTCAAGTATTGGAGCTTTAGCATCATTTCTTCCAATGAATATTCAGAGTTTGTTTCCTTTAGGATTGATTGGTTTGATCTCCTTGCAGTCCAAGGAACTCTCAAGAGTCTTCTTCTACAACACAGTTCAAAGACATCAGTTCTTCAGTGCTCATCCTTCTTTATGGTCCAACTCTCACATCCATCCCATAGCTTTGACTGTATGGACCTTTGCTGGCAAAGGGATGTCTCTGTTTTTTTTTTATTTTTTATTTTTTTATTGGCTGTACTGGGTCTTCATTGCTGCACGGACAGCCAGCAGTGGGTACTCTCTAGTTGCGGTGCACAGACTTCTCATTGCAGTGACTTCTCTTGCTGAGCACAAGTTCTAGGGTGCAAGGGCTTTGTTAGCTACAGTGTGAGGGCACAGGGATTGCAATCCACAAGCCCTGGAGCACAGGCTCAGTAGTTTTGGCACATGGGCTTAGTTGCTCCTTGGCATGCGAGATCCTCCTAGATCAGGGATTGAACCCATGTCTCCTTCATTGGCAGGCGGACTCTTTACCACTGAGCTACCAGGGAAGCCTGTCTCTGCTTTTTAATACAATGTCTAGGTTGGTCATAGCTTTTTTCCCAACAAACAAGTGTCTTTTTTTTTTTTTTTTTTTTTTAGCAAGTGTCTTAACTTCATGGCTGTAGTCATTGTTCACAGTGATTTTGGAGCTCAAGAAAATACATTCTGTTACTGTTTCCATTGTTTGCTCATCTATTTGCCATGAAGTAATGGGACCAGATGCCATGGTCTTCATTTTTTGAGTGCTGAGTTTTAAGCCAGCTTTTTCACTCTCCTCTTTCACCTTCAAGAGACTCTATAGTCAGTCTTTGCTTTCTACCGTAAGGGTCGTGCTATCCTATTTTCCAAATATTTGGATTTCATGATGGGGTTAACAACTTTAAATTTGTCCATAATGGTATGAACAAAATTACTATTTCCCAGACTTTGTACAATGACATATAAAAAAATATTTTAACACAAAAGTAGAAATTAAAATAATCATAATGGACAATTCTTTAATATTGACATTGGAAAATTATGAACCAACCAGTGAGTTGTCCTCATTTTACTGCTTTCTGATTACAATGTTACCATAGATGGCAATGGAAAATAGACTGACATTTGGAAAATTCTTCAGTGTATTATACACTTTTGCCATGAACCTTCCTATTTTCATTGTTTCCTTCCAGTCAGGATAGATTTTAACATGTCCTAGAAGTCTGTACTCAGCATAAGGGCATGATTTGCTCTTTGTGGAAATGAGAACATGACCATTTCACCAGCTGACCTGCAATGCAAGGTATCTGGGCATGAAGCCAACAACCTTAGAGAACTAGACTAGGAAGAAATCCTCTTGAGTTCATAGCCAAGAAGCTATTTTTTTCAGTGCCCTCAAGGATCAAAGGAGAGAATAAAGCTGATTTTTTATAAGTGGCTAATATAAATTGATACTAGCATGAATAAACAGCAGTGTTTCAGGCTCAGCTAAAATATGAGTAGCTCTTCAAATGTACAGGTTCAACTTTAGCTTGATCTTTGGCTAGAGATTCAGTATGGATTCAATTTTAGCACTTAATTAATCATGGGCTGAGTTGCTCCTTGGCATGCGAGATCCTCCTAGATCAGGGATTGAACCCATGTCTCCTTCATTGGCAGGCGGACTCTTTACCACTGAGCTACCAGGGAAGCCTGTCTCTGCTTTTTAATACAATGTCTAGGTTGGTCATAGCTTTTTTCCCAACAAACAAGTGTCTTTTTTTTTTTTTTTTTTTTTTAGCAAGTGTCTTAACTTCATGGCTGTAGTCATTGTTCACAGTGATTTTGGAGCTCAAGAAAATACATTCTGTTACTGTTTCCATTGTTTGCTCATCTATTTGCCATGAAGTAATGGGACCAGATGCCATGGTCTTCATTTTTTGAGTGCTGAGTTTTAAGCCAGCTTTTTCACTCTCCTCTTTCACCTTCAAGAGACTCTATAGTCAGTCTTTGCTTTCTACCGTAAGGGTCGTGCTATCCTATTTTCCAAATATTTGGATTTCATGATGGGGTTAACAACTTTAAATTTGTCCATAATGGTATGAACAAAATTACTATTTCCCAGACTTTGTACAATGACATATAAAAATATATTTTAACACAAAAGTAGAAATTAAAATAATCATAATGGACAATTCTTTAATATTGACATTGGAAAATTATGAACCAACCAGTGAGTTGTCCTCATTTTACTGCTTTCTGATTACAATGTTACCATAGATGGCAATGGAAAATAGACTGACATTTGGAAAATTCTTCAGTGTATTATACACTTTTGCCATGAACCTTCCTATTTTCATTGTTTCCTTCCAGTCAGGATAGATTTTAACATGTCCTAGAAGTCTGTACTCAGCATAAGGGCATGATTTGCTCTTTGTGGAAATGAGAACATGACCATTTCACCAGCTGACCTGCAATGCAAGGTATCTGGGCATGAAGCCAACAACCTTAGAGAACTAGACTAGGAAGAAATCCTCTTGAGTTCATAGCCAAGAAGCTATTTTTTTCAGTGCCCTCAAGGATCAAAGGAGAGAATAAAGCTGATTTTTTATAAGTGGCTAATATAAATTGATACTAGCATGAATAAACAGCAGTGTTTCAGGCTCAGCTAAAATATGAGTAGCTCTTCAAATGTACAGGTTCAACTTTAGCTTGATCTTTGGCTAGAGATTCAGTATGGATTCAATTTTAGCACTTAATTAATTCTGATGACAGATAGAAGCACACATTTTCCTTGCAACTCCTTACATGTTAAAAATTTTATAACGTGGAACATGCATCCATGTGTAGTATACAGCTCTTCCTTGACTTAAGTTGGAGTTGCTGCTGCTGCTGCTTTGTCACTTTGGTCATGTGTAACTGCGTACAACCTGATGGACTATAGCCTGCCAGGCTCCTGTGTCCATGGAATTCTCCAGAAAAGAGTACTGGAGTGGGTTGCCATGCCCTTCTCCAGAGGTTATGCCCCTAATAAACCTGTTGCTGGTTGAAGATATTGTAAGTCGTTAAGGTGTTTAATATACCTAATTTACCAAACATTATAACTTAGCCTAGCCTGTATTAAATGCTCAGAACACTTACCTTAGCCTACAGTTGGACAAACTCATCTAACACAAAACCTATTTTATTATAAAATAGGCTTTAGATACTCTACTAAAAATGATAAACAAACAGTTGTAAGTGTATCAGTTACTTCCTTTCTTGATTATATGGTTGACTGGGAATTGTAGCTCACTATCACTGCCCAGTCATCATGAGAGAGTGTCCTACTGATTATCACTAGCCTGGGAAAAGATTACAATTCAAAATTTGAGGTATGGTTTTGACTGAATGCTTATTGCTTTTGACTCTCATAAAGTCAAAAAGTCAAAAGTCAGGGACCACCTGCATTTGTATTTTCTCCAAGTAAAAAAGACAGATCTACAATATTTCCTATTTTAATAGAAATAGGTTTTGTTATGCCTATATAGTTCATCAGTTATAGTTTGTTATGTTTATATTATAATATCAGATTGCCTATTTTGACACATGAATTTCCTTTTCTGATCACCAGCAAAATTGCCAGCATACTTAAGTATTTACCCCTGTTTCTCACCTTCTGAGGCGAGGGGCAAATATTGCCCTTCAGTCAAAGATGGGTTCCTCCTCCTACACTCCTCAGGATGTCATCCCAGATTGCTTTCTTAAGAATTTCTCTTCTGCTTATCTACATTGTCATCTACCTCACTCTCTTCCTGGATGATTGCATTTCTATCTCAAAGCAGCATAAAATATGAGTAGCTCTTCAAATGTACAGGTTCAACTTTAGCTTGATCTTTGGCTAGAGATTCAGTATGGATTCAATTTTAGCACTTAATTAATTCTGATGACAGATAGAAGCACACATTTTCCTTGCAACTCCTTACATGTTAAAAATTTTATAACGTGGAACATGCATCCATGTGTAGTATACAGCTCTTCCTTGACTTAAGTTGGAGTTGCTGCTGCTGCTGCTTTGTCACTTTGGTCATGTGTAACTGCGTACAACCTGATGGACTATAGCCTGCCAGGCTCCTGTGTCCATGGAATTCTCCAGAAAAGAGTACTGGAGTGGGTTGCCATGCCCTTCTCCAGAGGTTATGCCCCTAATAAACCTGTTGCTGGTTGAAGATATTGTAAGTCGTTAAGGTGTTTAATATACCTAATTTACCAAACATTATAACTTAGCCTAGCCTGTATTAAATGCTCAGAACACTTACCTTAGCCTACAGTTGGACAAACTCATCTAACACAAAACCTATTTTATTATAAAATAGGCTTTAGATACTCTACTAAAAATGATAAACAAACAGTTGTAAGTGTATCAGTTACTTCCTTTCTTGATTATATGGTTGACTGGGAATTGTAGCTCACTATCACTGCCCAGTCATCATGAGAGAGTGTCCTACTGATTATCACTAGCCTGGGAAAAGATTACAATTCAAAATTTGAGGTATGGTTTTGACTGAATGCTTATTGCTTTTGACTCTCATAAAGTCAAAAAGTCAAAAGTCAGGGACCACCTGCATTTGTATTTTCTCCAAGTAAAAAAGACAGATCTACAATATTTCCTATTTTAATAGAAATAGGTTTTGTTATGCCTATATAGTTCATCAGTTATAGTTTGTTATGTTTATATTATAATATCAGATTGCCTATTTTGACACATGAATTTCCTTTTCTGATCACCAGCAAAATTGCCAGCATACTTAAGTATTTACCCCTGTTTCTCACCTTCTGAGAAGCGAGGGGCAAATATTGCCCCTTCAGTCAAAGATGGGTTCCTCCTCCTACACTCCTCAGGATGTCATCCCAGATTGCTTTCTTAAGAATTTCTCTTCTGCTTATCTACATTGTCATCTACCTCACTCTCTTCCTGGATGATTCACTTAAGCCTGGGATCTTCTATCTCAAAGCAAAACAAACAAACAACAACAAAAAAAACAATGAAACATATTCTTCTTTATCTCTTTTGTTCCACTTTCTGTTCACTTTCCTACCAAAATTTCTGTAAAAATTTTAAACAGAGGCTTACATGAAAAATCAAGGTTATGATGATGTCAGTGAAAAGGAAATATGGAGGACAGGCAACAAATTTATTTTTAATTGAGTGTTCTTTTGGGTAAGAATAGCTCATGAGCATGTACCATATTCTCTCTCTCTTTTTAAATGAGCTATCTTTTGCTGCATATTGTCAAATAACAGCATATAATTATTATCTCACAGTTTGTGTCAAACAGGAATGTGGGCCTGCGGCTTCAGAGACTCTCACAGATGGTAATCAAGAAATCGTCTGTCTTTAGTCATCTCAGAACCTTCCTGGGGAAGGATCCACTTGCAGGTTCATGTGGTACTTAGTAGTATTGAGTTTTTGATGAGTAGTTACACTGAAAGTCTCACTTCATTGCTAGGCAGGCTTCTGCAATATGGAAGTTTTCTCCATCAAATCATATAAGCTGGTGAAATAACACAGAACATCTGCTAACAAGACAGAAACCATCATCTTTAGTAACCTAATCACAGAAGTGACATCTCTTCATCTTTGTCATATTTTACAAATTAGAATCAAGTCACTAAACCCATATTGAGGGAAAGGATTACAGAAAAGTATGAATATCAGGAGGTTAAGGACTGTTGGGAGCTATGTTAGAAGTCTATATTCATTTCTCAAGTCTTAACCATTAAATGTCAAAAAATTATTCTCCCGGAAAGAAAGTATACTATGTAATAGAATTAATAATAATAATCTAAATGTGATATTAAAAATCTATAAAGACAATGAAATTATTAGTAAAAACATAATGAAACCATTTATAAATGGCAAACTCCAGTGCAGCTCTAATTTTATTGAAATAAGCAAATAGAAAAAATCTGAACTATATACTTAGTAAGTTGATAATTCAGTTTCAGATGATAAGGGGAAAAATGTATTTCCCACACGTTTTATTCCATTGTGCAGAGTTGAAAAGATAAGGGTCAAGATAATGAACCAAAAATATTATAGTATTGTGCCAGGGAATGGTCTAAGCATTTTATGTATGTCATATTATGAGGTAGCAAATAGAAATATTTGGTTACCTGATTTCACTAGAATGTACCAACTGACTTATTTAGAAGGCTTTCCAAGGGAATTTTCAGGGAGGAGATAACTGATACCTTCCCGTCTATTTCTGACTCTCTGTGAGTATAAACTTTGTTTATGGGCCAGATATCATCGCTTCTTTCTTACTGGACAACAACCTCTCTTCTCACACACCCACCAAAATCTTCCTTACTTTACTCAGACTAGTGGTACCAAGATGAAGTTACTGATATCTAAGCGTGTTAACAAAGCTAAGCCTATAATAAAATGTATCAGTTGGTTAACCAATGTATCTCATCCCTATTTATGTCAGTTAGCAAAACCTACTAATATATAAAGGAAATCATGATTATAGTTATATCACTGATTAATATCATATTTTTGGTTGTTAGAAATGGAGAGATTGCTTACATTGTATAGTGGATCAAGGCCAGGGATACTGCTAAATGTTTACCCTGCAGTGTGCTGGATACCCTCTTGTCACCACCCCACCCCAACCCCCTGCCTCCACAACAAAGAATGATGTGGATGATTGCCAATGGTGCTGAGCTTGCAGAACCACACTTCAAAGCCCTTTCGAGGTCTTTCAGTTTTTTCTGTCTTTACTGTGATAATAACTAGTACTTATATGCTTCAATAAAATGAATCTATATAAATGAAAAGAACACTCATTAGGACCTTGGGTGAGCAAATCAGTTTTAACATGGAATAAAATAAGCTCTCACTTCAGCTCTCCAAACTCAGGCCAGCTTTTCATTAAGAATCTCACAAGTATCTCTTCAACAAATCCAAAACATATGTCTTGATCTCTTCACTCTATATCAGTCCTTTTTTAACATAAAATCTCCAGTGCAGCTCTAATTTTATTGAAATAAGCAAATAGAAAAAATCTGAACTATATACTTAGTAAGTTGATAATTCAGTTTCAGATGATAAGGGGAAAAATGTATTTCCCACACGTTTTATTCCATTGTGCAGAGTTGAAAAGATAAGGGTCAAGATAATGAACCAAAAATATTATAGTATTGTGCCAGGGAATGGTCTAAGCATTTTATGTATGTCATATTATGAGGTAGCAAATAGAAATATTTGGTTACCTGATTTCACTAGAATGTACCAACTGACTTATTTAGAAGGCTTTCCAAGGGAATTTTCAGGGAGGAGATAACTGATACCTTCCCGTCTATTTCTGACTCTCTGTGAGTATAAACTTTGTTTATGGGCCAGATATCATCGCTTCTTTCTTACTGGACAACAACCTCTCTTCTCACACACCCACCAAAATCTTCCTTACTTTACTCAGACTAGTGGTACCAAGATGAAGTTACTGATATCTAAGCGTGTTAACAAAGCTAAGCCTATAATAAAATGTATCAGTTGGTTAACCAATGTATCTCATCCCTATTTATGTCAGTTAGCAAAACCTACTAATATATAAAGGAAATCATGATTATAGTTATATCACTGATTAATATCATATTTTTGGTTGTTAGAAATGGAGAGATTGCTTACATTGTATAGTGGATCAAGGCCAGGGATACTGCTAAATGTTTACCCTGCAGTGTGCTGGATACCCTCTTGTCACCACCCCACCCCAACCCCCTGCCTCCACAACAAAGAATGATGTGGATGATTGCCAATGGTGCTGAGCTTGCAGAACCACACTTCAAAGCCCTTTCGAGGTCTTTCAGTTTTTTCTGTCTTTACTGTGATAATAACTAGTACTTATATGCTTCAATAAAATGAATCTATATAAATGAAAAGAACACTCATTAGGACCTTGGGTGAGCAAATCAGTTTTAACATGGAATAAAATAAGCTCTCACTTCAGCTCTCCAAACTCAGGCCAGCTTTTCATTAAGAATCTCACAAGTATCTCTTCAACAAATCCAAAAACATATGTCTTGATCTCTTCACTCTCTATATCAGAAATAATACATTAAACTACATTACCCTTCAAACAACTTCACAGTATTATTTGTTATCAAAAACTACTGTATGATTCTGGAAGGGCAACATTGAAGAGACAGAGGGAGAAAAGTCCTGCTTAGGCCAACTCAGTGTAAATAAAAAGTGATTAAAAAGTGTTGGTTTTCATGATTTTTAAAAGTAGCATGCTGGGCTTAAATTAATACATTGAATGTATTTGAAGCAACTATCAAATCTTGTCAAGACATATATTTAGATAAAAGAGGAATACCTTAAATCTTTGGTCATCATATGTCTTATTCCTACCAGTTTCCATGCGTTTTCTCTGAATTACAGACAAAATATGAATTTTTTTCTATTTTTTTAGTTTACATTTATAGAAAAGTCATTAGAAAAATAATGTGGATATGTGACATCATTGATATATACATATATGTGTTATGTATGCATTTACACACACACACACACACACACATTGCTTATACTTACAAACCAGTTTGGAAAAAAAAAGATTTCGATAAGAAACTTTATTTGTAATAGTTAAAACTTTGGAAATAAGACTAGCTTCTGTTTTATTTTTGTTTTTTAAAACACTAAATACTGAAATATACAAGTAAATGAGATTATATGGGTTCTCATCACTTACATGACATCACTATTAAAATTTTTAAAATTTTTATTCTTCCAGTTTCATCCCCATGAAACTGATATAAAAATTGAATCTTTCTCTGCTTACTGCTTTATAATATTTTCTGTTACTTTAAAGATAATTTGAAGTTCAGTACAAATAGTCATTTAATAAAACATTTGGTCAAAGGCTAATTGCTGCTTTTTAAAGTATATCTTGAGTGTAATTAGCTATCTTATTTTTTTTTAGCATTACTATTTTAATTTTTACAAGAAACATTTTCCATTTTTGAGAAAGTCATCTAAAATATCCCTCTAAGTAACTTCAAATGTAGTCTGGAATACAGCTTCCTTTATAAGCATATTTTCTAAGTTATAGAAAATATTTTGACTAGTCTTAACTTAATTTTCCTGTGCCCTTTCTATTAAAATGGTGTCAGGATGGCTGAGTAATCTAAGATGCTGTGTTTAGGTTTCAGTTTGCCCTCTACATGTGGATTTGATTCCAACTCTGAACAAATCAACCCTGGGTTTCCCTGGTGGCTCAGATGGTAAAGAATGCAGGAGACCCAGGTTCAATCCTGGGTGACAGAGGGAGAAAAGTCCTGCTTAGGCCAACTCAGTGTAAATAAAAAGTGATTAAAAAGTGTTGGTTTTCATGATTTTTAAAAGTAGCATGCTGGGCTTAAATTAATACATTGAATGTATTTGAAGCAACTATCAAATCTTGTCAAGACATATATTTAGATAAAAGAGGAATACCTTAAATCTTTGGTCATCATATGTCTTATTCCTACCAGTTTCCATGCGTTTTCTCTGAATTACAGACAAAATATGAATTTTTTTCTATTTTTTTAGTTTACATTTATAGAAAAGTCATTAGAAAAATAATGTGGATATGTGACATCATTGATATATACATATATGTGTTATGTATGCATTTACACACACACACACACACACACACATTGCTTATACTTACAAACCAGTTTGGAAAAAAAAAGATTTCGATAAGAAACTTTATTTGTAATAGTTAAAACTTTGGAAATAAGACTAGCTTCTGTTTTATTTTTGTTTTTAAATCACTAAATACTGAAATATACAAGTAAATGAGATTATATGGGTTCTCATCACTTACATGACATCACTATTAAAATTTTTAAAATTTTTATTCTTCCAGTTTCATCCCCATGAAACTGATATAAAAATTGAATCTTTCTCTGCTTACTGCTTTATAATATTTTCTGTTACTTTAAAGATAATTTGAAGTTCAGTACAAATAGTCATTTAATAAAACATTTGGTCAAAGGCTAATTGCTGCTTTTTAAAGTATATCTTGAGTGTAATTAGCTATCTTATTTTTTTTTAGCATTACTATTTTAATTTTTACAAGAAACATTTTCCATTTTTGAGAAAGTCATCTAAAATATCCCTCTAAGTAACTTCAAATGTAGTCTGGAATACAGCTTCCTTTATAAGCATATTTTCTAAGTTATAGAAAATATTTTGACTAGTCTTAACTTAATTTTCCTGTGCCCTTTCTATTAAAATGGTGTCAGGATGGCTGAGTAATCTAAGATGCTGTGTTTAGGTTTCAGTTTGCCCTCTACATGTGGATTTGATTCCAACTCTGAACAAATCAACCCTGGGTTTCCCTGGTGGCTCAGATGGTAAAGAATCTGCCTGTATGCAGGAGACCCAGGTTCAATCCTTGGGTCAGGAAGATCCCCTGGATAAGGGAAATGTACACACTCCAGTATTCTTGCCTGGAGAATGCCATGGACAGAGAAATCTGCCAGTCTACAGCCCATGGGGTCTCAAGGAGTTGGACATGACTGATCAACTATTACTTTCCTATAAGGTGCACACACACACACACATCAAATGTCAAAACTCTGATGGGTCTGAGACTTTATGGTACTGGAAGTCAATAAGATAGTTTACTGACATTTTATGGATGCTAGCAGAAGGCATGAGATTCTCGGCTTACACAGAAAAGATAGTTTGTTTTCAATTGCAAAAATAATAATCATTGTGTGATCATTTTCTTATGGTGGTTCCCTGAGTCTAAGTTCCCAGAGGATGATGCAGACAGACAAGATAGTGCCATGACATGCAGTGAGTGTTTTAGGCCAGAAACCAAAATCTCAAGAAACTCCAACCTTTTATCATGAGCTGTAAGCAAACGTGGAGGGAGACATTATCTTTATTATACTGGAAAATAAACAAACCTCTCTTTGCTCTAGATGTAGACACTATCTCTGTTTTCTAAGTCTATCTGCTGTACAAATATCCTTGAAAAGAAAATCTGGAACAGATGACTCAGTGCTTCTGCTTGCAAGACTGCAGAGATGGTAGAGATCTTTGGACAAGTATCTTGCAACATGTGATATCCCAGTGATAAACAGTCATTGATCTGAGCAGCCTCAGGGTTTTGGATTTTAAAAAACATTTTTTGGTCAAAGGCTAATTGCTGCTTTTTAAAGTATATCTTGAGTGTAATTAGCTATCTTATTTTTTTTTAGCATTACTATTTTAATTTTTACAAGAAACATTTTCCATTTTGAGAAAGTCATCTAAAATATCCTCTAAGTAACTTCAAATGTAGTCTGGAATACAGCTTCCTTTATAAGCATATTTTCTAAGTTATAGAAAATATTTTGACTAGTCTTAACTTAATTTTCCTGTGCCCTTTCTATTAAAATGGTGTCAGGATGGCTGAGTAATCTAAGATGCTGTGTTTAGGTTTCAGTTTGCCCTCTACATGTGGATTTGATTCCAACTCTGAACAAATCAACCCTGGGTTTCCCTGGTGGCTCAGATGGTAAAGAATCTGCCTGTATGCAGGAGACCCAGGTTCAATCCTTGGGTCAGGAAGATCCCCTGGATAAGGGAAATGTACACACTCCAGTATTCTTGCCTGGAGAATGCCATGGACAGAGAAATCTGCCAGTCTACAGCCCATGGGGTCTCAAGGAGTTGGACATGACTGATCAACTATTACTTTCCTATAAGGTGCACACACACACACACATCAAATGTCAAAACTCTGATGGGTCTGAGACTTTATGGTACTGGAAGTCAATAAGATAGTTTACTGACATTTTATGGATGCTAGCAGAAGGCATGAGATTCTCGGCTTACACAGAAAAGATAGTTTGTTTTCAATTGCAAAAATAATAATCATTGTGTGATCATTTTCTTATGGTGGTTCCCTGAGTCTAAGTTCCCAGAGGATGATGCAGACAGACAAGATAGTGCCATGACATGCAGTGAGTGTTTTAGGCCAGAAACCAAAATCTCAAGAAACTCCAACCTTTTATCATGAGCTGTAAGCAAACGTGGAGGGAGACATTATCTTTATTATACTGGAAAATAAACAAACCTCTCTTTGCTCTAGATGTAGACACTATCTCTGTTTTCTAAGTCTATCTGCTGTACAAATATCCTTGAAAAGAAAATCTGGAACAGATGACTCAGTGCTTCTGCTTGCAAGACTGCAGAGATGGTAGAGATCTTTGGACAAGTATCTTGCAACATGTGATATCCCAGTGATAAACAGTCATTGATCTGAGCAGCCTCAGGTGGATTATCTAGTTTTACAATATACATACCTTAACAAAGAACTAACGTGATCTGAAACAGACGTAAATAAAGTGTTCTCTTAAAAAGACATTATACATTTTTGAAATGGGTAACTGTATCGAATATTAAAGTAAATATTAAAACGATTATGAAGTCACCTCTCCCACATGGTTCCTTCCCACTCCATTTTCCTGCCGTCATTTGTTAACCACTTTGTCAGTTTCTTAGATATTCTTTCAGCTTTTCTTTGTGCAAATATAAGCAAATGTGGGCAGATTCCTATCCTATCAGTTTTAAGCAGAAGTAGCATACTACTTCACAATTCCAATATTTTTACTTGACACATATCAAATCATTTCTCCTATGTCTGTCTATATAAATAAATATACATATATGAATTTATATACTTATGGAAAGAGAGCTTCTTCATCTTTTTTTATATCTGCATAATAACCCATTATGTTGATGTACTTTAGTTTCCATTCAAAAGATTTTATTTGGTGACTCAGATGGTAAAGAATCTACCTGCAGTGCAGAAGACCTGGCTTGAATCCCGGGGTCGGGAAGATCCCTTAGAGACGGAAATAGAAACCCACTGGTATTCTTGCTTAGAGAATCCAATGGACAGAGTAGCCTGATGGCCTATAGTCCATGGCTTCGCAAAGAACTGGACACGACTGAGTGACTATCATTGAATAGATGAGATTTTTCCAGTCTGTTGCTGTTTCAGTCATGCAGATTTATGATATACACATTTCTTTACACGTATGGAGGAATATGGAAAGAATAAAACAGATAAGGTCTAAGTCCGATGATGCAGGAAGATGCATGTGTTTTTGGCCAGAAACCAAAATCTCAAGAAACTCCAACCTTTATCATGAGCTGTAAGCAAACGTGGAGGAGACATTATCTTTATTATACTGGAAAATAAACAAACCTCTCTTTGCTCTAGATGTAGACACTATCTCTGTTTTCTAAGTCTATCTGCTGTACAAATATCCTTGAAAAGAAAATCTGGAACAGATGACTCAGTGCTTCTGCTTGCAAGACTGCAGAGATGGTAGAGATCTTTGGACAAGTATCTTGCAACATGTGATATCCCAGTGATAAACAGTCATTGATCTGAGCAGCCTCAGGTGGATTATCTAGTTTTACAATATACATACCTTAACAAAGAACTAACGTGATCTGAAACAGACGTAAATAAAGTGTTCTCTTAAAAAGACATTATACATTTTTGAAATGGGTAACTGTATCGAATATTAAAGTAAATATTAAAACGATTATGAAGTCACCTCTCCCACATGGTTCCTTCCCACTCCATTTTCCTGCCGTCATTTGTTAACCACTTTGTCAGTTTCTTAGATATTCTTTCAGCTTTTCTTTGTGCAAATATAAGCAAATGTGGGCAGATTCCTATCCTATCAGTTTTAAGCAGAAGTAGCATACTACTTCACAATTCCAATATTTTTACTTGACACATATCAAATCATTTCTCCTATGTCTGTCTATATAAATAAATATACATATATGAATTTATATACTTATGGAAAGAGAGCTTCTTCATCTTTTTTTATATCTGCATAATAACCCATTATGTTGATGTACTTTAGTTTCCATTCAAAAGATTTTATTTGGTGACTCAGATGGTAAAGAATCTACCTGCAGTGCAGAAGACCTGGCTTGAATCCCGGGGTCGGGAAGATCCCTTAGAGACGGAAATAGAAACCCACTGGTATTCTTGCTTAGAGAATCCAATGGACAGAGTAGCCTGATGGCCTATAGTCCATGGCTTCGCAAAGAACTGGACACGACTGAGTGACTATCATTGAATAGATGAGATTTTTCCAGTCTGTTGCTGTTTCAGTCATGCAGATTTATGATATACACATTTCTTTACACGTATGGAGGAATAACTTCAGGATAAACTTCAGAAATAGCTTTATTGAATAAAACAGAAAGGATAGTTGAAAAATGTTGATAGATATTGCCAAACTATCTTGCGTAAGGGCTGTACCATTTTGTACTCTCTCCAGCACTGTACAAGATTGCTTGTTTTCAGAGACCTTTATTTAAATTAATGATGCTCAAACTGGGTATTCATCTGGAAATGAAAAAATAGGCCAATAATGCATACCATATATTAGTGCAAACTTCAATTGAATCAATGATTCAGATGCAAAAATAATAATAAAGCCATGAATACTCAAAAAAATATGTGAATGGCTTGCATACCTGAATAAATGTATTTCAAACACACATACACATGCTCATAGAGACATCTTTTATATGACAGTTATAGTAATAAAATAGCAATTATAATAAGGGGGAAGAGGAAAACTGAAAAGAATAGCAATGAAGGAACAATAGTCTTAAAATAGTTATTAAACTAGTGATAAAAAGTATGTTACTTATTTACAAGTGGACAAGAAGTCCATAAAAATAGAACAAAAAAATTCAAACACACATGGTAATTTAAGGACTCATTTAAATCAGAGCAATTAAAGATGCATTATTCTACCTTGTTGGACCTTCAACTTTTTATAATTTCTCTTAAAATTTTATATTAATTTGTGATTGTTTCTTTTTTGAGTTTTGTGAGTTCTTTCACTTGTATGGGTTGTCTGGCCATATCTCACTAGAGTTCTTGCGTGAACTTTTCCTTCATTTTCCACTTGGTTCATCCTTACTACAACTGTTTTTAAGTCACAGAACGATGTTAGCAATGTTTGTTCCATGGCAACATTTACTTAAGGAATTATGTTGTGGAAACATTTTATTTAACTCTCTGTCATTTATCTAATGTTTGAGTATTTTCCTTCTTCCTTTTAATTGCCTATATTTAGGCAAGTGGTCATGTATGTACTAGTTCCTTGGCTTCGCAAAGAACTGGACACGACTGAGTGACTATCATTGAATAGATGAGATTTTTCCAGTCTGTTGCTGTTTCAGTCATGCAGATTTATGATATACACATTTCTTTACACGTATGGAGGAATAACTTCAGGATAAACTTCAGAAATAGCTTTATTGAATAAAACAGAAAGGATAGTTGAAAAATGTTGATAGATATTGCCAAACTATCTTGCGTAAGGGCTGTACCATTTTGTACTCTCTCCAGCACTGTACAAGATTGCTTGTTTTCAGAGACCTTTATTTAAATTAATGATGCTCAAACTGGGTATTCATCTGGAAATGAAAAAATAGGCCAATAATGCATACCATATATTAGTGCAAACTTCAATTGAATCAATGATTCAGATGCAAAAATAATAATAAAGCCATGAATACTCAAAAAAATATGTGAATGGCTTGCATACCTGAATAAATGTATTTCAAACACACATACACATGCTCATAGAGACATCTTTTATATGACAGTTATAGTAATAAAATAGCAATTATAATAAGGGGGAAGAGGAAAACTGAAAAGAATAGCAATGAAGGAACAATAGTCTTAAAATAGTTATTAAACTAGTGATAAAAAGTATGTTACTTATTTACAAGTGGACAAGAAGTCCATAAAAATAGAACAAAAAAATTCAAACACACATGGTAATTTAAGGACTCATTTAAATCAGAGCAATTAAAGATGCATTATTCTACCTTGTTGGACCTTCAACTTTTTATAATTTCTCTTAAAATTTTATATTAATTTGTGATTGTTTCTTTTTTGAGTTTTGTGAGTTCTTTCACTTGTATGGGTTGTCTGGCCATATCTCACTAGAGTTCTTGCGTGAACTTTTCCTTCATTTTCCACTTGGTTCATCCTTACTACAACTGTTTTTAAGTCACAGAACGATGTTAGCAATGTTTGTTCCATGGCAACATTTACTTAAGGAATTATGTTGTGGAAACATTTTATTTAACTCTCTGTCATTTATCTAATGTTTGAGTATTTTCCTTCTTCCTTTTAATTGCCTATATTTAGGCAAGTGGTCATGTATGTACTAGTTCCTTGTTAGAATTTCCTTCTTGGCAAGCGAGAGGCATAAAGAAGAGTGATGGAGTGAATTTCTCTAGCCTTGGCAAAAGGCTTCTTTGTCACTTGGTAAGATGATTTGAGATTTCATTCAAATATAGTCTTCTGTCCAGCCATGACTGCTGCATCTCCAGATGTAAGCAGGTGCTAGAGACTTTTCCCTACCTGCCCCACACTCCTAGAGTTTCTCCCTCAGTTACTGCCTCCCATGAATACATCCAGCATGATTTTTTTCCTATTACTTTGACAGGTGTTTTTTCACTGGTACTTTCAGAGCTTTCCACTGCATTTCCCCCACCCTCTGTCTTTCTTTACTACCACACCTGCTTCTTTGGAGAAATCTGTCTAGCTCATGGCATTTCTTACTAATGATGGGAACATCACTTTTTAGAAATGATTTTTAACTGGAGATGTCTGAGATTATTAGCATTGTTGGATAATGGTAATCTCAGGGTAACTGCTTACAGAAATTCTAGCACTGCTCTCAACTAATTTTGGCTATGCTTAAAAGTATATTGTAATTTTCAGGCTTTATGTCACATAGTTGGTATGAAAATCTGCTTATGGATTTTTCCCCACTTTTAATTAGTTTCTGGATGGGAAATGGTAAGCTTCAGTACTAAGTTGCCAATATATTAATACTAGCAAACTTTCTGAGTGTTTTATTTTTAACGAGGGGCTTGAAGCCCATTTTAAAATTAAAAGTACAACATTTAATCAGCTATAAGTGATAGATTCATTCCATTCAGATACTGCTAATAGGAATATGATTTGATTAAATAGGAGAATGCAGCCTCATAAAGTAGTTCTTTAAACATGATCTAGTTAGTGTAAAAGTTATCTTCTTTATATTCTTGTCTAATCTTTATTGCAGCAGTTCAGAAAGTACTGGGACAGCTTTAGGAGGATTGATACTCTAGGGGATCTCAAGTTATATCTGAGAAGCTATTAAGTGAGACTTTTTAAAAACTTTATTTAACTCTCTGTCATTTATCTAATGTTTGAGTATTTTCCTTCTTCCTTTTAATTGCCTATATTTAGGCAAGTGGTCATGTATGTACTAGTTCCTTGTTAGAATTTCCTTCTTGGCAAGCGAGAGGCATAAAGAAGAGTGATGGAGTGAATTTCTCTAGCCTTGGCAAAAGGCTTCTTTGTCACTTGGTAAGATGATTTGAGATTTCATTCAAATATAGTCTTCTGTCCAGCCATGACTGCTGCATCTCCAGATGTAAGCAGGTGCTAGAGACTTTTCCCTACCTGCCCCACACTCCTAGAGTTTCTCCCTCAGTTACTGCCTCCCATGAATACATCCAGCATGATTTTTTTCCTATTACTTTGACAGGTGTTTTTTCACTGGTACTTTCAGAGCTTTCCACTGCATTTCCCCCACCCTCTGTCTTTCTTTACTACCACACCTGCTTCTTTGGAGAAATCTGTCTAGCTCATGGCATTTCTTACTAATGATGGGAACATCACTTTTTAGAAATGATTTTTAACTGGAGATGTCTGAGATTATTAGCATTGTTGGATAATGGTAATCTCAGGGTAACTGCTTACAGAAATTCTAGCACTGCTCTCAACTAATTTTGGCTATGCTTAAAAGTATATTGTAATTTTCAGGCTTTATGTCACATAGTTGGTATGAAAATCTGCTTATGGATTTTTCCCCACTTTTAATTAGTTTCTGGATGGGAAATGGTAAGCTTCAGTACTAAGTTGCCAATATATTAATACTAGCAAACTTTCTGAGTGTTTTATTTTTAACGAGGGGCTTGAAGCCCATTTTAAAATTAAAAGTACAACATTTAATCAGCTATAAGTGATAGATTCATTCCATTCAGATACTGCTAATAGGAATATGATTTGATTAAATAGGAGAATGCAGCCTCATAAAGTAGTTCTTTAAACATGATCTAGTTAGTGTAAAAAGTTATCTTCTTTATATTCTTGTCTAATCTTTATTGCAGCAGTTCAGAAAGTACTGGGACAGCTTTAGGAGGATTGATACTCTCTAGGGGGATCTCAAGTTATATCTGAGAAGCTATTAAGTGAGACTTTGAGTAACATGATATCATTGTAAGAAAATTATATAAAGAAATAACTCTCTGGCTTCTTCTTACTCATTGTAATTTTCCCTATAGCAAGCCTAAGCATTATGTTTCAAGTTATTATTCATTTTGCTGCTCTAGTAAAAAAAAAAAACTTTCTGGTTTTTTGATTTCAATATCATTGATACTGGCTTAATTTTGCATCATGGCTGGTGAGGTGAAGTCACTCCTTAAGTTAACTTTGCACACTTTGTATTATTAATCCATTTCTTACTTCATCCTGCTTTAAAATGTAAAAATGAAAAAAAAATGTAAAAAAGAAAATAAGGTTAAAAACTATGGTTTGATTTGCAGTCTATCACAAAAGATATTGTTTACATCTGTTTTAATATTAGTTATCACTTTAGTTTAAAGCCACAAGATCTGCCCTTGTCTTATGAGGCTGAATTCTCTAATCTTTTACTGATCACTTTTAAGAACTGCATCTCTTAGGCAATATGATGGTTCAGTTTAATAGACATAAGAGAACATGCAATATAAAGTATATTGTTTTTCATAATATCCATTAGGGGAAATCATAAAATTATTTCACTAGATGTTGTCATTTACCTAATCATTGTAGGCAAATATTTGACTTTCTTTTAGAGGTAGTTTTAACCAAAAATGGAATCCCATGCATCAATTTATAGTAAATCAACACTTCTTTTGGTTCAGTATCTATTTCTTTTTATAAAGCTGGTTGGATGAGCTAGGTTGATAGATCTCACCTGAGTGAGATACACAGGTGATTGTGCTTACGCAGGCGATTGGAGAGCTGTGGCTGGGCAACCTTAGGTGGGTCATATCAATATCCTGCCTGGAACAGATCACTACTTGTAATCTCTCATTATGCTTCAGTCTCACCAATGTGTACTCCCATGGTAGTAAACAGCAGTCAAGAAGGAAAGCAGAAGCATTCTATTAGTCAAAGTGGGTACAAAGCCATTCCAGATCCTAAGGATAGAGAAATAGGCTCCACAGTTGACAGCAAAAGCTTCAAAGTCACACTGTGGTACAAAGGTATGCCAACAAGAGAAATGCAAATAATTGAGGCCATTTGTGTAAGCAACATAGCAACCCTTTCAGTAAGGAACTATCCCAATCCCTACTCCTAGTATTTCTTTTACTTACAGTCAGCTTCCTTTTGCTTCTTGACTAGGTGCATATCCCAAGACCTGGGACAGGGTATACACAAAGCCTCAAATATTGATCAGGGCTGGACACATGACCAAAAAGCTCTCTTCTTTTTAGAATAGAAGCTGATGACATACTTGCAGAATAGAGAGGGGTTGACCAAAGGAGATATAAGTGGTAAAGGGAAAACTAAAGCTCTGATATATTATTTTAGCCCGAAGATCCAAATGTCCTCAGGTTATAATCAATCTAGATTCCTAAAAGTCATATTTACATTCCTAATAAACTCTTTTCTTGACAAAGGCAATTTAAATTAAGTTAGTTCCTGCTTTAAAATGAAGCAGCCCTGAATAATATGTCATAGATAAGCTTAAGTGATACATCTGCAAATTTAATATAGCCTGGTGTAAATTCACTTGACTATTTCTTGCCTGTTGTTGGTATTATACATTAATAATTTCTGTCTAACTGACACAGTGCTAAAATGATTTTCATAAATTAATAACTTGAGGATTATCTGCCTGTGCATTTTACTATTTTGCAGTACTTATATTCCGTAATAAAATCCTTTTAAAATCATTCATTGAATTGATCTTTTAGAGGTAGTTTTAACCAAAAATGGAATCCCATGCATCAATTTATAGTAAATCAACACTTCTTTTGGTTCAGTATCTATTTCTTTTTATAAAGCTGGTTGGATGAGCTAGGTTGATAGATCTCACCTGAGTGAGATACACAGGTGATTTGCTTACGCAGGCGATTGGAGAGCTGTGGCTGGGCAACCTTAGGTGGGTCATATCAATATCCTGCCTGGAACAGATCACTACTTGTAATCTCTCATTATGCTTCAGTCTCACCAATGTGTACTCCCATGGTAGTAAACAGCAGTCAAGAAGGAAAGCAGAAGCATTCTATTAGTCAAAGTGGGTACAAAGCCATTCCAGATCCTAAGGATAGAGAAATAGGCTCCACAGTTGACAGCAAAAGCTTCAAAGTCACACTGTGGTACAAAGGTATGCCAACAAGAGAAATGCAAATAATTGAGGCCATTTGTGTAAGCAACATAGCAACCCTTTCAGTAAGGAACTATCCCAATCCCTACTCCTAGTATTTCTTTTACTTACAGTCAGCTTCCTTTTGCTTCTTGACTAGGTGCATATCCCAAGACCTGGGACAGGGTATACACAAAGCCTCAAATATTGATCAGGGCTGGACACATGACCAAAAAGCTCTCTTCTTTTTAGAATAGAAGCTGATGACATACTTGCAGAATAGAGAGGGGTTGACCAAAGGAGATATAAGTGGTAAAGGGAAAACTAAAGCTCTGATATATTATTTTAGCCCGAAGATCCAAATGTCCTCAGGTTATAATCAATCTAGATTCCTAAAAGTCATATTTACATTCCTAATAAACTCTTTTCTTGACAAAGGCAATTTAAATTAAGTTAGTTCCTGCTTTAAAATGAAGCAGCCCTGAATAATATGTCATAGATAAGCTTAAGTGATACATCTGCAAATTTAATATAGCCTGGTGTAAATTCACTTGACTATTTCTTGCCTGTTGTTGGTATTATACATTAATAATTTCTGTCTAACTGACACAGTGCTAAAATGATTTTCATAAATTAATAACTTGAGGATTATCTGCCTGTGCATTTTACTATTTTGCAGTACTTATATTCCGTAATAAAATCCTTTTAAAATCATTCATTGAATTGATCATTTATTTTTAAGAAGTATTTATTAAGTGAAAGATACTGGATTAGCATCTGTGTTTTATGACTTAAAAAGAGAAAGTCATTTTCCTCGTGGAACGTGTATTTCTAATAACATTTAAAACCTTGAGATATTTAGATTTTCAGAAAGAATTGACCATTGCAAATCTTAATAGTATCAATGTTAAAATGCTGAAAGTTGAGTGATGCACTGTTGAAAGTTAAGTTTCAAGAAAACCTCTTCAGCTGTTTTTGAGACATGACCAGCAGAGTGAGAAAATCTATTTTATTCGTTTTTCAAAAGTTGCCCTTTTCTAATGTCAAGCTACTA
Organism: Tragulus kanchil; assembly: GCA_022376925.1. Lineage (NCBI taxonomy): Eukaryota > Metazoa > Chordata > Mammalia > Artiodactyla > Tragulidae > Tragulus > Tragulus kanchil. The sequence continues at coordinate 235,224,056 of JAIOJX010000004.1, read as the reverse complement.
CAGAATGGATGAACTTTGGATGTGTCAGTCTTGGAGTGTTATGCAATTTGTTCTGAGTATGAATTAGTCAGACTGAGCCTTTGAGTGCTTTAGAAACAAGGAAGATGAGATGAACATTTCCCAAAAGGGCAAAAATGTTCGTATGTCTGCTTAGCTCAATGTGTGCACCATTTCTTTTTCAGTAGAGAGTTTCTGGTTTTACTGTTATCTTATCTGCCAGTATATCCTAAAATATTATGGCCAGTACATAATGGACAGAAGACTTAGAATAAAGTAATGACATATTTTACTGGGTTGATTTACTACCCCAAAATGAATAACTCTCCTTCTGCAAAAGACATAAGGATGCTTTTTCTTTAGTTGTTTTGGTTGAAGTTTGTCCCAGTTTAAAATCAAATAATTCATTTATGCAATCAGCACCTCATCTGAAAACCATAAAGTCATTTGTGTGATTGTGTGAAGCATTCTCTTAGTAGTTTGTTACAGTAAATTGTAAGCACAATAAAGGACAAAAACAGCAAGGACCTAACAGAAGCAGAAAGTATTAAGAAATAGTGGCAAGAATGCACAGAATAACTGTACAAAAATTGCCTGTTGTTGGTATTATACATTAATAATTTTTCTAACTGACACAGTGCTAAAATGATTTTCATAAATTAATAACTTGAGGATTATCTGCCTGTGCATTTTACTATTTTGCAGTACTTATATTCCGTAATAAAATCCTTTTAAAATCATTCATTGAATTGATCATTTATTTTTAAGAAGTATTTATTAAGTGAAAGATACTGGATTAGCATCTGTGTTTTATGACTTAAAAGAGAAAGTCTTTTTCCCTCGTGGAACGTGTATTTCTAATAACATTTAAAACCTTGAGATATTTAGATTTTCAGAAAGAATTGACCATTGCAAATCTTAATAGTATCAATGTTAAAATGCTGAAAGTTGAGTGATGCACTGTTGAAAGTTAAGTTTCAAGAAAACCTCTTCAGCTGTTTTTGAGACATGACCAGCAGAGTGAGAAAATCTATTTTATTCGTTTTTCAAAAGTTGCCCTTTTCTAATGTCAAGCTACTACAGAATGGATGAACTTTGGATGTGTCAGTCTTGGAGTGTTATGCAATTTGTTCTGAGTATGAATTAGTCAGACTGAGCCTTTGAGTGCTTTAGAAACAAGGAAGATGAGATGAACATTTCCCAAAAGGGCAAAAATGTTCGTATGTCTGCTTAGCTCAATGTGTGCACCATTTCTTTTTCAGTAGAGAGTTTCTGGTTTTACTGTTATCTTATCTGCCAGTATATCCTAAAATATTATGGCCAGTACATAATGGACAGAAGACTTAGAATAAAGTAATGACATATTTTACTGGGTTGATTTACTACCCCAAAATGAATAACTCTCCTTCTGCAAAAGACATAAGGATGCTTTTTTCTTTAGTTGTTTTGGTTGAAGTTTGTCCCAGTTTAAAATCAAATAATTCATTTATGCAATCAGCACCTCATCTGAAAACCATAAAGTCATTTGTGTGATTGTGTGAAGCATTCTCTTAGTAGTTTGTTACAGTAAATTGTAAGCACAATAAAGGACAAAAACAGCAAGGACCTAACAGAAGCAGAAAGTATTAAGAAATAGTGGCAAGAATGCACAGAATAACTGTACAAAAAAGCTCTTAATGACCCAGGTAACTATGGTGTGACCATTCATCTAGAGCCAGAAATCCCGGAGTGTGAAATCAACTGGGCCTTAGGAAGCATTACTATGGACAAACCTAGTGGAGTTGATGGAATTCCAGATGAGCTATTTCAAATATTTAAAGATGATGCTGTTAAAATGCTACACTTACCATGCAAATTTGAAGACTCAGAAGTGGCCACAGGACTGGAAAAGGTCAGTTTTCATTCCAGTCCCAAAGAAGGCAATGTCGAAGAATTTTCAAATTACCATACAATTATACTCATTTCATATGCCAGCAAGATTATGCTCAAAATCCTTCAAGCTAGGCTTCAATAGCACACAAACCGAGAATGGCCAGGTATATAAGCTGGATTTAAAAAGAGCAGAACTACCAGAGATCAAGTTGCCAACATATGCTGGATCATAGAGAAAGCAAGGGAATTCCAGAAAAGCATGTACTTCTGCTTCATTGACTATGCCAAAGCCTTTGACTGTGTGGACCACAACAAAATGTGGAATACTCTTGAAGATATGGGAATACTAGACTACCTTACCTGTCTCCTAAGGAACCTGTATGCAGGACAAGAAGCAGAAGTTAGAACCAGACACGGTACAACAGATTGGTTCCATATTGAAAAGAGGAGTATGCTGAGTCTATATATTGTCACCCTGCTTATTTAACTTATATTCAGTGTACATCAAGAGAAATGCCAGGCTAGATGAGTCACAAGCTGGAATCAAGATTGCCAGGAGAAATATCAAGAGCCTCAGATTTGCATATTATACCACTTTAATGGCAGAAAATGAATAGGAACTAAAGAGCCTTTTGATGAAGTTGAAAGAGGAGAGTGATAAAGCTGGCTTAAAACTTAACATACAGGGCTTCCTGGTGGTCCAGGGGTAAAGAGTCCACCTTGCAGTACAAGGGCACTGGTTCCATCCTGGCCAGGGATACATGCCACAGGGCTGGTGGTCCAATTATGCAATCAGCACCTCATCTGAAAACCATAAAGTCATTTGTGTGATTGTGTGAAGCATTCTCTTAGTAGTTTGTTACAGTAAATTGTAAGCACAATAAAGGACAAAAACAGCAAGGACCTAACAGAAGCAGAAAGTATTAAGAAATAGTGGCAAGAATGCACAGAATAACTGTACAAAAAAGCTCTTAATGACCCAGGTAACTATGGTGTGACCATTCATCTAGAGCCAGAAATCCCGGAGTGTGAAATCAACTGGGCCTTAGGAAGCATTACTATGGACAAACCTAGTGGAGTTGATGGAATTCCAGATGAGCTATTTCAAATATTTAAAGATGATGCTGTTAAAATGCTACACTTACCATGCAAATTTGAAGACTCAGAAGTGGCCACAGGACTGGAAAAGGTCAGTTTTCATTCCAGTCCCAAAGAAGGCAATGTCGAAGAATTTTCAAATTACCATACAATTATACTCATTTCATATGCCAGCAAGATTATGCTCAAAATCCTTCAAGCTAGGCTTCAATAGCACACAAACCGAGAATGGCCAGGTATATAAGCTGGATTTAAAAAGAGCAGAACTACCAGAGATCAAGTTGCCAACATATGCTGGATCATAGAGAAAGCAAGGGAATTCCAGAAAAGCATGTACTTCTGCTTCATTGACTATGCCAAAGCCTTTGACTGTGTGGACCACAACAAAATGTGGAATACTCTTGAAGATATGGGAATACTAGACTACCTTACCTGTCTCCTAAGGAACCTGTATGCAGGACAAGAAGCAGAAGTTAGAACCAGACACGGTACAACAGATTGGTTCCATATTGAAAAGAGGAGTATGCTGAGTCTATATATTGTCACCCTGCTTATTTAACTTATATTCAGTGTACATCAAGAGAAATGCCAGGCTAGATGAGTCACAAGCTGGAATCAAGATTGCCAGGAGAAATATCAAGAGCCTCAGATTTGCATATTATACCACTTTAATGGCAGAAAATGAATAGGAACTAAAGAGCCTTTTGATGAAGTTGAAAGAGGAGAGTGATAAAGCTGGCTTAAAACTTAACATACAGGGCTTCCCTGGTGGTCCAGGGGGTAAAGAGTCCACCTTGCAGTACAAGGGGCACTGGTTCCATCCCTGGCCAGGGAAGATCCACATGCCACAGAGCAGCTGGACTGGTGTGTCCAATTATGAGCCAGAGCTCTGGAGCACATGCGCCCAGAGCCAGTGCTCTGTAATGTGAAAAGCCACTGCAATGGGAGGCCCATACAGACTGAAGAATAAAAATGGATGAAAATGAATAAATAACCAATAAAAGAGGCCAAAATTTTTTTAAAAAAGCAGCATAACATACAAAAAACTAACATGGCATCTGATTCTATCACTTCATGGCAAATTGATGGGAAAAAAAGTGGAAAAAGTGTCAGATTTCATTTTCTGGGGCTCAAAAGTCAATGCAGATGGCAGCTGCAGCCATGAAAAATTAAGACACTTGCTCCTTGGAAGAATAGCTATGACTAACCTAGAAAGTGTATTCAAAAGCAGAGACATCACTTTGATGACCAAAGTCCATATAGTCAAAACTATGGTTTTCCAAAGTCATATATGGATATGAGAGTTAGACCATAAAGACGGCTGAGCACCAAAGGACTGATACTTTCCATCTGTGGTGCTGGAGAAGACTCTTGAGAGTCCCTTGGACAGCAAGCAGATCAAACCAGTCAATTCTAAAAGAAATCAACGCAATGCTCATTGGAAGGACTGATGCAAAAGCGAAAACTCCAGTACTCTGTTACCTGATGTGCGGAACTGACTCATTGGGAAAGACCATGATGCTGGTAAAGTTTGAGGGCAGGAGGAGAAGGGGAAGACAGAGATGAGATGGTTGGATGGCTTCACTGACTCAATGAACATGTGTCTGAGCAAATTCAGGGGGATAGTGATGAACAGAGAAGTCTGGCATCCTGGAGGCATCATGGGGGTGCAAAACATCAGACATGACATAGTGACTGAACAACCACAACAATAGTGAATTGTATTGTCATACACATTTTTTAATGTGCAATGTATCTATGATGCAAGAAGTTCAATTTGCTTAAACAGATCTTTATTTCTCCTTAGTGTAATTTCTGTAGACTTTAGTTTGATCTTTTATTAATCTTTAAGGAACTAAAGAGCCTTTTGATGAAGTTGAAAGAGGAGAGTGATAAAGCTGGCTTAAAACTTAACATACAGGGCTTCCCTGGTGGTCCAGGGGGTAAAGAGTCCACCTTGCAGTACAAGGGGCACTGGTTCCATCCCTGGCCAGGGAAGATCCACATGCCACAGAGCAGCTGGACTGGTGTGTCCAATTATGAGCCAGAGCTCTGGAGCACATGCGCCCAGAGCCAGTGCTCTGTAATGTGAAAAGCCACTGCAATGGGAGGCCCATACAGACTGAAGAATAAAAATGGATGAAAATGAATAAATAACCAATAAAAGAGGCCAAAATTTTTTTAAAAAAGCAGCATAACATACAAAAAACTAACATGGCATCTGATTCTATCACTTCATGGCAAATTGATGGGAAAAAGTGGAAAAAGTGTCAGATTTCATTTTCTGGGGCTCAAAAGTCAATGCAGATGGCAGCTGCAGCCATGAAAAATTAAGACACTTGCTCCTTGGAAGAATAGCTATGACTAACCTAGAAAGTGTATTCAAAAGCAGAGACATCACTTTGATGACCAAAGTCCATATAGTCAAAACTATGGTTTTCCAAAGTCATATATGGATATGAGAGTTAGACCATAAAGACGGCTGAGCACCAAAGGACTGATACTTTCCATCTGTGGTGCTGGAGAAGACTCTTGAGAGTCCCTTGGACAGCAAGCAGATCAAACCAGTCAATTCTAAAAGAAATCAACGCAATGCTCATTGGAAGGACTGATGCAAAAGCGAAAACTCCAGTACTCTGTTACCTGATGTGCGGAACTGACTCATTGGGAAAGACCATGATGCTGGTAAAGTTTGAGGGCAGGAGGAGAAGGGGAAGACAGAGATGAGATGGTTGGATGGCTTCACTGACTCAATGAACATGTGTCTGAGCAAATTCAGGGGGATAGTGATGAACAGAGAAGTCTGGCATCCTGGAGGCATCATGGGGGTGCAAAACATCAGACATGACATAGTGACTGAACAACCACAACAATAGTGAATTGTATTGTCATACACATTTTTTAATGTGCAATGTATCTATGATGCAAGAAGTTCTTTTATTGAATTTTTTTTGCTTAAACAGATCTTTATTTCTCCTTAGTGTAATTTCTGTAGACTTTAGTTTGATCTTTTATTAATCTTTGAGACTTGAAACAACATTGTTTTTAATTACAGGAGTAATAAATGCAGCCAGATCGATGTTTGTAATAAGTTCATTTAAACCTTTTTAAACAAAATGCCAGTTTGTTTCTATTTCTTTAGCTCTTTAGGAGAGCAGCTGCCTTCTGTTATATAAATTAATGCACCAACTCAATTTAGATATATTTACTTTGCTCCTCTTTTAAAATCTCATAGAAAACCATTAGTGCTCTGTTGAACATACCAGTAGTTGAAGTCTTCAAATGAGTGATTCATACAATACATTGAAATTGTAATCTGAAACATCAGTTCTGTTGACTGTATACTTAACTTGATCCTACATATGGAATTACTGACCAATCTTGTGCACTGTCTGTAAAGTATTATTTGGTGAGACTCTGTTTCAAGATAAAAATCTGAAGTTCTTATTATAGTATATTTGTAAGAACATGCTATGTTTTTGAAAATTATCGCTATCATAGTTTTCAGACTTAATTTCTAGCCAGTAAGCACCATGCTGTACTTTATCAATGCATGTGTGATTGAGAATTTCCCAGTACTTTTTACTTTTCCTGAATGGTCTAAGTAGATTTTATTCAATGATATTTACTTAGTTATGCTTCATTGAAGATAATTTTCTTAGATTGAAATACAGAAAAAAAAAGGTGGTCTTTGTTGTTTTCAAATTATTCTATTGGAAGGACTGATGCAAAAGCGAAAACTCCAGTACTCTGTTACCTGATGTGCGGAACTGACTCATTGGGAAAGACCATGATGCTGGTAAAGTTTGAGGGCAGGAGGAGAAGGGGAAGACAGAGATGAGATGGTTGGATGGCTTCACTGACTCAATGAACATGTGTCTGAGCAAATTCAGGGGGATAGTGATGAACAGAGAAGTCTGGCATCCTGGAGGCATCATGGGGGTGCAAAACATCAGACATGACATAGTGACTGAACAACCACAACAATAGTGAATTGTATTGTCATACACATTTTTTAATGTGCAATGTATCTATGATGCAAGAAGTTCTTTTATTGAATTTTTTTTGCTTAAACAGATCTTTATTTCTCCTTAGTGTAATTTCTGTAGACTTTAGTTTGATCTTTTATTAATCTTTGAGACTTGAAACAACATTGTTTTTAATTACAGGAGTAATAAATGCAGCCAGATCGATGTTTGTAATAAGTTCATTTAAACCTTTTTAAACAAAATGCCAGTTTGTTTCTATTTCTTTAGCTCTTTAGGAGAGCAGCTGCCTTCTGTTATATAAATTAATGCACCAACTCAATTTAGATATATTTACTTTGCTCCTCTTTTAAAATCTCATAGAAAACCATTAGTGCTCTGTTGAACATACCAGTAGTTGAAGTCTTCAAATGAGTGATTCATACAATACATTGAAATTGTAATCTGAAACATCAGTTCTGTTGACTGTATACTTAACTTGATCCTACATATGGAATTACTGACCAATCTTGTGCACTGTCTGTAAAGTATTATTTGGTGAGACTCTGTTTCAAGATAAAAATCTGAAGTTCTTATTATAGTATATTTGTAAGAACATGCTATGTTTTTGAAAATTATCGCTATCATAGTTTTCAGACTTAATTTCTAGCCAGTAAGCACCATGCTGTACTTTATCAATGCATGTGTGATTGAGAATTTCCCAGTACTTTTTACTTTTCCTGAATGGTCTAAGTAGATTTTATTCAATGATATTTACTTAGTTATGCTTCATTGAAGATAATTTTCTTAGATTGAAATACAGAAAAAAAAAGGTGGTCTTTGTTGTTTTTCAAATTATTCTATAAAGAGAGAGATCTAGACAAATGAATAAAAATATATATGGAAAGGAACCTACAATAAAAATGCATGTTTATATGTATATGATAGTTTTAGATAGTAATAAGTGCTATTAGGAAAATTAAAGAATATAGTGTTAGTGCTTTCTCAACAATAAGTTGAAAGCAATTTAAACATAGCCATATTTATTACTTAGCATAATAATAGTAACTAACGTGTATGATGTGTTTACTATTAGTACATATATTATTCCAGATACTTTTTTCATGGATTAAATTGTATTACCAAGTCTTTATTACAGATAGAGTAACAGAACTATAAAAAGTTTAAATAAACTGCCTAAACTCTAACTAAAGAAGCTAAGAAACATCCCCAGAGTTTATGTTCTTAATAACTGCACTCTGCTGCCTCTTTCTGCTTCTTATTGTTCAGTCTTTTAATTGTATCTCTTTGCAACCCCATGGACTGCAGCCTACGAGACTCCTCTTTCCTCTGCTATCTCCACTTAGTACAGGCATAATTTATGTCGTTACAATCTCTGCCTCCCAAACCCCACCAATTGATTGTTAAGCTGCTTTTTAGGAGGGACCATGGCCAATTAATTTTCATATCATATATGTCTATTCAGTGTTCACTAAATTTAAGTTCTACTCTTGAAGAATGCATGTTGAATGTACTAATCTTGTCAAATTACACTTTGTACACATTCAGTAGGGAAAAGAGAGAAATGATTTTTCATAGTTTTAGTGCAAATATTAAAATTAGCTTTAGGTTGTTTATGCTTTCTAAGGAAAATGCTATGTACAGACTGGAGGCAAGAGGTTGTCCATTCATTCATATGCTAATCCTTTGTAGAGATACAATGAGACCTTCCCTTTGTTAGGAATCTATGAATCTCTCCTGTTACTTCATGTCTAGGTATTAACAGTCAATTTTCTTAGATTTATTTATATTCCAGTATTAATCAGAGATGCCTCACTCCCTTCCCTAGAGAAAATTGACTTACATTCCAGGGAAATACATTAGCTAATGTCTCTCTCTTTGAAAACAAGAGGATGTTCAGATTGTCAACAGCCCCTCCGTAAAACCAAGGGCTTCCTAATCTCTGACTTCGTCCTGTGTAACACATTCTCACAGTGTAAGATTCAGAACCCTTCCCTTATCATGTTGGTTTGTGGGAACTGGGGCTCGTTTAAGCAGCACAAAGATAATATTCTGTCTACTGTCATTTTTGTGAGTAATGAACTTTGTCTCACTGGCCCAGAGGTTTTTTGTTTTCTGTTGGCATATAAATAGCAAGATAATTTATCTTGCAAGTAGAATAAAAGCTCAACCTTTTGTAATTCCAGGCTTAAAACTCATTAGAAAACTTAGCATAATAATAGTAACTAACGTGTATGATGTGTTTACTATTAGTACATATATTATTCCAGATACTTTTTTCATGGATTAAATTGTATTACCAAGTCTTTATTACAGATAGAGTAACAGAACTATAAAAAGTTTAAATAAACTGCCTAAACTCTAACTAAAGAAGCTAAGAAACATCCCCAGAGTTTATGTTCTTAATAACTGCACTCTGCTGCCTCTTTCTGCTTCTTATTGTTCAGTCTTTTAATTGTATCTCTTTGCAACCCCATGGACTGCAGCCTACGAGACTCCTCTTTCCTCTGCTATCTCCACTTAGTACAGGCATAATTTATGTCGTTACAATCTCTGCCTCCCAAACCCCACCAATTGATTGTTAAGCTGTTTTTTAGGAGGGACCATGGCCAATTAATTTTCATATCATATATGTCTATTCAGTGTTCACTAAATTTAAGTTCTACTCTTGAAGAATGCATGTTGAATGTACTAATCTTGTCAAATTACACTTTGTACACATTCAGTAGGGAAAAGAGAGAAATGATTTTTCATAGTTTTAGTGCAAATATTAAAATTAGCTTTAGGTTGTTTATGCTTTCTAAGGAAAATGCTATGTACAGACTGGAGGCAAGAGGTTGTCCATTCATTCATATGCTAATCCTTTGTAGAGATACAATGAGACCTTCCCTTTGTTAGGAATCTATGAATCTCTCCTGTTACTTCATGTCTAGGTATTAACAGTCAATTTTCTTAGATTTATTTATATTCCAGTATTAATCAGAGATGCCTCACTCCCTTCCCTAGAGAAAATTGACTTACATTCCAGGGAAATACATTAGCTAATGTCTCTCTCTTTGAAAACAAGAGGATGTTCAGATTGTCAACAGCCCCTCCGTAAAACCAAGGGCTTCCTAATCTCTGACTTCGTCCTGTGTAACACATTCTCACAGTGTAAGATTCAGAACCCTTCCCTTATCATGTTGGTTTGTGGGAACTGGGGCTCGTTTAAGCAGCACAAAGATAATATTCTGTCTACTGTCATTTTTGTGAGTAATGAACTTTGTCTCACTGGCCCAGAGGTTTTATGTTTTTCTGTTGGCATATATGAAACTGTAGCAAGATAATTTATCTTGCAAGTAGAATAAAAGCTCAACCTTTTTGTAATTCCAGGCTTAAAAACTCATTAGAAAAGTCAGAAGAGGCCTGAATTCTGTAGAGTTAAAATCTGAAATTGTCCACTACGGATAGAACAAAGTATTTATATCACAAACTATGTTTTCTGCAGTTATTTACCTTATATCTAGCAGCACCTGGCTTTATTTATGCTGCAACTTTGACTTACTGAAAATGTGTTCAGACCTTCTAAAAATGTGTTCTCTCATATTTCTTCAAGTTTCCACTCTTGGCTAGCTGATAAACTAGTTTTCTTCTGAGTGTTTAAAAAAAGAGAATTTGTGCCATCTGTGAATAAAGATGATTCTTATTTTATCAAGTACTATTATTACATTATTAAAGATATCATTACTTATATCTTTTATTTGTTTTACCCTGTTGAAGTACACAGGGTATTCAATATGATGATGGATAACAATTCTGACAATGAATATCTTTCTTATTCCCAACTCCAAGGAAAGATCATTCAATTTTTACCATTCAGTTTGATATTAGCTGCAGGTTTCCCATTGATGCCCTTAATTGGCTTGAGGAAGTTAACTTCTATGCCTAGTATTTCATCCTTCTTTAAGGTCGAGGCTCTGACCAGTACCGTCTCTCCTGTCTCATTCTATTGACTGAAGCAAGTCATTTGACTGAGCTGAAGTTAAGTGAAAATATAGTCTGTTTTGTGGGAGAAACATCAGTACCATACATTTGGTTATAAGAAGGGTGAATAATTGCAATAAATAATACAATCTACTACCTACAGCAAATATTGAAATCTGCTAATAATTATTGAAACTATAGGTATTCTCTATACCATTCTGTCTAATTTTATATATACTTGAACATTTTAATAGTAAAAATTTAAAATAAAATAATTGAAAACATGTTTTCAATTAAATTTTAAAATCAGAACCCTTCCCTTATCATGTTGGTTTGTGGGAACTGGGGCTCGTTTAAGCAGCACAAAGATAATATTCTGTCTACTGTCATTTTTGTGAGTAATGAACTTTGTCTCACTGGCCCAGAGGTTTTATGTTTTTCTGTTGGCATATATGAAACTGTAGCAAGATAATTTATCTTGCAAGTAGAATAAAAGCTCAACCTTTTTGTAATTCCAGGCTTAAAAACTCATTAGAAAAGTCAGAAGAGGCCTGAATTCTGTAGAGTTAAAATCTGAAATTGTCCACTACGGATAGAACAAAGTATTTATATCACAAACTATGTTTTCTGCAGTTATTTACCTTATATCTAGCAGCACCTGGCTTTATTTATGCTGCAACTTTGACTTACTGAAAATGTGTTCAGACCTTCTAAAATGTGTTCTCTCATATTTCTTCAAGTTTCCACTCTTGGCTAGCTGATAAACTAGTTTTCTTCTGAGTGTTTAAAAAAAGAGAATTTGTGCCATCTGTGAATAAAGATGATTCTTATTTTATCAAGTACTATTATTACATTATTAAAGATATCATTACTTATATCTTTTATTTGTTTTACCCTGTTGAAGTACACAGGGTATTCAATATGATGATGGATAACAATTCTGACAATGAATATCTTTCTTATTCCCAACTCCAAGGAAAGATCATTCAATTTTTACCATTCAGTTTGATATTAGCTGCAGGTTTCCCATTGATGCCCTTAATTGGCTTGAGGAAGTTAACTTCTATGCCTAGTATTTCATCCTTCTTTAAGGTCGAGGCTCTGACCAGTACCGTCTCTCCTGTCTCATTCTATTGACTGAAGCAAGTCATTTGACTGAGCTGAAGTTAAGTGAAAATATAGTCTGTTTTGTGGGAGAAACATCAGTACCATACATTTGGTTATAAGAAGGGTGAATAATTGCAATAAATAATACAATCTACTACCTACAGCAAATATTGAAATCTGCTAATAATTATTGAAACTATAGGTATTCTCTATACCATTCTGTCTAATTTTATATATACTTGAACATTTTAATAGTAAAAAATTTAAAAATAAAATAATTGAAAACATGTTTTTCATAATCCATATAATTGTTAATATATCAAAACATTTTAGGAAATTATGAAAAAATATCCAAAATGAATATGGCAGTGATTATGAATTGCAAATTTACTATAACATATCTAAATTACCAGTAGACAATAATATCACAAGTAGCTTGATGAGCAGAAATTAATCTAAAGATGAGTAATAAAAAGTCTGTTTTTAAGGATTAAATGCTGTAAGTATATGCCAATAAAAATTAATTTAAAGCAAGATTAAATACTGCCAGAGGCAGTGATTCCAGAAAACAATATTTCCATACGTTGCTGGTGGTTGTATGAATTGTTAGTCTTTCATTTGAAAAAAATTTAAATTGAAAATTGATCCAGTTACTTCTGATAATCCCATGAAAATATAGCATCAGTAAATGCTTACTAAAGCATTATAGTGAAAGAAGAAAGATAATGCCCTTCAACTGACAAATGGTTGAGTATAGAATCATGTAGCCACTAATGAAAGAATTAATTCTATACCAGCTGACTGGGAGAGAATTCCACAGGGTATTCTTGACTGCAAAACCCAGGATGAAAATAGCCATAGATCATATTACACATTTTTTTTTAAATGAGCATTGACAAACCCTATCTATATAAATATATATATAGATGTTATTATATGATTATAATAATATAGATTGGAGAACACCTATTAAGTTATGGTCATTGGGTTGAAAGAGTGAGGAATGGGGAAAGAGTGGACATAAAAATATGCCTCTGGCAAAAATGCCATCTACTATATATTATTTTATATGTAAATTTCCATAGGTGTGTAATGGCATGTGGATTAGTGTCTTTTCTTTAGTCTCACAGTACGGGCTTCATTTTCTAAGGACAAAAAATTGTGGGAGAAACATCAGTACCATACATTTGGTTATAAGAAGGGTGAATAATTGCAATAAATAATACAATCTACTACCTACAGCAAATATTGAAATCTGCTAATAATTATTGAAACTATAGGTATTCTCTATACCATTCTGTCTAATTTTATATATACTTGAACATTTTAATAGTAAAAATTTAAAATAAAATAATTGAAAACATGTTTTTCATAATCCATATAATTGTTAATATATCAAAACATTTTAGGAAATTATGAAAAAATATCCAAAATGAATATGGCAGTGATTATGAATTGCAAATTTACTATAACATATCTAAATTACCAGTAGACAATAATATCACAAGTAGCTTGATGAGCAGAAATTAATCTAAAGATGAGTAATAAAAAGTCTGTTTTTTTAAGGATTAAATGCTGTAAGTATATGCCAATAAAAATTAATTTAAAGCAAGATTAAATACTGCCAGAGGCAGTGATTCCAGAAAACAATATTTCCATACGTTGCTGGTGGTTGTATGAATTGTTAGTCTTTCATTTGAAAAAAATTTAAATTGAAAATTGATCCAGTTACTTCTGATAATCCCATGAAAATATAGCATCAGTAAATGCTTACTAAAGCATTATAGTGAAAGAAGAAAGATAATGCCCTTCAACTGACAAATGGTTGAGTATAGAATCATGTAGCCACTAATGAAAGAATTAATTCTATACCAGCTGACTGGGAGAGAATTCCACAGGGTATTCTTGACTGCAAAACCCAGGATGAAAATAGCCATAGATCATATTACACATTTTTTTTTAAATGAGCATTGACAAACCCTATCTATATAAATATATATATAGATGTTATTATATGATTATAATAATATAGATTGGAGAACACCTATTAAGTTATGGTCATTGGGTTGAAAGAGTGAGGAATGGGGAAAGAGTGGACATAAAAATATGCCTCTGGCAAAAATGCCATCTACTATATATTATTTTATATGTAAATTTCCATAGGTGTGTAATGGCATGTGGATTAGTGTCTTTTCTTTAGTCTCACAGTACGGGGCTTCATCTTTAAAGCTAAGGACAATGAATTTTTAAGAAATCCCTAAAAAAGGGAATTAGACATATCTCCATGGGACTAACAGTGGCTAAACTGACCCTGTGTGATTTTCACCGCAGTATTCTGTATAAGAGAAGTCTTTTTATTAGGAATGAGGCCTTAAGGAAGACATTTGAAAATAAAAAAAAAGCATTTGGGAATGTCCCTGTCTTTCCCTAAACCACATTTAGGGAGACTGGGCCCCTTAGATTGTCTTGAGGTCTGAAGTGTTATCCTCTACTCATTGTTTGTCTAATGGGAACTTAAAAGACTTCTTAGTAGAACATGGAACATGCCCTCAAGGTTGGAGGCTACTAGACCTCACTCTTACCTAGGGAGGTTTGAAAGCAGAAAGAGGAAGGCCATGGGCCAAAACGTCTCTTCCACCTTATGGTGGGGCTGTGATATAGAGAGCAGCTCTGGCTTTAGTACAGGCTGAATTAAAGCAATCTTAAAAGGACTTTACCTGAAAAGGACTTAATTTGAAAAAGTATATCCCCCCGCCCCTTTCCACCCCTCTTGACCATCACACAGCACCCCTGAAGGATCCCCTTTTATGATTCGTTCTAGATCCAGCCACCTCATCAGGGCTGATTCTTCTGCATTTCTCTTTACAGGTGTGTAGTATTCCATTGTATATATGTAACAGAGCTTTTGAATCCATTCATTTGTCGATGGACATCTAGGTTGCTTCCATGACTAATCTGGGAACATGCATATCTGTAAACAACAAAACTCTGTAAACGTTAAAAGTAAAATAAAGGTTTAAAAAAAGAAAAAAAGAAAAAGTATGTGAGGGGCATATTGCCTGCTAGAGACCAAATCTGAGAGGTCTGTGTGAGAAGTCAGCAAAGTCTGAGGTCCATGCCAGGCAGTTCTGAGGTAGGGCAGGAAATGCAGGTGAGGAATCCACAAATGTGCCCTCAGAGACTGAGAAGAACAAAGGGATAGAGAGAAATTATGTTTGAACATTTAGACACTCATGGTAGGAGCTATTGGCACTCAGTAATGTTTAATAGATAGCCGCAGGGATTGGAAGACTCTTTTAAAAATTCTAATCATAGTTGAGGGAGGGCTTCCCTGATGTGTTTCAGATGGTGAAGAGCGAGACTGCAGTGCGGGAGACCTGGTTTCAACAGTTCCATCCTTGGGTTGGGAAGATTCCCTTGAAAAAGAAATGTCTAGCCATTCCAATAATCTCTACTGAAGAATCCCATGGACAGAAGACCCTGCCAGGCCACAGACCCTGGCAGATGGTCACAAAGAATTGGACACAACTGAGTCACTAACGCTTTCACATTCATAATCATAATACTGAAGGAGGAGAAAGGAGATTGAAAGAAAAGACTACATTTGCATGCTTTCTCTTTAGTGCCATTCTCTGATCTAGGGAAAGGAAAGAAACTTTACATCGAATGTAAGATAAAATACTGGCTTCACTTAGACTAGACTTTTTCATTGCCTGAAAGTTACTATTAAACTTTGAGTTCTGACCATATTGCTGACAAGGGGCAAGGAAGTGAGAACCACAAAACATTTTTTTGGGAGGGGGCGGGGGGGCCACTTCTATTGGTCCTTCATTTCTCTATTTTTCATCCATCTTTGTTCTTTGGCTCCTGTGGACCTCCTATCGCAGTGGCCTCTGTTGTCGCAGAGCACTGGCTCTGGGTGCATGTGCTCCAGAGCTCCGGCTCAGTAATTGGACACATCGGTCCAGCCGCTCCGCGGCACGTGGGATCTTCCCAGGCCAGGGATCGAACTGGCGCCCCCTGCACTGAAAGGCGGTGTCCTTACCCACTGGACCACCAGGGAAGCCCCCACAGAACTTTTAAAAAGTGAGAAATAAAACTGTTTGCTGATTGTAAGCTAAAGCTATGAGTCCAGCACATCTTTATAAAACCAGGACATTTGAGAGTTTATCTTTTGTGCTTCACATACATACATACATAGCTGTATAAAAAATTGGTCACTAAAATATTAATGCTATATCCAAGACATGGGTCTTCAGGTATTTTTATATGAAAGTACAATTCCATTCAGTTGTAACCTGAACTAGAAATTGGTGCCCATCTTTATTTAATGGAAATGCATTGTTTAGGCTTATGTCTTACTGCAACTTCTCAGACAGCAGCAAAATCCCTCGACACCCACGTGCATGCACATATGCACGTGCACACACATATGCAAACGTGCAAGGATGTAAGGAGAAAATTGCCCCAAAATGCGAGACTGCAGTGGAGACTGGTTTCAACAGTTCCATCCTTGGGTTGGGAAGATTCCCTTGAAAAAGAAATGTCTAGCCATTCCAATAATCTCTACTGAAGAATCCCATGGACAGAAGACCCTGCCAGGCCACAGACCCTGGCAGATGGTCACAAAGAATTGGACACAACTGAGTCACTAACGCTTTCACATTCATAATCATAATACTGAAGGAGGAGAAAGGAGATTGAAAGAAAAGACTACATTTGCATGCTTTCTCTTTAGTGCCATTCTCTGATCTAGGGAAAGGAAAGAAACTTTACATCGAATGTAAGATAAAATACTGGCTTCACTTAGACTAGACTTTTTCATTGCCTGAAAGTTACTATTAAACTTTGAGTTCTGACCATATTGCTGACAAGGGGCAAGGAAGTGAGAACCACAAAACATTTTTTTGGGAGGGGGCGGGGGGGCCACTTCTATTGGTCCTTCATTTCTCTATTTTTCATCCATCTTTGTTCTTTGGCTCCTGTGGACCTCCTATCGCAGTGGCCTCTGTTGTCGCAGAGCACTGGCTCTGGGTGCATGTGCTCCAGAGCTCCGGCTCAGTAATTGGACACATCGGTCCAGCCGCTCCGCGGCACGTGGGATCTTCCCAGGCCAGGGATCGAACTGGCGCCCCCTGCACTGAAAGGCGGTGTCCTTACCCACTGGACCACCAGGGAAGCCCCCACAGAACTTTTAAAAAGTGAGAAATAAAACTGTTTGCTGATTGTAAGCTAAAGCTATGAGTCCAGCACATCTTTATAAAACCAGGACATTTGAGAGTTTATCTTTTGTGCTTCACATACATACATACATAGCTGTATAAAAAATTGGTCACTAAAATATTAATGCTATATCCAAGACATGGGTCTTCAGGTATTTTTATATGAAAGTACAATTCCATTCAGTTGTAACCTGAACTAGAAATTGGTGCCCATCTTTATTTAATGGAAATGCATTGTTTAGGCTTATGTCTTACTGCAACTTCTCAGACAGCAGCAAAATCCCTCGACACCCACGTGCATGCACATATGCACGTGCACACACACATATGCAAACGTGCAAGGATGTAAGGAGAAAAATTCCCCCAGATGCTTCAACGCTAAGTTTCTGGCAAACCTTCTCTACAAAGATGCAATTTGTGTGGCTCATTAAAGTATGAGCCTCAATCAAAAATATATAAAACCTTAAGTATTCAAATATGCAGCACAATCAAGGAAGCATACTAGCTGATTGTTAAAATATGCAGCCTGTTCAGTAAATCTTATTAAAGACAATTTTTGAGACTAAAATATGTTTGAAAATTAGTAAAATATGTGGTTTCAGCTGTCAAGTATAATAAAATATTTCAAAAGATACAAGAACTTGTTGTGATGAAAGATAGAAAATATTCAGACTCTGCAAGTGACAGACGCCTGCACTAGGCCCATGGTAGTGGGTTCCAAGAGTGAAAAATGAGTTTCCCTACATCACAGCTCTACCTTTGAAAATCTCAGAAAACCAGAGCATGGAATGGTGAATAGTATATGGTGAGATTAGTCCTTCCTTCCCTAGAAGGACAGTATCTTCTTAGTCTTCTGGAAAAGATGTAAAGGGCCCAGGGGATAGTAACGAAGACAGAGAAAAGGAGGTCTTTTTTGCAAAATCGGCAGAAATTGCCTTCTTATCTTCCAACAAACTATTGTGAGGGAAAAGTGTCAGTTTAGCAAAGTTTTTCTTTAAAACCAATTCCTTATTTTGTACATTAATTTTTAAAACACCTTTTCTCCTGCAAAGAATGCATTGCTATATTGTGGTTAACCCTTATATTATGAAGTATTTTTATGTTACATTAGTCATCTTATGTACCTTTATTTAATAAGAGAAAGGACATTTAAGAATATTTGCACAGCCTCTTTTTTTGGTGAATTCAGCTTGTGATACGAAAGGATATGTGTGGTTTCACATAAGCAGGCACTATACAGCCTTTCCATAAACATGCAGATGGTTAGTTGGTAATATCAAGTAATTTTTTGCACAGATGGAGGAATAAAAATGATTAGTGGAAATTACAGAGGGAGACTTGTTCAGATCATGGCAAATAGAACAGTGTAGGATTTACGGTTTATATTTGCAAGCTGAAATAGGACAAAACGAAATTGGCTTACCACAAACCTTTAATCAATTCAGCAATCAGTAACCACAAGTCTAATAACATATTAAATGTATGGTCATTTTAGAAATACTTGAAAGGCTATAGTTTATAGCATTCTTCTTACTCAGGCTCTCCACTCAACTGATTGTGAATACATTTATTAGAAATCATATTCACTCAGCAATAATAGTTTGGCTTAGAAACACATTTGGGAAAGTTTACTCATTTTAAGTTTTCTAGTTCTGTCCTTATTGGTTAAGCTATGCAACTTTTCATGACTATGTAAAGACGATGATGGCATTTATGTAAAATAAGCAAACAGATGAAAATCTTACAGCTACATCTGTGAGAATTCTTGGTTTTTCTCAGGTCAAAGCATACCTGAGTTCTTTTGATCTTGCATTCTAAAAAGTGAGCATGTTGATTTTGTGTATTTCTTTCTCATTTACTCCTGAGATTTAAATTCCAGGTTATTTAATATGTTGAGAAAAAAAGACCATTTCTTTTATATAGAGAGAATCACCATCTTGGAAGACAATTTAGAAAATGACTCAACCACTTTTCTAAAATATTTGTTTTAAATGTAAAGGTCAATGGACTTCATTTAGAAAATTATTAATATATTGTTATTGGTACCTTTTTTAAGAAAAATGAGATCAATTTTTAAACTCAATGTAAATGTGAGTTGATTTTGCCCATTTTAGGCTATTGATTTCTATTTTATTAAAACAATTTTTATATTTAAAGTTTTAGTTCAGTTTCAGTATACTTTATGACATTATGATGTATGTAGAGTTTCTGAGAATTTTTATTTAAGGTCTTTCAAAAAGTAATTTAAACACCCACCCACAAAGACACACACAGTGATGACAAAAGTGTAGCATACCTCGATCTAGACTCTTAAGAAATGTTCAGGCAGGCTTCCCTGGTAGTCCAGTGGGTAAGGACACTGTCTTGCAGTGCAAGGGGCACCAGTCGCCACGAAGCAGCTGGACCGATGTGCCCAACTACCGAGCCGAAGCTCTGGGGCGCATGCGCCCAGAGCTGGTGCTCGGCAATGAGAGAGGCCACTGCAATGGGAGGCCCACACAGGTCAAAGAACAAAGATGGATGAAAATAAATAAATGAAAAACCAATAGAAGTGTCCAAAAGAAATGTTTAGGCTATATATGAAGAAAACCATAGCATCCTCTATAGGCACATGCAAATGAAGTTTTGTGTGTTTTGAAATGATGTTTTATAGTTAGAGACATGCATTGTCTTAGGATGACACTATAAAGATGTCAGATTTCTTTAAATTTTTTTTCAGATTCAGTGCAATTCCAATTTCAGTTCTAATGGGATTATGTAAAACTTGGTTACATTGTTCAAAAGATCATCTGCGAGAATATAAAGGCAAGAGATTATTAGAAACATCCAGAAAACAAAACAGGGCTGGGTTATGTCTTTTCAGAATTAAATGTATTAGGGAAATATAGTAAAAATAAATGTATAATACTGTTTTAAAAAATAGACATATTAATCTATGAGCCACAGCAAAGAATCAAAAAATAAATAGGAATAAATATGAGAATTTACTATATGATAATATCTGAAAAAATTCATTAAACATAATTGATTTATAAAGGAAAAAATGATGGTTTTACATTCAACATTTTAGTGTTAAGTGTCTGCTACATGCCAGAACCTGCTTCAGTTGCTAGAGCCAGAAAGCTATAGAGACAATGTCTACACCCTTGTAGAGTGTAAATACTGGGAGGGGAAGACAGACAATAAATACTAAGTCAATTTATGGTGTATCCAGTAGTAAAGGCCATGAAACAAAGAATAAGTGAGGCAAAATGTGATTAGAAGAGAGTTGTGTTATTTTATAGAAGGTGGCCAGGGAAGTTTCCTTTCAAGTGACATTTGTGCAAATTAATATGATACTTTTGTATAAAAGATTGGCCAAGATGAAGCAAAGAGACAACATTAGCATAAGGGTATAGGGAAAGAGAGAGTTTTATGTGCTCTTGGTGAACATGGAGATTGATAACGGCCTTTTTGCTGTGCATTTTGGCAATATGTATAAAATCTCTTTCATTAAGGAGGTAATCCAACAATGGCAACAATTCATATTGAAGCACTATTTATATTGACATAAAAAAAGGAAATAACCTCAAATTTGTTAAATGGTAGTGGTAAAAGAAAATTATGGTTTATCCAAACAAGGAAATGGTATGCACTCATGGAAAGACAGATAAAATGCTTTGCTTAATAAAAATGTTATAAAATTGGAAGTACAGTGTAACTCTATGAATACAAAGTTGTTGTCAATTTGCATTTCACTCTCTGTCTCTCTCTCTCACACACACACATACACACCTGAAAGGTCATTCCTCAAAATATTAACATGGATTGTCAAAGAGAGATGGGATTTTGAGTGTTTTTTTTTTTAATCTTATTTAATTTTTTATTGTCTGCATTATTTAGAGTCACCACATATTACTTTTATAATGTTTATGTAGTAAAGTTATTTTTCTGTTTTGAAACACTCATAAATAAAGGTTATGTAGTAGTTACAAAGAAGTTACCATAATGGTGATACAGGTTAATTCAATGTAATTTTAAAAATAAATTTCAAGCAAACACTTAAAGTGAAGTAGAATATGAACTGAGAACAATGCTATGTTTTGTGAATGAGACAAAAATGGTCCACTTTAAGGTCAAGTATATATGAGACAGTTCATTTTCTCTCCAGATTGCCTTAAGATAGGAAGAAAGGAAAGTATTCCAAGGAAATGGAGTTGAAGACCTCTGAGTCACTAATCAAATAGTCTATATAAAGAAGGACAATAACGTGAATAAATCCTAAAGCAGGGAAGGTCTTAGGTTGACATACTGAAGAAACAGATTCCCTTTCTTCCCAATGCCTTCTCTTCTGCTCTGGTACCATCTTTCGACTTGAATAAATACTAAGTCAATTTATGGTGTATCCAGTAGTAAAGGCCATGAAACAAAGAATAAGTGAGGCAAAATGTGATTAGAAGAGAGTTGTGTTATTTTATAGAAGGTGGCCAGGGAAGTTTCCTTTCAAGTGACATTTGTGCAAATTAATATGATACTTTTGTATAAAAGATTGGCCAAGATGAAGCAAAGAGACAACATTAGCATAAGGGTATAGGGAAAGAGAGAGTTTTATGTGCTCTTGGTGAACATGGAGATTGATAACGGCCTTTTTGCTGTGCATTTTGGCAATATGTATAAAATCTCTTTCATTAAGGAGGTAATCCAACAATGGCAACAATTCATATTGAAGCACTATTTATATTGACATAAAAAAAGGAAATAACCTCAAATTTGTTAAATGGTAGTGGTAAAAGAAAATTATGGTTTATCCAAACAAGGAAATGGTATGCACTCATGGAAAGACAGATAAAATGCTTTGCTTAATAAAAATGTTATAAAATTGGAAGTACAGTGTAACTCTATGAATACAAAGTTGTTGTCAATTTGCATTTCACTCTCTGTCTCTCTCTCTCACACACACATACACACCTGAAAGGTCATTCCTCAAAATATTAACATGGATTGTCAAAGAGAGATGGGATTTTGAGTGTTTTTTTTTTTAATCTTATTTAATTTTTTATTGTCTGCATTATTTAGAGTCACCACATATTACTTTTATAATGTTTATGTAGTAAAGTTATTTTTCTGTTTTGAAACACTCATAAATAAAGGTTATGTAGTAGTTACAAAGAAGTTACCATAATGGTGATACAGGTTAATTCAATGTAATTTTAAAAATAAATTTCAAGCAAACACTTAAAGTGAAGTAGAATATGAACTGAGAACAATGCTATGTTTTGTGAATGAGACAAAAATGGTCCACTTTAAGGTCAAGTATATATGAGACAGTTCATTTTCTCTCCAGATTGCCTTAAGATAGGAAGAAAGGAAAGTATTCCAAGGAAATGGAGTTGAAGACCTCTGAGTCACTAATCAAATAGTCTATATAAAGAAGGACAATAACGTGAATAAATCCTAAAGCAGGGAAGGTCTTAGGTTGACATACTGAAGAAACAGATTCCCTTTCTTCCCAATGCCTTCTCTTCTGCTCTGGTACCATCTTTCGACTTGAATAGGCAGGCACTGAATTAATAAACAGAAATCTCTTTGAAAAAACTTCATTGAGTTCTTCTTGAAACACACAGTGATAGTGAATGTTTCTATGAGTGAAATTATCAAGGATAAAAAAGAAAAATAACAAAGATTTAAAATGAAGTTTTTAAAAAGTCTGTAATGTTTTAGTCTTAAATGCTATTAAGCAATACCAGTTCATTGTTTAATAGCAACTAATTTATCCTTGTTGGGGACTATGTTCTATTTTAACCATTATAGTTTCTATTTTTTGTTTGTTTTATAATCAGTATAACAGTACGTATTCTGGCTATTTGAAACACAAGAAATCATGGCCCCCACTCCAGATCTGTTTCTCTCTCTTTTATTCTTTCCAAGATAGACATTTTCACAATCTAAAGTCTCTGTCAGACCAAAAACTCAAGTGTCATCTTTAATCCTTTCCTATCTCTTAACCCAATGCAGTATCTGTCACTGAAGCTTATTGATTTCCTTTAATGTGTTTAAAATATATCCTCTTTTTTCCATCGCTGTCACTACCTTAGCTCAGATTTTTATGATTTCTCACCTGGATTGTTGCACAGTCTCAAAACTCTTCCCTTTAGCTTCCCTTTTCTTGTTCTCTGCAATCCATCTAACACTTTGCTGTCAATAGTGTTTCTTAAGCATAAATTGAATCTATTTCACTTTGATGATTAAAAGCATTGAACAGTGTTCTCTTTTTTTTCCCCCCCCAATTTTCCATCCCTTTTAACACATTAGTTGCTGTTTTAAGTTTTGTTTTGCAAAATCTGTCAACACACCTTTAGTTAGAATATGAACTGAGAACAATGCTATGTTTTGTGAATGAGACAAATGGTCCACTTTAAGGTCAAGTATATATGAACAGTTCATTTTCTCTCCAGATTGCCTTAAGATAGGAAGAAAGGAAAGTATTCCAAGGAAATGGAGTTGAAGACCTCTGAGTCACTAATCAAATAGTCTATATAAAGAAGGACAATAACGTGAATAAATCCTAAAGCAGGGAAGGTCTTAGGTTGACATACTGAAGAAACAGATTCCCTTTCTTCCCAATGCCTTCTCTTCTGCTCTGGTACCATCTTTCGACTTGAATAGGCAGGCACTGAATTAATAAACAGAAATCTCTTTGAAAAAACTTCATTGAGTTCTTCTTGAAACACACAGTGATAGTGAATGTTTCTATGAGTGAAATTATCAAGGATAAAAAAGAAAAATAACAAAGATTTAAAATGAAGTTTTTAAAAGTCTGTAATGTTTTAGTCTTAAATGCTATTAAGCAATACCAGTTCATTGTTTAATAGCAACTAATTTATCCTTGTTGGGGACTATGTTCTATTTTAACCATTATAGTTTCTATTTTTTGTTTGTTTTATAATCAGTATAACAGTACGTATTCTGGCTATTTGAAACACAAGAAATCATGGCCCCCACTCCAGATCTGTTTCTCTCTCTTTGTTCTTTCCAAGATAGACATTTTCACAATCTAAAGTCTCTGTCAGACCAAAAACTCAAGTGTCATCTTTAATCCTTTCCTATCTCTTAACCCAATGCAGTATCTGTCACTGAAGCTTATTGATTTCCTTTAATGTGTTTAAAATATATCCTCTTTTTTCCATCGCTGTCACTACCTTAGCTCAGATTTTTATGATTTCTCACCTGGATTGTTGCACAGTCTCAAAACTCTTCCCTTTAGCTTCCCTTTTCTTGTTCTCTGCAATCCATCTAACACTTTGCTGTCAATAGTGTTTCTTAAGCATAAATTGAATCTATTTCACTTTGATGATTAAAAGCATTGAACAGTGTCCTCAAATCTAAAAAGTTGTAGATGATCTATCCACTACATTCCTTCCACTTTCTTCCCTATCAGAACCTGATATGATCACATTTCAGTCATGCTGAAATATGTGTAATTTCTGGAGTATGTTTATGCTTCTATGCTTTTGCACAAGATATTCTCTGTCAAACACACCTTTACTTCCTTCAAAAGTCTCACCAGCCCTACTATTATTGTTTTTATATAAAGTTAGTGTTTTAGTAGTTCTTTAAAATTCAACTCAGATATAACTGTCTCTGAGAAACTTTTTCTTTGTAATTGATTATGAGATACATGAGCACAGCAACTGTAGTTACTAATATCACAGAGCTGAAATTATGTGCTCATTTGTCAACTTCCTCAACTTACAGATCCTGATTTTTTCTTTTCTTTTTTTTCCCTGATTTTTGTTTTTCCAGAATCTTACAGCCTGACTGTGGTCAGTAAATGTTTTTTGAATATGGAAACTGGAGATAACATATCTTATCTATTTGAATCTATCAAACCCTATCAAAAAGCTATACTTAGGGCATTGGAAGAGTGATAGCCTTTTTTGAAAGCTCTTTTGTGTAAGAATTCCTAGCATTTCTAAGAAAACATAACATCATTTTCTTAAAATTATACATTAATAGCTACTTTTCAACTGAAGTTTGATCATAATATTATAAACATGATCCTTATACTGTAATTTCTATAAATTTTTATGGAGGTGAACAACTATTGATTCTCCATGTATGAATTACTTGTCTGCTCTGTGTCAGGTGTTAGACTAGGGTAAAATCTAAAGTAGAAGAAAAATAGCACATTTATTTTCTATCCTTATGGGTCTATTTGTCTTCACCTTCTGTATTGTGTAAAAAACAATATAGTAAGCCTAAAGTCTCTTCCCTGCATAGAAATATAGGAAGCCTGTAAAAAAGAAACAGACTAGTAGGTTAGACAGAAAGATTAGGGAAAGTGCTAAAAAATAAGGATTGTTATAATCTAACAACTTATCCAGTTGACTAGCCTGCTTCTTTATGTGATATTTAAGCTTTTTAAGAAAGGGTGAGTAACTGTCAAACTTGTGTGCTATTTCATAATATAGAACGACTTATGATTGTGACTTACAGATGTTTATACCAGCAAGATTGTTGCAATATAGAAAGCAGGGTAATATTTGGCATGGGCCTTGATGGAGAATATTATTCTTGGCAGGCAAATAGAAGGAAGAATACCTGTCTTAGTGAAGGCGCAAAAGTGGCAAAATGAGACAGTGAATACATTTATCTAGCTTGAGAAGGAATTTAGAGTAAGAGAAGAACTTGCTTAGCTTTGGAAAAGCAAGGGAGATAGATTAACCAGACCCTTGAGTGGCAGTTTAAGAAGCTTGAAATTTATTCTTTTAGGAGATGAGTAAATGCCATTTTTATTCTGGAAATGACACTTAAAATAGTGACCTAGCACGATTGTTCTGGCTGGGGATTACAAAACGCATTGAAGGGAGAAAAACCTCCTGTGGTGAGGGAGGAATTCATAAAAGATATGCTCCTGGAAGTGGAAAATATAAAAGATACAGAAATTTAAATTTAACCATTTTACTGAATAGAATATACTCTAGTGTGTATTTCATGTCTACTTACCCTGTCTCTCTTGCAAAAATCAACAAATTCAGACAAGCTAGTGGTCTCAAGCATTTGGATGTTTGGATGTTTCAGGAGGCATCCAGGGGATTAACACAAATGCTCAGTTTTCGTGAAGTCAATTTGTAATTTGACAGACCCAGTTTACAGCCATGTCTTTTGCTTGTCATCTTCTGGAAAGTAATCAAGAAAATAAAAGTGACCTGGACAAACTAAATTAGCTTTGCATTTCAAGGTAATTAAGAAAAGGAATAGACTAGGGTAAAATCTAAAGTAGAAGAAAAATAGCACATTTATTTTCTATCCTTATGGGTCTATTTGTCTTCACCTTCTGTATTGTGTAAAAAACAATATAGTAAGCCTAAAGTCTCTTCCCTGCATAGAAATATAGGAAGCCTGTAAAAAAGAAACAGACTAGTAGGTTAGACAGAAAGATTAGGGAAAGTGCTAAAAAATAAGGATTGTTATAATCTAACAACTTATCCAGTTGACTAGCCTGCTTCTTTATGTGATATTTAAGCTTTTTAAGAAAGGGTGAGTAACTGTCAAACTTGTGTGCTATTTCATAATATAGAACGACTTATGATTGTGACTTACAGATGTTTATACCAGCAAGATTGTTGCAATATAGAAAGCAGGGTAATATTTGGCATGGGCCTTGATGGAGAATATTATTCTTGGCAGGCAAATAGAAGGAAGAATACCTGTCTTAGTGAAGGCGCAAAAGTGGCAAAATGAGACAGTGAATACATTTATCTAGCTTGAGAAGGAATTTAGAGTAAGAGAAGAACTTGCTTAGCTTTGGAAAAGCAAGGGAGATAGATTAACCAGACCCTTGAGTGGCAGTTTAAGAAGCTTGAAATTTATTCTTTTAGGAGATGAGTAAATGCCATTTTTATTCTGGAAATGACACTTAAAATAGTGACCTAGCACGATTGTTCTGGCTGGGGATTACAAAACGCATTGAAGGGAGAAAAACCTCCTGTGGTGAGGGAGGAATTCATAAAAGATATGCTCCTGGAAGTGGAAAATATAAAAGATACAGAAATTTAAATTTAACCATTTTACTGAATAGAATATACTCTAGTGTGTATTTCATGTCTACTTACCCTGTCTCTCTTGCAAAAATCAACAAATTCAGACAAGCTAGTGGTCTCAAGCATTTGGATGTTTGGATGTTTCAGGAGGCATCCAGGGGATTAACACAAATGCTCAGTTTTCGTGAAGTCAATTTGTAATTTGACAGACCCAGTTTACAGCCATGTCTTTTGCTTGTCATCTTCTGGAAAGTAATCAAGAAAATAAAAGTGACCTGGACAAACTAAATTAGCTGATTTAAGGAAAATGAGGAAAGGGAAAAATAGAATCTAGTTTGGGATTAAGCATCCTACTTTTGTACACTTGATACAAACTGAAGAAGTTTTTTTCAAGTGCATTAGCATCAATGCTTTATCACTCAGGGCAATTGATGGAATAAATGTGAAATTGAAACTGGCATTGAAGCCAATGAATGCAAGTATGAAAGTCTATGGCATTCAAAATAAATAAAATAATGAAGAAATGAGTCTTTTGGAAATTGTAGAGAGGTGGAAAATAGAGAGTGTGGAAAGCAAGCTGTCATTTTCAATTCAGACTACATTCACATGAGAAGAATTTCTGTCAGGTTACATAAAGATGGTTTTCTAGATAGGTATGTCACCCAGGTGTGAGAAGTGTATCCTGCTGTGTTATTAGGAATGGTTTCCTGGTAGGGAATACCTCCTACTGTTAGACATAATGATCAATCTGCCTTACTATAACAATATAATTTTAATTTAGTCCTTGGGCCAGATTTCAGTTGGGCACGTAAGACCCTGTTGTAATGTTAGTTTGTATGTACTGTATGAGAGTGTTTCCTTTCCCATACGTGCTGCTGCAACAGAGGAAAACACAATCCCCAATTCCTATTTCACTGCCATATCTGATTTTCTTGCCTTTGCCTACAGTTTTGTTGTTGCTGTTGTTGATTTACTGACTGTTTACTTCTCTGACTTTAACATAGCCATCCCCTTCAGAAATTCAGCATCTCAAAGATGCTAAAGATTTCATCATTACACAATGAAAAGGAAAAAATCTTTTAACATAGACTGAGAAAAGGTAACTGTCTTAGTTCATTGGAGCTGTTACAGCGAAAGTGCCATGCACTGGGTGGCTTATAAATAATAGAAATTTATGTCTCATGGTTCTAAAACCTGGGAAGTCCAAGATAAAGGTGCTAACAGATTTGAAGTCTGTGAAGGCTGGTTTCCTCACCAATTAGTTTAGTCACTCAATCCTGTTCAACTCTTTGTGACCCCATGGGCAGCAGCATGCCAGGCTTCCCTGTCCTTCACCATCTCCTGGATCTTGCTCAAAGTCATGTCCATTGATGCCATCCAGCCGTCTCATCCTCTGTCATCCCCTTCTCCTCTGCCTTCTATTTTTCCCAACATCAGAGTTTTTCCAGTAAGTTGTCTCTTCACATCATGTGGCCAAAGTATTGGAGCTTTAGCTTCAGCATCATTCCTTCCAATGAATATTCAGGGTTGATTTTCTTTAGGATTGACTAGTTTGATCTTCTTGCAGTCCAAGAATTCTCAAGAGCCTTCTCCAGTACCATAGTTCAATGGCATCAGTTCTTCGTAGCTCAGCCTTTACATCCATACATGACTACTGGAAAAACCAGAGCTTTGACTATACAGACTTTTGTCAGCAAAGTGATGTCTCTGCTTTTGAATACACTTTTTAGGTTTGTCATTGCTTTTCTTCCAAGGAACAAAAGCCCTTTAAGTTCATGGCTGCAATCGCCATCCACAGTGATTTAGGAGCCCAAGAAAATAAAATCTGTCACTGTTTCCAATGTTTGCCCATCTGTTTGCCATGAGGTGATGGGACCAGATGCCATGATCTTCATTTTTTGAATGTTGAGCTTTAAGCCACCTTTTTCACTCTCCTCTTTCACTTTTATCAAGAGGTTATTTGGTTCCTTTTTGCTTTCTACCATGAGAGTGGTATCATCTATGCATACCTGAGGTTATTGATATTTATCGTGGAAATCTTGATTCCACCTTGTGCTTCATCCCCTGGCATTTTACATGATATGCTCTGCATATAAACTAAATAAGCAGGATGACAATATACAACCTTGATGTACTCCCTTCCCAATTTGCAACCAGTCCATTGGTTCATGTCCATTTCTAACTGTTGCTTCTTGT
This sequence comes from Tragulus kanchil, assembly GCA_022376925.1. Lineage (NCBI taxonomy): Eukaryota > Metazoa > Chordata > Mammalia > Artiodactyla > Tragulidae > Tragulus > Tragulus kanchil. The sequence goes on along the minus strand of JAIOJX010000004.1, from coordinate 235,194,593 downwards.
CCTGCATACAGTTTTCACAGAAGGCAGGTAAAGTGGTCTGTTATTCCCATCTCCGTCAGAATTTTCCACAGTTTGTTGTAATCCTCATAGTCAAAGGCCTTAGAGTAGTCAATGAAGCAGAATTAGATGTTTTTCTGGAATTCCCTTGCTTTTTCAATTATCCAACAGACGTTGGCAATTTTATCTCTGGTTTCTCTACCTTTTCCAAATCCAGCTTATACATCTGGAAGTTCTTGGTCCATGTACAATGGAAGCCTAGTTTGGAGGATTTTAAGCATTACTTTGCTAGCGTGTGAAATGAATGCAATGGTTCAGGAGTTTGGACATACTTTCACATTGCCTTTCTTTGGAATTGGAATAAAAACTGACCTTTTCAGTTTTTTAGCCACTCCTGAGATTTCCAAATTTGCTGGCATATTGAATGCAGCACTTTAACAGCATCATCTCTTAATATTTGAAATAGCTCAGCTGGAGCTCCATCCATTTCACTAGCTTTGTTCATAGTAATGCTTCCTAGGGTGCACTAGACTTTGCACTCTAAGATGTCTGGCTCTAGGTGAGTGATCACTCCATCCTAGTCATCCATCTCACTACCATCTTTTGTGTATGTTCTTCTATGTATTTGTTCCACCTCTTCTTAAAATCTTCTGCTTCTGTTAGGTTCATTCTATTTATGTTCTTTACTGTGCCTATCTTTGCATGAAATATTCCCTTGGTATCCCTAATCTTCTTGTTGAGATCTCTAATCTTTCTCCATTCTTTTGTTTTCCTCTATTTCTTTGCATTCTTCACTTAGGAATGCTTTCTTATATCTCCTTGCTATTCTCTGGAACTCTTCATACAGATGGGTGTATATTTATTTTTCTCCTTTGCCTTTTTTATCTCTTCTTTTCTCACTATTTTAACTTCGCAAACAACCATTTGGTTCCTTTTGCTTTCTACCATGAGAGTGGTAATTTCATTTTTATGCATACCTGAGGTTATTGATATTTATCGTGGAAATCTTGATTCCACCTTGTGCTTCATCCCCTGGCATTTTACATGATATGCTCTGCATATAAACTAAATAAGCAGGATGACAATATACAACCTTGATGTACTCCCTTCCCAATTTGCAACCAGTCCATTGGTTCATGTCCATTTCTAACTGTTGCTTCTTGTCCTGCATACAGTTTTCACAGAAGGCAGGTAAAGTGGTCTGTTATTCCCATCTCCGTCAGAATTTTCCACAGTTTGTTGTAATCCTCATAGTCAAAGGCCTTAGAGTAGTCAATGAAGCAGAATTAGATGTTTTTCTGGAATTCCCTTGCTTTTTCAATTATCCAACAGACGTTGGCAATTTTATCTCTGGTTTCTCTACCTTTTCCAAATCCAGCTTATACATCTGGAAGTTCTTGGTCCATGTACAATGGAAGCCTAGTTTGGAGGATTTTAAGCATTACTTTGCTAGCGTGTGAAATGAATGCAATGGTTCAGGAGTTTGGACATACTTTCACATTGCCTTTCTTTGGAATTGGAATAAAAACTGACCTTTTCAGTTTTTTAGCCACTCCTGAGATTTCCAAATTTGCTGGCATATTGAATGCAGCACTTTAACAGCATCATCTCTTAATATTTGAAATAGCTCAGCTGGAGCTCCATCCATTTCACTAGCTTTGTTCATAGTAATGCTTCCTAGGGTGCACTAGACTTTGCACTCTAAGATGTCTGGCTCTAGGTGAGTGATCACTCCATCCTAGTCATCCATCTCACTACCATCTTTTGTGTATGTTCTTCTATGTATTTGTTCCACCTCTTCTTAAAATCTTCTGCTTCTGTTAGGTTCATTCTATTTATGTTCTTTACTGTGCCTATCTTTGCATGAAATATTCCCTTGGTATCCCTAATCTTCTTGTTGAGATCTCTAATCTTTCTCCATTCTTTTGTTTTCCTCTATTTCTTTGCATTCTTCACTTAGGAATGCTTTCTTATATCTCCTTGCTATTCTCTGGAACTCTTCATACAGATGGGTGTATATTTATTTTTCTCCTTTGCCTTTTTTATCTCTTCTTTTCTCAACTATTTGTAAGGCTTCGGCAAACAACCATTTTTCCGTTTTGCATTTCTTTGGGGATGGGGTGATGGTTTTGATCACTGCCTGTTCAGTGTAATGAACCTCCATTCATAGTTCTTCCACTCTACCAGTTCTAATTCCTTGAATCAAATTGTCACTTCCACTGTATAAAATTGTATGGGATTTTATTTAGGTCATACCTGAGTGGCATAGGAAATCAACCCTGAATATTCATTGGAAGAGCTAATGCTGAAGCTGAAGCTCCAATAGCTTGGCCATCTGATGTGAAGAGTCGACTCACTGGAAAAGACCCTGATGCAGGGAAAGATTCAGGGCAGGAGGAGAAGAGGGTGACAGAGCATGAGGTGGTTGGATGGCAACACTGACTCAACTCAAACTCAATTGACATGAGTTTGAGGAAAATCTGGGAGACAGTGAAGGACAGGAAAGCCTAGAATGCCACATTCCATGGGTTCGCAAAGAATTGGGCATGACAGCAAGCGAACAACAATTTTAGTAGCTGGAATTACTGTAACTGAAAGAACCAGTGGAACATATTTGCCCCTGCGCTGTTGAGAGAGGCTGACCTTCAATACCCCCTGATGGAGATCAGGGTGGGGTAGAGGCACTGTGCTCCAAGGAATCTGGTGGGGCAGGTCTTTATTTAAGGGACAGATTTTATTATCTCAGTGGGTCCTCCATTTCACTAGCTTTGTTCATAGTAATGCTTCCTAGGGTGCACTAGACTTTGCACTCTAAGATGTCTGGCTCTAGGTGAGTGATCACTCCATCCTAGTCATCCATCTCACTACCATCTTTTGTGTATGTTCTTCTATGTATTTGTTCCACCTCTTCTTAAAATCTTCTGCTTCTGTTAGGTTCATTCTATTTATGTTCTTTACTGTGCCTATCTTTGCATGAAATATTCCCTTGGTATCCCTAATCTTCTTGTTGAGATCTCTAATCTTTCTCCATTCTTTTGTTTTCCTCTATTTCTTTGCATTCTTCACTTAGGAATGCTTTCTTATATCTCCTTGCTATTCTCTGGAACTCTTCATACAGATGGGTGTATATTTATTTTTCTCCTTTGCCTTTTTTATCTCTTCTTTTCTCAACTATTTGTAAGGCTTCGGCAAACAACCATTTTTCCGTTTTGCATTTCTTTGGGGATGGGGTGATGGTTTTGATCACTGCCTGTTCAGTGTAATGAACCTCCATTCATAGTTCTTCCACTCTACCAGTTCTAATTCCTTGAATCAAATTGTCACTTCCACTGTATAAAATTGTATGGGATTTTATTTAGGTCATACCTGAGTGGCATAGGAAATCAACCCTGAATATTCATTGGAAGAGCTAATGCTGAAGCTGAAGCTCCAATAGCTTGGCCATCTGATGTGAAGAGTCGACTCACTGGAAAAGACCCTGATGCAGGGAAAGATTCAGGGCAGGAGGAGAAGAGGGTGACAGAGCATGAGGTGGTTGGATGGCAACACTGACTCAACTCAAACTCAATTGACATGAGTTTGAGGAAAATCTGGGAGACAGTGAAGGACAGGAAAGCCTAGAATGCCACATTCCATGGGTTCGCAAAGAATTGGGCATGACAGCAAGCGAACAACAATTTTTAGTAGCTGGAATTACTGTAAATGAAAGAACCAGTGGAACATATTTGACCCTGCGCTGTTGAGAGAGGCTGACCTTCAATACCCCCTGATGGAGATCAGGGTGGGGTAGAGGCACTGTGCTCCAAGGAATCTGGTGGGGCAGGTCTTTATTTAAGGGACAGATTTTATTATCTCAGTCCTTGCATCTCCTCATATTTAGAAAAACACCAAATCTCCTTATGGTGATATGAGATCCTTGTGACTAACTGAAGAACCTTTGTAAAATGACTGTTTAATAATATTGAACTCCTTCTCAAAATCTTATATATTGAACTTCCTCCTGCTGCCTCTTTGGAGCAGTCTCTCAGAGCTATCTGGGATGCTGCCTCCCAGGCTGCAGTCCTAATTATGCCCCAAATAAAACTTAACCCACAAAAAAAGAAAAAAGGACATGTCAAGAGAAGTTTAAAATTTTTTTGAACTAATATTCATGAACATAAGATGGAGGCTACTGGAAGATAAAGATGACCTTTGGTTTGGTGATGACTTTTCAGATTCATCAGGGATTCTGCATACTTCATTAAAGAAGTAATTGATAGGGTGGACTTCAGTAAAATTAAAAAGTTTCGCTCTGGGAAAGATACATCAAGAGAATGAGAGGATAAGCCATAGACTACAGTGTTTGTTGTTCAAAACACCCAAAGAACTCTTAAAACTTAGCAACAAGTCTACAAACAACTCACTTAAAAAAGGACTGAAACCTTAACAGACACCTCGTCTAAGAGGATATATGGAAATATATGGAAAGGTACTCCACAAAATATTTCATCAGTAAAATTTAAATTAAAATAACAATGAGACACTACTCTATTGCTACCTGAATGGCCAGAATATGGAACACTGACAGCCAGATGCCGACAGAGATGTAGAACAACCAGAACTTCATCAGTGTTGATGGGAATGTAAAATGGTTCCATCACTCGGAAAGTTAATTTGGTGGCTTTTCTTTCACAGATTAAATGTACTCTTCCAGTACAATCCAGAAATAGTGTCCCTTGGTATTTATCCAAATGAGTTGAAAATTTATGTCACACAAAACAGTGCATGAAAATATTTATAGCAACTTTATTCATAATTACCAAAATTTGAAAGCAACCTAATTTTCCTTTAATAGAAGAATAAATAAACTGTGTTACCTCCTAGCAATGGAATATTTTTAATGCTAAACAGAAATGAGCTATTTCATTATAAAAAGACATGGAAGAATTTTCAATTCATTTTGTTAAGTGAAAGAAACTAATTTGATGATTCCAACTATTGACATTCTGAAATAATGAAAATTTCAGAGACAGTAAATGGATCAGAACTTACCAGCAATGAGAACAACATGAAGTGTGAGGGTAGGGATGGATAGATGGAGCACACAAGATTTTTAGGGCAGTGAAATACTCTATGGTGCTGTGATGATAGGCATGTGTCAATGTACATTTGTTCAACACCAAGAGTGAACTCTAAATTAAGACTGGCTGAGGACATATAGGACACAAAGTTAAAAATACAGTGGTGTCAACTGTTAGTAACACCATCACAGTGATTACTATATCCAGTGCTATTAACTAACTTTACCTTGGCCTGGGCAAGGTTTCCATCGCAGTCAAGAGTGGGTGCTGCCACCTGGTGCGTCCACTCAGCATGCTCCAGGAGCCGCAGCAGGGGACTCAGGCTGTGCCACTGATACCATCCACCTGCCCCATGTTCTGGAATCCTCTTGGCACTGACCAGACTAGAAGTCCCTGTGTTTGGCACAGATACTAAGTCATGTGGTGTCTGCTCACGGAAAGGCCAACTCCCAGATTTTGCTTTATTTCATTTTGTGTATAATACAGGTTAATAAGTAGTAAGGAGCCAATGTATAAACAGCAGTTACATATTTTTAAGTTCCCTTTTGTACAATTTAAAATAAAACATGTATACACTTCAAAAAAAAAAAGAAAGACCTTTAAGTGATAATGATGTGTCAATATAGGTTCATCAGTTGTAATAAATATAATACTCTGGTGCAAGCTGTTTATAATGGAGGAGTCTATGCATGTGTAGGGATGGGAGTATATGGAAAATCTTCATAACTTCTCAATTTTTCTCAGTTTTGCCTAAAGCTGTTCTAAAAAATCACCTTTAAATGTGGTTGACTGTTTTGAATGCTATTGAGATGCTGGAAAAAATGAGAATGGGTAGAGAAGTATAGAGAGTAGAAAGCTCTAAGTCACTTTTAACTTTAACAAAAGTAGTTCTAGTAGGCATTTCAGAAATAATAGTGTGGCTCTACTGAAGGGAAAATGAACTTGCAGAGTTACTGATTGGCTGTAAACCACACCTTTGAAACCTTTACTGTGATGATGAGTTCAGAAATGATGCAGCAAGTTGAAGGATGGCATGGTTATTTTCAATAAGTGTATGAATATGTGAGTAAATGAATAAGGGGAAAGGGATAAACATAATGTAAATATTTCTGAAATTCTTTGAAATTACTATTTGCATACAAATGTTAGGTAAAACAACACATTTATTTGTAATGTTGCATCTTTATCTCACTGAAAGATAGATTTATGACTTTTGGTTGCTGTTACTTTTTTGTAAATAATGAGATTTTCTTGACTGGAATGCTGTCATCCTTCAGAAACCTATCTGTGCATCATGCCCCCCAGATTTTTCTTGCACTGGAATCTGTCATCCTTCATGACTAGGACACAAGTTAAAAATACAGTGGTGTCAACTGTTAGTAACACCATCACAGTGATTACTATATCCAGTGCTATTAACTAACTTTACCTTGGCCTGGGCAAGGTTTCCATCGCAGTCAAGAGTGGGTGCTGCCACCTGGTGCGTCCACTCAGCATGCTCCAGGAGCCGCAGCAGGGGACTCAGGCTGTGCCACTGATACCATCCACCTGCCCCATGTTCTGGAATCCTCTTGGCACTGACCAGACTAGAAGTCCCTGTGTTTGGCACAGATACTAAGTCATGTGGTGTCTGCTCACGGAAAGGCCAACTCCCAGATTTTGCTTTATTTCATTTTGTGTATAATACAGGTTAATAAGTAGTAAGGAGCCAATGTATAAACAGCAGTTACATATTTTTAAGTTCCCCTTTTGTACAATTTAAAATAAAACATGTATACACTTCAAAAAAAAAAAGAAAGACCTTTAAGTGATAATGATGTGTCAATATAGGTTCATCAGTTGTAATAAATATAATACTCTGGTGCAAGCTGTTTATAATGGAGGAGTCTATGCATGTGTAGGGATGGGAGTATATGGAAAATCTTCATAACTTCTCAATTTTTCTCAGTTTTGCCTAAAGCTGTTCTAAAAAATCACCTTTAAATGTGGTTGACTGTTTTGAATGCTATTGAGATGCTGGAAAAAATGAGAATGGGTAGAGAAGTATAGAGAGTAGAAAGCTCTAAGTCACTTTTAACTTTAACAAAAGTAGTTCTAGTAGGCATTTCAGAAATAATAGTGTGGCTCTACTGAAGGGAAAATGAACTTGCAGAGTTACTGATTGGCTGTAAACCACACCTTTGAAACCTTTACTGTGATGATGAGTTCAGAAATGATGCAGCAAGTTGAAGGATGGCATGGTTATTTTCAATAAGTGTATGAATATGTGAGTAAATGAATAAGGGAAGGTATAAACATAATGTAAATATTTCTGAAATTCTTTGAAATTACTATTTGCATACAAATGTTAGGTAAAACAACACATTTATTTGTAATGTTGCATCTTTATCTCACTGAAAGATAGATTTATGACTTTTGGTTGCTGTTACTTTTTTGTAAATAATGAGATTTTCTTGACTGGAATGCTGTCATCCTTCAGAAACCTATCTTGGCAGCATGCCACTTCCTTCTTCTCCCTTATGTTACCTTTTCCTTTCAAATAAACAAATCCCACAGATAGGCTTCAATAACAAGAGTTTTGATTACCTGACTTTTAAAAATCTAGCCAGATGTTTAGCATTATGTTTTACTGCCTGAATACAGGAAGTTTAATTCAGAGGGCTCACCAGCATCTTTAAGGCTCTCCACATAAGAAGGAAAACATAATCTAAAAATAACTGTGTATACTTTTCTGTCTTTTATTTGACAAAAGAGTTGCCTATGTTTAAGGACCGATTCTTTTATGTTTGTTTAATTTTTGCCTCTTCTCTTGGCCTTTCATTTATCTATTTTCATCCATCTTTGTTCTTTGGCCTGTGTGGGCCTACCATTGCAGTGGCCTCTCTCATTGCAGAGCACCGGCTCTGGGTGCATGTGCTCCAGAGCTCCGGCTTGGTAATTGGACACACTGGTTCAGCCACTCCATGGCACGTGGGATCTTCCCAGGCCAGGGATCAAACCGTCACCCCTTGCGCTACAAGGTGGTCTCTTTACTCACTGAACCACCAGGGAAGCCTCTAAGGACCAGTTTTTTTTTTTTTCTGGCCACTTCTATTGGTCTTTCATTTATTTGTTTTCATCCATCTTTGTTCTTTGGCCTGTGTGGGCCTCCCATCGCAGTGGCCTCTGTTGCTGCAGAGCAGCGGCACTGGGCGCATGTGCTCCAGAGCTCCTGCTCGGTAGTTGGACACCAGTCCCAGTTGCTCTGCAACAGGTAGGATCTTCCCAGGCCAGGGATCGAACTGGCACCCCTTGCACTACAAAGCAGTGTCCTTACCCACTGGACCACCAGGGAAACCCCAAGACCAATTCTTAACAAGAATTTGCATATAGTTTAGCCCATAGAAGAGGTCACATAAAAATGTATTTTTAAAACTTACTAACCTCTCCCACATAGAGCATTCTCCAATTCCACTTCTTTCCTGAGCTAAGGAAAAGATATTTCTAAATATCTCAAGATCAAATGTCATCTTATGCCTATTGTCAAATTATTCCCTTTTGTCTGATGCTGTGGATTCTGAGCAAGAAGCCATGAAGGTGAGAGAGTGATGTGAAAGTGATGTGAATGTAAACCGGGAGCTATTACCACCAGGGCCTCCAAATCAAGCTGCACAGTTTGTGTGTTTCACAATGATGCCTGTCCCTGGGAGAGAGAGGCTGGAATCTAGTTTACCATTTGCTTGTTGAAGGGCTGTGTATCACCTGAAACAAAAGGTGTCTTTTCCTAATTTATTCACACATTCTACTTACATTTCTTTTTCTTTTTTTTTTTTGATACAAAACTGATCGTACACTTCCTGGATAATCCAGCAGTAGTGCTCCTTAGTATTCATCCAAATGAGTTCTATTTATACCTCGTAAAAGTATGCTGCATTGAGTTGAGGTAGCCCTAATACCTGCTTTGTAGAAAAAAATGAAGACAACACAAATATGTAGCAGCTATGTACAGAGTTGTCTGTTATCTTTGCCACACCCTGCTTCTCCTTTGTCCTTTTTTAACTCCTTATTTCACAATTCAAGAATTAACCCATTTATTGGCATTCCAGATGCAATTTCCTAGGAATCTTGTATACTGTTTCTTTTAAAATTATCTGTAACAACACTTTAATGCAGGCACAGTTGCTTTCACTTTGAAGAAGAGGCAGTTGAGTTTCAGAGAATTTAATTAACTTGCCAAATACCTAATAAATAGCAGAAACAGCTTTTAAGTCCCTGACACTGAAACCAAAATTCATTTTCTTCTCTGTATGCATTTTAATATTTTTTGTGATCAGTAATTTTTTTTAGCCATAGAAATGTCCCTCATTGCTGAATTGCTTGCAATGTTCCTTTTAAAATGCATAAACCAGCCATTGAAGCCTCACAATAACAGTACAGAGCAGAAAGGGCAGATAATAATATCTTAATTCCACAAATGAGAACACTGAAGCCCAGAAAGACTAAATGACTTGTCCTTGGCTGCAGTATCTAATTTATAAAAATAGAGTAAGACCACATCTTCACATTCCTTCTTCCTTGCTCTGTCCCTCTTTACTGCACATGTATACCTTGTTGAATGCATTTAATTTTTATATCAGAATATAAAAGCCTTTGATATTTTCATTTGTAGCTAAGATGATGTAAATGGAACTGGATATAACCTCCTGTTTGAAACAGTACAAAAAAAAAAAAAAAAAACTTGGCCAAATAGATAGTAATAATAATTTTAAAGCTATTGGGCTACAAAAGATAATGAACCCTGAAAGATGGAAAACAGATAATGAGTCTTTCAACTTTTTTCTCTTAGGAGAAATTCCACAGTGCTGCCCAAGGAGAGACATAACTTGGCATTCTGTCTGAATTCAAGAGATGGGACCAGGTATCTGAAAAGCCAAAGTGACTAGAGTTTGTAGGGACAAAGGGAGCTTCAGAGGTTTCTCTCCAATCTCCAGTGGAGTTAAACTACACTAGACTGGGAAAGAACCAACAAAAAGGATTAAGAGAAACACTCTAAAGTTTACAAATGATCAAAAGTAATTCCTTTTACCATCATCCAGAATGGGGAAACCTTATAATGCATAGGATGTTGGGTAGAGTTCTAAGAAGGATTTTGCCTCAGTAGGAGTGTGAAAGATGGAGGACTAAAGATGGAGGCTATCAAAGTGTTTCAGCATCATTTGTCAAAAAGCTCCTCTCTTTTCTCCAGATATCCTCTTTTTACTTCTTTTGAAAATGTGCATGGATATGCCAGTTATTTCCAAACTCTCTATTTCTTTTGTCTAGTTTCTACCATGTCAGTGCAACACTGTCTTGATATTGTACCTTTCTGATAAGTCTTGAAATTGTGCAGTGTTTATTCCCTCCATTATTGTTTTCTTTTAAAATGCATAAACCAGCCATTGAAGCCTCACAATAACAGTACAGAGCAGACAGGGCAGATAATAATATCTTAATTCCACCAATGAGAACACTGAAGCCCAGAAAGACTAAATGACTTGTCCTTGGCTGCAGTATCTAATTTATAAAAATAGAGTAAGACCACATCTTCACATTCCTTCTTCCTTGCTCTGTCCCTCTTTACTGCACATGTATACCTTGTTGAATGCATTTAATTTTTATATCAGAATATAAAAGCCTTTGATATTTTCATTTGTAGCTAAGATGATGTAAATGGAACTGGATATAACCTCCTGTTTGAAACAGTACAAAAAAAAAAAAAAAAAAAAAAACTTGGCCAAATAGATAGTAATAATAATTTTAAAGCTATTGGGCTACAAAAGATAATGAACCCTGAAAGATGGAAAACAGATAATGAGTCTTTCAACTTTTTTCTCTTAGGAGAAATTCCACAGTGCTGCCCAAGGAGAGACATAACTTGGCATTCTGTCTGAATTCAAGAGATGGGACCAGGTATCTGAAAAGCCAAAGTGACTAGAGTTTGTAGGGACAAAGGGAGCTTCAGAGGTTTCTCTCCAATCTCCAGTGGAGTTAAACTACACTAGACTGGGAAAGAACCAACAAAAAGGATTAAGAGAAACACTCTAAAGTTTACAAATGATCAAAAGTAATTCCTTTTACCATCATCCAGAATGGGGAAACCTTATAATGCATAGGATGTTGGGTAGAGTTCTAAGAAGGATTTTGCCTCAGTAGGAGTGTGAAAGATGGAGGACTAAAGATGGAGGCTATCAAAGTGTTTCAGCATCATTTGTCAAAAAGCTCCTCTCTTTTCTCCAGATATCCTCTTTTTACTTCTTTTGAAAATGTGCATGGATATGCCAGTTATTTCCAAACTCTCTATTTCTTTTGTCTAGTTTCTACCATGTCAGTGCAACACTGTCTTGATATTGTACCTTTCTGATAAGTCTTGAAATTGTGCAGTGTTTATTCCCTCCATTATTGTTTTTTTTCTTTTTCAAAGTTATTTTGGCTACTTTAGGTCTATTGCGTGTTCATATGAATTTAATATTGTTGGTTTCTAAACACATCATACCCACACATACACACAAAGTCTGCCGGAGTTTTGATAAAGATTGCATTTAACCTATAGTTCAACTTCAAGAGAATTATCATTTTATTTTTTTTTAATTTGATTTGATTTGATTTTTTACAGAGTTTTATTGTTTACTGCCACACGTTGACCCAAATCCTCCATAGGTATACAAATGTCCCCTCCCTCAGAACCCCAGCCCCCCATCTCCCTTCCCATCCTATCTCACCAGGTTCAATGGAGTATTACTCAGCCATAAAAAAAAATGCATTTGAATCAGTTCTAATGAATGAATCTAGAACCCATTATACAGACAGAAGTATGTCAGAGAAAGATAAATATTTTACACTGACACATATATATGGAATCTAGAAAGATGGTGCTGATAAAGGAATATGTAGAGTAGCAATGGAGAGGCAAACATGGAGAACAGTCTTAAGGACATTAGGTGAGGGAGGGGAATATGCTGTGGGACTAGGGGAGCTCAAACAGAATTGTTATTTTAAAGATATCTCTTCACCATGAATATGGTCCATCTCTGTTTACCTAGTCCTTAAATTTCTTGTAGCCATGTAGTTTTCATTTACAATTTTATGGTTCTTTGATTTATCCCTAAATACTCTATATTTTGATACTGATATGTCTTAATCTCAGCTTCCAGTTGTTTCTCATACATTAAAACCAAAACAAGACAGTTTTTACTATTGATCTTGTATCATGAAAGGTAGTTTTAGTATCTTGTTGTTTTAGTTTATCACAGTAGATTTCCACAAGGCAGGTCATCTCACTTGTGAGTAAGGACAATTTCACTTCTTCCTGTCTAATCTGGAGGCTTTTTATTTCTCTATCTTACATGTTTACAATGGAGATAGGAATCAAAATATGTTGGGTGAGAGTTCTGAGAATAAACTTGTATAAGTGTTTCAGCATCATTTGTCAAAAGCTCCTCTCTTTCTCCAGATATCCTCTTTTTACTTCTTTTGAAAATGTGCATGGATATGCCAGTTATTTCCAAACTCTCTATTTCTTTTGTCTAGTTTCTACCATGTCAGTGCAACACTGTCTTGATATTGTACCTTTCTGATAAGTCTTGAAATTGTGCAGTGTTTATTCCCTCCATTATTGTTTTTTTTCTTTTTCAAAGTTATTTTGGCTACTTTAGGTCTATTGCGTGTTCATATGAATTTAATATTGTTGGTTTCTAAACACATCATACCCACACATACACACAAAGTCTGCCGGAGTTTTGATAAAGATTGCATTTAACCTATAGTTCAACTTCAAGAGAATTATCATTTTATTTTTTTTTAATTTGATTTGATTTGATTTTTTACAGAGTTTTATTGTTTACTGCCACACGTTGACCCAAATCCTCCATAGGTATACAAATGTCCCCTCCCTCAGAACCCCAGCCCCCCATCTCCCTTCCCATCCTATCTCACCAGGTTCAATGGAGTATTACTCAGCCATAAAAAGAAATGCATTTGAATCAGTTCTAATGAATGAATCTAGAACCCATTATACAGACAGAAGTATGTCAGAGAAAGATAAATATTTTACACTGACACATATATATGGAATCTAGAAAGATGGTGCTGATAAATGAATATGCAGAGCAGCAATGGAGAGGCAAACATGGAGAACAGTCTTATGGACATTGGGGTGAGGGAGGGGAATATGCTGTGGGACTAGGGGAGCTCAAACAGAATTGTTATTTTAAAGATATCTCTTCACCATGAATATGGTCCATCTCTGTTTACCTAGTCCTTAAATTTCTTGTAGCCATGTAGTTTTCATTTACAATTTTATGGTTCTTTGATTTATCCCTAAATACTCTATATTTTGATACTGATATGTCTTAATCTCAGCTTCCAGTTGTTTCTCATACATTAAAACCAAAACAAGACAGTTTTTACTATTGATCTTGTATCATGAAAGGTAGTTTTAGTATCTTGTTGTTTTAGTTTATCACAGTAGATTTCCACAAGGCAGGTCATCTCACTTGTGAGTAAGGACAATTTCACTTCTTCCTGTCTAATCTGGAGGCTTTTTATTTCTCTATCTTACATGTTTACAATGGAGATAGGAATCAAAATATGTTGGGTGAGAGTTCTGAGAATAAACTTGTATTGTTGCTATCTTAGTGTAAATCGTCTTTTACCATTAAGTATAATTTTAGCAGTAATATCTTTCGTAAATACCCTTTTCTGCTTTAACTGGATAGATTGATTTCTGTTATCTACAGTAACAGAATCCTCACTGATACAGATATTATAGAAAGTAAATAAGTACATTTTGGGTGAAATTATAACTACTTATCATTACCTTAATTCACAGGTAAATCCATCAATGGGAGAGAAGATCGTTATATTGGGGCTATGGCTGTCATAACAAGATACTATAAGACTGAAAAACTTAAATAACAGACATTTACTTCTCTTGTTTCTGGAAACCTGAAGTCCAAGATCAAGGTGCTGGCCAGTTAAATTTCTCTTGGCACACCTTCCTTGGCTGGAAGATGGCTATCTACTTGCTTCTTGCTCTGTCCTCATGACCTTTTCTGTGTGTGTGTATGTGTGTACATTTTTACTGTCTCTTCCTCACTGTATCATAACACCAATGTTATTGGATTAGGATCCCAACTTAGTTCAATCTGTATTGCCTCTTTAAATGCCCTGTCTCCAAATGTAGTCCATTGGGGGAGCCAGGCTTCAACATAAATTTGGGGAAAGGAGGGATGCACTTAGTCCATAGTAAGCATGTTATTAATTTCTAGTTATGTGTCTTTTTTGTTTGTTTGATTGTTTTGTTGTTTTTGATTTTTGTTGTTTAGTAGAAGATAGGGATCCAAGTTTATGTTTTAATTTTTTTTCCTGTCTCACTGCATAGCTAGCATGTGGGCTCTTAGTTCCCTGTCCCATGCCCCATGCAGTGGAAGCAAGATGGAGTCTTAACCACTTGACTGCCAGGAAATCTCTAATTTCTAATTATGTATCTTAATGAAGTTGTTTTATTGAAATTTAGTTGACTCTTATATTTTCCAACAATTTGAAACTTTTATATAATTTTGCAGCTTTACTACAGTGTATTCATATATTGCTGCATTGTCTGTCTTTATCTTAATAATTAACTTGAAGGAAACTAATTGTTTTGTACCACAGAAGTCATAAAGATGTCAATGTCATAGGTTTTGCAATTAAACCTATCAAAATTTTATTTCTGGTGTCACTTTTTAAAGGCACAACCTCTAATATCAAAAAGAATGGGGTTTGAATCTTGACTTTACTATTTAGTAGATCTAATTCTTGTTCAAGTTGTTTTAACTTGCTCACCCTTGTATCCTAATATGTAAAACAGAAAGAGAGCTTGTGACTATTAAGTGCATGTAGATGTAATCACTGTATGAAGTGTTCTTGGAACACAATACCAGATGCACACTGTTGGTGCTACTATGATTTTTTCTTTTCCTGAATTGTGGGTACAATGTTATGTAAGCATGCTGAATTATCTGTTGCTTGCTCAGCTTCACCACTTGTCTGGTCTAACTAAAGCTGGGAATTGCTTCCCTCAGAATTCTCTTTGGGGTATGGTTTCTAGTTTGCCTAGAAGAACTCAGATTCAGAACTTAAGATTCAGAAGTAGGCATAAGTCAAACACAGTGGCTTTATTTGATGGGCTGATTAGAGCAGAAAAGGCAACTTTCCGATCTTTTCTGAACGTTTACTTGTGATTCTTCTTCTGAGGCTTGGATTTTTCCATCTGTGCTGTGCTTGAGGCTGAAGAGATTAGCGACTGTCCTATTTCCTATCCATAGTCTTCCTGACTTTCACCAGTAAGCCTTTCCATCATGAAGTGTTAGTCATTGTATTAACCCCCACTTTACCTGTAGTAGGTGAAGAGGACATGCATTCCAGCGGGACCTTAAATTGGTAATTAGTGGAGGGTATCGGGCTTCCTTGTTGGCTCAGACAATAAAAAATATGCCTGCAATTCTGCCTGAGAAACCTGTGTTTGATCCCTGGGTTGGGATCAGAAGAGGGGTTATTAAATAAATTAACACTCATTTTAAGAGATGCTTATCACGCGAACAACAAAACTCTGTAAAACCTTTAAAATAAAGAATTAATAATAGTAAAATAATAATAATAATATCCCATAAACTCAATAAATTGTTAAAGGCTAAAAAAAAAAAAAAGAGATGCTTATCATAGTGTCAGGCACACAGGACATGCTCAGCAAATTAATTCTTGTCCTCTGTCTATACTACATGAGTATAAAAGTATATAACAATATATTTTATAACTATAAATTATATGCTTATATATTAAATTTTATAATTATTCTTTAATGTTGTTTAAGTTATTAGTCCCATTTTATAGACCAAACACCTGAATTTAAGTCAACTTGACCAAAGTTTAAAAAGAGAAAAAATATATTTGTGAATATATATGTATATATATTTAATATATATGTGTATATATTTTATATATATATATATACATACATATATATATATTAGACCTAAGTCTGACTGATTCTGTGCCCCATATACATTTTATAAATCCATTTGTCTACACAGAGCAAACTTAATGAAAGATTCATACTTCACAGAATATGACTTCTGCTTCAGATGTCACTTACAGGTCAGTTTCTATTTATTTTTAAGAAACAGTACTGGAAAATATCCAGTCATGAGCTAGATAAGCCCCACGTGGAAATAAAGTTTTAATGTCTAGACAAAGTGACAAGAAATTTCAATCCTCATATTAATAGCAATTAATTTCTGAATATCTGAAGTAACCAACTTTGTAAGACTAGAGATAATTTGAGATTTGTTCTGGCTTTGAAATTTTGAACATGTATCCTACAATGAAAGATGTTTTAGTGTAATAAAAGCAGTTATAATAGTTACATTCCACATTATCAGAGGTTAACCACAGTTGAAGTTTATCTTTCAATCATGTAAATCCAAACAGGTGGATCTGGTATGTGTACGATCCTCTTTTAAGATGTGATGTAGAGATCCTAGCTTTTTCCACCTTGTGCCCTTTCAATATTTAATGTGTGAATTCTAGTGTTGCATTGCTCTTCTACATTAAGACAACAGCGTGGGAAAAACTTAGAGGATTATGATGAGAGGGCTTTAGGGGCTTGGTATGTGTTATTTCTGCTCCATAAACTTTAAGTCAGCTACATTGTCAAACCTGCCTGCTAAGGATGCTGAAAAATATAGTGCAGTCATGTATACCAAAAAGAGAAGTGAGACTGAAAAATCGGAAAGGAGATGGTCACAAAATGTAAAATCATTTTCCTGAAATCAAAAATATTCTAAATCTAGAAACTTATGAGACAATGATAGCTTAAAGAAAGTTATGCATAGAAAGTTAGATTGGTTTCTGCATTGTAGATAAAAGCGAAGGTCAATAAAGAGTGAAGTTTATTGAAAGTTGATAGAAATAAAACTGGTAACTGTTTCTAGTTACACTGAAAAATAATAAAATTATCATAATGAGATTAAAAATAATGTGACATGCCAGATCATTTTCTAAAGCCTTTATGCATTTTTGAATTTAATCCTCTAAATAACTCAGGAGATGGGTTCTAATGACTTTAGTGTTCTTTTGAAGACACTGAGGATTACATAAATTATTTAATCAAAGTTATATATCAATATACCCGACACAAAATTTGAACACAAATATTTGGACTCCAGTGTCGTGCTCTACACTATTGGTAGTCCCTTTTATAACTTAGCTTTCTAAAATAATTCAAGTACTTTTGCCTCACTTGATCTTTTCAAATATCACAGCTAATAAAATCACTATGGTTTATTTCCTGTTGGCAACATACATTTAGAACAAGAAGCCTTGTGTATTCTTATTATAGCAGATTAAAGAAGCAAAGCATGGAATTAGGTACATTCCCATATGTGTGTAATTTCAAAGAACATGCTTTAAAGTGTGAAGTAACTGCGTGCAACTATATTAGTTTCTTTAGCAGGAAACCAGAGCTTCCAAGGAAATCTTTTAAGAAGGTGCTATGGGCCTGGGTATGAAATAGAGAAAGTGACGATGCATACCTTTGGCAAATGATTCTTTGTTGTTATGTGATCACTCAAGCAATTGTTGGCTGAAGAGCTTGCCTACTTGCTCCTTTGTCACATCTGTCAAGAGAGCTGCATCGTTCTTTTGGCTCAGCTCATCCAGCCCAGATTTCTGCGAAATGGACATTTTCAGATGTTGTTTGCACTTTTCAAAAACTTCAGAAAAGTATAGCATTATGGTTCATACATGCGTGGTAATTGCCAGCTCCTCTACTGTGTACTGTATTTGGCTTTTTCTCCCTCAGAGTTTGAAACATATGAGTTCACTTGGCAAAACGAATTGTGGTTTTTTTAGAATTACCTCTTCTTGTCTGCATATACAGAATTGGATAATGCCAATCTCAGTTTGATAAAATTCTGTTATTAAATCATTGTAATTGATAATGGTCTTTTCCTTTTTCGCTTCAGGTCAGCATATTTTCTGCTCAACATATTGCATAAATAAAACTCAGAAACTCAAGTCAACCCACAGGTTATTTAAATACATTCTTTAAAAATAATTATTTTTTAAAAAAATTTTGGCCCCTTTTTATTGATTTTTTATTTATTTTTCATCCATCTTTATTCTTCAGCCTGTGTAGGCCACCCACTGCAGTGGCCTCTCTCATTGCAGAGCACCAGCTCTGGGCACGTGTGCTCCAGAGCACTGACTCATAATTAGACACACCGGCCCAGTCGCTTTGTGGCTCATGGGATTTTCCAAGGCTAGGAATCAAACCGGTGCCCCCCACACTGCAAGGGGGACTCTTTACCCACTGGACCACCAGGGAAACCCTCTGAAAATAGTCATATATTTTTTTTGATGGCGAGAGCTAATTGGGATAAGTGGCTGAGTTTACATTCAGATTTTCTTAGGAATGTGCAGGGTGCCTATAAATGAAGTGGGAGGTTAAAGTTATTTGTCTTTAAAGTTAACAAGTACATATCAATAGAGTGATTTTTTTCCCCTTCATTTACCATAATACCCTTGTGAAAATAAAACTCAGGAGTAAATTTACTTGAGAAAATCTCTTATCTTTTGCTTCAACATAGAAGACCCATTAAAAAAAAATCAATTTGGAGATTTTAAGGCAGTAGTATGGCACTCTCCATAGGGATTGTGAGACCTGGTGGGACATTGCAAAGAGTAGAGGATGACATGAAAAATATGCTTTTTCAACTAAGGTATTTGATTGTTAGCACAAATACTAATGTAAGTCAAACTTTACTACAAAAAGTAAAATGAGATATTATCCTAATTACCTCAAATAAGAAAAAAATGTATTGATTAACTGCAATATAAGGCCATACAAAATATTCTGAAATGGGAGTCTAGAATACATGCCAATGGTGTTCACATCAAAGCGAAATGGACATTTTCAGATGTTGTTTGCACTTTTCAAAAACTTCAGAAAAGTATAGCATTATGGTTCATACATGCGTGGTAATTGCCAGCTCCTCTACTGTGTACTGTATTTGGCTTTTTCTCCTCAGAGTTTGAAACATATGAGTTCACTTGGCAAAACGAATTGTGGTTTTTTTAGAATTACCTCTTCTTGTCTGCATATACAGAATTGGATAATGCCAATCTCAGTTTGATAAAATTCTGTTATTAAATCATTGTAATTGATAATGGTCTTTTCCTTTTCGCTTCAGGTCAGCATATTTTCTGCTCAACATATTGCATAAATAAAACTCAGAAACTCAAGTCAACCCACAGGTTATTTAAATACATTCTTTAAAAATAATTATTTTTTAAAAAAATTTTGGCCCCTTTTTATTGATTTTTTATTTATTTTTCATCCATCTTTATTCTTCAGCCTGTGTAGGCCACCCACTGCAGTGGCCTCTCTCATTGCAGAGCACCAGCTCTGGGCACGTGTGCTCCAGAGCACTGACTCATAATTAGACACACCGGCCCAGTCGCTTTGTGGCTCATGGGATTTTCCAAGGCTAGGAATCAAACCGGTGCCCCCCACACTGCAAGGGGGACTCTTTACCCACTGGACCACCAGGGAAACCCTCTGAAAATAGTCATATATTTTTTTTGATGGCGAGAGCTAATTGGGATAAGTGGCTGAGTTTACATTCAGATTTTCTTAGGAATGTGCAGGGTGCCTATAAATGAAGTGGGAGGTTAAAGTTATTTGTCTTTAAAGTTAACAAGTACATATCAATAGAGTGATTTTTTTCCCCTTCATTTACCATAATACCCTTGTGAAAATAAAACTCAGGAGTAAATTTACTTGAGAAAATCTCTTATCTTTTGCTTCAACATAGAAGACCCATTAAAAAAAAATCAATTTGGAGATTTTAAGGCAGTAGTATGGCACTCTCCATAGGGATTGTGAGACCTGGTGGGACATTGCAAAGAGTAGAGGATGACATGAAAAATATGCTTTTTTCAACTAAGGTATTTGATTGTTAGCACAAATACTAATGTAAGTCAAACTTTACTACAAAAAGTAAAATGAGATATTATCCTAATTACCTCAAATAAGAAAAAAATGTATTGATTAACTGCAATATAAGGCCATACAAAATATTCTGAAATGGGAGTCTAGAATACATGCCAATGGTGTTCACATCAAAGCTGCAAAATTCCATTATGTGAAATCTAATAAGTATATAATTAAAATTATAATCTTATTATATGCACAAATGCCATTGATTTAATTATTGAAATATATTTCTTTATGATTAATATTATAAAAATTCTTCCTTTATAACTCACATATAAAACTTATTAATACAATGAGTATACATTGATTTGGAATGCTGTAGAATAATTTGCTTGGAATTCCTTTAAATTTTATATATACATTTTTTTAAAGCATGTCCCCTGAACTTTTGTTTATTTATTTTTTGTGGCTTTTTTTTTGCCTTTAAGTCATTGTTTATTTTTCATCCATCTTTATTCTTTGGCATGTGTGGGCCTCCCATTGCAGTGGCCTCCTTGTTGCAGAGCAGTGGTTCTGGGCACATGCACTCCAGAACCCTGGCTCATAATTGGACACACCGGCCCAGCTATTTCTCAGCATGTGGTATCTTCCCAGGCCAGGGATCGAACTGGTGCCCCTTGCACTGCAAGGGGGACTCTCTACCCATTGGACCACCAGGGAAGCCCTAAATTTTATATTTTAATTATTATAGAATGTGATTAGAATATCTTTATTAAAGTTTGATAATAAGTTGGATATTGTATTTTACAGAATTAGTAATAAATTTCTTAGATGGGATAATAACTTAAGGTTGTGCTAGAGAATGTCCTCAATCTTCATAAACACATGGCTCACTATTTAAAGCTTAAGTGTTATGATACCTGAAACACTCTGAAAGTGTTTAGTAAAATTTGGGTAGATGATAGATAAAAAGTAGATAAATATAGCAAATAGCCTTAAAAAATGGAGATTTTAAGGCAGTAGTATGGCACTCTCCATAGGGATTGTGAGACCTGGTGGGACATTGCAAAGAGTAGAGGATGACATGAAAAATATGCTTTTTCAACTAAGGTATTTGATTGTTAGCACAAATACTAATGTAAGTCAAACTTTACTACAAAAAGTAAAATGAGATATTATCCTAATTACCTCAAATAAGAAAAAAATGTATTGATTAACTGCAATATAAGGCCATACAAAATATTCTGAAATGGGAGTCTAGAATACATGCCAATGGTGTTCACATCAAAGCTGCAAAATTCCATTATGTGAAATCTAATAAGTATATAATTAAAATTATAATCTTATTATATGCACAAATGCCATTGATTTAATTATTGAAATATATTTCTTTATGATTAATATTATAAAAATTCTTCCTTTATAACTCACATATAAAACTTATTAATACAATGAGTATACATTGATTTGGAATGCTGTAGAATAATTTGCTTGGAATTCCTTTAAATTTTATATATACATTTTTTTAAAGCATGTCCCCTGAACTTTTGTTTATTTATTTTTTGTGGCTTTTTTTTTTGCCTTTAAGTCATTGTTTATTTTTCATCCATCTTTATTCTTTGGCATGTGTGGGCCTCCCATTGCAGTGGCCTCCTTGTTGCAGAGCAGTGGTTCTGGGCACATGCACTCCAGAACCCTGGCTCATAATTGGACACACCGGCCCAGCTATTTCTCAGCATGTGGTATCTTCCCAGGCCAGGGATCGAACTGGTGCCCCTTGCACTGCAAGGGGGACTCTCTACCCATTGGACCACCAGGGAAGCCCTAAATTTTATATTTTAATTATTATAGAATGTGATTAGAATATCTTTATTAAAGTTTGATAATAAGTTGGATATTGTATTTTACAGAATTAGTAATAAATTTCTTAGATGGGATAATAACTTAAGGTTGTGCTAGAGAATGTCCTCAATCTTCATAAACACATGGCTCACTATTTAAAGCTTAAGTGTTATGATACCTGAAACACTCTGAAAGTGTTTAGTAAAATTTGGGTAGATGATAGATAAAAAGTAGATAAATATAGCAAATATGGCAAAGTATTGATAATTGTTGAACCAAGGCTGTGAGTAGAGAAGAGTAAAAACATTCCTTTAACTTTTTAGTTTATTTGAAATATATTAAAATTAATAATAAAATTTTGAAAATATACTGAAATTAATAAATTTTTGAAAATTATAACAATTATAGATCATAAGAAATAAACTACACTGCACAATTATGTATACAAGGTGAATTTTTAGAATTTGAGGATAAATATTTTCTTATGTTCTCCTGAAAAAATAGCGTAGTAAGCTAGCTATGAAATATTCTGTTCACTCATTATCAGCAAGGTCTGTGTTTGTATTTTTTTTTAATGTTATATTCCTTTCTGCACTTCAACTTGTGTATACTTGCAAATGTCATATTTACTGTAAATAATTTTAAATACTCAGTGATATCAGTAGGTATGTGTGTAAATGAACTTTAATAATACTCTTGGGATAGTTGTCCAAATGAATCATTCACATTAGGAATTTACTTTGCTCTTCAAAGACCTTATATACTTAATTGTTGTTTAGTTGCTAAGTAGTGTCTGAGTCTTTGTAACTCTATGGGCTATAGCCCACCAGGTCTTTGTCCATGGACTTTCCCAGGCAAGAATTGTGGAGTGGATTGCTACTTCTATCCCCAGGGCTCTTCCTGACCCAAGGATTGAATCTGTGTCTCCTGCATTGGCAGGCAGGTTCCTTACCACTGAGCCACTGGGGGAGCCCTAAATACTTCATAAGAATATACATTCCAAGGTGGGCTCAATAAATTCTTCAGAATATTTCTACGTAAGTAGAAATTAGTTTAAGAGATAACAGACTTTTTCTTTGTTGTATCGAGTGGTGTTCAAGATAACTAGTTGACTAGAAATATGGACTAAACACTGCTATGCCCGCATAAACTGTGAATGGAGAATATGCAACCTTCTAAGTAGATAGAGCCTTGAATCTAGAACTCCATCAGTGTTCTGACCTTTCATAGAAGAGAGGTTTGCATATATTGCTGTGATAGAAAGGTGAGATGATACAGCCAGAGGAATGGTATTGTTTTTATCTTAGAACTGAGACCATCTTTGCCAATACCTATGTCAACATGTTATTGTGCTTCACAACTGGTAATAGAGGTAAAGAGTCCCCCTTCCAAACACATGGCCGTTCACTTGTCTCTAGTGTTTCATATTCACTAAAATTTCAGGGAATTTTGGAATAGTCAAATCGGCTTATATTGTTTTGTAAAGCCAATGGTCAAACTGGCTTACATTGTTTTGCAAAGGGTTGGACATGACTGAGCACACAAACATCGTCATCTACGTGTCAGCATGTTTTTTGCCAGCAGAAATGTTTGCCTGGTTGTATAGGATGGAACCATACACCAATAATTACTTTTGAATTTGATTCAGATAACTCCTACAAATTGATTGATTAGTGACAACAGTCTATGCATGCATGCTAAGTCACTTCTGTCGTGTCTCACTCTTTGTGACCCTATGGCCTGTAACCCATCAGGCTTCTCTGTCCATGGATTTTCCAGGCAAGAATACTAGAGTGGGTTTGCCACTTCCTTGGCATTGGCAGGCTGGTTCTTTACCACTAGGGCAATCTGTACAATATCAATACAATTGATATTACAACAAGAAGCGAATACCTTGCTTATCAAACCACAGTTTACTTGTCAAGACTTGCTTGAAGATCTTCTCTGCTCTGTGTCTACCGATCCTCAGTTATGAGGTCAAAAAACACTTTGTTCAATAGCAGCCTACTTCTATCCCCAGGGCTCTTCCTGACCCAAGGATTGAATCTGTGTCTCCTGCATTGGCAGGCAGGTTCCTTACCACTGAGCCACTGGGGGAGCCCTAAATACTTCATAAGAATATACATTCCAAGGTGGGCTCAATAAATTCTTCAGAATATTTCTACGTAAGTAGAAATTAGTTTAAGAGATAACAGACTTTTTCTTTGTTGTATCGAGTGGTGTTCAAGATAACTAGTTGACTAGAAATATGGACTAAACACTGCTATGCCCGCATAAACTGTGAATGGAGAATATGCAACCTTCTAAGTAGATAGAGCCTTGAATCTAGAACTCCATCAGTGTTCTGACCTTTCATAGAAGAGAGGTTTGCATATATTGCTGTGATAGAAAGGTGAGATGATACAGCCAGAGGAATGGTATTGTTTTTATCTTAGAACTGAGACCATCTTTGCCAATACCTATGTCAACATGTTATTGTGCTTCACAACTGGTAATAGAGGTAAAGAGTCCCCCTTCCAAACACATGGCCGTTCACTTGTCTCTAGTGTTTCATATTCACTAAAATTTCAGGGAATTTTGGAATAGTCAAATCGGCTTATATTGTTTTGTAAAGCCAATGGTCAAACTGGCTTACATTGTTTTGCAAAGGGTTGGACATGACTGAGCACACAAACATCGTCATCTACGTGTCAGCATGTTTTTTGCCAGCAGAAATGTTTGCCTGGTTGTATAGGATGGAACCATACACCAATAATTACTTTTGAATTTGATTCAGATAACTCCTACAAATTGATTGATTAGTGACAACAGTCTATGCATGCATGCTAAGTCACTTCTGTCGTGTCTCACTCTTTGTGACCCTATGGCCTGTAACCCATCAGGCTTCTCTGTCCATGGGATTTTCCAGGCAAGAATACTAGAGTGGGTTTGCCACTTCCTTGGCATTGGCAGGCTGGTTCTTTACCACTAGGGCAATCTGTACAATATCAATACAATTGATATTACAACAAGAAGGCGAATACCTTGCTTATCAAACCACAGTTTACTTGTCAAGACTTGCTTGAAGATCTTCTCTGCTCTGTGTCTACCGATCCTCAGTTATGAGGTCAAAAAACACTTTGTTCAATAGCAGTCAATTTTACACCTTTAAAGATCGGCTTCCAAAAAAAACTTGAACCCAGACTATAAAACCCTATAACGTGTCACTTCTGAATTCTTCTTTTGGAGACTCTTCTATGATTCATCAAGATGGTGTTTTTGCTTCCCAGAGTGATTGCTAATCAGTTTGATTAATAGATTGTCTAGCAATATTTGGGGATATTCAACAACCTCAAAATAAACTCTCATTATGAAGAATCAGACTGTCTAAAAGGCCAAAGTGCAAAGACATTACTAACTTGAGCAAAAATATTATGTAACCATTTGTTATGTCTGTTTGTAAATTAATGTTTGATGTGGTAGATCTTGGTCTGAAACTAATTTTCGTCAGAATATAACATCTGTTGTGGGAGAAACATACAGCCATTCACTTGTCTCTAGTAATGTGTAGTCACTAAAATTTCAGAGAAATTGGGAATGGTCAAATTGGCTTCCATTGTTTTGCAAAGGCAAGGGAAAAGACACAAGTGGTGCACCATAAACAGAAGTTACTATCACTGGAGTGTGTATTCCTGATATGAAGTCATGATAAGGAATAATATTGCTCACACATACCCTCCAGTGTATTTTCCTCTGTAGGAAAAGATACACATCTTAGTAAATAAATTCTTTGCGACCCTATAAACTGTAGCCTGCCAGACTCCTCTGTCCATAGGATTTTCCAGTGCCAGTAGGTTGCCATGCCTCTGGTTGTATAGGATGGAACCATACACCAATAATTACT
Organism: Tragulus kanchil; assembly: GCA_022376925.1. Lineage (NCBI taxonomy): Eukaryota > Metazoa > Chordata > Mammalia > Artiodactyla > Tragulidae > Tragulus > Tragulus kanchil. The sequence continues at coordinate 235,168,819 of JAIOJX010000004.1, read as the reverse complement.
TTTGAATTTGATTCAGATAACTCCTACAAATTGATTGATTAGTGACAACAGTCTATGCATGCATGCTAAGTCACTTCTGTCGTGTCTCACTCTTTGTGACCCTATGGCCTGTAACCCATCAGGCTTCTCTGTCCATGGGATTTTCCAGGCAAGAATACTAGAGTGGGTTTGCCACTTCCTTGGCATTGGCAGGCTGGTTCTTTACCACTAGGGCAATCTGTACAATATCAATACAATTGATATTACAACAAGAAGGCGAATACCTTGCTTATCAAACCACAGTTTACTTGTCAAGACTTGCTTGAAGATCTTCTCTGCTCTGTGTCTACCGATCCTCAGTTATGAGGTCAAAAAACACTTTGTTCAATAGCAGTCAATTTTACACCTTTAAAGATCGGCTTCCAAAAAAAACTTGAACCCAGACTATAAAACCCTATAACGTGTCACTTCTGAATTCTTCTTTTGGAGACTCTTCTATGATTCATCAAGATGGTGTTTTTGCTTCCCAGAGTGATTGCTAATCAGTTTGATTAATAGATTGTCTAGCAATATTTGGGGATATTCAACAACCTCAAAATAAACTCTCATTATGAAGAATCAGACTGTCTAAAAGGCCAAAGTGCAAAGACATTACTAACTTGAGCAAAAATATTATGTAACCATTTGTTATGTCTGTTTGTAAATTAATGTTTGATGTGGTAGATCTTGGTCTGAAACTAATTTTCGTCAGAATATAACATCTGTTGTGGGAGAAACATACAGCCATTCACTTGTCTCTAGTAATGTGTAGTCACTAAAATTTCAGAGAAATTGGGAATGGTCAAATTGGCTTCCATTGTTTTGCAAAGGCAAGGGAAAAGACACAAGTGGTGCACCATAAACAGAAGTTACTATCACTGGAGTGTGTATTCCTGATATGAAGTCATGATAAGGAATAATATTGCTCACACATACCCTCCAGTGTATTTTCCTCTGTAGGAAAAGATACACATCTTAGTAAATAAATTCTTTGCGACCCTATAAACTGTAGCCTGCCAGACTCCTCTGTCCATAGGATTTTCCAGTCAAGAACACTGGAGTAGGTTGCCATGTCCTCCTCCAGAGGATCTGTCTGACCCAGGGAGTGAACCTGTGTCCCCTACACCTCCTGCATTGCAAGTGGATTCTTTTCTGCTGAGCCCAGAGGAAGCCCATTTAAAAAACTCAAATTTGACCATAGGACTTAAAGTGAATAGAATGTTGTCTAAAACTAAAATTTTAGGTAGTCTTTAGCTTTGGAAAATTGCAAAGCATAAGGTAGGGTTTAATAATAGTACAGATCTGTTGTAATACTTGCAAAACACTGACATATTGCTGTGGCCTTTGGAAGAAAATTATACAGTGATTGAAGCTTGTTTATAGAAGTATTTTCCTGTCTTCTTGATTCCTTCAAGATCTTAGTCTATGTAGAAACGGAGTTGTTGTGTTTTTTTTTCTTAAATATTTATTTATTTGGCTGCATTGGGTCTTAGTTGCGGCATGTGAGCTTAGTCAGTTTGTGGTATGTGGGATCTTAGTTCCCTGACTGGGGACTGAACCTGCTTCCCCTGCATTGGAAGGCAGATTCTTAACCACTGGGCTACCAGGGATGTCCCAGAAATTTTTTTGAGTAGTTATTCATTCTAAAGTATGTGTGATGAAAAGCAGTCACTACTTGATTGTTCAGTGTTTAACTGAAGAAAGCACTATGTGTGAACCACTATCATGGGCTTGAGTGGGTTTCTGTGGGTGGGATAGATTAACCAACTTTAAGTTCTTGAAGACTTTGGAACCGGATGTGGTTATCACCTGTGGCTCAGCCTTTCATTATCTCCATCAGAATAGAAAAAAATTGTTCCAGTTTTATTGAGAAATAATTGATGTATATCAGTGTATAAGTTGAAGCAATTCAGCATGGCAGTTTGATTTATATACATTGGGGATGGAGATGGAGCAGTGTGCCACTGGCTGAGAACAGTTGGCTTGGTTCTCACACCGGTAAGATGATAGGATGGCTTCCGTTCCTGATGAAGCTTCAAACATGGTTGGGACTAGACCTGGTAGTAAATAAATTCTTTGCGACCCTATAAACTGTAGCCTGCCAGACTCCTCTGTCCATAGGATTTTCCAGTCAAGAACACTGGAGTAGGTTGCCATGTCCTCCTCCAGAGGATCTGTCTGACCCAGGGAGTGAACCTGTGTCCCCTACACCTCCTGCATTGCAAGTGGATTCTTTTCTGCTGAGCCCAGAGGAAGCCCATTTAAAAAACTCAAATTTGACCATAGGACTTAAAGTGAATAGAATGTTGTCTAAAACTAAAATTTTAGGTAGTCTTTAGCTTTGGAAAATTGCAAAGCATAAGGTAGGGTTTAATAATAGTACAGATCTGTTGTAATACTTGCAAAACACTGACATATTGCTGTGGCCTTTGGAAGAAAATTATACAGTGATTGAAGCTTGTTTATAGAAGTATTTTCCTGTCTTCTTGATTCCTTCAAGATCTTAGTCTATGTAGAAACGGAGTTGTTGTGTTTTTTCTTAAATATTTATTTATTTGGCTGCATTGGGTCTTAGTTGCGGCATGTGAGCTTAGTCAGTTTGTGGTATGTGGGATCTTAGTTCCCTGACTGGGGACTGAACCTGCTTCCCCTGCATTGGAAGGCAGATTCTTAACCACTGGGCTACCAGGGATGTCCCAGAAATTTTTTTGAGTAGTTATTCATTCTAAAGTATGTGTGATGAAAAGCAGTCACTACTTGATTGTTCAGTGTTTAACTGAAGAAAGCACTATGTGTGAACCACTATCATGGGCTTGAGTGGGTTTCTGTGGGTGGGATAGATTAACCAACTTTAAGTTCTTGAAGACTTTGGAACCGGATGTGGTTATCACCTGTGGCTCAGCCTTTCATTATCTCCATCAGAATAGAAAAAAATTGTTCCAGTTTTATTGAGAAATAATTGATGTATATCAGTGTATAAGTTGAAGCAATTCAGCATGGCAGTTTGATTTATATACATTGGGGATGGAGATGGAGCAGTGTGCCACTGGCTGAGAACAGTTGGCTTGGTTCTCACACCGGTAAGATGATAGGATGGCTTCCGTTCCTGATGAAGCTTCAAACATGGTTGGGACTAGACCTGGTATTTCTTATCTGATGGGGCAACAGGCTGGAACCTGGGGCCTGTACAGCTCTTTGGGTTTGGAATCAGGCCAGTGTGTGCCTGGCCACTCTGAATTCTCCGGCCACTCTGAATTCCCTAGCTGTGTGAGAGTACAGTGTTACTGAGCCCACGCTTGCTCTGCTCGTCACACAACAGGCCAATGAATTCATGATATGTTGAGGTAAGGAAAACAACTTTATTTGGAAAGTAGCTGATTACGAAGATGGCAGGTTAGCACCTCGAAATTAAGCATCTTATTGGGGTTTGGATGCCAGGTTCTTTTATAGATCAGAGATGGGGGTGGGGGTGGGGAGGTAAGGAAGCAAAATAAAAGGGCCATTAATCTTGCAAACATCTAGAATGTCAAGCCTCAGGTAGGGGAGTTCTCCTTTTCTGCTATCCACAGGTGGACAGGGTTCTGAACAAAGGCATCTTACTTTAATAATCAGGCAGAGGAGCAGGGTCCTTGAGGCAAGTCATTAAGTGTGATTATAATAATAAAAGCAGTATAAGGCAACTCAAAGAATCAGTTTTCAACGAAGGGTCAGAATTGGTTTTCTCCCTGCAACAAAAGGTTTTGCTCTGAAGATAGAGGAGGCCATGGCCTGTGTTTTCTGTGTGAATGCCACCATACATGGAACCATTGAAAGGGCTGTGCTGCCTCCCACGTGCTCTGGTGAGGTTCTGTGGTAGAGTAGGCTGAAGCCTGTATTCAACAATGAGTGGAAATATGCATTAGGGGTTTTTTTTTAATGTTTTTATTTTGTTTATTTATTGTATATATATTTATTTTAGGGTATATATATTTGTTTTAGGGTATATCTGATTAACAATGTTGTGATAGTTTCAGGTGAACAGCACATTAGATTTTTAGCTCTTGTGCTGTTGGATAAACAACTCTAAAGCCGGTAAAGCTTTTTGTTTGTGGTCTTAACTCAAACCAATCCAGTCTCTAAGTTTCTTGACTGAACAGGGCCACTGGCTTTGCTGGGCAGATTATCAGCTCTGCCCACCCACCTCTTGACTGGAGTGCTGCCAGGCTGTACAGCTTGCAGCCATTATCTCCAGCCCTTCTGGTCAGCTGCAGCCAGAAGATACTTTCCACACCAGGTGTGACTGTGATTTAGCTCCCTGCCTGAGGGTGGGCAAACTGGGTTCTAAGGCCTGCAAAATTACTCCTTTGAGGATCCAAATCAGACAGATCTGCACACCTCTGAGTCCTCTGGTCAGAATGTGCCCCCAAGTTGCTTCTGCAGATGAACAGAACTGCTAGCTGGGATAGCTGCTTGGGAACTGCTGGTATAAACTCAGTTGGCCAAGATCCCTGTGGTGGTTGTTGCGAGCCCCTTCTCTCTTCTTTATCACAGATGCCCAGTGGTTGAGCCCCACAGACTTCCCTGTAATCCTCAGGGGCAAGATTGGAGTAGAGGTCCCCAGCTGGCAGCTCACAGTGCTGATGGAGCTGGTTGTCCTCCTCTGTTTTGTTTTCCCCTGGAGGACTGGAGGCTCAGGAGAGATCTCTCCATGTGTTGCTGCACTGGCCTGGGGGAGGGACGGTGTGGTCAACATGTGGTTACTTCTCTTCCGCCTCTAATATTGTCTGCTTTGGTCCAGTGATGTGGGGCAGGAGGTGCTTCAGCCTCACCCCCATGATCTGGGATTCTCTCAGTGATGTCTTATTACTAAATAGTGCAGGGGTTCTGAACAGAGGCATCTTACTTTAATAATCAGGCAGAGGAGCAGGGTCCTTGAGGCAAGTCATTAAGTGTGATTATAATAATAAAAGCAGTATAAGGCAACTCAAAGAATCAGTTTTCAACGAAGGGTCAGAATTGGTTTTCTCCCTGCAACAAAAGGTTTTGCTCTGAAGATAGAGGAGGCCATGGCCTGTGTTTTCTGTGTGAATGCCACCATACATGGAACCATTGAAAGGGCTGTGCTGCCTCCCACGTGCTCTGGTGAGGTTCTGTGGTAGAGTAGGCTGAAGCCTGTATTCAACAATGAGTGGAAATATGCATTAGGGGTTTTTTTTTAATGTTTTTATTTTGTTTATTTATTGTATATATATTTATTTTAGGGTATATATATTTGTTTTAGGGTATATCTGATTAACAATGTTGTGATAGTTTCAGGTGAACAGCACATTAGATTTTTAGCTCTTGTGCTGTTGGATAAACAACTCTAAAGCCGGTAAAGCTTTTTGTTTGTGGTCTTAACTCAAACCAATCCAGTCTCTAAGTTTCTTGACTGAACAGGGCCACTGGCTTTGCTGGGCAGATTATCAGCTCTGCCCACCCACCTCTTGACTGGAGTGCTGCCAGGCTGTACAGCTTGCAGCCATTATCTCCAGCCCTTCTGGTCAGCTGCAGCCAGAAGATACTTTCCACACCAGGTGTGACTGTGATTTAGCTCCCTGCCTGAGGGTGGGCAAACTGGGTTCTAAGGCCTGCAAAATTACTCCTTTGAGGATCCAAATCAGACAGATCTGCACACCTCTGAGTCCTCTGGTCAGAATGTGCCCCCAAGTTGCTTCTGCAGATGAACAGAACTGCTAGCTGGGATAGCTGCTTGGGAACTGCTGGTATAAACTCAGTTGGCCAAGATCCCTGTGGTGGTTGTTGCGAGCCCCTTCTCTCTTCTTTATCACAGATGCCCAGTGGTTGAGCCCCACAGACTTCCCTGTAATCCTCAGGGGCAAGATTGGAGTAGAGGTCCCCAGCTGGCAGCTCACAGTGCTGATGGAGCTGGTTGTCCTCCCTCTGTTTTGTTTTCCCCCTGGAGGGGACTGGAGGCTCAGGAGAGATCTCTCCATGTGTTGCTGCACTGGCCTGGGGGAGGGACGGTGTGGTCAACATGTGGTTACTTCTCTTCCGCCTCTAATATTGTCTGCTTTGGTCCAGTGATGTGGGGCAGGAGGTGCTTCAGCCTCACCCCCATGATCTGGGATTCTCTCAGTGATGTCTTATTACTAAATAGTGTTTTTTTTTTTCCTATGAGAGGTATCAAAGTGACAATCTGTGTCACTATCTTGCTGATATCAGCATGGGAAAATCTCTTAATCTCTTTGAGCTTTAGTTTTCTTGTTTTAGAGAATTGAGTTACTGACCCTAAGGTCTGATAATGGTATGAGGATTAAATAAAATAATTTATTGGAAGCACATAGTATTCTGTTTCCTGTTCTCAAAGATACCGCAGTCTATCTTGAGAGAGAGAGAGAGAGATGAATATAAACTGATCCTATGGATTAATCAGAATCAATGTAAAGGTATAACACATTAATTACAATGACATGCAGTACATAGAAATGATTCTTCCCATAGTTTGGGGGTAGATGTCTTATTAACCCAGGATGATTTCAGTGCTTCTGAGTGCTTGAAATTATACCAACAAGTTGGTTTCTGTTTTCCATGGCATCACACAATTGTGAAAATCATCTTGTTTCCCATTTACCCAGGATTAATTTTTTTTTTTTTTTTTTAGTTCATGGAATTAGATTGCCCACTGAAATATAAACAAGGTAATGCACCATGGGTGAGAAGACGTAATTATCTTAACTGCCTTTCTCTTCACCTTGTCTCTTGAAGTGTAAATTGTAATGAGATAAAGACTTAAAGTGGAGAGTAGCTCTGTGGGTTTTGTTTTTCATATGAAGAGGGGCTGAGTTAGCTTGAGCACACTGGCTTCATTCACAGTCTAGGGATGGATTTTTTTTTTTTTTTGAGGATGGATGTTTTAAATATGCTCTCACTCTGAAACACCTTGAGCAGTCCCATGGTTGCATAAATTAATCTTGTAGCTGCTGCTGTTGATTTTAATGATGTCAATATGCCATTTATTATCTACTCTTATGTTCTTTATTCTAAATATACGGAGGAAAAGGAAAATAAGTTGTTTTCATGTACTGCATAATTTCTGGCAGTAGGTGATGGAGCTGGTTGTCCTCCTCTGTTTTGTTTTCCCCTGGAGGACTGGAGGCTCAGGAGAGATCTCTCCATGTGTTGCTGCACTGGCCTGGGGGAGGGACGGTGTGGTCAACATGTGGTTACTTCTCTTCCGCCTCTAATATTGTCTGCTTTGGTCCAGTGATGTGGGGCAGGAGGTGCTTCAGCCTCACCCCCATGATCTGGGATTCTCTCAGTGATGTCTTATTACTAAATAGTGTTTTTTTTCCTATGAGAGGTATCAAAGTGACAATCTGTGTCACTATCTTGCTGATATCAGCATGGGAAAATCTCTTAATCTCTTTGAGCTTTAGTTTTCTTGTTTTAGAGAATTGAGTTACTGACCCTAAGGTCTGATAATGGTATGAGGATTAAATAAAATAATTTATTGGAAGCACATAGTATTCTGTTTCCTGTTCTCAAAGATACCGCAGTCTATCTTGAGAGAGAGAGAGAGAGATGAATATAAACTGATCCTATGGATTAATCAGAATCAATGTAAAGGTATAACACATTAATTACAATGACATGCAGTACATAGAAATGATTCTTCCCATAGTTTGGGGGTAGATGTCTTATTAACCCAGGATGATTTCAGTGCTTCTGAGTGCTTGAAATTATACCAACAAGTTGGTTTCTGTTTTCCATGGCATCACACAATTGTGAAAATCATCTTGTTTCCCATTTACCCAGGATTAATTTTTTTTTTGTTTAGTTCATGGAATTAGATTGCCCACTGAAATATAAACAAGGTAATGCACCATGGGTGAGAAGACGTAATTATCTTAACTGCCTTTCTCTTCACCTTGTCTCTTGAAGTGTAAATTGTAATGAGATAAAGACTTAAAGTGGAGAGTAGCTCTGTGGGTTTTGTTTTTCATATGAAGAGGGGCTGAGTTAGCTTGAGCACACTGGCTTCATTCACAGTCTAGGGATGGATTTTTTTTTTTTTTTGAGGATGGATGTTTTAAATATGCTCTCACTCTGAAACACCTTGAGCAGTCCCATGGTTGCATAAATTAATCTTGTAGCTGCTGCTGTTGATTTTAATGATGTCAATATGCCATTTATTATCTACTCTTATGTTCTTTATTCTAAATATACGGAGGAAAAGGGAAAGTAATTTCTCTTTTGTTGTTTTCATGTACTGCATAATTTCTGGAGGAAAAAAATGTAGGATACTCTTTCCTTTGAAAAAAAATTGTTTTTAAACAAAGCTTTAGAAAATTAAACTTTACTAACTCAAGAGCAGTATTCTGTTCTTAATTTATATATACAAATCTACTCCTTTGATTCTTCAATTAAAGTAGAGTCCTATTTTGATATGAGTTATTATATCTCTATTCTTTTCACTTATACATATTATTCCCATTCTTCTGCAGGAAATCTTCCTGACCTATCAATTTTAAATTTAATCTACTTTTTAATTCCCTTGGCACATTTTCAGATTTCAAATTGACTAAGGTTTGTGTGCCAAGTTAAATTTTTTTCTGAAATATTTAATAAAAGTGTGATATTGAGTTTAATTTCTAGCTAAATCCATAGAACCTCTAAATATTATGGTTTTATCATCTTTAAAATGAAAATGGTAATATTTATTTGTAGCATTGCTGAAGACTTAGGTAATACAATGTTGTTCAGTCACTCAGTACTGTCTGACTCTTTGCGACCCACTGGACTGCAACACACCAGGCATTCCTGTCCTTCACTATCTCCTGGAGTTTGCTCAAACTCATGTCCATTGAATCAGTGATGCCATCCAACCATTTATCCTCTTTTGTCCCCTTCTCCTGCTTTCAGTCTTTCCCAGCGTCAGGGTTTATTTCAGTGAGTCAGCTCCTAGCATCAGGTGGCCAAAGTATTAAAGTTTCACTTTCAGCATCCAATGTTGGTTTCCTTTAGGATTGACTGGTTTGATATCCTTGTTGTCCAAGGAGCTCTTCAAGATTCTTCTCCAGCACCACGGTTTGAACGCATTATTTCATTGGCTTTCAGCCTTCTTTATGGTTCAACTCTCACATTCATACTTGACTACTTGAAAATCCATAGCTTTGACTATATGGGTGTTTGTTGACAAAGTGATGTCTCTGCTTTTTAATATGCTGTCTAGGTTTGTCATAATTTTTCCCTCGAAGAGGAAGCATCTTTTAATTTTATGGCTACAGTCACTGTCCATGGTGATTTTGATAATACATATCTAGGATTTAACCAATCACAAAGTGTACTCTTTGGGTTCTCATTATCTCTTTACGATAATGATTAACGACTACAAGTGCTACATTGGAATACAAGCCTCTAACAGGTATTTGCTACTTAAATAATATACTGCTCTGTATCACGTTGTCGATGACACTCTTAAATTTGTGTTGGATCCCTAATACAATTATGAAACTCAGGGCTGTAATAATGCTATCAGTTTCTTTCATGTCAGCCCACTGTATCCAAGCACTCATTGCTTGGTTGTGTCTGACTCTGTGACACCATGGACTATAGCCCACCAGGCTCTTGTGTCTATAGAATTGTTCAGGCAAGAATACTGGAGTGGGTTGCCATTTTCTACTCCATGGGAGTCTCCCAACCAAGATATAAAACCTGTGTTCCTTGCATTTCCTGCATGAGCAGGTGAATTCTTTACTGCTGAGCTACATCGGAAACCCCACTCTATCCAAAGCTGTACTTTATTCAGAAATATGCATGTAACATTGCATTCCCCTCATATGAAAAAAAAAAAACTGATAGAAAAAGTCTTATATCCAGGAAATTCACAGTTTAGCAAATATAAATCACAGTAGCAAAGAGGAATCCCAGTAGAAAAAGGGCATTACTTATGAAATGAAGACAGTTCAATAGATTCACGACATTGAAAATACACTCATTTATTTAGCATATATTTTAGACTTTATAGGTTATACAGTTTCTGTTGTAACTATGTAACTCTGTCATCATAGTATGAAAGCAGCCATAGAAAATACATAAACAAATAACTGTGGCTAATGTTCTAACAAAACTTTATCTATGGATATAAAATCTGAATTTTCTCAAACTCATGTCCATTGAATCATGGTTTTCAACTCTTTCACATTCATACTTGATTTACTTGGGAAAATCCAATTAGCTTTGCCCTAATATTCATTGGCTTTCAGCCTTCTTTATGGTTCAACTCTCACATTCATACTTGACTACTTGAAAACCCATAGCTTTGACTATATGGGGGGAAATGTCTCTGCTTTTTAATATGCTGTCTAGGTTTGTCATAATTTTTCCCTCGAAGAGGAAGCATCTTTTAATTTTATGGCTACAGTCACTGTCCATGGTGATTTTGATAATACATATCTAGGATTTAACCAATCACAAAGTGTACTCTTTGGGTTCTCATTATCTCTTTACGATAATGATTAACGACTACAAGTGCTACATTGGAATACAAGCCTCTAACAGGTATTTGCTACTTAAATAATATACTGCTCTGTATCACGTTGTCGATGACACTCTTAAATTTGTGTTGGATCCCTAATACAATTATGAAACTCAGGGCTGTAATAATGCTATCAGTTTCTTTCATGTCAGCCCACTGTATCCAAGCACTCATTGCTTGGTTGTGTCTGACTCTGTGACACCATGGACTATAGCCCACCAGGCTCTTGTGTCTATAGAATTGTTCAGGCAAGAATACTGGAGTGGGTTGCCATTTTCTACTCCATGGGAGTCTCCCAACCAAGATATAAAACCTGTGTTCCTTGCATTTCCTGCATGAGCAGGTGAATTCTTTACTGCTGAGCTACATCGGAAACCCCACTCTATCCAAAGCTGTACTTTATTCAGAAATATGCATGTAACATTGCATTCCCCTCATATGAAAAAAAAAAAACTGATAGAAAAAGTCTTATATCCAGGAAATTCACAGTTTAGCAAATATAAATCACAGTAGCAAAGAGGAATCCCAGTAGAAAAAGGGCATTACTTATGAAATGAAGACAGTTCAATAGATTCACGACATTGAAAATACACTCATTTATTTAGCATATATTTTAGACTTTATAGGTTATACAGTTTCTGTTGTAACTATGTAACTCTGTCATCATAGTATGAAAGCAGCCATAGAAAATACATAAACAAATAACTGTGGCTAATGTTCTAACAAAACTTTATCTATGGATATAAAATCTGAATTTTATATATTTTTTATGTCACAAATATGATTCTTCCTTTGATATATTTTTCCCTAGCCATTTAATAATGTATAAACTATTCTTAGCTTGTAGGCTGTATAAAAACAGGTAGTAGGCCAGATAGGACCCACAAGCCACATTTTTGCTGATCTCTGGGAGATAAAATTGCATCTTATTAGGCAGAAACTGCCTTGTCTCTTTTTATACTACACTAAAAACTCAAAGTGTAAATGCCAAAAGAAGATAAAGTGTTCAGGAAATTTCAAAGAAGGTCTTACAAAGAGTGAAGATTTTGAACTGACTCCAAGTTTACTACCAACTAGGAACAATTAGCTTCTTTCTATTCCTGACTAGAAGCTGCAGGCCAGCTGACAAGGTTCATGCCATTTGGCATACCAAAAAACAAATGAAAATTTCCCATACCGTTATATGTATGTGTTTATTTATTTTACTTTGTCATTATCGTGATCATATTTCCACAGGGCTTTTTCTAGTCAGTCTAGTGATGTTTGTTGAATTTCTTAGAGTATTCAACTACATTTCACAAGTTAAGTGATCTTTTTTCTCTCCCCTGCCTTCCACTATTTTCATCCTGGAAATGACTGAGATTTTTCAGTGGATCTAGTTTATAGTTATTTGTTGCCTAAGGCATGTTTCTGGCTTTTAGTCCTTGTGACCCCAATTTGAAATTTTTCCTGTCCTTAAATCTGACCCCTTCTTGCCTTGCCCTCAAGCCTTGGCCCCACACAAAAGCCAAAATGTCCCTTTTATCACATCTAGGCTGTAGTCTCCTTTCATCTGATAACATGGCAGTGCCTTTGGAGAATATTTCCTGGGGTCTATTTATAAAAATCTCTGTACGATGTAATACCTTTTATCAGTAATTGGAATATGCCTGTAGTCACAAGCTAATATCTAAAATCTGGAAAAGTGTGACCCTTACTTGTTAACCTGTGATTTTGTTCTCTCGAGTATTTTGTGGCTATGGCCACATTCATTTCATAAGCAATATCCTTTTTCCATCAGGATTCTTCTCTCTCACTGGGTTTACAGAAAGATTTATTTTCACTCCCACTGTTAGTCTGGCTTTCCTGACTCCTTCATGCTTTTGTTGTCTCTTTGAGCTTATCTCTTGGTGTTATGGGTAATTTATATAGGTCACGCACTATATAGGTATTATCTCCAGCTGAATCCTTTGTCTCACTCAAATGTCAATAGCTGTTCTAATAATTCTCTAAAATATTCAGCGCCTCTCAGCTGATGCATCCTAGTAGAAAATTAAAACATGATTTCTTCTCAAAACAATTTTTCTTTTTCCTTTCCAAATAGAATAGTTTTTCCAAGTAATTTCAAATTTACTAACTATCTTTACTTTTCACCCCCAGGGAGGATATTCGACAATATATTCATCACAATGCTTACTTTTATGTGACTAACAATATTGACTTGACTTCAACAGTTGGGAAAAACATCAGATGTGGAATTTGAGCTGATTTCAAACTTTTAACTTTGTTTTTTTTTTTTCTTCCCTACAATCACAAGGTTTTTTTTTATTTTGCTTTTTTGATTTTACAGAGTTTTGTTGTTTACAGATATGTATAATTACACATTAGTCACATGTCTATCCCATTCCCCCATCCCACCCCTCCAGGCCATTGTATAGCCCTCATGTATGATCCCTTAGTCCCACAGTGCATTAACAATAGTTATCTCATGTAGAACATAGTATAGATAGTATAGTTATCTTATGTAAAAAAGGTAGTATAGGGTTCCCTGCTCTTTCCATATCCCTCACGCACTTTTCCCTCTCCCCAATGTCCATAAGTCTGTTCTCTATGACTGTTTTTCCATCGATGCTCTGCGTGTGTATTTATCAATACAAACTTAACTAGATTCCATATATATGTGTTAATATCCTGTATTTGTCCTTCTCTTTTTCACTTACTTCACTTTGTATAAAATAGGTTCTAGATTCATCCATCTTATTTGGACTGAATCTTCTGCATTTCTTTTTTTCGACTGAGAAATATTCCATTGTATATACGTACCAGAGCTTTATCCATTCATTTGTCAATGGGCATCTAGGTTGCTTCCTTGATCTAGTTATTCAATTTTGATTTCATGAGGGTATAAGCCTAATAGTGGGATTGCTGGGTCATATTGTGCTTCTATTTTTAGTTTTTTGAGAAATCTCCATACTGTCTTCCATAGTGGCTGTATCAATTTACATTACCACCAGCAATGAAAAAGTGTTCCCTTTTCTCCGCATCCTCTCTAGCATTTATTGTCTGTAGATTTCCTGATGGCCATTGACCTGTATTTCCCAATATGCATGCGTGCTCAGTCACTTCTGTTGTGTCTAACTCTTTACACCTCTAAGGACTGTAGCCCACCAGGCTCCTCTGTCCATGGGATTCTCCAGGCAAGAATACTGGAGTGAGTTGGCATGCCCTCCTTCAGGAGATCTTCCTGACCCAGGGACCTAACTCACATCTCTTACATCTCCTGCATGGGCAAGAGGGTTCTCTACAGCTAGAACCACCAGGGAAGCCTGACCTTATCTCCCTAGGAACATATTTTAGCAGCTATTGCATGTATTTTCAAACCTGTTTCCTATTGGTCTTGAAAACTCTCTTCTGTCCCCTCTACCCTCTGTCTCAGGAGACTTATTAGAATATTCAGTCTAGGAAACTTATCTTTCCTGTCTGCAAGTCAGCTGCTTTGCTACTATATCATATGACAGAAGGGATGTGAGCAAAATAACTGAACATGATGTCTATGTAAAACAGCAAGGTCAGAACTTGACATGAATTTGTATAATCATTTGCTCACTTCATGAATTCCAACCTGACAAATTTAAACTTTATTAATCAGGAATAATCTGTACTTTTTCCTACAAAAGAGAATTGTGTTCAAGAATATCCCATTTATCCATTATCGCCCACATGTATACACAGTGAAAAAACCAGCCCATTGGGAAAAGGATAATTATTTTTGATAGTTTTCTTTCTCTTTGTATGTGTTTTTATTGCCTACCCCCATCTTTCCCATCCCTGGCTTTGAAAGGCTAAGCAGAACACTTCTAGGCTTGATGTCATATACCTTTGCCAATCTAATAATTCCAATGACCTCATTTTCTTCTTTCCAAAATAATAACTAAACTCTAGAAGTATATTTATATTTATTTATCTCTAATTCTTGCTTTAAAGTAAATCCATTTACATTTCATTGGGTATGTTCAGGATGGTGAGGTTTTACTGAAAATTTTAGACATTTTGTGGGAGGTCTTTTAGGTCAAGCTTCCAATTTATGAGATCACAACACACATTATTTAAGAGATAATGTGAAATGTTCCATTTAATTGGGTTGGTTGAATATGGCACCATTAGAGTGAACATCTCACTCTACAAGTGAGAGCAGATATTTAAAAACTGGTAGAGTTTAAGATCACAGACTTCTTAGTTGAAATGAGAACTTTAAAAACATTTTGCAATTGTATGTAATTAAAATGTTATTTTACCCTTAGGAAATTGTGCAAAAATGTTCCACCATAATATAGTTATCACTTAGTATACATGTTGATTGCTCTGTGTATTTATCATTTTCCTAACTTTATTATTTAACTTGTTCAATGAATTTTCTGTTATTTGTGAGATTTTTGCTTGTTTGGAGGGTATGGTGGAGTTGAAAATATGGTTGCTATACTTGTAGAGGTCTTTAATCTGTGTGTGTGTATTCATTCTCAATTGCTCAGTCATGTATGTCTGACTCCTTGTGACACCCTGAACTGTAGCCTTCCAGGCTCCTCTATCTATGGGCCTTTCCAAGCAAGAATACTGGAGTGGGTTGCCATTTTCTGCTTCAGGGAACCTTCTCAACCAGGAACCGAACATGAGTCTCCAGTGTCTCCTGCATTGGCATGTGAATTGTTTACCATCAAACCTCATGGGAATCTCTCTTAACCTGTGTACAGAAGTTTAAATTTAACATTTTTCTTTTTGCTATTCCAACCCAAATTTTAAAATCCCTGACTGAAGACATTTATATAGGAGTAAAACTTCAAAGTCCATCACTTTTCAAAGCATGCTAATGAATGTCAAGGAAAGTATAAATAATAAAAATAATGGCATGTAACAAGGAATTGCTAATGCAAGAAACATTGTTCTAAACCCATTACTTATTAATTTCTTTAATCCTCACAAGCCAATGAATTCTGCACTCTTCTCACTTTGCAGAGAAGAAAACCCAAGCAGAAGGATTAATTTGTTCAAGGTCACACACAAAGAAGCCGGTGGTAAAATGATAAAATGAGGCTTTCTTTTAGATTCCCCAGCTCCTCAATCAACTTCTGAAGCCACAAGAAATTCTAGAAAAATAGTCAACAGGGCCCTTTTACCTGAATCAAAGGATTATCTTCTTCCTGTTTCCATGTTTTACACACATAAGAAACTTTAGAGAGAACCACTTGTATACACATTTATATACACACTTTGCCCCTATCAGATGCTCATGTTTCTATTTTTATTTCTTTATTTTGAGTTTATTTGTAGTTACTAGAGTGCTGTTTACCTACAGCCTTTATTTTTGGATGCTCAGAGATCATAAATTCTATAGTGATAATAGGTTCTATGGTTGGTTATATTTGTTTTCCTTACTAATAGAATTCATGTATTTTCCAGTATGTTAACATGTACTATGGTTTCCCAAGAAAGAGGTTACACTCTAAAGAGTTTCCCATATTTATCTGTACTCCATCCCTGATTCTTTGTGTTTGTAAGTGTGCATCTCTTCAAGGTTCTCTGGATGTCACTCTGGAAAAAAATGGATTAGATGATCACAATTAAGATATTTATAAAGACTGATACAATGTATGTTTAAACAGTGGACATTAAAAGATCTCACTTAAGTAGCTCATAAAATGGGAGAGAACAACCTTTTAAATATACAGAATATAAGAAAGAAAAATAGTTACAAAGTCTCTTGAGAATCCATGTTAATATTGGGATTTTCCTGATAAAATAATTTCTATGACTGTTGTTCCTCCCTTCTGTAAAGAAAAGCAGTAACACTAGCAAAGTACAGCTCTCCCTTTCTGTAATTTCATCTACATTCACTTTTCTTCTTTTTATAATTATGTTCAAATTTTGAAAATATGAATTGAAGTCCAGAGGGCCAAATATCTTTTTTTTTTTTTTTCTTTTTATTTATTTATTTATTTATTTATTTATTTATTTATTTATTTATTTATTTTTGTACATGTATGTTCCCAGATCAATCAGATGCATATCCCTCGGCCCTCCCCCCACCCAGGTTCCTCCCCCCCATCCCTCCAGACCATTGCTCCAAGTGGTTGTAGGTACTCCTATTCCCCTAGCACAATGACAATAGCTATCTTTTCTACACATGACAGTATAGGTTCCCATGTTACTCCCTCCCATTGTTCGGTCTCCACAATGTCTTTATGTCTATTCTCTGTTTTTTCATGAGTTCACTGTGTGTGTTATCATGACCATCTTACTAGATCCCATATATATGAGTTAGTATACTATACTTGTCTTTCTCTTTTTGACTTACTTCACTTTTTATGATAGGTTCTAAAGCCAGCCACCTCATTAGGACTGAGTCTTCTGCATTTCTTTTAACAGCTGAGTAGTATTCCATTGTATATATGTACCAGAGCTTCTGGATCCATTCATTTGTCGATGGACATCTAGGTTGCTTCCATGTTCTGGCTATTGTATAGAGAGCTGCAATGAACATTGGGGTACAGGTGCCTCTTTCAGTTTTGATTTCATCAGGATATAGGCCTAATAGTGGGATTGCTGGGTCATAGGGTGCTTCTATTTTTAGTTTTTTTAAGGAATCTCCATATTGTCTTCCATAGAGGTTGTATTAATTTACATTCCCACCAGCAATGCAAGAGGGTTCCCTTTTCTCCACACCCTCTCCAGCATTTGTTGTCTGTCGATTTGTTGATGATGGCCATTCTGACGGGTGTGAGGTGGTATCTCATTGTGGTTTTAATTTGCATTTCTCTAATAATAAGCGAGGTTGAGCATCGTTTCATGTGCTTTTGGACCATTTGTATGTCCTCTTTGGAGAGGCGTTTCTTTAGATCTTTTTCCCATTTTTTGATTGGGCTGCTCATTTTCCCTGTG
Organism: Tragulus kanchil; assembly: GCA_022376925.1. Lineage (NCBI taxonomy): Eukaryota > Metazoa > Chordata > Mammalia > Artiodactyla > Tragulidae > Tragulus > Tragulus kanchil. Next base: position 235,151,370 of record JAIOJX010000004.1, on the reverse strand, counting down.
CTGAGTTGTCTGAGTTGCTTGTAGATTTTGGAGATTAATTCTTTGTCTGTTGTTTCATTTGCTATGATTTTCTCCCACTCTGTGGGTGTCTGTTGAACTTTTTTGTAATTTCTTTTGCTGTACAAAAGCTTTTAAGTTTCATGAGGTCCCATATGTTCATTTTTCTTTTCAGTTCTGCTATTTTAGTTGGTGGGTCAGAGAAGATCTTGCTTTGATTGATGTCCTTGAGGGTTTTGCCTATATTCTCCTCTAAGAGTTTGATGGTTTCTGGTCTTACATTGAGGTCTTTAATCCATTTTGAGTTGATCTTAGTGTATGGCGTCAGGGAATGTTCCAATTTCATTTTTTTGCATGTAGCTGTCCAATTCTCCCAGCACCACTTGTTAAAGAGGCTGTCTTTGTCCCATTTTATAGTTTCTCCTCCTTTATCAAAAATAAGGTACCCATAGGTGCGTGGGTTGATCTCTGGGTTCTCAATCTTGTTCCATTGATCTATAGTTCTGTTTTTGTGCCAGTACCATACTGTCTTGATAACTGTTGCTTTGTAGTAGAGTCTGAAGTTAGGGAGGCTGATCCCTCCAACTCCATTTTTCTTCCTCAGGATTGCTTTGGCTATTCGAGGTCTTCTGTGTTTCCATATGAACTGTGTTATTATTTGGTCTAGTTCTGTGAAAAATGTCAGTGGTAGTTGAATAGGTATTGCATTGAATCTGTAGATGATATTTGGAAGTATGGTCATTTTCACAATATTGATTCTTCCAATCCAGGAACATGGAATATCTCTCCATCTGTTTAAGTCTTCTTTAATGTCTCTCATGAGTGTCTTGTAATTTTCTGTGTACAATTCTTTTGTTTCTTTGGGTAGGTTTATTCCTAGATATTTGATTCTTTTGGTTGCAATGGTGAAGGGCATGTGCTTTTGGACCATTCTGACGGTTTATGGTCCTTGGTTTTAATTTGCATTTCTCTAATAATAAGCGAGGTTGAGCATCGTTTCATGTGCTTTTGGGCCATCTGTATGTCCTCTTTGGAGAGGTGTCTGTTTAGGTCCTTTTCCCATTTTTTGATTGGGTTGTTCATTTTTCCGATGTTGAGTTGTCTGAGTTGCTTGTAGATTTTGGAGATTAATTTTTTGTCTGTTGTTTCATTTGCTATGATTTTCTCCCACTCTGTGGGTGTCTGTTGAGCTTTTTTGTAATTTCTTTTGCTGTACAAAAGCTTTTAAGTTTCATGAGGTCCCATATGTTCATTTTTCTTTTCAGTTCTGCTATTTTAGTTGGTGGGTCAGAGAAGATCTTGCTTTGATTGATGTCCTTGAGGGTTTTGCCTATATTCTCCTCTAAGAGTTTGATGGTTTCTGGTCTTACATTGAGGTCTTTAATCCATTTTGAGTTGATCTTAGTGTATGGCGTCAGGGAATGTTCCAATTTCATTTTTTTGCATGTAGCTGTCCAATTCTCCCAGCACCACTTGTTAAAGAGGCTGTCTTTGTCCCATTTTATAGTTTCTCCTCCTTTATCAAAAATAAGGTACCCATAGGTGCGTGGGTTGATCTCTGGGTTCTCAATCTTGTTCCATTGATCTATAGTTCTGTTTTTGTGCCAGTACCATACTGTCTTGATAACTGTTGCTTTGTAGTAGAGTCTGAAGTTAGGGAGGCTGATCCCTCCAACTCCATTTTTCTTCCTCAGGATTGCTTTGGCTATTCGAGGTCTTCTGTGTTTCCATATGAACTGTGTTATTATTTGGTCTAGTTCTGTGAAAAATGTCAGTGGTAGTTGAATAGGTATTGCATTGAATCTGTAGATGATATTTGGAAGTATGGTCATTTTCACAATATTGATTCTTCCAATCCAGGAACATGGAATATCTCTCCATCTGTTTAAGTCTTCTTTAATGTCTCTCATGAGTGTCTTGTAATTTTCTGTGTACAATTCTTTTGTTTCTTTGGGTAGGTTTATTCCTAGATATTTGATTCTTTTGGTTGCAATGGTGAAGGGGATTGCCTCTTTGATTTCATTTTCTGATTTTTCATTGTTTGTGTATAGGAATGCCAGTGACTTCTGTGTGTTGACTTTATATCCTGCAACTTTGCTGAATTCATTGATTAGTTCTAGTAGCTTTGTAACCGTGTCTTTGGGATTTTCTATGTATAATATCATGTCGTCTGCAAAAAGAGAGCTTGACTTCTTCCTTTCCAATCTGGATTCCTTTGATTTCTTTCTCTTGTCTTATTGCTGTTGCTAGGACTTCCAGGACTATGTTGAATAGCAGTGGTGAAAGTGGGCACCCCTGTCTTGTTCCTGATCTTAGAGGGAATGCTTTCAGTTTTTCACCATTAACAATAATGTTCGCTGTAGGTTTCTCATAGATGGCTTTTATTATGTTGAGATAGGTTCCTCCTATGCCCATTTTCTGAAGAGTTTTGATCATAAATGGATGTTGTACTTTGTCGAAGGCTTTTTCTGCATCTATTGAGATGATCATGTGATTTTGTCTTTCAACTTGTTGATATGGTGTATCACGTTGATTGATTTGCGGATGTTGAAGAAGCCTTGCATGCCTGGGATGAACCCAACTTGATCGTGATGTATGAGTTTTTTGACATGTCGTTGAATTCTGTTTGCTAGGATTTTGTTGAGGATCTTGGCATCTAAGTTCATCAGTGAAATTGGCCTATAGTTTTCCTTTTTTGTGTTGTCTTTGCCTGGTTTGGGTATCAGGGTGATGGTGGCCTCGTAGAATGTGTTTGGGAGTTTTCCTTCCTGTGCAATTTTTTGAAAGAGTTTTAGAAGGACAGGCATTAGCTCTTCTTTAAATGTTTGGTAGAATTCGGCTGTGAAGCCATCTGGTCCTGGGCTTTTATTTTTGGGTAGATTTTTAATCACAAAGTTGATTTCTGAGCTTGTGATTGGGTTGTTCAAAGTTTCTGTTTCTTCCTGGCTCAGTCTTGGAAGATTAATCCTGTCCAAGAAACTGTCCATTTCTTCCAAGTTGTCCAGTTTGTTGCCATAGAGTTGCTCATAATAGTCTCTTAGAATCCTTTGGGTAGGTTTATTCCTAGATATTTGATTCTTTTGGTTGCAATGGTGAAGGGGATTGCCTCTTTGATTTCATTTTCTGATTTTTCATTGTTTGTGTATAGGAATGCCAGTGACTTCTGTGTGTTGACTTTATATCCTGCAACTTTGCTGAATTCATTGATTAGTTCTAGTAGCTTTGTAACCGTGTCTTTGGGATTTTCTATGTATAATATCATGTCGTCTGCAAAAAGAGAGAGCTTGACTTCTTCCTTTCCAATCTGGATTCCTTTGATTTCTTTCTCTTGTCTTATTGCTGTTGCTAGGACTTCCAGGACTATGTTGAATAGCAGTGGTGAAAGTGGGCACCCCTGTCTTGTTCCTGATCTTAGAGGGCATGCTTTCAGTTTTTCACCATTAACAATAATGTTCGCTGTAGGTTTCTCATAGATGGCTTTTATTATGTTGAGATAGGTTCCTCCTATGCCCATTTTCTGAAGAGTTTTGATCATAAATGGATGTTGTACTTTGTCGAAGGCTTTTTCTGCATCTATTGAGATGATCATGTGATTTTGTCTTTCAACTTGTTGATATGGTGTATCACGTTGATTGATTTGCGGATGTTGAAGAAGCCTTGCATGCCTGGGATGAACCCAACTTGATCGTGATGTATGAGTTTTTTGACATGTCGTTGAATTCTGTTTGCTAGGATTTTGTTGAGGATCTTGGCATCTAAGTTCATCAGTGAAATTGGCCTATAGTTTTCCTTTTTTGTGTTGTCTTTGCCTGGTTTGGGTATCAGGGTGATGGTGGCCTCGTAGAATGTGTTTGGGAGTTTTCCTTCCTGTGCAATTTTTTGAAAGAGTTTTAGAAGGACAGGCATTAGCTCTTCTTTAAATGTTTGGTAGAATTCGGCTGTGAAGCCATCTGGTCCTGGGCTTTTATTTTTGGGTAGATTTTTAATCACAAAGTTGATTTCTGAGCTTGTGATTGGGTTGTTCAAAGTTTCTGTTTCTTCCTGGCTCAGTCTTGGAAGATTAATCCTGTCCAAGAAACTGTCCATTTCTTCCAAGTTGTCCAGTTTGTTGCCATAGAGTTGCTCATAATAGTCTCTTAGAATCCTTTGGATTTCTGCATTATCTGTTGTAATCTCTCCTTTTTCGTTTTTGTTTTTGTTGATCTGGTTCTTCTCTCTCTTTTTCTTAATGAGTCTGGCCAGTGGCTTGTCAATTTTGTTTACCTTTTCAAAGAACCAGCTTTTGTTTTATTTATCTTTACTATTGTTTCTTTTGTTTCTTTCTCATTTATTTCTGCTCTGATCTTTATGATTTCTCTTCTTCTGCTGGCTCTGGGATGTTTTTGTTCTTCTTTCTCCAACTGTTTTAAGCGGAGGGTTAGGTCATCTGCTTCATATTTTCCTAGTTTCTTGAGGTGGGATTGTATTGCTATAAATTTCCCTCTTAGAACTGCTTTTGCTGTATCCCATAGGTTTTGCACTGTCGTGTGTTCGTTGTCATTTTCTTCTAGGAATTGTTTAATTTCTCCTTTGATTTCCTCAACGATCAGTTGGTTTTTTAGGTATGTATTGTTTAATCTCCATGTGTTTCTGTTTTTAGGGTTTTTCTGGTAGTTGATCTCCAGTCTCATTGCATTGTGGTCCGAGAAGATGGTTGATATAATTTCGGTTTTCTTGAACTGACTGAGGTTAGATTTGTGGCCCAAGATGTGGTCTATCCTGGAGAATGTTCCGTGAGCGCTTGAGAAGAAAGTGTATTCTTCTGCTTTTGGATGGAACGTCCTAAAGATATCGATGAGGTCCATCTTTTCCAGTGTAGCATTTAAGGCTTGTGTTTCTTTATTAATTTTCTGTTTTGTTGATCTGTCCATTGGTGTGAGAGGAGTGTTAAAGTCTCCTACTATTATTGTGTTATTGTTGATTTCTTCTTTTATGTCTGAAAGTACCTGTCTTATGTATTGAGGTGCCCCTGTGTTGGGTGCGTAGATATTCATGACTGTTATGTCTTCCTCTTGGATAGATCCCTTAATCATGATGTAGTGACCTGCCTTGTCTCTTAGAATCTTCTTTACTTTAAAGTCTATTTTGTCTGATATAAGGATTGCTACTCCAGCTTTCTTTTGATTTCCATTTGCATGAAATATTTTTTTCCAGCCTTTCACTTTCAGTCTATGAGTGTCTCTAGGTCTGAAGTGGGTCTCTTGTAAACAGCATATATATGGGTCTTGCTTCTGGATCCATTCAGCCAGCCTGTGTCGTTTGGTTGGAGCATTTAGTCCATTTACATTCAAAGTAATTATTGATACGAATGTTCCTATTGTCATCTTCTTAGAAATTTGGGGTTTGATTTGTAAGGCTTCTCCTACTCTTGTATTTATTGGCTATATCAGGTCCTTTAACACTTGTTGTAGGGCTGGTTTTGTGGTACAGAATTCTTTTAGTTTTGCTTGTCTGTGAAGCTTTTGACTTCACCATCGATTTTGAATGAGATTCTTGCTGGGTAGAGAATTCGTGGTTGCAGGTTATTCTCTTTTAGCCGTTTAAATGTATCTTGCCATTCTCTTCTGGCCTGTAGGGTTTCTGTTGAGAGATCCGCAGTTAAACGTATGGGGTTTCCTTTATATGTTATTTGTTGTTTGCTCCTAGCTGCTTTTAGTAATCTGTCTTTATATTTAGTCTGCGTTAGTTTGATTAGTATGTGCCTTGGTGTGTTTCTTCTGGGGTTTCTCCTGTATGGAACTCTTTGTGCTTCCTGGACTTGGCTGACTATCTCCTTTCCCATGCTGGGGAAGTTTTCAACTATAACCTCTTCAAGAATTTTTTCATAGTCTTTCTTCTCTTCTTCTTCTTCTGGAACTCCTATAATTCTAATGTTGGTGCGTTTAATATTGTCCCATAGGTCTCTGAGGCTATCCTCAGTTCTTTTAATTCTTTGGGCTTTGTTCTGTTCTTCAGCACTTATTTCCACCATTCTGTCTTCCAGCTGACTTATCCGTTCTTCAGCCTCTGATACTCTACTGTTGAGACCTTCTATAGTATTTTTGAGTTCAGCAATTGAGTTGGTGGTCTCTATTTGCTTATTTTTCATTTCCTGCATGTCTTTTCTCAATGCACTAATTTCCTCTAATATTCTGTTTTCGGTGTTTTGCATCCTCATTAGTATAGTTTTTCTGAATTCTCTTTCCAGCCTTTCACTTTCAGTCTATGAGTGTCTCTAGGTCTGAAGTGGGTCTCTTGTAAACAGCATATATATGGGTCTTGCTTCTGGATCCATTCAGCCAGCCTGTGTCGTTTGGTTGGAGCATTTAGTCCATTTACATTCAAAGTAATTATTGATACGAATGTTCCTATTGTCATCTTCTTAGAAATTTGGGGTTTGATTTGTAAGGCTTCTCCTACTCTTGTATTTATTGGCTATATCAGGTCCTTTAACACTTGTTGTAGGGCTGGTTTTGTGGTACAGAATTCTTTTAGTTTTTGCTTGTCTGTGAAGCTTTTGACTTCACCATCGATTTTGAATGAGATTCTTGCTGGGTAGAGAATTCGTGGTTGCAGGTTATTCTCTTTTAGCCGTTTAAATGTATCTTGCCATTCTCTTCTGGCCTGTAGGGTTTCTGTTGAGAGATCCGCAGTTAAACGTATGGGGTTTCCTTTATATGTTATTTGTTGTTTGCTCCTAGCTGCTTTTAGTAATCTGTCTTTATATTTAGTCTGCGTTAGTTTGATTAGTATGTGCCTTGGTGTGTTTCTTCTGGGGTTTCTCCTGTATGGAACTCTTTGTGCTTCCTGGACTTGGCTGACTATCTCCTTTCCCATGCTGGGGAAGTTTTCAACTATAACCTCTTCAAGAATTTTTTCATAGTCTTTCTTCTCTTCTTCTTCTTCTGGAACTCCTATAATTCTAATGTTGGTGCGTTTAATATTGTCCCATAGGTCTCTGAGGCTATCCTCAGTTCTTTTAATTCTTTGGGCTTTGTTCTGTTCTTCAGCACTTATTTCCACCATTCTGTCTTCCAGCTGACTTATCCGTTCTTCAGCCTCTGATACTCTACTGTTGAGACCTTCTATAGTATTTTTGAGTTCAGCAATTGAGTTGGTGGTCTCTATTTGCTTATTTTTCATTTCCTGCATGTCTTTTCTCAATGCACTAATTTCCTCTAATATTCTGTTTTCGGTGTTTTGCATCCTCATTAGTATAGTTTTTCTGAATTCTCTTTCAGATAGCTTGTCTATCTCCTCCTCTGTCATTTGTAGTGGTGTTTCTCTAGCTTGGTCCTTCATTTGTACAGTGTTTCTCTGACGTTTCATTATTAGGTTAATTTTTGTTTCTTTGTGTGTGTCTGTGTGTATGGAGTTCTTATTCCCACCAGGCTTCTTGGTTGAATTCTCCCTTCCTGTGGGTTTTTGTCCTTGTAGAAGGGTTCAGTGGCTTGTGTCTTGGGTGGTGATAGACCTTGTTTACAGGTGAATAATCTGTAGTGTTGTATGTTCTTTGATAATCAGTGTGGGGTCTTGGAATCCGGGCTTCCGCTTCGAGGATCCTTGGTTTGATGATTGGTCAGGGAGTGTAGGCTCTATGTCTGGTTTGCTATGGTGTTCTGTGATACTAGTTCACACACTAGCATCTGAGGAACAAGAGGTGCATCCCTGATGGGTGACAGTCATAAAAGCATGCAGATGTTTTCTAACATAATCATAAGATACACATACATATACAGCAATCCCCACAACTGACCAGTTTTACAGAGATAAGGCGCAGGAAATCTTTCTAGCAACTCATGCAATCACAGATGATACTTGCCCGTTAAGCTTTGAATTAATTAAAATAGTGCCTGAATAATAGATCTAGCACAAGGTCCTGGCTTGGATAATTACAATGAAAGCAATTTTAAATTAGGACATGTGCTCGGGGTGACAAGGAGGAGAGTCTATAAGTAATAAAAAGGAAAAGATTTGTCTTGGAAGTATTTTATAGGATTAGGTAGCAAAGATTAGTGTGTGTACTGTTCAGTGCATTTGGAAGTGAATAGTGCAGACAGAAAGATAGGAAATAATTTGTCTAGAGGATATTGATAGCTAGGAAGATGTTTTACATTTAGAACATAGAGAAAGAAAGCAGTGGGAAAGAGGAAAGAGAAAAGAGAATTAGAGGTTTTCAAGAATTAAAATTAAAGTTAAAAAATATAATAAAAGTCAAAAGAAGGTTAAAAATTAAAAAGAGCAAAAAAAAAAAAATTAATGAGACCGAAAAACAAAGAAAAAACACATAGAATAAATCAAACAAATGAAAACTACAAAAAAAAAAAACAAAACAAACATAAAAAACCCCCAATAAACAAAGAAACTAATAAACCCCAAACCAATCAATTGAATAAGCAAAACAGTCCACCACAAACAAGCAGAAAAAAATGAAAAAAGAAAAAAAAAAAAAAAGTTAAATACTGTCCTTGGTTTTTATCTTCATATCTGCCTGTCGGAAACCAATCTGCTCTTGATGGTGGTGTCTTGATGGCGTGGTCTTTCCCTTACAGTGCCGGTTGCTGTGGTTTCTGTTTTTGTGTTCAGCAAAATGAGGGCTTTGCTGCCATACTGGGTGCTGGCCGGGACGGTGGGCTGATCCCAGTCAGTCGGGCGGAGGCCGCGGCGCGCGCAGTCCCGTGTTGGAGGGGGGCGCCCCGGCTCGACCGCGCGCCCGCCTGTCGTCTCCAATCCCTGCTCTTTCCCGGCTTCCTCCGCTGCTACTGCTGCTCTAGGGAGCGCGGGGTCCTCCGACAGTGCCGGTTATGTGTGTAAGTACCAGAGGGGGACGCGAGCTTTCCCGTCCAAGTGGTGCCCGGTACCGGGTCAGCAGCCCGTGGAGGACTTCCTCGCTCCGTTCAGCAAGCGCTCCGGTTGGAGTGGCGACTTCCTCGCGGCGTCCGCGGCTCCTCGCGGCGTCCGCGGCTCCTCGCGGCGTCCGCGGCTCCTCGCGGCGTCCGCGGCTCCTCGCGGCGGGCGGCTTCCGGCGGCTCCTCGCGGCGGGCGGCTTCCGGCGGCTCCTCGCGGCGGGCGGGTTCCGGCGGCTCCTCCGGGCCAAATATCTTAACCCAAAATTATCCAAGCAATCTGAAAGCATTTGTTTCAGTGACCTATTTTTTTTCAGTGACATGAGTGAGAAATAATTTGTGGTCATTTTTAATCTATTGAACTTTTTCCTTGCACATTTTACTTTCCTGTCAGCTAGTATTCTAATACGCAGATTTTAAAGAAATCCTATGTTTGCCAAATGGCTCAACTTTTTTGATAATACATCTTGAATCATTATTTTCAATTAAATATCTATTTTTTAAAGGAAAAAATAACATGTGGGTATGAGGTATAAAATGTAAACAAAGTGACATCAGATAAAACATCAAAGAAATCATTTAGAGGATTTTAATTAATACTCGTTATAATCAAGTACTGATTGTTGTCAGTTCCAATATATATAAGTCAAATGCTTAGACCATCCTATTTTTTATTTCATTTGTAGAATGCATGAAAAAGAAAATATGCTAAACAACCTGTTTCTATTTGTTTACTCTTTACGAAACTTAATATTGCTTCTTACTCTGAAAAGCATACTGAAAAAAAAAAAAAAAACTAATGGTGCTTGCCTAGCTGAATGAAGTCTCTTAATGATGATAAAATATGTAATTTCCTCTCCTAGTTTGTTTTTAATTCCATTCCTGTCAAATATTTCTAGTAGTAAAACCTAGGGTGGCATGAAGATTTGATTAGTTTACTGTATTTCACATCAGACCTAAATTTCAGTAGACTTTTAATATATAGACTCAATAGATACTGATGATAAAAAATTTGGTTCAGGGAATGAGTCTCCTATCTGTACCTGTTTGATTGGTCCCATATGCTATTATTACTGAAATAAAATTGTTTCATTGTCTATGTAGCATACTTTATAGAATACACCACTCCACCAGAAGAGACTACATAAATTTACCCAAAGTTAGTGCATGCTTTAATTCCATGGCCTTTGTTTCCCTAAGAGACTCAATGACCTTTGTTTCTGAAGAATGTGAAATATGTAAAGAAGGGATGAAGGAAGTGATTGTGGTTTATGATTTTTGCTAAGTAAGTCTAGGGGCTTCCAAAGAGACACAGTGGTAAAGAATCCACTTGCCAATGCAAGAGATACAGGAGATTGAGATGCAAGAGATGTGGGTTTAATCCCTGGGTCAGGAGAAACCACTGGAGTAGGAAATGGAAACCCAGCCCAGTATTCTTGCTTGAGAAATCCCTTAGACAGAAAAGCCCGGCAGGCTAGAGTTAATGGGTTGCAAAAGAATCAGACATGACTTAGTGATTAAATAGCAGCAGAACCAGCAGCAGCAACTATGTCTAAAAGCAGCCAGGTTCTTGCCGCAGTGAGTTAAATGGGATGAAGCGTGGCTAAGCTATGTCTGTGTGCAGTTTCAGTTTGACCAGGACATTATTCATCCCAGTGAGCAGTGAAGGCTGTATTTCCTCAAAAGGTTTTTACAAAACATTATATGCCTTGGAGGTTGTACCAGTGTTTCCTTGTAGTCTAGGTCTTGTCATGTCAGAGAAAACTTCTGAAACTCACAGTGGAAGGAGCATTTGATGTCTTTATGTCATTTGTATGTCTTGAGCAAATGTGCTGAATTGTCTTTCTTCTCAAGGATACCCCTTTTCATCTTTACAAGAGAACCTGTTTCTTTCCTTCTGTGAATGCAATTTTCACTTCACTTTCTTTTTCAAATATGCCTAGCTGAATGAAGTCTCTTAATGATGATAAAATATGTAATTTCCTCTCCTAGTTTGTTTTTAATTCCATTCCTGTCAAATATTTCTAGTAGTAAAACCTAGGGTGGCATGAAGATTTGATTAGTTTACTGTATTTCACATCAGACCTAAATTTCAGTAGACTTTTAATATATAGACTCAATAGATACTGATGATAAAAAATTTGGTTCAGGGAATGAGTCTCCTATCTGTACCTGTTTGATTGGTCCCATATGCTATTATTACTGAAATAAAATTGTTTCATTGTCTATGTAGCATACTTTATAGAATACACCACTCCACCAGAAGAGACTACATAAATTTACCCAAAGTTAGTGCATGCTTTAATTCCATGGCCTTTGTTTCCCTAAGAGACTCAATGACCTTTGTTTCTGAAGAATGTGAAATATGTAAAGAAGGGATGAAGGAAGTGATTGTGGTTTATGATTTTTGCTAAGTAAGTCTAGGGGCTTCCAAAGAGACACAGTGGTAAAGAATCCACTTGCCAATGCAAGAGATACAGGAGATTGAGATGCAAGAGATGTGGGTTTAATCCCTGGGTCAGGAGAAACCACTGGAGTAGGAAATGGAAACCCAGCCCAGTATTCTTGCTTGAGAAATCCCTTAGACAGAAAAGCCCGGCAGGCTAGAGTTAATGGGTTGCAAAAGAATCAGACATGACTTAGTGATTAAATAGCAGCAGAACCAGCAGCAGCAACTATGTCTAAAAGCAGCCAGGTTCTTGCCGCAGTGAGTTAAATGGGATGAAGCGTGGCTAAGCTATGTCTGTGTGCAGTTTCAGTTTGACCAGGACATTATTCATCCCAGTGAGCAGTGAAGGCTGTATTTCCTCAAAAGGTTTTTACAAAACATTATATGCCTTGGAGGTTGTACCAGTGTTTCCTTGTAGTCTAGGTCTTGTCATGTCAGAGAAAACTTCTGAAACTCACAGTGGAAGGAGCATTTGATGTCTTTATGTCATTTGTATGTCTTGAGCAAATGTGCTGAATTGTCTTTCTTCTCAAGGATACCCCTTTTCATCTTTACAAGAGAACCTGTTTCTTTCCTTCTGTGAATGCAATTTTCACTTCACTTTTTTTTTTTCAGCATCATGTAAATGTTACTTTGACTAAACAATTACTCTTTGGTAATTTTCTGATCATTATAGCTCATTTCTAAGACTTTCTATAAGTTAACTCTAGTTACTAGTTAACAAACCACCTGAACTAACTCTAGTTAACAAACCACCTGAACTATTTAGTTGTTCAAAACCATAACCCATGATTATGTCTCATGAGTCATATTGATTGAATCAGGCTCAGCTGACTCAACTAGCTCACTTGATGAGCAGTTGCCTTATGGTACGCTGGGGGCTACCTGGTCTTGGATGACCTTTGCTAGGCACATTCAATTCATTTTCATATGACAATTATATCATTCCACAGGCTAGCCTGGAAACATTTTCATGGTAATGGCAGGGGTTCATGAAAAGAAGTTGGATTGTGTAAGAAATAATTTTATACTCTGCTTGAATCAGGTTTGCTGGTGTCCACTAGCTGAAGTTTTCAAATTTTCAGGCCCAGAATCAGTGGAATTAGTGGCGGGTACTACTAAAGGCATAGATAGAGATAGGCATGAGACATTATGTCCATCATTGCCTTCTACCACAAGCTTTATCTGAATAAAACAGAGATGCTAACAATAACATATAAAGTAGTCACTGCGAGGAACATTAAAATATGGAGATAATGGAATAAACCTAAGGGACTGGCATAATAAATGATGATATATCCATATAACTATCATACTGTCATTGGAAAAACTTTTAGAATAATGTAAATAACATAGGAAAGTATTGCTAATACTTTGAAAAAGATACAACATTGTATATTTAGGAAGGTAAGGTCTAACAGTTATAAACATTTATACATAAGTATACAAATAGAAAAAATAGAGAAGAATCACCAAATTACCCATACATGGTGATTACAGAAAATATGCGGACTTCCCAGGTGGAGCTAGTGGTAAAGAGCAATGCAGGAGACAGAAGAGGTGTGGGTTTCATTCCTGGGTCAGGAAGATCCCTTGGAGAAGGAAATGACAACCCACTCCAGTATTTTTGCCTGGAGATTCCCGTGGACAGAGGAGCCTGACTATGGTCCATAGGGTCGCAAAGAGTCAGACATGACTAAAGTGACTGAGCACACATACACACACAGAAAATGTTTTTATTTACTTCCCAATTTTTATAAGAAACATAATATTAATATTTTATAATCAGAAAATTATATAAAATAAACATTATATAAAAAGTAACCTGGGGTAGGCATCTAAATTCTAAGATGACATCCCAAATTCCCTCCCTCTGATATGCGTATAATCTACATAATCTATTCTCCTTCAGAGTTAAGAAGGATTGTTTACTATAAGTGTCACCTCCATGATTAAATATTATGTAATAAAAATTGAAGAATTTCAAACATGTAATTAAGGTCTCAAATCACTTTGAGTTTATTAAAAGTGAGATTATTCTGTGTGTGTGTGTGTGTGTTAGTCACTCAGTCCTGTCTGATTCTTTGCGACTCCATGGACTGGGTGGACCTGAGCAAATCAGATGAACCATTAAAAGGAATGAGGTGCATTTTGAAAGAAAGGATTTAAATCATACGATTCTTCTGCTGGTTCCAAAAAAGTAACATGTCATATTGTGAGACATTTCCGTGGCTAGGAATTGAGAGCATTTATTAGGAGGTAGACATTCCATTACTCTAAAAAAGAGAATAGAGGCCCAAGTCCCAGAACCTAAGAAACTGAATTCCACAACTAGTGAACTTGGAAGAGAACCTAAAGCCTCAGAGGACTTTGCAACCCTGAATAAGGCTTGTCGTTGAGTCAGTTAACCTATACCCAACCTCCTGGCCCACAAAAACTATGAGATAATAGATGTATTTTATTTTAAGATACTTAAGTTGTGATCATTTGTTGTGTTTTAATAGAAAACTAATACATGGCCATTTAGAGTCAATACCTTTTTGCTTTGTCATTTCCTAGACATTCTAGATATTTGCTGCAAGTAATAGGCTATCACTCAAAAATCATGTGATCGTTATAGACAGTTGATTAGCATTATTGTATAACATTCATTCCTAAAACCTTTCAAAATCACAGTGTAGCCTCATTTGTTTATCAAATGAGTCATCAAGTGAGTCACAAAATTCAAGTTTGTGCTATGTGGATAGTCGTAGAAAATCACATAAAACAACAGTCATGAAATTAACTGGTTGTCTAATGACTATCACAGATGTAGAATTTTATTGGCTGGATCAATCAGTATTTGATTAAGCAATACATGACAGTGGATGTTTCCAAGGTCATAATTAGTAGCATAAATTTTCAACAAATTTAGAGCCATGTAAATATTTTTCTCATGAATAATGTGGAAAAACCATCACAAATGATAGTAACAATCCAAAATTTGACAATGTGTAATACTTGGTGTTCCTTTCTTGTCATTACCCTTGGCAGATAATTATCTTTTTCTCTAAACCCCAGCTTAGTGTCCAAATAATTTTCAAGACGGTACCCTAGGCAACTATATCCGATTCATATGATTTGGCCTGGGAAATAAAATCAATTTTTCTCTTGAGAACATAATATTTACTCCATGGTTTAAATAGCTCAACTTTTTCTAATGCATTTCAGCAATTGAAGACTAACTAGATAAAATCTGTTTCACCCATTTTCATTACTGCTTTAAAATGAAGTAATAGAATTTATTATAATATGTTCAAAATAAGAGTTAGCATTTATGGGAAAATGGCATAGAATATATTATGTTGATTCCTTTTTACTGGTAGTTGACTTAACGCCAAAGTGACTGAATACCCTTGTAGCTGTGACAATGAATTTGGGCAAAGCCACAACCGTGTTGTCATAAGATTGAAACCATATAAATCCTTTGGATAGATCTCAATGGTTCTTCATTCTTTTTAACCATCCAAGATCATTTTCTATGCAACTTTGGATATATTATCAGCTCAGTTCATTCCCGTATAAAATGTGTGGTTTAGACTGCAGTGGTGATTCTCAATGTATGGCCTTAGATCAGCAGCAGCAGCATTGCCTCAGAAGTTGTTATAGGTACAATTTTTCTGGCTTCACCTAAGACTTAGTGAATCAGAAATTTGGGATTAAGAGCTGGGTAGCAATGTGTGTCTTAACTTCATATCTGCCAGATGGGCTAGAATATCTCTGAGAGACATCTCATGTTTACTGCTTCTGGAGGTGCTAAGTTGTTCCAGACACACTTTTTTGCCCTTTGGATTTTCAGAGTCCCATTGTGAAATTGGCTTAGTTGCAAAAAAGAGGTCCCATTTATTAACTGGTTGTCTAATGACTATCACAGATGTAGAATTTTATTGGCTGGATCAATCAGTATTTGATTAAGCAATACATGACAGTGGATGTTTCCAAGGTCATAATTAGTAGCATAAATTTTCAACAAATTTAGAGCCATGTAAATATTTTTCTCATGAATAATGTGGAAAAACCATCACAAATGATAGTAACAATCCAAAATTTGACAATGTGTAATACTTGGTGTTCCTTTCTTGTCATTACCCTTGGCAGATAATTATCTTTTTCTCTAAACCCCAGCTTAGTGTCCAAATAATTTTCAAGACGGTACCCTAGGCAACTATATCCGATTCATATGATTTGGCCTGGGAAATAAAATCAATTTTTCTCTTGAGAACATAATATTTACTCCATGGTTTAAATAGCTCAACTTTTTCTAATGCATTTCAGCAATTGAAGACTAACTAGATAAAATCTGTTTCACCCATTTTCATTACTGCTTTAAAATGAAGTAATAGAATTTATTATAATATGTTCAAAATAAGAGTTAGCATTTATGGGAAAATGGCATAGAATATATTATGTTGATTCCTTTTTACTGGTAGTTGACTTAACGCCAAAGTGACTGAATACCCTTGTAGCTGTGACAATGAATTTGGGCAAAGCCACAACCGTGTTGTCATAAGATTGAAACCATATAAATCCTTTGGATAGATCTCAATGGTTCTTCATTCTTTTTAACCATCCAAGATCATTTTCTATGCAACTTTGGATATATTATCAGCTCAGTTCATTCCCGTATAAAATGTGTGGTTTAGACTGCAGTGGTGATTCTCAATGTATGGCCTTAGATCAGCAGCAGCAGCATTGCCTCAGAAGTTGTTATAGGTACAATTTTTCTGGCTTCACCTAAGACTTAGTGAATCAGAAATTTGGGATTAAGAGCTGGGTAGCAATGTGTGTCTTAACTTCATATCTGCCAGATGGGCTAGAATATCTCTGAGAGACATCTCATGTTTACTGCTTCTGGAGGTGCTAAGTTGTTCCAGACACACTTTTTTGCCCTTTGGATTTTCAGAGTCCCATTGTGAAATTGGCTTAGTTGCAAAAGAGGATTTTTAGTTTAGAGAAGGACCAAGGTTATTCCTCTTTGGAAATGTGTCAGGTCTAAAGTGTTCATTTTAAAATCAAAAGATTGCTTGCTTTTGACCCCAACACACTTTTCTTCTACTCTGCTTCCCAAAGGTCCTACCCACCCCTGTCTTCCGTCTTGTTACCCTTAGCTTCAGGAAACCACATTCCCAAAAGGAGGGTTCTTGGTTTGATGTAAATTGAAGGGAGTCTCCACACTCTAGATAGATTTAATTTGTATATCAGAAACTCTTGCAGATTTGTTGGTCATTTCCATCAAAAAACAAACAAACCCTGAGAAAGAAGTGATTAGCTTAGATTTAAATAAAACTAAGATTGTACTCAGATTCTATGATTTTAAATTGTGTAATGTTTTGTTACCTGATGTCACTGTCTCTTCCCTTACAATCTATAAAAATGGAAATACTGACAACCATGAAATAAGACAACATGAATGCAGTTATCTTGTAGCAGATGCTCAGTAATTTGTTGTTGGTTCCATTTCCCAGTCTCCGCCATGAGGGATTAAATGCCAGACAATTCCATTTTCCAAAACCATTTGCTTTCTGAGCAAGTTGGTCCATATAAACAGTCCCTAGATTCTAGCCACATAAACTTCTGTCTACTGGTTGGAGACTTGAATTTTGTGATACTATCTTCTCAGTCATCATAGCACTTTTTTGACTAGTTTTCAGCCTCATGATCCCTTTGCCAATAGTCACCTCTGGTTGGTGGTGAACAGTCTCATCTGGGGGAGCAACCTAATTAGTAATAATATCAATTTGAAATAATAATGAAATTAAGATATATTGACACTTTACTGTAAGTCACATACTCTGCATATAATGAAAAATTAGTTTCTCTAAGCAACCTTTTGACATAGGTAGTATTATTATCCCCATTTTATGGATGGGAAACAGAAAATAAGTATCAGCCTCAAAATAGGAAAGCTGAGGAAGGGCAGAGCTGGGCTATGTGAGTGTAAATAACAGAAGTTCTTGTCATCTGAATTTCCTTGGAAAAATGTAAAAATGACTAGACGCCTTAAGCAAAACATTTATAATAGCAATATGGCATTTTGATTATTCTTTTAACAAATATTAACAAAATCTACAGTATGAGCCATGCACAACATAGGAGCAAGAATATAAGCAGGAGAAACAGTCTATCTTATAACTTTAATGATTTATAAACAATAAGAAAATATATTTCTTATATATTAAATAAGAAAACATGGGCTTCCCTGGTGGTCCAGTGGGTAGAGTCCACCTTGCAGTGCAATGGGCACCAGTTTGATCCCTGGCCCAGGAAGATCCCATGTGCCGTGGAGTGGCCAGACTGGTGTGTCCAGTCAGTTATGAGCCAGTGCTCTGGAGTGCATGTGCCCAGAGCCGATGCTCTGCAACAAGAGAGGCCACTGCAATGAGAAACCCACACAGGCTGAAGAATAAAGATGCATGAAAATAAACATATAAAAATACAATAAAAGAGGCCAAAAAAAGAAAACATAAGATAGTGGTCCATATTCTTAAAATGCAGTGTGTATGTAGGAGGCTGCTGTCATCTTCCCTTACAATCTATAAAAATGGAAATACTGACAACCATGAAATAAGACAACATGAATGCAGTTATCTTGTAGCAGATGCTCAGTAATTTGTTGTTGGTTCCATTTCCCAGTCTCCGCCATGAGGGATTAAATGCCAGACAATTCCATTTTCCAAAACCATTTGCTTTCTGAGCAAGTTGGTCCATATAAACAGTCCCTAGATTCTAGCCACATAAACTTCTGTCTACTGGTTGGAGACTTGAATTTTGTGATACTATCTTCTCAGTCATCATAGCACTTTTTTGACTAGTTTTCAGCCTCATGATCCCTTTGCCAATAGTCACCTCTGGTTGGTGGTGAACAGTCTCATCTGGGGGAGCAACCTAATTAGTAATAATATCAATTTGAAATAATAATGAAATTAAGATATATTGACACTTTACTGTAAGTCACATACTCTGCATATAATGAAAAATTAGTTTCTCTAAGCAACCTTTTGACATAGGTAGTATTATTATCCCCATTTTATGGATGGGAAACAGAAAATAAGTATCAGCCTCAAAATAGGAAAGCTGAGGAAGGGCAGAGCTGGGCTATGTGAGTGTAAATAACAGAAGTTCTTGTCATCTGAATTTCCTTGGAAAAATGTAAAAATGACTAGACGCCTTAAGCAAAACATTTATAATAGCAATATGGCATTTTGATTATTCTTTTAACAAATATTAACAAAATCTACAGTATGAGCCATGCACAACATAGGAGCAAGAATATAAGCAGGAGAAACAGTCTATCTTATAACTTTAATGATTTATAAACAATAAGAAAATATATTTCTTATATATTAAATAAGAAAACATGGGCTTCCCTGGTGGTCCAGTGGGTAGAGTCCACCTTGCAGTGCAATGGGCACCAGTTTGATCCCTGGCCCAGGAAGATCCCATGTGCCGTGGAGTGGCCAGACTGGTGTGTCCAGTCAGTTATGAGCCAGTGCTCTGGAGTGCATGTGCCCAGAGCCGATGCTCTGCAACAAGAGAGGCCACTGCAATGAGAAACCCACACAGGCTGAAGAATAAAGATGCATGAAAATAAACATATAAAAATACAATAAAAGAGGCCAAAAAAAGAAAACATAAGATAGTGGTCCATATTCTTAAAATATAAAGCAGTGTGTATGTAGGAGGCAGGATGTGGGAGAAAAGGATTGCATTGTATTTTACACAAAGTGGACAGAGAAGGCTTTTTTTTGGAAGCTTTGTTTACCCAATCATATTTCTATTGTTTGGAAGGTCATTCAGACTATTGAATCAAGGTGTAGTAGAGGCATCAGTTAGGAGGCTGCTGTCCAGGTAAAAGATGAGTGAGGGTGGTAGCAGGGAAAATGTGAGGCCCACCTGCTTAGATTGCCTTTTAAGAGCAGATAGTCTCAAAATATGTTCACCTGACCAGCAGTTCCAGGCCAGCCTCTAAATTTGCTCAATCGAAGATGCTAAGAATAAAACCTGGAATTCTGTTTTAAGAAGTTCCCTGGGAAAGTCTGATGAATGCTAAAATTTGAAAGCCACTAGTTAGAAGAGAGGATGAGAAGATGGCAAATAAGCCGCAGAAAAGAATCAGGATGATTAACTTTGAGTTTTGCTTGCTTATTTTTAGAGAAAAGAGTGAGTAACAGACTTTACTCACTTGAGAAGATTAAGCAAGATGAGAAAATTTTCTCTTTGCAGTTAGAAAACTGCGGAATCAGCACTGGGTATCTAGCTAAAAGTTCCTCAGCCATTTCTGCAACTCCAGCTTTGGTGGACTGTTGTTTTACTTGACTACTGTTTCTTATTTTCTTCCTCTCTTTTCTCTTCTCTGCTATCTCTCTTTTCAGTTTACATTTATTTGTAATACTCAACAATTTTCCTCCTCCTTGGCTCATCCAAGCTATGAGCTAAAGCCAAAAGCCTAACTAACATTTTTCACTTTAATATAACTTTCTAAACAGATGCAGTTCTTTTTCAATGGAAAACTCTGTATCAGCTCTTGAAAAAATATCTTTTCACCCCACTGACTGGAAAGGTCAATTTTTGACTTGCAAAGGTTTGAAAATATCTTAGAAATAATTTCAGTAACTATTCAAATATTTAGAAAAATTAAAATTTAAATTTAAAACTATACTTAAATGTTCCCAAAGACATTGTTTTAAGAATACTAAATTACTTGCAGCTTTGATGGATTTTCATATCCATTTGTTTGGGACTTCAAAGAAAGAATACAATTTCAATTTAGAAAATGTATTGCTACTCAAATGAATTTCCTCTCAAAAGTCTTATACCAAAACAACAGTGATTCCACTCCTATTTTTAAAAATTATTTTTCAAATTTTGATGTCAATTAGCCTTACTACGATGAGCTGATAGCAAAATATTTCATCTTGGGTCACAGACTATTGATCAAGGTGTAGTAGAGGCATCAGTTAGGAGGCTGCTGTCCAGGTAAAAGATGAGTGAGGGTGGTAGCAGGGAAAATGTGAGGCCCACCTGCTTAGATTGCCTTTTAAGAGCAGATAGTCTCAAAATATGTTCACCTGACCAGCAGTTCCAGGCCAGCCTCTAAATTTGCTCAATCGAAGATGCTAAGAATAAAACCTGGAATTCTGTTTTAAGAAGTTCCCTGGGAAAGTCTGATGAATGCTAAAATTTGAAAGCCACTAGTTAGAAGAGAGGATGAGAAGATGGCAAATAAGCCGCAGAAAAGAATCAGGATGATTAACTTTGAGTTTTGCTTGCTTATTTTTAGAGAAAAGAGTGAGTAACAGACTTTACTCACTTGAGAAGATTAAGCAAGATGAGAAAATTTTCTCTTTGCAGTTAGAAAACTGCGGAATCAGCACTGGGTATCTAGCTAAAAGTTCCTCAGCCATTTCTGCAACTCCAGCTTTGGTGGACTGTTGTTTTACTTGACTACTGTTTCTTATTTTCTTCCTCTCTTTTCTCTTCTCTGCTATCTCTCTTTTCAGTTTACATTTATTTGTAATACTCAACAATTTTCCTCCTCCTTGGCTCATCCAAGCTATGAGCTAAAGCCAAAAGCCTAACTAACATTTTTCACTTTAATATAACTTTCTAAACAGATGCAGTTCTTTTTCAATGGAAAACTCTGTATCAGCTCTTGAAAAAATATCTTTTCACCCCACTGACTGGAAAGGTCAATTTTTGACTTGCAAAGGTTTGAAAATATCTTAGAAATAATTTCAGTAACTATTCAAATATTTAGAAAAATTAAAATTTAAATTTAAAACTATACTTAAATGTTCCCAAAGACATTGTTTTAAGAATACTAAATTACTTGCAGCTTTGATGGATTTTCATATCCATTTGTTTGGGACTTCAAAGAAAGAATACAATTTCAATTTAGAAAATGTATTGCTACTCAAATGAATTTCCTCTCAAAAGTCTTATACCAAAACAACAGTGATTCCACTCCTATTTTTAAAAAATTATTTTTCAAATTTTGATGTCAATTAGTACTTATACTTTAAAATCTGATACAGAATTGAGCTGATAGCTTAATAATTTATTATTAGCATTGCAATAACATTATACCTCTTTTTAATATTGATGTGGTAGAACTGTATAATACAATTCTTTCCTTTTAGAACTGTAGTTCTTTGTAAGAGTGCTGCTCTATTAATCATAAGTGTGGCAGCTCAATGCTTGGACTGTAGCATAAAATGTAATTTATTAAAATCTGTTTCAGGCAGATCTGAGACAGGGAGTTCAGTATTTATTAATACTTTCTCTGTTTTAGGCTTAAGGAAAGCTGAATTAAATACAGTAAAACTTGTGGCACTGTCTTCAATTTCATTTTTTTTGAGGTACAAAAAAAAGTCTCTATCATCTCAAACAGACTAAAATAAAGATCAGCTTCTGAAGGCTGACGTTTTGGTGCTTTTTCATCTTCTAAAGAATTGCCCTTATAATTAAGTGCTAAGCCATGGTATTTCTTTAGGACAGTGTGATGGGTCTTAGACAATTTTGGTTTTGCATGATCCAGACCAGGTGACTGAGCTAAATTAGCTTTACTAATAAGACTATCTTCATTGGATTTTCTTACACACATATGCTGCAAAGGTAATCTCCTATATTACTGTAGATAATAATACTCATAAATAATGCTCAAAAATAATTGCTCATTATTTTTTGGTAGATTGATTATTTGAGTATATATTTAATCTATATTAAGGAATAACATGCTTTCTGTTTCTGGTAGTCAGTGTGGCAAAAAGATAATCAGTTGAGGGTAAGAAATCACATACTTTGTAAGCAGTTAATGACAGAATAGTAAATATATTCAGAATAATTAGCTTCTATTCAGAATCTAACTGTTCTGTTTTTTGAATTAGTGTTTAGAGTTTTACATATTATTTGTTAACAACTTCTTAAGTATTTTAAAGAAAAAAAAAATCTTGAAAGGCATTCCAGGATCTATCTATTATGGTCTATGATGACTTTGGACTATGTCAGCTGGCCTAGGCTGAGTTACTTCCTATAATTCCCTTCCTTCAATGTTTCCTGTGAAGTTGGGCCACAGGTAGGTTCTCACAAGATTTTGGAGGATGGAGATGAGGTAGCTATCCCTTTGTACCATGGTTGCTCCTATGCTGACTCACCTTGTTGGGATGAAGGTGCATTTGGACCAGATGTGTGTATTTGGTTCCGAGGTGCCTACAGGGTGCCTTATCACAGAGATAAGAGGCAGCAAGCATGGACACAGGATTCAGACAGCCCTCATGCTCATGGGAGTCCACTCTGTTCCAGAGCTTCCCTTCTTCACTACTGTACTGTGGGCTTCTGACTCCAGCATTAAAAGTGAAGAAGGCCTTGCAGGGGCTGTTGAAGCATGTCCCTCCCCTTGGAATGTGTAGACCAGTTCCTGTGATAAACCTTTAGTGTGTGTGTGTGTGTTGTCTTTGTTTCCTAGAAGTTGACTCACGATAGATACAAGGCCCTAGACCTCTTTTCTTGGTCATCAAGCATTATTTGATCTGTCCTAATGCCTTTTAGTCTCAGACTCATGCACAGTGTTCCACATAATGTATAATTAAACCACGAACAGACCAATATCTCCTGTAACATTTTTATAGTCTGAGAGGTTTTTTTTTTTTTTTGGCCTCTTTTACTGGTTTCTTATTTATTGATTTTCATTCATCTTTATTCTTCAGCCAGTGTGGGCCTCCTATTGCAGTGGCCTCTCTCGTTGCAGAGCACCGGCTCTGGTCACATGTGCTCCAGAGTACTGGTTCGTAATTGGACACACAGGTCCACGTGGGCCAGGGATCGAACTGGTGTTCCTTGCACTGCAAGGCGGAGTCTTTACCCACTGGACCACCAGGGAAGCCTGTCTGGAAGTTTCTTTAACCCTATACTTCCTATTTGATTTCTATCAAAATGTAATTTGGTGATGATGTAACTGTTCTGTTTTTGAATTAGTGTTTAGAGTTTTACATATTATTTGTTAACAACTTCTTAAGTATTTTAAAGAAAAAAATCTTGAAAGGCATTCCAGGATCTATCTATTATGGTCTATGATGACTTTGGACTATGTCAGCTGGCCTAGGCTGAGTTACTTCCTATAATTCCCTTCCTTCAATGTTTCCTGTGAAGTTGGGCCACAGGTAGGTTCTCACAAGATTTTGGAGGATGGAGATGAGGTAGCTATCCCTTTGTACCATGGTTGCTCCTATGCTGACTCACCTTGTTGGGATGAAGGTGCATTTGGACCAGATGTGTGTTTTTGGGTTTCCCGAGGTGCCTACAGGGTGCCTTATCACAGAGATAAGAGGCAGCAAGCATGGACACAGGATTCAGACAGCCCTCATGCTCATGGGAGTCCACTCTGTTCCAGAGCTTCCCTTCTTCACTACTGTACTGTGGGCTTCTGACTCCAGCATTAAAAGTGAAGAAGGCCTTGCAGGGGCTGTTGAAGCATGTCCCTCCCCTTGGAATGTGTAGACCAGTTCCTGTGATAAACCTTTAGTGTGTGTGTGTGTGTTGTCTTTGTTTCCTAGAAGTTGACTCACGATAGATACAAGGCCCTAGACCTCTTTTCTTGGTCATCAAGCATTATTTGATCTGTCCTAATGCCTTTTAGTCTCAGACTCATGCACAGTGTTCCACATAATGTATAATTAAACCACGAACAGACCAATATCTCCTGTAACATTTTTATAGTCTGAGAGGTTTTTTTTTTTTTTTGGCCTCTTTTACTGGTTTCTTATTTATTGATTTTCATTCATCTTTATTCTTCAGCCAGTGTGGGCCTCCTATTGCAGTGGCCTCTCTCGTTGCAGAGCACCGGCTCTGGTCACATGTGCTCCAGAGTACTGGTTCGTAATTGGACACACAGGTCCACGTGGGCCAGGGATCGAACTGGTGTTCCTTGCACTGCAAGGCGGAGTCTTTACCCACTGGACCACCAGGGAAGCCTGTCTGGAAGTTTCTTTAACCCTATACTTCCTATTTGATTTCTATCAAAATGTAATTTGGTGATGATGATGATGTTTGCTTTTTCTTTTGGTGGTGGCTTTTTTTTTGGAGGGGGACAGTATTTTGTCAGTGTAATTTCGTCCTTGAATTACATTATTCTATCTATTGTCTACTTCCCCTCTTCATCTCTGATGGTTAAACCTAATGTGATTCACAATCTTGTCCTCTTTGTATTTCTTTCCATGCAAGAAGGAACCAAGTCGCTTGTCCACTAAGCTTCCAGTAAATAGCTATTGTATGAAAATGGACCAGTCAAAAATGATGAAGAGTGTGAGATTTTTACCCAGATTCTCAGCAAATGAGTTACCTTGACACAGTTTCATAGATGCTGGCAGAAGGCAAGACAACCATGGGATAGAGACAAAGGCCTCTGTGACTCACTGTGCAGCACAAGCTTCATGTTTTCATTAGATACCCCTGCCTTCCAAGTCTTATGGGGTCTGTGAGAAATAACCCAGGTCAATGCTGCACAATGAGTCTGCATCATAGGTGTGGAAACCTGTGCTGATATTTTTCCCAGTCTTATTGTGGAAGGCGGAAGATATTATCTATATTTTCCTGTTCAATAAACAAATGTGTTCACTGAATTATAGAGAGAATATTTCTATCCTCTCGGGTTGCCTACTGTGCAAACATTCTTGAAAAGATAGCCTAGCCCAACATTGTCATACACTGTGAAAATACTATGGAGAGTTACACCCCCCACACCCCCAACAACAACAAAACAGGCAGAATCATCTATTAGAAAACAGTAGATATTTCTTAAACTCAGTGAAAATGGGATTTTGAATATCCTTTATACCTAAAATCTGTGTTTTACATAATACAATTTTTGTTTTCTATAGATGTCATCCCCAAATATTTACAGCCTGGGACATATATTGGCTCACACTCTATAATTAAGTACCATTGAATCTGGCACATTATCCTACTTTAAAAGCATATTGCAAATCACATGCTATTAATCTCCATGGAGATAGCTGAGCTGCCAGTCACCTCTTAAGTCCACCAAAAAAATCGGTGGACTGTGTGAAAGAAATTGGAGTATTTGGGGGTATACAAAAAAATTTATTTAGTTGCATTGACTTGTATATTTCCAGCAACACTGAGTAGAAATAGAAGTTCATATCCTAGCAATAGATATTTTGGTCCAGTATGTGAAAGTTTGTTTCTTTGCAGCAATACAAATCAGAGAGAATACCAATTCTTTTCTTCCTTTTCTGTTTCTTTATTTCCTCCAAGCTAGCCTTCTGTATTCTATTTGGATATTTAAATCATGTTAAAGTTTCAGTGCCTAAATATTTCATTTCCATTCCAATCCCTAAGGTTCATTGATCGTAAAGATGGATTATAAATCTATATCGAGTTGTTTCTGGGAGACATGGTGACCAAAATAGCTTACTTGAAATGTACATCCAATTTCACTCTTTGTCTGTGCTAAATTTTATAACCAGAGTATTCTGTAGGGACAGAAGCAATATAAGACTTGCAGTGAATTGTTGCAGAAATGAACTATTTTGAATGCATGCTTGATAGTAAACTGTTAGGAATGAGGTAAAATAGCAATGAAAAGCAGATTTCTAAAAAAGCCAAACCATGAAAAATGTTGATGTACATGCAAAGTCTGCAAAGACTGCCAGCAGTTTGAATCTGAGTTTTGTTTTTTTTTTTTTTTTTCAAATATGCACTGATATAGAAAACAGCAACTAATTTCATGATTCTGGAGGAAATCTGTGTGTGAAGAATGATAATAAAATGAATAAACCCTTAAATAAAAATTCATCTGGCTATATGGCATAACCCTATATGTTACTTTATTTTGTCCTTATGTCAGTTTTATTTGATATTCAAGTTACTATGAAAAGCTTTATTTTATGGCTACTAAAATGGATCCAAAGAGTTTATGTATTTTGCCCAAGATTACAGAGCCATTAAGTAATAGTGCCTTTACTAGAGCTCAGCATTCCCTGTCCAGGATTATTTTCACTATATTATTCACTAACTTTTCATTAATAATATTTATTATTCTTAAACATTCAATATGTGCCTGCTACTGTATAAGACATTTGATTGGTCTATCTCATTTAATTTTCATAATATCTGTATCAGACAAGGTCAGTTATTATCTTCAGTTATATCCAGTAGGTACTAATTAATTTTACAAGGTCACAATGAGAGTGAAAAATTAATCCCAGACTCAAACTCTATGAATTTCAGAAGCAGGAGTCATCACTGAAATGCAGTCCTAGAAACTAAACAGATCAGCAATCTCCCAGAAAAAGAAAATTTTTTCTTTTCTTTTTTTTTTTATTTCCTCCAAGCTAGCCTTCTGTATTCTATTTGGATATTTAAATCATGTTAAAGTTTCAGTGCCTAAATATTTCATTTCCATTCCAATCCCTAAGGTTCATTGATCGTAAAGATGGATTATAAATCTATATCGAGTTGTTTCTGGGAGACATGGTGACCAAAATAGCTTACTTGAAATGTACATCCAATTTCACTCTTTGTCTGTGCTAAATTTTATAACCAGAGTATTCTGTAGGGACAGAAGCAATATAAGACTTGCAGTGAATTGTTGCAGAAATGAACTATTTTGAATGCATGCTTGATAGTAAACTGTTAGGAATGAGGTAAAATAGCAATGAAAAGCAGATTTCTAAAAAAGCCAAACCATGAAAAATGTTGATGTACATGCAAAGTCTGCAAAGACTGCCAGCAGTTTGAATCTGAGTTTTGTTTTTTTTTTTTTTTTTCAAATATGCACTGATATAGAAAACAGCAACTAATTTCATGATTCTGGAGGAAATCTGTGTGTGAAGAATGATAATAAAATGAATAAACCCTTAAATAAAAATTCATCTGGCTATATGGCATAACCCTATATGTTACTTTATTTTGTCCTTATGTCAGTTTTATTTGATATTCAAGTTACTATGAAAAGCTTTATTTTATGGCTACTAAAATGGATCCAAAGAGTTTATGTATTTTGCCCAAGATTACAGAGCCATTAAGTAATAGTGCCTTTACTAGAGCTCAGCATTCCCTGTCCAGGATTATTTTCACTATATTATTCACTAACTTTTCATTAATAATATTTATTATTCTTAAACATTCAATATGTGCCTGCTACTGTATAAGACATTTGATTGGTCTATCTCATTTAATTTTCATAATATCTGTATCAGACAAGGTCAGTTATTATCTTCAGTTATATCCAGTAGGTACTAATTAATTTTACAAGGTCACAATGAGAGTGAAAAATTAATCCCAGACTCAAACTCTATGAATTTCAGAAGCAGGAGTCATCACTGAAATGCAGTCCTAGAAATTAAACAGATCTAGCAATCTCCCAGTCACATATATCCATATCACACACTGGGAATTTTGAAATACTCTCATGTCAATAATAACACATATATTTAAGATTCCATGAACCATGTCAACTTCAATAGAGAGCTCATTAAAAATATAAATTCAAGCATGCTCTTTTAGCCAAAGTTTAAACCTTGGAAGAAAATATCAACAAAGAATCTGGTCGATAAATAAGAATTTTTGTAATGCATAGTGAATAAAATATCATCAACCAAAGCAACACATCGCTTTCAAAAGTCATTTTGAAATACGTTAGCAGGTGAAATATTTTCATTTCAACTGCAGAGAGTTAACGTTACACTCACTTTGTGCAATATCCAGTGCTCATTTGATCTGACTGATGATTCAGAGGCAGGAGCTAAGCCTAGCCTCTGTTTATTATTCTCTTCAAGTTTCATATTACTCTGTGATGCTCTGGAAACAAAACAATTATTATTCATCTCCCACAGGGAAAGCCAAGCTGTATATAAAGCTGTTTCTACAGCAGTGTTGTATGAGGGACAGAATTTTCTTGTAATTTTATTAAGGAAAGAAAAATAATCAGAATCCATTGAAGTTCAAAATCCTTCAAATCTGTCCCACCTCCATCTATTAAATCTTGATATCACATTTTAATGCAGTAGGAATTCAGAGGAAATTAGTCTGTCCTGCTAACAAAGAAAGAAAAACACTGCAGAAAGATTCTTTGTGCTAGCTTTGCTTTTCAGAAATAGATAAGACATAATACTGTATTTAAAAAGAGCTGTATCACAAAGACTGAGACATTAGATCAAATTTATGCTTACAGAAATAGAGGAAAATGTGTTTTTATAGGTTTCTATTTGAATTTTAAAATTTGGATCATTGTTATACTTATGATAATCCTAATTACACATGGGAGATTCTTATACATTTTTTGTGAAAAATAAGTTATATTTAATGGGAAAAGGAAAAGAAACACTCCAATGACCCTTTTTCCAATTTATTCTATGGACCTGTTGTTCAGTCACTAAATTGTGTCTGACTCTGCAACCCTATGGACTACAACACTCCAGGCTTCCCTCTGTCAGTTCCTTCTCCTTTTGCCCTCAGTCCTTCCTAGCATCAAGGCCTTTTTTCAAGGAGTTGGCTCTTCACATGGGGTGGCCAAAGTATTGGAGCTTCAGTTTCAGCTTCAGCATCAGTCCTTCCAGTGTCTATTCAGGATTGATTTCCTGTAGGATTCACTGGTTTGATCTCCTTGCCGTCCAAAGGACTCTCAAAAATATTCTCCAGCACCACAATTTGAAAGCATCAATTCTTTGGTGTTTGGTCTCCTTTATGGTCCAACTCTCACATAAGAACATGACTACTAGAGGAAGTAATGGCAACTCACTGAACTGTATGAAAAGACAAAATGTTATGATACTAAAAGGTGACCCCCCAGGTCAGAAGGCATCCAATATGCTACTGGGGAAGAGCAGAGAAATGGCTCCAGGAAGAATGGAGAGGTTTGTCCAAAGCAGAAATGAAGGTCAGTTGTGTATGTGTCTGGTGGGTAAATTGAAGTTCAATGCTAAAAAGAACAATAGAAACCTGGGATGTCAGGTCCATGAATCAAGGTAAATTGGATGTAGTCAAAAAGGAGATGGCAAGAGTGAAATGGCAAGGATAAACATTGATATCTTAAGAATCAGTGAACTAAAATGGATGGGAATGGGTGGATTTAATTCAGATGATCATTATATTTGCTGTTGTGGGCAAAAATCCCATAGAAGAAATGGAGTAGTCCTCAGAGTCAACAAAAAAGTCCAAAATGCAGTGCTTGGGTGCAGTCTCAAAAATGAGAGAGATATCTTAGTTCATTTCCAAGGCAAATCATTCAACATCACAGTAATCCAAGTCTGTGTCCCAACAACAAATGCCAAAGAAACTGAAGTTGAACAAGTCAATGAAGACCTACAAGACTTTCTAGAACTAACTCCAAAAAAAAAAGAAAAAAAAAAGAAAGATGTCCTTATCATCATAGAGGACTGGAATGCAAAAATAGGAAGTCAAGAGATACCTGGAGTAACAAAACTGTGTCCTAAGCAGCTCAGAAGTTATAGAGAATGTTCAGTCACAATTTGTAAATTCTTTAAAACAGTGGTGTTTGAAGCAGTTGGGGTTGATGTAGAAAAGTGTATGGGCAGTTAAATAAATCAGAGGAAATTTGTAATCTTAGTGCAAACAGTCACGAAAAAGAAAAGAAGGAAAAATAACTCAGGCATTTAAGACACAGTGATAGGGGAAAAAAAAGTAAAGGTAATGACTGGAAAGCATAATAAAGAAAATGACCAATGCTAAAGTCACAATAGGTTAGACAAATGCAAAGGAGAACCAAGAAGGAACACTTCCTTGTCCTTATTCAGCTCCAAGTTTGAAAAGATGTCTCCTGCTTTATCTTGCAAATGTAAGGGAAAAATCTAAAGACCAGTGAGGTTGGCGACACAGAAAGATGGGCTCTGGGTTCTTCATTCACTGAATGCACTCTGCTCTAGACATGATTCAATCTTAGAAATGCATGGGAGAAAAAGTTATAAAATGTTTTGTTCTCATGAGAAAGGTTGAAGTGGGTTTCCAAAGCAGAAATGAAGGTCAGTTGTGTATGTGTCTGGTGGGTAAATTGAAGTTCAATGCTAAAAAGAACAATAGAAACCTGGGATGTCAGGTCCATGAATCAAGGTAAATTGGATGTAGTCAAAAAGGAGATGGCAAGAGTGAAATGGCAAGGATAAACATTGATATCTTAAGAATCAGTGAACTAAAATGGATGGGAATGGGTGGATTTAATTCAGATGATCATTATATTTGCTGTTGTGGGCAAAAATCCCATAGAAGAAATGGAGTAGTCCTCAGAGTCAACAAAAAAGTCCAAAATGCAGTGCTTGGGTGCAGTCTCAAAAATGAGAGAGATATCTTAGTTCATTTCCAAGGCAAATCATTCAACATCACAGTAATCCAAGTCTGTGTCCCAACAACAAATGCCAAAGAAACTGAAGTTGAACAAGTCAATGAAGACCTACAAGACTTTCTAGAACTAACTCCAAAAAAAAAAGAAAAAAAAAAGAAAGATGTCCTTATCATCATAGAGGACTGGAATGCAAAAATAGGAAGTCAAGAGATACCTGGAGTAACAAAACTGTGTCCTAAGCAGCTCAGAAGTTATAGAGAATGTTCAGTCACAATTTGTAAATTCTTTAAAACAGTGGTGTTTGAAGCAGTTGGGGTTGATGTAGAAAAGTGTATGGGCAGTTAAATAAATCAGAGGAAATTTGTAATCTTAGTGCAAACAGTCACGAAAAAGAAAAGAAGGAAAAATAACTCAGGCATTTAAGACACAGTGATAGGGGAAAAAAAAGTAAAGGTAATGACTGGAAAGCATAATAAAGAAAATGACCAATGCTAAAGTCACAATAGGTTAGACAAATGCAAAGGAGAACCAAGAAGGAACACTTCCTTGTCCTTATTCAGCTCCAAGTTTGAAAAGATGTCTCCTGCTTTATCTTGCAAATGTAAGGGAAAAATCTAAAGACCAGTGAGGTTGGCGACACAGAAAGATGGGCTCTGGGTTCTTCATTCACTGAATGCACTCTGCTCTAGACATGATTCAATCTTAGAAATGCATGGGAGAAAAAGTTATAAAATGTTTTGTTCTCATGGCATTTATGCTCCAGTAACATTAAAGAAGATAAATCAACAACAAAAGAAAACCTGGTAAAGCAAATCTTATACTATAGAGAGATATCTGGAAAAAATAAAAGCAGAATAAATTACATCAGGAAAATGTGGATGGTTGTGATTTTAAATAGGTTGATCATGATAAGTCTCATTGGAAAGGTGATTTTTGAGGATACATGAAAGAGGTAAAGACACTGTCTATCCAAAGGCTTCATGGAAAGTATTTACTTTGAAACTAACAATATGATCACATGGTCATATGTTTTTGTAAAAATTTCAGAAACTAGATGTTTTGCTAGCTTCAGTTGAGTTAAGGTTACTCACTGTCTCTCAACTTCAGATTCCCCTCTAATTGTAGGGTGGTGTCCAGGTGACCCAGACATTTTTGGGAAAACCAGCTCAATAGAAGTTGAACAGAAGATTCATTTAAAATGATTGCATATGATATGATATGGTTTTTGTGGGATAAGTGGAAGTCACTCAGTGGTGCCCAACTCTTTGTGACCCCATGCACAGTAGCCCACCAGGCTCCTCTGTTCATGAGATTCTCCAGGCAAGAATACTGGAATGGGAAGCCATTTCCTTCTCCCGGGGATCATCTCAACTCAGGGATCGAACCCAGGTCTCCCACATTGCAGGCGTGTTCTTTACCATCTGAGCCACCAGAGAACCACAAATGAAAGTGATAGATAATTATATATGTATATTTTGTGATATATATAAAATTGTGTATAATGTTCATTATGGTTACATTGTGGCTAGCCATCCCTTCATAGGAATAGCTTCCAGTAAATAATTCTGTGGCTCAAGGAACTGATACTTTATGAACTGTAACCTAAAGGTGAAAGATCAGAGATAATATAATGTTATGAATTACAGTGCCCATAATATTGTTTTATTACTCCAGCACTAGAGTTTTTCATACTTGTGGTATTGTTCTACTTCTTAGAAATTACAGTTTGTTGTGAATTTTTTAAAAGTTCTGACAAATATTTACTTATACTGTATTTTATGGTAGTAATGTAATTGCAAGAAGATTCCAAAATTTATTTTTTCAGACAAAACTTAAAATCGCCCTTAAAAGTTACTAAGTAGGTGCATGTCTGATTTTCCTGTGACCCTACAAGTGTCACAAAAGTATATTTGAATAGTTTTTTAAGCACAGTAAACTAAGGGAAGGGGCATAGTAAGAGATTAACTTGGTGGCTTTGCACAGCCAATCATATAGGGCAGTTAATAGAAATATACAGCAAGACACATACCATTTTACAGTAGCCATGTTAAAAAAGTAAAATAAAATCAAATTAACAATATATTTTATTTAACACAACACACACAAAATATTATTGGATAAAATATTTTACAGTATTTTTAAAAATTTATTTATTTAGAGGGGGGGGCGGGTTGGGGAAGGAGGGGAGTGGGTGGGCCACTTCTATTGTTCTTTCATTTATCTAGTTTCATCCGTCGTTGTTCTTTGGCCTGTGTGGGCCTCCCATCGCAGTGGCCTCTCTCGTTGCAGAGCACTGTCATCCAGGCTCAATAGAAGTTGAAAAGAAGATTCATTTAAAATGATTGCATATGATATGATATGGTTTTTGTGGGATAAGTGGAAGTCACTCAGTGGTGCCCAACTCTTTGTGACCCCATGCACAGTAGCCCACCAGGCTCCTCTGTTCATGAGATTCTCCAGGCAAGAATACTGGAATGGGAAGCCATTTCCTTCTCCCGGGGATCATCTCAACTCAGGGATCGAACCCAGGTCTCCCACATTGCAGGCGTGTTCTTTACCATCTGAGCCACCAGAGAACCACAAATGAAAGTGATAGATAATTATATATGTATATTTTGTGATATATATAAAATTGTGTATAATGTTCATTATGGTTACATTGTGGCTAGCCATCCCTTCATAGGAATAGCTTCCAGTAAATAATTCTGTGGCTCAAGGAACTGATACTTTATGAACTGTAACCTAAAGGTGAAAGATCAGAGATAATATAATGTTATGAATTACAGTGCCCATAATATTGTTTTATTACTCCAGCACTAGAGTTTTTCATACTTGTGGTATTGTTCTACTTCTTAGAAATTACAGTTTGTTGTGAATTTTTTAAAAGTTCTGACAAATATTTACTTATACTGTATTTTATGGTAGTAATGTAATTGCAAGAAGATTCCAAAATTTATTTTTTCAGACAAAACTTAAAATCGCCCTTAAAAGTTACTAAGTAGGTGCATGTCTGATTTTCCTGTGACCCTACAAGTGTCACAAAAGTATATTTGAATAGTTTTTTAAGCACAGTAAACTAAGGGAAGGGGCATAGTAAGAGATTAACTTGGTGGCTTTGCACAGCCAATCATATAGGGCAGTTAATAGAAATATACAGCAAGACACATACCATTTTACAGTAGCCATGTTAAAAAAGTAAAATAAAATCAAATTAACAATATATTTTATTTAACACAACACACAAAATATTATTGGATAAAATATTTTACAGTATTTTTAAAATTTATTTATTTAGAGGGGGGGGCGGGTTGGGGAAGGAGGGGAGTGGGTGGGCCACTTCTATTGTTCTTTCATTTATCTATTTTCATCCATCTTTGTTCTTTGGCCCGTGTGGGTCTCCCATCGCAGTGGCCTCTCTCGTTGCAGAGCACTGTCTCTGGGCACATGCGCTCCAGAGCACTGGCTCATAATTCGTCACACCGGCCCAGCTGTTCCTCTGCATGTAGGATCTTCCTGGGCCAGGAATGGAATCAGTGCTCCTTGCACTGCAAGGCAGACTCTTTACCCACTTGACCACCAGGGAAGCCCTCTTATCTTTCTTTAATAAAACATTTTCATAGAGAATCTTAGTGGAGAATAGAGATTGTTCATAGAGAATCTATCCTAATGGAGAAGACATAGAAAAGTTTCAGTAAAGTAGGAAGGGCTTTTAATTAGCTTGTGGAATTATTACCAACTGAGACATTGCACAAATTTCTTATCTTTAATCCCATCCTATTGATAAGTGTTTTTCAGAATCATGTGAAAGACAAGTCATATCCTAATGAATTTTCTTATTGCTGATACAAAGATAGACGTATTAAGTAGAATCAAAATTCAAGTTTTTTCATTGAACATATATACATATGTGTATATATATAAATTTTGTCACCTTTCTCTTACAGAATATGTCTATAGCCCCTTACTTACTTAATTCAAATGCCCTATCTTAGATCAAAATTTGAATTCCTAACATTAATTAAAAGCTAAGGCTTGTACAGTCTCTGGTTTTAGCCTGCTCCAAGTAAAAAACTGGCAGTTGATTAAGGAAGGTATTTATCACCTTCTTTTTCTCCTCATTTAGGCTCTTCCTCTGGTCCCAGGTAACAGCTTCCTAACTTCTGTTTTCGGCCCTTTCAGGTTTGCAAACTTGGAAAGGAAAGAGAAGAAGGAGAGAAAAAAGAAGAATCCTCCTGACTTAGTAAGTCCAGTCTTCAGTGTCCTGCACTGTTTGACATTGACTCATTCTTCCATGAGTATTTTACCACTGCTAGGTCAGAAAGCTCCCACACACTCAGCAAACGGAATCTCTCATCTGCTGTTTGGTAAGCAAGGGTGAAGAGTTTTTATTTTGTTTGTTACATTTTTGATTATTTCTTGTATCCTGGTGATACCTTCATTTTATTTCTGCTAAAGTTTTATGCCTCCGCATGAAATCCCCTTTGACAGGACCTGACAAGTATAACTTTTCTCTTATGTGAATGGCTCACATCAGGTCCATGAGAAGTACTTATAATCCCTGTTGGGACAATATTTACAAGTTTATGGCCTCTCCCCTAATCCAAAAATAATTCCTACATTTTTGTTCCACGATGACAGCAGCTAGCAGACCTAATCTTTTATGTACCAGACCTCCCAGATAGGAATAAAATACTAGGTTACTATGTCAGTGCAGGGAGTGCATGTAAGCTCTCGAAGAATCCCATTAAATACCTGTCCCTAGGATGAATCTTCTCATCCTTCTCTGAGTTTTAAATCTGATTTTTCAGTAATTTTTATGTTGCCAAGTGAAAGTCATCTTCAAATTCTCCTTTCTCAGTTTTTACTAGCACACGGTTATATTAATAATATCCTGTTGGTTTTTCTAGATTTGGATTACTTTTCCTCATTTCCGCAGTTCCCCAAACTACTCATCCAAACTAGTATCATCTCCTACTTAGATCTCCTAGCACCAACTCAGAATGCTGCCAGTTTCTCTCCATCTCCTTTTCCTAGTTTATTTTTCTTTATAACATATTATCAACCTATTTTTCTCTTTCCAGTAGAATGTAGCATAGCAGAAACTTTATTGCACACATTTCATCTCGCTGATAGTGCCTAGCACATAGTTGGTCTTCAGTAACTATTGAATAAATAACTGAATCAATTTTAAATATCAACAGGTAAATACAAGTCAATTTTTTTTAGGCTCTTCCTCTGGTCCCAGGTAACAGCTTCCTAACTTCTGTTTTCGGCCCTTTCAGGTTTGCAAACTTGGAAAGGAAAGAGAAGAAGGAGAGAAAAGAAGAATCCTCCTGACTTAGTAAGTCCAGTCTTCAGTGTCCTGCACTGTTTGACATTGACTCATTCTTCCATGAGTATTTTACCACTGCTAGGTCAGAAAGCTCCCACACACTCAGCAAACGGAATCTCTCATCTGCTGTTTGGTAAGCAAGGGTGAAGAGTTTTTATTTTGTTTGTTACATTTTTGATTATTTCTTGTATCCTGGTGATACCTTCATTTTATTTCTGCTAAAGTTTTATGCCTCCGCATGAAATCCCCTTTGACAGGACCTGACAAGTATAACTTTTCTCTTATGTGAATGGCTCACATCAGGTCCATGAGAAGTACTTATAATCCCTGTTGGGACAATATTTACAAGTTTATGGCCTCTCCCCTAATCCAAAAATAATTCCTACATTTTTGTTCCACGATGACAGCAGCTAGCAGACCTAATCTTTTATGTACCAGACCTCCCAGATAGGAATAAAATACTAGGTTACTATGTCAGTGCAGGGAGTGCATGTAAGCTCTCGAAGAATCCCATTAAATACCTGTCCCTAGGATGAATCTTCTCATCCTTCTCTGAGTTTTAAATCTGATTTTTCAGTAATTTTTATGTTGCCAAGTGAAAGTCATCTTCAAATTCTCCTTTCTCAGTTTTTACTAGCACACGGTTATATTAATAATATCCTGTTGGTTTTTCTAGATTTGGATTACTTTTCCTCATTTCCGCAGTTCCCCAAACTACTCATCCAAACTAGTATCATCTCCTACTTAGATCTCCTAGCACCAACTCAGAATGCTGCCAGTTTCTCTCCATCTCCTTTTCCTAGTTTATTTTTCTTTATAACATATTATCAACCTATTTTTCTCTTTCCAGTAGAATGTAGCATAGCAGAAACTTTATTGCACACATTTCATCTCGCTGATAGTGCCTAGCACATAGTTGGTCTTCAGTAACTATTGAATAAATAACTGAATCAATTTTAAATATCAACAGGTAAATACAGCTTTATTGGTCATTTTGATTAGTTTTTTAATGTGATATGGTCTCATTCTTATAAGACTGCTAATAAGTCAGTTTGGTCAATTCTGGCTAATACAAATGTATCCATTATCTTGTATCTATTTAAAGCAGAATAAACCCTTGCAGGTATTCCATTATTTTAGCATAAACTTAATGAAAGAGTTTGTACTAAGGTTGTAGTGCTATTGTGAGACATATTTCTTTATATCTATAGTCTGTACTAATTTCCATAAATGTTAGTGACGGATATTCTTTTTAGCATATCTTTTCACTCTTTCTAAAAATCTCTTACTAAGGTGTAACATGTATTAGCACAATAAGGTATCCTCTTATCTAGTCCATCTTGCTAGTTAGTCATGGTTTTTTGTTTTTTGTTTTTTTTTTGCATTGTCCAAAAAGGTCTTAGAAAAACTGTTGTCTCATTTTTTTTTTTTTTTGAGATTTATTTATTTATTTTGGGTGGGGGTCGGGTTGGGGAGGGAAGGGAGAGGGCGGGTCACTTCTATTGGTCTTTCATTTCTCTATTTTCATCCGTCTTTGTTCTTTGGCTCCTGTGGGCCTCCCCACCGCGGTGGCGTCTGTCGTCGCAGAGCGCCGGCCCTGGGCGTATGCGCTCCAGAGCTCCAGAGCTCCGGCTCGGTAATTGGACACATCGGTCCAGCCGCTCCGCGGCACGGGGGATCTTCCCAGGCCAGGGCTCGAACCGGCGGCCCTTGCACTGCAAGGCGGTGTCCTTTCCCACTGGACCACCAGGGGGAAGCCCTGTCTCATTTTTAAGTATCTCTTTCTTTGTGAACTCGTGGAGGACAAGTGGTTGGAGAAAGGCAGTGAAGCTAGGAGAATGATAATATCCTTTGGCTCTAGTTCCAATTTCAGATAAGCATATGCTGCCAGTTTCTCTCCATCTCCTTTTCCTAGTTTATTTTTCTTTATAACATATTATCAACCTATTTTTCTCTTTCCAGTAGAATGTAGCATAGCAGAAACTTTATTGCACACATTTCATCTCGCTGATAGTGCCTAGCACATAGTTGGTCTTCAGTAACTATTGAATAAATAACTGAATCAATTTTAAATATCAACAGGTAAATACAGCTTTATTGGTCATTTTGATTAGTTTTTTAATGTGATATGGTCTCATTCTTATAAGACTGCTAATAAGTCAGTTTGGTCAATTCTGGCTAATACAAATGTATCCATTATCTTGTATCTATTTAAAGCAGAATAAACCCTTGCAGGTATTCCATTATTTTAGCATAAACTTAATGAAAGAGTTTGTACTAAGGTTGTAGTGCTATTGTGAGACATATTTCTTTATATCTATAGTCTGTACTAATTTCCATAAATGTTAGTGACGGATATTCTTTTTAGCATATCTTTTCACTCTTTCTAAAAATCTCTTACTAAGGTGTAACATGTATTAGCACAATAAGGTATCCTCTTATCTAGTCCATCTTGCTAGTTAGTCATGGTTTTTTGTTTTTTGTTTTTTTTTTTTGCATTGTCCAAAAAGGTCTTAGAAAAACTGTTGTCTCATTTTTTTTTTTTTTTAAGATTTATTTATTTATTTTGGGTGGGGGTCGGGTTGGGGAGGGAAGGGAGAGGGCGGGTCACTTCTATTGGTCTTTCATTTCTCTATTTTCATCCGTCTTTGTTCTTTGGCTCCTGTGGGCCTCCCCACCGCGGTGGCGTCTGTCGTCGCAGAGCGCCGGCCCTGGGCGTATGCGCTCCAGAGCTCCAGAGCTCCGGCTCGGTAATTGGACACATCGGTCCAGCCGCTCTGCGGCAAGTGGGATCTTCCCAGGCCAGGGCTCGAACCGGCGGCCCTTGCACTGCAAGGCGGTGTCCTTTCCCACTGGACCACCAGGGGGAAGCCCTGTCTCATTTTTAAGTATCTCTTTCTTTGTGAACTCGTGGAGGACAAGTGGTTGGAGAAAGGCAGTGAAGCTAGGAGAATGATAATATCCTTTGGCTCTAGTTCCAATTTCAGATAAGCATATAGAGAAATTCAAAGTAGACATGGGTTTATTTCTGGAGGAGCAGCATTAGTAATATGGATTCTCACACTGAACACAACAGTGGCACAGCTGTGTGTATTGGCTTATTTAGCTATGCTTAGCATAGCACTTTTTGTCTCTGTCTGTAAGACCATTTCTCCCAGTGTCTAACTCTCCTCCCACACTGTGAGTTTCTCAGTTACAGACTTTCATTCCTCTTTGTTTCACCATCAAAACAAAGAGTCCATAGAAGCCATTATGTTAAACTTTGTATTTAAATTTACTTGTATATTCCTTATGCATGATTTATACATTTTAAAACTTGCCATGAGATGACCTTTAAAAATGATCTAGGGATTTTTCTCTTTAGAATTATCTTGTATAATATTTTGATGCCATATAAGCAAAGCTATTTTTTTATTTTATCCCTTTTGTTTTTTTGTGTGTTTTTATTTTTTTATACTAGGCATTAATTACTTTTATGATTCAAATATAGATTTTAAAAGTCTGAAAATCATTCTTTATTACTGCATTGTCTTAATATTTCTTTCTAAATGGTGTTACTAAGCAAATATTTACTGAGTGCCTTGTAAGTGTAAGGATTTCCTAGTGGCTCAGGTGTTAAAGAATCTGCCTGCAAAGCAGGAGACACAGGAAAATCCACCTGAGAAGGGTATGAGTATGCACTCTAGTATCCTTGCCTGGAGAATCCCATGGACAGAGGATCCTGGAGGGCTGCAGTCCCTGGCATCAGACATGACTGGGTGACTAACACTTTTTCACTTTAGTATGTGTGAATTCCTCTATTATCTACTTAGGGAAGTACTTAATAAAAAGCAAAATACATATGCTGTCTTTAGTAGAACCTCTGAAAAATGTGATCTGGAGCTCATCTAGAAAATGTTTGTGTGAGTGTATGGGGAGATGGTTGAAGAGATAAAAGAAATGCTATTCAGACCTTTCTATAACTTTTCTCATGGTAGAAATTGTGACCCCCATAATGAGCTTCTGTTATACGTATGGTATTTGGCATGTTGAGGCGGTGTCTTTCCCACTGGGGAACCCCAAACCAAGGGGGCATTGGAGAAAGGCAGTGAAGCTAGGAGAATGATAATATCCTTTGGCTCTAGTTCCAATTTCAGATAAGCATATAGAGAAATTCAAAGTAGACATGGGTTTATTTCTGGAGGAGCAGCATTAGTAATATGGATTCTCACACTGAACACAACAGTGGCACAGCTGTGTGTATTGGCTTATTTAGCTATGCTTAGCATAGCACTTTTGTCTCTGTCTGTAAGACCATTTCTCCCAGTGTCTAACTCTCCTCCCACACTGTGAGTTTCTCAGT
Source organism: Tragulus kanchil (assembly GCA_022376925.1). Lineage (NCBI taxonomy): Eukaryota > Metazoa > Chordata > Mammalia > Artiodactyla > Tragulidae > Tragulus > Tragulus kanchil. The sequence continues at coordinate 235,111,032 of JAIOJX010000004.1, read as the reverse complement.
TACAGACTTTCATTCCTCTTTGTTTCACCATCAAAACAAAGAGTCCATAGAAGCCATTATGTTAAACTTTGTATTTAAATTTACTTGTATATTCCTTATGCATGATTTATACATTTTAAAACTTGCCATGAGATGACCTTTAAAAATGATCTAGGGATTTTTCTCTTTAGAATTATCTTGTATAATATTTTGATGCCATATAAGCAAAGCTATTTTTTTATTTTATCCCTTTTGTTTTTTTGTGTGTTTTTATTTTTTTATACTAGGCATTAATTACTTTTATGATTCAAATATAGATTTTAAAAGTCTGAAAATCATTCTTTATTACTGCATTGTCTTAATATTTCTTTCTAAATGGTGTTACTAAGCAAATATTTACTGAGTGCCTTGTAAGTGTAAGGATTTCCCTAGTGGCTCAGGTGTTAAAGAATCTGCCTGCAAAGCAGGAGACACAGGAAAATCCACCTGAGAAGGGTATGAGTATGCACTCTAGTATCCTTGCCTGGAGAATCCCATGGACAGAGGATCCTGGAGGGCTGCAGTCCCTGGCATCAGACATGACTGGGTGACTAACACTTTTTCACTTTAGTATGTGTGAATTCCTCTATTATCTACTTAGGGAAGTACTTAATAAAAAGCAAAATACATATGCTGTCTTTAGTAGAACCTCTGAAAAATGTGATCTGGAGCTCATCTAGAAAATGTTTGTGTGAGTGTATGGGGAGATGGTTGAAGAGATAAAAGAAATGCTATTCAGACCTTTCTATAACTTTTCTCATGGTAGAAATTGTGACCCCCATAATGAGCTTCTGTTATACGTATGGTATTTGGCATGTTGATGAACAAGTCTTTTTATATTAATACAAACAAAACAGTAAGAAAAACGGCAACATCGTTTCTAGGCAAATGGATTTAAACAGGGGATTTGTAGATAGTGCTTGTAATTGTGTGCCAGTCTCTACAACTGGCAGATACCTTGGCATACGTTGCTTAAGAATAATGCATAATAGTCACAATCTGCCTGTTCCATCTGTTGTCCGTGAGAGAAGAATCCATTACACACAGCGATCAGGATTATCAGGTTACATGTTGAGGATTTTCTGATGCTTTCCCATGATATTATGAAATGTAAAACAAATCAGGCTGAAAGAAAATGTGCTTAATTAGAACTAACGTGGTAGGCCGTCAAGTCTGAGATGTTTTTAAAATGGGCCATCAAGTGCAGCTTGAAATGAATAATAAGAATGGGGAAGACTCTCATGGACCATTGAGTGCTGAAAGCAAGATTGAAATGAGTAAACAACTTATATAATCGAAACACCTAACAAAAATGATGGTTTGGGGCTTGATAATTTGAATTAATAGCAGAAGAGAATAACTTTGGAGGGAAAGATGTCATTAAAATGCTGAAGAGCGAGATTACCTAAATTTAGTCTGGTATTTGGATCTGAGGCTTTATAGCAGGGCAAAAGCTTAAAAATGCCAGTAAAGAAGGGGTCAATAAAACTGATCTTATAAACCAACTAAAATCATTTCAGATTAAGGGAATTAATTCTTACATCATGCTTGGCTTAAAAACTGGCTGCCTATGAAAATGTACTCCGTTTTAAAAAGCATATCTGTGAAGCTTTGGTAAAAATGAACTCTCATTCAATTCCCCTTCCTTGTTCTGGAAGTGTATTTACTGTACTCAACTTCTTCAGAAAAGTATATCTTTGTGCCTATAGTAGATCAATTTAAAGTATTTATTGTGTGTTTTTTTTAATCTAAACAAAAAAATCCTTTTTGTTACTAATCTTCTCAAATACATTTTCTTCTTAAAAGTCTAGAGGTAACAGAAATTGAAGCACAACAAATTGAGAACCCTACTCTGAAATTCCATGATTTTTTTGATGGGGCTAGAGGTTTCTGTGAATCTGGAACTTTCTTGTATTTTATTTTCGCTTTTTTATGTTGTTGATTGCTTTAATTTTTTCAAATTTCATATATATATATATGTATAAAAGAAATATTTACTTATATGTTTCTATGGGCTTCTCTGGTAGCTCAGGAGACACAGGAGACTCAGGTTCGATCCCAGGATTGAAAAGATCCTCCTGAAGGAGGGCATGCCAACCCACTCCAGTGTCCTTTCCTGGAGAATCCCATGGACAGAGAAGCCTGGTGGGCTACAGTCCATAGGGTTGCATAGAGTCAGGACACAACTGAAGTGACTGAACACATATATGTATATATGTATAAAATGATTCTGACATTTAAAAGCATTTCTATTAATGAATCTTTTTTTCATTGCACTTATTTCAGTCATTGAATTTTTTAAATGAAATAGTTTTTAGTTTCGATTAGGCAAAACAATGGATCAATTATAAAATCATAATTTTGTTCTTTGATTATAAATGTTAATATGTGTGAGATTACATTGTTCTATATTTCCGTAACTCAAAAACTTAGCCTTAGTGAACAATCAGCTTCTGGACTCAGGTTTTCTAAACTAATTTCGGGGTCTGTCTGATGACCTCACCATGTCTTATTAACTCGATTTTGACTCGTAACCTCTTTGAGTAGCCTTGTAATATTAATTCTGTCTGGATTCTTATGTTTTGGGTTTATGGTGCGTGATGGCCAAGCAGTCAGAAAGAGACAGACTGTGTCACTAAACAGTAAATATGCACATAAATGCCACAATATAAATATGAAGGCATGATTACAAGTCTATTCAGCTGTGGCCCAGAGAGCTCCAGAGGAGACGAGAGAGCCCTCAGTGTCCTCATGGTTATTAGCCTATTCACTGTGCTCCTGATTCATATCTCTCCCTGCTTGGTCTTTCATAGTATGTATTTGACTTTGTATCTCTGGTTCCCAGATTGCTAGTCTCACACAGAAAGCAAAGAATCTCTTGCAGATTCCTATAATTAAACTGCCTTCACAGACATAACTTGGAAGGGACAGTCATGAGCCAGTGCTGGCCCTGAGGATTATGTGTACCCACCATCACTATAGTCACAGAATGTGCCAGGGCTGCCCTACAGATGCTGCTGCACTAACCCTCCTTAGAGAAAAAGACCTACCACTGACAGTGAAGGAGAAATGGCAAACACTTTTGACAAGTCCATGTCCAAGGTGCATTCTGAATAACAAGTACAGCAGCAACTTCTTTCAATCATTTTTGCTTTTCCAAAATTCTATAATTTCTGAGGAAGCCCTGCAAAGCTGCCAAAGGAGAAGAGTTCAAATCTTATAGGGATATGAAGTCTATATATGTTCTCCTAGAATAATTGGAAGTGTGATTATCTAAATTTACAAATTTATGGAGTCTGTCCACCAGAAGATACAAGTTGAGAATAACTACACTCTAAACAATATGGAGAAGGGGAGTTGTTATTAAAAAGACAAATACAAAACACCTCTGCAAATTTTACAAAAATATATGATCATAACTACTGGTAGAGCCTTTCTAAGGAGTCTATAGAAAATGAGGATCTATACTGACACTCCATTGATTTGACAATCAATTTGCCCCTGGATATTTATCTCCCTTTTACATAAAGTTAGCACTTTGTTTGCTCAGTATAGAGTCGACATTAATTACTGTTTACCAGCCTTCTATTATCTTCTTTTATTTCCTTTTTTTGTATTTTTCTGACCATTACAGCAGCTTTATACTATTGCCTAAGCATGCTATTCCTTCATATTGCCTCCAGCAGCAAAAGAAGACTCTTTCCTGCTCTTATTCCCCGAATATAGAAGCCAAGGTAATTGTCAGCACTTCATCCAGAGAAACCAACAAAGGGTGATTTCTTTAGGCACTAGGATAGCCAGTGTTCAAGCTAAATATTAACCACCAGTCCCTAACAAATGCCTACAATGTATAATTTCATGCTGACCTCAGACTCACAGTTACTGACTGGGATCACTTTCAGTTTCTGGGTTTCCATAATAATTGATTACTTTGCCTCTTCATCCTTTGCTCAAGATTTGACAATAGAGAACATTCATATGAAGATTAATGCAACATTTACACCTTAATGTAATATGTTTTAAAGCAACCAATTTAGCATGTATTTCATTATAAATATGAAGAAAATATTATATCACTTTTTTTTCAAATCAATGTATTATATATTTTCACATAACTCCTATGATAAAACACCTAGAAATTTTGTATAAAATGCAACAAACATTATTTTGAATATGCAGCTGTGCTTGTGAGATAATAAAAGAAATTCTTAAGGGCAAAAGAAAAGAAAACTAAACAAACAAAAAAACAGGGTTACTGTTTTAATTGGATGTATGTTTATGTTTAAAATGGCTTGGTCAAAATGATAAGTTTAGAATTAAAAGCAGCTGGGAAAGAATTGGTGGCTTTAGGAACAGAGACATTTTTCTCCTTGAATCTATAATTTAAGAAAGAGATTTCTGATTTCCCTTAGGCTTGGATTTCTCCTCTTTATTTCTTCTTATTTTATAATTCTTTAAATGTAGCAATGTTTATCACACCTTGATTGAAGTTCTGTGATTACTTTGTAGAATGAGAACCTTAATTCCATTTACAAGGCATTGAGGAATGGAGGAAGGTATCTATGTTAAGTAAAATGGGAAAACAAGACAAAACATGTTGCTTCCTACTCATTTCTCCACTCATGCTATAGACCACTGCAGAAGCAAAGAACAGAAACCAGGTGCAGTGCACATGGTGTGCAAGGACATTGAGTTAAAAAAAGGAGATATAATTAAAGGTTTAATATACTCTTAGCTTATCTGAACAACGGGAATGGAAATATTTGAATTACCTAGCTCATAAAATTGTTTTTCATATACTACCTTGAAAGACTTTTTAAAGTTTTATCCATGGTTTCATGGATTTACCTTGTATAAAGCAAAAGGGTAGTATTTTCATCTCAGAAACACATTTTGATTTAGAAATGCTTTTATCCAGGTGAATATTGTACCTATTCTTAGTGAACTTCCAAATATGGTGTAGAAAAAAGTTCATCTAAGACCAGTTTTAAATGATTGCCCTTTAAGTAATTTCAGTTGAGGATGAGATTTAAAACATATTGATATTTTTTTACCCAAAATGTACTAACTTATTTACAGAATATTTCTGAAAGAAAATATATTTTAAGAATAAAATGTTTATTGAAAAGACAAAACATTTATTTCTAATTATTTTGATTCTATTTTTTTTTAATATAGCACCTAGGACTCTGGCATGCCTAGATTATCACCCTGTCTTATTAAACAGTTAGGGTAAAATACAGAGTTGTATAAAGGACCAATTTAATTATCCTTAAGATCAGGGGTCCCCAGCCCTCTATTTACAGAATATTTCTAAAGTAAGCAGGGTTACTGTTTTAATTGGATGTATGTTTATGTTTAAAATGGCTTGGTCAAAATGATAAGTTTAGAATTAAAAGCAGCTGGGAAAGAATTGGTGGCTTTAGGAACAGAGACATTTTTCTCCTTGAATCTATAATTTAAGAAAGAGATTTCTGATTTCCCTTAGGCTTGGATTTCTCCTCTTTATTTCTTCTTATTTTATAATTCTTTAAATGTAGCAATGTTTATCACACCTTGATTGAAGTTCTGTGATTACTTTGTAGAATGAGAACCTTAATTCCATTTACAAGGCATTGAGGAATGGAGGAAGGTATCTATGTTAAGTAAAAATGGGAAAACAAGACAAAACATGTTGCTTCCTACTCATTTCTCCACTCATGCTATAGACCACTGCAGAAGCAAAGAACAGAAACCAGGTGCAGTGCACATGGTGTGCAAGGACATTGAGTTAAAAAAAGGAGATATAATTAAAGGTTTAATATACTCTTAGCTTATCTGAACAACGGGAATGGAAATATTTGAATTACCTAGCTCATAAAATTGTTTTTCATATACTACCTTGAAAGACTTTTTAAAGTTTTATCCATGGTTTCATGGATTTACCTTGTATAAAGCAAAAGGGTAGTATTTTCATCTCAGAAACACATTTTGATTTAGAAATGCTTTTATCCAGGTGAATATTGTACCTATTCTTAGTGAACTTCCAAATATGGTGTAGAAAAAAGTTCATCTAAGACCAGTTTTAAATGATTGCCCTTTAAGTAATTTCAGTTGAGGATGAGATTTAAAACATATTGATATTTTTTTACCCAAAATGTACTAACTTATTTACAGAATATTTCTGAAAGAAAATATATTTTAAGAATAAAATGTTTATTGAAAAGACAAAACATTTATTTCTAATTATTTTGATTCTATTTTTTTTTAATATAGCACCTAGGACTCTGGCATGCCTAGATTATCACCCTGTCTTATTAAACAGTTAGGGTAAAATACAGAGTTGTATAAAGGACCAATTTAATTATCCTTAAGATCAGGGGTCCCCAGCCTCCAGAATCTAATGTCCAATGATCTGAGATAGGGTTGATGTAATATAATACAAGTGAAGTCCACAAGAAATGTAATGCATTTGAGTCATCCTGAAGGCATCCCCCTTCCTCCTCCCCACCCCTATCCATGGAAAAATTCTATTCCGTGGAACTGATCCCTGATACCAAAAAGGTTGTCGACCACTGCTTAAGGTCATTACCTGTAGAATCAATTGGAAAATCAATGTGCCCTCAATAAAATGAATACAGAATGTCTTCATTATTGCATTTTTTATTGTAATTGGTGTAATTTTATAATTAGCAACAACTATTTTTAACTTGAATAAAATTATACTAATGCTTTCTTCTAGAAATCTTGTAGAGGTGGCATGCAATCAGATATAAACATATAAATTGTCTGATATAGGTAAGACACTGTACAACTTTAGCACTTTTAATCCTTTATTATCATGTAGGGATACAGTGACTACATCTAAGGATCACAAAAGGATGTGGATATTTTGTATTGTATGTTTTTTCCTCAGTTTAGGTTAAAGTTAAAGCTTGAATTATTTCATGTCCTAAAAGGCTAGATAATATGATTGTAGATAATTTATTTTGCTTCAGATGTCCTCTATAAATTGGATATTAACAATCTGCATATTAAAACTGTGTATATGATTTTTTTTTTTTTTTTTTGCCAATCGATTTAAATGAATTTGGGAAAATACATGGTAAGTAGAAAACTATTGGCTGTTTTGTAACCCATTCTGCCTCCCAAGGGGGAACCAGGAATAAAAGAAGAAAGAAAGAGATAGAAAAAGGTCAACCTCCCTGTTAACATAGCAGTCAAATGCAGATGACATTAACCAGTAGAAACACAATGGAAATTCATGAACTATGGAATGATTTAAGTAGGGTACCTCTGATTAAGCAAGGTTGTAAATGGTAAACACACTTATTTCTAATTAGTTTGATTCTATTTTTTTTTAATATAGCACCTAGGACTCTGGCATGCCTAGATTATCACCCTGTCTTATTAAACAGTTAGGGTAAAATACAGAGTTGTATAAAGGACCAATTTAATTATCCTTAAGATCAGGGGTCCCCAGCCTCCAGAATCTAATGTCCAATGATCTGAGATAGGGTTGATGTAATATAATACAAGTGAAGTCCACAAGAAATGTAATGCATTTGAGTCATCCTGAAGGCATCCCCCTTCCTCCTCCCCACCCCTATCCATGGAAAAATTCTATTCCGTGGAACTGATCCCTGATACCAAAAAGGTTGTCGACCACTGCTTAAGGTCATTACCTGTAGAATCAATTGGAAAATCAATGTGCCCTCAATAAAATGAATACAGAATGTCTTCATTATTGCATTTTTTATTGTAATTGGTGTAATTTTATAATTAGCAACAACTATTTTTAACTTGAATAAAATTATACTAATGCTTTCTTCTAGAAATCTTGTAGAGGTGGCATGCAATCAGATATAAACATATAAATTGTCTGATATAGGTAAGACACTGTACAACTTTAGCACTTTTAATCCTTTATTATCATGTAGGGATACAGTGACTACATCTAAGGATCACAAAAGGATGTGGATATTTTGTATTGTATGTTTTTTCCTCAGTTTAGGTTAAAGTTAAAGCTTGAATTATTTCATGTCCTAAAAGGCTAGATAATATGATTGTAGATAATTTATTTTGCTTCAGATGTCCTCTATAAATTGGATATTAACAATCTGCATATTAAAACTGTGTATATGATTTTTTTTTTTTTTTTTTGCCAATCGATTTAAATGAATTTGGGAAAATACATGGTAAGTAGAAAACTATTGGCTGTTTTGTAACCCATTCTGCCTCCCAAGGGGGAACCAGGAATAAAAGAAGAAAGAAAGAGATAGAAAAAGGTCAACCTCCCTGTTAACATAGCAGTCAAATGCAGATGACATTAACCAGTAGAAACACAATGGAAATTCATGAACTATGGAATGATTTAAGTAGGGTACCTCTGATTAAGCAAGGTTGTAAATGGTAAACACACTTATACTTTAAGCATTTATGGTATATGATTCACTGGAGATGTTGGTGTCAGCTTTATGATTATCAGAGTATATAACGGATATATTTTATAACTTAAATAGCTTTTTTTGTGGAAATGATTCCCTGCTTACAGTGCTTAGAGATTTTGTCTGTCAACTCTAGCATGACAAGGAAGAATATGGAAAGCTGGTGATCTCAGATTTCTTTGTGCTTTGTTGGGTAATTTGTGGATTTTGAATCTGTTCATTCCATTGAATTTTCCATTTTGCCTGATGATAAATTATCTTTCCTAAAAATATTTTTAACTCTGCCCAGCTATTTAACCATGAATAAAAAATGGATATCTAATATGAAATGGGCTTCCCAGGTCTCAGGGATAGAGAATCACCTGCCAATGCAAGAGATACGAGTTTGATCTCTGAGTTGGGAAGATACCCTGGAGAGGAAATGGTGACCCGCTCCAATATTAATTCTTGGGAAATCCCATGAACAGAGGAGCCTGGTAGGCTATAGTTCATGGAGTTGCAAAGACTTGGACATGACTCAACCACTAACCAACAATATGAAATACATTGGCTTTTCCCTCCCTATAGATATCTATATAATAATATTTCATTCTTTCTTACCTGACCACAGACTTATATATTTATCCAACTAAAAATCTGAGTTAGTTACAGTATTGGGAGTTGGGGCTATAATGGCAAAGAATACAGCCTCTTTCCCTGATAGCATGGGATTACGGTCTAGAAAGCAAGGTATATATTAATGTAACAATATAATTCATAAAGTATCTATAATTTGCTATGCTATAACCTAATATATGAAGTTAAGAACATTTTCCTTAGTGAAGTGTCATCTAAAGCAAGACTTGAATATTAGACAAAATAGAGAGCAAGATAAAAAAGATGATTATAGGCAAAGAGAACAGCCTGAATAAAGGCCCTGAGGACACTTATGATCTGAGGACAGGTCAGTTCCTATAAAAAAAAAAAAACTTATGGAATGCATTTAACCAGTAGAAACACAATGGAAATTCATGAACTATGGAATGATTTAAGTAGGGTACCTCTGATTAAGCAAGGTTGTAAATGGTAAACACACTTATACTTTAAGCATTTATGGTATATGATTCACTGGAGATGTTGGTGTCAGCTTTATGATTATCAGAGTATATAACGGATATATTTTATAACTTAAATAGCTTTTTTTGTGGAAATGATTCCCTGCTTACAGTGCTTAGAGATTTTGTCTGTCAACTCTAGCATGACAAGGAAGAATATGGAAAGCTGGTGATCTCAGATTTCTTTGTGCTTTGTTGGGTAATTTGTGGATTTTGAATCTGTTCATTCCATTGAATTTTCCATTTTGCCTGATGATAAATTATCTTTCCTAAAAATATTTTTAACTCTGCCCAGCTATTTAACCATGAATAAAAAATGGATATCTAATATGAAATGGGCTTCCCAGGTCTCAGGGATAGAGAATCACCTGCCAATGCAAGAGATACGAGTTTGATCTCTGAGTTGGGAAGATACCCTGGAGAGGGAAATGGTGACCCGCTCCAATATTAATTCTTGGGAAATCCCATGAACAGAGGAGCCTGGTAGGCTATAGTTCATGGAGTTGCAAAGACTTGGACATGACTCAACCACTAACCAACAATATGAAATACATTGGCTTTTCCCTCCCTATAGATATCTATATAATAATATTTCATTCTTTCTTACCTGACCACAGACTTATATATTTATCCAACTAAAAATCTGAGTTAGTTACAGTATTGGGAGTTGGGGCTATAATGGCAAAGAATACAGCCTCTTTCCCTGATAGCATGGGATTACGGTCTAGAAAGCAAGGTATATATTAATGTAACAATATAATTCATAAAGTATCTATAATTTGCTATGCTATAACCTAATATATGAAGTTAAGAACATTTTCCTTAGTGAAGTGTCATCTAAAGCAAGACTTGAATATTAGACAAAATAGAGAGCAAGATAAAAAAGATGATTATAGGCAAAGAGAACAGCCTGAATAAAGGCCCTGAGGACACTTATGATCTGAGGACAGGTCAGTTCCTAAAGGGGCTAAAGTGTAGAGCCTGATGGGTTGATGAAGTGCAGGGACAAGCTCAGGCTAGGTAATAGAAGGCTGCATGCTATCTGGAAGGGCTATGGCCTTTAACCTCAGAAAGATGGGATACAGCATAAGAAAGTGGCTTTAGATGAACATCACTGTCTTGTTTTCCCCCCAATTCAAAGTCTTACTTGTATTTTATGCTAATTCTCTCCTACTCTGTTCAAGATCAGTCATCTCCTCTTTCACTTTGATGATCAAATTCTGTTTACTTCCAACTTCCCCTCCCAAATATTCCCAGGCAGATGTAGAATTGTAGAATTGTTTTTCTTCATTGCATTAGTGTTTTTACAAACCATTTGCTGAGTGCCAAGTATCAGATCAGCATTGAATACATTGCAGAATTGTCTTCTGTGATGAGAGCTTCAGCTATTGCAATGAGTTCTTACTCCACAGGATTATTGAGATCCAACAACATGATTCTTCCTTTGGTAAATATTTATTGGGTAATGACTAGGTTTGAAATTGGGAACTATGGATGAGGTTAAAAGAAAAAAAGAAAAAAAAAAAGACAAGATCCGTGGCCCTCAAAAAACTTAGACATGACAGTGGTTCAGGTTGAAGAGACAGAATGCATATACGAAGGCAAGTGAATATATGCTAATTGCACAAGAAAATATCTACTGGAAAAAGTGATTTTAAGCTATGAATAGTTTAAATTTGTTCATTAATTTATTCATTAATTCATAAAATGTTGGGATAGCATCTGCTCTGTGTTTATTGTGTTCACTAGGAAACGTCAGTATGAGTGTCCTGATCATAAAAGGCTCATGTTCTCAGAGGGGGCAAATAAAGGAACTGAGAAAACGCTTTACAATGAAGAAGATGATGAAACAGGAGAGTAAACCACTAGAGAGGAGACTCATACTTAAGGCAGTAGAGATAAGATTGCAAGTTATAAATAAAATGGAATAAAAGGTGGGGTGTGGTCTTTAATAGCTGAAGGATTAGCATGAGTGCAGAGATAAGTGAGGAAGAGCTCCACATGTGTTCCTGAGAGACTGGTTCAGTGGCTGGGACACAGAAGAGAAATATTCATGAGCTCCAGTAACCCTATATTCCAAATTGATGTTATTATTATTAAATTTTATCAGGATTAAGGCATTTGCCTTGAATCAGCTATTCAGCTCAGCTGGTTTATCAAATAAATAAATTAAGTTTATGGTATAGTTGACTATTTATCCCATTACCTTTCACAGTGAAATCAAGCCAAAGACTAATTAAATAGGATTACTCTTTTCAGGGGAGACAGAATCACATTTTTCTTTCTTTTTAGAATTAATGAAACTTTCCTTTCAACACTATGCATTTCATCACCAAACTCAAATTCCCACTGGGCAGCAAGATAGTAGTATTGAATATTTATTATGATGCTGAAGTATAGCCAGTGATTGTGCTTTCTGTGATAACAGTAACAGTAAGAACAACCATTTCTTTAAGTCGGCTGCCTACTACCAGGACCCTTAGGGAAAAAAGTCCATTAAAGCAAATCAAATTAGTAAACGTGTCAGTGGCCACACCATTGGCAATCATCATTTTAAAACTATAATATCATTCACTTTCTTTGATAGAAATGTAGTTATTGTTAGAGATCGTCATCACAAGATCAATGTTGTGAGCTTCAAAAACGTATGTCTCTCTTGGGTTTAAATTCATCTGTTAGCAAGAGTCTGGTGTTACTTCAGTGTATTAGTATGAAAGCATATCTATGAATTCATGAGCATCATTTTCTCAATTTAGATAGTTAGCTTTTTAGTATAGTTTCTTTCATTTTACTTGGCCACTATCTGTTATTACTTTGCATTTACACAACAACTCTCCTCTGAGGAATCTAAAGTACTGTAGTTTAATTGTCCAAAAGAAATGGTGTCAGAGTAGAGGAAAGAGAGGTAGAAAAATGTGTTTCCTGATTGTCTTAGGGAATTGGGAGATACTTAATTTTAATTCTGGCATTAAGCCCAGACAGTGAAGCTGTATCTACACAAGTAAGGTTGTACGTGAGACTTCTAAATTTTGCATGTTCGTAGAGTTCCATATCAAGAAATTCACAACGTTATTATCCCTAAGCCAGTAGTCCTCAACCTGGAACAGTGTTTCCCTTCTCTCCATCCACCCTACTTAGGGAAACTAGGCAATGTCCAGAGAGACTGTTGGGTTGGGGAGGAGTTATGCTGTTACCTTGTGGACAGATGCCAAGGAGGTTGCTGAAATCCTTGCAATGCACGGAACAGCCCTCTATAAAAAGAATTATCTATCCAAAATTTCGATAGTGCTGAGATCAGAAATCTTGATAAACCTTAATACTGTATATAAACTCCTGTCAGTCGGGTATAAATCAGACCTGTTTAGGGCATACTGTGACTATGCCAACTACAGATATCTCAAGTCATTTTCCATTGGCATCTGTGATTCTATTCTTCTTCCTCTGAGATCACTCTTGCTGATATCAGAATTTCCTAATCTATGCTGGCCCATGTGCTGAGAGCTGAGAACAATTGCTGTTTTCCCTGGATGTCATTAGAGAACACACTAAGCACTTACCTTTTCCAAACATTATCACAATTTCTTTATTTCCTCTGGGTAACTGTTGATTCCTACTGGGCACTGGCACTGCCATTACAGTTACCCAAAGTCCTCGTGAAGCCAGTCTTTAGAAATGTGTTAAAAAATGGGAAAAAATGTATTGTTTATGATATTTGAATATAGTATATGTATATAAGATAGTTTATGCTTTTGTCTTATCAACTTTAAATTTTTTCATGCCATGTATTAATACTGTATACCACAAATATAAGTTCATGAATGGTTAGACTAATTAGTAATTTTGATTGATATATATATGCTTTTTCCTGCAAAGATAAGCTTTTTTTTTTTAATTATTAAGCTTTTAGCTTGTGACTCCTTCTAGAACATGTCCCCGCCTCCCGACCTCAAGAGACTCTTAATTCCTTAAGCAAATAGGATTCCTATAGGTTCATCCAGCCAAGCTATGAACATGTCCAGACTGTTTGAAATATCAGAGGTTCACACTGTTTAGAATTAATCTAGAATTTATAACTATATTAGATCAAAAAAAAAAGACACTATCATTTCAGAAGCAAAAGTAAAAAGAGAGCAGCTTGCAAGAAATTTCTAATCATCTATAAGTAAAACATCTCGTTTCAAATGTGGCCAATTTTTGTCTACATATTTGGCTCTTACACACATGCTCCAGTCATCTTTTCTTATATGTTGATTTTTTAGAAGCATAAAAATTAGAACTATTTATGTTTATTTGGTCATTTTAAATACCCACATGTTATAGACTGAATCATGTTGCCGCCAGATTCATATTTTGAAGTTCTCACCCCAGTGCGAGTATATTTGGAGATAAGACCTTTAGAGAAAGGACACAACCTATTTTCTGTATTCCCTAGCCCAATATCATCAGTAGGTGACTATCAATTATTTTTTGAAGGAGATTTTCTTGAATGTGAATGACTCTTTGCCATGACATTTTCATCACCCTTTTGCCATGATTTTAAAATACCCAGTTTACGTAATAACTGGAGCATGGCATGTATTTTCCATAGGTATAATGTTATTTATCTGATACATTTATCTCAATTGGCTTGCTCAATCAACCTTATGTACACTTGGCAATGTTTAAGGATTTTACAAGGTTTCAGACAATTAACATCTTGCAATACTATTGGTTTCTGATAGAAATGTCTCCAATGACTTAATGATATTTGGCTGACTGCTTAAATTTCTAATTACATATTCTTTGGTGTATGTAGGTAGATCAGTGCTTAAAATCTAATTTATTCGTCTAATTATTTCTTTTTAAAAGGAACACTCTGTTGGGAAGTGATGTAGCATATGTATTAGCTCTCCATTATCTTCCTCCAGGTAGGACATTTCTCGTTAATGAGTGAGTTAAGCATAAGCTTTTGAACTGTAGCACTGTATTGGTCTATGATAAGGCCAATTCACTTTTCTGTGAGCAAAATGAGTGAATGAGCAGCTATAAAATTCTTTAAGAGCAGAGAAAATTCTGGCATAGATTCCTATAGGTTCATCCAGCCAAGCTATGAACATGTCCAGACTGTTTGAAATATCAGAGGTTCACACTGTTTAGAATTAATCTAGAATTTATAACTATATTAGATCAAAAAAAGACACTATCATTTCAGAAGCAAAAGTAAAAAGAGAGCAGCTTGCAAGAAATTTCTAATCATCTATAAGTAAAACATCTCGTTTCAAATGTGGCCAATTTTTGTCTACATATTTGGCTCTTACACACATGCTCCAGTCATCTTTTCTTATATGTTGATTTTTTAGAAGCATAAAAATTAGAACTATTTATGTTTATTTGGTCATTTTAAATACCCACATGTTATAGACTGAATCATGTTGCCGCCAGATTCATATTTTGAAGTTCTCACCCCAGTGCGAGTATATTTGGAGATAAGACCTTTAGAGAAAGGACACAACCTATTTTCTGTATTCCCTAGCCCAATATCATCAGTAGGTGACTATCAATTATTTTTTGAAGGAGATTTTCTTGAATGTGAATGACTCTTTGCCATGACATTTTCATCACCCTTTTGCCATGATTTTAAAATACCCAGTTTACGTAATAACTGGAGCATGGCATGTATTTTCCATAGGTATAATGTTATTTATCTGATACATTTATCTCAATTGGCTTGCTCAATCAACCTTATGTACACTTGGCAATGTTTAAGGATTTTACAAGGTTTCAGACAATTAACATCTTGCAATACTATTGGTTTCTGATAGAAATGTCTCCAATGACTTAATGATATTTGGCTGACTGCTTAAATTTCTAATTACATATTCTTTGGTGTATGTAGGTAGATCAGTGCTTAAAATCTAATTTATTCGTCTAATTATTTCTTTTTAAAAGGAACACTCTGTTGGGAAGTGATGTAGCATATGTATTAGCTCTCCATTATCTTCCTCCAGGTAGGACATTTCTCGTTAATGAGTGAGTTAAGCATAAGCTTTTGAACTGTAGCACTGTATTGGTCTATGATAAGGCCAATTCACTTTTCTGTGAGCAAAATGAGTGAATGAGCAGCTATAAAATTCTTTAAGAGCAGAGAAAATTCCCCTGGCTATGCAGGTTGGGAAAGAGCAAAAGGAAGAAATGACATAGGAAGGAGAATGAAAAATAACCTCTCCTAGTGCAATGCCTATAGCAACTGATGAGGCAGTATTGCTAATGAGCTCCTCAGAGGTGGCCTAAGTGAAGTATATTAAGAATCTAGTGAGAAAAAACCGATCTTATGTCTTCAGCTAGAATTTCATTAAACCTTTCTGACAAGATGTGACAAATGTACCTCTTTTTGTGGTTGCACAGACTTCAACATCCCCAAGCTTGGACATCAACAAGAGTAATAGAGCAATGATTATAATAGCTACCATCAATTAAATGCCTCCTAGATGCCAGGCACTGTATCAGGCATTTTATGGTGGTATTACAGTAAATATTTTTATTATGTCTTGGAGTGAGAATTATAATACTTCTATTTTAAGGATTTTTAAAAGGTAAAAAGAAAAGAAGTGCCTTACTCTAAGGTAAACTTGGGTAGAAATGTTAAAATTTGAACCTACATGTATATAAAGTGGTTTCTACCTAGGAGATTACTTTAATGCAATCAGGAAACATTTATTGAGCACGAACTGTAATTGAGGCTCCAGTGGTACAATTCTGAAAAAGTTAAAAAATATGCTCCCCTCAAACACCTCTAGAGCAGTCTTATTTCTTCAAAACTAAGAAGTTTATATTTTAAGGACAAACCTTCTGGTCTTCCTCCAGTTATGAGAAACCTGAGTAATTCCTAGTGTCTGAAAAACTATATAGTTGAATTTTGAACAATCTGAGTTTAAACTGTTCCAGTCCACTTGTATGCAGGTCCTTTTCAGTAACGATGAAGAAATTTTGGAGATTTTTGACAATTTGTAAAAACACAGATAAACCACATAATATAGAAATATCTAAAAAATAAAATGTTACATATGTTACTAATGCATAAAATATATACCATTTCCAGTCTATTTGTCATTTACTACTATAAAATATATTACTAAAAGAAGAAAAAAAATAAAAAAATAGAAAAAAAGAAATATATATATTACTATAAATTTTAATAGACATATTAAAATTTATTAATACCTATACAAATGCAAATTGTATATGATGGTATTTGAAGTAAATAGATGTAAACAAATGCAAAGATGCCTTACATCATAACTACAAAAAATTAACTATAGTACACACGGGGAGGATTACACCTTAAAGATACCATTGCTATATAACAAGCCATTCAGATCATGAAGCCTGAAGCAATAAATTCCTGCTGAAAAAAACTACCCAGCTGCTGTATATAATTCCCAGGATTCACAACAGTGCGAATCAGGAAACTGTGAAAGAGATTATAGATATGATGGGAGAAAAAATGTGGGGGGAGTAAGGGTTTCAAGATTTGTTTCTTGGAGAAATTCAAGACCTAATAGACTACGCACCAGTGGAATTAACAGAAAATGACTTGATGGAAATGAAAGCGTCTAAACCCATGGCAGGTGATGAGGAAGATGAACGTGCAAGAAGCAGTGTCAGAAACAAATAGGCATTAGACTTTCTGGCAAAAGGATTTCTAATTACTTGAGTACTTTTCACTTGTTTTATGACATGGACCCTAAGGTCACTGAAAGTAAAGAAGTTGGGCGATTGGTATAGAAACAGTTTTAGAGAAGGAAAAAGCCAATAAATAATACATTATTTTTCATACTAGTGAATGCTCATCATGTAAACAGAAAAGTGAGCTTCAAATGTATTGATTGATACTTAGACACAATAGAGCATTATTACCACATTAGACAACAAAGCATCAAATTCATTGTTCAACATCTTTATAGCTAGGTCAAACAAATAAAATGTACACAAACATTATAACCCTAAGCACCCATGAAAGCAACCTCATAAATATTAGACAATTTAAAATGAAATATTTTGCCACAGCAGAAAGGAAATGAGACTGTAACCAAAGTAAGTAAGCAGCTTGTTTGTTGATATAATAGTACTACCGGAGACTACCGATTTGTGTGAAATATATTTTCAATCATGAAATGTGTAAAATCTCATTACAGAGAAACATTAACAGATTTTCCAATCAATTTTGAAGATAGAGAACTTTAACTTGAAATTCTAAGCAAAATACCCCGCAAATGATTTTGCCAGTAATAGATCTGTATCACACACACATACACACACACACACACACACACACACACACACAAACACATTTGTTGTCACTATTAGTTAATTTGACTTCATCAGTCAAAACAATTATGGAAATGTTTTCTCTCTTGTTATGTAAGTATCTATATGGCATACTGTATTTGCCCCTTAATCTTGTTGTTGCTGTTTATCACTAAATCATGTCTGACTCTTTGTGACTCCATGGGCTGTAGTCTGTCAGGCTCCTCTGTCCATGGAATTTCCCAGGCAGGAATACTGGGATGGGGTGCCAATTCTTGTTCCAGAGCTCTTCCTCTACAAAGCCTAAAATATCTACTGCCTGACTCTTTTACTAAGTAAGTTTGCCAATACCCATCAAAAGAATACAAAATATTTAATGTTTCATAAATTAAATATTTTAATTCTGCACCTAAATTAATTTTACTTTTATTATTGATCTATACATTTTTTTTAAAATTTAGACATAATCACGTTTTCTGTTCTTTGCTATCATTCCTTTTAATACCTCAGACATACATTTTTCAACACTTTACCTTCTTAAGTATATCATTTAGAAGATTTTTTTTAAGGGTGGATTCAACTTTGGTTAATTTTTATTTTTGCCTTTATTCCTAATGGATAATTTTGCCAGCTATACTTTGGAAGTTATTTTCACTCAGCATTGGGAAATATTTTCCTGTCTCTGGGCTTCCACTGTAGCTGCTAAAAATTCTTCTATTAGTGCAATATGTTCGAATACCCAAAGGATTTCTAATTTTCAAAATATTGTTTACTAATCTACAGGGTTTACCATGGCTAACTTTAATAATAACCTATAGTCTATAAATGATTTAATAGCTTAAACTCCAACCTACCTTGGTCTCCTTTTAAATTTTTTCAGTATTTTTAATCTGAGTTATACAAAAATGCAAGGTTATAGTGAAAAATTCAAACATATCAACATTGCTGAAAATTATTAAAATGTTACACTCTGGGTAATAATAATAACATATAATTATGTAATACTGCTTTACATTTGTGCATTCACACACATAGGTGATTTAATTTGATTACTGAAATTGAAAAAATTGCGTCCCTCTTAGATATCTTGTTCCATTTATTCCAGCAGCAATCCTAGATAGCTGTGGTAAATAATCAATAAAATTATTTCAGTTTAAATAGAAAATAAAAACTTGCAATAATACTTCCCACTACATGCTAACCTTACCCCTTGATTGGATGTGCTTGGGATTAACACTAAATCATGTCTGACTCTTTGTGACTCCATGGGCTGTAGTCTGTCAGGCTCCTCTGTCCATGGAATTTCCCAGGCAGGAATACTGGGATGGGGTGCCAATTCTTGTTCCAGAGCTCTTCCTCTACAAAGCCTAAAATATCTACTGCCTGACTCTTTTACTAAGTAAGTTTGCCAATACCCATCAACAGAATACAAAATATTTAATGTTTCATAAATTAAATATTTTAATTCTGCACCTAAATTAATTTTACTTTTATTATTGATCTATACATTTTTTTTAAAATTTAGACATAATCACGTTTTCTGTTCTTTGCTATCATTCCTTTTAATACCTCAGACATACATTTTTCAACACTTTACCTTCTTAAGTATATCATTTAGAAGATTTTTTTTAAGGGTGGATTCAACTTTGGTTAATTTTTATTTTTGCCTTTATTCCTAATGGATAATTTTGCCAGCTATACTTTGGAAGTTATTTTCACTCAGCATTGGGAAATATTTTCCTGTCTCTGGGCTTCCACTGTAGCTGCTAAAAATTCTTCTATTAGTGCAATATGTTCGAATACCCAAAGGATTTCTAATTTTCAAAATATTGTTTACTAATCTACAGGGTTTACCATGGCTAACTTTAATAATAACCTATAGTCTATAAATGATTTAATAGCTTAAACTCCAACCTACCTTGGTCTCCTTTTAAATTTTTTCAGTATTTTTAATCTGAGTTATACAAAAATGCAAGGTTATAGTGAAAAATTCAAACATATCAACATTGCTGAAAATTATTAAAATGTTACACTCTGGGTAATAATAATAACATATAATTATGTAATACTGCTTTACATTTGTGCATTCACACACATAGGTGATTTAATTTGATTACTGAAATTGAAAAAATTGCGTCCCTCTTAGATATCTTGTTCCATTTATTCCAGCAGCAATCCTAGATAGCTGTGGTAAATAATCAATAAAATTATTTCAGTTTAAATAGAAAATAAAAACTTGCAATAATACTTCCCACTACATGCTAACCTTACATTCTGATTCACAGCCCTCCTTTTGAATTTGGATGTGCTTGGGATTAACACAGATATGACATTGTGATTTCTGAGCATAGGTCATAAAAGTGACATAATATCTGCCAGCTTGTTTTGGGTGCTCACTATTGAATCTCAGTCACAGTGAGAAAACCTTGGAGCCTCAGGGACAGGCTGCATGTGGCTGGTCCAATTGAGAAGTGAATTGAGATTCCTGGGGACAGTATCGACCTCCAGGCAGAGGCAGGGAGTCTTTAGGTGCTTTCAGCCCTAGCCAGTGAGTTGCCCACAGTGTGCAGTATCCTGTGGAACAGAGATAGTCTGTTCTCATGGAACCCTGTGAAAAAAGCAAAATACATCTGTATATTTAAGTCATTGTCTTTGAGATGCCTTTTCACTCTGCCACAAATGACTAGAAGAATAGTTAACATTTTCATCAATTTAAACAAAAATGGTATGAGTTTTAGAATAACAACTAAATTGACTTTTCCAAAGTTCACATGGTAACTGAGTAAAGGCAAAGGATTCAAAGTGAACTTTTAAATTCTGAAATTTAAAAAATTTCAAGCTCTATGTATATTAACATTTTAAATTATATGTAGGGACCCCCAATAAGATACATACTCTGTTGTCTTCATTACAAACATAAGGCACATAAGACATTAAGGCAAATTGTCCAGATTTGCACGTATTGTATGTGGCCATAGCCTGGATTCAAAGCTGGTAGGTAGTCTCTTAAATATGTCTTCTTAACCACTATACAATCTGGCTTTTGGGCTTCTTTCTCTTTCCACTAACCCATGTCATCTTTTTTTTTTTTTTTAAACATTTATTTATTTATTTATTTTGGCAGGGGTGTCGAGGGGGGGGGGGGGCGGGCCACTTTCACTGGCCTTTCATTTGTCTAGTTTCATCCATCTTTGTTCTTTGGCCCGTGTGGGCCTCCCATCACGGTGGCCTCTGTTGTCGCAGAGCACCGGCTCTGGGCGCATGCGCTCCAGAGCTCCGGCTCGGTAATTGGACACATCGGTCCAGCCACTCCAAAAAAGTTTAAATAGAAAATAAAACTTGCAATAATACTTCCCACTACATGCTAACCTTACATTCTGATTCACAGCCCTCCTTTTGATTGTGCTTGGGATTAACACAGATATGACATTGTGATTTCTGAGCATAGGTCATAAAAGTGACATAATATCTGCCAGCTTGTTTTGGGTGCTCACTATTGAATCTCAGTCACAGTGAGAAAACCTTGGAGCCTCAGGGACAGGCTGCATGTGGCTGGTCCAATTGAGAAGTGAATTGAGATTCCTGGGGACAGTATCGACCTCCAGGCAGAGGCAGGGAGTCTTTAGGTGCTTTCAGCCCTAGCCAGTGAGTTGCCCACAGTGTGCAGTATCCTGTGGAACAGAGATAGTCTGTTCTCATGGAACCCTGTGAAAAAAGCAAAATACATCTGTATATTTAAGTCATTGTCTTTGAGATGCCTTTTCACTCTGCCACAAATGACTAGAAGAATAGTTAACATTTTCATCAATTTAAACAAAAATGGTATGAGTTTTAGAATAACAACTAAATTGACTTTTCCAAAGTTCACATGGTAACTGAGTAAAGGCAAAGGATTCAAAGTGAACTTTTAAATTCTGAAATTTAAAAAATTTCAAGCTCTATGTATATTAACATTTTAAATTATATGTAGGGACCCCCAATAAGATACATACTCTGTTGTCTTCATTACAAACATAAGGCACATAAGACATTAAGGCAAATTGTCCAGATTTGCACGTATTGTATGTGGCCATAGCCTGGATTCAAAGCTGGTAGGTAGTCTCTTAAATATGTCTTCTTAACCACTATACAATCTGGCTTTTGGGCTTCTTTCTCTTTCCACTAACCCATGTCATCTTTTTTTTTTTTTTTAAACATTTATTTATTTATTTATTTTGGCAGGGGTGTCGAGGGAGGGGGTGGGCGGGCCACTTTCACTGGCCTTTCATTTGTCTAGTTTCATCCATCTTTGTTCTTTGGCCCGTGTGGGCCTCCCATCACGGTGGCCTCTGTTGTCGCAGAGCACCGGCTCTGGGCGCATGCGCTCCAGAGCTCCGGCTCGGTAATTGGACACATCGGTCCAGCCACTCCGTGGCACGTGGGATCTTCCCAGGCCAGGGATCGAACCGGCGCCCCTTGCACTGCAAGGCGGTGTCCTTACCCACTGGACCACCAGGGAAGCCCCCCCCCCCCATGTTATCTTGACAGCTCCAGAATTGTAAAAGCTTAAGAAAGGAATTGAGTTATCTGCTTTAATTGTTGGTTAGTGGTCTTAAAAAAATGCCCTAAGCTCTCTCTGCTGACAAATGCACATATGTCCAAAATATGTGGACATTTTTCAAAGGGTTAGAGACACATTGGAAGCCGAAATATTTAGTTGAAAGTCATAATCTCTTTTTTTACACTACAAGTGGACCTCTACATTTCTAAAGTGAAGACAGAAGAAGGAAATTTTACGCCATAATGATTAGAAATGAAGAAATTGATGAATTCTTGTAAGCAAAGAGAGATAAAATCTATTAGACAGTTCCCCTATCTGCATAGTCATTATGGATAACAGTCTCCTTTTTCTACAGTGAGTTTAATTGATAAATACCCTCTGATAATGTGCTTGGCTCTAATTCCTTCTTTATATTAAGAAATTTTCCCCCATTGTTAATTATGTATCTGATGATCTAGGCCTTGGGACAAAACATGGATATTTAGTAGAATTCAAATATTAAGTGTTTAGGTACACTGAGAATATATGATATATAGCTGTCAAAAAAAAAGACCACTTTGATTATAGAGTGGTTAAGAAAATGTATAGTAGTGAGGCTACTGGATGTGAAACTAGGCTATAGCCAGCTACTACCTGGATAAATTTGCAAAATTTTGTTAATGTCTCTGAACCCTACTTTTGTCATTAACGAAGTGAGAACATAGCATTGCATATCTTATTGAAGCCCATTATGCTAAGTCGCTTAGGTTGTGTCCAACTCTGCAGTCCCATGGACTGTAGCCCACAAGGCTCCTCTGTTCATGTGATTTTCCAGGCAAGAACACTGGAGTGGGTTGCCATTTCCTCCTCCAGGGGATCTTCTTGACCCAGGGATCCAATCCGTGTCTCTTATGTCTCCTGCATTGCGGGTAGATTCTTTACCACTGAGCTCCGGCTCGGTAATTGGACACATCGGTCCAGCCACTCCGTGGCACGTGGGATCTTCCCAGGCCAGGGATCGAACCGGCGCCCCTTGCACTGCAAGGCGGTGTCCTTACCCACTGGACCACCAGGGAAGCCCCCCCCCCCCCTGTTATCTTGACAGCTCCAGAATTGTAAAAGCTTAAGAAAGGAATTGAGTTATCTGCTTTAATTGTTGGTTAGTGGTCTTAAAAAAATGCCCTAAGCTCTCTCTGCTGACAAATGCACATATGTCCAAAATATGTGGACATTTTTCAAAGGGTTAGAGACACATTGGAAGCCGAAATATTTAGTTGAAAGTCATAATCTCTTTTTTTACACTACAAGTGGACCTCTACATTTCTAAAGTGAAGACAGAAGAAGGAAATTTTACGCCATAATGATTAGAAATGAAGAAATTGATGAATTCTTGTAAGCAAAGAGAGATAAAATCTATTAGACAGTTCCCCTATCTGCATAGTCATTATGGATAACAGTCTCCTTTTCTACAGTGAGTTTAATTGATAAATACCCTCTGATAATGTGCTTGGCTCTAATTCCTTCTTTATATTAAGAAATTTTCCCCCATTGTTAATTATGTATCTGATGATCTAGGCCTTGGGACAAAACATGGATATTTAGTAGAATTCAAATATTAAGTGTTTAGGTACACTGAGAATATATGATATATAGCTGTCAAAAAAAAAGACCACTTTGATTATAGAGTGGTTAAGAAAATGTATAGTAGTGAGGCTACTGGATGTGAAACTAGGCTATAGCCAGCTACTACCTGGATAAATTTGCAAAATTTTGTTAATGTCTCTGAACCCTACTTTTGTCATTAACGAAGTGAGAACATAGCATTGCATATCTTATTGAAGCCCATTATGCTAAGTCGCTTAGGTTGTGTCCAACTCTGCAGTCCCATGGACTGTAGCCCACAAGGCTCCTCTGTTCATGTGATTTTCCAGGCAAGAACACTGGAGTGGGTTGCCATTTCCTCCTCCAGGGGATCTTCTTGACCCAGGGATCCAATCCGTGTCTCTTATGTCTCCTGCATTGCGGGTAGATTCTTTACCACTAAGCCACCAGGGAAGCCCGAAGCCCAGTATGAAATCAGGCCATCTAATGACATTTCTATAGCTAACCCTGGCACATAATAGGTTATCAATAAGTGAAAACTAAACTCTGTGTGTGTGCGCACATGTATCCTGAAATAAGCTTATAATATAATCCTCAACTTTGCAGTTGTTTTGCATTTCAGTTATATAACCTGTTTTAATTTATTTTTAACGTAAGAAATAAGATGTATATTTCAAATTTGTGAGAGACAGCCTGGCAATTTTTTCTCTCTTTCCATCAGATCTTTTGGCAAGGATAAAAAAGATACAAAGTTAGAGTGAGGTACAGAAACATCTTTCCTTTAAGTGAGACAGTTCAAGTTTTTTGCAGATCATATCAACCTAGCAGTAACACCTTTGTTTACTAGCTAAACAATTTGTACTATTAAATTGTAAACTAGCAGTCGAAGGTCTACACAAGTATGCTGATAGGCTAAGATGCAGAATGGAAATCTCTAATATACATTTAAATCCTCTGGTAGATGAAGAATTATCTAGAAACATAAGGAAACATAAATAGACACAGTCATATGCAGGAAATATCCCATATTCAACTGCCAATTCAGTCTGAGTAGGAATATCATTCTAATACCACAAAGTTAAATTGCATTGCACTTCTCTTTCTCAGCAACTGGCTAATTCAATCATAACACACAGATTTTTCATCAGTTTTTAATTTGCTTAATTTTTATGAGCTGCTGGTTTAGAAAATTTCCCATTTTTCAACCCTAAGACTGTAGGGATAAAGCCATGCACTATTCTTTCTGTGTGTCATTTTCATTTTAATGTAGATTTTATAGTTCATTACCTGTCAATCAGTTTAAATGGCACAGTATTCATTTTATCATGTTCTGTAAAACTGTTTTATGCTTCTTTCAATGTCTTACATTCATTTTAGACTGAGCCCTATTTATTTCACTAAGAGCCATAGCCATCTGTAGCTGTGCACATTTGAACTTGTATTTATTTTAGCAAATGTAATATTTTGCTTTATATGGTATATTCATTTAGGATATTTATTCAGGCAAGTGAATTCTCAGGAAGCAGCATTGTGTAATCAGGCCATCTAATGACATTTCTATAGCTAACCCTGGCACATAATAGGTTATCAATAAGTGAAAACTAAACTCTGTGTGTGTGCGCACATGTATCCTGAAATAAGCTTATAATATAATCCTCAACTTTGCAGTTGTTTTGCATTTCAGTTATATAACCTGTTTTAATTTATTTTTAACGTAAGAAATAAGATGTATATTTCAAATTTGTGAGAGACAGCCTGGCAATTTTTTCTCTCTTTCCATCAGATCTTTTGGCAAGGATAAAAAAGATACAAAGTTAGAGTGAGGTACAGAAACATCTTTCCTTTAAGTGAGACAGTTCAAGTTTTTGCAGATCATATCAACCTAGCAGTAACACCTATTGTTTACTAGCTAAACAATTTGTACTATTAAATTGTAAACTAGCAGTCGAAGGTCTACACAAGTATGCTGATAGGCTAAGATGCAGAATGGAAATCTCTAATATACATTTAAATCCTCTGGTAGATGAAGAATTATCTAGAAACATAAGGAAACATAAATAGACACAGTCATATGCAGGAAATATCCCATATTCAACTGCCAATTCAGTCTGAGTAGGAATATCATTCTAATACCACAAAGTTAAATTGCATTGCACTTCTCTTTCTCAGCAACTGGCTAATTCAATCATAACACACAGATTTTTCATCAGTTTTTAATTTGCTTAATTTTTATGAGCTGCTGGTTTAGAAAATTTCCCATTTTTCAACCCTAAGACTGTAGGGATAAAGCCATGCACTATTCTTTCTGTGTGTCATTTTCATTTTAATGTAGATTTTATAGTTCATTACCTGTCAATCAGTTTAAATGGCACAGTATTCATTTTATCATGTTCTGTAAAACTGTTTTATGCTTCTTTCAATGTCTTACATTCATTTTAGACTGAGCCCTATTTATTTCACTAAGAGCCATAGCCATCTGTAGCTGTGCACATTTGAACTTGTATTTATTTTAGCAAATGTAATATTTTGCTTTATATGGTATATTCATTTAGGATATTTATTCAGGCAAGTGAATTCTCAGGAAGCAGCATTGTGTAAAGGCTTTATCTGTGCCAAACCATTTTATTCCATATGTTTTTATTTCTCTCAAACTTTGAGGGATACAATTTCAAATACAATTTAAGGTGCTGATACAGTGTACTTTTGTTACTGTTTCTAATCTAACAAACCGTGTTTATATAATTAGGGCTTCCCTGGTAGCTCAGGCAGTAAAAAATCTGCCTGCAATGCTGGAGACCTGGGTTCGATCTCTGGGTAAGGAAGATCCCCTGGAGAAGACAAAAAGATACATAATTAATATTCAGAGCCAGCAGAGCAGACATGAATCTTGACCCTCAGAGTTTTCATATAAATTAACACAAATGTATAGCAAACACAAAATAGGATTTTTTTTAAATTAGAAAGTATCTTTTTCACATAGATTTGTTCCTTTTTTCCACTGTCACATGTTTCCTTCATTTGACATCTTTCTCTTCATTAGATAGGTATTGGCTTTATTTCTACTCCTTTAACTAAGAAACATTAAAGAGGCTTTTAGTGTTAAAAAATTAGATACATCATAAATCAAACAAGAAAATTTAGAAAAATTCCTGAGGAACTAATTAGTATAGGTACAATTATACTGAATGAACTTTAGTTGGACATTTGATCTATGAAATAATGTAAGAAATAATTTCAGAAGAAGATATTTATAATACTTCGTTAAAATATACCAGAATAATTTTATTATCTTATTTGGAAACTAGTTTCAAGTTATAACAGCTATTTGTATGGAGTGCTGGTAAAATAATTCCTTAGAAAAGCAAACAAACAAAATGTTTGGATAAAGCCATGCACTATTCTTTCTGTGTGTCATTTTCATTTTAATGTAGATTTTATAGTTCATTACCTGTCAATCAGTTTAAATGGCACAGTATTCATTTTATCATGTTCTGTAAAACTGTTTTATGCTTCTTTCAATGTCTTACATTCATTTTAGACTGAGCCCTATTTATTTCACTAAGAGCCATAGCCATCTGTAGCTGTGCACATTTGAACTTGTATTTATTTTAGCAAATGTAATATTTTGCTTTATATGGTATATTCATTTAGGATATTTATTCAGGCAAGTGAATTCTCAGGAAGCAGCATTGTGTAAAGGCTTTATCTGTGCCAAACCATTTTATTCCATATGTTTTATTTCTCTCAAACTTTGAGGGATACAATTTCAAATACAATTTAAGGTGCTGATACAGTGTACTTTTGTTACTGTTTCTAATCTAACAAACCGTGTTTATATAATTAGGGCTTCCCTGGTAGCTCAGGCAGTAAAAAATCTGCCTGCAATGCTGGAGACCTGGGTTCGATCTCTGGGTAAGGAAGATCCCCTGGAGAAGACAAAAAGATACATAATTAATATTCAGAGCCAGCAGAGCAGACATGAATCTTGACCCTCAGAGTTTTCATATAAATTAACACAAATGTATAGCAAACACAAAATAGGATTTTTTTTAAATTAGAAAGTATCTTTTTCACATAGATTTGTTCCTTTTTTCCACTGTCACATGTTTCCTTCATTTGACATCTTTCTCTTCATTAGATAGGTATTGGCTTTATTTCTACTCCTTTAACTAAGAAACATTAAAGAGGCTTTTAGTGTTAAAAAATTAGATACATCATAAATCAAACAAGAAAATTTAGAAAAATTCCCTGAGGAACTAATTAGTATAGGTACAATTTTACTGAAGGAACTATGTTTGGACATTTGATCTATGAAATAATGTAAGAAATAATTTCAGAAGAAGATATTTATAATACTTCGTTAAAATATACCAGAATAATTTTATTATCTTATTTGGAAACTAGTTTCAAGTTATAACAGCTATTTGTATGGAGTGCTGGTAAAATAATTCCTTAGAAAAGCAAACAAACAAAATCCTGACTTGTAACACTGGTAGATTTTCATAATGTAAATGTTTATACCATTGTCAATTTAAAGACTACACCATTTAAATAATCAGCTCAGCATACCACTGCTTCTTAAAAGCTGGCTTAAAATTTCTTATTGTATGTGTAAGTCGATTTCTTTAGGACAAAAGTAATTATTTCTTCACTGCGCGGTGCCCTCAGCGTTTTCTTTAACTAGATAACTAATTTTTCCTTCCAGAATTCCCATGACACATTGTCTCTCATACAATGTTGCATTAGATAAAGTCAACATATTTGCCATCTTCATTTTGCTTTTGCTCGCCTCTCATATATTGGATTGACATTCTGCCCCCTAATCCATGACTTTTCCTGTTTTTGGAGTTCATTTCTAAGCTTGCTACTTTCCTGAAAACATTTCAGCTAGCTCTATTTATTTTACTTACAGTCATTTCAGAAATTCTATGCTTTATATTTTCTTTAGTATTTTAAAATACATATTACCTTTGTATCTCAGTTCAATTAGTTTATTTTTATAGTTTTATGTTTTCCTTTGTATAATAAAAATAATATTTTATTTGAGGCATTTTCAGGTAAGATATGATATATGCTTATACTTTTGTGTGTATAATCTTTTTAAATTAAAAAAAAAAATTTCCAATAAAATTTTTGGGTAAAGTAAATTACAACATTGTGTCAGTTGCAAGTGTACAACAAACTGATTTAGTTAAGTGTATATGTGTATATGTATTCTTTTTTGGATTATTTTCCATTATAGGTTATTATAAGATATTAAGTAGAGTTCCTGTGCTACAAAAAGGTCCTTGCTTTCATCTATTTTATAGTTGTATATCTGTTAATCAAAGCTCCTAATTTATTCCTCCTCCACCTGTCCCTTTGGTAACCATGACATTCTTTTCTATGTCTGTAAATTTGTTTCTATTTTGTAAATAAGTTTATGTAATATTTTAGATTCCATGTGTAAGTAATACCATATAGTGTTTGTCTTTCTCTGTAGTACTTACTACTCTTACTATCATAATCTCTAGGTCCATCCATGTTGCTGCAAATAGCATTATTTCATTCTTTTTCACAACAGAGCACTATTCCGTTATGCATGTATGCCACATAGAAGATCTTGCTTTGATAAATGCCATAGAGTGTTCTGCCTATGTTTTCCTCCAAGAGTTTTACGGTCTCTGGTCTTACAGTTAGGTTTTTTATCCATTTTGAATTTATATTTGTGTATGGTGTTAGGTGGTATTCCAACTTCATTCTTTTACATGTAGCTGTCCAGTTTTCCCAGCATCACTTATTGAAGTGACTGTCTTTGCCCCATTGTATATTCTTGCCCTCTTTGTAAAAAATAAGGTACCCATGAGTGTGTCGGTTTATCTCTGGGCTCTCTGTCTTATTCCATTGGTCTGTAGTTCTGTTTTTGTGCCAGTACCATACTGTCTTGCTGACTGTCACTTTGTAGTATAGCCTGAAGTCAGCAAGGTTGATTCCTCCAGCTCCATTCTTCTTTCTCAAGACTGCTTTGGCTGTCTGGGGTCTTTTGTGCTTCCATATGAACTGCGATGATTTTTGTTCTAGTTCTATGAAAAATGCCATTGGAAATTTGATAGGGATCACATCAAATCTGTTGATTACATTTGGTAGTATAGTCGTTTTTACCATATGGATTCTTCCAACCCAGAAAATGGAATATCTCTCCACCTGTTTATGTCTTCTTTGATTTCTTTCATCACTGTCTTATAATTTTCTGTGCATTATTTCATTATTTCATTCTTTGAATTTCATGGCAGAGTAATATTCAATTATGTATGTATACCACATTTCTTTATCCATTCATTTGTTGATGGATGATAATTAGATTGATTCCACATCTGGTTATTGTAAGTAGTGCTGCCATGAGTGTTGGAATGCATGTATCTTTTCAAGTTAAGTTTTCTTCAGATATATGCCCAGGAGTGGGATTGTTTCATCATGTGGTAGCTCTGCTTTTAGTTTTTAAAGGAACCTCCATATTGTTCTCCCTAATAGATGCAGGGCAATTTTTAATAACCGCCTGATTTTCTCTAAGTGCATCTTTGTCTTTGCCAGGCTAAAAACTGTGCTGCCCATAAATACACTTACTAAAACATATAGTATTTTTTAGTTATTCCCCAGAAAAATTAGTAAGATTTCCAAAGAAAAATTTTGACTTCCATCATTTTATTAGCTTCCTGAAATTTTGAACTTCATTTTCTTTTTTTATTGTGAATTTTATCTTTATAGTTCACACTAAGGAAAGGAGGCACCAAAATTTTAATTATTTGACAATTTACTCCTGAGATTAACACCAACTAAACCACGAAGTAGTATTACATGTTATATTTTTATTCCAAAACACGGTGAAAATAGAATGTGTCAAATATATTTTGTTCAGTTTTTGTTTTACTCTAAGTAGATTTTCATATTTTTTACAAATGAAATGCTTTCTCTTTGAAGGAACTCACAGTCTGTAAAAGCAGCTTGAAAAAACCCCTGGCCCAGAATATGTGATTGGTAGGGGAAGCTGAGAGGCTTGTAAAATGAAAATTGAGAAAACAGTAGGAAACAGTGTTGAGTTAGGAGAAATGCCAGAAGTATTTGGAAGCTGTTAGCATTGGGGAATAATAAACACAACCACAGAAACTAAGCTGAATATATGTTTCATGTCTTTGGGATGAGTTATTCTATAGGGTATATAAGAACCATGTAGAGAACTATCAACAGTAGATTTCAGCATCTGATTCTGGGAATGCATTTGGTAGTATAGTCGTTTTTACCATATGGATTCTTCCAACCCAGAAAATGGAATATCTCTCCACCTGTTTATGTCTTCTTTGATTTCTTTCATCACTGTCTTATAATTTTCTGTGCATTATTTCATTATTTCATTCTTTGAATTTCATGGCAGAGTAATATTCAATTATGTATGTATACCACATTTCTTTATCCATTCATTTGTTGATGGATGATAATTAGATTGATTCCACATCTGGTTATTGTAAGTAGTGCTGCCATGAGTGTTGGAATGCATGTATCTTTTCAAGTTAAGTTTTCTTCAGATATATGCCCAGGAGTGGGATTGTTTCATCATGTGGTAGCTCTGCTTTTAGTTTTTAAAGGAACCTCCATATTGTTCTCCTAATAGATGCAGGGCAATTTTTAATAACCGCCTGATTTTCTCTAAGTGCATCTTTGTCTTTGCCAGGCTAAAAACTGTGCTGCCCATAAATACACTTACTAAAACATATAGTATTTTTTAGTTATTCCCCAGAAAAATTAGTAAGATTTCCAAAGAAAAATTTTGACTTCCATCATTTTATTAGCTTCCTGAAATTTTGAACTTCATTTTCTTTTTTTATTGTGAATTTTATCTTTATAGTTCACACTAAGGAAAGGAGGCACCAAAATTTTAATTATTTGACAATTTACTCCTGAGATTAACACCAACTAAACCACGAAGTAGTATTACATGTTATATTTTTATTCCAAAACACGGTGAAAATAGAATGTGTCAAATATATTTTGTTCAGTTTTTGTTTTACTCTAAGTAGATTTTCATATTTTTTACAAATGAAATGCTTTCTCTTTGAAGGAACTCACAGTCTGTAAAAGCAGCTTGAAAAACCACTGGCCCAGAATATGTGATTGGTAGGGGAAGCTGAGAGGCTTGTAAAATGAAAATTGAGAAAACAGTAGGAAACAGTGTTGAGTTAGGAGAAATGCCAGAAGTATTTGGAAGCTGTTAGCATTGGGGAATAATAAACACAACCACAGAAACTAAGCTGAATATATGTTTCATGTCTTTGGGATGAGTTATTCTATAGGGTATATAAGAACCATGTAGAGAACTATCAACAGTAGATTTCAGCATCTGATTCTGGGAATGCATTAAGACAAACACTGTTGGGAAAGATACTGAGATTTAACAGTGTAAAGAAGCAATCAAGTTGCCTTTTTGCTTTTCTCCTCTGAAAAGAGACCACAGAGTTATGAGGACATACTGTACACAGATCCTACAGATCTGATTCCAAAGGTTGAACCCACCATTTACTAACTGTAATCTAGATAGGTTTGCTTGATAATATGTAGGATGCTCAGCTAAATTTGAATTTCATTTACTGATAGATAATTGTCTAGTCAAAGAAAGTCTCAAATATTGCATAGCATATACTTGTATTACAAATATACATTCATTTTATATCTGAAATTAAAATTTAACTGGGCAACCTATACTTTTGATAAATCTTGAAGCCTTAAATCTAGGTGAGTTTCATATTATCTCTAAGTCTCATTTATGTCATCTACAAGGAAGTAGCAATAATTATAACAATGGTACAAAATTTATGAGAATATACACACATATTATGCAAAAAATACTGCATATGTGCAATACCAGGTACAATGTAGTTCTTATAATTCTTTTTCAAGCAAGCTCTATTCTTGCCATGTAAATTTAAGAAGACTTCATTTTTATTCCCCTCCCAACATTTCTCCTTTACTTTTGATGCAACTTTGGACAAATCCCACCACTACTATCAAATTAAGATAGTGTTTCTCTTTGTGTGTGTGTGTGTGTGTGCATGCTCAGTCACTCAGTTGTGTCTGAGTCTTTGCTACTTCATGGACTATAGCCTGCCAGGCTCCTATGTCTATGGAATTTCTAGGCAAGAAAATTATAGTAGATTATTATTTCTTTCTTCAGGGGATCTTCCTGACCCAAGGATCAAACCCATGTCTCTTGCATCTCTTGCATTGTCAGATGGATTCTTTACCACTAGCGCCACCTGAGAGTGTTTCTCTTATCATTTAATTAAATATCAATTTTCATTTGGTAGTCTTTATATGATGTTTCCTTGGTGACTCTGTGGTAAAGAATCCACCTAGTGTAGGAGATTCAGGTTTGATCCCCTGGATGTCTGGGAAGATCCCTTGGAGAAGGAAATGGCAACCCACTCCATATTCTTGCCTGAGAAATTGCATGGACAGAGGAACCTGGAGGACTCTAGTCCATGAGATCATGAAAGAGTCAGACATGACATCCCAGCTTTCAAACTATGGTTTATGACAAAACTAAGGTACATGCACTGGGTGGGGCAAGCACTGGGTGGGGCAAGTCTAAGAGGGAAAAGAGAAGAGGAATGTGAAAAGTCTTATTTGATGGTTACTGAAAAGTTATGTGTCTATTTTGTGGATATATCCTGGATAATTTCTGTTTGACAAATGCTTAAAGTGATTAATGGTCTCATGACCCTTTTTATAGTCTGTTTACAACCACCATCTTCAAAAAATCAATCCATTATAGCAGATATGAATCCTTCTTCAGTCCTTTATTAAATCTGTGCATCTAATTGTAATGGTGAGTCTATAATCTCATTATGTAAAAGTTCATGTTACTGAGACAAAATCATCTAAGAAATTCAAGATCTGAGGATCATTGTTTAATACAGTACTAAATTATAAAATGTGCATCTTCTAATTTTTATTTATTTGAAAATGGCATTTTTAAAAATATTTTTATTTGAATAGATAAAAGAAAATGCATATGTGCAATACCAGGTACAATGTAGTTCTTATAATTCTTTCAAGCAAGCTCTATTCTTGCCATGTAAATTTAAGAAGACTTCATTTTTATTCCCCTCCCAACATTTCTCCTTTACTTTTGATGCAACTTTGGACAAATCCCACCACTACTATCAAATTAAGATAGTGTTTCTCTTTGTGTGTGTGTGTGTGTGTGCATGCTCAGTCACTCAGTTGTGTCTGAGTCTTTGCTACTTCATGGACTATAGCCTGCCAGGCTCCTATGTCTATGGAATTTCTAGGCAAGAAAATTATAGTAGATTATTATTTCTTTCTTCAGGGGATCTTCCTGACCCAAGGATCAAACCCATGTCTCTTGCATCTCTTGCATTGTCAGATGGATTCTTTACCACTAGCGCCACCTGAGAGTGTTTCTCTTATCATTTAATTAAATATCAATTTTCATTTGGTAGTCTTTATATGATGTTTCCTTGGTGACTCTGTGGTAAAGTAGCCACCGAGTGTAGGAGATTCAGGTTTGAGCCACTGGATCTCTGGGAAGATCCCTTGGAGAAGGAAATGGCAACCCACTCCATATTCTTGCCTGAGAAATTGCATGGACAGAGGAACCTGGAGGACTCTAGTCCATGAGATCATGAAAGAGTCAGACATGACATCCCAGCTTTCAAACTATGGTTTATGACAAAACTAAGGTACATGCACTGGGTGGGGCAAGCACTGGGTGGGGCAAGTCTAAGAGGGAAAAGAGAAGAGGAATGTGAAAAGTCTTATTTGATGGTTACTGAAAAGTTATGTGTCTATTTTGTGGATATATCCTGGATAATTTCTGTTTGACAAATGCTTAAAGTGATTAATGGTCTCATGACCCTTTTTATAGTCTGTTTACAACCACCATCTTCAAAAAATCAATCCATTATAGCAGATATGAATCCTTCTTCAGTCCTTTATTAAATCTGTGCATCTAATTGTAATGGTGAGTCTATAATCTCATTATGTAAAAGTTCATGTTACTGAGACAAAATCATCTAAGAAATTCAAGATCTGAGGATCATTGTTTAATACAGTACTAAATTATAAAATGTGCATCTTCTAATTTTTATTTATTTGAAAATGGCATTTTTAAAAATATTTTTATTTGAATGAATGATTTTTAAAATTTCTACAGCACTTTATAATTTTCAAAGGATTCACACACATGATTTCATATAATCCTATAATATAAAATAAGATAACCGTTTTAATTCCATTCCTATATTGACCCTTCATCCTTCCCTCTCCCCACTGGTAACCACTAATTTGTTTTCTGTATCTGTTAGTCAGCTTTTTTGTTTGTTTTACTCACTAGGTTTTTGTATTTTTGAGATTCCATGTAAAAGTGATATCATACAGTAGTTGTCTTTCTCTCTTTGACTTATTTCACTTAGTATGATATTCTCTAGGTCCATCCATGTTGCCACTAACAGCATTATTTTGGTCCTCTTTATGGCTTAGTAGTATTCCTGTGTGTGTGTGTGTGTGTGTGTGTGTGTGTGTGTGTGTGTGTATCTTTATCCATTCTTCTATTGGTGGACACAGGTTGCTTTCATACAGTGGGAATTGTAAATAATGCTACTTTGAACATTGCAGTGCATGCATCATTTTGTTGGTGAGTGTGTGGAGAAACAGGAACTCTCCTATGCTATTGGTAGGAATGTAGATTGGTGAAGCTACTGTGGAAAATGTCAAGAAGGAGATATTTCTCAAATATCTAAGAATAGAACTACCATATGACCCAGCAGTTCCACTCCTGACTTAAAACTGAAACAAAAAGCAAAAACACAAATTCAAGAATATACATGCATTTTATTTTAAGCAACATTCATTATATTTTTGTTTTGCTTAACATTTATCACATATTTTAAAACTTAAATCAGTGTTATTCTTATGACCCTTTTATAGTCTGTTTACAACCACCATCTTCAAAAAATCAATCCATTATAGCAGATATGAATCCTTCTTCAGTCCTTTATTAAATCTGTGCATCTAATTGTAATGGTGAGTCTATAATCTCATTATGTAAAAGTTCATGTTACTGAGACAAAATCATCTAAGAAATTCAAGATCTGAGGATCATTGTTTAATACAGTACTAAATTATAAAATGTGCATCTTCTAATTTTTATTTATTTGAAAATGGCATTTTTAAAAATATTTTTATTTGAATGAATGATTTTTAAAATTTCTACAGCACTTTATAATTTTCAAAGGATTCACACACATGATTTCATATAATCCTATAATATAAAATAAGATAACCGTTTTAATTCCATTCCTATATTGACCCTTCATCCTTCCCTCTCCCCACTGGTAACCACTAATTTGTTTTCTGTATCTGTTAGTCAGCTTTTTTGTTTGTTTTACTCACTAGGTTTTTGTATTTTTGAGATTCCATGTAAAAGTGATATCATACAGTAGTTGTCTTTCTCTCTTTGACTTATTTCACTTAGTATGATATTCTCTAGGTCCATCCATGTTGCCACTAACAGCATTATTTTGGTCCTCTTTATGGCTTAGTAGTATTCCTGTGTGTGTGTGTGTGTGTGTGTGTGTGTGTGTGTGTGTGTGTGTATCTTTATCCATTCTTCTATTGGTGGACACAGGTTGCTTTCATACAGTGGGAATTGTAAATAATGCTACTTTGAACATTGCAGTGCATGCATCATTTTGTTGGTGAGTGTGTGGAGAAACAGGAACTCTCCTATGCTATTGGTAGGAATGTAGATTGGTGAAGCTACTGTGGAAAATGTCAAGAAGGAGATATTTCTCAAATATCTAAGAATAGAACTACCATATGACCCAGCAGTTCCACTCCTGACTTAAAACTGAAACAAAAAGCAAAAACACAAATTCAAGAATATACATGCATTTTATTTTAAGCAACATTCATTATATTTTTGTTTTGCTTAACATTTATCACATATTTTAAAAACTTAAATCAGTGTTTATTTCTTAATGACAAATGTTTAAATATATTTCATCTATGCCAAAAAAGAGAGTAAGATCATAGCCTGTTAAATTATATCAGTTTATTTTCAACATCCTGACTTGTACAGTTGTTGAAGTAGAAGATTCAACTTCTGGTTGGCCAGATTAGGAACTAATGTGTTGAATTCTAGAAAATGTCAGTTTAATTAGTTCAGAGAAAGAGCAGAAGGTGGCCTCTGAACTGTTCTTACTCACAATGCTTATGCCAACAGATGTGTGTTGTTCCTTCACCCAACAACCAATTTTTCCATTTTCGTAATACTGACTAGATGTCCTATGTCTGGTTCAGTTCTGACACTAGCTATGTAAATTAGCACGAGTCCCACAGGTGAAGGGCTAAGTCTGGTAGACTGCCCCTATTTCAGGTGTTAATCAGAAGTCTGGTTACTCATGATTTTAGCCAACTGACTATAAACCCCTCCTCAGTTTGATAATTTTGTTAGAATTGCTGACAAAACTCAGGAAGGTAATTTACTACAATTGTTTATAAAAGATACAACTCAGGCATAACCAAATGGAAGAGATGCATAGGACAAAGTATTAGGGAGCGGTGTGCTCCATGCACCGTTTCCAGGCATTTCACCCTCCTGAAACCTCAATGTGTTCACCATGCAGAAACTCTTTCAACTCCATTATTTGGTCTTTTTCTTCTTCTTTTTAATGTTGGTTCCATTATGTAAGCACAATTGATTATATTATTGGGCATTGGTTACTGAACTCAGCCTCCCCTCTGCACATAGGGATGAAAGTTCCAAATTTCTAATCACAAGGTTGATTCTTTAAACAACCATCCCGCATCCTGAAACTATCTGGTGTCAACAAAAAATCACTTTATTAGCATAAATTCAGGTGTGTGGAAAATAGGCTAGTTATGAATACCACAAGATATTTCTATCAACAAAGATTCTAGGTCAGAAACTGGGGACAAAGATCAAATATATGCATTTCTTATTATCACCATGTCGTAGTGATCTCAGGCTATTATAACAAAATACCAAAGTCTGGGTGGCTCTAACAACAAGGCTTTATGGAGGCCTGGCAGCACAAGATCAGTGTGCTTGCTGATTTGATTGGAGCCCTCTTGGCTTGGACTGCTGCCTTCTCAGTCTGCCCTTCTAGGATGGAAAGAGACAGGGACAGACCTGAACTCTCACCCTCTTCTTATAAGGAGAAGAATCCCATCATGGAGATTCCACCCTTATGACCCCATGCAAACCTAGTTAACTCCTAAAAACCCTAACTCCAGACGCTATCCCATTGAAATTAGCGGGGGACCCAAACTGTCAGTGATAACAAAATGGATTTTGATTAGGTCACAACATAAATAAATGTTTTTCAAATTTTTAGTTTAATTTCTTCTTACAATCAAAGCCAGACAAAGAATCTGGTAGAAAGATAAATAACAGGTTATCTATTCCTTTCCTGCCTTTCTCTTGCAAAAGAAGGTTTACTGTCAAAATTTTAGCCAACTGACTATAAACCCCTCCTCAGTTTGATAATTTTGTTAGAATTGCTGACAAAACTCAGGAAGGTAATTTACTACAATTGTTTATAAAAGATACAACTCAGGCATAACCAAATGGAAGAGATGCATAGGACAAAGTATTAGGGAGCGGTGTGCTCCATGCACCGTTTCCAGGCATTTCACCCTCCTGAAACCTCAATGTGTTCACCATGCAGAAACTCTTTCAACTCCATTATTTGGTCTTTTTCTTCTTCTTTTTAATGTTGGTTCCATTATGTAAGCACAATTGATTATATTATTGGGCATTGGTTACTGAACTCAGCCTCCCCTCTGCACATAGGGATGAAAGTTCCAAATTTCTAATCACAAGGTTGATTCTTTAAACAACCATCCCGCATCCTGAAACTATCTGGTGTCAACAAAAAATCACTTTATTAGCATAAATTCAGGTGTGTGGAAAATAGGCTAGTTATGAATACCACAAGATATTTCTATCAACAAAGATTCTAGGTCAGAAACTGGGGACAAAGATCAAATATATGCATTTCTTATTATCACCATGTCGTAGTGATCTCAGGCTATTATAACAAAATACCAAAGTCTGGGTGGCTCTAACAACAAGGCTTTATGGAGGCCTGGCAGCACAAGATCAGTGTGCTTGCTGATTTGATTGGAGCCCTCTTGGCTTGGACTGCTGCCTTCTCAGTCTGCCCTTCTAGGATGGAAAGAGACAGGGACAGACCTGAACTCTCACCCTCTTCTTATAAGGAGAAGAATCCCATCATGGAGATTCCACCCTTATGACCCCATGCAAACCTAGTTAACTCCTAAAAACCCTAACTCCAGACGCTATCCCATTGAAATTAGCGGGGGACCCAAACTGTCAGTGATAACAAAATGGATTTTGATTAGGTCACAACATAAATAAATGTTTTTCAAATTTTTAGTTTAATTTCTTCTTACAATCAAAGCCAGACAAAGAATCTGGTAGAAAGATAAATAACAGGTTATCTATTCCTTTCCTGCCTTTCTCTTGCAAAAAGAAGGTTTACTGTCATTAAATATTTATTAACTAAATGGATGCATATAAGCATGAAACAGTGAATACATGAAGAATAAAATAAATGGATAGGGCTTCCCTGGTGGTCCAGTGGGTAAGGATGCCGCCTTACAGTTCAAGGGGCACCGATTCAATCCCTGGCCTGGGAAGATCCCATATGCCGCGGAGTGGCTGGACCTATGTGTCCAACTACTGAGCCGGAGTGCTGGAGCACATGTGCTCAGAGCCGGTGCTCTGTGGCGAGAGAGGCTGCTGCAATGGGAGGCCCACACAGGCCAAAGAACAAAGATGGATGAAAACAAATACATGAAAGACCAATATAAGTGGCCAAAAAAAAAAAACCTAAAGAAAAAAATGGATAA
Source organism: Tragulus kanchil (assembly GCA_022376925.1). Classification (NCBI taxonomy): domain Eukaryota; kingdom Metazoa; phylum Chordata; class Mammalia; order Artiodactyla; family Tragulidae; genus Tragulus; species Tragulus kanchil. Next base: position 235,071,136 of record JAIOJX010000004.1, on the reverse strand, counting down.
TGGAACCATTTAGGCTTTAAATTAAGTAGAAATGAATCAACTTGAATTAATTTTTAATCATGAACAATAAATACTAATTATAGAAATTGTTTTTGTTTCTCTATAAGATACTTTTTTTTTTTTTTGCGGGGGCTGGGCGGGTTGGGGAGGGATAGGGGCTGGTGGGCCACTTCTATTGGTCTTTCATTTATCTATTTTCATCCATCTTTGCTCTTCGGCCCCATGTGGGCCTCCCATCGCAGTGGCCTCTGTTGTCGCAGGGCTCTGGGCGCATGCGCTCCAGAGCTCCGGCTCAGTAATTGGACACATCGGTCCAGCCACTCCGCGGCACGTGGGATCTTCCCAGGCCAGGGATCAAACCGGCCTTTGCACTGCAAGGAGATTCCACCCTTACTGACCCCTTCTAGGGGGCAGGGACAGACCTGAACTCTCACCCTCTTCTTATAAGGAGAAGAATCCCATCATGGAGATTCCACCCTTATGACCCCATGCAAACCTAGTTAACTCCTAAAAACCCTAACTCCAGACGCTATCCCATTGAAATTAGCGGGGGACCCAAACTGTCAGTGATAACAAAATGGATTTTGATTAGGTCACAACATAAATAAATGTTTTTCAAATTTTTAGTTTAATTTCTTCTTACAATCAAAGCCAGACAAAGAATCTGGTAGAAAGATAAATAACAGGTTATCTATTCCTTTCCTGCCTTTCTCTTGCAAAAAGAAGGTTTACTGTCATTAAATATTTATTAACTAAATGGATGCATATAAGCATGAAACAGTGAATACATGAAGAATAAAATAAATGGATAGGGCTTCCTGGTGGTCCAGTGGGTAAGGATGCCGCCTTACAGTTCAAGGGGCACCGATTCAATCCCTGGCCTGGGAAGATCCCATATGCCGCGGAGTGGCTGGACCTATGTGTCCAACTACTGAGCCGGAGTGCTGGAGCACATGTGCTCAGAGCCGGTGCTCTGTGGCGAGAGAGGCTGCTGCAATGGGAGGCCCACACAGGCCAAAGAACAAAGATGGATGAAAACAAATACATGAAAGACCAATATAAGTGGCCAAAAAAAAAAAACCTAAAGAAAAAAATGGATAATGGAACCATTTAGGCTTTAAATTAAGTAGAAATGAATCAACTTGAATTAATTTTTAATCATGAACAATAAATACTAATTATAGAAATTGTTTTTGTTTCTCTATAAGATACTTTTTTTTTTTTTTGCGGGGGCTGGGCGGGTTGGGGAGGGATAGGGGCTGGTGGGCCACTTCTATTGGTCTTTCATTTATCTATTTTCATCCATCTTTGCTCTTCGGCCCCATGTGGGCCTCCCATCGCAGTGGCCTCTGTTGTCGCAGGGCTCTGGGCGCATGCGCTCCAGAGCTCCGGCTCAGTAATTGGACACATCGGTCCAGCCACTCCGCGGCACGTGGGATCTTCCCAGGCCAGGGATCAAACCGGCGCCCTTTGCACTGCAAGGTGGTGTCCTTACCCACTGGACCACCAGGGAAGCCCTATAAGATACTTTAAACAGTATTTTATTATATCGCACATGTAAGCTACATCTCTGTAAATATTACCTTCTCTTCTTGAATTTGTGCAATTTGTTTTTCCTCTTGGCTGAAATTAGCTTCCTTAGACCTCGATACTAAAACTTAACTTGTTGACATCCTCCTACACTTCAACTTGTCAAGTTTTAAAATGTTACCCTATTCTCCAAGGTGCCAGCCAACTCATTCAAATTAATGTTGTCAGTAATTTAATGAATAAGCTTTCTATTCTAGCATCCTCAAGCCCTGAATACATTTCTCATAGCACGCTTGGACCTGAACAGCAATATAATGACCTTTAATCCATAAAAGTCTGAAGGCAGCATCTATAATTCATATAGCTTGATTATTATCTCTAATAGATAAAACAGATATATGTTGAGCTATACTCAGTCTCACTAAGGTCTCATTTTTAGAAGTTTTTATGACCTACTGGTCTTTGGTCCACTCAGGAACTGACTGTTTGAGATTGTCCCATATTTACTTAGCTAAGTGTATGTACCTATAAGATGTTTAAGGTACTTAATGAACAGATATAATCAGAACTTAATTTATCAAAGTTTATGCAAGTTAATGATCTAAAAGAATAAATGTGTTTGAAAAGTGTGTGCTGTTATGGTGTATTATATAGAAGTCCAAAAATGTATTCATTTAAAAATAATATTACAAATAATTGCATTTGTATAAATGTATGGCCATCATACCTTAGAAATATCTGAGAATTATGCTACAGGTTGAAAGATTAAAAATGTTGGTACATATTAAAAGAGCCTTGACCATGCTTTATTATGTTTACCATTCTAAAATTGAGGAGGAATTTTAAAAAAATGAAAACTTTCAGAGAAAAAATATTGATGCTTCAAGACAGATCAAAAGAGAAAGAATTCTATAATAAGTTCCCTTAGAATTCTTATTAAAAAGAAAAACATGCCATTTAAGAATATATTTTTTAAGAAGGAAAAGTTATCACACACAGGGAACTCATGAAAAAAAAAAAAAAAAGACAGAGCATAGACATAGGGACATCGTGGCGAATAAATAGGGAGGGGGAAGCATGGAGGAAGTAACAAGGAAACCTATAGTGTTATGTGTGGAAAAGATAGCTACTGTCACAGTGCTAAGGGAACAGGAGTGCTTACAATGGCTTGGGGCAAAGGTCTGGAGGGGTGGGATGGGGGGATCTGGGTGGGTGGGGACCATGGATATGCATATGACTGATCTGGGAACATACATGTATGTAAACAACAAAACTCTGTAAAACCTTTAAAATAAAGAATAAAAAAAAAAAAAGAAGGAAAAGTTATGAATAATGAAAAGGAAGAATTTTTTACTTCTGTAATTTAAAAGATTTTTCAGAAACAATCATACCAGAAACAGGTAAGTATATGAATAAAGTGATCCTTCATCTGTGAGAAAGTTAAGCTAAGTGATATCTGGTGCTTCAACTAAGGGTAGTATTTTAGGGTTAGTAGATAAATAGCAGTTGACATAGTTAAAATGCTAGGCAAATATTTTTAAACTGTGGGTTATTTAACAGATCATTGTTTTTATTTTTCCTTCTCCATTCCCCACTGAACTTCGAAAGTAACCCAGAAAGATAATTATGAAATGATAAAATTGCAAAAACCACTCCTTTTTAATTTTGATAAATCTACTTATATATCAGCTTTTAATGCCAATCAATCCTTCCACAAATAGATGCTATTCACTTGCTTGAGATGCACCAGATTTCAGCTGGAAACAAACACAGCCAGGTGTTTCACAATGAGAGGAAAATGGAAAATAACAAAAGTTATAAGGCCTGATTCATATATTTATAAAGCTTAAAATCAAGCAAATGAAGGTAAAATTATGTAGTAAGTATGAAACAATAAACGCTGAATTTGAAGATTAGTTTATGTGAAGACAGTATTCTTCAGACATCTAGAACAGAGAGGCAGACTACATTGGTTTTCCTTCTGGCTAGTTCACTTACTGGCTAAGTGATCTTGGAGTGATTAACTGAGCTTCTCTGTGCCTAGCTGTACTCTTCTATAAAAAGCATGTGCTTGTCTCAGTAACTTGTAAAGCATTCAGGACTATGGACCATGTTCATAATCAATTATCTATTCTCTTTGTTGTTGTTGTTAGACAAGAAGTCCCAACTGTTTGATTTTAAATAGTGATTGAAAATAAATATTGGAAATGGAAATATTGAGTCTCTAAAAAGTTATGTGTGACATGACTGAACTATTTTGTTCAGTATTCAGCAATACTTAAATGCTGAATGGCTAAGAGAAAGTGACAGTCTGTCATAATGATTTCTTTATATTTATTTTTATTATTAATGATTGTAAGAACACTTAACATGAGTCTATTCTCTTAATATAAAGTTTAAGTGTATAGTATGCCACAAGTTAACCATAGGTACAATATTGCTTAGTTTTTTAAAAAAGTTTAATTCAGGACTCATTCAAATGTGGAATTATTTCTAAAGGAATAAAAAAAGCATTTTTATACATTAAAGCAAAGTAAAAAATACAATTTTATATTGATTTTTCTGAACATAGGTAGAGTGTGTCTTTATTCTTATGACATATGCAAGTCTTTACTCAGAATCTTAACCATATCTATTTCTAATACTATGTCAGTGTCATTTTTCTGAAGAACATGTTTTTCAATATAGACATATAGTTTTTAATTGTTTTCAGAGAATATTTCTTGCAACATTCTTTTTTATTTATATTTGGTCAGTCAGAAATTTTTGTGCTCTTCTATATATCCTTCCTTAAATAATATATCTTAACTGAGATAACATTCTCTCTACAGCTACTGAACAATTGTTCCTAAATGATACATATAAATCCATATTTAGAATTAAATTCTATTATTATTTCAGCCCATTTATTTTCACCAATATCTACCAGAGCAAAATCTCTCAAAAACCCTGTCAGTGTTGCATCTTTTAAATGTCACCAAAAAAAGACAGATGTTTCAAAATCAGGATTTTTTTTCAATTTCCTTCAGCCTCCAGTTATAAACTTACCCAGTTAAAGACAGGAGTTCTATCTTACTGTAGTTAACTATAAAAACTTAATTATGGCATCTCAGCATTAAATCTTATAACCTAATTTCTCATCAATTTCATTCAGTTTAGTCCTTGTTTTTAAAGAATAAATTTCAATATCTTCTTATTTGAAGACTTTGTTTCCAGTCATCACAGTTTACTTAAAACATCAAAATCTAAAGTTTCCTAACCTTATTTCATTGATTGCTTTAATTAAGGATTTCCAATTGATTATAAATAAGATATAACCAACATTTAGTGACTAACACTGTTGATGTAGAGAATAGTTCTTCAAAGCCTGAAACATTTCTAAAACCTAGTTAATGATGGGGCAGCAAAGAAATTACTTGCCATGGCAAGTCTTTATAAAATGTGTTTATGTTACCATCAGGTTTGTCAGTTTTCTAGTTTAGTTGTTCTATGAATATATTGACTTAAAGATTGAAGATTATAAATTTAAAAAATTCTAGTTTCTTTTAAGAGTATATATCTATGTATATCTATATATATCTCACATTAGTTGGTAGCAGTCATAGATTGTATATATATTAGGCCAATTCCAAGCACGTTTCTGATCCACTTTATTTTAAATAAGTAATAAATAATAAAAAAAATCCATGAAAGTATGGTTCACCAAAGTATGTATTGGTAACATTACACAAAAATAAAACATGTAAGTTTATCTTCAATGCTGATGTTTTAAATTAAATTTGGAGCATTCACATCATATCGAGTATTTTGCCATTGAAAAATGAAACTTTGAAAGCTTCATCTGCATAAATTGAGAAGTTAACAAATCTATACTGAATTGACTTAACTGATTTTCTATTTGAAGTACTTAATGTCACTGATACAAAGGTATTTTCCAAGTTCTGCCAATTGAGCCTATATCTGAGTAATTATTACTTCACTTTTCATCTGTGTATAGGAAATTATAAATTGATACAATTAGTTAAGAACATTCTAATTATGACCCTGATTTATTATTTACTACATACTTAAATATATGTATGTGCACATGTGTGTGTGCCTGCTCAGTTGTGTCCAATTCTTTTCAGTCCTATGGACTGAAGCTCACCAGACTTCTCTGTCCGTGGAATTTCCCAGGCAGGAATACTGGAATGGGTTTCCATTTCTTCCTCCAGGTTTCTTCCAACGCCAGGGATCAAACGTATCTCCCTTCATCTCCAGCATTGGCAGACAGATTCTTTGCCACTTGAGACACCTGAGAAGCCTGTGTATATACAGAGGGATTTAAATGTTTACATGATAATTTCTGTATAGAGGCCTGCAAATTTTGAGACATCATGAACTTTTAAACTGATTGTGAATTAAAGCCCACTTAAAATGATATCAAGCAAGGTGCCTTTTCTTTTTGAGTGTTGACAAGTGAGATTTACTTGGAAAAACATACTGGCTGAAGCCTACTTATCTGCTTGTAGAAACCTTTCAATATGTAAGTAAATGTCAGAATTTTGATAGAATTTTGTTTTCCTTTAATCTGTTGATGTAGAGAATAGTTCTTCAAAGCCTGAAACATTTCTAAAACCTAGTTAATGATGGGGCAGCAAAGAAATTACTTGCCATGGCAAGTCTTTATAAAATGTGTTTATGTTACCATCAGGTTTGTCAGTTTTCTAGTTTAGTTGTTCTATGAATATATTGACTTAAAGATTGAAGATTATAAATTTAAAAAATTCTAGTTTCTTTTAAGAGTATATATCTATGTATATCTATATATATCTCACATTAGTTGGTAGCAGTCATAGATTGTATATATATTAGGCCAATTCCAAGCACGTTTCTGATCCACTTTATTTTAAATAAGTAATAAATAATAAAAAAAATCCATGAAAGTATGGTTCACCAAAGTATGTATTGGTAACATTACACAAAAATAAAACATGTAAGTTTATCTTCAATGCTGATGTTTTAAATTAAATTTGGAGCATTCACATCATATCGAGTATTTTGCCATTGAAAAATGAAACTTTGAAAGCTTCATCTGCATAAATTGAGAAGTTAACAAATCTATACTGAATTGACTTAACTGATTTTCTATTTGAAGTACTTAATGTCACTGATACAAAGGTATTTTCCAAGTTCTGCCAATTGAGCCTATATCTGAGTAATTATTACTTCACTTTTCATCTGTGTATAGGAAATTATAAATTGATACAATTAGTTAAGAACATTCTAATTATGACCCTGATTTATTATTTACTACATACTTAAATATATGTATGTGCACATGTGTGTGTGCCTGCTCAGTTGTGTCCAATTCTTTTCAGTCCTATGGACTGAAGCTCACCAGACTTCTCTGTCCGTGGAATTTCCCAGGCAGGAATACTGGAATGGGTTTCCATTTCTTCCTCCAGGTTTCTTCCAACGCCAGGGATCAAACGTATCTCCCTTCATCTCCAGCATTGGCAGACAGATTCTTTGCCACTTGAGACACCTGAGAAGCCTGTGTATATACAGAGGGATTTAAATGTTTACATGATAATTTCTGTATAGAGGCCTGCAAATTTTGAGACATCATGAACTTTTAAACTGATTGTGAATTAAAGCCCACTTAAAATGATATCAAGCAAGGTGCCTTTTCTTTTTGAGTGTTGACAAGTGAGATTTACTTGGAAAAACATACTGGCTGAAGCCTACTTATCTGCTTGTAGAAACCTTTCAATATGTAAGTAAATGTCAGAATTTTGATAGAATTTTGTTTTCTTTTCCTTTTATAGAAATTGGAGGGCTAATGCTTGATGCTAAAATAACTGTTTTAGTTTTGCGGGATGAGGCTATATATATCCATATATATTCTTAAACACATTCTTCTTGGAAGATAGCCTTTGAGAAACATTACCTTATTTAGTTTCACAGATTGTCACAAACTGTCATCTAATCATCTTCATATCTTTCTCTGAAAAAGGAAAATACATTTAATCTTTGAAGCAACCTAAAACCTTTGATGAATTTGCATGTGGCCAGTAATTCAGTTCCACTTTGCTTTCTGGATGGCAGTATTATTTTGTCTCTCTATTCTTCCTCCCTGTTGGGTTGTCATTTTATTGTTTTCACTTCTGTGCTAATTTTAAATGAAGTGTGGAATCATCTGTGAAATATTTTGCATTAAAGCTGTATGAAATATTTCATTTTGCTGCATCCTTTCAAAACTAATTCCCTATTTCAGGTAGAAATTAGTATTTATCTCTTTCTATCCTGCCTGGGTCATTGCCTATTCAATTGGGAGTTCTAAACTTCATTTGACTTTTTCTACAACTTCTATTTTCTCAGAACATCTGAATTCACTGCTTGCAATAAGCTTTATTTTGATGAACACCGTTGTTCATCCTCTGAGTCGGTACCTTGATAGGAGTTAGGTTAGTTGGTTTTTATGTTCTATCTGGGTAGAAAGAAGGACAAAAGGAAGAAAGGAAGGAGAGGGAGGAGAGAGGAAGGAGAGGGGAGAAGGAAGAAAGAAAGAAAGAAAGAAGAAAAGGTATACTTGTGTATTCTGAATTACCGAAGCAGGTATCTGTAACATATTACACTCTTAGGCCAAAAGTTTATGCCCTACTCCATCCTCAGTTCCTCCAGAATGTCTTCTTAGTATTTTTATATTTGAATTATCAGGGCCTCAGTGCCATTAAGAAACGGTGCTCAAAGTCACACCTGGTCATTAGTGAGTTATGGTTGGTAGAAATCAGTTCAGTTTAGGTCACTCAGTCATGTCCAACTCTTTGCACTCCCACGGACTATAGCACACCAGGTTTCTCTGTCTTTCACCATTTCCCAGAGCCTACTCAAACTCATGTCCATTGACTGAGTGATGCCATCCAACCATCTGTCATCACCTTCTACTTTTGCCTTCTATTTTTCCCATCATCAGGGTCTTTTCCAATGAGTCGTCTCTTTACATCAGGTAGCCAAACTATTGAACCTTCCAATGAATATTCAGGGTTGGTTTCCTTTAGAACTGACTGGTTTGATCTCCTTGCAGTCCAAGGGACTCAAGAGCCCAACATCCAATTCAAAGAATATTCTGGGTGCCTTCTTCAGCAACCTAAAACCTTTGATGAATTTGCATGTGGCCAGTAATTCAGTTCCACTTTGCTTTCTGGATGGCAGTATTATTTTGTCTCTCTATTCTTCCTCCCTGTTGGGTTGTCATTTTATTGTTTTCACTTCTGTGCTAATTTTAAATGAAGTGTGGAATCATCTGTGAAATATTTTGCATTAAAGCTGTATGAAATATTTCATTTTGCTGCATCCTTTCAAAACTAATTCCCTATTTCAGGTAGAAATTAGTATTTATCTCTTTCTATCCTGCCTGGGTCATTGCCTATTCAATTGGGAGTTCTAAACTTCATTTGACTTTTTCTACAACTTCTATTTTCTCAGAACATCTGAATTCACTGCTTGCAATAAGCTTTATTTTGATGAACACCGTTGTTCATCCTCTGAGTCGGTACCTTGATAGGAGTTAGGTTAGTTGGTTTTTATGTTCTATCTGGGTAGAAAGAAGGACAAAAGGAAGAAAGGAAGGAGAGGGAGGGAGAGAGGAAGGAGAGGGGAGAAGGAAGAAAGAAAGAAAGAAAGAAGAAAAGGTATACTTGTGTATTCTGAATTACCGAAGCAGGTATCTGTAACATATTACACTCTTAGGCCAAAAGTTTATGCCCTACTCCATCCTCAGTTCCTCCAGAATGTCTTCTTAGTATTTTTATATTTGAATTATCAGGGCCTCAGTGCCATTAAGAAACGGTGCTCAAAGTCACACCTGGTCATTAGTGAGTTATGGTTGGTAGAAATCAGTTCAGTTTAGGTCACTCAGTCATGTCCAACTCTTTGCACTCCCACGGACTATAGCACACCAGGTTTCTCTGTCTTTCACCATTTCCCAGAGCCTACTCAAACTCATGTCCATTGACTGAGTGATGCCATCCAACCATCTGTCATCACCTTCTACTTTTGCCTTCTATTTTTCCCATCATCAGGGTCTTTTCCAATGAGTCGTCTCTTTACATCAGGTAGCCAAACTATTGAACCTTCCAATGAATATTCAGGGTTGGTTTCCTTTAGAACTGACTGGTTTGATCTCCTTGCAGTCCAAGGGACTCAAGAGCCTTCTCCAACATCACAATTCAAAGATATCTATTCTTTGGTGCTCAGCCTTCTTTATGGTCCAGCTCTCACATCCATACGTGACTCCTGGGAAAACAATAGCTTTGACTATACCTCAAAACTATCTAAGTTCCCATTCAGTGTCTGAGAGTGTTCAGGCGTCTATGCCATCTGGTTGTGGTGGTTTAAACTCACCTTAAACCCAGGCTGGAACGTGTGTGAAATCTGTGTCCATGTGTCTTATCAGGGCCCCCTATGCTTCCCTACAGCACTTCTCCCTGCACCCTCTCCACCCATTCCTTATATTGACTTGATGACACCCACAAGCCTCATATCTAGTTCTAAGGGATGTCACAGGCCCTATAGCTGAGCACTCACTCCAGGAGCAAGCCTGATATGGATCATCCCTGATGCTTGAAGCATATGTTTTCACTGTCAGAATGGTGTTGGTGACTTGATTTAGGATCTCTCATTCTTATAGGATTCCAAATGAATCATGCTCCAGCTACCAATGTTTCTTCACCAGTAACCATGAAACTTGGACTTTTTCCTGTCAGTGGTTTGACTGTTTCAAATCTACAGCACCCCAAGGCAATGAAAGTGGTGGCAGAATTCCTTTATTGTGTGTGCCAGCCACTGGCACCAAAGGCTGTCTCCCCATCTCCTCCACAGGTTGTATGTCACTGTATGTCAGGCAGTCTTCCTGTGCATCTGTGCCTCTCCCCATGGCTTACAAGATAGTTACTTCACAATACCAAATGGGCTTTCTCATAAATTTTCTCTCTTGTTATATGGTAACATCATGCTTTCCTGTGTGGGTCTTCAGCATGTCAGACAAGGGCAGGACAATCCTTTAGTAGATGTGTCAACTCTTCTGTTTCCGCACATGGGCCTTTTGTCTATCCTTCATGCTAGTGGTGATATGGATGTGAGGAAGGCAGAGATGTAGTCATCCCTAGAAATGAAGCCTAAAATGTTCAAGAGAAAAATACATGACAGGAAGCCATATTGTTCTTTGTTTACATTGTAAGCTTATCAATGATATATTTAGCATAGAAGAAAGTTATCATTTTATTTTTTCCATAATATGAGTGAGACTTGCATTTGTTGCTATCATTAATGGAACACAGTGTATCTCTAGGATTAAATGCTTTTGGGGAATGACAAAGGCATGGAGATCTATATTGTTATAATACAGCCGGGTTCCAAAGACTCAAGTTATAATAAGAGCATTGCTACTTTTTTCTCATAATGCAAATACCAACTTAGTCAAAAATGATACATATATTAAGAAAAATGATACACATATTAAGAAAGAAGGTAAAGAAATAGTTGTTCTTAAACCTTAACATGAAGAGATGGCTCCTGGGTATATGAAGAATTTCCATGTATACTAATAAAACAGAAAAGTGAACAGGTAACTACCTCTGCTCTACATATTATTGTCCCATTATTCTAAATCCTTTAAATTGATGAATTACTATACTAAATATAGGCCCATAAATTTTGTAATATTTTAAAAATCAAAATGTAAATACAATTGATTGTACAAGTCAGAATGGTGTTGGTGACTTGATTTAGGATCTCTCATTCTTATAGGATTCCAAATGAATCATGCTCCAGCTACCAATGTTTCTTCACCAGTAACCATGAAACTTGGACTTTTTCCTGTCAGTGGTTTGACTGTTTCAAATCTACAGCACCCCAAGGCAATGAAAGTGGTGGCAGAATTCCTTTATTGTGTGTGCCAGCCACTGGCACCAAAGGCTGTCTCCCCATCTCCTCCACAGGTTGTATGTCACTGTATGTCAGGCAGTCTTCCTGTGCATCTGTGCCTCTCCCCATGGCTTACAAGATAGTTACTTCACAATACCAAATGGGCTTTCTCATAAATTTTCTCTCTTGTTATATGGTAACATCATGCTTTCCTGTGTGGGTCTTCAGCATGTCAGACAAGGGCAGGACAATCCTTTAGTAGATGTGTCAACTCTTCTGTTTCCGCACATGGGCCTTTTGTCTATCCTTCATGCTAGTGGTGATATGGATGTGAGGAAGGCAGAGATGTAGTCATCCCTAGAAATGAAGCCTAAAATGTTCAAGAGAAAATACATGACAGGAAGCCATATTGTTCTTTGTTTACATTGTAAGCTTATCAATGATATATTTAGCATAGAAGAAAGTTATCATTTTATTTTTTCCATAATATGAGTGAGACTTGCATTTGTTGCTATCATTAATGGAACACAGTGTATCTCTAGGATTAAATGCTTTTGGGGAATGACAAAGGCATGGAGATCTATATTGTTATAATACAGCCGGGTTCCAAAGACTCAAGTTATAATAAGAGCATTGCTACTTTTTTCTCATAATGCAAATACCAACTTAGTCAAAAATGATACATATATTAAGAAAAATGATACACATATTAAGAAAGAAGGTAAAGAAATAGTTGTTCTTAAACCTTAACATGAAGAGATGGCTCCTGGGTATATGAAGAATTTCCATGTATACTAATAAAACAGAAAAGTGAACAGGTAACTACCTCTGCTCTACATATTATTGTCCCATTATTCTAAATCCTTTAAATTGATGAATTACTATACTAAATATAGGCCCATAAATTTTGTAATATTTTAAAAATCAAAATGTATAGATTGACAAGGGTCTCACACAGTATAGTGTACTGGACAGTTTTATATTCGATGCATGTCATACAATTGATCTACCTTTAATCATATCTTTTTTTCTCATTTGAGTGATAGTAATTCTGTAGACTCAGTTGGGTCTGACATAATCCTTGGCACTACAGATAATCTTGTTTCTTGAGAAGGATCATATTGAATCTTAACTATAATATTTCTGTTGGTCATTAACATTGTTTTTATTATTGTTCTTATTAGTGACAGAGAAATTAAAATTTCATGAGGAACTGCTAATCTGTTTGCCTTTGTTTGTTAGTAATTGCTCAAAATTTGATTTTTGATTTCATCCACTTTATCACTGTTAAGCTCTTTCTATTTTCATATAGACTTCAATAATTTAGTAATTTTAAAAGCATTATTTCAGGAATATGTAGATGTCTGGTTGTCACAGTAAACATCCTGGTTTTCTCTGTGCATTGTATAATTTTTTTTCATTCCTTTTGCCTTTTGTGGTTGGATCTAATGCTAGATGTATTGATTTGTTACATCAAATAAACATTTTCCATGGATCGAAAAGAAAATAACAAATAATAACTAGAACCTAGAATGGTGACAGTATGCACTAGGGATTTAACAATTGTTTGTGGATGGTATTGTAAATAAGGAGAAGAAAACTGAACATGAATAATGAATTAATTTTTTTCATTATAATAGAATGTTTAATGCTGCTTGGCTATGTATTATAATAAGTCAGAAAACTAGAAGATTTTAATGCAAAGATATTTATACTACTTGGAGTCAACAGTATTCTTGTTTGTCTAATGTGCAGAGACTTCCTGCTGAGGGCATTCTTACCAAGCACACACTCTCTGTTTTTGTTTGTATTTATTTTGCCATTAAAAAAAGATATTTTAGGGCTTTCCTGGTGGTCCAGTGGTTAAAGAGTCCACCTTGCAGTACAAGGGGCACCAGTTTCATCTCTGGCCCAGGAAGATTCCATCTGTCTCAGAGAAGCTGTATTGGTGTGTCCAATTACAAGCCAGCGCTCTAGAGTGCATGTGCCCAGAGCTGGTGCTCCACAATGACAGAAGCCACTGCGATGGGAGGCCCACACAGGTCAAAGAATAAAGATGGATGAAAATAAAAATATAAATAGGCATGATGGGCAAAAGAAAAAAAAGATATTTTAAAACATATTTGACTCAGGCACCATCAGAGAGAGAGAACAAGAGAGAAGGAAATTATGGAGTGGGATGTAGAGTTTCAATGGGAAGCCAAGTTTTCCATGCTTGGAATATGACTAAATACCAAGAGAGGTTCTGAAGTTTGGCAGTACAAATTACAGTTCTTCACTTGTGTGGGTCCTTTGAAAGGAACCATCTGGTCCAGTATTGGCTGTGTAGAATCTGAAACGATTGTGTTACATTGAATATGACAACCAAAAGTTGTCTCTATTTTTTTAATTGGTAACTAGCTACAAATACTTGTAGTATGCATCTGACTTACAGAGTTTTGATCGTATTCCTGTTCTCTCAATGTATCCATTAATAGTTAGAGGAACATGGCGATTTCCTGAGCTTTTGTTATAGGAGACAGAGAAAAACAAGAGGTTTACTGTGACAACTAGACACAATGCTGCTTCTACTGAGAAGATCGTACAGTACTAGGAGTTGCCTTCAAATGAAGATGTGGAAATTGAGAGAAAGTTTGGAATGGGGTGAGAGGATGGATTACAATCAGTAAAAAATTGGACTGGTAAATGACACAGAATGCAACTTAGTCTAATTAAGTATAGTGTCTAATTTTAGGAGACTTGAAGTATATACTATAAATATGTTCAGCCACTGGCTTTGGTAAAATTCCTTTACCTCTTTGAACCTGTGTTTTCTCACCTGTAGAAAGAAGATGGCTGCAAGGGTTGAAGTAAATGCTATAAAAGGTCAATTCCAGTTTCAAAATGCAGTTTGTTCTAGGCCACCTTTTCAGACTTTTGCCGGGTATTTTCCAAATCTGTTCTTGTATATTCCATAATATCAACAAGAAGAGCTGAAAACTGAAGATTAAATTTACATAGAACAAAGAGACATCAATGCAACTTTAATGATAGTTGACGTCTTGCTTGCACATGCGCATGTGAACGGAGTGAATGACTTCTGAGTTCAAGATACAAGATGTTGTTCCATCTGAGTGGGAAAAAAAAAATTCCTTCAAGAATTTTTTGTTATTTCAAAAAAAGGATGTTAAGAATTTTATAGTTGTAAAAAAAGTTCAAGATACTGACAAGCACTGTATTTTTTAATCATCACTGTGAACTATATGGATGTTACCATTATTATAGTATAATTAGTTGTATTTAATATATTGATGTAGAATGAAGTGCCTGGTATATAAAAAATTGTTAGTTGCTCAATTGTGTCTGACTCTTTGCAACTCCATGGACTGTAGCCTGCCAGGCTCCTCTGTCCATGGTATTTTCCAGCCAAGACTGCTGGAGAGGATACCTAGTCCCATCTCCAGGGAATCTTCCTAGTATATAGAAACATTCAATATATATTTGGGAATAAATGAATAAATGCATTTGAAAGAGTAGGTCAACAAATTGTTAAAATTCTAATTCAGTTGCATATTCTGAAGATAGAATCGGAAATTTTGGAAAGGTTTTGGTATTAGAGTGATACTCAGTTTCATCTGAATCCTTTTCAGCATAAGAACTTCAGAATGATTGCTATGAAACTGTTGTTCTTTATACAACTATTAAGCAAAAGATTCATTTAAGAAATACTTAATAAAAATATTATAGGTGATGGGAAAATGAAAATAGTACTTTTCTTTGTTGTACATAAAAATATTAATAGTGCAAAACTGGATTAAGAAGCAATAAGAATTGGACTGGTAAATGACACAGAATGCAACTTAGTCTAATTAAGTATAGTGTCTAATTTTAGGAGACTTGAAGTATATACTATAAATATGTTCAGCCACTGGCTTTGGTAAAATTCCTTTACCTCTTTGAACCTGTGTTTTCTCACCTGTAGAAAGAAGATGGCTGCAAGGGTTGAAGTAAATGCTATAAAAGGTCAATTCCAGTTTCAAAATGCAGTTTGTTCTAGGCCACCTTTTCAGACTTTTGCCGGGTATTTTCCAAATCTGTTCTTGTATATTCCATAATATCAACAAGAAGAGCTGAAAACTGAAGATTAAATTTACATAGAACAAAGAGACATCAATGCAACTTTAATGATAGTTGACGTCTTGCTTGCACATGCGCATGTGAACGGAGTGAATGACTTCTGAGTTCAAGATACAAGATGTTGTTCCATCTGAGTGGGAAAAAAAAAATTCCTTCAAGAATTTTTTGTTATTTCAAAAAAAGGATGTTAAGAATTTTATAGTTGTAAAAAAAGTTCAAGATACTGACAAGCACTGTATTTTTTAATCATCACTGTGAACTATATGGATGTTACCATTATTATAGTATAATTAGTTGTATTTAATATATTGATGTAGAATGAAGTGCCTGGTATATAAAAAATTGTTAGTTGCTCAATTGTGTCTGACTCTTTGCAACTCCATGGACTGTAGCCTGCCAGGCTCCTCTGTCCATGGTATTTTCCAGCCAAGACTGCTGGAGAGGATACCTAGTCCCATCTCCAGGGAATCTTCCTAGTATATAGAAACATTCAATATATATTTGGGAATAAATGAATAAATGCATTTGAAAGAGTAGGTCAACAAATTGTTAAAATTCTAATTCAGTTGCATATTCTGAAGATAGAATCGGAAATTTTGGAAAGGTTTTGGTATTAGAGTGATACTCAGTTTCATCTGAATCCTTTTCAGCATAAGAACTTCAGAATGATTGCTATGAAACTGTTGTTCTTTATACAACTATTAAGCAAAAGATTCATTTAAGAAATACTTAATAAAAATATTATAGGTGATGGGAAAATGAAAATAGTACTTTTCTTTTGTAATATAAGTAACATAAAATATATTCAGGAACTAGTCGCTAGAAATTATTCTGAGATTAAGAAGCAGATCAAGGAATCTATTGGCAACACGTGCAATTTCTTACAGGAAAGTTTGTCATTATGGATAGACCAAGCCAAGAAGCATGAGAGCAGATGGTGAAATGCCAAGTATGAAAAAAATCAAGTCTCTCTCTAGTGTCCTACGCATACAGACTTGGATATAGACCAACACTGACTACTGTGGGCCCACAAAGGAGCAAAAATCATTCAGCAGTCATCGCAGTGAGGAATAGAATCCTGGAGAGCAACTCCAACACTTCAGCGATCTCCATTACAAATCCGTCATGGTCTCTTGAAGGCCTTTTGGAAGGCAGGGAACCTGCCAGGCATTTACTTAAAGTGAGCTTCATCTCTGAAACAGCCTGTGGCAGAGCCATTCAGAGCAGTGCTCTATTCCTTTCTAACTTTCCTAGTGATCTATCGTAGTATGTTAGTTTGAGGATGTAATAAGATAATTAAATAAGATTACTTTGAAAGATATAAAATACCATTTGAGCTATTTACTTATACTCTTTTTATTATCACAAGTTACAATGCTTTTCAAAATGAGGTTGGTCAGAATAGTGATGCTTCTGAAAATGTTTTGTCTTCCTTTCAAGAATACAGTGATATTTATAGGTAAAGATTTCAAATATTTTCTACTATATTATGACATTTAAAATGCAAAATTATATAAGTAGCTTAATTATCCTTTATATTGATTATGTTTGAGAAATGATAACTATATTATGTGAAATAAACCAGATCCTTAATTTGAGTCTACAGTAGAGAAATATTAAAGAATCAATCAACTTAAGTGAATTCAGTAAAGCAAAATCAAAGGAATCAATGAAGTAAACAATAATACATTCAAAATATGTTCTAGATTCCTTTAAATTCACAAGACTGAGGAAAAAGGCATCTAACAAATGTTTCCCAACTTATAAAGCAAACAAAATTAAGGAACTATTTTTATTGTTGGTATATTTTCTTTCAGTATTCTTTCCTTGAAGAAAAATAAGGATTCTCTTCTTTCTTTGGATTATTTAGACATTTAATTACAAATTCTTCTGTGTGTGTGTGTGTGTGTGTGTGTGTGTGTGTGTGTTTGGAGATACATATCCATATATCACATAGAAATCGTATATATATACACACACATTGTAATTATACACAGACTTATGTGTATATTGATTGCTTGATGTGTATATGTTTGTGGAAGACAATATATTATCAATAAATTATTGTAGTTCTTACTGTTAAAATGCTTTATCACTAGTATATTAAAGTATGTAAATTACTTCATCTAATCATTTGATCTGCCAAATTAAATATTAGAATTAAGTTAGATATGGTAAAAGATGAATCGGGGGCTTCCCTGGTGGTCCAGTGGGTAAGGACATCGCCTTGCAGTGCAGGGGGCACCGGTTTGATCCCTGGCCTGGGAAGATCCCATGTGCTGCGGAGCGGCTGGACCAATGTGTCCAACTTCTGAGCAGGAGCTCTGGAGCCCTTTCTCCCAGAGCCCGTGCTCTGCAGCAAGAGGCCACTGCGATGAGAGGCCCACACAGGCTAAAGAACAAAGATGGAAATAAATGAAAGACCAATAGAAGTGGCCAAAAAAAAAAAAGAATCAGAATCAATCCAGGTTTTCTGCATCCTTTGTTTATAATAGCAAGTGAGGAGACAACAATGTAATGGTCTTACAGACTGTTTGGAAGAAGGCTTCACCTCATGAAAAGTTCATTTAAATTTAACACCTTTGCTAGGATCAATTCACAGTTTGTTTTAAAGAAACGGAATTTAACAACAGAGCTTGAAAGCCCCTTAGCAGCCTGCCTTGATTTCCTGTCCTTTCTTCTGCCCTAAGATAACTCTATCTCCAAGGTTGTAATACAACATTTCCATCACGTCTTTACTGTTGTAGCTACATATGAACCTATCTATAAACAATATACTTTGAAATATATGTCAGTGTTCTCAATGCATATTCTCCTTTAGCACTTGCTTTTCTTTTTTTTTTTTTTTTTTAGAATTCTCTTTTTTTTTTTTTTTGAAACATTTATTTATTTATCTTTTGGGGGGTGAGGTGGGGAGGGAGGGGGATGGGCAGGCCACTTCTATTGGTCTTTCATTTCTCTATTTTCATCCGTCTTTGTTCTTTGGCTCCTGTGGGCCTCCCATCGAGGTGGCCTCTGTCGTCGCAGAACGCTGGCTCTGGGCACATGTGCCCCAGAGCTCCGGCTCGGTAATTGGATACATCAGTCCCGCCGCTCCGCCGTACGTGGGATCTTCCCAGGCCAGGGATCAAACCGGTGCCCCTTGCACTGCAAGGCGGTGTCTTTACCAACTGGACCACCAGGGGAAGCCCAGCACTTGCTTTTCATTCTACCTTTTGAACATATATACATGTTAATACATGTAGACCATACTTATTCATCTTAATTAAACTGAAAACCTTTATTACATTTAAAACATGCATGATGATTTAGTGAACATCATCATTTAAGATAGGTAAAAGATGAATCGGGGGCTTCCCTGGTGGTCCAGTGGGTAAGGACATCGCCTTGCAGTGCAGGGGGCACCGGTTTGATCCCTGGCCTGGGAAGATCCCATGTGCTGCGGAGCGGCTGGACCAATGTGTCCAACTTCTGAGCAGGAGCTCTGGAGCCCTTTCTCCCAGAGCCCGTGCTCTGCAGCAAGAGGCCACTGCGATGAGAGGCCCACACAGGCTAAAGAACAAAGATGGAAATAAATGAAAGACCAATAGAAGTGGCCAAAAAAAAAAAAGAATCAGAATCAATCCAGGTTTTCTGCATCCTTTGTTTATAATAGCAAGTGAGGAGACAACAATGTAATGGTCTTACAGACTGTTTGGAAGAAGGCTTCACCTCATGAAAAGTTCATTTAAATTTAACACCTTTGCTAGGATCAATTCACAGTTTGTTTTAAAGAAACGGAATTTAACAACAGAGCTTGAAAGCCCCTTAGCAGCCTGCCTTGATTTCCTGTCCTTTCTTCTGCCCTAAGATAACTCTATCTCCAAGGTTGTAATACAACATTTCCATCACGTCTTTACTGTTGTAGCTACATATGAACCTATCTATAAACAATATACTTTGAAATATATGTCAGTGTTCTCAATGCATATTCTCCTTTAGCACTTGCTTTTCTTTTTTTTTTTTTTTTTTAGAATTCTCTTTTTTTTTTTTTTTGAAACATTTATTTATTTATCTTTTGGGGGGTGAGGTGGGGAGGGAGGGGGATGGGCAGGCCACTTCTATTGGTCTTTCATTTCTCTATTTTCATCCGTCTTTGTTCTTTGGCTCCTGTGGGCCTCCCATCGAGGTGGCCTCTGTCGTCGCAGAACGCTGGCTCTGGGCACATGTGCCCCAGAGCTCCGGCTCGGTAATTGGATACATCAGTCCCGCCGCTCCGCCGTACGTGGGATCTTCCCAGGCCAGGGATCAAACCGGTGCCCCTTGCACTGCAAGGCGGTGTCTTTACCAACTGGACCACCAGGGGAAGCCCAGCACTTGCTTTTCATTCTACCTTTTGAACATATATACATGTTAATACATGTAGACCATACTTATTCATCTTAATTACTGAACTGAAACATGCTAGACATCATATTTTTTATCCACTTGCCTAATGATTACATTTAAAAATATCATGCCACCTTTCATGATGATTTAGTGAACATTCTTTTGCATTTTTTGTTATAAACATATTCCAGCTTTTTACCAAAACATATACTGAGAAATGATATGACTGAATTATGTGATGTGTATTATCCGCTATCCCAGATATTACCAAAATGCTTTTCAGTTTTAGATCTCATTCAGCATTGCCTACATACCTGATATTCATGTAACTTTTTTTTTTTTAATTTTGACCTCTTTTATTGTTTTTTTATTTCTTTATTTTCATCCATCTTTTTATTCTTTGACCTGTGTGGGCATCCCATTGCAATGCTTCTCTCTGTTGCAGAGCACCAGCTCTGGGCACATGCACTCCAGAGCACTGGCTTATTGGATACACTGGTACAGCTGCTCCGCGGCACGTGGGATCTTCCTGAGCCAGGGATCGAACTGGTGCCCCTTGCACTGCAAGGCAGACTCTTTGCCCACTGGACCACCAGGGAAGCCTGATATTCATGCAACTATTTTTTTTTTTTTAAGATTTATTTATTTATTTTGGTGGGGGGTGGGGTAGGGAGGGAGGGGAGCAGGCGGGCCACTTCTATTGGTCTTTCATTTGTCCATTTTCATCCATCTTTGTTCTTTGGCCCATGTGGGCCTCCCATCGCAGTGGCCTCTGTTGTGGCAGAGCACCGGCTCTGGGCGCATACGCTCCAGAGCTCCGGCTCGATATTGGACACATCAGTCCAGCCGCTCCGCGGCACATGGGATCTTCCCAGGCCAGGGCTCGAACTGGCGCCCCTTGCACTGCAAGGTGGTGTCCTTACCCACTGGACCACCAGGGAAGCCTGTCATGATTGTTACCAATTTAATAGGTTTGGAATAAAATTGCAGTGATTTAACTTGCATTTTCCTCAGTAGTAATATAGTTGCGTAAATGTTTTAACTAGTCAGCTTTTCTTTTCTGTAAATTAACTGTTCATATGTTTTGAATTCTTTATTTTTTTTCTGTTGTTTCTCTGTCTATAATTTAAATGCTAATCCACTGTGATGCGTATGCACTATCACACTGTTGTTCCGTCGCTGAGTCACGTCCAAGTCTTTGCAACCACATGGACTGCAGCACGCCAGGCTTCCCTGCCCTTCACTATCTCCCCGAGTTTGCTCAGACTCATGTCCATTGAGTTGGTGATGCTATCCAGCCATCTCATCCCCTCTTGTCCCCTTCTCCTCCTGCTCTAATATATGTTTACTTTTATATTTTAATAATGGTTTTCTTAACTTTTATCACAAGTTATATATTTTGATTTCTGTTAAATGCATTTTTTGTAAGATTTTTTGAATTGTTACAATTTTGAATTTATTTAATAGTCTGAAATGTTCTCTTTAAATTTTTTCCATGTTTTATATTTAATCTTTATTCAAAATATGCATAATTGTACTTGAGATGTGGAAGTGAGTGTGTATGTGTGTGTAGTGAGAAGCAGTTGTCTTTTTTGTGTGTGTGTGTTTATTCCAAGAGGGTGGTCAATTGTCCAAGAATAGTTTAAAAAGTAATTCATAATTCCCGATTGATATAAAATGCTCATTCTAGTATGTGTCAAGTTCCATATGAGCATAAGTCTGGTTTGAAAATTCTAATGCCTTTCATTTTATCTACCTCTTTTTCTACTGCAAGTATGGTACCATTTTAATTATTGCCGATATTAAACGTTGATTTCCCTTTCCTCTCTTTTCTGAAAATTTATTGTAATTCACTTTAGATCTTTATCTCTTATAAATTTTCCTTCTTATAAATATTAATATCATCTTGAGATTTTTGTTGGAATTGATTGGTTGAAAATGGGTTAAGAACTGATTGATTCTAGTAAAACAATTATCCTGAAATTAAAAATAAATAAATTCCAAAAATAAATTGTTGATAGATTCTTTATAATATTGAGTCATTACAGCTGTTACTAATACAACTTTTAATTTGATAGGTATTTAATATTCTTCAGTAAGGTTTAACTAATTTTTATATAAAAACCTTACCTTATATAAATTTTGTTAGAATTATTACTAGGTACATATGGTTAATGAGATATTTTTATTTTTAAAATTATTTCTAATGAGTCACAGCTAGTTTAAGAGATTATATTGTTTTGCTATATTTTTCTTTCTTCTGTTTCTTTTTATGGTTTTTTGCATTTTATTTCTTTTTTAAATCTATTATACATTTTAAAAATTATATCCACTCAGGTCTACTTTGCAGTAAGAGGAACAGCTGTTATGATGGACATATTCCATAATTTTGAAATGAAAGCATCTGATATTGGCTTTTTTTTTATCCATGAGTTTTGTGCTGGAATTATTTTTTTGAGTGATTGCTGACATTTCCAGGGCTCACTTCATTTATTTTCCTTCTCTCAAAGACCACGAGCACTGTCATGTTTGGTGTTTGAAAATCATCATTTGAAATATTTTGTCTGCTTTCTAGTTTATATGATAGACAAGCAAGTTTATTCCTGTTATTCCATTATAGCCTATAGCAGATATCCAGTTTTAAATTTTCAAAATAGTTTATTTATATTTCTACTTTCTTGGGCTGTAGACATCTTTTACTTCAGGGTAAAACTGAATTGCTTATTTAGGGTCTTCTTGTCATATTCCTCATCCTAAAGAAAGATACTTAATGCTACTTGTGGGTACCATTAGGTGGAGGTTTATGGTAGATACCCTTACGAGGTTAAGTTTTTATTGTAGTTGATAACAGTTTTATAAAAAGATAGTTATAATGACTTTTAACTTTTATCAAGAGAAATTTTGGCAACTATGATTTTCTATTTTAATCTGACAATAAGTTGAATAACAATAATTTTCTAATTTTAAATAATAAATATTTTGTTGAGGATATTTACATTTATGTTTATTGTGTGACTTCCCTATATATTATTATTTGGTTTAAGTTTTGTCATTTTTAGTATTTTTTGAGAATCTCTGTTTATCTTTGTTTTCTGATGAATCAGTATTTTACAGTTAATAGATATATGTCCTATGCTTAATTTCTTAATAGTATCAGTAGGTTTATTATGTTATTTTTCTGTAAACTTTTAAGATTTAGCAGTCTAGCTAATTTCAGGTTTTCTACTACTTGAATGTATAAACAATTAAAATCACATATTTCCTCTATTTCAGCCACATTGTTCAAGTTTGACTCACAGTACAGTAATATCATTCAGTGATCTTTCATATTTGGCTTTATTATTTTGTATTTTACTGACTCTAATTATTTAAATATTTTTTTTTAATTTTTAAATTCATGTTCTTTAATATTACCTTCTATCATGTTATTTGAAATGAGATGTTATTCATTTCATTTTTTATAAGCCCTGCATATGTGCTTTAAAAATAATGTGGATTTTCATGAGGTAGTTGTAGTGCCCCTTGGCTCAGTGGTAAACAAACCACCCACCCTGCAGAAGACACAGGAGGTTTGAGTTCGATCTCTGGGTCAGGAGGGTGTCTTGGAGGAGGAAATGGCAAATCACTCCAGTATTCTTGCCTGGGAAATCCCATGGACAGAGAGCCTGGTAGGAGCTATTGTAGAAAAATTTCCTGTTATTCCATTATAGCCTATAGCAGATATCCAGTTTTAAATTTTCAAAATAGTTTATTTATATTTCTACTTTCTTGGGCTGTAGACATCTTTTACTTCAGGGTAAAACTGAATTGCTTATTTAGGGTCTTCTTGTCATATTCCTCATCCTAAAGAAAGATACTTAATGCTACTTGTGGGTACCATTAGGTGGAGGTTTATGGTAGATACCCTTACGAGGTTAAGTTTTTATTGTAGTTGATAACAGTTTTATAAAAAGATAGTTATAATGACTTTTAACTTTTATCAAGAGAAATTTTGGCAACTATGATTTTCTATTTTAATCTGACAATAAGTTGAATAACAATAATTTTCTAATTTTAAATAATAAATATTTTGTTGAGGATATTTACATTTATGTTTATTGTGTGACTTCCCTATATATTATTATTTGGTTTAAGTTTTGTCATTTTTAGTATTTTTTGAGAATCTCTGTTTATCTTTGTTTTCTGATGAATCAGTATTTTACAGTTAATAGATATATGTCCTATGCTTAATTTCTTAATAGTATCAGTAGGTTTATTATGTTATTTTTCTGTAAACTTTTAAGATTTAGCAGTCTAGCTAATTTCAGGTTTTCTACTACTTGAATGTATAAACAATTAAAATCACATATTTCCTCTATTTCAGCCACATTGTTCAAGTTTGACTCACAGTACAGTAATATCATTCAGTGATCTTTCATATTTGGCTTTATTATTTTGTATTTTACTGACTCTAATTATTTAAATATTTTTTTTAATTTTGAAATTCATGTTCTTTAATATTACCTTCTATCATGTTATTTGAAATGAGATGTTATTCATTTCATTTTTTATAAGCCCTGCATATGTGCTTTAAAAATAATGTGGATTTTCATGAGGTAGTTGTAGTGCCCCTTGGCTCAGTGGTAAACAAACCACCCACCCTGCAGAAGACACAGGAGGTTTGAGTTCGATCTCTGGGTCAGGAGGGTGTCTTGGAGGAGGAAATGGCAAATCACTCCAGTATTCTTGCCTGGGAAATCCCATGGACAGAGGAGCCTGGTAGGCGACAGTCATGAGATAGCAAGAGTCAGACATGACTGAGTGAACATGTACATAGATATCTGTGCAAACAAGCTCTAATAAATTTGTTGAGATATTTTCTTTATTTTACATACATCACACATATACATATTTTTATGATTGCATATACAGAGATAATTAGAAATGATATAGTTATATACAATAGGATATATACACACAGATATATGTCTGTTGCTCCAATAAATCATCACGTATGTATCTGAATATATGAGTGTGTATGTAGGTGTGTGTGTGTGTGTGTATATATGCATATATATATGTCATTCCAGTAAATACTTATACAAGTGTTTTCATATTTCTGAGTACAGTTTTTGTGACAAATTTGTTTTTATTTGTTAGAAAGAGAGGAAATAGGATTCTGAAGGACTTGGTTTATATATTTTTGTGTATATGTATTTATTCATTTATTTACTATAATTTTAAGTAACTGAAAGTCTGAGGTTGCCACTGACTGATAAGGAAGACTACAGGTCAGTTAGTTTGGGTGGCAATGAGGCATATATTTTAATTTAATACATTTCAATTTAGGATGGCGTTGAAATTTGAATTTGAGATATGAACTAAAAATCCAAGTGGAAATGCAAAGCGGGTTGCATTCTGATGGAGAAATGAATGTGGGAGTTATTTTGTGTTTTTCAACATGAAATTGATTGAGAAAGTTAAAATCTTTCCCAGTGCTTTGCTTAAGATTATTATCTCCATTCATTGGAAAACTTTAGCCCCCTTTGCTGACTTATTTTTTTTCCCATAACACTCATTACATTTTAATGTACAAATACTTATTTTTCAATTTTGCTTAGCAATCTTCCCTAATAAAATAAAAGTTCTAATGGATATTTATCTTTATTTTTGTTAAAAAACTATTTTAAGTAAGCAATACATAGTGCCTAGCACATATTAGGTACCTAATAAATACTTTGTTGACTGAGTAAATGAATTGTGCATTACTTATATTTCTGCCCTCTTATAGTTTCTCTTACTTCACGTCAATTAAACCATACTTAAAAGAGAAGGGAATGACAACTGACTCCAGTATGCTTACAGCCCACCCAGTATGCTTGGAGAATTCTATGGACATAGGAGCCTGGAGGGCTAGAGTCCATGGGGTCACAAACAGTCAGACATGACTGAGTGACTAATGTACACACACACACACACACAAAGACATCCCCCCTTCCTAAATTTATAGCTGTTTTACATCATACAGTTTTACTCGGGGAATCTAAATTTTTATTTTGAGCTCCTTGCTGTTCCATTGTTTTTTATTTTTTAAATTAGTACCTTTACTTTATTGATACTTATTTTGATTTTTTTAAAAATTCAGTCTGAATTACTGGCCTAACAATTTTGAGTTTTTCTGATGTTGAAATATTTCCCTCAGAAGCCATGATTTTGCCTCTAATCTATAGTTAAATGAAATCTCACAAGCTTTTAAATGAACATAACACATTTATGACCTTAATTTTTAAATATTTTTTTATTTCTCTGATTATTTCTCCTTTTCTTCCATGAATAATTTTGGAGTTTATTTCTCTAGGTTTCAGATATAGTTGGACTTTTATTTTAAATTTGAATACATTTTTTCAGAGAACATAATGAATAATAATTAAATTCATGTTGTTTTTCCTTAACAAATCACAGAGGCATACCAACTGTTCAGTCCCTAATACAACACTGTGCAATAGGTACGGTGGATAAAATTAAATTATTGTTAATGAAACTGTGGATTCAGAAAGTTAGGGAATACTAATGAACATGATTATGACTTAAGTGCTGTTATTTTCACTTTAAATTTGGATTTTTCTTTCTTCCAAGTATAAAAAGAATAGTTCAAATGTTAACAGTTTTCTTTCTTGCTTACATAGAGAAAACATGATTGGTTGACATATGTTCTAACATGCAGTATTTTAATGCAAATACATACAGATAGGTTCATATTATCAATCTTATGTTCAGTGTTAATAAATGCTCCCCTGATCATAGTGCCTCATGGTCTTTTAATGTTCTTCGGCAAGAGAGCATGACTCTGAACTATTAGAATCCCATTTGATTTGAAATTTTGAGCTACAAGTGAATTAGGTACCTAATAAATACTTTGTTGACTGAGTAAATGAATTGTGCATTACTTATATTTCTGCCCTCTTATAGTTTCTCTTACTTCACGTCAATTAAACCATACTTAAAAGAGAAGGGAATGACAACTGACTCCAGTATGCTTACAGCCCACCCAGTATGCTTGGAGAATTCTATGGACATAGGAGCCTGGAGGGCTAGAGTCCATGGGGTCACAAACAGTCAGACATGACTGAGTGACTAATGTACACACACACACACACACACACAAAGACATCCCCCCTTCCTAAATTTATAGCTGTTTTACATCATACAGTTTTACTCGGGGAATCTAAATTTTTATTTTGAGCTCCTTGCTGTTCCATTGTTTTTTATTTTTTAAATTAGTACCTTTACTTTATTGATACTTATTTTGATTTTTTTAAAAATTCAGTCTGAATTACTGGCCTAACAATTTTGAGTTTTTCTGATGTTGAAATATTTCCCTCAGAAGCCATGATTTTGCCTCTAATCTATAGTTAAATGAAATCTCACAAGCTTTTAAATGAACATAACACATTTATGACCTTAATTTTTAAATATTTTTTTATTTCTCTGATTATTTCTCCTTTTCTTCCATGAATAATTTTGGAGTTTATTTCTCTAGGTTTCAGATATAGTTGGACTTTTATTTTAAATTTGAATACATTTTTTCAGAGAACATAATGAATAATAATTAAATTCATGTTGTTTTTCCTTAACAAATCACAGAGGCATACCAACTGTTCAGTCCCTAATACAACACTGTGCAATAGGTACGGTGGATAAAATTAAATTATTGTTAATGAAACTGTGGATTCAGAAAGTTAGGGAATACTAATGAACATGATTATGACTTAAGTGCTGTTATTTTCACTTTAAATTTGGATTTTTCTTTCTTCCAAGTATAAAAAGAATAGTTCAAATGTTAACAGTTTTCTTTCTTGCTTACATAGAGAAAACATGATTGGTTGACATATGTTCTAACATGCAGTATTTTAATGCAAATACATACAGATAGGTTCATATTATCAATCTTATGTTCAGTGTTAATAAATGCTCCCCCTGCACCCCACCCCCCCGCACCTCATAGTGCCTCATGGTCTTTTAATGTTCTTCGGCAAGAGAGCATGACTCTGAACTATTAGAATCCCACGCTGTATTGCACTTATTATGAGTTACTCTTATTGAAATTAACTGAAGCATGAGAAAAGTTTTTATTTATGTAACTATAATTATTTCCAACTTCATAACTGTTAAGATATTTTAAATATCTTTCAAAGAATTTGGACATTTATAAATGATAGACTTTTAGGCTTTTTAAGCAAGAAACTCTTAGAGCAAGAACTTATTTTCAGTCACTCTCGAGTACATTTCTGTTCTATCATCTGTAGATATCACCATCAGAATTTTATTGGTTCTCTAAAATACTGAACATTTTAATGCCAAATCACCTAAGTAAGGTAAAATAATTTTGACTGCCTTTGGAAAGTTTTCTTATGTGGATATTGTGGGATCTTAGAAAGAATACAAGTATGTTATAGTCAAATATATATTGATTTTTTTGGTTCAGGCATTGACTTTAGCATGTGACTTTACCAATGTGATTAGATGACCTTAAGCTTTATTTACTCATAGACAGGGTTTATTTTGAGAATGAAATGGCAACCCACTCCAATATTCTTGCCTGGGAAAAATCCCATGAGTAGAGGAGCCTGGCCAGCTACAATCCATGGGATCACAAGAGTCAGACATGACATAGCAATTAAACAAGATTTATTTACTTTAATTTAGCTTTAATTACTTAAGGTAAGATTTCTAAGTTAACTAAGATAAGCATTTATAATAAGTATTGAAATGAGAACAACACCTCCAACAATAGAATTGTTGTTACCTTTTGCTTTACAAAGCCATCTTGATCTTGGCATTACCACATGCCACTCAATGTATAGCATAGGAGATAGGGATAAAATAACAGGAGTACCAGCTAATTTCCAGTGCCAACCTACAGTTCCAGTCATCTTGTGACTGGTAGTCATTAGAATTTCATCTTTTTGTCTTATGTTTGGTTCCCAGTTAAAATGCAGTTAAACAGAGAACGTTAAGCCATTATATATCGTTCATGCAATTGTGTGAAGCCAAAAAGGAGAAAGCTATTTTGAGGAGGAAGTAAACCTCTTTGCATCTTAATGCCTCCAAGCTGGAACATTAGTATAATTAAACATCACTTTGGGAAAGCTTTTGAACTATTAGAATCCCACGCTGTATTGCACTTATTATGAGTTACTCTTATTGAAATTAACTGAAGCATGAGAAAAGTTTTTATTTATGTAACTATAATTATTTCCAACTTCATAACTGTTAAGATATTTTAAATATCTTTCAAAGAATTTGGACATTTATAAATGATAGACTTTTAGGCTTTTTAAGCAAGAAACTCTTAGAGCAAGAACTTATTTTCAGTCACTCTCGAGTACATTTCTGTTCTATCATCTGTAGATATCACCATCAGAATTTTATTGGTTCTCTAAAATACTGAACATTTTAATGCCAAATCACCTAAGTAAGGTAAAATAATTTTGACTGCCTTTGGAAAGTTTTCTTATGTGGATATTGTGGGATCTTAGAAAGAATACAAGTATGTTATAGTCAAATATATATTGATTTTTTTGGTTCAGGCATTGACTTTAGCATGTGACTTTACCAATGTGATTAGATGACCTTAAGCTTTATTTACTCATAGACAGGGTTTATTTTGAGAATGAAATGGCAACCCACTCCAATATTCTTGCCTGGGAAAAATCCCATGAGTAGAGGAGCCTGGCCAGCTACAATCCATGGGATCACAAGAGTCAGACATGACATAGCAATTAAACAAGATTTATTTACTTTAATTTAGCTTTAATTACTTAAGGTAAGATTTCTAAGTTAACTAAGATAAGCATTTATAATAAGTATTGAAATGAGAACAACACCTCCAACAATAGAATTGTTGTTACCTTTTGCTTTACAAAGCCATCTTGATCTTGGCATTACCACATGCCACTCAATGTATAGCATAGGAGATAGGGATAAAATAACAGGAGTACCAGCTAATTTCCAGTGCCAACCTACAGTTCCAGTCATCTTGTGACTGGTAGTCATTAGAATTTCATCTTTTTGTCTTATGTTTGGTTCCCAGTTAAAATGCAGTTAAACAGAGAAGGTTAAGCTATTATAAATCGTTTATGCAATTGTGTGAAGGCAAAAAAAGGAGAAAGCTATTTTTGAGGAGGAAGTAAACCTCTTTGCATCTTAATGCCTCCAAGCTGGAACATTAGTATAATTAAACATCACTGATGATGTCAAAGACTTTTTTCGGTCCTAAATTATAAGAAGCTTATTATGAGAAAAATTTTGACAGAAAACTTTACAACAAATAATGACCCTGTAAATGGAAAAGCACTGAAAAATGTAACCTTAATAAAAGCTACATATGGGTGCTAAGTCATGTCTGACTCTTTGTGACCCTAGGACTGTAGCTCACCAGGTTCCTCTGACAAATGAAATTTTCCAGGCAAGTATACTGGACTGGGTGGCCATGTCCTCCTCAAGGAGATCTACCGACCCAGGGATTAAACTTGTGTCACTTATGTCTCCTGCATTGGCAGGCAGGTTCTTTACCAGTAGTATCACCAGTACCAGCCCCCAATACAAGATGTATTTGACATCAGAACTACATCATATGGCTTCCCTGGTGGTTCAATGGGTAAAGAGTCCACCTTGCAGTGCACGAGGCACTGGTTTGATCCCTGGCCTGGGATGATCCTACGTGCCGTGGAGTGACTAGAACAGTGTGTTTAATTATGAGTTAGCCTCTGGAGCACATGTGCCCCAGAGTCGGTGCTCAGCAGTGGGAGAGGCAGCTGCAATGGGAGGCCAGAGAATATAGATGGATGAAAATAAATATATAGAAAACCAATAAGAGAGGCCAAAATTTAAAAAATAAATAAACAAAACTACATCATAGAAAAGAGTGCAAGAATCATATCAATATGTGATTTGTTATAGCAACGTCACTGTGATATGGAAAAAGTTGCTCCTAAAGTGAGGTTCAGATGTCAAAATATGACAGTTATCCTTTAGGACCGTAAAAGAACAAAGTATTTTGATTCGTGTGGATGGAATGTCCCACAACCAGGGACCAAGGATGGGAAGAAGTCAGGAAAGAGAACAAGCAAAATATGTAGTCATTTCTGGAAGAAAATCTTGCTATTGGAGGAACTGAAAGACTTTCTGTTTGGCACCAAATGTAAAAGAAGCAGCAAGAGAACATAAACAGAGAAGGTTAAGCTATTATAAATCGTTTATGCAATTGTGTGAAGGCAAAAAGGAGAAAGCTATTTTTGAGGAGGAAGTAAACCTCTTTGCATCTTAATGCCTCCAAGCTGGAACATTAGTATAATTAAACATCACTGATGATGTCAAAGACTTTTTTCGGTCCTAAATTATAAGAAGCTTATTATGAGAAAAATTTTGACAGAAAACTTTACAACAAATAATGACCCTGTAAATGGAAAAGCACTGAAAAATGTAACCTTAATAAAAGCTACATATGGGTGCTAAGTCATGTCTGACTCTTTGTGACCCTAGGACTGTAGCTCACCAGGTTCCTCTGACAAATGAAATTTTCCAGGCAAGTATACTGGACTGGGTGGCCATGTCCTCCTCAAGGAGATCTACCGACCCAGGGATTAAACTTGTGTCACTTATGTCTCCTGCATTGGCAGGCAGGTTCTTTACCAGTAGTATCACCAGTACCAGCCCCCAATACAAGATGTATTTGACATCAGAACTACATCATATGGCTTCCCTGGTGGTTCAATGGGTAAAGAGTCCACCTTGCAGTGCACGAGGCACTGGTTTGATCCCTGGCCTGGGATGATCCTACGTGCCGTGGAGTGACTAGAACAGTGTGTTTAATTATGAGTTAGCCTCTGGAGCACATGTGCCCCAGAGTCGGTGCTCAGCAGTGGGAGAGGCAGCTGCAATGGGAGGCCAGAGAATATAGATGGATGAAAATAAATATATAGAAAACCAATAAGAGAGGCCAAAATTTAAAAAATAAATAAACAAAACTACATCATAGAAAAGAGTGCAAGAATCATATCAATATGTGATTTGTTATAGCAACGTCACTGTGATATGGAAAAAGTTGCTCCTAAAGTGAGGTTCAGATGTCAAAATATGACAGTTATCCTTTAGGACCGTAAAAGAACAAAGTATTTTGATTCGTGTGGATGGAATGTCCCACAACCAGGGACCAAGGATGGGAAGAAGTCAGGAAAGAGAACAAGCAAAATATGTAGTCATTTCTGGAAGAAAATCTTGCTATTGGAGGAACTGAAAGACTTTCTGTTTGGCACCAAATGTAAAAGAAGCAGCAAGAGAACATAAATGCTTGTGTGTGTTTATGTAGATGTGGGAGTGCTTTATCAGAAAACTAGAGAGATGATGGGCCAGGGTATAGAAAGGAAATGGGGCTTATGGTTTGTTGTTATTAAATCAAAAAGTCACTTGTTCAGTCAGTGGGGATCCTAAAATGTATATTTGGCATCCATATGCATAGTTTAATTATAATGATACTATTACTATCTTAATAATATTAGTAGTTGTAGCATTACTGAGTTGATCAAAAAAAGCATACATAATTTTGCACCACTCATATTGTGAAGCAGAAACTTGATCGTATCTTAGAAATATTCTATGTTCTCCTCTTCTTACACTACTCAGTAAAAATCACTGAGTTTTCTTTAGAATATTTTAATTTGACTTATATTTTCAATATATAAATATATGAATATTCATCTCTGTGAATTTCATATAGTTGTATATTGCATGAATACTTGCTCCTTTCCCTTAACGTTATGTTTTTGAGTTTCAACCACAGTGATACACAGTGATAACTATAGCTTATTTATGTCTTTGCTATATACTATTACACTATATGAATACACCAGGATTTATTTATTCATTCTAAACTTGAAGAACTCTTGTATTGCTTTCAGTTTTAAGTTATTTCTCTTTTTTTTTTAACCATTTTTTAGACTGAAGCATAGTTAATTTATGGTGATGTGTTTCAGATACACAGGAAACTGATTCAAGTGTATATATATATATATATATGTGTGTGTGTGTGTGTGTGTGTGTGTGTGTGTGTATGTATATACACACATACATATATATATATTCTTTTTTCAGATTCTTTTCCATTGTAGGTAATTATAAGGTATTGAATATGGTTTCCTGTGCTATACAGTAGGTCCTTGTTGTTTATCTATCTATAGTAGTTTGTATCTGCTAATCCAAAACTCCTAATTTTATCCTCCCTCCATTTTTTCCCCTTTGGTAACCATAAATTAGCTTTCTATATCCGTGAGTCTATTTCTGTTTTCTAAATACATCCATTTGTACTATTTGTTTAGATTCCACACATAAATGATATCATATGATATTTGTTTTTTTCTGTCTGTTTTGCTCCAATGTGATCATCTCTAGGTCCATCTATAACATCATACACTATGTAAAGGAATAAATTCTTTTGGCTATATATTTGTCTTTCAAATGACACTTCTTTCTCTCTTGATCCTACCTTTTTAAGTAAGAAAATCTAATCAAGAAGAGCTAAACATTTTCTTTACTATATGTGATCAGAGAGAAGTTAGGACTTGCATCACATTATTGGTAAAACTTCAAAATTTTGAATGCTGACATCCTGTTCCTGTGTTATGATAGCTGAGTTTTTGCAGTTTTCTTGTTTAAATTGAGTTATACCTAGTATCTTCCAAAAAATCTTATATTTTTCCTAGAAGTTATATTAAAGTAGGATTTGTGTTGTTTTCAAATAAAAACAAGTTCTATCAAAAACAAAGAGCAAACAGAAAATATTTGTATAAAATATAAATAAGTCTTTATATAAAGAACATTTGATGATAAAATAGACTTAATAGTAGGCCCACAGAAGAGAAGGTTTCTTAATATGATAAATATTTAAATGCTTTGAATATATCAAGTTATATGGGAATAAGAGTATGGAAAGAGGCAAGATAGATGAATTGAAAGATGAATATTTACTAAATTTGCAAGTATTCTGGGTTGTCTTGAGTTTGATGCTTGTTAAATTTTAAAAAATCAATTATTTTAAAATGCTTTCAATGTGTTTACATTGTAATTCCCTGCTAAGAATGTTGGGACTCTAAAAATATGAAAAAAATACAGAAAATAAGATTAAGCTGTACAAATACAGGTTAATTATATTTAGGGGATTATAATATGAAACAGAGATTCGGATTACATGAGAGGAAATTGTTTGGAAAACAGTGATGTCAGAATGTTTTCCCTAAAGGATGATATGTAGTATAGACAATCACATGACACTACTGTGCCAACTATGGCCATTAGTTGGAGGAATAGCAAGAGCGACCATGGAGAGCTAATATGGTATTAATTTCCTGTGCTATACAGTAGGTCCTTGTTGTTTATCTATCTATAGTAGTTTGTATCTGCTAATCCAAAACTCCTAATTTTATCCTCCCTCCATTTTTTCCCCTTTGGTAACCATAAATTAGCTTTCTATATCCGTGAGTCTATTTCTGTTTTCTAAATACATCCATTTGTACTATTTGTTTAGATTCCACACATAAATGATATCATATGATATTTGTTTTTTTCTGTCTGTTTTGCTCCAATGTGATCATCTCTAGGTCCATCTATAACATCATACACTATGTAAAGGAATAAATTCTTTTGGCTATATATTTGTCTTTCAAATGACACTTCTTTCTCTCTTGATCCTACCTTTTTAAGTAAGAAAATCTAATCAAGAAGAGCTAAACATTTTCTTTACTATATGTGATCAGAGAGAAGTTAGGACTTGCATCACATTATTGGTAAAACTTCAAAATTTTGAATGCTGACATCCTGTTCCTGTGTTATGATAGCTGAGTTTTTGCAGTTTTCTTGTTTAAATTGAGTTATACCTAGTATCTTCCAAAAAATCTTATATTTTTCCTAGAAGTTATATTAAAGTAGGATTTGTGTTGTTTTCAAATAAAAACAAGTTCTATCAAAAACAAAGAGCAAACAGAAAATATTTGTATAAAATATAAATAAGTCTTTATATAAAGAACATTTGATGATAAAATAGACTTAATAGTAGGCCCACAGAAGAGAAGGTTTCTTAATATGATAAATATTTAAATGCTTTGAATATATCAAGTTATATGGGAATAAGAGTATGGAAAGAGGCAAGATAGATGAATTGAAAGATGAATATTTACTAAATTTGCAAGTATTCTGGGTTGTCTTGAGTTTGATGCTTGTTAAATTTTAAAAAATCAATTATTTTAAAATGCTTTCAATGTGTTTACATTGTAATTCCCTGCTAAGAATGTTGGGACTCTAAAAATATGAAAAAAATACAGAAAATAAGATTAAGCTGTACAAATACAGGTTAATTATATTTAGGGGATTATAATATGAAACAGAGATTCGGATTACATGAGAGGAAATTGTTTGGAAAACAGTGATGTCAGAATGTTTTCCCTAAAGGATGATATGTAGTATAGACAATCACATGACACTACTGTGCCAACTATGGCCATTAGTTGGAGGAATAGCAAGAGCGACCATGGAGAGCACACTCAGAAAAGCAAAGAAATGGTTTGCTTTAATAAATGGGCAAGTAGTCGTAAACAATAATAATATTGTTATTATTTAGCATCATTCCTCTGAGAGCATTATATAGCATCATAGTCATTCATAATACTTTATTTAACTTTTTATAAGAAAAAAGTGGTCAACTTCATTCTGTGAAAATACAAATGTGGCCTTTTTATATGCTGATAAAGCTATCTTCACTATATTATATTGCTTCCAATGACAAGACAAAATGAAAAAAAGAGTGTTATTAGTAACAAAGTCACAGAATATCAGTTATTAGTATATTATGTAAGATCAAGAATGAAGTTCAATAATAAAAGGAGTCTTACTTATACTTGTGGTTTACCTTAAAAAGTGAATCAACCCTGTCTTAATTCAATAAATATTTAAGACTAGCTCTTAAAAGAAGAAAGATACAATATAAATCAAATATTGAGATGCTTTAAATTTAAAAGATAAGCATGCATAGTGAAAAAAAACTGTTTTATTAAATGGCTAAAGTAACAAGAAGAAACCTGTATTAAAGATATGTTTACTGGTAGAAACCTGAAACATTATATGTGGAGAGAAATGTGTGTGTGTGTTTGTGTGTGAACTGTGAACCTGATTCGACAATGGTGGGCAGGAAGAGTTGATGTATTTTAATTGGTAAGAAATACCCTTTCTGCTTTAAAAATAGCAAATTGAATGTGAGCTATAAAATTTGTATGTTAAACATGATTGTCAACAGTGTATTGCTTTGAGGCTAACAAACAATGGGAAGCATTTTTGAAGTACAGATCAGATATAGCCACATCTCTCTCATTCTATGATATAGGACATGATTATTTATATGATTCATAATCATAGAAGACATGATTATTTCTAGGTTACCCTTTAGTTTATGCTCTGAGACATGCTGTGACTTTTATCTTTGTTTTCTTTCCTAATATCTAAGAAAATATGTTTTAGTGCAAAATAGAGTCCATCTAGATGGGACTATAAGGGGGATGGAGGAGGCAAGGGGCCAGGGACATACATATGACTAATTTGGGATTATACATATCTGTAAACAACAAAACTATGTAAAAATAAAAAGTAAAATAATTTTAAAAATTTTTAAAAATAGAGTCCATCTAGTAACTGCTTGTATCATAAAGGAGTAGCGTTTTGGTCCTTCTTGATTACTTTTTTTTTTTTTTAAGATTTATTTTTTTTATCTATTTTGGCAGGGGTAGGGAGGGAGGAGGGTGGGCAAGCCACTTCCACTGGTCTTTCATTTGTCTAGTTTCATCCATCTTTGTTCTTTGGCCCGTGTGGGCCTCCCATCCAGGTGGCATCTGTTGTCGCAGAGCACCGGCTCTGGGCGCATGCGCTCCAGAGCTCCGGCTCGGTAATTGGACACATCAGTCCAGCCGCTCCGTGGCATGTGGGATCCTCCCAGGCCAGGGATCTAACCGGTGCCCCTTGCACTGCAAGGCGGTGTCTTTACCCACTGGACCACCAGGGAAGCCCTCTTGATTACTTTATGTTGCCATATATATATTCATCTTTTAGCAGTCTTGATTCAATTGCTTCTAAATTTAGAAGGGTATTTCCCCACCAAACTTGTAACATTAATTTTATTTTTTTCACTTTTGGGTATGCTGTTTAAAGTTATCACATTTGTAATTTATGTTGTTGTAGGAATAAAGTGAAGTTCTCATTCTTTTTCAAAACTGGTAGTATACAAAATGATGTGATACTAACAAAACCATGTCTTTGACCCATTCTTCTTATCAGAGTAAAGTAAAACCAAAAAAAGAGGAAATGACAGATACGGGTAAATGATACAGCTGCAGTTTCCTTAATCACATGGAAGTCATTGCCCCTTTTCTGGCTTTTTGACTTTCTCTGCCTCCTTAGATGTGTAGTTTGTAACTTACTTTTCACTTAAATTTTAGCAGTAAGGATCTTTAATTAGTAGAAAAAAAATCCTTGGAATTCTAAAGAGGATCAAATAGAGAAAATATTTAAGAAAATGAAACACTACTTTGCTGGAGTAATATTTACTTGAATTAATAAAAAAGTTATGAGTGACTGTATTAATGGATTTAAGGTCCTGCGTTTTAAGAACTGGCTTTAGGGAATGTGACCATGAAGTTTGTCACTCAAGGAGGGACACTATCGGGAGTGAAATATGTTGTTACTTTGAACCTGAGAACTTTCTATCCAGAAAACTGAAATACATGGTTCCTCTTTCTTTATGGGATAGCCTTGACCTTGAAAGCTTGAAAGGGAGTCACTTGTTCTCAGTACACAACACAATGCCCCGTGGAGTAGAAAGTACTTAAACATTTGTCAAAAAAATGTTAATGAACATTCCCACAGGATTCAGCAATTCTATGCATATCCACAGTAACTGAAAGCAAAGATTCAGACAGGTTTTATATACCTGTGATCATAGCAGCATTATTCACTATAGTCAGAGGTGGGAGTAACCTAGGTTTTATGGACTGCAGGCTTGGTTCCTCCCCAAATGACGTGCATCAAAACCTTAACCCTCCATGAGGCTGTATTTGAAGATGAATCCTCTAAGGAAGATGATTAAGGTCAACAGAAGCTGTAAGGGTGGGAGCCTGATTCAGTAGGATTTGTATACTGAGAGAGGGACAGAGGGAAAAAAAGCCTTCTTTTTTCCCTATTCTTAACCTGAGGAAAGGCCATGTGAGGCATAGCAAGAAGGTAATCACCTATAAACCAGGAAGAGACTTCTCTTCAGAAACTGAATAGGCCAGCACCTTGATCTCAGAACTCTATCTTCTAGAACTGTGAAAAAAATAAATTTGTGTGTGTTCATCTACAGATATTTAAGATTTCTAAGATATTCACTAATGGCAGCTCAAAGAGACTAGTCCAGATTTGGGGTATTTGAAGAAGTAGATGCTTTAACAAATACCTTAAAAAGTGGAGATGGCTTTGAACAGATTGATGGGCTGAGAACAGAAGAGTTTTAAGGCACCTGTTAGAAAAAACTTAGATTACCTTGAAGGGGCTGTTCATAGAAATATGAACACTAAAGGCAATTCTGTTGAAGGTCGTAGGGGAAAAAAGAGAAGAGCCCTAGAAAAAAACCCTGTAATTTTAGACAATACATGTATCATCATGAAGAAATACGAACATTAAAGGTCATTTTGGTGAGGTTTCAAATAGAAGCAAGGAATAGGTTATTGGAAGCTGGAGGAAAGGTGATCCTTGAAATAAATTGGCAATGAACTTGGCCAAATTTTGTTCTAGTATTGTATAGAAGGTAAAACTTGCAGAAAAAGGAGATTGGATATTTAGCTAAGCCTGTTTCTAACCAAAGGGTCAGAGGAACAACTTGGTTCTTCCTTACAGTTTATAGGGGAAAAAAAGTGAAAAGAGAACAATAAATTGAAGGAATTACTTGTGAAAAGGAACCAGAACATAAAGATTTGAAAATTTCTTTATCTATCATAGCTATAAAAATGAAAAAGTGTGTTATGAGAATATTAGGAGTGTGACTGAGTAACTATTTGATAAGGATATTTGTATGAATGTAAACTGGAAATTTAATCAGCTCCATTAGTAGAAACTAGGCATAGAAATGGGATTATACCAGGGAGTAGAGGAAAGAGAGAATGGAACAAAATGAAGGAAGGTCGGTAACATACTTTATCCTTCAGACAAGGAAAGAATGATCCCAAAAGTGATTCAGAGATCTATAGGACTGTTACTACCATTGCAGGCCCAGGGAGCAAGGCTGCTTCACTCTCAACTTCAGAGGGCAAGGCCCTTGAGGGCAGTTTGAAAAGAGGGTCTGCCCTGAAGAGTACTGAGGGATATTGTTGCTGCCCCTAGGGGCCTTGAGTACAGAGCATGAAACCAAAAAAATTATTCTCGAGCCTTACAATCAGATGGATCTTAATCAAATAAATCTTAATGGACCTTAATCCTAAAAGTTGTAAGTGATCCATTTGAAGGATTGTCACCTGATTAGAGAGGTGAGCATTCCCTTTGCTGTAAGGAGGGCGGACAGTCAGTTCCCTGCATAGGGACGAGTTACATTGCAAGAGCAGGTTTATAAGTTCAGTTTGTTTGTAAGTTCAACAAAGTTGGCTGGATACCCAACTATTACAAGGCAATTCTGTTGAAGGTCGTAGGGGAAAAAAGAGAAGAGCCCTAGAAAAAAACCCTGTAATTTTAGACAATACATGTATCATCATGAAGAAATACGAACATTAAAGGTCATTTTGGTGAGGTTTCAAATAGAAGCAAGGAATAGGTTATTGGAAGCTGGAGGAAAGGTGATCCTTGAAATAAATTGGCAATGAACTTGGCCAAATTTTGTTCTAGTATTGTATAGAAGGTAAAACTTGCAGAAAAAGGAGATTGGATATTTAGCTAAGCCTGTTTCTAACCAAAGGGTCAGAGGAACAACTTGGTTCTTCCTTACAGTTTATAGGGGAAAAAAAGTGAAAAGAGAACAATAAATTGAAGGAATTACTTGTGAAAAGGAACCAGAACATAAAGATTTGAAAATTTCTTTATCTATCATAGCTATAAAAATGAAAAAGTGTGTTATGAGAATATTAGGAGTGTGACTGAGTAACTATTTGATAAGGATATTTGTATGAATGTAAACTGGAAATTTAATCAGCTCCATTAGTAGAAACTAGGCATAGAAATGGGATTATACCAGGGAGTAGAGGAAAGAGAGAATGGAACAAAATGAAGGAAGGTCGGTAACATACTTTATCCTTCAGACAAGGAAAGAATGATCCCAAAAGTGATTCAGAGATCTATAGGACTGTTACTACCATTGCAGGCCCAGGGAGCAAGGCTGCTTCACTCTCAACTTCAGAGGGCAAGGCCCTTGAGGGCAGTTTGAAAAGAGGGTCTGCCCTGAAGAGTACTGAGGGATATTGTTGCTGCCCCTAGGGGCCTTGAGTACAGAGCATGAAACCAAAAAAATTATTCTCGAGCCTTACAATCAGATGGATCTTAATCAAATAAATCTTAATGGACCTTAATCCTAAAAGTTGTAAGTGATCCATTTGAAGGATTGTCACCTGATTAGAGAGGTGAGCATTCCCTTTGCTGTAAGGAGGGCGGACAGTCAGTTCCCTGCATAGGGACGAGTTACATTGCAAGAGCAGGTTTATAAGTTCAGTTTGTTTGTAAGTTCAACAAAGTTGGCTGGATACCCAACTATTACAAGGGGCTATCTAGTTGGTACTATAGTGAATTTATAATACTTTTCACACAATAGATAAAAATAAACAAAACCATTTTTGATTTTACAGTACATTACTTTGAAAAGTACACACGTACAGTACAACTGGCATACAGAGGCTGGCATCGAGTGAATAGGCAAGAAGTGTTCCTGACTGGAGCCTGGAAGTAAGTGGGAGATAATAGAGCTGAAGGATCCTCAGCAATAGGAAACAGGGCAAGCTGCAATTTCACTCATGCCTGACACTGATGGCAAAGATTCTGGTTCCTTGCTGGAACCAGGTACATGCTCGCGTCTTTGAAAGTTCACAACTGTAATGTTCATATGTAGGGGACTTACAGAATTGAGGGCAGACATTCTCTTTTGACTTTGCAATGTACTCAGTCTGTGGATTGCTGAGAAAAATGAACAGATTATCCTTAAAGAAAACATTTTTTTTTTCTTCAAATGGAATTTAACTTGATAGGTTTTAGACTTGCATAGCATCCTTTTCTTCCTGAACTGTCCCAGATTCAAAGAACTTTATGACTTGTCTCTCTCGTCTTATTGTTAATAAATACAAGTCACATGTTCATGCCTCATGTCCATAAGACAGAGGGGGCAAGCAAGCCATGTGCCTGGAAAATGGAGAAATAAAAACTGGAGAAGAGCACTAATCAGTAACTCATTGGGCTTGGAAGGAAAGGAGATAAACTTGTGAGTTTATCCATCATACTGCACTGATCAACCCTATCAATCCATCCCATTTAAATGAATGATTAATATGCATGATCTTACAGATAAAGAAATAGAGCCTCTACAAGGTTATATAATTGAAAAGATCACAAAGCTGCGGCAGTTTGTTAAGTACTGTCAGGTAACGTCTTAACTCCACTGGCTCATTATATATTGCTGCCAACTCACTCCAAGTAATTATAATCTCTTTGCAACCTAGCAAGTAACCTCTGAACCATGTTCATTAGCATCATAGTGTATCCCCTCCACACTTTTAAAACATGCATGTGTGTGACATTAAGGCTCTCCAGTATTCTTTCCTGGGAAATCTCATAGATGAAGGAAACTGATAGGCTACAGTCCATAGGATCACAAAGAGTCAGACACAACTGAGCACATATGTACTAGGTAATCTTGTGGTTTAAAACCATTTAATATACCTATGGCCGATTCATACTGAGGTATGGCAAAACACATCACACTATTGTAAAGTAATTATCCTCCAATTAAAATAAAGTAAAAAAAAATGATTGACTTAGCAATATTTTAGGACTGAGGCTAGTAGCCTGCATGAACTGTACTTTGACGGCCTTCTAAACTTCATGTTATGTAACTTACTTTTTCCATTCAGCGATTTCCTTTTAGTTTCTTAAATATGTCATAATCTCATAACAGAGTATTTACATCTGATGCTAATATTCTCAATACAAGTTTTCTTGCTCTTTTTTTGCTCATTTAGTTTTCTTCTCATCCTTCAGATTTCATGTCAAGGATTTTGCTTTCAAAGTGATTCTATTGTGTATCTACATAAGTTTATTTCTTTTCTGATCCTCTTCCCAGGTTCAAAGAACTTTATGACTTGTCTCTCTCGTCTTATTGTTAATAAATACAAGTCACATGTTCATGCCTCATGTCCATAAGACAGAGGGGGCAAGCAAGCCATGTGCCTGGAAAATGGAGAAATCAAAACTGGAGAAGAGCACTAATCAGTAACTCATTGGGCTTGGAAGGAAAGGAGATAAACTTGTGAGTTTATCCATCATACTGCACTGATCAACCCTATCAATCCATCCCATTTAAATGAATGATTAATATGCATGATCTTACAGATAAAGAAATAGAGCCTCTACAAGGTTATATAATTGAAAAGATCACAAAGCTGCGGCAGTTTGTTAAGTACTGTCAGGTAACGTCTTAACTCCACTGGCTCATTATATATTGCTGCCAACTCACTCCAAGTAATTATAATCTCTTTGCAACCTAGCAAGTAACCTCTGAACCATGTTCATTAGCATCATAGTGTATCCCCTCCACACTTTTAAAACATGCATGTGTGTGACATTAAGGCTCTCCAGTATTCTTTCCTGGGAAATCTCATAGATGAAGGAAACTGATAGGCTACAGTCCATAGGATCACAAAGAGTCAGACACAACTGAGCACATATGTACTAGGTAATCTTGTGGTTTAAAACCATTTAATATACCTATGGCCGATTCATACTGAGGTATGGCAAAACACATCACACTATTGTAAAGTAATTATCCTCCAATTAAAATAAAGTAAAAAAAAATGATTGACTTAGCAATATTTTAGGACTGAGGCTAGTAGCCTGCATGAACTGTACTTTGACGGCCTTCTAAACTTCATGTTATGTAACTTACTTTTTCCATTCAGCGATTTCCTTTTAGTTTCTTAAATATGTCATAATCTCAT
This sequence comes from Tragulus kanchil, assembly GCA_022376925.1. NCBI lineage: Eukaryota > Metazoa > Chordata > Mammalia > Artiodactyla > Tragulidae > Tragulus > Tragulus kanchil. Next base: position 235,027,979 of record JAIOJX010000004.1, on the reverse strand, counting down.
AACAGAGTATTTACATCTGATGCTAATATTCTCAATACAAGTTTTCTTGCTCTTTTTTTGCTCATTTAGTTTTCTTCTCATCCTTCAGATTTCATGTCAAGGATTGCTTTCAAAGGCATCTTATCTGATCCTCTTCCCAGGTTAGATTAGATTCTATTGTGTATCTACATAAGTTTATTTGTTTTGTGTTTTTCCTTTTACTATGTTATCTCTCTCACTTGCTAGATAGTAAACTACAGGACTAGGAATGTTTGCTAATTATATATAGTCTATAAATTGCAATTGAAATTACCTTATTTACTGTATATCAGTTACCATTTTCCCCTCCATTAACATATAATGTACTTCTGCCACCCAGTTGTGTCCAACTCTTTGGAGACCCATGGATGGCAGCACATCAGGCCTCCCTGTCTCTCACCATCTTCCAGAGTATGCCTGAGTTCATATCCATTGCATCAGTGATAGCATCCAGCTGTGTCACCCTCTTCTCCTTCTACCCTCAATCTTTCCCAGCATCAGGGACTTTTCCAATGTGTTGGTTGTTCATATCAGGTGACCAAAATACTAGAACTTCAATTCAGCAATAGTCCTTCCAATGAGTATTCAGGGTTGGTTTCCTTTAGGATTGACTGGTTTGATCTCCTTGCTGTTCATGGAGTTTTCAGAAGCCTTTCCCAGGAACACAGTTAGAAGCCATCAGTTGTTTGGCATTCTGTCTTCTTTATTGCCCTGCTCTCACAACTACACATGACTGCTGGGAAAGCCATAGCCTTGACTATATGATAGATACTCAATAATCTATTACTGAATGAATACCAGAGCCAAAAAAGAAAGTAAATTTCAGTGCTTATTATTATTATTATATGCCTAGGGCAGAATACTTCCCCAGAATAATAAAAATGAGGCTAAGTAGGAATCAAAAAGATAAAACATTTTATCCATACCACATTAAAATTTGGAATAAAATACTGCATTTTCATTATGTCATAGTTTTATTTTAATCTATTATATATCACTGGTATATAATCTATAAAAACAAAATTCCTTTCAAGTTATATAACAAAGTATATATAGTAGCATAATTTCCAGGGGCATTGGAATATAATTTCTTGGACAGCAGGATTTTTATATTACCTGAGTTATTTTACCTATTGACTAGTGTTCTTATTGTGATTTATCTGAAAATAATTATAATTGAAATTACCTTATTTTCTAGATAAAATCAAGGTATATTCTTGAACTACATCATAGAATGTTCATGAATGAAATTGTTGCTCAAAGAAACTACCTCAGTGGAATAGAAAAATAGAAAGGTTGCGAGGAGTTAACATTGTACTATCCTTTTTTCATTATATATTGGTTTGCATGCCCCTCCTCTACTTATTCCAGTGCCTCATAAACATAGACATAATGAGGCTTTAGGTTTGTTTTTGATATCAAGGAAACCCTGTAAGACAAAGAGCGATGCTGGATTTAAAAAGCAAATTTTATTTTTCAAAAGCCCAGAACATGACAACATCCATTATCCTGTTTTCTGTCAAAGTAAAGATTTTCTTTTTTTTTTTTAAGATTTATTTATTTATTTATTTGGGCGGGGGTCGGGTTGGGGAGGGAGGGGAGTGGGCGGGCCACTTCTATTGGTCTTTCATTTCTCTATTTTCATCCGTCTTTGTTCTTTGGCTCCTGTGGGCCTCCCATTGTGGTGGTGTCTGTCTTTGCAGAGCACCAGCTCTGGGCGCATGCGCTCCAGAGCCCCGGCTCGGTGATTGGACACATCAGTCCAGCCGCTCCGCGGCACGTGGGATCCTCCCAGGCCAGGGATCGAACCGGCGTCCCTTGCACTGCAAGGCGGCGCCTACCCACTGGACTACCAGGGAAGCCCAAGATTGTTTTGATATAAACTGAATTGTTGTGAAAAACATATATGGTGTCTATTGTAAGGAAAGACCTGTGTAACTTTCAAATCTAGTAAAAAAGTCCCTAAAAGATTGTTTTGAATATAAAACATTTTATCCATACCACATTAAAATTTGGAATAAAATACTGCATTTTCATTATGTCATAGTTTTATTTTAATCTATTATATATCACTGGTATATAATCTATAAAAACAAAATTCCTTTCAAGTTATATAACAAAGTATATATAGTAGCATAATTTCCAGGGGCATTGGAATATAATTTCTTGGACAGCAGGATTTTTATATTACCTGAGTTATTTTACCTATTGACTAGTGTTCTTATTGTGATTTATCTGAAAATAATTATAATTGAAATTACCTTATTTTCTAGATAAAATCAAGGTATATTCTTGAACTACATCATAGAATGTTCATGAATGAAATTGTTGCTCAAAGAAACTACCTCAGTGGAATAGAAAAATAGAAAGGTTGCGAGGAGTTAACATTGTACTATCCTTTTTTCATTATATATTGGTTTGCATGCCCCTCCTCTACTTATTCCAGTGCCTCATAAACATAGACATAATGAGGCTTTAGGTTTGTTTTTGATATCAAGGAAACCCTGTAAGACAAAGAGCGATGCTGGTTTTAAAAAAGCAAATTTTATTTTTCAAAAGCCCAGAACATGACAACATCCATTATCCTGTTTTCTGTCAAAGTAAAGATTTTCTTTTTTTTTTTTAAGATTTATTTATTTATTTATTTGGGCGGGGGTCGGGTTGGGGAGGGAGGGGAGTGGGCGGGCCACTTCTATTGGTCTTTCATTTCTCTATTTTCATCCGTCTTTGTTCTTTGGCTCCTGTGGGCCTCCCATCGTGGTGGCGTCTGTTGTCGCAGAGCACCGGCTCTGGGCGCATGTGCTCCAGAGCTCCGGCTCGGTGATTGGACACATCGGTCCAGCCGCTCCGCGGCACGTGGGATCCTCCCAGGCCAGGGATCGAACCGGCGTCCCTTGCACTGCAAGGCGGCGTCCTTACCCACTGGACTACCAGGGGAAGCCCAAGATTGTTTTGATATAAACTGAATTGTTGTGAAAAACATATATGGTGTCTATTGTAAGGAAAGACCTGTGTAACTTTCAAATCTAGTAACAAAAGTATGTCACCTATTTGAAAAATCTGTTACTTTTATGTTGAGTGTATGTCAGCACAAGGTGTCAGATAGGTAACTCTGGGGAGGGAAATACTGTTTGTCCCTCTACTTTGTGTCCTATTTTTGATCTTTAAGAACAGACTGAAGTGATACGTGCATGTTAGGATTCTGTGGCTCTGTTACCTCTCATACCTTTCCTCATACACACTTCTCAATAATAGAAGGATATCAGAAAATAAAACTTCTTATCATCAGCAGCATTAGTGCCTCCACAAATGCTATGAGGGAAAAAAAATTAAAAAAATAAAAATCTGGACTTCTTACACAAAGCCTTATTTCCCAGACATTTACATTTTCTTCTGCTTTGCCTAGAGAGAACAGATGGCTAGATGGTGATTTGGGATGCTAATTAGACTGCTGTGTTTTTCAGCTAACCTTAGGTAGACACAGTCCTTTGAGGGCTGATTACCACTCTGCCATTTAAAAATGCTAGCAGATAACCATTAAACACGCTTTCCTAATGAACTTTTTATAAACAGTAAAACCATGTTTAACTCTAGTATATAAAAAAAACTCTATCAGCAAGACAGTAATAAAATGCACTGTGGCATTATAAGAGTGATTTTCAAGTTTAACTCAACTCCAGAACTAGTAGGTACAAAAAAAAAAAAAAACTAAAAACTAGTGTGTAGTATTTGTATGTGATTCATTGAACTCTCTATCATATGGTGACACAAAGGGAATCCAGTGGCAGTGGATACATTCTCCAGGGGGAGAGTTAAGAGGTAGGAAAATTGAGTCTAGCTCAGTCATCTTGAATAAAACATTAAAAGCTGGAGGGAAAGAACATGCACATTATCTTCTGTGGGATATGTTAGAAAAGAATTGGATTAATTTCATGAATAGGTAATAATATTCTATACAAAGGAACATTTATATCCAATTAGAGTATGCACATTATTAATACAACACCAAAATTATAAATGATACTTACATCACTATTTATTATATAGCATCTTAATGTTATTGATAAAAATTTCCGTATTATATATGGAAAACATACTTAATTTGAAAAATACATGTTGAAACATGCTACATGTTGAAATATAATGTCTTTTTGTGAGCCCCAAATAGTATATTTTAATAAATATGAACCAATTTTTTTTAAGAATTGTGATAAAATTATTTAAATTTTATGTTTGAACTTGAATCTGAAAGAACATTTATGCATGTAGAGTTGCTGAAAATCTGACACTGAATGTAAACCTGTTATCTGAGTTGCTGCTGAATTCAGTTGCAGTATAAAATGACCTCAAGTCTGCTATACAATGTATTTATCTGTCCAGAAGCAAGAGCAGAATAAAGTTAAGAGCAAACTTTCTGGAATTAAAAATCCTGGTTCAAATTCTGTGTCTAAAACACCTCTGCAAAGCACATGAAATGATGCTCAACCTTGCTTGTTATTAGAGAAATGCAAATCAAAACTACAATGAAATATCACCTCACACCCGTCAGAATGGCCATCATCAAAACATCTGCAGAAAATAAATGCTAGACAGGGTGCAGAGTACAGCAAACACTCTTGCATTGTTGGTGGGAATGCAAATTGATATAGCCGCTATGGAAGACAGTATGGAGATTCCTCGAAAAGCTAAGAATAGAAGCACTATACGACCCAGCAGTCCCACTGTTAGGCTTATACCCTGATGAAATCAAAATTGAAAGACACCTGTACCCCAATGGAGCACTCTACACAATAGCTAGAACATGGAAGCAACCTAGATGTCCATGGACGAATGAATGGATAAAAAAGCTTTGGTACATATATACAACGGAGTACTTCTCAGCTGTAAAAAGAAATGCAGAAGATTCAGTCCTAATGAGATGGATGAATCGAGAACCCATTATACAAAGTGAAGTAATTCAAAAATAGGACAAGTATAGTATACTAACACATATATATGGAATCTAGTAAGGTCGTACTGATGAATACACATGCAGAGCATAGATGGAAAAACAGTCATAGAGAACAGACTTATGGACTTTCAGGAGAGGGAAGAGTGGGTGAGAAATATGGAAAGAGTAACATGGAGCCCCATACTATCATATGTAAAAGAGGTAACTATTGTCAATGCGCTGTGTATTAAGGGGTCCACATGTGGCTATGCGATGGCCTGGAGAAGTGGGATGGGGTGGATGGGATATACATATAACTAGTCTGGGAACATGCATATCTGTAAACAACAAAACTCTGTAAAAGCAAAAAAGGAAAAAGAATGGGAAAAAAATTCTGTTTCTACCATTTATCATCCTTGTGAAATTGCTCAAAATCTGACACTGAATGTAAACCTGTTATCTGAGTTGCTGCTGAATTCAGTTGCAGTATAAAATGACCTCAAGTCTGCTATACAATGTATTTATCTGTCCAGAAGCAAGAGCAGAATAAAGTTAAGAGCAAACTTTCTGGAATTAAAAATCCTGGTTCAAATTCTGTGTCTAAAACACCTCTGCAAAGCACATGAAATGATGCTCAACCTTGCTTGTTATTAGAGAAATGCAAATCAAAACTACAATGAAATATCACCTCACACCCGTCAGAATGGCCATCATCAAAACATCTGCAGAAAATAAATGCTAGACAGGGTGCAGAGTACAGCAAACACTCTTGCATTGTTGGTGGGAATGTAAATTGATACAACCACTGTGGAAGACAGTATGGAGATTCCTCGAAAAGCTAAGAATAGAAGCACCATATGACCCAGCAATCCCACTATTAGGTTTATACCCTGATGAAATCAAAATTGAAAGAGGCACCTGTACCCCAGTGTTCATTGTAGCACTGTACACAATAACTAGAACATGGAAGCAACCTAGATGTCCATGGACGAATGAATGGATAAAAAAGCTTTGGTACATATATACAACGGAGTACTTCTCAGCTGTAAAAAGAAATGCAGAAGATTCAGTCCTAATGAGATGGATGAATCGAGAACCCATTATACAAAGTGAAGTAATTCAAAAATAGGACAAGTATAGTATACTAACACATATATATGGAATCTAGTAAGGTCGTACTGATGAATACACATGCAGAGCATAGATGGAAAAACAGTCATAGAGAACAGACTTATGGACTTTCAGGAGAGGGAAGAGTGGGTGAGAAATATGGAAAGAGTAACATGGAGCCCCATACTATCATATGTAAAAGAGGTAACTATTGTCAATGCGCTGTGTATTAAGGGGTCCACATGTGGCTATGCGATGGCCTGGAGAAGTGGGATGGGGTGGATGGGATATACATATAACTAGTCTGGGAACATGCATATCTGTAAACAACAAAACTCTGTAAAAGCAAAAAAGGAAAAAGAATGGGAAAAAAATTCTGTTTCTACCATTTATCATCCTTGTGAAATTGCTCAAAATCTGTAACCCATATTAATTTCACTGTTGTTGAGGGACCTAACAACTCCATCTAGTCTCTGCAAAGACTAAAGGAGACAATTCACATTAAATATTTAATAAACTCAGCCTAGAACATGGTAAATACCCTATAAATGATGCAATACTATCATCATCGCTTTTGGAGGTGAGGTAAAATTATGTGTAAGTGTAATATGCATTCTAATAGTAAACACAGATTAGAAAAATAACGTTTCCAAGAAATTTTACAGAAATTCCTCTGATGATTGATATATTTAAGTTTATGTATTTGGTGGTGTTGTTTAAGGAAAATTAAAAAGAATTAGAAAATTTAAATACATATTACTTGGATTTGGATTGAGAAAAATCTTTCTTAGTGTACCTAGAATACAGGCTACTTTTTAGCAAAGTTGCAACAAACATATGGAGCTGTGTTTCCAATATATGAAAAATTTCAGTGGTAAGATGTGCTTTATAGTCCCATTTTTGTTGATATGTTCTCCTTCTAATGTCTATGTTTCTATATCAGACACAGTTTAAGCAATATCCACTGAAGCACGGACCTATGGGATCTAATAGAGTCACCAAATAGCTTGTCTTTCCACAGTTTTGGAATAAATTCATTGAAATTAGAGGATCAAGGATTCAGTTCTGTTTCACACCAGTATTTTGTCTGTGGAGTCTGAGAATTTGCCTTCAGTGTGTCATCTTTTATATTAAAATATATAAATCAATGTATATAAGCATACATATGTATTAATTATGTTAACATGTCTTGTTTTAACTTGAATTATGTATACTACCACAGAATTTTATTAGTTCAAATAAAACTTCACATCTTAGCTCACTTTATTTTCTATAGGATTGTTACTTTAGTTCTGTTCCACAGATTAGGTTTCTCTGAGAGTTATAGCTTCCTTTTTAAGATAATTGAAATTCAGAGGAGCTGTTACCTAAAGGGAGGCCTGGAGAAGTGGGATGGGGTGGATGGGATATACTCGGGAACATGCATATCTGTAAACAACAAAACTCTGTAAAAGCAAAAAAGGAAAAAGAATGGGAAAAAAATTCTGTTTCTACCATTTATCATCCTTGTGAAATTGCTCAAAATCTGTAACCCATATTAATTTCACTGTTGTTGAGGGACCTAACAACTCCATCTAGTCTCTGCAAAGACTAAAGGAGACAATTCACATTAAATATTTAATAAACTCAGCCTAGAACATGGTAAATACCCTATAAATGATGCAATACTATCATCATCGCTTTTGGAGGTGAGGTAAAATTATGTGTAAGTGTAATATGCATTCTAATAGTAAACACAGATTAGAAAAATAACGTTTCCAAGAAATTTTACAGAAATTCCTCTGATGATTGATATATTTAAGTTTATGTATTTGGTGGTGTTGTTTAAGGAAAATTAAAAAGAATTAGAAAATTTAAATACATATTACTTGGATTTGGATTGAGAAAAATCTTTCTTAGTGTACCTAGAATACAGGCTACTTTTTAGCAAAGTTGCAACAAACATATGGAGCTGTGTTTCCAATATATGAAAAATTTCAGTGGTAAGATGTGCTTTATAGTCCCATTTTTGTTGATATGTTCTCCTTCTAATGTCTATGTTTCTATATCAGACACAGTTTAAGCAATATCCACTGAAGCACGGACCTATGGGATCTAATAGAGTCACCAAATAGCTTGTCTTTCCACAGTTTTGGAATAAATTCATTGAAATTAGAGGATCAAGGATTCAGTTCTGTTTCACACCAGTATTTTGTCTGTGGAGTCTGAGAATTTGCCTTCAGTGTGTCATCTTTTATATTAAAATATATAAATCAATGTATATAAGCATACATATGTATTAATTATGTTAACATGTCTTGTTTTAACTTGAATTATGTATACTACCACAGAATTTTATTAGTTCAAATAAAACTTCACATCTTAGCTCACTTTATTTTCTATAGGATTGTTACTTTAGTTCTGTTCCACAGATTAGGTTTCTCTGAGAGTTATAGCTTCCTTTTTAAGATAATTGAAATTCAGAGGAGCTAAATGGTTTGTCCAAAGAAACACAATAAATTAGGGGCAGGCCCCCAATTACAGTCCCAATATGTTTAGTTGAACTGAAGTGTACTTTCTACTACCTGTTGCTTATTGTGTGCATCAGTGTGTGTGTGTGTGCATTCTCACAGGGATGTATTTCATTTGGTGTACATTTGTCTTACTATTATATTGTGTAATCATATTCATGGGATACCTTAAAGCTTGAGGATATTGTTCACCTTCTCTTTTCTTTTGGGCCACTTCTATTGGTCTTTTATTTATCCATTTTCATCCATCTTTGTTCTTTGGCCTGTGTGGGCCTCCCATCGCAGTGGCCTCTCTTGCTGCAGAGCACCAGCTCTGGACTCACTTGCTCCAGAGTGCTGGCTTGGTAGTTGGACACAATGGTTCAGCCACTTCACAGCACACGGGATCTTCCCAGGCCAGGGATTGATCTGCCGCCCCTTGCCCTGCAAGGCAGTGTCCTTACCCACTGGACCACCAGGGAAGCCCTTACCTTCTCTTTTTAAGTCACTTGTTCATTCTTTTTGTACCATCCATATATCTTGATCATTTTCAGCTATTTTGATCACAAGAAATTTACTAATTTACTTCTTTTTAAAAAATAGAAAAATTTTAAAATGGTCTTAGACAGATATTCACTCTAGTACAGGATTCTTAGTTTGACAGTAACACCAAGAAGCAGTCAAAGAATATGGTGTTTATTATGAAAATGTTCTAAGCTTTTTAACATCAACTTTGCTATGACATAATATGAATGTACCTGGTCTCTGTTGTTTGTGTTGTGACTGTATTTATAAGAATGCATGAAACACTTGTAAATAAAGGGCTACTTACTTTATCTTTCCAGTTACCATTTTAAAAACTAATCTTCCCAATTAGGTAGACCAGAGCTTTGGTAAATATGACAATTAGTAAGACTTAATCTTTAATTTTTTTTTTTTTTAAATTTTGACCTCTTTTATTGGTTTTTCTATTTATTTATTTTCATCCATCTTTATTCTTTGGCCTGTGTGGGCCTCTCATTGCAGTGGCCTCTCTTGTTGCAGAGCACCAGCTCTGGGTGTATGCACTTCAGAGGAATGGCTGGCAATTGGACACGCCCGTCCAGCCATACTGGCGTGTGGGATCCCCCCAGGCCAGGGATTGAACAGGAGCCCCTTGCACTGCAGGGCAGATTCCTCACCCACTGGAGCACCAGGGAAGTCCCTTAATCTCTAACTTTTAAGGACTTAAGTCTAGTGTAATTGAGAATATTTAGACATGTCTTTGTGATGCAATGATTTAGTAAAATAAATGAGGAATGTAGTAAATTTGGCAGCAGGAGCACTAATTAGTAGAATGCTATACCAGAGAAGATAAGATTCAAACTGTGTCAGTGGTAGTGCAATGAAAAACAAGGATGAAAATAAGGGTCATTTTAGATAAATTTTAATCTGGCTCATTAATATTTAGTTAAGCCTTATTTGTTTCTTATTAATCTGTTCACTGAGAGGGACATATATTCTAGCTTTTCCCTACATTGAAAAAAAAAAAGAAATCTTAAAAAAATAAACATGCAAGGCAGTGTCCTTACCCACTGGACCACCAGGGAAGCCCTTACCTTCTCTTTTTAAGTCACTTGTTCATTCTTTTTGTACCATCCATATATCTTGATCATTTTCAGCTATTTTGATCACAAGAAATTTACTAATTTACTTCTTTTTAAAAAATAGAAAAATTTTAAAATGGTCTTAGACAGATATTCACTCTAGTACAGGATTCTTAGTTTGACAGTAACACCAAGAAGCAGTCAAAGAATATGGTGTTTATTATGAAAATGTTCTAAGCTTTTTAACATCAACTTTGCTATGACATAATATGAATGTACCTGGTCTCTGTTGTTTGTGTTGTGACTGTATTTATAAGAATGCATGAAACACTTGTAAATAAAGGGCTACTTACTTTATCTTTCCAGTTACCATTTTAAAAACTAATCTTCCCAATTAGGTAGACCAGAGCTTTGGTAAATATGACAATTAGTAAGACTTAATCTTTAATTTTTTTTTTTTTTAAATTTTGACCTCTTTTATTGGTTTTTCTATTTATTTATTTTCATCCATCTTTATTCTTTGGCCTGTGTGGGCCTCTCATTGCAGTGGCCTCTCTTGTTGCAGAGCACCAGCTCTGGGTGTATGCACTTCAGAGGAATGGCTGGCAATTGGACACGCCCGTCCAGCCATACTGGCGTGTGGGATCCCCCCAGGCCAGGGATTGAACAGGAGCCCCTTGCACTGCAGGGCAGATTCCTCACCCACTGGAGCACCAGGGAAGTCCCTTAATCTCTAACTTTTAAGGACTTAAGTCTAGTGTAATTGAGAATATTTAGACATGTCTTTGTGATGCAATGATTTAGTAAAATAAATGAGGAATGTAGTAAATTTGGCAGCAGGAGCACTAATTAGTAGAATGCTATACCAGAGAAGATAAGATTCAAACTGTGTCAGTGGTAGTGCAATGAAAAAAAACAAGGATCAAAATAAGGGTCATTTTAGATAAATTTTAATCTGGCTCATTAATATTTAGTTAAGCCTTATTTGTTTCTTATTAATCTGTTCACTGAGAGGGACATATATTCTAGCTTTTCCCTACATTGAAAAAAAAGAAAAAGAAACTCATTAGACATGAAGGGGAAAAATAAAGCACATATTCTTGATAATTTGTAACATGAATAATGATGCATTAATTATACCCCTTATATAAATGTATTCTTCAGTAACAGAACATGTATTTTTCTCTATTTAAACATAATGTAACTATTCACATAATTTATACAGGATATATTCTAAACACTGTGTAGCTTGAATAATTGTACATTAAACATGTACTTTCCATAAATAAATAAAAATGAGTGTGATGCCCTTTATCATAAAATTATATGTGACTTTTTGTTTTTATGGTAGGGAGAAAGTACCTTTGGAACTGATTCTAATCAGAAATCAGTTCATGCATTATATCTATTGTACTTAATGTCTCAGTCTATTAATTTGATTCTAATATTTGACTTGTTGGAATATCTTAGAAACTGGTCATCTCACTCCCAGTTTATATGCCATTAATTGTTAGTCACATTTCATTGCAAGAAATAAAATAAAGGTCTGAAGTGTGATGCTGCTTGAATGTTCCTACTGTATGGGTTCACAAAAGTTTAATTCACTAATTTATGACTGGGTTTTTTAATAGATAGGGAAGATATATGTTTTCTTATCTATTTTTATATAGAGAAATAAAGCATTTCATGTACTTTTATTTTAAAAATACCTCCTGTGTATGGTGTTGAACATGTTCAGCATCCTGACTGTAGTAGTGGATATAAAAACCCACACATGATAAAATTGCATAGAATACAAAAAAAAAAACCACACACACAGATACACAGGAAAATGACTACAAGTAAAACAGAGTAAATCTGAATAGATCAGAATATTGTATTAACATCAATGCTTTGGTTTTGATATTACATTAAAGGATTGCAAAGTGTTACCATTCTGAGAAACTGAGCAAAATTTCTCATGAATCTCCTTGTACTATTCTTAAAATTGCATGGAGATCTAAAATCTTCAATTAAAAACTTCAGTAGATGCTTATTCAAACTGTTATTAAGGGTCATTTTAGATAAATTTTAATCTGGCTCATTAATATTTAGTTAAGCCTTATTTGTTTCTTATTAATCTGTTCACTGAGAGGGACATATATTCTAGCTTTTCCCTACATTGAAAAAAGAAAAGAAACTCATTAGACATGAAGGGAAAAATAAAGCACATATTCTTGATAATTTGTAACATGAATAATGATGCATTAATTATACCCTTATATAATTGTATTCTTCAGTAACAGAACATGTATTTTTCTCTATTTAAACATAATGTAACTATTCACATAATTTATACAGGATATATTCTAAACACTGTGTAGCTTGAATAATTGTACATTAAACATGTACTTTCCATAAATAAATAAAAATGAGTGTGATGCCCTTTATCATAAAATTATATGTGACTTTTTGTTTTTATGGTAGGGAGAAAGTACCTTTGGAACTGATTCTAATCAGAAATCAGTTCATGCATTATATCTATTGTACTTAATGTCTCAGTCTATTAATTTGATTCTAATATTTGACTTGTTGGAATATCTTAGAAACTGGTCATCTCACTCCCAGTTTATATGCCATTAATTGTTAGTCACATTTCATTGCAAGAAATAAAATAAAGGTCTGAAGTGTGATGCTGCTTGAATGTTCCTACTGTATGGGTTCACAAAAGTTTAATTCACTAATTTATGACTGGGTTTTTTAATAGATAGGGAAGATATATGTTTTCTTATCTATTTTTATATAGAGAAATAAAGCATTTCATGTACTTTTATTTTAAAAATACCTCCTGTGTATGGTGTTGAACATGTTCAGCATCCTGACTGTAGTAGTGGATATAAAAACCCACACATGATAAAATTGCATAGAATACAAAAAAAAAAAACCACACACACAGATACACAGGAAAATGACTACAAGTAAAACAGAGTAAATCTGAATAGATCAGAATATTGTATTAACATCAATGCTTTGGTTTTGATATTACATTAAAGGATTGCAAAGTGTTACCATTCTGAGAAACTGAGCAAAATTTCTCATGAATCTCCTTGTACTATTCTTAAAATTGCATGGAGATCTAAAATCTTCAATTAAAAACTTCATATAGTCTTAAAATATTTTGTTCCTGTTGAATGTAACTAAGAAAAATTTTTGACATTATGTATTTATCTTATACCATTTTGAAGTTCATCTTGAGGAATTTTATTTAATGTGTTCAATTTGCAGTGAGACTTTGGGTGAATGAACATCGTAAAATATTTATATTTAATGCCTGATTCTTTAAAATAGGGTACAACGTATTATATTTTAGAAAAAAATAACTTTTTTTGCCGTAAGAATTAAAGGAATTTATTATGTTACTAATTAGGCTTGTTCTTGGGGAAGAAATATGGATATTTTCTCTCTTGTGTTTTAATCTCATTTCTCCTGATTTTTGTGTCCTTTATTTACTTCTCAACTTGTATATCTCCTTTTCCAATTCATTCTCCACAGCACATCTAGCGAAGTTTTTTGTAAAAAATGCAAACTCTTCCACTCTTATTCCATGCCAAATTTATCAGAAAGTCTTGTGGCAAGAAGCAGATTTACCATGAAGCTAGGGCAGTTTAAGCTTCAGGGTCCCTCAAATGCATGGATTTCTGCGAAGGCCTCATGCTTATTTTTATATCTGTAATTTATGTTCTTTTCTTAAAGAGGGCAAAATATGGTTATACTTCAAGTCTTATGAAGCTGGAGTCCATGTTGTCTGTCATTTTAACTTCTAGGCTATATCTCCCACTTTTTAATTTCTCTATATCACTAGTGGTTTCCTTCCCAGTCCCTCATCTTCTTTATCCTGGATTACAGGAATGGCCAAATTATATTGTCTTCCTATGGCAAATAGGCCAAACCTCCCTCAAGCTTCTAGTTGTAAACCTGTGGTCACATTTGCATCCATAACCATTTCCTGTTTCCCTTCTTTAAAGTTGGAGAAGTCCCTTTCTCTCTAAAGGTAATGACTTGGATCTTCTCACATTCTCCTCTCATTCAGTCAGTTTTCTTATTAATTATTCATCTGTTCAAGTTACCCTTCATTTAAACATTTTTACATGCATATTTAAGTTTATTCTGCTTTGTTTCTTCTCCAACACTAGCAGCAACAACAGAACTATGAAAGACAAGGAAAAAGTCAATTCCTATCTTTCATACATGGAGAACCCAGCTACTGTTCACATCATAGACTTTCTAAGCTTAACTACAAACCACTTATATTTCTCATTTCTCACATCTTCCATTAATTTTCTGAAATTCACTCCTGTGGTTATTAATAATCTCCTGTTATATGCAATGATTTTTCATCAACCCTAGTTTACGTTTGCCCTGTGTGCAAATGTAATCATGACTGATTTCTCCTTCTAACAATCTTCCCTTGGCTTCTGTGACTCAGCAGTATCCTGATTCCTCTTGCTGGCTTGTGTATTCCTTTCAGTTCCTATTTCATTGTTTATCACTGAAATGTCCCCATATATATATTTTTAACAGACTTTATTTTTAGAGATCAGTTTTAGGTTTATAGAAATACTGAGAGGATGGTAGAGAGATTTCTCATAACTCCCTTCCTACAAAGCCTGAGCCTCCTCTGTCATCAGCATCTTCCACCAGAGTGCCACATTAGGAACCACCAACAAACTTAATGAACACATCATTCTTATACAGTGCCCATAGATGACATAAGAGTTCACCCTTGGCCTTGTATATTCTATGACTGTGGTCATATTTATGTACACACCATCATAGCATTATACTTAATGTTTTCACTGCCCTAAAAATCCTCTGTATTCTGCCTCCTTGTCCCATTCTCTAACCTCCGCAACAACTGATCTTTTACTGTCTCTATATCACTAGTGGTTTCCTTCCCAGTCCCTCATCTTCTTTATCCTGGATTACAGGAATGGCCAAATTATATTGTCTTCCTATGGCAAATAGGCCAAACCTCCCTCAAGCTTCTAGTTGTAAACCTGTGGTCACATTTGCATCCATAACCATTTCCTGTTTCCCTTCTTTAAAGTTGGAGAAGTCCCTTTCTCTCTAAAGGTAATGACTTGGATCTTCTCACATTCTCCTCTCATTCAGTCAGTTTTCTTATTAATTATTCATCTGTTCAAGTTACCCTTCATTTAAACATTTTTACATGCATATTTAAGTTTATTCTGCTTTGTTTCTTCTCCAACACTAGCAGCAACAACAGAACTATGAAAGACAAGGAAAAAGTCAATTCCTATCTTTCATACATGGAGAACCCAGCTACTGTTCACATCATAGACTTTCTAAGCTTAACTACAAACCACTTATATTTCTCATTTCTCACATCTTCCATTAATTTTCTGAAATTCACTCCTGTGGTTATTAATAATCTCCTGTTATATGCAATGATTTTTCATCAACCCTAGTTTACGTTTGCCCTGTGTGCAAATGTAATCATGACTGATTTCTCCTTCTAACAATCTTCCCTTGGCTTCTGTGACTCAGCAGTATCCTGATTCCTCTTGCTGGCTTGTGTATTCCTTTCAGTTCCTATTTCATTGTTTATCACTGAAATGTCCCCATATATATATTTTTAACAGACTTTATTTTTAGAGATCAGTTTTAGGTTTATAGAAATACTGAGAGGATGGTAGAGAGATTTCTCATAACTCCCTTCCTACAAAGCCTGAGCCTCCTCTGTCATCAGCATCTTCCACCAGAGTGCCACATTAGGAACCACCAACAAACTTAATGAACACATCATTCTTATACAGTGCCCATAGATGACATAAGAGTTCACCCTTGGCCTTGTATATTCTATGACTGTGGTCATATTTATGTACACACCATCATAGCATTATACTTAATGTTTTCACTGCCCTAAAAATCCTCTGTATTCTGCCTCCTTGTCCCATTCTCTCTAACCTCCGCAACAACTGATCTTTTTACTGTCTTCATAGTTATTGTTTTTTTTTTTTTCCAGAATGTCATATAGTGGGTATCATACAGTATGTAGCCTTTTCAGATTGGTTTCTTTCACTTAGTAATGTGGATTCACAGATTTTCAAAGTTTTTTATGGCTTGACAGTTCATTTGGTTTTGGTGTTGCAAAATATTCCATTGTCTAGATATATCACTATTTATTTAGTCTTTTACCTACTAAAGGGCATCTTAGTTGCTTACAAGGTTTTTGAATTATGAGAAAATCTGCTATAAACATTTGTGTACAGGTTTTATGTGAACATTTTCAAATACTTTGAGTAAATACCAAGGAACGTGAATGAATGCCTTATCATATGGTAAGAGTATGTTTCATTTTGTAAGTGACTACTGAACGGTCTTTCAGTGTCAATGAATGAGAGTTCCTGTTGCTCCTCATCCTTGCATTGGTATTGCCAACTGGCATTGTAGCACTTGATATTGCCAGTGTTCTTGATTTTGGCCATTCTAATAGACATGTTGCCATATCTCACTGTTTTAATTTGTTCAACATGTCAGTTTTGTTAATTTGACGTATGACAGTCTAGTTTTTATGTTCTTCTTTACCTTCTGTACATCTTTTTTTTTTCTTTTTGTAAAGAATGTGTTAAGGTCTTTGTTCATTTTTAATGAGTTACTATTGAGTTTTAAGAGTTCTCTGTATAATTTAGAAAACAGTGCCTTATCAGATATGTCTTTTGCAAATATTTTATCCTTTTTGTGGTTTGTCTTCTGATTCTCTTGATATTGTCTTTTGCAGAACATAAGTTTTTCATTTAGTGAAGTGCAACTTAAGTAGTCCTTTCTCTCATAGATGTTGTATCTAAAAAGTAATTGCCAAACTCAAGGTCATCTAGGTTCTTTGCTATGCTATCTTCTAGAAGTTTTATATTTTTGTGTTCTACATTTAGGTCAGTGATTCTTTAAGAGGGTATAATTTTTTGGAAGAGTATAGTGTTTGTGTCTAGATTATTTCTTTCTCTCTCTCTCTGTGTGTGTGTGTGTGTGTGTATGGATGACCAGTTGTTCCTGTACCATTTGTTGAAAAAGATCATCTTTATTTCTCTGCCTTTATTTCTTTGTCAAAGGAAGAACAAGTTACTATGTTGTTCTATTTGGGGTCTCTATATTTGTCCCACTGTTTTTTCAACAGTAGCACACTGTCTTGATTAATTGATTATACTCACTCTCATGATATCAAAAAAAGACCCACATGCTTATTTATTTATTCTGCTAGTATATCTTGAACACCTACTTTGTGAGAGGTACTGTGTTTAATACTGTGAATACAGTTTCGAAAACAAGGGATATTCTATGCTGTTTTTGTTCAGTCTCTAAGTCGTCTCCCACTCTTAAGTCATGTCCAGCTCCCCATGGACTGCAAGGCTTCCCTGTCCTCCACTATCTCCCAGAGTCCATTCAAGTTCATGGTCATTGAGTCAGTGATGCTATCTAATGATCTCATCCTCTGCCGCCCTCATCTCCTTTTGCCCTCAATCTTTCCCAGTATCAGGGTCTCTTCCAGTGAGTCAGCTCTTTGCATCAGGTGGCCAAAGTCTTGGAGCTTCAGCTTCAGCATCGTTCCTTCCAATAAATACTCAGGGTTGGTTTCCTTTAGGATTGACTGGTTTGATCTCCTTGTAGTCCAGCTCATTAACCTTAAATAAATATATGTGTAAATTGCTGAATAAAATCTGTGTCATTGATATAGGAAAAATACACTAGACCCAGTGAATATATAAAAGTTAGAACTGATATGGGAAGGGTTTCGCTTGGGGATATATATCTGAAATGAATTCACAAGGAAAAGTGGGAATTTACTTATTACAAGTAAGATGGAATATTTCAGACAGTGATGGCAGCAGAATAAAGGTCGTGAGCCAGTATAGAGGGCTTTAAAATTTTGGGCCATCTATTATGAATTGCAGACTCTTTTGTAATATCCCTTTAACTTACTTTCCCTAAAATTATCTCTTCTCCTCTGTAAGGTCCTAGTAGTGTGGTTGATGAAGTTTTATTGCCTTTTACTAGCTAAGAAATATGTATCTAATCAAAGTTAAGCCAGTCATATGTCCTCTTCTTGAAATGTGAATTTTGAACAGAATTTTTTTGAACAGAATTTTTAAATATGAAAATGAATTGAAGCTCATTCATTTTTATATGGATACCAATATGGAACTGTTGAATTAATTATTCTTGTAGATTCCAGAAAACATAAGACCATTTAGGAAACTATCACATTATAATAAAATGAACGTTGAGAAGGAGAAAGCAGAGGGATTTCATAAGTGTTTAGATGGTAAAGCTGTCAGATCATTCTTTCATGGTAGCAGAAAAAATAGGCAAGCATGTAGGAGGACCCTTGTGCTTTTAAAACCCCAGAGTGTCAGAGATGGCTTTTAGGAAAGAGTTCTTTAAGTCTCTGGCTTATAGAACTGGATAATTAGAAATGCCATCTTGTAATGAAAAGGAGAATAGTGGTTGATAGTTGGTTTACGTAAGGGCATATTAAGGGTTAGACTTTGAATTTACTCAATTGTTAGAGACTTTTGAGACATGAAAAATGTTCAGAAGGTATTGACTGTTTGTACCTGAGACCTAGAAATTCTTTTGGGATGTATCTCCAACCTAGACTTTTCTGAGTTCCAGATCCATGTAACCAGCTTCTTATTTGGCATCTCCACTTGGAGGCCTGTAGTACACATCAACCTCTGTGTGTTAAAAAATGAACTCTCTCTGCACACCCCTCAAAATCACACTCTATTCTTCTTTTGTTATTGCTCATCTCAGTGAAATTTATTATCGTTCACTTAGTTGCTGAAGCTAGTAACCTAGGGATTATAATTATTTGTTCTTTCTTCTACAGTTTCCATTTCAAAAACAATCAACAAAATCTCTCTAAACCCAAAAAAATCTTCTACATTGAAAACTGCTCTCAAATTAGTGGCATTTTCAATGATAAATAAAGGTCGTGAGCCAGTATAGAGGGCTTTAAAATTTTGGGCCATCTATTATGAATTGCAGACTCTTTTGTAATATCCCTTTAACTTACTTTCCCTAAAATTATCTCTTCTCCTCTGTAAGGTCCTAGTAGTGTGGTTGATGAAGTTTTATTGCCTTTTACTAGCTAAGAAATATGTATCTAATCAAAGTTAAGCCAGTCATATGTCCTCTTCTTGAAATGTGAATTTTGAACAGAATTTTTTTGAACAGAATTTTTAAATATGAAAATGAATTGAAGCTCATTCATTTTTATATGGATACCAATATGGAACTGTTGAATTAATTATTCTTGTAGATTCCAGAAAACATAAGACCATTTAGGAAACTATCACATTATAATAAAATGAACGTTGAGAAGGAGAAAGCAGAGGGATTTCATAAGTGTTTAGATGGTAAAGCTGTCAGATCATTCTTTCATGGTAGCAGAAAAAATAGGCAAGCATGTAGGAGGACCCTTGTGCTTTTAAAACCCCAGAGTGTCAGAGATGGCTTTTAGGAAAGAGTTCTTTAAGTCTCTGGCTTATAGAACTGGATAATTAGAAATGCCATCTTGTAATGAAAAGGAGAATAGTGGTTGATAGTTGGTTTACGTAAGGGCATATTAAGGGTTAGACTTTGAATTTACTCAATTGTTAGAGACTTTTGAGACATGAAAAATGTTCAGAAGGTATTGACTGTTTGTACCTGAGACCTAGAAATTCTTTTGGGATGTATCTCCAACCTAGACTTTTCTGAGTTCCAGATCCATGTAACCAGCTTCTTATTTGGCATCTCCACTTGGAGGCCTGTAGTACACATCAACCTCTGTGTGTTAAAAAATGAACTCTCTCTGCACACCCCTCAAAAATCACACTCTATTCTTCTTTTGTTATTGCTCATCTCAGTGAAATTTATTATCGTTCACTTAGTTGCTGAAGCTAGTAACCTAGGGATTATAATTATTTGTTCTTTCTTCTACAGTTTCCATTTCAAAAACAATCAACAAAATCTCTCTACATTGAAAACTGCTCTCAAATTAAGTTTGATTTTTATAGCCTTATGTCATACCATAATTCTTTGCATTTATTATGCAATTGTGAACATTAAACTTTGCATTTTATCTAGAAGTTGAATAGGTTCCAAAGAGTGATACATGTGCTCCTTTTAATGCCAGTCATTATTCTCTCTGGTTTTACTATTGTTATTAGGTTGCTATATTTAAATTTAATGAAGCATTTATTCTCAATCAAGAAGACCATTGAGATGATACAATTCTATAAGTCTGTGGTGTGAAATCAGAGTAATAAACTTTATTTGGTGTGAGATGAGAAATGATTGAATATGCTTTCTATTCATTAAGTTTCTTCCATTCTTCCTGTATGATATTTATAAGTGAAGTAAATAATAAAAGGTGTTAGATATTTTCCCCAGTCTTCTCTGTGAACTTATGATAAAGTGTTAAAGCCAAAACTTCTTGGACAAAGAAAATCTGTTCTCTTTTATGATTCCTACTCTACAACACAATAATAAAGGTTCACTTCTGACATCCCATAGTAAGGTCAGTCGTCATCACAATAAGTCTGCTCCTCCTATATATGTATGTTTCTTTAAAGAATAGGATAAGGAACAAATGAGAAAAAAATATCATATTTTGCTTAATACAGCCTAGATTTTCGAAAGAGTTTTTTTGGATGCCAACATAGGAAATTCAGAAATTTTGTAACCAAATAAAGTAAAAACTAGTGTATGATTTATAATATGTAAAATCCAGGTGAGCCTTATGGCTGATTCATGTTCAGTTGGCCTTCAAAAACAAAAAAAAATTTTAAAAGTTCAGGTTAACCAGCTTCTTATTTGGCATCTCCACTTGGAGGCCTGTAGTACACATCAACCTCTGTGTGTTAAAAATGAACTCTCTCTGCACACCCTCAAAATCACACTCTATTCTTCTTTTGTTATTGCTCATCTCAGTGAAATTTATTATCGTTCACTTAGTTGCTGAAGCTAGTAACCTAGGGATTATAATTATTTGTTCTTTCTTCTACAGTTTCCATTTCAAAAACAATCAACAAAATCTCTCTACATTGAAAACTGCTCTCAAATTAAGTTTGATTTTTATAGCCTTATGTCATACCATAATTCTTTGCATTTATTATGCAATTGTGAACATTAAACTTTGCATTTTATCTAGAAGTTGAATAGGTTCCAAAGAGTGATACATGTGCTCCTTTTAATGCCAGTCATTATTCTCTCTGGTTTTACTATTGTTATTAGGTTGCTATATTTAAATTTAATGAAGCATTTATTCTCAATCAAGAAGACCATTGAGATGATACAATTCTATAAGTCTGTGGTGTGAAATCAGAGTAATAAACTTTATTTGGTGTGAGATGAGAAATGATTGAATATGCTTTCTATTCATTAAGTTTCTTCCATTCTTCCTGTATGATATTTATAAGTGAAGTAAATAATAAAAGGTGTTAGATATTTTCCCCAGTCTTCTCTGTGAACTTATGATAAAGTGTTAAAGCCAAAACTTCTTGGACAAAGAAAATCTGTTCTCTTTTATGATTCCTACTCTACAACACAATAATAAAGGTTCACTTCTGACATCCCATAGTAAGGTCAGTCGTCATCACAATAAGTCTGCTCCTCCTATATATGTATGTTTCTTTAAAGAATAGGATAAGGAACAAATGAGAAAAAAATATCATATTTTGCTTAATACAGCCTAGATTTTCGAAAGAGTTTTTTTGGATGCCAACATAGGAAATTCAGAAATTTTGTAACCAAATAAAGTAAAAACTAGTGTATGATTTATAATATGTAAAATCCAGGTGAGCCTTATGGCTGATTCATGTTCATGTTTGGCAAAAAACAACAAAATTCTATAAAGCAGTTATCTTTCAATTAAGAAAGCAAATTAATTTTAAAAGTTCAGGAGTTATTTCTTCTACTGTTCCTGAATTAACTAGAATAATAAAAAACAAATAGGGACTTCCCCGATGGTCCAATGGTTCAGGGCACATGTGCATTTGCAATTCAGGGCACATGTGTTCAGTTCCTGGTCAGGAAACTAAGATCACACATGCTGTGGAAAAGCTAAGCCCACATGCCATAACCAAAACCTGACACAGCCAAATAAATAAATAAATAATAAAAAATCCCAGAAGAAACAAACCAAAAAATTTAATGTGTTATGCAGCTTTTTTTTTTTCATTTTTCTCTAACCAAGCAAGCAAGTCTATCCACTTTTGAAAATTATTCACTCACTGATATGATTATTTTAGTTTAGTCTTGCATATTGCACCTTTTAAATTTCTTTCACATAGCAAGCATTTCTTAGATTTGATCTATGAATCACTGTATCTACTTAAAATAATAAAATCAGACTTCTGCCACAAACATATTATAGCAGGATTTATATGTATGGAACTTAAGAATGTGTTTAAATAGTACTGTTTAGTGATGCTTGTAGTCTTTTAGAACTTGTACTGAGAAGACTCAGAAAAGGTTATTTTTGGGTCATTCAGAGTAAGACGTAGTGTAATCAACAAGTAAGAAAAGGAATTATCAAACTTACATTGTGTGTGTGTGTGTGCTAATTGTCCAACTCTTTGCAACCCCATGGTCTGTAGTTTGCCAGACTCCTTTGTCCATAGAATTCTCCAGGCAAGAGTATTGGAGTGGGTTGCCATTCCCTTCTCCAGGGAATCCTCCCATCCCCAGAGATCAAACCCAGGTCTCTAGCATTGCTGGCAGATTCTTTATAGTCTGAGACACCAGGGAAGCCCAAGCTTACATTACTAAGTAACGCTGGTAATTAAAAAAGCAACAATTTGGACTTGAAATTCAGGAACCTTCTAAATGAATACAAATTTCATAAACATGATATTTTCAGAGAGGAAGAAAACCTAACAGAACAATTGTCAAATTCTAGGCTTTTACCCATTTTTCTTTTCCTTTCCAATATATGTAATGTTCATGGTAATAATATAGAAGATGCTTTAAAAATGTTGATTATTATAAAATATTCTGTATTAATTTCAATCTTCATTATTCTTTGGCATGTGCAAATACAGAGAACATTAAAATAATTTAAAAAGGTAAGTTCAATCCTTGCCATTATTGTAGTGAATTGATTTTGACCAACAAAATACTTTAAGACAGTTGATTATATATTATGTAGTATTTTTATATCCTCACATATAAATTATTCCTCTAATATATATTTTATCATTAAGATTAGAATTTAAATCAAGTAATAGATTTTTAAGACGAGAATTTCGTCAGCCTATTTTCTTCATTCTGGGAAAAGAAGTAGCTAATTACCTTTCTGTGAAATGTATTGAAGTATTTAGTGATTTCCCACCCCTCCCCGTTTTGGGGGTAATTAAACTATTTTAAGAAAATGAGCTACAGAGTGTTTCTTGTTAGTGCATACCTGGCACTGATGGTCTATGGTTCAGCAAATGGTGACCAGAAGGGTAACGCTAGCATGCTGCTTGTAAGCCTGTTTTATTAAGAAACAGACACACCTATTTGTGTATGTATTGTCACTGGCTAGCTTCATGATACAACTGCAGAAATAGGTAGTTGTTAACAAAGACAGTATGGCCAAAACACCTTTAAATATTTACTATCTGGCTTTTCATAGAAAAGTTTTCCAGTCTCTTTGGCATATACCTAGAGTATTGAACAACTGAAGCAGATCAGTTTATATTTTCTTCCTATTATGACAAGTTTATATTCTGTAATACCTGTGAAATGAACCAAAAATAAAAACAGGAAAAAGTTAAGTGCAGGCAGTGAAGTTCTTCTTTTGTTGTATTTTGTTTTTATATTCATACCAGTGGAAAAATCACTAAATAAAAAGATATAAATAATGAGGGCTCCCCTGGTGGTCCAGTAGGTAGAGTCTGCCTTGCAGTGCAAGGGGCACCGGTTAGATCCCTAGCCCAGGAAGATCCCACGTGCCCGCTGAGTGACTGAGCAGGTGTATCCAACTACAAGTCAGCGCTCTGGAGCGCATGTGTCCAGAGCCGGTGCTTTAAGTAATTTGTTTTGAAATGGGAACATATTTACCTACAATCAATCCATCATAGCCATAAATGATAGTTCCACAATATCACAATAACTCATTCTAGAGAAGCCTTGCTTCTTAGGGTTTCCAAGGTGGTACTAGTGGTAAAGAACGTGCCTGCCAGTGTTGAAGAAGTAACTGAGCCACAGGTTCAGTCCCTGGGTGGGGAATATCTGCTGGAGCAGGGCATGGTAACCTACCCGAGTATTCTTGCCTGGAGAATCTCATGGAGCCTGGCGGGCTACAGTCCATGGGGGTGACAAAGTCAGACATGACTGAAAAGACTTAGCATGGCCCACACAATAGCTCAAAAAAAGCAGCCTATTTTCTTCATTCTGGGAAAAGAAGTAGCTAATTACCTTTCTGTGAAATGTATTGAAGTATTTAGTGATTTCCCACCCCTCCCCGTTTTGGGGGTAATTAAACTATTTTAAGAAAATGAGCTACAGAGTGTTTCTTGTTAGTGCATACCTGGCACTGATGGTCTATGGTTCAGCAAATGGTGACCAGAAGGGTAACGCTAGCATGCTGCTTGTAAGCCTGTTTTATTAAGAAACAGACACACCTATTTGTGTATGTATTGTCACTGGCTAGCTTCATGATACAACTGCAGAAATAGGTAGTTGTTAACAAAGACAGTATGGCCAAAACACCTTTAAATATTTACTATCTGGCTTTTCATAGAAAAGTTTTCCAGTCTCTTTGGCATATACCTAGAGTATTGAACAACTGAAGCAGATCAGTTTATATTTTCTTCCTATTATGACAAGTTTATATTCTGTAATACCTGTGAAATGAACCAAAAATAAAAACAGGAAAAAGTTAAGTGCAGGCAGTGAAGTTCTTCTTTTGTTGTATTTTGTTTTTATATTCATACCAGTGGAAAAATCACTAAATAAAAAGATATAAATAATGAGGGCTCCCCTGGTGGTCCAGTAGGTAGAGTCTGCCTTGCAGTGCAAGGGGCACCGGTTAGATCCCTAGCCCAGGAAGATCCCACGTGCCCGCTGAGTGACTGAGCAGGTGTATCCAACTACAAGTCAGCGCTCTGGAGCGCATGTGTCCAGAGCCGGTGCTTTAAGTAATTTGTTTTGAAATGGGAACATATTTACCTACAATCAATCCATCATAGCCATAAATGATAGTTCCACAATATCACAATAACTCATTCTAGAGAAGCCTTGCTTCTTAGGGTTTCCAAGGTGGTACTAGTGGTAAAGAACGTGCCTGCCAGTGTTGAAGAAGTAACTGAGCCACAGGTTCAGTCCCTGGGTGGGGAATATCTGCTGGAGCAGGGCATGGTAACCTACCCGAGTATTCTTGCCTGGAGAATCTCATGGAGCCTGGCGGGCTACAGTCCATGGGGGTGACAAAGTCAGACATGACTGAAAAGACTTAGCATGGCCCACACAATAGCTCATAAGTGAATTTTAATAAAACTGGAATATCTTTGCAAGATATATTTCAGGCAAATAGCAAATTGTGCCACTGATGCATGTTTTCTTAGTTTTACCAAACACAAAGAGTAAAAAGAGGAAGAAATTTAAATGCTAAAGAAATTACTAAAATAATCTTTAGTAAAGGAAATTTAATGTACCCATAGTTTCCACTCACTGCTTTAAATTTTAAACACAAGTAAAAGCTCCACGTGGACTCAGAATAAAAATTAAGTAACACAAATTTTGTCTCTTTGGCTTTACAATCACTATGCAATCATTGTTTATTTCTAATCTATTATTAAAACACTAGAATATGAAGTACCACAGGAGCTGGAGATGCAAACTGTGCCCAAAGTAATACTGAATTACTTTGAACTGCTGTGAATTTGGTCCTGAATGAATGTACATATTCTTCCAGAATACAAAGTTTCTTAAAGTAATAAAAATGTATTAGGTTTACGTTTCTAAATGTTTTGAAACTCAATAGTAATTTTAGAAATTATGTAGTAGTTATTGAAGTTCTCTACACGCTGCACCTTCTCATGACCTAAACTCTTGGCTCCTATCACCTTACCTAATCTCTATTGAACCTTTGCAAGTGTCTGTATTTCCTTACCATTTATCTTCTTAGCTTTTGAATGTTTCTGTTTTTTCCAGGTGGTCATTTAGTCACCGGGAAAAATAAGTTGTGTCCTACTCTTGCAACCCAACAGACTGTAGCCTGCCAGGCTCCTCTGTCCATGAGTTACTATAGACAAGAATATTGGAGTTGGTTGCCATTTTCTTCTCCAGGGTATCTTCCCAACCCAGAAATATAACCCAGACTTTCCGCTTTGCAGGTAGATTCTTTATCAACTGATGATGAGGATTTTTTAACTACAAAATAAATAAATCTGTCATAAATCCTAAAATTTGTTTTTCCTTTTTATTCCATTGCCCCTTTGTGGTAAAGAACGTGCCTGCCAGTGTTGAAGAAGTAACTGACACAGTAGCCCGGGGGCTGGAGCAGGGCATGGTAACCTACCCGAGTATTCTTGCCTGGAGAATCTCATGGAGCCTGGCGGGCTACAGTCCATGGGGGTGACAAAGTCAGACATGACTGAAAAGACTTAGCATGGCCCACACAATAGCTCATAAGTGAATTTTAATAAAACTGGAATATCTTTGCAAGATATATTTCAGGCAAATAGCAAATTGTGCCACTGATGCATGTTTTCTTAGTTTTACCAAACACAAAGAGTAAAAAGAGGAAGAAATTTAAATGCTAAAGAAATTACTAAAATAATCTTTAGTAAAGGAAATTTAATGTACCCATAGTTTCCACTCACTGCTTTAAATTTTAAACACAAGTAAAAGCTCCACGTGGACTCAGAATAAAAATTAAGTAACACAAATTTTGTCTCTTTGGCTTTACAATCACTATGCAATCATTGTTTATTTCTAATCTATTATTAAAACACTAGAATATGAAGTACCACAGGAGCTGGAGATGCAAACTGTGCCCAAAGTAATACTGAATTACTTTGAACTGCTGTGAATTTGGTCCTGAATGAATGTACATATTCTTCCAGAATACAAAGTTTCTTAAAGTAATAAAAATGTATTAGGTTTACGTTTCTAAATGTTTTGAAACTCAATAGTAATTTTAGAAATTATGTAGTAGTTATTGAAGTTCTCTACACGCTGCACCTTCTCATGACCTAAACTCTTGGCTCCTATCACCTTACCTAATCTCTATTGAACCTTTGCAAGTGTCTGTATTTCCTTACCATTTATCTTCTTAGCTTTTGAATGTTTCTGTTTTTTCCAGGTGGTCATTTAGTCACCGGGAAAAATAAGTTGTGTCCTACTCTTGCAACCCAACAGACTGTAGCCTGCCAGGCTCCTCTGTCCATGAGTTACTATAGACAAGAATATTGGAGTTGGTTGCCATTTTCTTCTCCAGGGTATCTTCCCAACCCAGAAATATAACCCAGACTTTCCGCTTTGCAGGTAGATTCTTTATCAACTGATGATGAGGGATTTTTTTTTTAACTACAAAATAAATAAATCTGTCATAAATCCTAAAATTTGTTCCTTTTTATTCCATGCCCTTTCATTTTCCACTTCCTTTTCAAATTTCAAGCCCCAACACATGTCATTTCATTTATTTGGTCCTTTATCCACCTTCACAGGCAGAACTAACAGCTATATTCTTGTTCCTCCAAGACCTCTTTTCATACTGGAAACATAGTAGTTGTCTTATTAAGACTGTTCTCTCTCTCTTTGCCTTCTGAGGCTACGTAATGTACCATGATCATATGATCTTCACCAGAGCTAATACATTGCTCAGGTTATACATTAACATTTGGGAAATTTTCTGGAGATAAATGAAATCAGTCTATATAAAGGCTATCTGTGTATGGTGGGAATTACACCTCTGTAATTTGCAATATTGAATCCTTAATTTTATAGCAATAGGAGATGCTACATATTTGAAAAGATGATGTAGTTCTTGAAATCTGTTTGAGGAGTGAAAAACTGCATAAACCCTCCAAAAACAGAGAAAAGGAATTTCTTAGTTCTTATTCTAGTTTGATACCCCAACTTTTTTTTTCATAAGCCAAGAAACTTGTGTGAAAGCTTTTGTCACGAATGCTTATATTTAGTCTGTGCTTTATAGGCTACAGTAATAATAATTATAATTTATTTAATTATTATTAGCAGTGGTATTGAGTGCTAATAGTATGCTTATTTATTTAAGTGCTTACATTTGTTTTTAAAATAATTTAAAATTATTTTATTCAGGTGACTTTACCTAATGCTGACCTTGGCATTCTATCAGCAAATGAGAAGAAAGTAATTGCTTGGCTACAAGAAATTGTATATTATTAAAATAGTACAGATTTATTATCTGTAATAGGAATGTGGAATAAAATGGATTCTTATTAAGGAAAAAATGAAGGAAAAATACCATTTCCTTATTGTTTTAGAAGTTTATAATTTATGTGATTTTTTTTCCTACAATTCATTTTGTGAAATTCTCTGTTCTTGTCTCTTTGTTATTTCCCTTGGAAAATTAGGTGAGATATTTTCTTTTAAATGGTAAAGATGAAAAAAGATGAGAATATTCTGTTACCATTGGAATCCTGGCTCTAATCTAATTGTGAAAACTACTTTATAACAATGTCTTAAAATCTGGCCTAAAATATATATTTTTTTTTTCTTTCTGAAATATGCATCTATCTCAATCTAGAGAATGTAGAAACAAAAAAGAATAGATTTGTCTTTGGTTTGTGCTATTAACAGAATATTAGGAACCTTCATCAATTTAATGCTCAAAAATATTCATTTCCTTGAATTACTGTTTGGTGTTTTTTTTTCCACAGCCTGGTCTGAGGGACATGTGCTTTCATGTTTTCACTTTATGAATGTGGTGGACGATTCAGCAGACAGAAAATCAGAAAAGGCATAGTTGAGCTCAACATCATCATCAATCAAGAGGATATAATTGACATTTGTAGAGTACAATACACTTTCTTCTCAAGCTCACATAGAACATGCACCAGGATATGTCACATTTTCTCAGTCTTAACAAACTGAAAAAAGAGAAATCATATAAAATCTGCTCTCAGACATTCCCTCAGAGGGAGTACTTCCTAACTCATTCTGAAAGACCAGTGTTAGACAAATACCAGAAGCAAAGATATTACAAGGAAACTAAAGAATAAGATCTTTCCTGAACATACATGAAAAAATTCACAAAAATATTACCAAAATGAATCTAACAATGTATATAAAGAATTATACACCATGACCAGGTAAGATTTATCCCAGGAATGCAAGGCTACTTCAGTATCCCAAAATCAAATTAATGCAATCCATCACATCAATAAGATAAAAAGGAAAATCACACAGTCACATCAATAGTTGCAGAGAAAGTACTGGACACAATCTAACACCCATTTGTGATAAAAACTCTTACTAAACTAAGAATAAAGAGGAACTTCTTCAACTCGATAAGGAATATGAACAAAAACCTACAGGTAACATCACAATGTAATATAATGGAGAAAGCTTTGAAGCCTTCTCATTAAGATCAGGTGAGAATGTTTTTCTTACTACTTCTTTTCAACATTGTGCTGGAAATTCTACCTAACACAATAGGAAATATAAAAGGAAATAAAATGTATACATATTGGGAAGAAAGAAATAAAGCTATCCTTGTCTGAAAATAAGATCATCTATATAGAAAATCCAGAAGAACTCATACCCTCCCCCAAAAAAAACCCTAGAATTAATTAGCAATTATAGCAAGAATGTATGATACAAGGTTAGCAAGCAAAAGTCAGTTGCTTTTCTATGTATCAGTAATGAACAATTGGAATTTGAAATTAAGAGCACAATACCATTTACATTATCTTTCCTCAAAATGAGTACTTCAGTATAGATCTAATCTGATGCTTGATATGTCTCTTAAAATTGTGTGTGTATGTTTGCCATTTTTATATGTATGTTATAGATATGTTTTATATGTATGTTTATATGTATGTTTATAGGTATGTTTTATAATTTTTCTTGATCGTCTGACATGAAGTCCTAGGCAAAAGGAGCTGCTGCCAATAGGTCTTTTGTAAGGTGGTCATAAGAGAGAGGGGGGAAGCAGTCCACAGTCCTGTAATTAAATCTCAGCGTTTACTTAAGTCTCTGCCTCTGGACTATGAATATCATGAAGGTTTTAATTTTTTTTTTTCCCCCTGTCCTCCTCCTGCGGAATAGAGTAGCCAGAGGAGGCTAAAATTGGGCATTTTCTTTCCCCAGATCAGTTAGCCTTTTGGGTTTTGTTGGTGGTGCAGCGCATAGACTGTAGCCTGCCAGGCTCCTCTGTCCAAGAGTTTCTACAGGCAAGAATACTGGAGTGGGTTGCCATTTCCTTCTCCAGGGGATCTTCCTAACCCAGGGATAAAGCCCAGGTCTCCTGCTAGGCAGGCAGATTCTTTACCACAGAGCCAGGTGAAAAGCCCTGACTTGGGTTAATTAGTTTCCCCTGAGGGCAGTGCTTTTTAACAACAATGCCCTGGTGTATTTCAAAATGGTTCCTGTCTACTCCACTGCTGGAAGCCTGAGGGAATTTTTCTCTGGTATTTACTGGGGAGTCAGTTGAAACTGTAAGAGGCAAATCTCACAAAATTGTAGGGGGCTCCCCCTGTTAATTGACTTCCCAGGAGTTTTTACCGAGTGTCTATGCGGAATCGCCAACAATTACAATTCAGGTTTTTCTAGCTCAGCTTGGATTCCCGTGATGGTCTCCATTAAAGTAAGTCATGACTTTTCTGTATTTGTTGATCTCACCAATGTTTGGGGCAGCAGTGTGGCCCATGTTCAAACGTCTCTTGTGGATCCAAGAATTGTTGATTTTTCAGTTTGTTCAGCTTTTTACTTGTTAGGAGAGAATGGCAGATTTCAAGCTTCTTACATGTGGAAACAAAAGCTGAAAGTTTAATTTCTTGAGACGTTAATAAGTTTAACTTAGGAAAAGGGGATTTGGATACAGTGTGTGTTAGTTGAAAAGTAACTCATGGTAGCAGACATTCAGTAAGCACTGTTTTAAAGCAGGCACTGTGGTAAATGCTTTCCCTGGATGTTGCTATTAACAGAAAAAGTAATAACACCTGCTCTGAAAGTTCACACTTTTGAGGTTAAAGTATACAAACTTTTAATACAATTTTACAGTATTGTAATATGAAATCATAAAATCAAACTTTAACTTCATCAATAAGAGAGCAACCATCTTACAGAGAGTTCCATGTAGTTTTTCTGAAAGTGTCAAACTTGTTCCATATCATTTCATTTCGAGTAGATTGTTCAACATTAAAACCTTGATAACTAGCTCATGGCAATGCATTTGTCATACTTTGTTCGATAGAATATTTTCCTAGCAAGATAAATACATCACTTAGAAGATAAATATCAGAGTCAATCTTTGCCCTCAAACCTAATACAATTCCCCTTAAAGTAGAATACAACTGGAAAATACCATTGTGGAAAAAACAAACAAGAACAAATATCCCCTAGAACACTTGCTTCTGACCACATATTGCTTAACAATCTTTGTAAATCTTATAAGCTTTGATCATATACCATGCAGATTTATTAATGAGTGATTTTTATTTCAGTGTCATATTGAAAATCATATATTTAATTCTTCTGCTGATTAAAATGTTTCCAAAAAAGTTGGGACAATCTTGGGGGAAGAAAATTCATATTACCATTTCTATCCTTTCTTTGTTTATGCATTAATATTTAAATACATTATAAAGTGTATATAAATTATTCTAATAACTTGCAATAATATAAATCCCCTCTGTTTTAATTGACTTCCCAGGAGTTTTTACCGAGTGTCTATGCGGAATCGCGAACAATTACAATTCAGGTTTTTCTAGCTCAGCTTGGATTCCCGTGATGGTCTCCATTAAAGTAAGTCATGACTTTTCTGTATTTGTTGATCTCACCAATGTTTGGGGCAGCAGTGTGGCCCATGTTCAAACGTCTCTTGTGGATCCAAGAATTGTTGATTTTTCAGTTTGTTCAGCTTTTTACTTGTTAGGAGAGAATGGCAGATTTCAAGCTTCTTACATGTGGAAACAAAAGCTGAAAGTTTAATTTCTTGAGACGTTAATAAGTTTAACTTGGGAAAAAGGGGGATTTGGATACAGTGTGTGTTAGTTGAAAAGTAACTCATGGTAGCAGACATTCAGTAAGCACTGTTTTAAAGCAGGCACTGTGGTAAATGCTTTCCCTGGATGTTGCTATCAACAGAAAAGTAATAACACCTGCTCTGAAAGTTCACACTTTTGAGGTTAAAGTATACAAACTTTTAATACAATTTTACAGTATTGTAATATGAAATCATAAAATCAAACTTTAACTTCATCAATAAGAGAGCAACCATCTTACAGAGAGTTCCATGTAGTTTTTCTGAAAGTGTCAAACTTGTTCCATATCATTTCATTTCGAGTAGATTGTTCAACATTAAAACCTTGATAACTAGCTCATGGCAATGCATTTGTCATACTTTGTTCGATAGAATATTTTCCTAGCAAGATAAATACATCACTTAGAAGATAAATATCAGAGTCAATCTTTGCCCTCAAACCTAATACAATTCCCCTTAAAGTAGAATACAACTGGAAAATACCATTGTGGAAAAAACAAACAAGAACAAATACCCCCTAGAACACTTGCTTCTGACCACATATTGCTTAACAATCTTTGTAAATCTTATAAGCTTTGATCATATACCATGCAGATTTATTAATGAGTGATTTTTATTTCAGTGTCATATTGAAAATCATATATTTAATTCTTCTGCTGATTAAAATGTTTCCAAAAAAGTTGGGACAATCTTGGGGGAAGAAAATTCATATTACCATTTCTATCCTTTCTTTGTTTATGCATTAATATTTAAATACATTATAAAGTGTATATAAATTATTCTAATAACTTGCAATAATATAAAGTGTTTGATATATTTTATTGGGTAATATATGCCTGTCGAAATAATTTTTCCGAATCTTAAAATGGTATACCTTGTTGGTGTCCAAAAGTCAGTGTTTCATATAAAAATAACAAACACTTAAGTTTAACAGTTTTAAATTTATAAACGTTTATCTTGCTTTTGCCATATTATTGCCCCTAATCACCACCCAACCAACAATCAAGAGAATTGCTCAAAATGTTGGGAGAAAAGACTAAAGATAGAAAATATGATGATAATAGACAAAAAATAGCCAATAACTTACTCCTCCTCTGCCAAAAAATAGCCAGCAATGACTAAAATAAAAAATGAACAGTGTGCCTTTCTTTCAACTATCTCTCTCTCAGACACACACATACACATACATACATAGGGGTATAGTTGTTTTACAATATTATGTTCGTTTCTGCTAAATCATGAAGTGAATCAGCTATATGTATACATATATCACCCCATCTTGGACTCCTCTCCCACCATCCTCCTCTCCCCTCCCACCCCGTGGTCCCACCAATCTAGAAGGGATGAGCTGAGCTTCAAGCTTAGCTCCCTGTGCTGTACAGAAGGTTCCCACTAGCTATCCATTTTACATGTGGTAGTATATATATGTCAACCCCAGTCTCTCAATTTATCCTACTTCCCGCTCCCCTCACTCCATATCCACATGCCTGTTCTCTACGTCTGTATTTCTGTTCCTCTCCCACAAATAGGATTAACTGTATCATTTTGGTATATTCCCCTATATATGCATTAATATGCAATACTTGTTGTCTTTCTGACTTCACTCTGTGTAACAGTCTTTAGGTCCATCTACGTCTATACAAATGACCCAATTTCATTCTTTTAATGGTTGAGCAATATCTCATTGTCTATATCGTTACCCATTCATCTATCAATACACATTTAGATTTCTTCCAACTCCTGGTTATTGTAATACATTGCTACTATCAACTTTAGGGTGCAAGTGTCTTTTTGAATTATGATTTTCTTAGGGTATATGCCCATTGTGGAATTTCTTGGGGATATGGTAGTTCTGTTTTTAGTTTAAGGAACCTCCATACTGTTCTCCATAGCAGTCTTATCAATTTACATTCCCACCAACAGTGTAAGACAGTTCCCCTTTCTTCTCAACCCTCTGCATCATTTACTGTTAGTAGATATTTTTGATAATGGCCATTTCAACAAGTAGATGATACCTCAGTGAAGTTTTGATTTGCATTTCTGTAATAATTGATGATGTTAAGCATTTTTGCACTGCCTTTTGGCTACCTATATGTCTTCCTTGAGGAAATGTCTTTTTAGATCTTCTCCCATTTTTTGATTGGGTTGTTTTCATTTGCTTCATTTGAAAATGACTTTCATTCTGAAGGTTGTCTTTTCAATTTGTTTATGGTGTACTTTGCTATGCAAAAGCTTTTTTTAAATTAGGTCTATTTGTTTATTTTTGTCTTTGTTTTCATTACTCTAGGAGGTGAGTCAAAAAAAGATCTATGATTCATGTCAAAGAATGTTCTTTCTATGTTTTCCTTCAAGAGTTTTATAATGTTTTATAATGTTCAGTTGTACATTTAGGTATTTAATGCATTTTAAGTTTATTCCTTCTGTGTGGTATTAGGGAGTTTTCTGATTTTATTCTTTTAAATGTAGCTTAATAAAACAAAGAACTGGCTGCTTTATGTGTTTTTGCAGGTGGCTCAATAGTGGCTCACATACAGAGCAACAGAACAGATGTCTATCACTAGAACACAGGTCAATATATTGATTTCTTACTTGCCTGCAGTCCTGAAGTATTTAAGGAAATAAGTATCTTAGAATTAAATTTTTACATCACACAGAGATACATGCAGTTTTTTATTATCCCATTTTTCAACATTGTCAGATATTTTGCTAAAACAACCAGAAGGAGTATATTGTTAAGGAGACATTTAAAAATATCACTTCTACAGTTGTGAGTGTCCACCTGCACAACTATATGCACTTATTTTTGTTTTTGTGCAGATCTGGGCATGTTATAATTTTCTAGGTCAAAAATCTTTTCACAGTAGAATTTTTAAAACATGAAAGCCCCTTCTTTGTGCCTGGAAGCTAGATGCTGATCTTCTAGCTTCACATCTTTTTTCATTCCTCAGCCTAAGCACAATCAAATTCTTCACTTGGTTCCATGATTGGCTTGAGAACAATTTGGACTGAAATCAGATGAGCAACACAGATGGTACCTAATATTGCATCTCAGTTTTTGGCTTTACTGTGTAAGCTGCTTATGCAGTGGTAGAGGAGAAGGGGAAAGCTGCTGACAAATGACACTATTAGGACCACTGTAGCCAAGCTAGACTGGCACCATTAGAGTGCTGAACAATCTGCTTTATATCTCTATGTTTCTAAGCCCATATTATTAAACAAAGGTGCTCTTTCTACATGTAACATAACACCTGGACACAGGACACTATTTATTCCTGAAATACCTTATTAAGCATAATGATCTTTAAGGATATTTATATGGAAAGAAAGGCTATATACTTTAGCGGCTAATTCATTGCAATAACTTCTATTAATTTTAATCTCATTTTCTCATTTAGATATATAAGATACATTTATTTGACAAATTTTGAAGACAAAAACTTTGTTACAAACTCATGCAAGCTCTAGTTGGGTGTATGATATAGTTGACTTGATTTTAATAATTATGCATTATGATTCAATATAGGTGTTACTTTGAGAAAATGATAGGCATTTCAAAAGGGTATGTCTTTCAAGTAAATTATAGAATATGTCTTTTCTGATTATGAGATTAATCTATATACAATGAATAATATTTTTAAATAAACCAATACAAAAAAGAAAATACAAGTCAAACGTATTTCAGTCACACAAAGATGAGTTTTAGTTCACCAACATAATTCCTTTGTGTTTTAGGACTATTTCTCAATATGTATAACATATAATGTATACTGTTTAGGAATATCACCACTATTTTTATCTGTAAGATAAGTTAGAAAATGAGAGAATTTGGTTGTGGAAATATAGAAATTTATACACAATATAATGTTGAAATCCAGAAGGAGTATATTGTTAAGGAGACATTTAAAAATATCACTTCTACAGTTGTGAGTGTCCACCTGCACAACTATATGCACTTATTTTTGTTTTTGTGCAGATCTGGGCATGTTATAATTTTCTAGGTCAAAAATCTTTTCACAGTAGAATTTTTAAAACATGAAAGCCCCTTCTTTGTGCCTGGAAGCTAGATGCTGATCTTCTAGCTTCACATCTTTTTTCATTCCTCAGCCTAAGCACAATCAAATTCTTCACTTGGTTCCATGATTGGCTTGAGAACAATTTGGACTGAAATCAGATGAGCAACACAGATGGTACCTAATATTGCATCTCAGTTTTTGGCTTTACTGTGTAAGCTGCTTATGCAGTGGTAGAGGAGAAGGGGAAAGCTGCTGACAAATGACACTATTAGGACCACTGTAGCCAAGCTAGACTGGCACCATTAGAGTGCTGAACAATCTGCTTTATATCTCTATGTTTCTAAGCCCATATTATTAAACAAAGGTGCTCTTTCTACATGTAACATAACACCTGGACACAGGACACTATTTATTCCTGAAATACCTTATTAAGCATAATGATCTTTAAGGATATTTATATGGAAAGAAAGGCTATATACTTTAGCGGCTAATTCATTGCAATAACTTCTATTAATTTTAATCTCATTTTCTCATTTAGATATATAAGATACATTTATTTGACAAATTTTGAAGACAAAAACTTTGTTACAAACTCATGCAAGCTCTAGTTGGGTGTATGATATAGTTGACTTGATTTTAATAATTATGCATTATGATTCAATATAGGTGTTACTTTGAGAAAATGATAGGCATTTCAAAAGGGTATGTCTTTCAAGTAAATTATAGAATATGTCTTTTCTGATTATGAGATTAATCTATATACAATGAATAATATTTTTAAATAAACCAATACAAAAAAGAAAATACAAGTCAAACGTATTTCAGTCACACAAAGATGAGTTTTAGTTCACCAACATAATTCCTTTGTGTTTTAGGACTATTTCTCAATATGTATAACATATAATGTATACTGTTTAGGAATATCACCACTATTTTTATCTGTAAGATAAGTTAGAAAATGAGAGAATTTGGTTGTGGAAATATAGAAATTTATACACAATATAATGTTGAAATCAGAGTTAGGAAGGTCTGGATATAAAAGAGTAAGATGTTAATACTTGTGTTTATCATTTAAAAGAATTTTTTCATATTCGTCTCAGCTGATTTATTTATTTATTTATTTATTTTTGGTTGTAATGGGTGCACTGGCTTTTCTCTAGTTGTGGTAAGTGAGGGCTTGTCTCTAGTTGTGGTGCGGGCTTATTATGGTGGCCTCTCTTATTTGGAGCATGGGCTCTAGGGCATGTATGCTTCAGCAGTTGTGGCATGCAGGATCATGTTGTGACTCCTGGGATTTAGAGCACAGGCTCAATAGTTGTGGTACATGGACTTAGTTGCTCCTCTGCATGTGAGATCTTCCCAGATCAGGGATAAAATCCTTGTCTCTTGCACTGGCATGGAATTCTTTACCACTGAGCCACCAGGGAAGTCCTTCATCTCATCTGATTTTGATAGCATCTCTCTTGAGAGAAACATCGTATTTTTCACTTTTAATTTGAGAAAAGAAAGAATTTATCCAACTTAATATGGCTTCAATAGATTATATAGCTGATTGAGATGACTGAAGACTGTAGGTGTAATCCAGATTTGATTACTTTCTATTCCATAGAAGTGATCCTATGAATTTTCCTTAAGCTAGATTACTGTACTGGTTTATAATAGTTTTCTGTCTTAACAAAAGAACAGTCAGTATAAGTTGCTTTAATAAGCCATGTTTTCAAAATGAAAATGATGAAATATCAAATTGACCAGTTTGCCACAAAAAAATTTAGTCTTCTTAAATTCTGAATTTAATGTTTCTGTTGGATATAGAAAATTATATAAAAACTTGACAATATATGATGCATTTGTTTCAACATATATCGCAGCTAAAGTTTGATTGTTTTCTCCTCATGAAGATTTTAATGTTATTTTTTAAAGGTTTTTAATTAATTTATTTACTTTTGGCTATTTTGGTTATTGGCCCTTCGAAGTTGCAGGAATGGGAGCTGCTTTCCAGCTGTCACACAAAGATGAGTTTTAGTTCACCAACATAATTCCTTTGTGTTTTAGGACTATTTCTCAATATGTATAACATATAATGTATACTGTTTAGGAATATCACCACTATTTTTATCTGTAAGATAAGTTAGAAAATGAGAGAATTTGGTTGTGGAAATATAGAAATTTATACACAATATAATGTTGAAATCAGAGTTAGGAAGGTCTGGATATAAAAGAGTAAGATGTTAATACTTGTGTTTATCATTTAAAAGAATTTTTTCATATTCGTCTCAGCTGATTTATTTATTTATTTATTTATTTTTGGTTGTAATGGGTGCACTGGCTTTTCTCTAGTTGTGGTAAGTGAGGGCTTGTCTCTAGTTGTGGTGCGGGCTTATTATGGTGGCCTCTCTTATTTGGAGCATGGGCTCTAGGGCATGTATGCTTCAGCAGTTGTGGCATGCAGGATCATGTTGTGACTCCTGGGATTTAGAGCACAGGCTCAATAGTTGTGGTACATGGACTTAGTTGCTCCTCTGCATGTGAGATCTTCCCAGATCAGGGATAAAATCCTTGTCTCTTGCACTGGCATGGAATTCTTTACCACTGAGCCACCAGGGAAGTCCTTCATCTCATCTGATTTTGATAGCATCTCTCTTGAGAGAAACATCGTATTTTTCACTTTTAATTTGAGAAAAGAAAGAATTTATCCAACTTAATATGGCTTCAATAGATTATATAGCTGATTGAGATG
Source organism: Tragulus kanchil (assembly GCA_022376925.1). Classification (NCBI taxonomy): domain Eukaryota; kingdom Metazoa; phylum Chordata; class Mammalia; order Artiodactyla; family Tragulidae; genus Tragulus; species Tragulus kanchil. Next base: position 234,988,877 of record JAIOJX010000004.1, on the reverse strand, counting down.
ACTGAAGACTGTAGGTGTAATCCAGATTTGATTACTTTCTATTCCATAGAAGTGATCCTATGAATTTTCCTTAAGCTAGATTACTGTACTGGTTTATAATAGTTTTCTGTCTTAACAAAAGAACAGTCAGTATAAGTTGCTTTAATAAGCCATGTTTTCAAAATGAAAATGATGAAATATCAAATTGACCAGTTTGCCACAAAAAAATTTAGTCTTCTTAAATTCTGAATTTAATGTTTCTGTTGGATATAGAAAATTATATAAAAACTTGACAATATATGATGCATTTGTTTCAACATATATCGCAGCTAAAGTTTGATTGTTTTCTCCTCATGAAGATTTTAATGTTATTTTTTAAAGGTTTTTTTTTTAATTAATTTATTTACTTTTGGCTATTTTGGGTTTTCACTGCTGCCACAGGCCCTTCGAGAAGTTGCAGGGAATGGGAGCTGCTTTCCAGCTGAGGTGAGCAGGTTTCTTGTTGTGGTGACTACTTGTTTTGGAACTGGTGTTCCAGGGCTCATGGACTTCAGTAGTTGTGGTACATGAGCTCAATAGTCGGGGCTCCAAGGCTGTAGAGCACAGGCTCAATAGTTGTGGCTCTTGGGCCTAGTTGCTCCACAGTATGTGGGATCCTCCTATATCAGGGATCAAACCTGTGTCTTCTGCATTGGCAGGCGAACTCTTTACCACTGAGCTACCAGGGAAGCCCTTTACTGACTTTTTTTTTTTAGTGTTATTTTAAAGAAATATTTCAAGGCAAGTTTTCAGTGGTACATGAAATAAAATCTTATTCTCACACAGAAGCTAATATTGTCTGGAGTACTTGTAGCTTTTAATGTATTTCCATTTATTTCATTGGTAATACTTTCATATAATTACAAAGTGAATAATTGGAACAATTATTTGTTTAATACAAGTCCCTATTATCTCTTCAGTGTGTAAATTTTATTTAAAATATGCATTTTAAGAAGTAAAATTAGAAGATTATATGCTAATAACTATTCACTGTCAAAATATATTATTATAAACTTATTCACAAAGGTTTTCTTTCCATGAAGCCAGAGGAAGAAGTCAGGCATACTTTTTTACTACAAACAATTAGAAATTTCCAGCAGGTGATTCTGTGGATATTGACATAAATAAGATGCTCAACATCATACTCATCAAGTAGAGTTTTCCCCTGCTTTCCAAAAGTAGAACATTCCCGTGAAAGCTTTTGCAAGCCAAAATGGTGTAAAACAAACAATTGTTATGAAAGTGAAAATCCTCTTGGATTTCTCTCAATTAGCAAACACAGGTAGCAATGTAGATCTTTTGGAAAAGCATAATTGTATAAAGTGAGTTTTCAGAAAGTGGTTGTTGTTTTTCAGTCAGTCAGTCAGTCATATCCAATTTTTTCATGACCTGGTGGGCTGCAGCAAGCCAGGCTTTCCTGTCCTTCACTGTCTCCTGGAGTTTGCTCAGACTCATGTCCATTGAATCCATGGTGCCATCCAACCATCTCATCCTCTCTTGTTCCCTTCTCCTCCTGCCTTCAATCTTTCCTAAAACCAGGGTACTTTCCAATGAGTGGACCCTTCACATCAAGTGGCCAAAATATTGGAGCTTCAGGTTCAACAGCAGTCCATAAAATGAATATTCAGGGTTGATTTCCTTTAGGATTGACTGGTTTGATCTCCTTGCTGTCCAAGGTACTGTCTCAAGAGTCATCTGTAGAACCACCATTAAAAAGCATTAGTTCTTTCTTGCTCAACCTTCTTTATGGTCCAAATCTCACATACATGAATGAATACTGGAAAAACCATAGCTTTGACTGTACAGACTTTTGTCAGCAAAGTGATATGTCTGCTTTTTAATACACTGTCTAGGTTTGTCACAGCTTTTCTTCCAATGATAAAGTCTTTTAATTTCACGGCAGCAGTCATTATCTGCAATGATTTTGGAGCCCAAGAAAATAAAGTCTGTCACTGTTTCCATTTGTTCCCTGTGTATGTGCCATGAAGTGATGGGACCAGATGCCATGATTTTCATTTTTTGAATGTTGAGTTTTAAGCCAGCTTTTTCACTCTCCTGTTTTACATTCATCAGAAGGCTCTTTAGTTCCTCTTTGATTTCTCCCCACTAGGGTGGTGTCACTGCATATATGAGATTATTGACATTTCTTCCGGCCATCTTGATTCTAACTTGAGCTTCATCCAGCCTAGCATTTTGCATGATGTACCCTGCATATAAGTTAAATGAGCAGGGTGACAATATAGAGCCATGATGTACTCCTTGCCTAATTTGAAATCAGTCCATTGTTCCATGTCTGGTTCTAACTGTTGCTTCTTGTCCTACATACAGGTTTCTTAGGAGACAGGTAAGATGGTCTGGTATTCCCATCTCTAAAAACTTTTCAGTTTGTTGTGATCCACACAGTCAAAGGCTTTAGTGCAGTAAATGAAGCAGAAGTAGGTATTTTTCTGGAGTTCTTGTTTCTATGACCCAAGGGTTTCAGTTTGATTTCTGGTTTCTCTGACTTTAAACCTGACATCTGAGGCTTTCTGTTCACATACTGTTGAAGCCTTGCATAAAAGATTTTGAGCATTATCTTGCTACCATCCAACCATCTCATCCTCTCTTGTTCCCTTCTCCTCCTGCCTTCAATCTTTCCTAAAACCAGGGTACTTTCCAATGAGTGGACCCTTCACATCAAGTGGCCAAAATATTGGAGCTTCAGGTTCAACAGCAGTCCATAAAATGAATATTCAGGGTTGATTTCCTTTAGGATTGACTGGTTTGATCTCCTTGCTGTCCAAGGTACTGTCTCAAGAGTCATCTGTAGAACCACCATTAAAAAGCATTAGTTCTTTCTTGCTCAACCTTCTTTATGGTCCAAATCTCACATACATGAATGAATACTGGAAAAACCATAGCTTTGACTGTACAGACTTTTGTCAGCAAAGTGATATGTCTGCTTTTTAATACACTGTCTAGGTTTGTCACAGCTTTTCTTCCAATGATAAAGTCTTTTAATTTCACGGCAGCAGTCATTATCTGCAATGATTTTGGAGCCCAAGAAAATAAAGTCTGTCACTGTTTCCATTTGTTCCCTGTGTATGTGCCATGAAGTGATGGGACCAGATGCCATGATTTTCATTTTTTGAATGTTGAGTTTTAAGCCAGCTTTTTCACTCTCCTGTTTTACATTCATCAGAAGGCTCTTTAGTTCCTCTTTGATTTCTCCCCACTAGGGTGGTGTCACTGCATATATGAGATTATTGACATTTCTTCCGGCCATCTTGATTCTAACTTGAGCTTCATCCAGCCTAGCATTTTGCATGATGTACCCTGCATATAAGTTAAATGAGCAGGGTGACAATATAGAGCCATGATGTACTCCTTGCCTAATTTGAAATCAGTCCATTGTTCCATGTCTGGTTCTAACTGTTGCTTCTTGTCCTACATACAGGTTTCTTAGGAGACAGGTAAGATGGTCTGGTATTCCCATCTCTAAAAACTTTTCAGTTTGTTGTGATCCACACAGTCAAAGGCTTTAGTGCAGTAAATGAAGCAGAAGTAGGTATTTTTCTGGAGTTCCCTTGTTTTCTCTATGACCCAAGGGATGTTGACAGTTTGATTTCTGGTTTCTCTGACTTTTCTAAATACAACTTGTACATCTGGAGGCTTTCTGTTCACATACTGTTGAAGCCTTGCATAAAAGATTTTGAGCATTATCTTGCTAGCGTGTGAAGTGAATGCAATTGTGCAGGACTTTGGACATTCTTTCACATTGCCCTTCTTTGGGATTGGAATGAACACTGACCTTTTCCAATTATGTGGCCACTGGTGAATTGCCCATATTTGCTGAACTATTGAGTACAGCAGTTTAACAGCATCATCTTTTAGAATCTGAAAGTGCACAAATGGAATTCCATCACCACTGCTAACTTTGTAGTAATGCTTCCTAAGGCCTACTTGACTTCACACTCCAGGGTGAGTGATCACTCCATCGTGGTCATCTGGATCATTAAGATCTTTTCTGTATAGTTCTTCTCTGTATTCTTGCACCTCTTCTTAATACCTTATGCTTGTGTTAGGTCCGTACCATTTCTTTATTGTACCTATATTTTCATGAAATGTTTCCTTGGTATCCCTAATTTCCTTGAAGGGATCTTTGGTCTTTCCCATTCTATTGTTTTCCTCTATTTCTATGCATTGTTCTCTTAGGAAGATTTTTCTCTCTCCATGCTATTCTCTGGAATTCTCTTCAGATTGGTATATCTTTCCTTTTCTCCTTTGGCTTTCACTTATCTGTTTTTCTCAGCCATTTCCTCAGACAACCATTTTGCCTTTTTACATTTTGTAAGGATGGTTTTGATCAGAACCTCCTGGACAGTGTTAGGGACTTCTCTCCATAGTTTTTATGGCACTCTACCAGATCGAATCACTTGAATCTATTTGTCACTTTCACTGCATAATCTTAAGTCATGCCTGAATGACCTAGTGGTTTTCCCTACTTTCTTCAATTTAAGTCTGAATTTTGCATAAGGAGTTCATGGTCTGAGCCACAATCAACTCCTGGCCTTAATTTTGCAGACTGTATAGAACCTCTCTGTCTTTGGCTGCAAAGAATATAATCTGATTTTGGTATTCACCATCTGGTGATGTCCATGTATACAGTTGTCTTTTATTGTTGTTATTATTGGAAGAAGCTGTCTGCTATGATCAGTTCTCATGGCGAATCTCTGTTAGCCTTTGCCCTGTCTCATTTTGTATTCCAAGGGCAAACTTGCCTGTTACTCCAGGTATCTCTTGACTTTCTAATTTTGTATTCCAGTCCCCTATGATTAAAAGGTCATATCTTTTTTGTTGTTCTCTTGACCTAGAAGATCTTCATAGAACCATTCAACTTCAGTATCTTTGGCATTAGTTATTGGGACATAGACTTAGATCACTGTGATATTGTAAGTTTTGCATTGGAAACAAACTGAGATCATTCTGTTGTTTTTGAAATTGTCTACAAGTGCTGCATTTCATACTCTTGTCTGCTATGAGGCCTACTCCATTTTTTTCTAAGAGATTCTTCCCCTCAGTAGTAGATATAATGATCATCAAATTACAATCGCCCGTGCCCATCCATTTTAGTTCACTGATTCCTAAAATGTTGACTTCACACTCCAGGGTGAGTGATCACTCCATCGTGGTCATCTGGATCATTAAGATCTTTTCTGTATAGTTCTTCTCTGTATTCTTGCACCTCTTCTTAATACCTTATGCTTGTGTTAGGTCCGTACCATTTCTTTATTGTACCTATATTTTCATGAAATGTTTCCTTGGTATCCCTAATTTCCTTGAAGGGATCTTTGGTCTTTCCCATTCTATTGTTTTCCTCTATTTCTATGCATTGTTCTCTTAGGAAGATTTTTCTCTCTCCATGCTATTCTCTGGAATTCTCTTCAGATTGGTATATCTTTCCTTTTCTCCTTTGGCTTTCACTTATCTGTTTTTCTCAGCCATTTCCTCAGACAACCATTTTGCCTTTTTACATTTTGTAAGGATGGTTTTGATCAGAACCTCCTGGACAGTGTTAGGGACTTCTCTCCATAGTTTTTATGGCACTCTACCAGATCGAATCACTTGAATCTATTTGTCACTTTCACTGCATAATCTTAAGTCATGCCTGAATGACCTAGTGGTTTTCCCTACTTTCTTCAATTTAAGTCTGAATTTTGCATAAGGAGTTCATGGTCTGAGCCACAATCAACTCCTGGCCTTAATTTTGCAGACTGTATAGAACCTCTCTGTCTTTGGCTGCAAAGAATATAATCTGATTTTGGTATTCACCATCTGGTGATGTCCATGTATACAGTTGTCTTTTATTGTTGTTATTATTGGAAGAAGCTGTCTGCTATGATCAGTTCTCATGGCGAATCTCTGTTAGCCTTTGCCCTGTCTCATTTTGTATTCCAAGGGCAAACTTGCCTGTTACTCCAGGTATCTCTTGACTTTCTAATTTTGTATTCCAGTCCCTATGTTTAAAAAGGTCATATCTTTTTTGTTGTTCTCTTGACCTAGAAGATCTTCATAGAACCATTCAACTTCAGTATCTTTGGCATTAGTTATTGGGACATAGACTTAGATCACTGTGATATTGTAAGTTTTGCATTGGAAACAAACTGAGATCATTCTGTTGTTTTTGAAATTGTCTACAAGTGCTGCATTTCATACTCTTGTCTGCTATGAGGCCTACTCCATTTTTTTCTAAGAGATTCTTCCCCTCAGTAGTAGATATAATGATCATCAGAATTACAATCGCCCGTGCCCATCCATTTTAGTTCACTGATTCCTAAAATGTTGATGTTCACTTTTGCCATCTCCTGTTTGACCTCTTCTAATTTACCTTGATTCATAAACTTAACATTCTAGGTTCCTATGAAATATCGTTCTTTATAGCATTGGACTTTAGACACATCCACAGCTTGGTGTCATTTCTGGTTTTGGCTCGGCCTCTTTGTAGATACCTGCAATTGCAAATTAAAACAGCAAAGAGCTATGACTACGCATGTATTAAAATGGTGAAAATTAACACCACCAGATTTTGGTGGAGTGGAGCAATAGAATTTTTCACTTATTTCTGGTGGAGGTGCAAAATGGTATAGCCACTTTGGAAGACTGCCAGTTTCTACAAAACTAAGTATGCTATACTCTTAAGAGCCCAGGAATCATGGTCCTTGGTTTTATAAAATGGAACTGAATGCTCATGTCCATGTAAAAACCTACACAAGACTGTTTATACTATGTTTCCTTATAATTGCCAAAATCTGACAGCAATAACTATGTCCTTTAATAGGTGAGTAGATATATAAGTTGTGGTATATCCATAATGAAATAATATTTAGTGATTAAAAATAAATAAGGTACAAAGTTACAAAAAGATAGGGAAGAACTTTAAGTGCTATGAGAAAGAAGCCAATCTGAAAAGGCTACAAACATAATTCCAAGTTTATGATATTCTGGGTTAGGCAAAAGTATGAAGACCATTTAAGATCAATGGTTGCTCAGAATACTGTGAAAGGAATGGAGGGGTGAGTAACTGGAGCATGGGAGATTTGGGGGCACTGAAACTATTCTGAGTGAGACTACAATTGTGTATACATATCATTACACATTTATTAAAACCCATTGAATCTATAACACTGAGTGAGCCTGAATGTTGAGTATGGACTTTAATAATAACTGACTTATTAATTGTAAAAAATATCTGAATGATGCAGAATTCAGTTAATAATATGGGAAAATGTGTGTGGAGTTAGCAGTTGGAGAATGTATGGTATTTTTTGCACTATCTGCTCTGTTTTTCTGTAAACCTAAAACTAATTTAAAACAGTGATAAATTCTATAGTAAGAAAAGTTAGGGGAGATATCATTTTACCTTAGAGTTGGATCATAAATTCAGAAATCTAGACATTTAAGAAAGTTTCTCTTGATACTCCACATCATGTTTCAACAAACACTTATTGTCCCTGTTTATTTTGTTTTTAATTGAAATATAGCTGATTTACAGTGTTTCAGGTATGTAGAGAGGTGATTCAGCCAGACTTTTGACCTCCACAACTGTACGTGGAAATTTTTTGTTGCTTTATGTTACAAAGTTATAGATATTTATAGATTATTTTTCAGATTCTTTTCCATTTTAGGGTTTATAAGATATTGAATATAGTTCCCTATGCTATAGAGTATGGCTATGTTATCTATTTTATATATACTAGTGTGTATCAGTTAATCTGAATTTTTAATTTGTTCCATACCTTTTGGTAGCCATAAATTTGCTTTAAATATCTATGAGTCTATTTCTGTTTTGTAAATAAATTCTTTTTTTTGTTTTTTTGTTTTTTTAGATTCTACATATATGCAATACCATATGCTATTTGTCTTTCCCTGTTGGACTTAATTCACTTAGTATGTAGTCTCTAGGTCCATTTATGTTGCTGCAAATAGCATTATTTCATTCTTTTTAATGGCTAGTATTGTGTGTGTCTGTCTGTATATATATATATATATATTTACATATATATACACATATATATGTAAAACACGACTTTATCCATTCGCCAGGCAACAGCCATTTATGTTGCTTCCATGTCTTGGCTATTGTATATAGTGCTGCAATGAACACTGGGGCACATGTATCTTTTTGAATTAGAGTTTTTGTCTTTTCTAGATATATGCCTAGGAGTGGGATTGCTAGGCATATATTTTTAGTTTTTTAAGGAGCCTCCAATCTGTTCTGCACCAAAATAGGTTCCCACCGACAGTGTAGGAGGGTTCCCTTTCTTCACATCCTGCCCATCATGTATTATTTGCAGACTTTTATGATGGACATTCACTTCACTTAGGTCATCTTCTAGGTTTTTATCCTGTTCTTTCCTCCAGAAAATTTTCCTCTTCCACCTCATTTTGTCTGAGTTGCTATTTGTATGTTTATGTATGTTTAGGTTAGCTATGTTTTTCGACCTTGGAGAAGTGGTCCTCTGCAGGAGGTGTCCTTTGCATTCTAGTAGTGTGCACCCTTCTGTTTGCCTAACTTATATGCTCTTGGTTTCCCCTTAGAAGGGCTGCATGAGTCCTTCTGTGTGGGCACACTGACTACATGGGCAGTCTGGTTGGCCTGGCTGGCCCCTCATCTGGTTGGTCGCCAGGCCCTACTGTGCCAGGTCACAAGACAGATGGCTGAAGAACCCAAAGGAACCCCAGGACTGGCTCACTGGTGGGTGAAGTCAGGGTCCTGAAGATTCTGGGGCTAATGCCCTCCCACAGGCATGTGGAGGTAGATGGTGGGATTAGTGTTAGACTGTTGGAAGGTAGAAGTGGTTCCTGGAATCTGACTGCAGGTTCAAGGTATTCCAGAACTCATTTCAGATCATTGTTGGGTGTGTGGAGGACCTGTTCTGAGTATTGGGTCACGATTATCCTAAACCTTGCATTGGCCTACTTGAGTATTGGTGGGGCCCTGTGGGTTCCAGATTAAGGTCTGATCTGCTGTAGGCAGTCTGGATCCTAGGCTGGAGGATTCTGGTTTTCTTGTGTCTGATGTCTGCTCCCTATTTGGTGAAGGCGGTCTAGGGACATATTCAGGCTTCCTTGAGGGAGGAGCTGGTGCCTCTCCCCTGGTGGGTTAAGCTATGTCTCAGCCCTCTGGTGGGCAGGGCTATGTGAAGCACGTATCTCAGAGGTGATTGTGGGCTCAGGAAGATGTTAGGTAGCCTGTCTGCTGATAGTTGAGACTGTATCCCCACTTGGTCATTTGGCCTGAAGTGTCCCAGCACTGGTGCCTATAGGGGCAATTTTGTGGGGCCAGGTTTTGATGCTCAGGAGCCAACCCAGCAGCTGTGAGGAGTATTCACACATTTAAGTGTTCCCCATTATGCCTGCCACCAGCATCTATGTCCCCAGGTGAGCCACAGCAGCCCCCTGCCTCTCCAGGAGACTGTCCAAGATCAGCAAGTAGTCCAGCCCAAGATCCTATCAAATTACTGCTCTTACCCAAGGCACCATTGTGTGTGAGATATGTGTGCCCTTTGATAGTGAAGTCTCTATTTTCCCCAGTTCTTTGGGGCTCCTACTGTTATGCCCCAGTGACCTTCAAAGCCAAATGTTCTGGGGGCTCCTTTTCCCTATGCTCTTACTTCTATGGGAGACCCTTTACAATATATTCTCCAATTGGTTCACTGATGGGGGATGGGGTATGAAATTTGATTATATCATGAGCCCTCCTCACCCTTCTCATGATTTCTTCTTTATTTCTTTAGTTGTAGATCTGCTAGGTTCTAGTTTTGTTTGTTTGTTGTTCTGTGGATGGTTTTGATTTTGGTGTGCTCATCAGAGTAGGTGAGCTCAGAGTATCTCTACTTCTGCCATCCCGTCCCCACCTTCTGACCCATTTTTCCTACTAGCTAAACTCCCAGAGAAAGTTATCAGTATTCATCATCTTGATTCTTCCTCTGTTTCTCTCTTTAGCCCATTTCATTTCTAGCACATAACCAAAATTTTCTTACCAAACTCTTTGCTAATTATTTCTCAAATCTGACCAAGCGATTTCAGATTGTGGTGTGTGGAGGACCTGTTCTGAGTATTGGGTCACGATTATCCTAAACCTTGCATTGGCCTACTTGAGTATTGGTGGGGCCCTGTGGGTTCCAGATTAAGGTCTGATCTGCTGTAGGCAGTCTGGATCCTAGGCTGGAGGATTCTGGTTTTCTTGTGTCTGATGTCTGCTCCCTATTTGGTGAAGGCGGTCTAGGGACATATTCAGGCTTCCTTGAGGGAGGAGCTGGTGCCTCTCCCCTGGTGGGTTAAGCTATGTCTCAGCCCTCTGGTGGGCAGGGCTATGTGAAGCACGTATCTCAGAGGTGATTGTGGGCTCAGGAAGATGTTAGGTAGCCTGTCTGCTGATAGTTGAGACTGTATCCCCACTTGGTCATTTGGCCTGAAGTGTCCCAGCACTGGTGCCTATAGGGGCAATTTTGTGGGGCCAGGTTTTGATGCTCAGGAGCCAACCCAGCAGCTGTGAGGAGTATTCACACATTTAAGTGTTCCCCATTATGCCTGCCACCAGCATCTATGTCCCCAGGTGAGCCACAGCAGCCCCCTGCCTCTCCAGGAGACTGTCCAAGATCAGCAAGTAGTCCAGCCCAAGATCCTATCAAATTACTGCTCTTACCCAAGGCACCATTGTGTGTGAGATATGTGTGCCCTTTGATAGTGAAGTCTCTATTTTCCCCAGTTCTTTGGGGCTCCTACTGTTATGCCCCAGTGACCTTCAAAGCCAAATGTTCTGGGGGCTCCTTTTCCCTATGCTCTTACTTCTATGGGAGACCCTTTACAATATATTCTCCAATTGGTTCACTGATGGGGGATGGGGTATGAAATTTGATTATATCATGAGCCCTCCTCACCCTTCTCATGATTTCTTCTTTATTTCTTTAGTTGTAGATCTGCTAGGTTCTAGTTTTGTTTGTTTGTTGTTCTGTGGATGGTTTTGATTTTGGTGTGCTCATCAGAGTAGGTGAGCTCAGAGTATCTCTACTTCTGCCATCCCGTCCCCACCTTCTGACCCATTTTTCCTACTAGCTAAACTCCCAGAGAAAGTTATCAGTATTCATCATCTTGATTCTTCCTCTGTTTCTCTCTTTAGCCCATTTCATTTCTAGCACATAACCAAAATTTTCTTACCAAACTCTTTGCTAATTATTTACTGCAAAATACATTGACCAATTTTCAGATCTCTTCTGAACTACTTGACACAGAGCATCATTCCTGATTCCCTGAAATGATTTCCTTACTTGCTTTACGGAAACAAGCTTCTGTTTTTCTTCTTTCTCCATTAGGTCGATGATCTCAGTTCCATTCACTGGTGTTTTTTCATATCTTTGACCACAACATTTAAGGGTGCACTGGAGTGCTACCTTGGAATTGCTTTCCTTCTCTCTCCATGTTCACTCACTCATTGTATGAGCTTTATATTCCACTGACAGGCTAATGGCTCACAAAAGTGTTATACCTAGCCCCACTTTTACTTTTGAAATACAGATAATTATCCAAAATTTCACTCAACATTTTCAACATTACCACATATTTTATAAATTTATTTATTTTTGGCTGTCTGGGTTTTCACTGCTGCTGCAGGCTCTTCTCTAGTTGCATGGAGTGAGGACTACTCTCTAGTTGAGGTGAGCTGGCTTCTTGTGACGGTGACTTCTCTTGTGGAACTCGATTTCCAGGACACAAAGGCTTCAATAGTTGCGGCACATGTGCTCAATAGCTGTGGCTCGGATGCTCTAGAACACAGGCTCAATAGTTGTGCCTCAGATGCTCTAGAGCACAGGCTCAATAGTTGTGGCTCACAGGCTTAGTTGTTCTGCAGCATGTGGGATCTTCCCAGTTCAGGGATTGAACCCATATCTCTTGCATTGGCAGGTGAACTCTTTACCACTGAGCTACCTAAAGCCACACATTACCATGTCTTTAAACTGAATCCTTCTTGGACCAAACCCGCTCCTCTTCATTTCAATAATTGATAAATTCTTTCAGTTGCCTGAACTTCATGAACTGAAACCATGTGTCTTTCTTCACAATACAATTTTAATATATCCACAAATATCAATGACTGCCTTCAATATACATGCAAAACATGAATACTACTCACAAGCTCAATTTGCTACCTTCATTCTACTGCTATTTTCTATCATCTTTTCCTGCCCAGGTTAATGAAACATCGCCCAAATTGGTCTTCGTGTTTTCTGACTACTTCATTACAGATTTTTCTCAGTGGTGACCTATCTCATATAGAGTGAAAGAGACTGTCCAGTGTCAAGACTATGAAACTCTGTATTAGAGAATTCCTATGGAAATATTATGTGCATCATTCCTGATTCCCTGAAATGATTTCCTTACTTGCTTTACGGAAACAAGCTTCTGTTTTTCTTCTTTCTCCATTAGGTCGATGATCTCAGTTCCATTCACTGGTGTTTTTTCATATCTTTGACCACAACATTTAAGGGTGCACTGGAGTGCTACCTTGGAATTGCTTTCCTTCTCTCTCCATGTTCACTCACTCATTGTATGAGCTTTATATTCCACTGACAGGCTAATGGCTCACAAAAGTGTTATACCTAGCCCCACTTTTACTTTTGAAATACAGATAATTATCCAAAATTTCACTCAACATTTTCAACATTACCACATATTTTATAAATTTATTTATTTTTGGCTGTCTGGGTTTTCACTGCTGCTGCAGGCTCTTCTCTAGTTGCATGGAGTGAGGACTACTCTCTAGTTGAGGTGAGCTGGCTTCTTGTGACGGTGACTTCTCTTGTGGAACTCGATTTCCAGGACACAAAGGCTTCAATAGTTGCGGCACATGTGCTCAATAGCTGTGGCTCGGATGCTCTAGAACACAGGCTCAATAGTTGTGCCTCAGATGCTCTAGAGCACAGGCTCAATAGTTGTGGCTCACAGGCTTAGTTGTTCTGCAGCATGTGGGATCTTCCCAGTTCAGGGATTGAACCCATATCTCTTGCATTGGCAGGTGAACTCTTTACCACTGAGCTACCTAAAGCCACACATTACCATGTCTTTAAACTGAATCCTTCTTGGACCAAACCCGCTCCTCTTCATTTCAATAATTGATAAATTCTTTCAGTTGCCTGAACTTCATGAACTGAAACCATGTGTCTTTCTTCACAATACAATTTTAATATATCCACAAATATCAATGACTGCCTTCAATATACATGCAAAACATGAATACTACTCACAAGCTCAATTTGCTACCTTCATTCTACTGCTATTTTCTATCATCTTTTCCTGCCCAGGTTAATGAAACATCGCCCAAATTGGTCTTCGTGTTTTTCTGACTACTTCATTACAGATTTTTCTCAGTGGTGACCTATCTCATATAGAGTGAAAGAGACTGTCCAGTGTCAAGACTATGAAACTCTGTATTAGAGAATTCCTATGGAAATATTATGTGTGAGGCATGTAATTTTACATGTTCTAGTAGCTACAAATTTTAAGAAAACTAAAAGAAAAAGGTGAAAATATTTTTTGTCTTAAATTTTTATTAGAGAATAATTGCTTTATAATACTGTGCTGGTTTCTGCCATATATCAACATGAATCTAATACATCTTAATTAACCCATTTTATAGGAAATATTATTTCAGCATATGATTAGCATGAACTTCATTGAGCTATTAACATTTACTGTTTTCATTCTAACTCGTCAAAATCCAGTATGTATTATATATTACCATAACATCAAATATTGAACTAGGTGCATTGCAAGAGTTCAGCAGCATCTGACTTACTGGTCAGCACAGCCTTATAGAATTTGTCACAGCACTCTTCACAACAACATATTACCTCTGTGCTCTCTGCCTTTACTACTTTTTACTTTATTACATTTTCTTACTTATTTTGGTCTTGTCTTTTTTTGTCTCATTTGAACAGATCAGACCTCACTTCAAGACTATTGAATTTGCAATTTTTCTTGAGCTTGTCTTCTTGGTAGCTATAAAGATCACTACTTTATCTTCCTCAAGTATTTGTTTGCATCTTAAAATGATTCTGCTACCTCTTTAATTCTCCCTATAGCATCTCTGCTGCATCTGGAATAATTCTGTTTCTCACCATGTGAGATTATTAGCTCAATACTTCTTATACATATGTATGTGTGTGTGTGTGTGTATATATATATATATATATATATATATATATATATATATACATGTGTATATATATGCATGTGTATATATAATGCATGTGTGTGAGCATATGTGTGTATTTAGTTTAAGTTATAATTTAAGCTGTATAAAGGAAAGTGTTTTTGTGCAGTTTTGTATTATCAGCGTCTGGTGCAGTGACCATTTAATTAGGTACTTAATAATTATTTATTTAACAGTTATAAAATCCAAAAGTCTAGAAATTATTATGTGTGAAATAACAATAATACAGTATACTATTTATATTTAATGGAAGTAAACATTTCTAGAAATATATAGCTAAATGTATATTCCTGGGCCACAACTGATCTCAAAGTATAGTAGCTTAAAATAGGGGTCAGTAAATATTTCCTGTAAATGATCAGTTGGCAATTATTTTAGAGTTTGCAGGTCATAAGATATCTACTCTAACTAGCTGGCTCTACTGTCGTAATGAGAAAGCAGCTGAAGACAATGTAGAGACACATTGATGTAGTTGTGTTCTACTGATATTTCATTTACAAAAACAGGGCCGACCCATGGGGCCTAGTTTTCCTTGCTTTAAGACAACAGTCATTAATATCACTCATGAGTCTATGTGTGAGATAGCTAGTTCTGCCAATCTAGGCCAGGCTTGGCTGATACCAGTTTTTAATGTGTCTGAGATCATCTGGCAGGTTGCCTGAGCTGACTGTCTAATCTGGCCTCACTCATGTGCCTCGTGTTTGTCTGTAGGCTGAGGCAATGTGAGTAACTGGGCCAAGTGTCTTCCATCTTCCAAAAGTCTAGGCTGGAGATGTTCATGCAGAGTACTGGGAGTGATCCAGGGAAGACAGTGAGACCAAAGAAGGCCTCTTGAGAAAATATTTGACCAAGGAAAGTCCAAAGGTCACCCATAATTTAATGACTAGCCTAATAGATTTATTCTTACTGGATGGGAAGCAGAGGAAAACTGCAAAGAGGGATGGATATGCAGAAGTGAAAAATCACATCGATTTGCAAGCAACCTACCATAATATGAATTGCATACTGTAAGCGAAACAAACTGTTCCTATGCAGTGGTTCATTATCAGAAATGCTCTGTGTTAGTGTCAAGTAAATCAATATCGACCCAAGATCTTTTCCTACTTAAAATAGTTACCATTGTCCTAGCTTAGAGCATTGTTTGAATTTGGTGAATATTTAGCTTTGCCAATACTTGTAGTCACCTCTGCACTGCTTTAATCATGTGTGCCCTCCTCTGACCATTACTTGGCTCATCAGAACCATCTGGACCTGTACTGTGACTTTCAATTTGTCATTTCAGCTAACATTGTTAGGATTTCTGTTTTATTATTTATATTATGATAGCTGAAACCCTTCTCATATTAAGTACATTAGCTAATTCTCTTATTTTGCTAAAGAATGCTGATATTTCAGCTCCTAAAAATAAATAATTCAGATTTTAATCTCTAGTGTTAAATATCACCACAGTGCTTTTATTTTGGTGGTACCCTGGAGGTAGTGATTCAGTCAAATATTTTATTACCTGCTTATCTCTGTTTGCTTCACCAGGCTGTTTGGAAAATGAAAGCAGATGGAGCTGGCCTGAAATGTAGTTCATAAACGCAGTTACTTGCTCATTAAAGTTTGTAATAGATCTAAATATGCAGTGCAGAAAGGACTTGTTTTTTATGGTAGCAGTTGATTTGTTTCATACATACACTGCCTTATCCCCAAAGTAAAGAAAATGCTCTCCAAAATTATCTTCATAATAATTTACTTTTTATAAATATGTGCAAAACTTATAAAAGGTAGGATATTCTAATAAATTCACATTTTTAATCACAGAAAAAAAATCACTATATATTATATTTAAAGGAAAGGTACTACTTAACAGAAAGTGATCTAGTCTATATTTACTCAAGGCACATCTTAAGAGAAATGGAATTTAGGTGAAATGGAAGTAGAAATTAATTATGCAAATAATTCCAACTTATCAAGGCATTTTATCAATATTTTGAGTAACTTATTTTGGAAACTGTCACATTTCCCCTTATGATTTTTTTTAAAATTTTGGCCTCTTTTATTGGTCCTTCAGTTATTTATTTTCATCCATCTTAATTCTTTGGCCTGTGTGGGTCTCCCATGGCAGTGGCCTCTCTCGTTGCACAGCACTGGTTTGGGGCACATGTGCCCCAGAGTGCTTGCTCATAATGGGCTACACCTGCCCAGCCATTCTGTGGCACTGTGGGATCTTCCTGGGCCAGGGATCGAACCTGTGTCCCTTGCACTGCAAGGTGGACTCTTTACCCACTGGACCACCAGGGAAGCCCTCTCCTTATGATTTTGAGCTAAATTTTTATTTCTTTCAATTTGGTGAATTGATATGAATATTGAGATTTACTTTAGTATGCTCAATGTCTTCAACTTGAATGGTGAGTATATTTTATGATAGCTGAAACCCTTCTCATATTAAGTACATTAGCTAATTCTCTTATTTTGCTAAAGAATGCTGATATTTCAGCTCCTAAAATAAATAATTCAGATTTTAATCTCTAGTGTTAAATATCACCACAGTGCTTTTATTTTGGTGGTACCCTGGAGGTAGTGATTCAGTCAAATATTTTATTACCTGCTTATCTCTGTTTGCTTCACCAGGCTGTTTGGAAAATGAAAGCAGATGGAGCTGGCCTGAAATGTAGTTCATAAACGCAGTTACTTGCTCATTAAAGTTTGTAATAGATCTAAATATGCAGTGCAGAAAGGACTTGTTTTTTATGGTAGCAGTTGATTTGTTTCATACATACACTGCCTTATCCCCAAAGTAAAGAAAATGCTCTCCAAAATTATCTTCATAATAATTTACTTTTTATAAATATGTGCAAAACTTATAAAAGGTAGGATATTCTAATAAATTCACATTTTTAATCACAGAAAAAAAATCACTATATATTATATTTAAAGGAAAGGTACTACTTAACAGAAAGTGATCTAGTCTATATTTACTCAAGGCACATCTTAAGAGAAATGGAATTTAGGTGAAATGGAAGTAGAAATTAATTATGCAAATAATTCCAACTTATCAAGGCATTTTTATCAATATTTTGAGTAACTTATTTTGGAAACTGTCACATTTCCCCTTATGATTTTTTTTAAAATTTTGGCCTCTTTTATTGGTCCTTCAGTTATTTATTTTCATCCATCTTAATTCTTTGGCCTGTGTGGGTCTCCCATGGCAGTGGCCTCTCTCGTTGCACAGCACTGGTTTGGGGCACATGTGCCCCAGAGTGCTTGCTCATAATGGGCTACACCTGCCCAGCCATTCTGTGGCACTGTGGGATCTTCCTGGGCCAGGGATCGAACCTGTGTCCCTTGCACTGCAAGGTGGACTCTTTACCCACTGGACCACCAGGGAAGCCCTCTCCTTATGATTTTGAGCTAAATTTTTATTTCTTTCAATTTGGTGAATTGATATGAATATTGAGATTTACTTTAGTATGCTCAATGTCTTCAACTTGAATGGTGAGGGATGATTTTTACAGTTATTTATGAAAATGTGTAATTAATTTACTCCGCAAACATACCTGATGTAAGGAAGCCACTGTAGGGAGAGAGTGATTAAAACTGAATGTACAATTAAAATTTGTATAATTATTTTCTATTAATAAAAGTTCATGAATTTAATCTTAAAAGTATATGAGTTAGAATATTCCTTAAAGTTTCTTTGATATGAAATTTATCATTAGTAAAATGAGAAACTTTATATGAGGATATTTTCTCTAGGAATAATGGTTAAAAATCCTTTAGAACATAAATTTCCCATATATTATTTACTCAGCAACAGTGGCTTTGGCTTCAAAAGGTCTCAAGCACTTCTGTGTTCACATATATACAGGCACATACATGCACACACATTAAACCACATGCATACCTACCTACAATACCGAGACAATAAAACTTGGCATATATCGTGTTCATAAGTTACTTTCACAGTTCTGAACTTACCAAAATTGAGTTCCTAAGACAGCAATTATAATTCTAGTGTTTTCAGCTTATCACCCTGTCTAAAATAAAAATGTCTTTATTGAAAGAGTTAATTGACTTATTTAATGTTGGTCCATAGTGTTACAATAAGACAAAGAGTAAAATAATTATAAAGTACTCACTATAAAAATGTTTAGTCTGAGTTGACTTTTTTTCCTATCCCTTCATAGGCTTAAAGATAAATAACTAACTTATCTCACTTGATTATTATTTTTGTGTTAAAATTCCTTTGACTTTAGATCTTAGGAGATTGGGTTCCACTGAAAAGTTACTTATCTTTTTTAGCTTGGGTTGACTAGCTACTGCCAAACTTGGCAAAAGTAAAACAAAACAAATAACAACCTCACATTAAAAGAAAGAAATAAAAAGAGAAACTTTGAAGATCTGAGTTGCTTTCACTGCATCCTAGTAGCAATAAACCAGATGAGAGAATATGTTACATATATATGCTTATCATTTATTAAAACTGCTTAGAAAGTCTTTCCCATGGAAAGTGTCACATTTCATGTGGCAATGTAGAAAACTTGCAATTTTCATTAGTTATCTATTTCTTTTCACTCTGTATTAGCTGTTACTGATTAAACTATAAAAACTATAGGTTTTGAAGAATTTCTAGATTAAAGTCTGTTTCTGCAACTGATTTGTTTAAAGTGAAGTGTTCAAGTCTCTTTCAGTAGAATATAATTCACTGTTAAAAAGTAAAACAGGGCTTCTCTGGTGGTCCAGTGTGTAGAGAGTTAGCCTTGCAGTGCCAGGGGCACCAGGAAGATCCCATGTACTGCAGAGCAGCTGGACTGGTGTGTCCGATTACGAGCCTGTGCTCTGGAGCACATGCACCCAGAACTGGTGCTCTGCAACAAGAGAGGCCACTGCAATAGGTGACCCACACATGCCAAGAATAAAAGATGGATGAAAATCAATATATATATATATATATATATATATATATCAACTAAAAGAGGGATGATGGGAGAAAAAAAAAGTAAGGAAAAAAAAGTAAAATAACTTAATATGCTGAAAGCAAATAATCATTCCACATTTAGTCAACATTTATACCTCTCACAGAGATATCTATGTATGATTTCATAAGTAATAATATAAGTAATCTTTTAGGTATTTTGAAATTTAGAAACTGAAAAATTTTAATTCTCATTATTCTTATCCTGTTTTTCCATGACTTCTTTTATCATTTAATGCCCATGAAACTCAAGAAGCCAATGGCTGTGCCTTATCACATAATTATATCATGAATGTATTGGTCAAACATTTGCGTCAACGTACAGGAAAAAGATATTTTGTGTTAAAATTCCTTTGACTTTAGATCTTAGGAGATTGGGTTCCACTGAAAAGTTACTTATCTTTTTTAGCTTGGGTTGACTAGCTACTGCCAAACTTGGCAAAAGTAAAACAAAACAAATAACAACCTCACATTAAAAGAAAGAAATAAAAAGAGAAACTTTGAAGATCTGAGTTGCTTTCACTGCATCCTAGTAGCAATAAACCAGATGAGAGAATATGTTACATATATATGCTTATCATTTATTAAAACTGCTTAGAAAGTCTTTCCCATGGAAAGTGTCACATTTCATGTGGCAATGTAGAAAACTTGCAATTTTCATTAGTTATCTATTTCTTTTCACTCTGTATTAGCTGTTACTGATTAAACTATAAAAACTATAGGTTTTGAAGAATTTCTAGATTAAAGTCTGTTTCTGCAACTGATTTGTTTAAAGTGAAGTGTTCAAGTCTCTTTCAGTAGAATATAATTCACTGTTAAAAAGTAAAACAGGGCTTCTCTGGTGGTCCAGTGTGTAGAGAGTTAGCCTTGCAGTGCCAGGGGCACCAGGAAGATCCCATGTACTGCAGAGCAGCTGGACTGGTGTGTCCGATTACGAGCCTGTGCTCTGGAGCACATGCACCCAGAACTGGTGCTCTGCAACAAGAGAGGCCACTGCAATAGGTGACCCACACATGCCAAGAATAAAAGATGGATGAAAATCAATATATATATATATATATATATATATCAACTAAAAGAGGGATGATGGGAGAAAAAAAAAGTAAGGAAAAAAAAGTAAAATAACTTAATATGCTGAAAGCAAATAATCATTCCACATTTAGTCAACATTTATACCTCTCACAGAGATATCTATGTATGATTTCATAAGTAATAATATAAGTAATCTTTTAGGTATTTTGAAATTTAGAAACTGAAAAATTTTAATTCTCATTATTCTTATCCTGTTTTTCCATGACTTCTTTTATCATTTAATGCCCATGAAACTCAAGAAGCCAATGGCTGTGCCTTATCACATAATTATATCATGAATGTATTGGTCAAACATTTGCGTCAACGTACAGGAAAAAAGATACTTCTATAGTACTTTTAAGCAAAAGTAGTTATTGAAGAGTCAAAGACACTGTGAAAGTGGGCAGGAGAAAAGTTATAGACAAGAAAGATAGTAGAAAACTTGTCTTTATGACATTCCTAGAGTAGACTGCCAATAGTAAATAGACACCCCATCACATTTGTAACTTGCTCAGCAGGAAGCCCTGATGCTTGGTAGCTGTTCAGTGAGTGCTGGAAGACTGCTGTGCCTGGACTTAGTTTCATCCTCTTACTAAAAAAGAGGAAGCAAGAGAATACATAGTATGAGGGAAAGAATGAGAGAAAGATGATGTGAATATTAGTGAATATTGCTACATAGGATTCATAAACACTTGTTATTTTAATTACATGAATTATTCTACATACATTCTTATATGCATATATTATGTTATATATATTTGTCATTTTTTACCTATAGAGTTTGTTTTATTTTGTCATTTACATGTTATATTATTATATAATGGTTATAAAGAAAATTTAGGACTGGACTATTCCATTTCAAAAGATGCTATTGTGTTTCAGAGTTATGATACTATAAAATATAAACATTTTTTCCAGTAAGATGGAATCTCATTAACTAGACAAAATAGAGCCTAAATAAATCTATATAACAAGAGAGGTGGGCAGTACCTTTGAAGAAGAAAGGAAGAGAGCAGAAGAACTTTCTGATAAATATCCTAAATGCCCATCCTAAATGAAGGTGAGTCAAAGGACTACTCTGAAACACCATTTTACCTACAGAGAACACAGGAAAGCTAATTTAAAAAGACACTCAGGAGCCAAGATGGCGGAGGAATGAGGGGAAGATTTCACCAGCTCCCCAACAGAATCACTAGAACTAATCAAGAAAAGAACCACCACCAACAAACCAGCCGCTAGACGACAGAAGAATTCCACAGGTCCGCGAGAATAGAAGAGTGAATAGCCAGAAATTTCCCGGAGCTAGGGTTCTAAGAATCCTCTGTCCTATCCCCACACCGGACCGCACCGACGGAGAGCGCGCCAGCAAGTGCCCTTAAAGGGGGCCTAAGCAGAGCCTCGGGGGAGAAAGGGCAGCGCTCAGTGTGAAAACTCCAAGAATCCGCCCGGATCGCCGGCAGAAATTAAGACACT
Source organism: Tragulus kanchil (assembly GCA_022376925.1). Taxonomy (NCBI): domain Eukaryota; kingdom Metazoa; phylum Chordata; class Mammalia; order Artiodactyla; family Tragulidae; genus Tragulus; species Tragulus kanchil. The sequence continues at coordinate 234,967,104 of JAIOJX010000004.1, read as the reverse complement.
GCGAAGATAGGATACAGCAGGGCCGAGCAGAACGCGCTTGCTGCCTGGCGACCTCAGGCCGGACTGAACGAGACGGGAGCGCCCAGTGTGAGGATCGCAGCGCTTGGCCGCGGGCGAAATTGCGACTTTCCGCCTGGCACCGGGTGAGATCAAACACTCCTCGTAGGGGACTGGCTGTAGGGGAAGTCCCCCGCAGATTGCTGACCAGGGACCGGGCTCGGCGGGACGGGAGACTTGTGCCTACCTTTGGGACTTGGGCGCAACTGGCAGTGCGTCGCCAGTGGCGGAAGAACCCCTCCCCCCCCACAGCCGCACCCCATAGCTACACCCGCAGCGGCGGAAGCCGGGAGTAGGGCAGGTATCACGCCCAACACGGGATTGCGCGCGCACCACTGTCCCCCGCCCGACGGACTGGGATCAGCCCGCGCCCCCGCCCAACCCGGGACGGCGCTTGGCGCACCCCGCGCCCGACACACTGGGATCAGCCCGCGCTCCCGCCCAACCCGGGACAGCGAGCGCACCGCGGTCCCCCGCCCAACGGACAGAGATCAGCCCGCCGTCCCCGCCAGCATCTGAGCTTGCAGACCGGTGCCATAAGGAAAAGGCTGCATCATCAAGACAACACCATCGAGAGCAGACTGGCTTCCAGACAGATGAGAGGATAAAAACCAGGGACAGTATTTAGCTTTTTTGTTTATCTGTTGTGGACGGTTCTGCTTATTCGTTTAATTGGTCAGGTTTGGGTGTGTTTTTTGTTTTTTGTTTTTTTTTTTTCTCTCTCTCTCTTTGATCTCTTCTTATTAAGTTTCTCCTCGTTTTTTTTTTTTTTTTGTAATTTTTAATTTTTTTGATTTTTAATTATTAATTTTTTATTATCAATTTTTTTTTTAATTTTAATTCTTGAACTTCCAATTTTCTTTCCTCTTTCCCACTCCTTCCTCCCTCTATGTTCTAAATCTAAAACTTTCTCCTATATACCACTACCCCCTAGATAAATATTTCCGACCTTCCTGTCTCCACTATTCTCTCCCAGCTGCACTAAACAAAACAACACACTAATCTTGGCTACATAACCCTATAAAATCCTTCCAAGTTGAATCTATTCCTTCTCATTACCCATACATTTTCCACCTTCTCACTCCCAACACATGTCTTAGTTAAAATTGCTTTCAATGACGAAATAGTCCAAGCCAGAACCCTACCCAAGATCTATTTTTCCAGGCACTATTCTAATTAACTCAGAGCTTAATGGGCAAGTACTATCTTTGATTGTGTCGTTTGCCAGGAAAATTTCCTATGCTTTATCACTGTAAAACTGGTTAGATGTGGTTATTGCTGTGTATGTATATATATCTTATGACTAGGTTAGAAAACATCTGCATGCTTTTATGACTGTCACCCATTAGGGACACACCTCTTGCCCCTCAGTTCCTAGTATTTGAACTAATATCACGGAACACTATAGCAAACCAGGCATAGAGCCTACATCTCCTGACCAATCATCAAACCAAGGATCCTCGAACTAGAAGCCCTGATTCCAAGACCCCACACTATCAAAGAACATACAACACTAGAGATGAAACGACAGAGAAACACTGCACAAATGAAGGACCAAGCTAGAGAATCACAGCCTCAAATGACAGAGGAGGAGATAGACAAATTATCTGAAAGAGAATTCAGAAAAACTATTCTAATGAGGATGCAAAACACCGAAAACAGAATATTAGAGGAAATTAGTGCATTGAGAAAAGACATGCAGGAAATGAAAATAAGCAAATAGAGACCACCAACTCAATTGCTGAACTCAAAAATACGATAGAAGGCCTCAACAGTAGACTATCTGAGGCTGAAGAACGGATAAGCGTGCTGGAAGATAGACTGGTGGAAATAACTGGTGAGGAACAGAACAAAGCCGAAAGAATGAAAAGAACTGAGGAAAGCCTCAGGGACCTATGGGACAATATCAAACGCACCAACATTAGAATTATAGGAGTCCCAGAAGAAGAAGAAGGGAAGAAAGGTTACGAAAAAAATTCTTGAAGAGGTTATTGTAGAAAACTTCCCAGCATGGGAAAGGAAATAGTCAGCCATGTCCAAGAAGCACAAAGAGTTCCATACAGGATAAACCCTAGAAGAAACACACCAAGGCACATTCTAATCAAACTAACACAGACTAAATATAAAGACAGATTACTAAAAGCAGCTAGAAGCAAACAACAAATAACATATAAAGGAAACCCCATACGTCTAACTGCGGATCTCTCAACAGAAACCCTGCAGGCCAGAAGAGAATGGCAGGACACATTTAAACGGCTAAAAGAGAATTCTCTACGAATAAAATTGCTATGCTTAAGTACTTAAAATTTTTGGTTAGGTTTTTGATTGTGTCGTTTGCCAGGAAAATTTCCTATGCTTTATCACTGTAAAACTGGTTAGATGTGGTTATTGTTATGTATATATATCTTATGACTAGGTTAGAAAACATCTGCATGCTTTTATGACTGTCACCCATTAGGGACACACCTCTTGCCCCTCAGTTCCTAGTATTTGAACTAATATCACGGAACACTATAGCAAACCAGGCATAGAGCCTACATCTCCTGACCAATCATCAAACCAAGGATCCTCGAACTAGAAGCCCTGATTCCAAGACCCCACACTATCAAAGAACATACAACACTAGAGATGAAACGACAGAGAAACACTGCACAAATGAAGGACCAAGCTAGAGAATCACAGCCTCAAATGACAGAGGAGGAGATAGACAAATTATCTGAAAGAGAATTCAGAAAAACTATTCTAATGAGGATGCAAAACACCGAAAACAGAATATTAGAGGAAATTAGTGCATTGAGAAAAGACATGCAGGAAATAAAAATAAGCAAATAGAGACCACCAACTCAATTGCTGAACTCAAAAATACGATAGAAGGCCTCAACAGTAGACTATCTGAGGCTGAAGAACGGATAAGCGTGCTGGAAGATAGACTGGTGGAAATAACTGGTGAGGAACAGAACAAAGCCGAAAGAATGAAAAGAACTGAGGAAAGCCTCAGGGACCTATGGGACAATATCAAACGCACCAACATTAGAATTATAGGAGTCCCAGAAGAAGAAGAAGGGAAGAAAGGTTACGAAAAAATTCTTGAAGAGGTTATTGTAGAAAACTTCCCCAGCATGGGAAAGGAAATAGTCAGCCATGTCCAAGAAGCACAAAGAGTTCCATACAGGATAAACCCTAGAAGAAACACACCAAGGCACATTCTAATCAAACTAACACAGACTAAATATAAAGACAGATTACTAAAAGCAGCTAGAAGCAAACAACAAATAACATATAAAGGAAACCCCATACGTCTAACTGCGGATCTCTCAACAGAAACCCTGCAGGCCAGAAGAGAATGGCAGGACACATTTAAACGGCTAAAAGAGAATTCTCTACGAATTCTCTACCCAGCAAAAATCTCATTCAGAATCGATGGAGAAGTCAAAAGCTTCTCAGACAGACAAAAACTAAAAGAATTCTGTACCACAAAACCAGCCCTACAACAAGTGTTAAAGGGCCTGATATAGCCAATAAATACAAGAATAGAAGAAGTTCTACAAACCAAACCCCAGATTTCTAAGAAGATGACAATAGGAACATTCGTATCAATAATTACTTTGAATGTAAATGGATTAAATGCTCCAACCAAACGACACAGGTTGGCTGAATGGATCAAGAAACATGACCCATATAATATGCTGTTTACAAGAGACCCACTTCAGACCTAGAGACATTCATAGACTGAAAGTGAAAGGCTGGAAAAAGATATTCCATGCAAATGGAAATCAAAAGAAAGCTGGAGTGGCAATCCTCATATCAGACAAAATAGATTTTAAAGTAAAGAAGATTCTAAGAGACAAGGCAGGTCATTACATCATGATTAAAGGATCCATCCAAGAGGAAGACATAACAGTCATGAACATCTATGCACCCAACACAGGGGCACCTCAATACATAAGACAGATACTTTCAGACTTAAAAGAAGAAATCAATAATAACACAATAATAGTAGGAGACTTTAACACTCCTCTCACACCAATGGATAGATCATCTAAACAGAAAATTAATAAAGAAACACAAGCCTTAAATGCCACACTAGAAAAGATGGACCTCATTGATATCTGTAGGACGTTCCATCCAAAAGCAGAAGAATACACTTTCTTCTCAAGTGCTCACGGAACATTCTCCAAGATAGACCACATCTTGGGCCACAAATCTAACCTCAGTCAGTTCAAGAAAACTGAAATTATATCAACCATGTCCAAGAAGCACAAAGAGTTCCATACAGGATAAACCCTAGAAGAAACACACCAAGGCACATTCTAATCAAACTAACACAGACTAAATATAAAGACAGATTACTAAAAGCAGCTAGAAGCAAACAACAAATAACATATAAAGGAAACCCCATACGTCTAACTGCGGATCTCTCAACAGAAACCCTGCAGGCCAGAAGAGAATGGCAGGACACATTTAAACGGCTAAAAGAGAATTCTCTACGAATTCTCTACCCAGCAAAAATCTCATTCAGAATCGATGGAGAAGTCAAAAGCTTCTCAGACAGACAAAAACTAAAAGAATTCTGTACCACAAAACCAGCCCTACAACAAGTGTTAAAGGGCCTGATATAGCCAATAAATACAAGAATAGAAGAAGTTCTACAAACCAAACCCCAGACTTCTAAGAAGATGACAATAGGAACATTCGTATCAATAATTACTTTGAATGTAAATGGATTAAATGCTCCAACCAAACGACACAGGTTGGCTGAATGGATCAAGAAACATGACCCATATAATATGCTGTTTACAAGAGACCCACTTCAGACCTAGAGACATTCATAGACTGAAAGTGAAAGGCTGGAAAAAGATATTCCATGCAAATGGAAATCAAAAGAAAGCTGGAGTGGCAATCCTCATATCAGACAAAATAGATTTTAAAGTAAAGAAGATTCTAAGAGACAAGGCAGGTCATTACATCATGATTAAAGGATCCATCCAAGAGGAAGACATAACAGTCATGAACATCTATGCACCCAACACAGGGGCACCTCAATACATAAGACAGATACTTTCAGACTTAAAAGAAGAAATCAATAATAACACAATAATAGTAGGAGACTTTAACACTCCTCTCACACCAATGGATAGATCATCTAAACAGAAAATTAATAAAGAAACACAAGCCTTAAATGCCACACTAGAAAAGATGGACCTCATTGATATCTGTAGGACGTTCCATCCAAAAGCAGAAGAATACACTTTCTTCTCAAGTGCTCACGGAACATTCTCCAAGATAGACCACATCTTGGGCCACAAATCTAACCTCAGTCAATTCAAGAAAACTGAAATTATATCAACCATCTTCTCAGACCACAATGCAATGAGACTAGAGATCAACCACAGGAAAAAAATCACTAAAAATACAAACACATGGCGATTAAACAACACTTACCTAAAAAACCAACTGATCACTGAGGAAATCAAAGAAGAAATTAAAAAATTCCTAGAAGAAAATGACAATGAATATACGACCGTGCAAAACTTATGGGACACTGCAAAAGCAGTCCTAAGGGGGAAATTTATAGCAATACAATCCCACCTCAAGAAACTAGGAAAATATGAAGCAGATGACCTAACCCTCCGCTTAAAACAATTGGAAAAGAAGAACAGAAACATCCCAAAGCCAGCAGAAGACGTGAAATTATAAAGACTAGAGCAGAAATAAATCAGAAAGAAATGAAAGAAACTATAGTTCAAATAAATAAAACAAAAAGCTGGTTCTTTGAAAAGGTAAACAAAATCGATAAGCCTCTGGCGAGACTCATCAAGAAAAAGAGGGAGAAGAACCAGATCAACAAAATCAAAAACGAAAAAGGAGAGATTACAACAGATAATGCAGAAATCCAAAGGATTCTAAGAGACTATTATGAGCAACTCTACGGCAACAAACTGGACAACCTGGAAGAAATGGACAGTTTCTTGGGGAAGATAAATCTCCCAAGACTGAGCCAGGAAGAAACAGAAACTTTGAACAACCCAATCACAAGCTCAGAAATCGAATCTGTGATTAAAAATCTACCCAAAAATAAAAGCCCAGGACCAGATGGCTTCACAGCCGAATTCTACCAAACATTTAAAGAAGACCTAATGCCTGTCCTTCTAAAACTCTTTCAAAAAATTGCACAGGAAGGAAAACTTCCAAACACATTCTACGAGGCCACCATCACCCTGATACCCAAACCAGGCAAAGACAACACAAAAAAGGAAAATTACAGACCGATTTCTCTGATGAACTTAGATGCCAAGATTCTCAACAAAATCCTAGCAAACAGAATTCAACGACACATCAAAAAACTCATACATCATGATCAAGTCGGGTTCATCCCAGGCATGCAAGGCTTCTTTAACATCCGCAAATCAATCAATGTGATACACCATATTAACAAACTGAGAGACAAAAATCACATGATCATTTCAATAGATGCAGAAAAAGCCTTCGACAAAGTACAACATCCATTCATGATAAAAACTCTTCAGAAAATGGGCATAGAAGGAACCTATCTCAACATAGTGAAAGCCATCTATGAGAAGCCCACAGCGAACATTGTCCTCAATGGAGAAAAACTGAAAGCATTCCCTCTAAGATCAGGAACAAGATAGGGGTGTCCACTTTCACCACTACTATTCAACATAGTCCTGGAAGTTCTAGCAACAGCAATAAGAGAAGAGAAAGAAATCAAAGGAATCCAGATTGGAAAGGAAGAAGTCAAGCTCTCTCTTTTTGCAGATGACATGATATTATACATAGAAAATCCCAAAGACACGGTTACAAAGCTACTAGAGCTAATCAATGAATTCAGCAAAGTCGCAGGATACAAAGTCAACACACAGAAATCACTGGCATTCCTATACACAAACAATGAAAACTCAGAAAATGAAATCAAAGAGGCAGTCCCCTTCACCATTGCAACCAAAAGAATCAAATATCTAGGAATAAACCTACCCAAAGAAACAAAAGAACTGTACACAGAAAATTACAAGACACTCATGAAAGAAATTAAAGAAGACTTAAACAGATGGAGAGATATTCCATGTTCCTGGGTCAGAAGAATCAATATTGTGAAAATGACCATACTACCAAATATCATCTACAGATTCAATGCAATACCTATTCAACTTCCATTGACATTTTTCACAGAACTAGACCAAAGGATCACACAGTTTATATGGAAACACAAAAGACCTCGAATAGCCAAAGCAATCCTGAGAAAGAAAAACGGAGCTGGAGGGATCAGCCTCCCTAACTTCAGACTCTACTATAAAGCAACAGTCCTCAAGACAGTATGGTACTGGCATAAAAACAGAACTATAGACCAATGGAACAAGATCGAGAACCCAGAGATAAACCCACACACCTATGGGTACCTTATTTTTCATAAAGGAGGAGAAACCATAAAATGGGACAAAGACAGCCTCTTCAACAAGTGGTGCTGGGAGAATTGGACAGCTACATGCAAAAAAATGAAGGTGGAACATTCCCTGACACCATACACTAAGATCAACTCAAAATGGATTAAAGACCTAAATGTAAGACCAGAAACCATCAAACTCTTAGAGGAGAATATAGGCAAAACCCTCAAGGACATCAATCAAAGCAAGATCTTCTCTGACCCACCAACTAAAATAGCAGAACTGAAAAGAAAAATGAACATATGGGACTTCATGAAACTTAAAAGCTTTTGTACAGCTAAAGAAATTACAAAAAAGCTCAACAGACACCCCACAGAGTGGGAGAAAATCATAGCAAATGAAACAACAGACAAAGAATTAATCTCCAAAATCTACAAGCAACTCAGACAACTCAGCACAGGGAAAACGAACAACCCAATCAAAAAATGGGAAAAAGACCTAAAGAGACGCCTCTCCAAAGAGGACATACAGATGGCCCAAAAATACATGAAACGATGCTCAACCTCACTTATTATTAGAGAAATACAAATTAAAACTACAATGAGATATCACCTCACACCCGTCAGAATGGCCATCTTCAAGAAATCTGCAGACAACAAATGCTGGAGAGGGTGCGGAGAAAAGGGAACCCTCTTGCATTGCTGGTGGGAATGTAAATTGATACAGCCTCTATGGAAGACAGTATGGAGATTTCTTAAAAAACTAAAAATAGAAGCACCCTATGACCCAGCAATCCCACTCTTAGGCTTATATCCTGATGAAATAAAAACTGAAAGAAGCACCTGTACCCCAATGTTCATTGCAGCTCTCTATACAATAGCCAAAACATGGAAGCAACCTAGATGTCCATCGACGAATGAATGGATCCAGAAGCCCTGGTACATATATACAATGGAATACTACTCAGCTGTTAAAAGAAATGCAGAAGACTCAATCCTAATGAAGTGGCTGACTCTAGAACCTATCATAAAAAGTGAAGTAAGTCAAAAAGAGAAAGACAAATACAGTATACTAACACACATATATGGAATCTAATAGGACGGTCTTGATATCACACACAGGGAACTCATGAAAAAAAAAAAAAAAAAGACAGAGCATAGACATAGGGACATCGTGGCGAAGAAATAGGGAGGGGGAAGCATGGAGGAAGTAACAAGGAAACCTATAGTGTTATGTGTGGAAAAGATAGCTAGTGTCACAGTGCTAAGGGAATAGGAGTGCTTACAATGGCTTGGGGCAAAGGTCTGGAGGGGTGGGATGGGGGGATCTGGGTGGGTGGGGACCATGGATATGCATATGACTGATCTGGGAACATACATGTATGTGAACAACAAAACTCTGTAAAACCTTTAAAATAAAGAATAAAAAAAAAAAAAAGACACTCAGTAAATAGACAAAACGGAAAAGTCGGGTTCATAAGTTTCAGAAAAGTCTGCCTTATTTCTCTTCACAGAGTGACTGCAACATTTACCTAACTGTTGTTTCTCTGTTTCTTCTCCTGCTTAACTCAATAATGTCTTCCTTTTTATTCCCTGTCTTTCTAAAATAACACATTAAGGGACTATTTTATCTTTATGCCATCTAGGTTTTTTTTATTTTTTATATATAATTTGCCTAGTTTTCTTCTCCACCTTTAAATATTGCCTGCTCCTTTTTATCATTCCTCTTCCAAAATGTAATAAAAATGGCAAAATATATTGTTTTATTGGTAATATTATTCCTTTCCATTCGGCAATGAATGTATATGAAAATGGCCCAAAATGAAATAACACTTAGAAGCGGGGCTCTCCCTATGACCCAGCAATCCCACTCTTAGGCTTATATCCTGATGAAATCAAAACTGAAAGAAGCACCTGTACCCCAATGTTCATTGCAGCTCTCTATACAATAGCCAAAACATGGAAGCAACCTAGATGTCCATCGACGAATGAATGGATCCAGAAGCCCTGGTACATATATACAATGGAATACTACTCAGCTGTTAAAAGAAATGCAGAAGACTCAATCCTAATGAAGTGGCTGACTCTAGAACCTATCATAAAAAGTGAAGTAAGTCAAAAAGAGAAAGACAAATACAGTATACTAACACACATATATGGAATCTAATAGGACGGTCTTGATATCACACACAGGGAACTCATGAAAAAAAAAAAAAGACAGAGCATAGACATAGGGACATCGTGGCGAAGAAATAGGGAGGGGGAAGCATGGAGGAAGTAACAAGGAAACCTATAGTGTTATGTGTGGAAAAGATAGCTAGTGTCACAGTGCTAAGGGAATAGGAGTGCTTACAATGGCTTGGGGCAAAGGTCTGGAGGGGTGGGATGGGGGGATCTGGGTGGGTGGGGACCATGGATATGCATATGACTGATCTGGGAACATACATGTATGTGAACAACAAAACTCTGTAAAACCTTTAAAATAAAGAATAAAAAAAAAAAAAAGACACTCAGTAAATAGACAAAACGGAAAAGTCGGGTTCATAAGTTTCAGAAAAGTCTGCCTTATTTCTCTTCACAGAGTGACTGCAACATTTACCTAACTGTTGTTTCTCTGTTTCTTCTCCTGCTTAACTCAATAATGTCTTCCTTTTTATTCCCTGTCTTTCTAAAATAACACATTAAGGGACTATTTTATCTTTATGCCATCTAGGTTTTTTTTATTTTTTATATATAATTTGCCTAGTTTTCTTCTCCACCTTTAAATATTGCCTGCTCCTTTTTATCATTCCTCTTCCAAAATGTAATAAAAATGGCAAAATATATTGTTTTATTGGTAATATTATCCCAGTGCATATGAATTTAGAACAATTTTCCCTAATTCAGGTTTAGAATTTCATTTTGTGATGTTTAATGAGATGTAATCTACAATATTTGAAACTCTAGTTAAGGAAGACTTTCCAGAAAAGATGTAATTATTTTATATTGAATTTTTTTAGATCTAGCACATCATTATTTATAAAGAGTAGTGCCAAATATTAATAAATTACCTGTATAATGTAATATATTTCCCTTCTATGATGTACATTTTCATAGAAATACCAGGGCATGAGATGTACTCAGTTGCTTCAGTCATGTCTGACTCTTTGCGATGCTATGGACTGTAGCCCACCAGACTCCTCAGTCATTGGGGATTCTCCAGACAAGAATACTGGAGTGGGTGGCCATGCCTTCCTCCAAAGGATCCCCACCCAGGATTGAATGAGTGTCTCCTTTGTCTCCTACATTATAGGCAGATTCTTTACTGCTGAGCCACATAGACGTATTTAAAGGAAGAAAATACATCATTTTTTTAGTATTTTAACCATAATAGCTAGTCACTGTCTTGACTAACATTATTCAAAGTATTCAGTGCTAAAATTTACCTTTTTTCTCTGGATATCATGTACAGCATAAAAGTTTTCAATAACATATTTTATTTGATTCTCAGATGATTTATAAAATGACTTGAAACTCAATAAAGATGATAGTGATGATAGATGATAGTCAAAAAGAAAAAAGGACATGATTCAACACAGAAGTAAATTGATGTAGATATCAAGGGCTAAGGAAAAAATACACTGACTACTTAGTACATAATAAGTATTTCACAAATGTTGAGAGTAGTAATTATTACAAAGATAATGATGATCGAAGGCCCACCAACTTGAATGTTCAAGTTAATCACCCTTAAAGGTGATGACATAATGTGTGGTAAAATATATCCTATTAGATGAAGAAAAAATCTATCTAAATAAATGGCATAACTTGTAAAATGCAGTAATATCAGCAAGTTTGAGAACTTAACATAGTCTTGGACTACATGTCGCTATTGCTGTTGTTTAATTTTATAAATACCACACTTTGCTTTTAAAATTAGTATATTTTAAATGTATATTTAATGAGATGTAATCTACAATATTTGAAACTCTAGTTAAGGAAGACTTTCCAGAAAAGATGTAATTATTTTATATTGAATTTTTTTAGATCTAGCACATCATTATTTATAAAGAGTAGTGCCAAATATTAATAAATTACCTGTATAATGTAATATATTTCCCTTCTATGATGTACATTTTCATAGAAATACCAGGGCATGAGATGTACTCAGTTGCTTCAGTCATGTCTGACTCTTTGCGATGCTATGGACTGTAGCCCACCAGACTCCTCAGTCATTGGGGATTCTCCAGACAAGAATACTGGAGTGGGTGGCCATGCCTTCCTCCAAAGGATCCCCACCCAGGATTGAATGAGTGTCTCCTTTGTCTCCTACATTATAGGCAGATTCTTTACTGCTGAGCCACATAGACGTATTTAAAGGAAGAAAATACATCATTTTTTTAGTATTTTAACCATAATAGCTAGTCACTGTCTTGACTAACATTATTCAAAGTATTCAGTGCTAAAATTTACCTTTTTTCTCTGGATATCATGTACAGCATAAAAGTTTTCAATAACATATTTTATTTGATTCTCAGATGATTTATAAAATGACTTGAAACTCAATAAAGATGATAGTGATGATAGATGATAGTCAAAAAGAAAAAAGGACATGATTCAACACAGAAGTAAATTGATGTAGATATCAAGGGCTAAGGAAAAAATACACTGACTACTTAGTACATAATAAGTATTTCACAAATGTTGAGAGTAGTAATTATTACAAAGATAATGATGATCGAAGGCCCACCAACTTGAATGTTCAAGTTAATCACCCTTAAAGGTGATGACATAATGTGTGGTAAAATATATCCTATTAGATGAAGAAAAAATCTATCTAAATAAATGGCATAACTTGTAAAATGCAGTAATATCAGCAAGTTTGAGAACTTAACATAGTCTTGGACTACATGTCGCTATTGCTGTTGTTTAATTTTATAAATACCACACTTTGCTTTTAAAATTAGTATATTTTAAATGTATATTTAAATGTGTATACGCACACATATCTATTTTCTGTCCTTTGTTCCACTCAATTTACTCAGATTTCTTTTTCTCATTGATTTGGAAAAACTGGAGAGTCTGGATTTTATAATGTTGAATTTTTTCAACATTATAAAATTGATATAAACTTCATAAAGTCTTAGAACTATTATTTTAATAGCCCCAACATTTTAAAAACTCATACAGCTGCTTAATTTAAATGCTTAATATGTTAAATAAAGGACAAGAAGACTCTACTAATCATCATTTTACTAGGTATGTTTAGAATGCTAATATTCATAAATCATTTCAAACAGAATTTTCTACTGTTTTTTCTACCAAATAGAAGGAATCTAATTTGTCTTCCATAAACTAGCATCTTGTTGATTTTTATCTAATCAGACCAAGTGTTATTTAAAGCCTTAATGTGGTTTCTATTGACCAATCTTTATCATTACTTTTTGGGTAAATAGTATGATTTATTTTCTATTATTTATTATTTTCTATTAGTTTTACATTAATTACCAGGAAAGTACATGTTTGTGAATTTTGGGAGTGAAATTTGTAGAGTGGCTTGATGAACATTTAATTAAAACTACACAATGCCTTAGAAATTAAAGATTATATTCTGGTGTATGTAGTTAAAAATCATGACATTCCTTGAAGCTGTTACTTCTGATGAAATAAAATGTGTGACTGGTAATGACTATTGTAGCAATGAGATAAATGTGAAACAATTCTGGAATTTTTTGTGTTTATTTCGTTGTGGCAACATCTTTTAGATTTGCCTTTCAAATTTAATTTAGCAACTTAAAGCCTAGATAAAATGAAAACCAGCCTACTGGTATTTCTGGACTATTCTGATCATACCAATGAGAAATAAAAGACTACTTTGGATTCAGGTTATACCCTTTAAATTCTCAAAAGTCTTTCCAAATTGATTGCGTTCAGTATCAGTATTAAACATGTATTCACAAAATGACTAAATGATACCTAATATCAAATGATACTTAAAAATACTAGTTATAAGATGATCATAAAGCAAACTACTTGGGTCTTTATGTTGCACTCTTTTCTGCCTTGGTCATTGTCTATTTTTTCTAGTGTTCTCTCCTAGATAAGCTTATCCTTCAAGGTCCACTCAATTAATAGTCTTTTTCTGGCTTTCTTCCCTGGAATTAATTGCTTCTATTTCTCTTTTAAGAAACTTTCTCACTAACCTCTATTATAACATATTTCACATGGTATTATAATTATCTCCTTAGATATTTGCCTCTTATGGCAAATATGCCTCTTCCTATTTCTTGAAGGTATAATTTTGACACATTTTGTAACCTCAGCTCAAAGCGCATGGCCTTATATATTTTGTTCATTCAATTACATATTTGGTGAATGAGTAGACACACAGAAGAGTAGACTAATCTCAGATCTGAATACTGATCATGTGTAAATAGTGACAGTTTTGTTTCTTCCTGGCAGTTTGAATGTATTATATTTCATTTTTTTGGCTGATTATAGTGGTTAGGATTTCCAAAACTATATTATGTAGAAATGGTGAAAGTAGGCATTGTTTTATTTTTTATCTTAGAGAAAAAGCTTCAACCTTTTTCACCCTTGAGATAGTAGTTTATCACATACAGTCTTATGTTGAGGTATGTGTCCTCTACATCCACTTTGTTGAGAATTTTTATTCATGGATGCTGAAATTTTGTCAAGTGCTTTTTTTACATCTGCTGAGATGACCATATGGTTATTAGCCCTCATTTCTTAATGTGATCTATCATGCTGTTTGATTTGGGGATATTAAGCCATCCTTGTATCACTAGAATAAATTGTATTTGATCATCATGCACGATCCCTTTAATATATTGTTGGATTTAGTTTGATTTTTCAGAATGAGTTTGTGAGTGTCCCCTCCCCTTCAATTTTTTGGAATAGTGAGAAGAATAGGTATCAACTCTTCTTTAAATGCTTGAAATAATTACCTTGTGGGGCCATCTAGCCTTGGGTGTCTGTTTGCTGGGAGTTGAATACTGACTTCATGCCAATACTAGCAATTGACCTCTTCAGATTATTTGTTTCTTATTGATTAAGTCTTGGAAGACTATATAAAAGCAAACAAAACTTGATACTTAAAAATACTAGTTATAAGATGATCATAAAGCAAACTACTTGGGTCTTTATGTTGCACTCTTTTCTGCCTTGGTCATTGTCTATTTTTTCTAGTGTTCTCTCCTAGATAAGCTTATCCTTCAAGGTCCACTCAATTAATAGTCTTTTTCTGGCTTTCTTCCCTGGAATTAATTGCTTCTATTTCTCTTTTAAGAAACTTTCTCACTAACCTCTATTATAACATATTTCACATGGTATTATAATTATCTCCTTAGATATTTGCCTCTTATGGCAAATATGCCTCTTCCTATTTCTTGAAGGTATAATTTTGACACATTTTGTAACCTCAGCTCAAAGCGCATGGCCTTATATATTTTGTTCATTCAATTACATATTTGGTGAATGAGTAGACACACAGAAGAGTAGACTAATCTCAGATCTGAATACTGATCATGTGTAAATAGTGACAGTTTTGTTTCTTCCTGGCAGTTTGAATGTATTATATTTCATTTTTTTGGCTGATTATAGTGGTTAGGATTTCCAAAACTATATTATGTAGAAATGGTGAAAGTAGGCATTGTTTTATTTTTTATCTTAGAGAAAAAGCTTCAACCTTTTTCACCCTTGAGATAGTAGTTTATCACATACAGTCTTATGTTGAGGTATGTGTCCTCTACATCCACTTTGTTGAGAATTTTTATTCATGGATGCTGAAATTTTGTCAAGTGCTTTTTCTACATCTGCTGAGATGACCATATGGTTATTAGCCCTCATTTCTTAATGTGATCTATCATGCTGTTTGATTTGGGGATATTAAGCCATCCTTGTATCACTAGAATAAATTGTATTTGATCATCATGCACGATCCCTTTAATATATTGTTGGATTTAGTTTGATTTTTCAGAATGAGTTTGTGAGTGTCCCCTCCCCTTCAATTTTTTGGAATAGTGAGAAGAATAGGTATCAACTCTTCTTTAAATGCTTGAAATAATTACCTTGTGGGGCCATCTAGCCTTGGGTGTCTGTTTGCTGGGAGTTGAATACTGACTTCATGCCAATACTAGCAATTGACCTCTTCAGATTATTTGTTTCTTATTGATTAAGTCTTGGAAGACTATATATTTCTAGGAATTTATCCATTTCTTCTAGGTTCTTCATTTTGTTGGTGTATAACTGTTCAAGGTTTACTATGATTATTTATATTTCTGTGATATCAATTTAACTGTCTTCTCTTTCATTTCTGATTTTATTTGAATCCTTTTTTGTTCTTGATTCCAACTAAAGGTTTATCAAATTTATGTTTTCAAAGAATCAATTTTGTTAACCTTTTCTATTTTTTGGTATCTATATTTTTGTTTCCACTCTGAGCTTGGTTTTTTCCTCCCTGATGGTGATGTTGAACTTTGTTGTTTTTCTTATAATTTAAGTGCAAAATTAGGTGGCTTCTTTGAGATTTTTCTTGTTTCTAAAGATAGACCAGTAGTGCTGTATATTTATCTCTTAGAATTACATTTGCTGTTTTTTTTGAAAATTGTTTAAATTTTTCCCTTGTCTCACTATTTACTGACTTCTCTTTGATTTTTCCTTTGACTCACTGGTTTATTTGCAGGTGGTTTAGTTTCCACATGTTTTTTACTTTTCTCTTATTTTTATTACTGCAGTTAATTTCTCGCTTCATACCACTGTGGTCAGTAAAAGATTCTTGATATTATTTCAGTCTTCTTAAATTTACTGAGACTTGTTTAGTGGATTAGCAGATGATTTACCTGGATAAAGTTCCCTGTGCACTTGAAAAGAATGCATGTTTTGTTTTTGGATGGAATGTCCTGTAGACATCTATTAAGTATATCTGGTCTAATGTATCATTTAAGGCCATGTTTCCTTTCTGGTCTTCTGTCTAGATGATCAATCCACTGATGCAGGATTTTAAATAGCCATACTACTATTTTATTACTATCAATTTTGCCTTTATGTCTGTTATTATACGCTTTATATATTTAAGTTCTTCTATAATAGGCGCATATATTTGTAAATGTTACACACTCTTCTTGAATTGACACTTTAATCATTATAATGTCCTTCATTTTCTTTGATGATAGACTTTACATTTTAATTTGTTTAATATTAGTATTGCTACCCCATCTTCCTTTTCATTCCTGTTTGCATGAAATATCTTTTTCATTCCCTAACTTTCAGTCTGTGTTAGCTCTGAAGTATCTTGAAATGAGCATATAGGTAGATCTTTACGTTTTTTATCCTATCAGCCACACTATGTCTTTTGATTGGAGAATTTAGTCTATGGATCTTTAAAGTGATTATTGATAGAAAAGAAAAAAAAAGAACCTACCTATTTTTATTCTGTTTTGCTTTTACAGAGTTTTGCTAACAGATATTTATAATCCCAGATTAGTCATATGTATATCCCTGACACCTCTCTCCTCCACCCCCCTCCCAGTCCCCCCATCACACCCCTCCAGGCTGTCACACAGCCCCCCTGCAGGATCCCCTATTCCCACAATGCAATGACAATAGCTATCTCTTTCACATATGATAATATGTGTTTCCATGTTATTCTTTTCCATGCCTCCCACCCACTGTTCATTCCCTACAATGTCCATAAGTCTGCTGTTTTCCCATCGCTTCTTGGCATGTCTTATTATTACCATCTTACTAGATTCCATATATATGTGTTAGTATGCTATACTTGTCTCTCTTTTTGACTTACTTCACTTTTTATGAAAGGTTCTAGCTCCATCCACCTTATTAGGACTGATTCTTCTGCATTTCTTTTAACAGATGAGAAGTACTCCAGTGTATATATGTTCCAGAGCTTCTTTATCCATTCATTCGTGGATGGACATCTAGGTTGCTTCCATGTTCTAGCTACTGTAGAGAGTGCTGCAATGAACATGGTTATTTTTGTTTTTAGTTCCATTATTCTAGTAGGCAGGTCATAGAATATCTTGCTTTATGTCCTTGAGTGTTTTTTTACCTATATCCTCCTATAGGAGTTTTAGGGTTTCTTGTCTTACATTTAGGTCTTTAATCCATTTTGAGTTTATCTTTGTGTATGTGTCAGGGAATGTTCCAACTTTTTTTTTTTTTTTGCATGTATCTGTCCATTTTTTCCCAGCACCATTTGTTGAAGAGGCTGTCTTTGTCCCATTTGATAGGTTCTTATTGCCCTTTTGTTGTTTTCTGATTGTTAAGTTCTCCTCTGTCCTTTGGTTTAATGATTTTCCTCAGTGTTAGTTGGGTGCATTTCACTTTAATATTTGTAAGTTTGTTGTAGGTTTTTGATTTGTGGGGTATGTATTTTATGTATGATGAACTATATATACTTGCCTTAAACTGATGACTATTTAAATCAGAACTCATTCTCAAGATCTAAACTTTTTACTCCCTTCTCACATTTTGTGTTTCTGATGTCATATTTTACATACTCCTATTTTTTTTTTGCTATTATTGTTGGTTTTTACAATTTCTTTTGGGAAATTTCCTGAAAAAGGGCATGACAGTCCTCTCCAGTGCTCTTACCTGGAGCACTCCTTGGACAGAGGAGCTAGGTGGGCTATAGTCTATGAGTTTGCAGAGTTGGACATGACTGAGTGATTTACGCACACACACAATTGTTTTTAGCTTTCATACTAGCTTTTGTAAAGAGTTGAGTCACTGTATATATTTGCCTTTACCAGATTGTTTTCCCTTTCAGTATTTTTTTATTTCTTATTATACTCTTTTACTTTTCAATTAAGAAAATCCTTGAATGTTTCTGGTAAAAGTATGATGATAACAGTTTTTGCTTCTCTGGAAAAGCAAAGCTTCTTCTCTCTCAGATTCTGAGTCATAGTCTTGCTAGGTAGAGAATCTGCGGGGGGAGGGGTGTGGGAGAGGTGTGTGTTTTCTTTCCTTTCAGGACTTTTACTACATCAGGCCACTTCCTTCTGGCTTGCAAAGTGTTTCTGCTGAAAAATGAATTCATAGCCTTATGGGGTTCCCCTTGTATATGACTTTTGTTTTCCTTTTGCTGCTTTTGAGAGTATCTGTCTTTGAAATTTGACATTCTAAGTCTTGTTTTGGATCTCGTTGGGTTCATTTTGTTTAGGATGCTCTGTGCTTCCTGTACCCAATATTTGTTTCCTCCACATGTTAAGGAAGTTTTCAGTCCCTTCTCTCTTCTTTTTTCCGAAACCTTTATAATGTTACTATGCTAGATATTGTCCCTCAGGTAACTTAAAATAATTATTGCTATTGTGAGTGGGTGATTTCTGCTAATCTGTCTTCCAGGTTGCATGTACATTCTTTTGTATAACTTAATCTACTCTTAATTCCTTCTTAATTCCTTAGTATAGTCTTCATTTCCATTATTATATTTAGGTAGGATTGGTTATTTTTTGTATTTTCTATTTCTGTGTTGAAGTTCTTGCTGTGTTCTTCTATTCTTTTCCAAAGTTCAGTTAGCAATTTTTTTTTTTTTTCTGTTGACTTTAGTGTTTTCCTGGGGTTTATATTGTTTCTTCATTTGAAACATACTGTTTTCTTACTTTCTTTGACTGTTTCCTTCTATGAACTTAAGTAAAACAGTTACCTGGTCTTGAAAATTTTGTATGAGAATGTCCCTGTGCAGTCGGTGTGTGCCCAGTAGCTTTGGTGGGAGAGTAATAATTGAAGTTTGCATGGGCTGCATCTTCTCCCAGGGTACACTGGCAGCTGCTACCTTGGTAGAAATTAAGACTGGGAGTTGAAGGGCCTAGAGCTGGAGCCGGGTGTGAGCTGGGGCTTCTCCCAAATCTAGAGGTGGTTGCAGCAGTATTGAGGAATGGGCCTGAAACACTGGAGCAGTAGCCCTGAGAGAGTTGGACTTCTTCCCAGCGTGATGGTAGTCTCTGCATTGGTTGGAGTATGGCCAGAGCCTCTGGTCTTAGAGATGATGTACTTTTGAGTTGTCTCTTCTTTCTGGGTGTGTGTACGTTAAAGGTGCAGATGGGGCCCAAGGGGTTGGAGATGCAGTACTGAGTTGGCTCTGGGTTCCCATTCTGGACAGAGACAGGGACAGGGCTGGAGTTCAAGCTGGTGCTACTCCTTCTCTAGTGTGTGAATGTGTTGGTGGTGGCCTCTGCATTAGCAAGGAGCAGGTGGGATTGGAGCAGAAGCCTAGTGTGGGCCAGCATGCCCAGTAGGGTGGTGCTGCTAGACTGGCCTGAGCACCAGGAAGCTTTCAATTGGCTGTGTCTGTGCTGGGACTTAAGCATGCGCACAGATTTGCTTGAATCAAGAGCTGAGTCTCAGTTTTGTTTCAACCCTCTGCTATGCACCACTGTTTTTCAAACTAGCTAAGGTGGGGGTCATCTTCCTCAGCATTAGACCCCAGGGATGAGGTACCTAAGATAGAAAGATCTCAAACCCTTTGTCCTTAGGGAGGACCCCTTAGTCTCTCATATTCTCCTTCTCTTGTGGGTCATCTGCTAGGGTTGTAGGTTCCACCTAGATCTTTCTCCTCCTCTCCTGCTAGATCATTTCCTTTATGAAATATTTACAGATGAAGAAACTGAGAACAAAAGTAGTTGTCGTGAATTGACTGCATACATTGTGTAATGTTAGAATTGGTAAAATTGGTCATAATATAGATTGTACGATCTTAAAAATTATAGTTTGGAGAGTACATTCCTAGAAATTTTGTTAATATTCATGCCTGTATTAATATCTGTATAATTGCTCTCTCCAACTTCTAATAATCAGGTAAGGTACAACATACTTCAACCTGGGTGGTTAATAGACCAAAGTTCTTCTGTTAGTCAACTTTTTCAAGCTTTATCCTTTATAAAGAGGACTGTAATTATAATCAATTGAAGTAAAATCTTTCAAGATTTGAGAAGAAAGATTTAATAATTTACTGGGTTAAAGTTGAGTAAAAAATATATATCTTTAAATGGAGTTTGGGGGGAATGAAATAGAAAGAATGTTTTTATTTCTTAGCAAATTTTATATTGAAGGTGTCTAAAATTTTATTAGGCAAAACAGAGAGAAAATATTTTCCTTCCAGTTGATAATACAAAGATGAATGCTTTAGTTGTCTCTTCTTTCTGGGTGTGTGTACGTTAAAGGTGCAGATGGGGCCCAAGGGGTTGGAGATGCAGTACTGAGTTGGCTCTGGGTTCCCATTCTGGACAGAGACAGGGACAGGGCTGGAGTTCAAGCTGGTGCTACTCCTTCTCTAGTGTGTGAATGTGTTGGTGGTGGCCTCTGCATTAGCAAGGAGCAGGTGGGATTGGAGCAGAAGCCTAGTGTGGGCCAGCATGCCCAGTAGGGTGGTGCTGCTAGACTGGCCTGAGCACCAGGAAGCTTTCAATTGGCTGTGTCTGTGCTGGGACTTAAGCATGCGCACAGATTTGCTTGAATCAAGAGCTGAGTCTCAGTTTTGTTTAAACCCCTCTGCTATGCACCACTGTTTTTCAAACTAGCTAAGGTGGGGGTCATCTTCCTCAGCATTAGACCCCAGGGATGAGGTACCTAAGATAGAAAGATCTCAAACCCTTTGTCCTTAGGGAGGACCCCTTAGTCTCTCATATTCTCCTTCTCTTGTGGGTCATCTGCTAGGGTTGTAGGTTCCACCTAGATCTTTCTCCTCCTCTCCTGCTAGATCATTTCCTTTATGAAATATTTACAGATGAAGAAACTGAGAACAAAAGTAGTTGTCGTGAATTGACTGCATACATTGTGTAATGTTAGAATTGGTAAAATTGGTCATAATATAGATTGTACGATCTTAAAAATTATAGTTTGGAGAGTACATTCCTAGAAATTTTGTTAATATTCATGCCTGTATTAATATCTGTATAATTGCTCTCTCCAACTTCTAATAATCAGGTAAGGTACAACATACTTCAACCTGGGTGGTTAATAGACCAAAGTTCTTCTGTTAGTCAACTTTTTCAAGCTTTATCCTTTATAAAGAGGACTGTAATTATAATCAATTGAAGTAAAATCTTTCAAGATTTGAGAAGAAAGATTTAATAATTTACTGGGTTAAAGTTGAGTAAAAAATATATATCTTTAAATGGAGTTTGGGGGGAATGAAATAGAAAGAATGTTTTTATTTCTTAGCAAATTTTATATTGAAGGTGTCTAAAATTTTATTAGGCAAAACAGAGAGAAAATATTTTCCTTCCAGTTGATTAATACAAAGATGAGTTTAAAATCCAAATGGCTGCTCTAGTCCTATAATAAATTGAGTGCATAAGTCAGAATAGGTAATTCATTACATGAATAAAAGTTATTATTATAAACTATAATAAAAAGATATTACTTGTAGTTATACAGATTTATTTCTGGCTCACTCTGTCTACCATATTCTGAGTGAAGGATGAAGGCTAAGGAGGCTTGCTAAGGAGGCTCTATCTCAGCGTTTTCATGAATGCTAACGCAGAAGACAGAATAAAGAAACCACTATCTGGCTTCTAAAGTGTCTCTTCTAGGAAGGACCATATATCATTGCCAGTCATGTTCTATTTGCCAAAGGAAGAAGCATAACTGTTGCAAACTTCAAACATCACAGGTAAGAGAAATCCTATCATACACTTAGAAAGAGCTGAGAATGTCTGCAGAAGGAAACAAGTACCTCATGGTGGCATTTCCAAAGAGCATGAAGGAACAAAGAAATCAAGGGGAAAAAAGCTTCTTGAGGTCAACTGAGGAAAGAAGTGTGCTCAACCAAGGCATCTAGAATGGCACTCCATCCACATTTTATGATTTTTACAGGATTTTGGATGTTAATGTCTAAGAAATTACTTCTGTTACAAAAAAAGTATGAACATAGTAATCTGTCAGTTTCACTTTGGTGCAGATTTGTTCCTAACACCACCCCTCCTCCCAGCTCAGGAGCACAGCCTTTCACATATATACAGGTTGTCATTGTAAAGAAGGTGATGTATAATTGCTCTCTCCAACTTCTAATAATCAGGTAAGGTACAACATACTTCAACCTGGGTGGTTAATAGACCAAAGTTCTTCTGTTAGTCAACTTTTTCAAGCTTTATCCTTTATAAAGAGGACTGTAATTATAATCAATTGAAGTAAAATCTTTCAAGATTTGAGAAGAAAGATTTAATAATTTACTGGGTTAAAGTTGAGTAAAAAATATATATCTTTAAATGGAGTTTGGGGGGAATGAAATAGAAAGAATGTTTTTATTTCTTAGCAAATTTTATATTGAAGGTGTCTAAAATTTTATTAGGCAAAACAGAGAGAAAATATTTTCCTTCCAGTTGATTAATACAAAGATGAGTTTAAAATCCAAATGGCTGCTCTAGTCCTATAATAAATTGAGTGCATAAGTCAGAATAGGTAATTCATTACATGAATAAAAGTTATTATTATAAACTATAATAAAAAGATATTACTTGTAGTTATACAGATTTATTTCTGGCTCACTCTGTCTACCATATTCTGAGTGAAGGATGAAGGCTAAGGAGGCTTGCTAAGGAGGCTCTATCTCAGCGTTTTCATGAATGCTAACGCAGAAGACAGAATAAAGAAACCACTATCTGGCTTCTAAAGTGTCTCTTCTAGGAAGGACCATATATCATTGCCAGTCATGTTCTATTTGCCAAAGGAAGAAGCATAACTGTTGCAAACTTCAAACATCACAGGTAAGAGAAATCCTATCATACACTTAGAAAGAGCTGAGAATGTCTGCAGAAGGAAACAAGTACCTCATGGTGGCATTTCCAAAGAGCATGAAGGAACAAAGAAATCAAGGGGAAAAAAGCTTCTTGAGGTCAACTGAGGAAAGAAGTGTGCTCAACCAAGGCATCTAGAATGGCACTCCATCCACATTTTATGATTTTTACAGGATTTTGGATGTTAATGTCTAAGAAATTACTTCTGTTACAAAAAAAGTATGAACATAGTAATCTGTCAGTTTCACTTTGGTGCAGATTTGTTCCTAACACCACCCCTCCTCCCAGCTCAGGAGCACAGCCTTTCACATATATACAGGTTGTCATTGTAAAGAAGGTGATGATTTAAGTTACAATTTTCAGGTACTAATTATCATTTCCACCTATATCTCACAACAGATGCCTGTGCATTGTTTTTTCTTTCTTGCCCAAGATCTGATGGATGATGAAATTCCTCCAAAGATAGCTTTGGAATATTTTAATACTATCCTAATTCTTGAATTCTTTAATCAATGTAATATTTTTTTTTGTTTTTAGAGACTCTGCTGGTGTTATTCTTATCCAAACATGAAGTTCTACAAAAATCAACAGCTTTATTCAGAACTGTTTCTCATGATTCTCCAAATAGCTAAGGGCAAAAGTCCATGTTTAAAAATTAGTTTTAGGCTTACAGAAAAATTGAGTGGACAGTACAGAAAGTTCCTGTACGGCCTCTCTGTCCCCTACCAAATATCCCTACATAGAATGAATGTCTTGCCTTGGTGTGGTATGTTTGATAACCAATACTGACAGATTATTATTAACTAAATACCATAATGTATATTGTAGTTCAGTTTTACAGTTTATGATTTTGATTTATAGTGCCATGCATTCACTGTTAGAGTATTGTCATGGATTATGTCTTCTTAAAGGCTGTATTTTGAAATCCTAACCCCCTCATGTAATGACAGTTGAAAATGGGGGCTTTGGGAGTGTTAAATTAGGTCATGAAGGTGGGGGCCTCATGAAAGCATAAATGCCCTTATAAAAAGAGCAAGAAACAGGTACTTTCCCAACCCCCTTTCTGTCTCTACATTAATTATAGGCTTATGAGGATATAAATAGTAAGAGGGTCCTCACTCAAAACCATGATAGCATTCTGATCTCAGACTTCCACCCTCCAGAACTATGAGCAGTAAATACCTGTTGATTAAATCATCCAATCTGAGGTAAATTTTAGCAGCCCACATAGGCTAAGTAATACACCTGTGATGTTCCACCTGTTCATCCTGTCCTCTCTTTCCCAAACTCCCAGCAACCGTTATTTTTTACATAGTTTTCCAAAATTTTGTGCAGCTGAAATCATATAAGTATGCAGCCTTTTCAGATTGTTTTTAATTAGCAAAATAGACTTAAAAGTCACCCATATATTGGTATGGTTTGATAACTCATGCCTTCATATTACTTATGTGCTCCTTTGTGTGAATCTACCACAGTTATTCATCCATTCACCTATTAGAACTTTCCTATTTGCTTCCAGTTTATACTGGTTATGAATAACAATGCCATAAGCATTTGTGTGCAGTTCGTGTAGAGATAAATTCTCATACACTTGGGTAATACCTAGGAACATGAAGGCTAGATTATGTAGTGCCAATATGCTTAGCTTTGTAGGAAATTGCTATGAACTGTCTTCCAAAGTGGTTGTAACATTTTGCATCTCACCAAATATGGATGAGTCAAGGTTAATTAGTCTTATTGCTTCTCTGCAATAATAATATCTGCTGCTTTTTTGGAGGCGGGGGTGGATTTGCACATTCAAATATGTATGTAGTTTTATCTAATTTTAATTTATATTTTCACAAAGACTTAAAAATGCTTATTTGACATCTTCAAATCTTCTTTGATATAGTGTCTTCTGAGGTCTTTTGCCCATTTATTAATGCTGTTTGTATTTTGTTGAAATTTTGGAATTCATATATTTAGAGTAAAAGTCATTTAACTGATCTGCATTTTGCAAATATTTTCTCTCGATCTGTGTCTTGTCTTTCATTTTCTCAAGAATATATTTTGCAGAACAGAACATTTTCATTTCAGCTATATCTTTTGTTGTTGGTATAAGTAAAAATAGACTAAAAATTCTAAGTTGCTCAGACCAAACACCTACAGCGGTTCCTTGTTCTTTTCTTCAAGAAAGCAATCTTCCAGGACGATATTAATGCTATGGGTATTGTAAGGGAAAGGGATGAGTAAAATCACATTACAACTGGAATTCTGTATAGCCTTCATGCCAATCTACTGATTAATTTTACTATTTAAATATTAATTCAAATCTCACTTCCCTCCAGAACTATGAGCAGTAAATACCTGTTGATTAAATCATCCAATCTGAGGTAAATTTTAGCAGCCCACATAGGCTAAGTAATACACCTGTGATGTTCCACCTGTTCATCCTGTCCTCTCTTTCCCAAACTCCCAGCAACCGTTATTTTTTACATAGTTTTCCAAAATTTTGTGCAGCTGAAATCATATAAGTATGCAGCCTTTTCAGATTGTTTTTAATTAGCAAAATAGACTTAAAAGTCACCCATATATTGGTATGGTTTGATAACTCATGCCTTCATATTACTTATGTGCTCCTTTGTGTGAATCTACCACAGTTATTCATCCATTCACCTATTAGAACTTTCCTATTTGCTTCCAGTTTATACTGGTTATGAATAACAATGCCATAAGCATTTGTGTGCAGTTCGTGTAGAGATAAATTCTCATACACTTGGGTAATACCTAGGAACATGAAGGCTAGATTATGTAGTGCCAATATGCTTAGCTTTGTAGGAAATTGCTATGAACTGTCTTCCAAAGTGGTTGTAACATTTTGCATCTCACCAAATATGGATGAGTCAAGGTTAATTAGTCTTATTGCTTCTCTGCAATAATAATATCTGCTGCTTTTTTGGAGGCGGGGGTGGATTTGCACATTCAAATATGTATGTAGTTTTATCTAATTTTAATTTATATTTTCACAAAGACTTAAAAATGCTTATTTGACATCTTCAAATCTTCTTTGATATAGTGTCTTCTGAGGTCTTTTGCCCATTTATTAATGCTGTTTGTATTTTGTTGAAATTTTGGAATTCATATATTTAGAGTAAAAGTCATTTAACTGATCTGCATTTTGCAAATATTTTCTCTCGATCTGTGTCTTGTCTTTCATTTTCTCAAGAATATATTTTGCAGAACAGAACATTTTCATTTCAGCTATATCTTTTGTTGTTGGTATAAGTAAAAATAGACTAAAAATTCTAAGTTGCTCAGACCAAACACCTACAGCGGTTCCTTGTTCTTTTCTTCAAGAAAGCAATCTTCCAGGACGATATTAATGCTATGGGTATTGTAAGGGAAAGGGATGAGTAAAATCACATTACAACTGGAATTCTGTATAGCCTTCATGCCAATCTACTGATTAATTTTACTATTTAAATATTAATTCATATGGTTATATTTCATCATAAACTTGATATAGGGTGTGTAAGTATACCTTCACTTGTTATCACTTACCTTAAATGAGTGGCTTGAATAATAATTCTCTCCTATGAATCTTATGATAAAGTTTAATTCTGAAAAGATATTAGCATACAAAACTCAAAAAAAATTGCATAGATTTTGTGTATTTAGTCAATTTGGACCCAAGGATATACTAGAAAGCCAGAAAAGTAAATAATGAGTACAGATGGTTTGAAACTCATTTCTGCCACTTTCTAGCTTTCTGACATGGAATACATCATTTAGCCTTTCTGAAACTGTTTCACAATCTGAAATACAGAATTAAGAATAAAGCATACACCATGCCTTATTGGGGATAATTACACACTGGTATAAAGTAATTTAGCAATAAATTTTAAAGATTATTCATAATGTAACATAAGTATAAATTTGAATACAATTTTCTATTTTTATTTCTGTTTATTGATAGTAAAGACAAAAGTTTGGGCTTTGGAGACATAATAAATATACACTCAGATTCTGCTATTAATTCTAATGGTTTTATTTTTTATTAGAGTGTAAATTTTCTAGGTGTAGAATTGTGTTTTAAGTGCTTACTTAAGACCATTTGCCAGAAATTCCAGAAATACATTGAAGTTTAATGACTAATAAGTCAGTCTGTGGTTCATAATATTAACTTTAAGATGTCTGATATTTAAATTCATTTCTCATCACTTTATAGTCACATTTTCCTATAAAATTGACTGCACAACCTTAGCAATGCCTTTTAAGCAGCAATTGGCGTGATCTTTTTATAGTGCCACTATTGTTCTTTGTAACAAATTATGAATATGTTATTTCTGATAGTTAACAATCTTTTACACTACTATTTCATTTGTAAAATAACCTCCTAATAATATATTCATTCACTGTTGTACTCTATTAGTTTATGATTTTTGTGGTATTAAAATTATGTAGGAGTCATAAAATTAAATATAAAGCTCTCAAATTTCCTACCCTCTCCCCTTGCCATGGAATAATGTCAAAATTAAGTTTTATTAGGGAAGGATCCTTGATTTATTTTTAATTGAAGCATTCCCATCACCTCAAGCGTCTGACACTGTAAAATGCTAAATAAATATTTTGTTGAAACAATAGGCATTAAATTTTTAGTGATATTTTGGTTAGAACTCAGTTGTGAAAGATTTTACAATCGGTTTTCTTTTTTAAAGGTAGCACTTTACTTTTCTAGTCCACTTTGTTTATTAAATTTTTTCTACTTGTATCAGTTTTGGTATTTTGCCAGAGAAAGTATCCATTTCTCTAGGGCATGCATAAATAGCATGTACACCTTTGAAGTACTTATCAATGTAACAGTTTAAATTAACATATATTTTCATTAATGAATAATTCAAGAGTTTATACATTTTGGATATTCATAATTGAAGGGTATTTCATGCAGCAAGGATGAGGAGGACCAAGTTAGAGCTAAGCAAACTCAGGCCGTTTATTGGGACAACGCTCCCAGGTGAGATTCGCGTGGCCCTGCAAGACAAAGCCGGTGAATTCGTGCCTGGAGATGGGATAAGAGGCTTTTTCGGGGCAGGGGAAGAAAAGTGGAGGAAGGGTTCCTTTGTACATGCGAAGCAAAGTCTTTGTTTAATAAATATACACTCAGATTCTGCTATTAATTCTAATGGTTTTATTTTTTATTAGAGTGTAAATTTTCTAGGTGTAGAATTGTGTTTTAAGTGCTTACTTAAGACCATTTGCCAGAAATTCCAGAAATACATTGAAGTTTAATGACTAATAAGTCAGTCTGTGGTTCATAATATTAACTTTAAGATGTCTGATATTTAAATTCATTTCTCATCACTTTATAGTCACATTTTCCTATAAAATTGACTGCACAACCTTAGCAATGCCTTTTAAGCAGCAATTGGCGTGATCTTTTTATAGTGCCACTATTGTTCTTTGTAACAAATTATGAATATGTTATTTCTGATAGTTAACAATCTTTTACACTACTATTTCATTTGTAAAATAACCTCCTAATAATATATTCATTCACTGTTGTACTCTATTAGTTTATGATTTTTGTGGTATTAAAATTATGTAGGAGTCATAAAATTAAATATAAAGCTCTCAAATTTCCTACCCTCTCCCCTTGCCATGG
This sequence comes from Tragulus kanchil, assembly GCA_022376925.1. Taxonomy (NCBI): domain Eukaryota; kingdom Metazoa; phylum Chordata; class Mammalia; order Artiodactyla; family Tragulidae; genus Tragulus; species Tragulus kanchil. The sequence continues at coordinate 234,938,255 of JAIOJX010000004.1, read as the reverse complement.
AATAATGTCAAAATTAAGTTTTATTAGGGAAGGATCCTTGATTTATTTTTAATTGAAGCATTCCCATCACCTCAAGCGTCTGACACTGTAAAATGCTAAATAAATATTTTGTTGAAACAATAGGCATTAAATTTTTAGTGATATTTTGGTTAGAACTCAGTTGTGAAAGATTTTACAATCGGTTTTCTTTTTTAAAGGTAGCACTTTACTTTTCTAGTCCACTTTGTTTATTAAATTTTTTCTACTTGTATCAGTTTTGGTATTTTGCCAGAGAAAGTATCCATTTCTCTAGGGCATGCATAAATAGCATGTACACCTTTGAAGTACTTATCAATGTAACAGTTTAAATTAACATATATTTTCATTAATGAATAATTCAAGAGTTTATACATTTTGGATATTCATAATTGAAGGGTATTTCATGCAGCAAGGATGAGGAGGACCAAGTTAGAGCTAAGCAAACTCAGGCCGTTTATTGGGACAACGCTCCCAGGTGAGATTCGCGTGGCCCTGCAAGACAAAGCCGGTGAATTCGTGCCTGGAGATGGGATAAGAGGCTTTTTCGGGGCAGGGGAAGAAAAAGTGGAGGGGAAGGGGTTCCTTTGTACATGCGCGGAAGCAAAGTCTTTGTTTAAGCAGAATGAGAATGTCTGAACACGGTAATGTCAGTGATGAGTCAGCTGTCCTTCAGTTGTTTGTGGGTATGGGGCGAAGGTCTTAGTGACTCATGTATAGCCTACGTGTGGGTTTGTGGTTTTCCAGACACAGCGGACAGTCCTTGAGCAAGTTCCTTATTGCCAGCTCTGTGAGACTCCCAGGTGCCAGCTGATCAGCAGAAGGCCCCTTGTTGCTGACCTTGCAGGGCTGTCGAGTTTTGCAATGCCTGCGGTATTAATCCTTCAATAGCCCGTTGACCCAACAATAATTTTCATAGTTTCACTGTATTTCTGAATATCTCAGTAATAATCATACATAATGCTGACAAATTAATGCAATTTTACTATAGTTTAATTATTATAAATGTTTTCTTTGATGATTGTGTTCTAAAATCTAAAATGAGGAATCATTTTATCTCTTGAGGACTACATGTACTTCCTCACATTCATTCTTTTTCTTTTTCAAAGACAAGTTTATGTCAAGAGACAAGGAAAAACAATAAAAGACAAAGTCTACCTTTATTGAGTTGTCTGTGTATGTGTGTGCTGATATAAAGAGAGATAACTGTCATCATTCACTATTATAAATAAGTTAAACACTTAAGTATTATAAATAAGTTAAACATTTAAGCGTATTTTTCCTCTCTTCATCCTAAGCTATTTATATCATTGAACTATAGGCCCATGGGTTTTCATTCGTTTTATTGTTCAAAAACTTAGCACAGAAACTAAATAATAGTCAAGAAATTCCTATATAGAAACTATTTTTTTCCCAAAATATTTTGGAGCATGTGACACCTTTGAAGTACTTATCAATGTAACAGTTTAAATTCATATTTTCATTAATGAATAATTCAAGAGTTTATACATTTTGGATATTCATAATTGAAGGGTATTTCATGCAGCAAGGATGAGGAGGACCAAGTTAGAGCTAAGCAAACTCAGGCCGTTTATTGGGACAACGCTCCCAGGTGAGATTCGCGTGGCCCTGCAAGACAAAGCCGGTGAATTCGTGCCTGGAGATGGGATAAGAGGCTTTTTCGGGGGCAGGGGGGGGGGGGGAAGAAAAAGTGGAGGGGAAGGGGTTCCTTTGTACATGCGCGGAAGCAAAGTCTTTGTTTAAGCAGAATGAGAATGTCTGAACACGGTAATGTCAGTGATGAGTCAGCTGTCCTTCAGTTGTTTGTGGGTATGGGGCGAAGGTCTTAGTGACTCATGTATAGCCTACGTGTGGGTTTGTGGTTTTCCAGACACAGCGGACAGTCCTTGAGCAAGTTCCTTATTGCCAGCTCTGTGAGACTCCCAGGTGCCAGCTGATCAGCAGAAGGCCCCTTGTTGCTGACCTTGCAGGGCTGTCGAGTTTTGCAATGCCTGCGGTATTAATCCTTCAATAGCCCGTTGACCCAACAATAATTTTCATAGTTTCACTGTATTTCTGAATATCTCAGTAATAATCATACATAATGCTGACAAATTAATGCAATTTTACTATAGTTTAATTATTATAAATGTTTTCTTTGATGATTGTGTTCTAAAATCTAAAATGAGGAATCATTTTATCTCTTGAGGACTACATGTACTTCCTCACATTCATTCTTTTTCTTTTTCAAAGACAAGTTTATGTCAAGAGACAAGGAAAAACAATAAAAGACAAAGTCTACCTTTATTGAGTTGTCTGTGTATGTGTGTGCTGATATAAAGAGAGATAACTGTCATCATTCACTATTATAAATAAGTTAAACACTTAAGTATTATAAATAAGTTAAACATTTAAGCGTATTTTTCCTCTCTTCATCCTAAGCTATTTATATCATTGAACTATAGGCCCATGGGTTTTCATTCGTTTTATTGTTCAAAAACTTAGCACAGAAACTAAATAATAGTCAAGAAATTCCTATATAGAAACTGTGCCTTAATGGAAACATCTTTAAAAAATGTTGGGCTTCCCCTGGTGGTCCAGTGGGTAAGGACACCGCCTTGCAGTGCAAGGGGCACCAGTTCGATCCCTGGCCTGGGAAGATCCCACGTGCCGCGGAGCGGCTGGACTGATGTGTCCAATTACCAAGCCGGAGCTCTGGAGCACATGTGCCCAGAGCCGGTGCTCTGCAATGACAGACGCCACCGCGATGGGAGGCCCACAGGAGCCAAAGAACAAAGACAGATGAAAATAGAGAAATGAAAGACCAATAGAAGTGGCCCACCCACTCCCCTCCCTCCCTAACCTGACCCCCACCCAAAATAAATAAATAAATAAATCTTTAAAAAAAAAATGTTGACAGTTCATTGAGATAGAAAGCCTACTGTAATGAAAACATTTGAAAAACGTTGACAGAAGAAATATTTCATATGTATCAGTGTAGCTTTCACAGTGTAGTTTTTTCTTTAAAAAATGGAAAATTATATTTTCATATATCACATAATATTATTAGAAATTATTGATTTATTGATTTTAAGATTAAAAGTGGGCCATTTTGTTAAATGTGTAATTTATATGAGATTCTATAACAAAGCCTAAGTATGCATTTGATCTTACAGCTTTGCAAGAAGATATTTTCATTTTGATGTCATAATATTATATGTAGGAATTATTTATTCCCTTTCCTTCTGAAGAGTTTGAAGAAAGCATTAGTGTTTTAGAATTTGATGTCCCTTGACAATTTTGAAGAGTGAGAGTATCTCTTCTGATGAGGCATATTTTATTTTAGTTTCATCAGAGTAATGCAATATATCTACATTGTTTTACAGTCAAAGAGCACTATAGTATTCATGACCATAAAAAAAACCAAAAAACAGAACTCTTATCCTTCTCTACTCCCTAGTTGTATTTCTCAGAAAAAAATCATTTTCAGTGTTTATACTTGTTTTATATGGTATTTGCCTCATATTTAAGAAGTTTTCATCTATTTATTGGCTTATACATTTATATAACTATTGATTTCTGACTTTTAATTCTACTAACCAGTGATAATTTGTGTTTTTTATGTGTTTTACATGCTTCCACATTTTCATATGTCCATGTTACATTTATATGATTGGTTCATATTGTGTAACTGGGCTTTTAGTGTGAGATATGTTTTTAAATTTCCCCCATGTCAGTAATAACCTTGTAAAATCATTATTTCTTTTTTATGATTTTAAACCCTTCATTTTTTCAATTATATCTCAATATTTTTTTAATTTTTATTTTACTTTTTACTTTTACAATGTTTTGTCATTTATAGATGTGTATAATCCAAGATTTGTCATATGTATATCCCTGGCTCCCGTCCCTCCTCCACCCCCTCAGAGTTACCTCTAAAATTATTTTAATTACTATATAGTATTCACTATGTGGAGGCTTCACACTTTTATAATGATCAAGTGTTGGTTATTTATACTGCATACAATTCTTTTTCATTTAGTAACAGCGGCATCTGTACATTCATTTTCTGAAATTTTTAATTATTCTGATCATAGCTTAGACACTGAAGAAATATTTCATATGTATCAGTGTAGCTTTCACAGTGTAGTTTTTTCTTTAAAAAATGGAAAATTATATTTTCATATATCACATAATATTATTAGAAATTATTGATTTATTGATTTTAAGATTAAAAGTGGGCCATTTTGTTAAATGTGTAATTTATATGAGATTCTATAACAAAGCCTAAGTATGCATTTGATCTTACAGCTTTGCAAGAAGATATTTTCATTTTGATGTCATAATATTATATGTAGGAATTATTTATTCCCTTTCCTTCTGAAGAGTTTGAAGAAAGCATTAGTGTTTTAGAATTTGATGTCCCTTGACAATTTTGAAGAGTGAGAGTATCTCTTCTGATGAGGCATATTTTATTTTAGTTTCATCAGAGTAATGCAATATATCTACATTGTTTTACAGTCAAAGAGCACTATAGTATTCATGACCATAAAAAAAACCAAAAAACAGAACTCTTATCCTTCTCTACTCCCTAGTTGTATTTCTCAGAAAAAAATCATTTTCAGTGTTTATACTTGTTTTATATGGTATTTGCCTCATATTTAAGAAGTTTTCATCTATTTATTGGCTTATACATTTATATAACTATTGATTTCTGACTTTTAATTCTACTAACCAGTGATAATTTGTGTTTTTTATGTGTTTTACATGCTTCCACATTTTCATATGTCCATGTTACATTTATATGATTGGTTCATATTGTGTAACTGGGCTTTTAGTGTGAGATATGTTTTTAAATTTCCCCCATGTCAGTAATAACCTTGTAAAATCATTATTTCTTTTTTATGATTTTAAACCCTTCATTTTTTCAATTATATCTCAATATTTTTTTAATTTTTATTTTACTTTTTACTTTTACAATGTTTTGTCATTTATAGATGTGTATAATCCAAGATTTGTCATATGTATATCCCTGGCTCCCGTCCCTCCTCCACCCCCTCAGAGTTACCTCTAAAATTATTTTAATTACTATATAGTATTCACTATGTGGAGGCTTCACACTTTTATAATGATCAAGTGTTGGTTATTTATACTGCATACAATTCTTTTTCATTTAGTAACAGCGGCATCTGTACATTCATTTTCTGAAATTTTTAATTATTCTGATCATAGCTTAGACACTGAAGCTACTCAACCCCCCCACCCCCACCGCCTCTCCTGCAACGCCCACAACACATCATAGTGTCTATGTTGGGATGCTCATCTTCCTTTTAAAAGATAAATTCTACAAGACATAGTCAGAACTTAACTACTCAATATGAATTAGAAGACCTCTACAGATGCTTTGCTCAGATGATGCCTTCTATACTTAGACAGGCTAGTTGTTAAATTTGGCTGTTGTCTGATATCAAGAGGAAAAAACAAGTTAACAGATAAGACCTCAGAACTCAAAAAGAGTAGGTTGAATTTTTTAACTTAAAAGCAAGTATTTCTACAGTCCTGAATATCCCAATAATACATCACAATATTGCAACATATAATATAAAATATTTTCCTACCAAGGACCATTAAGCCATAAGTTAAGATAGAATTAATTTTGATAACAATGTTCAAATATGAAAAGAGGGAGAGAAAATAGCGAAGTAGAAGGGAACTGAGCTCACCTCCTCTCATAAAAATACCAAAATCACAACTAATTGCTGAGCAATCATCAGTAAAAAAGAATCAAGCCTACCATCTAAGATCTGCTACACCTAAAGACAAAAAGGAAGCCACAATGAGACAGTAGAAGGATCACTTTCATGATATAATCAAAATCCATACCTGCCAGTTGAAAGTAAAGTACTAGTCCCTCAGTCACTCAGTGGATCCATGGAATCCAGACAGTGGATCCATGGAATTCTCCATGTAAGAATACTGGAGTGGGTTGCCATGCCCACCTCCAGGGGATCTTTCCAACCATGATCCATTGAGCCTGCATCTTCTGCATTACAGTCAGATTCTTTACCATCTGAGCCACGAGGGAAGCCTAGCTGTGAAGAGGGTGGCTCACAAGCTACAAAATAATTAAATTGAAGACAAGAGAGTTCTGGGCCAAGGTCAGAGTCCCCAACCTGTGAGAATGAACCCCCAGAGTATTTGGCTTTAAAGGCCAGCAGGCCATGTGTGCCGTATCTCCAAAGACTGGAAGAAACAGAGCCACCCTCCAGTCTTGGAGGACACATGCAATTTTTCACATGCACTGAGTTCCTGTAACTGTATAGAAGTAACTGTATAGAAACCTGGGCCAGATCTACCTGCAGATCTTGAAGAGTCTCCTGGGCAGGCAGAGGTTGGCTGTGGGTCACTATGGGGGCAGAGACACTGGTGGTGAACACATCAGGTAATACATGTCACCATTAGCTCTCCAGAAGGTTACTATTTTGGTACTGAGACCTGGCCCCACCCAACAGCCTGCCTAGAGAATCCCATGAACACTATGAAAAGGCAAAAAGTATGACACCAAATATGAATAATCTCATTTTGCTCCAAGGCAAACCATTCAACAACACAGTAATCAAAGCCTATGCCCCAACCACTAATACTGAAGAAAATGAATGGTTCTATGAAGACCTATAAGAACTTCTAGAACTAACACCAAAAAAAAAGAGATGTCCTTTTCATCATAGAAAACTGAAAGGCAAAAGAAGGAAGTTATCAGATACCTGAAATGAAAGGCCAAATTTGGCCTTGGAGTACAAAATGAAGTCTGTAAAGGCTATAAGAGTTCTGAAAAGAGAACACATTGCTCACAGCAAACACACTATTCCAAAAACACAAGAGATGACTATACACATTGTATCACTAAATGGTCAGTATCAAAATCAGATTGGTTATATTCTTTGCAGTTGAAGATGGAGAAGCTCTATACAACAAGCAAAAACAAGACATGGCTGACTATGGCTCAGATCATGGGCACCATATTGAAAAATTTAGGCTTAAAATGAAGAAAATATTGAAAATCACTAGGTTATTCAGGTATGACTCAAATCAAATTTGTTATGACTATATACTGGAGGGGACAAACAGATTAAAGAGATTAGATCCGGTAGATAGATGGCCTAAAGAACTGTGGACAGAGGTTCACATCATTGTACAGGAGGTGGTAACCAAAATCATCCCAAAGAATAGGAAATGTGACAAGGCAAAATGGTTGTGTAGGAGACTTTACAAATAGCTGAGGAAAGAAGAGAAGCAAAAATCGAAAAAGGGAAAGGTATGCCCAACTTTGAATAGCAAACCATTCAGCATCACAGTAATCCAAGTCAACGGCCAATACCTCACACTGAAGCAGAAGTTGAACAGTTCTATGAAGGCCTACAAGATCTTCTAGAACTAATACCAAAAAAGTTCTTTACATCATTGGTAACTGGAATACAAAGTAAGAAATCAAGAGATATCTGGAGTAACAGGCAAGATTGGTCTTGGGGTACAAAACGAGGCAGGCTAAAGACTAACAGGGTTTTGCCCATGGAACACACTGACCATAGATAACACCGTTCTCCAAAAACTTAAGAGATGGCTGTACATTTAGATATCACCAGAGGTGAATACCAAAATCAGATTGATTATATTCTTTGCAGCCAAAGATGGAGAAGCTCTATACATTCAGCAAAAACAAGACAGGGAGCTGACTATGGTTCAGATCATGAACTCCTTATTCCAAAATTCAGACTTAAATTGAATAGGGAAAACCGTTTGATCATTCAGGTATGGCCTAAATTATACAGTGGAAGTGACAAATTGATTCAAGGGATTAGATCCGGTAGATAGATGGCCTAAAGAACTGTGGACAGAGGTTCACATCATTGTACAGGAGGTGGTAACCAAAATCATCCCAAAGAATAGGAAATGTGACAAGGCAAAATGGTTGTGTAGGAGACTTTACAAATAGCTGAGGAAAGAAGAGAAGCAAAAATCGAAAAAGGGAAAGGTATGCCCAACTTTGAATAGCAAACCATTCAGCATCACAGTAATCCAAGTCAACGGCCAATACCTCACACTGAAGCAGAAGTTGAACAGTTCTATGAAGGCCTACAAGATCTTCTAGAACTAATACCAAAAAAGTTCTTTACATCATTGGTAACTGGAATACAAAGTAAGAAATCAAGAGATATCTGGAGTAACAGGCAAGATTGGTCTTGGGGTACAAAACGAGGCAGGCTAAAGACTAACAGGGTTTTGCCCATGGAACACACTGACCATAGATAACACCGTTCTCCAAAAACTTAAGAGATGGCTGTACATTTAGATATCACCAGAGGTGAATACCAAAATCAGATTGATTATATTCTTTGCAGCCAAAGATGGAGAAGCTCTATACATTCAGCAAAAACAAGACAGGGAGCTGACTATGGTTCAGATCATGAACTCCTTATTCCAAAATTCAGACTTAAATTGAATAGGGAAAACCGTTTGATCATTCAGGTATGGCCTAAATTATACAGTGGAAGTGACAAATTGATTCAAGGGATTAGATCTGATAGAGTGCCTGCAGAATTATGGACAGAAGTTTGTAACTTTGTACAGGATGCAGTGATCAAAAACATCCCCATGAAGAAGAAATGCATAAAGGCAAAATGGTTGTTTCTGAGGAGGCCTTAGAAATATCTGAGAAGAGAAGTGAAAGCCAAAAGGAGAAAAGGAAAGTTATAACCATCTGAATGCAGAGTTCCAGAGAATAGCAAGGAAATATAAGAAAGCCTTCCTAACTGAATACAATGAAATAGAGGAAAACTATAGAATGGGAAACACTAGCGATTTCTTCAAGAAAATTAGAAATATGAAGGGAATTTTTCATGCAAAGATAGGCACAACAAAGGACGGAAACAGTAGAGACCCAACAGAAGCAGAAGATATTAAGAGGTGGCAGAAATACTGAGACAAACTATACAACAAAGATCTTCATGATCCAGATGACCATGATGGGGTGATCACTCACCTAGGGCCAGACATCCTAGAGGGTGAAGTTGGGTAGGCTTTAGAAAGCATCACTACAAACAAAGCTAGTAGACCTCTCCAACGACAACATACAGATGGCCCAAAAGCACATGAAACGACGCTCAACTTCACTTATAATTATAGAAATGCAAATCAAAACTACAATGAGACATCACCCCACACCCGTCAGAATGGCCATCATCCACAAATCGACAGACAATAAATGCTGGAGAGGGTGCAGAGAAAAGGGAACACTCCTGCATTGCTGGTGGGAGTGTAAATTGATACAGCCTCTATGGAAGACAGTCTGGAGATTTCTTAAAAAACGAAAAATAGAAGCACCATCCGACCCAGCAAGCCCACTCTTAGGCTTATACCCTGATGAAATCAAACCTGAAATAAGCACCTGTACCCCAATGTTCATTGAAGTTCTCTATACAATAGCTAGAACACAAAAGCAACCTAGATGCCCATCGACAAACGAATGGATCCAAAAGCTCTGGTATATATACACAATGGAATACTACACAGCTGTAAAGAGAAATGCAGAAGAATCAGCATAATGAGGTGGCTGGATATAGAACATATCCTAAAAAGTGAAGTCAGTCAGAAAGAGAAGGACAAATACAGCATATTAACACATATATATGGAATCTAGTAGGATGGTGACGATGGCACATGCAGTGAAGCGATGGAAAGACAGGCATGGACAGTGGACATATGGACATTGTGGGGAAGGAACAGGGGGTGGGAGGTGTAACGGAAGTAGCATGAAGGCCTGTACTATCATAAGTGAAGAAAATAGTTCTAGTCATTGCTCTGTGAGAAAAGGGGTTCCTTCAGGGGTGCTGTGTGATGATTGTGAGGGGTGGGAAGGGGGGATATACATACGACTAATCTGGGAACATGCATATCTGTAAACAACAAAGCTCTGCAAAACGGGAAACAGTTTAGAAAAAAAAACCCAAAAAGAAAGGCCAAGAAAAAATATTAAGAGGTGGCAGAAATACTGAGACAAACTATACAACAAAGATCTTCATGATCCAGATGACCATGATGGGGTGATCACTCACCTAGGGCCAGACATCCTAGAGGGTGAAGTTGGGTAGGCTTTAGAAAGCATCACTACAAACAAAGCTAGTAGACCTCTCCAACGACAACATACAGATGGCCCAAAAGCACATGAAACGACGCTCAACTTCACTTATAATTATAGAAATGCAAATCAAAACTACAATGAGACATCACCCCACACCCGTCAGAATGGCCATCATCCACAAATCGACAGACAATAAATGCTGGAGAGGGTGCAGAGAAAAGGGAACACTCCTGCATTGCTGGTGGGAGTGTAAATTGATACAGCCTCTATGGAAGACAGTCTGGAGATTTCTTAAAAAACGAAAAATAGAAGCACCATCCGACCCAGCAAGCCCACTCTTAGGCTTATACCCTGATGAAATCAAACCTGAAATAAGCACCTGTACCCCAATGTTCATTGAAGTTCTCTATACAATAGCTAGAACACAAAAGCAACCTAGATGCCCATCGACAAACGAATGGATCCAAAAGCTCTGGTATATATACACAATGGAATACTACACAGCTGTAAAGAGAAATGCAGAAGAATCAGCATAATGAGGTGGCTGGATATAGAACATATCCTAAAAAGTGAAGTCAGTCAGAAAGAGAAGGACAAATACAGCATATTAACACATATATATGGAATCTAGTAGGATGGTGACGATGGCACATGCAGTGAAGCGATGGAAAGACAGGCATGGACAGTGGACATATGGACATTGTGGGGAAGGAACAGGGGGTGGGAGGTGTAACGGAAGTAGCATGAAGGCCTGTACTATCATAAGTGAAGAAAATAGTTCTAGTCATTGCTCTGTGAGAAAAGGGGTTCCTTCAGGGGTGCTGTGTGATGATTGTGAGGGGTGGGAAGGGGGGATATACATACGACTAATCTGGGAACATGCATATCTGTAAACAACAAAGCTCTGCAAAAGTTAAAAGTAAAATAAAGGTTTTAAAAAATAAAATTAAGAAATAATAAGAAAAGCTAGTAGAGGTGATGGAATACCAGATGAGTTGTTTCAAATATTAAAAGATGATGCTATTAAACTGCTACACTCAGGCTTCCCTGGTGGTCCAGGGGGTAAGGACACCACCTTGCAGTGCAAGGGGCGCCAGTCGATCACTGGCCTGGGAAGATGCCACTTGCCTCAGAGCAGCTGGACCAATGTTTCCAACTACCAAGCCGGAGGTCTGGAGCGCATGCATCCAGAGCCGGTGCTCTGCAGCAAGAGAGGCCACTGCAATGGGAGGCCCACACAGGCCAAAGAATAAAGATTGATGAAAATAGATAAATGAAAGTCTAATAGAAGTGGCCAAAAAAAAAAAAAAAGTAAACTGCTGCACTCAAAATGCCAGCAAATTTGGAAAATTCAACAGTGGTCACTGGATTGGAAAAGATCAGTTTTCCTTCCCATCCCAAAGAAAAGCAATGCCAAAGATTGTCCAAACTACCTCACAATTCTGCTCATTTCACATACTTGCAAAGTAAGGATCAAAATCCTCCTATCTAGGCTCAACTGTATGTGAACAGAGAACTTCCAGATTTACAAGCTGGATTTAGAAAAGGCAGTGGAACAAGAGGTCAAATTGCCAACATCCATTAGATCATAGAAAAAGCAAGAGAATTCCAGAAAAAACATGTACTTTTGCTTCACCGACTACTCTAAATCTTTGTGTAGATCACAACAAATTGTGGAAAATTCTTAAAGAAATGGAAATACCAGAATACCTTACCCCCCTTAAATGAACTAAAAGTAGTGATGGTGAACGATGGCACATGCAGTGAAGCGATGGAAAGACAGGCATGGACAGTGGACATATGGACATTGTGGGGAAGGAACAGGGGGTGGGAGGTGTAACGGAAGTAGCATGAAGGCCTGTACTATCATAAGTGAAGAAAATAGTTCTAGTCATTGCTCTGTGAGAAAAGGGGTTCCTTCAGGGGTGCTGTGTGATGATTGTGAGGGGTGGGAAGGGGGGATATACATACGACTAATCTGGGAACATGCATATCTGTAAACAACAAAGCTCTGCAAAAGTTAAAAGTAAAATAAAGGTTTTAAAAAATAAAATTAAGAAATAATAAGAAAAGCTAGTAGAGGTGATGGAATACCAGATGAGTTGTTTCAAATATTAAAAGATGATGCTATTAAACTGCTACACTCAGGCTTCCCTGGTGGTCCAGGGGGTAAGGACACCACCTTGCAGTGCAAGGGGCGCCAGTCGATCACTGGCCTGGGAAGATGCCACTTGCCTCAGAGCAGCTGGACCAATGTTTCCAACTACCAAGCCGGAGGTCTGGAGCGCATGCATCCAGAGCCGGTGCTCTGCAGCAAGAGAGGCCACTGCAATGGGAGGCCCACACAGGCCAAAGAATAAAGATTGATGAAAATAGATAAATGAAAGTCTAATAGAAGTGGCCAAAAAAAAAAAAAAAGTAAACTGCTGCACTCAAAATGCCAGCAAATTTGGAAAATTCAACAGTGGTCACTGGATTGGAAAAGATCAGTTTTCCTTCCCATCCCAAAGAAAAGCAATGCCAAAGATTGTCCAAACTACCTCACAATTCTGCTCATTTCACATACTTGCAAAGTAAGGATCAAAATCCTCCTATCTAGGCTCAACTGTATGTGAACAGAGAACTTCCAGATTTACAAGCTGGATTTAGAAAAGGCAGTGGAACAAGAGGTCAAATTGCCAACATCCATTAGATCATAGAAAAAGCAAGAGAATTCCAGAAAAAACATGTACTTTTGCTTCACCGACTACTCTAAATCTTTGTGTAGATCACAACAAATTGTGGAAAATTCTTAAAGAAATGGAAATACCAGAATACCTTACCTGCCTCCTGCAAAACCTGAATTCAGGACAAGATACAACAGTTAGAACTGGACAAGAACAATGAACTGGTTCCAAATTGGGAAAGGAGTATGTGAAGGCTGTATATTGTCACCGTGCTTATTTAATTTATATGCAGAGTGCATCATGTGAAAAGCTGTTCTGGATAAAGCACAAGTTAGAATCAAGATTGCTGGGAGAAATATCAATAACCTCAGGTATGCAGATGACACCACCCTTATGGCAGAAAATAAAGAGGACCTAAAGAGACGCTTGATGGAGGTGAAAGAGGAGAGTGAAAAAGCTGGCTTAAAACTCAACATTTCAAAAACAAAGATCATGGCATCTGGTCCCATCACTTCATGGCAAATAGATGGCAAATAGATGGGCAAACAATGGAAACAGTGACAGACTTTATTTTCTTGGGCTCCAAAATTACTGTGCATGGTGACTGCAATGATGAAATTAAAAGATGCTTGCTCCTGGGAAGAACCTAGACAATGTATTAAAAAGCAGAAACATCACTTTGCTGACAGGTGTCTATATAGTCAAAGCTATGAGTTTTCCAGTAGTCATATACAGATGTGAGAGTTGGACCATAAAGAAAGCTGAGCACCAAAGCTAAGCTGCTGCTGTTGAACTGTGTTGCTGAGGAGACTCTTGAGACTCCCTTGAACTGCATGGAGATTAAACCAGTCAATCCTAAAAGAAATCAACCCCGAATATCCATTGGAAGGATTGATCTTGAAGCTGAAACTCCTATCTAGGCTCAACTGTATGTGAACAGAGAACTTCCAGATTTACAAGCTGGATTTAGAAAAGGCAGTGGAACAAGAGGTCAAATTGCCAACATCCATTAGATCATAGAAAAAGCAAGAGAATTCCAGAAAAAACATGTACTTTTGCTTCACCGACTACTCTAAATCTTTGTGTAGATCACAACAAATTGTGGAAAATTCTTAAAGAAATGGAAATACCAGAATACCTTACCTGCCTCCTGCAAAACCTGAATTCAGGACAAGATACAACAGTTAGAACTGGACAAGAACAATGAACTGGTTCCAAATTGGGAAAGGAGTATGTGAAGGCTGTATATTGTCACCGTGCTTATTTAATTTATATGCAGAGTGCATCATGTGAAAAGCTGTTCTGGATAAAGCACAAGTTAGAATCAAGATTGCTGGGAGAAATATCAATAACCTCAGGTATGCAGATGACACCACCCTTATGGCAGAAAATAAAGAGGACCTAAAGAGACGCTTGATGGAGGTGAAAGAGGAGAGTGAAAAAGCTGGCTTAAAACTCAACATTTCAAAAACAAAGATCATGGCATCTGGTCCCATCACTTCATGGCAAATAGATGGCAAATAGATGGGCAAACAATGGAAACAGTGACAGACTTTATTTTCTTGGGCTCCAAAATTACTGTGCATGGTGACTGCAATGATGAAATTAAAAGATGCTTGCTCCTGGGAAGAACCTAGACAATGTATTAAAAAGCAGAAACATCACTTTGCTGACAGGTGTCTATATAGTCAAAGCTATGAGTTTTCCAGTAGTCATATACAGATGTGAGAGTTGGACCATAAAGAAAGCTGAGCACCAAAGCTAAGCTGCTGCTGTTGAACTGTGTTGCTGAGGAGACTCTTGAGACTCCCTTGAACTGCATGGAGATTAAACCAGTCAATCCTAAAAGAAATCAACCCCGAATATCCATTGGAAGGATTGATCTTGAAGCTGAAACTCCAATACTCTGGCCACCTGATATGAAGAGTCAACTCACTGGAAAAGACTCTGACAATGAGAAAGCTTGAGGGCAGGAGAGAAGAAGCGAGTGATAGGGGATGAGATGGTTGGATGGCATCACTGACTCAGTAGACCTGAGTTGGAGCAAGGAGAGAGGGGAGATAGGAAGGACAGAGAAGCCTGGGGAACTGCAGTTGTTGGGGTTTTAAAGAATCAGATAAGGCTTAGTGACTGAAGAACAGCAACAGTCTATAGACTCCAATGATGGGATGCCTCAGGTTAAATAACAAACAGGGTGGGAACACAGACCAACCCATTATCAGACAGGGTACCTAAAGTCTTTCTCAGCTATCAACTGCCTATAAACACATCCTTGCCCACCAGATGGAGAAGACCAGGTCCACACCCCTGTGGGCAGGAACCAGTTCTTCCCAAGCAGTCTGCACAAACCCCTTGACATCCTGCATCCTGAGGAAAATCAAGATCTCAAAGACAAAATGAGATGGAAAATAAATATCTTCTGGATGAAGGAAAAAAGATAAAAGCCAATAACAGTAAGAGAAGTATATCAAGGCAAGCCACCTGAACAATAATTAAGAATAATCATAGTAAAAAGTGAAGAATTTTAAAGTGAAGTTGCTCAGTCATGTCCAACTCTTTGTGACCCATGGACAGCCATGGAATTCTCCAGGCAAGAATATTGGAGTGGGTAGCCTTTCCCTTCTCCAGGGAATCTTACCAACCCAGGGATCAAACCGAGGTCTCCCACACAGTAGGCAGATTCTTTACCATCTGAACCACCAGGGAAGCCCAACTGTATTAAATATAATCTAAGAGCTTGGGGAAAATATGTGGGATCTGAGAGAATGTAAGAAATGTTTAGTAAAAATCTAGAACTTTAAATAACACAGGCGAATAATAACTGTAATTTAAATATACTAGAAATAATCAATAGCAGAATAAATGAGCCAGAAGGATAAGATGGAAGACAGACTGGTGGAAATTGCTGCAGAACAAAATAAAGAAAGAAGAAAAAGCAATGAGGATGATCTAAGAAACCTCTAGGGCAACATTAAAGCACCAATATTCTCATTATAGGGGTCAGAGAAGGAGAAGAAAAAGGGCCTGAGACTATGTTTCAAGAGATAATTGCAGAAAACTTTCCTGATATGGAAAGGGATACAACCAAGTCAAGGAGGCACAGAGTCTTATGTAGGATAAACCCAAGGAAGAACACACCAAGACACATATTAATCAAATGGACAAAAATTAAAGGCAGAGAAAATATTAAAAGCAATAAATAACATACAAGGGAATCCCTATAAGATTTCAGTTGATACTTTTTAGTAGAAACATGGTAGACCAGAGGGAGTGGCACAATTTGTTTAAAATAATGAGGGAAAAAGTCTACAGCCAAGAATATTCTATTCACTAGGTTCTCACTCATATTTGAAAGAAAAATGAAAAGCTTCATAGACAAGCACAAATTAAGAAAATATGGTACCACCAAACCATCTTACAACTAATGCTAAGAAACTTCTCTAAATGGAAGAGAAAAGGTCATAATCTGAAACAAGAAAATTATAAATGGAAAAGACCAGGTCCACACCCCTGTGGGCAGGAACCAGTTCTTCCCAAGCAGTCTGCACAAACCCCTTGACATCCTGCATCCTGAGGAAAATCAAGATCTCAAAGACAAAATGAGATGGAAAATAAATATCTTCTGGATGAAGGAAAAAAGATAAAAGCCAATAACAGTAAGAGAAGTATATCAAGGCAAGCCACCTGAACAATAATTAAGAATAATCATAGTAAAAAGTGAAGAATTTTAAAGTGAAGTTGCTCAGTCATGTCCAACTCTTTGTGACCCATGGACAGCCATGGAATTCTCCAGGCAAGAATATTGGAGTGGGTAGCCTTTCCCTTCTCCAGGGAATCTTACCAACCCAGGGATCAAACCGAGGTCTCCCACACAGTAGGCAGATTCTTTACCATCTGAACCACCAGGGAAGCCCAACTGTATTAAATATAATCTAAGAGCTTGGGGAAAATATGTGGGATCTGAGAGAATGTAAGAAATGTTTAGTAAAAATCTAGAACTTTAAATAACACAGGCGAATAATAACTGTAATTTAAATATACTAGAAATAATCAATAGCAGAATAAATGAGCCAGAAGGATAAGATGGAAGACAGACTGGTGGAAATTGCTGCAGAACAAAATAAAGAAAGAAGAAAAAGCAATGAGGATGATCTAAGAAACCTCTAGGGCAACATTAAAGCACCAATATTCTCATTATAGGGGTCAGAGAAGGAGAAGAAAAAGGGCCTGAGACTATGTTTCAAGAGATAATTGCAGAAAACTTTCCTGATATGGAAAGGGATACAACCAAGTCAAGGAGGCACAGAGTCTTATGTAGGATAAACCCAAGGAAGAACACACCAAGACACATATTAATCAAATGGACAAAAATTAAAGGCAGAGAAAATATTAAAAGCAATAAATAACATACAAGGGAATCCCTATAAGATTTCAGTTGATACTTTTTAGTAGAAACATGGTAGACCAGAGGGAGTGGCACAATTTGTTTAAAATAATGAGGGAAAAAGTCTACAGCCAAGAATATTCTATTCACTAGGTTCTCACTCATATTTGAAAGAAAAATGAAAAGCTTCATAGACAAGCACAAATTAAGAAAATATGGTACCACCAAACCATCTTACAACTAATGCTAAGAAACTTCTCTAAATGGAAGAGAAAAGGTCATAATCTGAAACAAGAAAATTATAAATGGAAAAGGCAAACATAAAAGTAGAAAATAATGCACATGTGCATATGTCAAAACCAGCAATCATGAGAAGAGGAGAGAACAAATGTTGGACCCTGAAAATGCATGTGAAGTTAAGAGACCAGTAACTTAAAACATTATCTTGTTTATATATAAACTGATATGTCAAAACACCATGGTAACTGCAAACCAAAAAAATCTACAGTATATACAAATCTACAGTATATACAGTAAAACAAAACAAAAAGGAATCCAAATACAATTCTAAAGATGGTCATCAAATCAGAAGAGAAGAGAACGAAAGAGGATGGGAAGAAGAAAAGACTACAGATCCAAATCCAAATGAATTAACAAAATGGCAGTAAGAACATACACACTGACAATTACTTTAAATGTAAACAGATTAGATGCTTCAACCAAATAACAAAGACCTGCTGAACAGATACAAAAACAAGACCTGTATATATATTGCCTACAGCAGAACCACTTCAAATCTAGGAACATATTCAGACTGAAAATGATGGGATAAAAAACAGGCATTTCATGCAAACAAAAATTAAAAGCTAGAATAGCAATAGTCATCATAGAAAAAGATAAACTTTAAAATAAAGAATGTTACAAGAGACAAAGGATACTACAAAATGAACAAGGATTCAATCCAAGAAGATATGCTGACCAACATGGAAGCACATCAATATATAAGGAAAATATTAAAAGCAATAAATAACATACAAGGGAATCCCTATAAGATTTCAGTTGATACTTTTTAGTAGAAACATGGTAGACCAGAGGGAGTGGCACAATTTGTTTAAAATAATGAGGGAAAAAGTCTACAGCCAAGAATATTCTATTCACTAGGTTCTCACTCATATTTGAAAGAAAAATGAAAAGCTTCATAGACAAGCACAAATTAAGAAAATATGGTACCACCAAACCATCTTACAACTAATGCTAAGAAACTTCTCTAAATGGAAGAGAAAAGGTCATAATCTGAAACAAGAAAATTATAAATGGAAAAGGCAAACATAAAAGTAGAAAATAATGCACATGTGCATATGTCAAAACCAGCAATCATGAGAAGAGGAGAGAACAAATGTTGGACCCTGAAAATGCATGTGAAGTTAAGAGACCAGTAACTTAAAACATTATCTTGTTTATATATAAACTGATATGTCAAAACACCATGGTAACTGCAAACCAAAAAAATCTACAGTATATACAAATCTACAGTATATACAGTAAAACAAAACAAAAAGGAATCCAAATACAATTCTAAAGATGGTCATCAAATCAGAAGAGAAGAGAACGAAAGAGGATGGGAAGAAGAAAAGACTACAGATCCAAATCCAAATGAATTAACAAAATGGCAGTAAGAACATACACACTGACAATTACTTTAAATGTAAACAGATTAGATGCTTCAACCAAATAACAAAGACCTGCTGAACAGATAC
The DNA here is from genome assembly GCA_022376925.1 of Tragulus kanchil. Taxonomy (NCBI): domain Eukaryota; kingdom Metazoa; phylum Chordata; class Mammalia; order Artiodactyla; family Tragulidae; genus Tragulus; species Tragulus kanchil. Next base: position 234,919,295 of record JAIOJX010000004.1, on the reverse strand, counting down.
AAAAACAAGACCTGTATATATATTGCCTACAGCAGAACCACTTCAAATCTAGGAACATATTCAGACTGAAAATGATGGGATAAAAAACAGGCATTTCATGCAAACAAAAATTAAAAGCTAGAATAGCAATAGTCATCATAGAAAAAGATAAACTTTAAAATAAAGAATGTTACAAGAGACAAAGGATACTACAAAATGAACAAGGATTCAATCCAAGAAGATATGCTGACCAACATGGAAGCACATCAATATATAAGGAAAATATTAATTACCACAAAAGGAGATATAAACAGTAACATAATAATAGTGACAGCTCCCTTTCATCAAAGGATAGATCATTAAGACAGATTAGAAATTATGGACTTAATTGATATTTAGAGAGCATTCCATCTAAAAGCAGCAGAATATTGTTCTCAATTTCCCATAGAACGTTTACTAGGATTGATCACATGCTGGAACATAAAGTGAACTTCAGTAAATTTAACAAAATTGAAATCATATCAAGAATCTTCTCCTACAATAATGCTGTGAGATTAGAAATCAACTTCAAAAAATAAAAACTAAGAAATGGAAACACATGAAGGCTAAATAATACATTACTAAACAACTAGTGAATCACTGAATAAATCAAAGAGGGAATAAAAAAAAATAGCTAGAGAAAAATGAAAACAAAAGCATGATCATCCAAAACCTATGGGATGCAGTAAAAGAACTTCTAAGAAAGAAGTTTATAGCAACACAATCTTACTTTAGGAAACAAGCAAAATGTCAAATAAATAGACTAACTTCATACCCAAAGCAACTAGAGAAAGAACAAGCCAAACTCAAAGTTAACAGAAGGAAAGAAGTCATAAAGATCAGAGCAGTAATCAATGAAATACAGGAGGATGAAAACAGTAAAGATCATTGAAACCAAAAGCCGGTTCTTTAAAAAGATAACATTGATAAGCCTTTAGCCAGAGTCATCAAGAAAAAAGGGAGACTCAAATCAATAAAATTAGAGATGAAAAATTGATAAGTTAAAACTGATAGTAGAAATAAAAAGTATCATAAGGGACTGCTATAAGCGACTGTATATGGACTATCTAGAAGAAATTGACAAATTCTTAAAAAGGTACAATCTTTCAGACTGAAAATGATGGGATAAAAAACAGGCATTTCATGCAAACAAAAATTAAAAGCTAGAATAGCAATAGTCATCATAGAAAAAGATAAACTTTAAAATAAAGAATGTTACAAGAGACAAAGGATACTACAAAATGAACAAGGATTCAATCCAAGAAGATATGCTGACCAACATGGAAGCACATCAATATATAAGGAAAATATTAATTACCACAAAAGGAGATATAAACAGTAACATAATAATAGTGACAGCTCCCTTTCATCAAAGGATAGATCATTAAGACAGATTAGAAATTATGGACTTAATTGATATTTAGAGAGCATTCCATCTAAAAGCAGCAGAATATTGTTCTCAATTTCCCATAGAACGTTTACTAGGATTGATCACATGCTGGAACATAAAGTGAACTTCAGTAAATTTAACAAAATTGAAATCATATCAAGAATCTTCTCCTACAATAATGCTGTGAGATTAGAAATCAACTTCAAAAAATAAAAACTAAGAAATGGAAACACATGAAGGCTAAATAATACATTACTAAACAACTAGTGAATCACTGAATAAATCAAAGAGGGAATAAAAAAAAATAGCTAGAGAAAAATGAAAACAAAAGCATGATCATCCAAAACCTATGGGATGCAGTAAAAGAACTTCTAAGAAAGAAGTTTATAGCAACACAATCTTACTTTAGGAAACAAGCAAAATGTCAAATAAATAGACTAACTTCATACCCAAAGCAACTAGAGAAAGAACAAGCCAAACTCAAAGTTAACAGAAGGAAAGAAGTCATAAAGATCAGAGCAGTAATCAATGAAATACAGGAGGATGAAAACAGTAAAGATCATTGAAACCAAAAGCCGGTTCTTTAAAAAGATAACATTGATAAGCCTTTAGCCAGAGTCATCAAGAAAAAAGGGAGACTCAAATCAATAAAATTAGAGATGAAAAATTGATAAGTTAAAACTGATAGTAGAAATAAAAAGTATCATAAGGGACTGCTATAAGCGACTGTATATGGACTATCTAGAAGAAATTGACAAATTCTTAAAAAGGTACAATCTTTCAAGACTGAACTAGGAAGAAATAGAATATATGAACAGAAGAATCACAAATACTGAGATTGAAAATATGATTAGAAAATTTCCAGCTAACAAAAGTCTGGGCTGGATGCATTCATAGGCAAATACTACTTAATATCTGAGAAGAGTTAACATCTATCCTTCTAAAAGCCTTCTAAAATTTTGCAGAGAAGGAACACTCCCAAACTCATTTTATGAGCCCACCATACTTCTGATACCACAACCATGCAAAGATACCACTATAAAGAAAATTACAAGGCAATATCACTGATGATCTTAGATGGAAGAATCCTTAAGAAAATACTAGCAAACCAAATCCAAAAGTATCATACACCACAATCAAGTGGGATTTGTTACAGGGATGCCTGTTTTTCTCATTCACTATCCGCACATGAATCAGGATACAACACACCAGCCATTTGGAAGGCAATACCATACGATCATCTCAATAGATGCAGGAAAATCTTTTGACAAAATTCAACACCCATGTATAATAAAAAGTCAAGAAAATGGTCACAGAGGGAACCTATCTTAACATAATAAAAGCCACATATGACAGACCCACAGGTAACATTCTATTCAGTGGTGAAAAGCTGAAAGCATTTCCTCTAAGATTGAGAATAGGATAAGGATGTCTACTCTCATCACTTTTATTCCACGTGGTTTTGGAATATATAGTCACTGCAATAAGAGAAGGAAAGGAAATAAAATGAATGCAAATTGAAAAATAAGTAAAAATGTCACTTTTTTGGCAGATGACATGACACTACACATATAAGAAATCCTAAGGATGCTATCAGAAAATTACTAGAATTCATCAATGAATTTGTTGAATTTGCAGGATAAAAAATTAATATACAGAAATCTGTTGCATTTTTCTATACTGACAATGAAAGATCAGGAAGAAAAACAATCTCACTTACCACCTCATCAGAAGAATAAGCTACCCAGGAATAAACCTACCTAAGGAGGCAAAGCTAGAATCAAGATTGCCAACAGATATATCAGCAGTCTCAGATATGCAGATGACACCACCTTGATGGCAGAAAGTGGAGAAGAACTAAAGAGCCTCTTGATGAATGTGACAGAGGAGAGTGAAAAAACTGGCTTAAAACTCAACATTCCCAAAACAAAGATCATGGCAACTGGTTTAATCACTTCATGGCATATAGATGCGGAAAAAGTGGCAACTGTCAGATTTCATTTACTTGGGCTCAAAAATCACTGCAGATAGTGACTGCAGGTCTGAAATTAAAACATGCTTGCTCCTTGGAAGAATAGCTATGAAAAGGCTAGACAGTGTATTAAAAAGCAGAGTCAGCACTTTGCTGACAAAGGCCTGTGGAGTCAAGGCTATGGTTTTTGTTGGAGTCATGCATGAATATAAGAGGTGGATCGTAAAGGTTGAGTGCCGAAGAATTGATGCTTTGAACTGTGGTGCTGGAGAAGACTTAGGAGTCCCTTGGACTGCAAGATCAAACCAGTCAATGCTAAAGGAAGCCAACCCTGAATATTCAATGGAAGGACTGATTCTGTAGCTGAAGCTCCAATACTTTGGCCATCTGATGCAAAGAGCTGACTCACTGGAAAAGACTCTGATGCTAGAAATGATTGAGGCCAGGAGAAGAAGTGGGTGACAGAGGATGAGATAGTTGGATGGCATCACTGACTCAATGGGCACAAGTTTGAGCAATCTCTAGGAGATACTGAAGGGCAGAGAAGCCTGGCAAGGTGCAGTTCATGGAGTTGCAAAGAGTTGGACACAACTTAGCAACTCAACAACAACAACAACAACTAGGCAAAGGATCTGTTCTCTCTGAAAACTATGACACTGATGAAAGAAATTGAAGATAACACACATACATGGAAACATATGCTATGTTCTTGGATTGGAATAATTAATATTGTCAAAATGACTATACCACCCAAGAAAACATATATTTAATGTGATACCTATTAAGTTGTCAATGACAATTTTCACAGAACTTGTAACAAAAAAATAATTTGTATGGAAACAAAAGAGACTCAGAATAGCCAAAGTAGTCCTGAAAGGGAAAAATGGATTTAGAGCTATGAGGCTTCCTGACTTCACACAATATTGCAAAGCTATGGTAATCAAAACAGTGTGTCTTTTTGTGCTGAAACCATTTAGATCAATGGAGCAAGATACAAAGCTCAGAAATAAACCCATGAAACTTTGGTCAATTAATACAGTAAAGAATATACAATGCAAAAAGTCTATTCAGTAAATGGTGCTGGGAAAACTGAACAGCTATATGTAAAAGAATAAAACTAAAACTAAAACTAACACCATACACAAAGATAAACTCAAAATGGATTAAAGACTAAATGTAAGACTGGATACAATAAAATTCATAGGAAATCAGAGGGAGAATGCTCTTTGACATGAATTGCAGCAGTATCTTTTTCAATCTACCTCTAGAGTAATGAAAATAAATACAAACAACTGGGTCCTAATTAAACTTAAAATCTTTTGGATAGCAAAGGAAACCATAAACAAATAATAATAAAAAAAAAAAACAATCCACAGAATGGGAAATATATTTGCAAATGAAATGAACAATAAGGGATTAGTCTCCAAAATATACAAACTGTACACCTGGCTCTATATCAAAAAATAAAGAGGGCGGGGGGAGAAAACACACACACACACACACACACACACAAATAGCAACCCAATCAAAAAGTGGAAAGAAGCTCTCAATAGACATTTTTCCAGAGAAAAAGATGTCCAAAAAGCACATGAAAAGATGCTCAACATCCCTAGTTATTAGAGAATCACAAATGAAAACTACAATAAGGTGTCACCTCACACCAGTCAGAAAGGTCATCAAAGAGTCAATAAGCAATAAATGCTCACTTTGATAATATGAGAACTGACACTGTTTGATGGCAGAGGACTGATTGTTATGGAAAATCTCCCATACATCTGGTTAATGATGTGTTCCGTGTAAATAATATAGGATAAACAAGGTTTGTTTCTTCTTCACCACCCTCACTCCCATTTACAATATAAAAAAGAGCAGAGACTTTGAAAAAGTTAGGTTTGCATTTGAATCAAAGGTCCACTATATAACATTGATGAGTGTCCCTAAATTTCAATATTTGCCAAATTGGAATGAGTATATTATATTGAAAAATATGGGTATTGTACAAAAAGTGCTGGCATATAGTAAACACTTAGTGAATGAATCCTATCATAATTATTCACCGATACTGTGTTCTTCACATTCTGATGATGTGGAATAAATATAAAATTGCAACAGAGGAAAAAATTGTTACAACTTTTATTCACCTCAGTTCCTAAGAGTTGTAGGATATAGGATATACCATAAATGATTCTTAGCCATCTGTATTAAAATACTTCTAAAATTACTTCTATAAGGAGATATACTATTTCTTCCTCAAAGGCAAAGTAAATAACTATATTTAATTATATAGAGCAATTTAAAATGCTTTGAAGTGTTCATTTCTGCTCAGTATGTTTTCCTTCATATCAGACAAGGTTCTATTTGGTCCTGCAATGTAGCAATGAAATCAGAGAACAATTTGTGGTGCTTTCAGGTTGGAGAATTCTCTTCAGTGAATGCTCACATGAGGATACTGCTCAAACAGTATGAGAGTAAATGCAGCTGGCATGTTCACAAGGATGTGGGATCATGAAATCTATAGTTTAATTATACTGAGAATAGAATTGGAGCCAGTCTCTGTTCTAAAAACATATCACTTTAATGGGGCTTCAATGAACTGTGTGCCAAAAGCATAGTGTTAAAAGCAAAAAATGTGTGGTTCCTTCCTCTACAAAGCAATTGCATTGATAGGCCCATGTATGTAGTGGATGGAGAACTTGAGAAATACTGAATCTTTCATTCTTTCATTTATTCAACCGACAGTGCCCTGGCCTTATACTAGGACATGCAGGTGCAAGGGGAAGAAATTGTTACACAGGCCTATATTTCTGAAGCTTTAGTTTACGGAAGAGATAGACACCAAAGGATCTCACAGTCCATATCATTCTATTACTGTGATAAGTGCTTCTAAAAAGAAGACCACAGGATTCTTAGAAAATAATACTGAGGGTTTACGTAGTCAAGGAGAGTAGGAAAGGATTTCCTGGGATAGTAGCATTTGGGCTGAAGGAAGATAGCACTTAACCAAATAGCAGATCACATGTGCCTACATTTGGGTGACTCTTATATTTTACTATTTCTTGGGTAAATCACCATGTTTGGAATGGCCACTCGTGAAAAAGGGGGATTGTTGTATTCTGTGAGAAAGAACTTCCCTAATTTTTTTTCCTTCCTTGTCTTTTTTATACCTTAGTGTTCCTCATTCAAGTATTTGGATAGATGATTCACTCAAAAATATGGAAATAAACTCTTAGGAAACTACTGTAATTTAAATTTACAGGTAATAATATTAAACTTTGAAATGCTTTCCTCAGAAGCTTTAGTTTCACTTTGTGCCTCTGAACTCCTGGCCAGGTAGGAATAGAGAACATCACACATAAATGCTCAATCTTTGTAGAGAATAAATGAAAGCAATTTTCTCTGACAGAAGATTATAATAAAATGAAACTTCAGGAGAAAACATCTTACCCTTACAACTTTCTCAGCTAGCTTTTGGTTAAATTTATGAATCCAGGAATTTAAGAAGATAATTTAAATGAATTTTATGATTTTTCTCAAGCTTCTTGCATTTCTTCCTAAATGTTAAGAGTATTATAGTCTAAAGATCATGCCAATTTATAATCAGACCAAATAATATATAAGGAAGCATACCATTTTGTTATAATCCTCATGAATTTAGACTTGCCATTTGGGAGAACATTAAGAAATAATTTATACTGATATCTTCTTCATTAAAAAAATATACTGTATGTTTTTATGCATCTCAGTCACCCTATGATTACTTTGCATTAACAAGTTCAAAATTCTGATCCCAGTATTTAGCTTTCTATAATTTGCGTGTACATTATCTATTTTCAAATAGAAACATAAATTTGGAAAGGTCTCATAAGGTTATATGCCTCATTTTTTAAAACATAGCTCAATCTAAAATTTGCAGTGTGGTCCTCTGTTTATTTTGTTTAAGGTATAACATATTCCATTTTAATCTATGTTTCCCTAATTCTTACCAGTCCATTGGCACTAGTTCATAGGGAATCAGATTTGACTGAAATTTTGTGTATATTATTTAAGACGGTCTTCTTCACATATTGATACTTTGCTGAAGGCATCTCTCTTTTGGTCATGAATAAGTTCATTGAGTATCAGTATTTGCCAATGTGACAGACATCTGAGGCAACAGACAGAATGTCTTAGAAGAATCACCTTTTCTTTGTGCTGTGTTTTATAGCTTATTCAAAGTGCACTGCTTGTTTCATCAAAAATTTATAGGGTTTTCAATGAAATGACTTTTTCACATCTAATTCACAGTCTCCCGACACTCTATAGACATTATTTGTCAAATTTGGGGAGAATCTCATGGACAGAGGAGCCTTATGGGCTACAGTCCGTAGGGCCACAAATAATCGGACACAACTTAAGTGACTTAGTGTGCACATATGCAAGACACATCTGACTAAATGCTCAATCTTTGTAGAGAATAAATGAAAGCAATTTTCTCTGACAGAAGATTATAATAAAATGAAACTTCAGGAGAAAACATCTTACCCTTACAACTTTCTCAGCTAGCTTTTGGTTAAATTTATGAATCCAGGAATTTAAGAAGATAATTTAAATGAATTTTATGATTTTTCTCAAGCTTCTTGCATTTCTTCCTAAATGTTAAGAGTATTATAGTCTAAAGATCATGCCAATTTATAATCAGACCAAATAATATATAAGGAAGCATACCATTTTGTTATAATCCTCATGAATTTAGACTTGCCATTTGGGAGAACATTAAGAAATAATTTATACTGATATCTTCTTCATTAAAAAAATATACTGTATGTTTTTATGCATCTCAGTCACCCTATGATTACTTTGCATTAACAAGTTCAAAATTCTGATCCCAGTATTTAGCTTTCTATAATTTGCGTGTACATTATCTATTTTCAAATAGAAACATAAATTTGGAAAGGTCTCATAAGGTTATATGCCTCATTTTTTAAAACATAGCTCAATCTAAAATTTGCAGTGTGGTCCTCTGTTTATTTTGTTTAAGGTATAACATATTCCATTTTAATCTATGTTTCCCTAATTCTTACCAGTCCATTGGCACTAGTTCATAGGGAATCAGATTTGACTGAAATTTTGTGTATATTATTTAAGACGGTCTTCTTCACATATTGATACTTTGCTGAAGGCATCTCTCTTTTGGTCATGAATAAGTTCATTGAGTATCAGTATTTGCCAATGTGACAGACATCTGAGGCAACAGACAGAATGTCTTAGAAGAATCACCTTTTCTTTGTGCTGTGTTTTATAGCTTATTCAAAGTGCACTGCTTGTTTCATCAAAAATTTATAGGGTTTTCAATGAAATGACTTTTTCACATCTAATTCACAGTCTCCCGACACTCTATAGACATTATTTGTCAAATTTGGGGAGAATCTCATGGACAGAGGAGCCTTATGGGCTACAGTCCGTAGGGCCACAAATAATCGGACACAACTTAAGTGACTTAGTGTGCACATATGCAAGACATATCTGACTAAAGACCCAGTCTTAGATTCAAAATCACCTGACTGTCTGGCTTGCTCTCTTCCTGAGTCCAGCTTACCTCACTGATTCCTGCTTTCTTTAAGAAGGATCCTTCAAAGGGGCTCTTTGATCTTGCAGGCAAATAAGCTTTTGGTGAGGTAACCCACCAGTTTATTCGACATACCCAAATATGTTTGAATTCTAGGGTAGGCTATCTGAGTTTTTCACCAAATACCTTCTATGCTTTGGATACCACATCTGACCTGAGACCTCAGAAATATGAGACATGACTCCTATCCACCTAGAACTATAATCACACAAGTAATTTCAGTGGTTTCCCTGGTGGCTCAGTAGAAAGAATCTGCCTGGCAATGCAGGAAATCCCTGGGTCAGGAAGATCCCCTGGAGAAGGAAATGGCAATCCACTCCAGGTTCTTGCTTTGGAAATCCCATGGACAGAGGAGCCTAGTGGACTTCAGTCAGTAGGGTCACAAAAGGGTCAGATATCACTTAGTGAGTAAACGACCACTTGAAAATCACAACAGTTGAAATACCTGCTATATGCCAAAGGTGTGCAAAGAAGCTGGTCACTAACTTTCCTGTAATTATTTCCAGATTTAATGTGGGGACTTATTATTTTGTCTGATATGTGATTTGCTTCATCTATGAGTCCCGCAAAATCTTACATAAAATTGATAGATCAGTTTATTTGGAAGTATAGAAAAATATCTGATTTGTGCAACAACAACAGATATGTGTATGTGTGTGAAAGTGAATAGCTTTATTATGTACTGTGTTAAATAGTGTTCCCCCCAAATCCATGGCCATCTAGAACATCACAATGTGACCTTATTTGGAAGTGGGGGCTTTTCGGTGTCAAAGAGAACCAGAACTGTACTCTAACGTGGTAAAAGCAGACTTAATTCAGTAACTATTGTAATGGGGGGAAAGGACTATAGTATAGAACAGAGCTCAACTTTGGTATATAGCCAAGGAGCCTCGATTGGGATGAATAGTCAGAGAGCTGGGAGAGGGATTCAGTGGATGGAAATTTACTAAGAGGGAGACATCAAATGTAATGGATTCTTGAAAAACATGATTAACAGAATTCTTGCTGAAGGCAGGCCAAGGTAATCAGATATCAAGGATGATCATATCCCAAGGGTAGGAGGGCTGATCTGGCAAGATTTTTTTCTAAATCTGGATTGTGCATATCACAGACAGGATTGGAGCCAAGGATGAAGCTCCAGGTGCTAAAGAATCCCCCTGCTAAAGTAGGAGACACAAGAGATGCAGGTACAATTGATAGGCTGGGAAGATCCCCTGGAGGAGAAAATGGCAACCCACTCCTGTTTTCTTGGCTGGAGAATCCCACGGACAGAGGAGCCTGGTGGGCTACAGTCCGTTGGATCACAAAGAGTTGGACATGACTGACCCACTGAGCACATACACAGTCCAGAAAAGATCTCAGAGGAACCTGACAGAAGTCTGCTCAAGGAGAGTGTTTTTGTTATCAGATGTAATTAATTAAGAGGAGGTCCAACTGGATTAGGGTGGGTCTTAAATCCACTGTGAATGGAGCCCTTGAAAGAGGACAGAGCACAAACACTTAGGGGAAAACATGTGATCACAGACGCAGAAATTGGAGTGACTCATCTACAAGCCAAGAGATTCACAAGGGATTTATGACCCATCTGATACCCTGATCTTGGACTTCTCACCTCCATAACTGCAAAAGACTACTTTCTGTTGTTTTAAAGCTCCCAACTTGTGGTATCTTGTTATGGCATCATTAGAAAACTAACATAGGATATTGTAATCTACAAGAGCCCATGGAGAAGGAAGATTAAAAATATAAACCACAGTACCAACAAGGCTTTTTGTTTGGTGAGGAAGGATAGAAAGAGATTAAGGGGTAAAGGAGGTGATTTCACCTTGTACATTTTTTTTTTTTTGTAATTCTATGGTGGGGTCATATAGGTGCTTTATCCTTTCAGAAGAATGTAAATACAGCATTACCAAGAAAAGAAAAAGAATGTATGCAATGGATGTGGGGAAAATTTTAAACTTCCTCTGAGGAAAACTAAGGAAATCTACATTTGCATTACTTTGGTGAATATTATAATGTATTAGGTGAGGGTACCTTGGTTTACCTCTTTACAATTACTGCGGACAGATCCTGAGATACCATGAATATATGGCACTGATAGGAAACCTTAGCTTTTTCTTTTTAAAAAATCCTGTTATTTTGTGTTCCTTATTTAACGTGACTCTGCATGTACTGGCACTAACCTGACAATGCACATCAGAATGGAAAAGGTCAGTTTTATTCCTTTGATTTTGTGACTCATATCTGGTATCCTCTACACCATATATTTATCCTAGTTATGATGAAAATATAGAAGATAAAAATTTGAAGCTTTAGCTCCAGAGAAGAAACTATATACAGTTATATACTCTGTGAAGGCAAGAATTATCCGTTTTGTTTACTCCTGCATAATCAGCACTTTGAATAATATTTTTGCAAGTAGTTCCATTTGATATCTGTTGATGAATGAATGAATAAATGAATATGATAATGCATGATTTAACTTCTACTAGGAATTGTTGTCTCTGCCTTTTGCCAGTAGCGCTAGGGAAATTATATAAATGACATTGACCCAGATATTCAAACACAAAATTTTGCATAAAAGCATTCAGATAAGATCCTATTTTCAGAAAATCAAATTTTAGGCTGATTTACTTATTAGTTGGTATTTTACATGTGTTTGTTACTTAGCCTATTAGTTTATCTGCCTAGGTAAAATAGATTACTATACTAATAAATCAGCAAAGTTTGAAAATCTCCAGTTGTCCTCATTGATTAAAGGTGTGATATTCTTCAGAGGCAAAATTGAACTGACATAATCTCTCCATGTCCAAAAGGCTACATTCAGTGACTTACAATTTTTCAGACTTTTAGCATGCCTATTTCCTTGGAGATTACTTGCTCTCTGTTTTACTGCTCTTACAGCTTGATTTTATTTTACTACAAACTATTAAGAATCTTGACACATTTATTAGATCCATGGTGCTTAAAGGCATTTTTTTAAGATAAATGTAATTTTTGACAGATGTAAGTACATTTGAAAAAAAAATCCTCATTTTAAACATTTTTATTAACATCTGCACATACATAGGTGTATGCATGCATGCATGCAAAGTCCAACTCTTTGTGACTCTATGGACTGTAGCCCACCAGGCTTCTCTGTCCATGGGGATTCTTCAAGCAAGAATGCTGCAGTGGGCTGCCATGACCTCCTCTAGGGGGTTTTTCCTGACCGAGAGATCGAACCCATGTCTTTTATCTCTCCTGCATTGACTGGAGGGTGCTCAACACTAGTGCCACCTTGGAAGCCTGTATATGTGTATAGTGAGGTCTCGTTGATAACTGGGAGGGCTATGCTATATTCCACCAAGTCACATTAGAGAATAAATCCCGTCTTTAATATCACTAGAACATGTAATAGGAAAATTACAATGCTTAGAATGATTTCTGCCTCTGTAGTAAAGGTAGGTTCAAAGATAATTAGAGGGTTTCCCTAGTAGTTCAGTGGTAAAGAGTTTGCCTGCCAATGCAGGAGACATAGGTTCAATCCCTGATCCAGGAAGATCCCACATGCTGTCGAGCAACTAATTCTGTGGACCACAATTATTGAACCTGTGGCCCCCGAAGCCACAACTATTGGAAATTATATAAATGACATAAAAACACAAAATTTTGCATAAAAGCATTCAGATAAGATCCTATTTTCAGAAAATCAAATTTTAGGCTGATTTACTTATTAGTTGGTATTTTACATGTGTTTGTTACTTAGCCTATTAGTTTATCTGCCTAGGTAAAATAGATTACTATACTAATAAATCAGCAAAGTTTGAAAATCTCCAGTTGTCCTCATTGATTAAAGGTGTGATATTCTTCAGAGGCAAAATTGAACTGACATAATCTCTCCATGTCCAAAAGGCTACATTCAGTGACTTACAATTTTTCAGACTTTTAGCATGCCTATTTCCTTGGAGATTACTTGCTCTCTGTTTTACTGCTCTTACAGCTTGATTTTATTTTACTACAAACTATTAAGAATCTTGACACATTTATTAGATCCATGGTGCTTAAAGGCATTTTTTTAAGATAAATGTAATTTTTGACAGATGTAAGTACATTTGAAAAAAAAATCCTCATTTTAAACATTTTTATTAACATCTGCACATACATAGGTGTATGCATGCATGCATGCAAAGTCCAACTCTTTGTGACTCTATGGACTGTAGCCCACCAGGCTTCTCTGTCCATGGGGATTCTTCAAGCAAGAATGCTGCAGTGGGCTGCCATGACCTCCTCTAGGGGTTCTTCCTGACCGAGAGATCGAACCCATGTCTTTTATCTCTCCTGCATTGACTGGAGGGTGCTCAACACTAGTGCCACCTTGGAAGCCTGTATATGTGTATAGTGAGGTCTCGTTGATAACTGGGAGGGCTATGCTATATTCCACCAAGTCACATTAGAGAATAAATCCCGTCTTTAATATCACTAGAACATGTAATAGGAAAATTACAATGCTTAGAATGATTTCTGCCTCTGTAGTAAAGGTAGGTTCAAAGATAATTAGAGGGTTTCCCTAGTAGTTCAGTGGTAAAGAGTTTGCCTGCCAATGCAGGAGACATAGGTTCAATCCCTGATCCAGGAAGATCCCACATGCTGTCGAGCAACTAATTCTGTGGACCACAATTATTGAACCTGTGCTCTAGAGCCTCGAAGCCACAACTATGGAGCCCATGTGCTACAACTACTGAAGCCTGGGTGCCCTATGGCCCAAGTTCCACAACAAGAGAAGTCACTCCAACAAGAAGCCTGCTCACCTCAGCTAGAGAGTAGCCCCCACTCCCTGCAACTAGAGAAGAGCCTGTGGAAGCAGTGAAAAGCCACAATAACCAAAAGTAAATAAATACATGAATAATTTTTAAACAATTAGATAACTTGCATTTTAATGGTTTCTGAGAAGAGCTACAATGAGCTTTTCATGAGATCAAATGTTAAAAGCAAACTGTAATAGAGATGAATGAATTTGACTCCATGTTAGATCTGTTTATTTTATTTTAGCCTTTGTTTTCTGTTAAATTTTGCTACAAATAAATCACTACTTATAGGGTATTTCCTATAAGTTTAAAGTAAGCATAATGGCCAATCTCAGGGAATTCTGCCACCAGTGCCTAAGTGTTAGCCTAAAATACCTTTGTTTAAGCTCACAGACAACATCCTGACCAGGTCCACCAGCGAAAGCCTGTAGGAAAGAAAAAATTAACACATTCTCTCCAGAGAATAGCCAGAATTAGGAAGGAGATACTTGCTAAAACTTACTTTTTTTTTATGTTGTATCCTCCCCTCCCCATCTTTGTTCCATGGAAGAAATTAGCACCAAAACTGAAGCAAGATGGTTCTTCAGAACACTAGTCTGCCATCTTCTTAGTCTGCTGACTTTCTGAATAAAGTCACTATTCCTTGAAAACCATTGACTGGAGGGTGCTCAACACTAGTGCCACATGTATATGTGTATAGTGAGGTCTCGTTGATAACTGGGAGGGCTATGCTATATTCCACCAAGTCACATTAGAGAATAAATCCCGTCTTTAATATCACTAGAACATGTAATAGGAAAATTACAATGCTTAGAATGATTTCTGCCTCTGTAGTAAAGGTAGGTTCAAAGATAATTAGAGGGTTTCCCTAGTAGTTCAGTGGTAAAGAGTTTGCCTGCCAATGCAGGAGACATAGGTTCAATCCCTGATCCAGGAAGATCCCACATGCTGTCGAGCAACTAATTCTGTGGACCACAATTATTGAACCTGTGCTCTAGAGCCTCGAAGCCACAACTATGGAGCCCATGTGCTACAACTACTGAAGCCTGGGTGCCCTATGGCCCAAGTTCCACAACAAGAGAAGTCACTCCAACAAGAAGCCTGCTCACCTCAGCTAGAGAGTAGCCCCCACTCCCTGCAACTAGAGAAGAGCCTGTGGAAGCAGTGAAAAGCCACAATAACCAAAAGTAAATAAATACATGAATAATTTTTAAACAATTAGATAACTTGCATTTTAATGGTTTCTGAGAAGAGCTACAATGAGCTTTTCATGAGATCAAATGTTAAAAGCAAACTGTAATAGAGATGAATGAATTTGACTCCATGTTAGATCTGTTTATTTTATTTTAGCCTTTGTTTTCTGTTAAATTTTGCTACAAATAAATCACTACTTATAGGGTATTTCCTATAAGTTTAAAGTAAGCATAATGGCCAATCTCAGGGAATTCTGCCACCAGTGCCTAAGTGTTAGCCTAAAATACCTTTGTTTAAGCTCACAGACAACATCCTGACCAGGTCCACCAGCGAAAGCCTGTAGGAAAGAAAAAATTAACACATTCTCTCCAGAGAATAGCCAGAATTAGGAAGGAGATACTTGCTAAAACTTACTTTTTTTTTATGTTGTATCCTCCCCTCCCCATCTTTGTTCCATGGAAGAAATTAGCACCAAAACTGAAGCAAGATGGTTCTTCAGAACACTAGTCTGCCATCTTCTTAGTCTGCTGACTTTCTGAATAAAGTCACTATTCCTTGATCCAACAAATCACCTCTTAATTTATTGGCCTGTTGTGTGGCATATGCGATGTTCTTGGTCTCAGTAATAAAAGAAAAGCTCATGTTTCTCACCCTTATTTCAAGAGAAATAAACATTCTTGCTACACTCATAGCATATGGAAAGACCACCGAATTGTTTTGGGACTATTTCTCTTTTGACTGAGAAGAAAAGGCCCAGCTTGTTCAGAGCATGTGGTAGAGGAGTGTTGCCACAGTCTGAGAGTGAGGCTGCACACCACCAATGCCTATTGTTGCCATTGTCAGTTGATGGTTATTGAGCTCTAAATGCAGTAGAGCACACACAATTAGGCATGGTTTCTAACTATGGATATTAACAACCAGTGTTCAAGGAAAACTGTCTGGGCACTAAAACTATTCTCCTCATCTTTGGTAACCTGAAAGTATATTAAATTATGTTCCTATGAGAAATAAATCTTGTGGAAACGTTTCAAAGAGTCCAGAGGGCTTCAGAATCAGACTACATCAAATGACCTTAACCTCTGCTGCTAAAACTAAATTATCACATTCCCTGGATTCAAGTTGATTCTATTTTAATTAAAGAGTATAAATTTCTTCATTGGTTAGCATCCATAAAAAGTTCAAGATATCCCTCAGGCATTTACCACTCAACATATCTGCCTTTGCCTTAATATATTGGGAAAGAAATCATACATATCAGCTAATGACTGTGGACCACCTTATATTTTTCTAGTATGGCCAAATGTATTAGAACATAAGGTTGAGAGATGGGTAATCCAATAGTGAAAAAGAGCATTTTCTTGCCATAAAAGGAGTAACTATTTGTACATGAGGAAAAATAATGCAAAAATATATAAATGAATTTTAAATTCTAAAAAATTTTATAGTAAAATTCTATTCATATCTAACTTTGAAGATACAATAATATGAAATAGAAAATAATTCAGAGGATTTACTACTATAATATATACATTATATATTCTTCTAAGAGGAAATATATACATATGTCAATTTATATTCATTTATCAATCTTTCTATCATCTATCTGCTTACTTCCTAGAATAAGCTTTGGTTAATCAAACCTCTATCAGCATGGATAGTAGAGGCTGAATTGCCAGTATAGAAGCTACTGCAGGCAATAACTGAAGACAAATATATTAAAACATGTACGTCCTACAATAGTTTGGTTTCTTGGAATTGGTCTTTAGCATTCCCTTTGTACAGCTAATAAATCTTAAAGGCATATCTACTTTCTTGCCTTTGTTTTATTAGCTGAATTTTTACTTAATACAGTGTGCATTATTTAATGCAGTGCATGATGTACTGAGGCTAGATAACAGTTTTAATTACTTTTTAATTTACAAATAGGAACAAAAACCCCAGTAGAAAAAGAGTAATAGAAATAATTTGAAGTCAATTAAATGAAAGCGTGTTTTGGACACTTCAATGATAATATCTGTTTTCTGCCTGTAATTAGACTTAATTTGGTTCTTCTGTCAGAACAAAATTCACTTAAAGATTCTTAATTGATATATATATATATTTTTTTTTACTAAGTTCAATTTTGACAAACCTGAACATTTATCTGCAATGGGGAATTTCAAGTAGGGCTTTAACTTTAATGCTAATATTACAATCTGTACTAAATTTAAAATAACAGTTAAAGTCAAAATACATGTAAAAAACCTGTATTAGGAAAAAAATACCTACTATTAGACAAGGTAAGAAATGAGTCAAATAATTAAACTGTGTCACTGCAAAAATGGATTCTTACAAAATGTAAATAAGCATACTAGAAAAAAATAAAAAAATAAAAACTCCCCCCAAAGAAGAAACTATCATGTATCAAGGTGGAATAGGTAGGAAAATCTAAGATTATGTGAGACTGTTGAGGATAGATAATCTGAGTGACATACAATTTTAGTCCCAGATCACACTACTTTTATAGTTTTTAGATGTTAAGAGAACTAATGTTCATAGAGAACATATAATTTGATACAATTTCCTTTGGAGTTACCATGGTGATTTTCTTTTTAAAAATGCAGGTGTACCTGGTAGTGATAACCTATTTAAGTAATTATCAGATTACTTCTCCTTAGACAGGTGACTGGAGAGAGACTGGGGTTTCCTGGGGAAAGACTATGGGTAAATCAAATGAAGAAAGAAAAGGCACAGTCAGATTCCGAGTGGGAATGTCACAAACTCAATGAGTAAAGAATCTGGTATTCTCTGTCAATGCAAACACTATCATGCAAATATATACTCAGTGGTGTTACAAAAGGGGAGGGAAACTTGAATATGGGACCTAATGGATGAGATTCCAGGAATAAGAGACCTGCAAAAACCAAGCCCACTCATGTCCATAGAAGGAGAGGGCAGAACAAAGGGTAAAAGCTGATTTTGAAATTGCAGGCAGAGCCCAAAGATCTAACTCACATAGGTCGTTTATAAAAGCTAAAAAAAAAAAAAAAAAAGGCAAAGCAAATAAATAGATGTCTAGTGTTGGCTAACGGGAAAGATAAGTTCTGGATAATGAATAGGAGGTGAATTTGAGGTCCTCTCTTTATAAGACATCATTATCTTATCTCCTGTATTGTTAAAAACAAAATCCAGAAAGGAGTTGCTTTTGTGATACTTCTAAGTGCTAGAAATGTCTCCTAATAAGACATTTGGTTTTCTTTTTCTTTTAGATGAATAACACATTACAAAGGTTTTTTTTTTGACCAAAAAGAGTTATTTTTCCCTGTAAACCTCGAATAATAACACATTTAAGTGAATATTTATGCTAATGTTAATATACTTAAATTGATATACTAAAGGAAAGAAGATGATCAAATATTTCCTTATAACATTAGAAAATGTCATTCAAAAATACTTGTCAAACACCCAGCTCCTTAAAATTTGAGATAGTATTATGGGTTATTGCTTATATCTTTTGTTTCTTTCCTAAAATGAGCCGACAGGGCACTTTGATTACAATTTTATTTTAGTAGAAATTTTGAAATATAATACTGTATAGGGTGGATTATATAGAGCTGTGGGTCTGCAGATGGTGTATGAAAACATTCTTAAATTATTTTAGGCTTTTCTCAAAAAATTTTGGACTAATATATCATTTGTTAACTAACTACTGACAAACCACTCTTGAGAGGGGAAAGAAAACTTCTATGATTCACTCCAGCAGATAGTTCAATAAGGAAATATAATCTTTATGCAATGGCTGGTGGTTATCCAGGAAACAAAGGGAATATTCTGGCTAGTTATTATGGAAACTACTTGAAAATTGCAGTTGCCCTAAATTTATAGCTTCTCCTGTTTTCTATATCACTTTGCAGTTTGTGGCTCAAGATGATACATTGTTGCTTAATGATAGAGAGAGTTTTCTTTGGGCTGCATTTTCTGGGTAGAACAGAATTAGCACTCTAGGAAATACAAAACAATATTTGTTTCAAACTGATAGCTTCAAAAACAAGAAAAAACATACAAAATTAAGGTACAAAGGAAAGATAATGTAGGGAAAATAACAGGTTTGCAAGAAAGTAAAGCTTTACACACTTAAGATATCTATTTAAAGACAGGCAATGTATTTTATGTCTGAAGTGCCTTACTCAAATGAACTGCCTACAACCCTCCTGATAAGTTCTGGATAATGAATAGGAGGTGAATTTGAGGTCCTCTCTTTATAAGACATCATTATCTTATCTCCTGTATTGTTAAAACAAAATCCAGAAAGGAGTTGCTTTTGTGATACTTCTAAGTGCGAGAAATGTCTCCTAATAATACATTTGGTTTTCTTTTTCTTTTAGATGAATAACACATTACAAAGGTTTTTTTTTTGACCAAAAAGAGTTATTTTTCCCTGTAAACCTCGAATAATAACACATTTAAGTGAATATTTATGCTAATGTTAATATACTTAAATTGATATACTAAAGGAAAGAAGATGATCAAATATTTCCTTATAACATTAGAAAATGTCATTCAAAAATACTTGTCAAACACCCAGCTCCTTAAAATTTGAGATAGTATTATGGGTTATTGCTTATATCTTTTGTTTCTTTCCTAAAATGAGCCGACAGGGCACTTTGATTACAATTTTATTTTAGTAGAAATTTTGAAATATAATACTGTATAGGGTGGATTATATAGAGCTGTGGGTCTGCAGATGGTGTATGAAAACATTCTTAAATTATTTTAGGCTTTTCTCAAAAAATTTTGGACTAATATATCATTTGTTAACTAACTACTGACAAACCACTCTTGAGAGGGGAAAGAAAACTTCTATGATTCACTCCAGCAGATAGTTCAATAAGGAAATATAATCTTTATGCAATGGCTGGTGGTTATCCAGGAAACAAAGGGAATATTCTGGCTAGTTATTATGGAAACTACTTGAAAATTGCAGTTGCCCTAAATTTATAGCTTCTCCTGTTTTCTATATCACTTTGCAGTTTGCGGCTCAAGATGATACATTGTTGCTTAATGATAGAGAGAGTTTTCTTTGGGCTGCATTTTCTGGGTAGAACAGAATTAGCACTCTAGGAAATACAAAACAATATTTGTTTCAAACTGATAGCTTCAAAAACAAGAAAAAACATACAAAATTAAGGTACAAAGGAAAGATAATGTAGGGAAAATAACAGGTTTGCAAGAAAGTAAAGCTTTACACACTTAAGATATCTATTTAAAGACAGGCAATGTATTTTATGTCTGAAGTGCCTTACTCAAATGAACTGCCTACAACCCTCTGCACCTAGATGTCTATCGCCTTAAGTTATTGAAAGCAAAAATATCAATGTTTTAGAAATGGCAGTTCAACCTTCCAAGCAATTCACTTCTGACCACTCCTTTTAGTGTTCCTTTTAACCTGTGTGAAATATGTTTATTTGCTGACATTCATACAGAAATTTTATTAGCTATGTTATATGTGCTTTTTCTCAAAAATCTTTTTTATTTTAGCCAATTTTAAAATGGAAACTTTCTCCAAGACAAATAGAGGTCTATTTTTCATTGCACAAAACTTGAAAAAACAATAAAAAAAAACGATCTTCAAGACTACCACAACAGTTACTCCTAACATTTCCAAAGTTATCAGTAATCTGTAGCACAGGTTGGCAAAACCTTTTCAATACATGTCAGATAGCAATATTTTAGAATTCTTGTAGCATATGATCAATCTCAACTCTGCTATGGCAGTGTAAAAACAGCCATGCCATAGACAGTATACAGATAATGGGTGTGGCTGTATTATAACAATCAATCATAAAAACAGATCATAGTTTTGTCTGATCTATACTCTAAAGTATGTATCCCAGGTATCAGAAGCTGCCTCGTTATGTGGGATATCTCTTTAAAATGATTTTTGTGTGGATAATGACAAGTATTTGTATATGATATAATGGATGAATGTCATTCATTCTTTTGTTACTCTGCATCTGAACTCTTCCTGTCTGGATTATTTTCCACTTTAATTATTGGGTAGATACACATCTTATTATAGGAAAGTGAGATTTTCTTACTTTTCTAGACTCTCTTGCACCTGGAACACCATTGTTTAAACTTGGGTATACCTGGCAATGAAATTGAATATAAAATTATCGATATAAAGAATTTGTTTCAGGAAGAATCCATTTTAGTTCAGTAAAGTAGCAGAGACTCAACAGTACAACATTGAGTTTGAGAGTAAGGAATTGTTGAGGTACAGCAGTTGTTTGCAAAGACTAGGGCTCTCCCTGTCAGCAGTATAATTTGAGGTATGCTCTGTTAAGCAATGGAAACAATGTATTCAGCAGATTCAATTTATGCTGAATCCTTGTTTGTTTTCCAAATCTCAGGCTGTCCTTTTCCTTACAAGTATGCTCACTATCAAAATTTCCTCAAGGAATTACTTTAAGGTAATTATTCAATGGAAGATCTTGCTGTTTGAAACCAATTCTCTGACACAGTAATTTTGTAATCTGTGAGATTGTAGTCAGTTGAGGAATGATAGATTGGTGAATTGGAACCAAGGCTAGTAAATTCACACTAATAAACTAAGAACCAGGTCTCTGAACTTCCAAGGATTTTAAAAATTATAATTTGTGAAATGATTACTTATTGTGACCTAAAATGAATTAGCCAGCAAAGACACAATCTAAAGAACTTCTGGCTGCTGTTACAGAACACAGGGGATGTTAGAACCATTTGTCATCACTGTGATGGTGTGCACACATTGATGCTAATTCCAAGACTGATGAAAAACCACAAATTTAGGTTTCTAATTTCAAAATTTTACCCCATAGTACAAACTTTCCCATATTATTTTAAGTAATTCCTTATAAATGAACCTAGAATGCCACAATAGCAAAAATGTTTGATTGTGTGGGCTTCTCAATTTTAGTATTAATTAAATTCACAATCTCATGAAGTATCTTACATGAAATTTATGGCATTGATGGAGAAAGGGTGGGACCCAAAGAACAGGAATACAAATATATAGAAGGGTTGGAGGACTTTGGTTTATCTGAATTCATAAACGGTTTTGTATTCCTTGCCCAACGTGTAAGTTATCCTGTCTCTATTGTGGCAGTCCCTCCTTTTTAAAAATATTGACTGTCCTTGCTTAAGGGAGTTCTAATAAAAAGTCAGTGGGCCTGATGTACCCACCTAAACACATACAGTTTTAATCCAGTTTCTAATTAGAATCAGTTTCGAGCAAGTGCTCAGAAATATTTGCAAGATTTGGCATTTTACCATTGTTTAAACTTGGGTATACCTGGCAATGAAATTGAATATAAAATTATCGATATAAAGAATTTGTTTCAGGAAGAATCCATTTTAGTTCAGTAAAGTAGCAGAGACTCAACAGTACAACATTGAGTTTGAGAGTAAGGAATTGTTGAGGTACAGCAGTTGTTTGCAAAGACTAGGGCTCTCCCTGTCAGCAGTATAATTTGAGGTATGCTCTGTTAAGCAATGGAAACAATGTATTCAGCAGATTCAATTTATGCTGAATCCTTGTTTGTTTTCCAAATCTCAGGCTGTCCTTTTCCTTACAAGTATGCTCACTATCAAAATTTCCTCAAGGAATTACTTTAAGGTAATTATTCAATGGAAGATCTTGCTGTTTGAAACCAATTCTCTGACACAGTAATTTTGTAATCTGTGAGATTGTAGTCAGTTGAGGAATGATAGATTGGTGAATTGGAACCAAGGCTAGTAAATTCACACTAATAAACTAAGAACCAGGTCTCTGAACTTCCAAGGATTTTAAAAATTATAATTTGTGAAATGATTACTTATTGTGACCTAAAATGAATTAGCCAGCAAAGACACAATCTAAAGAACTTCTGGCTGCTGTTACAGAACACAGGGGATGTTAGAACCATTTGTCATCACTGTGATGGTGTGCACACATTGATGCTAATTCCAAGACTGATGAAAAACCACAAATTTAGGTTTCTAATTTCAAAATTTTACCCCATAGTACAAACTTTCCCATATTATTTTAAGTAATTCCTTATAAATGAACCTAGAATGCCACAATAGCAAAAATGTTTGATTGTGTGGGCTTCTCAATTTTAGTATTAATTAAATTCACAATCTCATGAAGTATCTTACATGAAATTTATGGCATTGATGGAGAAAGGGTGGGACCCAAAGAACAGGAATACAAATATATAGAAGGGTTGGAGGACTTTGGTTTATCTGAATTCATAAACGGTTTTGTATTCCTTGCCCAACGTGTAAGTTATCCTGTCTCTATTGTGGCAGTCCCTCCTTTTTAAAAATATTGACTGTCCTTGCTTAAGGGAGTTCTAATAAAAAGTCAGTGGGCCTGATGTACCCACCTAAACACATACAGTTTTAATCCAGTTTCTAATTAGAATCAGTTTCGAGCAAGTGCTCAGAAATATTTGCAAGATTTGGCATTTTACCATTGAATATGGTGCTATTTTTTTTTTAATTATTTTTTCCGCATTGATAGGATTACCCATCAACATCAAAACCTTTCTTCACCTTATTGTTAGTCAGGCATGATTTGTTTTGGTCATTATAAAGTAGAAAAACCCAAAATGCACCATAGAAAGTAGAACCATTTACTTTGTATGATTGAACTTCATAATCTGCACTCTGTCTGCTTCCAAAAGAACAGAGTCTGTCGAATACGGACTTCTGCCTCTGTCTTGGTCCTGGAATGGGTGTGTACATGGAGTAGAGACACAGTAGATCCACAGCCCAAGAAAAACATGATCATGGTTTTGAACATGAGTATCGATCATTATTTTTGTTGTAAGCCACTGAAATTTAGGGATTTTTTTTCTTACATGGACAGGAAAAAAGAGGAATAGACTTCAGGAACAGATTCTAAGGGTGATTCCAAAGACAAAAGTGTGTAATAATAACTTGGACTGAAATTATCAATGCATGTACAGTTTCTACTTATTCTACATTGTCTTTTCTAGCATAGCAAATTATTTGATTTATTAATCTAGTAGAATGACAGAAGGTAGTTTAATTACTAAAACTCTTTAAGTAGCTAAGACTGTCCAAGGAAATTTATCATGTATAATCTGTTAACCTATTTATAAATGCATCTTCCAAGAGGGCCCAGAATATAGAATTTTCTGTAAGGCCTCAAGAAATACACTGGAGAGGTGATCTCTAGTATTCATTACATACATTTAATATGTAACGTATATTCTTTTTAGGGAGTGAGAGACACAAAATAAAATGCGCTTTTTCACATCAATACAGATACTAGGATCTTGAGGTAACAGAAGACATGTAATGATTTAACTATGATTTTACCATAACAGGTAACTTACTCAAAATTTCCCCTGTTGTACAGAAATGAGCATTGCATTAATATCTTAATGATTTGTACAAAGAAGAACACTGCACCTACTTTGAGCCCTATTATGAAGAGTCAAGGAACCATTCTTACTTTCCAGACTTGAGTTCATCCATTACCCAAAACTCCTTGAAAGAAGGTGTGTGATATGCCTAATCTATAAGGAAGCGCATAAGTGATAAAATACAGCATATAAGATGATTAGGTATTTTACCATTGAATATGGTGCTATTTTTTTTTTAATTATTTTTTCCGCATTGATAGGATTACCCATCAACATCAAAACCTTTCTTCACCTTATTGTTAGTCAGGCATGATTTGTTTTGGTCATTATAAAGTAGAAAACCCAAAATGCACCATAGAAAGTAGAACCATTTACTTTGTATGATTGAACTTCATAATCTGCACTCTGTCTGCTTCCAAAAGAACAGAGTCTGTCGAATACGGACTTCTGCCTCTGTCTTGGTCCTGGAATGGGTGTGTACATGGAGTAGAGACACAGTAGATCCACAGCCCAAGAAAAACATGATCATGGTTTTGAACATGAGTATCGATCATTATTTTTGTTGTAAGCCACTGAAATTTAGGGATTTTTTTTCTTACATGGACAGGAAAAAAGAGGAATAGACTTCAGGAACAGATTCTAAGGGTGATTCCAAAGACAAAAGTGTGTAATAATAACTTGGACTGAAATTATCAATGCATGTACAGTTTCTACTTATTCTACATTGTCTTTTCTAGCATAGCAAATTATTTGATTTATTAATCTAGTAGAATGACAGAAGGTAGTTTAATTACTAAAACTCTTTAAGTAGCTAAGACTGTCCAAGGAAATTTATCATGTATAATCTGTTAACCTATTTATAAATGCATCTTCCAAGAGGGCCCAGAATATAGAATTTTCTGTAAGGCCTCAAGAAATACACTGGAGAGGTGATCTCTAGTATTCATTACATACATTTAATATGTAACGTATATTCTTTTTAGGGAGTGAGAGACACAAAATAAAATGCGCTTTTTCACATCAATACAGATACTAGGATCTTGAGGTAACAGAAGACATGTAATGATTTAACTATGATTTTACCATAACAGGTAACTTACTCAAAATTTCCCCTGTTGTACAGAAATGAGCATTGCATTAATATCTTAATGATTTGTACAAAGAAGAACACTGCACCTACTTTGAGCCCTATTATGAAGAGTCAAGGAACCATTCTTACTTTCCAGACTTGAGTTCATCCATTACCCAAAACTCCTTGAAAGAAGGTGTGTGATATGCCTAATCTATAAGGAAGCGCATAAGTGATAAAATACAGCATATAAGATGATTAGGTATTTCACATCTATGGAGGGGAAAAACAAAAGAAACAATTTCGACAAATTATCTGAGATGGGAAAACACAATAGAAATGACATGGTCTAAATACTTAAAGAAGAATCAGTATGAGCAGTGATTTAAACTATCAACTTCAAGAACAGTGAGGAAATATTTTTATTAGGTTGGTGCAAAAGTAATTGTGGTTTTGCATTGTTGAACTTTGCCTTTGATATTCAACTACATTCTTAAATAA
This sequence comes from Tragulus kanchil, assembly GCA_022376925.1. NCBI lineage: Eukaryota > Metazoa > Chordata > Mammalia > Artiodactyla > Tragulidae > Tragulus > Tragulus kanchil. The sequence goes on along the minus strand of JAIOJX010000004.1, from coordinate 234,893,364 downwards.
ATGTGGTTATGTTATAAACCATTTCAATACATACTTCTTGATTTGTTTTTTTGCTAATGACTTAACACTTGCTGTGTATTTTACATTTATTTTAAGCTATGGAAAAGGTGTTAGACACAATAGCAAATTCGAGTGTTTTTTTATTCATGTTCACAATGAATCATATAGCAGAGAAGACAATATTCAGCATCAACAATGCTTTTGGCCCAGGAACTGCTAAGAAACATATAGCACGGTGGTGATTCAAGAAGTTTTGCAAACAAGAGCCTTGAAGATGACAAGCATAGTGACCAGCCATCAGAAGTTGACAATGACTAGTTGAGAGCCATCACCGAAGCTGATCATCTTACGTCCACATGGGAAGTTGCTGAAAAACTTTGTAACGACCATTCTATGGTCGTTTGGCATTTGAAGCAAATTGAACAGGTGGAAAAGCTCAGTTAAGTGGGTGCCCCATGAGCTGACCGAAAATAAAAAAACTTGTTTTGAAGTGTCATCTTCTCTTATCTATGCAACAATAACCATTTCTCAATCGGATTGTAACGTGTGAGAAAAAGTGGATTTTATACAACAACAGATGATGATCAGCTCAGTGGCTGAAATGAGAAGAAATTCCAAAGCACTTCACAAAGTCAAACCTTCACCAAAAAAAGGTCATGATCACTATTTAATGGTCTGCTGCCTATCTGATTCACTACAGCTTTCTGAATCCTGGCAAAACCATTACGACTGAGAAGTATGCTCACCAAATCAAAGTGATACACTGAAAACTGCAATGCCTGCAGCCAGCATGGGTCAACAAAAAGGACCCAATTCTTCTCCATGACAGTGCTCTACCACTCATCACAAAACCAATGTTTCAAAAGCTGAAAAAATTGTTCTACAAAGTTTTGCCTCATTTCCTACATTCACCTGACCTCTTGCCAACCAATTACCACTTCTTCAAGTGTCTCGACAACCTTCTGCAGGGAAAAATGCTTTCCTGGAGTTTGTTAAAGCCTAAAGCATGAATTTTTACACTACAAGAATAAACAGACTTATTTCTCATTGGCAAACATTGATTGTAAACATGTGTTGATTCCTTTTTTGATGTGTTTGAGCTTAGTTATAATTTAAAATTTATGGTCCAAAACAGCGATTACATTTGCACCAATCTAATAAAAAGCTAAACTATTATTTACCTGAAAGATATTGTCCACTTATCTTCTAGACCGTTTAGTAAATTGAAATAATTGGAATAGGAAAAATATTTTTAATTAGTAATGGATAGAACTAACTTGCCTTAAATGACATAGATAATATTAGAAATTATGGATGGTGGTGTAAATATTTAATTATTCACATTGCACTGATTTAATTACCATTTTAATAATTTAAATCCATAAAGCAAATCATATTTTTAATCTTTTTAAGTGAATAAATTCCCATTTAATATGGAGACGCAATGTATAAGCTACATTTTTGGTTATGACTGACATTTAGGAATTGCTGTTTTATGCAATTTATGGTAAGACTTGGAAGAAGTATCTTTTTCTGGTATCAGTATAAAAAGTCATATTTTGCTTGTTTGCATGTTATTATATGTGTTTTAATCTTAAATCCAGTGAATAGTTTCAAACGAAATTATTTTATGACTAATGTCTTTTGAGAAATGCATTGATAATCAAGGTAAGAAGCTAATAACCTAAGTATTTAAAAATTGGTTTTGTTTAAACATTTCAACTTTGATTCATTTTTATTAACATAAGAAAGCACTTTACTGAAGTTTTCCATGCCTACAGCTTTCTGAATCCTGGCAAAACCATTACGACTGAGAAGTATGCTCACCAAATCAAAGTGATACACTGAAAACTGCAATGCCTGCAGCCAGCATGGGTCAACAAAAAGGACCCAATTCTTCTCCATGACAGTGCTCTACCACTCATCACAAAACCAATGTTTCAAAAGCTGAAAAAATTGTTCTACAAAGTTTTGCCTCATTTCCTACATTCACCTGACCTCTTGCCAACCAATTACCACTTCTTCAAGTGTCTCGACAACCTTCTGCAGGGAAAAATGCTTTCCTGGAGTTTGTTAAAGCCTAAAGCATGAATTTTTACACTACAAGAATAAACAGACTTATTTCTCATTGGCAAACATTGATTGTAAACATGTGTTGATTCCTTTTTTGATGTGTTTGAGCTTAGTTATAATTTAAAATTTATGGTCCAAAACAGCGATTACATTTGCACCAATCTAATAAAAAGCTAAACTATTATTTACCTGAAAGATATTGTCCACTTATCTTCTAGACCGTTTAGTAAATTGAAATAATTGGAATAGGAAAAATATTTTTAATTAGTAATGGATAGAACTAACTTGCCTTAAATGACATAGATAATATTAGAAATTATGGATGGTGGTGTAAATATTTAATTATTCACATTGCACTGATTTAATTACCATTTTAATAATTTAAATCCATAAAGCAAATCATATTTTTAATCTTTTTAAGTGAATAAATTCCCATTTAATATGGAGACGCAATGTATAAGCTACATTTTTGGTTATGACTGACATTTAGGAATTGCTGTTTTATGCAATTTATGGTAAGACTTGGAAGAAGTATCTTTTTCTGGTATCAGTATAAAAAGTCATATTTTGCTTGTTTGCATGTTATTATATGTGTTTTAATCTTAAATCCAGTGAATAGTTTCAAACGAAATTATTTTATGACTAATGTCTTTTGAGAAATGCATTGATAATCAAGGTAAGAAGCTAATAACCTAAGTATTTAAAAATTGGTTTTGTTTAAACATTTCAACTTTGATTCATTTTTATTAACATAAGAAAGCACTTTACTGAAGTTGTAAGGATAATTTTGGCTGGATAAAAATGATATTGCATCATAGGTAAGTACATTAAATCTGGCAATAGAATGTCTTTGCATTTTATATGTACATATTATGCATATCTGTACATATCACACACATATTATAAATATTTGTAACCAAGTCATTGGAAGCCTTTCTTGATAAATTTTTAACAAATTTTGCACATAGTTTATGAAAGTTACTAGTAATGCTTTACTAAGTATTGCAATGGATTTTTATTTTTAATCCATGTGCCCAATTTTGGAGTTAAAGTATTGGTAATAAAACTGTGATGTACACTTAAGGAAAATGCCCTCCTTACTCTTCCCTAATGTATTTATATTTAACTCCCTCACAGTGTTAATGTCATAATTAAGTGAGCAGTACATCTAAAACACTTATAGAAGTACCCAGTATGTATTAAAGCTGTGTATGTTATAAGCTAAATCTCAGTCTTAACCTTGTCAAGAAAGATATGTGCAACTAAGATATACTTGATAAATTTAGGTGTTAATGTTTACATTCAGAAACACTAACGGCTTGAGCAGCATCAGAATACCTGATTCCTGTGGAGTGTAGAGAAGTCTAGATTAGGGTTAAAATAATGGAATTCTCTTTACACTATTTCCATAATAAGTGATCTTAAAAAATCATAAGCCTTTCTTCACTATAAACAAAGATAATAATAATGAGCCTAAACCATAATATTGGGAGAATTTCATGAAATAATTTAGGCAATGTGTTTTAAAAACTTCTGGTCATTCACTCTTGAAATGGGAGTTAAGGAACCAGGTTTTACGGTTGGATTTTAATATTTAGGGCTGGATATCAGAGTGCAGGACCTGGCCCATGCTCTTTGGACAAAAGGCTGGCAAGGATGGTCTGAAGCCACAAATGCAGAACAGGACAGATGGAAAGAAACCACAGGTTCAGAAAAGATGAGTCTGCAAATGGCGAACAAAGTGAAAAGTACAGGTTCAAAAAATCTGGAGATATGTATAGTTTTCAAACCGTAATATTTAAAGATTTTTTATGACTAATGTCTTTTGAGAAATGCATTGATAATCAAGGTAAGAAGCTAATAACCTAAGTATTTAAAAATTGGTTTTGTTTAAACATTTCAACTTTGATTCATTTTTATTAACATAAGAAAGCACTTTACTGAAGTTGTAAGGATAATTTTGGCTGGATAAAAATGATATTGCATCATAGGTAAGTACATTAAATCTGGCAATAGAATGTCTTTGCATTTTATATGTACATATTATGCATATCTGTACATATCACACACATATTATAAATATTTGTAACCAAGTCATTGGAAGCCTTTCTTGATAAATTTTTAACAAATTTTGCACATAGTTTATGAAAGTTACTAGTAATGCTTTACTAAGTATTGCAATGGATTTTTATTTTTAATCCATGTGCCCAATTTTGGAGTTAAAGTATTGGTAATAAAACTGTGATGTACACTTAAGGAAAATGCCCTCCTTACTCTTCCCTAATGTATTTATATTTAACTCCCTCACAGTGTTAATGTCATAATTAAGTGAGCAGTACATCTAAAACACTTATAGAAGTACCCAGTATGTATTAAAGCTGTGTATGTTATAAGCTAAATCTCAGTCTTAACCTTGTCAAGAAAGATATGTGCAACTAAGATATACTTGATAAATTTAGGTGTTAATGTTTACATTCAGAAACACTAACGGCTTGAGCAGCATCAGAATACCTGATTCCTGTGGAGTGTAGAGAAGTCTAGATTAGGGTTAAAATAATGGAATTCTCTTTACACTATTTCCATAATAAGTGATCTTAAAAAATCATAAGCCTTTCTTCACTATAAACAAAGATAATAATAATGAGCCTAAACCATAATATTGGGAGAATTTCATGAAATAATTTAGGCAATGTGTTTTAAAAACTTCTGGTCATTCACTCTTGAAATGGGAGTTAAGGAACCAGGTTTTACGGTTGGATTTTAATATTTAGGGCTGGATATCAGAGTGCAGGACCTGGCCCATGCTCTTTGGACAAAAAGGCTGGCAAGGATGGTCTGAAGCCACAAATGCAGAACAGGACAGATGGAAAGAAACCACAGGTTCAGAAAAGATGAGTCTGCAAATGGCGAACAAAGTGAAAAGTACAGGTTCAAAGAATAGTCTGGAGAGACTACAAACGGAAAGGCTTTTTTTTTTTTTTTTTTTTTTTAATTTTGGCCTCTTTTATTGGTTCTTATTTATTTTCATCCACCTTTATTCTTTGGCCTGTGTGGGCCTCCCATTGCAGTGGCCTCTCTCCTTGCAGAGCACCAACTCTGGGCGCATGCACTCCATAGTGCTGGCTCATAATTGGACACATCGGTCCAGCCACTCCGTGGCATGTGGGGTCTTTCCGGGCCAGGGATCGAACTGGTGCCCCTTGCACTGCAAGGCAGACTCTTTACCCACTGGACCACCAGGGAAGCCTGGGAAAGGCTTTTTAAAGTCCACAATTAAAAAGAGAATGCTTTAGTGTACTCATGTGGATCAGCCCAAACTCTTCAAAGCACCAGTAAGTCATAAGTATTAAAATACTCCCTCTCCCCATTCAATAGTGTCCTAGGCAGACTATTATTCCCTGGTAGTTCAGTGGTAAAGAATCCATGTGCCAAGCAGGAGACACCAGTTCGATCCCTGGTTCAGGAAGATCCCCTGGAGAGGAAATTGCAACATGCTCTAGTATTCTTCCCTGGGGACTCCCATGCATAGAGGAGCCTGGTAGGCTACAGTCTGTGGGGTTATAAAAGAGCTGGACACAACTTAGTGACTAAACGATAATCATTCTGCTGTCTTCCCATTAATTCATTCATATGAACTAATACAGATTGCTTCAGCTCTGTCCCCTGTTCTTTAGGGCTGTCTCCTCTTCAAGGCATTTAGATTGCTGTACTAGTGAAGGGATATTTGGTGCCATGTGTCTCAGCCGATTCTGGGTAATTTTCTCATCATAATATGACAATCAAAACCTTTCTGGACAGGCCATACTTTCAATTATGGGCTTCCTTCTGTGACCTATTGCTGATCTTGATCATCTCCTTTAGTTTAGTTTCTCTTTTAGACTCGGTCGGATTCACCTTTTTTTCTTTCAGCATTTATGTTCTCTTGAGACAACTGATGTTCTCTAAAGATGTGCACACCAAACACATCTGCACATCATTTCATGTTAACATTCTTCTTTTGAGAGATGGAGGTCTATATTTTCAATCTTGAAATAGGTAGATTTTGTAACTGCCTTGATCAATATATGATAATGAAAGTGATAATATGTGACTTCTAAGGTTTCTGCTTAACTCTCCTGTTTGATTTTTTTAAACTTTTATTTGGAGAATAATTGCTTTACAACGTTCTGTTGGTTTCTGTCTTACAACCAGAATCAGCCATAAGTACACATATGTCCCTTTCATCTTGAACCTCTCTCCTGTCCCACTTCCCATGCTACCCTTCTGGTTTGTCACAGAGCATTGGGATGAGCTCCTAGTGTTATACGGCAAATTCCCAAAGCAAAGCGGGACTGGAACCAGAGAGACGGACTCTGTACCTCGGAGGCTCTACATTTGGTTATTTATTTAGTTGAAGATTCACAATGACTTTTGTAATGTACAACTGTTCCCACTCTGAAATACACCTTTTTACCTAAAAGCTTTGCTTTAGCTATGTATTTTACATGTTATAATGTATATGTTTCAATGCAACTCTCAATTCATCCCACCCTTTCCTTTACCTGCTGCATCCACAAGTCTGTTCTCTATGCCTCTGTCTCTATTCTTTCCTGGGGACTCCCATGCATAGAGGAGCCTGGTAGGCTACAGTCTGTGGGGTTATAAAAGAGCTGGACACAACTTAGTGACTAAACGATAATCATTCTGCTGTCTTCCCATTAATTCATTCATATGAACTAATACAGATTGCTTCAGCTCTGTCCCCTGTTCTTTAGGGCTGTCTCCTCTTCAAGGCATTTAGATTGCTGTACTAGTGAAGGGATATTTGGTGCCATGTGTCTCAGCCGATTCTGGGTAATTTTCTCATCATAATATGACAATCAAAACCTTTCTGGACAGGCCATACTTTCAATTATGGGCTTCCTTCTGTGACCTATTGCTGATCTTGATCATCTCCTTTAGTTTAGTTTCTCTTTAGACTCGGTCGGATTCACCTTTTTTTCTTTCAGCATTTATGTTCTCTTGAGACAACTGATGTTCTCTAAAGATGTGCACACCAAACACATCTGCACATCATTTCATGTTAACATTCTTCTTTTGAGAGATGGAGGTCTATATTTTCAATCTTGAAATAGGTAGATTTTGTAACTGCCTTGATCAATATATGATAATGAAAGTGATAATATGTGACTTCTAAGGTTTCTGCTTAACTCTCCTGTTTGATTTTTTTAAACTTTTATTTGGAGAATAATTGCTTTACAACGTTCTGTTGGTTTCTGTCTTACAACCAGAATCAGCCATAAGTACACATATGTCCCTTTCATCTTGAACCTCTCTCCTGTCCCACTTCCCATGCTACCCTTCTGGTTTGTCACAGAGCATTGGGATGAGCTCCTAGTGTTATACGGCAAATTCCCAAAGCAAAGCGGGACTGGAACCAGAGAGACGGACTCTGTACCTCGGAGGCTCTACATTTGGTTATTTATTTAGTTGAAGATTCACAATGACTTTTGTAATGTACAACTGTTCCCACTCTGAAATACACCTTTTTACCTAAAAGCTTTGCTTTAGCTATGTATTTTACATGTTATAATGTATATGTTTCAATGCAACTCTCAATTCATCCCACCCTTTCCTTTACCTGCTGCATCCACAAGTCTGTTCTCTATGCCTCTGTCTCTATTCTTTCCCTGCAAATAAGCCTCTCTCTTGAACAAGTGTTTGAGGAGCCATGAGTTGGAATAGAAGAAATATGGTTATGATGGGATCACTATCCTGGAGGGACCAGAGGAAGAGGCCACATAGAGAGAGCGAGCTGCCTGAGGAAATCCAGATGTTCAATTCACCAAGTGTTCTTCTGTCTCCTCAGCATGCTTTCAGATGACTCTAACCTCCTTCTCCAAGACACCTTAGGTTATGCTGAGTACAGCAGAGATAAACTGTCCTAAGCAAAATGACTGTTGTTAAGTCACTAAGTTACTGAGTAATTTGCTACACAGCCCTAATAACTGGGATGGGCTTTTCAGAAACTGATTTGATAATGTGTAATTAGAGCATGTTTATATTTGTGACAGCATAATACTGTAATTTTCTGCTCCAATTTGGCTCTCTCCTTTCGGTCATTGAGAAAAAAGACTTCTAAAGCTCCTTTAAGGTGATATTTGAATGGTAACTATATTTATATTTATCATACATCTAAACTTCGTTCTCGCTATTTTATGATCTTTGTATGGAAAGGTGTCAATCAAGCACATTTACATTTTTCACTTGTCTTTCTCACAAATCTAGTAGTTCTTTTCTAGGATATTTAATACTGTGAGCAGTAGCATTTATATATATATATAATGCTATCTATTGTATATATAGATAATGTTATCTATTATATATATGTATACACACATATATATATAATGCTTTTGTTCAAATCGTTTAACTTGAATAGGGTGATAGTACTACCTAACTGTTAAAGTAAATATAGCTAAAATAATAGTATCTATCTAACAAAGTGATATATTTAACATGACCTGCATTTTCTTCTGGATTAGGCCCAGGAGTTTTTCAGTTGTCTTCTGGCTAGTTTTACATAGCACAATTGAACAGTTTTGACAAAATTCCAAAATCAAATCTAAAAACCTCGGAGGCTCTACATTTGGTTATTTATTTAGTTGAAGATTCACAATGACTTTTGTAATGTACAACTGTTCCCACTCTGAAATACACCTTTTTACCTAAAAGCTTTGCTTTAGCTATGTATTTTACATGTTATAATGTATATGTTTCAATGCAACTCTCAATTCATCCCACCCTTTCCTTTACCTGCTGCATCCACAAGTCTGTTCTCTATGCCTCTGTCTCTATTCTTTCCCTGCAAATAAGCCTCTCTCTTGAACAAGTGTTTGAGGAGCCATGAGTTGGAATAGAAGAAATATGGTTATGATGGGATCACTATCCTGGAGGGACCAGAGGAAGAGGCCACATAGAGAGAGCGAGCTGCCTGAGGAAATCCAGATGTTCAATTCACCAAGTGTTCTTCTGTCTCCTCAGCATGCTTTCAGATGACTCTAACCTCCTTCTCCAAGACACCTTAGGTTATGCTGAGTACAGCAGAGATAAACTGTCCTAAGCAAAATGACTGTTGTTAAGTCACTAAGTTACTGAGTAATTTGCTACACAGCCCTAATAACTGGGATGGGCTTTTCAGAAACTGATTTGATAATGTGTAATTAGAGCATGTTTATATTTGTGACAGCATAATACTGTAATTTTCTGCTCCAATTTGGCTCTCTCCTTTCGGTCATTGAGAAAAAAGACTTCTAAAGCTCCTTTAAGGTGATATTTGAATGGTAACTATATTTATATTTATCATACATCTAAACTTCGTCTCGCTATTTTATGATCTTTGTGTGGAAAGGTGTGAGTCAAGCCGATTTACATTTTTCACTTGTCTTTCTCACAAATCTAGTAGTTCTTTTCTAGGATATTTAATACTGTGAGCAGTAGCATTTATATATATATATAATGCTATCTATTGTATATATAGATAATGTTATCTATTATATATATGTATACACACATATATATATAATGCTTTTGTTCAAATCGTTTAACTTGAATAGGGTGATAGTACTACCTAACTGTTAAAGTAAATATAGCTAAAATAATAGTATCTATCTAACAAAGTGATATATTTAACATGACCTGCATTTTCTTCTGGATTAGGCCCAGGAGTTTTTCAGTTGTCTTCTGGCTAGTTTTACATAGCACAATTGAACAGTTTTGACAAAATTCCAAAATCAAATCTAAAATTAATATAATTCAGAAGCAATATGTCACTTATTTTTTGTTTTAAAGATTTATTTATTTATTTGAGGGGGGTGGGGTGGGGAGGGAGGGGAGCAGGTGGGCCACTTCTATTGGTCTTTCATTTATCCATTTTCATCCATCTTTGTTCTTTGGCCCGTGTGGGCCTCCCATCGCAAGTGGTCTCTGTTGTCGCGGAGCACCAGCTCTGGGCGCATGCGCTCCAGAGCTCAGGCTCGGTAATTGGACACATCGGTCCAGCCGCTCTGCAGCACGTGAGATCTTCCCAGGCCAGGGATCAAACCAGCACCCCTTGCAGTGCAAGGCGGTGTCCTTACCCACTGGACCACCAGGGAAGCCCCAATGTCACTTTTATTAAAGAATAAAATATTGGGGCTTCCCTGGTGGTCCAGTGGTTAAGGACACCACCTCACAGTGCAAGGGGTGCGAGTTCGATCCCTGGCCTGGGAAGATACCATGTGCCGCGGAGTGGCTGGACTGATATTTCCAACTGCCAAGCCGGATCTCTGGAGCACATGCACCCAGAGCCAGTATACTGCTGTGACAGCAGCCACTGTGATGGGAGGCCCACACAGGCCAAAAGAACAAAAATGGATAAAAATAGAGAAATGAAAGACCAATAGAAGTGGCAAAAAAAAAAAAGAATAAAATATTACATTTAATTCAAAAGTGTATGCTTAAGATATTTCATTATATATTTCATGGTTATATTAAATATATAAATATATTTAGATATGTTTATAATTTTATTAAACTATATTAACAACTTCTCAATAAAGTGTGAGGTTGTTTATGCTTTGACAAATTGGCCAAATCACATGAAGATCAAGATGATCTGTGGAAGTAATTTCTATGTGATTTTGTCAAGAATGAACTTTCCTTTGATTAGTCATATGTTTTTAGTTACAACTTAGCAAAGGGACTTAGGATATAGGCACTTTACATCTACACAGGTATGTTTCTTTGGAAAACAAGGCAGCAGGAGTTGGACAGGGTCATACTACAAACAGAAAATAAAATCAATTCATATCCTTATTTAAACTCTGATAAATCTTAGGTATTGAAGCATAATTTTAAGAATACAAGAAATTATGTGTACATATAGCACATTTTTTGTGCTTAAAATTTTAAGAGTATATACTTTTCTAAAAAATATCACTTAGTTTCAATGTCAGAAAAATAATTTACTGTGTCAAGTGGTAGAATTGTAGACATAATATAATATCAGATTTCTCTTATTCTTAAAGTATCTCTCATTTGATACATCTATATATACATGTATGTGTCCATATATACATGCATGTATTTATCTATGTCAGTTAATATTCATAAGGGAAATAATTCACTGATATGTAATAGTTTTTAATTTCTGCACCATCTCAGTTTATTATTAACTTAGATAATAAAATAAAGTAATAAATAAAAGCTGATTAAATGAAGTATTATAGGTTTTTAATATAGAAAATTAAAATTCAGAGGAATTAAATGATGCAAATTTACATAGCTGCTGCATGCAAACATGCAAAAGCCAGTATTTGAATAAGTGCTTTAATATTTATTTGTTCATTTATTCAATAAGTACATATTGTGATCCTGGACAATATAATTGCAAAACACATATCAAAAGATTAGTATCAAAATGTATGAAGAGATTCTACAAATCACTAAGGAAATTATCAATACATAGTCCAATAAACAACTGCATAAATATCTATCTTGACATATATATGCCTATACATATCAATCTTGGACATGCACATGGCCAAGAACATATGGATAAATATTCAAACTCATCAATGTTTAAGGAAATAAAAACCATAGCCACAATAGTATATTTTATACTATTATCAAAAATTGAAAGATTATAATAAAAAAATCTGACAGTAACAAATTTGAGGAGAATATAGATCCACTGAAACCCATTCCTTATGAGAATTACAAATCTACTTTGAAAAAATCTGGTGCTACAGTTTGGTTTATGAACCTATACATGCCCTTCTCTCCAGCAATGTAACTGAGAGGTGTCTCTTCAAGGGAATTATTTCCCATTTGCTCTATGAGACTTGTATAAGGATATTCATAGATTAATACTGTCAAAAGCAAACTTCTTGGAAAAATGTCAAGCATTCATAAATGAGAAAGTAAAATAATAAAAACAGGTGTGTATTCACACAATTGAACACTGTATATCAAAAAACAGAGGGCTCTTAGCAATAAAATTAATAGTTCTCAAACAAATATGTCAAAATACAATTCACAGAATACAAAGTACCAAGTGCAAAGCTTGCCTATTGCTGAAAGCAACTATAACACTAAAGATAATATATGAGCTAACAGTTTCCAGGTATTATACAGGAATAATTGAACAACTTCTACCATTGAAAGAAGAGAAACACACAAGGCAAGCCTGAGGTAGATTCTGGCCACCATTTCAGTTTATTATTAACTTAGATAATAAAATAAAGTAATAAATAAAAGCTGATTAAATGAAGTATTATAGGTTTTTAATATAGAAAATTAAAATTCAGAGGAATTAAATGATGCAAATTTACATAGCTGCTGCATGCAAACATGCAAAAGCCAGTATTTGAATAAGTGCTTTAATATTTATTTGTTCATTTATTCAATAAGTACATATTGTGATCCTGGACAATATAATTGCAAAACACATATCAAAAGATTAGTATCAAAATGTATGAAGAGATTCTACAAATCACTAAGGAAATTATCAATACATAGTCCAATAAACAACTGCATAAATATCTATCTTGACATATATATGCCTATACATATCAATCTTGGACATGCACATGGCCAAGAACATATGGATAAATATTCAAACTCATCAATGTTTAAGGAAATAAAAACCATAGCCACAATAGTATATTTTATACTATTATCAAAAATTGAAAGATTATAATAAAAAAATCTGACAGTAACAAATTTGAGGAGAATATAGATCCACTGAAACCCATTCCTTATGAGAATTACAAATCTACTTTGAAAAAGTCTGGTGCTACAGTTTGGTTTATGAACCTATACATGCCCTTCTCTCCAGCAATGTAACTGAGAGGTGTCTCTTCAAGGGAATTATTTCCCATTTGCTCTATGAGACTTGTATAAGGATATTCATAGATTAATACTGTCAAAAGCAAACTTCTTGGAAAAATGTCAAGCATTCATAAATGAGAAAGTAAAATAATAAAAACAGGTGTGTATTCACACAATTGAACACTGTATATCAAAAAACAGAGGGCTCTTAGCAATAAAATTAATAGTTCTCAAACAAATATGTCAAAATACAATTCACAGAATACAAAGTACCAAGTGCAAAGCTTGCCTATTGCTGAAAGCAACTATAACACTAAAGATAATATATGAGCTAACAGTTTCCAGGTATTATACAGGAATAATTGAACAACTTCTACCATTGAAAGAAGAGAAACACACAAGGCAAGCCTGAGGTAGATTCTGGCCACCATTTCCTTCCAGGAATAATTTCCTGGGGAACAGAGAGTGAGAAGCAAGAAAATGGTGATTTGACCTTATTAGTTGACCTTCTAAATAAGGTCAAATCACCACTCTCTCATATTAGACCCCCTGCTTAAGAGTGGGTTAGCTCTCTTGAATTGCTTTTATGGGACAATAGGCAGAAAATGTGATGATGTCATTTCTCAGGTTATGTTAAAAAGAATGACTTTCATTTTGCAGCCAACTCACTCTATAGCCTTGCTGGCTTGCACAGTTTGATGAAGCAATCTGCTGTATTGGAGAGACACATGGGGTAATGAATTGATGACAGCATCAGGCCAAAACCCAGTAAGGAATCCAGGCCCTCAGTCTAACTGCCTGATTAGAACTGAATTCTGCCAATAACCACATGAGCTTGGACATGGATTCTTGAGACTTCAGATGATTGCAGTGAAGTGACATTTTGATTGCAACTGGTGACAGACTTAGAGACAGAAAACCCTGCTAAGTCTTGCCTGGATACCAGACTCACACAAACTGAGAAAATACATGTATATTTTAAGTTTCATGATAATTTGATGTGTCACAATATATAATTAATATACCTCTTAAGCATAATGGGGAAACTCACTGAAGTATATGATATTCAGGATCATAAAACAAACCTCACAATGCTTAAAAAAGAAATTATACCAAGTATGTTCATAGAACATAATGGAATTAAATTAGAAATCAGTAACAAAAATATGATGATACACAAATATTTGAAAATAAAACAATACATGGAACAAAGAAGAAATATGCAGGCAAATTGAAATATATTTTGAATTAAATGAAAATAAAAATCCATTATGCAAAGATTTGTGGAAGGAGAGGATTAGCCAAGATAGTGGAGTACAAAGTATAACAAAACCACAACTATGTGCAGAGCAACCATCTAAGAAAAAGACCAAATTCTATGAAAAAAAAACTTTTACAGCTAGACATAGAGAAGGAATCTCAATGAGACTGGTTAAGTTGGGTGGACTCTCAATATAATCAAGACCCATATCCTCAGGTGGGTTACCCATAAACCCCAGAATTATAGCACAACACTTCTCCAACAGGATGAGAATTCTGAGTTCCCCAGCTTGAGAGTCCTGCACTGGGAAAAAGAGCCCCCAGAACACTTGAAGAGCAACAAGGCTTTATTTTGGGATTTCCGACAAACTACAGGAAATAGAAACTTCACTCATAAAGGGTACACACAAAATCTCGTGTGCACTGGGACCTCAGGCAAAAATAGTAATTTGAGAGGAACCAAGGCCAGATTTACTTGCTGGTCTTGAAGAGTCCCTGGAGAGGTGAAGGGTGACTGCAGCTTATCCTGGGGACATAGACACGGGCAGCAACCATATTTGTGAGCTGGTTCGACGGTATGAACCTACTGCTGACAGCTTCCTTATTGGCTCATTAGCACTAAGATCTGGCCCCACCCAACAGCCTATAAGCACTAGTGCTGAGACACCTCAGGTCAGACAACAAACTGAGTGGGAGCACAGCCCCAGTCGTCAGCAGCCAGGTGCCTAAAGACTTCCTGAGCTCTCCAGACATGGCTCTTCACACAGCTTTGCCCGCCAGAGTGCCAAGACCCAACTCCATTCTCCAGTAGGCAGGCATCACCCTACCCTCTAGGAAACCTGCACTAGCCTCTAGACCCACAAGGGGGCAGACACCAGATGGAAGAAAACCACAATCCAGCAGCCTTGGACCGAGGATGCACAGCAGGCTAGACCCTAACCTGGGACCAGTTGGGCACTGGCCCTGTCCACTAGCAGACCAACAAAAGTTTTGTGACAACCCTGACTCCATACCCAACAATGTAAGAAACAGGCCCTCCTCTCCCAAAAGACCTAATATGGACTCTGGTATACTAGGACCTGGCTCTGCCTGCAAGTGGTTTAGCACTAACTCCAGGACCTGGCTTCACCAGCAAGTGGTGGTGGGGGAATACCTCCAGAGTCTTCCAAACCCTGATTGCACCAATAAGCCAGCACCAGCTTCAGAGCCCCCTGGAGTTCTTTAGTCAGCAGCCTCATTATCAGACCCAACTGCCCCATACACACAAGGCAAGGCTTGGCAAACAACAAGGCTATAAGGGTCGACCAAGCCTACCAGACTGTCCACATAATCAGTTCACCAAAACAGAAGGACCCTCACGACCCTCTTAGGTAGAATCCCTAGAGGATATAACTTGGATGATGAGAAGACTGTGCTGCTGGGACACATATATGCAAAAAAATTAAAAATAAAATAATAAAAATAAGAAAATATAGGAAGAGCAACAAGGCTTTATTTTGGGATTTCCGACAAACTACAGGAAATAGAAACTTCACTCATAAAGGGTACACACAAAATCTCGTGTGCACTGGGACCTCAGGCAAAAATAGTAATTTGAGAGGAACCAAGGCCAGATTTACTTGCTGGTCTTGAAGAGTCCCTGGAGAGGTGAAGGGTGACTGCAGCTTATCCTGGGGACATAGACACGGGCAGCAACCATATTTGTGAGCTGGTTCGACGGTATGAACCTACTGCTGACAGCTTCCTTATTGGCTCATTAGCACTAAGATCTGGCCCCACCCAACAGCCTATAAGCACTAGTGCTGAGACACCTCAGGTCAGACAACAAACTGAGTGGGAGCACAGCCCCAGTCGTCAGCAGCCAGGTGCCTAAAGACTTCCTGAGCTCTCCAGACATGGCTCTTCACACAGCTTTGCCCGCCAGAGTGCCAAGACCCAACTCCATTCTCCAGTAGGCAGGCATCACCCTACCCTCTAGGAAACCTGCACTAGCCTCTAGACCCACAAGGGGGCAGACACCAGATGGAAGAAAACCACAATCCAGCAGCCTTGGACCGAGGATGCACAGCAGGCTAGACCCTAACCTGGGACCAGTTGGGCACTGGCCCTGTCCACTAGCAGACCAACAAAAGTTTTGTGACAACCCTGACTCCATACCCAACAATGTAAGAAACAGGCCCTCCTCTCCCAAAAGACCTAATATGGACTCTGGTATACTAGGACCTGGCTCTGCCTGCAAGTGGTTTAGCACTAACTCCAGGACCTGGCTTCACCAGCAAGTGGTGGTGGGGGAATACCTCCAGAGTCTTCCAAACCCTGATTGCACCAATAAGCCAGCACCAGCTTCAGAGCCCCCTGGAGTTCTTTAGTCAGCAGCCTCATTATCAGACCCAACTGCCCCATACACACAAGGCAAGGCTTGGCAAACAACAAGGCTATAAGGGTCGACCAAGCCTACCAGACTGTCCACATAATCAGTTCACCAAAACAGAAGGACCCTCACGACCCTCTTAGGTAGAATCCCTAGAGGATATAACTTGGATGATGAGAGAAGACTGTGCTGCTGGGACACATATATGCAAAAAAATTAAAAATAAAATAATAAAAATAAGAAAATATAGGATGCCTGTTATATAGAAAAAATACCAATAGCAACTTAGACAAAATGAATCAGCTGGGAAACATGTTTCAGACTAAAAACAAGATAAAACCTTAAAGAAGAGCTAAGAGAAGGGAAGAAATGTAGTCTACCCAAGAAAGAGTCCAGCATCATAACTCTAAAGATGATCAAAGAACTTGGAAAAGGAATGGATGCACAGAATGATGTTAGAAATTTTCAACTGATGGTTAGAAAATATAAAGAACAACTAGAGATGAAAAACAAAATAACTGAAGTGAAAAATATACTAGAAGGGATCAATAGTAGACTAAATGATACAGGAAAATGGATCCATGAGCTAGAAGACAGTAGTGTAAATCGCTGTCTCTGAATAGGAAAAAGAATATAAAGAAAGACATGAGACCTATGCAACAACATCAAGCGCACTAATATCTGCATTACAGGAGTTCCAGATAGAGATGAAAAGGAAAGAAAAAAGGGCTAAGAAGATAGCTGAAAGCATAATAACTAAGAAAATATGGGGGGCTTCCATGGTGGTTCAGTGGATAAGTACAATGCCTTGCAGTGCAAGGGGCGCTGGTTCGATCCCTGGCCTGGGAGGATCCCATGTGCCATGGAGCAGCTGGACCGAAGTGTCCAATTACCAAGCCTGAGCTCTGGAGCGCGTGCACCTAGAGCTGGTGCTCTGTGACAACAGAGGCCACTGTGATGGGAGGCCCACACGGGCCAAAGAACAAAGATGGATGAAAATAGACAAATGACAGACCAATAGAAGTGGCCCGCCTGCCCCCCTCCCTCCCCAATCCGCCCCCCACCAAAAAAAACAATAAAAAATATGGGAAAAGATAATAGCTAAAAATTTCCCTAACCTGGGAAAGGAAACAGTTACAAAAGTATAAAAAGCACAGAGCCTCCCATTCAGGATGAATTCAAAGAGAAAGACACCAAGATGCATTGTAATTAGAATGACAAAAATTAAAGATAAAGAATAGTAAAAGCAAAAACTAACATACAAGAGGACTCCTATAAGATTATTAACTGATTTTTTTCAGCAGAAACTGCAGGACAGAGACTGACATGATATTTTCAAAGTGATGAATGGGGAAAGCCTATAACCAAGGACTCTACCCAGCAAGATCAAAGTTGGTAGAAGGAAAGAAGTAAAAATCAGAGCAGGAATTAATAGCAAATAAAGGACAGTAGAAAAAAAATCAATGATACTAAAAACTAATTCTTTGGCAAGATAAACAAAATTGATAAGCTTTCAGCCAAAATCATCAAGAAAAAATGGAGAGGGTCCAAGTCATAAAATCAGAAATCAAAATGAAGTAGTTATAATCGATACCACAGAAATACAGAGCATCACAAGGGACTGCTATAAGCAATTGTAAAAATAAAAAAAAATAAAATAAATAAAATAAATAAATAAAAAAATTGTAAAAATAAAAAATAAAATAGAAAATGTAGAAGACATGGATAGATACTTGAAAAGTAAAATCTCCCAAGAGTGAGCCAGAAAGAAATAGGAAATATGAATACATCAATTACCACTACTGAAACTGAATCAGTAATTTTAAAACTCCCAGCAAAAGTCCAGGACTAGATGGCTTCACAGGTGAATTCAACTAAATGTTTAGAAACAAATCAACACCTATTCTTCTGAAACTATTCCAAAAAATTGCAGAGAAAGGAACACTCCCAAACTTGTTCTGTGAGGCCACCATCACCTTGATACCAAAACTAGACAAAAATGTCACAAAAAGGTTACAGACTAATATCACTGATGAACATAGGTGCAGAAAACCTCAAATACAATACTAGTAAACTGAATTCAACCATACTTTGAAAGGATCACACAGCATAATCAAGTGTAATTTATCACAAGAATGTAACATTTTTTTAGTATCTGCAAATTAATGTGATACACCTCATTAACACATTGAAGAATAAAAACTGTATAATTATATAAATAGATGGAGAAAAAGCTTTTGATAAAATTCAACATCCATTTATGATAAAAAGTATCCAGAAAGTGAGCATAGACAGAACATACTACAATATAAAGGTCATATATAACAAACCTATAGCTAACATCATGCTTAATTGTGAAAAGCTGAAAGCATTCTAAGATCAGGAATGCCCATCCTTGCCACTTTTATGAAATATGATTTTTGAGTTCCAAGAAACAGCAAATAAAGATAAATGAATGGAGTCCAAATTGGAAAGAAAGAAGTAAAACTGCAATGACTGTTGAATTGATAATATAGATAGATAGATAATCCCAATGATGTCACTAGAAAAGTACTAGAGCTATGCAATGTATTCAGTAAAGTTGAAGGGTACAAAACTAATATGCAGAAATCTGTTGCATTTCTACACTAATAACAAAACAGCAGAAAGAGAAATTAAGGAAATAATGTCATTTAACATTGAGTCAATAAGAATAAGACACCTAGGAATAAATCTACATAATGAGGTAAAAGTCCTGTATTCTAAAGCCTTAACATGCTGACGAATTTTAAGACGACTTAAACACATGAAAGGCTATTTCTCTGTTCTTGAGTTGAAAGAAACAACACTGTTAATATGACCACACTACACAAGGCAATCTACATAATCAGTGCACTCCTTATTAAGTTACCAATGGCATTTTTTGTAGAATGAAAACAAAAACATTTTAATTTATATGGAAGCACAAAAGATCTTAGTAGCCAAAACAATCTTATTTATAAAACAGAAATAAACTCACAAACATGGAAAATAAATTTATGGTTACCAAAGGGGAAAAGGGCAGAGAGGGATACATTAGGAGTTTGGGATTAACAGATACACACTACTATACAGAGGATATATAATAAGTATCTACTGTATAGTACAGGGACCTATATCTAATATCTTATAGTAACCTATGATGAAAAACGATCTCAAAAAGAATATATCATACCACTCAACACTTCAATCTAAAGTCAGCATAAATATTTTTTCCTCCATTCTTCTCCTAACTAGTGCAGGTTAGAGGCAGGGCCTCTGCCTTTTAAGAGGAAGAAATAGTTCAAGTCTTTCTTCTTTTTTGCTCTCCTCATTTGGCACATACTAGCTGCCATTTCTGAGCCCTCCTCTAGGATCAGAGCAAAAATAAGGTAAAGGATATATAGAATTCCTAATTGATGGCTACTGTCATGAAAAAGCTTAGAAGATTCTGTGTTTTACTAATCTTTAAAGCTTAGCTTTTCCTCTAGAATATAGCTAACATCATGCTTAAGAAACAAGCAAATAGAAGTTTAAATGAATGGAAAAAAATTTTCCAAATTGGAAAGAAAGAAGTAAAACTGCAATGACTGTTGAATTGATAATATAGATAGATAGATAATCCCAATGATGTCACTAGAAAAGTACTAGAGCTATGCAATGTATTCAGTAAAGTTGAAGGGTACAAAACTAATATGCAGAAATCTGTTGCATTTCTACACTAATAACAAAACAGCAGAAAGAGAAATTAAGGAAATAATGTCATTTAACATTGAGTCAATAAGAATAAGACACCTAGGAATAAATCTACATAATGAGGTAAAAGTCCTGTATTCTAAAGCCTTAACATGCTGACGAATTTTAAGACGACTTAAACACATGAAAGGCTATTTCTCTGTTCTTGAGTTGAAAGAAACAACACTGTTAATATGACCACACTACACAAGGCAATCTACATAATCAGTGCACTCCTTATTAAGTTACCAATGGCATTTTTTGTAGAATGAAAACAAAAACATTTTAATTTATATGGAAGCACAAAAGATCTTAGTAGCCAAAACAATCTTATTTATAAAACAGAAATAAACTCACAAACATGGAAAATAAATTTATGGTTACCAAAGGGGAAAAGGGCAGAGAGGGATACATTAGGAGTTTGGGATTAACAGATACACACTACTATACAGAGGATATATAATAAGTATCTACTGTATAGTACAGGGACCTATATCTAATATCTTATAGTAACCTATGATGAAAAACGATCTCAAAAAGAATATATCATACCACTCAACACTTCAATCTAAAGTCAGCATAAATATTTTTTCCTCCATTCTTCTCCTAACTAGTGCAGGTTAGAGGCAGGGCCTCTGCCTTTTAAGAGGAAGAAATAGTTCAAGTCTTTCTTCTTTTTTGCTCTCCTCATTTGGCACATACTAGCTGCCATTTCTGAGCCCTCCCTCTAGGATCAGAGCAAAAATAAGGTAAAGGATATATAGAATTCCTAATTGATGGCTACTGTCATGAAAAAGCTTAGAAGATTCTGTGTTTTACTAATCTTTAAAGCTTACTGCTTTTCTCCTTTATGCATTCCAGTCCCATCAACTGAAGAACCACTGACTTCATACTGACCACTCATTCCTTCCCCTAGGAATTATTTTCCATATTCTGGCTTTCCAGCAGTAACTCCATAGAAATTTCTTGTCTTCCCTGAAGACAATTCTTTTGACTTGGGCAAGACTTAATCCCATCCTGGTTGTCCCCTAAATGGACTATATGTGCTCCACAAGAAATATTTACGTGGTCTTTGGCATGATTAAATATGAGTAGGGACTGAATCTAAGACAGAAGCATTTGCTCCTTAACTCAGTGATTGAAATATGTAGTCAAACTACTTTATTCTCTTAGAGTTCCTCTATGAAATTTATTATCTCAGCTAATGAAGATATTTTTATTAGTTTCCTCAGTCTGACACAGCAAAGAACCACAAACTGAATGACTAAGAAGAATATATAATTTATTGTCTTACAGTTCTGAAGGTTAGAATTCTGAAATCAGGTTGTTGACAGTGTCATGCTCCCCTAGAAATCTTAGGAAGAAATGTTCCTGTGACAGCAGTCCTTCATTTTCCTAGGCTTACAGTGGCAGCACTTCAGCCTCTGTCTCTGCCTCTGTCTTCCCATGTCTGAAATATTTTACAGACATGTTCATATGTATATGCATGTAGACACATATATTGAACTGTAGTTTCCTGGTAATGTTGGTCAGTCAGATTTGTTGTATCAGTCCACTCAGCATTATTTAGTTTCCATCTGCGACTATATTCTTAAGATTTCTGTTTTCAGTTCTGTCAATTTTTATTTTAAAAGTTTCCCTAAAAATAATATTACATAATATTACCACACATATTTCCAGCTAGACTTAATAATTTTTAGAGTTTAATATTAAACTTCTTTGGAAGTTTTCAGTTAAATATACCAAAGAAAAATACGAAAAATTTTATAATAATCTTCCTTCAAATATAAAATATGTTTGTTAAAGCTATACAGAAATATGAGATAGTTTGTCACCACAACTCTTTAGAATATTTCCTACAAAAATAAATAAGCCATTTGGTAGGTGAAAGTCACATATATCCTGGTATGGGAATAATAGAAAAGCAGCATGGGGTTGAGTGTAGGTGAAATTGAAGTTAATTTTCACAGTTTAGTTGCCAGGTAGTCTCAGATGACATGGTGGTTTAATCTTAACTAGTAAAGCTGTGAAAGTCATAATATCAAAACTGACACATTCAATTAGAAAAAGAGACAATGTTATAATTAAGCTTCATACATATAGTAAAGTGTGAAAACAAAAGCATTTTTAATACTATTTCTCTGAGTTGTGGAAAAACTACAGAACATCTTGGAAGATGAATATGGACATTTTCTGCATCACCCACAACAGAAAAGCATTGTTTGATCAATGTTTATTTTGCAAAATTTTCATTTTACTAGTGCCTGAAATCTATTTCTAGAGCCATTCCAGTAATGGAAAATATGCCTAATTGCATGGTGCAAGATCTATTTTCCCCCCTTGGAGAGTGCTGTTTTTAAATTATTAGCACTTTCTGTCCTTTTTTCTATCTAATTAAGACACAAGTATAATTTGGCCCATTGACCACAGAGTTGACTGGGGATGTATATACATTAGTCAATTTTGGTAAGTCTTTACAAACAAGGCATACACACACACATACGTATATATATGATATCTATCATAATATATATTGAACAGCTTTATATGTATTACACCTTCTATTAGTGGCTGAGTAGGTTATACCACACTTAACATTCATAACATTATGGCTTGAAGTATACATATAAATATTTTGAGGTTTTCCTCTAGGAATGAAGTAACATTATGTAACAGAAAAATATATTCCATTATTTTGAGTAAAAAAGCACATTTAAAAAATCTACTAAAATAAAAAACCTACTGAAATGGCTACAATATATTGCAAGCTTATTATTTCTCATGGCAAAAAACTCGCATTATGTAATTCCCTAAACCATAAATAATTTCTTAAATTGAGATTCTATCAAGGGTATCGCCATATAAATTAGATTTGGTTTGGTAGAAGACTGATCTATGATTAGGTAAATATCTTCCTTCAAATATAAAATATGTTTGTTAAAGCTATACAGAAATATGAGATAGTTTGTCACCACAACTCTTTAGAATATTTCCTACAAAAATAAATAAGCCATTTGGTAGGTGAAAGTCACATATATCCTGGTATGGGAATAATAGAAAAGCAGCATGGGGTTGAGTGTAGGTGAAATTGAAGTTAATTTTCACAGTTTAGTTGCCAGGTAGTCTCAGATGACATGGTGGTTTAATCTTAACTAGTAAAGCTGTGAAAGTCATAATATCAAAACTGACACATTCAATTAGAAAAAGAGACAATGTTATAATTAAGCTTCATACATATAGTAAAGTGTGAAAACAAAAGCATTTTTAATACTATTTCTCTGAGTTGTGGAAAAACTACAGAACATCTTGGAAGATGAATATGGACATTTTCTGCATCACCCACAACAGAAAAGCATTGTTTGATCAATGTTTATTTTGCAAAATTTTCATTTTACTAGTGCCTGAAATCTATTTCTAGAGCCATTCCAGTAATGGAAAATATGCCTAATTGCATGGTGCAAGATCTATTTTCCCCCCTTGGAGAGTGCTGTTTTTAAATTATTAGCACTTTCTGTCCTTTTTTCTATCTAATTAAGACACAAGTATAATTTGGCCCATTGACCACAGAGTTGACTGGGGATGTATATACATTAGTCAATTTTGGTAAGTCTTTACAAACAAGGCATACACACACACATACGTATATATATGATATCTATCATAATATATATTGAACAGCTTTATATGTATTACACCTTCTATTAGTGGCTGAGTAGGTTATACCACACTTAACATTCATAACATTATGGCTTGAAGTATACATATAAATATTTTGAGGTTTTCCTCTAGGAATGAAGTAACATTATGTAACAGAAAAATATATTCCATTATTTTGAGTAAAAAAGCACATTTAAAAAATCTACTAAAATAAAAAACCTACTGAAATGGCTACAATATATTGCAAGCTTATTATTTCTCATGGCAAAAAACTCGCATTATGTAATTCCCTAAACCATAAATAATTTCTTAAATTGAGATTCTATCAAGGGTATCGCCATATAAATTAGATTTGGTTTGGTAGAAGACTGATCTATGATTAGGTAAATTTGCAAGCTAAAGATAACATTCAAGTATACAAAATAATTATTAATTCTTCATTATTAATGATGTTAAATTTAAAGTATTTCAAAAGTGTTTCTAAGGCTACAAATTATGATTTAATTCATTGATTAAAATTATAAGAGTAAAAGGAAGTTTCATATTTGCTCTTTATTTTATATAATCTTTAAAGTGACCTCTTTTACCCCAAATATAAGCCCTACTGTTGCAGGGAGGAAATAAATTCTGACTCCATGTTGCAAACTGTTTCTTTGACTTGACTTCCATTGCTTTTATTATTACAATCATACCTAATGGTTTGCCTCAAGGACCCTGCCCTTCTGTCTGACTGTTAAAGTGCCTTTGTTCAGAACCCTGTCCACCCGTGGATAACAGGAAGGAAGAAATTAACACATGGTGCCTGAGACTTGCCATTCTAGGAGATGTTTGCAAGACGGATGGCCTTTTAACTTTGCTTCTGCACCTCCCCACATCTCGGATCTATAAAAGAATGTGGCATCCAAATCCCAATAAGAAGGTTATTTCCCAGGCTCTAGACTTCCATCTTCTTCATCAAATGCTTTCTGAATAAAGTTGTTTTCCTTGCCTTAACCCCTCACCTTTCGGATTCATTGGCCTGTCAGATGTGGCAAGCAATAGTGATCAATTGTGTTATCCCGAGTTTTCATATATATAAGTATTGATCAGCTTTATATGTATTACACCTTCTATTAGTGGCTGAGTAGGTTATACCACACTTAACATTCATAACATTATGGCTTGAAGTATACATATAAATATTTTGAGGTTTTCCTCTAGGAATGAAGTAACATTATGTAACAGAAAAATATATTCCATTATTTTGAGTAAAAAAGCACATTTAAAAAATCTACTAAAATAAAAAACCTACTGAAATGGCTACAATATATTGCAAGCTTATTATTTCTCATGGCAAAAAACTCGCATTATGTAATTCCCTAAACCATAAATAATTTCTTAAATTGAGATTCTATCAAGGGTATCGCCATATAAATTAGATTTGGTTTGGTAGAAGACTGATCTATGATTAGGTAAATTTGCAAGCTAAAGATAACATTCAAGTATACAAAATAATTATTAATTCTTCATTATTAATGATGTTAAATTTAAAGTATTTCAAAAGTGTTTCTAAGGCTACAAATTATGATTTAATTCATTGATTAAAATTATAAGAGTAAAAGGAAGTTTCATATTTGCTCTTTATTTTATATAATCTTTAAAGTGACCTCTTTTACCCCAAATATAAGCCCTACTGTTGCAGGGAGGAAATAAATTCTGACTCCATGTTGCAAACTGTTTCTTTGACTTGACTTCCATTGCTTTTATTATTACAATCATACCTAATGGTTTGCCTCAAGGACCCTGCCCTTCTGTCTGACTGTTAAAGTGCCTTTGTTCAGAACCCTGTCCACCCGTGGATAACAGGAAGGAAGAAATTAACACATGGTGCCTGAGACTTGCCATTCTAGGAGATGTTTGCAAGACGGATGGCCTTTTAACTTTGCTTCTGCACCTCCCCACATCTCGGATCTATAAAAGAATGTGGCATCCAAATCCCAATAAGAAGGTTATTTCCCAGGCTCTAGACTTCCATCTTCTTCATCAAATGCTTTCTGAATAAAGTTGTTTTCCTTGCCTTAACCCCTCACCTTTCGGATTCATTGGCCTGTCAGATGTGGCAAGCATAGTGAGCTGGGACTCAGTAACCGTCCAACTCAATTTGTGTTTATCTCTGAGTTTTCATATATATAAGTATTGATCAGAGCACATTTTTTATGTTACTAGTCTATATAGCAACTATGAGTAATATTATAATTATACAATAATAATATTTTGTGTTATAATAGTTAATGCAAATTCATTTCCATAAAAACTAAATGTATATGCTAAACTTAAAATACAATTAAAGGGCCTCCCCTGGTGGTACAGTGGGTAAGGACACCGCCTTGCAGTGCAAGGGGCGCCAGTTCGAGCCCTGGCCTGGGAAGATCCCACCTGCCGCGAAGCGGCTGGACTGATGTGTCCAATCACCGAGCCGGAGCTCTGGAGCACATGCGCCCAGAGCCGGTGCTCTGCAACGACAGACGCCACCGCAATGAAAGGCCCACGGGAGCCAAAGAACGAAGATGAATGAAAATAGAGAAATGAAAGACCAATAGAGGTGGCCCGCCTGCTCCCCTCCCTCCCCAACCCGACCCCCGCCCAAAAGTAAATGAATAGATAGATCTTAAAAAAAAAAAAAAAAAAATACAATTAAAGTTCAATTTTGGGATGTCCCTGGTGGAGCAATAGTAACAATCTGCCTGCCAATCCGGGCAACACAGGTTCAATCCCTGGACCGGGATGATTTCACATGCAGCAGACCAACTAAGCCCATGTGTCACAGCTACTGGGGTCCCACTCTAAGCCCGTGAGTCACAATTACCTAACCCATGTGCTACAACTATTGAAGCCTGTGCACCTAAGGTCAGTGCCTCACAAGAGAAGCCACCACAGTGAGAAGTCCCAGCACCTGAACAGAGAATAGCCCCTGCAACTAGAGAAAGACTGTGCAAAGCAACGAAGACCCAGAACAGCCCACATTTTTTTTTTAAAGTTCAATTTTAAGCATATCTCTTAAATGCACTGAACAAAACACATTACACCATATAAAAAATCTTATGTAAATTTCATGAGGCTATATAAGGCTTTGGGCACACAATGCTAGCTGTTGTATTAAAAGATTCAAATTCTCAGTGAATTAACACAGAAAATTGATTAGTCTACCTTCACTGTTTATTCAGTATCTCATGTGATTGCCATTAAAAAAGCTTACTCTATCTGTTCATTTTGTTCTGTAGATCTCCTTACCATGTGGTCCGGGAAGTATCAGCAGAGGGGCCAAGACAGAATATGGAGGGTTGTGCAAGAGAGAGAGCACAGTCCAAAACTGACTATAGTATATTCCTTCTACATTTTAAATAAGAAGTGAAATTGGTCACATACTAACATCTAACTTCATGGGAAGGGATGGAGACTGGAAAATAAGTTCTGTGTGCTCGCAAAGAAAAGAAACTATCTTCAGAGAAAACATTGTTTGTTTTTGTCACAAACATTAAATAACATAAGGAAGAAGTTTGAAACCACATGCATAAAGGATGTGTCACACTTTTATGGAATTTCTAAGGCAGCAGTGCTTTTGCAGATACTGAACATGTTTGGAAAAAATAACTAGAGTAGTTAATTGACAAACCACAAGTATTCCGTTCATTTAGACTTTTCTTACTTCAGGAAATAAAAATTGGCTTCTTAAAAAGTAAGAGCTTCCTTTTCTACTTTTGAAAATAGTGTTACATATTCATTATCACTACAAAGTAATTCATTTTGAATTCATTTTTCCATTTTTTCTGAGATATTTTGATATTTCTTTGATGAAAAATTATTTTCAAATTTGAAATATAATTATCTTTTACTGTAGATAACAATCTAATAAAGAACATATTTCAAATGAAAGCTAATGTGTTCCAATAAAGTGTCACTAAACAATTACAGTGAGAAATACCGTTAAATATTTTCATATATCCTGTTTAATACAACTGTGATATTACCCTGAAATGGATTATTATTATTAAAGGAAATCAATTTTACAGTTAATAGAGCCCAATTTATGAGCTTATACTGAGTCATGAACTATAAGAATAAAATAATTAGTCTTTATTGAAAAATTATATTTTACTATGTAATCAACTTGTCATAATTTTTGATCGTGATATGCTATATTCTTTGTTCGGAGTAGCTGGGACTTACATTATGGTTGTTTTTTCCTATCAATTTATTTAGTACTTTAATTCTATAAAATATTGAAACAAAAGACATACTAAAATTCTCAGTGAATTAACACAAAAAATTGATTAGTCTACCTTCACTGTTTATTCAGTATCTCATGTGATTGCCATTAAAAAAGCTTACTCTATCTGTTCATTTTGTTCTGTAGATCTCCTTACCATGTGGTCCGGGAAGTATCAGCAGAGGGGCCAAGACAGAATATGGAGGGTTGTGCAAGAGAGAGAGCACAGTCCAAAACTGACTATAGTATATTCCTTCTACATTTTAAATAAGAAGTGAAATTGGTCACATACTAACATCTAACTTCATGGGAAGGGATGGAGACTGGAAAATAAGTTCTGTGTGCTCGCAAAGAAAAGAAACTATCTTCAGAGAAAACATTGTTTGTTTTTGTCACAAACATTAAATAACATAAGGAAGAAGTTTGAAACCACATGCATAAAGGATGTGTCACACTTTTATGGAATTTCTAAGGCAGCAGTGCTTTTGCAGATACTGAACATGTTTGGAAAAAATAACTAGAGTAGTTAATTGACAAACCACAAGTATTCCGTTCATTTAGACTTTTCTTACTTCAGGAAATAAAAATTGGCTTCTTAAAAAGTAAGAGCTTCCTTTTCTACTTTTGAAAATAGTGTTACATATTCATTATCACTACAAAGTAATTCATTTTGAATTCATTTTTCCATTTTTACTGAGATATTTTGATATTTCTTTGATGAAAAATTATTTTCAAATTTGAAATATAATTATCTTTTACTGTAGATAACAATCTAATAAAGAACATATTTCAAATGAAAGCTAATGTGTTCCAATAAAGTGTCACTAAACAATTACAGTGAGAAATACCGTTAAATATTTTCATATATCCTGTTTAATACAACTGTGATATTACCCTGAAATGGATTATTATTATTAAAGGAAATCAATTTTACAGTTAATAGAGCCCAATTTATGAGCTTATACTGAGTCATGAACTATAAGAATAAAATAATTAGTCTTTATTGAAAAATTATATTTTACTATGTAATCAACTTGTCATAATTTTTGATCGTGATATGCTATATTCTTTGTTCGGAGTAGCTGGGACTTACATTATGGTTGTTTTTTCCTATCAATTTATTTAGTACTTTAATTCTATAAAATATTGAAACAAAAGACATACTAAAACTTGCTAGATGTACTTTCATACACTGTATAAGAGAGTATATAAAATACCTACTAGGGGTATTTATATAAAACTATGAGATATTTACCTGAATCATAAATATTTTTGCAGTAACACAGCAGTAAATTAGAAGTACCATCTCTATGAAACAAAAAGAAGCTAAAACTCCAAAGACTACAAAGATTTTAACAAATAGACGACCAAGCTACTCAAATGAGATGAAAAATAACTATTTGATTCTTACAGTCTTTTTTTTCCTTTTTTTGGCCACTTCTATTGGTCTTTCATTTATTCATTTTCATCCGTCTTTGTTCTGCAGCCTGTGTGGGCCTCCCATCACAGTGGCCTCTCTTGCTGCAGAACACCGGCTCTGGGCACATGTGCTCCAGAGTTCCGGCTCGGTAGTTGGACACATTAGTTCAGCTGCTCCACAGCATTTGGGATTTTCCCAGGCCAGGGATAGAACCAGCACCCCTTGCACTGCAAGACGGTGCCCTTACCCACTGAACCACCAGGGAAGCCCCTTATAGTCAGTCTTTTTCTATAGGCAATGTATGCTTAACAAAAGTTTCAACTTTTCTAGATATGTTTTGAATAATATTGCATATGCTTGAATCAGAATATAAAATGGAAGTAGAAGAACTTGTGCTTATTTTCTGCTGCCAGAGAACCTAAATCGCAGCTAGCTGTTGAACAACCATCAATAAGAAGACACTTAAACCCACCAAAAAAAAAGGATACCTCGGGCTTCCCTGGTGGTCTAGTAGGTGGGGAGTCCACCTTACAGTGCAAGGAGCACTGGTTCAATCCCTGGCCCGGGATGATCCCACATGCTGAGGAAAGGCTGGGCCAGTGTGTCCAATTAGGAGACAGTGCTCTGGAGTGCATGCGCCCAGAACCAGTGCTCTACAGCGAGAGAGGCCACTGTGATGGGATGCCCACACAGGCCAAAGAATAAAAAAGATAGATGGAAAAAAAAAAAAAAAAGATACCCCATATCCCCATATCCAAGGACAAAGGAGAAACTGCAACAAAACAGTAGGAGAGGCACAATCATGGTTAGATTCAAATCCCATACCCACTCAATGGGGGACCCACAATAATGCCAAAGACATTCTCACACTGTTGTGAAGGTTCTAGGCTCCACATCAGTCTCCTTAGCTTTGGGTTCTGTCGAAGTGGCTGGAAATCCCTAGGAAATTTCACTTTGAAGGCCAGCAGGATTTGATTACAGGGGGAAATAGAGACTCCTCTCTTGGAGAGCACAATAGAGACCGGGGGAAATAGAGACTCCTCTCTTGGAGGGCAAAAACAAAACTATGTGCACCAGGATTGAGGGGAAAGGAACGGTGACCCCACAGGAGACTGAGCCAGATTTACCTGTGAGTGTTTGAGGGTCTCCTGAAGATGCATGGGTTGGCAGTGGCCTGCCTGGGGAGAGGGAAACTGGCAGCAGAGTCCTGGTAGATATGTCTGAGCATAAGTCCTCTTGGAGGTCACCAGTGGCCCTGCCATAGAGCCTGTAGACTTTGGGATTAGGTTACCTCAGGTCAAACAACTAACAAGGAGGAAACACAGTCTCACCCTTCAGCAGACAAAGTTTTACTGAGTCCTGCCCATTAGAGCAAGATCTAGTTTTCTCCACAGCCAGTCCCAACTATCTGGAATCTTGCGCCAGCCTCTTATCCTCATCTACCAGGAGGTAGATGATAGAAATAATAACCACAATTCCAGCTGTCTCCAGAACTAATACTATAATCACAGAAAGCTAACCAAAATGAAAAGAAATAGGATTATATCCCAGGTGAAGGAACAAGATAATTCCCTAGAAAAACAAAAGTGTAGATAGGCAACCTCCTAGAAAAATGATTCAGAATAATGATAGTGAAGATGATCCCAGATCTCTGAAAAATAATGCAGAAAATGCAAGACATGTGTACCAAAGAGCAGAAGTACTAAAGAAGAAACAGAGATGAACAATACTCTAGAAAGAATCAATAGCAGAATAACTGAGGCAGAAGAATGAATCAGTGAGCTGGAAGACAATGATGGTAAATTCAAAACAGAGTAAAAGATACCCCATATCCCCATATCCAAGGACAAAGGAGAAACTGCAACAAAACAGTAGGAGAGGCACAATCATGGTTAGATTCAAATCCCATACCCACTCAATGGGGGACCCACAATAATGCCAAAGACATTCTCACACTGTTGTGAAGGTTCTAGGCTCCACATCAGTCTCCTTAGCTTTGGGTTCTGTCGAAGTGGCTGGAAATCCCTAGGAAATTTCACTTTGAAGGCCAGCAGGATTTGATTACAGGGGGAAATAGAGACTCCTCTTGGAGAGCACAATAGAGACCGGGGGAAATAGAGACTCCTCTCTTGGAGGGCAAAAACAAAACTATGTGCACCAGGATTGAGGGGAAAGGAACGGTGACCCCACAGGAGACTGAGCCAGATTTACCTGTGAGTGTTTGAGGGTCTCCTGAAGATGCATGGGTTGGCAGTGGCCTGCCTGGGGAGAGGGAAACTGGCAGCAGAGTCCTGGTAGATATGTCTGAGCATAAGTCCTCTTGAGGTCACCAGTGGCCCTGCCATAGAGCCTGTAGACTTTGGGATTAGGTTACCTCAGGTCAAACAACTAACAAGGAGGAAACACAGTCTCACCCTTCAGCAGACAAAGTTTTACTGAGTCCTGCCCATTAGAGCAAGATCTAGTTTTCTCCACAGCCAGTCCCAACTATCTGGAATCTTGCGCCAGCCTCTTATCCTCATCTACCAGGAGGTAGATGATAGAAATAATAACCACAATTCCAGCTGTCTCCAGAACTAATACTATAATCACAGAAAGCTAACCAAAATGAAAAGAAATAGGATTATATCCCAGGTGAAGGAACAAGATAATTCCCTAGAAAAACAAAAGTGTAGATAGGCAACCTCCTAGAAAAATGATTCAGAATAATGATAGTGAAGATGATCCCAGATCTCTGAAAAATAATGCAGAAAATGCAAGACATGTGTACCAAAGAGCAGAAGTACTAAAGAAGAAACAGAGATGAACAATACTCTAGAAAGAATCAATAGCAGAATAACTGAGGCAGAAGTATGGATAAGTGACCTGGAAGACAATGATGGAAATAAATGTTGCAAAACAGAATGTAGGGTAAGGAATGAGAAGAAATGAAGAAAGCCTAAGAGACTTCTGAGGTAACATTAAACACACCAATATCTGCATTATAGGTGGTCCCAAAAGGAGAAGAGAGAAAAGACTTGAGAAAATATTTGAAGAGATAATAGCTGAAAACGTCCCCAACATTGGAAAGGAAATAGTCAACCACATTCTCATGTGTACATGGAACATTTTCCAAGATAAACCACATGCTGGACCACAAGGTGAGTCTTGATAAATTGAAGAAAATCAAAATCATATCAAGCATCTTTTTTGATCACAACACTATGAGATTAGAAATAAACTATAAGGGAAAAACTAAGAAACAGTCACACAGCAGCTAAACAATATTATACTAAACAACTATTGGATTACTGAAGAATGAAGAAATTAAAAATACATAAAGACAAATGAAAATGAAAGCACAACAGTCTAAAACTTATGGAATGCAGTGAAAGCAGGTGTGAAAGGAAGTTTATAGCAATGCAACTTTAGCTCAAGAAATAAGAAGAAAAGCAAACAACCTAATCTTATACCAAAGCAACTTGAGAAAGAACAAACGGTACCTGTAGTAGAAGAAAGGAAATCATAAATATCAGAGTATAAATAAATGAAACAGACACACACATACAAAAAACAATTGCAAAGATCAATGAAACTAAAGTCTGTTTCTTTGGAAAGATAGACAAAATTATATTCCTTTAGCCAGATTCATCAAGATAAAAATGGAGAGGACTCAAATCAGTAAAAATGAAAAGAGGAGAAGTTACAACTGACTTCACAGAAATACCAAGGATCCTAAGAGAATACTGTGAACAATTCTATGCCAATAAAATAGGAAACCTGGAAAAAATGGACAAATTCTTAGAACAGTACAGTCTACCTAGACTGAACCAGGAGGAAATAGAAAATATGAACTGACCAATCACAAGCCTTGAAATTGAAACCATGATTAAAAATCTCCCAACAGGACCCTGGTGGTCCAGTGGATAAAGAGTATGCCTAAGAAGACATGAAAAAAAGGGAAGAAACAGAGATGAACAATACTCTAGAAAGAATCAATAGCAGAATAACTGAGGCAGAAGTATGGATAAGTGACCTGGAAGACAATGATGGAAATAAATGTTGCAAAACAGAATGTAGGGTAAGGAATGAGAAGAAATGAAGAAAGCCTAAGAGACTTCTGAGGTAACATTAAACACACCAATATCTGCATTATAGGTGGTCCCAAAAGGAGAAGAGAGAAAAGACTTGAGAAAATATTTGAAGAGATAATAGCTGAAAACGTCCCCAACATTGGAAAGGAAATAGTCAACCACATTCTCATGTGTACATGGAACATTTTCCAAGATAAACCACATGCTGGACCACAAGGTGAGTCTTGATAAATTGAAGAAAATCAAAATCATATCAAGCATCTTTTTTGATCACAACACTATGAGATTAGAAATAAACTATAAGGGAAAAACTAAGAAACAGTCACACAGCAGCTAAACAATATTATACTAAACAACTATTGGATTACTGAAGAATGAAGAAATTAAAAATACATAAAGACAAATGAAAATGAAAGCACAACAGTCTAAAACTTATGGAATGCAGTGAAAGCAGGTGTGAAAGGAAGTTTATAGCAATGCAACTTTAGCTCAAGAAATAAGAAGAAAAGCAAACAACCTAATCTTATACCAAAGCAACTTGAGAAAGAACAAACGGTACCTGTAGTAGAAGAAAGGAAATCATAAATATCAGAGTATAAATAAATGAAACAGACACACACATACAAAAAACAATTGCAAAGATCAATGAAACTAAAGTCTGTTTCTTTGGAAAGATAGACAAAATTATATTCCTTTAGCCAGATTCATCAAGATAAAAATGGAGAGGACTCAAATCAGTAAAAATGAAAAGAGGAGAAGTTACAACTGACTTCACAGAAATACCAAGGATCCTAAGAGAATACTGTGAACAATTCTATGCCAATAAAATAGGAAACCTGGAAAAAATGGACAAATTCTTAGAACAGTACAGTCTACCTAGACTGAACCAGGAGGAAATAGAAAATATGAACTGACCAATCACAAGCCTTGAAATTGAAACCATGATTAAAAATCTCCCAACAGGACCCTGGTGGTCCAGTGGATAAAGAGTATGCCTTGCAGTGCAAGGGGTGATGGTTCAATCCATGTCCCGGGAAGATCCCACATGCCCACAAGTGGCTGGATCGGTGTGTCCAATTACGATCCAGAGCTCTGGAACACATACACCCAGAGCCAGTGCTCTATAATGAGAGAGGCCACTGCAAAGGGAGGCCCACACAGGCCAAAGAATAAAGATGGATGATAATAAATAAATAACAAATAAAAGGGGCCAAAAATTTCAAAAAAAGAAGGAAAAAACCTCCCAACAAACAAGAGTCCCAGACGTCATGGCTTCATGGGTGAATTTTATCAAACATTTAGAGAAGAGTTATCGCCTTTCCTTATGAAACTGTTTCAATAAGTCACAGAGGAAGAAAAATATCCCAGCTCATTTCATGAGGCCACCATCACCTTGAAAAAAACAAAGATACCACCAAAAACAAAAATTACAGACCAATATCACTGATGAACATAGATGCAAAAATCCTCAACAAAATACTAGTAATCTGTATCCTACAATAAAAAGACCATACACTATGATCAAGTGCGATTCATCCCAGGGATGCAATGATTTTTTCAACATCCATAAGTCAATCAATGTAATACACTATTATCAATAAATTGAAGAATAAAAAAACATAACAATCATCTGAATAGATGCAGATAAAGCTTGAGAAAATTTAGTACCCAATTATGATAAAAAAAAATAAACTCCAGAAAGTCAGCATAGAGGGTACATACCTCAACATAATAAAGACCACATATGCAGATCTACAGCTAGCCTCATACACAGTGGTGAAAAGCTGAAAGCATTCCCTCTAAGATCAGGAACATGACAAGGATATTCACTCTCCCACTTTTACTCAACTAGTATTGGAAGTCCTAAGTGCAGCAATCGTAGAAGAAAAAGAAATAAAATTAATCCAAATTGGAAAAGAAGAAGTTAAAATGTCACTGTTTGCAGATGACATGATACTTACCATAGAAGATCCTAATGATGCAACAAACAAACTACTAGAACTCAATGAATTTGCTAAAGCTGCATGTTATAAAATACACAGAAATCTGTTTTATTTCCATGTACTAATAATGAAAGGTCAGAAAGAGAGGTTCAAGAAGCAATTCCATTTACCATTGCATCAGAAAGAATAAAGTACCTACAAATAAACCTACCCAAGGAGACTTAAGAACTCAGCTCTGAATACTGTAAGATGCTGATGAAAGAAATCAAAGAAGAGATAAATAGATGGAAAGATATACCACATTTGTGGATTGGAAGAATCCAATCCAAACTAGAACAAAAATATCTCAAATTTTTTATGGAGACACACAAGACCATAAACAGACCAAGCAATCTTTCAAGAGAAAAATGGAGGAATCAGGCTCCTTGACTTCAGACTATGTTACAAAACTACAGTCATCAAAACAATATGGCACTGGCACAAAAATAGAAATATCAATCAATAGAACAGGATATAAAACTCAGAAATAAGCCCATGTACCTATAGTCAATCTATGACAAGTTAGGCAAGAGTACACAATGTGGGAAGACAGTTTCTTCAAAAAATGGTGCTGGGAAAACTGGACATCCACATGTGAAAAAAAAAAAAATGAAATTAGATCATCCCTTAACTCCATACACAAAAATAAGCTAAAAATGGATTAAAGACCTAAATGCCAGACTAGGCACTACAAAACTCCTAGAGGAAAACAGGCAGAACACTGACGTAAATCACAGCAACATCTTTTTCAGTCCATCTCCCAGAATAATGCAAATAAAAGCAAAATAAACAAATGAGATCTACTTAAACTCAAAGATTTTGCACAGCAAAAGAATAAACAAAATGCAAAGACAACCCCCATATTATGGGAAAATACTTGCAAATGATGTGACTGATAAGGCATCAGGCTCTAAAATTTACAGTTTATGACACTTAATTGCATCAAAAGAAAAAATTCACTCAAAATGGGGAGAAGAATTGAATACACATTTCTGCAAAGAGGACATACAGATAGCCCAATAGGCACATGAAAATATATTCAACATTGCCAGTTATTAGATAAATGCAATTTAAAACTACAATGAGATATCAACCTAACACCAGTCAGAATGGCTCTATCATCAAAAAATCCACAAACAACAAACACTGGAGAGTGTGAAGAGAAGGAAACCCTCCTGTTAGTGGGAATGTAAATTGCTACAGCCACTATGGAGTACAGTATGGAAGTTCCTTAGAAAACTAAAAGTTTCTTAGGAAACTTCCTTAGAGCTACCATATGACCCTCCAATCCTACTGCTGGGCATATATCCAGAGAAAAACAGGGCCTGACAAGATAAATGCACTCCTATGTTCATTGCAGCACTGTTTACAATAGCCAAGTCAATGGAAGCAACCTAATAGTCCATCGACAGAGGAATGGATAAAGAAGAGGTGGTACATATATACAATGGAATATTACTCAGCCATTAACAGACCAAGCAATCTTTCAAGAGAAAAATGGAGGAATCAGGCTCCTTGACTTCAGACTATGTTACAAAACTACAGTCATCAAAACAATATGGCACTGGCACAAAAATAGAAATATCAATCAATAGAACAGGATATAAAACTCAGAAATAAGCCCATGTACCTATAGTCAATCTATGACAAGTTAGGCAAGAGTACACAATGTGGGAAGACAGTTTCTTAAAAAAATGGTGCTGGGAAAACTGGACATCCACATGTGAAAAAAAAAAAAATGAAATTAGATCATCCCTTAACTCCATACACAAAAATAAGCTAAAAATGGATTAAAGACCTAAATGCCAGACTAGGCACTACAAAACTCCTAGAGGAAAACAGGCAGAACACTGACGTAAATCACAGCAACATCTTTTTCAGTCCATCTCCCAGAATAATGCAAATAAAAGCAAAATAAACAAATGAGATCTACTTAAACTCAAAGATTTTGCACAGCAAAAGAATAAACAAAATGCAAAGACAACCCCCATATTATGGGAAAATACTTGCAAATGATGTGACTGATAAGGCATCAGGCTCTAAAATTTACAGTTTATGACACT
This sequence comes from Tragulus kanchil, assembly GCA_022376925.1. Classification (NCBI taxonomy): domain Eukaryota; kingdom Metazoa; phylum Chordata; class Mammalia; order Artiodactyla; family Tragulidae; genus Tragulus; species Tragulus kanchil. The sequence goes on along the minus strand of JAIOJX010000004.1, from coordinate 234,855,636 downwards.
TAATTGCATCAAAAGAAAAAATTCACTCAAAATGGGGAGAAGAATTGAATACACATTTCTGCAAAGAGGACATACAGATAGCCCAATAGGCACATGAAAATATATTCAACATTGCCAGTTATTAGATAAATGCAATTTAAAACTACAATGAGATATCAACCTAACACCAGTCAGAATGGCTCTATCATCAAAAAATCCACAAACAACAAACACTGGAGAGTGTGAAGAGAAGGAAACCCTCCTGTTAGTGGGAATGTAAATTGCTACAGCCACTATGGAGTACAGTATGGAAGTTCCTTAGAAAACTAAAAGTTTCTTAGGAAACTTCCTTAGAGCTACCATATGACCCTCCAATCCTACTGCTGGGCATATATCCAGAGAAAAACAGGGCCTGACAAGATAAATGCACTCCTATGTTCATTGCAGCACTGTTTACAATAGCCAAGTCAATGGAAGCAACCTAATAGTCCATCGACAGAGGAATGGATAAAGAAGAGGTGGTACATATATACAATGGAATATTACTCAGCCATTAAGAAGAATAAAACAATGCAAGTTGCAGCAATATGGATGGACCTACAGAAGTGTCAGAATTAGTGACATAATTCAGAGAAGGATTAACATCATATTATACTCCTTATATGAGGAATCCAAACAGAAATGATACAAATGAACTTACAAAATAGAAAAAGACAGACTTAGAAGATAAACTTACGGTTGCCAGGAGGAAGTGATAGTTAAGACCTTTGGGAAGGTCATGTACACACTGCTACACTTAAAATGGATAACCAACAAAGACCTATTTTATAACACATGGAACTCTGCTCAATGTTATGTCCAGACTAGATGGGAGAAGGATTTGGGAGAGAATGGATACAGGGATATGTATGGCTGAGTCCCTTTGCTGTACACCTGGAACTACCACAAGATTATTAATTGGCTATACCCCAATACAAAATATTTTTGGTGTTAAAAATAATAAAATAATTTTAAAAGAATATAAAAAGGAGACTTCCCTGGTGGTCCAGTAAGAGTCCACTTTGCAGTGCAAGAGGCACTGGTTCAATCCCTGGCCCAGGAAGATCCCATGTGCTGCAGAGTGGCTGGACTGGTGTGTCCAATTATGAGCCAGAGTCTGAAGCATTCGTGCCTAGAGCCAGAGCTCTGCAAGGAGAGAGGCCATTAAGATGGAAGGTCCACACAGGCCAAAGAATAAAGATGGATGTAAATAATGATGCAGAGGCAAAGAAAAAAAAAATATAAAAGAATACTGTCAAAATTTTTCTTTGGAAATTCTGTTTACGTCAGATTCTAGTTTAGAAACAAACCAGAAATGGCCTGTCAGTGAAACATTTCAGAAAAGTGAAAATGGAGAGAGAAGTGATTATTTTATAAAATTAGGAACTCTTTATCTCTGTGGACAACTCCTAACTTGTAATCACGTACTGAATGCTTTTTCTCTATTATCTTCAGTCAGTAACATGGGTTAAAAAAAAAAAAAACAAACACAAACAGTAGGTTATGTCAAACATGCCCAAGAATCACAACTGCCTTTAACTGAAAATGTAATTCATGCATTCTGTCACTGAATTTTGAAACTGATAATTTCAAATTTGTAACATATGACACATGACTAAAATCATTACTATTAATTATCATGAACATTATTTTATGAAAAGTTATGCTTCATTTTGAAAAGAAATGACTGAATAATTTGAGATAATGAAAGAAATCTTGTATGATTTGAATACTCTTACCTATATACACCAAGACAACACTTTAACATGAATAATATTGATACACAATCCACATCATTGAGTACAAAGGTTAGTTTTAGATGTCTGATGTTGCTGGATAGAGTGGTGAGGAAACTAAGGGAATTTAAAAGTGTTAAGGATTTGCTTGCTTAGATATTAAATGATTGAATTTCTTTGAATTGTCAATGAGTTTATATAGCCTATATACTCTTTTAACTTGAGCGCTTAAAATAGTAACAATGAATTAGGTGATTATAGATAAATAAATGACAGACTTTTTAAAGGGATGAGTGAGGTACAGGGAATATTTTTATAAAGTAGTTTCACTACCAGTGAAATAACAGTTTTATTTGAAAGTGAAGTATTATAAATGGATCTTTCACTCTCTAAAGCAACCACTAGTATTTTTTTAAGATGTATAATTGATATGCTAAGAAAGGGAAAAAATGGTGTCATAAAATAATAAAACCAGAGAAGGAAAATAAATAGCAGAAGAAATAAAAAGGTAAAGAATTAGAATAGTTCTAAAAATTATAGAAACTAACTATATCAATAATCGTTTTAAATGTGAATGTTATAATTTCACCAGTTAAAACACAGAGACTCTCATGGTATATTAAACACCAAGCAAAAAAAACTCATATCCAACAAAATATTTACAAGTCTCCTTAAGGAAAAAGATGAACAGTAAAGAAATAGAGAAAGATATCATGCTAAGACTAAACAAAACTGGGAAAATATATTTTAGATAAATCCAGCTTCACAGCAAATTATCAGAGATATCATAAGACACCAATAATGTTAAAGGGGTTAAATTTCCATAGTGATTCATAAAGTATTATGTATTATGCTTTTATGACGATCAATGAACTTACTCTAAACTCTATAGGGAGATGCAAAAGACAGTGTAAGCAATGCAATATTAAAGAAAAAGAATCAGACCAATGGAATGACACTATCAAAATTTGAGACTTTCTATAAAGCTACAATATGAAGAATCTGTAATATTGATGGAAGAATAAACAAATAAATCAATAGAACAGAACATAGAGCCCCAAAAAAGAGCCACACAAATATAGCCTTTTTTTCCTTTTGATTTTTATTGAAAGAGGAAAGGTGATAAAGGTGTCTAAAGAGAAAAAAAAAAATGACAGGAAAACTAGACATACACATCGAGGGAAAAAATCTAGGCACAGACATTTCACAAAAATTAACTCATATAGATCATGCATTCAAGTTTAAAATGTAAAACTATAAATCTCCAATAATATAAAAGAAAATTTAAGGGATCTTGAATTTGAAGATGACTCTCACATACAATGCCAAAAGCACTATACATGAAAGAAAAATTGGTATGTTGGAATTTCTTAGAAGTAAAATTTCATCTCTACAAATTCACTGTTAAAAAATTCATAGAGAAGCTACTGACTGGGAGAAATTTTCAAACTATAAACCCTAAAATTAAAGTGAATAATAAATAGGGGAAAATCTTTCACTCTAAAGCAACCACTAGTATTTTAAGATGTATAATTGATATGCTAAGAAAGAAAATGGTGTCATAAAATAATAAAACCAGAGAAGGAAAATAAATAGCAGAAGAAATAAAAAGGTAAAGAATTAGAATAGTTCTAAAAATTATAGAAACTAACTATATCAATAATCGTTTTAAATGTGAATGTTATAATTTCACCAGTTAAAACACAGAGACTCTCATGGTATATTAAACACCAAGCAAAAAAAACTCATATCCAACAAAATATTTACAAGTCTCCTTAAGGAAAAAGATGAACAGTAAAGAAATAGAGAAAGATATCATGCTAAGACTAAACAAAACTGGGAAAATATATTTTAGATAAATCCAGCTTCACAGCAAATTATCAGAGATATCATAAGACACCAATAATGTTAAAGGGGTTAAATTTCCATAGTGATTCATAAAGTATTATGTATTATGCTTTTATGACGATCAATGAACTTACTCTAAACTCTATAGGGAGATGCAAAAGACAGTGTAAGCAATGCAATATTAAAGAAAAAGAATCAGACCAATGGAATGACACTATCAAAATTTGAGACTTTCTATAAAGCTACAATATGAAGAATCTGTAATATTGATGGAAGAATAAACAAATAAATCAATAGAACAGAACATAGAGCCCCAAAAAAGAGCCACACAAATATAGCCTTTTTTTCCTTTTGATTTTTATTGAAAGAGGAAAGGTGATAAAGGTGTCTAAAGAGAAAAAAAAAAATGACAGGAAAACTAGACATACACATCGAGGGAAAAAATCTAGGCACAGACATTTCACAAAAATTAACTCATATAGATCATGCATTCAAGTTTAAAATGTAAAACTATAAATCTCCAATAATATAAAAGAAAATTTAAGGGATCTTGAATTTGAAGATGACTCTCACATACAATGCCAAAAGCACTATACATGAAAGAAAAATTGGTATGTTGGAATTTCTTAGAAGTAAAAATTTCATCTCTACAAATTCACTGTTAAAAAAATTCATAGAGAAGCTACTGACTGGGAGAAAATATTTTCAAAACATATCTGATAAAGCACTTTCATATAAATATGCAAAGAACCCTCAAAACTCAATGATAAGATGTATACAGAAATAATACTTGTTGACATATGATAGAAAGCAGCAAAATATTGTAAGGCAATTACCTTCAATAATTAAAAAGAAAAACTTACTAAGAATAAAAGGCATCAAAAAATGCGAACTGGGCTTCCCCTGGTGGTCCAGTGGGTGAGGACACCGCCTTGCACTGCAAGGGCCGCCGGTTCGATCCCTGGCCTGGGAAGATCCCACGTGCCGCGGAGCGGCTGGACCGATGTGTCCAATTACCGAGCCGGTGCTCTGGAGCGCATGCGCCCGGAGCCGGAGCTCTGCAGCGACAGACGCCACCGCGATGTGAGGCCCACAGGAGCCAAAGAACAAAGACGGATGAACACAGAGAAACGAAAGACCAATAGAAGTGGCCCACCTGCTCCCCTCCCTCCCCAACCCGACCCCCACCCAAAATAAATAAATAAATAAATCTTTAAAAAAAAAAATGCGAACTCACACTTCCTAAATATGATACAGGATATAAAAGATGCTGATGTTAAATACTATAAAATATGCTTAATATATATCACTTCAGGGAATTGCAAATTGAAACAATAATGTGATACCATTAAATACTTCTTGAATGGCTAATCCAAAGCACTGACGTCAATTGCTAGCAAAATATGGAGCAATAGGAAATCCTACCTGTTGCTGTTGGGACACTTTGGAAGACAGCCTGGCCATTTCCTACAAAGCTAGACAGTCTTATGTTATCTAGCAATCACAGTCCACATTGTTTACCAAAATGAGTTGAAAACTTGTGTCCCCACACAAATCTGCACTGGATTGTATAAGGCATCTTTATTCATAATGGTCAAAACTTGGAAGCAACCAATATATTCTTCAAAATGTGAAGTGACAAACTATAGCACATCAGTAAAATGGAAAGTTACTCAATAATAAAATGAAAGAAACTTTCAAGCCAAGAAAAGACATGGAGAAATTTTAAATGCCTATGGCTACATGCAAGAAGTCAATCTGAAAAGGCTATATATTGCATGAATCCAACTATATGACTTTCTGGGAAAGGCAAAACTAGTGAGACTATAAAAATATCTGTGGTTGCTAGAGACTTGGATGGAGGGCAGGAAGATGAGGAGGAGGAACACAGGGTATTTAAAAATGAAAAGAAAACTTACTAAGAATAAAAGGCATCAAAAAATGCGAACTGGGCTTCCCCTGGTGGTCCAGTGGGTGAGGACACCGCCTTGCACTGCAAGGGCCGCCGGTTCGATCCCTGGCCTGGGAAGATCCCACGTGCCGCGGAGCGGCTGGACCGATGTGTCCAATTACCGAGCCGGTGCTCTGGAGCGCATGCGCCCGGAGCCGGAGCTCTGCAGCGACAGACGCCACCGCGATGTGAGGCCCACAGGAGCCAAAGAACAAAGACGGATGAACACAGAGAAACGAAAGACCAATAGAAGTGGCCCACCTGCTCCCCTCCCTCCCCAACCCGACCCCCACCCAAAATAAATAAATAAATCTTTAAAAAAAAAAATGCGAACTCACACTTCCTAAATATGATACAGGATATAAAAGATGCTGATGTTAAATACTATAAAATATGCTTAATATATATCACTTCAGGGAATTGCAAATTGAAACAATAATGTGATACCATTAAATACTTCTTGAATGGCTAATCCAAAGCACTGACGTCAATTGCTAGCAAAATATGGAGCAATAGGAAATCCTACCTGTTGCTGTTGGGACACTTTGGAAGACAGCCTGGCCATTTCCTACAAAGCTAGACAGTCTTATGTTATCTAGCAATCACAGTCCACATTGTTTACCAAAATGAGTTGAAAACTTGTGTCCCCACACAAATCTGCACTGGATTGTATAAGGCATCTTTATTCATAATGGTCAAAACTTGGAAGCAACCAATATATTCTTCAAAATGTGAAGTGACAAACTATAGCACATCAGTAAAATGGAAAGTTACTCAATAATAAAATGAAAGAAACTTTCAAGCCAAGAAAAGACATGGAGAAATTTTAAATGCCTATGGCTACATGCAAGAAGTCAATCTGAAAAGGCTATATATTGCATGAATCCAACTATATGACTTTCTGGGAAAGGCAAAACTAGTGAGACTATAAAAATATCTGTGGTTGCTAGAGACTTGGATGGAGGGCAGGAAGATGAGGAGGAGGAACACAGGGTATTTAGAATGGAAAGTATTCTCTATGATACTATAATAGCAGCTATGTAGTATATATTTGTCAAAACTCATAACACTAAACAAAATAGAAATCTGAATTCTAATGTATAGGCTTTTATTACTAACACATCAACATGGGGTTCATCAATTATAAGCAATATACAAAGCTAATAGAAGATGTTAATAGAGGAAATTTAGGAAATTCTAAGGGGGGGGCATCTAAGAACTCTGTATTTCTTGTTTGATTTTTCTGCAAATTTAAAACTTCTCTAAAACATGAAGTCTGTTATATTTAAGCAAGAGATTTTCATAATGTCTTTAAAAAGTGTGATTTAGCCTATTCCTTCTGAAAGAGAAATTGGTATTTATGATTGGATTTCCACCCCTAAAATTAAAATCTATTTGTGGCTTTGTTTTAGGAATTAAGCATCTGGTAATGAGGGGGGAAAAGAGTATAAATATATAAGTATCTATATGTGGAGTATATTCAGTACAATACACTGACAAGAAATTGGAAAACATATAATATAGCTAATTTACTCTAGGGTGGTGGTTATTGAGAAGTTATAGTTTGCTGCTAGCATGAGCTTTTTGTTATTCACTATGTTTGACAATGCATTGTAAAAGCTTACAACTAAGCAAAAAATTGCTCATTTTGAAATGCAAAATAAAAGGGAATAGAGTCAATAAGACATTAGGACAGAAAAGACAACTGATACAGGGTCAAAAGTTAATTGACAATACTGACAACTTCTTTTTATTAAAGAAGACTATGAGATAAAACTTAAGCTTTGTTACAAGAAATAAAACAAGCTTATGGTCATCATGTGATCCACTCTTTAAAACTGGAGATGGATTAAGACAGTGCCTGATACTTTCTTTTCATTATATTCTTATTTGGCTCTTATCCCTACACAATGATCTTATTAGGAAGAGATTGTTTCCTAAGTACACATTATAAGAAATGCCTAAAAATCCAGTACAGTCAAATCTATGACTTTCTGGGAAAGGCAAAACTAGTGAGACTATAAAAATATCTGTGGTTGCTAGAGACTTGGATGGAGGGCAGGAAGATGAGGAGGAGGAACACAGGGTATTTAGAATGGAAAGTATTCTCTATGATACTATAATAGCAGCTATGTAGTATATATTTGTCAAAACTCATAACACTAAACAAAATAGAAATCTGAATTCTAATGTATAGGCTTTTATTACTAACACATCAACATGGGGTTCATCAATTATAAGCAATATACAAAGCTAATAGAAGATGTTAATAGAGGAAATTTAGGAAATTCTAAGGGGGGGGCATCTAAGAACTCTGTATTTCTTGTTTGATTTTTCTGCAAATTTAAAACTTCTCTAAAACATGAAGTCTGTTATATTTAAGCAAGAGATTTTCATAATGTCTTTAAAAAGTGTGATTTAGCCTATTCCTTCTGAAAGAGAAATTGGTATTTATGATTGGATTTCCACCCCTAAAATTAAAATCTATTTGTGGCTTTGTTTTAGGAATTAAGCATCTGGTAATGAGGGGGGAAAAGAGTATAAATATATAAGTATCTATATGTGGAGTATATTCAGTACAATACACTGACAAGAAATTGGAAAACATATAATATAGCTAATTTACTCTAGGGTGGTGGTTATTGAGAAGTTATAGTTTGCTGCTAGCATGAGCTTTTTGTTATTCACTATGTTTGACAATGCATTGTAAAAAGCTTACAACTAAGCAAAAAATTGCTCATTTTGAAATGCAAAATAAAAGGGAATAGAGTCAATAAGACATTAGGACAGAAAAGACAACTGATACAGGGTCAAAAGTTAATTGACAATACTGACAACTTCTTTTTATTAAAGAAGACTATGAGATAAAACTTAAGCTTTGTTACAAGAAATAAAACAAGCTTATGGTCATCATGTGATCCACTCTTTAAAACTGGAGATGGATTAAGACAGTGCCTGATACTTTCTTTTCATTATATTCTTATTTGGCTCTTATCCCTACACAATGATCTTATTAGGAAGAGATTGTTTCCTAAGTACACATTATAAGAAATGCCTAAAAATCCAGTACAGTCATATACACTCCAGTCTAAAGTAAACAAGGATATTTTGCCAATATGAAGAAATATGCTGCATTTCCTCTACTTGCACCTATCGACACAGCCAATATTCTCAATGTATTTTTGTTCACTTTGAAAAACAAATAATTTGGCCTTCTGGTTCAATTTCTAATATATATTTGAATTTCTTATATAAAACTCAAGGCTTTCTACTAGAATTCTAAACAAAATGAGAAAGTTAAAATATTTTTTGCCTGTTTTTCTGCTAGATCTTCCTATAGTAGATAAATACCCTGCAGAGAGGTTACATTCTTAACCAAATTTTTAATTATTTCAAGTTTCTTCAACTGAAAATATCCTCATGTTGATTTGAATTTCTCTTCAGAATACTTTTGGACATACAAACTAACTATAATTACAGAATATCTTTCAAACTTAAGAAATGAATGAGAAATTTCTAATAACAAATCCTTTACATATTATCACTTCATTAGGGTAACAGTATATGTTCACTTAGGAATTTTATCATGGTGTTGCCTTCTCTCTATTGATTAGGTTACTTTTAGTGGAGGCAAATAAAGCAATATCATTTCAAGTAACATAGCACAGTATAGACAAAATAATTTTGATTTTAATAATTTTATATTAAAATCAAAATTATTTAGCATAAAAACCTTCAAAAATCACAATGTTGGCTTTAGTTTTTAATGTGGAGATATTCTTACTTTAAACAGCATATTCACTCTATTTAGAAATGACAGTTTATTTTAGGAAACAATAAGAAAATTTTAAATTGACTTTTCTATTATTCTTTCTTTTTATCTGATACCTATTGTATGATATCATAGCCTCACAACCTTAAAAATCAAAAATGCTTGAAAGGGTTCAAAAGTTAATTGACAATACTGACAACTTCTTTTTATTAAAGAAGACTATGAGATAAAACTTAAGCTTTGTTACAAGAAATAAAACAAGCTTATGGTCATCATGTGATCCACTCTTTAAAACTGGAGATGGATTAAGACAGTGCCTGATACTTTCTTTTCATTATATTCTTATTTGGCTCTTATCCCTACACAATGATCTTATTAGGAAGAGATTGTTTCCTAAGTACACATTATAAGAAATGCCTAAAAATCCAGTACAGTCATATACACTCCAGTCTAAAGTAAACAAGGATATTTTGCCAATATGAAGAAATATGCTGCATTTCCTCTACTTGCACCTATCGACACAGCCAATATTCTCAATGTATTTTTGTTCACTTTGAAAACAAATAATTTGGCCTTCTGGTTCAATTTCTAATATATATTTGAATTTCTTATATAAAACTCAAGGCTTTCTACTAGAATTCTAAACAAAATGAGAAAGTTAAAATATTTTTTGCCTGTTTTTCTGCTAGATCTTCCTATAGTAGATAAATACCCTGCAGAGAGGTTACATTCTTAACCAAATTTTTAATTATTTCAAGTTTCTTCAACTGAAAATATCCTCATGTTGATTTGAATTTCTCTTCAGAATACTTTTGGACATACAAACTAACTATAATTACAGAATATCTTTCAAACTTAAGAAATGAATGAGAAATTTCTAATAACAAATCCTTTACATATTATCACTTCATTAGGGTAACAGTATATGTTCACTTAGGAATTTTATCATGGTGTTGCCTTCTCTCTATTGATTAGGTTACTTTTAGTGGAGGCAAATAAAGCAATATCATTTCAAGTAACATAGCACAGTATAGACAAAATAATTTTGATTTTAATAATTTTATATTAAAATCAAAATTATTTAGCATAAAAACCTTCAAAAATCACAATGTTGGCTTTAGTTTTTAATGTGGAGATATTCTTACTTTAAACAGCATATTCACTCTATTGAGAAATGACAGTTTATTTTAGGCAAAAAATTCAATAAGAAAATTTTAATTTGACTTTTCTATTATTCTTTCTTTTTATCTGATACCTATTGTATGATATCATAGCCTCACAACCTTATTCACTTCAGCAAGGAGAACTGCATACAAAGAACTGCTTGAAAGGGTAATGGCATCAACTGCATTACTAATCTATTCTTTCAACCACTGATTAGCATTGAAATTGATTTTCAACTTCTTGTGACTAAAATGACATTAATCTCACGTTTGCTGTTAGAATCATAACACATATCTCATGTTAGCAGGTGATGACACATCATTAATTTGATAACTTGATGTTGAAACTCTTTACGAGCCATCAGAAACATTAGTCCAATAGAGCTCTGTAAGAGACCGTAAGTGTGAATGTCTTTGAATACTAAGTGAAGGTTTCTTCTTTTTGGAAATTGTTTGGACGAGGCTGTGCTGGAATTTACAGTAGTAACTTCTTTATTATAAGTCAAGAAGTCTAAGTCATAGCTATGTGTTATAAACAGCTAAAGAACTTATCATATATTGACTCCAACTCGAGTGGTTCTGATGCATTTGGTCAGGTATGAAACCAAAGCATCAGGATCATTAAAAGTTTCCCAATTAATTTAACCTAAAAGAACCAACTTTAATCCAGCATTCACATATCCACACTAATATATACCAAATTTTATGGAGACACTCAGGCATGTCCCCAAATCTTCTATAAACAGCAAATAGAAAAAAGTATTTTCAATCTTGGTTCTCATGAAAAACTCTTCTGCAAGTGAAAAGCACAGTGGTAACTATAGTTCCATTATAATATCTATAAAAAATAGTGCTTTACTTTAATGCCAAAGACTTTCAATACTTTCAGTAGAATTTTTATTTATATAGGAAAAATATAACCATATTATTTTTAAATCTCCAATTATTTAAAAGATACCATTATTCTAAAGATAATTTTTCAAAAATATGAATCTATGGTGTTTGAATGAAATCCAAAAGAGATGTGCATGTGAGTTCAGTTGTGTCTGACTCTTTATGACCCCATAGGCTGTAACCCACCAGGCTCTTCTGTCCACAGGATATTCCCAGCAAGAATACTGGAGTGGGTTGCTATTTCCTTCTCCAGGGAATCTTCCTGATTCAGGGACTGAATCCATTGCAAGTGGATTCTTTGCCACTTGAGCCATTGGGGAAGCCAGTTCATATTAAATATTCATTCTCAATATTTTTTTCATCGTTATTTACAATTGTTCATGCTTTTTTTCTATTAGAAAAATAAAATATCCAGTAGAAAAGTTTAGAAACTGCTTGAAAGGGTAATGGCATCAACTGCATTACTAATCTATTCTTTCAACCACTGATTAGCATTGAAATTGATTTTCAACTTCTTGTGACTAAAATGACATTAATCTCACGTTTGCTGTTAGAATCATAACACATATCTCATGTTAGCAGGTGATGACACATCATTAATTTGATAACTTGATGTTGAAACTCTTTACGAGCCATCAGAAACATTAGTCCAATAGAGCTCTGTAAGAGACCGTAAGTGTGAATGTCTTTGAATACTAAGTGAAGGTTTCTTCTTTTTGGAAATTGTTTGGACGAGGCTGTGCTGGAATTTACAGTAGTAACTTCTTTATTATAAGTCAAGAAGTCTAAGTCATAGCTATGTGTTATAAACAGCTAAAGAACTTATCATATATTGACTCCAACTCGAGTGGTTCTGATGCATTTGGTCAGGTATGAAACCAAAGCATCAGGATCATTAAAAGTTTCCCAATTAATTTAACCTAAAAGAACCAACTTTAATCCAGCATTCACATATCCACACTAATATATACCAAATTTTATGGAGACACTCAGGCATGTCCCCAAATCTTCTATAAACAGCAAATAGAAAAAAGTATTTTCAATCTTGGTTCTCATGAAAACTCTTCTGCAAGTGAAAAGCACAGTGGTAACTATAGTTCCATTATAATATCTATAAAAAATAGTGCTTTACTTTAATGCCAAAGACTTTCAATACTTTCAGTAGAATTTTTATTTATATAGGAAAAATATAACCATATTATTTTTAAATCTCCAATTATTTAAAAGATACCATTATTCTAAAGATAATTTTTCAAAAATATGAATCTATGGTGTTTGAATGAAATCCAAAAGAGATGTGCATGTGAGTTCAGTTGTGTCTGACTCTTTATGACCCCATAGGCTGTAACCCACCAGGCTCTTCTGTCCACAGGATATTCCCAGCAAGAATACTGGAGTGGGTTGCTATTTCCTTCTCCAGGGAATCTTCCTGATTCAGGGACTGAATCCATTGCAAGTGGATTCTTTGCCACTTGAGCCATTGGGGAAGCCAGTTCATATTAAATATTCATTCTCAATATTTTTTTCATCGTTATTTACAATTGTTCATGCTTTTTTTCTATTAGAAAAATAAAATATCCAGTAGAGAAAAAGTTTAGAAATACAAACAACTGTATTTCTTAAAAGAAAAAATGTTGGCCTAGATACTGGAGGCCATGATTCTAGGGATGACTCTGATGCTCCCTTACTGTAAGGTCTAGGTAAACTATTAACTCTGCCTCCCTCCACTTTATAAAACCTGAAGTTCATATTAGGTTAATTTGAATATTATTTTGAGGTATTTATTCCTCCTCCGGTTCTATTCCTTACACACAGGAAAGGTTAACTGACTTCTCCCATGTGACTCAGAGGTAAAGAATCTGCCTGCCAAGCAGGAGATGCAAGTTTGATCCTTGGGTCAGAAAGATCCCTGGAGAATGAAATGGTAACACACTCCAGTATTCTTGCCTGGGAAATCGCATGGACAGAGGAGTCTGGTAGGCCACAGTCTATGGGGTTGCAAAAGGGTTGGGCATGACTTAGCAGCTAAATAATGTTAGGTCTATAGCTGAACCACAATAATTTGATTGGCACTTCAATGGTACTCAAGAATATTAGAAAGAAATAAATGTTTCCCTCTCTGAACATTTTACCTTAAAATCCATACATTTTCCAAAAATTAGGATTTAATCTTTAGCTTCTACTAGTAAAATCTAAAATATTGTTTTGCAAGTGCCTTATTCAAATATCATCCCATATATGTTACCTTAGTAATACTATTACACTATAAAATATACTGATAATGCAATAATAAGAACTATACTAACTTCCGTTTCTATTGTACCTGATACTATTAACACGCTTTCATGATACTGTCAACAAAAGTATTTGGATCCCACCTAACAGATGAGAAAAGTCTTGTTTTCAAGTTGAGGAGTTGTTAAACTGTCTTCCCTTTCTCTCTTTTTATCTCTAATAACTTGCTTGTAAGAGATTGATAACACCATGTTATGAGAAAATTTAAATTCCCAGCAAGAATACTGGAGTGGGTTGCTATTTCCTTCTCCAGGGAATCTTCCTGATTCAGGGACTGAATCCATTGCAAGTGGATTCTTTGCCACTTGAGCCATTGGGGGAGCCAGTTCATATTAAATAGTCATTCTCAATATTTTTTTCCTCGTTATTTACAATTGTTCCTGCTTTTTTCTATTAGAAAATAAAATATCCAGTAGAGAAAAGTTTAGAAATACAAACAACTGTATTTCTTAAAAGAAAAAATGTTGGCCTAGATACTGGAGGCCATGATTCTAGGGATGACTCTGATGCTCCCTTACTGTAAGGTCTAGGTAAACTATTAACTCTGCCTCCCTCCACTTTATAAAACCTGAAGTTCATATTAGGTTAATTTGAATATTATTTTGAGGTATTTATTCCTCCTCCGGTTCTATTCCTTACACACAGGAAAGGTTAACTGACTTCTCCCATGTGACTCAGAGGTAAAGAATCTGCCTGCCAAGCAGGAGATGCAAGTTTGATCCTTGGGTCAGAAAGATCCCTGGAGAATGAAATGGTAACACACTCCAGTATTCTTGCCTGGGAAATCGCATGGACAGAGGAGTCTGGTAGGCCACAGTCTATGGGGTTGCAAAAGGGTTGGGCATGACTTAGCAGCTAAATAATGTTAGGTCTATAGCTGAACCACAATAATTTGATTGGCACTTCAATGGTACTCAAGAATATTAGAAAGAAATAAATGTTTCCCTCTCTGAACATTTTACCTTAAAATCCATACATTTTCCAAAAATTAGGATTTAATCTTTAGCTTCTACTAGTAAAATCTAAAATATTGTTTTGCAAGTGCCTTATTCAAATATCATCCCATATATGTTACCTTAGTAATACTATTACACTATAAAATATACTGATAATGCAATAATAAGAACTATACTAACTTCCGTTTCTATTGTACCTGATACTATTAACACGCTTTCATGATACTGTCAACAAAAGTATTTGGATCCCACCTAACAGATGAGAAAAGTCTTGTTTTCAAGTTGAGGAGTTGTTAAACTGTCTTCCCTTTCTCTCTTTTTATCTCTAATAACTTGCTTGTAAGAGATTGATAACACCATGTTATGAGCTACCTTATGAAAAGGCCATTCAGCAAGGAGTAAAAGGCAATCTCTGGTTAGACAGCAGTAAAGAAATTAAGGCCCTTATTGTGACAGCACATGAACTGAACCTAGTGAACAACTAGCTGAGTGAGCCTGAATGCAGATCCTTAGCCAGTGTTTAAGATGCCTGCAGCCCAGCTGACATGCCTACTGAAGTCTTATGAGACTTCCTAAGCACAGGACCTAGCTAACTTATGCCCAGATTCTTAAAACAACAACCAGAAACTGATACAACAAATATGGCTATGTTATGACACTACGTTTTGGAGTAATTTTACATGCATAATTAGATCACTAATACAACTAATCTTTGGAATCTGAGTTTAAATTATTTATACTATGACTCTAGTTTCTATGTGCCGTTTTAATTGCTCACATCATGCTCCTTAACTATTATTTTCTTTGAATGTCCACTTTTTATTATAAATAATGGCACATTATTGCTCGTGTCAATATAATAGACAGAAAATAAGACCATTACTCAGAAAGTACATACTTGGTATTTTTAAGAGAAATCATTCCTCCCATGTAGGAGCCAGACCATAAAGAAGGCTGAGCACTGAAGAACTGATGTTTTTGAGCTATGGTGCTAGAGAAAACTCTTGAGACTCCCTTGGACAGCAAGGAGATCCAACCAGTCAATCCTCAGGAAATCAACCTTTATTATTCATTGGAACTGAAGCTCTCATACTTTGGCCACCTTATGTGAAGAGCCAGCTCTTTGGAAAAGACCCTGATACTGGGAAAGATTGAAGGCAGAATAAGAGGGCAACAGAAGATGAAATGATTGAATTTATTGACTCAACTGGACATGAGTTTGAGCAAACTCTAGAGATGGCGAAGGACAGGGAAGCCTGACATGCTGCCGTCCATGGGTCGCAAAGAGTCAGACGCGACTAAGCAACAGACCCGAACTGATTGTTTGTATTACTAATTATAAACTATATCATTTAGTACAGTTTGTTGTCTTTGCTCTCCCCCACAAAGGAGAGCTTAACCTTATATGGATAGTGACTTATCAGGTTCAATGGGTATTTCTACCAAAAACATAGAGCTTAACATGTACACAAAGTTGCTGAAAATATATTTAGTAAAGGCATGAACTAAATTTAGTAGCAGATAAGTGGTGTCTAAAGTACATCTCCAGTTACCAAGTTCCCCTGAACTGCAAAGTCAAACCAGGAGGAGAGAGTTGGTATAGCAGTTACTAGGTGGAGGTATAAACTGGCACCAGTGTTGGCTTTGCAATTCTCAAATAACTCAGTTAATTATTCTAAATAAACTTATAGGTTTTAAATAAAGAAGGTCAGAAATTAAGATAGTGATATTAACCAATAGTCAATAAAAATAGACACTATAAACGGACATAAGACATCATTTAAAACAACACAATACATGGGTGAGCAAAAAAGTATAGATGGCGACAATAAAAATGACACTAGACATCTTGGTAGTTTTTAATGTGCCGTTTTAATTTCTCACATCATGCTCCTTAACTATTATTTTCTTTGAATGTCCACTTTTTATTATAAATAATGGCACATTATTGCTCGTGTCAATATAATAGACAGAAAATAAGACCATTACTCAGAAAGTACATACTTGGTATTTTTAAGAGAAATCATTCCTCCCATGTAGGAGCCAGACCATAAAGAAGGCTGAGCACTGAAGAACTGATGTTTTTGAGCTATGGTGCTAGAGAAAACTCTTGAGACTCCCTTGGACAGCAAGGAGATCCAACCAGTCAATCCTCAGGAAATCAACCTTTATTATTCATTGGAACTGAAGCTCTCATACTTTGGCCACCTTATGTGAAGAGCCAGCTCTTTGGAAAAGACCCTGATACTGGGAAAGATTGAAGGCAGAATAAGAGGGCAACAGAAGATGAAATGATTGAATTTATTGACTCAACTGGACATGAGTTTGAGCAAACTCTAGAGATGGCGAAGGACAGGGAAGCCTGACATGCTGCCGTCCATGGGTCGCAAAGAGTCAGACGCGACTAAGCAACAGACCCGAACTGATTGTTTGTATTACTAATTATAAACTATATCATTTAGTACAGTTTGTTGTCTTTGCTCTCCCCCACAAAGGAGAGCTTAACCTTATATGGATAGTGACTTATCAGGTTCAATGGGTATTTCTACCAAAAACATAGAGCTTAACATGTACACAAAGTTGCTGAAAATATATTTAGTAAAGGCATGAACTAAATTTAGTAGCAGATAAGTGGTGTCTAAAGTACATCTCCAGTTACCAAGTTCCCCTGAACTGCAAAGTCAAACCAGGAGGAGAGAGTTGGTATAGCAGTTACTAGGTGGAGGTATAAACTGGCACCAGTGTTGGCTTTGCAATTCTCAAATAACTCAGTTAATTATTCTAAATAAACTTATAGGTTTTAAATAAAGAAGGTCAGAAATTAAGATAGTGATATTAACCAATAGTCAATAAAAATAGACACTATAAACGGACATAAGACATCATTTAAAACAACACAATACATGGGTGAGCAAAAAAGTATAGATGGCGACAGGATAAAAAGGCCCTCTGAAGAAACCCAAGGGACTTCAGACAATTGTCAAAGGAAAAGGGTAAGAGAGCAAAGGTGAAGGACAACAGGAAACAGAAGGAATGCCATTACTGTCAGGTCAAATCTATTTATCTGTAGTAGCTATTGAACAAAGTAGTTCTTAGTGACTCACCATATCTGGGTATTTTGATACCCAAGATACCCACTATATTGAATTAGGTGCTATTTTTTTTTAAACCAAGGAACTTGATCCCTCTAAAATCAAACTACTCAGAGGCACGTTTAGCCCTTCCTGAACCCGAGTCATTGACATTATTTGACATATTATAAATGTTCAATAAATGTGGATTTGATGGATACACACAACTAATTTATTTTTGATGCTAAAAGAGTTTCACTTCTTTCCTGAGAAAGTATTTGTTAAAGCACTGTACTAAAGAATAACTCCTTTTAGAAAAAAAATAAATTCATGTCAGACTTGTTTTTCAAATGAACTGTCAGAGGAGTTTAATTCTGTTTGATTTAATAGGACATTTTACCGTCTTTAATCTCCTGTTATAATCCATAAATTTTAGAACACTAATGTGTGTTCAATTTGAAAATAAGATACATTGAAATGCTACCTTACTCTGAAAACAATTATTCTGACAATAGTTTTTGCTACATTCAAAGTTTAAATAATAGCAAGGGTCTATAGTACTGCCATTTTAAAATAAGTGACCTAGTAAAAAATAATGGAAGAATCCCAGTTTACTGGGGCCATTTAAACAATAACTGAAATTTAGTAGCAGATAAGTGGTGTCTAAAGTACATCTCCAGTTACCAAGTTCCCCTGAACTGCAAAGTCAAACCAGGAGGAGAGAGTTGGTATAGCAGTTACTAGGTGGAGGTATAAACTGGCACCAGTGTTGGCTTTGCAATTCTCAAATAACTCAGTTAATTATTCTAAATAAACTTATAGGTTTTAAATAAAGAAGGTCAGAAATTAAGATAGTGATATTAACCAATAGTCAATAAAAATAGACACTATAAACGGACATAAGACATCATTTAAAACAACACAATACATGGGTGAGCAAAAAAGTATAGATGGCGACAGGAGAAAAAGGCCCTCTGAAGAAACCCAAGGGACTTCAGACAATTGTCAAAGGAAAAGGGTAAGAGAGCAAAGGTGAAGGACAACAGGAAACAGAAGGAATGCCATTACTGTCAGGTCAAATCTATTTATCTGTAGTAGCTATTGAACAAAGTAGTTCTTAGTGACTCACCATATCTGGGTATTTTGATACCCAAGATACCCACTATATTGAATTAGGTGCTATTTTTTTTTAAACCAAGGAACTTGATCCCTCTAAAATCAAACTACTCAGAGGCACGTTTAGCCCTTCCTGAACCCGAGTCATTGACATTATTTGACATATTATAAATGTTCAATAAATGTGGATTTGATGGATACACACAACTAATTTATTTTTGATGCTAAAAGAGTTTCACTTCTTTCCTGAGAAAGTATTTGTTAAAGCACTGTACTAAAGAATAACTCCTTTTAGAAAAAAAATAAATTCATGTCAGACTTGTTTTTCAAATGAACTGTCAGAGGAGTTTAATTCTGTTTGATTTAATAGGACATTTTACCGTCTTTAATCTCCTGTTATAATCCATAAATTTTAGAACACTAATGTGTGTTCAATTTGAAAATAAGATACATTGAAATGCTACCTTACTCTGAAAACAATTATTCTGACAATAGTTTTTGCTACATTCAAAGTTTAAATAATAGCAAGGGTCTATAGTACTGCCATTTTAAAATAAGTGACCTAGTAAAAAATAATGGAAGAATCCCATGAAACAATTTGGAGACATAAAAATGGGAAAGCAACAATAAAAGCCTCAAGAAGACAAACACATAAACCACATATGTTTCACTGAAGTCAAAGAAAAATGAAACTCAAGAAAAATCTGATATGGTTATAACCTTTAAAAGTAGCTATAAAAGGAATAATATAAATAAAAACAAGTACATACACTATTATTTGATTCCTTTCAAAAAAGTGTGTGTGTGTGCATGTGTGCCATGTGCATACAAATGCAAGTATACCATAAAATAGGTTCCCACTTGCCACTGTGTGATTCAATACATAGTCACTGTAGCAGAAGTGTGCACAGTATTACAATAGTTGGAAGTTTATTATAGAAATAAGGGGTTGATACAGAGTGATATACAGCTAAGTATATCATTCTATAAATGACAGTATGTAATCACTTCCTGATATGGAGTATATAAATGAAGACTGAGATGCACTTTTTACACTGAGAGTGTAGTTTAGTATTTGGAACAAAGTATGTAAAAATGTTAGTTTAATAGAAGAGAAAAATGAGTTATTTCACTGACAACAATTGTACTGATGTATATCTTGATTATGGCAAAGGCCTTACCCATCTCACTTGTAATTACTCAACATATGTTACTTGATTATCATCTATTTGAAATTTATAGGATAGCCTCAGTTTTTCAAAGTCAAGACAGACTAAAGACAAAGTGTTCTCTATAAAACATTTTTTTCTTAAAATGGAAGGAAAGACAAGAAATATTTTAAAAGAAATAAATATTGAATTATGAGTAAATTTGAGTTTTGTGAATGCTGAAAATATAGATTATTAATCAAGAAAAGTAAATACACAATTAAGTATGATTAAACATGAGATGAGGAAATCAAGACCTAGCCATGAAAAGCAAAGACTACTGCTGAATATTGAGCCTAGAGAAACTGAGAGGTCACTACGCTTTTATTTTAGGCAAATACCCGCGCTTAAGAGCACAGTTTTGTTCAAGTGTTATCATTTTTCAACATACTTAGATTTTTCTATCTTACTTGGAGTTCTGTAAATCAAAGCTCTCATAATATTTTTATGCTTATTTTTGCTTATACTTTAAGAATAAAGTCAAATTAATTTTTTTCATACTGATGGATTTCAAGTCATGATTGGGAAGTCCACATACCCTTTTGTTAGTAAAAAATTCACTCATATTTTATTATTAATTTTATGGTACATTTGATGCATTCACATAGTTTATTCAAAGGGGAACACTTTGGAATTTAACATCTTATAAAATGGGGAATAGATAATGCCTTTTCCCCCCAATATTGGTAATTAAAATGTCATTCTTTGTCTAATTTACGATAGTATATTTAGGGTGAATAATGTACTCTTCTCCTCATTCTTTTCTCAGGGTTTCCTGGGTAATCTCATTCTTCAAAGTACAATTTTCTAATCAGCATGCCTATCTCAAAGTTGGAGGCAGGGACTTGCTGCTAATAGTTGAAATATTAAAGTATTCAAAAAGTAAGGGATAAGTGAATTTTGGCTTTTAGTTTTGAGCTTTTCTATCCAAGTAAATGATGTCTTTTCATTTTTAAGTCACTTTTGTGTCTTTAAAAATGTGTTTTACAGTTATTTGTATCCATTCCTAAATATTATGGAGTTTAGAATATTTAATTTTCTTGCTATCAATTGCTTGCTCTTTCCATATTTCCTCCTATTCATTTTTTGTTTGTTTTTGGTTTGCATCATTGATGGTTATTTGTTTTTAGTATGTTGACTCTAAAACCATACATTTGACTCTATTATGTTGATACTAGTTTTTGCTTCGTAATTGATTTGGGGGGAGATTCCCAGACATACATTAAGGTTTTGTTCAGAGGCAAATGATGCTGTTTTCCCTTCCAGTTCTTATTATGCTCATTGCCTTGTCTCATCTCATTGCAATAGCTAGTATCTCCAAAACCATGTATCATTAACTGTGAAATGTCTGCTATTTTACCCTACTTGCAAGCTAATAAATTGAATTGACATACTCTCATGGATGTTGACAGAAAGCATGGGATTCCTGGATCAAATGCAAAGGATTTTACTACTCACACCCAAATAGGCAGCATAGGCTTCATATATCTGCTGATTTTTGCTTATACTTTAAGAATAAAGTCAAATTAATTTTTTCATACTGATGGATTTCAAGTCATGATTGGGAAGTCACATACCCTTTTGTTAGTAAAAATTCACTCATATTTTATTATTAATTTTATGGTACATTTGATGCATTCACATAGTTTATTCAAAGGAACACTTTGGAATTTAACATCTTATAAAATGGGGAATAGATAATGCCTTTTCCCCAATATTGGTAATTAAAATGTCATTCTTTGTCTAATTTACGATAGTATATTTAGGGTGAATAATGTACTCTTCTCCTCATTCTTTTCTCAGGGTTTCCTGGGTAATCTCATTCTTCAAAGTACAATTTTCTAATCAGCATGCCTATCTCAAAGTTGGAGGCAGGGACTTGCTGCTAATAGTTGAAATATTAAAGTATTCAAAAAGTAAGGGATAAGTGAATTTTGGCTTTTAGTTTTGAGCTTTTCTATCCAAGTAAATGATGTCTTTTCATTTTTAAGTCACTTTTGTGTCTTTAAAAATGTGTTTTACAGTTATTTGTATCCATTCCTAAATATTATGGAGTTTAGAATATTTAATTTTCTTGCTATCAATTGCTTGCTCTTTCCATATTTCCTCCTATTCATTTTTTGTTTGTTTTTGGTTTGCATCATTGATGGTTATTTGTTTTTAGTATGTTGACTCTAAAACCATACATTTGACTCTATTATGTTGATACTAGTTTTTGCTTCGTAATTGATTTGGGGGGAGATTCCCAGACATACATTAAGGTTTTGTTCAGAGGCAAATGATGCTGTTTTCCCTTCCAGTTCTTATTATGCTCATTGCCTTGTCTCATCTCATTGCAATAGCTAGTATCTCCAAAACCATGTATCATTAACTGTGAAATGTCTGCTATTTTACCCTACTTGCAAGCTAATAAATTGAATTGACATACTCTCATGGATGTTGACAGAAAGCATGGGATTCCTGGATCAAATGCAAAGGATTTTACTACTCACACCCAAATAGGCAGCATAGGCTTCATATATCTGCTGATTTTTCTTGCTCTCCAAGTTCTACAAGGGTGATATAGAGCAGGTTAGGATGCTGTGCACGTAGTGGATTTGTGTCACAACTGTTGAACTTCCAACTTAGGATACCCCAAAAAAGATAAGGAGAAAAGAAGCAAAACTATTTAGCCTTTTGTCTCAGAGGAAGACATATCTTTATTACATGGTTAGTAAACAAATCTGACTTCAGCTCTTCAAGGAGACGTTATATCCATATTCCAAGGCTACATTCTATGCAAGTGCAATTGAGAATGTATTCTAGAGCAGAAGTTGATACAAGGTCATGGAGAGTACTTTTTTCCCAACATAATACTAAGGATTAGTGAAGATAAGCATGTTTTCTTGTTTCTGACTAAATAGGAATTTTTTTTTTAACATTTTCTCTATTAAGTATATGGTTTTAATACTTAGATATATTAATTTAAACCTGTTAAATGCATATCCACTGATCCAAGATTACTCTTTAAAAATGAATAATATTTGGTTAATTAAGAGTCTATGTGTGATTATATGCTATTTTAAATCAATATATAAAATTGCATCCGTTGGATCATAGAAAAAGCAAGACAATTCAAGAAAAAAACACCTCCTTCTGCTTCACTTACTATGCTAAAGCCTTTGACTATGTGGATCACAACAAACTGTGGAAAATTCTGAAAGAGATAGGAATACCAGATAACCTTGCCTGCCTCCTGTGAAAACTATATGCAGACAAGAAACTGGACATGGAACAATGGACATGGAACAAATTGGGAAAGAAGAACATCAAGTCTGTATATTGACACCCTGCTTATTTAACGCACATCATGCAAAATGCCGGTCTGGATGAAGCTCAAGTGAGAACCAAGATTGCTGGGTGAAATATCAATAACCTTAGATACAGAAACACCACCACCCTTGTGGCAGAAGGTAAAAGGGGATTAAAAGGCCTCTTGATGAAGGTGAAAATAGGATAGTGAAAAAAAAATCTGACTTAAAACTCAATATTAGTGGGAAAAAAAAAAAAAAGATCATGGCATCCGGTCTCATCACTTCATGGCAAATAAATGGGGAAAATGTGGAACCAGTGGTAGACTATTTTCTTGGATTCCAAAATCACTGCAGAGAGTGACTGCAACCATTAAATTAAAAGATGCTTGCTCCTTGGAGGAAAAGTTATGACAAACCTAGATAGTGTATTAAAACACAGAGACATCACTTTGCTGACAAAAGTCTGAATAATCCAGGTTCTGTTTTTCCCAGTAGTCATGTATGGATGTGAAAGTTGGACCATAAAGGAGTATGAGCACCAAAGAATTGATACTTTCCAACTGTGGTGTTGAAGAAGACTATTGAGAGCACTTTGGACTGTAAGGAGTTCAAACCAGTCAATCCTAAATGAAACCAATCTTCAAAATTCATTGGAAAGACTGATGCTGAAGCTAAAGCTAGAATACTTTGGCCTCCTGATGCAAAAAGCCAACTTATTGGAAAAGACTGTGATGCTGAGAAAGATTGAAGGCAGAAGGAAAAGAGGATGACAGAGAATGAGATGGTTGGATGCCGTTACTGACTTAATAAACATGAGTTTGACCAAGCTCTGGGAGATGGTGAAGGACAGGGAAGTCTAGCATGTTGCAGCCCATGGGTTTGCAAAGAGCTGGATATGACAGCAACTGAACAACAAATGCATGAATGAAATGCTCAATGGAGAAATTAATGCATTTATAATATATTTATATAATAATAATAGGTCTACCCAGGTGGTGCCAGGAAACATAAGTGACACAAGTTTGATCTTTGGGTTAGGGAGATGCCCTGAAGAAGGAAATAGCAACACACTGCAGTATTCTTGCTTGAAAGATCCCATGGTCAAAGGAGATTAGTGGGCTATAGTCCATAGGCTTACAAAGAATCGGACACAACTGAAGTGACTTAGCATGCATTATTATTATATATAGTATATCTTGGGTTGGCCAAAAAGTTTGTTTCATAACATCTTATGGAAAATCTTTACAGAACTTTTTGGTCAACCCTATACTGCAGAAAGAAATCTGTGACTCACAGTGATACAAACCCTGTCAAATGCCTTCAACTTGAGTATATTCAGGACCTATAATTTCACTCTAACCAACAGAATATTGTAAAGGTAATGGATTATTACTCTTAGGTGATGTTTTCAAAAGTGATTTTGCAGACAAGATACAATATCCTAATCAGCTTAAGTTAATTAAAAGGGAGATCATCCTAAGTAGGTCTCATTGAATTGTGTTAGTCATTTTATTAAAGAGTGTCTAGAAGTCAAAAACAGAAGAAGAAACTAAAATCAAGAGAGATGTTCTCTTTCTTGCCATGAAGAAGTGAACAGCCTTGTTACAAATTGAGAGGGATGGTCTATTGGAACTAAAAGCCTCAGTTCTACCACTATAATAATAGTGAATAATGCCAATAATCATGTGATCTTGGGAGAGAATTGGAGAAGTTACATGAGAAATTTCAGCTGCAGCCATGAGAGATCCTGAATAGAAGAACCAGTTAAATTGTGCTTGAACTTCTGAGCCATGAAGTGTGAGATAATAAATGCACATGATTTTAAGATGTGAAATGTGATAAATTTTGTGCAGTAATATAAATTAATTTGTAGTGGATATATCAAAGGATTTATTAATATATATAATAGAGTTTATGACTCTTGAAATAAACTACATTTTAAGATATCTTTTAAGAGGTTGGCTTTGGTGTGATAATATTTTATTTCAGGCTTTTGCATAAATTTTCGTAAGTTGAGTTTGGTCTATAGTACATTTTTATGGATAGAGTATGCATATATTTGAGATGGTGCCAGGAAACATAAGTGACACAAGTTTGATCTTTGGGTTAGGGAGATGCCCTGAAGAAGGAAATAGCAACACACTGCAGTATTCTTGCTTGAAAGATCCCATGGTCAAAGGAGATTAGTGGGCTATAGTCCATAGGCTTACAAAGAATCGGACACAACTGAAGTGACTTAGCATGCATTATTATTATATATAGTATATCTTGGGTTGGCCAAAAAGTTTGTTTCATAACATCTTATGGAAAATCTTTACAGAACTTTTTGGTCAACCCTATACTGCAGAAAGAAATCTGTGACTCACAGTGATACAAACCCTGTCAAATGCCTTCAACTTGAGTATATTCAGGACCTATAATTTCACTCTAACCAACAGAATATTGTAAAGGTAATGGATTATTACTCTTAGGTGATGTTTTCAAAAGTGATTTTGCAGACAAGATACAATATCCTAATCAGCTTAAGTTAATTAAAAGGGAGATCATCCTAAGTAGGTCTCATTGAATTGTGTTAGTCATTTTATTAAAGAGTGTCTAGAAGTCAAAAACAGAAGAAGAAACTAAAATCAAGAGAGATGTTCTCTTTCTTGCCATGAAGAAGTGAACAGCCTTGTTACAAATTGAGAGGGATGGTCTATTGGAACTAAAAGCCTCAGTTCTACCACTATAATAATAGTGAATAATGCCAATAATCATGTGATCTTGGGAGAGAATTGGAGAAGTTACATGAGAAATTTCAGCTGCAGCCATGAGAGATCCTGAATAGAAGAACCAGTTAAATTGTGCTTGAACTTCTGAGCCATGAAGTGTGAGATAATAAATGCACATGATTTTAAGATGTGAAATGTGATAAATTTTGTGCAGTAATATAAATTAATTTGTAGTGGATATATCAAAGGATTTATTAATATATATAATAGAGTTTATGACTCTTGAAATAAACTACATTTTAAGATATCTTTTAAGAGGTTGGCTTTGGTGTGATAATATTTTATTTCAGGCTTTTGCATAAATTTTCGTAAGTTGAGTTTGGTCTATAGTACATTTTTATGGATAGAGTATGCATATATTTGAGATGAATAGAGCTCTCAATAAATTTGATAAACATTTTATTTGTATTACCTATTGCTATATTTATATTTCCTTTGAAGCTAGAGACAAGGTTTGCTGTTATTTTCCCAACAGTAATAGCCTGTTATTTTTTTTCATAATAAAAACATAAGATTTGTCATTGATTTGGGAAGATAGTTAAATTTTCATTCTTTTCTTTGTTGAGGGTTTACATTTTTATTCATCTGAATATATAGTCTAATATTTTTTTCAACTTAGACTGTGCTTGATCCTTTGAATCTCTGAATGTTGAAAATGATATTTATTTTACCCTGCCAGCTGAATGCTCATGTAGCCATTGACACGTAAGTTCAATATGATTGATAACAGAGGGCAGATAGGAACATTTTTTTGTTTTCTTTATAGATATATTTCAAGCACCTGGAACCATGACTGACAAATAATTAGTTGCTCTATTAAAATTTGATGATTGAGTGACTATTTCATTATTGATTTTTAAGAGCATTATGCATGAGTTGACAATATTTTTTTACCATACTCTTCATTTATCATGTACATATCATGTATTTGCTTGTTTTTATTGTAGGGTTTTTTTTTCTATTTAAGAAATGTTTAGTTGTGTACCTCGGTTTTTTTATTCTTTCCATTCAGTACTTGAATGGTATTGGATGGTATTTAATACTTTTCATAAGAAACATACCTTTCTTCACCTCTAGAAAATAATTTTTGTTGTTTGATAACTTGCTGTTTTTCCATTGTAGCTTATATCTATATCTTCTACTTTAATGTTTCCTTCATATTTTTCAATGTTTGTCCTAATTTGCCTGTTCAGCCATGAGAAATCCTGAATAGAAGAACCAGTTAAATTGTGCTTGAACTTCTGAGCCATGAAGTGTGAGATAATAAATGCACATGATTTTAAGATGTGAAATGTGATAAATTTTGTGCAGTAATATAAATTAATTTGTAGTGGATATATCAAAGGATTTATTAATATATATAATAGAGTTTATGACTCTTGAAATAAACTACATTTTAAGATATCTTTTAAGAGGTTGGCTTTGGTGTGATAATATTTTATTTCAGGCTTTTGCATAAATTTTCGTAAGTTGAGTTTGGTCTATAGTACATTTTTATGGATAGAGTATGCATATATTTGAGATGAATAGAGCTCTCAATAAATTTGATAAACATTTTATTTGTATTACCTATTGCTATATTTATATTTCCTTTGAAGCTAGAGACAAGGTTTGCTGTTATTTTCCCAACAGTAATAGCCTGTTATTTTTTTTCATAATAAAAACATAAGATTTGTCATTGATTTGGGAAGATAGTTAAATTTTCATTCTTTTCTTTGTTGAGGGTTTACATTTTTATTCATCTGAATATATAGTCTAATATTTTTTTCAACTTAGACTGTGCTTGATCCTTTGAATCTCTGAATGTTGAAAATGATATTTATTTTACCCTGCCAGCTGAATGCTCATGTAGCCATTGACACGTAAGTTCAATATGATTGATAACAGAGGGCAGATAGGAACATTTTTTTGTTTTCTTTATAGATATATTTCAAGCACCTGGAACCATGACTGACAAATAATTAGTTGCTCTATTAAAATTTGATGATTGAGTGACTATTTCATTATTGATTTTTAAGAGCATTATGCATGAGTTGACAATATTTTTTTACCATACTCTTCATTTATCATGTACATATCATGTATTTGCTTGTTTTTATTGTAGGGTTTTTTTTTCTATTTAAGAAATGTTTAGTTGTGTACCTCGGTTTTTTTATTCTTTCCATTCAGTACTTGAATGGTATTGGATGGTATTTAATACTTTTCATAAGAAACATACCTTTCTTCACCTCTAGAAAATAATTTTTGTTGTTTGATAACTTGCTGTTTTTCCATTGTAGCTTATATCTATATCTTCTACTTTAATGTTTCCTTCATATTTTTCAATGTTTGTCCTCTAATTTGCTACCTTTTCAGAAGAAATAAACCCTCACTTTGATCTTCTAGCTCATTATTTCTAATTTATTCATTGTGATCTTAAGCCCATATATATTTAGTTTGATTTCTATGCTTGACAGATATATTTCAGGTAATTCTATGGTCCCATCTTTGGTATGAACTGTTATAATTTTTAAGATTAGGTATCTACTATACATATTGTCTATTAACTACATACTATTTGTCAATGTAAATCAACAATTGGATATTGATGAACCATTCCATTCCTAGAACTTAAAGTTACTGTAGTCCACTAGAAAAAAATCATTCCAGTGTTCACATTATGCAGCTTAATTTTACTGAGGAAAAATTATTTTTTTAAAAAAGTTATGTGTGTTTGTGTATGGGGGAGGAGACACACACAAACACAGAACTGTTTGAAGGGAATATGGTTAAATAATAAGGAAAATAAATAGATGTGACCCTTGAGGAGGAACCAAAGAAAGTATAAAAGCAAGTCATGCAGAAATTAGATAAGAGATTTCTGAAGAGAAAGAACAGAATATACAAGGGGCTTTTTGATATATTTAAGCATTAATGATTTTGTACAGAAAATGTTAAGAACATTTCCCCACTCGTGCACCTGTTAGCTATTTCTAAGTAACAGTTTACTCTGGGTGGCCAAAATACCTTTGGAAGGAGAAGGACCATGCCTAAGAGATGAGTCACACCCTAGGAGTTAGAACACCTTATGAGGAAAATGAAAATAAGCCAAATTCAGCAAAGCAAAAAAGTCTCACACACTCAAAGCAGAGACTGAGTCATAACTATGTCATTATTGATTTTTAAGAGCATTATGCATGAGTTGACAATATTTTTTTACCATACTCTTCATTTATCATGTACATATCATGTATTTGCTTGTTTTTATTGTAGGGTTTTTTTTTCTATTTAAGAAATGTTTAGTTGTGTACCTCGGTTTTTTTATTCTTTCCATTCAGTACTTGAATGGTATTGGATGGTATTTAATACTTTTCATAAGAAACATACCTTTCTTCACCTCTAGAAAATAATTTTTGTTGTTTGATAACTTGCTGTTTTTCCATTGTAGCTTATATCTATATCTTCTACTTTAATGTTTCCTTCATATTTTTCAATGTTTGTCCTCTAATTTGCTACCTTTTCAGAAGAAATAAACCCTCACTTTGATCTTCTAGCTCATTATTTCTAATTTATTCATTGTGATCTTAAGCCCATATATATTTAGTTTGATTTCTATGCTTGACAGATATATTTCAGGTAATTCTATGGTCCCATCTTTGGTATGAACTGTTATAATTTTTAAGATTAGGTATCTACTATACATATTGTCTATTAACTACATACTATTTGTCAATGTAAATCAACAATTGGATATTGATGAACCATTCCATTCCTAGAACTTAAAGTTACTGTAGTCCACTAGAAAAAAATCATTCCAGTGTTCACATTATGCAGCTTAATTTTACTGAGGAAAAATTATTTTTTTAAAAAAGTTATGTGTGTTTGTGTATGGGGGAGGAGACACACACAAACACAGAACTGTTTGAAGGGAATATGGTTAAATAATAAGGAAAATAAATAGATGTGACCCTTGAGGAGGAACCAAAGAAAGTATAAAAGCAAGTCATGCAGAAATTAGATAAGAGATTTCTGAAGAGAAAGAACAGAATATACAAGGGGCTTTTTGATATATTTAAGCATTAATGATTTTGTACAGAAAATGTTAAGAACATTTCCCCACTCGTGCACCTGTTAGCTATTTCTAAGTAACAGTTTACTCTGGGTGGCCAAAATACCTTTGGAAGGAGAAGGACCATGCCTAAGAGATGAGTCACACCCTAGGAGTTAGAACACCTTATGAGGAAAATGAAAATAAGCCAAATTCAGCAAAGCATTGAGGATGAAAATGTTCTCACACACTCAAGCAGAGACTGATTATTCCGTAGTCATGGTTATAAGTAGTCATCAGAATCTGTTGTTTAATCCATCACTGGAAGCTCAGTGAACATATGTCACAAGCAAACCAATCAGTGTCAGTTTCTCACTTAGGACAGTCAACTAATCAAGAGCAGATGATTCCAGTAAACATACATCTGCTTGGTAATTAATAAAGAGCCTGTTTCTGAGTAACTATACTTACATGTTTGATGTGAGCCTATTAAAGCATCTGAAGGCCTACGAATCCATAAATGCTTCTTTCATTTCTATGTGTAAAGAATATGTCTAAGAAATAAAATTCTCCCTTAATATAGTAAGCAATCATTTCAACTTTGTCTTTTTAATACAGATTATCAATAGTGACTTCAGAGTCTTCTGACACTAAAACCAAGCCAAGATAGTTTCAGCATGATCCACAATTTACCTGGCAGAAGAAAAATTAATCTTGTATTAGAAGTAAGATCACCCAAATCATCTAAAATGTTTTTATGCACAATAGCTGGGATACTATTGAAAATTCAAAGGCTTGAATAGGTATATGACCAGATGACCAGGAAACAGTAAAATAGATTTAGCAGCAGATCCTTGGGTGATTCATATATTAGAGAAATCAGTTACTTAAAAATATTGATAATCTTCAGAAAAGACTGAAAAGGACAAATCTTAAAAGTGGAGGTTTTTAATAGAATTTCAATCTATGAAAAGTATCGAAAGGACATTTAAAAACTGCAAAACATACAATATCTGAAATTGAAAGCTTTCTAGATGGAATTTGCAGTCTGGAGACAGAAAGACTATAATAGTAAACAGTTTGGTAAATTGTTTGATGATATCTGAGGTCACAGTAACCCACTCCAGTATTCTTGCCTGGAGAATTCCATGGACAGAGTAGCCTGGTGGACTACAGCTCATAGGGTCACAAAGAGTCAGACACGCCTGAAGCAACTTAGCATGCACACACTAAAGTTAAAAAGTAATTATATTTCTAGATCTATATCTAAGAAAAATGAGTGAATATATCCACCAAAATATATGCCTTAAAATATTCATAGCAGCCTTATTTATAAATTCAAAAATACAAGAAAAAAATCCAAATATTCATCACCAGTAGAACAGGTAAATGAATTGTGGTAAACTGCAAAAGCATATTACATAGAAATGTGAAGCACTGCAAATTACAAAAATGCGAATATGTTAAAACATAGTACACAAAATGTGGATTTATGTTGTATAACAGGCAGAATTAATGTATAATGAAAAGTGATGTGTATTAAAGAAGGAGAAAAAAAACAGGCATGACTGCTACTAAATTCATTCCAAAATTTGAAACACAGGTGGAAACACATACGTAACCCTTCTTCTATGGAAAAAGAAATGTAGAACAAAAGTAAAAGTTCTAGGAAAAGGGGAAAAAATTAAAATAAAAATACCAGAAAGAAATATTATTTTGTTCTATTTTACAGATTATCAATAGTGACTTCAGAGTCTTCTGACACTAAAACCAAGCCAAGATAGTTTCAGCATGATCCACAATTTACCTGGCAGAAGAAAAATTAATCTTGTATTAGAAGTAAGATCACCCAAATCATCTAAAATGTTTTTATGCACAATAGCTGGGATACTATTGAAAATTCAAAGGCTTGAATAGGTATATGACCAGATGACCAGGAAACAGTAAAATAGATTTAGCAGCAGATCCTTGGGTGATTCATATATTAGAGAAATCAGTTACTTAAAAATATTGATAATCTTCAGAAAAGACTGAAAAGGACAAATCTTAAAAGTGGAGGTTTTTAATAGAATTTCAATCTATGAAAAGTATCGAAAGGACATTTAAAAACTGCAAAACATACAATATCTGAAATTGAAAGCTTTCTAGATGGAATTTGCAGTCTGGAGACAGAAAGACTATAATAGTAAACAGTTTGGTAAATTGTTTGATGATATCTGAGGTCACAGTAACCCACTCCAGTATTCTTGCCTGGAGAATTCCATGGACAGAGTAGCCTGGTGGACTACAGCTCATAGGGTCACAAAGAGTCAGACACGCCTGAAGCAACTTAGCATGCACACACTAAAGTTAAAAAGTAATTATATTTCTAGATCTATATCTAAGAAAAATGAGTGAATATATCCACCAAAATATATGCCTTAAAATATTCATAGCAGCCTTATTTATAAATTCAAAAATACAAGAAAAAAATCCAAATATTCATCACCAGTAGAACAGGTAAATGAATTGTGGTAAACTGCAAAAGCATATTACATAGAAATGTGAAGCACTGCAAATTACAAAAATGCGAATATGTTAAAACATAGTACACAAAATGTGGATTTATGTTGTATAACAGGCAGAATTAATGTATAATGAAAAGTGATGTGTATTAAAGAAGGAGAAAAAAAACAGGCATGACTGCTACTAAATTCATTCCAAAATTTGAAACACAGGTGGAAACACATACGTAACCCTTCTTCTATGGAAAAAGAAATGTAGAACAAAAGTAAAAGTTCTAGGAAAAGGGGAAAAAATTAAAATAAAAATACCAGAAAGAAATTACCCTTCTATTTTGTTCAGTGCTTAACCTCTCCTGACTTCTAGGACTCAACTGAGTGAGAACCTAAAGGTACACACCTTGATTTTAATATTCTGAAAAAACATGTTTTCAGAATTTACATTAAAGACCTTGGGTAATGCGGTTTTATTCTTTACAGTGAGTTCCTTGCAAATGGTGTTTAAGGACTCTAATAACGAACAGTGACCTAATTCTGAACAGTTGAGAAAGAGGTGATGTCCCAGGTAACATCTCAAAGGGACAGAAAATGAAACAGCTATTTCCAATTATCACCCACCTTTGAGATATAACTGAATTTTCTTCACCATTCAAAGATCTAAGATGATAATTAGATGGTATGGTCTCTCTTTCTTTATGATAGACACCAAAGCCTATAGAGAGGACTGATTCAAACTTGTTGATTATTTTATTTTCAGGTATTAAAATGGCAAACTATTTTCTGAAATCACTTATCACACATCTGGCTTTGGTAGATTAAATAAATTATAAGCTCATTTGAATTTTATGCATAAATTAGAAATGCTGATAGATGAGACTGTAGCCTCAAGAGCATTTTACAGTTTTTCTATGAAACTTTTAAAAATCATGCACTGGGGCTTCCTGGTGGCCCAGTGGGTAAGGACACTACCTTGCAGTGCAAGGGCGATAGTTCGATCCCTCCCCTGGGAAGATCCCACGTGCTGCAGAGTGGCTAGACCAATGTGTCCAACTACAGAGCTGGAACTCTGGAGCGCATGCGCCCAGAGACAGTGCTCTGCAGCGACAGAGGCCACTGCAATGGGAGGCCCACATGGGAAATGAATTGTGGTAAACTGCAAAAGCATATTACATAGAAATGTGAAGCACTGCAAATTACAAAAATGCGAATATGTTAAAACATAGTACACAAA
Organism: Tragulus kanchil; assembly: GCA_022376925.1. Classification (NCBI taxonomy): domain Eukaryota; kingdom Metazoa; phylum Chordata; class Mammalia; order Artiodactyla; family Tragulidae; genus Tragulus; species Tragulus kanchil. The sequence continues at coordinate 234,821,785 of JAIOJX010000004.1, read as the reverse complement.
ATGTGGATTTATGTTGTATAACAGGCAGAATTAATGTATAATGAAAAGTGATGTGTATTAAAGAAGGAGAAAAAAAACAGGCATGACTGCTACTAAATTCATTCCAAAATTTGAAACACAGGTGGAAACACATACGTAACCCTTCTTCTATGGAAAAAGAAATGTAGAACAAAAGTAAAAGTTCTAGGAAAAGGGGAAAAAATTAAAATAAAAATACCAGAAAGAAATTACCCTTCTATTTTGTTCAGTGCTTAACCTCTCCTGACTTCTAGGACTCAACTGAGTGAGAACCTAAAGGTACACACCTTGATTTTAATATTCTGAAAAAACATGTTTTCAGAATTTACATTAAAGACCTTGGGTAATGCGGTTTTATTCTTTACAGTGAGTTCCTTGCAAATGGTGTTTAAGGACTCTAATAACGAACAGTGACCTAATTCTGAACAGTTGAGAAAGAGGTGATGTCCCAGGTAACATCTCAAAGGGACAGAAAATGAAACAGCTATTTCCAATTATCACCCACCTTTGAGATATAACTGAATTTTCTTCACCATTCAAAGATCTAAGATGATAATTAGATGGTATGGTCTCTCTTTCTTTATGATAGACACCAAAGCCTATAGAGAGGACTGATTCAAACTTGTTGATTATTTTATTTTCAGGTATTAAAATGGCAAACTATTTTCTGAAATCACTTATCACACATCTGGCTTTGGTAGATTAAATAAATTATAAGCTCATTTGAATTTGTATGCATAAATTAGAAATGCTGATAGATGAGACTGTAGCCTCAAGAGCATTTTACAGTTTTTCTATGAAACTTTTTAAAAAATCATGCACTGGGGCTTCCTGGTGGCCCAGTGGGTAAGGACACTACCTTGCAGTGCAAGGGCGATAGTTCGATCCCTCCCCTGGGAAGATCCCACGTGCTGCAGAGTGGCTAGACCAATGTGTCCAACTACAGAGCTGGAACTCTGGAGCGCATGCGCCCAGAGACAGTGCTCTGCAGCGACAGAGGCCACTGCAATGGGAGGCCCACATGGGCCAAAGAACAAGGATGGATGAAAATAGATAAATGAAAGACAAATAGAAGTGCCTCCCCCCGCCCCCAAAAATCATGCATTGTAAATGAACGCTACTTTAAAACAATTGGCATTGAAATAGTTACCAGTAGAATCACTCTGACTGTAGATTTTCACCAGGATGTTTGCATTCTGTGTGCTAAGTTCATCCCTGTGTTAGTTACTCAATTGTGTCTAACTCTAGGGTTTTCTGTCCATGGAATTCTCCAGACAAGAATACAGGAATGGAAAGTCATTCCCTTCTCCAGGGTATCTTCCTGACCCAGGGATTGAACCTGGATTTCCCGCATTGCAGGCAGATTCTTTACTGTCTATGGACCCACTCTGACTATAATGATCTTGAAATGAAGGTATCCAAAGTTTTATAATTTTTAAACATATATCCAGTAAGAAAGTAATGAAAAAACAAATGAAATATTACAGAATAGTCATTGTATTTTATTAAAAATTAAAAAATGAATTCCATCCTATCTCATTTATAAAATATAAAACTTTTCAATAAATTTTTGAAAAAATAATGCTAAAATTTTACTCTAAATATGATATTTTACACTTAAATATTTCGATGCAATGAGGATGACTTTTGGGGTGTTTCACTTCTATTCATGTGATTGTGTAAAATAATATAATTGTTGGATGATTACTAAAAAGATTATAATTGCAGATAGAATTAAAACAGAAGTGCAAGATAAACACAACTAATATTTGTATAAAGGATCAAGTCCCATGAGAAAAGAAATAGCCACTTGAAAGAGAAATTTGGTATTTATGTTCCTTCAAAATCTGATAGACTTTTACATCCACTGATGATCCTATTCTCTTTACTTGGTAAGATTTTCCTTATGTGACTTTAAAAAAACCTCTTAGAAGCTTTTTATTCTTATAGAAATTAAAATTTATATTTGGCTGTGGTGGATACACTGCAACATCAAGATTTCAAAAGGCATGTTCAAGGGTATAGTCTCATCTCTTCATAGCTCTAATTTATATGTAAAAAATTTACATAAACCCCCATTTTAATTAATATCTGAGAGCTAGATATGTCATTTTCAAACAAAATATAGAAAGGAAAGATACTTTCTTATGACTAATCATCTTCTGATTGACTTTCTAGAAAAGCTGGCTTCCTTCCTCAAAATCTTATAGAAACTGACTTAGGCTCATGGCTTGAAATAGTTACCAGTAGAATCACTCTGACTGTAGATTTTCACCAGGATGTTTGCATTCTGTGTGCTAAGTTCATCCCTGTGTTAGTTACTCAATTGTGTCTAACTCTAGGGTTTTCTGTCCATGGAATTCTCCAGACAAGAATACAGGAATGGAAAGTCATTCCCTTCTCCAGGGTATCTTCCTGACCCAGGGATTGAACCTGGTTTTCCCCGCATTGCAGGCAGATTCTTTACTGTCTATGGACCCACTCTGACTATAATGATCTTGAAATGAAGGTATCCAAAGTTTTATAATTTTTAAACATATATCCAGTAAGAAAGTAATGAAAAAACAAATGAAATATTACAGAATAGTCATTGTATTTTATTAAAAATTAAAAAATGAATTCCATCCTATCTCATTTATAAAATATAAAACTTTTCAATAAATTTTTGAAAAAATAATGCTAAAATTTTACTCTAAATATGATATTTTACACTTAAATATTTCGATGCAATGAGGATGACTTTTGGGGTGTTTCACTTCTATTCATGTGATTGTGTAAAATAATATAATTGTTGGATGATTACTAAAAAGATTATAATTGCAGATAGAATTAAAACAGAAGTGCAAGATAAACACAACTAATATTTGTATAAAGGATCAAGTCCCATGAGAAAAGAAATAGCCACTTGAAAGAGAAATTTGGTATTTATGTTCCTTCAAAATCTGATAGACTTTTACATCCACTGATGATCCTATTCTCTTTACTTGGTAAGATTTTCCTTATGTGACTTTAAAAAAACCTCTTAGAAGCTTTTTATTCTTATAGAAATTAAAATTTATATTTGGCTGTGGTGGATACACTGCAACATCAAGATTTCAAAAGGCATGTTCAAGGGTATAGTCTCATCTCTTCATAGCTCTAATTTATATGTAAAAATTCACATAAACCCCCATTTTAATTAATATCTGAGAGCTAGATATGTCATTTTCAAACAAAATATAGAAAGGAAAGATACTTTCTTATGACTAATCATCTTCTGATTGACTTTCTAGAAAAGCTGGCTTCCTTCCTCAAAATCTTATAGAAACTGACTTAGGCTCATGGCTTAGGATAACTCAATCAGATCAATTGAAAATAATGGTTAATAAGACTCCACTCCTACCTCTGTTACCAAAGGGAATGTTTGGTTCTTCACCACATAAGAAGCTGATATGGTCACATCTTTTCACAGATCAACTTTTCCTATCAGGTCTGAAGAATTGACTCACTGGAAGGGATCCTGACCCTGGGAAGGACTAGGGGTGGAAAGAGAGGAGGTTTTGACAGCAGAGGATAAGATGGTTGGATGGCATTACCAATTTAATGGACATGAATTTGAAAAAACTCCTGAAGATAGTGGAGGACAGAGGAGCTTGTCATGCTTTAGTGTATGGGGTTGCGAAGAAGTGACTAAACATGGTGACATCTGCCACTTGTGACTCCATCATACAGATGCAACCACAAAGGAAAGAAAGCCAGCCCCTTGATAATAAAATGGCTGGTTCTTCCACTAAGTTCAAATTCTGACCTCTCAGGATGAAGCTGAAGCCAATACTCCAAGGAGTCACATTGTTAATGTATCCTGGTCCCAATCACATGAGGGAAGGAACCAGTACTTCTTAACAGTTGGTATAAAATTCCTTAGTTCACCAGCTGGATCCAGCACTTTACAAATCTTAGAATGTAATGAGGAAACTTGTTTATTTTTCCTTTTTCATGATCTGTCACATATCATGACATTCTCCTTAAGTAGTTTTGTGAAAATAATATCACAGACACTTAAACTGGAAAGTACACATTCAAGAAAAAATAAGAACATACTGATGTATTTAAAGTCATTTTACCAATTTGAATTAGCTGTAATTTCATTAATGAAAACTGTTTCCTAGATGCCTTACTATTCTGTCAATTCATCCTTAGAAATGATATATATTGATTCATGACTATATATGTTTTATTTACATATAGTATGTAGTGTTCACTATTGACCCTTCCTTGTCTTTATAATATAGACTTAGTTTCTGTTGAGCTAGGTCAGATATTTCCAACACTGACTTAAAGGCTTCATGGCTTATTATGTAAATTCACATAAACCCCATTTTAATTAATATCTGAGAGCTAGATATGTCATTTTCAAACAAAATATAGAAAGGAAAGATACTTTCTTATGACTAATCATCTTCTGATTGACTTTCTAGAAAAGCTGGCTTCCTTCCTCAAAATCTTATAGAAACTGACTTAGGCTCATGGCTTAGGATAACTCAATCAGATCAATTGAAAATAATGGTTAATAAGACTCCACTCCTACCTCTGTTACCAAAGGGAATGTTTGGTTCTTCACCACATAAGAAGCTGATATGGTCACATCTTTTCACAGATCAACTTTTCCTATCAGGTCTGAAGAATTGACTCACTGGAAGGGATCCTGACCCTGGGAAGGACTAGGGGTGGAAAGAGAGGAGGTTTTGACAGCAGAGGATAAGATGGTTGGATGGCATTACCAATTTAATGGACATGAATTTGAAAAAACTCCTGAAGATAGTGGAGGACAGAGGAGCTTGTCATGCTTTAGTGTATGGGGTTGCGAAGAAGTGACTAAACATGGTGACATCTGCCACTTGTGACTCCATCATACAGATGCAACCACAAAGGAAAGAAAGCCAGCCCCTTGATAATAAAATGGCTGGTTCTTCCACTAAGTTCAAATTCTGACCTCTCAGGATGAAGCTGAAGCCAATACTCCAAGGAGTCACATTGTTAATGTATCCTGGTCCCAATCACATGAGGGAAGGAACCAGTACTTCTTAACAGTTGGTATAAAATTCCTTAGTTCACCAGCTGGATCCAGCACTTTACAAATCTTAGAATGTAATGAGGAAACTTGTTTATTTTTCCTTTTTCATGATCTGTCACATATCATGACATTCTCCTTAAGTAGTTTTGTGAAAATAATATCACAGACACTTAAACTGGAAAGTACACATTCAAGAAAAAATAAGAACATACTGATGTATTTAAAGTCATTTTACCAATTTGAATTAGCTGTAATTTCATTAATGAAAACTGTTTCCTAGATGCCTTACTATTCTGTCAATTCATCCTTAGAAATGATATATATTGATTCATGACTATATATGTTTTATTTACATATAGTATGTAGTGTTCACTATTGACCCTTCCTTGTCTTTATAATATAGACTTAGTTTCTGTTGAGCTAGGTCAGATATTTCCAGAACACCTAGCTGAAAGAAAAATAAAATAGTTTTTTGCTGCCCAACGCTGTTTCATTATTCCAGACAACACTTTGTATTGATCCTCCGCTATTTATTTCTAATTTTGTTGCCACTGATTGAGTTGAGCTCTAAATCTTGTGATGGCTTACATGCTGTTAGGATGCTGCATTGCTACCAGAAGAACAGGGTAGCAGTGTTCTCATTTCAAACTCTAATTTGGTCTTATTTGCAGCAAATTAAAGTGCCTGATATAACATTTTAAACCTAAAAATGCCTTATTATACATCTTTCTTTACTCACCTTCACAGAAAACAGTGTACACAGTCAATAGCAATTTGTGCATTACATACCCAGCACAGAAATTACAAAACAGATAAACACAGAAAAATTTCAACAATCTACCAATATACATGTGTGCCTATATGGTCATATTTCAAATTTTCTATTTTTAAAAGTTATCAGAAAAGCAAAATGTGATATGAAACAGATTGAAAGACACACTAATCTAAAAGATTTCCTTCTATTCTAGACCCTGTACTCTCTCAGTAAAAGGCTGTGTATGCAGTGCATTTATTCATGGGAACATACTGTAAGGTACTGATTTCACATATTAAAAATTTTTAGAATATAAAAATTGAGGTAATGAAATTTATAAATAATTTAATGAGAAAGAAAAGGAATTTAGATGGAAGACAGATACAGGCTATTGCTATAAGCATTTGAGTAAGATTCCCTGCATAATAAATGGTATAGTTCTTTGCTTAGGGGAAGCACTGAGTTAACATTTAAAACCTTAAGCTGGATCCAGCACTTTACAAATCCTAGAATGTAATGAGGAAACTTGTTTATTTTTCCTTTTTCATGATCTGTCACATATCATGACATTCTCCTTAAGTAGTTTTGTGAAAATAATATCACAGACACTTAAACTGGAAAGTACACATTCAAGAAAAAATAAGAACATACTGATGTATTTAAAGTCATTTTACCAATTTGAATTAGCTGTAATTTCATTAATGAAAACTGTTTCCTAGATGCCTTACTATTCTGTCAATTCATCCTTAGAAATGATATATATTGATTCATGACTATATATGTTTTATTTACATATAGTATGTAGTGTTCACTATTGACCCTTCCTTGTCTTTATAATATAGACTTAGTTTCTGTTGAGCTAGGTCAGATATTTCCAGAACACCTAGCTGAAAGAAAAATAAAATAGTTTTTTGCTGCCCAACGCTGTTTCATTATTCCAGACAACACTTTGTATTGATCCTCCGCTATTTATTTCTAATTTTGTTGCCACTGATTGAGTTGAGCTCTAAATCTTGTGATGGCTTACATGCTGTTAGGATGCTGCATTGCTACCAGAAGAACAGGGTAGCAGTGTTCTCATTTCAAACTCTAATTTGGTCTTATTTGCAGCAAATTAAAGTGCCTGATATAACATTTTAAACCTAAAAATGCCTTATTATACATCTTTCTTTACTCACCTTCACAGAAAACAGTGTACACAGTCAATAGCAATTTGTGCATTACATACCCAGCACAGAAATTACAAAACAGATAAACACAGAAAAATTTCAACAATCTACCAATATACATGTGTGCCTATATGGTCATATTTCAAATTTTCTATTTTTAAAAGTTATCAGAAAAGCAAAATGTGATATGAAACAGATTGAAAGACACACTAATCTAAAAGATTTCCTTCTATTCTAGACCCTGTACTCTCTCAGTAAAAGGCTGTGTATGCAGTGCATTTATTCATGGGAACATACTGTAAGGTACTGATTTCACATATTAAAAATTTTTAGAATATAAAAATTGAGGTAATGAAATTTATAAATAATTTAATGAGAAAGAAAAGGAATTTAGATGGAAGACAGATACAGGCTATTGCTATAAGCATTTGAGTAAGATTCCCTGCATAATAAATGGTATAGTTCTTTGCTTAGGGGGAAGCTCAACACAAAAAGGAAAAGAATAGATTATAGAATTGTAGAAAACATAATTAAATACATATTATGAAAATCAGTTTTACATTTTACCTTCTGATGTGAAATATTACAAGCTCTGCATTGACTTTTTTTCTTTCAACCCCACTTCTTGTGTTACTTTTAAATAGCCTTATTAACCTTTTGTATAGCCTTTATTAAATGCTACTTCATTAAGGTTAGGAACCAGACCTCAGCCATTTTAACTTATGGAAACTAGCAAAATAATTACTATATATCAAATTTACTTCATTTAACAATCAAGAGTCTATTACTCTTTAAGGAAAAATAAACAAACATCAATGTTTGGTAAAATTTTTCTAGTTATATTCATTAAGTAGCTGAAGCAAAAAAATTATTCCACATTTATTACCTCAGAATAGAGACAAGCAAATGATTTTTGCCACAAAGGATAACACATAACATATGACTTTGAACAGGAGATGTCGTAGCATTTTAATGTTACACTCACATGGCTTTGGTTATCATGCCATATTATAGAAAATCTCACATTCACTTTAACCACCACTGCATTATCTTCAGTGCCCTATTGCCTGATTTCAACTGATCAAAATCTATGTGAATTTGCAAGCCAATTAGTAACCCCTAAGATGGAATGTAGGTAAAATTTAGAAGCTCAGAAATGCTGAATGACTATTTTGGGGGCATTTTATAAATACAATTAGAAATCCAGCTCTGGATATTGTCAGCAAGAGCAAAGTGGCTGAAATATGTGTGAAATTTGTAAGTGAACTGCGACAATGTAAACTGAGAAAAATTTGCCAGAATTCAGTGCAATAACTGCTTTTAAAATATACACTATGAATCTACATTTTGCATATGTTTTATATCTTAGATGAAGAGAAGACACAGTAATCTTATTTAACAAAAATATGTTCTTGAATATAACCTTGCAATATATCCATGTGACCCAGTTAAAGTCTATGATAATTTAGTCAAAAGTGAAAAGTGTTTAGTGTCAGAAATGAATACCCAAACATAGCTATAAGTCTAATATCTCCTAATGAGACTGATGCATTGTTACATTCAAAACTGAGACATTTTAGACTTTCATTTAAAATTTTTCGGCACACATATGTATTTTAAAATCAAAACACGTGTTGTTGTAATTCCCTATTCCTACAATATGTACATTTTCTAATACTAAAAGATCAAATTTTAGGCACATGTATGCTTCTACCAAAAGTAGAAATAAAATAAGCAGCAAACCTCAGTTATCTTGTTATAAAAAAATTGGGTTCTATCAATCTTAGAAATATTTCTATTTTATGAAAAACATGACATTTGTTTTGCTTAGATACATTAATGACTTCAATTTTAACATAATGCAGTATGTTCACAATATGACATATTATAAAGCAGTCTAATTTTCAAGTAAAGTTTACTTTTTATGTCTTAAAAATGTTTGAAAAATCATGTAATCATCCACTTTCCTCGCACACATGTCACACATGGGCTCAGAGTATTCTTCAAGGGACATGGCAAATTCCGTCACCACAGTCTTTCCTTTCTGCCCAGGACTTTTCAGCCTGCCTTTCCTGGTGCCCTGTCCTACAAATTTTAGACTGGCATACCCAGACCTCACAGTCCTATAAACCAGTTATTGCAATAAAATATATTTTATATATTTACTGTTATGATTTTGTTTCTCTGATAGAACCTTAGTTGACATAGAAATGCAAAAGCTTCGATGTTAAAAAGAAATGAATTTAGTGTAGTCAAGAAATTGAAATCAAGCATGAAGCTGGAGAACAGTGTGAAAAGAGAGAGGGCTAAGCAGGGGCTGATACATCATTTTGTTGAATCCACATGACGCTCTTGAAATATGACAATTTTAAAGAGGAAGAAAGGACACTTAGTGAAGTTGTATAATCTTAGTTTAAATGTCGGGTAAATGATAGAGAGCTGGAATTTGAAGCCAAGTTTTGTTTTCCCAGTTTATTTAACAAAAATATGTTCTTGAATATAACCTTGCAATATATCCATGTGACCCAGTTAAAGTCTATGATAATTTAGTCAAAAGTGAAAAGTGTTTAGTGTCAGAAATGAATACCCAAACATAGCTATAAGTCTAATATCTCCTAATGAGACTGATGCATTGTTACATTCAAAACTGAGACATTTTAGACTTTCATTTAAAATTTTTCGGCACACATATGTATTTTAAAATCAAAACACGTGTTGTTGTAATTCCCTATTCCTACAATATGTACATTTTCTAATACTAAAAGATCAAATTTTAGGCACATGTATGCTTCTACCAAAAGTAGAAATAAAATAAGCAGCAAACCTCAGTTATCTTGTTATAAAAAAATTGGGTTCTATCAATCTTAGAAATATTTCTATTTTATGAAAAACATGACATTTGTTTTGCTTAGATACATTAATGACTTCAATTTTAACATAATGCAGTATGTTCACAATATGACATATTATAAAGCAGTCTAATTTTCAAGTAAAGTTTACTTTTTATGTCTTAAAATGTTTGAAAAATCATGTAATCATCCACTTTCCTCGCACACATGTCACACATGGGCTCAGAGTATTCTTCAAGGGACATGGCAAATTCCGTCACCACAGTCTTTCCTTTCTGCCCAGGACTTTTCAGCCTGCCTTTCCTGGTGCCCTGTCCTACAAATTTTAGACTGGCATACCCAGACCTCACAGTCCTATAAACCAGTTATTGCAATAAAATATATTTTATATATTTACTGTTATGATTTTGTTTCTCTGATAGAACCTTAGTTGACATAGAAATGCAAAAGCTTCGATGTTAAAAAGAAATGAATTTAGTGTAGTCAAGAAATTGAAATCAAGCATGAAGCTGGAGAACAGTGTGAAAAGAGAGAGGGCTAAGCAGGGGCTGATACATCATTTTGTTGAATCCACATGACGCTCTTGAAATATGACAATTTTAAAGAGGAAGAAAGGACACTTAGTGAAGTTGTATAATCTTAGTTTAAATGTCGGGTAAATGATAGAGAGCTGGAATTTGAAGCCAAGTTTTGTTTTCTTTAAGCTCCACAGCTCATTGTTTTCCAGTTTACGTCGCTATCTTCTCATTCATATGTAGAGGAAATAACAACATATGTGTAGTTTGTTCATAAATGTAGTCTTAAAGTTAGTGTCCAAACCTGTAGGTTTCTCCTTCCCTATTTAAGGGTCATTTGTCACTCGACTATATTATTCCTATTATTTTTCACTTCTATCATTTATCAAACTGTTTTCCTACATATGACAAAGCTATAAACTTATGTGACCTCAGCATCCAAATTATTTTCTGTCCTCTCTTATATTTACTTGACAGTCTGAACACCAGTGAACCTACAAATCTATTCCTATTTTCAGCACCCTGAAATTGTCCTCACCAAGAACAATTCCACCTGTGAAATCTTAGTGTTTCCTCACTCCAAACACTTTCTTTCTAGCTATTGCACTGTTATTCAGCCTCATCAAAAGCCAAAATCCTTGCCATCTCTAAGGGTCACTAGTGCATTAATGCTTTCCCATTCTCATCTCTTTATATGCCTATGAGGCTTTACAAGGTACATTTTTTGTCTTGCTTTGTCTGAGCTTTAAGTCTTCTGTTCTGCCAGGTGGACATGATGTCAGGCCTGAAGCCACTTAAACACATGCACTCTCAGCTGTTGCTCCTGGGCAGCTGAACACTATTATAGACAAATTACCCAACTCAAGTCGAGACTGATCAGTAGAATTTTCTGCAGTGATGGAAATGTCCCGTATCTGTGAGGTCCAACAGAGTACACACTAGTCACTGGTAAGCAGTAGATACATGACTAGTGCAACTAAGGAACTGACTTATTAGGTAATTTAACATTTTAATTTAATATATTTACTGTTATGATTTTGTTTCTCTGATAGAACCTTAGTTGACATAGAAATGCAAAAGCTTCGATGTTAAAAAGAAATGAATTTAGTGTAGTCAAGAAATTGAAATCAAGCATGAAGCTGGAGAACAGTGTGAAAAGAGAGAGGGCTAAGCAGGGGCTGATACATCATTTTGTTGAATCCACATGACGCTCTTGAAATATGACAATTTTAAAGAGGAAGAAAGGACACTTAGTGAAGTTGTATAATCTTAGTTTAAATGTCGGGTAAATGATAGAGAGCTGGAATTTGAAGCCAAGTTTTGTTTTCTTTAAGCTCCACAGCTCATTGTTTTCCAGTTTACGTCGCTATCTTCTCATTCATATGTAGAGGAAATAACAACATATGTGTAGTTTGTTCATAAATGTAGTCTTAAAGTTAGTGTCCAAACCTGTAGGTTTCTCCTTCCCTATTTAAGGGTCATTTGTCACTCGACTATATTATTCCTATTATTTTTCACTTCTATCATTTATCAAACTGTTTTCCTACATATGACAAAGCTATAAACTTATGTGACCTCAGCATCCAAATTATTTTCTGTCCTCTCTTATATTTACTTGACAGTCTGAACACCAGTGAACCTACAAATCTATTCCTATTTTCAGCACCCTGAAATTGTCCTCACCAAGAACAATTCCACCTGTGAAATCTTAGTGTTTCCTCACTCCAAACACTTTCTTTCTAGCTATTGCACTGTTATTCAGCCTCATCAAAAGCCAAAATCCTTGCCATCTCTAAGGGTCACTAGTGCATTAATGCTTTCCCATTCTCATCTCTTTATATGCCTATGAGGCTTTACAAGGTACATTTTTTGTCTTGCTTTGTCTGAGCTTTAAGTCTTCTGTTCTGCCAGGTGGACATGATGTCAGGCCTGAAGCCACTTAAACACATGCACTCTCAGCTGTTGCTCCTGGGCAGCTGAACACTATTATAGACAAATTACCCAACTCAAGTCGAGACTGATCAGTAGAATTTTCTGCAGTGATGGAAATGTCCCGTATCTGTGAGGTCCAACAGAGTACACACTAGTCACTGGTAAGCAGTAGATACATGACTAGTGCAACTAAGGAACTGACTTATTAGGTAATTTAACATTTTAATTTAATACGTACTTATGGCCACTGTATGCTGTATTGGACAACAGAGCTCAGGATTGCTGTTATTATACATTTGTGGTTCCAATCTTAAATGTGCTTTAAGTAAAGCCCAGAAATCTTGTTATTCCCTTTCTGAGTTTTCTCTCTCAATCTTCCCAGCTGTAGCTCAGAGGTGGCCTTCCCTAAGTTCTTTAAATTTGATCTTCAATTTCTTCCTCATTTTCAGTAACTAATTTAGACTTTTTAATACAACAAATACTTAACTAAACTATTGCCACAAACAACATGAACTTACTTCACACACACCATCCAGTTTTATCTTTCTATCCAGTCACACTGTATAAAGTGTCCTAAATAGTCTCAAAAAAATAGTCTGTATATGGCTTGGGGCTCTTTGAACATTTCTCATTTCAGCTAGTTCCCTTTTCCTCTGTGTCTTTAGTATATTCCTTTACTCTAGATATTTCCCCTAATATTCTAATATGCTCAATTTTCCTGATAATCAACCAGAAAAACACTTTTTTTCACTCCAACCCATATTCCACCCTGACATTCTTTCTCTTTTTTAAATGCACCGTCAAAAACTGGCAAAATAAAACATGTGCTGCAGAAATCAATACTTTTCAATCCATGCACCTTTAAATTTTCGACAAAACTCCAAAACTTACCTTAAAAAGCTCCAAAACTTCTCATCTTCGCACTCTGCACTTCAGACCCTCCGTCCTCTGCTTGTACGTAAGCGTTTCCTCAGGGCTCTTTTATTAGCTCGCTCCAGTTGACGCTCAGCTTTCTCGTGCAGTGTTAAAGCATGATTTCCAGCTGAGGAAGAGAGGCAGACTTGCATCCCAGGTGTGGGGAGTGCACTCATGAGATATCTGCCTCAGCTGCCGAGAATCGCCTGCGTAAGGTCCTGTCCTAGGCGGACCTACAGAGCTCCCCACCAGGTGGATCTGAGGCTTGATTAGGCCTCCATCACAGTGCAGCTGCTGCTTCTACACAATCCTACTTCCTTCACAGTTACAAGATAAAATAGAAGAGAAAAAAACACATTTTAAATAACACTAAAGCTATATGATGCCAAAGAATCAATATTTTAAAACCGTGCCAGCTTTGTCTTCTTTCATCACTGTGTTACAGTTTTCTGAGTATAGGTTTTTTTGCTTTAGGTAGTTTGATTCTTGATATTTTATTCCTTTGGTTGCAATGGTACATGGGATTGTTATCTTTCTGATCTTTCATTGTTAGCAAGTGATTTCTGTGCATTAATTTTATATTCTGCAGCTATATCAAATTCATTGATTAGAATCTATAGTTTTTCTTGTGACATTATTGGGATTTTCTATGTATAGTATCATATCATCTGTGAACAGTGATAGTTTTACTTCCTTTTTTCCAATTAAGACTGTCATACAGAGTCAGTCATAAAAAAGAAAAGCAAATATTGGGTATATATGTGGAATCTAGAAAAATGGTACAGATGAACCTATTTGCAAAGCAGAAATAGAGACACATATGTAGTGAAAAAATGTATGGACACCAAAGGGAGGAAAGGGGAGTGGAATGAATCGGGAGACTAGGATTAGCATGTATACAGTGTGTGCTGAGTCTCTCCTGTTGTGTCCAGCTCTGCGACCCTATGGACTGTAGCCTGAGAGGTTTTTCTGTCCATGGATTTCTCCTGGCAAGAACATAGGAGTGAGATTCCATGGTCCTTCAGGGGATCTCCCCGACCCAGGGGATCAAACTCCCATTTTTTGTATCTCCTGCACTGCAGTTGGATTCTTGACCACTGAGCCACTGGGGAAACCCATGCATACACTGCTATGTATAAAATAGATAACTAAACGAGAACCTATTCTATAGCACAGGGAATGCTACCCAATGGTCTGTGTGACCTGAATGCAAAGACAATGTAGAAGAGAGGAGAATATATGTGTACATATAGCTGATTTACTGTGCTGTGCAGCAGAACCTGATACAACATTATAAAGCAACTGGACTCCAATATATTTCATGTGTTTCAAAAAAATAGCCTGATTAGGCCTCCATCACAGTGCAGTGCTGCTTCTACACAATCCTACTTCCTTCACAGTTACAAGATAAAATAGAAGAGAAAAAAACACATTTTAAATAACACTAAAGCTATATGATGCCAAAGAATCAATATTTTAAAACCGTGCCAGCTTTGTCTTCTTTCATCACTGTGTTACAGTTTTCTGAGTATAGGTTTTTTTGCTTTAGGTAGTTTGATTCTTGATATTTTATTCCTTTGGTTGCAATGGTACATGGGATTGTTATCTTTCTGATCTTTCATTGTTAGCAAGTGATTTCTGTGCATTAATTTTATATTCTGCAGCTATATCAAATTCATTGATTAGAATCTATAGTTTTTCTTGTGACATTATTGGGATTTTCTATGTATAGTATCATATCATCTGTGAACAGTGATAGTTTTACTTCCTTTTTTCCAATTAAGACTGTCATACAGAGTCAGTCATAAAAAAGAAAAGCAAATATTGGGTATATATGTGGAATCTAGAAAAATGGTACAGATGAACCTATTTGCAAAGCAGAAATAGAGACACATATGTAGTGAAAAAATGTATGGACACCAAAGGGAGGAAAGGGGAGTGGAATGAATCGGGAGACTAGGATTAGCATGTATACAGTGTGTGCTGAGTCTCTCCTGTTGTGTCCAGCTCTGCGACCCTATGGACTGTAGCCTGAGAGGTTTTTCTGTCCATGGATTTCTCCTGGCAAGAACATAGGAGTGAGATTCCATGGTCCTTCAGGGGATCTCCCCGACCCAGGGGATCAAACTCCCATTTTTTGTATCTCCTGCACTGCAGTTGGATTCTTGACCACTGAGCCACTGGGGAAACCCATGCATACACTGCTATGTATAAAATAGATAACTAAACGAGAACCTATTCTATAGCACAGGGAATGCTACCCAATGGTCTGTGTGACCTGAATGCAAAGACAATGTAGAAGAGAGGAGAATATATGTGTACATATAGCTGATTTACTGTGCTGTGCAGCAGAACCTGATACAACATTATAAAGCAACTGGACTCCAATAATTTTTTAATGTTTAACATCTGTAAGGAAAATATTACTGAAAGGTTTATGAGTGTATTCGAACAAATGGAAAGTCAACCTCTGTTCACAAAGAGGTTTACTGAACATCTTAGAGGTGTAAAGATGTATCTGATAAATTTATTCTTCTGATATATCTAATCATCTCTGGTAATAGATACATCATATCTTATCCCAGAAACAACAAATACAAAAGTACAGCTTACTTAATAAAATATATGAATCTATCAAAAGGAACACAATCTCAAGACAAAAATATCTTGCTTCACTGATTATGTATTTGTATATATAATCTAACCTGAAGACAATTATCAACAACCAATATTGGGATTTTCTAGAAGAATAAATGTTAGTAATAAAACACCTATGAAAAAATAAACACTCAAGAAATTAATAAATTCCTAAAAAAGAGAGAGAACCATAGCAGGTACATGACAGTCTAGGCCTTACAACATGTGGCTATGCTATTGATTTGTTTGCTGAAGCTTCAATACTTAGGCCACCTGATGCAAAGAACTGACTTCTTGGGAAAGACCCTGAGGCTAGGAAAGATTGAAGGCAGGAGGAGAAGGGGATGACAGAGGATGAGATGGTTGGATGGCATCACCAACTCAATGGACATGAGTTTGAGCAAGCTCTGAGAGATGAAGAACAGGGAAGCCTGATGTGCTGGAGTGATAACAAAGAGTCAGGCATGACTGAGTACCTGAACAATGAAATTGATTTGTATCTTGACCTCATATCCTAGGTTAACATGTTTATAAATGTGTTAGCATTTGCAGATAATTTGGAATTAATTATATAAAAAAGATCTGTGAATGAATAATTTAAATTTTCTTTACAATCTGCATTAACTCCTTTTTTCCCTCTCATTTCACTGGCTTGAATTTCCAATAGGATACTGAATAGCAGTGGTAACAGTGAACATTCTTGTCTTCTTCCTGAATTTAGGAGAAAAGGATATTCTTTATCATGTTAAAGTCATTCTCTTGTTTCCTAAGGATATTTGCATTAATGAGTGGAATTTTTTCAAATGTTTTTTCTTCATTAATTGAGCTAAGTAACATGGCATTCCTTAGTCTATTAATATGGATAATTAAGTTGATTTTTTAATTTTCATTTATCTTAAATGAAAAAATGATAATAAAAGGTATGATTCACAAAGATAGACATCATAATCTATTAGACACCCCTTATAATAAACAAAAATACCTAAAGCAAAAATCAGAAGAAATATAAGGGTAAAGAAAAATTATCTTGTTTTACATTCCTGGGATGACTCCTTCTTAGTGGTGATGTCTTTTCCTTTATATATGTTACTGAACTTAATACATTATTATTTTGGTGAGGATTTTTACATCTATTTTCATCAGGTAAATTGGCCTGTAGCTTCCTTTTATTCTAAGGATTCTGCCTGGTTTTAGTATTAGGAAAATATTGGCATTTTAGAGTGAGTTGAGAATCGTTTACGTTCCTTTTATTTCTGGAAGATACTGTTTAGAATTGGTATAATCTCTTCCTTCAACTCACTGCAATGAGTTTCTACAAGTACCTTAAAGTAGCAAATTTTATTGTTTTTCTCTCAGCAGATGAAATGTTTTATTTTGATTGGGTGAAAGAGGTGGTGGAATCTGGGGAAAATTTCAGGAGTTAATGCTGTTCTACTTCCCCAACCAGCACCAGGAAAATAACTTTCTTGGATTTGCTCAGCCTTGTTATTGTAATCTCCTGATTGAGTTCAAGGTAGGAGAATCTGCAAAAGGTTGTGAATCCCTCATGACTTTAGCCCAAGTGGGTTTCTTTCCTACACTGAGTCTAAGCCCATACTTGATTTTTAGCAATTTATTTACAATTTTTAACTTGTATTTCTTATCCATTCAAATACACAAATGAGAGAGTTCTGTTTCTTGCTCCAGGTGGCTCTCTTTCCAAAAGTTTCAGATTACTTAATTGCCCTGAAATTTTAATTCTGTGATGGGTTCAAGTAAAGTAATTATTGTGCCCTGTATCCAGATTTACTAATATCATGTGCATGAGGGTAATCCTCTTTCAGCTTTCTACATCTTTGAGCTGAAACCACACAGACTCTTTTTAAAGAAAATAAATCTGGCCTTTAAATTTGTCTTGACAATTTATTTAAAGAAATATGTTAAGAACCCACTACAATCACCAACACAATCTCCATGTGAATATTTTTTGCTACTCTGATTAATCATTTACAAAAATCACCAAATTGAGCTTCCCCTTAATATTGAACTAGGATTTTTCAACCTATTAAATTGGAAGCTAACTGAAAGAACCAAATTTTGTTTTTAAAAATATTTT
Source organism: Tragulus kanchil (assembly GCA_022376925.1). Lineage (NCBI taxonomy): Eukaryota > Metazoa > Chordata > Mammalia > Artiodactyla > Tragulidae > Tragulus > Tragulus kanchil. The sequence goes on along the minus strand of JAIOJX010000004.1, from coordinate 234,803,848 downwards.
TATTTTAATATTTATATTTTAATATTCTGTAAGACATTATACATGTTTGTGTACAAGTTCAGAAACCCTGAATGTTAAAACCTGATTATGGACATTAGAATAAGCTTTGCTTCTTAGAAACAAATCTTTCATTAAACATGTAATTTTCTTATTTATGTACTTTCTGATATCTTCTTGGAATGATTTATAAAAATCAAGAACAGCCTACTACATGTCTAACTGTTTTCATTCACATACATTACCATAGTGTGAAGAAGGTTTTGAGACATTAATCTATTATTTATATCTACATCATATCATATTACATTATAGTATATTATATTAGCATTTTTATTCTCCAAATTCATGAATTTAAGTGACAAGCTAGCAAAAATAGCTCATGATTCTTTTCTTCCTTTTTTTTTTTTCTCATAAAGCCAAAACTTTTGTCTAGGAAAAGGTATGTGAGTGCATACTATGACTCGTTTCAGTCTCATCCAACTCAGTGAGACCCCAAAGACTGTAGCCCACCAGGCCCCTCGGTCCATGGGATTCTTCAGGCTAGAGTGGGTTGCTAGTTCCTCTTCCAGGAGATTTTCCTGACCCAGGTATTGAACCCACTTCTCTTATGTTTCCTGCATTGGCAGGCAGGTTCATTACCACTAGTACTGCCTGGGAAGAGTATCTATAGCTCTTTTTACATCTATCTATCTACCTATTTATATCTATCTGCATATCACCTGTCTATTGTTATGAATAGGCATGGCGAGTGTAGGTTAAATCCTGAATTAGATGACTCCTCAGTCTGAATTTGGAGATGGCAAGGAAGCTATGGAGCAAGCAGAATTATGAGCTGAAACCACACAGACTCTTTTTAAAGAAAATAAATCTGGCCTTTAAATTTGTCTTGACAATTTATTTAAAGAAATATGTTAAGAACCCACTACAATCACCAACACAATCTCCATGTGAATATTTTTTGCTACTCTGATTAATCATTTACAAAAATCACCAAATTGAGCTTCCCCTTAATATTGAACTAGGATTTTTCAACCTATTAAATTGGAAGCTAACTGAAAGAACCAAATTTTGTTTTTAAAAATATTTTTATTTTAATATTTATATTTTAATATTCTGTAAGACATTATACATGTTTGTGTACAAGTTCAGAAACCCTGAATGTTAAAACCTGATTATGGACATTAGAATAAGCTTTGCTTCTTAGAAACAAATCTTTCATTAAACATGTAATTTTCTTATTTATGTACTTTCTGATATCTTCTTGGAATGATTTATAAAAATCAAGAACAGCCTACTACATGTCTAACTGTTTTCATTCACATACATTACCATAGTGTGAAGAAGGTTTTGAGACATTAATCTATTATTTATATCTACATCATATCATATTACATTATAGTATATTATATTAGCATTTTTATTCTCCAAATTCATGAATTTAAGTGACAAGCTAGCAAAAATAGCTCATGATTCTTTTCTTCCTTTTTTTTTTTTCTCATAAAGCCAAAACTTTTGTCTAGGAAAAGGTATGTGAGTGCATACTATGACTCGTTTCAGTCTCATCCAACTCAGTGAGACCCCAAAGACTGTAGCCCACCAGGCCCCTCGGTCCATGGGATTCTTCAGGCTAGAGTGGGTTGCTAGTTCCTCTTCCAGGAGATTTTCCTGACCCAGGTATTGAACCCACTTCTCTTATGTTTCCTGCATTGGCAGGCAGGTTCATTACCACTAGTACTGCCTGGGAAGAGTATCTATAGCTCTTTTTACATCTATCTATCTACCTATTTATATCTATCTGCATATCACCTGTCTATTGTTATGAATAGGCATGGCGAGTGTAGGTTAAATCCTGAATTAGATGACTCCTCAGTCTGAATTTGGAGATGGCAAGGAAGCTATGGAGCAAGCAGAATTATGAGCTGAAAAGTTGGGTGAAGAAAGAATGAAGGAAAATTAACTATGCTTCCCGTAAGTGCTAAGTGAATTCAGTCACCTTGCAAAGACGGAGTTTCACAATGCCAGTGAATTGAAAAAGTACAAAAAGAAATGATGCATCTTTTAACACTAGACAGAACCATAGGTGGTCTTGTGAAGTTTTCTCTGTGGTCACTTTTGAAACAGAGGCCTTAGATGGGTGCTGGATCTGAACATTCATGTTGACTGTGGTCTGTTTCAAATGATGTCTTCTATAGACAAATGGTCTTTGCCCATGTTTTATCTCTCTGAAATGTCTCTCTGAAAACTGGTACCAGCCTGCCAGAGGAACCCGGAGACTTTAAGGTTATACAATTGAGAAAGTGTCCAAAATAGTTATTACTTTGAATTTAATAGAATACAGTTTCTACATTTATGTTCACATGGTTCATATGAGGTGACTCATTCTGGACTACTAAAATCCCAGTGCTTTGATTGACTCTCTATGGGAAGACTAAGATATATTTACAAATGACTAAACGTTATGTTTCTCAGAAGACTGGAAAGATGGGAGCTCAAAATTAAAATTAATTTGAGTTTTAGGAAACTGAGTTACAATTCTTGCTCCTGTGTTTTAATATACTGTTCATTTAAAATAAAATTTATTTTAGTTTATATTATTCAGTTAATTTTTATTTTTCCATAATTATTTATTCCCATAGCAAAAATAGCTCATGATTCTTTTCTTCCTTTTTTTTTCTCATAAAGCCAAAACTTTTGTCTAGGTATGTGAGTGCATACTATGACTCGTTTCAGTCTCATCCAACTCAGTGAGACCCCAAAGACTGTAGCCCACCAGGCCCCTCGGTCCATGGGATTCTTCAGGCTAGAGTGGGTTGCTAGTTCCTCTTCCAGGAGATTTTCCTGACCCAGGTATTGAACCCACTTCTCTTATGTTTCCTGCATTGGCAGGCAGGTTCATTACCACTAGTACTGCCTGGGAAGAGTATCTATAGCTCTTTTTACATCTATCTATCTACCTATTTATATCTATCTGCATATCACCTGTCTATTGTTATGAATAGGCATGGCGAGTGTAGGTTAAATCCTGAATTAGATGACTCCTCAGTCTGAATTTGGAGATGGCAAGGAAGCTATGGAGCAAGCAGAATTATGAGCTGAAAAGTTGGGTGAAGAAAGAATGAAGGAAAATTAACTATGCTTCCCGTAAGTGCTAAGTGAATTCAGTCACCTTGCAAAGACGGAGTTTCACAATGCCAGTGAATTGAAAAAGTACAAAAAGAAATGATGCATCTTTTAACACTAGACAGAACCATAGGTGGTCTTGTGAAGTTTTCTCTGTGGTCACTTTTGAAACAGAGGCCTTAGATGGGTGCTGGATCTGAACATTCATGTTGACTGTGGTCTGTTTCAAATGATGTCTTCTATAGACAAATGGTCTTTGCCCATGTTTTATCTCTCTGAAATGTCTCTCTGAAAACTGGTACCAGCCTGCCAGAGGAACCCGGAGACTTTAAGGTTATACAATTGAGAAAGTGTCCAAAATAGTTATTACTTTGAATTTAATAGAATACAGTTTCTACATTTATGTTCACATGGTTCATATGAGGTGACTCATTCTGGACTACTAAAATCCCAGTGCTTTGATTGACTCTCTATGGGAAGACTAAGATATATTTACAAATGACTAAACGTTATGTTTCTCAGAAGACTGGAAAGATGGGAGCTCAAAATTAAAATTAATTTGAGTTTTAGGAAACTGAGTTACAATTCTTGCTCCTGTGTTTTAATATACTGTTCATTTAAAATAAAATTTATTTTAGTTTATATTATTCAGTTAATTAATTTTTCTATATTTTTTCCCTATAGGATTTCCATCTTTATTCCAAACTGACATTTTAAGAGAACTTAAAGAGAATAAAAGAGAAATCAAGTATTTGTCACTTTCCCAGTGGTATTGCCTAGTTTCTCATTATTCATATTACTCTACTAAAGCATTTTAACATTTTTCTAAAATTCTTACAGTGACAGAAATAGTTTCTGCAAGGTTGTCATTGTTTTTCCTAACATAGATTGATAGCAATGTTTTTATTAATCCTCACATTTTTTAAATGAGCATTATTTTTATATTTTGTAATGCATGCACCTTAACTGGCAGTTTGAAATACTAATGTTAATAATTGGTGGTTGATTTGTGCTTTTATGGCTAAAGCAAACATCAGAAGAATATAGGGAATCAAACAACTTAAGCATATTATTTATAAATAATTCTCAAAATTCTGGTTTCCAACAAAGTAAAAATATAGGTCTTGGTTGAAAAGTCATTTATATTAATGTCAAATATTTTATTTCTTCTGTATATATGTCTTAATTAGAACGGTTTGCTAATAGTTGTTTACATGATGATAAAGAAATAATAGGGCTTTGATGTATTATTCTTTGAAGTGTTGGTGTTTTTAAAAATTTCTTTAAAACATTGGGGGCACCATAACTAAATGTTGAGGGCATATAAAACTTTCAATGCTACATACCATGTATTTCTCCCCCACTTCTGTATCCTGATTTTCACTAGTTTTTCAATTGTATGATCATATACCAAACTGTTTTTTCTCATTTTTTTTTTAATGTTATTCACTTTTGGCTGTGTTAGGTCTTTGATGCTACTTGGGCTATTCTATAGTGCAGGCTTCCCCTTGCAGTGGCTTCTCTTGTTGCTGAGCACAGGCTCTGGGGCACGCAGGCTTTAGTAATTGCAGCAGGTGGATGCTAGAGCACAGGCTCAGGTAATTTTTTCACACAGGCTCAATTGCCCTATGGTAGGTGGAATCTTTCCAGATTAAAGACTGAACCTTTTTTTTTTCTTGCTCCTGTGTTTTAATATACTGTTCATTTAAAATAAAATTTATTTTAGTTTATATTATTCAGTTAATTAATTTTTCTATATTTTTTCCCTATAGGATTTCCATCTTTATTCCAAACTGACATTTTAAGAGAACTTAAAGAGAATAAAAGAGAAATCAAGTATTTGTCACTTTCCCAGTGGTATTGCCTAGTTTCTCATTATTCATATTACTCTACTAAAGCATTTTAACATTTTTCTAAAATTCTTACAGTGACAGAAATAGTTTCTGCAAGGTTGTCATTGTTTTTCCTAACATAGATTGATAGCAATGTTTTTATTAATCCTCACATTTTTTAAATGAGCATTATTTTTATATTTTGTAATGCATGCACCTTAACTGGCAGTTTGAAATACTAATGTTAATAATTGGTGGTTGATTTGTGCTTTTATGGCTAAAGCAAACATCAGAAGAATATAGGGAATCAAACAACTTAAGCATATTATTTATAAATAATTCTCAAAATTCTGGTTTCCAACAAAGTAAAAATATAGGTCTTGGTTGAAAAGTCATTTATATTAATGTCAAATATTTTATTTCTTCTGTATATATGTCTTAATTAGAACGGTTTGCTAATAGTTGTTTACATGATGATAAAGAAATAATAGGGCTTTGATGTATTATTCTTTGAAGTGTTGGTGTTTTTAAAAATTTCTTTAAAACATTGGGGGCACCATAACTAAATGTTGAGGGCATATAAAACTTTCAATGCTACATACCATGTATTTCTCCCCCACTTCTGTATCCTGATTTTCACTAGTTTTTCAATTGTATGATCATATACCAAACTGTTTTTTCTCATTTTTTTTTTAATGTTATTCACTTTTGGCTGTGTTAGGTCTTTGATGCTACTTGGGCTATTCTATAGTGCAGGCTTCCCCTTGCAGTGGCTTCTCTTGTTGCTGAGCACAGGCTCTGGGGCACGCAGGCTTTAGTAATTGCAGCAGGTGGATGCTAGAGCACAGGCTCAGGTAATTTTTTCACACAGGCTCAATTGCCCTATGGTAGGTGGAATCTTTCCAGATTAAAGACTGAACCTTTGTCTCCTGCACTGGCCACTTAGCCACCAGGGAAGGCCTCGTGGGAACTCGTGTATCACAGAGCTAATCCTTTCTAAGTGTACAATTTAGCATTTCTTTGAAAAACACATTCACAGTTATGCAGCCATCACCTATAATATTAAAACATCTTTCATCACTCTCTTCCTAGAACAACCATTTGTCTACTTTCAGTCTGCGGCACTAGTGGTAAAGAACCTGCCTGCCAATGCAGGAGACATAAGAGGTGTGATTTCGATTCCTGGATCAGGAAAATCCCTTGGAGAAGGAAATGGCGACCTAGTCTAGTATTCTTGTCTCAAGAAGCCCATGAACAGAGGAGCCTGGTGGGCTGTGGGCCATAGGATTGGAAACAGCAGGACATGACTGAAGCAACTTGGCAGTAGCCCTAGTCTGCATACAATATTTGATTTTTTATGATTGACTTTTTAAAATTAGCATAATGTTTTACAGGTTAATTTATGTTGCAGCAGGTATCAATACTTCACCACCCAACCCTTGTCATCTTGGGAATCATGGTCTAAATATTGACACTCAAAAGAGGACATAGTCAAATATGTGAACAAGTTCATCTTCAGTATCAGAGGCACAACACAGCTAAAATGTAATCCCAAGAAGCACCTGTGTTGTTAGTTAAGCAGTGGTCCTCCCACAGTGTTGTACTCATCATTTCCTTGAGTTCTTAATTTTGGGGGTTGGGTTTGGGGAGATGGGCTGTAGGTTGGAACCACTGTAGTAGTATTTTGCATTATTGTCACTTATATTACTTGTAATAGTTTTCCATCTAAAGAATAATTGTTCTTTGGATATCATGGAATATATACTTAAATGTGTGCATATCTATGATCTCTGTCAGTTTTATAGTTGTATTCATTACCTTCTTGTCTTCACTTTATATTTCTCTATCTTTAGCATCAACTATAAAATGAATCTACTTATATCAGAAGTTGTTTCCATGCTACAGTGAAAAAAAGTTTTCATTTAGTCTTTAAACTTGTACTTTGTGTCAACTATGTGTCATGGATGGAGTGAAATTCCATACAATATCTGGGGATATTCTGATGAGTGAAATATAGTCCCTGACTTCCTCAGAACCAGAGTTTTCTGAAGGAGATATACATGTAAACTAATCATTTTAGCAGTGCAATAACTGCCATAATAAACAATTGACAAGCCTTGATAGGCAACCATTGTCAAGGATAGTATTGAATTGTGCTTTGAAGGATAAGTAGAGTTTTGCTAAGAGTTTGCAGAGAAAAAAAAAAAAACACACACTGTACATAGATAAAATGAAATAAGCATGGAGACAGATTGTGAGAACGTGAAGTCTATGTCTGAATTATGTCCCAGGCTCCTAGAAGACTGACACAATACTTTAAAAAGAATGTTAGAGAAGGAAGATAATCCTATTAAACTTCTGCTGAAACTTGCCCAGAGGTACATTCATTAAATCTGTCCTTTCAAGTCTTCAGGTTTGACTATAGTTGAAGCAGCTTTCATTGCTACCTTCTCTGCTCTGGCTCCCGAATATAGGCATTCTATGAATTTTTCAGAGCTGCCTTTTTTGGCTTTTCCCATATAAACATGCTTGCTTTGCTACATTGTAAATGCTCCTATTATACTAGGCTCCAAAATAAGTCTTGGGAATCATGGTCTAAATATTGACACTCAAAAGAGGACATAGTCAAATATGTGAACAAGTTCATCTTCAGTATCAGAGGCACAACACAGCTAAAATGTAATCCCAAGAAGCACCTGTGTTGTTAGTTAAGCAGTGGTCCTCCCACAGTGTTGTACTCATCATTTCCTTGAGTTCTTAATTTTGGGGGTTGGGTTTGGGGAGATGGGCTGTAGGTTGGAACCACTGTAGTAGTATTTTGCATTATTGTCACTTATATTACTTGTAATAGTTTTCCATCTAAAGAATAATTGTTCTTTGGATATCATGGAATATATACTTAAATGTGTGCATATCTATGATCTCTGTCAGTTTTATAGTTGTATTCATTACCTTCTTGTCTTCACTTTATATTTCTCTATCTTTAGCATCAACTATAAAATGAATCTACTTATATCAGAAGTTGTTTCCATGCTACAGTGAAAAAAAGTTTTCATTTAGTCTTTAAACTTGTACTTTGTGTCAACTATGTGTCATGGATGGAGTGAAATTCCATACAATATCTGGGGATATTCTGATGAGTGAAATATAGTCCCTGACTTCCTCAGAACCAGAGTTTTCTGAAGGAGATATACATGTAAACTAATCATTTTAGCAGTGCAATAACTGCCATAATAAACAATTGACAAGCCTTGATAGGCAACCATTGTCAAGGATAGTATTGAATTGTGCTTTGAAGGATAAGTAGAGTTTTGCTAAGAGTTTGCAGAGAAAAAAAAAAAAACACACACTGTACATAGATAAAATGAAATAAGCATGGAGACAGATTGTGAGAACGTGAAGTCTATGTCTGAATTATGTCCCAGGCTCCTAGAAGACTGACACAATACTTTAAAAAGAATGTTAGAGAAGGAAGATAATCCTATTAAACTTCTGCTGAAACTTGCCCAGAGGTACATTCATTAAATCTGTCCTTTCAAGTCTTCAGGTTTGACTATAGTTGAAGCAGCTTTCATTGCTACCTTCTCTGCTCTGGCTCCCGAATATAGGCATTCTATGAATTTTTTTCAGAGCTGCTCTTGATATTTCTGGAGTCTATTTTCCACAATATAAACATGCTTGCTTTGCTACATTGTAAATGCTCCTATTATACTAGGCTCCAAAATAAGTATTTACATTCATTATTTCAGTGAGTTGTTAGTCCAATGTTGGTCTGGCTACATTAGACCTCTGTGGAAGCTCAAAGAAAAGCAGAACTATTCCTTTCTAATTTTGTGCTAAACACACATTTCATTTATTACCCATGTTCAAGGTACTAATATTTTCTTCATTAGATTTTATGGACTGTAGCCCACTAGGCTCCTCTGTCCATGGAATTATCCAGGTAAGAATATTGAAGCAGCCAATCCCTTCTCCAGGGGATCCTCCTGAACTAGGGATTGAACCTGAGTCTCCTGCATTACAGGCAGATTCTTTACCATCTGAGCCATGAGGGAGGCCCCATATTGAAAAAATTTGGGGGACATTTAAATATAGACTAGGGAGTAGTTTATGATTAGTGATTAAGATTGACTTAATCATAAAAGACTTATTGTATCATTTCTGTCCCTGCTAAGTATAGGCTAGTGATCTATGTAGCAGTAAGAAGACCTAAGAGCCACTGGAATTGACTCAACACTGCCCATATGTAATATAATGTATTACATTTTGATCAGTCACAGATTCCTGCCATGTCTTTCCTCCTCCTCCCTCCTTTCCCTGATTTTATTCCTTTTATTCCCCAAGGACAATTTGAGAGCCAAATATGGAGATGGAGAGTTTAGAAGGACAGAATTAGTGCATTCTAGGTATGTGTAACAGAACCTTATATATTCTAATGTGAAAATCAGTATTTTTGCTTTTCAAAAATTTTCATTGCTGTTATGGAATGATTCAGATTTTCACAGTAGCATTGCCACATAGTCACTTCACCTGCAGAATGTGTCCATTTTCCATGGTAAAACTATTGTGACTATCCCTTGTATTTGAGAAAAATTAAATGTTTGCTTGTTGGTGGACTTCTCAATTGTTATCAACATCTATTTTATTGCCCAAAAGTCCATAGTGGAAAAAAAGGAGTTCTGTTTATAGATGGATAAAGAAGTAGCAAAATGAGTGGGAAACTATGCATGGTTGCTTGTGAATTGGGCTCTACAATGTGAAGACTTGAGGCTGGAAGAGTTGTAAAAGGACATGTGGTGATGGGAATTTCTAGAAATATTTTGAGGAGTTACACTGGGTAGAGGTTCTCACATGACTAGTTCTCATCCCTCAAGTCTTTACCCTGGCTGTCAGCCAGCTTATCATGCCACCTACCTCAAAGTAAAATTCCATTCCTTTGGCCACCAAAGTCACAACTCTGACTGCCCAGCAAGAGGGATGCCCACCAGTTCACCTGAATCTTGCTCAGTATCCATCTGACTACTCTAATTCTTGCCTTACAACTGCTTAATAAAACAGATAAACCCCAAGGAACTCCTGGACTTCTACAGAATGTTGGGGAGGAACTTTTTCCTGATCTCAGAGGTTTACAATGGAACAGACTCAAGACTCCAAAGTTGGGACGTTATTTATACCATTGTATAACTAGTGTCAGTGTCACAATGCTGATACTTCCTTGGGCTACCTTGGATATCATACAACAGAAATGGTAGGAAAGTCATTTTTTCATCTGAGGCACTTGGGGTTAGAATTCAGAAAATACTAAAATGACAAAAAAGGCAGGAAAAATTTTTGTTTTACTAATTCACAGGCACTAGGGCTACCATTAGGATCCAAAACATAATTTTTAAAATAGCTAATATTTTTCTCTGGATCTTTCAGTCTTAGCACCTTCTCACAGTTCTCTCTTAAAGAGTATCTGTAATATCAACTTGCCTTGAAGATTAAGTAATGTAAAACACATAGTCTCTAACATACTATTTCAATGCATGGTAGCTTTTCTACTAATTATATAATTATTATATAGTGGCATGCACGTTCAGTCATGCTACTATGGACTGTAGCCTGCCATGGAATTTTCTAGGCAAGAATACTGGAGCTGCTTGCCATTTCCTACTCCAGGGAATCTTCCTGACCCAGGGATAGAATCCATGTTTCTTGCATCTCATGTATTAGTTAGGCAGATTCTTTACCACTGTACCAGCTGGGATTACTACAAGTATTATATAATAACTACTAAATAATGAGTACTGTGGTAATAGATTTTATCCAATTTCCAGTGTTTATCAGGTCATTCTCTTTCATTATTGCCATTTCTAAGTATGTCTTTCACTCTTTATACTGATAATTAGAAGTAGTGCTCTAGATGATAAACTTTTTTACAAGTTGAGAAAAAAAAATTACAGAATCTATACATATTATCTTGGGCTTTCATGGTGCCTCAGCACCACCCAACTGGACCTTCAGAAGGCTCAGGTGTAGAGGTCAAAGGCAATTCATTTGGAGTTGTAGAACTGGCCACCCGGGGAGCCTCCAGCAATAAACACCATCAGAGAAGACACTTGTAATGCAGGAACCACAGAAGCTATGGCTTAGATCCCTGGGTCCGGAAGATCCCCTGGAGGAGGGCATAGCAACCCATTTCAGTTTTCTTACCTGGAGAATCCCAGAGGATTGAATAAACAAACCTGGCAGGCTATAGTCTATAGGGTCACAAAGAGTTGGACATGACTGAAGTGACTTAGCATGCATGCATATAGCTTACAAAATCTGTACCCACTCATATATTGGAAGAAGAACTGTTATATCAAGTGATTTGGTACTATGAGTGCCTTGAAAAAAAAAAAAGTGTACTGTCACTTCTTAATGTTGGGGATGATGAGAAGGCTCTGTTCCTTTTCTTGCCCTCCAAACCTTTAAAGACACTAACACTTGACAATAGAACTCACAGACTATGACACTTAATCAAATCCTTTCCTATACACCAATGGATTGATCTGATAGTTACTGAAAACTACACTCTGGAATGTGTTAACAAGGGTAAAGAAAATCTTACTGAAGACAAGAAAATTTTATTGAAGATATTCATAAAACAATATGTGTGTTTGTGTTATTGCTTCAGAATGTTTTTCTTCTAATCTGTTTTCTATTCTGGAATCAAGATGATCAATTATGAGTAAAGCTGGAACACCCTGATCATCTCAAAGCCAAAAGGCCTCATCCATTCGCTGCCCTCCAAATATGAGTACACTTTTGTTGTATACTGAGTGTTACGCTATTTAAAGTTACAGTCCTTTCCCCTTTGTCTTTCCTGTTTCTTCCTTAGTTTTGTTGTCATGATCACCCTACCCCCTCCATTAATCAGAAGGTTTTATATATTTAGAGCCAAACCCATTCTGAGGAACTAGTTTATTCTTGGGAAATTCTTCTATTTAGCATCTAGCTCAATGTCATACTTTATAAATTCTCTTTAAATTTCTTATCATTTTAGCATATCAATAAATAAATAACCATGGAGGCAGGTAGAACTACGACTAGAATTCAAAAATCCCATGAGGTGCCTCTTACTACATCCATGTCTATACACAACAGTGAAAAAACTCCATCTCTATAATGGCAAGACTATTGAAAATTCAGGCCTTTGGGAGTATGGGCTTGAGTAACACATTTGGCTAGAGACCTCAACCAAAAAATACAGCTTGAAGAAAAGGGGACATAAAGTGGGTAAGAAAGACAGTAGACATAATTGGAACAACTCTCTTATGACCAATTTTACTGGGAAATTATTCCTTTTTACTTTCTATACTTGTCCTAACATGTTCTATAAGGAGAAGTGACTTTTTTTTTTTTTAAGAGTTTTTTTTTTAATTAATTTATTTTTTTTACATGTATGTTCCCAGATCATTCATATGCATATCCCTGGACCCTCCCCACCCAGTTCCCCTCCCATCCCTCCAGACCATCGCTCCAAGACCATCCTCCTGAAAAATTTGGATGCTGATAGTACTGAAAAAGGGCTCTGTTCCTTTCTTGCCCTCCAAACCTTTAAAGACACTAACACTTGACAATAGAACTCACAGACTATGACACTTAATCAAATCCTTTCCTATACACCAATGGATTGATCTGATAGTTACTGAAAACTACACTCTGGAATGTGTTAACAAGGGTAAAGAAAATCTTACTGAAGACAAGAAAATTTTATTGAAGATATTCATAAAACAATATGTGTGTTTGTGTTATTGCTTCAGAATGTTTTTCTTCTAATCTGTTTTCTATTCTGGAATCAAGATGATCAATTATGAGTAAAGCTGGAACACCCTGATCATCTCAAAGCCAAAAGGCCTCATCCATTCGCTGCCCTCCAAATATGAGTACACTTTTGTTGTATACTGAGTGTTACGCTATTTAAAGTTACAGTCCTTTCCCCTTTGTCTTTCCTGTTTCTTCCTTAGTTTTGTTGTCATGATCACCCTACCCCCTCCATTAATCAGAAGGTTTTATATATTTAGAGCCAAACCCATTCTGAGGAACTAGTTTATTCTTGGGAAATTCTTCTATTTAGCATCTAGCTCAATGTCATACTTTATAAATTCTCTTTAAATTTCTTATCATTTTAGCATATCAATAAATAAATAACCATGGAGGCAGGTAGAACTACGACTAGAATTCAAAAATCCCATGAGGTGCCTCTTACTACATCCATGTCTATACACAACAGTGAAAAAACTCCATCTCTATAATGGCAAGACTATTGAAAATTCAGGCCTTTGGGAGTATGGGCTTGAGTAACACATTTGGCTAGAGACCTCAACCAAAAAATACAGCTTGAAGAAAAGGGGACATAAAGTGGGTAAGAAAGACAGTAGACATAATTGGAACAACTCTCTTATGACCAATTTTACTGGGAAATTATTCCTTTTTACTTTCTATACTTGTCCTAACATGTTCTATAAGGAGAAGTGACTTTTTTTTTTTTTAAGAGTTTTTTTTTTAATTAATTTATTTTTTTTACATGTATGTTCCCAGATCATTCATATGCATATCCCTGGACCCTCCCCCCACCCAGTTCCCCCCCTCCCATCCCTCCAGACCATCGCTCCAAGTGGTTGTAGGTACTCCTATTCCCCTAGCACAATGACAATAGCTATCTTTTCCACACATGACAGTATAGGCTTCCATGTTACTCCCTCCATGCCTCCCTCCCACTGTTCGGTCTCCACGTCTTTATGTCTATTCTCTGTTTTTTCATGAGTTCACTGCGTATGTTATCATGACCATCTTACTAGATCCCATATATATCAGTTAGTATACTATACTTGTCTTTCTCTTTTTGACTTACTTCAGACTTTTTTTTTTTTTTGCAAATCAGCTTAAGGCTATAGAATATCCAGATGTGATTGTGACTACAGTAGTTGAGAACTTAAGATTATCTTGGTAGCCAGTGTACTAAACATGTTTCTGACTTCTGCAAACTTGATGCTTTACTATTTTCCCCACAAGCCTGTGTCAAGTAGGCCTGGTTTTAGACGTTCTATTACCATGCTTTGATTTCCTGCCTCTCTCATGTCACCCCTGTTCTTGGAAAGGCATCTTCTTCCAGGGGGATTTTCAAACACTAATCAGCATATCCAGAGGCCACAATCCCAACCATTTTTCTTATTGAACTCTCACACTCTTGGTTACTGTAAACCTGCCCTAATCACCTCAGAACCAGGTACCAGCCAGTTAGGAATAGCCTCTATGTCCCAAAGCCTGAAAGACAATTCCGAGCCTATTTATCTTCATCCACTGAGGAAAACACAATATGGAGCTCCCATCCATAGTTTCTCCCTTTCCATCTACCTAGTGACCAGTCCAGACCCGTCCCCAGGCCCATGGCATGCCTTCTGCCCTCCCATTTTATCTTGAGGACTGTTAATAATAGACTATCTTTCCCATGGCAATCATCTCCTAAGCTACTGACCTTCCTGTATATCTCATTTTCCATTAATACATTATATTTTAAAACATTCACATTGGGGGATGGTAAAATATCTTTAGTTGCATGAAAGATGGTTGCATTATGTAATGAAGAAGATGCTATTGTCATTACTGTCTAATGTATGGGTAGAAGAGAAAAAGGGGAAGAATGCTGGCAAGCCAAAGCAATGGATATTCTATCACTTATCTGTTGGTTCTCACTCCACAGCTATACTTTGCTATGCTAATTTATCTTCAGGCCAGTCTTGTGAAGTGACTTAAAAAGCAGTTGACTTTTAAGCAGTTGACTTTTATCTGTCTGGCACTTTGCTTGGCACTGAAGATAATGATGAATTAAGATATAATTTATTTTTGAATTATATTCTTTTAAAATCAACAGTTGGAACAATGTGACTTAAAAGTCATAGAGAGATGTTAAATAATATGACCAAGATCACAAGCAAATCATTGGAAGTCAGGATGTGAATCTAGCCAATCTGGTCCCAAATTTCATGTTCTTAGCAGAGGTTACAATATGTTAAAATCATTCTACTTGCTTTAATTATTTTTTGTTTCTTAAGGTATTTATAAGCAATATACAGTTGCATTATTTATCATGTCATCACATCATTCAGCAGTAAGTTTCAAAACGGCAAACAAAAATATCAAAGGGACAGAATAAAGCACAGTTGGACATATTATGGAAACTACATGCACTTGCATTCTTTTAGTAATTTATCTAGCACTACTAAGTTTTCTTTTAACAAAAATAATAGAATTTAATCTTTTGTGGTCCCACTGGTTCCACTGATTATATAGTAACTATTATAAAGTATTCCTAAGACTTCCCTGTAACAGTATCTGTACCATTTATATAAAGAAAATACTAAATTACAGCTACTTATACAACTTTATTATATAATTCAAGTAATTCTTTATCTTTTAAATTTCAATATGCATCTGATAGGTTACTTTACATTTTTTATACTGGAATATTACAGTGTTATGTATTACAATTTACTCCTTAGCATTAAAGTATTTTTAAAATTTCTACAATAGCCCTTTCAAGGTTTAAATAATTTTGAATCACCAATTAGAAAGGCCATAACTGTATAAAAGATGTGTATTTGTCTGAAACACAAAATAGATTACATTTATGTATAAAGAAGAAATAGTGCTTTTAGAGAAGAAATTACTAATTCATGATAGATTGATTTAAAAGAAAAATTACCTTCTTTTATAATATCGTATGAATATAAATATTTATGTTTTTCTCTTATTCTCATAGGAAAGAAAATTCTGGATTTGGACAAACATTAATAAGAAAACTGGTGAACAGGAAAATAGAGTACTATGCATATGCCATAAACTTAAAGACATTTTTGCTAGAGTGGAGATTATACCAGACTAAAAGACATTTCAGTGTGACTCATATTCCCAATTTTGAGCAAATACCTCTGAAAACCAATACATATCCAGAATCATCCCCATTAACAGCTCCTTATACAGAGACATAAAGACAGATCTGAAGAAGCTAAGCAAAGAAACATAAATGTTGTGACTTACATCTGCAGTGAATTAGTGATATGTCAGAAGTTAATGTAGCAAAGGTTTCTCTTGTGCACGTTGAGCAGCAAAAGTGAAATTCTGGAGTCAGGGTTTCAAATATAAAAAAGAATCCCAGAGCACCAAGATACAATGATTGCCTCTGACAGAAATTAGAGGGAGTAGATTCCCTAGAAAGATATTCATAAGAGAAGAACTATTCTGAATATATCAAAGCAAATTTCTTCCTGATATAGTTATTGTAATTTACTGATTCTGTTCTTAGGAATTTTTAAACGCTTTTTCTATTTTGTAATCAATAATACTCTGTGTGTTTTGTGACCTGGAACCAATCCACGTATTATTTTTCTTTTTTCTTTTTTTTTTAATATATATATATATATATAGATTCTTGCCTCTAAGTCATCATTTGTTTTCACCCATCTTTATTTGGCATGTGAGGGCCTCCCTTTGCAGTGGCCTCTCTCATCACAGAGCATTGGCTCTGAGCACATGCACTTCAGAGCAATGACTCATAATTGAACACACTAGCACAAGCTCCATGGCACGTGGGATCTTGCCTGACCAGGGATTGAACCTGTGCCCTATGCACTGCAAGGCAAGCTCTCTACCCACTGAACCACCAGGGAAGCCTCAGTTCACATATTCTTAACCACAGATCAGGCATGAAATGAATATAGAAAATAGAGAAAACATTTAGAAATGTTTAAAGCAAATTGACATTACTTTGACATTATTATTGCAATTTATTCTTATGATTAGAATTATGTGACCCCCACACTCATAAATTGATGGCCTAACCATCAATAATCAGAATGTGACCTTTTTTTTTGAAATAAGACCTTTGCAAGTGTGATTACTTGGGATGTGCTCAGCAGGCCCTAAAGTAGGAATACTGGTAATCTTATAGGAAGGACTTCTCTAGTAGCTCAGATGGTAAAGAGTCTGCCTGTAATACAGGAGCCTGGGGTTCGATCTTTGGGTCTGGAAGATTCCCTGCAGAAGGAAATAGCAACTCACTCCAGTATTCTTGCCTGAGAAATCCCATGAAAAGTGGAGTCTGGCAGGATACCATCCATAAGGTCGCAAAGAGTAAGACACGACTTAGGTATTAAAAAGCAACAGTATTATAGAAGAGGTACTTTGGACACAGAAGCACACACATAGGGAGAAAGCCATGGGAGGATGAAGGCAAAGAAATCAAGCGGTACTTCTGTACACTAGGGAACACCAAAAATTGCCAGAAAATCACCTAAAACTAGCACGGAATAGATCCCCCTTCATAGTATTTAGAAGAAAACAATCTGCCAATACCATGACCTCAGATTTATAGCATCCAGAATTGTGAGACGAAAGCTTTCTGTTGTTTAAGCCCGTTTGTGGTACTTTGTTACAGCAGTCTTAGAAATCTAATATATTTCTCTGTGTCAATCTTTAATGTGAAAATTTAAAAAACTGTATCTATATAATTTTGTGTATATATATATATATATATATATATATAAATTATATATACATATAAAATACAAAATAAGGCTTGATCATTCATCAAGATATTTTGGTAGGATTTGTTCTTAAGTCCCTGGTGGCTCACTGGTAAAGAATACACCTGTAATGCAGGAGCTGCAGAAGAGGTGGGTTCAGTCCCTGGGTCAGGAAGATCCCCTGGAGGATGGCATGCCAACCCACTCCAGTATTCTTGCCTAAAGAATCCCATGGACAGGGGAGCCTGGCAGGCTACAGTCCATGGGGTCATAGAGAGTTGGACATGACTGAAGTGACTTAGCACATGTTACATTCCCAAATCAACTGCATATCATTTGAATTTCCTGATGCTTCATGGCAAATTTTGTTTCATGGAAAATATAAAGGGGAAAAGAGGGAGTGGTGACAGATTTTATTTTCTTGGGTTCCAGAATCACTGCAGCTATGAAATTAAAACGTTTTTTTCCTTGGAAGAAAAGCTATGACAAACCTAGACAGAGTATTAAACAGCAGAAACATCACTTCGCTGTCAAAGGTCTGTATAGTCAAAGCTATGGTTTTCCGGGTAGTCACATAAGGATATGAGAGTTGAACCATAAAGAAGGCTGAGTGCCAAAGAACTGATGCTTTCAAATTATGATGCTGGAGAAGACTCTTAAGAGTCCCCTAAGGGACATCAAGGAAGTCAAACTAGTCAATCCTGAGAAAATCACCCCTAAATATTCATTGGAAGGACTGATACTGAAGCTGAAGTGTGAATACTTTGGTCACCTGATGTGAAGAGCAGACTCATTGGAAAAGATCCTGACACTGGGAAAGATTGAAGGCAAAAGGAGAAGAGGGTGACAGAGAATTAGCATCACTGATTCAATGGACAGGAATTTGAGCAAACTCCAGGAAATAGTGAATGACAGGGAAGCCTGGCATACTGCAGTCTATGGAGTTGCAAGGGTCAGATGCAATTTAGCCAGCGAACAAGTCCTGAGATTATCTCTGTCTTTTTTTTAAATCATTTTATACAAGGCTTAAGAACTGAAGTAACTTAAGTAGGCATTCAAATAACATAATTAGTTAACACATTTATGGTAAAATACAACAAGTGAGAGGAAAATCATACCTTAACTGGAGAATATATGTCACACCTGAAATTATATATGTTGATTTTTTAAACATTATCTTAACCAAATAAAACACATCTGTAGAATCACCAGTTTGAGATCACTGTTCATTTTTCCTTTAATTATCTCAAGTATAGACTTCACTTATATCCTATTCTCAAATTTTTTCCCAAGTCCTGATTTCTCTTCTAAACTACAGTCTTGTATGTTCAACGAATCCCATGGACAGGGAGCCTGGCCAGCTACAGTCCATGGGGTCATAGAGAGTTGGACATGACTGAAGTGACTTAGCACATGTTACATTCCCAAATCAACTGCATATCATTTGAATTTCCTGATGCTTCATGGCAAATTTTGTTTCATGGAAAATATAAAGGGAAAAGAGGAGTGGTGACAGATTTTATTTTCTTGGGTTCCAGAATCACTGCAGCTATGAAATTAAAACGTTTTTTTCCTTGGAAGAAAAGCTATGACAAACCTAGACAGAGTATTAAACAGCAGAAACATCACTTCGCTGTCAAAGGTCTGTATAGTCAAAGCTATGGTTTTCCGGGTAGTCACATAAGGATATGAGAGTTGAACCATAAAGAAGGCTGAGTGCCAAAGAACTGATGCTTGCAAATTATGATGCTGGAGAAGACTCTTAGGAGTCCCTAAGGGACATCAAGGAAGTCAAACTAGTCAATCCTGAGAAAATCACCCCTAAATATTCATTGGAAGGACTGATACTGAAGCTGAAGTGTGAATACTTTGGTCACCTGATGTGAAGAGCAGACTCATTGGAAAAGATCCTGACACTGGGAAAGATTGAAGGCAAAAGGAGAAGAGGGTGACAGAGAATTAGCATCACTGATTCAATGGACAGGAATTTGAGCAAACTCCAGGAAATAGTGAATGACAGGGAAGCCTGGCATACTGCAGTCTATGGAGTTGCAAGGGTCAGATGCAATTTAGCCAGCGAACAAGTCCTGAGATTATCTCTGTCTTTTTTTTAAATCATTTTATACAAGGCTTAAGAACTGAAGTAACTTAAGTAGGCATTCAAATAACATAATTAGTTAACACATTTATGGTAAAATACAACAAGTGAGAGGAAAATCATACCTTAACTGGAGAATATATGTCACACCTGAAATTATATATGTTGATTTTTTAAACATTATCTTAACCAAATAAAACACATCTGTAGAATCACCAGTTTGAGATCACTGTTCATTTTTCCTTTAATTATCTCAAGTATAGACTTCACTTATATCCTATTCTCAAATTTTTTCCCAAGTCCTGATTTCTCTTCTAAACTACAGTCTTGTATGTTCAACTATGTACTCAGCTTCTTCAATTGAAGGTTCAAACTTCATTTGGGAACACTGATCATGTCCCAGATGAAAACAATGTTCAATTCCATAAAGTCAAATGGGTTCTAACATGTACCAGTGACTAACACCTAGTTTGGAAGCTGTGAAGCTAACTCTCATATGTGATAATTCCCTTTTCTCTGTTATGCAATATTGAATCCACTATTATATGATGTCTATTATTTTGGGGGGAAGGTGTTGGTAAAGAATGATAGGTTTATTTTCATGTGAAATATCCATAATTATGTTCTTTCAACTTTCCCTGACTTAAAAAGCATCTAATATAGTTATAAATTACTTGTTGCATATAGACTGCTAGATACTTATAGTGAATTAGGTCTTTAATAAACATGAAGTTATATTCTTTCTCTCATTTAATGTTAATTGCAGTAGTGTTACATTTTCTCCTATTCAGCATTCCTACATTTCACTTCATTGTGTCTATGTTAACAGAGCAATGCCCATTAGGTTTATTTATAGAGTATCTCTTGCCTTTTAATTTATTGTCTGTTATAAACAAAGAAGCAGTACAGGGCTTCCCCTGGTAGTCCAGTGGGTAAGGACACTGCCTTGCAGTACAAGGGTCACTGGTTTGATCCCTGGCCTGGGAAGATCCCATGTGCCGCGAGTGGCTGGACTAATGTGGCATACTGCAGTCTATGGAGTTGCAAGGGTCAGATGCAATTTAGCCAGCGAACAAGTCCTGAGATTATCTCTGTCTTTTTTTTAAATCATTTTATACAAGGCTTAAGAACTGAAGTAACTTAAGTAGGCATTCAAATAACATAATTAGTTAACACATTTATGGTAAAATACAACAAGTGAGAGGAAAATCATACCTTAACTGGAGAATATATGTCACACCTGAAATTATATATGTTGATTTTTTAAACATTATCTTAACCAAATAAAACACATCTGTAGAATCACCAGTTTGAGATCACTGTTCATTTTTCCTTTAATTATCTCAAGTATAGACTTCACTTATATCCTATTCTCAAATTTTTTCCCAAGTCCTGATTTCTCTTCTAAACTACAGTCTTGTATGTTCAACTATGTACTCAGCTTCTTCAATTGAAGGTTCAAACTTCATTTGGGAACACTGATCATGTCCCAGATGAAAACAATGTTCAATTCCATAAAGTCAAATGGGTTCTAACATGTACCAGTGACTAACACCTAGTTTGGAAGCTGTGAAGCTAACTCTCATATGTGATAATTCCCTTTTCTCTGTTATGCAATATTGAATCCACTATTATATGATGTCTATTATTTTGGGGGGAAGGTGTTGGTAAAGAATGATAGGTTTATTTTCATGTGAAATATCCATAATTATGTTCTTTCAACTTTCCCTGACTTAAAAGCATCTAATATAGTTATAAATTACTTGTTGCATATAGACTGCTAGATACTTATAGTGAATTAGGTCTTTAATAAACATGAAGTTATATTCTTTCTCTCATTTAATGTTAATTGCAGTAGTGTTACATTTTCTCCTATTCAGCATTCCTACATTTCACTTCATTGTGTCTATGTTAACAGAGCAATGCCCATTAGGTTTATTTATAGAGTATCTCTTGCCTTTTAATTTATTGTCTGTTATAAACAAAGAAGCAGTACAGGGCTTCCCCTGGTAGTCCAGTGGGTAAGGACACCGCCTTGCAGTGCTAGGGGCGCCGGTTTGATCCCTGGCCTGGGAAGATCCCATGTGCCGCGGAGTGGCTGGACTAATGTGTCCAATTACTGAGCCGGAGCTCTGGAGCGCATGCGCCCAGAACCGGCGCTCTACGGCGACAGAGGCCACCACAATGGGAGGCCCACAGGAGCCAAAGAACAAAGATGGATGAAAATAGAGAAATGAAAGACCAATAGAAGTGGCTCACCTGTTCCCCTCCCTCCCCACCCCACCCCACCCCCCAAAAGATAAATAAATAAATGTTTTTTTTTTTTTTTTTTTTAAAGAAGCAGTACAGTCCAATTTAATGGGAAAGGGTCCCCCTCCAGACCTAGTCTTTGCATCCCAATAGAAGGTTGCAGCATAAATAACAAAATGACCAAAGATGACCAAATAACTGATGCATATTTGAGAAATACTTAAATGAAGAATGATGACTCATGCTGAAATCAATGTTACCAAATTTAGTATAATTAAAGTCCTCATATATTAATTACCTTATAGTAGGAAACAGAAAGAATGCAACCTGTGACTGATAAGGATTCTTTTAAAATTTTTCCATTATAATTACTAAGAGAAGTGTGAAATTACAATATTTCACGGTGCTAATTTTCAATATATGTCAAACTTTAATTTTCATAAGCATAAACTTCTTTTATAGACATTCTCCCCTTTATAAATTATTAGAAGTTTCCAGAATGACTTAGCTTCAAATATTCTTATTTTAATTTCATTTATAATGCTGAACATTAAAAATGAACCATATGAAGCTCATACCTAGCCTATTAAAACCTTCACCAACCTATAAGACACAACATTGTTATGTCAAAATCACAATGCTAGGTCCCAAACCTGCCTTTTTTACAGAACTTCTATATTCCTATATGCTTTCCTTTCACAAATGATTGTGAGAATCCCAAGGGTGTGATTTAGTCTGGTCATTCTCAGGCATGTCAGTAGTGAAGGAAGAAAAGAAATATTGCAACATGAGAATGGCTATTGTCACTGGGTTTTGTTGGTGGTTATTATTTAGCATTTATTTTTGTATATTTCCTAATCTTTTGAAATTGAATATATTTCTAATATCCATGAAAATAAAATGGTGCTATTTTTAAAATATAATTAAATACATATAGTAGAGAAATTATTTTTTATATGTGCCTATTTCACAAAAGTTGTTCAATTTATGTGCTTGTCTTTAAGCCTCTAGACTTCAGTTTTTTGGCCCACTTTTTTCTTTAATATTCTGTTAGTTGACCTAAAATTAATCATGCAAGAAAGAGCAACCACTGTGGGACAGATATTTGGGTTCTGCAATAATCTTATTTGAATGGATCTGTCCTTATTATAAGCAAAAAGCTTAACTCTGACATTAATGGGAACTAATCATGTTAAATTTCTCAGCCTACTGAAGCCTAACGCTGACTTGCTTTATCCACAGGATAGCTGTAAACAGACTCCTAGTCATGAATAACACTACTGAAATTCCATGCACTATTATCTCTTATTTAGAATATGAAACTGAAAAGTAAAAAAAAATACATAGGTTTTTAGTCTTAATGAAAATCATTTTAAATGACATATAATAATGTGTTTACATATTTAATGAGATTAAAAATAATATTATGTTAAATAGTCCTTTATTTCAGAGAAAGTTCTATTTATTTCTAGAATCATTTAACCCAGTATCATGTTAAAAGTTGTTTAATTAATTGTATAATTACAACTGTGGTAAGTGTAATATTGTACTTTTGAATATGTGTTTCATGGACAGAGTAATACAACTTGTAACCCAGATTGAGTTCAAGAATCATCTAAAATGTATATGCATAACTAAAGTGGAAATTAGCATAATGGCTGTCACAGCTTTAAAATTTTCTTTTCATGGACAGAGTAAATTTTTCAAAACTTACATTGTTATGTCAAAATCACAATGCTAGGTCCCAAACCTGCCTTTTTTACAGAACTTCTATATTCCTATATGCTTTCCTTTCACAAATGATTGTGAGAATCCCAAGGGTGTGATTTAGTCTGGTCATTCTCAGGCATGTCAGTAGTGAAGGAAGAAAAGAAATATTGCAACATGAGAATGGCTATTGTCACTGGGTTTTGTTGGTGGTTATTATTTAGCATTTATTTTTGTATATTTCCTAATCTTTTGAAATTGAATATATTTCTAATATCCATGAAAATAAAATGGTGCTATTTTTAAAATATAATTAAATACATATAGTAGAGAAATTATTTTTTATATGTGCCTATTTCACAAAAGTTGTTCAATTTATGTGCTTGTCTTTAAGCCTCTAGACTTCAGTTTTTTGGCCCACTTTTTTCTTTAATATTCTGTTAGTTGACCTAAAATTAATCATGCAAGAAAGAGCAACCACTGTGGGACAGATATTTGGGTTCTGCAATAATCTTATTTGAATGGATCTGTCCTTATTATAAGCAAAAAGCTTAACTCTGACATTAATGGGAACTAATCATGTTAAATTTCTCAGCCTACTGAAGCCTAACGCTGACTTGCTTTATCCACAGGATAGCTGTAAACAGACTCCTAGTCATGAATAACACTACTGAAATTCCATGCACTATTATCTCTTATTTAGAATATGAAACTGAAAAGTAAAAAAAAATACATAGGTTTTTAGTCTTAATGAAAATCATTTTAAATGACATATAATAATGTGTTTACATATTTAATGAGATTAAAAATAATATTATGTTAAATAGTCCTTTATTTCAGAGAAAGTTCTATTTATTTCTAGAATCATTTAACCCAGTATCATGTTAAAAGTTGTTTAATTAATTGTATAATTACAACTGTGGTAAGTGTAATATTGTACTTTTGAATATGTGTTTTCTTTCATGGACAGAGTAATACAACTTGTAACCCAGATTGAGTTCAAGAATCATCTAAAATGTATATGCATAACTAAAGTGGAAATTAGCATAATGGCTGTCACAGCTTATCTAAAAAGTTCATTCGATTTTTTCCATAACATCATATGGAAAACCTAAATGTGTTTTCTGGCCAAGCTAATATATTTTACAATAATACTTGATTGATTCATTTTGTTAATTCAACCAATATTTACAGAGTATTGTGTACATGACAGTTGCTAGGGGTTGTGGACTTTTGGAAAAGAAAAAGACACAAAAATTATCCCTAGCTTCATGGAGTTAATTTTCAAGAGAGGAAAATTGCAAGAGGAAATGAATATAGGATCCAGTAAATATCTATCTCCTGTAAATTGTTAATGGTGTTTAGAAGCAAATAAACAGAATGTATAAGCAGAAAATGAAGGGTCAAATACCTCCTATAATTTGATCAGTCACAGCTTCTTTGAGCAAGATAATGAGCAGGTTAAAAGCTTAAGAAGGATTGAGCCACATGAGGTGCGAAAAGCATTCAGACCAAGTGAACAGCAGATGTTGAGGAGATGATGAATGAAATAGCTCTATGTCCACATAAAGCAGAGATCTGCCTCTGTTTGTGGTTCATGTGAGTTTCTAGCAGCCTTCAAGCTAGGTGCAAAATGATGACTTCAGCAACACATGTACTCTGCAAATCAGAGCTTTAGAATTATTTGGAAATATCTGAAAAATGTTCAAAGTCACTTTTCATTATTACTAGAAATGTTAGGATGGTATAGTTGCCAAATAAGAGAAAAGGGCTGATTCTGAGGTTTTATGAATAAAACTTTAAGCTTTGCTTTCAGAATTTCCAGCCAAGCTTCATATTCTCCCTCTTATGGAGGTTCAAAATTTGAAGACTTCTTGAAGGGATTCCAGTCATATGATTTGAGTCTAACTGCTTCCCTCCAGCAGGATTTTGTTTGTTAAACACACCATGGATGGCAGGATATTTCAGTCTGCCTTTCAGAAAATTTCTCTTAACTCTCTAGACTCCCACATAATTCCAGAACTCAGAAAGCATCCTGTGGAGAGAACTGGTCAAGCATTTGAGGCTCCTCAGGTTTCTGCTTTGTTATTTCAGAGTTTCTCTGCTTGAGCTAAGTCTGAGCTAAGCCTGTGCGGAGAATCAGTGACTTAGCTACAGGGGTCTGAAAAAGACTGAAGTTTATCAGCTCATCCTAGTTAGTTCCTCCCAGGAATATTTTTAAATCTAGATTTTCTTTCTTTCATACTTGTCTTAATATTTTATAAATATTTTGGGGGGATTTATATAATTTTGCTAGTTTGAAGGGAACTCTGGCTTTCTACTTATCAGAACCTACTTAGAAACAGAAGTGCTCACGTTTTTTGAAGGGCATACTCAAAAATTATCCCTAGCTTCATGGAGTTAATTTTCAAGAGAGGAAAATTGCAAGAGGAAATGAATATAGGATCCAGTAAATATCTATCTCCTGTAAATTGTTAATGGTGTTTAGAAGCAAATAAACAGAATGTATAAGCAGAAAATGAAGGGTCAAATACCTCCTATAATTTGATCAGTCACAGCTTCTTTGAGCAAGATAATGAGCAGGTTAAAAGCTTAAGAAGGATTGAGCCACATGAGGTGCGAAAAGCATTCAGACCAAGTGAACAGCAGATGTTGAGGAGATGATGAATGAAATAGCTCTATGTCCACATAAAGCAGAGATCTGCCTCTGTTTGTGGTTCATGTGAGTTTCTAGCAGCCTTCAAGCTAGGTGCAAAATGATGACTTCAGCAACACATGTACTCTGCAAATCAGAGCTTTAGAATTATTTGGAAATATCTGAAAAATGTTCAAAGTCACTTTTCATTATTACTAGAAATGTTAGGATGGTATAGTTGCCAAATAAGAGAAAAGGGCTGATTCTGAGGTTTTTATGAATAAAACTTTAAGCTTTGCTTTCAGAATTTCCCAGCCAAGCTTCATATTCTCCCTCTTATGGAGGTTCAAAATTTGAAGACTTCTTGAAGGGATTCCAGTCATATGATTTGAGTCTAACTGCTTCCCTCCAGCAGGATTTTGTTTGTTAAACACACCATGGATGGCAGGATATTTCAGTCTGCCTTTCAGAAAATTTCTCTTAACTCTCTAGACTCCCACATAATTCCAGAACTCAGAAAGCATCCTGTGGAGAGAACTGGTCAAGCATTTGAGGCTCCTCAGGTTTCTGCTTTGTTATTTCAGAGTTTCTCTGCTTGAGCTAAGTCTGAGCTAAGCCTGTGCGGAGAATCAGTGACTTAGCTACAGGGGTCTGAAAAAGACTGAAGTTTATCAGCTCATCCTAGTTAGTTCCTCCCAGGAATATTTTTAAATCTAGATTTTCTTTCTTTCATACTTGTCTTAATATTTTATAAATATTTTGGGGGGATTTATATAATTTTTGCTAGTTTTTGAAGGGGAACTCTGGCTTGCTGCTACTTATCAGAACCTACTTAGAAACAGAAGTGCTCACTGCTGCTTTAATTTACTGTTTAGACATGAGAAGGGGAGATTCTATAATCTTGCACTTAGTTATCCTTTTGTAATAGTTCTCAAGTTGTAGTTTGAAAGTCAACGTGAGTATTCTGTTGTGGTTGCATTTTTCTATTCTAATTAATCTCTTAAAATCTGAGGAAAGAACCAAAACACACATATATTTGATATATACTCTTACAAAGAAATGGATCCAGGCAAAAATTCACTTATCATTTGATCCCCATAAAGCTTATTCTTCTTTTGCTATTTTTATTCAACAGGCTGTGGGCTGTGATAGCTAGGGATCAGTGTTACTTAATCTGAAAAATGACCAATTATTTCACTTTCCCTAATGCACCACTACTGTTTAATGCCTATTAGCTCTTTTAGGGAAGATAAAGAAGGAAATACAAACTATGTACTTCATATGTTTATCACAGGTCTCCGTCAATCTATCAGTTTTACAGTGAGTGAAAAGGCTTTGGTTCTTTGATCTTAGCCAAGTCTGGGAATTCCTCAGGAACCATAACTACAGGCGTTTCAGTTCACATTGGTCATATTAGATACACTTTTGCCATTGTTATTAATATGTTATTATTGTTGATGATGATGGTACTGTTTCAGGTTTATAGTCCAAGCAAGGGCTTAGGTTATAGCCCACCAATTTTATTTCTGATCCTGACCTCAGAATCAGCTAACTATTCAAGATTTGTGTGGGTAAGACCATTCAGACTACCAGCCTTAATAAAATGTTACTGTGAGAGCTGTCAGATTGTCATGGCAGTGGAAAAGAAAAACAAGAGCAGTGGTCATTAAAAAGAGTGAATGCTATGCCAGCCTGTAGACTTTGGATGGAGTGGGCAGAGAGAATATTTATTTTTTCCTAGTTTATGTGTGGGAACATGACTGAAAATTATCTTTTTGTGGAAATTGGAAAATACAGTCAATTTCCATGATTGCTTCCATTACACCTCTGTCATCTGTCCCAGGAAAAGCAAGAGGGTACAGCCAAACAATAGTGTAGAAGTCTGAGGTCACATATTTTTCAGATCATCTTTACTCTGTTTTCCAGTTGCAGAGATACCAGATCCTCACTGAAGAGTAATACAATGGAGATAAAGACAACAAACTTTTACCATGACTCCATCTTCAAAAGAAAGTGGAAGAATACTTTGTAGGTAAGTGGCAGAAAATAAAGTGACAAAAAAGATAAGAGAATAATTATCAAATATGTGAATGGGAAAAGGACTACTAGCAAAAATAACACAATGAATGTTTTCACTGACCTTCCTTAACACAGTGCGCAAAGGGAAAACTGGTTCCCAGCTAAGGTTTGTAACCATGAGTCAATCTATTTTAAAATTTATGCTGTGTATATTTCTTTAGGTAACATAGACCTTGAGATTCTCTTTGTGCTTTAGGAACAAACTGAGTCAGTATTCAAAGGTTAAAGAGTTCATGTAAGTTAAAACATAATATTTCCACTGGTATGTTGGTAAGCAAATTACTTATGATGCTTAAATGATAAAACTTTCTATAATCGAGGCCCTGAGTACAGATTTCCTTAAATGTTTTATTATTGCTAAGGTGATCCATAATTTCTTAGTGAATTAAATTAAAATAGATTTATGGCAATTAAAGTGGACAATAATCACAAATTTAATTACATTAGTGGGGCAGATTACATGATGGCTACCAATTATTCATGCCTCCCTGTAGCCACACTCTTTACCATAGGGATTGGTTATCAGATGTTAATCAATTGCGATGCCAGAGGAACTTTAAGTGTGTCTGAGTAGATGAGCCCTATCATTTCTGACTCTGCATGAGAAGAGCATCTCTCAAGTAGCTAAGAACTGTTCAACCCTCATCCTCAGAAGGAATACTTGTGGGGCCTACCTGAGCCCAACATAGTCAAAAGCTCAGCCTTTAAAGACCTACAGTTTGAAGAAGAGCCACTCTGTGAAGACTAACATGGTTAGCTGATTCACAACAGGAATAGAGACCCATGAATGTGGGAATAAATTCTTACTGTTGTTTTCTGTAACTGAGGTTTGGAGAGGATTGCTACTAAGGATTACAGAATCATTAGGTGACAGGTCAAGACAGGGGTACCTAGAACTAGTAGCCATAACAAAAGCCTAAGGTATATGGCAGGGCTTTGGGACTGGAGAGCAGGAGTTGTGAAAACTATAAGGAAATGGCTAGTTTAGAAATGGCATTAAGATATATTACAAGCAATTGAGAAATACTGATAGCTGATGGATTTGAAAATAAGTGGTAAAACTTTTTAAAAAAAATCTCTTGTCTCTCCAGCCAATTATAATTCAAAACTTATGATACAGACTCAGGGTAAAGCTTACAAAAATGCATACCCTTAAAATAGTTTCTGTGGATAAAAGTAATCAAAACCAAGGGCTTGACTGCTACACAATCTGTTAAGATTTCTGATATAAGTTGGGTGGCACCTATTAGATGCTTACAGTTTGATAAAATGACACTTAATAAGGTGAAGTACATGGTGCCACAAAAGCAAGGTAAGAATAACACATCTAAAGGATTTGTGAGTGAGGCTTTGGCACCTATAGTTTACTGGAATTGAATCTATGAAAAATAAAACCCACAAAATTTTAGAAGATCTATATTTATGAGAATGTAACCTGTCTGTTCACAATGTTAAAAACAGCCAAAAATCTCTGTTCCTGCACTTAACTAGAGGCAGGAATAATAGAAAATGCCCAGGAGGCAAAGGAAAAGATTCATAGAGAAGAGCTACTTACAGGAAGTGGACCTGGAGTCTGGTCAAGAAAAAGTTCTACCCCAAGATTGGGAGTAAGTGATAATGTTTGCCCAGCAGGATTTCAGAATTCCTGAGTGGCTAAGTGTCTAAATGAAAATGTTTATGTTTGCCCCTTTTTTGGATCTAGGAAAAACTTGTGGGGCTTTTAGATGAGCCCTATCATTTCTGACTCTGCATGAGAAGAGCATCTCTCAAGTAGCTAAGAACTGTTCAACCCTCATCCTCAGAAGGAATACTTGGGGCCTACCTGAGCCCAACATAGTCAAAAGCTCAGCCTTTAAAGACCTACAGTTTGAAGAAGAGCCACTCTGTGAAGACTAACATGGTTAGCTGATTCACAACAGGAATAGAGACCCATGAATGTGGGAATAAATTCTTACTGTTGTTTTCTGTAACTGAGGTTTGGAGAGGATTGCTACTAAGGATTACAGAATCATTAGGTGACAGGTCAAGACAGGGGTACCTAGAACTAGTAGCCATAACAAAAGCCTAAGGTATATGGCAGGGCTTTGGGACTGGAGAGCAGGAGTTGTGAAAACTATAAGGAAATGGCTAGTTTAGAAATGGCATTAAGATATATTACAAGCAATTGAGAAATACTGATAGCTGATGGATTTGAAAATAAGTGGTAAAACTTTTTAAAAAAAATCTCTTGTCTCTCCAGCCAATTATAATTCAAAACTTATGATACAGACTCAGGGTAAAGCTTACAAAAATGCATACCCTTAAAATAGTTTCTGTGGATAAAAGTAATCAAAACCAAGGGCTTGACTGCTACACAATCTGTTAAGATTTCTGATATAAGTTGGGTGGCACCTATTAGATGCTTACAGTTTGATAAAATGACACTTAATAAGGTGAAGTACATGGTGCCACAAAAGCAAGGTAAGAATAACACATCTAAAGGATTTGTGAGTGAGGCTTTGGCACCTATAGTTTACTGGAATTGAATCTATGAAAAATAAAACCCACAAAATTTTAGAAGATCTATATTTATGAGAATGTAACCTGTCTGTTCACAATGTTAAAAACAGCCAAAAATCTCTGTTCCTGCACTTAACTAGAGGCAGGGAATAATAGAAAATGCCCAGGAGGCAAAGGAAAAGATTCATAGAGAAGAGCTACTTACAGGAAGTGGACCTGGAGTCTGGTCAAGAAAAAGTTCTACCCCAAGATTGGGAGTAAGTGATAATGTTTGCCCAGCAGGATTTCAGAATTCCTAGACCAGTGGCTTCAATATATCTCCCATTGCTCTGTCTAAATGAAAATGTTTATTGCAGCTTCTCTGGCCCCATGCCCCAATCACATGTTAAATATGTAGGTGGAAAATAAGGTGTCTTTTAAGTTAATAGGTCTCCATATAATCATAACTGACTCCAGATGAGATTGTGAGATCCTGAGCCACAATAAGGAAATCCTGAGGAGCAGGTGTGTGAACTTTGTGTTTGGAAGAATCATAACTAATTATGACTAAGAGAGTAGACAATGGTAGATTTAATTGATTCGGGCAATCTTTAACCTATCTCTGCATCTGTATCCCATGCCATGTAACTTGCTTTTGCCAACTGAATATTATTAATAATATGCATGACAGAGTAAGGGGTTAAAATATGCTTACATGAATGAGCTTTCTTTCTTGCTCTGCAGGCATTCCTTCAGTAAATATTAACACATGCAAAGTCTACCTTAGCTGAACTTGAAAGGAAACAGCCAAGTCCTATCAACCTGTGGTATGAACAGCTTTATAACTGAGCTCAGCTTAAATGTGCTGACCTGAAGCCGCATTTCAGCCTCATGAATATTGGAAGAGGCTTATTGATGTATGAATCTTTATTTTGGAGTGGATTTTATGTGACAACACTGTGACAGCAGCCAACTGACAGTTATAAGCTATAAATAAAATTTTGTATTGGAGGCATAACTAATTTTAGAGAAAGATAAAAGTTTTTTGACTTAAAGAAGATGAAGAAAGATAATTTTTCATGTTAATATAATCAAACATGTTAATCATAACGTTTTTCCGCAGAACTCAGCACTTGAAAGAAGTGTTTGTTTCTTTTGCGTTATTTCAGAAAGTTAGCTTTAGACCATGGAAGGGGAAGAAAAGCTCAAAGAATCTACCTTTCCATAAAAATAATTTGGCTCCTCTTATGGACAGAAGAGCCTGGTGGCTATGGTCCACAGCGTTGCAAAGAGTGGGACACAATGAAGTGACTCTACATTCAGCACACACAGTACTTCCACTATTAAAATTTTTTGAAGTAAAAATTTAAAGATGGAAGTATATAAAGCTTATAGAATAAAACTGAGGAAATTAATGTATCTTAGTTTTTGATTTCCCTACCTAATACCACAACTTGAAATGAAGAGAAATATTTTTTGGCATAGGACGGTATTTTGAGACGTTCAAGTTTTTCAAGTTAACTGTGTATTTTAAATTTCATGTCCTTCACCGCCTTGCAGTGCAAGGGGTGCCAGTTCGAGCCCTGGCCTGGGAAGATCCCACATGCCGCAGAGCAGCTGGACTGATGTGTCCAACTACTGAGCCAGAGCTCTGGAGCACCTGTGCCCAGAGCCGGCGGTCTGTGACAACAGAGGCCGCTGCGATGGGAGGCCCACACAGGCCAAAGAACAAAGATGGATGAAAATGGACAAATGAAAGACCAATAGAAGTGGCCCGCCTGCTCCCTCCCTCCCCACCCCACCCCCACCAAAATAAATAAATAAATAAATCTTTAAAAAAAAAAAAATTCATGTACTTGAGATTACCTCAGAAAACAAATAATAATAATGATCATGTTTCTCTTCATCATAGATTTCTATTAAAATTTTCTACAGGGCTTCTCTGGTGGTCCATTGGGTAGAGAGTCCACCTTGCATTGCAAGGGGCCCCGGTTCAATACCTGGCTTGGGGGGATCCCACATGCCACGGAGTAGCTGGTCCAGTGTGTCCAATTACGAGCCAGTGTTCTGGAGCACATATGCCCAGAGCCAGTGTTCTGTAACAACAGAGGCCGCTGCGATGGGAGGCCCACAGCCAAAGAACAAAGATGGATGAAAATGGACAAATGAAAGACCAATAGAAGTGGCCCGCCTGCTCCCCTCCCTCCCACCCCACCCCACCAAAATAAATAAATAAATAAATCTTAAGGAAAAAAAAATTCATGTACTTGAGATTACCTCAGAAAACAAATAATAATAATGATCATGTTTCTCTTCATCATAGATTTCTATTAAAATTTTCTACAGGGCTTCTCTGGTGGTCCATTGGGTAGAGAGTCCACCTTGCATTGCAAGGGGCCCCGGTTCAATACCTGGCTTGGGGGGATCCCACATGCCTCGGAGTAGCTGGACCAGTGTGTCCAATTACGAGCCAGTGTTCTGGAGCACATATGCCCAGAGCCAGTGTTCTGTAACAAAGGAGGGCACTGCAGTGGGAGGCCCACACAGGCCAAAGAAGAAAGATGGATGAAAATAACTAAATGAAAGACCAATAAAAAGAGGCTAAAATTAAAAAAAAAAAAAACTTAAAAAAATTTTCTACAGCTATATTCAATACTTTCTGTATTCATCACATGTTATACCAAAGATATAAGTAAATTTATTTTTATGGTTTGTGTACTATCTAAGCATAATGTAGGTATGAAATTGGACATTATATAATTGAAAATTATATAAACTATAATCTAACTGTACTTTTATGTTTCAAGGTTTTGTTCTTTTATAGTAATGTACACAATGCTGCCATAATGGTATTGTACTGATAATATTGTATATGTTACATTTGACTATAATTTCCTAAATATTCTTTTGGCATAATTTTTCAAACAATAATATATGGCATACTTCTCCCACAATTTTGGATACGGCTTTGGTGATATTTTCTGATAGTTCTGACTAGATTTAGGGAATTCAAAGGCCTCAAAACTACCTGGAAAGAAAATAATAATATTAACAAAGAGGATATATTCTACTTTTTGTCATACAAAAGCACAAGGAAACTATGTAAACAGAGAGTATGGGCTGAAATATTTAAGTGCTAAAATTTAAAATAAAACAAATAAATCCTCACTATCCTAAAATTTCTTAAGTAAGTTATTCTACAAAAGAAAAGGAGAAATAGACTATTTTGGAGAAACAAAAAGTGAGGGAGCTCATTGCCATCAGATATACCCTGCTAGAAACATATAAGAAAGTTTTTCAGTCAAGAAGGAAAATTATACTGGTTATTTTAGTCCATTAATAGTCTCCCTAGAGGGGTATGTCCAGATGCTAAGCCTTGGTACATGTGACTGTGGTCTTATCTGAAAATAAGATCTTGGCTTATGTCATTAAGTTAAGGATGTTGAGGTGACATCATTCTGAATTACGTGTGGGGCCTCTATCCAATAGCTTGTGTCCTTATAAGTTAAGTGTGTAAGTCTTTCAGTCATGTCCGACTGTGTGACCAATGGTTGAGCCATGGAATTCTCCAGGCAAGAGCACTGAAGTGGATAGCCTTTCCCTTCTCCAGGGGATCTTCCAAATCTAGGGATCAAACACAGTTCTCCCACATTGCAGGAGGATTCTTTACCTTCTGAGCCACCAGGGAAGTCCAAGAATACCAGAGTGGGTAGCCTATTCCTTCTCCAAGGGATTTTCCTGACAAAGGAATCAAACTGGGGTCTCCTGCATTGCAGAAGGATTCTTTACCAGGTGGTATATATAGCTTATAGCTGGATTCTTTGCCAGCTATAAGTTAAAAGAGACAGAAACTAAAATGATATGACCACAAACAGAGGAAAATCAAGATAATGCTGAAAGCCACCAGAATCTAGGAGAGATTCTAGAATCTCATGTCAAGGAACAGATGATCCTTCAGAGTCCCCAGAAAGATCCTTCCCTATTGACACATTGATTTTGGACTTACGGCCTCTAAAAGTATGAGAAGATAAATTTATGTTGTTTTAAGTCATCAAGTTTATAGTAATTTATTTTTTGTGCCCTAGGAAACTAATACACATCTGTACTAGAAAGTGACAGGTGACAGACTTTATTTTCTTGGGCTCCAAAATCACTGTGGATGACTACAGCCATGAAATTAAAAGGTGTTTGCTACTTAGAAGAAAAGCTATGACAAACCTAGACAGCGTATTCAAAAGCAGAGACATCACTTTGCTGACAGAAGTACAAATAGTCAAAGCTATGGTTTTCCTAGTAGTCATGTATGGATGTGAGCCATAATGAAGGTCGAGTGATGAAGAATTGATACCTTTTAACTGCTCTATCTGAAATAAAAATTTTCAGTCAAGAAGGAAAATTATACTGGTTATTTTAGTCCATTAATAGTCTCCCTAGAGGGGTATGTCCAGATGCTAAGCCTTGGTACATGTGACTGTGGTCTTATCTGAAAATAAGATCTTGGCTTATGTCATTAAGTTAAGGATGTTGAGGTGACATCATTCTGAATTACGTGTGGGGCCTCTATCCAATAGCTTGTGTCCTTATAAGTTAAGTGTGTAAGTCTTTCAGTCATGTCCGACTGTGTGACCAATGGTTGAGCCATGGAATTCTCCAGGCAAGAGCACTGAAGTGGATAGCCTTTCCCTTCTCCAGGGGATCTTCCAAATCTAGGGATCAAACACAGTTCTCCCACATTGCAGGAGGATTCTTTACCTTCTGAGCCACCAGGGAAGTCCAAGAATACCAGAGTGGGTAGCCTATTCCTTCTCCAAGGGATTTTCCTGACAAAGGAATCAAACTGGGGTCTCCTGCATTGCAGAAGGATTCTTTACCAGGTGGTATATATAGCTTATAGCTGGATTCTTTGCCAGCTATAAGTTAAAAGAGACAGAAACTAAAATGATATGACCACAAACAGAGGAAAATCAAGATAATGCTGAAAGCCACCAGAATCTAGGAGAGATTCTAGAATCTCATGTCAAGGAACAGATGATCCTTCAGAGTCCCCAGAAAGATCCTTCCCTATTGACACATTGATTTTGGACTTACGGCCTCTAAAAGTATGAGAAGATAAATTTATGTTGTTTTAAGTCATCAAGTTTATAGTAATTTATTTTTAGTGCCCTAGGAAACTAATACACATCTGTACTAGAAAGTGACAGGTGACAGACTTTATTTTCTTGGGCTCCAAAATCACTGTGGATGACTACAGCCATGAAATTAAAAGGTGTTTGCTACTTAGAAGAAAAGCTATGACAAACCTAGACAGCGTATTCAAAAGCAGAGACATCACTTTGCTGACAGAAGTACAAATAGTCAAAGCTATGGTTTTCCTAGTAGTCATGTATGGATGTGAGCCATAATGAAGGTCGAGTGATGAAGAATTGATACCTTTTAACTGTGGTTTTGGAGAACGCTCTCTAGAGTCCCTTAGACTGCAAGGAGATCAAACCAGTCAATCCTAAGGGAAATCAACCTTGAACATTCGTTGGAAGGAATGATGCTGAAGCTGAAGCTCCAATACTTTGGCCACCTGATGTGAAGAGACAACTCATTGGAAAAGACCCTGTTGTTGGGAAAAATAGAAGGCAAAAGGAGAAGACAATGACAGAGGACAAGATGGTTGGATGGCTTCACTAGTCAATGAACATGAGTTTGAACAGGCTCTGAGAGATCGTGAAAGACAGGAAAGCCTGGGGTGCTGCAGTTCATGCAATCACAAAGAGTCAGAAATAACTGAGAAGCTGAACTGGTCACTGAACTAGAAAATGAGGTGCTACCTTAACATTTACAAATCTGTTAAATGGCTTTGGAACTGAATAATAAGAGAAGTTGAGAGACGTTAGATGCATATGAAGGAAAAAGTCTAGGTTTTCCTGAGGAGATGACTGGTAAAAACATTGGTATTAAAGGTGACTGACGAGAGTTCAGAAGAAAATGAGGAAGATGTTATTATAGATAGGAAATAAAAATAAAGTCAAGTCAGTCGGTCATGTCTGACTCTGCAACACCATGGATGAGCCATGAAATTCTCTAGGCAAGAATACTGGACTGGGTAGCCTATCCCTTCTCCAGTGGATCTTTTTAACCCAAGAATTCAACCCATGTCTCCTGCACTGCAGGTGGATTTTTAACCAACACCAACCCATTCAGAGGTTACGGCCTCTAAAAGTTGATTTTAGTCATCAAGTTTATAGTAATTTATTTTAGTGCCCTAGGAAACTAATACACATCTGTACTAGAAAGTGACAGGTGACAGACTTTATTTTCTTGGGCTCCAAAATCACTGTGGATGACTACAGCCATGAAATTAAAAGGTGTTTGCTACTTAGAAGAAAAGCTATGACAAACCTAGACAGCGTATTCAAAAGCAGAGACATCACTTTGCTGACAGAAGTACAAATAGTCAAAGCTATGGTTTTCCTAGTAGTCATGTATGGATGTGAGCCATAATGAAGGTCGAGTGATGAAGAATTGATACCTTTTAACTGTGGTTTTGGAGAACGCTCTCTAGAGTCCCTTAGACTGCAAGGAGATCAAACCAGTCAATCCTAAGGGAAATCAACCTTGAACATTCGTTGGAAGGAATGATGCTGAAGCTGAAGCTCCAATACTTTGGCCACCTGATGTGAAGAGACAACTCATTGGAAAAGACCCTGTTGTTGGGAAAAATAGAAGGCAAAAGGAGAAGACAATG
This sequence comes from Tragulus kanchil, assembly GCA_022376925.1. Taxonomy (NCBI): domain Eukaryota; kingdom Metazoa; phylum Chordata; class Mammalia; order Artiodactyla; family Tragulidae; genus Tragulus; species Tragulus kanchil. The sequence goes on along the minus strand of JAIOJX010000004.1, from coordinate 234,766,362 downwards.
ACAGAGGACAAGATGGTTGGATGGCTTCACTAGTCAATGAACATGAGTTTGAACAGGCTCTGAGAGATCGTGAAAGACAGGAAAGCCTGGGGTGCTGCAGTTCATGCAATCACAAAGAGTCAGAAATAACTGAGAAGCTGAACTGGTCACTGAACTAGAAAATGAGGTGCTACCTTAACATTTACAAATCTGTTAAATGGCTTTGGAACTGAATAATAAGAGAAGTTGAGAGACGTTAGATGCATATGAAGGAAAAAGTCTAGGTTTTCCTGAGGAGATGACTGGTAAAAACATTGGTATTAAAGGTGACTGACGAGAGTTCAGAAGAAAATGAGGAAGATGTTATTATAGATAGGAAATAAAAATAAAGTCAAGTCAGTCGGTCATGTCTGACTCTGCAACACCATGGATGAGCCATGAAATTCTCTAGGCAAGAATACTGGACTGGGTAGCCTATCCCTTCTCCAGTGGATCTTTTTAACCCAAGAATTCAACCCATGTCTCCTGCACTGCAGGTGGATTTGTTAACATCTGAACCACCAGGGAAGCCCATTAGAGACAGGAGGAATAGCAATTCCTGTTAAAAATCAGCATTAAGTTTTGTTGAATTTATTCTACTCTTAAGTGGTAAGTGGAATTTGTAATAGATAAAATTAGCTGAGGAGATTTCCAAGCAAAATGTTGAAATATCAGCCTGATTTCTCCTTGTGCTTATAATAAAATGTGAGAGCAAGATAAATTGAGGAAAGCATTTCCCAACAAATATAAACAAACATCTGATGACTTGGGAAATTCTCAGTCTATCCAGATTGCAAAGGAAATGAGGAAATTTAAATTTTCTAGCTAAAACTATGAAATTTACCCTTGGAAAAGCATGCTCTGGAGGGAGGGCCAAGGGTATAGCTGGAAAATCATTTACGGATAGATTAAAAATATCATGCTTGGCTCTAATAAACCATTTCAGCAGAAGCCAGGATTAAAGATAGGCTTATACAGGAAAAAAAAAAAAAAAAAGGCCCGGAAGCACTTAAATAAAAGAACACATTCAAATCCAAGGTTTGCTGGAATGCCACATGCTACATCCCCTTCTCCACCATTTAGCACTCCAAACGTTACCCAAAGGATTAAGATCACAGGCTAGGCAGAAAAGACTCGAAGCCCCCATGTCTCAGCTCTCCAGAACCTTCAATCAAGGCTGCAACGTTAGGTAAGACTGGCCCCTTGTCAACAACCAACAACTGGGAAGGTAATACAACTACAGGCTCCTTTACAACCCACTCCACAGCATCCCCTCTAAGCTCAGCAGAGTTCCAACCTCAACAATGGTAACACGCAGTGCAGCAATGGAAAAACAGACATAGAGAACAGACATATGGACAGTGTGGGGCGTGAACAGTGGGTAGGAGACACAGAGGGAGTAGCATGGAAACCTATACTATCATATGTGAAAAAGATAGCTATTGTCATTGTGCTGTGGGAATAGGGGATCCTGCAGGGGCTGGGTGCAATGGCTGGGAGGGGTGGGATAGGGGGCACTGGGAAGGGGGCGGGTGCCAGGGATATGCATATGACTGATCTGGGAACATACATGTCTATGAACAGCGAAACTGTGTAAAAATTTTAAAAAGATATATATATATAAAAGAAAGGATCTGTAGAGTACTATTTCCTAATGGTATTACCCCTTCATGAATTACATGGGGGACCAGCAAGGTTCCTGGGAATATAATATGAGCAGAAACACTGCCAGCAAGAGACAGAGACTGGACAAAATCCAAGATTTTCGTACTCCTGAAATTCTTCTTCATCTCTGTGAAAGATACTGTTAATAGAATAAAAATTACAATCCACAGACTGAGAGAAAATACTTTTAAAATATATGTTTGATAAAGGGCTTGTGTCTAAGATATTCAAAACAACTGTTAAAACTCAATAATAAAAAATTAATGATAGAAAAGATATTAATACAGACACCTAACCAAAAGAAAAAAGAATACCTAGGCTAAATAAACCTATGAAATATGAGTCAACATCATTTTTATTAGAAAATTTTAAATCAAAATAGCAATGAAATACTATCACATATGTATTAATGAGACAAAAAAGTGAAAATACTAACTGCTAGCAAGGATGCAGAATACCAAGAACCCACTGGTGACGAGAGTGAAAGACACTTTGGAAGACAGCTTGGTAGTATTCTTACAGAGGTAAACACAGTTTTGCCACATGAACTAGCAATCAGACTGCTAGGTATTTACCCAATTATTTTGGAAAATCTAATATTCACACAAAAAACTGATCATGAATGTTTGTAGCAACTTCATTGGTAATTGCCAAATACTGGAAGCAAACAGCATGACTTTTAACAGGTGAATGGATAAACTGGTACATCCATACAGTAGGATAAAAAGAATTGAGCTACCAAGTACAAAATGACATACATGAATATTAAATGCATAGTGCAATGGGAAGAAAGAAAATGTGAAAGGACTGCACACTGTATGATTTCAGTTATAAGACATCCTGGAAAAGACAAATCTATAGACATTGTAAAATGATCATTGGTAAACAATGTTGTGTGTAGAGAAGGAGAGGATGGTTACTAGGCAATGCAAAGGGGATTTTGAAGGTGTTTAACCTATTCCGTAAAGTATTGTAAGGCAGTTTTTAAAGCCTATATAGGGCTTCCTTGGCGGTACAGTGGGTAAACAGTCTGCCTTGCAGTGCAAGGGGCACTAGTTTGATCCCTGGCCCAGGAGGATCCCACATGCCCTGGAGCTGCTGGGTCAATGTGTCCAATTACCAGCCAGCGCTCTGGAATGCATGCGCCCAAAGCCAGTGCTCTTCAATGAAAGAGGCCACTGAAATGGGAGGCCCACACAGGCTGAAGAATAAAAGATACATGAAAAAAACCTGATGACTTAGAGGCAAAAAAACCCTATATAAGGTTGTTACAAATAGCAATTCTCAGTGTATTCAATGATTTGAGGTATGCCAGGATAAAAGAATGGAATGAAGAATGTGAAAGAAGCAGTATAACTATACTGCAAACCTATGTAACCACCTGATTCACCTAAGTAACTGTGACAAAAAGTAGATTAAAAAAAAAAAAAAAAACACCAAAAACTGTACATATGCACTATACGCTGGTTAACAAGCTTACTGCACATAGGGGTCTGAGCTAAAATTCTGAACAGATACACATATTAGAATTAAACAATTACATACATAACTGGTGATGGTGGAAGCCAGGTTTCTCATGTTAGTGTAGAGGGGAGATTAGCAAGTAGAAGATAAAATTTATTCCTGTGGTAACAGAACTGGCAACATTAGTAAAAACTAATGTTAGGCATAAGGTAGATACAAATGATAATGTGTGTATGTTTATGTGGTATGCTTAATTAACAAGTTAGTATCTATTCATAGGTTCCCTTCCTCTTTCAGCTAAGTTGATTTAACAGTAATGACACCCCAGTAGCCAAGAACACACCTAGAACCAGATCTTGGTTCCTGATAGAATTTTCCAGCAAATGAAACTAGGGATCCTTGGGAAAATGGGTGATTCTAGCACTGAGTTAAAAAAAAAAAAAAAAAAAGCACAAGATGAGTCTAAAACATATTGAACATATTGTACAGTCAGAATGTAAGGCAATGTGCACAAAGAAAAAAAGACCAAAAGAGAAAGGAAAAGAAAAAAAAAACAAAAACACCAATGTGGGGCTACAACAAAGGATGCAGGAACCACCTGAAAGAATTACCAATCGGTAAAACTGTAAACATTTAAACAATAACATTACGTAGTTTAGGATTATAACCTAAAATATAAAATTAAAATCTATGAGTCCAAACTGATCTCAGATATCTGCATTGAATAAAGCATCCAATTTAATCATATATTTCAAAAAACTAATTATGATAATAGTTATTATTTATGGCATTTACACCACAATTTGTATGTCCTGACTAAACCTCTCCTTGGAAGCTCACTATCTCCACTAAGTAAACAACTCTGATCTAGTTCCCCAATACCATATGTTCTCTCTCCTATGCTTCCTGTTGCTCTGGTTAAAATACTTGAAATTTCTCTTATTTTTATGTTTTAGGATACTGCATATTCACTATATCTGCAAAACTTATTGCTTGTAACTTCAATTATAATCAGACTATCTTCAGATATATCACCAAAATATAATCAGAATACATCATTTAATCAACTGTACTAATACTACCATGCTAGAAATCACCATCTGCTTCTTTGGTTATCCTGAAACTTCCTAACTTTTCTCTTATAATATATCCGAGTCCTTATTTAGTTTATTTTTAACAAGGAATCAGCATGATATTTTTATGGTTTGGTTTATTTTTACAAGGAGTCAGCACAAACTCAAATATGAGTTCTGATTATTTCCCCAATTCAAAACCAGCAACTGTTGGAACTTTATAATAAAATTTGATATCTAATAGTGTAATCTCATCTTTGTTCTTCAGTATTTTCTCAACTATTTTTATCAATTTACACGTCAATAGAAGTTTTAGAAAGTTTTGTCAATTTTTATCATATACAAATGTTATACAGTCATCAGGAATGTGGCATTTTTAGCAGCATTCCATAGTTGTTTGGGAGAACTTTGTTGGAATTATTTTATATATTTCAGACTAAATTTTAAAAGAATAGCCCTATGCAGTTAGATTCTCTATGACCTTGCAAAAATGTGAATATTATTTTATTCTATTAACAGAAAGAAAGTGAAGTCGCTCAGTCATGTCTGACTCTTTGTAACCCCTTCCAGGTTCCTCTGTCTATAGATTTCTCCAAAGAATACCCCATTTCTTTCTCCAGGGGATCTTGTCAACCCAGGGATCGAACTCTGCAGGCACAGTCTTTATTGTTTGAGCTACAAGGAAATCATAGCATAGCTTAAATAAGTTTACTGGTTGCAAAGAGCAGTGTGACCTTTTCATATACCTTGTCATCCCCACAGAAAATAATTTCTACCAAATAAAAATGAAAATAATCAGAATAAGGAAGTGCTCAGCATAGGTATCTGCTTATCTTTCATCATTATGATCCAATTAAAGGGTTATTTGAAGATTAGCCTTTGATTTTAATTTAAATGGATTTTACTGTTAAACTGGATTTTGTTATCCTTAGTAAATATATATTTCCTGTAGCAAACTGAATTGCCTACCTTACAAATTGATATGAATCATGAAAGAAACTTCATTATATGCAAACTTTTTTAATATCTAGGTATAAGTGTAAAATTTACTCTTGCAATCATCTGTGGTTCTACTTCATTAAGAATTGTATTTATTTAAGCAAATGGGATGGCTTGCATTTAGCCACGCTCCTCTGTGCTTTTCTACAGTATTCCATGTTAATATATTTAATCTAGGCAACATCTTTGGATGTCTTAAACATAATCAGATGCATTTATGCTAGAGCTTTGGCATATTTTACTACTTGTAATGAATCAGACCCATCAACAAAAGTTCTATAAGCTTTTATCTAGTAATATACATAGAATTACCATTAAACACACTGTTTTCTTGGAAATTTGCATTTTCAGTTTTTTTTCCTGTTACATAAATACAGTATTTTAAACAATTTTTCTGGAGTTTTAAATCACTGTTTAATTATAAAATCTCTAGTTCTTTCTCCACTTAAAATTGTAATTAGCTATTAGAAATTATGTTTCCACATTGATTTCAGTTAACATGGCATTAAAATTAATTGGACATAAAAGTATATAATTGTACTTTACAAATAAAAGTGACACAGAAATGCTGTTGATACTACATTTACCAAATAAGTAACATTCAGATCTTCTATAGAAACTACAAAAACTAATTCTTAGTTTTACTTAAAACTAACTCCTTTTACTGTTTCAAAGTTTGGATACCAAATAAATAAAGATAGATAACAATGACTACTATTATGGGTAATAGTAAAATAATAGCTACTATTTATTATACAATTGTTATGTTCTGTGTCCTTTTCATAGGTTATGTCCTGTAATTAGCACAATAATCTTGTACAATTTTATTAGATCTACTTTGCAGATGAGGAAAAGAAGGCACAGAGATGTAGATAAATTTAAATCAGACTAGAAACTGCAAATTCACATTGAAGCAGTCACACCCTAGAGCTCCAACTCCTTAACAGACAAAGCCAAATACTATATGATTTCACTCACACGTGCAATCTAAAAAAACAAAACAAATGAGCAAACATAACAAAATAGGAACAGAATCACATATACAGAGAACAAACAGGTGGTGGCTAGAAGAGATGGGGAGGGAGGAATGAGTGAAATAGGTGAGGGAAATTAAAAGGTATCAACTTTCAGCTACAAGATAATTGAGTCATGAGGATGAAATAAATGTGCAGCACAGAAAATATCATTAGTAATAAAGTAATACCTGTGTATGGTAATAGATAGTAACCAGACTTACTGTGGTAATCATTTTGTAACGTAGAGATATATCAAATCACTACGTTGTGCAACAGAAACTACCACAGTGCTGTAGTTCAATTTCAAAAAAGTCTTATAGAAAAAGAGATCAAGAGATCTAGCTTGCAGTTTCCAGAAGTGGTGGGGTGGGGGAGAAGGAGAATTGGATGAAGGTGGTCAAAAGGTACAAACTTCCAGTTGTAAGATAAATAAGGAATAGGAATGGAAATTAAAACATGATCAATATAATTAACTCTTCTGTATGCTATATTTGAAAGTTGTTAAGAGAGTAAATCCTAAGAGTTCCATCATAAGTAAAACATTTTTCTTTTATTTTGTATCTACATGAGATGATATATATTCACTAAATTTAATTGGACATAAAAGTATATAATTGTACTTTAACAAAATAAAAAGTGACAAAAAAGAAAATGCTGTTGATACTACATTTACCAAATAAGTAACATTCAGATCTTCTATAGAAACTACAAAAACTAATTCTTAGTTTTACTTAAAACTAACTCCTTTTACTGTTTCAAAGTTTGGATACCAAATAAATAAAGATAGATAACAATGACTACTATTATGGGTAATAGTAAAATAATAGCTACTATTTATTATACAATTGTTATGTTCTGTGTCCTTTTCATAGGTTATGTCCTGTAATTAGCACAATAATCTTGTACAATTTTATTAGATCTACTTTGCAGATGAGGAAAAGAAGGCACAGAGATGTAGATAAATTTAAATCAGACTAGAAACTGCAAATTCACATTGAAGCAGTCACACCCTAGAGCTCCAACTCCTTAACAGACAAAGCCAAATACTATATGATTTCACTCACACGTGCAATCTAAAAAAACAAAACAAATGAGCAAACATAACAAAATAGGAACAGAATCACATATACAGAGAACAAACAGGTGGTGGCTAGAAGAGATGGGGAGGGAGGAATGAGTGAAATAGGTGAGGGAAATTAAAAGGTATCAACTTTCAGCTACAAGATAATTGAGTCATGAGGATGAAATAAATGTGCAGCACAGAAAATATCATTAGTAATAAAGTAATACCTGTGTATGGTAATAGATAGTAACCAGACTTACTGTGGTAATCATTTTGTAACGTAGAGATATATCAAATCACTACGTTGTGCAACAGAAACTACCACAGTGCTGTAGTTCAATTTCAAAAAAGTCTTATAGAAAAAGAGATCAAGAGATCTAGCTTGCAGTTTCCAGAAGTGGTGGGGTGGGGGAGAAGGAGAATTGGATGAAGGTGGTCAAAAGGTACAAACTTCCAGTTGTAAGATAAATAAGGAATAGGAATGGAAATTAAAACATGATCAATATAATTAACTCTTCTGTATGCTATATTTGAAAGTTGTTAAGAGAGTAAATCCTAAGAGTTCCATCATAAGTAAAACATTTTTCTTTTATTTTGTATCTACATGAGATGATATATATTCACTAAATTTACTGCAGTAATCAGGTCACATCTTAAACTTACACAGTCTTGTATGTCAATTATATCTTGTTAAAACTGGAAGGAAAAATTAATGCAAGATAAAATTGGAAGGTCATATTTTATAACAAGTTTTCTATTATTATTATCCCTTAAAATATTTCACTTCATAAACATAGTTTAGGCATAATTTAAAAATGATTTAATGTGGCTTTTGCTTTTTTGTGAGTGTTTATATAACATGTATTTGTTTTACCTGGTTTGACTTCCTTTAACAGAGATAAACCATCTACATTATTTTTCTCCCAGTTTCATTGAGAAATAATTGACATGAATCACTATATAAGCTTAAGGTGTATACCATGATGATTTGGTTTACAGGTACTGTGAAATGATTACCATAGCATCCATCTAACATCCATCTTCTCATATAGATAAAACAAAAAGAAAAGAAAAAGGAAAACAGTTTTCCTTGTGATGAGAACTCAGGAATTATTTTCTTAACCATTTTCCTATTTACCTTATAGAAATGTTAGCTAGAGTCATCTAGTTTTATTTCATCATGAAACATGCTAATAGGCTTTAGAGAAATCTTGAAATGCTATTTACTTCAATACTTAACTTGAACCTGCGATTCAATATACCTCCGGGATCCATTCCTTCAAGAAACATGTCATAATAATGATATATTCAAAGTATGGAATTAGAAGAAATACTTACCATTGGTTAAGGAATATATAAGCCTAAATCCCTAAGCCAAATTTCATGACTTGAACTTCACAGTGAGTGAAATAAGAACAACTTGATTTATTTCTCATTCCCCCAGAGACTAGAGCTCTATTTACTAAGATAGTGTAGGAAAGAAAACATGTGGGTCATTTTTCTTATCCCTGAGATGGTAGAAATGCATATGATACAGTTCATCTATATAACTGTGAATTTTAAAATATAATCTCCCCAGTTCCTACTGTTGTAGCACATAACCCTGAACTTTGATCTGGTGACCTTACATTTTGTCATGTAACAGACAAACTTCATTTCCTTTTCCATTTCTTCTAGAAAAATCAGTGCATATTTATTTTTATGGGTCTAATATTCCCCTCTTCAGCTAATCTTATATTGATGTTATACTTTTATAATAATCTCATAATTTATAAGGAAATTAAAGAATAATATAGTTCCTACATTATCCTTATGTGATTGAGTTGTTTAGATACATATTTCTGATTATTTTCAACATGTATTATAAGTAATGCTTTTACTACTTACCCAAATTAATTACATATTTCATGTTTTGACTTTTAACTATCATTGTACTGCCAAAATCATTATTGGTTGGAAAGCGATTTTGAAGTATATATGAAATTATTTGCACAGCATACATAGCATTTTCATTTATACAGAATATTGTCATTTGAAAAACAGGGCTTGATAATATGATATGATAGCTCAAAAAAGATTGAGGAAGTGCCTGTGCTTTTTGGGACCACACAGAATTGCATTTATGGTCAACAAAAACATTTTCAGGCTGTTGCTTAGCAACCTACAGGCAAGGAAAAATTTGCATCAGTGCTTAAAGAAGAAGGGCTGCTGATAGTAAATTATTTAACAGTGTTTGTTATTATTACTCTTTAAAGTTCACCAACAGTATTAACTTGGTTGGTTTATAACTTCATTTTTAGCCATCAATTTAATTATTTCCTTTACATGAAATCGCAATAAGACATATGCCTATAAAACTTCGGAGAAACAAAGAGAAAGATAGGGAGAATAAAGAGGGAAAAAAAAGAAGGAGAGAGGGAGAAGGAAGGAAAGAAGAAAGGGAAGAAGGAGGAAAGAAAGAAAGGGAGGCATGGAGGGACAGAGGAAGGGACGAGGTCAAAGGATCTCATCTCCAGACGCAAACAGCAATTTCATATTGCTCAGAGCAAACAAACTGGTTATAGCAACTATAACCATAAGGCACTATTTTGCCTTCCTTTTCTGGGTTCATTTTATAATAAACGCCAGTATACTCTTGTGAAATATCTCTTTAGTGACTTTCACATAAGATAATTAAAAATGAAAAGATAAGAACGAATACCTATGACCACAAGGTGTGAATATTGGTTCCTTTAACACACTTCCTCATTCCACAGGGATAGAAGGTCAAAGATGAGGTATAGGTTTCTATCTGCATAACACAAGGAACAGCAGTAGCATTCTAGAGTCTAAGAATAAAACACTTTCATTTTTATTTTCTCTTTAAGATTATAAAAATAAAATCACAAGGGTCTAACCAACTATAATATGATAATTAAGCAATATTATGAAATCATGATAGTTTTTCACTCATTAATACTAAAGATGATTTCTTTACATAATAACAAGATTTGTATTTTCCTCTCATTTTTCTCTATTGCTATCAATGGCACTGAAATGTTGGTTAAGTCTGAAATCTCTTGTTATCCACACTTACCTGTTTCTGCTGCCCATAGGTAATACACAACCAAGTCTTGCTTAATTCTACTACCTGTGCTTTCCATCAAATCCAAACTATTTTCCCCAAATTGACTTCAGACTTCTAAAATGGTCTTTTCTGTTTTCTTTTGCCTCTAAGTCATCATTTATTTTTCATCGATCTTTATTCTTTGCCAAGTGTGGGCGGCCTTCCATCTCAGTGGCCTCTCTAGTTGCAGAGCACTGGCTCTGGGCACATGAGCTCCAGAGCACTGGCTTGTAATTGGACACAACGGCCCAGTGGCTTCTCCACACATCCCTGGCCAGGGATGGAACTCATGCCCCTTGCACTGCAAGGCAGACTCTTTACCCACTGGACCACCAGAGAAGTCCTAAATTGGTCTTTCTTTTCCAGTCTCTGCTCTCCAACATGTAGTTACTGCTCACAGAGTACTCTTTCTACATTAATTTTCATAACAATACCTTAAAGTCTGCCAAAGACTTTATATTGCCTGCAGAGAAAAGGTAAAATTTTTAGTATGACATAACACACAACTCAAGAAGTGTAGCCTCTGCTTACCTTTGTTGCATATTAACTAAGTAATTTCTCTCAGGCTACATTAAAATAGTATTGAGAGAAATAAAGTTTTCTAAATGTGTCAAAAGTTTAAATCATTTTCTCCATTACTTTAGGCATATAATCCCTATGTATATAATTTCCTTTTCCTTTTTATTATGAAAAGAATCAGTTTTGACTTTCAAATTTGCCACTGCTTCTCCCAAAAGCCTTTATTTAACTCTTCTTCACAGTGAAGTTGAATATTCCATCATCATTGTCAACTCTAGTTGACACAAATGTCTGTTTCTACTCCATATTATATTCATTTACAGGTCAGCAGGTCTCTAACATTTTTTCTGGGCTTATTGAAATACTTTTAGGTGCTAGAAAAGCACAAGGGTCTAACCAACTATAATATGATAATTAAGCAATATTATGAAATCATGATAGTTTTTCACTCATTAATACTAAAGATGATTTCTTTACATAATAACAAGATTTGTATTTTCCTCTCATTTTTCTCTATTGCTATCAATGGCACTGAAATGTTGGTTAAGTCTGAAATCTCTTGTTATCCACACTTACCTGTTTCTGCTGCCCATAGGTAATACACAACCAAGTCTTGCTTAATTCTACTACCTGTGCTTTCCATCAAATCCAAACTATTTTCCCCAAATTGACTTCAGACTTCTAAAATGGTCTTTTCTGTTTTCTTTTGCCTCTAAGTCATCATTTATTTTTCATCGATCTTTATTCTTTGCCAAGTGTGGGCGGCCTTCCATCTCAGTGGCCTCTCTAGTTGCAGAGCACTGGCTCTGGGCACATGAGCTCCAGAGCACTGGCTTGTAATTGGACACAACGGCCCAGTGGCTTCTCCACACATCCCTGGCCAGGGATGGAACTCATGCCCCTTGCACTGCAAGGCAGACTCTTTACCCACTGGACCACCAGAGAAGTCCTAAATTGGTCTTTCTTTTCCAGTCTCTGCTCTCCAACATGTAGTTACTGCTCACAGAGTACTCTTTCTACATTAATTTTCATAACAATACCTTAAAGTCTGCCAAAGACTTTATATTGCCTGCAGAGAAAAGGTAAAATTTTTAGTATGACATAACACACAACTCAAGAAGTGTAGCCTCTGCTTACCTTTGTTGCATATTAACTAAGTAATTTCTCTCAGGCTACATTAAAATAGTATTGAGAGAAATAAAGTTTTCTAAATGTGTCAAAAGTTTAAATCATTTTCTCCATTACTTTAGGCATATAATCCCTATGTATATAATTTCCTTTTCCTTTTTATTATGAAAAGAATCAGTTTTGACTTTCAAATTTGCCACTGCTTCTCCCAAAAGCCTTTATTTAACTCTTCTTCACAGTGAAGTTGAATATTCCATCATCATTGTCAACTCTAGTTGACACAAATGTCTGTTTCTACTCCATATTATATTCATTTACAGGTCAGCAGGTCTCTAACATTTTTTTTTTCCACTCTGGGCTTATTGAAATACTTTTTAGGTGCTAGAACTTGATATTTAACAAATATTCAGTTGGCCAATTATGTGATATTGATACATAAATTAATTCATCTATTAAATACATGATTTAAGTGCTAGGATGAATTTTAATTGATAAGATGTATGGAGACGTTTGATCTCTGAAACACTTGGCATATGCTTTTCAGTGAAAAGGATAGTTGGATGGGTTTCCCTGAATCAAAGTCAAGATTGGCTATTTACTTTTTTTACTCAGTAAACATTTATTGGTTACAAAGTGTATGTCCTACACACAATTGAAATGGTTTTTACCTTAACATATTTAGAATCTCACAGACAATGGTTTACCATAGAGGAGAAATGTACTGATATTAGTTCATAGACCTGTTTATGAAACTGAAAAGAGAGCTCCTTACACTAGAATTGCAGAGTTGAACCATGTCTCAAGGAAAAGGTACAACCTGAAATGTGTTTAAATAATGAAAAGGTATGGGGCTGAAAGATATGGAGGACACATCAAGGAGAGGAAATAGTAGGGCCAGAGGCTTGGAGTGATAGTGAATGATACTCAAGGGAAATTACAGGTACCTAATATGTCCTTAGGTTTTTCACATCACAAGAAAGTCACAGATCTTGATTAATTTAGGTAACAGAAACTTATTGTAACAATACATATAGAAGCAAAGAAGTGTTCATTCGTTCATTCCTTAAATGTTTATTGACAACCAATAATGCCACAGACACTGTGCTAAGATCTATAGGTATAGTGTTACCCACAATAGCAATCAACCTTGAGTTTATGACCTTCTACTACAATTAGAGAGTTATATATCTTGTATCACATGCAGAGTTAGCAGGGCTCTACAGAAAAAGGCAGGGTATGATTAACAAATGTAATGAGGGAAACCAAAGCATAAGCAATTTATCTAACCTGATATTGACTCAAAATTTGACAGAAAGCTTAGCAGACCATTGTTGTGCTGAAATTCTAGAAGAGGACGTGATATTATGTTGACACAAATGTCTGTTCTACTCCATATTATATTCATTTACAGGTCAGGAGGTCTCTAACATTTTTTTTTTCCACTCTGGGCTTATTGAAATACTTTTTAGGTGCTAGAACTTGATATTTAACAAATATTCAGTTGGCCAATTATGTGATATTGATACATAAATTAATTCATCTATTAAATACATGATTTAAGTGCTAGGATGAATTTTAATTGATAAGATGTATGGAGACGTTTGATCTCTGAAACACTTGGCATATGCTTTTCAGTGAAAAGGATAGTTGGATGGGTTTCCCTGAATCAAAGTCAAGATTGGCTATTTACTTTTTTTACTCAGTAAACATTTATTGGTTACAAAGTGTATGTCCTACACACAATTGAAATGGTTTTTACCTTAACATATTTAGAATCTCACAGACAATGGTTTACCATAGAGGAGAAATGTACTGATATTAGTTCATAGACCTGTTTATGAAACTGAAAAGAGAGCTCCTTACACTAGAATTGCAGAGTTGAACCATGTCTCAAGGAAAAGGTACAACCTGAAATGTGTTTAAATAATGAAAAGGTATGGGGCTGAAAGATATGGAGGACACATCAAGGAGAGGAAATAGTAGGGCCAGAGGCTTGGAGTGATAGTGAATGATACTCAAGGGAAATTACAGGTACCTAATATGTCCTTAGGTTTTTCACATCACAAGAAAGTCACAGATCTTGATTAATTTAGGTAACAGAAACTTATTGTAACAATACATATAGAAGCAAAGAAGTGTTCATTCGTTCATTCCTTAAATGTTTATTGACAACCAATAATGCCACAGACACTGTGCTAAGATCTATAGGTATAGTGTTACCCACAATAGCAATCAACCTTGAGTTTATGACCTTCTACTACAATTAGAGAGTTATATATCTTGTATCACATGCAGAGTTAGCAGGGCTCTACAGAAAAAGGCAGGGTATGATTAACAAATGTAATGAGGGAAACCAAAGCATAAGCAATTTATCTAACCTGATATTGACTCAAAATTTGACAGAAAGCTTAGCAGACCATTGTTGTGCTGAAATTCTAGAAGAGGACGTAAGGAGAATGAGTACTAAGTTTAGGACTACAGAGGTATATGTTTGAATTGCCTGTGGGGACATGTAACATGATACTGCAGAGTGAGATCTCAGCTGAAATATTTTTCAACAAGATACAGATGACAGATAAGAACATGAGAATGAATGAAGATAGAAGCACAGAATACTTAAAATACATACTGGCAAAAAATATTCATTGCCTGACTTTCATTGTTTCTACTGATAAATCATAGATTTTTGTCAGTATATTTTTTATCCTTTTGAAGATAATATTTTATTTCTTTCTCCTCCTCTTGCTTCTTTTAAAATTGCTTAGTTTCTGTGCTATTTTTCACAGATTACTGGAAGGTATCATTATGGACTATTATTTATACTTATTTGCCTGGCTAGAGATTACATTGTCCTTGAACCTATAGATTAGTACTTTAACCAAAAAAGGCCATTAGCTTTTTACTACTGCTAAAATTTTATAGGCCATCATATTTTGTGCTATGTCACTTCAGTCTGACTTATGTGACTCTCTGCACTGTCGTCTGCCAGGCTCCTCTGTCCATGGAATTCTCCAGGCAAGAATACTGGAGTGGACTGCCATGCCCTCCTTCAGATCTTCCCTACTTAGCAATCTATCTCACATTTCTTATGTCTCCTGTATTGGCAGATGGGCTCCTACCAGTGATGCCACCTGAGAGCTTGAATTAGATATAGGTTAGAATTTTACACTTTTTTTTAGCATTTTTCTGATTTTTTTGTCTGTGTGCTTTAATGTGGTTATTTCCTATGAATATTATTTTAAATGCTCTAATTTATCCTGAATTTATTATTTTATTATAATCAAAAAAAAAAGGGTGTTCATTCGTTCATTCCTTAAATGTTTATTGACAACCAATAATGCCACAGACACTGTGCTAAGATCTATAGGTATAGTGTTACCCACAATAGCAATCAACCTTGAGTTTATGACCTTCTACTACAATTAGAGAGTTATATATCTTGTATCACATGCAGAGTTAGCAGGGCTCTACAGAAAAAGGCAGGGTATGATTAACAAATGTAATGAGGGAAACCAAAGCATAAGCAATTTATCTAACCTGATATTGACTCAAAATTTGACAGAAAGCTTAGCAGACCATTGTTGTGCTGAAATTCTAGAAGAGGACGTAAGGAGAATGAGTACTAAGTTTAGGACTACAGAGGTATATGTTTGAATTGCCTGTGGGGACATGTAACATGATACTGCAGAGTGAGATCTCAGCTGAAATATTTTTCAACAAGATACAGATGACAGATAAGAACATGAGAATGAATGAAGATAGAAGCACAGAATACTTAAAATACATACTGGCAAAAAATATTCATTGCCTGACTTTCATTGTTTCTACTGATAAATCATAGATTTTTGTCAGTATATTTTTTATCCTTTTGAAGATAATATTTTATTTCTTTCTCCTCCTCTTGCTTCTTTTAAAATTGCTTAGTTTCTGTGCTATTTTTCACAGATTACTGGAAGGTATCATTATGGACTATTATTTATACTTATTTGCCTGGCTAGAGATTACATTGTCCTTGAACCTATAGATTAGTACTTTAACCAAAAAAGGCCATTAGCTTTTTACTACTGCTAAAATTTTATAGGCCATCATATTTTGTGCTATGTCACTTCAGTCTGACTTATGTGACTCTCTGCACTGTCGTCTGCCAGGCTCCTCTGTCCATGGAATTCTCCAGGCAAGAATACTGGAGTGGACTGCCATGCCCTCCTTCAGATCTTCCCTACTTAGCAATCTATCTCACATTTCTTATGTCTCCTGTATTGGCAGATGGGCTCCTACCAGTGATGCCACCTGAGAGCTTGAATTAGATATAGGTTAGAATTTTACACTTTTTTTTAGCATTTTTCTGATTTTTTTGTCTGTGTGCTTTAATGTGGTTATTTCCTATGAATATTATTTTAAATGCTCTAATTTATCCTGAATTTATTATTTTATTAAAATCAAATATTAAGTCTAATTTTGTTCATTCTATTTTTCAGGTCTAGTATATGGGCAATCTCCACTTGATTTTTTTTTTGATTCTAGTAAATTTTTGGTGTTTTCTGTTTTGTGTATTACTCTTTTATTTTTCCCCTTCATGGACTATAGCCTTGTTTTGGAAAATGGGCTTGTATAACTCAATGAAGCCATGAGCCATGCTGTGCCAGGTTACACAAGATGGCGGGTCAGAGTAGAGAGTTATGACAAAAATATGCTCCAGTGGAAGAGGGAATGGCAAATCACTCCAGTATTCTTGCCACAAAAATCTCATGCACAGTATGAAAAGGCAAAAAGATATGGCACTGGAAGATGAGCTCCCAGGTCAGAAGATGTCCAATATGCTACTGGGGAGGAGTGGAGCAATAGCCACAGAAAGAATGAAGAGGCTGGGGCAAAGCAGAAATGATGCTCAGTTGTGGATGTATTTGGTGGTGAATGTAAAGTCCAGTGCTTTCAATATATAAAGAACAATATTGCATAGGAACCTGGAATGTTAGGTCCACGAATCAGGGTAAATTGGATGTGGTGAAACAGGAGATGGCAAGAGTGAATATTGACATTTTAGGAATCAGTGAATGAAAATGTATGAGAATGGGAGAACTTAATTCAGATGATCATCGTATGTACTACTGTGGGAAAGAATCCCTTAGAAGAAATCAAGTAGCCCTCATAGTCAACCGAAGAGTCTGAAATGCACTATTTCAGTGCAATCTCAAAAAAAGATAGAATAGTCATGGTTCATTTCCAAGGTAAACAATTCAACATCACAGTTATCTAAGTATATGCCCCAGTCACTGGTGCCAAAGAAGCTGAAGCTAACTTGTCAGATGAAGGCCTGTAACACTTTGTAGATCTAACACAAACAGAGTTATCCTTTTCATCATAGGAAACTGAAATGCAAAAGTAGGAAGTCAACAAATACCTGCAATAAGAGGCAAGTTTGGCCTTGGAGTACAAAATGAAGCAGTAAAAAGACTGATAGAGTTATGTAAAGAGAACATTCCGGTCATGGCAAACATTCTTTTCCCAAGAGATCACCCAAGAGATGACTCTACATGTAAACATCATAAGAGGGCTTCCCTGGTGGTCCAGTGGTTAAAAAGTCTGCATTACAGTGCAAGGAGAGCCAGTTCAATCTCTGGCCCAGGAAGATCCCATGTGTCGTGGACCGGCTGGACTGGTGTGTCCAATTACCAGCCAGCACTCTGGAGCAAACGTGCCTAGGGCCAGCACTCTGCAACGAGAAAAGGCACTGCAATGGGAGGTCCACACAGGACAAAGAACGAAGATGGATGAAAATAAATAAATGAAAGACCAATAAAAAGTGGCCAAAATTAAAAAAAAATTAAATTGAAGAAAGTATGGAAAACCACTAGGCCATTCAGGTATGACTTAAATCAAACTCATGATTATACAGTGGAGTCGATGAATAGATTCAAGCGATTAGATCTGTAGACAGAGTGTCTGAAGAGCTATGGATGAAGGTTCGTAACATTTCTTAGGAGGCAGTGACCAAAACCACCACCAAGAAAAAGTAATCCAAGAAGGCAAAGTGGTTGACTGAGGAGGCTTTACAAATAGCTGAGAGCAGAAGAAAAGTGAAAGGTAAGGGAGAAAGGGAAAGATGCCCAGCTGAATTCAGAGTTCCAGAGAAGAGCAAGGAGAGATAAAAAGGCCTTCTTAAAGGAACAATGCAAAGAAATAGAGGAAAACAATAGAACATGAAATATCAGCAATCTCTTCAAGAAAATTGGGACTCTCAAGGGAACATTTTATGCAAGCATGGGCGTGATAAAGAACAGAAATAGTAAGGTCTTAACAGAAGAACAGATTGAGAAGAGATGGTAAGAATACACAGAAGAACTACACAAAAAAGGTCTTAAAGACCTGGATAACTATGATAGTATGCTCACCTAGAGCCCGACATCCTAGAGTGTGAATTCAAGTGGTCCTGAGGAAGCATCATATGAACAAAGCTATTGAAGTTGATGGAATTGCAGCTTAGCTACTTCAAATCCTAAAAGATGATGCTGTTAAAGTGCTACACCCAATATGTCAGCAAATTTGAAAAAGTCATCAGTAGTCACAGGACTGGAAAAAGTCAGTTTTCATTCCAGTCCCAAAGAA
The DNA here is from genome assembly GCA_022376925.1 of Tragulus kanchil. NCBI lineage: Eukaryota > Metazoa > Chordata > Mammalia > Artiodactyla > Tragulidae > Tragulus > Tragulus kanchil. The sequence goes on along the minus strand of JAIOJX010000004.1, from coordinate 234,747,705 downwards.
GGGCAACACCAGTGAACGTTCAAACTATCATAATGTTGTGTTCATTTTACATGGTAGCAAGATTACATTCAAAATCTTTCAAGGTAGGCTTAAGCAGTATATGACCTGAGAACTTCCAGATGTACAAGCTGGATTTCAAAGAGGCAGAGGAACCAGAAACCAAATCACCAACATTCAAGAGATCGTGGAGAAAGCAAGGGAGTTCTAGAAAAACATCTGTTTCACTGTGTATGGTAAAGCCTTTGACTGTGTGGATCAAAACAAATTGTCTTAATTCCTAAAGAGATGAGAGTACCAGGTGTCTTCTGAGAAACATGTATGCAGTTAAAGAAGCAACAGTTAAAATCAGACATGGAACAACTGACTGGTTCAAAACTGAGGTAGGAGTACAACAAAGCTGTGTATCATCACGATGCTTATTCAATGTCTGTGCAGAGTACATCATGCAAAATGCCAGTCTAGATGAATTACAAGCTGGATTCAAGATTTCTGGAAGAAATTATCAATAACCTCAAATATACAGATGATAACACTCTAATCACAGAAAATGAAGAGGAACAAAATAGCCGCTGGTTGAGGGAGAAACAGGAGAGTGAAAAAACTGGCTCAGAATTTAACATTCAAAAAACTAAGATCAGGGCATCTGGTCCTATCACTTCGTGGCAAATACATGGGGAAAATGTGGAAGCAGTGACATATTTTATTTTCTTGGGCTCTAAAATCACTGCTGATGGTGACTGTAACCATGAAATTAAAAGATACTTGCTTCTTTCTTTCTTTGGAAGGAGAGCTATGACAAACATTGAAAGCACATTAAAAAGCAGAGACAGCACTTTGTCAACAAAGGTTCATCAAGTCAAAGCTATGGTTTTTCCAGTAGTCATGTACAGATCAAGAGTTGGACCATAAAGAAGCCAGAGCGCTGAAGAATTGATCCTTTTGAACTGCAGTGCTGGAGAAGACTTTTGAGAGTACCTTACACTACAAGGAGATCAAACCAGTCAATCATATAGGAAACCAACCCTGAATATTCACTGGAAGTATTAATGCTGAAGCTGAAGCTCCAATATTTGGGTCATCTGATTTGAAGAGCCAACTCACTGGAGAAGACCCTGATGCTAGGAAAGACTGACGGTAGGAGGAGAAGGGGCCGACAGAGGATAATATGGTTGGATGGCATCACTGACTAAATGGACAGTTTGAGCAAGCTCTGGGAGATGGTGAAGGCTAGGGAAGCCTGGCATGCTGCAGTCCATGGGGTCACAACAACTGAACAGCAACAAGAGTGATATTCCAGAACTAGCTCTTATCTACTTGGGAGTGTATTTAATAAGCATCTCTTCCTAACTCTGCACTCAAAAACTTCATACTAATACTGTGAAATCATTCATGATACAAATGTTTAAACCAGTGTCACTGCATATAGTCTAACCCTCACAGTCACTGCATATAGTCCTCTATTTCAGCATGCCCAGTGATATGCTTTTAAATTATATGCCAAACACTGCCTATACAAAAATTAGAGAGGTACTAGCTGATTTATTTTCCTTTAGGGAGGCTTTACTTTTTGCTCTGCTTGGCAGATAGAATAATAGCTGGTAATTTTAATCAGACTTTTACCTGAGAAGAGGGTGGACTGAAATGCTGGGAAGGCTTTGTCAGTCTCAGTTTACTCTGCTTCTCTGGTACAGGCTTCCAGACTTTTTAACTGGAAGAGCTTCCACTGAACTCTCAACAACTTAAATTTACCTCGCAAACAGCTTATTAACAACTGCAAGTTCTGTATCTAATAATCTCCTATTCCTGCTTTAGATTTTCTTAAAGGAGGAAGGAATAATTGGCTATATACCTTTATAACAAATACTGACTTTAGTTTTATGTATAGTTCATAGAAGAAAAAATACTATGGAATGGGAGGACTAGCCGAGTTTAGGATAAAGCTTCTTTCTTTCTTTGGAAGGAGAGCTATGACAAACATTGAAAGCACATTAAAAAGCAGAGACAGCACTTTGTCAACAAAGGTTCATCAAGTCAAAGCTATGGTTTTTCCAGTAGTCATGTACAGATCAAGAGTTGGACCATAAAGAAGCCAGAGCGCTGAAGAATTGATCCTTTTGAACTGCAGTGCTGGAGAAGACTTTTGAGAGTACCTTACACTACAAGGAGATCAAACCAGTCAATCATATAGGAAACCAACCCTGAATATTCACTGGAAGTATTAATGCTGAAGCTGAAGCTCCAATATTTGGGTCATCTGATTTGAAGAGCCAACTCACTGGAGAAGACCCTGATGCTAGGAAAGACTGACGGTAGGAGGAGAAGGGGCCGACAGAGGATAATATGGTTGGATGGCATCACTGACTAAATGGACAGTTTGAGCAAGCTCTGGGAGATGGTGAAGGCTAGGGAAGCCTGGCATGCTGCAGTCCATGGGGTCACAACAACTGAACAGCAACAAGAGTGATATTCCAGAACTAGCTCTTATCTACTTGGGAGTGTATTTAATAAGCATCTCTTCCTAACTCTGCACTCAAAAACTTCATACTAATACTGTGAAATCATTCATGATACAAATGTTTAAACCAGTGTCACTGCATATAGTCTAACCCTCACAGTCACTGCATATAGTCCTCTATTTCAGCATGCCCAGTGATATGCTTTTAAATTATATGCCAAACACTGCCTATACAAAAATTAGAGAGGTACTAGCTGATTTATTTTCCTTTAGGGAGGCTTTACTTTTTGCTCTGCTTGGCAGATAGAATAATAGCTGGTAATTTTAATCAGACTTTTACCTGAGAAGAGGGTGGACTGAAATGCTGGGAAGGCTTTGTCAGTCTCAGTTTACTCTGCTTCTCTGGTACAGGCTTCCAGACTTTTTAACTGGAAGAGCTTCCACTGAACTCTCAACAACTTAAATTTACCTCGCAAACAGCTTATTAACAACTGCAAGTTCTGTATCTAATAATCTCCTATTCCTGCTTTAGATTTTCTTAAAGGAGGAAGGAATAATTGGCTATATACCTTTATAACAAATACTGACTTTAGTTTTATGTATAGTTCATAGAAGAAAAAATACTATGGAATGGGAGGACTAGCCGAGTTTAGGATAAATGTTTCTTCTTTATAATAAATATTAATGTTTGAATGATTCCTATAAATTTAAGAAAAATATAAAACATTGATTATAGTAGTTTTTTAAATTACATGTTTTAATTTTATATAGTATTTATTGGCTTCCTATGACACATTATCCCATTTACCTTTCTTTCTAATTGATCTAATTTTCTCTTCATTTTGGCTTACTATAAATATTTATATGTGTTAAGTCATATATTGAAAGTACTGTATTTATAACAATGAAATATTCATTTCTCTAGTAAAGAGCAAGATCATATCTCATTTCAGACAACAACATATTTGTGCTCAAATAATAGAAACCAATAATCTTTTTCACTTGAAATTTTTCTTTGGGACTTTATTTGAGGTAGTTAGGTAGAAGGAATTAGAATGTACCATGTCATTTATGGAATAACTTTATCATTAAAGGCTTAAAATCTTTTGTTAAATAGGTGGGCTTATATTTCAATCATCTCTATTTTTGAAAAAAAATTTAAAGCAGTTTTAATGAGGCATAAAATACATCCAGTTACTTCTTTAAAAATTATCTGATTATCCCAAATTTTATACTTAGGATAACATATGATTGTTATTTAATTACATCATAAACATCAGATTTCTGAGTTATATTATTAGCATTTCTATATTATTGTTATGTGTTCAAAGATAAATAATCTATCACAAATATGATCTTTAGTCAGTATTTGAATGTACATATTCAAATTGTCCTTAAAATATTTTGATCTTACATACTTGTGCATGTTTAATGAAATCAAATGTTTAAAAAGAGGATTTAATGCATATTTTACTTAGTCTGAGAGTAACATACTTTCTCTGTAATTTTGTAGATTTCTTGTGATAACAGAAAAACAGCAGATAAGAGTAGCCTATAGAAAAGTCTATTGAGAGTATAAAATGACTTCCTAAATATACGTTTTGTTTTTCCCTTGAAGAACATGTCAACCTAATAATGAATCAAATAATCTTCTTCCCTTAAACTTATAACAAAAGAAATAATATATTTAGTTACAAAAAAGCAGAGGTGCATATTTCTAAACATAATTTGCATGTTGGACAAAAAAATGAAAAAAAATGAAATTTAAAAGTGAACATAACAAATAGATTTGCTAATTCACCAAAATATTGAAATAAAAATAAGCAACTTATTGCCATAAATGCCAAGTGTGACTTATTCATCTTAATAACATTTAAATGCCTACCATGTGTCTTCCACATAATAAGTAATTACTAAATATTTGCTCAAATGGTAATAATAGTTTCTCTGAGTTTTAGTAAAGATTCATACCATCCATTTCTGGATTTTGACATTTCCATTTCCCATAATGTTATTTTTTAAAATACATTCTCTTTTTCACTTTTATGTAACATATCTCTGCAAGTTTGTTTAACATAATCCAAATTAAATTATGTGTGATAAATTAACAAATATGTTTATTCTACTAGTTATTTAGTCTTTTAAAATGACTTTGGATCATTTATAATAAATTATTATGGGCTGTATAGAAAAGACGGAATTTATAATTTAAGAATCTCAAAATTTAGTAGATTATCTATTGACTATAAATTGATACATTTTTCAGTGTTCTTTACAGACTATGGAACAGATGACTATTTGTGTATGCTTCAATTAGAATCCCTTGTTCTTCATGAAGTAACTATTTGCTGTGGAGGAGTGAAGTATTATATTTTTCGACTATTTAAAAAAGAGATCTTCAAATTAGTTGAAAGAAGGGTATATTAGACTGTGTAAATGTCATCTAGATTCAACGTTTATCAACTTAGGAAGCCAAGAAGCCTCCTAACTATACCAGAAGCCTAAAACCAAGTAACAAGTGATTTTATTACTTATTTTATTAAAAGGAAGGAGAGACATTCCTTTTCTGGGGAAGGCTTTCAAGATCTATTCAAAGCTGAAAATGAGTTAGTAGTCCTTTAAAAAAGAAAATAAAATGTCTTTTGACCTCCTTAGTACATTGTTTAAGAATAAATAAGCAAGAGCAGCTCCCCTCCCCTTGCCAGTCTAAGAAATTTAAAAGTAACTGGGAACTATGCCAATAATAAAATGCCATATTATTTCATCTATGGAGCTATTATGAAAGAAACATCATTGCTTATTTTTTTAAAAAAGATAATCTAATTTCTTAGCCTAAATTCTATTAACTTTACTTCTACAGTTTTTTCCCCCATAATCAGCATGCAACATAATAAAAAATTTACTAGAGAAATGAAGAAGGAGAAGGAAAAGAAGAGAGGAAGGGAGAAAGGAAAGGGAGAGGAGGGAGTGGAGGACTTTTCATCTTAATAACATTTAAATGCCTACCATGTGTCTTCCACATAATAAGTAATTACTAAATATTTGCTCAAATGGTAATAATAGTTTCTCTGAGTTTTAGTAAAGATTCATACCATCCATTTCTGGATTTTGACATTTCCATTTCCCATAATGTTATTTTTTAAAATACATTCTCTTTTTCACTTTTATGTAACATATCTCTGCAAGTTTGTTTAACATAATCCAAATTAAATTATGTGTGATAAATTAACAAATATGTTTATTCTACTAGTTATTTAGTCTTTTAAAATGACTTTGGATCATTTATAATAAATTATTATGGGCTGTATAGAAAAGACGGAATTTATAATTTAAGAATCTCAAAATTTAGTAGATTATCTATTGACTATAAATTGATACATTTTTCAGTGTTCTTTACAGACTATGGAACAGATGACTATTTGTGTATGCTTCAATTAGAATCCCTTGTTCTTCATGAAGTAACTATTTGCTGTGGAGGAGTGAAGTATTATATTTTTCGACTATTTAAAAAAGAGATCTTCAAATTAGTTGAAAGAAGGGTATATTAGACTGTGTAAATGTCATCTAGATTCAACGTTTATCAACTTAGGAAGCCAAGAAGCCTCCTAACTATACCAGAAGCCTAAAACCAAGTAACAAGTGATTTTATTACTTATTTTATTAAAAGGAAGGAGAGACATTCCTTTTCTGGGGAAGGCTTTCAAGATCTATTCAAAGCTGAAAATGAGTTAGTAGTCCTTTAAAAAAGAAAATAAAATGTCTTTTGACCTCCTTAGTACATTGTTTAAGAATAAATAAGCAAGAGCAGCTCCCCTCCCCTTGCCAGTCTAAGAAATTTAAAAGTAACTGGGAACTATGCCAATAATAAAATGCCATATTATTTCATCTATGGAGCTATTATGAAAGAAACATCATTGCTTATTTTTTTAAAAAAGATAATCTAATTTCTTAGCCTAAATTCTATTAACTTTACTTCTACAGTTTTTTCCCCCATAATCAGCATGCAACATAATAAAAAATTTACTAGAGAAATGAAGAAGGAGAAGGAAAAGAAGAGAGGAAGGGAGAAAGGAAAGGGAGAGGAGGGAGTGGAGGAGAAACCCCATAGCTAATACAGAGTCTGGAATGATACGGATGATGGAAATGATCATTTAGAGATTAAAGTTACTACAAATAACATCTTAAAAGATCTTATGGGAAAGGTAGAGAACACAAAATGATGAATTTAGTACATTTTTAATTTAAAAAAAAAGAATAATAAGGAAATATCATAAGTAAAAGGAAATATTGGAGATGAGAACTTCCTTTGAAAGTTCTATCACAATATTGCACACTGCAAGGGGGAAGGGGGGGAGGAAGAGCAGCAGGAGAAGAAGATAAATTTAGATAAATCAATAAAAATTATCCAAATAAAATGTAAAGGGGTAAAAAGTGAGATAAAAAGATGACAGAATTCAAGTTTTAGCCGAGATTCAATAACATGCAGATTTACACTCCCTCCTTAAACAACTAAAAAGCACATAGAATATATATGAAATGATAATCCTCTAACAGTGTATTAAACTTAGTACAGGACAGTAATTTATGAGAGAGGGAAAAAAAAAAGGAAAATGAGCTTAGCTCAATCACATCCCCAGAATCCTCCTGCTTGTAAAAAGTCCCTATGGCACAGAGCAAGAAGGTAGCACCAAGGTAGAGTTGAGTGGTTTCCCTGAGTGGAGGAGACACAGCTGGGATTCCAGGAAGACCAAGGCAGCTAGTGTGCAGAACAGAGCCAGGCAGGAGAGAATTGCAAGGAGAATGTATCCAAGGAGAGATACATTCTTGAACTCTTTGCAAGGTGAATCTTGTATCTATCACTAAGTAAAAAACAACAACATATATTAAGAAACTACATAAGGCTTTTGGGGGAATGGGAATATAAGAAACAGTCAAAGGAGTTTCAAAGGATCAGCAGCAGTTTAGTTCCACATTGAAAGAGCCATAGTGAAAACATGTCGTTGGGACTGCGGTAGTGTACTCAGAAGACAGTCATAAGGGCTGGGCTAGTGTGTTCAGAAGATATGTAACAATGGGATACAGTTAGCCCTAGAATAAAGATTGCTCTGATCCTACCTGAGATACACACATAGAGATGAAGATCGTTTCCTCTTGCCATATATAAATATTAATTTAGAATGCATCATACACCTAAAGGGAATATAAAGTTTTGTTCTGGGCTTTACAAAACCACAGATAAACTAAAGACACAAGTATTATTAGCCTTTGTCCCCATAGGGAATCTATTCTGAGCAATGTTTTAGACCACATGCTTAGAATAAACATAGATTTTTATTATATCCCTCAGAGAAGCTTCCCTGGTGGCTCCGATGGTCAAGAATCTGCCTGCCATGTTGGAGACCTGGATTCGATCCCTGACTCAGGAAGATCTCCTAGAGAAGGGAATGGTAACCCAGTGTAGTATTCTTGCCTGAGAATGCCATGAACAGAAGAAGCTGGTGGGCTACAGTCCATGGGGTTGCAACAAATCAGACATGAATGAGTAACACTTTCACTTTTGCTTTCAAACAGAGAGGGAAGTATTCGTACCAAAGACCAATTGGTGGTAATTAAATTGGGAGGAGTGATTTGATATCTGCTTCCAAAGTAGTCTACCTTAATCCAAAAATATTATATATCATATATCGTGCAAAGGAATAAACATAGTATATGTATATTCATTGTAACCCCAAATAGGTTTTGTATTCGACACTATTTAGAACTACTAAATCTTCTGCTGGAAGCCTGGGAGGTAAAAATTTTCTTTTCCTCTTGTGTTGTGTTGTGCTTAGTCGCTCAATCGTGTCCGACTCTTTGCAATCCCATGGACTGTAGCCCACCGGGCTACTCTGTCCATGGGGATTCTCCAGGCTAGAGTACCGGATTGGTTTGCCATACCCTCCTCCAAGGGATCTTCCCAACCCAGGGATCTTCTCAACCCAGGGATAGAACCCAGGTATCCCACATTGCGGCTGGATTTTTTTTACCAGATAAGTCACCAGGGAAGTCCAAGAGTACTGAGTGGGTAGCCTATCCCATTTCCTGACCCAGGGATGGAATCCAGGTTTCCTGTACTGCTGGTGAATTCTTTATCAGGTACCCAGTTTTGGGAAGTTCTTCATATCCCTTTTTGTAAGGCATCTTGAGATAAAACAGTTAGCCCTAGAATAAAGATTGCTCTGATCCTACCTGAGATACACACATAGAGATGAAGATCGTTTCCTCTTGCCATATATAAATATTAATTTAGAATGCATCATACACCTAAAGGGAATATAAAGTTTTGTTCTGGGCTTTACAAAACCACAGATAAACTAAAGACACAAGTATTATTAGCCTTTGTCCCCATAGGGAATCTATTCTGAGCAATGTTTTAGACCACATGCTTAGAATAAACATAGATTTTTATTATATCCCTCAGAGAAGCTTCCCTGGTGGCTCCGATGGTCAAGAATCTGCCTGCCATGTTGGAGACCTGGATTCGATCCCTGACTCAGGAAGATCTCCTAGAGAAGGGAATGGTAACCCAGTGTAGTATTCTTGCCTGAGAATGCCATGAACAGAAGAAGCTGGTGGGCTACAGTCCATGGGGTTGCAACAAATCAGACATGAATGAGTAACACTTTCACTTTTGCTTTCAAACAGAGAGGGAAGTATTCGTACCAAAGACCAATTGGTGGTAATTAAATTGGGAGGAGTGATTTGATATCTGCTTCCAAAGTAGTCTACCTTAATCCAAAAATATTATATATCATATATCGTGCAAAGGAATAAACATAGTATATGTATATTCATTGTAACCCCAAATAGGTTTTGTATTCGACACTATTTAGAACTACTAAATCTTCTGCTGGAAGCCTGGGAGGTAAAAATTTTCTTTTCCTCTTGTGTTGTGTTGTGCTTAGTCGCTCAATCGTGTCCGACTCTTTGCAATCCCATGGACTGTAGCCCACCGGGCTACTCTGTCCATGGGGATTCTCCAGGCTAGAGTACCGGATTGGTTTGCCATACCCTCCTCCAAGGGATCTTCCCAACCCAGGGATCTTCTCAACCCAGGGATAGAACCCAGGTATCCCACATTGCGGCTGGATTTTTTTTTTTACCAGATAAGTCACCAGGGAAGTCCAAGAGTACTGAGTGGGTAGCCTATCCCATTTCCTGACCCAGGGATGGAATCCAGGTTTCCTGTACTGCTGGTGAATTCTTTATCAGGTCAGCAACCAGCTTCCCCTTGAGGAAGCTTCTTCATATCCCTTTGTCTATAAAACTGTAAGATCTTGAGAAACTAACTGGTGTGAGAACCTAAAGAAATAGGTCAAGGAAGGCACTCTATCTGATTCTAGCTTCATCCAGATATTAAAGATCCAAGTCAGTCTGTGTGTTCCGTGTATAATTCCCATGTCAGGCAACTACAATGGAGTTTGAGGCCAAAGCTCAGCTTGTAATAAACTTAGTGCATTTGCTTAGTCTTGTGCTGGTATGTTTGTCTCTTTCAGGGACTTTACAAAGTGACTAAAGGAAGAAGGTGAATTTCACCTCACCTTGTATCCATCATAATTTTTCTACTAAACATGGCTGGACAAAATCATATTATCTGCATTAAATTGTAATTTAATTTCTAGCCAGTAATTTGTTTTCCATGAGAACTAATGGTTTAGTTTTCTTTTTTTTTTTCCCTCTTTAGAAACTGTTTCACTTATGACTGTTTGCCCCAGCAATGACATAGCTATTTTAGTATAGCTAAGATTTAAGAGTTTTTCATAAACAGAGAAAGGTTTTATAAAACACTTAGCTCATTTTTTAAAAAAGCGAAATGAATCTTAGCTCTTTCTATGAAGACTCTAAAATATGGGAGTAAATTTTTTATCCTGTCTGCATTTCACTTTTCACTGTTTCTTGAATAGTATTCTAAAGTAATAGCCATTTCAGTGAAGATGCTGATGTAACCAAACCCAGACTGGATAACTTCCTTTGAGAGCAATCTGCCTTTTCTCTTTTTATTTGGCTTAGTCGCTCAATCGTGTCCGACTCTTTGCAATCCCATGGACTGTAGCCCACCGGGCTACTCTGTCCATGGGGATTCTCCAGGCTAGAGTACCGGATTGGTTTGCCATACCCTCCTCCAAGGGATCTTCCCAACCCAGGGATCTTCTCAACCCAGGGATAGAACCCAGGTATCCCACATTGCGGCTGGATTTTTTTTTTTACCAGATAAGTCACCAGGGAAGTCCAAGAGTACTGAGTGGGTAGCCTATCCCATTTCCTGACCCAGGGATGGAATCCAGGTTTCCTGTACTGCTGGTGAATTCTTTATCAGGTCAGCAACCAGCTTCCCCTTGAGGAAGCTTCTTCATATCCCTTTGTCTATAAAACTGTAAGATCTTGAGAAACTAACTGGTGTGAGAACCTAAAGAAATAGGTCAAGGAAGGCACTCTATCTGATTCTAGCTTCATCCAGATATTAAAGATCCAAGTCAGTCTGTGTGTTCCGTGTATAATTCCCATGTCAGGCAACTACAATGGAGTTTGAGGCCAAAGCTCAGCTTGTAATAAACTTAGTGCATTTGCTTAGTCTTGTGCTGGTATGTTTGTCTCTTTCAGGGACTTTACAAAGTGACTAAAGGAAGAAGGTGAATTTCACCTCACCTTGTATCCATCATAATTTTTCTACTAAACATGGCTGGACAAAATCATATTATCTGCATTAAATTGTAATTTAATTTCTAGCCAGTAATTTGTTTTCCATGAGAACTAATGGTTTAGTTTTCTTTTTTTTTTTCCCTCTTTAGAAACTGTTTCACTTATGACTGTTTGCCCCAGCAATGACATAGCTATTTTAGTATAGCTAAGATTTAAGAGTTTTTCATAAACAGAGAAAGGTTTTATAAAACACTTAGCTCATTTTTAAATAAGCGAAATGAATCTTAGCTCTTTCTATGAAGACTCTAAAATATGGGAGTAAATTTTTTTTATCCTGTCTGCATTTCACTTTTCACTGTTTCTTGAACAGTATTCTAAAGTAATAGCCATTTCAGTGAAGATGCTGATGTAACCAAACCCAGACTGGATAACTTCCTTTGAGAGCAATCTGCTTCCTAATTTTGTCATCTTAACTGTGTTTTAAATGGACCCAGTTGTCTTTGCCATTTTTTTAAAATACAGTTTTCCTACATCAGTTCTAATATTACAAGGAAGTCTCTGCAAATAGACACAAAGACCTAACACATATTATTTACACCAAAAAAAGGCGACTTTTTTATAAAAATTAAATAAATTATATACTCTTTTGTCATACAGATTTTACCCATGTACCATCTTAATGTAGAGAAGGCAAACCTATCCCTATCCCTCCCCACACACACTTTCACTTTTGCCTACAGGCCAATAACTTCAAATTGAATTAACTTGCTTTTCAATAAGATTGTTGATGCAATTGAGTAATTATGCTAAGTTGCTTCATCATTATTCTTCTCAGCTATGCATATATAACAATGATTGAGTTAAAACTCCTATTTACATATTATACTCATGGTTACTTAGACTATCATATTTTTAATTTTGAGGTAACATTAATTAAAACATGGAAAATTCAAATAAGAGATGAGCCTAGAGAAGCTTTACATTTTAATATATTTATATGCACATTAAGTACATGTATGCGCTTCCCGACTGGCTCAGATGTTAAAGAATCTGCCTACAATGAGGGAGAGGTTGGAACCTCTCCCAATGAGGGTTTCTAGGTTGGAAAGAACCCCTGGAGAAGAGAATGACAACCACCTCCAGTATTCTTTTCAGGAGAATTTCATGGATGAGGAGCCTGACAGGCTACAGTCCATGGGGTCACATAGTTGGACATGACTGAGCAACTAACACACACACGCACACATATTACATGTATATAATTACTTTCTTTGGAGTAATTGAGTTGTTTGAATAATAAGTTATGCTATTTACTAACTTTAAGATTTTAAGAGTTTTTTCATAAACAGAGAAAGGTTTTATAAAACACTTAGCTCATTTTAAATAAGCGAAATGAATCTTAGCTCTTTCTATGAAGACTCTAAAATATGGGAGTAAATTTTTTTTATCCTGTCTGCATTTCACTTTTCACTGTTTCTTGAACAGTATTCTAAAGTAATAGCCATTTCAGTGAAGATGCTGATGTAACCAAACCCAGACTGGATAACTTCCTTTGAGAGCAATCTGCTTCCTAATTTTGTCATCTTAACTGTGTTTTAAATGGACCCAGTTGTCTTTGCCATTTTTTTAAAATACAGTTTTCCTACATCAGTTCTAATATTACAAGGAAGTCTCTGCAAATAGACACAAAGACCTAACACATATTATTTACACCAAAAAAAGGCGACTTTTTTATAAAAATTAAATAAATTATATACTCTTTTGTCATACAGATTTTACCCATGTACCATCTTAATGTAGAGAAGGCAAACCTATCCCTATCCCTCCACACACACACTTTCACTTTTGCCTACAGGCCAATAACTTCAAATTGAATTAACTTGCTTTTCAATAAGATTGTTGATGCAATTGAGTAATTATGCTAAGTTGCTTCATCATTATTCTTCTCAGCTATGCATATATAACAATGATTGAGTTAAAACTCCTATTTACATATTATACTCATGGTTACTTAGACTATCATATTTTTAATTTTGAGGTAACATTAATTAAAACATGGAAAATTCAAATAAGAGATGAGCCTAGAGAAGCTTTACATTTTAATATATTTATATGCACATTAAGTACATGTATGCGCTTCCCGACTGGCTCAGATGTTAAAGAATCTGCCTACAATGAGGGAGAGGTTGGAACCTCTCCCAATGAGGGTTTCTAGGTTGGAAAGAACCCCTGGAGAAGAGAATGACAACCACCTCCAGTATTCTTTTCAGGAGAATTTCATGGATGAGGAGCCTGACAGGCTACAGTCCATGGGGTCACATAGTTGGACATGACTGAGCAACTAACACACACACACGCACACATATTACATGTATATAATTACTTTCTTTGGAGTAATTGAGTTGTTTGAATAATAAGTTATGCTATTTCTATACACTAGATCAACACACTGTGTTTTGAAGTTCATTCAATAGCTGAATATTTCCAGTTAGGGAATACTACACAACAGAATACAGGTTAGGTTCTAAATCATAATCTAAATAGTTGCTCTTGCCTCAAAAACTCTTCACCCCCCTCACTACAAAGTACTATGATTTTGATTGTAAAGTTAAGACATCTGATGAAGTAGTGCCCTTTAGAATCATATGTAGCAAGTTCCTGCACAGTCTTTGATCCTGTTCTGACTCATAGCCTTTATCCAGTACTTAAGGCCCTTTTCTCATCAACCAACTGCATATGCTTTATTAAACACATGACTCGTAAATACAATAATCACTTGGACCTGAATTAGAAATTTTCTGTGTGCTGTTCATTTTGACACCTGTTGGAGGCCCAGAGAGGAACAAGGAATAGCCTCCGCAGTGACAGAACATGTCATTCAGTCCTGTTCAGATAAACAAACAGATGACAGTGAAGTCAGTGAGTGCAAAGCAGGAAAAGCACACACAGACTGCACAGAGTGAGTGATTATTGCTACTTGAAGTACTTTGGGGGAGACTTTGCAGAGGAAGTGATATGTGATTTGGGGCTAAAGAATAAATAAAATATCCATCAGGTGGTTAAGAAGACATTTTAAGTAATGAAATTCAGATGTCCAAAAAATAGAAGTTTACTATACTTTCCTAAACAGAACTCAACTGCCCTCCCTGACAGACCCCATGCTAATGTCACTAGTGGATTATTTAAACCCTCATTCCAGTTTATATTACTCCTCTTCAAAGTTCCCACATGGACTCTGTTTTGTGATAGTAACCAGGAAGTTCATAAACATTTATTACCTCTGGATATATGGTAGAACTGCACTCACTAGCCTCATTTGATCGTAACTCTGAACGAGTAAGTTTTTGATCAGTGAAATAAGAACAACAGTGGCACGTACTATATCTAGGAAACGACTTTCGAGAGATCTGATATTTTACTTGATATATTCTTTTACACCTGTCATAAACATACATCTTGATAAGGAGTCTGTGCGAGCTTGTGTGCTTGAGGGGCAAAAAGCAGATACTCAACCTGCTCCTGGATGGACGTTTAATGTAAGGGAATAATGCGCTTTTAGTCTTGTGTATTGGTAAGAGTTTGGTTTGTTTGTTACCACAGCATAGTCAAGCCTATTCTCACTGATAATGGATTCAAATGCTTTAAAATTATGCCTGTGGTACCAAAATAAAGTGAGTAAATGGATGAGAAGATGCTTATGTATGTAAAATGTACATTGTTGTATAGAGTATTTCCACATTATAATGATTCTCCTCGTAATAGGCACTGCTCATAGCTCATCTATTTATTTCTGGACGTGCATTGACTTTATTAGTTCCCCCATTTTTATATGTCTTCCTGGCATTCTGCACTGGGTTCTCATAGTACTTACCTTAATTTATAATTATGAAATTACTGGTAGAATTATTTAATTATTGTTTGCCTTATATGTATATATATTATGATCCCAAGTAGTTAATGCTATGTCAGTCCTGTTCAGATAAACAAACAGATGACAGTGAGTGGGCAAAGCAGGAAAAGCACACACAGACTGCACAGAGTGAGTGATTATTGCTACTTGAAGTACTTTGGGGGAGACTTTGCAGAGGAAGTGATATGTGATTTGGGGCTAAAGAATAAATAAAATATCCATCAGGTGGTTAAGAAGACATTTTAAGTAATGAAATTCAGATGTCCAAAAAATAGAAGTTTACTATACTTTCCTAAACAGAACTCAACTGCCCTCCCTGACAGACCCCATGCTAATGTCACTAGTGGATTATTTAAACCCTCATTCCAGTTTATATTACTCCTCTTCAAAGTTCCCACATGGACTCTGTTTTGTGATAGTAACCAGGAAGTTCATAAACATTTATTACCTCTGGATATATGGTAGAACTGCACTCACTAGCCTCATTTGATCGTAACTCTGAACGAGTAAGTTTTTGATCAGTGAAATAAGAACAACAGTGGCACGTACTATATCTAGGAAACGACTTTCGAGAGATCTGATATTTTACTTGATATATTCTTTTACACCTGTCATAAACATACATCTTGATAAGGAGTCTGTGCGAGCTTGTGTGCTTGAGGGGCAAAAAGCAGATACTCAACCTGCTCCTGGATGGACGTTTAATGTAAGGGAATAATGCGCTTTTAGTCTTGTGTATTGGTAAGAGTTTGGTTTGTTTGTTACCACAGCATAGTCAAGCCTATTCTCACTGATAATGGATTCAAATGCTTTAAAATTATGCCTGTGGTACCAAAATAAAGTGAGTAAATGGATGAGAAGATGCTTATGTATGTAAAATGTACATTGTTGTATAGAGTATTTCCACATTATAATGATTCTCCTCGTAATAGGCACTGCTCATAGCTCATCTATTTATTTCTGGACGTGCATTGACTTTATTAGTTCCCCCATTTTTATATGTCTTCCTGGCATTCTGCACTGGGTTCTCATAGTACTTACCTTAATTTATAATTATGAAATTACTGGTAGAATTATTTAATTATTGTTTGCCTTATATGTATATATATTATGATCCCAAGTAGTTAATGCTATGTCAGTATACCCTAGTGAATAGCATAGACACTGGACCAGGATGAGTACTTAAATAAGTGATAGTTAAATAAATAAGTGAATGAATGCATGAGTGTATGAATGCATACATGATGTAGAAAATTAAAATTATTGACTCACACTGGAGAAAACGAGTATTGATAATGATGTGATATGATTTTCTCATCTTAAAGATTAGAAAACTGAAATCTATATTGTCTTGTGATTTAACAGCAGTAACACAGAGTTAGTAATAACTTTCAATTTTATGATAATATTTTCCTTTTTAGAATGTAATTTCATAGTTTTTATAAAGATTTAAAATTAATATCTGCCATTAGATAGCTGCATCACCTTGAGCAACTATTTAACCCCTTGGGACCACAATGTCCTTGTCTCTAAAAGAACAATATTATCTATTGTGGGCTAAAGGAAGCAATATATGTAAAATAAGAAGATTTCCTGCATACTATTTACATATAGACATGTGGACAAAACAATTACTATATATGTGCATACATACATATTTACTCTGGTCATGATAATGTTGATGATGATGACTGTACATAATCAAGTCACAAAATGTGGAATCTTTAAGAAGCCTCAGAATTCTAATTATTCTTCACATATTGTAAGTCTCTTAGAATAGTCATGCATTTAGATGAAACTTCTAAGACTGAAGAATTTTCTGATGCAGGGTAAAGAAATTATATATATTATAGTTGGCTTCATAATTGGTATTATTCATTTTAAATTTATTAAGAGTTTGGTTTGTTTGTTACCACAGCATAGTCAAGCCTATTCTCACTGATAATGGATTCAAATGCTTTAAAATTATGCCTGTGGTACCAAAATAAAGTGAGTAAATGGATGAGAAGATGCTTATGTATGTAAAATGTACATTGTTGTATAGAGTATTTCCACATTATAATGATTCTCCTCGTAATAGGCACTGCTCATAGCTCATCTATTTATTTCTGGACGTGCATTGACTTTATTAGTTCCCCCATTTTTATATGTCTTCCTGGCATTCTGCACTGGGTTCTCATAGTACTTACCTTAATTTATAATTATGAAATTACTGGTAGAATTATTTAATTATTGTTTGCCTTATATGTATATATATTATGATCCCAAGTAGTTAATGCTATGTCAGTATACCCTAGTGAATAGCATAGACACTGGACCAGGATGAGTACTTAAATAAGTGATAGTTAAATAAATAAGTGAATGAATGCATGAGTGTATGAATGCATACATGATGTAGAAAATTAAAATTATTGACTCACACTGGAGAAAACGAGTATTGATAATGATGTGATATGATTTTCTCATCTTAAAGATTAGAAAACTGAAATCTATATTGTCTTGTGATTTAACAGCAGTAACACAGAGTTAGTAATAACTTTCAATTTTATGATAATATTTTCCTTTTTAGAATGTAATTTCATAGTTTTTATAAAGATTTAAAATTAATATCTGCCATTAGATAGCTGCATCACCTTGAGCAACTATTTAACCCCTTGGGACCACAATGTCCTTGTCTCTAAAAGAACAATATTATCTATTGTGGGCTAAAGGAAGCAATATATGTAAAATAAGAAGATTTCCTGCATACTATTTACATATAGACATGTGGACAAAACAATTACTATATATGTGCATACATACATATTTACTCTGGTCATGATAATGTTGATGATGATGACTGTACATAATCAAGTCACAAAATGTGGAATCTTTAAGAAGCCTCAGAATTCTAATTATTCTTCACATATTGTAAGTCTCTTAGAATAGTCATGCATTTAGATGAAACTTCTAAGACTGAAGAATTTTCTGATGCAGGGTAAAGAAATTATATATATTATAGTTGGCTTCATAATTGGTATTATTCATTTTAATTTTCATTTCATATCTCAATGATATTATTTTTTAGTTATAATTTCAAAAATCATACTATGCTATACAATTACTATCACTAAAGCCGTGTTTTAAACTATTATTGGAGGGAAAAGAGAGGAAGATGAGATCATTTATGTCTGTTGATTTTACCCCAGATTCAAATGGTACAGAGAGGTAAAGACTAATCTTTATGGAAAATCCACTTTGTGTCAGAATTTTCAGGCATATATACATATGTAAATATAGGTAATAATGTAAAATAATTTGTAATGTTACATATAACTTCACTTCCATATGTTTTCTGCTATTTTTTTTTGAGAAAAAGTTAAGATTGTGTTATAACAAACAGTTTGTCAAAATCATCAACTAAAAAACTACTAATTTAAAAATGTTTGGAAAAGACATAATAAATGTATACACCCCTGGTCTATTTCCAAGAACTTTGTATTAGTATACATGCTACAATATTTGTAATATAGATTTATTAGTTAAACTAACAAAAATGCATGTGCTCCATCATGTCCAACTCTTTGCAACCTTATGCTCTGCAGCCTGCCAGGCTCCTCTGTCCATGGGATTCTCCAGGCAAGAATACTGGAGTGGGTGGCCATGCCCTCCTCCAAGGAATCTTCCTAACCCAGGGATCTAGCCCAGGTCTAATGCATTGCATGCAGACTCTTCACCCTCTGAGCCACCAGGGAAGCCAGTGTGTATACAATACAGTGTAGTAAATTTAGGCATGCTACATGAAACAATAAGGTTGAAATTTTGAAAAGACAGAATTCTAATATATAACATTCTCTATAAAGAGGATGTTGGTAAAACAAAACTTCCTAAAATAAACAAACTCTTAATGTTGGCTTAAAATATACTCTCCATTAATATTAAATGGCTCCTTATCATTGTTTGCATCCTCTTCTTCACTCCATATGATTCTTGAAACTGATAAATTTCTCATGTCAATATTATTTCTTTAGAGGAAAATCTTAAGCCTGTGCTCATTATTCTGAAGCAGTGATTTGTCAACAATTTTGTTGAAGTCTTTATGTCTCTGTAAACAGTATGGCGATGGAGTTCTGCCTCCAATTTCTGCTTATATAGAAAAAGCAGTAATTGCTCTACCTCTATCTTGGTTCTGAAGAGTGTTCAATCTCTCAAAAATTTTAAGACAAATGTACATGACAACTGTTCTTGCAGATATACCTTTGTGAAATCCACAAATTAGAGGTGGGTATCAGCATTCTTTTTTCCCCAGCTGGAAGTATAACATAAGCAACATTGTCTTCATTACTTTGATATTATCTCTTTCCCAAGTTTTTGATTTTTAAATTGAAATGATGAATGCTTGAACTTGTAGTCTATTTTCACTTAAAATTTTTCTGAGTAATAGAAGTTTTACTTTAAAATACATTCAGTATGTCTTGATTTAAAGTTCTTGATTGAGATTCATATCTACAGATATATCACTTTCTTTTAAAACCCTTATCTTTAAGCATTTCCATATTCTTTTTTTTTAATTAAAAAATTTTTGGGGGTGGTTGGGAAGGGAGGGGGACAGGTGGGCCACTTCTGTTGGTCTTTTATTTATCTATTTTCATCCATCTTTATTCTTTGGCCCACGTGGGCCTCCCATCGCCGTGGCGTCTGTTGTCGCAGAGCACTGGCTCTGGGCTCTTGAGCTCCAGAGCTCCGGCTCGGTAATTGGATACATCGGTCCAGCCGTTCTGCGGCACGTGGGATCTTCCCAGGTCAGGGATGAACTGGCGCCCCTTGCACTGCAAGGCAGTGTCCTTACCCAGTGGACCACCAAGGAAGCCCACATTTGCATATTAGTGTTCAACATTAATAGTTTGTGAAATGAATAAATGCTGGAACATTTATCACATATTTTGAAATTTGCATAAGTTGAGATTAATGTCCTTAAGGGAATAAAGATACATTTGAGGCAATGCATAGTTCTATATTATAAATCTGTAACGAATGCAGTTTATTTCATTCATATTGCTGTTCTTTATTTTCTCACCACTATCAGCGTGTAATTAAAATATACTCTCATTAATATTAAATGGCTCCTTATCATTGTTTGCATCCTCTTCTTCACTCCATATGATTCTTGAAACTGATAAATTTCTCATGTCAATATTATTTCTTTAGAGGAAAATCTTAAGCCTGTGCTCATTATTCTGAAGCAGTGATTTGTCAACAATTTTGTTGAAGTCTTTATGTCTCTGTAAACAGTATGGCGATGGAGTTCTGCCTCCAATTTCTGCTTATATAGAAAAAGCAGTAATTGCTCTACCTCTATCTTGGTTCTGAAGAGTGTTCAATCTCTCAAAAATTTTAAGACAAATGTACATGACAACTGTTCTTGCAGATATACCTTTGTGAAATCCACAAATTAGAGGTGGGTATCAGCATTCTTTTTCCACAGCTGGAAGTATAACATAAGCAACATTGTCTTCATTACTTTGATATTATCTCTTTCCCAAGTTTTTGATTTTTAAATTGAAATGATGAATGCTTGAACTTGTAGTCTATTTTCACTTAAAATTTTTCTGAGTAATAGAAGTTTTACTTTAAAATACATTCAGTATGTCTTGATTTAAAGTTCTTGATTGAGATTCATATCTACAGATATATCACTTTCTTTTAAAACCCTTATCTTTAAGCATTTCCATATTCTTTTTTTTTAATTAAAAAAAAATTTTTGGGGGGGGTGGTTGGGAAGGGAGGGGGACAGGTGGGCCACTTCTGTTGGTC
Organism: Tragulus kanchil; assembly: GCA_022376925.1. Classification (NCBI taxonomy): domain Eukaryota; kingdom Metazoa; phylum Chordata; class Mammalia; order Artiodactyla; family Tragulidae; genus Tragulus; species Tragulus kanchil. The sequence continues at coordinate 234,726,868 of JAIOJX010000004.1, read as the reverse complement.
TTTTATTTATCTATTTTCATCCATCTTTATTCTTTGGCCCACGTGGGCCTCCCATCGCCGTGGCGTCTGTTGTCGCAGAGCACTGGCTCTGGGCTCTTGAGCTCCAGAGCTCCGGCTCGGTAATTGGATACATCGGTCCAGCCGTTCTGCGGCACGTGGGATCTTCCCAGGTCAGGGATGAACTGGCGCCCCTTGCACTGCAAGGCAGTGTCCTTACCCAGTGGACCACCAAGGAAGCCCACATTTGCATATTAGTGTTCAACATTAATAGTTTGTGAAATGAATAAATGCTGGAACATTTATCACATATTTTGAAATTTGCATAAGTTGAGATTAATGTCCTTAAGGGAATAAAGATACATTTGAGGCAATGCATAGTTCTATATTATAAATCTGTAACGAATGCAGTTTATTTCATTCATATTGCTGTTCTTTATTTTCTCACCACTATCAGCGTGTAATTTATTGAGAGGCTCCTATTGAATTATAGGTGTTCTTCATCATTTTAGTCATAAGGTGTGTAAATATGCCCACATTTTTTTCTTTTGCTCTTTTGGTATGTTTCTTCCTTAGTTCTTGATGTGAAAGCACCACTATCACATAATGGATGCTTAGATAACATTCATTTACCTTTGGTTCAGTTCCTTGTGTTACTGCAATTTTTGCATATTTATATCACCCTCAGGTTAAATGAGATGAAAGTTTCATTTAAAAAGTAAAAACAGGGCTTTTCTGGTGGTCCAGTGTGTAAGGACACCACCTTGCAGTACAAGGGGCACTGGTTCAATCCCTGGCCCGGGAAGATCCCACATGCCGCGGAGTGGCTGGACTGATGTGTCCAACTACCAAGCCAGAGCTCTGGAGTGCATGCACCCAAGCACTGGTACTCTGCAATGAGACAGGCCCCTGCAATGGGAGGCCCACACAGGCCAAAGAACAAAGATGGATGAAAACAAATAAATGAAAGACCAATAGAAGTGGCCTTGGAGCGATGGTCTGGAGGGATGGGAGGGGGGGAACTGGGGGGGGTGGAGGGTCAAGGGATATGCATATGAATGATCTGGGAACATACATGTACAAAAATAAATAAATTAATTAATTAATTAAAAAAAAAAGAAGTGGCCAAAAAATTTTAAAAAGTATAAAGCAATATACATGTAAAATTTGAAAAAAAGTCTATATTTCCATATACTGATATACTGTATCTATATATCAGTACTGGAAAAAGCATATTTTGAAAATATTGACCTTGGTTGGAAAAGTGATCTCTACTTTTTAATATGCTGTCTATGTTTGTCATGGATTTCCTTCCAAGAGGCAAATGTCTTTTAATTTCATGGCTGCAGTTACCATCTGCAATGATTTTAGAGCCCAAGAAAATAAAATCTGTCACTGTTTCTGGCTTTTCCAATTTGTTTGCCATGAAATGATAAACTTGGATGCCATGATGTTTTGAATGTTGATTGAATTTTAAAGCAGCTTTTCATGCTCCTCTTTCACCCTCATTAAGAGAACATTTAGTTTCTCTTTGCTTTCTGCCATTAGAGTAGTATCATCTGCATATATGAGGTTGCTGATATGCTTCCTGGGAATCTTGATTCCAGTTTGTGATTCATCCAGCCCAGTATTTTGCATGATGTCCACTGCATTGAAGTTAAATAAGCAGTATGACAGTATACAGGCTTAATGTTTGCATAAAGGTTTCTCAGGAAACAGGTAATGTGGTCTGGTAGTCCCATCTCCTGAAGGATTCTCCGCAGTTTGTTGTGATCCAGAGTCAAAGGTTTTAGTATAGTTAGTGAAGCAGAAGTAGATGTTTTTCTGGAATTCTCTTGCATTTTATATGATCTAATGAATGTTAGCAACTTGATTTCTGGTTCCTCTGCCTTTTCTAAATCCAGCTTATACATCTGGAAGTTCTCAGTTCATGAACTGCTAAAGCTTAGCTTGAAGGATTCAAGGTAACTGAGCATTACCTTGCATGCTTATGAAATGAGTGCATTTGTAAGGTAGTTTGAACATTCTTCGGCATTGCCCTTTGGGACTGGAATGAAAACTGAGCTTTTCCAGTCCTGTTGCCACTGCCGAGTTTTCCAAATTTCCTGATGTATTGAGTGCAGCACTTTAATAGCATCGCCTTCTAAGATCTAAAATAGCTGAGCTAGAATTCCATCACCTCCACTAGCTCTATTCATAACAATGCTTCCTAAGGCCCACTTGACTTCACACTGCAGGCTGTAGATTGATAATCTATTATATTCTTTTTTCATGCTGTCCTTGGTTTGAGGGATTTGTATGTTATGTGGTGTCCCATTCGATAGTGGATTCTGCTGGTGAATGCTTTCACTGACAATGAATATTTTGATTAAATCAATAAAAAAAGAAACACCATGAAAATTTCTGAAATGTCTGTGATTTCCATTTTATAACCCTTTAATAAAAATTTACTTTCAGAGGCTAGACATATATATATATTTTTTTAACTTTCAGGATTCTAAAAAGTCCAAGATTTTTATTTTTCATTTTGTTTTATTTTATTGACATGTGTCACAGACATGAAAAATAGTAACATTTTATAGATATGAAAAGCAGAGTGAAGACACTACTTTTTTCTAGTTCAACTGACACTTTAAAAGAAAAAGTTTTCTAGTATCCTTTTTTACCCTCTCATGTTGCTTTTTTACTTTGTTTCTATTTCTCTTTTTAGAAAAGTCTTTTGAAATAATATTTTCCACAGAGTGGAAACAGTCTTTCACAGCCTGAATGACACTTCTCTAGGGGGTTCCTATTCCTGGAATATAGCCTTGAGATTATTAAACCATCAAATAAAACATTTTAAGACACCCCATAAATTTTTGGCTCACACCCAGCAGCAGTTGCATTGTTTCTGGTCAGGCTGACACTCTGAAGGACAGGTATGAGAATTGCTCCAAGCAGAAGGAAATTGTCATGTGGAGTCAGTTTGGTTTGTTTTGTTTTTCACTTAGCCATTAGTAGCATGAAATGTGGTCTTTCCAACACAATTTCAACCTGAATACCTCTCAGCTTGTTCTAATGCTTGACCGAGAGATCTGGATAAAAGTTTCTTTTTTCTCTTATTTGGTATTAGTTCCCATCATAAGCTCTTCTAAACAGAATAGAAAATTTGGACATACTGTATGTAAAGAATTTGGAAATTCAAATTCCATCATTTAAATCTCAAGCACACCTATTGTATATTTTAAGTAGAGAAGATTAGAAAACTTGAATAATTTCATATTCATTATTAAGTGGAAGAATCACATTATATCATCTCAATAATCTTTATAGATTTTTAAGAGCTAAAAGAGCTGAGCTAGAATTCCATCACCTCCACTAGCTCTATTCATAACAATGCTTCCTAAGGCCCACTTGACTTCACACTGCAGGCTGTAGATTGATAATCTATTATATTCTTTTTTCATGCTGTCCTTGGTTTGAGGGATTTGTATGTTATGTGGTGTCCCATTCGATAGTGGATTCTGCTGGTGAATGCTTTCACTGACAATGAATATTTTGATTAAATCAATAAAAAAAGAAACACCATGAAAATTTCTGAAATGTCTGTGATTTCCATTTTATAACCCTTTAATAAAAATTTACTTTCAGAGGCTAGACATATATATATATTTTTTTAACTTTCAGGATTCTAAAAAGTCCAAGATTTTTATTTTTCATTTTGTTTTATTTTATTGACATGTGTCACAGACATGAAAAATAGTAACATTTTATAGATATGAAAAGCAGAGTGAAGACACTACTTTTTTCTAGTTCAACTGACACTTTAAAAGAAAAAGTTTTCTAGTATCCTTTTTTACCCTCTCATGTTGCTTTTTTACTTTGTTTCTATTTCTCTTTTTAGAAAAGTCTTTTGAAATAATATTTTCCACAGAGTGGAAACAGTCTTTCACAGCCTGAATGACACTTCTCTAGGGGGTTCCTATTCCTGGAATATAGCCTTGAGATTATTAAACCATCAAATAAAACATTTTAAGACACCCCATAAATTTTTGGCTCACACCCAGCAGCAGTTGCATTGTTTCTGGTCAGGCTGACACTCTGAAGGACAGGTATGAGAATTGCTCCAAGCAGAAGGAAATTGTCATGTGGAGTCAGTTTGGTTTGTTTTGTTTTTCACTTAGCCATTAGTAGCATGAAATGTGGTCTTTCCAACACAATTTCAACCTGAATACCTCTCAGCTTGTTCTAATGCTTGACCGAGAGATCTGGATAAAAGTTTCTTTTTTCTCTTATTTGGTATTAGTTCCCATCATAAGCTCTTCTAAACAGAATAGAAAATTTGGACATACTGTATGTAAAGAATTTGGAAATTCAAATTCCATCATTTAAATCTCAAGCACACCTATTGTATATTTTAAGTAGAGAAGATTAGAAAACTTGAATAATTTCATATTCATTATTAAGTGGAAGAATCACATTATATCATCTCAATAATCTTTATAGATTTTTCAGAAGACTTCACTTTTGCTTTAAACTGAAGAGAAGAACAAATTGGAAAATTTCCAACTTGACCTAATTTGTTTAAATCTATCTTTTAAAGTTAGTAGTTCAAATGGCACAGATTTCATCTAGTGTTTCCGAACTAATCCTTTATTTGGCTTTCAGCAGCACCTGGTTAGTATTCCCTTACAGTAAATTTTGCATTAAACTATAATCATTTAGAATATTTTATTGTTTTTTTTAATCACTCTAATTATACATTTCATCTTTTTCATGGGTCCTAAAAACTTAAAAACAGTTTTAGGGATGTGAGACAGAGTGTTAGTATTGTTATTAATAAGGAAAATAAAAATAATTTAATACTTATTGTATATTAGTATCCTGAGGATTTATCTTCACAACTATCCTCTTTTTTTAACAGCTCTCTCAGTAGGTAGGTATTATTATCATACCATCTTATCTATGAGGAATCACAGAGAAAGTGCAGTAGCGTGCCCAAAGCCATGTACTTTGTGAATTGTAAAGCTGGAATTCAAAGTCAGACAAGATTAATTTTAAAACCAGGTTTTCTGTACCAAATGTTTTATTAGGAAATGCCAGAGTTGACACTAGAAGCATATTTAATGTTTGAGTATGTGTACCAATTATATATATATATATATGTGTGTATATATATATATATATATATATATATATATATAGGTTATATATACATTAAGGTTATATATACATTATATATGTATTATAATATATACATATAGACACATACACATCTGTATAAGCCCATGTATTAAGAGAAACAGATTATTTTATCTTGTTTTTTTAATGCCTTAGAAAACTGAGAGAAAGAAAAGAGCTCTTTTAAAATAACAACTTAAAAAAATAAATCTCTAGAGGAGAAACATGCACCAAGCAGTGTGTAAATTCTATGCAATGAAAACAAACAAAAAACTCTAGTAGGCTGTATAAGAAGAATGGAAAATTAGTATGCTATATGTTGATTTTGGATAGAAAGACACACTAATTTAAATTTATCAAGTCTCCCTAGGTTAAGGAGGCTGACACTGTTGTTTACTTACCCAACACTTCTTCTTCCCTGAAAACAGAAACCCAAATAAACATACAACCTGTTCTCCACCTCACATGGCATGAGGGAATATTAATACAAATTTAAGCAACAATGAGATATCAATGTACATGTGTTAGAATGACCAAACCTGAAACCCTGACACCATAGAGCCAAGGATATGGAACAAGTGGAACTATCATTCATTCCTGATGGGAATGCAAAACAGTACAGACACTTTGGAAGATAATTTAGGTAATTTTTACAAAACTCTTACCATACAGTCCAGCAAGCCCAGTCTTTATTATTTACACAAATGAGTTGCAAACTTATGTTCAACCAGAAATCTGCACATATGTTTACTGAAGTTTTATTTATAATTGTGAAAACTTGGAAGCAATCAAGATGCCCTTCAGTTGGTGAATGGATAAATAAATATAATACATACAGACTATGGAATATTAGAATTAAAAAGGAAAATAAAAATAATTTAATACTTATTGTATATTAGTATCCTGAGGATTTATCTTCACAACTATCCTCTTTTTTTAACAGCTCTCTCAGTAGGTAGGTATTATTATCATACCATCTTATCTATGAGGAATCACAGAGAAAGTGCAGTAGCGTGCCCAAAGCCATGTACTTTGTGAATTGTAAAGCTGGAATTCAAAGTCAGACAAGATTAATTTTAAAACCAGGTTTTCTGTACCAAATGTTTTATTAGGAAATGCCAGAGTTGACACTAGAAGCATATTTAATGTTTGAGTATGTGTACCAATTATATATATATATATTTTGTGTATATATATAGATATAATATATATAGGTTATATATACATTAAGGTTATATATACATTATATATGTATTATAATATATACATATAGACACATACACATCTGTATAAGCCCATGTATTAAGAGAAACAGATTATTTTATCTTGTTTTTTTAATGCCTTAGAAAACTGAGAGAAAGAAAAGAGCTCTTTTAAAATAACAACTTAAAAAAATAAATCTCTAGAGGAGAAACATGCACCAAGCAGTGTGTAAATTCTATGCAATGAAAACAAACAAAAAACTCTAGTAGGCTGTATAAGAAGAATGGAAAATTAGTATGCTATATGTTGATTTTGGATAGAAAGACACACTAATTTAAATTTATCAAGTCTCCCTAGGTTAAGGAGGCTGACACTGTTGTTTACTTACCCAACACTTCTTCTTCCCTGAAAACAGAAACCCAAATAAACATACAACCTGTTCTCCACCTCACATGGCATGAGGGAATATTAATACAAATTTAAGCAACAATGAGATATCAATGTACATGTGTTAGAATGACCAAACCTGAAACCCTGACACCATAGAGCCAAGGATATGGAACAAGTGGAACTATCATTCATTCCTGATGGGAATGCAAAACAGTACAGACACTTTGGAAGATAATTTAGGTAATTTTTACAAAACTCTTACCATACAGTCCAGCAAGCCCAGTCTTTATTATTTACACAAATGAGTTGCAAACTTATGTTCAACCAGAAATCTGCACATATGTTTACTGAAGTTTTATTTATAATTGTGAAAACTTGGAAGCAATCAAGATGCCCTTCAGTTGGTGAATGGATAAATAAATATAATACATACAGACTATGGAATATTAGAATTAAAAAGAAATGAGTACAACTTGGAATAAAATTACAGTATTTATAAATTTATAAGCGTCTCTATTCTTTGAGTCAGACTTTCCAATTCTAGCAATTTTTGCACAAGCACATTTGTAAGTGTGCCTGATGACATACTGAAGAAACAATGATGTTTATTCACTCTGTAGGTACTGATGTAGTACAATCCAGAGTATAACCTAGAAGATGTACTATTATGTGAATAAAACATGATACATCTAAGACCAAGAAGATATTGTGGGATTTTAGTCAACCATAAACCATGAAGTTTACCAGAGGAAAAAATTACTTAATAGTTCAATGGGAAAAAAATAAAGTCTCATAATACCATGATTCCTGGGCTTCCCTGGCAGTCCAGTGTGTAAGAACAATGCTTTGCAGTGCAAGGGGCACCAGTTCGACCCCTGACCTGGGAAGATCCCACATGCCACCGAGCGGCTGGACCAATGTGTCCAATTACCTAGCCAGAGCTCTGGGGTGCATGTGCCTGGAGCTGGTGCTCTGCAACGAGAGAGGCCACCGCAGTAGGAGGCCCACACAGGCCAAAGAACAAAGATGGATGAAAATGGATAAATAAAAGACCAATAGAAGTGGCCAAAAAAAAAAAATAATAATACCATGATTTTAGGAGACATATCAGGACAAACGCAAAGAAGAAGAGCAGTTCATTCCATCATTTCTGTATTTCTTTTTTATTTATTATCTTTGACTTTTCATTACCTTTGATTTTTATGCTGAAATGTGTAGCCAGAAAAACTGCTGCAAATGACTGCTCATACCCTGGAAAGAAAATTTAGTTTTAATTTTAATGTAATGTGATATGTGTATGTGTGTGCTCATAGAACTCTAGACTGAGGGTCTCCTTAGATTAGCAGTCTATCACCAATATAATGAAGGCACTGGGAGGCCACAGTGGATGCTTTATCTCTGTCATGCTGAAGAGAAAATTTTTAGAAGAAAATACAAGTTCTGTCTAGTTCTAACATTCTACTTCCATTTGCCTTTGTCACAAAAGACCTAAGAATGAGAATCTTTTAAAATTCACTTACGTAAGCCTGAGCCTCTACATGAGCTGTTTTGATGGAAAGCTGATTAAACTTTAGGACAGCAGTCTTGTTTGAAAACTTCAGAGCAAGAAGTACTTTATTTCCCAGGTATCAAGAATAAACACTGAACTGTAATAATTCACTGAAATGTCAAGTTCTGGTTTCCAAATTCTCTATGCTCCTAAAATGATGAGAAGTTACAGTGTACACAAATGACCCTCTCCCTGAGCCACATTAGAAGCTTATTCAGCACAGTGACCTTCCCTTCTCTAGACGTTGCTGTAAATCAACGACAAAGATGTCAGGTCCAGGTTCAGAGTTCACTGTCATCATTTTCTCTTCTTAATGGAGGAGCCTAAACACTGTGGCTCCTAAGCTCTCCATCAAACTGAATATCCCTGCTATCCAACACAATGAACCATGTTTTTACTCTTCGTTGTTGCTGATTTCTGTCCTCTCTTAACCTTTGAGAAGCGATAGAGTTTCTCTCTCTTTCCCTCTCCTGCTTCATATCAATCTACGTTTTAAAGCACATAACACAGTCTGGTGGTTGGGACAGGAGGAAGAGAAGATGAAAATTTCTAAATATGCTGACATTTTAGAATGAGGTATGTGTGCTATGTTGAATTTAATTTTCCTTACTGTAGTCACTTTTTAATCCCTCACTGACTAATGAGTGCTAAGATACAGAGATGGTGTTAGCCTTTAGAATGAAGGATTTTGACCCTCAAGGCAAATTAAAAGGTTGCAATGATTAGCTAAGATATGAGGGAAAATTTTCATATTTACATCCTATCATCTTATAATGATCATAAAATAGAACCCAATATTGCACTGAGGAGTATATATATTTCACTTAGGAGTGAAATATTTCCAGCCTTTGTGAGAAGGAAGGTGTGCTGATATAATTCAGCAACCCTCATTTGCATGGGAAGAGTTTAGTTTGTAGAATATTTAAACAAGCACACTTTTTACTAAGACTACTTCGATTTTAATTTTAGTTTCTTATTTTTTAGGGTAGTATTTGAGGATATGTTTACAGGCTACATTATACTGTAAATAAAAATAATGCTATTTTAACTTATATTTTGAAAGTCACAGTCTAAATAAAGGAACATGAGAAAAACTAGAGAAAGGACTTTTCTAAAAGTTGAATCCTCATCAATGTCATTGCCATATTCCTTACAATTGTAAAAGCTATCATTTGTGCTACAATAATTTTCCTTTCATTCTCAATTACTTTACTAACTTTTGAAAGTAATGCCATTATTGTGAATAATTTTAAACATATTCAAAGGTACATATAAAAAAACCTCATGATTCTAATGCCTAAAGAAAACACGAACCCATGGTAACTATTCTTTCCTAATGTTTCTTATTGGCAAACACCAGTATCTTTTGTGATTAAACTGGATTAGATTTTACATAAGAATTTGTATTTGATTTTCAAAATTAACATTAGACATTGAACCATTTTCTATGACGTTAAGGAATCTAGAAAACACTTTTATAGTTGCCATATAACATATACCTTAATTTACTTGCCCATTCCATTTTTTACAAAATATGTCCTCATAAGTATTTAAAATCCATTAGTTCTATTAATGTATTATTTATTTCTTCCATTGTTATTATTTATCTTGAGATGAACATCTTCGTATTTAGATTTCCAAATAAATATCTAGAAATGTTAGTTCATTCTATTCCCAGTAATGATCTGTTAGGGTGTTTCTGTATCATTACAGCTTGCCAGTGTTGGAAAACATTTTCAGAATCTCTGTTTATTCTATAGGGTGGGAGTGTGATATTTTAATATGGATCCCCAGCCTTAGCTTGTGTTATTTTCACCTCTGAGGTTTACATATGTTTATATAAATTCAATGAAATGATTGGGAATGTAAGTCTTTACATACAGGGCTACATAGATGTGAAATGATTCTGCTTAGGGAAGAAGAAAATTTAAGGAAAATAAAAAGGAAATGAGAAGAAAAATACATGTCTTTCTTTATACTGATCAAAAGCACAGCCCTATAAATCTCTTTAAGAGGGGTCATACCAGTACATTTATTGATGATGTTTAAGATAAATTATTAAAAATTTGAGGGCAAGGATGCATTTTGAGGGGACCTATGGCTTCCCAAGTAGCACGAGCGTAAAGAACCCACCTGCCAGTGCAGGAGATGCAAAGACAGGTTCGATCCCTGGGTCAGAAAGATCTCCTGGAGGAGGTCATGGCAATGAACTCCAGTATTTTTGTCTGGAGAATACCATGAACAGAGCATCCTTGGAACATAGAGTCTGATATGACTGAAGCAACTTAGCACGCACACAGGAAATAAATGGCAAGGTGACAAAGAAAGATATTCTAACTTTTCTAAGAACATTAAAACTTCTATTAACTTATCCTCATATGCTGCAGTTTAACTTCATGTTATAGATTATCTCCCATTAAGTTATGTATGTAATATTGTCTGCTTAAGGGTTTGCTGAGTTCTCTTTATCCATCTATTTTTGAAACAGTATCAGCTGGGTATTAAAAAGTTTTCCCTAGAGCTTTTTTTGGGGGGGTGGGAGCCGGGAGCGGGTTGGGGAGGCAGAGGGGCGGGCGGGTCACTTCTATTGGTCTTTCATTTATCTATTTTTCATCCATCTTTGTTCTTTGGCCCCTGTGGACCTCCCATCGCAGTGGCCTCTGTTGTCGCAGAGCACTGGCTCTGGGCACATGCACTCCAGAGCTCCGGCTCGGTAATTGGACACATTGGTCCAGCCACTCCGTGGCATGTGTGCTCTTCCCAGGCCAGGGATCTAACTGGTGCCCCTTACCCACTGGCCAGGGAGTTCATTCTATTCCCAGTAATGATCTGTTAGGGTGTTTCTGTATCATTACAGCTTGCCAGTGTTGGAAAACATTTTCAGAATCTCTGTTTATTCTATAGGGTGGGAGTGTGATATTTTAATATGGATCCCCAGCCTTAGCTTGTGTTATTTTCACCTCTGAGGTTTACATATGTTTATATAAATTCAATGAAATGATTGGGAATGTAAGTCTTTACATACAGGGCTACATAGATGTGAAATGATTCTGCTTAGGGAAGAAGAAAATTTAAGGAAAATAAAAAGGAAATGAGAAGAAAAATACATGTCTTTCTTTATACTGATCAAAAGCACAGCCCTATAAATCTCTTTAAGAGGGGTCATACCAGTACATTTATTGATGATGTTTAAGATAAATTATTAAAAATTTGAGGGCAAGGATGCATTTTGAGGGGACCTATGGCTTCCCAAGTAGCACGAGCGTAAAGAACCCACCTGCCAGTGCAGGAGATGCAAAGACAGGTTCGATCCCTGGGTCAGAAAGATCTCCTGGAGGAGGTCATGGCAATGAACTCCAGTATTTTTGTCTGGAGAATACCATGAACAGAGCATCCTTGGAACATAGAGTCTGATATGACTGAAGCAACTTAGCACGCACACAGGAAATAAATGGCAAGGTGACAAAGAAAGATATTCTAACTTTTCTAAGAACATTAAAACTTCTATTAACTTATCCTCATATGCTGCAGTTTAACTTCATGTTATAGATTATCTCCCATTAAGTTATGTATGTAATATTGTCTGCTTAAGGGTTTGCTGAGTTCTCTTTATCCATCTATTTTTGAAACAGTATCAGCTGGGTATTAAAAAGTTTTCCCTAGAACTTTTTGGGGGTGGGAGCCGGGAGCGGGTTGGGGAGGCAGAGGGGCGGGCGGGTCACTTCTATTGGTCTTTCATTTATCTATTTTTCATCCATCTTTGTTCTTTGGCCCCTGTGGACCTCCCATCGCAGTGGCCTCTGTTGTCGCAGAGCACTGGCTCTGGGCACATGCACTCCAGAGCTCCGGCTCGGTAATTGGACACATTGGTCCAGCCACTCCGTGGCATGTGTGCTCTTCCCAGGCCAGGGATCTAACTGGTGCCCCTTACACTGCAAGGCGGTGTCCTTACCCACTGGACCACCAGGGAAGCCCTTCCCTAGAGTTTTATAACGATACAGAAGGAATTTTCACAATTATCCTTCCAAGTGAGCTTAAAAATTTTTATTGGAAAATTAATACATGAGTAGGATAAAAAATTAAACAGAATAAACTGAATATACCGACAAGTAATTGCTCTCTCACTACATATCCCAGCTCTTTCTTCCTTTCGCAAGAGTTGTTACCAGTAATATATGCATCCTTCCTAAAACATTCTATGTATGTGCAAGTAAATAATGTGTATATTCTAATGTATATGGATATGTAAATATAAACAATGATACACATTTTTTAGCACATATTTTCCTATTTTCTTACCCTCCTTTGTTTACTTGTACAGCATGAAATATTAAAGTTAACTACTCTTGTGAACTTACACCTTGATTAATATTCCTATATCTTATTTTTCTTAAATTTTCTGCCAAATGTTTTCATTTTTCCTTGAAAAATTGTACTATATTTTGGTAAAACACTATTCAAAGAAATATAAACACTGTAAATTCATATGATTATACTTGAACTCTTCCTAGAGCTACAATTAATAACATTGAAGAAGAATTTTTAGTGCTTTACTTGAATTCAATTCTTTCATTATTCTGGGCATAGTGGAGATTAAACTCTCTTACTGGTTGCAGCAAAAAGAATAAATACAGCAGACCTAAGACTGCTATACTTCTGAGGGATTGTTTATAAGGCTGGACCTCAGATAGCGTCCAGCAACTTGGATCTCAGGTGTTGCTAATCAACAGTTAACAGATAAGGATGATTTGCTCTGTTTAGGCTTAAGTAAACAATTTGGTTTTACGCTCAACACTTATTTTTCTGAGTCTGGAATTTTGATATCTCCTAAATAGAGGGTACCCGTGTGACCACTGGAAAAAAAGCTCTGAACACTGAGTCTCTAATTAACTTCCCAGGTAGACAACATTTCACATGTGTTATGCAACTCACTGTTGGGGGAATTAAGTGTGTCCTATGTAATTCCACTGGGGAGGGACACTTGGAAGCTTGTGCTTGGTTTCCTCGGGACTTCACCCATGCATTCTTTATCTTTGATGACTTTAATTTGTATCCGTTCACTATAATAAGTATTGGCTATGGATACAACTATACGCTGAGTTCTGTGCATCCTTCTAGGGAATTACCAAAACCAAGAATGATCTTGGGAAACTAAATACATTCTCCCTTGCAATAGTTAGAGTCATATAACTAGAGTGGTGTAACGTTATGTTGGTGGGAGTGGTATGAAACATTCTTGACTGGAGCATTAAATTATGAGTGTGAACAACACTGTGTTTCTTTCTCGTTGAAATGGTGAGAAACAATATCCCAGAGAGGGAAGATTCTTTAAAGCGGAGATTGAAAATGAGGATGGTGTGGAATAAAGCACACAGCTGACCCAAGGTGGAAACTGCATTGTAAGGAATCAGTCTTTGTTTTCAGTAACTGAAATTTTAGAGGCTTATGCGATTACCGCACAAGCAGAGCAGTCTTGGCTGGTACAAATACTAGATTTGTAGATTTTTGTTGTGCTGAAAATAAGGTTACATAGCATGAAGGGTATTTGTATCACAGATTAATAACATTAATTACTTGTCATGCGTGGAAAACTGTACTACCTGTCATTCATACTTAAAATTTTAATGGCCATGCTTTATTTTATTAGAACACATTATCCTCTATTGCATATTTTGGCATTTTGTTACAAATAATATTGACAGCCTGGACTAATTATTATAAAGAATATACATAGATCAAAATATACTATAATTTATAGAGCTTTCTATGAGTTGAGCAAACTTTCAAAATTAGGCTCTGGCAGATATTTAGTCAATCACTTAATAAAATGATGAACTGAAATGACATGAATGGGTAGTTTCTCCCACCCCCTTTTAATTAACACTGAATTATGTATTGATTACATACTACAGGCCATTAGCTGCAAGCATCAGCACAAAACTGGAGTTCGATGCAGCGGGAGTGATAACCTAATATTATTTATTCACGCTTATAAATATGCCAAAGAAACTCTGCCTTCAAAGAGATATTTAAACATCTCTAAAATATGCTTCGAGGCATCCTAGGTGGGTCAGAGGAAATGCATGTGTATGAGCTGACCTTACCACTCATTTGGGGCATTTCCGATTGGAGTGTGGCTATCTTTGGCTTTACAAATAGTTTATAGACCAAAAGTAACAGCTGGACATTTTAATTAATTCTGTTTTCTAATTTATTTTTTTCTAGTTTTAAATTCTAAAACTCAAGAAATAATCTTGGGAAACTAAATACATTCTCCCTTGCAATAGTTAGAGTCATATAACTAGAGTGGTGTAACGTTATGTTGGTGGGAGTGGTATGAAACATTCTTGACTGGAGCATTAAATTATGAGTGTGAACAACACTGTGTTTCTTTCTCGTTGAAATGGTGAGAAACAATATCCCAGAGAGGGAAGATTCTTTAAAGCGGAGATTGAAAATGAGGATGGTGTGGAATAAAGCACACAGCTGACCCAAGGTGGAAACTGCATTGTAAGGAATCAGTCTTTGTTTTCAGTAACTGAAATTTTAGAGGCTTATGCGATTACCGCACAAGCAGAGCAGTCTTGGCTGGTACAAATACTAGATTTGTAGATTTTTGTTGTGCTGAAAATAAGGTTACATAGCATGAAGGGTATTTGTATCACAGATTAATAACATTAATTACTTGTCATGCGTGGAAAACTGTACTACCTGTCATTCATACTTAAAATTTTAATGGCCATGCTTTATTTTATTAGAACACATTATCCTCTATTGCATATTTTGGCATTTTGTTACAAATAATATTGACAGCCTGGACTAATTATTATAAAGAATATACATAGATCAAAATATACTATAATTTATAGAGCTTTCTATGAGTTGAGCAAACTTTCAAAATTAGGCTCTGGCAGATATTTAGTCAATCACTTAATAAAATGATGAACTGAAATGACATGAATGGGTAGTTTCTCCCACCCCCTTTTAATTAACACTGAATTATGTATTGATTACATACTACAGGCCATTAGCTGCAAGCATCAGCACAAAACTGGAGTTCGATGCAGCGGGAGTGATAACCTAATATTATTTATTCACGCTTATAAATATGCCAAAGAAACTCTGCCTTCAAAGAGATATTTAAACATCTCTAAAATATGCTTCGAGGCATCCTAGGTGGGTCAGAGGAAATGCATGTGTATGAGCTGACCTTACCACTCATTTGGGGCATTTCCGATTGGAGTGTGGCTATCTTTGGCTTTACAAATAGTTTATAGACCAAAAGTAACAGCTGGACATTTTAATTAATTCTGTTTTCTAATTTATTTTTTTCTAGTTTTAAATTCTAAAACTCAAGAAAATAATCTTCCAGTGAAATCTTAGAAAAATCGAAGCCTAAATATTGCTCCAGATTTTCCCAATGTTACAATGCTAATTAATAACAATAAAACAATAACTGAAATACACTTTATAAGATTACTTGTTTTGCCAGAGGCTGCATGTGTTTTTATATTAATTCATATCTTGTCTTAAAATATAGTAAATTAAATTACACTTTATATGAATATTTTTACATTATGATACAAACTCTGGTGGTTAGGATATGTCTATTTAGGTCATAAACATGTAATTGGTAAAGACAGCTTTTCCTAATTCTTGTCTACGGAATATGATGTTTTCTGACTCACTGGTAAAATTTGCTGAATGTGAAGTTTTCATATGCTACAATTTCATAAGCAGGCTTCATTTAAAATTAACAAAAATTTATCATAATGCCTTTATTCTATTTTATATTTTAGTAAGAATATGGTTCTATTTATGTAAAAGCTACAGGGATATATATTTAATTAACTTAGGAAATAATGTTTTTTAAAATAATCTTTATCTAAAATAGGCTTAGATTTACAAAAAATTATGAAGCTCAAACAGAAAATGCCTATATATTTCCATTATTTCTCCTATTATTAACATTTTGTATTAGAATAATATGTTTGTGATAATTAATGATACTGACATATTATGATTAACTGTAATCTATTCTGTATTCAGATTTCCTCAGTGTTTAGTATCTACACCGGGATCCCATATAAGGTATTATATTTATTCATTATGTCTTCTTACGTTTCTTAGGCAGTGATAGTATTGCTATTTGGTATCTTATAATCTCAATAGTCTGGGGGACTCCTGGGTATTAGAATGCCCTGAATTGAGATTTTTTTTTTTTTTTTTTGTAATAGACTGAGGTTGTGGTTTTTTGAGGGGAGGGGAGAAATATCACAGAGGTAAAGTGTCAGTTTCATCACATCAGTATCTTCATATCAAGGTACATACTATTAACATGTCTTATCATTGTTTGTGTTCATAGTTGATTGGGGTAGTGGCTGTCAGGTTTCTCTACTGTAATTTTTGCCCCTTTACATGCCATACTTTCTACAATGAAGTCACTACTCATAGCCCACACATGAGTGGGAGTTATGGCCGCATTGACACCAGAGTAGGTAAATAAGCCATTAAATAATAGTTAAGCTACAACAAAATATTTGGGAAAATTATGTGCAGTCACTGCATACTTGTCTTTACTAAAATGATTCCTTTAAATTCACTCTAAAGAGAATAGTATATTACTAACTGTTCACATTTCCATTCTCGGGAATATTTTTCCAGGCACTCATTGAAATCCAACCCAGAGTCCTCTACACTAGATGGTATCAAACAAGTATGCCAAAAAAAAAAAAAAAATAGGTCTGATGTAGTCCCATTAACATGATAGAGATTTTAGTGTGTCAAATTTTGAGAAACAGTGCATTAAATTCCCTAAACATCCAACTACTTTCTAAAAGTGACTTGAAGATATTCTACCCTAGTCTAATTCACAAACTTGATCAATCGAGTAAGCTTTTTCTCATCTAACTGTTGCAGTCTGATTGCTGCAGTATAAACTAAAATACTCCTGGAGAATGAGATCTCTAGTCTGGTAGATTACCTATTTTTCTTGTCTTATGAGTGCCAACTTGGTCATCAAATATGGTGTAATCACAAAATCTACACAATGTCTTCCTTTTTTTTTTTGAAAATTTTTAATTGATACTGACATATTATGATTAACTGTAATCTATTCTGTATTCAGATTTCCTCAGTGTTTAGTATCTACACCGGGATCCCATATAAGGTATTATATTTATTCATTATGTCTTCTTACGTTTCTTAGGCAGTGATAGTATTGCTATTTGGTATCTTATAATCTCAATAGTCTGGGGGACTCCTGGGTATTAGAATGCCCTGAATTGAGATTTTTTTTTTTTTTTTTTGTAATAGACTGAGGTTGTGGTTTTTTGAGGGGAGGGGAGAAATATCACAGAGGTAAAGTGTCAGTTTCATCACATCAGTATCTTCATATCAAGGTACATACTATTAACATGTCTTATCATTGTTTGTGTTCATAGTTGATTGGGGTAGTGGCTGTCAGGTTTCTCTACTGTAATTTTTGCCCCTTTACATGCCATACTTTCTACAATGAAGTCACTACTCATAGCCCACACATGAGTGGGAGTTATGGCCGCATTGACACCAGAGTAGGTAAATAAGCCATTAAATAATAGTTAAGCTACAACAAAATATTTGGGAAAATTATGTGCAGTCACTGCATACTTGTCTTTACTAAAATGATTCCTTTAAATTCACTCTAAAGAGAATAGTATATTACTAACTGTTCACATTTCCATTCTCGGGAATATTTTTCCAGGCACTCATTGAAATCCAACCCAGAGTCCTCTACACTAGATGGTATCAAACAAGTATGCCAAAAAAAAAAAAAAAATAGGTCTGATGTAGTCCCATTAACATGATAGAGATTTTAGTGTGTCAAATTTTGAGAAACAGTGCATTAAATTCCCTAAACATCCAACTACTTTCTAAAAGTGACTTGAAGATATTCTACCCTAGTCTAATTCACAAACTTGATCAATCGAGTAAGCTTTTTCTCATCTAACTGTTGCAGTCTGATTGCTGCAGTATAAACTAAAATACTCCTGGAGAATGAGATCTCTAGTCTGGTAGATTACCTATTTTTCTTGTCTTATGAGTGCCAACTTGGTCATCAAATATGGTGTAATCACAAAATCTACACAATGTCTTCCTTTTTACCATTCTTTCTTCAACTCAGATAATTCCTTTTCAACATTTTACAGATAAAGTTGAAAAGTCTGTATAACTTTTCTCTATTTCTCACTACTTTTCTCTATTTTTACCTCAAAACATCTCAAAGCATTGCCACAACCATGCATCTATTACATAGAAGATTTTCTGCATGATTTATTTATTTCTGTCTAACTCAGGGATTTAAGATGTTCTTTGCATTTTCAAATAAACTTCTTCACAATTATTTTAATAGATATAACTTAAATATGAAGTAGGAAAAATATCATGAATAAATATTGGCTAAGCATTGGATAGAATACAAATATGAAGAAGGTAGAGTCCTCATTTGAAAAGGGAAAATAAGGTCTTCTCAGGTTATCTACTAACATTTATTAATGTGCCAACCCCACACTCTCATCTGCAGTGGCATCTTCTACTTTTTCAAGTCTCCATTTTGGTGCCAGTTCCTCAATGGTGCCATCTCTGATTCAACTGGACATATTTTCAACTTTCTCTTTCATAGAACTTACAACAAGTACAACAATCAACAATATAAAAGGTTGCTTATGGGCATAGAAACATACAAAGCCATATGTAAAAGAGACAGCCAGTGGGCATTTGCTATATGACTCAGGGAACTCAAACTGGGGCTCTGTGACAACCTAGAGAGGTGGAAAAGTATGGGAGGTGGGAAGCATATTCAAGAGAGAAGGTACAGGGCTTCCCCTGGTGGTCCAGTGGGTAAGGACACCGCCTTGCAATGCAAGGGGCGCCGGTTCGATCCCTGGCCTGGGAAGATCCCACGTGCTGCCGAGCGGCTGGACCGATGTGTCCAATTACCGAGCCGGAGCTCTGGAGCGCATGCGCCCAGAGCCGGCGCTCTGCAACGACAGATGCCACCGCGATGAGTTTCTCCTAGTCTTTGATCAATCGAGTAAGCTTTTTCTCATCTACGCATTTATTTTTAAACTAAAATACTCCTGGAGAATGAGATCTCTAGTCTGGTAGATTACCTATTTTTCTTGTCTTATGAGTGCCAACTTGGTCATCAAATATGGTGTAATCACAAAATCTACACAATGTCTTCCTTTTTACCATTCTTTCTTCAACTCAGATAATTCCTTTTCAACATTTTACAGATAAAGTTGAAAAGTCTGTATAACTTTTCTCTATTTCTCACTACTTTTCTCTATTTTTACCTCAAAACATCTCAAAGCATTGCCACAACCATGCATCTATTACATAGAAGATTTTCTGCATGATTTATTTATTTCTGTCTAACTCAGGGATTTAAGATGTTCTTTGCATTTTCAAATAAACTTCTTCACAATTATTTTAATAGATATAACTTAAATATGAAGTAGGAAAAATATCATGAATAAATATTGGCTAAGCATTGGATAGAATACAAATATGAAGAAGGTAGAGTCCTCATTTGAAAAGGGAAAATAAGGTCTTCTCAGGTTATCTACTAACATTTATTAATGTGCCAACCCCACACTCTCATCTGCAGTGGCATCTTCTACTTTTTCAAGTCTCCATTTTGGTGCCAGTTCCTCAATGGTGCCATCTCTGATTCAACTGGACATATTTTCAACTTTCTCTTTCATAGAACTTACAACAAGTACAACAATCAACAATATAAAAGGTTGCTTATGGGCATAGAAACATACAAAGCCATATGTAAAAGAGACAGCCAGTGGGCATTTGCTATATGACTCAGGGAACTCAAACTGGGGCTCTGTGACAACCTAGAGAGGTGGAAAAGTATGGGAGGTGGGAAGCATATTCAAGAGAGAAGGTACAGGGCTTCCCCTGGTGGTCCAGTGGGTAAGGACACCGCCTTGCAATGCAAGGGGCGCCGGTTCGATCCCTGGCCTGGGAAGATCCCACGTGCTGCCGAGCGGCTGGACCGATGTGTCCAATTACCGAGCCGGAGCTCTGGAGCGCATGCGCCCAGAGCCGGCGCTCTGCAACGACAGATGCCACCGCGATGGGAGGCCCACAGGAGCCAAAGAACAAAGACGGATGAAAATAGAGAAATGAAAGACCAATAGAAGTGGCCCGCTCACTCCCCTCCCTCCCCAATCCGACCCCCGCCCAAAAATAAATAAATAAATAAATCTTTAAAAAAAAAAAAAGAGGGAGGGAAGGGACATATGTATACCTATGGCTGATTCATGTTGATGCAATGCAGAATCCAACACAATATTGTAAAGTAATTATCCTTCACTTAAAAATAAAATTTTTAAAAGGCAAACAAGATAAAAGGCTACTCATGGAATAGAAGAAAATTTTTACAAGTCATATATTAGATAAGAATATGCAAATAACTTGTATGACACAAGAGCAAAAGGAAAAAAAAAAAAAAAAAACTAAGAAATGAGCAGAACTAAATAAAAATTTTTCCAGAGAAGACATACAAAAACCCAACAGGTGCTCAACATCACTGAAACACATATCAAAACAAAAATGACATATTATCTCACAACGGTTAGACTGGCTGGCATCTGAAAATACAGGGATTCCTCAAACAATTAAAGAAGGTGAGGGATTTTCCAAGATAAATTCGGACTACGTGGTTTACTACAGTTGAATAAAATGTTAGTCACAGTCACTCAATTGTGTCTGATTCTTTACAGCCCCATGAACTGTAATTTGCCAGGTTTCTCTGTCTATGAGATTCTCCAGACAAGAGTAATGGAGTGGGTTGTCATTCCCATACTCCAAGTGATCTTCGGCATCCAGAGATCCCAAACACAGGTCTCCCGCACCGCAGGCAGATTCTTTACCAGCTGAGCCACCAGGGAAGCCAGTGGAATACGTCATATTATATTGAGTCTTAACTACATTCTGGTTATCTTGACACTTAAAGGACCACAACATTTAAGGCAGAGCCAAAAACTTCACAGGAGAAAACCCATAGGATTTGGATGCTCTCTAATGTTAGCAGAGAGGTAGAGAAGTACCTGAGGATTTAAGCTTGAGACAGGAAGATTGGTATGCTCTGAATCTGTGCGTGTGTGTAGTCCCTTCAGTCATGTCTGACTGACTCTTTGGAAAGCTCTGACTGTAGCCTGTCAGACTCCTATGTCCATGGAATTCTCCAGTCAGAATACTGGAGTGGGCTGCCAAGCCTTCCTCCAGGGGATCTTCCTGACCCAAGGATTGAACCTATATCTCTTAAGTCTCCTGTATCAGCAAGTAGGTTCTTTACCACTAGTGCCATGCAGGAAGCCCAGTATGGTGCTCTAAATACATCTGACACAAGTTCTAAGGAAAAGCAATATAAGCATAAATAAAGTTCACTCTGTTTCTGGAACTAGAAACATTTTCTTATAATGTGTGATACAGCATGGTGAATTTCTAACCAACATTGACATATGATTCTGGGAACTAATTCTATTTAAAGAAATAAATTGTACACATGTGCACATGTGTATGTGAGAATATGTATATATGCACATACATATACTCCATCTACACAGCGATTTGTCTGTAACTAAGAAAATAAGTTATTTCTTAAAGATTGTGACAAAATTCCACAAAACTTTTCTCATGTGCCAATTAGATGTTCTGACTTTTACTTGACCAATACAAATTATCTATACTCAAGGTTAATTACTATTTATTGAACATAACAAATACCATTTATTCACATCTGGATAAGAATATCTGGTATCTGAAAGACAGCTGCATAATAATATGAGGGTTATGAGAAGACTGTCTGGACTTCAATATCTGTTAATCTACTTCAGCGTTTCCATTATCATCCTGTTAGGCATCCATTTGCTGGCACTCCATACATTTCAAATTCTGGAAAGATCACATTGGCAAGGTGTCCTCTCACCAGGATGCTTTCACAGGTCACTAAATGATGAAATATTTAGCTTTGGGGCCACCACTTTGTGACAGATATTACCCATGTCTCACTTGCACTTGGAACAGGACCACCGGGGGCATAAATCAGTCACTCCTAGACTCCATTCTCTACACATTCTTAGAACTAGCTGCGCCACTTTCTGTTGTCTACAAACTGATACCAAACAGAATGAATAGGATAGCTCTTTTTGGAGGGAATGTCTACAAAGGCTAGATTACAACAAAATGAGCAGTACCTAGTGCCTTCAGGTCACAATATAAACATGATGTTATTGAAAGGAGAGAAAGAAGAACCGAGTAGAAAGTAACTTAGATAGCTGCAGAGTTCCAAGAGATAAACAACTCTTGCTCATTCCAGAAATCCCACATCTGGCAGAAAGGGACCCACACTAAACAACCTGCTATGCTAAATCATTAGCTGAGAACAGCCCAAAGGGAAATGTGACTTTGGTAGAAACTCAGAGGTAGATCCACAGGGATGTGTAGTTGTCAACCTATATTCCACATAGCAGTTTCTCTTAAGTAGTATAGCCAGCAGTTCATTTACCATGACCCTCTCTCTTTACTAAGTATGCTCCTCTTTTATGATTTTGCTTAGATATAACTTCCTAAAAGGCCATCTCTAACATCTTCCCCAAACTATCTCATCTAGGTTAGGAAGATTTTTCTACTCACCTTATACATAATCTTGTCCTAATGTCTTATTTTAAGATAATCATTTACTTATTTGCCTTACACCACTGAATGTAAACACTTTGAGTCCAGGAGTCATTTCCTCTTTATCTTATAGTCCATAGAATCAGGTGAAGCTTATTAATGAAAGAAGGAATGAAGGATATACAGACTGATAGATTTTATTTCCACTATGTCCCATGGGTTTTACTTGGTGGTTCAGACAGCATAGAATCTGCCTATCAGTGCAGGAGACCACAGCTCAGGCCAGAGGCAGGGAAGGTTCCCTGGAGAAGGAAATGACAACCCGCTCTAGTATTCTTGCCTGCAGAATTCCGTGGGCAGAGGAGTCTGACAGGCTACATTCTGGATAATGATCACATTTTTGTTAGGCATCCATTTNCTGGCACTCCATACATTTCAAATTCTGGAAAGATCACATTGGCAAGGTGTCCTCTCACCAGGATGCTTTCACAGGTCACTAAATGATGAAATATTTAGCTTTGGGGCCACCACTTTGTGACAGATATTACCCATGTCTCACTTGCACTTGGAACAGGACCACCGGGGGCATAAATCAGTCACTCCTAGACTCCATTCTCTACACATTCTTAGAACTAGCTGCGCCACTTTCTGTTGTCTACAAACTGATACCAAACAGAATGAATAGGATAGCTCTTTTGGAGGAATGTCTACAAAGGCTAGATTACAACAAAATGAGCAGTACCTAGTGCCTTCAGGTCACAATATAAACATGATGTTATTGAAAGGAGAGAAAGAAGAACCGAGTAGAAAGTAACTTAGATAGCTGCAGAGTTCCAAGAGATAAACAACTCTTGCTCATTCCAGAAATCCCACATCTGGCAGAAAGGGACCCACACTAAACAACCTGCTATGCTAAATCATTAGCTGAGAACAGCCCAAAGGGAAATGTGACTTTGGTAGAAACTCAGAGGTAGATCCACAGGGATGTGTAGTTGTCAACCTATATTCCACATAGCAGTTTCTCTTAAGTAGTATAGCCAGCAGTTCATTTACCATGACCCTCTCTCTTTACTAAGTATGCTCCTCTTTTATGATTTTGCTTAGATATAACTTCCTAAAAGGCCATCTCTAACATCTTCCCCAAACTATCTCATCTAGGTTAGGAAGATTTTTCTACTCACCTTATACATAATCTTGTCCTAATGTCTTATTTTAAGATAATCATTTACTTATTTGCCTTACACCACTGAATGTAAACACTTTGAGTCCAGGAGTCATTTCCTCTTTATCTTATAGTCCATAGAATCAGGTGAAGCTTATTAATGAAAGAAGGAATGAAGGATATACAGACTGATAGATTTTATTTCCACTATGTCCCATGGGTTTTACTTGGTGGTTCAGACAGCATAGAATCTGCCTATCAGTGCAGGAGACCACAGCTCAGGCCAGAGGCAGGGAAGGTTCCCTGGAGAAGGAAATGACAACCCGCTCTAGTATTCTTGCCTGCAGAATTCCGTGGGCAGAGGAGTCTGACAGGCTACAGTCCATGGAATCGCAAAGAATTGGATGGGAGTGAGTGACTAATGCACAGGGGCAATCACTTAGAATATGCTTAAACACGGAGGTGGTTGATATCCTTCTGGCCATAATTGTGGAAACTGTGACGTGAAAGCAGACCTGTCTTGGAGCCAGATGAGGCATCTAGATTAGACATATACTGATAAGATGTAGTTGAGTGGAACACTACGCATCAGAATTTCCTCAGATAGGAATATTAACCTGCATTTTAATTCAGTGCCATGGAAATCATCTTGGTTACAGATACCAAAGATAAGAAAGAAAACCTAGAGCCTGAACTCCTTAAACATGCTTGAATATATGCTGTTCATTAAAACAGTCCGTCTAAAATGGAGTTGCCTATGCTAAGCACCAGGTCACCAACTGGAGACTTAATTACAGTTTTGGCCCTCCCAGAAATGGAACCTTCAACGGGTCAATCAGGAATCACCTAATCAGCATTTTTGCAGTCCTCTGCCTGACCCCTGCCTAAAAGAAACTCTGTAATAGACATTTTTTTCCTTCCTTTATTTTCCTTGTTCCTCCTCTTTTCTGTCTATAAAAGCCCTTTGTTTCTAACAGCTCCCCCAGAGCCCTCTTTTATTTGCTAAATTGGATGTTGCCTGATTGGAATTGTTTTTTGCTCAAATCGTCTCAAGATTACAAAAAGCCTCAGTTTATCTCAGTAGTTGTTAGTAAGAAGCGGGAACTGAAGGAGACCCCCCACTGCCCGGCGAACACTATGTAACCAATGCGGTACCTGTCTTATTCTTACTCACCTTATACATAATCTTGTCCTAATGTCTTATTTTAAGATAATCATTTACTTATTTGCCTTACACCACTGAATGTAAACACTTTGAGTCCAGGAGTCATTTCCTCTTTATCTTATAGTCCATAGAATCAGGTGAAGCTTATTAATGAAAGAAGGAATGAAGGATATACAGACTGATAGATTTTATTTCCACTATGTCCCATGGGTTTTACTTGGTGGTTCAGACAGCATAGAATCTGCCTATCAGTGCAGGAGACCACAGCTCAGGCCAGAGGCAGGGAAGGTTCCTGGAGAAGGAAATGACAACCCGCTCTAGTATTCTTGCCTGCAGAATTCCGTGGGCAGAGGAGTCTGACAGGCTACAGTCCATGGAATCGCAAAGAATTGGATGGGAGTGAGTGACTAATGCACAGGGGCAATCACTTAGAATATGCTTAAACACGGAGGTGGTTGATATCCTTCTGGCCATAATTGTGGAAACTGTGACGTGAAAGCAGACCTGTCTTGGAGCCAGATGAGGCATCTAGATTAGACATATACTGATAAGATGTAGTTGAGTGGAACACTACGCATCAGAATTTCCTCAGATAGGAATATTAACCTGCATTTTAATTCAGTGCCATGGAAATCATCTTGGTTACAGATACCAAAGATAAGAAAGAAAACCTAGAGCCTGAACTCCTTAAACATGCTTGAATATATGCTGTTCATTAAAACAGTCCGTCTAAAATGGAGTTGCCTATGCTAAGCACCAGGTCACCAACTGGAGACTTAATTACAGTTTTGGCCCTCCCAGAAATGGAACCTTCAACGGGTCAATCAGGAATCACCTAATCAGCATTTTTGCAGTCCTCTGCCTGACCCCTGCCTAAAAGAAACTCTGTAATAGACATTTTTTTCCTTCCTTTATTTTCCTTGTTCCTCCTCTTTTCTGTCTATAAAAGCCCTTTGTTTCTAACAGCTCCCCCAGAGCCCTCTTTTATTTGCTAAATTGGATGTTGCCTGATTGGAATTGTTTTTTGCTCAAATCGTCTCAAGATTACAAAAAGCCTCAGTTTATCTCAGTAGTTGTTAGTAAGAAGCGGGAACTGAAGGAGACCCCCCACTGCCCGGCGAACACTATGTAACCAATGCGGTACCTGCTGAGTCCTGACCTTGTGGCCTCTCCCGCCTCAGGAGCTGCTGGGTCAGTCTTTCTTTGGAGCCTCCACAGCTTTTACTCTCAGGAGCTTTCAGACTTTTTTTGAGCATTTCTTTTCCAGACAGTTCAGAAACCGGGGAGAGCTGAACTGGGTCCGACTTTTAAAACAGCCCGAGTCTAAGATTGGACCGAGTCCGATTTATAAAGTGGACCGCGTTTATGTTCGGACCGCAGACAAGTTAGAAAGGAGACTGGCTTCAGGTGAGACTGGTTCACACTGAAGCTGAACTGAACCAGCGTTAAGAGACCAGGTGAATATAATTTTGTTGCGAGGCTGAACAAGCATGTTAACCTTGCTCAAGAAAATCTGAAATTACAGCGGCCACAGCGGAAAACTTTTAACGTAATTTCTTTTGCCTGTTTATGACGCTCCTCAAAGCAAAATGAGTCTCAGCCGAGAGCTCATAATAAAGCCAGAGGGAAAACTATTTTCTTACTCTCCAGCTACCTGCAACCAGGAGGAACCCACTGGGACACCCCACTCGCTCCAGAGCCTGCAGAATCCTGGGAAGCTGGCAGAAGACAGCAAAGGGTAAGAATTCTTACCAAAGTCTGCTCTCCTAACTCTCTATCTGTGATGCCTGGTTGAAAAAGGAGGGGAATAGTTTATGTTGTTGTTGTTGTTGTTGTTTTCAGACTGGTAGGCAGAGAGCCTGTGTAAGGGTTATAGCTTTGAATCGTGGCTTGTGAAGTTGCTTTTGGGTCCCCACTGGTTGTCAGCCTGTTCTCTTCCAGGGACAGCCCTGGCCTACTTGTTTGTCTCCTTTTGTGCCCTGGGAATTTGACTTTTTGCCTGACTGGGGCATTCAGGTTCTTGTGTGCGCAGGCAACTCCTGTGGGTTGCCGTCCTCTGGTGGCCACGGTCATTGTTGCCAGTCAGGTGACTGGGTCTTTCTTTTGGTTGTCTTTGGGAGTGGCTGTGGATCTGGGAGCATAATGTGATAGGTGCCTCTTTGGGGACATGTCTTGTGTTGGTGGGGTTGATGAACACTTCCATGGAATGTGGGCTGTTGGTCCCAGCTGTAGCCTGATCATTGGTAGATATTTGAAAGGCATTCTTAAAAAAATTGAATATGCCTCAGTTTATCTTATAACAATAGATGAGAGAGCTAGGAAAAAAGGGGCAGAGAGAGGAAGAGAAAGAGAGAGGGGGGGGGAGGGAAGAGAGAAAAAGAGAGAGAGAGAGCATGTACACATATGCTTTCAAGAAAGATTTGTTTCTAGGGTCAAAGTCAAATACGGAGAGCGTTAGAAACATAAACAAATGTAATGGCTGCCCTGTGGCTGTTATCACAACCTCTGCCCTGGAGAACTTGGTCATATATTGTTTGTTGATACTCAGTAACTTCCTATTCGTTCAGAGCATCTCATATGAGAATAAAGGTTGAAAAAAAGGAACTTGATTTTCTTTCTAACAGGATTCTAGCTAGGTTCCTACCATTAAAGGAAATAATTTGGAACATGAAGATACGGAGGTTAAATATTCCTACTACATTTGGGACCCTATTGTAGCATCAGCTATTTCAAACTCTCAGAGTCATTATTCTATCCCTTTTAACATTTGTGAAAACCTTCAGTTTCCTGTACTAAATCTCTCTTTGAAGAATATCTACCTTGGTTTTTGTTTTCCTAACTACTTCATGAATTATATAGTATTTGGTTTAAGAAATAGTTTCCTGGAAAATTAACCACAAGATAGAAATCTGAAATTATTTACTTAATTGTGTGTGTGTGTATGCTCAATCATGTCCAACTCTTTGAGACCCCATGGACGGTAGCCCACCTCTGTCCATTGGATTTTCCAGGCAAGAATACTGGAGTGAGTTGATCTTTCCTTGGTTCTTTGTCTCCTTGTGCCCTGGGAATTTGACTTTTTGCCTGACTGGGGCATTCAGGTTCTTGTGTGCGCAGGCAACTCCTGTGGGTTGCCGTCCTCTGGTGGCCACGGTCATTGTTGCCAGTCAGGTGACTGGGTCTTTCTTTTGGTTGTCTTTGGGAGTGGCTGTGGATCTGGGAGCATAATGTGATAGGTGCCTCTTTGGGGACATGTCTTGTGTTGGTGGGGTTGATGAACACTTCCATGGAATGTGGGCTGTTGGTCCCAGCTGTAGCCTGATCATTGGTAGATATTTGAAAGGCATTCTTAAAAAAATTGAATATGCCTCAGTTTATCTTATAACAATAGATGAGAGAGCTAGGAAAAAAGGGGCAGAGAGAGGAAGAGAAAGAGAGAGGGAGGGGGAGGGAAGAGAGAAAAAGAGAGAGAGAGAGCATGTACACATATGCTTTCAAGAAAGATTTGTTTCTAGGGTCAAAGTCAAATACGGAGAGCGTTAGAAACATAAACAAATGTAATGGCTGCCCTGTGGCTGTTATCACAACCTCTGCCCTGGAGAACTTGGTCATATATTGTTTGTTGATACTCAGTAACTTCCTATTCGTTCAGAGCATCTCATATGAGAATAAAGGTTGAAAAAAAGGAACTTGATTTTCTTTCTAACAGGATTCTAGCTAGGTTCCTACCATTAAAGGAAATAATTTGGAACATGAAGATACGGAGGTTAAATATTCCTACTACATTTGGGACCCTATTGTAGCATCAGCTATTTCAAACTCTCAGAGTCATTATTCTATCCCTTTTAACATTTGTGAAAACCTTCAGTTTCCTGTACTAAATCTCTCTTTGAAGAATATCTACCTTGGTTTTTGTTTTCCTAACTACTTCATGAATTATATAGTATTTGGTTTAAGAAATAGTTTCCTGGAAAATTAACCACAAGATAGAAATCTGAAATTATTTACTTAATTGTGTGTGTGTGTATGCTCAATCATGTCCAACTCTTTGAGACCCCATGGACGGTAGCCCACCTCTGTCCATTGGATTTTCCAGGCAAGAATACTGGAGTGAGTTGCTCTTTCCTGCTCCAGGGAAAATTCCAGACCCAGGGATCCAACCAGTATTTCTTTCATCTCCTGTGTTGGCAGGCACATTCTTTACCACTAGCGCCACCTGGGAAGCCCATGGGTTAAATTAGGTTTAGATTGGAAGATGAAATAAATATGTTGCTAAAACACAGTGGGATACTGATAGTCTATGGCATGTAGCTTCTCTTATGAAACAAATTATGTAACTTCTCCCCTTTCCAGGCAGCACTTTGGGAAACAAACCGGCTTTTGTATTGGAATACTGTAAAAGAAATAAGAAATACAAGCACAAATTTGATAGCCATCTTTTTGTACTAGGGAGTGTACAAAAATAAAGACTGAAGATTAGAAAAACGTCAGACACTAGAGAATTTTTTTTATTATTATTATCCTACTTTAATCATAGGAAACAATGTTCTGAAAACCAGGGTTTGATCTTGTGGTTTACAGAATTGCAACACATGTTAAATTCAAAGCATCACCGGGCGTCTTATTTGAAAATTCAGAACCTTTTTCTAGAGAAACTAGGAGCCTAACATTTGGAATGTGAGTATTTGAGATTATAATGACTAAATAATTTGAAGTCCCCTTGTCAGTACAGCAAGATTTCCTTCTTTTTTAATTTTTTTCTGACAATTAACTTTCTCACACTCAATAAAGACAACTTACCACAGTCAATGACCTGGAGAAGGGTGGAAAAACTTTGGGATTATTGATTATCATGTTTCCTAAGAGTGTTAGAACAAGAAAGAAATGTCACAACACTGGATAAAAAATGATTTTACCATAGAGGCTGAGATTAAATAAAGATACAAGGCACTAATGTGAAAGAATTAATTCAAAATTTTAGGCGTCTAGGAATTGTTTGTCATCTATGACAGACTTAGCCACACCCTACCAATATAAATTTATGTACATGTAAGACATAGCTTTAATCACTGATGTATTAAAAAAATATATCAGTGAGGAGAGCCCTTGCATTGTAGAGAACTCTACAGTGGCTATATGATGAAAGCTAACGATTATAGTAGTAGATGTTTTTTAGTCACTAGTCATATCTGACTCTTTGTGACCCTATGCACTATAGCCCTCCAGGTTCCTTTCTCCATGGCATTTCCCAGGCAAGAATACTTGAGTGAATTGCCATTTCTTTCTCCAGTAGTAATAGATGACAACACTGAAATGAGTTTTCTGGGTTTTGAAGGGAAGTGATGTGACCGTGGAATCACAGAGTTCAAATAACAGCACTTACAAACTGGAGACAAAGTAGGCAAAGTATAGGAATATACAGCAGAGCAAATTGAGGCATTCAGTGATATAATTTGTTGACCTCATTGTTGGTGAACTGTCTAGTAAAATGTTCCTTAATCTGTATACTAATATTTCTTGACCTGTTGGAAGGAATCTAACATGAATTATGATAATGGAAAATCGTGTCCCACATTAAATTTCAGATTTGAGTGAGTTCACACATGCAGAATCCCTTGAATGATGTAAAGACTGAACCCCTTTTAGGGACTGCATTCGAGTATTGCAATGAATATGTGCTTTAACTATTTCTCCTCAGCTTCTTTAAAGAAATACTTAGTCCTTATCATGGTGACTGTGCTTCAGGGGAATCCAGAACAAAATGGGCTGAAGCTATATGTTTATAGTAATTGCTGGTTACCCCAAACACCAAGGTGATCTATTTTCAGAGAGAAAAATTATGAAGGTCTAATAATCGACAGAGTTGTGAGCTGAATCCACTTTACAGTGAGTCTAGATGGTCTTTGATTTCCTCTCAGCTCCTGAATACATAGTTTTACTCACTCACTGGCTGAAGGGACAGTTGGGTTTCAGACACATTCAAAACAGCTGATGTTACAGGAAAATACAAGTGGAAACCACTAGATCTTCCTTTTCAGAGAAAAATAGTGAACTAAAACCAAATACTACATTCTTGGGTACTGGTTGAGAATAGTACCACCATGGTATAATTACAAAGTGTTAATTTAAAAATAGATTTTAAACTGAAAAATGATTGCAAGAGATTCTGTACAAAGCAATGAAAGTTAGATGTAGATACACTTAATATCTTAGCAACAAGCCATGAAGTATTACTAAGGTAATAATACCTTAAATGCACTAAGTGGAAATATATGTCTATCTAGACTAGAACATGCAGCTAAGTATTCAAAAGTAGAAAAAAGTATGAGTATTTTAAGCCAGAAAATGAATGAGTTTATTACTAAAATGCCTTAATAAAAGCCATTTCTAAAAAAAGAGCATTCAATCAGAAACAAAACATACCAGAAGAAATATATACGTACAGAAGGCAGTGGTAAGTAAATGATTTGATGGAGGGCAAATTCAAGTAATCTAAGGCTGGAAATCCACATTCTCTTTTGGAATGCTAAAGGCGATTACCTTGAGAACAATTGGGGTGAAATAAATTCAGTTCACTTCCCTCAGTTGTTTCTGACTCTTTGTGACCCCATGTACTGCAGCAGCCAGGCTTCCCTGTCCTTCACCATCTCCCAGAGCTTGCTCAAACTCATGTCCATTGACTCAGTGATGCCATCCAATTATTTTGTCCTCTGTCATCCACTTCTCCTTTGCCTTCTATTTTTCCCAACATCAGACTCTTTTCCTATGAGTCATATCTTTGCATCAGGTGGCCAAAGTATTGATGCTTCAACTTCAGCATCATTCTTTCCAATGAATATTCAGGGTTAATTTCTTTAGGATTGACTGGTTTGATCTCCCTTTAGTCAAAGGGAGTCTAAAGTGTCTTCTTCAACACCACAGTTAAAAGGCCATCCGTTCTTCAAACACTTTAAAATTTTTTTGAGCATCCACTTTACAGTGAGTCTAGATGGTCTTTGATTTCCTCTCAGCTCCTG
Organism: Tragulus kanchil; assembly: GCA_022376925.1. Taxonomy (NCBI): domain Eukaryota; kingdom Metazoa; phylum Chordata; class Mammalia; order Artiodactyla; family Tragulidae; genus Tragulus; species Tragulus kanchil. The sequence goes on along the minus strand of JAIOJX010000004.1, from coordinate 234,694,550 downwards.
AATACATAGTTTTACTCACTCACTGGCTGAAGGGACAGTTGGGTTTCAGACACATTCAAAACAGCTGATGTTACAGGAAAATACAAGTGGAAACCACTAGATCTTCCTTTTCAGAGAAAAATAGTGAACTAAAACCAAATACTACATTCTTGGGTACTGGTTGAGAATAGTACCACCATGGTATAATTACAAAGTGTTAATTTAAAAATAGATTTTAAACTGAAAAATGATTGCAAGAGATTCTGTACAAAGCAATGAAAGTTAGATGTAGATACACTTAATATCTTAGCAACAAGCCATGAAGTATTACTAAGGTAATAATACCTTAAATGCACTAAGTGGAAATATATGTCTATCTAGACTAGAACATGCAGCTAAGTATTCAAAAGTAGAAAAAAGTATGAGTATTTTAAGCCAGAAAATGAATGAGTTTATTACTAAAATGCCTTAATAAAAGCCATTTCTAAAAAAAGAGCATTCAATCAGAAACAAAACATACCAGAAGAAATATATACGTACAGAAGGCAGTGGTAAGTAAATGATTTGATGGAGGGCAAATTCAAGTAATCTAAGGCTGGAAATCCACATTCTCTTTTGGAATGCTAAAGGCGATTACCTTGAGAACAATTGGGGTGAAATAAATTCAGTTCACTTCCCTCAGTTGTTTCTGACTCTTTGTGACCCCATGTACTGCAGCAGCCAGGCTTCCCTGTCCTTCACCATCTCCCAGAGCTTGCTCAAACTCATGTCCATTGACTCAGTGATGCCATCCAATTATTTTGTCCTCTGTCATCCACTTCTCCTTTGCCTTCTATTTTTCCCAACATCAGACTCTTTTCCTATGAGTCATATCTTTGCATCAGGTGGCCAAAGTATTGATGCTTCAACTTCAGCATCATTCTTTCCAATGAATATTCAGGGTTAATTTCTTTAGGATTGACTGGTTTGATCTCCCTTTAGTCAAAGGGAGTCTAAAGTGTCTTCTTCAACACCACAGTTAAAAGGCATCCGTTCTTCAGCACTCAGCCTTCTTTATGATCCAGCTCTCACACCATACTGACTACTGGGAAAACCATAGCTGTGACTATTCAGAATTTTGTCAGCAAAGTGATGTATCTGCTTTTGAATATGCTGTCTGGGTTTGTCATAACTTCTTCTAAGGAGTGAGTATCTTTTAATTTCCTGACTGTAGTCACCATCTGCAGTGATTTTGGAGCCCAAGAAAATAGTCTGTCACTGTTTTTATTGTTTGCCTATCTATTTGCCATGAAGTGAAGAGACTGGATGCAGTGATCTTTGTTTTTTGAATGTTGATTTTTAGGCCAGCTTTTTCACTCTCCTCTTTCACCTTCACCAAGAGGCTCTTCAGTTCCTTTTCACTTTCTGCCATTAAAGTGGTATCATCTGCATATCTGAGATTGTTGGTATTTCTCCTGGCAATCTTGATTCAAGCTTGTGCTTCATCCAGCCTGGCATTTCACAGGATGTACTCTGTAAAAACCCAAGGTCATAATATACTGCCTTGACATTACTCTTTTCCCAGTTTTGAACCAGTCAGTTGTTCCATGTCTGATTCTAACCATTGTTTCTTGTCCTGCATACAGATTTTGCAGGAGGCAAGTTAGGTGGTCTGGTATTCATTCCCATTTCTTTCAGTATTTTCCAGAGTTTGTTGTGATCAAAGACTTTAGTGTAGTCAATGAAGTAGAAGTAGATGTTTTCTTCTGGAATTCCTTTGCTCTTTCTATGATCCAATGGATGTTGGCAATTTGATCTCTTGTTCCTCTACCTTTTCTAAATCCACTATTTAAATGTAAATAATAGCCTTCTTGTCTCATTCAATATTAATATCCAACATATAAGAATCTTTTGGTTTCACCTTCCACAGTTTCATTCTCTATAAATTTCTTCAGTTACTACTGAATCTAGCATTTTCTCACCTGGGAACTGCCATTCAGCTCTTCAAATTTCAGATAAATTACTTTTATTTTCTTAAAGATCTTTCTTGATTGTTTTTTTTTTTTTTTGCATGAAATTATCAAGGTCCAATTTTCCTTCTTCTTCTTCTAACTGTGCCAGGTTTAAGTGGAACTTGATAATTTTGCTATCTGCTATGTAACTTCTTCATGCAAATGAAAGACAATATTATAAGATGCTTTACACATTTAACAGCTTTCTTTACAATATATATTTTAAATTGACCTTTTTCTGTTCTCCCAAGCCTAACATGCTTTGCAGGCTATTCATTTCACATCACCTTCAGATTCATTTGCCAAAATTGTTTTAAGTGAAAAAATCTCATAGTGCAATATTACTTTGGTCAGAACTTGGACTCAGAAGAGGAAAAATATGCACATAGATCCTAGGGCAGAATGGAATATAGTGTCATTGGAAAGAACACTATCTGATTGATAAGGCCCTTAGGTTAAGAAAAGTGGTAAAATAGGGTTGAGGAAAGAATATCTGGCATCAGATATACCAGAAAATATGTCTAGGTCTGTTATTTCAAAAATTACAAGTAAGCAGTTAAAATCTGTCATTATTCCAATAAAAAAGAAGAAAATGTATGTTCTGCTGCTAGAAGGTCAATGTTATTGTCCTTTTTAACAGAGGGATCATGAATTTATAAGGCAAAGGAGCCCTTATTAGATAAAGCTTCGGTTGGATACACAAAGTATGAGTTTTCAGTAATTTGATACTATCGTGGTATAATTATAATAATGCCTTACATTGATTGCTTTGGAAGATGGATTATGATGTATCTAATTGAGTTGAATCCTTTAGATAAATTCCATTAATTTGACTTACTGAGTACTAAAGATTGTGTAACTCGGAATTAAAAAGGTATTATTATACCCATTACTATCATTTATTCCAAGACATGTATCATTTCATTTACTGGAGAGTGAAATACTAACCAGGACAAAATTTGATTTGTTTTTTTTCCTCTCTTTCCTAAATTTGGTTTCACCTTCCACAGTTTCATTCTCTATAAATTTCTTCAGTTACTACTGAATCTAGCATTTTCTCACCTGGGAACTGCCATTCAGCTCTTCAAATTTCAGATAAATTACTTTTATTTTCTTAAAGATCTTTCTTGATTGTTTTTTTTTTTTTTTGCATGAAATTATCAAGGTCCAATTTTCCTTCTTCTTCTTCTAACTGTGCCAGGTTTAAGTGGAACTTGATAATTTTGCTATCTGCTATGTAACTTCTTCATGCAAATGAAAGACAATATTATAAGATGCTTTACACATTTAACAGCTTTCTTTACAATATATATTTTAAATTGACCTTTTTCTGTTCTCCCAAGCCTAACATGCTTTGCAGGCTATTCATTTCACATCACCTTCAGATTCATTTGCCAAAATTGTTTTAAGTGAAAAATCTCATAGTGCAATATTACTTTGGTCAGAACTTGGACTCAGAAGAGGAAAAATATGCACATAGATCCTAGGGCAGAATGGAATATAGTGTCATTGGAAAGAACACTATCTGATTGATAAGGCCCTTAGGTTAAGAAAAGTGGTAAAATAGGGTTGAGGAAAGAATATCTGGCATCAGATATACCAGAAAATATGTCTAGGTCTGTTATTTCAAAAATTACAAGTAAGCAGTTAAAATCTGTCATTATTCCAATAAAAAAGAAGAAAATGTATGTTCTGCTGCTAGAAGGTCAATGTTATTGTCCTTTTTAACAGAGGGATCATGAATTTATAAGGCAAAGGAGCCCTTATTAGATAAAGCTTCGGTTGGATACACAAAGTATGAGTTTTCAGTAATTTGATACTATCGTGGTATAATTATAATAATGCCTTACATTGATTGCTTTGGAAGATGGATTATGATGTATCTAATTGAGTTGAATCCTTTAGATAAATTCCATTAATTTGACTTACTGAGTACTAAAGATTGTGTAACTCGGAATTAAAAAGGTATTATTATACCCATTACTATCATTTATTCCAAGACATGTATCATTTCATTTACTGGAGAGTGAAATACTAACCAGGACAAAAGGTCAAAGATACAATAGAAGCAATTACATCCTCTTGCACAAGGGCTAGTGAGACTATGAACGTCGCTATCACACTTTATTCCCTAGCTACACTGTGTTGCAGGGCCATAGTTGTATATCTGAAATGAAGCATTGCCAGATATTTCTCACAGTAAGGTCTTATACGACCTGATAAGTTATTAAGGAAACCTCATAAACTTCTTACATGAAAGATATATTGACCACTCCATCTTTCACATAGAGTATTTGGAATTGAAATATCAGCATGCATCCTGATCCCTGATCTCTGGACAGGCTATTAATTTTATAATCCAGCTAATATTTTTCCCACATGCTCAACAGTGCCAGTTATTTTTCTTCTAATCAGAGGTGTATTATTGAATGACAATATTTAAAGAGCATATAATTATATAAATCTTTGTAAAATCATACCCTGGGAATGGCAGTTCTTTCTTCAATGCCAATTTCATAATGAGACAAGAACAGATTTAATCATGAACGTTTTAATCAAATCTGTGGGATGTCCTTAACCAGGCTTCTTTTCTTGTCAAATTATAGCCCTTCTCTACTATTCTTGGAGAGCAAGGTACTTGATTCCTGTGGTTCTTAATTGTCTCTTTCCAAACTTCAAAGGAAAATGAAAGACTTTTCTTATCACTTGAGAAATATAAAATATAGGCTAGATGAACTAATAAATGTTAATATCATTAAAAAATAAACAGCAACAGAAATAAAACGTATGTTCTGCTGCTAGAAGGTCAATGTTATTGTCCTTTTTAACAGAGGGATCATGAATTTATAAGGCAAAGGAGCCCTTATTAGATAAAGCTTCGGTTGGATACACAAAGTATGAGTTTTCAGTAATTTGATACTATCGTGGTATAATTATAATAATGCCTTACATTGATTGCTTTGGAAGATGGATTATGATGTATCTAATTGAGTTGAATCCTTTAGATAAATTCCATTAATTTGACTTACTGAGTACTAAAGATTGTGTAACTCGGAATTAAAAAGGTATTATTATACCCATTACTATCATTTATTCCAAGACATGTATCATTTCATTTACTGGAGAGTGAAATACTAACCAGGACAAAAGGTCAAAGATACAATAGAAGCAATTACATCCTCTTGCACAAGGGCTAGTGAGACTATGAACGTCGCTATCACACTTTATTCCCTAGCTACACTGTGTTGCAGGGCCATAGTTGTATATCTGAAATGAAGCATTGCCAGATATTTCTCACAGTAAGGTCTTATACGACCTGATAAGTTATTAAGGAAACCTCATAAACTTCTTACATGAAAGATATATTGACCACTCCATCTTTCACATAGAGTATTTGGAATTGAAATATCAGCATGCATCCTGATCCCTGATCTCTGGACAGGCTATTAATTTTATAATCCAGCTAATATTTTTCCCACATGCTCAACAGTGCCAGTTATTTTTCTTCTAATCAGAGGTGTATTATTGAATGACAATATTTAAAGAGCATATAATTATATAAATCTTTGTAAAATCATACCCTGGGAATGGCAGTTCTTTCTTCAATGCCAATTTCATAATGAGACAAGAACAGATTTAATCATGAACGTTTTAATCAAATCTGTGGGATGTCCTTAACCAGGCTTCTTTTCTTGTCAAATTATAGCCCTTCTCTACTATTCTTGGAGAGCAAGGTACTTGATTCCTGTGGTTCTTAATTGTCTCTTTCCAAACTTCAAAGGAAAATGAAAGACTTTTCTTATCACTTGAGAAATATAAAATATAGGCTAGATGAACTAATAAATGTTAATATCATTAAAAAATAAACAGCAACAGGAATAAAACGCTCATTTTGACTGTGTACCATTTAAATGCCCTTTTTGATATGTGGCCTTTAATACTTTACAAAAAGTCATCTCACCTGTGAAATTATCTTCATATGAGAACCATAGATTTTTTTGAAGATAGTCTAAAATATTACATTGTGAGGAGCTAGTTTCCCTAAATAAGGTATGAATTAATTTATTAGCATATTTTATGCAAGTTTACTTTCCAAATATGTGCAAATCTGTGTATTCTCTATTGTTAGTGAGAATTGTTGATAAGAATAACATAAGGACAGTGCTATTAATATATGACTGGCTTTTGCCAGTTTCATCCAGTTTACTTACAATATAATATATGATAAAATTGCTTTTGCTTTTGCTGTTAAGACAATTGCTATATGATTTTGTCAAGATATATTTTTATTCTGATATACAAAATTCATTTCTTCATAGAAATAAATTTACTTCACTGGTAATGAACAAAATAGATACCTTTCCTTATCTTATGGAAATTTTACTTGGATAGGAATAAGAAACAATAATCAAATAAGATACAATAAAATAAGTAATGAGATAGTATTTGAAAAGAAATAAAATTAGTGGGTAGAGAAATTCAAAGGTACAATAAATACCTCTTGGATGATAGACATGGAAGATATCTGTCAGTATTTGAGCAGAAAAGAAAATTAAAAATCATAACAGCTTCCTTGGATGTGATAGAAAAATAGAATGAATAAAGAGCAAACATAGTCTGTCGAAAGAAAGATAGTATATAATCATTTTAAACTAAAAATCTTTGTAAAATCATACCCTGGGAATGGCAGTTCTTTCTTCAATGCCAATTTCATAATGAGACAAGAACAGATTTAATCATGAACGTTTTAATCAAATCTGTGGGATGTCCTTAACCAGGCTTCTTTTCTTGTCAAATTATAGCCCTTCTCTACTATTCTTGGAGAGCAAGGTACTTGATTCCTGTGGTTCTTAATTGTCTCTTTCCAAACTTCAAAGGAAAATGAAAGACTTTTCTTATCACTTGAGAAATATAAAATATAGGCTAGATGAACTAATAAATGTTAATATCATTAAAAAATAAACAGCAACAGGAATAAAACGCTCATTTTGACTGTGTACCATTTAAATGCCCTTTTTGATATGTGGCCTTTAATACTTTACAAAAAGTCATCTCACCTGTGAAATTATCTTCATATGAGAACCATAGATTTTTTTGAAGATAGTCTAAAATATTACATTGTGAGGAGCTAGTTTCCCTAAATAAGGTATGAATTAATTTATTAGCATATTTTATGCAAGTTTACTTTCCAAATATGTGCAAATCTGTGTATTCTCTATTGTTAGTGAGAATTGTTGATAAGAATAACATAAGGACAGTGCTATTAATATATGACTGGCTTTTGCCAGTTTCATCCAGTTTACTTACAATATAATATATGATAAAATTGCTTTTGCTTTTGCTGTTAAGACAATTGCTATATGATTTTGTCAAGATATATTTTTATTCTGATATACAAAATTCATTTCTTCATAGAAATAAATTTACTTCACTGGTAATGAACAAAATAGATACCTTTCCTTATCTTATGGAAATTTTACTTGGATAGGAATAAGAAACAATAATCAAATAAGATACAATAAAATAAGTAATGAGATAGTATTTGAAAAGAAATAAAATTAGTGGGTAGAGAAATTCAAAGGTACAATAAATACCTCTTGGATGATAGACATGGAAGATATCTGTCAGTATTTGAGCAGAAAAGAAAATTAAAAATCATACAGCATTTAGACTATTCCAGGCATAGGATGTGACAAGTTCAGTTGCTGCTGCAAGGTAGAAAAACACTTAGAATGAATAAAGAGCAAACAAGTCAGTGTCTGAAAAATAAACGAAAGAAAGAGAAAAGGAAATTAGATATGGGAATAGCAAGAGGCCAGATTTTCTAGGATACTATATGCCATGTTAAGGAATTTGAATGTTATTATGAATGAGATAAATAAGCAGGGAAAGTTTATGCACAAAAGAATAATATTTATCTAACATTTTAATGCATATTTGCTGTCCATGTTGAAAGTACAGGTAAAGAAAGGAATCAAAGAGAAGAATTTGAAGTCCTCTGGAATAATCTAAGTCAAAAGTATAGTGGTTTATAATATGAAAATAATGATAGAAATAATCAGTAAAATTTAATTAAGGATGTATTTTGTGTTAATGATAGAGGGAATGGTATCTGTCAGTGGTACTCAGTTGGTGTTATAGGGTGTGGAGAGTCCAGCATGATTTTTTTCATATGCCTGGTCCCTTATTTGTGATGACAGGAAGGCTGGGTTTGCATGAAGCTCCCTGCCTCTTCATTTGGTCTCCAGAATTTTACAACATCACTGCAGTAATGCAGTTGGAATCCTTAAATGTAGATATAGGACTTCAAGAGCCACGTTCAAGAAACTGGAAAAGGAAGCTGTTGGTCCAGGGTAGACATTATCATAACATTATTTCTGCTCTATTTCATTGATAAGAGAAGATACAGAGCATGCTCCAGACTCACAGATTCAATGAAAACATATCAAAGCATTAGTAGACACCTTCCAAAACCCACAAATATTTAGAAGTTTCCACTGGAAATAATGCTGACTGTTGCCATGTTGGATAACTGGATTGGTCTTAATTACTCTAATTATGAAAGAAAATTCATAAAGATATATGTTTTAGATTGGGTAGGAGAAATTACTTTAAAATTAACATAATTTAAAACCACTTCAAAGGCCATTATATTCAGTACTTATATCCATTTTATAGAAGGAAAGGAAAAGTGGAGAGGAAAGTGACTAGAGAAAAATTGAAAATTAGGATGTTTCTTTAGTTTATTCATCACAAATATCGCATTTTCATATCTTTTAAAAAATAGTTGCACTAATTTCTTATCAGATGTTGCATGGCTAAATTAAAGATAGTAGAGTGTAGAATCAGATGGACTTGTTTAGGATCTCATTTTTACCATTAAAGAACTGTGTGACTTTGGGTGACTTACTTAACTTACCTAAGGTTGAATTCACACTTTCATAAAAATGCAATAGTAATAGTGTCTAAAATGTGGTGTTGTAACAAACTTAGGTGAACTAATAATTCCAAGTATTAAATATAGTGCTTGGCTCTTACTGAGGGCTCAACAGTAGAGATATTATTCACACATTTCACACCACCCCAAGAAGATACAATAAAAAGAAAAAAAGAATTTACTAATTGGGTATGACAATTAAATAGTTTATTTGATAAAACAGAGTAAATTTAAAAATGAATGAAATGATTTTGACAGAAAACCCTATTATTAAGTCCAATCCTTACCAAAAAATTTCTATTAAAATATATACAGATATCACAAACCCAGATTTCCAGAACAGAAAAGATTATTATTTGTTTATAGTAAGCAATCATTCTAGTTGCCCAGACTACAATTTTCTCTTTAAGTGGAGTGATCAAAGGCAGATTATAAATCACTATGCATGCATAGTGGTTTAAGCAACTCTTAAAAAAAAATTAATCTGAGTGATTAAATAGAAAAGGAACAGCTGTCTCTTCTCTTGAGAAAGAGAGAGAAAGCTTTTCCATCTACTTTAAACACTTGTAACTTGGGAAGGATCCTAGGTTATTAACCTTGAAAAGATAAGACTAGTATCTCTAGCTTTATGACCTAGGGGATGTCCACATAGTTTCAGATATCATCCCTACTTAAAATAAAAACACATGCCTCTGGACTGGTAAATGTCTATAGAATTATGAAATAGGTATTCCATCATATCATAACTTGCAAGGCTTCTTTCTCAACCCAGATACCAAGTTTTAGTAAGATTTGTTCAGAGAGAAAAGCCCTGAGCAGAAACATATAGATATTTCTTGTATAGTACCATAATATGTTTCTAGAATCTAAGAAAAACAGTTTGTAAACTTAACTGCTAAATATAGGAAAGGAAAAGTGGAGAGGAAAGTGACTAGAGAAAAATTGAAAATTAGGATGTTTCTTTAGTTTATTCATCACAAATATCGCATTTTCATATCTTTTAAAAAATAGTTGCACTAATTTCTTATCAGATGTTGCATGGCTAAATTAAAGATAGTAGAGTGTAGAATCAGATGGACTTGTTTAGGATCTCATTTTTACCATTAAAGAACTGTGTGACTTTGGGTGACTTACTTAACTTACCTAAGGTTGAATTCACACTTTCATAAAAATGCAATAGTAATAGTGTCTAAAATGTGGTGTTGTAACAAACTTAGGTGAACTAATAATTCCAAGTATTAAATATAGTGCTTGGCTCTTACTGAGGGCTCAACAGTAGAGATATTATTCACACATTTCACACCACCCCAAGAAGATACAATAAAAAGAAAAAAAGAATTTACTAATTGGGTATGACAATTAAATAGTTTATTTGATAAAACAGAGTAAATTTAAAAATGAATGAAATGATTTTGACAGAAAACCCTATTATTAAGTCCAATCCTTACCAAAAAATTTCTATTAAAATATATACAGATATCACAAACCCAGATTTCCAGAACAGAAAAGATTATTATTTGTTTATAGTAAGCAATCATTCTAGTTGCCCAGACTACAATTTTCTCTTTAAGTGGAGTGATCAAAGGCAGATTATAAATCACTATGCATGCATAGTGGTTTAAGCAACTCTTAAAAAAAAATTAATCTGAGTGATTAAATAGAAAAGGAACAGCTGTCTCTTCTCTTGAGAAAGAGAGAGAAAGCTTTTCCATCTACTTTAAACACTTGTAACTTGGGAAGGATCCTAGGTTATTAACCTTGAAAAGATAAGACTAGTATCTCTAGCTTTATGACCTAGGGGATGTCCACATAGTTTCAGATATCATCCCTACTTAAAATAAAAACACATGCCTCTGGACTGGTAAATGTCTATAGAATTATGAAATAGGTATTCCATCATATCATAACTTGCAAGGCTTCTTTCTCAACCCAGATACCAAGTTTTAGTAAGATTTGTTCAGAGAGAAAAGCCCTGAGCAGAAACATATAGATATTTCTTGTATAGTACCATAATATGTTTCTAGAATCTAAGAAAAACAGTTTGTAAACTTAACTGCTAAATATATTTATGAAAATTCTATGCATCCATTCATTTTCCATGCACAAATATGAAACTTTCAGCAGTTTCTTCAATAGCTGTAAACAATATTTCCATGCATGTCTGTTTATCCCAGTACATTCAGGTTGGGTAGTAAATGATCCTGCATCCGGGTTCATGTCAGCAGAGCTGCTATTTACTAAGCAGGTCAAGAGTCTCTACTATTAAAAGTGGACATTTTGTGCTACAATCCATGCAATAGGAAAGGGGGAAACTGCAATGATTCAACGACTGTGTGATTAAAATTGAACACTTTGGAAATTTTTAAAAGTTAATTTATCTTTATACTCTTCCCATACTCCCCGCTTGGGTGCTATTTCCACACCCAAATAGATATTTTCAAATTAGAATATAAATAAGTATCATTTGATCCAGCCATGTACCAAATAGTGGATGACAATATTCATAGCCTAAGTAATTATTCATTATAATGGTCCATTCTTGAGGTAATGAGGCACAGTTATTGTATATGGTCTTCGTGTACAGAGCTCTCTATATAAATTCAGACTTCATCAAATGTATCATGTGAAAGGTAAACCCAGTCCTTGTGCAAAAGCAGTATCTCAGCTGTCCTTGCTTAGAAACCGCTTTCACAATTTTTTCAGATTTTTACAAAATTGAGAACACCTCGTAAGTATTTTAGCTTTTGCTGTAAATTGTGGACTCATTCCAAAACTATTTAGGCAGCAAAATCCAGATAATATAGCCTCAATTTTGGACATAGACTCTAAAATGAATAAAGAGACAGCCCTAAATTTGTTTTGAGTAGAGGTTATGCTTGGTTGACCATCATTCTTACAAATTAATAGCAGGGCAATTTTAATTTCTTGTTCCTTGACTCTTCCTAATCTGCATCTGAAATTATTCAGAAAGCCCTCTTTAGGAAGGAACTTTGGAAGCTATACTGTAGTTGTCAATGACCAATTGCATGGAAAATTAAAATAGATGGGGAAAGTGTTTCTACTGAATGATTTTGCACCAGAGTGTGGTAATCACCTTGGTAATGTTAGGCTAATGCCCTTCTTTTCTCCATTACCTTCCATCAACTTCCATCATGCTTCACTTCTTTTCCAGGACTCACGGTGGCTCTCACTCCTCCCTACACCAATTTCATTCGGTATCAGTCCATTTCACACCATTTCAGCACTTTGTTCTCGTAAGTTTATGCTCACTATATTTTCAAATATCTTACATTACAAGTGAACTATATCATTATTTCACTTCCTCATTCATGTCCTTAAAGCATCCTCAAAATTCATGAACAAGGAAAGAGTACATAATAAGAAAGATCTTGAGACGAATAGAAAAATTAGAAATGCCTGCTAAAATACCAAACCAAGTCAAAAGGAAAAATGTTACCTATCCTACTTAAACTAACACTTAAGAAAAATCAGGTTATATGAGAAAGTAGATGGCAGCCTATTGATCATTTAGACCTGTGTTTAGACTACTTATTTTATCCTCTCTAGCCTGTAGGAGATTCAATAGAGTATATCTAATACAGTATTTCAATCCTTATTCAAAATCCTACAATAGAAAAAATCCTCTACCCCTAAAAGAGAAGCTAGAGAGTTTTTCAAATTTATGTTACCTATAAGCAAGTCTTATTCACTACATTGATTCATTGATCTATCACTTAATGGGTACCTAAATGTGTTAGAGAGAGATATTTGACTTGAGAATACAAAAAATGAATAAAATATGATCATCATCTCGTTGTCTTAGAATTTACTGTAAGATTAAAATGACATTAAAGTATACTACATCTATGTTTATTTGCAGTCTGATTATTAAATGTAATAGTTTAATATTTATTTCATGTTTGCTCAACCAGATTGTAAACATAAAAAATAATTATTTTAAATTATGTGTATGCTACTGATACCATATATACTTCCACCCCTCGCAACTGCCAGAATAATGTAGTAAAGTCAAAGAAAGCTTTAGAAGACTTTCATGGGAAATACAGAGCCCATGAAAATGATAGCAGTAGGTAATATGATCTTCTAAATTTTTCAGAGTTTAAGATATATTCTCCATATTTACCTAGTCTAGACTTTTCTACATGTGGCAATAATGTCTCAGTACATTATAATTAAGGATATATATTTAAGAAAGCAATCCATGCTCCATAGGTCATAAATTTGGAACTGTTTTTTCAGAGTAGTTAAGAGACAAAAATCTCATTTATTATCTTATCTAGTGATTTTTATTTCCTTGTATGTTCTTTATATTTTGTGATCTCTAGTACAAACTGGTTAACAATGAAAGATTTATCATCTGGTTATGGGTGTTTTGGCATAGTGAATCCAAAGATGTCTCAAAAACACAGTAATGTCCTCTCCAATATCCTACATACTTATCTCCTATCTATTATTAGAAGAGATAAAATATTATATCAGTTATAATTAGGTGATATATAGTAGGTGAAGGACATACACATTTTTACCCTCATTTCAAAGGAAAGTATAACATTCTCTAAAATAAAATAAAACCAGGTATCAATGGGAAGTATGTAACCTACTTGAAAAGACCTATCCAATAACAGAGACAGAAATAATATGGAAAATACAGAGGAAATAATAATGCACGAGAAGCCAGAATGGCATATCTGAGAGTAAGTGCTTCACCCAAATTTTCTTTCAGTTACTCTACTTTTTAAACTTAGGCTTTATTATCACTTACCAACTCAATATCACCCACCACTCTTCTATATTATCTACAAAACTATAGAAGAAATTGGGAAGCAAAATTTTCTAGAAACTTCTTCTTTTAAAAAAAAATGAATAAAATATGATCATCATCTCGTTGTCTTAGAATTTACTGTAAGATTAAAATGACATTAAAGTATACTACATCTATGTTTATTTGCAGTCTGATTATTAAATGTAATAGTTTAATATTTATTTCATGTTTGCTCAACCAGATTGTAAACATAAAAAATAATTATTTTAAATTATGTGTATGCTACTGATACCATATATACTTCCACCCCTCGCAACTGCCAGAATAATGTAGTAAAGTCAAAGAAAGCTTTAGAAGACTTTCATGGGAAATACAGAGCCCATGAAAATGATAGCAGTAGGTAATATGATCTTCTAAATTTTTCAGAGTTTAAGATATATTCTCCATATTTACCTAGTCTAGACTTTTCTACATGTGGCAATAATGTCTCAGTACATTATAATTAAGGATATATATTTAAGAAAGCAATCCATGCTCCATAGGTCATAAATTTGGAACTGTTTTTTCAGAGTAGTTAAGAGACAAAAATCTCATTTATTATCTTATCTAGTGATTTTTATTTCCTTGTATGTTCTTTATATTTTGTGATCTCTAGTACAAACTGGTTAACAATGAAAGATTTATCATCTGGTTATGGGTGTTTTGGCATAGTGAATCCAAAGATGTCTCAAAAACACAGTAATGTCCTCTCCAATATCCTACATACTTATCTCCTATCTATTATTAGAAGAGATAAAATATTATATCAGTTATAATTAGGTGATATATAGTAGGTGAAGGACATACACATTTTTACCCTCATTTCAAAGGAAAGTATAACATTCTCTAAAATAAAATAAAACCAGGTATCAATGGGAAGTATGTAACCTACTTGAAAAGACCTATCCAATAACAGAGACAGAAATAATATGGAAAATACAGAGGAAATAATAATGCACGAGAAGCCAGAATGGCATATCTGAGAGTAAGTGCTTCACCCAAATTTTCTTTCAGTTACTCTACTTTTTAAACTTAGGCTTTATTATCACTTACCAACTCAATATCACCCACCACTCTTCTATATTATCTACAAAACTATAGAAGAAATTGGGAAGCAAAATTTTCTAGAAACTTCTTTCCTAGAATCTGGACAAGTTTTCAAAGAAAAGGAAATACCCAGAGATTCAGAAAGCATTTCAAAAGAAGCATCTGTACTTGTTTGCTTCCTAGAGATTCTTTACACTAGCAATGCCCTTTCACAAAATCTGGCGAAACACAAATTTTGGTGCTGTAAACTGAATGGTGGTAGCTAATTGCTTCTTTTGCTTTTCCTAGGATTGTGAAAGCACCAATTTCCTTGTATTTTAAAATATTTAATACATAGACTATTTAGAGTGGCTTCTTTTTCCTGAAGGAACAGTGATTGAGAAAATCATGATTTATGGATAAGAGGCTATTATTGATGGATAATAGATGAGCTATCAAAACAGAAAAAGGCATAGATGGATCTTAAATGCATATTTCTAAGTGAAAGAAGCAAGACTCAAAGTTCTACCACCTATATGATTCCAACTAGAATACAAAACTCTGGAAAAACTGAAATTATATAGATAATAAAAAGGTCAGTGTTTGAGAAGGATCTGAGATAAAAAGGAAAGTTTGAATACATGAAGTTCAGGTGATGTTTTTTGGGGTAGTGATACTACCCTTTATAATACTGTATTTGATGGTAAGCATTTGCCTATATTCACAGAATTTTACAGCATAAAGGGTGAACCTTAATGTATGCAAATCAAAAAAAATCATTTTGGAGATTGGAGGTCACCAGAATACAGTGAAAAATGTGACTCATCAACCTAGCTAGCTATATAGTAAATTTATGAAATAACTTCACTGAAGTAGTCAGGGGACATATGCACTGGTGTAATATTTATGAAACAAGTGGAATCTGTAAAATTAAAGGCAAAAAAAATTACCACCAACAACAAAAATTAAAGGCAAAAACCTAGCGATCAATAATAATTGCACCGAGACAGAAATAATATGGAAAATACAGAGGAAATAATAATGCACGAGAAGCCAGAATGGCATATCTGAGAGTAAGTGCTTCACCCAAATTTTCTTTCAGTTACTCTACTTTTTAAACTTAGGCTTTATTATCACTTACCAACTCAATATCACCCACCACTCTTCTATATTATCTACAAAACTATAGAAGAAATTGGGAAGCAAAATTTTCTAGAAACTTCTTTCCTAGAATCTGGACAAGTTTTCAAAGAAAAGGAAATACCCAGAGATTCAGAAAGCATTTCAAAAGAAGCATCTGTACTTGTTTGCTTCCTAGAGATTCTTTACACTAGCAATGCCCTTTCACAAAATCTGGCGAAACACAAATTTTGGTGCTGTAAACTGAATGGTGGTAGCTAATTGCTTCTTTTGCTTTTCCTAGGATTGTGAAAGCACCAATTTCCTTGTATTTTAAAATATTTAATACATAGACTATTTAGAGTGGCTTCTTTTTCCTGAAGGAACAGTGATTGAGAAAATCATGATTTATGGATAAGAGGCTATTATTGATGGATAATAGATGAGCTATCAAAACAGAAAAAGGCATAGATGGATCTTAAATGCATATTTCTAAGTGAAAGAAGCAAGACTCAAAGTTCTACCACCTATATGATTCCAACTAGAATACAAAACTCTGGAAAAAGTAAAATTATATAGATAATAAAAAGGTCAGTGTTTGAGAAGGATCTGAGATAAAAAGGAAAGTTTGAATACATGAAGTTCAGGTGATGTTTTTTGGGGTAGTGATACTACCCTTTATAATACTGTATTTGATGGTAAGCATTTGCCTATATTCACAGAATTTTACAGCATAAAGGGTGAACCTTAATGTATGCAAATCAAAAAAAATCATTTTGGAGATTGGAGGTCACCAGAATACAGTGAAAAATGTGACTCATCAACCTAGCTAGCTATATAGTAAATTTATGAAATAACTTCACTGAAGTAGTCAGGGGACATATGCACTGGTGTAATATTTATGAAACAAGTGGAATCTGTAAAATTAAAGGCAAAAAAAATTACCACCAACAACAAAAATGCACATAATTATTGTAGTTGTTATAATCATTTTTCATGATATATGGGGTTAATAATTCTGACACTGTTATTCATGTATGTTAAATTTGAAATTACTAAGCAAATGACTGGTAGATAGCAGAAGCAAAGTATCTCCCACAATGGATTTTTCAGATAACCATGAGGAAGAGGCTAGAATGATTCGTGTGTTAATGGATTCAAGTTGGAGACCTCAGGTTAAATTCTACAGATTGTTGCATGTAGGAATATTTATAGATATCAGTATATATCCTGCTTAGTGTACACTGACAAGTCTATTTCCTTTTTCTGTCAGCTGAGAGGACCTAAAGCAAAGAAGCCTCAGTGGTGGCAGGTGTATCCACCACACTAATCCTTCTCTTTAATTCCATTCTCAAATGAAAGGAACAGGGGTCCTTAGAGAAATGGCCAATTCTATGGGAAGACT
This sequence comes from Tragulus kanchil, assembly GCA_022376925.1. Classification (NCBI taxonomy): domain Eukaryota; kingdom Metazoa; phylum Chordata; class Mammalia; order Artiodactyla; family Tragulidae; genus Tragulus; species Tragulus kanchil. Next base: position 234,677,271 of record JAIOJX010000004.1, on the reverse strand, counting down.
ACATAGGAGACAAGCCTGGAGCATCTGGTAGTGTCAAAATATAAGAAAACACTAAACAAAGAAACAGTATGTACAATGATAGGGAGACCAATGGGGCAGTGGAACCAAGAACAGAGCTCCTAATGGCTAACAACATGTAAAACACAATGAACAGTGGGATATTGGCTTATATCCAAAGTATAAGATAAATATCTACAAGTTAATACTGATATGACTAAAGACAGAAAATTAATAAAAGAAAAAAAAAAAGAAAAAAGGAAAGTTTGAATACATGAAGTTCAGGTGATGTTTTTTGGGGTAGTGATACTACCCTTTATAATACTGTATTTGATGGTAAGCATTTGCCTATATTCACAGAATTTTACAGCATAAAGGGTGAACCTTAATGTATGCAAATCAAAAAAAATCATTTTGGAGATTGGAGGTCACCAGAATACAGTGAAAAATGTGACTCATCAACCTAGCTAGCTATATAGTAAATTTATGAAATAACTTCACTGAAGTAGTCAGGGGACATATGCACTGGTGTAATATTTATGAAACAAGTGGAATCTGTAAAATTAAAGGCAAAAAAAATTACCACCAACAACAAAAATGCACATAATTATTGTAGTTGTTATAATCATTTTTCATGATATATGGGGTTAATAATTCTGACACTGTTATTCATGTATGTTAAATTTGAAATTACTAAGCAAATGACTGGTAGATAGCAGAAGCAAAGTATCTCCCACAATGGATTTTTCAGATAACCATGAGGAAGAGGCTAGAATGATTCGTGTGTTAATGGATTCAAGTTGGAGACCTCAGGTTAAATTCTACAGATTGTTGCATGTAGGAATATTTATAGATATCAGTATATATCCTGCTTAGTGTACACTGACAAGTCTATTTCCTTTTTCTGTCAGCTGAGAGGACCTAAAGCAAAGAAGCCTCAGTGGTGGCAGGTGTATCCACCACACTAATCCTTCTCTTTAATTCCATTCTCAAATGAAAGGAACAGGGGTCCTTAGAGAAATGGCCAATTCTATGGGAAGACTACATAGGAGACAAGCCTGGAGCATCTGGTAGTGTCAAAATATAAGAAAACACTAAACAAAGAAACAGTATGTACAATGATAGGGAGACCAATGGGGCAGTGGAACCAAGAACAGAGCTCCTAATGGCTAACAACATGTAAAACACAATGAACAGTGGGATATTGGCTTATATCCAAAGTATAAGATAAATATCTACAAGTTAATACTGATATGACTAAAGACAGAAAAGTAATAAAGAGAAGAAAAGAAACAAAAATCTGTTCAGAATCCCACTTAATTTATGCAAATGCCCTACCCTAAAGGAAGAGGAGCATAACTTCCTGCTCAGTATGTATGAGCTGCGCACAGTGACTTCCATACAGACTAACGCATTAATGGATCTAAAAAGAGTTAGCTCTGCAGTTGCAAATCTTGACAAGCATGGACTCAGCTAGGTGAACAAGGTCCACACCAACAATGAAAGTCACTTTGATAGTGTGTACCCTCTTTTATCCCATTTTTCTTCTAATCATACTCTAGTACCGATGGTTTAATTATTTTAACTTCATAATATGTGGTAATACATAACAGTGCTTTTTCACTCACATTCCATTGTTTCAAAGAAAAATTGTAACTATTTCCTAATTTAAAGAAACAAACCAAAAAAATCCCATTGAAAGTATTAGAATTTCAAAGTTGAGACAATCTACATCTTGAGGGCTTTGATTGTCCCTAATTAATCCCATATTTTATATTATTTGCTCCCCCCAAAAAATCAACTTGGCAAGAATTGACATCTTTCAGTATGACATGCTTCATCCTGGACATTAGCATTGCTGTCCATTTGTTCATCTTCAGTTCAGCACAATTATTTAATACCTACTGTGCCAAGTTCTGTGCTAGATGGTGGAGTTTTTTTTTATATCACTCAAGAGAATCATTATTTTTTTCTTTTCATTTATTTGTTTGCTTTGACCATTAACGTATGATGTGATGAAATGGCACTTTGATCTGCCCACCGAAATAATTCCATTCTCAAATGAAAGGAAAAAGGTGGTGGCAGGTGTATCCACCACACTAATCCTTCTCTTTAATTCCATTCTCAAATGAAAGGAACAGGGGTCCTTAGAGAAATGGCCAATTCTATGGGAAGACTACATAGGAGACAAGCCTGGAGCATCTGGTAGTGTCAAAATATAAGAAAACACTAAACAAAGAAACAGTATGTACAATGATAGGGAGACCAATGGGGCAGTGGAACCAAGAACAGAGCTCCTAATGGCTAACAACATGTAAAACACAATGAACAGTGGGATATTGGCTTATATCCAAAGTATAAGATAAATATCTACAAGTTAATACTGATATGACTAAAGACAGAAAAGTAATAAAGAGAAGAAAAGAAACAAAAATCTGTTCAGAATCCCACTTAATTTATGCAAATGCCCTACCCTAAAGGAAGAGGAGCATAACTTCCTGCTCAGTATGTATGAGCTGCACAGTGACTTCCATACAGACTAACGCATTAATGGATCTAAAAAGAGTTAGCTCTGCAGTTGCAAATCTTGACAAGCATGGACTCAGCTAGGTGAACAAGGTCCACACCAACAATGAAAGTCACTTTGATAGTGTGTACCCTCTTTTATCCCATTTTTCTTCTAATCATACTCTAGTACCGATGGTTTAATTATTTTAACTTCATAATATGTGGTAATACATAACAGTGCTTTTTCACTCACATTCCATTGTTTCAAAGAAAAATTGTAACTATTTCCTAATTTAAAGAAACAAACCAAAAAAATCCCATTGAAAGTATTAGAATTTCAAAGTTGAGACAATCTACATCTTGAGGGCTTTGATTGTCCCTAATTAATCCCATATTTTATATTATTTGCTCCCCCCAAAAAATCAACTTGGCAAGAATTGACATCTTTCAGTATGACATGCTTCATCCTGGACATTAGCATTGCTGTCCATTTGTTCATCTTCAGTTCAGCACAATTATTTAATACCTACTGTGCCAAGTTCTGTGCTAGATGGTGGAGTTTTTTTTTATATCACTCAAGAGAATCATTATTTTTTTCTTTTCATTTATTTGTTTGCTTTGACCATTAACGTATGATGTGATGAAATGGCACTTTGACTGCAGTCCCAGGTGGCTCAGAATGCACCTACCAATGCAGGAGACACAGGGGACGTGGGCTTGATCCCAGGGTTAGGAAGATTCCCTGGAGAAGATGGCAGTATTCTTGTCTGGAAAATCCATGGACAGAGGAGACTGACATGCTGCAATCCATGGGTTTACAAAGCATTGGACACGACTGAGCATGTATACACAACTAGTGATAATGAAAAATAGACAATTGCAGTTGCAGGATAGTCTACTATTTACCTGACCAATATGCCTTAAAACTTGCCCATCCATCAAGAACTGGGAGCATCAGAAATTGTCACAGCCAAAAGACGCCTAAGGAGACATGATTAAGAAATGTGAATGTACTGGATAAGATCCTAAAGCAGACAAATGGCATTAAAAACTATATATATATATATATTTGTATATATATATATAAATAAAAAACTAAGTAGTAGTAATGTATGAATACTGGCTCATTAATTCTAACAAATGTACCACACATATGTAAGATGTTATTAATTCTCTGAACTGTTCTTGGATTTTTTTCTATTTAAAATGATTCTAAAATTAAAATTTTAGTTTTAAAACAGACACTAAACTGACCAGTATGTAATCAAAAAAAAGGATGACTTCATCTATGGTATTTTTTGTATCCCTTTCCTTAAGTATCTTTGGTCTCAGAATAAGCATGTGACTGAGATTATGCATGTTTAACAGTATACATATTGTGTCACTGTCAGACAACACAAAATTTACAAATCGGCCTAAGTATGGGAGATGGTGGCTCAAATGGTAGAGAATCTTCCTGAAATGCAGCAGACCCTTAATTTCAAAGTTGAGACAATCTACATCTTGAGGGCTTTGATTGTCCCTAATTAATCCCATATTTTATATTATTTGCTCCCCCCAAAAAATCAACTTGGCAAGAATTGACATCTTTCAGTATGACATGCTTCATCCTGGACATTAGCATTGCTGTCCATTTGTTCATCTTCAGTTCAGCACAATTATTTAATACCTACTGTGCCAAGTTCTGTGCTAGATGGTGGAGTTTTTTTTTATATCACTCAAGAGAATCATTATTTTTTTCTTTTCATTTATTTGTTTGCTTTGACCATTAACGTATGATGTGATGAAATGGCACTTTGACTGCAGTCCCAGGTGGCTCAGAATGCACCTACCAATGCAGGAGACACAGGGGACGTGGGCTTGATCCCAGGGTTAGGAAGATTCCCTGGAGAAGATGGCAGTATTCTTGTCTGGAAAATCCATGGACAGAGGAGACTGACATGCTGCAATCCATGGGTTTACAAAGCATTGGACACGACTGAGCATGTATACACAACTAGTGATAATGAAAAATAGACAATTGCAGTTGCAGGATAGTCTACTATTTACCTGACCAATATGCCTTAAAACTTGCCCATCCATCAAGAACTGGGAGCATCAGAAATTGTCACAGCCAAAAGACGCCTAAGGAGACATGATTAAGAAATGTGAATGTACTGGATAAGATCCTAAAGCAGACAAATGGCATTAAAAACTATATATATATATATATTTGTATATATATATATAAATAAAAAACTAAGTAGTAGTAATGTATGAATACTGGCTCATTAATTCTAACAAATGTACCACACATATGTAAGATGTTATTAATTCTCTGAACTGTTCTTGGATTTTTTTCTATTTAAAATGATTCTAAAATTAAAATTTTAGTTTTAAAACAGACACTAAACTGACCAGTATGTAATCAAAAAAAAGGATGACTTCATCTATGGTATTTTTTGTATCCCTTTCCTTAAGTATCTTTGGTCTCAGAATAAGCATGTGACTGAGATTATGCATGTTTAACAGTATACATATTGTGTCACTGTCAGACAACACAAAATTTACAAATCGGCCTAAGTATGGGAGATGGTGGCTCAAATGGTAGAGAATCTTCCTGAAATGCAGCAGACCCAGGTTCAGTGCCTGGGTCAAGAAGATCCTCTGCAGAAGGGAATAGCAACCCACTCTAGTACTCTTGCCTGGAGGATTGTGTGGACTTAGGAGTCTGGTGGGCTACAGGCTACATGGGGCAGCAAACAGTCTGGCACGACTGAGCAACTTCCATTTTCATGGGAGACAGTAAAATCCACATGAAATGAAATTGGAAATATGGATCCAGAGGAGAATAATACAAAGGAAATGGTATTAAAGTACAAGACTAGTTTCAGATAATGGACATAGTAAATGACAATTCAATTTAGCATTTTCAAATTGTTATTTAGATTACCTACCTTATATAGCACATAACTTTCCAAAAGTTCTTATAGAAGAAGCAAATCCCATGCAATATTACATGGTTAATTACTGTAGAAAAATAAAACTGTTGCTATTCTATTTCCTATTTTTGAAAGGTCAGTATATACATTGGTTTAATAAAAGTTTTGATAAATTTGATAATAAAGACCTGCATGGACTAACCAAGATTTTATTTTTCCAGTACTTCCCAGCAATATTTTATCCTGTGTATCTGATTTTTGCATATAGTCTATGAATTTCTTACAACATTAATATATCTATTAATATATGGCAAGCATAAACAAAAAACTTAGCTTTTTAATGAAGAAAATTTGATCATATTAAATAAAAGTTTTAAATATGAAACATCTCCATTTAGCATCATATTGGTTCTTGCATTTTCAATGTAAGAGAAAGAGTTCTAAGAAACAAACACAAAAATAAGCATTGACCAATGTTTTAAAACCTTGAAGCAGTTCCAATTTGAATAAAGCAACATGTTATTAACAAAATTATCTGTGTTAAATCAATTTTATAATTTGTTTCCATTTTAATGTTCTGTGAAATTATTTTGCATCTTTAGAAAAGTGTGATTTCTGAAATAAATGATAGATGAACAAGACTTTATGTCCTACAATTATAACTGTTATTACTGACCTTCAATATTAAATAATCTAGCTTACTCCATTCATAATAAGTTAGCCTAAGGCTATAAGGAAAAATTAAATGGGCAGCAAGCTGATGTGCTTTTTGTAAGATAATACATTTCACAACACTTCTAAGAAAGTATTGATCTATTCCTGGAAAAGCAGAGAGGAAAAAACCCAAACTCTGAAACCAATATATGAGTGCAGATTTATGTAGAATAAAACTCAAATTTCCTTCATGCTAAACCTAATCACTTTGGGAAGAAAAAAGGTACAGATATTGAAATAGGAATAGATAAGAATATCTTTTATATTGTAATTGATATGGTATCAGATGGCCTGGTGACTCAGATGGTAAAGAATCTGCCTGCAATGCAAGAAACCCAGGTTTGATCTCTGGATTGGGAAGATCCCTTGGAGAAGGGAATGGCTACCCACTCCAGTATTCTTGCTTGGAGAATTCAATGGACAGAGGAATCTGGAGGGCTACAGTCCATGGTGTAGAGCAAACTCTGGGAGATAGTGAAGTACAAGGAAGCCTGGTGTGCTGCAGCCCATGGGGTCCCAGGGAGTCGACTGAACAATAGCAAATCTTGAAATGTTTATATCATCTCCTTTAAACTTGTGAATGAGACATGTTTGTAGCTATCACTTACCTACTCAATATTTTATTATAGTATGTCTTATTCAGTAACTTAAGACAAAAATAATTCAAACATATAAGATTAGGAAGTAATATTTGATGTTATGTAAAATTATCAAATCCTCTCAAAATGATTAATATTGGTAGCAAACTGTATTTTCCAAGACACTTAAAAGTGTGGAAACTTGAATTATGAATGAAGTGACAAGGGAATAAAAAATACCTTCCTGCCCCATACCATTTTCAATTACAAATTGATACTTGCCATCTACATCTGCAAGGATTAAATCACGTGTTGCTGTGGCTGTTGACTTTCAATACCCTCTGAAAGGAGTTCACAATGTAGAGCATGAATGAGGTACTCTGCTCTGGGAAAAACTGTCAGAAGAAGTCTTCAGAGAGGTATTTTCAGAAGCCGATTTTATGAGCCCAATTCTTGTATCTCCTCATATCCAGAAAAGCACTAAAATCCTGCATGGTGATGACTTTCCTTGCAGTAGCAGAATTCTTTGGCAAAAATGTGTTCTTGATTGGATGGACTCCCCATCATCTGCTATATATATATAATATATAATATATGTGTGTGTGTATGTATATTGTGCTCCCCTTCAAATCACATATATATTGATGTTCACACCATGGGCTTGTATAAATTCTACTTCAATTTAATAATCTGAAATTGAAGAGAAATACTTAGAAATATTTGGAAGAATGTAAGTACAGACAAGTGAAAAAACTCTTAAGCAAGGAGCAAATAGGACAGTTCTAAAAAGAAAATATGAATAAATTTAACAATATTCTGATAACTTTTCTACATAGAATTATTAGAGATTTCAAAATAAAAGCTGAAGACTTAGCAAAGATATTTACAATGAACACAATAACAGAACATTAATTTCTGAAATATAATTACCACTAACATCAATAAAGGCAAATGGCGCAAAAGAAAGAGAAGGAGTCAATAAGTTCAGAATTACTTTTTTTAAAAAAAGACTACAAATATAGTAGGAAATGAAATGAAAATCTAGCCACAGTTAGATACTGTGTTACATATAGCAAACCGAAAAAAATGAAAATCTGATATTTCCTGCTGCTGCCAAGAATGCTGAGCAATTAAACCTGCTTTCCACAGATCTAGAGAGTGTACCAGTCTGGAGAACAATTTGGCAAGATCTGGTGAATTTTAACAAGCATAAAGAAATTCTTGGAAGATAGTGTGACTTAGTTTTATAATCTCTTTGATTCCCTTTGTAGAATAGACAGTATAAAAAGAAAAATACAACTCCTCACCTCAAAATTTATGGACAAAGCATCAGAAATAAAAATTAACTGAAAATGTATACCCATAAACCCCAAAATAACAGTGAATGTAGAGAAATCACCTACATCTTTTTTTTTTTCTCACCTACATCTTTAAGGTATGCATTATATCATCAGCAAGAAGAAATGTGCATCTGCCAGAGCTGAGAAGATAAAATCAAGTGAAAATCACTTAGTCATGTTCGACACTTTGTGACTCCATGAACTGTAGCCTGCCAGGTTCCTCTGTCCATGGGATTCTCCAGGCAAGAATAGTAGAGTGCGTAGCTATTCTCCAGGGAATCGTTCTAACCCAGGGATCAAATACAGGTCTCCCACCTTGAGGGTGGATTCTTTACCATCTGTGCCACAAGGGAAGCCCAAATAAAGTCAAAGGTACTCTTACTAAGAGTGCAAAAGTCCAATTAATGGCGAAGAGTAGTTGAAGCTGAAAGAACTTTGCATATCCACAAGTAATTGAAAGGACTTCTGAAGCAAAATATGAGGGAGCTTATACTTGTTATCTACTGTTGCATAATGATTTACCATGAACTTATTAGCTTAAAATAACATACGTTTATTATCTGTGATCTCTCCTGTGTTTAAAGGGTTAGGAGTCAAAAGGTTATCAAATTATCAGCTTTCCGCTAAGCCCATTGTGGCATGTTTTTGTTTATTCACCCCAGAATTTATCTTCTCTACCAAAATGTCTTAAAATGCACATGATTACCAAACTAAAAAAGGTATTCCCTAGCCTTCCTCCTATCTAGGCATGGCCACATGACTAAGCAGGATCAATGGAATATGAGCAGAGTGGGGAAGCCTACTTCTCTGTTATTTTGTGTAAAGAATTTGTTTTTTCTCTTCCAATTAACTAAAATGTTAATATGATGATTGGGGTTAACACCCTATTTGCTGTGAAAGACAAGAAAAAGATCAAAGCAACAATAACTTCAAAAATTGCTCTTAGGAGTATAATATTGGCAAAACCATTTGAAGGACCACAGGTATTTTGAAACAGGGCCATTCACACTCCTTATCCTGTTTTATGAAAGGCCAATGCCAAATCACTGTAGCTTACCAGGGACTCTTTTTTAGTTCAGATTAGTTTGGTACCCTACGTCATACAATAATATCACTTGCAAATTGGTTATAAATGAAAATAATATTTCATAGTGCAAAACTGGGCTAATTATATAATAGAAACCAAACCGCATATGACATTTTAAGCTGGACTCTATTGTAAAATGAAATAAATAAAAATCACTTAGGCATGTTCGACGCTTTGTGACTCCATGAACTGTAGCCTGCCAGGTTCCTCTGTCCATGGGATTCTCCAGGCAAGAATAGTAGAGTGCGTAGCTATTCTCCAGGGAATCGTTCTAACCCAGGGATCAAATACAGGTCTCCCACCTTGAGGGTGGATTCTTTACCATCTGTGCCACAAGGGAAGCCCAAATAAAGTCAAAGGTACTCTTACTAAGAGTGCAAAAGTCCAATTAATGGCGAAGAGTAGTTGAAGCTGAAAGAACTTTGCATATCCACAAGTAATTGAAAGGACTTCTGAAGCAAAATATGAGGGAGCTTATACTTGTTATCTACTGTTGCATAATGATTTACCATGAACTTATTAGCTTAAAATAACATACGTTTATTATCTGTGATCTCTCCTGTGTTTAAAGGGTTAGGAGTCAAAAGGTTATCAAATTATCAGCTTTCCGCTAAGCCCATTGTGGCATGTTTTTGTTTATTCACCCCAGAATTTATCTTCTCTACCAAAATGTCTTAAAATGCACATGATTACCAAACTAAAAAAGGTATTCCCTAGCCTTCCTCCTATCTAGGCATGGCCACATGACTAAGCAGGATCAATGGAATATGAGCAGAGTGGGGAAGCCTACTTCTCTGTTATTTTGTGTAAAGAATTTGTTTTTTCTCTTCCAATTAACTAAAATGTTAATATGATGATTGGGGTTAACACCCTATTTGCTGTGAAAGACAAGAAAAAGATCAAAGCAACAATAACTTCAAAAATTGCTCTTAGGAGTATAATATTGGCAAAACCATTTGAAGGACCACAGGTATTTTGAAACAGGGCCATTCACACTCCTTATCCTGTTTTATGAAAGGCCAATGCCAAATCACTGTAGCTTACCAGGGACTCTTTTTTAGTTCAGATTAGTTTGGTACCCTACGTCATACAATAATATCACTTGCAAATTGGTTATAAATGAAAATAATATTTCATAGTGCAAAACTGGGCTAATTATATAATAGAAACCAAACCGCATATGACATTTTAAGCTGGACTCTATTGTCAGGGCAACAACCTCAACTTGATTGTTTTTCCATACTTAGTGAAAAGTTTGATTGAAAAAATTAATATGAACATTTCAGGTGTGAGGCATCAAAATTATGAATCAGTTTTATAAGAAGAAATTAACTGTTCTGCGTGTTGGACCTGAGAACTCAACACAATAATGTAGTAGCAAAAGGCCTAAATGCTTTTACATTCTAGACAGAGCTGGTCTGTAGGTCTATATCTGAGTGTCTCCATTGGGGTCATTATTGGAGCTTAAAAGTTTTTAGTTATCAGTCTAAAGTGTCCCCAGATTTCCTGATTTGGGCCTGGTAATCCTAGAAATTATTTCAAAGATATTTGCCAATTTTAATCTGTAACTTCCACAGTAATTCAGCTACTTCTGGGCATAGAGTATCTCATTTGTGTCTAGAAGCAGCCAAATTGCATTAAGTATGCTTCATTAATGATGTATTCAACATGAAGCATTAATTAAACACCTAATAAATTAATATTAATAGAGAAAAACCTGTAATTATAATGAGCAGTTCTCCAAGTAGTTCAAGCTTTTTCTCCAATATTTTCAAATGTATCAAATATAAGATTTATAACCATTTCTTGAATAGGCTGTTTCTCCTTGTTTACATTCAGATTGCTTTTTCTTCATAAAAAGACTAAATAAGGATGAATGTATTGCCAATTTCAGATACTATAATATCCTCTCCTAATTTGTATACTTATTCCTTTGTGACCTCCCATTTGCATGGATGGCATTATTTCCAATGTTATCTTTATATAATGTTTCTTCCTCTGCAGTCCCCACATTCAAATACATTTGTGGAATCCAGCCATGCATATAAACAACAAATTTTCAAATCCCTGAACCCCAGAAAAAAGAAGAAAAACAGTCTCTGGCTATTCCTTAGCACTATGTCCAACTGACGTGCTATTATAATCATCTATTTACATGATAACCAAAGCACAGAAGAAACTGGCAAGAAACAAACACAGAAACAAACATAAATAAATGAAAAAGAACGGCTATGGAACAGGTGTAAATACATGTTTTTTTTTTTTTTTTTGAAGAATATAATTGTAAATCATAGAGACTTTGATTTTTTAAATAGCTGAAGACTCCATTCTTCTTTAAATACTTTTATTCCCTTGGCCAAAGAAATGGCAAATTCTCTCCATTTCCTATCTCGGTGCTGCTCAGTCTTCTTATCCATCCCTGTCTCTTCTTTCTTCAAAAGTCCTAAGTATTGGAATATCTCATAATGTAGTAGCAAAAGGCCTAAATGCTTTTACATTCTAGACAGAGCTGGTCTGTAGGTCTATATCTGAGTGTCTCCATTGGGGTCATTATTGGAGCTTAAAAGTTTTTAGTTATCAGTCTAAAGTGTCCCCAGATTTCCTGATTTGGGCCTGGTAATCCTAGAAATTATTTCAAAGATATTTGCCAATTTTAATCTGTAACTTCCACAGTAATTCAGCTACTTCTGGGCATAGAGTATCTCATTTGTGTCTAGAAGCAGCCAAATTGATTAAGTATGCTTCATTAATGATGTATTCAACATGAAGCATTAATTAAACACCTAATAAATTAATATTAATAGAGAAAAACCTGTAATTATAATGAGCAGTTCTCCAAGTAGTTCAAGCTTTTTCTCCAATATTTTCAAATGTATCAAATATAAGATTTATAACCATTTCTTGAATAGGCTGTTTCTCCTTGTTTACATTCAGATTGCTTTTTCTTCATAAAAAGACTAAATAAGGATGAATGTATTGCCAATTTCAGATACTATAATATCCTCTCCTAATTTGTATACTTATTCCTTTGTGACCTCCCATTTGCATGGATGGCATTATTTCCAATGTTATCTTTATATAATGTTTCTTCCTCTGCAGTCCCCACATTCAAATACATTTGTGGAATCCAGCCATGCATATAAACAACAAATTTTCAAATCCCTGAACCCCAGAAAAAAGAAGAAAAACAGTCTCTGGCTATTCCTTAGCACTATGTCCAACTGACGTGCTATTATAATCATCTATTTACATGATAACCAAAGCACAGAAGAAACTGGCAAGAAACAAACACAGAAACAAACATAAATAAATGAAAAAGAACGGCTATGGAACAGGTGTAAATACATGTTTTTTTTTTTTTTTTTGAAGAATATAATTGTAAATCATAGAGACTTTGATTTTTTAAATAGCTGAAGACTCCATTCTTCTTTAAATACTTTTATTCCCTTGGCCAAAGAAATGGCAAATTCTCTCCATTTCCTATCTCGGTGCTGCTCAGTCTTCTTATCCATCCCTGTCTCTTCTTTCTTCAAAAGTCCTAAGTATTGGAATATCTCGGAAATTATTTCTCAGACCCTTTCTTTTTTTTTTTTCTTCTTTACTTGCTCTCTAGGCTATTTCTAGTGTGAAATGTCATCTGTACACTGATGTCTTTTAAATTAATATCTCCATCAGTGACCTCTCTCCTAAATTATAGAATCTATATCCGATTACCTAGTTGCTATGGAGGTTACTTGAATGCTAAATAAATAGCTTAAATTTAACATATTCCAAGCAAATTGGTGATTTCTATGTCTGTCTTTTACCTCTCCTTGCTCCATCTTTTTTAAATCAGTAAATGGCACTTAGATAAACCGATTTGCTCACACCTAAGACTTTATTTATTAAATTTTATTTATATTGAAGTATAATTAACTTACAATGTGTTAGTCTCAGGTGTGCAACAAAGTAATATATTGGGATGCATATTATAAGATTATTTCTAAATCAAGGCTGTATTTTCTGGTACAATTTAGAATTTTCTATTACCTAGGAGGATTCTGGAAAATCATGTCTTTGCCCAAGTTTTTATCCACGGGCAGAAGAGGTACCTACAGAATAATTTTAAAGAATGTAGAATAAAAATAGTGTGCTGTGATTATATTTCATGGGTTTTAATTGTTATATACAACTGTTAGATGCACAGATCAAAACTTGAATAATCAGGCATTCCTTGTCTGATTATTGCATCATGGTGAGATGTCTTCTGAAGATAATAGGTTAGCCCATGACTTCAATCCCATTAGACACTTTCTTTGGAGAAATTTAAATATGAGATGCAAAAAGGGAGACATAGTACCAATGAAAATATTTTTATGTTTCTTTACCATGCTCTGCTTGCTTAATTACCAGCTCTGTAGGCACAATCTCCAGAGATGGCCCAATTTTCTTAAATTTCACCCACAGAATTAACCATTTACCACTAACCAACATATATTTGTTAGTCATTAATTTTTTCTACTCTTCTCTTTCCACACACACACATCTTTAGCAGTGATGATAGCTGCATACTATCAGCATTTCAATATATGATTATTTAACTAAAATTTTGCATTTTGAAGAACATTAAATTATTTCCAATTCCTTTGTCACTATCAACATTTCTTCAGGGACACTTATATGTAAATATTTGTACCTGTCACTTTGTATGAAATATATCTATATATTGCATCACTCAGAGAAACAATTTACACATATAATTGTATCAATTTTCATACAGTCTAGTATATTCTTAATCTCTAAAGACCTTTGTTTCTTGGGTGTCAAGTGGATGAAGTTGACTCCTTATAAAAATTATATGGATGCTATTCTGTCATCAATGTGATGACACTTTTGACCTAAAAATTCCAACTCAGTCACTATTTTGAAAATATAAACTATATTTGTTTAAAATTTTCAGTAACTTTCATATTTTAAACTAACATTAAAAGGATTGAATGATTAGCTCATCTTTAATGCATGTTTGACAGAAATATTTTAAATGTAATTACAGAGTCAAGATTTTATATTCATAGATAATTTGGATGCAATTTCATTTACTTTTTAGGTAGAGAAAGTAAAAATTAGAAACTTTTGAAAGAGTATCCTTAAAGAGTGTGGTGAGTTGGAGGAGTGTCATATATACACACAACTGTGCAAGTGATAGTCACACAAAGTAATGCACACATATGATAAAGATTTTCCTTTCTTGTGCTCTTCAGTAACTAAGACAGGCATAATGTTTGCAAGTGGGTAATTTAAATATGGACATACCTTGGATATCTTATGAATTTGGATCCAGAACACTGAAATAAAATGAATATTGTAATAAAGTAAGCCACAGAACATTTTTGGCTTCCTAATGTGGTATTAAGTAAGCAACAACATTATGTCTAAAGGATGTATATACCTTAGTTAAAAAATACCATATGGCAAATAAATACAAAACCAGTTACAATAGTAAGGTAGACTATTACTGATCACCGGTGTATAACACTAATGAAAAAGACTTGAAATGTGAGAATTATCAAAATGGGACACAGAAACATGAAGCAAAAAAAAATACCGTTGGAAAAATGGTGCTGACAGACTTGCTTGATATAGGGTTGTAACAAACTTTTGATTTGTAAAAAACAGTGTCAGCAAAGTACAATAAAGAGAACAATCAAATGAAAGATGCCTCTGTTAACATTATATATTTTTCCTATAAGTATTTATTAGCTTTTATCTTAGGAGTTGTTTTAAATGAAGGGAAAAATGAGATGAGGGAAGACTGACTTGGTACGTCTTAAAGCATCCATTCATAGGAAAATATATTCCAGTATGAATTATAGACAAATAATGTATGTGACATGTAAAAATTATTTTTAACTTTTTAAAACTTTTTCTGGGAAAGATATGGATTATATAATTTAGAGAAGATTGTAGAACAAGTTGTTTAATTGCAATAAGTAGAATTTTCAGTGTCATGTCATGATGCTGCCTAAATAGAAGCTCCCTGGATTCTTTATCTGACATCATTGTATGACTCTTAACAGTAGGACTTTATTAGAATATGTGAAAAACCATTCTTGAACTATTTTAAAAATGAAGTTAATAAGAAAAGATCCAGCTATTTTTAAGAAGTTATTATAGTAGGCTTCTATTATTTTACAATAGTTTAAATGATCTTTCTCAAAATGTGTGGGTGAGGGTAAGTGAGACTTAATGAAATCTCCTAGCTTTCTGGTTCCTATGTAATCATGGAATTTGCTCTCCTTTTACTGACCCATACAGACTAGGGTTTGTTTCCTAAGCTTTGCCCAATGACATGGCCTTCTTTGCTGAAAACAAGACTTTGATGCTATCAGTTTGAATCTCTGCCTGTTATTTATTTGATCCTAAATTCCCTGTAAGAATTCCCATCTCTTGCTCTACTTATTGGAAGCCTATCCATTGTAAAGGCTTATTTCTTCTGGGGACTAAAATATGCATTGATATCTCAATTACATGCAAGCACACTGTCTGGATTTTGGGTTCTATCTTTTTGTATAAACTTTATCAAGTAACCTGATGATGAATTCTTAGTATGCTTATCAATGTATCTGATTTCTAGTTGACCCATCCTATTACTTACTGAACTTTAAGCCCCCTGCTTTCTTAGTTCCAATCCTTGGATTTTGTAAGAAACTAGTAGGTAAATGGTTACCTAAGTCATATCATATGAGGAAATGTGACTAGATTATGGTAGCATAGAATGGGGGAACTGAGGCATGGAGAAAAAAAGGTGGAGAAACAATTCAGATGTTAAAAAAGGGGAACTAATTTGTGCTTCCAGGAAAGTGGGGCATATTAACAGGGAATAGAGATGTGCTGATTAAGTCGTATTGCTATTGTCCAAACCAGAGTAGGGCTATAAGGTAGAGCCCCACCAAACTTTAAAATCAATGTTTATCAAGTCTTGATTTAAAAACCTACCTCAACCAATTTGAACAATGCAGGAGTTCTGGTAACAGTGTCTCGGAAGGAGTGAAGATAGAGAGTGGGGCTTAGAGTCAGAGTTCCCATAATAAGTAGCCATGGACTGATAGAAGAGTGAACTGTGGATTCTTCTTACTATAGATAGTGCCAGCACTGGCTTGATCAGAGGACCCCTCTGCACCTGCTGCCAACCACAGTGTGTTCATTCAACCTGTGTGTATTTAGCATTTTCTAAGTGCTCTCCTCTTACATTTCATAATGAGAACTTATTATAGTAGGCTTCTATTATTTTACAATAGTTTAAATGATCTTTCTCAAAATGTGTGGGTGAGGGTAAGTGAGACTTAATGAAATCTCCTAGCTTTCTGGTTCCTATGTAATCATGGAATTTGCTCTCCTTTTACTGACCCATACAGACTAGGGTTTGTTTCCTAAGCTTTGCCCAATGACATGGCCTTCTTTGCTGAAAACAAGACTTTGATGCTATCAGTTTGAATCTCTGCCTGTTATTTATTTGCTCCTAAATTCCCTGTAAGAATTCCCATCTCTTGCTCTACTTATTGGAAGCCTATCCATTGTAAAGGCTTATTTCTTCTGGGGACTAAAATATGCATTGATATCTCAATTACATGCAAGCACACTGTCTGGATTTTGGGTTCTATCTTTTTGTATAAACTTTATCAAGTAACCTGATGATGAATTCTTAGTATGCTTATCAATGTATCTGATTTCTAGTTGACCCATCCTATTACTTACTGAACTTTAAGCCCCCTGCTTTCTTAGTTCCAATCCTTGGATTTTGTAAGAAACTAGTAGGTAAATGGTTACCTAAGTCATATCATATGAGGAAATGTGACTAGATTATGGTAGCATAGAATGGGGGAACTGAGGCATGGAGAAAAAAAGGTGGAGAAACAATTCAGATGTTAAAAAAGGGGAACTAATTTGTGCTTCCAGGAAAGTGGGGCATATTAACAGGGAATAGAGATGTGCTGATTAAGTCGTATTGCTATTGTCCAAACCAGAGTAGGGCTATAAGGTAGAGCCCCACCAAACTTTAAAATCAATGTTTATCAAGTCTTGATTTAAAAACCTACCTCAACCAATTTGAACAATGCAGGAGTTCTGGTAACAGTGTCTCGGAAGGAGTGAAGATAGAGAGTGGGGCTTAGAGTCAGAGTTCCCATAATAAGTAGCCATGGACTGATAGAAGAGTGAACTGTGGATTCTTCTTACTATAGATAGTGCCAGCACTGGCTTGATCAGAGGACCCCTCTGCACCTGCTGCCAACCACAGTGTGTTCATTCAACCTGTGTGTATTTAGCATTTTCTAAGTGCTCTCCTCTTACATTTCATAATGAGAACTTAGTACAAAGAGTACTTGGTGTAAAGCAAAGGGAAGTCTAATGCTTTCTGGTAAATGTAGATTGTCCTTGATCTATACAATGAAAAAAATATGAAAGACTTAAGGCCTGATTGATATTCAAACTAGCATTTCTTTTTTTATAATAAAACTTAACTCAAAGTGGTGAAGCCTTAAAGTTTGATTCTTGAAGTATTTTTCACTTTCAGAGGTGTATTATACGTAAAGCAGAATTCACCCTATTTTCACTGTTACCGTTCGGTTCTAAACATTGTATTCAAACATGTAACCTCTAATGCAAATAGTTTATAAAGTTTTCATTACACTACGAAATTTTCCCTTATCCCTTTGAAACTGATTTCCCCAGTGACAGGCTGAATGTTGAAGTCTTATCCCCCCAGTCCCTCAGAATGTAACTATATTGGAGATAAAGCTTTTAAAGAGATACTTAGGTTAAAATGAGGTCATATATATGATCCCTCATCAAATATGATTGGTGTGCTTAAAAACAGAGGTGATTGGTATAGAGAAGCACTCACACGGAAGACCATGTGACAATAAGGGCAGAAGGGAGACATCTGTAAGCCAGGGTGAGAGGTCTGAGCAGGAATCACCTCTGCCAATGATGCCTTGATCTCTGAAGTCCAGTCTCAACTGTGAGAAAATAATTTCCGTTCTATCAGCCTCCCAATCGGTAACTTTGTTATAACAGCCCTAGCAAACTATGAACAATAAATCCACTCTCACTCTCAGGCTCAGACCGTCAGTGATCTACATGGTGTCCTAATTTTGACCTTTCTTGAATTTTATGTAAATGAAATGATATGATATGTACCCTTAAGCATTCGACTGTTTTTATTTATAATGTGTTTGAGATTCATGCTGTTGCTGTATTCCTTTTCCTTTTTATTGGTGAGGAATTTTTTTATAGTATGTCATAATGTCTTCATCTCTTCTCTGGTGGTTGGATGTGGCTATTATAAAAAAAAAAAACAAACAAGAAGAAAATGCTGTTGTGAACATTCAGGTTTGTTGACATGTGGACATATTTCACTTATAAAAATACTTAGAAGTGGGGTTGCTAGACTGGATAATATACAATTAATCCTATAAGATACCTCCAAAGTGTTTTCATAAATGTATTAATAGGCAAAATCAGTAGGATTTAAAGATTGTTTGAAAATCTTTAAGAGACAATCTTTAATCTTAAAGAGACAGTCTTTAATCTTAAAGAAAATCTTTAAGTGGACAAAGAAAAGTAATTGTTGATGATACATTTAATGTAACAGTTTGGTGGTAGTACTAGCCTAAGTTAAGTACTGGAGTATGTCTGTTTGAGAAGTGATAGAATAATTATAATTTTGGATATATGAAATGGGTATCTTAATAAAAATGTGAAATGGAGAATTGGCTATATGTCTGGAGCCCACATGAGAAATAAGTGGGCATAGCATGTTGAGAATTATTGGTATAATAGAGTAAAACTTTGATGAAAAGGCTGAATGTTGAAGTCTTATCCCCCCAGTCCCTCAGAATGTAACTATATTGGAGATAAAGCTTTTAAAGAGATACTTAGGTTAAAATGAGGTCATATATATGATCCCTCATCAAATATGATTGGTGTGCTTAAAACAGAGGTGATTGGTATAGAGAAGCACTCACACGGAAGACCATGTGACAATAAGGGCAGAAGGGAGACATCTGTAAGCCAGGGTGAGAGGTCTGAGCAGGAATCACCTCTGCCAATGATGCCTTGATCTCTGAAGTCCAGTCTCAACTGTGAGAAAATAATTTCCGTTCTATCAGCCTCCCAATCGGTAACTTTGTTATAACAGCCCTAGCAAACTATGAACAATAAATCCACTCTCACTCTCAGGCTCAGACCGTCAGTGATCTACATGGTGTCCTAATTTTGACCTTTCTTGAATTTTATGTAAATGAAATGATATGATATGTACCCTTAAGCATTCGACTGTTTTTATTTATAATGTGTTTGAGATTCATGCTGTTGCTGTATTCCTTTTCCTTTTTATTGGTGAGGAATTTTTTTATAGTATGTCATAATGTCTTCATCTCTTCTCTGGTGGTTGGATGTGGCTATTATAAAAAAAAAAAACAAACAAGAAGAAAATGCTGTTGTGAACATTCAGGTTTGTTGACATGTGGACATATTTCACTTATAAAAATACTTAGAAGTGGGGTTGCTAGACTGGATAATATACAATTAATCCTATAAGATACCTCCAAAGTGTTTTCATAAATGTATTAATAGGCAAAATCAGTAGGATTTAAAGATTGTTTGAAAATCTTTAAGAGACAATCTTTAATCTTAAAGAGACAGTCTTTAATCTTAAAGAAAATCTTTAAGTGGACAAAGAAAAGTAATTGTTGATGATACATTTAATGTAACAGTTTGGTGGTAGTACTAGCCTAAGTTAAGTACTGGAGTATGTCTGTTTGAGAAGTGATAGAATAATTATAATTTTGGATATATGAAATGGGTATCTTAATAAAAATGTGAAATGGAGAATTGGCTATATGTCTGGAGCCCACATGAGAAATAAGTGGGCATAGCATGTTGAGAATTATTGGTATAATAGAGTAAAACTTTGATGAAAAAACAGCTTTCTGCTTTGAATCTCTTTTTGCCTTAACTGGACTCATGCTTAAGATTTTTTATTCTTTTTATTTCTGCTTTATAAGACACATTTGGAAAATAGGTTAATTCTATCCTTAACATCCCTCTTTCCTGAATTACTTTTTCCTTCTTACTTTACTTGATCCGTTTGTCACATTTCCGCATTGCTTCTCTTAGAACTTTAACTCCTGTATAGAAAATATAGATTTGGCAAGCTTCTTTTGTAAAAGATCAGAGAGTAAATATTTTATGTATTTTGTGATAGTGAACTTGTCTGTTCTTTGATTTTTTTGATAGTGTTTAAAAATGTAAAAATCAGTCAGTTCATGGATCAATATAAACAGAGTTCACAGACTGGACTTGACCTCTGGGTTGTAACAAATTAAAAAACGAAAACCTCATTTAAATAGAATTGATGTACCAGAAGGGGGAGCTCTCACTCTCTGCCACAACTGGAGAATTCAATAGGAAAAGCCTCCTCCTGGCCCTACCCAGCAAGAGCTTTGCCAATATAAAACCATGTGCTCAGTAAACTATAGCTCTCTTAAATTTGTTTTTCTTCCTGTAGAAGTGTTTTCCTTCCCTTGCTGTGGGGGGAGATTTGCATGTGGCTTGCCATGGTTGCAGACCCCTGAATGAAATTCTTTGCTGATCTTGAATGAATCCATCTTTGCTGAAGAAATAGCTGCCAGTCTATTTGTCTCAGATCATCCGGCTGTAATTTGCCAATTCCTGCTGTAAAGCATCACACTGCTCAAGGCTGCCCTCTTGGTAGCATGCTATACTCTGTAGATTTTTCCCTATTCTTTTCTCATCCTCAATAATCAGTTGTGAGTACTCATTTCTTCTGAGTGTGTCTGTTTGAGAAGTGATAGAATAATTATAATTTTGGATATATGAAATGGGTATCTTAATAAAAATGTGAAATGGAGAATTGGCTATATGTCTGGAGCCCACATGAGAAATAAGTGGGCATAGCATGTTGAGAATTATTGGTATAATAGAGTAAAACTTTGATGAAAAAACAGCTTTCTGCTTTGAATCTCTTTTTGCCTTAACTGGACTCATGCTTAAGATTTTTTATTCTTTTTATTTCTGCTTTATAAGACACATTTGGAAAATAGGTTAATTCTATCCTTAACATCCCTCTTTCCTGAATTACTTTTTCCTTCTTACTTTACTTGATCCGTTTGTCACATTTCCGCATTGCTTCTCTTAGAACTTTAACTCCTGTATAGAAAATATAGATTTGGCAAGCTTCTTTTGTAAAAGATCAGAGAGTAAATATTTTATGTATTTTGTGATAGTGAACTTGTCTGTTCTTTGATTTTTTTGATAGTGTTTAAAAATGTAAAATCAGTCAGTTCATGGATCAATATAAACAGAGTTCACAGACTGGACTTGACCTCTGGGTTGTAACAAATTAAAAAACGAAAACCTCATTTAAATAGAATTGATGTACCAGAAGGGGGAGCTCTCACTCTCTGCCACAACTGGAGAATTCAATAGGAAAAGCCTCCTCCTGGCCCTACCCAGCAAGAGCTTTGCCAATATAAAACCATGTGCTCAGTAAACTATAGCTCTCTTAAATTTGTTTTTCTTCCTGTAGAAGTGTTTTCCTTCCCTTGCTGTGGGGGGAGATTTGCATGTGGCTTGCCATGGTTGCAGACCCCTGAATGAAATTCTTTGCTGATCTTGAATGAATCCATCTTTGCTGAAGAAATAGCTGCCAGTCTATTTGTCTCAGATCATCCGGCTGTAATTTGCCAATTCCTGCTGTAAAGCATCACACTGCTCAAGGCTGCCCTCTTGGTAGCATGCTATACTCTGTAGATTTTTCCCTATTCTTTTCTCATCCTCAATAATCAGTTGTGAGTACTCATTTCTTCTGAGTGTGTTTTTCTCTGCACTACCTCAAATTTTATTTACTTTCTAATAGTGACCTTTAAAGACTTTCTTGACCCCACCCTCAAACCAAGTTAATCATGCCCTTCTCTATGTTTCCAATGTGCTCCTTGCATATTCTTTTTATTTAAAAATGCCTGTGGTAACATTTGTGAATATGAAATAAATTAAATGGAATGGAATCTCTCTATAAGTTGACCCTTGAACAATCCAGGGGTTAGAGGTACCAACTTTCCACACAGTTGAAAATCCCTAATTTATAGGATCATGTAGTATTGTAGTATCTACTATCAGGAAAAAAACTGCATATACGTAGCCTTGTGCGTTTAAAACCTGTATTATTTAAGGGGTAACCATATTTAGACCAATGCTGAAATACAGAACTCACGATGTCATTAAATTGTGAGTCAGCATACGTTATGTACATAGAGTCGGCATTCCCTATCCATAGGTTTCACATCTGCAGGTTCAACCAACCTCAGATCAAAAATATAAAAGACCTATAAATTTCCAAAAAGCAAAACTTGGATTTGTTGCACACTGGTAACTGTTTATATAGCTTTAACAGAGTATTAGGTATTATAAGTAGTCTAGAGATGATTTATGGTCTGTGGGAAGATATGCATAGGTTACATGCAGATACTACACCATTTTATATAAGGGATTTGAGCATCTGTGGATTTTGGTATTCACTGGGGATCTGGAAAATCCCCAACAGATACCAGGAGACATATAGTCTCCCACTGTGATGTGACCAAGTTGAAAGAAGCTTTATTATCTATAAGGGATCTGTGGATGTTTTCCTTCCTTTTTGTTTTTTGTGGGGGAGATTTGCATGTGGCTTGCCATGGTTGCAGACCTGAATGAAATTCTTTGCTGATCTTGAATGAATCCATCTTTGCTGAAGAAATAGCTGCCAGTCTATTTGTCTCAGATCATCCGGCTGTAATTTGCCAATTCCTGCTGTAAAGCATCACACTGCTCAAGGCTGCCCTCTTGGTAGCATGCTATACTCTGTAGATTTTTCCCTATTCTTTTCTCATCCTCAATAATCAGTTGTGAGTACTCATTTCTTCTGAGTGTGTTTTTCTCTGCACTACCTCAAATTTTATTTACTTTCTAATAGTGACCTTTAAAGACTTTCTTGACCCCACCCTCAAACCAAGTTAATCATGCCCTTCTCTATGTTTCCAATGTGCTCCTTGCATATTCTTTTTATTTAAAAATGCCTGTGGTAACATTTGTGAATATGAAATAAATTAAATGGAATGGAATCTCTCTATAAGTTGACCCTTGAACAATCCAGGGGTTAGAGGTACCAACTTTCCACACAGTTGAAAATCCCTAATTTATAGGATCATGTAGTATTGTAGTATCTACTATCAGGAAAAAAACTGCATATACGTAGCCTTGTGCGTTTAAAACCTGTATTATTTAAGGGGTAACCATATTTAGACCAATGCTGAAATACAGAACTCACGATGTCATTAAATTGTGAGTCAGCATACGTTATGTACATAGAGTCGGCATTCCCTATCCATAGGTTTCACATCTGCAGGTTCAACCAACCTCAGATCAAAAATATAAAAGACCTATAAATTTCCAAAAAGCAAAACTTGGATTTGTTGCACACTGGTAACTGTTTATATAGCTTTAACAGAGTATTAGGTATTATAAGTAGTCTAGAGATGATTTATGGTCTGTGGGAAGATATGCATAGGTTACATGCAGATACTACACCATTTTATATAAGGGATTTGAGCATCTGTGGATTTTGGTATTCACTGGGGATCTGGAAAATCCCCAACAGATACCAGGAGACATATAGTCTCCCACTGTGATGTGACCAAGTTGAAAGAAGCTTTATTATCTTGTGTTGTATAAACCTCGGCCTCTGTTTAGTCTGAATGCAGATAGCTATATTTTCGTTTTCAAGGTGCTAGTATGCGTTGTGTGCTCAGTTGCTCAGTCATGTCTGACTCCTTGCAACCCCATGGACTGTAGCCCTCCAGGCTCCTCTGTCCAAGAGGATTCTCCAGGAAAGAATACTGGAGTGGGCTGCTGTGCCCTCCTCCAGGGGGTCTTTGCAGCACTGGGATTGAACCCAGGTCTCCTGCATTGCAGGAGGAGTATTGTTACAATTGAAGTCTTAAATGTCCTCTTACTTAAAGAATATTTGCAATTCAACTAGGATTTTCAATGGTTTTGCTCAAATGCACGATCCAAGCACCATGCTTAGTACTCACAACCAAATTTTTGGTTAGAACATCTCCTTCTCTCCCAGATCTTAAACTTTAAATGTTCTTGATTTTTCCCAAATATGAGACAACCCTTACTGTCATACTGATAGTAACCAAGTGACAGCTAAGCCTCCTGTCAACTTCATGGGGAATTGATGTTTCTACAATAAAATTGTAAAAATGAACTATTGCTTGGTCTAAAAATACAAGAGTAATTTAATTCAGGGAGCTTTAAATTTTTAAAGAACTCTTCAATCTCTGCTGTTCTATGATACACACATACCTGCTCCTTAGGGAGGGTTAGTGGTGAAAAACTTCAAAAAGTCTAATATCTGTAAGGTTAAATTAGATTGAGGGAAGCTACAAAATTCTCAAGTGTTCAGATGATACAATTATTCCAGAAACAAATTTGATTGTACCTAATAACACAGAGATTTCTTTATATGATCTGTCTGCCATTGGAGATATTAGATCAATATAAAAATTCTTTTTCAAACCCATCCAAATAAATTATGTTAGAAAAGTTTTAGTAGTTGTTTAATTTAACTCATAAAAAACCATAAATAAGTGTCAGCTTACTAAGAATAAAATGTCCACAGCCAATAATAACATTTAATACATTGCAAAATGTAACGCCATGAAAATGGAGTGTAATTACATTTACTGAAAACATTGCTATTTTTTGAGCATCTGTGGATTTTGGTATTCACTGGGGATCTGGAAAATCCCCAACAGATACCAGGAGACATATAGTCTCCCACTGTGATGTGACCAAGTTGAAAGAAGCTTTATTATCTTGTGTTGTATAAACCTCGGCCTCTGTTTAGTCTGAATGCAGATAGCTATATTTTCGTTTTCAAGGTGCTAGTATGCGTTGTGTGCTCAGTTGCTCAGTCATGTCTGACTCCTTGCAACCCCATGGACTGTAGCCCTCCAGGCTCCTCTGTCCAAGAGGATTCTCCAGGAAAGAATACTGGAGTGGGCTGCTGTGCCCTCCTCCAGGGGGTCTTTGCAGCACTGGGATTGAACCCAGGTCTCCTGCATTGCAGGAGGAGTATTGTTACAATTGAAGTCTTAAATGTCCTCTTACTTAAAGAATATTTGCAATTCAACTAGGATTTTCAATGGTTTTGCTCAAATGCACGATCCAAGCACCATGCTTAGTACTCACAACCAAATTTTTGGTTAGAACATCTCCTTCTCTCCCAGATCTTAAACTTTAAATGTTCTTGATTTTTCCCAAATATGAGACAACCCTTACTGTCATACTGATAGTAACCAAGTGACAGCTAAGCCTCCTGTCAACTTCATGGGGAATTGATGTTTCTACAATAAAATTGTAAAAATGAACTATTGCTTGGTCTAAAAATACAAGAGTAATTTAATTCAGGGAGCTTTAAATTTTTAAAGAACTCTTCAATCTCTGCTGTTCTATGATACACACATACCTGCTCCTTAGGGAGGGTTAGTGGTGAAAAACTTCAAAAAGTCTAATATCTGTAAGGTTAAATTAGATTGAGGGAAGCTACAAAATTCTCAAGTGTTCAGATGATACAATTATTCCAGAAACAAATTTGATTGTACCTAATAACACAGAGATTTCTTTATATGATCTGTCTGCCATTGGAGATATTAGATCAATATAAAAATTCTTTTTCAAACCCATCCAAATAAATTATGTTAGAAAAGTTTTAGTAGTTGTTTAATTTAACTCATAAAAAACCATAAATAAGTGTCAGCTTACTAAGAATAAAATGTCCACAGCCAATAATAACATTTAATACATTGCAAAATGTAACGCCATGAAAAATGGAGTGTAATTACATTTACTGACATGCTACAATTTAACTAGGGTTAATTAAATTGAACTATTGGCAATTTTTGCTTATTTGCTTTGTTTAAAAAAAGCACTATGATTTAAAGGTTAATTGCAGAATTTATAAGATAATAAAATTGCTTCTCCATCAACTACTTTTCATATGAATACAGATGGATAATTTTGTCACTCTGTAAATAAATTTGTGCATTTATTATTTAAAATCATACACTGAATATAGCTACAAGAGTCTAAATATAAAAGCTTATTTTAAACTGATGATTGCTCTGTTGGTGTTTTCTTTGATTCAGGGGATGGTTCTTAACACCCAGGAGGGTGGTCTTTTATTTTTTTAGGATCCTTCCTTATGGGCTCCTCTATTAGTATCATTTATGATACCATTTCACGTGAATCTGTTTTGATGTAGCCCTAGTATGCTCTCCATTCATTGATTTGTTTTAAATCTCTTTACCCCACTTTCTGAAATTTAAAAACAAATCCTAAACTTCATCAAGCATTGGCTACCATCTTAATTCCTATCTTCTTGCTTCTCTAGTGTGCACCCTCATTCTTTACAAATTATCAGCTTCACTATTTTATGTATTATTAGCATTTAATAACCTCTGAGCAGCAGGACCTGCTCCTTATGTCACATGTTTTTCCAAAACTTTAGTAAACAGAGATCCATTCCAATTACTTGTAGAGGATAAGATAGAAATTGAAAACTAGTTCAGGATGTCTGAGGTTGAATGGTAACTCTACCATTTATCAGCTGTATGACTTTGGGCAAGACATTTAGCAGCTCTAATCCTCACTTCCTTCAAATATAAATAAGAGTGACAATAATATTTAAAGATTCAGTGAGATCAAGCAACTAGTCAATGCTGTAACTCATATTAGCTAATATTTGTATAACAGGGGCCCTGTTCTCAGATATCCAAAATAAATAAATTATGTTAGAAAAGTTTTAGTAGTTGTTTAATTTAACTCATAAAAACCATAAATAAGTGTCAGCTTACTAAGAATAAAATGTCCACAGCCAATAATAACATTTAATACATTGCAAAATGTAACGCCATGAAAAATGGAGTGTAATTACATTTACTGACATGCTACAATTTAACTAGGGTTAATTAAATTGAACTATTGGCAATTTTTGCTTATTTGCTTTGTTTAAAAAAAGCACTATGATTTAAAGGTTAATTGCAGAATTTATAAGATAATAAAATTGCTTCTCCATCAACTACTTTTCATATGAATACAGATGGATAATTTTGTCACTCTGTAAATAAATTTGTGCATTTATTATTTAAAATCATACACTGAATATAGCTACAAGAGTCTAAATATAAAAGCTTATTTTAAACTGATGATTGCTCTGTTGGTGTTTTCTTTGATTCAGGGGATGGTTCTTAACACCCAGGAGGGTGGTCTTTTATTTTTTTAGGATCCTTCCTTATGGGCTCCTCTATTAGTATCATTTATGATACCATTTCACGTGAATCTGTTTTGATGTAGCCCTAGTATGCTCTCCATTCATTGATTTGTTTTAAATCTCTTTACCCCACTTTCTGAAATTTAAAAACAAATCCTAAACTTCATCAAGCATTGGCTACCATCTTAATTCCTATCTTCTTGCTTCTCTAGTGTGCACCCTCATTCTTTACAAATTATCAGCTTCACTATTTTATGTATTATTAGCATTTAATAACCTCTGAGCAGCAGGACCTGCTCCTTATGTCACATGTTTTTCCAAAACTTTAGTAAACAGAGATCCATTCCAATTACTTGTAGAGGATAAGATAGAAATTGAAAACTAGTTCAGGATGTCTGAGGTTGAATGGTAACTCTACCATTTATCAGCTGTATGACTTTGGGCAAGACATTTAGCAGCTCTAATCCTCACTTCCTTCAAATATAAATAAGAGTGACAATAATATTTAAAGATTCAGTGAGATCAAGCAACTAGTCAATGCTGTAACTCATATTAGCTAATATTTGTATAACAGGCTGTGGTCTTCCACAGTTAGCTTCTCAGCCAGTTCTGGATGTTCATTATCATCATCACTGTCAACCTTTTCTTTCTGTGTTTATGCAGAAACACAGGATGGTGACAGATGTGACATCTCAAAGTCTGTTTTAAATAAATGTGTTTAGTGGAGGGGGAGAAAATGTCTTTTTAGCCTGAGAGGCAAGTTAGATAATTACCAATTATAAAGATGTATTTGCGTGTTTTTCCTCTGAAGTTATGGCCATTTGATTCCATGCAGCTCTAGCTCAGACAAATGGTCAGTTAGAGTTACAAGTACACAAGTTCAGGGCATGGATGAAAATCATATAAATTTGGTATTCATACTATTGGGTATTGAAGCGGTGCTTCTCTTTAATAATGCCACAGTAAAATCAAGTGATATTATATACAGTGACTGGGCAAACCATTGTATTACCTATCTCTGGTCAAGACTAAGTATTTTCAAAAAATGTGGTTTAATGAAATAGCTAATGACTTTTGAAATAGAGAACCTAATTATGATCCTTTTTATAAAAAAAAATTAGATCTAGATGTTTGTCTTTTTTCTACAAGGACATTCAATACATTACCTAGAGTAATACAATATATCACCCAAGCTTATATGATTATTTTTTAGCTTATAACTATGAGTTCTTGAATAGAAAACTTCATACTGACAAATCGACAGCTAAATGTTACAGTGCATTTTTCAATAATGATAAGACAAAATCTCATAATTTACTTTAACCTCTGCTTCTCTAGTGTGCACCCTCATTCTTTACAAATTATCAGCTTCACTATTTTATGTATTATTAGCATTTAATAACCTCTGAGCAGCAGGACCTGCTCCTTATGTCACATGTTTTTCCAAAACTTTAGTAAACAGAGATCCATTCCAATTACTTGTAGAGGATAAGATAGAAATTGAAAACTAGTTCAGGATGTCTGAGGTTGAATGGTAACTCTACCATTTATCAGCTGTATGACTTTGGGCAAGACATTTAGCAGCTCTAATCCTCACTTCCTTCAAATATAAATAAGAGTGACAATAATATTTAAAGATTCAGTGAGATCAAGCAACTAGTCAATGCTGTAACTCATATTAGCTAATATTTGTATAACAGGCTGTGGTCTTCCACAGTTAGCTTCTCAGCCAGTTCTGGATGTTCATTATCATCATCACTGTCAACCTTTTCTTTCTGTGTTTATGCAGAAACACAGGATGGTGACAGATGTGACATCTCAAAGTCTGTTTTAAATAAATGTGTTTAGTGGAGGGGGAGAAAATGTCTTTTTAGCCTGAGAGGCAAGTTAGATAATTACCAATTATAAAGATGTATTTGCGTGTTTTTCCTCTGAAGTTATGGCCATTTGATTCCATGCAGCTCTAGCTCAGACAAATGGTCAGTTAGAGTTACAAGTACACAAGTTCAGGGCATGGATGAAAATCATATAAATTTGGTATTCATACTATTGGGTATTGAAGCGGTGCTTCTCTTTAATAATGCCACAGTAAAATCAAGTGATATTATATACAGTGACTGGGCAAACCATTGTATTACCTATCTCTGGTCAAGACTAAGTATTTTCAAAAAATGTGGTTTAATGAAATAGCTAATGACTTTTGAAATAGAGAACCTAATTATGATCCTTTTTATAAAAAAAAATTAGATCTAGATGTTTGTCTTTTTTCTACAAGGACATTCAATACATTACCTAGAGTAATACAATATATCACCCAAGCTTATATGATTATTTTTTAGCTTATAACTATGAGTTCTTGAATAGAAAACTTCATACTGACAAATCGACAGCTAAATGTTACAGTGCATTTTTCAATAATGATAAGACAAAAATCTCATACTCCTTGTCTTGAGATTTTGTTTTACAGCCTTTATAAATTAGTGTTTTAAAAATACATTGACAAGATTTTCACTGTGGAAAGATACTCAGTTCAGTTCATATCATCTTTTAATGATGTACTTAAAATTTCTAGAATTATAACGTTATGAGTTCTAATTTATTTTAGACACTATTCTTATGCTTTACACATATAAAATACTATTGAAATAATCACAAACATGGTAAGATACTGAAATGATTCTTTTAAAAATATTTTCATTAGAACATTTAAGAGTCCATGAACATCTTTTATAACAATTAACAATTAACAATTAATAATTAACAATTAACAAGAGCTAATATGTAGCTCTTATCTGCTTAACATCGTTACTAATAGTAATTGTATTTTTTCCTTTGTTTTTTTCATTAGAAGATGTGAGTAAATTAACAATGAAATGAAAACAACTAGCAGTGTTTGAAATAAAATTTCTTCTTGAAAATTCATTTCTCCTTGGCAAAGAGCATTATGATTTAGAAATTATTCATGTGGCGTATGTGTCTGAATAATTTATCCTAGTAAAATTGTTTTTACTATTGAACGAGATGCAGAATATTTATTTGTGGGTAAATATGTGCATATATACTTAGATTGACTTAAATGAAAAGTTTTGGAACATAAAATGTTTGAACATGTTTAAATAATGCAACAGTAAAATCAAGTGATATTATATACAGTGACTGGGCAAACCATTGTATTACCTATCTCTGGTCAAGACTAAGTATTTTCAAAAAATGTGGTTTAATGAAATAGCTAATGACTTTTGAAATAGAGAACCTAATTATGATCCTTTTTATAAAAAAAAATTAGATCTAGATGTTTGTCTTTTTTCTACAAGGACATTCAATACATTACCTAGAGTAATACAATATATCACCCAAGCTTATATGATTATTTTTTAGCTTATAACTATGAGTTCTTGAATAGAAAACTTCATCCTGACAAATCGCCAGCGAAATGTTACAGTGCATTTTTCAATAATGATAAGACAAAAA
The DNA here is from genome assembly GCA_022376925.1 of Tragulus kanchil. NCBI lineage: Eukaryota > Metazoa > Chordata > Mammalia > Artiodactyla > Tragulidae > Tragulus > Tragulus kanchil. The sequence goes on along the minus strand of JAIOJX010000004.1, from coordinate 234,646,279 downwards.
TCTCATACTCCTTGTCTTGAGATTTTGTTTTACAGCCTTTATAAATTAGTGTTTTAAAAATACATTGACAAGATTTTCACTGTGGAAAGATACTCAGTTCAGTTCATATCATCTTTTAATGATGTACTTAAAATTTCTAGAATTATAACGTTATGAGTTCTAATTTATTTTAGACACTATTCTTATGCTTTACACATATAAAATACTATTGAAATAATCACAAACATGGTAAGATACTGAAATGATTCTTTTAAAAATATTTTCATTAGAACATTTAAGAGTCCATGAACATCTTTTATAACAATTAACAATTAACAATTAATAATTAACAATTAACAAGAGCTAATATGTAGCTCTTATCTGCTTAACATCGTTACTAATAGTAATTGTATTTTTTCCTTTGTTTTTTTCATTAGAAGATGTGAGTAAATTAACAATGAAATGAAAACAACTAGCAGTGTTTGAAATAAAATTTCTTCTTGAAAATTCATTTCTCCTTGGCAAAGAGCATTATGATTTAGAAATTATTCATGTGGCGTATGTGTCTGAATAATTTATCCTAGTAAAATTGTTTTTACTATTGAACGAGATGCAGAATATTTATTTGTGGGTAAATATGTGCATATGTACTTAGATTGACTTAGAGTGAAACAAAGTATATGAAAACATGAAAATGTTTTGGAACATGTTTAAATAATGCAAATGTAGAAAATTTCAGCTTTCCTTTTCAGCATACCATAGATATTTTAGTGAAGCTCCCAATTTTAAAATAGCATGAAGTGATTAATATTCATCAAAAGGAAGTGGGAAGAGAGGCATCATTTTATTTTCAATTAATAGAAAACACGACATTGCCTATTTTTAGTCATCCAGCCATTTATCCATTCCCTATGGTAGTGAATATGCTGCCACACTCCTTGTCTGCTTTCTTGCTGAGAGTGTTTGCCTGTGCTCCTGAGCTCACCACACAGTTTCTGTCTGGCATTGAAGCACTATCTTCTTCAGCCATGCAAGTCTGTGTTTTGTGATAAAGTACAGTTATGGGCAGCCTTGCTGACTCTCCTCTGCTGCAGAAAGAACTCTCCTGCTGTAGTCTTCCATTTGAAAACTCTCTTCTGATGCTTGACTTTCTTCTGAAACTGAACTTGTAATCCTAATGGTTCTTTCTCTAATATTTTAACTAACTTTACCTGTTTAATATGAGATAGAAGTTTAATTCTAAATTGAACAGCAAGGAAGGTTCTGTTGCTGAGAGTAAATTTTAAGAGGAATAAATCACAATTTATATACTTGATTTAACCCAGCACATATCACTTAAATGTGGACATTTATAGAGTTTCCAGCCTACTGTGGAGTGATCTGATTTGTGACATGTTGGTCTATTCTTTTCAATTTTTACAAGATCTACAGTGATCATTTGTCTATAATATGGCACAGTGCTCTGCCATTTATTTAATATGTGCATGGGTATCACCTTCAAACATTTGTTTCTGGTATTCTGTAGGTACTGCAGTGCTTTGAACACTTAGAAATGAAGGATAGAGTAAAGAATATATTCAGAGTTAAAATGTAAATTAAAATTTGTAAAGTATCAAAATACAGGTAACAGAAATAAACAGCAATATCTTAGTAAAGTATTGAGCAGTGTTAAATAAAAAAATAAAGAAAAATCATAATCAAAGGTCATAACTCTGCAGAAGTCCCAGGAATTTGAACTTTAAGGGAGGGATGCAAGCAAGATTTGTGTTTTATTGACTATGTATATGTGTGTGTGTGTGTGTGTATGTGTGTGTATGTGTGTGTATCGAGAGAGAGAGAGAGAGAGAGTCTTGACAAAGTACCTGAATATTGGGAGAGAATTAGAAAAAGGATGTTCCATATAGGAGCTGTGTTCTTCTAAAGACCATAATCTCAAAGGAAGTGTTACGAGATATGGGGAGGGTCTAAGAGGACTCTTCCTCATGGTCCTCATTTCATGGTAGGGACACAGAGAAGAATATGAAGTCTTACCCATGTCAAAAACAAGTTTATGAAAGGAAAAGAAAAGAAAGAACACCTCAAGGGACATGTGGCACTGGCACAGGAATGATGAGGTATGGGGCTTCAAGACAGGGCTTTTACATATTCATTCCCTTTTTGACAGTGGTTACATAAAGGAAGCTTCTTCAGCCATGCAAGTCTGTGTTTTGTGATAAAGTACAGTTATGGGCAGCCTTGCTGACTCTCCTCTGCTGCAGAAAGAACTCTCCTGCTGTAGTCTTCCATTTGAAAACTCTCTTCTGATGCTTGACTTTCTTCTGAAACTGAACTTGTAATCCTAATGGTTCTTTCTCTAATATTTTAACTAACTTTACCTGTTTAATATGAGATAGAAGTTTAATTCTAAATTGAACAGCAAGGAAGGTTCTGTTGCTGAGAGTAAATTTTAAGAGGAATAAATCACAATTTATATACTTGATTTAACCCAGCACATATCACTTAAATGTGGACATTTATAGAGTTTCCAGCCTACTGTGGAGTGATCTGATTTGTGACATGTTGGTCTATTCTTTTCAATTTTTACAAGATCTACAGTGATCATTTGTCTATAATATGGCACAGTGCTCTGCCATTTATTTAATATGTGCATGGGTATCACCTTCAAACATTTGTTTCTGGTATTCTGTAGGTACTGCAGTGCTTTGAACACTTAGAAATGAAGGATAGAGTAAAGAATATATTCAGAGTTAAAATGTAAATTAAAATTTGTAAAGTATCAAAATACAGGTAACAGAAATAAACAGCAATATCTTAGTAAAGTATTGAGCAGTGTTAAATAAAAAAATAAAGAAAAATCATAATCAAAGGTCATAACTCTGCAGAAGTCCCAGGAATTTGAACTTTAAGGGAGGGATGCAAGCAAGATTTGTGTTTTATTGACTATGTATATGTGTGTGTGTGTGTGTGTATGTGTGTGTATGTGTGTGTATCGAGAGAGAGAGAGAGAGAGAGTCTTGACAAAGTACCTGAATATTGGGAGAGAATTAGAAAAAGGATGTTCCATATAGGAGCTGTGTTCTTCTAAAGACCATAATCTCAAAGGAAGTGTTACGAGATATGGGGAGGGTCTAAGAGGACTCTTCCTCATGGTCCTCATTTCATGGTAGGGACACAGAGAAGAATATGAAGTCTTACCCATGTCAAAAACAAGTTTATGAAAGGAAAAGAAAAGAAAGAACACCTCAAGGGACATGTGGCACTGGCACAGGAATGATGAGGTATGGGGGCTTCAAGACAGGGCTTTTACATATTCATCTAGGTGGACATGGACTGACAAGTTTTGATTGACAGTTGCAAGTTACATAACAACAGGCTCAACTGAGCATGTCTTTCCCATAATTCAGTGTGTTGTAATCAGATGTGTGTATGTATAGAATATTTATGAATGTTAATTGGCTCCAGGCTGCCTAAGGTTACTTGAGGACACAGCTGTGCATCAAGGTCACATTTGCTGGAGTTGGAGAAGCCCCTGTGGATAGTTTGCGTCCACCGTCTGCCAATCCCACTGTGTGCCTAGGGCCTATGCTCTGGAGTTGAAAAAATATCTGCGATTGTTTTGTATCGTATCTGTGAGCTGTCCTGGGCAGCACTGGGGAGTGTCTGAGGTGGGGTTTAGAGATCAGCTTGAAGCTTTTTTTGGCTAGGCCATCTGGGTTGCTCATGTCTATCTTCCTACCTAATAAAAAGTGTGGGTTAGAAATAAAATTCAATTAACAAAGCAAGTAGATATCAGAAACACTTTCATAAATAAAAAGTAAATGAGTCCCCTCCCAGCATTGATCTACTGTCAAGTGGGTTTAACTATGAAGGTTTATTTGAAATACATAATATATTGTGTGTTTCAAAATGTGAGCTGAAATACTAGTATGAGTATTCCCTAGCCAGTGACCTAGTGGGTGCTCAGCAGAAACAAGATTAAAATATAGTTGGATATGTGAAGTCTAATCCAACATTACACAACATTTCCAGATATTAGGCATAAACCGATATATCAATAGAATTATGTTCATTATCCAGTATTTAAAACCATACGATTGAAGATTTCATCATTAAGGAGAATCAAAAAAAGAGTGATCTGAGCTTAAGAAAAGGATGTTCCATATAGGAGCTGTGTTCTTCTAAAGCCATAATCTCAAAGGAAGTGTTACGAGATATGGGGAGGGTCTAAGAGGACTCTTCCTCATGGTCCTCATTTCATGGTAGGGACACAGAGAAGAATATGAAGTCTTACCCATGTCAAAAACAAGTTTATGAAAGGAAAAGAAAAGAAAGAACACCTCAAGGGACATGTGGCACTGGCACAGGAATGATGAGGTATGGGGGCTTCAAGACAGGGCTTTTACATATTCATCTAGGTGGACATGGACTGACAAGTTTTGATTGACAGTTGCAAGTTACATAACAACAGGCTCAACTGAGCATGTCTTTCCCATAATTCAGTGTGTTGTAATCAGATGTGTGTATGTATAGAATATTTATGAATGTTAATTGGCTCCAGGCTGCCTAAGGTTACTTGAGGACACAGCTGTGCATCAAGGTCACATTTGCTGGAGTTGGAGAAGCCCCTGTGGATAGTTTGCGTCCACCGTCTGCCAATCCCACTGTGTGCCTAGGGCCTATGCTCTGGAGTTGAAAAAATATCTGCGATTGTTTTGTATCGTATCTGTGAGCTGTCCTGGGCAGCACTGGGGAGTGTCTGAGGTGGGGTTTAGAGATCAGCTTGAAGCTTTTTTTGGCTAGGCCATCTGGGTTGCTCATGTCTATCTTCCTACCTAATAAAAAGTGTGGGTTAGAAATAAAATTCAATTAACAAAGCAAGTAGATATCAGAAACACTTTCATAAATAAAAAGTAAATGAGTCCCCTCCCAGCATTGATCTACTGTCAAGTGGGTTTAACTATGAAGGTTTATTTGAAATACATAATATATTGTGTGTTTCAAAATGTGAGCTGAAATACTAGTATGAGTATTCCCTAGCCAGTGACCTAGTGGGTGCTCAGCAGAAACAAGATTAAAATATAGTTGGATATGTGAAGTCTAATCCAACATTACACAACATTTCCAGATATTAGGCATAAACCGATATATCAATAGAATTATGTTCATTATCCAGTATTTAAAACCATACGATTGAAGATTTCATCATTAAGGAGATATAGCAGGAAAAATAGGGAGAGAGGTGTATCTGAGCTTAAGTACTTCAAGTAAAATTATCAGAGAGAAACTGTCATATAATCATAATAAAAATTAGATAATAATGCTATATATTGTAGGTAAACATAAAAGAAAACATTTTAATTTTGATTTTAGAAACAAAATAATTGACAGTAATGTGTTGGAGATGATTTCTTATGAGATCACCTAGATTAAAAAAAAAAATCTTTTTGGAGATATTGGAGAACTGCTATGACAAGTAAACAGGACTTAAAGGTCAAAATCTGCAGAGAGGGAGACTTTTTGAGATCCAGCTCTACCTTTCTGGGCTGGGGAGTCCAACTCCATGCTAATAGAAACAGCATTTTTTTTTAAGTCACAGAAGAACTGGTATAGTTACTGTAAATTTCACAGAAACTCTGGATGCAGCATTTAGAATTCTGATCTTTAAAGGAAATAGGACTTGAGAACTCAATATATATGGAAGAAAAAGAAGCTCAGACAATGATCATGACCCTCAGTAATTATATACTGATTTAGAAATGTCCCGTTTAAATTGTCCAGCGCCCTAGTTCAGAAGCACAAAGAGAGTCTGTTAAAGGAGAGGCTTTAAAAAAAGAAATGTTTCACGGACATAAAAATTAAAATGAGTTCAGAATTTTCAAAGGGGTTAAGTACTAGAAAATACCTCCAGTCTTAAATTAACCAGCAATGTATGGTTAAAGGTGACCTATTGAAAGCTTTGCTACTGAGATTGAGAAAACATGGGTCTGTTAGCTAAAACTGTTTCCATTAACAAGTATGTTGAAATCCCAACAGAGTAAGGGCAAGAAATAAAAATAATGATTAAAACAACAGTAAAACTGTAATTGTTATGACTACCTACCTAGTCTTTTTTTTTTTCAGGTTTCATAAATGTCTATTTCATCATTGGTGGGTAGCACATTTAATGGTTAAATGCATTTAAATAATGTAGAGGTGACTACATGACCACAGTATTGGTAACTAGATAGACAACCAATTCAACTAGAAACCAGCTAACTAGTAACTGTCTAAATATTTAAAATACAGCTCTTGTTCAGATCATCCTTTGTTTTGATCACCCTCTTGGTGGGAACAGGGGAAGCCTGCTGGTCACACTGGAAATATATTAAGGCCAAATCTTCTAATATCCATTCTCAGAGGTTTCTTTCAGCTGGATTAAGCCTCCACCTCCAGGACAAGCCCAAGTTTGTGGCCTCCAGCATTAATGCTCTTCCCATCTATCAGAGCAGACAGTGTGAGCTTCACACCAGGCCTCAGTCTGAGTATAGCCCACTCCAATTAAACTAGAGTTGTTGACTTTTGCAGAAATCAAAGCAGTGGGATCCAACTGATATTTAGCTGCAAAGCCAAAGCAAGTGCAGTTGGTTCCTGATGTCCAAGAAAGGTTTACTGAAGTATCAAGATCTTCACAGACTTTCTGATAAATTGATCCTGCAAATTCTGTCCCATCATTGACATTAGTGTGTAGCTGGAAGCCTCTAGTCCTGTAGCCCACTGCAAAGTTATTCCTTGTCAGCTTCGACTTGGCCCTGTCAAAGGTCATCTGTTAGCCAGCAATCCAGCCCTCATAACCAAAGAGAGTCTGTTAAAGGAGAGGCTTTAAAAAAAGAAATGTTTCACGGACATAAAAATTAAAATGAGTTCAGAATTTTCAAAGGGGTTAAGTACTAGAAAATACCTCCAGTCTTAAATTAACCAGCAATGTATGGTTAAAGGTGACCTATTGAAAGCTTTGCTACTGAGATTGAGAAAACATGGGTCTGTTAGCTAAAACTGTTTCCATTAACAAGTATGTTGAAATCCCAACAGAGTAAGGGCAAGAAATAAAAATAATGATTAAAACAACAGTAAAACTGTAATTGTTATGACTACCTACCTAGTCTTTTTTTTTTTCAGGTTTCATAAATGTCTATTTCATCATTGGTGGGTAGCACATTTAATGGTTAAATGCATTTAAATAATGTAGAGGTGACTACATGACCACAGTATTGGTAACTAGATAGACAACCAATTCAACTAGAAACCAGCTAACTAGTAACTGTCTAAATATTTAAAATACAGCTCTTGTTCAGATCATCCTTTGTTTTGATCACCCTCTTGGTGGGAACAGGGGAAGCCTGCTGGTCACACTGGAAATATATTAAGGCCAAATCTTCTAATATCCATTCTCAGAGGTTTCTTTCAGCTGGATTAAGCCTCCACCTCCAGGACAAGCCCAAGTTTGTGGCCTCCAGCATTAATGCTCTTCCCATCTATCAGAGCAGACAGTGTGAGCTTCACACCAGGCCTCAGTCTGAGTATAGCCCACTCCAATTAAACTAGAGTTGTTGACTTTTGCAGAAATCAAAGCAGTGGGATCCAACTGATATTTAGCTGCAAAGCCAAAGCAAGTGCAGTTGGTTCCTGATGTCCAAGAAAGGTTTACTGAAGTATCAAGATCTTCACAGACTTTCTGATAAATTGATCCTGCAAATTCTGTCCCATCATTGACATTAGTGTGTAGCTGGAAGCCTCTAGTCCTGTAGCCCACTGCAAAGTTATTCCTTGTCAGCTTCGACTTGGCCCTGTCAAAGGTCATCTGTTAGCCAGCAATCCAGCCCTCATAACCAAAGATGGCTGAACCATGGATTGCAGGTCCTGTAAAATCAAAGTCAATGTCACAGCCAAGGTTTATACACTCCCTCTTGTAAGATTTGATTTTACCACTTTTCTTTCCTGTGTTTGGTGAAAAGGTGGTATCGGATGTCAGTTTCAAGCCTTGACAAATCTGGTCTTCAATAGCAATTTCTGTTCCCAAAGTGTTATCAGTGTTCCACTTTTCTGTGAAAGTCAGACCATACTCACACCATTTATATTTGGTCTCCAAGGTCCCAGTAATTTTACCCATGTCTGTATTAGATGAACCAGATGTTGAGAATTCCACACTGCTGCAAGATTTTGTTTTCACATCCAGTTTCACCAACTCAAAACAAAATCCTTTGTTAAAAATATCTCTGGCAGCTTTGCCAAGGTCAGCATATGATGCAGGAACACACATTGGCTGCATGCAGTTCTGTCTGTAGGTTGCCATGGCAAGGCCAAGAGGAGAGGTGATCTGGTAGTCTCCTAGGGGGAATCCTGCTTAGTCTTCTAAGCAGTAGAAGACTCCTAAGCAATGTGAGCAAGATTAAACTCATATTCAACAATAGAGTCTATATTTAAATAATTAAATTAATAAGAAAATTAAAGATCCAAGATACAAAGAGCAAATATAAAAATCATTTTTTTCTATAAGTTAAGTCTGTGAAATGTATCTCTCTCAATAGTGCAGAATAATTAAGTCAGATAGAAGATATTATCTAAAAGTTTCTACTACATTTTCAGACTGCTTTAAAAGTTCTGAGGCCAGCATTTTCAGCAACAGAGAGAACTGCTACTTAATAGGAAAGTCTCTAGAAGGACATTCTAGTGCTAAAATTTATTCATCTTTTGCATATTCAGATATTTCAATGCAAAAGTAAATGTATAAAATTAATCTTACATATATTAAATTTATTCAGTGGTATTACTTGAATGCTTTTTGGAAACTATAATAATTTTGTATATATTAAAGTTACTAACATAAATATAGTGCTTAAGACTCTTTAAGTTAAACTTACAAAATTAATTTTGCAGTTTTTTATATAGCCAATAACAAATACTTCTGGCAAGACATTTGAATATTATTGCAATTGGACAGAAAAGAATACTTTAAAAATTTTACTTATGATTTTTTAATTATTTTTTCATATGGTAAAAAGTCACTTATAAATCTTAGTAACTGAATTTCTTTAAATTATTTTACTTGCATTTATAAATTAGATATATTTAGTTTTCTTTTTAGATATCTAAAATCCATGACAGAGAAAACTCACAACTTACCAGGAAGATCTCTCCCAAAATCTCTTAAAGAATTTTTATAAATACAGACTTTAATTTGATCCCAGTAATTTTACCCATGTCTGTATTAGATGAACCAGATGTTGAGAATTCCACACTGCTGCAAGATTTTGTTTTCACATCCAGTTTCACCAACTCAAAACAAAATCCTTTGTTAAAAATATCTCTGGCAGCTTTGCCAAGGTCAGCATATGATGCAGGAACACACATTGGCTGCATGCAGTTCTGTCTGTAGGTTGCCATGGCAAGGCCAAGAGGAGAGGTGATCTGGTAGTCTCCTAGGGGGAATCCTGCTTAGTCTTCTAAGCAGTAGAAGACTCCTAAGCAATGTGAGCAAGATTAAACTCATATTCAACAATAGAGTCTATATTTAAATAATTAAATTAATAAGAAAATTAAAGATCCAAGATACAAAGAGCAAATATAAAAATCATTTTTTTCTATAAGTTAAGTCTGTGAAATGTATCTCTCTCAATAGTGCAGAATAATTAAGTCAGATAGAAGATATTATCTAAAAGTTTCTACTACATTTTCAGACTGCTTTAAAAGTTCTGAGGCCAGCATTTTCAGCAACAGAGAGAACTGCTACTTAATAGGAAAGTCTCTAGAAGGACATTCTAGTGCTAAAATTTATTCATCTTTTGCATATTCAGATATTTCAATGCAAAAGTAAATGTATAAAATTAATCTTACATATATTAAATTTATTCAGTGGTATTACTTGAATGCTTTTTGGAAACTATAATAATTTTGTATATATTAAAGTTACTAACATAAATATAGTGCTTAAGACTCTTTAAGTTAAACTTACAAAATTAATTTTGCAGTTTTTTATATAGCCAATAACAAATACTTCTGGCAAGACATTTGAATATAATTGCAATTGGACAGAAAAGAATACTTTAAAAATTCTACTTATAATTTTTTAATTATTTTTTCCTATGGTAAAAAGTCACTTATAAATCTTAGTAACTGAATTTCTTTAAATTATTTTACTTGCATTTATAAATTAGATATATTTAGTTTTCTTTTTAGATATCTAAAATCCATGACAGAGAAAACTCACAACTTACCAGGAAGATCTCTCCCAAAATCTCTTAAAGAATTTTTATAAATACAGACTTTAATTTGATGAATTTAATTCCTTTAACATTGTAATGCTTTTAACAAAATCCAAAATTATCTTAGGCATTTTAACTAAAAATAAAATTAAAATATACTACATTTTCATAGATATTTCAAGCACTTTCATTAGAAAAATCCACTGATTTTTCTAAACTTAATAATGAAGTGTTAGTGATTTAGACTTGGCTATCTTCATTATATCTTAATTATTGTACCTTACTAATTGAAATGCTGTGCTTACCTTGTGGAAAATTGAAAACCACTGTACTGTTTGCTATAGTGGACTTGTTGTAATAATTGATATATTCATTTATAATAAATTTGAAATCGTTTTACGAGAACTGGATATATGCCTTGGTTCTACCCAGGATACTGATTAGACGGGTGGGACCATTTTTAAAGCTACCAGATTTGGTAGATAAAATTTCCCAGTTCTATTTATTGCCAAATTGAATTCAGCTTTCTTCCATTATTATATCTGGTTATAATTCTAAGGACATTCTTTAGCTCTGCCACAATTCAAAATATGTTTTAATGCCATTCATTGGATTTCAGAATGCTTCATATAGCTTTGCCTTCTGTAGCTATAATTGTGATGTCAGGGTAATGATATTTCAGAAACAAAAGGATGGTTATGATTAGTAGAAAAGATGTTTCCCTCTTTAATACAGTCCTTTTCTTTTCAATCCATTGCATCAAGTTGGTTTTCATCTCTTCTTACTGGATAATAGCAATTTCAGTATCTTATTTGTACAGGGAAAAAGGTAATGTCAGCTATCCTTTAACACTTAACCAATATCAGTGTTCAATTTCAACTGAGACCCTGACGTTACAGTGTAGATTAGTGGAAAGAACTTCATTTTTAGAGTTAAATATGAGTGCTCATCAATCACCACCTGTATGATTTTGAATATGCTATGTAATTTTATCTAAAAGTCACTTATAAATCTTAGTAACTGAATTTCTTTAAATTATTTTACTTGCATTTATAAATTAGATATATTTAGTTTTCTTTTTAGATATCTAAAATCCATGACAGAGAAAACTCACAACTTACCAGGAAGATCTCTCCCAAAATCTCTTAAAGAATTTTTATAAATACAGACTTTAATTTGATGAATTTAATTCCTTTAACATTGTAATGCTTTTAACAAAATCCAAAATTATCTTAGGCATTTTAACTAAAAATAAAATTAAAATATACTACATTTTCATAGATATTTCAAGCACTTTCATTAGAAAAATCCACTGATTTTTCTAAACTTAATAATGAAGTGTTAGTGATTTAGACTTGGCTATCTTCATTATATCTTAATTATTGTACCTTACTAATTGAAATGCTGTGCTTACCTTGTGGAAAATTGAAAACCACTGTACTGTTTGCTATAGTGGACTTGTTGTAATAATTGATATATTCATTTATAATAAATTTGAAATCGTTTTACGAGAACTGGATATATGCCTTGGTTCTACCCAGGATACTGATTAGACGGGTGGGACCATTTTTAAAGCTACCAGATTTGGTAGATAAAATTTCCCAGTTCTATTTATTGCCAAATTGAATTCAGCTTTCTTCCCATTATTATATCTGGTTATAATTCTAAGGACATTCTTTAGCTCTGCCACAATTCAAAATATGTTTTAATGCCATTCATTGGATTTCAGAATGCTTCATATAGCTTTGCCTTCTGTAGCTATAATTGTGATGTCAGGGTAATGATATTTCAGAAACAAAAGGATGGTTATGATTAGTAGAAAAGATGTTTCCCTCTTTAATACAGTCCTTTTCTTTTCAATCCATTGCATCAAGTTGGTTTTCATCTCTTCTTACTGGATAATAGCAATTTCAGTATCTTATTTGTACAGGGAAAAAGGTAATGTCAGCTATCCTTTAACACTTAACCAATATCAGTGTTCAATTTCAACTGAGACCCTGACGTTACAGTGTAGATTAGTGGAAAGAACTTCATTTTTAGAGTTAAATATGAGTGCTCATCAATCACCACCTGTATGATTTTGAATATGCTATGTAATTTTAAATATCAGTTTTATATCTTTACATCTGGGGTAACTAAACATACCACACTAATTTGTTGTGAAATTAAAGTCACCTTTCATCTCTAAAGTACATTTTAAAGTGTTTGACCTACAGATAATTACTACTAAATTGTAGTTCCCATTAGGTAATCTATCAAAATAACTTTCTGCGTGATAGGGTGGATTGGTTCATTACTGATATTAAGTGTAGCTTCTAAAATAGACTTTACTTTTTAGCTCACTAGAGCAAAGAATTTACTTTTAAATCTGCTATCTTTCATACGTCAAGATCTGTGAAGGGTCTGAGATTTTACCCTCCATGTAAGTGAATAAGCTACTTTGCGGTAAGTTCATGAATACCAGCAGAGAGGCATGACTCCTGCATGAGACAAAGGGCAGTTTATCACTCACAGCACCAGCAGCAGTCAGTATTCTACCATTTACCAGTCGTTCCTCAAACCCTAATTCCCACATATGGACATGAGAAGGACCAAGTGATGCCTGCATACACAGTAAGTTGTGTTGGAGGGAAAAACTGCATTTAGGAAGTGCCAGTCATTCACATGGAGGCTTAATAGCAAACTTATCGAAATTTTGCCATAGAAAGAGACACTGTCGTCATTAATGTGAACAGCAAACAAGTATGCCCACATTTCTGGAAGATTCTAACTTCCAAGGCTATTTTCTTTATAAACAATTTTTGAAAGATAATATAAAAACTAAACCATTAATGCTTCTGTTCAGAAAAGAGACGGAGATGAGAAATTCATAGAAGTTTGTCTCCCTACAGCAGGATGATGGAAATTTTGCTCTTCTATTAAAAAAAGAAAAAGAAAAAAACAGGAAAAAGTTTCATAAACACAATTTTAATACACAGCTTTTTAAAAGTATTCTAAATTCTACCAAAACAATGTGTTGAAAGCAATGGTAAATGAGATCAATTATTTGTAAATATCATAATAGTGGAGACAGGTAAAACTGAGATATTTCTGAGGTTTTTAGTTGGTATCGTTCAAGACGTGTATCTCAGTGGAGTGGTGGATTAATCTTAACTCATGACATAATGGTTACTCATAATATCGTGATTCATGGCTAGGGCAAATCAAAAGTTTTGAGAAAAAAGTTCCAATGGGAGTGAATTCATTAAAAGTTAGCTATCTGGTGTTCATCTTATTGAGTTTTTCATTCCTTTCATTCTGAAAGCAACAGTAAAGTCATTTGCATCTTTTATCTTTCGTGGCAAGTTTTGTGAAAAACAAGAGTAAGTATAAGATAAGTGACATCATGATAATGTGGAGATTAAGCTATGAGCATAGGTGATCTTGCTTCTCCAAAGCCAAATGACCTGCCACCAAAGCCTGTCATTACTTGTATATAAAATTGGTCTGATGGCAGAGAGGGGTCTACTCCTTTTTAGATTAGATTTGCATCTTGAAAGTAGTGGTGAAAAAGGTGGTAAAACACAGAATATACCAAGTAGGGAAATAAAATGATTGACCGTAGTGTCAAGAAATGGCTGACTTAAGATTTAAAATGTAAGGAGTAATAAATATTAAACACAGAAAATTGTTACCAAAATATTGGAGTCTGCTATAAGGATGATTATAAGAATGGAGTTACCTTTACATAAAAAAGAACCTTGCTAAAAAAAAAAAAGACCTTTCTCAAATTCAGGCCAACGAAAATCAATTCCCATCCTAACATTTCACTTTATCTTAGTATTTATGCATTTTTAATATTATTATAGAAAATACCTGATTGAATACTATTTAAGAAGGCAGTTACATTGATTCATAGTTTTAGACATATGAGGGTTAAACTCATCTTTCCGGGTATTCTTACTTTTATTTCTTTTTCTATTTTTTCTTTTAGTATAGATCTGATATTTCCAAAGTCAAAAGTTGCAAAATCCCTGTGGACAAAGGTGATTTATAAGCAAAGAGGGACATCAAGTTTAGGACAGAGTTCAAGGAAAGCAATAAGAAAGAAACCACCTGAGAAAACAAAAGTCATTTTATGTTCCGATGAGAATTCCCCAAGCCTATCATTGTCAAAGCAGAAAATAAAATCTTTTCTTAAAAAATAAACTTTCAGAGTTTAAAATTACTTCTTGTTGCATATGGCGGAATTAGAACTGTATGACCAGTGGACTTCCATTTTCCAGAGATAATTATTAAAATGAGAAAATGAGAAAACAAAACTAGGCATAAATTTAATATATTGGTTTTTCTCAAACAGAAAACTGACATGTACTTATTACAGTTTGGTGGACGCCTCCACTTACATTCTGTTTTATATGTGTTTGTCCATTTTGGTTTGGTGTGTTACTAGGAAACTCACTATTAAACACACAAAATCTGCATCCTTCAAACTCACTAATACCTGTAATAAAGATATTTTATCTCTCTTGTTTGACTTTGTTTCTATGAATTTGGACATGGCAACAAATGTTGTAACATCTAACAAAGGACTCAAGAGGTGAGAGAGGAAACTGGGATAATTCCTTCAGAGAAAGCTGAGATCCAGCAGAAAATTGAGGTGAAACCTCTTAATGCAGCAGACTGAGATCCAGTAACAACAGCGATTGAGGAACAACTATTTAAATACTGTCACAGCTGTGTCACAGAAAGTATGGGCAGACTTTAGAGGGGATAACTAGACATAGCAATGCAAAAACTTAAAAGGATAATGTGAGTCTCAAACATTTATTCTAGGTAGAGACACAAGTACTTCCTTGTTTCTGTTACTGAACACAAGTTCATGTGGCTTATGCACAGTGAGGCCAAACAAACTGAAACTTTGGAGTGTGGAGCATAGATAGCTTTATTTTAGGACCATGCAAGAAGAATGGGTAGCTGGTGCCTAAAAGAACCCTGATCTCCTGAAGGGTTTCTGCAAAAAGGCAAAAAGTGGTTACACTGAGGTAAAAGATTCAAGTTTAAAAAAAATAAAACTATTTAAGAAGGCAGTTACATTGATTCATAGTTTTAGACATATGAGGGTTAAACTCATCTTTCCGGGTTTTTACTTTAAAAGTATAGATCTGATATTTCCAAAGTCAAAAGTTGCAAAATCCCTGTGGACAAAGGTGATTTATAAGCAAAGAGGGACATCAAGTTTAGGACAGAGTTCAAGGAAAGCAATAAGAAAGAAACCACCTGAGAAAACAAAAGTCATTTTATGTTCCGATGAGAATTCCCCAAGCCTATCATTGTCAAAGCAGAAAATAAAATCTTTTCTTAAAAAATAAACTTTCAGAGTTTAAAATTACTTCTTGTTGCATATGGCGGAATTAGAACTGTATGACCAGTGGACTTCCATTTTCCAGAGATAATTATTAAAATGAGAAAATGAGAAAACAAAACTAGGCATAAATTTAATATATTGGTTTTTCTCAAACAGAAAACTGACATGTACTTATTACAGTTTGGTGGACGCCTCCACTTACATTCTGTTTTATATGTGTTTGTCCATTTTGGTTTGGTGTGTTACTAGGAAACTCACTATTAAACACACAAAATCTGCATCCTTCAAACTCACTAATACCTGTAATAAAGATATTTTATCTCTCTTGTTTGACTTTGTTTCTATGAATTTGGACATGGCAACAAATGTTGTAACATCTAACAAAGGACTCAAGAGGTGAGAGAGGAAACTGGGATAATTCCTTCAGAGAAAGCTGAGATCCAGCAGAAAATTGAGGTGAAACCTCTTAATGCAGCAGACTGAGATCCAGTAACAACAGCGATTGAGGAACAACTATTTAAATACTGTCACAGCTGTGTCACAGAAAGTATGGGCAGACTTTAGAGGGGATAACTAGACATAGCAATGCAAAAACTTAAAAGGATAATGTGAGTCTCAAACATTTATTCTAGGTAGAGACACAAGTACTTCCTTGTTTCTGTTACTGAACACAAGTTCATGTGGCTTATGCACAGTGAGGCCAAACAAACTGAAACTTTGGAGTGTGGAGCATAGATAGCTTTATTTTAGGACCATGCAAGAAGAATGGGTAGCTGGTGCCTAAAAGAACCCTGATCTCCCTGAAGGGTTTCTGCAAAGGATTTTTTAAAGGCAAGGTGAAGAGATGCTCTGGGTTACACTGAGGTAACAGGGTGATTAGTGTTATCAGTCCTAGGTTCCAGAAGTTTTGGGGGCTATGTGTTCATGATCATCAAGTAGTTTATTTTTTTCCACTTGATAGTGGTTTTTAGCATCTAATAATCTCAGGAAATGTGCATGAGATACTATTATCTGGGTACTTCAGAGAGAAGCTACAGCGGATAGTACAGGGAAGGGGTTGGCCCCATAGGTCTCTGCTCAGTTCCATTTCCTCATGGATTATGTCTGATAAATGAATGCAAATTGTCCTCTCAGGAGAGATGCATCCAAGATGACACATTAAATGTCCAGCTGCTCAAGGTCCACCCTGAGCACAGGACCTGAGTCAAAGCTAGTTTAGTCAAGTAAACTAGTCAGGCTAGTTTATTTCAGAACATGAACCTAGGTAGGAGGTAGAATGCAGGGTACAAGGAGAGTGAAATAGAATAGGAGGAAGAGTGCATTAGAGGGTGTGGTATTGACTTGGTTGCTTTCCAGGCAACTGTTACCCGTTTCCATTGAGGAGCCTTGTGAAATGCACAACAGAATTGTTCACCTGAAGACTAAACACAGAAATGTTTATTCAATCCTCTTTGTTCCCTGTTGGGCCAGAATGACTCTTATAACATTGATTCCTTATACTTACAGATTGCTTAGGCAATCTGACTAGATGAGAGTTCATACATGGGTCTCAGAGACACTCCACAGAGGACTCACATTGTAAGATAACTCAATTCAAGGCAAGGCTCTCAGTCTAAAAGCGGCCTGATGCTTGCATGGATCTGGTTATTGCAACCAGAGGACTTTAAAATTGTGTACAAGTCATGTCCAATATAAAGAGTAGCTAATTAGAACAATACTGCCATATTGAGTCTAGACTGGAGTTAGACATTGTCTAATGTAAGACAACTTTGGAAGAAGATTTAATGATTTTAATGATCCAAAAGGCTGTGGCATACTAGTGTATTTGATTCCCAGAAATAATCTCTTTTTGATACTTTTTTTTTTCTGTAATGATAAAATTATTTTCTGGTATAATCATGAAATTAAATAAGCAATAATGGTTCAAAAAGAGCACACAGTGAATTTTTCTTTTATTAAATTTTATAATTATAATAATGCCAGTAAAATAACACAAATATTAATAATATAAAATAAATATCACAACACAGAAAAGGAAAACAAAATAAAACCTTTTATTTTAAATTGAATAAGATACTTTAAGAATCTGTTTTTATAAAAGATTTAAAAAGCTCACAGTTTACATCTATATACTGGTATATCACAGTAATGAAAGACAGCATCACGTTTACTTTTCAGTCTTATGTTCTGCATATTTGCCAATGACTTTGTTGAAATCTGTACTCTTTACAAAGTAGCATTTGAAAATGAAAGTTGCTCAGTCATGTCAGACTCTTTGCAACCCCATATACAAACCATGGAATTTTGCAGGCAAGAATACTGGAGTGAGTAGCTGTTCCCTCCTCCAGGGGATCTTCCCAACCCAGGGATTGAACCCAGGTGTCCCACAGTGCAAATTCTTTATCATCAGAGCCACCAGGGAAGCCCAAGGATACTGGAGTGGGTAGCCTATCCCTTCTCCTGGGGATCTTCAGGGGATCTCCAGAGATTGAACCCAGGTCTCCTGCATTGCAGACAGATTCTTTACCTTTTGAGTTACCAGGGAAGCCTAGTAATGTTAAGTGAACAGCATAACCAGATCAATTTAATTCATGATTGATAGAAGTATTTTATGACAATTTTTATTTTAATTATTTTAATTTGATTTGATAGAAGTATTTTTATAAATTTTTATTTTCAATGAGTTTTGCCTGATGTGACTGTTACCCAAAAGAAGACTTCTTAAATGCAATGATTACTTTAACAGAGATTCATAAAAAGATAAATTTCACCAAAAAATCTCGACATTTCCATAATATCTGACTTCACTTCTTTAGAATTGACTCCAGCATATTTCCACTCTTTCTGTAGTTCAAAGATATATTTGCCACATAATTTTTATGTAGTAGTGCATTTGTTAAAATTTTGTTTGAGATTTTCTTCAGAGACAAATCAGTAAATGTTAGTGTACATTGACTTCATTTGATCCACTGATTTAAAACTGTCTAGCTATTAGTAAAAACAATTGAGGCATTTGAACACTGTCTATTTGATTTTTCTGATGA
Organism: Tragulus kanchil; assembly: GCA_022376925.1. Taxonomy (NCBI): domain Eukaryota; kingdom Metazoa; phylum Chordata; class Mammalia; order Artiodactyla; family Tragulidae; genus Tragulus; species Tragulus kanchil. Next base: position 234,627,671 of record JAIOJX010000004.1, on the reverse strand, counting down.
CATAACTCTACTATCCTTTACTATTTCTCTTGACATTTTTCTTCTAAATTTGATTTTTTCCCCCCACAGAGCATTCATTTCCATATATTTTCTCATTGCAAATAGCCTTCTCTGATTTTTTCTGTGAGCAGTCTTCAAGAATTAATTTTGAAGTTTGGCATTTCCCTATAAATAATCCAAGTCTTACTCTAGCTGTGTCCTATACTCTAGCTATGTCTTTTTAATATTTATATTTAATATTTATATTTATATAAATTTCACCTCAAGTTGAAAGATAACTCAGAAAAGTCACATACATCTGAACTGATATTGTGTGGACACAACAGAAGTGTGTCCTCATTTACCTTTGGCTAAAAGCTATTCCTTAAATTGAATTAACTTTCAAAATGTATCTCTACTGTACACAGAGCTCTATAATGAGCACTGACCTTTTAAGAAATCTTTATTAGTTATATCTATATTCTATAGCATTTTCTGTTGATGAGATGAAACTGAAAAATACAGGTTTACTTTTCACAATTTCAGGAATATCACCAGAGGCATTCCCTCCAAAAAGTGAACCCTGTTAACAGCTTTAGAGAATAATGCGTTCAAGGGACAAATGAGAATTTATGATCATTTTTTTTTGACATTTTGCTTCAATATAGTCGTGTATATTGGCCACAGTTAAAGCAGTGTCATATCCTTGACGATTGTGTTCTTGTTTCAGGCAATTTCTGGGAAATAGAATGAAAGCTCAAAATTAATCGCATTATTTCATTTGACCATCTTGAAGATTGATGTGTCTGATCAACTTGTATAAAAGATCAAAGCATAAAGCTTTGGGAATGCTGTTAAGAATTTCAAACTGCTTTGCATTTTTAATATCTGTAACTATCTGCTCTTGAGGTAATTTCCCAGAAGATGAATATAATTATTTGGATCAATCTCTTTTCAGATAAAAATAACATACTAATTCTTACAAAATGTTCTTTCAACTTTGGGTCTTAATTTAAAAGTAAATTCTTTAACATCAAGACAATGTCCTTTATTTATAGCTTTTGTGATCTGGGAAATAAAAATTTTGTTTGCCTGAATGCATAATTAAGTCTAAATAAGATATACAAAGTCTTTATTTTTTTAACCCATTTATATATAGTTTTCAATGCTGTTGCCAAAATATTCTGTTTTTTTTTTTTTTTAAGATAGATATTCAGATGGCTCAAGATCAGAGATTTTAGGGTACATTTTTAAATCAAGTTTTACTGTGATTTTTTAAGATGTTCAGCTTTTGCCTCATTACCTACAAATGGATTAAAAAAACAGCAAACAGTTCTTTAGTTTCAGGTAGTTATTACAAGTTGTTAACATTTTCCACCATATGAGAAGTATATGTAAACACTATAGAAACTGTGAAGTTGACAAGAGTTGAATTTTTTCTTTATATTCTTTTCATTCTCATTCAGCTGTATAATAGTTTTTATTATGAGCTGATTGATTGCTTTTAACCAGGTTAAATCTAAGTCACCTCCAACCATTATTAGTCAACTAGTGACATCATAATATATTAAAAATTCACTTACCATATCTTTTCACCAGTCATCTCTTTATTATTACTATTATCATTGTAATATTGTTACTATTGACTTAATAATGCTTCTTTTCTCTTAAAAATGATCAAGGTTTAGAGAAAGTGTTGATTTTCATCTTTCACCCAGATCATTTAAATAGTGTTTCTTGTATGGGTATTTGGGATGTGGAAGCCTGAATTTTCTTAAATTTTCAATAACTATATGCAGTGTTTCATATATTATATCTTACGAGATAGATTCAGACAATGATTCAATTCCTGCCTTTTTTTTTTTTTAATTTAATGCCTCTTTTATTTTTTACTTATTTATTTTCATCCAACTTTATTCTTTGGCCCAGGTGGGCCTCTCACTCCAGTGGCTCCTCTCGCCACAGAGCGCTGGCTCTAGGTGCAGGCGCTCCAGAGTGTAGGCTCGCAACTGGACACACAGGTCCACCCACTCCACAGCACACAGGACCCTCCTGTGGCAGGGATCAAACTGGTGCTCCCTGCACAGCAAGGTGGATTCCTCACCCACTGGACCACCAGGGAACTCCCAATTCCCTCTATTTTTTATTTTTATTTTTCTGCCTTTTGTCGTACTCCAGTAGAATGGTGTCCTTTCATGTTGATGCGGGTAGGTACCTGACTTCAAAATTCTTTATAAACTTAGAATAATTTTGAACTAGTTATTAGTTTCAGAAAAATATTGTAAATTAATTCGTGTATCCAAATTCCTGTAGGAAATGGAAAAATAAAATTATGTAGTCAATGTCATATTATGTAAGCATTGTCAAATTTGACCCTTTGGTTACAACTCACATAAATATCACATTTATTTTTTTATATATTTGCTAAATATATTTTAAGATACGAAAACATAAAATGTTTAATTTGGATAATTATTCCACTGGTGTGACATTTTATTTTCATGAGTTTCTTTTTTTTAATATTTGAACAAAATAATAACAAAATAGTTGAATACATTTCAATTCTAAACATTGTTGAAATCAATAAAGTATGATACATATGAACTAATTTAAATTTGTTAAATAAAAGTGGTACACTTTAGAATTTACAGATTATTTTGTTCTTACTATGTTTTAAGATAAAACCCCAAACTTCCAGTAGTCACGTATAATGAGAGGCTCAAAATAGTTTGTTTCAATGTCAATGCAATCACTGTGTTATCAGTTTATTTTCAATTTACCTTTGAAAAACAGTAATATGTAGTACTGTGTTTATTAGAAACAATATAATCAAGAGAATTCAAATGATTTTAGAAAATGACTGTATCTGATTATACTATATAACTGGAAGTTATCTGAATTAACTTCAAGTAGTATATATTATTTAGTAAAGGGCAAATAATAAAATATACAAATTGGTAGCACATGTATACATTTATTAAACTTGACTGTAATCAAAAAATGTTTATGAACTTAACTAAAACCAGAGTTTTGCAGGGAAAAGTATTTTGTCACTGATACTATTTAAAATCTTTGGATCATGGTGACAATAAAAAGATAGGATTTTAATTGAATAATTTTTGTAAGTAATGGACAATCATGTGCCCCTTTACTGGCTGCTCCACAGCAGATAGAGTGTCTGCATGCTACCATATGATAAAATGAAAGGTGTAGGGTTTTCTTTAATAATCAGTGTTTTGACCAACCTATTACTGATTATCTTCATATCTCACTTTTAGACTGACTTTAGAAAAAATAAGTATCTAGGTCAGAAATTAATGGGAGAAAGAAGGAAAAGTAGTATTCAGATCCAGTTAACATTAACAATTTAATGAGGAATTTAAGTAGACTAATTTCAGAAGCATATTTAACGTCATTAACTGATCTCTTCGTGTAGGATAAGAGGCAAAGAAAGAAAACGCTTGGGAGATATTTCTTTGATAGCAGAAATAAATAAATAAATAAATGGTTACAACTCACATAAATATCACTTTTATTTTTTTATATATTTGCTAAATATATTTTAAGATACGAAAACATAAAATGTTTAATTTGGATAATTATTCCACTGGTGTGACATTTTATTTTCATGAGTTTCTTTTTTTTAATATTTGAACAAAATAATAACAAAATAGTTGAATACATTTCAATTCTAAACATTGTTGAAATCAATAAAGTATGATACATATGAACTAATTTAAATTTGTTAAATAAAAGTGGTACACTTTAGAATTTACAGATTATTTTGTTCTTACTATGTTTTAAGATAAAACCCCAAACTTCCAGTAGTCACGTATAATGAGAGGCTCAAAATAGTTTGTTTCAATGTCAATGCAATCACTGTGTTATCAGTTTATTTTCAATTTACCTTTGAAAAACAGTAATATGTAGTACTGTGTTTATTAGAAACAATATAATCAAGAGAATTCAAATGATTTTAGAAAATGACTGTATCTGATTATACTATATAACTGGAAGTTATCTGAATTAACTTCAAGTAGTATATATTATTTAGTAAAGGGCAAATAATAAAATATACAAATTGGTAGCACATGTATACATTTATTAAACTTGACTGTAATCAAAAAATGTTTATGAACTTAACTAAAACCAGAGTTTTGCAGGGAAAAGTATTTTGTCACTGATACTATTTAAAATCTTTGGATCATGGTGACAATAAAAAGATAGGATTTTAATTGAATAATTTTTGTAAGTAATGGACAATCATGTGCCCCTTTACTGGCTGCTCCACAGCAGATAGAGTGTCTGCATGCTACCATATGATAAAATGAAAGGTGTAGGGTTTTCTTTAATAATCAGTGTTTTGACCAACCTATTACTGATTATCTTCATATCTCACTTTTAGACTGACTTTAGAAAAAATAAGTATCTAGGTCAGAAATTAATGGGAGAAAGAAGGAAAAGTAGTATTCAGATCCAGTTAACATTAACAATTTAATGAGGAATTTAAGTAGACTAATTTCAGAAGCATATTTAACGTCATTAACTGATCTCTTCGTGTAGGATAAGAGGCAAAGAAAGAAAACGCTTGGGAGATATTTCTTTGATAGCAGTAAATAAAAAATAACAAATAAATGCTATTTTATCCCTAAAAATTTCAAAACCTATAGGCATCAATGCTCTGGAATTACATGGCAGAAATACTGGTTGTAAACACAGCTTCAGATGAAAATTCTCTAGTGTAAGAAATAGGAAGCAGAAAGCTGGCTTCTTAGGCCTAAGCAGTTCCACAATAAGAGCTTTTGATGGTGATCTACATTTTGTCCAAATTTGAGTAGGTAATTTTTCTTTTTTTTTTTCTCCTCTGGTAACACAAGTACTTCAAACAATTACCAACTAGAATGCTTAGACCTGCTAGTTGTTCTTAAATGGTAACCATAAGCTACACAATTATTATTACTATTATTAACTTTCAACAGATTCTACATTGTATCAAAACATTCAGGTTTAAATTCCAGGATCATATTGATCATAATATATGTTTACTAACAACTTCCTGAGACTTCCAGAGTCTTCCCTGGTGACTCAGATGGTAAAGACTGTCTGCAATTCAGGAGACTCCAGTTTGATCCTTGAGAGGATCTCCTGGAGAAGGGAATGGCAACCTGCTGCAGTATTCTTGCCTGGAGAATTCCATGGACAGAGAACCTAGAAGTCTTCAGTTCATGGGGTCACAAAGAGTCAGATAGGACTGAGCAACTAACATCTTCATTTTCACACAACTTATTAGTTTAGCTGTAGTTCTCATTTTCAGTGTGTTGATGAATTGAACACATATTTAATTTGGTCTTTTTTTATTTCCCCTTCTTCATACCCCAGTTCTTCATTGCAGTGTAGTAAGATGCATGTTTGGACTATGCCTAAGTGAAGCTTCCACATTTTGACTGTGTTCACTGAGCTTAAACACCTCTCTTGAAATTGGGTTGCCTTTGTAGGGGATTGTTGACTCTTTTCTTGACTACTATTCAAATATTCGTCCTAAACTTTCTACATGTTGCTAACACAGAAATGAAAGTTAAGCTACAAGTTTGGAAGTTTGCCATCTTTATGAGAAACAGAGGAAGTCTTTAAAAGGCATTTGCTGGGAAGGAATGCTATGGAAATGGTATACATTAATAACCTGCTATAAGAGTATATAGATGGCATTCAGTAAAAAATATTCAGAGGATAAATGAATGCCTGTTATTTTGCAGCTATTGGCAGGATTGATTGTCTTTCTAAACCACGGAATCCCTTCCTTTACAGTGTTTGAATTACTTTACTTTCTGGTAACGACAAGTACTTCAAAAACTCTAGTGTAAGAAATAGGAAGCAGAAAGCTGGCTTCTTAGGCCTAAGCAGTTCCACAATAAGAGCTTTTGATGGTGATCTACATTTTGTCCAAATTTGAGTAGGTAATTTTTCTTTTTTTCTCCTCTGGTAACACAAGTACTTCAAACAATTACCAACTAGAATGCTTAGACCTGCTAGTTGTTCTTAAATGGTAACCATAAGCTACACAATTATTATTACTATTATTAACTTTCAACAGATTCTACATTGTATCAAAACATTCAGGTTTAAATTCCAGGATCATATTGATCATAATATATGTTTACTAACAACTTCCTGAGACTTCCAGAGTCTTCCCTGGTGACTCAGATGGTAAAGACTGTCTGCAATTCAGGAGACTCCAGTTTGATCCTTGAGAGGATCTCCTGGAGAAGGGAATGGCAACCTGCTGCAGTATTCTTGCCTGGAGAATTCCATGGACAGAGAACCTAGAAGTCTTCAGTTCATGGGGTCACAAAGAGTCAGATAGGACTGAGCAACTAACATCTTCATTTTCACACAACTTATTAGTTTAGCTGTAGTTCTCATTTTCAGTGTGTTGATGAATTGAACACATATTTAATTTGGTCTTTTTTTATTTCCCCTTCTTCATACCCCAGTTCTTCATTGCAGTGTAGTAAGATGCATGTTTGGACTATGCCTAAGTGAAGCTTCCACATTTTGACTGTGTTCACTGAGCTTAAACACCTCTCTTGAAATTGGGTTGCCTTTGTAGGGGATTGTTGACTCTTTTCTTGACTACTATTCAAATATTCGTCCTAAACTTTCTACATGTTGCTAACACAGAAATGAAAGTTAAGCTACAAGTTTGGAAGTTTGCCATCTTTATGAGAAACAGAGGAAGTCTTTAAAAGGCATTTGCTGGGAAGGAATGCTATGGAAATGGTATACATTAATAACCTGCTATAAGAGTATATAGATGGCATTCAGTAAAAAATATTCAGAGGATAAATGAATGCCTGTTATTTTGCAGCTATTGGCAGGATTGATTGTCTTTCTAAACCACGGAATCCCTTCCTTTACAGTGTTTGAATTACTTTTTACTTTTCAATTCTTCTAGGATTTACTTCTGAATCTTAAGAAAATGAAAACATACATGATAGACTCCACTGTAGTATAAGACAAGATTCTTCTGAATTATAAGAACTCAGAAGAGTGTTTCAATGTTTCTAATAGTCTGGGTTTATCAGGGGAAAACTTAAATTTTTAGTTAAGCTCATAGTTAGGTTTTCTACACTGTAAAGTTATAATCTTATTGTAGTCCCATTCACGGACCATGCTTTTTCTGATTTCCAGACCTCAGCCTTTTGGATCTCTTTAGTTCTATAGATTGTTCCTCCCCGCACTTGAATTGAAAGTTCATTAGAAATACTTCTCCTGAAGGTCTTCCAGAACTCTTAGCCTATAATTTCTCTCTCTCTTGTGCTTTTGTTTTACCTTGCCTTTTTCTCTAGTTGTTGAAATATTTTAAAAATTGCCTGTACTTGTGAAAACTTATAAGTACCGCAAGGTCTCTGGCCTTGTCTCCGTACTGCTCCATTTTTCCCCATCACCAAGAACAGCATCTGATAATAATGTGTCAAGTATTTGTTGAACAAGTATTTAAATGAATGAATAATGAAGAAGTAAAGATGTTGAGTGGGATGACAAGGTCAGTATTCTGGAGTCTAGCTGACAGAAAAAAGCAATGCTTATACAACTAATAGTAGCCAAGAATAAATATAAGAAACTAGGTTCTTTCAACTTTTATGCCCCGAAAAAACATGAACTGATCTCTTGAATTTGGGTTGCCTTTGTAGGGGATTGTTGACTCTTTTCTTGACTACTATTCAAATATTCGTCCTAAACTTTCTACATGTTGCTAACACAGAAATGAAAGTTAAGCTACAAGTTTGGAAGTTTGCCATCTTTATGAGAAACAGAGGAAGTCTTTAAAAGGCATTTGCTGGGAAGGAATGCTATGGAAATGGTATACATTAATAACCTGCTATAAGAGTATATAGATGGCATTCAGTAAAAAATATTCAGAGGATAAATGAATGCCTGTTATTTTGCAGCTATTGGCAGGATTGATTGTCTTTCTAAACCACGGAATCCCTTCCTTTACAGTGTTTGAATTACTTTTTACTTTTCAATTCTTCTAGGATTTACTTCTGAATCTTAAGAAAATGAAAACATACATGATAGACTCCACTGTAGTATAAGACAAGATTCTTCTGAATTATAAGAACTCAGAAGAGTGTTTCAATGTTTCTAATAGTCTGGGTTTATCAGGGGAAAACTTAAATTTTTAGTTAAGCTCATAGTTAGGTTTTCTACACTGTAAAGTTATAATCTTATTGTAGTCCCATTCACGGACCATGCTTTTTCTGATTTCCAGACCTCAGCCTTTTGGATCTCTTTAGTTCTATAGATTGTTCCTCCCCACACTTGAATTGAAAGTTCATTAGAAATACTTCTCCTGAAGGTCTTCCAGAACTCTTAGCCTATAATTTCTCTCTCTCTTGTGCTTTTGTTTTACCTTGCCTTTTTCTCTAGTTGTTGAAATATTTTAAAAATTGCCTGTACTTGTGAAAACTTATAAGTACCGCAAGGTCTCTGGCCTTGTCTCCGTACTGCTCCATTTTTCCCCATCACCAAGAACAGCATCTGATAATAATGTGTCAAGTATTTGTTGAACAAGTATTTAAATGAATGAATAATGAAGAAGTAAAGATGTTGAGTGGGATGACAAGGTCAGTATTCTGGAGTCTAGCTGACAGAAAAAAGCAATGCTTATACAACTAATAGTAGCCAAGAATAAATATAAGAAACTAGGTTCTTTCAACTTTTATGCCATTTCTAATTCTACCACAGTACACTACCCTAAATAATCATGATTCTCTGATTATATGTTATGTAACACTGAAAACAAAAAGAAATAATTGTTTAATAAGCCATTTCTTTAAAGTCAACTTGGAGTTTATGTCTATGTTTATTTTTCTGGCATTAGTTATTCAATTTCACAAAACTTACTCCACAATTGTAACTCTTTTGTTCTAATTTAGATCTCTTAAAGAGCAAGAGTTCTACCATCAATGAATAATGAATCACAGCAACTGGGCTTTTATCGCTGAGGAGTTATATATAGTGCTATAAATAAATCAATATTTTTATTTGTGAGTTATGGCCAAAGTGTTTTTTTCTTTAAGCCGTAATGAATTTTGTAAGTGATCTTGGACTTCAATGACAAGTTCATCTGCAAACTATAAAAGTATTCCTTTATGAGATATTAAAATAGAAAATAGCAATGTTAAATGGTCTACCTAGTAGAAAAATACCTAAATTTTAAAGACCCAATTTGATCCTGCTCTCTGATTATCCTTCCAGAAAACCCTAAGACTAGAATAGCTTAATGGTAGAAAGGATGATGATGGGTAAGAGAAGCAGAGAAACAGTAAAGCATCCTTCCACACAGAGAAAGGAAACATCTTCCCTTACATCGCCTTTAAGTCACACTTATGCCAGCTAATAATGTTTCCTTTAACTCTCCGACTGCTGTCATGAAGAGGAAATAAAAATAACAAAGACAGGTCAGAATAACAGGTCAGAAAGGAGATTTTTTTTTTTTCTCCTGAGATCTTCCTTACAAAGGAAATATGTAAAAAAAAATTCATAAATATACTTCTTAAAAGCTACTTAGCTACTTAGAAAAGGCTTTCATTTCTGAATCACTGTGTAAGAGAGCATCAGATAATACATTTTCCCTCATTACCTTCTAGTTGGAATTTATTCTGTAGATAGCATGTGGTATTTTATATCATTAGAATATCAAAAATAAATCCCAGTGTGGCACTTTCTCGTATTACTTAAATTTTCCTACAAGTCATTTGATCACATACCTACATTCGATTATTATGTAACTGTTTTGTAGACAAAATAAATGAAAACAAAAGTAATACATAATCAGAGTTCTCTTTTTCCTTTTATTGAAAAAGCACAGAAAACTTTGTTAAAAGTAAGCAGAAAAAAGATGTTACTTACAAAGGATCTAATATTAGGTTCACCTCAACTTTTTTGTGCAACTATTTTAATAAAAACAGTACCTAATTTCCACAGAATTTCTGTGGAATTTCTATGAAAATTATTAACAAATTATAACCAATATAAAAATATTTGTTATGCAGTGCATGCATACCTGTTTCTAGTCTTGAGAGAATAGAATGGACTCAGGCTAGTAACAACCACAGAATTGATTGAATTGTAATTAACCTGTATCTTTTCAAATCAGCATAATATTTTATTTAAATTTTAATGATAAGTAGATGATTGAACTTCATTTTAACAGTGAGTTATGGCCAAAGTGTTTTTTTCTTTAAGCCGTAATGAATTTTGTAAGTGATCTTGGACTTCAATGACAAGTTCATCTGCAAACTATAAAAGTATTCCTTTATGAGATATTAAAATAGAAAATAGCAATGTTAAATGGTCTACCTAGTAGAAAAATACCTAAATTTTAAAGACCCAATTTGATCCTGCTCTCTGATTATCCTTCCAGAAAACCCTAAGACTAGAATAGCTTAATGGTAGAAAGGATGATGATGGGTAAGAGAAGCAGAGAAACAGTAAAGCATCCTTCCACACAGAGAAAGGAAACATCTTCCCTTACATCGCCTTTAAGTCACACTTATGCCAGCTAATAATGTTTCCTTTAACTCTCCGACTGCTGTCATGAAGAGGAAATAAAAATAACAAAGACAGGTCAGAATAACAGGTCAGAAAGGAGATTTTTTTTTTTTCTCCTGAGATCTTCCTTACAACGGAAATATGTAAAAAATTCATAAATATACTTCTTAAAAGCTACTTAGCTACTTAGAAAAGGCTTTCATTTCTGAATCACTGTGTAAGAGAGCATCAGATAATACATTTTCCCTCATTACCTTCTAGTTGGAATTTATTCTGTAGATAGCATGTGGTATTTTATATCATTAGAATATCAAAAATAAATCCCAGTGTGGCACTTTCTCGTATTACTTAAATTTTCCTACAAGTCATTTGATCACATACCTACATTCGATTATTATGTAACTGTTTTGTAGACAAAATAAATGAAAACAAAAGTAATACATAATCAGAGTTCTCTTTTTCCTTTTATTGAAAAAGCACAGAAAACTTTGTTAAAAGTAAGCAGAAAAAAGATGTTACTTACAAAGGATCTAATATTAGGTTCACCTCAACTTTTTTGTGCAACTATTTTAATAAAAACAGTACCTAATTTCCACAGAATTTCTGTGGAATTTCTATGAAAATTATTAACAAATTATAACCAATATAAAAATATTTGTTATGCAGTGCATGCATACCTGTTTCTAGTCTTGAGAGAATAGAATGGACTCAGGCTAGTAACAACCACAGAATTGATTGAATTGTAATTAACCTGTATCTTTTCAAATCAGCATAATATTTTATTTAAATTTTAATGATAAGTAGATATTGACTTTTTTTTAAAGAAGAAACTTCATTTTAACAGTAACATCTTGTTTTTAATAGTGAAAGCAAACTAACTATATTAAGATATTCTTTTTGATTTTCTAGTAATCAACAAGTCATCTGCTTTTAAAATTTAACCATTGGAACAAGCTAATAGCATGAATACTAGCCTCTGAATTGCTTTTTGCTAGAACCCTATGGTACTAGAGTTTTCAGTTTACAAAGTAATATGTGCCCTGTATATCTTGACCTTAGCTCTATTAGCATAGTAAAAGAGTTATCTAAATTAGTGTGGAAAAAATGCTCGGCTCTTCATGGTGTCCTGTGTATAGTGAAGGCAATGTGAAGGTTCTGACTGTTGCTTGGCTCTTTTAGTCATTCACAGTTTTCTGAAACACCATGAGCTTCTTTCAAGATATGATATCTAAAACACTATTACCCTCCTACATAATCTTTTATAGGTGAATGGAAATAGTAAACTGAGTTGATTAATTCAACATATTTCTTCAAAATATGTGTGAATATACACTCCATACTAGGCATATTGAATATTAATGAGAACTACTTTGCATTTTTCTAGGTGGGGAAACATATCAAATAAAAAATAATTACATGGAACAATTGAAAACTGGAAAAATCTGTATTTAACTCTGCACATTTATTGGAATTTTTGAAAACAATTGATAGCAAGAGGTACCCAAATACACATGGCATTGGGTTTAAAATCATTTGGACCCTGACCTCCTCTTATTGTATGGGGCTTTTATTGTGCTATGTTAATATTCTCTTTTCACTCCAAAAGCAGATAGACCATTTTTGCTGAGTTTAAGTCAGAGTCTGTTTATTGTACTATTGCATTCAAATCTCTGTGTCTTACACACACACAGGCACACACGTATACATATGCACATCTCCCCAGAGGTGCCCTAACTCAGTTGAGATTATTTTGGCCATTGTGTTGGATTATTCATGAAGTTGCAGTTAGAATCACCAATTTGATTTTTCTTATTAGCTCAGTCATTATCATCACAGTGTCATGATCTTCCAAGCCATTGCCTTGAAGTCATTTTGTACCATGATTTTGATAGACGATGGTAGATAGCTTACTGTGAATGGTGTTGGATTTGTGATATCCAAAGGAGAAAATTTCACTTTGGGATCAAAAGACTTGGCTTTGGTTACTCAGAGCTTCATGCAGCCAGAGTTATATTAAAGAAGAAGGGGAGCTTCCCCTGGTAGTCCAGTGGGTAAAGACACCACCTTGTAGTGCAAGGGGTGCCGGTTCGTTCCCTGGCCTGGGGAGATCCCACGTGCTGCGGAGCGGCTGGACTGATGTGTCCCATTACCGAGCCGGAGCTCTGGGGCGTGTGCGCCCAGAGCCGGTGCTCTGCAACGACGGTGGCCACCGTGATGGGAGGCCCACAGGCACCGCGATGGGAGGCCCACAGGAGCCAAAGAATAAAGACGTATGAAAAGAGAGAAATGAAAGACCAATAGAAGTGGCCCACCCATCCCCCTCCCTCCCCACCCCACCCTCCAAAAGATAAATAAATAAATTAAAAAAAAAAAAAAAGAAGGGGATAGAGAAAGCTTCCAGAAAAGGCACTGGAAGAGGGATAGAAGAGTACCCCCAACAGCTAGTGTAGACCAGACATTTTGTACTTTTCCAGTTGGTTGTTAACGATAGATCAAAAGAATATTTTAAGGTGACCTTTAGGTAACATAGGTACAGGTAAAGAAGGAGAAAGATGTCCTCTAGCAAGAAACATTGTTGTTATAAACATTTGCTCTGTGCTTAAAGAAAGTCTTAGGCAAAACAGACAATTGTCACAGGCATGGCAATCAAGGTGAAGGCACCTTGAATAAAAATGTTTGTTCCCCCTCCTCCTCCTCCTTGGAAAATGGTGGCTCCATACCAAGTCCACCTATTCACCCCTTTCACCTTCTACCTCATTCTTTTTTTTTTTTTTTAATTTAAGTAGTTCTTGAATTGGCTATATTATACTATTAATTTCATGTTATTTTGTGACATTTTTGCACCTTTTTAAAAAATTGATGACTTAAAATTTCTCAACTGAAATGAACCAAGAATATGGCTAATTGTGATGGTGACTATGAAGTAAAATACTGTTGCAGATTTTCAAAAATGAAAGATGAAGTATGGTGGAGTGAAGAGATCATTGGGTTTGTGATAAGGTCTCCGTTTTTGTTTCAGATTTCTTATTATAAGCGTTATGATCATGGACAAATCACAGTGTATATTGATTCCCATAGGATTGTGGTGAAAAGATGTGATAAGATTATGGTCAAGCATAAAGGGTTTTATAATTCAAGCCTATAAAAATGAAAAAAGTGATTTTGTATTGAATATTTATAATAGAGTTCCTCAGAAAGTTTTTTGTTATCTGGGAGTAGGGCAGTGGATGGTTATGATTGGTGAGAATCACTTACTTTGCCATAGAGATGGCCCTTTTGTATTGCAAGTTGTTTTGACCTCCATAAAAATATTTATTTTTGATCACTTAGGATATAGCATGTATGATTTTATATTTCAAAACCTAACCCGAATTCAGATCACATAGAACACAATGATTAATATCTAAGACTCCCAAGTTAGGCTGCCAAAGTTGCAATGCAGTATTATCACTAATAAACTGTAACTTTGATCAAATTACTACATGTAATTTGATCATAATTAGTAAAACACAAGATACTGTATGTTTGATAATATGCAGTATATTTTAAAATTGAAATATTGCCTATTATAAAGAAAGTCATATTGTAGTTATAAACATTTGCTCTGTGCTTAAAGAAAGTCTTAGGCAAAACAGACAATTGTCACAGCAAGAACATGTTGAATGCCTTGTTAAAAAAGTCTTGGCAAACAGACAATTGTCACAGGCATGGCAATCAAGGTGAAGGCACCTTGAATAAAAATGTTTGTTCCTCCTCCTCCTCCTTGGAAAATGGTGGCTCCATACCAAGTCCACCTATTCACCCCTTTCACCTTCTACCTCATTCTTTTTTTTTTTTTTTAATTTAAGTAGTTCTTGAATTGGCTATATTATACTATTAATTTCATGTTATTTTGTGACATTTTTGCACCTTTTTAAAAAATTGATGACTTAAAATTTCTCAACTGAAATGAACCAAGAATATGGCTAATTGTGATGGTGACTATGAAGTAAAATACTGTTGCAGATTTTCAAAAATGAAAGATGAAGTATGGTGGAGTGAAGAGATCATTGGGTTTGTGATAAGGTCTCCGTTTTTGTTTCAGATTTCTTATTATAAGCGTTATGATCATGGACAAATCACAGTGTATATTGATTCCCATAGGATTGTGGTGAAAAGATGTGATAAGATTATGGTCAAGCATAAAGGGTTTTATAATTCAAGCCTATAAAAATGAAAAAAGTGATTTTGTATTGAATATTTATAATAGAGTTCCTCAGAAAGTTTTTTGTTATCTGGGAGTAGGGCAGTGGATGGTTATGATTGGTGAGAATCACTTACTTTGCCATAGAGATGGCCCTTTTGTATTGCAAGTTGTTTTGACCTCCATAAAAATATTTATTTTTGATCACTTAGGATATAGCATGTATGATTTTATATTTCAAAACCTAACCCGAATTCAGATCACATAGAACACAATGATTAATATCTAAGACTCCCAAGTTAGGCTGCCAAAGTTGCAATGCAGTATTATCACTAATAAACTGTAACTTTGATCAAATTACTACATGTAATTTGATCATAATTAGTAAAACACAAGATACTGTATGTTTGATAATATGCAGTATATTTTAAAATTGAAATATTGCCTATTATAAAGAAAGTCATATTGTAGTTATAGCAGTGTTGATTTTGTTGTGGGTGTTATTAAATTTTTTAAGGAACAAAAAAATGTAGACTTGAAAATGACCATCTTTGGAACTTTAAGCAGCCATATATCTTAGTTCTGTAGTTTATCAATTAATAAATCACATTAAAATTAATTAAATCCTTTCAAGTTGCAACTGCTTATCTCATTGAATTCTAAAGAGTAGCTTATTACTTGCTACTGCATAACTAAATGTGAAACATTTTCCAAGTTGCAAGTGGATAATGGAGAAAGAGAAGATATTTAGAGTGTTTTATAGATCCTTTGGGATTTTATTCGAAGGAATAATTAATTCAGTATTCACTTAACTATGTCCAGAACTTAAAATACTTTGATCGTTCTTGGATTTAATGAGGACTTGTTTGGCTGTACTGCATTCAACTGTATTATGAAGTAGAGTATCTTTAAATTTCTAATTAGATAATATAGTGCTGATAATTACTCTTTAAAAGCTTATATGAATACAGAATAGGAGTATTTGATTCTAATTCCTAAGTATTCAAATCAAATTTTATTATATGTAGAATAGTCATTTATAAATAAATTAGGCACAACATTTTTTATCTCACTGTTGTTTTTCCTAGTTGTGTCTTTGCGACTGCTTTTTGGAATGAGAATATATTATTTTATACCCAAAGGAAAATGTTTGGATGGCATTTGTTTCTTTGTGGAAAGTCCTATACTATTTTTCTATGCTAGCAGAGATGATAGTAGATAAAGGGAATTGAAAATGTTAAGATTATATATTTAAGTTGAAGTTGAATTTAGTAAGTTGAATTATTGGAGTATAGTTGATTTACAGTATTAGTTTCATATATATTTATATAAATGAATCATATATATATACATGCACACTGTTTTCTAGATTATTTTTCCCATATAGGCAATTATAGAGTATTGAGTAGAGTGCCCTATATTATACAGTAGGTTCCTTTTTTGATCAAATTACTACATTTGTAACTTTGATCAAATTACTACATGTAATTTGATCATAATTAAAACACAAGATACTGTATGTTTGATAATATGCAGTATATTTTAAAATTGAAATATTGCCTATTATAAAGAAAGTCATATTGTAGTTATAGCAGTGTTGATTTTGTTGTGGGTGTTATTAAATTTTTTAAGGAACAAAAAAATGTAGACTTGAAAATGACCATCTTTGGAACTTTAAGCAGCCATATATCTTAGTTCTGTAGTTTATCAATTAATAAATCACATTAAAATTAATTAAATCCTTTCAAGTTGCAACTGCTTATCTCATTGAATTCTAAAGAGTAGCTTATTACTTGCTACTGCATAACTAAATGTGAAACATTTTCCAAGTTGCAAGTGGATAATGGAGAAAGAGAAGATATTTAGAGTGTTTTATAGATCCTTTGGGATTTTATTCGAAGGAATAATTAATTCAGTATTCACTTAACTATGTCCAGAACTTAAAATACTTTGATCGTTCTTGGATTTAATGAGGACTTGTTTGGCTGTACTGCATTCAACTGTATTATGAAGTAGAGTATCTTTAAATTTCTAATTAGATAATATAGTGCTGATAATTACTCTTTAAAAGCTTATATGAATACAGAATAGGAGTATTTGATTCTAATTCCTAAGTATTCAAATCAAATTTTATTATATGTAGAATAGTCATTTATAAATAAATTAGGCACAACATTTTTTTTATCTCACTGTTGTTTTTCCTAGTTGTGTCTTTGCGACTGCTTTTTGGAATGAGAATATATTATTTTATACCCAAAGGAAAATGTTTGGATGGCATTTGTTTCTTTGTGGAAAGTCCTATACTATTTTTCTATGCTAGCAGAGATGATAGTAGATAAAGGGAATTGAAAATGTTAAGATTATATATTTAAGTTGAAGTTGAATTTAGTAAGTTGAATTATTGGAGTATAGTTGATTTACAGTATTAGTTTCATATATATTTATATAAATGAATCATATATATATACATGCACACTGTTTTCTAGATTATTTTTCCCATATAGGCAATTATAGAGTATTGAGTAGAGTGCCCTATATTATACAGTAGGTTCCTATTAGTTATCTATGTTATATCTGTGAAGTGAAAGTCATGTCCAACACTTTGTGCCCCATGGACAGGCCATGGAATTCTCCAGGCAAGAATACTGGAGTGGGTAGTGTTTCCATTCTCCAGGGGATCTTCCCAATCCAGAGCTCAAGCCCAGGTCTCCTGCACTGCAGTTGGATTCTTTACTGTCAGAGTCACCAGGGAAGCCCTTGTTATATATAGTATATAAAGCTGTTGTTATATATAGTATATATAGCCCTTGTTATGTATCATATATATAGCCCTTGTAATATATAGTACTGTGTCTATAAGTCAATCCTAATCTTCCAACTTACCCCTTTCTCCTTATTATGTCTTGGTGAACATAAATTTGTTTTCTACATGTATGAGTCTACTTCTGTTTTGTAAATAATTCAGTTGTACCCTTTCTTGAGATTCCACATGTAGGTCATATCATATGATATTTGTCTTTCTATGTCTGACTTACTTCACTCAGTATGACAGTCTGTAGGTCCATCCATGTTGTTACAAATGGCGTTATTTTGTTGTGTTTTATGATGGAATGATATTCCATTGTATAATGTATCACATCTTTTTTTTTTCCTTAAAACATTTTTTATTAGCAAATTTATTCTGTTGAAACAGCAGGACTAAGAGGTTGAGAGCAATTTTAAAAAACTGTCTTTTCTCCATTTGTCCCAACTCTTTCTTTTTTCCTCTAACCTTCTGGAGGTTCCTTTTTGAGTCAAAAGGCAACATTTTTTATCTCACTGTTGTTTTTCCTAGTTGTGTCTTTGCGACTGCTTTTTGGAATGAGAATATATTATTTTATACCCAAAGGAAAATGTTTGGATGGCATTTGTTTCTTTGTGGAAAGTCCTATACTATTTTTCTATGCTAGCAGAGATGATAGTAGATAAAGGGAATTGAAAATGTTAAGATTATATATTTAAGTTGAAGTTGAATTTAGTAAGTTGAATTATTGGAGTATAGTTGATTTACAGTATTAGTTTCATATATATTTATATAAATGAATCATATATATATACATGCACACTGTTTTCTAGATTATTTTTCCCATATAGGCAATTATAGAGTATTGAGTAGAGTGCCCTATATTATACAGTAGGTTCCTATTAGTTATCTATGTTATATCTGTGAAGTGAAAGTCATGTCCAACACTTTGTGCCCCATGGACAGGCCATGGAATTCTCCAGGCAAGAATACTGGAGTGGGTAGTGTTTCCATTCTCCAGGGGATCTTCCCAATCCAGAGCTCAAGCCCAGGTCTCCTGCACTGCAGTTGGATTCTTTACTGTCAGAGTCACCAGGGAAGCCCTTGTTATATATAGTATATAAAGCTGTTGTTATATATAGTATATATAGCCCTTGTTATGTATCATATATATAGCCCTTGTAATATATAGTACTGTGTCTATAAGTCAATCCTAATCTTCCAACTTACCCCTTTCTCCTTATTATGTCTTGGTGAACATAAATTTGTTTTCTACATGTATGAGTCTACTTCTGTTTTGTAAATAATTCAGTTGTACCCTTTCTTGAGATTCCACATGTAGGTCATATCATATGATATTTGTCTTTCTATGTCTGACTTACTTCACTCAGTATGACAGTCTGTAGGTCCATCCATGTTGTTACAAATGGCGTTATTTTGTTGTGTTTTATGATGGAATGATATTCCATTGTATAATGTATCACATCTTTTTTTTTTCCTTAAAACATTTTTTATTAGCAAATTTATTCTGTTGAAACAGCAGGACTAAGAGGTTGAGAGCAATTTTAAAAAACTGTCTTTTCTCCATTTGTCCCAACTCCCCCACCCTGTGAAACATTTCTGTAACAGATATGTATAGCTATTTAATCTTCTAAAACACTTGTTCTGGAGGTTCCTTTTTTGAGTCAAAAGGATCTCACATTTTCCTTTCCAGTTGTTTAATTACATATGAGGTGGGCTAGAACAAACTCAGTTAGTTTTCACAAAGTAGATGAACTCTATTCCAGTGATTCATCAGTTACCATGGGTATTGGTCTGCGTTATCTTTTCGGGCCTATGGTTCAGTGCTTGGTTATTATGGGATTGTTTGTGACTTTCAAGATTCATTTAATCACTTACAACTTATATTAAATACTGGGAAGGAAATAATGGACCAAAGCCTAATTGAGGTTTGTTTTTAACAATTTGCATTTTTTCTGGTTGAATTTTAGATCTAGTAGGAAAACAAGCAAATATCAGTAAGTAATTTTGACAGGATTTTTTATTTCATTTTTTTACTATCAGAATTTTTATTGAAGTATTGTTGATGTATAATATTATGTTAATTTCTACTATATAGCAAAGTGGTTTAGTTATACATATATATTCTTTTAAAAATATTTTCCATTTTAGTTTAACATAGAACATTGATTATGAATATTGCTGTATACATGTATTAGAACCTTGTTGTTTATGTGTTCTATATATAAAAAATTACACTTTCTAATTCCAGCCTCCCAATCTATCCCTTCCCCTTCCCTTTTCCTCTTGGCATCTACCAGCTTGTCTTCTATATCTGTTGTTTCTTTTTTTTATTGGAGTATAGTGACTTTAAAATGTTGTGTCAGTTTCTTCTGTACAGCAAAGTGAATCAGTTATACTTACACATATATTCACACTCTTTTTTAGATTTTCTTTCCATTTAGGTTGACACAGTCATTGAGTAGAGGTCCCTGTGTTATACAGTAAGTTGTTATTAGTCCTCTGTTTTATACGTAAGTCAATCTGTGTATAAGTTGATCCCAATTTCGCAATTCATCCCACCCTTTCTTTCCTAACTTGGTAACCATAAGTTTGTCCCCTACATCTGTGACTCTATTTTTGTTTCACAAATACATTTATCTGTACCATTTTTTTCTAGATTCTAATATAAGCTATACTACATGACATTTGTTTTTCTCTTTCTGACTTCATTTTGTATGACATTCTCTAGGTCCATCCACATCCCTGCAAATGTTACTATTTTATCCCTTTTTATTTCTGAGTAATATTCCATTTTATATATGTACCATGTCTTTTTTATCCTCTTTGCTGTCAGTGGACATTTAGGTTGCTTTCATATCCTGGCTGTTGTAAAGAGTGTTGCAATGAACACTGGGATACTTGAGTCTTTTTGAATTATGGTCTTCTTAGGGTATATGCCCAGTAATGGGACTACTTTGTCATTTGTAGTGATGTAGATGAACCTAGAATCTGTCATACAGAGTGAAGTAAGTCAGAAAGAAAAAAACAAATATCATATATTAATGCATATAAATGGAATCTAGAAAAATGGTATTGATGAACCTATTTGCAGACAACAGAGAATGACCTTAAAGACACAGGGCAGGAAGAAGAAGGAGGGATGAATTGAGAGAGTAGTATGGACATATATGCATTGCTATATTGATAGCTAGTAGGAAACTGCTCTAAAGCACATGGAGCTCAACTTGTGCTCTGTGATGACCCAGAGGGGTGGGATGAGGGAGTGAGAGGGAGGCCCTCTAGGGAGGGAGATTTATGTATACGTATAGCTGATTCACATTGTTGTACAGATGAAACTAACATAAGATTATAAAGCAATTATACTCCAATTTAAGAACAAATTTAAAAAAAGCTTCTTGAGTGATAGAAAACAGACATGGAGAATAGACATATGGGCATTGTGGGGAATGAACAAAGGGATAGTGACTTTAAAATGTTGTGTCAGTTTCTTCTGTACAGCAAAGTGAATCAGTTATACTTACACATATATTCACACTCTTTTTTAGATTTTCTTTCCATTTAGGTTGACACAGTCATTGAGTAGAGGTCCCTGTGTTATACAGTAAGTTGTTATTAGTCCTCTGTTTTATACGTAAGTCAATCTGTGTATAAGTTGATCCCAATTTCGCAATTCATCCCACCCTTTCTTTCCTAACTTGGTAACCATAAGTTTGTCCCCTACATCTGTGACTCTATTTTTGTTTCACAAATACATTTATCTGTACCATTTTTTTCTAGATTCTAATATAAGCTATACTACATGACATTTGTTTTTCTCTTTCTGACTTCATTTTGTATGACATTCTCTAGGTCCATCCACATCCCTGCAAATGTTACTATTTTATCCCTTTTTATTTCTGAGTAATATTCCATTTTATATATGTACCATGTCTTTTTTATCCTCTTTGCTGTCAGTGGACATTTAGGTTGCTTTCATATCCTGGCTGTTGTAAAGAGTGTTGTAATGTACACTCGCATACTTGAGTTTTTTTGAATTATGGTCTTCTTAGGGTATATGCCCAGTAATGGGACTACTTTGTCATTTGTAGTGATGTAGATGAACCTAGAATCTGTCATACAGAGTGAAGTAAGTCAGAAAGAAAAAAACAAATATCATATATTAATGCATATAAATGGAATCTAGAAAAATGGTATTGATGAACCTATTTGCAGACAACAGAGAATGACCTTAAAGACACAGGGCAGGAAGAAGAAGGAGGGATGAATTGAGAGAGTAGTATGGACATATATGCATTGCTATATTGATAGCTAGTAGGAAACTGCTCTAAAGCACATGGAGCTCAACTTGTGCTCTGTGATGACCCAGAGGGGTGGGATGAGGGAGTGAGAGGGAGGCCCTCTAGGGAGGGAGATTTATGTATACGTATAGCTGATTCACATTGTTGTACAGATGAAACTAACATAAGATTATAAAGCAATTATACTCCAATTTAAGAACAAATTTAAAAAAAGCTTCTTGAGTGATAGAAAACAGACATGGAGAATAGACATATGGGCATTGTGGGGAATGAACAGTGGGTGGGAGGCATAAAGGAAGTAGCATGAAAACCTATACTATCATATGTGAAAAAAAAAAAGGTATTGTCATTGCATTGTCACTGACGGCCTGCAGGGGTGGGATGGGGAGGATATACATATGACTAATCTGGGGTCATACATATCTGTAAACAACAAAAATCTGTTAAAGTAAAAAGTAACATAAAAATTAAAAAAGAGCTTCCTGTATGGCTAGCGATAAAAATACTCTCCATAAAAAAACTCAATTATATTAGGTAATTTTCATGCTATAATATATATTTGCTTTCTAGTTGTTGCATAAAAATACATTTATATAATTAATAAGTTATACTCATATATATGTCCACTAATATTTAACTATAAATTCACATATCAATATTTAAGAAAATTTCAGATATATAGTCTAATGTAAATATATTTAGTTTTAAATAGTACTTAATATAAAATATAGTTATATGTCAAATAAAAGTATAAGTATGTGAAGTTATATAAATATTTTCTTATAGCTAATTTATAGTTAATGAATGTGTACTAAATGCAAGAACTATTGGTATATACTGGTATGTAGACACACAGAATTTAGGATAAGATACAGTTCCAAACACAAAATGTTTGCCTCAAAATTTAAAAATTAAAATAGATATTTTAATTTATAAGAGCATTTGAACTCTTAATACTAACAAAAATAATGAGATCCATATATCCATTATTTTCCTTGAGACATGGGAAGATGTCATTTTAATTTAAGAAAAACTTAATTTTTATTATAAATAAGTTTTCACTGTAGCTTTGGTATCTATCATAAAATTCTTTAACATATTCATAGTTTTTTATTTAGTGAAATAGTCATAGGTTTAGCTAAAATGGCTCTATAAAAATGAATAAATATATGACTAGAAATCTGACATGGATTGTAAAGAAATTGCTAGAAATGAAGCAGGATAAATCAGATGGATCATTTTAGAAATGAACAATATGTCTGAGGATGAAAACCATAAACAAATCATATTTAGTTAAAAGCTTCTTGAGTGATAGAAAACAGACATGGAGAATAGACATATGGGCATTGTGGGGAATGAACAGTGGGTGGGAGGCATAAAGGAAGTAGCATGAAAACCTATACTATCATATGTGAAAAAAATAGGTATTGTCATTGCATTGTCACTGACGGCCTGCAGGGGTGGGATGGGGAGGATATACATATGACTAATCTGGGGTCATACATATCTGTAAACAACAAAAATCTGTTAAAGTAAAAAGTAACATAAAAATTAAAAAAGAGCTTCCTGTATGGCTAGCGATAAAAATACTCTCCATAAAAAAACTCAATTATATTAGGTAATTTTCATGCTATAATATATATTTGCTTTCTAGTTGTTGCATAAAAATACATTTATATAATTAATAAGTTATACTCATATATATGTCCACTAATATTTAACTATAAATTCACATATCAATATTTAAGAAAATTTCAGATATATAGTCTAATGTAAATATATTTAGTTTTAAATAGTACTTAATATAAAATATAGTTATATGTCAAATAAAAGTATAAGTATGTGAAGTTATATAAATATTTTCTTATAGCTAATTTATAGTTAATGAATGTGTACTAAATGCAAGAACTATTGGTATATACTGGTATGTAGACACACAGAATTTAGGATAAGATACAGTTCCAAACACAAAATGTTTGCCTCAAAATTTATAAATTAAAATATCTATTTTAATTTATAAGAGCTTTTGAACTCTTAATACTAAAAAAAATAATGAGATCCATATATCCATTATTTTCCTTGAGACATGGGAAGATGTCATTTTAATTTAAGAAAAACTTAATTTTTATTATAAATAAGTTTTCACTGTAGCTTTGGTATCTATCATAAAATTCTTTAACATATTCATAGTTTTTTATTTAGTGAAATAGTCATAGGTTTAGCTAAAATGGCTCTATAAAAATGAATAAATATATGACTAGAAATCTGACATGGATTGTAAAGAAATTGCTAGAAATGAAGCAGGATAAATCAGATGGACTAACACATTGTTTGAGAAAACTGCTATGTGAACGCCCACAAAAAATATGTCATGCTGACTTTCATGAAAGAAGTTATCTGGGCTCTGTGGGTGACAGTTGTGGGAGCGTATAGAGGAAACAATTTTCAAAATATTACATATTCTACCAGTAAAATTGGTCTACGAGTGCTGAAGAATCCTTCTGGATATGGTAATATGATTTGACAATGAAAAGTTATTAAGTATGCAAAGGAATGTACACACCCACAGTCTACTTCCTTAGACTGATATGTAGAAAACATTTGTTACAAAACATACATGCTATTTGTCTGCAGTGCCAAATGAGAGTATTTTTGAAGGTAAAACTATGTGCCATTTCATCAGTGGAAAAAAAAGCTCTTACTCTGTGCTGATTCGTATCTGTGTAGCTGTCTCTAGCACAATAGTAACAGGATTGTGTTTACAACAAGAATGCATACTATGGTAACAGGAGTTGTTGTTATCATTTGGTCACTAAATCGTGTCTAGCACTTTTGCAACCCTATGGATTGTAGCCTGCCAGAGTCCACAATCCAAGGGATTTCCTAGGCAAGAATACTAGAATGGGTTGTCATTTCCTTCTCCAGGAGATCTTCCTGACCCAGGGATGGAATCTATGTCTCCAGAGTTGGCAGGCAGATTCTTTACTCCTGAACAACCTAAAAAACCCAGAAATAGGATTTAGGGTGATTGAATTTTGCATTTTTATATCATTGCCAATATTTTTGGTGGTGAAAACTTACAAAATTGCTAAAAATTATGTCTCATAAGGGAGTGCTTTCATGGGTGTTAACTTGTTTAAAGAAGCTTTTGAATATAGCATGTCTCTGTTACTCTGTGAAATCTCATTTGTGACATGACACTTCTCAGCTTGTACTCTTCGATGTTTCTCTAACCTGTGAGAAGCCCTTGCTAGCAAGAGAAACTAATTGCATTCCAAATATCCTCAGCCTAGTTGAGAAAGGGCAATCCAGACTTCTCTCATAAATAAGTAGAAAAAATGCCTCTAAAAGGCAGAATCAAGCACAATAACAGTTTTTATTATCTACACATGCTTTTTAAGTGATCTTAATTAAATTAACTCCAAGAGAAAAAGCTTTATAGGTTGTAAAGTATGACAATATGGGATGTAAGTGTTTGGTTTTTGCTGTTGTTCAGTTACTAAGTAGCGTCTGGCTCTTTGCAATCTAATGGAAGCACACCAGGCTCCTCTGTTGAAGGCTATCTCCTGGAATTTGCTAAAATTCATATCCATTGTGTTGGTAATGCTATCTAAATATCTCATCCTCTGCCACCGCCTTCCCCTTTTGCCTTCAGTCTTTCTCAGCATCAGGGCCTTTTCCAAGGAGTTGGCTCTTTGTATCATGTGGCCAAAATATTGGAGCTTCGGCTTCAGCATCAGTCTGTCCAATGAATATTTAGGGTTGATTTCATTTTAGGATTGATGGGTTTGATCTCAGAGTTTGAAAGTGGCAATTCTTAGGTAATTAGCTTTATTGTTCATAAAGGTGTTTGGTAGCTGTCTCTAGCACAATAGTAACAGGATTGTGTTTACAACAAGAATGCATACTATGGTAACAGGAGTTGTTGTTATCATTTGGTCACTAAATCGTGTCTAGCACTTTTGCAACCCTATGGATTGTAGCCTGCCAGAGTCCACAATCCAAGGGATTTCCTAGGCAAGAATACTAGAATGGGTTGTCATTTCCTTCTCCAGGAGATCTTCCTGACCCAGGGATGGAATCTATGTCTCCAGAGTTGGCAGGCAGATTCTTTACTCCTGAACAACCTAAAAAACCCAGAAATAGGATTTAGGGTGATTGAATTTTGCATTTTTATATCATTGCCAATATTTTTGGTGGTGAAAACTTACAAAATTGCTAAAAATTATGTCTCATAAGGGAGTGCTTTCATGGGTGTTAACTTGTTTAAAGAAGCTTTTGAATATAGCATGTCTCTGTTACTCTGTGAAATCTCATTTGTGACATGACACTTCTCAGCTTGTACTCTTCGATGTTTCTCTAACCTGTGAGAAGCCCTTGCTAGCAAGAGAAACTAATTGCATTCCAAATATCCTCAGCCTAGTTGAGAAAGGGCAATCCAGACTTCTCTCATAAATAAGTAGAAAAAATGCCTCTAAAAGGCAGAATCAAGCACAATAACAGTTTTTATTATCTACACATGCTTTTTAAGTGATCTTAATTAAATTAACTCCAAGAGAAAAAGCTTTATAGGTTGTAAAGTATGACAATATGGGATGTAAGTGTTTGGTTTTTGCTGTTGTTCAGTTACTAAGTAGCGTCTGGCTCTTTGCAATCTAATGGAAGCACACCAGGCTCCTCTGTTGAAGGCTATCTCCTGGAATTTGCTAAAATTCATATCCATTGTGTTGGTAATGCTATCTAAATATCTCATCCTCTGCCACCGCCTTCCCCTTTTGCCTTCAGTCTTTCTCAGCATCAGGGCCTTTTCCAAGGAGTTGGCTCTTTGTATCATGTGGCCAAAATATTGGAGCTTCGGCTTCAGCATCAGTCTGTCCAATGAATATTTAGGGTTGATTTCATTTTAGGATTGATGGGTTTGATCTCAGAGTTTGAAAGTGGCAATTCTTAGGTAATTAGCTTTATTGTTCATAAAGGTGTTTGGTACACTTTAACATATCCTTGAGAATTAATGAAGCGGGGCTTCCCTGGTGGTCCAGTGGGTAAGGACACTGCCTTGCAGTGCAAGGGGCACTGGTTTGATCCCTGGCCTGGGAAGATGGCTGGACCCATGTGTCTAGTCACTGAGCCGGAGCTCTGGAGTGCATGCGCCCAGAGCCGGTGCTCTGTGACAACGGAGGCCGCCGCGATGGGAGGCTCACATGGGCCGAAGAACAAAGATGGATGAAAATAGATAAATGAAAGACCAATAGAAGTAGCCAGCCTGCTCCCCTCCCTCCTCACCCCCAAAAAGAAGGGGAATTGGGAGAGGGGACTAGTAGTAAAATGTTATATTAAAAAAAAAGAATTAATGAAGCATATCATAAAAGAAATAATATTTATGCATTAGCAGCAGAGGTATATATAACAAAATGCACAACAAGCATGTACATAATAATAGCATTTGGTTTAAAAGTAGAATTATGATTTCCAATATAAGTTAACTGTTACCACAAAATGTAACATCGTATCTGATGAAAAGTTCCCTTTCAGGAACAACTTGTAGTTAAAGTGATAAAAATAATTTGGGTATTAATTTGATGTATGTTGTTATTTTAGTCACTAAATCGTGTTCAACTCTTGCAACCTCAGGGACTGTAGCCCACTAGGCCCCTCTGTCCATAGGATTTCCAAGGCAGGAATACTCTAGTGAGTTACCATTTCCTTCTCCTGGGGATCTTCCTGACCCAGAGGTCGACCTATGTCTCCTGCATTGACAGGAATGTTCCTTAACACTGAGCCATTAGGAAAGCCTGGTTGGATGTATACGAGATATTTTTTACCCACTTAAGTAATAAAATATTTTTAGACTTACATTTTAATCAACTAGAAATGAATCATGAAGTCATAGGTAAAATTCAACATAGATATCCATTGGTTGGTATGCTATCTAAATATCTCATCCTCTGCCACCGCCTTCCCTTTTGCCTTCAGTCTTCAGCATCGGGTTTCTGTCCAAATTGAATATTTAGGGTTGATTTCATTTTAGGATTGATGGGTTTGATCTCAGAGTTTGAAAGTGGCAATTCTTAGGTAATTAGCTTTATTGTTCATAAAGGTGTTTGGTACACTTTAACATATCCTTGAGAATTAATGAAGCGGGGCTTCCCTGGTGGTCCAGTGGGTAAGGACACTGCCTTGCAGTGCAAGGGGCACTGGTTTGATCCCTGGCCTGGGAAGATGGCTGGACCCATGTGTCTAGTCACTGAGCCGGAGCTCTGGAGTGCATGCGCCCAGAGCCGGTGCTCTGTGACAACGGAGGCCGCCGCGATGGGAGGCTCACATGGGCCGAAGAACAAAGATGGATGAAAATAGATAAATGAAAGACCAATAGAAGTAGCCAGCCTGCTCCCCTCCCTCCTCACCCCCAAAAAAAGAAGGGGAATTGGGAGAGGGGACTAGTAGTAAAATGTTATATTAAAAAAAAAGAATTAATGAAGCATATCATAAAAGAAATAATATTTATGCATTAGCAGCAGAGGTATATATAACAAAATGCACAACAAGCATGTACATAATAATAGCATTTGGTTTAAAAGTAGAATTATGATTTCCAATATAAGTTAACTGTTACCACAAAATGTAACATCGTATCTGATGAAAAGTTCCCTTTCAGGAACAACTTGTAGTTAAAGTGATAAAAATAATTTGGGTATTAATTTGATGTATGTTGTTATTTTAGTCACTAAATCGTGTTCAACTCTTGCAACCTCAGGGACTGTAGCCCACTAGGCCCCTCTGTCCATAGGATTTCCAAGGCAGGAATACTCTAGTGAGTTACCATTTCCTTCTCCTGGGGATCTTCCTGACCCAGAGGTCGACCTATGTCTCCTGCATTGACAGGAATGTTCCTTAACACTGAGCCATTAGGAAAGCCTGGTTGGATGTATACGAGATATTTTTTACCCACTTAAGTAATAAAATATTTTTAGACTTACATTTTAATCAACTAGAAATGAATCATGAAGTCATAGGTAAAATTCAACATATTGTATGTTAACTAGTCCTCTTTTCATCATATATATATATATCTTCCCTGGTGACTAAGACAGTAAAGGATCTGCCTACAATGTGTTAGACCTGGCTTTGATCCCTGGGTTGGGAAGATCCCCTGGAGAAGGGAACAGCTACCCACTCCAGTATTCTTGCTGGAGAATTCCATGGACAGAGGAGCCTGGTCGGGCTACAGTCCATAGGGTCACAAAGACACGACTGAGTGACTTTCACTCACATGCATATATAGGCATGTAAATGTACCCTCACATGCACACAATTGTTATTGATAGCTACTCTCATATGAGTAATATATACTTCTACATAATACAAGTTTTTTATGTCAAATCCAGTACTTATTCTAGATATAATTATTTCTGGTATGAACTTAAAATGTTTCAAACATTTCATAATCTTCTGACTTGTAAAGATACCTTTATATATTTATAGTTATAGTCATGGAAGACCACCTAGATACAATCACATTTAATTTATCAAAAACATCACATGCAATATATTGGTGTTAAATTATTTTTTGAGCAGCAGTATATCAAATTTTGAATTGTGATTCTGATGAAACTCAATATACTTTAAAAATAATAGTGTTTTTTGTAAATGATTAGCACTATGTTTAACGGATTGTTATAAAAAAATTAGGGCATTCAGAGACATGATTTGAAAAGTGGTATGAGACATGCAATGAAAAACCTCTAATATTCAGCAATGAGTGTTGTGTTAATTAAACTGCATAATCAAGTAATGTCAAGGATTTAAAGATTATTATGCAGCTGTTTCAGAATGAGTGCGGAAAATGAGTAAGGATTAGTTACTGTTTACTCTTTTTTAACTGCTTTAAAACTTACAGACATTCAAGCTGGAGGTGAGAAGCTGGAGAAAGAAGAAAATACTTCAGGCTAACCCATCTTCTCTGAACTTGGAAACTCCGCTTTCCATGATAATCCAGTCTCGTTTTGTCTATTTGAGTTTGTTTCCTAGAACAAATCTATCATTTCACTAAATATGTTATGCTTCTCTAGTTTAACTGCAAACTTAAAAAGAACACTGAGCCATTAGGAAAGCCTGGTTGGATGTATACGAGATATTTTTTACCCACTTAAGTAATAAAATATTTTTAGACTTACATTTTAATCAACTAGAAATGAATCATGAAGTCATAGGTAAAATTCAACATATTGTATGTTAACTAGTCCTCTTTTCATCATATATATATATATCTTCCCTGGTGACTAAGACAGTAAAGGATCTGCCTACAATGTGTTAGACCTGGCTTTGATCCCTGGGTTGGGAAGATCCCCTGGAGAAGGGAACAGCTACCCACTCCAGTATTCTTGCTGGAGAATTCCATGGACAGAGGAGCCTGGTCGGGCTACAGTCCATAGGGTCACAAAGACACGACTGAGTGACTTTCACTCACATGCATATATAGGCATGTAAATGTACCCTCACATGCACACAATTGTTATTGATAGCTACTCTCATATGAGTAATATATACTTCTACATAATACAAGTTTTTTATGTCAAATCCAGTACTTATTCTAGATATAATTATTTCTGGTATGAACTTAAAATGTTTCAAACATTTCATAATCTTCTGACTTGTAAAGATACCTTTATATATTTATAGTTATAGTCATGGAAGACCACCTAGATACAATCACATTTAATTTATCAAAAACATCACATGCAATATATTGGTGTTAAATTATTTTTTGAGCAGCAGTATATCAAATTTTGAATTGTGATTCTGATGAAACTCAATATACTTTAAAAATAATAGTGTTTTTTGTAAATGATTAGCACTATGTTTAACGGATTGTTATAAAAAAATTAGGGCATTCAGAGACATGATTTGAAAAGTGGTATGAGACATGCAATGAAAAACCTCTAATATTCAGCAATGAGTGTTGTGTTAATTAAACTGCATAATCAAGTAATGTCAAGGATTTAAAGATTATTATGCAGCTGTTTCAGAATGAGTGCGGAAAATGAGTAAGGATTAGTTACTGTTTACTCTTTTTTAACTGCTTTAAAACTTACAGACATTCAAGCTGGAGGTGAGAAGCTGGAGAAAGAAGAAAATACTTCAGGCTAACCCATCTTCTCTGAACTTGGAAACTCCGCTTTCCATGATAATCCAGTCTCGTTTTGTCTATTTGAGTTTGTTTTTCCTAGAACAAATCTATCATTTCACTAAATATTGTCTATTGCAATTACTCCATAGTTTCAAACTCAAATAATATGCCTATTTCAAGGCACTAGGCTCCTTATCCCACCACAAACCCACAGCACAAAATCCCTCTACATATACAGAGTGCAAAAACAAATACATAGGATACCATTTGACTGTAATAATCTTTCTTCATTTCCATTAGAGATTTTACTGAATTTTAATTTTTATTTGGAGTGTGGCAGTCCTTATAAGTGAGAGGATTATATTTTAAATACAAAATGTAAGCAACTTTGCTTTATTGGCATTTAAAGCAAAATTGATTTACTATTTGCAGCCATAAAAATAGTGGGTACGTCCTGCCTTAGCCATTTAAGCACTGAACATCTTAGTTCCAAAATCTTTATTGTGCACATTTATGGACAGGTGGACAGGAGGCAAGTTTGATTCTCCCTCACATTTCTTCCTGAGAATGACTGGACACTAGAAATTAGCTGTAGTCGCAATTTTGCAACTTGAAAAAGGCCAATATTAGATGAGAAGAGAATTTGTGTACACTCTTGTATCAACTATAGGAGCAAAAGTTACTTCTTATTTAATGATTTAAAACTATGCATAACCTATTACATGGAACATGGTTATCACTCAGTATACCTATAAATGAGTTTCTCTGGTGGCTTATGGTAAAGAACCCACCTGCAGTATAGGAGATGTAGGAGACATGAATTCAATCCCTGGGTAGGGAAGATCTTCTAGAGGAAACTGTGGCAACCCACTTGAGTATTCTAGCCTGGAGAATCCTATGGTCAGAGGAGGCTGGTGGGGTGCAGTCCATGGGGTTGCCAAGAGGTGGATGTGACTGAAGTATCTGAGCCCGACACACAAATACATATACATAATGGAAAGTGATATTAGGAAGAAACTTTATTTTACTGATGAGAACTTATTTTTGGAGACCTCTTTGACATGACAGTCTCATTACTAGTGATGATGGTAGAAAATAACAGTATTACCTTAGAGTATTTTAATAAATATTATGTGCCAGCTATGCCCAGTGCACTGTGGTAGTGCTTGCTGTTACTTACTGATAACTATACCTCTGCACAGGCTAAGACTTGAAGGGAAGTGTGTAAAATGTGCATGTCTGAGAGTTCCAGGTGCACTTTAAAGTGACCATGCTTTTGGCATCTTATATAGTTTAGCAGATAATTGCATATAAATACAGTTTTTCATACAGGTCAAAATTAAAAAAAAAAAAAACAACACTTAACTTTTAGAAACCATTTTCCTTAACAGACTAATGTCTGTTTTACCCTATAGGTTACTATTCATATTAACATGAGAAAATAAAATGAAAATAGTGATTGACAAAACACTGTCAGTTGCACTGCATAGAAAAATTATCATCAAATTAATTAAAAATTATCAAATATAAGATTTTTAAAAATCACATTTTAGAATTTTTAATCATCACATCTCTTATGATTTCACGTCTTATGACTATTTGCTTTATATTCTGTCATA
Organism: Tragulus kanchil; assembly: GCA_022376925.1. Lineage (NCBI taxonomy): Eukaryota > Metazoa > Chordata > Mammalia > Artiodactyla > Tragulidae > Tragulus > Tragulus kanchil. The sequence goes on along the minus strand of JAIOJX010000004.1, from coordinate 234,595,102 downwards.
CCTTTTAAACATTTCAGTAAAGAATGATTTTGGCATTGCAAGCTATCAGCTACTTGATAATCTAAAATATAGAGCATGTGTTTTATGATATGATTTAACAAAAACAGACAGACTTACAGTTTTAGCTCCAACAGGCAAAGATTTTGAAAGTTGTCACCCCTGTTCTTACAACAACAACAAAAATTGAACAAAGTGGAATAAAGATATTTTCTTGAATCATCAGATAAATGGAATTGAAGGAAAAACCACCACCCTGAAATACAAAGAGAGAATAACTGTTAAGCATTGCAGCCAGGATGGGCCTCCCTTTGGAGCTCTAAGTTGTAGGGAGCATAGAGACAGCAATATTGATCAGCTATTGGAGGCTGAAGGTAAACAAGCTTGAGCTGTGAGAAACTCTCAAGACCACAGTCTTAGAGTTAGTATTAATTATTTCTACTTTCAGGAACACCACCAGGTTCTCATGGTGGAGAGCCAATAAAAATTCTCTTTAGAATTTACTAGGAGTAGAGAAATATAGAATTTAGTATTAGCCTAAGTGGCTGGCTTCCTTTTACCCCTTTTACCATAATTATATGATGTTGTTTAGTGGTTGTGTCCGACTCTTTGCAACCCCGTGGGCTGCAGCATGCCAGGCTTCTCTGTCCTTCACTATCTCCTTGAGTTTGCTCAAACTCATGTACATTGAGTCAGTGATGACATCCAACCATTTCATCCTCTGTCACCCCCTTCTCCTTTTGCCCTCAGTCTTTTCCAGCATCAGGGTCTTTTGCAGGGAGTCAGTTCTTCTCATCAGGTAGCCAAAATATTGGGGCTTCAACTTCAGCATAAGTCCTTTCAATGAATATTCAGGTTTGATTTCCTTTAGGGTGATTGACTGGTTTGGTCTCTCTTTGCTGCCCAAAGAACTGTGAAGAGTCTTCTCCAGCACCACAGTTCTAAAGCATCAGTTCTTAAGTGCTTAGCCATCCTTATGGCCCAACTGTCACATTCGTGTGTGAATACTTCAAAAAAATAGCTTTGACTATATGAACCTTTGTCAGGCAAGTGATTTCTCTGCTTTTTATTATGTGCTCTAGGGTTGTCGTAGTTTTTCTTCCAGGAACAAGTGTCTGTTAATTTTGTGGCTGCACTCAATGTCCACAGTGATTTTGGAGCTCAAGAAAATGAAATCTGACACTGTTTCTACTTTTTGCCCATTTATTTGCCATGGCATGATGGTAATGGATGCTATGATCTTTGTTTTTTGCTTCTTCACTCTCCTCTTTTACCTTACTCAGGAGGCTCTTTAGTTCCTCTTCACTTTCTGCCATTAAACTGGTATCAACTGCATATTTGATTTTTTGATATTTCTCCTGACAATCTTGATTTCCATCTTATGAGTCATCCAGCCCAACATTTCATATAATGTACTCTGCACATACATTAAATAAACCAGGTAACAATATACAGCCTTGACATACTCCTTTCTCAATTTCAAACCAGACTGTTACTGCATTTACAGTCCTAACTGTTGCTTCTTATCCTGCATACAGGTCTGGTATTCCTATACTTTCAAGACTAATTTGCAGTTTGTGCGATCCACACACTCAAAGGTTTTAGTATTAGCCTAAGTGGCTGGCTTCCATTATAAAAATTCTCTTTAGAATTTACTAGGAGTAGAGAAATATAGAATTTAGTATTAGCCTAAGTGGCTTTTCCCCCATAATTATATGATGTTGTTTAGTGGTTGTGTCCGACTCTTTGCAACCCCGTGGGCTGCAGCATGCCAGGCTTCTCTGTCCTTCACTATCTCCTTGAGTTTGCTCAAACTCATGTACATTGAGTCAGTGATGACATCCAACCATTTCATCCTCTGTCACCCCCTTCTCCTTTTGCCCTCAGTCTTTTCCAGCATCAGGGTCTTTTGCAGGGAGTCAGTTCTTCTCATCAGGTAGCCAAAATATTGGGGCTTCAACTTCAGCATAAGTCCTTTCAATGAATATTCAGGTTTGATTTCCTTTAGGGTGATTGACTGGTTTGGTCTCTCTTTGCTGCCCAAAGAACTGTGAAGAGTCTTCTCCAGCACCACAGTTCTAAAGCATCAGTTCTTAAGTGCTTAGCCATCCTTATGGCCCAACTGTCACATTCGTGTGTGAATACTTCAAAAAAATAGCTTTGACTATATGAACCTTTGTCAGGCAAGTGATTTCTCTGCTTTTTATTATGTGCTCTAGGGTTGTCGTAGTTTTTCTTCCAGGAACAAGTGTCTGTTAATTTTGTGGCTGCACTCAATGTCCACAGTGATTTTGGAGCTCAAGAAAATGAAATCTGACACTGTTTCTACTTTTTGCCCATTTATTTGCCATGGCATGATGGTAATGGATGCTATGATCTTTGTTTTTTGCTTCTTCACTCTCCTCTTTTACCTTACTCAGGAGGCTCTTTAGTTCCTCTTCACTTTCTGCCATTAAACTGGTATCAACTGCATATTTGATTTTTTGATATTTCTCCTGACAATCTTGATTTCCATCTTATGAGTCATCCAGCCCAACATTTCATATAATGTACTCTGCACATACATTAAATAAACCAGGTAACAATATACAGCCTTGACATACTCCTTTCTCAATTTCAAACCAGACTGTTACTGCATTTACAGTCCTAACTGTTGCTTCTTATCCTGCATACAGGTCTGGTATTCCTATACTTTCAAGACTAATTTGCAGTTTGTGCGATCCACACACTCAAAGGTTTTAGTATAGTCAATAGAGCAGAAGTAGTTTTTTTTTTTAGAATTACATTTATTTTTCTATGATCCAGAAGATTTTGACAATGTGATCTTTTCCAAATATTATTGGACATGTTAAAATGCAAGAAAAACACAGTTTGCATATAAAAAATATACATGAGAAAATATACATGAACTTTGGTTCATTAATGAGATTTTATCATATAATACCTAAGCATAATCTGTTGAAGAATACATGACAGCTTTTTTTTTTTTAATGTTAAATACATGCTCTGAAGAACACACTGTTAAAATAGTGAAATAACAAAGCAAACACTGGGAGAAAACATTTTTAGCACACATATCTGATAATTTGTAGCCAGTATATATAAAGAGCTCCTAAAAATCCACAGTAAGGAAATGAACAGTCCAACTTAAAAATGGGCAAAGGATCTGTATAGACGCTTCAGCAAAGGAGATATGCAGATTGTGAACAGGCATATCAGAAAAATGCTTACTGTCATTTGTCATTAAAGCATTACCAATTAGAGTAGCAATGAGATACTACCAAATAACTACTCAGATGCCTAAATTCAAAAAAACTTAAAAATGCTGGTGAGGATGTCTGCAAACAGTAGAAATTCATTCATTCATTCATTCATTCATTCCTGGTGACTACTTTGGAAGACTGTGCAACAATTTTTACAAAACTAAGCCTAGTTCAGATGATAAAGAATTTACCTGCAATTCAGGAGACCTGCATTTGATCCTTGAGTTAGGAAGATCTCCTGGAGAAGGAAATGGCTACTAACCCCAGTAATCTGGCCTGGAGTATTCCATGGCCGAGAAGCCTAATGGGCTATCGTCCTTAGTGTTGCAAAGAGTTGGACATGACTATGCAATTAATACAAGTGTAATTTTACTATGTAATCCATCAGTCATACTTCTTGGTATTTATTTAGCTGATTTGGAAAATTGTGTCCCAAGAAAACTAATATGTGACTCTTTTTTTTTTTTTAATTTTTACCTCTTTTATTGGTTTTCTGTTTCTTCTGATCCATCTTTATTCTTTGGCCCGTATGGAGCCATTATGTGACCCTTTATAGCAATTTTATTCATTATCAATACAAACTGGAAGCGACCAATAGGTCCTCTAATAAGTATTGAATGCGTAGACAAATTGTGAATGTCTAAATATATTGGAATATTGTTCAGTAATAGGAATGAAATATTAAACCGTGAAAAGACATTGGTGAACTTTAAAAGCTTCCCTGGTAGTCCAGTGGATAAAGAGTCTGCCTTGCAATGCAGGGGGCACTGGTTTGGTCCCTGGCCTGAGAAGATCCCATGTGCCACGGAGCGGCTAGACCGGTGTGTCCAGTTACAAGCCAGTGCTCCGGATCGCATGTGTCCAGAGCCAATGTTCTGCAGTGAGAGAGGCTGCTGCAATGGGAGGCCTGCACAGGTCAAGGAATAAAGGTGGATGAAAATAGGTAAATTTAAAAAGGAAACAATAAAAAAGGCCAAAATTTAAAAAAAATACAGAAAAATGAAAGACACCAGTAATAAATTGATATTACATATTGCTATGTGTTTCTAATTATTTGATATTTTGGAAAAGGAAAAATTGTATTATTTGGAAACATCAATAGATTCTTGTTTTTGCAAGGGGAATTAGAGAGTTGAATAGATGAAACTTTTAGGACTGTTAAACTATTTTTATAAGTATTTAACGGTGAATACATGTTACTATACATTTCCAAAACACACAGAAATTTACTGTATAGAGTGAGTCCTATTATATGCAAACATAAAATTTGTGGAGAAGTTCAAGCATCACAGGATATGTTGAGAAAGTGATAAATACTCTACTTCATTATAAATGGATATAGCAGTCTTACAGATAAAGGGGTGAAGGAAAAAGATGCTGACCTAATTAACTTCAGAAGTGACTAGAATCTGTATATAAGCACTCTACTTTACATGATAAATTTGTTTCTGTAGGGAGTGCATGTTCATGATTCTGATACTACTACACATGTGCAATGGATTTTAAACAATTAAGTTCATGGGTGACTGATGGTAGGTGCCAAAATTATCATTATTGGAATTGGAGGTGACAGATAAGCAAATATCTGCTTACTTAGAGCAAGTGGAAATATGATCGAGTAAGGTAATAGAGGAAGGAATTGGTATAAATTCATCTGTACCTAATATAGATTGTTACATATAGAAATATTTATCAATATGTGTTTTTACATGGATCAGTATCTTTACCAGTTACTTGCTTTACCGTCTCAGAGAGCAAAGAAACAAGAATACCTAACAATGAGCACCCCTAGCATACAGATCCTGGTTTCTTACTACCAGTCTCAACAAAAGATACTGGTTTCTTAACACCAATCTCAATAAAAAGTCTCATTTTTCCTTAAAAAATGGCTAGTTGTAGGATGAGGTAGGAAATACGTAAATTAGTCTAGGGCATTTTATATTTCCAGAAAATAAGTTTACAAAAATAAAAAAATGCAGCAATGACAGAAGGACACAGAAGGCCTGCTAAAATCCTCCCAACATTCCAAGCTGTACAATTTGAACAAAAAAATAAAGTACTATTGGATTATAACCTAAAATTTAAAATAAGTGTTTATGACTCTATATGTAAGTATGTTGATATTCCCAGGCTATTCATAGATGAAGGAATAGTATGGTATGGTGGAGTAAATTAAACTAAAAATATTCATTCTAAGTCCTGTATCACTGACTTTGAGGAAGAAAACCAACTAGGAAATGAAGAAGAACGGATTGAAGTACATGATTATACTATAAAGTTCTTACATATATTCACATATATACTATTTTCAGCTACATCCCCCGAAACATGCCACATGTCCCAGATTTCACTGGAAAACAAAAAAACTATTGAACGTAATACATTTTTAAAAAAATTTACTGTATAGAGTGAGTCCTATTATATGCAAACATAAAATTTGTGGAGAAGTTCAAGCATCACAGGATATGTTGAGAAAGTGATAAATACTCTACTTCATTATAAATGGATATAGCAGTCTTACAGATAAAGGGGTGAAGGAAAAAGATGCTGACCTAATTAACTTCAGAAGTGACTAGAATCTGTATATAAGCACTCTACTTTACATGATAAATTTGTTTCTGTAGGGAGTGCATGTTCATGATTCTGATACTACTACACATGTGCAATGGATTTTAAACAATTAAGTTCATGGGTGACTGATGGTAGGTGCCAAAATTATCATTATTGGAATTGGAGGTGACAGATAAGCAAATATCTGCTTACTTAGAGCAAGTGGAAATATGATCGAGTAAGGTAATAGAGGAAGGAATTGGTATAAATTCATCTGTACCTAATATAGATTGTTACATATAGAAATATTTATCAATATGTGTTTTTACATGGATCAGTATCTTTACCAGTTACTTGCTTTACCGTCTCAGAGAGCAAAGAAACAAGAATACCTAACAATGAGCACCCCTAGCATACAGATCCTGGTTTCTTACTACCAGTCTCAACAAAAGATACTGGTTTCTTAACACCAATCTCAATAAAAAGTCTCATTTTTCCTTAAAAAATGGCTAGTTGTAGGATGAGGTAGGAAATACGTAAATTAGTCTAGGGCATTTTATATTTCCAGAAAATAAGTTTACAAAAATAAAAAAATGCAGCAATGACAGAAGGACACAGAAGGCCTGCTAAAATCCTCCCAACATTCCAAGCTGTACAATTTGAACAAAAAAATAAAGTACTATTGGATTATAACCTAAAATTTAAAATAAGTGTTTATGACTCTATATGTAAGTATGTTGATATTCCCAGGCTATTCATAGATGAAGGAATAGTATGGTATGGTGGAGTAAATTAAACTAAAAATATTCATTCTAAGTCCTGTATCACTGACTTTGAGGAAGAAAACCAACTAGGAAATGAAGAAGAACGGATTGAAGTACATGATTATACTATAAAGTTCTTACATATATTCACATATATACTATTTTCAGCTACATCCCCCGAAACATGCCACATGTCCCAGATTTCACTGGAGCCATACAAACAGGTCAAAATATTAGAAAATGCTATGAAATAGTTGTCTAGAAACTCTCTATTCAATTATTTCTCAAGAGGGAAGAATATATTGTCTTCTATTATGCTTAACTTTCTCACCAGTCTGGGAGAAGATCCAGTAAAATTGGTGATGGAGGTATAAGTTTTAACATTTTCCCTACTCTCTATAGAAAGATAAACCTCTGCCTATTCCCTAAATTTTCTGCTCTATAATAAAAAGACCTCATTCCAAGTCTTTGGCCTTGAGCCTGGCCTTGACATACTTTTATTTGAAATTGTAGTATTTTGTCTACATGAAGTTCATAGTTTTATACATTTGTATATTTTGACTTTGAAAATCGGCTCAAATATTTTTGAATCATAAAAGAACATAGTTCATAAAAATATTAAAGTTTTAAGATTTATATTACTGTTCAGTTTTTTGACATCAAATCTGATGACATATGCTGTAACTGTAAGTTTAGAGTTAAAAATGTAGTTTAGTATCTTTCATAACTGACTTTAAAGCTTTCTTCTAAGACAAACCTTATTGATATATGAGCTATTTCAACTATTTTACTTGTACCCAGAAATATATCAAAGTACTCCTATATGACATATATAGCAGGCAACATTTCTAAAAGCTAGCAACAACTCATATGATTTGGATTTGAAATTGATTGGCACAGTTTCCTGTATATATTTCATTTCATTGAGGAATTCTGTTGTTTAGTTTTATTTGGTGCCTTAATAAAGTTTGGGGACCTGCAAGAGGAGTATTATTCCAGCAGTGGAGCTTAAATGATATCTTAAGTTGCATTTTACTTACATTATAAACTACTTAACATTGACTTTAAAATGCCTTCAAGTAGTTTAGCATTTTTAAAATGACATTTTCTGATAAAGCAGTTTATTGTCTGTAATAAAATTGAATTCTCTTAAATCAGAGATGTCATTTCTAATAGGATTAATATTACATGTTTGTCAAGTCATTTATAAGTACTCTATTTTCATGGAAAAATTAAAATCATGTATCAATAGGAAGAAAACCAACTAGGAAATGAAGAAGAACGGATTGAAGTACATGATTATACTATAAAGTTCTTACATATATTCACATATATACTATTTTCAGCTACATCCCCCGAAACATGCCACATGTCCCAGATTTCACTGGAGCCATACAAACAGGTCAAAATATTAGAAAATGCTATGAAATAGTTGTCTAGAAACTCTCTATTCAATTATTTCTCAAGAGGGAAGAATATATTGTCTTCTATTATGCTTAACTTTCTCACCAGTCTGGGAGAAGATCCAGTAAAATTGGTGATGGAGGTATAAGTTTTAACATTTTCCCTACTCTCTATAGAAAGATAAACCTCTGCCTATTCCCTAAATTTTCTGCTCTATAATAAAAAGACCTCATTCCAAGTCTTTGGCCTTGAGCCTGGCCTTGACATACTTTTATTTGAAATTGTAGTATTTTGTCTACATGAAGTTCATAGTTTTATACATTTGTATATTTTGACTTTGAAAATCGGCTCAAATATTTTTGAATCATAAAAGAACATAGTTCATAAAAATATTAAAGTTTTAAGATTTATATTACTGTTCAGTTTTTTGACATCAAATCTGATGACATATGCTGTAACTGTAAGTTTAGAGTTAAAAATGTAGTTTAGTATCTTTCATAACTGACTTTAAAGCTTTCTTCTAAGACAAACCTTATTGATATATGAGCTATTTCAACTATTTTACTTGTACCCAGAAATATATCAAAGTACTCCTATATGACATATATAGCAGGCAACATTTCTAAAAGCTAGCAACAACTCATATGATTTGGATTTGAAATTGATTGGCACAGTTTCCTGTATATATTTCATTTCATTGAGGAATTCTGTTGTTTAGTTTTATTTGGTGCCTTAATAAAGTTTGGGGACCTGCAAGAGGAGTATTATTCCAGCAGTGGAGCTTAAATGATATCTTAAGTTGCATTTTACTTACATTATAAACTACTTAACATTGACTTTAAAATGCCTTCAAGTAGTTTAGCATTTTTAAAATGACATTTTCTGATAAAGCAGTTTATTGTCTGTAATAAAATTGAATTCTCTTAAATCAGAGATGTCATTTCTAATAGGATTAATATTACATGTTTGTCAAGTCATTTATAAGTACTCTATTTTCATGGAAATCAGTAATAAATCATGAATAGATAACAGGGCTGAAGCTGTTATCTTCAGTGTTTGACCACAAAGAATAAATGAGAAACTCATTTACTTTTGAAGAAACAAAATATAGTTTGCTAATAATCCTTTTGGATTTGTTTTCAAAGTCAGGGTTCACATGTTTAAAGAAGCTTAAGACATCTCCCATGTCTTTGGCTCTAAGCTACTTGTGAGCTTATCATTGGATCTCTTGATTGATTCTTTGAAATATTTGTTTCAGCTTTCCTTAATTCTCTAGGTATTGTATTTATGCTCTTCAGTCCAGGTTATAATGTGTAACATAAAATACAGCCAAATTTAACATAAATTATCAAAAACAATTCACTTTGAATCAAACAAATTTTTTAAAAAAAGATAATGAATTTTTACTTGGCAAAATTACTTTGAATTAAAAAAAAATTGCTTACTTTTAGAAAATAACTGAATTAAATTTCTTTCATATAGACTTGAGTTTATAATATTAAAAAAATATAAATTCAAAGCCTGTCATTGACTTTTGTTTTTTAAATATATTATGACATATCTTTGAAATAATTTTTAAAACTCATTTCCACAGAAAATGTGCTTTAAAATGTACTTATCATGATTTCAAATTGTGACATGGCATTAAATTACCATCTCAATCATTTTTAGTATAGACTTCAGTCATGTTAAGTACATTCAGATTGTGGAGCAGTCAATCTCTAGAACTCATTTCATCTTGAAAAACTGAAATTCTGTGTGTATGCATATATTCTATGTATATATGCACAAGGAATTTATATATGTATATAAACGAATATATAAATTTTCGGTATGTATAATTCCTTCTATATGTATGTATATTTCATATAGCTGTTTTTCTCATAGAGAAAGACTTTAGGGAAAGATAAATCTTTAAGGTGTTAACAGTGGTGGATTTATGTATTTTATTCTTCTTAACTTTTATATTCAGATTGTTCTAAAACTCTTTTCTATTCAAAGAAACAATGCAATTTATGCTTGTGTTTAGATATCTACATTATTAACCTAAGCAACTTAATGTCTTTATTCCATTATTTTAAGATAAAAGAATAATAAATAATAATAGTAGAAAACCTATAACTCAAAAACAAGATACGTTTCTTCAGGTTATTTACTGTGTTGTGTAGAAAACAGCAAATGTGTTCAGTGCTTTGATTCTAACAATAGTTTAGCTTGCACTTGGGAAGATGTTTATAATGTTTCACCTCTGAAATTTTTTCATTGAGATCAAAATTCCTCAATGTTTACTTTTGTTTTCTTTATTGTAGAAAGATATACATAATATAAAATTTAATTTTAAACATTTTAAGTGTTGAAATGTACACCTGTACGTTTTCGGTGTACAGGTGAGTGTTATTGGTATAATCATATTATTAATCAGTAATCACCACTATTCATGCCAATAGCTTCTTAATGTTTCCACCGTGAAACTCCGTACCCATTATGCTCCTCTTTCTACCTGTTCCATCACTGAAAACCTCCATGCTACTTCCCATCTCTATGAATTTGTCTAATGAAAGAATCATCCTACAGAATTGTCCTTTTTGTGACTGGCTTATTTTTTATATACTATATTTTATTCTCATACTTATCAATTTTTATCATGTCATTGATTTTCTTTTTTGCCATGCCACAGACAGTGTGGGACCCTAGGTCCCCTATAACAAACTGGATATTAAGAAGTAAAGGAAGAAAGTGAATCCTATAACTACTAAGGGTCTATCTTGGCTAACTCTGTGTCTGGTAATACTTTTTGCCTGACTAGCATGACATGAGGGTAATCTTTCTGTAATATGGTGATTACATATCCTTCCCATTTAGGACCTGTCAACGTCCCAAAACCATGAAATTCTGGTATGCATATATTCTATGTATATATGCACAAGGAATTTATATATGTATATAAACGAATATATAAATTTTCGGTATGTATAATTCCTTCTATATGTATGTATATTTCATATAGCTGTTTTTCTCATAGAGAAAGACTTTAGGGAAAGATAAATCTTTAAGGTGTTAACAGTGGTGGATTTATGTATTTTATTCTTCTTAACTTTTATATTCAGATTGTTCTAAAACTCTTTTCTATTCAAAGAAACAATGCAATTTATGCTTGTGTTTAGATATCTACATTATTAACCTAAGCAACTTAATGTCTTTATTCCATTATTTTAAGATAAAAGAATAATAAATAATAATAGTAGAAAACCTATAACTCAAAAACAAGATACGTTTCTTCAGGTTATTTACTGTGTTGTGTAGAAAACAGCAAATGTGTTCAGTGCTTTGATTCTAACAATAGTTTAGCTTGCACTTGGGAAGATGTTTATAATGTTTCACCTCTGAAATTTTTTCATTGAGATCAAAATTCCTCAATGTTTACTTTTGTTTTCTTTATTGTAGAAAGATATACATAATATAAAATTTAATTTTAAACATTTTAAGTGTTGAAATGTACACCTGTACGTTTTCGGTGTACAGGTGAGTGTTATTGGTATAATCATATTATTAATCAGTAATCACCACTATTCATGCCAATAGCTTCTTAATGTTTCCACCGTGAAACTCCGTACCCATTATGCTCCTCTTTCTACCTGTTCCATCACTGAAAACCTCCATGCTACTTCCCATCTCTATGAATTTGTCTAATGAAAGAATCATCCTACAGAATTGTCCTTTTTGTGACTGGCTTATTTTTTATATACTATATTTTATTCTCATACTTATCAATTTTTATCATGTCATTGATTTTCTTTTTTGCCATGCCACAGACAGTGTGGGACCCTAGGTCCCCTATAACAAACTGGATATTAAGAAGTAAAGGAAGAAAGTGAATCCTATAACTACTAAGGGTCTATCTTGGCTAACTCTGTGTCTGGTAATACTTTTTGCCTGACTAGCATGACATGAGGGTAATCTTTCTGTAATATGGTGATTACTTATCCTTCCCATTTAGGAACTGTCAAAGTCCAGCCTCTTTTATATGGAATAAAGGACTCATTATCTCTCTAGACATATCTCCTTCCTTGTCCTTCATACCTCACTCTACACTCCAACCATACTGAACTGTTTCACTTATCCAAATGTGATATGCATATTTCCTTTGGGGCTTTGTTCTCAGTGCCTGGAAATACTCCTTATCCTTTTAACCAAGGCTTACTTGGTCTTTTCTAGATGTTACTTCCTACAAGAGCCAGTTCCTAATACTCCAAGAATATTTAGGCATCATTCATATAAACTGTATATGGTCCTGAATTTATCACTTCAGTATAGTGCTGGTAAAATGGGCAGTTTATAAATGGAGAGGGACATCTGAAATTTTTTATGTGTGCGCCTACTTTACTACTATAATTATCTATTACATTAGCTGCAATGCTCAATACACATTTATATAGTATTGTTAGATTTTCAATCAACTACTACTGTTGGTTATTGGCTATATTAACTTTTATCTATTTTTCATTTACTTTATGTGTATTCAGCACTAAACACCTTAGTCTTTTTTAAAATGGCAATTAAGATTCCTGTAGCCTTCTTGGCCCCCTTCTTCCCTCCCTCGCTCTGTTCCTTTTCTCCCTTGTTTTTTTTTTTTCATGGACTTTGAAAATCTGGTAGATAACTGTAATTCTCAACTGGGATGCTGAAGCTGCTTCTTTCCAACTATGCTATGCTTTTGTCTCAGCCATGTCTACAGAGCTACTGCTTCTGAAGAGAGAGAAGGGCTTGCAGGCATTTCTATGTGGTATCATATTTTGTTTCTCCTATTTCTTCTCCCTTCTACCTTCCTCAGTAAAGTGATCAGCTATAGCTACAGGGTGGATGGAAGAAAAATAAAAATGTTCATTGACTTCTTTTGTTGGTCCCCAGGTGATTATATTGTCACTGCCTCCCTCACTACATCTATCCATCTATCTATCTATCTATCTATCTATCTATCTGTCTGTCTGTCTGTCTGTCTGTCTATCTAGATATCCCATTTTTGCTGTGGAAGCAACAATTTGTTTATCATTAAAATAATTGGATATAGAACATTAGAGAATGCCATGTAGAAAGTTATAGAAAAATAATGTTGGATATTTTGGCCAGCATTTTAAAAGACATCTATATATCCGCAGATAATGATGCTACTTAAATGCTCTTTCTGAAAATGTAAATATTATGTCTAGAGAGTCCAAATAAATAAATAGAAGTGAAAACTCTGATGATCTTTCCTCCTGTGATCTGTCTGTAACTAATAAACTGTTCTCTCTCTCAATTCCAGAATATTATTAAAAGTCTAAAATAATTTTCTAATTAACAGGAAATTGTCCACATCAAAAAAAACTTCCTACAAGAGCCAGTTCCTAATACTCCAAGAATAGGCATTCAATAAACTGTATATGGTCCTGAATTTATCACTTCAGTATAGTGCTGGTAAAATGGGCAGTTTATAAATGGAGAGGGACATCTGAAATTTTTTATGTGTGCGCCTACTTTACTACTATAATTATCTATTACATTAGCTGCAATGCTCAATACACATTTATATAGTATTGTTAGATTTTCAATCAACTACTACTGTTGGTTATTGGCTATATTAACTTTTATCTATTTTTCATTTACTTTATGTGTATTCAGCACTAAACACCTTAGTCTTTTTTAAAATGGCAATTAAGATTCCTGTAGCCTTCTTGGCCCCCTTCTTCCCTCCCTCGCTCTGTTCCTTTTCACTCTTTTTTATTTTTCATGGACTTTGAAAATCTGGTAGATAACTGTAATTCTCAACTGGGATGCTGAAGCTGCTTCTTTCCAACTATGCTATGCTTTTGTCTCAGCCATGTCTACAGAGCTACTGCTTCTGAAGAGAGAGAAGGGCTTGCAGGCATTTCTATGTGGTATCATATTTTGTTTCTCCTATTTCTTCTCCCTTCTACCTTCCTCAGTAAAGTGATCAGCTATAGCTACAGGGTGGATGGAAGAAAAATAAAAATGTTCATTGACTTCTTTTGTTGGTCCCCAGGTGATTATATTGTCACTGCCTCCCTCACTACATCTATCCATCTATCTATCTATCTATCTATCTATCTATCTGTCTGTCTGTCTGTCTGTCTGTCTATCTAGATATCCCATTTTTGCTGTGGAAGCAACAATTTGTTTATCATTAAAATAATTGGATATAGAACATTAGAGAATGCCATGTAGAAAGTTATAGAAAAATAATGTTGGATATTTTGGCCAGCATTTTAAAAGACATCTATATATCCGCAGATAATGATGCTACTTAAATGCTCTTTCTGAAAATGTAAATATTATGTCTAGAGAGTCCAAATAAATAAATAGAAGTGAAAACTCTGATGATCTTTCCTCCTGTGATCTGTCTGTAACTAATAAACTGTTCTCTCTCTCAATTCCAGAATATTATTAAAAGTCTAAAATAATTTTCTAATTAACAGGAAATTGTCACATCACAACATATCATTCAGCTGAAACAGAAGTAAGAAATGACTTGCTTTGATTTAGAAGGGAATAATTTATGCGACTTGGTTTTATCTGGAACATCTTAGTTCCTTTAAGAGGATATTCCAAGTCAATATTTGTGCCTGTGGTCACATATTAGGAATCTACATTCCCTTTGTTTATTTTTTATCTAACTTCTGCGTTTTAACTGATGCTTATAAATGATACACTTTTACATAGAACTGCATTACAATGAGTAATAATAGTGTTGATAAAAATGCATTTATTTACCTTCAGTATGTAATTTAAAACCAGTCCTGTACATATTATGGGATTCAAGAAAATGTTTTTAGGACATAAAGAAGTACTTTCCTATACATGCATAATCCTTAAAACTGCAAAAAGGGATACGATTTAATATGTTAGCTAAAAACTTTGCATGTTTATTTCAGATAGAAATGTATATATAAGGATAGGATGGATTTCAGACTATAGTTTGAAAGAAAGTAATAGTGAAAATGAATTTCATGCCAGTAGTCGCTTTAAAAACTAGATTTAGCAGCAGTCACATTAGCTTAGATAATGGGAGAATTTTTCTTCATTGAAAATGCTCTGTGTCGCTTAAGAAGAACTTACTGAGGCAGCCTGCCATCTAGCTTTTCACAGCAAAGCAGGATTACAGACTGCAGATGATAGAGTCTTGAGCAGAGACAGTTTTTACTTAGCCATTCCTAATTTATCTCAAGCATATTCAATTCATCTTCACTGCTCTATGCACACAGGAACACCAGATTGTCGTCCCTAGGGAACAGAATGCAACCGGAGATCTAGAGAGCTGTCACATTCCAAGAAATATTTAAATTGTGCTGATTTTCTTCTGGAGAACTGAGCCCAGGAATGAAACTCTCCATCAAGTCCTAGATAATGATGCTACTTAAATGCTCTTTCTGAAAATGTAAATATTATGTCTAGAGAGTCCAAATAAATAAATAGAAGTGAAAACTCTGATGATCTTTCCTCCTGTGATCTGTCTGTAACTAATAAACTGTTCTCTCTCTCAATTCCAGAATATTATTAAAAGTCTAAAATAATTTTCTAATTAACAGGAAATTGTCACATCACAACATATCATTCAGCTGAAACAGAAGTAAGAAATGACTTGCTTTGATTTAGAAGGGAATAATTTATGCGACTTGGTTTTATCTGGAACATCTTAGTTCCTTTAAGAGGATATTCCAAGTCAATATTTGTGCCTGTGGTCACATATTAGGAATCTACATTCCCTTTGTTTATTTTTTATCTAACTTCTGCGTTTTAACTGATGCTTATAAATGATACACTTTTACATAGAACTGCATTACAATGAGTAATAATAGTGTTGATAAAAATGCATTTATTTACCTTCAGTATGTAATTTAAAACCAGTCCTGTACATATTATGGGATTCAAGAAAATGTTTTTAGGACATAAAGAAGTACTTTCCTATACATGCATAATCCTTAAAACTGCAAAAAGGGATACGATTTAATATGTTAGCTAAAAACTTTGCATGTTTATTTCAGATAGAAATGTATATATAAGGATAGGATGGATTTCAGACTATAGTTTGAAAGAAAGTAATAGTGAAAATGAATTTCATGCCAGTAGTCGCTTTAAAAACTAGATTTAGCAGCAGTCACATTAGCTTAGATAATGGGAGAATTTTTCTTCATTGAAAATGCTCTGTGTCGCTTAAGAAGAACTTACTGAGGCAGCCTGCCATCTAGCTTTTTCACAGAAAAACAGGCTTACAGACTGCAGATGAGAGAGTCTGGAGCAGAGACAGTTTTAACTTAGCCATTCCTAATTTATCTCAAGCATATTCAATTCATCTTCACTGCTCTATGCACACAGGAACACCAGATTGTCGTCCCTAGGGAACAGAATGCAACCGGAGATCTAGAGAGCTGTCACATTCCAAGAAATATTTAAATTGTGCTGATTTTCTTCTGGAGAACTGAGCCCAGGGAATGAAACTCTCCATCAAGTCCTAGCTTTGCGGGCAATAGATCAGAGGATATTGCCAGTTTTCTAATGGATTATTGTTATCGGGCAGGTTTTCTCTGAAGGTACGTAGTTATTTTCTCAATTCATTACCCTTTCTCTATTTATCAGGTAATGATCTAATGAGCTGGGGAGCCAAATCTGTAAGAAAGAGAAAGATCTTAAATAGTCAGTATTGACTAAAGAATGACACTTTATTGTTGCATGTTTATAGGTGAATTATCTGATTCGTTTACTTGAGACTATTAGGGTATAGTTTGAATTGCATTATCAGCAAAAATAAGCAAAAACAAAACCAAACCGTGCTGCCAGCTGCATTATCATAAGTTCATATTAATTCTCTTGAGGATTTTCTTTTGTACCTGAAATATATAATGAAGGGAAATACAGACTTTGAAAACTTACTTAAGCTTATATGTGTTTTATTCTTTTTACATAATATTTTCTCTGTATATTATCTGGTACCAAACTTCATCTTAGATCTTATTAATTTTGGTGTCACTGATGCTTATGACATTTGAATGTATGAGTGACAGAAGTATTTAATGAAACTCTGCTAACAGTATTCATGAGAATATTATGTCAGTGTACTTTGTTGGCTTTGCAGCACTTTATATTTGAGTTTGGAAGCATCATACTAACATAAATTGTTGTAGTTTTAGTTAAATGCACATACTATAAAGATTTATTACCCAACTTTATTCTGTGAAATGGAGACCTCAGTACATCTGTAGAAAACATGAAACTAGCACAGCCAATTTTTAAAAGCTGACAAAGTTCTGAATATTAATTAAACCAATAAACCTAGAGAAAGCCTTATCCTAAACTAGAATTGATCTTGTACCTGTGATATATCAAAACATGAATGGATGACTATTGTGCGTGTTTCCTGAAAGTTAAAGATGTGTTTGTAGGGGGGTGTTCTGTATCAGAGTGGGAGTGTAGGACAGACTGTTGGCACATAGTAACGATAGTGAGTTTATGAAAACAGAAGAATTATTTTAAAATATGCTATGAGGGCTTCTGATGCCTCTAAATAGTTTGTCCTTGTGTGCATTCACTCAGTGAAACCTACTATGAATTGATATGTTTTCATGTCAGAAATGACTATTAGGCTAGGTAGAGTAGCCAGTGGGTGTGATCTGGAGCATAGTGTCTCTGCTGCCGTATTTGGCTTGTGACACAGACTTTGTTATCGGGCAGGTTTTCTCTGAAGGTACGTAGTTATTTTCTCAATTCATTACCCTTTCTCTATTTATCAGGTAATGATCTAATGAGCTGGGGAGCCAAATCTGTAAGAAAGAGAAAGATCTTAAATAGTCAGTATTGACTAAAGAATGACACTTTATTGTTGCATGTTTATAGGTGAATTATCTGATTCGTTTACTTGAGACTATTAGGGTATAGTTTGAATTGCATTATCAGCAAAAATAAGCAAAAACAAAACCAAACCGTGCTGCCAGCTGCATTATCATAAGTTCATATTAATTCTCTTGAGGATTTTCTTTTGTACCTGAAATATATAATGAAGGGAAATACAGACTTTGAAAACTTACTTAAGCTTATATGTGTTTTATTCTTTTTACATAATATTTTCTCTGTATATTATCTGGTACCAAACTTCATCTTAGATCTTATTAATTTTGGTGTCACTGATGCTTATGACATTTGAATGTATGAGTGACAGAAGTATTTAATGAAACTCTGCTAACAGTATTCATGAGAATATTATGTCAGTGTACTTTGTTGGCTTTGCAGCACTTTATATTTGAGTTTGGAAGCATCATACTAACATAAATTGTTGTAGTTTTAGTTAAATGCACATACTATAAAGATTTATTACCCAACTTTATTCTGTGAAATGGAGACCTCAGTACATCTGTAGAAAACATGAAACTAGCACAGCCAATTTTTAAAAGCTGACAAAGTTCTGAATATTAATTAAACCAATAAACCTAGAGAAAGCCTTATCCTAAACTAGAATTGATCTTGTACCTGTGATATATCAAAACATGAATGGATGACTATTGTGCGTGTTTCCTGAAAGTTAAAGATGTGTTTGTAGGGGGGTGTTCTGTATCAGAGTGGGAGTGTAGGACAGACTGTTGGCACATAGTAACGATAGTGAGTTTATGAAAACAGAAGAATTATTTTAAAATATGCTATGAGGGCTTCTGATGCCTCTAAATAGTTTGTCCTTGTGTGCATTCACTCAGTGAAACCTACTATGAATTGATATGTTTTCATGTCAGAAATGACTATTAGGCTAGGTAGAGTAGCCAGTGGGTGTGATCTGGAGCATAGTGTCTCTGCTGCCGTATTTGGCTTGTGACACAGACTTTGTGGACCCATCAATGGGTTAATCACAGGCTTGAGAAAGGAAATGGTGGCTGCGCTTCAGGAAAGCACTTGTTAAATGTGTTCTAATTTCTTTGTAGCATTCAAGAGACTATTAGAAGAATAAAGGAGACAGAGAAGGACTGAGTCACCCAAATACTAACTTTAAGTGGATTCTGTCTTATCCACAGAGGGATTGTAAAAAGCCAAAAGTGGAAAAGAAGGAGAATAGAGTTCTCAAAGAGTATTTTTCAGTGCTTCTTTTTCATGACTCTTACAAGAATTGAGGAATAAAGACTTCAATTAAGGTTTCCCTATAGATTCCTCCATTTTACAAGTTTTTTTTCTCTTTTATGGAACATTTTGCCTCCACTCATTTAAAAAAAAAAGAAGTGAGCTTGCTCCCAGCTTGATTTCTGCCCAAGAGCTTGTAACTCTAATTTAAATCTCCAGAAGGGCGCTCTCTGAAACTGCATACACTCCTGAGAGTCTCGGTGCATTATTCAGTGAGTTATATATGCCAAAGGATAAAGTAATTTAACATCCCTTTTTAATTATTATTACAATTAGCTCTTCTGAAAATCTCAAACTATGTGCAAAAGAGGGCACAAGCAGGAAAAAAAATAAATAACTTAAGGGAATATGTTTTAGGTTTTTTCAGAGTAAGGTAATACCAATAGACAATGGAATATATTCACTTCATGTTTGGATCTGGGGAAGAAATGACAGCAGTTTAGAAATATAGAATTTAATTTACATTTTAGATGTTGGATAAATAGAACAAATATGAAAATTAGGAGGCATAGTTTCAGTTTTCAGATTGCAATAAAATCTTTTTATGGCTCTAACTTCATGTTAACTTTTTTTTATCACAACACATTAGTACCTCTTACCTCCCTACAGGGTTCATTCACTTACCCTGTTATCTGAATCTGCTCTGCTTCCAGCTCTAGTATTAAAACTTGTTTTCCTTCATCTAATAGTGTGTTCACTGTGAAATAGATTACCATAATTTCATTTTATTATCTGTTGTTAAATATTTAATATTTATTGAGTGCCCATGGTATGTTTGGTGCTTAAAAGCAATATGTACAAAGAAAATACATACTGGTATTTCTCCCAAATGAGCCAGTTTATAAATATTTCAAAATTTCTAATTGGTGCCCACAGAGGAAGCCAATTAAGTCTGACTGTTTAGTAGCTATTTCTGTGCATGCAAGCCATGAACAACCCTATATTCAGTCAATAATTGGCATTCAACTTTACTGAAGATTCCATACTACTCATCCAGATGTTTTCAAATGCTCCCTTAACCCCGTTTTAAATGTCAAATGGTCATTTCAAACAGAACACTGGATTGTGAGGAAGACAAACTAGGTTTAAATCTGTTAAGCAAGTTTGTATAGGTAAATGATATCCTCCATACTTCTATCTCATAAGTGGAGTAATAGTGATAATGGTACCTACCTATTAGATTCTTGTGGGTAGTAAAGATCAGGCACATTAGCAAACAAACACATAGTTTGTCCACAACATATGCTTGACAAGCCTTACCTGTCTTGAACACATTTTATCATAGTTCCACATACAGAATGTTCCATTTGAAATCACCTTGACTCTTTCTTCAATGATGTGTGTGTATACATGTGTACATGTTGTATACATGTGTACATGTTGTTTCAGAGTAAAAAATGCATTAATTATGTACTTATTATTTGACAGTAATCTACTGTATAGGATGACTAAAGCAAGATTACTAAATTCAAGATTACTTTGAGACTTTCCATGACTTTCAAATAGCTAAATTATCAACCATAACTTACCAGAGAAAGTAGAACTGTATTTCATTTTCCCAATTTTCCCTTCTCTTAAAGGATGTGGAAATAGAAGACAAAACAGTAAATCCTCTTGCTAATTATAATGTGCCATTGCTTCTTCATTTGCATTTTATTTTGCTACAATGACTTGTCTAGTGAAATGGTCTCCAATTCCAATTGCATAGGGCAGTTCTAGCATACAAATCCAGCCTTCAAGGAACAAAGCAAATATATGAAAACAAAAAAATTTTAAAATAACACATTAGTACCTCTTACCTCCCTACAGGGTTCATTCACTTACCCTGTTATCTGAATCTGCTCTGCTTCCAGCTCTAGTATTAAAACTTGTTTTCCTTCATCTAATAGTGTGTTCACTGTGAAATAGATTACCATAATTTCATTTTATTATCTGTTGTTAAATATTTAATATTTATTGAGTGCCCATGGTATGTTTGGTGCTTAAAAGCAATATGTACAAAGAAAATACATACTGGTATTTCTCCCAAATGAGCCAGTTTATAAATATTTCAAAATTTCTAATTGGTGCCCACAGAGGAAGCCAATTAAGTCTGACTGTTTAGTAGCTATTTCTGTGCATGCAAGCCATGAACAACCCTATATTCAGTCAATAATTGGCATTCAACTTTACTGAAGATTCCATACTACTCATCCAGATGTTTTCAAATGCTCCCTTAACCCCGTTTTAAATGTCAAATGGTCATTTCAAACAGAACACTGGATTGTGAGGAAGACAAACTAGGTTTAAATCTGTTAAGCAAGTTTGTATAGGTAAATGATATCCTCCATACTTCTATCTCATAAGTGGAGTAATAGTGATAATGGTACCTACCTATTAGATTCTTGTGGGTAGTAAAGATCAGGCACATTAGCAAACAAACACATAGTTTGTCCACAACATATGCTTGACAAGCCTTACCTGTCTTGAACACATTTTATCATAGTTCCACATACAGAATGTTCCATTTGAAATCACCTTGACTCTTTCTTCAATGATGTGTGTGTATACATGTGTACATGTTGTATACATGTGTACATGTTGTTTCAGAGTAAAAAAAATGCATTAATTATGTACTTATTATTTGACAGTAATCTACTGTATAGGATGACTAAAGCAAGATTACTAAATTCAAGATTACTTTGAGACTTTCCATGACTTTCAAATAGCTAAATTATCAACCATAACTTACCAGAGAAAGTAGAACTGTATTTCATTTTCCCAATTTTCCCTTCTCTTAAAGGATGTGGAAATAGAAGACAAAACAGTAAATCCTCTTGCTAATTATAATGTGCCATTGCTTCTTCATTTGCATTTTATTTTGCTACAATGACTTGTCTAGTGAAATGGTCTCCAATTCCAATTGCATAGGGCAGTTCTAGCATACAAATCCAGCCTTCAAGGAACAAAGCAAATATATGAAAACATATATTAAAATAAAAGAGGGCTTTTGCTTTGAAAAAATGCTGAATATTATTTTTAATGAGAGTGAAACTGTCAAATGGGAATGTTAAATCCAACCAGATATTGACCTTAACTGTGAATCTGAAACTTTACAAAAATAGCATGCAAATCCAAGCTAGAAGATGCTTTCTTTAGGTGACAAGACTGCTAAAAAATACTGAATCTGAATTTCTCAGATACATTTCATACTGAGTTAAGCAGATACAGAAAGCCTACTTTATATAGGGGTAGAAATTAACCATAATATAAGTTGATCCTATATATCTGTATATATATCTGCATTTGTAATAGAATTTGAAACTAGATGTACAAAGATCTATATAAAGGGGAACCACCAAGTAATTATTTTGAAAGTGCATGACAGGAAACTATCTTGCCCATTCTAACTAGATCAAAATGTGGACACAAAAGCAAGTACCTGCTCAAAACCTGTTCTTTCTTCTTTTTTTTTTTTCTTGGTCAGTGTCTGTTGTCACTGCCAATCCTGTTTTACATTTGTGAATTTGCTTACTTCATCAATAAGGAGAAGGTGAGGATTTTTGGTATCGGACTTCATTTTCTAAAAGATCGTTGAAATTCTTGTTCTATTGTATTTTGACCTCAACTTTGGATATTTTGCCCCAATACTTAAAGGAAAATAGAATTTTTATTCTAATTTTAACCCAGTTTTCTAATTTGTACATATGTGTGAGAATAATAACACTAGTCATATGGTGGTGTGGAACACATGACTAAATGGGATAAAATACTATTACAGGGGCTTATTCATATGGGTAGAGTTAATCCTCAAATAACACAGGTTTGAACTACATAGGCCCACTTATATGCAGATTTTTTTCAATAGTAAAAACTACAGTACTACATGATCCATGGTTTGATAAATCCAAGAAAGTGGAACCAAGGATATGAAGGAAACTTCCTGCATAAATATGAAAGGTTTAACTGTAAGTTATATGCAGAGTTTTGATTGCTTTGAGGATTGGTGTCCTTAACTCCCAAGTTATCCAAGAGTCAACTATGCTAATAAGTGGTATTAAGTATTATTTTTTTTTCTTCTGACATCACCATCTCTAGACTCATTCCTGACATTAGGTTTCCAGTTATTCAGTTTGATTGTCAAACCTTCTTTGGCAGAGGGGTCCCAAATTTATGTTCACCTACATATTTCTGCTATCTCTGACTTCCTCGAAGTTAATATTCTTGTTTACTAAGCCCTCTGCCTTTTGCCTAACCTTAGACAGCTTAGCCACAGTCTCTTGAGACATTTTTCTCTCAGTAAATTCTTAAGCTTAGTAATTCTCGCCTTATGTCTATTGTGTATCGAGAAGTAAATAGGAAAGGAGACACAAAGAAAATACTGGTTAACTTGTGGCAGATATAACTTCTCAGGCAGAACCTTTCTTCTATGAAAGGTGTACCAATAAGAATTATGAACTGAATTGTCTCTCCCTAAAATTCACATGCCTGGGCACTAACTCTTAATACTTTGGAATGTGACTATATTTGGAAATAGGAATTTTAGAGAGACAATTATGCTAAATTAAGAGCATTAGGGTGATTCCTAATCCAATATAACTAGTCTTCCTATAAGAAGAGTAAATTTAGACACAGATCCATTGAAACACACTGGGAAAAGATGACCATCTGCGTCCCAAGGAGAGAAGCCCCAAAAGAAATTAACCCCCCTGACACTTGATCTCAACTTCTGTCCTTTAGAATTGAAAAGAAAAACAGCTCCTTTACCACCCAGTCTATGGTATATGGTATTTTGTTATGGCAACTCAAGCAAATTAATACAGTTAAACATTTTAGAATTTGTGGGCCTCATGAAGTTCCTGTCACAGGTTCTTTCTTTTCCTCCCTCCTTCTCTTTCTTCACCCTTTAAAAATGTAATACACACACACACACACACACACACAGAAAACCAATAAAACAAATGTTTTTAGGGCCCACATTTGTCCTTAAGTATAATCATCTAGTCTTGTTCTAGAACACACAGATCTTTCAAAGTCTTCCAAAGTTTGGGCAAAATATAGTTCCAAACATCCACATTCTAGTATGCAATAATTTACTTTATAGATGGTATCACTGGTTTTTAGCCTAAAAATATAACTTATCCTTTTTCTTCTGCTAAAATTCATCCAAATACATCTGTTTAATGTAGAACATTTTGATTAGAGTGTTATGCCTTCATCCTGAAAATACCTTTTCAAGTCCTAATGCTAGAACATCATCTGAAAAAATATATAATAATAATAGCTGTTTGTATTTCTTGAGTACATCTGTATGAGCTAAAGATATTCTAAATACTTAACATGCATTTTCTCTTATGAATCCTACCAACAATGTTTCAAGTAGCTGGTGTTATAATCATTTTACTAAGAAGAAAATTAGAGCATAGAGAGATGAAATGACTGCCCATAGATATTTAGTATACTTAGATGACTTGTACAGGTTTGGATATAGGATCTCTGGCCCAGAGTCTATCATGTAATTACTTGACCATAATGGCTCTCAGATCATGACAGAGTTTCATGTTTACTTTAGAAACAGCTGTGAAAATGTTGGAAAAGTATAATATATATCTCAAGTTGCAATTCAGGTGAAAGTGATGGGGAATTATACAGTGCTTATTTCAATCCTACATTTTATGTGCATGATGTAGGTATGATAGTTCCCTAGTTAATTATGTAATTTCTGTATATCTTTTCTTATAGAGAATATGGTTTAGGACTTTCTTTTTTTCTCCTTAAAATATACAGTGAGAGAGTAAGGATAAAGAAGATACTTTTATTGTTGAAAATCTACAGAACAAAATGTACAATTTTGAAACTCACAGGAACTTCAAATTTAATTTCACATGAAAATATGTTAATACATATTTAATAATCCCTGTTTTATAGGGAAATCCATGAAAAACTGAACTGACAATTGGTATAAATATTCCATTATTTGTAGTCATTTTAACAGTATCAATGGGTAGTAGATTTGAATATGTTTGTACAAGAACCTGTTTGAGTGAAAACTTTGCCAGGTGGCAATTCTGCTTTAATTCCATGAAGCATATGTTGTGTATTGTGTGAATATCTAGGTTGTCCTTTTTAATTTCATCAATACATGTGATATGCCTTCAGTACTTGTGTAGAACTGAATTGTATTTTCTAGCCAAATTTGAATTGGTAGAACATCTTTGAAAGGAAAAATAGGCCAGCACTCCCTTGTGTTGTAAGTACAGCTGACCTACTTCATAAATTATTCTTCTGTCACCTCATTTGCCCAACTGAATCCTTGTTGTCAGTGTTGTCTTCCTAATAAAGAAATATAATCATCATAAAGTGGAAGGTTGTTAATCATCTGCCAAAGTCCATCAATGTAAGAAAACAGTGATTTCCAGCTTTTAATTATAATTTCTAATAATTAAAATATGTTTATGTACATGAAGAACATTACTGTCTTAGAATTTATTATAGTGGACCCTGTTATTTTAGGCTATGATAGATTCCTAGGTATTGTAGAGCAAAACTAAAGTAAAATTTATTTACATATTTTCATTGGGACCAGTGGGCATTCTATTGTTTTGGAATTATTTTTTTAAATATGAATTTAGTCTCTCTAAAAATGGTTGTATTTATCTTTAAGAAGTATGTGAGTAGGCATGTAAATGCATGTATTAAGATATCTGTTTGCATGTCTGTGAGTGTCATGGGTGTCTGCGATTTCATTTACAAGAACTACCCAGAGAAGACTTTATTTTATTTTATTTTAAATTTAATTTAATTTTATTTTTTACAGGGTTTTGTTGTTTAATGCCACACATTGACCTGAATCTGCCATAGATATGCATAGATCTTTAGTTCATAGGCGAGTTACTGAGAAGCATCTTCTCACTAGTAATACATAGGAATTAGAAATAATTTAATTCACTGAAATACATAGGAATTAGAACAATAAATACCACTCTGGGTTATCTTGCAGCTCTTTACCACCTTCCTTTTACTTAATGTTATTCCTTAACAAAATAATTCATATGTAAGAAAATGTTATACCTGGGATATATTTTCTCCCTTGGATTATCCTTGTGAAGTCAAAATTGGGAATATTCTAGGAAAAAGAAATCTTTAGAAAAATTGGTAGAATTTATCTGAAAGAATGAAGATTAACATTAAGTATTTCTAGATTGTTAAGTGGGAGTAGAGGTGGACTCTATCTTGAGAATAATGTTGGGGACTGAGATATACATAATATGAATTATTTGATTAGTTTAAATTATTATGTATTCTCATTTGATAATGAGAGCAGTCATATTTCTCATTAAAGTATTGTTTTCATTCCATTTTTATTATGTATTCTCATTTGATAATGAGAACAGTCATATTTGTCAGATTATTATTTAATAACTATCTCCAAACTTTGGAAAATACCCACATAAACCACAGGGTAGACTAAATCTGCCCTAAAGGAAAATAATCTTAATTTACGCATATGTATATTAGACAGAATCATAGATACACATACCTACAAACCAATTCAAACAGTCCATCCAACAGATAGGCAAATAGGAACAGGCTGACTGACAAAGACATGTAGAGACAGACTGACAGATAGGAACTTACAATGAGACAGATGGTAGACCGATATACCAGGACAGACAAACTGATAGCCAGCGGCAAACCTATCATAGAGGTATGGATAAATAGACAGGAAGATAAGCACAGACAGATGGATATAGACACAGTGATAGTGAATAGACAAGAAGAGTCTGAGGCTCAGACCACTGAAAGGCATAAATGTAAACATAGATGTGTGTGTATATGCATACACTATACACTAAAATGTTGCCTTATATGTTCATGAGGCAATTCAGGAATAAGCCATGTTTATTGCTTTTTAAAGGGTATTTTCAAAGTATATTCATCTATAGATTTTTTCCCACTACACAGATGAACCATAGATACATCTGTAAACATGCTTTGTCACTCTCTTTGTCTGATATTTCTGTCCTTGGATAAGAGAAACAAAATAGTCAAGTTATTGTGTTTGCTATTGAAAGGTTACCTTAGGCTCTTTCAAGCTCTGTAATATAACAGACAAGTCAGAATTCAGACAAGAAAATGTTCAGTTTTCTTTCTCCAGGAGAAGTGACAACAATTAGAACAAACAAACAAAAGAGCAAAAGCACTTGTGCCTCAAAAACATTATTAATGTCAATCAATTATTATAACCTCAGTCTTTTGCTGTGGGTCGCTGAAATTACTTCTAAATTATAAATGCACTTCATGATTTTTGCAGCAGTAAAGTTGAGAAAAGCAAGGGAAAATGCTCTCATGATTGTGTGGGATCTTAACGGCTTGAATGGACATATATCAAACTTTTGAAAGCTTGTGGAAAGTTTTGATTATTGCATTATATTTAGCTGTTAATTTATTTGAAATGACAGTCAAGTTTTCATAATTTTTCAGAATTGTAAACGTGTTTAAAGAATGGCAAAGTTTATTTATATAGGAGCTTCTTTTAGAGGTTTGGAAGGATATATAGACTATATATTCAAATGAATTTGTTAGATTATTATCATCAAATAAAAGCTTTTCATGTAGTAGCTTGCTGGTACTTGCAAACATCCTTTAGTTTCAGAGGTAGGTGGGCATAATCAGCCATCTTAAAACTTTAAATAATCTTTTATTATATTTTAAAATTATTATTGTATGTTGCATCTGGTATTTTAAAATTAGTAGGAAAGAAATTGACATTGGTGTTTTCCTATAAGGCTATGTTGGGGAGCAGAAGTATTTTCCTTTTAATTTTAATCTCTGAATAGCACACATAGCTATGTATATATATATATTTTTTTTTTTTTTCTGAAAGGAAGGAACATTTATTAATATGTGGCAAGGAAGCATCGCTGCCAGTACAGCAGTCCAGCTTAAGGGAGAATGTGGCAGACACTATGAGAACAGCGGGCTCACAGCGGGCCGGCTCAAGGGAGAGCCGACCCAACACATAGCTTTATTATAAAGCATCCCTTTTAAGCATCTTCAAAGATATTCATCTATAGTCCAAAGATCTATTGTGCTTTGTCACTCTCTTTGTCTGATATTTCTGTCCTTGGATAAGAGAAACAAAATAGTCAAGTTATTGTGTTTGCTATTGAAAGGTTACCTTAGGCTCTTTCAAGCTCTGTAATATAACAGACAAGTCAGAATTCAGACAAGAAAATGTTCAGTTTTCTTTCTCCAGGAGAAGTGACAACAATTAGAACAAACAAACAAAAGAGCAAAAGCACTTGTGCCTCAAAAACATTATTAATGTCAATCAATTATTATAACCTCAGTCTTTTGCTGTGGGTCGCTGAAATTACTTCTAAATTATAAATGCACTTCATGATTTTTGCAGCAGTAAAGTTGAGAAAAGCAAGGGAAAATGCTCTCATGATTGTGTGGGATCTTAACGGCTTGAATGGACATATATCAAACTTTTGAAAGCTTGTGGAAAGTTTTGATTATTGCATTATATTTAGCTGTTAATTTATTTGAAATGACAGTCAAGTTTTCATAATTTTTCAGAATTGTAAACGTGTTTAAAGAATGGCAAAGTTTATTTATATAGGAGCTTCTTTTAGAGGTTTGGAAGGATATATAGACTATATATTCAAATGAATTTGTTAGATTATTATCATCAAATAAAAGCTTTTCATGTAGTAGCTTGCTGGTACTTGCAAACATCCTTTAGTTTCAGAGGTAGGTGGGCATAATCAGCCATCTTAAAACTTTAAATAATCTTTTATTATATTTTAAAATTATTATTGTATGTTGCATCTGGTATTTTAAAAATTAGTAGAAAAGAAATTGACATTGGTGTTTTCCTATAAGGCTATGTTGGGGAGCAGAAGTATTTTCCTTTTAATTTTAATCTCTGAATAGCACACATAGCTATGTATATATATATATTTTTTTTTTTTTTCTGAAAGGAAGGAACATTTATTAATATGTGGCAAGGAAGCATCGCTGCCAGTACAGCAGTCCAGCTTAAGGGAGAATGTGGCAGACACTATGAGAACAGCGGGCCTCACAGCGGGCCGGCTCAAGGGAGAGCCGACCCAACACATAGCTTTATTATAAAGCATCCCTTTTAAGCATCTTCATTGAAGTGTAATTTATATACCATAAAAAGTAGTCAGTTTTGTGTGTCTGGTGTGGGTACTTTCTGCACATTTACTGTTTGTGCAGCTATCACAACAATCCAGTTTTAGAACATTTCCATCACTATGAACAGAAATCTCAGGTGTACTTAGATTCACTCTCTTTCCTTACTCCAGCCCACAGCAACCTCAGATCTACTTTCTGTCTCTATATTAGCTTCTTATGGACATTTCCTATATATGGAATCAGGCAATACATTGTCTTCTGTGTCTAGCTTCTTTCACTTAGCCTTCTGTGTTTGAGGTTCACCCCGTTGCAGCTCTTTTTCATTGTCAAATAAAAGCTTTCTCTTTGAGCAGACCAAAATTTTGTTTATTTATTAACTGGGCAATATGTATACGGATTGTTTCTGTGGTTAGTTTTTGGAGTTATTCACTCTCAATGAGTAGAGATTGTGTTTATTTTTGTAGATTCTCTATTCATAGTGTAGATGCGGGCTTGGAAACTAAAGATCAGTTTAATTCAGTCTGTGTTGAGGTTTACAGGACTCCTTTTCTAAATATCGTGGATGAAGCAAAACTAATTAAAAAAAAAAGAGTTTGTATGTAAAAGTGTATTTAGGCAGTGCATAATGGTAGAGTCTCACCCAAAAAGCCTAGGGTACTTGTTTTAGATTACATAATCTTATTTTCTTGCTTTATATATAATATATATGCATACTTAAATATTTATAGCAATATAAATGACACATACAGACTAATTTTTAATTATATTGCTTGTTATATTCCTATTGAAGATAGAAAAAAGTTTTTGTAAGTTTTAGTGTTTTCTAATTGAATAAAGTATTAAAATTTAAAGTCTATAAAGCTGTATTGAACACTTTAGTTGGTAACATATTTTCCATTTAAAGTGCCTTTTATCTATTTCTAGAATTTTTTAATGCTTAATCTTGACTACAATGAATCATTACATGAGAGCTGTTTAGGTTTTGATATTCAGAGTTTGCTAACTTAATGGAAAGAGGTTCAATACCAATTTACAAATCATATGGCTAACTGAGGCCACCTTTGAGTTAGCCTGGTTATATCTGTGGTTCTTGTTATTCTCTGAATTTATGGATGTTCCAGACAGCTTGTAAGCCCTTCTAGGAAGCTTATACTCCATGATGATCTTTCTAACTCATTTATTTGTGACTAATTGACATGGGACCCTGTCTTTATTTTGACATAGGTAACTTGGATATGAAGCAAAATTTATTTGACATTAAATTGGTTTTATTTTTGCTACTCACAGTGAGTCAGAAAATCAAACATATGGTCTACTGCAACACTTTCTATTAGTTTAAATGAGTGGTATGCACATTATCCGAAGATACTTTTCTGTTGTTCATATTTTAAGTATATAGGTTCACCGTTGCAGTCTTTTCATTGTCAAATAAAAGCTTTCTCTTTGAGCAGACCAAAATTTTGTTTATTTATTAACTGGGCAATATGTATACGGATTGTTTCTGTGGTTAGTTTTTGGAGTTATTCACTCTCAATGAGTAGAGATTGTGTTTATTTTTGTAGATTCTCTATTCATAGTGTAGATGCGGGCTTGGAAACTAAAGATCAGTTTAATTCAGTCTGTGTTGAGGTTTACAGGACTCCTTTTCTAAATATCGTGGATGAAGCAAAACTAATTAAAAAAAGAGTTTGTATGTAAAAGTGTATTTAGGCAGTGCATAATGGTAGAGTCTCACCCAAAAAGCCTAGGGTACTTGTTTTAGATTACATAATCTTATTTTCTTGCTTTATATATAATATATATGCATACTTAAATATTTATAGCAATATAAATGACACATACAGACTAATTTTTAATTATATTGCTTGTTATATTCCTATTGAAGATAGAAAAAAGTTTTTGTAAGTTTTAGTGTTTTCTAATTGAATAAAGTATTAAAATTTAAAGTCTATAAAGCTGTATTGAACACTTTAGTTGGTAACATATTTTCCATTTAAAGTGCCTTTTATCTATTTCTAGAATTTTTTAATGCTTAATCTTGACTACAATGAATCATTACATGAGAGCTGTTTAGGTTTTGATATTCAGAGTTTGCTAACTTAATGGAAAGAGGTTCAATACCAATTTACAAATCATATGGCTAACTGAGGCCACCTTTGAGTTAGCCTGGTTATATCTGTGGTTCTTGTTATTCTCTGAATTTATGGATGTTCCAGACAGCTTGTAAGCCCTTCTAGGAAGCTTATACTCCATGATGATCTTTCTAACTCATTTATTTGTGACTAATTGACATGGGACCCTGTCTTTATTTTGACATAGGTAACTTGGATATGAAGCAAAATTTATTTGACATTAAATTGGTTTTATTTTTGCTACTCACAGTGAGTCAGAAAATCAAACATATGGTCTACTGCAACACTTTCTATTAGTTTAAATGAGTGGTATGCACATTATCCGAAGATACTTTTCTGTTGTTCATATTTTAAGTATATAGTCCTCTAAAATGTATTGTTTGTCTTCATATTTTTATTCTGTACTTGCTCAGATTGGATGGTTTCATACTATCAACTTCATCTAAGTCTACTAGAACTTTAGTCATGGCTTCTTTCCTTAGATTCTGACATGTTAGTTTAAGATTCAATTTCTGAGAAATTAATACTTACATTAAACTCTGTAAAATATTTATTCAACAAAATATAAAGCAAAAATAGTACATTTGTTACTTAAGAGAATACAAATATTTTCCTGTTTATAAGGTTTTGGATCACGTCTCTGATTGTACCATGGGCTTCTCAGGTGTCATAGTGGTAAAAAATTTGCCTGCCAGTGCAGGAAACACATGAGTTGCAGGCTCAATCCCTGGGTCAGGAAGATCTCTTGGAGTAGGAAATGGCAACCCACTCCAGTACTCTTTCCTGAAAAATCCTATGGACAGAAGAGCCTGACAGTGTACAGTCCATGAGGTTGCAAGGAGTTGGGCATGACTGAGCAACTAAGCCCATGATTGCACCACAAACACAGACTTTGGATCTAATTAAATGCTGTTTCAATTATTATTCTCCTAGATACTATAGGTACAACTTAGGCTGTTTCTGCTGTCAAAACAGACCATGGAGAAGGAAATGGCAACCCACTCCAGTGTTCTTGCCTAGAAAATCCTGTGGACAGAGGCACTTGGCAAGCTACAGTCCATGGGGTCGCAAAAACTGAGCGACTGACACTGAGTGACTCGTGGGTCCTTATAAAGATCAGTGGTAATTAGCACAGAAGTTACCTGGAGACTCATTAGCTCTTATGGACAGATTCACTGATTCAGAAATATATTCATGTACCTTTCCATCTTTCCCTGGGCCTTGAATCCCAAGAATCCATAAAGAATTGGTTCTAATACCCCTAAAGTGAAAAAAATAAACAATAACAGCCCAGGCTTTAGTTGGATCAGTTGAAATGAGTGGTATGCACATTATCCGAAGATACTTTTCTGTTGTTCATATTTTAAGTATATAGTCCTCTAAAATGTATTGTTTGTCTTCATATTTTTATTCTGTACTTGCTCAGATTGGATGGTTTCATACTATCAACTTCATCTAAGTCTACTAGAACTTTAGTCATGGCTTCTTTCCTTAGATTCTGACATGTTAGTTTAAGATTCAATTTCTGAGAAATTAATACTTACATTAAACTCTGTAAAATATTTATTCAACAAAATATAAAGCAAAATAGTACATTTGTTACTTAAGAGAATACAAATATTTTCCTGTTTATAAGGTTTTGGATCACGTCTCTGATTGTACCATGGGCTTCTCAGGTGTCATAGTGGTAAAAAATTTGCCTGCCAGTGCAGGAAACACATGAGTTGCAGGCTCAATCCCTGGGTCAGGAAGATCTCTTGGAGTAGGAAATGGCAACCCACTCCAGTACTCTTTCCTGAAAAATCCTATGGACAGAAGAGCCTGACAGTGTACAGTCCATGAGGTTGCAAGGAGTTGGGCATGACTGAGCAACTAAGCCCATGATTGCACCACAAACACAGACTTTGGATCTAATTAAATGCTGTTTCAATTATTATTCTCCTAGATACTATAGGTACAACTTAGGCTGTTTCTGCTGTCAAAACAGACCATGGAGAAGGAAATGGCAACCCACTCCAGTGTTCTTGCCTAGAAAATCCTGTGGACAGAGGCACTTGGCAAGCTACAGTCCATGGGGTCGCAAAAACTGAGCGACTGACACTGAGTGACTCGTGGGTCCTTATAAAGATCAGTGGTAATTAGCACAGAAGTTACCTGGAGACTCATTAGCTCTTATGGACAGATTCACTGATTCAGAAATATATTCATGTACCTTTCCATCTTTCCCTGGGCCTTGAATCCCAAGAATCCATAAAGAATTGGTTCTAATACCCCTAAAGTGAAAAAAAAATAAACAATAACAGCCCAGGCTTTAGTTGGATCAGTTGAAAGTGCTCTCGTACTCAAGCAGTTTTCCAATAAGCAAATAATTGTCTTGTATATTTTAATATATAATTATGGAATAATTTAGTTTTATAAATTATATTATTCAGTTTTTCCAATCTATTACAATTTGAACTGCTCTTCTAAGAAAAATTAAGTACGGTATTGCATACCATATTATCTCAATTATCATAGAAATATAGAGGATTCGTAACAGGGATGAATAAAGTTTCTTTGCTTGGCTTTGCAGATTTTATTTTTGAATTGAAATGGTGATTTTTTTCCTTTTCTTTTTACTTTTTATTTTTATAGTTTTGTTGTTTACAGATATGTATATTCCCAGATTAGTCATATGTATATCCCTGGGCCCCTCTCCACCCCTTCCCAGGCCCCCCCTTCCTACCCCTCCAGACCATTGCACCTCACCCCTGCAGGATTCCCTATTCCCACAGTGTAATGACAGTAGCTATCATTTTCACATATGATAGTATAGGTTTCCATGTTACTACCTCTATGCCTCCCACCCACTATTCATTCTCTACAATGTCCATATGTCTGTTCTCTATGTCTGTTTTTCCATTGCTTCACTGCATATGTTATCATTACCATCTTATTAGATTCCATACATATGTGTTAGAATACTATACTTGTCTTTCTCTTTTTGACTTACTTTACTTTTTCTAATAGGTTCTAGATCCATCCACCTCATTAGGGCTGATTCTTCTGCATTTCTTTTTACAGCTGAGAAGTACTCCATTGTATATATGTACTAGAGCTTTTTTATCCATTCATTCATCCATGGACATGTAGGTTGCTTCCATGTTCTAGCTATTGTACAAGAGAGCATGCATTTGAGGTCGCAAAACTGAGCGACTGACACTGAGTGACTCGTGGGTCCTTATAAAGATCAGTGGTAATTAGCACAGAAGTTACCTGGAGACTCATTAGCTCTTATGGACAGATTCACTGATTCAGAAATATATTCATGTACCTTTCCATCTTTCCCTGGGCCTTGAATCCCAAGAATCCATAAAGAATTGGTTCTAATACCCCTAAAGTGAAAAAAAAATAAACAATAACAGCCCAGGCTTTAGTTGGATCAGTTGAAAGTGCTCTCGTACTCAAGCAGTTTTCCAATAAGCAAATAATTGTCTTGTATATTTTAATATATAATTATGGAATAATTTAGTTTTATAAATTATATTATTCAGTTTTTCCAATCTATTACAATTTGAACTGCTCTTCTAAGAAAAATTAAGTACGGTATTGCATACCATATTATCTCAATTATCATAGAAATATAGAGGATTCGTAACAGGGATGAATAAAGTTTCTTTGCTTGGCTTTGCAGATTTTATTTTTGAATTGAAATGGTGATTTTTTTCCTTTTCTTTTTACTTTTTATTTTTATAGTTTTGTTGTTTACAGATATGTATATTCCCAGATTAGTCATATGTATATCCCTGGGCCCCTCTCTCCACCCCCTTCCCAGGCCCCCCCTTCCTACCCCTCCAGACCATTGCACCTCACCCCTGCAGGATTCCCTATTCCCACAGTGTAATGACAGTAGCTATCATTTTCACATATGATAGTATAGGTTTCCATGTTACTACCTCTATGCCTCCCACCCACTATTCATTCTCTACAATGTCCATATGTCTGTTCTCTATGTCTGTTTTTCCATTGCTTCACTGCATATGTTATCATTACCATCTTATTAGATTCCATACATATGTGTTAGAATACTATACTTGTCTTTCTCTTTTTGACTTACTTTACTTTTTCTAATAGGTTCTAGATCCATCCACCTCATTAGGGCTGATTCTTCTGCATTTCTTTTTACAGCTGAGAAGTACTCCATTGTATATATGTACTAGAGCTTTTTTATCCATTCATTCATCCATGGACATGTAGGTTGCTTCCATGTTCTAGCTATTGTACAGAGAGCTGCATTGAACATTGGGGTACAGGTGCCTCTTTCAGTTTTGATTTCATCGGGGTATAAGATTAATAGTGGGATTGCTGGGTCGTATGGTGCTTCTACCTTTAGTTTTTTAAAGAATCTCCATACTGTCTTCCATAGCAGCTGTATCAATTTACCTTCCCACCAGCAATGCAAGAGTGTACTCTTTTCTCCGCACCCTCTCTAGCATTTATTGTCTGTAGATTTTTTGATGATGGCCATTCTGACTGGTGTGAAGTGAGATCTAATTGTATTTTTGATTTGCATTTCTCTAATAATAAGCAAGGCTGAACATCACTTCATGTGCTTTTTGGCCATCTGTATGTCCCCTTTGGTGAGATGTCTCTTTAGGTCTTTTTCCCATTTTTTGATTGGGTTATTCGCTTTTCTGGTGCTGACTTGTCCGAGTTGCTTGTAGATTTTGGAGATTAATTCTTTGTCTGTTATTTCATTTGGTATTACTTTTTCCCATTCTGTGGGCTGTCTGTTCACCTTTTTTGTAGTTTCTTTTGCTGTACAAAAGCTTTTTAGTTTCTTTAGGTCCCACATGTTTATTTTTGTATTTAGTTCTGCTATTCTAGTAGGTGGAAGAATTTTGCTTTGATTGATGTCCTTGAGTGTTTTGCCAATTTTCTCCTCTAAGAGTTTTAGGGTTTCTGGTCTTACATTTAGTTCTTTAATCCATTTTGAGTTTATCTTTGTGTATTTGTCAGGGAATGTTCCAATTTCACTTTTTTGCAGGTGGGTGTCCAACTTTCCCAGCACCATTTGTTGAAGAGGCTGTCCTTATCCTGAAATGGTGATTTTTATTATGCCTTATATTTTAGAATAAATAAACATTGGCTAAAATTATAAAACTACAAAGTTAGCATTTTACTTTGGAAGACCATCCCCCATTCCCACTGTATTTCAGCTTGACTCAGTTGCTTATTTCCAGAAACAAACTAGAAATGTGGTAACAACATTGGCTGATTCTTCTGCATTTCTTTTTACAGCTGAGAAGTACTCCATTGTATATATGTACTAGAGCTTTTTTATCCATTCATTCATCCATGGACATGTAGGTTGCTTCCATGTTCTAGCTATTGTACAGAGAGCTGCATTGAACATTGGGGTACAGGTGCCTCTTTCAGTTTTGATTTCATCGGGGTATAAGATTAATAGTGGGATTGCTGGGTCGTATGGTGCTTCTACCTTTAGTTTTTTAAAGAATCTCCATACTGTCTTCCATAGCAGCTGTATCAATTTACCTTCCCACCAGCAATGCAAGAGTGTACTCTTTTCTCCGCACCCTCTCTAGCATTTATTGTCTGTAGATTTTTTGATGATGGCCATTCTGACTGGTGTGAAGTGAGATCTAATTGTATTTTTGATTTGCATTTCTCTAATAATAAGCAAGGCTGAACATCACTTCATGTGCTTTTTGGCCATCTGTATGTCCCCTTTGGTGAGATGTCTCTTTAGGTCTTTTTCCCATTTTTTGATTGGGTTATTCGCTTTTCTGGTGCTGACTTGTCCGAGTTGCTTGTAGATTTTGGAGATTAATTCTTTGTCTGTTATTTCATTTGGTATTACTTTTTCCCATTCTGTGGGCTGTCTGTTCACCTTTTTTGTAGTTTCTTTTGCTGTACAAAAGCTTTTTAGTTTCTTTAGGTCCCACATGTTTATTTTTGTATTTAGTTCTGCTATTCTAGTAGGTGGAAGAATTTTGCTTTGATTGATGTCCTTGAGTGTTTTGCCAATTTTCTCCTCTAAGAGTTTTAGGGTTTCTGGTCTTACATTTAGTTCTTTAATCCATTTTGAGTTTATCTTTGTGTATTTGTCAGGGAATGTTCCAATTTCACTTTTTTGCAGGTGGGTGTCCAACTTTCCCAGCACCATTTGTTGAAGAGGCTGTCCTTATCCTGAAATGGTGATTTTTATTATGCCTTATATTTTAGAATAAATAAACATTGGCTAAAATTATAAAACTACAAAGTTAGCATTTTACTTTGGAAGACCATCCCCCATTCCCACTGTATTTCAGCTTGACTCAGTTGCTTATTTCCAGAAACAAACTAGAAATGTGGTAACAACATTGGTCTAAGGAGAGCCAAACTCTCACAGGAACTATTCAATCTGACCCATGACCACTACCCACAAAACACTGTTTATGAGGAATTATTTTCATGATGTTCCTTATGTATCCATGGATGAAAAAAATGCAATGAATTTTCTTAGGTAGAAAGACTTTGTCTGTTAGGTTTTACTCTGCAGGCATCAGTTAAACACTACTGTGAAGCCATTATTGAAGGCATGGATATATCAAGAATATTTGGGGTATACTTTTTCAATTTCACTACAGTAAGTAACTTAAATTATAACGTGCCATATGGGAGACATGTAGAATTTTGAGGTTCCTCAATAGCAGCCATTTTTTCTTAAGCTGATCCTGCGCCTTGCATTCCATCAGATAGCTATAGGATATCTGCAACCTCATGGCCTAAATTACAGCAATTAGATTCTCTTTCCCTAGAACCTAGGGTAGAGTTATACAAACTCTAATTAATCTGAATTTGGTTTCTAAACAGGCTAGTCAAGTACAGCACAGACTTTGGGGATGAATCACCCCAATTAGAATAAGAAGATATAGTAATGGTGATAGTGTGGGTAACTTTTCTGGCTAACTTTCTGCTTCTGGATCCTGGAAACCATCAAGTATCTCTGTTTCATTCCAATTGACCTGAAGTAAGCTGTCAGAACTATTGTCAGTCACACTAATCTCCCCATTACTGCAGTCTATTCCTCTCTCATGAAAATATATCGATAGTTATCTTTTGTATTAAACCTCTATCAACTCTCATTTTCTTGTTTCTTTTTTTTTTTTGATTATTTTTTATTTGGGGGGGGGCGGGTTGGGGAGGGAGGGAAGTGGGCGGGCCGCTTCTATTGGTCTTTCATTTATCTGTTTTCATCCATCTTCGTTCTTTGGCCCGTGTGGGCCTCCCATCGTGGTGGCCTCTTGTTGTTGCAGAGCACCGGCTCTGGACGCATGTGCTCCAGAGCTCCGGCTCGGTAATTGGACACATCAGTCCAGCCACTCCGCAGCACGTGGGATCTTCCCAGGCGGGGATCGAACCAGTGCCCCTAGCACTGCAAGGTGGTGTCCTTACCCACTGGACCACCAGGGAAGCCCGTGTTTCTCTTTTTTTAATCGGAAAAGAGATTTGCCATCTCCTCTTCAAGAGGCAAGTTAGTGTCACACTATAGGATGCTAGTAAGAGCTTAGTCTCTGGAGTAAGTGATGATGCATTTGAGACTCATCTCCATCATTTATTAAGACTGTATATAATTTATGTCTTTAAGCACTCAGTGGTCTCTTGCTATGTGTAAGTGTAGATTTTGTGTGTCCATAGGGAGTGAGTTCAAGAATTCTTTCTTGTAAGCCTAAAATGCTTGTTTCCCTTTATTTTTTGCTCTCTCCCTTGCTCCAGTGTAAGCTCTATATGAGGACAGTGTTTTTCTTTTTTTCTTGTTTAATGTTCACATCTAGAACAATGCCTGACATTTATAGAAGTGCTATGAATTGAAGTGAAGTGAAAGTTGCCCAGTGTCTGACTCTTTGCGACCCCTATGGACTGTAGTCTGCCAAGCTTCTCTTCTCCAGGGAAGCTTCCAGACCCAGGGATTCAACCTGGGTCACTTGTATTAAAGGCAGATTTTTTACAGGTTCTTTAGAGGTTTTTACTATATGCTGGAAATAAGAAATGTTACTGGACTTTTTACTGTTTTCTATTGATTAAAATAGCATTCTTTCTGACATACTAGTAGTCAATTAACAACATGCTATTCCAAGGTATTATTCTAAGAATGTTAAAGATGTTTATTTAATTTTAAAACACACCTATTGGTTAATTAGTATAATTATGTTTATTTTACAGATGAAGGAATTGGGGAAAGAGAAACTAAGTACTTCTTATAAGTGATGGAGACTGGTTTAATAGGAACTATGACTCCTAACCAGTTTGATATACATCTGTAGATCTCTCTGTATAGTCAGAATTATTGGTTTAAGTATAGCTTGTCCTTTTCAACTTTTCCTTTTTGCTCACACACGTGGACCGACCTAGACTCTCAGATTTGTTTTCTTTTTCAAATCACATTTCTGCAAAGATCTTTCAAAGTGCAAGATAGTGTCTTCTCTGTCAAAAAATTATCTTCTGTTCCTCTGATGGCTGGGGTTGCTTCTTCTTTTGTTTATTTATTTTGAGTGATCTTCTTTTAAACTGCATTACAGAAGCTGTGTCATGATTACCAGGTTTATAACAGTTTGCTCTTTAACCTGTCAAAGATTTTTTTTTCCTATGATGAGGGTCTTACCCTTATGACCTCACTAAACCTAATTACATCTCAATCTCCATCTTCGAATGCTATCCCATAAGGGGTTAGGGCTTCAACATGTAGATTATACCAAGACATAGTCAGTACACAGCACCTAGCTTTGTCCCACGCAGACATAATAGCTTCAAGAAAGGCAATCAAAGGATCAAAAAATTTTACAAAGAAGTATTCTAAGAGATTCAGTTGTATCTGTTTCTGTGCGTGTGGTATAATTCTATATTAGAAATTATATATAGAGAAATTATGGCTATAGTTTTCCATGAATATTTACATTGTTCACCCTATTTATTACTCATATGATTTATTTCTTTAATTACTTATTTATGCCTATTAGATAAAGCAGTTAAAACTCTTCCCAGTATGAGGTAGCTTCACA
Organism: Tragulus kanchil; assembly: GCA_022376925.1. NCBI lineage: Eukaryota > Metazoa > Chordata > Mammalia > Artiodactyla > Tragulidae > Tragulus > Tragulus kanchil. The sequence continues at coordinate 234,554,654 of JAIOJX010000004.1, read as the reverse complement.
TCAGATACACAAACTCAATACAGAATCTCAGAAAATCTTCAGAGCCTTACAATATCCCATGACCATTCTATAGCCCAAATGTATTTGTAATGGGTTCTAATACTTATATATGTCTATTTTATATCTTCATATCCTGTCCCCGGATATATATATCCTTATACCTAGTGTATAGTCCCTGCCCCTTACTGCCTATAAATAATGATGAATAATGTCTAGATAGATGTGCAGAAATATAAATTGGCAGAGGCACAATAGGAGCACATAGTAAGGACATGTAACTCAACCCGTGGAAACGTGAATTAGAGGAACTTCCTTTTGTAAACAATGGCTGAGCATAGGCCAGCTTCTTTTGAAATAGCAACTCCACTTTTAAAATTTTATCCTATGGAGGTATTGCACAAATATGGAAAGATGTGTGACCAAGTAACTTCATTGTTGTATACAGAAACCTTGGAATCAACCTAAATGTTCACAAGATAGTGTCTTCTCTGTCAAAAAATTATCTTCTGTTCCTCTGATGGCTGGGGTTGCTTCTTCTTTTGTTTATTTATTTTGAGTGATCTTCTTTTAAACTGCATTACAGAAGCTGTGTCATGATTACCAGGTTTATAACAGTTTGCTCTTTAACCTGTCAAAGATTTTTTTTTCCTATGATGAGGGTCTTACCCTTATGACCTCACTAAACCTAATTACATCTCAATCTCCATCTTCGAATGCTATCCCATAAGGGGTTAGGGCTTCAACATGTAGATTATACCAAGACATAGTCAGTACACAGCACCTAGCTTTGTCCCACGCAGACATAATAGCTTCAAGAAAGGCAATCAAAGGATCAAAAAATTTTACAAAGAAGTATTCTAAGAGATTCAGTTGTATCTGTTTCTGTGCGTGTGGTATAATTCTATATTAGAAATTATATATAGAGAAATTATGGCTATAGTTTTCCATGAATATTTACATTGTTCACCCTATTTATTACTCATATGATTTATTTCTTTAATTACTTATTTATGCCTATTAGATAAAGCAGTTAAAACTCTTCCCAGTATGAGGTAGCTTCACATCAGATACACAAACTCAATACAGAATCTCAGAAAATCTTCAGAGCCTTACAATATCCCATGACCATTCTATAGCCCAAATGTATTTGTAATGGGTTCTAATACTTATATATGTCTATTTTATATCTTCATATCCTGTCCCCGGATATATATATCCTTATACCTAGTGTATAGTCCCTGCCCCTTACTGCCTATAAATAATGATGAATAATGTCTAGATAGATGTGCAGAAATATAAATTGGCAGAGGCACAATAGGAGCACATAGTAAGGACATGTAACTCAACCCGTGGAAACGTGAATTAGAGGAACTTCCTTTTGTAAACAATGGCTGAGCATAGGCCAGCTTCTTTTGAAATAGCAACTCCACTTTTAAAATTTTATCCTATGGAGGTATTGCACAAATATGGAAAGATGTGTGACCAAGTAACTTCATTGTTGTATACAGAAACCTTGGAATCAACCTAAATGTTCACAAGCATAATGGAAATTAAGCAAATTATGTGCTTAACATAACTCCCTAATATTCAGTCATTGAATGTAATACTATAAACCTATGTTAATTGAGAAAATGGTTTCAGAATATAGGTGCAGGAAAAATGTCACAGAATAAATGTGAGCTGCCTATTATGTGAAATGGAAACATAATAAAATGTTGCTCCTCTGTGTGGTATCGTTTCTTATTTTCTCTTTTGTTATATTTACATTGTTCAGGTTTTAGTCATTTTGCAAATCTGAAACAGTCAAAATGTATAGAAATAATAGATTTTTTTAAGAAGACACATAATATATTATATATATATATTTTTTAAAGATTTATTTATTTTTGGGTGGGGGTCAGGTTGGGGAGGGAGGGGAGCAGGCGGGCCACTTCTATTGGTCTTTCATTTCTCTATGTTCATCCGTCTTTGTCCTTTGGCTCCTGTGGGCCTCCTATTGCGGTGGCCTCTGTCATTGCAGAGCACTGGCTCTGGGCGCACGCGCTCCAGAGCTCCGGCTTGATAATTGGACACATCAGTCCAGCCGCTCCGCGGCATGTGGGATCTTCCCAGGCCAGGGATCGAACCGGCGCCCCTTGTACTGCAAGGCGGTGTCCTTACCCACTGAACCACCAGGGGAAGCCCGACACATAATATTATCTAACATCTATTCTAGTAACAAAACAGTACTTGACTTTTAAAATCATTGCTGATTATTACAGATAAATTCAATGGAGTAAGACTTTAATTTAGAATTATGATTAATATATTTTAATAATTTATATATATGAGAAAATAATTATTATGGTTCTATAAAATAAAATTTTATACCCACTACTAGAATAAGAATCTTACCAAAATGATCTAAAACACTCAATATTTAAAGAATTGAAAACTCAAATTCTAATTTTTATTATAAATAATTTAATATTCATGTAATCATAAATAAGAATAGCATATCTATTTTGCAACTAATATTAAAATGCCTTGAGATTCACTCTGTGGTTCATTGAATGGCAGATGAGGGAAGGTATCAAGTAATTAGTAATTTTTTTTTTTTCTCTTTTACTTTTGAGGATTTTGAAAAATGCAAAAAAGTGAAAATAAAAACAAGTGCTCATATTCCAATTTTCCAGGTTTATCCACAATGAATAATTTGATATATTTGTTCCCTGACTTTTTTTCTGTGTATGCATTTATACTGCATCAGGAGAAAATGGATGTATTTCTCTTTAAAATGTATAATATTCTTAAATTAGCCCATGTATATAAAGCACATTCTCTGCCCCTTTTCCAGATATAATCTTTTCTGTCCATTTGTAAGCATTCATATTTATATGCATGGGTGAGTGCTATGTTGTTTCAGTTATGTCTGACTCTTTGCGACCTTTTAGGCTGTGCCCTCCAGGCTCCTCTGTCCATGGGATTCTTCAGGCAAGAACACCAGAATGGGTTGCCATGCCCTCCTCTAGGGGATTTTTCCTGACCTAGAGACTGAACTCATATCTTGTTATGTCTCCTGCATTGTCATGCAGGTTCTTACAGGAGTGACGATAGATCTTGTTTAGTCTTTGTGTGTTTTACAGTTTTTTATCTTAACTTAAATAATATTAAAAGATAGAAACCATATTATATTTTTGATTTAGTATTTTCCCAGAGATTCTTCTAAATTATTACACATTGATTTAGATTCTTTAATTTCTATAGTGTCAATATATATTCTATAATCAATTAATCCTTGCTCTGTTTATACTTGTATAGAGTATGTTCTGTTTTTTAATACAGTAAACAATGTTTTAGTAAAGTTTTTTATAATAATTTAACATATCTTAGTTTCCAGAAATGTTTTTCTGAAAAGGATACTAATAATTTCAATTGTAAACATAGGAAATATGCTTTTTCAAATCATTATTTCCCTCAAGTTGTATCAGTTTATATTCCTGTTCAATGCTGTATGTATTCAGCATTTTTTCAAACATGTCCTTTTCTTTACACCTCTTAAAATAATTTGTGAGCTATAATGAAAGTTTATTTTCCTGTAAAATTACTTATATCAAATTGTAGTGTTCTTAATTTAAGAAACTTTAAGATTATATGAGAGAAACTATGGAGATTCACTCTGTGGTTCATTGAATGGCAGATGAGGAAGGTATCAAGTAATTAGTAATTTTTTTCTCTTTTACTTTTGAGGATTTTGAAAATGCAAAAAGTGAAAATAAAAACAAGTGCTCATATTCCAATTTTCCAGGTTTATCCACAATGAATAATTTGATATATTTGTTCCCTGACTTTTTTTCTGTGTATGCATTTATACTGCATCAGGAGAAAATGGATGTATTTCTCTTTAAAATGTATAATATTCTTAAATTAGCCCATGTATATAAAGCACATTCTCTGCCCCTTTTCCAGATATAATCTTTTCTGTCCATTTGTAAGCATTCATATTTATATGCATGGGTGAGTGCTATGTTGTTTCAGTTATGTCTGACTCTTTGCGACCTTTTAGGCTGTGCCCTCCAGGCTCCTCTGTCCATGGGATTCTTCAGGCAAGAACACCAGAATGGGTTGCCATGCCCTCCTCTAGGGGATTTTTCCTGACCTAGAGACTGAACTCATATCTTGTTATGTCTCCTGCATTGTCATGCAGGTTCTTACAGGAGTGACGATAGATCTTGTTTAGTCTTTGTGTGTTTTACAGTTTTTTATCTTAACTTAAATAATATTAAAAGATAGAAACCATATTATATTTTTGATTTAGTATTTTCCCAGAGATTCTTCTAAATTATTACACATTGATTTAGATTCTTTAATTTCTATAGTGTCAATATATATTCTATAATCAATTAATCCTTGCTCTGTTTATACTTGTATAGAGTATGTTCTGTTTTTTAATACAGTAAACAATGTTTTAGTAAAGTTTTTTATAATAATTTAACATATCTTAGTTTCCAGAAATGTTTTTCTGAAAAGGATACTAATAATTTCAATTGTAAACATAGGAAATATGCTTTTTCAAATCATTATTTCCCTCAAGTTGTATCAGTTTATATTCCTGTTCAATGCTGTATGTATTCAGCATTTTTTCAAACATGTCCTTTTCTTTACACCTCTTAAAATAATTTGTGAGCTATAATGAAAGTTTATTTTCCTGTAAAATTACTTATATCAAATTGTAGTGTTCTTAATTTAAGAAACTTTAAATAAGATTATATGAGAGAAACTATGGAGGAGAAGATGCCATAGGGTTCAGTATCATTCTTAAGAGATATGTATGGGAGATTCCAGAAAGTACAAGATCTATGTAATTGGAAAAATGTGAGTTTACACATATACTACCTCACACATCATTTTAATAAATATTTATTCAACAAACATCTGTTTTTGTGTGTCTACCATGAGAAGGGCTATGGGCAGTATGAGTATGAGGGAAAAGAGAAGGTATGCAAACTGTGGACAGAGATAGACTTTGGTTATCTGAAGCTTTCTTTATCTTGCAGCTGATTCTGTTAGCAGTACAATTAATACCTAGGCAGAGGTCTATCCTTTCTTATAGTATCAAATATCCAGGTTAATACCTCCCTCTCTTTGTAGCTTAATTTGATTCTACCACAAATGTCTTATCTTCCCAAGACCTTCAGCAGCATCACTAAATTTTGCTCAGTCTTAAAAATAGCTTTGACTGACCCAGAGGTCCCCTGGTGAAAATTAATGTATAGATAATTCAGTCAGGTTTGTAGATTTCAAAGCTGCTTTCATTTTTATCATTGCTCCTCTCCACATGGACTAAGATTTTCTTGCTAGCATTTAATTCTATTTGCTTCTCTTTTCTATGTATAATATATACCATTTTGCTCTTTATGTTTATATTTGATATCTAGAATGAGTGAGACATGAGTATATCATATAATTGCAAGAATGTATCACTTGCCTTCTTCATTATGTTTTAAAATTAAAGCCAGCATTTTAGAACTGTATTTTCAGTGCTTCATTTTAATGTTCCTAAAATATTTATTAGCCACTAGGCTAAGTTAGCCATGAGGCTAAATGCCCAGTAACTAAACATTCACTCACGTTACAGTTTTCTACAACTTCTGTAAACAGGCAGATAGTCTAAACCCATAATAAAATCTTTGCTACTGCACTGAAAAGTGCTACTTTATTTTAGTCATTTTCTTTAACTCTTAAATAATTTGTGACTAATAATGAAAGTTTATTTTCCTGTAAAATTACTTATATCAAATTGTAGTGTTCTTAATTTAAGAAACTTTAAATAAGATTATATGAGAGAAACTATGGAGGAGAAGATGCCATAGGGTTCAGTATCATTCTTAAGAGATATGTATGGGAGATTCCAGAAAGTACAAGATCTATGTAATTGGAAAAATGTGAGTTTACACATATACTACCTCACACATCATTTTAATAAATATTTATTCAACAAACATCTGTTTTTGTGTGTCTACCATGAGAAGGGCTATGGGCAGTATGAGTATGAGGGAAAAGAGAAGGTATGCAAACTGTGGACAGAGATAGACTTTGGTTATCTGAAGCTTTCTTTATCTTGCAGCTGATTCTGTTAGCAGTACAATTAATACCTAGGCAGAGGTCTATCCTTTCTTATAGTATCAAATATCCAGGTTAATACCTCCCTCTCTTTGTAGCTTAATTTGATTCTACCACAAATGTCTTATCTTCCCAAGACCTTCAGCAGCATCACTAAATTTTGCTCAGTCTTAAAAATAGCTTTGACTGACCCAGAGGTCCCCTGGTGAAAATTAATGTATAGATAATTCAGTCAGGTTTGTAGATTTCAAAGCTGCTTTCATTTTTATCATTGCTCCTCTCCACATGGACTAAGATTTTCTTGCTAGCATTTAATTCTATTTGCTTCTCTTTTCTATGTATAATATATACCATTTTGCTCTTTATGTTTATATTTGATATCTAGAATGAGTGAGACATGAGTATATCATATAATTGCAAGAATGTATCACTTGCCTTCTTCATTATGTTTTAAAATTAAAGCCAGCATTTTAGAACTGTATTTTCAGTGCTTCATTTTAATGTTCCTAAAATATTTATTAGCCACTAGGCTAAGTTAGCCATGAGGCTAAATGCCCAGTAACTAAACATTCACTCACGTTACAGTTTTCTACAACTTCTGTAAACAGGCAGATAGTCTAAACCCATAATAAAATCTTTGCTACTGCACTGAAAAGTGCTACTTTATTTTTTCCTGAGTGATTCACTCATTCCTTATTCATTCATCAGCACAGCCCGTGCACATTTACAAGGTGCCTGATAAGGCACTTTTAAACTGTCTGGGATTACATCACTCTACAAGAACAAATTCCAAATTCTTTGAGGACTGATATTCTGTTGGGATTTTTTCCTACCATATAAAAATTCTTTTGATGTATTGCATATGTATTCATTTTTAATGCATAAGTTAGATAATTAAATTTTTCTTGAATGCCTTATTTCTTCATGTTTAACCTCATTTAAGATTTACCAAAGAGAATGCATGGTTTAAAGAAAGATTTCCCATATGGACTAAGAATTTCTTCTTATTTTTTATCTCCTGTAAGTCTCTAATATAATTAAGGATACTCCACCAATATAGATACTATTCATAGTTTTATTCATTGGACCAAACACGCTGGAACTCGATAGAATATAATTAGCTCTATGGCAGCTCTAAGTGAGTCTTTATAAGGTGATTCACCAAAAAGAGAAAATGTATTATTTGTAGTAAGATACAAATATGATTTGCTGCTTATTATATATTGTTTTAATCATGTGCATTAATTGGCATGAGGAAAATTTTGGAAATCTTACAAAAAAGAAATGTATTTTATGCTGTTTATCTTGTTTTTTCTTAAGTAGATTTGATCACAATACCTTTTTTCTTCACATACCTTTTATTGACAACTTAAGAAGTGAATATTTTGCATTGGATAATTAGAGAAAATTTAGTATTATAAATTTATAGAGAAAATTAATTATACAGAATTTGTAGTGCAGTGATTTTTATGTATTTTGGGTTCTTTGAAGGCTGAAAAATTTTGCAGTTGTTGAAAATTTGATTAAATATAAAACTGCATATCACGTCACAGTTTAAAAAAAATGTTAATATCATGCCTGTACCATGTAACTAGTGTGAGGACTTGAAAATTATTTTAGCTTAATTGTTTATTTCCTCTTTTAAATGGGAGTTGCTGTTAATAATAATATGTATTTTAGTTGAGTTAATGTTTGAGGCATTTTATGTAGTAGCTCTTCTACCTCAATGACTTCAATAGGTCTGAAATATAAAATATGTATTTCCTCATCTATTTAGAAAAAGAGAGTAACCATGTAAATCTTAGTTTTCTGTTTTCCAAAGTGGTTGTATCATTTTTTGTTCACACCTGCAGTGTGTGAATTCACAGTTCCAACACGTTCTTGCCAACTCTATTTTCAGACATTTTAGTTTCAGCAGTTCTAGTGGGTGTGTAGTTGGATCCAAATGTGTTGTTAATTTTCATTTCCTCAGTGAGCATTTATTCATATGCTTATTTGCCATTCATGCAATTATTTTGGTGTCTGTTCAAATAATTTGTTTATTTTTAAAAGTATTATTTGGATTGATACTATCATCATTATATTGCAAGAATTCATTATGTATTCTATATTCAGGTCCTTCATCACATCTGTGTTTTGCTACTATTCTCTCTCAGTCATATTTGATTTTATTCTTCAATAGTTTTTAAATTCTAGAATGGGCCTTTCAACTCCTGAGGATCATTATTCCATTTGTTTTAAATGTTTGTTCCAGCGTTTGATATGATTTCTCAAAATCCAGTTGTTTTTGCTCTTTTGAATATAGCATTTTGCTTTTCTCTTTAGAAACTTTAAGACTTTGTATTTGTGTAAAGTTTGTCTTTTCCTATTATGTGTCTAGCTGAGATACACTAACTATACTTAGTAATTGTGCTTCTTAACTTGACTAGGCAAGAATTAGATCCATTCTAGCATATCCATGATTGTTACCTACATCAAAATGCCTTACCCCATTTTTTTTCTAATTCCTCATTTGTCAGACCTTCTCAGTCTAGTTTCCAGCCATTTTAACCATTCATTTTTATTGTTAATCCCTCTATGATTTTTCATAACTTTAGTTAACTAATTATCTTTTCAAGCTGTACTAAACTGTAGCTTTATCTATAGAATAGTTTAATATGCCTTTTAAAATTTCTTTTTAATACTTATAATTGTTATCTTTGATTTGTTATTATACAGTTTTATCTATAAAATATTTTCTGTAGTCTTGATTATGGTTCTTTTATCAATTTTGGTTTGCTTACCAAGTGGTTCTGTGATACAGAATCTGCCTGTAGTTCAGGAGATGCAGGGGACGTGGGTTTGATCCCTGAGTCTGAAAGATCCCCTGAAGTAGGAAATGGCAACCCATTCCAGTGTTCTTGCTTAGAAAAATTCCATGAACAGAGGAACCTGGTAAGCTACAGTCCATGGGGATGCTGAGTATGAACACACGTTAGTCTTGGAAATTCTAATTCTCTTCTTTGTGTTTTTGAATACAATTTCTGTTGGAAATTTTATTCTTGTTTTGTGAAACTTTGGATAAAGAATGGAATTTTGGTAGCATATTTTTCTCCTGTGCAAAATTCACCCAGTATCAGGCCTAATAATACACTTTCAAAGCATCCAACAGAAGAATGGCTACATGAATTAAGATACATATATACCATGGAATAATAAGATAAAAGGGAACTGTTTAAACATGAGATGATTTGGATAAATCTCCAAGAAGTTATGCTTTATGAAAAAGTCACATCTAGACGATGACCAATTGTAGGATTACATTTATTCATTTAGAAATGACAAAATTTTAGAAACAGAGGAGAGATTAATGCTTGCTACTAGGTGTCAGGATCTGAAGCAGAGTAGAGTGGGTGAGGTGGGGGAGGAATGGCACGAGGGAGACGAATACAATTATAAAAGGGCACTGTTAATTGTTGTGGTGGCACGATTCAGTATTTTAATAATGGTGATGGATAAAAGAAATGGCATGTTGGCAAAATTGTGTAAAATAATAAACACATGTGTATAAGAAAGTACAACTGAAAAATTATGTCCAATATCCAGTAATAAACTTCAAGAATAATATGTATATATGTGAATAGCTGAATCACTTTGCTATACACCAGAAACTAACACAGCATTGTAAATCAACTATATTTCAATTAAAAAAAGTTTATCTCAAACAATGTAACGGACATTTCTCCAGATTCTGCTAATGTTATACTTACATTTGAATTCAGATGCATTACATAATGCAATAATTACGTTCAGAGCTTAACAAGGCAAAAAAATTTTAATTTATCTATAAAATATTTTCTGTAGTCTTGATTATGGTTCTTTTATCAATTTTGGTTTGCTTACCAAGTGGTTCTGTGATACAGAATCTGCCTGTAGTTCAGGAGATGCAGGGGACGTGGGTTTGATCCCTGAGTCTGAAAGATCCCCTGAAGTAGGAAATGGCAACCCATTCCAGTGTTCTTGCTTAGAAAAATTCCATGAACAGAGGAACCTGGTAAGCTACAGTCCATGGGGATGCTGAGTATGAACACACGTTAGTCTTGGAAATTCTAATTCTCTTCTTTGTGTTTTTGAATACAATTTCTGTTGGAAATTTTATTCTTGTTTTGTGAAACTTTGGATAAAGAATGGAATTTTGGTAGCATATTTTTCTCCTGTGCAAAATTCACCCAGTATCAGGCCTAATAATACACTTTCAAAGCATCCAACAGAAGAATGGCTACATGAATTAAGATACATATATACCATGGAATAATAAGATAAAAGGGAACTGTTTAAACATGAGATGATTTGGATAAATCTCCAAGAAGTTATGCTTTATGAAAAAGTCACATCTAGACGATGACCAATTGTAGGATTACATTTATTCATTTAGAAATGACAAAATTTTAGAAACAGAGGAGAGATTAATGCTTGCTACTAGGTGTCAGGATCTGAAGCAGAGTAGAGTGGGTGAGGTGGGGGAGGAATGGCACGAGGGAGACGAATACAATTATAAAAGGGCACTGTTAATTGTTGTGGTGGCACGATTCAGTATTTTAATAATGGTGATGGATAAAAGAAATGGCATGTTGGCAAAATTGTGTAAAATAATAAACACATGTGTATAAGAAAGTACAACTGAAAAATTATGTCCAATATCCAGTAATAAACTTCAAGAATAATATGTATATATGTGAATAGCTGAATCACTTTGCTATACACCAGAAACTAACACAGCATTGTAAATCAACTATATTTCAATTAAAAAAAGTTTATCTCAAACAATGTAACGGACATTTCTCCAGATTCTGCTAATGTTATACTTACATTTGAATTCAGATGCATTACATAATGCAATAATTACGTTCAGAGCTTAACAAGGGAAAATCACTTTTAATAAAAAGGTTACTAAGATGTTTTGATGTTGATCATGCTGGTGAGGGCAGAAGAAGATAAGGAGTTGTCAGGGATGATAAAGAGATGTGTGTGTGTTAGCTGCTCAGTCGTCATGTCTGACTCTTTGCACCCCATGGACTGTACATGTCAGGCTCCTCTCTCCGTAGAATTATCCAGGCAAGAATACTGGCATGGGTTGCCATTCCCCTCTCCAGGGAATCTTCCCAAACCAAGGATTAAACCTGAGCCTCTGGCATTGCAGGCAGATTCTTTACCGTCTGGGCCATCCGGAAAGCCTAATAAATAAACAAGAATTCCAAATATATAGGCTATGTTTATGAAAAACAAATCAAATAGATTTACCCCTTTTGTTTTTATATTCTAAACTTTTCCTTAATATACTTCAGACTTTGTTAATTAATTAGTTACTGGTTCTTTGAATTGATGCACAAATTCTGCTAGGCAAATTGAATTATTTACTCAAAGATGTTTCCTATAAACTGACTATGGTTTAACAGCTTGTGCTACTCCTGAATGAATCTTGTTTTTCAAGCTTTAGCAACACTTAGATCACTTGGTTCATATACACTAAAAATAAAACATTGCTAAGTTTAAGTTAATAAAATACCTTGACTTTTACAAAATATTCAGTTTAATTCTTCAAGACTTTGCATCCATAACCAATTAGATACATGATGTCCAATTAATGAAAAAATATGGTATACATTTTTGAAATACCAGTGAAGAGCCAGTATTTTAAACTCCTGTCACTCAGCCTTTATTACAGTGGTATACTATATGCATTTTTTCACTTTCTCTGAAGGAAAGCAAAGCAAATTGTGCCTGTTTTTCTGCACACATTGCTTAGATTTAGGAGCCCTGTATATATTGAACAACTGCCATGCAGGAAAAAAGAGAAAGATAAATAATGTTAAATCACTGCACTCAGAGGAGTTCAGACTATACTAGGAAATACTCTTGTATAATATCATAGACTTTAGAAGTGAATGGAAAGAAGAAATGCTCTTAATTAAGCCTGGGCAGTGTCTAAGTTTATTCATTCTGTGTGTAGGGCAAGCATAGGAGCATAAAATGGTTTCTCAGGCAAAAATACCTAACCAGATTTTAATGTAGCACATTAAGTAGGAAGTTTGCTCATCAGGCCCTTTCTTGGATCACTGCCTTGTGGTGGCCAAGGGACTTGCATAAGTCTATGAAGCTATGAGCAATGATGTGTAGGGTCACCCATGACGGATGGATCATAGTGGAGAGTTCTGACGAAATGTGATCCACTAATGGCAAACCACACCAGTATACTTGCCATGAGAATCTCATGAAGTATATAAAAAGAACAGAGAAAGGACGGAGGACAACTATGAATAGCCTCAGGAAGAATCAAGCTACTAGGCTAAAGTGAAAATAGCACTCAGTTGTCAATGTGTCTGGTTATGAAAGTAAAATCTGATGCTGTAAAAGAACAATATTATGTAGGAACACGGAACGTTAGTTCCATGAATCAAGGCAAATTGGATGTGGTCAAGCAGGAGATGGTAAGAATAAACATCAACATCTTAGGAATCAGTGAATTCAAATGGACGGGAATGAGCAAATTTAATTCAGATGACTGTTTTATCTAATACTGTGGGCAAGAATCCCATAGAAGAAATGGAGTATCTCTCATAATCAACAAAAGAGTCAGAAATGCAGTACTTGGGTGCAGCCTCAAAAATGACAGAATGATCTTTGTTCATTTCCAAGGGAAGCCATTCAACATCACAGTAATTTGATGCTGAAGAAGCTGAAGCTGATTAGTTCTATGAAAATCTAGAAGGCCTCTGAGAACTAACACTAAAAAAAAAAAAAAAAAAAGAAAGGCATTCTATTCATCATTGTGAATTGGAATCCAAATGTAGGAAGTCAAGTGATAGCTGGAGTAACAGTCAAGTTTGGCCTTGGAATGCAAAATGAAGCAGGGCAAAGGATAACTGAGTTTTTGCCAAGAGAACGCACTGATCATAGCAAACATACTCTTTCAACACAAGAGATGACTTTACACATGGATATCACCAAATGGTCAATACCAACATCAATTCATTATATCCTTTATAGCCAAAGGTAGAGAAACTGTATACAGTCTTAAAACAATACGTGCAGCTGACCGTGGCTCAAATCTGATCCTGATCTGATCTAACTGTGGATATGATCCTATGGCATCAGGATCTCACAGAAAAATTCAGGCTTAAACTAAAGAAAGTGGGAAAAACCACTAGACTAGCCAACTACAACATAAATCAAATCTACAATGAATATGCAGTAAAAGAAGATGAATAGATTCAAGGGATTAAAACTAGTAAACAGATTGCCTGAAGAACTATGGATGGAGGTACATAAAACTCAGGAGGCAGTGAACAAAACCAACCCAAAGAAAAAGAAAAGCAGAAAGGAAAGGTGGTTATCTGAGACAGCTTTACAAATAGCTGAAGAAAGAAGAGAAGTGAAAAGCAAGGGAGAAAGGGGAAGGTACATTCCAACTAAACTCAGAGACTAGCAAGGAGAGAAAAGACAAGTAAAGTAAACTAACAAGGAGAAACAAGAAGGCCTTCTTAAATGAGCAATGCATAAAAATAGAGGAAAACAATAGAAGGGAAAAATTAGAGATCCCTTCAGGAAAACTGGAAATATCAAGGGAACATTTTGCTCAAAAATGGACACAATAAAGGACAGAAATGGTAGAGACTTTGTAGATGCAGAAGAGATCAAAAAGAAATGGAAAGAATGCACAGATGAGCTGTACAAAAAAGCTCTTAATGAACCGAATAACTATGATGATGTGGTCAGTCACCCAGAGCCAGACATTCTGGAGTGTGAAGTCAAGTTTGCTTTGTCAATAAAACTAGTGTATGAGATGGAATTCCAAGCTGGAATCAAGATAGGCAAGAGAAATATCAGCAGTCTCAGATATACAGATGATACCACTCTAATGGCAGAAAGCAAAGAAGAACTAAAGAGCCTTCTTGATGAGGGTGAAGGAGGAGAGTGAAAGAACTAGCTTAAAACTAAATACTAAAAAAATTAAAAGCATAGCCCATGGCATCTGACCCCATTACTTCTTGGCAAATAGGAGGAAAGGATGGAAGTAGTGACAGATTTCCTCTTCTTGGGCTCTAAAATCACTGTAGATGGTGACTGCAGCCATAATATTAAAAGATGCTTGCTCCTTGAAAGAAAAACTCTGCCAAACTTACACAGCACATTAAAAAGCAGAGATATCACTTTGCCAACAAAAGTCCGTATAGTCAAAGCTATGGTTTTCTCAGTAGTCATGTATAGATGTGAGAGATGGACTGTAGAGAAGGCAGAACACCAAAGAATTGATGTGCGTTCAAACTGTAGTGCTAGAGAAGTCTTCTAAGAGTCCTTTAGACAGCAAGGAGATCAAACCAGTAAATCTTAAAGGAAGTCAACTGTGAATACTCATTGGAAGGGCTGATGCTGAAGTGCCAGCATGTTGATCACCTGATGCAAACTGCCTACTCATTGGAAAAGTCCCTGATGCTGGGAAAGTTTGAGAGCAGAAGGAGAGGAGGACATTAGAGAATGTGATGGCTGGGTGGCATCTCATTTTACATGAACTTGGGCAAACTTCAGATGATAGTATGGGACATGCTGCAGTCCATGGGGGATGCAAAGAGTCGGACATGACTGGGTGACTGAATAGCAACCATGCTCATCAAGGGAAGTGGAAGGAACATTCCTGGCAGAGAAAACAATGGAAACTAAGAAAATGATGGAATACATCCAGAATTATGAATACAAATTGAAAATATTATATAGCGTGTGCTTTATGGATAATAAAGGCAATTTTGTATTTCATCATGTTAGCTGGACTGAATTCATGGGCATGTAGGGTGTGGCGGATTTAAGTGTCCTGAAAAGAATCTAGTCACTTATGCTGACACAGGAAGCTACTAATTTTTATTATATAGAGAAAAGATATTGTTATGGTCTGAATATTTATATCCCCTCAAACTTTGTATGTTGAAACTCTAGTGCCCAATGTGTTGCATGAAGAGGTTGCTTTTGGGAGGTGCTTAGGTCATGAGTGGAGGACTCATGAATGGAATTAGTGGTCTTATAAAAGAAGCACCACATAGATCCCTTACCCTTCCAAGAATTTCTTGATGAGGGTGAAGGAGGAGAGTGAAAGAACTAGCTTAAAACTAAATACTAAAAAAATTAAAAGCATAGCCCATGGCATCTGACCCCATTACTTCTTGGCAAATAGGAGGAAAGGATGGAAGTAGTGACAGATTTCCTCTTCTTGGGCTCTAAAATCACTGTAGATGGTGACTGCAGCCATAATATTAAAAGATGCTTGCTCCTTGAAAGAAAAACTCTGCCAAACTTACACAGCACATTAAAAAGCAGAGATATCACTTTGCCAACAAAAGTCCGTATAGTCAAAGCTATGGTTTTCTCAGTAGTCATGTATAGATGTGAGAGATGGACTGTAGAGAAGGCAGAACACCAAAGAATTGATGTGCGTTCAAACTGTAGTGCTAGAGAAGTCTTCTAAGAGTCCTTTAGACAGCAAGGAGATCAAACCAGTAAATCTTAAAGGAAGTCAACTGTGAATACTCATTGGAAGGGCTGATGCTGAAGTGCCAGCATGTTGATCACCTGATGCAAACTGCCTACTCATTGGAAAAGTCCCTGATGCTGGGAAAGTTTGAGAGCAGAAGGAGAGGAGGACATTAGAGAATGTGATGGCTGGGTGGCATCTCATTTTACATGAACTTGGGCAAACTTCAGATGATAGTATGGGACATGCTGCAGTCCATGGGGGATGCAAAGAGTCGGACATGACTGGGTGACTGAATAGCAACCATGCTCATCAAGGGAAGTGGAAGGAACATTCCTGGCAGAGAAAACAATGGAAACTAAGAAAATGATGGAATACATCCAGAATTATGAATACAAATTGAAAATATTATATAGCGTGTGCTTTATGGATAATAAAGGCAATTTTGTATTTCATCATGTTAGCTGGACTGAATTCATGGGCATGTAGGGTGTGGCGGATTTAAGTGTCCTGAAAAGAATCTAGTCACTTATGCTGACACAGGAAGCTACTAATTTTTATTATATAGAGAAAAGATATTGTTATGGTCTGAATATTTATATCCCCTCAAACTTTGTATGTTGAAACTCTAGTGCCCAATGTGTTGCATGAAGAGGTTGCTTTTGGGAGGTGCTTAGGTCATGAGTGGAGGACTCATGAATGGAATTAGTGGTCTTATAAAAGAAGCACCACATAGATCCCTTACCCCTTCCATCATTGCAGATATATAAGAAAAAGATTCTAAAGCAGCTTCTCATCTGACCTTATCTTGAAATTCTATTCTCAAGAACCTTGGAAAACACATTCCTATTATTTGTAAGGCACTTTATCCTTGATATTTTTTAATTATAATAGCCTCAAAAGATTAAGATAGATATGATGTAATTTATACCATGGCAGCAATTTGAGAGATAGTTATAGTTATGGGCAAGTTATGTACACATTCAGATGATAAAGAGGATGTAAATAAATGACATGGTAATAAAGATGAATAAATCTACTCAAAACTACCTTAGAGATAAACATATGTAAATTTTTCTGCCAGTAAGTTGTAAGACTGAACAAAGACTTCAACAGATTGAAGTATCTTGATTCCCCAAGACTAGTTTAAGTGACTTTGCATCAGTAACTACATAAAGAACATCAGACAATGAGATGTTATATAAGGATCAAGGATTTTCAATTTGACCATTTTGTCAATAAGGTGCTTTATTTCAGTGGGCCATATTTTATAGGCTTATTTTCATTAATTGAAATCAAGAGAACAGCTTAAATATTTTAAAAAATTAGAAGAGGGTTAAAGGACATATTTATACGCTGTGTAATTAAAAATGGAAAATTTCAAAGAAAAGCAGATAAACTAGGAAGTGATAAGAGCCTACAGTCTGCACGGCAGCAATGGGTACATGAAAAAATACATTAAAATATAGCCAATGATTTGGGGATATTTAATAGGTTCAACTGAAAGAAGTTGCATTTGGGGCTTCCCCTGGTGGTCCAGTGGATAAGGACACCGCCTTGCAGTACAAGGGGCGTCGGTTTGATCCCCAGCCTGGGAAGATCCCATGTGCCGCGGAGCGGCTGGAGTGATGTGTCCATTCACCGAGCCGGAGCTCTGGAGCGCATGCGCCCAGAGCCGGTGCTCTGCAACGACAGACGCCACCGCGATGGGAGGCCCACAGGAGCCAAAGAACAAAGACAGATGAAAATAGAGAAATGAAAGACCAATAGAAGTGGCCTGCCCACTCCCCTCCCTCCCCAACCCGACCCCTGCCCAAAAATAAATAAATAAATAAATCTTAAAAAAAAAAAAGAACAGCCATTGTTCTAAAAAAAAAAGAAAAGAAAAGAAGTTGCATTTGATCTGGTTGGCATTCATAGGTGTAGAAATAATTATATGATGAATATAGACACCAGAGGTAATGAAATGAGAATTGAATGGGATGTGAAAAATATAAACAGTAAGAAAATCTGTGAGAAAACTATAAAGAAAAGATTATGTCACAGTTTTTGGTGTTGATAATTATGGGGCAGTTTTTTTATTTGTTTTTATTTTTTCACTATGGAAGCACTCGAGAATGCTCAGGACCTGTAAGGAGACGTCAATAGATCAGAAGGGATAAAACATATAGAAGGAGATAAAACAGATGAGATGAATGATGGAGAAAGGAAGCACCCATTTCAATTGCTGTGGTTTTTCTCAACCTGAACTTTATTCCCTTTGCACAAGAAGCAGGAATTGAGGTAATGACATTGATTCAGGACTGGGGTTTTCATTCATTTTATTAGATGAAACGAGAAGTTATTTTGCTGCCCAGAAGCAAAACACCTCTTCACTTCATTTCCTTTCCACATTTTTTCATGGATATGCCCTGAATCCTGCTTCTGCAAACACAATGAGGGTGTGTTTCCTATCCATTTCTCACTGTACCACAAGTACTAGGTATTGAACTTAGTATGTGCTCAGAAAGCGTTAATGCAGAAAAGCAAAAGAAAGGAGGAAAGAGGATAGTGAAATCACAGAGTAACAGAGTTAACTAGCATGTACAACTGTAATTTAGTGTGACTGATAGCACACAAAGAATGAGACGGCAGAGAAGGAAAAATGCAACTCACAGAGTGTCTTAAAGGTCAGGTTAGTTACCAGACACATTTTCCTCTATAAAAATGACTATGCTCAAAACTAAGTAATTCAACTGGGTAACTTGCACATTTACTTTTATTCCCTTATGCTATGGGTCAGCAAAGACTATTTGTGAGCCAGCATATGTTTCTTTAAAAAGTTCACATGAAAATCTGTTTTTCAGTGCTCTGAAAAAAATCACAAGGTCTCACATTATTCTGTTTATAATATTCCATATGGCAATATATGATTCTGCTTTCAAACTTGATTTTGAAGAGTTTTGAAGGCTTCATGTAAAGATCTCAAACAGATATGGGCTTAAATCTAAACCAGGAATACCTGTGAAATCCTGTATAGCCCAAATATCAGAAAAAGAACAGACACCAGCTATTTTAAGACAAATATAGGAATCCCTGGGAAAGGCTCATGGGGACATTGAAGGGCTAGAGGCTTGCTTATATCAAGCTATAGCTTAAAAATAATCGTGGATGACTAAGCTATATCCAGTCTCTTTCTCCCTCCTCTGCAACTCCCTCCATCCCTACCTCTACCAAACATCAATTCCTAAATCTTTTGACTCACTGCTATATTTAAGCTTGGGTCCACAAATTAAAAAGAATATTGAAGTTGAATTTTAAAAATTGAATGCCAATTTTGGGGACTACTGTTAATATAATGCTAAACATTAGATAAAAGAAGTTTCAGTCTATCTGATATTGTAGATATAGCTTGTGTTGTTTCTGTGGAGAAGGCACTAGAATGTCATTGAGAAGTACTGTATCACAAATTTAAGTCTAATAGATGTGTAACTGTTCAATGGTACACAGTTTATTTCTTCTCCAGCTTTTCTTAGTTACAGCAAAAGACAAATTCTTCATCATTCTTATTATTAAGTGAAAACATAATGAATCAATTAAAAAATAAATGTGGAGTTTCTATTAGAAAATTATTCTGTAATTATAAAATGAAACAGATTTTTAAAATTTTGGTGGTTTATATATTTTGAAAACAATAGTATATTAAGTGATGTTATTTTGTTTGCAGAAAATTCTAACTCTAAGCATGCAAACAGTGACTTATTACTATTGCAAAGTTTTTACTTTATCATTTTTATTATGCCAAAGTAATGACATAATTACTGTAGTTATTTATCTGTATAAATGTATATATATTCTTTATTATTTGAATGTAGGGTGGTATATTTATATAAAAATATAAATCTAAACATTCATGCATGTCTCACTTGCCTATTCATTTTTTTTTCACATTATTTATTTTTAGTGATATATGGACATTTTCCAACTCTGCAACATTTGCCAATTTTAATGCTTTAGTTTTTAATTCAATTTAATCTATAAAAAATAATGGATAGTAGCTGAGCTGAAAATTATGGTGGGGGAAGGGAGTTCAGTTATTCACATTGTTAATCATTTAATGAGTATAAAAATGGAATTAATAGAATCAAGACCATTTGTATGATATATCAATACAGACTTATTATTACATATTTATAGGAAACATTGACAGGCACATAAATGTGTGCTCAGAAGTGTGTGTTAAGTGAAAGTAAATGAGTGTGTGTAGGATTTTAAATTATTACTTTGCTCATAGTTTTAAAATCCCCTTAGCCTTTTTCTGGTACTATGCCTTATTTCAGTGAAAATGCTCATATTTTTAGTATATTTTACTTTTTCTTAGAAAATAAGCATAAAATTAAAACTAAAGAAAGTATTTGCTAAAACCCAACAGGAATAGAAGTACTAATAGAAATAAAGTAGTTTTTTACATTTAAAAAGGATTGCAGAGCTCAGACCAAGTTACCATTCACTTCTAATTTGCATTGAGTTGGTATAGATTTAGTTTGCTTTAATTACTCAATAAATCACTTCCTTTCTGAGTAATGATACACTCCTCTGAACAGCAGTAGCATCTTTAGATAGCACTGAACAAAATTAAACTAGGAAAATGGACCTCTGAATAATTATGTTTAAAGCAACTGTTAAGCAAATCCAAAATTGACCAGACAATTGAATATGTCATATTTCAAAGTTTGAAGACAAATCTGTTATTTTCTAACAGATAATTGAAAGGGTGTGTTATAAAACCTAAAGTAACTGCAAAGTCGGAGAAATGGAATGTCCTTAAAATGTCATTACTAATTACATTTCCCAGGCAACTATTGCAAAGTTTTTACTTTATCATTTTATTATGCCAGAGTAATGACATAATTACTGTAGTTATTTATCTGTATAAATGTATATATATTCTTTATTATTTGAATGTAGGGTGGTATATTTATATAAAAATATAAATCTAAACATTCATGCATGTCTCACTTGCCTATTCATTTTTTTTTCACATTATTTATTTTTAGTGATATATGGACATTTTCCAACTCTGCAACATTTGCCAATTTTAATGCTTTAGTTTTTAATTCAATTTAATCTATAAAAAATAATGGATAGTAGCTGAGCTGAAAATTATGGTGGGGGAAGGGAGTTCAGTTATTCACATTGTTAATCATTTAATGAGTATAAAATGGAATTAATAGAATCAAGACCATTTGTATGATATATCAATACAGACTTATTATTACATATTTATAGGAAACATTGACAGGCACATAAATGTGTGCTCAGAAGTGTGTGTTAAGTGAAAGTAAATGAGTGTGTGTAGGATTTTAAATTATTACTTTGCTCATAGTTTTAAAATCCCTTACCCTTTTTTCTGGTACTATGCCTTATTTCAGTGAAAATGCTCATATTTTTAGTATATTTTACTTTTTCTTAGAAAATAAGCATAAAATTAAAACTAAAGAAAGTATTTGCTAAAACCCAACAGGAATAGAAGTACTAATAGAAATAAAGTAGTTTTTTACATTTAAAAAGGATTGCAGAGCTCAGACCAAGTTACCATTCACTTCTAATTTGCATTGAGTTGGTATAGATTTAGTTTGCTTTAATTACTCAATAAATCACTTCCTTTCTGAGTAATGATACACTCCTCTGAACAGCAGTAGCATCTTTAGATAGCACTGAACAAAATTAAACTAGGAAAATGGACCTCTGAATAATTATGTTTAAAGCAACTGTTAAGCAAA
Source organism: Tragulus kanchil (assembly GCA_022376925.1). NCBI lineage: Eukaryota > Metazoa > Chordata > Mammalia > Artiodactyla > Tragulidae > Tragulus > Tragulus kanchil. The sequence continues at coordinate 234,533,291 of JAIOJX010000004.1, read as the reverse complement.
TCCAAAATTGACCAGACAATTGAATATGTCATATTTCAAAGTTTGAAGACAAATCTGTTATTTTCTAACAGATAATTGAAAGGGTGTGTTATAAAACCTAAAGTAACTGCAAAGTCGGAGAAATGGAATGTCCTTAAAATGTCATTACTAATTAGATTTCCCAGGCAACTAAATTTTAGCCAGAAAAATGCATTTGAATCTTTTTCCTAAAATGTACAATCTTTTCCTTTGGGGACTCTGTATATTTGCTTAAAATGTTTTTTAATTGTGATATAGTATTCTTTTAATAATGTGAATTCTTGATGTGGCTATATTAGGGGTATTCTACGTTTCTGTGGAAATACTAGGGTTATTTGTTTATTCTTTCCTGATGAAATCCATGGTAGCAGCCCATTACTGCTATCCAAATGTGTGTCGGCTCATCTTTCTGTGCAGGTGTCTCATTCATCTCTCAAGGTTTTGCTATATTGTTGTTTAATCGTTACATCATGGTTAACTCTTTGCAACTCCATGGACTGTAGCCCATCTGGTTCCTCTGTCCATGGGATTTCCTAGGCAAGAACACTGGAATGAGTTGCCCTTTCCTTCGCCAGGGGATCTTCCCTCAGGGATTGAACTCCTCCCGCTGGGCAGGCAGATTCTTTACCACTGAGCCATCTGGGAAGTCCATTTTTAAAAATACATTTAACATTTTAAACAATCAGATCTCAGTGAATGTTTATAAACTTAGTCCATTAATGCAAAATTATGTTTTGTGTAGTAGGTATGAATACTACCTAGATGTATAATAAACAGGATTGCATTTTCTTTAAATTGATCTCATTTTAACTGGGCTTTTGATCGCATAAGTCTGGAACAAATGCTGACTTGGTTGCTTCTGCCACCTTCAGTAGGTCCAAAAACTATATGCTCTTTCTCCGTTAACTGTGGATAGAAGAATCTTTGTCAACACTTGTAAACACATGTTGCTATGGCTCACTTTTTTTTTTTTAAAGTTATTTTGATTATCCTATTTTTTAAAAAAAAAATACTTTAAAATGAAACAAAGTTGAATATTTTTAATAATAAAAGGTAAAATTCACAAAGAAGATAGACATCAGAAACCATTACAGGGCTTCCCCTGGTGGTCCAGTAGGTAAGGACACCGCCTTGCAGTGCAGGGCGCTTTGATTCTAAACCCAGGGACCGATGTGTCCAATCCCACCTGGTGGTCCAGAGGTGTGCACCTAAAGTAAATGGAATGATTCCTTAATGAAAAGATTTCCCAGGCAACTAAATTTTAGCCAGAAAATGCATTTGAATCTTTTTCCTAAAATGTACAATCTTTTCCTTTGGGGACTCTGTATATTTGCTTAAAATGTTTTTTAATTGTGATATAGTATTCTTTTAATAATGTGAATTCTTGATGTGGCTATATTAGGGGTATTCTACGTTTCTGTGGAAATACTAGGGTTATTTGTTTATTCTTTCCTGATGAAATCCATGGTAGCAGCCCATTACTGCTATCCAAATGTGTGTCGGCTCATCTTTCTGTGCAGGTGTCTCATTCATCTCTCAAGGTTTTGCTATATTGTTGTTTAATCGTTACATCATGGTTAACTCTTTGCAACTCCATGGACTGTAGCCCATCTGGTTCCTCTGTCCATGGGATTTCCTAGGCAAGAACACTGGAATGAGTTGCCCTTTCCTTCGCCAGGGGATCTTCCCTCAGGGATTGAACTCCTCCCGCTGGGCAGGCAGATTCTTTACCACTGAGCCATCTGGGAAGTCCATTTTTAAAAATACATTTAACATTTTAAACAATCAGATCTCAGTGAATGTTTATAAACTTAGTCCATTAATGCAAAATTATGTTTTGTGTAGTAGGTATGAATACTACCTAGATGTATAATAAACAGGATTGCATTTTCTTTAAATTGATCTCATTTTAACTGGGCTTTTGATCGCATAAGTCTGGAACAAATGCTGACTTGGTTGCTTCTGCCACCTTCAGTAGGTCCAAAAACTATATGCTCTTTCTCCGTTAACTGTGGATAGAAGAATCTTTGTCAACACTTGTAAACACATGTTGCTATGGCTCACTTTTTTTTTTTTAAAGTTATTTTGATTATCCTATTTTTTAAAAAAAAAATACTTTAAAATGAAACAAAGTTGAATATTTTTAATAATAAAAGGTAAAATTCACAAAGAAGATAGACATCAGAAACCATTACAGGGCTTCCCCTGGTGGTCCAGTAGGTAAGGACACCGCCTTGCAGTGCAGGGGGCGCTGTTCGATCCCTGGCCTGGGAAGACCCCACGTGCCGCGGAGCGGCTGGACCGATGTGTCCAATCACCAAGCCGGAGCTCTGGGGTGTGTGCGCCCAGAGCCGGTGCTCTGCAACAACAGACGCCACCGCGATGGGAGGCCCACACGGGACAAAAGAAGAACAAAGATGGATGAAAATGGACAAATGAAAGACCAATAGAAGTGGTCCGCCCATCCCCCTCCCTCTCCACCCCCCACCCCGCAAAAGAAACTATTACACATCTAACACCAGTGCTTCACTTTCTTTGTAAGCACCGTTCACTGACTCCGTTTGGGTGTTTTGGCCCCTCTTCACTTGCTGCTGAGTGTCTCCAAAACTTAGCTCTCCCTTCCTTCTGCCCTCATAGTTCATTCATGCTCTTTTCCCAGCCTCAAGGTCAGGCACCTCTCCATCTATTAGGCAAATTCCTTCTTGATGTTCCATTCAAAGGTGCTTCTATCTCTTTATCCTTTCCTCAGAGGCACTTTGTAAAATCCTCTCAGGAGGTTTAGACTTCTGAAAATAATAGCTGAGAAAAGGGTGTTTTATCTGCAACTTTGCATTCTTCCAGCTACAAATCTATCCATAACATAGAAGTCACTAACGCCTAAAAGGAGAAGAAAAGGGAAAATCCAGGGATAATATAAAAAGAACCTTTAAAATTATTATTCATAGAACAAAACATGAGCATATTTCAATTTAAATGTGCACAGAAAATAATGTTTTATTACCTGTAAAAATGTGATATTTCAAGCTTTGGACCCTGCCTTCAATCTTCCCATTCACCTGACATGTAAAAAAAAAAAAAAAAAAGAAAAAATAACAAAAAAACACCTTATTAAACTACCTTTGTTTAAACTTAAAAATACTCATATCTGCAAATGCTCATATCCTCAGCTTCCATGACCCTCTGTTCCTTTCAAGACTGTATTGGATTCAAAGGTGCATATGATGTTCAGGATATTTGTTGAGGAGGGAGTCTGGTTTTGGACCTGGATTGGTGTCCTTGGAAGAATATGTATCCTCTGCTGAATTTTCAGAGTAATTTTCCCACACTTCTTCCTGGTGTGTGTCTATGGTCCTGGCCTGGGAAGACCCCACGTGCCGCGGAGCGGCTGGACCGATGTGTCCAATCACCAAGCCGGAGCTCTGGGGTGTGTGCGCCCAGAGCCGGTGCTCTGCAACAACAGACGCCACCGCGATGGGAGGCCCACACGGGACAAAAGAAGAACAAAGATGGATGAAAATGGACAAATGAAAGACCAATAGAAGTGGTCCGCCCATCCCCCTCCCTCTCCACCCCCCACCCCGCAAAAGAAACTATTACACATCTAACACCAGTGCTTCACTTTCTTTGTAAGCACCGTTCACTGACTCCGTTTGGGTGTTTTGGCCCCTCTTCACTTGCTGCTGAGTGTCTCCAAAACTTAGCTCTCCCTTCCTTCTGCCCTCATAGTTCATTCATGCTCTTTTCCCAGCCTCAAGGTCAGGCACCTCTCCATCTATTAGGCAAATTCCTTCTTGATGTTCCATTCAAAGGTGCTTCTATCTCTTTATCCTTTCCTCAGAGGCACTTTGTAAAATCCTCTCAGGAGGTTTAGACTTCTGAAAATAATAGCTGAGAAAAGGGTGTTTTATCTGCAACTTTGCATTCTTCCAGCTACAAATCTATCCATAACATAGAAGTCACTAACGCCTAAAAGGAGAAGAAAAGGGAAAATCCAGGGATAATATAAAAAGAACCTTTAAAATTATTATTCATAGAACAAAACATGAGCATATTTCAATTTAAATGTGCACAGAAAATAATGTTTTATTACCTGTAAAAATGTGATATTTCAAGCTTTGGACCCTGCCTTCAATCTTCCCATTCACCTGACATGTAAAAAAAAAAAAAAAAAGAAAAAATAACAAAAAAACACCTTATTAAACTACCTTTGTTTAAACTTAAAAATACTCATATCTGCAAATGCTCATATCCTCAGCTTCCATGACCCTCTGTTCCTTTCAAGACTGTATTGGATTCAAAGGTGCATATGATGTTCAGGATATTTGTTGAGGAGGGAGTCTGGTTTTGGACCTGGATTGGTGTCCTTGGAAGAATATGTATCCTCTGCTGAATTTTCAGAGTAATTTTCCCACACTTCTTCCTGGTGTGTGTCTATGGTCCTGGTCATTTGTCTTATTTATAAAATCCCCAAATTCAGAAGTCTTTTGGTCCTACCCCAACACGTATTCATTAGCTCTTCCAGCACCTAACTAGAGCACATAGGGACTTCTGGTTCCTTGTAGACTGAATTTAGACTATCAAGTTAGAAGAGCTTCCTCAGACTCATCTCTCTGGCAACTTCCCAGTAATGGTAGTGCTTAAAATATTGTGGTAATTTTTTATACAATATCTTTTTCCCTAGAGAATTCTGTATCAACATTGATTTAACATTAAAAAACAACACTTACTAACTGAAAAATATGAGTTCCTAGGACTCATTACCAGAGGTTGAATCTTCCTAGGACTCATTACCAGAGGTTGAATCTAATTCATTTATAGTAGTGTCTTTGTATTGACAGTCTTGGGCTTGTTGGTACCTCTTTCCCTGTGGTATGGCTTTCTCTACATAAGTAACTCCTTCTCAATCAGAATTAATATTGTAGGGTATTATTTTCTGTATTCATAGTGTGCCTTCAAAGTTATAGAACAAAGTTGATGATTTATTCTGCAAAGATTGGCTCTTGGTATGTGAATGGAAGCTAATGCATCATAACTTCATAACTTTTTGTAGCAAGGTCAACATTTCAAGATTATTGCCTTATATTTTTAAAAAGAAGCAAAAAACATCATAAAAATACCCATTGAAACTTAAATAAAGCCAATGACTCTATTTTCTAGGCAGCACCAACCCACTTTCTTATCCCTGGGCTGAGAAACTTATGATAGGTCATAAACTGTTAGGAAACGTGATTAATGTAAGAAGTAAAAATTCATCAAGGTAATGCACTCTAAATGTATGGTTACCTTAACTGTATACAAATATACTTAATAGCAGTCATAATATGATTTACGTAACCCAGTAATTAGGACTTCCAACTCTGCCATCAGATAGATCTAGTCTGAACTTTAGCTCATCCGTTTACTGGTTAATTACTTCAGAGTAGTTTAGTTTCTTTGTGCCAGGAGGGAGTCTGGTTTTGGACCTATGGTGTCCTTGGAAGAATATGTATCCTCTGCTGAATTTTCAGAGTAATTTTCCCACACTTCTTCCTGGTGTGTGTCTATGGTCCTGGTCATTTGTCTTATTTATAAAATCCCCAAATTCAGAAGTCTTTTGGTCCTACCCCAACACGTATTCATTAGCTCTTCCAGCACCTAACTAGAGCACATAGGGACTTCTGGTTCCTTGTAGACTGAATTTAGACTATCAAGTTAGAAGAGCTTCCTCAGACTCATCTCTCTGGCAACTTCCCAGTAATGGTAGTGCTTAAAATATTGTGGTAATTTTTTATACAATATCTTTTTCCCTAGAGAATTCTGTATCAACATTGATTTAACATTAAAAAACAACACTTACTAACTGAAAAATATGAGTTCCTAGGACTCATTACCAGAGGTTGAATCTTCCTAGGACTCATTACCAGAGGTTGAATCTAATTCATTTATAGTAGTGTCTTTGTATTGACAGTCTTGGGCTTGTTGGTACCTCTTTCCCTGTGGTATGGCTTTCTCTACATAAGTAACTCCTTCTCAATCAGAATTAATATTGTAGGGTATTATTTTCTGTATTCATAGTGTGCCTTCAAAGTTATAGAACAAAGTTGATGATTTATTCTGCAAAGATTGGCTCTTGGTATGTGAATGGAAGCTAATGCATCATAACTTCATAACTTTTTGTAGCAAGGTCAACATTTCAAGATTATTGCCTTATATTTTTAAAAAGAAGCAAAAAACATCATAAAAATACCCATTGAAACTTAAATAAAGCCAATGACTCTATTTTCTAGGCAGCACCAACCCACTTTCTTATCCCTGGGCTGAGAAACTTATGATAGGTCATAAACTGTTAGGAAACGTGATTAATGTAAGAAGTAAAAATTCATCAAGGTAATGCACTCTAAATGTATGGTTACCTTAACTGTATACAAATATACTTAATAGCAGTCATAATATGATTTACGTAACCCAGTAATTAGGACTTCCAACTCTGCCATCAGATAGATCTAGTCTGAACTTTAGCTCATCCGTTTACTGGTTAATTACTTCAGAGTAGTTTAGTTTCTTTGTGCCTCAGTTTTCTTACCTTCTGGAAAATGGCACCTCACATTTTCTGTTTTGACCACTTTCATCACGTGTGGTTATCAAAGGGAAGTCTTTATCTTCTGGTCAGAGGCTATGAGTGTACAGTACAATGAATGTCTGTTCAGTATGATTGACCCTTGTGCAGCACAAGTTTGAACTGCCAGCTCCACTTAAAAGTAGATTATTTTCAGTACTAAATACTACAGTGCTACATGATATACATTATTTGGAACCCTAGATGAGGAATTGAGGATGTAGAGAAGCAACATATGTGGAGGACCATCAGTTATATGTAGATTTTCAACTAAGCATAAAGGTCAGCATCCTTAACCCTGCATTGTTCAATTGTATAATGGTTACTTTGTAGGCTTTAGAGCCTGAGAACTTCTTTTTTACTGGGTATAGTTGATTTACAATGTTGTGTTAGTTTTAAATGTACAACAAAATTATTCAGTTACATATATATTTTTAGATTGTTTTTCATTAGATTACTATAAGACAATAGGTATCATTCCCTGTGATATGCAGTAAATTCTTTTTTTTTTTTTTTTGGCCACTTCTATTGGTCTTTCATATATTTATGTTTGTTCTTTGGCCCGTGTGATCCTCCCATCACAGTGGCCTCTCTTGCTGCAGAGCACCAGCTCTGGGCACATGCGCTCCAGAGCTCCGGCCCGGTAGTTTGGACACATCAGTCCAGCTGCTCCGCGGCATGCAGAATCTTCCCAGGCCAGGGATTGAACCAGCGCCCCCTGAAGTGCAAGGCAGTGTTCTTACCTACTGGATCACCAAGGAAGCCCTGCAGTAAATTCTTGATGTCTGTCTATTTTATATCTGGTAGTATGTATCTGTTAATCCCATATGTCTAATTTATCCCTTCATCACCTCCTTTTCCCCTTTGATAACCGTAAATTTGTTTTTTGTGTGTGAATCTGTATCTGGTTTGGATTCCTGATTCCAACATTTCTTCCTGATTGTGTCAGGAATGAATGCCATTCAATTTACACAAAGTGCATCAAGTCAAGGCATGTTGGAGGATAACAAAGTACTTGCTCTTTCGTTTGGACTCCGAGTTTGTAGAGCATCCAGCTTGACTTCCACTGCCCTCCTATGATCATGAAGGGTTAGATAGTAACAACTAATAAAAGTGGGGAGATTTAAAGTGAGAAGCTGAAACTAAATTTGGTTAATAGCTTTTAAGCCCATGAATCTGCCTTTTAGGACAAACTTCTGGAAAATGTTGCATATGTGAGCCAATAAATGTCCTAATTGGTTAAGCACACGTGGGTCGGATTGTCTGTTACTATGTGATCAGAATCCTAAGAGTTATATACCTGTCCCGTAGCAATCTTCTCAGGCTTAAATGAGATAGTTCACAGAGTGTTCATTCAGATAGTTCACACACTCTTCTGTTATACAGTTTCTAAATACTTTTCAACCAATATTAGTAGCAAAAGTTATTGTAGTTTAATGTTAGTGAGAAGTTTGATGAATATCCAATATATTAATCATATAATATTTAACTTATTAAAATAAACTTCTTGCCTTAAATTGGTTTTATCCTGAGTCTGTCCTGCTTTTATTTTTCACTCTTAACTATTTTTTTTAATATTTATTTATTTGATTGCACTAGGTCTTAGTTGCAGCACATGGGATCTAGTTCTCTGACCAGGGTCTGAACCCCAGACCTCTGCACTGGGAGCAGAGTCTTAACCACTGGGCCACCAGGGCAGCGCCCCAGTAACTTTGTATTTTTTACACAAAACTACTTGAATGTAAATACAATTTTCTTTTTTTGGCCAGCTACATATTTTCAAGTAACTGAAAATTTCCTCTTCAAGTGCTCCAAGGATAACCTAATTCTGGCTCTTTCAATAAAAAAAAAACAAAATTGTTAATTTTATGGACTGGCTAGAAAGGCATGGGGAATTTACTGTTTTCAAGAACCCTTTCTAAGTTAGCATTTCTTTGCCAACAGATTCATGATGTCATTCAAAAGGTAGCCCAGTTTTCTACATAATGATTCCTGTATCTGGTTTGGATTCCTGATTCCAACATTTCTTCCTGATTGCAGGAATGAATGCCATTCAATTTACACAAAGTGCATCAAGTCAAGGCATGTTGGAGGATAACAAAGTACTTGCTCTTTCGTTTGGACTCCGAGTTTGTAGAGCATCCAGCTTGACTTCCACTGCCCTCCTATGATCATGAAGGGTTAGATAGTAACAACTAATAAAAGTGGGGAGATTTAAAGTGAGAAGCTGAAACTAAATTTGGTTAATAGCTTTTAAGCCCATGAATCTGCCTTTTAGGACAAACTTCTGGAAAATGTTGCATATGTGAGCCAATAAATGTCCTAATTGGTTAAGCACACGTGGGTCGGATTGTCTGTTACTATGTGATCAGAATCCTAAGAGTTATATACCTGTCCCGTAGCAATCTTCTCAGGCTTAAATGAGATAGTTCACAGAGTGTTCATTCAGATAGTTCACACACTCTTCTGTTATACAGTTTCTAAATACTTTTCAACCAATATTAGTAGCAAAAGTTATTGTAGTTTAATGTTAGTGAGAAGTTTGATGAATATCCAATATATTAATCATATAATATTTAACTTATTAAAATAAACTTCTTGCCTTAAATTGGTTTTATCCTGAGTCTGTCCTGCTTTTATTTTTCACTCTTAACTATTTTTTTTAATATTTATTTATTTGATTGCACTAGGTCTTAGTTGCAGCACATGGGATCTAGTTCTCTGACCAGGGTCTGAACCCCAGACCTCTGCACTGGGAGCAGAGTCTTAACCACTGGGCCACCAGGGCAGCGCCCCAGTAACTTTGTATTTTTTACACAAAACTACTTGAATGTAAATACAATTTTCTTTTTTTGGCCAGCTACATATTTTCAAGTAACTGAAAATTTCCTCTTCAAGTGCTCCAAGGATAACCTAATTCTGGCTCTTTCAATAAAAAAAAAACAAAATTGTTAATTTTATGGACTGGCTAGAAAGGCATGGGGAATTTACTGTTTTCAAGAACCCTTTCTAAGTTAGCATTTCTTTGCCAACAGATTCATGATGTCATTCAAAAGGTAGCCCAGTTTTCTACATAATGATTCCTTGAAATAACATCAACACTATAATTACTCTTTCACTGGACAGGCCTTTTGATTTTTCACTCTTTCTTTGAAAACTACATATGTGAAACAAAATGTTTCCATCAGACTCTTTTGTAGAAATGTCATATATATAATGTAATTCTGTTGCCTTTTGAATAAAGGTACTTTGCTTTTATGTAACAGAAATCAACTCTTGCCTACCTAGGGGATACAAGGAATTTATTGAAAGGATTCATGTTAAGTCACAGGCAAAACCACCAACTCTTGAAAAGGACAGGACACAGGGAGGTTTGCAGGAATGAGAGGAAACTCTGTCCACAGCACTGTGATTGGTGAGCTAAGGTGTTCCCATTTACTGTCCTGAGTCATTGATTAACATTCAAATTCCAGGTAATAGAGGATCACAGTGACCCTTCATGAAAAGGGACATTTTCAAAAGATTGTCTAGCATGTTGTTAACAAAAGAAAAAGTAAACAAGAATAAAATAATATAAAAACAGGCAAGAAATCTCCAAATGAGATAAATTACCTAACAAGTCTTCAGTCTGATACGTTAAAATCTCATCCTTTCGTAAGTCTAATCTTTCCTTTAAGCCTCATCTCACTTTATTTCTCACAATCTCATGCCAAACTGCAGACCATTCCTGATCTAAACACAATCCCACCTTACTAACTTTGGGAACTTTTAGAATTTTCCTCTCCCTTGAATGAGTCATATGATCTATTGAAAATCTTCCTTTCTGCTTTAATTCTTTTTCCTTCACAGTTCTTTTCCTATCCTTACTTACATAAACTTCTTGAGAACACAATCTATATTTACCTGAAATTTTTCAGAGCAAGTAGTGTTGTGCCTAGAGCAACATAATAGTGTGTGAATAGTGAATCGTAGATATATGCATGCTAAGTTGCTTCATTCGTGTCTGACTCTTTGAGACCTTATGGACTGTCGCCTGCCAGGCTCCTCTCTCCGTGGCATTCTCCAAGCTAGAATGCAGAATGAGTTGTTACATCCACCTCTAGAGGATCTTCCCAATGCAGGGACTGAACCTGCATCTCTTGTGTCTGCTGCTTGACACTGTGGCCACCTGGGAACCCTGAATAGTGGATCAGTAGTTGCCACGTCCTTGCAGTTCTGCCTTTACAAGCCCTTCCATGTCTGTCTGCTCTCATTTTCCAGTCTTTGTCAGTTCACCTTGTTATTATTTCTCCTACTAGTCTCCACGTGCAGAAGTGTTCCCCACTCTAGCCTTTATTAAATGCATCAATACTCCACTAGTAATTTTGTCTTCCTCTTGCTAATTGATTGAGAAATTTATTTTAATCACACAAATTCCTGGAGTCTCCTGCTTTTAATCATAGCCTGAATTTCTAGTCCTATTTATCCACTGTTCCATGAAGTATTCATTATAAATTCTTTCACTTGTTTCTTATTCTGTTTTATTAAGCCTACATTCTAGCACAGCAAAACTCCTTTCTTTCCCCTATTATAAACCATGTTTTCCTACATTTTCAACTATATTTTGTTGTTTCCTGAATCTAGAATAACTTTGGTAATTGCACATTAAAATTATACCCACATGTTTCAAGGTCTTTCTTGAAAATATAGGTATCCACTTTAAGTGAAAATTTAAGCATCACTGCAAACTAACATATAAGGACACTCTAAATGAATAACCTAACAAGTCTTCAGTCTGATACGTTAAAATCTCATCCTTTCGTAAGTCTAATCTTTCCTTTAAGCCTCATCTCACTTTATTTCTCACAATCTCATGCCAAACTGCAGACCATTCCTGATCTAAACACAATCCCACCTTACTAACTTTGGGAACTTTTAGAATTTTCCTCTCCCTTGAATGAGTCATATGATCTATTGAAAATCTTCCTTTCTGCTTTAATTCTTTTTCCTTCACAGTTCTTTTCCTATCCTTACTTACATAAACTTCTTGAGAACACAATCTATATTTACCTGAAATTTTTCAGAGCAAGTAGTGTTGTGCCTAGAGCAACATAATAGTGTGTGAATAGTGAATCGTAGATATATGCATGCTAAGTTGCTTCATTCGTGTCTGACTCTTTGAGACCTTATGGACTGTCGCCTGCCAGGCTCCTCTCTCCGTGGCATTCTCCAAGCTAGAATGCAGAATGAGTTGTTACATCCACCTCTAGAGGATCTTCCCAATGCAGGGACTGAACCTGCATCTCTTGTGTCTGCTGCTTGACACTGTGGCCACCTGGGAACCCTGAATAGTGGATCAGTAGTTGCCACGTCCTTGCAGTTCTGCCTTTACAAGCCCTTCCATGTCTGTCTGCTCTCATTTTCCAGTCTTTGTCAGTTCACCTTGTTATTATTTCTCCTACTAGTCTCCACGTGCAGAAGTGTTCCCCACTCTAGCCTTTATTAAATGCATCAATACTCCACTAGTAATTTTGTCTTCCTCTTGCTAATTGATTGAGAAATTTATTTTAATCACACAAATTCCTGGAGTCTCCTGCTTTTAATCATAGCCTGAATTTCTAGTCCTATTTATCCACTGTTCCATGAAGTATTCATTATAAATTCTTTCACTTGTTTCTTATTCTGTTTTATTAAGCCTACATTCTAGCACAGCAAAACTCCTTTCTTTCCCCTATTATAAACCATGTTTTCCTACATTTTCAACTATATTTTGTTGTTTCCTGAATCTAGAATAACTTTGGTAATTGCACATTAAAATTATACCCACATGTTTCAAGGTCTTTCTTGAAAATATAGGTATCCACTTTAAGTGAAAATTTAAGCATCACTGCAAACTAACATATAAGGACACTCTAAATGAATAACCTCCAGTCTCTTTCCCCAGATTGAGAAAAGAAAGTAAGAAGAGAATTATAATATGGAACCTCAAGTGCCCTGAGAGGGATGTTGTTAATAGTTATATATAAACTTTGAATCGAGAAGGAAATGGCAACCTACTCCAGTATTCTTGCCCATAGAATTCCATGGACAGAGGAGCCTGGTAGGCTATAATTGCAGAGTCAGAAATGGCTGAGCGACTATCACTCACTTGTAAACATTGAAGCATGGTATCTGATGAATGCTAGGGGAGAGGAGGTCTATGAGAAGAAACAATGTCTATATTAATATTTGATAAACTCCTAGGAGTGTGCCAGATGATTGGAGGTCAGGGCTTAAAGGGCTAGGTCAGGAACATGTGCCAGGATGTTGGGGGATGGGTGGGAAGAGAGAGACACAACAGGCAGACTGACACTTTTGAACAAGCATGTCATTTGGTAGGTCTAACATTTAGAGCTGAAAAATAAAATTTGAAGGTGAATGTACTGTTTATGAAAAAAAGGAAAATGACTTAAATGCTAAAAGATATTTATTTAGAAATTTGGTATGTATAGCATTTTCCATAATATTTAAAAGGTATCAGTGTATTTACTGACTAATTAGGGAGCTACGAAAGAGAACATGCTCAAGAGTACTCCAAATGCAAAAGTAATTTTGTCTTCCTCTTGCTAATTGATTGAGAAATTTATTTTAATCACACAAATTCCTGGAGTCTCCTGCTTTTAATCATAGCCTGAATTTCTAGTCCTATTTATCCACTGTTCCATGAAGTATTCATTATAAATTCTTTCACTTGTTTCTTATTCTGTTTTATTAAGCCTACATTCTAGCACAGCAAAACTCCTTTCTTTCCCCTATTATAAACCATGTTTTCCTACATTTTCAACTATATTTTGTTGTTTCCTGAATCTAGAATAACTTTGGTAATTGCACATTAAAATTATACCCACATGTTTCAAGGTCTTTCTTGAAAATATAGGTATCCACTTTAAGTGAAAATTTAAGCATCACTGCAAACTAACATATAAGGACACTCTAAATGAATAACCTCCAGTCTCTTTCCCCAGATTGAGAAAAGAAAGTAAGAAGAGAATTATAATATGGAACCTCAAGTGCCCTGAGAGGGATGTTGTTAATAGTTATATATAAACTTTGAATCGAGAAGGAAATGGCAACCTACTCCAGTATTCTTGCCCATAGAATTCCATGGACAGAGGAGCCTGGTAGGCTATAATTGCAGAGTCAGAAATGGCTGAGCGACTATCACTCACTTGTAAACATTGAAGCATGGTATCTGATGAATGCTAGGGGAGAGGAGGTCTATGAGAAGAAACAATGTCTATATTAATATTTGATAAACTCCTAGGAGTGTGCCAGATGATTGGAGGTCAGGGCTTAAAGGGCTAGGTCAGGAACATGTGCCAGGATGTTGGGGGATGGGTGGGAAGAGAGAGACACAACAGGCAGACTGACACTTTTGAACAAGCATGTCATTTGGTAGGTCTAACATTTAGAGCTGAAAAATAAAATTTGAAGGTGAATGTACTGTTTATGAAAAAAAGGAAAATGACTTAAATGCTAAAAGATATTTATTTAGAAATTTGGTATGTATAGCATTTTCCATAATATTTAAAAGGTATCAGTGTATTTACTGACTAATTAGGGAGCTACGAAAGAGAACATGCTCAAGAGTACATGGATAGGATTAATATAAGTAATTCAGAGGATTGTTGCTTAGAAATTCAGCAATGGAGAGGGCAGTGGAGCTCAAAGAAAAGATGTCTTTAAAAAAGCACCAGGCTCACACACATTTCCGGCTGTTTTGGTTTGGATTTGAGACTGACTTCTTTGGGAGGCATAATAAATAGTATTTCAAGAAAAAATGTTTGTGCAGAGGATTGGAGGTAAAAGAAAATCTAGTGTATTTTGTGGCTAACGAAACCCTTAACCAATCAGAACAGGTGTTCCAGTCACACCGACATACTTAGTTCTCTGATATATTTGCCTTGTTCTTTTCCCTGAAATAAAAAATGAAAAGGAAAAATTAATATCAAAACCCCATTCTTAGCTACTTCTTTTATTAAAAGCTGTTCTTGATCATACAGTGCATTCCCTACAGAATCAGTCACTTCTTTACCTGTGTCTTCATGTCACTTTATACATTTACTTTTCATAGTATATGCCACATTGAATTTAGTCAGCTGTTTTCCTGCCAGCCTTCATGGTCTGCTTTTCTGAATTTTCAGAATGCAAGAATAATGTTATTTTCATCCTTTTTTCATCATAACATGAAATATTTGACTGTCTATAGCAGGTGTGAATGGTGGTTACAAATCCTAAAGGTCTGTAAGAGGAGAATTATAGTGCTACAGATAGAGAAAGCAGAGAAACAATGTCAGATGTTGGAGATCTTTGGCTAAGTGATCTGAAAATGCTGAAAAAATAAGAATTTAAGTTGGATGGTGGGATCGTAAGTGCTAATACTCCTTGATCATTTTGTAATGACTTTCAATTACCAGAGGAAAAGGGAGAAATTAGAATACTTGAAAGAGTACAAACTTTTCTCAATGCTATATTTTGTCATGGTAGTATAAAATTAGATCATAATTTTTGTGAGTTTTCAGGCAGCTTTTATATCAAATATTGAAGTAACACCTTTACTTAATATTATGATTATAAAATAACATTTTATTTTACATCACCTCTCTCACTTTTTTTTTTTTTATTGAATATCAGGTATTTTTACTAAAAACACAAACTTGAATTATCTTGATGGATTGTAAATTTGATCTTTTGTATTCTAGAAAGTTGTGTTTTTGTGACTTATCCATCCTATGTATAATTTTTATAACCTGTACTTTACTACCTGGAATTTGATTTTCCCTCAAGATGAGAAATTAATTCTTAAAAACATTTAATTTTCTTGATTGAACTTAACAAAACATATATTGTGTATACTCTAAGTGTTGTCTTAAGCAACTTGGGCTGCTATAGCAAATATACCATAAACTGGGTAGCATAAGCAACAGGCATTTATTTGTCATACTTCTGGAGTCTGAGAAGTCCAAGATCAAGGCACTAGTAGGCCTGATGTGTGGTGAAGGCCCTCTTCCTGGTTTGTAGAATACCAGTTTCTCATTGTATCCTCACCTAGCTGTGGGAGAGAAAGGAACCAAGCATTTTCCTGCCTCTTCTTATGAGGATACTAATTCATCCTGAGGACTATAAAATTATGACCTAATTACTCTATGTTTTCCCCATCTCCAAATATACTACTATCCTCTATCCTCCAATGGGAATAGAGGTCTTAACATATTGATTTTACAGGACCACTAACATTTAGTTGATAGCAATTATATTACTATTGTCTCTAAATTTTACTTTTGGAAATACTACAGTGTTTCTTATTCAATTTGATAGTTATTAATAGAGAAAATGCACAAAATATAAAGAATAGCTATTTTGGTGTCAAAGTGAGGGAATATTGCTGTTCATTACCTTGGAATCAATACACTGCATTCATTTCTCCAGCAAGTAGAGACAGACATTTATGGGAGCTTAGTTTTCTCATATTTAAATGATAAACAGCACATGAAAGAGCTGTATAATTTAGCCACTGTATTTATAAAATTATTAGTGACAGCTAATACTACTTTAACTGTAAAGAAGAAGTGTATAAAGAATTACTTCAGCATTTAGCATACAGTTATTCCAAATCTGTATCATGCATTGAGTAGAAAGCCCAGATCTGAATAATTCCAAGTGCTTAACAACTGTTTTTCCATATCCACCCGTCTCCCTACACTCGTTATCATTTCTGTATATCAAAGCATGAATTATGCTTTTCGAATGCAAATTTTGTATTCCGTCTCCTCTCTTATACTTTAGGATATACACCTTACACTTTAAAGTGTGTGAAAAGACACTGACCTCAAACACATCTCCTCCTTTCTACGGCTAAATCAGCACGAACCTCTGTGATAGGTTCAGTCTCTGCTTCCTCTTGTACCCCGGGACCTCACTCATGAGAAATTACTTCATAATTTTCTTGATTGAACTTAACAAAACATATATTGTGTATACTCTAAGTGTTGTCTTAAGCAACTTGGGCTGCTATAGCAAATATACCATAAACTGGGTAGCATAAGCAACAGGCATTTATTTGTCATACTTCTGGAGTCTGAGAAGTCCAAGATCAAGGCACTAGTAGGCCTGATGTGTGGTGAAGGCCCTCTTCCTGGTTTGTAGAATACCAGTTTCTCATTGTATCCTCACCTAGCTGTGGGAGAGAAAGGAACCAAGCATTTTCCTGCCTCTTCTTATGAGGATACTAATTCATCCTGAGGACTATAAAATTATGACCTAATTACTCTATGTTTTCCCCATCTCCAAATATACTACTATCCTCTATCCTCCAATGGGAATAGAGGTCTTAACATATTGATTTTACAGGACCACTAACATTTAGTTGATAGCAATTATATTACTATTGTCTCTAAATTTTACTTTTGGAAATACTACAGTGTTTCTTATTCAATTTGATAGTTATTAATAGAGAAAATGCACAAAATATAAAGAATAGCTATTTTGGTGTCAAAGTGAGGGAATATTGCTGTTCATTACCTTGGAATCAATACACTGCATTCATTTCTCCAGCAAGTAGAGACAGACATTTATGGGAGCTTAGTTTTCTCATATTTAAATGATAAACAGCACATGAAAGAGCTGTATAATTTAGCCACTGTATTTATAAAATTATTAGTGACAGCTAATACTACTTTAACTGTAAAGAAGAAGTGTATAAAGAATTACTTCAGCATTTAGCATACAGTTATTCCAAATCTGTATCATGCATTGAGTAGAAAGCCCAGATCTGAATAATTCCAAGTGCTTAACAACTGTTTTTCCATATCCACCCGTCTCCCTACACTCGTTATCATTTCTGTATATCAAAGCATGAATTATGCTTTTCGAATGCAAATTTTGTATTCCGTCTCCTCTCTTATACTTTAGGATATACACCTTACACTTTAAAGTGTGTGAAAAGACACTGACCTCAAACACATTTCCTTTTTTCTAAGGTTAAATTAGCAAGAACCTCTGTGATAGGTTCAGTCTCTGCTTCCTCTTGTAGCCTCCTGCAGGGCCCCACTACTCCAGCTCATCTAGACTACTTTGAGTCTCTTTTCCCCACTGTTCCATTCATTCATTTATTCATTCACTCACTCAGTGAAAGTTTTTGCCCATGATGTTACCTCTCTCATTATAAATGCTGTCATGTTTGCAATTTCACTTACATTTAAAAGTACATGATCATTTTTCCTTTTCTTGGTTAGAATGGGAACTTGTGCATTGCATCTCTTTGCTTACTAATTTTGTGTTCTCTGTGCTGAGCCCAGTTGTCAATACACAGATAATATTCTATGTTTTCAAGAATAGTGAATTAATAAATAAATCCTTTGTGGATTCCATCTGCTCTATGAACTGGTTGTAAGAGAATGGTCTACTTGCAGAAATTCTCTCTTGTATCACCTCTACCCAGATTTCTCTAAAGATAGTTCTTATAGCCTTTAGCTGACAGGAAAAGTTGCTACAGAATAAGTCCCTTTTTAATGTCATACTAGGTAGACTCTAGCATCACTTAATTGTGATGAATATCCTTATAGGCAAGTAAGTATTATCAGGAATCTTACAGGTAAATATGGGAAAGGAGGGAGAAGTGGGGGACAAAGATCAAGACCTTTATTATGCTTGTTGTCTGTCACCCTATCACCAGGTTGTCCTCAAATTTTATAAGGTACAGAATCACCTCAAGGAGTGGTTCACAGCATTGGAATCTTCTCTTCTGCATTAGAAAAAAGTTTGACAAGCCTTTCACCCTTAGAATATTAAAGAAAAATGATACACTAAAGTATTAGTGACAGCTAATACTACTTTAACTGTAAAGAAGAAGTGTATAAAGAATTACTTCAGCATTTAGCATACAGTTATTCCAAATCTGTATCATGCATTGAGTAGAAAGCCCAGATCTGAATAATTCCAAGTGCTTAACAACTGTTTTTCCATATCCACCCGTCTCCCTACACTCGTTATCATTTCTGTATATCAAAGCATGAATTATGCTTTTCGAATGCAAATTTTGTATTCCGTCTCCTCTCTTATACTTTAGGATATACACCTTACACTTTAAAGTGTGTGAAAAGACACTGACCTCAAACACATTTCCTTTTTCTAAGGTTAAATTAGCAAGAACCTCTGTGATAGGTTCAGTCTCTGCTTCCTCTTGTAGCCTCCTGCAGGGCCCCACTACTCCAGCTCATCTAGACTACTTTGAGTCTCTTTTCCCCACTGTTCCATTCATTCATTTATTCATTCACTCACTCAGTGAAAGTTTTTGCCCATGATGTTACCTCTCTCATTATAAATGCTGTCATGTTTGCAATTTCACTTACATTTAAAAGTACATGATCATTTTTCCTTTTCTTGGTTAGAATGGGAACTTGTGCATTGCATCTCTTTGCTTACTAATTTTGTGTTCTCTGTGCTGAGCCCAGTTGTCAATACACAGATAATATTCTATGTTTTCAAGAATAGTGAATTAATAAATAAATCCTTTGTGGATTCCATCTGCTCTATGAACTGGTTGTAAGAGAATGGTCTACTTGCAGAAATTCTCTCTTGTATCACCTCTACCCAGATTTCTCTAAAGATAGTTCTTATAGCCTTTAGCTGACAGGAAAAGTTGCTACAGAATAAGTCCCTTTTTAATGTCATACTAGGTAGACTCTAGCATCACTTAATTGTGATGAATATCCTTATAGGCAAGTAAGTATTATCAGGAATCTTACAGGTAAATATGGGAAAGGAGGGAGAAGTGGGGGACAAAGATCAAGACCTTTATTATGCTTGTTGTCTGTCACCCTATCACCAGGTTGTCCTCAAATTTTATAAGGTACAGAATCACCTCAAGGAGTGGTTCACAGCATTGGAATCTTCTCTTCTGCATTAGAAAAAAGTTTGACAAGCCTTTCACCCTTAGAATATTAAAGAAAAATGATACCCTAAAGTATTTGACCATCAGTACTACTAATTTATTTCTAACCAGTTTGAAAACTAGATTGATTGTCTTTTCATAAATATATCAATTTTTATTCAGGAAAAGATTAAATTAAATGCAATTTGATAGTACTCTCAATGGGAAAGAAAATAACTCTTCTCAATTCTCAATAACACAAAACTCTCAGGACCAATGGAGAATAGATAAGCTAGATATTCAGAATATTTTACATTTAATCTACATTTAAAAACTTAAAATACAATTAGATAGAATGGAAAGAGAAAAGAGAAATCTAGATTTTATAGTCTAATGAGGGAGATAGGCAGTAATAAAAGAATCATGTGAATAATAATAAAATGGCAATTGTAATTTTCTTGAAGGGAAGATTCATAAGAAAGTCTTGGTATATAATAGGATATTTATGGTAATATTTCTTTGACTTTCCTTAGGTTTTAGGGAATAATTGAGATAATGCTTGTAACATTACTGTTTTTCATTTATGTTATGCTATTTGATTATATGACATTCATAATGATAGTTTGCCTTTGTCAGTCAAACTTTCTTAATGTGCCTGCTTCTGGATTTTTAGTGTCTTTTAATTTTCTGGCCTCTCTTTAGACGTTAAAACTGTATATATGACAACCACATCACAAAAATTGGTATCTTTGTGCCAAAAGCAAAGACGATCAGGATGTCAAAGATTTCTCTGGTTAATACAGTGTACTCTAAATTGTTGATATGAGTCTTCTTACGATTACAATTGATAGGTTAACAGGATGCATGAAACTTATTTGCACTTCACATCTAAAATAGATCATATTAAGATAACAGGTCATTTAGAAGGATATAAAACACAGTCTTTAGCTGTTCTGTTGTAAAAGGAAGTTGAAAAAGCCCCGGAGACTTAGTTAAGGGGCAAGTAAGTATTATCAGGAATCTTACAGGTAAATATGGGAAAGGAGGGAGAAGTGGGGGACAAAGATCAAGACCTTTATTATGCTTGTTGTCTGTCACCCTATCACCAGGTTGTCCTCAAATTTTATAAGGTACAGAATCACCTCAAGGAGTGGTTCACAGCATTGGAATCTTCTCTTCTGCATTAGAAAAAAGTTTGACAAGCCTTTCACCCTTAGAATATTAAAGAAAAATGATACCCTAAAGTATTTGACCATCAGTACTACTAATTTATTTCTAACCAGTTTGAAAACTAGATTGATTGTCTTTTCATAAATATATCAATTTTTATTCAGGAAAAGATTAAATTAAATGCAATTTGATAGTACTCTCAATGGGAAAGAAAATAACTCTTCTCAATTCTCAATAACACAAAACTCTCAGGACCAATGGAGAATAGATAAGCTAGATATTCAGAATATTTTACATTTAATCTACATTTAAAAACTTAAAATACAATTAGATAGAATGGAAAGAGAAAAGAGAAATCTAGATTTTATAGTCTAATGAGGGAGATAGGCAGTAATAAAAGAATCATGTGAATAATAATAAAATGGCAATTGTAATTTTCTTGAAGGGAAGATTCATAAGAAAGTCTTGGTATATAATAGGATATTTATGGTAATATTTCTTTGACTTTCCTTAGGTTTTAGGGAATAATTGAGATAATGCTTGTAACATTACTGTTTTTCATTTATGTTATGCTATTTGATTATATGACATTCATAATGATAGTTTGCCTTTGTCAGTCAAACTTTCTTAATGTGCCTGCTTCTGGATTTTTAGTGTCTTTTAATTTTCTGGCCTCTCTTTAGACGTTAAAACTGTATATATGACAACCACATCACAAAAATTGGTATCTTTGTGCCAAAAGCAAAGACGATCAGGATGTCAAAGATTTCTCTGGTTAATACAGTGTACTCTAAATTGTTGATATGAGTCTTCTTACGATTACAATTGATAGGTTAACAGGATGCATGAAACTTATTTGCACTTCACATCTAAAATAGATCATATTAAGATAACAGGTCATTTAGAAGGATATAAAACACAGTCTTTAGCTGTTCTGTTGTAAACTGCATTAGTCATTTTGGGCTAGAGACTGAGTGAATTGAACAACAGAAATTAATTTTTTCACAGTTCTGGAAACTGGAAGTCTACTGTCAAGATGCTGGTTTCTGATGAGACCCCTCTACTTTGCTTCCAGACGAACCATTTTCTCTCTGTGTCCTCACATGATTTTTCCTTTGTGTGCACACAGAGGGAGAGCAGGATATCTGGTAGCTCTTCATGTGTTAAATAGAATGCCAGTCCTATCAAATTATGGGTCTCCCCTTATGATTTCATTTAGCCTCTTTAAAAGGCCTATCTCCAAATGAAATCATATTGATGGGGTAGGACTTCAGCATATGAATTTTGGAAGAGGTGCCATTCCATTTATAACCTGAATCTTGCATTTTGAAAAATAAGGTACATTTAGACCACTAATGAACTTTTGTGAGACATGACATTCTTATGAACCGTGTTTCAAACAAGGTCTTATTTGAAAGACATAATCTATCATTGGGCTTTCATAAAAAATGATTTTTTTTTACTTTCAAGTGGTATAAATGGAAATAAGTCTTTTAATTTTTGAATAAAAATATTGATGCCTGCTAGAATGCAATCAAATGATTTTCTGTAAAATAAATAATTTTATATAAAAGCATCCATATATGTATGCATGACTAAATGATGAAATTATTAAACTTTAAAAATAAATTAAAAAATACTGTGTGGAACTCTGGATTTATGTCATAGGAAGAGAGGAATGTGTGATGGAAAATATTACCATATTATCATTAGGTAGAGAGAGATACAGATACCCCTATACAGTTTATTGGGGTAGACACTTTCACACTGTCATGGTTTTTCTTTGTAATTGTTTTTTCTAAGTAAAGAATATTGTCTTATCATCTTAATAACTCTGTACACTTTTTAAAGTTCAACATCCATGACTTCTTACTTAGAAAATTGTTAATCTATCCTAACTTTATGGCTTCCCTGGTGGCTCGGATAAGAATATGCCTGCAGTGCAAGAGACATGGGTTCAATCTCTGGTTTGCGAGGATTCCCTGGAGAAGGGATTAATGTTGACATTGAAGTCATAGGCAACAAAAATAACTACTTTATGGTTTTATAAACATGTATTTAAATATTTTAAGGCCATATACAGTCAGGTAATAAATAAAATGGAAAACTGACATTTGTTTTATTTCTTTTGTAAGAAAACTATTACATTAATTTGAACACACGAAAAATAGACATTACCCTGTATTAAAGCCATTATATCATACTTATTTTGGTGATCTATATTGTAGGGTGGTAAGCATTATTAGCTTTCACAACATTCTCAAGGATATTGAAGAATGCTTCAATTGTGATGATTTTGCTTTGTATTTTATTATTTTATAATTTTTCTTCTGTGTAAGATAATCAGAATGCAGAATAATGTAGGGAGAATACCCTGGACTTTAGAATTAAGCATAACTATGTTATAATCCCTGAGAGTTAAAGGGCTTCCTAGCTATGTGTTCTCTGGAAACTTACATATGCTTTGTTTTCCCCTCCAGGGAATATTGTGTACTTAATAAAAGGCGAAATAAAAATGGTTCCCATTCTATTCTTTTAGCAGAGGTTTTGTTTGCCTCATTTAATTTTTGTCTTGAGGAAGTATCTTTTATATTGAGCTAGTTATTAAATATTTAAATATTGATCCTTGTGGATTATTAAAATCAGTTTAGATTTTCTTGATTGGAAAACTGTAAGTATCAGTGTTTCTATAAATAATACAGTAATTTGCATACTATGCAGGAGAATTTTGAAAGTTTTGAAAATAGGAAAATAAAAGATCTTCAATGGGAAAGTCATCTCCTAGAGAACCTGTACTCAACATTGGTACATGTGTAATTTCAAAACCACTCTGACTCAAATCAAATAAGACTGTGACCTTTCCCTTGTTACTTGTCACTAACAAGCTTAGCAACAGTGAGGAGGTTAGTGACAAATGTAAGTGAATAGGTCATCGTTGCTCATTTTGAGTATAGTAAGTACCTCTTTTTTTATGTGGTTGTCAAATCAACCTTAGGAATATTTTTCAGGTTGTCAGATTTTACACTGTTAAATTTTGATGTATGAATATTTGACTCTATTCTGATGCTAATGAATTTAGTGTTTCTAAAGTTTGTTCAAGTTTCTCTTCCACCAACTTTAATTCTTCAATTAAATTTTAGAAAAGAGACATTTATCAAAGAACATACTGTATTCTTCAGTGTCTTTTCTGAAATACACACAAATATATTTTCTAAAGTATACATCTTTTCTATTTTTATACTAATTATCTTTTTACTGTTATCTATTTTTCTCTCCCACACATGAATTACCCTGTATTAAAGCCATTATATCATACTTATTTTGGTGATCTATATTGTAGGGTGGTAAGCATTATTAGCTTTCACAACATTCTCAAGGATATTGAAGAATGCTTCAATTGTGATGATTTTGCTTTGTATTTTATTATTTTATAATTTTTCTTCTGTGTAAGATAATCAGAATGCAGAATAATGTAGGGAGAATACCCTGGACTTTAGAATTAAGCATAACTATGTTATAATCCCTGAGAGTTAAAGGGCTTCCTAGCTATGTGTTCTCTGGAAACTTACATATGCTTTGTTTTCCTCCAGGGAATATTGTGTACTTAATAAAAGGCGAAAAAAAAATGGTTCCCATTCTATTCTTTTAGCAGAGGTTTTGTTTGCCTCATTTAATTTTTGTCTTGAGGAAGTATCTTTTATATTGAGCTAGTTATTAAATATTTAAATATTGATCCTTGTGGATTATTAAAATCAGTTTAGATTTTCTTGATTGGAAAACTGTAAGTATCAGTGTTTCTATAAATAATACAGTAATTTGCATACTATGCAGGAGAATTTTGAAAGTTTTGAAAATAGGAAAATAAAAGATCTTCAATGGGAAAGTCATCTCCTAGAGAACCTGTACTCAACATTGGTACATGTGTAATTTCAAAACCACTCTGACTCAAATCAAATAAGACTGTGACCTTTCCCTTGTTACTTGTCACTAACAAGCTTAGCAACAGTGAGGAGGTTAGTGACAAATGTAAGTGAATAGGTCATCGTTGCTCATTTTGAGTATAGTAAGTACCTCTTTTTTTATGTGGTTGTCAAATCAACCTTAGGAATATTTTTCAGGTTGTCAGATTTTACACTGTTAAATTTTGATGTATGAATATTTGACTCTATTCTGATGCTAATGAATTTAGTGTTTCTAAAGTTTGTTCAAGTTTCTCTTCCACCAACTTTAATTCTTCAATTAAATTTTAGAAAAGAGACATTTATCAAAGAACATACTGTATTCTTCAGTGTCTTTTCTGAAATACACACAAATATATTTTCTAAAGTATACATCTTTTCTATTTTTATACTAATTATCTTTTTTACTGTCTCAGTCTCATTTTTTTCTCTCCCACACATGAATGCCCCACACACACAAACACTTGTGTTAAGAGAAAATTGCAAACACTCTTCAACATTGAAAGTGAAAGTTGCACATTCGTGTCCAACTCTTTGTGGCCTCATGCATGAGCCACAGAATTCTCTAAGGAAGAATACTGGAGTGGATAGCCTGTCCCTTTTCCAGGGGATCCCTCAACACTAAGACTTTTGAAATTTCTGCTGAAGATTTACATAGATTTTCTTTATCCTTCAACTCCTCTGTGAGAATTAGTATCGTAAAACATATTTTGTGAGAGAAAGGGGTTTGATGCAGCTTTCTTGATGATAACTATGGTTTGGAGCTTGTATTTGAATATTCACCTGGATCAACAGGCTGTATTATATCATCTTCCTTCCTTTAGAGTTAAAGGAATAACAAAGATATAATAAAATTATTTTAAAAGATTTGAAATGATTTTAAAAGAAAAATATAATGAAATGATTTTAAATTATTACTAGAGAGGCTAGTTGATGAGTATTATTCAAAATTCAAAATTTTCAGTTGCACGCAGAGAATTTATTTTAAAATATATTGAAGACTATCATCCCAGTAGAGTGATTTTTTCCTAACTTTGTCGGTACTTCATTTATGACTTAAGGTAACTCTCCTATTCCAAATGCACAGAAAGCTTTTGAAAGTATATTTCAAAGAACCTCTGGAGCTGACCAGTAATAGGGAACAAACTCAAATTCTTAGTGACAAATGTAAGTGAATAGGTCATCGTTGCTCATTTTGAGTATAGTAAGTACCTCTTTTTTTATGTGGTTGTCAAATCAACCTTAGGAATATTTTTCAGGTTGTCAGATTTTACACTGTTAAATTTTGATGTATGAATATTTGACTCTATTCTGATGCTAATGAATTTAGTGTTTCTAAAGTTTGTTCAAGTTTCTCTTCCACCAACTTTAATTCTTCAATTAAATTTTAGAAAAGAGACATTTATCAAAGAACATACTGTATTCTTCAGTGTCTTTTCTGAAATACACACAAATATATTTTCTAAAGTATACATCTTTTCTATTTTTATACTAATTATCTTTTTTACTGTCTCAGTCTCATTTTTTTCTCTCCCACACATGAATGCACACACACACACTCACACTTGTGTTAAGAGAAAATTGCAAACACTCTTCAACATTGAAAGTGAAAGTTGCACATTCGTGTCCAACTCTTTGTGGCCTCATGCATGAGCCACAGAATTCTCTAAGGAAGAATACTGGAGTGGATAGCCTGTCCCTTTTCCAGGGGATCCCTCAACACTAAGACTTTTGAAATTTCTGCTGAAGATTTACATAGATTTTCTTTATCCTTCAACTCCTCTGTGAGAATTAGTATCGTAAAACATATTTTGTGAGAGAAAGGGGTTTGATGCAGCTTTCTTGATGATAACTATGGTTTGGAGCTTGTATTTGAATATTCACCTGGATCAACAGGCTGTATTATATCATCTTCCTTCCTTTAGAGTTAAAGGAATAACAAAGATATAATAAAATTATTTTAAAAGATTTGAAATGATTTTAAAAGAAAAATATAATGAAATGATTTTAAATTATTACTAGAGAGGCTAGTTGATGAGTATTATTCAAAATTCAAAATTTTCAGTTGCACGCAGAGAATTTATTTTAAAATATATTGAAGACTATCATCCCAGTAGAGTGATTTTTTCCTAACTTTGTCGGTACTTCATTTATGACTTAAGGTAACTCTCCTATTCCAAATGCACAGAAAGCTTTTGAAAGTATATTTCAAAGAACCTCTGGAGCTGACCAGTAATAGGGAACAAACTCAAATTCTTGCATTTACTCTTAAAATGAAAGGCACAAGCTTCCTTCACTACATGTTCCTCTTCTAGTAGCCTCCAATCCCGGCTCCCTGGCTTTCCAAAACTAACACCCTTGATTAAGAGGCCATCTGTGCCAAACAAAGACTGCTTGGAACTATTCCAGCCACGAGACTTACAGGCTCTGGTTGCTTTTAATTCACTATCTCCAACATATCCATCAGTGACTCAAGCCAGACACCAACCAAGCCAGGACAGTTGTTGGTCTGCCAAAGCAACCCATGAAAGAGGTAAACCAGTCCAAGTCTGATAAATTACCTGTGAGCAGATTAGACTTTCTACTAGCAAGTGTCAACACTGTAGAAAAGCAGAGATGGCTCCTCACTGGAATACATCAGCAAGAACATTTTTGTGACCATGGTAAATGTGCTAAACTAAAGCATTATACTAATCTTAATACTTGGATTTCATAAGAGTGACTGTTCACGTCACTAAGCACAAACACATATTTTGGTTTGGCAATTTACCATTGAATTTCATGTTAGTCTTCTGAATTAGTTAAGTTAGTCCTCTAAAATTATATATTTATGTGAAGATGGAGATAGCGTCTACATACAATTTTAGTTGGCTGTATTTTTAAGTTAATCAAGTAGACAGCTTTTAAAATATAATTTTATGTTATGTGATAATGACCAGTCAGAAAGAAATGGCATGTTTTCATAATTGGAATTTTTGACTATGTCTTAATAATCATCTTTGTAAAAAGATATTCACACATCTTCTTGATGTAAATACAAAAGAAGAGTGGGAGGGAAGTAATCTAGCATGTGTAAAGCACTAGGAATTTCTATCTCTTTTTAGCTATTTAGTTCTTGAAACAACTCTGGAAAACAATTATGGTTCATATTTACATATGATAAATCTGAGGCTTATAAAATTATAAGATCACAAATTAGCAAATGGATATTATTCTACTCAGTAGTTTGAAATCTCTTCTACATCATATGAGGCTCTGCTAAAGAGACTGATTTAAATGACTATTTAGAAAACTTACTCCAATGCTTTTGCAAAAGTTTTACTTCCCATGTTAAGCAGTAAACCACTTGGGGCAGTGATAAGAGATCTTAAAGACATGTATCCTCCATTATCAGCTAATAAAAGACTTCATACCTGAGGTCTAAACAGAGATTACAAATAAAAATAAATCATTGTAAGTGTTCTTATACATCCATAGTTTTTAGTACCATTAAATTAGTATGTTTTATAAATAGCTACTTAAATGTAGTATATCCAAAATTAATTTTTCTGTGTGTTTTGTATTTCTGTTCTGTGAAACTGACTCTTTCCCAGTATTTTTACTAGCGTAGCTGTTTCTCTTGTCTACTTGATCCCTGAGCTAAAAAAGATTTAATTATGCTACATTTAATGAATGAATCCTTTTACCTTTATCTACACGGTTTTATGTTAAGTGATAGAGTCATGTTTGGTAGAATAGCTATGTTCATTGTAAACATTTCTCTATTAGGGAAATAGAGATGTGACTAACCAGTTTGTTAATCTACAGGAGGAGAGTTTGGCTGTGCAAACTATTTTAGAGAGTCATTTGGACTTTGACACTAAATAGGCATCTTTTATTTTAAATACTTATTGCCTGTATGGAGTTTTGCAACTTAAGGTTTTGGGATATTTATACAAATTAAACAACAAACAATTATTTCTATTTAAGTTTACTTGACATAGAGATAAGCCATTATATCGATCCTTTTCTCATCAGTAGTTCTCTTATTTCCCAGAATTGATTGTCTTTGGGGTGTTACTTTGTATTTCAGTTATGTACTCATGAGACCTCATTATATATCCAACCCCATTTTCAACCGTCGAGGTAGTGTTCTTATTAATATAAAGCATGAAAATGCCTCAATAGTTACTGTCTTTAAAATACGTCTTGAAATAATTAAATATTTTAAACAAAAAATGAAACTTTTCTATTAATAAAAATATTTTTAGGTTAAAGGAATCTAATTGGAATTAAGTTGATAAATGTTGTGAATTATTTCAGATACAAACTGGATTGATGGGAATTTGATTCTTTTCAAAAGGAGAGAAACATGAGACCAGCATAATTATAAACATTTGACTAATAGAGTCAAGCCCAGTTGTGAGGCATATAACTTTACAAGGACATATATCAAATGTCTCTGTATGTGCTTGTTTCCTCTCCTCTTATGTTTATTTGCATGGATTAGAGTATTTTAAAAAAAAAAAGCACTTGAGAGTTATTTTTATTTAATGTAGATGTGCTAAACTGTTATGTTTTGGCCAAATAGAGTTAACATCTAATATGAATTAAATATATACATATTTAATTAGTTATTTTTTTCAAGCATGAAATATCATAGTGGAATATTATTTAATATGCTATATTTTGTATAACTATGATAAAAGCTTAAAAAAATTTCCCCTTGAAGAAACTCAAAATATATTTATAAGGATACACCATGAATATGTGTGTGTGTATATATATATATGTGTATATATATATATATGTACAGAGAGAGACATGTACATAAAATTTCTATTATAAAATACTAGATAAAATATGAATATAAATTATTAGGATTATTATACAATAGAATCCACAAGGCCAATCATGCTTATAAGTGACCTAATTTTGTTTCTTTTTCCTACTCAATAATAGGAAGTTCTTTAAGAAGTGTTTCAGTCAGGTGTCTTCTCTGGTTCCTGTTGCCACTATAAGAGAGTATAACAAACTGAGTGGATTAAAATACATAAATTTACTTTATTATAGTTCCAGAGGTTCTAAGTACAAAATCCAAGTGTCAGCTGCATTGCTTCTTTCTTGATAGGCAAAAGGGAAACTGTATTCCAGGCCTCTGTTCTTGACTTGTAGATGACTGTCTTCTCCCTGTGTACATAATATTCCCTCTGCACATGTCTGTTCACATTTCCTCTTCCTATTAGGACATCAGTCATACTGGATTGGAGGGACACAATTAAGCCCACAGTACTCCACCATTTGGCACCCTAAATTTTATGTCCTCCTCGTATGCAAAGCATGTTTACTTCATCCCAGAAGACCCCAAAGTCTTAACTTATTCTGGGACAGATTGAAGGCAGGAGGAGAAGGGGACAACAGAAAACAAAATGGTTGGATGGCATCACTGACTCAATGGACATGAGTTTGAATAAATTCCAGGAAATGATGAAGGGCAGGGAAGCCTGGTATGCTGCACTCCACAGCGTCACAAAGAAGCGGACTTGATAGAGTGACTGAACAACGAATTCCAGCAACAAATCTAAGTCCAAAATATCCTCTAAATATCATGTATATCATATATAGGTGGGACTTGAGGTCTGATTCATCATGAGGAAAATTTCTATTCAGCTTTGATCCTATGAAACCTATTAAGGTCTCTTTATTAAAAGATAATGGTGAGATAGGCAATAAATAGACATTTTCACTTTAAATTAGAGACATCAGAAAGGAAAAAAGGGTTAAGGATCTCAAGTACAACCAGAGAAGTGAAAGTGGCTCAGTCATTTCCCACCCTTTGCAACTCTATGGACTGTAGCCCACCAGGCCCCTCTGTGAATGAAATTTGACAGTCAAAACTTCTGGAGTGGGAACCATTCCATTCTCCAGGGGATCTTCCCAACCCATGGATCAAACCTGAATCTCCTGCATCATAGACAGATTCTTTACCAACCACCAAGGAAGCTACAGAACTATCAGGGAAATTTTCATTAGATTTTAAGTTTCTGGAATAATTCATTGGATAAATACTTTGTCCTCTCAGCCTACTGGGGTACCAGTCATGGCTTTTAGGTGAACAGATTGGTGTCTGCACCCCATTGGCCTTGAGTGGGAAATAAAATATTCAGTTATTTTAAACCATGCATATTTTCTTAAAATATTTAAACTCTATCAAAAATTCTTGTAGTTTAAAGCAGTTACTTTTCAATGTATGACTGTCTTCTCCCTGTGTACATAATATTCCCTCTGCACATGTCTGTTCACATTTCCTCTTCCTATTAGGACATCAGTCATACTGGATTGGAGGGACACAATTAAGCCCACAGTACTCCACCATTTGGCACCCTAAATTTTATGTCCTCCTCGTATGCAAAGCATGTTTACTTCATCCCAGAAGACCCCAAAGTCTTAACTTATTCTGGGACAGATTGAAGGCAGGAGGAGAAGGGGACAACAGAAAACAAAATGGTTGGATGGCATCACTGACTCAATGGACATGAGTTTGAATAAATTCCAGGAAATGATGAAGGGCAGGGAAGCCTGGTATGCTGCACTCCACAGCGTCACAAAGAAGCGGACTTGATAGAGTGACTGAACAACGAATTCCAGCAACAAATCTAAGTCCAAAATATCCTCTAAATATCATGTATATCATATATAGGTGGGACTTGAGGTCTGATTCATCATGAGGGAAAATTTCTATTCAGCTTTGATCCTATGAAACCTATTAAGGTCTCTTTATTAAAAGATAATGGTGAGATAGGCAATAAATAGACATTTTCACTTTAAATTAGAGACATCAGAAAGGAAAAAAGGGTTAAGGATCTCAAGTACAACCAGAGAAGTGAAAGTGGCTCAGTCATTTCCCACCCTTTGCAACTCTATGGACTGTAGCCCACCAGGCCCCTCTGTGAATGAAATTTGACAGTCAAAACTTCTGGAGTGGGAACCATTCCATTCTCCAGGGGATCTTCCCAACCCATGGATCAAACCTGAATCTCCTGCATCATAGACAGATTCTTTACCAACCACCAAGGAAGCTACAGAACTATCAGGGAAATTTTCATTAGATTTTAAGTTTCTGGAATAATTCATTGGATAAATACTTTGTCCTCTCAGCCTACTGGGGTACCAGTCATGGCTTTTAGGTGAACAGATTGGTGTCTGCACCCCATTGGCCTTGAGTGGGAAATAAAATATTCAGTTATTTTAAACCATGCATATTTTCTTAAAATATTTAAACTCTATCAATAGAAATTTCTTGTAGTTACATAAATGCAGTTACTTTTCAATGTATGCACTGTTGTTATCACCATAAGATAAAATTTATAATGAAACTGTTCTTTATTTTTCACTCTATTTGCTTATAGAAGACCAATATTATACAAAAAAATTGGCTCTATTCAGGAACATAGACTAAATTACTCTCTTTAGATCATAAACAAGATACCAACTGCCAAACACAATTTCCAACAGGATGTAGTGAATAATTCTATTATTCTTATTATGTTCTAGATATAGAAACTTTAATTAAATCTTAGGTGAGTTGATCTATAATTGTAATTATAGTTGTCAATTATAGAGCAATTACTATGTGCAGGCATTTTGCAGATACACCATTTGTTGTTGTTGTTTAGTTGCTAAATGATGTCCAACTCCATTGCAACTCCATGGACTGTAACCCACCAGTCTCCTCTGTCCATGGAATTTCCCAAGCAAGAATACTAAAGTGGGTTGTCATTTCTTTCTCTAGCAGATTCACCATATATAATATTAGTTTAATAGTTTAAAATTAGTTTATTAGCCTAATAGTTTATATATATAAACCACACAAACATATATGTGTATTATTGAGTGCAAGTTGATATGTCTGATACTCTTTCAGTGGAAATGTGTGCCTATATTATAAATTGCTTAAAATTGTATGAAATAATGTAATCAAATTTAATGAAGCTACAGAATCACTATAAATTATTTTTGGTAATATTCAAAACACATATGGACACTAGTGAAAAAAAATATATAATTTCTATCCTTTAGTTCATAATTTGTTTTGACATGTAATATATATGCAAAATAGTAATTAAAATCCAGTAGAGTATATTAATGAGATATCAAATAAGCCCTATATTCAATAAGTATAGATTTAGGTATGGTTCTGATGAAAAATGCTATACAGGAATGGAATACTGAAAGGAATAGACTGTAGAGTTACTATCCTACCTTGCTTCCAATAAAACCTTGTTAATGCAAATAAAAATATTCAGTTATTTTAAACCATGCATATTTTCTTAAAATATTTAAACTCTATCAATAGAAATTTCTTGTAGTTACATAAATGCAGTTACTTTTCAATGTATGCACTGTTGTTATCACCATAAGATAAAATTTATAATGAAACTGTTCTTTATTTTTCACTCTATTTGCTTATAGAAGACCAATATTATACAAAAAAATTGGCTCTATTCAGGAACATAGACTAAATTACTCTCTTTAGATCATAAACAAGATACCAACTGCCAAACACAATTTCCAACAGGATGTAGTGAATAATTCTATTATTCTTATTATGTTCTAGATATAGAAACTTTAATTAAATCTTAGGTGAGTTGATCTATAATTGTAATTATAGTTGTCAATTATAGAGCAATTACTATGTGCAGGCATTTTGCAGATACACCATTTGTTGTTGTTGTTTAGTTGCTAAATGATGTCCAACTCCATTGCAACTCCATGGACTGTAACCCACCAGTCTCCTCTGTCCATGGAATTTCCCAAGCAAGAATACTAAAGTGGGTTGTCATTTCTTTCTCTAGCAGATTCACCATATATAATATTAGTTTAATAGTTTAAAATTAGTTTATTAGCCTAATAGTTTATATATATAAACCACACAAACATATATGTGTATTATTGAGTGCAAGTTGATATGTCTGATACTCTTTCAGTGGAAATGTGTGCCTATATTATAAATTGCTTAAAATTGTATGAAATAATGTAATCAAATTTAATGAAGCTACAGAATCACTATAAATTATTTTTGGTAATATTCAAAACACATATGGACACTAGTGAAAAAAAATATATAATTTCTATCCTTTAGTTCATAATTTGTTTTGACATGTAATATATATGCAAAATAGTAATTAAAATCCAGTAGAGTATATTAATGAGATATCAAATAAGCCCTATATTCAATAAGTATAGATTTAGGTATGGTTCTGATGAAAAATGCTATACAGGAATGGAATACTGAAAGGAATAGACTGTAGAGTTACTATCCTACCTTGCTTCCAATAAAACCTTGTTAATGCAAATATTAATTAAAAATGAGAGAACAGATTCATCATTTTGTTTGGTAGTCAGAGAGAGCTCATTTCTGTTTTCCCCCTTATTATTTATATACAAAGTTATGTTTTCAATCATGCTTGATATTTTTCTCTTAATTTCTCTTTGTAGTTTCACTAAAATTAAACATGAACATGAGGATGTGCTTTATTATGCTCTTTTGAAGCCAATGACAATGACTTAAGATATGCTTATTTTGTTCTATTTTTCTCAAAATATCAGGAAATTCAATAATGTGCACTTTGCAACAAAATATCCTAAAGGAACTTTGATTCTATAGAAAGCAGAAACACATAACTCAGTATCTGATTTATACTGAACACCTGCACACTAGAATTTCCTGTTTGCTTTTCATTTGGAAATGGGAGAAAACAGCACTGAGCACCATCAGTGTAAGTCTTATTTGTCTGCTTTGAACCTGTTACTGCTTTCTGCTGATGTATTTTTCTACTTTGGAAACATTTTCATTGTTTATTTGTTAGCATGTGTGGAGACTTTAAAGAAGAGATAACATATTTAAATGTCAAAAATACCTTACAAAAGGCTTCTAAGTTTCCCTAAAATACATAATGAATTATTCAAAGGGTTTTTTGTAACTTTCTTAACTGAGGGAAAGTGCTGAGTACCACAGAACTAAGGTGATGTAAGTCACCAACCATCAGAATAACAGTAAGTTTTCTCTTGGTTTCAAAAACTGAGCTGCATGATGAGAAAGAGTCATGCTGCCAACTCACGAGAATGACTGCCACCTGCTGACAGTGACTCCATCAACTGGAACCAGTAAGAAATCCTAGTCTTAGTTTTGTCAACAACCTGCATGAGGTGGGAAAAAAACCTTTGGCCTCTTGGAAGAGTGAAGCCCTAGCCGTCACCATGATTTCAGCCTGTTCAGAGCTGAGCGCAGGTCCTAGAAATCCATTGTGGTTGGCTGAATGACAGCTCCCCAATGAGACCTACCTGTAAAACTATGGAACGTACCTGAAATGAAAGAAGACTGCAGGAGTGATTTTGTTAAGGACCTTAATATCCTACCTTGCTTCCAATAAAACCTTGTTAATGCAAATATTAATTAAAAATGAGAGAACAGATTCATCATTTTGTTTGGTAGTCAGAGAGAGCTCATTTCTGTTTTCCCCCTTATTATTTATATACAAAGTTATGTTTTCAATCATGCTTGATATTTTTCTTAATTTCTCTTTGTAGTTTCACTAAAATTAAACATGAACATGAGGATGTGCTTTATTATGCTCTTTTGAAGCCAATGACAATGACTTAAGATATGCTTATTTTGTTCTATTTTTCTCAAAATATCAGGAAATTCAATAATGTGCACTTTGCAACAAAATATCCTAAAGGAACTTTGATTCTATAGAAAGCAGAAACACATAACTCAGTATCTGATTTATACTGAACACCTGCACACTAGAATTTCCTGTTTGCTTTTCATTTGGAAATGGGAGAAAACAGCACTGAGCACCATCAGTGTAAGTCTTATTTGTCTGCTTTGAACCTGTTACTGCTTTCTGCTGATGTATTTTTCTACTTTGGAAACATTTTCATTGTTTATTTGTTAGCATGTGTGGAGACTTTAAAGAAGAGATAACATATTTAAATGTCAAAAATACCTTACAAAAGGCTTCTAAGTTTCCCTAAAATACATAATGAATTATTCAAAGGGTTTTTTGTAACTTTCTTAACTGAGGGAAAGTGCTGAGTACCACAGAACTAAGGTGATGTAAGTCACCAACCATCAGAATAACAGTAAGTTTTCTCTTGGTTTCAAAAACTGAGCTGCATGATGAGAAAGAGTCATGCTGCCAACTCACGAGAATGACTGCCACCTGCTGACAGTGACTCCATCAACTGGAACCAGTAAGAAATCCTAGTCTTAGTTTTGTCAACAACCTGCATGAGGTGGGAAAAAAACCTTTGGCCTCTTGGAAGAGTGAAGCCCTAGCCGTCACCATGATTTCAGCCTGTTCAGAGCTGAGCGCAGGTCCTAGAAATCCATTGTGGTTGGCTGAATGACAGCTCCCCAATGAGACCTACCTGTAAAACTATGGAACGTACCTGAAATGAAAGAAGACTGCAGGAGTGATTTTGTTAAGGACCTTAATATGGGAGATTGGCCTACATTATCCAGGTGGGAGCTATCTGTTGTCAAATATATGAACAAATAAATCAATGATGAAACAGTCTCAGATCACACACACACAAAAGCATTTTCAGATGATTTCAGTTGAAAGTCCCAAATGAATTGTTTAGTTGAAAAAAATAGACCAAAAGAACACCATAGGCTATGTTCCCTATTGAAGGACAGTCAAACAGAAGCATATGAGAAGTCCTAAAAGAGCAGAGGAAATAGGTAGCAGCCTCAGCATTGATACATGATGACTTTTTCTACCAGCAAGAATAAGTCAGCAGTGTTAGGGGCAGACAGTATATCTTGTGTACACTATTTTCCCAATACTGTCCTGACTTCAAATTTATTTTGCATTTTGGAGAGTGATGTTCTATAAATAAATTAATAAATAAGAGGAAAATATGTTTAAAAGATTATACCAGTGGGGCCTGGAAGAGAAAGGTTCTTAGAAGGTTCTTAGAAGAGTGAGGTTCTTAGAAGAGAGAGGTGAAAGTTTTCAGAGGGGCAAGAAAATCAAGAGATTAAAAGACAATCCATCTCTCTTTCAATTGAGAAGGTGGAGGAGAGATGGGAGAGAAGTTCAGGTGAGAGGGGTCCTGTGTATGGCTGGTTTGGGTTTATGTAATGCAGTAAACAACAAAACTGTTATAAAAGTAAAATAAAAATAAATTTTAAAAATACACACACAAAAAAAAAGGTAATCCAAAAGTGGAAACAAGGAGTGGAATGATGCAGTTTGAGAATGGAGAAAGGGGCCACAAACCGAGGAATACAGGAAGCTAAAGGAGCTGAAAATGGGAAGGTAATAGAATCTCCCCTGAGAGCATCCAGCAGGCAATAGCCTTGCTGACACCTGAAACCTCAACTTTAGTGAAATTGACTTGTTTCCCATCTCTATAAACATAACAAATTTAAATTTATATTAAACAACTAAGTTTGTGTTAATTTATTGTATCAGCAGCAGGAAACTAATACACTCATGCTGATTCCTCTGAAATAATAAATTTGCATTATTTTAAGCACCAGATTTGTGGTCATTGTTATGCAGCAACAGAAAACACAGTGTCTGTATGTATATAATTGCAGTTATTCCACAATGATATTTAATCTCAGACTCCTTCTGTTCTCTCTCTCATACGACCCAAATTATACTAATACTCAAGCCAAATTAATCAAGTTGCAGACCTTTAAAAACAATATGCTGTTGCTCGTCGGTACCATTCTCTAAGCAGAGCGTAGCCTTTCCTTTTTATTTTCTTTTATTAAATGCTATCATTCAATGAAGACTGTCTTAATCAGCTTAGACTGCTATAACAGATTACCATAGACTGAATGAATTAAACAACAGACATTTATTTCTCACTGTCCTGGAGGCTGGAATTTCAAGATCAGCATGCTAGCGTGGCTAGATTCTGATTTAGAGGTAGATGTCTCTGGCTGTATTTTCACATGAAGATGAAAGAGAGATGCAAACTTTTCTTTTTTCTTGCAAGAACATTAACCCCATCATGGGGCTTCACCCTCATTACCTGATTACTTCCCAAAGGCACCAGTGCCTTAGGGATAGGGATTTCAACACAAGAATTTTGAGAAGACACAAACATGTCCTTGACAAAGGCCAATTTTCAGTTCCAACTTTACTAAAACAATATGCTAACCCAAAAGAATTTTAATAGTTTTCTTAAGGTATAATTGAATATTATATATTACATATATTTTGAGTGTGCAGTTTGCTTAAGATGTGACATATTTATATACCTGTGAAAACATCACTAAAATTAAGATAGTGAATGTATTCATCACCCCCAAAAGTTACCTCAAGACATTGTGTGATCCCTAAAAATTCCCTTTGCACTGAACCTTCCTAGGTAATCACTTACCTGCTATTAAAACAAGTACATTTGTTCCAGAATTTTATAAAAGTGAAATTACATACTGTACTCTTTTGTTTGTACTCCTTCACTCCTTATAATTATTTCAAGATTCATTCCATGTTGCT
Organism: Tragulus kanchil; assembly: GCA_022376925.1. Taxonomy (NCBI): domain Eukaryota; kingdom Metazoa; phylum Chordata; class Mammalia; order Artiodactyla; family Tragulidae; genus Tragulus; species Tragulus kanchil. Next base: position 234,495,152 of record JAIOJX010000004.1, on the reverse strand, counting down.
ATAATGCAGTTCTTTCCCCTTCACTGAGTATTTTCTTAAACATAACAAATTTAAATTTATATTAAACAACTAAGTTTGTGTTAATTTATTGTATCAGCAGCAGGAAACTAATACACTCATGCTGATTCCTCTGAAATAATAAATTTGCATTATTTTAAGCACCAGATTTGTGGTCATTGTTATGCAGCAACAGAAAACACAGTGTCTGTATGTATATAATTGCAGTTATTCCACAATGATATTTAATCTCAGACTCCTTCTGTTCTCTCTCTCATACGACCCAAATTATACTAATACTCAAGCCAAATTAATCAAGTTGCAGACCTTTAAAAACAATATGCTGTTGCTCGTCGGTACCATTCTCTAAGCAGAGCGTAGCCTTTCCTTTTTATTTTCTTTTATTAAATGCTATCATTCAATGAAGACTGTCTTAATCAGCTTAGACTGCTATAACAGATTACCATAGACTGAATGAATTAAACAACAGACATTTATTTCTCACTGTCCTGGAGGCTGGAATTTCAAGATCAGCATGCTAGCGTGGCTAGATTCTGATTTAGAGGTAGATGTCTCTGGCTGTATTTTCACATGAAGATGAAAGAGAGATGCAAACTTTTCTTTTTTCTTGCAAGAACATTAACCCCATCATGGGGCTTCACCCTCATTACCTGATTACTTCCCAAAGGCACCAGTGCCTTAGGGATAGGGATTTCAACACAAGAATTTTGAGAAGACACAAACATGTCCTTGACAAAGGCCAATTTTCAGTTCCAACTTTACTAAAACAATATGCTAACCCAAAAGAATTTTAATAGTTTTCTTAAGGTATAATTGAATATTATATATTACATATATTTTGAGTGTGCAGTTTGCTTAAGATGTGACATATTTATATACCTGTGAAAACATCACTAAAATTAAGATAGTGAATGTATTCATCACCCCCAAAAGTTACCTCAAGACATTGTGTGATCCCTAAAAATTCCCTTTGCACTGAACCTTCCTAGGTAATCACTTACCTGCTATTAAAACAAGTACATTTGTTCCAGAATTTTATAAAAGTGAAATTACATACTGTACTCTTTTGTTTGTACTCCTTCACTCCTTATAATTATTTCAAGATTCATTCCATGTTGCTATAATGCAGTTCTTTCCCCTTCACTGAGTATTTTTAGCAAAATATCCTCAGTTCAGGGAATCTGTGCAGCTCCAACTGGATCCACCTTCCTTTGCTATGGCCTGGGCATACCTCCAGTAAGCTGAAATAATTTGAAACGTACCACTTTATTTCTTATTTCCAGTTTGAAAGTCACTATTTTGTTTCTCATTTCTCAGGGGTCACTCTTCTTTGTGTGATGTCTTGAAAACTCTGTGTCATATATCTTGTGTAGGATTCTTTCTTCTTTTGATTATTTCAAGCAAGAGAGTCCTTAATACACCATCTTGAATAGAATTGGCAACCCCAAACATTTCTGAATTCTCTTAGAATTTATTCCTATAATCACTCATTTTATATTTGCCATTTGCTATTTTGAAAAGATGCTGACCTTTTCATCTATACACTAAGAAATATAAATAAGTTCTTATATTTCATTCTAAATCTATCACCAGTACAGTGCTCTGGTCAGGTTTGTATTCAGGGACATTCACAGTATAATAGGTCAAAAACATAAAGGCGATGCAAGGAAAGTGAGCTCTTGTAGAAAAGAATGATGTGATTCTTAGAATTAACAATTTTGCCTAGTGAAATATCTACTGTCTACGATGTGTTATGAGTTTGAAAGTTATACCAGTAGGTAAATATGATTACATGGGAAAATCTCCAGAACCAAAATGTCTCTGTTTTGTCAGTTACTATCTGAATGAACAATTTTAAATTAATTTATTTTTAATTGAAGGATAATTACATTGCAATATTTGTTTGATTTTTGACATATATCAACATGAATTAATTCTGTAAATTTGCTCAGTTGATCTGTTCCTCAGTTTCCTTATCTGTAATGGGAAGAGATGGCTAACAAATGAACTTAGTTCAAAGATGTGTAAGAGTTTGATGAGTTAATAAAAAAGTAAAGTAATAACAATTGTACCTAAGAATTTACTAAGTAAAAATTAAAGTTAATTTTTAAAGAAATCCCTGAGAAATTAAAAAAAAATGCACTAGCTCTGTGTTGAAAGGACTTGTGGCATATCAAAATTTATTTATCCAAATACATGCTTCTGTGATAACCGGCCAACTTGGTCTAGCAAATCCTTTAGTGGTGTGCTTATTCATGTTAAGTGGCTTCAGTCATGTCCGACTCTATGTGACCCTATCGATTGTAACCTACCAGGCTCCTCTGTCCATGAGGTTCTCTAGGCATGAGGTTCTCCACTGAGTTGCCATGCCCTCCTCCAGGGGATCTTCCTGACCCAGAGGTTGAGCCTGCATCTCTTACATTTCCTGCATAGGCAGGACCACTAGGGCCACCTGGGAAGCTCCCCTGTAGTGGAACATGATTGCAAAGTTTTATAGTAATCTATTTTCATGGCACTGACGTAAAAGTCAAAGGAACCTTGTATAGTTGAAGATGCAGTTTGTTTAATGTCAGTAGAAACTCATGATCTAAGATCTCAATCAACTGCTCTGCCACCTATTGTAAGAGAAGTGTGCTGAGTCCCATAAATTGTGCTCAATATACAATGGTCTTTGGAAATTTTGAAAAGAAGACTTTTGAGAAAGGTAATTTTTCCTACTTACTTTTTAGTTTATCCTGGGGATACAATATGTGCTATCCATTGGTTCTGTAGTAACTGAATTTAAGAGGTTTTAAAAGTGGCCAGATATGACCCATACAAGACATAAGAATTTCAGCTGTTAAAATTGAGGTGAAGCTATGGTTTTAGCTGAATTGAAACTGAATTACTACTTACTGTCAGACAGAACAGTTATTTTAGTGCCTTGGGGTTAAAGTCATTGGGAAGACAAGAAGCAGAGGGTTATATTATATCACAGTGAGCTGTCTCAATTGTAGCAAATGTACAGTTCCATTTTTTGCTTTTATAGTTTTAAAGCTAAATACATATGCCAAGAAGAATAATCCTGATATTAAAAATATTAAACTGTATGCAGGAATCAAATCTGTAGGCAGCATTTTCAGATCGTTCTAATAGCTCAAGGTAACAGAGAGTTCCAGTGACATGCCTTGAGAAGAAGTAGACGGAGTAGATGCAAATCCAGGTTTCTGTACTTACATATACGAATATCACTTAGAGGCCCTTCTTCAGGATGTTTAGCCTGCTGGACTTCATTGCAGGTGTTTAGCTAAAAAATAATTTTCTTGTTTAAATTTCAAATTCTCTGTATTACAGCATTTTCCCCCGTACCTGGGGAAAATACACATTAGTACAATTCACAAAATACATTTTAGAGTAGTTTTGTATGTATTTCATCTAGATTGATTGAAAACTATTCTGATCATAACTTTTAGATGCATCAATCAATTTCAATTTTAATATAATTTCATTCAGCTTGGCAAAGGCTTATTAGCATTACTTTACTATCAAATTAACATGAAGCTTGCACCTTGTTTCACTGGAAGCCTAATCACTAGTTTGTTTTTAGAACAATTATCTTTCAGTGCGTTGAGGAAAACCAGTAGAAATGCTATAATTAAAGAGGTTTTACTGTGGCTATCCCTATACCCTGTCTCTTCATACCAGTATGAGGCTCTCTCATGAATTAGAAGATATGTTGTAGCAATGTGGTATAATAAAATTGTAATGGTGGAATAAATTACAGAAAATAGTTTCTCTCTCTGTTGACAGTATCTGGTGAGCAGCATTTAGCTTTTTTAGTTCTAGGGTTTTTTAAAATTCTTCCTATTAAAAACAATAATATGATTCTTGGTCTGAATACTTGATATAAATCGAAACCACTATATTTGAAGTATACAAGACATAAGAATTTCAGCTGTTAAAATTGAGGTGAAGCTATGGTTTTAGCTGAATTGAAACTGAATTACTACTTACTGTCAGACAGAACAGTTATTTTAGTGCCTTGGGGTTAAAGTCATTGGGAAGACAAGAAGCAGAGGGTTATATTATATCACAGTGAGCTGTCTCAATTGTAGCAAATGTACAGTTCCATTTTTTGCTTTTATAGTTTTAAAGCTAAATACATATGCCAAGAAGAATAATCCTGATATTAAAAATATTAAACTGTATGCAGGAATCAAATCTGTAGGCAGCATTTTCAGATCGTTCTAATAGCTCAAGGTAACAGAGAGTTCCAGTGACATGCCTTGAGAAGAAGTAGACGGAGTAGATGCAAATCCAGGTTTCTGTACTTACATATACGAATATCACTTAGAGGCCCTTCTTCAGGATGTTTAGCCTGCTGGACTTCATTGCAGGTGTTTAGCTAAAAAATAATTTTCTTGTTTAAATTTCAAATTCTCTGTATTACAGCATTTTCCCCCGTACCTGGGGAAAATACACATTAGTACAATTCACAAAATACATTTTAGAGTAGTTTTGTATGTATTTCATCTAGATTGATTGAAAACTATTCTGATCATAACTTTTAGATGCATCAATCAATTTCAATTTTAATATAATTTCATTCAGCTTGGCAAAGGCTTATTAGCATTACTTTACTATCAAATTAACATGAAGCTTGCACCTTGTTTCACTGGAAGCCTAATCACTAGTTTGTTTTTAGAACAATTATCTTTCAGTGCGTTGAGGAAAACCAGTAGAAATGCTATAATTAAAGAGGTTTTACTGTGGCTATCCCTATACCCTGTCTCTTCATACCAGTATGAGGCTCTCTCATGAATTAGAAGATATGTTGTAGCAATGTGGTATAATAAAATTGTAATGGTGGAATAAATTACAGAAAATAGTTTCTCTCTCTGTTGACAGTATCTGGTGAGCAGCATTTAGCTTTTTTAGTTCTAGGGTTTTTTAAAATTCTTCCTATTAAAAACAATAATATGATTCTTGGTCTGAATACTTGATATAAATCGAAACCACATATATGTTAATATTTGAAGAAGTATAGAATTCCAAGGAAAATGGGTAGTGAGTATGGTTTGGAGGAGGGCCATTTATTCATTGTTTTGAACTGAATTACGCACCCCCCCCCCAATATATATATGTTGAAGCCCCACTCCCTACTGTGATAGCTTTTGAAGATGGGACATTTGGGAGATAATTAGGTTTAGATGAGGTTGTGACCTGGGAGCCCTCATGATGGGATTAATGCTAGTGTCCTTGCAAGAAGAGATTCAAGAGCTTGCTGGTGTTTCCTCTCTTCACATGCTGAGGAAATTCCTATACACCTCAACAAGAAGGCAGGAAGAGGGCTCTCACTAGAAACCTAATCTTGATCTTGGACTTCCTATTTTCCAAGAACTATGAGAAATAATTTTAATCAAAAATGACTTTCATCGGGCTTCCCCTGGTGGTCCAGTGGGTATGGACACCGCCTTGCAGTGCAAGGGGCGCCGGTTCGATCCCTGGCCTGGGAAGATCCCACGTGCTGCGGAGCAACTGGACCCATGTGTCCAATTACCGAGCCGGAGCTCTGGAGCGCATGCGCCCAGAGCCGGCGCTCTGCGACAACAGAGGCCGCTGCGATGGGAGGCCCACAGGAGCCAAAGAACAAAGACGAATGAAAATAGAGAAATGAAAGACCAATAGAAGTGGCCCCCCGGCTCCCCTCCCTCCCCAACCCGACCCCCACCCAAAATAAATAAATAAATAAATCTTTAAAAATAAAAAAAGTCAGATAGAGCCTCACAGACTTAGAAAACAAACTCATGGTTGGGGAAAAGGGATAAAGACTGGGAAGGTAACCTGCACACTGCTTTTAAAAAAAGCCAACAAGTATTTATTGCAGAGCACATGCTATAATTAAAGAGGTTTTACTGTGGCTATCCCTATACCCTGTCTCTTCATACCAGTATGAGGCTCTCTCATGAATTAGAAGATATGTTGTAGCAATGTGGTATAATAAAATTGTAATGGTGGAATAAATTACAGAAAATAGTTTCTCTCTCTGTTGACAGTATCTGGTGAGCAGCATTTAGCTTTTTTAGTTCTAGGGTTTTTTAAAATTCTTCCTATTAAAAACAATAATATGATTCTTGGTCTGAATACTTGATATAAATCGAAACCACATATATGTTAATATTTGAAGAAGTATAGAATTCCAAGGAAAATGGGTAGTGAGTATGGTTTGGAGGAGGGCCATTTATTCATTGTTTTGAACTGAATTACGCACCCCCCCCCCAATATATATATGTTGAAGCCCCACTCCCTACTGTGATAGCTTTTGAAGATGGGACATTTGGGAGATAATTAGGTTTAGATGAGGTTGTGACCTGGGAGCCCTCATGATGGGATTAATGCTAGTGTCCTTGCAAGAAGAGATTCAAGAGCTTGCTGGTGTTTCCTCTCTTCACATGCTGAGGAAATTCCTATACACCTCAACAAGAAGGCAGGAAGAGGGCTCTCACTAGAAACCTAATCTTGATCTTGGACTTCCTATTTTCCAAGAACTATGAGAAATAATTTTAATCAAAAATGACTTTCATCGGGCTTCCCCTGGTGGTCCAGTGGGTATGGACACCGCCTTGCAGTGCAAGGGGCGCCGGTTCGATCCCTGGCCTGGGAAGATCCCACGTGCTGCGGAGCAACTGGACCCATGTGTCCAATTACCGAGCCGGAGCTCTGGAGCGCATGCGCCCAGAGCCGGCGCTCTGCGACAACAGAGGCCGCTGCGATGGGAGGCCCACAGGAGCCAAAGAACAAAGACGAATGAAAATAGAGAAATGAAAGACCAATAGAAGTGGCCCCCCGGCTCCCCTCCCTCCCCAACCCGACCCCCACCCAAAATAAATAAATAAATAAATCTTTAAAAATAAAAAAAGTCAGATAGAGCCTCACAGACTTAGAAAACAAACTCATGGTTGGGGAAAAGGGATAAAGACTGGGAAGGTTACCTGCACACTGCTATATTTAAAATGGATAGCCAACAAGTATTTATTGCAGAGCACATGGAACTCTGCTCAATGTTATGTGCGGGCGTGGAGAGGAGGGGGTTTAGGAGAGCATAGGTGCATGTGTATGTGTGGCTGAGTCCCTTCACTGTTCACCTGAGACTGTCACAACATTGTTAATTGGCCATACCCCAATACAGAACGCTTTTGGTGTTTAAAAAATTGAATGAATAAATAAATAAAATGTGATTTAAAAAAGAAGGAAATGATTTGAATAATAATATGCCCAGTTTTATTGGCTGAATCAGCCTCCTTGAGATTGGGCCTATAGTATTTTTTAGCTAAGCTATTTCACTTCTTGAGAGACATATCTCTATGAGGCTTTATTCAGCTCTTATATAAGGATTGATTGCATTTTGAGTTACTAGAACCCTATTTATACCAACTTGTTTTTTCTATCTCTCAATAAACCCTTTTCAAAGAGGCTGTTCCCCATGTATCACGTTTTGATGGTATACACTTCATCTCATTTTATTCACAGGGGAACCATGGGGATAAAATCAACAATTAAATATGGTGACTCCTACTATGCTCAAACTAAATGCTATGTACTCTGTGGAGTTCAAGATGACAAAAATTGTTCCTATAATTAAACTGAATAGACATTGATTATTAAACCCAAATAAATGTGTATTCTCAGTGGTTCTTAACATACATATAGTGCAATGGGACTGACTTCATTTTGAGTCTCTGCTCAGGAGCTATTATTACTGAAGGAAAATGTTTTTGCAAATAGGCATATATCATTAGATTTTATGCTCTGAGAGCTGTGAGTTTTGAGTGTCACACACTGTAACCTCTGAAAGTGACACAGTGATCTTTGCCATATAACACAGTGTTTCCCCAGTCTGCTTAATCAAGATTTTTGATATGGAAATCATGTTTATTTTGCATTATTTAGTTGATTTAAAAAGACTTAAGGATGATACTTTTTAAAAATCAGGGAAAAGTTTGTAAATCTGATACACTGAACTACTCTTGACTTCATTGTCTTTTGTACCAATTTTATGATCCTTGAAGGATTAAGGCATTAGGTTTGTCTTTAAAAAGGAAAAAGCATATGAGAGGAAAGCTAGTACTTTGTATTCGATGACAATTACTGTTTCTTTATAAAATAATTGCATGAAGATGTAGGCTTTGCATTAGAAACCTTACCGAAGTAAAAGTATCCATGTGTTTTATGTTAATTAATATAGTGGAAAAAATAAAATTAACATAACAAAAAACAGAGTGTTAAATTGCTTAACAGGTTGTTTGTTGATAAATGTTGTTTCTATATAACATTCAAAATTGAATTAAATAGAGCAAGTCTATTAGAATGGAAGATAAGGAGAAAAGTATCTAAGTATTGAGAAAAGGTGCCATTCAAAGATATCCAGTTGATCTTAACATTACTCTAAACATGTTCATTTGCAGCTACTTTTGTTGGCAAGTACATCTAAACAGAAAGAAGAGAGTTGAGGCAGGTTTGTTGTGTATAAACCAGATTGAGGGATTTCCTCAATGAGAGGGTAGGAGGAAAAGAAAGCAATAAGTGTCCATTACCTTCTCAAAGTGTTTCCCTGGTGGCTCAGACAGTAAAGAGGGGACCTGGGCTTGATCCCTGTGCTCAGTTCAATTGTGTGTGACTCTTTGCAACCCCGTGGACTGCAGCATGCTAGGCTTTTCTGTCTTTCACCATCTCTGGGAGCTTGCTGAAACTGATGTCCATTGACTCAATGATCCCTGTGTTGGGAAGTCCCAAAACTTTAAATTTTCAATAAGTTAATGTGAAAAATTGCCAGTTTTCTTTGACTGAATTTTCTAGGGATAGAATTAAAATTTTTAATTTTCTCCATTTCTTAATCATTTTATAAGATATGGTTTTGTAAATGTTAAGAAAAATATTTTGACCCTTGCTACACATGGAAATTCACATCTTCTATCCCATGAAATCTCTGTAGATATTCAGACTGATTATCATTTCCTTTGATATTCTTCTTTGGTTTACAAAAGAGTATACAATATATTTCTGCCCCTGACTGTTCCTCTCCCTACTATGAATTCCATTCTGTTCTCAGACTCCTCTCTTCTTTCTCTACATTACTCCTCAGTACTCATACAGTCTCAGCTTTATTCAGTATTTTCACTCATGTGATTCCCAAATCTTAAAGTCCTTTATCATTGAAGAGATTGGCATGTTAGAAACATGAACCAAAATCTCTAGTAATTCAACTTCCACTAAAGAATATAGATCTGAAAATGAAATATTGAATGCCTGGATCATTGTCATTCTTCTGGTTTCCATAATGATAAATTCTTGATATTATCCAGATGCCATAGCACATATCTAAGGGCATTCTATGATCGGAACTGTTTGTAACATTTTTAATTGCCTGTATTATCTGAAAAGGAGCTCATGACAACATCTAATGAGTGTGCTTGATGGTCATCCCATTTAGTATTAGTGTTTAGCATACTAATAAATGAAAACAGTGTCTTAGAATCTACAACATGCCTGGTCAGAGGAATTTTGTATATATTTATATCTTACTAATCAAATATCCACTGTTAAATTGATAAATGAAACAGTAGTGAACAATATAGGTTGAGGGATTTCCTCAATGAGAGGGTAGGAGGAAAAGAAAGCAATAAGTGTCCATTACCTTCTCAAAGTGTTTCCCTGGTGGCTCAGACAGTAAAGAGGGGACCTGGGCTTGATCCCTGTGCTCAGTTCAATTGTGTGTGACTCTTTGCAACCCCGTGGACTGCAGCATGCTAGGCTTTTCTGTCTTTCACCATCTCTGGGAGCTTGCTGAAACTGATGTCCATTGACTCAATGATCCCTGTGTTGGGAAGTCCCAAAACTTTAAATTTTCAATAAGTTAATGTGAAAAATTGCCAGTTTTCTTTGACTGAATTTTCTAGGGATAGAATTAAAATTTTTAATTTTCTCCATTTCTTAATCATTTTATAAGATATGGTTTTGTAAATGTTAAGAAAAATATTTTGACCCTTGCTACACATGGAAATTCACATCTTCTATCCCATGAAATCTCTGTAGATATTCAGACTGATTATCATTTCCTTTGATATTCTTCTTTGGTTTACAAAAGAGTATACAATATATTTCTGCCCCTGACTGTTCCTCTCCCTACTATGAATTCCATTCTGTTCTCAGACTCCTCTCTTCTTTCTCTACATTACTCCTCAGTACTCATACAGTCTCAGCTTTATTCAGTATTTTCACTCATGTGATTCCCAAATCTTAAAGTCCTTTATCATTGAAGAGATTGGCATGTTAGAAACATGAACCAAAATCTCTAGTAATTCAACTTCCACTAAAGAATATAGATCTGAAAATGAAATATTGAATGCCTGGATCATTGTCATTCTTCTGGTTTCCATAATGATAAATTCTTGATATTATCCAGATGCCATAGCACATATCTAAGGGCATTCTATGATCGGAACTGTTTGTAACATTTTTAATTGCCTGTATTATCTGAAAAGGAGCTCATGACAACATCTAATGAGTGTGCTTGATGGTCATCCCATTTAGTATTAGTGTTTAGCATACTAATAAATGAAAACAGTGTCTTAGAATCTACAACATGCCTGGTCAGAGGAATTTTGTATATATTTATATCTTACTAATCAAATATCCACTGTTAAATTGATAAATGAAACAGTAGTGAACAATATAGGTTGTCAGTCCTGTTTGTTGTTAAATCTACCTAAAAGTTGATGCTAAGCAAATTAAAAACCTTTGCCTTATGATGGTTAACTTTGGTACTATAGAGCTTATTATTAAAGATTTCAGAATTCTCAGTTCTTTGTGATAGAAGTTTTTATTACTGATTTGTCACAGTGCTTTGGGCCATAGTTTCCCCATGTAAGTGACCCAGGTCTGTGATCTTTCAAATTGAATATATCAGCCATTTAGTACCAGCTCTATTTTAGTTTCCTTTCCAGCTTTTGCTGGAAGTAAAATACTGCTGGCTGTTTTTAATTTTACTTTAGACAGCAAAAGACATATCTGCATGATTAAAATGCCATGCTTCTCTATAACTATTATCAATTATATTTATTAGGAGAATATTGTAGCGAAATTTGCTCAGAAGAGGAAAAAGTATATTGCACTAAAACATTTCTTAATGCACCACTATACACAGGCTATTGTGTTTCTCATAGTCTACCCACATCTTGTCCAATATAAAAGCAAAAATGTCAGAAGACTTGGAAATAATGTAGTCCTAAGGAGAAGTAATTGTGAAATTGGTACCTGTGAACATCATGAGTAACTACTTTGATGTGAATTAAAATAACCTCCACACAAGTGAAGGCTGATTAAATAGTTGAATTGACTAATTGTTTTAAAATATATGCCTAGTTGGACAGCCATTTAAATCCTCTAACAAGCTCCATAGTTCAGAAAGTTTTTAAGCCATTTAGGAAAATGAACCTTAGGCTCAACCGTGCTTCTACTAACATTGAGAACATTATAGTTTAAATTTAAAATAATCATAGCTGTAAATCAGTATTTAAAGAGATTTTACATGCATTTCCTCCTTTAATCCTCATTGAAATCCTATAAGATAGGGAATATCAGAGAATGCTATGAAATGGTACTGGAGCACAGATTCAAAATCAGATCATCTAGGTTCACGTTTAGTGTCACCCTCAGCTATTTATCATTTAGCTGTTAGAATCTACAACATGCCTGGTCAGAGGAATTTTGTATATATTTATATCTTACTAATCAAATATCCACTGTTAAATTGATAAATGAAACAGTAGTGAACAATATAGGTTGTCAGTCCTGTTTGTTGTTAAATCTACCTAAAAGTTGATGCTAAGCAAATTAAAAACCTTTGCCTTATGATGGTTAACTTTGGTACTATAGAGCTTATTATTAAAGATTTCAGAATTCTCAGTTCTTTGTGATAGAAGTTTTTATTACTGATTTGTCACAGTGCTTTGGGCCATAGTTTCCCCATGTAAGTGACCCAGGTCTGTGATCTTTCAAATTGAATATATCAGCCATTTAGTACCAGCTCTATTTTAGTTTCCTTTCCAGCTTTTGCTGGAAGTAAAATACTGCTGGCTGTTTTTAATTTTACTTTAGACAGCAAAAGACATATCTGCATGATTAAAATGCCATGCTTCTCTATAACTATTATCAATTATATTTATTAGGAGAATATTGTAGCGAAATTTGCTCAGAAGAGGAAAAAGTATATTGCACTAAAACATTTCTTAATGCACCACTATACACAGGCTATTGTGTTTCTCATAGTCTACCCACATCTTGTCCAATATAAAAGCAAAAATGTCAGAAGACTTGGAAATAATGTAGTCCTAAGGAGAAGTAATTGTGAAATTGGTACCTGTGAACATCATGAGTAACTACTTTGATGTGAATTAAAATAACCTCCACACAAGTGAAGGCTGATTAAATAGTTGAATTGACTAATTGTTTTAAAATATATGCCTAGTTGGACAGCCATTTAAATCCTCTAACAAGCTCCATAGTTCAGAAAGTTTTTAAGCCATTTAGGAAAATGAACCTTAGGCTCAACCGTGCTTCTACTAACATTGAGAACATTATAGTTTAAATTTAAAATAATCATAGCTGTAAATCAGTATTTAAAGAGATTTTACATGCATTTCCTCCTTTAATCCTCATTGAAATCCTATAAGATAGGGAATATCAGAGAATGCTATGAAATGGTACTGGAGCACAGATTCAAAATCAGATCATCTAGGTTCACGTTTAGTGTCACCCTCAGCTATTTATCTGTGTTTAAGTACCTAGTTGTACCAGTACCTGGTAAGTACATCATAGGTGGAGAATGGAGGGCAGTTTTGAAGAGGGGCCTTTTTTTTCTTTTTCTTCTTTTTTTTTTGCTTTAAATGTAGCAGAGGAGACAAATAATCATGTCATGTGATAATTTTAAAGTGTCATATGCAGGACAAATATAAGGTGTTTTGATAGAACCTAGAAAGGATAAGAAATCTGCATTTTAGAGGGGATACTGAGAAGATGATATCTAAAGTCATATTTGTTGGCCTTGCTCTAATTAGATCTGTGAAGATAAAAGACAGCTCCAGAAGGGTGAGGGACATGTAAACATGTGTGAAGAGAAAAGGTTGCCTACTGAATGAATTTGGAATAATTCACCATTGATGGAAGTTTAGTACTTCAGTGAGAAGCAGTCTAAACTGAAGCGATTCTCCAGCCTTCTCATCGACATTTGGAAATCTCTGGAAACATTTGTGTTTGTCAGAATGACTGAGGAGCAGCATTACCAAGATTCTAGTGGGTGTTGGGCAAGATTTCATTACAAGGGCAGTCCGGTACAGTTGGTAATTTTCTCACCTGAACATGATAATTGTGGTCTCCTGAGAAACACGGAGACCAGATCAACAGCTGTGGAGCACCTATTAATACATTCAGGCTCTCTTTGGAGGCATTTTTCTGGCCTACTGAAGAACTTTTAAACAAGGTGAACATGGTAAGATTTCTGCTTCAAAAAAATCCCTCTGTTTGCTTGTGGAAAGTTAGAGGGTGCACAAATAACACTAACACCATGAAGTTCATGCTTTATCTTGGAATGGACAAGTCTCAGGGAGCAAGAAAAAAGTCTGGCCAACACTGAGAGAATTTTACTGACTTGAGTCTTCCCTCCGGAAAGTGGGGATGTTTAGCTTCTCTTGAGCAGAGTGAATGAGAAGGGGAGAAGTGAACTAGAAGTTACTCTAGCAATAGTCCCTACAGAGGCTTAGAGCAAAGCCCACCCCCAACACCCTACCTCCATCCCACCTCACCCAGAAAACAGTTGCTCTCTCTTCCCCAGAAATAGACGGTTCTGGAATTTGGCCTCATTAAAACAAATAAATAAATAAAATATAGTTCAAATCTTTGTTCAGGTTAACTTCCTGAGATTGGATTTCTGTTTCTGCAACTGAAAAAAGTCCCCATTGATTCACGTGAGGATAATCACTCATGGCTTATTTTGATTCCTTAACATTACCAGAGACAGTGGCTCTCCATTTGCATTTTAGTATTTTTATGAAACAGAAGACATTTTTATGGAGTCAAATGTATTAATCCATTTGCTAATTCATCCAAGCATGTAAGCATCCTTCCATCCGGTCATATCATTCCAAAAGTATGTCTTGCAAGCATTGATTAAGCACTGGAGGGAAACAAGCACTTTTCAGAATTTCAGATGTCTCAGGAATTCACCTATTTTTCTCCATATTTTCAAAGATAATATATAAATTTGTTGTTCATACCTCCTTTTCATACTAACTTATCTACTGCTCTGTAAGGACCTGTCTACTATACTGTGAAGTTTGGACTCCAAATCAGAAGTAGAAATGTAAACCATAAGTTGCATTTGTAGAAATATGTGACTATCTTCTGAAGTTGGAGCTTTGTTTCTACCATACTTCTCTTTAGTTCTTGGAAACACTTTGATTCCACAGCAATAGGAAATCTTTTCATTCTCCAAATGTAAATTGCTTCATTTGCATGATCATTTAAATATGAATATATGTGTTTTTCTTTGTACAGTTTTTTAATTCTGGACCTTCTGTTCTGGACCTTCCATTCAAAGATGGAATGCCATCACTAGGTGGTGAAGAGTCTGTTAAAAACATTTTCATTTTACACAGGTGTAACACAGGTGGTACACCCTTTCCTCTCTGCCCCATAGGGTGTAGCTCTAACTACCCTCTAGGGAAGAGAAGGTTGGGTGAACAGCCTTACTATTTCTTCAGCTCAGTAAATACCTGCAGGTACATTCTCTTCATTGCCTGGGAGTTCTTAAGGAAAATGAAGACTGGTGCATACAAAATGCACTTGCTTCATGGTTCTTCTGTGAGTCATTTCAGCCCAAATCTTATAGGTTTTTATAGCTAATTGTTTCCTATCATTTTTATATTAATTGAAGTGGTCATGCCACTCTTATGTAATTGTTCATATTCTGACCTTAAGAATTATTTTGTTCTTAAAGACACATGAGTCAAGTTTTCACACATAGAATCTCTGAGGGTTCCTATAAAGATATACCATCATCCACACTTATAGATTAATAACTGGTTTTGTTATGCGCAGAAAATCCTAGGTTTCATAATAAAGCTGCCTCAGAAATAAATGATGAAATCGCCTCATTTTAAGGTTACTTCAGTCTATTGTACCACCCCATGGAGAGGCAGAGTTCCTTTTGAGTTTTGAAAGAAACAAAGTGTCTTCTGAGTCTGGAGTGGGAAAGAGAGGGAGAGATTTAAAAGACTTCTCTTATTTATCTTAAAACACTGGATGAATGTATTAGGAACAGTGTCTCTCCATGCCTAATTTTCAAACTCACCACCCAGCCCTATCACTAGAAGGCTAACTTTGATTAAATTTATCAATGGTCTTCTCTTTACCCCTAGCCTCCTGTGGAAATTGGTTAAGAAACCTTAATGGGAAAGGGTGTGTGAGGGGAAGAGTCAAGTAGAGGTACTTAGCTCTGTGCTAGTCTCCCTACCTAGTCATGGATAGCGGTTTTCTGAGGTCCTACAATGCTCCCATTTCTCTTAGTTCTTGGAAACACTTTGATTCCACAGCAATAGGAAATCTTTTCATTCTCCAAATGTAAATTGCTTCATTTGCATGATCATTTAAATATGAATATATGTGTTTTCTTTGTACAGTTTTTTAATTCTGGACCTTCTGTTCTGGACCTTCCATTCAAAGATGGAATGCCATCACTAGGTGGTGAAGAGTCTGTTAAAAACATTTTCATTTTACACAGGTGTAACACAGGTGGTACACCCTTTCCTCTCTGCCCCATAGGGTGTAGCTCTAACTACCCTCTAGGGAAGAGAAGGTTGGGTGAACAGCCTTACTATTTCTTCAGCTCAGTAAATACCTGCAGGTACATTCTCTTCATTGCCTGGGAGTTCTTAAGGAAAATGAAGACTGGTGCATACAAAATGCACTTGCTTCATGGTTCTTCTGTGAGTCATTTCAGCCCAAATCTTATAGGTTTTTATAGCTAATTGTTTCCTATCATTTTTATATTAATTGAAGTGGTCATGCCACTCTTATGTAATTGTTCATATTCTGACCTTAAGAATTATTTTGTTCTTAAAGACACATGAGTCAAGTTTTCACACATAGAATCTCTGAGGGTTCCTATAAAGATATACCATCATCCACACTTATAGATTAATAACTGGTTTTGTTATGCGCAGAAAATCCTAGGTTTCATAATAAAGCTGCCTCAGAAATAAATGATGAAATCGCCTCATTTTAAGGTTACTTCAGTCTATTGTACCACCCCATGGAGAGGCAGAGTTCCTTTTGAGTTTTGAAAGAAACAAAGTGTCTTCTGAGTCTGGAGTGGGAAAGAGAGGGAGAGATTTAAAAGACTTCTCTTATTTATCTTAAAACACTGGATGAATGTATTAGGAACAGTGTCTCTCCATGCCTAATTTTCAAACTCACCACCCAGCCCTATCACTAGAAGGCTAACTTTGATTAAATTTATCAATGGTCTTCTCTTTACCCCTAGCCTCCTGTGGAAATTGGTTAAGAAACCTTAATGGGAAAGGGTGTGTGGGGGGAAGAGTCAAGTAGAGGTACTTAGCTCTGTGCTAGTCTCCCTACCTAGTCATGGATAGCGGTTTTCTGAGGTCCTCTACCAATGTCCACAGTTTCAGTTGAGCAATACTTTCTTTGATTAGCTACAAACCCACTTCAGCCCTCTCTGTTTCATAAATTCTCTCTCCCCTTGCCTCTTTAGACCTGTTGAGGACTTCCTGTTTTTGCTCAACTCAGGGCACCTCAATATGCCTTGTTTACTTTTATTGAATTGGTCCTCATATTATTAACTGTTTTTGTATTAAAGTCTCCTAAACTATTACATTTGAATGTGCCATTGCCTCCTGTTGTAATCTTTGCTGATAGCAATGTTCACCCTACTTAATATTTAATACGTACTTGATAGAGTAAAAGATAAATGGACCACACTTAGCTGAGGAAGATAGAGCTGTTTTAGACCTGTTATTTTTTATATGTCTGGCAGGTGTACCAGGACTCAGATGTCTGACTAGTATTTATATAAAGAAGAAAGTGAGAAGAAGTATTTGGGGTGGGTGTTTGATTTGGAGATCTGATGAACTTTGTGAACTTGGAAGAATCTCAGCTTCATTTAACAATGCATGAAATTAAGGCAACATGTGTTGGTTGTTTTCTTTGTGCTTCAACCTTGTGACCCTGAATTTTTATTCTGTAGAGCTAATTAGAAAAGCAGGAACTTAAGAGACCCAGAAATATTTCAAAGTCAAAAAACTAATGTGAAAGCAGAAATATCTTTCATTGTGCCAAGCCTATCATTTTTATCAAAATAACCTCTTCAAGGGAAATCTCATCTTCCTTTGAGACATATTAACTCTTCAAATATAGAATGTTTACACACCATAAATTATTAGGTCACTGAAATATGTGATACATTTTAGATATATATAATTGATTAATGTGTTTTGTTTAACTTAACACTGGATGAATAGTATTAGGAACAGTGTCTCTCCATGCCTAATTTTCAAACTCACCACCCAGCCCTATCACTAGAAGGCTAACTTTGATTAAATTTATCAATGGTCTTCTCTTTACCCCTAGCCTCCTGTGGAAATTGGTTAAGAAACCTTAATGGGAAA
The DNA here is from genome assembly GCA_022376925.1 of Tragulus kanchil. Classification (NCBI taxonomy): domain Eukaryota; kingdom Metazoa; phylum Chordata; class Mammalia; order Artiodactyla; family Tragulidae; genus Tragulus; species Tragulus kanchil. The sequence goes on along the minus strand of JAIOJX010000004.1, from coordinate 234,477,414 downwards.
GGGTGTGTGAGGGGAAGAGTCAAGTAGAGGTACTTAGCTCTGTGCTAGTCTCCCTACCTAGTCATGGATAGCGGTTTTCTGAGGTCCTCTACCAATGTCCACAGTTTCAGTTGAGCAATACTTTCTTTGATTAGCTACAAACCCACTTCAGCCCTCTCTGTTTCATAAATTCTCTCTCCCCTTGCCTCTTTAGACCTGTTGAGGACTTCCTGTTTTTGCTCAACTCAGGGCACCTCAATATGCCTTGTTTACTTTTATTGAATTGGTCCTCATATTATTAACTGTTTTTGTATTAAAGTCTCCTAAACTATTACATTTGAATGTGCCATTGCCTCCTGTTGTAATCTTTGCTGATAGCAATGTTCACCCTACTTAATATTTAATACGTACTTGATAGAGTAAAAGATAAATGGACCACACTTAGCTGAGGAAGATAGAGCTGTTTTAGACCTGTTATTTTTTATATGTCTGGCAGGTGTACCAGGACTCAGATGTCTGACTAGTATTTATATAAAGAAGAAAGTGAGAAGAAGTATTTGGGGTGGGTGTTTGATTTGGAGATCTGATGAACTTTGTGAACTTGGAAGAATCTCAGCTTCATTTAACAATGCATGAAATTAAGGCAACATGTGTTGGTTGTTTTCTTTGTGCTTCAACCTTGTGACCCTGAATTTTTATTCTGTAGAGCTAATTAGAAAAGCAGGAACTTAAGAGACCCAGAAATATTTCAAAGTCAAAAAACTAATGTGAAAGCAGAAATATCTTTCATTGTGCCAAGCCTATCATTTTTATCAAAATAACCTCTTCAAGGGAAATCTCATCTTCCTTTGAGACATATTAACTCTTCAAATATAGAATGTTTACACACCATAAATTATTAGGTCACTGAAATATGTGATACATTTTAGATATATATAATTGATTAATGTGTTTTGTTTATAATTTTTTCTAATATTGAAATTTTAAAAGCTTATAATACAACTATTGCTCTGTGTATTGAATCTGTAGTACCAATGGTATCTGAATGGAAACCAAAGAGTGACCTGAAAAGGACACCTGAATGAAATATGCACACATGTATGTATATATGTATGTATGTGTGTATATATATATTTTTCTGTGTAATTGACCTTTTCTCTTAGGTGATTAACTGTTTGTAGATAAAATGTTGTACCTTGCAATGAGCTAATCTTAAAGTATCTCAAAGACTCACAGCCTTGATTTGGAGAATAACTCATCATTTATACAGTTTATCAAGATGAAAGATTTAAGATATGATGCTGTTTTTATTAATAACATCCCAAAGTGGTTTCTATCTTTCTGTATTTTTAGCAGTTGTATCAAAGGCTCTTAAAGAGTGTTCATTTTCTCTGCTAGGGAGTATTAGTCATTTTTCTTCTGGGATAATCCTGCATAACACACATCTGCCCTAAAACCTTGATAGCATTATTTCTTTAAACCTCAGTTGACTGTAGGTCAGGTAATCTCAACTGAGATATGCTGTGCTAAACTGGACCATAGACTTTTGGTCTATGTGTTTTCATTTTGGTATTCTGCCTGAAGCGGCAAAGGATAATTACGACACAATATTTTCAGGGAAGAAGTGGAAGCAGAAATACATAATGTTACTCTGTTTGTGTGCCAACTCAGTAAAGACAGTCGGTCACTTTTCCATTGGATAAATCAAGTCACATGGCTGTGCCTAATATTCACTATTCATAGAAATTGTTAACCTAAGACAAATAGACTGCCAGGTATTTCTCCAGGAAAGATGAATTTACTTGGTATTAGCAGAGAGATGCAGTTCATGGTCTGTAACTAAGGAAAGTCATATGCCAATCTGTCCATGCCAGGGAAGGAGAACACTTTTAGAAAGTGAAAAAGGAAGTTGGGAGGGCTAAGGCAAAGAGTACATAGCTTCTCTTTGGCTGAGGCCTTGCTAGGAAAGAAGTCTTCTGTCTATTGGGTTCTGCTATCATGGCAGATGGTGAGAATTCCCTATTCTGTTTTTCATTTGATCAAAGTTTCTGTTTTTGGTTGTTATTGTTTCTTATAAAGTACACTAGAAATAAACCTTGGCAGTCATTTGGAGAAAATGAAGAATTTATTGGCAGTTCATGCAATCTGCCAATAAGGTTTGCATTAATTACCATAATAAATAAACGGATAAACCTTAGAAAAGATAAATATTCAAGAATGAGAAGAACATTCTCTTTGATAAACACAGGAAAAATTTGTGGAAACTATTATGCTTGTTTCCTTTTAAATATATAGTTGAAAAGCTATGAATGAATAAATCAAGGCTGTTATTCATATTTGGCTCCCTATTTAGTAATCAGATGGGACTTTTTATTGAAAAGAAGAATCTCAGAATTGCAAGAGTCCTTAGATGATATGAGAACTTCAGGCAATTCTGTAGAGATAAAAGAAAGATGAATCGTTATGTATTAGCAAAGCCATTTTTGTCAGTGTAAAACTTTTGACATCTTCAAGGATACTTTCTCTTTGTGGGTTCAGGCACTGCTCCTGGGTGGTCATTCTGTATTCTGAGTTAAAAGTAAGTTTTAATTTGCCTTTTGCCAATTATATAACACAGTGTTCAAACATTGTTTACCTTTACATATTTTAAATTAAACCAAATAAAGCACAATGGTTCCCCAATTTTTAACTTGGCATTTATAAGACATTATTTGGAATAAGAAGAGAAATTTGACAGTTAAATCCTTTGGAAACTCATTGAGGGAAAACTTTGTTATTAAATCTATTCAATGTTTGTTTTATTTAGTGACTGTCATGAAAAAAAGGGAGAGGAGTTGGTAGGTTTGGAAATTATGGAGAAGGAATAAGGGAAGAATAAAGAGAAGAGTTGTGGTAGATGACGTCTGTAAAGAAGCCAGGAGTTAGATCACCTGTGACTTTACTGATCAAATTAAAGATTTTAATATTCAACTTGGAGAGACAAAACAATTATCAATTAAAGTATTTTAGGTAGAGTGGAGTATGAATCTAACCTAAATTTTTCTGGAATCATGCTGACTTCTCATTTAAAAATAGACTGAAAGATTGGATAGAAGAAAAAAGAAGTAGGCAAATAGCAAGATTTTTTTTTCTAAAATATATGCAAGAGATGACAGTAACTTGTACGAGGATGTACCAAGAATTGCTAAAATACAATTGAAAGAAGCTCTAATAGGATGTGCTAATGACAGATATGTGTTGTCAGAGGAAACAAAGGGCTGAATGAAGGCTCCCTGGTTATTAAGTAGGATCAACTTAGAAAAGATAAATATTCAAGAATGAGAAGAACATTCTCTTTGATAAACACAGGAAAAATTTGTGGAAACTATTATGCTTGTTTCCTTTTAAATATATAGTTGAAAAGCTATGAATGAATAAATCAAGGCTGTTATTCATATTTGGCTCCCTATTTAGTAATCAGATGGGACTTTTTATTGAAAAGAAGAATCTCAGAATTGCAAGAGTCCTTAGATGATATGAGAACTTCAGGCAATTCTGTAGAGATAAAAGAAAGATGAATCGTTATGTATTAGCAAAGCCATTTTTGTCAGTGTAAAACTTTTGACATCTTCAAGGATACTTTCTCTTTGTGGGTTCAGGCACTGCTCCTGGGTGGTCATTCTGTATTCTGAGTTAAAAGTAAGTTTTAATTTGCCTTTTGCCAATTATATAACACAGTGTTCAAACATTGTTTACCTTTACATATTTTAAATTAAACCAAATAAAGCACAATGGTTCCCCAATTTTTAACTTGGCATTTATAAGACATTATTTGGAATAAGAAGAGAAATTTGACAGTTAAATCCTTTGGAAACTCATTGAGGGAAAACTTTGTTATTAAATCTATTCAATGTTTGTTTTATTTAGTGACTGTCATGAAAAAAAGGGAGAGGAGTTGGTAGGTTTGGAAATTATGGAGAAGGAATAAGGGAAGAATAAAGAGAAGAGTTGTGGTAGATGACGTCTGTAAAGAAGCCAGGAGTTAGATCACCTGTGACTTTACTGATCAAATTAAAGATTTTAATATTCAACTTGGAGAGACAAAACAATTATCAATTAAAGTATTTTAGGTAGAGTGGAGTATGAATCTAACCTAAATTTTTCTGGAATCATGCTGACTTCTCATTTAAAAATAGACTGAAAGATTGGATAGAAGAAAAAAGAAGTAGGCAAATAGCAAGATTTTTTTTTCTAAAATATATGCAAGAGATGACAGTAACTTGTACGAGGATGTACCAAGAATTGCTAAAATACAATTGAAAGAAGCTCTAATAGGATGTGCTAATGACAGATATGTGTTGTCAGAGGAAACAAAGGGCTGAATGAAGGCTCCCTGGTTATTAAGTAGGCAACTGGAAGTCATTGACTGTTGGGTAAAGACATAGGAAGGGCAGATTTAAGAGCAAACACAAGGTTCTCAGTTTTTCACGTATTAAATTTAATATGCATAGATTTTGCATTTGGATAAATAAGTCTGAAGTTTAGGCGTTACAACTTTGGAAAACATCCAAATTGACATGATATTTAAGTCTTTGAAACCAAATGAAATAATTTTGAGGAATCAATATATAGATATTGTTCAATGACTGAGTCATAGAGTAGCTTACTATTTAGTGAGATAATTAAAAAAAGAGCAGATTGAAGAAAAAGAACCAGGAAAGTTGAAGGAAAATCATGTTTGTGTGTAATTAAAAAGTCAAATGAAAAGAAGTATTTCAAGTTGGGGAGAATAATCAATAGTACCAGTTGTTTCTGAAGATCAAAACAAGGGTGAAGGCAGAGAGTTGACCACTGGACATGGTAATATGGACATTATTACTGACAACAAATGAGCAGTTTTGGAGAAACATGGTGATAAAAATTTGATGATGGTGCACTTGAGAGAAAATGGGAAGGAAGACATTTAAAGAATCAACCTAAGAGAGATATTTCAGGTTGTTTTTTTACTTTATAGCTAGAAGAAAAATATGGAGATAGCCAAGAGGAAGCAGGTCAAAATATTTTGTAAGATGGGCAGCATAACTCCATGTTACTTTGTCTCTGATGGGTATGACTCAGTTAAGGGGAATATCTGAAAAGTAAAAAGAGAAAATGCTAGAGCAACGTTCTTAAGCATGAAAAAGGGATTGAATTGAGCACACAGTGGAAAAGCTATATTTACTTGGAGTGCAGTCCATCCTGATAGCAGAAGAGAAGCTGGAATATTCAAGCAGAAATGCAAGAAAATAGATGTGAAGGGGCAGTCAGATGGTGAAGGAATTTCTCTTTTTCCTCATTTATCATTTTTTAGTAACATAGGAAGAATGATCACAAGAATGGGACAAAAAAGGAGAAGTCTGAGCCAAAAGGGCATAGTACAAAAATCCTATAGCACAGAAAAGAGTGAATGGACTAGGGAAATACAGGAGTCAGTGCTGATGAATTTACTCATGTCTATTTAGATAGTTTGGAATTTCCTCCAGGCTGGTCTAGTGGGGTTAGGTGCAGGTCTGAATAAGATGAAGGCTGGATTTAACTTTGGTTGTGGTTTAGCCAAACCACAGAGAATAAACAGATATTACAAGAAAAAAAGGAGTTGATGCTGAATTTAAGTTAGTGATTTTATAATGATTAGCAATGAAATTTAAGCTTGATAAGAAAAGTGCAGGTTGAGGAGTGGCAGATAAAGTCTCACTAGCCTTCATACTCTTGTTGGAATCTGACTCTTTGAGGGAGTGAACTGGAAAGATAGAAAATTGTAGTAAGATATGTTTGACTGTGACTTACTGCAACCACAAAATTAAAATATGTTTACACCTTGGAAGAAAAGCTACAACAAACGTAGACAATGTGTTAAAAAACAGAGATTTCACTTTGCTGACAAAGGCCTGTATAGTCAAACTTGTGGTTTTTCCAATAGTCACATGTAGATATGAGTTGGACCATAAAGAAGACTGAGCACTGAAGAACTGATGCTTTTGAATTGTGATACTGGAGAAGACTCTTGAGAGTCCCTTCGACTGCTAGGAGATCAAACCAGTCAATCCTAAAGAAAATCAACTCTGAATATTCATTGGGAAAGGGAAATTTTGCTGAAGCTGAATCGCCAATATTTTGGCTACTTGATGTGAAGAAATGACTCATTGGAAAAAACTCTAATTCCGGGAAAAGACTGTGGACAAGAAAAGAAGGGGACAACAGTGGATGAGATGGTTGGGTGGCATCACCGACTCAATGGACACGAATTGAACAAACTCTGGGAGATAGAGAAGGACAGGGAAGCCTGGAGTGCTACATTTCATGGGATTGCCAAGAGTTGGACATGACTTACCAACTTAACAACAACAAATTTTGCACACAGTGGAAAAGCTATATTTACGGTATAAGAATTCTCTTTTCTTTTCCATTTATCATTTTTTAGTAACATAGGAAGAATGATCACAAGAATGGGACAAAAAAGGAGAAGTCTGAGCCAAAAGGGCATAGTACAAAAATCCTATAGCACAGAAAAGAGTGAATGGACTAGGGAAATACAGGAGTCAGTGCTGATGAATTTACTCATGTCTATTTAGATAGTTTGGAATTTCCTCCAGGCTGGTCTAGTGGGGTTAGGTGCAGGTCTGAATAAGATGAAGGCTGGATTTAACTTTGGTTGTGGTTTAGCCAAACCACAGAGAATAAACAGATATTACAAGAAAAAAAGGAGTTGATGCTGAATTTAAGTTAGTGATTTTATAATGATTAGCAATGAAATTTAAGCTTGATAAGAAAAGTGCAGGTTGAGGAGTGGCAGATAAAGTCTCACTAGCCTTCATACTCTTGTTGGAATCTGACTCTTTGAGGGAGTGAACTGGAAAGATAGAAAATTGTAGTAAGATATGTTTGACTGTGACTTACTGCAACCACAAAATTAAAATATGTTTACACCTTGGAAGAAAAGCTACAACAAACGTAGACAATGTGTTAAAAAACAGAGATTTCACTTTGCTGACAAAGGCCTGTATAGTCAAACTTGTGGTTTTTCCAATAGTCACATGTAGATATGAGTTGGACCATAAAGAAGACTGAGCACTGAAGAACTGATGCTTTTGAATTGTGATACTGGAGAAGACTCTTGAGAGTCCCTTCGACTGCTAGGAGATCAAACCAGTCAATCCTAAAGAAAATCAACTCTGAATATTCATTGGAAGGAATTATGCTGAAGCTGAAGCTCCAATATTTTGGCTACTTGATGTGAAGAAATGACTCATTGGAAAAAACTCTAATTCCGGGAAAAGACTGTGGACAAGAAAAGAAGGGGACAACAGTGGATGAGATGGTTGGGTGGCATCACCGACTCAATGGACACGAATTGAACAAACTCTGGGAGATAGAGAAGGACAGGGAAGCCTGGAGTGCTACATTTCATGGGATTGCCAAGAGTTGGACATGACTTACCAACTTAACAACAACAAATTTTTGAAACTGAAGTTTGGGGAGAATGGTAGTGATTTGTAACAGCAAAATCATAGATGTGATTATAGAAGTGAGTTTTGGAATTAAGGTGGGAACCAAGATAACTGAGAAGAATGAATAAGCTAGGTCTTAGAGTTTGAATTCATAACTACAGAAGTGGTGTTGTAGTTAATTGGAGTAAACTAGGGGCTAATCAGTAAAGAAAATAAAGGAGATGACCTAGGGTATATTTAGATGATAGCAACAATGGGAGGTGTTTATAAAGGAAGGATACAAAATTGTCTGAAGTAGGATAATGAATACAAAAAAAGGTCAGTTACTCTACTTTAAGGGCCAGACTTCTGTAGAAGCAGCAATGTCATCAGGAAAGAATCAGGTTTAATTTAAGACTTAAACATTCTAAGGAGATGCATTCTAGTATGATTTTAAGTAGATAGTCAAATTTGATAATAATTGAACTTGATAGAAAACATAAATAATCAATGGTGGATGAATAAACATTCAGCTTCAGAAGTGATTTTTGAGTAGGAAGAGACTTCAGATATGATATAATTTAGGTCTTTTATATGTTGAAGCCTCTTCACAATGTAACTAATACTCGACCAGTCTCTATTTGAGTATTTCCTGTGACTGGCTCCTTACAGGCAGTCCATTCCAAAAATATTTTTAATGTTCAATGATACTTCAAAGATATTTACATTTGCTTGAAAATTAATAAAATATATACATTATAGGTTTCTTACAATTAGGACTCTCCTATGCTTCCTATTGGTGCTCTCAGATCATTATCTCTGTTCCCTCTTGAATCATTAGATTTTAACTCTGGTTAGTGCAATCTTCTATTTCTTCCCTTTTTAATTTTTTTTTTTACTTTTACTTTTACAGTGCTTTGTCATTTATAGATATGTATAATTCCAGATTAGTCATATGTATATCCCTGGCCACCATCCCTCCTCCATCCCCGTCCCATTCCTCTCTGTCCTACCCCTCCAGGCCATCTCACAGCACCCCTGCAGGATCCCCTATTCCCATAGGGCAATAGAAATAGCTATCTTTTTTACATATGATAGTATAGGTTTCCATGTTACTCTCTCTACGCCTCCCCCTGTTCATTCCCCACAATGTCCATAGGTCTGTTCTCTATGTCTGTTTTTCCATCACTTCACTGCTTGTGTTATCATTACCATCTTACTAGTTTCCATATATATGTGTTAGTATACTGTACTTGTCTATCTCTTTTTGACTTACTTTATTTCTTCCCTTTTTGAGACAGGACATTTACAGACCTTCTGATAATGTCATCAGCTAATCACTCTCAGAGCTACCACCATTTCAAGCAACTTTAATGAGAAAGTGTCCAATTCATTGATCTCTGGTTGTCTCACTACTACTAAGTTGCCTTCCACTTTCACATTCTTGCTGCATGTCTGGGTTCTCTTTCTGGCTGTAACATATTGACCATCACTCTTTTAAAAATATTTTTGATTTCCTTGCTCTAATTTCATATACACCTGTCAAGACTGCAACTATGGACAAATGCCTCTTTGTGCCTATATCACAACAGCTAAACATCAAACAGTATTTTTGAGGCACTCAGATTTTCTGTTCCCCAAACTCAAATGGACTTTCCACAGTTCATTCGAGAAGCAATGTATCTCCAGAAAGTTTGCTCTGACGATTTCCACTATGACATCTCATCTATCCACTCTTCTTAAATCTTGACTTCTATTTTCCCCTCTGCTAATCACAGCCTGTGGCTTCACTTCTTCCCAGAGAGAAGCCTTCAGACAGCAAATACTGAATATCTTTGTTGCCATATCTAAAAATCAACTACTGAATCTCTTTGCTGATCTGATGCCCCGTGTTCCCATTACTTTCCTCTTGAATAATTAGATTTTAACTCTGGTTAGTGCAATCTTCTATTTCTTCCCTTTTTAATTTTTTTACTTTTACTTTTACAGTGCTTTGTCATTTATAGATATGTATAATTCCAGATTAGTCATATGTATATCCCTGGCCACCATCCCTCCTCCATCCCCGTCCCATTCCTCTCTGTCCTACCCCTCCAGGCCATCTCACAGCACCCCTGCAGGATCCCCTATTCCCATAGGGCAATAGAAATAGCTATCTTTTTTACATATGATAGTATAGGTTTCCATGTTACTCTCTCTACGCCTCCCCCTGTTCATTCCCCACAATGTCCATAGGTCTGTTCTCTATGTCTGTTTTTCCATCACTTCACTGCTTGTGTTATCATTACCATCTTACTAGTTTCCATATATATGTGTTAGTATACTGTACTTGTCTATCTCTTTTTGACTTACTTTATTTCTTCCCTTTTTGAGACAGGACATTTACAGACCTTCTGATAATGTCATCAGCTAATCACTCTCAGAGCTACCACCATTTCAAGCAACTTTAATGAGAAAGTGTCCAATTCATTGATCTCTGGTTGTCTCACTACTACTAAGTTGCCTTCCACTTTCACATTCTTGCTGCATGTCTGGGTTCTCTTTCTGGCTGTAACATATTGACCATCACTCTTTTAAAAATATTTTTGATTTCCTTGCTCTAATTTCATATACACCTGTCAAGACTGCAACTATGGACAAATGCCTCTTTGTGCCTATATCACAACAGCTAAACATCAAACAGTATTTTTGAGGCACTCAGATTTTCTGTTCCCCAAACTCAAATGGACTTTCCACAGTTCATTCGAGAAGCAATGTATCTCCAGAAAGTTTGCTCTGACGATTTCCACTATGACATCTCATCTATCCACTCTTCTTAAATCTTGACTTCTATTTTCCCCTCTGCTAATCACAGCCTGTGGCTTCACTTCTTCCCAGAGAGAAGCCTTCAGACAGCAAATACTGAATATCTTTGTTGCCATATCTAAAAATCAACTACTGAATCTCTTTGCTGATCTGATGCCCCGTGTTCCCATTACAATGAAGAAAGCACTGCTCCAATTTAAATCCAATCCCTTCACATGTATTTCTTTGTTCCCATTGAACTTTTAGCTGTCTCCTGCATCATCAGCATCTTGATTTGTACTATGTAGTTTGTCTGATCAAACATTATCTAATACCAATAATCTTAAATAAAACAAGACTTTCCTTGACCTTTAGATATTACTTTTATTCATTTTTTTTGCTTCCTATTTCCCTTCGTAAACAGTTTTTCAAGAGGGATGTGTGTGTGTGTGTGTGTGCGCGTGTGTGTGTTTTACATATGTAAGTTCAGTTTTTGACCTTCCAACTGATTTTTTTACCCTTGCCATTCTAGAATTCTGCTTGCAGGGTCACCAATTAATAACCTATTGCTAAATTCAACATATTTCCAAGCTAAGTTAGGTATTTTACGCATGTAAGTTCAGTTTTTGACCTTCCAACTGATTTTTTTACCCTTGCCATTCTAGAATTCTGCTTGCAGGGTCACCAATTAATAACCTATTGCTAAATTCAACATATTTCCAAGCTAAGTTAGGTATTTTACGCAATTGATCGCTACTTTCTTCCTGAGAGATCTTTGTGGAGATCAAGAGGATGTACAGTGGTTACATATTTTCAGGCTCTAAAACTCAAGTGATAACATAATGTGTCATTTTAACTTTATCATAACTAGCTTCAGCTTCTGATTTACCATTCTGCTTGATAGCAAAAAAAAAAAGAATTAGCTGAATCAGGTCATAGTGAACTTAATTGCTTCAAGGTATACCCAGGGTCAGGTTTTAAATTCAGTCAAATCAGTCACACCTCCCCCTCCTTTTTTATTTCCTGAATTGGTTTAATTTCTGAAAAGTTTTCATAATACAACATCAGATGGCGAGGCATCTGGGCTTCAGCCGTCCTTTGTCCTACACTGACATCTGTTGCAGTGTACAATCAAGTCCCCTACCCCACCACATTGGCATCTGTTGAGATTTCTGTATTCCCACTCCGATTCTTGACATACATCCTGCACTGCTCTTTGTTATAATTTACTCTCATCATGACACAGGTCCCTTCAACATCTGTCTGTTTTCTCTTTCTCAGCCAAGTGTCTTGTTATCAGTGGCAAAGGAAAACCTGTTGTTTTCTCTTGTTACCCAGGGACCACAGGAGACTGGCTGCGGCTGTCTGTGCCTTCTTCTTGAGGAGCAAAGAGACAGCTCGACCCTCTTGCTCCTATTTTCATTGGGATAGTAGGAAATCCGAAAAGTGTATACTAGGAATTCCTAAAAGTGTATTTTTCTCACCTTATTTCAGAAAAGCTTAAGAGCAAATGCATCCTTTATTCCTGGAATTTCAGGCTGTTCAGTACTTCCTAAAAATATCCCTTTTACTTTGCATTGATTTCAGAGCAGAAAAGAAAGTCTTAAAACTTCCCTTTAGGCCTAAGTAGTAGTAGTGGTAGTGGTAGTCACTCAGTGGTGCCTGAGTCTTTGCAACCCGGTGGACTGTAGTCTGCCAAGCTCCACTAGACACGGGATTCTCCAGGCAGGAATACACGAGTGGATTGCCATTCTCTTCTCCAGGGGATCTTCCCCACTTGAGACCTAAACCAGAGTGTAAATGCGTCTGTCCAACACATTGTTCAACCTTTCTCTGTGTCAAAGGGAACACATTTTCTTTTCATTCTTTTATAAAGAGAAAGAGGTATTTACTCTTTGTTTTCCTCCAACTCTTTGTTTGTTACATCAGTAAGATAGCTTTCATTAAAATAGAACCTGAGAATTTAGCATCTCTAGTTTTAGGTCTCTATTTTCAGTTCATTCCAGCTTACTGTTCTATGGAAAAAGGAACCACATGTTAAAGGTCAACATATTTGAAGAAGATTAGAGGAAGGGACTTAACAGTTTTAAGAGTGGGTAATCTGCCCATCTCTTTGGCTTGGGGAAATATTAATATTATAAATGCTGAACAGATAAACCCATTTAAGTGCATTGATCAGCTAAGTGGAAAGTAAGGAATACTCTCAGGTAAAATTAGATGAAAAGAGAAAAAATGATAAGTAGAATGCTAACTTCCACTTAGAGAGCAATTGCAAACTTTAGTGAATTTGAGTTTTCAAATAATTTGGGATAAAGACTTTTGAACAAAAAAAAATAGAACTTTGTACCCTTCCATATTTACTCTCATCATGACACAGGTCCCTTCAACATCTGTCTGTTTTCTTTCTCAGCCAAGTGTCTTGTTATCAGTGGCAAAGGAAAACCTGTTGTTTTCTCTTGTTACCCAGGGACCACAGGAGACTGGCTGCGGCTGTCTGTGCCTTCTTCTTGAGGAGCAAAGAGACAGCTCGACCCTCTTGCTCCTATTTTCATTGGGATAGTAGGAAATCCGAAAAGTGTATACTAGGAATTCCTAAAAGTGTATTTTTCTCACCTTATTTCAGAAAAGCTTAAGAGCAAATGCATCCTTTATTCCTGGAATTTCAGGCTGTTCAGTACTTCCTAAAAATATCCCTTTTACTTTGCATTGATTTCAGAGCAGAAAAGAAAGTCTTAAAACTTCCCTTTAGGCCTAAGTAGTAGTAGTGGTAGTGGTAGTCACTCAGTGGTGCCTGAGTCTTTGCAACCCGGTGGACTGTAGTCTGCCAAGCTCCACTAGACACGGGATTCTCCAGGCAGGAATACACGAGTGGATTGCCATTCTCTTCTCCAGGGGATCTTCCCCACTTGAGACCTAAACCAGAGTGTAAATGCGTCTGTCCAACACATTGTTCAACCTTTCTCTGTGTCAAAGGGAACACATTTTCTTTTCATTCTTTTATAAAGAGAAAGAGGTATTTACTCTTTGTTTTCCTCCAACTCTTTGTTTGTTACATCAGTAAGATAGCTTTCATTAAAATAGAACCTGAGAATTTAGCATCTCTAGTTTTAGGTCTCTATTTTCAGTTCATTCCAGCTTACTGTTCTATGGAAAAAGGAACCACATGTTAAAGGTCAACATATTTGAAGAAGATTAGAGGAAGGGACTTAACAGTTTTAAGAGTGGGTAATCTGCCCATCTCTTTGGCTTGGGGAAATATTAATATTATAAATGCTGAACAGATAAACCCATTTAAGTGCATTGATCAGCTAAGTGGAAAGTAAGGAATACTCTCAGGTAAAATTAGATGAAAAGAGAAAAAATGATAAGTAGAATGCTAACTTCCACTTAGAGAGCAATTGCAAACTTTAGTGAATTTGAGTTTAATTTTCATAGACTTATAGAATTTAGAAAAGAGAGAGATAACTCCAGTAGTTACTTAAATTATGAAGGCTGAAAGAATATAACTGCATCATAAAACTAGACCCACTAAATTGGCCAGTACCTTAAGTGTAACATTATATAGAAATGCACATTTCTGGACAGTGTTACAAGAAGTTATTTCTGTCTTGAATTCTGTTAATAGTGTTAAAAATATGGAAAAATGATCATTTTGGTTAAAAACAATCTAGTATTATATTGTAGCCTGAATTATGCAATGTGAAAAACTTAAAAGCAATACTATAGTTTAAAGTGCTCTTAGGTTGATATAGTCTCCAATCACCTGACAGAAACAATTGTGAATTTTCTTTGGAATAACCTCTTTTCAGTCTAAGCCACAAATAATTACCATAAATAAAAATTTAAGAAATATAAATTTATAATAAAAAATACATTCAAAGAAACAAGGTACCACAAGCTGCAGTCTCCAGAAATTAACTACAAAATATCAAAACTGAACATATAAAATTAATATGTTTCATGGATGTGTAAAGTACTGAGAAATACAAATCAATAAGGAAATGTTAAAAAAAAAAAAAAAAGGTAGACTGAGAAGATACAACCAAGGACTCAAGTCAAGAGAATGATTTGTTATTGAAACAATTGTAGGTCAGGGCCCTTGGGACTCTGAGATACATACATACATACATACATACATACATACATATATATATATATATATATATATGTGCAAGAGGTTTGTCTGCATGTGTCCTCCAAGGAGGCTGAACACTTGTAGGGCAGTACAGAAAAGCCTGATTGAGTGATACAGCTGCAATAGGATCCTTAAATGGTTTTATAAACTCTGGATCCAATCACTCTTAAAATTACTGTTAAAAAACACATTTTAGTGTTTCTATTATGCAGAATAATGATCATCCCCTAGATTGAATATAATGATTAAAAGCAGGAAATGAGATCATAAGCATGAAATTCTTTAAGAATTCTAAAAGTTGTATCAAAGAGGTTCTCATGACCATCTATTCAGAAATTGAAAACACAGCCCCAAGAGTCATATAAGCTCAATTCACTTCTGACTGACACTCCCAAGACAGTGGACCAAAAGCAAGCCACTTTCTCTCTGTGCCTCAGTTTTCTCATATCTAGACTTAAATGAATAAAAATTACTTTGTAGCATTGCTGTGGAGAACTGAATAAGATGAATTTATCTAGGGAATAAGTATAGCACCTACTATATGACAGTAGTTTATTAAATATCATCTGGTATAACAAAAGTACTTTTAAAAAGAAAGATGAGTATCATCACCATAATCCCTGATTTAGCATCTGCCTCACTTTTGCTGTATTCGTGATAATGACATTTAATCTCCAGTCCCCAAGACATTTTCTGATCATGGCACATTAAGAGCCTAACTCCATGCTAAAAGCAAAATAATATTTCACTGAAGCTTGCCTTTATGGGAATATATACATTCTACAACAGCAAGAAGCCTTTGAATTTTTCTCTGACTCTTTATATGCATTTTATAGGAGAATTTGGGCTTCTCAGGTGGCACTAGAGGTAAAGAATCTGTCTGCCAGTGCAGGAGTTGTAAGAGACAGGGATTTGATCCCTCAGAAGGAAAGATCCCCTGGAATGAGGGCATGGCAATCCACTCCAGTATTTTTGCCTGAAAAATCCCATGGACAGAGATAAGCCTGCCAGACTACAGTCCATAAAGTCATAAAGAGCTGGATATGAATGAAGCACTTTAGCATACATTCATGCACAGGAGAATATAAATTCCCATCCTCCCTTTGTTATGGCAACATATCACGTATTTGCAAGGTGACACTGTTCCTTAGATTAAGCATTTTAGGTTATGTTTGGGTCGATTCCTTTTACTTTACTACTGCATTTACAAAACAAAAATAATTATAAGCATTGAGATTTTTATTGGCAGAAGCATTGACTATTAATCAAATAGCAAAATTTATAAAACTTTAGTGTTTCTATTATGCAGAATAATGATCATCCCCTAGATTGAATATAATGATTAAAAGCAGGAAATGAGATCATAAGCATGAAATTCTTTAAGAATTCTAAAAGTTGTATCAAAGAGGTTCTCATGACCATCTATTCAGAAATTGAAAACACAGCCCCAAGAGTCATATAAGCTCAATTCACTTCTGACTGACACTCCCAAGACAGTGGACCAAAAGCAAGCCACTTTCTCTCTGTGCCTCAGTTTTCTCATATCTAGACTTAAATGAATAAAAATTACTTTGTAGCATTGCTGTGGAGAACTGAATAAGATGAATTTATCTAGGGAATAAGTATAGCACCTACTATATGACAGTAGTTTATTAAATATCATCTGGTATAACAAAAGTACTTTTAAAAAGAAAGATGAGTATCATCACCATAATCCCTGATTTAGCATCTGCCTCACTTTTGCTGTATTCGTGATAATGACATTTAATCTCCAGTCCCCAAGACATTTTCTGATCATGGCACATTAAGAGCCTAACTCCATGCTAAAAGCAAAATAATATTTCACTGAAGCTTGCCTTTATGGGAATATATACATTCTACAACAGCAAGAAGCCTTTGAATTTTTCTCTGACTCTTTATATGCATTTTATAGGAGAATTTGGGCTTCTCAGGTGGCACTAGAGGTAAAGAATCTGTCTGCCAGTGCAGGAGTTGTAAGAGACAGGGATTTGATCCCTCAGAAGGAAAGATCCCCTGGAATGAGGGCATGGCAATCCACTCCAGTATTTTTGCCTGAAAAATCCCATGGACAGAGATAAGCCTGCCAGACTACAGTCCATAAAGTCATAAAGAGCTGGATATGAATGAAGCACTTTAGCATACATTCATGCACAGGAGAATATAAATTCCCATCCTCCCTTTGTTATGGCAACATATCACGTATTTGCAAGGTGACACTGTTCCTTAGATTAAGCATTTTAGGTTATGTTTGGGTCGATTCCTTTTACTTTACTACTGCATTTACAAAACAAAAATAATTATAAGCATTGAGATTTTTATTGGCAGAAGCATTGACTATTAATCAAATAGCATTGGAAAATATGTTTTGTATCTGTGCCATAAAACGACTATATGTGAGTTTCTTGTGTGTGTTGTGTTTCTTTTCCTACACTTAAAAAAAGCCAAGGTGCGATCATTTCTTTGAACAAAGTCCTTTTATTTTGGGCCCTTGAAAGCAAAATTACCACTAATATTTATGGTTCAAATTTTCAAGCTATCCAATTGCAGTTGGAATAAATCTCATATATAATCTGTCCACAAATTGATTCCTTTACTGCAACAAACAAGTCTTTTGTTTCATTCTTTATGTTTGACCAGATTTGACCTGTTCTATAAAGAAAGAAAATCTGGGGCAGCCTGGCTCCTACAATAAGCTGTCAAGATGAAAAATCCACACTGTAATGTCAATTTGCAATGTTTGTGGTTCAAAGAATATTTGAGGTACATGTGATTTATTTTTCAATCACCTAAGATTTAACAAAGAAACTATACCATGATTAATCTGAAAAAAAATCTAGGGGTAATTTATTTGTAAAAATTTTAGTTCAACAACAAAAGCATGTCATTTCTAAAGGTGTTATTAGGAACAGTAACACAAAATTGAAGTATAGAGTGACTATTTTAAATTACCAAAAAAGGCAACACCTGAGAAAAAACTAATGGCGATCGATCTCTGCTAACACTTTGGGTAATGATTTTATGGATGTTAAATAGATGGAAGTGATATATCATGTCTTTTCAGTGCTTTAATTATAAGACTAAAATCTCTTTTTCAAATGAGTGTCATCCTATTGAATCCTGCTAACATAGGATAATTTTAATTCAGATTTTAGTTATTTCAATAATGAACTTAACAAAAAAAATTAGTTGAAATGTAAATTCAGCAATGTTGGGATGACTCCTATGCTTCAAATTCTTTGACACTTGCTAACTTAGGCAAGTGATTTCTTGCAGTTTTCAGCGTCAATTTAGGAAAACCTACTTTTGAATTAATCTCCTAATATTCACTTTTCAGCTATATTCTATTGAGTCAAACCTGTTAGACCTGCCTTCTGCTGAGTAAGTCCTTTGCTTCCTTACGTACAGAATTTAATTTTCTTAGTAATAACACCTATGATTGCAAATTGCACCTGACAGTCTTCTTAAGGTCTTTTCCCTTGTTTTCCTGCAAACCCAATTTAGTCTTGTTTTAACTAAAAAAGCTGACAATAATTAATAGTTCTTATCAAATGCAGAAGTATTTTATTATCAAAAATCCATATATGAATTAATCATTTTTACTCTTTCATTACAAGTATGTGATCATTAAATAATTGTATATGTTTTAACTGATATTAAAAGATATCTAAGATACAATATTATGACAGTGCTAGAAAATAGCCTGTTTTTATACTTATAACCACATGTATTAATATATTTGAACATGAGAGAATTATATGAAAGTATGTTAGTATGTACATGGAAAAAATCTGACAAAATGCAGAAAACTTAATATTTCTTTCTTAAGGGGATCATAGTGAAAATGCATTTCTTATATTCATATATGTTATTTGTGGCAAGTAAGGCTTTGCTTTGATTTTTTTATAACAAAACATGGGAAAAAGACCAGATACATGTAAATCCACATACTGACAATGACTAACACTAGGAGATAGGATTATAGACCATCTTAATTTTCTTCTTGACTCTGTTTAAAATATGTGTTAATGAATAATAGCTATCAGTTTAAGCAGAGCAAGGTAAATCATATTAATGAAATACATTTTTTTAAAAATGGTCCCTCTTTATGGTACTTACATAAAAACATTTCACTATATATATTTTATTTGTAAGTTTGACTCTACGTATATGGCTAATTTTATTTCAGTTGAATTTATTGAGTAATAAACTGCCTTAAATATGTGAGTATCGTTAAGTCACCAAACCAGATGAAATACATCATGGCTAAGTTACTGCTTGACTTTCTCAAAAGCTTCTGTTTGATTGCCTGGAGGTTGATAATTAAGTAAGATACATTTTTAGATTATATTTTAGTTCTTTATTTACTTTTTAGCCTTGTGCCATTTTCATATAGGGTCACAGGTAAATGACAGTAAAATAACAACGTAACACCTTTCACATATAACAAGGAAAAGATATAAAGAAGATTAGTTTCTACTTATAAGAAACATTAAAACCATAAGTGTAAAAAGTCATATTCAACAATTCCTGGTTTTAGATGTTTCTTTCTCCTACATATAGCAATGTGCTATTTTTTTCTTATGAATCATATGAGCATTTAGATTTCATTAAATTATTTTAAAATTCTTATTAAGTGTGCATATTTTATTCCTAATTATCTTCTTAATTTTTCTTAGTTACTGTCATTTTGCCTATTTAGTCACTTCCAGTGATATTTAAGACCTCTGATAGCTAATGGTAATGTGAGAGGACAGTTTCTGGATGCAAGCCAATCATAACATCTTTCAGCAATGTTTATACATACCAAGCTTGCCAGCTACTTCCCAGTGCATAACAGAAGATAAATGTATGCTACTTTACTACCAAGGCTAAAATAAGCGAAGCCACCTGACTGCTAGCAACCTAATTTTTACATAGCTGTTTACAATTCACATCATTATGTTATAGCAATATGATTTATTAATCCTTTTGATATTTTTCTCTTTGACAGCTTCACAGCTTCTGTTATATACTTCTGGATGGGTAAGTACTACATACTATTCTGAAACCATAAATCACCTTTTGTATGTTGAGACTTTGTTTTAGGCACTCCATCTACCAAAGTGGAACAATGTGTATTTAACCCTATCAAAGATAAAAATAGGGCTCAAGAGTTGAACAAAAGTGAAATTAAAAAAAGAATTTAGAGATGTGATTGCAATGGAGCCTTTCAATATTTTTGACTCATAACCAGATGAAATAGCTAATTTTATTTCAGTTGAATTTATTGAGTAATAAACTGCCTTAAATATGTGAGTATCGTTAAGTCACCAAACCAGATGAAATACATCATGGCTAAGTTACTGCTTGACTTTCTCAAAAGCTTCTGTTTGATTGCCTGGAGGTTGATAATTAAGTAAGATACATTTTTAGATTATATTTTAGTTCTTTATTTACTTTTTAGCCTTGTGCCATTTTCATATAGGGTCACAGGTAAATGACAGTAAAATAACAACGTAACACCTTTCACATATAACAAGGAAAAGATATAAAGAAGATTAGTTTCTACTTATAAGAAACATTAAAACCATAAGTGTAAAAAGTCATATTCAACAATTCCTGGTTTTAGATGTTTCTTTCTCCTACATATAGCAATGTGCTATTTTTTTCTTATGAATCATATGAGCATTTAGATTTCATTAAATTATTTTAAAATTCTTATTAAGTGTGCATATTTTATTCCTAATTATCTTCTTAATTTTTCTTAGTTACTGTCATTTTTGCCTATTTAGTCACTTCCAGTGATATTTAAGACCTCTGATAGCTAATGGTAATGTGAGAGGACAGTTTCTGGATGCAAGCCAATCATAACATCTTTCAGCAATGTTTATACATACCAAGCTTGCCAGCTACTTCCCAGTGCATAACAGAAGATAAATGTATGCTACTTTACTACCAAGGCTAAAATAAGCGAAGCCACCTGACTGCTAGCAACCTAATTTTTACATAGCTGTTTACAATTCACATCATTATGTTATAGCAATATGATTTATTAATCCTTTTGATATTTTTCTCTTTGACAGCTTCACAGCTTCTGTTATATACTTCTGGATGGGTAAGTACTACATACTATTCTGAAACCATAAATCACCTTTTGTATGTTGAGACTTTGTTTTAGGCACTCCATCTACCAAAGTGGAACAATGTGTATTTAACCCTATCAAAGATAAAAATAGGGCTCAAGAGTTGAACAAAAGTGAAATTAAAAAAAAAAAAGAATTTAGAGATGTGATTGCAATGGAGCCTTTCAATATTTTTGACTCAAAATGTGTTAAGCTATAACTCACATTATGATTTCCACAGGCAGGTCTTAGCATATTACTCCAAATGGAAAACATACTTTTAAGACAGCTACATTCTATCATGAATATTCAAATAGTTTGGTTCAGGAATGTTTTTGCTATAAAATTTTGAATTTTACACCTTTTCAACTCACCTTTTACATTCTTAAATTAATTTCAAATTGTCACCTGAAGCCACCATTTCAAGATGCTATTTGTCTCTTTACTATGTATCTATTAAATTTTATTTAAGTATTATTAACTAAGATTTGATACACACATTAAACAGTGAAAACAAAACAAGGTGTATATGTATATTGTGGATCTACATACTAGCAATGACCAACTTCAAGGCATAGAATTATATATAATCTTAATTTTCTTGCTATATATGTATGCATATATATATATATATATATATATATATATATATATATGTACAGCGAACACCTTCATTTATGATTTATTACAGTCAAATCCGAGACAAGGTTGTGTTGCTATAATCTAAAGGAAAAAAGGAGAGAAAATATTTAAATTCCATTGTAATCTTTGTCTAGTAAAAGAAATCAAGTATTTGTTTAGTGTAGACAAACACATTTCTTCATGCTGTTGAATCCAGAATCCATACAGGTACATAAAATATAATAGACTCATACTGTCAACCATAAATTTACACAGAAATTTTCTTCAGGTGGGTATTTTATATTTGTGGATATCTGTCTGATCTGCTGCTTGAAAATTGACATCCTATCTTAGTTTTGTCTTAAGTTAGTATTTTAAGTTAAAGAAAATGTTGCTACAGAAAATAATATTGATTATTGGTGATTTCATATTACTTTCTCATTATCTAGTTTGATATATTTGGTTTAAAATTTAAAAGAACAGTATAGTTATATCATGAGATGATTTTACTCATATTTCAAATACTTTGACCTGTCTTTTGTCAAGTGATAAATAATGTCCCTGTTATGGTTATTTAAAAATTTGAGATGAACAACTAAAACATACATTCTCTTGTATTGTTCAAGAGAGTCTGTAATCTTTAGATACTGATGTTCTGTAAAAGTTTTGGAGTATGAGTATATGTTCCTCAACTCTTCAGATGTTTTTCTGTCATATTTCATCACAGAAGTAAAGCAAAAGGTAATTCCTACAGATGTAGGAAAAAATAAAGCATTTTATGCATTTTGTGCATTTAATGCAACTAAAACCTATTTTAACCTTAGAAAAAAGCTTGTTTGATAGGACATTTTCACCATCTTACTAGGAATTCATAATATTTGTTTGAAATATTTTGGGCACAGGTTTTACAAAGCGGTATACAGGATAAGAAGGGAATGTTGGCAATTTTAATCTCTGCGTCTGTCTGATTTCTTATGGAGTCTTTTGTCTGATAGAGTTTAACTCAAAATCATTGCTATTTAGAGCCTAATTATGTACTTTCCAAGAGATTCAGAACACCAAGTCACCAATGGAGAAAAAATTAAGAGTGATTAATTTTCACATACTCTCTTATTCATTAAAAAAATTGGAGAAATAAGAAAATATACTCTAGATTCCTGAGTTTCATTCTCTTTTCACACTATACAATTTTGTAAAGTTCTAGATAACGTCGCAAGACTCACAAAATTTAACGTTTATGTCACTAGTCTTTATTAATCACTATCATAAATCCTTTTATTTATTTTAAAATTGAAATTGTTCAGAAAAATAATTTATATTTATGCTATTAAAATGATATTTCACCAGGAGCAACTCTGTTTCCCAAATGAGCACATGGTCATATCTTCTTTCTCAAATCACATAAATAAATTAAATATTTTGGAACTATTTTTAGTAAATGCATGGTAGGAAAGTTTGGGCCATTATTAATAATAATCATTAATAGCATTATATACATATATAAATCTATATATAAATAATTGCTTAAGTACTGCTTATAAGATATTATACCAGAGAAAGTAGAGGCCACAAAAAAAGCTATGAAAGTGATAGAAATAAATTTAAAGCTTTGGATTTACCTGGTTTTATAGCATTAATAAATAAAGATTAATTGCAGAATATTATTAGGATGTCCATAATTGTTTCAAAATTCAACTACCTAAGGGTTCAGAATTTGTGGGAGGTCAGTGGTGGCAAAGAGGTCATAAAGATTGTTGCACCTCACACTTCACATATCGTGAATTTATGATTTTAAGATGATGATTAATTGTTGGGGTGCTAATTTTCTATTAAACACTTTAAATTGTAATAATATCAAAGGATATTTTGTTGCATTTAATGCAACTAAAACCTATTTTAACCTTAGAAAAAAGCTTGTTTGATAGGACATTTTCACCATCTTACTAGGAATTCATAATATTTGTTTGAAATATTTTGGGCACAGGTTTTACAAAGCGGTATACAGGATAAGAAGGGAATGTTGGCAATTTTAATCTCTGCGTCTGTCTGATTTCTTATGGAGTCTTTTGTCTGATAGAGTTTAACTCAAAATCATTGCTATTTATAGCCTAACTATGTAATTTCCAAGAGATTCAGAAAACCAAGTCACCAATGGAGAAACAATTAAGAGTGATTAATTTTCACATACTCTCTTATTCATTAAAAAAATTGGAGAAATAAGAAAATATACTCTAGATTCCTGAGTTTCATTCTCTTTTCACACTATACAATTTTGTAAAGTTCTAGATAACGTCGCAAGACTCACAAAATTTAACGTTTATGTCACTAGTCTTTATTAATCACTATCATAAATCCTTTTATTTATTTTAAAATTGAAATTGTTCAGAAAAATAATTTATATTTATGCTATTAAAATGATATTTCACCAGGAGCAACTCTGTTTCCCAAATGAGCACATGGTCATATCTTCTTTCTCAAATCACATAAATAAATTAAATATTTTGGAACTATTTTTAGTAAATGCATGGTAGGAAAGTTTGGGCCATTATTAATAATAATCATTAATAGCATTATATACATATATAAATCTATATATAAATAATTGCTTAAGTACTGCTTATAAGATATTATACCAGAGAAAGTAGAGGCCACAAAAAAAGCTATGAAAGTGATAGAAATAAATTTAAAGCTTTGGATTTACCTGGTTTTATAGCATTAATAAATAAAGATTAATTGCAGAATATTATTAGGATGTCCATAATTGTTTCAAAATTCAACTACCTAAGGGTTCAGAATTTGTGGGAGGTCAGTGGTGGCAAAGAGGTCATAAAGATTGTTGCACCTCACACTTCACATATCGTGAATTTATGATTTTAAGATGATGATTAATTGTTGGGGTGCTAATTTTCTATTAAACACTTTAAATTGTAATAATATCAAAGTGTATATTTTGAATAATAATGGAAATAATTCACACATTAAAAAATTATATATCTTATGACACCTCTGAAAGTTTATTTTTACTGATACTTAGATTTTTTTCTTAGCATCTTATAGAAGTCAAATTTATCATGTGTAGATATGTTGTAGAACAAGTATATCTCCAGATAAAGGAAAACTTATGTAAACTTACACAGAGGCCTCACTTCCCTAAAACTCCAAAGGGCCTTAACTCTCTTTTGCATTCCTCTTTTAATCTTTGCATAAATCAATGAAGACATACACATACACACCTTATAGTGCAATTTCAGAAATACTTTGGAAATGAAAAATTGATTTATATGCTTTTTGTATATTTACCAGGAAACTTTATT
Source organism: Tragulus kanchil (assembly GCA_022376925.1). NCBI lineage: Eukaryota > Metazoa > Chordata > Mammalia > Artiodactyla > Tragulidae > Tragulus > Tragulus kanchil. The sequence goes on along the minus strand of JAIOJX010000004.1, from coordinate 234,453,014 downwards.
GCAGTTGTTATATTTTATTTTTTATTCATTAGAGAATTTTAAAAGATTATAATGGCATTTTTAGTTATTTAATTATGAATTTCTAAAAACATGATAAACATGACATTAGTTTTCTGATATCCTCAAAATTCAAAGGATAATAAAAGCCAACTTCCTTAGTCAAACATTATATAAATTAATGAAAGATACTGTGTGATAAGACTGTCAGTGTATAAAATTGTAAAGTCTTGGAACATGAGGTAAGGCTTGATGCAGTACATATATCTCTATATTCTTCTCAAGAAGCAGAACGTGCTTATTATCAGCATATATAGGGATATGCTGGACATAGGTTTTTCATATGACCACCGTATCTCTTCCACTAAAATAAACCAGTTCACTCCATTTATTTTAATTGGTGTGAGTTCACATTTACATCCCTTTATAATCCCCAACACCAGAATGAGAGACGTAGTGTTCAGGTCTCATATATAATTAAAGTTCATTGTGCTGTTGATCAGACTGGTTGGTTTAGGGGTGTGTGAATAATCCAAGTTGAAATTGCTGTCTTTGTCCCTAATTGCTACTATAAAGAAACAGACTAAAGGAAAGCTGAGATAGGAATAGAAATACAGTCATTATCTCATTGTTTGTGATCTAAAATCTTTTCAGTAACATCTGTCAATATATTTACTTTTTAAAAAATGCACTATTATTTTGAGATTGTCTTAATAAATGCACTAAGAATATTGACTTAGTGGTATTGATTTAGGATATTCCAGAATTACCAGGTCATTCTTTGGGGTGGCCTTAATGATAGTATATTGGCTGAATCCAAATATTTTTGTGTGACCAAGATCTAGACTTTCCACAAAATTTGTTTTGTTAGAGAAAAACATGATATATATGAAATACATACATATTTTTTACATTGTGAGTGTGTGTGTGTATTCAGTTTTTCAGGAAATAAATTAATTACTCAGAAAAGACTCTATAGGATCTTTCTGTAACTCTACAAGTTTTTAATTTTTTTAATTGACATCTATGTAATAAACCTCAGCTTCCAATGTTTAACTATTCTAAGGACTTGGATCTGCGTTTCATTGTCTTTTAGAATCTCTGGAGAAGCTGCATTCATGAAGTCTTACATGGCTTGCAGCTGTGCTTCTTCCCCCTCATATATTGTGCACCCTACTTGTATCCTGGTGTGCATAGCGCAGTGAGGCCTGTCTCCTGCTGTCATTCCTCTAGTTCTTTAGATCACTGATGGGAGAAGAGGACCATTATTAAGTGATATCTTCAAAGGGTTAATGTGCTTACCCATGCACAACATTCTTCTGTTTCCCGTTTTTATTTATGTTGATATTTACTTAGCCTAGGATGTATGCTCTTAACATATGGGAATGAGGTGCTTTAGAAAGATTGTGGGAATAAACATTTTCCACTATTCTTTCTTTCATTGAATTACATGAGATTAAAAACATCTGAGTGAATGCTTCCACTTGAAATGGTACAACATCTTTCAATCTACACCTTTTAGATATACAAGAGGAGATACCTCTGAAGCATAGTATGCTGCAGATTACCAGTGAATTGGACTTGTACAGTTGAGGATACAATTTAGACTCTCTGGCAAGCCCCTTGCTTTTAATTTTAAATCAATTTTAGGCAATCAAATATTTTGTGGTCATTTTAAGGCAAACACACAATCCCAATATGGTAAAATTGAAATGATTCACGCTATGTAATCATCAAATGTTGAACCTAATTTAAAATTACTTCCCCCTTCTTCTCTGGGAACTTGAAATAAAAGGTAGAGCAATGATTCTGTACTTTTTTCCAACTAACAGTCCCTAAGTTTTTCAGTCAAGAACTCTTGAGTCTGCATGGTTAAAGTCAAGGAGGAGGAGAGAAAAGCAAATAAGAGCATTTTATCGATGAATTCCATTCTTCTGGATCAGATTGAGTGGCTTGTCAGGCTTCTTTCCTTCTTATTGAGCATTTCGGTGGCCCTCATTTCTGGACCCCTTTCCTTGGTATGGCCAGGATCTCTCGTTTGTTTATTCTAGCTAACACTCCAATGCTGACATGATGCTTATCAGCGGCTTTGGCTAAGGCCTTAGAAGGCGAGTCATTCTCTTGGACAAGATACCTTTTTATATTAGTGCAGACCGGTCCTTTCTGGATCCACACTTGATACATCTTACATTTTTGATCCACTATTAGGGTATACAATGTGATTTTCCATGTGTAATCTGCTATTTCCCCTTTAACTTTCCCAGACATGAGCCAAGAACCATTCTCAGGGTCACACCCTTCCGTGTACTTGTATCCTGGTGTGCATAGCGCAGTGAGGCCTGTCTCCTGCTGTCATTCCTCTAGTTCTTTAGATCACTGATGGGAGAAGAGGACCATTATTAAGTGATATCTTCAAAGGGTTAATGTGCTTACCCATGCACAACATTCTTCTGTTTCCGTTTTATTTATGTTGATATTTACTTAGCCTAGGATGTATGCTCTTAACATATGGGAATGAGGTGCTTTAGAAAGATTGTGGGAATAAACATTTTCCACTATTCTTTCTTTCATTGAATTACATGAGTTTAAAAAACATCTGAGTGAATGCTTCCACTTGAAATGGTACAACATCTTTCAATCTACACCTTTTAGATATACAAGAGGAGATACCTCTGAAGCATAGTATGCTGCAGATTACCAGTGAATTGGACTTGTACAGTTGAGGATACAATTTAGACTCTCTGGCAAGCCCTTGCTTTAATTTTAAATCAATTTTATGCAATCAAATATTTTTTGGTGATTTTAAGGCAAACACACAATCCCAATATGGTAAAATTGAAATGATTCACGCTATGTAATCATCAAATGTTGAACCTAATTTAAAATTACTTCCCCCTTCTTCTCTGGGAACTTGAAATAAAAGGTAGAGCAATGATTCTGTACTTTTTTCCAACTAACAGTCCCTAAGTTTTTCAGTCAAGAACTCTTGAGTCTGCATGGTTAAAGTCAAGGAGGAGGAGAGAAAAGCAAATAAGAGCATTTTATCGATGAATTCCATTCTTCTGGATCAGATTGAGTGGCTTGTCAGGCTTCTTTCCTTCTTATTGAGCATTTCGGTGGCCCTCATTTCTGGACCCCTTTCCTTGGTATGGCCAGGATCTCTCGTTTGTTTATTCTAGCTAACACTCCAATGCTGACATGATGCTTATCAGCGGCTTTGGCTAAGGCCTTAGAAGGCGAGTCATTCTCTTGGACAAGATACCTTTTTATATTAGTGCAGACCGGTCCTTTCTGGATCCACACTTGATACATCTTACATTTTTGATCCACTATTAGGGTATACAATGTGATTTTCCATGTGTAATCTGCTATTTCCCCTTTAACTTTCCCAGACATGAGCCAAGAACCATTCTCAGGGTCACACCCCCTTCCGTGACACCTAAAAAATTCCCTGACTCATCTGTTGAAGGTTCTCTCAGCTTGGGGTTTGTTTTACCCTCTACTTATTGAACTATGGGTGTAGGAGGGATTATGGGAGAGCACAGAGTGTACAAGTTACTATTCCACTCTCGCCAACAAAATCTTCTTTAAATATTCTGTTTTAATCTTCTAGCTCTCAAACATTTGGGTCCTTGATGTAACTGAGGAACTTCATTTTAATTATCAACTTGGATTTCTTTAAATGATTCATCTATTTTATATTCATCTAGTTTATATCTAATTTGTATCTTGGGGCATTTGCTTTGGGAGGCTTCAGCAACCAAAATGTCTAGCAATCTGAAGACACCATGGAAAGAGATAAATCAAGACAGTTGGAAAGGAAATATTTCATTAAAAGCCAAATTTGGAGGAAGTATGAAGTAGTTGGTTATTGCTTGCTCACCAAACAAACAATAGCAAAGAATTTCTATCAAGCCCTCTAATAATTAACCATAGGGACATTAAAACAAGCATGTTCTAGAAATCAATGTTCTGTTTGCAAAATTATCAAATGTCCATGCTACACATACTTTGTAAATACATAGAATTAGATTTCTATTAGGTTATACAGTTACTGACGTCCCCCTGGACTAATTGTTTTGTTTCTGGCACTTTTGTGTCTCTTATTTTCATGCTTAAACAGATTTTTTAATTTTATTTTCTATTGTTTCAGTAAAAAAATTACTTTTAGAAACTAATGGCTAGTCAAGAGATGAGTTTTGTTCCCCAGATAACCAAACAATTTAGCACTTTGAGCTTTTAAAAACACTTACCAAGGAACAGTTGATAATTGATACTAATGAGCTGTGTTGTACATTTCTGACAGCATAATATACCTCATCAAATTTTAGTGATAATAATTGCATGGCAACTTACAATTCAGAAAGGAAACACTATCAGAATTTTTAGTCATGGAAAAAGAAAGAAACAGAGAGTTTGAGGTGAGAGGACATTAGAGTTAGGTAAGAATTCTTGTTTCTCCAGTAGTTTGAATATTTTAAACTATTAACACATTTCTGGTTTTTAACTTTTATAGAACTATATTCTTATGTAAGACACTTAAGAAGGAATTCTGTGTAGTTTGTTGTAAATTATTAGATATACTTGAACTATGGTTATCAAGATAATTATAATTACTAGTTTACCTCTTTTTTTCTTAATTGTTTAGTCATCCTGAGGTGGATGGATGGCCAAAATGAGAGTGAATGAATTGATTTTGTTTCCATATTAGGGTTGATAATTGGTGTCATTGTGCTGTGGTCAGTCGTGTCCCACTCTTTGCAGCCTAAAGGACTATAGCCTACCAGGCTCCTCCCTCCAAGGAAGTTTTCCAGTCAAGAATATGGGGAGGGTTGTGATTTCCTTCTCCAAGGGATCTTCCTGATCCAAGGATCAAACCCTGGGTCTCTAGACTTTCCTGCATTTGGCCAGAGAGATTCTTTACCATTAGCAACACTGGGAAAATCTTAATGGTGTCATTGTTTTCTAATGATTCTGTTTCAAATGCTGATTGTCCTAGGCAGTGAGGAAGTTACTGCAAATTCATTTTTACAACTGGATCGTGAAAATCTATCACCATAACAATGAAAATAACAAGGTGTGTAGTATACAATGTTAGATGGTGAGAAGCATTAACTATGCCTTTAATGGGCAAGGAATTTCGCATGTTCCCAATACAGCATCATATTAGTTCTACTCTAAGTGTAGGTAAGCTAATGTCTCATCATATTCTGAACTTAGCTTTGAAATATACAAGGCGTTCTCATTTCCTGGTAATTGGCATGTTACTATTACAAGGCATGTATCTATCATCAGGTGACAGCACTTACCGGAGGAATAGGACATTCTTTGCACAGAGCATTCAAATAGATTAAATCAATTTTCTCCTTCTGACAAACTTTACGTGGTGCAATGGCATATAAATTGATTTGTAAACTATTCATAACTTGTAGATGGGTTTACCTCTTTCATTTTTCAGGAAGTAAGGAATTATAAAGCTGAGTAGATCTTGCATGCCAGTATATTACCCCTTCTGTACTGATTTTCATTTTCATGTTGCTCTCTTTGTGCAAGGACAAAGTGCTAAATGAGATGAGATAATTTACATTTTGTCACATTTGCTTTCAAAGATTAATGTATACCAATAAGAGGAATCAAAAAGATAATATTTGGTAGAGTGAACTCATGAAGCACAGAAAGTTACTGCTTAAAAGCAGAACTAGATGGCATGCTGTTTATCAAAATGGTTTCTTATCATTTGCTCAAAATAAATGAATAGAGGAGAAAGTCCTAAAAGCCTATGTTTTGATATGTGGCAAATTTTAGAATGAAACCTGGATCTGCAAGTTTATGATTCTGTGATATTATTTTTCAAGTGATTTTGTGTTCACACATACCCCAAAGAGAAACAAGGTTAGCTGTTTAAAAGACTTTCTCTGTGAATGAACATCTCTAAATCAATTTAAATGTTATTATTAATATTATTATAGTTTTCCAAGTAAAGGAATAATTTATAAATTATTATATATAATTATTTAAGGCTTCTTTCTAATATATTAGTGAGATAAATTTTCCTGTGACTTACGGTGGAATTCTTACAACTTCACAGTAATTTATCAAATATGTTATATGATAGGAAACAATACTGGTATTTTCTTACACTTGGTTGCAGCTATCTTCCTCAACTAATGACATAAATGGATTATTTTAATAGAGTCTGAAATGGTGCCTTTTGGTTTCTCCTTCCTTTTCTTCTTTCTTTCTTCCCTACCCTCTCCCTCCCTTACTCTTTCCCAGTCACCCTCTTTTCTATATATTTGGTGAGGGTTTGGGATTCCCAGGTAGTGCTAGTGGTAAAGAACACACTTGCCAATGTAGGAGATGAAGGAGACTCAGGCTTGATCCCTGGGTTGGGAAGATCCTCTGGCAGAGGCATGGCTACACACTGCAGTATTCTTGCCTGGAGAATCCCATGGATAAAGGAGCCTTGCAGACTACAGTCCATAGGGTCTCAAAAAGTCACACACGACTGTGCAAGCACATACCACCAACCAAGTTTATTTTTCTACCAGAAATTAAGTTCTGTTGTTCCAAATACATAATCTCTACTGATTGTTCAGCACTATTCATAACTTGTAGATGGGTTTACCTCTTTCATTTTTCAGGAAGTAAGGAATTATAAAGCTGAGTAGATCTTGCATGCCAGTATATTACCCCTTCTGTACTGATTTTCATTTTCATGTTGCTCTCTTTGTGCAAGGACAAAGTGCTAAATGAGATGAGATAATTTACATTTTGTCACATTTGCTTTCAAAGATTAATGTATACCAATAAGAGGAATCAAAAAGATAATATTTGGTAGAGTGAACTCATGAAGCACAGAAAGTTACTGCTTAAAAGCAGAACTAGATGGCATGCTGTTTATCAAAATGGTTTCTTATCATTTGCTCAAAATAAATGAATAGAGGAGAAAGTCCTAAAAGCCTATGTTTTGATATGTGGCAAATTTTAGAATGAAACCTGGATCTGCAAGTTTATGATTCTGTGATATTATTTTTCAAGTGATTTTGTGTTCACACATACCCCAAAGAGAAACAAGGTTAGCTGTTTAAAAGACTTTCTCTGTGAATGAACATCTCTAAATCAATTTAAATGTTATTATTAATATTATTATAGTTTTCCAAGTAAAGGAATAATTTATAAATTATTATATATAATTATTTAAGGCTTCTTTCTAATATATTAGTGAGATAAATTTTCCTGTGACTTACGGTGGAATTCTTACAACTTCACAGTAATTTATCAAATATGTTATATGATAGGAAACAATACTGGTATTTTCTTACACTTGGTTGCAGCTATCTTCCTCAACTAATGACATAAATGGATTATTTTAATAGAGTCTGAAATGGTGCCTTTTGGTTTCTCCTTCCTTTTCTTCTTTCTTTCTTCCCTACCCTCTCCCTCCCTTACTCTTTCCCAGTCACCCTCTTTTCTATATATTTGGTGAGGGTTTGGGATTCCCAGGTAGTGCTAGTGGTAAAGAACACACTTGCCAATGTAGGAGATGAAGGAGACTCAGGCTTGATCCCTGGGTTGGGAAGATCCTCTGGCAGAGGCATGGCTACACACTGCAGTATTCTTGCCTGGAGAATCCCATGGATAAAGGAGCCTTGCAGACTACAGTCCATAGGGTCTCAAAAAGTCACACACGACTGTGCAAGCACATACCACCAACCAAGTTTATTTTTCTACCAGAAATTAAGTTCTGTTGTTCCAAATACATAATCTCTACTATGGATTCAGTACAACCTACTCACTATGTGTATTCACTGCATGTATCTCCCAAAGTCTGCTTCTACTGTAACTGTTTATTTTGTATGTAAAATATTTTTTAAATCCTTATTTTTGTTTATTTATGTTTGGCTTATATTTTCTTCTTATCTCCTGTCATAGATCATATTAGATCAAATTATTTTGACAAAGCAGGGCTCAATATATTGATAGATCAGTTAATAAATGATGAAATAAATGAACAGACACATGATCAATGAACCAAACTATTGACTGAATGAGAACCATATGGCATATTTTCCTTGATGTTCTCTCTGAGTAAAATATCTTTTCTCTTCTTCCTCTATGTGTGTATGTATCCAAGATTTCAGTTTCCTCCTATTTCATTCTCCTGTGATCAAATTAGATGATACCACCATTTTAATAAATAATTATTTATGTTAATATTTTCTATTAAATCCTTTTTGACATACCTTATGATAATATTTTCTTGTATCACATATGCGTATCTACATATGTATATCTAACATGTAGAGATTTGTTTGTTGCATGCCTTCAAAAACATTTTGACAAAATCATCATTTTCTAAAGATTATCAAATTTACTAAATGTTTTCTAAAATTTACACATATATGTATATATATATTATATAAATTTATAGATTTATCACATACAAGATACATATACATGTATATATAAATCATAAAAATGTATAGTTATCATATACTAATACAGTTAATATCATATATTAATATATACACACAAATTATATAAATATATAGTTATCATATACTAATATATTTAATATATATTTCCCCTTATAATCCTTTGACTATAGCATATGCATTTTTTTATCATGTTGTAACCCAAGAATATGAAGTAAAATTTTCAGAATAAGATACTCTATCCTCAGAGAATAGGGTAAGCCTTATACTTATTGGTTAAAATATTCGACAGCTGTTGGAACATATGCCATTTGGAAGGGGAAGAAATGAACCAATTCATCAAGTCAGCAATATTCACAGAGAGATTTGTAGTGTCAGAGCTACCTTTATATTAAATGTAAACTTAGAAAAAAACACCATTTAAACTATCTTGTACAAAAAAAAAACAATGTTAATGGCAACATTCTTATCTTCAACAGAAGCAGTACTGCCAAATGTAATACAATGACTATCATGTGTGTGTGTGTGTGTGTGTGTGTGTGTGTGTGTGTGTTGTAACCTTATTTGAGTGGAACATTTCACAGTAATTAAATCTAATGAGAACTTAGTATACAGAGATTTGCAGAATAAACAGTTGGCAATTACTTACGGACTAAACTGTTGTACTACAAACATTTTTAACAAAATCTCTTTCCATGAAACAATTTTATCGGTGTTCTTTATTACTCTTATGGTGAGAGGATGCCTTTTTATTTATTTTTATGTAATGTCTGTAGATCGATATTACTGGGTTATGGAAACATACAGACTCTATTGGGGAGTGGAATCAGAGTAGGAAAATATTACCTACAACTGGCAGTCACCTTTCATGTGAAAACTCAAGGGAGCTTTTCATTCTTGTCAAATTTACACATAAAATGTATATATATGATTTATATAAATTTATAGATTTATTTCTACATAACTTTCCACGATCATCATTTTCTAAAGATTATCAAATTTACTAAATGTTTTCTAAAATTTACACATATAGTATATATATATTATATAAATTTATAGATTTATCACATACAAGATACATATACATGTATATATAAATCATAAATGTATAGTTATCATATACTAATACAGTTAATATCATATATTAATATATACACACAAATTATATAAATATATAGTTATCATATACTAATATATTTAATATATATTTCCCCTTATAATCCTTTGACTATAGCATATGCATTTTTTTATCATGTTGTAACCCAAGAATATGAAGTAAAATTTTCAGAATAAGATACTCTATCCTCAGAGAATAGGGTAAGCCTTATACTTATTGGTTAAAATATTCGACAGCTGTTGGAACATATGCCATTTGGAAGGGGAAGAAATGAACCAATTCATCAAGTCAGCAATATTCACAGAGAGATTTGTAGTGTCAGAGCTACCTTTATATTAAATGTAAACTTAGAAAAAAACACCATTTAAACTATCTTCTACACAACAAAAAACAATGTTAATGGCAACATTCTTATCTTCAACAGAAGCAGTACTGCCAAATGTAATACAATGACTATCATGTGTGTGTGTGTGTGTGTGTGTGTGTGTGTGTGTGTGTGTAACCTTATTTGAGTGGAACATTTCACAGTAATTAAATCTAATGAGAACTTAGTATACAGAGATTTGCAGAATAAACAGTTGGCAATTACTTACGGACTAAACTGTTGTACTACAAACATTTTTAACAAAATCTCTTTCCATGAAACAATTTTATCGGTGTTCTTTATTACTCTTATGGTGAGAGGATGCCTTTTTATTTATTTTTATGTAATGTCTGTAGATCGATATTACTGGGTTATGGAAACATACAGACTCTATTGGGGAGTGGAATCAGAGTAGGAAAATATTACCTACAACTGGCAGTCACCTTTCATGTGAAAACTCAAGGGAGCTTTTCATTCTTGATACCTGGATAGTAGAAGCAGTATACTCCATTCTCATTTCTTTCTAAGTTAATTTTGTTTATGTTGTGGCTAAAAGATGAAAATCTGAAAAACACTGTGTTCTATACCCAATTTTAATGATTAATGCTGAAAGAAAAATCCAGTTTTCAAAAATAATAATTTGCCATGAGTCACAGTGGTATCAGATGACACAAAAAGCTTCAATTGAAATATTGGTTCATGTAATATGGGATATAACTGCATCCCCCAAATGATTCATTTATTCTGTGCTGATAATAGGCAGGCTGTAACACTGAATTCACTAAAAATTACTGAGTAAATTTACCCTTCCCATATTCTTTCCCTCAGGCCAGTATTCCCATCTCCCAGTTAATATAAGTGTTGAATGCTAATGTTCAGGTTAGTCTGTCCCCAGAGCTGTGCCAACTGGGAGGGGGCAATTCTGTGGGAAGATCCAGGGACAGACATTACCATGGACACATACTAATCCTTTTTTTTGGCTCTTTCAGCTATCCATATTTGCTTGATTTCTTCCTTTGGAAGTCAGTAAATTCCTAAATTCCTTCTCGGACTTAAATTCTGATTGAAGTCAGAAACAAACTTAAAATAGTTTAAGTCTTAAGGAAACTAGTTTAAGACAGGACATTGCTCATGGAAGTGGAGTCAAAGAGGCAATGATTACAAATATTTTTTGAGAAATTGCTTTCTAGAAAGACTATATAATGTCATATTATCCACATTAGATGTTCAAGAGTATTTACCACAGCTTTATCAGCGGAGTGTTAAGGTAAAAATGGGGATCCAATCATAGGTGTCCTACTTGATTTTTTATTTTGATTTGCTGTTATTGACAAGTAACAAAGTTGAAAGTTTTTAATACATGTTGTAGCTATTTTCGTGACTTTTTGTTTTTTTCAATTGTCAGTTGGGATTATTATCATTTCTTCTATAAAAGCAGTAATATCATAACCATGACCTTTATTTAAAGAAAGTTGTATATAGGTCAGTTATTAATAATTCTCAGTTGTCACTAAGATTAGCAAAAAAAGAAATTGGGCTCAGCTCACAGAATTAGGACTTTTGCGGGCATAAGTGTAAGAACTGTACACTAAATGAGAATATTAATACTTTTCATTCTTGATACCTGGATAGTAGAAGCAGTATACTCCATTCTCATTTCTTTCTAAGTTAATTTTGTTTATGTTGTGGCTAAAAGATGAAAATCTGAAAAACACTGTGTTCTATACCCAATTTTAATGATTAATGCTGAAAGAAAAATCCAGTTTTCAAAAATAATAATTTGCCATGAGTCACAGTGGTATCAGATGACACAAAAAGCTTCAATTGAAATATTGGTTCATGTAATATGGGATATAACTGCATCCCCCAAATGATTCATTTATTCTGTGCTGATAATAGGCAGGCTGTAACACTGAATTCACTAAAAATTACTGAGTAAATTTACCCTTCCCATATTCTTTCCCTCAGGCCAGTATTCCCATCTCCCAGTTAATATAAGTGTTGAATGCTAATGTTCAGGTTAGTCTGTCCCCAGAGCTGTGCCAACTGGGAGGGGGCAATTCTGTGGGAAGATCCAGGGACAGACATTACCATGGACACATACTAATCCTTTTTTTTGGCTCTTTCAGCTATCCATATTTGCTTGATTTCTTCCTTTGGAAGTCAGTAAATTCCTAAATTCCTTCTCGGACTTAAATTCTGATTGAAGTCAGAAACAAACTTAAAATAGTTTAAGTCTTAAGGAAACTAGTTTAAGACAGGACATTGCTCATGGAAGTGGAGTCAAAGAGGCAATGATTACAAATATTTTTTGAGAAATTGCTTTCTAGAAAGACTATATAATGTCATATTATCCACATTAGATGTTCAAGAGTATTTACCACAGCTTTATCAGCGGAGTGTTAAGGTAAAAATGGGGATCCAATCATAGGTGTCCTACTTGATTTTTTATTTTGATTTGCTGTTATTGACAAGTAACAAAGTTGAAAGTTTTTAATACATGTTGTAGCTATTTTCGTGACTTTTTGTTTTTTTCAATTGTCAGTTGGGATTATTATCATTTCTTCTATAAAAAGCAGTAATATCATAACCATGACCTTTATTTAAAGAAAGTTGTATATAGGTCAGTTATTAATAATTCTCAGTTGTCACTAAGATTAGCAAAAAAAGAAATTGGGCTCAGCTCACAGAATTAGGACTTTTGCGGGCATAAGTGTAAGAACTGTACACTAAATGAGAATATTAATACAAAAAAAGTAAAGTGAGATTCTAAAATTTCCTATGCTGATATATGCATGCACACACACACACACACACACACACACACACGCATATACATACCTGTCTCTTTGACAGTGTTTATAAGTAGAGCTACGAAACACTGAGAGTCCCTTTAAAGATCCAGGACCTGTAATTATGAATAACTCTTAAAAATTTCAAACTGTAGTTAACCATAAATCTACTATAGCTGTTGTGATAAAATAACCATCACTTAGGGCTTATAAATATCAAGGTATTTTTCCAGTATATCTACATTTAAAGCGACTCAGTTATCATTACTACCAATATGCACATTTTCTCAAAATATAAAATATAATGAATGAAGGATATTTCTGTCAAATAGAATCTTCAAAAGAACAATATAGCCTGCTGCTTTTGTTCTTCCCTCCTATATGGAGATTCCAGTGTGCTTCAGCTTTGGGAAATAAACGTCCGAGTTGCTGAAACAGAAGGCTCTTGCCTTATTTCCCCAGCTGCTATAGAACATGCTATAAATGGACAATTCATATTTTATTAGAAATTGCTTGAAATAGTAAAAGTTATTTTCTTATGTGCTGAACAGTTCCACATAGAAAGCTCTCCAAACCCTGATCTGTAAAACTGTTTCCATCTCTCAGTAGTCCATTAGATTTCCAATTCCTGTATGAAAATGCACTTCTCACTTTTCCTGGAGGTATGGCAATCCTTAATAGTGTATATCATAAGGTGTAGCATTTAATTCTGTGCTGTCATGTGACTAATGCAGCTTCTTAGAGACAAATAAAACAGTCCACTTTAGCTAGTTTAAGTAGAAACTCAAAGAGAAGAGAGAGAGACTATGTACTTCACAGAATCTTAGAAAACTGTAGAATAAGTGTTTGAAGTTTATGATGACAGGATCAGTGTTTCAAAAAAAAAAAAATCTAAAAAAAAAAAAAATTAGTCCTGTAAAAGGGAACAGTTTCCTTTGTAAGCCTCCAACAAATCCCAGAAACAAATTAAAGGTCTCTCTGTTTGAGTATGATTGGGTGAGTCAGGAGGCCATGCCTGTACTTTTCTACTAGAAAGGTTTTAAATTCTAATTCTGCTTACAATGTGAGAAAGTGAGCCAATAACACAAGAACTCACCTAAAACAAGAACTTGCTCAGTGTGAATGAGGGGACATGTCTTCCCTGATAGGATTGTTACAGCATGTATGTTTACTCTGTTATTCCTACAAACATTTAAGTCTTAGAAATATTAAATCATTTATCATGCTTCTTCATACAGACCTGGCATCCTATTAACCTGAATTTAAAACTTTGTTCTGTTAGTATGACTTTGAAAGAAAGAAAATTGATTTCACTATCACAAATCAAGTTAACTCATCAACAAATGTTGGGTGAATTTGTCTCATAGGATGACCAATGCCCAGTATAAATGCTACCAAGTTCAAGCTCGCTCTGCTCGCTGCATGACAGGCCAATGGATCTGAGAGACAAGGTGTTGAGGCAGGGAAAATGACTTTATTCAAGAAAGTAGATGACCAAGAAGATGGCAGCCTAGTGCCTCAGAAAAACCATCTCATTCGGTTCTGGATGTAAGGTGGTTTTATAGATTAGAGATAGGGGCAGGTGAGGAAGCAAAGTAAAAAGGTCTCTAATCTTGCAAACATCTCCTAGAATGGCAAGCCTCAGGAAGGACATGTGTCAATTCTTCTCTTCCTGCCATCTACAGGTAGACAGGATTCTGAACAAAGGCATTTTAATTTAACAGGCAGGCAGAGGGGCAGGGTCCTCTAGGCAAGCCATTAAGTATGATTATAATAAAAGCAAGGGAAGGCAAGTCAAGGAAACAGTTTGCAACATGGAGTCAGAATTTGTTTCCTCCTGTAGCATTTAATTCTGTGCTGTCATGTGACTAATGCAGCTTCTTAGAGACAAATAAAACAGTCCACTTTAGCTAGTTTAAGTAGAAACTCAAAGAGAAGAGAGAGAGACTATGTACTTCACAGAATCTTAGAAAACTGTAGAATAAGTGTTTGAAGTTTATGATGACAGGATCAGTGTTTCAAAAAAAAAAAAATCTAAAAAAAAAAAAAATTAGTCCTGTAAAAGGGAACAGTTTCCTTTGTAAGCCTCCAACAAATCCCAGAAACAAATTAAAGGTCTCTCTGTTTGAGTATGATTGGGTGAGTCAGGAGGCCATGCCTGTACTTTTCTACTAGAAAGGTTTTAAATTCTAATTCTGCTTACAATGTGAGAAAGTGAGCCAATAACACAAGAACTCACCTAAAACAAGAACTTGCTCAGTGTGAATGAGGGACATGTCTTCCCTGATAGGATTGTTACAGCATGTATGTTTACTCTGTTATTCCTACAAACATTTAAGTCTTAGAAATATTAAATCATTTATCATGCTTCTTCATACAGACCTGGCATCCTATTAACCTGAATTTAAAACTTTGTTCTGTTAGTATGACTTTGAAAGAAAGAAAATTGATTTCACTATCACAAATCAAGTTAACTCATCAACAAATGTTGGGTGAATTTGTCTCATAGGATGACCAATGCCCAGTATAAATGCTACCAAGTTCAAGCTCGCTCTGCTCGCTGCATGACAGGCCAATGGATCTGAGAGACAAGGTGTTGAGGCAGGGAAAATGACTTTATTCAAGAAAGTAGATGACCAAGAAGATGGCAGCCTAGTGCCTCAGAAAAACCATCTCATTCGGTTCTGGATGTAAGGTGGTTTTATAGATTAGAGATAGGGGCAGGTGAGGAAGCAAAGTAAAAAGGTCTCTAATCTTGCAAACATCTCCTAGAATGGCAAGCCTCAGGAAGGACATGTGTCAATTCTTCTCTTCCTGCCATCTACAGGTAGACAGGATTCTGAACAAAGGCATTTTAATTTAACAGGCAGGCAGAGGGGCAGGGTCCTCTAGGCAAGCCATTAAGTATGATTATAATAAAAGCAAGGGAAGGCAAGTCAAGGAAACAGTTTGCAACATGGAGTCAGAATTTGTTTCCTCCATGCAACAGAAAAACTAGATACTTTATAACCTTTGTCCAACCTTTCCTGTACAGTGTTATAACCTTTGTTTTAAAATGGTAAAGAATCCACCTGCCAGCCAATGCAGGAGACATGGGTTTGATCCCTGGGTCTGTAAGATCCCCTGGAGAAGAAAATGGAAATCCACTCTGGTATTCTTGCCTGGAAAATTCCATGGATAGAGGAGCCTGGTGGGCTTACAGTGCATGGGGTCATAAAAGAGTGGTACATGATTTAGCGACTAAACAAACAATAAACATTTAGTAATACAGTAAGGAGCACATAAAATTTACTGAAAATGCTCTATTTTCTACTATCTTCACTTGTTAATAAAAGTTGTAGAAGAATTTGGAAGTTAGTTGTAGTAAACATGTTGTATTATCCATCATACAAAACTGCATTTCTAATAGTATTCAGCCATCTCACTGTGTTGTGAGGAGAAGACCTATCTCACATAAAGAACCAGAGGGGTCATTCCTACGTGTTTAGTCCAACACAACCAGAGGGCTGACTCATAAGTTGGGAAAGATGTTTTCTCCCAACAAATTAACACTTGTTCTCCAAAAATGCAGAGAAGTTATTCAATGGGAGAAAAGCAATAATGACTTTTTAATAATTTCCCTAAAAAATTAAGCGATTCAAGAGGAGGACTTATAACAGAGTCCCAAATCCACTTAAAATCAATAAAACTTAGCTATTGTAATTGTTGCTTATGGAAGGTTGTATTTTCTATATTGATCTTAGGGTGATTTGACTAAACCAATGTCTCAAACATTTGCTTCTAGAGCTTCCTTGATATTTGTTTTTCCTAAGTCTGTCATAAATTTTGAGAACACTTGATATACTTACTCCTTGCAATACTTACATCCTTCATCTTAAGTTAGAGTTAGTTATATTAACAGTTTCTTACTTTATTTAATTTTTATTACATTTCTTAACAAATTTTCCATTAAATCTAGTTTTGTTATTTTCTACTTGGTGTGCTGCAGTCCATGGGGTTGCAGTGTCAGACACAACTTAGCGACTGAACAGTAACAACTTGTACATTGTTGAAGAAGTTTTCTAGTATCAATAAAGCTCAGTTTTATCACTTGTCAAAAAGGAAAATAAAACTGTTTTCATAAAGTGATTTTTGGTAAGGATTGCATTAGATATTATATACAATGCACTAAATAATATTAGTTTTTTTAAACAAATAATTTGAATAAGCAAATGTTTAAAATAACAAGGAAAGTCTTATCTTTTATGCTTATTGAATCAGGAAAAACTAAACTTTTTTATTTATTGAATCACATCAAACTATGGTTTCTGGGTTTCCCAAGTGGCTTAGTGGTAAAGAATCTGCCTACGAATGCAGGAGACTCAGGAGATCCAGGTTCAATCCCTAGGTTGGGAAGATCCTCTAGAGAAGGAAATGACAACCCTCTCTAGTATTCTTGCCTGGAAAATTCCATGGACAGAGGAGCCTACCAGGATATAGTCCATAGGGTTGCAAAGAGTCAGACATGACTGAGCACAACATATTTTGTTTTTAGTTTAATTGAAGTACCCCTTTTACTTTTGTCACTATGAATATAGGTGCAACTGTCTTCATACTAATGTCATTGTAGCACTGAATGTGGGTCCACTTGCCCACATTCAATAAAGCCAGCCCACACAGCCAACCCTCACACAGGGTTGTAGTGAAGTAAATGTAGTGCAGCATTTATTGTAAGGCACCAGACAAGGAGTCTGGGGAACCTAATGCTCATTAAGTCCCAAACTACCTCCTGGGTCCCAGGGAACCATTTTGAAAAGCAGTGTGAGGTAGGGTGTATGATCAGCTATTGTAATTGTTGCTTATGGAAGGTTGTATTTTCTATATTGATCTTAGGGTGATTTGACTAAACCAATGTCTCAAACATTTGCTTCTAGAGCTTCCTTGATATTTGTTTTTCCTAAGTCTGTCATAAATTTTGAGAACACTTGATATACTTACTCCTTGCAATACTTACATCCTTCATCTTAAGTTAGAGTTAGTTATATTAACAGTTTCTTACTTTATTTAATTTTATTACATTTCTTAACAAATTTTCCATTAAATCTAGTTTTGTTATTTTCTACTTGGTGTGCTGCAGTCCATGGGGTTGCAGTGTCAGACACAACTTAGCGACTGAACAGTAACAACTTGTACATTGTTGAAGAAGTTTTCTAGTATCAATAAAGCTCAGTTTTATCACTTGTCAAAAAGGAAAATAAAACTGTTTTCATAAAGTGATTTTTGGTAAGGATTGCATTAGATATTATATACAATGCACTAAATAATATTAGTTTTTTTAAACAAATAATTTGAATAAGCAAATGTTTAAAATAACAAGGAAAGTCTTATCTTTTATGCTTATTGAATCAGGAAAAACTAAACTTTTTTATTTATTGAATCACATCAAACTATGGTTTCTGGGTTTCCCAAGTGGCTTAGTGGTAAAGAATCTGCCTACGAATGCAGGAGACTCAGGAGATCCAGGTTCAATCCCTAGGTTGGGAAGATCCTCTAGAGAAGGAAATGACAACCCTCTCTAGTATTCTTGCCTGGAAAATTCCATGGACAGAGGAGCCTACCAGGATATAGTCCATAGGGTTGCAAAGAGTCAGACATGACTGAGCACAACATATTTTGTTTTTAGTTTAATTGAAGTACCCCTTTTACTTTTGTCACTATGAATATAGGTGCAACTGTCTTCATACTAATGTCATTGTAGCACTGAATGTGGGTCCACTTGCCCACATTCAATAAAGCCAGCCCACACAGCCAACCCTCACACAGGGTTGTAGTGAAGTAAATGTAGTGCAGCATTTATTGTAAGGCACCAGACAAGGAGTCTGGGGAACCTAATGCTCATTAAGTCCCAAACTACCTCCTGGGTCCCAGGGAACCATTTTGAAAAGCAGTGTGAGGTAGGGGTGTATGATCAGCTGGTACACAGATCTATAGTTGGTTGATGCCCCTCTTTTATTTTTAAAATTAAGAGACTCTTGATGAGGCAAGGCATAGAGCTAAGAGGCGGCCAGCCTCTAGCCTCGTCAGCTCCCAACAGTGGCTGTGCCTGTCTTAGGTTGTCCTCCTTTGAGGATCTTACCCGTCATTGGCTAACCAGCCATCTTACGGGGGCTGGACAGAGTTTTTAGAGCATTTTTTATTCGAAGGCCTCATTATATGTCTCGAGTGATTTCTTGAAGGGCCATATTGACCCAGGGGTTTTGTCCAACGTGGGGCTCATCTTCTAGGATCTGAGCAAGCATAATTATTTCTTGTTGCAACTGTCTATTGTGGGCCATAACACCCTTGACCTTAAACAGTATAGCTAGCAAGGCAACAAAAACAAGCAGATAGAAAGCATTTTTAAACCAGGTGAATGGGCTTTGTATCCATAGCCAAAAATCATTAACCCCCTTTTGTACTTGTTCCCAGAACATTTGGGGCACAATTCGGTTTACTCTGGTTATATTTAGTTTGCTAATAATATGAGTTATTATCTCCTGCCCCTCCCAAAATTTAGTGTCCCATATTTTCATCTGTGACGATGTGTTTTGTACTTCAATTAGAGTCTCGTTCATCACTGGGAAGGCTGTCAAGCAGAAGTGGGGATATCTCACATCACAGTCCAAGTGTGCCAGAACACTTAGTGTCTTGATAGCTCTGGCGCGTAGATCAAGCTGTTGCTGGAGTCCCATTATTGGCAGCCCTCAGGTGTTCAAGTTGGTGTAGGCTGGTCTGAAGTCCCTGGGCAGAGGCGGTGGATACGTTGTTTACCACTGTGATGGTGTGCATTTGTTTAACTCCAAGCAGGGATGTTGCTACTATTGTACCTATTAAGGAGAGAAAGAGAGATGCCTCAAGAACTTTCTGTTTTGGGGCCTGATATATGGTCATTTATTTTATTTGCAGCAGATTCTAAGGTTTGATCCTTGTTTTGTGGCAAAAGGAATAAATGTAGTGCAGCATTTATTGTAAGGAGGGTCTGGGGAACCTAATGCTCATTAAGTCCCAAACTACCTCCTGGGTCCCAGGGAACCATTTTGAAAAGCAGTGTGAGGTAGGGGTGTATGATCAGCTGGTACACAGATCTATAGTTGGTTGATGCCCTCTTTTATTTTTAAAATTAAGAGACTCTTGATGAGGCAAGGCATAGAGCTAAGAGGCGGCCAGCCTCTAGCCTCGTCAGCTCCCAACAGTGGCTGTGCCTGTCTTAGGTTGTCCTCCTTTGAGGATCTTACCCGTCATTGGCTAACCAGCCATCTTACGGGGGCTGGACAGAGTTTTTAGAGCATTTTTTATTCGAAGGCCTCATTATATGTCTCGAGTGATTTCTTGAAGGGCCATATTGACCCAGGGGTTTTGTCCAACGTGGGGCTCATCTTCTAGGATCTGAGCAAGCATAATTATTTCTTGTTGCAACTGTCTATTGTGGGCCATAACACCCTTGACCTTAAACAGTATAGCTAGCAAGGCAACAAAAACAAGCAGATAGAAAGCATTTTTAAACCAGGTGAATGGGCTTTGTATCCATAGCCAAAAATCATTAACCCCCTTTTGTACTTGTTCCCAGAACATTTGGGGCACAATTCGGTTTACTCTGGTTATATTTAGTTTGCTAATAATATGAGTTATTATCTCCTGCCCCTCCCAAAATTTAGTGTCCCATATTTTCATCTGTGACGATGTGTTTTGTACTTCAATTAGAGTCTCGTTCATCACTGGGAAGGCTGTCAAGCAGAAGTGGGGATATCTCACATCACAGTCCAAGTGTGCCAGAACACTTAGTGTCTTGATAGCTCTGGCGCGTAGATCAAGCTGTTGCTGGAGTCCCATTATTGGCAGCCCTCAGGTGTTCAAGTTGGTGTAGGCTGGTCTGAAGTCCCTGGGCAGAGGCGGTGGATACGTTGTTTACCACTGTGATGGTGTGCATTTGTTTAACTCCAAGCAGGGATGTTGCTACTATTGTACCTATTAAGGAGAGAAAGAGAGAGAGATGCCTCAAGAACTTTCTGTTTTGGGGCCTGATATATGGTCATTTATTTTATTTGCAGCAGATTCTAAGGTTTGATCCTTGTTTTGTGGCATAAATTTAGACTTCTCGCCGGTACCCATATAGGGCTGGGTTCCTCAATGGGAAATATGCACCCAAATCCTCTCCCCATCGTAAGGAGTGGATCAGGCCCCTTCCATTGGCCAGTGATGGGGTCCTTCCATCTCACTTGTATTTCTGGTTTTATTTCTTGGTTGGACCAGTGTTTTTGAAAGGGTGCCATCAGTTCATTTTTTGAAAAATTTAAAATATTTAGGGTAAAGAGTGCCATTCCAAGTTGCTGGTGAGGGCTTATTCCCCCTTTTTGTTTTTGTAATTGGGCCTTTAAATTTTGATGATGACATTCAATTATGGCCTGTCCTTGAGGGTTGTATGGGATCCCTGTGGTGTGGCGGATATGCCATTGTTGAAAGTTTTGTAAATTTTTGTTAACAAAGCAGGGGCCATTGTCTGTTTTTATCTGATAAGGTAGACCCAGAGTTGCAAAGCATTGTATGAAATGACTCTGGGCATGTTTTGCTTTTTCTCCTGTATGGGCTGTAGGCCAGCAGGCATGGGAATAAGTATCAATGGATACAAAGATGTACTTGAGTTTTCCGAAGGTGGGAAAAGTGAGTAACATCTGTCTGCTACAACATATTAGGCCTCAGTCCTCAAGGGTTTACTCCTGGGGAATGTAAGGGAGGAACTTGTAAGTGAGGGAGGCAAGACTTGCAAGTATGTACTTTTTTTTTTTTTTTTAATCTTTGACAGGGACCTGCAGGAATTTTTTATGTAACCCTCTTTAGCCGACATGGGTCAGACTGGGAAGGTCATGGGCATCCTGCAGGCCATGTACCCGAACTCCACAGGAAGCCGTCCCGCCAGCTAAGGAGTCTCCCGCCGAGAGCAGTCCAGGCAGTTGGATAAAAGCCCAAAGGGGGATCTTTCCCATTTCGGAGTTCTCACTGTCTGGCAAAGGTTTGTAATCAGTCCCAGGCGCTGCTAAAAGCTTGGATATAGTTTCCCATGTTGTTGAAAGAAAGCAAAAAGGAAAGATTACTGAGGACAACCACCAAAAATCCTAACGGGAGTGGTGGCGGCCAGGAAGTCGGGCTTATGTTGTGCTTGTGAAACGGTGAAGGAGTCCCTAGTGTTGCATGGACATTGTCTTGCTGGGGGCGGGCACTCTAATAGGCTCTGGCCCATTCCGTGACCCCCTTATCCTGTCACAGGAGTTTTCAAACGGCAGGCACCCACGTGGCTTTTAAGTGTCTGACCCGTGCCCGTGAGGGAGAGGTTTCGGCCACGTCCTCAATTTGAAATATAGAAAAGAGAGGCTTCCACCCAGTCGAGCTCCCGCTACTGGGGCGAACTATCTTTAAGCCTTTCAGGACTGTCAGAGAGCAGCCCTGACCAGGTTCCATCAGTTGCTTTTTAGACTGTCCGCCCGTTCACTGGAAATCTCGAATCGGAGAGAACGTGAAAGTAGGAATTAAAGTAAAGAAGGACGAACAAGGAAAAGCAGTGTTCAGTTTTTTGTGACTACCCTAAATCCCCACCCTCTCAGGAGTGGCGAGAAAAAGGGGAAGGCTCACCTTGAAATCTGGATTACTCCGAGAAGATGCCTCTCTAGAGGGAGGCGCTGTGCTGAAGCCCCTGTTGGCCTCTCGTCGGTTCTCTTTCAAACCCACATGGTAATGCTGCCTTCTACTTTCTCGCTGTCAGGCCCCACGTTGGGCGCCAGCTTCTGTGGGGCCACCCGCAGAGGAGAAATGGCGGTGGGATTGCCCGTGGCCAAGCCATGGGAAGATGGAGAGGGGTGAGTCTGCTGCCCGCCACCCAGCCCCTTCCCCCCCTCAACAAGCGGGAGACAATCAGACGTGACAGGAGTTCCATCAAAGAAGTTCCATTTTATTAGTACAGACTCACAGTTTTTATAGGCAAGTGAAGGGGGTTTTGCACGAGACTTCCTATAGATTACACCAATCAAGCTAAAGGTCAAGCAATCATCCACAAGCACGGAAACCAGGGGAACCTATCAGAAATTTTACCATCACTTAACAATTTAGATCACGCCCTTGTCTCTTCCTGTAGGCGCCATCTTAGCTCCAAACTGAAACAATGTGCTTAAGCTTCCTTTCACGCCCACGTCCCTTCCTGTAGGCGCCATTTTAGCTCCAAACTGAAACAATGTGCTTAAGCTTCCTTATGCTTGCAACGGTCCTCTTTCGATTTAGAGCCCCACAGGTTGATGGAGATAGCAGTGTTGTGTCACAAGGATTAACATTAATCCTCAGTTTTCAGTAGGCCCTAGGGCAATATGCTCATCATCATCAAGTAGTTAGCTTCTTCCATTTGGTGAAGGTTTTAGAATCAGTGAAACAATTCAGGAAATGTACATCAGATACTGTTATCTAGGTACTTCAGAGAGGAATTAAATTCTGTGACTGACATATGGCTCATTCACCATTTAAATTCTTACCAGTTCACCAGGCCCAGCTATTGTTTTTGTCATACATGTTTTATATTTTTTCAATCAACAGTTCTTGAGCCAGGTTTTTGTGACTCAGGGGAGGTCTGAGACAATAGCTCTTCTGCACACAGAGGCAGAAGGACGGATGGGAGAGGTCTATCCTGGGAAGGCCTCATAGGGTCCTTTGTTCCATTGCTAAGTCATATCTGTCTCTCTGCAACCCCATGGACTGGAGCACACCGGGCTTCCCTGTCCTTTACCATCTCCTGGAGTTTCCTCAAACTCATCTCCATGAGTAGGTTATTCAATCCAACCATCTCATCCTCTGCAGCACCCTTCTCCTCCTGCCCGCAGTCTTTCCCAGCATCAGAGTCTGTGAGATGAGCATCAGCTCTTCTGTTCCAATTGGTTGTCTCTTCACATAAGGTGGCCAAAGTATGAGTGCTTCAGCTTCAGCATCAGTCCTTCCCAATATTCAGGGTTGAATTCCTTTCTATAGGATCCTGCTCTGTTACATTAACCTATTGGTATCCTTCTGTCGGTGTTTTCTTTTTCATCTTACCTAGGATAATAAGATTAAAATTCAATCTCATTTAAATACTATCTTCTGTTTTTTCTTTACTTGAAGTTTCTGTGTATACTTTACATTTTAGTGGTCCAACAGGCAAATAATAATATTTGTCAGTAATTTAACTTTTATATGTGTACGTTTTTGTGGCTTTGACAACTGTTGCTTTGATTATCCTTATCCCTTTTTAATTTTTTTTTTTTAATTTGGGAGAATTATAAGAGTGGTTGAGCTGTTTATAGTAAATGATTTTGACTCTCCTAGTAATGGTTTGCTTTTTTTTTTGAGAAAATGTTTTTGTATATGATCAGAGACTTATACAGCTATACTAGATACTTATATAAATGTGTATATGTTGCACAGTTTTCTAAATATTAACTTGACTTTATTTAACTGTTTACCTGTCAGACACTACTCATCTTGTCCAATATGGGCACATTTATACTTTAACTTTTCGTTTTGTGTTTATTATCTTTTTTTTGGGCTTTCTTCAGTGTTTCCTCAAAGTTATTAGTAGACAGAAAAATAGTTATTTTGATCATGAATAAATAAGAAAGCTTAAAGCATGGAACATATATTAGAATACATATAGAATGAACTCTGTTGATAATGTTATATATATACATATATATAGTCTGATTATGCAAGTTAGTATATAAATTATATACCCATTCATAGTAAAATCTAATCAGAAATACAGTGAGTAGATGGAAAAATACATTTTCATTTTCTTTTTTTAAAGACATGGAAATAATACCCTCTGGTACATAAGAAACAATCCAAGTGCTTCTCTTGCTGAAACATATTGATTTTCTGACTGTAGGATCAATCATAATTGAGCAATAAACTATGCTATTTCATTTGTGTTAGTGTTGTCAGAATTATATAATTTAGAATTATACATTAAATGAATTTAAATAAGTCCCTTGGACTTATTTATCTACCTTATTTGAATTAAATTGGCCTTCTGTATGCTAATGAGAAGATATAGAATCCACACTTAATGATGAAGAATGATTAGAATTTTAACATTTCTTTTGGTATATAAATTAATCCTCTAGTTAGTAAAAATGGAGAAGAATGCACTTTGTTGCTCTAAAGCATTTAACAGAGAATGCTATCTTGCCCATTAACTACAAGCTTACTGCCTCTTTTTTCCTTGCATGTTTTTCTAATCAAGGACATACTTTCTCCCCTGAGGCACGTGGGAGTTTAGCAATTACTTGCAGCTCTAACACTAGGCAATTTCTTCTGGGACTGCAATCTGTTAGAGTTCAATTTTCTCAACCACAGACAAAACGATCAGAATGAATTCATTCCTTCAGAATGAAACCAAGTGAATAAACTAAATGTGATTGAAATGAACTTAGGTGGAAAATAGACTAATGTTAGATATGTGCACAGTTATCTCTAGATACTTATATAAATGTGTATATGTTGCACAGTTTTCTAAATATTAACTTGACTTTATTTAACTGTTTACCTGTCAGACACTACTCATCTTGTCCAATATGGGCACATTTATACTTTAACTTTTCGTTTTGTGTTTATTATCTTTTTTTTGGGCTTTCTTCAGTGTTTCCTCAAAGTTATTAGTAGACAGAAAAATAGTTATTTTGATCATGAATAAATAAGAAAGCTTAAAGCATGGAACATATATTAGAATACATATAGAATGAACTCTGTTGATAATGTTATATATATACATATATATAGTCTGATTATGCAAGTTAGTATATAAATTATATACCCATTCATAGTAAAATCTAATCAGAAATACAGTGAGTAGATGGAAAAATACATTTTCATTTTCTTTTTTTAAAGACATGGAAATAATACCCTCTGGTACATAAGAAACAATCCAAGTGCTTCTCTTGCTGAAACATATTGATTTTCTGACTGTAGGATCAATCATAATTGAGCAATAAACTATGCTATTTCATTTGTGTTAGTGTTGTCAGAATTATATAATTTAGAATTATACATTAAATGAATTTAAATAAGTCCCTTGGACTTATTTATCTACCTTATTTGAATTAAATTGGCCTTCTGTATGCTAATGAGAAGATATAGAATCCACACTTAATGATGAAGAATGATTAGAATTTTAACATTTCTTTTGGTATATAAATTAATCCTCTAGTTAGTAAAAATGGAGAAGAATGCACTTTGTTGCTCTAAAGCATTTAACAGAGAATGCTATCTTGCCCATTAACTACAAGCTTACTGCCTCTTTTTTCCTTGCATGTTTTTCTAATCAAGGACATACTTTCTCCCCTGAGGCACGTGGGAGTTTAGCAATTACTTGCAGCTCTAACACTAGGCAATTTCTTCTGGGACTGCAATCTGTTAGAGTTCAATTTTCTCAACCACAGACAAAACGATCAGAATGAATTCATTCCTTCAGAATGAAACCAAGTGAATAAACTAAATGTGATTGAAATGAACTTAGGTGGCACTCATACATAAATCAACAGACAACCCTAGCGCATAACCCAACTGTACATACTTATGGTGTGTGTTTCATATTCTAGCAACTTTTAAAAGTCTTTTAATCCTCTAAAGAACACTTTTTAAAAGTCCCAGTAAAGCTCAGTATAAATGTAATAATTGTTACTCTGTATATAAATCGCCATATCACTCTGCGAAGAGGTTGTATTACATTATGTGCACGTCAACAGTGTAAGAGAACTGCTATGACCACTGGACTTCACCAGGGCTCAGTGATGACCAATGTTTCTGTCTTTGTTAATATGTTAGGGACAAAAGCAAGAAAAACAATTTTTTTAAAATTTGCACTTATTTCAGGATGAATGAGTTTAAATAAATTTATTTTATGAGGTTTGTATGTATCTATTCATATTAATTTTATATTTTTAGATGAATTCTTCTCTTTTTTGATGAAAATCAACTCCATGGAAGTATTGAGTCTTTTGCCACTTGTGCTGCATATGTTTTTCTACCAGGTTAAACTATTAAACAGACATATTACTTATAGGAATTTATCCAGTTAACATATTGGGCAGATTTATAAGGCTTTATTCATTGTTGCAGTATTGGTAAAGAGCAGAGGCTAGAATTTGCATAAATATGATGAATAAAGGACTGCTTTGGGTAAATTTTGATGCATCCTTTCAATAGAAGATAAAATTAAAAAATGAAAACAGACCCATATGTGGTATCCAAGATATACCATGGGAGAAATGCAATACTGAAATGTGACGTTAGTTGACAAATAGAATTTAAGGGCAGGGTTGAGAGTTATATATCATATATGACCTTTAGTATTAATTTATTGTATGAATTAGCATTATTATTACTTTTTTAAAATTTTGCTTTCTTTTATTGTTTTTTATTTATTTATATTCATCCATCTTTATTTGTCCACTTGTGTGGGCCTTCCATCACAGTGGCCTCTCTCATTGCAGAGCACTGGCTTTGGGCACATGTGCTCCAGAGCACTGGCTCGTAATTGGACACACCTGTCCAACCACTCCAGGACATGTGGGATCCTCTCTGGCCAGGGATCAAACCCTTGCCCCTAGCATAACAAGGCAGACTCTTTACCCACTGGACCACCAGGGAAGCTGTGAATTTGCATTATTTTTATCATTATTATCATTATGATTTATCATTACTATCATCATTGTAGTTGTCATTGTCATCATAATTCAAATACAGAATTGTTCTTATTTATCTCTCAGTAATAGCCATATATTTACATAAAGTTATCATGTAGTATTTTAGTTTTTTTAAGAAGGCAGGAAGGTTTTTTGTTTTTTGGCTTCGTAGAGGAAAATATCTGTATTTACAGTAGGTTTTGAAAGGTAAGGATAAGTGACTCTATGGATGACACCTAATTCATGTAGCTCCTTGGAGGATATATTCTCTTTCTGAGTTTTTTAAGTGCAACTTTATCGCATGTCACAGGAATCTGGAAATGTGATTTGTATTCCTAGGGCTCCTATCATACTGGCAAAAAACTTCTTTGAAACCTCCATGGAAGTATTGAGTCTTTTGCCACTTGTGCTGCATATGTTTTTCTACCAGGTTAAACTATTAAACAGACATATTACTTATAGGAATTTATCCAGTTAACATATTGGGCAGATTTATAAGGCTTTATTCATTGTTGCAGTATTGGTAAAGAGCAGAGGCTAGAATTTGCATAAATATGATGAATAAAGGACTGCTTTGGGTAAATTTTGATGCATCCTTTCAATAGAAGATAAAATTAAAAAATGAAAACAGACCCATATGTGGTATCCAAGATATACCATGGGAGAAATGCAATACTGAAATGTGACGTTAGTTGACAAATAGAATTTAAGGGCAGGGTTGAGAGTTATATATCATATATGACCTTTAGTATTAATTTATTGTATGAATTAGCATTATTATTACTTTTTTAAAATTTTGCTTTCTTTTATTGTTTTTTATTTATTTATATTCATCCATCTTTATTTGTCCACTTGTGTGGGCCTTCCATCACAGTGGCCTCTCTCATTGCAGAGCACTGGCTTTGGGCACATGTGCTCCAGAGCACTGGCTCGTAATTGGACACACCTGTCCAACCACTCCAGGACATGTGGGATCCTCTCTGGCCAGGGATCAAACCCTTGCCCCTAGCATAACAAGGCAGACTCTTTACCCACTGGACCACCAGGGAAGCTGTGAATTTGCATTATTTTTATCATTATTATCATTATGATTTATCATTACTATCATCATTGTAGTTGTCATTGTCATCATAATTCAAATACAGAATTGTTCTTATTTATCTCTCAGTAATAGCCATATATTTACATAAAGTTATCATGTAGTATTTTTAGTTTTTTTTTTAAGAAGGCAGGAAGGTTTTTTGTTTTTTGGCTTCGTAGAGGAAAATATCTGTATTTACAGTAGGTTTTGAAAGGTAAGGATAAGTGACTCTATGGATGACACCTAATTCATGTAGCTCCTTGGAGGATATATTCTCTTTCTGAGTTTTTTAAGTGCAACTTTATCGCATGTCACAGGAATCTGGAAATGTGATTTGTATTCCCTAGGGCTCCTATCATACTGCAGCTCTAAAATGAGAAATTTGGGCTTAGTAAACTTTAGGTCACCATTTTCTCCAACTATCTATGACTCCTGGATCTTCTGCTTTAATGTTATCATATACTCAAGGTTGTAGAAACACTTAGCATGTATAAATGGTGAAGTGATAAAATCACAAAGGTAGGGCTTCCCTGGTGGTCCAGTGGGTAAGGACACTGCCTTGCAGTGCAAGGGGCGCCGGTTCGAGCCCTGGCCTGGGAAGATCCCACGTGCTGCAGAGCGGCTGGACTGATGTGTCCAATGACTGAGACGGAGCTCTGGAGCGCATGCGCCCAGAGCCGGAGCTCTGCGACAACAGAGGCCACTGTGATGGGAGGCCCACAAGGGCCAAAGAACAAAGATGGACGAAAATGGACAAATGAAAGACCAACAGAAGAAGTGGCCCGCCTGCTTCCCTCCCTCCCCACCCCACCCCCACCAAAATAAATAAATAAATAAATCTTAAAAAAAAAATCACAAAGGTAAACTGCATGTGGAAATCATGAGACTGTATACAAGCGGAAAACTTTCAGTTGTCTCTGGATAATACATGTGGGAAATACTAACCCATACTGCACCCCAGGTCATGATCTTTCTGTTACTTGTCACTTATATAGCATCCATGGAGCTTCCCAGGGACTGGCTGAATTGCCAACAAAAAGATGATATTCCCTCTTGTGCACAAGAATCACTATATTAATCCTTGTCCTATTTTAATTCAGTACAATAAGAGTTTATCAACTACCTTCTAGAAAATATAAGGAAATTAAATAATGAGTCACAAAAAAAGAGATTTGTCACAAATTGTCTTCTAAATTTATTTGGTGAATATATTATAGTTCAGAATTTGGTCTTCTTCCTTAGTCTCAAAATATGATTTGTTCTGAACACTGAAAAAAGAAAAAGATTTCTCTCTCTACAGTGTACACATATAAACCGGGGTCACATAAATGATGGTATTTAATAGAGTGCCATATGATCAGTGTTATTTTAAATCTCAGCAGACCCACAGAGGAGGATAAATCAAAATTGGAAGGTTGTATGGAGACTACAGAATATAGAAATATTGGAATATAGAAAGTGAAACTGGGTTTAATACATTGACTAAAAGACTTGATTACATTTCTTTCTTACAAATGGGATAGTTGTATGCATGGCACTGGAATTAGCCAAGTTCTTTCACTGAATCTTTGCATCTGCCTTCAAAAAGGGATGGGGTTGCTACCAGAATAATGTTTCTCGAGACCTTTTCTTAAATAAATTTTTATATGGTAGAGTAGCACTTGAGAGGGCCATTCTGAATTTTACTTTACATTCTATCTTAAGGGAATTTTGGTCAACCACATCTCATATTTTTACTAACAACTTCTTTTTGATATGTAAATACTCTTAAGAATTCAAGCCTTAATGGAATGGAAGCACTGCAGTCACTTATGAAAGTGACCCTAACTTTGCATGCTTTGATTGTTTATGCACTGATATTAAAAGTAAATATTGAAAGAAGTGTCTCATTTGATTTATTATCAATCTACAGAATCAACAAACTATTCAAATACTGCTAATGTACTACCTTTACAGGTGTTATACAAGTAAGATGTGATTCTCAGTTTCTAATGCCTCATTCCCGATATTTTTACAGCTCCAATTATCTCATGTTGAGACAAGAGTCCTCATTTGAAATTTCTAGAAAAAAGTTGTGTCAAGGATTCTAGAGATTCAATAATATTATTCTATTTTGTCATATGCAAAATCTATTTTAAATTCATAAGAAAAGCCATTTCTTAAAAGTACAATGGAAGCAGAGAAAATGATTAGCTTGCAAAGAGGAACTGAGGTAGATGGACTACCTGAAATCAAGGAAAAGGAAATTGAAATATCTTCTTTAACATTCACTTAGAAAGGGGAAAAGGTCACTTTTCATTCCAATAACAAAGAAAGGCAATGTCAAAGAATGTTCCATCTGCTGCACCATTGCACTCATTTCACATGCTAGCAAAGTCATGCTTAAATAGCAAAGTAATGCTTAAAATTCTCCAAGCTAGACTTGAACAGTACATGAAACAAGAGCTTCCAGATGTTCAAGCTGGAGTTTGAAAAGGCAGGGGAACCAGAGATCAAGTTTCCAACATCCATTGGATTATAGAAAGAGCAAAAGCATTCCAGGAAAATACCTCCTTTTGCTTCATTGATTATGTTGAAACCTTTTACTGTGTGGATCACAAAATCTATGGAAAATTCTGAAAGAGATAGGAATACCAGACCACCTTACCTACTTCCTGCAAAACCTGTATGCAGGTCAAGAAGCAACAGTTAGAACTGGACATGGAATAATGGACTGGTTCTAAATTAGGAAAGCAGTCCGTCAAGGCTGCATATTGTCACTCTGCTTATTTACTTTATATGCAGAGTACATCATGCAAAATGCCAGGATGGATGAAGCGTAAGCTGGAATCAGGATTGCTGCAAGAGGTATCAATAACCTCAGGTATCCAGATGACACTACTCTTATGGCAGAATGTGAAGAGGAACTAAAGAGCCTCTTGATGAAGGTGAAAGAGAAGAGTGAAAAAACTGGGCTAAAACTCAACATGCAAAAAACAATGAAGATCATGGCATCCAGTCCCAACACTTCATGGCAAATAGATGGACAAACAAGGGAAACAGTGACAGATTTTATTTACTTGGGTTCCAAAATCACTGCAGATGGCGACTGCAGTCAAGAAATTAGAAGACACTTGCTCCTTGGAAGAAAAACTATGACAGACGTAAACAGTGTATTCAAAAGCAGAGACATCACTTTGCTGACAAAAGACTGTATAGTCAAAACTATGGTTTTCCCAGTAGTCATGTATGGATGTGAGATTTGGACTGTAAAGAATGTTGAGTGCTTGAGAATTGATGTTTTTGAGCTGTGGTGTTGGAGAAAGCTCTTGAGAGTCTGACGGACTGCTAGGAGAACAAACCTGTCAATCCTAAAGGAAATCAACCCTGAATATTCATTGGAAGGAATGATACTGAAGGTGAAACTCTAATACTTTGGACACCTAATGCAAAGAGACAACTCATTGGGAAAGAACCTAATGCTGGGAAAAATACATGGCAATAGGAGAAGGGAATGGCAGAGGACGAGATGGTTGGATGGCATTACTGAGTCAATGGACATGAGTTTGAGCAGGCTCTGGGAGATGGTAACGGACAGGGAAGCTTGGAATGCTGTAGTTCAGGCAGTCACAAAGAGTCAGATATGACTGAGCGACTGACCTACACTGCAGAAAGAGATGGAAAGGTAGAATAACAGATCTT
Source organism: Tragulus kanchil (assembly GCA_022376925.1). Classification (NCBI taxonomy): domain Eukaryota; kingdom Metazoa; phylum Chordata; class Mammalia; order Artiodactyla; family Tragulidae; genus Tragulus; species Tragulus kanchil. Next base: position 234,420,836 of record JAIOJX010000004.1, on the reverse strand, counting down.
CAGTCAATTCATTTGAAAATTCAGAAACACTAACTGTGGCAGATGAATCTAGAAGCTACAGTTTAAAAGTATTCTCCTCCCTCTTATAAATAGAACCCATAAAAGAAGATTTTTTTTAATTATAATTTTCAGAAAAGAAATTGAAAATAATGGATGCCATTACTAACTAAGGCTGTCAGACATTAGCATTTGTTGGCAAAAGAAAGTAACAAGAGTTTTCAAAACAAAGTAACAGGGATTTGCAGGACTTCATATCAGACACAATTCCTAAATGAGACAGAAAAATATCTTAATGGTTGAAATAAATCAAAATTTAAAATTTCTCCCCATAATTAGAATGTTGAGATTAAATATGATGCATTAGTGGTTGATGGTAGTATACAATTATTTATCTTTTTAATGTCAATTATTACCCTTCCTTTGCTGCTAATAATTATAACTATTATGTAAATATTTTACAAGAATACTTTAGTTTTTATCTCTATACCCAATTCAAGTATTTTCATCTATGTTCCCAAGGTCAATTAGCCAATACAGTTGACCCTTGAATAACATAGATTTGAACGGAAAAGGTCCATTGTCAGAGAACATCACTTTGCTGACAAAAGACTGTATAGTCAAAACTATGGTTTTCCCAGTAGTCATGTATGGATGTGAGATTTGGACTGTAAAGAATGTTGAGTGCTTGAGAATTGATGTTTTTGAGCTGTGGTGTTGGAGAAAGCTCTTGAGAGTCTGACGGACTGCTAGGAGAACAAACCTGTCAATCCTAAAGGAAATCAACCCTGAATATTCATTGGAAGGAATGATACTGAAGGTGAAACTCTAATACTTTGGACACCTAATGCAAAGAGACAACTCATTGGGAAAGAACCTAATGCTGGGAAAAATACATGGCAATAGGAGAAGGGAATGGCAGAGGACGAGATGGTTGGATGGCATTACTGAGTCAATGGACATGAGTTTGAGCAGGCTCTGGGAGATGGTAACGGACGGGGAAGCTTGGAATGCTGTAGTTCAGGCAGTCACAAAGAGTCAGATATGACTGAGCGACTGACCTACACTGCAGAAAGAGATGGAAAGGTAGAATAACAGATCTTCAGTCAATTCATTTGAAAATTCAGAAACACTAACTGTGGCAGATGAATCTAGAAGCTACAGTTTAAAAGTATTCTCCTCCCTCTTATAAATAGAACCCATAAAAGAAGATTTTTTTTAATTATAATTTTCAGAAAAGAAATTGAAAATAATGGATGCCATTACTAACTAAGGCTGTCAGACATTAGCATTTGTTGGCAAAAGAAAGTAACAAGAGTTTTCAAAACAAAGTAACAGGGATTTGCAGGACTTCATATCAGACACAATTCCTAAATGAGACAGAAAAATATCTTAATGGTTGAAATAAATCAAAATTTAAAATTTCTCCCCATAATTAGAATGTTGAGATTAAATATGATGCATTAGTGGTTGATGGTAGTATACAATTATTTATCTTTTTAATGTCAATTATTACCCTTCCTTTGCTGCTAATAATTATAACTATTATGTAAATATTTTACAAGAATACTTTAGTTTTTATCTCTATACCCAATTCAAGTATTTTCATCTATGTTCCCAAGGTCAATTAGCCAATACAGTTGACCCTTGAATAACATAGATTTGAACGGAAAAGGTCCATTTACACAGGATATTTTTTTTCCAATAGTCAATACTGTAATACTACACAATCTGAAATTTGGTTGAATCTGAGTGTGTAAATCCTTGACTGTGCAGTGAGTTAGTGCCCAAGCCCTGGATGATTTAAAGGTCATATAAAAACTGGAGATTAGTTAATTTAGAGTAAACTTAATTATACATATCAAAACTGGATATTAAAACTCAGTCTGAAATCAAAGGAGGTGAGAATTAGATAAAGCATATTTTAAAAATTACTTGTATATCATAACTTTATCTCTAATTTTTCAGTTTCATTCATCACCTAAAAAATGTTTATTATGCCCCAGTTTTTGACCCAATTCTTCCTGCAGAGTAAACAAGAGATAAACTCTTTGCCCTCATTATGTTTATTAATTAGTCAGTGAGTCATTCAATGTAAAAATGACAGAAACATATCATATGAAAAACCAAAAAGAAAGCAGATTGTGGTAGACCCTTGTGACGAGCTTGTCAGGTTACTCTTCTGGAAATGTTTTGTCTGCTGGGAATGTTATCACAGAAGCCTTCAGATGTCAGTTCCTTCAGGAACTGATTCAATTGCAGAGTTCCACCACACCCTAAATTATACCTCTGCCTGGATCACAGGTCCTAACAGGAGTGTATAGATTTGGCCCCATTGGCCTACTGAAGGTCCACTCTAAAGATCCTACAGAATGCCATGGAAGAGGGTCATCTAAGGTCATTATTGGACCTGCACCATGGTACACTTATGCCCTTTGCTCAATCCTTTTTCATGTCCTTCCCTATCTTACATGTTGGTCTCAAGCCCACTCCTTAACAAATGCCCTGCATACTAAAACTCTTCTCATATAGGAAACTAATGTGGAACTCTTTTTGAGCAGATCATCCTTTCTTCCAGAAGGGAGGTTACAGCTCTGGGGGTTTTATTTTGTTGTGCTTTGTTTCGACCAAAAAACTAAAGTTACAACAGGAACCTGAAATGGCAGCTCCTTAATTTAGGACTCTGGTTGCAAGTAAGAAAAACATACTTGACTAGGGACAGGCTGGGATCCTAGTGTACCTACCAGTTTAGATAGGGCTTTCCAGGTGGTGCTAATGGTAAAGAATCCACCTGTCAATGGCAGAGACATAAGAGACACAGGTTCAATGTCTGGATTAGAAAGATTCCCTGGAAGAGGGCACATCTACCCACTTCAGTATTCTTGCCTAGAAAATGCTATGGACAGAGAGACTGGCCAGGCTATAGTCCACAGGGTCTGAAAGAGTCAGATATGACTGAAATGACTTAGCACACAAACACATCCTTTCTCCCACAACTCAGCAGTTTCACTTTTGTGCAAATCAAAGTGCTATACTTGGCTGGGTCTAATTTTGGAGGCTCTATTCTCATTTTAGAAATCCTTATGCTATTTTCATTTTCTCTTAATTACTGCAGATTAACAATGCATTTCTTTTTTGGCCTCTTTTGTTATTATTATTTTTCATTCATCTTGTATGACTGAGGAAGAATTTTGTCAATTATTATGGTAAAAATACTGAATGTAGAATGGGTTTATGACTTGTTAAAGGTCAAAGTGCATTGTCAATTTGAAGTACCATGTAGATACTCAAATATAGAAATTTAAAACATAAGAGAATTGCATGAGCTAAAGTGCATACAAAGGAAGTGATAACAAGACTGAGGTCTGGGAACTCTAGTGTTTTGAGGTTGAGATTAAAATCATAAACAAAAAAAGAGAATGAAAGGCTATTTCTAGAGAAGTTGAGTGGGTGAATAGAAGTGTGGAATGTCTCAGAAACCATTTAGAGTGTCAGTAAAAAAACAATATATCAAGTAATAATCCATTTTAAATCATAATGTATATAGATTGAGAAATGTCTATTGGATTTGGTGATGTATTAATCATAGGGGACCTTAAAAAGTAGTTATAGATTAGCATAGGAAGGAAAGAAATAGGAAGGAAATCATGAATAAAAAAGTTCAAAAATGAAGGGAAAACAAGAAATGAAGGCAACAAATACAGACAATACAGTTGAGTGACTTCCTATAAAGGTGCAGACGATTGAGGAGTAGCTGGAATGATATAAGGAGTTTTCTCTTTTAATTAAGTTGGGAAATTTTTAAAAATGTGCTGAGAGGGAGAATCTGATGATATCAAAAAGAAAGGGGAAAATTTCCAGAGGTTATTCCATAAGTAAAAGCAGAGTATGATTCAGGTTGATGTGTGGCAGTAAGCAACATAACTCTGTAAAAATAATAATAATAAATTAAATTATAAAAGTTTAAAAAATTAAAAATAGACTATGAAATGGAGGGCACCAGTGGAGATTGGGATTAGATAAGGCAGAAGTCAGATCTGCAGCTGCAGTAAGAAGAAAGGGAGCAAATGGGTATGGATGCAAGAGTTATTGGTGCTGTAGTTTTATGAGGTGTTAAGGACAGAAAAGTTCACTACTTGTGATTCGTCCCCAATCACTGAAGAAGCAAGATTATCAGAGCATGAGAAAAAGGAAGGTTTATAATTTTGAAACAAAGAGAATGTGTTAAAAAGTACTCAAATGAATGGGAGAGAAAGGTAGTGAGAAAAATGTAAGGGGAAAATCATAGCAGGGCTCAGAGTTCTCTTCCACTTCTGTGACTATATATTTAACACGAGACAGACTAGCATGGTGGTGAGTACTTATCCAGCCTTATTCATCTTCACAGAGGCATATAATTCAGCTTGGATATAACAAGTGTTGGGTTTTTGAAGGAAGATTACGTACAACAGATAAACTTAGTGGAGGTGGGAAAGTGTTAACTGTTCATCCGTGTCCTAGTCTTTGTGCCCCCATAGAATGTAGCCCACCAGACTCCTTGGTCCATGGAATCCTCCAGGTAAAAATACTGAAGTGGGTTGCCATTTTGTTCTCTTCTCCAGGGGATCTTTCTGACCCAGGAATCAAACAAGGGTCTCCTGCATTGCAGGCAGATTCTTGACAGTGTGAGCCACCGTGCAAGCCCCAATGGAGGTGGGAAAATGTACCTACAAGGATAGATAGCAAAATTTTAACTAAACAAGTATAGAGTTAAAGAAATGAGGATGCTGATAGATCATGTAATGGTTAGAATCTCTGGGAAATTTCCTGAGACTTGCTATATGATTTGGAAAAGTTGAGATAAATTCACATAGAGATGAACAAATAAGTATTTTTATTAAATCTTTCCTCTGTGCTAGCACAGAGCCCTGCATTCTTTTTTTCATATTTTAATTCATTGAATCCTTACAACTCTATGAAGTATTTTTTTTATTATTTTTTTATTTTTTTGGCTACTTCTATTGTTCTTTCATTTATTTATCTTCATCCATCTTTGTTCTTTGGCCCGTGTGGGCTTCCCATTGCAGTGGCCCCTCTCCTTGCAGAGCACCGGCTCCAGGCACTTCTGCTCCAGAGCTCCGGCTGGGTAATTGGACACATCGGTCTCCTCCTGCATGGGCTCCCGCCAGTCTGCAGCTGCATAGAAAAAGGGGGGGCAAGAGTTATTGGTGCTGTAGTTTTATGAGGTGTTAAGGACAGAAAAGTTCACTACTTGTGATTCGTCCCCAATCACTGAAGAAGCAAGATTATCAGAGCATGAGAAAAAGGAAGGTTTATAATTTTGAAACAAAGAGAATGTGTTAAAAAGTACTCAAATGAATGGGAGAGAAAGGTAGTGAGAAAAATGTAAGGGGAAAATCATAGCAGGGCTCAGAGTTCTCTTCCACTTCTGTGACTATATATTTAACACGAGACAGACTAGCATGGTGGTGAGTACTTATCCAGCCTTATTCATCTTCACAGAGGCATATAATTCAGCTTGGATATAACAAGTGTTGGGTTTTTGAAGGAAGATTACGTACAACAGATAAACTTAGTGGAGGTGGGAAAGTGTTAACTGTTCATCCGTGTCCTAGTCTTTGTGCCCCCATAGAATGTAGCCCACCAGACTCCTTGGTCCATGGAATCCTCCAGGTAAAAATACTGAAGTGGGTTGCCATTTTGTTCTCTTCTCCAGGGGATCTTTCTGACCCAGGAATCAAACAAGGGTCTCCTGCATTGCAGGCAGATTCTTGACAGTGTGAGCCACCGTGCAAGCCCCAATGGAGGTGGGAAAATGTACCTACAAGGATAGATAGCAAAATTTTAACTAAACAAGTATAGAGTTAAAGAAATGAGGATGCTGATAGATCATGTAATGGTTAGAATCTCTGGGAAATTTCCTGAGACTTGCTATATGATTTGGAAAAGTTGAGATAAATTCACATAGAGATGAACAAATAAGTATTTTTATTAAATCTTTCCTCTGTGCTAGCACAGAGCCCTGCATTCTTTTTTTCATATTTTAATTCATTGAATCCTTACAACTCTATGAAGTATTTTTTTTATTATTTTTTTATTTTTTTGGCTACTTCTATTGTTCTTTCATTTATTTATCTTCATCCATCTTTGTTCTTTGGCCCGTGTGGGCTTCCCATTGCAGTGGCCCCTCTCCTTGCAGAGCACCGGCTCCAGGCACTTCTGCTCCAGAGCTCCGGCTGGGTAATTGGACACATCGGTCTAGCCACTCCGTGGCACGTGGGATCTTCCCAGGCCAGGGATCGAACCAGTGCCCCTTGCACTGCAAGGCGGTGTCCTTACCCACTGGACCACCAGGGAAGCCCACTATGAAGTATCCTTTTGTCCAGTTGAGTCACAGAGATGTTATTAAATTTACCCTAAATTATATAGCCGGCAGTTTGAGAGTCAAGTCTCAAAACCAGCCTGCCATGATCCTGGAGCCTACTTACTTAAAACCCCACACTGTTCTGACCCAACAAATGGGGAACAGTGGAGCAATCTTTCTAAGTTGCTAGACCTACATAATAAAGAAAACTGGCTAAATATCAGTGTTTAAATGTGGGAGGTGCTGATAAAGGAGACAGTCTCACTCTTCTTGATATCTTCTAAAATTACAACCAGAAAGAAAACTTGATGGGAGTTCAACTTTTTAAACTGGAAATCTGTTTTAAAACATATTTGGTAATCTTTCTCTTTGCCAGCCATGGGCTATGAACTCATTTTCTGTGATGTGTGCAAAAGCATTTTGTTCTATTAATAATTCATTTTATATTGAGCTCAGCTTTTAAATTTGTTAAAATGGAAGCATAACATTTCACATTGTAATATGACCAGCAGCTTTTTTCTTTAGATCAGCCTCCCACTTCCAGTTGTCATAGTAGTTACTGATGAAAAGAACTTGAATTACCACTATTTAGTTATGGGAAACAGAACTAAATACACCACCCATCGGTGAAAAGGTCCAAAACTGCTTTTATATACAGATCTTATTTAGTGGATCTGAAAAAATGAAAATAGTTTTGTGTCCTACTCATTGATATACATCGAATGCTTATTTATAGATTTTATACAAAATCCACAGGTTGAAATACTAACCCCCCTATGTAGTAGTATTAGGCAGTGGGACCTTTGGATTTGCGATTAGGTCATAAAGATGGAACCTTCATGAACAGGATTAATGACCTTATGAAAGAGGTCCTAAGAGCTTTCTTGCCCCTTCTGCCACGTGAGAATGTAAGGATAAAATGAAAGAAAGTTTTCACTAGACACCTAATTTTCCAGAGTCAGGGCCTTAGATTTCTCAGATTCCAAAACTGTGAGGAATGAATTTATGTTGTTTATAAGCCACCCAGTCTATTATAATTTGTTACAGAAGCAAGAAATGACTAAGATGCCCATTAATTATCTGAGGTTTATTTGTGGCTAAAACAAGGTTTCTAGAACTGTCCTGAACATTCCAAAAGCCCCCAAAATGCAAGGTCTTGAGTCCTAGAAAGTATCAGGCAAAATGGTCTGTTCTATTATGATGATTTTCCTGAATGTGTGTTAGGGTGCTGCTTGGTTCTGCATAAGATATCGGTGGCTGCTGTGCTGTGTGCTCAGTCATGTCACATTCTTTGAAACCCTATGCACAGACTGCAGCCTGGAAGGTTCTTCTGTCCATGGGATTTTCCAGGGAACAGTACTGGAGTGGGCTGCCATTTTATCCTCCAGAGAATCTTCCTGACATAGGGACTGAACACACATCTCCTGCATTGGCAGGCAGATTCCTAACCACTGAGACACCAAGAAAGTCCAAGATAAATAGATATCTATTATCTATTTAAGAACTTGGACATTAGAAAAACATCAGTGGTATAAATAAATTATTCCATAGCCTCAAAAATTTAACATTCAAAATTTATATGATTGCAAAACGGGATGGAAAAAACATTTCAAGTAACGTTTTTCTTTAGATCAGCCTCCCACTTCCAGTTGTCATAGTAGTTACTGATGAAAAGAACTTGAATTACCACTATTTAGTTATGGGAAACAGAACTAAATACACCACCCATCGGTGAAAAGGTCCAAAACTGCTTTTATATACAGATCTTATTTAGTGGATCTGAAAAAATGAAAATAGTTTTGTGTCCTACTCATTGATATACATCGAATGCTTATTTATAGATTTTATACAAAATCCACAGGTTGAAATACTAACCCCCCTATGTAGTAGTATTAGGCAGTGGGACCTTTGGATTTGCGATTAGGTCATAAAGATGGAACCTTCATGAACAGGATTAATGACCTTATGAAAGAGGTCCTAAGAGCTTTCTTGCCCCTTCTGCCACGTGAGAATGTAAGGATAAAATGAAAGAAAGTTTTCACTAGACACCTAATTTTCCAGAGTCAGGGCCTTAGATTTCTCAGATTCCAAAACTGTGAGGAATGAATTTATGTTGTTTATAAGCCACCCAGTCTATTATAATTTGTTACAGAAGCAAGAAATGACTAAGATGCCCATTAATTATCTGAGGTTTATTTGTGGCTAAAACAAGGTTTCTAGAACTGTCCTGAACATTCCAAAAGCCCCCAAAATGCAAGGTCTTGAGTCCTAGAAAGTATCAGGCAAAATGGTCTGTTCTATTATGATGATTTTCCTGAATGTGTGTTAGGGTGCTGCTTGGTTCTGCATAAGATATCGGTGGCTGCTGTGCTGTGTGCTCAGTCATGTCACATTCTTTGAAACCCTATGCACAGACTGCAGCCTGGAAGGTTCTTCTGTCCATGGGATTTTCCAGGGAACAGTACTGGAGTGGGCTGCCATTTTATCCTCCAGAGAATCTTCCTGACATAGGGACTGAACACACATCTCCTGCATTGGCAGGCAGATTCCTAACCACTGAGACACCAAGAAAGTCCAAGATAAATAGATATCTATTATCTATTTAAGAACTTGGACATTAGAAAAACATCAGTGGTATAAATAAATTATTCCATAGCCTCAAAAATTTAACATTCAAAATTTATATGTAATTGACTTGCAAAGCACTGGGAATACAAAGAAAAGTAATAAGATCTTTCTCGTATTGAATTAATTATATCAGTAAATAAGGGGTGAGTCTCTAACTTTTTTTCTTGAGCAGTTTTCTTCTTTAGGCCTCTAATTGTTTTTGTTTTTGTTTTTTTTAAAGATTTATTTATTTATTTATTTTGGGCGGGGATCGGGTTGGCGAGGGAAGGGAGTGGTCGGGCCACTTCTATTGGTTTTTCATTTCTCTATTTTTATCCTTCTTTGTTCTTTGGCTCCTGTGGGCCTCCCATCGTGGCGGTGTCTGTCGCTGCAGAGCACCGGCTCTGGGCGCATGCACTCTAGAGCTCCGACTCGGTAATTGGACACATCAGTACAGCCGCTCCATGGCATGTGGGATCTTCCCAGGCCAAGGATCGAACCGGCGCCCCTTGCACTGCAAGGCAGTGTCCTTACCCACTGGACAACCAGGGGAAGCCCCAACTAATAGTTTTTTAAAATTAAATGTAATAGTATATTTAAAATAGTAATTAAATTGTATGCCATTTAATAATGCTAGTTCATATCTATTGTCAGGTTTTACTGCTAATAAACTTTACCATGAGAACTATATTTTAACAACAAATCTTTTTCATTATGCTTTACTGACATACTTGCATTCAGACTGAAATTTAAAAATCCGAAATTTGTGTTTATAATCTACCGAGGATAATTGTGGGTACTCCACCATCTTGGACTCTTCCCTTTTGAAGTATGTCATGTATACATGTTGATTGTGCTCTAAAGAAAGTGAGGTGGAAAAACGGCATTGTGTGCTCAGTCACTCACTCCTGTCTGACTCTGCAACCCTGTGAACCATAGCCCACTAGGCTCCTCTGTGCATCCGATTCTCCAGGCAAGAATACTGGTTGCTATTTCGTTCTCCAGGGGATTTTCTTGACTGGGGGATTGAACCCATGTCTCCTGCATTGCAGCAGGATTCTTTACTGCTGAGCCACCATGGAGCATTAGCAGGGAAAATTGCTTGGATTTTGTCATCTTTCTTCAGTAAATTCCCACTTTCCAGGTTCTAGAACCCAGCTGTAAAAGGTCATTTTCTTTCTATAAACTAAGAATGAATCAATCTTTCAGGCTTGAGTCATGCTAACTTCATAAAAAGTTTTATAGATCAGGTTTCTAAGGTGTTAATTATAAAAAACTGTAATTATTAAATAAAAACTATTATTAAATTAGCCAGAATATACCTGTATTCTCAGAAGGTATAAAAAACCGTACCACATGAACATTGTTGCTGTCTTACTGGGCTCTAGTTTTCATTACAGAATTGATGATTTATTATTCATCATTTTATTCCTAGCGTAGTACTCAGTAAGCATGCAAGTGTTAAGGAATGAGTGGATGAGGGTGTTTAGATGATATTATCTTTAACCATCATTTACAGTTAAGGGAAAATCTAACTAATTGAATTCTCAGAGCACAGTATGTGTAAGCTTTCAATGTAAATATACTATGCAGAAAGGAAAAGCTCATATGACAAGATTGAAAATGTCATGGGCTGTAATTGTCATAAGAGATCTGCCTTCTTTAAATCATACTGTAATTTATACCTTTTCTGCTATATAGTGTATAATTTTAAATCATATTACTGGCAATCTAGTTAGTCTTGATATGGTTATTATAGATGCTATTACTGCTGAATTCCCATAGAAATCTAAATTTTAAGAGATGTGATGCTAACATATTGCATGGATAATGATACAGTCTCTGTGCATAGAACCAAATATATCACAGGACTTTCTAAGTAATACATATTTTATTCTTGATAAGAAATAAGTCATATCTTGTAAATTTTATTTAAATATGTATGCTAAAGAGGTCTTGAAATAAATTACCAACATCTTGAAAACTGAATGCACAAACAAGCCCATGAGCATGATGTATCACACAACGGAAAAATAGTGCTTACAGATGTCTAACAAATAAGGTTGCTTTCCTTTCCTGTTTATTCCTGAAGCCTTGGGTTCAAACAGCTCTAAATTCACAGCCATTGAAAGAAGAAATGTAAAGAAACATAACATAGATTCTTAAAATTCATGTTATATATAATGGTTTTCCTACACATTCAGTAATATCAGTCTCATTCTAGCTCAAATGGGTGGTTATTAATTTGCCTTCAGCACACTCTAGGAATGAATATAATTTACCTTCTACACTAGAAAATTAGGTAAGCCAATTGCTACTTTGTCTTTAAGTCATTGTTTACTTAGAAGAAAAGTTATTTGAAAAACTTGCTTTTAAAAAATGCAGTTTTGTCTGGGAAACTATTTAACCATATGGTTAAGAATTACACTCTATGTATCTTTTACATTGAAAGGAACAGAAAACGATTGCACAGCATTCCTGAGACGCAGCCAGATAGGAGGTAGTGTAGCATCAAGAAATCTGTCAGATCTGGGATTCCTCCTCCCTGGCCCCAACAATTGACAAGATATAGGGGCCCTGGGGAAATTTCATCTACCGCTTTTAACCCCATTCTTCTCATTTCTAAACTGAGGATATTTATCTCTATTTAAACTATGGATTATCATATGAGATAACCTGGGAAAATACTTTGTAAGATGCAATGCCTTATACAATTTCCAGTTGTTAACTTGAAGAACCATAATTCAATCACCTAGATATTATTAAGAGTAGATTAGCAATCTTCAAATGCAGCGTGCCTACATGAATGCATCTTTGCAGCAATATTTCTAGAACATGTCAAATAATCTTCAATGTACTATGTGTTTGGTCAGATTCTCTTAATGAAGCCTATGTTTAGGAGAGTAGATGGTTAAAAATAACAATACACACACACACACACACACACACACACATATATGTATAGTTTCGGACTCAGTGTATATATATGTGTGTGTGTGTGTGTGTGTATATATATGTATGTATATATATATATATATATATATATATATATATATATATATGAATATGTAGGTTCAGACTCAGTGTATAGCAACAGATAGCAAGAGCTAGCAAGGAAGAAAATCTGAATCAGTAACATATGATCAAATCCCTAAATAGGGTGAGGGTACTCTATACCAAAGAAGCATTACTTTCAAAGGCCCAAAGAAGGAATAATCTCGTCGTATTTTAAGAACCGTGAAAAGGCCATGGAGTTAAGCCTTGTAGGTCAATGTTGAGTGTTTAGACTTTATGCTAAATATTTTTGGAAGCAATTGGAGAAATTTGAATAGAAGACATGTTTTGTGTTAGGAAAGATCATACCAGCTACTGTGCTTAGAAAAGGCTTTAAGGAAAGCAGCACAGGAAACAGGGTGGCTTGAGGGTTATTGAATTAGGTAAATGGTAAATGATGCCATCAGAACCAGGTTCTCTAGGTCGGTTCCAATTCTTTGTGACCCATGGACTGTAGCCTGGCAGGTTCCTCTGTATATATGATTTCCCAGGAAAGAATGCTGGAATGGGTTGCCATTTCCTTCTCCAGATGGTGATAGAAATGATGGCCAGTAGGCTTAGTGAGCCATTGTGTGTGGGCATAGGCTATGTAAACTGAAGAATAAAGTGTGAGTCTGATGCTTTTGGCCAAGCATCTGTGAGGATAGTGGTACTATTTACTGAAATGAATAAGCTAAAGGGGGGAATGGATTGATTTCATTTCTTCTGTGTGGGGCAGAAATCAAAGGTTCTGTTTTAGATATTTGAAATTCTCATCAGGTATGTAAACAGAATAATTAAGTTTGGCTGAAGTACAAACAAATCTGGAATTCAGGGTGAGTTCAGAGTTAGTGATATAGATTAGGAAGTCATTTAAATGCAATGCCTTATACATTTCAGTTAACTTGAGAACATATCAATACCTAATTATTAAGAGTAGATTAGCAATCTTCAAATGCAGCGTGCCTACATGAATGCATCTTTGCAGCAATATTTCTAGAACATGTCAAATAATCTTCAATGTACTATGTGTTTGGTCAGATTCTCTTAATGAAGCCTATGTTTAGGAGAGTAGATGGTTAAAAATAACAATACACACACACACACACACACACACACATATATGTATAGTTTCGGACTCAGTGTATATATATGTGTGTGTGTGTGTGTGTGTATATATGTATATATATATATATATATATATATATATATATATATATGAATATGTAGGTTCAGACTCAGTGTATAGCAACAGATAGCAAGAGCTAGCAAGGAAGAAAATCTGAATCAGTAACATATGATCAAATCCCTAAATAGGGTGAGGGTACTCTATACCAAAGAAGCATTACTTTCAAAGGCCCAAAGAAGGAATAATCTCGTCGTATTTTAAGAACCGTGAAAAGGCCATGGAGTTAAGCCTTGTAGGTCAATGTTGAGTGTTTAGACTTTATGCTAAATATTTTTGGAAGCAATTGGAGAAATTTGAATAGAAGACATGTTTTGTGTTAGGAAAGATCATACCAGCTACTGTGCTTAGAAAAGGCTTTAAGGAAAGCAGCACAGGAAACAGGGTGGCTTGAGGGTTATTGAATTAGGTAAATGGTAAATGATGCCATCAGAACCAGGTTCTCTAGGTCGGTTCCAATTCTTTGTGACCCATGGACTGTAGCCTGGCAGGTTCCTCTGTAGATTTGATTTCCCCGGCAAGAATGCGGGAAGGGGTGGCCATTTCCTTCTCCAGATGGTGATAGAAATGATGGCCAGTAGGCTTAGTGAGCCATTGTGTGTGGGCATAGGCTATGTAAACTGAAGAATAAAGTGTGAGTCTGATGCTTTTGGCCAAGCATCTGTGAGGATAGTGGTACTATTTACTGAAATGAATAAGCTAAAGGGGGGAATGGATTGATTTCATTTCTTCTGTGTGGGGCAGAAATCAAAGGTTCTGTTTTAGATATTTGAAATTCTCATCAGGTATGTAAACAGAATAATTAAGTTTGGCTGAAGTACAAACAAATCTGGAATTCAGGGTGAGTTCAGAGTTAGTGATATAGATTAGGAAGTCATCAGCATACATTTAATATGTAAAGCCACGGGACAAGGGACTGTTTCTGAGAGAGAGGGTGCAAAGAGAGAAGAAAGAGATCCAAGAGCTTAACAGTGAAGAACTTCAACATTTAGACATTAGTGAGAAGACCAATTTTCTTATGTTTAATAGTTCCAATCCTTTACTTTCTAAAGTATGAAGGGTGACTTATTTAAAATTAACATGAATAAATTAATAACTGTATTGGTATTGAACCTATCTTATTTAGTATCTTTACTTTTGACCACTATGCACATCAACTATTTAATCACATGAATATTAAGTTTACATGAAACCATTAACTTGCACCCAGTGACCTGCCAGACTCCTCTGTCCATGGAATCCTCCAGACAAGAATATTGGAGTGGGTTGCCATTTCCTTCTCCCGGGCATCTTTTTGACCTAGGGACTGAGTCCAGATCTTGTGCATTGCAGGCAGATTCTTTACTGTCTGAGCTACCAAGGAAGCCCTAGAAGATAAGAATGCTTCAAGAGCTTTTATTCTTTTATCTTTTGAATACTTCAAATAATGTATTAAATTTTCTATATATCTAAGTAAATTCTCTATACAAATATATTTCTATATTTAAGAAGTTGCACAGTGTTTCTAAAGGCTTATAATATCAATGGTTTTTAAAACTATTGTTCCAAATGAAATGGAATCAGGAGAATTCAACATCACTCTTGACTCCTTAACTAAAAATAAGAGCAAACCGAACAAGAGTTTTTTTGAGTAGCCATTGTGCAAAAGCTATGCAGATATTGATTGGGGTTGTACAAAGAAAACGAGAGATGTAGTTGGTACGAACTCCCAAAGTGGGAATTTGCAATCGAATAACCAGCAGGATATTGGTGACTGAACAGGAGGTATATTGAAATTTCTTTGAGATAAGTGAAATTAAGTGATCTCAAAGATTGATGGAAGCAGAAAGTAACTGTTTTTATCTAATTCAAGAAGGCCATTATAGTGACTACATAGTTTCTCAAATAGGAAATTATGTAATTAAGTGTTGCTTGACAAATCTGTAACTAAGTACTTGCAGAGCATTTCTTTTAAGAAAGAAAAAAATACTGCTTGACATGCTGTTTATTCCTCAACTCTAACATTTTGGCTGATAACTTCCACCATGTTACTGTCAACAGGCCTTCCACTGTCATACAATATTTGACAATCCTCACTGCACACCATCTGGAAACATTATCCTATCAGAGATTACCTAATATTGGTCTCTCTTGGTTTTCTCTTATCTTTCTAGTTATTTCTTCTTCAACTCCTTACCTGCCTATTAAATATTTATGCTTCTGAGAGTTCTGTTCTTTAATCTCAGTCTCTATATTCATTTTACAAAACTATAGTGTCAAATATCCTGTAGACTTGTTTCTCCATGCTTATATGCTTTATTTCTCTCTTGGGTTTGGATCCTCAATATTGTTGCTGAAACTCAGCCTGTGTTCACCAGTGTCAAATAAAAACATGAAGACAGAGTTTTGGTGAAGTAGAAAAAAGTAGCTTTTATTTCTTTGCCAGGCAAAGGGATCATATCAGGCTAATGCCCTCAAGACTGTGTGGTCCACCCTGGAGAGGGTAGTGAGGAGTTTTATGGTATTTTAAGGAGCAGGGTGTGATCAGCTTGTGGACAGTTCTCGGATTCATTGGCATCAAAGTGAAGTTTCATGCATCATCAATCTTCTCATTTCAAATAGTCTAGGGTCTGTGTTCTTGTGGTCAGCAGATTCCATCTGGTGCAATCTCTTGCTTTCTGTAAAATAATTTAGGAATATGTCAGGCTTTTATCTGTATCTTTCAGGGAATTGAAAGTTTGGTGACTCTGTTATGTGGCAGGAGTATAGTCTAAATTGTTAGCAGTTTCCCAGACTAAAAGCTATTCTTAGTTTCTACATCTTCACATTTGCAATCATTAAGTCTTGAGTCAGCATTTTACTTCAGAAGACAAGTACACAGAGGGCTTGTACATGGTTTCAGTATGTACCTGTGGCCTGTGTTTAATTGACCATTGTCCATATCAACAATTTGAAATGAAAATTAATATCTTCATCCTAACACTTTTATTCCTATATTCCATGTCTTGTGCTAAGTCACTTCAGTTGTGTCCAACTCTTTGTGATCTTATGTCGCGTAGCCCAACGGGCACCTCTATTCATGAGATTCTCCAGGCAAGAATACTGGAGTGGGCTGCCATTTCCTTCTCCAGGGGATCTTCCCAACCCAGGGATCCAACTGGCATCTTTTACATCTCCTGCATTGGCAGGCAGGCTCTTTACCATTGACACTACCTGGAAAACCCATTCCATGTCTTGCTGCTTATAAATACCAAACCCATTTATGTAGGTCCTCCAAAAAAGATAAATTATTATTGATTATTCATGATGATTACAATTATTTCTAAATAGCTGATCTCTAACCAGGGTATGTCATAATCTTGTTAAATTTCATAAATAGCAGTGCTGTTAAATAATAATCACATTTGAAATGTGAATTATTTATACTTTGGTTTGTACATTAAAATTCTTCAGTGCATTCCTATTGTGATTATAGGAAAAATGTAACATCTTTGGCAGGATATTTAGGTTCCTCCATAAACTAGCTCTTAGGTGATTATTTAAGACTCAGCTTTCTATATTGTCTTCCTTTTTTTCTTCCTCCCCAATACACAGATGAAACTCATATTTGAAATCCCCTGGAATATTCTGCAGTGTTAAATCTTTTTAAAGTGGCACTTATTTTTCTCCTGATAGTGTCTTTCCTATGACCCTTTCCTTCTTTACCTGGATAAGGTTTTCAAGATTAAATTCAACCTTAACTTTCTCTGGAAATCCTTATTCTCCCCAGGTTGGTTTAGTTGCACCCAATCTGCGCGGTTACAGGAAACCACATTATCTCTAAGACATAGATTACAACTGTCTGCTCACTTGTTACTTTTTCCACATTCACCTGTGAGTCCATTGAAATACAGGATTTTTGGCTTTGTTTTCCTGTTTCTGTGAATAGGGAACACATAGCAATTGAAATAAAAAGTTACATAGGAAAGAAGAAAAAATTATTGTCATAGTAATTTGTTGCAATATTAAACACAAAATTATATATATATATGTAGCCACTTTCAAAGTGGTAAATTGCTACATTCATTGTTTAAGTTTTTGTGACCTAAATCTTAGAAAATAATTGGAGAAATGTAGATGGTAATTTAAACAATTAGAGGAAATACTGAGTAGGTTAGATGAAAATAGGAGTCCTTTACATAGCTATGCAGAACTGTATAGCTTTAAATGATGACTGAAGAAAAAAAAAATGTGTTTGTGTATATGCATACATATGTAGGGGGTTACCATGTGACTCACTGATAAAGAATCCACCTGCCAATGCAGGAATTGCAGGTTAAATCCCTGGGTCTGGAAGATCCCCTGAAGAAGGAAATGACAACTCACTCCAGTATTCTTGCCTGGGGAATCCCATAAACAGATGACCCTAATGGGCTATTGTCTATTGGGTCTTAAAGCATCAGACACTACTGAGTGACTGAGCATACACAGACATATTTTCTACTTAACTAGAAACTAGAGTATAGAGTTTAGACCTTTCTTTAGAGATGTGCTGATTCTTTTAATTGTGAAAACAGTAAAATTCAGATTTAAAAATATATTATACATCATCTAATATTATCACAAACCTAATTGAAAAACAAAATAAAGCAAAACACAACACTTTCGGGGCATTTTGAAAATACTAATGGTGAAACTCTGTTTCAGACCAATTAAGCCAGAATCTGTTGTGGAATTTGAGTAATATCTGTGAGTGTGTATGTATATATATATGTATTATTTTTTTTGTAAGATCCCCTAGTAATTCAAATATGCAATCAGGATTGAGAACTATGAGTCTGGTACAGCAACCTCTTTGTAGTTAAGGAAACTTAGTAACTTTACATATAATCTTTAAAAGCCTTGGTCCTCTGGTTCTCTGACCCAGAGTCATTGAGAGGAATTGGAGCAGAAGGCTGTTAGAGGCAAGTAGGATGATGGCAGACCATGACAGCTGACAGCTTGACAGGCGAGGCATTACCACAGGGTATGGTAATGGATGTTCAATATGGAGGCTATGAATGATCAAGATAAGAGCAAATTCCCTTCAGTGGCCTCTTTTAAGAATACAGGGCAGTGTTAATAGTCTTCCAGAAGATTTCTATCAAAAAAAAAAATGATTAAAGTAAATGTTTCTCTGGGACCCAAAAGTCAATTTCCACTTTTGAAAAATTCAGTAGGTTTATTCCCCAATCATGTCAGACAGAAATGGCACCATCAGATTATGCTGTAATGTAATTTAATACAGGTCATCTCTTGTGTAGCAGGAAGAGACTTGGACTAGGAATTCAAAATTTGCATTCAAATTCTATGACTTGTAGTTGCAGCACAGTCTTAAAGACACAGTGTAAGCTTTAAATTTTTTTAATATTTAATTTGTCACTTAAGGACAGGAAAAGCAACAGATGCCTAATAGGCTATAATAAAGATAAAATTAGGCTGTGTTTTGTGAAAATATTTATATCCATTTCCAATCTGAAAGGAAGGGATAAAAGAAAGCTGGACAAACGAATGTACATCATAGTATGCGTGTGTTTGTGGTTAGTTGTGTCTGAGTCTTTGTGAGACGCCTCTGTAGGATTTTCCAGGCAAGAATACTGGAGTGGATTGCCGTTTCCTCCTCCAGGAGATCTTCCAGACCCAAGGGTCAAACCTATGTCTACTGCATTGGCAGATGGATTCACTAACACCATCTGGCAAGCTACATGTATATGTATTTACATTTTATAGATTATCTGGAATTTTTACTACATTTTATTTTTGTGGTTGGTTTATTGGTTGTATCTAAAAAATTGACTTTTGTATGATATGAAAATGTAAGCATTCATTTTAGAATTTATTCTTAGAAAGGTTATGAAATAAGATGGCAATGCTGTCATTTATAGTACATAAATATTTTTTCTGGAAATTGCAACCAGATTTCTGAAATACCTTACTATAAGATAAATTTATATATATGGACATTACGGAGCAGTTGCTGATATTTATAAATTTAAAAGCCTTGGTCCTCTGGTTCTCTGACCCAGAGTCATTGAGAGGAATTGGAGCAGAAGGCTGTTAGAGGCAAGTAGGATGATGGCAGACCATGACAGCTGACAGCTTGACAGGCGAGGCATTACCACAGGGTATGGTAATGGATGTTCAATATGGAGGCTATGAATGATCAAGATAAGAGCAAATTCCCTTCAGTGGCCTCTTTTAAGAATACAGGGCAGTGTTAATAGTCTTCCAGAAGATTTCTATCAAAAAAAAATGATTAAAGTAAATGTTTCTCTGGGACCCAAAAGTCAATTTCCACTTTTGAAAAATTCAGTAGGTTTATTCCCCAATCATGTCAGACAGAAATGGCACCATCAGATTATGCTGTAATGTAATTTAATACAGGTCATCTCTTGTGTAGCAGGAAGAGACTTGGACTAGGAATTCAAAATTTGCATTCAAATTCTATGACTTGTAGTTGCAGCACAGTCTTAAAGACACAGTGTAAGCTTTAAATTTTTTTAATATTTAATTTGTCACTTAAGGACAGGAAAAGCAACAGATGCCTAATAGGCTATAATAAAGATAAAATTAGGCTGTGTTTTGTGAAAATATTTATATCCATTTCCAATCTGAAAGGAAGGGATAAAAGAAAGCTGGACAAACGAATGTACATCATAGTATGCGTGTGTTTGTGGTTAGTTGTGTCTGAGTCTTTGTGAGACGCCTCTGTAGGATTTTCCAGGCAAGAATACTGGAGTGGATTGCCGTTTCCTCCTCCAGGAGATCTTCCAGACCCAAGGGTCAAACCTATGTCTACTGCATTGGCAGATGGATTCACTAACACCATCTGGCAAGCTACATGTATATGTATTTACATTTTATAGATTATCTGGAATTTTTACTACATTTTATTTTTGTGGTTGGTTTATTGGTTGTATCTAAAAAATTGACTTTTGTATGATATGAAAATGTAAGCATTCATTTTAGAATTTATTCTTAGAAAGGTTATGAAATAAGATGGCAATGCTGTCATTTATAGTACATAAATATTTTTTCTGGAAATTGCAACCAGATTTCTGAAATACCTTACTATAAGATAAATTTATATATATGGACATTACGGAGCAGTTGCTGTATTCATAACCTCTTACTGAATTTCTATGTAGAATGAATGCAAATATTGTGCTAAAATTAGAAATGCACATATAATGCTTAGTTCAAGTCCTGAGTCATTTAAATATGAGAAAGAGTAACATATCAATGGAATAAAATTATCCCAGTTCTTGCAGGCAAAATTTTCAGTGTAATTAAGCATAACTGATAATGTTCTTTTCACTCAAATTCGTATACATGACCTAAACATTTAACTGTCTGTTCAGTTTAAGATATGACTTCATCTCATCTTGTACCCTCTAAAGATTAAATAGTCTTTATATTTTCAAATAGATTATAGTATTCATATTGAAATGAAGAATATAACTGGGACCTTACAGTTATAGTTTAAGCTGATCAAGATAAGTGTTAAATTTCACCAAAAGGAAGTCTATCCAGATCGCCTAATTTATCATGCCAACCAAATTATGTGAATTTGTGTGTGTATTGGGGGGTGGTGTATTATTTGCTTATGCAAAAGGACAATCTGAGAATGAGGAAATGAAGCATGAGAGGGTGCTTCTGATTATAACAAACCAAACACCTTTATCAGGCTTACTTTGTGTCAGTCCTTTTTCTAAGTATTTTACGTAGATTAACTCCAAACAACCCTATGGAATGTCTCCATTTTGTAGATGAATAAATCCAAGCACAAAGTTGATGAAAGTAATATGTTCAAATATATATGGTAATAAAAGAAAATTTTGAATTATCGCTATGCAGTCTCTTTCTATAAAATATTCTCTTAACTACTGCATACACTACCTTAAGCATGTAAATGTCCTTTAAAATTACATACACTACTTTTGTCTTGGCAGTACAGCCTGCAATTCAAATAACTACCATATGATAACACACAGTTTGTCATCTACTTAGACATACATTATATGTATTTCATACAATTGGGTATGGCTAAGTATTTTAAAGCATCCACTTAGTCACTCATATAGTTTTATAATAGTACTTATAGTAGTTGGAGAAATATACAAAGAAATAGGAATAGTCCTAGGCACAAGCTGCCAAATCTATTTAAATTCTTTTTTGTCACTAAAGTAAGGCACAGGCGCTTGTGTCAGAAAAACTGAATTAGACTATTTCAAGTTGCTGATGGTGTTGATTCTTTGAAGCAGATTTCAGAGTAGAAAATTCCTACAAAACAGCCCAGATTTTGCATATTCCCAGCACCTTACATGCTCACTTATTACATAGGTTTTATAATATTTCTCTAGGTTATGAACCAGCAACTACAGCCCTCCAGTAAAAACTGGCCAGTATCTGTCTTTGAGCATTCTGAGAACTAAAAAATTGCTTTTATGTAGTTTTAAATGGTTAAAAAAAAGAGAATATTCTGTATCATGACTATTCAGATTTCTATCTATCAAGTGTTATTGGAATACAGTCCTGTTAATTTGTCTATATATTATTTATGTTTGCATTCATACTGCAAGGATAAACTTAAGCCATAGTAACTGAGACTGAAAGGCCTGTATGGTCTAAAATATTTATTATCTGAATCTTTATGGACAACATCTACTGATACCTGTAGACATTGAAATCTTTTTTTCTTATTTTAAGCCATAATCCAGTTGGCTTGATTATTCAAAAAGAAAATAAATAATATGAATTCTAATGATTTGCAAAATATTTCAAAGTAGATCTTTGTAGTCTAACCAATTATCCTATGGGATCAAAATGAAAGCCCAATTATTTACACAGTGACCTGGGTTTTACCTCAGCCACTGTGTTGATTCTGCAAATCTAGTGTGTCTGCTGCATGACGGGTATGCTCCATTATCTCCTTGTCCTACTACAAGTCTTTCTGGTGACTCCATAGTGATTCTGTTCTTAGCTTTTAGAGTCAACTTTGCTCTTAGGTCATGCACTCCTTTCCCTCTTAAGATCTGACTTTGTATATTGCAAAAAAAAAAAAAAAAATCTCTGCTGTATGCAGTTTATAGACTGTACTAAAAGAGCTGTACTTCGTCTCTTTTGGACTATGGAAGTTTAATAAGAATATAAGAAGTAGACATCAATCAGTGGCCTATCTCAGATTCCACATACTTCATGATCAAAATGCTTCCCAAATGCTTATAGTGCATTCTCTCTTTACCACTAGGTAACAGATGGTCCTGTATCAGCTGCTGTTGATTCTGTGACACTGTGTCTGCCAGGAGAAATGTTGGATTTCAGTTCTGTAAAATGAATGAGTGGAGATAATATCATTGTAAGAGCTAGTTTTTTAAGTCATATGATCTGATTAATGTTTATTAGATTGATAAATGCTTAGCAAATGTCATTTTGAGGGAAAAGCTGCTGCTTCATTGCTTAGGGGTATCTGATTCAAAGTATGTCAGGAAGACTGGTTGGTGTGCTAAAGTCAGGATAGTTCAGAAAAAAAGTACTTGAAAGCTTTTCCTCAGGGGTGTGCTTAAAGAACGAAGCTGTCTTCATGTTTTTAATTACCAAAACACTTGTTGAGAAACAAAAGTGTTCTTGCTATGATCCCTGTTGCTTTTCATAAAATAATAATTTTGTGGGTGAATCATGCCAGAGAAGATAAGAGAGTCTGTGGAAAATGAAGATTGATAAAGTGATAATTCTTGGTAAAGTTAGATCCTATTTTTCTGCAATTTTTCTTTTGAAAAAGAGCAAAGAATAAAATGCCAGAAGATGTTAAGGAAAAACATTTGTGGGAAAATAGACTTTGGACTTCATAAATGTGGCATGCCTCATCAATAATATGTTAAGGATGAATGGATGACTGACTTGTTTTAGAAGAGGATTTATGTGGTTGAAGGTTTGAGGATTTAACAAAGGTTCATTCTTAGTTATATGGTTTTTGGAGGATAAATACAAATTTTTTTCTATTGCATGACGGGTATGCTCCATTATCTCCTTGTCCTACTACAAGTCTTTCTGGTGACTCCATAGTGATTCTGTTCTTAGCTTTTAGAGTCAACTTTGCTCTTAGGTCATGCACTCCTTTCCCTCTTAAGATCTGACTTTGTATATTGCAAAAAAAAATCTCTGCTGTATGCAGTTTATAGACTGTACTAAAAGAGCTGTACTTCGTCTCTTTTGGACTATGGAAGTTTAATAAGAATATAAGAAGTAGACATCAATCAGTGGCCTATCTCAGATTCCACATACTTCATGATCAAAATGCTTCCCAAATGCTTATAGTGCATTCTCTCTTTACCACTAGGTAACAGATGGTCCTGTATCAGCTGCTGTTGATTCTGTGACACTGTGTCTGCCAGGAGAAATGTTGGATTTCAGTTCTGTAAAATGAATGAGTGGAGATAATATCATTGTAAGAGCTAGTTTTTTAAGTCATATGATCTGATTAATGTTTATTAGATTGATAAATGCTTAGCAAATGTCATTTTGAGGGAAAAGCTGCTGCTTCATTGCTTAGGGGTATCTGATTCAAAGTATGTCAGGAAGACTGGTTGGTGTGCTAAAGTCAGGATAGTTCAGAAAAAAAGTACTTGAAAGCTTTTCCTCAGGGGTGTGCTTAAAGAACGAAGCTGTCTTCATGTTTTTAATTACCAAAACACTTGTTGAGAAACAAAAGTGTTCTTGCTATGATCCCTGTTGCTTTTCATAAAATAATAATTTTGTGGGTGAATCATGCCAGAGAAGATAAGAGAGTCTGTGGAAAATGAAGATTGATAAAGTGATAATTCTTGGTAAAGTTAGATCCTATTTTTCTGCAATTTTTCTTTTGAAAAAGAGCAAAGAATAAAATGCCAGAAGATGTTAAGGAAAAACATTTGTGGGAAAATAGACTTTGGACTTCATAAATGTGGCATGCCTCATCAATAATATGTTAAGGATGAATGGATGACTGACTTGTTTTAGAAGAGGATTTATGTGGTTGAAGGTTTGAGGATTTAACAAAGGTTCATTCTTAGTTATATGGTTTTTGGAGGATAAATACTATTATATATTTAAGTGTATTGTTTTCATTTAAATGACTGTGCTGATCTTAGAGCTGTGACGAGAAGTTAGACTAATGGTACCAGAGCGCTAGTCCTCAGAAGAAGAGCTAAAAATTGGAGGTTTGTAGCTGGTTATGATCTACTGGTCTGCTTTAGAGGCCTTCTTTGATGTGCAGTACCTTAGGACATTGTCAGCGAAAACAGAAGCACAATGTGAGAAAGAAAGCCTGATTTTTTTTTTTTTTCCCTAGTGCTTGAATCCAAAATTGCCTCAAGCTTGTCTAAAGAGCTACAGTTTTGATTGGCACTTTTCCAGTTTCATTGGACAAGTAAGAAAAAAAAAAAGAAAACAAAAAGAAGGCAGCTTTGTATAGTATGCCTTTGAAAATGTACTTCTTCGTTTGAATGGGAAGATTGCAGAAGACTAAAGGAAATAACCAGATACATAAAGAATTACTACTCATTTTCAGCTACTTCCTTTGGAACTCACTGCTAATAGTACGTTTTTTTAATAAATTTGCAAGAATAAATAAATATAGCCTTTTAGACAGTATAATTCATAATCTTCAATTTTGTCATATATCTAATTTTTAAATATTAAAGGACAACCAGACTGATAGAGGAAAGAGAGTAGATTTTACCTGTTTGAGCACAGGTAATTTACATTGTGTTGGTGATTAGCCGGTATAAAATGAGGGTTATCATACAACTAATTAAATGGTTAACAATATTTGAATACTGGGTTTCCCTGGTGGTCCAGTGGGTAAGGACACTGCCTTGCAGTGCAAGGGGTGCTGGTTTGATCCCTGGCCTGGGAAGATCCCACCTGCCGCAGAGTGGCTGGACTGATGTGTCCAACTACTGAGCCGGAGTGCATGCGCAAAGAGCCGGTGCTCTGCGACAACAGAGGCCACTATGATGGGAGGCTCATACAGACCAAAGAACAAAAGAGGGATGAAAACAGATAAATGAAATACCAATAGAAGTGACCAAAAAAACCCCCTATAAATAAATATTTGAATGCTATGTGTCTTATTTTACCCCAAATAGCTTGTATAAGTGATACTCTTCAGTTAACTAAAATGTTAATACAGAGCTTGAAATTTTTCTTCTTTAGAGTATATTTTATGAGTTTCCATAAACATCATAGCTAATATTTTTAATATTGTGAATGATAACAAACTCAATGTTCGATAGATTAATAACTTGTCCAGATATTAGATGCATTTTTTGTTCTCGTAACCTTTCTTCCTTTCCAGCAGTGATCAATGCCTGGAAAAAAATCAATATAGCACTCTTAACTAAAATATTCTATTGATAAATGACTGAAAATTCTGAGAGAACTTAAGTGGATTTGCTTAACAGATGATTGTTTCATGGTATAAAAACTAAAATCATAAGCTATTGAAATATAGGATGGTATCTATTATCATATTAACAGGATTATCTTATTTATAATCCATTCTATTCTTTTCAAATAATAAACTTTATTTCTGGAAAATCCTTTTCCACAAATGTGAAGTTTTAAGTCAGTTGTTACTTTGGATCTTTTAAATTTGAATTAAAACAAAATAGAAGAAACTCATAAAAGAGAAAGGAAGGAAGAGAGAAAAGAGAGGACAGAGGAAGGGAAACCAAAGAAAGTATAGGAAGGAGAGAGAGAGGTAAGAAAGAAAAGGAGGAAAAAAGGAAAAGAAATATAAAGAAAAATAAAGATCTTATCTACAGAGGTTGCCCCTGGGTAACACTGTAGAAGTAGGTTCTTTGGGGCACCAAGAATATTGACTGTGCAATGCCAGGTGATAAGAAGTGTTCTTCAGAATTCCAGCAGTTTAGCAGTCATTTGGTTCTTACACTGAATTAATATACATTTCCAAATACTTGAATGCCAAGTCTCAAATGGTAATAAAATAGAACCCACTAATGACAGCTGGGAGAAACAAAGCCTGATTAAAAGAAATTTAAAAATTCAAGCAACCAATGTCTCCAAATAATTGAACTGTATTTCTGGCAGAAACCCAGGAATTGTTTGCTCCAAAGCATAGATATTTGGAAACAGCAAATTCAGTGACTTACTTTTGAAACTCGCCACAGGGTGTCCACAAGCTAAGAACCTTATTTTCCACTGCAGAAATAAGGAGTATGTTGAAGTTCAATCATGTGGGTGTGGTAGGGAGCCCTTTTAGGTAGTATTTCTTAAGCCTCATTTTCACTCTTTCCCTACCTGAATCATCATTTCCATTGGTCATCATTAGGGACAAGAATAGTGTATTAAAAGCCATAGTTAAGAGCCTAGATGGAAAAATCAATAGGACATATTTTCCAAGTAAAAATCAATGATACTTAAAACAAGTTTTCTTACCTTAAAGGCAAATCCTGTTGTGCTAAATAACTAAGTTCCACGTGTGCTTTGCCCCTGTTTTGTCTGACTTGCCATGTCCCCTTATCTTTTTATGAATGATCATCTGACCAATTACTTCTGAGAACACTAGCTACTAAATAAGAATGCACTAATGCAAAAGACATTTGGATAAATGAATTAACTCAGAATGTATTTTAAGTACAGTGTTCAGATATATATTTTGTTATACAATGACTATAATATGATCTAAAAGGAAAGTCACTGGAATTTCTAAAAAGAGTAGCATCATTCATTTGTGATCACCAATTAATGAAGTTAATTGGCTTGCTTGTGGCCTCTCAAAACCTTGTAAGTGATCAAGTTAATGACTGAAGATTAATGCTGATTCAGAACAGTGCAACACAGTAGCTGTAAAAGCAAAAGTGAGGAGTGCTAAATGTTTCTCTGTATTATCATCAAAATAGCCCTGCAAAATGCATTCTACACTCATTTACATGCTGAATCCCATGGGATCTGCTATAATAGGGGGTAAAACTCATAAGTAGCTAAGAGTATAATTAAAGTTCAAACCCACAACTTTATAATGTTGAAACATATTGTTTGAGTCTACATCACAAATAGTCCTGTCATTTATTAAATCATGGCAGAATTTACTAAATTATTGGCATGAGCCAATAATTGAAAATGTACATAGGTCGTTGCCTAAACTACTCTGCTTATAATTTTCATGGGGAAATTACCTCTGAAATTAATTAATTCAGTCATTTTGAGGTAAGTATGTAATACATGAATCAGAATTTTCCACCATAAGTTCTGTCAAAACTATATGCCAAGATTTTAATTTTTTCATTCTTTAATGTTTTAATTTTTGTTTTCTACCAATGTGATTTTCTGATTATGCTTAATATGCACTAATGGCTTAAGATATGTATGAGTAAAAGCATGACCATATGCCTACAGCCCATTTCAGAGTGATTAGGCCAGGTTAGTTCAAGATGGTGACTACACCAGAAATCAGACATATGGAAGACATTAGTAAGAAATTCAAATACCTACCCTACTTATGTTTGATTTAGACATTTCTACCCTTATAATGTAATTTATTAAGTCACCTTGGACTTCTCTCTCTATCTTTAGTATTTATTTCAACTAGCATTTTTGCCTTTTAGAAATTATATATATATTTAAAATATTCATAACTTTAAAGACATGCTTTTTATTTGGTTATTAATTTTATGTGTTCATATTAATATTTTGCCTGAGTCTTTTCACTTCTTTCACAATGTAAAATGTGCATTGCTTTTGTTATAATGCTTATTAAATCTCATTGCTTTGACTTTTAACTTTAATTATATATTATTTTTTTATATGTACTTGCTTAAAATTAATTCTTAATATTTTTATTTATTTTACTCAAAAAATCAATTTTACTTTTATCTAGTGTTTTCTTATTAATTTTTATTTGGCATTTCTTCTGTCTATCTCATCTTAATTTTCTTTACAATTTTTGCTTTTATAGTGACTGACAGGACTGTGACTACACTGATAGTAATAAAAGCCCAACCATCAAGGAGAGACTTCTTGTCTATAGGCTTTACAACAGCACCACTGACTTTCCCAGGGGATCCTCTAGCTCATTTAGAAATGTTTTCCCAAGAAACCCCACCTTGGTAGAGCTACTTATTCTACCAGAGCTATAAATCACTATGCAGATATCTCTCTTGATTCATTAACATGATGTTGCTTCCTGCTAGTTCCCATCATTCAGACACTGTATGAGATATTGTAAAAGTCCATTGTCTACAGTGTGGCTAAACTACTCTGCTTATAATTTTCATGGGGAAATTACCTCTGAAATTAATTAATTCAGTCATTTTGAGGTAAGTATGTAATACATGAATCAGAATTTTCCACCATAAGTTCTGTCAAAACTATATGCCAAGATTTTAATTTTTTCATTCTTTAATGTTTTAATTTTTGTTTTCTACCAATGTGATTTTCTGATTATGCTTAATATGCACTAATGGCTTAAGATATGTATGAGTAAAAGCATGACCATATGCCTACAGCCCATTTCAGAGTGATTAGGCCAGGTTAGTTCAAGATGGTGACTACACCAGAAATCAGACATATGGAAGACATTAGTAAGAAATTCAAATACCTACCCTACTTATGTTTGATTTAGACATTTCTACCCTTATAATGTAATTTATTAAGTCACCTTGGACTTCTCTCTCTATCTTTAGTATTTATTTCAACTAGCATTTTTGCCTTTTAGAAATTATATATATATTTAAAATATTCATAACTTTAAAGACATGCTTTTTATTTGGTTATTAATTTTATGTGTTCATATTAATATTTTGCCTGAGTCTTTTCACTTCTTTCACAATGTAAAATGTGCATTGCTTTTGTTATAATGCTTATTAAATCTCATTGCTTTGACTTTTAACTTTAATTATATATTATATTTTTATTTATATGTACTTGCTTAAAATTAATTCTTAATATTTTTATTTATTTTACTCAAAAAATCAATTTTACTTTTATCTAGTGTTTTCTTATTAATTTTTATTTGGCATTTCTTCTGTCTATCTCATCTTAATTTTCTTTACAATTTTTGCTTTTATAGTGACTGACAGGACTGTGACTACACTGATAGTAATAAAAGCCCAACCATCAAGGAGAGACTTCTTGTCTATAGGCTTTACAACAGCACCACTGACTTTCCCAGGGGATCCTCTAGCTCATTTAGAAATGTTTTCCCAAGAAACCCCACCTTGGTAGAGCTACTTATTCTACCAGAGCTATAAATCACTATGCAGATATCTCTCTTGATTCATTAACATGATGTTGCTTCCTGCTAGTTCCCATCATTCAGACACTGTATGAGATATTGTAAAAGTCCATTGTCTACAGTGTGGCTAACTGCTGGATTTAGCTGCTGGAGTGCACATGCTATAGGTCTCCATAATTCAGGAAAAAAAAAAAGACATAAAAATATATAGAATGTCCCAGTTGGAATAAGCTCTACATGTGCAGTATAGGGCCTAACTTTGTAAAGAGAATACTTGGTATTAAGCATCTGAAGTGGGAGAAGCCAAGAGAACTAAAGACCGTTAAGTAATAATGTTCTTTAGTGTTCCTATTTTTGAGAGCCTTCTCTTTTCATTTTTTTCACTCTTGTTTTTTATAATCAAATTCATTGTATATTTCCTATCAACTCTGCTGATATCTGTATCAAATACTTAATATTTTCAATAGGAAATATGAAATCTGTATATATTTGTATCTCTCTCCTGAGCTCCAGATCTTTGTATTCAATTACCCATAGTTCACTTCTGTCTAGATATTGAGTACATATCTTTAATCTAGTGCATCTACAACTTTACTTCCTTCCTTCTTCCCCATCATTCTTCTTGATGAGTCTCCAAGGGGATCATTTCTTCTTGAATTTCACATCTCAGGGAACTAGTCATCCCTGGTGGAATTGGAGGACTCTTACGTCCTCTTTTTTTTTTCAGTACCAGTCCACTCTATTTATATTACCAAATCCTGTTAAATCTATTTTATTGACGGTGCAATATCTTTTAGAGGTATATACCTCCTTTTCCATTCTCTTGCAGTGATCACCAGAGTCTCTCACCTGACATGGCAGTTGTCAGTTTATTGCCTCTCAACTCCAAATTCATCCTGCATTGCCTGATCTGTGAAAATTACCCAGGGCCTCTAGTTGTTTTCTCAAGTTGAAATGATTTTAAGCTTTGGCAGTAGATGTTGGATAGATATTGCAAGAAAAAAAGAAATCTTACTTCCTTGTTCTGATGTGCTAGCATAGTTGGCTTCTTCATCACCCATGCCATAGTAACCAGAATTTCCCTTGGCATACTTCCATAGGTACTTTTGTAACAGAGTGCCTCAGTAAGACATTGCCAAGTCAACAGGCTTCTCAGCATCTTAGAGGATGTATTTCCAAGTCCTACAGGTGCAGTACCATAGTAACTTCTTTGCCATGCAATGAGTCAGAATCATGCTCTCATATGAAGTCTATATCTCAGCCTAGGATGGAAGAGGGGAGAGTGGGACACAGGAGCTAGATCTTTTCCTTGGAACTATTATGTTAGTGCTAGAGCTATTTTTTTGTATTTGTAACTGTTCCTTACATTTGCTCTTCTTACATTCTTTATAGTCCTCTTTAAATTTTGCTAGCTTATTTTCCATCACTCCACTTCTGTATTACAGCTAACATTTCTGTGTATTATAATTAAACTTCCTCTGTTCAAACTGCTATGTGATTTTTCTCTCCTAATTATGTCTGGACTTCATGGATAATTACAATAAATAACCTAGACCTCCAATCTCTTTTCTCTCCCGGTTTGATTCATTTTCTCCCTCCAGCTGGAAAAGCTAAATAAAGTTGATACCATTCAGCAGTTTGTATCTCCCTCTGACATTTTGGAGAGATTTCCACCTTAGCGCAAAACACCCTTCCTCCTTCCATGTGCCTGCCATCTGGCTAATAGTTATTACAATCACTAAATTAAGTGCTGGATTCAACAATGAAAAGATTAAAGTCCCTGACCTCATGAAGCTTATGTTCTTATGGGCGAAAATATGCTATAAAAAACAAAGAACCAGATTAGAGGGCATATAACTACTGCTTGTGTGAGGTGGGTCTGTCTCTGTAAATGGGTTAAGTGATATCAGTCACACCGTAAATTTCCAAGGTTTATTATAATATCAGTTTAACTATTGCTAACACTGCACGTCAATCACAATCACAAATCAAGTGTAGCTCTTTTTCATGTTGTCCTTCCTCCGGGGCACAAGTTGACAGAGCAGCTTCTACATGCTCATTATAGGCATTCAGGCAGAGGAAAAGGAGATCAGAGCAACACTGTGAAGATGTTTAAAGCTTCTGCCTGGGAAAACCTGTGTGTCACTTACCTCTTCACATTTTATTGGACGAAATAAGCCACATGATCAAACCTGAAACCTACTGGCAAGAATGTATAATCCTTCTAGGGAAATAGGTAATCGTAAACAGAAACACAGCCTAACAGAGGTATAAAAGGGAAGTCTGGGATATTTCCATTAGGTAACTTCTTTGCCATGCAATGAGTCAGAATCATGCTCTCATATGAAGTCTATATCTCAGCCTAGGATGGAAGAGGGGAGAGTGGGACACAGGAGCTAGATCTTTTCCTTGGAACTATTATGTTAGTGCTAGAGCTATTTTTTTGTATTTGTAACTGTTCCTTACATTTGCTCTTCTTACATTCTTTATAGTCCTCTTTAAATTTTGCTAGCTTATTTTCCATCACTCCACTTCTGTATTACAGCTAACATTTCTGTGTATTATAATTAAACTTCCTCTGTTCAAACTGCTATGTGATTTTTCTCTCCTAATTATGTCTGGACTTCATGGATAATTACAATAAATAACCTAGACCTCCAATCTCTTTTCTCTCCCGGTTTGATTCATTTTCTCCCTCCAGCTGGAAAAGCTAAATAAAGTTGATACCATTCAGCAGTTTGTATCTCCCCTCTGACATTTTGGAGAGATTTCCACCTTAGCGCAAAACACCCTTCCTCCTTCCATGTGCCTGCCATCTGGCTAATAGTTATTACAATCACTAAATTAAGTGCTGGATTCAACAATGAAAAGATTAAAGTCCCTGACCTCATGAAGCTTATGTTCTTATGGGCGAAAATATGCTATAAAAAAAAAAAAAGAACCAGATTAGAGGGCATATAACTACTGCTTGTGTGAGGTGGGTCTGTCTCTGTAAATGGGTTAAGTGATATCAGTCACACCGTAAATTTCCAAGGTTTATTATAATATCAGTTTAACTATTGCTAACACTGCACGTCAATCACAATCACAAATCAAGTGTAGCTCTTTTTCATGTTGTCCTTCCTCCGGGGCACAAGTTGACAGAGCAGCTTCTACATGCTCATTATAGGCATTCAGGCAGAGGAAAAGGAGATCAGAGCAACACTGTGAAGATGTTTAAAGCTTCTGCCTGGGAAAACCTGTGTGTCACTTACCTCTTCACATTTTATTGGACGAAATAAGCCACATGATCAAACCTGAAACCTACTGGCAAGAATGTATAATCCTTCTAGGGAAATAGGTAATCGTAAACAGAAACACAGCCTAACAGAGGTATAAAAGAAAACCTTTTACAAGCAAGTGGTATTTGATCAGCAAGATCTGAAAGTGTAAGAGGGAGCTGTGAGGATACTTAGGGACAGATCACTCCATAACAGGCACATAATGACAACTTTTATTCTTTTTGCTTTAAGTGAAAACACTTTAAGTACAGGGGAAATTATTCTTGTAATAGTCATTCTCTTGACAGTAATTGCTGTGGTATGCCATGCCATGCACATGCATGTGAGGAAAATGGATCAGGCATCTTTCCAAATAATGATTACCCTAGTGAATGATGATTCAAATAGGCAAGAGGATATGAGCTCCCTGAAGTATTTCTCCCTCTTGAAACTTAATGAAAGTTTTGTGTTTTAAATAAAATATCTTCAAGGCCATTTTTTCCGTGAAGTGCTTTTTCTTAGATCAGTTTTTGTCACGGAGAAAGTCTTATTGAAGCTCTTGCTACTCAATTAATCCTTCTGTAAAATGCTTTTTTGTGATTATGTAGAGATAGAATTTATGAATCAATATAAATTAAATTTGACATTATCTAAGCATGAAACTTCATATACATTAATGAAAATTCTGCAGCTGAATAATTTGTATTGGATGTATTAATTAATATTCTGCTCTGGTTATGTGAGTAAATGGGTTTTTTCATTAGTCTAAATATTCTACTTTCTAAGCTTTTCCATGGCAGAAATTATTTTTTAATGTTTTGCTCCTTATTCTAGAAGTAGGTTCTATATTTTATAGAATATTTTAAAGGTAATGAATAGCTTATACAAGATTTCCAGATATTGTACCAATCAACAAATCTGGGGAACCACTGTTTTGAGGTTATTAAGCATTCTTATTTTTTGCATGGTGCTCTTTGAGTGATAGTATTTCACTATATTTTAATTTTCTTTATTGTATTACAGTTTTTGATGATGATTTTCACTGTTTTTTCATATAAAATCATCGAGTAAATATACTAACATAGTATTGTTCATAACATTTTTGTATTTTTTAATTGCTCCCATTCTAGTAATGATTGCTTTCATTCCAAATTTCAAAAATATGTCTTTTCTCTTGATTAGAGTTGTCAGTAACTTATCTATTTAATAGATTGTAAATAACAAAAAGTTGGTTTTATTTGGTAGTCTAATAGTTACCCGGATTTCTCAGCACTGAATTCCAACTTTCAGTTTTTCCCAATTTTAAGGTCGGTTCCCATTTATTTATTGTCAGGATCCTCATGCTTGGGAGAGCTATCTGAGGTTTCCAAGGACTATTCATTACCATCCCTTTATTCACTATTTCATTCCTTTACAGGTATTGCACCGAGATAGTCTCTTAACTCAAAATTTTATCTCTTTGGTTCCTACATACCTCTTCTAATCATGTGCAATGCATTGATTTATATAACCAGATTTCCTCTTTACCTAATTCTTGTCCCCTTTTGTTCATAAATTCTCAAAATAAGAATATAGCAGAAGATAAAGAAATTATCCTGCTCTCCATACCTCAATATCTAGGAAAAATTGGTCTCTGGGATTATGGGATTATCTCTTTGAAATCTCTCTATCTTCATATACACACACAAACATATGTCTATATATATTTATTTTTTAAATTTTTTATGTACATATAGTTTAGAGTATTATAATCATAGGTAGTTCCAAGTTGGCTAAAACAGAAATACATAAAAAATATTTTCAAATACTAAAATTAAAAAGAAAAAACAAACATGATTTTAAAGGTGATCCTAAATCTTTAATAAACCTGTATTTGCATAGAAGTCAGTTAGAAAGACATTAACAAAGCTCTCAGGTACTGAATTAGAAAACCAAAGGCAGGGCTTCCCTGGTGGTCCTGTGGTTAAGACTCTGTGTTCCCAATGCAAGGGGCCTGGGTTCGATATCACTGGTCAGGGAACTGGATCCCACATGTTGCAGCTAAGAAAAATAAATAAATAATTACAAATAATAAATATCAGAAGAAAAAAAAAGAATGCCAAAGGCACAGTGTACTTAGACCTGAGTATCAAAAGTCGTGCTTGTTCCATTACTCCACAAAAAAGATAAACTTTCAGTTTATTCTCAAATTGCACAGCATTCTTAATACTCAGCACTATTCCTGAAATGTTCTCTGAAATTTTTATATCAATTTTTAATATGAAATCAAGAAAATAGTAAAATGTTATGAAAAGTTCCAGTACACATTTGAAATATTCTAGTTTAGGAACATAATCTTCAAGTGACTCTTTTCTTTTCAAATATATATTTTTTCCTGAGTCAGTCAAAAATGTTGATTCAGAAATAAAGCATCAGGAGAGTTAGAAGATACACAGTCAAGGATTTGCTAGCAGGTCTCCAGTATTTCTCCTTTGCTGACATATGATTTACTCCTTTTCACCATTGATCTTAAAGCTTCCAAATATGCAAGTTATGCACAAGATGCTGCTTTGGTTAAAATGCTGTCAGAATTAAATTATCTCACTTTCAAGCTTCTCCAATGGCTCAAGCAGCAAAGCATCTGCCTACGAATGTGAGAGACACAAGAGACATGGGTTAGATTCCTGGCTCAGGAAGATTTCCTGGAGGAGGAGATGGCAACCCACTGCTATATTCTTGTTTGGAAAATCCCATGGACACTGGAGTACATATTAGTTAAAAGAAAAATTGGTCTCTGGGATTATGGGATTATC
The DNA here is from genome assembly GCA_022376925.1 of Tragulus kanchil. NCBI lineage: Eukaryota > Metazoa > Chordata > Mammalia > Artiodactyla > Tragulidae > Tragulus > Tragulus kanchil. Next base: position 234,385,363 of record JAIOJX010000004.1, on the reverse strand, counting down.
TCTTTGAAATCTCTCTATCTTCATATACACACACAAACATATGTCTATATATATTTATTTTTTAAATTTTTTATGTACATATAGTTTAGAGTATTATAATCATAGGTAGTTCCAAGTTGGCTAAAACAGAAATACATAAAAAATATTTTCAAATACTAAAATTAAAAAGAAAAAACAAACATGATTTTAAAGGTGATCCTAAATCTTTAATAAACCTGTATTTGCATAGAAGTCAGTTAGAAAGACATTAACAAAGCTCTCAGGTACTGAATTAGAAAACCAAAGGCAGGGCTTCCCTGGTGGTCCTGTGGTTAAGACTCTGTGTTCCCAATGCAAGGGGCCTGGGTTCGATATCACTGGTCAGGGAACTGGATCCCACATGTTGCAGCTAAGAAAAATAAATAAATAATTACAAATAATAAATATCAGAAGAAAAAAAAAGAATGCCAAAGGCACAGTGTACTTAGACCTGAGTATCAAAAGTCGTGCTTGTTCCATTACTCCACAAAAAAGATAAACTTTCAGTTTATTCTCAAATTGCACAGCATTCTTAATACTCAGCACTATTCCTGAAATGTTCTCTGAAATTTTTATATCAATTTTTAATATGAAATCAAGAAAATAGTAAAATGTTATGAAAAGTTCCAGTACACATTTGAAATATTCTAGTTTAGGAACATAATCTTCAAGTGACTCTTTTCTTTTCAAATATATATTTTTTCCTGAGTCAGTCAAAAATGTTGATTCAGAAATAAAGCATCAGGAGAGTTAGAAGATACACAGTCAAGGATTTGCTAGCAGGTCTCCAGTATTTCTCCTTTGCTGACATATGATTTACTCCTTTTCACCATTGATCTTAAAGCTTCCAAATATGCAAGTTATGCACAAGATGCTGCTTTGGTTAAAATGCTGTCAGAATTAAATTATCTCACTTTCAAGCTTCTCCAATGGCTCAAGCAGCAAAGCATCTGCCTACGAATGTGAGAGACACAAGAGACATGGGTTAGATTCCTGGCTCAGGAAGATTTCCTGGAGGAGGAGATGGCAACCCACTGCTATATTCTTGTTTGGAAAATCCCATGGACATGAAGTTGCTAAGAGTTGGATATGACTGAGCACGCAAGCACACAAAGATGTACACCTATTCACTTTTTTCATGTTAAAATAACTTTCTGAGGGACTTCCCTGGTTGTTCAGTGGGTAAATAGTCTGCCTTGCAGTGCAGGGAGTTCTGGTTTGATCCCTAGCCTGGGGGGATCCCACATGCTGCAGAGCCGCTGGACCGGTGTGTCCAATTACAAGCCTGGGCTCTGAAGCGCATATGCCCGGAGTCAAGTCAGTGCTGTGCTACAGGAGAGGCCACTGCAATGGGAGGCCGACACAGGCCAAAGAACAAAGACGGATGAAAATAAATAAATGAAAGGCCAATAAAAGAGACCAAACAAAAATAAAATAAAAAATAACCTTCTGAGTTATTTTTAAAAGTATATATGTTGATAGACTTATCAGTAATATATTATAATCGACCACAAAAGGTTATTTATTAATTTTTATTATACTCTCAAGTAGTTCTAATCATTTGTCTGATAGGATTATCTAAAAACTTTATTAATGGGCCTATCCAGATTGCTTCTGTAAACAATGAAAGGCCACATCATTTTAGTTTTGCATTTTATGGACTATTCCCAGGGAACATAGAGAACAAGCTGAATAAAAGTAAAGGACAAAGCTGCTCATGGTCTTGTTCCACCTTTGTGACTGGACCATCATAGGTAGAAAATATTTGTTAAGTGAAAGTGGACTCTTAACCTCCTTGCATTTTTTGTACTAAATATTACTTACTTTTCTTTATATTTTTTTTCTCTTTCCTCATTTTCATCCTTAATTAGTCAAGGATTTGCTAGCAGGTCTCCAGTATTTCTCCTTTGCTGACATATGATTTACTCCTTTTCACCATTGATCTTAAAGCTTCCAAATATGCAAGTTATGCACAAGATGCTGCTTTGGTTAAAATGCTGTCAGAATTAAATTATCTCACTTTCAAGCTTCTCCAATGGCTCAAGCAGCAAAGCATCTGCCTACGAATGTGAGAGACACAAGAGACATGGGTTAGATTCCTGGCTCAGGAAGATTTCCTGGAGGAGGAGATGGCAACCCACTGCTATATTCTTGTTTGGAAAATCCCATGGACATGAAGTTGCTAAGAGTTGGATATGACTGAGCACGCAAGCACACAAAGATGTACACCTATTCACTTTTTTCATGTTAAAATAACTTTCTGAGGGACTTCCCTGGTTGTTCAGTGGGTAAATAGTCTGCCTTGCAGTGCAGGGAGTTCTGGTTTGATCCCTAGCCTGGGGGGATCCCACATGCTGCAGAGCCGCTGGACCGGTGTGTCCAATTACAAGCCTGGGCTCTGAAGCGCATATGCCCGGAGTCAAGTCAGTGCTGTGCTACAGGAGAGGCCACTGCAATGGGAGGCCGACACAGGCCAAAGAACAAAGACGGATGAAAATAAATAAATGAAAGGCCAATAAAAGAGACCAAACAAAAATAAAATAAAAAATAACCTTCTGAGTTATTTTTAAAAGTATATATGTTGATAGACTTATCAGTAATATATTATAATCGACCACAAAAGGTTATTTATTAATTTTTATTATACTCTCAAGTAGTTCTAATCATTTGTCTGATAGGATTATCTAAAAACTTTATTAATGGGCCTATCCAGATTGCTTCTGTAAACAATGAAAGGCCACATCATTTTAGTTTTGCATTTTATGGACTATTCCCAGGGAACATAGAGAACAAGCTGAATAAAAGTAAAGGACAAAGCTGCTCATGGTCTTGTTCCACCTTTGTGACTGGACCATCATAGGTAGAAAATATTTGTTAAGTGAAAGTGGACTCTTAACCTCCTTGCATTTTTTGTACTAAATATTACTTACTTTTCTTTATATCTTTCTCTTCCCTTCATTTTTCATCCTTTGTACGTACTGAAGACAGTAGTAATGACCATTTATTTAATGTGGTAGTATGTGTGTGTATAATCAATCACCAATTCAAATATAAACTAAGGTTTATATTTCCTCAAGTTTCCTTGCTAGGTTTATATTTTCCCACATTCTCTTATGAAGAAATCTTCAGTGATGGCAACTGATTTTTTCCCCCAAGTCACATAACTAGTAAGAATCAGGGCTAGAATAAAACTCACTATGTAATAATAAATGGAAGAGTTGGGATTTTAAACCAGGCAATATGGCTTTAGAATTTGTTCTCTTAACCATCTCTCCTTATATTCAAAGGGTAAATATGGGCATGCACAGTCCAGTGAAAGTAGGTTGTTTAATATTCTACTTATGCTACAATAAACCAAGTCTTACATTCTTCCACTTTTACCACAGAAGAAGGTTTGGGAGATATTAGAGAAAGTAAACTTGGCTGAACAAAGCTTTGTGTCATAGAACGTGGCATTCATATCGTGAGAATGAAGGTACATTGGGGTGAGTGATGGTTTTGTGAAGGGAGGAATGAGAAGAAAGCCTCAGTACTGAGTTCTGGGGGTGCATTGAAGAGAAATAGCTAGAAGGCAGAACAATATATCAAAGAATTTGCAGTGTACAGTGTCTTTGGTCTCTGTGTAAAATGTGAGGGAAAACTTACCTTATTCACCAGAGCTTTTGAAGTTGCAAGGGACTGAAAGGGAAAATGGAAGAACAGCAATTGAGAATTGAATAGCATTATAAGATGTGAGCAGGTCAAGAGCAAATGTTGCCAAAAGTGTGCCAAAAGTTGTCACATTGCTACCTTTTCCTATACTTAATACATTATTTTATTTATTGTACATAATTTATCTCGCCTTCCACAAAAGCTTCAAGTGATTGGTGATCTTAAAACATGTTTTCTCCTTACCTAAGGGTTTTTCTATGTCCATTGCAAAACTCATCAACTATATGATCCAGCATTTTTAAGTGAAAGTGGACTCTTAACCTCCTTGCATTTTTGTACTAAATTTTGTACTAAATATTACTTACTTTTCTTTATATCTTTCTCTTCCCTTCATTTTTCATCCTTTGTACGTACTGAAGACAGTAGTAATGACCATTTATTTAATGTGGTAGTATGTGTGTGTATAATCAATCACCAATTCAAATATAAACTAAGGTTTATATTTCCTCAAGTTTCCTTGCTAGGTTTATATTTTCCCACATTCTCTTATGAAGAAATCTTCAGTGATGGCAACTGATTTTTTCCCCCAAGTCACATAACTAGTAAGAATCAGGGCTAGAATAAAACTCACTATGTAATAATAAATGGAAGAGTTGGGATTTTAAACCAGGCAATATGGCTTTAGAATTTGTTCTCTTAACCATCTCTCCTTATATTCAAAGGGTAAATATGGGCATGCACAGTCCAGTGAAAGTAGGTTGTTTAATATTCTACTTATGCTACAATAAACCAAGTCTTACATTCTTCCACTTTTACCACAGAAGAAGGTTTGGGAGATATTAGAGAAAGTAAACTTGGCTGAACAAAGCTTTGTGTCATAGAACGTGGCATTCATATCGTGAGAATGAAGGTACATTGGGGTGAGTGATGGTTTTGTGAAGGGAGGAATGAGAAGAAAGCCTCAGTACTGAGTTCTGGGGGTGCATTGAAGAGAAATAGCTAGAAGGCAGAACAATATATCAAAGAATTTGCAGTGTACAGTGTCTTTGGTCTCTGTGTAAAATGTGAGGGAAAACTTACCTTATTCACCAGAGCTTTTGAAGTTGCAAGGGACTGAAAGGGAAAATGGAAGAACAGCAATTGAGAATTGAATAGCATTATAAGATGTGAGCAGGTCAAGAGCAAATGTTGCCAAAAGTGTGCCAAAAGTTGTCACATTGCTACCTTTTCCTATACTTAATACATTATTTTATTTATTGTACATAATTTATCTCGCCTTCCACAAAAGCTTCAAGTGATTGGTGATCTTAAAACATGTTTTCTCCTTACCTAAGGGTTTTTCTATGTCCATTGCAAAACTCATCAACTATATGATCCAGCATTTTTAATGAATATGCCAGAGAGGAAAACAAAACATATCATATCATTTTAAGGGTATCTATGTGTATATGTGTATATATATATATATATATATATATATATATATATATATATATATATTTATATACATACATATACACACGGGGAAATAAGGCCTTGCCCCAAAATATGTAGCTCTAATAACATTTCTGGATGGGATTCTAAGCCTATATTCTTTTTTTTTTTTTTTTTTGGTTTTTTTTTTTTTTTAAACCTTTATTTTACTTTTAACTTTTACAGAGTTTTGTTGTTCACAGACATGCATGTTCTCAGATTAGTCACATGTATATCCCCCCCTTCCCTCCCCTCCTGACCATCACACAGCACCCCTGAAGGATCCCCTTTTCTCACAGAGCAATGACTAGAGCTATTTTCTTCACTTATGATAGTACAGGCCTTCATGCTACTTCCCTTACGCCTCTCAACCACTGTTCCTTCCCCACAATGTCCATATGTCCACTGTCCATGTCTGTCTTTCTGTCGCTTCACTGCATGTGCCATCATCACCATCCTACTAGATTCCATATATATGTGTTAATATACTGTATTTGTCCTTCTCTTTCTGACTGACTTCACTTTTTAGGATACGTTCTAGATCCAGCCACCTCATGAGGGCTGATTCTTCTGCATTTCTCTTTACAGCTGTGTAGTATTCCATTGTATATATGTACCAGAGCTTTTGGATCCATTCGTGTCGATGGGCATCTAGGTTCCTTCCATGTTCTAGCTATTGTATAGAGAGCTGCAATGAACATTGGGGTACAGGTGCTTCTTTCAGTTTTGATTTCATCAGGGTATAAACCTAAGAGTGGGATTGCTGGGTCATATGGTGCTTCTATTTTTAGTTTTTTAAGAATAAGCCTATATTCTTAAATAAAAGGAAGAAAGCATCCACAAAGAGAACATGTAGAGATTAAACTATACGATTTTTTTATTTAGGGACTGAAAGGGAAAATGGAAGAACAGCAATTGAGAATTGAATAGCATTATAAGATGTGAGCAGGTCAAGAGCAAATGTTGCCAAAAGTGTGCCAAAAGTTGTCACATTGCTACCTTTTCCTATACTTAATACATTATTTTATTTATTGTACATAATTTATCTCGCCTTCCACAAAAGCTTCAAGTGATTGGTGATCTTAAAACATGTTTTCTCCTTACCTAAGGGTTTTTCTATGTCCATTGCAAAACTCATCAACTATATGATCCAGCATTTTTAATGAATATGCCAGAGAGGAAAACAAAACATATCATATCATTTTAAGGGTATCTATGTGTATATGTGTATATATATATATATATATATATATATATATATTTATATACATACATATACACACGGGGAAATAAGGCCTTGCCCCAAAATATGTAGCTCTAATAACATTTCTGGATGGGATTCTAAGCCTATATTCTTTTTTTTTTTTTTTTTGGTTTTTTTTTTTTTTAAACCTTTATTTTACTTTTAACTTTTACAGAGTTTTGTTGTTCACAGACATGCATGTTCTCAGATTAGTCACATGTATATCTCCCTCTTCCCTCCCCCCCTGACCATCACACAGCACCCCTGAAGGATCCCCTTTTCTCACAGAGCAATGACTAGAGCTATTTTCTTCACTTATGATAGTACAGGCCTTCATGCTACTTCCCTTACGCCTCTCAACCACTGTTCCTTCCCCACAATGTCCATATGTCCACTGTCCATGTCTGTCTTTCTGTCGCTTCACTGCATGTGCCATCATCACCATCCTACTAGATTCCATATATATGTGTTAATATACTGTATTTGTCCTTCTCTTTCTGACTGACTTCACTTTTTAGGATACGTTCTAGATCCAGCCACCTCATGAGGGCTGATTCTTCTGCATTTCTCTTTACAGCTGTGTAGTATTCCATTGTATATATGTACCAGAGCTTTTGGATCCATTCGTTCGTCGATGGGCATCTAGGTTCCTTCCATGTTCTAGCTATTGTATAGAGAGCTGCAATGAACATTGGGGTACAGGTGCTTCTTTCAGTTTTGATTTCATCAGGGTATAAACCTAAGAGTGGGATTGCTGGGTCATATGGTGCTTCTATTTTTAGTTTTTTAAGAATAAGCCTATATTCTTATAACTAAAAGGAAGAAAGCATCCACAAAGAGAACATGTAGAAGATATAAAGCTATACTGATTTTAAAAGCTAATCTTTTTTATACTGACTCCAAAGTCTAAACAGAGAATTTTATTTTCCTTTCAAACATCTGAAGCTTAAAACTAAAACGTTCTTTTAACTGAAATGAGACCAATGGCTGCTGGTACATAGATCATGCGTATTCTCCCGTTTTAACATTTTTTTAATATCATTCTGCTTTTCTACCACTTAGAAATAAAACTGATTTTCACTGATTTAAAAAACAACTCAAGCTTACTTTTCACTAGGTTCTAACTTCTACTTCAGAGTTTTTCCTATCTTTTTCACATCAGCCACAATTTGTAGGCTTTACTCTCCTTGTCTGATGCAATCAGTGTAAATGAAATGGAGAATCAAAAGGTCAATACCTTTCTAATCCAGGAAACACCATCTCATTTTTACTTTTTCCAATTTTTCTGAAGTCGTAAGTCTTTATCAGTGATTCAAATTTTGGAACTCTAGTGATTTTACAAGGATAGACATTTTCTGTTCTCTAATATAAGAATTTTCTTAGAACATGCCAAAAATGGCAACTCACCCTATTTTGCATGATATTAATGTGGCTTTATTTTTTATTTTAAAACATATTTATTGTTAAAATAGAAAATTACAATAGTGTCATAATTTAAAACATGTGTAATGAGAAAGATTGGCCGTAAAGATAATGAAACATTTTATTTCATATGTTACTACATTAAACTATATTTCTAAATGAATTTTGTGCTCGCTCACACATATATCCTTAACAGAATGCATTTAAATGAGTTAAAATATGTAATTGAATATTGATCCAATCTGTGGTATGATTGTTCCCATGGTTTCTTTTTTGTTATCAAGAAACAATACAGCTGTGTAGTATTCCATTGTATATATGTACCAGAGCTTTTGGATCCATTCGTTCGTCGATGGGCATCTAGGTTCCTTCCATGTTCTAGCTATTGTATAGAGAGCTGCAATGAACATTGGGGTACAGGTGCTTCTTTCAGTTTTGATTTCATCAGGGTATAAACCTAAGAGTGGGATTGCTGGGTCATATGGTGCTTCTATTTTTAGTTTTTTAAGAATAAGCCTATATTCTTATAACTAAAAGGAAGAAAGCATCCACAAAGAGAACATGTAGAAGATATAAAGCTATACTGATTTTAAAAGCTAATCTTTTTTATACTGACTCCAAAGTCTAAACAGAGAATTTTATTTTCCTTTCAAACATCTGAAGCTTAAAACTAAAACGTTCTTTTAACTGAAATGAGACCAATGGCTGCTGGTACATAGATCATGCGTATTCTCCCGTTTTAACATTTTTTTAATATCATTCTGCTTTTCTACCACTTAGAAATAAAACTGATTTTCACTGATTTAAAAAACAACTCAAGCTTACTTTTCACTAGGTTCTAACTTCTACTTCAGAGTTTTTCCTATCTTTTTCACATCAGCCACAATTTGTAGGCTTTACTCTCCTTGTCTGATGCAATCAGTGTAAATGAAATGGAGAATCAAAAGGTCAATACCTTTCTAATCCAGGAAACACCATCTCATTTTTACTTTTTCCAATTTTTCTGAAGTCGTAAGTCTTTATCAGTGATTCAAATTTTGGAACTCTAGTGATTTTACAAGGATAGACATTTTCTGTTCTCTAATATAAGAATTTTCTTAGAACATGCCAAAAATGGCAACTCACCCTATTTTGCATGATATTAATGTGGCTTTATTTTTTATTTTAAAACATATTTATTGTTAAAATAGAAAATTACAATAGTGTCATAATTTAAAACATGTGTAATGAGAAAGATTGGCCGTAAAGATAATGAAACATTTTATTTCATATGTTACTACATTAAACTATATTTCTAAATGAATTTTGTGCTCGCTCACACATATATCCTTAACAGAATGCATTTAAATGAGTTAAAATATGTAATTGAATATTGATCCAATCTGTGGTATGATTGTTCCCATGGTTTCTTTTTTTGTTATCAAGAAACAATATGTGTAAAAAGATTGCAATAGAAGATTATTCCCTGGATTTAGTAGATCCTATGGCTAAAGCTGGAGGCTTCTCAGGTGGTGCAGTGATAAAAATTCTGCCTGCCAGTGCAGCAGACGCAAAAGACAGGGGTTTGATCCCTAGGTGGAATGATTCCTTGAATAGGAAATGGCAACTCTTGTATTCTTCCCTGTAAACTCTATGGACAGAGGAGCCTGGAGGGCTACAGTGCATGAGATCACAGAGAGTCACAAGGAACTGCGCACACATGTATATTCAGTCAGCACATGGCTAAAGCTGAAAGACCTCCTGTTCAATTTGGTTCAGCCAGCTGGTAAAGCCTCCGCTATAGGAATGTGAACACATGTGAGTGATGTGTACAGCTTTCATGTTATTTCCATAAAATGAAGCTGCTTGTCATTCATTTTACTCCTAATTCCTTTCCACTGGCTGTGGAGTGGAGACTCCTATATGCTGCCTTAGACAGAGAGGAAAACCCCTTTTTGAGGAGAGAGGTTACGGCCAGTTTGAATCTCTAAATGAGGACATTCAGTAGGACTACTCTTGATTCCTTGACTACCTGGAAAGATGTGTGAAAGAGAAATAAACTATACTTTGTACTACTATACTTTCTATTACTATACTTAAAACACAAATACTAAAATTCAGTATTAGAAATGAAAATGGTCACATTTCAAATGACATAGTTAGCATTATAATATTCTTTTGTCTCACAAATAATTTGACTGTATACTTTTCAAAAGTGAATTATCAATGAAGTTCCAACTTAAATGTCACAGTTAAAAGCAGAAGTACATATAACATTTATCTCTGTAGAAAAGAGCAATTAGTTGTGAGGACTCAAAAATAGCATCAACTTAGGTATGATGATTTTCTTTATTAATGCCAGATTATAATCATGGATATTTTATTATAAAATAATAGATACCCATTCAAGTGAGTTTAAGATTATGAATGTATTATACTATGGAAATCATAAAGGAATGAATTGTAAAAAATACATTGTGGCCACAATATAAGAGTAAGTTTGTACTCTCTTCATCTCTTTACAGGGCTACAAGTCTTTTCATCTCATCTCTACATACATGTGTTTGATTTTTCTCTTTGAAATCTGGCTTCTTAGAGTGTTTCATTTTTGTTTTCTAAAATTTTCAGTTGAACATTCATTGCTTTAGCCCTCATCGGTATCAACAATGGTGTCAATAATATGGACGCTCAACACTGATCCTTACATCTTACTACTTCATTCTCTATCAGCATTCCAAGCCCCAAGAAGAAAAACACAATGATATCCTAGACTGGATCAAGTGTTTCTTCCCAGATTTCCCAGTCTTTTTCCATAACTAAAGCTATGCTGGAGGTTAGGCGTGGGTATGCTATGCAAAGAGAGAGCAAATGTGATCTCCAGCAAGAAACTTGAAGATAAAAATCATATGAGACACAGGCGGTTATGTTATAGTCAACTTTAGGCATTCCAAAGCACAAAACATATCTATTGGGCAAAGGGAAACATAGTTAGATAATTAGAAGTATCCATGTTCATCATTTAATAAGAATTTGGTGTCCATTTCTCTCATATTCATTGTCATTGTATTAATTATGATAAACTGAAGTTTGAAAGAGAATGTCTGGAGGTAGAGGTAATGGTTACCATAAAAGTGAGCACTACAAACCCTTTGCAAGAAAAGTATTTACTAAGCAGTTACAACTATCTGAAAATATTTCAATAGCAATCGTATGTGTCTTGAAACAGTTGGCCTGGCTTGCCTCTCATTTAAACTCCTCTTCATCTATTTTCACTAAATCATTGAGTCACAGTCTCAAATAGATATATTTTTTAAAGAATTTTGCTTGATTTACTGTATCTGCTTTTAAAATAACCTAAATAATTTTCTGTAGTTCATATTATTTTTATGGATCTAAATTATTCAGCTGTTATAATATGCTGTTCCATAATTCAACATTCATCTACTCACTGATTGCAGTGTTACTCTAAATGAAATCCAGTGATTTTTATTTAGCACCCATTTACCATCGGGAAATCATAAAGGAATGAATTGTAAAAAATACATTGTGGCCACAATATAAGAGTAAGTTTGTACTCTCTTCATCTCTTTACAGGGCTACAAGTCTTTTCATCTCATCTCTACATACATGTGTTTGATTTTCTCTTTGAAATCTGGCTTCTTAGAGTGTTTCATTTTTGTTTTCTAAAATTTTCAGTTGAACATTCATTGCTTTAGCCCTCATCGGTATCAACAATGGTGTCAATAATATGGACGCTCAACACTGATCCTTACATCTTACTACTTCATTCTCTATCAGCATTCCAAGCCCCAAGAAGAAAAACACAATGATATCCTAGACTGGATCAAGTGTTTCTTCCCAGATTTCCCAGTCTTTTTCCATAACTAAAGCTATGCTGGAGGTTAGGCGTGGGTATGCTATGCAAAGAGAGAGCAAATGTGATCTCCAGCAAGAAACTTGAAGATAAAAATCATATGAGACACAGGCGGTTATGTTATAGTCAACTTTAGGCATTCCAAAGCACAAAACATATCTATTGGGCAAAGGGAAACATAGTTAGATAATTAGAAGTATCCATGTTCATCATTTAATAAGAATTTGGTGTCCATTTCTCTCATATTCATTGTCATTGTATTAATTATGATAAACTGAAGTTTGAAAGAGAATGTCTGGAGGTAGAGGTAATGGTTACCATAAAAGTGAGCACTACAAACCCTTTGCAAGAAAAGTATTTACTAAGCAGTTACAACTATCTGAAAATATTTCAATAGCAATCGTATGTGTCTTGAAACAGTTGGCCTGGCTTGCCTCTCATTTAAACTCCTCTTCATCTATTTTCACTAAATCATTGAGTCACAGTCTCAAATAGATATATTTTTTAAAGAATTTTGCTTGATTTACTGTATCTGCTTTTAAAATAACCTAAATAATTTTCTGTAGTTCATATTATTTTTATGGATCTAAATTATTCAGCTGTTATAATATGCTGTTCCATAATTCAACATTCATCTACTCACTGATTGCAGTGTTACTCTAAATGAAATCCAGTGATTTTTTATTTAGCACCCATTTACCATCTAAGAAAATGTGAGATCATTAAATAAAGTTTCCAGTTGCTGGACTAAAAAGATATATTTGAGGGACCATTTTTTTAAAACAGTGAATTATGTGTTTCTGAGGAGGGAAATAAGTAGGAGGGGGTAGTAAACAAACACATACTTAAGATTAAGTATATCAATTTAAAATTGTCATTTAAAAAATTATAATGGACTTAGATTTTATATGAATCTTTGAACCAAACAATTCCTTCAAAACACCAATCACTAAACTACTATATATGAACCTTAAATGACTGGGTTTTTAATTCATTTAATATATTCAGTATGTGGTTACATTCAGCTCTTTATTCATACTGGGTCTACCAATGATTTTTTTTTTAGATAAATGTATCTACAGCTGTTTGGGTTCTGGCCTCAGTTACCGTAACATTTCTTTTGGCTAATATACTATAAAGAAAAATTCAGTGCTTCTCCAATGATCACTGTAATATAGATGGGTTGAACCTTTTTTCTAAGGTAGATAGCACACAAAATATATTACCTCTTAACACATCTTAATGTTACATATAATTAGAATGTTAAATGCCACCAACCACACTTTATAAATTACAGCCAATGTACCTCTCAGCAAAGAGTTGCTCACCTGCAGAGAAACCATCATATTTAAAGCCCATTCCAAGTCTTCCAGGCTAAAGTAATGATACTTTTGCAACTGCACATAATCAGCTCCTATAAAAACATGTAGTCCTGATTCCAATTATGTTAATTCACTGGAGGACTCTCGGGTAGAAACCATAAAAGTGAGCACTACAAACCCTTTGCAAGAAAAGTATTTACTAAGCAGTTACAACTATCTGAAAATATTTCAATAGCAATCGTATGTGTCTTGAAACAGTTGGCCTGGCTTGCCTCTCATTTAAACTCCTCTTCATCTATTTTCACTAAATCATTGAGTCACAGTCTCAAATAGATATATTTTTTAAAGAATTTTGCTTGATTTACTGTATCTGCTTTTAAAATAACCTAAATAATTTTCTGTAGTTCATATTATTTTTATGGATCTAAATTATTCAGCTGTTATAATATGCTGTTCCATAATTCAACATTCATCTACTCACTGATTGCAGTGTTACTCTAAATGAAATCCAGTGATTTTTTATTTAGCACCCATTTACCATCTAAGAAAATGTGAGATCATTAAATAAAGTTTCCAGTTGCTGGACTAAAAAGATATATTTGAGGGACCATTTTTTTAAAACAGTGAATTATGTGTTTCTGAGGAGGGAAATAAGTAGGAGGGAGTAGTAAACAAACACATACTTAAGATTAAGTATATCAATTTAAAATTGTCATTTAAAAAATTATAATGGACTTAGATTTTATATGAATCTTTGAACCAAACAATTCCTTCAAAACACCAATCACTAAACTACTATATATGAACCTTAAATGACTGGGTTTTTAATTCATTTAATATATTCAGTATGTGGTTACATTCAGCTCTTTATTCATACTGGGTCTACCAATGATTTTTTTTTTAGATAAATGTATCTACAGCTGTTTGGGTTCTGGCCTCAGTTACCGTAACATTTCTTTTGGCTAATATACTATAAAGAAAAATTCAGTGCTTCTCCAATGATCACTGTAATATAGATGGGTTGAACCTTTTTTCTAAGGTAGATAGCACACAAAATATATTACCTCTTAACACATCTTAATGTTACATATAATTAGAATGTTAAATGCCACCAACCACACTTTATAAATTACAGCCAATGTACCTCTCAGCAAAGAGTTGCTCACCTGCAGAGAAACCATCATATTTAAAGCCCATTCCAAGTCTTCCAGGCTAAAGTAATGATACTTTTGCAACTGCACATAATCAGCTCCTATAAAAACATGTAGTCCTGATTCCAATTATGTTAATTCACTGGAGGACTGTACATTTCAATCACCGAAAGGTCCAGTAAGGTCTGATACCCTTTGGCATCACACAGGCGGTCCCCATGAAAGTATTTAACAAATCTTTTTGTGAAGCATGAGGGGTTTAAAGCAGTAATAAACCAATCCCTTTACATTGATATATTCCTCTTAAGTCAGTGAGGGCTTCGCTGGGGTCTGAAGACTAAGGAGTTTTCTTTTCCAGTTCACTCTTAGAAAATCTTCAATCTTCTGGTCCAATCTTGGATAACATCTAGTAACACAGACATCCACTTTCAAGATCTGGAGCCACTAGAGGACAAGGGGATTGTAAGTCACAGTGAAGCAAGAGTTTAAATCGGGGCCCCCCCCCCCCCAACCACCACCCAGTGGTCTCTGGCAATGCAAGCAGATTCTGTACTGACTGAGCCACCAGGGGGGCCCTTTGAAAGGCTAGTAATGCTTCTCCTACAGCATTTTGTATTTAAATGTGTCATTTCTGCATTTCTGCACACTTAGTAGACCATTCAAGACAGACTTGTAAATATTTTTGCTTTATCAATGAAGCTCCTTTGGTAATTAAGAGGTTGATCTTTGAGTCCATACATAGAGTCTGTAGCATAGAATCCTACTGAAGCAGAAGTACAGTTAGGTCTGGACATCTAGAAAAAATAAACTTGGTAGAACTGTAATCTTAGTGTATTAATGTGCTTTCTGACATAATTCTGTGTTGCCAAGTTAGTGGAAAATTTGCTTAAAATGTCTTTTTTTCTGAACACAAGGCCACTTATTAGTGACTCATATATCCAATGTTGTAAGACAAAAATATATTCTTAGTGGAGCAACTATTGTAAAATATAGAAGTCCATGAAAAAGTATATTAAACTTTATAACTCCAAAAGCATGACTTAATTAAGAATTGTAGTCTGCAACTGTTATTTAGCAAGCCTAGATTTTTTTTTTCAATTTTCCAGATTGATGGTGCATTGCAAGAAGGAGCGTCTGGCACAGGGTGTCCTACTGACTTTGAAATTCTTATAGCATTATTAATATTTTAAAATATACTAATTGTTTAAAGCAGTATAGTGCTTTAAAACACAAGATCCAAAATATACTAGGCAGAAATTTTGGTGTATGTAAATTATCAATACCCTAAAAATATATCATGAATATTTTGCTATATTATAGGACTTTTTGGTCAGTGATTTGAAAGGATCTATACAATAATGACTCTTAGGTTTAAATGAAATCAGATGTATGTACTCACACATATAGGGTTGAGATTTTAATTTTTTTACAATTTTACAGTTGTATATTATATAACTCAAAAATAATTTTCTAATATATAAACTGGATTCAAAATATGTCTTTGACATATGTCTAGACATCCATTACATAATAGATTTTCTATTAATAACTAGAAATGAAATGTTCAATGATATTTTACCCCTTCTGTCAAGAAGCTTAAAGTTTATTCAGTAAATAGAATCTGTAAATAGATCATTTCAATAGAGCAAAAATCTATTATGATAAGGTTATCCCTGAGGGTTTAGAAGAATATTCAAAGAAGTCTGAAATTCTAAGGTTTTCTGGTTTTCTTGTTGCTTCTTATAAAAGGCTTAAATCTAAATACTAGGCACATGAACAATTATTTAGAGTAGTTATTTAGAAAAGGCCACCTAATGGATATTGTTTTGTTATTATACAACTGAAAATTGGAAAAAAATACAGTTTTTATTTTTCTATATAAATGTAACACCTAAATAAAATGTATTGTAATGAATTTTTTTTAAAAAGCATGCATTGGAATCAAGAAATGCACATTTCAGAGTATACATAGAAAAAAAACTATCGAGAAGAACGATTTTAAACATAAAATTGATAGTATTTACAGTTATGTTAAACTATTGAGGAGTGATATTAATCACAACAGAAACTAATTTAAAAGATTATATATAATACTTATCTTGGATCCACAATATTACTCATGATTGAGTTAAAATGCCAAAGACCACAATTATATGTGTTTTGGTTTCAATATCCCTAGCTCACATAGAAATGCCTGTGAGTTCTCAACATGTTTCAAGTGAATAGCGTCTTCCAACTGGTAGTGCTCTTGCAGGTCTTGGTGATGTTGCCAAACAATTTCGTCTCCTTCTTGTCACCCATATATTCTTCTCTTATTGGAAAATATGTTTTGTTCTCTTTCTTTTGGAAACTAATTTTGGGCAAAAAAGATTATAGAAAAAATATCAAATAGGTGCATTCATGGATCATAGGTAGATAAGTACCTCATACAAATGATTTTGAAATTATAAACCGTGTTCCACAGAAAACATTATTTTATTTTATTTATTTATTTTTTTAATGCCAAAGTTTTTTTTTTTTAAACCTTTATTTTGCTTTTAACTTTTATAGAGTTTTGTTGTTTACAGATATGCATGTTCCCAGGTTAGTCATATATATATCCCCCCCTTCCCACCCCTCCCAACCATCACACAGAACCCCTGAAGTATCCCCTTTTCTCACAGAGCAATGACTATAGCTATTTTCTTCACATATGATAGTACAGGCCTTCATGCTACTTCCGTTAGGCCTCCCACCCTCTTTTCCTTCCCAACAATGTCTATATGTCCACTGTCCATGTCTGTCTTTCCGTTGCTTCACTGCGTGTGCCATCATCACCATCCTACTAGATTCCATATATAGGTGTTAATATACTGTATTTGTCCTTCTCTTTCTGACTGACTTCACTTTTGATGATATGTTCTAGATCCAGCGACCTCATTAGGGCTGATTCTTCTGTTTCTCTCTATAGCTGTGTAGTATTCCATTGTATATATGTACCAGAGCTTCTGGATCCATTCATTCGTCGATGGACATCTAGGTTGCTTCCAAGTTCTGGCTATTGTAGAGAGCTGCAATGAACATTGGGGTACAGGTGCTTGTTTCAGATTTGATTTCATCAGGGTATAAGCCTAAGAGTGGGATTGCTGGGTCGTATGGTGCTTCTATTTTTAATTTTTTAAGAAATCTCCAGACTGTCTTCCATAGAGGCTGTATCAATTTACATTCCCACCAGCAATGAAGGAGTGTTCCTTTCATAAGCCTAGATTGGTTTCAATATCCCTAGCTCACATAGAAATGCCTGTGAGTTCTCAACATGTTTCAAGTGAATAGCGTCTTCCAACTGGTAGTGCTCTTGCAGGTCTTGGTGATGTTGCCAAACAATTTCGTCTCCTTCTTGTCACCCATATATTCTTCTCTTATTGGAAAATATGTTTTGTTCTCTTTCTTTTGGAAACTAATTTTGGGCAAAAAAGATTATAGAAAAAATATCAAATAGGTGCATTCATGGATCATAGGTAGATAAGTACCTCATACAAATGATTTTGAAATTATAAACCGTGTTCCACAGAAAACATTATTTTATTTTATTTATTTATTTTTTTAATGCCAAAGTTTTTTTTTTTTAAACCTTTATTTTGCTTTTAACTTTTATAGAGTTTTGTTGTTTACAGATATGCATGTTCCCAGGTTAGTCATATATATATCCCCCCCTTCCCACCCCTCCCAACCATCACACAGAACCCCTGAAGTATCCCCTTTTCTCACAGAGCAATGACTATAGCTATTTTCTTCACATATGATAGTACAGGCCTTCATGCTACTTCCGTTAGGCCTCCCACCCTCTTTTCCTTCCCAACAATGTCTATATGTCCACTGTCCATGTCTGTCTTTCCGTTGCTTCACTGCGTGTGCCATCATCACCATCCTACTAGATTCCATATATAGGTGTTAATATACTGTATTTGTCCTTCTCTTTCTGACTGACTTCACTTTTGATGATATGTTCTAGATCCAGCGACCTCATTAGGGCTGATTCTTCTGTTTCTCTCTATAGCTGTGTAGTATTCCATTGTATATATGTACCAGAGCTTCTGGATCCATTCATTCGTCGATGGACATCTAGGTTGCTTCCAAGTTCTGGCTATTGTAGAGAGCTGCAATGAACATTGGGGTACAGGTGCTTGTTTCAGATTTGATTTCATCAGGGTATAAGCCTAAGAGTGGGATTGCTGGGTCGTATGGTGCTTCTATTTTTAATTTTTTAAGAAATCTCCAGACTGTCTTCCATAGAGGCTGTATCAATTTACATTCCCACCAGCAATGAAGGAGTGTTCCCTTTTCTCTGCACCCTCTCCAGCATTTATTGTCTGTCGATTTGTGGATGATGGCCATTCTGATGGGTGTGAGGTGATATCTCATTGTAGTTTTGATTTGCATTTCTCTAATTATAAGTGAAACTGAGCATCATTTCATGTGCTTTTGGGCCATCTGTATGTCATCTTTGGAGAGGTGTCTGTTTAGGTCCTTTTCCCATTTTTTGATTGGGTTGTTCATTTTTCCAGTGCTGAGTTGTCTGAGTTGCTTGTAGATTTTGAAGATTAATTCTTTGTCTGTTGTTTCATTTGCTATGATTTTCTCCCATTCTGTGGGCTGTCTGTTCAGCTTTTTTGTTGTTTCTTTAGCTGTACAAAAGCTTTTAAGTTTCATTAAGTCCCACATGTTCATTTGTCTTTTGAGTTCTGCTATTCTAGTAGGTGAGTCAGAGAAGATCTTGCTTTGATTTATGTCCTTGAGTGTTTTGCCTATATTCTCCTCTAAGAGTTTGATGGTTTCTGGTCTTCCATTTAGGTCTTTAATCCATTTTGAGTTGATCTTTGTGTATGGTGACAGGGAATGTTCCAACTTCATTTTTTTGCATGTAGCTGTCCAATTTTCCCAGCACCATTTGTTGAAGAGGCTGTCTTTGTCCCATTTTATAGTTTCACCTCCTTTGTCAAAAATAAGGTACCCATAGGAGCATGGGCTTATCTTTGGGTTCTCTATCTTCTTCCATTGGTCAATATTTCTTTTTTGGCCAAGTACCATACTGTCTTGATGACTGTTGCTTTGTAGTAGAGTCTGAAGTTGGGGAGGCTGATCCCTCCAGCTCCGTTTTTCTTTCTCAGGATTGCTTTGACTATTCGAGGTCTTTTGTGTTTCCATATGAACTGTGTTATTCTTTGGTCTAGGTCTGTAAAGAATGTCATTGGAAGTTTGATAGGGATCACATTGAATCTATAGATGACATTTGGTAGTATGGTCATTTTCACAATATTGATTCTTCCAACCCAGGAACATGGAATATCTCTCCATCTGTTTAAGTCTTCTTTAATGTCTCTCATGAGTGTCTTGTAATTTTCAGTGTACAGTTCTTTTGTTTCTTTGGGCAGGTTTATTCCTAGATATTTGATTCTCTTGGTTGTGATGGTGAAGGGGATTGCCTCTTTGATTTCATTTTCTGATTTTTCATTGTTTGTGTATAGGAATGCCAGTGATTTCTGTGTGTTGACTTTGTATCCTGCGACTTTGCTGAATTCGCTGATTAACTCTAGTAGTTTTGCAATAGTGTCTTTGGGATTTTCTATGTATAATATCATGTCATCTGCAAATAGAGAGAGTTTGACTTCTTCCTTTCCAATCTGGATTCCTTTGATTTCTTTCTCTTCTCTTATTGCTGTTGCTAGAACCTCCAGGACTATGTTGAATAGTAATGGTGAAAGTGGGCACCCCTGTCTTGTTCCTGATCTTAGAGGGAATGCTTTCAGTTTTTCACCATTAACAATAATGTTCACTGTAGGCTTCTCATAGATGACTTTTATTATGTTGAGATAGGTTCCTTCTATGCCCATTTTCTGAAGAGTTTTTATCATAAATGGATGTTGTACTTTGTCGAAGGCTTTTTCAGCATCTATTGAGATGATCATGTGATTTTGTCTCTCAATTTGTTGATATGGTGTATCACATTGATTGATTTGCGGATATTGAAGAATCCTTACATGCCTGGGATGAACCCAACTTGATCATGATGTATGAGTTTTTTGATGTGTCGTTGAATTCTGTTTGCTAGGATTTTGTTGAGGATTTTGGCATCTAGATTCATCAGTGAAATTGGCCTATAATTTTCTTTTTTTGTGTTGTCTTTGCCTGGTTTGGGTATCATGGTGATGGTGGCCTCGTAGAATGTGTTTGGAAGTGTTCCTTCCTGTGCAATTGTTTGGAAGAGTTTTAGAAGGACAGGCATTAGCTCTTCTTTAAATGTTTGGCAGAATTCCCTTGTGAAACCATCTGGCCCTGGGCTTTTGTTAATTCCTAGAAGAAAATGACAATGAACACACGACAGTGCAAAACCTATGGGATACTGCAAAAGCAGTTCTAAGAGGGAAGTTTATAGCAATTCAATCCCACCTCAGGAAACTAGGAAAATCTCAAACAGACGACCTAAACTTACACTTAAAACAACTGGAGAAAGAAGAACAAAAACACCCCAAAGCCAGCTGAAGAAGGGAAATCATAAAGATCAGAGCAGAAATAAATGAAAAAGAAACGAAAGAAACAATAGTAAAGATAAATCAAAGGCTGGTTCTTCAAAAAGGTAAATAAAATCGACGCACCACTGGCCAGACCCATCACGAAAAAGAGAGAGAAGAACCAGATCACCAAAATCAAAAATGAAAAAGGAGAGATTACAACAGATAATGCAGAAATCCAAAGGATTCTAAGAGACTATTATGAACAACTCTATGGCAACAAACTGGACAACCTGGAAGAAATGAACAGTTTCTTAGAGAAGATTAACCTCCCAAGACTCAACCAGGAAGAAATAGAAACTATGAACAAGCCAATCACAAGCTTAGAAATCGACGTTGTGATCAGAAAACATTATTTTAAAGAAGAAACAAGTGATAGGAAAATGGAGAAACTGACAAACTTACCCTCTTGGTAAGAAACAAATGAAAAAAAAATTATCCTGATAAGTAGAAGTTGAAACAAGTAATAATGTTAATAAGGATGTAGAATTTTCACAAAGCACAACTAAATGATAATAATAAATACAAGTATTACAGAATACTGTCAAAATCCTATTCATTCACATAAAATAACTGTATGAGACAAATTAGATTTTGCTGCTAAATGTTTACTAGAGAGTCATCTGATTTTTCATCTATTGAATACCTGCTGTTCTTACAATCTAGAATTTATTTAAATTTTATAAAGTAAAATAGTTTTTTTTTTTTTTTTTTTGGCCACTTCTATTGGTCTTCCATTTATCTATTTTCATCCATCTTTTGTTTTTTGGCCTGTAAGGGTCTCCCATTGTAGTGGCCTCTGTCGCTGCAGAGCACCAGCTCTGGGCGCATGCACTCCAGAGCTCTAGCTTGGTAGTTGGACATATCGGTCCAGCTTCTCCGCGGCACGTGGGACCTTCCCAGGCCAGGGATCAAACTGGCATCCCTTGCACTGCAAGGTGGTGTCCTTACCCACTGGACCACCAGGGAAGCCCCAAAGTAAAATAGTTTTATCACGTGGGTAACCATATATATAAAGTGGGGATAGTAATTCAGCTCCAGATTGTAATATATGATCTAGTCTGAAGAAGTCAGTGCATCTTATAGTTACATCTGTACAACAGTGTATCTTATATATAATTACTATAGCATCTTCATAGTTAGCTAAAACCAAAGTAAAATCTTATGGGAATCCTAGAAAATACACTCTTTCAAAGGTAGGCACAGATGTAATTTAAAATTGAATATATACCAAAAGGGTACAGAGTCGAGAAAAAGAGAAAAATCATGACCTGCTGATGGTTTTCACTTGAAGCTTTAATTCATTTACATAAATACCTAGTTGTCTCTGGTTTTATGAATTTCATGAAGTCAAAAATGCCCTCATTCCATGAGAGAGTGTGTTTTAAATTTGACTTGGTTTTAACTTTAAAAAATCCTGATTGATGGTACATGCAAGAAGTAAAGTGTTCCTGTCAGGTTTGGCTGCACAAAATCATCTCAAAAATTAGTAATTTAAAGTGAAATGAGCTTAGTATTCTTAATGACTCTTCAGGTAGCTGGAGTGTTTATCTCTATTCTCTTCTCTGCTTATTCGGGGAGAACAGTCAGCAGGTGGATCACCCTGGAACTGGACTCATTTGGAATAGCTAGGATGCTTGGGTCAGGGGTACATGCTTTTCTATAGGTCTCTGATCTTTCACGACGCTAGTTCATGCTTAATCACACCATTGTCCCAGGGTTGTGAAGAGTAAGACAACAATCCTCAGTGAGCAAGTATTTTGAAAGACTTGGCTAGTGTCACCTTGGCTAAATTCCCACTGATCAAACAAATTCACATGGCCAGATCCAAATTTGAGGAATAGAGATACACCATTCATCTTATATACAGGGATGGAAGAAAAGTGTAACCATTTTTGCCATTGGGCACAGTGGGTTTTAAGGTAAATAACAGAAGTGAAAAAGAGGACATATTTACAGAAAATAAGATAGAATATAAAATGAACAGGGCAACATAAATATGTGTCATGAATTAAACCACAAGATTAAATAGAAATGAGATGCCTTTATTGGTATCTTCAATTTACCTTTTTTGAGAGTATTTGTGCCTTATTTATACTGCATTGACTGAACAATACTTAGGTTGAATTATAATAAATGTTTCTGGAATTTTGATATCTCATAGAAAGTATGTTTCACAGCCGTGTTTTCATAATATTTCTGATAGATATCCAACATTATCCAGGATCTTCCCATAACTCTGTATTATTTATCTGAAATATAATATATGGTAAGGAATATTTATTAAATAAATTAGGTGATTTTTAAAATACCAGGCCATATGCATGAAAACAAAAATAGTAATATATTCAGATGAAACCCTCCTTTTCCCTCATTTGTAACCATAGTCATTGACCATTTTTCTTGACCAGTTTTGCCTGGGAAATATATTTTGGTGGAATATTGCCCACTCTGTTTTCTTACTAGAGAAATTTTAAATGCCATCAATGACATTTCACCTATTATCTCAATTATATCCCAGAGAAACCTTGGGAATAATGCTGCATGCAATCAAGAGAAATACTATTTCTCATCTTCATTCTTGCTTTTAAACAAACCTCATGAGACTCGAAAAAAATTATTGTTATCTGTAATTCTAAGTTAAACTGATTGGGACATGATGAAGTACACAGAAAAAAAGAATAGTCTTCTTTTGGGAAATTCCAACAATTGCAGAATAAGACCAAGGAGCATGTTAAACATGTGTATTATCTATTTTGAGTAGTAAAAAATAACTAAAACCGCCTTGAACAGTACTGTGTTGAACATTCTGGTGAGGTTAGATTTCAAATTTGAAAATAAGTATAAAAGGCCACTACTGTCAAGATGAATGAAATGTAGAAAGTATCGGTCATATAGATCTGGTGTAGGATCATAAAATATTGAATTGTAAAATTTAAAAACAGATTTATGAGTAAAAGTCTCCCATGTAATTTTACAGCCCCGAACACCTTAAAATGTGTTGAGATCTTAATGTTTGCAGAACTAAGGATGTACCATCTTGGGCACAGTGGGTTTTAAGGTAAATAACAGAAGTGAAAAGAGGACATATTTACAGAAAATAAGATAGAATATAAAATGAACAGGGCAACATAAATATGTGTCATGAATTAAACCACAAGATTAAATAGAAATGAGATGCCTTTATTGGTATCTTCAATTTACCTTTTTTGAGAGTATTTGTGCCTTATTTATACTGCATTGACTGAACAATACTTAGGTTGAATTATAATAAATGTTTCTGGAATTTTGATATCTCATAGAAAGTATGTTTCACAGCCGTGTTTTCATAATATTTCTGATAGATATCCAACATTATCCAGGATCTTCCCATAACTCTGTATTATTTATCTGAAATATAATATATGGTAAGGAATATTTATTAAATAAATTAGGTGATTTTTAAAATACCAGGCCATATGCATGAAAACAAAAATAGTAATATATTCAGATGAAACCCTCCTTTTCCCTCATTTGTAACCATAGTCATTGACCATTTTTCTTGACCAGTTTTGCCTGGGAAATATATTTTGGTGGAATATTGCCCACTCTGTTTTCTTACTAGAGAAATTTTAAATGCCATCAATGACATTTCACCTATTATCTCAATTATATCCCAGAGAAACCTTGGGAATAATGCTGCATGCAATCAAGAGAAATACTATTTCTCATCTTCATTCTTGCTTTTAAACAAACCTCATGAGACTCGAAAAAAATTATTGTTATCTGTAATTCTAAGTTAAACTGATTGGGACATGATGAAGTACACAGAAAAAGAGAATAGTCTTCTTTTGGGAAATTCCAACAATTGCAGAATAAGACCAAGGAGCATGTTAAACATGTGTATTATCTATTTTGAGTAGTAAAAAATAACTAAAACCGCCTTGAACAGTACTGTGTTGAACATTCTGGTGAGGTTAGATTTCAAATTTGAAAATAAGTATAAAAGGCCACTACTGTCAAGATGAATGAAATGTAGAAAGTATCGGTCATATAGATCTGGTGTAGGATCATAAAATATTGAATTGTAAAATTTAAAAACAGATTTATGAGTAAAAGTCTCCCATGTAATTTTACAGCCCCGAACACCTTAAAATGTGTTGAGATCTTAATGTTTGCAGAACTAAGGATGTACAGAAGACAGGAACAGAAATTAGTACCAGGATTTCACTTTGTTGCTTGCTGAATATTTTTCATTGTCTGAGAATGCACAGGTGTCAGGCACAGGTGACTGATTTTTGCCACAAAGGATTTCCTCAGTAATGGCCCCAGGTTGCATTGAAGTGTTTTAGACTTTAATTCCAAAACCATTAATGAGAAAAATGTATTTAACATTGCTTATAATTTTGTATTTAAATATTATGCAACTAATACATGCATGAACATAGTGAAATAAAAATAAAATATTTTCAGAAGTAAACATTGAATCTCTGTATCCCACATCCCAGGCCAATACACAGATTAGCACTGCTAAAGATTGCATCTGATTCAATTAGACTTTTTCTTTGTAATTTTAAATAGTCAATACCTATACTTGCTATATCATGTATCTGTGATACATTCATAAGTGATGAATAGATTTATGTTAAGATCATGTATTATATAAATAATTTATGGATACAATTTTTGGTAATTATTCACATATATAAGATCATGTATATAACTGAGTCAGAATTTTAAAAATGTTTCTATTGAAGTATAAGACACAGAGAATGCAGAAATCATAACTGGCCACCTCAGTGACTGTGTGAGAACCAACAAGCTCAAGATAGAGAACATAATTTTTCTTGTTGTTAATTAACCGTGAGGATTTCTTATCTGTGTTCTCTTCTTTGTAGACTTAATTACAAATCAAGATTTCTAATAGCAAAAGTTAGATTTGCATATATTTTTAATTAAATTTGTATCTGTCTACTTACATTTATAGATGTGATAGAGTTCAATGAGACCAAGGAGCATGTTAAACATGTGTATTATCTATTTTGAGTAGTAAAAAATAACTAAAACCGCCTTGAACAGTACTGTGTTGAACATTCTGGTGAGGTTAGATTTCAAATTTGAAAATAAGTATAAAAGGCCACTACTGTCAAGATGAATGAAATGTAGAAAGTATCGGTCATATAGATCTGGTGTAGGATCATAAAATATTGAATTGTAAAATTTAAAAACAGATTTATGAGTAAAAGTCTCCCATGTAATTTTACAGCCCCGAACACCTTAAAATGTGTTGAGATCTTAATGTTTGCAGAACTAAGGATGTACAGAAGACAGGAACAGAAATTAGTACCAGGATTTCACTTTGTTGCTTGCTGAATATTTTTCATTGTCTGAGAATGCACAGGTGTCAGGCACAGGTGACTGATTTTTGCCACAAAGGATTTCCTCAGTAATGGCCCCAGGTTGCATTGAAGTGTTTTAGACTTTAATTCCAAAACCATTAATGAGAAAAATGTATTTAACATTGCTTATAATTTTGTATTTAAATATTATGCAACTAATACATGCATGAACATAGTGAAATAAAAATAAAATATTTTCAGAAGTAAACATTGAATCTCTGTATCCCACATCCCAGGCCAATACACAGATTAGCACTGCTAAAGATTGCATCTGATTCAATTAGACTTTTTCTTTGTAATTTTAAATAGTCAATACCTATACTTGCTATATCATGTATCTGTGATACATTCATAAGTGATGAATAGATTTATGTTAAGATCATGTATTATATAAATAATTTATGGATACAATTTTTGGTAATTATTCACATATATAAGATCATGTATATAACTGAGTCAGAATTTTAAAAATGTTTCTATTGAAGTATAAGACACAGAGAATGCAGAAATCATAACTGGCCAGCTCAGTGACTGTGTGAGAACCAACAAGCTCAAGATAGAGAACATAATTTTTTCTTGTTGTTAATTAACAGTGAGGATTTCTTATCTGTGTTCTCTTCTTTGTAGACTTAATTACAAATCAAGATTTCTAATAGCAAAAGTTAGATTTGCATATATTTTTAATTAAATTTGTATCTGTCTACTTACATTTATAGATGTGATAGATTAAGTCTCATTTTTGTATGCAATTCATTCATTTTCATTTATAATTAGTATATTACATAATCTATTCATTTTACAAATTGGGTTGCAAGAACAATACTGTGAATATTCTTATGTACTTTTTTTCAGTACACACAGGCTACATTTAGATGATTGATATTTAGAAGTAGAATTACTGGGTCATGTGGTAAGATTACATTGAACTTTTGAAGACTACCAAAACATTTTTCAAAGTTCCTTCACCATTTTACATTCCTAGCAACATTATATGAAGGTTCAAATTTTTCCACAACCTTATCAACACATTATGGTCTTTATTTTTATTATAGCCATTCTTAGTGTGTGGTATACCATAGACATAGATATAGAGATATAGATATACACATATTGTTATCGTTTTCATTCAATTACTAAATCATGTCTGCAATCACATGAACTGCAGCACACCAGGCTCCTCTTTCTTCCACTGTCTCTCAGTTTGCATAAATTCACGTTCATTGAGTCAGTGATGCTATCTAATTTCATTCTCTGTCAACCTCTTCTCCTTTTACCTTCAATTTTTCCTAACATTAAGGTCTTTTCCATTGAGATAGCTCTTTGCATCAGGGGATGAAAGTATTGGAGTTTTAGCTTCATTATCATCAGTTCTTACAATGAATATTCGGGTAGATTTCCTTTAGGACTGACTGCTTTGATCTCCTTGCTGTCAAAAGAACTCAAGAATCTTCTCTAGCACCACAGTTCAAAAGCATCAATTGTTTGGCACTCTACCTTTTTTATGGTTCAATTCTTACAACCACATGTAACTACTGAAAAGAACATAGCCTTGACTATATGGTACTTTGTTGGCAAAGCGATGTCTTTGCTTTTTAATACACTGTCTAGATTTGTCATAGCTTTCCTCCCAAGAAACACTTGTCTTCTAATTCCCTGCTGTAGTCACCATCCACAGTGATTCTAGAGCCCAAGAAGAGGAAATCTGTCACTGCTGTCTCCTTTTCCCCTTCTGTTTGCCATGAAGTTATGAAATTGGAAGCCATGATCTTAGTTTTTTTAATAGTTAGTTTTAAACCAGCTTTTTCACTTTCCTCTTTCACCTTCATCAAGTTGCTCTTTAGTTTCTCTTTGCTTTTGCCATTGGAGGGTATCATCCGCTTATCTGAGGTTATTGGTATTTCTCCCAGCAACCTTGACCCAAGCTTGTGATTCAGCCCAGCATTTCACATGATGTACTCTGCATGTAAGTTAAATAAGCAGGGTAACAATATACAGCTTTGACATGCTCCTCTCCCAATTTTGAATCATTCAGTTTTTCCATGTCTGGTTCTAACAGCTGCCTCTAGACCTGCATATGGTTTTCTCAGGAGACAGGTAAGGTGGTCTGGTATTTCCATCTTTTAAAGAGTTTTCCACAGTATTTTGTGATCCACAGAATCAAAGGCTTTAGTGTAGTCCAATGAAGCAGAAGTAGATATTTTATTTTGGACTTTCCTCACTTTTTTTATGATCCAGCAGATGTTGGTAATTTGACTGCCATACCATAGACATAGATATAGAGATATAGATATACACATATTGTTATCGTTTTCATTCAATTACTAAATCATGTCTGCAATCACATGAACTGCAGCACACCAGGCTCCTCTTTCTTCCACTGTCTCTCAGTTTGCATAAATTCACGTTCATTGAGTCAGTGATGCTATCTAATTTCATTCTCTGTCAACCTCTTCTCCTTTTACCTTCAATTTTTCCTAACATTAAGGTCTTTTCCATTGAGATAGCTCTTTGCATCAGGGGATGAAAGTATTGGAGTTTTAGCTTCATTATCATCAGTTCTTACAATGAATATTCGGGTAGATTTCCTTTAGGACTGACTGCTTTGATCTCCTTGCTGTCAAAAGAACTCAAGAATCTTCTCTAGCACCACAGTTCAAAAGCATCAATTGTTTGGCACTCTACCTTTTTTATGGTTCAATTCTTACAACCACATGTAACTACTGAAAAGAACATAGCCTTGACTATATGGTACTTTGTTGGCAAAGCGATGTCTTTGCTTTTTAATACACTGTCTAGATTTGTCATAGCTTTCCTCCCAAGAAACACTTGTCTTCTAATTCCCTGCTGTAGTCACCATCCACAGTGATTCTAGAGCCCAAGAAGAGGAAATCTGTCACTGCTGTCTCCTTTTCCCCTTCTGTTTGCCATGAAGTTATGAAATTGGAAGCCATGATCTTAGTTTTTTTAATAGTTAGTTTTAAACCAGCTTTTTCACTTTCCTCTTTCACCTTCATCAAGTTGCTCTTTAGTTTCTCTTTGCTTTTGCCATTGGAGGGTATCATCCGCTTATCTGAGGTTATTGGTATTTCTCCCAGCAACCTTGACCCAAGCTTGTGATTCAGCCCAGCATTTCACATGATGTACTCTGCATGTAAGTTAAATAAGCAGGGTAACAATATACAGCTTTGACATGCTCCTCTCCCAATTTTGAATCATTCAGTTTTTCCATGTCTGGTTCTAACAGCTGCCTCTAGACCTGCATATGGTTTTCTCAGGAGACAGGTAAGGTGGTCTGGTATTTCCATCTTTTAAAGAGTTTTCCACAGTATTTTGTGATCCACAGAATCAAAGGCTTTAGTGTAGTCCAATGAAGCAGAAGTAGATATTTTATTTTGGACTTTCCTCACTTTTTTTATGATCCAGCAGATGTTGGTAATTTGACCTCTGGTTCCTCTGCCTCTTTGAAACCCAGCTTGTACATCTATAACTTTTTGGTCCACATACTGCTGAAACCTAGTTTGAAGGACTTTGAGCATAACCTTACTTTTTTCATCATTCTCATTTTGCATTTGTATTTTTAATTTAATTTTCATTTTATTTTTGTTTTTATTAGTATATAACAGCTTTACAATGCTGTGTTAGCTTCTCCTGTATAGGAAGATGAATCAGTTATATGTATATTCTTATATTCATATGTATTAATAGCTTATAAAACAAGATATGTTCTTTATGATTCAAACCAGGTCTTGTTGACAAGAACTTTCATTGACTGAATGCATATTATTTTGTCAAACTTTTCTTTAAAACAAGCAAAATATTTCAAAGGCCATAGATAGGACCACTGACAATTTTTCTTATGCGTATATTATTTAAACTAAAAATTTCTCCTTATTCAAATAGTAACTTCCCCTAACCAGTCAAGATATCTTTGAGCTGCAAATAATTCTCTTTGTTTATGAGGATTACGTGTTTCCCTTTGCTTTCCTCAAACATTTTCTGCTGATTTGCTGATTACCTGTCTTTCTGAGTTTATCATAGCAATCTGTTCCAAGCTAAGCATGGTTGCCTGTAGAATTTTGTAATACTTCTCCGTTAATGCTGTATCTGAAATCAGCCAGAGTAGAGCAATCAAAATCAGCACTGTCATTTTTTCTCCCCATGAGTCTAGCTGAGAATGGTGCTTCACCTTAGAATTCTTGAAATTTAGTGTTAAAGGCAGCTTGAACTAACTGTCCATTTATTTTAGGACTTCTAATAAGTTTGACGTTTCTATATAGGCTTTATCCAATCAAAACTACTCTAGTGTTTATTTCTCTAATTAGTTATACTGTTAGTAGTTTTAATTTGAGAATAAATGATGAGTAGTGGTTATTCAAACCTGTCCTAATGGAATATGAAATACTTTCCTGTAAAGTGAATAAAAGTATCTTTTTTGTGTAATCAAAAATGAGACAAAATGGAGTAGAGCTAAAAAAATAAGGCAACCACAAATAACGTTTATTTGAAAAATATCTATAAATAACTATATATTTTATAACTATAAAAATAACTGTAATTATAGAATGTCAGAACATATATCTGGAAGAATTTGTTACTAGTTGATCTACTTGTTAGTCCAGGAAGCCAGTTAGTGGAGAAAAGTGATCAAATAATATTTAAAGTCTTGATGTTGTTGAATTTTCTATTTTAGTGTTGGAAAAGTTTGAGTTATTGATTCCAGTTGAAACTAAAATTAAAGAATTAGAAAACATTAACAGCTATTGGATCCTGTTTACGAAATATTTTTTACTTGATTTTCCCTAAATGTGTCGAGAACTGTTAAATGAGCATATAATGTCAAGACATATGCTATGAGCACTGTTAAGCCAAATAATAAACAAAGTTGGACAAAAAATAAGTTTTCCTAAAAATGTCAAGCTAGATACGTCTGTTTGACTATGTGTTCACTGAAATTACTTATCCACAAATGGTACAACTTCTTAAGTCACTTTATCACAGAGAAACAAATTGAACACAGAAAGAGGGCATTATCTAAAGTGCTATGACACTAAGACAGGAATTATAAAAGTTTTTGCAGTCTTAGGTTTGTGTAGATAATGTGGATGAGATCTGTCTACTCCTATGAGAAGAAGTACTAGTGATTGAAATCGTTTTGATAAGTTCTGAGTTTATATGATTTATGATAAAACATTTACTGAGGTTTAAAAATCATTGATCAGGTAATTGTAGGGAATAAAATCTGGGTGTCATTTTAACTGGCCTGTGAGAATCTCGTTAGGTTATATCTAATATATCTGAAAATTAAATAATCGGAAGGGGAGAAATGGCCAAAAGCAGAGTCTTGAGAAGATTTTCTTTCAGAATTTGAGTTCCATGATGAGGAGAGGAAGCTTTACAAATCTGGTCTAATTATAACCTCAGGGGCTTCCCTGGTGGTCCAGTGGGTAAGGACACTGCCTTGCAGTACAAGCGGCGCCGGTGTGATCCCTGGCCTGGGAGGATCCCATGTGCCGCGGAGCAGCTGGACCAATGTGTCCAATTACCGAGCCAGAGTTCTGGAGCGCATGTGCCCAGAGTAGGTGGTCTGCAACAACAGAGGCCATCGCGATGGGAGGCCCACACTGGCCAAAGAACAAAGATGGATGAAAATAGATAAATGAAAGACCAGTAGAAGTGGCCCACCTACCCACCTCCCTCTCCACCTAACCCCTCCCCCAAAAAATGTAAAAAATAATAATAATAATAATTATATCCTCAGAATTCGGTGCTACTGGACCAGAACTCAAACATTAAAATAACTTGCAGTTATTCACTCAGGGAAAGATTTTCATTATGTTAACAGAAATTAAATCAGAATTTTATACTATGAAATCCTAGAATATTAGAACCAAAGAAAAATTTATGGAAAGGTGTAGAGTTCAGAGTACTTGAAAATATAAAAAAGTGTAACACAGTGTAGACTCCTAAAAGTTTCAGTAGCCTAAATAAATATTTCTGTTCAAATATTTCTATTCAATTAGTAAGAATAATCCAGATTGTAGAAGATCAGAGGCTAAATGCCTATGGGCAATCAGAGATCCATAATTAATAAATACTACTTTGCATTTTATTTCTTTACAACACCATCCTTGTATAATCAGTCAGTGGTTTAACCCCAGAAATATACTAGAATATAATCACTGAAACTTGATCTCTTGAGTATAATCGTTTTTCTATCTGTACAGGGGTCATAAATGAGAATATTTCTGGAAAGCAAACATCTTTAATAATGACCAACTTTTGGTGTGAACAAATTATTTAGGATAGTGTTAAAATTATGTGTGTGCTTTAGGATATAAGTGTCCATGAAATAAATATTTTGGTAATATTGTCTGTATAACTGATTTATATTGGTAGCTTGAAATGATACACTCTAGCTTTTCAAAATGTAGGAAACAACTGTCCAAGTTATGCATGACTGAAGATGAAGTCACAAATCAGCAAATCAATCTACTTGCTAAAAGCGAAGCATGCTCTTACAAAAAGGTGAAGAACATATTAATCAGTTTATTAAACAATATGAAAGTCTCTCTCAAAGAGAATGGTAAACTACAGTTTATTGACTTAATACTATTTTTCTCAAACTAATTACCCCGTTGGATATTTCATGTAGGTATTGACATAGTAATAAAGCATATTTGGGATGTTATAAGGGAATTGTCTTTATTGTAGAAAGCTTATAAAGAAAAAAAGCTAATAAATTAATATGGTGACGGTAGGAAATATTGATCCAAGAGATGTATTTGAGTGCTGGATTTCAGGGTGTCAAGAGGCTTAATTCTAGTTATGAAGGAGCCTCAGGGAAAACCACTGGGCCAGTCACCTACAATCCAATCTAGCCTAAACTACTTGCTTAGAATTGTATATCAGTACTGACAGTTATATGGTGTTAGTTGCTCAGTTGTGTACGACTCTTTGCAACTCTGTAGACTCCACACTCACCCCCGACTTTTCTATCCAAGGAACATTGGAGCATTCTATAGGGAATCTTCCTGCCCAGGGATGGAACACAGGTCTTCTGCATTGCAGGCAGATTCTTTACTACTGAACCACCAGGAAACCCACAGAAGGTTACCATGCTGATTAATGGATGTGAATGTTCCTAGGGTAGGATATATTCACATTAAGTTGACATATAATAGCACTGACTGAGCAAGACATTGACTGGAATTTTTTTGCACCCCACTAGCAAGAACATCAGTGGTTTAACCCCAGAAATATACTAGAATATAATCACTGAAACTTGATCTCTTGAGTATAATCGTTTTTCTATCTGTACAGGGGTCATAAATGAGAATATTTCTGGAAAGCAAACATCTTTAATAATGACCAACTTTTGGTGTGAACAAATTATTTAGGATAGTGTTAAAATTATGTGTGTGCTTTAGGATATAAGTGTCCATGAAATAAATATTTTGGTAATATTGTCTGTATAACTGATTTATATTGGTAGCTTGAAATGATACACTCTAGCTTTTCAAAATGTAGGAAACAACTGTCCAAGTTATGCATGACTGAAGATGAAGTCACAAATCAGCAAATCAATCTACTTGCTAAAAGCGAAGCATGCTCTTACAAAAAGGTGAAGAACATATTAATCAGTTTATTAAACAATATGAAAGTCTCTCTCAAAGAGAATGGTAAACTACAGTTTATTGACTTAATACTATTTTTCTCAAACTAATTACCCCGTTGGATATTTCATGTAGGTATTGACATAGTAATAAAGCATATTTGGGATGTTATAAGGGAATTGTCTTTATTGTAGAAAGCTTATAAAGAAAAAAAGCTAATAAATTAATATGGTGACGGTAGGAAATATTGATCCAAGAGATGTATTTGAGTGCTGGATTTCAGGGTGTCAAGAGGCTTAATTCTAGTTATGAAGGAGCCTCAGGGAAAACCACTGGGCCAGTCACCTACAATCCAATCTAGCCTAAACTACTTGCTTAGAATTGTATATCAGTACTGACAGTTATATGGTGTTAGTTGCTCAGTTGTGTACGACTCTTTGCAACTCTGTAGACTCCACACTCACCCCCGACTTTTCTATCCAAGGAACATTGGAGCATTCTATAGGGAATCTTCCTGCCCAGGGATGGAACACAGGTCTTCTGCATTGCAGGCAGATTCTTTACTACTGAACCACCAGGAAACCCACAGAAGGTTACCATGCTGATTAATGGATGTGAATGTTCCTAGGGTAGGATATATTCACATTAAGTTCTTATAATTGACATATAATAGCACTGACTGAGCAAGCAGACATTGACTGGAATGGCTGTGTGCCCTTACTTGTCTGAGAGTGGCCATAAAGTTTTAACCCTCTCTTTTTATTCCACAAGTCGAAGAATCTGAGTAGGTCACTTTAATGAACCCCTAATATTGGCATTTGACTTCCAGGGGGATGCTCACACCATGAGCTGGGAGTAAGCTGTGGTGTCCACTCTGCTGTACAGCTTTCCTGTTTATAAGATGAACTGTTGTACCTTTTGCCCTTATTGTTTATCTCTCAGTGTATTTTTATCGGGTGTCATCAACTTGTGATAACAATTTAGATGCATAAAGAAATAGTGACTGCTGCCCCAGAGAAAGGAAAAACCTTAGAGAGAAGACCATAAGGAAACTTTTAAGGCACCCTAACAGTTGAAGCACCTGAATTCATAAGGCAATCCAAGGCATACCATAGAGAGGAGAACGTTTTAGCAGGTAACAACAGCAGCAGTAGATATGAGCTAGAATTATTTAATAGCATGCTTTTGCCAAATGGGATTATAAATGTTTATCTGTATTAGTTAAATTAATTCTTCTGTATTAGACATACTCTCACTGACTCTCATGATCTTCGTGAGTCACATGTTTACATAATCTTCTTTACGGTGGGCAGAACCTCTGACTTACAACTAGCCAATAAAACATGGTAAGATTCAACCTTAGCAGACAGGAATAAAAGATTCTCCAGCTAACCTTGAAGAAGTGTTATCATATTATCAGAGGGCCTGTGAAAGAACACCCAGTAACTAAGAGCATTTCCAGAGTGAGAGTCTGCAAGGAAACAAGGATGTCAGTCTCACAAACCTGAGGCAGTGAATTCAACTAACCATCACAAGAGCTTTGAAGAGGGCATCAAACTCCAGAAAGGAATGGAACCAGACCAAAATCTTAATTATAGCCTATGTGATCCTGAACATAAGAATTATGTCCTGACTTCTGACTTATAGAAACTAATAAATACATTGTTTTGATCTGCTAAATTTATAATTTATTGCAAAAAATAGATAATTAATACATTTGAAAAGAATATCATGAATTCAGTATTATTATTTCAGATATCACCAAAGTGTGACTTAACTGGATAACTTCATTAGGTTTACATGGTTAGTAAGTAAGTATAGTTAGTGTAGTTTACGTAGTAAGTATGGTTTACATAGTAGGTAATTATCATAAGATCTGAGTCCAAGTAACATCTAGTACAAAGAAAAAAGTGAGAAAGTGTCTGTTATCTTGAATTAACATATAGAAAACTAGAAAATTTACTATTAAATAACCAGAACTGCTGTTAAGCTAAAAATCTATTATGTTCTCTGAATAACTGTGAATTATTCCTAATTCTTAAGAAGGATATTAAGACTAATTTTAACCATGTATATAAAATATTTTTATTTGTTTTTTCAGGTGTCATCAACTTGTGATAACAATTTAGATGCATAAAGAAATAGTGACTGCTGCCCCAGAGAAAGGAAAAACCTTAGAGAGAAGACCATAAGGAAACTTTTAAGGCACCCTAACAGTTGAAGCACCTGAATTCATAAGGCAATCCAAGGCATACCATAGAGAGGAGAACGTTTTAGCAGGTAACAACAGCAGCAGTAGATATGAGCTAGAATTATTTAATAGCATGCTTTTGCCAAATGGGATTATAAATGTTTATCTGTATTAGTTAAATTAATTCTTCTGTATTAGACATACTCTCACTGACTCTCATGATCTTCGTGAGTCACATGTTTACATAATCTTCTTTACGGTGGGCAGAACCTCTGACTT
Organism: Tragulus kanchil; assembly: GCA_022376925.1. NCBI lineage: Eukaryota > Metazoa > Chordata > Mammalia > Artiodactyla > Tragulidae > Tragulus > Tragulus kanchil. The sequence goes on along the minus strand of JAIOJX010000004.1, from coordinate 234,349,221 downwards.
ACAACTAGCCAATAAAACATGGTAAGATTCAACCTTAGCAGACAGGAATAAAAGATTCTCCAGCTAACCTTGAAGAAGTGTTATCATATTATCAGAGGGCCTGTGAAAGAACACCCAGTAACTAAGAGCATTTCCAGAGTGAGAGTCTGCAAGGAAACAAGGATGTCAGTCTCACAAACCTGAGGCAGTGAATTCAACTAACCATCACAAGAGCTTTGAAGAGGGCATCAAACTCCAGAAAGGAATGGAACCAGACCAAAATCTTAATTATAGCCTATGTGATCCTGAACATAAGAATTATGTCCTGACTTCTGACTTATAGAAACTAATAAATACATTGTTTTGATCTGCTAAATTTATAATTTATTGCAAAAAATAGATAATTAATACATTTGAAAAGAATATCATGAATTCAGTATTATTATTTCAGATATCACCAAAGTGTGACTTAACTGGATAACTTCATTAGGTTTACATGGTTAGTAAGTAAGTATAGTTAGTGTAGTTTACGTAGTAAGTATGGTTTACATAGTAGGTAATTATCATAAGATCTGAGTCCAAGTAACATCTAGTACAAAGAAAAAAGTGAGAAAGTGTCTGTTATCTTGAATTAACATATAGAAAACTAGAAAATTTACTATTAAATAACCAGAACTGCTGTTAAGCTAAAAATCTATTATGTTCTCTGAATAACTGTGAATTATTCCTAATTCTTAAGAAGGATATTAAGACTATTTTCTTATTTTTCATACACCATATGTAGTTAAAATAAGCTTTCAATTAGGTTCACCAGAAAGTATTTTTTTCTCCTTTTTCTTCTTTTTCACCTCATTGAGTCAGGAACATCTATGGGAAATTATATTTATATTTTGGCCATTGCTCATTATAACATTAAGAAACACCTTGGAAAAAGTGAAGAAATTTGCACATTAATATGGAATTTCAAGGCATCTTAATGATTGAGGGATTTCATTTCATCCCTCAGTTTCTAAATGATGGCTAAATAACACAATGTGATTTAATTTTAAGACCTATTTTGTGTGTGCTCGGCTACTCAGTTGTGTCCAACTCTGCCCACTAGGGTTTAGGTGAAGCTAACATTTTAAGATAAACACAGTAATAGTAAAATCAAATTGCTACAGATTTAAATATCCACTTAACACCTTTTGAATGCAGCTAAACTGACACTATTCTATAGTCACAAAGCTAAAATTTTTACAGGAATTCTGCATTAATTCACTATATCATTATAATTGAGATTACTGGAAGTTTTATTGAATCTGAAAGGGGAAAATTCAAAGTAAATTGTATTATTTTCTTAATAATAAACATTTGAGAGGACTGTTATCATAATACCTTGCTACTCCAAAATGAGCTACAAACTTAGAAATGAGAGGAAACAAAGAGTTAGCACATACAATCTAATTATCTCATCCTTCTGCCTCTGTGACTTCTAGTAAAAGACAAGCAGTTAATCTTACTGAGGATTCATTATATGTGATTGTATTTCTGTTGCTATATTTAAGAGTCTATTTTCTACTTTAGCTTTCTAGAATTTACTATGATATACCTAGATGTGACTTTCTTGGAGCTTCTTAAATTTCCTGGGTATTAAGGTACTGTTTGTCATTGAATTTAAAGAGTATTCAGCCATTATATCTTTTCCATTGACTGAATGTTGTGTTCCCTAAAATCTTTGCCCAAATCTTGAGAAAACTAGAAAATTTACTATTAAATAACCAGAACTGCTGTTAAGCTAAAAATCTATTATGTTCTCTGAATAACTGTGAATTATTCCTAATTCTTAAGAAGGATATTAAGACTATTTTCTTATTTTTCATACACCATATGTAGTTAAAATAAGCTTTCAATTAGGTTCACCAGAAAGTATTTTTTTCTCCTTTTTCTTCTTTTTCACCTCATTGAGTCAGGAACATCTATGGGAAATTATATTTATATTTTGGCCATTGCTCATTATAACATTAAGAAACACCTTGGAAAAAGTGAAGAAATTTGCACATTAATATGGAATTTCAAGGCATCTTAATGATTGAGGGATTTCATTTCATCCCTCAGTTTCTAAATGATGGCTAAATAACACAATGTGATTTAATTTTAAGACCTATTTTGTGTGTGCTCGGCTACTCAGTTGTGTCCAACTCTGCCCACTAGGGTTTAGGTGAAGCTAACATTTTAAGATAAACACAGTAATAGTAAAATCAAATTGCTACAGATTTAAATATCCACTTAACACCTTTTGAATGCAGCTAAACTGACACTATTCTATAGTCACAAAGCTAAAATTTTTACAGGAATTCTGCATTAATTCACTATATCATTATAATTGAGATTACTGGAAGTTTTATTGAATCTGAAAGGGGAAAATTCAAAGTAAATTGTATTATTTTCTTAATAATAAACATTTGAGAGGACTGTTATCATAATACCTTGCTACTCCAAAATGAGCTACAAACTTAGAAATGAGAGGAAACAAAGAGTTAGCACATACAATCTAATTATCTCATCCTTCTGCCTCTGTGACTTCTAGTAAAAGACAAGCAGTTAATCTTACTGAGGATTCATTATATGTGATTGTATTTCTGTTGCTATATTTAAGAGTCTATTTTCTACTTTAGCTTTCTAGAATTTACTATGATATACCTAGATGTGACTTTCTTGGAGCTTCTTAAATTTCCTGGGTATTAAGGTACTGTTTGTCATTGAATTTAAAGAGTATTCAGCCATTATATCTTTTCCATTGACTGAATGTTGTGTTCCCTAAAATTCATGTGTTGAAACCTAATCCCCAGTCTGATGTTATTTTGAAATGAGGCCTTTGGAAGGTGATTAAATATGAGGGCAGAGCCCTCATGAGTAGGGTTAGTGCCTTTATAAGAGATCCATGTTAGCACACTTTGCCCCTTCTACCATTTGAGGATACAGTGAGAGATGGCTGTCTACCAGCTAAGAAAGAAAGATTCTCACCAGACATAGAATCCCCCAATTTCTTCATCTTGAACATTTCAGCCTCCAGAACTATGAGAAAATAAATTTCGGTTGCATATAAGCGACCAAGTCTAGACTATTTGGTTATAACAGCCCAGAGTCAGACAGTCTTCAAATATTTTAATTTTTTCTTTCTCTCCTCTCCCTTGTGGACTCCCATTATGTCTATATTGATATGCTTATAGAGTCCTACAGGTTTCATGGTCTGTTCATTTATCTCTGTTGCTCTTTTTTTTATACTTGTTCCTCAGCCTGAATTTTATCAGTTGGCCTATTATCAAGTTTGTTGAGTTATTTTTTTTCCTGCCAGCTCATGTCTATACTTGAACTCCTCTCCTGAGCTTTATAAAAAATTCTATAATATTGCTTCTTATTCCAAAATTGTTAACTAATTTATTTTTATAATTTCTGTCTTTATTGGTATTCTTTGTTTCAGTATTGTTTTTGTACATTCTTTTCATTTTTTTAGACATGATCTCCTTTCATTCTTAGAACATATAATACATATAATCATTTAAAAAATTAATCCAACATATTTGCTTCTCTAGGTACAGCTTCTATAGAGTGTTTTTCTTTTTTTCACTATATATTGATCATATTTTCTTCTTTCTATGTTTATCTAATAACTTTTCCTATTGCTCAAAGCTGAAACTTTAAAGAGTAAAATGTGGTAATTCTGGAACTTTACACATTCTTCCCACCTCCCTTCTTCCCAGTCAATGTACTTATTAGTGCTATTCTTTTCTTTTTGTATTTTTTTTTTCCTGTGTAGTGCTGCTATTTCATTATTTAGTGACTTTTCTGGTGTAAATTTTTTTTAACTTGTATTTATTTGTTGCCTGTGACTACAAAAGTCTTGAACTTGATTATCCCTAATGATCAGGTAATTATTTTTCAGAGATTTTATGAAATGCCTTAAACCAAAGGATTTACTGTCTTCTCTCTGTGGATTCCTACCTTGATCTTCTCATATTTAAGGAAAATCCCAGGTTGGGCTTCATTTCCCTTTACTCATATTAGGGCATGGATACTTTCTCAGTGTAGTAAGATATGGGCACTCATATGGTTCAATTCTTTAATTTTTCCTTTTTCAGAGATCAGGACAAGGCCTGTACAAGCTACTGTCCCAGTATCTAAGAATCATTGCTTCAAGTATTTTAACCGTATATTTATTTGTCTCAAATAGGAGGATAAATCTAGTTTGTATTGATACCATTTTGACCAAAACAAACATCTCTTCCCTGCAGATACATTTTTATCTATTTTTTATCCTTTTAAAGTATTTTTAATATCTATGAGGTATCTAAAAACTTGTTGCAGCTTCCCAGGTGACACTAGTGTTAAAAAGTCTGCCTGCAAGTGCAGAAGAGGTAAATGATGTGGGTTCAATTCCTGGGTAGGGAAGATCTCTGGAGGAAGGCATAGAAATCTGCTCCAGTATTCTTGCTTATAGAATCCCGTGTACAGAGGAGCCTGTGGGCCCCAGTTCATAGGGTTGCAAAGAGTCGGACATAACTGAAGCAACTTAACACAATAAAAGCTTCTTATTTAATATAGAAAATTGTTGGGTACTATAGAAATTATGGGGCTTCCCTCGTGGCTCAGATGGTAAAGAATCCACCTTCAGTTAACCTGGGTTCAACTCATGTGCTGAAAAGATCCCCTGGAGAAGGGAAAGGCTACCACTTCAGTATTCTTGCCTAGAGGATTCCATGACTCATCCATGAGTCACAAAGAGTTGGAGACAACTGAGAGACTTTCACTTTCTTTCTTTCAAAGAAATTATCTTTCTCAGATTTACCGTTGGGTGTTAACCAATGAAGCCAATCTGTTCCATTCCATGAGGAGAAGCAGGTTCTTTAGGTTAAATGACTATTAAACATTTTAAAATATAATCCATTAGTATAGTTATTTAATCAATGAATTGTTTTCTTATTTGCTAAAATTATTATTTTCTGCTGAATTATATTTTCTCCAGTGATATATTGTGAAGAGTTGAGCATAACATTATATGTTCTTGAGACATAAGCCAGAAGTGAAAGACTAGTGTCCATCTGCTGGTCTTCTAAAAACATCTATTTCTCTGCCTGAATGTTTTGTAGTATCAAAAAATTGATAGATGTGTATATGCCATGTTTACTTTTGTCTCCCTGGATTTTTGTGTGTCCAAAGGTTGCGACAAACATTCTGAGAGAAAACTGTTTTCATTGAACTTGAGGGAGGGAAAAAACAAGCCTGGTCAACTTTTTAAACCATTTCACACAAACAGTATGAAGCATACAGGAATAAATGAGTCACTGTTTAGTGTAAAACTCTGATTTCTTAATAGGATTTTTACTGTTTTTATTATTCTAACTGAAATAGTACATTTTCTGATCACCAGACAATAATTGATATATGAACTAAGTTTCTGAAATTTCCACACATAAATGAAAAGCTGTTCTTCTCCACCCCCCGACCTCATTGTGGCAAGGATTTTTATTCAATATTATTTATGCTTATAGATGTTTATTAGTATTTATGGTACTATTAGTTTTATTAAAAGTTTTATTATAAGAAATATTCTAGTCAATTATGGATTTTGCTAAATCAGAGTCATTCTTTTGCAAGATATGCAAGTCATTCCTTTTTGCAGATATCTACTCAAAAATCCCAAATTTATTTAATATAGAAAATTGTTGGGTACTATAGAAATTATGGGGCTTCCCTCGTGGCTCAGATGGTAAAGAATCCACCTTCAGTTAACCTGGGTTCAACTCATGTGCTGAAAAGATCCCCTGGAGAAGGGAAAGGCTACCACTTCAGTATTCTTGCCTAGAGGATTCCATGACTCATCCATGAGTCACAAAGAGTTGGAGACAACTGAGAGACTTTCACTTTCTTTCTTTCAAAGAAATTATCTTTCTCAGATTTACCGTTGGGTGTTAACCAATGAAGCCAATCTGTTCCATTCCATGAGGAGAAGCAGGTTCTTTAGGTTAAATGACTATTAAACATTTTAAAATATAATCCATTAGTATAGTTATTTAATCAATGAATTGTTTTCTTATTTGCTAAAATTATTATTTTCTGCTGAATTATATTTTCTCCAGTGATATATTGTGAAGAGTTGAGCATAACATTATATGTTCTTGAGACATAAGCCAGAAGTGAAAGACTAGTGTCCATCTGCTGGTCTTCTAAAAACATCTATTTCTCTGCCTGAATGTTTTGTAGTATCAAAAAATTGATAGATGTGTATATGCCATGTTTACTTTTGTCTCCCTGGATTTTTGTGTGTCCAAAGGTTGCGACAAACATTCTGAGAGAAAACTGTTTTCATTGAACTTGAGGGAGGGAAAAAACAAGCCTGGTCAACTTTTTAAACCATTTCACACAAACAGTATGAAGCATACAGGAATAAATGAGTCACTGTTTAGTGTAAAACTCTGATTTCTTAATAGGATTTTTACTGTTTTTATTATTCTAACTGAAATAGTACATTTTCTGATCACCAGACAATAATTGATATATGAACTAAGTTTCTGAAATTTCCACACATAAATGAAAAGCTGTTCTTCTCCACCCCCCGACCTCATTGTGGCAAGGATTTTTATTCAATATTATTTATGCTTATAGATGTTTATTAGTATTTATGGTACTATTAGTTTTATTAAAAGTTTTATTATAAGAAATATTCTAGTCAATTATGGATTTTGCTAAATCAGAGTCATTCTTTTGCAAGATATGCAAGTCATTCCTTTTTGCAGATATCTACTCAAAAATCCCAAATTTAAATGAAAGATAGCAATTTGTTTTCAGTTACAGCAGGAGTTCTTCAGACTAGAGGAAGAAATTATGTCAAGCACTTAAGGCTCCCAATCTGGTAGTAACTAACACTGATATTGTAAATTCTATGAAATCATTGCTCTAATCTTCTATGAATACTAGTTTCACTACTTAAAATAGTCAACTTATTTGTTCCAAATCAGGTTAGTTTATTGATCATCCCTCCAACACTCAAAAATATCAAGCTGATTTCCTCTTAAAAATGCAAAGCTGGGCTTTTCAGGAAAACATGAAACAAAATGAGCAATTGAGCTTTAGTGCTGTTTTTCCACTGTTAGTTCTCATTATCACTTCAAGGAAATGGTGCAAGACGATAGTTTTCAGTGGAATTTGTTCAAAACGAGAGTTAGAAAAAGGAAGTGTTTTTGTGGGCTTAATTATATTAGTCTATTGACATTTTTATAAATGTTGCACATTATTACTACTATTATTGTATTTAAATAATTATTTGACAAATTACATACATTTTAATGTGGTAAAACAGAAATAATTTTAGATGTCCTTCTTTTTTTTTTTTTTATTATTCTCTTTTACTTTGATTCCATCTTAGAGTCTGCTCACCAGAACAGCACGATTTTAAGTCTGCTATGGAAGATGTGACCCACTGATTACCAAATGGCCTAATGTAATGACTCGTTGGAATTATTTGTTAGGATTTAGAAACAGAAAATATATCCTGCATTTAACAGTCCCATCTAGGGCTTCCCTGGTGGTCCAGTGGGTATGGACACTGCCTTGCAGTGCAAGGGGCACCAGTTCGATCCCAGGCCTGGGAAGATCCCATGTGCCACGAAACAGCTGGACCGATGTGTCAAATCACCGAGCCGGAGCTCTGGAACACATGAGCCCAGAGCCGGTGCTCTGTGACAACAGAGGCCACTGCGATGGGAGGCCCACACGGGCCAAAGAACAAAGATGGATAAAAATAGATAAATGAAAGACCAATAGAAGTGTCCCGCCCACCCCACTCCCTCCCCAACCAGCACCCCCCCAACAAAAAATATATATATATTAAAAAAAAAAAAAAAGCAATTCCATCTAGATTTTGCATCATGGGAAATGTAAATCTTTGATCTAATTATGCTTCTGTTTCTATTAGGAAGTTAAAAGCTTAATTCACAGTTGACTTTTAGCAATGTCGAGGATGAAGTGACAAATGATTTTGGCACTTAAATCAACTTGATTTCTATTCATTATTATACCCATTTATAATCCCTTTGCAGTTCCTTCATGTGCCTTTTTATGCAGCATTGCTATATGTCTTTCACTTTCCCTGGTGACTTAGAAGGTAAAGAATCTGCCTGCAATACAGGAGACCCTAGTTTAATCCCTTGGTGAACAGAATGGCTACCCATTCCAGTATTCTTGCCTGAGATATCCCATGAACAGTGGATCCTGCTGGGCTACAGTTCATGTTGTCGCAAAAGAGCTGGGCACAAATTAGTGACTAAGCAACAAATACGTTTTAAATTTCTTTTTTCAATTGATCCTTAGTTTTTTACTTTGTTAGAGTACATATCTAAAATAGTGTGAGTTTACTTTATATCTTTCATTTTATATACATACACACATACAAGGCTGTATAATACCCACTTAAACTAGAATGCATATTTTTTATTCTATTAAAAGTTATATAAAATATTTTATTGGCTGATTTCCTTTGTAAGGTGCTTCTAGTTGCAATATTTGTAGGCTATCTCAAATATTCTTAGTCAAAATGTTGAAAAGTTTTTAATGTTTGAAAAAAAACAGTATCCTGCATTTAACAGTCCCATCTAGGGCTTCCCTGGTGGTCCAGTGGGTATGGACACTGCCTTGCAGTGCAAGGGGCACCAGTTCGATCCCAGGCCTGGGAAGATCCCATGTGCCACGAAACAGCTGGACCGATGTGTCAAATCACCGAGCCGGAGCTCTGGAACACATGAGCCCAGAGCCGGTGCTCTGTGACAACAGAGGCCACTGCGATGGGAGGCCCACACGGGCCAAAGAACAAAGATGGATAAAAATAGATAAATGAAAGACCAATAGAAGTGTCCCGCCCACCCCACTCCCTCCCCAACCAGCACCCCCCCAACAAAAAATATATATATATTAAAAAAAAAAAAAAAGCAATTCCATCTAGATTTTGCATCATGGGAAATGTAAATCTTTGATCTAATTATGCTTCTGTTTCTATTAGGAAGTTAAAAGCTTAATTCACAGTTGACTTTTAGCAATGTCGAGGATGAAGTGACAAATGATTTTGGCACTTAAATCAACTTGATTTCTATTCATTATTATACCCATTTATAATCCCTTTGCAGTTCCTTCATGTGCCTTTTTATGCAGCATTGCTATATGTCTTTCACTTTCCCTGGTGACTTAGAAGGTAAAGAATCTGCCTGCAATACAGGAGACCCTAGTTTAATCCCTTGGTGAACAGAATGGCTACCCATTCCAGTATTCTTGCCTGAGATATCCCATGAACAGTGGATCCTGCTGGGCTACAGTTCATGTTGTCGCAAAAGAGCTGGGCACAAATTAGTGACTAAGCAACAAATACGTTTTAAATTTCTTTTTTCAATTGATCCTTAGTTTTTTACTTTGTTAGAGTACATATCTAAAATAGTGTGAGTTTACTTTATATCTTTCATTTTATATACATACACACATACAAGGCTGTATAATACCCACTTAAACTAGAATGCATATTTTTTATTCTATTAAAAGTTATATAAAATATTTTATTGGCTGATTTCCTTTGTAAGGTGCTTCTAGTTGCAATATTTGTAGGCTATCTCAAATATTCTTAGTCAAAATGTTGAAAAAGTTTTTTAAGTACACAGTTTAAAAAGTCATATTTCAAAACTATTCTTTTTGACAACTGTGAAATAACAATGTAATTGCATCACAGCTGTGAAATACAAGGTTTTCTTGCTTGTAGAAAGTGGGTATTTTGCCATATCTGACATGTATCCATCAGCTTTGCAGCATCTCATATTTCCTGATTAATTAAGTTCCACTATTGACCATGTCAGACTCACTGACACCTTATCCAAAAATTGAGATAAGCAGATTAAATACATAAAATAAAAGTAGGTGGTTTGAAAAATAAAAATATAATTTCTTTTATGAGTGTACATTTGAGATATGATATGTAGGTAATATACATTAAGTAACTTTAATTTTTCATCAACAATTGTAATAACAGGGATTTCATATGAATTTGTAGAATCTTCCTCAAATATTAGTTTAAAAGCATTCAGTTATCCCTAAGTGACTCTTTTAATTTAGAAATATTATTGTGGAAGTTCACATTATTAATATATATCAATTACAGGGAAAAAGATGATATAATTAATCCTTTTACAGAAAAATGAAGTTCAGTTACAAATCATGCAGTAATGTTTGGTCATGTTATCATGAAGGGATTGTAAATGGATTGACTCATAAAATCTAATTCATTTGATAAGCACTTTAGATGAAAAAAAGAATATTAGTTACAGCAGGCTTTGTAGTTACATAAGAGCTTTGTAGAATCGTAACACAATAAGAGACACTGATTTTTGTGAGCAGAATTTCTTTTATGATTTAACTTTTCTTTCTCCCAAAAAGCTTTTATTTTTTCTGATATAGCACATCTACATTTTGATTGGCTCTTCTTTAGTACATTTGATTCAGTTGTCTTTAGAGCATAAGAATAAGTCTTTGTTCTTCACCTCAAAATAAGATAAATATACAGCAGGCATTTATGGAGCATGAAGACAAAGAAAATGGGTAGTCAACTAGGATAAATGATAGCTAAACTAAGGGTTTGAGTATGTGTGTGACTTAACCAGGTTAGGAAGATGGAGGCTAATGAGAACATTCTGTTCTTGGAGAGTAACAAAGTACCTCCATGAAGTGTAGTAAAGCCCTCAGGTAACTGCAAGCTCTTCAGTACTACTTTGGGATAAAATATGAGATACGAGATAGTAAATCAGGTTAACTGAAGAAGGAGATAAAGTATTTATGATGAAATGTTTAGAAGTTTGAAAATTGTATCCATCAGCTTTGCAGCATCTCATATTTCCTGATTAATTAAGTTCCACTATTGACCATGTCAGACTCACTGACACCTTATCCAAAAATTGAGATAAGCAGATTAAATACATAAAATAAAAGTAGGTGGTTTGAAAAATAAAAATATAATTTCTTTTATGAGTGTACATTTGAGATATGATATGTAGGTAATATACATTAAGTAACTTTAATTTTTCATCAACAATTGTAATAACAGGGATTTCATATGAATTTGTAGAATCTTCCTCAAATATTAGTTTAAAAGCATTCAGTTATCCCTAAGTGACTCTTTTAATTTAGAAATATTATTGTGGAAGTTCACATTATTAATATATATCAATTACAGGGAAAAAGATGATATAATTAATCCTTTTACAGAAAAATGAAGTTCAGTTACAAATCATGCAGTAATGTTTGGTCATGTTATCATGAAGGGATTGTAAATGGATTGACTCATAAAATCTAATTCATTTGATAAGCACTTTAGATGAAAAAAAGAATATTAGTTACAGCAGGCTTTGTAGTTACATAAGAGCTTTGTAGAATCGTAACACAATAAGAGACACTGATTTTTGTGAGCAGAATTTCTTTTATGATTTAACTTTTCTTTCTCCCAAAAAGCTTTTATTTTTTCTGATATAGCACATCTACATTTTGATTGGCTCTTCTTTAGTACATTTGATTCAGTTGTCTTTAGAGCATAAGAATAAGTCTTTGTTCTTCACCTCAAAATAAGATAAATATACAGCAGGCATTTATGGAGCATGAAGACAAAGAAAATGGGTAGTCAACTAGGATAAATGATAGCTAAACTAAGGGTTTGAGTATGTGTGTGACTTAACCAGGTTAGGAAGATGGAGGCTAATGAGAACATTCTGTTCTTGGAGAGTAACAAGAAGTACCTCCATGAAGTGTAGTAAAGCCCTCAGGTAACTGCAAGCTCTTCAGTACTACTTTGGGATAAAATATGAGATACGAGATAGTAAATCAGGTTAACTGAAGAAGGAGATAAAGTATTTATGATGAAATGTTTAGAAGTTTGAAATGATCCTGAAGCCAAAAGTCCCTAAAACTTAACAGATCCTCCAAGTTGCTGAAGATCATTAAACTAATAATAATGGTATTTTTCCTGACAATTTCCCACCTAAGTCCAAAACAGCAAATTAATTTCTTTAAGATTAAAAATTTTTATGTATGTACAAAACTGTCATAGTAATGCATAAAGAATTTAAAATATTGAATTCTGATAACTGAAGAGTTAATATGATCATTAAAAATTAATTGAAAATACTATATATATGATTCTGCAATATAAAATGTACACTTAAAGTAGTACCATCAATACAATATAATAATAAATAAATATACTGAGAGGATTCAGGAAATGAAATTGAAAAAGTGATTTCTTATACTGAATAATTGTTCAATGAGATTAATAGGGGGAAAATGTAATAGATATAAGCAAGGAATGTTGACCCAGTCAGTGGATGAGTTGCTGAAGGTGACATGCAGAGAAGGTGGGTGATGAAGGGGAAACTTGAGGCAAGTGTCAGACGAAGAACTGACATGGTTTCCCTGTGGTTTTCCTATGTGCACTACTAGTAAAGGATACCAGAACAGTAGACTTCATGCTGCTTCAAACCTATGAATATGCTCAGAAAAAGTGCTAACAAATCAGACTCAGCCATGTCTGACGCATATATAATGCCTCCAACAGAAAATCTCAGCTCTGTATCTCCTCTTTCCATAAGTTGTCCAAGGTTTTCTAAGTCGGAAGCTCTTTCTGCTCAGTCTTCTTCCTTTCCTTCCTCCTCCTCATTGCACATATCAGACCTGCATTCTGGTCCAAAGGTAGCAGCCACCTAAGTCTACTTCCCCGTTTCTTGACTTTCATGGGTGTTTCATTAAATTAAGTCTGTTGTCCTTTTAATTTTTGCCTTGTGAATTCTTCCTGAAAAATCTGGCCTATCGTTGTAAGAGACATCATACAATATTTAAAAGAGGATTTTTTAAATGATTTAGCTGATGCAGTAAAGCCCTCAGGTAACTGCAAGCTCTTCAGTACTACTTTGGGATAAAATATGAGATACGAGATAGTAAATCAGGTTAACTGAAGAAGGAGATAAAGTATTTATGATGAAATGTTTAGAAGTTTGAAATGATCCTGAAGCCAAAAGTCCCTAAAACTTAACAGATCCTCCAAGTTGCTGAAGATCATTAAACTAATAATAATGGTATTTTTCCTGACAATTTCCCACCTAAGTCCAAAACAGCAAATTAATTTCTTTAAGATTAAAAATTTTTATGTATGTACAAAACTGTCATAGTAATGCATAAAGAATTTAAAATATTGAATTCTGATAACTGAAGAGTTAATATGATCATTAAAAATTAATTGAAAATACTATATATATGATTCTGCAATATAAAATGTACACTTAAAGTAGTACCATCAATACAATATAATAATAAATAAATATACTGAGAGGATTCAGGAAATGAAATTGAAAAAGTGATTTCTTATACTGAATAATTGTTCAATGAGATTAATAGGGGGAAAATGTAATAGATATAAGCAAGGAATGTTGACCCAGTCAGTGGATGAGTTGCTGAAGGTGACATGCAGAGAAGGTGGGTGATGAAGGGGAAACTTGAGGCAAGTGTCAGACGAAGAACTGACATGGTTTCCCTGTGGTTTTCCTATGTGCACTACTAGTAAAGGATACCAGAACAGTAGACTTCATGCTGCTTCAAACCTATGAATATGCTCAGAAAAAGTGCTAACAAATCAGACTCAGCCATGTCTGACGCATATATAATGCCTCCAACAGAAAATCTCAGCTCTGTATCTCCTCTTTCCATAAGTTGTCCAAGGTTTTCTAAGTCGGAAGCTCTTTCTGCTCAGTCTTCTTCCTTTCCTTCCTCCTCCTCATTGCACATATCAGACCTGCATTCTGGTCCAAAGGTAGCAGCCACCTAAGTCTACTTCCCCGTTTCTTGACTTTCATGGGTGTTTCATTAAATTAAGTCTGTTGTCCTTTTAATTTTTGCCTTGTGAATTCTTCCTGAAAAATCTGGCCTATCGTTGTAAGAGACATCATACAATATTTAAAAGAGGATTTTTTAAATGATTTAGCTGATGCAGTTAAGGATATTGTTTAGCATTCTGTTTGTATGAGAGTTTCCCTGGTGGCTCAAGGTAAAGAATCTGCCTACATTGTGGCTTCCCAGGTGAGAATACTGGTAAAGAACCTGCCTGCCAGTGCAGGAGACATAAGCGATACAGATTCAATCCCTGGGAAGTGAAAATTCCATGGAGCTGGGCATGGTAACCCACCCCAGTTTCTTGCCTGGAGAACCCCAGTGGACAGAGTAGTCTGGTGGATTGCAGTGAAAAGGGTCACACAGAGTTGGACATGATTGAAGCAAATTAGCATGCATGCACATATGCATGCTATGTATGCATGTATGTATGTACATACGTATGTATGTATGTATGACCCATATATTCCTTCAAAATAAATATATGACACCTGTGGTTTGACTATGTGCCTCTTAAAATTGTCATCAACTCCATCTTCTTCAAATAAGGATCACATACTCTCCTGAACAAGTGGGGTTATTAATTCTCCTGCATGAGATTTCAAGAGCTCTCTATCATCCTTTTCATCAACTTCAAGTTAACATCTGTCTTCAGGAACAATAATTTTCACTCTATCCTTAACCATGTTTATAAAATCTTTAAATTCAAACACAGATTGTGGAGTTTCTTAATATATCTCTTGGTATTGATGTAGAAAAAGTTATTACCATATCTGGTCAGTAAATTGAAAAGCTTTTATGTGTGAAAATTTTCCTAAATATTTTAGTAAATCTTCTTGTTTGACATCTGTTCCCTGGACCATGTTCCGTATAAATTATTGAGAATAATATGTTTTGATGATTCTGATAACCTCATGGATAATAAACTTATGGTCCATGGGTTATATAATTTCATATTTGGAGGGGATAAAGTTATGAAGATGGCAGCACTACATTCAACATGCCTGGATTAAGGTTAAGAAAGCAAAAGTTTGGGGGCCCTGTGATTTCCCTGGTGGTACAATGGTTAAGAATCTGCCTTGCAATGCATGGGACTTGGGTTCGATCCCTGGTTGGGGAATTATGATCCCATATGCCATGAAGCAGCTAAGCCCACAGACCACACCTAGAGAGTCTGTGTACCATAACTAAGACCTGAAGGCCAAATAAATAAATATTAAAAAAATTAACAAAAAATGGCCTTGTTTGTAAGATTTTTTAAAATTAAAGATCAGAGGTAAGACTGTACATAATTCACAAACACTACCTTTAAGGAGGCATTGAGACATAAGCGATACAGATTCAATCCCTGGGAAGTGAAAATTCCATGGAGCTGGGCATGGTAACCCACCCCAGTTTCTTGCCTGGAGAACCCCAGTGGACAGAGTAGTCTGGTGGATTGCAGTGAAAAGGGTCACACAGAGTTGGACATGATTGAAGCAAATTAGCATGCATGCACATATGCATGCTATGTATGCATGTATGTATGTACATACGTATGTATGTATGTATGACCCATATATTCCTTCAAAATAAATATATGACACCTGTGGTTTGACTATGTGCCTCTTAAAATTGTCATCAACTCCATCTTCTTCAAATAAGGATCACATACTCTCCTGAACAAGTGGGGTTATTAATTCTCCTGCATGAGATTTCAAGAGCTCTCTATCATCCTTTTCATCAACTTCAAGTTAACATCTGTCTTCAGGAACAATAATTTTCACTCTATCCTTAACCATGTTTATAAAATCTTTAAATTCAAACACAGATTGTGGAGTTTCTTAATATATCTCTTGGTATTGATGTAGAAAAAGTTATTACCATATCTGGTCAGTAAATTGAAAAGCTTTTATGTGTGAAAATTTTCCTAAATATTTTAGTAAATCTTCTTGTTTGACATCTGTTCCCTGGACCATGTTCCGTATAAATTATTGAGAATAATATGTTTTGATGATTCTGATAACCTCATGGATAATAAACTTATGGTCCATGGGTTATATAATTTCATATTTGGAGGGGATAAAGTTATGAAGATGGCAGCACTACATTCAACATGCCTGGATTAAGGTTAAGAAAGCAAAAGTTTGGGGGCCCTGTGATTTCCCTGGTGGTACAATGGTTAAGAATCTGCCTTGCAATGCATGGGACTTGGGTTCGATCCCTGGTTGGGGAATTATGATCCCATATGCCATGAAGCAGCTAAGCCCACAGACCACACCTAGAGAGTCTGTGTACCATAACTAAGACCTGAAGGCCAAATAAATAAATATTAAAAAAATTAACAAAAAATGGCCTTGTTTGTAAGATTTTTTAAAATTAAAGATCAGAGGTAAGACTGTACATAATTCACAAACACTACCTTATCAAGGAGGCATTGAGAATTTATAGACACTTCCAGATTTTCATTTGGTCATTCCTTTGAATAAATGCATTTTTCAGAATACATCATAGACTTTAGTTTAACATAGTATTATTAGCACAAGTACCTGGATAAGTAGGTTCAGTCAACTAGAAGACTTCATAACTATATGAAGATGATTATCTTTTCCTGAAAGATAAACCTACCAGAGAATACTACTTCAAAAACAATTCTCTCATCAACAGCAACATTTTTGTTCATTTTGATTACTTTTTTAATAATTAGGGCAGGGAAACAGCATTTCTTCACAGAAAGCTAGTGTTAGCTCCACTGTTATGTTGATGATATAAACTGTCTTAGCCTGTTCAGGCTGCTGTAACACAATATCATAGACAGGATGAGTTAAACAAAAGTCATTTGTTTCTTACAATTTTGGATGATAGACGCAAGATCAAAATGTGCCAGCTGATTTGGCTTTTGGTGATGGACCTTCTTGCTGACTTACAGATTTCACATGACCTGCTTTTTATACACAAAGAGAGGGAGACAGAGTTCTGATTGTTCATCCTCTTCTTTATAAGGACACTAATCCTATTAGGAAGGCACCACCCTTGTGTTCTGATCTAAACCTAATTACCTCCCAAAATGGTCACATTTGGACCTAAGCCTCCAATATATCAAATTTGAGGAGAAACAAAGAGTCTATCCATAACATGAGCATAACTTGAATCTTGATTCTGTGAAACTTCTCAGACTTGCTTTGAAAGGCAACATTTTTGCCAACTCATTTTCCTCTGACATTTCCTTCATCTTGAATTTCCCTGACCTTGTTATTATCTTCTGAATCAACAGTGGTAAAGAATATGAAGTCTTGAGTAAGCTATCAATTTTCCTAATTATTTTGCATGCTTTTCAAATTAAGGATACTATATTCTTACCTCCTCATATGTGTGAATGCTAATTCAAATTGAGGTGTATTTTTTACAATTTCTTTGCCATTTGAATTAAATAATTCAAAAATGGCCTTGTTTGTAAGATTTTTAAAATTAAAGATCAGAGGTAAGACTGTACATAATTCACAAACACTACCTTATCAAGGAGGCATTGAGAATTTATAGACACTTCCAGATTTTCATTTGGTCATTCCTTTGAATAAATGCATTTTTCAGAATACATCATAGACTTTAGTTTAACATAGTATTATTAGCACAAGTACCTGGATAAGTAGGTTCAGTCAACTAGAAGACTTCATAACTATATGAAGATGATTATCTTTTCCTGAAAGATAAACCTACCAGAGAATACTACTTCAAAAACAATTCTCTCATCAACAGCAACATTTTTGTTCATTTTGATTACTTTTTTAATAATTAGGGCAGGGAAACAGCATTTCTTCACAGAAAGCTAGTGTTAGCTCCACTGTTATGTTGATGATATAAACTGTCTTAGCCTGTTCAGGCTGCTGTAACACAATATCATAGACAGGATGAGTTAAACAAAAGTCATTTGTTTCTTACAATTTTGGATGATAGACGCAAGATCAAAATGTGCCAGCTGATTTGGCTTTTGGTGATGGACCTTCTTGCTGACTTACAGATTTCACATGACCTGCTTTTTATACACAAAGAGAGGGAGACAGAGTTCTGATTGTTCATCCTCTTCTTTATAAGGACACTAATCCTATTAGGAAGGCACCACCCTTGTGTTCTGATCTAAACCTAATTACCTCCCAAAATGGTCACATTTGGACCTAAGCCTCCAATATATCAAATTTGAGGAGAAACAAAGAGTCTATCCATAACATGAGCATAACTTGAATCTTGATTCTGTGAAACTTCTCAGACTTGCTTTGAAAGGCAACATTTTTGCCAACTCATTTTCCTCTGACATTTCCTTCATCTTGAATTTCCCTGACCTTGTTATTATCTTCTGAATCAACAGTGGTAAAGAATATGAAGTCTTGAGTAAGCTATCAATTTTCCTAATTATTTTGCATGCTTTTCAAATTAAGGATACTATATTCTTACCTCCTCATATGTGTGAATGCTAATTCAAATTGAGGTGTATTATTTTATTATTATAATTATGGTGTACACTCTCTACTGTGCTCTTTAACATGTACACAATTTCTTTGCCATGTTGTTCTTTGTAGAACACTTCTTACCTTTCTCACTTGCTTTACTTTCATTTTCACATTTTTCTTCATAACCTTTACAACTGTTTTATGATTCACTGTACAATAACAAAAGCTAAAAATAGAAGACACTGTGGAAAAGTATTTGAGACAAGTGCAGAAAGCCTGGGGACTTCTCATACCAATGATAGCATTGTGATACCTTTCTTACTGCTTTCAACATAAGAACAATTAAAGCACATTTCCAATAGTCCACATAATGCTGAAATTCTTCCAATTGTACTGAGAATGTAACTCAAATTGGTTTACTTTTTCCACAAATTGTTTCATTTAAAAGATTGCACTAAATTTGGTGGAAGGAAAAATTTTTCCACCATAAAGTTTACCAAGAGTTTTGAGCAAGCACATTTCACTAGTTTCAAAGATTACATCTTACTTACCATTTTGATTTTTCTTGCATTAATAGATCTTTTAATAAAACCCCTTACCTTACTCACCTCCTATGCATCTCTTTCAATTCTTGATTTTTATCATATGACATGATACAATATAATCTGTATGTTATTACAATGATAAACACATGTCGATATACATTTGTCGAAACTCTGAATATACAAGGGGAGTGAAAATACTGGCTAAAACTCATGATTCAAAAAACTAAGATCAAGGCATCCACTCCCATTACTTCATGGCCAATAAAAGAGTGGAAAGTAGCAGCAGTGACAGATTTAATTTTCTTGGGCTCCATATTCACTGCACACAGTGACTGCACCCATTAAATTAAATTTTAGGAAAGCTATGACAAGCCTTCTCAGACTTGCTTTGAAAGGCAACATTTTTGCCAACTCATTTTCCTCTGACATTTCCTTCATCTTGAATTTCCCTGACCTTGTTATTATCTTCTGAATCAACAGTGGTAAAGAATATGAAGTCTTGAGTAAGCTATCAATTTTCCTAATTATTTTGCATGCTTTTCAAATTAAGGATACTATATTCTTACCTCCTCATATGTGTGAATGCTAATTCAAATTGAGGTGTATTATTTTATTATTATAATTATGGTGTACACTCTCTACTGTGCTCTTTAACATGTACACAATTTCTTTGCCATGTTGTTCTTTGTAGAACACTTCTTACCTTTCTCACTTGCTTTACTTTCATTTTCACATTTTTCTTCATAACCTTTACAACTGTTTTATGATTCACTGTACAATAACAAAAGCTAAAAATAGAAGACACTGTGGAAAAGTATTTGAGACAAGTGCAGAAAGCCTGGGGACTTCTCATACCAATGATAGCATTGTGATACCTTTCTTACTGCTTTCAACATAAGAACAATTAAAGCACATTTCCAATAGTCCACATAATGCTGAAATTCTTCCAATTGTACTGAGAATGTAACTCAAATTGGTTTACTTTTTCCACAAATTGTTTCATTTAAAAGATTGCACTAAATTTGGTGGAAGGAAAAATTTTTCCACCATAAAGTTTACCAAGAGTTTTGAGCAAGCACATTTCACTAGTTTCAAAGATTACATCTTACTTACCATTTTGATTTTTCTTGCATTAATAGATCTTTTAATAAAACCCCTTACCTTACTCACCTCCTATGCATCTCTTTCAATTCTTGATTTTTATCATATGACATGATACAATATAATCTGTATGTTATTACAATGATAAACACATGTCGATATACATTTGTCGAAACTCTGAATATACAAGGGGAGTGAAAATACTGGCTAAAACTCATGATTCAAAAAACTAAGATCAAGGCATCCACTCCCATTACTTCATGGCCAATAAAAGAGTGGAAAGTAGCAGCAGTGACAGATTTAATTTTCTTGGGCTCCATATTCACTGCACACAGTGACTGCACCCATTAAATTAAAGGATTCTTCTTGGAAGGAAAGCTATGACAAGCCTAAACAGCATTATTATACAGCAGAGACCTCACTTTGCCAACAAAGGTCTATTTAGTCAAAGATACAGTTTTTCCAATAGTCGTGCATGGATGTGAGTTGAACCATCAAGAAGGCTGAACACTGAAGAATTACTGCTTTCAAACTTTGGTGCTGTAGAAGACTCTTGAGAGTCCCTTGGACTGCAAGGAGATCAAACCAGTTGATTCTAAAGGAAATCAACCATGAATAATCATTTGAAGAACTGATGCTGAAATTGAAGCTCCAATACTTCGACCGTCTGATGTGAAGAGCTGACTCATTGGGAAAAACTGATGCTGGGAAAGATTGAGGACAGGAGGAGAAGGGGGCAGCAGAGGACAAGATGGTTAGATAACAACACAGACTCAGTTAACATGAATTTGAGCAATCTCTGAAAGATAGTGAAGGACAGTGAAACCTGGAGTTCTGCAGTCCATGAAGTCAAAAAGAGTGGAACATGACTGAGCAACTGAACAACAGCAGGGACTGAGCTGAGTGATGCAAGTGAGTGCAGCAAGCTGCATATGCTCTTAGCTAGCTTGTGTGGGGAGCCACAAAAGACAAATGAAGTCCTAAATTCTGTCATTCAGGCTAGTTCATAGGGCTTCCCAGGTGGCACTAATGGTAAAGAACCCTGAGTCAGGGAAGATCCCCTGGAGGAGGAAATGACTAGCCAATCCAGTATTCTTGCCTGGGAAATCCTGTGGACAGAGGAGCTGGATGGGGTATAGTCCAAGGGGGTTTCAAAGAGTTGGATATGAATGAGCACAAATGCTATGTAGTCCATTGCTAATTCCAAAGAAGTGACAGAAGATTAAGAGAATCTCTATGTTTGTTGTTTTACAGACTTGCATACCCTATGGTATTTAAGGTGGTATGAAAGAAAAATAATGACTTAAAGTTTAAAAAATGGAAGTATGTTTTCTCTGTGTCAAAATGTACTAATTCCAGTGGTACAGAAATGCAGATTAGAAACAGTAATATTAAGGGCTCATATTTCACTAGCGTCTACATATAGTACATAGTTGCCTTGCTCTCATTCAAAAAGGACTTTCTCAAGTGGTCAGAATTTTCACAAGTACATATCATTATCCTGTGTTCCTAAAAGGGGTAGCCCTAACACAAGAACTATATTTCATTCAGGATAACAGTAGTTAAATATAAATTACTTATTGGTGAGATAGTTCAAATTCAAATTAAAAGTGTGCAGAGACAGGAAGGAATTACTGCTTTCAAACTTTGGTGCTGTAGAAGACTCTTGAGAGTCCCTTGGACTGCAAGGAGATCAAACCAGTTGATTCTAAAGGAAATCAACCATGAATAATCATTTGAAGAACTGATGCTGAAATTGAAGCTCCAATACTTCGACCGTCTGATGTGAAGAGCTGACTCATTGGGAAAAACTGATGCTGGGAAAGATTGAGGACAGGAGGAGAAGGGGGCAGCAGAGGACAAGATGGTTAGATAACAACACAGACTCAGTTAACATGAATTTGAGCAATCTCTGAAAGATAGTGAAGGACAGTGAAACCTGGAGTTCTGCAGTCCATGAAGTCAAAAAGAGTGGAACATGACTGAGCAACTGAACAACAGCAGGGACTGAGCTGAGTGATGCAAGTGAGTGCAGCAAGCTGCATATGCTCTTAGCTAGCTTGTGTGGGGAGCCACAAAAGACAAATGAAGTCCTAAATTCTGTCATTCAGGCTAGTTCATAGGGCTTCCCAGGTGGCACTAATGGTAAAGAACCCTGAGTCAGGGAAGATCCCCTGGAGGAGGAAATGACTAGCCAATCCAGTATTCTTGCCTGGGAAATCCTGTGGACAGAGGAGCTGGATGGGGTATAGTCCAAGGGGGTTTCAAAGAGTTGGATATGAATGAGCACAAATGCTATGTAGTCCATTGCTAATTCCAAAGAAGTGACAGAAGATTAAGAGAATCTCTATGTTTGTTGTTTTACAGACTTGCATACCCTATGGTATTTAAGGTGGTATGAAAGAAAAATAATGACTTAAAGTTTAAAAAATGGAAGTATGTTTTCTCTGTGTCAAAATGTACTAATTCCAGTGGTACAGAAATGCAGATTAGAAACAGTAATATTAAGGGCTCATATTTCACTAGCGTCTACATATAGTACATAGTTGCCTTGCTCTCATTCAAAAAGGACTTTCTCAAGTGGTCAGAATTTTCACAAGTACATATCATTATCCTGTGTTCCTAAAAGGGGTAGCCCTAACACAAGAACTATATTTCATTCAGGATAACAGTAGTTAAATATAAATTACTTATTGGTGAGATAGTTCAAATTCAAATTAAAAGTCAGTTCTCAAAATAGACTTCTGAGAAAAACCCAGAGATTATAAATGTTTTTGATTGACTCAGAATATTTTTGAAGATTTTCATTAATATCAGCAACCTTTAGTTAGTATAGTCAATTCAGTAAATGCCAGTGATCATGCATAATTATAAAAATTTAAGTACTTATTAAATGGATGAAAAGTATTGATTATAATTTATAGATGAAAAATTGTGATCTTTGTAGCACAGAACCCCACTGCCAAAACTGGCCAAGATATGTGTCAGGTACAGAAGTGAGGAACCAGCTAGATAAGTATCACCTCTTTTTACCAATCACATTTAATCCAGAAGCATCTAACCTTATACGACAGTAGAATGAAACACTGAAAATTAGCTAAATGGTCAGTTAAAAGCAAACTAAACCTTGTGAGGACTGAAAAGTATTTTTCTGGATTCAGAATGGTCTTTGAAGCAATGCCAATAAATCAAAATAAATGAACCAGTATCAATGTAGTAATATTTCTTAGCATTATACTTAATAGACCATAAACTTTAATTCTTATACTGATACTATACACATAGCTAATGGTCTTAGAAATAAATCCCCAAAAGAGAAATACTTCTACCCCTGTCAACTAAAATAAGAGATGAAGACAAAGAAATTGAGAAGAGATATATGCTCTTAGGGTCTTGTGACACTTGCAAAATTAGGACAAAGTGTTTTTTGTTTGTCCTATTGAATAACTTTCCCATCTTTTTTTGCATTTTGAAGGAAATAATATATATATTATGTATTTATTCTTCTCTTTTTATTATACAATGTAGGGAAGGTATTACAGAGTTTTGTTGTTCACAGACATGTATGTTCCCAGATAAGGTATTACATTTTTATGTTTAAAGTTTTTAAATATTGAGATAGAATTTGAGGAAAATTGGCTCTACTGGCCAATTTAAAGATGTACTGTGTTGAGTAGCCTGCCTACCTGCCTGTCGGCTCCCTGCATCCTGCCTTGGTTTATAGGGTGTTGTTCCAGGACTGTTTGCTTCACATGGGTTATTACAATCAGTCATTACAACTGACACACCTGTGAAGTCCTCCAATTATCATGAAATGTCTTCAATCCACTCTCCTATAGAAGCAAAGGAGCATTCTCGAGCACCAATTAAACACCAGAAATTCCTGATTGTCCTCTCCAAGAATTTTACGAAGTAAAACAAAATAAACCAGCTATGTGGGGGAAAAAAATAGATGTACTGTGCTATCTCTAACTAGAGTTTTTGAATGTTGATTTCCAGTTATCTCCTTTGACGAGGAAGAGTGCTTATGTAGTATGGTTGGACTGTGTTAAGTAGGTACATTCTGGATAGAGGAGAATAATATGGGGTGTGTGTGTATGTGTGCATGTGTGAACAACATCTATTTGATAGAATGTAGGTGATGCCTATTGGGTTGATCATGTGGCATGTAGAAATTCCCCATTCCTGAAAAGGACCCCAATCCAAAGACTTAGGCCCCTTTTTCTGTCTTACATCTCCAGCCCTAGCTGAATGATCCAGGGGTAGATCAAAGCCAAGACACTGTATTATCTCTTCTGGTAATTTAAAAGCGTGTATGGAGAGACCTCGAAATGAAATAGAGTTGAGCTTCGAATAAAAGCAGTTCCAAGGGGAGAGGATCTCCCATCCTCAGCTCCTGTGGTTCCTTCAGCTGGCATCGTTTCTACTCCTCCAGCTGGAGTGTATTTTTTTATCTGTTCCTTTTTCATTAACATATACAGAATCAGTTTCTGTTGGGTAAAACTACTGCAATCTACATTAAGTCAACTCATTACAAGTAGTAAAATAATACCAAAGAAACATTTCTCTTGATGAAGAACTGGAAGAGGTTTTTCTGGTGCTGAAAACCACATTGTTGCCCACAAATGTGAGTAGCAAGATTGTTAGAGAGACCTAAGATTAGAGGTTCAAAAGACAGGAAAAATATTTCCAATAGAATTTGAATAATTGGAGGGTCTGGGAGGTGCCCTTGAGATTTTTTAAAACACAAAATATTTATGATATATTAATGATTCTTTTGTGTCAGTCTTTCGGTTTCTTCAAGCCAGGTGTCTATCCTTAGATGTCAGGCAAGATCATTTTCAAAGGACGACATGTTGCATTTTAGGGTGTTGTTCCAGGACTGTTTGCTTCACATGGGTTATTACAATCAGTCAAAACACACCTGTGAAGTCCTCCAATTATCATGAAATGTCTTCAATCCACTCTCCTATAGAAGCAAAGGAGCATTCTCGAGCACCAATTAAACACCAGAAATTCCTGATTGTCCTCTCCAAGAATTTTACGAAGTAAAACAAAATAAACCAGCTATGTGGGGGAAAAAAATAGATGTACTGTGCTATCTCTAACTAGAGTTTTTGAATGTTGATTTCCAGTTATCTCCTTTGACGAGGAAGAGTGCTTATGTAGTATGGTTGGACTGTGTTAAGTAGGTACATTCTGGATAGAGGAGAATAATATGGGGTGTGTGTGTATGTGTGCATGTGTGAACAACATCTATTTGATAGAATGTAGGTGATGCCTATTGGGTTGATCATGTGGCATGTAGAAATTCCCCATTCCCTGAAAAGGACCCCAATCCAAAGACTTAGGCCCCTTTTTCTGTCTTACATCTCCAGCCCTAGCTGAATGATCCAGGGGTAGATCAAAGCCAAGACACTGTATTATCTCTTCTGGTAATTTAAAAGCGTGTATGGAGAGACCTCGAAATGAAATAGAGTTGAGCTTCGAATAAAAGCAGTTCCAAGGGGAGAGGATCTCCCATCCTCAGCTCCTGTGGTTCCTTCAGCTGGCATCGTTTCTACTCCTCCAGCTGGAGTGTATTTTTTTATCTGTTCCTTTTTCATTAACATATACAGAATCAGTTTCTGTTGGGTAAAACTACTGCAATCTACATTAAGTCAACTCATTACAAGTAGTAAAATAATACCAAAGAAACATTTCTCTTGATGAAGAACTGGAAGAGGTTTTTCTGGTGCTGAAAACCACATTGTTGCCCACAAATGTGAGTAGCAAGATTGTTAGAGAGACCTAAGATTAGAGGTTCAAAAGACAGGAAAAATATTTCCAATAGAATTTGAATAATTGGAGGGTCTGGGAGGTGCCCTTGAGATTTTTTAAAACACAAAATATTTATGATATATTAATGATTCTTTTGTGTCAGTCTTTCGGTTTCTTCAAGCCAGGTGTCTATCCTTAGATGTCAGGCAAGATCATTTTCAAAGGACGACATGTTGCATTTCTGATACCTGTTGCTTAGAAGCCCACCTCAGAATGTGCAGGCCATATTCTTTGTGTCATTTTTGATCATTTTAGGGAGACAGTTTTCATTTTTAAATAAGAAGCAGTACCTCATGATAAAAATAATTCCTGTGAGAGGCTTTGATATTTACTGGTTAAGACTTCAAAGTGTCAGACCTGACTTAGCGACTGAACAACAATAACAAAGAGTTTAGGGGCCAGAGATGGGCTGCTGGAGAAAGGAGCCTAGTGACGACACAGCTTCCCTAGCTTTGTGACCTATGCAAGTTATTTCTCTCCTCCAGTGTTCTCATCGACAAAACATCTATACAATGAGGTTTGAGAGAAATATATTAATGAATATATAAATAAAAACTATATATATATATGTCTATATATATATATAAACGTGGCATGAAGTGCTTCATCAATATTGGCTATTATTCTTTCTTTTCCTTATTTATGTTGCTTATCTCTAGGATGGCAATCCTAGTTTGTGGCAATGCCCTGCAGTAATTATGAAAAGTCTTTTCTATTGTGCTTAAAAGTATGCCTGTTCAGATGATAAACTATATATTACCTTTGCCATCTCAGTTTACATCTTCATGCCATGGATTTGTTTTTTATCATGTGGCCTAATCAATAAATAGCATTATCTTCAAATTAAAAAAAAAAAGTAGTCATCATTTGTTCTTACTCTTTCCTCATTGCATAATTCCAGTCCATGGAGATAGTCTGTCAATGTTTCTTCCCTAAATATATCTCTATTTCATTTACTTCTCTCCACTGTATCTCACCTCACTCCCAATTCCAGTCCAAGTCAACTACGAATCTAACATTCAAAGAACCACAAAAGCCTCTTATTTAATTTCCTGGCTAACATTCTTTTATAGCTCAAGTAGCTTCTCTTCAAAATGGTCTTTTATAATGTAAATGAGGTCATGCCATTGTCCTGTTTAAATACATTAACTAGCCTCCATCAAATTGAAAATAAAATATAAATTTCTCACTGTGATTGACCTGCAACACCTCCAGCATGCTCCCCCAGGCTTGATCTAGGCCTCTTTTTCTAGTCTCATTATCAGTCATGCTAACAGGCTTTCAGTTTTTCAAAGCCAGCTAGTATATATCTCAACACAAAGCTCTTGTCATAACTGTCTGTCTTTGTCTGAAATGTGCCCCTTGCTTGTCCTTTGTCTCCTTCTCCTCCTTCATATCTTAGCTTAAATTTCACCTCTAGCCAGTAGCGTTCCCTTATTGTCCTCTCTAGAGTAAGTTCCATTTACTTTACCTGTGCTTCTTTTTTCTTAGTAACCAGTTTGCTGCTTTTTCTAAACTTATCATATACAGAATAATTTATTTATTTTCTCTCTTCTACACTGCTGTAAGCTCAGAGAGGAAAGAAACCCTGTCTGTGTTGTTCACAGAAAGAGCAGAGCCCCTGGAAAAGCCCCCAGTCTTTGGTGAATGTTTTCGAATGATTATGTTTAGGAGACATTATATAAAATGATTTATTTTCCTTCACTTTTCTTCAGTGTTACCCTGTAATATTTTATATTTTGTTTTTCTAGGACTAACAATATTCTGTTACAGGAAGAACCGATTTCTACCTTAGAAATTGTGAACTTAAAATGTAGTTAACATATTTTTGTCCCAATTTGCTGTTTTAAAATGAGAATATATCTATCCCACCCACCTTGCCTGGAGCTCAATATTGCCACTAAACTAAATTCTAAGCCACTATAACAATACAAGTTTCCACTGTTTGACAAATAGCAGTAATTAGCAATCATACATCTTACTTATCATTATTAATTTTTCAATCTCAATTAAGTGCAATATTCATAATGGTTTAAGATATTTGAAGTTTGATCTCATTTAGATTGGGTTATCATATATTTGTAGACAGGTATTTATTTTTGCATATGAATTACTTTTCCATTGAAGAGCTAGAATTGAAATTATAGTATTCATATATAGTGAAATGAAAATCATAATAATAGTTGGCATTTTTGAGAGCACATAATGTGTCAGGTACTATGTGAATAAATTTACATATCTTGCCTCCTTTAATTTAGTCAACTACCTGGGAAATACATATTTTTATTATTCATGTTTTACAGGTGAGGAAATAGCCTGACAATATCGATGGGTATTGCCCAAGTTTCCAAGGCTACTTGATTTCAAGACTAGGTATATTGACAAAAATAGAGACATAATCCTCTCCCCTAGCTACTTTTAGCAGTTGGTATGTAGTGAAGAAGGAAAAGTATATTTATACTCTTGTCTGAAATGTGCCCCTTGCTTGTCCTTTGTCTCCTTCTCCTCCTTCATATCTTAGCTTAAATTTCACCTCTAGCCAGTAGCGTTCCCTTATTGTCCTCTCTAGAGTAAGTTCCATTTACTTTACCTGTGCTTCTTTTTTCTTAGTAACCAGTTTGCTGCTTTTTCTAAACTTATCATATACAGAATAATTTATTTATTTTCTCTCTTCTACACTGCTGTAAGCTCAGAGAGGAAAGAAACCCTGTCTGTGTTGTTCACAGAAAGAGCAGAGCCCCTGGAAAAGCCCCCAGTCTTTGGTGAATGTTTTCGAATGATTATGTTTAGGAGACATTATATAAAATGATTTATTTTCCTTCACTTTTCTTCAGTGTTACCCTGTAATATTTTATATTTTGTTTTTCTAGGACTAACAATATTCTGTTACAGGAAGAACCGATTTCTACCTTAGAAATTGTGAACTTAAAATGTAGTTAACATATTTTTGTCCCAATTTGCTGTTTTAAAATGAGAATATATCTATCCCACCCACCTTGCCTGGAGCTCAATATTGCCACTAAACTAAATTCTAAGCCACTATAACAATACAAGTTTCCACTGTTTGACAAATAGCAGTAATTAGCAATCATACATCTTACTTATCATTATTAATTTTTCAATCTCAATTAAGTGCAATATTCATAATGGTTTAAGATATTTGAAGTTTGATCTCATTTAGATTGGGTTATCATATATTTGTAGACAGGTATTTATTTTTGCATATGAATTACTTTTCCATTGAAGAGCTAGAATTGAAATTATAGTATTCATATATAGTGAAATGAAAATCATAATAATAGTTGGCATTTTTGAGAGCACATAATGTGTCAGGTACTATGTGAATAAATTTACATATCTTGCCTCCTTTAATTTAGTCAACTACCTGGGAAATACATATTTTTATTATTCATGTTTTACAGGTGAGGAAATAGCCTGACAATATCGATGGGTATTGCCCAAGTTTCCAAGGCTACTTGATTTCAAGACTAGGTATATTGACAAAAATAGAGACATAATCCTCTCCCCTAGCTACTTTTAGCAGTTGGTATGTAGTGAAGAAGGAAAAGTATATTTATACTCTTTTAATATATTATATATTCTTTAAGAGAAATGTATCCTTTTTCCTCCACTCACAAATTCTTTCATGTCAGTAAGTATTTATTGACCTACTTCAGTGTCTCTAGTATTCTTGGCTAAACAATTGTTGTACACAAAATAGATAGCATGTGTTGTACTATGTTAATACATTTGAACATCACAACAAAAACTAAAAGAAATAACCAGAAAGCCTCTCACCACAGGGAATTTTAGCTTTATCCATTATATACCAAGGAGGCACTGAACTAAACAAGGCACTAAACAGAAGTTTTAGTCTTATTAGGAACAAGATTAAGTTTTGTTGTTTTGGGGAAATCACTACAGTAATACTATGTAGGGTGGTTTGGGGAGAATTAAAGAAAATAAATTCACTTAATAAGCTTATATAATAATCGTGACAACATATGTGTAAATAATTACAACACGGCCTGTTTAAATTTTGTGATAAAAAGGAATTTTCGGCAATTTTTACTGTAATAGTTTAAAAGAGGGGTAGCATTTTCTTGTTTAGGTCTTAAAGATTAGATCTTCCTAGTTTTAGCAGAATGTAAGGAAGTATAATTCATGGCTAATTCACAACAAGTAGACTTTGTATTTATACATTATTGACCTGAAATAAATAGACTGCCAGTTATTTCTGTAGAAAAGGTGAGTTTGTTTGGGATAGGCAGAGAATTGTAATTCAGAGTTGCAACCATGGCAAGCCACATGCAAGTTCTCATGCAGCAAAAGAAGGAGAATACTTTTACAGAGAGAAAAGAAGGTGTTGATAGGTAAATACTTATTATTGCCATTTGATTGTTACCTGTTTTTCTTTTATTTTTCATTTTTTTTTCTTGCAGTCTTCCTTTGTGACTTGCTGATTTTCTGTAGTTTCATCTATTGATGACCTTATCTTTTGTGCATTTCAGTCTTTTGTTCATTTCAGTCACACAGTCATACCCAACTTTTGGCGACCCCATCAGCTGCAGCTTGCCAGGCTTCTCTGTCCTTCAGGGTTTGCTCAAACTCAGGACCATTGACAATGTCATCCAACCATGTTGTCCTCTGTCATCCCCTTCTCTTTCTGCCTTCTATTTTTTCCAGCATCAGGGTCTTTTTCAATGAGTTTTCATTTACTTTAGGAATTAGATTTGTGGCTACCTTGAGGCTTACATAAATTATTTATTGTGGTAACAGTCTATTTTAAGCTGATAACAATCCGTGTGTGTGTGTATGCTTAGTCACTCAATCATGACTGACTCTTTGTGACCCCGTGGACTGTAGCTTGCCTGTCTCCTCTGTCCATGGGATTCTCTAGGCAAGAATACTGGAGTAGATTACCATTTCCTTCTCCAGGGGATCTTCCTGACCCAGAGACTGAACCCAGATATCCTGCATTACAGGTGGATGCTTTACTGTCTGAGCCACCAGGGAAGCCCAATAACAATGTAATTACTTACAGAAACTGTAACCTGTTAATTCTCCCTTTTGGTGTTGTTGATATTATAATGTACATATTTTTGTATTGTGTATCTATCAACAAATTATTGTAGCTATAGATGGCTTTTTTTCCATTCTTTTAAAATTATTATTTATTTATTTGGCTCCACTGGGTCGTGGTTTCGGCATGTGGGATCTAGTTCCCTGACCAGGGATCAAACTCAGGCCCCCTGCATTGGGAACACAGAGTCCTAACCACTGGATTAGATTAGATTAGAGGTATTTTAATGAAATATGGCAACCACCTCCAATATTTCTGCCTGAAAAATCCCTTATACAGAGGAGGCTGGTGGGCTATAGTCCATGGGGTCACAAACAGTCAGATACAACTGAAGAAACTGAGCATCCAAGCATCAGCAATGGAATAGAAAACAGAAAAACAATAGAGAAAAATCAGTAAAACTAAACGCTGATTTTTGAAAAGGTATTTAAAAATTGACAAGCCTATAGCTAGATTGACCAAGAAAAAAGGAGAAGACAAATTTCTAGGACCAGAAATGAGAGAGGAAACATTACTTTGGCTTGTGGAAATAAAAAGGGTTAAAAATAATGCTAAGGATACTATGAGTAATTGTATCTCAATAAATTAGGCAACTTAGATGAAATGGAAAAATTTCCAGAAAATCAAGAGAACTAGACCTATACACACACATGCACACACACACAAACACAAAAGAACAGATGTTGAAAATTAAAAGTGGAGAAGAGGACGTTAACTTTCCTACAGAAAGTGTATGAAAAATGCCAGGAGTTACTGAAGTACTGTATTATATAATTAAAATCTTCTCAATATTACCGCTTTGTTTTCATAAATGACTACGGTGCATGCCCCACATCACCAATCCTTGATATAACAAAAAGAGTAGATGTTGATATTCCTTGTTTGGCCAGAAGAGAAGTCATTCAACATGTTTTAGATAAAAGTATTAAGACATTGAAAAGAAGCACAGTATATAACCTCTGGAAAAACTGAGGAATCAGAAATTGTGATGAACACAGGAAAGTTTGAGAGAGTTTAAGAACAAAGGTCTTACCCATTTATAGCATCTCTTCTGGTTTCCAAATTTTGATCATATGCCACCCATTGACAAATCTGAGTAGGAACCTGTAGTAAGGAGACTCTGAGAACTCTATGGGAGACTTTGGATTGAGGTGGTAGTGATGCCCTCAAAAAAAAAAAAAAAAAACACAAAGGACAAAAAATGATGCAATACCTAACATTTTTATTTACATGGACAGCTTATTAGAGTCAAACATACTTTAACTTAGTGTATTAAATCAGATGTCAAATTCAACTCCTTTTAGAATATGAATAGGAGTTAAATTCTAATATAAATGATTTTTGAGTATGAAAGCACTTCTCCATTCTTATTTTGAAAGGATTTTATGGACATCTTTTAATAAAGCTTCTGACACCTCTATCCCTGTAATATTATGCACTCAAGAGAAATAGATACAAAGTATTAATAAAAATGTGCAACCTATTTTATTCTATTGGCTATAAACTCTCTGATGCATTTCCAGGTACTAAAAACTGGCTTCCTTCATGCATTTCAGAAATAAATCCTTTGTATCTGATTAAAATGCAGATGAGCATCATAAACTATTGTAATTTGAAAGGACTGAACTCACGATGCAGTCTGCCTCCACCTGCTTTCAGGTGTAAAGCAGGAGGGAGTTTTGCTGAAAGTATCACAGAATCCAGTTTAGGTTAAAATTCAGGGAATTAAACATGCCAGTCTGACTCCCCTCAGTTTTGTTTGTTTGTTTGTTTCCGCATTTATGTCATTTTGCTGTGTGCCTGTGTTGGTTTAGACCATCTGCATATCATATTGCTGTTAATTATAAAAAAGGATGCTTGCATGTTTTTACAAAAATGTATGGATAGAAAACAGCTAAAATTATTGGCAGGATTTTGAAGGAGCTTTGGAGTTAAGTGGAATGCCATAGGCTCATTTCTTCACTATGGTTTTTCTCCCTTCTAACATTTTTCAGCCAATATGAGAGCAGTGAAATGAAGCCATACATAGTGAGCAGGAACAGGTATATAGCAGACACCCAACTGAAAGTCATTACTGCAAGGGTGGGAGCAGAGAGGGCCTTTGGGAAAGATGTGCTCAAGTATGCGACCCACGTCTCCTGCCAAATAATTGTGTGCTTGTGCTGAGTCACTTCAATCATGTCAGACTCTTGGCAACCCTATAGACTGTCCTCCCATAGGTTCCTCTGTCCATTCTTCAAGCAAGAATACTGGCTTGAGTTGCCATGCCCTCCTCTAGGGGATCTTCCTGACCCAGGGATGGAACCCTGCTCTCTTATGCTCCCTACATTGGCAGGAAGGTTCTTTACCACTGATGCCACCTGGGAAGCCCCATATGTGAACTCCTTTTAGCCAAACCTGAGTTTCAACTTCATCCTTGGTAAATGGTCATGAATATATTTTTTTTTTTTTTTTGAGTATGAAAGCACTTCTCCATTCTTATTTTGAAAGGATTTTATGGACATCTTTTAATAAAGCTTCTGACACCTCTATCCCTGTAATATTATGCACTCAAGAGAAATAGATACAAAGTATTAATAAAAATGTGCAACCTATTTTATTCTATTGGCTATAAACTCTCTGATGCATTTCCAGGTACTAAAAACTGGCTTCCTTCATGCATTTCAGAAATAAATCCTTTGTATCTGATTAAAATGCAGATGAGCATCATAAACTATTGTAATTTGAAAGGACTGAACTCACGATGCAGTCTGCCTCCACCTGCTTTCAGGTGTAAAGCAGGAGGGAGTTTTGCTGAAAGTATCACAGAATCCAGTTTAGGTTAAAATTCAGGGAATTAAACATGCCAGTCTGACTCCCCTCAGTTTTGTTTGTTTGTTTGTTTCCGCATTTATGTCATTTTGCTGTGTGCCTGTGTTGGTTTAGACCATCTGCATATCATATTGCTGTTAATTATAAAAAAGGATGCTTGCATGTTTTTACAAAAATGTATGGATAGAAAACAGCTAAAATTATTGGCAGGATTTTGAAGGAGCTTTGGAGTTAAGTGGAATGCCATAGGCTCATTTCTTCACTATGGTTTTTCTCCCTTCTAACATTTTTCAGCCAATATGAGAGCAGTGAAATGAAGCCATACATAGTGAGCAGGAACAGGTATATAGCAGACACCCAACTGAAAGTCATTACTGCAAGGGTGGGAGCAGAGAGGGCCTTTGGGAAAGATGTGCTCAAGTATGCGACCCACGTCTCCTGCCAAATAATTGTGTGCTTGTGCTGAGTCACTTCAATCATGTCAGACTCTTGGCAACCCTATAGACTGTCCTCCCATAGGTTCCTCTGTCCATTCTTCAAGCAAGAATACTGGCTTGAGTTGCCATGCCCTCCTCTAGGGGATCTTCCTGACCCAGGGATGGAACCCTGCTCTCTTATGCTCCCTACATTGGCAGGAAGGTTCTTTACCACTGATGCCACCTGGGAAGCCCC
The DNA here is from genome assembly GCA_022376925.1 of Tragulus kanchil. Classification (NCBI taxonomy): domain Eukaryota; kingdom Metazoa; phylum Chordata; class Mammalia; order Artiodactyla; family Tragulidae; genus Tragulus; species Tragulus kanchil. The sequence goes on along the minus strand of JAIOJX010000004.1, from coordinate 234,314,848 downwards.
ATATGTGAACTCCTTTGAGCCTGATAGTTGTTAATATTTCTCTGAGTTTCAACTTCATCCTTGGTAAATGGTCATGAATAATGTGCATCTGCAGAGTTTATGAGAGAATCATGCTTAACAATCACCTAGTGAATCTCTAAGAAGTGTGCACACTGCTAGTGTGATAGACATGGCAACCTGTTTTTCATCTGTGTAGCTGTATTGTAGACCTTTTTTAAAGGTAATGAGAAAGATGGTGTGGGCACTGGCCTAGAGCCAGACATCCGGAAGTGTGAAGTCAGTAGGCCTTAGGAAGCATTACTATGAACAGAGCCACTAGAGGTGATAGAATTCCAGCTGAGCTATAGTAATACTACTACCATCAAAATCAAAATATTTAGGGCTTCCCTGGTGGTCCAGTGGATAAAGAGTCTGCCATGCAGTGCAAGGGGAACTAGTTTGATCCCTGGCCCAGGAAGACCCCACATGTCATACAGTGGCTGGACCAGTGTGTCCAATTGAGTGGAGTGCATGCGCCCAGAGCTGGTGCTCTGCAATGAGAGGCCAATGCAATGGGGGGCTCACACAAGCCAAAGAATAAAGATGGATGAAAATAAACAAAAAACCAATAAAAGAGACCAAAATTTAAAAAAAATCAAAATATTTAACTTTACTATTAAAAACTATAGTATTAAATATTTATGTACTATTAACATTAAAGTACAGATTACCTAATATCACATTTTTTTGTCATGAAGAATTCTAAACCAAGACTACAGAACAATAGATTAAAATAAAATATATGAGTAAGCTCTACTTTATTGCCATTTTACAGATCAAAAATTATCACACATTGACAAATGCATATAGTTTGACTTTATGTTTGTGATATTTAATACATAGAATTTAATATTTCTACTTTATATCCAAAGTTATACATGTTAATAGAATAAATAAACACAAGAAAAACGAAGACAAAAATAAGGTCAGGAAATTCACAGAAGAAAAAATGCAAATGGCCTTCTGAGGAAAATATGTCCTGCTTCACCAGTCAGCAAGGACAAGAATATTGAATCACTGATATCTTTAAAAGAAATTAGGGTGACCTAAATCTGAACGATTGATCATTTTCAGTGCATCCAATGATGTGGCACAACTATTAACTCTACCCAGTGGAACTGGTCATTGCTCCAAACTTTATGGAATTTGTCTAGCAACATTTTTAACCATTAAAGTCCACATACCCATTGAACCACTGTATGGACCTTATCCACTAAAAATTGAGGATGCCATCACATAGAAATAATAATGCACTACATGGATTTGTATTATATAGTACTTTATTTGAAATAAATAAAAGCAAATATATCCAATATCCATCAGTACAAAAGACTGAATAAAATATGAAGAATCAACTTCAGGGGTCAATTTTTATATATTTGTTTTGAGAAAAATGCATTACTAATAAGAAAAGCCAAGTAGAGAATAAGAATAGTGTTTTCCTATTTTTATTTTCTTTTAATATTTGTTGTGCTTCTATAAAAACCTTGAATAATATGTCTTCTAAATTGCTACTCTGCTTTTAGTAAGAAATGAACTTGAAATAGAAGAGAGTTCTCTTATACCTCGTATTTCTGTATTGTTGACATTGATACAACATGCTAACATAGAAAGTAAAGGTATAGATAAATACATTTAAGAATATGAAAGAAACATTGCAAGGAACTTCCTACTTTCACTTGTCTTTGTAAAATTTTGTAATTTGTCTTCATTGAACAATGTTTAAGATTGTGAATATTGAGTGAAAGAAGACACAATTAAAATGTTTAATCATATGGACACATTTGATTAAATCGTACTGTGATTCCTATTGAGATTTCCAAATTCCTCATTGCAGTGATGTCTTACATTTTTTTCCCTACTCTAATAAGTAGCACTGTATTCCACTTTTTTCTGTTTCACATACTTGACAAATGCATGGTAGTCAATCCATTAATGGATATTTAGTGTATTATTAGAGAATTTTTAAGTATTTCATAAAATATTTGAGTTGAATATTTCTCTTTTGAGAACTGAGAATACAAGACTTGTATTTTTTAAACATCTCAAAATCATACATATAAGACCTATATTGCTCTTTTGTTGATAGTGTGATGTAAAAAATATTTTCTGAAATCTAGTTGCTAAATAATTTTAAATGCTTTCTGAATATTGAGAACTAAATAGCATTAAGAAAGTCTGAAACTTTTCTAATTATAACAAATGTATTTTAAAATATATTTTCCACATTGGAGAACAGGAAACACTTCTATGCACATAATTTTAGCTTAGTTTTAATTCTGGATGTTTTGAACTATTCATGGAGATAATTAAACTCATGTACAGAGTATATTTTCATAGAAAGAATGCTTAAGCTAAAACTGCTTACAAAATGAAATGAAGGAATAAACTTATTTATTTACTGTACTTAAGCAGTTTAAGTACAGTATTAAACTAGAAAATACAAAGCTTGAAAGCTGCTGTTTATTAGCGGATGTGTTGACCCTGATAAATGGAGTTCAGTTATTCAGTGGCAGATAGCATCAATAAAATGAAGAGAGGAAAAAATAAAGAACTCAGCCTGAAAGGAGTTTTGCCTTTAAAATGGGTTACTGCTGCCAATGGTTTTCTTTATTACTTTTGTTATTGAGAGAAAAGTCATTGACTATTTCATTTGCTTTCTTTTCAGTAGATATTTTGATAGCCCGAGCTTCCCTTTTGGGAAACTCATTTCCTCAAAAACCATTTTAAAGTAAATCTATGAGATCTGAAGTCCCCAGGGGTCTTTTACTTTGTTCTCTAGTTTCTTGGTATTTCATGTGTAATATGTAGTCCTGAAGGCATAATGCTTATTTAAAACACAAAGTTTCTGAAAACTTCTTAGAAAGGAAATATTCTGATTTTGACTTCCTAAAATTTTATATGAAAGAGGCCATTGCCACTTTGAAATAGCTTGTGTAAGCCAGAGGCAATTTAATGCAATTTTAATGTCTTTATTTGCCTTTTCTTATTCTTGCCCAGTTTCTGCCATTTTCTTATCTGTGTTTATATGCCAAACAAAGTAGTATGCTATTATTTATGTAGTTTTTAGCTGTAAAAACGTTCTAAGCTTGAAAGCCCTCATTTTAATTGATTTTCTTGGTTTACTTCAAAGAACTGGACTGCTGTTGGGGTCACATTTGTTAGTTCTACCATAATCAGATACAGTCAGGGAACCATTTGTTCTGTGTCCTTGGGGCTTCATTTCTCCATTCATAAATTAAGCATACTTTAATCAATGCTTTAGATATCAAGAAGATAGAGAATACTTGACTAGAATGTCTATCTCAGATAGTTGCTCTTGTACCTAGTAAATATTCAGGTATCAGCAGAGTTGACCTTCTGGGATGAACGACTGGAGAGAAGTTTTACTGTATTTTTTACTGATGTTTCTTGTACCATCAACTAGCCTGAAAACAAAATAAAAACTTTCCAAATTCTACCATTGCATCAAATCAACTGCAGTGACATTTCAGTTCCCCTTTCCCAAATTTTTGTCTATTTTAATTCATGAATTTTACAGATTTATAATAAGAGTATAGGCACAATTGGATTTCATTCCATCTTGAAGCCAAAAAAATGGCCCAAAAGAGGTTTGTTCTCCTGCCTCTGGAGTCTTAACATAAACTGTAATAAATTATTGACTCAGCTTCATCTAAGGCTAAAATATTTTATTGAAATATTGAATTGTTAAAAAGTTTTGCTGATTTCGCACTGTTATGATTCACAAAATATTAACTGTTTATTGAAGACTCGTTTCTACACACAGATGCAACATTTGTCTCACCCATTAACATCTGAAAATATTGTATACATTCTATGTATACGTTAATCTTACACTATGGTTGACAACACTCCCTGAGCATCTCTCATATAAATAAAAGCAAATACATATACATTGGAAAGACCTTAAATTAATGTGCATTACAATGATCTAAGAACTTGAGGATATAAACAAAAACTCCCGTTTACCATCCTTATCCCAGAAAACCTATTAAGACACTGGCCATATCATTTGCTATTAATGAAAGAAGTGCTCTGAGTTAACTACTAATAAAGATTATTCCTGGGTATATTATGCTGACTTTCTAGAAGGTGAGCATAGTTTTATCTAGGCAACACAACACATCCAGTTGTTAATTGTTAACAGCTTGGCTTAATTTGTAGTTATGTCTTTTGTACATCAGAAAACTGTTTAGACAAGAACGCCAATGACCCCGTGTAGTTTTATGTAGTTTTTAGCTGTAAAACGTTCTAAGCTTGAAAGCCCTCATTTTAATTGATTTTCTTGGTTTACTTCAAAGAACTGGACTGCTGTTGGGGTCACATTTGTTAGTTCTACCATAATCAGATACAGTCAGGGAACCATTTGTTCTGTGTCCTTGGGGCTTCATTTCTCCATTCATAAATTAAGCATACTTTAATCAATGCTTTAGATATCAAGAAGATAGAGAATACTTGACTAGAATGTCTATCTCAGATAGTTGCTCTTGTACCTAGTAAATATTCAGGTATCAGCAGAGTTGACCTTCTGGGATGAACGACTGGAGAGAAGTTTTACTGTATTTTTTACTGATGTTTCTTGTACCATCAACTAGCCTGAAAACAAAATAAAAACTTTCCAAATTCTACCATTGCATCAAATCAACTGCAGTGACATTTCAGTTCCCTTCCAATTGTTGTCTATTTTAATTCATGAATTTTACAGATTTATAATAAGAGTATAGGCACAATTGGATTTCATTCCATCTTGAAGCCAAAAAAATGGCCCAAAAGAGGTTTGTTCTCCTGCCTCTGGAGTCTTAACATAAACTGTAATAAATTATTGACTCAGCTTCATCTAAGGCTAAAATATTTTATTGAAATATTGAATTGTTAAAAAGTTTTGCTGATTTCGCACTGTTATGATTCACAAAATATTAACTGTTTATTGAAGACTCGTTTCTACACACAGATGCAACATTTGTCTCACCCATTAACATCTGAAAATATTGTATACATTCTATGTATACGTTAATCTTACACTATGGTTGACAACACTCCCTGAGCATCTCTCATATAAATAAAAGCAAATACATATACATTGGAAAGACCTTAAATTAATGTGCATTACAATGATCTAAGAACTTGAGGATATAAACAAAAACTCCCGTTTACCATCCTTATCCCAGAAAACCTATTAAGACACTGGCCATATCATTTGCTATTAATGAAAGAAGTGCTCTGAGTTAACTACTAATAAAGATTATTCCTGGGTATATTATGCTGACTTTCTAGAAGGTGAGCATAGTTTTATCTAGGCAACACAACACATCCAGTTGTTAATTGTTAACAGCTTGGCTTAATTTGTAGTTATGTCTTTTGTACATCAGAAAAACTGTTTAGACAAGAACGCCAATGACCCCGTGTAGTTTTTCCATGTAAGTTTGACAGGTAATGTATTTCTCCAGAAATATTTGTTGGTAACAGACATATTTGAAGTCAAACTTTCTGAGGGACACCAGTTAGAGAGAGTGATAATTCTTTTAGATCTATGACTGAAGACATATTTCAACTTGCATGACTATACTATTCACGTAGATCCACTAAGACCACTCAGGAAAAGTTTGTGCTAGCATTAAGTAGAGACACAGCACTGAAAATTAGGAGGCTCTATGGTACATCTTTGTTAGCTTTCAAATGCAGGAAAGAGCTGCCTAAGCGATTACTGGCAGAAAGAGATTTGATAAGAGAACTCAGATGCTTACCCATCACTCAAGGGGCCTCTAGGCCTCATACTCAGAACTACTCCAGGCAGAACTAGCTGGCCAGAGAGCTGTAGGCTCTGTCTAACTTTAGGAAGATACTGTTATGGCTGGAACCAGGAACCTGGAAGCCACCAGTGCAGTACTTTCCTTTCCAGAACCACAGAATATTTAAACACAGTTCTCTGTTGCAGAAAATCTCAATAATTCTATGTTTCTCTGCCACAGCAACTGAAAGAAAGGAGTAATGTCTCTCCTGTGTGTCTGCCTTCCAGATCTCACACTCTGCAGTTAACTGGCAAAACCTAAGCATCTCTCATATAAATAAAAGCAAATACATATACATTGGAAAGACCTTAAATTAATGTGCATTACAATGATCTAAGAACTTGAGGATATAAACAAAAACTCCCGTTTACCATCCTTATCCCAGAAAACCTATTAAGACACTGGCCATATCATTTGCTATTAATGAAAGAAGTGCTCTGAGTTAACTACTAATAAAGATTATTCCTGGGTATATTATGCTGACTTTCTAGAAGGTGAGCATAGTTTTATCTAGGCAACACAACACATCCAGTTGTTAATTGTTAACAGCTTGGCTTAATTTGTAGTTATGTCTTTTGTACATCAGAAAAACTGTTTAGACAAGAACGCCAATGACCCCGTGTAGTTTTTCCATGTAAGTTTGACAGGTAATGTATTTCTCCAGAAATATTTGTTGGTAACAGACATATTTGAAGTCAAACTTTCTGAGGGACACCAGTTAGAGAGAGTGATAATTCTTTTAGATCTATGACTGAAGACATATTTCAACTTGCATGACTATACTATTCACGTAGATCCACTAAGACCACTCAGGAAAAGTTTGTGCTAGCATTAAGTAGAGACACAGCACTGAAAATTAGGAGGCTCTATGGTACATCTTTGTTAGCTTTCAAATGCAGGAAAGAGCTGCCTAAGCGATTACTGGCAGAAAGAGATTTGATAAGAGAACTCAGATGCTTACCCATCACTCAAGGGGCCTCTAGGCCTCATACTCAGAACTACTCCAGGCAGAACTAGCTGGCCAGAGAGCTGTAGGCTCTGTCTAACTTTAGGAAGATACTGTTATGGCTGGAACCAGGAACCTGGAAGCCACCAGTGCAGTACTTTCCTTTCCAGAACCACAGAATATTTAAACACAGTTCTCTGTTGCAGAAAATCTCAATAATTCTATGTTTCTCTGCCACAGCAACTGAAAGAAAGGAGTAATGTCTCTCCTGTGTGTCTGCCTTCCAGATCTCACACTCTGCAGTTAACTGGCAAAACCTAATGCATGCTCAGAAATCTAAATGAAAGAGAGTCTTAGGAAATATGCTTAGTTTTTCAGCCTCTGGAAATAATGCACATGATGCTAAGAGGTAATCCACAAACCCCTGTACACTTGATGTGCTTTTAATTCATTATGATATCTGAATATATAGCTTCCTATTAGGTACACTAATGATATGTTCTGTTTTGCTTGGAGCTGTACTGATTTGTATCTGTCATCCAACTATAATTTTAAATAGTGCACCCTGTTACTCTTAATGAGTTCTGGTTTGGAAGATAAATTCCATGTTCACTTTACCTTTACATATGTGTGTATTACCCCACAGGGTATAGTAAAGAAAGAAGAAAATGTCACTAATGGGTTCCCGTTTTCTTATTCAACACCCAAAATAGGACTGTGAGGAAATCATTAGCATTTTAACTTAACAGATATAAGCCTTAACATCATAGTAACTAGCCTACCGTGGTCATTTAGAAATAAAAGTTAAAGGATTTTAAATTTAAGCCTGTCTGACTCCCAAGGACATGATTATTGGCTAATCATGTAGCTGTTAACTGTAATCAATTCTGTGCTGATAGCTATTGCTTCTGTCAAATTTTTATGGACTTTAAGTATTTTATATGTACTCATTATTCATTAATTCTCTGGTATTATTTGAACACCTACTCTGAGTCAAACATCAATCTTGCCATAGGAATATAGTGGAAGGCAAAACAGACAAAAATTCTTACCTATATGAAGCTACATTCTATAGAGAGGACATATATTTAAAATATATATATTTACTGAATTGATGCTTTCAAACTGTGGTGCTGGGGAAGATTCTTGGACAACAAGGAGGTCCACCAGTCAATCCTAAAGGAAATCAACCCTGAATATTCATTGGAAGGACTGATGCTGAAGTTCCAATACTTTGGCCACCTGATGCAAAAAGCTGACTCAACTGGAAAAGACCCTGGTGCAGGGAAGTACTAAAGGTGGGAGGAGAACGGGACAATAGAGGATGAGATGGTTGGTTGGCATCACCAATTCAATGGACATGAGTTTGAGCAAAGTCTGGAAGATAGTGAAGGACAGGGAAGCTTGGCGTGCTTCTGTCTATGTAGTCTCAAAGAGCTGGACGTGACTGAGCAACTGAACAAGAAGTGATAAAAAGTGCTATGGAGGAAGATACAGCAGATAAGCATGACAGAGACATCTGAAGGTGGAATTTCTGTTTAAATGCAGACAGTCACTTGAGACAGTTCATTAGATACTAAAATAGGACAAATTGTCATGAAGATATCTACATAAGAGTAATTAAGGTTGGAAAAATATAAACTCTATGACAGGTGTGAGTCTGGAGAGTTTGAAGAAAAACAAAGAATCTATACATGAATAGGGTACCATAGATTAATAGGACATGAGTTCAGTTCAGAGTAGGAGGAGATAAAGTCAGAGAGATTACATGTGTGTGTGTATGTGTATTATGTGTGTGTTATGTATTGCTGAAGGAAAGATAAGAACTCTGGGTAACCTAAGACTATGGCTTTGAAGTGAGCTAGAAAACCCTTTTACCAATGTAGAACACTGGAATATTTCAACCACCTATAGATATAATCATTTTGCCACCTTGGTAAAAGATTGTTATTCAAAGATGAGCTTTAGGAAAATATGAATAATGTTATGCATATTGTCTGATTTAATATTCAAATGCCTCACCAATTAAAATAGGATAATAGTAGAAATGTGGCAAAGATTCAGTGCAATTATAAATACACTTGCCTATATGAAGCTACATTCTATAGAGAGGACATATATTTAAAATATATATATTTACTGAATTGATGCTTTCAAACTGTGGTGCTGGGGAAGATTCTTGGACAACAAGGAGGTCCACCAGTCAATCCTAAAGGAAATCAACCCTGAATATTCATTGGAAGGACTGATGCTGAAGTTCCAATACTTTGGCCACCTGATGCAAAAAGCTGACTCAACTGGAAAAGACCCTGGTGCAGGGAAGTACTAAAGGTGGGAGGAGAACGGGACAATAGAGGATGAGATGGTTGGTTGGCATCACCAATTCAATGGACATGAGTTTGAGCAAAGTCTGGAAGATAGTGAAGGACAGGGAAGCTTGGCGTGCTTCTGTCTATGTAGTCTCAAAGAGCTGGACGTGACTGAGCAACTGAACAAGAAGTGATAAAAAGTGCTATGGAGGAAGATACAGCAGATAAGCATGACAGAGACATCTGAAGGTGGAATTTCTGTTTAAATGCAGACAGTCACTTGAGACAGTTCATTAGATACTAAAATAGGACAAATTGTCATGAAGATATCTACATAAGAGTAATTAAGGTTGGAAAAATATAAACTCTATGACAGGTGTGAGTCTGGAGAGTTTGAAGAAAAACAAAGAATCTATACATGAATAGGGTACCATAGATTAATAGGACATGAGTTCAGTTCAGAGTAGGAGGAGATAAAGTCAGAGAGATTACATGTGTGTGTGTATGTGTATTATGTGTGTGTTATGTATTGCTGAAGGAAAGATAAGAACTCTGGGTAACCTAAGACTATGGCTTTGAAGTGAGCTAGAAAACCCTTTTACCAATGTAGAACACTGGAATATTTCAACCACCTATAGATATAATCATTTTGCCACCTTGGTAAAAGATTGTTATTCAAAGATGAGCTTTAGGAAAATATGAATAATGTTATGCATATTGTCTGATTTAATATTCAAATGCCTCACCAATTAAAATAGGATAATAGTAGAAATGTGGCAAAGATTCAGTGCAATTATAAATACACTTGCCTAGTATACACTAATTGCTTAATCAATGAAAGTAGTTATTATTAGCTTAAATGAGGAACCATTTTTAATCAAATAAGCCACATATATTGCTAATTGCATTCACTTTGCTGTTTATGAACCAAGTAATATGGTTATTAAATCTCATGCAAGATTTAATCATGTGTCTGTATATGTACATTACTAGCCTTAAACATTTTGGCATGTGCAACAGAGAAATCCAACAGGTTTCAAATATAATGGCTGAAGATATTGTTGTAAGATGAAGAGCAAAATTTAACCGCAAAAGAAATTAGGTAATTGCTGTCTGGGGTTAGAAATGTATTCTGCAGTTTAGCTCCAAAAATAGCTAGAGAGGATCTGTGATGTCCAAGGCTGTATGTCAGGTGCTGACATTGCACAATTCAGTAGGTATGTGTCATAAGTATATTTGATCAATAATGACCATTTAATTATCAACCAATTAATAATAGTTAATATGACAGGTGATAAAGTAGATGATAAACTTGGGGCTATCATTGCATACTTTGAGAATAAAAAGAAAATTATTTTCCAACTTTATCTGGGACATAAGTCTTATGCATAGAGGTTTTCTAAGGATATAAATCTAACTCCATCTGTTATACCTGTCTATCTGTGGACATCCTAATACCTGAATTTCCAGGTCCTAATTATGGCTGGAAGATGTGAGAAAGAATAGGGTGGGGAAAAACAAGGTACATTAATACATATATATGTACCCATATATATTCACTTTTTAGGAAAATGTAGAATAAGATGTATGTGTAAAGAGAGTTTCTAGGAAAAACTGATTCAAGGTACCCTATGAGAACCTGTATGGGGTCTAATCTCAGTGTAGTTTCTAAAGATTATCATGTGATACTCAGAGATTTCTTGGCTCCTCATAGTGGTGGTAACATTTAGAAGAATTTAAGGCATCTGTCTGAGAAACTTACTAAGAAAGAAAGGTGCTGGGAAAATGTATCCTTTGAGGTATAATTTTACAGGAACATGCAGTCAGTGTCTTCTGGATATCATTTGATAGCCAACATTCTGAGAAATAGTTTATGTTAAAATCAAGGTATTAGAAAAGTGAACAGTAAATCCTAAGAAGTCAATTTAGATGTGCATTTGAGGAACTCTTCTCTAGAACACCAAATGAATATAGATATTGCTTCTTCCATGTTTAATGAACACACACCAATTGCCAAGACACTCTATAGAGAGTGGTCAAGAAAGCACACTTGATTGTCTTTATGAAGCTCACATTCTAGGCTGGTGATAGAGGCAGTGGTGGTAGTCATAAGGAAATCTATAAATATATATTTATGATGAAAATATATGAAAGGTTCAAAAGTAGTTCAGTAAGTGTATTTTGAATGTGTGAGAGTACATAAAATCCAAAGATTACTAAATAAAAAGTACACTAGTTCTACCTACTTCATAATGCTGAACGGCAGAGTCAAAGGTGTTATTTAACTCCACTGTGTCTCATAGATAAAGTAAAATAAAGGCACCATTTTCAGATAGCACCTTTAGTTCCTTTTGTCATTCATATACTCTAATTCTATTCTGTGTAAAAATACATGTGTTATTATGACTACAATAAAATAGGATTTGCTTCACACTTTCCATGTACCAAACTCTGCATTGTTTTATTTATTCTAACAGTCTGACAAGTTAGGTATTTCTAGGTACTAATAAAGAAACATCTGTATGTAAGTTGTTACAAATAAATGCCTCTGCTCTTACAAGGTTAGAGGGTAGGTTTAGTGGAAGATATCTGTCAAAACTAACGTTCTTGTTGGGAAGCAGGCAAGTCTCCAATATCTATCTAAAAAAAAAAAACAAGGTACATTAATACATATATATGTACCCATATATATTCACTTTTAGAAAATGAATAAGATGTATGTGTAAAGAGAGTTTCTAGGAAAAACTGATTCAAGGTACCCTATGAGAACCTGTATGGGGTCTAATCTCAGTGTAGTTTCTAAAGATTATCATGTGATACTCAGAGATTTCTTGGCTCCTCATAGTGGTGGTAACATTTAGAAGAATTTAAGGCATCTGTCTGAGAAACTTACTAAGAAAGAAAGGTGCTGGGAAAATGTATCCTTTGAGGTATAATTTTACAGGAACATGCAGTCAGTGTCTTCTGGATATCATTTGATAGCCAACATTCTGAGAAATAGTTTATGTTAAAATCAAGGTATTAGAAAAGTGAACAGTAAATCCTAAGAAGTCAATTTAGATGTGCATTTGAGGAACTCTTCTCTAGAACACCAAATGAATATAGATATTGCTTCTTCCATGTTTAATGAACACACACCAATTGCCAAGACACTCTATAGAGAGTGGTCAAGAAAGCACACTTGATTGTCTTTATGAAGCTCACATTCTAGGCTGGTGATAGAGGCAGTGGTGGTAGTCATAAGGAAATCTATAAATATATATTTATGATGAAAATATATGAAAGGTTCAAAAGTAGTTCAGTAAGTGTATTTTGAATGTGTGAGAGTACATAAAATCCAAAGATTACTAAATAAAAAGGACACTAGTTCTCCCTACTTCATAATGCTGAACGGCAGAGTCAAAGGTGTTATTTAACTCCACTGTGTCTCATAGATAAAGTAAAATAAAGGCACCATTTTCAGATAGCACCTTTAGTTCCTTTTGTCATTCATATACTCTAATTCTATTCTGTGTAAAAATACATGTGTTATTATGACTACAATAAAATAGGATTTGCTTCACACTTTCCATGTACCAAACTCTGCATTGTTTTATTTATTCTAACAGTCTGACAAGTTAGGTATTTCTAGGTACTAATAAAGAAACATCTGTATGTAAGTTGTTACAAATAAATGCCTCTGCTCTTACAAGGTTAGAGGGTAGGTTTAGTGGAAGATATCTGTCAAAAACTAACGTTCTTGTTGGGAAGCAGGCAAGTCTCCAATATCTATCTAAATCACACTTTTGATGGTTAAATTAGGAAATATATCAGATCTTTCTCCTCTAGGGGTTCACTGTTCTTGGGAGACTGGGAGGAAGGAGAGGAGAGAGAGATTGAGATGGAGATCTGATTTGTTAATACACATGAGGAAAAGCATAGAACAGGGCTTAAACGTATGGCAGAGCCATTGTCAACCTAAGAGAAGTGGTGACATTTAGCTGATTTGTACAATAATTAGAAGTTATTTCAAGCAAACTAAACACACAGGGGAAAAGCCATTTTAGGTCAAGAAGGCAATCTATAAAAAGATAAGGATCGTCTGAGTGAGCTGGGCACAGTAGAGAAGAGCTAAAGTAGTTCAGGAGGTCTGCTTAGGATACATAAAGGCAAATTGTGGGAGATACAGATATAAAGGTGAGCAGATACAATAGTAAAAAGTGTGTCCTTTAATGGCATTTTAAAAGGTTTTCAGCAATGGAGTGATATAATCAGCATCATGCATTAATAAGAAAAACTATAAAGGAGTAAAGCAAAATTTGGGGAATATTTGCATATAGAAACCACATAATTGAATGACTGATTCAGAAAAAAGGGATAGGATGTGCGGCTGAGAAAGGAGATAAAGGTTATTCCCAGAATACATCAAAGAATTTACTAGAAAGAAATTAAGTTGATTTATGTATTTTATTTTGAACTAAGGATATCATAATATTTTAAAATAAGTCACTCTGACTTTATTTTAATCTCACATATTGTTCAAATGGTAGAAGCTAATCTTAAAAGTAAAAATTTTCTTCAAGTTCAGAAAGTCTCTTTATCTAGTGTAATGTGGAGAACATGGAAAAAGTATCCATTATCACTCTAGGCAGTAAGGTATTGTTGAAATGGCATCATAAAATACCACACATTATCACTATAAGTTTTTGAAAGGCCCATGATTTTATTGATAAAAGTAAAAAAAAATTCTACAGATAAAATGAAACTTAAAGTGAGTTATTTTAAATAGAATTTATAACCATGCACTTAATGAGAACTGTCTTCTTAAAAGGGCTTCTGAAAATCTAGGTAGAAATATAAAAGTGCCTCATCTATATTTTATCTCTTTGACCTTAAACTTACAGAAGAACATTTAACATTCTAGCAGCAATGTGGATGTAATCTTCGAGTTTCTTATTCAGTGAAATTTAAAGTATTTTATAGTTAACTCACAATTGTTTTCTTTCCAATGTGCAATTAAAGGTGATAACACAAATGATACATATGGGTACACACAGGCTCTTATGCACAAACACATACACACAATATGAAGGAAGAATTTGCCACATATTCATAGTCTATTCAAGCATTCATTCAGAGAGTGTATGGACAATATTACATCACTAGTTCCATTAATTTGAATTCTAATTTTGACACCAATTCATTTTTATTTAATACATATTTTAATATACGTGCCTTTCTTATACATAATACACTACTAACAAAAGGACTGTGTATCATAAATATAAAATGTATTTTAAGTTAAAATTATTTTTATTTTAAAATATATTGAAGGATATAACTGTCATATCAAACTGATGAATCAATGAATATCATTATTAAAATGAAGAAAAGTGATTCAAATTATAGGAAAATATTAAGTGAATATTGAATTAATATTGAATATTAATTGAAGTAGTATATGGATGGGCTTCTCTGGTAACTCACCTGGTAAAGAGTTCCCTGCAATGCAGGAGATCCTGGTTTGATTGCTGGGTTGGGAAGATCCCTTGGCAAAGGGACAGGCTGCCCACTTCAGTATTCTTGCCTGAAGAATTCAATTGACTGAGGAGCCTGAGAGGCCACAGTCTATGGGATTGCAGAGTCAGACATGACTAAGCACAAGGTATGGATGTGGCTAGAAATTTAAAGATGTTATGCTTCTGTCTTTGAAAGAGCAGAAGGAGTCATAAACCAAGGAATTCAGACTGCCTCTAGTAGAAGTGGGAAAAAGCAAGGAAAGAAATTCTCTGCCAATACCTACAAAAGAAATACAGACATGTTGACACCTTGATTTTGTGTGACCCATTTCTACCTTCTGATATTTAGAATTTTTAAGTGAAATATAATTTCTCTGAAGCACTGTTTGTAACAATTTATTACAACAGCAATAGGACACTAAGACAGAAACATCAAGTTTGAGTTGGACACCAAGCTGAGGTATCTAGCTGTGAGAAAGATAATTAATTTGGCTGGTAATGTTATTTGAGAGTCCTTAGTATATATGAAGAAACTACGTATATTAATAAGATCTTCTCCATGTAAAAGGTGCAAAGAAAATAGAATCAAATAGAAGTCCTGGGAATATCCATGATTAATAAGGAACTTGGTGAGCTACAATCAATGGCGTCATGAAAAAATCAGACATGACCAAACAACAGTAACAACAACATGTGAGGCAACAGACATGGGTATGTGTTGTGAAAAAGGATAGAAAAAAACCCTGTAAGATGGTGAGAGATGGAGGACAGAGGCATTATGGCAGGCAAAGAAGGAGAGATTCCCAAAGAGGTAGAAGTAACCAATAATAACAAATGTGATTAAAAGTAAAAAGGCTTGTTGAATTTAATAGGTAGGTGATTGAAAGATTGCTTTGAGAGCTCATTCAAAGCAGTTTCAGAGGTGTATCAGAGACAGAGAACATGCAGCAGTGACTCAAGAAATGCGCTGAGGATCAGCGATAGAAACAAAGATGGTTTTATTTTAAAAAATATAAGAGAAATATTTGCTAGAGAGCATCAGGTTGTCTGAACATTTGCTGTTTTTGTGTTTATATGAAGCAGTGGCTCAAGAAATGAGCTTAGGATAAGCAATAGAAACAAAGAAGGTTTTACTTCTAAAAATATAAGACTGGGGGCTTCCCTGGTGGTCCAGTGGTTAGGGACACCGCCTGGCAGTGCAAGGGGCGCCGGTTCAATCCCTGGCACAGGAAGATCCCACATGCCGCGGAACGGCTGGACTGATATGTCCAACTCTGAAGTGCATGCGCCCAGAGTCATCAGGTCACTGCAATGGGAGGCCCACACAGGCCAGAAAGAACAAAGATGGATGATAAATGAAAGACCAATAAAAGTGGCCAAATATATATATATATATTATTTCTTATATATATATATAAGAAATATTTGCTAGGAGCATCATAAGGTTGTCTGAACATTTGCCATTTTTGTGTTTATATGAGATGAGTTTTTAAGATAAGAGAGATTCAGGTAAGTTGAAGATTGAAAATGGTAAAAACAAACAAACAAACAAAAAACAACACACACGCACATCAAAAACAGGGAAGAAACAAAAGGTCCTTGAACTATGAGTTACTTTAAGTGGAAAGGGCACTTCAATGCTGAGATGGAAAGAAAAGCTGGAAGCATGGGTTTGAATTGAAAGTATTCTGTGATGGAGTAGAGGACCAAGAAATTCTGACTATTTCTCACTGATTTTCTTATTCTTCTTGTTGACTTGGAGGCAGGTGATCTCAGATAAATTTATGTTTGGATAAATGATACTATAAAGGATGGTACAACTAGAAGACAAACTTCAAATTAACATTTCTTAAAATGACCAGTAACACTTTAGTTTTAGAGAACTGCCATTGTGAAAGTCTATTATCAAAGTCATTTAAATGAAAATATATAGCCATCAGTTCAAGTGAGCTGTAGGTGAACTGGTGCTGTCAGAAACAAGTTTTCAGGTAAAGTGAAAAGAAATTTAGTAATGATATTTAAAATTCACTTTTTTTTTGTTTTGTTTTGTTTTTTATTTTTAATTTATTTATTTATTATTTATTTTTGTACATGTATGTTCCCAGATCATTCATATGCATATCCCTTGACCCTCTCCCCACCCAGTTCCCCCCCTCCCATCCCTCCAGACCATCGCTCCAAGTGGTTGTAGGTACTCCTATTCCCCTAGCACAATGACAATAGCTATCTTTTCTACACATGACAGTATAGGTTTCCATGTTACTCCCTCCCACTGTTCGGTCTCCACAATGTCTTTATGTCTATTCTCTGTTTAAAAATATAGAGAATAATAAGCAAGATTTTAAGAGTGTCTGAAACTAATCCAATAGAAATAATCACAGGGCTTCCCTGCTGGTCCAGTGGGTAAGGACACCGCCTTGCAGTGCAAGGGATGCCAGTTCAACCCCTGACCTGGGAAGATCCCATGCGCCACGGAGCGGCTGGACCAATCAATGTGTCCAATTACGGAGCCGGAGCTCTGGAGCGCATGCGCCCAGAGCCTGTGCTCTGCGGCAACAGAGGCCACTGCGATGGGAGGCCCACACGGGCCAAAGAACAAAGCAAATAGATAAATGAAAGACCAAGAGAAGTGGCCCGCCTGCCCCCCTCCTTCCCCGACCCGCCCCCGCCCCCCCCAAAAAAAGAGATTAAAAAATAAAAAAGAGAAAAAAAGAGGGCTTCCTTGGTGGTCCAGTGGGTAAGGACACCGCCTTGCAGTGCAAGGGGCACCAGTTCGATCCCTGGCCTGGAAAGATCCCACGTGCCGGGGAGTGGCTGGACCAATCAATGTGTCCAATTACGGAACCGGAGCTCAGGAGCGCATGCGCCCAGAGCCTGTGCTCTGCTACAACAGAGGCCACCGCGATGGGAGGCCTACAGGAGCCAAAGAGCAAAGACGGATGAAAATAGACAAATGAAAGACCAATAGAAGCGGCCCACCCGTCCCCTCCCTCCCAAACCTGACCCCCCAAAAATAAATAAATAAATAAATGTTTAAAAAAAGAGAGAGAGAAAGAAAAAGAAATAGTCACAAAGTAGTGAGGAGGGTGGCCACAGGCAGATTATGAATAGGGTGAAATTTTAGTTATTTAGTTATATGCTTTAGAAGTTTATATTAGAGTTCTTACAAAACTTTATTCATACAAGATAATTTTATTTTGTTTAGAATTTAGGGTATGGGTGAGTTTAAATATTTAAAGTTAAAATGACTCATGTATCTTTATTGGTCACACAGCCACCCCTTAAAGGAAATGGTCCAAGGTCAGTTAGAGAATATTGAATCACACTTTCATTAAGTCTTCAACAATTAGAATTAATGGAATTTTCTGAACAGAATAAAGGTTATGCCAAGGTTTTGCTGACTGGACTACAACTTTATTGCCATGGATTAGATATAAAAATGACCTTAAGCAATTTTCCTGATAATTATGCACTGGTACACAAGCTTTCAAATTACTTTACAGAGGTACTTATCTAGATAATACAATATATATATATATATATATATATATATATATATATATATATAAAGCAAATATTTATTATTTGAGTATCCTTTATCACTAAGAAAAAAGATTATGGCTAGTATCAAATGAGAATTTGTGTCATACTAGTACATATTTTTGAAGCAACTCATTAAAATCAGGAGAAGTGTTTATGCAATGTACTCCACAATAGTTGCCTAGCAACCATCCAGAAATCAATAGGTTATTTTACAAAGACTTTAATTTATATCTCCCTTCATATTTGTTTTCCTTCATTTTTTTACCTACCCTATTTCAATTTGAAGTTGCCATTCATCATTCAAATCTCTAGCTTGAAGTAATATTAAAAGTGTAGGTAATAAGGGAAAAAACACAGTTTTTCCAGTAGGGAAATAAAGCATCATCAAACTTGCAGTGCAAGGGCACCAGTTCGACCCCCAAAGATCCCACGTGCCGGGGAGTGGCTGGACCAATCAATGTGTCCAATTACGGAACCGGAGCTCAGGAGCGCATGCGCCCAGAGCCTGTGCTCTGCTACAACAGAGGCCACCGCGATGGGAGGCCTACAGGAGCCAAAGAGCAAAGACGGATGAAAATAGACAAATGAAAGACCAATAGAAGCGGCCCACCCGTCCCCTCCCTCCCAAACCTGACCCCCCAAAAATAAATAAATAAATAAATGTTTAAAAAAAGAGAGAGAGAAAGAAAAAGAAATAGTCACAAAGTAGTGAGGAGGGTGGCCACAGGCAGATTATGAATAGGGTGAAATTTTAGTTATTTAGTTATATGCTTTAGAAGTTTATATTAGAGTTCTTACAAAACTTTATTCATACAAGATAATTTTATTTTGTTTAGAATTTAGGGTATGGGTGAGTTTAAATATTTAAAGTTAAAATGACTCATGTATCTTTATTGGTCACACAGCCACCCCTTAAAGGAAATGGTCCAAGGTCAGTTAGAGAATATTGAATCACACTTTCATTAAGTCTTCAACAATTAGAATTAATGGAATTTTCTGAACAGAATAAAGGTTATGCCAAGGTTTTGCTGACTGGACTACAACTTTATTGCCATGGATTAGATATAAAAATGACCTTAAGCAATTTTCCTGATAATTATGCACTGGTACACAAGCTTTCAAATTACTTTACAGAGGTACTTATCTAGATAATACAATATATATATATATATATATATATATATATATATATATATAAAACAAATATTTATTATTTGAGTATCCTTTATCACTAAGAAAAAAGATTATGGCTAGTATCAAATGAGAATTTGTGTCATACTAGTACATATTTTTGAAGCAACTCATTAAAATCAGGAGAAGTGTTTATGCAATGTACTCCACAATAGTTGCCTAGCAACCATCCAGAAATCAATAGGTTATTTTACAAAGACTTTAATTTATATCTCCCTTCATATTTGTTTTCCTTCATTTTTTTACCTACCCTATTTCAATTTGAAGTTGCCATTCATCATTCAAATCTCTAGCTTGAAGTAATATTAAAAGTGTAGGTAATAAGGGAAAAAAAAACACAGTTTTTCCAGTAGGGAAATAAAGCATCATCAAACCTAAAACTGTAATGAATGTCCTTTCAATTAACCTCTTCAGATTAGCAAGAAAGTCACATTGTACTTCTACCATGTGCCAACTGGTACAAATGGCAATTGAACTTAATAGCTAAATGCATTTGACAGGAATCTATTAATCTACATTGATGAATAACTTTGCATGATTCTTCCTAATGAAACATTGGTACCCAGAAAAGTTTCATGTACAAACAACATTAACATTAATATTTCCTTTTATATATAATAGTATTATATATAAAATAGCATTTCTATTCTATTGTATCAGTTACATATGAAATCTAGACACTGGCTTTTTAGAGGTGTCTTCTTTCTTAGCTATGACTTTTTGTTATTTTTTAGTCACCAAGTTGTGTCCAACTCTTCAAGACCCCATGGACTGCAGCATGCCAAGCTTTCCTGTCCCTCATCATCTCCCAGTCTGCCCAAGTTCGTTTCCATTGCATCAGTGATACTATCCAACCATCTCATTCTCTGCCACCCTCTTTTTCTGCCTTCAGTCTTCCCCAGCATCAGGGTCTTTTCCAGTGAGTTGGCTCTTCACATCAGATGGCCAAAGTTTTAGAGCTTCAGCTTCAGCATCAGTCCTTCCAATGAATATTCAGGGTTGATTTCCTTTAGGATTGACTGGTTTGATCTTCTTGCTGTCCAAGGGAATCTCAAGAGTCTTCTCCAGCACCACAATGTGAAAGCATCAATTCACTGGTGTTTGCCTTCTTTATGGTCCTGCTCTCGCAATCATATGTGACTGCTGGAAAGACTGCTGGAAATATAGCTTTGGCTAGATGGACCTTTACTGTCACAGTGATGTCTTTGTTTTCTAACACACTGTCTAGGTTTGTCATAGCTTTCCTCCCAAGAAGCAACTGTCTTCCAATTTCATGACTGCAGTCACCATCTGCAGTGATTTTATAGCTGAATAAGAGGAAATTTGTCACTGTGCCACATTTTGCCATGAAGTGATGGGACCGGATGCCATGATATCAAGCTTTTTAATACTTGGTTTTAAGCCTGCTTTTCGCTTCTCCTTCATCCTCTTCAAGAGGCTCTTTAGTTCCTCTTTGCTTTAGGCCATTAGACTGGTTCATCGCATATCTGAAGTCCTTGATGTTTCTCCTGCTTATCTTGATTCCAGCTTATAACTCATCCAGCCCAGCATTTCTCATGATGTACTCCAAGTATAAGTTAACTAAACAACAAACAGCCTCATCTTACTCCTTTCTTAATCCTGAACCAGCCTGCTCTATATCTGTTCTATGTTCTGACTGTTGCTTCTTGACCAACATACAGGTTTCTCAGGAGTCAGGTGGTATGGTCTGTTATTCCTATCTCTTTAAGAGTTTTCCACAGTTCGTTATGATCCACATAGTCAAAGGCTTTAGCATAGTCAAAGAAACAGAATAGATGTCTTTCTGGAATTCCCTTGCTTTCTCTATGATCCAGTGAATATTGGCAAGTTCATTTTGGTCCCTCTGCCTTTTCTAAATCCAGTTTGTATACCTAGAAGTTCTCGGTTCATGTAATACTGAAGCCTAGGATGTAGGATTTTGAGCATAACCTTACTATAATGGGAGTGCAATTGTCTGGTGGTTTGAACATTCTTTAGTACCTCTCATCTTGGGAACTGGGATGAGGATTAACTGTTTACAGTCCTGTGGCCACTGCTGGGTTTTCCAAATTTGCTGACTTATTGAATGTAGCATTTATCTATCTTCACATGTTTTTGGAAGGCTTCCATGATATTTTAGTTTTCCAACTGGTTTGATCTTCTTGCTGTCCAAGGGAATCTCAAGAGTCTTCTCCAGCACCACAATGTGAAAGCATCAATTCACTGGTGTTTGCCTTCTTTATGGTCCTGCTCTCGCAATCATATGTGACTGCTGGAAAGACTGCTGGAAATATAGCTTTGGCTAGATGGACCTTTACTGTCACAGTGATGTCTTTGTTTTCTAACACACTGTCTAGGTTTGTCATAGCTTTCCTCCCAAGAAGCAACTGTCTTCCAATTTCATGACTGCAGTCACCATCTGCAGTGATTTTATAGCTGAATAAGAGGAAATTTGTCACTGTGCCACATTTTGCCATGAAGTGATGGGACCGGATGCCATGATATCAAGCTTTTTAATACTTGGTTTTAAGCCTGCTTTTTCGCTTCTCCTTCATCCTCTTCAAGAGGCTCTTTAGTTCCTCTTTGCTTTAGGCCATTAGACTGGTTCATCGCATATCTGAAGTCCTTGATGTTTCTCCTGCTTATCTTGATTCCAGCTTATAACTCATCCAGCCCAGCATTTCTCATGATGTACTCCAAGTATAAGTTAACTAAACAACAAACAGCCTCATCTTACTCCTTTCTTAATCCTGAACCAGCCTGCTCTATATCTGTTCTATGTTCTGACTGTTGCTTCTTGACCAACATACAGGTTTCTCAGGAGTCAGGTGGTATGGTCTGTTATTCCTATCTCTTTAAGAGTTTTCCACAGTTCGTTATGATCCACATAGTCAAAGGCTTTAGCATAGTCAAAGAAACAGAATAGATGTCTTTCTGGAATTCCCTTGCTTTCTCTATGATCCAGTGAATATTGGCAAGTTCATTTTGGTCCCTCTGCCTTTTCTAAATCCAGTTTGTATACCTAGAAGTTCTCGGTTCATGTAATACTGAAGCCTAGGATGTAGGATTTTGAGCATAACCTTACTATAATGGGAGTGCAATTGTCTGGTGGTTTGAACATTCTTTAGTACCTCTCATCTTGGGAACTGGGATGAGGATTAACTGTTTACAGTCCTGTGGCCACTGCTGGGTTTTCCAAATTTGCTGACTTATTGAATGTAGCATTTATCTATCTTCACATGTTTTTTTGGAAGGCTTCCATGATATTTTAGTTTCCAAATCCAGAATAGTCCTTTAGATAAATATACATTCACCCACGTATTTACAACTTAGAAAAAAAGTTAACTTTTAAAGTTCTCTAGTATATACACTTTCACAAGTTAGTTTCTTATGATATAAATTGTTTTCTAAAATGCATTTTTTATTTGTCTTGCTTAATTTTCTGACCTTTAAGACAAAGGCTAGCATAAATTAAAATATATAAAAGAAGAATTTTGTAAATTCAGTAACATTTAAAAAAACATTTTTCTAAATGTTCCATTTTTTCTTCAACAAACAATAAAAAAATTTCTCCTCCTTTGTTTGTGCCAATGTGGAGATGCAATAAGAAAAACCAAACATTTCCCTCCATATCCCATATCTATGCCTATTAGATATATTTAAAAATATGAATATTTAATCATTTGTTCTTTTCCACTTTAAGGTACAGTGATAAATGGTGATAAAACTTTTGTACAATAATATATATATATATATATATATATATATATATATATATATAAAGAGTTCTTTTTAAAGAACAATGATGATCAGTATTAGATACAACAAATAGAGAAAGAAAGCCAAGTTCATAAGCTTCAAACTGAAATTGAGTTATACAGATTTATACTAGTCCAGAATTCTGTACTTCATATATGATGAAAATAAGAATATAACCCTGATTCAAAGAGGTCACTGTCATGAGTATTGGGATCTATTCCTTTAATTAATTTCATTGTAGGAATTATGGCACAGACCTTAAAGAAGCTATCTCTGAAATTTTTATAGTATGGTTTGAAAAAAGAAAGAAAGTCCTCTGAAAACCATTTTCTGAATGAAAGCAGTTTGTATACCTAGAAGTTCTCGGTTCATGTAATACTGAAGCCTAGGATGTAGGATTTTGAGCATAACCTTACTATAATGGGAGTGCAATTGTCTGGTGGTTTGAACATTCTTTAGTACCTCTCATCTTGGGAACTGGGATGAGGATTAACTGTTTACAGTCCTGTGGCCACTGCTGGGTTTTCCAAATTTGCTGACTTATTGAATGTAGCATTTATCTATCTTCACATGTTTTTTTGGAAGGCTTCCATGATATTTTAGTTTCCAAATCCAGAATAGTCCTTTAGATAAATATACATTCACCCACGTATTTACAACTTAGAAAAAAAGTTAACTTTTAAAGTTCTCTAGTATATACACTTTCACAAGTTAGTTTCTTATGATATAAATTGTTTTCTAAAATGCATTTTTTATTTGTCTTGCTTAATTTTCTGACCTTTAAGACAAAGGCTAGCATAAATTAAAATATATAAAAGAAGAATTTTGTAAATTCAGTAACATTTAAAAAAACATTTTTCTAAATGTTCCATTTTTTCTTCAACAAACAATAAAAAAATTTCTCCTCCTTTGTTTGTGCCAATGTGGAGATGCAATAAGAAAAACCAAACATTTCCCTCCATATCCCATATCTATGCCTATTAGATATATTTAAAAATATGAATATTTAATCATTTGTTCTTTTCCACTTTAAGGTACAGTGATAAATGGTGATAAAACTTTTGTACAATTAATATATATATATATATATATATATATATATATATATATATATATATAAAGAGTTCTTTTTAAAGAACAATGATGATCAGTATTAGATACAACAAATAGAGAAAGAAAGCCAAGTTCATAAGCTTCAAACTGAAATTGAGTTATACAGATTTATACTAGTCCAGAATTCTGTACTTCATATATGATGAAAATAAGAATATAACCCTGATTCAAAGAGGTCACTGTCATGAGTATTGGGATCTATTCCTTTAATTAATTTCATTGTAGGAATTATGGCACAGACCTTAAAGAAGCTATCTCTGAAATTTTTATAGTATGGTTTGAAAAAAGAAAGAAAGTCCTCTGAAAACCATTTTCTGAATGAAAGCAGTTTGAAGCCTCCAGCATAGTTGATGTGCACTGACAGAAATGTACTTCTGGTGAAAGTGTTCTTACAGCCTTTATTTTTTGGTATTAATTGTGTGCCAGAATGTTTTTCAAGTACATTTCAATTTTTTCTAAGTCAAAATACTATAATTCTATTCTCTCAAGCTGAGACTTTTCATCAACTTTCCAGAGTTTACGCTTTCAAATATTATCAAAATAAAGGTTCATTTTATTGGATTGCTTGCAGGAAAAGGCCGCACTGTTTCTAAAATCGTAAATAAACATTTAGAAACATATGGTAATTGAAAACTCGTAATCTGGCACCTTACTAACAGCCTGTTTATACAAAAGGATTTTGTGATTTGAATATTGCTTGTCATCTGATCTGGCAAGAAGATGTACTATCAAATATGTGCTTTATTTAGAAGAGACACAGCCTGTGGTTATATAAAATTATTCAGACTATATTGAGCTATAGACTATGTTCTCATTGAAATAAATATTTTGTGATATAGCATCTACCTGAGGTTGTCAAAATTACCATTTCATATAAACCATTTTAGAAAAAAATTATAATGTATTATCCAATTTTTGCTGTATCTATTTTAGAAAAATGGATTCGTATTTAATGAATTTTACAATTCAGTCTTCATGTCAATAAGTTGTATTACTCTCAGGCATGTGTATAAATCATCATTTATAAATCAATTTATATTTTAATATGACAGAGGTTGGCTATTGAAAGGAATACAGTGATAAATAGATATGTAAATGAAATGATCATTACCTAATTTATCCCTTTAAATCTGGATAGGAAAATGTTTATTAATCTTTCTAAGTTCAAAGCACAGTATAGATCTAGAATTTTTGGTGACTCACTAGAAAAAATTAACAGGCTGAAAATGAGATGAAACAAGTTAATGGTGATTTTAAAGTAATTACTATTAAACATAAAAATGATTGCATGATGAACATAAAAGTAGAAACAGGGAGTTCATTGGTGATCTAGTGGCTAAGACTCTGTGCTCCCAATTTAGGGACCCCAGGTTCTATTTCTGACAGGCAACTAGATCCTGCATGCTGCAACTAAAGATCCCACATGCCACAACTAAAGCCCAGCACAGCCAAATAAACAAATAAATATTTTAAAAAATAAAAGTAAAAGCATATAATATAGCTATGTGAATTAACAGTTATTCACATGATGCTATTCACTAATAAGGTAATATATATCCAACTTATAGTAAATAAGCATTTGTCTTCTCCTTAAAGCTATGCTGAATCTTTATATCTTATTCATAGCAAACTGTGTCTAACTTCCAAATATTGATTTGATTGCCAAGTGATGCTCTATTTAATAGTGATCTTTTACTTCCAAAATCGTAAATAAACATTTAGAAACATATGGTAATTGAAAACTCGTAATCTGGCACCTTACTAACAGCCTGTTTATACAAAAGGATTTTGTGATTTGAATATTGCTTGTCATCTGATCTGGCAAGAAGATGTACTATCAAATATGTGCTTTATTTAGAAGAGACACAGCCTGTGGTTATATAAAATTATTCAGACTATATTGAGCTATAGACTATGTTCTCATTGAAATAAATATTTTGTGATATAGCATCTACCTGAGGTTGTCAAAATTACCATTTCATATAAACCATTTTAGAAAAAATTATAATGTATTATCCAATTTTGCTGTATCTATTTTAGAAAAATGGATTCGTATTTAATGAATTTTACAATTCAGTCTTCATGTCAATAAGTTGTATTACTCTCAGGCATGTGTATAAATCATCATTTATAAATCAATTTATATTTTAATATGACAGAGGTTGGCTATTGAAAGGAATACAGTGATAAATAGATATGTAAATGAAATGATCATTACCTAATTTATCCCTTTAAATCTGGATAGGAAAATGTTTATTAATCTTTCTAAGTTCAAAGCAAAGTATAGATCTAAAATTTTTTGGTGACTCACTAGAAAAAATTAACAGGCTGAAAATGAGATGAAACAAGTTAATGGTGATTTTAAAGTAATTACTATTAAACATAAAAATGATTGCATGATGAACATAAAAGTAGAAACAGGGAGTTCATTGGTGATCTAGTGGCTAAGACTCTGTGCTCCCAATTTAGGGACCCCAGGTTCTATTTCTGACAGGCAACTAGATCCTGCATGCTGCAACTAAAGATCCCACATGCCACAACTAAAGCCCAGCACAGCCAAATAAACAAATAAATATTTTAAAAAATAAAAGTAAAAGCATATAATATAGCTATGTGAATTAACAGTTATTCACATGATGCTATTCACTAATAAGGTAATATATATCCAACTTATAGTAAATAAGCATTTGTCTTCTCCTTAAAGCTATGCTGAATCTTTATATCTTATTCATAGCAAACTGTGTCTAACTTCCAAATATTGATTTGATTGCCAAGTGATGCTCTATTTAATAGACAGTGTTCTAACTCTATTTATACTGTACTTGGTTATAGCAAAAATATATTGCATACATTAGAGACAAAGCACTGAAATGTTTCCATGTTATTTTATTTGCTCAAGCATACTGATTGACCATCAACCAAAGTGCTTGTATAGGGGATGCATTTTAATCAACTCTTTTGACTATAGAATAGTTTTCATTTCTCAATTACCATTTTTCATAAGCTTTCAGAAACACAAGACACTCCTTCTGGAAATGAAGTATACAATGTTTTAGAAAATTAAAATAGGGTCTAAATCATGTTCCACTAAGAAAATATTATCAGCATAATTTTATAAACTTTTATTAAAATATAAATGAATAGATAAAATATATTTCTGAATAATTATATATATATATATATATATATAATTCCAAACAAATAATTATCAAAATTTGGTCTCCTGCTGTGAGTATATTGGATGTCTTCTCAGTTATACATCCAGGAATTTAATTAAATCTCAAGTATGTGCAACTGAGAATATTTGGATGTAAACATAATTCAGACCTTGTTCTAAAAACTGTATAGTAGAAAGTTTCTTCTTCATTTGAATCTACATGTGACTTGATTACAACCATTCTGAATTCAATGTGCACTCTGTGTCAATGAGATGTACCAAATATGTAAGCAGAGGTTGAAAAGTATATATTGGGGCTTGCTTTCTTTCTGAATTTGGAATGATGATGTCATCACATGAACAGCCTGAATCAGCCTGATGGAAAGTCCATGTAAAGAACTGAATTTGGTCTGTAAGTGAAGCTCATGCTGTGTAGATTCAGTTAAGCCACTAACTGACAATAGAAATGAGCTAGAATAAAGATCCCACATGCCAAAAGCCCAGCACAGCCAAATAAACAAATAAATATTTTAAAAAATAAAAGTAAAAGCATATAATATAGCTATGTGAATTAACAGTTATTCACATGATGCTATTCACTAATAAGGTAATATATATCCAACTTATAGTAAATAAGCATTTGTCTTCTCCTTAAAGCTATGCTGAATCTTTATATCTTATTCATAGCAAACTGTGTCTAACTTCCAAATATTGATTTGATTGCCAAGTGATGCTCTATTTAATAGACAGTGTTCTAACTCTATTTATACTGTACTTGGTTATAGCAAAAATATATTGCATACATTAGAGACAAAGCACTGAAATGTTTCCATGTTATTTTATTTGCTCAAGCATACTGATTGACCATCAACCAAAGTGCTTGTATAGGGGATGCATTTTAATCAACTCTTTTGACTATAGAATAGTTTTCATTTCTCAATTACCATTTTTCATAAGCTTTCAGAAACACAAGACACTCCTTCTGGAAATGAAGTATACAATGTTTTAGAAAATTAAAATAGGGTCTAAATCATGTTCCACTAAGAAAATATTATCAGCATAATTTTATAAACTTTTATTAAAATATAAATGAATAGATAAAATATATTTCTGAATAATTATATATATATATATATATATATAATTCCAAACAAATAATTATCAAAATTTGGTCTCCTGCTGTGAGTATATTGGATGTCTTCTCAGTTATACATCCAGGAATTTAATTAAATCTCAAGTATGTGCAACTGAGAATATTTGGATGTAAACATAATTCAGACCTTGTTCTAAAAACTGTATAGTAGAAAGTTTCTTCTTCATTTGAATCTACATGTGACTTGATTACAACCATTCTGAATTCAATGTGCACTCTGTGTCAATGAGATGTACCAAATATGTAAGCAGAGGTTGAAAAGTATATATTGGGGCTTGCTTTCTTTCTGAATTTGGAATGATGATGTCATCACATGAACAGCCTGAATCAGCCTGATGGAAAGTCCATGTAAAGAACTGAAGCACTAGGGTTGATGACAAACTGCTGGGTCTGTAAGTGAAGTCATGCTATGCTGTGTAGATTCAGTTAAGCCACTAACTGACAATAGAAATGAGCTAGAATCTAGAATCCATCCTAGACTCAAAGAACCGTCATATAATATAACAGAATTGTAGAAAGTAACAAAGGTTGACTGTTCTGAGCCACTAGATTTGGGATTATTTCTTACACAACAAGAGATAAATCATCTATTAGAGGAATCACATAGACTTAAGTAAAATTTTTAGATGTAAAACATACTGGTGACTTCACCTTAGACAAATTACTTATATTTTCTGTGACTTAGTTGCCTGTTCCATTAAAAGAAGGATTAAAAATTACTTTAGAACTTTTGTATATAAATCGATGCAGTAATGTAAAGTACTTAGTACTATGCCTGGTCAAACAGAAGATACATTTTAATTCCAGGACTTCATTTTTAAGATCCTATAAATTGGATAGCACATCTTTTAAAACAACAACAAAAAAAGAAGAACAAAGTAAGGAAACATCACAAACTGTATAATTGCTCTTTTATCTACTTTTGTTGTTAGAGACTTCTGCTCTGGGAGTTAACAAGTGGTGCTTTGAGGCTTATAAAAATGCAGAAATGTGAAAATTGTCAGAGTCAAGTAAGAATTATAGCAAAAAATCACATAACGGGGCAAAACTATATTTAAGGACATATAAATTACAAATATCTATAACTTTAATTTTTAATTTAAAAGCAAAACTAAAATTTGGAAAAGTAGTTTCAATAAGTTAGCAAAAATTTTACTTGCCCCCAAATTGGTTGCATGCCCAGCACATGTCCAATATAATGCTGGTTAAGAAGATTACCCAGTGAAAAGTGAGACAGAGAGCCAAGTACTTATTCACTTCATTTATTCCTTTATTCCATATACATTTATTCTGTCTACAACATGTCAGGTACTAATCTAGTTTCCAGATACATGATGTAAAAGGACATGGACACTGCGGGGGGCCTGAATTGTTCATCACATGAACAGCCTGAATCAGCCTGATGGAAAGTCCATGTAAAGAACTGAAGCACTAGGGTTGATGACAAACTGCTGGGTCTGTAAGTGAAGTCATGCTATGCTGTGTAGATTCAGTTAAGCCACTAACTGACAATAGAAATGAGCTAGAATCTAGAATCCATCCTAGACTCAAAGAACCGTCATATAATATAACAGAATTGTAGAAAGTAACAAAGGTTGACTGTTCTGAGCCACTAGATTTGGGATTATTTCTTACACAACAAGAGATAAATCATCTATTAGAGGAATCACATAGACTTAAGTAAAATTTTTAGATGTAAAACATACTGGTGACTTCACCTTAGACAAATTACTTATATTTTCTGTGACTTAGTTGCCTGTTCCATTAAAAGAAGGATTAAAAATTACTTTAGAACTTTTGTATATAAATCGATGCAGTAATGTAAAGTACTTAGTACTATGCCTGGTCAAACAGAAGATACATTTTAATTCCAGGACTTCATTTTTAAGATCCTATAAATTGGATAGCACATCTTTTAAAACAACAACAAAAAAAGAAGAACAAAGTAAGGAAACATCACAAACTGTATAATTGCTCTTTTATCTACTTTTGTTGTTAGAGACTTCTGCTCTGGGAGTTAACAAGTGGTGCTTTGAGGCTTATAAAAATGCAGAAATGTGAAAATTGTCAGAGTCAAGTAAGAATTATAGCAAAAAATCACATAACGGGGCAAAACTATATTTAAGGACATATAAATTACAAATATCTATAACTTTAATTTTTAATTTAAAAGCAAAACTAAAATTTGGAAAAGTAGTTTCAATAAGTTAGCAAAAATTTTACTTGCCCCCAAATTGGTTGCATGCCCAGCACATGTCCAATATAATGCTGGTTAAGAAGATTACCCAGTGAAAAGTGAGACAGAGAGCCAAGTACTTATTCACTTCATTTATTCCTTTATTCCATATACATTTATTCTGTCTACAACATGTCAGGTACTAATCTAGTTTCCAGATACATGATGTAAAAGGACATGGACACTGCTCTAAAAAAACTATGGGAAAAAATATACATATTGAATGATAAAGCACATAAAAATATATTACAATCTTTTAAGTGTAAATAAAGATAACTAAGTGGCCAAGAATAAAATGTAGTAAGGGAAAGACTTATAGGGATACAGGAAAGGAGATTGAAGATATTTTGGGGGTAATGAGAATAAAGATAATGAGGTGTATGCTAGGATGTAGCTGCAGGAAAAATCAGGTTAAGGTTGAAAAATTAAAATTTGATTAATTTTGTTAGATTGTCTCATGATGCACCAGAGAGCTTTGGTCATTGTTTTAAGAAAATTTTTTTTAGCTTCTGTGAGTCTCTGGAATGTAAGACATTAGGTTTGTCTCTGCTCTTACTGTGTTTCCCTGGTGGCTCAGTGGTAAAGCCTGGCGGGCTACCGTCCATGGGGTGCAAGAATTGAACACAACTCAGTGACTAAACCATCAATTAATCTTCAGCCTTTACCATTCATCCAAATCATGTGGATGGCTTATGGAAAGATTGATAAGCTCTCCCTATGAAATTTCACATTCTGTATGTCGAGATTGGGCTCTAACTGTATACATTCACAACAGATGCCCAGGCGATGCTGGTGCTGCTCATTGACAGCGCACATTTTGAGAAGTCTGTTCCAATGGGTGAAAACACCCCTCAGATACTTGCAAAGGTTTAAATGTCATCTTCTTATTAAAGAGTATTGACTTTGTTTTCTTAAATCTATATCATTGGGGATATTGCAATAAAAATTTGAATTACCTGCAAGATAATGTTACCTCTACAAAAACTTAAACCACAAGTGAGTGTAGTCATTGCATTTGTCTGAATGGCCTGTATTGATTTGTCTTTAAAGACTTAAAGCTATCATAAAATTTAAGATGAGAGTGAAAATCTGGTTAAGAAATCAATCAGTTGGCACCCATTGTTTGCATCCATTGTTGAAAAATATTTATAAGCCATTACAAATGAATGTCTTTCAAAGGTTATTGTTAAGTTACTATCATTTAAAATATAGTTTAAATATAATTTGACTTTTAAAATTACATAAGTGTATAGTTTCACTGGGTTTGTTATAACTTTCATAAAACTTACTTCTTGAGCAATCGATCAATGTAATTTCTCATTTAAGCTGCTTATTTTATGACTTGAAAATACAGTAGTGTTTACATATGGACTGCTTTAAGGTTAAATCAATAGCAATAAATCAATGCCTTTCCTTCTTTCTTTCTTTCTTTGAATTTTTAATCAGTATTTGAACTCTTGCATAATCCACCATCCAGTGTTTACTAGTCATCAATAAATTCAATTGATTGTACTACACAAATTACATGATGCTCTGAATTCTGACTCTCTTTTATAGATTTAGTCTAGTTTTATGTAAACTGATTTTGATGTTCAAACATTACCTAAAAACATTTTAGAATTTTCCAGCTGGAGACTTTTTTGGAAGTATTTTCCCCTGCACTCTATTGTTTTATCTCCCTATTGAAGAGAACATGAAGAATTGGGAAGGCTTAGTATACTTGTTCTATCTTCAAATATTCTGGGTTAATAATTTCCTATGTTTGGCTCC
Organism: Tragulus kanchil; assembly: GCA_022376925.1. Taxonomy (NCBI): domain Eukaryota; kingdom Metazoa; phylum Chordata; class Mammalia; order Artiodactyla; family Tragulidae; genus Tragulus; species Tragulus kanchil. Next base: position 234,282,324 of record JAIOJX010000004.1, on the reverse strand, counting down.
TTTGTGATGAGCTAATTCATTGGAAAAGACCCTGATGCTGGGAAAGATTGAGGACAGGAGGAGAAAGAGGCGAGAGAGGATGAGATGGTTGGATGGCATCACTGACTAAATGGACATGCATTTGAGCAAATGGACATGAGTTTGGAGATAGTGAAGAACAGGGAAGCCTGGTGTTTTGCAGTTCATGGGGTCACAAAGAGTGGGACACAACTGAGTGACTGAACAACAAAGACAACAACAACAGATACCCTTCATGGAATCAAGGTTAATGAAAAAATGACTTAGAAATGAACTATGCTACCTTCTAAGTTTGAATCTTGAAATATTAATTTGCATATTTATGGTAAAGATAGGCCAAATAAAACTATGACTACTTAAATTTTTTTTCATGATACTTCAAATTTTTAATGTCTCTCCTAATCTAGCATACTTCTAAATGGATGTTTTTAATTGTGCCTAACAAATGAATGTCTTTCAAAGGTTATTGTTAAGTTACTATCATTTAAAATATAGTTTAAATATAATTTGACTTTTAAAATTACATAAGTGTATAGTTTCACTGGGTTTGTTATAACTTTCATAAAACTTACTTCTTGAGCAATCGATCAATGTAATTTCTCATTTAAGCTGCTTATTTTATGACTTGAAAATACAGTAGTGTTTACATATGGACTGCTTTAAGGTTAAATCAATAGCAATAAATCAATGCCTTTCCTTCTTTCTTTCTTTCTTTGAATTTTTAATCAGTATTTGAACTCTTGCATAATCCACCATCCAGTGTTTACTAGTCATCAATAAATTCAATTGATTGTACTACACAAATTACATGATGCTCTGAATTCTGACTCTCTTTTATAGATTTAGTCTAGTTTTATGTAAACTGATTTTGATGTTCAAACATTACCTAAAAACATTTTAGAATTTTCCAGCTGGAGACTTTTTTGGAAGTATTTTCCCCTGCACTCTATTGTTTTATCTCCCTATTGAAGAGAACATGAAGAATTGGGAAGGCTTAGTATACTTGTTCTATCTTCAAATATTCTGGGTTAATAATTTCCTATGTTTGGCTCCTTTGTGATGAGCTAATTCATTGGAAAAGACCCTGATGCTGGGAAAGATTGAGGACAGGAGGAGAAAGAGGCGAGAGAGGATGAGATGGTTGGATGGCATCACTGACTAAATGGACATGCATTTGAGCAAATGGACATGAGTTTGGAGATAGTGAAGAACAGGGAAGCCTGGTGTTTTGCAGTTCATGGGGTCACAAAGAGTGGGACACAACTGAGTGACTGAACAACAAAGACAACAACAACAGATACCCTTCATGGAATCAAGGTTAATGAAAAAATGACTTAGAAATGAACTATGCTACCTTCTAAGTTTGAATCTTGAAATATTAATTTGCATATTTATGGTAAAGATAGGCCAAATAAAACTATGACTACTTAAATCTTTTCAATGTCTCTCCCTAATCTAGCATACTTCTAAATGGATGTTTTATTTATTTATTGCTGCCTAACAAATTACCTCAAAATTTAGTTGTTTAAAAGAACAATAACAAATGGCCGAAAAGCACATGAAATGATGCTCAACTTCACTTATAATTAGAGAAATGCAAATCAAAACTACAATGAGATATCACCTCATGCCCATCAGAATGGCCATCATCCACAAATCGACAGACGATAAATGCTGGAGAGGCTGTGGAGAAAAGGGAACACTCCTGCATTGCTGGTGGGAGTGTAAATTGATACAGCCTCTATGGAAGACAGTCTGGAGATTTCTTAAAAAACGAAAAATAGAAGCACCGTACAACCCAACAAGCCCACTCTTAGGCTTATACCCTGATGAAATCAAATCTGAAAGAAGCACCTGTACCCCAATGTTCATTGCAGCTCTCTGTACAATAGTTAGAACATGGAAGCAACCTAGATGTCCATCGATGAACGAATGGATCCAAAAGCTCTGGTACATATATACAATGGAATACTACACAGCTGTAAAGAGAAATGCAGAAGAATCAGCCCTAATGAGGTGGCTGGATCTACAACCTATCATAAAAAGTGAAGTCAGTCAGAAAGGGAAGGACAAATACAGTATATTAACACATATATATGGAATCTACTAGGGTGGTGATGATGGCGCACGCAGTGAAGCGACGGAAAGACAGACATGGACAGTGGACATACGGACATTGTGGGGAAGGATCAGAGGGTGGGAGGCATAAATGAAGTAGCATGAAGGCCTGTACTATCATATGTGAAGAAAATAGCTCTAGTCATTGCTCTGTGAGAAAAGGGGATCCTTCAGGGGTTCTGTGTGATGGTTGGGAGGGGTGGGAAGGGGGGGATATACATGTGACTAATCTGGGAATATGCATGTCTGTAAACAACAAAACTCTGTAAAAGTTAAAAGTAAAATAAAGGTTTAAAAAATAAATAAAGAAAAGAACAATAAACATTTGGCATTGCATGGTTTCTCAGTGTCATAAATTTGAGAATTGTTCAGCCAAATAATTCTAGCTCAGAGTTTCTCATGATGGTTCAGTCAAGATGTTCACATGTTTACTGTCATATGAAGACTTAATTTGGGCTGGTATATTTGCTTCCACTCTGGTTCACATATTTGCCTGGCAAATTAGTACTAATTGTTGGCAGGAAATCTCAAGTTCCTCATTATGTCAACCTTTACTTAGTGCAGCTGGTTTTTCTCAGAGTGCATCTTCAAAGAAGTCATGGGTCACCTTAAAGACATAGATTCAGAAGCCATGTTATTCTTGTAATATACTGCTTATTCTACAAGTTAGTTCTATTCTGTATGGGAGAGAACTACTCAAAGAAATATATACCAGATGGCAAAAATAATTGAAGTTTGTCTTGGAGGATAGTTATCACTAATTATAAGCAAACCCTAGACAGTTCTTTTATTTATCCTAATTTTGCAGGAATAGGCCAGGATATTTCAAAATCATAGAATCTCATTGATTTTACTTACTTTTGCTTAGAATGGAGATAGCTTTACCTATGCTTACCTTTATATCGCCCCAGAATAGTTCATTTTATGTTTATTTTGCACATTTAAAATTTGCTTGTTTCCTATTCTTTTCATGTCAAACCTCTGTTTTCTTATTAGGTAATATTTTACTATGCCAATAAACTAATTTGAGGTCATATGTCAATAAATTCTAACAGGCACACAAACACATAAGCCTTCTGGAGAAAATAATTTTACTGTGAATATTTCACAGTAGATGGAGAATAAGACATCTGGAAATCAGCAGGGATCAATGACATAAATATTACCACAATGATGTTTTGATTCAGGTCATTGAGTTGGTTTGTACAGGTTGCCAAATCCATGGGAGATTCTAAGATTCAGTATTTTCCTTTGAAAACTATTCTTTCCTCTGGAGGATAATAATGATATTGCATTTCCTAAGTGAATGAAATTTATCTTCCACAAATATGGATTCAACTAACTTCTGTACACTACATTGACTCACAGCCTATATTTCTTGGCCAATCTGTCTTGAGTTTGCAAGTCAGCTTTCAACTGCCAGTTGGAGACCCTTAAGTACTGAAAATAGAAAGCAGTCTGGAATCAGACAAACATGAATTTAAATACTGGTTTCATAATGGTTCATGTTTACTTTTCATATGAAGACTTAATTTGGGCTGGTATATTTGCTTCCACTCTGGTTCACATATTTGCCTGGCAAATTAGTACTAATTGTTGGCAGGAAATCTCAAGTTCCTCATTATGTCAACCTTTACTTAGTGCAGCTGGTTTTTCTCAGAGTGCATCTTCAAAGAAGTCATGGGTCACCTTAAAGACATAGATTCAGAAGCCATGTTATTCTTGTAATATACTGCTTATTCTACAAGTTAGTTCTATTCTGTATGGGAGAGAACTACTCAAAGAAATATATACCAGATGGCAAAAATAATTGAAGTTTGTCTTGGAGGATAGTTATCACTAATTATAAGCAAACCCTAGACAGTTCTTTTATTTATCCTAATTTTGCAGGAATAGGCCAGGATATTTCAAAATCATAGAATCTCATTGATTTTACTTACTTTTGCTTAGAATGGAGATAGCTTTACCTATGCTTACCTTTATATCGCCCCAGAATAGTTCATTTTATGTTTATTTTGCACATTTAAAATTTGCTTGTTTCCTATTCTTTTCATGTCAAACCTCTGTTTTCTTATTAGGTAATATTTTACTATGCCAATAAACTAATTTGAGGTCATATGTCAATAAATTCTAACAGGCACACAAACACATAAGCCTTCTGGAGAAAATAATTTTACTGTGAATATTTCACAGTAGATGGAGAATAAGACATCTGGAAATCAGCAGGGATCAATGACATAAATATTACCACAATGATGTTTTGATTCAGGTCATTGAGTTGGTTTGTACAGGTTGCCAAATCCATGGGAGATTCTAAGATTCAGTATTTTCCTTTGAAAACTATTCTTTCCTCTGGAGGATAATAATGATATTGCATTTCCTAAGTGAATGAAATTTATCTTCCACAAATATGGATTCAACTAACTTCTGTACACTACATTGACTCACAGCCTATATTTCTTGGCCAATCTGTCTTGAGTTTGCAAGTCAGCTTTCAACTGCCAGTTGGAGACCCTTAAGTACTGAAAATAGAAAGCAGTCTGGAATCAGACAAACATGAATTTAAATACTGGTTTCATAACTGCATTAGCTTTGCAGCATTAGGCACATTACCTAATTATTTCTGAGCCTCGATTTCTCATTTATATAATGATAATGATATCCTTCTAACAAATCCGTTCTGAAGATTAAAAATAATAATGTATGACAGTGGTTATCAATTAGAGATATTTTTTTTTTCACCTAGAGGACATTTGCAGTGCTTAGAAACCTTTTGTTGTCGTTTTGTTGTCACAGCTGAGAGAGAAGGGTGCTATTAGTATCTAGAGTTTAGAGGCTAGAGTTGATGCCAGACACCCGCCAGTACACAGGACAACCATCTGTAATGTGATGGTTCATATTATGTGTCAACATCACTGGGCGACAAGGTGCCCAATTATTTAATCAAAATTTAATCTGTGAAGAGTTTGGGGATGAGATTAACTTTTAAAGATTTATTTATTTATTTATTTGAGGGGGGTGGGGTGGGGAGGGAGGGGAGCAGGCAGGCTACTTCTATTGGTCTTTCATTTGTCTGTTTTTCATCCATCTTTGTTCTTTGGCCCGTGTGGGCCTCCCATTGCAGTGGCCTCTGTTGTCGCAGAGCACCGGCTCTGGGCACATGCGCTCCAGAGCTCCGGCTCGGTAATTGGACACATCGGTCCAGCCGCTCCGCGGCACGTGGGATCTTCCCAGGCCAGGGCTCGAACCGGCGCCCCTTGCACTGCAAGGCGGTGTCCTTACCCACTGGACCACCAGGGAAGCCCGAGATTAACTTTTAAAGTGGTAAACTAAATGTAGCTGTCTCTAAAGTAGATGGCCTTAATCCACTTAGTTAAAAGTTTATCTAGAACTTCAAGGCCTGATCCTCCTCCAGTAAAAGAAAACTCCTCCTGCCTGAAGGCCTTCAAACTGGAACTCTAGCTTTTTCACTGCTATTAAACTTGAACTAAAATTTCAGTTCTTTCTGTCCTTTGAACTGAAAATACACACTATCAACTCTCCTGGGTCTCTAGTTTGTCAACTCAATGTGCAAATCACACACACACACACACACACGCACACACACACACATCCTGTTGATTTCTGAAAAGTCCTAACGAATACACACAACAAACAACTAAAGAATCATCTGGGGATTTCCCTGGTAGTCCAGTGGTTAAGACTCCGAGCTTTCAATACAGGGGACTCAAATTTGACTCCTGGTCGGGTAACTAAGGTCCCAACATGCTCCACAGTGTGGCTGATAAAATAAATAAATAAAAATGAAATAAGAATTATCTGGCCCCAGATGCCCTTGGTGCCTGACTTAAGTAACCTGGATAAATTTGTCAGCTATACTTCAGCAATTTTTTTAAATTCAAAAGTAAATGTCAATGAATGAAAGCATCTACAATTTTTATACTTGAAAATCAAGTCAACTGCTTAGTTAAAAACAATATTTAACACAAATCTATGTTTCAGCACAATGCCCGAGATTATAGGTAAAATGGATGAATGAAATAACATTTATTATAATTTACAGTTACCATCAAATGCCTTTGTAGATTTTTGTAACTACATCAGCTATAAAATTTTGTCTTTTGATATTTAGGTATTCCTAATCTTCACTTTTGAGAATGTCTAGTTTATTTGTCTGCTGGTTATTTGATTGGTTTATTCATTATTATTTTCTGTGTCTGTATTTGATGACATGAAAAAAAGCATTACTTAGTGCCTACTTTCTCAGTTGTTTTTGCTATCGTTGAGCCTGATGATATAACATTTCCAATTGAATGCAGAATAAAGTTCTAATTACAGATTTGTTTGTTTTGAAGATGAATATTGATAATCTCTTGAAGGAAACATTTTTATAGGTGTTACCAAGCACATTCTGTTAATATTTCCAATCAAAATGAGGTAGTGCATTCTAAATTTTAACCCTTAATGTTTAATTTTTGGGTTTTGATTACTTTAATGGCAAATATTTTAGATTTACACAAACAGTAAGTATACATGTGTGAAAGTGTTGTACTTTAAGCCATGTTAACAGTATTTACTTTAATTTGACAAAAAAAATATGGGATTTGGAGGACAGCTATTTCTTATGTGAATCATAAAAAGAGAATCAGGGAAGGAAAGGAAGAGAGAAAATATAGAAGAAAAGAAAGAAAGGGGGAAGGAAGGAAAAGAGAGAGTGTGAGAGAGAAAGAACACTGGAGAGAGAAAACTTGAGCATGTAAATAGTCTCTATTCAAAATACATAGTATTTCAACAAAGAGTATAACCTTTCCTCTAACCTTATTATAGCACAGACAATTCTGTATTTTGTAATTTTCATGGATGATAGAAATTAGACAAAAAATGAAAATATTTATTGTAATTATAATTGTTAGAATATGTGAAAAAATATAAATAAATGCAATCATCTATAATGTTATATATGCATAGTGGTTATAAGCCCAAAACATTTTTTTTATATAAATATATTCCACTTTGAGTACCTACTCTCTACGATTGGTATAAAATATGTTGCCATTAAAAAGAATGTGTAAAGTCCTAGTTTATAGTTTCTGGTGACTGCAGATACAGTAACTCCTTAACCAGCCAAAATGAGATATGCTAAAGGTCATCAGGCACTATTAGGAGTTCCGGTCCCTTTGTGACAGTTCCACCCTGAGGTCCTCTAGACTATGGTGCCTGGTGTCCGGCCCTCACAGTTTTCACTGCCATTCACACAGTCATTCTTTTCCTAGACCTCTGCTGTCTCAAGCATGTTTTTCCCCATGAAATCTTAACTCCTCTTTTCTACTTAATTCTGGAAATCAACAATATCCTGGCTGTCTAAACAGCACTTTGTCACTGCACTAATCATACCACCTCAAGCCCTGCCTCATCCCTGACTTCTAGTTAAGACTGTTGTATATATGTATGGCCGAGTCCCTTCACTGTTCATCTGAAACTTTCACAGCATTGTTAATCAGTTATACCTCAATACAAAATGAAGTTTAAGATGCTAAGAAAATGACTGTCTTGGAAATTTACTGGTGGTCCAGTGGCTAGGACACCAAGTTTTCATGCTGAGAGCTGGGTTCAGACCCTGGTTGGGGAGCTAATATCCCAGAAACTGTGTAGAGTGGCCAAAAAAACAAACAACAGCAACAACAGCAAAGCTATCTTGAAATGAAGGTTGCAGAAACAAAGGGTTAGTTTGATGCACCGTGATAATACTTATCTTTCACTATTATGTATATTCATACACCAATTTCCAAAATTAAAAACATCAAGAATAAAGCAGTATTGACTCCTTGTTTCCATATCAGGGTCATTCCCTCAACAAATATAGATTGAGTCTACTATGTGTCAGGCGTCATACTGTGTACTGGAAATACAAGGGCAATCCAATGAGAAAAGATTCATGCCCTCACTGAACATTAAAAGAAACAAACACAAATTGAACACCTTACTAATGTTTATTTGTTCCACTCCATTTGCTATATTTTTATTGACAGCACTTATATTTGTTAATCTCTTAGTGATGTTAGCAATATTCTATGTCTTATTTACTATTACAGAAATGTTTATTTTGTTAACCATGATTTTTTTTTAATATTTGTGTACTTCATTTTGCTTTTGTTCTCAAGAAAAGGCACATGCGTGGTGTATTTTCTATAAATTTGTCTATGAATGACAGCTCTGTTGGGTAAAAAATTATTGAATCACCATCATTTCAGCTTGAAACTTTCTAGAAATTGTTCTATTGTACTCAGCTAGATTTTTATTTCTCTAGTAGTAACCTATTTATCACTGCCCAAATATTTAAAGGAGCTATTTTCTTTTATTTCAGTATACACAGTTCATCATTCTTTTTTTCAAGTTTTTTATTGAAATATAGCTGATTTGTGATGTTGTTAGTTTCAAGCAAAATAGTAAAGTGATTCAATTGTATATCTATTTATTCTTTTTTAGATTTTTTCTCTAATAGTTATTGAAAAATATTAGATATAGTTCTGTATATCTATAGATATAGTTCTCTATATCTATACTGTAGGTCCTTGTTGTTGTAGCATGTATATGTTAACTCCAAACTCCTAATTTATCCCTCCCTACCATTTCCCCATGATAACTATAATTTTGATTTCTATGTCTGTGGATCTATTTCTGTTTGGTACATCTGTTTGTTTGTATCTTTTGCGGGGAGGATATCACCTGTAAGCTGTATCATCTGATATTTGTCTTTGTCTGAGTTTCTTTACCTGATATGATTATCTCTAGTTTCATCCATATTGCTGCAAATGGCATTATTTCCTTCTTTTTAATGACTGAGTAATATTCCATTATGTATATATGTTTGGGGTGTATGTATGTATGTATGTGTGTGTGTGCCAAGACTTCAGTAGTTGTGGTGCATGGGTTTAGTTGCCCCACACATGGAATCTTCCTGACCCAGGAAATTGAACCCTTTGTCACCTGTACTGGCAGGCAGATTGCTGACCACTGGACCACCAGGGAAGTCCGAAATGCTACATTCTTAACACGATGAATAAATTAAAGGTCAGCTGGGAGTATAACTTGCTATTTCCATGAGACTGTGTGCACTTGACATGGATGGTCCTTTTAATGTCATTGGAGAACTTTTGCTTTTCATGTGCATAGTACTCATTATTTTTTTAGGTTTCAAATATTTACTTATAGTTCCATAAATTCCATTTTTTTATTATGAATATGACTCTATAGGCATATGCTCAAAGAAAACAATCCAAATCAAGAAAACAATGAAATATCTAAAGTAACTTTATTTTGTTACATGCTTTTATTTTTAGACATCTCTTTCAAGTCAAAACTTTAACTTAAAGGCTTAAAGAAGAGCAATTATTAATGATAATAAGTATTCTTAAAGGTAGAGAAAAAATGTGGCAATCTCAAGCCTGAATTCACAAAGGAATAATTTATGTGTGTATTTGCCTTTCTGGGTGCCTTATTAGTGATTTCAGTGGAATGCTTCAGAAGGATTAATTGCTTGGATTTGCAGAAGTTCTTTATTTATCACCATTAAAAGGCCTATTGAAGGCAAATTTTTATAGTGTAATGTATCACTTACTAAAATTCTTTTTTGGCAAACTGACAAAAATGTATCTTAGATGTTATGCTGTCTAATTACATGGTTTAAATCTAACAACTGTTTCTAATTTGTTGGCCTCAGCATATGAGGATAGAGAAACTGAGTGAATCAGGTGTTACATCTCCTTGCTGAGAGCTATACCTGTATGTTGTGAGCAAAGAATTTTAAGAACTTTAATATGTAATGGGTTGACACTGATGCTAAAAATTAGATTGTATCACCCTTTTATGAAACAACAATTTGATAAAAAATTATGAACTAATATAATTTCTTTAAGTTAATTCACAATTTAGAATCATAAAGTAATAATTATAATGCCTAAAATGAATATTTGTTAAAATTCCATAATGTTTCACATTCTTTTATTAAGTTAAAATCATTCGTTCCTGTATGTGTAAAATAAATGGGCAATTGACAATTTATAACTATATTAGTTTAAACAAACACATTAAAAATGTTTCCAAGGCAACATAATTACTATGATATAAATAATTAGACTAATAATTTCCTCTCTAAATTATATACTTAAAATATGTCCTCATTTGTTATTTGCCTAGTCTTTACAGTATTCTTCTAGTTCAGGGTGAAAGTATCATATTTACAGTTTATTCTGCATAAATCTTTTCCTAGTTATTCCCTTCTTAAGGGCTTTACTTTTGAAGATAAGAAAGAAAAATCAATTTGACTGAAGAATTCATTTGAATGGTCATATTTTAGTCAAGGAGTCAGGGCCAGCTTACATCATTTGCAAACCCAAAGCAGAATATAAAGCCAAGTTGATAGATAAAACTTGGGAAACTATTTGAATTCCTAAAAGCAATGCTAAAACACAGACAGTGACTAGAAATAGAAAGTGAACGAGAGTTATAATTACATCTATTGTGAATCAAATTTTATGGTTATAAATTTGTAAGAATGATTCTCTAGGGTAAAATGGATTTGGACTCTGAAGACATAGTTACTCTCTGAGTTCAACCATTTATTTGTTCTGTGACCATTGTTCAATTATTTAATTTCTTTTAGCATTTTTAAATAAAGTAATAAAATTTACTTCATACACTTATGATAAAGAATAAATGAGGTTTATATTGAATAAAACAGTTATCTAGTATATTACAGATATTCAATGAATGTTAAGAGAGATGAGATGAGCTAAGTCCTGCTTCAGAGTTGTAGCAGGTGGTTTAGGGTACTCTGAGGGAGAAGGAAATGTCAGCCCATTCTAGTATTATTGCTTGGAAAATTCCATGGATGGAGAATTCTGGCTGGCTACAGTCCATGGGATCTCAAATAGACATATTTGAGAGGTGAGGAATCTGCCTGCAATGCAGGAGATGTGGGTTCTATCCCTGGGTGGGGAAGATCCCACAGGAGGAGGACATGGCAACCCACTCCATTCTCGCCCAGAGAATTCTATGGACAGAGGAGCCTGGTGGGTATAGTCCATGCATTCACACAGAGTTGGACATGATTGAAGTGACTAAGCAGCAGCATTCTACCAGAATTAGGAGCAATAGAAAATTCAAATGTTTCCATTCTTTTTTTTAAAATTAAATTTACTTTTAAAACTATATATTAAAAAAAAAAATGTTTCCAAGGCAACATAATTACTATGATATAAATAATTAGACTAATAATTTCCTCTCTAAATTATATACTTAAAATATGTCCTCATTTGTTATTTGCCTAGTCTTTACAGTATTCTTCTAGTTCAGGGTGAAAGTATCATATTTACAGTTTATTCTGCATAAATCTTTTCCTAGTTATTCCCTTCTTAAGGGCTTTACTTTTGAAGATAAGAAAGAAAAATCAATTTGACTGAAGAATTCATTTGAATGGTCATATTTTAGTCAAGGAGTCAGGGCCAGCTTACATCATTTGCAAACCCAAAGCAGAATATAAAGCCAAGTTGATAGATAAAACTTGGGAAACTATTTGAATTCCTAAAAGCAATGCTAAAACACAGACAGTGACTAGAAATAGAAAGTGAACGAGAGTTATAATTACATCTATTGTGAATCAAATTTTATGGTTATAAATTTGTAAGAATGATTCTCTAGGGTAAAATGGATTTGGACTCTGAAGACATAGTTACTCTCTGAGTTCAACCATTTATTTGTTCTGTGACCATTGTTCAATTATTTAATTTCTTTTAGCATTTTTAAATAAAGTAATAAAATTTACTTCATACACTTATGATAAAGAATAAATGAGGTTTATATTGAATAAAACAGTTATCTAGTATATTACAGATATTCAATGAATGTTAAGAGAGATGAGATGAGCTAAGTCCTGCTTCAGAGTTGTAGCAGGTGGTTTAGGGTACTCTGAGGGAGAAGGAAATGTCAGCCCATTCTAGTATTATTGCTTGGAAAATTCCATGGATGGAGAATTCTGGCTGGCTACAGTCCATGGGATCTCAAATAGACATATTTGAGAGGTGAGGAATCTGCCTGCAATGCAGGAGATGTGGGTTCTATCCCTGGGTGGGGAAGATCCCACAGGAGGAGGACATGGCAACCCACTCCATTCTCGCCCAGAGAATTCTATGGACAGAGGAGCCTGGTGGGTATAGTCCATGCATTCACACAGAGTTGGACATGATTGAAGTGACTAAGCAGCAGCATTCTACCAGAATTAGGAGCAATAGAAGAGAGTGTTTAAAAGTTTAATCTCTGGAGTCTGAGCTAACTGTGTTCATGTTCTGACAGAATCTCTTCATGATTGTATGAATTAGGGAAAATTATATGACCCCTCTGAGGTTCAGCTTTTTTATCTAGTACACGGTAGTATTCATTTCTATATGACATGAAGATAAAATGAAATAGTGTATGTTAAAGGCTTAGCCTATGAGATAGTAACTGATCTGTGTAATTACCAGTGTTTCATCATTATTCATCTATCAGCTTGATAGAACTGATAGACCAAGGCTAACGTTATTTAAATCACTGTGTGAGGAAACTTGAGAAAACAAAATACAGAAAATATAGTGACTATTTGAATAATGAGACAGGATCAAGCAGTAGGTTGTTTACAAAAAAATAAATGCATAAAATATTATCCATTTTAAAGCACAATATGGTAATCCAGAGACAACCAGCTTTTATGATGCAGCCTCACCCAAGTTATCAAATCCATATTATTGCTTAAATTTACAAATATCTACATTGTTGAGTTCTTAAAGTTATAAGCGTTTCAGTGTATGACTGAACCTACCAGTTGTCTGATAAATATACAATTATTACTGCTGCTTATTGCTGTTCTCTTCCTTAAATATACTTTGTAGCTTCTTTTCCTTCTTAGGCTCATCTAAAGTATAGAGACTTCAGTCACTCTAATGGCTAAAAATTTATCCTGTTCTAAGTTGAGGAACTATATAAGATATTCAATGAATGTTAAGAGAGATGAGATGAGCTAAGTCCTGCTTCAGAGTTGTAGCAGGTGGTTTAGGGTACTCTGAGGGAGAAGGAAATGTCAGCCCATTCTAGTATTATTGCTTGGAAAATTCCATGGATGGAGAATTCTGGCTGGCTACAGTCCATGGGATCTCAAATAGACATATTTGAGAGGTGAGGAATCTGCCTGCAATGCAGGAGATGTGGGTTCTATCCCTGGGTGGGGAAGATCCCACAGGAGGAGGACATGGCAACCCACTCCATTCTCGCCCAGAGAATTCTATGGACAGAGGAGCCTGGTGGGTATAGTCCATGCATTCACACAGAGTTGGACATGATTGAAGTGACTAAGCAGCAGCATTCTACCAGAATTAGGAGCAATAGAAGAGAGTGTTTAAAAGTTTAATCTCTGGAGTCTGAGCTAACTGTGTTCATGTTCTGACAGAATCTCTTCATGATTGTATGAATTAGGGAAAATTATATGACCCCTCTGAGGTTCAGCTTTTTTATCTAGTACACGGTAGTATTCATTTCTATATGACATGAAGATAAAATGAAATAGTGTATGTTAAAGGCTTAGCCTATGAGATAGTAACTGATCTGTGTAATTACCAGTGTTTCATCATTATTCATCTATCAGCTTGATAGAACTGATAGACCAAGGCTAACGTTATTTAAATCACTGTGTGAGGAAACTTGAGAAAACAAAATACAGAAAATATAGTGACTATTTGAATAATGAGACAGGATCAAGCAGTAGGTTGTTTACAAAAAAATAAATGCATAAAATATTATCCATTTTAAAGCACAATATGGTAATCCAGAGACAACCAGCTTTTATGATGCAGCCTCACCCAAGTTATCAAATCCATATTATTGCTTAAATTTACAAATATCTACATTGTTGAGTTCTTAAAGTTATAAGCGTTTCAGTGTATGACTGAACCTACCAGTTGTCTGATAAATATACAATTATTACTGCTGCTTATTGCAGTTCTCTTCCCTTAAATATACTTTGTAGCTTCTTTTCCTTCTTAGGCTCATCTAAAGTATAGAGACTTCAGTCACTCTAATGGCTAAAAATTTATCCTGTTCTAAGTTGAGGAACCCATAGAAGTAAGTGAAATATATTGACTGATATTATTTTTTTCTAAGTAGAAGTTCAGGTGTTAAGAAAATTACATTGAATTTGACATTCACCAATTAGATGATTCCACAGGGTTGAATAATCTGTTAAACAGCTTATAGAGTCAGCTGTTCAGGTTCCATTAACTAGTATGCTAGGGCACAGCGAATTTCATGTTTGTCAGAAAATTTATTATTTGTCTAAATTTTAAAGTTTGAGCTGTTACCAAAGGCTGTAAGATCAAAATTCTTAATGTTGACTGAAACATTTAATTTCAGAAGTAATTAAAATGAAAAGATGATGTTAATAAAAGAGACAGTACGTACATGCTAAGTTGCTTCAGTTGTGTCTGACTGTGTGATTCCATGGACTGTAGCCAACCAGAGTCCTCCCCGCTTAGGATTCTCCAGGCCACAATATTGCAATTGGTTTCCATGCTGTCCTCCAGGAGATCTTCCTGACCCTGGAGACTGAACCCACATCTCTTATGTCTCCTGCGTTGGCAGGCAAGTACTTTACCACTGGCGCCACCTGGGAAGCCAAAGGAGGATTTTCCCTATTATGCCACCTGAAGGGAGAAATGTGTGAAAAAGAAAGACCAGGGCGAAGAAAACTTCTCAGTTCTACAGTTCTGTAATTTAATGTGTAGAAAGTCTGAAGAAAAGTGTCTTGAATATAAAAATCTTTAGCTCGAGAAGTTTGAGAGTTAAATTTTAAACCTGCAGTTGGTTGTCTCCCTGTCTTAACTGAGTTTGAAGGAAAGGGCAATCAGTAAACAGTGAAGCCCTTTACCAAATACAGCATTAATGACTGCAGGCAATACCTTGCATCACACCGGGAAGCAAATTGGTAGTCATTGGAGACTGCTGTGCCTGGGTGAGCTATTCCCTGAGGCTAAAGCCAGTCAGCAGTCAGGCTATTCTAAACCCTGTGAAACCTAAGAGTGGTTTCCAGGGGTAACCTCTTTGAGAGCACATTTGAATAATCTAATTTAGGGTTTTAAAAGTGGGGAAAATGGTGGACAAATTACATGCTAACTGGAACCATCCCCTAAATTGCTATAGAAGTGGCCTCAGGTCTGAAATAGTTTATGAGGCAAGTTTTAAACAAAACCGAGGTTGCATAAAATGTTTGATATTGTAGAAAATCAAAATTCATTCTCAGTGCTGTTTTCTTTCAAGAGGAGTTTACTTCCTTCCTGAGTACTCAAAAGGTGACCCTCTCTCTTAGAAAATCATAAAGAGGGAAGTTATCATTATCCTTAATAGCATTAAAGAGATTTCAGAAATTAAAAGTCTGGAAAATTTGCAAATTCTTATGCATTAATTATGTTAGGAGTAGACTGTTTCAATTTGTGTAAGAAACATTTATGAGATACATATTAGGTGCTACATATTATGTCTAATAAATATAGTCTTATCTTTCATAGAATACATACTATTTTTTCCAAGCAGATTGAAAAAAAAAAGTGATGTTTGAGCTGTTAACAGTGATGTTTCTTCTTTCGGAAGATTCTTTCTTAGAAGAGGAAAAGTGAGCAAAATATTTGTTATGTGAACCTATTTAGGCTATTAAATTGCCTATTGAAAGATGAATGCTTTTTTAAAGTAGAATGGCCATCCACTCCAGTATTTCTTGCCTGGAGAGCTCTATGGACAGAGAAGCTTGATGGGCTATAGTCTATGAGGTCGCAACGAGTCAGACACAACTGAGCAACTAAATACACACACACACACACACACACACACACACACACACACACAGAGGCATGCTCAAATAAATGTTTTGAAATGAAGTACTACTACATAAACTTAAATACTTAACCTTCTAAAATAGTAGAATGTAGGAAATTAAACACTACAACAAATAAAGTAGTATTTAGTTCACTGAACTTCCTAAGAGTCAGTTTTCTTTCTAAAAGATTACTGTTTATTTCTAGGCAATGTATTTATTTATTCCTAAGAAACATATAGTGTATCTTTGATTAATGCTTAATCATATAAGAACTTGGACAGGAGCACATCCACTGCCACAGAGACAGGACACAAACAAGAGACTATGCAAGTCCTGAGGCTATGAGAGAGTGTCAAAAATGGACAATATAGAAAAATCTAGGTCATCAGATAAAAATGACGGTTGCTAATACTACAGATTGGGGTTTTCTTGATGGCTTAACAGTGAAGAATCTGCCTGCCAATGCTGGAGACGTGATTCAGTCCCTGTGTTGGGAAGATTCCTTGGAGAAGGAATTGGTAAGCCACTCCAGTATTCTTGCCTGGGAAATTCCATGGACAGAGGATCCTCTCAGGCTACAGTTGACGAGGCCACAAAAAAGTTGGACACGATTTAGCAACTAAACAACAACAATAAACCTGGGATTAAAAAGAGTTTAGGCTTCTGACAGGTCTCTAGATGTAAAAAACAATGGAGGTAGCACAACAATGACTAATTCTAAAAGAAAGGTTGCATTTCAGTATAGTTCAATATGTATTCCAGAAGTACATGGGTCTTGCGTGAAAGGGGAAAGCTAAAATAAATATATGTGAACTTTAATTTGGAAGGGTCTGCCATAGAAACATATAAACAGAATCCAGTTATTGGACCTAAGAGGCAAGGTGGTGGATGATCACAGGCAACAAAACAAATGATGGACATTAGGACCGAGGTATCATTGAAGAGGAGTTTGGTAGTGTAACTGACTTGATGCTGAGGTAGTAAGTTATTGCCTTTATAGTCCTTAAATTTCTCTTAAAGGAAGATGAGTTTTTACCAGATATTGGAACAAGACTGATGTCTGACCACATGCATGAAGTAGGCAAGAAATGCATTTCCAAAGAGTGTCATGTCATGCATTACCTGTCATGTCCCTGGGGAAAATGAGAAGGTGGACTGCCCACAGGGGAGCTCGTGCATCTCACTAATAATGGTAGACTCTTCAGGCACACCAAATTGCTTTCTCTCCAAAGAGACCAATGGCTTTTATCGCGAAAGTAGATTGTATTCAAGTTCACATACACTTCATGAAGGCAGACAGTTCTCCCTAAGCACATAATCTAGAATTGAAAATGCTATCTTTTGGAGCCAAGTGCAAGTTTGTGCATTTAATGCCCTTGTCCTTTTGCATCATAATCAGGCCTAGCCAACCAAAGATGGAGAAGAAAGGCAATTTGTTTCCTACTCTAACACTGGTCTGTTTGTCTCTGTCAAACTTGAAGAGAGTTTTGCCTTTTATACTGAAATTCCTTTTAGTATGAAATAATGCTGAGTTCCAAAGAATTGATGCTTTCAAACTGTGGTGTTGGAGAAGACTCTTGAGAGTCCTTGGGCTCAAGGAGATCAATCCAGTCAAACCTAAAGGAAATCAACCCAGAATACTCAGAGGGAGAACTGAAGCCAAAGCTAAAATTCCAGTATTTTGGCCACCTGGATGCAAATAGCTGACTCATTTTAAAAGACCCTTGTTCTAGGAAAGATTGAAGGCAAAAGGAGAAGGGGGTGACAGAGGATGTGATGGTTGGATGGAAACACCAACTCAATGGGTGTGAATTTGAGCAAACTCTTAGAAATGGTGAAGGACAAGAAAACCTGGTATAATGCAGTCCATGGGGTCACAAAGAGTCAGACACAACTGAGCAACAGAACAACAGCAATGTTGCTCATGTTGCTTTGATGTAATAGTTTCCATTATTAACTGCCAAAGCCAGAATCACAAGTTAATAAAGATTTAAGTGAGTACTAAAAGGAAAATAAAAACATGAATAAAAATATTGATGGATGCATCAAGAGTCTTAAATTTTTGAGAGTATCTTAGGGACCACAGATGGATGATTTATGATGGTAGTTCACTAAGAATGATAAATATACTTCCCACAGTAATACTTAAATTTTGTTTAATTTTTGTATGTTTAATTTCCTACCACTCATCAGCAAAATGAATAGAATTTAATAGCAACAGGATGCAGAATAAAACAACTGTACTTTCAACCAGCTTCTTAGATAAAGACAAATTCCATTTTGATACTGCATATTCTTGTCATGAATGTCTAGAAAGAAACAAAAGATAATGTTTAAATCTGTCTTTGAGCATTTATATTTCCAAGAAAAGGGAAATACGTATTGCATATAAGATCATTAAATACTCTGTTGTTTTTGTTTAATAGCTAGGTCATGCGCAACTGTTTGTGACCCCCTGGACTGGAGCCCTCCAGGCACCTCTGTCCATGGGATTTCCCAGGCAAGAATATTGAAATGAGTTACCATTTCTTTCTTCAGGGGATCTTCTCCACCCCTGGATTGAACCCATGTCACCTGCATTGGCAGGCAGAGCTTTTACAACTAAACCACCAGGAAAGAACTACTAAATATTTACAGACATAAAGTTTCCTATTTCAGAGTAAAAACATGAAATTGTTTGTACAATGAAGCCACCTCTGTTATAAATTAGCAATTGGTTTGTTGGTCATGCATTCTTCAGGCTGATACTATAATTACCTCATTCACAATAGTAATTTTGCTTTAATTTTGATCTCATAAAAAGGCATACATTGATTATTCTATTTTCAGTATTTTCAAATTTATTTATTGTGATTTCTTTAGTAAGAAGGTAATATTTTATAAAAATAAAATAAAATTATAGTATATAGGGTGATGTTATCTTTTAATAACTTTGGTGATATATAGTTTTTATGTAGTCAAATATATTTTCAGTAAACATTTTGACAAAATTTAACCAATTCACACACCTGAGTAAACAGAATTTAATTATAAAACTTTTACATCAAAAAGATTTTTGGTATCTTCTCACAGACAGTACCTAACTTCTCTCCTGTAGTAGGATCAGGCAACAGTCTATTTACTTTCATTCTGTATTAGACTTGTCTTTTCTGAAGTGTTAGATAAGCTGGGATCGCTAGGTATGTGCTCATTTATATCTAGCTTATTGTGAGCAGCATATTTTCTTCATTCATCCATTTTGTTGTGTGTATCAGTAGTTTATTTTTATTACTGAATAGAATTCCATTGAATAAATAAACCACACTGAGTTGCAAATTGTCTTCTTGATGGACATTTGTTTTCAAATGGCATTATACTGAATAAACTTGATATAAACAATATTATGCAAGTCTCTGAAAGCAAATATGATTAAATTTCTCTTGGGTAAAACCTAAGATGGGTCAAACTGTAAATATATCTTTAATTTTATTAGGAAATCCCAAATGGTTTGCCAAATTGGCTGTCATTTCAAATTCCTTTCGGCAATGTTTCGAGACTACTGATGTCTATCCATCCTCTTCAATACTTACAATTAAGTTTTTCTGATTTTAGCTAGTGTAAAAGATAGATAGAGGTATCCCATTGTTGTGTTAATTTTCATTTCACTTATGAGATGAGATTGACTATATTCTATGTGATTACTATATGTTTAGCTGCTTCTGTGAAGTGACTGTTAAAAACTGACATTATTTCTTTGAAAGAAAAGGAAAAACACTGACCTATTTCTTTGCTTTTATGGTCTTGTTATTGATTTATCAAAAGTATTTTGGATTCAAGTCTAGAAAATACATATATAGGCTTCTTAGTTTGTGACTTGAGTTTCATTTTCTTAGAAGTTTGTTTTGAAGAGCAAAAGTGTTGCAACTTGATGAAGGGAACTGTGTCGATTTTTGTTCTTTTATTGAACACACAGTGTGTGATCTAAGTCTTTATTCCAAGCGTAATAAATTTCTTGCTCCATCGTTTTATGTGTGTTGACAGTTTTTAAGTCTCATTTTCCATCCATTTTGCTTCATATCTCAGCAAGTTCATAAGAAGGTCCATATGGACTCTTCCTTTAGCATCAGTGGGAAGTTCGAACCCCATATGTAAGGGGACCCTACCTGTGGGCCAGATCTCTCTATCATAAAAACACTGAGTCAATCTCTTTTCCTGAATTTCTCAAGCTGTTTTTGCTCTGGATTACTAAACCTGACCTTCTCTCCCAAACATCTCATCATATGCTTAATAAACTGCTTACTTCAAATCAACTATTGGACCTCTCTAGTGAGTATTTCATTTCTTTTCTGTACTTTTAAACTCTATTATTTATATTTTTAAAATGATTTTATCTCTATTGATATTCTTTAATTTGATTGATAAACAATATTGGTCTTGAAAGCAAATATGATTAAATTTGCTCTTGGGTCAAATGGCATTATACTGAATAAACTTGATATAAACAATATTATGCAAGTCTCTGAAAGCAAATATGATTAAATTTCTTTTGGGTAAAACCTAAGATGGGTCAAACTGTAAATATATCTTTAATTTTATTAGGAAATCCCAAATGGTTTGCCAAATTGGCTGTCATTTCAAATTCCTTTCGGCAATGTTTCGAGACTACTGATGTCTATCCATCCTCTTCAATACTTACAATTAAGTTTTTCTGATTTTAGCTAGTGTAAAAGATAGATAGAGGTATCCCATTGTTGTGTTAATTTTCATTTCACTTATGAGATGAGATTGACTATATTCTATGTGATTACTATATGTTTAGCTGCTTCTGTGAAGTGACTGTTAAAAACTGACATTATTTCTTTGAAAGAAAAGGAAAAACACTGACCTATTTCTTTGCTTTTATGGTCTTGTTATTGATTTATCAAAAGTATTTTGGATTCAAGTCTAGAAAATACATATATAGGCTTCTTAGTTTGTGACTTGAGTTTCATTTTCTTAGAAGTTTGTTTTGAAGAGCAAAAGTGTTGCAACTTGATGAAGGGAACTGTGTCGATTTTTGTTCTTTTATTGAACACACAGTGTGTGATCTAAGTCTTTATTCCAAGCGTAATAAATTTCTTGCTCCATCGTTTTATGTGTGTTGACAGTTTTTAAGTCTCATTTTTCCATCCATTTTGCTTCATATCTCAGCAAGTTCATAAGAAGGTCCATATGGACTCTTCCTTTAGCATCAGTGGGAAGTTCGAACCCCATATGTAAGGGGACCCTACCTGTGGGCCAGATCTCTCTATCATAAAAACACTGAGTCAATCTCTTTTCCTGAATTTCTCAAGCTGTTTTTGCTCTGGATTACTAAACCTGACCTTCTCTCCCCAAACATCTCATCATATGCTTAATAAACTGCTTACTTCAAATCAACTATTGGACCTCTCTAGTGAGTATTTCATTTCTTTTTCTGTACTTTTAAACTCTATTATTTATATTTTTAAAATGATTTTATCTCTATTGATATTCTTTAATTTGATTGATAGCATCTTCATACTTTTCTGTGATGCTTTAAATATGACTTCCTTTCATTATTTGAAAATATTTAAAATAGATTATATAAATTATTTCCTAGTAAGTCCAAAGTCTGGTTTTCTCATGGATGGTTGCAATTGACTGTTCTTTTTCAAGTATGTGTGTTATATTTTCCTGTTTCTTTGTATGTCTCAAGATTTTTAATTGAAAACTGGACTTTAAAAATAATGTGGCAACTCTAGATTTCTCTGCTCTAGGTAGTTTTGCTGTTGATCTTTATTTAATTAATGACATTATTGAACTAATTCTATTAAGTCTATATATTCTTTTGTCCTGTGTGCATTGTTTTAGTCTGTTTATTATCTTTTCTAATTACTCACAGGAGAATATTATTTTAATCTAAGCTCCTGTATCATAGTCAAAAGCAGAAATTCTTATTTATGGTGCAATGTGAAGATATATTCTTCTGTTATAGAAAAACAAGAATAAGTATGAGGCTATTATATTAGTTAAGACAAATACTGAAGGTAGCCCCTGACTGACTATTTGGGCATAATGATAATAAATGATTTCTTTGCCAAATGTATCTTTTTTTTTTTTTAATGTATCTTTTAAAATAAGTCTGGCAGTATTTTCTAGGGTATTAAAAAAAAAAGAAGATTGAAAATGGCTGCAAATATTTTTGCCTTAAGAACAAGAAAGATTGTTTTCTCACTTTGACTCAGTCTGAGACATTCTCCTATCACAGAGGTAATATGGCTGTGGTGGCTTGAGTGTCTATGTTTCCTTTGCTTTATATATATATATATGGATATAGATTGGCTATCCTGAGGCAAAAAATCCATAATCAGGGTTTTTTTTTTAAATTTCAATCAGTTTGTACAGAGTCAGAGACAGAGCGAAAAACATGCCCCAAAGGAAGTATGGTGATTTTCTACTAGGAAAAATGAACGGATCCTTACAATGAAAATACGCTCTGGATTACTAAACCTGACCTTCTCTCCCAAACATCTCATCATATGCTTAATAAACTGCTTACTTCAAATCAACTATTGGACCTCTCTAGTGAGTATTTCATTTCTTTTCTGTACTTTTAAACTCTATTATTTATATTTTAAAATGATTTTATCTCTATTGATATTCTTTAATTTGATTGATAGCATCTTCATACTTTTCTGTGATGCTTTAAATATGACTTCCTTTCATTATTTGAAAATATTTAAAATAGATTATATAAATTATTTCCTAGTAAGTCCAAAGTCTGGTTTTCTCATGGATGGTTGCAATTGACTGTTCTTTTTCAAGTATGTGTGTTATATTTTCCTGTTTCTTTGTATGTCTCAAGATTTTTAATTGAAAACTGGACTTTAAAAATAATGTGGCAACTCTAGATTTCTCTGCTCTAGGTAGTTTTGCTGTTGATCTTTATTTAATTAATGACATTATTGAACTAATTCTATTAAGTCTATATATTCTTTTGTCCTGTGTGCATTGTTTTAGTCTGTTTATTATCTTTTCTAATTACTCACAGGAGAATATTATTTTAATCTAAGCTCCTGTATCATAGTCAAAAGCAGAAATTCTTATTTATGGTGCAATGTGAAGATATATTCTTCTGTTATAGAAAAACAAGAATAAGTATGAGGCTATTATATTAGTTAAGACAAATACTGAAGGTAGCCCCTGACTGACTATTTGGGCATAATGATAATAAATGATTTCTTTGCCAAATGTATCTTTTTTTTTTTTTAATGTATCTTTTAAAATAAGTCTGGCAGTATTTTCTAGGGTATTAAAAAAAAAAGAAGATTGAAAATGGCTGCAAATATTTTTGCCTTAAGAACAAGAAAGATTGTTTTTCTCACTTTGACTCAGTCTGAGACATTCTCCTATCACAGAGGTAATATGGCTGTGGTGGCTTGAGTGTCTATGTTTCCTTTGCTTTATATATATATATATGGATATAGATTGGCTATCCTGAGGCAAAAAATCCATAATCAGGGTTTTTTTTTTAAATTTCAATCAGTTTGTACAGAGTCAGAGACAGAGCGAAAAACATGCCCCAAAGGAAGTATGGTGATTTTCTACTAGGAAAAATGAACGGATCCTTACAATGAAAATACAAAAAGAAAAAAAAAAAATTCTCATATTGTAATGATGAATAAGACATCAGAGGAAAAGATAAAAATGGGTTATTGAAAAACAGACAAAGATTTAATATTTACATGCTGAGGGTTTATATAGGACAACTGCAGGAATTAAAGTTGAAAAATTAACATCACAATGCTGATTAAGAGTAACAGGTTACTTTTAGATTAAACTTCAGGGAAAGGTATTTTGTCAAAAGAACATGCATATTTACAGAAGAAACATAAATTACTTGAATCATGTGCATCCTGGAAGCTCTATGATATTATCTATTATGAGAATGGCTCCACTATATTCTGGGAGTATCCTAAAACTTACTGATATTTCATACAGTTTCAGAGTTATTATCTAAAAATAAAGATATTCAATGTAGTTTAGAATAGAGCATCAGAATCCATTCCCAGTAAAGGGATTTGAGTAAGTCTCTGTGCGCTGACAGTAAATACTGAAAATCAGCTTAATGATGAAAATAATAAATATATCCATTTAGTTCATTTAAATATTATTATTCAATTACTGTTACATAAAACATCAATAAAAGCAGTTTTTATATTCACTTTCTCTTCTCTTGGTTAAAGCATCAAAGCAGCTGTTTTAATTTTGAAATGTCATGGTTCATAGGCATATATTCCTAAAAGACAAATTTATCAGTGCTTACTTGTTAGATTATTTCTTTAGTGACAAGTTGGTTTTGTTAATGACATAAGTATCACAGGAAGGAATCAAGTAATTTAAAATCATTTATAAGAAAGTGTACATTTTGAATTCAAAAAAATTGCAGTTAACTAAATCCTCAGTAATTAGAACCATCTGGATTTTCTCAGAAATATTTGAATTTTGGTTAGAACTGATGTTTCAAAAGCTATGCAATATGCATTTAAAATTGAGTGCCCTTAATTTGTGACTATAAATGGAGGAGATAAAGTTTGATCATTTTTTTCTCTTTGAGAATAAACCTACTAATATCTACTCAAATTAGATCTGTCTGCTAAGATTATTTTAAAAGCTTCATAAATATAATTTTATAAGAGATCTATATGGTAGCAAATATATTTTCTAGCATGAACTACAGTGCTTTCAAAAATACTCAGAGCAATTACATGATTCATAAAATATTTAAAAGCATTTAATGACAAAAATTTTTAAATTGCTAAATGGCAACCTCAATTACAATGAGCAAATTAGCTAAATAAGTGTTTTTCCATAATCAATTTACCTTTAAATAGAACTTCATGTATATACAAATACTTATTGTGTGATTTCTATGCAATCAGGTTTGTTAACAATTTCTTAAATTCAAAGCTTCCATTTGTTGAAAACACATTTTTAATGAATGAATAACAAAAACACATTTGCCTTATTTTCTTAGGCACTTAAAACAATCCTGAATAAGTAATATTAAATTAACTACCTCATAATCTTGTATATTGATACTCATACCTCTGTATCATGTGCCTTATTCTAAAAACCTTAGCGGGCTCATTTTTCTCTCAGGTATAATGCCAGTAATCAATCTATTTTTTTTTAATTTTATGTATTCATTTATTGAATGGCTTCCATGAGATAGTCACTAGATTAGATCTGTTAGCCAAGTAGCATGAGGAATAGGCTTGAATTTCTGAGAGAACAAGTCAATTAGAATTTTTCTTATTCTTATGGTCCTTAGCAGAAGAGCATTAATGGCTCCTTCTTCTCTTGTCTTCATTGTTGATCATCATCAGTCAGAAGAGGAAATAATTTGGTAATTTTTTAAGAACTCAGTTTGGATGTGGCTCACATAATTTGTACTCACTTCCTAAAACTCAGTTACACAGCCACACCTGCATGCAAGCAAGGTTAGGAAACTTGGCCTATTCACTTGTATGCCTAAATTAAAGAAGGGGTCTATGTTTGTGAAGAGTAAGGAAGCTTCACCATGCTAGGTAATACATTCAACTATTTATTTATATATAGGAATTACTTTCCACTATCAAGGAGCTTGAATTAGTGGTAGGAGACAGCTGAATTAGATTACTAGAACAAAGTAGGATAAATGCCAAAACTGAAATAAGATTTATATGAATTTGTTTAAAAGCAACAAGGGAATGGTTAAATGGCCACAATGGGAAAGGGAAGATGTTCCACAGAGTAGATATCAATTCAGTTTTGTTTTTAAAGAGTAATATAAATTCAGGCAGTAGGACAGAGTGTCTGTTAAAAAAATTGTGTATAGAATTATGAAAGATTGTTGTTGTTGTTCAGTCACTCAGTTGTGTACAACTCTTTGTAGCCCCATGGAGTGCAGCATGCGAGACTTCCCTGTCCTTCATCAACTCCTGGAGCTTGCTCAAACTCAGGTCCACTGAGTCAGTGTTGCCATTCAACCATCTAATCCTCTGTCGCCCCGTTCTCCTCCTGCCTGAGATCTTTCCCAGCATCAGGGTCTTTTCCATTTGTTTCAAGTATGGTCAATTGAATTGACTTCTATTTTTGACTTCTGTATCTAAATTTATCTTGTTCCATCCTGTTCTGTGTACCTTTGTCATCCTGATGTGGATTCCCTCTCAGCATGTTCTTTGAGGCCCAATTATTTTCCCAGGATAATTGTTATGCACATAATTGAGGCGTCATTTATATTTTCTAGCATTTTATTAAGTTCAATTTAAGAATATGGCATACTGCAACTTTTTCCTCTTAAGAGAATATCTATGTCTTTACATGATGTTACATAAATATATAGTTATTTGAAGAAGGCCTAATGTTTAGACTGAGCATTTTTCATGAGTAACCTTAATGCATATTACCAGTAGAATCATAGGAATATTAAATGTGCACATATTCAAATTGATTAGAAACAGCTTGTATTTCCAGCTTCATTTTCTCCAACTCTTGGTAACATTGGGGCTTTCAACTTTTTTATCAGATGTTTATGCAACCATTATCATATTATTCTTTCCAGTTGAATTTTCCCTGGTTAACATTAAGCCACACCTGCATGCAAGCAAGGTTAGGAAACTTGGCCTATTCACTTGTATGCCTAAATTAAAGAAGGGGTCTATGTTTGTGAAGAGTAAGGAAGCTTCACCATGCTAGGTAATACATTCAACTATTTATTTATATATAGGAATTACTTTCCACTATCAAGGAGCTTGAATTAGTGGTAGGAGACAGCTGAATTAGATTACTAGAACAAAGTAGGATAAATGCCAAAACTGAAATAAGATTTATATGAATTTGTTTAAAAGCAACAAGGGAATGGTTAAATGGCCACAATGGGAAAGGGAAGATGTTCCACAGAGTAGATATCAATTCAGTTTTGTTTTTAAAGAGTAATATAAATTCAGGCAGTAGGACAGAGTGTCTGTTAAAAATTGTGTATAGAATTATGAAAGATTGTTGTTGTTGTTCAGTCACTCAGTTGTGTACAACTCTTTGTAGCCCCATGGAGTGCAGCATGCGAGACTTCCCTGTCCTTCATCAACTCCTGGAGCTTGCTCAAACTCAGGTCCACTGAGTCAGTGTTGCCATTCAACCATCTAATCCTCTGTCGCCCCGTTCTCCTCCTGCCTGAGATCTTTCCCAGCATCAGGGTCTTTTCCATTTGTTTCAAGTATGGTCAATTGAATTGACTTCTATTTTTGACTTCTGTATCTAAATTTATCTTGTTCCATCCTGTTCTGTGTACCTTTGTCATCCTGATGTGGATTCCCTCTCAGCATGTTCTTTGAGGCCCAATTATTTTCCCAGGATAATTGTTATGCACATAATTGAGGCGTCATTTATATTTTCTAGCATTTTATTAAGTTCAATTTAAGAATATGGCATACTGCAACTTTTTCCTCTTAAGAGAATATCTATGTCTTTACATGATGTTACATAAATATATAGTTATTTGAAGAAGGCCTAATGTTTAGACTGAGCATTTTTCATGAGTAACCTTAATGCATATTACCAGTAGAATCATAGGAATATTAAATGTGCACATATTCAAATTGATTAGAAACAGCTTGTATTTCCAGCTTCATTTTCTCCAACTCTTGGTAACATTGGGGCTTTCAACTTTTTTATCAGATGTTTATGCAACCATTATCATATTATTCTTTCCAGTTGAATTTTCCCTGGTTAACATTAAGCCGAGTAAAGTTTATACTTTCAAAGAAGTCTGTGTTTTTCTTCTGGTGACCTGCTTGTTTCTTTGATAACCATTTATTTTTCTGAAACTAAAACTTGATGCTAAAATGTTTGTTGATTTTGTTTTAATTTTCTGTTGTAGTTTTTCTTCCTGTGGAGGATTTTAATTTTAAAACACTAATTTGTTTTTGCTATTATCTTTTCTGATTCATGCCATTTATGTGTTCTTTATAAATATTTTTCATCTTCAGATGTCAACATTTCTAAAATAATTTTCTCTAATATTCTAATTGTTTAAATTAGCCTTTTGAAATTATTTTGATTTGATGTGTGTGTACTAAATTTAGTTTAATAAAACTAGAGATTGCATATTTTTTAGCGAGTGGAAAAGATAGAACTGAAAAGACTAAAATGAAATGAATCAAATTCTGAGAGCCTTATTTTCCATCCTAAGTATTTGCATTTTATTTTGTAGATCAGTGTTTCTAAACACATGGGTGAAAATTTCTAGAGGTTGATATTAGGTTAGGCAATGTTTTTGCTTGCTTGTTTATTTGAATAGCATGATCCAAGCAGCACACATTACTGAAGAAAACAATGGATAACTACACAGTATTAAAATTACAACTTTTGATCTTCAGATGACACAGTTTTAGGAAAAGAAAAGCCTTTTGAAATAAAATATTTGCAAATTATACCTGGCAAACAGAGAGAGGGGGTAGAGGATATTAATGACTGAATGAAAAGAGACACAAAGGTTCTTTTTTTTTTTTTTTAAAGATTTATTTATTTATTTACTTTGGGCGGGGTTCGGGTTGGGGAGGGAGGGGAGTGGGTGGGCCACTTCTATTGGTCCTTCATTTGTCCATTTTCATTCGTCTTCGTTCTTTGGCTCCTGTGGGCCTCCCATCGCGGTGGCGTCTGTCGTTGCAGAGCACCGGCTCTGGGCGCATGCGCTCCAGAGCTCCGGCTCGGTGATTGGACACATCAGTCCAGCTGCTCTGCGGCACATGGGATCTTCCCAGGCCAGGGCTCAAACCGGCGCCCCTTGCACTGCAAGGCGGTGTCCTTACCCACTGGACCACCAGGGGAAGCCCCAAAGGTTCTTTTTAACATGAATTAAATGTTTTATATCTTGATTGTGCTACTGGTGGTTACCATGGCTATATAAAATTACCAAAATGTGCCAATTTTATACTTACATTGCATAAGTTTTATTGTATGTCAAACACAACTCAAAAGCAGTATTAAACTTTTCCATAGGCTAAGTCAACTTTGTTCCATTTGTACAGATACTGTTAGTTTTCAAATATATATTTATATTATTTGTTGCTAAAATAGAATAAAAGTATTTTATAATATTGGTAATTTAAAATATTAAAGACTCTAATACTGTTAATACCATGAAGGCATTTTTGAGTATTATTACATTAAAACATTTTAGAGAGTATCCATTTTAAAGTATCAATAATTTTATTCTACTATTTGCAGCAACTTGTATAGCTACATTAGTATGCTGTGAAGGTCCTTGATAGTCCTTAATGTTAAAAAGGGCTCTCATATTTACAAAAGGTGTGGAATCAATATTATTGTTCAGAATAGTATTCAACTGAGAGGTGAACGTATTTCCACATGGATGTTAGAATGATGATTTGATTAGGAGAAAAATCAAAGGACAGGAAACTATTGAAACTCACCAAGCCATACTATTTGAAATAGTATGTTTCAGAAACCAGAATAAATAAAATTTGCTTATCTATTGAAGAAAACAATGGATAACTACACAGTATTAAAATTACAACTTTTGATCTTCAGATGACACAGTTTTAGGAAAAGAAAAGCCTTTTGAAATAAAATATTTGCAAATTATACCTGGCAAACAGAGAGAGGGGGTAGAGGATATTAATGACTGAATGAAAAGAGACACAAAGGTTCTTTTTTTTTTTTTTTAAAGATTTATTTATTTATTTACTTTGGGCGGGGTTCGGGTTGGGGAGGGAGGGGAGTGGGTGGGCCACTTCTATTGGT
This sequence comes from Tragulus kanchil, assembly GCA_022376925.1. NCBI lineage: Eukaryota > Metazoa > Chordata > Mammalia > Artiodactyla > Tragulidae > Tragulus > Tragulus kanchil. Next base: position 234,252,509 of record JAIOJX010000004.1, on the reverse strand, counting down.
CCTTCATTTGTCCATTTTCATTCGTCTTCGTTCTTTGGCTCCTGTGGGCCTCCCATCGCGGTGGCGTCTGTCGTTGCAGAGCACCGGCTCTGGGCGCATGCGCTCCAGAGCTCCGGCTCGGTGATTGGACACATCAGTCCAGCTGCTCTGCGGCACATGGGATCTTCCCAGGCCAGGGCTCAAACCGGCGCCCCTTGCACTGCAAGGCGGTGTCCTTACCCACTGGACCACCAGGGGAAGCCCCAAAGGTTCTTTTTAACATGAATTAAATGTTTTATATCTTGATTGTGCTACTGGTGGTTACCATGGCTATATAAAATTACCAAAATGTGCCAATTTTATACTTACATTGCATAAGTTTTATTGTATGTCAAACACAACTCAAAAGCAGTATTAAACTTTTCCATAGGCTAAGTCAACTTTGTTCCATTTGTACAGATACTGTTAGTTTTCAAATATATATTTATATTATTTGTTGCTAAAATAGAATAAAAGTATTTTATAATATTGGTAATTTAAAAATATTAAAGACTCTAATACTGTTAATACCATGAAGGCATTTTTGAGTATTATTACATTAAAACATTTTAGAGAGTATCCATTTTAAAGTATCAATAATTTTATTCTACTATTTGCAGCAACTTGTATAGCTACATTAGTATGCTGTGAAGGTCCTTGATAGTCCTTAATGTTAAAAAGGGCTCTCATATTTACAAAAGGTGTGGAATCAATATTATTGTTCAGAATAGTATTCAACTGAGAGGTGAACGTATTTCCACATGGATGTTAGAATGATGATTTGATTAGGAGAAAAATCAAAGGACAGGAAACTATTGAAACTCACCAAGCCATACTATTTGAAATAGTATGTTTCAGAAACCAGAATAAATAAAATTTGCTTATCTATTGGATATTTTGAGAAAAAAACTAAGAATTTTTAGCATATTACGTTTACATTATTTTAAAGTTACCAATGATTTTAAATAATTCTGTCATTCTTTTTTTTTTTTTTTTTTTTTTTTTTTTTTAAAGATTTATTTTTTTTTTTTTTTTTGGGGGGGGTCGGGTTGGGGAGGGAGGGGAGCAGGCGGGCCACTTCTATTGGTCTTTCATTTCTCTATTTTCATCCGTCTTTGTTCTTTGGCTCCTGTGGGCCTCCCATCGCGGTGGCGTCTGTTGTCGCAGAGCGCCGGCTCTGGGCGCACGCGCTCCAGAGCTCCGGCTCAGTGATTGGACACATCAGTCCAGCCGCTCCGCGCACGTGGGATCTTCCCAGGCCAGGGCACGAACCGGCGCCCCTTGCGCTGCAAGGTGGTGTCCTTATCCACTGGACCACCAGGGGAAGCCCTCTGTCATTCTTCACATGTAGTCTATCAATTGTGAATTAAAGCAGGCATTACAATTATTTCAATTCTGAGTTATTTTCCTAATAGATTTCACTAGTTTACAAATATTTTTAATGTTCACAGTATATTTGTTTTTATTTTCTGAAAATGAAGCTGATGTTTAAGCAACTAAAGTTTAATCTTTATGCATATGCATACAAACTAATCTCTGTCTGTCTTGTAAAATTAGAGAAGTAAATGTAAAAAAAAGTAAATCTCAAGGGAAGCTCCTTAGGAAAAGGATAATATTTAAAATAATATAAGAACCTTGATTTTCTTTTTTGTTTTGTTTGTAATTGTATTTGTGCTTTCAACTGCCATAAAAATCAAATTGCCTCCTGTTAATTTACTGAAATTTACCCTGTGGTAGGTTGAAACTTGTATAGCTACATTAGTATGCTGTGAAGGTCCTTGATAGTCCTTAATGTTAAAAAGGGCTCTCATATTTACAAAAGGTGTGGAATCAATATTATTGTTCAGAATAGTATTCAACTGAGAGGTGAACGTATTTCCACATGGATGTTAGAATGATGATTTGATTAGGAGAAAAATCAAAGGACAGGAAACTATTGAAACTCACCAAGCCATACTATTTGAAATAGTATGTTTCAGAAACCAGAATAAATAAAATTTGCTTATCTATTGGATATTTTGAGAAAAAAACTAAGAATTTTTAGCATATTACGTTTACATTATTTTAAAGTTACCAATGATTTTAAATAATTCTGTCATTCTTTTTTTTTTTTTTTTTTTTTTAAGATTTTTTTTTTTTTTTTTTTTTGGGGGGGTGGGGTTGGGGGGGGGAGGGGAGCGGGCGGGCCACTTCTATTGGTCTTTCATTTCTCTATTTTCATCCGTCTTTGTTCTTTGGCTCCTGTGGGCCTCCCATCGCGGTGGCGTCTGTTGTCGCAGAGCGCCGGCTCTGGGCGCACGCGCTCCAGAGCTCCGGCTCAGTGATTGGACACATCAGTCCAGCCGCTCCGCGCACGTGGGATCTTCCCAGGCCAGGGCACGAACCGGCGCCCCTTGCGCTGCAAGGTGGTGTCCTTATCCACTGGACCACCAGGGGAAGCCCTCTGTCATTCTTCACATGTAGTCTATCAATTGTGAATTAAAGCAGGCATTACAATTATTTCAATTCTGAGTTATTTTCCTAATAGATTTCACTAGTTTACAAATATTTTTAATGTTCACAGTATATTTGTTTTTATTTTCTGAAAATGAAGCTGATGTTTAAGCAACTAAAGTTTAATCTTTATGCATATGCATACAAACTAATCTCTGTCTGTCTTGTAAAATTAGAGAAGTAAATGTAAAAAAAAGTAAATCTCAAGGGAAGCTCCTTAGGAAAAGGATAATATTTAAAATAATATAAGAACCTTGATTTTCTTTTTTGTTTTGTTTGTAATTGTATTTGTGCTTTCAACTGCCATAAAAATCAAATTGCCTCCTGTTAATTTACTGAAATTTACCCTGTGGTAGGTTGAAACTATAAAATCTTTAGATATTTCTTGTGCCACATGTTAATATAATCAGCTCTTGGAAAATAAAGAACTAGAAGAATATAATTATGGACATCAAAATTCAGAAATGTTTTGTAAATATGATGCTTATGATTACAAAACTGAATAGCCACTCCAAAACTTAAGAATAATTTAAAAAGACCACCTCCTGAAAGTTCAAGCAATGTAGAGGATGAAATTTGATACAGAATGTCACCTTTTGGGGAAAAGTAATTTCCAAGGTTAAGTAAGACCTAACTGGATCTCTTTAAGGGAAGAATACATGTATAAGGATATTGAGTTGGGGACAAGTAGAAGAATTTTGTTTCAGTAGCTAATAATACACTGCTTAGGAAAAAGAATGTTCTGGTCCCTGAAATAACAGATCCCTTTCACAGAGAAAAATCCCTTAAACACTGGGACCAACCAGCCGACACCAATTATTTTTCAGGAAATCATCATCTATTCATCCTACAGGGAGAGAAATGCCTGACTGTGCCACATGTGTATTCCCATTCCTCCTTCATAATTCTTGTTAGAAATTAAAACATGATCTAGAACTTCAGTTTATTCACAAGACTTCTGTGAACATTTGATGGTATCAGTCCTCTCTTTGAGAGCTGCACCTGTTTTAAACATTAAGACAAAACTATTAAACTGAGGCCACACATATGAAAATTGATTAATTCAGTACATCCACCAGGGAAGCCCTCTGTCATTCTTCACATGTAGTCTATCAATTGTGAATTAAAGCAGGCATTACAATTATTTCAATTCTGAGTTATTTTCCTAATAGATTTCACTAGTTTACAAATATTTTTAATGTTCACAGTATATTTGTTTTTATTTTCTGAAAATGAAGCTGATGTTTAAGCAACTAAAGTTTAATCTTTATGCATATGCATACAAACTAATCTCTGTCTGTCTTGTAAAATTAGAGAAGTAAATGTAAAAAAAAGTAAATCTCAAGGGAAGCTCCTTAGGAAAAGGATAATATTTAAAATAATATAAGAACCTTGATTTTCTTTTTTGTTTTGTTTGTAATTGTATTTGTGCTTTCAACTGCCATAAAAATCAAATTGCCTCCTGTTAATTTACTGAAATTTACCCTGTGGTAGGTTGAAACTATAAAATCTTTAGATATTTCTTGTGCCACATGTTAATATAATCAGCTCTTGGAAAATAAAGAACTAGAAGAATATAATTATGGACATCAAAATTCAGAAATGTTTTGTAAATATGATGCTTATGATTACAAAACTGAATAGCCACTCCAAAACTTAAGAATAATTTAAAAAGACCACCTCCTGAAAGTTCAAGCAATGTAGAGGATGAAATTTGATACAGAATGTCACCTTTTGGGGAAAAGTAATTTCCAAGGTTAAGTAAGACCTAACTGGATCTCTTTAAGGGAAGAATACATGTATAAGGATATTGAGTTGGGGACAAGTAGAAGAATTTTGTTTCAGTAGCTAATAATACACTGCTTAGGAAAAAGAATGTTCTGGTCCCTGAAATAACAGATCCCTTTCACAGAGAAAAATCCCTTAAACACTGGGACCAACCAGCCGACACCAATTATTTTTCAGGAAATCATCATCTATTCATCCTACAGGGAGAGAAATGCCTGACTGTGCCACATGTGTATTCCCATTCCTCCTTCATAATTCTTGTTAGAAATTAAAACATGATCTAGAACTTCAGTTTATTCACAAGACTTCTGTGAACATTTGATGGTATCAGTCCTCTCTTTGAGAGCTGCACCTGTTTTAAACATTAAGACAAAACTATTAAACTGAGGCCACACATATGAAAATTGATTAATTCAGTACATCTGGGCTCTTGGCAAGGACTCCTAGTGTTTACCCATGAGACTCAACGAACAGCATACAAACTTTAGCAAGTAAAAGTGTAAGTTCCTCAGTCATGTCTGACTCTGTGACCTGTAGACTATAGCCTGCCTGGTTCCTCTGTCCACGGAATTCACTAGGCAAGAATCCTAGAGCGGATTGCCATGCCCTCCTCCAGGGGATATTCTCAACCAAGAGCTCAAACCTGGGTCTTCTGTCTTGCAGGCAGATTCTTCACTGTCTAAGTCACCAGGAAAACTGGATTTCTTTTAAATTTATAAAATAATACTAGAGGCCATAGCCTTAGTTTTGGGAAACTTGATTAGATTTCCTAAATTAATATTTTAAGATGAAGATTAAAAGATTTACTTTAAGTAGTATTTTTTGGTAAGGTGGATATTTTAACATTTAATTATTGAAAACATATCTGTGAATTTTTATTATTTCCATTATAAAGTAGCAAACTGAAATATTTGCTTATTGTTTAGCCCTCAGTCAGATGTGGGACAGATCTTCTCACTCCAAAGTACATTATTCTTCTAATACCAAGTTTCCTTCTTATTGTGAATTTTTATCTTGGAGCCCACAAACTTATACTGTCTTGGGTCTAGCAGTACTAGAGATTTATGTTCTTTTAATTTTGATCGTATTAAGTAATAAACACTGCTTAGGAAAAGAATGTTCAAGTAGAAGAATTTTGTTTCAGTAGCTAATAATACACTGCTTAGGAAAAGAATGTTCTGGTCCCTGAAATAACAGATCCCTTTCACAGAGAACAATCCCTTAAACACTGGGACCAACCAGCCGACACCAATTATTTTTCAGGAAATCATCATCTATTCATCCTACAGGGAGAGAAATGCCTGACTGTGCCACATGTGTATTCCCATTCCTCCTTCATAATTCTTGTTAGAAATTAAAACATGATCTAGAACTTCAGTTTATTCACAAGACTTCTGTGAACATTTGATGGTATCAGTCCTCTCTTTGAGAGCTGCACCTGTTTTAAACATTAAGACAAAACTATTAAACTGAGGCCACACATATGAAAATTGATTAATTCAGTACATCTGGGCTCTTGGCAAGGACTCCTAGTGTTTACCCATGAGACTCAACGAACAGCATACAAACTTTAGCAAGTAAAAGTGTAAGTTCCTCAGTCATGTCTGACTCTGTGACCTGTAGACTATAGCCTGCCTGGTTCCTCTGTCCACGGAATTCACTAGGCAAGAATCCTAGAGCGGATTGCCATGCCCTCCTCCAGGGGATATTCTCAACCAAGAGCTCAAACCTGGGTCTTCTGTCTTGCAGGCAGATTCTTCACTGTCTAAGTCACCAGGAAAACTGGATTTCTTTTAAATTTATAAAATAATACTAGAGGCCATAGCCTTAGTTTTGGGAAACTTGATTAGATTTCCTAAATTAATATTTTAAGATGAAGATTAAAAGATTTACTTTAAGTAGTATTTTTTGGTAAGGTGGATATTTTAACATTTAATTATTGAAAACATATCTGTGAATTTTTATTATTTCCATTATAAAGTAGCAAACTGAAATATTTGCTTATTGTTTAGCCCTCAGTCAGATGTGGGACAGATCTTCTCACTCCAAAGTACATTATTCTTCTAATACCAAGTTTCCTTCTTATTGTGAATTTTTATCTTGGAGCCCACAAACTTATACTGTCTTGGGTCTAGCAGTACTAGAGATTTATGTTCTTTTAATTTTGATCTCTGTAGAAAGGCAAATAAAAGGTCAGATAATATGCTCAGTTTAAGAATTATTGATCTACATTAGCAAATAATTGCAGTATTTTAAATTAATACTCTTTTTTTTTTTCATTTAAAATAGAAAGCAGTAGTTGGTTCTGCTTTTTTTTTTTTTTTTTTCCTTTTGGCCACTTCTATTGATCTTTCACTTATTTATCTTCGTTCCTCGGCCTGTCTGGGCCTGCCATCACAGTTGCCTTTGTTGCTGCAGAGCACCAGCTCTGGGCGCATGTGCTCCAGAGCTCCTGCTCAGTAGTTGGATGCATCAGTCCAGCTGCTCTGTGGCATGTGGGATCTTCCCAGGCCAGGGAGTGAAACAGCACCCCTTGCCCTGCAAGGCCATGTCCTTACTGACTGGACCACCAAGGAAGCCCCAGTTCTGCCTTGTTTATGTTATAAATTGCAACTTAAGTGCCTTTATTAAAAACATACCAAAATTCTAAACTGACTGTGGTTACCAGAGAGCTCATTATTAACATATGGGCCTTTTGAGAGAATTTTAGGTAAGACTAGAAAGTAATTTTCTCAGTTCCAAGCACTATCCTAAGAGCTTTCAATATTTAATCTGGTATTAATGTTTTAAGAAAATTCCAACCAATGAGTCTTCAATGATTAAGTTAAAGATTTACTGTTTGCTTCAAATATTATACTGCAAACTACTTGACACACAGACATATACAGTATCTTATTAATTGTTAAATTTCTAGTGAGTAGCACAGTGCCTGTCATATCCAGGTCCATATTCTTAGCATTTTCTGAGTTGATCAGTGAATAAGGTATGTATAGCCTATGTACAGACTTGAGAGTGACATGACACAGGCTTAAATTGGGTCATTTGTTCTTTAATATATTTTAGTCAGTCTTGCTTCTGTCTTTGTTTTTCCTGGAGAAAAGGCAAGGAAAAATTAACACAGATATAATGAGTAAAAGGAAGAGACCTTTGGGAGAAAATGAGATGCTCAAGAATACAGGGATTTCTGTTGGGGCAACATGAACAATGTCATTTAAACCAGTTTATATAATGCTGGAGGACATTCTAGATGATACAATTAAATGGAATGCTATCATGAAGTAATAACTGAAGTTAATTCACATTGTGAAGACGATAATCTAGGTACAGCAATAGTATGGGGAAAAATTCCCTTGAAAGAAGACAGTCAGGGTGGAAAAATGGAAGATAAGTCAGCATGGCTACCATTTTGTAAATAGTCCCTCTGTCTCATCAATTACAAGTTCTATCACAAAAAGCTTTCAACATTTCGTCTTTTTTATTCATTTATTCAATATAAATTAACACTTACTATCTAGAAACTGTACAATTTATTGGGGGATACCATGACATTCAAGACAAAAATCCTCCATCTTGTATGAGAAACAGACAAGTAAATGCCCATTTAAAATGACAAAGTTAATTTTTGAAGTAAAGAAAGTGGTAGTATATGTAAATTATTTGCTAATTATTCTTAAATTAAGAGAAAGTTTAGAAAAGATTTTCCAGAAAAAATAGAATTTTAGTCAAACTTTGAAAGAAAAATTGGTTGTAATAAACAAACAAGAAAGAGTGGAAAGGCTTTTTAAGTGTTGCAGACACACTTATTAAGGAACAATGATACACTGTGTTTATGAAACCATGGTATCTAATTTGTTTATAAGCACAGAATGCATGGTAGTAAAAGGTGAGCTGAGAACAACAGACAGGACCACACACAGTGGATGCTATTGTTTGCAGAGAATGACTATTTAGAATTTTAAGCACAGAAATGAATTGATTAGATTTACATTTCATAGAGATCACTCATGATACCATGGAGAATGACTAAAAGGCATGCATGAACAGGACAAAAGTGCAACCAAACATGAGACTAACAGTGCCTGCTAAAGATGGAAGTCCCTAAAATAATTCTATATGAGAATGGAGGAGTGGATAGATTCAGAAAATAGTAGAATCACTCTTAAAACTGCAAATGAGTCCCTGTTGTCTAATGAATAAAGTATATTGTCCTTACCTTCACACTTGAAATCTTTAATTTTCTTCTCTCGACATATCATTCTAACAGAATTGTACTTCTAATAAACTTGGGCTCCCATACTCCTATTGGCTTTTCCCTGAAGAATCTTAATTTTTTACTTAGAATATGAATACCACACAGTAATTAAGTGATGTTTTTAATAGTAAGTGTTTTTAAGCATAAAGTCTTTTTTATTAAATTTTAGCCGTTACTAAGGAGAATCATATTCTAATTTTTTGTTCCATCCACTCAAAGTTGACAGAATGTTTTCAACTTGTATGTATCAATGCATGTGTGCATGAATGGATGAATGAAATATTAGTATTTGACCCATCTTTTCTCCTTTGAAATTCCTAAACAAGTATAATTAACAAAATAAGCATAATAAATGTATACACTCTGGTTAAAAAATAAGCTAAAATTATAAATTCCATGAGACAACCAAAATATGAATTTGATATGTGACTGTGACTTTATTAATCTCTGAATCCTTTGCGACTAAACCAGTAAACAGCTATTGACTCTAAGAATCTGACAAAATGGGTTTTGAAAATCTGATTCCTTCTAAATAAGAAAACACTCTGAAAATCCTGTGTTTATTTACAAACAATGCATTTCTTCCTAAGCCCTTTCTTGAGAAGATAAGTTTGGAATTCTTTTGAACACAGATGTAAATCAGGAAGATAGAAAATGGAAATTATTATCATACTTAGGTAAACTCAAATCCTTTGAATATTTCATCATTTCTTAAGAGATTATGCTTTATCCTGAGTTTCTTTGGAATTAAAGAAAAAGTACATTCATTTTGTCTAGTTGATTATTGTAGAAAATGTAACTCTGATTGTATCTGCTGAGAATTAAGTACTGAATTGATAGAAGAATTTGGATTCTCGAAGGGTTTTTACTGGAATGTTTTAACATCTATAAATGTTCTCATTCTGGTGTATTTGCAGACTGCTGTTTTCATGAACCTGATTAAAACTGTATATAAAAACAGAATAGTTTTGCTCTGATGCTTTTAAGTAGGAGTAGAAATATCCTTATCAAATCTGGTAATGACTTACCAGTATTTTGAGAATGAAAATACAGCTTTAAATTGATTTATTTTGTTCCCTCTTAAAACTGCAAATGAGTCCCTGTTGTCTAATGAATAAAGTATATTGTCCTTACCTTCACACTTGAAATCTTTAATTTTCTTCTCTCGACATATCATTCTAACAGAATTGTACTTCTAATAAACTTGGGCTCCCATACTCCTATTGGCTTTTCCCTGAAGAATCTTAATTTTTTACTTAGAATATGAATACCACACAGTAATTAAGTGATGTTTTTAATAGTAAGTGTTTTTAAGCATAAAGTCTTTTTTATTAAATTTTAGCCGTTACTAAGGAGAATCATATTCTAATTTTTTGTTCCATCCACTCAAAGTTGACAGAATGTTTTCAACTTGTATGTATCAATGCATGTGTGCATGAATGGATGAATGAAATATTAGTATTTGACCCATCTTTTCTCCTTTGAAATTCCTAAACAAGTATAATTAACAAAATAAGCATAATAAATGTATACACTCTGGTTAAAAAATAAGCTAAAATTATAAATTCCATGAGACAACCAAAATATGAATTTGATATGTGACTGTGACTTTATTAATCTCTGAATCCTTTGCGACTAAACCAGTAAACAGCTATTGACTCTAAGAATCTGACAAAATGGGTTTTGAAAATCTGATTCCTTCTAAATAAGAAAACACTCTGAAAATCCTGTGTTTATTTACAAACAATGCATTTCTTCCTAAGCCCTTTCTTGAGAAGATAAGTTTGGAATTCTTTTGAACACAGATGTAAATCAGGAAGATAGAAAATGGAAATTATTATCATACTTAGGTAAACTCAAATCCTTTGAATATTTCATCATTTCTTAAGAGATTATGCTTTATCCTGAGTTTCTTTGGAATTAAAGAAAAAGTACATTCATTTTGTCTAGTTGATTATTGTAGAAAATGTAACTCTGATTGTATCTGCTGAGAATTAAGTACTGAATTGATAGAAGAATTTGGATTCTCGAAGGGTTTTTACTGGAATGTTTTAACATCTATAAATGTTCTCATTCTGGTGTATTTGCAGACTGCTGTTTTCATGAACCTGATTAAAACTGTATATAAAAACAGAATAGTTTTGCTCTGATGCTTTTAAGTAGGAGTAGAAATATCCTTATCAAATCTGGTAATGACTTACCAGTATTTTGAGAATGAAAATACAGCTTTAAATTGATTTATTTTGTTCCCCAAAGAACAGTGTGTGAAACTTAAAATATACAAATAATAAAAATCATTTCACTTACTAATGGATGCCCTTAACTGCCTGCCTGGAGAGTACTCATGACAGACCATGAATATTCAGTATTACTATAATTATTCCCTAATCTTTCCTTTCACCATCTAAATCAGATTTGGTAATAGTTGTTACTGCCCAAAATATTTTAAAGGATAGAGAAAAAAAAGCTATGGCTATGTTTTACTGTGTTAAAACCTTGTTGTTTTTCCTGGGATCAAAGTAGGGCATGCATCCTTCTCCTAATTTTCGCTGTTGATTCTGACTATACAAGGCGGAGTTCGCCCACCACCCCAGCGACAGAAAGCTCAGGCAGCGACAGGGCACCTTGGACGTGGTCAGGCAAGGCCACTCCCGGCTTCTCTGGTTGTCACAATATGCTGGAGATTTTCTAAGCTACACTTTGGGAAAATCTTACTAAAAAGAAAATGTGCTTTAAGACAATAAAAAGGTATATGACTTTTTAGAAGATAACCAAATCAATGTGAATTTCATTAGAATTTGGCTGCCACAACTCTTCTACGTAGCAATACATAGTTATTGGTGCACACAGACATACCTCCTTGCACACACACATATGCACACACGCAAACTTGTCCTACTCTTTTCCCTCAAAGAGGATGAAGATTATATTTTTAAAGACTTAAACATATTGGGTAATATTAAAAATACTTGCCTTACTCTGCTCTTTCTTTGTGGCATTTATTAATTTGTCATGTACCTCAAAATTAACTAGTTTATTTTTTATTGACTGGCTCTCATTCTCTACATAAACTTTTAAGGGCAGGGATTTTTGTTTTCAGATACTGCTGTGTCTAAGTGTATGGAGTGGGCAGTGATGCAGAGTAGGTGTGTTTCTGTCAATGATGAATGATACATTTTTCATGATTCTGCAAAATTAGATTTTTTGAGGTAAAAAAGTGCTGGCTACTTGATTTTACCATAGATTTGTTTAAAATACCTTTGTTCATTCATTCAGATGGAATTATACTTTTTAAACTAAGATACTGTGCAAATCCTGTGTGTAGTACCCTTATGTCCTTCAAAATGAGATTTCAGAACTTTAAAATTTTAGTTTTAGGGCAAGATTAGAGTTATTAATAGAATGTTGAATGTGCTATAATTAAATAATATTAATTAATAATTCATAGAATGCTGAATTATTCCATAATTAAAATGAAATTAGTTAAATCAGACACCATGGGTTTAATTCTTTTTCTGATTATTTAGTTTAGTAGCTGGATAACTTTAGGAAATTTCTTCAGTCCTGTTCCTCAGTTTCTTTCAAATGAGTAGAATAGTAACATAATTCTCTGTAAAAATTGAATTAGTTGATACATTGAAAATAATTTAAAATGATTTTGATAGTGTTAATACCAAAATTTTCTGCTGTTGCTTGTTGATGGTCCAAGGCCACTCCGGCTTCTCTGGTTGTCACAATATGCTGGAGATTTTCTAAGCTACACTTTGGGAAAATCTTACTAAAAAGAAAATGTGCTTTAAGACAATAAAAAGGTATATGACTTTTTAGAAGATAACCAAATCAATGTGAATTTCATTAGAATTTGGCTGCCACAACTCTTCTACGTAGCAATACATAGTTATTGGTGCACACAGACATACCTCCTTGCACACACACATATGCACACACGCAAACTTGTCCTACTCTTTTCCCTCAATGGGGATGAAGATTATATGTTTAAAGACTTAACCATACTGGGTAATATAAAAAATACTTGCCTCACTCTGCTCTTTCTTTGTGGCATTTATTAATTTGTCATGTACCTCAAAATTAACTAGTTTATTTTTTATTGACTGGCTCTCATTCTCTACATAAACTTTTAAGGGCAGGGATTTTTGTTTTCAGATACTGCTGTGTCTAAGTGTATGGAGTGGGCAGTGATGCAGAGTAGGTGTGTTTCTGTCAATGATGAATGATACATTTTTCATGATTCTGCAAAATTAGATTTTTTGAGGTAAAAAAGTGCTGGCTACTTGATTTTACCATAGATTTGTTTAAAATACCTTTGTTCATTCATTCAGATGGAATTATACTTTTTAAACTAAGATACTGTGCAAATCCTGTGTGTAGTACCCTTATGTCCTTCAAAATGAGATTTCAGAACTTTAAAATTTTAGTTTTAGGGCAAGATTAGAGTTATTAATAGAATGTTGAATGTGCTATAATTAAATAATATTAATTAATAATTCATAGAATGCTGAATTATTCCATAATTAAAATGAAATTAGTTAAATCAGACACCATGGGTTTAATTCTTTTTCTGATTATTTAGTTTAGTAGCTGGATAACTTTAGGAAATTTCTTCAGTCCTGTTCCTCAGTTTCTTTCAAATGAGTAGAATAGTAACATAATTCTCTGTAAAAATTGAATTAGTTGATACATTGAAAATAATTTAAAATGATTTTGATAGTGTTAATACCAAAATTTTCTGCTGTTGCTTGTTGATGGTCCAAGGGTGTAAAAACCGTGACAGCCACTTTACCACAAGCAGTTGTTTCTGTTTTTATTTATAGCATGCCTATTAAAGAGATTTCCATAAATGTGGTACTTAAAGTATCAGTTCTTCCATTTTCTATCTGCAGCTTTTTCATTGACAAAAAATTTTGTAGGAACACTGAGCAATATATTTTAGAAAACATTTCATGATTTTATTATTTAAAGAAATATGTAGGACCAGAACAAATTATAAAAAACCCATCCTACTCCCTTATCCTTTGGTATCCATTATTTTCTCAGTCTGTGTGTTTGTTTTTGCTTGGTTTGGTTTGTTCACTTATTTTGCTTTTGTTTGCTAGTTTATTAGCTGTTTTATATTCTACATATGAGTGAACTCATGTGGTATCTTTCTCCATCTGACTCATTTCATTCAGCATAACACACTCACGGTCCATCCATGTTGTTACCAATGGCAAGACTTCAAGACTTGATGTTATAATGCAAAATTATTCTCTGTGCAGCTTAAACCTGTATGCATTTTGAAGAAATAAAAAATTTTTTGTCAATTATTGTGTTTCCTGTACTCCAAACAGTTATTTTTCAGTGGTTATCCTATATTCAGATTCCACTTAGCAGTGATTTGTAGAGTACATACTATGCCCTGAAGATTACACTAAGCATTAACAAACCTTTGAGTTAGTGAGTCTTTTATTCCCAGTTTTCAGTTGAGGGAGCTAAGTTTCAACAAGTTTAACAATATTTGAACAGCAAGCTCAGTTAGTAAGATTTGAAAACATGCATTTTGACTTAGAGCTTCATTTTAATTTGCAAGTCATTCTATTCCTATTATTATTTTCAAAATGCATAGTAACAAATATATTGTTAAAAGCTGATTTTCTAACTTTTTTTTTACTGTTCTTTTAGGATTAGTTAATGTGTATTTTGGTACATTTAATCATTAAATAATTAGAAATGAAAGAGTCCACTTTTATTTAACTTCTGAAGTTGCTTGTTGATGGTCCAAGGGTGTAAAAACCGTGACAGCCACTTTACCACAAGCAGTTGTTTCTGTTTTTATTTATAGCATGCCTATTAAAGAGATTTCCATAAATGTGGTACTTAAAGTATCAGTTCTTCCATTTTCTATCTGCAGCTTTTTCATTGACAAAAAATTTTGTAGGAACACTGAGCAATATATTTTAGAAAACATTTCATGATTTTATTATTTAAAGAAATATGTAGGACCAGAACAAATTATAAAAAACCCATCCTACTCCCTTATCCTTTGGTATCCATTATTTTCTCAGTCTGTGTGTTTGTTTTTGCTTGGTTTGGTTTGTTCACTTATTTTGCTTTTGTTTGCTAGTTTATTAGCTGTTTTATATTCTACATATGAGTGAACTCATGTGGTATCTTTCTCCATCTGACTCATTTCATTCAGCATAACACACTCACGGTCCATCCATGTTGTTACCAATGGCAAGACTTCAAGACTTGATGTTATAATGCAAAATTATTCTCTGTGCAGCTTAAACCTGTATGCATTTTGAAGAAATAAAAAATTTTTTGTCAATTATTGTGTTTCCTGTACTCCAAACAGTTATTTTTCAGTGGTTATCCTATATTCAGATTCCACTTAGCAGTGATTTGTAGAGTACATACTATGCCCTGAAGATTACACTAAGCATTAACAAACCTTTGAGTTAGTGAGTCTTTTATTCCCAGTTTTCAGTTGAGGGAGCTAAGTTTCAACAAGTTTAACAATATTTGAACAGCAAGCTCAGTTAGTAAGATTTGAAAACATGCATTTTGACTTAGAGCTTCATTTTAATTTGCAAGTCATTCTATTCCTATTATTATTTTCAAAATGCATAGTAACAAATATATTGTTAAAAGCTGATTTTCTAACTTTTTTTTTACTGTTCTTTTAGGATTAGTTAATGTGTATTTGAGCACATTTAATCATTAAATAATTAGAAATGAAAGAGTCCACTTTTTATTTAACTTCTGAAGTTCAGAGAAAAAACAACCTAATTAATGAGGTACTTCAGATCTCAGAAAAGTGCATTGACAAAGTAAAAAATAGCATAATTTTGAATTCAACATTAGTCTGACCATATCCCCATATGCCACAGTGGAAGATCCCTATCTACTATTAAATAATAGGCTCTTATGTAAGAAAAATAAATCTGAATAGCCAGAGTGTGGATCTTCTTCAGTAAAATGGAGAGCTTTTGCCATTTATGCAGTTCATAAAAGCAGTTTAACCTCCCTAGACATGAAGATGTATTTATAATTTAGATACTTAATTTCTTCCAGTCAAGAGGGAGGCTTAAGCATTTCTGTCCCTGACTTTCTGTTTGCTAAAAAAAAAGGGGTCTCATTAGTCTCATTATTATATTCTATCCTGGGGGGACTCTGGGAGAAAATCAGGGAGTATGGAATTATATGGCAGCAAATGGGAAAAAGAAGCTAGAGCACAATCTTGTTTTGCAGTTTATCCGTTGATAGAAATTTCTGGTTTCTGTTGCACAGTTGATCATATTGTATGAATTCTCCATAGTCTGAAACATTTTGTGAGCTATCATGCTTCAAATATATTTGGTATGAAAAGGCCCATTGTCTCATTTGAAATGTCTAGTATTTCCTCCTACTTGTAATTACTTGTTAAAGGTAGACTTCATTCACTGAACCTGAAAGTAAGGAGTAAGCCTCTATCTAAGAAAAAACACATTTAGAAAGTCTCAATATAAAGTTCAATAATAAATGATGTAGTGATCAGAATTTCTAAACTTTTAAAAATAATATTGTGAAGGACTATTCTATCATTTTCATTAATCCTCTTAGTATTGCTTTCCACAATTTCTCAATATTCCTGAAGCCAGTAAATGGGAAGGACTAATTCTATCGATTTTCGATTAATTTGTTTTTCATTTCTCTTCTGTTTAAAATTATTTTCAAAATTTTTGCATAAAAAGTAACAAATATATTGTTAAAAGCTGATTTTCTAACTTTTTTTTTACTGTTCTTTTAGGATTAGTTAATGTGTATTTGAGCACATTTAATCATTAAATAATTAGAAATGAAAGAGTCCACTTTTTATTTAACTTCTGAAGTTCAGAGAAAAAACAACCTAATTAATGAGGTACTTCAGATCTCAGAAAAGTGCATTGACAAAGTAAAAAATAGCATAATTTTGAATTCAACATTAGTCTGACCATATCCCCATATGCCACAGTGGAAGATCCCTATCTACTATTAAATAATAGGCTCTTATGTAAGAAAAATAAATCTGAATAGCCAGAGTGTGGATCTTCTTCAGTAAAATGGAGAGCTTTTGCCATTTATGCAGTTCATAAAAGCAGTTTAACCTCCCTAGACATGAAGATGTATTTATAATTTAGATACTTAATTTCTTCCAGTCAAGAGGGAGGCTTAAGCATTTCTGTCCCTGACTTTCTGTTTGCTAAAAAAAAAGGGGTCTCATTAGTCTCATTATTATATTCTATCCTGGGGAGACTCTGGGAGAAAATCAGGGAGTATGGAATTATATGGCAGCAAATGGGAAAAAGAAGCTAGAGCACAATCTTGTTTTGCAGTTTATCCGTTGATAGAAATTTCTGGTTTCTGTTGCACAGTTGATCATATTGTATGAATTCTCCATAGTCTGAAACATTTTGTGAGCTATCATGCTTCAAATATATTTGGTATGAAAAGGCCCATTGTCTCATTTGAAATGTCTAGTATTTCCTCCTACTTGTAATTACTTGTTAAAGGTAGACTTCATTCACTGAACCTGAAAGTAAGGAGTAAGCCTCTATCTAAGAAAAAACACATTTAGAAAGTCTCAATATAAAGTTCAATAATAAATGATGTAGTGATCAGAATTTCTAAACTTTTAAAAATAATATTGTGAAGGACTATTCTATCATTTTCATTAATCCTCTTAGTATTGCTTTCCACAATTTCTCAATATTCCTGAAGCCAGTAAATGGGAGGATTCTTGGACTTCTTCCAGATTGCATCATTTTTTTATGACAGGTTCAAGATTTTTTTCTGAGTTGTAATATTGTTTTTTTCATTTCTGTCTGGAAATGTCACCTTAGGAAAATAAGTAACAGAAACAAATGGTATGCATGAGCAAAGAACTTCCATCTGAATTCTTGAGAATTTTTGTTTTTTTCTTTTTTTCCAGATTCTTTATAGATATGTGTTAACAGATTTTTTCCATAGAAAAACTGAGCATTATATATATATATATATATATAAGCATTGCTCACAAACCCACATTTGTCATTTCACACTACTAAAAATCTTTCTGTAAAAAAACGCATTTGAAGCAGTTCTTCTTTTGTAAGAAATGCATAGCATTTTATTTTATGAATATCCCACAGTGCATGAATCTAGTCCCCGACTGGGGGAAGTTTGTCTGAAGGTGGAATTTTAAGTCTTAGGGTGTTTGATTTTCTGACCCAAAGTTATCACAGCCACAACCTTTAGCTTTATCTGGAAAAGAAACCTTTTCTTGGAGGTTTGGCACTAAATTAAGGGTCTAACTCTCAAGTCCTGACCTTTTGCCTATTTTCTGAGAGTAAGAAAAGGTACAGTCAGTTTTCAGATTACAGTATTGACTCACTCATAGTTTGTCATTGACTCTTAACATAGGTGTCATCTCAGATTTCTTTGAGACTGTCTTTCATTCCTACTTAAATGAAAACCTTATTAACATCTCCCTTCTTTTCTCTTTCCCTCTCTTTCTCTCAATTATAGCTACTTGTCTACTACCCAATAGTAAAGTTTGTTTCATTTGAAAGATCTTCTTCCATTTATTGCTTTTTCCTCCATTTTTAATTGGGACCTTAATTGAATATTTTGTGACTGAAACTTTACATTTGTGGGTCCCTTAGGCAGTGGGTATTTTATAAGACTATATAAACTAACTTTCTAATATAGAACTTGAAATTGCAAAAATCTTAATTTGTACTAAAGTTGTTACAAGGATCATGTCCCCCATATCGTATTAAAATGATCATAATAGGACACTTAGAACTTGTAACCAAGAAGAAAAATATTTTATTGTAGTTAGCTTTTAGCTGAATAATAAAACATGAAAATAATTTACCTTTGGAAGGATGAAAGAAGTTACAACTCCGTGTTACTTATTCAAGTTTTCATTAAGGAATACAGAATTTTAATTGAGTTTAATACCCATACTTAGCTGAAGATGAGACTTTCACAACCTTTGGGCAAATATAGGGCAAAAAAGACCTCTGACCACTCATGAACATAGTTACTAAATACCCTGCACTTCCTTAGGCAGTTGCTTAAGTGAGTTTACTGAAAATCCTATGTAAACAGTGTTAATTCTCATGAATCTGATGATCTAGTTTTCTAGGAAGCCAGAATATTCACAGTAATAGTTCAAGACACCTATATCTGCTGACAGTAGACGCACAGAAAGACGAGAAAGGGTAGAAACAAAGGCTCTTGAGGGAGTCACTTTATCCCAGCCCATTGTATCATTAGTTTCATTAATGGAAATTTTTTTAAAGTGTGCTGAATGACAGTTTCTGTAACATGCAGTCAAAATCCAAAAATTAAAAAAAAACTCTTGTTACTTAAAAGAAATAATATATGCCAAATGCTTATATCATAGAATGCTATCTTAAAAATTGGCTAATATTATAGTCATTAATTATATCACAATTAAATTAAATTATCTGAAAAAAGCATTGCTATGGTTCATAGCATTTTCAGAAACAGTAGCTAAATGACAATGCTCATGAATAATAGCAAATAAAAGTTAGTATCCTGTTTGCTCACCATAATTCACTTTCTCCCTTATTCATCACATACATCACTTAAGGGCTAAGTTGTCTGCACTCTGGCTTCCATTCTGTGGCTCTCTTAATTTCCTCTAAATTTTTTTCACTTAACATACCTATCTTCAGGGCCAGACTTTATTTTTTTTCTATTTAAAATACTATGTATTTTACAGTGCATATTTTAATTTTATCCATCTAATTATATATTCCAATTTTTATCCAAGTTTTCCTTTATTCTTTTCTTATTTAAATGTAGTTAATTACTATTTTAACTAATGTATTGGCTTTTTAGCTATAGACCTTTATTTGTTTCAGTGTTTCTTCTAGGAATTACAATATGTATACCTAAATTATCACAGTTTATCTAGAGTTAACGAAGTACTACCTCAAGTATACTGTAGAAGACTTACAACCCTACAGGTGGCATTACCTTCCCTCTTGACTTCTATGTTTTAGTGATCATATATATGACATGTGCATACACTGAAAATTATACCCTGTTTTTCCTTTCACTAATTATATATATTTTAAAGACCCACATAAATGAAAAATAGTGATTTTTACCCAAATCTATATGTATTTATATATCCAGATCTGTATGTATGTATATATATATATATACATACATACACACACAAACATTTGCAGGGAGAGACAAGAAAGAAAATTAAAATAAATTCACATTATTATTTTGCTAAGAATATATGGATTAAAATAACATAAAATTGTTTTTTCTTTTAATTTTTTGGCCTCTTTTATCGTTTTTATATATTTATTTTCATCCATCTTTATTTTTTGGCCTGTGTGGGCCTCCAATCACAGTGGCCTCTCCCCTCACAGAGCACTGGCTCTGGGCGCATGTGCTCCAGAGCGCTGGCTTGCAATCGAACATACCAGTTTAACTCCTCCGCAGGACAGGGGATCTTCCTGGGCCAGGGATCGAACTCATGCTCCTTGCACTGGAAGGTGGACTCTTTACCCAGTGGACGACCACGGAAGCACCATAAAGTTGTTTTTAACACACTGTTATTCCAATAATAACTATGATAATACATATGTCATAAAAGTCAAAAATATAAAATTACAAACCTATAAAATTGGAAACATTTATAAAACAATATAAATTATGACCTCTGAGCATCGAATTAGGTCTAAATAGACTGTGTATTTTCTACATTGACCATCAAAGTAAAAATGATAGAGATATTGTGTCAGTGTAAAATAGGTTTAGTTTATAAAGTGAAAAATCAAGTAAATTGCATGGACAATTTACAGAATGATTTTTCTCTCAGTTACAAAGACTTGGCCAAGGTTCATAGGTTCACATTTAGTGGCGGTGAAGGATAAGTTACCTTAATTCATCTTTCCAATGAAATTCTTTCCTCCTCAAATTCAGCTGTTACCTGATACAAAGTCCTGTTGTCATATCTGAATTTCAGAGAAGTAAAAAGAAAGAGAAGCCCGAGAGTGTTCAATTCTAACATAAGTCAGTTATATTTAAATACCTCTCCTGGGAGACATTTCTAGATGTAAAGACTGGAAATTATAGTCTTTTAGGCAGGTATGTAAGTTTTGGAGGAACTTATTTAATTAGTAAGAAGCAGGGCATAATGGAGATAGGACAAGTAACTTACAGTTATTTTTAATTTGCTTTTAACTTTGGTAATTTAGATATGTTTAACATTAAAAAAAAGCATTGAGAAATTATGTGCTCTAGAATTTAATAGCCTATAAAGATGTTAGTACTAAGCATAGTTGCAAGGTTCTATAAAACCATAGGAATGGTATTAGGAAGGACTCCAAAGAGTAAGGAAAGCAGATGCTCCTTGATTATATCAGAGAATAGAAGTCCACAGATTTTAGATAGGCTAATCTCGCAGTGTCAGAGAAAGAAAACAGTACACCATCTCTTTATTCAAGTTCCGTTTTATATCCAGAGCAGCATGCTTAATTGAAAAAGCACTGCATTTTCTAAGAATGTAAATGAGCTTTCTGTGTAGGTGATAATTTAGATAGTTGTTCTTCTTAAGTTGTTGACAAGTTTTATCTGATGTGTTTTTCCTTTGTAAAATTCTGTTAAATGATAAAGAGACATTGATAGTCAATCAGTTGATCTGAATGGCAGATGTAAAGAGAGAATTTAATGCAAAAGTAAGGAGTGGTAAAGAAAGTTTGCATATGATTATATACCTTAAGTGTTTGATCACTAATGAAAGGGATCTTTGGAATGTGTAAAGGACTACGAAAAAAGGGAAGTACTATAACTTAACATTTAAGTTGTAAGTATTATTTATGTTTTATATAATTACATCTGTGAGCAAGAAAATGGGGAAAAAAGTAAATTGCATGGACAATTTACTGAATGATTTTTCTCTCAGTTACAAAGACTTGGCCAAGGTTCATAGGTTCACATTTAGTGGCGGTGAAGGATAAGTTACCTTAATTCATCTTTCCAATGAAATTCTTTCCTCCTCAAATTCAGCTGTTACCTGATACAAAGTCCTGTTGTCATATCTGAATTTCAGAGAAGTAAAAAGAAAGAGAAGCCCGAGAGTGTTCAATTCTAACATAAGTCAGTTATATTTAAATACCTCTCCTGGGAGACATTTCTAGATGTAAAGACTGGAAATTATAGTCTTTTAGGCAGGTATGTAAGTTTTGGAGGAACTTATTTAATTAGTAAGAAGCAGGGCATAATGGAGATAGGACAAGTAACTTACAGTTATTTTTAATTTGCTTTTAACTTTGGTAATTTAGATATGTTTAACATTAAAAAAAAAGCATTGAGAAATTATGTGCTCTAGAATTTAATAGCCTATAAAGATGTTAGTACTAAGCATAGTTGCAAGGTTCTATAAAACCATAGGAATGGTATTAGGAAGGACTCCAAAGAGTAAGGAAAGCAGATGCTCCTTGATTATATCAGAGAATAGAAGTCCACAGATTTTAGATAGGCTAATCTCGCAGTGTCAGAGAAAGAAAACAGTACACCATCTCTTTATTCAAGTTCCGTTTTATATCCAGAGCAGCATGCTTAATTGAAAAAGCACTGCATTTTCTAAGAATGTAAATGAGCTTTCTGTGTAGGTGATAATTTAGATAGTTGTTCTTCTTAAGTTGTTGACAAGTTTTATCTGATGTGTTTTTCCTTTGTAAAATTCTGTTAAATGATAAAGAGACATTGATAGTCAATCAGTTGATCTGAATGGCAGATGTAAAGAGAGAATTTAATGCAAAAGTAAGGAGTGGTAAAGAAAGTTTGCATATGATTATATACCTTAAGTGTTTGATCACTAATGAAAGGGATCTTTGGAATGTGTAAAGGACTACGAAAAAAGGGAAGTACTATAACTTAACATTTAAGTTGTAAGTATTATTTATGTTTTATATAATTACATCTGTGAGCAAGAATGATGGGAAAAATTGAGTGCAGGAAGAGAACAACAGACAATGAAATGGTTGGATAGCCTCATCAACACAATGGACATGAGTTTGAGCAAAATTCAGGAGACAGTGAAGGACAGGGAAGCCTGACATGCTGCAGTTCATGGGGTTGCAAAGAGTCAAGTCAGACACAACTTAGCAGATGAACAATAACAATAAGAAAATTGCAAGAATACTGAACATTTAGACTATATATTTAACTTTTGAGATTTATGTTTAGATCTGATTAGCAGAAAAATACAGAACAAGATGGTGGATATGAGTTGCCATTAAACTGATATGTATTAAAAGCTGAAGTGTGCCTTCACTAGATGTAAACTTCAGAGTGGAAGAAAAACGGAATACTCTGTTTCCACAGTTCCTATAAAATGATTTGGTCTTTATGTAAACATTTTCATGTGAAAAATTATTTTAGTAATCTATACCTGTGTAACAATGAATCTCAAAGACTAGTGGTTTAAAAAGCATGTATTATCTAGCAGTTTCTATGGGTCAGGAATCCAGGTGGTGTTCAGATGGGCTCTTGGGTTCTCATGAGGCTGAAGTCATGTCAAGGATCCACCTGGAAAAATAGTTTCTTACCTTGTTCACATGACTGTTGACAAGCTTAGTTCCTTGTTGACTGTTCTGAGGATCTAGTCACCACCTATTGGCTTTAGGACTCCTTCAGTTTCTTGTCATAGGTATTTCTCCACAGAGCACCACGTAACCTGGAAGAGAGGCCAACCAGTTAGAAAAAGTTAGGTAATTTAGATAGTTGTTCTTCTTAAGTTGTTGACAAGTTTTATCTGATGTGTTTTTCCTTTGTAAAATTCTGTTAAATGATAAAGAGACATTGATAGTCAATCAGTTGATCTGAATGGCAGATGTAAAGAGAGAATTTAATGCAAAAGTAAGGAGTGGTAAAGAAAGTTTGCATATGATTATATACCTTAAGTGTTTGATCACTAATGAAAGGGATCTTTGGAATGTGTAAAGGACTACGAAAAAAGGGAAGTACTATAACTTAACATTTAAGTTGTAAGTATTATTTATGTTTTATATAATTACATCTGTGAGCAAGAATGATGGGAAAAATTGAGTGCAGGAAGAGAACAACAGACAATGAAATGGTTGGATAGCCTCATCAACACAATGGACATGAGTTTGAGCAAAATTCAGGAGACAGTGAAGGACAGGGAAGCCTGACATGCTGCAGTTCATGGGGTTGCAAAGAGTCAAGTCAGACACAACTTAGCAGATGAACAATAACAATAAGAAAATTGCAAGAATACTGAACATTTAGACTATATATTTAACTTTTGAGATTTATGTTTAGATCTGATTAGCAGAAAAATACAGAACAAGATGGTGGATATGAGTTGCCATTAAACTGATATGTATTAAAAGCTGAAGTGTGCCTTCACTAGATGTAAACTTCAGAGTGGAAGAAAAACGGAATACTCTGTTTCCACAGTTCCTATAAAATGATTTGGTCTTTATGTAAACATTTTCATGTGAAAAATTATTTTAGTAATCTATACCTGTGTAACAATGAATCTCAAAGACTAGTGGTTTAAAAAGCATGTATTATCTAGCAGTTTCTATGGGTCAGGAATCCAGGTGGTGTTCAGATGGGCTCTTGGGTTCTCATGAGGCTGAAGTCATGTCAAGGATCCACCTGGAAAAATAGTTTCTTACCTTGTTCACATGACTGTTGACAAGCTTAGTTCCTTGTTGACTGTTCTGAGGATCTAGTCACCACCTATTGGCTTTAGGACTCCTTCAGTTTCTTGTCATAGGTATTTCTCCACAGAGCACCACGTAACCTGGAAGAGAGGCCAACCAGTTAGAAAAAGTTAGCAAAACAGAAGGCACAATCTTCTGTAACTTAATGATAGAAGTGACAGTCCACCATTTGGATATTTTCTATTTATTAGAAATAAGTCTCTAAGTCCAGTCTATACTTAAGGAAAGGGATAACATAAGAATGTAAATAGGGCTTCCCCTGGTGGTCCAGTGGGTAAGGACACCACCTTGCAGTGCAAGGGGCGCCAGTTCGATCTCTGGCCTGGGAAGATCCCACGTGCCGCGGAGCGGCTGGACCGATGTGTCCAATTACCGAGCCGGAGCTCTGGAACGCATGCGCCCAGAGCCGGCGCTCTGCAGTGACAGACACCACCACGATGGGAGGCCCACAGGAGCCAAAGAACAAAGACGGATGAAAATGGAGAAATGAAAGACCAATAGAAGCAGCCCCCCCCCCCCCCGCTCCTCTCCCTCACCAACCTGACCCCCCGCCCAAAATAAATAAATAAATAAATCTTAAAAAAAAAAAAAAAGAGTGTAAATATCAGCAGGTATCACTGGACACTATCTTAGAAGCTTCCTACCATGGAATTAGGTGATAGAGAATCTATCTGCCAATGCAGGAGATGAGAGGTCCAGGAAGATCCCCCCTGTCCCAGGAAGATCCCTCAAAGAAGGAAATGGCAACCCACTCCAGTATTCTTGCCTTGAAGAATCCCATGGACAGAGGAGCCTAGTGGGTTACATTCCAGATGGTCACAAAGAGTCAGACACAATTGAGTGACTGAACACAGCACTACAGAATTAACTGATACTATGTTCTTCAGATGAAATAGTACAGTGAAGCAGTTTCATATGGGTCAGGACTATTTTCATGTATTATCTAGCAGTTTCTATGGGTCAGGAATCCAGGTGGTGTTCAGATGGGCTCTTGGGTTCTCATGAGGCTGAAGTCATGTCAAGGATCCACCTGGAAAAATAGTTTCTTACCTTGTTCACATGACTGTTGACAAGCTTAGTTCCTTGTTGACTGTTCTGAGGATCTAGTCACCACCTATTGGCTTTAGGACTCCTTCAGTTTCTTGTCATAGGTATTTCTCCACAGAGCACCACGTAACCTGGAAGAGAGGCCAACCAGTTAGAAAAAGTTAGCAAAACAGAAGGCACAATCTTCTGTAACTTAATGATAGAAGTGACAGTCCACCATTTGGATATTTTCTATTTATTAGAAATAAGTCTCTAAGTCCAGTCTATACTTAAGGAAAGGGATAACATAAGAATGTAAATAGGGCTTCCCCTGGTGGTCCAGTGGGTAAGGACACCACCTTGCAGTGCAAGGGGCGCCAGTTCGATCTCTGGCCTGGGAAGATCCCACGTGCCGCGGAGCGGCTGGACCGATGTGTCCAATTACCGAGCCGGAGCTCTGGAACGCATGCGCCCAGAGCCGGCGCTCTGCAGTGACAGACACCACCACGATGGGAGGCCCACAGGAGCCAAAGAACAAAGACGGATGAAAATGGAGAAATGAAAGACCAATAGAAGTGGCCCGCCCGCTCCTCTCCCTCACCAACCTGACCCCCGCCCAAAATAAATAAATAAATAAATCTTTAAAAAAAAAAAAAAGAGTGTAAATATCAGCAGGTATCACTGGACACTATCTTAGAAGCTTCCTACCATGGAATTAGGTGATAGAGAATCTATCTGCCAATGCAGGAGATGAGAGGTCCAGGAAGATCCCCCCTGTCCCAGGAAGATCCCTCAAAGAAGGAAATGGCAACCCACTCCAGTATTCTTGCCTTGAAGAATCCCATGGACAGAGGAGCCTAGTGGGTTACATTCCAGATGGTCACAAAGAGTCAGACACAATTGAGTGACTGAACACAGCACTACAGAATTAACTGATACTATGTTCTTCAGATGAATAGTACAGTGACCCAAATACATCAGGTATTTAATATCTTTTGGCAGGTCCCATGTGTCCAGGGCACATGAGAAATATCAGAAGCAGCAAGCTAAGCAAATCCTCTTACTGTAAGGAAGAGAAAGGAGAGAGACAATATATTATAAAGGAAATAATTAAATTTATGGAAGAGGATATTTGCTATGGAAATAATAAGGTGTAGAAGAAACTAAGCAAGATGCGGAGGGTCTAGAGAGCAGATGGGAAGTTGGGATGGATTATGGTATTAAAAACAGTGTATACTGAAAGCATATGGTTCAAGCAAATACGTGACAGGGTGAAGCAGGTAATGAAATGGATATCTGGGGAAAAAGAGAAAAGGCTGAAGTAAAGTCATTAAGATGGGAATGTGCCTTGAGTGTCTGTGAAACCACAAGGAATCCAGTGTGACTAGAACTGAGGGCAGGGAAGGTTTGTAGAAGAGAATATTGGGAAAATAACAGGGGTATGCTTATATAAGGCATTATAGATAGGGTATTTGAAGGACTTGGACTTTTTAGAGAAGGGAGAAGCAATCACAGTTTGTTGAAAAGAGGAAATTAACATGATACAACTTACAATTTTGAAAGTCATCACAGTTCTCTTGAATTCGTGTGTATGTGTGTGTGTGTTTGTGTATATATGTAAGACTTACTCATATATGGGAATGGAGACAGTTGGACCAGGGAGATAAGTTAGGAAACTATGGAAAAAATTTATGATGGTTTATTAACACAATGCTAGAGAATAAAATTGAATGATTGTATTCTAGAAAAGCATTTAAAATAGAGTTAAGATAGGGATATGTGGTTAAGACATACAGACTACTATGTGCAAAATAGATAAGCAGAAAGATATATTGTATAGGAGAGAGAAATCTGCCATTTTTTTGGTAATATCTTTAAATTGAATAGAACCCATAAGATATTGAATCAATATTTGTATACCTAAAACTATCATACTATTGTAAATCAACAATACATCAATTAAAAAATAGCATTAGGGGGGCTTCCTTAGTGGTCCAGTGGGTAAGGACAGCACCTTGCAGTGCAAGGGGCGCCAGATCGATCCCTGGCCTGGGAAGATCCCACATGCTGCAGAGCAGCTGGAGCGATGTGTCCAACTACCAAGCCCAACTACCGAACCGGAGCTCTGGAACTCATGTGCCCAGAGCCAGTGCTCTGCAACGAGAATGGCCACTGTGATGGGAGGCCCACGCAGGCCAAAGAACAAAGATAAATAAATGAAAGATCAATAGAAGTGGCCAAAAAATAAAAATAGTGTTAGGATGATTTTATTATAGGTTAAGTGGTCAACATGAAGGAAAGAGTACAAAGATAACTCCAATATTCTTAGCCTACACAATTCTTGGATAGTAAAACTGCAAGGATGGGATCATCATCAGCTGCCACAAGGGAAGCCATACATGTAGTGTGTAGTAAATTTTATCTGGGGGTTGAGGGATTCAATAGTTTAGTTTTCAATATGTTTACTGCAAGTGCCAAGTAGACAATAGGGTATATGAGTTTTGAGTTAAGGAAATAATTTTTAGCTGTGCATGTGTATCTGAGACATGCCACTGTATAGATAAAAAAGCCAAGTGAGGATAGTTAGCAAATAGAAGAATTACAAGTGTAGAATCATTGGTTATTTAATAATGTGAGAAAGACAATAGCTAATTCTGATTAAATAACACATTTTAAAAAGTTTTATTTAACTTAATTTGAGCTTTGCCAATCTTCCAGTCTGGGCTCAAGAGTTATGCACATTTAAATTTCCCTGAATTAGAGACTGTTTTTCTTTTTCTCAAAGGCTACAAAGAAGCCTGGAAACATTATTTAAACTCATAGTAGAAAAGATAAACCTATCTCTATTGAATAGAAAGTGATTTTCAGTTATTGTTTATTCATTACAGTATCTAAAATATGCATTCATTTTTACAAAAATATATATTTAATTATATACATATAAATTATACAATAAAATTTATAACATATCAAAATAAAATTCTCAATTATTTGTCTTTAAATTATTACATGTGTGTATGGATAATTTAAATTATGGACTTGGGATTTTATTATGAAGGTCCAAACATAACATTGATTATAAAATACAGAATTTACTTGTGAAATATGAAAGTATATATTACAAAACTTTTCCCAAAGGCCCATGTGTTCCTATTTCATGGACTGCCATCCTCAACATGGAACTTCCTTCTCTGGGTCTAAAATAGTTACGCTGACTCTCACAACACGAACACACTAAGTCTTTGGGGAGGAGATTTTTTTTTTTTTTCTTTCAAGTACATAGATGGGAAGATGAACATGCTGCTTTCATTTACTTTCACTGACCTTTAGTTAGTCTTTGGTCATATGCAGCCTCAAGGAATAATGGGAAACAATCTGTAGCTGCCTTAGTGAATTTAGGGGACTTACCAGTTTTCTATATCAGCGCAAAAAAGCATTAGCCATAGCAAAGTCTTGTTGTCCTGATGTATGAGTAATATATATGAAAAATATTGATGTCCTACAATTTAGCAAATTCACATAAATTTCTGCAGGATAGTGAAAATTGTATAGACATAAATAGAAAAGATACAAGCTTCCAAATATTTAGCATTCCATAGAAATGAACATGTGTTTTCAGTAGAAAGAATCCAGGCACTTAATACAGAAAACCCAGAGCTGATCCTTAACACCATCAGTCACTAGCTGCTTAACTTATGCTAATTATCTTACTGTTATGAACCTGACTACCTGAGATGATAAAAGCCAAGTGAGGATAGTTAGCAAATAGAAGAATTACAAGTGTAGAATCATTGGTTATTTAATAATGTGAGAAAGACAATAGCTAATTCTGATTAAATAACACATTTTAAAAAGTTTTATTTAACTTAATTTGAGCTTTGCCAATCTTCCAGTCTGGGCTCAAGAGTTATGCACATTTAAATTTCCCTGAATTAGAGACTGTTTTTCTTTTTCTCAAAGGCTACAAAGAAGCCTGGAAACATTATTTAAACTCATAGTAGAAAAGATAAACCTATCTCTATTGAATAGAAAGTGATTTTCAGTTATTGTTTATTCATTACAGTATCTAAAATATGCATTCATTTTTACAAAAATATATATTTAATTATATACATATAAATTATACAATAAAATTTATAACATATCAAAATAAAATTCTCAATTATTTGTCTTTAAATTATTACATGTGTGTATGGATAATTTAAATTATGGACTTGGGATTTTATTATGAAGGTCCAAACATAACATTGATTATAAAATACAGAATTTACTTGTGAAATATGAAAGTATATATTACAAAACTTTTCCCAAAGGCCCATGTGTTCCTATTTCATGGACTGCCATCCTCAACATGGAACTTCCTTCTCTGGGTCTAAAATAGTTACGCTGACTCTCACAACACGAACACACTAAGTCTTTGGGGAGGAGATTTTTTTTTTTTTTCTTTCAAGTACATAGATGGGAAGATGAACATGCTGCTTTCATTTACTTTCACTGACCTTTAGTTAGTCTTTGGTCATATGCAGCCTCAAGGAATAATGGGAAACAATCTGTAGCTGCCTTAGTGAATTTAGGGGACTTACCAGTTTTCTATATCAGCGCAAAAAAGCATTAGCCATAGCAAAGTCTTGTTGTCCTGATGTATGAGTAATATATATGAAAAATATTGATGTCCTACAATTTAGCAAATTCACATAAATTTCTGCAGGATAGTGAAAATTGTATAGACATAAATAGAAAAGATACAAGCTTCCAAATATTTAGCATTCCATAGAAATGAACATGTGTTTTCAGTAGAAAGAATCCAGGCACTTAATACAGAAAACCCAGAGCTGATCCTTAACACCATCAGTCACTAGCTGCTTAACTTATGCTAATTATCTTACTGTTATGAACCTGAGTTTGCTCACCTGCGAAAAAGGATAAACAGTAATTCAACTGTCCATGTCAAAGAGTTGCTAAATAGATCCAACAAAATACTGTTTATATGTAAGCATTTTATATAGTACAATATATTGTGTAAATAAAATATGTTATTCATATATGAATAGTAAGCTGATTCATATTAATGTCAAAGTTTTATTTGCCAAAAGTGAGTGAAATGGTATCAGTACTCCATAAATGATTAATTCTTATTTTTCAATAAAAGGGGAGCAGTAATTTTCTTTATATGAATGTTTACTCAGTATTAATAACTTTATAAGATACATTCTCTATTTGGAGAAATTAATTGAGTAAAAAAGTATTTATTTGGAAAAAAAAGAGTATATTTGGATTGATAGGTTATTTTGCTTTTATAAATTTTGAAGAGTAATATCTTGAGGACTTATTTTCCTAAACATTTTCTCTGAGAACATCTGCAGAAATTTGAATGTACAATCATCAAAGTAAAATTTTAGTGCAAATGAATTAGGTATATATTGAGAGTATAGATGATTATTTGAAAGGCTAATATTACAAGCAAATATAAACAGGTGCCATATTTGAATGATCATGACTTCCATTTTCAGTGTTTTCAATATAAAATCATCTTAAGAAGTGCAGATGTAGTTTTCTCTATTCCCACTGCTTATTCTTTTTTTTTTTAAAAAAAAAAAAAACATTTATTTATTTATTTTGGCGGGGGTGGGGACGGAGGGGGGTGGGTGGGCCACTTTCACTGGTCTTTCATTTGTCTAGTTTCATCCATCTTTGTTCTTTGGCCCGTGTGGGCCTCCCATCGCGGTGGCCTCTGTTGTCGCAGAGCACCGGCTCTGGGCGCATGTGTTCCAGAGCTCCGGCTCGGTAGTTGGACACATCAGTCCAGCCTCTCTCTGGGTCTCCCTTCCCAGACCAGGGATCGAACCGGTGCCCCTTGCACTGCAAGGCGGTGTCCTTACCCACTGGACCACCAGGGAAGCCCCCTGCTTATTTGTTCTTACTTAAATACCGCAAGTGACTCTAATGTTTAAGTAAACAGTTTGTCTCTAACTTTAGAGAATTTCATTAGATTAGCAGAAGACTGAGCACCAGCCCTGTATGATATTCTATGGGGTTAAACTGCCCCATATTCTACAAATAGCCTAGCAGACTTTGCCCAAAGTCATCAATGAGGTATCATGGAAAAGATAATATAAAGCTACTTTCCATCATACCATCTTATAGTATGGCAGCACCTGTGAATAAACTAGATGATGAACCAAGCTTAAAAAGTTTCCAGAGAAAAGATTGGCTAAATTAAAAACTCATTAGCTCCATGGTGCTGATTTCTCAAGCAACAAAAATATTTCTGAAATAGCATAAAGATTTGGATATAATTAGTAAATTATAAAACAGATTATAATATACTTATTTCAATAAAGTATTTTATTATGCATTTTAAATCTTATGTTTTGCATTCATTTCTACCTATCAATGTTTGCAGACAGTTGTCCAAATAGATACAGTTACAACAGAAAATTAGTCAAATAAGCTAGCATTTTACTTAATCTAAGAAGGAAAGGACTTTACTTTCTTGGGCTCCAAAATCACTACAGATGGTGAATTATTTTTTTTGAAAGGCTAATATTACAAGCAAATATAAACAGGTGCCATATTTGAATGATCATGACTTCCATTTTCAGTGTTTTCAATATAAAATCATCTTAAGAAGTGCAGATGTAGTTTTCTCTATTCCCACTGCTTATACTTTTTTTTTAAAAAAAAACATTTATTTATTTATTTTGGCGGGGTGGCGACGGAGTGGGGTGGGTGGGCCACTTTCACTGGTCTTTCATTTGTCTAGTTTCATCCATCTTTGTTCTTTGGCCCGTGTGGGCCTCCCATCGCGGTGGCCTCTGTTGTCGCAGAGCACCGGCTCTGGGCGCATGTGTTCCAGAGCTCCGGCTCGGTAGTTGGACACATCAGTCCAGCCTCTCTCTGGGTCTCCCTTCCCAGACCAGGGATCGAACCGGTGCCCCTTGCACTGCAAGGCGGTGTCCTTACCCACTGGACCACCAGGGAAGCCCCCTGCTTATTTGTTCTTACTTAAATACCGCAAGTGACTCTAATGTTTAAGTAAACAGTTTGTCTCTAACTTTAGAGAATTTCATTAGATTAGCAGAAGACTGAGCACCAGCCCTGTATGATATTCTATGGGGTTAAACTGCCCCATATTCTACAAATAGCCTAGCAGACTTTGCCCAAAGTCATCAATGAGGTATCATGGAAAAGATAATATAAAGCTACTTTCCATCATACCATCTTATAGTATGGCAGCACCTGTGAATAAACTAGATGATGAACCAAGCTTAAAAAGTTTCCAGAGAAAAGATTGGCTAAATTAAAAACTCATTAGCTCCATGGTGCTGATTTCTCAAGCAACAAAAATATTTCTGAAATAGCATAAAGATTTGGATATAATTAGTAAATTATAAAACAGATTATAATATACTTATTTCAATAAAGTATTTTATTATGCATTTTAAATCTTATGTTTTGCATTCATTTCTACCTATCAATGTTTGCAGACAGTTGTCCAAATAGATACAGTTACAACAGAAAATTAGTCAAATAAGCTAGCATTTTACTTAATCTAAGAAGGAAAGGACTTTACTTTCTTGGGCTCCAAAATCACTACAGATGGTGACTGCAGCCATGAAATTAAAAGAAGTTTGCTCTTGGAAGAAATTCTACGACAAACCTAAAGAGTGTATTAAAAAGCAGAGACATTACTTTGCCTACAAAGATATGTATAGCCAAAGCTATGGTTTTCCCAGTAGTCATGTATGTATGTCACAGCTGGACAATAAAAAAGACTGAACACTGAAGAACTGATGCTTCCAAACTGTGATGTTGGAGAAGACTCTTGAAGTCCCTTTGACAGCAAGGAAATGAAACCAGTCAATCCTAAAGGAAATCAACCCTGAATATTCATTGGAAGGACTGAGGCTGAAGCTGAAGCTGGAATACTTTGGCCCCCTGATGCAAAGAGCCAACTCGCTGGAAAAGACCCTGATGCTGGGAAAGACTGAAGGCGGGAGGAGGAGGCCACAGAGGATGAAACGATTAGATGGCTTCACCTAATCAGTGGATGTGAGTTTGAGAAGGACAGGAAAGCCTGGCATACTGCAGTCCATAGGGTCACAAATAGTTGGACATAACTGAGCAACAGAACAACACAACAAAAATGGAGAATATATGATGTTTTTCCTTTTTGCTATATTCATTAAGCACATAATTATAATGTTTTCATTCTTGCTACACATGGTGGATGTTAACAAACAATTAAAACAAAGTAAAATGAACATTCTTAGAAGGAAAAGGGTCAATATGAAAATGTTTCAGGTGAATTTAGCTTAGTTAATATATCAGGGAAGATGCACCTGACCAAGTCACGTTCTGTTGGGTAAATAGGAGCCTGCAAAGACAAAGTCTGAGAAGGATAATAAAGATGGACTGTCCTTAGTCAGAGCCATACCACATAGAAAAGCCTAGAGGCAAAGGAATTCCAGATGTATTCCGAAATAGCATAAAGATTTGGATATAATTAGTAAATTATAAAACAGATTCTAATATACTTTGTTCAATAAAGTATTTTATTATGCATTTTAAATCTTATGTTTTGCAATCATGTCTACCTATCAATGTTTGCAGACAGTTGTCCAAATAGATACAGTTACAACAGAAAATTAGTCAAATAAGCTAGCATTTTACTTAATCTAAGAAGGAAAGGACTTTACTTTCTTGGGCTCCAAAATCACTACAGATGGTGACTGCAGCCATGAAATTAAAAGAAGTTTGCTCTTGGAAGAAATTCTACGACAAACCTAAAGAGTGTATTAAAAAGCAGAGACATTACTTTGCCTACAAAGATATGTATAGCCAAAGCTATGGTTTTCCCAGTAGTCATGTATGTATGTCACAGCTGGACAATAAAAAAGACTGAACACTGAAGAACTGATGCTTCCAAACTGTGATGTTGGAGAAGACTCTTGAAGTCCCTTTGACAGCAAGGAAATGAAACCAGTCAATCCTAAAGGAAATCAACCCTGAATATTCATTGGAAGGACTGAGGCTGAAGCTGAAGCTGGAATACTTTGGCCCCCTGATGCAAAGAGCCAACTCGCTGGAAAAGACCCTGATGCTGGGAAAGACTGAAGGCGGGAGGAGGAGGCCACAGAGGATGAAACGATTAGATGGCTTCACCTAATCAGTGGATGTGAGTTTGAGAAGGACAGGAAAGCCTGGCATACTGCAGTCCATAGGGTCACAAATAGTTGGACATAACTGAGCAACAGAACAACACAACAAAAATGGAGAATATATGATGTTTTTCCTTTTTGCTATATTCATTAAGCACATAATTATAATGTTTTCATTCTTGCTACACATGGTGGATGTTAACAAACAATTAAAACAAAGTAAAATGAACATTCTTAGAAGGAAAAGGGTCAATATGAAAATGTTTCAGGTGAATTTAGCT
This sequence comes from Tragulus kanchil, assembly GCA_022376925.1. Taxonomy (NCBI): domain Eukaryota; kingdom Metazoa; phylum Chordata; class Mammalia; order Artiodactyla; family Tragulidae; genus Tragulus; species Tragulus kanchil. The sequence continues at coordinate 234,217,738 of JAIOJX010000004.1, read as the reverse complement.
TAGTTAATATATCAGGGAAGATGCACCTGACCAAGTCACGTTCTGTTGGGTAAATAGGAGCCTGCAAAGACAAAGTCTGAGAAGGATAATAAAGATGGACTGTCCTTAGTCAGAGCCATACCACATAGAAAAGCCTAGAGGCAAAAGGAATTCCAGATGTATTCCGGGAACTATAGAAAATTGAATAAAACTTGGGCCTAGTGCAAAATGTTGAAAGATATGACAGAAATTATCTACTCTAGACAAGATAACATGAAAGATAAGATCCCAAGCAAAATATTGGCTAATATAGATTTCCAGTCTGTGAAGTTTTTCTTATTTTTCAGATGATTTCTCAGCATTGTATGTTTTAATTTAACCTATGTTTTATATATTTTGATGAAAACTTCATAGTGAATGCATGACTGTTAAGTTCTTCTCAGTTGTCACTGTCTACAAAAAAAGCAACATATTTCTTCTAGGCTCCTGACCTTGCAAAGCTGGCTCTATGGCCAATTTTTTGCAATTATCAGAGTTGCAGGTCTAGATCCCAGAGGTATGAAGATACCACAGACCGATTCAAGGCAATAGAGGTGTTCCAAATGCTCCATTTGTTGTCATGCTGTCTATCATCCATCTCCATCCCCTCCACCAGCTTGTAATCTCATCTTAAAGCCAGGGACCATGTCTTATTCATCTTTATAAGGAATTCATTACTAAGCACAGTGTCTAAAAATAACAAGTGTTCAGTAAATATTTTTTGAATAAATGGCTACATTTTTTTAAAAGTTTGAAAACTCTTATGAGTAATTCCTAACACTGTATTTCCCCATGTAGAACAACTATTGCTGACAACACATTATGTTTAATATATTCCAGAAAGTCACCAACCCATTTTATAGTGAACTCAACTTCTGTTATATCAAGGAATGCATGCAATATCAGTTATTTTAATGCCCGTATTAGTTTAAACTAAGCCTTTCACCATCTGTTCCAACTCTTAAACCGTGGATGCAAAAGAACACATTTCCCTATTACATTTGTAAAATGTAATATATAAATGATTTAAATACAGTTATATACTCATGAAGTAATGCAGCATGCAGCTGGTATGGGCTTCCTTATGTTGCAAAAAGAAATAATAAAACAGAAAGACTGCTTATCCCTGACACAGGGAGTTTCACGCTGTATGACTTTTTGTAATGGTCCTGGAAGGTCAAGTCTTTACTATAGACAAAATCGATTTTTCTCAGTAATGAATTTCATTTATAAACTATAATTTCTCTTTTCCTCGTTTCGTTGAACTGTTGTTGAGTGCATTTTAATATCTCTAAAGAAGTCACAAATTCTATGAAGTTCAAAATAATGAACATTTTTTTGTCCCTATTGGAATTCTGAGTGCTCTTTGTGAGCTTTTATTGATTTTGCTTTGGATTCTTTTCATTGAGGCATAGACTCCTACCAAAATAATTGCTTTCTGAGCTTGATTAAAGTATAACCATCCATGTACCCTTTGGCAAAAAGACATTTTAAAATTTAACAGACATGCTTTTTTTGACCTGCCTACATTGGGAAATAATCGCACAAATTATCTAAAAGAAAAATAAAATGTGTGCTTTAGTCTTGTTTGTGACATCAATATCCATTCACTATAATAAATATATTGAAAAGCTTCAGACCTACAATTTCCAGAGAGCTGTATTCATGTAAAGGACATTCATTCATTCATTTTCAGTTGCTTCAGTTGTGTCCATCTCTTTGCAGCCCCATGGACTGCAGCCTGCCAGGTTCCTCTGTCCATGGAATTCCTCCAGCAAGAATTCTGGACTGGATTGCCATTTCCTTCTTGATTTGATCTTCCCAATCCAGGGATTTAACCCGGGCCTCTTGCATTGGCAGGCAGGGTTTTGTTTTGTTTTGATTTTTAGCCTCTGAGCCACCTGGGAAACTCCCATGGAATGGACAGGACGCATAATAAATATGTATATTTTATATTCTAAAGGGTATACGAAATGAGAATTGACCAAAAAATGTGTCAAGACTTTGAAACTCTTTTGCATTGTGTTAAAATAGCATGTTTTTCCTCACCCTCTGAAGAGAATGAAACATAATGCTCATTAAAGTGTACTTGATAATGTGTGCTATTTATGCCATGGCCTAGTTTACTTCTAACATTTAGTGATAATATTATTAAACTGAAATGACGAATTGGCTCTCAATGCAGCATCAGTGTATTTTTTTAAAAGTAATAACAGAAAGACTGCTTATCCCTGACACAGGGAGTTTCACGCTGTATGACTTTTTGTAATGGTCCTGGAAGGTCAAGTCTTTACTATAGACAAAATCGATTTTTCTCAGTAATGAATTTCATTTATAAACTATAATTTCTCTTTTCCTCGTTTCGTTGAACTGTTGTTGAGTGCATTTTAATATCTCTAAAGAAGTCACAAATTCTATGAAGTTCAAAATAATGAACATTTTTTTGTCCCTATTGGAATTCTGAGTGCTCTTTGTGAGCTTTTATTGATTTTGCTTTGGATTCTTTTCATTGAGGCATAGACTCCTACCAAAATAATTGCTTTCTGAGCTTGATTAAAGTATAACCATCCATGTACCCTTTGGCAAAAAGACATTTTAAAATTTAACAGACATGCTTTTTTTGACCTGCCTACATTGGGAAATAATCGCACAAATTATCTAAAAGAAAAATAAAATGTGTGCTTTAGTCTTGTTTGTGACATCAATATCCATTCACTATAATAAATATATTGAAAAGCTTCAGACCTACAATTTCCAGAGAGCTGTATTCATGTAAAGGACATTCATTCATTCATTTTCAGTTGCTTCAGTTGTGTCCATCTCTTTGCAGCCCCATGGACTGCAGCCTGCCAGGTTCCTCTGTCCATGGAATTCCTCCAGCAAGAATTCTGGACTGGATTGCCATTTCCTTCTTGAGGGGAGCTTCCCAATCCAGGGATTGAACCCGGGCCTCTTGCATTGGCAGGCAGGGTTTTGTTTTGTTTTGATTTTTAGCCTCTGAGCCACCTGGGAAACTCCCATGGAATGGACAGGACGCATAATAAATATGTATATTTTATATTCTAAAGGGTATACGAAATGAGAATTGACCAAAAAATGTGTCAAGACTTTGAAACTCTTTTGCATTGTGTTAAAATAGCATGTTTTTCCTCACCCTCTGAAGAGAATGAAACATAATGCTCATTAAAGTGTACTTGATAATGTGTGCTATTTATGCCATGGCCTAGTTTACTTCTAACATTTAGTGATAATATTATTAAAAAATGGCAAGGATGAAAAAATAACAGTTTAATTTCCTTGAATTAGACTGGTGGCTCTCAAATTCTTTATTCACAAAATACATTCCTTAGGGAAGAAAAACCTAACATTGTATTTTACTAGTTACATCTGAGTTGTCTTCAGATTTATAGATAATCCTTAATGTTCTATTTTCCATTATTAAAGGTAAACCTTTACAAACATGTTCAGCTATACACACTCACTAACGTACAATGTAACAAAAGTATGATATAAGACACAGAAAGCAGTTCAAAAAAGAGTCATAAATATTCTGCCAAGAAAACCTGCTAAATATTAGGTTTAGACATGTTATTTACAAGTTATTAGCTTATATTTAAGTTTTAAACATGAAAATTTAACTATACAGTGTTGGTATACTTCTGCATTTTCTAGGTTCCATAATCACAACCCTAAAAGTGTTAATATATTGAAGAAACAGCGTAGACTCAATATCGGACAGTTTGCCTATTTCTCCTATTATCACTCCTGCCCAAGAGGTTAAAGTCATTAAAAACAGGAATATTTCATACAAATTTAGCTGCCTTATACTCATGATGTTTCTAGGATTGAAGAACTATAATTATAAAATATAAAGGAATAAATGTTTTAAAATAGGACTCTACTGAAGAGTAGGTTCTTTATATAATTGTCAGTGTTACATATTTTTTATTCAGTGAATTATTAATCTCTCTAAGCCTCTATTTCTTTCCTTTCCTGGAGTGAGAGTAGAGGAGAGAGCAAGGAAAGGGGTTTATTTCTGTGGATAGAGTTGTAGACACTTCTCCTTAACTTAAGTTAAATTTACTTAGACCCAGGAGGAACTATGTGGATCTATATATGTATATGTAGGCTCCTCTTCTCCAGCTTCCCTGGTGGCTCAGACTAAAGAATCTGCCTGCAATGCAGGAGACTTGGGTGTTATTCCTGGGTTGGGAAGATCCCCAGGAGAGGGGAAAGGCTACCCACTCCCATATTCTTGCCTGGAGAATCCCATGGCTCATCCGTGGGTCGTAAAGCGTCAAACATAATTGAGTGACTTTCATTCAGTAGTAGTTCTAGGCTCCTCTGCTCAGCTATTTCCAAGCTGATGTGAGGATATCATGGTACAGTTTTCATTTGGGGACTTAGGATTTTCTTCAAGCATAACTGGTTGCTGGCAAATTTCATTTCCTTGTGACTGTGTGAGTGAGGTCCTCATTTTCATTCTGGCTGTTGGCCATAGGCTGTCTTTAGCTCCTAGAGATCACCTGGTCCTTTTGATGGGATCCATAGGAAGTTTGCAATATAGCAATTTCCTTTCTCCAAATAACCAGGAGAGAGTCTCTGTAAGATTTCACTTTCTTTGAAAGTATCATCTGATTAAGCCAGGCTCACCCAGTTTAATCTCCCTTCTGGTTAATTCAAAGTGAACTGATTTGTAACCTAATCACTGAGTGACGTTCCTGTCATAGTCACAGATTCTGCCTACACGTAATGGAAGAGAATGTCCTATCAGTTACAGAAAACTTGGGGACCACTTCAAAAAATCTGCCTATCACATTAATGATAGTATGAAGTGTGAATTATTAATATTTGGCTTTAAATTCTATCTCATTCTTCTAAAAGTTTCAGTTTGTACACTTATTAAAATGTATATATTCTATTGGCAAAATAGTACTTTTATAATTTATAGTTACATGGATATATTGGGATACATTTTCAGAACATCTTGCTATTTGACTACTTTTCTAAGCATTGACTATGGTGTAGAGGATATGGTGATATATGAAAATATTAATTCTAGAAGACCAAAAAATCATTGAAAGTGGAACCTGAAAACTTGCCTCACTCTGTGCATTTCCATCTCTAAAACTGAAGCCAAATTTAAATAGCCTGGCTTTGTTGTTCATGCATTCCAAAAGTATTCTACACATTATTAAATATATTTTCATAAACAGCTTCCATAAAAAGAGAAGACGAATTTGCCTACAGAAATCAGTACTGTGTGATAATTTCAGTTTTCCCATTTTTTTCACATTTTTTCTCACTCTGAAATGGATCAGTGATACTCATTCCACATATATAGATCGTTACCCATTTTATAAGTATGCTCCAAGCCTGGAGAATCCCATGGCTCATCCGTGGGTCGTAAAGCGTCAAACATAATTGAGTGACTTTCATTCAGTAGTAGTTCTAGGCTCCTCTGCTCAGCTATTTCCAAGCTGATGTGAGGATATCATGGTACAGTTTTCATTTGGGGACTTAGGATTTTCTTCAAGCATAACTGGTTGCTGGCAAATTTCATTTCCTTGTGACTGTGTGAGTGAGGTCCTCATTTTCATTCTGGCTGTTGGCCATAGGCTGTCTTTAGCTCCTAGAGATCACCTGGTCCTTTTGATGGGATCCATAGGAAGTTTGCAATATAGCAATTTCCTTTCTCCAAATAACCAGGAGAGAGTCTCTGTAAGATTTCACTTTCTTTGAAAGTATCATCTGATTAAGCCAGGCTCACCCAGTTTAATCTCCCTTCTGGTTAATTCAAAGTGAACTGATTTGTAACCTAATCACTGAGTGACGTTCCTGTCATAGTCACAGATTCTGCCTACACGTAATGGAAGAGAATGTCCTATCAGTTACAGAAAACTTGGGGACCACTTCAAAAAATCTGCCTATCACATTAATGATAGTATGAAGTGTGAATTATTAATATTTGGCTTTAAATTCTATCTCATTCTTCTAAAAGTTTCAGTTTGTACACTTATTAAAATGTATATATTCTATTGGCAAAATAGTACTTTTATAATTTATAGTTACATGGATATATTGGGATACATTTTCAGAACATCTTGCTATTTGACTACTTTTCTAAGCATTGACTATGGTGTAGAGGATATGGTGATATATGAAAATATTAATTCTAGAAGACCAAAAAATCATTGAAAGTGGAACCTGAAAACTTGCCTCACTCTGTGCATTTCCATCTCTAAAACTGAAGCCAAATTTAAATAGCCTGGCTTTGTTGTTCATGCATTCCAAAAGTATTCTACACATTATTAAATATATTTTCATAAACAGCTTCCATAAAAAGAGAAGACGAATTTGCCTACAGAAATCAGTACTGTGTGATAATTTCAGTTTTCCCATTTTTTTCACATTTTTTCTCACTCTGAAATGGATCAGTGATACTCATTCCACATATATAGATCATTACCCATTTGTGTCTTTCCCCACTGTTAAGTATGGCTTTCCTGAGTCATGAGGAGTAGATTGAATATGTGTGAAATTATCTCACATACTGATGCTTATGTCTTGTGCACCCAGTGAGTAATTATTTTCTTCCTTCCTGTCATACCTGTAAGTGGAGACTTATGATTGGCCTTATGTATACAAAACTAAGTGCAAATAAGGCCTAACACAAAATTAAGGTAGGTTCGTGATGATACTGCACTGAGAACTTGGAAAATGGGAATCTAGCATTACTAAGAAAAAGGTTGGTTGCACTTTTAAGAACTTTTAGGGAAGGAATAACAAGGATTGTGGGGACACGCAGGCAATCAAGGCAGTGAAGACTAAAAATCTGGATGGGGTTGTGGAATAAAATAAACAAAAATGAGTCATGTTTTAGTTTCACAGTCTCTAATTTCTACAGGTATTCTAAAGTGCATCTAAGGTATCTTCAAAAAATACTTTAGGTTCCGAATAGCAGATTGCTTACCTAAAAAAAGGCAATATTCAATTCACAGCTTTATGAGTTATTTTCTGAGCTTTCTGTTAGTATTATTTCTTCTTTCAATTCTTCCCTTTGTTTTATATTGCCGATAAAAAATCTAGTCTAAGATTTTCTGGCTTTAGACCTCTAGCTCTTTAAAATCACTAATTTAAGAATATTTTGGAATATTTTATGGCTGTAGATATGCACATGGGTTATTGCACACTGAATCTGTTATTTTCTTTATTATTGCTGTATTTTTGGTTTTTTGATAAGGCTCTGCTAAAATAGAACCTTGATTTTCCTAGAGATATCATCATTCTTTTAGCAGATGGGAATCAGAGCATTTGCTGACAGAATCACCATCAGCCATAGTCCTTACAATCTAAGATCTATGACCAGAATTCTCTCTGACTGAATAAATTAACATGCTAGTTTCTTTTCCTTTAAAGGTAGGGTGATATTGCAGCTAAACTACACTGAAAATAACTTTCTAAATCAAAAAGATCTCCCATATATATATTCTTTGTTTCATGACCTGAAAGCAGATGGATACTTACATTAATATGTGATAGAAATTATTTCATTACCCATTTGTGTCTTTCCCCACTGTTAAGTATGGCTTTCCTGAGTCATGAGGAGTAGATTGAATATGTGTGAAATTATCTCACATACTGATGCTTATGTCTTGTGCACCCAGTGAGTAATTATTTTCTTCCTTCCTGTCATACCTGTAAGTGGAGACTTATGATTGGCCTTATGTATACAAAACTAAGTGCAAATAAGGCCTAACACAAAATTAAGGTAGGTTCGTGATGATACTGCACTGAGAACTTGGAAAATGGGAATCTAGCATTACTAAGAAAAAGGTTGGTTGCACTTTTAAGAACTTTTAGGGAAGGAATAACAAGGATTGTGGGGACACGCAGGCAATCAAGGCAGTGAAGACTAAAAATCTGGATGGGGTTGTGGAATAAAATAAACAAAAATGAGTCATGTTTTAGTTTCACAGTCTCTAATTTCTACAGGTATTCTAAAGTGCATCTAAGGTATCTTCAAAAAATACTTTAGGTTCCGAATAGCAGATTGCTTACCTAAAAAAAGGCAATATTCAATTCACAGCTTTATGAGTTATTTTCTGAGCTTTCTGTTAGTATTATTTCTTCTTTCAATTCTTCCCTTTGTTTTATATTGCCGATAAAAAATCTAGTCTAAGATTTTCTGGCTTTAGACCTCTAGCTCTTTAAAATCACTAATTTAAGAATATTTTGGAATATTTTATGGCTGTAGATATGCACATGGGTTATTGCACACTGAATCTGTTATTTTCTTTATTATTGCTGTATTTTTGGTTTTTTGATAAGGCTCTGCTAAAATAGAACCTTGATTTTCCTAGAGATATCATCATTCTTTTAGCAGATGGGAATCAGAGCATTTGCTGACAGAATCACCATCAGCCATAGTCCTTACAATCTAAGATCTATGACCAGAATTCTCTCTGACTGAATAAATTAACATGCTAGTTTCTTTTCCTTTAAAGGTAGGGTGATATTGCAGCTAAACTACACTGAAAATAACTTTCTAAATCAAAAAGATCTCCCATATATATATTCTTTGTTTCATGACCTGAAAGCAGATGGATAGCAGTAAATCAGAAATAACATTACTTTTCTACCAGGTTATGGCATAGCTTAGCTGAAATAAATGAACTCAGAAGTAAAATCGACTACTTCATTGACACAAGCAGAAAATTTATTATTTTAAAATAATCATTTTAATACTGAGATTTATGCATTTTTCAAACAGGTCAGTAGGATTGAGTCTCAATTTGCATCTTCTCTTCCACTAATTCTGATATGTGCTTTGAAAGGGTAGGTAATGAAAGTTAAATAATGAAACAAGTACGCTAAAATTGGGCAAAGGAGTATTATATTACTGTAAATAGTGTACTAGTTGTGGCATTGTTTCGTTTTTCATTCTATTTAAATGAAGTGATTACCTATTAAATTTAATAATTCAAGGGGGAAGATTTTAAATTGAATCTCTTCTAAAATTATAACCCTGTCTTAGATAGTATTCTCTTATACACACACATACACACACACACACACACACACACACACACATATATATATATATGTATATATATATAGGAGAATGGCATTGTGACCCACTCCAGTGTTCTTGCCTCGAGAATCCCATGGACAGAGAGAGGAGCTATAGTCCGTAGGGTTGCAAAGAGTTGGATATGACTGAAGTGACTTAGCACACACTCATATATATATCCTAGAGCAGTGGATTCTACAACTAATGACTGTCATAGTCACTTCAGCTCATTAAAATGGCAGCTTCTTGAGATATTAATATTATATCTACCTGATATTACAAAGGCATCAATCTTCAGTGGGATCCAGAAATCTGCATTTTAAAAATGCTCTCCAGCTATTGTGAAGGTAATTGAGTGGCTAACAGATGTTTATGATAGGACACAAGATAAAGAGCTAAAATGATACAAGATTCCTATGAGATTTTACATTGTTTAACTTCTTAGATGTTCATTTTTAACTTGATCTACTTAACTGTCCTCAAGAGGCATACCAGTATCCTCTACACGGGCAAGTAAATTTGCCTGCTCCCCAGGTTTTTCTCACTATAAAGATTAAACAGAAGCTGGCTGAGATAGACTGAAATAATTTCAAATGCCCGCATGACCTGAAAGCAGATGGATAGCAGTAAATCAGAAATAACATTACTTTTCTACCAGGTTATGGCATAGCTTAGCTGAAATAAATGAACTCAGAAGTAAAATCGACTACTTCATTGACACAAGCAGAAAATTTATTATTTTAAAATAATCATTTTAATACTGAGATTTATGCATTTTTCAAACAGGTCAGTAGGATTGAGTCTCAATTTGCATCTTCTCTTCCACTAATTCTGATATGTGCTTTGAAAGGGTAGGTAATGAAAGTTAAATAATGAAACAAGTACGCTAAAATTGGGCAAAGGAGTATTATATTACTGTAAATAGTGTACTAGTTGTGGCATTGTTTCGTTTTTCATTCTATTTAAATGAAGTGATTACCTATTAAATTTAATAATTCAAGGGGGAAGATTTTAAATTGAATCTCTTCTAAAATTATAACCCTGTCTTAGATAGTATTCTCTTATACACACACACACACACACACACACACACACACACACATATATATATATATGTATATATATATAGGAGAATGGCATTGTGACCCACTCCAGTGTTCTTGCCTCGAGAATCCCATGGACAGAGAGAGGAGCTATAGTCCGTAGGGTTGCAAAGAGTTGGATATGACTGAAGTGACTTAGCACACACTCATATATATATCCTAGAGCAGTGGATTCTACAACTAATGACTGTCATAGTCACTTCAGCTCATTAAAATGGCAGCTTCTTGAGATATTAATATTATATCTACCTGATATTACAAAGGCATCAATCTTCAGTGGGATCCAGAAATCTGCATTTTAAAAATGCTCTCCAGCTATTGTGAAGGTAATTGAGTGGCTAACAGATGTTTATGATAGGACACAAGATAAAGAGCTAAAATGATACAAGATTCCTATGAGATTTTACATTGTTTAACTTCTTAGATGTTCATTTTTAACTTGATCTACTTAACTGTCCTCAAGAGGCATACCAGTATCCTCTACACGGGCAAGTAAATTTGCCTGCTCCCCAGGTTTTTCTCACTATAAAGATTAAACAGAAGCTGGCTGAGATAGACATATTCTGGGTCAAAAATTTAAAACGGAATAAGCTCTACCTGTATTTTGTGAGCCTCTTAATTTTTCAGGATTATGTTTCATGATTAAAACTCTCTTAAAATGTAGAACTCAAATCAGTATATACAAACCTTAGCCATGCTTTAAAAATGTCCTTTCTGGCAGGATGCTGAGGAACATAACAATGCCTGGCCTTGCTAGTAAGGATAAGATCATGCCTGGGTATATGGAAACTATATACTATTAATTTAAAACACCACTTTAAGTTAATTTAATGTGTAAAGTTGTCCTCCATTTTTGCCTGCAAGCATGGACTTATGACTTTACTTATATATTTGTAATGTTAAGACTGTATGGTTTTTGTGATTTAATATGGACACATATTCAGTCCTTTCAAAGGTAAGAGTGGGACCTTCTAAGTAATGCGTTTTATCAGTTTCTTTTCCTAAATTCTGATTTTCAGAGAATTCTCTTTAGAAAGACTTCATTGTCCCTGTGAAGGAAGAGCCTTCTTTTTGAATTATTTTTCTTTATTTTTTTTTTACTTTCAGAATTAGTAAGAGGTTTAATAAAATAATATGAAAGAAATAAAACTTTCAGTTCTTTAACAAGAAGACATTTGGTAAAAGGAAGTGAACCAAGGTCAGCCTTATCCAGAGGAGCAAAAATTTTTCTCAAATAGGTATTCCTCCTACAAAGAGTGATTCAATTACTGTATCAGTATATATACCCCTGGGCTGTTGGAAAAACAGAGAATTGTGCTGAATAGTTGGGGCATGCCTTTGAAGGAAGTTCTGGTTTTGTGGCTGGGTTATTTGATATGGGAATAGAGCAGGAATTAATCTCTTTTCATTCAAACACATATACTACCCTTTTTTAATTTATTTTTCATGAAGTTATAGGCTTAAGAAAGATGAAAGGGTATTTTTAGTTAAATAATGGAAAAGAGGATTCACAACCAGCCAAGCAGGTAATCCTAAAATGGCATTAAAATCAGTCAAATAAAATAACTCAGTCATCAACTCAAAGACAGTACCAGCCCTTTTGCAGTTCATTTTAACACACTTAACGTCCTCAAGAGGCATACCAGTATCCTCTACACGGGCAAGTAAATTTGCCTGCTCCCAGGTTTTCTCACTATAAAGATTAAACAGAAGCTGGCTGAGATAGACATATTCTGGGTCAAAAATTTAAAACGGAATAAGCTCTACCTGTATTTTGTGAGCCTCTTAATTTTTCAGGATTATGTTTCATGATTAAAACTCTCTTAAAATGTAGAACTCAAATCAGTATATACAAACCTTAGCCATGCTTTAAAAATGTCCTTTCTGGCAGGATGCTGAGGAACATAACAATGCCTGGCCTTGCTAGTAAGGATAAGATCATGCCTGGGTATATGGAAACTATATACTATTAATTTAAAACACCACTTTAAGTTAATTTAATGTGTAAAGTTGTCCTCCATTTTTGCCTGCAAGCATGGACTTATGACTTTACTTATATATTTGTAATGTTAAGACTGTATGGTTTTTGTGATTTAATATGGACACATATTCAGTCCTTTCAAAGGTAAGAGTGGGACCTTCTAAGTAATGCGTTTTATCAGTTTCTTTTCCTAAATTCTGATTTTCAGAGAATTCTCTTTAGAAAGACTTCATTGTCCCTGTGAAGGAAGAGCCTTCTTTTTGAATTATTTTTCTTTATTTTTTTTTTACTTTCAGAATTAGTAAGAGGTTTAATAAAATAATATGAAAGAAATAAAACTTTCAGTTCTTTAACAAGAAGACATTTGGTAAAAGGAAGTGAACCAAGGTCAGCCTTATCCAGAGGAGCAAAAATTTTTCTCAAATAGGTATTCCTCCTACAAAGAGTGATTCAATTACTGTATCAGTATATATACCCCTGGGCTGTTGGAAAAACAGAGAATTGTGCTGAATAGTTGGGGCATGCCTTTGAAGGAAGTTCTGGTTTTGTGGCTGGGTTATTTGATATGGGAATAGAGCAGGAATTAATCTCTTTTCATTCAAACACATATACTACCCTTTTTTAATTTATTTTTTCATGAAGTTATAGGCTTAAGAAAGATGAAAGGGTATTTTTAGTTAAATAATGGAAAAGAGGATTCACAACCAGCCAAGCAGGTAATCCTAAAATGGCATTAAAATCAGTCAAATAAAATAACTCAGTCATCAACTCAAAGACAGTACCAGCCCTTTTGCACTGTTTATTGGTCTAGAAATATGTAAGAAGAGATATGTTAAGAGAGAAAAAGAATATAAAAAAGTAATGTTAAGAGACAGAAACATCATAAAATGTACAGGATAAAATATCTCGATGTTACAACTTGAAGTTTCTTATATTTAACACCAATGCCTTCAAACTTTGGAGAATTCGTTCCTTTTATAAATTTGTGATTTTAGAAAACCAAACCACTACTGCAATTTTTAAACTGTTCTCCGTATCATTGAATTTCTTCCTTGCTTACTGCCCCAGTGCTGAAAACACTAGGTTTTCATTGACTATTTTATTCATCGCTCATATAAAAAAAAAATTATGTCAAATTGATGAGTCAATACAATCTATGTGACTTTTTTGTAGCAACATATTTATCTATTTCTATGCTTATAATGTAGTTACATAAATAAATACATATATAATTATGTACTTACAGTATAAACTATGATATAGTTTCCCACTATGACGTAGTGTCTCCTAAAAGTAGTGGTCCTCTGTATTTATAGTATCTTACCAAAAGTATATTTTCTAAAAGTTTTGAGAAAATAAAAAATAAGTTTGAAAGTATTTTCTGTTTATCAGCCTTTTAAAAATAGACAAGGTAAGAGAGATAAGATAATTATCAGACAAGTTAATTCGCAAGTGTATCGGGCCATACAGTTTCTCCTCCTACCATGACTCATCATAATTTGTGAAACAATAGATAATAAGACTTTAATGATGTACCTGGTAGGTATGTATGAGTACATTTGTAGGACAAATTTGGTTTGGGCAAATAATATACCTAGTTAAAAGGGTACCTTTTCCAGCGGTCTTTGCAGTAACTTATAAAGTTCTGATAAAAATTCCACCCGCAGACTTCTATTTGCTGTTTCTGTTAGGTAGCTTCCTTGACATATGAATGACTGTCTCTCACTGTTGCAGCCAGCTTTCCTTTCCTGCTTCTGAGGCATGCAGGAGACTGGAGAGGAATAGCTTCAGGGTCAGGGGAAGGCAGACTTGACAAGACAATACAAACACCAACCCTCTAAATGGTAGAATTGAAAGGCTGAGGAACTCAAGTTTCCAGTGGAATCTTTCAGAAACTACATGAATCTCACTTACTCACCAACATCCTGGTGGTGGTGAGTTGTTATCAGCATTTATTAATGTATAAAGCTAGCAATCATGACCTCTGCCCTTTATTATTCATTTAAATGTACTCGGCAATGCCCTTCACATAAGAGATCATATATGTTATTTAACTATAGTCTCTGAGTGGTTATATTTATTCCCATTTAAGATAAGAAAGCCAAGGATTACAGAATTGAAATAACTTGTTTAGACCTTCATTTCAGAATAGAATGAAGGACACATAACAGTGTTAATCTCTCATAGAGCAACAATTAGAACTTGAACTCCCTTAAGAGAAACCAAGTAGAAAATCGCTGCTAAGGGCTTCCAAACAAAACAGAGAACCTGGCAGCCACAGGGAACTAGGAAGTCAACAATTATAATCTAGCACTAATAAGGAAGAATGACTGGCTAATAACCCATATTTTCAGTGGAGACTCCAAAAGAGTTCCGCCTAAAGCATAAATAAAATAAATAAAGCAAATAAAATTAGAACACCTTCAAATAAATTAGTTCCATGAATTTCTGCCTGCCTCCAAAAGTAATAAACAAAAATAATTTGTCCTACCAGAAAATAGCAGCAAATGACTACAAACCAAGAGAATGTGTATAATGTGAAAAAAATCCTAAAACTGAAAATTTTTATAACTGAATGAAGAATTCAGTCAGCGGGTATAAAAAATTAACATTGCTGAAGAGACAATTACTGTCTAATCTTCTTTTAAAGCAATCTATTGAATTAAGCAATGAATATCCATCTTGAAGAACAGAGACGAAAAAAAAAAAAGAGAGAGGTACATTTAATTTGAGTCATAAAAGGCAGATAAGAATAAGTATGAGCAATAGATACTCAAAATTAATATTCCAAGTCTGAAGAACAAAAAGACTGGGAAAAAAAAAACCAGCTGTCTCTCACTGTTGCAGCCAGCTTTCCTTTCCTGCTTCTGAGGCATGCAGGAGACTGGAGAGGAATAGCTTCAGGGTCAGGGGAAGGCAGACTTGACAAGACAATACAAACACCAACCCTCTAAATGGTAGAATTGAAAGGCTGAGGAACTCAAGTTTCCAGTGGAATCTTTCAGAAACTACATGAATCTCACTTACTCACCAACATCCTGGTGGTGGTGAGTTGTTATCAGCATTTATTAATGTATAAAGCTAGCAATCATGACCTCTGCCCTTTATTATTCATTTAAATGTACTCGGCAATGCCCTTCACATAAGAGATCATATATGTTATTTAACTATAGTCTCTGAGTGGTTATATTTATTCCCATTTAAGATAAGAAAGCCAAGGATTACAGAATTGAAATAACTTGTTTAGACCTTCATTTCAGAATAGAATGAAGGACACATAACAGTGTTAATCTCTCATAGAGCAACAATTAGAACTTGAACTCCCTTAAGAGAAACCAAGTAGAAAATCGCTGCTAAGGGCTTCCAAACAAAACAGAGAACCTGGCAGCCACAGGGAACTAGGAAGTCAACAATTATAATCTAGCACTAATAAGGAAGAATGACTGGCTAATAACCCATATTTTCAGTGGAGACTCCAAAAGAGTTCCGCCTAAAGCATAAATAAAATAAATAAAGCAAATAAAATTAGAACACCTTCAAATAAATTAGTTCCATGAATTTCTGCCTGCCTCCAAAAGTAATAAACAAAAATAATTTGTCCTACCAGAAAATAGCAGCAAATGACTACAAACCAAGAGAATGTGTATAATGTGAAAAAAATCCTAAAACTGAAAATTTTTATAACTGAATGAAGAATTCAGTCAGCGGGTATAAAAAATTAACATTGCTGAAGAGACAATTACTGTCTAATCTTCTTTTAAAGCAATCTATTGAATTAAGCAATGAATATCCATCTTGAAGAACAGAGACGAAAAAAAAAAAAAGAGAGAGAGGTACATTTAATTTGAGTCATAAAAGGCAGATAAGAATAAGTATGAGCATAATTCAGATACTCAAAATTAATATTCCAAGTCTGACAGAAGACATGAGATTTGAGAAGCTGTAAAAATCAAAAATGAGGAGAAACTATATAAAAACTGCTGAAAAACAAGCACAGAAAATCTTTATAAGGAGCCCAAGGGAAAGGCATCTTGTTTTCAAAGGAACTAAATGAAATTGACAGCTGACCCACATTCTTTATAAAATCATCAGGTATGTAACAGATATAGCCTCAATAGAGTAAAAATGAAAAGGACGATGTTTTCAATATCTGCCACATTTTATATAAATACATGAAACACATATATAATCTGGTAGGTTACAGTCCATAGAATCACAGAGTTGGACACGACTGAAGCAACTGCATCCTTGCATATATGGTGTTATTCCAGTATTAAACCTTTCAAAAGAGGTGAAGTTAGTCTATGGTAACAAAAGGGAAATACGTGGTTACTGTAGGGTCATGAGGAAGACCGATGCCTGCAAGGGAACATAAGGCAAGGTTTCATGTTGCTAGAAATATTCTAGAATTTGATTTTTTTCATCCATCTTTATTTTTTGGCCAGTGTGGACCTCCCATTGCAGCAGACTCTCTTGTTGCAGAGCACCAGCTCTGGGCGCATGAGCTCCAGAGCACTGGCTCATAATTGGACACACTGGTTCAGCCACTCTGTAGCACATGGAATCTTCCCTGGCCAGGGATCGAAACAGTACCCCTTGCACTGCAAGGTGGACTCTACCCACTGGACCACCAGGAAAGTCCCAGTTTTCATTCCTTTCAGTAATTTATGACAACTCCTGTTGTTTTACATTCTTGCCAACATTTGGCATTGTCAAGCATCTTTTTTTTTTTTTTAACCTATCCAAGGCTTGTTCCTAGTCTTCTTCTTCTTTTTTTTTTTTTTTTTTTAATTCTTTATTTTAAAGATTTTACAGGGTTTTGTTGTTCACCGACATGTATGTTCCCCGATCAGTCATATGCATATCCATGGTCCCCACTCCCCCACTTCCCCCCCACCCCTCCAGACCATCGCCCCAAGTGATTGTAGGTACTCCTATTCCCTTAGCACAATGACCATAGCTATCTTTTCCACACGTGCCAGTATAGGTTTCGATGTTACTTCCTCTATGCCTCCCTCTCACTGTTCAGTCTACACAATGTCCTTATGTCTATTCTCTGTTTTTCCATGAGTTCACTGTGTGTGTTATCATGACCATCTTACTAGATCCCATATATATGAGTTACTATACTGTACTTGTCTTTCTCTTTTTGACTTACTTCACTTTTTATGATAGGTTCTAGAGCCAGCCACCTCATTATGACTGAGTCTTCAGCATTTCTTTTAACAGCTGAGTAGTATTCCATTGTATATATGTACCAGAGCTTGTGGATCCATTCATTCGTTGATGGACATCTAGGTTGCTTCCATGTTCTGGCTATTGTATAGAGAGCTACAATGAACATTGGGGTACAGGTGCCTCTTTCATTTTTAATTTCATCAGGATATAAGCCTAAGAGTGGGATTGCTGGGTCGTAGGGTGCTTCTATTTAGTTTTAAGGAATCTCCATACCTAATGATACATTTTTCCACCTCATGAGGAAGACCGATGCCTGCAAGGGAACATAAGGCAAGGTTTCATGTTGCTAGAAATATTCTAGAATTTGATTTTTTTCATCCATCTTTATTTTTTGGCCAGTGTGGACCTCCCATTGCAGCAGACTCTCTTGTTGCAGAGCACCAGCTCTGGGCGCATGAGCTCCAGAGCACTGGCTCATAATTGGACACACTGGTTCAGCCACTCTGTAGCACATGGAATCTTCCCTGGCCAGGGATCGAAACAGTACCCCTTGCACTGCAAGGTGGACTCTACCCACTGGACCACCAGGAAAGTCCCAGTTTTCATTCCTTTCAGTAATTTATGACAACTCCTGTTGTTTTACATTCTTGCCAACATTTGGCATTGTCAAGCATCTTTTTTTTTTTTTTAACCTATCCAAGGCTTGTTCCTAGTCTTCTTCTTCTTTTTTTTTTTTTTTTTTTAATTCTTTATTTTAAAGATTTTACAGGGTTTTGTTGTTCACCGACATGTATGTTCCCCGATCAGTCATATGCATATCCATGGTCCCCACTCCCCCACTTCCCCCCCTCCCACCCCTCCAGACCATCGCCCCAAGTGATTGTAGGTACTCCTATTCCCTTAGCACAATGACCATAGCTATCTTTTCCACACGTGCCAGTATAGGTTTCGATGTTACTTCCTCTATGCCTCCCTCTCACTGTTCAGTCTACACAATGTCCTTATGTCTATTCTCTGTTTTTCCATGAGTTCACTGTGTGTGTTATCATGACCATCTTACTAGATCCCATATATATGAGTTACTATACTGTACTTGTCTTTCTCTTTTTGACTTACTTCACTTTTTATGATAGGTTCTAGAGCCAGCCACCTCATTATGACTGAGTCTTCAGCATTTCTTTTAACAGCTGAGTAGTATTCCATTGTATATATGTACCAGAGCTTGTGGATCCATTCATTCGTTGATGGACATCTAGGTTGCTTCCATGTTCTGGCTATTGTATAGAGAGCTACAATGAACATTGGGGTACAGGTGCCTCTTTCATTTTTAATTTCATCAGGATATAAGCCTAAGAGTGGGATTGCTGGGTCGTAGGGTGCTTCTATTTTTAGTTTTTTAAGGAATCTCCATATTGTCTTCCATAGAGGCTGTATCAGTTGACATTCCCACCAGCAATGCAAAAGGGTTCCCTTTTTTCCCACCCTCTCCAGCATTTATTGTCTGTCAATTTGTTGATGATGGCTATTCTGATGGGTGTGAGGTGGTATCTCATTGTGGTTTTAATTTGCTTTTCTCTAATGATAAGCGAGATTGAGCATCGTTTCATGTGCTTTTGGGCCATCTGTATGTCCTCTTTGGAGACGCATCTCTTTAGATCTTTTTCCCATTTTTTGATTGGGTTGTTCATTTTTCCAGTGCTGAATTGTCTGAGTTGCTTGTAGATTTTGGAGATTAATTCTTTGTCTGTTGTTTCAGTTGCTATGATTTTCTCCTGTAAGACCAGAAACCATCAAACTCTTAGAGGAGAATATAGGCAAAATCCTCAAGGACATCAATCAAAGCAAGATCTTCTCTGACCCACCTACTAGAATAGTGGAACTGAAAAGAAAAGTGAACACGTGGGACCTCATGAAACTTAAAAGCTTTTGTACAGCAAAAGAAATTACAAAAAAACATCTTTTTTTTTGTATTTCCCTGATGACATATGATGTGGAGCATCCTTCCTACACTTACTTGCCATCTGTCTATCCTCTCTGTTGAGGTATCTGTTAAGGTTTGTGGCCTACGTTTTGTCTAGTTGGTGCTTTCCAGTGAATTTTAAGTTATTTGTTTATTTTGTATAATGGTCTTTTATCAGATGTGTCTTTACAAATATTTTCTCCCTGTTTATGTCTTGTCTTCTCATTGTCTCAATATTGTCTTCTAAAGAGTTTGTTTGTTAAATGTTACATGTGAATGTCTATTGATATCCCAAAGTGGAATTAAAAATAATGAAGATAAATTAGTTTGATACTGAAAGCTGAATAACTGAATAAAGATGAATATATGCAGACAAAAGAAAGAGCATAACT
The DNA here is from genome assembly GCA_022376925.1 of Tragulus kanchil. Taxonomy (NCBI): domain Eukaryota; kingdom Metazoa; phylum Chordata; class Mammalia; order Artiodactyla; family Tragulidae; genus Tragulus; species Tragulus kanchil. The sequence goes on along the minus strand of JAIOJX010000004.1, from coordinate 234,198,033 downwards.
TATGTAGTAGACTTCCGTGGTAGCTAAGCTGGTGCAATGCAGGAGACCAATAATATGTGAAGCAGTCAAGCTAGTACCTGGCTTACAAGAAGGATTCAATAAATGCTAGCTGATATGGTAATGAGAAAAATAGACAGAAGAAAAAAATAAAATGGGGCAAGGAGGAGGGCATGATTAATACAGACAATCAGAAGAAAAAAAGGGATAAAAAGGAAAAAATAAATGATACTAACTGTGACAAGTGCCATTTAAATTTCATTTAACTATAATTTAATTTTTGCTTGCCACCTTTTAGTGCTATATTTTATAGTGATACTCAGTGTTGTTATATACTATTTTATGTGTTTGTTTAAAATCTTTAACATGAAGACCAGCTAATTCATTTTGAAGTTTATTAAAGTCCATTAAAAGATCACTATCATAAGCTATTAAAATAAATACAGTTTTGTAGATACTTTGCTAATTAAGTTTTGGAATCTGTGCAAATGAGATAAAGGGAAGACAGTGTACATCTGACGAATGCTTCACAGAGAATATGGAGTTCTAAGAGATATGAAAGAACAAGATAGAGCATAAAGGACCATCTTTGTTGCATAACGACAAGGGCACCATTTACATTTGTAAATAGTAATTTTTTGTAGGTGTATACTACTATGATCTATCTGAAATTCAACTTCTTTTACTTTTTCTGGCCATGCCCTTGTAATTTTCTTAGTATTAATCATTTTTATTGAGATATGCTTTATAATAATAAAATATAAAATGTATCCATTTCAGAAAGAGCATATTTTGATGAATTTTGATAAATATACACAACCACATAACAACCTCCACATCATGATATGGAAGTTTCTTCATTTTAAAATGTGCCCTTTTCAGTCAACATTTCTGTTCCCACTCCTCTTGCCAGCCTATCATTGATCTACTATTCTCTGACAGAATCTAGATGCTTTTTTAAACTGTATGAAATATCACAGAAATTATTTTGCTCTCAGAAAGAGGCAATACAATGTTAAATGACTCAAACTTGAGATGAGTCATACACATACTCACATTCTGAAATGCTAAGTTGATATAATGTCATAGCATATACAAATCATGGCCCAAGAATGAGTAAAGACATGATGCTCAGTGGAATTTTATTTATATATATATATATATATTTTTTACTCCTTTCTGTTTTTATTTTTCTTATGTATTTTCTCTTTTCTCTCTTTTGTTTTGTCTTTGTCTCCTCACTATTTAATGAGATTCCATTTTCTTTTAAGGAAATTTTGTAGGAGACGAAGTCTACTTGAATCAATAAGAGTTACAGTGAGATTAGACTCTGGTCAATCCATGGCCTTATTGTTGAAGGCAATTCCATTAAACTTGTTTCTTTTTTAACCATAACTGATTCTTATTCAGTTCAATGACTTTACGATTTTATTTAGTAATAAATAATCTCAAATTTTATGAGTCAATTGACACAGTTCTTTTTACTTTAAGTTATGTCTGTGATATTTCCAGTCATACTTTTTGACTCAGACCTAAAGTGTCAGTCACAGTTTATAAACATAATTCTGCTTATTCAAAGAAAAGTTGCTCCTTTGGAGTACTGTTTCTCCTTTAGGGCCATAATTCTGTGCTGTGTTCTCCTTGGTATTACTCATCTCTTTTTTCATTTTGTATCATTATATTTCAAGCTTATCTAGTATGTGAAACACTAGTGATGCGTGATCAAAAAAACAATCTTACTAGTGCATGATGTGATAATGGTAAGTGTTTAGATTAGAACCTAATTTGTAGGTTTGTATATAATACTTTCATTTCCAATATGTACAATCTATTATAGGCACTTCACATTTTTTATCATATTATTTCCTCAAAATCAATGAAGAAGATGAGTATTACTATCTCCTTTTCACAGATGAGAAAAATCTGGCATAGAAACAATACACAACTTATAAAAATTAATATATATTCAAACCTAGTTTGAGTATATATATATATATATATATATATATATATATATATATACAGGATAAACACACTTTTTCCACCATGGCTAGCTGCACTCATATATATAGATCAGAAGGATGAATTACATGATAAACTGCCATCATAGCAGTTTTCACCTTATTATATGACTAGTGGATAATATAGAGAACAATACACAAAGTTCAAATTAGAAATGTGAGGAAGAAAACATCAAGATAATATAAATGATAAGGTACTATTTTATTTTTCTCCCTTTTTTTAAGACATTGATTTTGTAAAACTGTCTGAAAGCAAATTTTTTCTCGGTCAGAATCTCAAGAAGTTTTATAAAAAGATAATGTAAGATGAATACAGAGCAGTATCTGTGATCTAATGGTCTATTATTTTGAGAAAATAAGTGCATTATTTACCTTGACAATATCATTTGGAACAGCCTTCCTAAGATAAATAGGATTATTCACATGGCTATTTTCCTACTGGAACATTTTCACCTTATCTGTATGATTTGTTTTCATTACTAGGACAAAATGGCCTATTGCCTTAGCAATGTGTTTTCACACACATTTCAAATGCTAAAGAACATATATCATATGATTTTATTATATATTTTTGTGAGTATATATATATATATATATATACATACATACACACATGTATATAGTTACAAACACACACATAGAGAAAAAAGTTTTTTGAAACACGCTGCTGCTGCTTAGTCACTTCATTTGTGTCTGACTCTGTGTGACCCTATGGACTGTAGCCCGCCAGGCTCCTCTGTTCATGGAATTCTCCAGGAAAGAATGCTGGAGTGCATTGATGTGCCCTCCTCCAGGGGATCTTCCCAATCCAGGGATTGAACCTGGGTCTCCTGCATTGCAGGTAGATTATTTACCACTGAGCTACCAGGGAAGCCATACATATCTAGAAAAGTAAAAACTCAGTAAGTTTTCACAGTGAACATATCTCTATAAATAAGCATAAATCTACTAGGAAAGAAAATATTGCCAGTATTTCTGAAAACTATTTCATATACCTTCTTAGTTATCCTTGGTTTATCCTCAAGGTAACAAGTAAGCTGACCTCTCTTACCATGAACTAATTTGTACCATCTCTGAAGCCTATATAAATGGAATTGTACAAGATTACATTCTTTGTAGGTAGCATATTTTCTCAAAATTATGCTAGAGACTCATGCATGTCATTGTGTATAGCAATAGTTATTTCTTATTGGCATATTTTATTATATTACATGAAGATTCTGAAATAAATTTGTCCATTTTACTGCTGATAGTCAAAATTTGTTTAGTTTTCAACTTCTGGCTATTGCAAAGAGAGTTCCTATAAACAATATAATGTATACCTTTTGATCCCATTTTCTTATTTTTTTTTTGAGTATGAGATTAGAATTATAGTTGTTGGGTTATAGGGTAAATATATTTTCAGCTTCATTATATACTGACAATTTTTCAAAGAGCTTGTACCAATTTGTTAAACACTAAGTGTTATATTAGAGTTATACTTGTTCCTCATTCTTCCCAAATCCTAAAATAATGTTTGAGACATTTCATTCAATATGGTAATTATTTATTTCCCTGATTAAAAATACTGTTGATCACTCTTTCATATGATATTGGCCATTTGGACATCTTTTTGAGTGAAGTGCTTGTACAATTATTTTTGCCTTAAAATATTAGGCACCTCTTAAAAATGACTATTATTTTCTTGTTAATGTCAGAAGTTTAATGAACACATTTTTGTAAATGTTATTGCAACATGATTGACATAGATTGATCTATACGTGTTTAAAGTGTGCAAGTTGATTAGTTTTGATATATGTATATACTCATGAAACCATCAAGACAATCAAGATAATAATTCATCTTTATCCACAAAAGTTTCCTTATGACAGTTGGGCTATTCCTAAGCTCACTTACTCCTTTTTCTAGTCTCCAGGCAACAATTGATCTGCTTTCTGACACTATGAATTAGTTTACATTTTTAGAATTTTATATGAATTAAATCACACACTATGGACTCATTCAGTTTCACTTCTTTCACTCAGCATAATTACTTAGTGATTGGTTTATATCATTGTATATGTCAATAGGTCATTGCTATTGGGGAAATGTTGTTTACCAAACACAGAGTTTTGGCTTTGCAAGATGAAAAATTTCTGCAGGTGTTTGTACAATATTGAGAATATACTAAACACTATCAAACTGAGAAATGGTTAAGATGGTGAATTTTATGTTATGCATTTTAACACAATAAAAAATAAAATTAAAAAACCTCTTTCAGTTTTAGCCTAAACAACTGAAGAAAATTTACTAAAAGAGTCAACTGGAGAGAGGCAAACACTGTGAAGACATAGTAGAATCAACTGTTTGGCTTTGGCTATGTTTGAATTTAAAAGTACCTTTAACAGAGGCAAAAAGTGAGATCAGTCAGTAGATGGAGAATCTCATTTGTAGCACAGTGGCAAGTTCATGCTGCAGATATAAATTTTATAATCAAAAGGATATAGATAATAATTAAAACCATGAATCTGAATGAGAACACCTATAGGCAAAGTACAGATTGAAAAGAAAGTGGAGCCCAGGATCAACCAAGTAGTAGTATTCAGGCAAAGGAGAAGAAGCTGGCAAATGAATCTAAATTGGGAGATCTGCAAATTATGATAAATATCACAAGCATATGGCATCACTAAAACCAACAGAAAACAAAGTTTCAGGAAGGAATTAGTAAACTGAGTTCAGAAACTGTTGATTGATAAGATGAAATTTATTTTAATGACTTATGAATATGGGAAGTGAAAAGTGAGAAAAATCTTTCGAGATATTAGGCACCTCTTAAATGACTATTATTTTCTTGTTAATGTCAGAAGTTTAATGAACACATTTTTGTAAATGTTATTGCAACATGATTGACATAGATTGATCTATACGTGTTTAAAGTGTGCAAGTTGATTAGTTTTGATATATGTATATACTCATGAAACCATCAAGACAATCAAGATAATAATTCATCTTTATCCACAAAAGTTTCCTTATGACAGTTGGGCTATTCCTAAGCTCACTTACTCCTTTTTCTAGTCTCCAGGCAACAATTGATCTGCTTTCTGACACTATGAATTAGTTTACATTTTTAGAATTTTATATGAATTAAATCACACACTATGGACTCATTCAGTTTCACTTCTTTCACTCAGCATAATTACTTAGTGATTGGTTTATATCATTGTATATGTCAATAGGTCATTGCTATTGGGGAAATGTTGTTTACCAAACACAGAGTTTTGGCTTTGCAAGATGAAAAATTTCTGCAGGTGTTTGTACAATATTGAGAATATACTAAACACTATCAAACTGAGAAATGGTTAAGATGGTGAATTTTATGTTATGCATTTTAACACAATAAAAAATAAAATTAAAAAACCTCTTTCAGTTTTAGCCTAAACAACTGAAGAAAATTTACTAAAAGAGTCAACTGGAGAGAGGCAAACACTGTGAAGACATAGTAGAATCAACTGTTTGGCTTTGGCTATGTTTGAATTTAAAAGTACCTTTAACAGAGGCAAAAAGTGAGATCAGTCAGTAGATGGAGAATCTCATTTGTAGCACAGTGGCAAGTTCATGCTGCAGATATAAATTTTATAATCAAAAGGATATAGATAATAATTAAAACCATGAATCTGAATGAGAACACCTATAGGCAAAGTACAGATTGAAAAGAAAGTGGAGCCCAGGATCAACCAAGTAGTAGTATTCAGGCAAAGGAGAAGAAGCTGGCAAATGAATCTAAATTGGGAGATCTGCAAATTATGATAAATATCACAAGCATATGGCATCACTAAAACCAACAGAAAACAAAGTTTCAGGAAGGAATTAGTAAACTGAGTTCAGAAACTGTTGATTGATAAGATGAAATTTATTTTAATGACTTATGAATATGGGAAGTGAAAAGTGAGAAAAATCTTTCGAGATATTATTGAGTGAAGAAAAATATTGCACGAGAGAGTTCAATTCACATATCTTAAACTGAAGAAATTCATTGTTGGTGGGAAGGTTTTATCTTTAAATACAGGAAATTTTTAAGACAGAATTTAAATGATGAGGATGATTCAGTGTAGAAGGGATAAATGATTGAGTGAGAGATTAACAGTATAAAGTTCTCTGAATGTCTAAAAGAGTTCATGGTTAAAGTTCAAAGGCGTTCAGAGGAGTTTGGCAGTTTAGAGTGTATTAAGACTTTAGAGTATATTAGGAGAGTTGTATTACAGTGTATTAGGAGAGTGTATAGAAGAGTCGGGAGCTCCTATATCGTGGCTACTATTTTCTCAGTTAGGAAAACTAAGGTGAGTTCTATTCATTGTAATTAAGAAGACTGAGAATAACAAGAAAGGGAACATATTTATCTTACTCATTATTGTATCCTAAGAACTTAACAAAGAATCTGTTACCTAGTGATATTTAATAGGTATTCTTAAATTTAAAGCAATGTTTAAAATTAAGGGCTTCCCCCTGGTGGTCCAGTAGGTAAGGACACCGCCTTGCAGTGCAAGGGGCACTGGTTCGATCCCTGGCCTGGGAAGATCTCACGTGCTGCCGAGCGGCTGGTCTGATGTGTCCAATGACCGAGCAGGAGCTCTGGAGCGCATACGCCCAGAGCCGGCGCTCTGTGGACGGAGCTGGGGACCAGATTTGTAGCAACAGAGGCAAAAAGTGAGATCAGTCAGTAGATGGAGAATCTCATTTGTAGCACAGTGGCAAGTTCATGCTGCAGATATAAATTTTATAATCAAAAGGATATAGATAATAATTAAAACCATGAATCTGAATGAGAACACCTATAGGCAAAGTACAGATTGAAAAGAAAGTGGAGCCCAGGATCAACCAAGTAGTAGTATTCAGGCAAAGGAGAAGAAGCTGGCAAATGAATCTAAATTGGGAGATCTGCAAATTATGATAAATATCACAAGCATATGGCATCACTAAAACCAACAGAAAACAAAGTTTCAGGAAGGAATTAGTAAACTGAGTTCAGAAACTGTTGATTGATAAGATGAAATTTATTTTAATGACTTATGAATATGGGAAGTGAAAAGTGAGAAAAATCTTTCGAGATATTATTGAGTGAAGAAAAATATTGCACGAGAGAGTTCAATTCACATATCTTAAACTGAAGAAATTCATTGTTGGTGGGAAGGTTTTATCTTTAAATACAGGAAATTTTTAAGACAGAATTTAAATGATGAGGATGATTCAGTGTAGAAGGGATAAATGATTGAGTGAGAGATTAACAGTATAAAGTTCTCTGAATGTCTAAAAGAGTTCATGGTTAAAGTTCAAAGGCGTTCAGAGGAGTTTGGCAGTTTAGAGTGTATTAAGACTTTAGAGTATATTAGGAGAGTTGTATTACAGTGTATTAGGAGAGTGTATAGAAGAGTCGGGAGCTCCTATATCGTGGCTACTATTTTCTCAGTTAGGAAAACTAAGGTGAGTTCTATTCATTGTAATTAAGAAGACTGAGAATAACAAGAAAGGGAACATATTTATCTTACTCATTATTGTATCCTAAGAACTTAACAAAGAATCTGTTACCTAGTGATATTTAATAGGTATTCTTAAATTTAAAGCAATGTTTAAAATTAAGGGCTTCCCCCTGGTGGTCCAGTAGGTAAGGACACCGCCTTGCAGTGCAAGGGGCGCCAGTTCTATCCCTGGCCTGGGAAGATCCCACGTGCGGCAGGGCGGCTGGACCCATGTGTCCAATTACCAAGCCGGAGCTCTGGAGCGCATGCGCCCAGAGCCGGCACTCTGTGACGACAGAGGCCACCGCGATGGGAAGCCCACAGGAGCCAAAGAACAAAGACGGATGAAAATAGAGAAATGAAAGACCAATAGAAGTGGCCCGCCCGTCCTCCGCCCTCCCTCCCCCACTCCCCAAAAAGATAAATAAATAAATAAATAAATAAATAAATAAATAAATGTCTAAAATTAAGTTGCAAGGAATTCTTTTCAGAGTTCATTTGCTAGTCATTTCCATAATCATTAAGCATAGAGAGAGACCGTTTGTTTCTACAGTGTACAGCTGCAGATTCTTTAAATGTTTATTCCCAACTTCACATCATCAGGCTAAATTACCTGAATGTTTTGTCTCATTAAACAAGTTTTTTCTTTTTTTTGATGGAAACATAGTTAACTTGCAATATATATTAGTTTTAGGTCTACAGCATAATGATTTGATATTTTGATATTATTTTTGGGTGTACAACATGGTGATTTGATATTTTTAACTCTATAGTATAAAGTTATTATAGAACGTTGGTTATTTCCTTGTGATGTACATTATATCTTTGTAGCTTTTATTGTGTACCTAGCAGCTTGTACCTCTTGATTCCCTTCATCTATTGTCCCCCTCCTCCTGTCACACTTCTCCCCTCTGGTAACCACTAGTTTGTACTCTGTGAGTTGATTTCTATTTTGTTAGTTTTGCTCTTCTGTTTTATTTTTTAGAATCCAAGCATAAATGCAAACATACCATATTTGCCCTTCTCTGATTTAATTCACTAAGCCTAACACTCTTCAGGTTCATCTGTCTTGTTGCAGATTGGAAAATTTCACTCTTTCATGGCTAATATTCCATTGTGTATATGAACATCTTTATCCATTCATCTGTTCCTTGGATTGCTTTCATAGCTTGGCTATTTGAAATAATGACACTATGAACATTAACATGCATACATGTTTTTTAAGTGTGTCACCTCACACCTGTCAGAATGGTTACTGGCAAAAGAATAAGAAACAGCAAGTGTTGGGAAGGATTTAGAAAAGAAAAGGAGCCCTGTATATTCTTAATGGAAATGTGCATTGGTTCAGCCACTATGGAAAATAATATGGAGGTTTCTCAAAAAATGAAAATTGGACCTACATATGATTCAGCAATTTCACTGGAAAAAAATTAAATACAACTTTTTTTTTTTAAATATTGGAAATACTGTTTTGAAAAAAGTGATTTAAGACCTAGTTGACAACATCGTAAGATCCTTTGGTTAAGAATTTACTGCATTAATTTGTCATATCATTTCTTTCATATGAGCCTTATTTTTCTCATGTGTGAAATGGAGAATCTTAATGCTCTCTTCACTATTTTCATAAAATAACTAAATAAGAATATGTTAGTAGGAAACTTTATAAAAGTGCATATTATGTAATTAGGGAGAAAATTATTCACAGATACAAACCTTAAGGAAAAGTATAAAGGGCTTCTTCCTCCACATTCTGTCTCTCTAAGCAACATAATAAGATGAGCCGTCTGTGTTCTTGGAAGAGTAGTATATGTATATCCATCTGTAGTATTCTGAATTATAATTAAATTCTTAAATGGCATTGGTACCTACAGATAAAATAAGGACTGTTCTGCTTTCAAGGGATTAGGTTTTTTAAATTTAGTTAAAGATGTTAGTTTTAAAGGCTCAGAAATACATAGAATTTTACATTTATAGAATATCTAGATTTTAACTTACTTCTAGGAGACATATACATTCTCATAATTTATAATTTGGGGGGCTTTATACAGTCACAATTCATATAACTGTAAATTTTTTTGGTATACTTGTTTTATTGATATGATCAAAATAAGCTCTCAACTGTAAAAATGCAAAATAACTCTAAATTCTCTGTACTTAATTCATAGTTTTCAAATGGTGGCACTGCTGATGATTGTTAACCAGGCTATACACTCCCGTGGGAAGCAAGGCAAAGATCACATACTCATATAGATGTAAGATCTATATATTGCTCAGATCTTTGGCTTATTTGTAAATTAATGACACTATGAACATTAACATGCATACATGTTTTTTAAGTGTGTCACCTCACACCTGTCAGAATGGTTACTGGCAAAAGAATAAGAAACAGCAAGTGTTGGGAAGGATTTAGAAAAGAAAAGGAGCCCTGTATATTCTTAATGGAAATGTGCATTGGTTCAGCCACTATGGAAAATAATATGGAGGTTTCTCAAAAAATGAAAATTGGACCTACATATGATTCAGCAATTTCACTGGAAAAAAATTAAATACAACTTTTTTTTTTTAAATATTGGAAATACTGTTTTGAAAAAAGTGATTTAAGACCTAGTTGACAACATCGTAAGATCCTTTGGTTAAGAATTTACTGCATTAATTTGTCATATCATTTCTTTCATATGAGCCTTATTTTTCTCATGTGTGAAATGGAGAATCTTAATGCTCTCTTCACTATTTTCATAAAATAACTAAATAAGAATATGTTAGTAGGAAACTTTATAAAAGTGCATATTATGTAATTAGGGAGAAAATTATTCACAGATACAAACCTTAAGGAAAAGTATAAAGGGCTTCTTCCTCCACATTCTGTCTCTCTAAGCAACATAATAAGATGAGCCGTCTGTGTTCTTGGAAGAGTAGTATATGTATATCCATCTGTAGTATTCTGAATTATAATTAAATTCTTAAATGGCATTGGTACCTACAGATAAAATAAGGACTGTTCTGCTTTCAAGGGATTAGGTTTTTTAAATTTAGTTAAAGATGTTAGTTTTAAAGGCTCAGAAATACATAGAATTTTACATTTATAGAATATCTAGATTTTAACTTACTTCTAGGAGACATATACATTCTCATAATTTATAATTTGGGGGGCTTTATACAGTCACAATTCATATAACTGTAAATTTTTTTGGTATACTTGTTTTATTGATATGATCAAAATAAGCTCTCAACTGTAAAAATGCAAAATAACTCTAAATTCTCTGTACTTAATTCATAGTTTTCAAATGGTGGCACTGCTGATGATTGTTAACCAGGCTATACACTCCCGTGGGAAGCAAGGCAAAGATCACATACTCATATAGATGTAAGATCTATATATTGCTCAGATCTTGTTAGAAATGATACAATTTGGAACTGTTTTTCGTTGAGACTTGCTTATTTTTGATCTAGTGTTCACCTTCTTCTTGGTAACAGAAATATGCCACTCATATTCAGTTAATGCTCCTATAAATATTAAAAATGTTTAAAAATAAGAAAAAAGTCCTGACTGCAGGACTTTATTGCTCCCATTAAAATTAAAGGATGTGATTGTGTTTGGATCCCTTTGAAGCTTTGGGCAGAGGAACAGTGGAATATTTACTAAGACTTAGAAATCCAATACAGTTTGGTCTCAGACTCTAGTATATGTTGTAGATACATTGTCAGTGTGGCTTCTGTGCAGAGTAGAGATGTGGTAGGTCAGTTGATTTTGACCAAATTGTGAACGAAAGTGACCTAGTAGTATTAATTTGTCATTAGCATGTAAGTAAGGCACTGAATATTGTCCATTTTAAAAATGAAGACGTGCAAATGCTAAGTAAATTTGTTTATCTATGTCATCTTGGTTTGAAATGATTTTTTTAAAAAATATTGAACCACACTTTCAGAACCCAAAGATATGGACATAGTACTAACAGTAGGACTTACATTCACAAATTTATGGTTTCTTTAAAGATACTAATTTCATCAACAAATAGCACAAATCAAACAGCAAGCATTGAAAAAAACGCCTGTTTAGAAAAAGTCTACTAGGGTAACAGTGACTAGCATCTGTTTAGAAATCAGACTGGCTTCAAGGGATTAGGTTTTTTAAATTTAGTTAAAGATGTTAGTTTTAAAGGCTCAGAAATACATAGAATTTTACATTTATAGAATATCTAGATTTTAACTTACTTCTAGGAGACATATACATTCTCATAATTTATAATTTGGGGGGCTTTATACAGTCACAATTCATATAACTGTAAATTTTTTTGGTATACTTGTTTTATTGATATGATCAAAATAAGCTCTCAACTGTAAAAATGCAAAATAACTCTAAATTCTCTGTACTTAATTCATAGTTTTCAAATGGTGGCACTGCTGATGATTGTTAACCAGGCTATACACTCCCGTGGGAAGCAAGGCAAAGATCACATACTCATATAGATGTAAGATCTATATATTGCTCAGATCTTGTTAGAAATGATACAATTTGGAACTGTTTTTCGTTGAGACTTGCTTATTTTTGATCTAGTGTTCACCTTCTTCTTGGTAACAGAAATATGCCACTCATATTCAGTTAATGCTCCTATAAATATTAAAAATGTTTAAAAATAAGAAAAAAGTCCTGACTGCAGGACTTTATTGCTCCCATTAAAATTAAAGGATGTGATTGTGTTTGGATCCCTTTGAAGCTTTGGGCAGAGGAACAGTGGAATATTTACTAAGACTTAGAAATCCAATACAGTTTGGTCTCAGACTCTAGTATATGTTGTAGATACATTGTCAGTGTGGCTTCTGTGCAGAGTAGAGATGTGGTAGGTCAGTTGATTTTGACCAAATTGTGAACGAAAGTGACCTAGTAGTATTAATTTGTCATTAGCATGTAAGTAAGGCACTGAATATTGTCCATTTTAAAAATGAAGACGTGCAAATGCTAAGTAAATTTGTTTATCTATGTCATCTTGGTTTGAAATGATTTTTTTAAAAAATATTGAACCACACTTTCAGAACCCAAAGATATGGACATAGTACTAACAGTAGGACTTACATTCACAAATTTATGGTTTCTTTAAAGATACTAATTTCATCAACAAATAGCACAAATCAAACAGCAAGCATTGAAAGTAAAAACATAACCGGCCTGTTTAGAAAAAGTCTACTAGGGTAACAGTGACTAGATTCAACATACAAATGCCATCATGATGAATGCTTACAACACTTTTTGAGAGCCAATTATATTGTTTGTGCAGGGACTGGAGATCAGCCAGATCAATCATATGCACAAAGCAGCTTTGGGTTTGTCTTTACAAACACAAGCTGTGAAATAAAACGTCGTGTTATAGCAAGGTTGAAGCTTTATTCTGCTCTGGTAAGAGAAGCTTTCTTTTTCTTTGCAATGGTGAGAGTTTGATAAGAAATCATTTTAAACCATAATGTGGTCAGGGAGAAGAGAAGCTATTCTATGTAACAAGTCATAAAATCTTTTCTTTTCTTCTGAACTGTTTTTTCATAATGCTTTTTGCCTGTACGTTATAGTGAAATAAAACTGGAACACTAAGTCATACTGCACATGTTAAATTTGTACTGGAGATAGGGGAGTCTTAAAGTACTTTTCTGGAGAATGAAATGTGATGTTATTTTTTGTTTTATACTCTAGATCTCTTGGTCAGGACAAAAGGAAAAATGTCAGCATTCTGACACCATATCTGAGAGTGAATCCCTGTGTTAAAGTTTTCCCCTGACCAGCAATGTTATTAATGCTCTGAAGCTCACTGCAATAAAGCTTCAAGAACCCAACCAAATTTGGCCTCTGGGCTTGCTTGCAGACATTTCCGGTCCACTCTAACTTCTTTTCATTTTAAAAGTTGGAAAAGCTGGAGATAGTAATTCTGGGTGTGTTTGTGTGCATATGGCTTTTGTCACTCTAACTCTAAATAATACAATTGAACATACATGTATAGAATACAAGATTTTGTTTTTCACAACAATTCCTTTTTGTCTGTAATGGGCTTTTGTATTTCCACAAAAACACTCTCCCTATTTTTAACTCTACCTGAATTCATGACAGTCTAAAATGACATGAAATAGTTGACAATATTAGTATATTCATGTGCATATATACATATGAATATATACAAATAATTGGCATGTGTACACTTAAGATAATGACAGATTTATAAATTATAGTAATATGATTCCTACAGAAACATCATTTTAAGTTTGCATTTATGGAACTCTTCATTCTCTTGGTAAACAATGCTTTAGAAAATCATGTATTAAATATCAAAAAGATTTTACAACCAGTCAGTTCCATTGAATGCTAAATCTATATTTTAAGGTGAACATTGTAGTTTTTAGTAGTTCAAATATATGTGTGATTATATACATACCCATGAAATCTGAATATGAATCAAAGGTAGTATTCCCAGTTTCAAAGGTATAAGCAACTCTAATAAATCACTAATAAATATTCATATTTGTTTGATCATTTTAATAAGCATTTATTATCTCCCTTGCTAAAGATTTCAAGAAGAAGAAATTTGCAGCTTATAAAAGAAATGTAATGTATAACATCTGCACAAATTTAAGAATGAGTCAACAGATATCCTTAAAAATAATTTGTTTTGAGGTTTTAGCTAAGGAGAAATGGGTAAGAGTATTTTACATGCAGTGTCAGGAGCAGTCAGGGACAACAATAAATGCAATGAGAATTAATTTTTGAGGTTAAAAAGTAATTCTACCCGTTAATACATGAACCTGAAAATTCATTGCAATGCCATTTTCTGCATTTATCCTCTTTTAAATTATGTATGCATTGAATGCAACCCATTTTAAGCACATGAGCTGTGGATTTTGTAGTGAAAGAAATAGAAAGAAGTCCTGCCAATGAAAGAGAGTATGGTCTCAAGGAGAGCTTAGGCCAAAAAATTATGTCACCATGAATCCTTATAGTTAAAATAATAAAATGGTAACAATAGCAGTAATTCAGTTCACATTCTGTGGTGTCTGCTCTCTTAATATGACAGTACTAAAATGATTTTGTTTTTCACAACAATTCCTTTTTGTCTGTAATGGGCTTTTGTATTTCCACAAAAACACTCTCCCTATTTTTAACTCTACCTGAATTCATGACAGTCTAAAATGACATGAAATAGTTGACAATATTAGTATATTCATGTGCATATATACATATGAATATATACAAATAATTGGCATGTGTACACTTAAGATAATGACAGATTTATAAATTATAGTAATATGATTCCTACAGAAACATCATTTTAAGTTTGCATTTATGGAACTCTTCATTCTCTTGGTAAACAATGCTTTAGAAAATCATGTATTAAATATCAAAAAGATTTTACAACCAGTCAGTTCCATTGAATGCTAAATCTATATTTTAAGGTGAACATTGTAGTTTTTAGTAGTTCAAATATATGTGTGATTATATACATACCCATGAAATCTGAATATGAATCAAAGGTAGTATTCCCAGTTTCAAAGGTATAAGCAACTCTAATAAATCACTAATAAATATTCATATTTGTTTGATCATTTTAATAAGCATTTATTATCTCCCTTGCTAAAGATTTCAAGAAGAAGAAATTTGCAGCTTATAAAAGAAATGTAATGTATAACATCTGCACAAATTTAAGAATGAGTCAACAGATATCCTTAAAAATAATTTGTTTTGAGGTTTTAGCTAAGGAGAAATGGGTAAGAGTATTTTACATGCAGTGTCAGGAGCAGTCAGGGACAACAATAAATGCAATGAGAATTAATTTTTGAGGTTAAAAAGTAATTCTACCCGTTAATACATGAACCTGAAAATTCATTGCAATGCCATTTTCTGCATTTATCCTCTTTTAAATTATGTATGCATTGAATGCAACCCATTTTAAGCACATGAGCTGTGGATTTTGTAGTGAAAGAAATAGAAAGAAGTCCTGCCAATGAAAGAGAGTATGGTCTCAAGGAGAGCTTAGGCCAAAAAATTATGTCACCATGAATCCTTATAGTTAAAATAATAAAATGGTAACAATAGCAGTAATTCAGTTCACATTCTGTGGTGTCTGCTCTCTTAAAGTGTGTGTTGCCCTTGGGTACCTGCAGCAGGCAACAACAGCATAAAGGCCCAATTTCCTTAGTTTCTTCCTCTCTCAATTTTAAAATAAAGTTCAGATGGACAAAGTTTCCCTTCTGGGGAAAGAATAATGTATATTTATACATATTTGTTTCATTATTACCTTTACCTTTAGAAACTATATTTATCACATACATGCACAATTTCACATGGCAGGAAAGAAATGAAGTATATAGCACATGTGCCCCCTGAGCACAGCAGGACCTCCCAGATTTTTTTTTTTTACCTTTATTCCTTTACTATTGCTATTTAAGCCAAGAACATGGCTTTTCTATTGTCTGGTGTCCAGGTTTTATCTGTCCTTTATAGGTCAGAGTAGAGGCCACTTTGTATCATGATGTCTTCCCAGCACACCTCATGCTCACTCAAGGTAAAATTCCCTCTTCCCTTGTGAAATATTCTTATTATCACTTTCTCATTGTAGAGAAAGGCCTGAAGTTTATGAACAGCATTGAAAATGTCTTACTTCATAGTCACAAAGACAGTGAGACACCTTTGTCACAGATTCCCTCCTTCCAGACATTGTTTTCAAAGTCTGCTCTTGTTTGAAATGTCTTTGCCTTCTCTGCTTTTCTTACGGCTCATAGTCTTGCCTTCTGAGTCACTGAGAAGGTAGATATCATCTGGTGGGGTCCCCGCATGTTCTTTGGCCTCCAAATGTGAAAAGCTTACTACAGTCTACACCCCTCCCTCTCTCCACTTTTTAGAGTGAAAGGAAAGATCCGAACTTCTATCAGCGTTCAACCACTTCTGTACCTCTGACTTCTTGGGTAGTCACCTCAGGCATGTCAGATCTCTTCTCCTAATTGTCAGTTCTATTTTCTCTATAAAATCCTTCCCACTTGGAAGTCTGTGCTAATTGTATATTCCTACCAATCAATGGCTGGAATAGCACATTCATCCATATTTCTGCAGTGTCCATAAACTTCTCAAAGAGTTTTTCGTTTTCAAGACACTGCTTTCACGACTTTTTTTACCCTGTCTACCTCCACTTCTCTCCAGTCTTACTCTACCTTCATGACTCATCCAAGCCCTCTTAGGTAACCACTTTCTTGTTAATAAATCTACTGGACACTTTTCAGTTCTCATCTTGCTTTCCCACCAGTATATAAAGGGTGATTATTTAGTCCTGTTTGAAACACATTAATCTTTAATCCTGTGATACCACATTTTTATGAATGTATTTGATTTGTTGATTTCCTACTTTTTGGTAGTCTCTTTTCTTCTCTTTTACTGGACTATGTGTTTAAAAGGACTATAGAACTCAGTCATGGGCCTAATGCTATAGTCTCAATTTTAAAGAGACAAGGCCAGTTAAAATGATCATATTTGTATTAGCACCAGAAATTTCTTTCAAATGTGCTTAACCCCATATAAGAGATTCCTGGACAATAAGTGTGTTATTATCATCCACAGGTAGATAAATTTAAAAGTTTGTTAGCAGATTTTATAGAGTCAGATGAGTACTACTAGGGAAGATATATCAACTGATTTCTGTTCAAATGAGCAAAACTGAATCATGTAGATAGAGAGATTCTAATGTCTTTAGGAATATCTCTGATACCAGGGAACATGGGATGGTGTCTCTAGAACACTTTAAATCTAACAAATGACCTCTAGGTGTGCATAAATAGATTTGCCTTAGAAATATTTTGAAATAGATATCCTCACTGGTAACTCCCTCACTTTATGTATTCACCTCAAATACATAAAGACTGCTGTAGCTTCCTGCTCCTGTGGGCACTCTGTATACCATCACCGTACTTTCTCTACTTGATATTTTATTATTCATTTGATTGTTTTTGTCTCCTAATGTAAGGAAAATTAAGTTGAACACTATGTGGGAAGTGTGTGGTATTATCAGGAAAAATGCTGTGATTACTCTAGGTTGATAACCATGGATGTTCTTTTGTAGGATGGTCTGTCATGTAATTTTTGGGATGTATAAAAATCATCTGTAGCACCATTTAGTTAGCATTGGCACTTTATGCCCAATACTAATTGACACACACACACATACAGTATATTAAAGAAGCCTATGACATTTACTTAGGAAAGTTTTTTTTTTTTAAAGGTGGATTTGTTTTTTGTTTTTGTTCTCATCGGTTCACATATCTTTGATGAGAAAATACTCTATTTCATGAGAAAAGTAAATAAAATTGATCCCTGTAAGTAACTTGGAAATTGTTCTCATTCATTAACATTTAATACTTCAGGGAAGGCTAGTTGCTAAGGCTATAAGGTTCTGTGTTTGACATTGTTTTAGAGCTTCCACCACTATTTGTTTAAAAGGACTATAGAACTCAGTCATGGGCCTAATGCTATAGTCTCAATTTTAAAGAGACAAGGCCAGTTAAAATGATCATATTTGTATTAGCACCAGAAATTTCTTTCAAATGTGCTTAACCCCATATAAGAGATTCCTGGACAATAAGTGTGTTATTATCATCCACAGGTAGATAAATTTAAAAGTTTGTTAGCAGATTTTATAGAGTCAGATGAGTACTACTGGGGAAGATATATCAACTGATTTCTGTTCAAATGAGCAAAACTGAATCATGTAGATAGAGAGATTCTAATGTCTTTAGGAATATCTCTGATACCAGGGAACATGGGATGGTGTCTCTAGAACACTTTAAATCTAACAAATGACCTCTAGGTGTGCATAAATAGATTTGCCTTAGAAATATTTTGAAATAGATATCCTCACTGGTAACTCCCTCACTTTATGTATTCACCTCAAATACATAAAGACTGCTGTAGCTTCCTGCTCCTGTGGGCACTCTGTATACCATCACCGTACTTTCTCTACTTGATATTTTATTATTCATTTGATTGTTTTTGTCTCCTAATGTAAGGAAAATTAAGTTGAACACTATGTGGGAAGTGTGTGGTATTATCAGGAAAAATGCTGTGATTACTCTAGGTTGATAACCATGGATGTTCTTTTGTAGGATGGTCTGTCATGTAATTTTTGGGATGTATAAAAATCATCTGTAGCACCATTTAGTTAGCATTGGCACTTTATGCCCAATACTAATTGACACACACACACATACAGTATATTAAAGAAGCCTATGACATTTACTTAGGAAAGTTTTTTTTTTTTAAAGGTGGATTTGTTTTTTGTTTTTGTTCTCATCGGTTCACATATCTTTGATGAGAAAATACTCTATTTCATGAGAAAAGTAAATAAAATTGATCCCTGTAAGTAACTTGGAAATTGTTCTCATTCATTAACATTTAATACTTCAGGGAAGGCTAGTTGCTAAGGCTATAAGGTTCTGTGTTTGACATTGTTTTAGAGCTTCCACCACTATTTGTGAAGTTAGGAAAAGGATGTAAACTCCCTCATCATTGTAACAAACATAACAACATCTCCATTCTCTACAAAATGATTAAGATTAAATATAAATATATATTAAATAATAAATACTACATATATATAATAAATAAATATATATGTATACATTTAATCATTTTGTAGAGAATGGAAATGTGGTTATGTTCATTATATATATGTGTATGTGTGTATATATATATATCAGTTATAAGAATGCCTGGCATTCTACTACAAACAGGTTAAGCATTATTCTTTTCATGTATTCTTTTTATAATTTCAGGTATCCACTAACAATTGTCTTTATGTGATAATGCTCAGAAGGCAACCGTATTTTCTTCCATTTCTAATATTTGTGTTAGGTTATTATTGCACTAACCATTTTGGCACCACAATTTTAATAACCATCATTCCCACTGTCAGTCTTTCTCTCAATTAGCATAGTCTTTTCCTCTGTCACATATGACTGACACACGTGCATGCATGCACAGTCGTGTCTGACTCTCTGCTACACCATGAACTACAGCCCATCAGGCACCTCTGTCTGTGGAATTTTCCAGGCAAAAATACTGAAGTGAGTTGCCAGTTCCTCCTCCAGGGGATCTTCCTGACCCAGGGGTCAAACCAGCCTCCCACACATCTCCTGCATTAGCAGGCAGATTCTTTATCCTTGAGCCACCTGGGAAGCCCCCTATGACTGACCCAGTGCCCTCTAATCGAATGTTAAGTCATAACATTTCTTGTTCTAAAGGTATCTCACACCTGACTCATTATTTCCATTCCATTAACATATTTTCGATTAGAAATAGATTTGGAAAATATTTTCAAAAAAGCTTTTGAACAGAAGCAAAGGAGGCTTTTATATTTATGAAGGACTATTTGCCTTAGGGAGTTTTGTATTGGAGAATGAAAAATACAGAGTTCCATCTAAAGATAACCTGAAAAAGAACAAGAATTGTTGGTGTCAGACCCTTCATCAGAAATTGAACGGAAAGTGGCACTCTGAAATCTATTGAGGTGACATGAAATGGTATCAGTACTTTGGTATCAGTGAACTATGTTTGAAATCCCCCAGGGCAAATAATATTAGGAAAGAGCCATGTCTATTTTATAAAATATACTTTCTCCTTAAAATATCTAAATTATGCTGGCATTACTCAATTTATAAATTTGTTGTTTAGGGATGAGAAAAACTTCAAAACATATGACTCATTAGGATGAAATTTGTAAATATTTAGGAGTGATGTTCAGATTTTAGAAATATAATTTTATTTTCAAATGTAACTATAGTACATTCCAAATACAGCCCCAAAGCTTCATGAACACTGTCTGAAAATCCCTACAGTTCAAGTATGCAAGACATAGGATGTGTGTTAAGCATTATTCTTTTCATGTATTCTTTTTATAATTTCAGGTATCCACTAACAATTGTCTTTATGTGATAATGCTCAGAAGGCAACCGTATTTTCTTCCATTTCTAATATTTGTGTTAGGTTATTATTGCACTAACCATTTTGGCACCACAATTTTAATAACCATCATTCCCACTGTCAGTCTTTCTCTCAATTAGCATAGTCTTTTCCTCTGTCACATATGACTGACACACGTGCATGCATGCACAGTCGTGTCTGACTCTCTGCTACACCATGAACTACAGCCCATCAGGCACCTCTGTCTGTGGAATTTTCCAGGCAAAAATACTGAAGTGAGTTGCCAGTTCCTCCTCCAGGGGATCTTCCTGACCCAGGGGTCAAACCAGCCTCCCACACATCTCCTGCATTAGCAGGCAGATTCTTTATCCTTGAGCCACCTGGGAAGCCCCCTATGACTGACCCAGTGCCCTCTAATCGAATGTTAAGTCATAACATTTCTTGTTCTAAAGGTATCTCACACCTGACTCATTATTTCCATTCCATTAACATATTTTCGATTAGAAATAGATTTGGAAAATATTTTCAAAAAAGCTTTTGAACAGAAGCAAAGGAGGCTTTTATATTTATGAAGGACTATTTGCCTTAGGGAGTTTTGTATTGGAGAATGAAAAATACAGAGTTCCATCTAAAGATAACCTGAAAAAGAACAAGAATTGTTGGTGTCAGACCCTTCATCAGAAATTGAACGGAAAGTGGCACTCTGAAATCTATTGAGGTGACATGAAATGGTATCAGTACTTTGGTATCAGTGAACTATGTTTGAAATCCCCCAGGGCAAATAATATTAGGAAAGAGCCATGTCTATTTTATAAAATATACTTTCTCCTTAAAATATCTAAATTATGCTGGCATTACTCAATTTATAAATTTGTTGTTTAGGGATGAGAAAAACTTCAAAACATATGACTCATTAGGATGAAATTTGTAAATATTTAGGAGTGATGTTCAGATTTTAGAAATATAATTTTATTTTCAAATGTAACTATAGTACATTCCAAATACAGCCCCCAAAGCTTCATGAACACTGTCTGAAAATCCCTACAGTTCAAGTATGCAAGACATAGGATGTGTGTTAATGAACAAGAACATAAAGAAGCATCTCAGACAGCAACTGGAGGTCAGGCTGGGAATGGCATTCAGTGTTTTGGACACCGAAGTAAAGACTGAGAAAGGTTTCATACTTTAGTCAGCAATCTTGAAAGTAGAGATAGAAGCCCTTGGTTTTTATACTAGACTCTATTTGTCCCTCTTATTGATTTTGAAATCTTGATAAAATTACATAAACTCATTGAACTTCAGTTTATTCAGTAGACAGTGGAAATTATTCAGTCATGTTCAACTCTTTGTGACCCCATGAATGAAAAATGGAATTCTTCAGACAAGAATACTGGAGTAGTTTTCCATGCCCTCTTCCAGAAAATCTTCCCAATTCAGAGATTGAACCCAGTTCTTCACATTGCAGGAGGATGACTTACAGTCTAAGTCATCAGGGAAGCCCAATTCAGTAGACAAACGTAAAAGAATTACACTTTTACAGGTTATAACAAAGATGGTGTACAAAGTTTTGGGGTTCACAAAGATGTTTAACAGCTCTTCAAAAATGTTCATAGGGTTTTGACTGGAACTATATGGAAAGTCAGAGAAATCATATGTGCATATATTTGGAATTAACAAATATTATAGTTGCATGGAAATTATGACTTTGCTTTCAAGTTAATTGTTAAAACTTAAATTCTGTTGAATACCAAGTACATCTGATCATCTCTTCTTTAACCTAGTTTAACCTGAAAAGACAGATATAAATGTATGGATGAGGGCTGGAGGTGATCAACAAGAGTTGGTTCAAATGAATTATACCGAAAGAGCATAAAGATAGATAGATAGTTGAGGTAGATTTTAAAATCTCATGTCCTATTTATTGTTCCACAATATATTTTTAGAAGCCTATATGTAACCTGGTCATGAATTAAATTATCTAGTTCATTGTTTGGAGCAAAAAATAATCCTATGCCAAACATTAGATTTTATATTATATTTTAGTTTTAATTTATTTTATAATTGAGAAGACTTTTTAAGATTTAAAATAAAATGTACCAATTATTTAATTGTATAAATATATATATGCATATATATCTATCTATCTAACAGATTGCTGAGAGATAGATGAATAAATGGAGTGTCTTATATTAGATATATAAGATGTTAGATACACATTTGGTTAAATGTTACTGATTTTCTACTTTGAAAAATAAATGATTGTGTGAAGAATATTACTTCCTTCATTATTCAGATTACATTTCCTACTTAAAAAAAAAAAAAAGTTAGCATGTTGTAGTACCAGGATGCCTCCTATACCAAGCTGATAGGAACAGGACCCTGCAACACTTTCTGAATGAGCGATGGTGAAACGGAGGCCTACCTTCAAAAATTCTCTGTATGCTCTCCAACTTTCTCTCTGTAGATGCATGGTTAAAAATAAGACTTGGAGGATCAGAGAGCCTTAGTTCAAATCCTAGTTTCATCACACATCAGTTGTAAGAACCTGAGCACTTCACAACTACATTTACACTGTACAACTACATTTCCACTTCTTTATCATGGAGATAATGGCATCTATTTTATAGAATTAAATGAGATAATCTAGATAAAGTATTCAGTCATGAATTATATACAATACATATATTTCCTATTTCTGTAACCTAATAGAGAGTAAATTAACACAGATTTTATGCTATACTAGATTTAAATATTCTATGTAGGTAAAAAGGTTCACCTTTTGGATGAAAAAAATTTTTAGACACTAACTAGATCATATGTGCATATATTTGGAATTAACAAATATTATAGTTGCATGGAAATTATGACTTTGCTTTCAAGTTAATTGTTAAAACTTAAATTCTGTTGAATACCAAGTACATCTGATCATCTCTTCTTTAACCTAGTTTAACCTGAAAAGACAGATATAAATGTATGGATGAGGGCTGGAGGTGATCAACAAGAGTTGGTTCAAATGAATTATACCGAAAGAGCATAAAGATAGATAGATAGTTGAGGTAGATTTTAAAATCTCATGTCCTATTTATTGTTCCACAATATATTTTTAGAAGCCTATATGTAACCTGGTCATGAATTAAATTATCTAGTTCATTGTTTGGAGCAAAAAATAATCCTATGCCAAACATTAGATTTTATATTATATTTTAGTTTTAATTTATTTTATAATTGAGAAGACTTTTTAAGATTTAAAATAAAATGTACCAATTATTTAATTGTATAAATATATATATGCATATATATCTATCTATCTAACAGATTGCTGAGAGATAGATGAATAAATGGAGTGTCTTATATTAGATATATAAGATGTTAGATACACATTTGGTTAAATGTTACTGATTTTCTACTTTGAAAAATAAATGATTGTGTGAAGAATATTACTTCCTTCATTATTCAGATTACATTTCCTACTTAAAAAAAAAAAAAAGTTAGCATGTTGTAGTACCAGGATGCCTCCTATACCAAGCTGATAGGAACAGGACCCTGCAACACTTTCTGAATGAGCGATGGTGAAACGGAGGCCTACCTTCAAAAATTCTCTGTATGCTCTCCAACTTTCTCTCTGTAGATGCATGGTTAAAAATAAGACTTGGAGGATCAGAGAGCCTTAGTTCAAATCCTAGTTTCATCACACATCAGTTGTAAGAACCTGAGCACTTCACAACTACATTTACACTGTACAACTACATTTCCACTTCTTTATCATGGAGATAATGGCATCTATTTTATAGAATTAAATGAGATAATCTAGATAAAGTATTCAGTCATGAATTATATACAATACATATATTTCCTATTTCTGTAACCTAATAGAGAGTAAATTAACACAGATTTTATGCTATACTAGATTTAAATATTCTATGTAGGTAAAAAAGGTTCACCTTTTGTGACATTTTAGAACACATATGAGGATCATGTATTTCATTTCCATTAATATTAAATTTAACAGAATTTTCTATTAATGGACATCTAAATCTATGATTACTTGCGGGGACCTTCCGCAGAAAGGGAAGGCAGCAGGGATTACTCCCGGCAGAACCGGGAGATCTTGGAGAGAGGCAAATCTTGAACTGTCCGCCCCGCAGCCCCTCCGCTGAGGCAAGGGACAATCAGACGCGACAGGGGTTCCATCGAAGTAGTTCCGCTTTATTAATGAAGATCCACAGCTTTTATAGGCAAGTGAAGGGGGTTTTGCACGGGACTTCCTATAGATTACACCAATCAAGCTAAAGGCCAAACAATCATTCACGAGCGCGGCAGCCAGGGGAACCAATCAGAAATTTTGACCATCAATTAACAATTTAGATCACGCCCTGCCTCTTCCTGTAGGTGCCATCTTAGCTCCAAGCTGAAACAATGTGCTTAAGCTTCTTTTCACTCCCACACCCCTCCCTGTAGGCGCCATCTTAGCTCCAAACTGTAAACATGTGCTTAAGCTTCTTTATGCTTAAAACAGTCCTCTTTCAATTGAGAGCCCCACAATTACTAATTATTTGAAACCTTCCCTTCCTGAAGGAGGTAAGGGTGTGTGTGTGTGTGTGTGTGTGTGTGTGTGTGTGTGTGTGTGTGTGTGTGTGTGTGTGTGTGTGTGTGTGTCTGTGTCTGTGTGTCTGTGTGTGTGTGTGTGTGTGTAAGGTGACTGAGAGAACTACCTTATTCTATAATTTAATCAAAAGAATACTTCAGTTAGCTAAATACAGACTCTGTGGTGTTAGGAACTCTTCATTTTGAAGCGATGGAAAGTGAAAAGCAGAAAATTATTTTGATATGTTGAAACATTGTCACTGCATTGATGTGGAATTGTAATGACTCTGTGCATAGTACTCTCTACCTTTCCAGTAAGGAGATGTTTCAGATCATGGTTATTAAGTGTGAAGTACTTTGTAATTTATGCTGTACTTCGTTTTACAAAGAAATCTAGAAGGGGAGCATCAAACCTGCTCAGTAAGGAATAAGGTGGCTTCTCCTCAGGAAAACACATTTGTCTTTTCAAGAAATATACAAAACAAAACTATAAGAGTAGGATCAAAAACCTGTGTTTTCCTTTCTTTCTCAATACCTTCAGCCCCTGTCGACTGACATTAACAAAATGTCTTACCAGTGATCAATAGCTACTAATTATTAGGATTCTGTTATTATGATGTTTCCTCTTCTCCTGTTCTCAGTGTTTAGTAATAAGGCAACAGGCTTTGTGTCAGAGATGTGGAATTGTAATGATACTGTATTGTAATGAAAAGAGTGAAGGAAGGACATCATAAGGCTCTCCATTTTCTTCCGGTGAAAGCACTCACTAGCACTCCAAGAACACAGCTGAAATAGAAAATACCCAGATCATTGGCAGTGATGAAGCACACATTCATGGAAATGAAGAGGCAGATGCTATAATATATTGCCTAGCTAGATGAGCATTAAATAAGTGGGATCCCTCTACTATTGAGAATATAGTAGTTTCAAAGTGAAAGGTCCTCAATAGATTTTTAAAATGTATATTATATCTACATAACTTGCTTCTATTATGGAAAGAAGAAAAAAGATTAAGCATCAAATAGGACATATAATTATTGATTTGTTTGTATGTGCTCAATGTGTCTGACTCAGTGGCCCTTTGGACTGTAATCCACCAGGCTCCTCTGTCAATGGGGTTCTCCAGACAGAAATACTGCAGTGGGTTGTCATGCCCTCCTCCAGGTGATCTTCCCAACCCAGGGATCAAGTTCACATCTCTTTTGTCTCCTGCATTAGCAGCATGTTCTTTACCACTAGTGCCACCTGGGAATCCCCAGTTACTGATGCACATGTAGATTACAGTTATTATAATTAATGAGGGTGCCATGAAATAGAGTAGATAGTTATTGATATAGGTGTAGATTATTGCTATTACTATCATTAATTTTATTAACTTATTTAAATTATACAAAGACAGAGAAAAGTTGTAAAGTCCCTCTATAATCAGAATCATGTATTAAGTGTGAAGTACTTTGTAATTTATGCTGTACTTCGTTTTACAAAGAAATCTAGAAGGGAGCATCAAACCTGCTCAGTAAGGAATAAGGTGGCTTCTCCTCAGGAAAACACATTTGTCTTTTCAAGAAATATACAAAACAAAACTATAAGAGTAGGATCAAAAACCTGTGTTTTCCTTTCTTTCTCAATACCTTCAGCCCCTGTCGACTGACATTAACAAAATGTCTTACCAGTGATCAATAGCTACTAATTATTAGGATTCTGTTATTATGATGTTTCCTCTTCTCCTGTTCTCAGTGTTTAGTAATAAGGCAACAGGCTTTGTGTCAGAGATGTGGAATTGTAATGATACTGTATTGTAATGAAAAGAGTGAAGGAAGGACATCATAAGGCTCTCCATTTTCTTCCGGTGAAAGCACTCACTAGCACTCCAAGAACACAGCTGAAATAGAAAATACCCAGATCATTGGCAGTGATGAAGCACACATTCATGGAAATGAAGAGGCAGATGCTATAATATATTGCCTAGCTAGATGAGCATTAAATAAGTGGGATCCCTCTACTATTGAGAATATAGTAGTTTCAAAGTGAAAGGTCCTCAATAGATTTTTAAAATGTATATTATATCTACATAACTTGCTTCTATTATGGAAAGAAGAAAAAAGATTAAGCATCAAATAGGACATATAATTATTGATTTGTTTGTATGTGCTCAATGTGTCTGACTCAGTGGCCCTTTGGACTGTAATCCACCAGGCTCCTCTGTCAATGGGGTTCTCCAGACAGAAATACTGCAGTGGGTTGTCATGCCCTCCTCCAGGTGATCTTCCCAACCCAGGGATCAAGTTCACATCTCTTTTGTCTCCTGCATTAGCAGCATGTTCTTTACCACTAGTGCCACCTGGGAATCCCCAGTTACTGATGCACATGTAGATTACAGTTATTATAATTAATGAGGGTGCCATGAAATAGAGTAGATAGTTATTGATATAGGTGTAGATTATTGCTATTACTATCATTAATTTTATTAACTTATTTAAATTATACAAAGACAGAGAAAAGTTGTAAAGTCCCTCTATAATCAGAAGTAAACTTTGTTAAACAAATACAGGTTTAATACTCTTCCATTGACCTTGCAAAACTCCAAGGTACTGATGAAATTATATGCGTGCAATACTTTAACATTCTCATTGGGAAAGGATCATCATGTAATTTTCTTTGGTGTTTGGTATATGACACTACAGATATGAGAGAATGGACTCATAATGGACACTATAGCCCCAAACTTTCTTTATATATCAAAACAAAGGTACTAAATTTTATTCCAAGCTGAAGACAGAACACTATAGGCAACATAAGAGTGGTTCTAACCATTTGGAGAAAGCATAGTACACTTCTAGTGGTTGCTGGAAAAGTAAGCAGGCAGAATTTAAAGAGAAGACTTAAACCTCTTAACAACACTTACTATTATTCCCCTTTTACAGATGAAGAAATAGAGGATTCAGGGTGCTAACATGTGGTTCTGGAACCTAGGTTTTTCACTAAGCCCAGTGTTCCTAATACCCATTTCCTTCTATTATGTGTTTCATTACATATGTCTATTAACCAATAAGTCTAAACTGTGAAGAAAAATCTCACTCTAATTTTTGTTTCTTACAAGCTAACATAAATATTTAGATCAATTTTTATTGGTTTGCTAATCTATGTTAATAATTTTGATTTCAGCATAATTATGGTGAAAGTTGAAGAAATTAAAGCTACCCCCTTAATTCCCTTTGCTCTGCATCTTTGATAATTTTCTGTTAGTACCACCATTTGGACTGTAATCCACCAGGCTCCTCTGTCAATGGGGTTCTCCAGACAGAAATACTGCAGTGGGTTGTCATGCCCTCCTCCAGGTGATCTTCCCAACCCAGGGATCAAGTTCACATCTCTTTTGTCTCCTGCATTAGCAGCATGTTCTTTACCACTAGTGCCACCTGGGAATCCCCAGTTACTGATGCACATGTAGATTACAGTTATTATAATTAATGAGGGTGCCATGAAATAGAGTAGATAGTTATTGATATAGGTGTAGATTATTGCTATTACTATCATTAATTTTATTAACTTATTTAAATTATACAAAGACAGAGAAAAGTTGTAAAGTCCCTCTATAATCAGAAGTAAACTTTGTTAAACAAATACAGGTTTAATACTCTTCCATTGACCTTGCAAAACTCCAAGGTACTGATGAAATTATATGCGTGCAATACTTTAACATTCTCATTGGGAAAGGATCATCATGTAATTTTCTTTGGTGTTTGGTATATGACACTACAGATATGAGAGAATGGACTCATAATGGACACTATAGCCCCAAACTTTCTTTATATATCAAAACAAAGGTACTAAATTTTATTCCAAGCTGAAGACAGAACACTATAGGCAACATAAGAGTGGTTCTAACCATTTGGAGAAAGCATAGTACACTTCTAGTGGTTGCTGGAAAAGTAAGCAGGCAGAATTTAAAGAGAAGACTTAAACCTCTTAACAACACTTACTATTATTCCCCTTTTACAGATGAAGAAATAGAGGATTCAGGGTGCTAACATGTGGTTCTGGAACCTAGGTTTTTCACTAAGCCCAGTGTTCCTAATACCCATTTCCTTCTATTATGTGTTTCATTACATATGTCTATTAACCAATAAGTCTAAACTGTGAAGAAAAATCTCACTCTAATTTTTGTTTCTTACAAGCTAACATAAATATTTAGATCAATTTTTATTGGTTTGCTAATCTATGTTAATAATTTTGATTTCAGCATAATTATGGTGAAAGTTGAAGAAATTAAAGCTACCCCCTTAATTCCCCTTTGCTCTGCATCTTTGATAATTTTCTGTTAGTAAATATCTAGCTCGTATGACTTATGGACCCAAATGAACACACATTTACAGCAAACAGCTTCGTTTTGGCTTTTTCCCTATTGAGAATATGAAAAGTCATGCTAATCATTTTCAGTCTATTGAAAATTGTTTCAATATAAGGATATATACGTTAACCATCAATATTGGTATTTTCCTAGTTGTACTTTTAATCTCTTCTACTCTGAGGCACTTCCATAATCTTTGAACCTGTATTTATAGAACAATATAACTGCCCTATAAATATATACACACATTCATGTATAATGTATAAATATATGAGCGCACATGTGTATGCATGCACTTAATAATCCTATTGCATATGGAGGTATCATAGCCAAATTTTAGTTGTCCATTATAGAAAATTCCCTTTATGTTAGTAGAAATAAAAACAAATGTGGTCTACATATGAAGCTTACCAAAGAGAATTTTTATTTAAACATTTTGACTAATATAATATTAATGCTATGGCTTAAATAATTTTATTTCAGGTTAAATGACAATGATAATAATATTGCTTTAAAGCTTTAAAAGCGTCTCACATTTAATAGTATTTTATTTACGCCAATCTGACTACATAATGCAGTGAAATGCCATATTATTTTGACACTAATAGGAAATATTTGTGTAGTCTTAAAATGCTCATTAACTTCTTAAAATAGTAAAATTAGGAACAACTTACATCCAAAAAACAGCAATGGTAAAGAGAGAGCAACAAAAAAGAATCTCGTGGAATACAGCTGACTCATTTTTCTTGCATTTTTCTAATAGCTGTGCTCAAAAAGGCCCTTTATTCTAATGTTAGTGCAGATGACTTTCTGCCCATTTTCTATCTTTCTCCCTACACTGCACAACAAAATGCAGTGATGATAGCTCTCAGCATTTGACACTGGTGGGAGAGATGAGCAGGACTGGTGACTTGACAAATCAGATACATTAGGGCTTTGCTGGTGAGATCCAAGGCAGAAACGCTCTTCTGCCTGTATAACCAAGATCCTTTACTTTTGTCCAAAAAAGGGCAACATTTTTCAGAATACTGTATTGAAATTGAGCCTAATTGCCAATACATCACATTATTATTTGGCAATATCCTTGTCGAGCTTTGTAGCATTAGCCAACTATTGATGTATGTCATTTTATAAAGAAAAAATATAAATTTTATTAGCTTTTCAAAATGGGAGTTACTGTGGGCATAAAAATTGATTTAAAAATGCTACTTCTTGGAACCAGAAGTTGCTTGTTGACCAGAATATTTAGGCTCCACTGCACTCTTACTACCAAAGCTATTGATATTGTTTGTGCTTTTATATGTTACAGCAATTTTTAAGATTGTCAAGAATTGAAAAATGATATTTTTTCAAATGCAGGACTCTTTCAGAGATATTGATGTTCTTTTAACTGATCTGTGACTACGTTTTGAAAAGAAATTGGTTTCTCTTAAATTCCATTTTTAATGGTTAAGGCAGCCACACAGGACTTCAAACAGTTCCAAGGTTTTGAACATTAGCTATATATCTGCTGATAGAATTTTGTACTTCAGTTAACTGTGTTTAAGCCAGCATGAGAGCAGCATAAAAGAGAGATAGGGATGGTGGAAAAGCACATTTGAGTGGACTGTTTAAATGGTAGAATGTTTACTATAAAGTCTGTCTTCTTTTATCACAGTTCTGAGATTCCTTGATTGTCATTCTGTCATTTTGTATCATTCTGTCTCTGAAAGAAACCCCAATTCTAAGGTTTCATTCAAGAAATATCCTATTTTCTATCTAACCCTTAATAACCTTAGTGTTTTTCCCTGCACTAATCTTGTCCATACACTAAATTATTTGAGAGTGATTCTTGTGAATGATTTACAGATTAAGGCATGATTTATGTGCATATTCCATATTAATATATTTCCTTAAACCTATGCCAGATATATTTGATATTATGAGGTGTTATATGGGGCATGTTGTATGGGATTTATTTTTTTCTCTCCTTAATTTTAGATTTGAGCCTGTGTTCTTTGTAAGACTATAAGGCATCTTGGCAAATTGTGAAATATGGTTTTTAGAATAAAATCTTTCTAAAAGGCTATTCTGTATAAAATTACTATATGCAGAAGATGGATTTTTAATAACCAAAGTAATAAGCTTCAGTTGAATTCAAGTTTAAAGTCTATTGAAGATCCGATAAATGTAATTAAGAGCCCAATTTCTAAACATATAAATGTCATAGTCAGTATATCAGCAAGTGTTCGAGTGATTCTCTAATCATTGACATGTCCTAAACTACTTTTAGTATATTTGAGGATTTGATCATTAATACTATATCATAAAAATGCTTCCTTTTATTTCTGCCATGTGTAACACTTAAGAGAAGGACAAAGAAGATCAAGTTTAAGATATGTTTTATCCAAAGGAACTGTTCAGATTCTGACCAAATTACATTTTTTTTTGGTTCACTCACAGTGAAAATAAAATTGAAATGTCTCTCGATTTGAATGGGTATTTAGAGTTTTAACCTGACTTTGAGTTGACTGTGATTAAGATTTTGTCAAAAGCATTTATTAAGTAAAGAATTCTCCATAAATCTAAGTTGTTCAAGTTGTAGGCCATGTAGACACTGCATCATATTCTAAGAGTTATTACAACTACAGGGAATTTTGAATGCAAGTTGTTATACACCACAAAGTACCAGTGGCTTGTAGGGTTTTGTGATTTTTTCTGTGGTTTATTTTTCAGAGAGAGAGAGAGAGAGAGAGGTAATGTTGGCATTCACCTAGAGAGTGAATTCATGTTATAAGCTGCAACAATTTTAGTTCAGTTGCTCAGTCACGTCCAACTCTTTGCAACCTCATGGACTGCAGCACGCAAGGCTTCCCTGTACTTCATCATCTCCCAGAGCATACTTAAAACTCATGTCCATTGACTCAGTGATGCCATTCAACAGTCTCATCCTCTGCCGTCCCCTTCTTCTTCTTCTAGTTTTTCCAACATCAGGGTATTTTCAAAGGAGTTGTCTCTTTGCATTAGATGGCCAAAGTACTAGAGCTTCAGCTTCAGTATCATTCCTTCCAATGAATGAATATTCAGGGTTAATTTCCTTTAGGACTGACTGGCTTTGATCTCCTTGCAGTCCAAGGGACTCTCAAGAGTCTTCTCTAAGCAAGGGTCTGATCAAAATCAGCTTTGGCAAATTGTGAAATATGGTTTTAGAATAAAATCTTTCTAAAAGGCTATCTGTATAAAATTACTATATGCAGAAGATGGATTTTTAATAACCAAAGTAATAAGCTTCAGTTGAATTCAAGTTTAAAGTCTATTGAAGATCCGATAAATGTAATTAAGAGCCCAATTTCTAAACATATAAATGTCATAGTCAGTATATCAGCAAGTGTTCGAGTGATTCTCTAATCATTGACATGTCCTAAACTACTTTTAGTATATTTGAGGATTTGATCATTAATACTATATCATAAAAATGCTTCCTTTTATTTCTGCCATGTGTAACACTTAAGAGAAGGACAAAGAAGATCAAGTTTAAGATATGTTTTATCCAAAGGAACTGTTCAGATTCTGACCAAATTACATTTTTTTTTGGTTCACTCACAGTGAAAATAAAATTGAAATGTCTCTCGATTTGAATGGGTATTTAGAGTTTTAACCTGACTTTGAGTTGACTGTGATTAAGATTTTGTCAAAAGCATTTATTAAGTAAAGAATTCTCCATAAATCTAAGTTGTTCAAGTTGTAGGCCATGTAGACACTGCATCATATTCTAAGAGTTATTACAACTACAGGGAATTTTGAATGCAAGTTGTTATACACCACAAAGTACCAGTGGCTTGTAGGGTTTTGTGATTTTTTCTGTGGTTTATTTTTCAGAGAGAGAGAGAGAGAGAGAGGTAATGTTGGCATTCACCTAGAGAGTGAATTCATGTTATAAGCTGCAACAATTTTAGTTCAGTTGCTCAGTCACGTCCAACTCTTTGCAACCTCATGGACTGCAGCACGCAAGGCTTCCCTGTACTTCATCATCTCCCAGAGCATACTTAAAACTCATGTCCATTGACTCAGTGATGCCATTCAACAGTCTCATCCTCTGCCGTCCCCTTCTTCTTCTTCTAGTTTTTCCAACATCAGGGTATTTTCAAAGGAGTTGTCTCTTTGCATTAGATGGCCAAAGTACTAGAGCTTCAGCTTCAGTATCATTCCTTCCAATGAATGAATATTCAGGGTTAATTTCCTTTAGGACTGACTGGCTTTGATCTCCTTGCAGTCCAAGGGACTCTCAAGAGTCTTCTCCAACACTACAGTTCAAAGGCATCTTTTCTTCATCACTCAGCTTTCTTTATGGTCCAACTCTCACATCCATACATGACTACTGGGAAAACTCTAGCTTTGACTATAGGGACTTTTGCAGCAAAGTGATGTCTCTGCTTTTTAAAACATTGTCTAGGTTTTGTCATAACTTTTCTTCCAAGGAACAAGTGTTTTCTGTTTCGTTTTTTATTTTTTAATTACTTTTCTTTCTTTTCCCCATCATGCCTCTTTTTAAATTTATATTTACTTTCATCCCTCTGTTGTTTGGCATGTGTGCTCCTCCCATCGCAGTGGCCTCTCTCACTTCAGAGCACCGCCTTGGGCGCATGTGCTCCAGAGTGCTGGCTCCTAATTGGACACACCAGTCCAGCGGTTCCACAGCACGTGAGATCTTTCCTGGCCAGGTGCCCCTTGAACTGCAAGGTGGACTCTTTAACCACTGGACCATCTGGGAAGTCCAAGCAAGTGGTTTTAATTTCTTGGCTACAGTCACCATCTGCAGTGATTTTGGAGCTGAAGAAAATAAAGTCTGTCACTGTTTCCACTGTTTGTGCATCTATTTGCCATGAATTGATGGGACTAGATGCTATGATCTTCATTTTTTAAATGTTGAGTTTTAGGCCAGCTTTTTTCACTGCCCTCTTTCACCTTCATCAAGAGTCCCTTTAGTTCCTCTTCACATTCTGCCACAACGGTGGTGTCATCTGCATACCTGAGGTTATTGATATTTCTACCAGCAATCTTGATTGCAGCTTCTGCTTCATCCAGAACAGCT
Organism: Tragulus kanchil; assembly: GCA_022376925.1. Lineage (NCBI taxonomy): Eukaryota > Metazoa > Chordata > Mammalia > Artiodactyla > Tragulidae > Tragulus > Tragulus kanchil. The sequence continues at coordinate 234,163,580 of JAIOJX010000004.1, read as the reverse complement.
TTTCACATGATGCGCTCTGCATATAAATTAGATAAACAAGGTGACAATATACAACCTTGATATAGTCCTTTCCCAATTTGGAACCAGTCTGTTGTTCCCTGTTCAATTCTAAATGTTTCTGATTGTCCAGCATACAGGTTTCTAGGAAGCAGGTAAAGTGACTTGGTATTTCCATCTCTTTCAGAATTTTCCAGTTTGTTGTGATCCACATAGCCAAAGGTTTTAGCCTAGTCAATGAAGCAGATGTAGGTGTTTTTTCTGGAATTCCTTTGCTCTTTCTATGATCCAGCAGATGTTGGTAATTTGATCTCTGGTTCCTCTGCCTTTTCTAAATTCAGCTTGTGATTGCGTCCAAGGACTCTAAACCCAATCAAAATTTTACATGACCTATTTTGGGAAAACTCTAGCTTTGACTATAGGGACTTTTGCAGCAAAGTGATGTCTCTGCTTTTTAAAACATTGTCTAGGTTTTGTCATAACTTTTCTTCCAAGGAACAAGTGTTTTCTGTTTCGTTTTTTATTTTTTAATTACTTTTCTTTCTTTTCCCCATCATGCCTCTTTTTAAATTTATATTTACTTTCATCCCTCTGTTGTTTGGCATGTGTGCTCCTCCCATCGCAGTGGCCTCTCTCACTTCAGAGCACCGCCTTGGGCGCATGTGCTCCAGAGTGCTGGCTCCTAATTGGACACACCAGTCCAGCGGTTCCACAGCACGTGAGATCTTTCCTGGCCAGGTGCCCCTTGAACTGCAAGGTGGACTCTTTAACCACTGGACCATCTGGGAAGTCCAAGCAAGTGGTTTTTAATTTCTTGGCTACAGTCACCATCTGCAGTGATTTTGGAGCTGAAGAAAATAAAGTCTGTCACTGTTTCCACTGTTTGTGCATCTATTTGCCATGAATTGATGGGACTAGATGCTATGATCTTCATTTTTTAAATGTTGAGTTTTAGGCCAGCTTTTTTCACTGCCCTCTTTCACCTTCATCAAGAGTCCCTTTAGTTCCTCTTCACATTCTGCCACAACGGTGGTGTCATCTGCATACCTGAGGTTATTGATATTTCTACCAGCAATCTTGATTGCAGCTTCTGCTTCATCCAGAACAGCTTTTCACATGATGCGCTCTGCATATAAATTAGATAAACAAGGTGACAATATACAACCTTGATATAGTCCTTTCCCAATTTGGAACCAGTCTGTTGTTCCCTGTTCAATTCTAAATGTTTCTGATTGTCCAGCATACAGGTTTCTAGGAAGCAGGTAAAGTGACTTGGTATTTCCATCTCTTTCAGAATTTTCCAGTTTGTTGTGATCCACATAGCCAAAGGTTTTAGCCTAGTCAATGAAGCAGATGTAGGTGTTTTTTCTGGAATTCCTTTGCTCTTTCTATGATCCAGCAGATGTTGGTAATTTGATCTCTGGTTCCTCTGCCTTTTCTAAATTCAGCTTGTGCATCTTGAAGTTCTCAGTTCATGTGCTATGGAAGCCTAGTTTGGAGGATTTGTTTTGCTAATGTGTGAAATGGGTGAAATGGTTCGGCTCTTTCTATTTGATGAGAGTATAAATTTATTAATATTCCCTGGTAGCTCAGCTGGTAAAGAACGTACTTGCAATGACAGAAACCCTGGTTTGATTCCTGGGAGAGGGTACCTACTCCTGCATACGTGGGTATTATTAGTCTTGCTACCTATGAATTAAGTTAAACATTAAAGTCTTTCAAAGGGTGTTTTCATCAAGGCTACATGAATAATCCCATGTTTTACAACCAAACAAAACAGTTAACTTTAAAAAGAAGCTATGGCTTTATTGGCAATTACTTTGCTAGCAGGATTGTAGTCATATATGTGCTAAGTATGAGCAAATTTTTTCTATCACTCTTTCCTCATATTTGCCTCTTCATACATACAAAATGACCTCCATCCCTGGTTTAGCATGTCCTACCACAATTTCCTTACAAATTAGAATCAAAATGAACCTTTCTCCTCCCTTACTACTACACATTATTACACTAACATGATTATATAGATTCCTTGAGACCTAAGTGGTCTTTTTTTTTAACTATTATTATTCACAAACTACCGTAAGACAACTATGTGAACTAAAATGGCTTTGCCCATTCTTCTCTGCTTAAATTTCTAAATATTACTATCCATTCCTCTGTATGTATTCTGACTTTCCTGTTCCCTGTGGTTCATTTTCTAAGACTACAATGTCACCTTTATCCTCTTCTAGTCTCCTTTAAAAATTCACAGTAAGGTTGTTACTGCATTCCTTGATATAGGAAGCTGAAAAACTGGTTGAGCTGCAAAAGTATTGATATGAATTTATATAGTTTATATATTTATATGTGTTTATATTGACATTATGTACACACAAACACACACACTCATTGAAAAAAAAAAACAAAAACATGGATTTCTTTTGCTCCTTGATACTTCTCCTCGGTTCAAGTCTTTGGGTTTGAGATGGAGAACTTGTAATAGGATATTTTAACATACCTGTAAGGTTAAAGAAGGCTTTCCAGATGACGAAGTGGTAAAGAATCCACCTGCTGATGCAGGAGATGCTAGTTCCATCCCTGGGTGGGGAAGATCCTCTGGAGAAGGAAATGCCAACCCACTCCAATATTCTTGCTTGGAAAATCCCTGAAGAGCAACAGTCAAGGGGGTAGCAAAGAGTTGAATATGACTTAGCAACTGAACAACAAAAAAAGTTAAAGAAATCTTCTTTTAAAAAATCTTAATTTAGGTATAATAAATCCTACAATTTAATAAAATTCTTTTTTGAGCAAATTTTTTATTATATAAATGAAATGAAGATGAATATTTTTAATTTTTAATGATAAAAGATTCAATTAACAAAGATAGACATCATAAACCATTAGAAAAGTGAAAGTGAAATCACTCAGTCATGACCAACTCTGTGACCCATGGACAAGCCATGGAATTCTCCAGGCAAGAATACTGGAGTGGGTAGCCTTCCCTTCTCCAGGGGACCTTCCCAACCCAGGAATCAAGCTGAGATCCCTACATTTCATGGGGATTCTTTACCAGCTGAGCTACAAGGAAATCCAAACCATTAGAAATTTAACAAAGAAACAAAGATACATAAAACAAAAACCAGAATAAATATAATGGAAAAGAGAAAAATATATAATCATAGACATATTAACCTTTCTCTGAGCACATTTTATTAAGTGCAGGAAAAATAAGACTAGGAGGATCTTGAATGATGTCACTAATAATTTAATGATAATAGATTTCTATTTATATTAATTTATATTCATCTTATTCACAAATGTATTTAAATTTTTATGTCTCATATGATGTTATTGAATGTCCATAGGACATTTAGAAAAATCTAACAAAAAGATAAACATTATTAAACTTCTAAAAAGTAGGATTCATCTCTTTAATTCAGGTGTACATATACACATATATTGTTTTTCAAATTATTTTCCATTATAGGTCTTTACAAGATATTGGACTATGTGAGAACTACTTTTGTCTAATTCGTTTCACAATTGACTGAAAAAAGGATCCATCTTTGGTTCAAGTCTTTGGGTTTGAGATGGAGAACTTGTAATAGGATATTTTAACATACCTGTAAGGTTAAAGAAGGCTTTCCAGATGACGAAGTGGTAAAGAATCCACCTGCTGATGCAGGAGATGCTAGTTCCATCCCTGGGTGGGGAAGATCCTCTGGAGAAGGAAATGCCAACCCACTCCAATATTCTTGCTTGGAAAATCCCTGAAGAGCAACAGTCAAGGGGGTAGCAAAGAGTTGAATATGACTTAGCAACTGAACAACAAAAAAAGTTAAAGAAATCTTCTTTTAAAAAATCTTAATTTAGGTATAATAAATCCTACAATTTAATAAAATTCTTTTTTGAGCAAATTTTTTATTATATAAATGAAATGAAGATGAATATTTTTAATTTTTAATGATAAAAGATTCAATTAACAAAGATAGACATCATAAACCATTAGAAAAGTGAAAGTGAAATCACTCAGTCATGACCAACTCTGTGACCCATGGACAAGCCATGGAATTCTCCAGGCAAGAATACTGGAGTGGGTAGCCTTCCCTTCTCCAGGGGACCTTCCCAACCCAGGAATCAAGCTGAGATCCCTACATTTCATGGGGATTCTTTACCAGCTGAGCTACAAGGAAATCCAAACCATTAGAAATTTAACAAAGAAACAAAGATACATAAAACAAAAACCAGAATAAATATAATGGAAAAGAGAAAAATATATAATCATAGACATATTAACCTTTCTCTGAGCACATTTTATTAAGTGCAGGAAAAATAAGACTAGGAGGATCTTGAATGATGTCACTAATAATTTAATGATAATAGATTTCTATTTATATTAATTTATATTCATCTTATTCACAAATGTATTTAAATTTTTATGTCTCATATGATGTTATTGAATGTCCATAGGACATTTAGAAAAATCTAACAAAAAGATAAACATTATTAAACTTCTAAAAAGTAGGATTCATCTCTTTAATTCAGGTGTACATATACACATATATTGTTTTTCAAATTATTTTCCATTATAGGTCTTTACAAGATATTGGACTATGTGAGAATTTCTTACTTTTGTCTAATTCGTTTCACAATTTAATGAAATTCTACATTTACTTCCCAATTTTAGATAGTAATTACATAATAGATTATGAAGTTTTGAAATATGAAGAAAGAAATAATTTTGTCTCCCTCTTGACTGCTATAAATAAATTTTATTGAACTGTAGTATCTACTAGGTGCAATATTTTGAAAAAAGATTACTGTTCTCTTATATAAACTTTTTTGCAATAACTTTAATAACTCTCTAAACTAGAGAGGTCTGAAAATTGTTCTGGGTGGGAAAAAACTGGAATTTTTCTGAAGAAGTAATTTCAACAAAAGATTTGACTTCAGCCTTCTATCAGGATTACTGTACAGAGTCATAAATGGGTTTTGGCAAAATCAATCAATTTTTTGCCTTTTCCCAGTTGTATTTGCAATCTTTGTAATACTCTTTTCTTCTTTCTTACCTGAAGCTTTACTGCTTTTAACTGTTTTACTTTACTAGCTCTTCTTTTTATAATCAGTTTCTGATGAGCTCAGTTCCTTGCAGTATTCTCTAAACATATACATTTGAAAATTCATTTTTATACTAACATAAATATTTAGTCATTGTCTGTTTTGTGTAAAATACTTAGGCAATCTATCATATTCTGTCATAACCCAGACTTATGTTTCTTTATATGTATGACTCACAAATCATATGCTCTAATCATTCAGTGTGTTCCCAATTAATTATAAGTCTATGTGAAATGAGAAAATTAAATTCATAGAGTATTAGATCAAAATCCTTTCAGGTGGCTTTCATAAGTGAAAGGAGTCAAAATAAGACTACGAGGATCTTGAATGATGTCACTAATAATTTAATGATAATAGATTTCTATTTATATTAATTTATATTCATCTTATTCACAAATGTATTTAAATTTTTATGTCTCATATGATGTTATTGAATGTCCATAGGACATTTAGAAAAATCTAACAAAAAGATAAACATTATTAAACTTCTAAAAAGTAGGATTCATCTCTTTAATTCAGGTGTACATATACACATATATTGTTTTTCAAATTATTTTCCATTATAGGTCTTTACAAGATATTGGACTATGTGAGAATTTCTTACTTTTGTCTAATTCGTTTCACAATTTAATGAAATTCTACATTTACTTCCCAATTTTAGATAGTAATTACATAATAGATTATGAAGTTTTGAAATATGAAGAAAGAAATAATTTTGTCTCCCTCTTGACTGCTATAAATAAATTTTATTGAACTGTAGTATCTACTAGGTGCAATATTTTGAAAAAAGATTACTGTTCTCTTATATAAACTTTTTTGCAATAACTTTAATAACTCTCTAAACTAGAGAGGTCTGAAAATTGTTCTGGGTGGGAAAAAACTGGAATTTTTCTGAAGAAGTAATTTCAACAAAAGATTTGACTTCAGCCTTCTATCAGCATTACTGTACAGAGTCATAAATGGGTTTTTGGCAAAAATCAATCAATTTTTTTTTTCCTTTTCCCAGTTGTATTTGCAATCTTTGTAATACTCTTTTCTTCTTTCTTACCTGAAGCTTTACTGCTTTTAACTGTTTTACTTTACTAGCTCTTCTTTTTATAATCAGTTTCTGATGAGCTCAGTTCCTTGCAGTATTCTCTAAACATATACATTTGAAAATTCATTTTTATACTAACATAAATATTTAGTCATTGTCTGTTTTGTGTAAAATACTTAGGCAATCTATCATATTCTGTCATAACCCAGACTTATGTTTCTTTATATGTATGACTCACAAATCATATGCTCTAATCATTCAGTGTGTTCCCAATTAATTATAAGTCTATGTGAAATGAGAAAATTAAATTCATAGAGTATTAGATCAAAATCCTTTCAGGTGGCTTCTATTCATAAAGTGGAAAGGGATTAGTCCAATGAATATATATTCTTTGAATATATAATTTTCAAAATTGCTCAAGCAATATAATGATTAAAAGTGAAAGTTCTGGGACATGACTTGATGGCATAATAATTGTAGCTACTTCAAAGTTATGTTTATTTGTTTTTGTTTTTCAGAAATAAATGAGATAGCTCTTGTAAATTGTGTGATATAGTAAGCACTCTGTAAAGCTTAGGTCTTATAGCTATTGTCACAGTTCCCACTGTAAGTTTTACCAAAAAATTCATCTCTCTTCCTCTCTGCACTGTACATACTCTAATGTGGTTAAAAAAAATAACAAACTCTCAATTGCATGTGCTGTCTATAAATATCCCATTCAAATTATATAATTGTACAAATAATTAAATTTTTTAGAGTCAAGCATTTATTAATTAAAAATATGCACAAATGCCCACATTTAAAGTCAGGACAAATGTTTAGTCACAAAATATTTTTGTTTTGTTTCAATTTATATAACCTATATTTTAATTAAATTGGTGTTTTATATATATATATATATATATATATATATATATATATATAAAGTGGTGTGTGTATGCTCTCTCATGTCTGTTTTGTGTCTCTATGGCCTGCCAGGTTCCTCTGTCCACGAGATTTCCCAGGCAAGAATAATGGAGTGGATCCATTTCATTTTCCAAAGGAACTTCCTGACCCAGGGATTGAACCTGCATCTCCTGCAGCGGCAGGAGGATTCTTTATCAATGAGCCACCTTACATCTGCAAAGCTCTACTTCCAAATGAGGTCACACTCATGAATACCAGCGGTAGCATTTTCCCATATATTTGGGAAAATAACTACACTGAACACTTTGTTTCTTGCTCTTTCCTTCTCCCAGTGTTTAACTATTTTTAAAGTCATTGTCTGTTTTTGTGTAAAATACTTAGGCAATCTATCATATTCTGTCATAACCCAGACTTATGTTTCTTTATATGTATGACTCACAAATCATATGCTCTAATCATTCAGTGTGTTCCCAATTAATTATAAGTCTATGTGAAATGAGAAAATTAAATTCATAGAGTATTAGATCAAAATCCTTTCAGGTGGCTTCTATTCATAAAGTGGAAAGGGATTAGTCCAATGAATATATATTCTTTGAATATATAATTTTCAAAATTGCTCAAGCAATATAATGATTAAAAGTGAAAGTTCTGGGACATGACTTGATGGCATAATAATTGTAGCTACTTCAAAGTTATGTTTATTTGTTTTTGTTTTTCAGAAATAAATGAGATAGCTCTTGTAAATTGTGTGATATAGTAAGCACTCTGTAAAGCTTAGGTCTTATAGCTATTGTCACAGTTCCCACTGTAAGTTTTACCAAAAAATTCATCTCTCTTCCTCTCTGCACTGTACATACTCTAATGTGGTTAAAAAAAATAACAAACTCTCAATTGCATGTGCTGTCTATAAATATCCCATTCAAATTATATAATTGTACAAATAATTAAATTTTTTAGAGTCAAGCATTTATTAATTAAAAATATGCACAAATGCCCACATTTAAAGTCAGGACAAATGTTTAGTCACAAAATATTTTTGTTTTGTTTCAATTTATATAACCTATATTTTAATTAAATTGGTGTTTTATATATATATATATATATATATATATATATATATATAAAGGGGTGTGTGCATGCTCAGTCATGTCTGTTTTGTGACTCGATGGCCTGCCAGGTTCCTCTGTCCACGAGATTTCCCAGGCAAGAATAATGGAGTGGATCCATTTCATTTTCCAAAGGAACTTCCTGACCCAGGGATTGAACCTGCATCTCCTGCAGCGGCAGGAGGATTCTTTATCAATGAGCCACCTTACATCTGCAAAGCTCTACTTCCAAATGAGGTCACACTCATGAATACCAGAGGTAGCATTTTCCCATATATTTTTGGGAAAACACAATTCAACTGTAACACTGAACACTTTGTTTCTTGCTCTTTCCTTCTCCCAGTGTTTAACAGTCTTTTCCTGAATGCACATTCTTTTCTACACAGCAAGCAATGGGCCAGCAATATCCATACATTTTATACTAATTATTCTGTGGTCAAATTTAATAAATCTTGTTGTTTTTCAGTTGATAAGTTGTGTCCAACTCTTGCAACTCAATGGATGGCAGCCCACCAGGTTTCCCTGTCCTTCACCATCTCCCTGAGTTTGCTCAAACTCACATCCATTGAGTTGGTGATGCCATCCAGCCATCTCATCCTCTTTCATCACCTTCTCCTGCCTTCAATACTTCCCAGCATCAAGGTCTTTTCCAAGAGTGGGCTCTTCTCATCCGGTGACCAAAGTATTCAAGCTTCAGTTTCAGCATCAGTCATTCTAATAAATATGCAGGGTTGATTTCTTTTAGGATTGACTGGTTTGATTGCTTTGCTATCTATCCAAGGGACTCTCAAGAGTCTTCTTCAGCACCAGAGTTCAAAGGCATCAATTCTTCAGCACTCAGCCTTTTTTGTTATCCAGCTCTCACATCCATACATGACTGCTGGGGAAACCATAGCTTTGACTATACAAACTTTTGTTGGCAAAGCGATGTCTCTGCTTTTTAATATGCTGTCTAGGTTTGTAATAAGTTTTCTTCCAAAGAAAAAGTGTCTCTTAATTTCATGGCTGCAGTCACAGTCTGCAGTGATTTTGGAGTCCAATAAAATAAAATCTGTCACTGTTTTCACTTTTTATTCTATTTGCCATGAAGTGATGGGACCAGATGCCATGATCTTAGTTGTTTGAATGTTAAATTTTAGGCCAACTTTTTCACTCTTCTCTTTCACATTCATCATTTAGCAACCTCTCTACCCCTAAATCTGGGAAAATTCATTCTTTCCTTCTGCAAACATGTAACTGTAAAGTTCTGGAGTCAGTTTTGAAACTGTTAAGAAGCTACCACTACCCAAGTATAATGTCAGACCTCAACTGGATAATCAGTGTTATTTGTCAATAATTCTTAATGTTATATCTGACCCCTCTTCTGTTCTCTATTTTAGTCGTTTAAAAATCTTCAACATTCTCTCCAAGCTCTCTACCAGTATTTGCTCACTGCCAAAAACAAATCCTTTCTTATGGGGGCCTAATTTTTCACTCTAAATAATATTCTGTTTCATTCTCCTTCCTCGTTGTTGTTCAGTTGTTCAGTCATGTCTGACTATTTGCATCCCCATGAAGTACAGTATGCCAGGCTTCCCCGTCCTTTACTATCTCCTTTACTATCTGAATGGAGTTCGTCTCCATTGAGTGTATGATACCATCCAACCACTTCATCCTGTCTTTCCTCTTATTCTTTATTAACTACTGTAATAGATGGCTTGTCTCAAAGTTGTGTATCCTCATCAATCCTCACCCAATCTTGCCAGGTTGACTTTTCTGAACTCAAATATTAGGATGTCATTCTTTGGTTATTGAAATCTTCAGTTGTTCATAATCTTACAATTGTTTCTTGGGAACAAAGTCTAAACTTACATTGTCATCAAGGTCTTAAATATTATGGAGTCTGCCTACCTCTCCACACCCAAATTCCCTCTTTTTAAATATGCTACATGTGTATGTGTTTATATGCCCTCAATGTTATCATCACTTCTCCATTTACCCCACCTCCAGGCATAATATTGTACTTACCTTTTTATGTGTAGTTATTAGCATAAAATCTAGTATACCGTGGCTATTAGCAAATGTAGACTGAGTGATAATTGAGGATAATAAGTCTGATATCTGTGTCATTCAAGGGGCCATTCCAGATTTGCCCCAATTACAGCACTTGAAGGAAATGAGCTCTCACTGTTTTCACTTTTTATTCTATTTGCCAAAACCAGATCTATCTTAGTTTGAATGTTAAATTTTAGGCCAACTTTTTCACTCTTCTCTTTCACATTCATCATTTAGCAACCTCTCTACCCCTAAATCTGGGAAAATTCATTCTTTCCTTCTGCAAACATGTAACTGTAAAGTTCTGGAGTCAGTTTTGAAACTGTTAAGAAGCTACCACTACCCAAGTATAATGTCAGACCTCAACTGGATAATCAGTGTTATTTGTCAATAATTCTTAATGTTATATCTGACCCCTCTTCTGTTCTCTATTTTAGTCGTTTAAAAATCTTCAACATTCTCTCCAAGCTCTCTACCAGTATTTGCTCACTGCCAAAAACAAATCCTTTCTTATGGGGGCCTAATTTTTCACTCTAAATAATATTCTGTTTCATTCTCCTTCCTCGTTGTTGTTCAGTTGTTCAGTCATGTCTGACTATTTGCATCCCCATGAAGTACAGTATGCCAGGCTTCCCTGTCCTTTACTATCTCCTTTACTATCTGAATGGAGTTCGTCTCCATTGAGTGTATGATACCATCCAACCACTTCATCCTGTCTTTCCTCTTATTCTTTATTAACTACTGTAATAGATGGCTTGTCTCAAAGTTGTGTATCCTCATCAATCCTCACCCAATCTTGCCAGGTTGACTTTTCTGAACTCAAATATTAGGATGTCATTCTTTGGTTATTGAAATCTTCAGTTGTTCATAATCTTACAATTGTTTCTTGGGAACAAAGTCTAAACTTACATTGTCATCAAGGTCTTAAATATTATGGAGTCTGCCTACCTCTCCACACCCAAATTCCCTCTTTTTAAATATGCTACATGTGTATGTGTTTATATGCCCTCAATGTTATCATCACTTCTCCATTTACCCCACCTCCAGGCATAATATTGTACTTACCTTTTTATGTGTAGTTATTAGCATAAAATCTAGTATACCGTGGCTATTAGCAAATGTAGACTGAGTGATAATTGAGGATAATAAGTCTGATATCTGTGTCATTCAAGGGGCCATTCCAGATTTGCCCCAATTACAGCACTTGAAGGAAATGAGCTCTCTTCTAGAATTCAGGTTCTGATGTTGTGATGTTGATTCCATTGTGCCCTTGGCCCTCATCCATTTCTTTTCCTCCTCACAATTTTTACATAGATTGCTCATCCATTACTGCTGCTAGGGTGCGGATAGAAAGTTTCAACTGAAACTCGAGATGCATCTTGCCATAGATCATCATTATAAATTCTTATGTGTGGCAGTACAAATAGAACTCAGTCACATTATAGGTTAAATTTGCTTTGTAAGTAAAAAGGGACATTTGGCCTATAAAATGAACAATCATTTCTTACTCTGAATTCTGCTGCAAATAGCTACTACTTCTACTGATTAAATTAGGGAAATGTCAGTTTGGGAAAAGTGGCTTGAATTAATAAGCAGTTCTCCCCATCTGGTTCAAAGAGAAAAAGCCCTATAACAAGTACACTTGTAGCAGGACATGTAATCTGCTATTGAGCAGTCAACCATTAAGGTACATAGTTAGAAAAATCAGAAAAGCACCACGGTTAAGATTATAGATCTTCAACATGGGCTAAATTTATTTTGGCTCAAAAAAGTGAGTAATGGCTGTTTTAAAACATCTACAGTTAGGGAAATCTTGTTACAACTCTAAAAAATGAGATTTTTCTGACAACTCATATATTGTCTAAATCAATAAAAAGTAGCTAATATGTGCCTAGCTTTTTATAAAGGAGACTCTTGGGTTTGAAATTATTCTTATGAGAATAGGATTAACTCGCTACATTTTGCTGAACAAGTGCAATATTGTAAACACTATGTTCGTGAGGGAAATAATGAAAAGCAAGAACCTATTTTTCTGTACAGTTTATCAACTGATGCATATGATTTCCTAGTCTGAGAATTTGTCTAATGCTAATTACAATGCATTCTTAGAATCTCCAGGTTTATTTCTCACAATGTCAATATAGTTCAAGGTCTTGATTCTTAAAATTAATTTAGATGCATGGAAACAAATTATTCAGTTTACCTTTTTCTGTCTCTCTTCTCAATAGCTAAATGAGATAATAAGGTTCTGATATCTGTGTCATTCAAGGGGCCATTCCAGATTTGCCCCAATTACAGCACTTGAAGGAAATGAGCTCTCTTCTAGAATTCAGGTTCTGATGTTGTGATGTTGATTCCATTGTGCCCTTGGCCCTCATCCATTTCTTTTCCTCCTCACAATTTTTACATAGATTGCTCATCCATTACTGCTGCTAGGGTGCGGATAGAAAGTTTCAACTGAAACTCGAGATGCATCTTGCCATAGATCATCATTATAAATTCTTATGTGTGGCAGTACAAATAGAACTCAGTCACATTATAGGTTAAATTTGCTTTGTAAGTAAAAAGGGACATTTGGCCTATAAAATGAACAATCATTTCTTACTCTGAATTCTGCTGCAAATAGCTACTACTTCTACTGATTAAATTAGGGAAATGTCAGTTTGGGAAAAGTGGCTTGAATTAATAAGCAGTTCTCCCCATCTGGTTCAAAGAGAAAAAGCCCTATAACAAGTACACTTGTAGCAGGACATGTAATCTGCTATTGAGCAGTCAACCATTAAGGTACATAGTTAGAAAAATCAGAAAAGCACCACGGTTAAGATTATAGATCTTCAACATGGGCTAAATTTATTTTGGCTCAAAAAAGTGAGTAATGGCTGTTTTAAAACATCTACAGTTAGGAAATCTTGTTACAACTCTAAAAATGAGATTTTTCTGACAACTCATATATTGTCTAAATCAATAAAAAGTAGCTAATATGTGCCTAGCTTTTTATAAAGGAGACTCTTGGGTTTGAAATTATTCTTATGAGAATAGGATTAACTCGCTACATTTTGCTGAACAAGTGCAATATTGTAAACACTATGTTCGTGAGGGAAATAATGAAAAGCAAGAACCTATTTTTCTGTACAGTTTATCAACTGATGCATATGATTTCCTAGTCTGAGAATTTGTCTAATGCTAATTACAATGCATTCTTAGAATCTCCAGGTTTATTTCTCACAATGTCAATATAGTTCAAGGTCTTGATTCTTAAAATTAATTTAGATGCATGGAAACAAATTATTCAGTTTACCTTTTTCTGTCTCTCTTCTCAATAGCTTATTTAAAATTTTCCTTAAATATTTGTAAAAGAAATTTAGAAAACACTTTTGAGCTTACTTGAGCATTCTCTTAAAATGTTTCCTGCTAGAAATATTTTCTTGTTTGATACAGTTAAAAATGCTATTAACTATATAATATGTACAAGTCTGGTTAATATAAAAGTTACTGAACAAAAATGTTTCTCTCTTTGTGTGTTTGTCTCTTACCCTCCCTCTCCCCTCTACTTCTTCCGTTTCTCCTTATTCCTCACAACTTCCATTATTCTGAATTGGTCAAGTCCCACCCAGGTTAAAGCCAACATTCATGTCTATTCATGGGAAGCTGAAGAGAGCCGATGAAAATGACACTTTGTTGACTGGTTTCATCATCAATTCATGAGCATTAATTTAGGCTGGCCCCTTGGTGTGACATCACAGTCTTAAAAATAATAAAATGGTGGTCGTTTGGTCACTAAGTCCTGTCCAATTCTTGCATTTTCATGACAAATTACTCCCATAAATCTCTTATTTTATAACATCTCTGATCTGCTCAAATGTCCCATACCACCCCTGTCTCCTACCATTCAGCTGCCATTCATCTTTTTCCATTGTATTGACACAGAAACTCTCAGAAGAGAACTTTGACAGCACCTCAGTCTACCATCCATATCTCTCAGGAAATAGATCTCATCCCTTTTCACCTAATTTAGAACATAATTCCGGCAATTTGTCATTTGCAAACTGGTGTTTCTAGCAGTGAATGCTCTCCTGAGTTTCAAAAGCTTGTATTCAATGTATTAGGCTTTTTATCTTCAGATCTGACATTTCACTTTATTCTTTTTCCTCTGAACAATCAAGGAGACTCTTGGGTTTGAAATTATTCTTATGAGAATAGGATTAACTCGCTACATTTTGCTGAACAAGTGCAATATTGTAAACACTATGTTCGTGAGGGAAATAATGAAAAGCAAGAACCTATTTTTCTGTACAGTTTATCAACTGATGCATATGATTTCCTAGTCTGAGAATTTGTCTAATGCTAATTACAATGCATTCTTAGAATCTCCAGGTTTATTTCTCACAATGTCAATATAGTTCAAGGTCTTGATTCTTAAAATTAATTTAGATGCATGGAAACAAATTATTCAGTTTACCTTTTTCTGTCTCTCTTCTCAATAGCTTATTTAAAATTTTCCTTAAATATTTGTAAAAGAAATTTAGAAAACACTTTTGAGCTTACTTGAGCATTCTCTTAAAATGTTTCCTGCTAGAAATATTTTCTTGTTTGATACAGTTAAAAATGCTATTAACTATATAATATGTACAAGTCTGGTTAATATAAAAGTTACTGAACAAAAATGTTTCTCTCTTTGTGTGTTTGTCTCTTACCCTCCCTCTCCCCTCTACTTCTTCCGTTTCTCCTTATTCCTCACAACTTCCATTATTCTGAATTGGTCAAGTCCCACCCAGGTTAAAGCCAACATTCATGTCTATTCATGGGAAGCTGAAGAGAGCCGATGAAAATGACACTTTGTTGACTGGTTTCATCATCAATTCATGAGCATTAATTTAGGCTGGCCCCTTGGTGTGACATCACAGTCTTAAAAATAATAAAATGGTGGTCGTTTGGTCACTAAGTCCTGTCCAATTCTTGCATTTTCATGACAAATTACTCCCATAAATCTCTTATTTTATAACATCTCTGATCTGCTCAAATGTCCCATACCACCCCTGTCTCCTACCATTCAGCTGCCATTCATCTTTTTCCATTGTATTGACACAGAAACTCTCAGAAGAGAACTTTGACAGCACCTCAGTCTACCATCCATATCTCTCAGGAAATAGATCTCATCCCTTTTCACCTAATTTAGAACATAATTCCGGCAATTTGTCATTTGCAAACTGGTGTTTCTAGCAGTGAATGCTCTCCTGAGTTTCAAAAGCTTGTATTCAATGTATTAGGCTTTTTATCTTCAGATCTGACATTTCACTTTATTCTTTTTCCTCTGAACAATCTTCTTTGCTTCTTGTTATTGCCTTTACACTTAGAGTTTTGGCCAAAATCTAGGAAAGTCAAGTCATCCTTCATTGTTTCTTCTTTTCCAACAGCACCCTTCAGTTTCATTTCAGTTCTATCTATGAAATTACTTCAGTTTGTTCCCAATCTCTCTATTCTTATTTCAAGTACTTTTTTAAAACTTGAATTTACATCTGAGCTATTACGGTGGCTCCACATCCCATTTCTTTGCTTCTATTTTAGATCTTTAGTATATCTTGCACATCATTGTAAACAGTTATCAATCTAACCACAATTATGAATAGGCATATTTCATGACTAAAATGTTTTATGCTAGTGTATTTAAAAACTTCATTACCTCAAAGGATATACTAGGAAGTAAAATAAATTTATGCAATAGTTCTGTCATTCTGGGGTTTTGTTTAAAATTTAAAATTTTTGTGCACCTGTTTACTTGCTAGTTAGGAATAATAAGAGTAATTTTTAAAGGGTTGTTTTCATAATAAAATGGTGGTCCTTTGGTCACTAAGTCCTGTCCAATTCTTGCAACCCCATGAACTGTAGCCTGCCAGGCTTCTCTGTCCATGGGATTCTCTAGGCAAGAATACTATAGTGGGTAGCCATTCTCTCCCCCAGGAAGTCTTCTCAACCCAGGAATCAAGCCCAGGTGTCCTATATTGCAGACATATTCTTTACCATATGAGCCACCATGCTGTTTAGAGGACAGCAAAAAATACCCCAAGGTCTAAGATAGGGACTTTATTCTGGGAAAATGGGACTACAGTTATATCTTTCCTTTCAAATAAAAGTAAATACTGAGCCCAGTCTAGGTGTTTCTTCGAAAAACAAAAAAATAGAGTAATAAGTTTGGTTTGCTGAGAGTCAAATATTATAGGATTTATTTTTGATATATCCCTGCCTACCAAAATTTCTTGTAATTCTTGTTTCGAAGATAGGCTATATATATGTGAACCCCAGAAAGAGAACCTAGCTATGATAGACCAATTAGGAAAGCAAAAAACAAATAAAATATATAAAATAAGCATTTTAAATATTAATCTCAAATGTGTATATCATTTATTATGCAATAGCATTTCACTGATTCTACTTATATGAATGATTGGAAAAAAAGATTATGTCAGTTTGTTCTAGTTAATATTTGCTCTATCAAAATCTCCTCAAACAGTGATATAAATCTCCTAAGAACACTCACTTCATTTCAGAAAATAAATAGTTTTAATCCTTAAGTTTTTGCATGATTAAAAGTCTATCAGAGGTAAAATTTCCATTAAAAGCTCATGCCAAAGAGTATATATTTTATAAAACAATTTCATTTTGACATCACCCATTTATGTGTTCAAATATGTTTTATGGTCACACTACTTTTTAATGTTATTTGTTTATCAGCTGTGCTGGGTCATCATTGCTGGGAAGGCTTTGTTCTCTAGTTGTGGTGAGCAGGGGCTTCTTTCTAGTTGCTGTGTGCTGACTTCTCATGGTGGTGGCCTCTCTTGCTGCAGAGCAAGGTTCTACAATGAGTGCTCTTCAGTACCTGCAGTGCATGGACTCAGTAGTTGGGACTCCTGGACTCCAGAGCAGAGGTTCAATGGGTTTAGTTGCTTCACAGCATGTGGGATCTTCCCAGATCAGGGATGGAATCCATGTCTCCTACATGGGCAGGCAGATTCTTTATCACTGAGCCACAAGGGAAGCCCAGCCACACTATTTTTTAAAACACAAGAGTTTTGGTCATTCTGGCAAGTGTGTGCATGTTTCTCATTACCATCAAATTTCAGGAAGCATTTTAATCTATCCTGGGAAGTTGCCTGGTAACAATGTTAGAGTCAATTGCATTGCAGGGTGCAATATATACCCATGTTTAGATTGCTATTTATCTTCATTATAACTAAGTAATTTAGGTTGTCAAGTCTCTTGTGACTATTGGATATCTGCTAACTATACATTTAATGCTTGACTACACTGCGCTTCCAAAAAAGAAAAAAAAAACAGCTATAAATTTCTGTGTTGGGTTTAAACCTTATGGCAGACATAATGCTACAATATGTCTTCATCTTCTTGGAAAAACATTGTCTTTCTACCATGTTCTTCATCTTCTTACTTATATCTCCCCATCTCAAAAAAAAAAAAGTTTTTTTGTGTATATCATTTATTATGCAATAGCATTTCACTGATTCTACTTATATGAATGATTGGAAAAAAAGATTATGTCAGTTTGTTCTAGTTAATATTTGCTCTATCAAAATCTCCTCAAACAGTGATATAAATCTCCTAAGAACACTCACTTCATTTCAGAAAATAAATAGTTTTAATCCTTAAGTTTTTGCATGATTAAAAGTCTATCAGAGGTAAAATTTCCATTAAAAGCTCATGCCAAAGAGTATATATTTTATAAAACAATTTCATTTTGACATCACCCATTTATGTGTTCAAATATGTTTTATGGTCACACTACTTTTTAATGTTATTTGTTTATCAGCTGTGCTGGGTCATCATTGCTGGGAAGGCTTTGTTCTCTAGTTGTGGTGAGCAGGGGCTTCTTTCTAGTTGCTGTGTGCTGACTTCTCATGGTGGTGGCCTCTCTTGCTGCAGAGCAAGGTTCTACAATGAGTGCTCTTCAGTACCTGCAGTGCATGGACTCAGTAGTTGGGACTCCTGGACTCCAGAGCAGAGGTTCAATGGGTTTAGTTGCTTCACAGCATGTGGGATCTTCCCAGATCAGGGATGGAATCCATGTCTCCTACATGGGCAGGCAGATTCTTTATCACTGAGCCACAAGGGAAGCCCAGCCACACTATTTTTTAAAACACAAGAGTTTTGGTCATTCTGGCAAGTGTGTGCATGTTTCTCATTACCATCAAATTTCAGGAAGCATTTTTAATCTATCCTGGGAAGTTGCCTGGTAACAATGTTAGAGTCAATTGCATTGCAGGGTGCAATATATACCCATGTTTAGATTGCTATTTATCTTCATTATAACTAAGTAATTTAGGTTGTCAAGTCTCTTGTGACTATTGGATATCTGCTAACTATACATTTAATGCTTGACTACACTGCGCTTCCAAAAAAGAAAAAAAAAACAGCTATAAATTTCTGTGTTGGGTTTAAACCTTATGGCAGACATAATGCTACAATATGTCTTCATCTTCTTGGAAAAACATTGTCTTTCTACCAAGTGTGTACTAAATGGACCTTACAGAGTAGTGAGGGGTGTGATTTATTCACAAATTCATACAGGATAAACAGTTTTATGACATTAAATCCAATTGTACCTGAGGGGATTGTTAAACCAAACAGCAAACTGATTAAATGTAAAAAAAAAAAAAAAAAGCAATATCCGAGTCTAGGAACTTACACTTTAAAATAACATTAATCCTACTGAGCCAGAATAGAGTATGCACATTTGTAAGCAAATAAAAACTTTGCCCAAACTTTCTATTCTTCCTCATGAATACTGAACACTGAATACTCAGCATTCTCATAATATTTTGCAATAAATAAAAATAGTCAATAGTGATAAATTATTTATCATTTATTTATATCCTAACAGAATTTATCTTAAACTGCGTCTTCAACTATAATATGACTTATAACACTCAAAATTATAATACTGAGAAACAATGCTTTATTATATATCCTATAAAATGTTTTAATAAAAATATTAAATTCTATCACATGTATTCAAGTACAATATTAAATAAATTAGATCTCAATTTTTTCTTTGTAACATTTACTTATACAGAATAAGATTGATTTAAAAATATGTGAATAAAATGAAAACTATTTTTAATAATGTTTGCATGTTAAGCACATCATAAACAAACAATAAGATAATTTTATTTAAATAAATTAAGCAGTTTTAAAATTTTATATAATGGATATTACTATGGTTTTTACATCTAATAAGAAAAAAGTATTTATTTGCACATCTTAAACACTAATGATTTGGTGATTGCTAAACTATAAAGTGTTAAATATTAAGGTATATTATATGGGAACAGAATCTAAAAAGAGTGATGATATAATTGATTCATGTTTCTCATTACCATCAAATTTCAGGAAGCATTTTAATCTATCCTGGGAAGTTGCCTGGTAACAATGTTAGAGTCAATTGCATTGCAGGGTGCAATATATACCCATGTTTAGATTGCTATTTATCTTCATTATAACTAAGTAATTTAGGTTGTCAAGTCTCTTGTGACTATTGGATATCTGCTAACTATACATTTAATGCTTGACTACACTGCGCTTCCAAAAAAGAAAAAAAAAACAGCTATAAATTTCTGTGTTGGGTTTAAACCTTATGGCAGACATAATGCTACAATATGTCTTCATCTTCTTGGAAAAACATTGTCTTTCTACCAAGTGTGTACTAAATGGACCTTACAGAGTAGTGAGGGGTGTGATTTATTCACAAATTCATACAGGATAAACAGTTTTATGACATTAAATCCAATTGTACCTGAGGGGATTGTTAAACCAAACAGCAAACTGATTAAATGTAAAAAAAAAAAAAAAAAGCAATATCCGAGTCTAGGAACTTACACTTTAAAATAACATTAATCCTACTGAGCCAGAATAGAGTATGCACATTTGTAAGCAAATAAAAACTTTGCCCAAACTTTCTATTCTTCCTCATGAATACTGAACACTGAATACTCAGCATTCTCATAATATTTTGCAATAAATAAAAATAGTCAATAGTGATAAATTATTTATCATTTATTTATATCCTAACAGAATTTATCTTAAACTGCGTCTTCAACTATAATATGACTTATAACACTCAAAATTATAATACTGAGAAACAATGCTTTATTATATATCCTATAAAATGTTTTAATAAAAATATTAAATTCTATCACATGTATTCAAGTACAATATTAAATAAATTAGATCTCAATTTTTTCTTTGTAACATTTACTTATACAGAATAAGATTGATTTAAAAATATGTGAATAAAATGAAAACTATTTTTAATAATGTTTGCATGTTAAGCACATCATAAACAAACAATAAGATAATTTTATTTAAATAAATTAAGCAGTTTTAAAATTTTATATAATGGATATTACTATGGTTTTTACATCTAATAAGAAAAAAGTATTTATTTGCACATCTTAAACACTAATGATTTGGTGATTGCTAAACTATAAAGTGTTAAATATTAAGGTATATTATATGGGAACAGAATCTAAAAAGAGTGATGATATAATTGATTCACTTTACTGTATACCTGAAACTAATACATTATAAATCAATTACTTTCAAAAAAATTGAAAAGAAATTGTTATGGCAAATTGACAAATTAACAATAGTTTATAAACCTTTAGTTTGCTTTGAAATAAACTCATTAAATTTATTTATTTATTTATTTTCTTCAGTTTTTACAGAGTTTTGTTGTTCACATACATGCATGTTCCCAGATCAGTCATATGCACGTTCCTGGTCCCCTCCCCACTGCCAGCCCCCTCCCCCACCATCTCACCCCTCCAGGCTGTCACACCAAGCCCTTGTAGGAACCCCTATTCCCTTAGAGCAATGACAATAGCTATATTTGAAATAAACTCATTAAATCTTACAAAACTGTTTCAGCCTAGCAAACTGCAGGTAAGTTTCTCTAATTAAGTATTATTCTATGAGGCTAGCATCACCCTGACCCCAAATTCAGATGAAAATAATAAAATTATAAATCAATATTACTGATGAACATAGATGCAAATATCCTTGACAAAGTATTAGCAAACTGAATCCAACAATACATTAAAAGTACTGTACAACATAATCAAGGGAGATTATCCCAGGGAAGCAAGGATTTGATATGCCACATTAATGAATGAATAAAAGTCATGATCATCTTAATAGATTAAGAAAAAACTTTTGACAAAATTCAATATCCATTTGTGATTAAAAAAAACCTCTCCAGAAAGTGGATATAGAGGGAACATACCTTAGTATAATAAAGTCCATATTTGACAAAACCACAGCTAACATCATTCTCAATGGTGAAAAACTGAAAGCATCCCAAGAGCAAGAACGAACCCAGAATACTCAGTCTTACCATGTTTAGAAGTCCTAGTAATAGCAATCAGAATAATAAAAAGAATCCAAATTGAAAAGGAATAAGTAGAACTGTTACAGTTTACAGATGATGTGATACTATACACAGGAAATTCTAAAGAGGCCACCAAAATTCTAGAGTTCATCAATGAATTCAGTAAAGTCGCAGGATACAATTTTTTTTTTATTATTCTTTATTTTAAAGGTTTTACAGAGTTTTGCAGTTCACAGACATGTATGTTCCCAGATCAGTTATATGCATATCCGTGGCCCTCAACCCCCCAGTTCGCCCCATCCCACCCCTCCAGACCTTCGCCCCAAGCCGTTGTAAGCACTCCTATTCCCTTAGCTCTATGACACTAGCTATCTTTTCCACACATAACAGTATAGGGTTCCATGTTACTCCCTCCATGCTTCTCCATCCCTATTTCTTCCCCACAATGTCCCTGTGTCTATGCTCTGTCTGCTTTTCCATGAGTTCCCTGTGTGTGTTATCAAGACCGTCCTACTAGATTCCATATATGTGTGTTAGCATACTGTATCTGTCTTTCTCTTTTTGACTTACTTCACTTTTTATGATAGGTTGTAGACCCAGCCACCTCATTAGGACTGATTCATCTGCATATCTTTTTACAGCTGAGCAGTATTCCATTGTATACATGTACCAGAGCTTCTGGATCCATTCATTCGTTGATGGACATCTAGGTTGCATCCATGTTCTAGCTATTGTATAGAGAGCCGCAATGAACATTGGGGTACAGGTGCCTCTTTCAGTTTTGATTTCATCAGGATATAAGCCTAAGAGTGGGATTGCTGGGTCGTATGGTGTTTCTATTTTTAGTTTTTTCAGGAATCTCCATGCTGTCTTCCATAGAGGCTGTATCAATTTACATTCCCACTAGCAATGCAAGAGGGTTCCCTTTTCTCCCACCCTCTCCAGCATTTATTGTCTGCAGATTTTTTGATGATGGCCATTCTGACGGGTGTGAGGTGGTATCTCATTGTAGTTTTAATTTGCATTTCTCTAATAATAAGCGAGGTTGAGCATCGTTTCATGTGCTTTTATATAATAAAGACACCAAAAAATGAAACCCAGGAAAATAATTTAAGAACTAGTTACAATCAGAATAATAAAAGAATCCAAATTGAAAAGGAATAAGTAGAACTGTTACAGTTTACAGATGATGTGATACTATACACAGGAAATTCTAAAGAGGCCACCAAAATTCTAGAGTTCATCAATGAATTCAGTAAAGTCGCAGGATACAATTTTTTTTTTATTATTCTTTATTTTAAAGGTTTTACAGAGTTTTGCAGTTCACAGACATGTATGTTCCCAGATCAGTTATATGCATATCCGTGGCCCTCAACCCCCCAGTTCGCCCCATCCCACCCCTCCAGACCTTCGCCCCAAGCCGTTGTAAGCACTCCTATTCCCTTAGCTCTATGACACTAGCTATCTTTTCCACACATAACAGTATAGGGTTCCATGTTACTCCCTCCATGCTTCTCCATCCCTATTTCTTCCCCACAATGTCCCTGTGTCTATGCTCTGTCTGCTTTTCCATGAGTTCCCTGTGTGTGTTATCAAGACCGTCCTACTAGATTCCATATATGTGTGTTAGCATACTGTATCTGTCTTTCTCTTTTTGACTTACTTCACTTTTTATGATAGGTTGTAGACCCAGCCACCTCATTAGGACTGATTCATCTGCATATCTTTTTACAGCTGAGCAGTATTCCATTGTATACATGTACCAGAGCTTCTGGATCCATTCATTCGTTGATGGACATCTAGGTTGCATCCATGTTCTAGCTATTGTATAGAGAGCCGCAATGAACATTGGGGTACAGGTGCCTCTTTCAGTTTTGATTTCATCAGGATATAAGCCTAAGAGTGGGATTGCTGGGTCGTATGGTGTTTCTATTTTTAGTTTTTTCAGGAATCTCCATGCTGTCTTCCATAGAGGCTGTATCAATTTACATTCCCACTAGCAATGCAAGAGGGTTCCCTTTTCTCCCACCCTCTCCAGCATTTATTGTCTGCAGATTTTTTGATGATGGCCATTCTGACGGGTGTGAGGTGGTATCTCATTGTAGTTTTAATTTGCATTTCTCTAATAATAAGCGAGGTTGAGCATCGTTTCATGTGCTTTTGGGCCATCTGTATGTCCTCACTGGAGAGGCGTCTCTTTAGGTCTTTTTCCCATTTTTTGATTGGATTGTTCGTTTTTCCTGTGCTGAGTTGTCTGAGTTGCTTGTAGATTTTGGAGATTAATTCTTTGTTGTTTCATTTGCTATGATTTTCTCCCACTCTGTGGGGTGTCTGTTGAGCTTTTTTGTAATTACTTTTGCTGTACAGAAGCTTTTAAGTTTCATGAGGTCCCACAGGTTCACTTTTCTTTTCAGCTCTGCTATTTTAGTTGGTGGGTCAGAGAAGATCTTGCTTTGATTGACGTCCTTGAGGGTTTTGCCTATATTCTCCTCTAAGAGTTTGATGGTTTCTGGTCTTACATTTAGGTCTTTAATCCATTTTGAGTTGATCTTTGTGTATGGTGTCAGGGAATGTTCCAACTTCATTTTTTTTGCATGTAGCTGTCCAATTCTCCCAGCACCACTTGTTGAAGAGGCTGTCTTTGTCCCATTTTATAGTTTCTCCTCTGTCAAAAATAAGGTACCCACAGGTGCGTGGGTTTATCTCTGGGTTCTCTATCTTGTTCCATTGATCTATAGTTCTGTTTTTGTGCCAGTACCATACTGTCTTGATGACTGTTGCTTTGTAGTAGAGTCTGAAGTTAGGGAGGCTGATTCCTCCACCTCCGTTTTTCTTAGGATTGCTTTGGCTATTCGTGGTCTTTTGTGTTTCCATATGAACTGTGTTATTCTTTGGTCTAGGTCTGTGAAAAATGTCAATGGAAATTGAATAGGTATTGCATTGAATCTGTAGATGATATTTGGTAATATGGTCATTTTCACAATATTGATTCTTCTGACCCAGGAACATGGAATATCTCTCCATCTATTTAAGTCTTCTTTAATTTCTTTCATGAGTGTCTTGTAATTTTTTTTGTACAGTTCTTTTGTTTCCTTGGGTAGGTTTATTCCTAGATATTTTATTCTTTTGGTTGCAATGGTGAAGGGGACTGCCTTTTTGATTTCGTTTTCTGATTTTTCATTGTTTGTGTATAGGAATGCCAATGATTTCTGTGTGTTGACTTTGTATCCTGCGACTTTGCTGAATTGCTTGATTAGCTCTAGTAGCTTTGTGATAGTTTTGGGGATTTTCTATGTATAATATCATGTCGTCTGCAAAAAGAGAGAGCTTGACTTCTTCCTTTCCAATCTGGATTCCTTTGATTTCTTTCTCTTCTCTTTTGCCGTTGCTAGAACTCCCAGAACTAGGTTGAATAGTAGTGGTGAAAGTGAACACCCCTGTCTTGTTGCAGGATACAAATTTAATATACAGAAATCTGTTGTATTTCTATATACTAACAACAAACTATAAGATAGAAAATTAAGGTAAAAATCCCATTTATCATCACATAAAATATAAAATTCCTGGGAACAGCCTACTTGAGGAGGTGAAAGACTTGCACTCCAAAAACTGTAAGACAGTGAGTGAAGAAGATGAAGATAACACAGATGGAAATATATCCCATGTTTGGGGGTTGAAAGAATCAATATGGCTTAAGATGAACATGCTACCCAAGACAAACTACAGATTTATTGCAGTCTCCATGAAAAGACCAATAGTATTCTTATAGATTAGAACAATTTATTTTAAAAATTATTTGAAATATGTAACACCCTGAATAACCAAAGCAGCCTTGAGAAAGTAGAAAAGAACTGGAGGAATCATGCTCCCTGACTTCATACTATGCTACAAATCTACAATCACCAAAATAGTATGGTACTGGCATACATAGATGACAATTCACGGAATTTTTTTAGGATTGCTTTGGCTATTCGTGGTCTTTTGTGTTTCCATATGAACTGTGTTATTCTTTGGTCTAGGTCTGTGAAAAATGTCAATGGAAATTGAATAGGTATTGCATTGAATCTGTAGATGATATTTGGTAATATGGTCATTTTCACAATATTGATTCTTCTGACCCAGGAACATGGAATATCTCTCCATCTATTTAAGTCTTCTTTAATTTCTTTCATGAGTGTCTTGTAATTTTTTTTGTACAGTTCTTTTGTTTCCTTGGGTAGGTTTATTCCTAGATATTTTATTCTTTTGGTTGCAATGGTGAAGGGGACTGCCTTTTTGATTTCGTTTTCTGATTTTTCATTGTTTGTGTATAGGAATGCCAATGATTTCTGTGTGTTGACTTTGTATCCTGCGACTTTGCTGAATTGCTTGATTAGCTCTAGTAGCTTTGTGATAGTTTTGGGGATTTTCTATGTATAATATCATGTCGTCTGCAAAAAGAGAGAGCTTGACTTCTTCCTTTCCAATCTGGATTCCTTTGATTTCTTTCTCTTCTCTTTTGCCGTTGCTAGAACTCCCAGAACTAGGTTGAATAGTAGTGGTGAAAGTGAACACCCCTGTCTTGTTGCAGGATACAAATTTAATATACAGAAATCTGTTGTATTTCTATATACTAACAACAAACTATAAGATAGAAAATTAAGGTAAAAATCCCATTTATCATCACATAAAATATAAAATTCCTGGGAACAGCCTACTTGAGGAGGTGAAAGACTTGCACTCAAAAAACTGTAAGACAGTGAGTGAAGAAGATGAAGATAACACAGATGGAAATATATCCCATGTTTGGGGGTTGAAAGAATCAATATGGCTTAAGATGAACATGCTACCCAAGACAAACTACAGATTTATTGCAGTCTCCATGAAAAGACCAATAGTATTCTTATAGATTAGAACAATTTATTTTAAAAATTATTTGAAATATGTAACACCCTGAATAACCAAAGCAGCCTTGAGAAAGTAGAAAAGAACTGGAGGAATCATGCTCCCTGACTTCATACTATGCTACAAATCTACAATCACCAAAATAGTATGGTACTGGCATACATAGATCAACAGAACAGGATAGAGAGACCAGAAAAATGCCCACACACTTATGGTCAATTAATCTATGAAAAAAGGAAGGAAGAATATACAACAGAGAAAAAATAGTCTCTGCGATAGCAGTGCTATTGGACAGATACATGTTGAAGAATGAAATTAGAACATTTTCTAACACTACACACAAAAATAAACTGAAAATGTATTAGACCTAAATGCAAGACCAGATACTCTAAAACTCCTAAATGAAAACATAAGCAGAACACTTTAGGGCATAAATCACAGGACTATTTTTTTTGGTGTCTCCTAAAGCAAAAAATAAATAAATAAATAAACACAAAAACCAATGGGACCTAGTTAAACTTAAAAGCTTCTACAGCAGAAGAAACCATGGACAAAGGAAAAGACATTCTACTAAACAGGAAGAAATATTTGCAAAGGATATATCCAATAATGGGTTAATATATCACTTATATAAACAGTTCATGCAACTCAACATCAATTTAAAAAAACACTAAAAGAGGAACAGAAGAAATTAATAGACCATTTTTCTAGAGGAAATAAAGGTGGTGCCCACCATGCATGTGAACAGATGCTCAACATCAATAACTATCAGGGAAATGCATATCAAACCCACAGTGAGCTATCACATCACACCTGTCAGAATGGCTATCATCAAAAAGAACGCAAAGCATATGCTACATCTGTTGACGCTGCTCTCGATCCAGAGAACCACAACAACTGAGCCCATGTATGTCATGACTACTGAAGCCCACATGCCATAAGAAGCCTACTGACTGCAATATAGAGTAGCCCCTGCTCTCTGCAAGTAGAGAAAATCCCATGCGACAATGAAGACACAGCACAGCGAAAAATATATAAATAAGTAAATTACAAAAAATGTTTGAAAAGAACACAAATGACAGATTTATTGCAGTCTCCATGAAAAGACCAATAGTATTCTTATAGATTAGAACAATTTATTTTAAAAATTATTTGAAATATGTAACACCCTGAATAACCAAAGCAGCCTTGAGAAAGTAGAAAAGAACTGGAGGAATCATGCTCCCTGACTTCATACTATGCTACAAATCTACAATCACCAAAATAGTATGGTACTGGCATACATAGATCAACAGAACAGGATAGAGAGACCAGAAAAATGCCCACACACTTATGGTCAATTAATCTATGAAAAAAGGAAGGAAGAATATACAACAGAGAAAAAATAGTCTCTGCGATAGCAGTGCTATTGGACAGATACATGTTGAAGAATGAAATTAGAACATTTTCTAACACTACACACAAAATAAACTGAAAATGTATTAGACCTAAATGCAAGACCAGATACTCTAAAACTCCTAAATGAAAACATAAGCAGAACACTTTAGGGCATAAATCACAGGACTATTTTTTTTGGTGTCTCCTAAAGCAAAAAATAAATAAATAAATAAACACAAAAACCAATGGGACCTAGTTAAACTTAAAAGCTTCTACAGCAGAAGAAACCATGGACAAAGGAAAAGACATTCTACTAAACAGGAAGAAATATTTGCAAAGGATATATCCAATAATGGGTTAATATATCACTTATATAAACAGTTCATGCAACTCAACATCAATTTAAAAAAACACTAAAAGAGGAACAGAAGAAATTAATAGACCATTTTTCTAGAGGAAATAAAGGTGGTGCCCACCATGCATGTGAACAGATGCTCAACATCAATAACTATCAGGGAAATGCATATCAAACCCACAGTGAGCTATCACATCACACCTGTCAGAATGGCTATCATCAAAAAGAACGCAAAGCATATGCTACATCTGTTGACGCTGCTCTCGATCCAGAGAACCACAACAACTGAGCCCATGTATGTCATGACTACTGAAGCCCACATGCCATAAGAAGCCTACTGACTGCAATATAGAGTAGCCCCTGCTCTCTGCAAGTAGAGAAAATCCCATGCGACAATGAAGACACAGCACAGCGAAAAATATATAAATAAGTAAATTACAAAAAATGTTTGAAAAGAACACAAAT
This sequence comes from Tragulus kanchil, assembly GCA_022376925.1. NCBI lineage: Eukaryota > Metazoa > Chordata > Mammalia > Artiodactyla > Tragulidae > Tragulus > Tragulus kanchil. The sequence goes on along the minus strand of JAIOJX010000004.1, from coordinate 234,134,925 downwards.
GACAGATGTTGGAGAGGATATGCAAAAAAGGGAGCCCTCGTATGCCATTGGTGGCCATGTGAATGGGAAAGCCATGTGGAAAACAGTATGAATTTTTCTCAAACTATATGGATGTTAGCTAAAACAAGAACTAACGTATAAACCAGCAATTTCATTCCTGGTTATACTCCCCTAAAAAAAGCTCCAAAACACGGATTTGAAGCTGTAAATCCACCCCAGTGTTCATAGAAGCATTAATTGCAGTTCCTGAGATATGAATTCAACCTAAGAGTCCTTCAACTGATGAATGGATAAAGATTTGGTGTGTGTATATATCTACACACACAGACACACACACACACACACACACACACACAGACATACACAATGGAATACTACTCAGCTATCAAAAGGAATGACCTTGGCCATTGGTGGTCACATGGACAGACTTGGAGAACATTATGCTGAATGAAGTATGTCAGAAAAGGACAAATACTGTATGATATCACTTACAAATGGAATCTTAAAAAATACAGCAAACTAATGAATGTAACAGGAAAACACAGACTCACAGATATAGAGAGAAAACTTGTGGTTAACAATGTAAAAAGGGAAGTGGTGAGGGACCCCATAGGGATAGGAGATCAAAAGGTACAAGCCAGCAGGTATAAAATATGCTACTATATATATATATATATATATATATATATATATATATAATAGACAACTAATAATAACCTACTCTGTAGCACAGTGAACTCTACTCAATACTCTTTGATGACCTATATGGGAAAAGAATCTAAAAGAGACAGAATATATGTCAAGAATCTCTCATGTTGCCTTCTATTGCCAAATACACTTCTCTCTTTTTCCCACTCTGTGTTTAACTTCTGACACCCACATTCTCGGTTGACGCTGCTCTCGATCCAGAGAACCACAACAACTGAGCCCATGTATGTCATGACTACTGAAGCCCACATGCCATAAGAAGCCTACTGACTGCAATATAGAGTAGCCCCTGCTCTCTGCAAGTAGAGAAAATCCCATGCGACAATGAAGACACAGCACAGCGAAAAATATATAAATAAGTAAATTACAAAAAATGTTTGAAAAGAACACAAATGACAGATGTTGGAGAGGATATGCAAAAAAGGGAGCCCTCGTATGCCATTGGTGGCCATGTGAATGGGAAAGCCATGTGGAAAACAGTATGAATTTTTCTCAAACTATATGGATGTTAGCTAAAACAAGAACTAACGTATAAACCAGCAATTTCATTCCTGGTTATACTCCCCTAAAAAAAGCTCCAAAACACGGATTTGAAGCTGTAAATCCACCCCAGTGTTCATAGAAGCATTAATTGCAGTTCCTGAGATATGAATTCAACCTAAGAGTCCTTCAACTGATGAATGGATAAAGATTTGGTGTGTGTATATATCTACACACACAGACACACACACACACACACACACACACACAGACATACACAATGGAATACTACTCAGCTATCAAAAGGAATGACCTTGGCCATTGGTGGTCACATGGACAGACTTGGAGAACATTATGCTGAATGAAGTATGTCAGAAAAGGACAAATACTGTATGATATCACTTACAAATGGAATCTTAAAAAATACAGCAAACTAATGAATGTAACAGGAAAACACAGACTCACAGATATAGAGAGAAAACTTGTGGTTAACAATGTAAAAAGGGAAGTGGTGAGGGACCCCATAGGGATAGGAGATCAAAAGGTACAAGCCAGCAGGTATAAAATATGCTACTATATATATATATATATATATATATATATATATATATAATAGACAACTAATAATAACCTACTCTGTAGCACAGTGAACTCTACTCAATACTCTTTGATGACCTATATGGGAAAAGAATCTAAAAGAGACAGAATATATGTCAAGAATCTCTCATGTTGCCTTCTATTGCCAAATACACTTCTCTCTTTTTCCCACTCTGTGTTTAACTTCTGACAACCACTGGTCAGTTCTCAATTCTACAGTTTTGTCATTTTAAGAATATTATATTAATACAAACTGAATAATGCAGAATATTTCCAATTGGAATTGGCTTTTTAAATTTAGCATTAAACTTCCTGGAGATTCAACAAGGTTGTTCCGTGTATCAGAGATTTATTCTTCGTTGTTATGTACCCACATTAAAGGGCTTCCAGGTGGCGGTTATAGATTGGTCCCCTTGCCCACATACAGCCACGTTACTAAAGGATTATTTATAGTAGTTCTTTTTACCCAGTATATCATTAATATGTCTCGCTTTTAAGATAAATTACAAGGCATACTAAAAGATTAAAAATAAATAAAATTATGAACCCATGTTTTGAAGAGGCAGAGCAAGCATCAAAACCATAAGCAGATAGAGCAGGGATGTTGTAATCACCAGATCAAGAATTTAAAACAACTATGAATGATGGCTTAGGCGGTAAAGAAACTACCTGAAATGTGGGAGAATAGGGTTTGATCCCTAGGTTGGGAAGATCCCTAAGAGGAAGGCATGGCAACCCCCTCCAGTATTCTTGCTTGGAAAATCCTACTGACGGAGGAGCCTGGAGGGCTACAGTCCATAGGGTATCGAAGAGTTGGATATGATTGAAGTGATTTAGCACGCATGCACACACCCACGTTAAAGTTATACTGTTTGTTTACTTGCTCGTTTGTAGATCCTGGGTTAAACAATTACAAGTAAAACTAATGAATGTAACAGGAAAACACAGACTCACAGATATGGGAGAAAACTTGTGGTTAACAATGTAAAAAGGGAAGTGGTGAGGGACCCCATAGGGATAGGAGATCAAAAGGTACAAGCCAGCAGGTATAAAATATGCTACTATATATATATATATATATATATATATATATATATATATAGACAACTAATAATAACCTACTCTGTAGCACAGTGAACTCTACTCAATACTCTTTGATGACCTATATGGGAAAAGAATCTAAAAGAGACAGAATATATGTCAAGAATCTCTCATGTTGCCTTCTATTGCCAAATACACTTCTCTCTTTTTCCCACTCTGTGTTTAACTTCTGACAACCACTGGTCAGTTCTCAATTCTACAGTTTTGTCATTTTAAGAATATTATATTAATACAAACTGAATAATGCAGAATATTTCCAATTGGAATTGGCTTTTTAAATTTAGCATTAAACTTCCTGGAGATTCAACAAGGTTGTTCCGTGTATCAGAGATTTATTCTTCGTTGTTATGTACCCACATTAAAGGGCTTCCAGGTGGCGGTTATAGATTGGTCCCCTTGCCCACATACAGCCACGTTACTAAAGGATTATTTATAGTAGTTCTTTTTACCCAGTATATCATTAATATGTCTCGCTTTTAAGATAAATTACAAGGCATACTAAAAGATTAAAAATAAATAAAATTATGAACCCATGTTTTGAAGAGGCAGAGCAAGCATCAAAACCATAAGCAGATAGAGCAGGGATGTTGTAATCACCAGATCAAGAATTTAAAACAACTATGAATGATGGCTTAGGCGGTAAAGAAACTACCTGAAATGTGGGAGAATAGGGTTTGATCCCTAGGTTGGGAAGATCCCTAAGAGGAAGGCATGGCAACCCCCTCCAGTATTCTTGCTTGGAAAATCCTACTGACGGAGGAGCCTGGAGGGCTACAGTCCATAGGGTATCGAAGAGTTGGATATGATTGAAGTGATTTAGCACGCATGCACACACCCACGTTAAAGTTATACTGTTTGTTTACTTGCTCGTTTGTAGATCCTGGGTTAAACAATTACAAGTAAAACTAATATAACATTCACATAGAAATGTTTATTTGTTTTTGTAAACTTAGATCTTAGTTTTTCTTATTAAATGCCTAAGATTTAATTGCTTTTTGCGTGGTAGTTGCATGTCTAGCTTTTAAGATAAATCCAAACCCTTTTCCAGACAAGCTGTGCTGTTTTACATTCATACCAAGAATGTATGAATGACTAGTTTTATTGTATATACACTGCCATTTGATTCTGTCACTGTTTTTCATTTTAGCCATCCTAATAGGAATGTGATAATATAATTCACATTTCTCTAACTGCTAATGATGTTGAGCATCTTTTGATGTGCTTGTTTGCTAGTTGTATATAACCTTCCGTGAAATGTTTCTTCATGTAGTTGGCGCATGTTCTAATTGGATTGCTTGCTTTTTAGTGCTGAGAGTTCTTTATATATTTTAACCCTCTGTCAGATAAGTGTTTTGAATATATTTTCTTTCACTTTCAAACTTGTCTTACTCTTAATAATATTGCAGAGTAAAAGGTTTTAATCTGGGTTAAGTCCAGTTTATTAGTTTTTTTCTGTTTATCGTCCTTTCAGTGTCAAATTAAGAACTTTTTCGACTAGTCCTAGATTCTTCCCATGTGGTGCTAGTGGTAAAGAACCCACATGCCAATGCAGGATATTTAAGAGAGATGGGTTTGATTCTTGGGTTGGCAAAATCCCCTGGAGAGGGGCTTGGCAACCCACTCCAGTATTCTTGCCTGAGGAATCTCATGGACAGAGGAGCGTGGTGGGCTAGAGTCCATAGGGTCGCACAGAGTTGGAAACAACTAAAGCGACTTAGCATAGCATAGCATAGATTCCAAATATGTTCATCTATATTTAATTTTTTGAAAAGGTGTTAGAACTTGATATTTTACATTTAAGTTTCTGATCCATGTAAAGTTAATTTTTAATATGTATGACTTAAGTCAGAGTTAATTTGGGGTGGGAGCAGTAAGGGTGTCTGCGTATGTCCAACTGTTCATCCATTTGTTGAAAAGCAAAATTTTCCTCCGTTGAATTGTTTTTTCAATTTTCTACAAAAATTGGTGGGTTTCTCTGGTGGCTCAGACTGTAAAGAATCTGTCTGCAAAGCAGAAGACACAAGTTCAATTCCTGGTTTGGAAACATTCCCAGAAGAAGGGATAGGCTACTGACTCTAGTATTCCTGAACTCCTGTGGTGAGTTTTTCTTATTCTAAGATTTAATTGCTTTTTGCGTGGTAGTTGCATGTCTAGCTTTTAAGATAAATCCAAACCCTTTTCCAGACCTGTGCTGTTTTACATTCATACCAAGAATGTATGAATGACTAGTTTTATTGTATATACACTGCCATTTGATTCTGTCACTGTTTTCATTTTAGCCATCCTAATAGGAATGTGATAATATAATTCACATTTCTCTAACTGCTAATGATGTTGAGCATCTTTTGATGTGCTTGTTTGCTAGTTGTATATAACCTTCCGTGAAATGTTTCTTCATGTAGTTGGCGCATGTTCTAATTGGATTGCTTGCTTTTTAGTGCTGAGAGTTCTTTATATATTTTAACCCTCTGTCAGATAAGTGTTTTGAATATATTTTCTTTCACTTTCAAACTTGTCTTACTCTTAATAATATTGCAGAGTAAAAGGTTTTAATCTGGGTTAAGTCCAGTTTATTAGTTTTTTTCTGTTTATCGTCCTTTCAGTGTCAAATTAAGAACTTTTTCGACTAGTCCTAGATTCTTCCCATGTGGTGCTAGTGGTAAAGAACCCACATGCCAATGCAGGATATTTAAGAGAGATGGGTTTGATTCTTGGGTTGGCAAAATCCCCTGGAGAGGCGCTTGGCAACCCACTCCAGTATTCTTGCCTGAGGAATCTCATGGACAGAGGAGCGTGGTGGGCTAGAGTCCATAGGGTCGCACAGAGTTGGAAACAACTAAAGCGACTTAGCATAGCATAGCATAGATTCCAAATATGTTCATCTATATTTGATTTTTTCAAAAGGTTTTAGAGCTTGATATTTTACATTTAAGTTTCTGATCCATGTAAAGTTAATTTTTAATATGTATGACTTAAGTCAGAGTTAATTTGGGGTGGGAGCAGTAAGGGTGTCTGCGTATGTCCAACTGTTCATCCATTTGTTGAAAAGCAAAATTTTCCTCCGTTGAATTGTTTTTTCAATTTTCTACAAAAATTGGTGGGTTTCTCTGGTGGCTCAGACTGTAAAGAATCTGTCTGCAAAGCAGAAGACACAAGTTCAATTCCTGGTTTGGAAACATTCCCAGAAGAAGGGATAGGCTACTGACTCTAGTATTCCTGAACTCCTGTGGTGACTCAGATGGTAAAGAATCCACCTGCAGGATACAGGAAACTTAGATTTTATCCCTTGGTTGGGAAGATCCCCTGGAGAAAGGAAAGGCTACCCACTTCTGTATTCTTGCCTGGAGAATCCCACGGGCAGAGAAGTCTGGCAGGCTACAGACCACGAGGTTGCAAAGAGTTGGATACAACCAAGCAACTAACACTTTCGTGGGATAAGTTTATGTGAATTATTTCTAGGCTCTCTATTCTGTTCCGTCGATCTATATGTCTCCTCCTCTGCCAGAATACAGTTTTGGTATTGTACCTATATATTAGACCTTGAAATCCGTGGGTTAGTTTTTCCCACCTAATTGTTCTTTTTCAAAATTGTTCTGGGTATTTGGGCTCTTTTGCCTTTCCTTATCAGATTTTTAGAATAATATTATAGTAATTCTCTCCAGTTTTTCACATTTTTTTCCTTCAATACAGTAGTCTTGTATAATTTTTATTAAATAAAATCTGTACACATCTTGTTGCCCTTATACCTAAATATTTTTGATCAATTATAAGCGGTACTTTTGTAATTAAAGAGTTTATAGTTTTAGAAAAATGTAAGGTTCTCAACAAAATTGAACAGAAGTTGGAAAGATTTCCCATATATCTCTTGCTCACACACAGGCATAACCTCTTCTGGTATCAATGGTATTGTATTTTTAACTTCAGCATCCACTGCTAGTGTTTGTCTCACTTCATCTAAACTCACTTTTTAGTTCTATGAGCATTTTGTAGATTTCTTGGTATTTTCTATATAAATAATCATATCATATACAAATATAGTTTTATTTCATCCTTTCCTTACTGGCTTACAGAAATAAATAGGTATTAGACCAGGTTTTACTTGGCCCTTATGCTACGTTAATTTGGGGTGGGAGCAGTAAGGGTGTCTGCGTATGTCCAACTGTTCATCCATTTGTTGAAAAGCAAAATTTTCCTCCGTTGAATTGTTTTTTCAATTTTCTACAAAAATTGGTGGGTTTCTCTGGTGGCTCAGACTGTAAAGAATCTGTCTGCAAAGCAGAAGACACAAGTTCAATTCCTGGTTTGGAAACATTCCCAGAAGAAGGGATAGGCTACTGACTCTAGTATTCCTGAACTCCTGTGGTGACTCAGATGGTAAAGAATCCACCTGCAGGATACAGGAAACTTAGATTTTATCCCTTGGTTGGGAAGATCCCCTGGAGAAAGGAAAGGCTACCCACTTCTGTATTCTTGCCTGGAGAATCCCACGGGCAGAGAAGTCTGGCAGGCTACAGACCACGAGGTTGCAAAGAGTTGGATACAACCAAGCAACTAACACTTTCGTGGGATAAGTTTATGTGAATTATTTCTAGGCTCTCTATTCTGTTCCGTCGATCTATATGTCTCCTCCTCTGCCAGAATACAGTTTTGGTATTGTACCTATATATTAGACCTTGAAATCCGTGGGTTAGTTTTTCCCACCTAATTGTTCTTTTTCAAAATTGTTCTGGGTATTTGGGCTCTTTTGCCTTTCCTTATCAGATTTTTAGAATAATATTATAGTAATTCTCACCATATTTTCACATTTTTTTCCTTCAATACAGTAGTCTTGTATAATTTTTATTAAATAAAATCTGTACACATCTTGTTGCCCTTATACCTAAATATTTTTGATCAATTATAAGCGGTACTTTTGTAATTAAAGAGTTTATAGTTTTAGAAAAATGTAAGGTTCTCAACAAAATTGAACAGAAGTTGGAAAGATTTCCCATATATCTCTTGCTCACACACAGGCATAACCTCTTCTGGTATCAATGGTATTGTATTTTTAACTTCAGCATCCACTGCTAGTGTTTGTCTCACTTCATCTAAACTCACTTTTTAGTTCTATGAGCATTTTGTAGATTTCTTGGTATTTTCTATATAAATAATCATATCATATACAAATATAGTTTTATTTCATCCTTTCCTTACTGGCTTACAGAAATAAATAGGTATTAGACCAGGTTTTACTTGGCCCATGGGCTGTTTTATGAACTTTTTATCAGTGGCTAAAAGTCAGGGCAGAAATCTGAGAGAGAGATTAGGATGAGAATGAGACAAAAACATAAAGTGAGGAAAACGGTGAATACAGAGATGATATGATGTTCAAAACAGAATTTTGAATGTGAGCATATTGAGTTGTCTCCTGAGCGTAAATGAACATAAGGTTGATTGATTGAGCTATTCTTTTATTCTGTACATACATATTGATGTGAACAAAGTACTGTGCTACTTGGCTGGGAACATAGAGGAAATAACCCATTTCCTGCTCCCCATGAAACTCGTCTGTACTTTGAATCAGTTCAATAGAATATAGAAAGTGCTATAATGTGTGAAGCGCAAGTGATAGTGGGTGATCTGATACCTCTAAGGTGAATCGTGTATTAAAAGATTAACAAGTATAATAATCAGTATGATAATAATAACTTTAAAAGAACTTTCAATCCTTGAGGATTTGTATTCATTATGTCTGAATGAACCTTTGAAATATGTAGATTTCCGTAACGTGGATACAAGTGGTCTTCAAAACTGCACTTTGAAAAATGCTTCTGTAAAGCAATTAAGGAGTACACGCTGAGGAACATCTGTGTGTGAAAAGAGACAGAGGAAAGACTAGTCAGAAATGATATAAAATAAGTAGGTAAAGATACCGCTGGAAAACCACAGAATAGTCAAAAAGAAATGATATAAAATAATAGTAAGATCTGTACACATCTTGTTGCCCTTATACCTAAATATTTTGATCAATTATAAGCGGTACTTTTGTAATTAAAGAGTTTATAGTTTTAGAAAAATGTAAGGTTCTCAACAAAATTGAACAGAAGTTGGAAAGATTTCCCATATATCTCTTGCTCACACACAGGCATAACCTCTTCTGGTATCAATGGTATTGTATTTTTAACTTCAGCATCCACTGCTAGTGTTTGTCTCACTTCATCTAAACTCACTTTTTAGTTCTATGAGCATTTTGTAGATTTCTTGGTATTTTCTATATAAATAATCATATCATATACAAATATAGTTTTATTTCATCCTTTCCTTACTGGCTTACAGAAATAAATAGGTATTAGACCAGGTTTTACTTGGCCCATGGGCTGTTTTATGAACTTTTTATCAGTGGCTAAAAGTCAGGGCAGAAATCTGAGAGAGAGATTAGGATGAGAATGAGACAAAAACATAAAGTGAGGAAAACGGTGAATACAGAGATGATATGATGTTCAAAACAGAATTTTGAATGTGAGCATATTGAGTTGTCTCCTGAGCGTAAATGAACATAAGGTTGATTGATTGAGCTATTCTTTTATTCTGTACATACATATTGATGTGAACAAAGTACTGTGCTACTTGGCTGGGAACATAGAGGAAATAACCCATTTCCTGCTCCCCATGAAACTCGTCTGTACTTTGAATCAGTTCAATAGAATATAGAAAGTGCTATAATGTGTGAAGCGCAAGTGATAGTGGGTGATCTGATACCTCTAAGGTGAATCGTGTATTAAAAGATTAACAAGTATAATAATCAGTATGATAATAATAACTTTAAAAGAACTTTCAATCCTTGAGGATTTGTATTCATTATGTCTGAATGAACCTTTGAAATATGTAGATTTCCGTAACGTGGATACAAGTGGTCTTCAAAACTGCACTTTGAAAAATGCTTCTGTAAAGCAATTAAGGAGTACACGCTGAGGAACATCTGTGTGTGAAAAAGAGACAGAGGAAAGACTAGTCAGAAATGATATAAAATAAGTAGGTAAAGATACCGCTGGAAAACCACAGAATACAGTGTCACAGAGATGTTTTTATTATAAATTGCTACAGATAGGCTTTAATGTCTCATGAATGGAGTCAATTAATTTTAGTTTCTTTTACACTAAAGGGATAATTAATTTCATAGCAAAATCTATGTAACATGATATTATAGCTTTGTCTCTCTCCACCCCATCTGCCACCTCTTGCTTCCTCGTGTGCTACCTACTCCTTAAGTGAAATACGAAACTATAGTGTTTGGAGGAAAAGATGCTTGAAATATGCATAAGTCTTCCATAGACATGTGATATTAACTAAATAATGGGTGGGCATCTAGATAATTGCCAATACAGTTAATTCTCCGTGGTGGTCAAATGGAAGTGTCCTTTTATCAAAATGTGCAAAGAAAACTCAGTCTTTGGGTCAACATGTGGCAGTAAACAACAAAACTCAGTTTAAAAAAAAAAAGATGTGTGAAACTTGGTAATCGTCAAATCTTTTAGGGTACAAAATCTGTGATTCTAAACGTTTATTTACATAAATGAATGATTATCAAACAATAGGTTTTTTGTCAAGGGTTCTCAATTTGGCAATGGATAAGAATCACCCGGAATGCTTTTAAAAAGTAGTGACAGACATACCTCACTCTGGAACAATTAATTAGAACTTATGGAATGGGAGCTAGGCATCAATCTTTAAAATTATATCTCCAAATGAGTCAAAAATACAGTGATTTTCTTAGATCTAAAAATTGAAAATAAAGAATTACCTTTGACTCTTTTACTCATTTTATGCTTACTCTTCATAATACTGTATCAAGTTATCATAGAATCAAAACCAGTATTTAAATACTAGTTATTATCTAGAAAAATTATCCTATAGAAAAAAATAAGAAAATAAGAACAGACCAATAATTTACTTCATATTTAAATCTGGGCTAAGATATATAGTAGATTTCCGTAACGTGGATACAAGTGGTCTTCAAAACTGCACTTTGAAAAATGCTTCTGTAAAGCAATTAAGGAGTACACGCTGAGGAACATCTGTGTGTGAAAAAGAGACAGAGGAAAGACTAGTCAGAAATGATATAAAATAAGTAGGTAAAGATACCGCTGGAAAACCACAGAATACAGTGTCACAGAGATGTTTTTATTATAAATTGCTACAGATAGGCTTTAATGTCTCATGAATGGAGTCAATTAATTTTAGTTTCTTTTACACTAAAGGGATAATTAATTTCATAGCAAAATCTATGTAACATGATATTATAGCTTTGTCTCTCTCCACCCCATCTGCCACCTCTTGCTTCCTCGTGTGCTACCTACTCCTTAAGTGAAATACGAAACTATAGTGTTTGGAGGAAAAGATGCTTGAAATATGCATAAGTCTTCCATAGACATGTGATATTAACTAAATAATGGGTGGGCATCTAGATAATTGCCAATACAGTTAATTCTCCGTGGTGGTCAAATGGAAGTGTCCTTTTATCAAAATGTGCAAAGAAAACTCAGTCTTTGGGTCAACATGTGGCAGTAAACAACAAAACTCAGTTTAAAAAAAAGATGTGTGAAACTTGGTAATCGTCAAATCTTTTAGGGTACAAAATCTGTGATTCTAAACGTTTATTTACATAAATGAATGATTATCAAACAATAGGTTTTTTGTCAAGGGTTCTCAATTTGGCAATGGATAAGAATCACCCGGAATGCTTTTAAAAAGTAGTGACAGACATACCTCACTCTGGAACAATTAATTAGAACTTATGGAATGGGAGCTAGGCATCAATCTTTAAAATTATATCTCCAAATGAGTCAAAAATACAGTGATTTTCTTAGATCTAAAAATTGAAAATAAAGAATTACCTTTGACTCTTTTACTCATTTTATGCTTACTCTTCATAATACTGTATCAAGTTATCATAGAATCAAAACCAGTATTTAAATACTAGTTATTATCTAGAAAAATTATCCTATAGAAAAAAATAAGAAAATAAGAACAGACCAATAATTTACTTCATATTTAAATCTGGGCTAAGATATATAGTAGAGAGGATTGTACTAAAAATGTCCAGTTTAAAATATGTGAAGATAGAGTTAGGCTGTATTTCTACATAATATTTTTCTGTAGCATTTTTGATTAACTACTCATAATACCAGTTTTTGTTTTTTAATTTTTGGCCTCATTTATTTGTTCTTTGTTTATTTATTTGCATCCATCTTTATTCTTTGGCTTGTGTGGGCCTCCCATTGCAGTGGCCTCTCTAGTTGCAGAGCACCGACTTAGGGTGCATGTGCTCCAGAGTTCTGGCTTGTAATTGGACACACCGTCCAGCCATTCCACAGAATGTGGAATCTTCCCAGGTCAGGGATCAAACCCTGTGCCCCTTGCACTGCAAGGCAGACTCTTTATCCACTGGACCACCAGGGTAGGCCCAATTTAATTATTTTTGTGAAGCTTTGAAAGATATTGTTAGCACATTCCACAACCATAGATCACGACCAACAAGCACACAGAGGAAAAAACAGATGAATCAGTATTGTGAAGGCACTCACTTTAAGACTATGTTGTAGATTTCAAGAAAAGAAAATCAAGAATGTATTATGGTTTTATAGTTTCTGTGCATTGAATTGTAACTCCAAAAGACCACTGCACTTTTAAAATACAAAAACTCAGTAATACTTTGGTTGACTAAACATAACAAGGCACAAATTTTATGGAGGAAATATTTTTGAATGTAGTTTTGAAATATGTAACCAAGCTTAATTATTTAACTCAATACTCCCTTAATTTTTAGGCTGTTGTTTCCATTTTGGCCTGAACTGGGTAACATGACCATCCCTTTACTCATTCCTAGCACAGTGGGACAAGATCACCATGATTAGATTAGCCATTGTTTCCAGTTATCAACACTGGCATTTTGTATGAGGCAATCCCTTATAATCTAAGCCTGTCCCTAGATCCCTAAGCACTAAATGCTTATAGCAAATCACAACAGCCATCATCATTCTTCGTGTTTCTTGGAGAACCAATAATCAGAACATCCATGACTTACTCTCTTGGCACCCAGAGAATAAATTCATTTATTATTTATCCTGGGAAAAGGCAGATTGGCCTTTGGTAGGTGACCAACAGGGTCTGCCGTATTCTTGGAAGGAAATAAACTGATGATTTGATTAATGGATAATACAGAAAAAATTAGTTCCAACTTCTGTTGGTTAATTGTGTTTTATTGTTCCACCTCTCCAAACTTTAACATTCTTCGTCTCTGAAACAATGGCTTTGGACAGTGTGATCTCTTGCATTGCTTCAATCCTAAAACACCTCAGCTATTAGATATATTGTAATTGAGAGGTCATGCATATAAAAATTTAGACTTTTTCCATGAGATTCTATAGCTTTCTCCAAGAAAACACTTGGCAAAGCAAACTCTAAAAAGTAAAAAACATTTATTTATCCAAATAAATTTAGAAAATATGTACTACCTAATTGTAATTACAAGAAAAATAAGTGTTACGTAAATTTTTTTGTTTGTTTAATTTTCCCCAAAACTAGAAATATGATCATGCTTTATCTGAGAAATTTGATGTTCTGTGTTTCCTTAAATTCATGTTTGTATGTATGCATGAATACTTTAAATAAGCAAATATTTTTCTCAGTTAATTGTGGATTGAAATACTTCAAAATAGCAGTGAAACCTTAAAAATTTCAATCACCTATGTATCAAATATACGTAGATTTTTAGTTATAAGTTATTTGTATTATAAAGGCTAGAGATTATTTTCCCAACAATGATAATTTCTTCCAACAATTATCATAGGATAAACAAATTTTGTCCACAGGTAAAATGTCTATTCAATCATTAATACATATTTGTTATGTTTATATTTATCAATCATGTATTTACTGAATATTTGTTACATATACCAAAGACTATGAGCAGTTAAGGCTCCCAAGTATCAACTACATGCCTAACTCCTGTACATACTTTAAGAGTCAAAGAAAGTGTCAAAGCCTCAAAGCCTCCTCTCAAAGCCTCCTCTCAATACATTGCCATGATTAAATATTTCCCTTTGTGGTTTTCATTGCACTTTATGCTTGTTAGGCTATCAGGGCACTTACCACTTAGGAAAATTACCTAATTACTTTCTCTTCCACTATAATCTCATAACTTTTGTCTTGGTATCTCTATGACCAAGCCTTGTTCTTACCTTTTAGATAAATATTATTTAATAACCACCACAATCCAATAAGACAGGGTATTATTATCCTCATTTTATTTGCAAGAAAACTAGGATATAAAGAGGATAACTTCCTCATTAAATACTGCTAATGTGATAGAGTGAAACCTAAGTCAACTTTGCTCCGCAAATTTATAAATTGCCAATTTTTGATTGAATAAATTAAGCCTCCAACTTCCTCAGTGAATATTACTACTAGACCTTACCAGGCACATATAAAACTTCCTTTCATCCAAAAATCAATGGCATTTCCTCTCTCTAAAGGGATTAGTATATTTGTATATGCATTTGCCCATCATTGGGGGCTTCCCTGGCAGCTCAGTGATAAAGGATCTATCTGCCAGTGCGGGAGACGTGGATTCAATTCCTCAATCAGAAAGATCCCCTGGAGAAGGAAACAGCAACCCACTCCAGTATTCTTGTCTAGGAAATCCCGTGGACAAAGGAGCCTGGTTGGCTATAGTACATGGGGTTGCCAAAGAGTCAGATAGGACTGAGGACTAAACAACAACTACTTTCCCATTATTACAATGTACATTCACCGCCTTTTCACGCTCTGATCAGACACACACTGGTAAAGAAACAAGAAAAACCTAGTATTATAAAGGTTTTTCTAGAGATTATTTTCCCAACAATGATAATTTCTTCCAACAATTATCATAGGATAAACAAATTTTGTCCACAGGTAAAATGTCTATTCAATCATTAATACATATTTGTTATGTTTATATTTATCAATCATGTATTTACTGAATATTTGTTACATATACCAAAGACTATGAGCAGTTAAGGCTCCCAAGTATCAACTACATGCCTAACTCCTGTACATACTTTAAGAGTCAAAGAAAGTGTCAAAGCCTCAAAGCCTCCTCTCAAAGCCTCCTCTCAATACATTGCCATGATTAAATATTTCCCTTTGTGGTTTTCATTGCACTTTATGCTTGTTAGGCTATCAGGGCACTTACCACTTAGGAAAATTACCTAATTACTTTCTCTTCCACTATAATCTCATAACTTTTGTCTTGGTATCTCTATGACCAAGCCTTGTTCTTACCTTTTAGATAAATATTATTTAATAACCACCACAATCCAATAAGACAGGGTATTATTATCCTCATTTTATTTGCAAGAAAACTAGGATATAAAGAGGATAACTTCCTCATTAAATACTGCTAATGTGATAGAGTGAAACCTAAGTCAACTTTGCTCCGCAAATTTATAAATTGCCAATTTTTGATTGAATAAATTAAGCCTCCAACTTCCTCAGTGAATATTACTACTAGACCTTACCAGGCACATATAAAACTTCCTTTCATCCAAAAATCAATGGCATTTCCTCTCTCTAAAGGGATTAGTATATTTGTATATGCATTTGCCCATCATTGGGGGCTTCCCTGGCAGCTCAGTGATAAAGGATCTATCTGCCAGTGCGGGAGACGTGGATTCAATTCCTCAATCAGAAAGATCCCCTGGAGAAGGAAACAGCAACCCACTCCAGTATTCTTGTCTAGGAAATCCCGTGGACAAAGGAGCCTGGTTGGCTATAGTACATGGGGTTGCCAAAGAGTCAGATAGGACTGAGGGACTAAACAACAACTACTTTCCCATTATTACCATGTGCATTCACCGCCTTTTCACGTTCTGATCAGACACTCACTGGTAAAGGAACAAGAAAAACCTAGTATTATTTTTGTCCTGAGTTCCATGCTCAATACCACTAAGATAAGCAGCAAATTCTTACCCTACAAATAGGTTCTCATAAGTGCAGGTTTCTTTAAATTGAAATATTTTCAAACTGTAGTTATTTCACCTGCTTCAGCTGTCTTTTGGTTCATCCAAAAAGGCTATTAAATAAACCTTCTGAAACCTCAAGATCAGTGTTGCTGAACAAGGACCTATTGTAAGAAATTTTATAGAGACAACAAATGTTGAATATTATGTCCCATGAAATGAGAAAAAGGAAAAATATTAAGTGAACTACACCACCACCTTCTGTAACTTCTGAATTATTTCTAGAAAATAGATACCTTTATTTACAAAAAAACAAATTCCCTGTGGTTAATACATGGGTAGTATAGGAGTCATGGAATCAGAACAACTGGGATCACATCTTTGTTTTACCATGTGGACATTTTTCATCCTTATGTCTGATGCCAGTCTTCTTGAGCTTCATTTACCTATGTGAAGTTCTAATCCATTGTTTTGTAACTAATTTTTGTTACTTATTGCTAAGACCTTTAAGGTAAAGAACTGAGTTGATTTACCTGTTTACCAATTAAGGAATACATATAAAGAAAACATTGTATATATCAGTCCCCATTTAGGGGGGACATATTTATTGGTCAGGAGTTCCAAGTTTTGTTTAGAAACAGGCCTTTCAAAACATTTGCTATTACTGTATTATTTCTGAAGACCAATGTATTTTCAGACTGCAATGATAAAATGCACAAGATGCATTATCAAGGTGATAAAGGCCCATCTGGCCAGCTCAGTGATAAAGGATCTATCTGCCAGTGCGGGAGACGTGGATTCAATTCCTCAATCAGAAAGATCCCCTGGAGAAGGAAACAGCAACCCACTCCAGTATTCTTGTCTAGGAAATCCCGTGGACAAAGGAGCCTGGTTGGCTATAGTACATGGGGTTGCCAAAGAGTCAGATAGGACTGAGGGACTAAACAACAACTACTTTCCCATTATTACCATGTGCATTCACCGCCTTTTCACGTTCTGATCAGACACTCACTGGTAAAGGAACAAGAAAAACCTAGTATTATTTTTGTCCTGAGTTCCATGCTCAATACCACTAAGATAAGCAGCAAATTCTTACCCTACAAATAGGTTCTCATAAGTGCAGGTTTCTTTAAATTGAAATATTTTCAAACTGTAGTTATTTCACCTGCTTCAGCTGTCTTTTGGTTCATCCAAAAAGGCTATTAAATAAACCTTCTGAAACCTCAAGATCAGTGTTGCTGAACAAGGACCTATTGTAAGAAATTTTATAGAGACAACAAATGTTGAATATTATGTCCCATGAAATGAGAAAAAGGAAAAATATTAAGTGAACTACACCACCACCTTCTGTAACTTCTGAATTATTTCTAGAAAATAGATACCTTTATTTACAAAAAAACAAATTCCCTGTGGTTAATACATGGGTAGTATAGGAGTCATGGAATCAGAACAACTGGGATCACATCTTTGTTTTACCATGTGGACATTTTTCATCCTTATGTCTGATGCCAGTCTTCTTGAGCTTCATTTACCTATGTGAAGTTCTAATCCATTGTTTTGTAACTAATTTTTGTTACTTATTGCTAAGACCTTTAAGGTAAAGAACTGAGTTGATTTACCTGTTTACCAATTAAGGAATACATATAAAGAAAACATTGTATATATCAGTCCCCATTTAGGGGGGACATATTTATTGGTCAGGAGTTCCAAGTTTTGTTTAGAAACAGGCCTTTCAAAACATTTGCTATTACTGTATTATTTCTGAATGTATCCTCAAATGCATTATTCTTTGCAGACTGCAATGATAAAATGCACAGAGATTATATTATTTAGAAATATTAGTTGAATTTTATGCATCATAATATTTCTGTCATTGTTATATCCTATAAATATTTGCCTGAATTACTAATCTTACACCCAACAATAAAATATAAAATATTAGACAATAAGCATATGAATTTAATTAACAAAATAAATCTGTTTCTAAACTATAGTAGTTAAGAAAATATAATAGTTTCTTAGCAATAATACACCAGAAAGTATTGTGTACATTTCTAAACTACACAGTGATAACGCTGTGTTTAAAAGGTAAAAAACTAAAACAAAAAATGCTGGCTTACAATAAAACTGACAAATCTATGCATCAACTGTGACTCTGCCGGATTCTGCTGAAATCACTTCAGTGACTCTACATCAGTCTGTGGTTCCACTGAGCATGATTCCAGGATCTCAACTGTGTCCAAATCTATTTCACGGAATCTGCATCATGAGTCTAGAGCCATGCTCTATGTCCAGCTGATAATGGAGTGAATGCTCTCTCACAGAGGATCCCAGGAGGACATAAACCAAATCAAACTGCACAAGCACATTGAAGATATCTGTACTCTAACGTTTCTTTCATGTGACTGAAACAAGTCACATGTCCACACCCAAAATCATTGTTATGAGGAAGTATACTATAACTTAAAAGAGAAAAAGTGAATATTTGTTAAATAACAATTTCATTAATCACAAATAACATTCATTTGGAAATAATACAGAATTTGACAATTAGAATTTGGAAGAAAAAACTCTCAACATTGTCAATAACAAGTTGTGAAATGTTAACATTTTATATTAAGACTCAATAGCCTCAGTGAGATTCATCTTGTACCTTTCATGTTCTTTCCATACAAGAGGGAAAAATAAATCTCATGTTTGGAAATGAAACTAAGGAGCTTATCAATCATCAAGTTTCAGTGATAGTGTACTTCAGTGGGACATATTTATTGGTCAGGAGTTCCAAGTTTTGTTTAGAAACAGGCCTTTCAAAACATTTGCTATTATGTTATTCTGAATGTATCCTCAAATGCATTATTCTTTGCAGACTGCAATGATAAAATGCACAGAGATTATATTATTTAGAAATATTAGTTGAATTTTATGCATCATAATATTTCTGTCATTGTTATATCCTATAAATATTTGCCTGAATTACTAATCTTACACCCAACAATAAAATATAAAATATTAGACAATAAGCATATGAATTTAATTAACAAAATAAATCTGTTTCTAAACTATAGTAGTTAAGAAAATATAATAGTTTCTTAGCAATAATACACCAGAAAGTATTGTGTACATTTCTAAACTACACAGTGATAACGCTGTGTTTAAAAGGTAAAAAACTAAAACAAAAAATGCTGGCTTACAATAAAACTGACAAATCTATGCATCAACTGTGACTCTGCCGGATTCTGCTGAAATCACTTCAGTGACTCTACATCAGTCTGTGGTTCCACTGAGCATGATTCCAGGATCTCAACTGTGTCCAAATCTATTTCACGGAATCTGCATCATGAGTCTAGAGCCATGCTCTATGTCCAGCTGATAATGGAGTGAATGCTCTCTCACAGAGGATCCCAGGAGGACATAAACCAAATCAAACTGCACAAGCACATTGAAGATATCTGTACTCTAACGTTTCTTTCATGTGACTGAAACAAGTCACATGTCCACACCCAAAATCATTGTTATGAGGAAGTATACTATAACTTAAAAGAGAAAAAGTGAATATTTGTTAAATAACAATTTCATTAATCACAAATAACATTCATTTGGAAATAATACAGAATTTGACAATTAGAATTTGGAAGAAAAAACTCTCAACATTGTCAATAACAAGTTGTGAAATGTTAACATTTTATATTAAGACTCAATAGCCTCAGTGAGATTCATCTTGTACCTTTCATGTTCTTTCCATACAAGAGGGAAAAATAAATCTCATGTTTGGAAATGAAACTAAGGAGCTTATCAATCATCAAGTTTCAGTGATAGTGTACTTCAGTGGGAATATTTCTTAATTGGCAGGCAGTTATTTAATTTCTGTTACCTCCTTCTCTGATAAATCTAGGAGGCCTATGTGTAAAGTAACTTTCATGACGATGTCTAGGAACTGCTTTAAAAATTATATTTGTTCTTTAAAATATTGCTTCATTGCCACCAATATTGCTTTTCATGTGAAAAGAAAGAATCCTAATGAACTAATTTCTCATTCCAAATCTTTAAAAAAATATATGCAAAATGAAGTAATTGTTCTCCTGTTGAAACTCACAGTGCATTTCTTTTCCTAGAAGGATAATAAAATTAAAAATTATGCAGTAGGTATTGTTTCCTTTATCACATTCATATTTTAATGCATATATATATATGTATATTCAAATCTAATTAAATACAAACTCATAAATAACATGGTAAAGGCTTCTGATTTTTTTCATGTTTTTCTGATAGAATACAAACTCTAATATTTTAAGAATATATTATTATTACAGTCTTCCTGCTGCATTTATAAAAATGCTTAAAGAAATCATTTAAGATAGATGTCTTGAATACTTATATTACTGAAGGAGGAAGAAATTTCAGCAACCATGTCTGAATTATAAGCATCTCTTCTGTCTTGCACATAAGTGCCTTAACATAAATATCTTAAAACTACATTATTACCAAATTTCATAATACTAGTTCATGTTCCTGCTTCGTAAAACAATAGGGCATTTTGTCATAGTGCCTTTATATATACACATTCATCAAATTATGATTGGCTAAGGTCAGGCTTGCAGCTACAAATAAAATCCACAGTATTTGATAAATAATGCAATAAAATATCATTAACTGCTCAATATAATGAATGATCTACCTCTTTACCCTTCTCTTGCTTAGCTATAATCTTTGGGCTACAGAAGTCACACTACAACTCTGGTAATAATGGGCTTATTATTGAATCCATTAACTTAATAACAATTTCATTAATCACAAATAACATTCATTTGGAAATAATACAGAATTTGACAATTAGAATTTGGAAGAAAAAACTCTCAACATTGTCAATAACAAGTTGTGAAATGTTAACATTTTATATTAAGACTCAATAGCCTCAGTGAGATTCATCTTGTACCTTTCATGTTCTTTCCATACAAGAGGGAAAAATAAATCTCATGTTTGGAAATGAAACTAAGGAGCTTATCAATCATCAAGTTTCAGTGATAGTGTACTTCAGTGGGAATATTTCTTAATTGGCAGGCAGTTATTTAATTTCTGTTACCTCCTTCTCTGATAAATCTAGGAGGCCTATGTGTAAAGTAACTTTCATGACGATGTCTAGGAACTGCTTTAAAAATTATATTTGTTCTTTAAAATATTGCTTCATTGCCACCAATATTGCTTTTCATGTGAAAAGAAAGAATCCTAATGAACTAATTTCTCATTCCAAATCTTTAAAAAAATATATGCAAAATGAAGTAATTGTTCTCCTGTTGAAACTCACAGTGCATTTCTTTTCCTAGAAGGATAATAAAATTAAAAATTATGCAGTAGGTATTGTTTCCTTTATCACATTCATATTTTAATGCATATATATATATGTATATTCAAATCTAATTAAATACAAACTCATAAATAACATGGTAAAGGCTTCTGATTTTTTTCATGTTTTTCTGATAGAATACAAACTCTAATATTTTAAGAATATATTATTATTACAGTCTTCCTGCTGCATTTATAAAATGCTTAAAGAAATCATTTAAGATAGATGTCTTGAATACTTATATTACTGAAGGAGGAAGAAATTTCAGCAACCATGTCTGAATTATAAGCATCTCTTCTGTCTTGCACATAAGTGCCTTAACATAAATATCTTAAAACTACATTATTACCAAATTTCATAATACTAGTTCATGTTCCTGCTTCGTAAAACAATAGGGCATTTTGTCATAGTGCCTTTATATATACACATTCATCAAATTATGATTGGCTAAGGTCAGGCTTGCAGCTACAAATAAAATCCACAGTATTTGATAAATAATGCAATAAAATATCATTAACTGCTCAATATAATGAATGATCTACCTCTTTACCCTTCTCTTGCTTAGCTATAATCTTTGGGCTACAGAAGTCACACTACAACTCTGGTAATAATGGGCTTATTATTGAATCCATTAACTTAATATTTTCCCATTTTATTGCACATTTTAGATAAAATAACCAACTGGCAACATTTATAAAAACCGCCATTGAACATTTGTTTAATATATTTTTACCGTATTTCCTGTCTCAATTCCTCTTTATGTGCAGCTCATAGACATTTATAAATATAAAAATCATAAATGCAGAATATGAATATATAAATAATATATAATCTAAGCATACATATTTAAAAAATTTTTGAACTGAAAGTCAATATAATACATAAATATATATATTTCACTTTTAATTTATAATAATGATAGATATAACACATTGGTGAAATATAAATACACATTTCTTACTACTGTGATAATCCATATATGAGTGTGTGTATATATATATACACACACATATATATATAGTAATATATATGTTATATATATATATATATAGTAATATATAGTAATATATCTAGTAATATATATGTATATATATTACATATACTATACTGTATATGTATATATGTATATACTATATACATATATATAGTAATATGTGTATATATACATATAGTAATATGTATATATATATATAGTAATGTATATGTATATATATACACACACATATATATATAGTAATATATATGTATATACACATCACACGTGGATTATAATAATAATAAGCAAAAAGAGGCTGCCCTGTATATTAACTTATATGAATCTTGAATTTGAAAGATGCATAGTCATTACCTCTGGGGAGATTATGACTAGTAACTAAATAGGCAGAAAAATTTTATTGCTATGGACTTGCAATGATTTATAAGCATCTCTTCTGTCTTGCACATAAGTGCCTTAACATAAATATCTTAAAACTACATTATTACCAAATTTCATAATACTAGTTCATGTTCCTGCTTCGTAAAACAATAGGGCATTTTGTCATAGTGCCTTTATATATACACATTCATCAAATTATGATTGGCTAAGGTCAGGCTTGCAGCTACAAATAAAATCCACAGTATTTGATAAATAATGCAATAAAATATCATTAACTGCTCAATATAATGAATGATCTACCTCTTTACCCTTCTCTTGCTTAGCTATAATCTTTGGGCTACAGAAGTCACACTACAACTCTGGTAATAATGGGCTTATTATTGAATCCATTAACTTAATATTTTCCCATTTTATTGCACATTTTAGATAAAATAACCAACTGGCAACATTTATAAAACCGCCATTGAACATTTGTTTAATATATTTTTACCGTATTTCCTGTCTCAATTCCTCTTTA
Organism: Tragulus kanchil; assembly: GCA_022376925.1. NCBI lineage: Eukaryota > Metazoa > Chordata > Mammalia > Artiodactyla > Tragulidae > Tragulus > Tragulus kanchil. Next base: position 234,111,826 of record JAIOJX010000004.1, on the reverse strand, counting down.
TGTGCAGCTCATAGACATTTATAAATATAAAAATCATAAATGCAGAATATGAATATATAAATAATATATAATCTAAGCATACATATTTAAAAAATTTTTGAACTGAAAGTCAATATAATACATAAATATATATATTTCACTTTTAATTTATAATAATGATAGATATAACACATTGGTGAAATATAAATACACATTTATTACAACTGTGATAATAAATATATGAGTGTGTGTATATATATATATACACACACATATATATATAGTAATATATATGTGTATATATATATATATAGTAATATATAGTAATATATATAGTAATATATATGTATATATATTACATATACTATACTGTATATGTATATATGTATATAGTATATACATATATATAGTAATATGTATATATATACATATAGTAATATGTATATATATATATAGTAATGTATATGTATATATATACACACACACATATATATATAGTAATATATATGTATATACACATCACACGTGGATTATAATAATAATAAGCAAAAAGAGGCTGCCCTGTATATTAACTTATATGAATCTTGAATTTGAAAGATGCATAGTCATTACCTCTGGGGAGATTATGACTAGTAACTAAATAGGCAGAAAAATTTTATTGCTATGGACTTGCAATGATTTGAAAATTCTTCAATATATGAAAGAATTAATTCAGACAACTGTTTATATTTTATTTCTTTTGAAAGAGTCTGTTAGATTAGAGAGACACTCATATAGTGCCTGAAATATGACATTAGGTATGTATTATTTATAAAATTGAAGTCATAAAAATATTTAAGCCAACTTATATAAAAATGAGAAACAAATATGATAATTATTATTATTCATGTCACTCTCTCAAAATTTCAGTCTTTAGAAGTTTAGACTTCTGAGAGGCAAATTATGTAAAATGATATGTTTAATTAGCTATGAAAGTATAATAGCTAAGTTGAGCATAGTATGAATATAGTTATATTTAAAAATTCAAGTAGAAAAGGAAACAATTCCTACCAACACTTGGCATATACAGTGTCGTGCATGGAGTGCCATGGTAGGTCATGTCTGATTCTTTTGCAACCCCATGGACTGTAGCTCTCCTGGCTCCTCTCTTCATGGAATTTTCCAGGCAAGAATACTGGAATGGGTTGCTATTTTCTATTCCAATGGATCTTCGTGACACTGGGATTAACCCATATCTCTTGCATCTTCCACATTGGTGGATTCTTTATCACTGCACCACCTGGGAATCCCTCACACATAAAACGATGTAATTCAATTTTTATCAATATTTTACAGAGGTCCACCAAGATCGTTCAACCATTGCCAATTTTATTCCATAGTGATTCTTTTCCCCTTTTGAGAATATCAGTCCAAAATATTTAAGTTGTTTGCACTTAAGCAATTTCTTATATATATTTTTGACCTTTAGTCACCACATGGAACAAACTTCGAAATAAGTAGAAACAGTGTAACTGCAAATGAAACAAATAAGTTATGTATGCAATTCTGTTTTATTGTGTGCACCTAAGATAATCTTTCAAAATAAAATATGTTTCACTGTGATGGTGAAGTCCCGAAAATTAACAGAACATTCTCCACAAGGACAAGGAAGCTTATTCACCAGGGATCACTGTCTCTATGTGCCAGTGGCTAGGACCATGAGGATCAGACGGAGGTCCCATATCTTCAAATTTTACTACATAGGGAAGGGAAATAGGCAAATGCAGACTGTTTCCAACTACACTATATTCTGTGAGGTCAGACCATGCGACCATCTGCTTTATTTTCCACTGTATCTCTTGCATTCTTTGGGATTAACATGGTACTTTGTACATAGCTGATTCTCCAAAATAATATTGATGGCTAAGTGATGCTGTTAGTACATGACTGACAGAGATCACATTCAATGCACACCTCTGGAAGTCACAGTGAAAGACAGAAAGAGATACAGTGAAGAGGGGCCATCTGGATTTAATTTTCCACCATGTAGAGGAACTAGCCAAGTGAGTGAAAGAATCTGAGCAAGACAAGTGTGAGTAGAGAGGCCATGGCATAAAAGAGACATAAAGTATAATAGCTAAGTTGAGCATAGTATGAATATAGTTATATTTAAAAATTCAAGTAGAAAAGGAAACAATTCCTACCAACACTTGGCATATACAGTGTCGTGCATGGAGTGCCATGGTAGGTCATGTCTGATTCTTTTGCAACCCCATGGACTGTAGCTCTCCTGGCTCCTCTCTTCATGGAATTTTCCAGGCAAGAATACTGGAATGGGTTGCTATTTTCTATTCCAATGGATCTTCGTGACACTGGGATTAACCCATATCTCTTGCATCTTCCACATTGGTGGATTCTTTATCACTGCACCACCTGGGAATCCCTCACACATAAAACGATGTAATTCAATTTTTATCAATATTTTACAGAGGTCCACCAAGATCGTTCAACCATTGCCAATTTTATTCCATAGTGATTCTTTTCCCCTTTTGAGAATATCAGTCCAAAATATTTAAGTTGTTTGCACTTAAGCAATTTCTTATATATATTTTTGACCTTTAGTCACCACATGGAACAAACTTCGAAATAAGTAGAAACAGTGTAACTGCAAATGAAACAAATAAGTTATGTATGCAATTCTGTTTTATTGTGTGCACCTAAGATAATCTTTCAAAATAAAATATGTTTCACTGTGATGGTGAAGTCCCGAAAATTAACAGAACATTCTCCACAAGGACAAGGAAGCTTATTCACCAGGGATCACTGTCTCTATGTGCCAGTGGCTAGGACCATGAGGATCAGACGGAGGTCCCATATCTTCAAATTTTACTACATAGGGAAGGGAAATAGGCAAATGCAGACTGTTTCCAACTACACTATATTCTGTGAGGTCAGACCATGCGACCATCTGCTTTATTTTCCACTGTATCTCTTGCATTCTTTGGGATTAACATGGTACTTTGTACATAGCTGATTCTCCAAAATAATATTGATGGCTAAGTGATGCTGTTAGTACATGACTGACAGAGATCACATTCAATGCACACCTCTGGAAGTCACAGTGAAAGACAGAAAGAGATACAGTGAAGAGGGGCCATCTGGATTTAATTTTCCACCATGTAGAGGAACTAGCCAAGTGAGTGAAAGAATCTGAGCAAGACAAGTGTGAGTAGAGAGGACATGGCATACAGGTAGGAAGAGCAGCAAATGGATAGGCCCAATCCCACAAAGTTCACAGTGTCTTAAGTAATGACCTTTGGCTGGAATGGACTGCCTAGCGTTGAGTGGCAAGACGTGAGACTGGCAATATGTCATGACTCTAATAATGAAAATCCATACATATCGTGCCTGAGCCATTCAGTTTTAATATATAAATGCTGAGGAACCCGTGAAAGACTTTAAGAAAGAGAGATTCAGACATCTATCTATCCATATATATAGATGTCTATATATATGGATAGATAGATAGATAGATATTATATAAAATCACTCTGGTATCCAACTAGAGGGGAGGAGTTGAGACAAGCAACTAGTTAGATGTCTAATTAAGACATGGCACAAACAGGGCTTATAAGGTAGGACAGATACTAAGAGAGGAATGTTTAGATAGATTTGAAAATGATAGTTTAAGAGGTAGAAAGCATAGGGTTTACTCTCAAGAAAGCCATTTTATCATGTTGTGATAGTCACTCAGTCATGTAGTAACTCTGAGAACCCAAGAACTGTAGCCTACCAGGCTCCTCTGTCCATGGAATTCTCCAGGCACGAATACAGGAGTGGGTTGCCATTCCCTTCCCAGGGTATCTTCCTGACCTAGGAATTAAACCCGAATATCCTGCATTGCAGATGGATTCTTTACTATCTGGTCTACCAGGGAAAATAGACATTAACTGAAATCCACAGGTTACTTTGTTTATCACTACTTATTATTTTTCAACTAGACCTAGGAATTTAAACCCTACTACACTATATTCTGTGAGGTCAGACCATCACATCTGCATTTTCCACTGTATCTCTTGCATTCTTTGGGATTAACATGGTACTTTGTACATAGCTGATTCTCCAAAATAATATTGATGGCTAAGTGATGCTGTTAGTACATGACTGACAGAGATCACATTCAATGCACACCTCTGGAAGTCACAGTGAAAGACAGAAAGAGATACAGTGAAGAGGGGCCATCTGGATTTAATTTTCCACCATGTAGAGGAACTAGCCAAGTGAGTGAAAGAATCTGAGCAAGACAAGTGTGAGTAGAGAGGACATGGCATACAGGTAGGAAGAGCAGCAAATGGATAGGCCCAATCCCACAAAGTTCACAGTGTCTTAAGTAATGACCTTTGGCTGGAATGGACTGCCTAGCGTTGAGTGGCAAGACGTGAGACTGGCAATATGTCATGACTCTAATAATGAAAATCCATACATATCGTGCCTGAGCCATTCAGTTTTAATATATAAATGCTGAGGAACCCGTGAAAGACTTTAAGAAAGAGAGATTCAGACATCTATCTATCCATATATATAGATGTCTATATATATGGATAGATAGATAGATAGATATTATATAAAATCACTCTGGTATCCAACTAGAGGGGAGGAGTTGAGACAAGCAACTAGTTAGATGTCTAATTAAGACATGGCACAAACAGGGCTTATAAGGTAGGACAGATACTAAGAGAGGAATGTTTAGATAGATTTGAAAATGATAGTTTAAGAGGTAGAAAGCATAGGGTTTACTCTCAAGAAAGCCATTTTATCATGTTGTGATAGTCACTCAGTCATGTAGTAACTCTGAGAACCCAAGAACTGTAGCCTACCAGGCTCCTCTGTCCATGGAATTCTCCAGGCACGAATACAGGAGTGGGTTGCCATTCCCTTCCCCAGGGTATCTTCCTGACCTAGGAATTAAACCCGAATATCCTGCATTGCAGATGGATTCTTTACTATCTGGTCTACCAGGGGAAAAAATAGACATTAACTGAAATCCACAGGTTACTTTGTTTATCACTACTTATTATTTCATTTCATTCTTGTTTTAGTTACGTTAGATCATCATGCCAATCACCGGTTAAAAATTATTTAACTGTCTGCCAGATCCATTGCTTCAGTACCCTACTGGGTAAGAAATGCTATGCCATGCTGTGGAATACCATATGCAAAAAAGAGTTAAACATTTTCTCTTGTTGTATTTTAAATGGTAACAGACAATTTTCAAAATGTTTTTCTTACTCGACATGGGAAAAGACTGGTATGAGTATCTGGGGGAAAGGACAGGGTGTTAGAAGAAATTAGTGGATCAAAAATTGTTTAAAATTGACACTACAAATCTAAAAGAGAGATTACTGAGTAGAGCCATTGACAGGTATCCATAGGGACAAGGGAAGCAGGGGAGCTGTTGTGAGAAGCAGCAAGGAAGAAGCCATAGGAAAGGATGTAGCAGCTATTAATTACACAGAGACTGAGATTCTGTCCTGTTCAAAGCACTAGTCATCAAACAGGAAGCTAGTTTTATATTAACCTGATTAATGTGATGGACATATACATTATGCTGGTATAGAAAGGAAATGAGAATGTGTAAATATTTTCTTACACTTCAGTATAGATTGGATAACAGAGAGCAATTAAGTAAATCTTATTGTCTTAAAGGCAGAATATTTTCACAATGTATATATTGATTTCTTGCCTCTTCATGTGCTAGTTTATAAATCTGGGCAAAATGTTTGCTCTTCTTTAAGCTACATCATAAAGTAAGGGTATGACAGAACTTACTTCGTTTTCATGAGAATTAAATGAAATAATACATATAAATGACTTAACCCATGCTATTTGGTATAATGTTTAGGTTTAGTCTCATCATGATTTTTCATCCGCTTACTAGTTTAGATGCTGCTTAAAACTAAAATCTATGCCCTCATGGGACTTCTGCTGAATAAAATCATCATAATCATTGTCTTATTTTAACAGTCATAATATTTTTCATTCTGAAATTCTATACATATACTGTATTCAGAAATATTGGGTTGGCCAAAAAGTTTGTTCAGGTTGTTCTATAGATGTTATGAAAAAAACCTGAACAAAATTTTTTGGTCAACACAATATATAGAATTATTGCTTATGCAATAATGCCACAAAACAGCACAGTTCTGTTCTTTCTTCTAAAAACTATTAAGAGAGTAAGTCTTTTTAACTAAGAGAAAGGGAGGCTAAATAAAACAGCATTTTAGGAAATTGGTGAATTTCTTCAGTTTTTCAGTGTATCCAGTATCAGTAAAACCTTCTGTAGTAGCTCTGTTTCTTAGCATTTTCTCATTAATAGGAAGAATGTGAATTGTGCTGTAGATCAAGAATTATTAAGCAGAAAAGACTTAAGCATATTCTCATGTTATAGCACATTAGTCAGTGTTATCACAAAAAAAACGAAGAAAAATGGATCATGTTAGAAGTAATTGTACTAGGCAAAATTCATTTCTAGCCTTTGGCCCATTCAACATAACCTAGGCAACCAGCACATTTAGAAGTTACTGAGTATAAGACTAGAATAATACTTGACTACACTATCCTTCCTATAAAATGCCTACTATGAGTCCCCATACAATTTTCCATGCAATGAATCAGTGATTTGTTTGTGAATTTATCTTGGGATATTAAAGTACATTTAAGAATCTCTTATGCTAAGTCAGGGAAAATGAAATTCTTCATTAGAGAATGTCAGACTGGAAAAAAGATATAATAACAGAGATGAGATCATTGAAAATTATAGTAGGAATGAGCAAACTTTAAATCATGGTGATTGAAAGTATAATTTTAATTAATTTTAACCATTGTAAATAAAAAAGAAGTCTTTTATTTTATATTGATTATATATGTTGCCCCTAGAATGCTTAAAGCTAGCAATTTTTCTCATTTCTTCATCCAATGAATCTTTATCTAATGCTAACTAGGTACCATACATCATTCTAAATGCTCTTACTTTTGAGTCACGAGATTGCCGCTCATATTATTTATTACTATTTATCCTAAAATAGTGGGAGAATAAATCCAGTAAGAATGTAGATATCTAGAAACTGGAAATTATGTTTGTTGTTTCTTTTAACAAAAAGAATTACACATTTATTATAAAAAAATCTGAAAATAAAGGTTAAAGAAGGGAGTGAAATGTACACATTCTACCAGTGCCAGTATGCTACAGCTATATCCCTCCCTCTAGTTTCTCTCTAGGTAGATAAATGAGAGACACACACAATTCTCTATCTATATATGCACACAATTATGTATTGTGTGCTGTGTGCACCAAACCACTTCAGTTTAGTCCGATTCTTTGCAGTCCCATGGACTGTAGCCCACCAGGATCCTCTGTCCATGGGCAAGAATCCTGAAGTGGGCTGCCATGACCTCCTATAGGGGATCTTCCCAACCCAGGAATTGAACCAGTGTCTCCTGCAGTGCAGCCTTGCAGGTGAATTCATTACCACTGAGCTACCAATTGTGTATTATATGCAGGTATAATAAGATCAAATAGAAGTTGTATATAATTTGCTTTTTCACTTAAAAATAGATGCTGTATTTAATCCATACTGATTATAAATATTCATGTAACTCTACTTGAGCAAATATGCAAAAAAAAAAAGGAGTTACTTCTCTAATTTAACCAATCTCTGCATTGTAGGGTCATAAAGAATTTCTGGGTTTTCTGTAATTTCAGTAGTGCAGCAGAGAATATTCTTATAGATAAAGATAAACTCAAATTTTTTTATTAGCCTCTCAGGATGTTCACTTAGAATTAATAATTCAAATGATATATACAACTTTTAAGAAATTGGTTTGTATTTCTAATTTATATATCATAAAATATAAATTTAAAAAAGTATTTCCCACAGATTTTGTCAGCTTTTGTAAAATAGCATTGCCAATGGGAAGGTAGAAATAATCTTGCATGTGTGTGCTAATTTGCAAATTTTATTTTATTTTTAGATACCCCAGAGAAGTTCCTAATCTGTAAATTTTAAACCACTCTTCGTATAGATCATCCTTTCATATGTGATTTTTCCTTTCATATTTCACATTCTCACTGTCTGAAATAGTGTCTTTTGAGGCAGTAAGTAAATAATCATATTAACTTAACCGATTAATCCTTTTTCTATTGGGTTAATTGTAAGTTTCATAAAGATTCCTAAGCTATCTTATAGTTCTATACTTGTGGTTATTTCCCACCTTTTTCTTGTGATCCATTTTTGGTTTTATTTACTATATATAGTATGGCCTCTCCCACCTGGTCATTCTATAAATAATTATTTAGATCCTACTATATTATGCAAATTGTTCTAGGCACAGGGAAATATGATTGTGTACAGAAATGGTTTTTTTTTTTCTAAATTAAAAAATATATGTGATACAGTTTTGCTTAATGTTTAAAATGATCATATACAGGGGCTTCCATGCCAGTCCTGTGGTTAAAGTTCCCTGCTTCCACTGTAGGAAGCACAGGTTTTATCCCTTATCAGTGAACTAGGATCCAACATGACACAAGATATAGCCAAAAATCAATCACTATATTAGCATATACAAGTTTAAGGATAGGAGAATAGTATAATATGAAGACATCATTTTACTTTTCAAAATAATTACATAATCATCTCAAGACAATTTCCTTTAATTTTAAAGTTATTTGCAATGATTTAATGAAAGTTTATAATAAATGAATGTGTTCTATTTTCCATTGAACTTTATTTATACTGTCACTTCAAAATATCATACATTTTGATACATGTCTTTTCATGAAGAAATTACATTAGAGAAATATACTTATTGTTCTATCAGTAAAACATATTCCAGAAATCTTAATGTCCAGTTGCTTATTCTTGTTAATGTCAATATCAGTTTTCTTTTTGCTTCAGGCTTATGTTGTTAATTTCCAGTTGTATATTTAGGTTAAATTTTAAAAAACGAAAGCTTAAGATAGAAGTATAAATAGGTATATAAAGTTATACTTATTTTCTGGTTTTATAGAGTGCCAAAATGATAGTTCGTCACAAATTTGTCAAATGTTAATGTATATTTGTGCAAATTTCTCTTCTTTGATAATTCTAAAATTTTGGGAAGCAAATTTACCAGATTAACTATAAAGAAAAAAAAAAAAAAACTGGACTCTTAAGACCAATTATACTCACCACACCTATTCAAGTCTTGTTTTCCCGTTCATGTTTTTCTATTTTTGAGGTGGTCTATGAAGAGTTTCCCTGCAGGTTAGTATATGACAAAACACAGCCTTTTTAAAAATTTTTATTTGACTTTTAACTTTTACAGAGTTTTGTTATTTACAGATATGTATGTTCCCAGATTAGTGATATGTATATCCCCCCCATCCCACCCCTGCAGGATCCCCTTTTCTCACAGCGAAATGACTATAGGTATTCACATATGATAGTACAGGTTTTCATGCTACTTCCTTTACGCCTCCCACCCACTGTTCATTCCCCACAATGTCCATATGTTTACTGTCCATGTCTGTTGTTCCATCACTTCACTGAGTGTGTTATCATTACTATCCTACTAGATTCCATATATATATGTTAGTATATTGTACATGTTCTTTTTTTTTGACTTACTTCACTTTTTATGATAGGTTGTAGATCCAGCCACCTCATTAGGACTGATTCATCTGCATATCTTTTTACAGCTGTGTTGTATTCCATTGTATACATGTACCAGAGCTTTTGTATCCATTCATTCATTGATGGTCATCTAGGTTGCGTCCATGTTCTAGCTATTGTATAGAGAACCGTAATGAGCATTGGGGTACAGGTGCCTCTTTCAGTTTTGATTTTATCAGGGTATAAGCCTAAGAGTGGGATTGCTGGGTCGTATGGTGCTTCTATTTTTAGTTTTTTAAGGAATCTCCATACTGTCTTCCATAGAGGCTGTATCAATTTACATTCCCGCCAGCAATGCAAGAGGGTTCCCTTTTCTCCTCACACTCTCCAGCATTTATTGTCTGTCGATTTATGGATGATGGCCATTCTGACAGGTGTGAGATGACATCTGATTGTAGTTTTGATTTGCATTTCTCTAATTATAAGCGAGGTTGAGCATCGTTTCATGTGTTTTTTTGGCCATCTGTAAAACACAGCATTTTTGGCATAGATTCTCCACGAAATTTCCCCGTTCTCTTTCTATTATTAATTCTACTAGTGAATACAACACAGTGAGCACCCTAGTCTTTTGTATTTCCTATTTATGTATCTCTGTGTGCAAGGCACTTGAACAGGAGGCTTAGAAATATTAGTTTATTTTCTGAAATAAGATGGCACTCAGTTCTTTTAGAAATCATTATCTTATCTTAAAAAGTCATGTCATTTTTATTTTTCCTCCCAAAAAAAATTTTTTTCTTTTAACTTTTACAGAGTTTTGTTGTTTACAGATATGTATGTTCCCAGATTAGTCATATGTATATCCCCATCCCACCCTGCAGGATCCCCTTTTCTCACAGCGAAATGACTATAGGTATTCACATATGATAGTACAGGTTTTCATGCTACTTCCTTTACGCCTCCCACCCACTGTTCATTCCCCACAATGTCCATATGTTTACTGTCCATGTCTGTTGTTCCATCACTTCACTGAGTGTGTTATCATTACTATCCTACTAGATTCCATATATATATGTTAGTATATTGTACATGTTCTTTTTTTTTGACTTACTTCACTTTTTATGATAGGTTGTAGATCCAGCCACCTCATTAGGACTGATTCATCTGCATATCTTTTTACAGCTGTGTTGTATTCCATTGTATACATGTACCAGAGCTTTTGTATCCATTCATTCATTGATGGTCATCTAGGTTGCGTCCATGTTCTAGCTATTGTATAGAGAACCGTAATGAGCATTGGGGTACAGGTGCCTCTTTCAGTTTTGATTTTATCAGGGTATAAGCCTAAGAGTGGGATTGCTGGGTCGTATGGTGCTTCTATTTTTAGTTTTTTAAGGAATCTCCATACTGTCTTCCATAGAGGCTGTATCAATTTACATTCCCGCCAGCAATGCAAGAGGGTTCCCTTTTCTCCTCACACTCTCCAGCATTTATTGTCTGTCGATTTATGGATGATGGCCATTCTGACAGGTGTGAGATGACATCTGATTGTAGTTTTGATTTGCATTTCTCTAATTATAAGCGAGGTTGAGCATCGTTTCATGTGTTTTTTTGGCCATCTGTAAAACACAGCATTTTTGGCATAGATTCTCCACGAAATTTCCCCGTTCTCTTTCTATTATTAATTCTACTAGTGAATACAACACAGTGAGCACCCTAGTCTTTTGTATTTCCTATTTATGTATCTCTGTGTGCAAGGCACTTGAACAGGAGGCTTAGAAATATTAGTTTATTTTCTGAAATAAGATGGCACTCATTGTCTTCCTTATACTACTCATGAGAAATCATTATCACATAGTATAAAAGCAAGACTTAAAAGAATTTGTTTTAGCTATAAAGGAATTACGCTAGCAGTAGGGAATTCTAAACATCTAAAAGCATTGTCAAGATAAATGGATTATAATTCCTAGCTCCAAAAAATATAATTGTTTTCCCTTTAGTAATCCTGGAGGTATTTGTTTAAAAGGTCTAGTGTATCCTGCTAAAGGTCTATGTTCAAAATGTTACTGCAAACAGTACCAACAATGTCACTGAATATCTACACTTATGTAAATATCTTGTGTATATATCCTTTTCAATATGTGTTTACTTATTTATTTATTAATGAATGCTTACATATAAGTGAAAAGGATGACAGTAATGATACAAGGAGTTAGATGGAGGAATTATAGTTATTTTTTCTTATAACTACCCATGAATGGTATAATTTAGAAGTGGCTATTTGAAAGTGAATTTGGATTAGCTATAAAAAATATATTGCAATCTCTAATGCAATTGCTTTTCAAAAATGTAACAGAGAGGGATTGCCTGGTGGTCCAGTGGATAAAGAGTCTGCCTTGCCATACAAAGGGTGCCGGTTCAATCCCTGGCACAGATCCCACATGCCACGGAGCAGCTGGACCGGTGTGTCCATTTATGAGCCTGTGCTCTGGAGCACATTTGCCCAGAGCTGGTGCTCTGCTACAGGAGAGGCCACTGCGATGGGAGACCCACACAGGCCAAAGAACAAAGACGGATGAAAACAAATAAATGAAAGACCAATAAAAGTGGTCAAAAAAAAAATTAAAAAAAACAGTAACAAAGAGATGTATAGCCACTTTTCCAAAAGAAATAGAATCATATAAGTCTCAGGTAGATTTACAAAAGGCAGTATAGCCATCTAATTATAAGCGAGGTTGAGCATCGTTTCATGTGTTTTTTTGGCCATCTGTAAAACACAGCATTTTTGGCATAGATTCTCCACGAAATTTCCCCGTTCTCTTTCTATTATTAATTCTACTAGTGAATACAACACAGTGAGCACCCTAGTCTTTTGTATTTCCTATTTATGTATCTCTGTGTGCAAGGCACTTGAACAGGAGGCTTAGAAATATTAGTTTATTTTCTGAAATAAGATGGCACTCATTGTCTTCCTTATACTACTCATGAGAAATCATTATCACATAGTATAAAAGCAAGACTTAAAAGAATTTGTTTTAGCTATAAAGGAATTACGCTAGCAGTAGGGAATTCTAAACATCTAAAAGCATTGTCAAGATAAATGGATTATAATTCCTAGCTCCAAAAATATAATTGTTTTCCCTTTAGTAATCCTGGAGGTATTTGTTTAAAAGGTCTAGTGTATCCTGCTAAAGGTCTATGTTCAAAATGTTACTGCAAACAGTACCAACAATGTCACTGAATATCTACACTTATGTAAATATCTTGTGTATATATCCTTTTCAATATGTGTTTACTTATTTATTTATTAATGAATGCTTACATATAAGTGAAAAGGATGACAGTAATGATACAAGGAGTTAGATGGAGGAATTATAGTTATTTTTTCTTATAACTACCCATGAATGGTATAATTTAGAAGTGGCTATTTGAAAGTGAATTTGGATTAGCTATAAAAAATATATTGCAATCTCTAATGCAATTGCTTTTCAAAAATGTAACAGAGAGGGATTGCCTGGTGGTCCAGTGGATAAAGAGTCTGCCTTGCCATACAAAGGGTGCCGGTTCAATCCCTGGCACAGATCCCACATGCCACGGAGCAGCTGGACCGGTGTGTCCATTTATGAGCCTGTGCTCTGGAGCACATTTGCCCAGAGCTGGTGCTCTGCTACAGGAGAGGCCACTGCGATGGGAGACCCACACAGGCCAAAGAACAAAGACGGATGAAAACAAATAAATGAAAGACCAATAAAAGTGGTCAAAAAAAAAATTAAAAAAAACAGTAACAAAGAGATGTATAGCCACTTTTCCAAGAAATGAGAGAAAATAGAATCATATAAAGTCTCAGGTAGATTTACAAAAGGCAGATAACAATAGGAACAAAGACAAGTACAAAAAATATAGTACATATTAATCTAGTTATATCCATAATTTCTTTAGCTAATGGTCTTAATGCACCTATTAAAAGACCATGATTGTCAGAATGAATAATAAATAAGACTCACTCATATGTTATCAATAAGAAAATTCATTTTAAATATAAAGACAAAATATAAATTAAAAATGAATACATAGAGAAATATATACCATTCCTAACAGTAATCCAAGGAAAACAGTTATATTAATTTCAGACAGCACAGACTTTAAATAAATTAAGGTTATCAGTATGCAAAAGAGTATTATGTAATGGATAAAGGACTTAATTCTCCAGGAAATCATAACAATCTTTAATGTATGTGGGCCTAACAACAAGGCATCAAAATATGTAAGGAAAACCCTGCTCTTATTACAAAGAGAAATAGATGACTTAGCTCTTAGTTTCAGATTTGAAGACTCAGCTTTTTGAAATAAGAAATGGACAGATCCAGTCATCAGAAAATCAGTAATGACATCTTTGAATTTAGCAACACCATCAATTAATTGGATATAGTTGCTATTTATATAATAATTAAATAAAAGAAGAATACCCATTCTTCTTAAGATCATGTGGAAGATTCACTACAATAGACCATATTATGGGCCATAATATACACCATAACACATTTAAAAGACTAGAAATCATACCTTGTTTACTTTCAATGGAATTAAAGTAGAAATCAGTAACAGTAAGAAAACTAGAAAATCCCCCAAAACATGGAAATTAGATAGCAAACTGTAAACATATGGGCTTCCCAAGTAGTACTAGTGATAAATAATCTGCCTGCCAATGCAGGAGGTGCAAGAGACCTGGGTTCAATCCCTAGGTCAGGAAGATACCCTGGAGAAGGAAATGGCAACCCACTCCAGTATTCTTGCCTAGAAAATTCCATGGACAAAGCAGTCTGGTGTGCTACAGTCCATGGGGCCACAAAGAGTCAGACGTGACTGAGCAACTGAGCACAGCATATGAGTCAAAGAAGAAATTCTAAGACAGATATGTAAATATTTGAACTAAAACACGAAAACACAGAGCAAGTTTGATGCATCAAAAAAAAAAAAAGAAAGAAAAAGAATAGCACTGATTGAACATATTAGAAAAAATATCTGAAATGAAAATTAAGTTTCCTCATTAAGAAACTAGAAAAAGAAGAACAAATAAAATTCAAAGTAAGCAGAAAGAAAGAAATAATAACAATATTTGCTATGGTAATATTTGCTATATTGTAGTGGTCTGCAGTTGAATCCACAATATCTCTGAAGTATAATTGTGCACAATTATTGGTATGGCCAAAATTCAGAACACTGACAACACCAAATGCTAACAAAGATATGGAGCAATAGGAGCCGTCATTCGTTGTTAGTGGGTATGTAAAATGGTAGAGCCACTTTGGACGACTGTCTGGTGGTTTTTTACAAAGTTAAACATACCCTTTTTTCATGCAAGCCAGAAATCGTATTCCTTGGTATTTACTTAAATGAGTTGAAAATTTATGTTCACACAAAGCCATGCACATGGGTGTTTATAGAAGCTGTATGAAATGCAAAAACAAAGCCTATAGACAATTGATCATTAAACCGTGGTACATCCAGACACCATCAAAATTAATTGGATATAGTTGCTATTTATATAATAATTAAATAAAAGAAGAATACCCATTCTTCTTAAGATCATGTGGAAGATTCACTACAATAGACCATATTATGGGCCATAATATACACCATAACACATTTAAAAGACTAGAAATCATACCTTGTTTACTTTCAATGGAATTAAAGTAGAAATCAGTAACAGTAAGAAAACTAGAAAATCCCCCAAAACATGGAAATTAGATAGCAAACTGTAAACATATGGGCTTCCCAAGTAGTACTAGTGATAAATAATCTGCCTGCCAATGCAGGAGGTGCAAGAGACCTGGGTTCAATCCCTAGGTCAGGAAGATACCCTGGAGAAGGAAATGGCAACCCACTCCAGTATTCTTGCCTAGAAAATTCCATGGACAAAGCAGTCTGGTGTGCTACAGTCCATGGGGCCACAAAGAGTCAGACGTGACTGAGCAACTGAGCACAGCATATGAGTCAAAGAAGAAATTCTAAGACAGATATGTAAATATTTGAACTAAAACACGAAAACACAGAGCAAGTTTGATGCATCAAAAAAAAAAAAAGAAAGAAAAAGAATAGCACTGATTGAACATATTAGAAAAAATATCTGAAATGAAAATTAAGTTTCCTCATTAAGAAACTAGAAAAAGAAGAACAAATAAAATTCAAAGTAAGCAGAAAGAAAGAAATAATAACAATATTTGCTATGGTAATATTTGCTATATTGTAGTGGTCTGCAGTTGAATCCACAATATCTCTGAAGTATAATTGTGCACAATTATTGGTATGGCCAAAATTCAGAACACTGACAACACCAAATGCTAACAAAGATATGGAGCAATAGGAGCCGTCATTCGTTGTTAGTGGGTATGTAAAATGGTAGAGCCACTTTGGACGACTGTCTGGTGGTTTTTTACAAAGTTAAACATACCCTTTTTTCATGCAAGCCAGAAATCGTATTCCTTGGTATTTACTTAAATGAGTTGAAAATTTATGTTCACACAAAGCCATGCACATGGGTGTTTATAGAAGCTGTATGCACAATTGCCAAAAACTTGGAAGTGACTGAAAAATGTCCTTGATTAGACAATTGATCATTAAACCGTGGTACATCCAGACAATAAAATATTGTCTAGCCCTAAAAAGAAATGGGTTATCAAGCCATGAAAAGACATAGAGAAATATTAAACACATTTTACTGAGTGAAAGAAGATGATCTAAAAGTGTTTCCTACTGTATGATTCCAACTATATGGCATTATGGAAAAGGCAATAATATGGAAACCATAAAAGTATAGTGGTTGTCAGGAACAGGGATGATGAGTAATGAATAAGTGAAGTACAGAGGATTTGGGGGACAGTGAAAATAGTCTGCATGATAGCATAATAATAAATATGTACCTACAACGTATCTAACACCAAGAGCGTACCCTAATAAACTATGAACTTAGGTGGTGAAATGTGTTGGTGTAACTCATCAGTTGTAACGAACATACAAGTCTGGTCAGAGATGTTGATCCTAGGGGAAACTGTAAAGGTGTAGGGGCAGGAAGCATATGGGATATCTCTGTACTTCTCCTCAGTTTTTCTATGAACCTAAATGTGCCTTGAAACAGTAGTCTTAGTTTTTAAAATGTTATCACATCTGAGTACAGGCTTTACTAATTAATTCCTATAACACTAAATTAGCTTTATTTTCAATATGCTTGATAATTATCATTTCTACTATTATGAGAATTAAGCCTTCACTAGTGTACCATGAGATAGAAAACTTCTGCACAAAATCGAAAGGTGTGCTCCATTCTCTTCTTGAAGGGCATATGCATGGTAAAAAGGAGCTGTAGACCCAGAAATGCCTCATTTCTAATCAGTTTAGTAACTTGCTTAAGCTGGAGTTAAACTCCTCATTTATAAAAATGAAATAAACAGTAAGCTATCTGTCAAGAATGTAATACATAGAAAGCCAATCTACTCTCTTTTTGCCAATAGTATTTAATAAATGGCACTGCAGTTGTTGCCATTTATGTTATGATTTAAACTCATCAAAGAATAGAATCCCCTTTAAGTAACCATAGGGGTCTCTCTACTCTTCATATCGCTGTGGCTACCACCTACTATATATACAATAAAGTCCTCTGAGTGCTAGCTATATTACAGTATAGTTACAGAGTATTCTTATCACATCATCATTTTCAGCATACTCTTCCAGAGATCAAGTTCCTTCATCTGTGACTTAAATTCAAACCCTTTGCATGAAATTTAAATACTCTGTAATCTGGCTTCAACACATGGTGCATTCTTACTTTACATCACTGAAACCTGCTCTAGATCATAATGGATCTCTCGGTTTGTTTTCATACGTATTCTTTGCCATATCTTTTCTACAAAAAGCAGAATAATCTTGACTGTTCCTCAATGGTAAGGTGAGGTTTCTTTTTTTTTTTTTTTTCACTTTTATGTCATCACAAACTAACAGAGTGTTTGAAACCTACTAACAGCTCAAACTATTAATATATGTGTTGAATGCATGAATAAAATTTACAACTATATAAATCAGTAGTTGCCAATGTGAAGACTTCACTGAATAAATTAATAACAAGAACTTAAAAAGAAGGTCAGCGAAAATGGGGCAAAAAGGAAGCAGAATAAATAGTGTTAGTAGCCTTAATGTTGTTCAATAGTTATTATGCATAAAGGATACTTAGTTCATGTCTTACTTATTGATTGCCTCACTGTGATTTTTCTCAGCTATGTAGATCTGCTGTAATACGGTTCATTAACTCCATGCCCAGTAGAGAACTCTGTCACGCCCCAAAATACTATTTTATTTTGCGATGGCATTTTCACCCATAATCAATATTTAGTCTGATTTTACACAGAAATATTATACATTTCTCCTTTTACCTATTTATGAGGAAGAAATAAAACAAAAATTCAACATGTACTATATATAATAAGAATGATGTAGGTTTTTATTCCTGTCTGCTACATTTTCATGGTATCCATCACTGTGCAATCATGATAAATGCTTATGATAGGATCAGTCCCAGGCTGATATTTGAACCCTTAAAGCTGAGTCAGTTTTGATAAACAAAGTCTCAAGAACGGAACATCTTTAGTTAAGGAAGTTACAGTGAAAATGGAAATGGTGTTGTAATCACGCACATTCCAGATCTGTTTCCTCTTCAGTCTTAGTGCTGTTTGTTTACTAACATGAGCAATGTTCTTAATATCTCTTGGCCTCAGACTTCTCATCATTTATAAAGGAATAATACGGCTTAGTGTTTAGTTTTACTGTGAACATCGAATGAGTTATCATATAAATTCTGTTGACACTAGAAGTTGTATAAATAATCATTGCTTTCACTTGCCTGTTATGGTAATTTTATTATGATAATTGGTTTTCATATTGCATATGTGTGTATTTAATTTCATTTATAATTCAATAACTTCCAAAATGGAATGTGAGGTTGTTTAGCAATATAGTTATTACATCATTTAAACTGCATATTTGTTGAACATCTACAATTTGAAAATTGAGGTACTGGATATGATAAATGTACTAACAGAAGTAAAAAAATTGGTACGAACACAAAGCAGAGGAAATGCTATAGTAAGGAATTGTAGTTGATACAATCCATTGTAATAGAATGTAAAATTATCTGAAATACATGGCAAGTCTAAGTTTATCAAATACATTTGGTTAAATGCAATACTCCATTGTATAATTGCTTTGTTTTGGATTGCTACTGTCTAAGGAATGAGCATATATAAATATGAAACAGTTCACATCGACTTGTCTATCTATACAAACTTCTTGAGCAGAAATATGTTTTATTCTTTCAGTAGATGGGTTGCATGATTCATTATTTCTCTAATGATATCCTAATAAGTAATTGCCATTGTTCTTTATTTACACTCTGTATATAATAGAATAGAATATGTGATTTTAAAGTATTACTTTAGTTACATAAGAACTCTGTCACGCCCCAAAATACTATTTTATTTTGCGATGGCATTTTCACCCATAATCAATATTTAGTCTGATTTTACACAGAAATATTATACATTTCTCCTTTTACCTATTTATGAGGAAGAAATAAAACAAAAATTCAACATGTACTATATATAATAAGAATGATGTAGGTTTTTATTCCTGTCTGCTACATTTTCATGGTATCCATCACTGTGCAATCATGATAAATGCTTATGATAGGATCAGTCCCAGGCTGATATTTGAACCCTTAAAGCTGAGTCAGTTTTGATAAACAAAGTCTCAAGAACGGAACATCTTTAGTTAAGGAAGTTACAGTGAAAATGGAAATGGTGTTGTAATCACGCACATTCCAGATCTGTTTCCTCTTCAGTCTTAGTGCTGTTTGTTTACTAACATGAGCAATGTTCTTAATATCTCTTGGCCTCAGACTTCTCATCATTTATAAAGGAATAATACGGCTTAGTGTTTAGTTTTACTGTGAACATCGAATGAGTTATCATATAAATTCTGTTGACACTAGAAGTTGTATAAATAATCATTGCTTTCACTTGCCTGTTATGGTAATTTTATTATGATAATTGGTTTTCATATTGCATATGTGTGTATTTAATTTCATTTATAATTCAATAACTTCCAAAATGGAATGTGAGGTTGTTTAGCAATATAGTTATTACATCATTTAAACTGCATATTTGTTGAACATCTACAATTTGAAAATTGAGGTACTGGATATGATAAATGTACTAACAGAAGTAAAAAAATTGGTACGAACACAAAGCAGAGGAAATGCTATAGTAAGGAATTGTAGTTGATACAATCCATTGTAATAGAATGTAAAATTATCTGAAATACATGGCAAGTCTAAGTTTATCAAATACATTTGGTTAAATGCAATACTCCATTGTATAATTGCTTTGTTTTGGATTGCTACTGTCTAAGGAATGAGCATATATAAATATGAAACAGTTCACATCGACTTGTCTATCTATACAAACTTCTTGAGCAGAAATATGTTTTATTCTTTCAGTAGATGGGTTGCATGATTCATTATTTCTCTAATGATATCCTAATAAGTAATTGCCATTGTTCTTTATTTACACTCTGTATATAATAGAATAGAATATGTGATTTTAAAGTATTAGTTTAGTTACAGATTAATTGTTCTTTTTCCTTTACTAAGAAGCAGGAGACATACCACAAGATTAAGATACTCCAGGGTGTGTTTTATTGATCTACTAATACATGATTTGGGTGGTTAAAGCACTTAGCCTTTAGGTTTGTAGCTCATAATGCACCCTAGGCATGAATAAATGGAATAATAAAATGTACCCTGGAGTGTCTTGATGTCATATTAAAAATAATAAAGCACATGAACTGATACATTCTGAATTCAAATAAAGAAAAGGTTAGCTATGCAAACATTCAGTACTCTGAATTGAATTAAGCTGACACTTTGTAAAAGCCTAAAAATACGGTTAGTGTACATAAATTTTATTCTTCTCATTATATTTTGTTAAATTTGTTTTCAAAAGTCATTTAATGAACTTGAAAAAATCTTATTTAACTTTGCTTGAATAGCCCAAAGGCAAACGTTGAAAACTTAAGTACAGAGGTATTCAACAGAAATATTCTTAACATCTCTGCTTTCCAAAAGAATGTTTCTTTCATGATTTATTGTATTATTTAACTTCTAGGTCTTGTTCTCAAGTCTGGGTTAATTTATTCTTATTTAATTCACTTCAAACTGTATTGTATACTTTCAACATGACAAAAACTAGACCAGGAACTTTGCCAAGTTCTGAGAACTCAAAGATGAATAAAATACATTCCCCACCTTTAATTATTCATCGTCAAGTAGAGAGAAATAACATATAAGTAATTTCATACAAAGAGAAAAGTGCTACAATTCAGAGTCCTGTCTAATTCTACCGTCAGAAAAGAGAAGAAAGCTTTATGAACAACATATTAAAAGAACAAATGTGAAGAATTTCAAAAAAAGGGAGGGAGAACGAACTTGTAATAGTGTAAATATTGCTTTTTAAAAAGTTAATTGGTTGACTACTGTCTAAGGAATGAGCATATATAAATATGAAACAGTTCACATCGACTTGTCTATCTATACAAACTTCTTGAGCAGAAATATGTTTTATTCTTTCAGTAGATGGGTTGCATGATTCATTATTTCTCTAATGATATCCTAATAAGTAATTGCCATTGTTCTTTATTTACACTCTGTATATAATAGAATAGAATATGTGATTTTAAAGTATTAGTTTAGTTACAGATTAATTGTTCTTTTCCTTTACTAAGAAGCAGGAGACATACCACAAGATTAAGATACTCCAGGGTGTGTTTTATTGATCTACTAATACATGATTTGGGTGGTTAAAGCACTTAGCCTTTAGGTTTGTAGCTCATAATGCACCCTAGGCATGAATAAATGGAATAATAAAATGTACCCTGGAGTGTCTTGATGTCATATTAAAAATAATAAAGCACATGAACTGATACATTCTGAATTCAAATAAAGAAAAGGTTAGCTATGCAAACATTCAGTACTCTGAATTGAATTAAGCTGACACTTTGTAAAAGCCTAAAAATACGGTTAGTGTACATAAATTTTATTCTTCTCATTATATTTTGTTAAATTTGTTTTCAAAAAGTCATTTAATGAACTTGAAAAAAAATCTTATTTAACTTTGCTTGAATAGCCCAAAGGCAAACGTTGAAAACTTAAGTACAGAGGTATTCAACAGAAATATTCTTAACATCTCTGCTTTCCAAAAGAATGTTTCTTTCATGATTTATTGTATTATTTAACTTCTAGGTCTTGTTCTCAAGTCTGGGTTAATTTATTCTTATTTAATTCACTTCAAACTGTATTGTATACTTTCAACATGACAAAAACTAGACCAGGAACTTTGCCAAGTTCTGAGAACTCAAAGATGAATAAAATACATTCCCCACCTTTAATTATTCATCGTCAAGTAGAGAGAAATAACATATAAGTAATTTCATACAAAGAGAAAAGTGCTACAATTCAGAGTCCTGTCTAATTCTACCGTCAGAAAAGAGAAGAAAGCTTTATGAACAACATATTAAAAGAACAAATGTGAAGAATTTCAAAGGGGAGAGGAAGCAGGAGTGCTGACGGGCTGAATCTGTGTCACCAGTGAGAAATGTCCTTTGACCTGCTCAGAGTTTTGCACTTCTCCCTGAAGGCAACAAGAGACTACCAAATCTTCTGTTGTTGTTTTGTTTTATTTTCTTTACCAAGGGAATCATAAAAGCAAATTTATCTTTCAGAAGGCTCCCTCTAGCAGCAGTAGGGAAGATTGATTGTCTGGGAGCGAGGTAATTACCAAAGTTTAAGTGAGAGATGGTGAGAGGACCAGAGAGAGTGGGAAGGAAATGAAGAGTGGAATTTGAGAAAAACATGTGAGTTACAGCTTTCCCCCTTCATAATGACATGAGTGGACAAGTCTTAGGAACTGTAAAGATTCAGGATATGAGAGAGCAGCATTGAAACATACACATTATCACATGTAAAAGAGTGGAAATTTGCTATAAAATACAGGGAACTGAAATCTGATACTTTGTAGGGGTAGAGACCTGGGAGGGAGGCTCAAGAGGAAGGGTATATATATATATATATATACCTGTGGCTAATTCATGCTGATGTATGGCAGAAACCAACACAATATTGTAAATCAATTATCCTCCAATTAAAAACAAATAAATTAGGGCTTCCCTCATGGTCCAGTGGGTAAGGACCTGCCTTGCAGTGCAAGGGGTGCCAATTTGATCCCTGGCCTGGGAAGATCCCACGTGCCATGGAGTGGCTGGACCGATGTGTCCAACTACTGAACCAGAGCTCTGGAGTGCACGCGCCCAGAGCCAGTGCTCTGCAGTGACAGAGGCAACCGCCATGGGAGACCCACACAGGCCAAAGAACGAAGATGGATGAAAATAGATAAATGAAAGACCAATAGAAGTGCTTCCCACCAAAATGAATAAATAAATTAATTAATTAATTAAAAAAATAGGATTTAAGATGTAGATGTAAAGAGCAGAAAGTACAGGAAGATGACTTTTGAAATATTTACTCCTCTGACTGGCGCAGTAGGTTATACTAACCCGAGGGAAATAAGCACCTTTTGAAATTTTATTAATCTTGCAAATCTCAAATTTTTTTCTCCTGCAAGAAATATTTCCTAAGTCAGGTGCTCTAAGATCCTAATCTCTCTCTCTCAGACACACACACACACTCACACACACACACAACTTTGCATAATTTTGGGGTCATGCTATTTAAAGGGACTGCCCTCCACCAGTAAAGTAGTAATCTTTAAGAAAACAGGAAACCTGTCATATTCATCTGAGTATTTCTCAGACTTAGCATAAAGTATGTCATAAAATATGATTAATCAGTACTACTGAAGTAAATATACCTGGGGAATCACACATACATATTAACTCAGAGAACTTTTGGAGATTAAACAGTAAAAAAAAAAAAAAAAAGGCAGAAAAGTAAATACTGAGGGACAATAGAGCTCACAATGATGTGATAAAAATCATTCATTAAACATTTTGCCCTCAGTAACCTATACCCTGCCCTCACAATGATCTTTTAACCTATATACCTAGTCAAATTGCTTCCATTTGTTAGCACCCATCTATTCTCCATACTTTCTAAAAGAGATTCAACTCCCTTATTAGAAACAAAATCATTCAAGATCTGGTAACTGCTTATATCTGGAAGCTCACTGAAGTTCATTACCAGACAAGTTTCCACATATAGCATATGGATATATATATATATATATACCTGTGGCTATGCAACCTGTGGCATCAGTGCTTGCATTTTTCTTATCCATCATGTTTATTCACTCCTTGATGTTTTGTACATGTTGCTTCCTCAAGATGAACATTTCTATTTATCTTTCAAATCTGAGTGCATGTATCACCCCCTAGTGGAATACTTCCCTGCCACCCCCCATCTAAATAGGGTGTTTTGCTAAATAGGTTTGTTGTCATAGTGCGTTGGTATTCTAGCATCTAATATACTATATCATTACCTCCTCACTTTTGACTATAAAGTCCACCTAACATTTAACTCAGTAAATGTTACAAAGTCAGTGCTCAGTAATCACTTTGGAATCAAGGGGAAAATAAGGTTCTTATAGATGCCTTGGTTCAACTAATTTCTGATAAGTCCATAACCTATTTATCAAGTGTGTCACTACTATTTTCTAAAAGACATTTAATAAATACAAATGAATAGGGTACTAAAATATTTTTAGTTAGGAAACAAAAATTAGGAAAGGAAGAAAGATCCAAAATGTTACCAATTATCAGTCTAGTCCAGATCTTCCCAGATCACAGAAAATAGTACTATATCTGTGCTAACAAAGTGAAGTAAATACCATAATGCAATCCAAAAAGATGTAGAGTGCATTAAAGTTATCAAAGAATTAGTTTTTTAAGTTCAACAGCAGACATTTTGTAGTTATTTTTCACATCAGCAAGAAAAAAAAAAATGCATTACCTAAGATAAAACTACAGAAATGCATTAAATATTTTATTTTATTTTTTTGTCAGTGTTGCTTGATTAGGATAATATGTAGCTTCACTTTATGTAAGGTGAATTCCAAAGGACCATGGAAATTGTTAACTTATAATTATTCTAGAGAAGAAAAAGGAATGGCTTGGTCCTAGAAACATCTATATTTCTTGTCCTGTCAACAACATTCTGATTTAGTATGTACCTCCCACTGTTGCTTTGAACATTTGATAGTATAGAAAATACAAAAGGTAAATTCTTAGGTATTACAGAGAGGGAACTTGCGGCTAGTGTAGTAGCCTTTTGGACTGATACAGCAGACGCTGATAGCCAGGTATGGTACCAGAATAGACGTACTTCCTGAATGAGTTATGCTTTTAAATTCCAGAATAGAATGGTTAAATAGAACATCTGATAGGTTGAATAGCATATTAGATATATTTAAATAGAAATATTGTTTAAATGTATTTGAGATTATAGAGAATTAAAAATATTTAGCATAGAGGCCTAAGCAAAAAACATATGGGGAAAAAATGTTGGGAAATACAGAAAATACAGAATGGTTAAATAGAACATCTGATAGAGTTGAATAGCTATGTATAAATAGAAATACCCCCATCTAAATAGGGTGTTTTGCTAAATAGGTTTGTTGTCATAGTGCGTTGGTATTCTAGCATCTAATATACTATATCATTACCTCCTCACTTTTGACTATAAAGTCCACCTAACATTTAACTCAGTAAATGTTACAAAGTCAGTGCTCAGTAATCACTTTGGAATCAAGGGGAAAATAAGGTTCTTATAGATGCCTTGGTTCAACTAATTTCTGATAAGTCCATAACCTATTTATCAAGTGTGTCACTACTATTTTCTAAAAGACATTTAATAAATACAAATGAATAGGGTACTAAAATATTTTTAGTTAGGAAACAAAAATTAGGAAAGGAAGAAAGATCCAAAATGTTACCAATTATCAGTCTAGTCCAGATCTTCCCAGATCACAGAAAATAGTACTATATCTGTGCTAACAAAGTGAAGTAAATACCATAATGCAATCCAAAAAGATGTAGAGTGCATTAAAGTTATCAAAGAATTAGTTTTTTAAGTTCAACAGCAGACATTTTGTAGTTATTTTTCACATCAGCAAGAAAAAAAAAAATGCATTACCTAAGATAAAACTACAGAAATGCATTAAATATTTTATTTTATTTTTTTGTCAGTGTTGCTTGATTAGGATAATATGTAGCTTCACTTTATGTAAGGTGAATTCCAAAGGACCATGGAAATTGTTAACTTATAATTATTCTAGAGAAGAAAAAGGAATGGCTTGGTCCTAGAAACATCTATATTTCTTGTCCTGTCAACAACATTCTGATTTAGTATGTACCTCCCACTGTTGCTTTGAACATTTGATAGTATAGAAAATACAAAAGGTAAATTCTTAGGTATTACAGAGAGGGAACTTGCGGCTAGTGTAGTAGCCTTTTGGACTGATACAGCAGACGCTGATAGCCAGGTATGGTACCAGAATAGACGTACTTCCTGAATGAGTTATGCTTTTAAATTCCAGAATAGAATGGTTAAATAGAACATCTGATAGGTTGAATAGCATATTAGATATATTTAAATAGAAATATTGTTTAAATGTATTTGAGATTATAGAGAATTAAAAATATTTAGCATAGAGGCCTAAGCAAAAAACATATGGGGAAAAAATGTTGGGAAATACAGAAAATACAGAAAAATAGAATTTAAAGTATCTATGTATGATAAAGAAATGTCCAGAAAGAGAGAATTTGTGAGAAGCAATATTTACAGTTATAACTGCAGAGATGCCCTGAATAGATAGAAATCACAAATTCTCAAGTTGAAGAATCAAATATCGTCCTAACCAGAAAGCAAAGACAATAGAATCACATCTAAACATACTGAAATCTGAAACATCTGTAAAATCAGAAAATATTAAAGAGAAATTATATATCATTTTAAAAGGTATTAGAATTTTAATAATAGGGACTTCTCATGAAATAGAATCCTTAAAACCCAGTGTATTCAAGTGTATGAAGGAAAGTAGCTATCAATCTGAAATTCTGTATCAAGAGGACAATGGAGAAGAGAGACATTCTCTTTCCTTTGGTAATTTAGTGACTAGTGAAAAGGAGTTAAGGGTATACAAAGTTGTTCTCAACTAAAGCTAAGATGAGTAAAGATAGGGAATTTATTTTTCCTTTTTTTGTGCCCTTGAATCCACTGCAAGCAAGGAAAATAACATGTGCCTTATTGATAGTCAGTTCTCATAATAAGTACTGAAGAAAGAGGGGATAGAAGAGGAGAAAAGTGAGGGCAAAATAAAGATTTTTAAATAAAGGTCAAAAAAATATATCAAGATCCTTATTCAGAAGCCGTATACATTAATACTTTAGTTGAAAATAATTAACCCAGAAAGACAAAGATGAACACAAAACAATGGTAAGCAAATAAATTGGTAGACACATGGTTTACAAAATAGGGAAAAAACCAACAACCAAGGCAACCATACTGATTAGTAGCAGGATGTTTATAAGCAAGATGTTAATTTAATACCAACCTATATGAAAGAAGTGGTTCTTCTGTTTTTTCCATTCTTGGAATGTGCTAAAGCAGGGATATTTAGTTCTGTGGATTTAATTAGAACATCTGATAGGTTGAATAGCATATTAGATATATTTAAATAGAAATATTGTTTAAATGTATTTGAGATTATAGAGAATTAAAAATATTTAGCATAGAGGCCTAAGCAAAAAACATATGGGGAAAAAATGTTGGGAAATACAGAAAATACAGAAAAATAGAATTTAAAGTATCTATGTATGATAAAGAAATGTCCAGAAAGAGAGAATTTGTGAGAAGCAATATTTACAGTTATAACTGCAGAGATGCCCTGAATAGATAGAAATCACAAATTCTCAAGTTGAAGAATCAAATATCGTCCTAACCAGAAAGCAAAGACAATAGAATCACATCTAAACATACTGAAATCTGAAACATCTGTAAAATCAGAAAATATTAAAGAGAAATTATATATCATTTTAAAAGGTATTAGAATTTTAATAATAGGGACTTCTCATGAAATAGAATCCTTAAAACCCAGTGTATTCAAGTGTATGAAGGAAAGTAGCTATCAATCTGAAATTCTGTATCAAGAGGACAATGGAGAAGAGAGACATTCTCTTTCCTTTGGTAATTTAGTGACTAGTGAAAAGGAGTTAAGGGTATACAAAGTTGTTCTCAACTAAAGCTAAGATGAGTAAAGATAGAATTTATTTTTCCTTTTTTTGTGCCCTTGAATCCACTGCAAGCAAGGAAAATAACATGTGCCTTATTGATAGTCAGTTCTCATAATAAGTACTGAAGAAAGAGGGGATAGAAGAGGAGAAAAGTGAGGGCAAAATAAAGATTTTTAAATAAAGGTCAAAAAAATATATCAAGATCCTTATTCAGAAGCCGTATACATTAATACTTTAGTTGAAAATAATTAACCCAGAAAGACAAAGATGAACACAAAACAATGGTAAGCAAATAAATTGGTAGACACATGGTTTACAAAATAGGGAAAAAACCAACAACCAAGGCAACCATACTGATTAGTAGCAGGATGTTTATAAGCAAGATGTTAATTTAATACCAACCTATATGAAAGAAGTGGTTCTTCTGTTTTTTCCATTCTTGGAATGTGCTAAAGCAGGGATATTTAGTTCTGTGGATTTAATTGAATACAATTTGCAAGTCGCAATTTACTATACACTAAACCTGGTGGCTCAGCTGTAGAGAATTCAGCTGCAATTCACCTGTAGGAGTCACAGAAGGCACAGGTTCTATCCCTAGGTTGGAAAGATCCCTTGGAGGAAGACAAGGCAACCCACTCCAGTCTTCTTGCCTGGAAAATGAGGCCTGTAGCCTCTATGAACAGAGGCTACAGTCTATGGAATTGCAAAGAGTTGGACACAACTGAAGTGACTGAGCATGTATGCAGAGTAATAGAGAATACATAAGTCCTAAGTGAAAAAGTCAATACCAAATGTGAAGATGGAAGACAGTGACTAGATACTGACCACAAGCAAGGAAAACCTACATGAATTGGGGCAAAAGGTTGAGATTCTGAATTTATCATACTGATACCTCACCACCAACCAATCAGAAGAAAGTAATACCCCCCACAGCCCTCAAGACCTCATTCCAAATTTTTCCTTTAAAAACCCTTCCCCGGAAACTGTCAACAAGTCTGAGTCTTTTGAGTGTGAGCTGCCCTTTTTGCTTGCTTGATGCCTTGCAGTAAACGTTTCTCTGCTACAAACTGATGTTCAAGTTTGTCTGTCCTTATTGTGTTGGGCACACAAACTTGGGTTTAACAACAGGATGACTATAATGAAAAACTCAAAAGATATTAAGTGTTGGGAGGACAGGGAAAAAGAAAATCATTGTACACTGTTGGATGGAAATGTAATTGGTATGTGCATGTGTCCGTGGTAAGTTGCTTCAGTCATCTTCAACTCTTTGCAACCCTTTGGACTGTAGTGCACCAGGCTCCTCTGCCCATGGGACTCTCCAGGCAAGATTACTGGAGTGGGTTTTCATGTCCTCCTCTAGGTGATCTTCCCAATCTAAGGATCAACCCTGCATTTAGTATGTCTCCTGCATTGGCAGGTGAGTTCTTTACCACTAACACCACCTGGGAAGCCCCATAATTGGTATACCCATTATGAAAAACAGTATGAAAATTCCTTAAGAAATTAAAAAGTAGAGCTAGCATGTGGTTCAGAAATTCTACTTCTGAGTATATATCCCAAATATATAAAATCAATATCTTGAAAAGATTCCTATACTTTCATGTTGATTGTACTATTATTTACAGCAACTAGTACATGGAAACAACCTAGGTGTCCGTCAACAAATGAGGAAAAGGTGATGTGTATGTACACACGTTTACAAATATCAAAATGATCCCTTGGAGGAAGACAAGGCAAATGTTTAAAAGACCTGTAGCCTCTATGAACAGAGGCTACAGTCTATGGAATTGCAAAGAGTTGGACACAACTGAAGTGACTGAGCATGTATGCAGAGTAATAGAGAATACATAAGTCCTAAGTGAAAAAGTCAATACCAAATGTGAAGATGGAAGACAGTGACTAGATACTGACCACAAGCAAGGAAAACCTACATGAATTGGGGCAAAAGGTTGAGATTCTGAATTTATCATACTGATACCTCACCACCAACCAATCAGAAGAAAGTAATACCCCCCACAGCCCTCAAGACCTCATTCCAAATTTTTCCTTTAAAAACCCTTCCCCGGAAACTGTCAACAAGTCTGAGTCTTTTGAGTGTGAGCTGCCCTTTTTGCTTGCTTGATGCCTTGCAGTAAACGTTTCTCTGCTACAAACTGATGTTCAAGTTTGTCTGTCCTTATTGTGTTGGGCACACAAACTTGGGTTTAACAACAGGATGACTATAATGAAAAACTCAAAAGATATTAAGTGTTGGGAGGACAGGGAAAAAGAAAATCATTGTACACTGTTGGATGGAAATGTAATTGGTATGTGCATGTGTCCGTGGTAAGTTGCTTCAGTCATCTTCAACTCTTTGCAACCCTTTGGACTGTAGTGCACCAGGCTCCTCTGCCCATGGGACTCTCCAGGCAAGATTACTGGAGTGGGTTTTCATGTCCTCCTCTAGGTGATCTTCCCAATCTAAGGATCAACCCTGCATTTAGTATGTCTCCTGCATTGGCAGGTGAGTTCTTTACCACTAACACCACCTGGGAAGCCCCATAATTGGTATACCCATTATGAAAAACAGTATGAAAATTCCTTAAGAAATTAAAAAGTAGAGCTAGCATGTGGTTCAGAAATTCTACTTCTGAGTATATATCCCAAATATATAAAATCAATATCTTGAAAAGATTCCTATACTTTCATGTTGATTGTACTATTATTTACAGCAACTAGTACATGGAAACAACCTAGGTGTCCGTCAACAAATGAGGAAAAGGTGATGTGTATGTACACACGTGTACATAATCACAATGAAATGGGACATAATATACAATAAAGTGAAGGAAATCCCATCAATTGCAATGACATATATAAATCCATAGAACATACTGACAAGTGAAATAGGCTAGGCACAAAAAGACAAATAATGTATAATTTCACTTATGTGTGGAAGCTGAAATTTCAAACTAACATGTGTAGAAATGTGGTTACCAGGAAATGAGGATCATAGATATTAATCAAATGGTACAAATTTTACATTAAGTAGCATGAATAAATTCTAGAGGTCTTATATACCAAGTGTTAACCACAGTTAACAATACTGTTTCTGTAACCTAAAATTTCCTAAGAGGGTAGATCTTAATTTTTCTCATCACAAAAATGAAAAAATAACTATGTGAATTTGGGGTATATTAATTAGCTTGATTGTGGTGATCATTTTGAACAATACATATACATATCAAAACATCACATTGTAAACCTTAAGAATATGCTATGTTTGTCAGTTATATCTCAGTAAAACTGGGATGGGGAGGAACCTTAAGATCAGTCACAGTTTTATGAATGATGTTCTTACATTTTATAAAAATGAGAACATTACCTTGAATGTATATGTGGAAAGTATAATAGTTTGTCTAAAATATTTTGTGTTTAAAGTTTCAAAAGAAAAAATTGAAAGACTGAGATTATGATGCATAAGTAATGGAATATTTTTCAATGATTTCATTAGTATTCTCCTTAGGAATTGTTATAAGACATTCACAAGCTGAAAGAAATGTGTGCACCTATGAATAGTTATCCCAATAGTCACAAACTAAATAGAAACAAGCTGTTATTTGATAGCCAAAGATGTCACATAATTAATCCAATGAACAGTAGCCTTCTCTTGGGAAATCTTATGTTTGGTCCTTTAGAAGTCATTCCACTATCGTCCTTACACAGACACATACACCGAGGAAATGGACAGCTTTATTGATAACTATATAACACTTAAAGGAGGCAATATTTTCTCAGTTAAGTCTTTTGTGTTCTGTGATTTGAAAACACACCTGCCTAGTCTCTTTTCAAAAGTATGCTAATGTATGATCAATTGGAATTGGGACATAATATACAATAAAGTGAAGGAAATCCCATCAATTGCAATGACATATATAAATCCATAGAACATACTGACAAGTGAAATAGGCTAGGCACAAAAAGACAAATAATGTATAATTTCACTTATGTGTGGAAGCTGAAATTTCAAACTAACATGTGTAGAAATGTGGTTACCAGGAAATGAGGATCATAGATATTAATCAAATGGTACAAATTTTACATTAAGTAGCATGAATAAATTCTAGAGGTCTTATATACCAAGTGTTAACCACAGTTAACAATACTGTTTCTGTAACCTAAAATTTCCTAAGAGGGTAGATCTTAATTTTTCTCATCACAAAAATGAAAAAATAACTATGTGAATTTGGGGTATATTAATTAGCTTGATTGTGGTGATCATTTTGAACAATACATATACATATCAAAACATCACATTGTAAACCTTAAGAATATGCTATGTTTGTCAGTTATATCTCAGTAAAACTGGGATGGGGAGGAACCTTAAGATCAGTCACAGTTTTATGAATGATGTTCTTACATTTTATAAAAATGAGAACATTACCTTGAATGTATATGTGGAAAGTATAATAGTTTGTCTAAAATATTTTGTGTTTAAAGTTTCAAAAGAAAAAATTGAAAGACTGAGATTATGATGCATAAGTAATGGAATATTTTTCAATGATTTCATTAGTATTCTCCTTAGGAATTGTTATAAGACATTCACAAGCTGAAAGAAATGTGTGCACCTATGAATAGTTATCCCAATAGTCACAAACTAAATAGAAACAAGCTGTTATTTGATAGCCAAAGATGTCACATAATTAATCCAATGAACAGTAGCCTTCTCTTGGGAAATCTTATGTTTGGTCCTTTAGAAGTCATTCCACTATCGTCCTTACACAGACACATACACCGAGGAAATGGACAGCTTTATTGATAACTATATAACACTTAAAGGAGGCAATATTTTCTCAGTTAAGTCTTTTGTGTTCTGTGATTTGAAAACACACCTGCCTAGTCTCTTTTCAATGTATGTAATGTATGATCAATTGGAAGCTGTCTGATACTTCTAAAGCACTAACAAGTAATAGTAGAAGGAAATAATTTAATTTTATTTAGCTCTTTATCTTAACAATGTTTGGCAAAACTTTTTAAAGTGCTATTTTTCAAAAATCAGTTTATTTTTGTGGAGAGGGAGCAGACAGATAAACGTTTCTTTTTTGCAACAGCTTAACTGTCAAGGAGTGAAGAAAGTAAACTTTTAGTTCTTAAAAGCCTTCCCTAATCAATTAAGATCAAAGTCTCATTTGAGAATAAAAGTAAGTTTAAAATAAAACACTAAAACCATTTTAAAAGAGGACAAATATAATTTCTTTTCAAATTATATTCCCTTTTTGTTTGAACAGGTATATTCTCAAGTTTAGTGAGAGAAAAAAAACCTATATCTTTCTTAAACGGTAGTAGTTTCCTTGATTTTTACCCTATTTGATTTTCATTAAGAGATTGTCTTTAAAGTCTAAGCTATAGTTGAGAAAAACAGGGTATGCGGGTAAGTTAGAGAATCTGAAATCCTCATTTTACTCTGGCAGATAAATCTGTTTTCAGCATAGAACAAATGACAGGAAAATTGAGCAAAGAAGCAGCACGAATGCCTAATTTCTCCCAATACAGATCATCATTGTATGGATTCATTGGTATAAGAAGAATAGGCAAAATAGGAAGCATTCAATTCAAATCAACACAGAAAAAAACTCATTTAAAAGACAAAGAGTGCCTTCTTTCAGCTAGGCTTAGCTTCAGTGCCTGGGTACTCAGTCCTGTCTGTCTCTGTGCAAATCCTTGTTTGTAGAAGTAAATCAGTTAATACATGTTAGTGACAAAAAGCAGTGTCTGATGAAAAATATGCTAAAATACATATTGACTCTTTCTCTTATGATTACTATTGCATTATAAATATATTGGAGATGATATCTATTATATCTGATTTGTGTGATCGAACAAAACTGCCCTGATAAAACATACCAGTGGTGATCACAAATGTATCTCCCAGTTTAAAACCCGGAGGCAATATTTTCTCAGTTAAGTCTTTTGTGTTCTGTGATTTGAAAACACACCTGCCTAGTCTCTTTTCAATGTATGTAATGTATGATCAATTGGAAGCTGTCTGATACTTCTAAAGCACTAACAAGTAATAGTAGAAGGAAATAATTTAATTTTATTTAGCTCTTTATCTTAACAATGTTTGGCAAAACTTTTTAAAGTGCTATTTTTCAAAAATCAGTTTATTTTTGTGGAGAGGGAGCAGACAGATAAACGTTTCTTTTTTGCAACAGCTTAACTGTCAAGGAGTGAAGAAAGTAAACTTTTAGTTCTTAAAAGCCTTCCCTAATCAATTAAGATCAAAGTCTCATTTGAGAATAAAAGTAAGTTTAAAATAAAACACTAAAACCATTTTAAAAGAGGACAAATATAATTTCTTTTCAAATTATATTCCCTTTTTGTTTGAACAGGTATATTCTCAAGTTTAGTGAGAGAAAAAAAACCTATATCTTTCTTAAACGGTAGTAGTTTCCTTGATTTTTACCCTATTTGATTTTCATTAAGAGATTGTCTTTAAAGTCTAAGCTATAGTTGAGAAAAACAGGGTATGCGGGTAAGTTAGAGAATCTGAAATCCTCATTTTACTCTGGCAGATAAATCTGTTTTCAGCATAGAACAAATGACAGGAAAATTGAGCAAAGAAGCAGCACGAATGCCTAATTTCTCCCAATACAGATCATCATTGTATGGATTCATTGGTATAAGAAGAATAGGCAAAATAGGAAGCATTCAATTCAAATCAACACAGAAAAAAACTCATTTAAAAGACAAAGAGTGCCTTCTTTCAGCTAGGCTTAGCTTCAGTGCCTGGGTACTCAGTCCTGTCTGTCTCTGTGCAAATCCTTGTTTGTAGAAGTAAATCAGTTAATACATGTTAGTGACAAAAAGCAGTGTCTGATGAAAAATATGCTAAAATACATATTGACTCTTTCTCTTATGATTACTATTGCATTATAAATATATTGGAGATGATATCTATTATATCTGATTTGTGTGATCGAACAAAACTGCCCTGATAAAACATACCAGTGGTGATCACAAATGTATCTACTATATCCAAATACAAATTACAGCATTCACTTCTCAACTTTAAAAATATTCTTCTAAGGCTTCCTTGGTGGTGCAGTGGGTAGATAGTCTGCCTTGAAATGCAAGGGGCACAGGTTCGATCCCTGGTGGGAGAAGATACCACATGCCGCGAGGGGCTGGACCCATTTGTCTGGTCTGGGTGCATACGCCCAGAGCCAGTGCTCTGCAACGAGAGAGGCTACTGCGATGGGAGGCCCACACAGGCCACAGAATATAGATTGATGAAGAAATAGTAGAGTTGCCTAAAATAAACGATGACTTAGAGGCGGAAAAAAAAGAAAAAAAAATTCTTCTAACTAATGAGAATGCTAATTCGAAATGTAAATTTGGTAATAGCTCTCTGTTTTTAAAATGCTTAAGCAGTTCCTCGTTTCTTCAGAAAATTCACTGTGACCACTGAGGGGCTGTCCTTACTGAAATCATCATAGAAGACTTTCTGTCATTGTCTTCACCACTATCATCATCCTTACCATTCATGTCCTAAGGCTTGTGCTGAGTATTTTATTTAGAATTTTCCTTTTAATTCTTTTTTTTTTTTTTTAAGATTTATTAATTTATTTATTTTGGGTGAGGGTTGGGTTGGGGAGGGAGGGGAGCGGGCAGGCCACTTCTATTGGTCTTTCATTTCTCTGTTTTCATCCGTCTTTATTCTTTGGCTCCTGTGGGCCTCCCATCGCGGTGGCGTCTGTGTCTGTCGTTGCAGAGCGCCGGCTCTGGGCGCATGCGCTCCAGAGCTCCGACTCGGTGATTGGACACATCGGTCCAGCCGCTCCGCGGCATGTGGGATCTTCCCAGGCCAGGGATCAGACTGGCGCCCCTTGCACTGCAAGGCGGTGTCCTTACCCACTGGACCACCAGGGGACGCCCCCTTTTAATTCTTATAAAACCTCCTGAAGTGAATGTTTCTATCCTCATTTATGAAATGGGGAAACTGAGGCTGAGAATTTAGACTACATACATAAACCATGCAACTTGTGAGAGATTTCAGAAACTGATAGTCTGGTATCAGAGCCCTTGGCGTTCACCTTAAGTTATGTTATCTCCCCTATAAACATGTCAGTTAAAAGAAAAATGGGGCTTCCCTGGTGGTCCAGTGGGTAAAGAGTCCTCCTTGCAGTACAAGGGGCACCGGTTCCATCTCTGGCATGGGAAGATCCCATATGCCATGGAGCACCTGGACCGGTGTGTCCAATTACCCAGCCGGAGCTCTGGGGCGCATGTGCCTGGAGCCGGTGCTCTGCAACGAGAGAGGCCACTGCAATGGGAGGCCCACACAGGCCAAAGAATAAAGAAGGATGAAAATAAATAAATGAAGGACCAATAAAAGAGGCCAAAATTAAAAAAAAAAAAAAAGAACTATATAATTAAGTGCATTTTCTTATTTCCTTTCTGTTTTATCTCAACCTCATTTCCTGCCCCTCCTCCACATCACTGTGTACAATGCAGCCCTTCTGATTTTATTTTCTTTGCACTAAATTGTTTATTTTGTCTTTGAGCTTTCACACATGCTGGACCCTCTTCCTTGAGCATTTTGTCTGCATTCAGATAGGTGTATGTTTCCTTTTCTCCTTTGCCATTCACTTCTTTTCTCAGCTATTTGTAAGGCCTCCTCAGACAGCCATTTTGCCTTTTGGAATTTCTTGTGGATGGTTTTGATCACTGACTTCTACCTGCAAAATGTTAGAAGTTTCTGTCCATAGTTCTTCAGTTTATCAGATCTAATCCCTTGAATCTATGTCACTTTCACTGTATAATCATAAGGATTTTGATTTAGATCATAAATACTGATTAGCCAAGTAATTCTCTCTACTTTCTTCAATTTAAAACTGGATTTTGCAATAAGGAGTTCCTGATCTGAGTCATAGTCAGTGCTTGGTCTTGTTTTTGCTGACTTTATAGAACTTCTCCATCTTTGGATGCAATGAATATAATCAATCTGTTTCTGATATTGACCATCTGGTGATGTCCATGTGTAGGGTCATCTTTTGTGCTGTTAGAAAAGGCTGTTTGCTATGATCAGTGTGTTCTTTTGGCAATACTCCATTAGCCTTTGTCCTGCTTCATTTTGTATTCCAAGGTCAAACTTGTCTGTTATTCCAGATATCTCTTGACTTCCTACTTTTGCATTCCAGTCTCCTATCATGAAAAGAACCCCTTTTTTTGGTGTTCTAGAAGGTCTTGTAGGGCTACATAAAACCATTCAACTTCAGCTTCTTTGGAAGGTTAATCTGTGTTAGTTACTAGTGCTTATTATTAGACTCAGACCCACAGGTAAAAACTAGGTAATAGAAGCTCTATCTCACTATCTTTCTTGATGATTACATCTCAAAGGATGGCTCCCAAGTCCTTAAGAAAGACATTTCTGGGCTGTTGAAATTGGCAAAACCTTGGGAAAAGATATTTCAATGGACTAGAACAGTAATTCACAATTGTAAGTTAAAAGTAAATGCACTGGGAAAAAGGAGGTCAGAAAGAAGCCTATGTAAAGTTTAGTGAAGCCAGAGGAATTGTAAGGCCATCTTAGTCAATATCTATTTGCTAAATAAATGGATAATACACCAGAAAAATTGAACACTCCATTATACAGTTAAAAAAAGTTTGACATGTAGTGATTAAGAAGTTTTACATAACTTTGTATTTGTAGAATTTAAATACACCATGACATTTGCTCTTAAAATATTCACACTAATTGTTCTGATTACATTTGCATATTTTCTAATTCATAAAAATAAACTAACATTATTATAATACAGAGCTTCACGAGTAGGTTAATGTTTTAGTTGAAAATTTTAGTTCTCAAATACTTCAGCTTCTAAGACATTACTGATAATGTTAAAGTGCATTATATATAAATAAGTCAATATAAGTATAGGCCCTGGTTAGAGTAAAAATAATTTTATTGCATACTAACTGAAGTTCTTTTACATTTTAAATGGTGTTTACTATTGCTTAAATTATTGTGACTGTAAAGGACATACATAAAATCTAATCAAACCTGTGTAATTTCAAAGAAGATAAACATAGTTACTTCATTAATATTCCCCAACGTATCATTGAATTTGGTATTGGTAATGTTTTCAAATTATGTTTGCTTTCATTTTTTGGACATTAAGAACTTTATAGAACTTCTCCATCTTTGGATGCAATGAATATAATCAATCTGTTTCTGATATTGACCATCTGGTGATGTCCATGTGTAGGGTCATCTTTTGTGCTGTTAGAAAAGGCTGTTTGCTATGATCAGTGTGTTCTTTTGGCAATACTCCATTAGCCTTTGTCCTGCTTCATTTTGTATTCCAAGGTCAAACTTGTCTGTTATTCCAGATATCTCTTGACTTCCTACTTTTGCATTCCAGTCTCCTATCATGAAAAGAACCCCTTTTTTTGGTGTTCTAGAAGGTCTTGTAGGGCTACATAAAACCATTCAACTTCAGCTTCTTTGGAAGGTTAATCTGTGTTAGTTACTAGTGCTTATTATTAGACTCAGACCCACAGGTAAAAACTAGGTGATAGAAGCTCTATCTCACTATCTTTCTTGATGATTACATCTCAAAAGGATGGCTCCCAAGTCCTTAAGAAAGACATTTCTGGGCTGTTGAAATTGGCAAAACCTTGGGAAAAGATATTTCAATGGACTAGAACAGTAATTCACAATTGTAAGTTAAAAGTAAATGCACTGGGAAAAAGGAGGTCAGAAAGAAGCCTATGTAAAGTTTAGTGAAGCCAGAGGAATTGTAAGGCCATCTTAGTCAATATCTATTTGCTAAATAAATGGATAATACACCAGAAAAATTGAACACTCCATTATACAGTTAAAAAAAGTTTGACATGTAGTGATTAAGAAGTTTTACATAACTTTGTATTTGTAGAATTTAAATACACCATGACATTTGCTCTTAAAATATTCACACTAATTGTTCTGATTACATTTGCATATTTTCTAATTCATAAAAATAAACTAACATTATTATAATACAGAGCTTCACGAGTAGGTTAATGTTTTAGTTGAAAATTTTAGTTCTCAAATACTTCAGCTTCTAAGACATTACTGATAATGTTAAAGTGCATTATATATAAATAAGTCAATATAAGTATAGGCCCTGGTTAGAGTAAAAATAATTTTATTGCATACTAACTGAAGTTCTTTTACATTTTAAATGGTGTTTACTATTGCTTAAATTATTGTGACTGTAAAGGACATACATAAAATCTAATCAAACCTGTGTAATTTCAAAGAAGATAAACATAGTTACTTCATTAATATTCCCCAACGTATCATTGAATTTGGTATTGGTAATGTTTTCAAATTATGTTTGCTTTCATTTTTTGGACATTAAGAACTTTATGAATCACCTCAAGTCTAGAACAGCAGCTTAATTTAGCGGTATCTATCATATTGTGCATACTTTAAATTATATGGTTTACTATTTTTTTTTTTCCTTTCCAGCATCACCCTTTTCTCTCCCAGTTCCAGAAGCCCAACCATGTGCATGTTTGTGGAGGTTAATCCCAGACCTGAATTTCATTAACTGACCATAGGCATAGTTGAGTTTCTACAGTAATGAGTTCATTGGGCAGAAATTTTCAAAGATATGGGGAGAAGGGAAGGGATAAACATTATCTACATTTGAAAGGACCAGATTTACAAATCAGTATTCTTTAATGCAATTTTTTTTTCCTTGACTAACTGGTGGTTTATTTGCATGCATTCTAAGTGGAAGTGCATGGGAAACTAAGATTTTTGCCCTTTTGGTTTAATACAGACTCACCCAGAAAGCACAGACCTGATTTTGCATGAGAAGGACCATCAACAGAACCTAAAACGTGAGTCCTGTTGATTTATATTATTGAGTTCTATGCTATATAACTGACCTTGTGGTAAGGCATGTCATTTATTAAGATATATAATGAAAGTCTTGATTTGTGTAAGTCTAGACTCTAAGAGGTGTAGAAAGTAAGAACTGATATGTCTGTTTTATCATTCAGTTCTAGTAATTAGTAGATACTTTGAAGAAGATAATGTATTTGTGCTTTCATTGATACTTAGTTTAAAGCACATAGCTTTATATAGCTTTAACATTCCAATTTATTTCTGACTGTAACAATAATCCTTTACAAATGAACATTTCCCTTGCTATTCTGTGCATAATTTATTTTTTCACCTTTTCCCTGTGTACTTAGAGTATACATTTAGTGTCTTGGTTATGCTCTGAGTTTTTTTTTTTTTTTTCAAGTGGCATAAAAAGTTGCTTAAAGATTAAAGACTGATGCACCTTTCTTCCTGATTCTGTCACAGATCTTTCAGTTACTTACTAATTGTTGGCATCTCTTCTCCTGTTGGCTTCTGATAAGTTGTCTTTGATAACCTGCTGTTTTGTTCTTGCACTTTGCCACGGCTACAACTCTGAGGTATCAGAGCTGTCAAAAATAAAAGAGCAAGAGTCATAGAGCTTATGAAAGTTAGAGAAGACATAAGGCCTGGTATCGATTGATGAATTTTCCACTGGCAGGTAGTTTTCACTTTATCCCATTTGCTGTCACAGTACACAGTATCTGAAATAATAAGGAAATTTTTTTCCCCCAATAATGGACTATGGGGGCTGTTTGCTTTGTGAGAATCTGCCAAGGCAGCATGCGATGTGGCTTTATCTTTGAAAGTGAAGGCGAAACAAGCTTGTCTGGCTGCAGATAAGCGATTTAAAAGGAATCCTATTCAGATGTACCTGTCACTAATTTATCTGGAGGTTTTGTGATTCATACATACTGCTCTGTGTGCGATGATGCATTAAATTGGTTTCCTCTGGGAGCAGGTCACATTCAGGGGTCGTCAGACCTATGTTATGGGAGGGTGCATGCTTGATTCATATAGCCTCTTACTACTGAATTTTTATCTATTAGACTGGGAATGTGGACATATGTTAGATGATCTCTTGAAACGTTTAAACAGTAAAGGAATTGACAAAATCTTATCTACTAGTATGCAGGTGTTTGTAACAAAAAATTAACCTTTCTGTTGTTAGCACAGTCATTTATTCTAATAATTAAAGTAGTTACAGATATGTTTCCCTATAACAGTCTAGCTCTTGATGAATGCATTTCTGTGGCTCCTTTATTGATTGAAAACAAGGATATGTACTTAAGTGTATTACTTTATAGTGGAGAAAAAGGCAAAGCGAATTTGAAACAGGCTTCATGAAGAAAAACTTTAGAAAACAGAGTTTTCTCATTTACAATATAGTTTTCTACTGTGGCAATTCTATTTTATTACTCTATATGTTTTGAAAGAAAATGGCATACCTTGGAAAATGCAAGATACTGGTTCAAATTTGAAAGGAATAAAAAGGAAAGATATGTTTATTTATGTGTTAACATTGTGCTGAAATACTTTCAAATGGATTTTTTGTTTGTTTGATTTTGGTGTGGGATACTTAACGAGTGTGAAAAACCAAAAAAATCCATTCTTCATTTTATTATTTCCATGATTGGGGTACATAAAACTAAAACCTAGTATCTTCCATTGAGTTTTTAACTGTGCTCTATTTTGTGTGTAAAATTAAACCAATAAATGGTGAAGAGGTAGTTAAATGAAAGCAATCAGTGAAATCTTCCTAAAGTGTTTTTAGCATGCATGACAGGAGGCTTAACTGTGGGTAAATTAGCAATATAAACTGATTGGTTTTCCCTATTTTTTTTAATTTAAAATTATTTCTTATATTCTGTGTCACAATACAAAAGAAATAGTCATTTCATGAAGTAGCAAAATGAAAGCTCTTACAGCTGGTTGAAAATGATGACTTCATGCATTTATATGGTATAAGTCTCTAGATTTTGTGCTAGATGTAAACATTTGAAATATTTACTATAAACTGGAATTTTCTTATTAATGAGTTAAAGCATAAATAGGGTGCTACTGTAGGAAGCTACTATGTCATTCTTGCATTGTTGTTGTAGTTCAGTCACTCAATCCTGTCCGACTCTTTGCTACCCGTGAACTGCAGCATGCCAGGCTTTCCTGTCCTTCACTATCTCCTAGAGTTTGCTCTAACTCATGTCCCTTGAGTTAATGATATCATTCAACCATCTTATCCTCTGTCACCCCATTCTCCTCTTGCTCTCAGTGTTTTCCCAACATCAGGGTTTTTCCAATGAGTCATCTCCTCACATCAGGTGATCAAAGATTAGAGTTTGAGCTTCACCATAAGTTTCCCTATAACAGTCTAGCTCTTGATGAATGCATTTCTGTGGCTCCTTTATTGATTGAAAACAAGGATATGTACTTAAGTGTATTACTTTATAGTGGAGAAAAAGGCAAAGCGAATTTGAAACAGGCTTCATGAAGAAAAACTTTAGAAAACAGAGTTTTCTCATTTACAATATAGTTTTCTACTGTGGCAATTCTATTTTATTACTCTATATGTTTTGAAAGAAAATGGCATACCTTGGAAAATGCAAGATACTGGTTCAAATTTGAAAGGAATAAAAAGGAAAGATATGTTTATTTATGTGTTAACATTGTGCTGAAATACTTTCAAATGGATTTTTTGTTTGTTTGATTTTGGTGTGGGATACTTAACGAGTGTGAAAAACCAAAAAAATCCATTCTTCATTTTATTATTTCCATGATTGGGGTACATAAAACTAAAACCTAGTATCTTCCATTGAGTTTTTAACTGTGCTCTATTTTGTGTGTAAAATTAAACCAATAAATGGTGAAGAGGTAGTTAAATGAAAGCAATCAGTGAAATCTTCCTAAAGTGTTTTTAGCATGCATGACAGGAGGCTTAACTGTGGGTAAATTAGCAATATAAACTGATTGGTTTTCCCTATTTTTTTTAATTTAAAATTATTTCTTATATTCTGTGTCACAATACAAAAGAAATAGTCATTTCATGAAGTAGCAAAATGAAAGCTCTTACAGCTGGTTGAAAATGATGACTTCATGCATTTATATGGTATAAGTCTCTAGATTTTGTGCTAGATGTAAACATTTGAA
Organism: Tragulus kanchil; assembly: GCA_022376925.1. Classification (NCBI taxonomy): domain Eukaryota; kingdom Metazoa; phylum Chordata; class Mammalia; order Artiodactyla; family Tragulidae; genus Tragulus; species Tragulus kanchil. The sequence goes on along the minus strand of JAIOJX010000004.1, from coordinate 234,068,833 downwards.
ATATTTACTATAAACTGGAATTTTCTTATTAATGAGTTAAAGCATAAATAGGGTGCTACTGTAGGAAGCTACTATGTCATTCTTGCATTGTTGTTGTAGTTCAGTCACTCAATCCTGTCCGACTCTTTGCTACCCCGTGAACTGCAGCATGCCAGGCTTTCCTGTCCTTCACTATCTCCTAGAGTTTGCTCTAACTCATGTCCCTTGAGTTAATGATATCATTCAACCATCTTATCCTCTGTCACCCCATTCTCCTCTTGCTCTCAGTGTTTTCCCAACATCAGGGTTTTTCCAATGAGTCATCTCCTCACATCAGGTGATCAAAGATTAGAGTTTGAGCTTCAACATAAGCTGTGAATTATGCATAATTCACAATATTTAAATAAGATATTCTTCACACTTCAAAATCCTTAAATTAAACTGCGATCTTAAAATATTGCACGGCCTCCTAATAAACAGGAGTGTGAAATAAATATATTTAATAATATTATTTAAAGTCTAGTCTTGTCAAAATAGTCTGGTAAACATAGAGGTACATAGATCTTTTTGAATTAGAATTTTTCTGTGAAAAAAGTGAAAGAAAAGTATTTCAGGAAACTAGGGGGAAAATACTATTATACCATAAGCAAAGTGCACATGCATCAGCATATTTCTGCCGTGTTCTCTCCATTCTATTTTTTTTCTATAGACAATAAAGCAATGTATAAACTATCTTTATTAAAACTTATATCTCTCTAAGAGATATTTTTAAATTTCTGTTTAAGAAAAATCTTTGAAAATACAGACTAAATTCATATTACTTTCAGAGTAATTAAAATGAACTCTTTTGTTATAGACATTTAAAGAATTTAACAAGCATTGTGTTGCTTAGATTATAATGGTACTCCTAACAGTTTTTTATGTGTATCATGAGTTATTCCTCTTTCATTACTACATTTAATTTTTTAATTGTAAGTTTAAGGTGTACAGCATTGTAATTTAAAAGCTTACTTAGCATCCAGCTCCATAGATTTGACGCGCTTCACTTATTTTACCTACTCCCAAATTCCTTCCCCCAATCACTAATCATATCTCTACCTATATGTTCATTTATATATACATATATATTTCAGAATTTACTTATAAGCAAAATCACATTATTCCTATTTTTGTTTTGTTTTTGGGGTTTTTTTCCAAATAGATCAAAACTGTTTTTAAGAGTGCTAAATAGGGTGCTACTGTAGGAAGCTACTATGTCATTCTTGCATTGTTGTTGTAGTTCAGTCACTCAATCCTGTCCGACTCTTTGCTACCCGTGAACTGCAGCATGCCAGGCTTTCCTGTCCTTCACTATCTCCTAGAGTTTGCTCTAACTCATGTCCCTTGAGTTAATGATATCATTCAACCATCTTATCCTCTGTCACCCCATTCTCCTCTTGCTCTCAGTGTTTTCCCAACATCAGGGTTTTTCCAATGAGTCATCTCCTCACATCAGGTGATCAAAGATTAGAGTTTGAGCTTCAACATAAGCTGTGAATTATGCATAATTCACAATATTTAAATAAGATATTCTTCACACTTCAAAATCCTTAAATTAAACTGCGATCTTAAAATATTGCACGGCCTCCTAATAAACAGGAGTGTGAAATAAATATATTTAATAATATTATTTAAAGTCTAGTCTTGTCAAAATAGTCTGGTAAACATAGAGGTACATAGATCTTTTTGAATTAGAATTTTTCTGTGAAAAAAGTGAAAGAAAAGTATTTCAGGAAACTAGGGGGAAAATACTATTATACCATAAGCAAAGTGCACATGCATCAGCATATTTCTGCCGTGTTCTCTCCATTCTATTTTTTTTCTATAGACAATAAAGCAATGTATAAACTATCTTTATTAAAACTTATATCTCTCTAAGAGATATTTTTAAATTTCTGTTTAAGAAAAATCTTTGAAAATACAGACTAAATTCATATTACTTTCAGAGTAATTAAAATGAACTCTTTTGTTATAGACATTTAAAGAATTTAACAAGCATTGTGTTGCTTAGATTATAATGGTACTCCTAACAGTTTTTTATGTGTATCATGAGTTATTCCTCTTTCATTACTACATTTAATTTTTTAATTGTAAGTTTAAGGTGTACAGCATTGTAATTTAAAAGCTTACTTAGCATCCAGCTCCATAGATTTGACGCGCTTCACTTATTTTACCTACTCCCAAATTCCTTCCCCCAATCACTAATCATATCTCTCTACCTATATGTTCATTTATATATACATATATATTTCAGATTTTACTTATAAGCAAAATCACATTATTCCTATTTGTTTGTCTGACTTATTTCACTTAGCATTATTCCTTTACAGTCCATGCATGTTGTAGCAAATGGCAGGATTTCATTCTTTTAAAGGCTGAGTAGTATTCCATTGCATAAATATACCACATCTTCTTTATCCACTCTTGTTTATGGACACATAAGTTGTTTCCACATCTTGGCAAATTTTAAATACTGGTGCAGTAGACATAGATGTATAAATATCTTTTGGGAAATTGATATTTTCATATTACCCAGATAGCTGAGTCATATTGTAGTTTTATTTTAACTTGTTTGAGGAATCTCCATAACTATTTTCCATAATGGAGATACCATTTTAAAGTTCCATCAACAGTGTAGGAAGATTCCTTTTTCTTCATCCTCTCCAAAATGTGTTATTTGTTATCTTTTCAATAACAACCATAATTCTGTTTGTTCTTTATAGGGTAGTTAACTCCCCACATTTCAGACTGTTTAAATAGCTTTAATATCACCTCATCAAAAAAGTATTTTCTAATTGCCTAATTTAGTCTTGATCTTTTACAAACTTTTTTGATCTCATAGCATTTGCCATAATATCTAAGTATTTCCTCTATATTTTATAAATAAAATTGTGTAAATAATATGCTATGTATATATAGAAATAATATTATTTACCTATTTTTGTCTCATCTACAAAATATAATATCAATGTCTATCATAGTGCCTTGAACATAGTAAACAATCAATAAAATTTGTTAAATGAATTAAATCAGATAATAAAAACCAAATAATTCCATAAATAGGACATAGTCAATATAATGTATATATTAAATATGTAGTAAAAAGTTATATAATTACTGGTTTATTTATAAGATAATTGCAAATGCAAATCATATACAAATAGAGAAATTGGCAAGCGTCACACAGTATCTCATCCACAACACAACTGAAGCTACCAAAACCGATTAGATATTAAGTGCCATTAAATCCTTAACATATTGTCTTAGAATAATTACAAAATTGTCTGTGAATATTTTTTAAATAGTTTAAAGAAAAGCAAAAGTATGAATTTTAGAAACAACCATTTATTTTACGAGTGTTTACTGAGTGATGACTATGTAGGAAACTGTGTGCAAAGGTCTATGGGAGACTTATTATAAATGGTTGCCTCTTGCTTCATAAATCAATGTAAATATTCATAAAAATTCAACATATACTTAAAAAAGAGTAGAGCAGAAGTAGAAAATGTTAATACCATTTAGCAGAATTTGAGTTCATTTTCATCTGAAGGAATTAACAACAGTGTATCACAGAGATTAATTTGACACTAATATCTGAAGAAAGTTAAAGGAATTTTTGGCACAGAGAATAGCATAAGGAAAGGCATGAGGAAGGTGTTTAGTAAGAATTACTTGCTCTTTTCAACAGGTATATCAGCTATATGGAGGAGGATATATTATGTTTTTTGGTAGCTGCTATGGATGAAAGTTGTATTTGGAAATAGATTAGGGGGCTTCCCCTGGTGGTCCAGTGGGTAAGGACACCGCCTTGCAGTGCAAGGGACTCCAGTTGGATCCCTGGCCTGGGAAGATCCCACGTGCTGCGGTGCGGCTGGACCGATGTGTCCAATCGCCGAGCCGGAGCTCTGGAGCGCATGTGCCCAGAGCTGGCGCTCTGCAATGACAGAGGCCACCGCGATGGGAGGCCCACATGGGCCAAAGAACAAAGAGGGATGAAAATAGAGAAATGAAAGACCAATAGAAGTGGCCAGTCTGCTCCCCTCCTTCCCCAACCCCCGCCCAAAAATAAATAAATAAATCTTTAAAAAAACGAACACACTAATTCAAAAATATTAAAAAAAAAAAAAAAAAAAGAAAATAGATTAGGACAAGAGTGTGGAAGATTAAATGTTAGTTTAAGAAATTGGGATATGGTTGGCATCTAGTTCTGTCCCTGGATCATGTTCAACCTCTTATTATCTTAAAGCATAATAAATAAGAATGTGATAATTCTGAATGATTTCCTTTAAAATTGACTGGTTTGATCTCCTTGCTGCCCAAGGCATTCTCAAGAGTCTTCTCTAGCATCACAGTTTGAAATTATCAGTTCTTCAGCACTCAGCCTTCTTTATAGTGCATCTCTCACATCCATACATGACTACTGGAAAAACCATAACTTTGACTATTTAGACGTTTGTCTGCAAAATGATGTCTCTGATTTTTAATATACTGTCTAGGTTTGTCATAGCCTTTCTTCCAAAAGTTCTCTTTTAATTTTGTAGCTGCATTCACTGTCCACAGTGATTTTGGAGCCCAAGAGAACGTAATTTGTCACTGTTTTCACTTTTTCCCCATCTACTTACCATGAAGTGTTGGGACTGGATGCCATAATCTTTGCTTTTTTAATGTTGAGTTATAATACATCTTGTTCATGCCAAAATGTCCTTGAAATTTGGTCTTATATGAAACATCTGTGAGCACATTTGGTCCATGCCAAGTGGTTTGAAACAGGATTAAATATCACAGATCTTTTGCTGTGGACCTAATGTCTTATGGATCAAATATTTTATGGATGTTTTGAACAGAACCAAATATCCTGCAAGAATCTTTGTGTTCTTACATAACTGACTATGATCATTTTAATGGTTCATGCTGTGTTCTCAGTCATGTCTGACTTTGCAAACCCATGGACTATAGTCCACCAGGCTCGACGGTGTCCATGGAATTTCCCAGGGAAAAAACTGGAGTGGGTTGCCATTTCCTGCTCCAGGAGACCTTCCTGATCCTAGGTTCAAACCTGCATCTCCTGCATCTTCTGCATTGACAGGCAAGTTTTTTACCACTGTGCCATCTGGGAAGCCCCATTTTAATGATATGGTCTTATGTATTTTAGGGAAAATTTTAAGGAAAAGAATGTAGCTCACCAAAGTAATTTTCTCATACCTAGGCAGTCATATAAAAATCTACATGACATCAGAATACAGCTTAACTAAATTATCTAGAAAAACTAGTAAGGTATTTTGCATGTTTCCAGAAATGTGAAAGTTCAAGTGGGTTTATTAATTTTAAAAAATTATTAAATAAATTGGTTCTATATTAACAGTGTCCACATATGACATAAAATGTGACCCATGTGTAACTACAAATTTTAGAAGTTACTTGCTCTTTAGTAATTTAATATACTTTAAGACAAATTTACTATTTTAGTAGAAAGTCTAATGGATTTGAAGGCTTTATGATTCTTCAGCTGAGTGACAGGGTAGGGAGTAAAACTAATATTATTGACTACTATGAAGAATATACGGTTTGAAAATAAACCCCTCAACAATATTATGTAAAAGAAAATACAATCTTCATTTTTATAAATGGTAAACAGATTTATATTGAGAATATCATTTGCTCAAAGCTACACAGGCATTTAGCAGATTCAAACAGATGTCCCAAAATTCTAAGCTCATGCGATACTCACCACACCTTCAGACATTAACGTAATCCCATTGATGGTAATAGAATAAAAATGACTACAGACAGAGAGCCCTGTGTCAGGCATGAATTGTATTGCTTTTGACACAGTAGCTCCTTTAGATCCTTTTACTTTTCTCACATTACAGATAAGTAAACTGAGCCATAGAACTGTTTGGATTTATTTATGAGACATAGTAGTAAACTAAGGATTGAACCATAGTCCTTTTTTTTTTTTTTTTAAAGATTTATTTATTTATTTACTTTGGGCGGGGGTCGGGTTGGGGAGGGAGGGGAGCAGGCGGGCCACTTCTATTGGCCTTTCATTTCTCTATTTTCATTCGTCTTCGTTTTTTGGCTCCTGTGGGCCTCCCATCGCGGTGGCCTCTGTCGTCACAGAGCACCGGCTCTGGGCACATGCGCTCCAGAGCTCCGGCTCGGTGATTGGACACATCAGTCCAGCGCTCTGCGGCACGTGGGATCTTCCCAGGCCAGGGCTCGAACCGGCGCCCCTTGCACTGCAAGGCGGTGTCCTTACCCATTGGACCACCAGGGGAAGCCCATCATAGTCCTTTTTAATTGCTCAGCTCAAACTTTGCCACTATTCCACTATATGTTTATATGTGAATTTGGTTAAGGGTTTTTTTTTTTTTTTTTGGTAAAGCCTATATCACAAAGCTGCAGTGACTTTGCAGTAAATACTCACTGCTCAATACCTACCTAAGTATGTAATGATTAGTAAGACCTTCATATATAAGCACATGGAAAAGAGTCAATATATGGCTATATGCAGGAGAGGATATTTTTATAATTCTCAGTATTAGCAGTTACTATGGACTAAATTATATTAAATTAGTCAGATATATAGTATTGAAAAATAAATGTGTTTTTCCAGCTACAGCAAATAAACATGTATGGTATTGATCCAGTAGCTTAAAATTGTTATTCATACTTGTGTGAGGCATCATGAAGTAGTCAACATTTATATCAGAATAATTGATCTGCTTCTGAACATCTACTATAGGTCAAAAAATGGCATTTATTCAATGACATGTATTAGAACAGATAAAATAATTTTAAAACTCTCATTGGAACTGAATGATTTGGTTAATTAAAGAAAATTAAAATTGACTACAAGACAGAGAGCCCTGTGTCAGGCATGAATTGTATTGCTTTTGACACAGTAGCTCCTTTAGATCCTTTTACTTTTCTCACATTACAGATAAGTAAACTGAGCCATAGAACTGTTTGGATTTATTTATGAGACATAGTAGTAAACTAAGGATTGAACCATAGTCCTTTATTCATTTTTTTTAAGATTTATTTATTTTTTTACTTTGGGCGGGGGTCGGGTTGGGGAGGGAGGGGAGCAGGCGGGCCACTTCTATTGGCCTTTCATTTCTCTATTTTCATTCGTCTTCGTTTTTTGGCTCCTGTGGGCCTCCCATCGCGGTGGCCTCTGTCGTCACAGAGCACCGGCTCTGGGCACATGCGCTCCAGAGCTCCGGCTCGGTGATTGGACACATCAGTCCAGCGCTCTGCGGCACGTGGGATCTTCCCAGGCCAGGGCTCGAACCGGCGCCCCTTGCACTGCAAGGCGGTGTCCTTACCCATTGGACCACCAGGGGAAGCCCATCATAGTCCTTTTTAATTGCTCAGCTCAAACTTTGCCACTATTCCACTATATGTTTATATGTGAATTTGGTTAAGGGTTTTTTTTTTTTTTTTTTTTTTTTTTTTTGGTAAAGCCTATATCACAAAGCTGCAGTGACTTTGCAGTAAATACTCACTGCTCAATACCTACCTAAGTATGTAATGATTAGTAAGACCTTCATATATAAGCACATGGAAAAGAGTCAATATATGGCTATATGCAGGAGAGGATATTTTTATAATTCTCAGTATTAGCAGTTACTATGGACTAAATTATATTAAATTAGTCAGATATATAGTATTGAAAAATAAATGTGTTTTTCCAGCTACAGCAAATAAACATGTATGGTATTGATCCAGTAGCTTAAAATTGTTATTCATACTTGTGTGAGGCATCATGAAGTAGTCAACATTTATATCAGAATAATTGATCTGCTTCTGAACATCTACTATAGGTCAAAAAATGGCATTTATTCAATGACATGTATTAGAACAGATAAAATAATTTTAAAACTCTCATCTGGAACTGAACATGTCATTTGGATACTTCAGGGTTGAATAAAAATCATTAGAAAGTTGTTCTTTGGGAAAAGCAAACTATTGTCATTAGATTTCTAATACTTCCATCCAAGTGACTCTAATAAGTCACATCTCCTGAGGATGATACAAGCCAAGTAAACATTTAGACATAAATTTGAGACCAGAAGCAAATGCTACTAGAAAAGAGACAGAAACTGTTTTCCTAATTTGTTTTGCACAGGCAGGAAAAAAATCATTTCTTTATGGACATGCTAGCAATGTATTTATATTCTTATTTGTATTCTTACCACCTGGAGGAACAGTTGAATTTCTAAATGGTACAATTACTATGTTGTTCATATGATTTCCCTTTAGAATTCACACTTAATAAAGTAGCATATTTGAAATATGCTCTAATTATTTCTGGGCTCAAATCACATATTTAGCAATAAAATCTACAGATACAAATAAGTAAAGCAAGAGTGAAATAAACATAATAATCTAACAAAAATTCAATATATGTAAAAGAAATTTTAATCAATAAGTAACTAAAATGCACAAAAGGATGAAAAAGATGTAATATTATGGATATATGTATCAGGAACCATTTCTTGATCGCAACAGGCATATTTATGTTTCCTAACGCAATATAATGTATTTTCTTAATATGTAGTTAATCACATAAGAGTATCAACCACTGTTTTGCCACCCGTAAGTATCTGCAGAAATTTGAGAGATATATAGCTAAAATAAAATAGCAATATATAACCAACCTTAGAAGAAAAATCTGTATTTTAACAGTGGAGATTTAACTTACTAGTTAAGAGAAGATCAATGAGTTTGTGACAATTCACAGTATTAGCAGTTACTATGGACTAAATTATATTAAATTAGTCAGATATATAGTATTGAAAAATAAATGTGTTTTTCCAGCTACAGCAAATAAACATGTATGGTATTGATCCAGTAGCTTAAAATTGTTATTCATACTTGTGTGAGGCATCATGAAGTAGTCAACATTTATATCAGAATAATTGATCTGCTTCTGAACATCTACTATAGGTCAAAAAATGGCATTTATTCAATGACATGTATTAGAACAGATAAAATAATTTTAAAACTCTCATCTGGAACTGAACATGTCATTTGGATACTTCAGGGTTGAATAAAAATCATTAGAAAGTTGTTCTTTGGGAAAAGCAAACTATTGTCATTAGATTTCTAATACTTCCATCCAAGTGACTCTAATAAGTCACATCTCCTGAGGATGATACAAGCCAAGTAAACATTTAGACATAAATTTGAGACCAGAAGCAAATGCTACTAGAAAAGAGACAGAAACTGTTTTCCTAATTTGTTTTGCACAGGCAGGAAAAAAATCATTTCTTTATGGACATGCTAGCAATGTATTTATATTCTTATTTGTATTCTTACCACCTGGAGGAACAGTTGAATTTCTAAATGGTACAATTACTATGTTGTTCATATGATTTCCCTTTAGAATTCACACTTAATAAAGTAGCATATTTGAAATATGCTCTAATTATTTCTGGGCTCAAATCACATATTTAGCAATAAAATCTACAGATACAAATAAGTAAAGCAAGAGTGAAATAAACATAATAATCTAACAAAAATTCAATATATGTAAAAGAAATTTTAATCAATAAGTAACTAAAATGCACAAAAGGATGAAAAAGATGTAATATTATGGATATATGTATCAGGAACCATTTCTTGATCGCAACAGGCATATTTATGTTTCCTAACGCAATATAATGTATTTTCTTAATATGTAGTTAATCACATAAGAGTATCAACCACTGTTTTGCCACCCGTAAGTATCTGCAGAAATTTGAGAGATATATAGCTAAAATAAAATAGCAATATATAACCAACCTTAGAAGAAAAATCTGTATTTTAACAGTGGAGATTTAACTTACTAGTTAAGAGAAGATCAATGAGTTTGTGACAATTCACCTAATTTGCATTACTATATTCAACTGAAAAGAAAGAAATTCTGTTTCCAGTGATAAATCAGCTAAAGAATATAATTAACTGAAGTCTACTTTTATTCTTAATTTTCTTTTGATTAGTAAAAGCATATATTAGAAAGTTTAACATTGTCTGCACTCAAATATGATAGTTTTTCTTCTACTGAGTTTTACATTTCATAACCTTGAATAATTCCTGGGAATAAAACCTTATTGATTCATTTAGACTAAAGGGCAGGGTTAAGTAGTTTGCTGTAGTCTTTGATTTTAAATGTCGTATTGGCATGAAAGGGATTATGGAAAGCACCAACACTTTAATTGGGACTTTTTTCAGTCAAAAGAAAAAAAGTATGAATATTTATTTTGAATAATTTTAAGGAGTTATGCCAAAAAAAGGCATATTGTGACTTTGTGGTTTTCTTACCCTTATAGTTATCTTTAATTGCTATAAAATTCCTTTGCATGATGATGTAAAATACAACAACTATAGGACAATATTATACTTCTCTTAAGCTATTATTAACTATATCATTTCACATACTTAAGTTTTTTCTTTGCCTACTATGTATTGAAAACTGCCTTAATTTTGTTGTGATCCTTAAAAATTTTGTTGTTTTTTTCATATTTCTGCTTGTTTAATCCTATTTTAGAAAATAAAGATGAAATATATTAAAATTGTACTAAATTAACCACTAATAAATTAACAAAAATCAAGTAAAACATTGAAATATAGATCATGATAATTTACTCTAAATTCTTGGTGGCTCAGATTGTGAAGAACCTGCCTGCAGTGCAGGAAAACCAGATTTGATCCCTGGGTTAGGGTGATCCCTTGGAGAAGGGAGTGGCTTCTCACTCCAGCCTTCTTACCTGGAGAATTCCATGGACAGTGGAGAATCAATAGATGTAATATTATGGTTCTATGTATCAGGAACCATTTCTTGATCGCAACAGGCATATTTATGTTTCCTAACGCAATATAATGTATTTTCTTAATATGTAGTTAATCACATAAGAGTATCAACCACTGTTTTGCCACCCGTAAGTATCTGCAGAAATTTGAGAGATATATAGCTAAAATAAAATAGCAATATATAACCAACCTTAGAAGAAAAATCTGTATTTTAACAGTGGAGATTTAACTTACTAGTTAAGAGAAGATCAATGAGTTTGTGACAATTCACCTAATTTGCATTACTATATTCAACTGAAAAGAAAGAAATTCTGTTTCCAGTGATAAATCAGCTAAAGAATATAATTAACTGAAGTCTACTTTTATTCTTAATTTTCTTTTGATTAGTAAAAGCATATATTAGAAAGTTTAACATTGTCTGCACTCAAATATGATAGTTTTTCTTCTACTGAGTTTTACATTTCATAACCTTGAATAATTCCTGGGAATAAAACCTTATTGATTCATTTAGACTAAAGGGCAGGGTTAAGTAGTTTGCTGTAGTCTTTGATTTTAAATGTCGTATTGGCATGAAAGGGATTATGGAAAGCACCAACACTTTAATTGGGACTTTTTTCAGTCAAAAGAAAAAAAGTATGAATATTTATTTTGAATAATTTTAAGGAGTTATGCCAAAAAAAGGCATATTGTGACTTTGTGGTTTTCTTACCCTTATAGTTATCTTTAATTGCTATAAAATTCCTTTGCATGATGATGTAAAATACAACAACTATAGGACAATATTATACTTCTCTTAAGCTATTATTAACTATATCATTTCACATACTTAAGTTTTTTCTTTGCCTACTATGTATTGAAAACTGCCTTAATTTTGTTGTGATCCTTAAAAATTTTGTTGTTTTTTTCATATTTCTGCTTGTTTAATCCTATTTTAGAAAATAAAGATGAAATATATTAAAATTGTACTAAATTAACCACTAATAAATTAACAAAAATCAAGTAAAACATTGAAATATAGATCATGATAATTTACTCTAAATTCTTGGTGGCTCAGATTGTGAAGAACCTGCCTGCAGTGCAGGAAAACCAGATTTGATCCCTGGGTTAGGGTGATCCCTTGGAGAAGGGAGTGGCTTCTCACTCCAGCCTTCTTACCTGGAGAATTCCATGGACAGTGGAGTCTGGTGGACAATAGTCCATGGACTCTCAAAGAGACGGACATGCTTGAGTGAATGACATTTTCACTACTTTCACGTATAACTTCAGAGTGAGAGGAAGTTGATTTATGGGCTATGAACATTTAATTCTTATGCTTTATCATTTCCTGATACAAAATAGAAAAAAATATGACAGAAGATATATTTCCTTATTTTACAATTCTTCTGCCACCATACCTAGGAACAACATTTTTAGAAGTAAAGAAACACTTGATAGTGTAAAGTGTGTTTCATATTTCAAATATGTTTCATACACTTTAAATAAAAACTGCGGTCTTTTTTCAAATATATTTACAATGATGATATTCACAAATAGTATTTATAATTTGTTAACTTTTCAAATCTACCATACTATTAAACTATGATCATCTTTGAATGGATTCATTTTTTTTTAATATGATTCTTTTGTACAATTTAATTTTGTGATTGGCTAATGATAACATTAAAACCAGATTTCATCTTAATAAAATGTTATGGGGCATAAGCAAGCAAGTTAAATGCTTAAGTCATCCTTTCATAAGATCATTGATTTTTTTTATCTAGTTTTAGTTAGAGGATGATTGATTAACAATATTGCATTGGTCTCTGCCATACATCAACATGAATCAGCCATAGGTATACATAATGTCCATAGCCTCGTGAAACTCCATTCATCCTCCCAACCCATCCAACCCCTCTAGGTTGTCACAGAGCATCTGATTTGAGCTCCCTGGGCCATACGGCAGATTTCCACTGTCTATTTTACATATGGTAGTGTATATGTTTCTATGGCACCGTCTCACTTCGTCCTGCCCTCCCCTTCTCCCACTGTGTCTGAAGGAATAAGTTAACTAAAACAAAGTATTTATTATGAAAAGCAGTGTTATTTTAGCTGATAAGTTTAATCATCTACCATCTAGAAAACCATGACTTTATGATTAACATGTATATAAAAATAAGCATATTTATTATGTATCTAATTAGATATAAAAACTAACAGCATAGATAATTATTGAGCATTTGATGACAAGATACTTCTTTAAGCAATTTTGTGTATTTTGTCACAATAACATAAATTTATAAAATTATAAATTCATAAATTATAATAAAATGGCTCCAGCCTTCTTACCTGGAGAATTCCATGGACAGTGGAGTCTGGTGGACAATAGTCCATGGACTCTCAAAGAGACGGACATGCTTGAGTGAATGACATTTTCACTACTTTCACGTATAACTTCAGAGTGAGAGGAAGTTGATTTATGGGCTATGAACATTTAATTCTTATGCTTTATCATTTCCTGATACAAAATAGAAAAAAATATGACAGAAGATATATTTCCTTATTTTACAATTCTTCTGCCACCATACCTAGGAACAACATTTTTAGAAGTAAAGAAACACTTGATAGTGTAAAGTGTGTTTCATATTTCAAATATGTTTCATACACTTTAAATAAAAACTGCGGTCTTTTTTCAAACATATTTACAATGATGATATTCACAAATAGTATTTATAATTTGTTAACTTTTCAAATCTACCATACTATTAAACTATGATCATCTTTGAATGGATTCATTTTTTTTTAATATGATTCTTTTGTACAATTTAATTTTGTGATTGGCTAATGATAACATTAAAACCAGATTTCATCTTAATAAAATGTTATGGGGCATAAGCAAGCAAGTTAAATGCTTAAGTCATCCTTTCATAAGATCATTGATTTTTTTTATCTAGTTTTAGTTAGAGGATGATTGATTAACAATATTGCATTGGTCTCTGCCATACATCAACATGAATCAGCCATAGGTATACATAATGTCCATAGCCTCGTGAAACTCCATTCATCCTCCCAACCCATCCAACCCCTCTAGGTTGTCACAGAGCATCTGATTTGAGCTCCCTGGGCCATACGGCAGATTTCCACTGTCTATTTTACATATGGTAGTGTATATGTTTCTATGGCACCGTCTCACTTCGTCCTGCCCTCCCCTTCTCCCACTGTGTCTGAAGGAATAAGTTAACTAAAACAAAGTATTTATTATGAAAAGCAGTGTTATTTTAGCTGATAAGTTTAATCATCTACCATCTAGAAAACCATGACTTTATGATTAACATGTATATAAAAATAAGCATATTTATTATGTATCTAATTAGATATAAAAACTAACAGCATAGATAATTATTGAGCATTTGATGACAAGATACTTCTTTAAGCAATTTTGTGTATTTTGTCACAATAACATAAATTTATAAAATATAAATTTTCATATAGTTGCTTAAACTACTATTCCCATATACAGATTGCTAGGGATCTAAATGCATGTAATAGGGATTAAAATGAATGTTCTAGGGATTTAAATAACTGACAAATCTTGGGGAGGAAAGAATTGAATAATGTATAGTTTTTGTAAGTCTTTTGCTCTAATCCCATGGAAAATGGAATGGGAAAGACTGAGTACCGGAGGAACAATGGAATGGATATGAGGAAAGAGGATATATATTGAGAAGTTTGTCAGACAATTTGATGAAATTTTTTCTTTAATAAGAACATTCTGCAAGCTGCCATCTTTCTTTGCTTCTATCACTGTATACAAGTGAGTTTTCTGGAAAAAAAATTTATTTGAAGATTGGGGAGGTGATAAAAATGGGGAGATTTAAATTCCCATCAATTGTATTATTTTACTTAACTTTGACCTTAACTTTTTATTAATATAAACAAGTTTAATTTTATATCCATTTTTAATAAATATTTTTTTTATTTTTAATATTTATTTATTTATTTTTGGAGAGGGGATGGGGCGGGGAGAGAGCAGGGCGGGCGGGCCACTTCCATTGGTCTTTCGCTTATCTATTTTCATCCATCTTTGTACTTTGGCCCATGTGGGCCTCCCATCGCAGTGGCCTCTGTTGTCACAGAGCACCGGCACTGGGCGCATGCGCTCCAGAGCTCTGGCTCAGTAATTGGACACATCAGTCCAGCCGCTCCGCCGCACGTGGGATCTTCCCAGGCCAGGGATCCAACTGGAGCCCCTTGCACTGCAAGGCGGTGTCCTTACCCACTGGACCACCAGGGAAGCCCCTGTTATATCCTTTTTTATTTAGGATTTCATTGAGACATTTTAAAATTTCACAGATTATGTTCTTCCTTTTTTGTTTCCCATCAGTGTGTATGCATATGACTAAATGGTATTATATGGATAGGTAGCACTGCAAGATAACCATGACTTTATGATTAACATGTATATAAAAATAAGCATATTTATTATGTATCTAATTAGATATAAAAACTAACAGCATAGATAATTATTGAGCATTTGATGACAAGATACTTCTTTAAGCAATTTTGTGTATTTTGTCACAATAACATAAATTTATAAAATATAAATTTTCATATAGTTGCTTAAACTACTATTCCCATATACAGATTGCTAGGGATCTAAATGCATGTAATAGGGATTAAAATGAATGTTCTAGGGATTTAAATAACTGACAAATCTTGGGGAGGAAAGAATTGAATAATGTATAGTTTTTGTAAGTCTTTTTGCTCTAATCCCATGGAAAATGGAATGGGAAAGACTGAGTACCGGAGGAACAATGGAATGGATATGAGGAAAGAGGATATATATTGAGAAGTTTGTCAGACAATTTGATGAAATTTTTTCTTTAATAAGAACATTCTGCAAGCTGCCATCTTTCTTTGCTTCTATCACTGTATACAAGTGAGTTTTCTGGAAAAAAAATTTATTTGAAGATTGGGGAGGTGATAAAAATGGGGAGATTTAAATTCCCATCAATTGTATTATTTTACTTAACTTTGACCTTAACTTTTTATTAATATAAACAAGTTTAATTTTATATCCATTTTTAATAAATATTTTTTTTATTTTTAATATTTATTTATTTATTTTTGGAGAGGGGATGGGGCGGGGAGAGAGCAGGGCGGGCGGGCCACTTCCATTGGTCTTTCGCTTATCTATTTTCATCCATCTTTGTACTTTGGCCCATGTGGGCCTCCCATCGCAGTGGCCTCTGTTGTCACAGAGCACCGGCACTGGGCGCATGCGCTCCAGAGCTCTGGCTCAGTAATTGGACACATCAGTCCAGCCGCTCCGCCGCACGTGGGATCTTCCCAGGCCAGGGATCCAACTGGAGCCCCTTGCACTGCAAGGCGGTGTCCTTACCCACTGGACCACCAGGGAAGCCCCTGTTATATCCTTTTTTATTTAGGATTTCATTGAGACATTTTAAAATTTCACAGATTATGTTCTTCCTTTTTTGTTTCCCATCAGTGTGTATGCATATGACTAAATGGTATTATATGGATAGGTAGCACTGCAAGATAACTTCCATGAGAATATTTCTGTATGCTTTATTAAGTCTTTCAAATCCCTCTAAAACTATACTACCCATGGCACCTCATGTGTTATTGAATTGTACAATAGTATTTTAAGCTCTGGGACAAAGCCAATAAAAATGAACAGTGTTTCTGAAGATCTTATAATCTTTTAAACAATTACTTGAAAAATGAATACAGTCTGGAATTAACTCCCCTTCCACTTTTGACTATGTACACAAAGACTGAAGCAGGCTCCATTATAAATGTGATGTATTTACAAACTCAGTCTGAAGTACCTCTCATTCTACAGCAATTTTATAGTTTTAAAAATGAATCTCTGTGACTCCTATATGAGCACATTCTTGAGCTACAAAAAATGACGGGAGGTAATGTCTGGGGAATATGCTCTGTGATTTCAAGTCAAAGCAACTGAAATGACCTTCTTACTGATCACTTCCACTGAATTTGAACAAAGCTGCAAAACTGACAACTTTAACAGCAGGAGCTTTAATAAAAATAAAGAACCTCTAAATTCCTTTTTTCTAAACAAATTCAATATAATACTGATCATGCTTTCATCTCTTAAAAAAAAGAAAACAAGAAAAAGATAAAAGTTGTTGATAAAATTATGACATTAAGAAAGAAACAGTAACCATGTTAGTTCAATGTTTAAAGCAGTGCTTTAGAATAGAGAAACATGTCAAGAGCTGTCTGATCTCAAAAGCACAAATTAATACTTTTCAAAAGGATATAGTAGTGCATGAATAAATATAATTTATGAGACCGTTTCAAGCATTTCATTAAAATATTTGTCTAGGGACCTCCCTGATGATTCAGTTATTAAGAGACTCCATTTTACCAGTGCAGGGGGCATTGGTTTAAACCCCGTCAGGGAACTAAGATCTCATGTATGTCAAGGTGCCACCAAAATAAAAAACAGGAAATTAACGGATATGCAAAGTGAAAATAAAGGAAAAAAGGAGACTAACCATATCATTAAAATATAGTTTAAATTAATCTGCTATGGTCTCAATGGTATCTTTCAATATTCTCCTTAACTTTATAATTAAAAAAAAAAATCCAAGCTCTCAATATACTTCCTAAAACTTTATAAAATTCAAGTTAAAAATTTCACTTGACCTGAAATTTTTGTTTTTAATTCTTATATCTGCATCCAATAGGAAATTCTTTTTTATGTCATGGTAAATCTCAAATTAAATCAAAATAAGGACCTGGAAGAACAAAAATTTGAAATGTGCATTTAAGACACAGGATATTGTAGTCTTTAGAAAGCACACTTTAGATAAGTTGGTATTCAAATAATTGATTTGATGTCAGTTATTTATTGCAAAAATGATGAATGTCTGAGCTCTATCTCCCAAAAAGCATATTTAAATTCTTGGTAATAACCATAAACAAAATGAAATCATATATTAAGAAACTGAAAAAAATGCAAATAAAAATTGGACCTTACATCAAAGGGTCTGACAATAAAACTAAAATAGCCTTGTATTTTAAAATAAAATTTTTCACATTATTTTATCTATCCTCTTAATATTCAAAGTTTTAAAACAATTTTTTTATAGAGAGCTTGTAGAGAATGTTGAAAAGTAAAAATAAGGACTATACCGTAAGACTACTTTATTATTTAAAAATTTATTGTAGATCTTAGAGAATTTAAAAGCCTATACACTTAAAATTTAAATTTATGTAGATTTTTAAAATATCTATAAAAATTTTGACCTAAAACAAACTACCAGATATTTTTCCAGCAAGGATGGTTTATTTGAGATCAGCAGAGAATTCTAATTTGTGGCCTGTAACCATGGTGAGCCACATACAGGTCCCCTGGACAGCAAAGAATGAGAACACTTCATAAAAGAGGAAAAGGAAGCTGAGAGGGCTATAGGAAACAAGGTGTCCTTGAGGTTTCATTGGCCAAGTCTTTGTTGGGAAGGAAGAGGACTTTTTGTCTCCAGGAGGAGTACAAATAGACTTCCCTATGTTGTACTTCTGACAGGTGAAGTAGGCACTTTTTGCAGCCAGTTAATGTTTCCCCACCAGTATTGATTCGTGAATATTATGAAAATTAACGATATGCAAGTTAAAAAAATCATTCAAAATATAGTTTAAATTAATCTGCTATGGTCTCAATGGTATCTTTCAATATTCTCCTTAACTTTATAATTAAAAAATCCAAGCTCTCAATATACTTCCTAAAACTTTATAAAATTCAAGTTAAAAATTTCACTTGACCTGAAATTTTTGTTTTTAATTCTTATATCTGCATCCAATAGGAAATTCTTTTTTATGTCATGGTAAATCTCAAATTAAATCAAAATAAGGACCTGGAAGAACAAAAATTTGAAATGTGCATTTAAGACACAGGATATTGTAGTCTTTAGAAAGCACACTTTAGATAAGTTGGTATTCAAATAATTGATTTGATGTCAGTTATTTATTGCAAAAATGATGAATGTCTGAGCTCTATCTCCCAAAAAGCATATTTAAATTCTTGGTAATAACCATAAACAAAATGAAATCATATATTAAGAAACTGAAAAAAATGCAAATAAAAATTGGACCTTACATCAAAGGGTCTGACAATAAAACTAAAATAGCCTTGTATTTTAAAATAAAATTTTTCACATTATTTTATCTATCCTCTTAATATTCAAAGTTTTAAAACAATTTTTTTATAGAGAGCTTGTAGAGAATGTTGAAAAGTAAAAATAAGGACTATACCGTAAGACTACTTTATTATTTAAAAATTTATTGTAGATCTTAGAGAATTTAAAAGCCTATACACTTAAAATTTAAATTTATGTAGATTTTTAAAATATCTATAAAAATTTTGACCTAAAACAAACTACCAGATATTTTTCCAGCAAGGATGGTTTATTTGAGATCAGCAGAGAATTCTAATTTGTGGCCTGTAACCATGGTGAGCCACATACAGGTCCCCTGGACAGCAAAGAATGAGAACACTTCATAAAAGAGGAAAAGGAAGCTGAGAGGGCTATAGGAAACAAGGTGTCCTTGAGGTTTCATTGGCCAAGTCTTTGTTGGGAAGGAAGAGGACTTTTTGTCTCCAGGAGGAGTACAAATAGACTTCCCTATGTTGTACTTCTGACAGGTGAAGTAGGCACTTTTTGCAGCCAGTTAATGTTTCCCCACCAGTATTGATTCGTGAATATTATCATTTTCTCAGAAGATCAGTGGTTTAATACACCTACAAGAGCAAAGAATGGAAATTTTAGAGTCTTCATTAGGACTAAGTTGTCACTAAATCTAGAGCTTTCTCTTTTTGTCAACACTTATTCTTTCCAATATTATTTTTTTTCTTTTCTGAGGCCAGTTGTTGGGTTCCTTTGTTGTTAGTCACTAATTTGTGTCTGACTCTTTGTAACTCCATGAACTACAGCACACCTGGCTTCCCTGTCCTTCACTATCTCCCAGAGTTTGCACAAATTCATCTCCATCAAGTCAGTAATGCCATCCAACCGTCTCATCTCTGTCACCATCTTCTCCTCTTTTCCTCATCATTCCCAGCATCAGAGTCTTTTTCAGTGAGCTAGCTCTGCATCAGGTGGCCAAAGTATTGGAGCTCCAGCTTTAGCATTTCTTCCAATGAATATTGAGGGTTGATTTCCTTTAGGACTGGCTGGTTTGTGTGGTGCCCCAAGATGAAAGAACAAGGCAAAAAGTTCTCCTTGCAGCCCAAAGGACTCTCAAGAGTCTTCTCCAGCACCGCAATTCAAAAACATCAATTCTCTGGGCCTCAGACTTCTGTATGGTTCAATTCCCACATACATACATGACTACTGAAAAAATCATAGCTTTCATCATATGGACCTTTGTCAACAAAGTGACATCTCTGCTTTTTAATATGCTGTCTAGATTTGTCATAACTTTTCTCTCAAGGAGCAAGTGCGTTTTGATTTTGTGGCTACAGTCACTGTCCACCTTGATTTTGGAACCCAAGAAAATAAAATCTGACAGTTTCCACTTTTTTTCCCATTTATTTGTCATGAAGTGATAGGATTGGATATCATGATCTAGTTTTTTGAATGTTGAGTTTTAAGCCAGCTTTTTCACTCTTCTCTTTCAGCTTAATCAAGAGAATCTTTAGTCCCTCTTCACTTCCTATCACTGAGGTGGTATCATCTGCATATCTGATATTTCTTCCAGCAATCTTGATTCTAGCTTGTGAGCTATCCAGTCCAGCATTCCACATGATGTACTTGCATGTAAGTTAAATAAGCAGGGTAACAATATACAATCTTGAAGTACTCATTCCCTAATTTAAGCTAGTCCATTTCTCCATGTCCACTTCTAACTGTTGCTTCTTGTTCTGAATATAGGTTTCTCAGGAGGCAAGTAAGATGGTCGGGTAGTCCCATCTCTTTAAAAATATTCCACAGTTTGTTATGATCCACTCAATCAAAGGCTTTAGTGTAATCAGTGAAGCAGAAGTGGGTTTTTTTGGAATTCTTTTGCATTTTCTTTGACCTAGTGTATCTTGGCAATTTGATCTCTGGTTTCCTTTGCCTTTTCTAAATTCAGCATATATGTCTGGAATTTCTCAGTTCATATACTGCTGAAGCCTAACTTAAAGGATTTTGAACATAATCTTGCTAGCATGTGAAATGAGTGTAACTATATAATAATTTGAACATTCTTTGACATTTGCCTTCCTTTGGGAATGGAATGAAAACTGACCATATCCAGTCCTGGGGCCACTGCTTAGTTTTCCAAATTTGCTGGCATAATGAGGGCAGCACTTTAAAAGCATCATCTTTTAAATTTCTTTACTCAATTCTTAATTGTCATTTGAGTAAATATACCTTTGGACCATAAGGGAGGTTTGGCTGCTGCAAGTTTCTTTAAGGGTGGCATTTCTTGCAGAAAAAGTATTGTATCCAATAATTACTAAGTATTTAATTTTATTTGTTACTGATAGTAAGGAAGGCATGTTTCTTCTACAACATTCCAAAATCATGAACTACTCCAAAAGTATATCTACTATCAGTATAAATACTGACAGCTTTATGCTTGGCTAAAGTGCAAGCCTTTGTAAGAGTGTATAATTCAGCTTGTTGGGCTGAGGTAGGCATAGATAAAAAGGCAACCTCAATAACATCAAAAGTAGTTGCAGTTATATATTCAGAACAATATTTGACATTGTCACCCTTTAAATAAGAACCATCAATGAACCAAAGAAAGTGTGACTCAAAGAAATTTCTTGCAGATTGTCACAAGGAGTCAAGAGGTAGTCTGTATTAAACCGTCATGAGACTTCATTGGTGATAGAAGGGAGAAAACTAGTAGGTTTAAGGTTATTACAATGTAGAAGACATATGTGAGGGCAAGTTAAGAAAAAAACTTCATAGGTGGTGAGGTAGCAGACTGAGACACATTGAGTGTGATGAGGATTCAAGATAGCTTCTTCTATATGATGTGCAAAAGGTTGAAATGGGATTCCACAATGATTAGCAATCTTAACCAAGAAGGCAGTGGCTGTACTGACTCTAAGGCAAGGAAAGTATCCTGGTGCCTCATGGTACAGTTGCTGTCTATAACACCCTCTATGGGTCCAATGTTGCCTTCTGTTTTTGGTCTGGGTAGTCAGATTTCTCTGGTTTCCTTTGCCTTTTCTAAATTCAGCATATATGTCTGGAATTTCTCAGTTCATATACTGCTGAAGCCTAACTTAAAGGATTTTGAACATAATCTTGCTAGCATGTGAAATGAGTGTAACTATATAATAATTTGAACATTCTTTGACATTTGCCTTCCTTTGGGAATGGAATGAAAACTGACCATATCCAGTCCTGGGGCCACTGCTTAGTTTTCCAAATTTGCTGGCATAATGAGGGCAGCACTTTAAAAGCATCATCTTTTAAATTTCTTTACTCAATTCTTAATTGTCATTTGAGTAAATATACCTTTGGACCATAAGGGAGGTTTGGCTGCTGCAAGTTTCTTTAAGGGTGGCATTTCTTGCAGAAAAAGTATTGTATCCAATAATTACTAAGTATTTAATTTTATTTGTTACTGATAGTAAGGAAGGCATGTTTCTTCTACAACATTCCAAAATCATGAACTACTCCAAAAGTATATCTACTATCAGTATAAATACTGACAGCTTTATGCTTGGCTAAAGTGCAAGCCTTTGTAAGAGTGTATAATTCAGCTTGTTGGGCTGAGGTAGGCATAGATAAAAAGGCAACCTCAATAACATCAAAAGTAGTTGCAGTTATATATTCAGAACAATATTTGACATTGTCACCCTTTAAATAAGAACCATCAATGAACCAAAGAAAGTGTGACTCAAAGAAATTTCTTGCAGATTGTCACAAGGAGTCAAGAGGTAGTCTGTATTAAACCGTCATGAGACTTCATTGGTGATAGAAGGGAGAAAACTAGTAGGTTTAAGGTTATTACAATGTAGAAGACATATGTGAGGGCAAGTTAAGAAAAAAACTTCATAGGTGGTGAGGTAGCAGACTGAGACACATTGAGTGTGATGAGGATTCAAGATAGCTTCTTCTATATGATGTGCAAAAAGGTTGAAATGGGATTCCACAATGATTAGCAATCTTAACCAAGAAGGCAGTGGCTGTACTGACTCTAAGGCAAGGAAAGTATCCTGGTGCCTCATGGTACAGTTGCTGTCTATAACACCCTCTATGGGTCCAATGTTGCCTCTGTGGTCTTGGGTGAGTACCTCAAGGGAATTCCCTTCCTTTTCATATGCAAGAAGGAAAAAAAGGAATCTGATCATTGGGATGCCCAAAGGCAGGTGAATTCATCAAACTATCCTGAACCCTTGAGAACGTCATTGTCTGAGTCTTCCCATAAAATTAGTTTAGACTAGTTATCATTTAGTAAAACATGCAAACATTTGGCCACAAGAGAAAGCTTGTCATTTAATATCAGCAATTATCAAATAGCCTAAGTAAACCTCACAGTTAGTGCTTAACTTTGAGTTCTGGGAAATTTAGGACACTATGAAGCCTATCTGGATCTAGGTGTAGTCTTTGTTCTCATATTAGATGCCCTAAATATCAAACCTAGGCTTTGGCTGACTGCAGTTTTTCTTTGTGATCTTCTGTTCCTTTAAGGCTAAAAGCGAATGAATGCTATTAAATCATCCACATATTGCAACAAGGTAGAACATTTAGGGAACTTTATATCATCCAGATAAGCCTCCAGGATTTGCCCTAAATAGTACTCAAAACAAATAGGGTTTCCTTGGTAGTCCAGTGGTTAAAGAGTTTGTCTTGCAATGCAAGGGGCACCAGTTTGATCCTTGGCCCAGGAAGATCCCATGTGCCATGAAGCAGCTAGACTGGTGTGTCCAGTTACAGGCCAGTGCTCTGCCGGTGCTCTGCAATGCATGTACCCAGAGCCGGTGCTCTGCAACAAGAGAGGTCACTGCAATGGGAGACCCACACAGGCCAAAGAATAAAGATGGATGAAAATAAATAAATAAAAAACCAATAAAAGAATCCAAAATTTAAAAAAAAAATTTAACAAAATCCTACCTTTCTCTAAAAACAAACAAATAAAACTCTGAAGCATTACTATCTAGATGAAATGTGTTTCCTCCCAAGTGAAGGCAAAAAGGTGTTGGTTAGCTTCATCAAACAGAATACTAAGCTATATACTGCATAAATTAATTACAGCAAAGAATTTGTTCTCTCAAACCTAGAAGGCAGTGGCTGTACTGACTCTAAGGCAAGGAAAGTATCCTGGTGCCTCATGGTACAGTTGCTGTCTATAACACCCTCTATGGGTCCAATGTTGCCTCTGTGGTCTTGGGTGAGTACCTCAAGGGAATTCCTTCCTTTTCATATGCAAGAAGGAAAAAAAGGAATCTGATCATTGGGATGCCCAAAGGCAGGTGAATTCATCAAACTATCCTGAACCCTTGAGAACGTCATTGTCTGAGTCTTCCCATAAAATTAGTTTAGACTAGTTATCATTTAGTAAAACATGCAAACATTTGGCCACAAGAGAAAGCTTGTCATTTAATATCAGCAATTATCAAATAGCCTAAGTAAACCTCACAGTTAGTGCTTAACTTTGAGTTCTGGGAAATTTAGGACACTATGAAGCCTATCTGGATCTAGGTGTAGTCTTTGTTCTCATATTAGATGCCCTAAATATCAAACCTAGGCTTTGGCTGACTGCAGTTTTTCTTTGTGATCTTCTGTTCCTTTAAGGCTAAAAGCGAATGAATGCTATTAAATCATCCACATATTGCAACAAGGTAGAACATTTAGGGAACTTTATATCATCCAGATAAGCCTCCAGGATTTGCCCTAAATAGTACTCAAAACAAATAGGGTTTCCTTGGTAGTCCAGTGGTTAAAGAGTTTGTCTTGCAATGCAAGGGGCACCAGTTTGATCCTTGGCCCAGGAAGATCCCATGTGCCATGAAGCAGCTAGACTGGTGTGTCCAGTTACAGGCCAGTGCTCTGCCGGTGCTCTGCAATGCATGTACCCAGAGCCGGTGCTCTGCAACAAGAGAGGTCACTGCAATGGGAGACCCACACAGGCCAAAGAATAAAGATGGATGAAAATAAATAAATAAAAAACCAATAAAAGAATCCAAAATTTAAAAAAAAAATTTAACAAAATCCTACCTTTCTCTAAAAACAAACAAATAAAACTCTGAAGCATTACTATCTAGATGAAATGTGTTTCCTCCCAAGTGAAGGCAAAAAGGTGTTGGTTAGCTTCATCAAACAGAATACTAAGCTATATACTGCATAAATTAATTACAGCAAAGAATTTGTTCTCTCAAACCTAGATAGCATATTAAAAAGCAGAGACATCACTTTGTCAACAAATGTCCATATAGTCAAAGCTATGGTTTTTCCAGTAGTCTACATGGATGTGAGATTTGGACCATAAAAAAAGCTAAGTGCCAAAGAGTTGATACCTTCGAACTGTGGTGTTGGAGAAGACTCTTGAAAGTCCCTTGGACTGCAAGGAGACAAAACCAGTCAATCCTAAAGGAAACAGCCCTAAATATTCATTGGAAGGACTGATGCTGAAGCTGAAGCTGCAATACTTTGGCCATCTGATGCAAAGAGATGATTCATTGGAAAACACCCTGATATTGGGAAAGATAGAAGGCAGAAAGATAAGGGGACAAGAGAGGATGATATGGCTGGATGGCATCATGGACTCAATAGACATGAGTTTGAGCAAGCTCAGGGAGTTGGTGAAGGACAGAGAAACCTGGAGTGCTGTAGTCCAGTCCTACACAGCTGAGTGACTGAACAACAGCAAAGAATCGGTTTCCTGTAGGAATGGATGTTAGTAAGGCCCTGGAAGTTAAGAACAAGTTGTTAAGGAACAATGGCTTTTCATTGTTCAGACATCCTGGGCAAACTTCACCCTTGGCGCTTAGTTTTTCACTGGTAAAATGAGCCTGTTACAGGAGCTACTACAAGGCATAATGAGGCCTTGACCTTTATAATCTTCTGGTTGGACTTTATGCCTCGAAAGTCTTCTCACACAAGATTGATTAATTCTGGAAAGCAGCTTCAAGGAGTCTATTTGAATCTTGATGGAAGGTGTGCAATGGATTTTGCCAGGATAAGTTGAAGATTTCGTCTATAAGAAAGCTGGTTGCTGAATCAATAGAAGAAAGGCTTTTTTCAACTAGTTTCCAGAGAACAGCCCTGTTTCCAGAGGCTGAACTGGCACAGTTTCCATGAAAGCAGCCCCTGTTCTTATTTTATTATTATTATTTTTTTGTAAACCCTGTTCTTGAAGGGAATAGGACAAAGCTTCACCAGCTTCTACTGAAACAGTCTTATCTTAAAATCAAACTGAAATGCCAAACAAGTAGTTGCATCCAGAACAAGGCATTAATCAGAAAGAACAAAATTTTAAAATAGATTCTGAATAAAGTGGTTCAAATGCAGAGGATGTGAGCTCCAATTCAGAAGAATGATGTGCCTTTAAACCCCAGGCTCAGCGAGACAATCAATGAGGAAAAATAGGCTCAATTATGGCTCCTCCGTCTGTTTCCTCACCAGCCCCATAAATATGGACGGGGGGAAGTTCTTCTCTGGTCTTTTCATAGGCCACCAAAATGTTGCCCTGAAACGTATTTCCAGATATTTCTCCAGCAAAGATGGATTTATTCAGGATCATCAGAGAATTGCAGTTTAGGGTCTGCAAACATAGGCAACTGTGTGCAAGTTCCATCCCTCCCCACCATGGTAAGGTAAAGGGGAAATGGAAGTTGAAAGGGACTCACCTTTCATTGAGTGAGTCTCTTCTAGGAAAGAAAAGAAGTCTTCCTTCTTCATGACGAATTCTGCTATCGTCACATGACACGGGAGCTCCCCCTTCTGGCCTTTCAGTTCTATTTACTTGAGATTTCTGTTTATTAATTCTTTTCACAAAATGTTTACTCAAACTATTAGAATGTCAAATTAGAAGATTTTCTTTTAGTCCTTGAGATTCCTGTGTTTGATTTTACATGTCTTATTAGTTGAAGAACAAAATTGGGATTAAACAATACATATTACTTAGGTGGTCGATTTTGATCTAGTAATGAAAATGGTATGGTAACAATTAGAGCTAAATAAAAGTATAAATTGCAATTTATGGTGTTGTGACTTTTATTCACAAAGAAGAGAATTTACCACATGATTGAAATCATGCCATTAGAATTGCATTGTAGTCAGGTAAGTCGAGCATTGTGGAGAATGATTTGATACGTGGAGGAGATAGGAAAATCATGAAGGTGTCTTGTGTTAACAGAGTTTTCCTTGACAGTTACATGTGTGAGCTTCAGTGGAGGCACAAAGAGGTGAATTATATTGAGGGTGGGTCAAATAATACTTCCTTGCAGGAGACATTTAACCTGAGTTTTCTAAGAGTAGGTGTTACAGCTTAAAAAACAAGGGTGGGCTGACAGCAGTTGAAATCCCAGGCAAAAATGGAAAGAATAGCAAAAAGCACATGGGAATCATGTCTTTATCACTAACTAATGCATTCTGGCTAGGGTGTAAGACCACAATGGTAAAGGTCAGAGATAAAACTGGCAGTCTTATCTCTTGAGAGTGATAAACAACAGCAGCCTAAAAGCCATTAATAACAGGAACCTGGAGTGATTCTGAACAGTGGATTTAACAGTGCAATTTTGTATTACTTATGAGGAAGATGTGCCATTATGATGTTGTGATGGATGTGAGAGGAAATGTATTGCATTTTACATATAATATTATATAATTTAATATAATAACATAATATTGTCAGTATCTTTTATTGGTATCTTAGATTTAGAAGCTCTCATTGAATCCAATCACATAATAAACTCATGGTACAAAAGACTATCATAATACAGAAAGAAAAGCAGCTGTATGCTTAATTTATACAGTCTAGAAAATGGGCTCAATAAGAGCAAGTGTGTGTGCATGTACGTGTGTGTGTGTAAGCTCAAGCAGTCTTTCAGTCATCTCTAACTCTTTGAAGCCCCATGGACTGTAGCCTGCCAGGCTCTTCTGTCCATGGAGCTTTCCAGGCAAGAGTATTGGAGTGGGTTGCCATTTCCTATGCCAGGGGCATGTTTCAACAGTTCGACAGGTCCAGGAGTGAAGAGGGCTGGCTAGTGCCAGTACCATCGAGTCCAGAGAATCAGCTTGTACACGAGATGCTATGAGACATTGGGGCAGTGATGGGTCATCCACTGTGTCACGGCTACTCCCACAAGAGGCAGTACTGTTTCGTTCTTATATTTCATTCTGTGAAAAGTATTGGAAAAGAATTTTCAAGCTAACCAGATAGATTTAGCATTATCTTTTTCTCTGAGGGGTAAATTTGAACTGAGTATGGACAATAAGAAAAATTCTCATAAAAGACATTATATATTTTGTATTACCTAGGGAAAGCTAAACCAAATAAATCTGTCCTCACAGAACCAATTTCTCCTTCATAACTTGTTTATATAGTTCTAGCTTCTTTTCCTTTGATATCTCTAAGAGGTTTTCAGCAAAGTATCTTCAATGGAAATTTAATAGAGGGCTTTATTTTGCCTTGAGTTAAGTTAAATTTGTTGTTTTATTTCTAAAAGCTGAACGTAAGATGTACACAAAGAAGGAAAAGGAGATTTATGAGATTTATTATTGCAAAAATACAGTTAAATATTATATTTTTAAAAAATAATTTAGGGGCTTCCCTGGTGGTCTAGTGTGTAAAGAGTCACCATGAAGTGCAAGGGGTACCAGTTCGATCCCTGGCCAGGGAACATCCCACATGCGGAGGAGCGGCTGGGCCGGTGTGTCCGTTTACGAGCCAGTGCTCTGGAGCGCATGTGCTCAGAGTCGGTTTTCTGCAACGAGAGAGGCCATTGCAATGGGAGTCCCACACAGGTCAAAGAATAAAGATAGATGAAAAATAAAGGATGACTTAGAGGCAAAAAAAGAAAGAAAGAAAGAAAGAAAAACCTCTTAAAAAGTTTGGTTTAGGAATCTAATAGCGGTTATTTGAAAATATTACCTGTTAAAAGGTACATTAAGCCATAAAATGTCAGATTGCTATGTCTCTCACATATATATTTAACACTTCTCAGTTATCTTATTGAAAATTCACTCCTTGACAAGGTGGTTTATTCCAGTGTTATTTGTTAGAAATTTTTAGTCAAAGTTGACATACCCCACACTCCAACTTCTCATATCCTAATGCCTCAGGAAAAACAAGTTTGTATTGTCATAAATGTAATATATGTTGTATTTATAAGTGTGTGTATGTGCATGCTCAGTCATGTCCAACTCTTTGCAGCCCCATGGATGGTAGTCCATCCAACTTTTCTGTCTGTGCGAGTTTCCAGGCAAGAACACGAAGTGAGTTGCCATTTTCTAGTGCAGAGGGATATTCCTGACACAGGGATGGAAGCAATACCTCTTGCATCTCCTGCATTGGCAGGCAGATTCTTTACCACTAGTGCCATGTGGGTATAAGCTCAACACCAAACCTGCCATCCCCAGGTATACTTCCTTCCCTTCTCAACCCCATTCCCCAGAAGAAAGCACTCTGCCTACTTTTGTGTGTTATCCCTTTCCCTCACATATTCAAATCCTTTAATAAAATGCTTATACTGTATCTTTATCATTTTTTAGATAACACCTTCCTCTCTCCTACCAGGGATTTATATCTATCCCAGAAATTTAATTCCCCATTCCTTAGCCTCAAACTTTCATTTCTTGTCTCTTCAACTATTAACATTGTCTTTTGACTTTGCTCTTTAAAAAGATATTCCCTTCTTTCTCTTAGCTGCCTTTCCCTATGTATTCACTACCTCTGCTGTCTGTAGTTACATTTTTCCTTTGTTAAGGATGATGACATCTAAATACTCTTCTCACACTATTCTCATCTACCATCCCTTGCAAATAGATTGATCATAATGGTTGAAAATTAGTACACAAATCAGATTTGTGTGTGTTCACTATAATCAGTGACCATTTCATTTCTCTATACAGTTGTGCTTTTCTTGAATTTTCTTTTTGTCTTCTCTATTTATATTTTCTTGCACATTATCTTACATGTGTTCAGTTTTCACCTCAAACTGTTTTAATTTTTTATTTTTATTTTTTTAAAGCAGTCAGATTTTCACTTTTTAAATTTTATTGTATTTTTAATTTTATTTATTTGTTCATTTTTGGCTATTCTGGGTTTATTCCAGTGTTATTTGTTAGAAATTTTTAGTCAAAGTTGACATACCCCACACTCCAACTTCTCATATCCTAATGCCTCAGGAAAAACAAGTTTGTATTGTCATAAATGTAATATATGTTGTATTTATAAGTGTGTGTATGTGCATGCTCAGTCATGTCCAACTCTTTGCAGCCCCATGGATGGTAGTCCATCCAACTTTTCTGTCTGTGCGAGTTTCCAGGCAAGAACACGAAGTGAGTTGCCATTTTCTAGTGCAGAGGGATATTCCTGACACAGGGATGGAAGCAATACCTCTTGCATCTCCTGCATTGGCAGGCAGATTCTTTACCACTAGTGCCATGTGGGTATAAGCTCAACACCAAACCTGCCATCCCCAGGTATACTTCCTTCCCTTCTCAACCCCATTCCCCAGAAGAAAGCACTCTGCCTACTTTTGTGTGTTATCCCTTTCCCTCACATATTCAAATCCTTTAATAAAATGCTTATACTGTATCTTTATCATTTTTTAGATAACACCTTCCTCTCTCCTACCAGGGATTTATATCTATCCCAGAAATTTAATTCCCCATTCCTTAGCCTCAAACTTTCATTTCTTGTCTCTTCAACTATTAACATTGTCTTTTGACTTTGCTCTTTAAAAAGATATTCCCTTCTTTCTCTTAGCTGCCTTTCCCTATGTATTCACTACCTCTGCTGTCTGTAGTTACATTTTTCCTTTGTTAAGGATGATGACATCTAAATACTCTTCTCACACTATTCTCATCTACCATCCCTTGCAAATAGATTGATCATAATGGTTGAAAATTAGTACACAAATCAGATTTGTGTGTGTTCACTATAATCAGTGACCATTTCATTTCTCTATACAGTTGTGCTTTTCTTGAATTTTCTTTTTGTCTTCTCTATTTATATTTTCTTGCACATTATCTTACATGTGTTCAGTTTTCACCTCAAACTGTTTTAATTTTTTATTTTTATTTTTTTAAAGCAGTCAGATTTTCACTTTTTAAATTTTATTGTATTTTTAATTTTATTTATTTGTTCATTTTTGGCTATTCTGGGTTTTCACTGCTGCCACAGGCTCTTCTCTAGTTGCAGGGAGTGAGAGCTACTCTCTAGTTGAGGTGAGCAGGCTTCTTGTTGCAGTGACTTCTCTTGTTGTGGAACCTGGGCTGTAGGACAGACACACTGACTTCAGTAGTTGCAGCATATGGACTCAATAGTTGCGGCTCATGGGTTTAATTGCTCTGCAGCATGTGGGATCTTCCTGGCTCAGGGATCGAACCCGTGTCTCCTGCATTAACAGGAGAACTCTCCACCAATGAGCCACCAGGGAAGCCCTGTTTTATTTGTTTTTTATCCCACCCACTTTTGCTTTAAGTCCTTTATTTTCCTGTCCTAATCCAGAATAGATTTTTCTATGTCTGCTCCACAAATGAAAATGTGTAAATTCCTTTTCTTTATTTTCTCTTTTTGAAACTACTCTTCCTCAGGTTACTTATCACTCTCTCTCTCTCTCTCTTTTTTAATGTACCTTTTACCCAGGCTCAGTCTCCTGGAAGGCAAACTCTGAGCTGTAGATTAGAATGAAGGAGGTTTTTAGAATGTTCTCAACACCTACAAAATAGAAGAAAACAGGAGGGAGATGTTGAATGGAGATACAGTCTTACTGAAGGTTCAGATGGGATGATCCTTCATGAATTTGTACATCTAAATCCTACTTTCATTTGACTCTTTCCTGTTTCTTTCAGGGTGTCCCAGATGGTGTTAGTGGTAAAGATCCCACCTGCTAATGTAGGAGGCATAACAAACGTGGATTTGGTTCCTGGGTTGGGAAGATCCCTGAAGGAGGGCATGGCAACCCACTGCAGTATTATTGACTGAAGAATCTCATAAATTAAAGAGCTAGACAGGCTATGGTCCATAGGGTCACAAAGAATCAGACATAACTGAAGCAACTCTAATGAGTTTTTGCCTCTGTTTATTTACATATTCCTATCATTTCACTAGAACCTTTAACATATTAATCATTATAAATTGTCTAAATATGTTTTCTGTGCTTATTCTAAGTATGTGTCTAAGCATGTTTCTGAGCTTTTTGTGTGTTATTTGGGGAGTGCTCTGAGCTTTTCAATATGTGGCTTGATATTTTGTTAAAATTTGGGAAAACATTATTGCTTTAACTTTTCCTTGATTCTAATCCTCTCATTGTTAGATGACTGGCTTTGTCCCATAGGTCACTGCATATTGCTTTAACTCTCTGTTTTTCAATTGGGATAGTTTCCATTTCCAGGGTCTTTGTGTACAGTGATTTTCTTCTGTGTGTCTTCTAATCTGATGTCAAAATCACCATATATATGTATGTATGTACATACATATATGTATATACATATGGTATCATTTTGCAATCTGTTTCTAATTATTGATTTTTCTTCTGGTCTTCCCGAGTCATATTTTCCTGATTCTTGTAGTAACTTCATGCTTGCATGATATGCATTGTGATTAACCATATTTTTTTTTCTTACCCTTTTCTTAAAGTTGTTGAAGGTTGTGTCAGGGAGCTAAATTTATTTTAAAGTCAACTTGATGCTTACAAAGCTTATTTTTTAAACTTGCTAATATGACTAAATAACAGTCTTTAATAATAGTGTAACCCCTTTCTTAAGGTTTAGTCTTTCCCATATCTTTATTGAATGACATAATGGTCAATGAAGCCTTTCTACTATGGTTGATTGCATCC
This sequence comes from Tragulus kanchil, assembly GCA_022376925.1. Taxonomy (NCBI): domain Eukaryota; kingdom Metazoa; phylum Chordata; class Mammalia; order Artiodactyla; family Tragulidae; genus Tragulus; species Tragulus kanchil. Next base: position 234,036,036 of record JAIOJX010000004.1, on the reverse strand, counting down.
CAAACATCTCCCAGTCCTGTGTTGCCACAGAGAGCTGTTCAGTTTATTGTCCTCAGTTGTTACTTTTCCCATAGTAGTTATTCTTTGCCTCTGAGCATCTGAGGTGCAGAATTCTACAGCTTTTGAACTATATATTATGTGTGATAGTTTATTTTCAGCTTCCTGAATTCTGGTTTCAATTTTCTAAGCTTAACGAGGCTGCCATCCTTATTTTTGACCCCTTTTCTTATGCTACATCCCTGGTTAGATTTCCAAGCAGAAAGAACGTGCAGAGAGGTCAACTCATTTACTTTTCAGTGATCAAGGTCAACTCATTTACTTTTCAGCCATCAAAATCCCAAATGAACTCTATTAGTCAAAAGTCTGAAAACTATTGTTTTAAAGACTACATGCTGTTTCATAGCTATTTACTTAGGGCTTAACTGGACTTAGTGAAGATTTGACTTACTTGCTGTTATTACCTATTTCAAATAAAAGTGTTATATAAATTCATGTACACATCTTTGTGCAGATATATACTTTCATTTCTTTTAAGTAAATTCCTAATAGAATGACTGAATTAAGAGACAAATGAATGCTTAAAGTTTTAAGAAACTTCCAGACAGTTGCACGAAGTATGTGAGAGTGTTCCAGGGTCTCCACAGTCTCATCATCACCTGGTATGATTTTTTTCCTTTTCTTTCTATCCTCCTTTTTCCCGTTCTTCCTCCTTTTCCTTCTTTCCTTCCTTCCTTCCGTCTTCCTTCTGTGGTTACAAAAAAAAAATAAAAAAAGAAACACCTAACATGAGGTCTACCCTCCTGACAAAATTTTAAGTATACAGTACACTATTGTTTACTATCAGGATAATATGTGCAACAAATCTCTAGAACCTTTTCATTTTGCATGAGAGAAATAATGATGTAAAGTTTCAGTCCTGCAAAATGGACTTTCTTTTTAAATCTAGAAATTTTATTAGCTATGTAATATGGACTGACTTGAGTTCCTTCAAAAAAGTACATGTTAAAACCTTAATCTCAATGTGATGCCCTTTGAAGATGGATCTTTTGGAATTTAATTAGATTTAGATAGATTCTTAAGAATGGGGCCCTCTTTTTTTTTTTTTTTTGGTGTGTTTTTTTTTTTAACTTTTATGTTACTTATAACTTTTACAGAGTTTTGTTGTTTACAGATATGTATGTTCCCAGATTTGTCATATGTATATCTCCCCCTTCCCACCCCTCCTGACCATCACACAGCACCCTTGAAGGATGGGGCCCTCTTGATGTCATTAGTATCCTTATAAGAAAAGACATTAGAGAGCTCTCGCTTCCTTTCTCTTGCACTCTCCCTCGGATATGTGAAGCTACAGAGGAAAAGCAGCTTTCTACAAGCCAGGAAGTGGCCTCACCAGAAGCCACCGATGTTGTCATCTTGATCTGGAACTTCTACTCTCCAGAAATGTGAGAAAATAAATTTCTGTTCTTTAAGCCACAGTCTATGGGATATTGTTATGGCAGTCTGAGCTAACCCAGTAATGGTATCTTTCTGTGATTTTAATCAGATTTTCATGTTTAATGAAAGTATGTTTATTTTTTATTGGAATTGCATTGAATCTATAGATATACTTCAGATGACTAGATATCTGTATGTTGTGCCTTCCTAAGCTCATGAAAATGAGATTTAAAAAATTTTATTTATATTTTCCATAATTTGTTCAGTAATATTTTTATTTGAACATATGTTTTATGCTGTTTTGTTACTAACTATAGTTATATTATAAATAATTATAGAAAACTTCATAGTTTTTTTGCTATTATAAGTGGAGTTTGATAAATGGCTTTATAATATTTATTAAATTTGTCTTTTGATATCAACTCAAATTTTTCCTTGAGAGTTTTCTAGGCATCTTTATCATTTCTTTAAAGTGCTATTAAATCATATCAATGAAATCCTTATATTTTTATTGAAATGTTTTAAAATTGTCTTCTTAAATAGCAAAGTCTGTGGCTATTTAAGCTGCCTTCTTGACTATCAGGGATTCTAAAACACAACTCTTATCTTTCTCAAACTTTTTCAGAGTTTTAAATCTTGCCATGCATCTGTCAAATGTTTACTTTATAATTCCCAAGGACATCACATCATTATTGGATAGCACATGTTGCTGGAGAGAGAAGAGAGAGTAAAGAAAGACAAAATGTTAAGATTTTCATTAATATTCTTTATAAACCAAAGGCCTGAGGACAAAGTAAAATAACTATACTTTTTCTTACTTTTTGAATCAGGTTTTGACAGATTCTGTACATTCAAGCACAATGATTTTCACTTAATAGAGATCAAGTGACTTTGGGTTTAGTATTTTTCATTCATTTCACCTGTAGGTTTCTGTGGTCTTTCTTATTCAATTTTTTATGTCTCTCTTCTCTGTCTTCTATTTTTACCAACTCTACTCTGTGCTGTTAAAACATCCTACAAACTTCGCTTCCTTTCTCTTGCACTCTCCCTCGGATATGTGAAGCTACAGAGGAAAAGCAGCTTTCTACAAGCCAGGAAGTGGCCTCACCAGAAGCCACCGATGTTGTCATCTTGATCTGGAACTTCTACTCTCCAGAAATGTGAGAAAATAAATTTCTGTTCTTTAAGCCACAGTCTATGGGATATTGTTATGGCAGTCTGAGCTAACCCAGTAATGGTATCTTTCTGTGATTTTAATCAGATTTTCATGTTTAATGAAAGTATGTTTATTTTTTATTGGAATTGCATTGAATCTATAGATATACTTCAGATGACTAGATATCTGTATGTTGTGCCTTCCTAAGCTCATGAAAATGAGATTTAAAAAATTTTATTTATATTTTCCATAATTTGTTCAGTAATATTTTTATTTGAACATATGTTTTATGCTGTTTTGTTACTAACTATAGTTATATTATAAATAATTATAGAAAACTTCATAGTTTTTTTGCTATTATAAGTGGAGTTTGATAAATGGCTTTATAATATTTATTAAATTTGTCTTTTGATATCAACTCAAATTTTTCCTTGAGAGTTTTCTAGGCATCTTTATCATTTCTTTAAAGTGCTATTAAATCATATCAATGAAATCCTTATATTTTTATTGAAATGTTTTAAAATTGTCTTCTTAAATAGCAAAGTCTGTGGCTATTTAAGCTGCCTTCTTGACTATCAGGGATTCTAAAACACAACTCTTATCTTTCTCAAACTTTTTCAGAGTTTTAAATCTTGCCATGCATCTGTCAAATGTTTACTTTATAATTCCCAAGGACATCACATCATTATTGGATAGCACATGTTGCTGGAGAGAGAAGAGAGAGTAAAGAAAGACAAAATGTTAAGATTTTCATTAATATTCTTTATAAACCAAAGGCCTGAGGACAAAGTAAAATAACTATACTTTTTCTTACTTTTTGAATCAGGTTTTGACAGATTCTGTACATTCAAGCACAATGATTTTCACTTAATAGAGATCAAGTGACTTTGGGTTTAGTATTTTTCATTCATTTCACCTGTAGGTTTCTGTGGTCTTTCTTATTCAATTTTTTATGTCTCTCTTCTCTGTCTTCTATTTTTACCAACTCTACTCTGTGCTGTTAAAACATCCTACAAACTTCATTCTTTTGTACTAAGTTTTTAATGATCTCTACAAGTGGAGAGTGAATGGAGCCAAAGAATATAAAAGTATATGTGAGAAATCTGAGGAGCAGTGGTATTTTATTGCTTCCTGAAATAATAAATACAGGAAATATCTGTCCCTTTCCAGTGAATACAGAACAAGAAAACATAGACCTACATTAGAGCAACTATGGTTTGGTTTAGTTTACTGAAGCAGAAGTGATTTATTTAGTTACTTCAACTGTAATTAATTCCAACTACTACTTTGGTCCCTACAATTTCAACAATGATTTAAACTTGTTTCAAATTTGTGCATCTCATCTCACGGTGCTGTTTTTCCTTCCATAGATATTGTAGATCATTTGGAAAATGTTTTTATAAATACATAAGCTTTCTCCATTTCTTTCTAGTATTTATTACCAACCAAAATATTATTTCTAATAATCTTGGTAACTAGGACCTAGTTATCTTTATCATATTAGTTTCCTTGCTGAGATGAAATTTAGTTAGCCTAGTCACATGCACATATTGAGTAAATCATATTAACAAAACCATATTGACCCATCTTTCCAAATAACTTCTGTTCTTTATTGATTGCTTAGTTTTTTAATAGTTCATGAAAGACTAATAAATTTTTTTTCTCATGACTTTTCTCATTTGAAAGAAAGTGATATTTTCTGCTTTTAGTTAACTGCCTTTGAGGTCTTTTGCTGTCTTAATCATCACTTGTCTGTACTTGAGTTAGAGTTATACAACATCTATTAGAAAATGATTTACACAATATCTTTTAGTAAGCAGGTTGTATAATAAGACTAAAGGTACAGATTTCATGATCTTGAAAAGAGGACCATGAAATTTTAATTGCAGTATAATTTGTGTCTGCACAAGTTGCTTTTTTTTTCACAGCTCTGTCCTAAGCTTAATAAGATTTCAAATTATTAACACAAGTTGTCAGGTTTTGACAGATTCTGTACATTCAAGCACAATGATTTTCACTTAATAGAGATCAAGTGACTTTGGGTTTAGTATTTTTCATTCATTTCACCTGTAGGTTTCTGTGGTCTTTCTTATTCAATTTTTTATGTCTCTCTTCTCTGTCTTCTATTTTTACCAACTCTACTCTGTGCTGTTAAAACATCCTACAAACTTCATTCTTTTGTACTAAGTTTTTAATGATCTCTACAAGTGGAGAGTGAATGGAGCCAAAGAATATAAAAGTATATGTGAGAAATCTGAGGAGCAGTGGTATTTTATTGCTTCCTGAAATAATAAATACAGGAAATATCTGTCCCTTTCCAGTGAATACAGAACAAGAAAACATAGACCTACATTAGAGCAACTATGGTTTGGTTTAGTTTACTGAAGCAGAAGTGATTTATTTAGTTACTTCAACTGTAATTAATTCCAACTACTACTTTGGTCCCTACAATTTCAACAATGATTTAAACTTGTTTCAAATTTGTGCATCTCATCTCACGGTGCTGTTTTTCCTTCCATAGATATTGTAGATCATTTGGAAAATGTTTTTATAAATACATAAGCTTTCTCCATTTCTTTCTAGTATTTATTACCAACCAAAATATTATTTCTAATAATCTTGGTAACTAGGACCTAGTTATCTTTATCATATTAGTTTCCTTGCTGAGATGAAATTTAGTTAGCTAGTCACATGCATATATTGAGTAAATCATATTAACAAAACCATATTGACCCATCTTTCCAAATAACTTCTGTTCTTTATTGATTGCTTAGTTTTTTAATAGTTCATGAAAGACTAATAAATTTTTTTTCTCATGACTTTTCTCATTTGAAAGAAAGTGATATTTTCTGCTTTTAGTTAACTGCCTTTGAGGTCTTTTGCTGTCTTAATCATCACTTGTCTGTACTTGAGTTAGAGTTATACAACATCTATTAGAAAATGATTTACACAATATCTTTTAGTAAGCAGGTTGTATAATAAGACTAAAGGTACAGATTTCATGATCTTGAAAAGAGGACCATGAAATTTTAATTGCAGTATAATTTGTGTCTGCACAAGTTGCTTTTTTTTTCACAGCTCTGTCCTAAGCTATAAGATTTCATTATAACACTGAATGAATTAGGTGCTGCATTTGTAAATACCTTTCATAATTTCTCAGAGACTATTTAGAGGAAGCCAGTAAGACATTATAGCTTATTTGGAACTTAATTTCGTTGTGTTTTCAATTGCTGTAATTTCACAAATATTGTTTACATCTTAATAAAAGTGAAGAAGATATCCAGTGTTATATTTTCACTAGTGGTGAACTATCATAGATGTTAACCATTACTCAAAATCTATTAAAGCATGACAGTTAAGTTAATATAGAACCATATTCTCACATATTAAAAAATCAAGAAAATTCTCAATATCTAAGAAAAAATTGGCATGTGAAAGACTCCAAACACTTTGCTTGGAGCCAGAGATTCCAGAAGCCTCGAATTAGCTTTAGGCTTACCACTGAAGGGCACTCTATGCTGTCTCGCCTCTTCCAAATAACAGTTGATGGGCTTATCCAGGTTCAGTGGACACAGTTTTAGGAACTCTGTAAAATGGCCTGTGATCATTCCAATTAAAATTACAGTTTCTTTGTATGCCTCATAAAATGAATTTACCATGTATGAATTGAAATATTAAAATATAAAATATTCTTTAAATTGTATATGTATATTTTGCAGGAGAATGTGCCTATACCATACACTAGGCATTATACAATGCATTTGTTTCATGTCACACCATTCAGTCAGAAGAGTACTGTGAGACCATTATTATAATCATTTCATAGAAGAGTGAAACTGGCTCAGAAGGGTTTAGTTACTTGTCCAAGTGTCAAAATTGGAATTTGACTGAGATTTGTCTGAGTACGTTACAGCTCTGCTTTATACACACAATTTGTGTGAGAAAACTGAAGTGAACAAGCAAGTATGTTTTAAAAAAAAAAAAAAGTGATAACATCACACAGGCACTTGCTATTCACACTCTCCAGATTCGGGGTGTAGAGTCATGCCTGATTCTAAAAGAGTTGCCTCTCATTTCTCAACTCAACTTTTTAAAATGCTCAGTTCTGGCTGGAATTTTTGTTTGATATTGCATGTTTTAGGAAGAAGAGGAGAGCTTTGTAAGGGGAAAGGAAAAGATTAGGTAAACAGCAATAAAATACCCTGGTAAGCAGGATAATTTCTAGGGCCTATTACAAAATGAGCACGTGGGACACATTCAAAACAGAGAAAAAGACTTATCTTCTGTGATTTCTCTTGAATTGTTATAGAGCTTTTTATCTGATACCCAAGACCATGTCTGTCAAGCCTAGGGATACTCTCAGTGTATAGTGCCTCACAGGTACTTGGAGTCTGCCCTCTGAGGCAGCTCTTGGATTCATATGACTGACCCTAACTCTCACCATGAGTGTGTCCAGGCCTCTGCTGCAGTGATTAACTTAACAGAAAAGGGGAGTTGTCAACCAAGAGCCTGATTCTGGGAGGGAGAGTGACAGGGGGAGGCGGAAAGACACAAGATGGCATGTGAGCAAAAGCTTGAAGCCTCATGATCCACTGTCACACTAAAGTTCACTTACAAAGCACATGTCCAAACATAAAATTATCAAAATTTTTAAGACAGCACACTGGGCCGGTGTGTCCAATTGTGACCCAGCACTCTGGAGCGCATGTGCCCAGAGCCGATGCTCTGCAATGAGAGAGGCCACTGGGATGGGAAAAATAAACAATGACTTAAAGGCAAAACAAAATCTCTCTCTAAAAAAAATGATAGCAGTCAGTGTACACTCACTAAACTCCATGTCTCCTTCTGAGTGCAGAACCCTCTGCAACACTTGTGATCACAGAGCCATAAGGTAGCCTTGTCTGTGAGACATAGTCCTTGTACTAGGCTGTACTAGGCTGATAGCCTAGTACAAGGCCTGTTTCTTCAGTTCACTTGCTTGGTTTTAAATAGATGACCACAGATAAGCCAAAATGGGATGCTGTGAGGTTCCCATTCAAAAGCAAAAGGCTAATTCTCTTTTGGAAACCAGATAACTGATGAAAGCAGAAAATGGGTGACATTATGGTCCCATAAACTATGAAGAGAGAACTATGCATTTATCTCACAAATAGAACCATGACCAAGAGAAGAGCACAGTCAACAGCAGGGTCCATCAGGCTTTGAGAACAGCTAGTGGTCTGTCCTCTCATACTTTTATCCTTTTACTAGTAACCAGGATTCTCTGGTGACTCAGATGATAAAAGAACCTGCCTTCAATGCAGGAGACCCAAGTTCAGTCCCTGTGTTGGGAAGATCCCTGAAGAAGGAAATTCCAGTATTCTTGCCTGGAGAATCCCTTGGTCAGAGGATCCTGGTGCATAAGAGTCCATGAGGTTGCCAAGAGTCAGACATGACAGAGACATTAACACTTACAACCACTTACAACCCCTGGGCCAACCTCTCAACCCAGAGATGGAGTTGAAAAGAGGTGACAAGAGTGTTCACATTTTATGAATGAGTTGATTTTTTTTTCAGATTCCTCATAAGATTTGGATTTCAGCTTATCCTTAAAAATCATGAGTTTTGTCAATATCGGCCACTCAGCGTATCTACAACTCCCTTCTGGAGTCACTTGAACACCGGTTTGCCACATCGTTCCCTGTTCTCAGAGCTGTGTTGTTCTTTCTCATGCATTCCACTGCTTAATTTGTTTAATAAAAATGCTTATTTTTATTTCTTTATCAAATGTAAGGAGAAGAAAGTCATAAAAAGAAGAACACTGGGCGGTGTGTCCAATTGTGACCCAGCACTCTGGGCGCATGTGCCCAGAGCCGATGCTCTGCAATGAGAGAGCCACTGGGATGGGAAAAATAAACAATGACTTAAAGGCAAAACAAAATCTCTCTCTAAAAAAAATGATAGCAGTCAGTGTACACTCACTAAACTCCATGTCTCCTTCTGAGTGCAGAACCCTCTGCAACACTTGTGATCACAGAGCCATAAGGTAGCCTTGTCTGTGAGACATAGTCCTTGTACTAGGCTGTACTAGGCTGATAGCCTAGTACAAGGCCTGTTTCTTCAGTTCACTTGCTTGGTTTTAAATAGATGACCACAGATAAGCCAAAATGGGATGCTGTGAGGTTCCCATTCAAAAGCAAAAGGCTAATTCTCTTTTGGAAACCAGATAACTGATGAAAGCAGAAAATGGGTGACATTATGGTCCCATAAACTATGAAGAGAGAACTATGCATTTATCTCACAAATAGAACCATGACCAAGAGAAGAGCACAGTCAACAGCAGGGTCCATCAGGCTTTGAGAACAGCTAGTGGTCTGTCCTCTCATACTTTTATCCTTTTACTAGTAACCAGGATTCTCTGGTGACTCAGATGATAAAAGAACCTGCCTTCAATGCAGGAGACCCAAGTTCAGTCCCTGTGTTGGGAAGATCCCTGAAGAAGGAAATTCCAGTATTCTTGCCTGGAGAATCCCTTGGTCAGAGGATCCTGGTGCATAAGAGTCCATGAGGTTGCCAAGAGTCAGACATGACAGAGACATTAACACTTACAACCACTTACAACCCCTGGGCCAACCTCTCAACCCAGAGATGGAGTTGAAAAGAGGTGACAAGAGTGTTCACATTTTATGAATGAGTTGATTTTTTTTTCAGATTCCTCATAAGATTTGGATTTCAGCTTATCCTTAAAAATCATGAGTTTTGTCAATATCGGCCACTCAGCGTATCTACAACTCCCTTCTGGAGTCACTTGAACACCGGTTTGCCACATCGTTCCCTGTTCTCAGAGCTGTGTTGTTCTTTCTCATGCATTCCACTGCTTAATTTGTTTAATAAAAATGCTTATTTTTATTTCTTTATCAAATGTAAGGAGAAGAAAGTCATAAAAAGAAGAACATGATTTTCATATAGGCCCTCCAGTTTGCTTCTTTGCATCATCTCTCTGGCTTCAGAACAGAAAACTGAGTTTGAAACCTTAGCTTTGCACTGTACTCGCCTTATTTTACCCTTTGCTCATAGGTCCTCTACTTCATACTGTCCCTTTTCTGCTTGTTTTCTGTTTATTTGTTTAACTGAGCCTTTTCCTTCCTCTCTCTATTCCTACATGCTTTCTTCCTTTTCTCTTTCTTTCATTTTCCCACCCATTCCTCTTCCTTGAGGATCTTGTACTACCTTAGATAGATAGACAGAAACATAGAAATATAGATAAAGATATAATATATAGATATAGAGAGATGTAATGTATATATACATATATATATACATATATATTTATATATGAATTTCTCTAGTGCCTTAGTGAGTAAAGAATCTGCCTGCAATTCAGGAGCTGCAGGAGATGTGGGTTCAATCCTTGTTTCTGAAGATTTCCTGAAGAAGGAAATAGAAGCCCATTACAGTATTCTTGCTTGGAAAATTCCATGAACAGAGCAGCCTGGTAGGCTACCATCTGCTGCCTTGCAAAGAGTCGGACACGACTGCATGACTGAGCAGGTACACACCAGTGGGAGTCTATCGGAATTTTACTGAAGAGCAACAAAATCATCAAGAAAAAAGATAAACGACACAGTCAGATCTTAATATTTTTGCCCCTAGGTTTTATTGTTTCCAAGGAAGTTTCAAATACGGTAGCCACTGATTTAGAAAGCTTTCTTTTTTCATTTAGTGACCTGTATCAAGAGATTGAGTTACTGACTATGAGTAAGCTAGCTAAGTGTGCGTTACTGATCCAGGCGGTTGTTCAATTCTGCACACATTAGCAGGTCCACACCTTAAGCAAAGGTCAGCATTCTTATTTGATTCAATTTTGGATCAGTGGATGATTTAAACACTAGAGGGTTGGGATAATACGGTAGTTGTCTGAATACAATACTAGTGCCTAACTAAAGGAGAACTTTTCGTTTGAACTGGATCTAGTAAAATTATGGAAGCACCATGGGCATTAATATATCATAGCCTTTACTTTTTTATTATTAACTCAAATACTAACACTAAACAGTCTCTTCAAAAGAATATAGCATTCTATTTCAATCAGTTCAGAATTCCACTGTGACTTTCAATAAGTCCTTTCTCCTTGAAGTTCTCTTTTAAAAAATTATAAAAAGAGGATAAAAATCTCATATCACAAAGTTATTTTGGACATAAAAGAATGACTTTAAAAATACTTAACATAGCATATCGACAATAATAGGTTCATACTAAACTTTAATACAAAAGAAAGCAAAATGTCATATTCCATGAAGACTTACATATTTGATTGACATAGGAAAAAAAATGCCTCTGTGTTTGCTTCTCAGATTTGATGTATTTTACCATCCTTCTTCTTTGTTAAATGATTGATTTATTAAATCACTACCATCATCGTTAGGCTGTTACATGACCAAGCAAAAAATGAAGCAATTTTAAAAATAACAAATACTTGCATAAGCCCTTACATGATTTTCCTTTTTGCCAAAAAAAATTGTTTTTTATTCCTCTTCCCCAGATGTCTTAGTGAAAGTGAAGGTGTTATTAGCCTCATATGCTTTTAGAGATTTATGTGGATTCAAAGTTTTCAGCAATTATGTTTAGAGAAAAATTAGATATGAAAACTCTAAACACAATAAGGATAAGATTGCCATTTTATTTATATTTTTTCCCTAATATGTGTCTGACTGCTGCTGCTGCTACTTAATCACTCCAGTCATGTCCAACTCTGTGTGACCCCATGGACCACAGCCCATCAGGCTCCTCTGTCCATGGAATTTTCCAGGAAAGAACACTTGAGTGATTTGCCATTTCCTTCTCCAGTGAGTCTGACACAAAATAGGAATTTATACATTTTTAATAAATAAAATAAACAATAAAAGGTGTTAAATTTTCAAAATGTAAGATATTAAAAAGTGAGTTATCTAAGTAGAAATGGGTTCAAAGACCTTCTATATTCATTAAATGTGTGTGTGTACATACACATAATTTATTTTTCAGATGCCTTCTTAAGTATCACTCATTAAAAAAATAATACTCAAATAAGTAGCTGAAAATATTGCCTTCAAAATATCTGAAAGCAAATTAAACGTTGTCAATTTTTCTCTAGAGGGAAGAAAAAAAAGTATACACTCCCTTTATTTAATGCACAAATATTTCTGAAAAGCACCTGTCCAGCATATTCCCAGCCCCACTTGCATTTAGTTTGAAGTTTTTCACTAGTTCTAGCTGATAGCTAAATGTCAGTGATTCCTATCATTTTTAATAGAATGCATTTATCCATTCTTTCCTTTCTTACACACATTTAATTAAATTTCACTATGTTATACTTATATATCAAATAATATTATTAAGTTATACAGAAATATGTAATTTGTTTTAGGCAATATGCCCCACTATCTCCAGTTAATAATTGCTAATGTATAATATTTTATTAATTTCTTATGCTTAGTTTGAGACAAGTATAAATAAAAGCATTGTATTCAATAATATTAATATATAGTTCTTATGATAAATACAGGCATCCTAGTATCCTAGTATTTATATTTATATTTTATTTCAGGTGATAACTTTATGTTTTGATTCAACAGATATATGTTAAAAATTCATGATAAGTGGTTCAGGAACTTATATGATTGAAAAACTCTGAACATAGAAGTAACTCCTTTTCATTATAGCTAGTAGGAAAACACTCTGGAGATTATTTATGTATTTATGTGCATGAGTTTTTCCTGTAAAATTTTTCTAAAATATCATTATGAAAATTTTCAAACATGCTGGAAAAAGGAATAACTTTTATAGTACACCTATACATATATGAACATACCCTCTATTAATAGTTTACTTGATATGTCATTTATCCTTCCATCTATCTATAGTTCACTCCTTCCTTTTATATAGTTCAAAAAATATTTGTAGACATCAAGTGTCAGTTCAGTTGCTCAGTCATGTCCAACATTTTTGTGACCCCATGGACTGCAGCATGCCAGCCTTTCTTGTCCTTCATCATCTCGCAGATCTTGGTGAAACTCATGTCCTCTGAGTCAGTGAGACGATCCAACCATCTCGTCCTCTGTCATCCCCTTCAGACACAACTGAACAACTGAAGAAGGTCATTATTTGGTAGTTTATTTTAAAAGAAAGCGTCCATATAATAAACTACACAAATCTTAAGTGTATTGCTTCATGTATTTTAACAACTATATAGAACTGTGCAATTCAGTTGCCTATCAAAGTACAGGGCATTACCATTAAATAAGAAAAGCTCTCATGGTTTTTCATAGTCAGTCCTCTCCCCCTTCATGGGATTCCCTGGTGACTCAGAAGTAAAGAATACATCTGCATCCAGGATGCAACCAGAGACATGATTAATTTCACCTCTTTTAGAATTCCATATAAATAGAACCACTCTATTCCTCCTAACCTATGGCTCTGGCTGTCTGTTATCAGTCCTCAGCATCACTTGCTTGCAGCTTTAGCACTCCAAGCTCTGCCCCCATTTCACATGGTACTGTCTCCTTAAATGTCTGTGTCTCTTCTAAGAACACCAGGCCTATTGTGTTATGTTGTTGTTGTCATTTAGTCACTCAGTCGTGTCTGACTCATTGTAACACCATGGACTGCAGCCTACTAGGCTTCCCTGTCCATGGGATTTCCCAAGCTAGAATACTGGAGTAGGTTGCCATTTCCTTCTCTTGGGGATTTTCCTGATCCAGAGATCAAACCCATGTCCTCTGCATTGGCAGGTGGATTCTTTACCATCTGAGCCAACAGGGTAACCCCTATTGTGTTATGGCTTATCTTAGTGACATCATCTTAACTTAATTACATCTTCAAAACTTTATTTCAAACTAAGGTCACCTTCATAAGTGCTACTCATTAAGACTTCTCCATCTGCTTAGGGGTCATGATTCAACTCAAAACATAGGCCATATGATACTTCATTTATTCCTCATTGTGAATATGGTGTGATATGGTAACAACATTTAAATTTTAGTCATTTTCTTCTTGAATATATCAGGCTGTTTGATTATGTAAAAATGATTTGACTGTTGGAATATATATATATTTTGGGTTTCGCTAGCAGTTTTAAAATTTTATCTTCCTAGTCTAATAGCTTTAGAAATAATCATAGTATGCCTATTAAGGAAATGACTGCTTCCTTCAAGCTTTAACATAAAAACATCCAACCCAGTAACAATTCATTTCACAAAATCAACAAAACAGTACTGAAGGTCATTATTTGGTAGTTTATTTTAAAAGAAAGCGTCCATATAATAAACTACACAAATCTTAAGTGTATTGCTTCATGTATTTTAACAACTATATAGAACTGTGCAATTCAGTTGCCTATCAAAGTACAGGGCATTACCATTAAATAAGAAAAGCTCTCATGGTTTTTCATAGTCAGTCCTCTCCCCCTTCATGGGATTCCCTGGTGACTCAGAAGTAAAGAATACATCTGCATCCAGGATGCAACCAGAGACATGATTAATTTCACCTCTTTTAGAATTCCATATAAATAGAACCACTCTATTCCTCCTAACCTATGGCTCTGGCTGTCTGTTATCAGTCCTCAGCATCACTTGCTTGCAGCTTTAGCACTCCAAGCTCTGCCCCCATTTCACATGGTACTGTCTCCTTAAATGTCTGTGTCTCTTCTAAGAACACCAGGCCTATTGTGTTATGTTGTTGTTGTCATTTAGTCACTCAGTCGTGTCTGACTCATTGTAACACCATGGACTGCAGCCTACTAGGCTTCCCTGTCCATGGGATTTCCCAAGCTAGAATACTGGAGTAGGTTGCCATTTCCTTCTCTTGGGGATTTTCCTGATCCAGAGATCAAACCCATGTCCTCTGCATTGGCAGGTGGATTCTTTACCATCTGAGCCAACAGGGTAACCCCTATTGTGTTATGGCTTATCTTAGTGACATCATCTTAACTTAATTACATCTTCAAAACTTTATTTCAAACTAAGGTCACCTTCATAAGTGCTACTCATTAAGACTTCTCCATCTGCTTAGGGGTCATGATTCAACTCAAAACATAGGCCATATGATACTTCATTTATTCCTCATTGTGAATATGGTGTGATATGGTAACAACATTTAAATTTTAGTCATTTTCTTCTTGAATATATCAGGCTGTTTGATTATGTAAAAATGATTTGACTGTTGGAATATATATATATTTTGGGTTTCGCTAGCAGTTTTAAAATTTTATCTTCCTAGTCTAATAGCTTTAGAAATAATCATAGTATGCCTATTAAGGAAATGACTGCTTCCTTCAAGCTTTAACATAAAAACATCCAACCCAGTAACAATTCATTTCACAAAATCAACAAAACAGTACTGACTGAAAAAAAAAAAAAATCAGCTTAAATAGTGGGCTTCAAGAAAGCCTACTTGTGACCCAAAAACATTTGGGACAGCTGAAAAATAGCTTTTATTTTTTAACATGGTACACTTAAAAGATTGGGCTTATTAGTTATAGTTCTAACAAAGCCATTCATTTTCTCTCTTGCTTCAGACTAATGGAAGTTTCACATCAAGAAGATATGAAAGCTCCTAAAAATACTTAAACTCCATGAAGAAATAGAACTTCTTCACCTCCTGTCATGTTAAGACATTATCCTATTATCAACTCAAGTTTTATTTGTAATGCTCACCATCTCCTCCAGTTGTTAGAAAAAGAAACATGTTAGAAATAGAGATGAAGAGAGAAAGAGAAAGAAAGAGATCAGTTTCAAGCAGTGTAACAAAATATTACTTTCAAAAGTGTTAGGTCAATAAACCTTTGAAAATAAAAATATTCTAGCAGAAGTGAAAAGAAACGTACTGGTTAGCTATAAATTGTGGACAGTGTTGTAAGTTTAAGATAGGATATATGGTTCAGTTCTGTATACAGAAGGTAAAAATGTAATACCTTGCATTACAGTATACAGAAACTGAAGCTCAGAATTTTCTAAAGTGACAGAGCTACATGAAGCAAGAGACTTTAATCGATTTATTTTCAAACAGTCTAAAGGTTAATAATTTTACTTTTTTTTTTTTTTAATCTTACTTTAACCATTCTCTAGGATTTAATTACAAAATTTGGTTTTAAGTCCTAGCTGTTGAGGAAACTGAGTCAAGGTAGAGATGTATTAGTCATATCTTCAAATGAAATTCTGTCATAAGATTCTGATATCATCTATACCTGTGGGCACAATGCAGCTAATGGCATCTCTTTAAAGAATTAATGGTTTATAAGTGTGTGTAAGTAATTCAGTTCGGTTCTAAGTCTTGTATCTAAATTAAGAAATTCAGAGAAACCAGCACGGTTTGGATGCTGAAAGGTCAGAATACAGACCTAATCAATAAATAATGAAAACAACTTAGAATGTTTACCTTAAAATAATAGGTCTGTACATTTAAATTAAATTGTAAATTCCCCTGCTTTCATTTGTTATTAGAGCAATGTAACTGAAATTAGTTCCACATAACAATAGGATTAAACTGTTAGGAGTACTGGAAACAGATGTGACCAAAAAAAAAGAGTTGGGAAGGGCAGATAAAATTACTATCAGAAAACAAAGGAGAGAGTTTGAAGCTCTGCTCTATGATCTGATGGCAAAAGCTTGCACCTTTGCAAAGTGGGAAGAGTTAAGCCCTCACCTCCTTAGAGTAAAGCTTGTCTTTGTTTCTCAGAATCTTGGCCTCAGCTTTCATCCGCTCACCACTGTTCCTCAATTCGAACAGAGGTAGCAAAACTGTGTCAACATTTTTGAGATCACTGGTTGACTTGGAGTCTCCGTTTTTCTAATAATTTGAATACAGAGAGTAGACTCAGGTCAGAAAAAAAAAAAAAAAAAAAGCTAAACAAACAAAAAAAAGATTGCAACTGTTGCCTCTGTGTCATGGGCAATTTCCTACAGCAGAGGCAGTCAGATTCTCCTAAAATGTATTTAAAACTTGACTTAAAAAAAAAAAAGTCTGACTCTTTTAATCAGATGGGACAGAGCTTATATTTATTTGAAGCACCTTGGAAAACTTGCATTTATTAACTAACTTCTATTACAAGCAGTTTAAATCCATGTGTATTTACATATTAGAACAAAACATTGATTCCAGAAAGAATAATTACAATGAGTATTAAAGCTACGTTGGGATGAAGACAAGAAACTGTTTTTATTCAGATATGGATTAACCCAGAACTTTCATAAGTAAATAAAATAGATTAATGAAATATAATAATAATACAGAGCATAAATCATTTTCTTTTTGGAAGGTGACAGGAGTTATTGTTGCCAATTCAGCTATTGGTAAACAGGTAAATATTCTTATAAATAATGTATTCTTAATCAATGTCTAAAATTCTATCAATCATAGTGTATGCTATAAACCTTAATCATATCTATTTTGTGGAAAGCTGCACCAGTGCACACAGCAATTTAGAATGAAGCTTGATGGGCGAAATATTAAAAATGAGAAAACAGTTTGACAAGAAAAGAAATATGATGTGACATTTTAGAATACATTTCTTTACTTTTTATTTATTAGAGTAGAAACACTTTGCACCAGGATGGTACAGTCATCTTGTGGTGTAACACTCCATCATGCAACAATATAGACAAAAGAAATGAAATTAGAGAAGATTATTTCTTTCAAAATAATGAAAGAATCAGCCATGCAAATGCTCTCCCATATATTTGGTAAGAGAGTACATAAATGTAAAAGAAAGAAAGGAAAAAAAAAAACCAAAACTTCTGTACCAAGAAACACATCACTCATTAAATACAATGAATCTCAAATGCTACTTATTTGTAATTCATAATAATCACAGTACACTAACTGGAACTTAAGGCACTCTGAAAGATAAGGAAAGGTTTTCCAAGCAAGTTGATAATGTAAACAAGGAAATCATTTATCCTACTTAAGAGTGAAGGTTAGCAAATTTTTCAAAGTTTGGCAACAGTATTGTTAAAAAAATAAATGAACTCGTGATAAATCTTATCTCAAAAAGTACTGACAAGACTGCCTGAGACACAAAGGCCAGCTAAACATGACCTGTTTCCTTCCTTAATGCTTCGAGATGGTCAGACTTCTCACTGTTGGTGAAACTCCTAGTGTGGATGAGTTAATGAGGATCTAACATTCAGCGACAGCTTGATAAAATGCAAAGGGCTGAGAGGTAGAATGACAGTTACTGTCTCCCCCATCCCCTTGCCACATTACATTTGGTGTCCCTCCCTGAGTCACAGTATCACAAGAAAATATTTCATTTAGATCAACTGGCCCACTGTTTTGAATTGATTTAATCATTCTTAGAGTCCTCAGTTTAGACTGTAAACTTGTCTTTTTTAGGATTATATTTAATATAACTTTTATATCTCAAAGGCTAGTGACTGCCTAGAATATTGCAAGTGCTCAAGAAGTGTTGAGGTGACTTAAATAAGTGTTATTTTGGATAATTTATGAAATTATACTTATAGGGAAGTTTGGGGTGAATTTTGGCAAAAAAAAAGGTGAGTTTCATGTGAAGCTCATGCCGGTTTTGTTCAGCCACTAAATCATGTCCGATTCTTTGTGACCCATGGACTGCAGCATGCCAGGCTTCCCTGTCCTTCACGGTCTCTCAGAGTTTGCTCAATCTCACGTCCATTGAGTCAGTGATGCCGTCTGATCATTTTGTCCTCTATCACCCTCTTCTCCTTCTGCCACCAGTCCTTTCCCAGCATCAGAGTCTTTTCCAAGGAGTCAGCTCTTGGCATCAAGTGGCCAAATTATTGGAGTTTCAGCTTCAGCATCAATCCTTCCAATGAAAATTCTGGATTGATTTTCTTTAGGTTTGACAGATTTGATCTTGCTGTCCAAGGGACTCTCAAGAGTCTTCCCCAGCACCACAGTTCAAATGCATCAATTCTTCACTATTCAGCCTTCTTTATGATCCAACTCTCATATCTGTACATGACTATTGGGAAAACCATAGCTTTGACTAGAAGGACCTTTGTTGGCAAAGTGATATTTCTGCTTTTATACTACGCTGTCTAGATTTGTCATAGCTTATTTTCCAGGAAGCAAATGTCTTTTAATTTCATGGCTGCAGTCACTGTATGCAGTAATTTGGGAGTGCAAGAAAATAAAACCTGTCAGTATTTCCACTTTCTCACCCATCCATTTTCCTTGAAGTGATGGAACTGGATGCCATGATCTTAGCTTTTTTGAATGTTGAGTTTCAAGCCAGCTTTTTCACTCCTCTCTTCCACCTTCATCAAGAGACTCTTCAGTTCCTCTTCACTTTCTGCCATTAAGAGTAGTATCATCATTGCTGGCATTAAGGTAAACTGAAATTATCAAATAAAAGTAACAGAGAATAGTAATATTTTTAAAGGTCAGGTCTTTTTTGGAAGAATACATTCAATTTTATATTAGTAAAATAATGTATACTTTTTAAATAACACAACATTTAATCTACTTGTGTCTTTTTCATATAGAAGCAGGTAATAGCTCTCTTCAGTCCTGGACATGGAGAGGAAGTGAGTTCTTTTGCCTCTGTATTCTTCTGCCTGAAATTTGCAACTTTGTCTAGAGGAACTTCAAATGTCCTTTAAGGGTTTTACTGAGATCTCAGTGTTCTGGATAGAGATAGTATAATCTCCCACTTGATTTTATAGTGTTATTTAGTGCACATTTATTTTATATTCAGTCCATGAGATGCAAGTACAGCTGAGTTTTCACAGGAATTCAGAGAGGGAGAGAAAGGGGGTGATTGCTCCCTTGCAGGTTGTACTAAATAAAACCATAAATGCAAGCTAAACGTTTTTCAATGACAGAAGGTTGACAAGCTGACTACATATGGAATAAGTGGTTCTGGCACTTCTTGGATAAAACAATCATTCTGAATCTGTTCTTTTCATAGAAAAACAACTGTTCTGTGTCGTTCCCACCTCCTCTCTAAATTCACATTCCATATATGTAGACAGGGTGGATCAGTTTGTGGTCAACTGGTTTAAATTGCCTGTTCAATTTCATTATTTTAATTTAAGAGACAGTGGAGTTTCTGACATACATGTATTTTTAAAATCTCAAGACCATGTCTTGAGGGTCAGGAGCAGACAACTGGTTTCTGCTATTATTTATTTTCTAATAGAATACAGTATGTTTTCCTTCTGTATTCTGGATGACTTTCATCTCAGTGTGAAGCAAATGTCTTTTAATTTCATGGCTGCAGTCACTGTATGCAGTAATTTGGGAGTGCAAGAAAATAAAACCTGTCAGTATTTCCACTTTCTCACCCATCCATTTTCCTTGAAGTGATGGAACTGGATGCCATGATCTTAGCTTTTTTGAATGTTGAGTTTCAAGCCAGCTTTTTCACTCCTCTCTTCCACCTTCATCAAGAGACTCTTCAGTTCCTCTTCACTTTCTGCCATTAAGAGTAGTATCATCATTGCTGGCATTAAGGTAAACTGAAATTATCAAATAAAAGTAACAGAGAATAGTAATATTTTTAAAGGTCAGGTCTTTTTTGGAAGAATACATTCAATTTTATATTAGTAAAATAATGTATACTTTTTAAATAACACAACATTTAATCTACTTGTGTCTTTTTCATATAGAAGCAGGTAATAGCTCTCTTCAGTCCTGGACATGGAGAGGAAGTGAGTTCTTTTGCCTCTGTATTCTTCTGCCTGAAATTTGCAACTTTGTCTAGAGGAACTTCAAATGTCCTTTAAGGGTTTTACTGAGATCTCAGTGTTCTGGATAGAGATAGTATAATCTCCCACTTGATTTTATAGTGTTATTTAGTGCACATTTATTTTATATTCAGTCCATGAGATGCAAGTACAGCTGAGTTTTCACAGGAATTCAGAGAGGGAGAGAAAGGGGGTGATTGCTCCCTTGCAGGTTGTACTAAATAAAACCATAAATGCAAGCTAAACGTTTTTCAATGACAGAAGGTTGACAAGCTGACTACATATGGAATAAGTGGTTCTGGCACTTCTTGGATAAAACAATCATTCTGAATCTGTTCTTTTCATAGAAAAACAACTGTTCTGTGTCGTTCCCACCTCCTCTCTAAATTCACATTCCATATATGTAGACAGGGTGGATCAGTTTGTGGTCAACTGGTTTAAATTGCCTGTTCAATTTCATTATTTTAATTTAAGAGACAGTGGAGTTTCTGACATACATGTATTTTTAAAATCTCAAGACCATGTCTTGAGGGTCAGGAGCAGACAACTGGTTTCTGCTATTATTTATTTTCTAATAGAATACAGTATGTTTTCCTTCTGTATTCTGGATGACTTTCATCTCAGTGTGAAGCTCCTGTCAATTCTTAACTAACAATAAAGGGAAAGAATAGAAGAATAAATAAATACACAGAGAGTAAAATGCCATTTCACACTGGGTGCTTTGTAAATGTGAGCCAACTCACACAAATCCTTTAGGCATCAATAGAAATGGAGCTGAGCCAGAAGAGAAGAAAACATGTCCAAATAGAGCAAGTTTGCTCAGCAAATTGAAATTCATGCCTGAAACTGAAAAGTTTGAGTTAAACCAACTCTAAAGGGCACATTTCATCCTTTACTCATTTTTCTCCTAAAATGCAAATTTATTAAATATTGATTTTTGTTACAAATTTCTTTGCATGTTTTCAGTTTCCCCTTCCACTTAATCTTCTGACATAGTAATTCTCACTAAGGTAAATGGGACTAAAAACATAATGCTAAATATTTGAACAATTTCATCTGAGTTTGCACACAGAAAAGTAAAATATACTCTTTTCTGTAATTACAGGTCAATACAGAAAATGTAATCTGGCCTTATTGTCCCAAAGCAAAACCCATTTATATTATTGCATAATATGTTTAATGGAAAACAGTTTAGGTATAATTTGTAAAACTTTTACATTAAATGCTAGGTAATTTCATTATTTGAGTTATGAGTATCAAGTTCATGAATGTGAAGGTATTTTGTAACCTGAAAGTTAGATTATTATACAGGAGAAAAGGTTAAAGTTTATCAAAAGGATAAGTTGATTTAATAATACATTAAAAATTGTCCACTGGGACTCAACTTGAAATATAAATACAGCTCTCTCCATTTCTGAACTTGATTGACATTGTCATTTACTAACATTGGGGAGATACTTTTTTTCAGGTAAAACTTTACTAGCAAAACTCAGCATACTCTATGTAGACATATGCTTTATATCTCTCTTTATTATATTTTGTTCTTCATAACCAATTAAGTGGACTATGGTTAGTAACTATTTGAATTTTCACTTCTTGCCTCACTGAAAGTCAGCTATAACATTGTGATTTTAGACTTTGCATTTTGAATGCAAATCTCACCAGGCTACATACCAATTAGCAATGTATGAAAATTCCCATTTCTTCACACTTTCACAATATTTGATTCTGTGGAACTTTCTGACTATTCCATACCAGTGAGTCTGCCTTCAAAGTTGCTTCAGATTTCTTTTTTTATAGCTTTTGTCCGGTTTTATTATTTTCTCCTATTGTGTTTCATTTTTTGTTGTTCAATTGCTAAGTCATGTTTGACTTTCTGTGATGCCATGGACTACAGCATGCCAAGCTCCTCTGTCTTCCAGTATTTCCTGAAGTTTGCTCCGATTCATGCCAATTGAGTCAATGATGCAGTCTAACCACCTAAACAACAATCTTTTAGATATTAAATAAACACTTACCAGTTTTGTGTTGCAAATGTGTCTTCACATGATCTTGTCTCTCAGTGAATAGGAATCAATGTTTTGACATAGTTATCCCATCAGCTTTTGTCTTTAACATTTTTCCCTCTTTTGGACTCTATGGAGCTCTGCTCTAGATCATGACTATAAATATGCTGCCTACATTTTCCTCTATTAGTTGTATTATAAATTTATATATTTATGCACATATCTATCACTTATTTCATTTAATTATGTTTCCTTTATATTCTTGTCTACCTGGTGAAACATTGTTTTCTAATATCATTTACTTTAAAATTAATTATTCTCCACTGAAATTTGGTGCTACATTTATCACAGATAAAGTTCTCATATTCACATGACCTCCCTCTCTATTCTGTTGCATTTATCTGCATCACTAACACTATGGTTGTATTTATATGACTTTGTCTAAATAGATAGGATGAGGAATCCCAACTTTTTATTCCTCTTTTCTCAAAGTTGAATTAGATTTTCCTGAATCTCCTAAGCTCTTAAGTTGAAAAATATAACCAAGGGAACAACACACTCACAAATCTCATCAGGATCAATTCTGTCTTTTAAAAATAGACCCTTCTTCTGGTTTCTGAGTGTTGTTCTATAGAAAGCTCATCAGTCCTCCACACATAGATAGTATTATCAGACAGGGATTTAGAAAGAGTTTATACCCAGGCTTTGGGTCTTAACCCTTCTGCAACTAACTTGACCTAAATTTTCCCTTCTTGCCTCACTGAAAGTCAGCTATAACATTGTGATTTTAGACTTTGCATTTTGAATGCAAATCTCACCAGGCTACATACCAATTAGCAATGTATGAAAATTCCCATTTCTTCACACTTTCACAATATTTGATTCTGTGGAACTTTCTGACTATTCCATACCAGTGAGTCTGCCTTCAAAGTTGCTTCAGATTTCTTTTTTTATAGCTTTTGTCCGGTTTTATTATTTTCTCCTATTGTGTTTCATTTTTTGTTGTTCAATTGCTAAGTCATGTTTGACTTTCTGTGATGCCATGGACTACAGCATGCCAAGCTCCTCTGTCTTCCAGTATTTCCTGAAGTTTGCTCCGATTCATGCCAATTGAGTCAATGATGCAGTCTAACCACCTAAACAACAATCTTTTAGATATTAAATAAACACTTACCAGTTTTGTGTTGCAAATGTGTCTTCACATGATCTTGTCTCTCAGTGAATAGGAATCAATGTTTTGACATAGTTATCCCATCAGCTTTTGTCTTTAACATTTTTCCCTCTTTTGGACTCTATGGAGCTCTGCTCTAGATCATGACTATAAATATGCTGCCTACATTTTCCTCTATTAGTTGTATTATAAATTTATATATTTATGCACATATCTATCACTTATTTCATTTAATTATGTTTCCTTTATATTCTTGTCTACCTGGTGAAACATTGTTTTCTAATATCATTTACTTTAAAATTAATTATTCTCCACTGAAATTTGGTGCTACATTTATCACAGATAAAGTTCTCATATTCACATGACCCCCCTCTCTATTCTGTTGCATTTATCTGCATCACTAACACTATGGTTGTATTTATATGACTTTGTCTAAATAGATAGGATGAGGAATCCCAACTTTTTATTCCTCTTTTCTCAAAGTTGAATTAGATTTTCCTGAATCTCCTAAGCTCTTAAGTTGAAAAATATAACCAAGGGAACAACACACTCACAAATCTCATCAGGATCAATTCTGTCTTTTAAAAATAGACCCTTCTTCTGGTTTCTGAGTGTTGTTCTATAGAAAGCTCATCAGTCCTCCACACATAGATAGTATTATCAGACAGGGATTTAGAAAGAGTTTATACCCAGGCTTTGGGTCTTAACCCTTCTGCAACTAACTTGACTCTACAATTTTCCCCTTAATATTCATAGATTCAAATGTAGTTTAAATAAAGCATCAGCAGGTATATAGAATAAAATTCTAAATAAAATTCACTTTAAATGGTTTATTTTGATACAGACATATATATTCAATATATGTATGTATATACACATATGTATATATACACATATTTCCTATGAACTGGAAAATTACAATATTATTGTGCATGAGAGATTGAACTATATACACCTCTGCTTACCCCTTTTTACAGGAGTAAACTCCAGGACACAATCATCAAAATTGTTAAATATTCATGAGGAAATGTCATAACTTTTACATACTGATAGCACAGAGCTTTTCTGAGGTATTCAAAAGCTCAGGTCACCTTGTCAATGGTGAAAATAGAGTATTACTTTGCCTCCCTATGGATGTCTATTCTATTCATTTCATTCAGGTTATATCTTCTGTAAAGTTTTTCACTATATATTTAACCTTTCTTTTTTTCACTTGGGAAATATTTTCGAGAGAAAATGGAGATCTACAATTTCATTTTGTCTTCATCTGTCTTCTTTACAAGAAAATATTTTAATTATTGGCTGTTATACTTTTGTAAAATGGTACACAATAAAACTTATCAGAAAAATCTTTCTAATTTTGCAAACTGAGTTTTAAAAGAATATTCATATTAGAAAAGAGGTCCATTATCAAGTGAAATATGTATCTATTATTTTCATATATTCTACATATTTTTATTAGTTTAATAAATTATTTATAATCATTTTTCATAGAACTGTAGTACCTTGAGGATGAAATTAAAGAATAGACAAACAGGGACGTCCCTGGTGGTCCAGTGGTTAAGACTCTGTGTTCCCAATGCAGGGGGCCTGGGTTCAATCCTGGTCAGGGAACTAGATCCCACATGCTGCAACTAAGATCCAGTGGAGCCAAATAAATAATTAAAAAAAAAAAATAGACAAGCAGGATGAAAATATGGATAACAAGTAGTTTAAGGAATTTTATATAAGGTTGTTATTGTGGAATAAAATTGTTTCTGAGTGTTGTTCTATAGAAAGCTCATCAGTCCTCCACACATAGATAGTATTATCAGACAGGGATTTAGAAAGAGTTTATACCCAGGCTTTGGGTCTTAACCCTTCTGCAACTAACTTGACTCTACAATTTTCCCCTTAATATTCATAGATTCAAATGTAGTTTAAATAAAGCATCAGCAGGTATATAGAATAAAATTCTAAATAAAATTCACTTTAAATGGTTTATTTTGATACAGACATATATATTCAATATATGTATGTATATACACATATGTATATATACACATATTTCCTATGAACTGGAAAATTACAATATTATTGTGCATGAGAGATTGAACTATATACACCTCTGCTTACCCCTTTTTACAGGAGTAAACTCCAGGACACAATCATCAAAATTGTTAAATATTCATGAGGAAATGTCATAACTTTTACATACTGATAGCACAGAGCTTTTCTGAGGTATTCAAAAGCTCAGGTCACCTTGTCAATGGTGAAAATAGAGTATTACTTTGCCTCCCTATGGATGTCTATTCTATTCATTTCATTCAGGTTATATCTTCTGTAAAGTTTTTCACTATATATTTAACCTTTCTTTTTTTCACTTGGGAAATATTTTCGAGAGAAAATGGAGATCTACAATTTCATTTTGTCTTCATCTGTCTTCTTTACAAGAAAATATTTTAATTATTGGCTGTTATACTTTTGTAAAATGGTACACAATAAAACTTATCAGAAAAATCTTTCTAATTTTGCAAACTGAGTTTTAAAAGAATATTCATATTAGAAAAGAGGTCCATTATCAAGTGAAATATGTATCTATTATTTTCATATATTCTACATATTTTTATTAGTTTAATAAATTATTTATAATCATTTTTCATAGAACTGTAGTACCTTGAGGATGAAATTAAAGAATAGACAAACAGGGACGTCCCTGGTGGTCCAGTGGTTAAGACTCTGTGTTCCCAATGCAGGGGGCCTGGGTTCAATCCTGGTCAGGGAACTAGATCCCACATGCTGCAACTAAGATCCAGTGGAGCCAAATAAATAATTAAAAAAAAAAAATAGACAAGCAGGATGAAAATATGGATAACAAGTAGTTTAAGGAATTTTATATAAGGTTGTTATTGTGGAATAATATTATGTTTTTAAAGAATCATTCTAATATGTGGTAAGTTGGTTGGAAGTGAGAAAGACCAATTGAGCAATTTTGGAATGATTGAAGGAACAGATTTTGTCTCAAATGTTGTTGCAGTGGGAATGAGATTAACAAGTGGACAAAGAGATCTAGGCAGTGTCTTTGATAGTACTTATGGTTGATTTAGTGTTAGGAGGGATGGGTGAGAAAGACATAGTGATAAATGATGGAAGATTTGCAGGTCTATGGCTTAAGCAGCAAAGTGCTTTGGGGTTTTGTATTCTAAGACAGGGAAGATAGAAAGCTGTGTATTTAAGGGTTGGGATGTTGTGTTCAGTTTCTGACTCTTTGACTTTATCTGAATAGTACTCCCATGAGATAGCCACTAAATGTGATCCAGAAAGTAAGTCCAGCATAAAGCTAGAAACATTCAGAAAGTGAAATCACCATTACTCCTTACCTAGAGTTCTGCACAAAACTTCTCTGTAATCTAACATCTGTCTAGACCTCATATGTCATCTCATAGTCTTTTTTCTTCTTTAAGACTACTCTAGGTATTTTTTGTTTTTTTGTTTGCCTCAGAACACACCAATCTTTTATCCTTTTCAGGGTTTTTGGCCCTTGGTACTTCTTCAGTATAGATCTTCCTTATAGAAGAGAATTTCTCTTCCTGTGCATTTCACCACCTATACTTACTATATTTCATACCATATCACTAGTAATTAGAGAAGTATCTAGACTCAGTACAGATTTGTTAAATGAAAGAATCTACATCTAGATGTACAAACAGACAAGATTAACCAGGGTTTGTTATCAGAGGAAAAAAGGTGGGCTTCTGGTAGAACCATCAATTACACTGGCTATTGGTAGATAGGCAGAAGAAAAACCTCTGAAGGCCTGGAAAGAGCTCTAAATGGAGGAGAATATGCAAATCCTGGTCAGGGAACTAGATCCCAATGCTGCAACTAAGATCCAGTGGAGCCAAATAAATAATTAAAAAAAAAAAATAGACAAGCAGGATGAAAATATGGATAACAAGTAGTTTAAGGAATTTTATATAAGGTTGTTATTGTGGAATAATATTATGTTTTTAAAGAATCATTCTAATATGTGGTAAGTTGGTTGGAAGTGAGAAAGACCAATTGAGCAATTTTGGAATGATTGAAGGAACAGATTTTGTCTCAAATGTTGTTGCAGTGGGAATGAGATTAACAAGTGGACAAAGAGATCTAGGCAGTGTCTTTGATAGTACTTATGGTTGATTTAGTGTTAGGAGGGATGGGTGAGAAAGACATAGTGATAAATGATGGAAGATTTGCAGGTCTATGGCTTAAGCAGCAAAGTGCTTTGGGGTTTTGTATTCTAAGACAGGGAAGATAGAAAGCTGTGTATTTAAGGGTTGGGATGTTGTGTTCAGTTTCTGACTCTTTGACTTTATCTGAATAGTACTCCCATGAGATAGCCACTAAATGTGATCCAGAAAGTAAGTCCAGCATAAAGCTAGAAACATTCAGAAAGTGAAATCACCATTACTCCTTACCTAGAGTTCTGCACAAAACTTCTCTGTAATCTAACATCTGTCTAGACCTCATATGTCATCTCATAGTCTTTTTTCTTCTTTAAGACTACTCTAGGTATTTTTTGTTTTTTTGTTTGCCTCAGAACACACCAATCTTTTATCCTTTTCAGGGTTTTTGGCCCTTGGTACTTCTTCAGTATAGATCTTCCTTATAGAAGAGAATTTCTCTTCCTGTGCATTTCACCACCTATACTTACTATATTTCATACCATATCACTAGTAATTAGAGAAGTATCTAGACTCAGTACAGATTTGTTAAATGAAAGAATCTACATCTAGATGTACAAACAGACAAGATTAACCAGGGTTTGTTATCAGAGGAAAAAAGGTGGGCTTCTGGTAGAACCATCAATTACACTGGCTATTGGTAGATAGGCAGAAGAAAAACCTCTGAAGGCCTGGAAAGAGCTCTAAATGGAGGAGAATATGCAAACATAGGAAAAACTGTAAGCTGAAATGAATATATGTTGATCTCATAGAAAATTATTATATGAAAGGAAGTGGAGAGATAAAAATGTGGTATCTGGGGAGAGGCTTCTCTTTGCTTGTTTTACTTATTTTTGTTCATATTAAATACAGTACATCAAGAGATTACTAAAATCCTGCACAGGATGGATTGGTAGCATATGGTGAGATAAGGACTTAAGTCCAGGCATAAAAATTTACCTTAGCGGTGAGAAAATAGTTATATTTTCCATTGTAATAAAGAAGGGGGTGAAAAGAATGAGAGCAGATATGGATAAAGTTCCAATCCTGGAAGCAGAAAGTTAAGGAAATTCTTTTTTTTTTTTTTTTTAACCTTTATTTTTTATTTATTTATCTTTTGGGGGGGGGGTGGGGGGGGAGGAGGACGGGCGGGACACTTCTATTGGTCTTTCATTTATCTATTTACATCCGTCTTTGTTCTTTGGCTCCTGTGGGCCTCCCATCGCGGTGGCCTGTCGTCGCAGAGCACCGGCTCTGGGCGCATGCACCCCAGAGCTCCAGCTCGGTAATTGGACACATCAGTCCAGCCGCTCCGCGGCACGTGGGATCTTCCCAGGCCAGGGATCGAACCGGCGCCCCTTGCACTGCAAGGCGGTGTCCTTACCCACTGGACCACCAGGGGAAGCACTAAGGAAATTCTTATAAATAAACATTGTTTATCTATAAAGTAATAATCAAAATACCTTCTCAGATTGATACTAAAGGTGAGTCATAACCTTTAGAAAAGAGGGGACTAGACAACATTAACTATCTTTCCCAACGTGTAGCTAAGTATAAACCAATGATAATGAAACTATTCTAAAATATTTCCCATTGTCTTAAAAGAGGGTTATAGTGTCCCCTGAAGCCACTTTTTGCACTCAGGATATTATATCTATCTCTTGGGGTTGCAGAGGGCCTTGTGGTTCTGCTTTCAGTCCCATACTGAACCTGTTCCTTAGCTCCCTTAACCCAACAGAAATACTGTAAGTAAAATTTTGAGAATTTGTCAATTTGCCCAATAGGGCAAAGAAAAGAAAGAGTGGAAACACTTTTGAGTCTGGAAAATGATTAACAAGATGATATGAGGTGTGTGCATTGCACAAGGGAGAAAAACAGATTGGAAGGAAGCATAGTAGGATAAAATTAAATAGCTTTTCCTCCTTTGATCTTCATAATATTTAAGCCCTGTGAATATTTGCAGGCAGAGGAGAATGAGTTCATTTGAAGCGGCATGGTGTGCTAGACAGGAAGAGAATAAATTTGGAAGCAAAATTCTGGAATGGGAAATGACAAAAACAAGAATTTAGGAAGTAAAAGCAGCTTTAGTGAGTGTAACACTTTTTTATTCCCATTATGATAAATGGAAAAACATAGGAAAGTAGAAATAAAGCTTCAGGAGATTTGAATTAGACAAAGCCATGGACAGAGGAGGCTGACAGGCTGCAGTCCATGGGGTCACACAGTCAGACACAAATGAAGTGACTAAGCAGCAGCAGCAACACAGATTGGGATAGAAAACCCATGGAGGGCTTCCCCTGGTGGTCCAGTGGCTAAGGACACCGCCTTGCACTGCAAGGGGCGCCGGTTCGAGCCCTGGCCTGGGAAGATTCCACGTGCCGTGGAGCGGCTGGACTGATGTGTCCAATCACCGAGCCGGAGCTCTGGAGCGCATGCGCCCAGAGCCGGTGCTCTGCAACGGCAGACGCCACCGCGATGGGAGGCCCACGGGAGCCAAGGAACGAAGACGAATGAAAATGGAGAAATGAAAGACCAATAGAAGTGGCCCGCCCACTCCCCTCCCTCCCCAATCCGACCCCCGCCCAAAGTAAATAAATAAATAAATCTTTAAAAAAAAAAAAAGAAAAGAAAAGAAAACCCATGGAAAATAATTACCTAAAGCAGGGATTTGACTTGATATCAGTTAACTAAATCAAAGAACTTCCAAAAGAGCCTCAGATAGAGTTGACTAGCATAGTAGTTATTTTTTATTTATTTTTACTTGTTAGTTTCTTCAATACCATACACCAGGTACACCTCTAGGTCCTGGAATATTTGTCGCGGTCTCTGTCTACCCAGGTAGAGTTAACACTGCATGGTGGGAGATGCTGTTACCAAGCGCTAGAGCCAGAGAATTAGAGACAAAAGTGAGATGGTACTGGGGTGTGTATTGCTTACCCTTTTTTGCACTGAACTACAAATAATGGGAAGTGAATCAATTAAAAACTTGGTTTCGAGAGTAAGACTGTTTCTCCAATTAAAAAAAAAAAGTAACAAAAACCAAAAAAAAAAAAAAAAACAGCAAAACTCAAGGACTAGGTAATGTCACAAGATCCAAAATTCTTCAACGGAAAGAGACAGTAAACATTCCTCAATTCCCAAAGAAAGTGCAAATTCTGAGTTTTAGAGTTTCCATAATTGCAATGAACATGCCAAAGAGCAATGATAAAGGTGAAAGGCACAATACTTTTTTAGAATAACCAGCTCATTATCTCATAATAATTAGATAACATTAAATATTAAGTTAGTGATATCTATATATTTTCTTTTCAGTCTCCAAACCCCCTAGATCCCCACACACATACACTTGAACAATCTGTTCACATCCGTGTGAATTAAAGTCAGATTTATAAATAAAATCATTTTCAGTGCTTACCTCAAGCTAAACATTCAAATGACAGGTGCTTAACAGTTTTCAATAAAAATCTCATTTACTAGGGTTGCATTAATGTTTAGAACACTTTCAAATGTGCTCTTCTCTTTGGGTCATTTGTGTGTATCTCTAACCTGTACAACTAATTTTCTCATCTTTTCTTTTATTTTAAATTACACACCAATTAGCTTTCATTAATTGTTTGGAGATTAGTTCAAACTCTTTACAACCATTAATAAATTGCCAGTTATGATCTAGAAGTCCTGAAGTCTCAGGTTAAAATAACAGTCATTTATTTTACCTTTCTGTCTCCCTGGTAATAATAGATAATTCATAGTAGCTATTTTATTTTCTTCTGTCAGGAAAGCTGTACCTACATGATTAAAATCACACTCCAAACTCTAACTGTTATCAATTATACCAATTAAGGTCAAACAGAATAGAACAGCAGTCTTTGGGGAACACAATATGAGCAATATAAACTCTTATTAGTTTAAAGACATCAGAGGTACCAATGACAGCTTCTTCTGAAATTATCATTAATTATCCCTAGACAGTCACCTATAATCACATGTCCAAAACCCGTGTATTATTGAATTGTAGAGAAAATTAGGTCCCAGTGAACGTCAGTGTTTGCCAAATGGACTAGCTCTACTGGTATCTTTGCTGAAACAGGAGTAGTAGTGTTACTGTTGTTTTCCTTTTCTTTTAAATAATAGACACTTAATACATGTGAATGTCAATGTCTTTGCAAAAAATTACAAAGGTTCAACCTCTTTGTAGTAAGTTAAAATAATTGTTACATGTATATATCGTATAAAACATTTTATATTTATATTGTTATATTTACTTCATAAAATATATATATATTAAATAATATTCTAATTTTGTTATAAGATGAAATTATTTTTACTAAAAGGTATATCTACAGTCAGAATCATTAATGCTAATTTATGCAGCAACAACAAAACAACTATAATCCAGAAGTCCTAGTGGTCTGATGCAATTAAAGCTTATCTGTTGCTCATTCCTTTCTGAGTAGTTTGGATGTAAACAAACTGTTAACATATTTTAATGCCTTCATCTTTGTTTTTAAAAAGTAAGTGTGGAGGATCAGGCAGGAGAATTCATGGCCCAAAATTAGTCATAAGATCCCAAACCAATTGAAATGCAGACTGAACAATGTAGCTTTAACTATGAATCCAGGATAAAATGAAAACAGTTTGATAATTCTATAGTACTATCTTATTTGACAATCGACCTTTCTGATCACCAAATACTCCTTTCACACTACCATCCATATTCTCAACTTTCTCAAATGAATAACCCCAAATTTCACCCAGTCACAGAAGGCGTTTATATTCTGTAATGTTCAAATGGTGATAGCTGTTTTCATCAGATCCATGTATAGAATCACAAATGTGTTCTGAAATCTGGAAACACAAAAAATCATGCTTTATACCCCCTGATCCTCCATGCACACCTGCTAACAGAGACAAAATCACCTCAACAACTCTCCCATTTGGAAAATGGGAAAATAGAAGATGCAGAGAAGTGAGTGATTTATGGAATTTATGGAATACAGCTAGGCAGATACTGTAATGTCCCACTTTCTGGAGAGAAAGAAGAAAGATCCTCAATTATGCCTCATTTTCTTCCCTCAGAAGAACTGTTGTGTTAAGAAAACCAACTTCAGTAAAGATTGTTTTGTCCTATCCTTCATGGTCATATCTGAAGTTGGAACTGAAGAAAATGTCTTTCTTGCTGTCCAAAATACAGAATCCACCTCATCCTCATGAAAATATAGGTGTCTGAAAATTGCCTTAAGGATTGCAGAGTCAAAGACTTTAACATGGACTTGTGTTTATTTGTCTATGTGATTATTTTTAAAAACTTCCAAACTATTTGCTTCCAGTCAGTTTCAAGCACAGGAAGCCGTAACTACTACACTTTGTCCTCAAATATGTTTCATTTCTTTGCTACCTTGATATCATCTCTCTCTCTATCTCAATTTAATTAGTCAGATAATCTTGATCCTGTCAAGCTTGAATTGGTAGAACATGTCCTTCATTTGATCTCTGGCACAAATCTCACTCACTCTGTGAAATTCACTGAGTAGTTTGGATGTAAACAAACTGTTAACATATTTTAATGCCTTCATCTTTGTTTTTAAAAAGTAAGTGTGGAGGATCAGGCAGGAGAATTCATGGCCCAAAATTAGTCATAAGATCCCAAACCAATTGAAATGCAGACTGAACAATGTAGCTTTAACTATGAATCCAGGATAAAATGAAAACAGTTTGATAATTCTATAGTACTATCTTATTTGACAATCGACCTTTCTGATCACCAAATACTCCTTTCACACTACCATCCATATTCTCAACTTTCTCAAATGAATAACCCCAAATTTCACCCAGTCACAGAAGGCGTTTATATTCTGTAATGTTCAAATGGTGATAGCTGTTTTCATCAGATCCATGTATAGAATCACAAATGTGTTCTGAAATCTGGAAACACAAAAAATCATGCTTTATACCCCCTGATCCTCCATGCACACCTGCTAACAGAGACAAAATCACCTCAACAACTCTCCCATTTGGAAAATGGGAAAATAGAAGATGCAGAGAAGTGAGTGATTTATGGAATTTATGGAATACAGCTAGGCAGATACTGTAATGTCCCACTTTCTGGAGAGAAAGAAGAAAGATCCTCAATTATGCCTCATTTTCTTCCCTCAGAAGAACTGTTGTGTTAAGAAAACCAACTTCAGTAAAGATTGTTTTGTCCTATCCTTCATGGTCATATCTGAAGTTGGAACTGAAGAAAATGTCTTTCTTGCTGTCCAAAATACAGAATCCACCTCATCCTCATGAAAATATAGGTGTCTGAAAATTGCCTTAAGGATTGCAGAGTCAAAGACTTTAACATGGACTTGTGTTTATTTGTCTATGTGATTATTTTTAAAAACTTCCAAACTATTTGCTTCCAGTCAGTTTCAAGCACAGGAAGCCGTAACTACTACACTTTGTCCTCAAATATGTTTCATTTCTTTGCTACCTTGATATCATCTCTCTCTCTATCTCAATTTAATTAGTCAGATAATCTTGATCCTGTCAAGCTTGAATTGGTAGAACATGTCCTTCATTTGATCTCTGGCACAAATCTCAGTCACTCTGTGCAGCTGAGAAATTTCACTGAGCCTTGGTTCTTCAAAATCTTTCAAATACCATCTCTTATTTTTCTAAATTTTCTTTTCCCTCTCAGTTCTACTTTACACGTGCCAATTATTTTTTCAGCTTACATCTTTCCTATAATATTTCACTGAAACCATTCATAATAATAATACATACCATTAATACCTATTTTCCAAGCATCTCTAGAACTACAAGCTGAGTAAGCTTTGGAAGGCTTTCAGAGTTAACACAAATGTAGTCACTTAGTCCTGTCTGACTCTTTGTGACCCCACATACTGTAGCCCACCAGGCTCCTCTGTCCATGGGATCGTCCAGGCAAGAATACTGGAGTGAGTAGCTATTTCCTTCTTCAGGGGATCTTCCTGACCCAAGGATCAAACTCAAGTCTCAGGCATTTGCAGGTAGACCTAACATAGGTGACAGTTTTAAAATTCCTTTTCATTGTAATCACCAATTAATCAATCTGCTTTATTCTTTTACTGAATAAAGTCACCACTCCTAAACCAGTGTCACATATTCTAATTTTTTTTTTATATTAGCACTTGATATAACAAGAATATATTGAAGGTACTGGGTTTTGTATTAGTCAGTGTAATTAGTAGTATCTACTGCAATAAGTACTCTCAGTCGCTTTGTGTTATTCTCTCATGGAAAGTGCAGTGTGAATGTTCCTGATTGCACAGCTTTCCTAAGAAGTTCTTATACAAAAAGCAATTTAGAAATTCAGCATCCTTGGGTTTCCCTGGTGGTCCAGTAGGCAAAAGACTCCTCCATGCAGTGCAAGGGGTGCCTGTTCGATCCCTGGCCTGGGAAGATCCCACATGCAGCAGAGCGGCTGAAACGGTGTGTCCAATTACGAGCCAGCGCTCTGGGGTGAATGTGCCCAGAGCCCATGCTCTGCAGTGAGAGAGGCCACTGCAATGGGAGCCCCACATAGGCCAAAGACTAAAGATGGATGAAAAATAAATAAATAAAAATAAATAAATAAAAGAGGCCAAAATTAAAAAAAAAAAAAAAAGAAGTTCAGCATCCTTGAATCTAATCTAGTAATCTCATTGTTTTTAAATATGTCATACAATGATTCTTCTTAAGGAGAAATTGGGCCTGGAAGTTCACTTGTCATTTTCCAGTTGTATGTTTTCAGTGTAAATGCAGAGAAAGCTATGAAATTCCTGGGGCAAATATCTACAACCTCAGATATGCAGATGATACCACACTAAGGGCAGAAAGTCCTGACAATTTTCAGCATCTTCTAGAACTACAAGCTGAGTAAGCTTTGGAAGGCTTTCAGAGTTAACACAAATGTAGTCACTTAGTCCTGTCTGACTCTTTGTGACCCCACATACTGTAGCCCACCAGGCTCCTCTGTCCATGGGATCGTCCAGGCAAGAATACTGGAGTGAGTAGCTATTTCCTTCTTCAGGGGATCTTCCTGACCCAAGGATCAAACTCAAGTCTCAGGCATTTGCAGGTAGACCTAACATAGGTGACAGTTTTAAAATTCCTTTTCATTGTAATCACCAATTAATCAATCTGCTTTATTCTTTTACTGAATAAAGTCACCACTCCTAAACCAGTGTCACATATTCTAATTTTTTTTTTATATTAGCACTTGATATAACAAGAATATATTGAAGGTACTGGGTTTTGTATTAGTCAGTGTAATTAGTAGTATCTACTGCAATAAGTACTCTCAGTCGCTTTGTGTTATTCTCTCATGGAAAGTGCAGTGTGAATGTTCCTGATTGCACAGCTTTCCTAAGAAGTTCTTATACAAAAAGCAATTTAGAAATTCAGCATCCTTGGGTTTCCCTGGTGGTCCAGTAGGCAAAAGACTCCTCCATGCAGTGCAAGGGGTGCCTGTTCGATCCCTGGCCTGGGAAGATCCCACATGCAGCAGAGCGGCTGAAACGGTGTGTCCAATTACGAGCCAGCGCTCTGGGGTGAATGTGCCCAGAGCCCATGCTCTGCAGTGAGAGAGGCCACTGCAATGGGAGCCCCACATAGGCCAAAGACTAAAGATGGATGAAAAATAAATAAATAAAAATAAATAAATAAAAGAGGCCAAAATTAAAAAAAAAAAAAAAAGAAGTTCAGCATCCTTGAATCTAATCTAGTAATCTCATTGTTTTTAAATATGTCATACAATGATTCTTCTTAAGGAGAAATTGGGCCTGGAAGTTCACTTGTCATTTTCCAGTTGTATGTTTTCAGTGTAAATGCAGAGAAAGCTATGAAATTCCTGGGGCAAATATCTACAACCTCAGATATGCAGATGATACCACACTAAGGGCAGAAAGTGAAGAGGAACAAAGAGCCATGTGAAGAGGGTGAATGAGGAAAGTGAAAAACCTGGCTTAAAACTCAACATTCAGAAAACCAGTTCATGGAATCTGGTCACAGCACTTCATGTCAAATAGATGGGGGAAACATGGAAACAGTGACAGGTTTTATTTTCTTGTGCTCCAAAATCACTGTGAACAGTGACTGTAGCCACAAAAGTAAAAAATGCTTATTCCTTGGAAGAAAGACTATGGCAAACCTAGACAGCATATTAAAAAGCAGAGACATCACTTTGCCCATGAAGGTCTGTATAGTCAAAGCTATGCTTTTTTCAGTACTTATTTTATGGAAGTGAGAGTTGGAACATAAAGACTGCTGAGTGCCAAAGAATAGAGATTTTTGGATTGTAGCGCTGGAGAAGACTCTTGACAGTCCCTTGAATAGCAAGGATATCAAACCAGTCAATCCTAAAGGAAATCAACCCTGAATATTCATTGGAAAGACCAGTGATGAAGCTGAAGCTAATACTTAGGACACCCGAAGTGAAGAGCTGACTCAGTGCAAAAGACAGTGATGTTGGGAAAGATTGATGGCAAGAGAAGAGGGTGACAGATGAGATGGTTGGATGGCATCACTGACTCAATGGACATGAGTTTGACCATACTCTGGGGAGATGGAGAAGGACAGGGAATACTGGTATGCTGTAATTCATCGGGTCAGAAAGAGTCAGCCACGACTTAGCAACTGAACAACATCAAGGAACCCAGGGAGACTAGTGACTTAGCACTGAATATGTCAAATACAAAAGATAAAAAAGCAAAGAATACTTTAGTAATCCAATGGAAAATGTCCTTGTTTTAAAAAAGCAAAGAAAACTTTAGTAA
This sequence comes from Tragulus kanchil, assembly GCA_022376925.1. Lineage (NCBI taxonomy): Eukaryota > Metazoa > Chordata > Mammalia > Artiodactyla > Tragulidae > Tragulus > Tragulus kanchil. The sequence continues at coordinate 233,998,628 of JAIOJX010000004.1, read as the reverse complement.
TCCAATGGGAAATGTTCTTGTTTTATTTTCTGTAATTTAACTACCTTTGGAAAAAGTTACTTTCCACTTGAAAACTATTGTCAAACTGTCACTACTAGTCAATTTGTAAAGTGTTTATGCTTAATAAATAGTCTACTGCCACATTTTGCAATATAAATACTTGTTAGTGTAAAGAATTTTAGCCTATTATTTGCATTATTTTCTACATTCCAGTTCTTGTTTCCCAAACAAGTACTAGTATGTGCCAATTTTGAAAAATACTTTCATGAAAAGCTTAGGGTGGAAATTGTGCATGGCCACTTACTGCTAAAGATGGAAGTTTAATTAGTGCATCTCTAATGTTCTTGTTACTGCTAGCATTTTATCAAATGTGACATGCTTGAATTTAAGCAAACATCATGCTATGCTATCATATGTATGAAACTTCAGAGACTCTCTCCAGCTCACTAAATCATCTAAATAATCAAGATCCATTTTCCTTGCATTTTTTTTTAAATTTTTGGCCTCTTTTATTCCTTTTTTATTTATTTATTTTCATCTATCTTTATTCTTTGGCCTCTTTGGTGCTCTCATTGCAGTGGCCTCTCTCCTTGAAGAGTACTGGCTCTGGGCACAGGCGCTCCAGAACGCTGTCTCATAATTGGACACAACAGTCCAGCCACTCCATGGCATGTGGGATCTTCCTGGGCCAGGGATCGAACTGGTGCCCCTTGCACTGCAAGGTGGACTTTTTACCCACTGAACCACAAGGGAAGCCCCAGGATCTGTTTTCTAATGATATTTTGAAAGAATAAAAAATTGATGTGGGAAATAGAGTGAAAAGGTTTTTAAGGTTTTTAAGATTTGTAAACAATATGATCATTACCAGAATAAAAATAAGAAGTGAAAGTAAGAATAAAAAAGAAAACAAAAATTTCCAAGGAACTTATTACCCCCCCAAATAGATAAATACTTTCTATTTTTGTTATTGCTGCTCTATATGTTTTATAACAAACATGATTTTCTAAATATATAGTTTTCCATTTCCATTAACTAAATCCATTCAGTAATTAAAATACATATTTTAAATGCCCTCATAATTTTCATCCTATATACAACACATTATCTGCTTATTCATCTGTTAGGTGATTTGTAAATTTTGTGGATAATCTGTAAAGAAAGTCTTGATACATAAATATTCATATATTTCTCTGAAGAATTTAAGGTATCTAATATCTTTCCAAACTATAAATCCCTAATCAATTTGTAAAGTGTTTATGCTTAATAAATAGTCTACTGCCACATTTTGCAATATAAATACTTGTTAGTGTAAAGAATTTTAGCCTATTATTTGCATTATTTTCTACATTCCAGTTCTTGTTTCCCAAACAAGTACTAGTATGTGCCAATTTTGAAAAATACTTTCATGAAAAGCTTAGGGTGGAAATTGTGCATGGCCACTTACTGCTAAAGATGGAAGTTTAATTAGTGCATCTCTAATGTTCTTGTTACTGCTAGCATTTTATCAAATGTGACATGCTTGAATTTAAGCAAACATCATGCTATGCTATCATATGTATGAAACTTCAGAGACTCTCTCCAGCTCACTAAATCATCTAAATAATCAAGATCCATTTTCCTTGCATTTTTTTTTAAATTTTTGGCCTCTTTTATTCCTTTTTTATTTATTTATTTTCATCTATCTTTATTCTTTGGCCTCTTTGGTGCTCTCATTGCAGTGGCCTCTCTCCTTGAAGAGTACTGGCTCTGGGCACAGGCGCTCCAGAACGCTGTCTCATAATTGGACACAACAGTCCAGCCACTCCATGGCATGTGGGATCTTCCTGGGCCAGGGATCGAACTGGTGCCCCTTGCACTGCAAGGTGGACTTTTTACCCACTGAACCACAAGGGAAGCCCCAGGATCTGTTTTCTAATGATATTTTGAAAGAATAAAAAATTGATGTGGGAAATAGAGTGAAAAGGTTTTTAAGGTTTTTAAGATTTGTAAACAATATGATCATTACCAGAATAAAAATAAGAAGTGAAAGTAAGAATAAAAAAGAAAACAAAAATTTCCAAGGAACTTATTACCCCCCCAAATAGATAAATACTTTCTATTTTTGTTATTGCTGCTCTATATGTTTTATAACAAACATGATTTTCTAAATATATAGTTTTCCATTTCCATTAACTAAATCCATTCAGTAATTAAAATACATATTTTAAATGCCCTCATAATTTTCATCCTATATACAACACATTATCTGCTTATTCATCTGTTAGGTGATTTGTAAATTTTTGTGGATAATCTGTAAAGAAAGTCTTGATACATAAATATTCATATATTTCTCTGAAGAATTTAAGGTATCTTAATATTTTTGTGGCTTTTAAGCGCAAACTATAAAATCATGCCCTCTGAATCAGTATGTCAATTTATACTTCTTCCAGCAATGTATAAGAGTACTTACACCCTCATTCTTGTTTCAGTTATTATTATCACTTTCTATATTGTCAATTTTATAGTTGAATAGTTTTAAAATTGTTATTTGATTTCCTATAACATTGGATACTTTCTATGTTGTCTTCATTCTATGTTTAGATTTGTTGTGTAAATGTCTTGTGGTATCAATGGCTTTTCTACCTTAAACCTATGCTGATTTTTTTGCTAGTTATAACGTACAGTGCTATACATAGGAGATACAGTGGTAAACAAGATAGACAGGATCCCTACCCTTATAAAGCTTACAATAAACAGGATTAATGACATTACATATCAAAAAAATCTGTCTTAACACACCTCAACATAAATGACTCTCCAACTTAATCAACACCTTCATTCCTTCAGCAAAACATAGCCACTTATTTCTCCAAGAGGCTGAATTGGTTAGTTAGGAAGCTAGTTTCTGGCAAGAAAATACATCTCTGCTCCCTTCACTTGGGTTATACATCTATCTACCAAGATTGAAATGAGTGTCATCACAAATTTATGCTTCCAAGATGTTCCGGTTATGGTAATTCTGTACTTCAACAAATATGTTTAGACAAAAAAATATGAGTACAAAAGAAATAAGGCTTTAACTTAGAACAACAATTGCTAAAATTCTTAATAATACATTATATGAAAATTATTTTTAAATATACATGTTTAGAAAGCAAATGTATGTAGGATTTTCAGATTAAAATTTTCTTCCACCTAAAATGAAAACAAAGTGCAAGTTATTAAATATTCACAATCTATGTTTTTAGCTGGTAGAGACTGTATGGACCTGTACTCAACAGAGTGTTGCCAAAAGAAAAAGCCTGAGCTATAAACAGAAGCAAATAAATAAATAAATAGTTATAATGTGCATTTATATGGTTTATGTCTCAGCAAATGCCTGATACATATATATATATATGATTGTTCCTGGTTTCATCTTATTCTAGTATTGTAATTAAAGTGTTTGAAAATGAGATTTCTATTATAATTAAGCAATAATCATCATGAGAGATAAGAGGAAACTATGAGCTATTTTCACCCGGGAAATATGATTTGTTTTCTGGCATGATTTTTGGCAGATTTCTTAACACTAGGTTAAAATTTTCAGCCTTGAGTCTTCCCTGGTGGTCCAGTGGGTAAGGACACTGCCTTGCAATGCAGTGCAAGGGGCACCGGTTTGATCCCTGGCCTGGGAAGATCCCACATGCCACGGAGCGGCTGGACCAATGTATCCAACTACCGAGCCGGAGCTCTGGAGCGTACGTGCCCAGAGCCAGTGCTCTGCAACAACAGAGGCCACTGCGATGGAAGGCCCACACAGGCCAAAGAACAAAGATAAATAAATGAAAGACCAACAGAAGTGGCCAAAAAAAAAGAAATTAAAAAAATTTCCACCTCTAATAAATAGGAAGATCCTGGTCTAGACTTTAGAAATTGGTGAAATCCCCACTACTTAAACAGGTGCATCTAGAGGAGGTTTGCAAGGACCACAGTAATTATAGTATATCTTCTCTAACAAGATATGTGTGTGTGTGTGTATACACAGATGTACACATGGTTTCCCAGATGGTGCTAGTGATAAAGAATGTGCCTGCCAATGCAGGAGAGGCAAGAGACTTGGATTCAATATCTGGGTCGGGAAGATCCCCTGGAGAAGGGCGTGGCAACCCACTTCAGTGGGGTTCTTGCCTAGAGAATCCTATGAACAGAGAAGCCTGGCGGGCTACAGTTCATGGTGTCACAAAGTCAGGTATGACTGGAACAACATAGCACACATACATATATATATATATATGCACGTATCTGTCTCCAAATCAGGATACTAAATGGAATTTTTAATTATTATTATTTAAGCATCTGTCTTCTATATTTTAAAAAGAATTTTTATAAAGAATAATCCATTGTATAATTATTTTTTCCCAAACCTGGATAATGTATTTGGATATGTCTATGTTGTATTTTACTTATTCATATAAATATTTCTTGGCCCCTTAATCATAACATTTTGCTTAGATAACGCAAGTATATCTATGTTGGAATCCACTGAAAAAAACTTTGTGTTTACCTTTAATTCATCCATACACTTTAGTGCAGTCTGTAATTTGTGTTTTAGTAAATTCAGTACATACAGTATATCACATTGTAAACATTTTGAAGCAGCTATGCCTTAGCACAAAGTGCTGAACATGCTTAGAATTCTATACAATGATATACTGTATCTCTACAAAACTGTCAGGCTGAAGAAAAGGAGTATTGCAACAGTTACAAACACATCACACACAGGCATTTGTTCAGACAAATAGAGATGTAGCTAGGTGTCATTTTAAAGCTCAACTATGTATGCTTTTGACAGACAGTTGAAAACAGAATGCATTTGTAGCCCCAAAAGGTAAAAAAAAAAAACAACAGTACATTGCCAATGGTCAATGTATCAGGATCGAACGAGAAAAAAAAAAATAAATGAATGAAAGACCAACAGAAGTGGCCAAAAAGAAATTAAAAAAATTTCCACCTCTAATAAATAGGAAGATCCTGGTCTAGACTTTAGAAATTGGTGAAATCCCCACTACTTAAACAGGTGCATCTAGAGGAGGTTTGCAAGGACCACAGTAATTATAGTATATCTTCTCTAACAAGATATGTGTGTGTGTGTGTATACACAGATGTACACATGGTTTCCCAGATGGTGCTAGTGATAAAGAATGTGCCTGCCAATGCAGGAGAGGCAAGAGACTTGGATTCAATATCTGGGTCGGGAAGATCCCCTGGAGAAGGGCGTGGCAACCCACTTCAGTGGGGTTCTTGCCTAGAGAATCCTATGAACAGAGAAGCCTGGCGGGCTACAGTTCATGGTGTCACAAAGTCAGGTATGACTGGAACAACATAGCACACATACATATATATATATATATATGCACGTATCTGTCTCCAAATCAGGATACTAAATGGAATTTTTAATTATTATTATTTAAGCATCTGTCTTCTATATTTTAAAAAGAATTTTTATAAAGAATAATCCATTGTATAATTATTTTTTCCCAAACCTGGATAATGTATTTGGATATGTCTATGTTGTATTTTACTTATTCATATAAATATTTCTTGGCCCCTTAATCATAACATTTTGCTTAGATAACGCAAGTATATCTATGTTGGAATCCACTGAAAAAAACTTTGTGTTTACCTTTAATTCATCCATACACTTTAGTGCAGTCTGTAATTTGTGTTTTAGTAAATTCAGTACATACAGTATATCACATTGTAAACATTTTGAAGCAGCTATGCCTTAGCACAAAGTGCTGAACATGCTTAGAATTCTATACAATGATATACTGTATCTCTACAAAACTGTCAGGCTGAAGAAAAGGAGTATTGCAACAGTTACAAACACATCACACACAGGCATTTGTTCAGACAAATAGAGATGTAGCTAGGTGTCATTTTAAAGCTCAACTATGTATGCTTTTGACAGACAGTTGAAAACAGAATGCATTTGTAGCCCCAAAAGGTAAAAAAAAAAAACAACAGTACATTGCCAATGGTCAATGTATCAGGATCAGATTTTTATTTTATATTTAATCACTATTCATAAAAACTAGAGCAGCTAAAAAGAAACTAAGCTTGTTTTATTGTGAATTTTTTTAATGCTTTTTATTCTCTCAATTTCTGTCTTATAGGAAATATAATCAGGATTTTTTAACTGTCAAATTGCCATAGTATGTCTCAGAGAAGGAAGAATAATAATGTCAATATATCATGTACACATATACATACATGGAACCCATGAGAAACAGAGAGATGCACCTCATGGTAGTGTCAGTTTCCTGTCTGGAGTAGCTTTCCTGATCCTGCGACAGGACAGGGAGGTAAAGTCCAAGTAAAGTGTGCTGACCCCTCCTTGCTGAAAAAGCAGTGACTAGATTTGACAAAGATGAAGTGGTAGCCCCTGGCATTGCAGTCTACAGAAACAAAAAGCTTCAGGACTTTGCCTAGGGGTCTAAATTTATCTTTTGCCAAAGACAGAGCTGTTCTGTACCTGCCTCCAGGTAATGTTCAGCAAAATTTTGCCCAGAAAAAAAAAAAAAAAAAGAACAGCTGGATAGAATATCAGGTATAACAAACCATATTTCATCTGAACAATCAAATCATTTTTTTGAAAATCCATAGAAAACACATACTCCAGAAAAACTTTTGCAGAAGGGTTTCTATCACCCTAGACCAAAGACTACACAATATAGAACTACATTTTATAAAGCTGAAAAACAAAAATGGCGATAATCATACTGATGTATCAGTAAATTAACTGCTTGCCAGAACAATACCATTACAACAAAGGAATACAAATAAATAAGATTTTCAATAATACAAAATTCACAATGTACAACATGCAATAAATACTTGATATATGAAGAAACAGGAAAATGTGATTCAAAATTAAATAAGAAACAAATCATTAAAAACACAGAAATGACAGATCAGAATTAGATGTTTCAGTGTCTTAGGTTGTTAATATAAATGAAAATGTACAGAAAAATTTATAAGCATTGAAAAGAAGGAAAATCTCAGTAGAGAAATGGTAACTATGAAAAAAGAGCTAAATAAAAATTGTAAACCTGAAAACTATATCTGATAGGAAAATAAAAGTTAGCACTGGATGGACAGAAGATAGGATATTGTAAATTGCATTATCAATCATCTGGAAGATAGAATAGAAATCACTGAAACCAATACACACAGAAAATAATATTTTTTTAAATTTAAGAGACAGTCAGTCACCTGTGAGACAATATCAAGCACTTTAATATAGGTGTCATTGGAATCCCAGAAAGGGAAGGAAAGTATACGAGGCACATAAATAGTGGCACTTTTTTAAAATTGATAAAATCATGTACATATATACATACATGGAACCCATGAGAAACAGAGAGATGCACCTCATGGTAGTGTCAGTTTCCTGTCTGGAGTAGCTTTCCTGATCCTGCGACAGGACAGGAGGTAAAGTCCAAGTAAAGTGTGCTGACCCCTCCTTGCTGAAAAAGCAGTGACTAGATTTGACAAAGATGAAGTGGTAGCCCCTGGCATTGCAGTCTACAGAAACAAAAAGCTTCAGGACTTTGCCTAGGGGTCTAAATTTATCTTTTGCCAAAGACAGAGCTGTTCTGTACCTGCCTCCAGGTAATGTTCAGCAAAATTTTGCCCAGAAAAAAAAAAAAAAAAAGAACAGCTGGATAGAATATCAGGTATAACAAACCATATTTCATCTGAACAATCAAATCATTTTTTTGAAAATCCATAGAAAACACATACTCCAGAAAAACTTTTGCAGAAGGGTTTCTATCACCCTAGACCAAAGACTACACAATATAGAACTACATTTTATAAAGCTGAAAAACAAAAATGGCGATAATCATACTGATGTATCAGTAAATTAACTGCTTGCCAGAACAATACCATTACAACAAAGGAATACAAATAAATAAGATTTTCAATAATACAAAATTCACAATGTACAACATGCAATAAATACTTGATATATGAAGAAACAGGAAAATGTGATTCAAAATTAAATAAGAAACAAATCATTAAAAACACAGAAATGACAGATCAGAATTAGATGTTTCAGTGTCTTAGGTTGTTAATATAAATGAAAATGTACAGAAAAATTTATAAGCATTGAAAAGAAGGAAAATCTCAGTAGAGAAATGGTAACTATGAAAAAAGAGCTAAATAAAAATTGTAAACCTGAAAACTATATCTGATAGGAAAATAAAAGTTAGCACTGGATGGACAGAAGATAGGATATTGTAAATTGCATTATCAATCATCTGGAAGATAGAATAGAAATCACTGAAACCAATACACACAGAAAATAATATTTTTTTAAATTTAAGAGACAGTCAGTCACCTGTGAGACAATATCAAGCACTTTAATATAGGTGTCATTGGAATCCCAGAAAGGGAAGGAAAGTATACGAGGCACATAAATAGTGGCTGAGCATTATTGTTTTAATTTGAGAAAAAGAATATCAACTTGTACATTAAAGAGTCACAATAAACCCCAAACAAGATAAGGTTTTTTAAAAGTCACACATAAACATATTAGTGTCAAACTGCTGAAAGTCAAATATAGAGAATATTTTAAAGAAGACAGAAGTAGAAAACAATGAAATAACATCATCCAAGTTAAAGAATCAGAAACCTAATATATTATTCAAAGTCCAGAAATGTGTCCTTCAAATATCATCCAAAAACAAAGGCAACATAAAGATATCTTCACATGAACAAAAGCTGAGATAATTTACCACTAGCAAATGTGTGCTGTATGAATGTTAGAAAAAGCTAAATAATTATACATGATGGAAATTAGAATCTAAACACCCCCAAAAGGGAGGGAATAATATGATAACCATGTGACTGCTGTAAAAATCTTTTTTAAATCAATTTTTGAATTCCCCCAAAGATAATAGATTGTGTAAAATAAGGATAACTTACGCATTGTTGATAGATGATAGATGGATGGATAGATAGATATAGACAGAGGGATGGGCAGGAGGATGAAATGAAATGTATGACAACAACTGCATGAAGGACTTCAAAGAAAATTGAAGTTCTCTAAGTAGTGCATAAAATAGTCTTCAAGATAGCCTACTATTTTATATAGAGGATGCATATAGTAATTCATATAAGAACCAGAAAAAGCATGGAAGAACATAATGGAAGAACAAAAGATAAGATAAAAATGGAATAATAAAACATACCTAACCCAAATAAAAGTTAGCACTGGATGGACAGAAGATAGGATATTGTAAATTGCATTATCAATCATCTGGAAGATAGAATAGAAATCACTGAAACCAATACACACAGAAAATAATATTTTTTTAAATTTAAGAGACAGTCAGTCACCTGTGAGACAATATCAAGCACTTTAATATAGGTGTCATTGGAATCCCAGAAAGGGAAGGAAAGTATACGAGGCACATAAATAGTGGCTGAGCATTATTGTTTTAATTTGAGAAAAAGAATATCAACTTGTACATTAAAGAGTCACAATAAACCCCAAACAAGATAAGGTTTTTTAAAAGTCACACATAAACATATTAGTGTCAAACTGCTGAAAGTCAAATATAGAGAATATTTTTAAAGAAGACAGAAGTAGAAAACAATGAAATAACATCATCCAAGTTAAAGAATCAGAAACCTAATATATTATTCAAAGTCCAGAAATGTGTCCTTCAAATATCATCCAAAAACAAAGGCAACATAAAGATATCTTCACATGAACAAAAGCTGAGATAATTTACCACTAGCAAATGTGTGCTGTATGAATGTTAGAAAAAGCTAAATAATTATACATGATGGAAATTAGAATCTAAACACCCCCAAAAGGGAGGGAATAATATGATAACCATGTGACTGCTGTAAAAATCTTTTTTAAATCAATTTTTGAATTCCCCCAAAGATAATAGATTGTGTAAAATAAGGATAACTTACGCATTGTTGATAGATGATAGATGGATGGATAGATAGATATAGACAGAGGGATGGGCAGGAGGATGAAATGAAATGTATGACAACAACTGCATGAAGGACTTCAAAGAAAATTGAAGTTCTCTAAGTAGTGCATAAAATAGTCTTCAAGATAGCCTACTATTTTATATAGAGGATGCATATAGTAATTCATATAAGAACCAGAAAAAGCATGGAAGAACATAATGGAAGAACAAAAGATAAGATAAAAATGGAATAATAAAACATACCTAACCCAAATAAAAGTAGGAAAGGGGGGAAAGAAAGGATAAAGGAAAGATGAATAGTAAGGTAATGGACATAAAACTGTCAATGATTATGTTAAATGCAAGGGAACAACATATTCAAATTGAATAAACAAAGAATGCCATAGTGGTTGAACAAAGGATGGCGCAACCACATGCTGTTTATGAGATACATACATTACATATAAAGGCACAGGAGATGAGGTATGTCAGAGAGAAAGATAAATACTGTATACTGGCACATGTGTATCGAATCTAGAAAGATGTTGCTGATAAATGGATATGCAGAGCAGCAATGGGGAATCAGCCATGGGGAACAGTCTTATGGACCTAGGGGTGAGGGAGGGGAATATGCTATGGGACTAGAGGCTCTCAAACAGGGGCTCTGTGGAGACCTAGAGGGGTGGCATGGGGGGAGGTTTGGGGAAGGAGATATATATGTGTATATATATATACATATATATATACACACACACATACACCTATGGCAGATTCAGGTCAAGGTGTGGCAGGAAACAACAAAGTCCTGTAAAAAATAATAATAATAAAATTTGTATGGAAGAAAATAATAAAAAAGACACAGCAAAATTAAAAATAATGATCTAGAAAACATGTATTTTGTAAGCACAAACCAAAATAAAGCTTGAGTGGTTTTAACAATTTCAAACAAGGTTAACCTCACAATTACTTTATTGTAACTCTATAATAAAGAGTATTAAAGATTTGTTAAAAGTCATTTTATAATAATAAAGGATCAGTATATCAAAAAGGACAGAAATGCCACATCTGAATAACAGAGGTTCACAATATAAGCAGCAGTAGTAGACAAAATAGCAAAAGATAGCAAATTTATATAACAAAATCTAAAAGCCATATGGTACCACTTAGATGTGAAATCTAAGATATGGCACAGATGAACTTATCTGCAACAGAGAAACAGATTCACAGACATGGAGATCAGACTTGTGGTTGCCAACAGGGACGGGTACCATGAGAGGGATGGAAACTGGAAGAACAAAAGATAAGATAAAAATGGAATAATAAAACATACCTAACCCAAATAAAAGTAGGAAAGGGGGGAAAGAAAGGATAAAGGAAAGATGAATAGTAAGGTAATGGACATAAAACTGTCAATGATTATGTTAAATGCAAGGGAACAACATATTCAAATTGAATAAACAAAGAATGCCATAGTGGTTGAACAAAGGATGGCGCAACCACATGCTGTTTATGAGATACATACATTACATATAAAGGCACAGGAGATGAGGTATGTCAGAGAGAAAGATAAATACTGTATACTGGCACATGTGTATCGAATCTAGAAAGATGTTGCTGATAAATGGATATGCAGAGCAGCAATGGGGAATCAGCCATGGGGAACAGTCTTATGGACCTAGGGGTGAGGGAGGGGAATATGCTATGGGACTAGAGGCTCTCAAACAGGGGCTCTGTGGAGACCTAGAGGGGTGGCATGGGGGGAGGTTTGGGGAAGGAGATATATATGTGTATATATATATACATATATATATACACACACACATACACCTATGGCAGATTCAGGTCAAGGTGTGGCAGGAAACAACAAAGTCCTGTAAAAAATAATAATAATAAAATTTGTATGGAAGAAAATAATAAAAAAGACACAGCAAAATTAAAAATAATGATCTAGAAAACATGTATTTTGTAAGCACAAACCAAAATAAAGCTTGAGTGGTTTTAACAATTTCAAACAAGGTTAACCTCACAATTACTTTATTGTAACTCTATAATAAAGAGTATTAAAGATTTGTTAAAAGTCATTTTATAATAATAAAGGATCAGTATATCAAAAAGGACAGAAATGCCACATCTGAATAACAGAGGTTCACAATATAAGCAGCAGTAGTAGACAAAATAGCAAAAGATAGCAAATTTATATAACAAAATCTAAAAGCCATATGGTACCACTTAGATGTGAAATCTAAGATATGGCACAGATGAACTTATCTGCAACAGAGAAACAGATTCACAGACATGGAGATCAGACTTGTGGTTGCCAACAGGGACGGGTACCATGAGAGGGATGGACTGGGCCTTTGGGATTGGTAGATGCAAACTATTACATTTGGAATGGATAAACAACAGGATCCTACTATATAGCACAGGGAACTGTATCCAATCTGCTGGGATAAACCATAATAGAAAAGATTAAAAAGAGCAATTGTATATATGTGTAAACCTGAGCCACTGTGCGATACAGCAGAGAGTGACACTGCATTGTAAATCAACTAATTCCATAAAAAAAGATTTATAAGTTTTTAAATTGAAAAGTAAATATAGGAGACCACTGCCGACCCCGCAGGCCCTAACGGCTTCTGGCCTGTGGAGGAGATCGTGGCTGGGTGGGGTCCTTCTGGCCTGTGGGGGTCGGGCTGGCCGGTCCCTGCGTCCTCCCGAGGCGGAGTCGGCAGGCTGAGGTGCCAGAAAAATAGGACGAGGTTACCAGTCCTGGGTGACCGTTCTCACAGATAAACCCTCCAGTAAAGTAAAGAATAACAACGCTCAACTCAGAGGACGTGGAGCTGCTCTGGTGGCGCAAAGAGGTCGAGCGGCTCCAGCCAGCTGGATGTGATCAGAAGGCGAACCTCTGCATACGAGGACGAAGACATGGTTCTTCACGCACATGAACCAAATACGGCGTATTTCAATGTGTCTGACACATGCTAAAGTGTAGATGGAAACCCAAGAATCCGCGATGTCGTTACTTACCGCCAGGCCATCCATGAGGCTATTCAGAAGCTGGATACAAAGTTGGATGCTCTTCATAGAAAGGTCTCAAAAATGGACCGTCTGTGTGCACAGACCTCGTGGCCAAACCATCTGGCGTTGGCTGCCTTTTCGTCATTTCAGAATGTATTTGGCTACGCCTCTAAAACCAGCAATTACCTGCTTTCTAGAAAGATCAGGTGCCAGAAAATGAGGAAGAGGGAGCACAGGGATCTGCCCTCTTCCCTCTCCCTCCCGGGCCGGCGAGCAGGGGATGCGCGGAGCTCCCGGGCCGCCCCTGGAGCCGTCTCTCCAGCGCCAGGAGCGCCCGCTCCGCGGCCTGAGCGCCCGCCCCTGCCCGCCGCGCGAGGGCTGCCGGGAGGCCACCTGCCGCCCGCGCGGCGCCGAGAGCCTCTCCTCGGCGACGCCGCCCTCGGAGGCTGGATCTGGAATCTCGCTGATCGAGGAGGCTCCCGAGCTGGCGCGTCGCCCCGACGGGATAACCACCCCTCTTCTCCGGAGAGGGCCTGGGCATCATCCGCCAGCCCCTCCCAGATGACCCTTCGACCTGGTCCGTGGAAGAAGTGATCATGTTCCTGAGACAGGCGGATCCTGAGACGGTCTCTCCGCTGGCCCACTCTTCAGCGACCACATCGACGGCCAGGCCCTGCTGCTGCTCACCATTCCGGTGATGATCCAGCACATGGGGCTTAGGGTGAGCGGAGCCTTGAAGGTGAGCTACTGCATCGAAAGGCTCTGTATGCTTTATCTGTTGCTATTTGAAGGAAAAAAAAAAAAAGCAGTCTCTTAAGATTTCATGCAGTGTTCTTACCAGTTATTTTAAAGGTTATCGTTATTAGGTAAATAGTCATTTTAGGCAAACGATATTACACTACGAGGGTGGTTTGGACAAGGTCTGACTGTATTATTTTCAATTAAACACATCTTATTTTACAGTTTCCATATTTTATTTCTAAGCTTAGACATTTAATTGGTCATTCATTGCTCACATCTCTCCATGAAGATGTCTTTGTCTGAGCTTGTAAAGATGTGTTTTATTGTCTGTTTATTCCTCATATAGATACTGTTTTATTTATATGTTATTCTGTTTCTGAAGTATACACACAGGTAAGTCTTTTTTTTAATTTAAAATGACCCTTTACAGAAGCTTTGGATGCTCTTCATAGAAAGGTCTCAAAATGGACCGTCTGTGCACAGACCTCGTGGCCAAACCATCTGGCGTTGGCTGCCTTTTCATTTCAGAATGTATTTGGCTACGCCTCTAAAACCAGCAATTACCTGCTTTCTAGAAAGATCAGGTGCCAGAAAATGAGGAAGAGGGAGCACAGGATCTGCCCTCTTCCCTCTCCCCCCCGGGGCCCGGCGAGCAGGGATGCGCGGAGCTCCCGGGCCGCCCCTGGAGCCGTCTCTCCAGCGCCAGGAGCGCCCGCTCCGGGGCCTGAGCGCCCGCCCCTGCCCGCCCGCGAGGCTGCCGGGAGGCCACCTGCCGCCGCGGGCGCCGAGAGCCTCTCCTCGGCGACGCCGCCCTCGGAGGCTGGATCTGGAATCTCGCTGATCGAGGAGGCTCCCGAGCTGGCGCGTCGCCCGGCGGGATAACCACCCCTCTTCTCCGGAGAGGGCCTGGGCATCATCCGCCAGCCCCTCCCAGATGACCCTTCGACCTGGTCCGTGGAAGAAGTGATCATGTTCCTGAGACAGGCGGATCCTGAGACGGTCTCTCCGCTGGCCCACTCTTCAGCGACCACATCGACGGCCAGGCCCTGCTGCTGCTCACCATTCCGGTGATGATCCAGCACATGGGGCTTAGGGTGAGCGGAGCCTTGAAGGTGAGCTACTGCATCGAAAGGCTCTGTATGCTTTATCTGCTGCTATTTGAAGGGAAAAAAAGCAGTCTCTTAAGATTTCATGCAGTGTTCTTACCAGTTATTTTAAAGGTTATCGTTATTAGGTAAATAGTCATTTTAGGCAAACGATATTACACTACGAGGGTGGTTTGGACAAGGTCTGACTGTATTATTTTCAATTAAACACATCTTATTTTACAGTTTCCATATTTTATTTCTAAGCTTAGACATTTAATTGGTCATTCATTGCTCACATCTCTCCATGAAGATGTCTTTGTCTGAGCTTGTAAAGATGTGTTTTATTGTCTGTTTATTCCTCATATAGATACTGTTTTATTTATATGTTATTCTGTTTCTGAAGTATACACACAGGTAAGTCTTTTTTTTAATTTAAAATGACCCTTTACACTTCTACAGAGGCAAAGATCATCTCTATATATAGTGTTTTTTTTTTTTTTTTTTAATCTTTAAAACACATGCACATTGTTTGCTATCACCGGTACCTCTCAGTTCACACATCAAGGTTTCTTTACAGGGAAGTTCTGTCTTGTGTAGTGATTCCTAGTTAATTTCCTCTCTGAACCGTTTATCCTACTAAACTTTGGAAACGTACATTAGTTCTGATTTATCATTTTGAAATTTTTCAAAATTAGAACCTTCAGGTGAAACAGTTATTGTTATTTTATTTACTATATTATTATATTTAGTGTAATAATATTTAGTGTAATGTTAATAAGCTATAAGAAACGGTGCTGATTGTATTAGCCATTTGTTATAAATGCCAGCAGGATGTTCTCCAGAGTTAATAATATTCATTTTCTTCTTAGAAAGCAAGTTTATCTTATATGCAAATGTAACTATTTACTGGTATATATGATTTAAAGGGCTTTTTCATCTATGTTATTCCTTTTGTGATAAGAGAAGATTCAGATTCAAATTTGGTGTTCTTTCAGATCGTTTGTGTGAAGATTCTGTGCCCACTTGAGTAGTCCTCAGGTGTGTCTATAAGTATCGTGTTTTACAGTTTTTATACTTTATTTATTTATTTTTTTAAAGATTTATTTATTTTTATTTATTTTGGGCTGGGGTCAGGTTGGGGAGGGAGGGGAGCGGGCGGGCCACTTCTATTGGTCTTTCATTTCTCTATTTTCATCCGTCTTTGTTCTTTGACTCCTGTGGGCCTCCCATCATGGTGGCGTCTGTCGTTGCAGAGCACCAGCTCTGGGCGCACGCGCTACAGAGCTCTGGCTCGGTAATTGGACACATCTGTCCAGCCGCTCCGCGGCACGTGGGATCTTCCCAGGCCAGGGCTCGAACCGGCGCCCCTTGCACTGCAAGACCGTGTCCTTACCCACTGGGCCACCAGGGGAAGCCCAGTTTTTATACTTTAAATATAATAAAGTTTAATAACTATAGCCAAAAAAAAAAAAAAGCTGAAGTTCATAATTTAGGTAAACTTTTCAGGCATCCCAGAATATAATAGGAAAACCAGGTCCAAACTGACATTCACCTCATTGCAGGTCCCTGTTGTGTGTTGGGCATAAAGTTTAATGAAATGAAATTGCAAATTCTACAACTTGTATGTCCTTTATTTTGACTTTTTTTTAATCCCTAAAAAGCTTCATATAAAATATAGTATTTTTTTTCATTTTTAGGACCTAAATATTTACACATTGATATGTATTAGATTAGCAAAGCAAAGTGTATCCAGAGATAGATTATAAGTGAATTTCATCTCAGCCTTCTGTGTAGTAGAGATATATGTGTGGACATTTTAAAGGGCTGTAGATATTCTAAAAAAACATTGTCAATCAAATTTTTAAAAGTAAGTATCTTTGAAAGTTTTTGGAAACGTACATTACACCGATAAACTATGATTTAAAAAGGTTTTTGTAATGTTAATAAGCTATAAGAAATGGTGCTGATTGTATTAGCCATTTGTTATAAATGCCAGCAGGATGTTCACCAGAGTTAATAATGTTCATTTTCTTTTTAGAAAGCTAGTTTATCTTATATGCAAATGTAACTATTTACTGGTATATATGATTTAAAGGGCTTTTTCATCTATGTTATTCCTTTTGTGATAAGAGAAGATTCAGATTCAAATTTGGTGTTCTTTCAGATCGTTTGTGTGAAGATTCTGTGCCCACTTGAGTAGTCCTCAGGTGTGTCTATAAGTATCGTGTTTTACAGTTTTTATACTTTATTTATTTATTTTTTTAAAGATTTATTTATTTTTATTTATTTTGGGCTGGGGTCAGGTTGGGGAGGGAGGGGAGCGGGCGGGCCACTTCTATTGGTCTTTCATTTCTCTATTTTCATCCGTCTTTGTTCTTTGACTCCTGTGGGCCTCCCATCATGGTGGCGTCTGTCGTTGCAGAGCACCAGCTCTGGGCGCACGCGCTCCAGAGCTCTGGCTCGGTAATTGGACACATCTGTCCAGCCGCTCCGCGGCACGTGGGATCTTCCCAGGCCAGGGCTCGAACCGGCGCCCCTTGCACTGCAAGACCGTGTCCTTACCCACTGGGCCACCAGGGGAAGCCCAGTTTTTATACTTTAAATATAATAAAGTTTAATAACTATAGCCAAAAAAAAAAAAAAGCTGAAGTTCATAATTTAGGTAAACTTTTCAGGCATCCCAGAATATAATAGGAAAACCAGGTCCAAACTGACATTCACCTCATTGCAGGTCCCTGTTGTGTGTTGGGCATAAAGTTTAATGAAATGAAATTGCAAATTCTACAACTTGTATGTCCTTTATTTTGACTTTTTTTTAATCCCTAAAAAGCTTCATATAAAATATAGTATTTTTTTTCATTTTTAGGACCAAAATATTTACACAGTGATATATATTAGATTAGTGAAGCAAAGTGTATCCAGACATAGATTATAAGTGAATTTTATCTCAGCCTTCTGTGTAGTAGAGATATTTTGAGAGGCTGTAGATATTCTAACAAAAAGCATTGTCAATCAAATTTTTAAAAGTAAATATCTTTGAAAGTTTTAATTTAAGAAACAATTTCTAAATGATTTTGTGTGTTTCTCAGATTTAATTTTGAAAAGTCAATAATTGTTTTAATGTATTTGTGGCTCCTTGAAAACAGAAAGTACTGTAAATTATATGATAATAAAGTTTAATGAGATTTTTTATGTTTATTTTCTACATTGATGATATTAAAGTTGATGAAAAAATTTAAAAAGTAAATATAAATAAAAGCCTTAAATTTGAAAACATGGCTCTAAATATTTTGTATAAAAACATTTTTGAAGGGGCAAAGAGGAGTCTGTTAATAAAGCTTTATTTCTGAAGTAGAAGCCATGGTTCCTAAAAGAAAAAAGAGCAGTTTTGATTTTTATTTTATATAATTTTATATTTTCAAAGACTTTACAATATGCAGTTTTTCATAATATAATAATTTTTAAAAATAATTCCTTCTCCCTAAAAAACTAGATCCTTTATTTTATATAGCATTGGTCATATTTTTTTTTCATTTCTCAGTAATAATATCAGCTGATATTTATTATAGAATAATTAAGTGCTGGTGTATTTGGTTCCTATTAGTGTCTAAGTTGAAAGGTCTCCTATCCAACTTTCCATGATTTTCTTTCCTTGCAAACTTAAGGGCTTAAACGTGCACAAATTTATTATTTTATAGCTCTGTACATCAGAAGTTTGAAATGAGTCAGTTCACATGTTTTTCTTCTGGGATTTCTAAGGGAGAACCTTTGTCTTTCCTAGCTTCTAATGGTTGCCTCATTGTATGACTAATGGCCCCACGTTACTTCAGCCTTTACTTTCATCCTGATCCTTCGCTCTCTGACCATTACCCTTGCTCATTCCTCTTCTCAGAAACTTCATCATTACATTGGACTGAACAAGATAATCGAGAATAATTTCTCCCTTTCAAGAACGTTGATTTAATCACACTTGCATAGTTCCTTTTACCAAGTAAGATAACATTCACAAGTTCTAGCAATTAGGACACCTATCTCTTTGATGGTCATTATCTGTAGTAGAGATATTTTGAGAGGCTGTAGATATTCTAACAAAAAGCATTGTCAATCAAATTTTTAAAAGTAAATATCTTTGAAAGTTTTAATTTAAGAAACAATTTCTAAATGATTTTGTGTGTTTCTCAGATTTAATTTTGAAAAGTCAATAATTGGGTTAATGTATTTGTGGCCTCCTTGAAAACAAAGTACTGGAAATTATATGATAATAAACTTTAATGGTATTTTTTATGTTTATTTTCTACATTGATGATATTAAAGTTGATGAAAAAATTTAAAAAGTAAATATAAATAAAAGCCTTAAATTTGAAAACATGGCTCTAAATATTTTGTATAAAAACATTTTTGAAGGGGCAAAGAGGAGTCTGTTAATAAAGCTTTATTTCTGAAGTAGAAGCCATGGTTCCTAAAAGAAAAAAGAGCAGTTTTGATTTTTATTTTATATAATTTTATATTTTCAAAGACTTTACAATATGCAGTTTTCATAATATAATAATTTTTAAAAATAATTCCTTCTCCCTAAAAAACTAGATCCTTTATTTTATATAGCATTGGTCATATTTTTTTTTCATTTCTCAGTAATAATATCAGCTGATATTTATTATAGAATAATTAAGTGCTGGTGTATTTGGTTCCTATTAGTGTCTAAGTTGAAAGGTCTCCTATCCAACTTTCCATGATTTTCTTTCCTTGCAAACTTAAGGGCTTAAACGTGCACAAATTTATTATTTTATAGCTCTGTACATCAGAAGTTTGAAATGAGTCAGTTCACATGTTTTTCTTCTGGGATTTCTAAGGGAGAACCTTTGTCTTTCCTAGCTTCTAATGGTTGCCTCATTGTATGACTAATGGCCCCACGTTACTTCAGCCTTTACTTTCATCCTGATCCTTCGCTCTCTGACCATTACCCTTGCTCATTCCTCTTCTCAGAAACTTCATCATTACATTGGACTGAACAAGATAATCGAGAATAATTTCTCCCTTTCAAGAACGTTGATTTAATCACACTTGCATAGTTCCTTTTACCAAGTAAGATAACATTCACAAGTTCTAGCAATTAGGACACCTATCTCTTTGATGGTCATTATCTGACTACCACAGCTACACATTACACCAATTTCTTTCATTTAATCCATATACAATTTAATCAGTTAGGCTTTATTTAATTTTAGGGAGATGAAGTAGCTCTTGGGGGGTTCACAAGGTTGAGTTAAGAAACTTGGAAATGGAAATTGTGTCTAAATGGCTCCAGAATTTTTACTGTTAACCATTACACTATATACTCTTATTAATATTGGGCTTCCCTGGTGGCTCAGATGATAAAGGATCTCCCAGAAATGTAGGAGACTCAGATTCAGTCCCTGAGTCCAGAAGATTCCCTGGAGAAGGGAATGACTACCCACTCCAGTATTCTTTCCTAGAAAACTCTGTGGACAGAGGAGCCTTCCTTGGTGTCTAAGATGGTAAAGAATTCACCTGCAATCCAGGATATCTGAATTTGATCCCTAGGTCAGGAAAGATCCCCTGGAGAATGACATGGTGACCCACTCCAGTATTCTGGCCTGGAAAATCCCATGGACAGAGAAGCCTGGCAGGCTGTCGTCCATGGGGTCACAAGAGTCGGACATGACTCAGCAACTAAACCACCACCACTCGTTAATATTATCGTATTGATTTTAGGCATATAGAATTTGTGATATTAGCTATTGATTCTCATTTTAATTTTCAAGTGACTCTTGTTACTTGTTCTGACTCTTTGCGATCCCATGGACTATAGCCTGCCAGGTTACTCTGTCTGCGATTCTCCAGGCAAGCTGGAGTGGGTAACCATTCCCTTCTCCAAGGGATCTTACCAACCCAGGGATCTAACTCAGGTCTCTCACAATGCAGGCAGATTCTTGAGCATTTGAGCCACCAGGGAAGCCTGAATAATGTATGTGGTATTATATTAAACTAAGCCAAGAAGGATGAACTCTTGACTACCAATTGGTTTTCCTTTTCTTGAATAACCTTATCAACTTCTTGAAACAACTTCAGAACCGCAAGGTCCAAGCGGCCATATCAAAATGTCTGTGAGCCTCTTGCCGTGTTAAGCTACCCTTCAACCAGTCACTGCTATCTTAAAGACCAAGACTTTTCTGTTAAGAGTAACTTTTATAATTCTGTAACAGTTCCCTTTTCTCACATTTGTCTTTTCAGAGAATGGTGTTAACTCTCAGGCAGAGATTGATTTTCAAGTTCACTTATATATTCTGCCCTGACATGTTTGGAGGCAAACAACTGACCTCAATGTTATTTTTCACCTTAATGTAATAAGATGACTCCAGCAAGTCTGGGTATATGATATGGACGGAGGATGACTAAGCATTCTTATGTAAATACAGGTTTTGCTTCTCATTCAGTTCCCTGTAAACTCACATTTGGAATATGCCATTTGTAAATCTGCCAAAGAATTCTTACTTATAGTTGGATAGACTTCTGCATAATTCTTTGGTATAAAACCTCAGTAGCCAAAAAGCTCTCAATGATTAATCTATGACGTTGATGTAGACTCAAGGTAGAAAGATTTGGAGAATTATTGTTTAATGGGTACACAGCTTCAGCTGAAGAGGAACAAAACTCTAGAGAGGGATGACAGTAATGATTTTACAACAGTGGGAATGTACTTAGATCATTGAACAAAAAAAAAAAAGGTTAAAATAATACATTTGATGGTATACATATTTTACAACAATAAAAATAGTATAATTCTTACTATAAGAATAGTTGAATAACACTTTCAAGAAGGATGTAAGCTAGGGAGCTTCAAAACATGAATACCAGAACTCTATTGACTTCAAGTGCAGTCCTTTTCCCATCAATATGATCTAGATTCCATCACATTTTATTTCAAATATTCAAGTATTCACCTGGGGTCAGTGAATCTTCCAGCAGGTGAGGTCATTTAGCATTTGCACAAGGTAGAGCCCTGTGCAAAACGATTCCTTTGAGAAATGAGGGAACAAGCAAAAATTAATGGCGATCTCTAATACAACTGACAACCAGGCCAAAAAAAAAAGGAAACGAACAAACTGAATTGGAGAGTTTATAATTGAGTTAAGTACTTGAGCCCTGTGCATTATTAATTGGGTTTCACTTGGCAAAATATGTCTGTGAGCCTCCTTGCCGTGTTAAGCTACCCTTCAACCAGTCACTGCTATCTTAAAGACCAAGACTTTTCTGTTAAGAGTAACTTTTATAATTCTGTAACAGTTCCCTTTTCTCACATTTGTCTTTTCAGAGAATGGTGTTAACTCTCAGGCAGAGATTGATTTTCAAGTTCACTTATATATTCTGCCCTGACATGTTTGGAGGCAAACAACTGACCTCAATGTTATTTTTCACCTTAATGTAATAAGATGACTCCAGCAAGTCTGGGTATATGATATGGACGGAGGATGACTAAGCATTCTTATGTAAATACAGGTTTTGCTTCTCATTCAGTTCCCTGTAAACTCACATTTGGAATATGCCATTTGTAAATCTGCCAAAGAATTCTTACTTATAGTTGGATAGACTTCTGCATAATTCTTTGGTATAAAACCTCAGTAGCCAAAAAGCTCTCAATGATTAATCTATGACGTTGATGTAGACTCAAGGTAGAAAGATTTGGAGAATTATTGTTTAATGGGTACACAGCTTCAGCTGAAGAGGAACAAAACTCTAGAGAGGGATGACAGTAATGATTTTACAACAGTGGGAATGTACTTAGATCATTGAACAAAAAAAAAGGTTAAAATAATACATTTGATGGTATACATATTTTACAACAATAAAAATAGTATAATTCTTACTATAAGAATAGTTGAATAACACTTTCAAGAAGGATGTAAGCTAGGGAGCTTCAAAACATGAATACCAGAACTCTATTGACTTCAAGTGCAGTCCTTTTCCCATCAATATGATCTAGATTCCATCACATTTTATTTCAAATATTCAAGTATTCACCTGGGGTCAGTGAATCTTCCAGCAGGTGAGGTCATTTAGCATTTGCACAAGGTAGAGCCCTGTGCAAAACGATTCCTTTGAGAAATGAGGGAACAAGCAAAAATTAATGGCGATCTCTAATACAACTGACAACCAGGCCAAAAAAAAAAGGAAAAAGAACAAACTGAATTGGAGAGTTTATAATTGAGTTAAGACTGAGAAACTGCCTTTGACCTAAGTAACACAGACTAAAGTGTACTGTCACCTTTCATGACTGGAGTTAATTGGGATTTTTTACTATTACTACTGGCAAAATATGGCAATAGATAATAGGGAACAGAGCTAAACTTAAGTGACTGAAAAAAATTAAGAGTGAAACTTATTTATCTATTTTTTTTTAATATTTATTTATTTATGCTGGGTCTTAGTTGCAGTATGTGGGATCTAGTTCCCTGACCAGGGATCGAACCCAGGTCCCCTGCATTGGAGCCTGGAGTTTTAGCCACTGGGCCACCAGAGAAGTCCCAGAGTGAAACTTATTTAAATATTTGTTGGAGGGCTTCCCCTGGTGGTCCGGTGGGTGGGGACACTGCCTTGCAGTGCAGGGGTCGCCAGTTCGATCCCTGGCCTGGGAGGATCCCATGTGCCGTGGAGCGGCTGGACCGATGTGTCCAATTACCGAGCCGGAGCTCTGGAGCGCATGTGCCCAGAGCCGGCGCTCTGCAACGACAGACGCCACCGCGATGGGAGGCCCACAGGAGCCAAAGAACAAAGACGGATGAAAATAGAGAAATGAAAGACCAATGGAAGTGGCCCGCCCGCTCCCCTCCCTCCCCAACCCGACCCCCGCCCAAAAGTAAATAAATAAATAAATCTTTAAAAAAATATATTTGTTGGAATAAATAGAAATAAATCCAATGTCTTGATATTAAGATAAAGCCAAAGATACAGATCAGATAAGACCTATCCAACAATATTTTAAGTCAATGTTATAAAAATTGAATGCATATTCTTTCCAAACAGATACAGTGTAAGAACTTTTACTCTCCTTTACAAGACAACTTGGTGTGGTGTGAGAATAAAAGAACAAGTATGTTTGTGTGTGTGTATGCATGTGTATATATATATATATATATATATACACATATATATAATCTACATCTTATATATACAGAAATATATATAGTATATATATAAAGTAAATATATAAAGTAATTTTCATCTCATGTTATATATATGTGTGACATATATATGTATATATGTGTGTATGTATGTGTGTATATATATATATTTGACAGAATACTTACAAAAGGCAAGTGTAGTGTCTATGTATGTGGGGAGCTGTGATTAAGTGGAAGACCATATGTTTTCTTTACTTGTTGTGTAGGCAAAACAAACAAACAAATCACATACACATACAAAACTTGCTTTTTTGCCACCCACTTATGTATTCTTGCCTGGGTAACCTCATGGACAGAGAGGGTTCACAAAGAGACATGGCTGAGTGACTGAGAATATATATGTATATATATGTGTACACATATACACATATATATATTAAAACATAAGATGGAAATTATTTTCCCAAAAGATTATAACATGGAAATTATGTAGTAAATTAAATATAGCTATATCATGCCCAAAACTTTAATTTTATATGCATACTTGGTGTGGTATACTGAAATGACTAGATGTTTGTTTAGCCTACAGATCATACTGAATATTTAACCCAGCCAGCAAAAGGAGACAGATGGTCTTTTTTTCAAGGATCTTATATTGTAGTGGAAGATACAAACATTTAAAAAGAGAAACAACTCTACTTGTTGCAATGATGCATGTGATAGAAGAAAGGTATCTGGAATGGAAGAGAGGTGCCTGGAGTCAGAGCATGTAGTAGAGGATTGTCAGGCTTCAGGCAAGAATATCGGAGTGGGTTGCCATTTCCTTCTCCAGAAAATCTCCTAGACCAGGGTTCAAACTTGGTCTCCTGCAGACTGTGTCCTCCATTGCAGGAAGATTCTTTACTAATTGAGCTACCAAATGAAGCTCCATAGGAGATTGGGGAATGGCAAATTGGGGTGAGTACAGACATCTGGATAAAGAGGGCAATGGGTTGGATAGAAAGTATTCAGACTGAATACAAAAGATGTTTTAAAGACCTAAAGCTAAAATAATGTAACATGACTATGAATAATAGAAGGCTCAAATGACTTTTTATGTGATAACAAGGAGTGATATAAGAAGACTGGCTAAAGGGCATTTCAGTCAGAAGAAACTGTCTGAGTTTATAACCAGGTCCTGTAGCAAATAGTATTATGGCAAGAAATAGAACTAAAATCTATTATTTAAGATGGAGAAGAAAGAGAACAAGAATGAGGTCAAGAAGGCTGGCAGCAAGTGAGGCTAGAGAGGTTAGGGCCATGTCAGATAGGACATTATAAATCATCCTAGGGAGGGTCCCCCTACTTTTATTTTAAGAATAGCCAGATTCTGTAAAGTAATTACCCTTCAATTAAAAAAAGAAATTAATTACAAAACAAACATAGTAAAAAAAACAATAAAGAATTACAAAAACATAGAAAAATGGCTGAGTGACTGAGAATATATATGTATATATATGTGTACATAAAATATATTAAAACATAAGATGGAAATTATTTTCCCAAAAGATTATAACATGGAAATTATGTAGTAAATTAAATATAGCTATATCATGCCCAAAACTTTAATTTTATATGCATACTTGGTGTGGTATACTGAAATGACTAGATGTTTGTTTAGCCTACAGATCATACTGAATATTTAACCCAGCCAGCAAAAGGAGACAGATGGTCTTTTTTTCAAGGATCTTATATTGTAGTGGAAGATACAAACATTTAAAAAGAGAAACAACTCTACTTGTTGCAATGATGCATGTGATAGAAGAAAGGTATCTGGAATGGAAGAGAGGTGCCTGGAGTCAGAGCATGTAGTAGAGGATTGTCAGGCTTCAGGCAAGAATATCGGAGTGGGTTGCCATTTCCTTCTCCAGAAAATCTCCTAGACCAGGGTTCAAACTTGGTCTCCTGCAGACTGTGTCCTCCATTGCAGGAAGATTCTTTACTAATTGAGCTACCAAATGAAGCTCCATAGGAGATTGGGGAATGGCAAATTGGGGTGAGTACAGACATCTGGATAAAGAGGGCAATGGGTTGGATAGAAAGTATTCAGACTGAATACAAAAGATGTTTTAAAGACCTAAAGCTAAAATAATGTAACATGACTATGAATAATAGAAGGCTCAAATGACTTTTTATGTGATAACAAGGAGTGATATAAGAAGACTGGCTAAAGGGCATTTCAGTCAGAAGAAACTGTCTGAGTTTATAACCAGGTCCTGTAGCAAATAGTATTATGGCAAGAAATAGAACTAAAATCTATTATTTAAGATGGAGAAGAAAGAGAACAAGAATGAGGTCAAGAAGGCTGGCAGCAAGTGAGGCTAGAGAGGTTAGGGCCATGTCAGATAGGACATTATAAATCATCCTAGGGAGGGTCCCCCTACTTTTATTTTAAGAATAGCCAGATTCTGTAAAGTAATTACCCTTCAATTAAAAAAAGAAATTAATTACAAAACAAACATAGTAAAAAAAAACAATAAAGAATAGCAAGAATACCAGAGTGGTTTTAAACAAAGCATGGAGGTGGCAGGAGTGGGAAATGAAGGGTGTGATACACTCACAGTACACGTCACATTCTGCATGATTGAATGAAGGGAAAGAAAATTTATACAGTTTCTTTTGTATATAATCTCCTATGATATTTAACTAATCCTTAAGATGTCAAATCATTTCCAGAAATATTTAATGGGTGTGCACTCTTCACAAGAAAGTATTAGGTGAGTTTTTATAAGTCCTTCACAAACTGTTTTCAGATGTTTCTTCTAGGATAGTTTTGTTGAGAACCATCATTGTTTTACCACATGCCCCACTGACCCTCCTGGTTCTGTTGAATATTTGTAAGTATTTGTAAATGTCATTTAATTAATAAGCTTTCCTCTTTAAGTAAAACACCAAAAGTGTAGTTGTCTCTTGACAAACATGAGTTTGAACTACATTGGTCTATTTGTACATGGAATTTTTCAGTAGTGAATACTGATCTGATCTGATCTGATTCAGTAATGATACAAGATCTGTGGTTGGTTGAATCCAAATATACAGAGGAATCACATGAATAGAGTGCTGATTATAAATTATATGCAGATTTCCAACTGTGCCGGGGGTTGCATACCAATACCTGAGATGTTCAAGGGTCAACTGTGTATCCATATGAAGTCTTTTAAAAAACTTTTATCTCATTGTTTATTTTTATTTTTTTTTGTTTTTTTAAATTTTTACAATGTTCTGCTGATTTCTGCCCTACAGCAAACTAAATCAGCATAACTATACATATATCTCTATGCTTTTTTCTGTTTCCAAGAGAACTTATTATATAAGAATATAATGCAGTTTGGAGTAAATGTCCATCTCTCCCTTGAGCAATTAGCACGTGCTAAGTAATAGCCTACATAACTTACAAAACCTATTTCTCC
The DNA here is from genome assembly GCA_022376925.1 of Tragulus kanchil. Taxonomy (NCBI): domain Eukaryota; kingdom Metazoa; phylum Chordata; class Mammalia; order Artiodactyla; family Tragulidae; genus Tragulus; species Tragulus kanchil. Next base: position 233,971,233 of record JAIOJX010000004.1, on the reverse strand, counting down.
TTTTAATAACTTTGAAAATCTTTTGGGATAAATTACAATTATGACTTCATATTAGAGGAAGTTAGACAATCTTGTTCAGAGAAGATAAATAACTTACTGCTTTCCAAGATGATATAATTATTAAGTATAAAACTAGTAATTGACCTGAGAATCTCTGATTTACATTTTGTGCTCTTAATTTGTTTCAACTATTGGATAAGAACCAGGAAAAGTAAAAATGTAGATCACATCTAAGTCTACTTTATCATTTCCTATGGAAACACAAACCTATAAAAATCATTTGTGAGTCAGATATTTCCATCAGGAAATTGGCACTTTGTAGACTTTGGAATTGTCAGCTTTTTGAAATAGTAGATGTCATGCTATTAGGGCATGGCCATTCCTGTTTTAAATACCAGTTTAAAAGGTCCTAATAAGCCACATTGCAATCAGGGAGGTATAAGTTGAAAGATTTAGATTAAGTATTAGGTGAGTTTTTATAAGTCCTTCACAAACTGTTTTCAGATGTTTCTTCTAGGATAGTTTTGTTGAGAACCATCATTGTTTTACCACATGCCCCACTGACCCTCCTGGTTCTGTTGAATATTTGTAAGTATTTGTAAATGTCATTTAATTAATAAGCTTTCCTCTTTAAGTAAAACACCAAAAGTGTAGTTGTCTCTTGACAAACATGAGTTTGAACTACATTGGTCTATTTGTACATGGAATTTTTCAGTAGTGAATACTGATCTGATCTGATCTGATTCAGTAATGATACAAGATCTGTGGTTGGTTGAATCCAAATATACAGAGGAATCACATGAATAGAGTGCTGATTATAAATTATATGCAGATTTCCAACTGTGCCGGGGGTTGCATACCAATACCTGAGATGTTCAAGGGTCAACTGTGTATCCATATGAAGTCTTTTAAAAAACTTTTATCTCATTGTTTATTTTTATTTTTTTTTGTTTTTTTAAATTTTTACAATGTTCTGCTGATTTCTGCCCTACAGCAAACTAAATCAGCATAACTATACATATATCTCTATGCTTTTTTCTGTTTCCAAGAGAACTTATTATATAAGAATATAATGCAGTTTGGAGTAAATGTCCATCTCTCCCTTGAGCAATTAGCACGTGCTAAGTAATAGCCTACATAACTTACAAAACCTATTTCTCCTTTTAATAACTTTGAAAATCTTTTGGGATAAATTACAATTATGACTTCATATTAGAGGAAGTTAGACAATCTTGTTCAGAGAAGATAAATAACTTACTGCTTTCCAAGATGATATAATTATTAAGTATAAAACTAGTAATTGACCTGAGAATCTCTGATTTACATTTTGTGCTCTTAATTTGTTTCAACTATTGGATAAGAACCAGGAAAAGTAAAAATGTAGATCACATCTAAGTCTACTTTATCATTTCCTATGGAAACACAAACCTATAAAAATCATTTGTGAGTCAGATATTTCCATCAGGAAATTGGCACTTTGTAGACTTTGGAATTGTCAGCTTTTTGAAATAGTAGATGTCATGCTATTAGGGCATGGCCATTCCTGTTTTAAATACCAGTTTAAAAGGTCCTAATAAGCCACATTGCAATCAGGGAGGTATAAGTTGAAAGATTTAGAACAAAGATGGGATTTTAAGATACAGGGACATTCAGAGTCTCACTGGAAGGCCAGGTGGAATGGCAGCAAGAGGTGAACTAATAAAATATTAAATAGGAGCCAACTCTCAAGAGTAGATCCCTTCTCACAAGGATAGTCTCTTTCTCTTTTCATGTGTCTTTACTTACCATCCCCTTCCCTACACATAAATTTATGAGATTCTCAATATAAAGTTCAATTTTATATTCAACTCATCCTCCCACTACTTTAAAAAAACTCTTTAGAGTAGTTTTAAGTTTGCAACAAAACTAAGAAGGTATAGATTTCCCATATACAGTCTCCCCAATACCAACATCAATCACCAAAATGGTACATTTAGTGGCTATCATCAACAATCTACCAACAGTAAATGCTGGAGAGGGTGTGGAGAGAGGGGAATCCTCCTACACTTTTGGTGGAAATGTCAATTGGTGCAGCCACTATGGAGAATAGTATGGAGGTTCCTTAAAAAGCTAAAAATAGACCTACCAGATGACCTTACTATCCTGTTTCTGGGCACATATCTGGAGAGAAACATGATCTGAAAGGATCCATCCTCCTCAGTGCTCATTGCAGCACTGTTTGCAATAGAAAAGACATGAAAGCAACCTAAATGTCCATAAGTAGAGGAATGGATAAGATGTGCCTGTGTGCTTATTCACTTCAGTTGTGTCCGACTCTCTCAGACCCTGTGGACTGGAGCCCACCAGGCTCTTCTGTCCATGGAATTCTCCAGGCAAGAATACTGGAGAGGGTTGCCATGCCCTCCTCCAGGGGATCTTCCCAAACCAGGAATCAAACCAGCGTCTCTTATGTCCCCCGCATTGGGAGTCAGATTCTTGACCACTAGTGCCACCTGGGAAGAGTATACAATGGAATTTTACTCAGCCATTAAACAGAATGAAATAATATCATTTGCAGCAGCATGGATGGACCTAGAGATTGTCATACTGAGTTAGGTAAGCTAGACAGAGAAAAAAAAAGTTCATATGATATCACATATATGCAGTATCTAAAAAAAAATGACACAAACGATGTTTGTTACAAAACAGATTCACAGACTTTAGAATGAACATCTATGAAAGAAGGGTGGGATGAAAGGATATTTAGAGATGGGACTGACAAGCTTACACTGCTATATTTAAAACAGATAAGCAATAAGGACTGACTGTATAGCACAGGAATCTCTACTCAGTATCATGTAAAAACCTAAAGGAGAAAAGAATTTGAAAACTAATAGATACATGTAATTAATCCATATAAAACTAAATCCTTTTGTTACACCCATGAAGTTATCACAACATTGTTAATCAACTTTACTCTAGTATAAAAAAAAAGTTTTTAAAATGCTTTTTTATAAGCCAAGGATGAACTTCCATTGTGGAGAAGGGCACAGCAACTCACTCCAATATTCTTGCCTAGATAATCCCATGGACAGAGGAGCCTGATAGGCTATAGTTCACGGGGTCACTAAGAGTCAGGCACAACTGAAGCAACTTCATAGGCATGAACAGACCTCCACTGACACAGCATAATCAGTCAAAGTTCAATATTTGTCCTATGGTTCATTCTTGTTATATATTCTATGGGTTTCAACAAATGCATAAATGACATGAATTCATCATTATACTATCATACTGAGTATCTTCACTGCCTTAAAATCGTCTGTATTCTATTTATCTCTCCCTCTCTGTACTCAATACCAAATATCAAAACCAGGAGAAGACTATAAATTTCTCTCAAAACACTGCTTTTGCTGCATCCCACAAATCTTGACAAGTTGTATTTGCATTTTTATTTGGTTCAAAATATTGTATTTTTTGAGATTTCCTCCTTAACCTAGGTATTTTTCAATTGTGTGCTGTTTAATCTCCATGTATTTGGGGATTTTCAGCTATCTTTCTACTATTGATATCTAGTTTAATTTCACCGTGTTCTGAGAGCAAACATTGTATATTTTCTATATGTTTTTTTTTTAATTTGTAAGATATGCTTTATGGTCCAGAATGTGATCTGTCTTGGTGACTGTTCTGTGTGAGGTTGAGAAGAAATGCATTCAGCTATTGTTAGATGAAGTAGTCTGTTGGTACCAATTATATCCAGTTGATTGATGATGCTTTTGAGTTCAGCTATGTTCTTACTGATTTTCTGTATGTTGGATTCATTTCTGAGAGGGGTGTTGATGGTCCAAGCTATGATAGTAGATTCATCTATTTCTCCATGAAGATCTTACACTGCTATATTTAAAACAGATAAGCAATGACTGTATAGCACCTACAGTATCATGGAAAAACCTAAAGGAGAAAAGAATTTGAAAACTAATAGATACATGTAATTAATCCATATAAAACTAAATCCTTTTGTTACACCCATGAAGTTATCACAACATTGTTAATCAACTTTACTCTAGTATAAAAAAAAAGTTTTTAAAATGCTTTTTTATAAGCCAAGGATGAACTTCCATTGTGGAGAAGGGCACAGCAACTCACTCCAATATTCTTGCCTAGATAATCCCATGGACAGAGGAGCCTGATAGGCTATAGTTCACGGGGTCACTAAGAGTCAGGCACAACTGAAGCAACTTCATAGGCATGAACAGACCTCCACTGACACAGCATAATCAGTCAAAGTTCAATATTTGTCCTATGGTTCATTCTTGTTATATATTCTATGGGTTTCAACAAATGCATAAATGACATGAATTCATCATTATACTATCATACTGAGTATCTTCACTGCCTTAAAATCGTCTGTATTCTATTTATCTCTCCCTCTCTGTACTCAATACCAAATATCAAAACCAGGAGAAGACTATAAATTTCTCTCAAAACACTGCTTTTGCTGCATCCCACAAATCTTGACAAGTTGTATTTGCATTTTTATTTGGTTCAAAATATTGTATTTTTTGAGATTTCCTCCTTAACCTAGGTATTTTTCAATTGTGTGCTGTTTAATCTCCATGTATTTGGGGATTTTCAGCTATCTTTCTACTATTGATATCTAGTTTAATTTCACCGTGTTCTGAGAGCAAACATTGTATATTTTCTATATGTTTTTTTTTTAATTTGTAAGATATGCTTTATGGTCCAGAATGTGATCTGTCTTGGTGACTGTTCTGTGTGAGGTTGAGAAGAAATGCATTCAGCTATTGTTAGATGAAGTAGTCTGTTGGTACCAATTATATCCAGTTGATTGATGATGCTTTTGAGTTCAGCTATGTTCTTACTGATTTTCTGTATGTTGGATTCATTTCTGAGAGGGGTGTTGATGGTCCAAGCTATGATAGTAGATTCATCTATTTCTCCATGAAGATCTTTTGATTTTTAGCTCATCCATTTGGATACTCTCATACTAAGCACATGTCATCAAGGACTGTTATATCTTATTGGACAATTCTCCCTTTAGTATTGCACAATGCCTTTGTTTACCCCTGATAATTTTCCTTACTTTAAAATCTACTCTCTCTGAAATAATAAACTAACCTCATTTCTCTCAGTTCTCATTAGTATGGTATGGCTTTCTCTACCCCTAAAATATATATGTGTCTTTATTTTTAAAGTGCATTTTCTGTAGACAACATATAGTTACATTTTGTCTTTTAATCTACTGTGATAATCTTTTTTAATTGGTACACATTCAAAGTGATTATTCATGTATCAATAATAGGATTAATCTACCATATTTGTTGCTGTTTTGCCTGTGTTGTCCTTGTTCTGTTTCTGTTTTTATCTCCTACTTTTTTCTGTCTTTTGTGGTTAACTGAGCATTTTATAGTTCAATTTTCTCTTTTTAGCATATTAGTTGCTTTTTAATTCTTTTTAGTCATTTCGCTTACAATATATAAGTACAATTCAAGTCCACTTTCAAATAACATTATAGCACTTCATAGATAGTATAAGAGCTTTATAATAAGAAAATAATCTTGAAACCTTCCTCTCATCATTTGTATTCTTCCTGTCATTCATTTCACTTATGTGTGGGGATATACATTTAGAGGCTTCCCAGGTAAAGTAGGAAAGAATCCTCCTGCCAATGCAGAAGATACAGAGAAATGGGTTCGATCCCTGGCTGAGGAAGATCCCCTGGAGTAGAAAATGGCTACCCACTCCAGTATTCTTGCCTGTAAAATTCCATGGACAGGGGAACCTGGAAGGCTGCAGTCCATGTGGTCACAAACAAGTCAGACATGACTGAGTGACTGAGCACACACATGTACATTTCCTAACTATACATTTGTCACATATATTATATATAAGCATATATAATCAGATACATTGTTATTTTGAAAAAGCTGTTATAATAAATAATAAGACAAAAGTTTTATTGTATCTTCAGTTATTCCTTTCCCAGTGCTTTCCTTTCTTTATGTAGATCTGAGTTTATGATCTATATGATTTATCTTCTCTCTGAAGAATTACTTTTAACATGTCTTGCAAGAGAAGTCTACTGGCAACAACTTCCCTTAATTTTTACTTTTCTGAGCGTGTCTTTATTTCTCCTTCACTTTTGAAGGATAATTGCACAGAGCATAGAATTCAAGGTTGTTGGGCTTTTTTTTTTTATTGTTTTCCTCTCTGCATTTTAAATATTTCACTCTATTCTCTTGTTGCTCTCATGGCTTCTGAGGAGAAATCAGATGCAACTCATATCTTTGTTCCTTTACAGGTAAGTTTCCCTACAACTTCTTACAGGAACTATTCTTTATTTTTTATTTTCTATAGTTAGAAAATGATGCCCAGCTGTTGGCTTTTTGGGAGGGCATTCATCTTGGTTGCTGTTCTCTGAGCTTTCTGGGCCTGTGGTTTGGCATGTGACATTAATTTGGGGAAAGTCTATTATTATTGCATCAAATATTTCTTCTGTTTCTTTCTTCTTCTGACATTCCTATTATGCTTATGCTATATTAGGCATATACTTGTATAGTTGTCCCACAGTTCTTAGATATTCTATTGCTTTTTTTCCACCATTATTTCCTGTTTGCTTTGTCTTTTTGGAGGTTTCTACTGAGATAGCCTCAAGTTGAGAGATGCTTTCCTCAGTCACATCCAGTAACTAATAAATCCATCAAAGACATTATTTCTGTTACAATACTTTTTGTTTCTTTTTGGTTCTTTCTTAGAGTTATCAAGTCTCTGCTAGCATTTCCACCTCTTCTTGCATATTGTCTATGTATTCATTAGACACCATGATTTTATTAATCATAGTTGTTTTAAATTTCTAGTTTGATAATACCAATATCCATGCTATATCTGAGTCTGATTTTTTTTTTTTTTAAGATTTATTTATTTATTTATTTTGGGCGGGGGTCGGGTTGGGGAGGGAGGGGAGTGGGCGGGCCACTTCTATTGGTCTTTCATTTCTCTGTTTTCATCCGTCTTTGTTCTTTGGCTCTTGTGGGCCTCCCATCGCGGTGGCGTCTATTGTCGCAGAGTGCCGGCTCTAGGCGCATGCGCTCCAGAGCTCCGGCTCACTGATTGGACACATCAGTCCAGCCGCTCCAGGGCACGTGAGATCTTTCCAGGCCAGGGCTCGAACCGGCACCCCTTGCACTGCAAGGCGGTGTCCTTACCCAGTGGACCACCAGGGGAAGCCCTCTGAGTCTGATTTTAATGCTTACTCTGCCTCTTCAAACTGTGTGTTTTTTAAATTTTATTTATTTATTATTTACCTTTTAGTATGCCTTGTAATTTTTTTTAAAAGCTAGACATATTATTAATATGCCTGGTAAAAAGAATAACTATAAATAATTCTGTAGTAATGTGACTGGTATGTGGGCAAACAGATTATTCTATAACCTTATGATTAAATCTGTGCCTCTTGACTGGGACCTTCACATGTGTTTCTCACTCCTGCCCCACTCCCACCCCCTATCAGTGGGATGGTAGCTGTTTTTGGGGAGCTTTCTGGGCCTGTGGTTTGGCATGTGACATTAATTTGGGGAAAGTCTATTATTATTGCATCAAATATTTCTTCTGTTTCTTTCTTCTTCTGACATTCCTATTATGCTTATGCTATATTAGGCATATACTTGTATAGTTGTCCCACAGTTCTTAGATATTCTATTGCTTTTTTTCCACCATTATTTCCTGTTTGCTTTGTCTTTTTGGAGGTTTCTACTGAGATAGCCTCAAGTTGAGAGATGCTTTCCTCAGTCACATCCAGTAACTAATAAATCCATCAAAGACATTATTTCTGTTACAATACTTTTTGTTTCTTTTTGGTTCTTTCTTAGAGTTATCAAGTCTCTGCTAGCATTTCCACCTCTTCTTGCATATTGTCTATGTATTCATTAGACACCATGATTTTATTAATCATAGTTGTTTTAAATTTCTAGTTTGATAATACCAATATCCATGCTATATCTGAGTCTGATTTTTTTTTTTTTTAAGATTTATTTATTTATTTATTTTGGGCGGGGGTCGGGTTGGGGAGGGAGGGGAGTGGGCGGGCCACTTCTATTGGTCTTTCATTTCTCTGTTTTCATCCGTCTTTGTTCTTTGGCTCTTGTGGGCCTCCCATCGCGGTGGCGTCTATTGTCGCAGAGTGCCGGCTCTAGGCGCATGCGCTCCAGAGCTCCGGCTCACTGATTGGACACATCAGTCCAGCCGCTCCAGGGCACGTGAGATCTTTCCAGGCCAGGGCTCGAACCGGCACCCCTTGCACTGCAAGGCGGTGTCCTTACCCAGTGGACCACCAGGGGAAGCCCTCTGAGTCTGATTTTAATGCTTACTCTGCCTCTTCAAACTGTGTGTTTTTTAAATTTTATTTATTTATTATTTACCTTTTAGTATGCCTTGTAATTTTTTTTAAAAGCTAGACATATTATTAATATGCCTGGTAAAAAGAATAACTATAAATAATTCTGTAGTAATGTGACTGGTATGTGGGCAAACAGATTATTCTATAACCTTATGATTAAATCTGTGCCTCTTGACTGGGACCTTCACATGTGTTTCTCACTCCTGCCCCACTCCCACCCCCTATCAGTGGGATGGTATGGCTGAAGGAGCTTGTTGGTGGTGTTCAGTCACTAAGTCATATCTGACTCTCTGTGTAACTGCAGCATGCTAGACTTCCCTGTCCTTCAGTATCTCCCAAAGTTTGCTCAAACTCATGTCCATTGAGTTGGATATGACATCCAACCATCTCATCCTCTGTCATCCCCTTCTCCTCCTACTCTCGGTCTTTCCCAGAATCAGAGTCTTTTCCAGTGAGTCATCTCTTCGCATCAGGTGGCCAAAGTATTGGAGATTCAGCTTCAACATCAGTCCTTCCAATGAATATTTAGGGTTGATTTCCTAATTGACCTGGGGAAAGGTATTTCCCTTCTCCCAGTTCATTTAGGCTCTGATAAAGCCACTGTAAGCTAGCCTCTGGTGTAACAATTTTCTCTAGAAACCTGATGCTAAGTAGAATGGAATGTTCTGATTTGTTTCTGCGTGGTTCCTTTTCTCTTTTCCCCTGCCAGAAATACAATCTTTTTGTTTGTTTATTTCTGACATTCACTGTTAGAACCCGTGAACAATCCAGGAAGTTAAAATCACCAGAGTGTGTCCTCCTCCCAGCATCAGTGACCGAGTCCCGCTGTGGTTTTTGTCTCTATGACTTGTCGATGCTGGGTCTCTGGCGAGTTCTCAGTTAGAGTTCAGGTTTTTCTACCCTGATACTGGTTCCTGTGGTTGTGTCAGCTTGTGGATTTCTGCTCCAGTAAGTTGTGCGTCTCTGTATCTGCCTCAGTATCTAAGAAGAGTTGCTCATTTTTTTGGTTTGTTTGACTTTTCACTTGTTAGAATGAAGTGTCTACTTTCACGGCTCTTACAGGCTGATCTAGAAACCGGAAGTTCTCTCATTAATTTTTAGGAACCTGAATGCAGTCATTTTCCTTTGATGTTTCCTACCATTCCAGTACATTTAAAACTTAAGATCTGTATTACTGATTAGTAGACGAGGAGAAGGAAGAGGAAGTTCCCTTCCTTTAAATAACTTTTAGCTTTCCTTACCTTTTAAGGGCCTTCTTTTCCATTGATATCTTTAGTTGTATATTACTTTGCTCTAATTTGTACTTAAGCTCTCTTAGAAAAATACACCTACCTTCGATATACTAAAACAAGTCAAATATGCCTTTGATTTTTTTCTCTGTAGTTATTTTTATTAAAATATCCATGCTGGAGGTTGCTGGCTTTCTTGTCTAATTCGTATGTGGCTTGTCTAAACCTTATACCTAGCTGTCATCCTAAAATTGCTTTTCATCACCATCAACTGGAAAATTCTCATGACCTCTCTCAAAAGTTAGATCACCTATTTCTATAACTCACATTTTTCTCTTTCTTGCTTTACCCATTGCTCTGATGGAGCATTTTCTACAGTATCTTCCTAAGGAAGGATGTGGTAGGTCATATTTTTATGAGTTTGTGTGTCTGAAGATGTCCTGATTTATTGCCTCAGACTCAATTAGTAACGTTGAGCAGTGTAAATTTCTGTATTGAAAAGCATTTAGCAAGAATCTACAGTTCCATTGTTTCCTTTCTCAGTTTACTCTAGAGAAATCTGATTCCTAAAGATTTTGATGTGACTAGTTTTTTTTCTTTCTTCTGACTTGGAAGATCTCTTTATACCCAGTGATTTTAAATTTCATGACAGTGTGTTTTGTTGTGTATCTTTTTCATTCATTTTGTTGGGAACCATGAGTGAGTAAGTGAGAGAATGAGTGAGTATCATTCAGTTATATGTGACTCTTTTGACCCCATGGACTGCAGCCCTCCTGGCTCCTCTGTCCATGGACTTCTCCAGGTAAGAAAACGGGAGTGGGTTGCCATTTCCTTCTCCGGGGACTCTTCCTGACCCAGGGATTGAACCTTGCTCTCCTGAATTTTGGGCAGATTCTTTACCATCTGAGCCACCAGGGAAGCCCCTGGAGCCTCATAGGTCCTTCTAGTATAGAAATATGTGTTCTTCCAGGACTTTCACTCTTTTGACTGGATAAAGTAGGAAAAAAAAAATGACTCTGTCTCATTTTCAGAAAAAATAATCATTATGAAGAGGCTTGGGGTATCCAGGGGATTTTTGTCCAAACTCCCTAAATAGATAGTTTTGATCTTCTACTAGTCACAGCCACCTTACCCTCATACTTAGAGATTCTCATGCTAATAGTTTGGATGGGACCTGTCTTTGTTTGGGCTGTGATAACAAAATACCATGAACTAGGCAGCTTATAAACAACAGAAATGTATATTTCACATTTCTGGAGGTGAGGAAGGCCAAGATCAAGGCACTAGGAGATTCAGCACCTTGTGAGAGCAAGCTTCCTGGTCCTCCGATGACCTCATATGGCAGAAAGGACTAGGTAGCTCTCTGGGGTCTTTCTTATTATTAGGGCACTAGTTCAAATCACGAGGCTCTACCCTCATAGCTTAATCACCCCAAAAGCACTACCTCCTAATACCACCACATTGGGCATTAGGTTTCAAGGTATGATTTTTAAGGGGAGGGGGAAGCACAAATATTCAGTTCATTGAAGGGCCATACATTTGTTATTTCCCAATTGAGATCCAAATAAGCAGTTTTGATTGAAAAAATGTTAACTTGTAGTGTATAAGAGCCCTTTTGAAAGTCTTTACACTAACTTCTGTTGACACTTGTTGCAGAAAGCAAAAGAACAAATTTAGATACTCCATGTAAAATGTTTAGCAATGCTTAATGTAAAATGTTTAGCAAAGTGTCTAGCACAAAAAACACTCAAAACAGTGATGGTGATGATACTTTTTTTCTTTTACAATAATCCTAATCCTCTTTGTGGTAATGTGGATTCCTCTGAATGATTTTAAAAGTCTCTACCACAAAGTTATTGCAAGATAAAATACTGTACAATGAGTAGTCATCTGTTTTTCATTGTCTTTCATGTGTAAACATCCATTCCATATGTATGAAGCAGTGTTTTGAGCACAGTGGGTTCTACATGAATAACCTCTTTGTCTTACCAAACATAAACTGGTTGTATTCGAATGTTCCTCATCAAGATCTGAATTCAATTCTGTTTCTGTTATTTTAATGGTGCTCCATATTTGTTAAGAGGTAGTAGACTTTGATTTGATCTAATTTGGGTAACATGGGAGAAAGGGCTAGGAAACTGAGATAGAAGGGAAAAAGCCACAAATGAAGTGGTAGAATTTCATATCAGGAAGAAAACAAAATACACTTATAAGAAAGCAAGTGAAGTATCCTTAATTAAGGAGTAGTCTGCAAGCAGAACAGTTATTCCATGAACCTAGTAAAAAAAACAACTCCTTTTGCTTACTGATTTTTAGGTCCTTCATAGAGATTCATCATGATGCTCAAGAGAAATCTAGAAAAATAGAGAATATAGTCAGTAGAATATCTTCAATAATGAGTTAGTATTTTGAGTTTGCATTTAAAAAGTGTTTTGAATTACAAAAACAGCATGGGCTTCTTATTTTCATGTCTGAGAATTCACATTTCTTTAACATACAAAAGGGGAAACTTTCTTTTATTTAGTCATTTTCTTCTCCAGAGTAAAATTTACTTACACATAAATATAGTTAAACATCTTGGGAATATTTATTCTCAGAAGAGAAGGTGATATGGCCTAATAACTAAGTATTTTCAAAAATTTATCTACCCAGGAAACAGAAATAAAGATAATGTACTAAAGCTGCCAAATGATAGATTTAAGGTAAACATGAAAAAAATGACAGTGAGGATGACTATAAAAAAAGGAAGACAATCAAGGTCAATAAATAGTCTTATCAGGTTTGGTTATTCCTAGAATTTAGTAAATGAAAAATGTAATCTGTAGGTATCTCTTATACTGTACCACATTGAGTTATCATTTATTAACAATGCTATTTTGAACGTTGTTTGCATTTTTAAAAAGCAATATAGAATCTTTATGAGGCAAAATAAAGCCATTTGTTACAAATAGATTTAACCTCTGAAATATGGTGGGGATGAAACATTTGGGCATTGTGTTAGCAAAAAGTCGTGTTTTAAAGTGACAGGTTTTAAGATGATTTAAATAATTCCTACTGTTCAATTGGTTTTAACAAATACCCTTAACTACTTGGATTTCCTAAGTTGCTCAGTGGTAAAGAATCCACCTGCCAATGCAGGACACACAGGTTTGATCCCTGAGTCAGGAAGACCCCTGGGGGAGGGGGATCAACCCACTCCAATATTCTGTCTTGGGAATTCCAATGACAGAGAAGCCTGGTGGGTCACAGCGCTTGGGATTGCAAACAGTCGGACATGACTGAGCACACAGGCATGCTTAATCACTTAATTCTTCCTAAACTGGAACATTTCCTACTATAAAGAATTCACACAGGTAAGTTTTTTATATGCTAAATAATAATAATAATGGTAACAACAAAAAGATGAAGTAGTATATTAAGAGTGTTCGTGACCACATAAACAAAGCAGTCATCTTATGGCTCAGTCAGCAATGGGCATTTTGTTGTTGGCTATAACGCAGAGTAATACTCTAATATTCCTAGCTACTCAGAGTAGCTAGTATTGCTCACAAGAGTTTAAAACCTGTTTAAATTGCTAAGTCCTGCCTATAAAATTACCACCCGCAGGGCATGTTCATTTCTTCTAAAGTTAGCATTAACCTAAACCTTATTAATATGGAGGTTGGGAAACATTGGAGGTTGGTTTCTCCAGTTTAATAAGCCTCCAGTACTGATTTGTTTTGATAATATAAATAATTAGTTTAACCACAAAATCGATGTAACAGAAATAATTGTCAGGCAATTAAATATTGCAATGATTTCAACTCTTGGGAAATATATAGTAGTATGTAAGGATAGTAATAAAATTAAGATATTCTTGGGATAAAGTACAAAAATATCTTTTACCTGATTTACCTGTAGATGAAAATGTAATCTGTAGGTATCTCTTATACTGTACCACATTGAGTTATCATTTATTAACAATGCTATTTTGAACGTTGTTTGCATTTTTAAAAGCAATATAGAATCTTTATGAGGCAAAATAAAGCCATTTGTTACAAATAGATTTAACCTCTGAAATATGGTGGGGATGAAACATTTGGGCATTGTGTTAGCAAAAAGTCGTGTTTTAAAGTGACAGGTTTTAAGATGATTTAAATAATTCCTACTGTTCAATTGGTTTTAACAAATACCCTTAACTACTTGGATTTCCTAAGTTGCTCAGTGGTAAAGAATCCACCTGCCAATGCAGGACACACAGGTTTGATCCCTGAGTCAGGAAGACCCCTGGGGGAGGGGGATCAACCCACTCCAATATTCTGTCTTGGGAATTCCAATGACAGAGAAGCCTGGTGGGTCACAGCGCTTGGGATTGCAAACAGTCGGACATGACTGAGCACACAGGCATGCTTAATCACTTAATTCTTCCTAAACTGGAACATTTCCTACTATAAAGAATTCACACAGGTAAGTTTTTTATATGCTAAATAATAATAATAATGGTAACAACAAAAAGATGAAGTAGTATATTAAGAGTGTTCGTGACCACATAAACAAAGCAGTCATCTTATGGCTCAGTCAGCAATGGGCATTTTGTTGTTGGCTATAACGCAGAGTAATACTCTAATATTCCTAGCTACTCAGAGTAGCTAGTATTGCTCACAAGAGTTTAAAACCTGTTTAAATTGCTAAGTCCTGCCTATAAAATTACCACCCGCAGGGCATGTTCATTTCTTCTAAAGTTAGCATTAACCTAAACCTTATTAATATGGAGGTTGGGAAACATTGGAGGTTGGTTTCTCCAGTTTAATAAGCCTCCAGTACTGATTTGTTTTGATAATATAAATAATTAGTTTAACCACAAAATCGATGTAACAGAAATAATTGTCAGGCAATTAAATATTGCAATGATTTCAACTCTTGGGAAATATATAGTAGTATGTAAGGATAGTAATAAAATTAAGATATTCTTGGGATAAAGTACAAAAATATCTTTTACCTGATTTACCAAAAATGATTTTATAGATGCCATGTTCTTCACATTAAAAAACACTCACTAATACAAATTTGCTAGATTAATTCCTGTGGGATTTTTTTCCCTTTATATTAAAGCTTAACGTGGTTGTTAATGTTAAAATAATTGTCTGTTCTCTGGGATTCACAACTGTTAGCAGGCCGTTTGGGGATTCCCTTGAAGCTCAGCTGGTAAAGAATCAGGCTGCAATGCAGGACACTCTGGTTTGATTCCTGGGTCAAGAAGTTCCACTGGGGAAAGGATAGGCAAGCCATTCCAGGATTCTTGGGCCTTCCTGGTGTCTGGGATGGTAAAGAATCTGCCTGTAATTCGGGAGGCCTGGATTCAATCCCTGGGTTGGAAAGATCGCTTAGAGAAGGGAAAGTCTACCCACCCCGGTATTCTTGCCTGGAGAATTCCATGATTTGCCAATTTTTTTTAGTTCTGGAAAGAAGTATATTTTACTTTTCTATGTATGCATAATAAATAGAATATTCAAAAAAGACACCTTGTGTTTTTGCGGAGCCTTTAACATTTTTATACTTAGGTTTTTTTTTCTTTTTTTTACATTATACAATCAGGTTGTATTTTTTACTAATACTGTTTTATGATAGTGGTAAAGAATTTTTATGTCTTATCATCAATGATCGCATTACACATTCACAATCTTAATTTTGGCTTTAACCCAGATGTATATAAAGACTGATGTTCAAGTATCATTAGACTTTCTAAAAGACATGCAGGAAATAAATCACTGAAAGGCCCTGATCTTTAATATCTCTGCTCGTCCTAAAGAAACGAAATAAACTCACTGTTAAAGATTACCAGCAGGGCATTTTCTTCTAAAGGTAGCATTAACCTAAACCTTATTAATATGGAGGTTGGGAAACATTGGAGGTTGGTTTCTCCAGTTTAATAAGCCTCCAGTACTGATTTGTTTTGATAATATAAATAATTAGTTTAACCACAAAATCGATGTAACAGAAATAATTGTCAGGCAATTAAATATTGCAATGATTTCAACTCTTGGGAAATATATAGTAGTATGTAAGGATAGTAATAAAATTAAGATATTCTTGGGATAAAGTACAAAAATATCTTTTACCTGATTTACCAAAAATGATTTTATAGATGCCATGTTCTTCACATTAAAAAACACTCACTAATACAAATTTGCTAGATTAATTCCTGTGGGATTTTTTTCCCTTTATATTAAAGCTTAACGTGGTTGTTAATGTTAAAATAATTGTCTGTTCTCTGGGATTCACAACTGTTAGCAGGCCGTTTGGGGATTCCCTTGAAGCTCAGCTGGTAAAGAATCAGGCTGCAATGCAGGACACTCTGGTTTGATTCCTGGGTCAAGAAGTTCCACTGGGGAAAGGATAGGCAAGCCATTCCAGGATTCTTGGGCCTTCCTGGTGTCTGGGATGGTAAAGAATCTGCCTGTAATTCGGGAGGCCTGGATTCAATCCCTGGGTTGGAAAGATCGCTTAGAGAAGGGAAAGTCTACCCACCCCGGTATTCTTGCCTGGAGAATTCCATGATTTGCCAATTTTTTTTAGTTCTGGAAAGAAGTATATTTTACTTTTCTATGTATGCATAATAAATAGAATATTCAAAAAAGACACCTTGTGTTTTTGCGGAGCCTTTAACATTTTTATACTTAGGTTTTTTTTTCTTTTTTTTACATTATACAATCAGGTTGTATTTTTTACTAATACTGTTTTATGATAGTGGTAAAGAATTTTTATGTCTTATCATCAATGATCGCATTACACATTCACAATCTTAATTTTGGCTTTAACCCAGATGTATATAAAGACTGATGTTCAAGTATCATTAGACTTTCTAAAAAGACATGCAGGAAATAAATCACTGAAAGGCCCTGATCTTTAATATCTCTGCTCGTCCTAAAGAAACACTGTAAAGATTTACTAAAAACTTCATAACTTCCACTGATTATTAATATTAGATGATTACTGCCCACTGTAAGGAAATACACTTTTTTCTGTTCTTATGTGTAAAGTACTGGACTACAGTAATATCACTGGATTCCACATATATCATTCTAAATTTTCTGAAACTTCTTTGAGTGTCCTATTAAAATTATTTGAAACTAAAATATAAATCTGTCCTAATGGAATACAATAAAATTTAGAATTGACTAAATATATAGGGTATATATTCATTCATTTTTGTTTGCTAGTTTTATTTTTAATTATATCTGCTACATTTTCTTCTCTCCTGTTCATTCTCCAAGCAATTAAATTATATTTAATTTTTCTATTTTGTACACAATTAAAATACTTATGCTTTCAGATTCAATAAGTGAACTCCCTTGAAATTTTACTGATATATTAACTAATATAATCTGGTGTAATACATAAGCACAGAAGTCTATATTCATAAAAATCTTACCTATGCTTTTTAATAAAACTTTTTACCAAGGAATTAACTTATTAATGAATTGTGTGAAGACTGTGGATGTTTGATCAAAGTGTTTTCAAAGCACTAGGAGTATTTCAAATTCTCAGTCTTCATAGTGTCTAATATATATGGCATAGAAGCACCCAGTCAACAGAAAACAAAATAAGACCCATTATAAACTGAGTTTATTCAAATCACCAGAGCATACATTTATCTTAAAAAGTTACTCAGGGGCTTCCCCTGGCGGTCCAGTGGGTAAGGACACCGCCTTGCAGTGCAAGGGGCGCCGGTTCAAGCCCTGGCCTGGGAAGATCCCACGTGCAGCGGAGCGGCTGGACCGATGTGTCTAATTACCGAGCCGGAGCTCTGGAGCGCATGCGCCCAGAGCCGGTGCTCTGCAACGACAGACGCCACCGCGATGGGAGGCCCACAGGAGCCAAAGAACAAAGACGGATGAAAATAGAGAAATGAAAGACCAATAGAAGTGGCCCGCCCACTCCCCTCCCTCCCCAACCCGACCCCCGCCCAAATAAATAAATAAATAAATCTTTAAAAAAAAAAAAAAAAGTTACTCAGGACTTCCCTGGCAGTCCAGTGGTTAGGGATCCACCTTCCAATGCTGATTATGTAGGTTTGATCTCTGGTCAGGAGGCTAAGATTCCACATGCTGCAGAGCAACCAAACTAGCATGCCATAACCTTAGAGCCTGCATGCCACCACTAATACCTAACTCAGCCAAAAATAAAATAAATAATTAAAAAAAATTTTCACTGGATGGTATACTTTCTATGTGCAAAAAGATATAATCTAATTTTGCTAGTTATCTATCTCTGCCATTAAATATTTAAACCATTAAAATTTATATAATGTATAAAATGGAGAGGCATATTTTATTTCATAAATGTTTCCTCTGTGGCATATCTTCTTACCAGTTACAATGTCTTAGTATTATCATTTGTCTACCAGAAATACAGTTGACATTCCCATTGTCCAAACTCATCTTTCTGATCTGTAATTCAATTTTATGTCACTTTGCATGGCAATGAATTTTTTATATATATACATTTATATCTAAACTCCCATGATTTTAGGCAGAAATAAATGAAATATCTTTCATATTGGCCTAAAGTACAGTCTGACCAATAGTTGTCTCATTCTTAGATTCTTGCACATGACTGATATAATTAAATTCTGAATAATACAGAAAAGGACAAGTTCAAAAAGAGACAACTGAGTGAATCAGTGCTATGAATCAAGTTAATTTGCAACATTATTTTCTAGTTGAAATTATATGGTAATCATATTTCTTCCTTAATTATTTTGAAGGTACTGAGACTTTTTTTTTTTTTAATTTTGGCCTCTTTTATTGGTTGTTTATTTATTTTCATCCATCTCCATTCCTTGGCTTGTGTGAGCCTCCCATTGTAGAGGCCTCTCTCCTTGCAGAGCACTGGCTCTGGGCTCATGCGCTCCGGAACGCAGGCTTGTAATTGGACACACCTGTCTAGCCATTCCGCGGCACATGGGATCTTCCTGGGCCAGGGATGGAACCGGTGCCTCTTGCACTGCAAGGTGGACTCTTTACTCACTAGACCACCAGCGAAGCCCTAGGCTTTTTATTTTAAATTACCCAAACACCTTTAAAATGAATACATTTCATCTTTTACATAACAACAATAATGCTAATTGCATCTTATATTTATGTAATAGTTTTTATTTACATAATATATTTGGTACATTGCCTCATTTAATACATATATCAACTTTTTTGTTTTAAGTAGCATTGTCATTTCATACTATGTTAGCATGATCTATGACCTAACCAGCCAAAAATAAAATAAATAATTAAAAAAAATTTTCACTGGATGGTATACTTTCTATGTGCAAAAAGATATAATCTAATTTTGCTAGTTATCTATCTCTGCCATTAAATATTTAAACCATTAAAATTTATATAATGTATAAAATGGAGAGGCATATTTTATTTCATAAATGTTTCCTCTGTGGCATATCTTCTTACCAGTTACAATGTCTTAGTATTATCATTTGTCTACCAGAAATACAGTTGACATTCCCATTGTCCAAACTCATCTTTCTGATCTGTAATTCAATTTTATGTCACTTTGCATGGCAATGAATTTTTTATATATATACATTTATATCTAAACTCCCATGATTTTAGGCAGAAATAAATGAAATATCTTTCATATTGGCCTAAAGTACAGTCTGACCAATAGTTGTCTCATTCTTAGATTCTTGCACATGACTGATATAATTAAATTCTGAATAATACAGAAAAGGACAAGTTCAAAAAGAGACAACTGAGTGAATCAGTGCTATGAATCAAGTTAATTTGCAACATTATTTTCTAGTTGAAATTATATGGTAATCATATTTCTTCCTTAATTATTTTGAAGGTACTGAGACTTTTTTTTTTTTTAATTTTGGCCTCTTTTATTGGTTGTTTATTTATTTTCATCCATCTCCATTCCTTGGCTTGTGTGAGCCTCCCATTGTAGAGGCCTCTCCTTGCAGAGCACGGGCTCTGGGCTCATGCGCTCCGGAACGCAGGCTTGTAATTGGACACACCTGTCTAGCCATTCCGCGGCACATGGGATCTTCCTGGGCCAGGGATGGAACCGGTGCCTCTTGCACTGCAAGGTGGACTCTTTACTCACTAGACCACCAGCGAAGCCCTAGGCTTTTTATTTTAAATTACCCAAACACCTTTAAAATGAATACATTTCATCTTTTACATAACAACAATAATGCTAATTGCATCTTATATTTATGTAATAGTTTTTATTTACATAATATATTTGGTACATTGCCTCATTTAATACATATATCAACTTTTTTGTTTTAAGTAGCATTGTCATTCTCATACTATGTATGAAGGCTATTAATTTTCCGAAGTTCTTACAGATAGTAGGTAATAGAACAAAGATTGGAGGTTGGGGTTTTTGAACTCCAATCTGAAACTCGTAACCTTATACCAATACTAGCTTGCTGCTAAGAAGAATCTGTTAATCAAACCGATGCTCATGAAAGTCAGGATTGGAAAGGAAAATTTGAATGTTTCACCTACAAAAATGTTTTTTCATATATTTTCGATTTTTAGAATTCTCATTGTGCCATACAATCAAAGTAGGTTTTCTCCCTGTGGAAACATGGAGAGATTATAACAACTGTTTGCCCTGAATTCATTATTCAGAAGGACATGAACCAACATAACTATAGCACACAAGGGCATCCTTGATGACCTTCCTTTCCCTAAAGGTGAGGGTGGATGCAGAGAATTTCTCTCACTCTGTCTCCAGGTGGGTATACTCTTTTCATGCTGAGCTGCACAGCTTTCAAAGGGCTTGCCCTGGAATATGACTGGGCTGGATTTAGAAGGAGCTGGTCATTGAATAGCTCTGGTAATGCTTGCATCTCACAGTTATGCGGCTGACAGCTCCTTTTGGTGGGGAAAGCTTGGATATATTTCAAGGTGATTGTAGTTTTGTCCCTCTGGCAGCAAGCTGCTGCAACCAGCTTAGCCTGTTATCCTCCTCTCCCACTGGATTTAAGCCTAGGGAGAAGTCTGGGCATTTGTCAAGATAGAGGGTAAGGGACAGATAATTATTCCCCATTTGTGCTCAAAGAGAGAAGCACTACATTATAAAGTAGTCTTCAGTTACTGAAATGGGCTAATCTACAATTCCAGTGACTTGTAAATTACTCTGTAAAAGTCAAAATTTAGCATTATTGCTAGTAAAGTTGTACTTTTAATATCTCATACTTTAAGCTTTATTGCACAAAACTTTGGGGATACTGTTTGACATTCAAAGAGTAATATGTATTTTCATTTCCAAATTTTTGTTAAATTTTATGGTAAACATGGCTACTGTGACCAGATTGATTAAAAGCTCCACTTTGCAATTGTCTACACTGTAATTTTTCTCAACTCTGTTAATCTCTTGGCTGCAGTTCTGTAAAATCTGTAAAATCAATGCAAAGTAATTTGTAAAGTAAATTTTAAATTCTAAAGGTTGTGATTATATTCATCTTTTCCTTTAATAGCCGCCGTGTGGAATACCGTTTATAAATACTACTCTTTACTAAATATATCTGGAAAATAAGATTCCCACAGATCCTCATTAATTACCTGTGTAAATTTGCCTTAGCATATTTGGAGGAAAGTATTTTTAGCTTCTACCCTCCAATAGCTGAACATTACTTACCCCTTTTCAGCAAAAATTATAGTCAGAGCAGAGCATTTCAATTTGCAGCTGACAGTTTAGGTTAAGATATGATTCCAGGTAACAGAAGCCAATGAGAGTACACCCCGTTGATGTTTGTGACATCATCTTCCAGCCGGGAGTGCATAGAAGCTCTGAGGTAGCGTTCAGTTTCAGCCCAGTGCCATTATGATGGATGTTTACATCTCTTCATTGAGAACCAATTATCTCGCTTTTGTGTGAGACCCAAGGATCACTCATGCTGCCAGGCTGCACAGAGCACTGTTGGATGTAGCCGACTGAATTGTTTTCACTGTCTCTGGTAAGAGCCTCTTCTGTTTTACCTTCTCTTTCAAGATAAGGGTACATACATGTAACGGGAAACAGTATGAGAAACTGGTGTCACGGTTGAAAAGGATTACTATTTGGTAAGCTTTTACTCGGAGCAATGTTTAACAGCATTAAAAGGAAGTGTGGATTTAGCAAAATGAATTTCAAAAGAGCATGCTAACGTTTACCTGAAAAACTAATTTGCAGTAGGAAATGAAAGGCAGGTAAATTCAGCTTTTCTTTAGATAAAGGAAAGTAACTTCTATTGTGAGATTGTCATTTTGAGTGTGTTTTTAAAACTATATGCATATGTAGACACACTGTTCCTTTTGAGTAGACAAAACTTTGGGGATACTGTTTGACATTCAAAGAGTAATATGTATTTTCATTTCCAAATTTTTGTTAAATTTTATGGTAAACATGGCTACTGTGACCAGATTGATTAAAAGCTCCACTTTGCAATTGTCTACACTGTAATTTTTCTCAACTCTGTTAATCTCTTGGCTGCAGTTCTGTAAAATCTGTAAAATCAATGCAAAGTAATTTGTAAAGTAAATTTTAAATTCTAAAGGTTGTGATTATATTCATCTTTTCCTTTAATAGCCGCCGTGTGGAATACCGTTTATAAATACTACTCTTTACTAAATATATCTGGAAAATAAGATTCCCACAGATCCTCATTAATTACCTGTGTAAATTTGCCTTAGCATATTTGGAGGAAAGTATTTTTAGCTTCTACCCTCCAATAGCTGAACATTACTTTCACTCCCCTTTTCAGCAAAAATTATAGTCAGAGCAGAGCATTTCAATTTGCAGCTGACAGTTTAGGGTTAAGATATGATTCCAGGTAACAGAAGCCAATGAGAGTACACCCCGTTGATGTTTGTGACATCATCTTCCAGCCGGGAGTGCATAGAAGCTCTGAGGTAGCGTTCAGTTTCAGCCCAGTGCCATTATGATGGATGTTTACATCTCTTCATTGAGAACCAATTATCTCGCTTTTGTGTGAGACCCAAGGATCACTCATGCTGCCAGGCTGCACAGAGCACTGTTGGATGTAGCCGACTGAATTGTTTTCACTGTCTCTGGTAAGAGCCTCTTCTGTTTTACCTTCTCTTTCAAGATAAGGGTACATACATGTAACGGGAAACAGTATGAGAAACTGGTGTCACGGTTGAAAAGGATTACTATTTGGTAAGCTTTTACTCGGAGCAATGTTTAACAGCATTAAAAGGAAGTGTGGATTTAGCAAAATGAATTTCAAAAGAGCATGCTAACGTTTACCTGAAAAACTAATTTGCAGTAGGAAATGAAAGGCAGGTAAATTCAGCTTTTCTTTAGATAAAGGAAAGTAACTTCTATTGTGAGATTGTCATTTTGAGTGTGTTTTTAAAACTATATGCATATGTAGACACACTGTTCCACTGCCTAATAATTTGCGGTTAGTAGCAAAGAGTAAAAGTAGTAATGATCAGTCAGGTAGTGTTGCTAAATTTAAAATGAGTAAAAGTTTCTAATTGTTAAATGATAGTTCTTTGGGAGAGTTTTTCAAAGTTCTATCTATATGGGAAAACAAAACTTACCAAGTAAGTAAAGGCTTTAGCTTTTAAAATGAAGTTGTAGTACTTTATATTCATATTTATTATTTTTAACCTAAGAAAATCATAATACCAAATAGTTTTTAAAGAATGGTGTATTTTTTCTGGAACTGAGAGAGAACAAAATCGTTTATTTCATTAAGTGCATTTGAATACATAACACAATTCTGTGTTTTATGTATCTAAAGAATATTTAAGCCCTGAAATTAAAGCTTTCAATCATCTAATCATTTATTAGTAGTGATATTTACACGTGAGGATCCTTACAGTATGGTAGCAAGACAAATATATTTACAACTGTTGGATTACTATGGCCATAGATTATTAAATCTAACAGGAATCCTGAAAAATCAGGTACAATTAAAGCTTTTAATTGACTGAGAGTTTTCACATGCTACTAAATGAAGAATTCAGAAACACTTTTAACTCCTCAAATATTGTCTGTTACAATAGAAAGCAGCAGACTATCGTTATCTCAAAGTTGAATGCAGATATTTATGACAGAAAGACACAGAAAGTATAAATAGCTGTTATTTACTAGAATATGTTTTCTTATTTTAATAGCGTCTCCACTTCGTCTAGGGTAATAAAACTTTTGAATAATACTTGTCCATCCATCAGACTGTGGATTTGTTTATGCTTTTCAGATTTATTTTTATTCTGCTTTAATATAGAGTACTCCAGCCTAAGCAAACCAGTAATTTGGATAATTAGAAATCAGGGTTCGGAGGTGCTCAGATTGAACTGAGACAGCAGGGTTTTGTCAGCTATGTTACACTTCTCTCGCTTCTGCCAGCCTGGTCCTGTTTGGCAGTGCTTGACATTACTGTTGTTCGATTTGTCTCCTTTAGTCAATTCAGGTCTGAACAAAACTGAGTTTATAGGAAGTGTCAGATGTGTGTTAATGGAATCTAAGCAACTGAGCTTGTTGTCTCAGAAAAGACAATATATAATAAACCAAGCCTCCAATGCTCACAAATACACATCTGGGGTTATTTTTTTATAGGGAGATTTATGTTGGCATACTCTGTAAATTTCAAAAAAAGAAGTCTAAAACTAGTAATCCAAAAGTTGTGTTAACGTGAACTTGAATCATAATGATCTACAGCTTCAAAATGATTTTTTTTTCCCCATTAAGTACTTAAAAGGGGAGTGGAATAACTCAGAGGTATTGACTCTGTCATTTCCACAGGTGATCAATCTTGACCAAGGGAAAGCATTTGTTTCCTAACACTTAATTCTCTAAAAACCTATTTATATCAACTTTCAACAGTGGAGACTCTTACTCAGCCAATTAACAGTCTACACATTTAAAATTGTATTTTCCGTTGTGTATAAAAGCTTTTCTCAGTAGTAGAGTCTCTAATGGACTGCTTCGGTAGTGATTACAATGTTAAAATTGTTTACCTCCTTGTTTTCCTTTGACCAACTTTGCACGATATGAATATACCTGATATGATACCTGGATGGTAGATTTCATTGACAGAAAGTTTTTGCTTTTAATTTTTTTACAAAGAGAGGACATCAAGGGGATCATAATAGTTTTCCATGCAACAAAATCCCTAGAAAGAATTCTTAGTGCAGGCCACAATAGGTGAAAGATGCATGATGTTACATGGCCCCCTATGTTTTTTGCCTCCTTTCCGATATTCATGTCTTTTATCTGAGTTAAGTTGCCATCATCTCTTGTCATTTTACTTCTACATATTATCTTAATCAGATTTTTGTAACTGATATAGCAAGTGAATGTTATGAAGTGACAGGTTTTACCAATCTTTAGAAGACATGGAAAAAATGCACAGTGCTAAGAAGATTCCTATTATCCCTTCTGAAGTTCTTTGCATTTCCCACAGACTGAGGTTGATAGATTGATTTCTTTTGAAAATTGTTCTTCTTATTATGTTATTACTTATTCCACAATAGCATTTTTCCCTCTTAGACACCATAATCTTCTCCAATAACTTAGTTTATGTAAGTACCTTCATTGGTGTCTTTAAATTATTGAATGGATGATACCCTTTAGTTTTCTACTTTCTCAGTTGAAATGCTGTGTGATGAATTTTTCACTTGCCTGAATAGTGTCAAATTCTGGACTTGCATGGCCAACTTTTTAGTGAAAATCATATTATAACCAGAGTGTCATCTTAATATAGGCTTAGATTACTATGTGAATTCATGGATATTTAGGTATATAGTTGTAATATGACAGCTTCAAAATGATTTTTTTTTCCCCATTAAGTACTTAAAAGGGGAGTGGAATAACTCAGAGGTATTGACTCTGTCATTTCCACAGGTGATCAATCTTGACCAAGGGAAAGCATTTGTTTCCTAACACTTAATTCTCTAAAAACCTATTTATATCAACTTTCAACAGTGGAGACTCTTACTCAGCCAATTAACAGTCTACACATTTAAAATTGTATTTTCCGTTGTGTATAAAAGCTTTTCTCAGTAGTAGAGTCTCTAATGGACTGCTTCGGTAGTGATTACAATGTTAAAATTGTTTACCTCCTTGTTTTCCTTTGACCAACTTTGCACGATATGAATATACCTGATATGATACCTGGATGGTAGATTTCATTGACAGAAAGTTTTTGCTTTTAATTTTTTTACAAAGAGAGGACATCAAGGGGATCATAATAGTTTTCCATGCAACAAAATCCCTAGAAAGAATTCTTAGTGCAGGCCACAATAGGTGAAAGATGCATGATGTTACATGGCCCCCTATGTTTTTTGCCTCCTTTCCGATATTCATGTCTTTTATCTGAGTTAAGTTGCCATCATCTCTTGTCATTTTACTTCTACATATTATCTTAATCAGATTTTTGTAACTGATATAGCAAGTGAATGTTATGAAGTGACAGGTTTTACCAATCTTTAGAAGACATGGAAAAAATGCACAGTGCTAAGAAGATTCCTATTATCCCTTCTGAAGTTCTTTGCATTTCCCACAGACTGAGGTTGATAGATTGATTTCTTTTGAAAATTGTTCTTCTTATTATGTTATTACTTATTCCACAATAGCATTTTTCCCTCTTAGACACCATAATCTTCTCCAATAACTTAGTTTATGTAAGTACCTTCATTGGTGTCTTTAAATTATTGAATGGATGATACCCTTTAGTTTTCTACTTTCTCAGTTGAAATGCTGTGTGATGAATTTTTCACTTGCCTGAATAGTGTCAAATTCTGGACTTGCATGGCCAACTTTTTAGTGAAAATCATATTATAACCAGAGTGTCATCTTAATATAGGCTTAGATTACTATGTGAATTCATGGATATTTAGGTATATATGTTGTATGCATGAATATCATGCTTCCAAGTACCTTAAAACTGTAACAGTTTACATGAACATACTATCATTCATTCTTAGCATTTGATACATGATAAGGTAATTGATACTATGCTACTAAGAAAACAGAGACTAAGGTTTTAACTTACCAAGATAATCCAGTCAGTAAATCAATATGGAGATGATTCAGAAATCAGTTTTCAAATTTTAATGCCCCCAATCAATCGGTGTCTTTTTCTCTTGTTTTCCCTTCTTCCTTCCCTCCCTCCCGCCATATATCTGGCTATCTAAATAGTTTATTACTAGTTTTATTTTATTATCTACTCTGTGTCATATACTTTTTAGGTATTTGGGGTTTATTTATAATTGAACAATATAAAAGATTGTTACTCCTGTGCATGTTACATGTTTTCTGTCTTTTAAATTACTAAAAATACAGTGTATTTCAACATATGGCCAAAAAATAAACAAACAAAAAGCAGAGAACTTGCTAGCAAACAGGAAACATGAGTTAAAAGATGGATTATTTGCATTTCTTGTTTTTGTATGTATCATTAAACTTTCAGATATGTTCTAGCCTAAAAAAGGTTTGTAAAATTCTACATTTAGACATTATGAAGATGTGTGTCAGTCTATCACTTATATTTTATTCTGAATGTGATCAATGCAACTTTACAGAAACGAATTGATTAAATTACAATGGATTTCCCCCCAAAGCATTTTTGAACAAAATTACCCTGTATTATAGAGTACATTCAAGTCATCTAGCTTTATATTTATCCTCTATAATAAAGTTCCTGATGGTCATAGTGCATTGAGTTTGCACTTGTTTGGCTGTAAGAGTTTAGATAATATAAATAGGAGAGTGACAAATGGATGGATTTTGTCTTCCTTATAATTAAAAAAAAGTTAACAATATCTTCCAAATGATAGTAGTCTGTGTTTGAATAAAGCAAAATGGAGATAATCTGAACTTTAACACCCATTTCGAGGAATAATCTGAACTGTCCTATAACAGTTGAAAATCATATTATAACCAGAGTCATCTTAATATAGGCTTAGATTACTATGTGAATTCATGGATATTTAGGTATATATGTTGTATGCATGAATATCATGCTTCCAAGTACCTTAAAACTGTAACAGTTTACATGAACATACTATCATTCATTCTTAGCATTTGATACATGATAAGGTAATTGATACTATGCTACTAAGAAAACAGAGACTAAGGTTTTAACTTACCAAGATAATCCAGTCAGTAAATCAATATGGAGATGATTCAGAAATCAGTTTTCAAATTTTAATGCCCCCAATCAATCGGTGTCTTTTTCTCTTGTTTTCCCTTCTTCCTTCCCTCCCTCCCGCCATATATCTGGCTATCTAAATAGTTTATTACTAGTTTTATTTTATTATCTACTCTGTGTCATATACTTTTTAGGTATTTGGGGTTTATTTATAATTGAACAATATAAAAGATTGTTACTCCTGTGCATGTTACATGTTTTCTGTCTTTTAAATTACTAAAAATACAGTGTATTTCAACATATGGCCAAAAAATAAACAAACAAAAAGCAGAGAACTTGCTAGCAAACAGGAAACATGAGTTAAAAGATGGATTATTTGCATTTCTTGTTTTTGTATGTATCATTAAACTTTCAGATATGTTCTAGCCTAAAAAAGGTTTGTAAAATTCTACATTTAGACATTATGAAGATGTGTGTCAGTCTATCACTTATATTTTATTCTGAATGTGATCAATGCAACTTTACAGAAACGAATTGATTAAATTACAATGGATTTCCCCCCAAAGCATTTTTGAACAAAATTACCCTGTATTATAGAGTACATTCAAGTCATCTAGCTTTATATTTATCCTCTATAATAAAGTTCCTGATGGTCATAGTGCATTGAGTTTGCACTTGTTTGGCTGTAAGAGTTTAGATAATATAAATAGGAGAGTGACAAATGGATGGATTTTGTCTTCCTTATAATTAAAAAAAAGTTAACAATATCTTCCAAATGATAGTAGTCTGTGTTTGAATAAAGCAAAATGGAGATAATCTGAACTTTAACACCCATTTTTCAGTAGTTTGGCATATATTAATACTAGCCAACTGTCCTATAACAGTTGAACTGAAAGTAAGATTTACTACCCATTGGATTTATTTACAGATGCCCAGTGATTTAAAAGAAAAAAAAAGAGAGAGAGAAGCCTGAAATCTCTCCTCCTCAGAGAAAATCAATCTGTACACAGAACTTACCAGTTGAAGATAAACCTCTTTTAGATGGTATCATTTAATTAGCCATTGAAGAGTTTCCCTAGTGACATACACATAAATTGCAAAAGAACTCAAACTTGCCCACATGAGCTTGATTTAGCACAGAGCATTTTACTCTTGTTAATACTGGATAGTAATAAAATTATATCCCTTAACTGAACTTCATCCTTTTGCTAATGTGCATTTGAACTGGGCAGAATGAGGGAGCAAAATTAGAATGTAATAATTAAGAGTATGCATTAGCTAAATTCAAGAGATATTAAGTCAAAACTGGTTTGCCAAGACACTAGGTTTTTAATGTAGCTAATTTTATCTAATAATGTTCCACCATTCATTTTGATAATCTTTATGATAAATAAAATATAAACTGACTTCAAAATTGGTGCTTTAAAGGTAAGGTTCTACTAAAGGCAGAGGATTGTTTTGTAATTCTGACTTTAGTGGCAAGGAACTGAGTATAAGGACAGTTTTGGTCACAGTCTTGATTTGGAAGTGACCCTCTGCTCTTAGGCCATGGCACAGTAACTCAGAGGTAGACTGTAATGTTGGAATCAGTGTGAAAAATGTGGATTTACTAAAGCACTATACGTATTCGTACTGCCAAGTCAGAACTGAGTGAAATTTATAATGTGGAATGTGATACAGTTGCTGATGAGCATCAAAATTACGTATTATAGAGTACATATTTGCTTTATATTTATCCTCTATAATAAAGTTCCTGATGGTCATAGTGCATTGAGTTTGCACTTGTTTGGCTGTAAGAGTTTAGATAATATAAATAGGAGAGTGACAAATGGATGGATTTTGTCTTCCTTATAATTAAAAAAAAGTTAACAATATCTTCCAAATGATAGTAGTCTGTGTTTGAATAAAGCAAAATGGAGATAATCTGAACTTTAACACCCATTTTTCAGTAGTTTGGCATATATTAATACTAGCCAACTGTCCTATAACAGTTGAACTGAAAGTAAGATTTACTACCCATTGGATTTATTTACAGATGCCCAGTGATTTAAAAGAAAAAAAAAGAGAGAGAGAGAGAGAAGCCTGAAATCTCTCCTCCTCAGAGAAAATCAATCTGTACACAGAACTTACCAGTTGAAGATAAACCTCTTTTAGATGGTATCATTTAATTAGCCATTGAAGAGTTTCCCTAGTGACATACACATAAATTGCAAAAGAACTCAAACTTGCCCACATGAGCTTGATTTAGCACAGAGCATTTTACTCTTGTTAATACTGGATAGTAATAAAATTATATCCCTTAACTGAACTTCATCCTTTTGCTAATGTGCATTTGAACTGGGCAGAATGAGGGAGCAAAATTAGAATGTAATAATTAAGAGTATGCATTAGCTAAATTCAAGAGATATTAAGTCAAAACTGGTTTGCCAAGACACTAGGTTTTTAATGTAGCTAATTTTATCTAATAATGTTCCACCATTCATTTTGATAATCTTTATGATAAATAAAATATAAACTGACTTCAAAATTGGTGCTTTAAAGGTAAGGTTCTACTAAAGGCAGAGGATTGTTTTGTAATTCTGACTTTAGTGGCAAGGAACTGAGTATAAGGACAGTTTTGGTCACAGTCTTGATTTGGAAGTGACCCTCTGCTCTTAGGCCATGGCACAGTAACTCAGAGGTAGACTGTAATGTTGGAATCAGTGTGAAAAATGTGGATTTACTAAAGCACTATACGTATTCGTACTGCCAAGTCAGAACTGAGTGAAATTTATAATGTGGAGTAAAATGTGATACAGTCTGCTGTGATTGACCAAGAGGCATGATGGAAGGTTCCATTCTAGCAACTGTTCTCAGTTTCAAGTACATGAGAGCCTATGAAGGGTGAGCAGATTGTTCGGCTCAGCACAGCAACAAATAGCAGCTGCTCTCCAAGACAGTTTTTGTTTGCTTCTGTATTGGTTTTGTAAGCACTATAGTAAATAAGAGTATGGTTTCTGCCTGAGTATTAATACAGAATCTTGCTTCACCCCTTTCAGGCCTTGATTTCTTCATGTAAAAACTGAGGGAAATAGAAGTACCTACCTCATAGGGTTGTTGAGAACATTTTGTAAGAAAATCTTTTGAGCACTGGGAATTGTGGTATCTGGCATGCAGTATGTGTCCAATCGGTGTCATTTCCTTTTAGGATTTTTATTGCTACTGACTTGTTTAGTATTTTGTATCTGTGTTTGTGTGTATGCATATTTTAGTTAATTCAGGAGTTTCATTAAAAATCAGTTTTACGAGTGCTAAAACTCAGATATAACACAGATGCAAAAACTTTGGGAACTGTTCCTAATAATGACTGTTTAAAACTTGATACTGGGCTTCCCTGGTGGTCCAGTGGGTAAAGAATCTGCCTTGCATTGCATGCAGCACCGGTTCATTACCTGGTCCAGAAAGATCCCACATGCCAGGGAGAGGCTGGACAGGTGTGTCCAATTATAAGCCAGCTCTCTGGAGCACATGAGCCTGTGGAATGTCTACCATGTGCCTAAACTTACATTAAAACAGAAAAAGATAAAAATATTATTTTCTCCTCAGTGTGTAGTTTTGTAGAATCAAAGTGCTCATATATGTGTAAAACATTTTTAAAAACCTAGTCATTTTGCTAAGGTAGATATGTTTTCCTTTACTTCTAAATCCTCTGGCTTATTCCACAAATTCCTTAAAGCATAGGCACACAATTATTGAGCACCTATGACTTGTCAACAATGAACAAACCACTGCCGCAGAAAGGGCTCATGGTCTAGAGGCCAACACCCAGTCTAGTGTGATTGACCACTATACGTATTCGTACTGCCAAGTCAGAACTGAGTGAAATTTATAATGTGGAGTAAAATGTGATACAGTCTGCTGTGATTGACCAAGAGGCATGATGGAAGGTTCCATTCTAGCAACTGTTCTCAGTTTCAAGTACATGAGAGCCTATGAAGGGTGAGCAGATTGTTCGGCTCAGCACAGCAACAAATAGCAGCTGCTCTCCAAGACAGTTTTTGTTTGCTTCTGTATTGGTTTTGTAAGCACTATAGTAAATAAGAGTATGGTTTCTGCCTGAGTATTAATACAGAATCTTGCTTCACCCCTTTCAGGCCTTGATTTCTTCATGTAAAAACTGAGGGAAATAGAAGTACCTACCTCATAGGGTTGTTGAGAACATTTTGTAAGAAAATCTTTTGAGCACTGGGAATTGTGGTATCTGGCATGCAGTATGTGTCCAATCGGTGTCATTTCCTTTTAGGATTTTTATTGCTACTGACTTGTTTAGTATTTTGTATCTGTGTTTGTGTGTATGCATATTTTAGTTAATTCAGGAGTTTCATTAAAAATCAGTTTTACGAGTGCTAAAACTCAGATATAACACAGATGCAAAAACTTTGGGAACTGTTCCTAATAATGACTGTTTAAAACTTGATACTGGGCTTCCCTGGTGGTCCAGTGGGTAAAGAATCTGCCTTGCATTGCATGCAGCACCGGTTCATTACCTGGTCCAGAAAGATCCCACATGCCAGGGAGAGGCTGGACAGGTGTGTCCAATTATAAGCCAGCTCTCTGGAGCACATGAGCCTGTGGAATGTCTACCATGTGCCTAAACTTACATTAAAACAGAAAAAGATAAAAATATTATTTTCTCCTCAGTGTGTAGTTTTGTAGAATCAAAGTGCTCATATATGTGTAAAACATTTTTAAAAACCTAGTCATTTTGCTAAGGTAGATATGTTTTCCTTTACTTCTAAATCCTCTGGCTTATTCCACAAATTCCTTAAAGCATAGGCACACAATTATTGAGCACCTATGACTTGTCAACAATGAACAAACCACTGCCGCAGAAAGGGCTCATGGTCTAGAGGCCAACACCCAGTCAAATATAAATAATTATATTGTGATAAGTGTTATGCTAAAGATATGCCCAAAGTCATGAAGGAACATACACAAGAAGTGACTTATTCTGTTAATACCTGGAAAAGTCAAAAGTTTTCCAAAAGAAGCTATAGTTTAACTGACTTAAAAAATGATCAGAGAAGTTTCCAGGTGGAGATCATCAAAGGTTATTTCAGACAGAGAGGCCTCCAGTAAGGACAACATTGCCTCCTGTGGGAGGAGAAAGCACAGTGTTTTCAGAGAAGGGTCATGGAATGACTGGAGGCAGGGAGCAGGAGAGGCTAATTAGCAACTAATTATCAGAATAAATGCTGCTTGCAAAAAACCAGTAGGGACAACCTGGTCATAACTGCCAAAGTATGGCATTGGCTGGAAGGTTAAATTGAGTTTTTTTCTAAATTTAAGTACTGTAGACAGTTTTTGATGAGATAGATCACAGTTTTGGAGTAAATGTGGAATGCTTTCTGAAAGAGACTGGAAGCAAGATTAATTCGGGATTATTTAAAGCACTCTGACCCATCAAAGGAGAAGAAAGACCAAGAGAATGTACTTTATTAAATTTTAAATAGCGTTATTAGATCCTCCATTCTATTAATTTATTTTAAAATATGGGTGATATCCAGTAAGGTGACTTATTATTGAAGAATACTGAGGAGCGTCACACATAGCAACACTGAAGAGAGTATCAGAGTTTGGGAGAGTCCCTGAGTTATTCTTGATCTTGATCAAACATCAGCTAAAGATAGAGAATGTTTGATCCTGAGTGCTATCCTGTGCATGGGTTTACCCATGGACAGAGAAGCCTGGTGGGCTGCAGTTCACGGGGTTGCAAAATAGTCAGACACGACTTAGTGACTAAACAGCAGCAGCAGCGACAGCAATGAAGCCATTAGAGAGGTGGTAATGCAGTAAAGAAAACATTTTCAGGAAAATGAAAAAAAAAATAATTTAACAAAAGGATCTGCTAACATAGAGGATTGTACTAGTTAACCATAGGGAATATGACAACTAAGGTTCCTCTTCATGCATTCAAATTGCAACTAAAGAAATCCACTCTTAAGATAGTCCTCCTTGAGTTTCTTGACCAGGTCAAGTTTTTCTATTACAGGCTTTTAGAAGAATATTTAGCACATTCGAGAGTTGCAGTTGCAGGATTTTTTAATTAAAACAAATTTTAACTCCAGTCTTCTCAACTAGACTTTTCATGAAAAGAATTGTCAAGTCTGTTTTGAGTCATAAATGAATCTCTGGCATTTAGCATAATGTCTAGCATAAGGATAGCATCTAAATAAATGGTATAGGCACTTAGAAGCAGGCAAAAAAAAACAACAAAACTTTCCCTGAGAAAAGCAAAGGCACTGAGATGCTAGTGGATCTTAATAATAAAAAAGAAAATTGAATGGACTTCCTAGAGTATTAAAATATTCAACAGGCCATAAAATTCATTCAGTTTTCCCAGTAATGTCTTACAAAACCCTCAGACTTTTTGGCGAACCCAATACTTGCCCATCTATGCACTCTCTTCATCTCTAATGTGTAGATGACATATGGGTGGTACACTTTGAGTTGCATATCAAACAACAAAAATACTATCAATATCTGCTTATAAATTGTGATACAAATATAACAAAGGTCCTTTGCAATACAGATCGTTGATGGATATGAGGAAAAGTACACTCTGGGTATAGAAATTGAGTGACTTTGTGTATAACTTGCACCAGGTAAAAATGATGTTCCTGAAACTAGAAAAAAAGTGTAATTGAGAATGTGCTGGCCAACCATATGAAAGGCAGCAGAAAGGCTCAAATACAGAAAAATAAAAAAGAGATTGTACACTAAATTGAAGAGAAAGTCACTGGTGGCCTTAAAGAAAGTAGTTTGGGATGCTAGTCAGCAAAGAAATTGATTGTTAGGAATTGGAGTCATGTTCAAGCAATTTAGAACTGAAATGGAATAAAGACCTGCTAGACAGAACAGTCAAATAATGGCTCCTGCATAAATGGAAAAACTTTATTCTATGGGTGGATGTGTGAAATATTAAATAATATTTACTCTTTTAAATTGGTCTTCATAACTTGTACCAAACATATCTATAATAAATAACTAGATGTTGTATATCTTGTATTATTATGTTTAAGACAGCATCATGGTTAAGAAAAAAGGACAATAATGTGGCCAAAATGTAGAAAATTATGGGGATTATTTACTCAGCAGTTAATTTATTCTCATAAAAAATTATTGTTTCAATTGGAGCTTTTTATAAGCTTATTTACAGACAATACTCAGATCTTGCTTTGTAAGTAAATAAGTGAATAAACTTCCTGACATTAAGACTTGGGCCATCCAGAAGGCCAACAAATATTCATAAAAGAAGTAAGCTGTCCCAGGAAATATCACAACCTGCTATATAGAAGAGCTCCCATACTATAAAAGGTTGGAGAAATTAGCTGAAACCCAAAAGAGGAAAAGGTATGCTGTAGATATGGGTTAAAAATGTGTATAATTAGAATACTATGATATATAAATATGAATGTAAGATAAATATAAATGCATATAAATTTTTAATTTTCATATATGCAAAAATATACATTTACTGTTAGAAAATTTCACTTTCAAAGTTGACTACATATTGAGCTCTTTAGTCAATGATATCTCTGCAATAATTATAGAAATCTTAGGAAGATATTTATGACTTGCCTAGAAAAAAAAATGTTTTGCTTAATTTACTTGGTCTTGTGGTTTGGAGAAAGGTACTAGTATCTTTAAATATTTTTGTTAGGAGAAAAATGGTATCTCTCCTCTTTCCAAAATAGTCTGAAAAATATAGTATAATTTGACTACCAACTCTAGCAACCTATAGGAAAGAAAGATGTGATGCACCACAGTTTCAGAGAACAGTGAGGTCAAAAGAGGGTTTTGAAATTAGAAAAGTTGTCCACAATACTCTGCCTAGGCAAAACCATGGCCATTTCAATGTAATAAAGATGTTCATTTAGTGATGTTTTGTACCCAGTCTAGACTCCAGAGAATCTAGAAGCAATCTGAGAATAGTTGTACAAATGAAAAATTAAAAAAAAATGGGGTTCAATTTAGAACTGAAATGGAATAAAGACCTGCTAGACAGAACAGTCAAATAATGGCTCCTGCATAAATGGAAAAACTTTATTCTATGGGTGGATGTGTGAAATATTAAATAATATTTACTCTTTTAAATTGGTCTTCATAACTTGTACCAAACATATCTATAATAAATAACTAGATGTTGTATATCTTGTATTATTATGTTTAAGACAGCATCATGGTTAAGAAAAAAGGACAATAATGTGGCCAAAATGTAGAAAATTATGGGGATTATTTACTCAGCAGTTAATTTATTCTCATAAAAAATTATTGTTTCAATTGGAGCTTTTTATAAGCTTATTTACAGACAATACTCAGATCTTGCTTTGTAAGTAAATAAGTGAATAAACTTCCTGACATTAAGACTTGGGCCATCCAGAAGGCCAACAAATATTCATAAAAGAAGTAAGCTGTCCCAGGAAATATCACAACCTGCTATATAGAAGAGCTCCCATACTATAAAAGGTTGGAGAAATTAGCTGAAACCCAAAAGAGGAAAAGGTATGCTGTAGATATGGGTTAAAAATGTGTATAATTAGAATACTATGATATATAAATATGAATGTAAGATAAATATAAATGCATATAAATTTTTAATTTTCATATATGCAAAAATATACATTTACTGTTAGAAAATTTCACTTTCAAAGTTGACTACATATTGAGCTCTTTAGTCAATGATATCTCTGCAATAATTATAGAAATCTTAGGAAGATATTTATGACTTGCCTAGAAAAAAAAATGTTTTGCTTAATTTACTTGGTCTTGTGGTTTGGAGAAAGGTACTAGTATCTTTAAATATTTTTGTTAGGAGAAAAATGGTATCTCTCCTCTTTCCAAAATAGTCTGAAAAATATAGTATAATTTGACTACCAACTCTAGCAACCTATAGGAAAGAAAGATGTGATGCACCACAGTTTCAGAGAACAGTGAGGTCAAAAGAGGGTTTTGAAATTAGAAAAGTTGTCCACAATACTCTGCCTAGGCAAAACCATGGCCATTTCAATGTAATAAAGATGTTCATTTAGTGATGTTTTGTACCCAGTCTAGACTCCAGAGAATCTAGAAGCAATCTGAGAATAGTTGTAAAATCAAAAATAGAAAATGTCCAAAAAAAAGAGGCAAAACATGGTGTTGGAGGTTCAACAAGTGGGAATCTAGGCAAGGTGACTGACTTCAGAGGCAAGATTCTAGTTTTCCAAAAGCATAGAGAAGCAGGCTCAAGGTGGAAACCTAGCTTGCTAACAAGCGACCTAAGAATTGGGAGAAGTTTCACTTGTCCTCACATATGAGCAAAAACTCAAGGACTAGATAGAGATGCTGATGTCAGAGAAATTCCAGAATCTGAGGTGGATTTGAACCTATCATTTGGGTTGGTGACTCCATTAGTGAAGAATAGAGGCCTGACCTGAAGCCCCATTATTTGGTTTATTCATTTGAGCTATAGACTGGGGTATGAAAGTTAGGGGTTAAAATTGTGGATGGTGAAGCCAGTCACATGCACATTAATTCCTGGCTTCACTAATTATCAGTGGTACAATTATGGGCAATGTCTATAACCCCTCTTCATCTCAGTTGTCTCATCTGAAGAACATTATGAGGATGAGATGAGATATATATATATGTATATATATACCATTCATTCAGCACAACAGTGGTATCCAGTGCTTCAGGTCTGTTGCTTCTCAAACACACCTCTGGTTCAGTTATACATTTCCTCTACTTGGAGCACTCCATGTTTTCATTTTCTCTTCATCCTTCCCATCTCAGTTTAGATGTCATTACTGGCAGAGAATAGGGATTCCTTAGAACTACTTTGCAATGGGGAGGCGCCTCTCTTTTGTGCTCAGACAGCACCTGTGCTTTCCCTGTCATATATTTTAATTGCCATTTCCTTCTCTGTATCTCCCATTAGACTCAAAATTCCATATGGTTTGGGATTCCATATGTTTTATCCACTGCTGTATCAGCAGTACAGGCATAGGGTAGCAGCTCATTAAATGGTGATTAAATGGATAGATGGTAAGAGACCCCAGCCTTAGATCCCTTTAGACAGCTATAATCTGAAAGGATTTTTTTGTTACAGTTTAAATTAGAGACTAGTAATTGGAGAGTGGAACTACAAGATCTGAAGTCCTTCAGAAGGTGGCAGTGGGGCTCAATACTCTGTTAATCCCTGTTCCTCTCGAGATGAAAGCTTGAGATACTGTACACAGCCCGAAAGTTGCCATGTCAGTCATTCCCTTCCCCTTTCATACTTGAGGACCAGTCAGTGAAGGACACCCAGCATCAGGCAGAGCAAAGCATTCTAGGAGGCACTGTATGGATGCTTCTATCTACGGGCATGTGGGCATATCTTGTGCAAGCCACTACTCTTCTCAGTATTCAGAAGTTCTTTCTCTTACATTTCTTTTATTTTTATTGACTTATTCTGACTTTGTGAAACAAAATAATAAACCTCACCAGCAGTACTACATGCTGGAACTTATCTGGGCCCTGAAGAGCCACAAATAGAAGGCAAAGGAACTAAGCTGGGCTATGGTTTTCTTCTCCTTGGGAGATGTTCTCACTGTCATAGGGAAATGTATTAGTTTTCTAATGCTCTGTGAAAAGTTATCCCAAACTTAGGTGCTTCAAACAGTAGACAGTATTGCACAGTTTCAGTGGGTCAGTGATACAGGCACTGCATAGGCAGATCCTTTATTCAGCCTTAAGAAGCTGCAGTGAAGGTGTAGCCATATGCCTTTCTGGAGTTTGGTTTCTCTTTCAAGCCCAGGTGATTGTTGACAGAATTCTGTTTCTTGTGGCTGTAGAACTGAGGTCCTTATTTTCTTTCTGGCTGTCCACTGGGTCTGTCCACTGGGTGCCGCTCTCAGCTTCTACAGTCGCCTCAGTTCCTTGCTAAGGGGTTCTCCCCAAAGGGCTGCTTAGATTTCCAAAACCAGTGGGGAATATTTGTTTGAGGCTGCTGAGATGGAGTCTTATGTAACAATGTAATTATAAGTGTAACACCCCATCACTTTTACCGTGGTCTTTTGGCTATGAGATCATGCCCATACTCCAGGAAAGGGAATTATTCCAGGAGGTGACTCACTGAGGGTCACCTTAGTATGTGTCTACCACAAGGAGCCATCACAGAATATTCTGAGATTCCTTTGTGACTGTGAGCCATCATGGCCTAACCTTTGTAAAGAATTCCTATAGAATTCTCTAAACTTGCAAGTAGTAGAACTCACAGGAAGAGCTAATTTTGAGTGGGAAGGTGGAACAATGACCAAGAGAAAGTGATCATTGGAGCCAGAAATTTGGCCTACTAATCACTGAAGGAAAAACTGTAGCCATGTGTACTTACTATGGATCTAGGACCTGGGGCAACGGCTGTTGTGTTTAACTATCATTAGATATTTTACATTAGGGATTCCTATTTTCAAGCCACTATGAAGAGGACAATTGAGAGTCACATGGCCAATCTCATCACTTGGGGCTACCATTGTTATTCATCTACGTATTAGAGACAAAATACTTTAGAGGCTTCCCGTTCCTGGGTTCCTTTAGGAGCTAGAATCAGTTGCCCTCCTCATGCTTTACAGAAAGCTCTGAGGGGCCAACAAAACCCTTAAGAAGCTGGGAAGAAGGTATATCTGTATGTGTGTATGTCTGTGTCTGTGTATGTATGTTGCTAGTGAGTGGAGCTTGCTGCCTTTCATAAGCCATTGCTGAGATGTGTGTTAGTTGCTCAGTAATGTCCAACTCTTTGTGACCTCATGGACTGGAGCCTGACAGGCTCGTCTGTCCATTGAATTCTCTAGGCCAGAATACTGGAGGGTTGCCATTCTCCTCCAGGGGATCTTCTCGACCCAGGGACTGAACTAGGATCTCGTGCACTACAGACAGATTCTTTGCCATTTGAACCACCAAGGAGTTGTACTGTTTTCCAAATATTTTCCCTGATGATTAAACCAAATCTGTAAATATTCTTGAAACTTCTAGTCCAAAGTCAGGTCTCATGAAACTATAGGATTGAAAACGAAGTCATTGCACGTAGAACACACAGGAGGAGAAACAGTAAAAAAGACACCAACTTTTGAGAATCACAGAGGATCATCAGGACTTCACTTGATCATTTAAATTAGAGAAATGATGCAATTTCAGATGAAAGAGAGATTGAACCTGAGCAGCATCAGTGGTTGGCAAAGACAGCTTTGGGGCCAGTGAGCTAAAAGGAGCCATAAGTTTGTGACTGTGGAGCCTAACCTTTGTAAAGAATTCCTATAGAATTCTCTAAACTTGCAAGTAGTAGAACTCACAGGAAGAGCTAATTTTGAGTGGGAAGGTGGAACAATGACCAAGAGAAAGTGATCATTGGAGCCAGAAATTTGGCCTACTAATCACTGAAGGAAAAACTGTAGCCATGTGTACTTACTATGGATCTAGGACCTGGGGCAA
This sequence comes from Tragulus kanchil, assembly GCA_022376925.1. NCBI lineage: Eukaryota > Metazoa > Chordata > Mammalia > Artiodactyla > Tragulidae > Tragulus > Tragulus kanchil. Next base: position 233,931,008 of record JAIOJX010000004.1, on the reverse strand, counting down.
CGGCTGTTGTGTTTAACTATCATTAGATATTTTACATTAGGGATTCCTATTTTCAAGCCACTATGAAGAGGACAATTGAGAGTCACATGGCCAATCTCATCACTTGGGGCTACCATTGTTATTCATCTACGTATTAGAGACAAAATACTTTAGAGGCTTCCCGTTCCTGGGTTCCTTTAGGAGCTAGAATCAGTTGCCCTCCTCATGCTTTACAGAAAGCTCTGAGGGGCCAACAAAACCCTTAAGAAGCTGGGAAGAAGGTATATCTGTATGTGTGTATGTCTGTGTCTGTGTATGTATGTTGCTAGTGAGTGGAGCTTGCTGCCTTTCATAAGCCATTGCTGAGATGTGTGTTAGTTGCTCAGTAATGTCCAACTCTTTGTGACCTCATGGACTGGAGCCTGACAGGCTCGTCTGTCCATTGAATTCTCTAGGCCAGAATACTGGAGGGGGTTGCCATTCTCCTCCAGGGGATCTTCTCGACCCAGGGACTGAACTAGGATCTCGTGCACTACAGACAGATTCTTTGCCATTTGAACCACCAAGGAGTTGTACTGTTTTCCAAATATTTTCCCTGATGATTAAACCAAATCTGTAAATATTCTTGAAACTTCTAGTCCAAAGTCAGGTCTCATGAAACTATAGGATTGAAAACGAAGTCATTGCACGTAGAACACACAGGAGGAGAAACAGTAAAAAAGACACCAACTTTTGAGAATCACAGAGGATCATCAGGACTTCACTTGATCATTTAAATTAGAGAAATGATGCAATTTCAGATGAAAGAGAGATTGAACCTGAGCAGCATCAGTGGTTGGCAAAGACAGCTTTGGGGCCAGTGAGCTAAAAGGGAGTTCTGTGTTTCTTTGCATTTCTCTTGCAAGCTCCTGTAATGAGAGGGGTTTGGGCTTTGTTCTCTGAAGTTCAGCTGAATAGGTGTATTGTTCTGATCCCCTTTGACAGTTAACAGCATAAAGAGGAATAGGCATAACTAGGTGGAATCCCAGGGATAAACTCAACTTTCACTCAGTGACCCTCACATGCTCTTCCTAAGGTCTCAGGAAGCTGTAAAAGTCTCAGTCAAAGGGAAATACCTAGATGATTTGATGGGCTGGTAAAGAGAAGAGGATGGGCAGTGAAGTCAGGATAACTTTTGAGATACTGGGAGGTCAACATCAGGAACATCAATGATTTCTTCTCAATTTCCTCCTGTCCCTCAGTCTCAGGTGATATGAGGGCTGGGTGACCCAAGCAGGTTCAGGTAGGACCAAGCCAGACAATTAGACTAAAGTGAAAGGCTTGTCAGCACTGTCAGAACAGGCTGAGTGGCTATGTGGTAAAACACCCACAGTTAAGACTGGCAGAGGTTCCCTTGACATTCGAGTGACACTTCATTGAGCACTTTCTCACATACAGCAATCAAGCAAACATAGGATCTGAGACCACTCCTGGTTCAACTGAAAATTCATTGCTGATTTTGGCTGCCTCTTCCTCTTGGGAAGGGGAGCTTTGGTCTTGAGAAGGTAGGGGGTAGTCTTCCTAGACTTTCAAAAGTCAAATCTTCTTTTTTTTTTTTTCATTTTGGCCTCTTTTATTGGTTTTGTATTTATTTATTTTCATCCATCTTTATCCTTTGGCCTCTGTGGGCCTCCCATTGTAGTGGTCACTTCTGTTGCAGAGCACCAGGTCTGGGCACATGTGCTCCAGAGCACTGGCTGGTAATTGGACACACTGGCCCAGCTGCTCAGCCGCATGTGGGATCTTCCCGGGTCAGGAATCGAACTGGTGCCGTTCGCACTGCAAGGTGGACTCTTTACCCACTGGACCACTAGAGCAGCCCTCAAAGGTCAAATCTTGACTCAGTCTGGGAAAATATGAGGACTCAGATAACTAAGCACAGTAATGACTTATAAGCTATTGAACAAAGTAAGAATTTATGAGTATATATAAATAATAAAAAGATTATAAATGGGGGAGAAAGTATAGTTTTTATTTAAAGTGGAAAGGAGAGGACCAGGTAGGAAATTGAGAGAGAGTGGGGATTGGAAAATTGTCCTCACATGCTCTTCCTAAGGTCTCAGGAAGCTGTAAAAGTCTCAGTCAAAGGGAAATACCTAGATGATTTGATGGGCTGGTAAAGAGAAGAGGATGGGCAGTGAAGTCAGGATAACTTTTGAGATACTGGGAGGTCAACATCAGGAACATCAATGATTTCTTCTCAATTTCCTCCTGTCCCTCAGTCTCAGGTGATATGAGGGCTGGGTGACCCAAGCAGGTTCAGGTAGGACCAAGCCAGACAATTAGACTAAAGTGAAAGGCTTGTCAGCACTGTCAGAACAGGCTGAGTGGCTATGTGGTAAAACACCCACAGTTAAGACTGGCAGAGGTTCCCTTGACATTCGAGTGACACTTCATTGAGCACTTTCTCACATACAGCAATCAAGCAAACATAGGATCTGAGACCACTCCTGGTTCAACTGAAAATTCATTGCTGATTTTGGCTGCCTCTTCCTCTTGGGAAGGGGAGCTTTGGTCTTGAGAAGGTAGGGGGTAGTCTTCCTAGACTTTCAAAAGTCAAATCTTCTTTTTTTTTTTTTCATTTTGGCCTCTTTTATTGGTTTTGTATTTATTTATTTTCATCCATCTTTATCCTTTGGCCTCTGTGGGCCTCCCATTGTAGTGGTCACTTCTGTTGCAGAGCACCAGGTCTGGGCACATGTGCTCCAGAGCACTGGCTGGTAATTGGACACACTGGCCCAGCTGCTCAGCCGCATGTGGGATCTTCCCGGGTCAGGAATCGAACTGGTGCCGTTCGCACTGCAAGGTGGACTCTTTACCCACTGGACCACTAGAGCAGCCCTCAAAGGTCAAATCTTGACTCAGTCTGGGAAAATATGAGGACTCAGATAACTAAGCACAGTAATGACTTATAAGCTATTGAACAAAGTAAGAATTTATGAGTATATATAAATAATAAAAAGATTATAAATGGGGGAGAAAGTATAGTTTTTATTTAAAGTGGAAAGGAGAGGACCAGGTAGGAAATTGAGAGAGAGTGGGGATTGGAAAATTGTCCTTTTGCTTCCCAAATAGTTAACAATGGATCTAGTAAATCACAAACAGGTGCTAATCCTAGGGAGGAATTTTTGATGTGGAACAGGATGTTTGTATAGTTGTAAAATGACTCCTAGATACTGTTTATCAGTTGCAAGGGAGAACAAAAAAGAATCATTACATTGGAAAATCAGGTAACACCTTTGGCTGTTGTTTTAATTTTCAAAATTAACATCAGCAGTGAAAGACAGATGGCTATTAGGTGTCCACAGATTTGATTCCCAGAGAAGAACAAATTTACCTATGTATTATTTTTTCCTGGGGTCATCAATCTAAAACTAATCAGGAAATATCAGACAAATCCAAAATGAGAAACATTCAAATAAAGAAGGGAAAATGGTGTTTTTATTTCTCAAAACTACCAATGTCATGATAATCAGAAAGGCTCTGACATGATTCAGAATAAGAAGGCTGAAGAGATATAACAGTTAAATGCAATCCTTCATTCTAGACTTGGTGCTATATTGGGCAAGTAACAGTTCTCTAAAGAATATTTTTTGATCAGTAGACAAAGTTGGGATGTGGACATGTATTATTTTAAAGTATTATATTAGTATTAAATTTACCTAATTGGAGAATTATACTCTGTTTATGCAATAGAATATCATTATTCATAGGAATTAAAGATGAACATTCTTAGGACTTAAATTCCATGGTATATGCAAATTCCTTCAAATGATGAGAAAGGGAGAGAAAGAGAGGGAGAAAGGGAAAGAGAGCTTAAACAATTGATAATCAGAGTAAGAGATGCTAATAACATTTGAATCTAGGTTAAGAATGTATTGATGTTTTTTATACTATTTTTATTCTTGCTTTGTTGTTGTTCACTCACTAAGTACTATCTGACTCTTTGTGACCCCATAGACTGCAGCACGCCAGGCTTCCCAGTCCTTTACTATCTCCCAGAGTCTGCTCAAACTCATGCCTATTGAATTGGTTATGCCATTCAACCATCTCATCCTCTGTCTTTCCCTTCTCCTCTTGCCCTTAACCTTACCCAGCATCAGGGTCTTTTCCAATGATTCAGATTTTTTCATCAGGTAGCCAAAGAATTGCAGCTTCAGTTTCAGCATCATTCCTTTCAATGAATATTGGGTTGATTTCCTTTATTGATTCAATTGGAACATTTTTTTGACTCCTAGATACTGTTTATCAGTTGCAAGGGAGAACAAAAAAGAATCATTACATTGGAAAATCAGGTAACACCTTTGGCTGTTGTTTTAATTTTCAAAATTAACATCAGCAGTGAAAGACAGATGGCTATTAGGTGTCCACAGATTTGATTCCCAGAGAAGAACAAATTTACCTATGTATTATTTTTTCCTGGGGTCATCAATCTAAAACTAATCAGGAAATATCAGACAAATCCAAAATGAGAAACATTCAAATAAAGAAGGGAAAATGGTGTTTTTATTTCTCAAAACTACCAATGTCATGATAATCAGAAAGGCTCTGACATGATTCAGAATAAGAAGGCTGAAGAGATATAACAGTTAAATGCAATCCTTCATTCTAGACTTGGTGCTATATTGGGCAAGTAACAGTTCTCTAAAGAATATTTTTTGATCAGTAGACAAAGTTGGGATGTGGACATGTATTATTTTAAAGTATTATATTAGTATTAAATTTACCTAATTGGAGAATTATACTCTGTTTATGCAATAGAATATCATTATTCATAGGAATTAAAGATGAACATTCTTAGGACTTAAATTCCATGGTATATGCAAATTCCTTCAAATGATGAGAAAGGGAGAGAAAGAGAGGGAGAAAGGGAAAGAGAGCTTAAACAATTGATAATCAGAGTAAGAGATGCTAATAACATTTGAATCTAGGTTAAGAATGTATTGATGTTTTTTATACTATTTTTATTCTTGCTTTGTTGTTGTTCACTCACTAAGTACTATCTGACTCTTTGTGACCCCATAGACTGCAGCACGCCAGGCTTCCCAGTCCTTTACTATCTCCCAGAGTCTGCTCAAACTCATGCCTATTGAATTGGTTATGCCATTCAACCATCTCATCCTCTGTCTTTCCCTTCTCCTCTTGCCCTTAACCTTACCCAGCATCAGGGTCTTTTCCAATGATTCAGATTTTTTTCATCAGGTAGCCAAAGAATTGCAGCTTCAGTTTCAGCATCATTCCTTTCAATGAATATTGGGTTGATTTCCTTTATGATTGGCTGGTTTAAGCTCCTGGCTGTCCAAGCGACTCTTAAGAGTCTTCAGAACTACAGTTCGAAAACATCAATTCTTTGGCACTAAGCTTAGTTTATGGTCCAACTCTCACATCTGTACACGACTACTGGGGAAGCCATAGCTTTGACTATACTGACCTTTGCCAGCAAAGTGATTATCTCTGATTTTTAATATGCTATTTAGATTTGTCATAGGTTTTCTTTCAAGGAGCAAGTATCTTTTAATTTCATGACTACCTTTTTGAAAACATTTTTGACCATGACACATAGCATATAGAGTCTTACTTCCCTGACCAGGGATTGGATCTCCCTGTATTAGGAGTAACAAAGTCTTAACCATTGGACTGCCAGGGAAGTCCCTGTTAATAACTGCTTTAAAATACAAGTTTGAAGTTATTTCCAAATGCTGAGTTATCCAATGTATATTTCTAAGTCAGAAAAACTAGTATGGTGTATTTATTTGCTCTCTCATTTGTTCAAAATGAGTACAAACACTAAGACACACACACTTATTAATATGCATGAAAGTGTCTGAAATATACATATTACAAGTAAATATTATTGGTCTTTGCCTCTGGGTCAGAAACTGGATGGTAGAAAGACCTACTTCTTACCATATAACCTTCTTGTTAATGTTGAAATTCTAAAAAATGCATGTAACTTTAAAATTAAAGCAATGATAGTTTAATTTTAATTCAATTTAATGCATATTAATCACTATGTACATGAGTCTAGGCCCTCGCAATATAATGAAAAAGCTTCTTTTGAATCTCATGACCTCAAGGATAAGATCTTTTCCTCAAAGGCAAGAAAACTAAGATGCTGTTATTAAAATGAAATAAGGGGGAAAGAAGTACAAAGCCATTGTTGTACATTTAGATCTTCCACTGCTTTAATTGTACCTCATCTAAGCATTTATACTTTATTTTTCTCACTTTGGAAGAGATTAAGTAACATTTTTCCCACTGCTTTCCACATAAGGGTGTTCTCAGTATTAATGAAATTATTTTATGGTACAGTTTAGATCTTCCACTGCTTATAATTGGCTGGTTTAAGCTCCTGGCTGTCCAAGCGACTCTTAAGAGTCTTCAGAACTACAGTTCGAAAACATCAATTCTTTGGCACTAAGCTTAGTTTATGGTCCAACTCTCACATCTGTACACGACTACTGGGGAAGCCATAGCTTTGACTATACTGACCTTTGCCAGCAAAGTGATTATCTCTGATTTTAGTATGCTATTTAGATTTGTCATAGGTTTTCTTCCAAGGAGCAAGGGTTTTTAAATTTCATGACTACCTTTTTGAAAACATTTTTGACCATGACACATAGCATATAGAGTCTTACTTCCCTGACCAGGGATTGGATCTCCCTGTATTAGGAGTAACAAAGTCTTAACCATTGGACTGCCAGGGAAGTCCCTGTTAATAACTGCTTTAAAATACAAGTTTGAAGTTATTTCCAAATGCTGAGTTATCCAATGTATATTTCTAAGTCAGAAAAACTAGTATGGTGTATTTATTTGCTCTCTCATTTGTTCAAAAATGAGTACAAACACTAAGACACACACACTTATTAATATGCATGAAAGTGTCTGGAAATATACATATTACAAGTAAATATTATTGGTCTTTGCCTCTGGGTCAGAAACTGGATGGTAGAAAGACCTACTTCTTACCATATAACCTTCTTGTTAATGTTGAAATTCTAAAAAATGCATGTAACTTTAAAATTAAAGCAATGATAGTTTAATTTTAATTCAATTTAATGCATATTAATCACTATGTACATGAGTCTAGGCCCTCGCAATATAATGAAAAAGCTTCTTTTGAATCTCATGACCTCAAGGATAAGATCTTTTCCTCAAAGGCAAGAAAACTAAGATGCTGTTATTAAAATGAAATAAGGGGGAAAGAAGTACAAAGCCATTGTTGTACATTTAGATCTTCCACTGCTTTAATTGTACCTCATCTAAGCATTTATACTTTATTTTTCTCACTTTGGAAGAGATTAAGTAACATTTTTCCCACTGCTTTCCACATAAGGGTGTTCTCAGTATTAATGAAATTATTTTATGGAGATTCCTGAACTTCATTTGGAAAGAGTATGAAATAAACACAGATACCCACTCCAATATTCTTGGCCTTCCCAGCTGGCTAAGACTATAAAGAATCCACCTGCAATGTGGGAGACCTGGGTTTGACCCCTGAGTTTGGAAGATCCCCTGGAGAAGGGAAAGGCTACCCACTCCAGTATTCTTGCCTGGAGAATTCTATGGGTCACAAAGAGTCAGACAGGACTGTGTCACTTTCAAGCTAAGCTAATATTATTGATGTCAGTTATAAAGATACTTTTATGAAACATGCTCAAATGCATAAGGAGGGAAGGGGAAAAAGAAGGAAGGGAAGGAGAGAAGGAAGAAGAAAGGGAAAGAAAAGGGATATAAACCTTCTTATATTAACTTCATTAGACTTTCACCTGCTCTTTGAAATTTGTTTGTAATTTGGCATTTTACAGCAAGTGTAATCACGTTCCTTCCTCCACAGGCTTTCATGTTATCAAGGCCAGATTTATTGAGACATCCAGAAAGTGATGAATTTGGGACAATCACCTTGCAGTTATTCCACAGAGACTGAATCAAAGTTTTCCATGGTTTCTGACAATTCTTTTAGAAAACATCCAGTTTTAATAACATAGTTATTGTGGAACATTTCCTAAAGGAAAAAGCCAAGATCATCCTCAGAATACCACTATATAAAAACAAAGTTAAAAAGATTGCATGGAGAAAGGATGTGAAGGATCCACCTTTAAGATCACGAAAACAATAAGTTCCAGATTTGAAGTTGAAACCTGGGACTTAGAATTTTCCATAATACCATATATGACTGCTGTATTGAATAATTTTTTAATGTGATTCAGATAGCCCAGAACACATGAGGTCTGCTAGAAATGAACATTTTCAATTTTTAACATTAATACTGCTTGCATAATATGTTTTTTTCAAAGGTTTTCACATTTATTATCTTACTTGAGAGTCTTTGGTGCTTGTTCAATGGCCTTTTCATTAACTCACATCACCTTTCCAGTAACCTTTTCATTCCTTTCGTAAATGAAAAGTACACTTTAATTGTAACCATAAATAATTCTATGATTTATTATTGTGCTGGATGGAATATTGATTTTTAAGTATAAAGGCTTAACAGTTTGAGGATGGCATATGATACAAATTTAAATATGCTACAAAGCAATACCAATGCTGCCCATGTTTTCTGGCACAATTAGAACTGTCCCTTCAGCAATAGCTCTGTAATAGCTGATCCTGAAACCATGTAAGCTGAATTCAAATAAACCCTATACCTCTATAAATAAACTGTATAATGCCGTGCATTCTACACATGGTAATTTACATGGAAATGCCTTTTTGATGTTTTGGTAAATATGAAGATTATAGAAAACATCAAATATTGTAGCAAAATAAGGTCATTATGAAAATGTATAAAATGGAATTAGGTAACAGTTCTTTCAATCATAGATTATTCTTTTCAGATAACTCAAAGCATCACCTATGTGTGGAGACCTTTGTATTATTTAACTATGCAGTATATTGGCAGAAACCCATCTGAAATTCAGCTAGGAAGAATGTGAAAGTTGATTGCTAGAAGTAACAGAAGTGGGCGGTTTAATCCAGACAAATCTATTCTATAGCCACGAGTCTAAGAAATTGTGATTATCCTGATAAATAATTGCTAAGGATGGTTTCACATCTAAGGAGATGGCTCATCTTCTGCCAGTACATTGTATGGTTCAGTGACAGAGGCTGAAAGCAAGCAGGCAGGGAAAAGGTGAAGCTGGAGAAGCTGGCAAGGAACAGAGGAAATATTACAAAAATGAATCTTGTAATGCCTTGTATGAACTTTGCGTTTTTACCCATATGAAGGAGGAAGTCACCAGAGAGTCTCAGTTTTATTAAAGAAGTAACCAATATATGTTTGTATTTTAGGGAGAAAAATCCTGTTTGATTCTCCATTGACGAAATGGAAGTAGACAACCTTAGAGATATCACTCAAGTGTATATTGAGTTACTGAGGAAATAGATGATATGGCCTGAACCTCTGTGTCATGTGGCTTGTGGTATGGGAAAGGGAAGGGATGCCTTTGAGCAATAAGGATCAAAAGAACATGCATTATTCAAAGGAACTAGAGTTCGTGAGAAAGAGCTGTCCTGGGAATCCTAAGGATATAAATAAACTTATGAAAATAGGTGAAATATCACAGTGATGGGGGAAGACGCTTTTTTTAAGCAGAAGAGAACTAAAACCTGGTCATTGGAAAAATATCAGCACTTAGGAAAGGTAGAGAGAAATAACCCAGAAAAAAAGGAGACAAAGAAAAAACAAAGAGAAAAGTAAGATAAAAGTAGTTAAGAGAAAGAAATATTTCATGAAGGTGGGAGAAGGCAATAGTACCAATATAGTAACAGGTTATGTGAAGGGAAAAAATGACAAACTGATAAATTTCCATCATTTTTAGCAAAAAGGAGGTCATTGGTGACTAGTGATTCAGTGGAGTAGTGAGGGAAGAATACAAATTAGCATGGGTTTAGGAATGAAATAGAAGTAAATTACAGGAAACAAAACTCAAGCAGTTAATGTGAAGAGAGAAGGAGAGGGCACTAACTAGAGGGGACAACAGGTGTCGGCCAAGAGCTCTAGACTGACATATGTAAGAGAAAACACTTTAAGATAATGATTTTCAAAATATGTAACTTTTTTTTAACCAAGATCTCCATCTACTAATTTACGGAGTGCCTTGTTCAGTGGTCAGATTACTCAGGGCATTTACTTGTGTTTTTATGTGATTTAATAAAGATGGCACATTGGCTGACTTACTAGGTTTGAACACACAACATTTGTTTTTTGGGTAATAATGTGGGTGCCTCCTTGCCGGGTATAATAATGTTCAAGGCTATTTCATTTTAGAAGAAAGTTCTTATTAGAGGCATTTTAGTGTTCAGTATGGGCAAGCTTTATTGGCTATCACTTGAGGCTTACTGGGGGAATTTAGTCAAGTTTTCTACGTGTGTGGTGATATCCTCTAGGCCAATGGAGGGGACAAAGACAGTGGGCCAAATGATTGTATCCATTTATTGATTGATAGTCCACCTGGTCTTGAAGAAAAGGAGGTTGACAGCTTTAGGAACTTGCCCTGGTTTGTGTAATATACATGCTGCTCAGTGGAGACAGTGATGTTTATGTGACATGTTGGTCTCAGGGTGGGATATGTCAGACCAGAACTCCCATTTTCTCTCCTCCTTTGATAGCACATGTTCCATTTCCAGTATAGTGCATTTTAAGAGGTCTGGCTTGCAGCAGTAAGCATTGAGTTGTTTCTTCTTAGTCTGGTAGGACATCTCATTGCAAATGTCAGTGGATAATGTCTTTTTCAGGTGTGATAGGGTTTTGGTGTTCTCAGCAATGTAACACATTGATCCATGGTTAGAGTCAGGGCAGAGGCTGGTTGTGTGTGTGTGTGTGTGTGTGTGTGTGTGTGTGTGTTCTGTATACCTTTATAGCATTCGATGCTTTGGCTTGGGTCTCCAGTCTGGTATATGGGGCAAGTCTCACTGGTTGATCATTCAGACATATGAAAGCCTGGGACAGTACTTTAGTTCACCCAGCCAAGGTGGTTTTAGCTTCTAGTAATTTGTATGCTACTTTTCCTTCCACTAACCATGCTACTTGCAAATTATAAGAGATGGAATTTCTATGTCCTGTCTTCTGCCCAAGGTTAATGTGAAGAGAGAAGGAGAGGCACTAACTAGAGGGACAACAGGTGTCGGCCAAGAGCTCTAGACTGACATATGTAAGAGAAAACACTTTAAGATAATGATTTTCAAAATATGTAACTTTTTTTTAACCAAGATCTCCATCTACTAATTTACGGAGTGCCTTGTTCAGTGGTCAGATTACTCAGGGCATTTACTTGTGTTTTTATGTGATTTAATAAAGATGGCACATTGGCTGACTTACTAGGTTTGAACACACAACATTTGTTTTTTGGGTAATAATGTGGGTGCCTCCTTGCCGGGTATAATAATGTTCAAGGCTATTTCATTTTAGAAGAAAGTTCTTATTAGAGGCATTTTAGTGTTCAGTATGGGCAAGCTTTATTGGCTATCACTTGAGGCTTACTGGGGGAATTTAGTCAAGTTTTCTACGTGTGTGGTGATATCCTCTAGGCCAATGGAGGGGACAAAGACAGTGGGCCAAATGATTGTATCCATTTATTGATTGATAGTCCACCTGGTCTTGAAGAAAAGGAGGTTGACAGCTTTAGGAACTTGCCCTGGTTTGTGTAATATACATGCTGCTCAGTGGAGACAGTGATGTTTATGTGACATGTTGGTCTCAGGGTGGGATATGTCAGACCAGAACTCCCATTTTCTCTCCTCCTTTGATAGCACATGTTCCATTTCCAGTATAGTGCATTTTAAGAGGTCTGGCTTGCAGCAGTAAGCATTGAGTTGTTTCTTCTTAGTCTGGTAGGACATCTCATTGCAAATGTCAGTGGATAATGTCTTTTTCAGGTGTGATAGGGTTTTGGTGTTCTCAGCAATGTAACACATTGATCCATGGTTAGAGTCAGGGCAGAGGCTGGTTGTGTGTGTGTGTGTGTGTGTGTGTGTGTGTGTGTGTTCTGTATACCTTTATAGCATTCGATGCTTTGGCTTGGGTCTCCAGTCTGGTATATGGGGCAAGTCTCACTGGTTGATCATTCAGACATATGAAAGCCTGGGACAGTACTTTAGTTCACCCAGCCAAGGTGGTTTTAGCTTCTAGTAATTTGTATGCTACTTTTCCTTCCACTAACCATGCTACTTGCAAATTATAAGGGAGATGGAATTTCTATGTCCTGTCTTCTGCCCAATTTTAAATATTATGACCTTTGCCATATGTCCCCAGATTACTATCTATTTGATGAAACTTTCTGTATATGGTACTCAACTCTTGTAGTCGACTGATGGCAGTAGCCTGGCTTGTATGCCTATAGGGTCCATTTTGGGTTAGGCTGGATACAGTGTCCATGCAAACCAGGGCATATTTAAGGCACTTACTCAGAGGAAAGAGGCCCGTATATTCAATTTGCCAGTCCCACATCATTGGAAACCCTAGGGAATGGTCCCAGAATCCTCTGGCAGTTATCTTGGGTGGCGTTTAGAACATACAGGACATGTTACTGCAGTAACTAAGATACTGTATCTTAAGGGAAATTTGGCATCCTTGTCAGTACAGCATTCTCAGAAGGCAGTACTGTGAATGCTCCTTATTAGTTTTCAATCTGCTATATCTACTCACATGCCCATCACTGAAGCTCATCCCCCGGCTAGGACAGAAGCTTCCTAATTGCTAGCGGGTGTCCACGCTTTATGATCAGGAAAGTGGAAGATGGTGAGGACTGCCTCAGGCTCTTGCAAGTGAACCCAAATGTCTTTCTACTTGACCCCACAGGGCTGCTGCATGATCATCCGCCCCTCAGCTTTCCACTACCATAGGGTTAACCCTTTTAGAATAGCTCAACAACTGTTAGTACAAAAGGCTAATGGCCAGGGTATATAAAGTGATTACTGACCAAACTGCTCTCAGTTAGCCCATTGGTTTGGGGATTCCTTTTCTTCCCAGGCATCTGTCTATCAGGTATCAGCAGGAATTTCCCCCACTCCCTGTCTACAGGCCTCAAGGACTGCCACAGGAATGGGGAGGGGGAGACATTTGAAGAATCTTTATACTTTTTAGGGCCTATTCCCACCTGCAGTTTTAGAGACAGAGGGCTGGTGGACAAAGTGCTCCTGTGCTTTAAGGAGGCCACCTTGGCAAAGTGGGAGTTTAAACCACGACATAGATGAGTCCATGGAATGTATTCCTAACCCACCCCTTGATAGGAAGGGAAGTTCTTACTGGGGTAGGCTCTTCCTTTGTGAGAGGCTCTATAGAGAAATGCAGTGTCCCCACTAAAAGCTGTGGCTTTATGGGGGAATATTGAGATGTTGTGCCCTGCCAGAGATGAGACCAAAATCTTAAGGACCATGGTGTCCAACCCATACCAATCTGGAATCACAGACACATCAAATTCAGATGGTACTCCTATGCAGGGGATGCTCAGAGCTTTACTAATATTTTTGCCTTCTCAGAGGCAGCTAATTTTGATCCTCAATCCTATATGTATTCTTTCTTTACCAGATGGTATAAGGAATTGGAGGTACTATGTCAAGTGGGAAATAAAGGTCTTTCAAGATCCTAAAACCTCTACAAACTCTTTTATCTCTTTCACATTCGAAAGGATTGGAGATAGACTTAACATCTTATCAATTACATATTCCAGGACATATCATGTCTTACCTAAATAAACAACTCCCAAAACTTCTGGCTGTGCATGGACCTTGAGTTTTCTGGGGATTTATCACCCATCCTCTCCCTTTCAGATGTTCTAGCAAAGTCTGTAAAGCAATCTGTAGCAGAGGCAAGTCTTCACATGTTAGCATTATGCCATCAGTGTGATGGGACTACTTTATTGATGCATTGAGGGAAAAGAGGGACAGATCTTGGGTTACTATCCCAAGACATATTGTAGATAACTTTGGGGAAGCAACTGAAAGGTCCATTGTTGCCCCTTTTATGTGATCTTAATTTTCAGAGACTTATCATAGACTTTTCCATGAATCTTCTCAAAGATAAAGCACTTTTATAGGAACACATCAGAGGAAAACAAAATTGTCTTCAAACCACATTACAATCCCAAGGCTGTCATTTAGGCTTTTACTAAAAGGAATGTAGAACACAGTATCCCAAGGGTGTGGGAAATGAGGAGCCTCTGATTATCTGGGTGCAGCTCGTGGGTCACCCAGCAGACATGTCCTCTTGATTACCTCTTCCAATAATAGGATGAGCTTATATCACTTTCTATTTGAAGTAATTCTATGTAAATATATTATTTTCAGATGTCCTTTAGAATTCATGTATATATGTACATATTTCATAGGTTCATAATTCATGAATGTACATATTTTTATGAGACTAAACTACATAATTTTTGAAGTAAATTATATGTACTAAATAAGAAATTTTCATCTTAATCAAATTCCATGCCTTTTTATTCTTTTTACCATTCCTACCATGATGACATGCATTCTTATAGCAAATAAATAATGATCAAGTACAAGTGACTGTAGTATATCCAGTTTCAGATAAGCACACTTAATAGATTATACAATACTTCTGAAAATGCTATACATATTAGAAAATAAATCACAAACTCTTGAAGCCATAATAAAATAAAGAGAACACAGCTTTTTGAGTTGTCTTTAACTAAACACAACTTTTTAAGTTGTCTTTAACTGATTTTGATAGTAAAAAAAATTTAGAAATATAATTTATACATATACATACTAGAATTTCATTTCACAGAGAAAACTTGTTATGGAGTATATATATAGATAGATAGATAGATAGATAGATATTTCCAAAAAAATCAGTTCTTCTCTTGAGTTATTTTTTAAAAATTATAAATATTGTTAGATACTCAGACCATACTTACTTAGAGAGGAAATACCTAATTGTACTTTTTGAAAATTATATAAAATAAATGAAATTTTGAGTCTTCTCTTTTGCTATTAACAAGGAGCTTTAGTTTACCCTTCACTCTAGTCATAGTATGAAGTAATTGTCATGGAATTCAGCAACAAACCTTCAAAGCTGTGGTGATACAACCGTGAAACCTAACAACGCAGAGGGAGATTAAAGTTTCCACTCCTGAAACACAGCAAGACTGTCACCTATCAAAGGCTGCACCTTCAGAGTCCTTGTAATAAAAGTCTGAGTCATAATCTAATGTGCCATTAACATCAAAGTGTCTGGCAACCTACAATATTGGTTTTGCTTTAAACATGTTGAGTACTAACCACCTGGCTTGCTTCCAGATTCCTAGTTGCTTACAGGGTAAGCACTGAAATTTTATCAGAGAAACTTAGCTCTTTTGAAATAGACTTGTATATAAGCAGTTTATGGAGAAAACTGTTTTCTGCAGCATGTCACTTCATTTCTAAAACATCTTTAATTGACACTGAGCATCAAAGGCATTTGTTTTGCAAAATTCTTAAGATTACACCACATTTGTTGTTGTTTACTCGCTAAGTCATGACCAACTCTTTTGCAACCCCAAAGGATTATAGCCTGCCAGGCTTCTCTGACCATAGGATTCTCCAGGCAAGAATTCTGGAGGAGGTTGCCATTTTCTTCTCCAGGAGAGCTTCCTGACCTGGGGACTGAACCTGAGTCTCCTGCTTGGCTGGCAGACTCTTTACCATTGAGGCATCTGGGAAGCCCAACTGACCAGTTAGGTACACAAATAAAATAACAGAGCAGGAGTTTTGCATATACTCCAAGTATATGAGAATACACACATACAAAAAAAATATATATATATATTTATTAATGGATCTTGCCTAAGGATGAGTTATCTTGTTAGCTTAAAAACTGCTCAGTGCCAGAAACATTCTCTTTTCAACTATGTGGAAAATGTCGTCCTTGTCACTTATTGTGCAAATAATTTGCATAAAGAGGGTGTCTTAGAAAATTTCTATTATTGAGTAAAATCTGATTTATAATCTCTGTAGATTTCTAACACATTATGACCAGAACCATCAGTAGTACTAAACTGAAGGCATAAATTTCTGGATAGTTTTATTTCCATTTGAGCAGATCCTTCTACCACCTCAACTATTGTAGGCACCCATTACTTCTCAAGATCATGTTGACCCTAGGAAAATTCAACAAGGAAAGGGATGACCAACTTATAATGTAATGGAAATTACTTCTTCTATTTGGCACATGAATTAGGAAGGAAAGAAGAAAAGGACAGTGAAGTAGATAGTCATCTGTTAAAGGTCAAATTTTCAGAGACATCTTTGCTACAAATCTGGAGAAAGAAATTCTTCAAAATCCTTTGCTTCATCCTGTAGCTGGCAAAGGTGAAATGTCTTTTGTATTGCTCAGATTTTTTTTTTCTCTTGGAGTATTCCCAAATAACAACAACTTAATGTGCTTTCAAGTCTTTTCCTGATCAAAATTCCAATATGCTGGCATCATCAGCTTCACCTTTGTGACAAATTCTTATTTTCGACTATATAATTAGATCAGCTACACTGGATATGTTTTATTTTCTCCCAAAGATAACTAGTTCAGCTGAATTCATTTATACAACCATTTTAATTTAAGTCTAATAATGCCTTTGTGTTAAAGGATGGATGAAAAAGGTCAAAACCTATTTGACTCCCTTTAAATGTTTGATAGCTTGTTTTTAAAATGTATTCTACTTGAAATGTCAGGTACTATTTTTGCCACTTTCTCCTCCAGGAGAGCTTCCTGACCTGGGGACTGAACCTGAGTCTCCTGCTTGGCTGGCAGACTCTTTACCATTGGGCATCTGGGAAGCCCAACTGACCAGTTAGGTACACAAATAAAATAACAGAGCAGGAGTTTTGCATATACTCCAAGTATATGAGAATACACTCATACAAAAAAAATATATATATATATTTATTAATGGATCTTGCCTAAGGATGAGTTATCTTGTTAGCTTAAAAACTGCTCAGTGCCAGAAACATTCTCTTTTCAACTATGTGGAAAATGTCGTCCTTGTCACTTATTGTGCAAATAATTTGCATAAAGAGGGTGTCTTAGAAAATTTCTATTATTGAGTAAAATCTGATTTATAATCTCTGTAGATTTCTAACACATTATGACCAGAACCATCAGTAGTACTAAACTGAAGGCATAAATTTCTGGATAGTTTTATTTCCATTTGAGCAGATCCTTCTACCACCTCAACTATTGTAGGCACCCATTACTTCTCAAGATCATGTTGACCCTAGGAAAATTCAACAAGGAAAGGGATGACCAACTTATAATGTAATGGAAATTACTTTTTCTATTTGGCACATGAATTAGGAAGGAAAGAAGAAAAGGACAGTGAAGTAGATAGTCATCTGTTAAAGGTCAAATTTTCAGAGACATCTTTGCTACAAATCTGGAGAAAGAAATTCTTCAAAATCCTTTGCTTCATCCTGTAGCTGGCAAAGGTGAAATGTCTTTTGTATTGCTCAGATTTTTTTTTTCTCTTGGAGTATTCCCAAATAACAACAACTTAATGTGCTTTCAAGTCTTTTCCTGATCAAAATTCCAATATGCTGGCATCATCAGCTTCACCTTTGTGACAAATTCTTATTTTCGACTATATAATTAGATCAGCTACACTGGATATGTTTTATTTTCTCCCAAAGATAACTAGTTCAGCTGAATTCATTTATACAACCATTTTAATTTAAGTCTAATAATGCCTTTGTGTTAAAGGATGGATGAAAAAGGTCAAAACCTATTTGACTCCCTTTAAATGTTTGATAGCTTGTTTTTAAAATGTATTCTACTTGAAATGTCAGGACATTTGCCCTTTTCATGTAGCTTGTAGGGCTCCTCATTAACATATTTTTCTGAACTTCAGTCATTCCAAAACATTAAACATTTCCCAGCACATCTGTATGTTTATAAAAGTCAATTTAAAAACATAGTTCCTACCTTCAAAGAGCACACAGTCTGATAGATGTAAACAACCACTTAAAAATGCATCATAGCCACCATTGTCAGTGTCTTTTCATACATTCAATGCATATTAATAAACAGGCACTGTTTTAGGTTTTAAACATTTATCAATAAATTCAATCTACGTGATGAGCTTCCATTCTTCTGTGACTTAGCCACATGTCTAGTGGCTAAGTCATGTCTGGTTCTTTGTAAACTATGGACAATAACCCACCAGGTTTCTCTGATTATGGGATTTCCCAGGCAAGAATACTGGAGTGGGTAGCCATTTCCTTCTCCATGGGATCTTCCTGACCCAGGGATCAAACTAACGTCTACCTGCATTGGCAAGCAGATTCTTTACCTCTGAGCCACCTGGGAAACCCTTCATCCAAAGGAGGACCAATTAAACTGTTTTACATTATGATCAATAAGATTAACATCTTCTCTCCCTATGGAAACTTGTCATGGATAGGCAGAGATAAGGTAAAAGAGTGAAAATATTCTGTCTCTCTTCTCTCTAGTAAGGACAATATTTTGTATTGCTCATCTTAAAAATACTTCTATGCAACCATATTGCACTCTTTTTTTTTAATTTTTTAAAAAGAATTTATTTATTTATTTATTTTTGGTGGGTGGGGATGGAGAGGGGCAGGCGGGCCACTTCTATTGGTCTTTCATTTATTCAGTTTCATCCATCTTTGTTCCTTAGCCCGTGTGGACCTCCCATCGCAGTGGCCTCTGTTCTCGTAGAGCACTGGCTCTGGGCGCATGCACTCCAGAGCTGCGGCTCGGTAATTCGACACATGGGTCCAGCCGCTCCGCGGCACGTGGGATCTTCCCAGGCCAGGGGTCGAAGCGGCGCCCCTTGCACTGCAAGGCAGTGTCCTTACCCACTAGACCAGGAGGGAAACCCCATATTGTACTTTTTTGAAACTGTGCGTTCTTACAAATTATATATAAACTGATAATTTGCTTATAGAAGTCTAATACTATTTCCTACTGTATAAAACTAAATTGTCCTTTGTCACTTTCACCATGAAGCTTTTCCCTACTGTTCCTGTCAGAAGTCTATTCTTCTCTACCCTGGAAAATTCCACTCTTTATAAAAAACTGCTTTTATGATGCTCATTTTTTTGTTACTTTTTCAGTCAGCCCTTTCTGTCCTCAAATTCAACATCTTCCTTGGATTCAACCAACTAAAGATCAAAAATATTTCGCAAAAAATGCCACAGAAAGTTCCAAAAACAAAAACTTGAATTTTCCACTTAGCAACAACTTCTTACATAGCATTTGCATTGTATTAGGTATTATAACAATCTAGAGATAATTTCATGTATACAAAAGGATGTGCATAACTTATATGCAAATACTGCACCATTTTATATAAAGAATTTTAGCACGGGCAGATTTGGTATCTGTGAGGGGGCAGGTACCTGGAGCCAACCCTCTTTAGATACAAGATGGCAAGAGATAACTCTATATATAGATTCAGTGATTCCTGGTTCCATTGCCACCTGGGAAACCCTTCTCCAAAGGAGGACCAATTAAACTGTTTTACATTATGATCAATAAGATTAACATCTTCTCTCCTATGGAAACTTGTCATGGATAGGCAGAGATAAGGTAAAAGAGTGAAAATATTCTGTCTCTCTTCTCTCTAGTAAGGACAATATTTTGTATTGCTCATCTTAAAAATACTTCTATGCAACCATATTGCACTCTTTTTTTTTAATTTTTTAAAAAGAATTTATTTATTTATTTATTTTGGGGGGGGAGCAGGTTGGGGAGGGAGAGGGGCGGGCGGGCCACTTCTATTGGTCTTTCATTTATTCAGTTTCATCCATCTTTGTTCCTTAGCCCGTGTGGACCTCCCATCGCAGTGGCCTCTGTTCTCGTAGAGCACTGGCTCTGGGCGCATGCACTCCAGAGCTGCGGCTCGGTAATTCGACACATGGGTCCAGCCGCTCCGCGGCACGTGGGATCTTCCCAGGCCAGGGGTCGAAGCGGCGCCCCTTGCACTGCAAGGCAGTGTCCTTACCCACTAGACCAGGAGGGAAACCCCATATTGTACTTTTTTGAAACTGTGCGTTCTTACAAATTATATATAAACTGATAATTTGCTTATAGAAGTCTAATACTATTTCCTACTGTATAAAACTAAATTGTCCTTTGTCACTTTCACCATGAAGCTTTTCCCTACTGTTCCTGTCAGAAGTCTATTCTTCTCTACCCTGGAAAATTCCACTCTTTATAAAAAACTGCTTTTATGATGCTCATTTTTTTGTTACTTTTTCAGTCAGCCCTTTCTGTCCTCAAATTCAACATCTTCCTTGGATTCAACCAACTAAAGATCAAAAATATTTCGCAAAAAATGCCACAGAAAGTTCCAAAAACAAAAACTTGAATTTTCCACTTAGCAACAACTTCTTACATAGCATTTGCATTGTATTAGGTATTATAACAATCTAGAGATAATTTCATGTATACAAAAGGATGTGCATAACTTATATGCAAATACTGCACCATTTTATATAAAGAATTTTAGCACGGGCAGATTTGGTATCTGTGAGGGGGCAGGTACCTGGAGCCAACCCTCTTTAGATACAAGATGGCAAGAGATAACTCTATATATAGATTCAGTGATTCCTGGTTCCATTACTGGACTGAAAACTACTTAGAGGCAAAAATTATGTGATGTCATTCCATTATCTCTGATACCTAACTCAGGTCATGGCTCCTACTGAAAAATATTTGCTATATTAATCTGAAATATAACCAACCTAAATTAAGAATTAGAACAAAGAACACACACATGCATACATGGCATTCTCCATTACTAGTCCCTATTCTCAATTTGAAGTTTAGCATGATTTTGAATTACATGTGTTTCCATCCACCTAAATATCTTAATGCTCCCCCATATTCTCCCAAAATGTTAGAAACAAAGCTCTAATTTCTGATTTCTATAACTGAGCCATTTTCCCCAAGAAGAAAGAAAAAATATCTAATTAAAAAAATAAATAAATAAAATAAAATATGTTATCTTTGTGTTAATATAAATATCTGTTTTTAATCATTATTCTTATAATTCATGCTTTAAGAAATGTGCATTTCTAGTCATTGACATTATATTTTGTGAATATGTGTATCTATGTTATTATGTGAGAAGTTATAATACAATTTTTATATTATATAATATTTATAACTATTAATTGCATACATTTCATCCAAGACTTATAACTATTTTTCATTTGCTTTCCAGTATATTTGGAAGCAAAGGTCATTAATATTCATAGTACTCACTGATTTATAGACAACACTAGTTATAGTATATGAAGTAAAATTAGGAAAAGCATCAACTAATTATTTTCTCTTTTCAAATATTTATACATTTCATGATCTCTCTGGACATAAGAAAGCACAAGATCAAATTGATAATCCCTGATAACATTCACTGGCTAGTGGAGATTGGTTCCCTGAGGAGCCTGTCAATTGACAGGCTCTGTTTAGTTTGACTTTGCTGATCTTAACAAGAACTAATTCTCTTAGCTGTGGTGAATATGTAAGTATTGTAATGACATGCATTGTAATTCCTTGCTGACTTTATTTTTTTTGTTGTTGTTTTGAATAGGAATGTTACATAAATAGAAAAACAAATAGAAAGCATTCCATTTATTTGCACAAGGGATCAGGGTCAAAAATGCAAATCCTAATTTTTCTGTTTCAAAAGGAAAATTCAACATTCCCTCTATTATACTGCAGACAAGTCCTAGGAATCTGAGCTTACTCTTGTCTCCCCTCTTGACCTCCACCAATATTGACATATATGTTTTCCCTGATTAATAGAAAGCTCTAGGAACTCTCTTTGAGGACTCCAACGGCTCTTCTTACTTCAAGCTAAAGATATTCAATCCATTGATTTAAATAAATATTTTTTTAAGAAAAGCATTTATTGCATGTATTTTAGATTTGATATGAAAAATATGTAAAAAGGCCTCTTAAAATCATCTGTTGATAAATAACTATGCACCCAGGTCAAATTTTAAGCTATTGATCTTTTTTGATCTTCCTGTTTTTCTATTCAAATGAATTCCCTGAGGAATATTTAACTGACTCTCTCTGGTTTTATTCTCCTTTTCTATTAGATTTTTTCCTTGTCTGCAATAGCATCAGTAGATAGAAGAGATGGAAGTGGTTGTACAGTTTCCAGAGGAAACAAGTCACCTGCGGGGACCCTATCTTATTCTTCCTTTGTACCTACAACATCTAACACAGTACTTGATGCATAATGTAGTTCAATAAATATTTGTTGAAGTGAACAAACTGTACAAGGAGGCCATGCATAAGATCTCCTGAAACAACATGTTATTTTACTTGAAGGGATAGGTACATGGAGACTATTTAAGTCATGACTCAGAAACATAGAACATGAAGTTCTAGTCTAATATCAAGATGAAGAAAGATTCTGGCCAAGTTTCTCACTGTGCTACTGCATCATTTAACTCCATTATGGAATGGTAACACCAAAACATTTATTATTTTATTTCTTTTCCTCACCATACCCACCAAGTAATGTTAACATACCAGGAGAAAAGATTATTTTGATCAGATACTCCTATTTTTTCACTGAATTTTCTCAAACAGATACTAAATGATTGCAATTATAAACATCACATTAAAATACAGACTTGTGAAAGATGCTAATTATGTGATGCTAAGTAAAAAAAAAAAAAAAATTGGGATAATATTCTATTATCGTAACTGTATTTAGCAAGGACCTAAATTTGAAAATCTATGCTATATATGTGTTATAATACTAAAATCTGATGTATGATAACAAAACTGCCAAATTGAATTTATCACCTATTCATTTACATGAGGGGCCAAGTCACTTGAAATATTTATTATTTTATCCTGAGAAAACTTGCGCCTGACTCCAAATGGAAAGCTCTTATTAGAAAGCAAGAATATTTATTAAATCTTCTACTGAGGCATTAAGAGCACATGATATTTAGAAGAGTGTTGCAGCAGTGGTGATGACTAGGACATTGTGTCTCTACCTAGAATTGTTAGTGGTGCTCATTGGAATATGAAATAGATACACACTGAGCTGTGAGAGGAAATTGTTCCTATGGGAGATGTATTTAGAGGACATCACAGCAGCATCTCGGCTTTTATGAGTGCCTATGGCAGGCTTTCAGAAGCCATGGGAAAGAACAGAACAGTGGCACAGGCATTGTTGGAAGATATCAAAATTACTGGTAAGGAAGAAAATGATAAAAGCCAAATGGAAGCAAGAAGACTATTTTATATATACATTTGAAACACTCCTGGGGAAAACAAAACAAAAAGGGAAGGGGAGAGGAGACTAGAGGTCCTAAATAATTCAGCAGTGGTGATCTATAGAAAGCCATTGTGATATATTATTCTGACATTAGCATGATAAATGAAACATAAGTGATAGTATA
This sequence comes from Tragulus kanchil, assembly GCA_022376925.1. Taxonomy (NCBI): domain Eukaryota; kingdom Metazoa; phylum Chordata; class Mammalia; order Artiodactyla; family Tragulidae; genus Tragulus; species Tragulus kanchil. The sequence goes on along the minus strand of JAIOJX010000004.1, from coordinate 233,907,599 downwards.
CATGCTTTTAAAATGCATGGGAAATAAAGAAAATTTAGAATTAATTACCTTAAAACAATATTTATGTCATGGTGCTGAATCTACATGTATTTCTTTCTATTTTGCATATTTTTATATAATAGATAATTGGATTTTATTATTTAAAAAAATGTATGCACTTGCTTGTATCATGTCCTTTAAAGACACCAATGAAGATAGTCAAAACTACCCTGATCCAAGAATTTATGTACTGAGTACTTCTGAGTCTCGTTTCTATTTGTTTTTCTCTCAATCCTATTATCCCAAGTCTTAAAGAATGTTTCCTGAGTACAAGAAATTCTAAGTGTGAACTTTGGAATAGATTCAAGATACAAAGTATAATTTCATTCTTGTGATTAATAGTAGGGAGATGATCAGTGTCAGGTTTCCAACTTCTATACAGAAACTAAATATTCTGTGGGCTCTTGTCAGAACATAGATATCTCTCTCAGATCCCTTTTTTGAACTCTCTCCTGCCCCTTTTGCATGTTGGTGGCAACCCTGTTTGGATCCTAAAACTGAATTTAGTGATTATAAAAAGTTTGCTCACTTCAGCCTGAATTTTTAAATGTAAGGTCTGAAATATTAATAATGTAACTTGTTGTAAAGCACATAAAGTTATGTAACTGACCCTTTCCTGTGATACAAGCAAAGCAATGCTTGTCTGGTGAAGGTAAAGATTCAGGAGGCTTAGCATGAGTGTGTAAATCTTGTCATCAAGTCATTCAGAGCATTTTTAAACAACTATGTGTGTGTCTGTCAGAAGAATGAGATTATGTGTGTTTGCTGGGGAATGATGTGGAGTTCGGGAAACTAATTTTGAAGATGTTATATTTTATGCCTAAAACACTTTACCATCAGGGATGTATTTTCAAACACAAAAAGGTCTCATCTGCCATCCCTGCTTTATTTAAAGACAAACTCAGCTGGCAGAAGAAAAATTGGTAAGGCCAAAATAGTTTCTAAAGACTATAAAATTTTGAATACCTTATTAGAAAGAATCCCAGAATATTAACTCCAACTGTATGCAAAAGGCTGTTTCGTTCTCAGTTTTATTTTGTTTTTCCTCCATCTCTTTCAGAGTACCAAATTACCTTCCCCTCCTCTAGAGCCCATTTTGTGAGACTTAAATGATAATTTAATAAGAAATTTTCAGTGGCAACTGTGTTCAAGGCAGAACTCTAATCACTAGGGATACAGCATAAAATAAAAAAGGACTACTCTATTGGCGTTTTGCAGTCTAGTGAATATAGATGGAAAATAACAACTACTTCAAGACATGACAACTGCTGGAAAGGAAATAAAGGAGAATTAGGGAGGGGACAAAATCGTGATTTTAGATGATATGTTATATCATGATCTCTCTAATATGGTGGTTTTGATCAGAGATGTGAAAGAAGTGATATCCAAACACCAAGGTAAGAATATTTTAGGCTAAGAGAGCTAATGCCTAGAAATTGGCACTTCTGAACTAGAAGAAGAGCACTGTGGATGTAGTGAAGAAAACAAAGGCAAAAGTACTAGATTGGGTGAGAGGTGATGGTGGCTTGGACTAAGATTGTAGAAATAGAGGTGATGTCATGGACTTGAATTCTAGATGAGTAGGTAAGTACAGATAAAGGCTCAGTCCTGGGCCACTCCATTATTTGGAGGTTGGAAAAATGAGGAAGAACCAGAAAAGGAAACTAAAAAGTAGTATTTATTGAGAAAGGAAAAAAAAAAAAAAAAAAGAAAATGATGTCTTTGATGCTGATTAAAGAAAACAAGGAAGTAGTGATCAAATGTTTCAGAAGTTAGAGAGTTTAATAAGGACTGGAAAATGAAGGCCCTTGAATTTGGCAACATGGTATCCATTAATGGCTTTAATAAGAGAATTTTCACATTATATTGGGAGAAAAGCTTATCTGGGGAGACATTAAAAAGAGTGGGAGAAGACAAAGTGCAATAATCAATATAGAATGCCCTTTAGAAAATGTGTGTGTGTGTGTGTGTGTGTGTGTGTGTGTGTGTCTGTGAATGGTAACCCACAAGTGGATCGCTACGAACTAGCATGGATCATGGACTCAGAGGTAGTGTTATGTTGAGGTGGGAGACATTACATAACCTTACATTCTGATGTGATCAGTATAGTAGAGAAGAAAAAACTCACCCACAACAGAGAGAAAGAGTGAAGCCAATTGCCAAATGGATGTCCAGGACTATATGTCAAGGGCTGAACCTCAGGCCATTAAGTAGAGAATTGGTTTTAGGCAGGTGGTTCTTTTCTTTTTGACAGAAGAAAGGACAGAGATGTGGCTGAGTATGTGGGTAGGTTGACTGACTTGGTGATTTGCATTGAGGTAGGAGGGCAGTAATCTAAAATGTGATGTTTGATTTCTCTATTTTCTCAGTAACATAAGAAACAGAACATCAGGTGAAAAAGGAGAGAGGAAATGTTGGAGGCTGAAGGAAGTAGACATAAAGCTTTTACCAGAATTGAGTTTGTTCCACACTTTGGAGCCAATAGAGTTCCTCACCAATAAATACAGGTCCCCAGAAAGGCCTCCTTATAAATTGTATTCCAGTCATACAGAATTTTTTCTTACTCAAATATTTTAAACATTGAGATCTTTGAAGGTTCTGCTGTTCTTAAAATATGAGAACTATCTAACTTTAAAAAAAAAAAAAAAAAAAACTGGCCTCTTTTATTGGCCTTTCATTCATTTATTTCCATCCATCTCTGTTCTTTTGGCCTGTGTGGGCCTCCCACTGCAGCCGCCTCTCCCGCAGCAGAGCACCGGCTCTGGGTGCTCACGCTCCAGAGCACCGCTTGCAACTGGACACACCTGTCCAGCTGCTCTGAGGCACCAGGATCCTCCCAGGTCAGGGATCGAACCGGTGCCCCACCCCTCCCCCCAGCACTGCAAGGTGGACTCCCCACCCACTGGGCCACCAGGGTAGCCCTTCTATCTAACTATTTTAAAAATTATATATTGCTTTTTAAATTTTTATTTATGATTATTATTGACTGTGCTGTGTGACAGTGGGATCTTAGTTCCCTGACCAGAGATTGAATCTCAGACACCCTGCATTGGGAGCACAGAGTCTTAGTCATTGGACCACCAAGGAAGTCCTAAGAACAAAATAACTTAATTGTTCTTCAGGTATCAATTTAAATTTCAGGAAGTCTTCTTTATACAAACCCTAAACTTGCTCTTACCATAGCACTTATCATATCATATTGTATACATTTTTTCTCTCTCCAGTAGACTGTGTGTTCCTCATATGATGGTACTACATTTCCAGTAGCTATGGGGGAAATATTACACATTATAAAATTACATATATCTCTTATTATATACAGCTGATTTTGTTTTATTTTTTCCCTCTCACCAAAGTTTAATTCAGTGAATACCTACAAATTTGCATAGTAAATTTGTATTGAAAATTATATGTTGTGTTTAAAGTTGGAAACAGAATGACTTTTACTTCAACTTCATAGCTGGTAACATCTGCAGAGGAGAGTGCACGTTGCAATAGGCAGTTTAAAAATGCAAATGTCCACTGCGGTGTGTGGAGATTTTAGAAAACAACAGCAACAATAATAACAGAAACTAGGAGGCAAGAAATAAATAATACTGATTATATTATTCCTAAACCTTGAAAGTTCATTTTGGGTTTAATTATTTCTGAAGAGATTGAAATTAAGTACAATTCATCTTCTAGCTGAGATTTTTTTTTTATAGTGTGCCATAATTAACTCAAACATGTTATTCAAACTTTGACTTCCATACAAATATAAAGGTATAATTTAGATGGATAGAAACAGAATTTGCAAGAAAGCAATGTGACAACAAAAGCCTTTTTTTTTTTCTTTATTCAATGTCAGGAAAATATAATGGAAAAATCTGTCACTTTTGATGGAGAACAGAGTATAATTAAATTTAGTCCTATTTAAGAACTTTGTTTCAATCTGATTTTCAGTTAACCAAAGCTCATTGTTTAGTGTAAAAGCTGGTAAATTTGGTTGTCTTATCTGCACAAAGGGATACATTTGAAGTACCACACCTAATTTGCAAATATATTTTCAGTTCTCTGTGATCTACATCAGTTTTACTTAAATTAAAGCTGGTTATCTTTTGAAAAGGAGAAATGTTTTTCACATTTGTTAATTTCCTTTCTCAGGCAGCTTATATTATGACTTTCTTTACTGTGGATTGTACCTGTGTGATGTGTACAAGACCAGAGTTTTTCTGAGAATTCCTGTTTCTAACTTATATGTGTATGTGTGTGTGTGTATTGCTGGACAAGATGGAGGATGCAAAGATACTCCATTTGTTGTTGAAGGATTTTGCTTTTTTATTGTTATACAACCATAGAATGTGCCAGAAATTGATTTTAAAAAACCTAGAAATTAAGTCATACAAACTTACATCTACATAATGCACAACTTCCGGGAAAAAGGATACCAGGGATGACATCCATGTGTCTTCTTTTTCTCGTTGTGCTATTCTTTATTTTGTTTATTCTTTAAATTTTTTTTTTCATAGTTTTATTTACTAATTTATTTATTTTTGCCTGTGCTAGGTCTGCATCTCTGTGTGGGCGCGTCTCTAGTTGTGGCAAGCAGGGCCTGCTCTGTACTTGCAGTATACAGGCTTCTCTTGTTGCGGAGCACGGGCTCTAGGGCACACAGGCTTCAATAGTTGTGGCATGTGGGCTCTAGAGCACACACTAGGTAGTTTTGACTCATGGGCTAAGTTGCTCCAGGGCATGTGGGATCTTCCTGGACCAGGGAGTAAACCTGTGGCTCCTGCACTGGCAGATGGATTCTTTACCACTGACCTACCAGAGAAGGCCCATATATCTTCTTTTAATCTGAAAGATATGTTTACCCTTACTTTCTACAGACTGCATAGTAGGGAAGTATCTTGTAAGTTACAGCATTCTTACAGAAAACAACTCCTACCCTTTAATAAAATCTAGTGCGGAGTTCTTCCAGGTGTAGGGAATAAAGTTAAATCCTAACATCCCTTTGAGGTCACAGAATCTGACTAGAATCCACAAGAAACTGACACTGAAACTTTTAGGTGGTGTTTTGGCAGCTCTGGGGAGCTCTGGTTCTTTATGTCTCAGTGTAGAAATTCAGTGAGAGATAAAATGATAGATAAGAAGTGATTTATCAGAACAGGATGCTTATGAGGCTCACAAATGCGCAGACAAGCATTGTACTGCCCCAGATACTTGGCAGGTTACATTTTTATAATCAAAGGGGAAAAGGGAAGGGTGAGAAGAACATCTCCTTCCTTATTCTTCCAGTCTTCCATCATTAAGTCCTCCTACATGTCAAGTGGGAGAGTCGGGACCCTATATGGCCTATCTGGGACTATCATGGCATTCTGGAAAATTATTTGAGGTCTCACTATAATGAGGGCCTTTTACTTTGAAATGCCACTCTTCCCTATAGTATCGTTTTTGTGTATGTGCAGGGCATCTCCCATGGGTCATTAACTTATAATAAGACAGACAAGGTCTCTATCCTCATGGAACATTTAGCTGGTGGGTGGAAATGGATGAGAAATAAAAATCAGATATAACAAGTTTTCTGAAGAAAATAAAACAGGATAATATGATAAGAATAGATTGATGTATGGGAGCTAAATGGAGGTTGCCAGGGGAAGGCGTCTCAGGCGATCTGATAGTAACAGAAATGAGACAGAGCTTGAAGAGTTACAGAAGCAGAAAGAAATTTAGTTTATCTCAACTATAGAGAGTAACAGGAAAAGTAGTCAGCAAAGATTTCACAGGGGCAGGGTCAAAAGAAGAGGATGTAGAGCTGGGAGTCTAAGAAGACTGGGACCCTCTGTGGGATGCAATTCGAGTTTAAGGGATGCAGCATGGCCTTATTAATTTTCTTAAAGACACTCAGACCCCCAGGAGGGGAATGCAGGGCACATAATGAAATCAGGAAAACTTCTTAGAGTAACCCAGAAGGGGAGTGATCATATTATCTTGTGTAATTTTCCTAGGCAGCTGTACAGAGACTTGCACTTGGAAACTTGCTCTAAAAATTTTATCACCATATAATCTTCTCTCATTTTCAAACTACTTCTATGAGTCTCTTTCACTTTGGTTTGGAGGGGAAAAAGCCCTTGTCAAGCATATAGTATAGAATCCATTTTCATACATGAAATATATGGATATGGATGCATATAGTTTTTGAATAAGAAATGGTCAGTGTCTCAGTGCCTTTTCGCTTGATCTTAGCCAAAAGACTGTGAAGCTATTCAGTGCATTTTCAGAAACTATTTTTTTATTTATTTGGCTGCATCAGGTCTTAGTTATGGCATGTAGGAGCTTCACTGTATCATGTGGATCTTTCTTTGCATTGGATAGACTCTCTAGATGTGGTACAAGATCAGTAGTTGCCGCTTGCAAGCTTAGTTGCTCTGAGGTGTGTGGCATGTTAGTTCCCCAACCAGGAATCAAAGCCCAGTCTCGTACATTGGAAGGCAGATTCTTAACCTCTGGGCAACCAGGGGAATCCCAAACATAAATTCCTAAGGAGGTTGTTCTTCTGATTTTGGAGAATAATAACGTAACTATTGCATGTAACTGTGCAATAACACACTGTGATATTGACTGTTTCTTTCACTGTGAGATTTAAAGTTAGCAAATGACAAAAGAGGTGTTTATTTCCTTGACTAACCATATGGTACTGGTGTGACTTTGTCAGCAAGCAGTCACTTTGCCTCTTATCTGTGAACCCATCCATCAGGCGATCTGATAGTAACAGAAATGAGACAGAGCTTGAAGAGTTACAGAAGCAGAAAGAAATTTAGTTTATCTCAACTATAGAGAGTAACAGGAAAAGTAGTCAGCAAAGATTTCACAGGGGCAGGGTCAAAAGAAGAGGATGTAGAGCTGGGAGTCTAAGAAGACTGGGACCCTCTGTGGGATGCAATTCGAGTTTAAGGGATGCAGCATGGCCTTATTAATTTTCTTAAAGACACTCAGACCCCCAGGAGGGGAATGCAGGGCACATAATGAAATCAGGAAAACTTCTTAGAGTAACCCAGAAGGGGAGTGATCATATTATCTTGTGTAATTTTCCTAGGCAGCTGTACAGAGACTTGCACTTGGAAACTTGCTCTAAAAATTTTATCACCATATAATCTTCTCTCATTTTCAAACTACTTCTATGAGTCTCTTTCACTTTGGTTTGGAGGGGAAAAAGCCCTTGTCAAGCATATAGTATAGAATCCATTTTCATACATGAAATATATGGATATGGATGCATATAGTTTTTGAATAAGAAATGGTCAGTGTCTCAGTGCCTTTTCGCTTGATCTTAGCCAAAAGACTGTGAAGCTATTCAGTGCATTTTCAGAAACTATTTTTTTATTTATTTGGCTGCATCAGGTCTTAGTTATGGCATGTAGGAGCTTCACTGTATCATGTGGATCTTTCTTTGCATTGGATAGACTCTCTAGATGTGGTACAAGATCAGTAGTTGCCGCTTGCAAGCTTAGTTGCTCTGAGGTGTGTGGCATGTTAGTTCCCCAACCAGGAATCAAAGCCCAGTCTCGTACATTGGAAGGCAGATTCTTAACCTCTGGGCAACCAGGGGAATCCCAAACATAAATTCCTAAGGAGGTTGTTCTTCTGATTTTGGAGAATAATAACGTAACTATTGCATGTAACTGTGCAATAACACACTGTGATATTGACTGTTTCTTTCACTGTGAGATTTAAAGTTAGCAAATGACAAAAGAGGTGTTTATTTCCTTGACTAACCATATGGTACTGGTGTGACTTTGTCAGCAAGCAGTCACTTTGCCTCTTATCTGTGAACCCATCCATCAATGGCACCAACTTTTGCTAAGGGTAGCCTTGAATAGACAGAGCAGCAGCAGCCCTTGGAAAGTAACAGTAGGTCTCAGACTCACTTTTGGAAAGAACCTGACACGTGCATGTCTGCCCCTAGTTGATCTGTCAATTTAGATCACTGATGCCAAACACCAGAAAGACAAAGTTATCAGAAAATCTCGAGTAAATTAGAAAGATAGCCTCCAGTCACAAGTTCCCTTTTCCTTCAGCACACAAAGCTAATGTTCCAGGAGTTTAGCTATTGAGCTGGTAAAAAAGATGTCACACCTCAGAGTCCATGGGGAACCATGTCAAGTTGAATTCACAGAACACATTATTAAATGCTTTCTTTTAAAGACACAGTCCATGAGAGAAAATTTTGTTGCAATTTATAAAAACAATATTCTCACTAATAAGCAATAAGTGATTTTCCTTTTCTTTTTTCATAACCATTTAAAGTTTCCTGTATCTGTAGTATGAGTTGATACTCAAGTATTAAAGTAAAATCTAATCAATAAATCCAATCGTTAAAATTTCTTCTGTCCTCAGTTTTTAAATTTTTGGTTTTGGTATAACAATGTCACAGTGATCTTTTTTTTTTTTTTCTCCTGTCAGAGAATGACTTTGCTTGATTCTGTTTTGTTCAAAGATATATATCCTCTGTATTCAAAAACTGTGATAAAAAAAGAACTATATTATAAGAAATTTAATATAATTCCCTCTACCCTTCAGTAGAATAGATTAGAATATTTATAATGTTATTTCATAGTTTGATGAAATAGTATTTCATTTGAGGAAAATCTGTACTTCTAGAAAAGGATGATTTAGTGGATATGCAAATGAGATGACTATTCTTATTTTATTTTCCTCACGTTTATCCTAGCCATATTGGAATGGGAATTCTAGAGCTACAATTTTTGAATTTAGAAAAGCAGTTAGTGTCTTTCTTTGATGGAAATGTTAAGAGGTAGCACAAGATATTTTTTTCCTCTTTTGAGAAGACCAAAACTCTGAAAAGGCACCCAGATAATTAAGAAAGATCTATTTCACACAGTAGCTCAAAAGTTCAAGGACTAAATATGGATCTGGGGTAATCCCTAAAAGAATTATACCTTGGTGGACAAATAAAATGGTTGAGATCACATCAGTAGGATTCACTTTAACTGGTACAAAAGTAAAGTCATGTAAGAGAAGAAACTCATGTCTGGCTCACCCCCTCTGAAAGGAGGATGTGAATAGAAAAAGAAACTAGTAGAAGATGTTGAGGAGATGTTGATGAGACCAGCAGTTCAATACCAAGTGAAAGATCAGAAATAGCTGTGAAAGTTTTTCTTACAAAGACAATGGATGCAAAGGGGCAATTGCCATATGTTAATTCCAGTTTGTCTGCTTATTTTAAGTATCTGTTTTCTATGTTCTAACAAAGTTATGTTGATATACTTACCACTTAACACTGTATTACTGGCTTACCTGCCTCTCTAATCACATTAAAAGCAGACTGCAACAGAGAGACTCTTATTTCTTTATTCTCAGTGCTTAGCACAAGTTTTAGAGTATATTGTTTGCCAACTGTCTGTCAAATGAAGGAGCCAGGTTCAATACTATATAATCTTAAGAAAGACAAAGTAATTCAATAAAAGTCCAAAACCAAAATGACTTTACTCTAGATTAAAATCTGAGATAATATGGAAGAACACACAATTGATATAATTCTAATTAAATGCAAAGCCATTTGACATTACTTAGTGTATATGTAAATGATGCTTTATAGACAATGATAACTTTACATTAGGTGTTTTATAATATTGAAAATAGTTCCTTAATACTTCTAGGCCACTTTACTGATTCCTAGTTGGATGCTAGCGATCTAGAACTCAAGAAATGCATGAGAACCAATGTCTAGAATGTTTCTCAACCTGGACCAAAGTTGAATTTATGGGTGAGTGTTCAATGATGCCACTTTCATGATAGGAAAGTGCCAACCCTGGGAAGCAAGATAGAGGAAAATTAGCTGGTTTATTACTGACAGTTCTGTTGACCGTCATTCTGACACGGGCTGTTGAAGTGTCTTTCTTTGATGGAAATGTTAAGAGGTAGCACAAGATATTTTTTTCCTCTTTTGAGAAGACCAAAACTCTGAAAAGGCACCCAGATAATTAAGAAAGATCTATTTCACACAGTAGCTCAAAAGTTCAAGGACTAAATATGGATCTGGGGTAATCCCTAAAAGAATTATACCTTGGTGGACAAATAAAATGGTTGAGATCACATCAGTAGGATTCACTTTAACTGGTACAAAAGTAAAGTCATGTAAGAGAAGAAACTCATGTCTGGCTCACCCCCTCTGAAAGGAGGATGTGAATAGAAAAAGAAACTAGTAGAAGATGTTGAGGAGATGTTGATGAGACCAGCAGTTCAATACCAAGTGAAAGATCAGAAATAGCTGTGAAAGTTTTTCTTACAAAGACAATGGATGCAAAGGGGCAATTGCCATATGTTAATTCCAGTTTGTCTGCTTATTTTAAGTATCTGTTTTCTATGTTCTAACAAAGTTATGTTGATATACTTACCACTTAACACTGTATTACTGGCTTACCTGCCTCTCTAATCACATTAAAAGCAGACTGCAACAGAGAGACTCTTATTTCTTTATTCTCAGTGCTTAGCACAAGTTTTAGAGTATATTGTTTGCCAACTGTCTGTCAAATGAAGGAGCCAGGTTCAATACTATATAATCTTAAGAAAGACAAAGTAATTCAATAAAAGTCCAAAACCAAAATGACTTTACTCTAGATTAAAATCTGAGATAATATGGAAGAACACACAATTGATATAATTCTAATTAAATGCAAAGCCATTTGACATTACTTAGTGTATATGTAAATGATGCTTTATAGACAATGATAACTTTACATTAGGTGTTTTATAATATTGAAAATAGTTCCTTAATACTTCTAGGCCACTTTACTGATTCCTAGTTGGATGCTAGCGATCTAGAACTCAAGAAATGCATGAGAACCAATGTCTAGAATGTTTCTCAACCTGGACCAAAGTTGAATTTATGGGTGAGTGTTCAATGATGCCACTTTCATGATAGGAAAGTGCCAACCCTGGGAAGCAAGATAGAGGTTGACATCTCACATCAGTTAGCTGGTTTATTACTGACAGTTCTGTTGACCGTCATTCTGAACGTTGTTACCAGGAAAGAGAGCTGCTGAACATTGCATTTTCAAATCAGTGTTTTTCCCAAGGTGAATCTAGACATTTAGAAGAGATATATATTGAAAGTAAAGATGAGCATCAGAACTTGATTAAGAAATGTCCTTTGAAGAAAAGTAGGGACACCTAAGTTAAACCAACTATTGTTATCTGAATGTATTTCTCTGTGTATAAAATCCTAGATTCAGATAGACTGATCTGTAATGTACAGGACTTAGTGATTAAATAGCAGGTAAATGGGGAACAAAAAGGGTTTCAAGAAAAAAGCAAGAGAGAAAGTTGAGCCTAAGTTTTCAGGCTTCATCTTTGAAAGAATACCAGAATCATGAACTGTTACTATTAGAAGGCAGATGAGTGAAGATTAGAATTTCTATCTTAACCCAGAAATGATACTCTAAAACTTTTACCCAAGAGGATTTTTGTGTTGAATAATAAAGTTCTTTCTCACCTTTGTCTTTAGTGACTGTGGGATAGAGAACTGAGAACTGGTAAGAGTTACTGAACATTGAAAAAGAAAATTTATCTTCCCATTTGTCTCAAGATAGATTCCATAACCCCATGCTTCTCTCCCTTTGTATGACTAGTCTTGCTTTTGAATTATCTGTCCATAGGGAGATGGAAAATACAGATAATTTGTATTACAATCACTTGAGAAATAAATTTGATTTGAAGACCAATTAAATTAAACAATAGGTTGGAAAGAATTTCATGTTTTCTAAAACCTGATGCTGATGCTAAGTACATTAAGAATGTTGAAAGTTGCTAAAATTACTACAATTTAAAACTAAATATGAGTCATGTGAAAAAGTAACTGTCAAAAGTTATAATATCCTTTAATTAATGTTTTCCTTAGAAGGAAATAATTCCAAAGTCAAGGAATAAAATTATGGCTTTAACAGCATTACTAATAATAAATCACAATGTATATTTATCTTCATTAAGCTTTACAGATTTGTTCTTTCTGAAACCTTTCCTGACTTTAACACAGTATAATTTTTGACAATATAACTCTTGCAACTGCCATTAAATGTTTTCTACATTCAGAGATAAATTAATATGTATGCTATTAATATTGTACAATATTGGAGGATATGAAATATGAACTCATCAAAGAATTATGTTCACAAAATGCCATTAGCTTTTGTTAAGCTAAACTTTCTTTAATTATAGGTAAGATATATATTTAAAAATCTATTAATGCAAAATTGTTTTGCATACTGATAGTAATATTCTCATTGGAATAATGTTAAATATTTTCATAATGTTTCATTTTTAAACTGTTTTGCCTCGGATTTGGGACTTGAACACAAAACCCTATTTGGGACTCAAACACACGTAGCCAGAACTCAAACCTGGCCAATACCCTGCTTGGGATTTGAATCCACGTGGCTGGGACTGAACTCAGCCAAAACCCATGATACCTGGGTTCTGGACCTAATGGATTTGAGGTGCTTGATGTCTCATGGCAGAAAAGATTTCAGTGAGAGACAAAGTGATACTTAAGAAGTGACTTTATTCAGATTCAGAGAAAAGCATACTCCACAGAGTATGGACTATTGCAGAGGGCACGTACAGGGCCCCCAAAATGCTGCGGCATGCTTAGCTTTTATGGGCTGGATAATTTCACATGTTAATGAGTGGGTGGATTATTCCAAATATTTTGGGGAAGAGGTGGAAATATCATGGCACCTCTGAATGTGTCATTTAGCTTGTCGTTTGAGGATCAACGTCTAGCCTGCCATCTTAGGCCCATTTGATTCTAATGGATTTATGTTGTATCCTTGGGATATGTCATTCTTTCAAAAATTGTGCCCTGCCCCTTTTCCTCCTGTTACATTTTTACTACAAGACTTATATTAAAAAGGTATATATAGATGAAAACTAGAAAGTAAAATTTAAGTTTAATACAAGTTGTTAAAGAAGCAAATAGTGAAATTATAGGCTCTTACCAAGTTTATTTTCTATTATTATCATAGCCTATTATTAGCCACTTGAATAGATCTAGTTTGGTGATAACTGTAACAATGCAATGACACGACGAACAGCTGCTAGGAAAGTAGTTTATTTTTGGAAGTGTTCCTGGGGCGAGGTTCACAGGTCCAAGAGGTGGGCCAGTGAAGTCACACCCAGGGGACAAACTGAAGGTTTTATATAGGGGAAAGTAAACAAGGGTAGGGGGCAAGTCAAAGGGAACATGAAGTGGTTCATCAGGTTCCTCTGGACGTCATGGAAAAAGCTTGTAATCAGGCTGGTTTTCTTCTTTCTGGTATGGTTCCTTATTGCCAGTTGCAGGACCTTCGGCGCCAGTAAACAGGCCAGTGGTTTTATGGCTTCTTGTTTTGGGTTTTGACTCTTAGTCAGCCCATTTATACTGATAGTAATATTCTCATTGGAATAATGTTAAATATTTTCATAATGTTTCATTTTAAACTGTTTTGCCTCGGATTTGGGACTTGAACACAAAACCCTATTTGGGACTCAAACACACGTAGCCAGAACTCAAACCTGGCCAATACCCTGCTTGGGATTTGAATCCACGTGGCTGGGACTGAACTCAGCCAAAACCCATGATACCTGGGTTCTGGACCTAATGGATTTGAGGTGCTTGATGTCTCATGGCAGAAAAGATTTCAGTGAGAGACAAAGTGATACTTAAGAAGTGACTTTATTCAGATTCAGAGAAAAGCATACTCCACAGAGTATGGACTATTGCAGAGGGCACGTACAGGGCCCCCAAAATGCTGCGGCATGCTTAGCTTTTATGGGCTGGATAATTTCACATGTTAATGAGTGGGTGGATTATTCCAAATATTTTGGGGAAGAGGTGGAAATATCATGGCACCTCTGAATGTGTCATTTAGCTTGTCGTTTGAGGATCAACGTCTAGCCTGCCATCTTAGGCCCATTTGATTCTAATGGATTTATGTTGTATCCTTGGGATATGTCATTCTTTCAAAAATTGTGCCCTGCCCCTTTTCCTCCTGTTACATTTTTACTACAAGACTTATATTAAAAAGGTATATATAGATGAAAACTAGAAAGTAAAATTTAAGTTTAATACAAGTTGTTAAAGAAGCAAATAGTGAAATTATAGGCTCTTACCAAGTTTATTTTCTATTATTATCATAGCCTATTATTAGCCACTTGAATAGATCTAGTTTGGTGATAACTGTAACAATGCAATGACACGACGAACAGCTGCTAGGAAAGTAGTTTATTTTTGGAAGTGTTCCTGGGGCGAGGTTCACAGGTCCAAGAGGTGGGCCAGTGAAGTCACACCCAGGGGACAAACTGAAGGTTTTATATAGGGGAAAGTAAACAAGGGTAGGGGGCAAGTCAAAGGGAACATGAAGTGGTTCATCAGGTTCCTCTGGACGTCATGGAAAAAGCTTGTAATCAGGCTGGTTTTCTTCTTTCTGGTATGGTTCCTTATTGCCAGTTGCAGGACCTTCGGCGCCAGTAAACAGGCCAGTGGTTTTATGGCTTCTTTGTTCCTCTGGGGTCCATTTTTCAGATGACTCTTAGTCAGCCCATTTATTTTTACCTTATGGGCTGGGGGCTCTGATTCCCAGGCAACCTAACAATAACCAGTCTATTACTTAAGAGCATTGACCACATATTTGAAATTTGGATTTTGGATAAAACTAAATTTAGGAGATTACTTGTCTAAAATGTTACTATATTCAGACCTTGAGGGATTATAATTATGCCAGAGATACAACTTTGCTGATAAATCTCCAGGTAGTCAAAGCTACGGTTTTTTCAGTAGTCATGTATGAATGTGAGAGTGGGACCATAAATAAGGCTGAGCACCAAAGAACTGGTGCCTTTAAATTGTGGTACTGGAGAAGACTCCTGAGAGCCCCTTGGACTGCAGGGAGATCAAATCAGTCAATCCTAAAGAAAAATCAACACAAAATATTCATTGGAAGGACTGATACTGAAGCTGAAGCTACAATACTTTGGTCACCTAATGTATTTATGCTGGGGAAGATTGAGGGCAGAAGGAGAAAGGGGCAACAGAGAATGAGATTGTTAGATAGCATCACCAATTCAATGGACATGAATTTGAGCAAACTTTAGGTGATAGCGGAGGACAGATGAGCCTGGAATACTGCAGTCCATGGGGCTGAAAAGTTGTATACGACTTAGTCACTGAACAACAACAAAAGTTAAATAGGTAAAGAAGACTTCATTCTAGGCTAGTACAATGGGAAATAGAGTTCAGATTGCAGTCTGAACTCAACTCTGCTCTAATAAAAGACTAGAGAATTTTAAGAGATTCAAGGAATGAAGGCTAACTGTGTTGGTTAATTTGCCCTTTCCTGGTAGCTCAAAGAAGAATCACCCTGCATTGAAGGAGACCTGTATTCCATCCCTGGGTCCACATGATCCCCTTGAGAAGGAAATGGGAACCCACTCCAGTATTCTTGTCTGGAAAATTCCATGGACTGAGGAGCCTGGCAAGCTACAGCCCATTGGGTTGCAAAATGTCAGACAGGACTGAGCAACTAACACTTAACCCCCAGTGAAAAGTAAACCTTTTCCTATCTTCCTGACAGAAAGGATTTTGCATTTTGAAGTCAGGCTCTAGCCCACTGAGGTCCAATCAGTTCCTACTTTCCTAGAGACTGGGAATGGTTAGGAGCCCATCTCCTTAATGATTCCAATACCACAAGAATGCCTCCTAGGTCCTTAAAAAAACAATCCTAGGGTATAAACTTGACAAGAGGCTATTTAAAGAGATTTGCATCTCAAAAAGGCAGAGAAAGACTTTTTAACTACAAATTTTCTAAAATAAATCCCCTAAGAGAGGATCTCTGTATTTAGGCCACCAGGATTTGTTAGGATTTGGGAGGCGAAAGAGAGATTCCATGAGAGGCATAAAGAAGCCTTTCTAAATTTCATCAAACTGAGGAAAACATTAAGGTCATCTTGGTCAAGTGTAAGATTTATAGCAAAAGCCCAGAACGAACTGCATCATTGATTTGAATTCAGGTAGTTCAATTTTTTTTTTAAGTATTTAGAAATGAAATATTTCCTGCCATACTGATGAACAGGGATATCACAATCATTAGGGATTCCAGCATTCCAAATGTAAATTTCTGAGCCCAGGTAGAGCAATAATGGCTATCAGGCAGCCATCAGGCATTTCCCCTGAGGAAGTCAGGGGCAGCCCTCAGCCACATCTGCCATGCCCTGTGAGATCCAGGAATAAAGAATGTGAATAATCATGAGGCAGGGTTTGGCACCAGATAGATGAGATGCATATAAAAGGAATGAATTCAGTGAGCCTAGATGCTTGCATCTTTCCTAAGGTAAATTCCTTTGTTTGAGATATCTGATTTTCCATAATTAACAATAATATTCTTATATTTAGATTACCTACCCTTGATGTAAAACTTCTGTATAGCCTGACTCCTCCCCTAGAGCTCCACACACTTTCCACTCCCATCCCCCCACCCAGCCTTCTTGGGGCAGTTTTTCAGGGTTACCTGAGATGCTGCCTCTCAGGCTTGAAGTGCTTTAAAAAAAATTCCACCAAATTAAACAACTCTACTTTCAGGTCATGACTATTATTTTAGCTGACAGCTTCAATTAAAAATTATTTCATCATCTCAGATAATATGACCCATGAACATAATTCCATATGAATGTTGTATCAGTATTTATTTAAATTTACTCCTACATCTCTCCCTTTTGTTGTTCTTTTTGCTTTCCTTTTTTCTAAGCCACTCTAATAAAATTTACCTTCTGACTAAATGCCCATTGTCTCAAATTTTTCTATAGTGAGGGTCTGTTGCAGGAAGAGGGGCACCTACCACGGCCCAAAACTGGACTCTTGTCTAACGCTCAAAAGTGAATTGTCTGAGGAGACACATGTGCTGTTAAAGCAAGAGATTTTATTGGGAAGGGTTCCCTGGGGTGGAGAGCTGTAGGATAAGGGAACCCAGGAGAATTGCTCTGCCTCATGGCTCACAGTCTTGGGTTTTATGGTAATGGGATTAGTTTCCCCGTTTGCTCAACCAAGATGGATGCCAGTGAGAAGGATTCTGGAAGGTGGATTGGATATGTGGTTTTCCATTTAACTTTTCACAAATACTTTTGGTTAGTGGTGGCTAATTAGTTCTGAGTTTCTTACCAGGACTTCTGGTCATGAAATAACTCACTTAAATTATTACTATGGTTCCTGGCCAGAATGGGCGGTTTCAGTCAGTGTGCTTCCCCTAACAGGTCTGCTGGTGGGAAAAAATCTCTCAATTTTGTTTATTTGGATTTATTTCTTTTTTATTTGAGCCTATTTCTTGAAATATATCTTTGTTCAGAAGTATGCTGTCATGTCTTGGTTCTTTGAATTGTTTGTCTCCATCTTTTCAGTTCTAAGATCTTTATCTGTTAGTCTAGAAGTTAACTATAATGCATTAAGGAATTTATTTATATGTATCCTTCTGAAAGTGTTCAACCTCAGTTTGAGACTTAAACCCTGGGCCCAGACTTAATCAAAGCTGTTTGGGACTTGAACCCACATGGCTGGGACTCGAACCCAGCCTAAACCCTGGTAATTAAAATCACTCACCCAATGTCTGGACCCACACACTTTCCACTCCCATCCCCACCCAGCCTTCTTGGGGCAGTTTTCAGGGTTACCTGAGATGCTGCCTCTCAGGCTTGAAGTGCTTTAAAAAAAATTCCACCAAATTAAACAACTCTACTTTCAGGTCATGACTATTATTTTAGCTGACAGCTTCAATTAAAAATTATTTCATCATCTCAGATAATATGACCCATGAACATAATTCCATATGAATGTTGTATCAGTATTTATTTAAATTTACTCCTACATCTCTCCCTTTTGTTGTTCTTTTTGCTTTCCTTTTTTCTAAGCCACTCTAATAAAATTTACCTTCTGACTAAATGCCCATTGTCTCAAATTTTTCTATAGTGAGGGTCTGTTGCAGGAAGAGGGGCACCTACCACGGCCCAAAACTGGACTCTTGTCTAACGCTCAAAAGTGAATTGTCTGAGGAGACACATGTGCTGTTAAAGCAAGAGATTTTATTGGGAAGGGTTCCCTGGGGTGGAGAGCTGTAGGATAAGGGAACCCAGGAGAATTGCTCTGCCTCATGGCTCACAGTCTTGGGTTTTATGGTAATGGGATTAGTTTCCCCGTTTGCTCAACCAAGATGGATGCCAGTGAGAAGGATTCTGGAAGGTGGATTGGATATGTGGTTTTCCATTTAACTTTTCACAAATACTTTTGGTTAGTGGTGGCTAATTAGTTCTGAGTTTCTTACCAGGACTTCTGGTCATGAAATAACTCACTTAAATTATTACTATGGTTCCTGGCCAGAATGGGCGGTTTCAGTCAGTGTGCTTCCCCTAACAGGTCTGCTGGTGGGAAAAAATCTCTCAATTTTGTTTATTTGGATTTATTTCTTTTTTATTTGAGCCTATTTCTTGAAATATATCTTTGTTCAGAAGTATGCTGTCATGTCTTGGTTCTTTGAATTGTTTGTCTCCATCTTTTCAGTTCTAAGATCTTTATCTGTTAGTCTAGAAGTTAACTATAATGCATTAAGGAATTTATTTATATGTATCCTTCTGAAAGTGTTCAACCTCAGTTTGAGACTTAAACCCTGGGCCCAGACTTAATCAAAGCTGTTTGGGACTTGAACCCACATGGCTGGGACTCGAACCCAGCCTAAACCCTGGTAATTAAAATCACTCACCCAATGTCTGGACCCACTGAGGTTCAGGTTCTTCATGTCTCTTTGCAGAGAAGAATTCAGCAAGAGGCAAAGTGATATGTAAGAAATGGATTTATTCAGATTCAGAGAAAGTACACTCCACAGAGTGTGGACCATAGCAGAGCAAATCCAGTGGCCCCGAAAACATGGCGTTCTTAGCTTTTATTGGCTGGGTAATTCCATATGCTAATGAGTGGGAGGATTATTCCAGCTCTTTTAGGGAAGGGGTGGAACTGTCATGGCGCCTCTGGGTGTGTCATTTAGCTTGGTGACTGAGGATCAAGGTCTGCTCTGCCATCTTGGGCCCATTTGATTCTAATGGGTTTATGCTGTCTCCTTGGGCTGTCATTCTTTTCAAAAATTGTGCCCTGACCCTTTCTCTCTTAACCCTTACACTTCTATTTTGAACAGTATTCTTCAAAGAAGTAAACTAGAGGCAAGTGCCTTATTCAACTTGACATTCTGCCCAACAACTGATTTGCAGATGTTGAGAGAGGAGTCAGTTTGTAACTTAAAGTGTTATACCTCGATTTGAGACTTAAACCCAGTGCCCAGACCTAATTAAACCTTGCTTGGGACTTGAACCGATGTGGCTGGGACTCGAACCCAGCCAAAACCTTGTTTGGGACTCAAATTCAGCCAAAACCCTGTTTTGGACTTGAACCCACATGGCCGAGACTCAAACCCAGCCAAAACACTGGTAATTAAAATCACTCACCCAATGTCTAGACCCACGGAGGTTCAGATTCTTCATGTCTGTTTGCAGAGAAGAATTCAATGAGAGACAAAGTATTAGGTAAGAAATGGATTTATTCAGATTCAGAGAAAACATACTCCATAGACAGAGTCTGGGCCATCGTTGAGCAAATCCAGCGGCCTGGAAAACATGGAGTTCCTAGTTTTTATGGGCTGGGTAATTCCGTATGCTAATGAATGGAAGGATTATTCCAGCCTGTTAGGGAAAGGGCGGAACTATCATGACAACCCTGGGCATGTCATTTAGCTTGCTGACTGAGGATCAAGGTCTGGTCTGCTGTCTTGCACCCATTTGATTCTAATGGGTTTATGCTGTGTCCTTGGGCTATGTCATTCTTTTCAAAAATTGTGCCCTGCCCCTTTCCCTCCTAACCCTTACATAAATGCTGAAGCAGCTAGAATTTGATTAGAGTGATCACTCCGCAAAGAAAGAACTGTAAAATTCTGCCTAGAGGTGTTTGACTGTCTTCAAGTGAGAATTAGTCTTCATATATTCAAAGTGATTCTCTGTTGGACTAAGAAGAGAGTGGCTGCTGTTCAGCTCATAACTGAAAGGAACGATTAGAGGTAATATAGCACTCAGATCACTGAAGTTCTAGCTTGGCCTTGGTAGCTAACTGGAGAACCCAGAAGGTTCTGTTGAACTAAGGACATCACTTTTAATCTGACCATAACCTTTGAATTAAGGAGACAACATAAATAACCCCATCCTAACTATGTATAAGATAAAGCCTAAGATGATGGATCAGTTTATAACATACATTGTGGTGATGGTTCCCAAATTGATCAAGCCTTACAGAATAAATA
This sequence comes from Tragulus kanchil, assembly GCA_022376925.1. NCBI lineage: Eukaryota > Metazoa > Chordata > Mammalia > Artiodactyla > Tragulidae > Tragulus > Tragulus kanchil. The sequence goes on along the minus strand of JAIOJX010000004.1, from coordinate 233,887,203 downwards.
TATATAGCTTTTTGTATGTCAATTATACCTTAAAAAAGTGTTGTTGTTGTTGTCGTTTTAAAAACTAACAAAGTCATTAAGATCTACCAGAAACTGTACTGTCTTTCAGAGAAGAAAAATCAGTGCTATTGAAAGAAAATATATACATATATATGTATATAATTTCTCCATTCAAGGGAGCATTCATAATATATTTGGCACCCTTTCACCCACATGGCCGAGACTAAAGCCAAAACACTGGTAATTAAAATCACTCACCCAATGTCTAGACCCACGGAGGTTCAGATTCTTCATGTCTGTTTGCAGAGAAGAATTCAATGAGAGACAAAGTATTAGGTAAGAAATGGATTTATTCAGATTCAGAGAAAACATACTCCATAGACAGAGTCTGGGCCATCGTTGAGCAAATCCAGCGGCCTGGAAAACATGGAGTTCCTAGTTTTTATGGGCTGGGTAATTCCGTATGCTAATGAATGGAAGGATTATTCCAGCCTGTTAGGGAAAGGGCGGAACTATCATGACAACCCTGGGCATGTCATTTAGCTTGCTGACTGAGGATCAAGGTCTGGTCTGCTGTCTTGCACCCATTTGATTCTAATGGGTTTATGCTGTGTCCTTGGGCTATGTCATTCTTTTCAAAAATTGTGCCCTGCCCCTTTCCCTCCTAACCCTTACATAAATGCTGAAGCAGCTAGAATTTGATTAGAGTGATCACTCCGCAAAGAAAGAACTGTAAAATTCTGCCTAGAGGTGTTTGACTGTCTTCAAGTGAGAATTAGTCTTCATATATTCAAAGTGATTCTCTGTTGGACTAAGAAGAGAGTGGCTGCTGTTCAGCTCATAACTGAAAGGAACGATTAGAGGTAATATAGCACTCAGATCACTGAAGTTCTAGCTTGGCCTTGGTAGCTAACTGGAGAACCCAGAAGGTTCTGTTGAACTAAGGACATCACTTTTAATCTGACCATAACCTTTGAATTAAGGAGACAACATAAATAACCCCATCCTAACTATGTATAAGATAAAGCCTAAGATGATGGATCAGTTTATAACATACATTGTGGTGATGGTTCCCAAATTGATCAAGCCTTACAGAATAAATATATATAGCTTTTTGTATGTCAATTATACCTTAAAAAAGTGTTGTTGTTGTTGTCGTTTTAAAAAAACTAACAAAGTCATTAAGATCTACCAGAAACTGTACTGTCTTTCAGAGAAGAAAAATCAGTGCTATTGAAAGAAAATATATACATATATATGTATATAATTTCTCCATTCAAGGGAGCATTCATAATATATAGGATATTAAAAAAAATAACTCAGAACACTTGTGTTGCATAATCACATAATCAGCAGCAAAAACAATGGATAAAAACAGATTAGGGGCCTCCCTGGTGGTCCAGTGGGTAAGGACACCGCCTTGCAGTGCAAGGACCGCCAGTTCGATCCCTGGCCTGGGAAGATCCCACGTGCCGCGGAGCGGCTGGACCGATGTGTCCAATTACCGAGCAGGAGCTCTGGAGCGCATGCGCCCAGAGCCGGTGCTCTGTGACAACAGAGGCCACAGTGATGGGAGGCCCACAAGGGCCAAAGAACAAAGACGGATGAAAATGGACAAGTGAAAGACCAATAGAAGTGGCCCGCCCGCTCCCCTCCCTCTCTACGCCACCCACCTCAAATAAATAAATAAATCTTTAAAAAATAAATAAATAAAAACAGATTAGGTTTTGAATTAGCGAAAGTGATTTTAATAACACTTATGTGTGAATTAGCAAAAGTGATTTTAATATAACTATTGAAATATGTTTTAAAAGTTAAAATATAGGCATATTAAGGAATAATTGGTAAAAGTGCAGATATAGATATTTAAAAAGCAAATGGAAATACTAACATGGAAAATTTTATATATGAAGAAAATTCACTAGATGGCTAAATAGCATATTAGATATGGGAGAAAAAAGAATCAGTAAAATTAATGACAGATCAATAGAAATTATCTAAATTGAAGATTTAAAAAGTAGAAAAAATTAAATGGAGATGTGGGAAAATAGCAAGCAGGATAGGTGAGTGATTGTGGTTCTTGAAGGAGTAGAGCAAAAAAATAGGGCAAAACATATTTTTTTTAAATTGACTAAAATTTGCTAACTTTTATGAAATCTGTTAACATATATATATATATATATATACACATAGAAATTCAGTGAAACATAAGCAAAGATAAAAATAATCTCAGAAAATGTTAGCAAATTGAGTTCAGTAATAAAAAGCATAATTCATCGTGACTATTTGGATCTTATCCCATGGAATGCAGGGTTGGTTTAACATTTAAAGAGCAATTAATCTAACTTGCAACATTAAATAGGAAAATATAATATGAATATAGTCTTTATGAATGTATCATTCAGCAATCTCAGTACCTATGTAATAGAGATTTTATTTTTTTTAAGATTTATTTATTTATTTATTTTTGGGGGGCGGTGGGGTGGGGAGGGAGGGGAGCAGGTGGGCTACTTCTATTGGTCTTTCATTTGTCTATTTTCATCCGTCTTTGTTCTTTGGCCCATGTGGGCCTCCCATTGCCGTGGCCTCTGTTGTCGCAGAGCACCGGCTCTGGGCGCATGCACTCCAGAGATCCGGCTCGGTAATTGGACACATCGGTCCAGCCGTTCCACGGCACGTGGGATCTTCCCAGGCCAGGGATCGAACCGACGCCCCTTGCACTGCAAGGCAGTGTCCTTACCCACTGGACCACCAGGGAAGCCATGTAATACAGATTAGTTGCACAATAAAAGGAGACTAGATGGGAAACTTTTCAATCTGATGAAGTTATTTCCAAAAATCCTATAATTAACATCATGACAAAATATTGATTCTTTTACACTAATATTTCAAGCATGGATATGAGCTCTTATTATTTTATTTAACATTGTACTAGTGGTCTTGTCATCTTGCCAGTGTGATCAGGCAAGAATATAAAAGGTAAATTTAGTCAATGATTGAAAAGAAAGGAGAAAAGCATTCTTTATTTATACCAGACATGGATGGATATGTGAAAAATCCTGATAGGTTTATAAAACTATAATAAACAGTAACTATTTAAAATTCACATAATATACCATCAATATATTACAAAACAATTGTAATTAATAGTAACAAGCAATTGGAATATTATATTAAAACAAAACACCATCTTCAATAACATTAAAATCACAAAGGTTTATGAATATATGTAGTGAAAAGCATGCAATTTTTCTGCACTGAAAATTAAAACATTTCTTAGATAAATTAAGGAAAATCTATGGGAAAATAAATCATTTTCATGGTTTGGAAGATCAATATTGTTAAAATGTTAAAATGTTTGTTCCAAAATTATTCTACAGATTCAAAACAACCTCTGTAAAAATTCCAATAGCCACTTTGATACAAATCGACTGACCGATTCTCAAATTACTCCTGAATTGGAAAGGACCTAGAATAATCAGAACAATTAGAAAAGCAATCATAAATTTCAGTTATATACACTATGACTTCAAGATTTTTTATATGCTTTCATTAATCAAGACAGCCTTTTACTGGCACTAGGATTACAAATAAAACAATGAAACAGAGTGCTCTCACATAGCAGACTCCAGTAGATACACATGTATATAATCAACTGTTGTTTTTTTTTAAATTTTTTAGTCACTTTTTTTTTTGGCTTTTCATTTATTTATTTTCATCCATCCTTGTTCTTTGGCCTGTGGGGGCCTCCCATTGCAGTGGCCTCTCCTGTAGCAGAGCACTGGCTCTGGTCGCATGCACTCCAGACTGCTGGCTCGTAATTGGACACACAGATCCAGCCACTCCGCAGCATGTGGGATCTTTCGGTGACAGGGATCGAACCAGCGCCCCTTGCAGTGCAAGGCGGCATCTTTACCCACTGAACCACCGGGGAAGCAACTCAACTGGTTTTCAATAAAGGTGGCAAGACAGTTAAATGGAACACATAAATTCTTACTTAAGGTATAAAAGTTATTTTGAGACTAATGTAAAGCTTTTAAAATCATAACTTTTTAGGGAAAATATATTTACTTTCATGAAAATATAAGCCCACATCCTATATACTATAAAAATACCATTCTTTTGAGATTTAGAAACAGACCAGATTAATTTGTAAGATATAAATAAAAATATAGAATGCCTATGCAGAGAAGAGTTTGATAGGGAGTGGTTATAAAGAAACTCTCCGGTGATAGAAATTTCCTGAATCCTAATTTAGTGACTTGTTGCATAGTATATACATGTGCCAAAACACATTTTAAACATTTAAGAGCTGTGCATTTTTATTAGATATAAAGTTTTTAAAATGTTAAAATGTTTGTTCCAAAATTATTCTACAGATTCAAAACAACCTCTGTAAAAATTCCAATAGCCACTTTGATACAAATCGACTGACCGATTCTCAAATTACTCCTGAATTGGAAAGGACCTAGAATAATCAGAACAATTAGAAAAGCAATCATAAATTTCAGTTATATACACTATGACTTCAAGATTTTTTATATGCTTTCATTAATCAAGACAGCCTTTTACTGGCACTAGGATTACAAATAAAACAATGAAACAGAGTGCTCTCACATAGCAGACTCCAGTAGATACACATGTATATAATCAACTGTTGTTTTTTTTTAAATTTTTTAGTCACTTTTTTTTTTGGCTTTTCATTTATTTATTTTCATCCATCCTTGTTCTTTGGCCTGTGGGGGCCTCCCATTGCAGTGGCCTCTCCTGTAGCAGAGCACTGGCTCTGGTCGCATGCACTCCAGACTGCTGGCTCGTAATTGGACACACAGATCCAGCCACTCCGCAGCATGTGGGATCTTTCGGTGACAGGGATCGAACCAGCGCCCCTTGCAGTGCAAGGCGGCATCTTTACCCACTGAACCACCGGGGAAGCAACTCAACTGGTTTTCAATAAAGGTGGCAAGACAGTTAAATGGAACACATAAATTCTTACTTAAGGTATAAAAGTTATTTTGAGACTAATGTAAAGCTTTTAAAATCATAACTTTTTAGGGAAAATATATTTACTTTCATGAAAATATAAGCCCACATCCTATATACTATAAAAATACCATTCTTTTGAGATTTAGAAACAGACCAGATTAATTTGTAAGATATAAATAAAAATATAGAATGCCTATGCAGAGAAGAGTTTGATAGGGAGTGGTTATAAAGAAACTCTCCGGTGATAGAAATTTCCTGAATCCTAATTTAGTGACTTGTTGCATAGTATATACATGTGCCAAAACACATTTTAAACATTTAAGAGCTGTGCATTTTTATTAGATATAAAGTTTTTAATAGAATGATCCTTTAAATTCTACAGTACTTTATAATTTCCAAGTTTCACACACATGATTTCATACAATCTCATAATAAGTTGTCTTTCCCCCCAACCTATACCGCCTCTCCCTCCACTCTCCACACTGGTGACCTCTATTTTGTTCCCTGTGTCTGTGAGTCTTATTTCTTTGTCTGTTGAGTTTGCTTGATTGTCACATTTTTTTAGATTCCACATATAGGTGATATCACACAGTATTTACCTTTTTCTAATTTAGCATCTCTTATCACAGTGCTCTATAAGTCCATCCGTATTGCTGCAAATGACAAAATTCCCTTCTTTTTTATGACTCTGTGTGTGTGTGAGAGAGAGACAGTGTGTGTGTGTGTGTGTGTGTGTGTGTGTACATAGTGTCATCAGTTGGTGGACATTTAAATTGCTTCCGCATCCTGGCAGCTGTAAATAAACCTGCTATGAATATTGGGATATCTATATCTTTACAGATTTGTATTTTGGGGGTTTTCAGATATATGCCCAGGAGTGAAATTACTGGCTCATATAGTAACTCTATTTTTAGTTTTTTGAGACACCTTCCTCATGTTTTCCACAGTGGCTGCACCAATATACATTTCCCCCAACAGTGTATGAGGGTTCCCTTTCTTCCTCAACCACTGCTACATACAAACTATAACTTCAACTCTAAAACATTTTATAAAATACTAATTGAAAAGTTTTATCAGGAGGCTTTGTGTTTAAGTTTTTAGCTTTATGATATAGTTCTAATGGTATCCATTCTCTGAAAAAAACAATATTACATTTATTCAGAAATTAACATTTATATTTTGTACATTACTGAGTATTTTATATGCATCATATTATGAATTATGATGAATCTGATACTTGTTCTACCATATGCCAAGTTTATAGACCAGAGTGCAAACTTTGATAGGGAGTGGTTATAAAGAAACTCTCCGGTGATAGAAATTTCCTGAATCCTAATTTAGTGACTTGTTGCATAGTATATACATGTGCCAAAACACATTTTAAACATTTAAGAGCTGTGCATTTTTATTAGATATAAAGTTTTTAATAGAATGATCCTTTAAATTCTACAGTACTTTATAATTTCCAAGTTTCACACACATGATTTCATACAATCTCATAATAAGTTGTCTTTCCCCCCAACCTATACCGCCTCTCCCTCCACTCTCCACACTGGTGACCTCTATTTTGTTCCCTGTGTCTGTGAGTCTTATTTCTTTGTCTGTTGAGTTTGCTTGATTGTCACATTTTTTTAGATTCCACATATAGGTGATATCACACAGTATTTACCTTTTTCTAATTTAGCATCTCTTATCACAGTGCTCTATAAGTCCATCCGTATTGCTGCAAATGACAAAATTCCCTTCTTTTTTATGACTCTGTGTGTGTGTGAGAGAGAGACAGTGTGTGTGTGTGTGTGTGTGTGTGTGTGTACATAGTGTCATCAGTTGGTGGACATTTAAATTGCTTCCGCATCCTGGCAGCTGTAAATAAACCTGCTATGAATATTGGGATATCTATATCTTTACAGATTTGTATTTTGGGGGTTTTCAGATATATGCCCAGGAGTGAAATTACTGGCTCATATAGTAACTCTATTTTTAGTTTTTTGAGACACCTTCCTCATGTTTTCCACAGTGGCTGCACCAATATACATTTCCCCCAACAGTGTATGAGGGTTCCCTTTCTTCCTCAACCACTGCTACATACAAACTATAACTTCAACTCTAAAACATTTTATAAAATACTAATTGAAAAGTTTTATCAGGAGGCTTTGTGTTTAAGTTTTTAGCTTTATGATATAGTTCTAATGGTATCCATTCTCTGAAAAAAACAATATTACATTTATTCAGAAATTAACATTTATATTTTGTACATTACTGAGTATTTTATATGCATCATATTATGAATTATGATGAATCTGATACTTGTTCTACCATATGCCAAGTTTATAGACCAGAGTGCAAACTCCATTAAGGAAGATAGTTTTTAAGGACATTTTTACCACTGTATCTCCAATGTCTGCAATAGATATAATAAATAGAAATTAACTATATGCTGAATGAATGACTGAATGATGAAATGAAATACAACCTGAAAAAATTTTTAAAACTACCTTTATACAAAATTATAGTAGCCTCTATACTGAATTTAGAATATGCAGCTTATTCAAAGTAAAATTCTATCTTCCTCTCCCAGACTGTCACTTAACACCATCATTTGTAACACTGATCCTTCCTTTCTCTCTGCTTCCATTCCCTGCTGCCTCTGTCATAAGCCTTAATGCTCCAACTGCTACTCACTGCTGCTTTATCCCTGAGGTTCTCATGAGCATTCAAACTCATCTGTTAATGATACGGTTTCTATTGGCATGTCAAAAGTAATAGCCACATGAAGAAAAATTTGAAAATGCAGCAACAGCAGTAGTCTATCAGGATGTTTTAAGCCTGAATAAATTTTGGAACAGATCAATTTGGAATGATCATTAAGATATAACCATTACGAATTATGCTATTAAATCCTTCAACAGTACTTTATTTCACACAGATGGCATTTGTTCTTTGAAGATCCCAGTGAAGTAAAATGAGCAGATTCTGGCACAGAATTGAGAATTTACTACACTTTTGTGACAACCAAGCTCACAAAAGACCGGTGTTCTCTGTGGCATACTCTATAGTATACCCTTGATGCCTTGGAAACAGGAAATTTCTCTCGGGGAATGGAGATGTGCTGGATCTTGAGCATATTAGAGGGACAAATGGATGGAGTTAAAGCTAAATACTTGGAGAAATGCTCTCAGATAATAAGCATAAGCCCGTCATAAGAGCTTCAGTCCATTGTGAATCACCACTCACAGTCAAAGAATAAATTTTATCCACATGTGTCACAACTGATATAAAGAAACATGTAAAACTGTGACTCAAATTGACACTAAAATATCACAGTAAAATGAGACGAATTGATGGAATAGGAAGAAACTTCTGTGCTCATGAAAAATGAAAATATGAGAAAAAAATCATACATATTCATCAAAATAATTTTCATGATAAACTCATCTAAAAAGACATAATACTTTATAACTGTAGCGAAGGTTATAAAACAAAAACAACAGCCAAAACAAATCAGAAAGCCAAGCACCATAATGATTTAAACAGAAAATTAGATCATGGAAAATATGCATTTGAGGTTTTGTAATAAAGTTGTTATATTTAGTTGCTAAGTCATTTCTGACTCTTTGGCTACCCCATGGACTATAGCCTGCCAGTCTCCTCTGTTCATGGAACTTCCCATGCAAGAATACTGGAGTGGGTTGCTATTTCCTACTCCAAAGGATCTTTTAGATCAAACACTCATCTCCTGCATTGACAGATGAATTCTTTACAACTGAGCCACCAGGAAAACTCTTGTAATAAAGTAGATATTGGGGAGAAAAAGGTATCTCGATGACCTGTAGACCCTATTGGCAAAAGGAAACAATTTTCGTTTCAAAATTTTGTGATTGGTTATGGTGCTGGAGAAGACACTTGCATATTCTTTGGACAGCATGGTGATCAAACCAGTCAATCCTAAAGGAAATCAATTCTGAATATTCATTGGAAGGACTGATGCAGAAGCTGAAGATCCAATACTTTGGCCTCCTGGTGTGAAGGGTCTACTCATTTGAAAAGACCCTAATGCTGGGAAAGGATCAATGCAGGAGGAGAATGTGTTGAGATGGTTGGATGTCATCACTCACTCAATGGACAGGAGTTTGAGCAAGCTCAGGGAGATAGTGAAGGACAAGGAAGCCTGGCATGCTGTATTTCATGGGGTCATTTTCTCACTCTAAGTAGATCATAGTATTTCCATTCAGAAGTATAATACCACCTATTTTTCTATTTATCTGTCATCATCTCCACTTTAAAAAAAAGGAAAAAATGCCATCCAAAATATATTTTATATTTACATAGGAATTGTGAAAACATGCACATTACATATTCTTAGGAAAGAAATTCACTATTGCCCTTTGCAATATGAAGAGTTGTAAATTAATAACAAATAAGTATCATTATCCTTATGTAGTATATACACATTTATGCAAACAATTAAAATTATAGGTATTTCTTATGAGTTTGTATGGATGTATTTGCATGTGCTACATTGAATGTTGTATTTTGGAATATTCTGGCTGCCTGCACATAAAACTGTCTGTAAAAAATGATTATTATCACTATTGGTGAAACGTACAAGTCACAACTTTGAAATTTAGAAAAAAGCCCACAAAACACTCTCTTACACTTTAAGTACTAAGTCATGTTAATAACTTAAGTAAACACACTGACTTTTTTATGTAACAAATTTTGTTTCAAATTATATCAGTTCTCAGTTGTTTGAATGATTACAGCATTCATAATTGACAGTTTCCTTAATCTAAACATCAATTTGTATTAACAAAATTCTGTCTTATTGAAGGTTTTGATTGGACAGCTTATTCAAATCATCATTCATTATTTTGCTTTTTACTAGACATTCATGTGTCCCAAGTGCTGAAGTTTGGACATCTTGAGTCATGTTAAAATCAACCAAATATTCAAGTTGAAATAATTAGTAACATTTATATAGACGTAGCTTATTCAAATCTTGATAAATTAATTGGATTTCAATTTCATTTATTTATCTATGTTATCTCCAGATTTCATCCAATTCATTGGAAGGACTGATGCAGAAGCTGAAGATCCAATACTTTGGCCTCCTGGTGTGAAGGGTCTACTCATTTGAAAAGACCCTAATGCTGGGAAAGGATCAATGCAGGAGGAGAATGTGTTGAGATGGTTGGATGTCATCACTCACTCAATGGACAGGAGTTTGAGCAAGCTCAGGGAGATAGTGAAGGACAAGGAAGCCTGGCATGCTGTATTTCATGGGGTCATTTTCTCACTCTAAGTAGATCATAGTATTTCCATTCAGAAGTATAATACCACCTATTTTTCTATTTATCTGTCATCATCTCCACTTTAAAAAAAAGGAAAAAATGCCATCCAAAATATATTTTATATTTACATAGGAATTGTGAAAACATGCACATTACATATTCTTAGGAAAGAAATTCACTATTGCCCTTTGCAATATGAAGAGTTGTAAATTAATAACAAATAAGTATCATTATCCTTATGTAGTATATACACATTTATGCAAACAATTAAAATTATAGGTATTTCTTATGAGTTTGTATGGATGTATTTGCATGTGCTACATTGAATGTTGTATTTTGGAATATTCTGGCTGCCTGCACATAAAACTGTCTGTAAAAAATGATTATTATCACTATTGGTGAAACGTACAAGTCACAACTTTGAAATTTAGAAAAAAGCCCACAAAACACTCTCTTACACTTTAAGTACTAAGTCATGTTAATAACTTAAGTAAACACACTGACTTTTTTATGTAACAAATTTTGTTTCAAATTATATCAGTTCTCAGTTGTTTGAATGATTACAGCATTCATAATTGACAGTTTCCTTAATCTAAACATCAATTTGTATTAACAAAATTCTGTCTTATTGAAGGTTTTGATTGGACAGCTTATTCAAATCATCATTCATTATTTTGCTTTTTACTAGACATTCATGTGTCCCAAGTGCTGAAGTTTGGACATCTTGAGTCATGTTAAAAATCAACCAAATATTCAAGTTGAAATAATTAGTAACATTTATATAGATACAATAATTAATTTAGTAGGAACTGTCCATGATGTGTCAGACAACTTGCTTGATAAATTAATTGGTAGACTTTGTCACTGAACTTTTCACTGAATTGTGTATAAGTTAGTCAATATGTTATCTCCAGATTTCATCCAGTTCTTGTGTTAGGTAAGACCATCGACAATAAATATATGTGATCAGATTTTCATTCCAAAACTGTTTATTTAAGCACCTAAAACTATTTTGGTATCTTCCCCAAAGCCCATGTATTTGAAAATGTTATATATTTCCAAATATATTCTCAGAATTTCATTTTTACCTTTTAGCTTCCCTTTTTAGAATATTTTATTATTAGAATCTTATTAAAATGATTTATTAGAAATATTTTACATCATAGAGAGAGTTAACAATGAAACCATTTAAATGCTATGAAATTAGATACAGGTAAAGTCAATATACATCAAACAGAAATTACAAAAACTGGCTATAAAGCACTGAAAAATTCCTTGGATTTAAGTAGAAAAAGAGTAGGCAATATTGATTTGGGGAGCCATTACAAAAATGTTCTTTATTCAGATGAAAAATCTGGTTGCAAGCAACTTCTTTTTATCCTTTATATGTATGGAATGTATTTTTGTGAAGTTGTGTGTATATGTGTGTGTGTTTATAGCTGGTACACATACTCATTTACTATTGCTACATGGGCTTCCCAGATGGCTCAGTGGGTAGAGAATCTACCTGCAATGCCTGAGACACGGGAGACATGTGTTAGATCCCTGGGTTGGGAAGATGCCCTGGAAGAGGGATGGGCAACCCATTCCAGTATTCTTGTCTGGGAAATTCCATGGGCAGAGTTGTCTGGCAGGCTACAGTCCATAGGGTCACAAAAAGTTGGACACAGCTGAAGCTTCTGAGCATGCGTGCATGAATGTGTGTGTTTGTATATACATATAGACAGAGAGAGAGAGATACGAGTGAGAGATAGGAGACAGGTGGAATAGAGAAAGATTTGCACCTAGTTATACTAAAATAGCTTTCCAGTTGACATAAGCATTAGACAAAAATTACAGGTATGTGTTTCAGATATGTGTTTTCAGACATGTGTTTCAGGTATGTATTTTCTGTTATTATTGTCAACTTTCTCATATCTCAGTGAAGATAGATACCTATATCTATATATGGTAGAATAGATACCTTTTCAGAACATAGAACCAAAAAATCTTAAATATTACAGTATTTTCATTTTTAAAGCACATTTTATCATATTCTAAGATAATGATTGTGCTAAGAACTGACATACAATAACTCATAAGAAATTACTCATTTTATTTGAAGTTTATAGTGCCCAGTATTACTTTTATAAAATAATTTGTTTTATAAATATTCTAATAGAATCATTACAGTATAATACATCTTATAGGAGACCAGATTATGAAGGACAACTGTGAAAGCTAATTTTATAAAATGCTTAAGTTTGCTTTAAAATATTGGAAAATTCTGTTAGCAGCCAGCATTTGAATTAAGCTCCTGCAGAGGGGGGAACTATACTGAGCAGAGACCAAATTCCTGTGCCACTTTTTCCTTACCAATTTATGAAGAAATCAAGGTGTTGAGAAATTGAATAGAGCTTTGGACAGTCTCTTGGGACTAGTAAAGTGAAAATCAGAACTGATGTCTCCCAGGGCAGCCAGAACTTGAGGCATCAAGATCACAGAATGAAAAAGGAATACAGAAAGGGAAGCCTAATACATGGCACCATCCCAAGCATTTGCTGATTTTTAAACTTTATCCAAAAATGTGAAGAAGGGCTTCCCCTGGTGGTCCAGTGGATAAGGACACCGCCTTGCAGTGCAAGGGACGTCGGTTCAATCCCTGGCCTGAGAAGATCCCATGTGCCACAGATCGACTGGACTGAGGTGTCCAATTACCAGCCGGAGCTCTGGAGCACATGCGCCCAGAGCCCGTGCTCTGCAACAACAGAGGCCACTGCGATGGGAGGCCCACACGGGCCAAAGAACAAAGATGGATGAAAATAGACAAATAGAAGTGGCCTGCCCGCCCCCCTCCCTCCCCACCCTACCTCCTCAAAAAAAAAAAAAAAAGTGAAGAAATTAAAAGAGCTTTTTCCAGTTTCACAGGCAGGAAGACAAGCATTTTGTTTAGGACCTGACAAAAAATGATGGGCTCTGATAAATACTAGAGTTTCAGTTGGAGTAAGAGCAAAACCAAGGAAATCCTCTCCTAAGAAAATAGCTTTGAATCATTTCTATCCCAAACTGATTAAATTGCAATCTTTGGAATCATTACATGTGGATTTTAAAATAATAATGATTAATATGCACAAGAATATATAAGGTAGACAATGTCGGCATAAAATTGGAATTTATAAAATGAATTTTGTAGTAATTCTAAAACTAACATTAAGAACATAGTTTATGATATAGCTAGAGTAAGGGTTAGTGAATAGGAAATCAGGTTAGTAGGAAATTGACTGAACCACAGAGGAAATATATATTGAAAATACAATAAAAGCAGGTAAGATGCATACATGATGAAAATTTTTAACATATCTTCTAGGTCCTCAAGATGAAAGGGGAGAAAGAACATGTGAGGTAGGTGAGGTGAAATGAAGCAAGATGAATGAAGAGAAGAAAAGAAACAAAGCAAAAGTTACAGTGGCTTAGAATTTCCCCAAATGAATGAAACAAAAACTCACATTAAAAAAAGCTATGTGCCTCAAGACTCCGCTGGTGGCACTAGCAGTAAAGAACCCACCTGCCAATGCATATGTAAGAGACATGGGTTGTATCCCTGAGTGAGGAAGATCTCCTGCAGAATGGCATGGCAACCCACTTCAGTATTCTTGCCTGGAAAATCCCTTGGACAGAGGTACCTGGTGGGCTAGAGTCTATAGGAATTGGACATGACTGAAGCAACTTAGCATGGCACACCTGAAGTGAAATATACACAAATAAAACCTTTGTTTGCTAAAAACAAAGACAGAAAGAATGTCTCTGTTTTAAAAAGATGTGGGATTACACGTTTGCATACAAAGGTGTTTTGAAAGGTGTTGAGTTTTTAAGCAATAAAATTTTTTTTTAATTTCACAGGAGCTCAGAAAAGATTATTCTCCTTACTTTTAATAAGAAATCAATGACTAATTTCCACATATGCTAAGAAATGCTAAAAGAGGAGCATCTTTAAATTGCAAAGCACATTATAACATTTTGAGCATCTTTTGATTTCTTGGTTATCCTAATATTCCTTATTCAATAATACAAACATCTCATTCTCCTTTTTTGTACAGCTTATTTTATTTATTTATTTATTTTGAGTGGCTACTGTACTGTTATTACTGCATACGAAAAGCTTCAGGTTGAAAAATAAGTGTATTATACTCTTGGGAATTTCAGTTACATTGATACATTATTTATATTTAAAATGTGTCTAGCGAGATTCTAACAGTGGCACAATGTGAAAAGTAACTTTATGAGAAACCAAACAATTTTGCCATACCTATTCTCCTTCCTACGATGGATTGAAAAGTTGGAAGTTATCTTTGGAATGTTATTTTCTAAATATAACAAACACTAAATTCAGCCTTAGTCTAGAAATAGAAGGATATAATTCTTAATCAAAATGAGAAAATACTGGAATTATTACTGGACTCAAGTTTAAGGAGTAAGTCATTGGTTTCTAAAATGTTCCTCTGTTTCCACAAAAAAACTATCAAATGTAGTCTACTTCCCCTAGCATCATTTCTTTAAAAATCTCATTTTTAAAAAACGTACTTAAAAGTTACTATTTATTTTCAAATTCACGTTTTTATATGATTTATTTAAAATGTATAATAACTTATGATATTCAATAGTCATTAAGTAATTTCATTATAATGAAGTTTTAGTGATTTTTTTCTTTCAGTAAATTCAAGTGGATGTAAAGTCTTTGGAGACTCTTTCTCTTTTACACTGACAGTGGGATTTTAAAATTATATTAGTGAATTAATTCTCCATAGCACATAAATGTAAACTCCAATATGCAAGCCAATTATTTCAAACTTCCCAAATGACATATCTAAAACAAATTGTGGAGAGAATTAATTTTCCTTCTCTGTATAATTAGAGGTTACATAGGATCTCAATTATTTTGAACTTTCAGAATCTTCTAGGGTATTCCTCTAAGCCATATGTTTGTGTGTTCTGACTCCAGCTTGTCTAGGGTAGGCATAATGCCTAAGAATCTGTATATTAAATTGGGAACATAGACAGGGAGTGAGTAAGTTTCTCCTATTTGGAAGTTTTTCCTCATAATGTATATTCCATATGCTATGCCCTATTGCTCATAAACAAGGAAGGCATAATGTTTATATACTGAGAGTATTTTCAATCCTGTTTCAAAGAATATCTTTTGTATTCTGCCACCAAACTATCACAACACATGCAATTTCCAGTCCTCTTTTTACCACCAGAAAATCCATCACTTTGTTTAGGTGGCCAGCATGAACTCCATTCCCCTAAAATCACTGGAATTTTCAACCATTTCTCATCATCATTCTGCTTAGTTGTTTCATGCTCTTTGAAAAATATCTTCTCCAGCATAATTCGAGCAGAAAAGTTGTAGTAAAAAGAGAAATCCAATCTCTGCTCACTACAGTAAATGTACTTCAAGACAACCATAGACCCAACAGGGCCTTGTATCAACAGGGCATTTGTCTCATCTTCCATGGCAGTGTACTTTGAATGTAAATGCATTGGTTATTTCATTTGGGAAACATCAGATAAAATTGCCATTTGATTTATGAAGGTAACTTTCTCCTAATTCAAGAATATTTTTGGATTTCTGATATTCAGTTGCTAAATTGTGTCTGACTTGGTGCAACCTCTTGGACTGCAAATGCCATCGCTATGTCCCTGAGTTTGTCCAAATTCTTATCCATTGATGCCGTCTTTTCCTTTTGCCTTAAATCTTTCTCAACATCAGGGGCTTTTCCAGTGAGTTGGCTCTTCACATCAGGTGACCAAAGCTTTAGCTTCAGCATCAGTCCTTCCAATGCTTGCATTCCAAGGTACTCTCAAGAGCCTTCTGCAACAACAAAGATCAAAAGCATCAATTCTTTGGCACTCAGCCTTCTCTGTGGTCCAACTCTCACATCCAAAATGAAATCCAAATTATTCCCTAAAACAAAAAATTGTGGAGAGAATTAATTTTCCTTCTCTGTATAATTAGAGGTTACATAGGATCTCAATTATTTTGAACTTTCAGAATCTTCTAGGGTATTCCTCTAAGCCATATGTTTGTGTGTTCTGACTCCAGCTTGTCTAGGGTAGGCATAATGCCTAAGAATCTGTATATTAAATTGGGAACATAGACAGGGAGTGAGTAAGTTTCTCCTATTTGGAAGTTTTTCCTCATAATGTATATTCCATATGCTATGCCCTATTGCTCATAAACAAGGAAGGCATAATGTTTATATACTGAGAGTATTTTCAATCCTGTTTCAAAGAATATCTTTTGTATTCTGCCACCAAACTATCACAACACATGCAATTTCCAGTCCTCTTTTTACCACCAGAAAATCCATCACTTTGTTTAGGTGGCCAGCATGAACTCCATTCCCCTAAAATCACTGGAATTTTCAACCATTTCTCATCATCATTCTGCTTAGTTGTTTCATGCTCTTTGAAAAATATCTTCTCCAGCATAATTCGAGCAGAAAAGTTGTAGTAAAAAGAGAAATCCAATCTCTGCTCACTACAGTAAATGTACTTCAAGACAACCATAGACCCAACAGGGCCTTGTATCAACAGGGCATTTGTCTCATCTTCCATGGCAGTGTACTTTGAATGTAAATGCATTGGTTATTTCATTTGGGAAACATCAGATAAAATTGCCATTTGATTTATGAAGGTAACTTTCTCCTAATTCAAGAATATTTTTGGATTTCTGATATTCAGTTGCTAAATTGTGTCTGACTTGGTGCAACCTCTTGGACTGCAAATGCCATCGCTATGTCCCTGAGTTTGTCCAAATTCTTATCCATTGATGCCGTCTTTTCCTTTTGCCTTAAATCTTTCTCAACATCAGGGGCTTTTCCAGTGAGTTGGCTCTTCACATCAGGTGACCAAAGCTTTAGCTTCAGCATCAGTCCTTCCAATGCTTGCATTCCAAGGTACTCTCAAGAGCCTTCTGCAACAACAAAGATCAAAAGCATCAATTCTTTGGCACTCAGCCTTCTCTGTGGTCCAACTCTCACATCCAAACATGTGAAAAACTGGAAAAACTATAGCTTTGACTATATGGACTTTTGTTGGCAGTGTTGTCTCTGCTTTTTAATATGCTGTCTAGGTTTATCATAGCTTTCCTTGTAAGAAATAAGCATCTTCTAATTTTCTGACTGAGTAACCATCCCCAGTGATTTTGGAGCCCAAGAAGAGAAAATCTGTCACTGTTTTCACTTTTTCTCCTATTTGTGATGAAGTGATAGAACCAGATGCTGTGATCTTAGTTTTGTTTTGTTTTTGTTTTATTTTTTTTATAGATTTTGTAGTGATTTTTTTTTCTTTTACTTTTATTTTTTTTTTATTCTTTATTTTAAAGATTTTACAGAGTTTTGTTATTCACTGACATGTATGTTCCCAGAACATTCATATGCATATACCTGGACCGCCCCCTCCCCAGTTCCCCGCCTTCCACCCCTCCGGACCATCGCCCCAAGTGATTGTAGGCACTCCTATTCCCTTAGCAAAATGACAATAGCTATCTTTTCCACACGTGCCAGTATGGGTTTCGATGTTGCCTCCTCTATGCCTCCCTCTCACTGTTCGTTCTCCACAATGTCCTTATGTCTATTCTCTGTTTTTTCGTGAGTTCACTGCATGTGTTATCATGACCATCTTACTAGATTCCACATATATGAGTTAGTATACCGTACTGCCATGTGCTTATCATGACCATTTTGAAGGTAATTTCCTAATTCAAGAATATTTTTGGATTTCTGATATTCAGTTGCTAAATTGTGTCTGACTTGGTGCAACCTCTTGGACTGCAAATGCCATCGCTATGTCCCTGAGTTTGTCCAAATTCTTATCCATTGATGCCGTCTTTTCCTTTTGCCTTAAATCTTTCTCAACATCAGGGGCTTTTCCAGTGAGTTGGCTCTTCACATCAGGTGACCAAAGCTTTAGCTTCAGCATCAGTCCTTCCAATGCTTGCATTCCAAGGTACTCTCAAGAGCCTTCTGCAACAACAAAGATCAAAAGCATCAATTCTTTGGCACTCAGCCTTCTCTGTGGTCCAACTCTCACATCCAAACATGTGAAAAACTGGAAAAACTATAGCTTTGACTATATGGACTTTTGTTGGCAGTGTTGTCTCTGCTTTTTAATATGCTGTCTAGGTTTATCATAGCTTTCCTTGTAAGAAATAAGCATCTTCTAATTTTCTGACTGAGTAACCATCCCCAGTGATTTTGGAGCCCAAGAAGAGAAAATCTGTCACTGTTTTCACTTTTTCTCCTATTTGTGATGAAGTGATAGAACCAGATGCTGTGATCTTAGTTTTGTTTTGTTTTTGTTTTATTTTTTTTATAGATTTTGTAGTGATTTTTTTTTCTTTTACTTTTATTTTTTTTTTATTCTTTATTTTAAAGATTTTACAGAGTTTTGTTATTCACTGACATGTATGTTCCCAGAACATTCATATGCATATACCTGGACCGCCCCCTCCCCAGTTCCCCGCCTTCCACCCCTCCGGACCATCGCCCCAAGTGATTGTAGGCACTCCTATTCCCTTAGCAAAATGACAATAGCTATCTTTTCCACACGTGCCAGTATGGGTTTCGATGTTGCCTCCTCTATGCCTCCCTCTCACTGTTCGTTCTCCACAATGTCCTTATGTCTATTCTCTGTCTGTTTTTCCATGAGTTCACTGCATGTGTTATCATGACCATCTTACTAGATTCCATATATATGAGTTAGTATACCGTACTTGTCTTTCTCTTTTTGACTTACTTCACTTTTTATGATAGGTTCTAGAGCTAGCCACCTCATTAGGACTGAGTCTTCTGCATTTCTTTTAACAGCTGAGTAGTATTCCATTGTATATATGTACCACAGCTTCTGGATCCATTCATTCATTGATGGACATCTAGGTTGCTTCCATGTTCTGGCTATTGTATAGAGAGCTGCAATGAACATTGGGGTACAGGTGCTTCTTTCAGTTTTGATTTCATCAGGATATAAGCCTAAGAGTGGGATTGCTGGGTCAAAGGGTGCCTCTATTTTTAGTTTTTTCAGGAATCTCCATACTGTTTTCCATAGAGGTTGTATCAGTTTACATTCCCACTAGCAATGCAAGAGGGTTCCCTTTTCTCCACACCCTCTCCAGCATTTATTGTCTGCAGACTTTTTGATGATGGCCGTTCTGACGGGTGTGAGGTGGTATCTCACTGTGGTTTTAATTTGCATTTCTCTAATAATAAGCAAGGTTGAGCATCGTTTCATGTGCTTTTGGGCCATCTGTATGTCCTCTTTGGAGACGCATCTCTTTAGATCTTTTTCCCATTTTTTGATTGGGTTGTTCATTTTTCCTGTGCTGAGTCGTCTGAGTTGCTTGTAGATTTTGGAGATTAATTCTTTGTCTGTTGTTTCATTTACTATGATTTTCTCCCACTCTGTGGGGTGTCTGTTCAGCTTTTTTGTAATTTCCTTTGCTGTACAAAAGCTTTTAAGTTTCATTAGGTCCCACGTGTTCACTTTTCTTTTCAGTTCCGCTATTTTAGTAGGTGGGTCAGAGAAGATCTTGCTTTAATTTATGTCCTTGAGGGTTTTTCCTATTTTCTCCTCTAAGAGTTTGATGGTTTCTGGTCCTATATTTATGTCTTTAATCCATTTTGTGTTGATCTTAGTGTATGGTGTCAAGGAATGTTCCAATTTCACTTTTTTGCATGTAGCTGTCCAATTCTCCCAGCACCACTTGTTGAAGAGGCTGTCTTTGTCCCATTTTATAGTTTTGCCTCCTTTGTCAAAAATAATAACCCCATAGGTGCGTGGGTTTATCTCTGGGTTCTCGATCTTGTTCCATTGATCTATAGTTCTGTTTTTGTGCCAGTACCATACTGTCTTGATAACTGTTGCTTTGTAGTAGAGTCTGAAGTTAGGGAGGCTGATCCCTTCAACTCTGTTTTTCTTTCTCAGGATTGCTTTCACTATTCGAGGTCTTTTGTGTTTCCATATGAACTGTGTTATTATTTGGTCTAGTTCTGTGAAAAATGTCAATGGTAGTTGAATAGGTATTGCATTGAATCTGTAGATGATATTTGGTAGTATGGTCATTTTCACAATATTGATTCTTCCGACCCAGGAACATGGAATATCTTTCCATCTGTTTGAGTCTTCTTTAATGCCTCTCATGAGTGTCTTGGAATTTTCTGTGTACAATTCTTTTGTTTCTTTGGGTAGGTTTATTCCTAGATATTTGATTCTTTTGGTTGTAATGGTGAGGGGGATTGCCTCTTTGATTGGGTTGTTCATTTTTCCTGTGCTGAGTCGTCTGAGTTGCTTGTAGATTTTGGAGATTAATTCTTTGTCTGTTGTTTCATTTACTATGATTTTCTCCCACTCTGTGGGGTGTCTGTTCAGCTTTTTTGTAATTTCCTTTGCTGTACAAAAGCTTTTAAGTTTCATTAGGTCCCACGTGTTCACTTTTCTTTTCAGTTCCGCTATTTTAGTAGGTGGGTCAGAGAAGATCTTGCTTTAATTTATGTCCTTGAGGGTTTTTCCTATTTTCTCCTCTAAGAGTTTGATGGTTTCTGGTCCTATATTTATGTCTTTAATCCATTTTGTGTTGATCTTAGTGTATGGTGTCAAGGAATGTTCCAATTTCACTTTTTTGCATGTAGCTGTCCAATTCTCCCAGCACCACTTGTTGAAGAGGCTGTCTTTGTCCCATTTTATAGTTTTGCCTCCTTTGTCAAAAATAATAACCCCATAGGTGCGTGGGTTTATCTCTGGGTTCTCGATCTTGTTCCATTGATCTATAGTTCTGTTTTTGTGCCAGTACCATACTGTCTTGATAACTGTTGCTTTGTAGTAGAGTCTGAAGTTAGGGAGGCTGATCCCTTCAACTCTGTTTTTCTTTCTCAGGATTGCTTTCACTATTCGAGGTCTTTTGTGTTTCCATATGAACTGTGTTATTATTTGGTCTAGTTCTGTGAAAAATGTCAATGGTAGTTGAATAGGTATTGCATTGAATCTGTAGATGATATTTGGTAGTATGGTCATTTTCACAATATTGATTCTTCCGACCCAGGAACATGGAATATCTTTCCATCTGTTTGAGTCTTCTTTAATGCCTCTCATGAGTGTCTTGGAATTTTCTGTGTACAATTCTTTTGTTTCTTTGGGTAGGTTTATTCCTAGATATTTGATTCTTTTGGTTGTAATGGTGAGGGGGATTGCCTCTTTGATTTCATTTTCTGATTTTTCATTGTTTGTGTATAAGAATGATTTCTGTGTGTTGACTTTATATCCTGCAACTTTGCTGAATTCATTGATTAGCTCTAGTAGCTTTGTAATAGTGTCTGGGATTTTCTATGTATAATATCATGTCGTCTGCAAAAAGAGAGCTTGACTTCTTCCTTTCCAATCTGGATTCCCTTTATTTCTTTCTCTTCTCTTATTGCTGTTGCTAGGACTTCCAGGACTATGTTGAATTTAGTTTTTTTGAATGTTGAATATTAAGCTAGATTTCTTACTCTCCTCTTTCACCCTTATCAAGAAGCTCTTTAGTTCCTCTTCACTTTCTCTAATTAGGGTGGTATCATCTGCATATCTGAGAATGTTGATATTTCCCCTGGCAATCTTGATTCTAGCTTGGGAGTCATCTAGACCAGCATTTTGCATGACATATTCTGCATATAGGATAAATAAACAGGGTGACAATATACAGCCTTGTTGTACTCCTTTCCCAATTTTTAACCATTCTGTTGTTCCATGTAAGGTTCTTAGTGTTGCTTCTTGACTCACATAGAGGTTTCTCAGGAGACAGGTAAGGTAGTCTGATATCCCATCTCTTTAAGAATTTTCAACAGTTTATTGTGATCCACACTGTCAAAGGTTTTCACATAGGCAATAAAACAGAAGCAGATATTTTTCTGGAATTCCCTTGGTTTCTTTATGATCCAGTAGATATTGGTTATTGATCTCTGGTTCCTCTTTTATAAATCTAGCTTGTACATCTGGAAGCTCTTGGGTCATGTAATGCTGAAGCCTAGCTTGAAGAATTTTGAACATAACCTTACTAGCATGAGAAGTGAGCACAATCGTCTAGTAGTTTGAACACTCTTTAGCATTGTCCTTCTTTGTAATTGGGATGAAAACTGACCTTTTTCCAGTCCTATAGCCACTGCTGGATTTTCCAAATTTGCTGACATATTTTGAGTGCAGCACTTTAACAGGATTGTCTTTTAGGACTTTAAATAACTCAGCTGGAATTCCATTACCTCCACTAGCTCTGTTGGTAACAATGCTTTCTAAGGCCTACCTGACTTTACAGTCCACGATGTCTTGGTCTAAGTGAGGAACCACACAATCGTAGTTATCAGGGACATTAAGACCTTTTTTTTTGTACAATTCTTATATATATTTGTGCCACATCTTCTTAATCTCTTCTGCCTCTGTTAGGTTCTTATCATTTCTTTTATCAGTTCTGTCCTTAATCACACCCATCATTGCATGAAATGTTCCTTTGATAGCTCCAATTTTCTTGAAGAGATTTCTAGTCTTTTACTTTCTATTGTTTTCCTTGATTTCTTTGCATCATTCATTGATGAAGGTCTTCTTATCTCGCTTTCCTGTTCTCTGGTACTCTTCATTCTTTTGACTATATCTTAAATTTCTGGAGATCCCCTATTCTCAAGTTATGTAAAATATTGTTACTGAGGTGCAACTTAGGTGATTAACCCGCCTTAGTATGTTCAAGCCTGCAGCCCTAAGAAATGACATTTTCTTTGCAGTTGGAAGGCAGGAAGGCACAGTCCCTACAGTTGAGGTAGTCTTTGGTTGAGGGCAAAAATTGAAACTAAAAAATGGAAAACATGGATAAGGGGACACTCTCATAGTTTAATGTGCTAACTGACTGCTTATCTGTTGAAGTTTGTCCATGTGCTGTCATTTCTTATCACAGAGTATTGCCATAACTCTATGTCTCCTTCAAACCTTATATTTATATGAATATCAATGCCAGAATTGAGTAGCTAATGGTTTTCTTAGATATGTCTTTCTGGTTCCTTTCTTTTATAAATTTTTTTTTTTAAAGCTTGTACATCTGTAAGTTCTTGGGTCATGTAATGCTGAAGCCTAGCTTGAAGAATTTTGAACATAACCTTACTAGCATGAGAAGTGAGCACAATCGTCTAGTAGTTTGAACACTCTTTAGCATTGTCCTTCTTTGTAATTGGGATGAAAACTGACCTTTTTCCAGTCCTATAGCCACTGCTGGATTTTCCAAATTTGCTGACATATTTTGAGTGCAGCACTTTAACAGGATTGTCTTTTAGGACTTTAAATAACTCAGCTGGAATTCCATTACCTCCACTAGCTCTGTTGGTAACAATGCTTTCTAAGGCCTACCTGACTTTACAGTCCACGATGTCTTGGTCTAAGTGAGGAACCACACAATCGTAGTTATCAGGGACATTAAGACCTTTTTTTTTGTACAATTCTTATATATATTTGTGCCACATCTTCTTAATCTCTTCTGCCTCTGTTAGGTTCTTATCATTTCTTTTATCAGTTCTGTCCTTAATCACACCCATCATTGCATGAAATGTTCCTTTGATAGCTCCAATTTTCTTGAAGAGATTTCTAGTCTTTTACTTTCTATTGTTTTCCTTGATTTCTTTGCATCATTCATTGATGAAGGTCTTCTTATCTCGCTTTCCTGTTCTCTGGTACTCTTCATTCTTTTGACTATATCTTAAATTTCTGGAGATCCCCTATTCTCAAGTTATGTAAAATATTGTTACTGAGGTGCAACTTAGGTGATTAACCCGCCTTAGTATGTTCAAGCCTGCAGCCCTAAGAAATGACATTTTCTTTGCAGTTGGAAGGCAGGAAGGCACAGTCCCTACAGTTGAGGTAGTCTTTGGTTGAGGGCAAAAATTGAAACTAAAAAATGGAAAACATGGATAAGGGGACACTCTCATAGTTTAATGTGCTAACTGACTGCTTATCTGTTGAAGTTTGTCCATGTGCTGTCATTTCTTATCACAGAGTATTGCCATAACTCTATGTCTCCTTCAAACCTTATATTTATATGAATATCAATGCCAGAATTGAGTAGCTAATGCTGCTGAGGCAGGGTGAGTTCTAAGTAATTGTCAATATAGCCTTCAGTTTAGAAACAATTATAATCCTCAGATGTGAACAATACTGGATGGAAAGAAGCAACTAACAAAGAAACAGGTTGGACTAACAGTTCAGGAGAAAATTCAGAGGTTAGGATCATAGCAGAGATATGAATACAAAGGCCAGAGCAGAATTCAGTGATATTGGTCAGGAATAAGTAGGAATCTGTAGTCAGATAACCTGGACACTGTTGAGAGACAATCTGGTTGTAGGGGGAAACAAAAAAGAGCTCAAAACATTACTAATGGGCTTCCCTGGTGGTCCAGGGGGTAAAGAGTCCACCTTGCAGTATAAGGGCAGTGGTTCGATCCCTGGTCCAGGAAGATTCCATGTGCTGTGTAACAACTGGACTGGTGTGTCCAATAACGAGCCAGTGCTCTGGAGCACATGCACCCAGAGCCAGTGCTCTGCAGTGAGAAAGACCATTGCAATGGGAGGCCCACACATGCCAAAGATGGATAAAAATAAATATAAAAAGATAAATATAAAAAAATAAATGTAAAAAGATGGATGAAAATAAATATAGATAAAAGAGGCATGATGGGGAAAAAGGAAAAAAAAGTAAATTAAAAAAAACCATGACTAACAATGAAATGACAGATCAGTCTCAATATTAATGTAAGCATCTTATTATATTGATGATTTTGAAACAAGAGTTTTACACATGTTTCTCTCTAGATCGAGATCTAGTAAAGGATGCAATTGTCTTAACTAATCACCACAGTGAAAACGAACAGGCATTTCTGGTTAACAGAGAGCAGTCTGGGAGGGAAATTTCTGCCAAAATTGTTTAACGATAAATGAAAACAGTAACAATAAAAATGTGATGAATAAACAAGATGTGGTAGGGCAAGAAATATCATTTTAATCTTCTGAGAATAGTAAATGTAAGGAGAAACAAAATCAACATTCTGTTTTTAATTAAATTCTCAGCACACTGTGAACATCCCTCCCCTCAACCTCATCCAGCTCCTCAAAGGAGTACTGAGGTTGCAAATGCTCTACACAGCCAATATGACCTGTGCAGACTGTCAAGGTAATCTTTCCATCGACATATGTTATGCTTATATTGTATTTCATATTGTCAAATCATCTTAATTATTCAGTGATGAGTATAAGCAAACTACATCTACATTATTAGTGGCAGTTGAATGTTTTAAATATGACTGTTCCTAAGAAGCTAAAATTCTTATTCAATATTATAAAAATTATAAACTTCAGTCTATCAGATTCATCATAATGCAATACGACTCTGTTCTCCTAAGCACAAGAATGGAAGGCTAAGATTCAGATGTAAATGATTAGTAGAACAAGACATATTCCAAAATATATTGTATTAGTGTAATTGGGATGTTTTTGTAAATCTTTTTGCAGTGTATTAGTTATTTTATAAATAATGCTTCTTTTGTTCCCTTGAGAAATCCCTTTTTGTATATATATTTTTTTAAAATATTAGGGTATTGGTGATGTAATAATGAAGTTATTTTTATGTATTTTGAATACATAGTTTGTATTACCTCTATTAGATATTTTGGAAAATCTAATAGTCATTAAGATAATGTGGTTCTAGTTTACAGGTGTACTTGCAATGATTTCTCTACATGTTTTAAAATGAGCCCCTTTTCAACTATTTTGTCAACATTGACAAATTTTCTCTTGTTTTATTGAATGTTTTCTGCATTAATTCTGGTTAAAGAAAGTAAAAGAAAAGCCTATTAATCTCTATAAATAGTAAAGGTTGTTTATATACTATTTTTGAGGATGTAAATTGGAAAAATAAAAAGAAAAATTTCCTCAAAAAAATTATGTCTGCAAAATGACCACAGTGAAAACGAACAGGCATTTCTGGTTAACAGAGAGCAGTCTGGGAGGGAAATTTCTGCCAAAATTGTTTAACGATAAATGAAAACAGTAACAATAAAAATGTGATGAATAAACAAGATGTGGTAGGGCAAGAAATATCATTTTAATCTTCTGAGAATAGTAAATGTAAGGAGAAACAAAATCAACATTCTGTTTTTAATTAAATTCTCAGCACACTGTGAACATCCCTCCCCTCAACCTCATCCAGCTCCTCAAAGGAGTACTGAGGTTGCAAATGCTCTACACAGCCAATATGACCTGTGCAGACTGTCAAGGTAATCTTTCCATCGACATATGTTATGCTTATATTGTATTTCATATTGTCAAATCATCTTAATTATTCAGTGATGAGTATAAGCAAACTACATCTACATTATTAGTGGCAGTTGAATGTTTTAAATATGACTGTTCCTAAGAAGCTAAAATTCTTATTCAATATTATAAAATTATAAACTTCAGTCTATCAGATTCATCATAATGCAATACGACTCTGTTCTCCTAAGCACAAGAATGGAAGGCTAAGATTCAGATGTAAATGATTAGTAGAACAAGACATATTCCAAAATATATTGTATTAGTGTAATTGGGATGTTTTTGTAAATCTTTTTGCAGTGTATTAGTTATTTTATAAATAATGCTTCTTTTGTTCCCTTGAGAAATCCCTTTTTGTATATATATTTTTTTAAAATATTAGGGTATTGGTGATGTAATAATGAAGTTATTTTTATGTATTTTGAATA
The DNA here is from genome assembly GCA_022376925.1 of Tragulus kanchil. Classification (NCBI taxonomy): domain Eukaryota; kingdom Metazoa; phylum Chordata; class Mammalia; order Artiodactyla; family Tragulidae; genus Tragulus; species Tragulus kanchil. The sequence continues at coordinate 233,860,148 of JAIOJX010000004.1, read as the reverse complement.
CATAGTTTGTATTACCTCTATTAGATATTTTGGAAAATCTAATAGTCATTAAGATAATGTGGTTCTAGTTTACAGGTGTACTTGCAATGATTTCTCTACATGTTTTAAAATGAGCCCCTTTTCAACTATTTTGTCAACATTGACAAATTTTCTCTTGTTTTATTGAATGTTTTCTGCATTAATTCTGGTTAAAGAAAGTAAAAGAAAAGCCTATTAATCTCTATAAATAGTAAAGGTTGTTTATATACTATTTTTGAGGATGTAAATTGGAAAATATAGAATTTCCTCAAAAAAATTAAAAATAGAATCACCATATTATCCAGCGATTTCACTTCTGAATATGTATTTGAAGGGAATGAAATCAGTGTGTCAAAGTGATGTCTGCACTTCCACGTTCATTATTCAGAGCAGCCAAGATTTGGAAATAACCTAAGTGTCCATCAATGGCTGAATGGATAAAGAAAATGTGATATGCATATATTAATGAAATTTATTCAGCCTTAAAATATAAATTCTTCCATTTATAATAAAATGGATGATACTGAGGGGCATTAATCTATGTGAAATAAACCAGGCAGATAAAAACAAATACTGCATGATCTCTGTTATGTACAAAATCTAAAAATGTTTAACTCATAGTAATAAACAGTAGAATGATTACCAAGGTCTAGGTTTGGGGGAAAAAGGGATATGTTTGTCAAAGTGTACAAATTTTCCATTATAAGATGAAAAAATTTGAAGAATTTAATGCATACACATGCTGACTACAGTTAATAAAACCATATTGTAAACTTTACACTTAATAACTGAAAAGATCTTAAGTATTGTGGCCACACACAGAGAAGAAGGCAACTATGTGGGTTGATGGGTGTTATATTAAGTTGATTGTGTTAATCATCTCATAATGTATATATTTTTATATCAAATTATCACATTGCATACTCTAAATGCACACAATTTTTACTTGGCAATTACATATCAACAAAACTGGCAAATAAAAAGAAAACTCATGAATTAGTCTCAGAGAATATCCCAAGAAAGGTAATTTCACCATAATATCTGAATATCATGATTACTTTTCTCTTTTTCTTTTTTTTAAGATTTATTTATTTATTTATTTGGGGGGGTTGGGGGTGGGTAGGGAGCAGGCGGGCTACTTCTATTGGTCTTTCATTTGTCTATTTTCATCCATCTTTGTTCTTTGGCCCGTGTGGGCCTCCCATCGCTTTGGCCTCTGTTGTCACAGAGCACCGGCTCTGGGCGCATGCGCTCCAGAGCTCTGGCTCGGTAATTGGACACATCGGTCCAGCCGCTCCGCGGCACGTGGGATCTTCCCAGGCCAGGGATCGAACCGGCGCCCCCTGCACTGCAAGGCAGTGTCCTTACCCACTGGACCACCAGGGAAGCCCCATGATTGCTTTTCTAATTAGGCTGTCCAATTGTGTCTTCCATCCTGTTTCTAATGCCATTGATAAGAATTCTTCAGTAGCTAGAAACCTACATCTGGCACAGATACATCTTGGGAGAGCTGCGGGAATAGTAAATAAGCTAATATTTTTGCATAATTTTAAACAGTCACACTATATGAAGAAGAACATCTGATAGGATAGTAAAGTGTAAGACAGTATGAGCTGCTACTTAGCTGTTTACTATTACCTCTGAATTTTGGGAAATGTCATAAATTAGAACAGTGCTTGGTACATAGTAAGCTCTCAGTACATATTTCCTTAATTTAATGAAATAATGAATAATCAATATGTTATAAGCATTATCTTGCCTTACCACTTGACTACATTCTAGATAAAGAAATGAAAAATAGCAATATATATGGACTTCCCTGGTAGCTCAGATGGTAACAAATCTGCCTCCAATTCAGGAGACCCAGGTTCAATCCTTGGATCAGGAAGAACCCCTGGAGAAAGGGGTATTCTTGGCTGGAGAATACCATGGAAAGGAGCCTGGCCAGATACAGTCCATGGGGTTCCAAAGAGTCAGATACCACTAACCAACGCTTTCAATTTCATAATATATATAGTAAATTGTACTTATCCTTTATACTTTGGAATCATCCTTATGAAAATGTGAACGCAGTTATTAAAATAGTACTGATTTCAAGCACCAAGTGGTCCACTATAAATATGTAGTAAAGTAACTGCACTGCTATGAATTCCAGGGTTATAACAAAACATGTAGCATTAAGATGATGCAACATACTTTCTTTTCGTTCACTTTCTAGCTCTAAAATAATAAACTCATTGTTGCTTCTCAGCTTTTAAAATCGACAATATCATTTTGTCCTTAAATGGAGTTTTATAAACCTTATTTTTATATTACTTCATCAGGAATGTTTAGGTTCAAGGACCTGCTAACACTTTTACCATAAATCAAGTCACATACTTGGGCCATAGAAATGGAAGAGAGTAATGCAGGATAGAATCTTAAGGAAAGCTTGGTTTTCAACAGTTGAAGATGAGTCATAAATAAATGATAATACATGTATCTGGTGACATCTTCTTGCCAAATATGGTAAAAAATGTCATATGCATTATCTCATTTAACCTTCCAGTGAACTACCAAATAGGAGACAATGTTATCTAAGTTTTGCAAATAATAGATATTAATAGTTAAGTTAATATTCAGTTCAGAGGACTGGTGCACTAAACATGACAGAAGTTATATCCAACTGTGTCTTCTTCTGGGTCCTAAACACCTATGCTTTACCACCATGTAAAGAAAGAAGGTGGAAAAGAAGTGATGAGGAAAGTACATAAAAACCAAGGTAAAATTCATTGTAATGCTGAAAACAAAAAAGAAATATCCAAAATGAAGAAGAATTTACTCAGGTGTGTGTGTAGAAAATAAAACTTCTAATTTTATTGTGGAAAACATAGATTGTGGTATTGAAATACCTATTAAATACTGTACTACTGGCTATTTTCATTTCTGTGTTTGAATGTGATAATATTTCTCTAGCTGAACACATAATTGTTTATTGGAGGCCCCAAAAATTATATCACAAAGCAAGCAAGCATAAACACAAAAAGGGAGGAATAAGGGGAAAAGACTAATTCAATAGTATAGATCATAAAACACAGTGCAGCCTTCAAAAACAAAATGTAAAAGAGTAATGAATAGGAAAAGAATACAATATCAATCCTCCATTTTTTGCTTATTCTTAGGCTGACTGTATTTGAAGAAAATGTATCCTGGCGTACACATCTTCCCTAAACCTTTATGTAAATATAATTAAATTATATATTAACTCAATCAAATGACATGGTTTATAAATAGTTCCATGGACTATCAAACTAAGTATCACATTACTATTTTGAATAAAAATGTATATTTAGAGATGCAAATAATGTGATATGCTTGTAATTGTGTAAAATACTGTAGATCATTGTGACCAGGTTCTACTGATCAGGTGCATATTATTTTTAGAAAGAAACAGTAGCATTTTAAACAAAGAATAAGGCAGCTAATTAAAATATCTTTAAATAATTGCTCTATTGTGGACCTTACTGCTCGATGTATGATAATAGTTACAAAATTCACATCAGCATTTCTTAAAATATATCTTCCTAATGTAGTAAACTGATGAGAAAGTCATACTGTTTCAGTGGTTTGTAGAATGTATAAATGTTCACATACAATAAATTTAGTTGCCCAATATGAAAGTTGCTGATACAGAGTTAAACTAAATGTTCGTAGTAATAAAAATCACTATTAAGTGAGGGGCAGAAGGAAGCTTTTCTAAGAAATATGGGACACCCACTTTAGGTTGTTCTCTCTCTTCTACTAAGTGACCACGATGATCACAATTCATCCCAGTTTAAGGTGGAAGTCTCTTGCAGAACATTAATGCTTGCATTAATGTAGATTTTGCTAGCTAACATTTTTCTCTGTGACAGTTTCATATTCAAAATTGTATATTCATGGCTCTGTATGCATATAATTTTATGATTATGTTTAAAGTATAATGACCATAATTTTATACCTAGAAAAGTCATCAATTATGCTAATACATTTAATAAACTGAATCATTAACATTAGTTATTAAAAGATATGTAGAATACATTGAGTCAGAACACCTGGGTTTAGAATTCTATTATTTTCATTAGAGATGATCTCATTTTCATTTGCCTTATCATCACTAATCTGAGAAGAAAATCAAATAAATTGTAATCAGTAAAAACATATGATCTGAAGGATATATGGAGGGTAGTCTTTTTTTTTTCCTGCCCGTAAATGAAAATCTAAGGCACAAACTTAGCAAACTTAAAAGATGTACAGACAACAAACTCCATAAATCAAAATTTCAGTGGATGGTAAATTTTGTGTTGCAGATATTAGCTCTAACTGAGGGTTCTGGCTGAATATGGATTTGCTATGTGTCATTACAGACTTGTGAAAATAGTTTCTTATGTTTCTGTCCCCTATGAAAATATCAGAAAACAATAATTTTACGTGTTATAAAAACAATTCTGTCCTCAAAGACTAACAAATGGCTTGATGTACTATGTTTAACAAGTAAAATGAAATGTTTTTACTCAGTATTTATTAAGTAAAATGAAATTCTAAAGTATATAATTTTTTTTTTTTTGGCAACTTCTATTGGTCTTTCATTTATCTGTTTTCATCCATCTTTATTCTTTTGGCCTGTGTGGGCCTCCCATTGCAGTGGGCTCTCTCTCTGCAGAGCACCAGTCTAGGCGCATGAGCTCCAGAGCTGGGGCTCGGTAGTTGGACACATCCGTCCAGTCGCTCCACAACACATGGGATCTTCCCAGGCCAGGGATCAAACCAGCGCCGCTTGCACTGCAAGGTGGTGTCCTTACTCACTGGACCACCAGGGAAGCCCTAAAGTATGTTGGGCAATTATATTCTCTTAAATACTTAAGAGTTTTCAGTATGTTAATTTGAAAATATGATTCAATAGTACAGATGAAAAAAACTGAGCTTAGTGATATAAGACACTATTCCCAAGGTCAAATATGTGACTGAGTGTATATTCAATCAAAAAATTCTCAGTAAAATAATGATAATAAGCAGTACCATGATAATAGTAGCTAAAACACACAAGGATTGCCAAGTGCCAGACCCTTTCTTAAGCCCTTACTCATATAAACTCATTTAATGTAATTCATTTAACACCTCCTAATATAAGTAGGCTCTAATTCTCATTTCACCAGAAGGGAAAATGAAGTATGCAGAGTGATTATGAAAAGTAATGTCCACATAGTGACTCGGGTAGGGGGTTGGAAAGGTAGAACTGTAAAGCCAGTCTGGTTTGAGACTCTTTCTTTTAGACACTAAACATAACAGTTACTCAGGATGACCATTTCTGTTTATGAAACAGCTTGGTCCCTCTGTGAATCTACTCTGAATAATTCCTGGATGTTAAGCATAAATACTCTAGGAACACAGATCCATTCATCCACCAAACATTTATGAAATTTAAGTCACATGATGAGATTGGGGTATGCAGACCACAGATTCCTGATACCGAATGTCCTATGGGAAATGTTTATAATGTAATTATTACTTGGTAATGTTTTTGAAGTAGCACAGTACACTACACTGAAGATTAGCCTTATATTGTCCTATCCTGAGTTCTAATCCCCAGGTATGATGTTAAGAACCATTGAATAGATATTTAGCTAACGTGAACCTCAGATTCTTTTTTTCCTTTTTTTATAATAAGTTTATTTATTTATTTTGGCTGTGCTCAGTTTTCATTACTGTGCGGGCTTTTCTCTAGTTGTGAGGAGCAGGGGCTTCTCTTTGTTGGGGTGCAGGGGCTTCCCATTACGATGTCTTCCCCTGTTATGAACCACCACCTGTAGGGCTCCCCTGCTTCTGCAGCTGCAGCATGTAGGCTCAGTAGTTTTGATTCCCAGGCTCTAGAGCATAGATTCAGTAGTTGTGACTCACTGGCTTAGTTGCTCCGAAATATGTGGGATCATCTTGGACCAGGGACCAAACCTCTATCTCCTGCATTGACAAGCAGATTCTTTAGCACTGAACCACCAGGGAAACTCAACCTCAGGGTTCTTGATTTGTTAAATAGGAATTCTGAACTCCTGATATGCTTTCTTACTGAGCTATTAGAACAGTTGTTTGACAATGTTTTTGGAAAAAACTGTCTGTGCCACATAGGAAGCCCCTTGTACATCGGTCAATCAGTTCAGCAGCTCTTTGTGACCTCATGGACAGTGGCACTCCTGTCTTCTCTGTCCTTCACTATCTCCCAGACTTTGCTCAACCTCATGTCCATTGACTCAGTGATACCATCCAACCATCTTGTCTGCTGGTTTTATCAGTTCATGCCTGTAGGTCTATTTAAGAAAAAAAAAATTTGTCCACATAGTGACTCGGGTAGGGGTTGGAAAGGTAGAACTGTAAAGCCAGTCTGGTTTGAGACTCTTTCTTTTAGACACTAAACATAACAGTTACTCAGGATGACCATTTCTGTTTATGAAACAGCTTGGTCCCTCTGTGAATCTACTCTGAATAATTCCTGGATGTTAAGCATAAATACTCTAGGAACACAGATCCATTCATCCACCAAACATTTATGAAATTTAAGTCACATGATGAGATTGGGGTATGCAGACCACAGATTCCTGATACCGAATGTCCTATGGGAAATGTTTATAATGTAATTATTACTTGGTAATGTTTTTGAAGTAGCACAGTACACTACACTGAAGATTAGCCTTATATTGTCCTATCCTGAGTTCTAATCCCCAGGTATGATGTTAAGAACCATTGAATAGATATTTAGCTAACGTGAACCTCAGATTCTTTTTTTCCTTTTTTTATAATAAGTTTATTTATTTATTTTGGCTGTGCTCAGTTTTCATTACTGTGCGGGCTTTTCTCTAGTTGTGAGGAGCAGGGGCTTCTCTTTGTTGGGGTGCAGGGGCTTCCCATTACGATGTCTTCCCCTGTTATGAACCACCACCTGTAGGGCTCCCCTGCTTCTGCAGCTGCAGCATGTAGGCTCAGTAGTTTTGATTCCCAGGCTCTAGAGCATAGATTCAGTAGTTGTGACTCACTGGCTTAGTTGCTCCGAAATATGTGGGATCATCTTGGACCAGGGACCAAACCTCTATCTCCTGCATTGACAAGCAGATTCTTTAGCACTGAACCACCAGGGAAACTCAACCTCAGGGTTCTTGATTTGTTAAATAGGGAAATTTTGAACTCCTGATATGCTTTCTTACTGAGCTATTAGAACAGTTGTTTGACAATGTTTTTGGAAAAAACTGTCTGTGCCACATAGGAAGCCCCTTGTACATCGGTCAATCAGTTCAGCAGCTCTTTGTGACCTCATGGACAGTGGCACTCCTGTCTTCTCTGTCCTTCACTATCTCCCAGACTTTGCTCAACCTCATGTCCATTGACTCAGTGATACCATCCAACCATCTTGTCTGCTGTCATCCCCTTCTCCTTCTACCTTCTGTTTTTACTAGCATCAGGGACTTTTCCAATGAGTCGTCTCTGCTTCTAGTGACCAAGTATTGTAGCTTCAGCTTACACAACAGAATGTTTTGCAAATTTTAGTAATATCTTAATTGTTTATGTGCCATTGAACATAAGAATCTCCCAGGTGGCACTAGTGGTAAAATGTCTGTCTGCCAATGCGATATAAGAGAAGTAGGTTTGAAGCAGGAAGATCCACTGGAGAAGGAAATGGCAACCCACTCCAGTATTCTTGTCTGGAAAAATCCCATAGGCAGAAGAGTGTAACAGGCTACTGTCTACGAGGTCGCAAAGAGTTGGGTAAGACTATGCATTTCAGCACCAGTGCTCAAAGAACTGTACACTCACAGGAATCATCCAGCCAGTAACTACATGATACTGTGTCTTCTGCCCTTTAACACACCAGATTGCAAAAAGTCACTTCTAAATCATGTGCTAGTGTGGAAAGAATTAAATTCACATGGAACTCTTCTGACCTGGTGAGCAATCACACAAAGTTTTGCTGTCTGCATATCCTTTGCTAGGTTCTGATGTGAGGAAATGATACAAAATGGGGAGCTCATGAGATTTCCAACTCCTTTGATTTCTCTTTAGGATATATTTTCATTCTGTGAACTTTTTGTCCATATAATCACAGTACAACTGTGAAAATTAGGAAATTAACACTTTTAAAATATTGTTATCTAATCAATAGATTTTATTAATATCTTCAACTGTATCAAAAATATCGTTTATTGACAAGAATTCTGTGAGGCACTAACATCTTGGACCAGGGACCAAACCTCTATCTCCTGCATTGACAAGCAGATTCTTTAGCACTGAACCACCAGGGAAACTCAACCTCAGGGTTCTTGATTTGTTAAATAGGAATTCTGAACTCCTGATATGCTTTCTTACTGAGCTATTAGAACAGTTGTTTGACAATGTTTTTGGAAAAAACTGTCTGTGCCACATAGGAAGCCCCTTGTACATCGGTCAATCAGTTCAGCAGCTCTTTGTGACCTCATGGACAGTGGCACTCCTGTCTTCTCTGTCCTTCACTATCTCCCAGACTTTGCTCAACCTCATGTCCATTGACTCAGTGATACCATCCAACCATCTTGTCTGCTGTCATCCCCTTCTCCTTCTACCTTCTGTTTTTACTAGCATCAGGGACTTTTCCAATGAGTCGTCTCTGCTTCTAGTGACCAAGTATTGTAGCTTCAGCTTACACAACAGAATGTTTTGCAAATTTTAGTAATATCTTAATTGTTTATGTGCCATTGAACATAAGAATCTCCCAGGTGGCACTAGTGGTAAAATGTCTGTCTGCCAATGCGATATAAGAGAAGTAGGTTTGAAGCAGGAAGATCCACTGGAGAAGGAAATGGCAACCCACTCCAGTATTCTTGTCTGGAAAAATCCCATAGGCAGAAGAGTGTAACAGGCTACTGTCTACGAGGTCGCAAAGAGTTGGGTAAGACTATGCATTTCAGCACCAGTGCTCAAAGAACTGTACACTCACAGGAATCATCCAGCCAGTAACTACATGATACTGTGTCTTCTGCCCTTTAACACACCAGATTGCAAAAAGTCACTTCTAAATCATGTGCTAGTGTGGAAAGAATTAAATTCACATGGAACTCTTCTGACCTGGTGAGCAATCACACAAAGTTTTGCTGTCTGCATATCCTTTGCTAGGTTCTGATGTGAGGAAATGATACAAAATGGGGAGCTCATGAGATTTCCAACTCCTTTGATTTCTCTTTAGGATATATTTTCATTCTGTGAACTTTTTGTCCATATAATCACAGTACAACTGTGAAAATTAGGAAATTAACACTTTTAAAATATTGTTATCTAATCAATAGATTTTATTAATATCTTCAACTGTCTCAAAAATCTCCTTTATTACAAAAGAAAATTTGGAATTTTGCATGGCATTCAGTTGTTTTATTTTCCTTTAATTTGACTATTTACTGACTTTTTTCTTTATCTCATTGTTTTTTGTTGTTTATTGACACTGAAAATTTTGGAGTTCAGAATTATTTTGTAAAATGTCTCTCAGTTTGGGTTTGTGTAATGTTATCTCACAATAACAGTTTATAGTCTTTTGGCAGAAAAGTTTCATAGGCATGTTGTGCATTATACAGGCAGACACACACTGTGGATTTCTTTGATGACTATGATAATTGGTCAAGTATAAATTTAACAAATCATCAAAATAATTTAACATGATAAAACTGACTTTAAGTTTAAGTTTTCCAGTTAATAAGACTAAATTTTGGATTAACTTGTCCTATGGAGTAACACAGGCTTCCCAGGTAGTTCAGTGATAAGGAATTTGCCTGCCAAACAGGAGACATGGGTTTGATCCCTGGGTTGGGAAGATTCCCTAGAGAAGGGAACAGTGACCCACTTGAGTATTCTTGCCTGGGAATTCCCATCTCCCAGATGGGAGTCTGGTAGACTACAGTCTATGACATTACAAGAGTTGCACAGGATTTAGAGATTAAAAGCAAAAGCAGTGCTGTAATATATGTGTTGAAAAAGAAACTCATAGGAAGTTGTACTTACAATGCATTTATAAACTCAGAGTAGCACTAGAATAATGCTGAATGTTTCATGAATAATTTCTACATTCCTACTACAAATGGTATTTGATAATAGGACTATTTAAATTCGGTAGCAGTTTTATCAAAAGTCACTTCTAAATCATGTGCTAGTGTGGAAAGAATTAAATTCACATGGAACTCTTCTGACCTGGTGAGCAATCACACAAAGTTTTGCTGTCTGCATATCCTTTGCTAGGTTCTGATGTGAGGAAATGATACAAAATGGGGAGCTCATGAGATTTCCAACTCCTTTGATTTCTCTTTAGGATATATTTTCATTCTGTGAACTTTTTGTCCATATAATCACAGTACAACTGTGAAAATTAGGAAATTAACACTTTTAAAATATTGTTATCTAATCAATAGATTTTATTAATATCTTCAACTGTCTCAAAAATCTCCTTTATTACAAAAGAAAATTTGGAATTTTGCATGGCATTCAGTTGTTTTATTTTCCTTTAATTTGACTATTTACTGACTTTTTTCTTTATCTCATTGTTTTTTGTTGTTTATTGACACTGAAAATTTTGGAGTTCAGAATTATTTTGTAAAATGTCTCTCAGTTTGGGTTTGTGTAATGTTATCTCACAATAACAGTTTATAGTCTTTTGGCAGAAAAGTTTCATAGGCATGTTGTGCATTATACAGGCAGACACACACTGTGGATTTCTTTGATGACTATGATAATTGGTCAAGTATAAATTTAACAAATCATCAAAATAATTTAACATGATAAAACTGACTTTAAGTTTAAGTTTTCCAGTTAATAAGACTAAATTTTGGATTAACTTGTCCTATGGAGTAACACAGGCTTCCCAGGTAGTTCAGTGATAAGGAATTTGCCTGCCAAACAGGAGACATGGGTTTGATCCCTGGGTTGGGAAGATTCCCTAGAGAAGGGAACAGTGACCCACTTGAGTATTCTTGCCTGGGAATTCCCATCTCCCAGATGGGAGTCTGGTAGACTACAGTCTATGACATTACAAGAGTTGCACAGGATTTAGAGATTAAAAAGCAAAAGCAGTGCTGTAATATATGTGTTGAAAAAGAAACTCATAGGAAGTTGTACTTACAATGCATTTATAAACTCAGAGTAGCACTAGAATAATGCTGAATGTTTCATGAATAATTTCTACATTCCTACTACAAATGGTATTTGATAAAGTGATCACCGCTTTGACTATTTAAATTCGGTAGCAGTTTTATCATAAACAGTCATTCTAGTTAGTTCTGACAGCTTGTTGTGCAATACTTTATCAAAACATGAAACATATTTAGAAAATATTATAAGGTCATTGAAGGCAGAAAATATACTTTAGTAAGCATTTTATCAAAGCCTATTTCATAGGTGTTTCTAAATAAATGATTTAGTCCAATTTAGTTATATTTTTAAAAGATAACCTTGCATTTAGAATGTTCACTAATTCACATTAAACTTTCTCCAGTAAGATTTAATTAATGAGGTTTTTCTATGTTGATTAACTCCATAATTAATTGTTAACCCCTATTTACATCAGTGCTTTGCAAAATACTTGTGATAAACACTGAATTAAAAAATAAAATATAATCCCTGATTTCAAAAAATGTATAATTTTAATATGAATATAACCATCATGATTATTGTGTTAGTATACTGATTATATATAGTCTTTAATTCCTATTTTAACATTTGTTGGAAATATGTTTTTCAACACCAAAATTGAAATAGGTTTTTTATTAAGAATATGGGCTTTAGTGTTAAAATGAAAAGTCTAGTTTCAGTTTGTAGATTGATATCTTCCTGGAAATGTCACTTTAAGCACTACACATAAACTCCATAAATTCCTTTGTTTCTTCTTACGCAGGATTGTTGTAAGGACAAAAGTAAATTAGATAGTGTATCAAAATGTATAATGAATATACTTTAATTCAAAACAGGCAAGTGAAGTTAAATTATTTAATAATTATGTACATTTGCTAAAGATGAGTTTGACATGTTTAATTACCTATCGTCTTCATTAATGTGGGGGCTTATTATCTTTTCTTAAATTATTCTCTCAAATGTTTGAATTATTTTGATTTATTTATTATTATTTTAAGTTGTCTTCCTTGTATGTTCTATAATACACTGCTGCAACACCATGAAGAGTGCAAAAGTAAGGGTTCCCTAAGTTTTCTGAATGTTGTTACATCATGTCAACTAAAGGGATAACAGTAGTTTAAGACATTCATAGTCCAATTTTATTCCACATACAGAATTGGATATTTTTCCTTCAAAAATAAAATTTATCCTTGAAAACGCTATATCATGTTTGGATTTAAGTTGCATTTTATTACCTTAATAATTTTGAAAATAGTTTGCAGCCTGTCAGAAGATATACTTATCCTCAGCTGAGTAACTAATCCATTATCATTGATTATAATTCTATGTCTATGTGCCCTTGCTTCTCAACCTCCAATACATTTAATAATTTTGGCTGTGGTACAAAGGTAATAAAAAGAATTTGCAGACAGCAAAGCAGCATATAGGTTCTTTAAGCACATTATGTTTCCTTGCATGTATAGTGCATCTTCAAATCTAAGTGTATAATTTTGATATGATTTAACTTTGAAATTATTAGTTTTGACATCTTCAATAATCTATAAGCACTAAGCTTTGTTGTTTCAAATCCTGATATTGATTAGGCCAGAAACAATTCTACTATGACTGATATCAGACAGAAAAATAGATAAGGCAATAGACTTGACATGTTTACTATTATACTTTGTAATTAATAGTATTTTTGAAATCAGAATGAGTTTATAAAATAGAATATTACACAGGTATAAATGTCCAGGATTCTTAATCTGATTTAAAAAAAATTATTTATTTATTTATTTATTTTGGGGAGAGGTGGGGAGGGAGGGGGACAGGCGGGCCACTTCTATTGGTCTTTCATTTGTCTATTTTCATCCGTCTTTGTTCTTTGGCTCCTGTGGGCCTCCCATCGCGGTGGCCTCTGTTGTCGCAGAGCGCTTGCTCTGGGTACATGCACTCCAGAGCTCCGGCTCGGTAATTGGACACATCGGTCCAGCCGCTCCGCCCCACGTGGGATCTTCCCAGGCCAGGATCAAACTGGCGCCCCTTGCACTGCAAGAAGGTGTCCTTATCCACTGGACCACCAGGGAAGCCCTTAATCTGATTTTAAATGAAAATATCATTGACAATTTTATCATATATGTTATATCATTATGTATTTTATCATATGTATATGCATTTATATAATATGTATTTTATCATACATACATATGATATCATACATATCATATGATTAAACAACTTAAGAAAATGAAATATTTTGAGGAGGAATGATGAAAAAAGAATTGACCTATTACATACATAAAGGCACTGTGAAGTTTTAATTAAATAGTTCACTTTGTGAGATAATGCACAATAAGAAATACTTTCAAAGGAACAAAAATTTGGTCTTTTGGTTCAGGTACCCTTTGGTTTTTATATTGATTTATTGTAGGGCATGTAGATCAACAAAGAATATATGAGAAATTTAAAAACTGTTCTAAAATTATGCTAAGAAGATATGTAATAAAAAACATAGAACCCAGAATCTATGGATCAATGGCACTATTAATTTTTTAAAGTATATTTAGCTGTGTAATTTGTAATACTGTCAACAAATATATTCTTTATATTTAAATCTTTAATATATTGCTGTACATAGAGACATTAACATATACAGTGCTGTAATATATAAAATTGAGGCATCTATATATTAATGTATATGGCTATTGTAATGCATGAACTTAGCAATTTGGTCTCATTAGTCTGTCTATAAATCTAGCTATTGTAATTGAAATCTTTTTTTTCTGTCACTTTCAATAGTCAGTCTAGCTAAATTTTATTTTAAGTATTCCTTACTATCTGCCTCTTTTCTCCTAACTAGCAGGTGATGGCCCCCAATTCGATATTTTTACCTGGATGAATTAATCATTTTAGTGTCCATGTGTCCCATACATCCAATGTGACCTTCCCACATAATAGCCTCATTGGGCTGTTTTAAGTTCAGAGTCAATCTTCTATTAACATTCTTCAATGACTCACTACCATTGCTTGTTTTCAATGTAGTGCCATTAAAAGGTTCTAAACAGCCTGTTGCATCCAGCACCTGCCTTCCTCTCTAGCTTCATGGCTTACTTATTTTATTCCCCTCCTTCTTTGCTACACTAGCATTCTTACAAATTCTCAAATGCACTCTGCTCCCTGGCACAGGAGGACATGCTCTTTCTTTTGTCTTTAATGTTCTTTCCTCAATCCCATATTCCCACCTATTCAGCCAAAGCATCTCTGTAATACTAATACATGCTCATGAACCACCATGCTCTTCTTCTACAGGAGCTGTCAGTTTTAAGTTACAAATATAGTTGTGTGACTATTCGGTTAGTGTCTGTCTCTCCCATTTGAATTTAAACTGCCTATATATGGAAAAGTATTTGCCTGCCAATGAAGGAACTGCAAGAGACACAGGTTAGATCCCTGGATTGGGAAGATCCCTGGAGAAGGAAATGTCAATCCACTGCAGTATTGGATTCCTTAGACAGAGGAGCCTGGCGGACTACTGTCCATAGGGTGTCAAAAGAGCCAGATATGAGTTAGTGACTAAACAACAACATGTTTGTGCTTTTGCTCAACACTGTAATATGATTACCTAGCAGAGTGCCTAGAGAGTTAAGTACTCATTGATTGAATATGTGATTAAATATTAATAGCAAGACCCATGCATCTCAGTTTTACAAAGTTTTATTTTCCATTTAAAATGTTGAATATCATCTAGTTCATATTACTCTTCCGGTCAGTTACCTTTGCCAGAATAGTCAAGTTTACACAGAGCCTACAGGATAAGCCACAAATCCTTTGGCCTGACAGAGAAAACTCTCTTAAAACATAGCTACCATTTGAGAACTTATTTCCTACTTCAGCCCTTTAAACCCTCTGCTTTTGCCAAATTGATTTACTCTTTATCTCGTAAAGGCATCCCCCATTCTGCTGTTTCCAATGTACTTGAAACACTTCTTACCTTTTTGCTTGTCTAATTCCTTCATGCTAAATTGCTTCAGTCATGTCCGACTCTTTGTGACCCTAGGGACTGTGAGCCCCCCAAGCTCCTCTGTCTATGGGATTCTCCAGGCAAGAATATTGGAATGGGTTTTCATGCCCTCCTCCAGGGTATCTCCTTGAACCAGGGATCAAAACTGTCTATTAAAACTTAAGGCATTTCAGTTCTACTAAGCCTCACCTAAAGTGAAAGTGTTAGTCATTCAGTTGCACCTTAGGTTTCATGATCCCATGGACTGTAGCCCACCCTCCAGGATCTTCTATCCATGGGATTTCCCATGCAAGAATTCTGGAGTGGGTAACCATTCCCTTCTCCAGGGAATCTCCCAACCTAGGCGTTGAGCCTGGGTCTCTCGACTTGCAGGCAGATTCCTTACCATTTGAACCACCAAGCAAACCCAGGCCTTACCTAAACAGAATGCCAAATTTCTTCTATGGTGTATATATATTATGTTTACTGTCTTGCATACTTTCACATTTTCTATGTGCATATGTCTTCTGCAATTACTATTTTAAAGTACTATGTGAATCATGAAAAATTCTATGGGAATGTCAATCCCTGCAGTATTGGATTCCTTAGACAGAGGAGCCTGGCGGACTACTGTCCATAGGGTGTCAAAAGAGACAGATATGAGTTAGTGACTAAACAACAACATGTTTGTGCTTTTGCTCAACACTGTAATATGATTACCTAGCAGAGTGCCTAGAGAGTTAAGTACTCATTGATTGAATATGTGATTAAATATTAATAGCAAGACCCATGCATCTCAGTTTTACAAAGTTTTATTTTCCATTTAAAATGTTGAATATCATCTAGTTCATATTACTCTTCCGGTCAGTTACCTTTGCCAGAATAGTCAAGTTTACACAGAGCCTACAGGATAAGCCACAAATCCTTTGGCCTGACAGAGAAAACTCTCTTAAAACATAGCTACCATTTGAGAACTTATTTCCTACTTCAGCCCTTTAAACCCTCTGCTTTTGCCAAATTGATTTACTCTTTATCTCGTAAAGGCATCCCCCATTCTGCTGTTTCCAATGTACTTGAAACACTTCTTACCTTTTTGCTTGTCTAATTCCTTCATGCTAAATTGCTTCAGTCATGTCCGACTCTTTGTGACCCTAGGGACTGTGAGCCCCCCAAGCTCCTCTGTCTATGGGATTCTCCAGGCAAGAATATTGGAATGGGTTTTCATGCCCTCCTCCAGGGTATCTCCTTGAACCAGGGATCAAAACTGTCTATTAAAACTTAAGGCATTTCAGTTCTACTAAGCCTCACCTAAAGTGAAAGTGTTAGTCATTCAGTTGCACCTTAGGTTTCATGATCCCATGGACTGTAGCCCACCCTCCAGGATCTTCTATCCATGGGATTTCCCATGCAAGAATTCTGGAGTGGGTAACCATTCCCTTCTCCAGGGAATCTCCCAACCTAGGCGTTGAGCCTGGGTCTCTCGACTTGCAGGCAGATTCCTTACCATTTGAACCACCAAGCAAACCCAGGCCTTACCTAAACAGAATGCCAAATTTCTTCTATGGTGTATATATATTATGTTTACTGTCTTGCATACTTTCACATTTTCTATGTGCATATGTCTTCTGCAATTACTATTTTAAAGTACTATGTGATCAAGAATCATGTTTAATATAAAATCATATTCCTAATGGGCAACTGAAGATACCTGATTGATTAATTAATTGATAGATTCAAATTAAGGAAGTAAGGACTGAAATTAAAGAATTATGAAGTATAGTCTTGACACAAATGCAAGCTCAGTGGTTTCAGGTGATATCTTGTCTAAGTCAACATCATTTCATATTGTCAAGGTAGGAAATTTTAACTTTTCTGACTGGCAGCCAAAAATATTCTTATGTAGAGAGTGATTAAAACAGTAGTTTTCCAGCATTTATCTAGTGATAACATGAATAATTCAGTAAATAGATATGTTGCATTTCAGACAAAGGATCAATACTGAGAATGTGAAAGTTTATGAAATGGAGTATCTGGGTCTCTAAGATTTTCAGCCTTAAAAGGTGAATAATTTTTACTTTCAGTCTAGGGGAAAAGTTGCAGAGATTCTGTTAAGATTTGATGGATATTGCATTAAAATGGAGTTATACTGTAAAAAGACTCACTATGGGCTAGAAGTTTTATAAAAGTATTGCAAAGAGATTGTGAGATTGGCAGAATTTAGGTACTAATTGTAGAGATTTTACTCTGAGAAGGCTCCATATAGATTCTGAATCAAATTTGCCTGAGATGCTTATTAAAATATTGCTAGGGCCTATCTCAGTCAGGAGCTACTGAGTACAACTCTCATGGTGAATGGCAGACATGAAGTTTTTTTAGACACCCGGCATTTCAGTTCTACTAAGCCTCACCTAAAGTGAAAGTGTTAGTCATTCAGTTGCACCTTAGGTTTCATGATCCCATGGACTGTAGCCCACCCTCCAGGATCTTCTATCCATGGGATTTCCCATGCAAGAATTCTGGAGTGGGTAACCATTCCCTTCTCCAGGGAATCTCCCAACCTAGGCGTTGAGCCTGGGTCTCTCGACTTGCAGGCAGATTCCTTACCATTTGAACCACCAAGCAAACCCAGGCCTTACCTAAACAGAATGCCAAATTTCTTCTATGGTGTATATATATTATGTTTACTGTCTTGCATACTTTCACATTTTCTATGTGCATATGTCTTCTGCAATTACTATTTTAAAGTACTATGTGATCAAGAATCATGTTTAATATAAAATCATATTCCTAATGGGCAACTGAAGATACCTGATTGATTAATTAATTGATAGATTCAAATTAAGGAAGTAAGGACTGAAATTAAAGAATTATGAAGTATAGTCTTGACACAAATGCAAGCTCAGTGGTTTCAGGTGATATCTTGTCTAAGTCAACATCATTTCATATTGTCAAGGTAGGAAATTTTAACTTTTCTGACTGGCAGCCAAAAATATTCTTATGTAGAGAGTGATTAAAACAGTAGTTTTCCAGCATTTATCTAGTGATAACATGAATAATTCAGTAAATAGATATGTTGCATTTCAGACAAAGGATCAATACTGAGAATGTGAAAGTTTATGAAATGGAGTATCTGGGTCTCTAAGATTTTCAGCCTTAAAAGGTGAATAATTTTTACTTTCAGTCTAGGGGAAAAGTTGCAGAGATTCTGTTAAGATTTGATGGATATTGCATTAAAATGGAGTTATACTGTAAAAAGACTCACTATGGGCTAGAAGTTTTATAAAAGTATTGCAAAGAGATTGTGAGATTGGCAGAATTTAGGTACTAATTGTAGAGATTTTACTCTGAGAAGGCTCCATATAGATTCTGAATCAAATTTGCCTGAGATGCTTATTAAAATATTGCTAGGGCCTATCTCAGTCAGGAGCTACTGAGTACAACTCTCATGGTGAATGGCAGACATGAAGTTTTTTTAGACACCCAGAACGCCTTTAATTTTAGGATTAGAACATGATATTTAAGGTCAAGGTAGGAAGCTTGATTTCTACATTTGTAGGAAATCTGAGTAGACTATCCCACAAATTATGAAGATGTAGGACAGGCAATTATTTTTAGTGTGAAAAAAGTCGTTTAGACAGATAATTCATTTAGCCTTTATACAACTTAAGTTTATTTTTTAAAATTAATAATTTCCTAGTTCATAACATTACCTAGCACGTAATTGGCTGTCCACAATAAACATTGATCTAGCATTTTACACTAAGACCTTATAATTTGTAATTATATTTTTGTGAATGATTGTAATTTTAAATATTTAATATTCTTTAATGACACAGTTTGCATTTGCAATTATTGTTTCCCTGATTTTTAAAAATGTTTATTGTTTATATTCTGTGAAATTGCCTGTAGTTCTCTTAAATGGCCGTGATACTTCAGAACCTCAGCATCTGATTCTGTGTTGCTGATTCTTTGAAAATAAAATATTTGTACCAAGAGATATATGTTATATAATTTTTCCATTTATTTATGTATTGTTTTAAGCATTTACTTTTTCAGTATTTTTAATTATTGCATTTTAATATTTCTATTGTAGAACAGCCAAATTCCAGCATTAATTTGCTTGACTTTTTATTAGAGAGTTATTTGATTAGAGAATTATTTTACCTGTCAGATGTCTCTGGCAGGTAAAAATGGCCAAAAGTCTAACTTTATCTTGTTATGAATTTTGTACTTTTAGAGTTGTAATAAGATTTAGAAAATGGCTATCATGATGTATAAGACACAGACACTAAGTAAATAACACATTAATGTTTATGTATGAGGGTCTTACCATGTGCTCTGGAAATGCATAATTGAATAACATCGTGATATATGCTCTCAAACAATTGTAGTTTATCAAAAGATTATTTATATAAAATCAATGAGCCAGATCTACCATAAATGGATCATTGTCAATAAAATTCATACTATTTTCTAAATTTTCATCTAGTTAATAGGATGAGTTAATTATCATTTTAGTCACATTTAACTGCTCCTGACTCTTCAAGGAAATTATATTTTTCTGGTTATTTAATATTCTTTATCACTGAATCATCAAAGTCATATATTTATCATTTTCCTAAGCTTCTTAAACCTATTTTTTTCTACCTGCATAGCAATAACTTGTATATTCAAGAGTGTAGTGAATAAAATGGCATTAATGACATTTATTTAATTCTCATTACATATTTTATGCATTGCCCTTAATCTTATCTTGAGCTGATTCTTTTCATTTGGAGAAGTAATGACTTGAAATTATTATATTTTAACTTTTATATGGATATAATTGATTATAATTTTAGATTCAGGATTAACCAGTGACTATTATGTATTCTTACATAATGAAGAGTCATAAATTAAAGAGAGGGGAAAAGTAATCATCTACTTAGTTCATGCATACTGTTTCAGTTGAAAATTTTATAGTTATTCATACCAAAAATCTTGTAGTCTGTGTAAGCTTGTTTTTCATATTTCCTATACTAAGATGACTCAGGTCAGGATAGTATTTGAACTTCCTACATAATCTGTACTTAAGTCAATTTTGAAGTAACTCCACTGGATAAGATAATATAGGTTAAGAAGTAGTTTTTCAGTATACAGAGCCTAAATTATAACAGTCATGCACACCAGGAAGGGAATAAAGAGAATGTAGATTAACTAAATTGCCTATTAGCTCTGTAGCAAATTAAGCTATTTTTAGCTAGTGAATTATCTTGCTCTTCTGGAAAAAAAATAACACAAAATTTTGAGTCAGGCTGACCAGGGTCATATTTGCATTCTAACATTTTTTCCTTGTGAGACTCTGGGGAAGTTATTCAAGATTTCTGATTCACAATTTACCTAATAGAAAAAATGAAAGTATCCAAACCTTGTGGAGTTTTTTGAGTATATAATAAAATTTGTGTATTTTCTTCTGTACTCTGGAATCAGAACCATTCTCACACATATTTCTGTATTATCTCCTTACATAAACCTTCCCATTTCATAGTTATCATTTTTTTTTCAATCACTAGTTAATAGGATGAGTTAATTATCATTTTAGTCACATTTAACTGCTCCTGACTCTTCAAGGAAATTATTTTTCTGGTTATTTAATATTCTTTATCACTGAATCATCAAAGTCATATATTTATCATTTTCCTAAGCTTCTTAAACCTATTTTTTTCTACCTGCATAGCAATAACTTGTATATTCAAGAGTGTAGTGAATAAAATGGCATTAATGACATTTATTTAATTCTCATTACATATTTTATGCATTGCCCTTAATCTTATCTTGAGCTGATTCTTTTCATTTGGAGAAGTAATGACTTGAAATTATTATATTTTAACTTTTATATGGATATAATTGATTATAATTTTAGATTCAGGATTAACCAGTGACTATTATGTATTCTTACATAATGAAGAGTCATAAATTAAAGAGAGGGAAATGTAATCATCTACTTAGTTCATGCATACTGTTTCAGTTGAAAATTTTATAGTTATTCATACCAAAAATCTTGTAGTCTGTGTAAGCTTGTTTTTCATATTTCCTATACTAAGATGACTCAGGTCAGGATAGTATTTGAACTTCCTACATAATCTGTACTTAAGTCAATTTTGAAGTAACTCCACTGGATAAGATAATATAGGTTAAGAAGTAGTTTTTCAGTATACAGAGCCTAAATTATAACAGTCATGCACACCAGGAAGGGAATAAAGAGAAGGGTAGATTAACTAAATTGCCTATTAGCTCTGTAGCAAATTAAGCTATTTTTAGCTAGTGAATTATCTTGCTCTTCTGGAAAAAAAATAACACAAAATTTTGAGTCAGGCTGACCAGGGTCATATTTGCATTCTAACATTTTTTCCTTGTGAGACTCTGGGGAAGTTATTCAAGATTTCTGATTCACAATTTACCTAATAGAAAAAATGAAAGTATCCAAACCTTGTGGAGTTTTTTGAGTATATAATAAAATTTGTGTATTTTCTTCTGTACTCTGGAATCAGAACCATTCTCACACATATTTCTGTATTATCTCCTTACATAAACCTTCCCATTTCATAGTTATCATTTTGCATACCAATGACTTTCAATATATAACTCACCATCATAGTGATTATGTTATAGTTTTCAAAAAAAATAAATTCTGTAATCTCATGCAACTATAATAATCATGTATCAGAGACTCTGTTTAACTTATTAATGACAGGATGATAAAATTCATCCAAAGAGCATATGCCAAAATAACTAAATACATGTGTTTAAATATGTGTACATGTATGCATATACAATATACAATTTAATAAAGGACTTTTAGGACAATTTCTGAGTCAAAATTGGTAGATGTCTCATAAGGCAAGTTCTTTCTATTCCACTAGTCAGAAATTATATTCATATGTACTTGACAACAACAACAAAACCAAATCTACAAGTTAACCTCTGCCCTACTGAGTCAGAAAATAGCGTAATTAATAGGAAGTCGAGGCCAGCACCACATTGAAATAACACAATAGCCTCTTTTGTCTGTTTCTAAGTTTGGGATAATTTTTCTGGCACACGAGACATACATATATACATATACTATATAACTTTCTATTATATGACATTATACATATATAAATATGCATATATAGCCAAGTTGTAATTTCCATTTAGATCTAGTAGTGTCATCAAACATTGTCAATGATTTGATTATTCTTTTTCCTTTCTTTCCACGTATTGCCACCATCATGTTCTATTTTCAGTACATAAACCCTATTATAAACAACTACATTTTGAACTGTTTTTGTTACTAGTTTATTTGGGCTTCCTGATCTCTCAACCAGTAAACAACTCTTGAGGCAGTATCCCTGACTGGATAAGATAATATAGGTTAAGAAGTAGTTTTTCAGTATACAGAGCCTAAATTATAACAGTCATGCACACCAGGAAGGGAATAAAGAGAATGTAGATTAACTAAATTGCCTATTAGCTCTGTAGCAAATTAAGCTATTTTTAGCTAGTGAATTATCTTGCTCTTCTGGAAAAAAAATAACACAAAATTTTGAGTCAGGCTGACCAGGGTCATATTTGCATTCTAACATTTTTTCCTTGTGAGACTCTGGGGAAGTTATTCAAGATTTCTGATTCACAATTTACCTAATAGAAAAAATGAAAGTATCCAAACCTTGTGGAGTTTTTTGAGTATATAATAAAATTTGTGTATTTTCTTCTGTACTCTGGAATCAGAACCATTCTCACACATATTTCTGTATTATCTCCTTACATAAACCTTCCCATTTCATAGTTATCATTTTGCATACCAATGACTTTCAATATATAACTCACCATCATAGTGATTATGTTATAGTTTTCAAAAAATAAATTCTGTAATCTCATGCAACTATAATAATCATGTATCAGAGACTCTGTTTAACTTATTAATGACAGGATGATAAAATTCATCCAAAGAGCATATGCCAAAATAACTAAATACATGTGTTTAAATATGTGTACATGTATGCATATACAATATACAATTTAATAAAGGACTTTTAGGACAATTTCTGAGTCAAAATTGGTAGATGTCTCATAAGGCAAGTTCTTTCTATTCCACTAGTCAGAAATTATATTCATATGTACTTGACAACAACAACAAAACCAAATCTACAAGTTAACCTCTGCCCTACTGAGTCAGAAAATAGCGTAATTAATAGGAAGTCGAGGCCAGCACCACATTGAAATAACACAATAGCCTCTTTTGTCTGTTTCTAAGTTTGGGATAATTTTTCTGGCACACGCAGACATACATATATACATATACTATATAACTTTCTATTATATGACATTATACATATATAAATATGCATATATAGCCAAGTTGTAATTTCCATTTAGATCTAGTAGTGTCATCAAACATTGTCAATGATTTGATTATTCTTTTTCCTTTCTTTCCACGTATTGCCACCATCATGTTCTATTTTCAGTACATAAACCCTATTATAAACAACTACATTTTGAACTGTTTTTGTTACTAGTTTATTTGGGCTTCCCTGATCTCTCAACCAGTAAACAATCTGCCTGCAATGCAGGAGACCCAGGAGATGCAAGTTGTATCCCTGAGTTAGGAATGTCCCCTGGAGGAGGAAATTGCAACCCACTCCAGTATTCTTGCATGGAAAATCCCATGAACAGAGGAGGTGTGTGGGCTACAGTCCATGGGGTTGCAAAGAGTTGGACACAACTTGGTGTCTGAACAATTACTCTTCTATGATACCATCATCTTTCTCCTATATCGCTACTGCATCTTAACTTGTCACCTTTGCTTTCAGCCTTAACTGCTTTTAACTTAACTCTTTACCATCCATTTTCTGTACACATGCTGCTAAACCATCCAGCTGCTACCCCTTACACTTAGATACAAAATCCTTCCTTACTCACGTCTACAAGGTTCTGTGATCTGACTCTGAACTAACTCACCAAGTTCACCTCATACATACTGTTCTCGGCTGTACACTCACTGCCCTTCTATCCTGGGACTTCCCTGGTGGTTCCATGGCTAAGACTTTGGGTTCCCAATGCAGGGGGCTGTGTTCAACCCCTGGTCAGGAAACTAGATCCTGTGTGCCAGAACTAAGAGTTTGAATACCACAATTAAGACCTGACACAGCCAAATAAAATAAATACATAATTTTTTAAATGAAAATCAATTTAAGTGTGTAGTTTATGATTAGTCAACTCAGTGGTTTTTAAATAAATAGAAATAAATAAGAAATCCCCCATTACTCTCCATCACACCATACCAATTAATCATTTTTCAGAATACAAATTTTTGCTAATTTGTTCCACCTCCACTGGAATATAAGCTCCATGAAAAGAGTTGTTTTATCTATCTGATTCAGTACAGTGTCTTTAGTGTCCAGAATAGGACCAGACACATTGTTAAAAATAACACATTTACAGAAAGAATCACATGGATGAAGTACTAGATAAACTAAATTCTCAGCAAAAGTGAGTTTCTTGCAGAAACTGGTTAAGTCCACTAAACATTAAATTATTTTATATGTTTTTTGTAATTTCCTGGCTACAGCTAAGATTGTAATTATATTTAAATATATTGTCAGAACCATTTGTAATGATAGATTGGAATTTACTCAAGAAATATTCAAGGTCAAATAAGTACTGCTCCATGGTAGTAAACATAATTAAATTTGTGATGTGTGTGTGTATTGTGTTTGTGCACAAGCATATATCACTATTACTTGCATTTCCTTTTCAGCATGCTATGACTGATGCTATTCAGCATCTCTAAAATGCTTTTGTCTACATCAAATCTGCTCTTAACTGTAATGATTATGCTCATAGAAAGGAAGAATGTTTACAGAGAAAACAAAGCATATCGAGTGTTTTGACTCTTCAACAACAATTTTAGGGAAAACTCTTTACCATCCATTTTCTGTACACATGCTGCTAAACCATCCAGCTGCTACCCCTTACACTTAGATACAAAATCCTTCCTTACTCACGTCTACAAGGTTCTGTGATCTGACTCTGAACTAACTCACCAAGTTCACCTCATACATACTGTTCTCGGCTGTACACTCACTGCCCTTCTATCCTGGGACTTCCCTGGTGGTTCCATGGCTAAGACTTTGGGTTCCCAATGCAGGGGGCTGTGTTCAACCCCTGGTCAGGAAACTAGATCCTGTGTGCCAGAACTAAGAGTTTGAATACCACAATTAAGACCTGACACAGCCAAATAAAATAAATACATAATTTTTTAAATGAAAATCAATTTAAGTGTGTAGTTTATGATTAGTCAACTCAGTGGTTTTTAAATAAATAGAAATAAATAAGAAATCCCCCATTACTCTCCATCACACCATACCAATTAATCATTTTTCAGAATACAAATTTTTGCTAATTTGTTCCACCTCCACTGGAATATAAGCTCCATGAAAAGAGTTGTTTTATCTATCTGATTCAGTACAGTGTCTTTAGTGTCCAGAATAGGACCAGACACATTGTTAAAAATAACACATTTACAGAAAGAATCACATGGATGAAGTACTAGATAAACTAAATTCTCAGCAAAAGTGAGTTTCTTGCAGAAACTGGTTAAGTCCACTAAACATTAAATTATTTTATATGTTTTTTGTAATTTCCTGGCTACAGCTAAGATTGTAATTATATTTAAATATATTGTCAGAACCATTTGTAATGATAGATTGGAATTTACTCAAGAAATATTCAAGGTCAAATAAGTACTGCTCCATGGTAGTAAACATAATTAAATTTGTGATGTGTGTGTGTATTGTGTTTGTGCACAAGCATATATCACTATTACTTGCATTTCCTTTTCAGCATGCTATGACTGATGCTATTCAGCATCTCTAAAATGCTTTTGTCTACATCAAATCTGCTCTTAACTGTAATGATTATGCTCATAGAAAGGAAGAATGTTTACAGAGAAAACAAAGCATATCGAGTGTTTTGACTCTTCAACAACAATTTTAGGGAAAACTGTGATTTTTATGCATCTTTTTATTGAAGTATAGCTTATTTATAATATTGTTTTAGTTTCAGGTTACAGCAAAGTGAATTGGTTATATGTATATTTTTATATATATTCTTTTTCAGATTATTTTCCACTATAGGTTATTGAATATAGTTCCCTGTGCTACACAATAGGTACCTGGTATTTATCTATTGTATATGCAGTACTGTGTATCTGTTAATTCTAAACTTCTAATTTATCCCTGCCCATTTTTCCTTTTGGTATCTATAGTTTGTTTTCTGTGTGTTTGTTTCTGATTTGTAAATAACTTCATTTTTAGATTTGTTTTTTTAGATTTCACATATACATAATAACATTTGATATTTGTCTTTCTGTGTCTGACTTGCTTCACTTAGTATGATAATCTTTGTCTCTCCATGTCAGTGCTAGTGGTATTATTTTATACATTTTTATGTGTGAGTAATATTCCATGCTGTGTGTGTGTGTGTATGTGTCTTCTTCATCCATTTATCTGTTCATGGACACTTAGATTGCTTCTGTGTATCTTTTTGACTTTTAATTGAGCATATGAGATAGAATGTAAATTGATTCTTCAGAAGATTCAATACTGTGTCTATTTTGTGGTTTTTAGGATTATACTTTCATGATTTACTTCATGGACAATTTATTAACTGCTTTTCCATATTTGTCTAGTATGTGTGCTGATATTTTAGGGCTGCTTTTTTTTTTTTTCTCTACTAGGTTGAATATCAGTGAACTAAAGAGATTTCCTCCAAAAGTAGGAGAACTAGAGGCCATGCACTTGTTGGGTTTACAGTTGTTTGTATAGAGAGAGGATAATTTTTATATATTTTTTTTTCAGGGAGGCTATGACCCTATGGCATTCTCCCACATTTGGGGGCATACAGGGACAAAGAGCATTAGTTCTACAACCAGTGGTACAGATTAGAATTTGTGGAATGGAAAATACAACAGTTTGTGCTGTCAGGATCAGACTATAGTATATTTAGCAGAATTGAAACATGATGTAAGCTGGTTTGGATCCATTAGGAAAGCACTACCTTTAGTAGTACCTTTAGTAGGATCCATGGGGGTAATGAGAAAGTTAGTTGTACATGGTGCTGTCTTTTTGTGTATTAAAAAAAAAACACTGGGACATTATATGTATGTATATGGGATAATGCAAATGTATATGTCAACACAGGCATTCAATTCAAAGTACATATTCACATATTTCCTGGCATTACATAAAGTGGCTGCCTGGTATTTAAAACCCACTCCCTAAATCCTTAAGGCTTCCCAGGTGGCTCAATGGGTAACAGATCTGCCTGCAATGCAGAAGACACAGGAATCTGATTGTCTGACCCCTGGGTTATGAAGATTCCCTAGAGTAGGGCATGACTCCTCACTCCAGTATTCTTGCGTAGACAATACCCTGAATAGAAGGGCATGGCAGTCTAGGGTCCATGGAGTCGCAAAGAACTGTGCCTGACTGAAGCAGCTGAGCAGGTGCACTCACACTAAATCCCTAAATATATGTTGAATGCATGTTATATAAAGAAGAGATGGATTTCTTTCGAAACAGAGTAGCCTTGTGAGACCTACCATAATGGAATAGGAAGCAATGTAAAGACCAAGAAATAGAATAAGCATTGTAGGATAAATCCTCCAGGGAAAGCTACAGGAAATTGAAAAAAACCTCTGTATAACCTAGCAGGAGGTTGAGAGGCTAAAGGTAGAGACACAGTTTAAGCAAGTTTTCAGGAAGGCCAGGCAGGAGGTCAGTGTTTAGTAGGCTTGCTGAACCTGACAAATGTGAACCTGGTAATAGAGGTGAGCCCAGGAAAACAGGCTGGCCCATATTACTCAGGGTACAGAGTTGGGACATCTGGCCAGAGGATCTAGAAATTTCATGGAAGAATCTAGAGGAAGAAAGGTTGTAGAATAAACCAGCATCAAGAACAAGGTAAGGCTGCATTTAAAGAACCAGAGCATGAAACCATGAGCCAGGGCAATGCTACAAATAGCAGTTATGTCTGGGCTTCCCTTGTGGTTCAGACAGTAAAGAATCTGCCTGCATTGCAGGAGACCTAGGTTTGATCCCTGGTTGGAATGATTCCCTGAAGGACGTCATGGCAACCCACTCCAGTATTCTTGCCTGGGAAATCCCATGGACAGAGGAGCCTAGCAGGCTGTAGTCCATGGGGTCCCAGGGGTCAGACATGACTGAGCAGACATGCATTATTTGTATATGCTTCACGTTTTAACTCACTTAATACTCAATTTTGTCATTTAGGAGATGTCTACATGGATACAATGAGATGAATATGTGTTTGTTAGTAGGGTAATTTAAGAAAGAAAGTTTGAATTTTTAACTTGGCTTACCAACCAAATTTTTCCCTAAATAGCCCCTTAATTTGTGGATTGCTTAAACCTCCATTTTATTGAGAACGATGGTATAGTTCTCTATAATTGAACTTTTGGAGATAAAATCTGATACAGATGTTGCAAATATCCACAAGTCATTTATTGAGGGGATATAATATAATCTGAGGTCTCTGTTCAAGAATTATGATCTAAGACATCATCTCACACGGAGCTTCTACTTTAGTATTATAGTAGTTTTCTTTTGCAGTACAGGTTTAAAATGGAAATTGAGATTTTGTACCTTTTACTCTTTCATAGCTATGGAATACTAAATGTTACTAGACTTTGTATGAAATGTTCAGGGAAAAGGGTACTGTCTTTTTTGACATGCTTATAATTTAAGTAAAATCTGTAACAGTTAATTCTCTTTAAAAAAAATATAGGAAAATAACTTATTTTGTAATTTAAAAGTGTGACTATAGGGCTTCCCTGGTGGTCCAGTGGGTAGGGACACCACCTTGCAGGGTGCCGGTTCGATCCCTGGCCTGAGAAGATCCCACGTGCTGTGGAACAGCTGGACAGATGTGTCCAACTACGGATCTGGAGCTCTGGAGCACATGCGCGCAGAGTTGGTGCTCTGTGACAAGAGAGGCCACTGCGATGGGAGGCCAACATAGGCCAAAGAACAAAGATGCATGCAAATAAATAAATGAAAGACCAATAGAAGTGTCCCCCAAAAAAGTGTGAATATAAACCTTAGTCAATAAATGAAAATCAACTATTTATATTCTCACTGATCTTGAAAGGACATATCCATGATATGTTTGTCTCTTTTAATATTATGATTTTGAGGAGGCTCCCTGGTGGTCCAGTGGGTAAGGAGTCTGCCTTAAAGTGCAAGCAGCACTGTTTTGATCCTTGGCCGGGGAAGATTCCACGTGCCTCAGAGTGACTGGACCGGTACGTCCAATTGCAAGCCAACACTCTGGAGCGCATGCTCCCAGAGCCAGTGCTCTGCAGAGACGCCACTGCAATGGGAGACCCACATAGGCTGAAGAATAAAATATGGCTGAAAATAAATAAGTGAAAATTCAATAAGAGAGGCCAAAATTAAAAAAAAAAAATCACAACCCAATATTTCACTCAATGGATGGCAATATTTCATAATTAAAAAGTTATTATAAAATTCTGCCTTTAGTTCCGTTAAAAGGAACACAGCCTTACTATTTAGATTGTTGATTTATTTAATTTCAAGCAACCAGATTGTGAATCAACAATAATCAGCAATACAGTGTACCAAAGAATCACCACACCTTAATTTTATTTAGAAACACTAAGCAACTTTTAGCTCAAATGGGTGTAGAAACTTATTGAATGTCATTCATGTCTTAATTATACCAAACTAAATAAATAAGTAAATAAAACTTCTAAAAACAAACAAACAAACAAATAAAAAAGATATTATAATTTTGAAATTAGAGCTTGAGGAAATACCAAATTTTCAGAAAAACATCCAATTAAAACTATGTGTTAATTTAACATTAGATACTAACATACTATTATTATTTCTTTGGTATATAAAAACACACTTTAAAATAGAACCATTTTTGTATTAATGTGAAAGCTTGAAAATATCTCTGACATCGTATTTAGCATTGAGAACTCATTCTTATTTTTTTTTTTGTAATATATAAGAAAACTTACGCTAAGCGTAAGAAATAAAAACTTAAAACGTCATGTATTGTAGGCCCTCCCACTGATAAATCATTTCATAGCTATACTTTTGGTTTCCTTACTATAGTTGTTCATAGAACCGAAAAGGGGGGCTTAGTAGTGTTTGGGGAGAGATATAAAAATCAAACATTAATTTTACTCAGATGAGATGATTTGTATGCAAGCTGATCAGGCTACAAGCTTATCTCATTACAAGCTCAAGACTGTGAGCATTTTATCATTTCTCAGATGCCGTTAAGTTTAATAATATGACTGCCTGTATTGTATATTAAAAATGTGTGGCTGAACTGCAATTCTGTATGATGATGAAGTGCTTGAGAATATTTATTGCTTCAGTCTTTAGTGCTCTCAACTTTACACTAAAGAGCAAAGTTAATTGCCTCTACGGCTCTCATTTCATTGCTTAGAGAATACTATCCTTCTCCTCTTCAGTTGCAGAGGTATTAGTAATATGGTGAGTTTTTGAAGTATAATAATTGACATGTGTAATAATTGCACAGTTATCTAATTGCATCCCCAATTGAAATACAGTAGGTCCACTTAGTCTCTGGCAGGATCAATTAGCCCCATGCCCTTTTCTCTGGGAATGTAAGTGGTCAGTTCTGCTGATTTGAAGCAGTTACTGAGACACTGATCTACATATACAATTTGTTTCAAGAAATTTTGATGAAAGCACAATTAAAGGTGTGTTTGCAAGAAGCCTTGAAAAAACATACTGTTTAATGAGCATTCACTTTATTATTCTCTTTCAGATTGGTAGTTCATATGAAATGCTTCAAAATGCATTTTGTTATCATTATTTACTATACTTTCTTTTTTTGCTTTGATTTTTTCAAATATTTCTCTTTGTTTTGCTCTCATTGTAACCCAATAATTGTTTCAGTTGAAAACAAAACTATGAAATCCAGAGACATGAGACTGAGCCTTAGTTTTGTTTCTCAAGTGTTTCTATATACAGATCATTTCAGTTTTATAAAATGAGCTTTTTTTTTTTTTTTTCATTTTCTATATATACTTCTACACAGTCAAATAATGAGTACCCCACCTGAATGTTATGATAGAAACTTCTCTCTCCTTTTTGACCCTAATTTTCTTAAAAAAGCGTAAGAAATAAAAACTTAAAACGTCATGTATTGTAGGCCCTCCCACTGATAAATCATTTCATAGCTATACTTTTGGTTTCCTTACTATAGTTGTTCATAGAACCGAAAAGGGGGGCTTAGTAGTGTTTGGGGAGAGATATAAAAATCAAACATTAATTTTACTCAGATGAGATGATTTGTATGCAAGCTGATCAGGCTACAAGCTTATCTCATTACAAGCTCAAGACTGTGAGCATTTTATCATTTCTCAGATGCCGTTAAGTTTAATAATATGACTGCCTGTATTGTATATTAAAAATGTGTGGCTGAACTGCAATTCTGTATGATGATGAAGTGCTTGAGAATATTTATTGCTTCAGTCTTTAGTGCTCTCAACTTTACACTAAAGAGCAAAGTTAATTGCCTCTACGGCTCTCATTTCATTGCTTAGAGAATACTATCCTTCTCCTCTTCAGTTGCAGAGGTATTAGTAATATGGTGAGTTTTTGAAGTATAATAATTGACATGTGTAATAATTGCACAGTTATCTAATTGCATCCCCAATTGAAATACAGTAGGTCCACTTAGTCTCTGGCAGGATCAATTAGCCCCATGCCCTTTTCTCTGGGAATGTAAGTGGTCAGTTCTGCTGATTTGAAGCAGTTACTGAGACACTGATCTACATATACAATTTGTTTCAAGAAATTTTGATGAAAGCACAATTAAAGGTGTGTTTGCAAGAAGCCTTGAAAAAACATACTGTTTAATGAGCATTCACTTTATTATTCTCTTTCAGATTGGTAGTTCATATGAAATGCTTCAAAATGCATTTTGTTATCATTATTTACTATACTTTCTTTTTTTGCTTTGATTTTTTCAAATATTTCTCTTTGTTTTGCTCTCATTGTAACCCAATAATTGTTTCAGTTGAAAACAAAACTATGAAATCCAGAGACATGAGACTGAGCCTTAGTTTTGTTTCTCAAGTGTTTCTATATACAGATCATTTCAGTTTTATAAAATGAGCTTTTTTTTTTTTTTTTCATTTTCTATATATACTTCTACACAGTCAAATAATGAGTACCCCACCTGAATGTTATGATAGAAACTTCTCTCTCCTTATGACCCTAATTTTAGTGTAGTCACATGGAGGTGTGCTAGTGATTTTAGCCCGTGAGTATGAACACTTTCACTCAATATGATCAGCATCTTTCCCCCTTCTCTGTGACTTTCTGTGGTTTAGCACTTTCTCTTTGAAGGCAATGCAAGTTTCAATTTCCTTATGTAAATATCTTTGATGCCACACTCAAAAGAGATTTATACTTAATCCAGGTGCATGCTCCTTACTAAGAAAACACTGTTGTAAACAATAGGAAAATTTGTGGTATTTTAAAATGTTTGTGTATTTCTTCTATCTTCTTCTATTCACCTTCACCTCATCCAGCCTCAAATCTCTCAATATTTAGAACTGCCTTTCTCTGGATCCAAGATACATATGCACTTCAAGTTGAAAACAAATAAAAATTACATAAACACACACAGTTCATAATTTCCATAAAGACAAAGAATCTGTCCCCTATTATTTAGATGGGCCAAGGTAAGGCTTTCTGCTGAGAGCTGTGCAGCATCTGTGTAGTAGACTTTTACAGGGTAGATAAAGTTTAAGATAAAATAACGCTGTGGAAACAACAGAGATAAAAGCTCATTGTGGTGGTTCAGTTGCTAAGCCATGCCCAACTCTTGCAACCCCATGGACTGTAGCCCACCAGGCTCCTCTGTCCATGGGATTTTCCAGGTAAGGATATTGGAGTGGGTTTTCTTCTCCAGGGGATCTTCCCAACCCAGGGATCAAACCCAGGTCTACTGTACTTCAGGCAGATTCTTTACTGACTGAGCTACCAGGGAAGCAGGGATAAAGGCAAATGGATATAAATGTTCAGGCTACAATCTGGAAAAAATAAAATTAGAAAGTAGAAAGATAGTATCAAGTAAGGTAGTGTTAGTCTCTCAGATTTTGTCCAACTCTGTGACTCATGTACTGTAGCCCATCAGACTCCTTTTTCCATGGAATTCTCCAGGCACAAATACTGGAGTGGGTAGCCATTCCCTTCTCCAGAGGATCTTCCAGACTCAGGGATCGAACCTAAGTCTCCTACATTGAAAGCAGATTCTTTACAGTCTGAGCCACAGGGAAGCCCTAGTAAAGAAGCTTTTTGTCAGATTAAAGGTTCTGAATCTCATTGATAATGACTTTTAAGCTATGCTGATAACTATTGATAAATCACCCAGTGAATAAAATGTGCGTGTCTGCTCAGTCGTTCAGCTGTGTCCAACTTTTTGCGACCCCCATAAACCATAGCCCACCAGGCTCCTCTGTTCCAGGGATTGAACCCATGTTTTTGCAGCTCGTGCATTGGCAGGTGGATTCTTTACTACTGAGCCACCTGGGAAGCCCCCAGTGAATAAAATAGTTTTATGGAATTCATGGGAAGTAAACGTTTCAAGGAATAGGAAATGTTCACATATATCCCATGCTTTATATTAATGTAAAAGCTTAAAATGATCTGTCACATTTATTAATAGCTAGCATCAAAAACTCATGGTTTGGGCTTCCCTGGTGATCCAGTGGGTAAGGATACCGCTTTGCAGTGCAAGGGGCACCAGTTTGATCCCTGGCTTGGGAAGATCCCACATGCCACTGAGCGACTGGACCGATGTGTCCAATTACCCAGCCAGCCCTCTGGAGCACATGCACCTGGAGCCGGTGCTCTGCAGCGAGAGAGGCCACTGCGATGGGATGCCCACACAGGCCAAAAGAATGAAGATGGATGAAAATGGATGGATTAAAGACCAATAGAAGTGGCCAAAAAACAAACAAACAAACAAAAACTCATGGTTTATTTTTTCTAATACACAAGCAATCTTGCAATGAACACTAGAAATAAGAACCTATAATATTATATATGCTAGGATGAGAATTCACACAGGGGCATTAGGTTGTATAACTTGCAAGTTTTATGAGAAGTTTAAATAGAGTAACAGAACATACAGCAGAAGTCAGAAAATAATAATCTACTTAAATACTTTAAAAATAACTTCAAGAAATAGTTGATAAATGGATACAACTTTTAATTATAAATACAGAAGAATGAGTGTGAGGTGAGGTGTAGAAATCAGAAAGACTTATCTGAAAACAAAAAGTTGTATCTTATTTCCCTCAGAGAATAGAGTACACACTCTCTAGGTAATAGAACAAATTAATATGCATTAAAGTACACAATAATATAGAACAAGTGGATTCCTTGAAGCAAGGATGTATGTTCATTTTACCAGTGGTCTTCTACATAAAATATCCTGTAGTCACAAGTATTAGAGAATACACCAATAGAACAGTTGGATTGTACCATGATTGGCTGGTAGGAGAACTCAGAGATCACTGCCTCAGGTCTTCAGATCATTACAATAAGGTAATTATTATTCAGATTAATTGCTGAACTGTTTAAATTTAAATATGTCCTTCAACTGTTGAAAATTTAATATGTTCCTTCTGACCAGAAGGAACATCTATAGCATACTTCTCTTGTCTCAAAGGAATGCTGTGGACTTTTTCATTAATAAGTATAATGAAATATTTCATGTGCTAAAAAATATTTTTTAGATGAACACATTTTTCATGCCCCATCTAATAATGCAGGTTCACTCTCAAGTGTGCCCTGACAGTCCTCGCCAGGGGTCTAATATTGGATGGGGTTTCTTTGTTATAGTGGAAGGTACTTTCGAACTTTATTTTTCTTCTGTCTCTTGCTGTTTCTGTCCCTTTAACATATTCATCAATGAGATTTTATTTTTTTTACATACTGTTAAGTTTTACTGTGATCAAATAAAAACAGGTGATGTAGATAAATTACTATCAAACTAATATGAATCCTCTCTCACTAGTTTTTTTCTGTAATGATTAGATCATTGCCAAATGTAAACATATTTCCCAACAATGAAAATCTATTATAAAATACAAAATCTATAGGAAGCACTTCTTGAACACCTGATTATCTAAGGAACATGGATGCTTTCACAGCATTAAAATATAATTAGGTCTAGCTTTGGCCAAATTCAAAAGGGTTTGAAAATCGGCTCCCTTGTAATTAATGTCTAATTGTTGGTAATTATGTTGTTTAGTTTTGCGCCTAACCCAGTTTATTTATTTTTTTGCACCAGGGCCCATGCCAATTATACTTTGGCCACAACTGTCAAGGCCATCAACAAATTAAACACTGATTGCCAGGGCTGCTTGATAATGGTCTCCAACCAATTTGCATAAAGTAACTAGGCTCTTAAACCAGAAAAATCAAGTCTGCATTGAATGTTGGATCTCCTCTGTCACTTCTAATTAACCACTAATGGCTAGCCAGGCCAGAATTTAATTCAGAAGCTGGAAATCAATATCCGTATATGTTATAGACAGCTATTTCTTATTATGTTTAAAATATTTAGAAATCACTTGTACCATGATTGGCTGGTAGGAGAACTCAGAGATCACTGCCTCAGGTCTTCAGATCATTACAATAAGGTAATTATTATTCAGATTAATTGCTGAACTGTTTAAATTTAAATATGTCCTTCAACTGTTGAAAATTTAATATGTTCCTTCTGACCAGAAGGAACATCTATAGCATACTTCTCTTGTCTCAAAGGAATGCTGTGGACTTTTTCATTAATAAGTATAATGAAATATTTCATGTGCTAAAAAATATTTTTTAGATGAACACATTTTTCATGCCCCATCTAATAATGCAGGTTCACTCTCAAGTGTGCCCTGACAGTCCTCGCCAGGGGTCTAATATTGGATGGGGTTTCTTTGTTATAGTGGAAGGTACTTTCGAACTTTATTTTTCTTCTGTCTCTTGCTGTTTCTGTCCCTTTAACATATTCATCAATGAGATTTTATTTTTTTTACATACTGTTAAGTTTTACTGTGATCAAATAAAAACAGGTGATGTAGATAAATTACTATCAAACTAATATGAATCCTCTCTCACTAGTTTTTTTCTGTAATGATTAGATCATTGCCAAATGTAAACATATTTCCCAACAATGAAAATCTATTATAAAATACAAAATCTATAGGAAGCACTTCTTGAACACCTGATTATCTAAGGAACATGGATGCTTTCACAGCATTAAAATATAATTAGGTCTAGCTTTGGCCAAATTCAAAAGGGTTTGAAAATCGGCTCCCTTGTAATTAATGTCTAATTGTTGGTAATTATGTTGTTTAGTTTTGCGCCTAACCCAGTTTATTTATTTTTTTGCACCAGGGCCCATGCCAATTATACTTTGGCCACAACTGTCAAGGCCATCAACAAATTAAACACTGATTGCCAGGGCTGCTTGATAATGGTCTCCAACCAATTTGCATAAAGTAACTAGGCTCTTAAACCAGAAAAATCAAGTCTGCATTGAATGTTGGATCTCCTCTGTCACTTCTAATTAACCACTAATGGCTAGCCAGGCCAGAATTTAATTCAGAAGCTGGAAATCAATATCCGTATATGTTATAGACAGCTATTTCTTATTATGTTTAAAATATTTAGAAATCACTTACATGTTGTAGGGCCTGATGGAATTTAGCAAGGGTTTTGCATTTAAACAGCTTTCTGTTTCTATAGTTGCTTCAATGTAGAAAAATAGAATCTTTGAGATTTTTCTTTTCTGTTTTCCTGTTAAACAGCTACTTGTCACAAGCTGAAACAATATAAATAGAAAAGCATTCATTGAAAGGTTTTACTGTTTTATTGTTGATTTTTTCCTCATAAAAAACCTCTTAAAAATAAAAATAAGGCAAAATCTCTAAGGACTAATTCTACAATATAATCTAAGAACATTTTTAACATTTTTGTTACAGAAACAACTTAGATAACTTCAGCACAGAGGTTAAAATATAAAATCCCTTATAAAATCCTTCCTATAATAATAATTACTCTGCTTTAGACTATAGCATCCCATAAAGATATGTCACTGAAAATATGTTACACATTACAGTAGTGATATATAATACCAAGATCCATGATAAAATGAATCTTCGAAGTGGAGGTATTTAGGGTTATAATTCATGGGAACAATAGCTTTTAGTGCTCTGCAGTATATCACAAGAGTGACAACTTTGTGATGAAATGTAATACATAATCTCCTTGGTCACATACACCAGTTCCTTTCTGACCTGAAGAATATTTTGTCTCTATTTTAAGAATAGTGTCATGATTCTTAGCATCATATAAAAAGTAGATATAAGACTTATACTTGAGGGTATATACCCAGCAGTGTAGTTTTCAATTAGAGGAAGCTATTAACAGTTTCACTGCATATAGGTTTCCTGGTTAAAATATATATCTACATCTATATATCTATCTAGATATATAGATATGTGTGTGTATTTCATCTGCTGAAATATAAGAACATTCATTTGCATGGCCTACAGTGACTGTATATTAAGCCTGAAATGAAAATTTTGAATTCCAAGCATAATATGGACCAGGTCATCAGTTCTACATAGAAACTCTAAGGTACATGCAAGATCGTCCCTACTTATATTCCACTGATGGTCTCATCTGGATCCCCAGTGTACCTTGGTGACTCCCTCTTCAACTAACTCTAGAGTTGGACTTCGTTATATTCATTATTCTTGTCACTTGAATTTACTGAACACATATTTTATGCTAGGCACTATCGTAGGGTCTGAGATCACAGAAAAGAAGTCAACATGGTTTCCATCCTGGAAAAGACCACCATGTGAACAAGCCACCAAAAATCACTTGCTATTACAAAGGATCATTGATCTCTGATTTTTTTTTCTTAAATTTCTCCTCCCTCTTCCCATTAGTTTCTCTTGCTTTTATGTGCTAGGATCAGCAATACCTATAATATGTCATAATAATATGTTTAGTGATTAAATTTTCTGTTAAAGATACTTTCTGTTGCTTCCTTTTCTTCTTTCCTTTCTCTATATTCTTCTACTCAGGTTTTCA
Organism: Tragulus kanchil; assembly: GCA_022376925.1. Lineage (NCBI taxonomy): Eukaryota > Metazoa > Chordata > Mammalia > Artiodactyla > Tragulidae > Tragulus > Tragulus kanchil. Next base: position 233,821,781 of record JAIOJX010000004.1, on the reverse strand, counting down.
GATGTGCTTTACTTACTGGATTCTCTTGATTTGTTTTTTGGTTCTCCTCTCTAGCAAATTAATGGTGATATAATAAAATAAGATGAAAATCTCAATAGAAAAGGAATCCAACTTGAAGAAAAGAGAAAGCAAAATTTGAATATGTGGAGGCATTTTCTAGAGTAAAATGTTGCTAGAATTTTCTAGCATTTTCTGTTGTTGAGATTCCAGAACTTCGATTTTGATGTGAAATATATCATTTAATCACATGTAAGTTTGACAGGCAAATGAATAACCCAGTAGTGGAGTCTTTCCTCCTTACAGTTCTCAATGCATGAAAAGAAATATGTGTACACAGGACTCTTGGTAAAGGAGTAAAAGGAACTGAAAAGCTCTTTGGAAACCAGGTGATAAGCTCCATCTGCAAGCTCTGCATGTCTGCTCTATTGGCTTGATTACCTTCTATGCACATGGCCTTATTTCCTGCCTTCAGCATCCACATGACCACCTTAAAGTGCTCATGCTTATCTCCCTGAACTTCTAGGTGTACATAGTAAATCTAATCATCTAACCCTGAATTCTGGTCCTAATTTTTGAGAGAGAGTCAGCCTGGCATGAGTCAGAAGTTTGTCCCTAGAAGAATTGACTGTAGCCAGGGGGGCAGGTTATACTGTTTGTGAGGCTTTCTTAGAATTCCTGCTTCTGCATGTGGATGTTGTCTGGACTGTAGCACAAAACTGCCACCCTATGAAAAGCGGATACTGACTCTCATAATAAAGAAGGCAAAGTCTGGTAAACTTTATATTGTAGGATAGTAGAAAGGCATTTCCCAGTTTCATTCTCCTTGGCCTAGGAGTATGGAGATAATTTCCAGACTGCAGAAGACTACTTTATCCAAGAATAAACTTAGCAAGGATATCTTGCATTTGAATTGTGCTATCTGCAAGACTCAAATTATATGCTTTTAGTTATAATATACTCACGACCTCTGAAACATAAAAGGTTATTTTTTTCTTTATGACTAAAAAGCTAAATTTGGACATTAGGAATAGCTGGTAATTGGTCAAAAGTATTCTATATTTCAGCTTTCAAAAGTAAGGGTCATCACAAAAAAGATTATAAAATCTTTTGTGAACATATAATGGAAAATGTTCAGTTTAAAGCCGGCCCTTAAAAGAAATTGTCACTTATAGTCTATAATGACCATGGTCCTTATTGTTTTAGACTCAGATATATGAAAGGATTTATGAGGTAAAAGGCTTATCATCAGAGTCTAAAATAAAGAAATCCACCACTTAAATTTTCCAATATTAAAATTTATATTTTATTCTCATCTAAATTATTCTGAAAAAGGATCTGAGCAGCTATTTATATGTCAAACTAAATTGGATTCTTTTTATGTTATTCATAATTATTCGAGAAAGCATAAATCTGTTCATTAATTTTGTGTCTGTTCAGTTGCACTCTATAGGCCTATAAGGCCTATACTTGCCCAGTTTCAAGAGCGAAAAAGGAACCCAGAGTCAAAGATATCAATGGTTTAATGGATCAGGGGAGCTTCCTTGTCTGAAGCAAGGTCCTGGAGTGACACTCCACCATATGTGGTTAGCAAGGTGGCAACTTTTGCTCAGGGGTGGGGACATTACCAGTCATAGGGGGAAGGATGTCAGATTGGCTCATCAGATATACCCCTCACTGATCCTTTAGATATCACCATGGCTAAAGTTAGATTAATCATTAGCTGCTTCCTAGGACAAGTATGTAGAAAGGTCAGTCAGATGAGTAGAGTATAGGTGAGGCAGGCATCAGTCAAATGGACTGTACAGACAGCAGCCATCATGGGTGGTCTGACTATACAGTCCCTTTGAGGTTGCATTCTTTCTTTATTTTTTTTTTCATTTTAGCCTCTTTTATTGGTCTTTCACTTATTTATTTTCATCCATCTTTGTTCTTTGGCTTGTGTGGGCCTCTCATTGAAGTGGCCTCTCTCGTTGCAGAGCACTGGCTCTGGACTCATGGACTCCAGAGCACTGGCTCATAATTGGACACATGGGTCCAGCTACTCCGCAGCATGTGGGATCTTCCCAGGCCAGGGATTGAACTGATGCCCTTTACATGGCAAGGTGGACCACCAGCTATGCCCTGAGGTTACATTATTTTATGAGTTTGGTGTGCCCATTAACTTTTGCTGCCTGCAGTTAATCACCAAATCTTCAAATACTTATGAAAAGAATCACTTATATCTCAAGCTATGAATTAGTCTATGGTATTTTCCTCATCTGTACTTGCCTCAGTTCTGCCTCATGTGACTCCCCTATTCTTAAGGGACTAGCAAGCTAGCTAAAGCATATCATTCTCGTGGTGATGGTAGAAAGTAAAATGGCATGCCTAAAAGGGCAAGCACTTTCCATGTTCTAGCTTTCTTCATACCTTCCACATTCTATTGATCAAAGCACTTCGTGGTTAAGATCAATATCAATGACTGAGAAGAAAATCCTCCTCATTTAGAAGTTGCAGAAATTGGGAATATAGTGAGGACATGAATATTTGCTCAATAATGACCTACCATTTCCAAAATGAAAAATTAATATACAGTATAGTGCATGTATTTCCCTGAATATAGAGGTTAGCCATTCCCTTTCAACATATATAATGAGCATTGGCTAATGAAAATATTTGCTAGTTGCTCCAGATAATTTTGTGAGCAACATGGAACTAAAGATTGTAATTGACCTCATTAGACATTGAAGGTTTACTAGCAGACACCTTAAAAAAAAAATACGTGTAACATTTCTTCATTAATAAACTCTAAGGAATCAAAAATACTTCCTTGAGGAAGTGACATTTAGCAACACTAAAGAGCAAATTAATCAAGCAAAGAGGTTAAAAAAATTGTTCTAGGAAAAGTTGCATGTATGAAGGCCTTATGGCAGAAAGAAGAAACTTAAGGCCAGTGTGGAGACAAAAGTCATGGATAGTATTATAAAATATTAAATGATAGAGAGGCCAGAGCAAAAGGAATCCTTTGACAATGTTAAACTCTTAGAATTTATTCTAGGATCAATGAGAAACCATTAAAGGATTTTAGGCAGAGTTTGGGTGACTTAATCAGATTTGCATTTGGAAAAGGTCAAAGTATAGCTGCTGGATGAGGAATGGATTAGATCACACTATCAAATTCTAGCATGTGGACCCCCAGGGATTGAACTGATGCCCTTTACATGGCAAGGTGGACCACCAGCTATGCCCTGAGGTTACATTATTTTATGAGTTTGGTGTGCCCATTAACTTTTGCTGCCTGCAGTTAATCACCAAATCTTCAAATACTTATGAAAAGAATCACTTATATCTCAAGCTATGAATTAGTCTATGGTATTTTCCTCATCTGTACTTGCCTCAGTTCTGCCTCATGTGACTCCCCTATTCTTAAGGGACTAGCAAGCTAGCTAAAGCATATCATTCTCGTGGTGATGGTAGAAAGTAAAATGGCATGCCTAAAAGGGCAAGCACTTTCCATGTTCTAGCTTTCTTCATACCTTCCACATTCTATTGATCAAAGCACTTCGTGGTTAAGATCAATATCAATGACTGAGAAGAAAATCCTCCTCATTTAGAAGTTGCAGAAATTGGGAATATAGTGAGGACATGAATATTTGCTCAATAATGACCTACCATTTCCAAAATGAAAAATTAATATACAGTATAGTGCATGTATTTCCCTGAATATAGAGGTTAGCCATTCCCTTTCAACATATATAATGAGCATTGGCTAATGAAAATATTTGCTAGTTGCTCCAGATAATTTTGTGAGCAACATGGAACTAAAGATTGTAATTGACCTCATTAGACATTGAAGGTTTACTAGCAGACACATTAAAAAAAAAATACGTGTAACATTTCTTCATTAATAAACTCTAAGGAATCAAAAAATACTTCCTTGAGGAAGTGACATTTAGCAACACTAAAGAGCAAATTAATCAAGCAAAGAGGTTAAAAAAAAATTGTTCTAGGAAAAAGTTGCATGTATGAAGGCCTTATGGCAGAAAGAAGAAACTTAAGGCCAGTGTGGAGACAAAAGTCATGGATAGTATTATAAAATATTAAATGATAGAGAGGCCAGAGCAAAAGGAATCCTTTGACAATGTTAAACTCTTAGAATTTATTCTAGGATCAATGAGAAACCATTAAAGGATTTTAGGCAGAGTTTGGGTGACTTAATCAGATTTGCATTTGGAAAAGGTCAAAGTATAGCTGCTGGATGAGGAATGGATTAGATCACACTATCAAATTCTGCAGAAAATGAATTTCTCATACACCACTGTCAGTATTATATATATAATATTCTTTGGAAAATTATTTGGCATTCTTTAGTAAATCCAAAGGCTTATATTTCCAAAGATCTAGTGCTTCTACTCAAGTGTTTGAAGAAACCCTTGTAATATGTACATCAGAAGACATATATAGACATGTTCAATGAAGTGACATTTGTAAATATTAATTCATTCTTTAATTATTTTTTAAAAAGGATCAATCTGCAAAAAGTCTGCCAGAAGTATAAGTTGTGTTGTATGTATATATAATAGAAAATTATGTTATATAACATATATGAATATCAGGAACACAATGTTGTTTGAAAAAGGTGAGTCATAGAATAATACATTCTGTTTTTTTTTGCTTTTAATCTTTATTTTAAAGATTTTACAGAGTTTTGTTGTTCACCAACATGGAATAATACATTCTTATTGTATAGTTAAGCGCAGGGACAATAAACAATATAGTTTAAAGACAAAAACAGAAATGATGATGTTTGAAGGATGGTATGGTAATAAACATTAAAGCTGAAAGTTGGAATAATGGCCATGGCTGAATGAATACAAAATTGAATAGGATCAGGCAGAAGCACCTCGAGGTTTTCTTATAATAGCTAATGGAGCAATGAGTAATTTAGTATTTTAGCTTTATATATTTTATAACCTTTCATAATATCTTATAATTACCAAATATTTAACAAAACATATGAAATAAGTTATAGAATGTTCAGAGTATATAGAGACCAGTTTGAAGATTATTAGAATAATTCAATAGAAATACACTGAATTGCTCTAGGGTGAGGCAAATGAGATGAAAAAAGATCATGAAAGCCTAGGAGAAGGATGTTGTAAGAAATGGAAAAACTGAAAATTTTTCACTGTGACCTTTCAAATTTTCAACTTTTCCTCCCATGTTCTCTTAAACAAAAAGTATCTGCTATCTCTTCACTCCTCTTGATACAAACCAGATTGTTCAATGGCCTCTGAATCATACATAAAGTTTATCTATTCCTGAAACTAACCGAGTAAAACTTTCCACCCTGATTCCCCAAGTTTGAACTTTGAAGCCTTCTTGTGTCTGCCATTTTTGTGAATAGAATTCTTACGGTAACAATACTCTGGCTGATTTTCTTCCACAATGTAATCACATGATATGTGGAATGGGAGTTGAGACAGAATATTTTTTCATTCTGAGGTGTATTGAGTTTGAGTTACCTATGAGACAGCCAAGTGGGGATATTGATGAGAGTATTAGATACATTGTCTAAAGCTCAGAGGAAAGTCTAAGTTGAAAGGGAAAAAAATTGCTTCTAACACTAGCCATCAGAATAGATGAAATTACTAAGGGAGTAAACTGTAAGAAAAACATCTAAGGTTAAGTGCTGATGAACTGAACATTTATATGTCAGAGGGAGAAGGAAAAGTCTGCCAGAAGTATAAGTTGTGTTGTATGTATATATAATAGAAAATTATGTTATATAACATATATGAATATCAGGAACACAATGTTGTTTGAAAAAGGTGAGTCATAGAATAATACATTCTGTTTTTTTTTGCTTTTAATCTTTATTTTAAAGATTTTACAGAGTTTTGTTGTTCACCAACATGGAATAATACATTCTTATTGTATAGTTAAGCGCAGGGACAATAAACAATATAGTTTAAAGACAAAAACAGAAATGATGATGTTTGAAGGATGGTATGGTAATAAACATTAAAGCTGAAAGTTGGAATAATGGCCATGGCTGAATGAATACAAAATTGAATAGGATCAGGCAGAAGCACCTCGAGGTTTTCTTATAATAGCTAATGGAGCAATGAGTAATTTAGTATTTTAGCTTTATATATTTTATAACCTTTCATAATATCTTATAATTACCAAATATTTAACAAAACATATGAAATAAGTTATAGAATGTTCAGAGTATATAGAGACCAGTTTGAAGATTATTAGAATAATTCAATAGAAATACACTGAATTGCTCTAGGGTGAGGCAAATGAGATGAAAAAAGATCATGAAAGCCTAGGAGAAGGATGTTGTAAGAAATGGAAAAACTGAAAATTTTTCACTGTGACCTTTCAAATTTTCAACTTTTCCTCCCATGTTCTCTTAAACAAAAAGTATCTGCTATCTCTTCACTCCTCTTGATACAAACCAGATTGTTCAATGGCCTCTGAATCATACATAAAGTTTATCTATTCCTGAAACTAACCGAGTAAAACTTTCCACCCTGATTCCCCAAGTTTGAACTTTGAAGCCTTCTTGTGTCTGCCATTTTTGTGAATAGAATTCTTACGGTAACAATACTCTGGCTGATTTTCTTCCACAATGTAATCACATGATATGTGGAATGGGAGTTGAGACAGAATATTTTTTCATTCTGAGGTGTATTGAGTTTGAGTTACCTATGAGACAGCCAAGTGGGGATATTGATGAGAGTATTAGATACATTGTCTAAAGCTCAGAGGAAAGTCTAAGTTGAAAGGGAAAAAAATTGCTTCTAACACTAGCCATCAGAATAGATGAAATTACTAAGGGAGTAAACTGTAAGAAAAACATCTAAGGTTAAGTGCTGATGAACTGAACATTTATATGTCAGAGGGAGAAGGAAAAGTTGGCAACAGAGAGCAACGAAGAGGAGCCAGAAGGATTGAGGAAAACAGAAGAGGATTGGGGTATTAGGTTATTTCTTCACAAGCTAGCCTTAAGATGTTCTAGTGATTCATCAGAGAAGTGCTCCTGAAGACACTAGTGAGGAAATAGGAGCAAGTAGACAATTTCAGGCAATCTCACTTTAGCCTGAAACCTTAGAAAGATCTAAAGATGAATTACTCCTCAGAACTTTTCCCTTTTCAATGTAGATAATCTGAACCTTCCACACTTCCACAGGGTATTTGCCAAACTCTGTTCCATGAGATTTTCCACTCCCAGGCACTTCCTGTTCTTTGCAAAAAAAAGTTGAAATTGCTGGCAAGGGACCCAAAATATAATTGTGTGTGAAGGAACTTACAAGCAAGGATAATAGAAAGGGAAGAATGGTATACAGGAATGATAAAAACCATCAGAAGGAATCTGTGTATAGCATTTACATGTGTTGATTAATATGAAGTCATAGGAGAGTTTCAAGACATGACTGCCTCAGTTCTGCCCAACTCTGTGACTCCATGGGCTGTGCCCCACCAGGTTCCTCCCTCCAGGGGATCTTCCCCACTCAGGGATTAAACTCAGTCTCCTGCATTGCAGGTAGTCTTCTTACTGACTGAGCCACTTGGAAGACCCTTAAGACAGCAGACAGATTTTGCCAAAAGCTCTTGCAAGTTTAAGATGAACTTAAAAAAATATATATTTATTAGGTTCATTCACAAGAGCATAGTTAACCTTAGGCTTGATTGTAACTTAGGCTTATAATATCATATAAGGAGCTAAGACTTTAAACTTTAGTCAATAAGAAGCCACTGAATGGTTTTGAAAAGGAGCATAACAAAGTCCTATGGATAATTATCTCAATAAGAGTATAAGAACAGACTGGAGGATGTTTAAAGATTTATTTATTTATTTATTTTTGGTGGGGGTGGGGTGGGGATGGAGGGGAGCAGGAGGGCCACTTCTATTGTTCTTTCATTTGTCCATTTTCATCCATCTTTTGTTATTTGACCCCTGTGGGCCTCCCATCGCGGTGGCCTCTGTCGTTGCAGAGCACCCGCTCTGGGCGCATGCGCTCCAGAGCTCGGGCTCGGTAATTGGACACATCGGTCCAGCCGCTCCATGGCACGCGGGATCTTCCCAGGCCAGGGATCGAACCGGTGCCCCTTGCACTGCAAGGCGGTGACCTTACCCACTGGACCACCAGGGAAGCCCTGGAGGATGTTTAATTGAAGCCTGTCTAACATGTGCTGGATCACAGGAAAAGTAAGGGAATTCCAAAGAAAACATCTACTTCTGCTTCATTGAATACTCTAAAGCCTTTGACTCTGTGGATCACAGCAAACTGAAATATTCTTAGAGATGAGAATACCAGACACCTTACCTACCTCCTGAGAAACCTGTATGCAAGACAAGAACCAACAGTCAGAACTTGACATGGACCAACAGATTGGTTCAAAATTGGTAAAGAAGTATGTCAAGACTGTATATTGTCAGGCTGTTTATTTAACTTATATGAAGAGTACATCATATGAAATGCTAGGCTGGATGATTCACAAGCTGGAATCAAGATTGCTGGGAGAAATATCAGTAACCTCAGAGATGCAGAGGATACTTCTCTAATGGTAGAAAGTGAAGAAGAACTACAAAGCCTCTTGATGAAGGTAAAATAGGAGAATGAAAAAGCTGGCTTGAAACTCAGCATTCAAAAAACAAAGATCATGGCATTCAGTCCTATCACTTCATGGCAAATAGATGGGGAATAAGTGGAAACGGTGTCAGATTTCATTTGGGGGGTGGAGGGGCTCTAAAATCAATGTGGATGGTGAGTGCAGCCATGAAATTAAAAGATGCTTACTCCTTGGAAGAAAAGCTATGACAAACCTAGAAGTGTTTTGAAAAGAAAAGACATCATTTTGCTAGCACAGTCTATATAGTCAAAGATGTGGTTTTCCCAGTAGTCATGTATGGATGTGAGAGCTGGACCACAAAGAAGGCTGAGTGCCAAAGAATCAATGCTTTCGAACTGTGGTGTTGGAGAAGACTCTTGGGAGTCCCTTTAAATCCACCCTGAATATTAATTGGAAGGGCTGATGCTGAAGCTGAAGCTCAAATACTTTGGCCATCTGATACAAAGAGCCTACTCATTGAAAAAGACCTTAATGCTGGGGAAGATTATGGGCAAGAGGAGAGGGAGACAACAGAGGATGAGCTGGTGGGATGGTGTCACTGACTCAATGGACATGAGTTTGAGAAAACTCAGAGAAATAATGAAGGACAGGGAGACTTGGTGTGCTGCAATCCATGGGGTTGCCAACAGTCAGACAAGCCTTGGTGACTGAACAATAGCAACTGTTTTAAGAGTGGTTGCAGAAGTTCCAGTAAGGGATTATAAAGGTTTAGTGAAAGCAGCAATGCACAGGAGCTGGTTTTTTATTTAAGAAATGTTTAAGAGAAAATAAAGAGACATATTTCTACAATAGAAAGCAGTCATGAACGACTATAGATTTCTGTATTTGGCTACTGAATTAATAGAGTACTATGAGGGTGATGAAAATAGTTCTTTCCAGCATTAATAGGATGTATCACAGGTTTCTCTGGAACATTCCTGCTGAACTATTTATCAGGCAGTTGAATATAAAAACCTGAAGTTTGCAAGGAATATCTGGATACCAGATAGGAATTTGTTCATTGTTATCATATTTGCCATAGTTAACTAGATAAGAAGTCTCAGGGAAAAGTTTGTAGGGTAACAAGAGAAATAAAGGCAATGGAATCCTGGGTACTGAAAAATAACAAAGCCATATCAGATGTTGATGGATCACCTCTTTCAGGTTAGATAATGTCTTTGTGATTTAACTGCTTGTCTGGTCTCTTTCTTGTCATCTCTATTCAAATGATAATTAAAGATGTCTTTCCTAAGCACTCCATGTAAAATATAATGTCTGTCCTCCACAATACCTCCAGCCCTGTTTTTCTCCTGTCCCCTTGCCTTCTTTTTATTTCGTAGTACAGACAACTAACTGGCATGGATTATGTCATATCTTCATGGGGATATTTATTTTGTGTTTCTGAGTCACAGCAGTCTTATCTGTCTTATCTGTCGCTGTTCTCCTTTGGGCTTCCCTGGTGGTTCAGACAGTAAAGAATCTGACTGCAATGTAGGAGACCCAGTTTTGATCCCTGGGTTGGGAAGATCCCTTGGAGAAGGGAATGGCACCCCACTCCAGTATTTTTCCTGAAGGATTCCATGGATAAAGGACCCTGTTGGACAACATTCCATGGGGTCACAGAGCCTACTCATTGAAAAGACCTTAATGCTGGGGAAGATTATGGGCAAGAGGAGAGGGAGACAACAGAGGATGAGCTGGTGGGATGGTGTCACTGACTCAATGGACATGAGTTTGAGAAAACTCAGAGAAATAATGAAGGACAGGGAGACTTGGTGTGCTGCAATCCATGGGGTTGCCAACAGTCAGACAAGCCTTGGTGACTGAACAATAGCAACTGTTTTAAGAGTGGTTGCAGAAGTTCCAGTAAGGGATTATAAAGGTTTAGTGAAAGCAGCAATGCACAGGAGCTGGTTTTTTATTTAAGAAATGTTTAAGAGAAAATAAAGAGACATATTTCTACAATAGAAAGCAGTCATGAACGACTATAGATTTCTGTATTTGGCTACTGAATTAATAGAGTACTATGAGGGTGATGAAAATAGTTCTTTCCAGCATTAATAGGATGTATCACAGGTTTCTCTGGAACATTCCTGCTGAACTATTTATCAGGCAGTTGAATATAAAAACCTGAAGTTTGCAAGGAATATCTGGATACCAGATAGGAATTTGTTCATTGTTATCATATTTGCCATAGTTAACTAGATAAGAAGTCTCAGGAAAAGTTTGTAGGGTAACAAGAGAAATAAAGGCAATGGAATCCTGGGTACTGAAAAATAACAAAGCCATATCAGATGTTGATGGATCACCTCTTTCAGGTTAGATAATGTCTTTGTGATTTAACTGCTTGTCTGGTCTCTTTCTTGTCATCTCTATTCAAATGATAATTAAAGATGTCTTTCCTAAGCACTCCATGTAAAATATAATGTCTGTCCTCCACAATACCTCCAGCCCTGTTTTTCTCCTGTCCCCTTGCCTTCTTTTTATTTCGTAGTACAGACAACTAACTGGCATGGATTATGTCATATCTTCATGGGGATATTTATTTTGTGTTTCTGAGTCACAGCAGTCTTATCTGTCTTATCTGTCGCTGTTCTCCTTTGGGCTTCCCTGGTGGTTCAGACAGTAAAGAATCTGACTGCAATGTAGGAGACCCAGTTTTGATCCCTGGGTTGGGAAGATCCCTTGGAGAAGGGAATGGCACCCCACTCCAGTATTTTTTCCTGAAGGATTCCATGGATAAAGGACCCTGTTGGACAACATTCCATGGGGTCACAGAGTTGAACACAACTGAGTGACTCACACCACCTAACAGAATCAAAATTCCATGACCAGAGTCTTATCCCAGCACCACCACCAAATATATACCCTGTTTTTAGACCACTGCTGGTCATCCAACTCAATAACTAAGTCCTGTCTGACTCTTTGCAACCTCATAGATATAGCCCACCAGATTCTTCTGTCCATGGAGTTTTCCAGGCAAGAATACTGGAGCACATTGTCATTTCCTTTTTCAGGGGATCTTTGTGACCCAGGGATCAAACCTGCATCTGCTACATCTGCAGGGTACTCTTTACCACTGAGCCACATGGGAATCCTTTTAGAACACTACTTGGAATGTAAAGAAGACTGATTCATTCTTAAATGAATACATGAATGACTGAATTAAAAATAAAAGGGTGATTACTTTGTTGTCTCTATCTTACTTTTAAATTTATTATTAATACTGTTATTTGCCATACTGTGCAGCTTGCAGTATCATAGTTCTCCCACCAGGGATAAAACTGATGCCCTTGGCAGTGGAAGTGGAAAGTCTTCTTAAACACTGGACTGCTAGGGAATTCCCTATTTTCATGTTGACCAATACTGTTTATAGAATCTAATTCTCATTGTATATTACAAACCAAAAAAATTAAGCCACAAAAGGGCTTCCCCTGGTGGTCCAGTGGGTAAGGACACCGCCTTGCAGTGCAAGGGGCACCAATTCGATCCCTGGCCTGGGAAGATCCCACGTGCTGCAGAGCGGCTGGACCGATGTGTCCAATCACTGAGCCAGAGCTCTGGAGCGCATGTGCCCAGAGCCGGCGCTCTGCAACGACAGAGGCCACCGCGATGGGAGGCCCACTGGAGCCAAAGAACAAAGACGGATGAAAATAGAGAAATGAAAGTCCAAAAGAAGTGGCCTGCCTGCTCCCCTCCCTCCCCAACCCGACCCCCGCCAAAGTAAATAAATAAATAAATCTTTACCAAAAAAAAAAAAATTAAGCCACAATTGATTTCCTAATCATAATACTAATTCTTGAAATATTCTGAATAAGCCAGAAATATAATTTTAGTCCCAATGAATAAAATTGCTTTCTTCTGTAACATTTCTTTAATTAGACTATATCCCTAAGCCAAGCTAGTTACAGCAATGATTCCTCAAACATATACTGGCTAATTAATTTGTGTCCAGATTCCAAACTCAGCTAAGCAACGATGTACTTGGGATTAATGTATTGATAGATCATCTCATTCTGAAGCTCATTCATTCTATCCTGGTAAATTCATGTATTTCTACATTACATTAAGGTGCTGCTAGATCAGAGACTAGCAGACTTGATTTTCCTGGGCACTAAAATCACTGCAGATGGTGACTGCAGCCATGAAATTAAAAGACTCTTGCTCTTTGGAAGAAAAGGTATGACAAACCTAGACAGCACATTAGAAAGCAGAGGCATCATTTTGCTGACAAAAGATGTAAAAAACTGATTCATTCTTAAATGAATACATGAATGACTGAATTAAAAATAAAAGGGTGATTACTTTGTTGTCTCTATCTTACTTTTAAATTTATTATTAATACTGTTATTTGCCATACTGTGCAGCTTGCAGTATCATAGTTCTCCCACCAGGGATAAAACTGATGCCCTTGGCAGTGGAAGTGGAAAGTCTTCTTAAACACTGGACTGCTAGGGAATTCCCTATTTTCATGTTGACCAATACTGTTTATAGAATCTAATTCTCATTGTATATTACAAACCAAAAAAATTAAGCCACAAAAGGGCTTCCCCTGGTGGTCCAGTGGGTAAGGACACCGCCTTGCAGTGCAAGGGGCACCAATTCGATCCCTGGCCTGGGAAGATCCCACGTGCTGCAGAGCGGCTGGACCGATGTGTCCAATCACTGAGCCAGAGCTCTGGAGCGCATGTGCCCAGAGCCGGCGCTCTGCAACGACAGAGGCCACCGCGATGGGAGGCCCACTGGAGCCAAAGAACAAAGACGGATGAAAATAGAGAAATGAAAGTCCAAAAGAAGTGGCCTGCCTGCTCCCCTCCCTCCCCAACCCGACCCCCGCCAAAGTAAATAAATAAATAAATCTTTACCAAAAAAAAAAAAATTAAGCCACAATTGATTTCCTAATCATAATACTAATTCTTGAAATATTCTGAATAAGCCAGAAATATAATTTTAGTCCCAATGAATAAAATTGCTTTCTTCTGTAACATTTCTTTAATTAGACTATATCCCTAAGCCAAGCTAGTTACAGCAATGATTCCTCAAACATATACTGGCTAATTAATTTGTGTCCAGATTCCAAACTCAGCTAAGCAACGATGTACTTGGGATTAATGTATTGATAGATCATCTCATTCTGAAGCTCATTCATTCTATCCTGGTAAATTCATGTATTTCTACATTACATTAAGGTGCTGCTAGATCAGAGACTAGCAGACTTGATTTTCCTGGGCACTAAAATCACTGCAGATGGTGACTGCAGCCATGAAATTAAAAGACTCTTGCTCTTTGGAAGAAAAGGTATGACAAACCTAGACAGCACATTAGAAAGCAGAGGCATCATTTTGCTGACAAAAGTCTATATAGTTGACTAATCTGGTAGCATACATATCTGTAAACAACAAAACTCTGTAAACGTTAAAAGTGAAATAAAAATTAAACAACAACAACAAAAAAGTCCATATAATCAAAACTATGGATTTTCATATAGGCATGTATGAATATGAGAGTTGGACTATAAAGAAGGCTGAGCTTCTCCAACTGTGGTGTTGGAGAAGGCTCTTGAGAGTCCCTTTGGACTTCAAGGAAATCAAACCAATCAATCCTAAAGGATATCAACCTTGAATATTCATAGGAAGGAATGATGCTAAACCTGAAGCTCCAATATTTTGGTCACCTGATGCGAAGAGACAACTCACGGGAAAAGAACCTGATGTCGGGAAAAATAGAAAGCAAAAGGAGAAGGGGAGGACAGAGGACGAGTTGGTTGGATATCACTGAGTCAATGGACATGAGTTTGAGCAGGCTGTGGGAGATGCCGGAAGAATGAGGAAGCCTGGAGTGCTGCAGTCCATGGAACCATAAAGGGCTGGTCACAACAGAGCAACTGAACTGAACTGAGACCAGAGACAGTACAGACATTCTGTAAGGGCTAGTCTCACTGTGAGACACATAGTTTAGGGCCAGTGTATAAATAGTCAGTGTGTTTTTGTAATTATTACACACAGAAGTAGATGTGAAGAATTTAGGAGTCCAGGTATAGTCCATAAGTTTGTTTGTTTTTTTATCTTCCCAGCATTCACTTCCCTGGTTTTGTTTGTTTGTTTGTTTTTAATAGCACTATCTCAGTATTCTTCCTTAGGTAGTGACACCAGTCAAACTTTTCATGCAGCCTTACAAATAAGATCAAGAACACACTCTCCTTTGATGATCACATGGCTATTTCTCTCCAGAACTTGAATTTTGAACTGAAAATCACTTAAAAATAAGTATCAAGAATTGAGTCTTAGTAATGGGGCTGTCCTAATGAGTCTGCCTGTTAGTCTCTCCTATCATGATACCAGAGACATTTTTGGATCTTGTACTTCTTGATCTTCAGTCTTCCCTGGGATTCTGGAGGTTAGTCCATGTCCTTGTAATAGCTCATGTTTTATTAACCTAGAGCTTGTTTCCTCTACTTAGAGTCAGAGAACCACAACAAATCTGAAGGCCTTATTTATGACTCTTTTAGTGCCCACAACTTGAGTAACATATATGTGATCTGGTATGAGAAAGGAAATAAAAGTGTTGTTTTGTGGCATTGCCTAAGTCCTATTTATTGTTTCCTAGAATTTGTATTGTTAATAGACTTTAAAAATATTCAGTTATCCAAGACATCCAGCAGATTTGCCCTTGGTGACTTGAGATGCCATGAATGATAACCTCACATGATAAAAGTTTCTTTTTCTAAATTCAGCTGAGAGGCCTCATTGTAGGCAAGTCTGTTATTAGATCTTCACATATGGCAAGTGGCTTTCTCTTAGCCTCTCTTTCCCTTGAGGCTGTCCATCATCCTAGCCTTGGAAATCAGCGTTCTACTCCTTTGAATGTGTTAGTCATTAATGAATAATGACATAAAAGCTTTGTGATGTTCTGGAAAGAGAGTCCTTTATTATACTTTTCTAACAACCATTAATATCTATAGCACTCAGCGATTTTCTAATTTTCTTTTATAAATAGACAAGCTGTAACTACATGGGGTCCAAAACATGAGACACATAGTTTAGGGCCAGTGTATAAATAGTCAGTGTGTTTTGTAATTATTACACACAGAAGTAGATGTGAAGAATTTAGGAGTCCAGGTATAGTCCATAAGTTTGTTTGTTTTTTTATCTTCCCAGCATTCACTTCCCTGGTTTTGTTTGTTTGTTTGTTTTTAATAGCACTATCTCAGTATTCTTCCTTAGGTAGTGACACCAGTCAAACTTTTCATGCAGCCTTACAAATAAGATCAAGAACACACTCTCCTTTGATGATCACATGGCTATTTCTCTCCAGAACTTGAATTTTGAACTGAAAATCACTTAAAAATAAGTATCAAGAATTGAGTCTTAGTAATGGGGCTGTCCTAATGAGTCTGCCTGTTAGTCTCTCCTATCATGATACCAGAGACATTTTTGGATCTTGTACTTCTTGATCTTCAGTCTTCCCTGGGATTCTGGAGGTTAGTCCATGTCCTTGTAATAGCTCATGTTTTATTAACCTAGAGCTTGTTTCCTCTACTTAGAGTCAGAGAACCACAACAAATCTGAAGGCCTTATTTATGACTCTTTTAGTGCCCACAACTTGAGTAACATATATGTGATCTGGTATGAGAAAGGAAATAAAAGTGTTGTTTTGTGGCATTGCCTAAGTCCTATTTATTGTTTCCTAGAATTTGTATTGTTAATAGACTTTAAAAATATTCAGTTATCCAAGACATCCAGCAGATTTGCCCTTGGTGACTTGAGATGCCATGAATGATAACCTCACATGATAAAAGTTTCTTTTTCTAAATTCAGCTGAGAGGCCTCATTGTAGGCAAGTCTGTTATTAGATCTTCACATATGGCAAGTGGCTTTCTCTTAGCCTCTCTTTCCCTTGAGGCTGTCCATCATCCTAGCCTTGGAAATCAGCGTTCTACTCCTTTGAATGTGTTAGTCATTAATGAATAATGACATAAAAGCTTTGTGATGTTCTGGAAAGAGAGTCCTTTATTATACTTTTCTAACAACCATTAATATCTATAGCACTCAGCGATTTTCTAATTTTCTTTTATAAATAGACAAGCTGTAACTACATGAAAAAATGGCATGGGGTCCAAAACTATCACCAGTTTCATTAATGAGGGTAAGAAAGGAAAAAATGGAAGAATGAACTTTATTATTCTCAGACATAAGACACCTTTGATTAAAATAATATAAAACATTTTACAAGTGAGGAGATTATTGAATTACAAAATTAATTGCAACAAAAAGCACACAGTATCAAAAAAGGATTAATCATTATTTTCCACCTAAATATTGTGGGGACTCTGCAAGAAATTAAAAACTTAATCTTAGCTAAAATTTTAAAGTTAGTATAAGTATTAATAGAGATATATTTTCATAATAGTGTTGAAAATGAATAACAATTACTAATTAATAAAAATATTTTGGTAATTATATTTGTGGGTAATTTCAACAAGAATATTAAGAAAAAAATGTTTGAATCTAAATGAAAAGCTATCACAATTAAAAACAAAATTGAACAGTTGTGAGAGTTTTATAGTCATATATACTTTAATTAGAATTATTTTTATCTGTTTATGTATTGCTCTTTTTTCTTGAATTTAAGAAAAATAGAAAACTTAAGCACATTTCCTAAACTGTTTTGTGTTTCTCTTAGATATTTTAAAGTTTAGATTGAGTATCAAATCTTTTTAGTTTGGAATAAAATCTAGATTTAAGAGCTAAATTGCTTGCCATTAAGTTCTCCATCATATAATATGTGTTACTTTAGTTTTCTTTCTAATTAAATATATATCTTTCAAAAGAACCAGGCCAATATCACTGATAAACTGCAAGTTTTCCTATGCAGGTCATCTGCTTTACTTAAGATTTAAAACAGTAAGACATCCAGCAGATTTGCCCTTGGTGACTTGAGATGCCATGAATGATAACCTCACATGATAAAAGTTTCTTTCTAAATTCAGCTGAGAGGCCTCATTGTAGGCAAGTCTGTTATTAGATCTTCACATATGGCAAGTGGCTTTCTCTTAGCCTCTCTTTCCCTTGAGGCTGTCCATCATCCTAGCCTTGGAAATCAGCGTTCTACTCCTTTGAATGTGTTAGTCATTAATGAATAATGACATAAAAGCTTTGTGATGTTCTGGAAAGAGAGTCCTTTATTATACTTTTCTAACAACCATTAATATCTATAGCACTCAGCGATTTTCTAATTTTCTTTTATAAATAGACAAGCTGTAACTACATGAAAAAATGGCATGGGGTCCAAAACTATCACCAGTTTCATTAATGAGGGTAAGAAAGGAAAAAATGGAAGAATGAACTTTATTATTCTCAGACATAAGACACCTTTGATTAAAATAATATAAAACATTTTACAAGTGAGGAGATTATTGAATTACAAAATTAATTGCAACAAAAAGCACACAGTATCAAAAAAGGATTAATCATTATTTTCCACCTAAATATTGTGGGGACTCTGCAAGAAATTAAAAACTTAATCTTAGCTAAAATTTTAAAGTTAGTATAAGTATTAATAGAGATATATTTTCATAATAGTGTTGAAAATGAATAACAATTACTAATTAATAAAAATATTTTGGTAATTATATTTGTGGGTAATTTCAACAAGAATATTAAGAAAAAAATGTTTGAATCTAAATGAAAAGCTATCACAATTAAAAACAAAATTGAACAGTTGTGAGAGTTTTATAGTCATATATACTTTAATTAGAATTATTTTTATCTGTTTATGTATTGCTCTTTTTTCTTGAATTTAAGAAAAATAGAAAACTTAAGCACATTTCCTAAACTGTTTTGTGTTTCTCTTAGATATTTTAAAGTTTAGATTGAGTATCAAATCTTTTTAGTTTGGAATAAAATCTAGATTTAAGAGCTAAATTGCTTGCCATTAAGTTCTCCATCATATAATATGTGTTACTTTAGTTTTCTTTCTAATTAAATATATATCTTTCAAAAGAACCAGGCCAATATCACTGATAAACTGCAAGTTTTTTCCTATGCAGGTAGACTTCATCTGCTTTACTTACCTGAATGCTTACGAAAGAAGATTTATTAAAACCTAAAGTTTGTTTTTCATGTGAATTCAGATGTCTTTGTGGATATTTGCATAAAATAATTTTAAGTCCATTTACAAGGGGAGACGGCAACATAGGTAGTTACAGTAACCAGCATTATAATAGGTATAATAAGTCAGTGTACTAAGCACTGACTTAATTCTATTCATGATTCCATTAGAGTAGCCTGAATATGTTTAGAGAATGCAAAATCATATGAGGCAAAAGATTTGTTCATCTAAACTATTGTACTTTTATAATGAGATATTCAAATTCTTCTATTACTTAAACTCATTTATTCCTAAATGGCTCAAAAATTTAGAAGCAGGAAAGGTAGGAATGTTCTCATTTACAAATAAGGCTTCACTTCTATCCACAACCCTCAACAACCACTGGTTTAATGTCTATTTCAATGTGTCTGCATATTGGGGAATTTTTATAAAAATAAATTCTGACATGATTTTAAGAAACATAACCTTCATACTTTTACAATGCTTATCAATTCTCTTATTGACTTGGTAAAAAAGTTTGTTTGGTCAACCCAATATATACGGACACCCAGCTACCTCTACTCTAGTGCCTTCTCCCTAAACAATGCTACATAAACTCTTTTTCAAGAGCCTGTGCTCAATGATTTCTGAAGAACACACAGAAGGTTTCTTGGTCATGATGTGTACATATACCTAATTTCACTAAAGATCAGCAAATTTTCTAAAAAATTACCTCAGTATGCATATCTGCTGATAGTTTTTGAAGCTGATTTCAAACATTCCCAAAATTTAGTAGTATTAGATTTTCTGAACTTACTAGCTATTTGATCAGTATAATGTTATTGTTTTAATTCTCAGTTGTTTCATTGTAGGTGAAATGAATATCCCTTTGTAAAGGGATATTTGTATGCTTATTAGCCATTCAGGTTTCTCCTTCAATGAATTTCATAATAACAATCTACTTTCATTTTGCTATTGTATTTTCTGTCCATACATGTAATTGCATTTCCATTATTTTGCAAAAATACCCTGTATATTCTAGTATTAATTCATGTTTTGTCAAATAACTTTTCTCAGCTTATCACTATTACTATTATCTACCACAATTATAATTGAACAAGCATCAGTTAGTATTCATGTCTTTCTACATCTCTTTTACACAAAATTGTATAAGCCTGGCTATGAGCAAACAATTAACAAAGGCACTTTGCACACACGTAGAAATATTTCAAATAGTCAGGAGATAATTCTCTCAAGAAGAGAATGGGTCACTTTGTTCCATAACTAAGACTATATGTAGATTAAGTAAAGAAACAGAATCAATGAAGATAATTTTAAAAATGTGAATGGTACAGTAAGTAGAGATAAATGTATAATTTGACTTAATTTGACATTGCAATTTAGAATTCTTTTGAAATGCTGTTCAAAAGTTAATGCTGTCAATTTTTCATTTGTGTTTTAGTTACAATTTCTGCAAAAGTGTAATTATTTTATGTGTTTCCTTGAATTACGGAAAAAACCCGTAAGAAGAACGATTCTAGGACAAAAGTTCAATAGAAAATGTCAGGAAAAAAGTCCAAACATTATTGAACTTTAGAATCAATTTATATTGACAATGTTCCAGCCAGTTAATCAGAAAGTACTTAGTGAGTATTTATTAAATACATGGATCTTGCTTTTAGGATAACAGTATGTGTTTGTTAAGCTTCAGCATTTCAGTAACAATTCATGAATCTACACAGACTAGCAATTCCTGAAATAATTCGGTGTTGAAAGCTATCCAGAGAGAGATCAACTTTTTATAACAGAATAAAACACTGAATCATTCCTTTTAATCATTTGTGCCACATGCAATTTATACTGCCTCTAGTATTATCCTTATTTGAAATTTTATTAGGTGGTTTGATTCTTATAAATGAATTAAACAGGCTAAATGATAGTTGATGTTTGAAAAATAGATTAAAGATAGCCAATATTTATTGCTATTTTTATTTTCCCTTTGTAAAGGGATATTTGTATGCTTATTAGCCATTCAGGTTTCTCCTTCAATGAATTTCATAATAACAATCTACTTTCATTTTGCTATTGTATTTTCTGTCCATACATGTAATTGCATTTCCATTATTTTGCAAAAATACCCTGTATATTCTAGTATTAATTCATGTTTTGTCAAATAACTTTTCTCAGCTTATCACTATTACTATTATCTACCACAATTATAATTGAACAAGCATCAGTTAGTATTCATGTCTTTCTACATCTCTTTTACACAAAATTGTATAAGCCTGGCTATGAGCAAACAATTAACAAAGGCACTTTGCACACACGTAGAAATATTTCAAATAGTCAGGAGATAATTCTCTCAAGAAGAGAATGGGTCACTTTGTTCCATAACTAAGACTATATGTAGATTAAGTAAAGAAACAGAATCAATGAAGATAATTTTAAAAATGTGAATGGTACAGTAAGTAGAGATAAATGTATAATTTGACTTAATTTGACATTGCAATTTAGAATTCTTTTGAAATGCTGTTCAAAAGTTAATGCTGTCAATTTTTCATTTGTGTTTTAGTTACAATTTCTGCAAAAGTGTAATTATTTTATGTGTTTCCTTGAATTACGGAAAAACCAGTAAGAAGAACGATTCTAGGACAAAAGTTCAATAGAAAATGTCAGGAAAAAAGTCCAAACATTATTGAACTTTAGAATCAATTTATATTGACAATGTTCCAGCCAGTTAATCAGAAAGTACTTAGTGAGTATTTATTAAATACATGGATCTTGCTTTTAGGATAACAGTATGTGTTTGTTAAGCTTCAGCATTTCAGTAACAATTCATGAATCTACACAGACTAGCAATTCCTGAAATAATTCGGTGTTGAAAGCTATCCAGAGAGAGATCAACTTTTTATAACAGAATAAAACACTGAATCATTCCTTTTAATCATTTGTGCCACATGCAATTTATACTGCCTCTAGTATTATCCTTATTTGAAATTTTATTAGGTGGTTTGATTCTTATAAATGAATTAAACAGGCTAAATGATAGTTGATGTTTGAAAAATAGTATTAATGATAGCCACTATGCTAACATAGACAAAATTTTACATATATAGTATACAGTCAACATTATTATTTCAAATTTTATTGAATGTTTTCTTAATAGTTTTATTATATAGACTGGAAAAAAATATGTTATATATGTCACCTCTCTACTTTAGTACTATTTTCTTAAGTGTTAAGTGTTAGTTGCTCAGTTGTGTCCAACTCTTTGTGACCCCATGGATGATAGCCCACACAGTCCATGTAACTCTCCTGGCAGGAATACGGGGGTGGGTAGCCATTTCCTTCTCCAGGAGATCCTCTGGACCCAGGGATCAAATTCATATTTCCTGTGTTGCAGGTAGATTCTTTACCTTCTGAGCCAGCAGAGAAGTCCCATTATTGTTTTGCTTATCAGTAAATTCAGATTAAAGAATTCAGAGTCTAGAAAGGTAAACCTCAAAATCTGATTAGTGACGTGAAGCCAACAACAATTCACTGAAATATACATTTTAACACATTTTTTTCTGGAGAGTATTTAAAGTGATTTCTATTGAAAGAATATACATATAACAAAAGAATAAACGCTAAATTCATTGTAGCTTCGAATTGTTGCAAAATGTCTACCATTCATGAATAGATAATGTCAGTTATTTTCAGATCCTCTGTTTCAAGAAAATTAATGAATCTAGAGAATACTGGAATGTGGTTTTACAATGTTAAGAAAGAAATGGAAAGCTCACAATATCATGAACATCTTAAAACAGGGACAGGAAGATAAGAATCAACTAACTGGATGAGAAAAAATAAATAAATTAGTACTTACCGATCTCCAAGCATAATATGGACATTATCACCTCAAAGATCGAGATATATGGAATAGATCCATATACATTATCCTATCTTCACCAAACTAAAAAATAAGTATTATTATTGCATTTTAAATATGGAAGAACAAATGGAGGTATAGAAAAGTTTATTGCTAAAACAAAGTGTTTACACCTATATTTCACATAAAAGGATGATTAGCGAGATTAGAAAAACTTGAAAGAAATCACTACAATACTAATACAAAATAGAAATTCTTTAGTGAATAACTACAATATTAGCACTTGCAGGAAAAAAATAGCAAATATTTTAATAGTACTACTAGTAATAGTAATAATAGTGAAGATGTGATAGTTGTAATGGTGGTATTAGTAGTAAAAATAGTCATAATGAGTAGTACTGATTTCTTGAACGTTTATTCAAATTAAATAAAATATAGTTTTAGTTCAGTGGTAAGATTAATTTCAGTGGAGAATATTTTGACCAGTTTTACTGGAGTTTTATAAATTTAAAGTGAACACTATATCCAGATATGAGCATAAATTGTAATATTAGAGAATTCACGTGTTATTATAAACTGAAAATCTATTTCAAGGAAAAATTATGAAGAGCATTACTTCTGCTAAAGTCTAAATTAAATCATAGTTTTGTATTTTCTATACATGAATTTCTATCAGCTTTTTTAATAAAGAAGGCAATTCTGAATTTCCTTATCTCAGGATACTATGTTCAAGGAAGCAATCTATATTGAATGAGGAATGTATTGCCTTGTAGTTCCCATTTAAAAAAAATAGATATTATTTTTTCTATAGTGGTATTTAATTTAGAATTTCAAATTCTGTATTCCTAATATAAGATATTATTTTGTGTACATTTTATCAGTCAAAATTTTGTTTTGTTTCTTTTTACCTCATTTGTTGTATAGGATATAGCAAGCACCTGTAACAATTAAAGAGCCAGCAATCTACTAGCCCAATATTACAGAAGGCTTCGGAATTTACTTTGGTATTAAAATCAGCAGAGTGACTATCCTGTAAGTTTTATTTAGGGGCCGAGGCACTTTCTATATCGTGGCTGCCTGAGTCATTATTTCAGTCCTTATCTAACTTCACATGTAGATAAGGAAGAGAAAAGCAAATTGAGGAAGCGCATAGATACTTCTGACTTTCCAAGTGGTTCAGTGGTAAAGAATCTGCCTAACAATGCACGAGACACAGGAGACTTGAGTTCAATCCATGGGTCACAAAGATCCCCTAGAGAAGGAAATGACAACCTGCTCCGGTATTTTTGCCTGGAAAATCCCACAGACAGAGGAGCCTGGCAGGCTGCAGTCTATTGGGTCGCAATGAATCAAAAACAACTTAGTGACTGAGCATGCAATTACATGGCCATACCTAAGACTTAGTATTAAGAAGTGAAAGAAATTTTGAGTCCCTCTCTTGGTTTCCTAAACAATAAAAATCTTCACTAATTGGTGAACTTTTGGTCCACTTGCTTTTGATGAGTTTAATATGCAGTCAACTATATTCAAGTTTCTTTGCATTCCCTTCTTACAATCCAGGACAGAGAGCAAACTCTAGCTCACATTTTAAATATAATGTTGACTTGGCTTTTTTTTTTTTTTTTTTTTAAAGATTTATTTATTTATTTATTTTTGGGTGGGGGTCGGGTTGGGGAGGGAGGGGAGCAGGCGGGCCACTTCTATTGGTCTTTCATTTCTCTATTTTCATCCGTCTTTGTTCTTTGGCTCCTGTGGGTCTCCCATCGCGGGGGCGTCTGTCCTTGCAGAGCGCCGGCTCTGGGCGCATGCGCTCCAGAGCTCCGGCTCAGTGATTGGACACATCAGTCCCACCGCTCCGCGGCACGTGGGATCTTCCAAGGCCAGGGATTGAGCCGGCGCCCCTTGCACTGCAAGGTGGTGTCCTTATCCACTGGACCACCAGGGTAAGCCCCTGATTTGGCTTTCTGAGGCTTATTGAGTTGAGGTTTTTTTTATAACCTTTGAATATAGCTTCATATGTTTTGATATGTTTGTCTCTGCCATTATTTCTAAGTAGCTTCAGTGATAAGCACCTGTAACAATTAAAGAGCCAGCAATCTACTAGCCCAATATTACAGAAGGCTTGAATTTACTTTGGTATTAAAATCAGCAGAGTGACTATCCTGTAAGTTTTATTTAGGGGCCGAGGCACTTTCTATATCGTGGCTGCCTGAGTCATTATTTCAGTCCTTATCTAACTTCACATGTAGATAAGGAAGAGAAAAGCAAATTGAGGAAGCGCATAGATACTTCTGACTTTCCAAGTGGTTCAGTGGTAAAGAATCTGCCTAACAATGCACGAGACACAGGAGACTTGAGTTCAATCCATGGGTCACAAAGATCCCCTAGAGAAGGAAATGACAACCTGCTCCGGTATTTTTGCCTGGAAAATCCCACAGACAGAGGAGCCTGGCAGGCTGCAGTCTATTGGGTCGCAATGAATCAAAAACAACTTAGTGACTGAGCATGCAATTACATGGCCATACCTAAGACTTAGTATTAAGAAGTGAAAGAAATTTTGAGTCCCTCTCTTGGTTTCCTAAACAATAAAAAATCTTCACTAATTGGTGAACTTTTGGTCCACTTGCTTTTGATGAGTTTAATATGCAGTCAACTATATTCAAGTTTCTTTGCATTCCCTTCTTACAATCCAGGACAGAGAGCAAACTCTAGCTCACATTTTAAATATAATGTTGACTTGGCTTTTTTTTTTTTTTTTTTTTAAAGATTTATTTATTTATTTATTTTTGGGTGGGGGTCGGGTTGGGGAGGGAGGGGAGCAGGCGGGCCACTTCTATTGGTCTTTCATTTCTCTATTTTCATCCGTCTTTGTTCTTTGGCTCCTGTGGGTCTCCCATCGCGGGGGCGTCTGTCCTTGCAGAGCGCCGGCTCTGGGCGCATGCGCTCCAGAGCTCCGGCTCAGTGATTGGACACATCAGTCCCACCGCTCCGCGGCACGTGGGATCTTCCAAGGCCAGGGATTGAGCCGGCGCCCCTTGCACTGCAAGGTGGTGTCCTTATCCACTGGACCACCAGGGTAAGCCCCTGATTTGGCTTTCTGAGGCTTATTGAGTTGAGGTTTTTTTTATAACCTTTGAATATAGCTTCATATGTTTTGATATGTTTGTCTCTGCCATTATTTCTAAGTAGCCTCCAACTGCAGATTTGAGCTTCTCTTTGATCTGAGTAATTCCACTTGTGACCCTCTCTATATATCAGTATCTATATACCTGTACCTGTATTGATCCCCATGCAATACAATACAATGTGTGTATATACATACACACACATTATAATTTGCTGTTTGGTTTAAAATTGGTCTAAATTTCTTGTTATAGTGTTCTCTTCAATCATGCTTTCAGAAACTATTGGGCGTTTTTCTAAAAATGTGTTTCTGTTTCAATTTCATATGAAAGAATTTCTCCTCTTTCTATAGGTAGCCCTTGTGTTATATACCTAGTACTTTTACCTGTTTGCTTATCTTTCTTTGTTTTGTATCCTTATCTTGTTTATTACATCATCTAATGTATCGTGCTGTTCTATGACACATTCTATGGAGCTTCCCAGGTGGTGCTCTTGGTAAAGATCTTGCCTGCCAATCCAGGACACATAAAATATGTGGTTTTAATCCCTGGGTTGGGAAGATCCCCTGGAGAAGGGAATGGGAAGCACTCCAATATTCTTGCCTAGAGACGGAAGACCCTGGCGAGCTACACAGTCCATAGGGTCACAAAGAGTCAGACATTATATAGGTCAAGAAAGGAAAAGCGGGAATGGTTGCTTTCTGGTTATACTTCATTAATTCAAGGATGAGAATGAATGAGACACAAAGGCACCATGAACAGGGAGCTTTACTTTGGCTCTAAAAATCTTCCCTGGATATGATGCGACAGCCTGAATTTGTCATATGCAACATGATATTTATTTTTTGATAGATACAGTCGTCTATATCTAATGAACATGGGGTGATTCTGCTTATTATGAGCTCCAATATCTGATATATGCTCCAAGGTGTCGGAGAGACCCAGATTTGTCATTTTCTTCTATTCATAAAGAATACTGTCACACTGAACTTTCATCCCTCCAAGGCAGTTAATGAGTTTCAATTAGAATTCAGCCCACATTCCCAGTAAGAATATTTTCCACACAAATAGAGACTCGTAGATTGTGTAGGTATATTTGTCATTCTGGTCACATCTATATTCTCTTTCATAGGAATTTCCTCAAGTAGGTAGAATATGGATATCATCTTTTCCATCAGTTCTTAGAAATAATACTATTTTCCCCAGAACTTAAAGAGAATAAAAATGACTCCAAAGATGGCCCTTTTCAAAGGTGTACCATAAAAATGGCCCTTACTCCCAAAGGGAAATTTGTTTCATCATTATGTCTTCTCTGTGTCTGGTAAAGATATTGCACTAAGGGAAATATATTAGATGCACTGTATAGCCCTGTCACTATGCCAGGGAGAAACTGTAACTTCTCTAAAATTTCATCCCAGTACCTAATAACTTCTTTCAGTTTTCCAAATAGTGTATCTGCTGTAAAACTACAGAGTCTACTCTTTTCAATAAGCATCAAAGTGATATGCAGTCCAAATTTTATGACCCACATCTGTTCTGCTGGCCGTTAACACTTTCCCTACAGATTAGGATTGTTTTGTGAGCTCTGCCAGAATAGGACTTATTTCTCTGCCATACTGTTGCCTCCTGAGATAGAAAATTATTTTCAAAAATCCTTTATGCTTCACATTTCTTTCATGCTTTTTCCTTTCATAATGGTTCCTCAAATTTTCTAGAATGTGAAATATACCTTTCATTAATTCACGATGATTTTATCCCTTTTCCACTTTCCAAGTTTGGGTAGTAACTCAAAGAGGAATTTAAGGGGTATAATATTATAAGGACTTTTATTTCACTTTATTGCAACTGTTCTTGGATTAAATAAGTAAACTCACCTATGAATGGACTATTTAGTAATTTTGTATCCTTTCTCTTAAGTTTTTAAAAACAAACTGAAGTATTTCAAAAATTTCTTAAACCTCACAGATTTAACAAAAGTAATTTAACATGATAGCATGATACTTTAACAAAGAATTACTGTGAGGGCATGTGATTTGCCTTTTTTCAACCCACATAACTGAGCCTAGTGCAGAGCAGATGTTGTCATTAAATATTTGTAGAATAAATGGCATAAACATACCAGAATATTGACTTAACTAAATACAGCTAACAGCAATGAGATCTTACTGGGTGCTTTTCTCCAAAATATATTTTAATGTAACTATCAAGTCATTATGAATCTCAGTCTCTTTTGCAATTAGCTTTCAACATGTAAAAATAAAAATGTATTTGTGTTGGTACAAATTATGCAACTTTCAATGCTGTATTGTGTCTGAATAACTGGGGCTGATTTTAAGCTTAAAGTTTCACAGAAAGTCACTATGTTTTCTTCCTGACAAGGTGAGGATATAAAATAGTTTAGTCTAAATCACTGTCTCATTTCTCTTTGCATATTTCAAGATCATACCAGAGAGTCATATGTTTTCCCCAAAGGAAATTTGTTTCATCATTATGTCTTCTCTGTGTCTGGTAAAGATATTGCACTAAGGGAAATATATTAGATGCACTGTATAGCCCTGTCACTATGCCAGGGAGAAACTGTAACTTCTCTAAAATTTCATCCCAGTACCTAATAACTTCTTTCAGTTTTCCAAATAGTGTATCTGCTGTAAAACTACAGAGTCTACTCTTTTCAATAAGCATCAAAGTGATATGCAGTCCAAATTTTATGACCCACATCTGTTCTGCTGGCCGTTAACACTTTCCCTACAGATTAGGATTGTTTTGTGAGCTCTGCCAGAATAGGACTTATTTCTCTGCCATACTGTTGCCTCCTGAGATAGAAAATTATTTTCAAAAATCCTTTATGCTTCACATTTCTTTCATGCTTTTTCCTTTCATAATGGTTCCTCAAATTTTCTAGAATGTGAAATATACCTTTCATTAATTCACGATGATTTTATCCCTTTTCCACTTTCCAAGTTTGGGTAGTAACTCAAAGAGGAATTTAAGGGGTATAATATTATAAGGACTTTTATTTCACTTTATTGCAACTGTTCTTGGATTAAATAAGTAAACTCACCTATGAATGGACTATTTAGTAATTTTGTATCCTTTCTCTTAAGTTTTTAAAAACAAACTGAAGTATTTCAAAAATTTCTTAAACCTCACAGATTTAACAAAAGTAATTTAACATGATAGCATGATACTTTAACAAAGAATTACTGTGAGGGCATGTGATTTGCCTTTTTTCAACCCACATAACTGAGCCTAGTGCAGAGCAGATGTTGTCATTAAATATTTGTAGAATAAATGGCATAAACATACCAGAATATTGACTTAACTAAATACAGCTAACAGCAATGAGATCTTACTGGGTGCTTTTCTCCAAAATATATTTTAATGTAACTATCAAGTCATTATGAATCTCAGTCTCTTTTTGCAATTAGCTTTCAACATGTAAAAATAAAAATGTATTTGTGTTGGTACAAATTATGCAACTTTCAATGCTGTATTGTGTCTGAATAACTGGGGCTGATTTTAAGCTTAAAGTTTCACAGAAAGTCACTATGTTTTCTTCCTGACAAGGTGAGGATATAAAATAGTTTAGTCTAAATCACTGTCTCATTTCTCTTTGCATATTTCAAGATCATACCAGGGTATTTTTGCCATTACTTCAAGTACTTTAAAATATCAGTCCTGAAAAATCAGGGTTTTCTCATTATTAATTGTTACCAAAATTCATTCAAACAGAATAATGTTTAGAGAATGCTAAAGACAATATATACTTTGGAATATGTGTTGTGCTATGCTTAGTCACTCAGTTATGTATGACTCTTTGCCATCCCATGGACTGCAATCCCCTCTGTCCATGGGGATTCTCCAGGGAAAAATATTGGAATGGGTTGCCATGCCCCCCTCCATGGCATCTTCTCAGCACAGAGATCAAACCCAGGTCTCCCACATTGCATTGCAGGCAGATTCTTTACTTTCTGAGCCAGCAGGGAAACCCAAGAATACTGGAGTGAGTGGTCTATCCCTTCTGCAGGGGATCTTCCTGATCCAGGAATTAAACTGGAGTTTCAGCATTGCGGGTAGATTCTTTACGAGCTCAGCTACCAGGGAAGCCCTACTTTGGGGTATACACTATTCTTTACCTGATGTGAAGAGGTAAAAAGACCCTGATGTTGGGAAAGATTGAAGGCAAAGGAGAAGGGGTGGCAGAGAATTAGATGATTAAATAGCATGACTGACTCAATCGACATGGCCAAAATTTGCGAGAAGGGGGGCAGAATTTAACAAAGAATTACTGTGAGGGCATGTGATTTGCCTTTTTTCAACCCACATAACTGAGCCTAGTGCAGAGCAGATGTTGTCATTAAATATTTGTAGAATAAATGGCATAAACATACCAGAATATTGACTTAACTAAATACAGCTAACAGCAATGAGATCTTACTGGGTGCTTTTCTCCAAAATATATTTTAATGTAACTATCAAGTCATTATGAATCTCAGTCTCTTTTGCAATTAGCTTTCAACATGTAAAAATAAAAATGTATTTGTGTTGGTACAAATTATGCAACTTTCAATGCTGTATTGTGTCTGAATAACTGGGGCTGATTTTAAGCTTAAAGTTTCACAGAAAGTCACTATGTTTTCTTCCTGACAAGGTGAGGATATAAAATAGTTTAGTCTAAATCACTGTCTCATTTCTCTTTGCATATTTCAAGATCATACCAGGGTATTTTTGCCATTACTTCAAGTACTTTAAAATATCAGTCCTGAAAAATCAGGGTTTTCTCATTATTAATTGTTACCAAAATTCATTCAAACAGAATAATGTTTAGAGAATGCTAAAGACAATATATACTTTGGAATATGTGTTGTGCTATGCTTAGTCACTCAGTTATGTATGACTCTTTGCCATCCCATGGACTGCAATCCCCTCTGTCCATGGGGATTCTCCAGGGAAAAATACTGGAATGGGTTGCCATGCCCCCCTCCATGGCATCTTCTCAGCACAGAGATCAAACCCAGGTCTCCCACATTGCATTGCAGGCAGATTCTTTACTTTCTGAGCCAGCAGGGAAACCCAAGAATACTGGAGTGAGTGGTCTATCCCTTCTGCAGGGGATCTTCCTGATCCAGGAATTAAACTGGAGTTTCAGCATTGCGGGTAGATTCTTTACGAGCTCAGCTACCAGGGAAGCCCTACTTTGGGGTATACACTATTCTTTACCTGATGTGAAGAGGTAAAAAGACCCTGATGTTGGGAAAGATTGAAGGCAAAGGAGAAGGGGTGGCAGAGAATTAGATGATTAAATAGCATGACTGACTCAATCGACATGAATCTAAGCAAACTCTGGAAAATTATGAAAAACAGAGAAGCCTGGCTTCTTGCAGTACATGGGGTTGCAGTCAGACACAATTTAGGGACTGAACAACTAAATACATTATTGTGTGAGAGATACAAATGGAAGTCTTTTCATTATTGAATTATCTGTGTTGTACTCAAGATTGATATAGTGAGTGATTTTTTCAGTAATTGGACACAAATAACTGTTTTACTGCTACAGTTATGATGAAATCATTTCAAAATAAGAGCACTATCATTTAGCATATATTTACACACAAACATGCACACACACACACACACTCTGAAACTAAACTTTCAACTATTTTTGCTTATTCCCATTTATTGTTGTTTATTCCACTTTTATACTCTTATAGCATCTCCTGGAAGATTAATTGGAAGCTTAATGGAACCAATCTTACTAGATCAGCTTGCAGTATTTATATTTCTGTAGTGTAATGTTTACTTTCTTAATTTATGTAATTAACTTAGATGAAATGCTTGCATACTACTTTAGAGATGTTATGAATTAATTACTTATTTAATTAGTTATAACTCAGATCAGATGAAAAGTGCCATAAAATTTTTAAACACTTCGATTATAGCAACTTCTTGCATAGCTGTAACTATAAAAAAGGTATGAGAAAATATGAAATTGTCACATAAAATACATAAAAAATAGAGCACAATAATGGTAGTGACAAAAGCATATTCAGGGCTTCCCCTGGTGGTCCAGTGGGTAAGGATACCGCCTTGCAGTGCAGGGGGCGCCGGTTCGAGCCCTGGCCTGGGAAGATCCCACGTGCCGTGGAGCGGCTGGACTGATGTGTCCAATTACCGAGCCAGAGCTCTTGGAGCGCATGCACCCAGAGCCAGCGCTCTGCAACGACAGACGCCACTGTGATGGGAGGCCCACAGGAGCCCAAGAACAGTTTTACTTCTCAAAGCTGCCAAAAGAGAAATGGCAGGAAAAAGTGATTGTGTTGGGCTTCCCAGTAGCTCAAGGAGTCCCACAGGTTTGAATCCGTTGAGGCAAAAAACCTGATGTGAAGAGGTAAAAAGACCCTGATGTTGGGAAAGATTGAAGGCAAAGGAGAAGGGGTGGCAGAGAATTAGATGATTAAATAGCATGACTGACTCAATCGACATGAATCTAAGCAAACTCTGGAAAATTATGAAAAACAGAGAAGCCTGGCTTCTTGCAGTACATGGGGTTGCAGTCAGACACAATTTAGGGACTGAACAACTAAATACATTATTGTGTGAGAGATACAAATGGAAGTCTTTTCATTATTGAATTATCTGTGTTGTACTCAAGATTGATATAGTGAGTGATTTTTTCAGTAATTGGACACAAATAACTGTTTTACTGCTACAGTTATGATGAAATCATTTCAAAATAAGAGCACTATCATTTAGCATATATTTACACACAAACATGCACACACACACACACACTCTGAAACTAAACTTTCAACTATTTTTGCTTATTCCCATTTATTGTTGTTTATTCCACTTTTATACTCTTATAGCATCTCCTGGAAGATTAATTGGAAGCTTAATGGAACCAATCTTACTAGATCAGCTTGCAGTATTTATATTTCTGTAGTGTAATGTTTACTTTCTTAATTTATGTAATTAACTTAGATGAAATGCTTGCATACTACTTTAGAGATGTTATGAATTAATTACTTATTTAATTAGTTATAACTCAGATCAGATGAAAAGTGCCATAAAATTTTTAAACACTTCGATTATAGCAACTTCTTGCATAGCTGTAACTATAAAAAAGGTATGAGAAAATATGAAATTGTCACATAAAATACATAAAAAATAGAGCACAATAATGGTAGTGACAAAAGCATATTCAGGGCTTCCCCTGGTGGTCCAGTGGGTAAGGATACCGCCTTGCAGTGCAGGGGGCGCCGGTTCGAGCCCTGGCCTGGGAAGATCCCACGTGCCGTGGAGCGGCTGGACTGATGTGTCCAATTACCGAGCCAGAGCTCTTGGAGCGCATGCACCCAGAGCCAGCGCTCTGCAACGACAGACGCCACTGTGATGGGAGGCCCACAGGAGCCCAAGAACAGTTTTACTTCTCAAAGCTGCCAAAAGAGAAATGGCAGGAAAAAGTGATTGTGTTGGGCTTCCCCAGTAGCTCAGTGGTAAGGAGTTCACCTGTCAATGCAGGAGACACAGGTTTGATCCCTGATCCAGAAAGATCCCACATGCTGCAGAGTAACTAAGTCCGTGAGCCACAGCTACTGAGCCTGTGCTCTAGAGCCTCGGAGCTGAAACTACTGAGCCCATGTGCCACAACTACTGAAGCCCGTGTACCCTAGAGACTGAGTTCCACAAGAGAAGTCACTGCAACAAGAACCCTGCTCACCTCAACTAGAGTAGCCCCCATTCCCTGCAACTAGAGAAGAACCTGTAGCAGCAGTGAAAACCCAGCCAATAATAGCCAAAAATAAATAAATTAATTAATTTTTAAAAAGTGATTGTGTTTCTATAGTGCCTGATTAAATACCTGTTTTTCTTTATTTTTAAATGAAAAGAAGATTAAAATGTGTATTTTGACTAATAAAAAGCATCCATTTAAAATATAAATGAATTTAATTTACTCTTCATGATTTGTAACTTATAAATTTGAGTTTCCAAATTATTACAGCAATTATATTGCCTTTTGGGAAATATGATATTGATTTTTCTAATAGCAATGAACAATGACATGGTACTCAGCATTTTAAATTATAATGCCAATGGCAGTTTGGATATTGTAGCCATTTTGCCAAATTTTTAATTATTTCTGAGCAATTTCAATAAAATCCACCAAAACGAATTAAAAATAAGGTTTTCATGTTATAGCAACTTCTTGCATAGCTGTAACTATAAAAAAGGTATGAGAAAATATGAAATTGTCACATAAAATACATAAAAAATAGAGCACAATAATGGTAGTGACAAAAGCATATTCAGGGCTTCCCCTGGTGGTCCAGTGGGTAAGGATACCGCCTTGCAGTGCAGGGGGCGCCGGTTCGAGCCCTGGCCTGGGAAGATCCCACGTGCCGTGGAGCGGCTGGACTGATGTGTCCAATTACCGAGCCAGAGCTCTTGGAGCGCATGCACCCAGAGCCAGCGCTCTGCAACGACAGACGCCACTGTGATGGGAGGCCCACAGGAGCCCAAGAACAGTTTTACTTCTCAAAGCTGCCAAAAGAGAAATGGCAGGAAAAAGTGATTGTGTTGGGCTTCCCCAGTAGCTCAGTGGTAAGGAGTTCACCTGTCAATGCAGGAGACACAGGTTTGATCCCTGATCCAGAAAGATCCCACATGCTGCAGAGTAACTAAGTCCGTGAGCCACAGCTACTGAGCCTGTGCTCTAGAGCCTCGGAGCTGAAACTACTGAGCCCATGTGCCACAACTACTGAAGCCCGTGTACCCTAGAGACTGAGTTCCACAAGAGAAGTCACTGCAACAAGAACCCTGCTCACCTCAACTAGAGTAGCCCCCATTCCCTGCAACTAGAGAAGAACCTGTAGCAGCAGTGAAAACCCAGCCAATAATAGCCAAAAATAAATTAATTAATTAATTTTTAAAAAGTGATTGTATTTCTATAGTGCCTGATTAAATACCTGTTTTTCTTTATTTTTAAACGAAAAGAAGATTAAAATGTGTATTTTGACTAATAAAAAGCATCCATTTAAAATATAAATGAATTTAATTTACTCTTCATGATTTGTAACTTATAAATTTGAGTTTCCAAATTATTACAGCAATTATATTGCCTTTTGGGAAATATGATATTGATTTTTCTAATAGCAATGAACAATGACATGGTACTCAGCATTTTAAATTATAATGCCAATGGCAGTTTGGATATTGTAGCCATTTTGCCAAATTTTTAATTATTTCTGAGCAATTTCAATAAAATCCACCAAAAACGAATTAAAAAATAAGGTTTTCATGTTAGTGTCTTACATACCTCAATGCATTATTCATTTGTTTTTGAACATGAAGTTTATAATCACAATTGTAAAATATTGTTAAAATTCATAATTCTTATAACCCTGGAGGGAAAATTCTGTTCCAGAGATATGTGTGGCTTCATTAAATGGGTTCAGTTGTTTATAGATACATAGTAGGTTAAAACATGACCTGCTTTTAACAAATTGTTTCTTGTTACAAACATATAGTCTATTGTCTCTATTGCCTCTTTTATGCTTTTTTCTGTAAAGAAAACAACTGGGTGTTTTTCTAACCCACTTCCTCTTCCTCTTCACTACAATAATTCCATTTCATAGAAAAAAGAAATCTCTCCTTCCACAGGGTTGCTGTATACCAGGAAATTTTACTCTGATAAAAGACTGAACTTTCCATTTGGGTAGCTATAGTTTGCCTTCTGCTTGCAGTTTGTAATATTTAGGTAAAAAATCACAGGAAAGTCAGAATCGCACTAGATAGCTGTTCATCTCTCTCCCTACTAGGAACATTATGGTAGATTAATCTTCACAGATTCCTATAGTCAAGACACTTTGATTGCCATTCCATCCATTGATACCCCCCATTAGGGTAATTAAGTCTGCCTTATATCTGATAGATAAGCAGGACCGCATGATCATTAGGACAACCAAAACAGAAGAGGAAAAGCCAGTACGAAAACATATTTATTAGGTTGACTTCCACCCTAGGTAACTGGGATGTGTTCCACAGGGACCTTCTGATGAGCCAAATATAATGAAATCTCATAAGACAGTATAAAAAAATACATTTGGGGACTTCTCTGGTGGTCCAATGGATAAAGAATCTGCCTTGCAGTGCAAGGGGCGCCAGTTTAATCCCTTGCTCAGGAAGATCCCATGTGCCCTGGAGCAGCTGGACCGGTGTGTCCAATTACAAGGCAGTGCTCTGGAGCACATGCGCCCACAGACAGTACTCTGCAGCTAGAGAGGCCACTGTGATGGGAGGCCCACACAGGTCAAAGAATAAAGATGGGTGAGAAAATAAATAAATTAAAAAAACCATAAAAGAGGTCAAAACTTAATATCTATCTATCTATACATAATGTATATACATTATGGCTTTCTTTCTTTATGCCCCCAAGATAAATTAACTGTTCAAATACTCCCTGATGTTGTCTACAGGATTTCCTGTATTTCTATGGGATAGCTCAGCTGGTGAAAATTTTCACCTACAATGCAGGAGACACCAATTTGATTCCTGGGTCAGGAATTTCCCCTGGAAAAGGGATAGGCTACCCACTCCGGTGTTCTTGGGCTTCTCTGGTGGCTCAGACTAAAGAATCCTCCTGCAATGTGGGATACCTGGGTTCAATCCCTGGGTTGGAAACATCCCCTGGAGAAAGGAAAGACTACCCACTCCAGTGTTCTTGCCTGGAGAATTCCATGACTCCTCCATGGGTCTCAAAGAGTCCGACATGACTGAATGACTTCACTTCCACTTTAGTAAGAAGACTCCACTGTGGTCATAGGAAATGGTTTTATGATTGTTGCTCTAACTAACCCCATAGAGTCTTGAATTTCAAGTGCTAATGAAACTAACATTCCACCTTGGACCACAAAGAGGTTTTAGTCTCTCAGCCAGTTTTGTTAATTAATGGAACCAGATACAAGGCATAGTGCAAATTTTTAGTAGTGAATAAAGTGAGACAATGATAGAGTCTCAGAATTCTCAGTAAATAATTTACCTTTATTTTTCTCATCCCAAAATCACATTATTCAGTCTCACAGTGTATGTGTGCATGCTCAATTGCTTCAGTCATGTCAGAGTCTTTGCAGCCCCATGGACTGTAGCCCACCAGGCTCCTCCATCCATGGGATTCTCCAGGCAAG
This sequence comes from Tragulus kanchil, assembly GCA_022376925.1. Classification (NCBI taxonomy): domain Eukaryota; kingdom Metazoa; phylum Chordata; class Mammalia; order Artiodactyla; family Tragulidae; genus Tragulus; species Tragulus kanchil. The sequence continues at coordinate 233,784,912 of JAIOJX010000004.1, read as the reverse complement.
AATACTGGAGTGGGTCGCCATGCCCTCCTCCAGAGAATCTCACAGTACCTCTTAATTATCCATTAAATACAGATATCTCTAAATGACTATTCTCAGCCTTCTCTCTTTCATTTATATTATATTTGGGGGTCAATTCATTAACTCCCTTGTCTTTAACTATCTTCGCAATTTGGCAGATACATGCTAAATTTATATCTCACCCTTCCATTAAATACTGATATCCAGAAAACTTTACTTAAATGTCATTTATTCTCCAAATCTTTGAGATTTCTACTATGGGCATTCCTGATATTTTTCTGGTTATATTATTTTCTCCATAAAACAGCAGTGTTGGCAAACACCAAAAGGGTGAATTCTGTGAGGTTATCTACAACCTCCTAGAGTGGACTCAAAGAGATTTATAATGTCTGGTTATCCCCAAGTACCCTCATAAATCTCAGTAGCTTTCTTTGTGAGGAAACATCACAATATTTCCTTAGGGTGGATAACAGATTTTGTAACTTCAACCAATGTCTTTAAACCTGTGATAAAGGAAGTAGAAGAAGGAAGTGGAGTGAGAAGCAGAGAAATTGAAAAGTAGACTTTTAAGGTCAGAAAGATAGGGGTTCAAACCTGAGCTCTGTCGAATAACAGCTCTTTTGCCTTGGGTACCTAAGAGAACTATAACAAAATTATTTCTAAATTTCTAATATGCCAAAAATAAAATTAATAGGAATTGCTATGAAAATTATAGATAATAGATTTGAAGAATTTAACACAGACTGAAAAAATCATAAACGCAGGGAAGGAGGAGGCACAGTAAGAAGTATTAGCAAAATTTTTTAAAAGACCATGAGAAAACTGAACTCATAAAGAGAGTTAAAGACATAATTCAACAGAGTCCCCCACCTCAGTAAAAGTCTTGGAGAAAAATGGGTAGACATAGAGCAGATAAGGAAAATCTAACTCAGGAATTTAGCAACCCACAGGCATGTTTGCTTTTGGACTACTAAAATTCCTGTTGTATTTTAAATGGTGACAAAATAATTATTTCATTTTCTCTTGAAATTCAGCTTTGAGTTTCCTGAGATAGTTTCCATGTCTGTTACTTCCCTGGGCATTTTTTGGATCTATTATCTGAACTAATTATGGATGCATTTCTGTTTCTCCAAGTGCGATAGATAGATTTTAATAGAACCAGGGTACTAAGACTAGTCTAGATTTCTTAGTTTATTGATGAGCCATTGTTTTTACCCCTGGATGCCACCAAAATGAAACCTGAAACCTGGTTTCTGTTGTAGTTGAGTGTTCTTTCTGCTCTATCTTCTTGCTTCGTTTATATTTTCTCAAAGCCCAGACCTCTAGACTTAAGTTAAAAACTTCATTGTTCTTGTGGCTTTCAAGCTCTACTGCTCATTGTTTTCGTTTTGAGTTCCTTTTTCACCTTCATAACATTTTTCTATAATATTTTTCCATCTTATCTAAAAAGTTCCCATTCTCAAATGTAAATATTAGTGTGAAAATAAAAAAAGCCTGTAAATCTCCTCTAGCTGAAATAACAACTTCCTTTTGAGTACTTGTGATTAGTAATCAATTTAGCAAAGAAAATATCGCGCAATACCTGGGGTTTGTGACAATATTACCTCTACATCAGTATTGCCTAAGTCAGTCTGAGTGATGATAATCCGTAAGAGATCTTTCTTGAAATTTCTTCTTAAAATGCTTAGGAATTTATTTTTCCATGCTTCTCAATTTAAATTAAAAAGTTTTTAATTAGTTTACTGAATAATCCTTAAATAAGTATGTAAATAACTTGGCTAGCAGCTAACCAAGGTTATATATTTATCACACTTTGATAATTGTCATCAATTTCATTGGAGGACAAGATCTCACTATTATTACAATGGTTTTGATCTTATTTCCAACCTCATCCTTCTCGTTCTAGTTTTTAAAAACTGAATCTGAGAAGCACAGTAAAAACGAGGGAAGGAGGAGGCACAGTAAGAAGTATTAGCAAAATTTTTTAAAAGACCATGAGAAAACTGAACTCATAAAGAGAGTTAAAGACATAATTCAACAGAGTCCCCCACCTCAGTAAAAGTCTTGGAGAAAAATGGGTAGACATAGAGCAGATAAGGAAAATCTAACTCAGGAATTTAGCAACCCACAGGCATGTTTGCTTTTGGACTACTAAAATTCCTGTTGTATTTTAAATGGTGACAAAATAATTATTTCATTTTCTCTTGAAATTCAGCTTTGAGTTTCCTGAGATAGTTTCCATGTCTGTTACTTCCCTGGGCATTTTTTGGATCTATTATCTGAACTAATTATGGATGCATTTCTGTTTCTCCAAGTGCGATAGATAGATTTTAATAGAACCAGGGTACTAAGACTAGTCTAGATTTCTTAGTTTATTGATGAGCCATTGTTTTTACCCCTGGATGCCACCAAAATGAAACCTGAAACCTGGTTTCTGTTGTAGTTGAGTGTTCTTTCTGCTCTATCTTCTTGCTTCGTTTATATTTTCTCAAAGCCCAGACCTCTAGACTTAAGTTAAAAACTTCATTGTTCTTGTGGCTTTCAAGCTCTACTGCTCATTGTTTTCGTTTTGAGTTCCTTTTTTCACCTTCATAACATTTTTCTATAATATTTTTCCATCTTATCTAAAAAGTTCCCATTCTCAAATGTAAATATTAGTGTGAAAATAAAAAAAGCCTGTAAATCTCCTCTAGCTGAAATAACAACTTCCTTTTGAGTACTTGTGATTAGTAATCAATTTAGCAAAGAAAATATCGCGCAATACCTGGGGTTTGTGACAATATTACCTCTACATCAGTATTGCCTAAGTCAGTCTGAGTGATGATAATCCGTAAGAGATCTTTCTTGAAATTTCTTCTTAAAATGCTTAGGAATTTATTTTTCCATGCTTCTCAATTTAAATTAAAAAGTTTTTAATTAGTTTACTGAATAATCCTTAAATAAGTATGTAAATAACTTGGCTAGCAGCTAACCAAGGTTATATATTTATCACACTTTGATAATTGTCATCAATTTCATTGGAGGACAAGATCTCACTATTATTACAATGGTTTTGATCTTATTTCCAACCTCATCCTTCTCGTTCTACTCCGTATACTTCTGGATGAATGAGTATAAAGCAGAATGTAATGTGTTTCCATTGGCTCCTTATTTCCACCCCAGTGTCTCTGCAATTTCGATTCCCTTTTAGCTCATCTGATAAAGAACTCACCTGTAATGCAGGAGACCCTGGTTCAGTTCCTAGGTCAGGAAGTTCCCCTGGAGAAGGGAAAGGCTACCCACTCTAGTATTCTTGGACTTCCTTGCTGGCTCAGATGGTAAAGAATCTCCCTGTAACCCAGGGAGACCTGGGTTCCATCCCTGGGCTGGAAACATGCCCTGGAGAAGGGGAAGGCTACCCTCTGCAGTATTCTTGCCCAGAGAATTCCATGGAACATCCATGGGTCTCATCTATGTAATTCATACCCCTTCATAATAATTTCTATCTTTACCTTTCTCTTTATTTCTCATCATATGATGTTCCATAGTAAATGCTTTGTTTCAAAAAGATTCTTCTCTGTATCATCACTCAAACATGCCACGTTCATTCCTTTGTCACACTATTAAGTGTTTCCTCCTGTTTGGGGTGGCTCATCTAGTCCATGAATTATTTAATGGTGACTAGAGTCCCCAGTTGTATCCCTAATTGTTAGTATTTTGTTGCTTCTATCATTTGTATGACTCATTTTAAATCCTTAATTGGTCTTTATTTCATGTATGTTCATTTTCTACAAATAAATAGTATATAGCAGAAACCATGTAAAATACACTTTTGTGCATATTGTCTTCAGTGTTTAGCACAGTGAGACTCAAATCACTAGGTGGTAAATAAGTAAGTTCGGACTGACTAATCAATTTCATTCTTCCCCACAAATGTTAACAAGGACAGAGATAGCACTGTCACTGATGATCTTTCTCAAGGTGGTCAGGGTATTTTTTTAAACTCTTTCTGCACAGAAAAACAGACTCTACAAGGACAGGAAGTACACCTATAGCATTAAATGTAACAACAACAATAAAATGCTGGAAATTAGGAAGAAAGAAAGAGTAGAGATTACATAGCACCACTTAGGGAATACTGAAATGTCATCTATCCTTTCAAGGTGATAGAGATTTTAGCTAGAGAACTAAATGTTGCCATAAACCTGAAGCTTACCACACTTTTAGCTGTAATTACAAGATTTTTCATGCATGAATAATACATAGATGATATGAACTGCAGTATTCATTAATTTATTTGTATTTAGACAATATGCTTCAAAGTGTGGGTTCTACTTACCTGAATATATATATGTATACAGTATATACAGGTGCATATACATTTAGTATTCTGTACTTACAGCATTTTCTGTTAGTTATATTTTTCAAATAATTGCATTACTAAAATGACTGGTAATACCCTTTCAGCCCCAGGTGGCTCTGTTTCCCATTTAGAAGTGATTATGGAAAGATTGAAAAGATATTTTGCATTCCATTTGTGGTTGTCTTTTATTGAGCTTGGTTAATGTAACATGCTTCTGTGATTTTAGGTTTTTAAAGTAAGTGCAGTCCCCTTGGAAATGTTAGCGCAAAAGTGTGGGTGAAGAATATGTAGCCACTCTAGTTAAGCTTTCAAAAAACATCTTTAGGAAATGTTTGAAAGTGAAGCCTGGTTATAGTCTTTTCTTAAATGTGCACTTGTAACTCCCACTAATCTTAAAGGGAATTAGACACATACATACAAGAAAGGGTCTTCCCTGGTGGCTCACTGGTAAAGAGTCTGCCTGCAGTGCAGGAGACCCGGGTTCAGCCCTTGTGTTGGGAAGATCCCCTGGAGGAAGGTGTGGCAACCCACTCAGTATTCTTGCCTGTCCCTGAAGGATTACATGGGCAGAGGAGGCTGGCAGGCTACAGTCCATGGGGTCAGAGAGTCAGACTGAAGCAACTAAGCAGCAGCACCAGCAGCAGCATACATGAAAGAGTAATCTTAAATTCTTTTGGTTCAAAGATTTTCTAAAATCCCTCTTTCTAAAATAATTAAATAGAAGAGTGTTAAAAAGTATTTTCGGGCTTCCCTGGTGGTCCAGTGGGAAAGGACACCGCTTTGCAATGCAAGGGGCGCCTGTTCGATCGCTGGCCTGGGGAGATCCCACGTGCCGCGGAGCGGCTGGACCGATGAGTCCAATTACCGAGCCGGAGTTCTGGAGCGCTTGTGCCCAGAACCGGTGCTCTGCGACGAGAGAGGCCACTACGATGAGAGGCCCACACAGGCCAAAGAACAAAGATGGATGAAAAATAAATAAATGGAAGACCAATAGAAGTGGCAAAAAGTAAAAAAAAATTTAAAAAGAAGAAAAGTATTTGTCATCTCTGTGAAAAATCTAGAAATTAATTCTGACTATACATCTTCAATGCACAGGGTTAAATTCTTATTCTAGAGTCTTGTGCTGCATGTACAGATCAGCATTGATTATATTTTGCAAATGCACTAAAGTGAGATTTGATTTCAGTTCCACAGCCACAAATAGCAACCTTTCTTATATGATTACAGAATTCTGACAAATGTTTGATAGACTGTCTAAAAATCTCTTTCCTCATTTTCTTGGTCTTAATGCCATTATTTTCTGGGTTAATATTTCAATACATTTATATTTTTTATTATTATTTATTTAAATTATTTATTTTATATTTGTAATTTTATACCTGCATAATAAAGTTTCTTGTGCAATATGGGAACATGGCTTTTCATACATAGAGAAACTTAGTCTCCCTGAAATGCCAGAAACCTTCAATAGTTTAAAAATTCTGACAGTTACCTTGACATCAAATTTTTAGATAAATTTTTATTTCTTAAAGAAACGCGGTATGCTGCTTATATATTTTTATTCTTTCTTTGGAGTATTTATTTGTTTATTTGATTTTGTTGGTTCTTCATTGCAGGATGCAAGATCTTTTGCTGTAGTGTGAGGGCTCTCTAGTTTTGAGGGCTCCCCCCATAGTTGCCTTGCACTGCCTGAGTTACCCCCTGGCATGTGGAATCTCACTTTTCTGGCCAGGGATCCCCTGCACTGGAAGGAAAATTTTTAACCACCAAACCATAAGAGAATTCCCTGATACTTATATTTTTAAATGAAATAAAAGTATTGCATCTCAAATACATGAAAAATAACTAACTTTAGTATCTTTACACTTTAAAGAGGATGTCAATGTAAAAAAGAACAACAGTTTCACTACAGAAAAAATTGCATATCGAAAATTCATAGTAGACAAGTAGAACCATGATTGTTATCTAAACTGAGTCTTGTAAATCCTATAAATGATTTTGCAGTTTCTTTTAAAAGTTCTTAAATGTCTCATGAGCATATTTTTTGTTATTAATATAGTCGTAAGACATATTTTTAGATAAAAGCTATATTAAAACTGAAAGAAAATAAATTGAGGGATTATGTTGTAGGAAATTTTCTTTGTTGAAATTTCCTTTAATACTTAATGTCCTAAAAAATAGTTAACAAACTTTAAAAATTACTCTTACGTGTTCAGAAGACTGGGTTTTCTCAATCAAATATAAATATAATTGAAAACTGACATGGCATCATATATTAAACTTTAGTTTTCTCTTTTTATTAATTTTTTAATTGAAGTATAGTTGACATACAAGATTATATCAGTTTCATGCATATAAATATTAATAGTGATTTGATATCTTTATAGATTATGCTCCATATAAAGTTATAAAATAATATTGGTTATATTCTCTACACTATACATTATATCCTTATAACTTACCTATTTTATTTTATTTTTTGCCTTTATTTTTATTTTTAAACATTTATTTATTGATTTATTTTGGGGGGAATGGAGTGCGGAGGGGGGGTCGGGTGGGCCGCTTCTATTGGTCTTTCATTTGTCTATTCTTCATCCATCTTTGTTCTTTGACCCGTGTGGGCCTCCCATCACTGTGGCCTCTGTCGCTGCAGAGCACTGGCTCTGGGCGCATGCGCTGCAGAGCTCCGGCTCGGTAATTGGACACATCAGTCCCACCGCTCAGCGGCACGTGGGATCTTCCCAGGCCAGGGATCAAGCCGGCGCCCCTTGCACTGCAAGGCAGTGAGTGTCCTTACCCACTGGACAACCAGGGAAGCCCCCTATTTTATATCAGGTTGTTTGTACCCCATAATCATTCTCACCCATTTGCTCCTCTCCTCACCCTTCCCCTAGGGTAACATGAGTCTTTGTAGTTCTCTCTTTTAAAAAGAGATAACCCCACCCAAATTCCACCTTAAGAGTCATTGCTAATTTCAATATCAACTCCTTGACTATGTATATTTTGCACTATATTTGTATGCATATAATAATCATATAACATTATGTAATTATAAAAATTGTATATATGCATAATTCTGATTATATACATAATTTTATAATCATAATGTATATACTCACTTAAGATCCTTTAATGTCTTCTCATTACTTAGATATCAATATCCTTACATTTTGTCTAGCAGATCTTACTTGATTTCACTCCAGCCTCAGACAGCAGCACTCCTGCCTTTCTGTCATGTAGACTGTTCACTCTGACCTTCTTCCTGCCCTCAAAATGCCTGAAATTGTCACTGTGACTGTGTCGTTGCCCCTGGGCTTTCTTATCTCTGCAACACTCTTTCCATGCTTCTTCATATAGCTAACTCCTATTTATTCTCCAGTTTTACACTCCTACAAAAGCTCTGCCTGATGCCTAGTCTCAGATTCTTCTTTTATGCTCTTCAGTGTACCTTGTAATGCTCCCCAGGACTGCTCAGCATTATTGTAATTAATTAACTTTTAGTGTGATCACTTCTTTTCATATACAATGTCCACTCGCCTAAAAGCTCCATAAAATCAAGGATTTTATAATAGCGCCCTTTTTTAAATTTAACTCTATAACATTTATTTATATTTTTTTAGCCTTTATTTTTATTTTTAAACATTTATTTATTGATTTATTTTGGGGAATGGAGGGAGGAGGGGGCAGGTGGGCCGCTTCTATTGGTCTTTCATTTGTCTATTCTTCATCCATCTTTGTTCTTTGGCCCGTGTGGGCCTCCCATCACTGTGGCCTCTGTCGCTGCAGAGCACTGGCTCTGGGCGCATGCGCTGCAGAGCTCCGGCTCGGTAATTGGACACATCAGTCCCACCGCTCAGCGGCACGTGGGATCTTCCCAGGCCAGGGATCAAGCCGGCGCCCCTTGCACTGCAAGGCAGTGAGTGTCCTTACCCACTGGACAACCAGGGAAGCCCCCTATTTTATATCAGGTTGTTTGTACCCCATAATCATTCTCACCCATTTGCTCCTCTCCTCACCCTTCCCCTAGGGTAACATGAGTCTTTGTAGTTCTCTCTTTTAAAAAGAGATAACCCCACCCAAATTCCACCTTAAGAGTCATTGCTAATTTCAATATCAACTCCTTGACTATGTATATTTTGCACTATATTTGTATGCATATAATAATCATATAACATTATGTAATTATAAAAATTGTATATATGCATAATTCTGATTATATACATAATTTTATAATCATAATGTATATACTCACTTAAGATCCTTTAATGTCTTCTCATTACTTAGATATCAATATCCTTACATTTTGTCTAGCAGATCTTACTTGATTTCACTCCAGCCTCAGACAGCAGCACTCCTGCCTTTCTGTCATGTAGACTGTTCACTCTGACCTTCTTCCTGCCCTCAAAATGCCTGAAATTGTCACTGTGACTGTGTCGTTGCCCCTGGGCTTTCTTATCTCTGCAACACTCTTTCCATGCTTCTTCATATAGCTAACTCCTATTTATTCTCCAGTTTTACACTCCTACAAAAGCTCTGCCTGATGCCTAGTCTCAGATTCTTCTTTTATGCTCTTCAGTGTACCTTGTAATGCTCCCCAGGACTGCTCAGCATTATTGTAATTAATTAACTTTTAGTGTGATCACTTCTTTTTCATATACAATGTCCACTCGCCTAAAAGCTCCATAAAATCAAGGATTTTATAATAGCGCCCATTGATTTTTTTCCCTTTTTTCTAATGACTAATATCACATTAAGCAATAAATATTGCTGAAAATAAAAGAATAAAGGAATATAATTTGTATTCTGGTTTGTTCTATAATTATATCATAAAGAATCTCCATATTTCTAGATGATTTTCATCTCCTTAAAATGGATGAATAGCAATAATGATGATGATGATTATAATACTGATATATCATTTTTTACAAAGCCAGCCTACTATATAATAGATAATTTAATTAAACCTTTTGAACTTGTAAATGACATTAATATGAATGTCATTTTATATTGCTGTTTTATTCTGTTTGATTAAGTAAACTTCCCATTTTATAAAACAGAAACAGACTCAACAGGTATAGAAAGCAAATTTATAGTTACCAAAAGGAAAAGGTGGTGAGGAGGGATAAACTAGGAGTTTGAGATTAACATGTACACATTAATACATACAAAATAAATAATCAACAAGGACCTACTGTATAACAGAGAACTCTACTCAGTGTTTTTTTAAAAACCTATATGGGAAAAGATTCTGAAAACAGGTAGATATATGTATACGTATAACTGACTCACTTTGTTGTACACCTGAAACTAGAACAGCACAGTAAATCACTATGCTTCAATATAGAAATCTTAAAGAAAAGAGTGAAAGTGAAGGGTAAATAAACAGAGCTCAATATTTTAGTCTTAACAAAAAATAGAAAACAACCCAGAAATAAGAACTAGTATAAATGTGCGACCTTTTTATTCATGTATTTGTCACAAATTGCTTTGTGAAACAAATGGCATGTTCCATGTAGACTGTTCCCCACTCCTAAACAAAAGCTCTTGCCGGGATGCCTTTAGTCTCATAGCTAACTCCTATTTATTCTCCAGTTTTACACTCCTACAAAAGCTCTGCCTGATGCCTAGTCTCAGATTCTTCTTTTATGCTCTTCAGTGTACCTTGTAATGCTCCCCAGGACTGCTCAGCATTATTGTAATTAATTAACTTTTAGTGTGATCACTTCTTTTTCATATACAATGTCCACTCGCCTAAAAGCTCCATAAAATCAAGGATTTTATAATAGCGCCCATTGATTTTTTTCCCTTTTTTCTAATGACTAATATCACATTAAGCAATAAATATTGCTGAAAATAAAAGAATAAAGGAATATAATTTGTATTCTGGTTTGTTCTATAATTATATCATAAAGAATCTCCATATTTCTAGATGATTTTCATCTCCTTAAAATGGATGAATAGCAATAATGATGATGATGATTATAATACTGATATATCATTTTTTACAAAGCCAGCCTACTATATAATAGATAATTTAATTAAACCTTTTGAACTTGTAAATGACATTAATATGAATGTCATTTTATATTGCTGTTTTATTCTGTTTGATTAAGTAAACTTCCCATTTTATAAAACAGAAACAGACTCAACAGGTATAGAAAGCAAATTTATAGTTACCAAAAGGAAAAGGTGGTGAGGAGGGATAAACTAGGAGTTTGAGATTAACATGTACACATTAATACATACAAAATAAATAATCAACAAGGACCTACTGTATAACAGAGAACTCTACTCAGTGTTTTTTAATAACCTATATGGGAAAAGAATCTGAAAACAGGTAGATATATGTATACGTATAACTGACTCACTTTGTTGTACACCTGAAACTAGAACAGCACAGTAAATCACTATGCTTCAATATAGAAATCTTAAAGAAAAAGAGTGAAAGTGATGGGTAAATAAACAGAGCTCAATATTTTAGTCTTAACAAAAAATAGAAAACAACCCAGAAATAAGAACTAGTATAAATGTGCGACCTTTTTATTCATGTATTTGTCACAAATTGCTTTGTGAAACAAATGGCATTAATTTCCAATGCCATATACCAATGCCTCTGTGGCAACATCACAAGTGGGTTAAATTGTTGGCAGTTAAAAAATTGTCTTGGAATACAAGATAGGATGCACAACTAAGAAAAGTTTGGTGTCTAATGACTAGTGGTTTATTTTAAGGATATTTGATAGGAAGAATATATGACTAGTTTAAGGCTACAGGTGCTTCCCAGTTGATTGACAGTGGTGCTCAGAGTCCCGTGTTGTGGATTTGCAGATCATCCAGGCTCTCTGTTCCTCTTAAGAAATCAGGCAGCCCTGTACTGTCATCTGTGTGGTTCCAAACTCTTCACTGAGATATGTGAGCAGCTTCAGACAGTTAAGGTTTTAAAATTTTGCACAAAGAGAGAAACTATCAGAAGTTGATTACTTCATTTTTACTCAATATTATATTTGGCTTGCTCTAGAATAAATTTATTGAGTATAATCCAATCATAACAGCATTTCCTCAGTTACATCTGAAAGAATTCCAAAATCCAAAGGTACATAAGGCAGTGTTAATGATGCATACATTTTTAGTCATTTAAAAGAAGTAGTTTTCTATTAATACATTTATTTGAAATCCCGAAGAATGCAATTTGCATTAATGACTTCATTAAGAAAATCTGTCATCAGCTTTAACTGGTTTTGCCAGGAACTAGAAATGATAATCCATTTACTAAGAATAATTTTAGGTAAAATTCAGGTAATTTAATAATATCAGCAATAATAATGACCAAACCAAAATTATATGAGATGTCATTCAATGCTTTGTTCTCTAAGTACAAGAGGGGCAGGTTACAAAACTTAAGTAAGAAAAGATTTTTATATTGACATCTTTTGTGTCATCTGTGCAAATAAATACTAAAAATGAAAGAATATAAATTTAATATTTTGTTTTGTCATATTTAGTTTACTCAAAATAGCAAAGTTGATTTATACTTATCCTGTATTACTAACTGCATATCAGCATTGTATCTGGATGATCATCTTGATCCTTAAGAAAAGAAAAAGATACACAGAATGATGTTCAGAAATACTACTTAAGTAAATAACTCTGGATTGAATATGTAAACTCCTGTTATTCAGTCTTTTCCTCATTCATCAATGCATGTGATTTTTAAATATGCTTGAAACTAGAATTTTAAAGTACAATTAGAAATTTAAATTTGCATTTAATGTGAATGTATGAGCTAGATTATCAAGTCTTGTAAAGTTCTCAACATCAATCTACACTTATGTACCAAAGAAAATCTTTAAATATAAAGCATGTTTAAGTGAACTTTTATTTTCAAAGCAAAACACCCATACTTCTTAAATACACCATAAAACTGAGTCCCGTGTTGTGGATTTGCAGATCATCCAGGCTCTCTGTTCCTCTTAAGAAATCAGGCAGCCCTGTAGTGTCATCTGTGTGGTTCCAAACTCTTCACTGAGATATGTGAGCAGCTTCAGACAGTTAAGGTTTTAAAATTTTGCACAAAGAGAGAAACTATCAGAAGTTGATTACTTCATTTTTACTCAATATTATATTTGGCTTGCTCTAGAATAAATTTATTGAGTATAATCCAATCATAACAGCATTTCCTCAGTTACATCTGAAAGAATTCCAAAATCCAAAGGTACATAAGGCAGTGTTAATGATGCATACATTTTTAGTCATTTAAAAGAAGTAGTTTTCTATTAATACATTTATTTGAAATCCCGAAGAATGCAATTTGCATTAATGACTTCATTAAGAAAATCTGTCATCAGCTTTAACTGGTTTTGCCAGGAACTAGAAATGATAATCCATTTACTAAGAATAATTTTAGGTAAAATTCAGGTAATTTAATAATATCAGCAATAATAATGACCAAACCAAAATTATATGAGATGGCATTCAATGCTTTGTTCTCTAAGTACAAGAGGGGCAGGTTACAAAACTTAAGTAAGAAAAGATTTTTATATTGACATCTTTTGTGTCATCTGTGCAAATAAATACTAAAAATGAAAGAATATAAATTTAATATTTTGTTTTGTCATATTTAGTTTACTCAAAATAGCAAAGTTGATTTATACTTATCCTGTATTACTAACTGCATATCAGCATTGTATCTGGATGATCATCTTGATCCTTAAGAAAAGAAAAAGATACACAGAATGATGTTCAGAAATACTACTTAAGTAAATAACTCTGGATTGAATATGTAAACTCCTGTTATTCAGTCTTTTCCCTCATTCATCAATGCATGTGATTTTTAAATATGCTTGAAACTAGAATTTTAAAGTACAATTAGAAATTTAAATTTGCATTTAATGTGAATGTATGAGCTAGATTATCAAGTCTTGTAAAGTTCTCAACATCAATCTACACTTATGTACCAAAGAAAATCTTTAAATATAAAGCATGTTTAAGTGAACTTTTTATTTTCAAAGCAAAACACCCATACTTCAAATTAAATATTCACAAATCAGTCAAAATGGTAACAACTAAACCTGTGACTAGCATCATCCAGAGTTTTATAAATAGGAGAAAAACAAATACAATCCATGGTATTTTAATATGATGCACATGATAAGGTGAAATGGAATGGGATATTGACACCCCACCACCACCACCACGTCCTCTGCCTGCCTTTTGCCTGTGGAAAACTTTAGTCAAAGAATAAATTTAACCAGAAAAGTGAGAAATGCTAAAACAAAGGAAAAGAGTCAAAGACTAAAGAATAATATCACAGTCATTAAGCATAGTCTAGGACCTTTAGTTCTTTCTCAAGGGCTACAGATCATACTTTGAGCCATATCCTGTGAGCTGTTTTATAAGTAGCAATGCACCAGGTGGGGAAGTTAACTACAGGATGACCATACTGTACTCAGAACATGAGCTGTGACAATTCTGAGAACCAACCGCAAAGAAATGGGCACAAATGGACCCTGGAACTGAAGATTAACTGTACCTAAAACAATCAAGGAGATGCTGGTCAGACCACTGATGACCAGTTCAGAGATGACTGTTAGGGATGACTATGCCTTTTCTGCATGTAGCCCTGCCTATCACCACTCTGTCTATAAAAGTTGTTAACCCCTGTTTATGGGCGGGGAAGGAGTCAGCATTTGGACAGATTGTTCACCACCTTCCCTGCCACCCTTCTGCCCCGACCATGTTGCCAGCATCTGAAATAAAGCAAACTTTCCTTTCCACCAACCTGGCTTGATTTTGTTTTGTCATATTTAGTTTACTCAAAATAGCAAAGTTGATTTATACTTATCCTGTATTACTAACTGCATATCAGCATTGTATCTGGATGATCATCTTGATCCTTAAGAAAAGAAAAAGATACACAGAATGATGTTCAGAAATACTACTTAAGTAAATAACTCTGGATTGAATATGTAAACTCCTGTTATTCAGTCTTTTCCCTCATTCATCAATGCATGTGATTTTTAAATATGCTTGAAACTAGAATTTTAAAGTACAATTAGAAATTTAAATTTGCATTTAATGTGAATGTATGAGCTAGATTATCAAGTCTTGTAAAGTTCTCAACATCAATCTACACTTATGTACCAAAGAAAATCTTTAAATATAAAGCATGTTTAAGTGAACTTTTTATTTTCAAAGCAAAACACCCATACTTCAAATTAAATATTCACAAATCAGTCAAAATGGTAACAACTAAACCTGTGACTAGCATCATCCAGAGTTTTATAAATAGGAGAAAAACAAATACAATCCATGGTATTTTAATATGATGCACATGATAAGGTGAAATGGAATGGGATATTGACACCCCACCACCACCACCACGTCCTCTGCCTGCCTTTTGCCTGTGGAAAACTTTAGTCAAAGAATAAATTTAACCAGAAAAGTGAGAAATGCTAAAACAAAGGAAAAGAGTCAAAGACTAAAGAATAATATCACAGTCATTAAGCATAGTCTAGGACCTTTAGTTCTTTCTCAAGGGCTACAGATCATACTTTGAGCCATATCCTGTGAGCTGTTTTATAAGTAGCAATGCACCAGGTGGGGAAGTTAACTACAGGATGACCATACTGTACTCAGAACATGAGCTGTGACAATTCTGAGAACCAACCGCAAAGAAATGGGCACAAATGGACCCTGGAACTGAAGATTAACTGTACCTAAAACAATCAAGGAGATGCTGGTCAGACCACTGATGACCAGTTCAGAGATGACTGTTAGGGATGACTATGCCTTTTCTGCATGTAGCCCTGCCTATCACCACTCTGTCTATAAAAGTTGTTAACCCCTGTTTATGGGCGGGGAAGGGGTCAGCATTTGGACAGATTGTTCACCACCTTCCCTGCCACCCTTCTGCCCCGACCATGTTGCCAGCATCTGAAATAAAGCAAACTTTCCTTTCCACCAACCTGGCTTGTTTATTGGCTTTTGAGTGGCACGCACACTCCTTTCAGTAATAGATTCGGCACACTCCTTTCAGTAATAGATTCTGGTGCCCAGCTGGCTCCTGTGCTTTCATGGCACTTGGCTGTCCTGGGTCTTCCAGGGAAAAGTGACCATGACGACGTATAAACCCGCTCCTCATGGCTAGCTAGCCCCTAGTAGGGGACATGGGGGATGTTTCTAGCAGCTGCCAAAAAAAAAAAAAAATTGTTTTGAACATCCTCTGTTTCTCACCTGCACTGGTTGTCAACTTACACGTTCCCCTGGTGGAATGGAAACTTGCATTTTGGAGAAACTGATGAGCTCCAAGACCAGGTAAGTCCACTGGTGTGCAGATGGGCAGCCTTCCTATTTGTGAATGCTAGTGCAATTAGACCTTCTTACCAGTTGGTTCTGACTGCCTTTGAGGATTGTTTGTGAGCACTCATATTTTTGGGGCATTCTTGCTGGTTGATTCTGATGTGCATCTGATGTTGAGGACTGTTTGGGACATGAGGTGTTTTGGGGGCATTTTTTGCCAGTTGGTTCTGATGTGTGCCTGATGTTGAGGATCATTTGTGAGCACTGATGGCTATTAGGGCATTTTTGCCAGTTGGCTCTGATATCTCTGCCATTGAGGACTGTTTGTGAGCATGAAGTGTTTTGGGGCATTCTTGCCAATTGGTTCTGACATCTGACTACAGTTGAGGACCGTTTGTGAGCACTGAGTATCATTTAGGCATTTTGCCAATGGTTCTGACATCTGATTGTCATTGAGAAACATTTGTTTTGGAGAAGTATTTGTTTGGATTTGTGTATCTGTCGTTTGGTGTGTGAACTGTACCTAAAACAATCAAGGAGATGCTGGTCAGACCACTGATGACCAGTTCAGAGATGACTGTTAGGGATGACTATGCCTTTTCTGCATGTAGCCCTGCCTATCACCACTCTGTCTATAAAAGTTGTTAACCCCTGTTTATGGGCGGGGAAGGAGTCAGCATTTGGACAGATTGTTCACCACCTTCCCTGCCACCCTTCTGCCCCGACCATGTTGCCAGCATCTGAAATAAAGCAAACTTTCCTTTCCACCAACCTGGCTTGTTTATTGGCTTTTGAGTGGCACGCACACTCCTTTCAGTAATAGATTCGGCACACTCCTTTCAGTAATAGATTCTGGTGCCCAGCTGGCTCCTGTGCTTTCATGGCACTTGGCTGTCCTGGGTCTTCCAGGGAAAAGTGACCATGACGACGTATAAACCCGCTCCTCATGGCTAGCTAGCCCCTAGTAGGGGACATGGGGGATGTTTCTAGCAGCTGCCAAAAAAAAAAAATTGTTTTGAACATCCTCTGTTTCTCACCTGCACTGGTTGTCAACTTACACGTTCCCCTGGTGGAATGGAAACTTGCATTTTGGAGAAACTGATGAGCTCCAAGACCAGGTAAGTCCACTGGTGTGCAGATGGGCAGCCTTCCTATTTGTGAATGCTAGTGCAATTTAGACCTTCTTACCAGTTGGTTCTGACTGCCTTTGAGGATTGTTTGTGAGCACTCATATTTTTGGGGCATTCTTGCTGGTTGATTCTGATGTGCATCTGATGTTGAGGACTGTTTGGGACATGAGGTGTTTTGGGGGCATTTTTTGCCAGTTGGTTCTGATGTGTGCCTGATGTTGAGGATCATTTGTGAGCACTGATGGCTATTAGGGCATTTTTGCCAGTTGGCTCTGATATCTCTGCCATTGAGGACTGTTTGTGAGCATGAAGTGTTTTGGGGCATTCTTGCCAATTGGTTCTGACATCTGACTACAGTTGAGGACCGTTTGTGAGCACTGAGTATCATTTAGGCATTTTGCCAATGGTTCTGACATCTGATTGTCATTGAGAAACATTTGTTTTGGAGAAGTATTTGTTTGGATTTGTGTATCTGTCGTTTGGTGTGTGAATGTGTATCCATTTGTACAAATGGTACTCTAGTTGCCTTATGTAAAATAGAAAATGCAGGTTCAATTCATTAAGAAAAATTTTAGGTATGGAATTATGACTAACAAAAACTAAAGATTTCTTTTTTGAGGGTGGCGGGGGGAACAATGTATGGCAACAGTATTCTTTAGATTCCAGAGAAGATTGGTTAAGTTGAAACTCCTGAAATTAAAAAACAAAATTGGTGCTTTTTGCATGTGCAATTAGGGAAAGCTAGCTTAATAAAACACTTTTTTCAGACCCTGAGAAAATAAAAATATGCCTAGGAGAAAATTTGAACTTAATACTTATCATGTCCTTGAAATACAAGCGTAGTTAACTTGCCTGGATCTTCAGCTTTGGGTTAATTCAAATCAAGGGGGCGGGGGAAAGGAGAAAAGGTTTTAAAACTGACTGTGTAAATTTGGCTATTCTGACTATTATCCATAAACTGATGTTTAATTGCAATACCTAATTCATAAAATGTATAAAGATGAAACAATGAGATCTCATTTGTCTGGATGCTTGTATGTCTCAATATGTATTTTCGTCATTGGATAATATTGCTGAGGTTTATTTGTAAAGGAGTTCTATTTAATTGGCCTTAAACAGAAATAAATGCTTACAAATCAAAAAAATCTAAATTTAGCTACTATGTCTTTTTTTTTTTCTATGTCTTCTTATATGACAAAGAGAAAAACTTTATTGGCTTTACTGACCTTTGAGCGGCAAGCAGACAGACCCACATACTCCTTTAGGTAACAAAGGCGGCATGCACACAATTTTATGCAGTCTAGGGGAATGTATAAAATTTGGGAGTACAACTTGAAAGAGTGTAATACAAAAAGTTTTCTGAAAATGATGTTGCAGAACATGACTATCATTTTCCACTTAGATTCAGTATTAGAATACTTTTGTCTGTCACTCTGCAAACCCACTGCAATGTAAGCATTCAATAAGTATTTTTAAAATTAATGAAGAAATGTATTTGCAAACTAAGTACACAGTTATTTTGCTGAAAACTATGGGCAGGACATTGTTATTACAAAGAAAGCATCCATGCTATTCCATTTCTACCTCAATAAGCATGCTCCTTTATTTCCTGTATTTCATCAGTATTTGTCTCCTCTTCTACTAATGGTTTTTATTGCAATGAAGTGTGATGGTTAAATCTTTTAAATAGATATAAATCACATTAAGTAGTCATAATTCATTGCTTTTCTCTGCCATTTTATTATTAATTAGGGTGCTTGATGGTATGTATTTAAGTAATAAACATTATTTTCTCCAAAGATGTTTTTATTAGGATACATTTTTTGGAAAAGGATATGAAATTCAGTAGAAGGTTTTCAACTTGGGGATTTAAGATGTTCATTCCATTAACTTTAGTGCAAAAAGACTAAAACTCATAATGTACTCACAGTCTTTGAAATTCATAGTTGGTAGAATATGAAGGGTCCATTAACTTTCCTACGACTTAAGCTCAAGCACAATTCTGTTACGCTTCACTCACATTAGCATCGCCCTAAACCAAATGCAACTTTGAGTATACTGAAATTTTAGCAACCTATTAATACATGATTTTGAGGTGTAAACCTAATTTTTCATAAAATGTATAAAGATGAAACAATGAGATCTCATTTGTCTGGATGCTTGTATGTCTCAATATGTATTTTCGTCATTGGATAATATTGCTGAGGTTTATTTGTAAAGGAGTTCTATTTAATTGGCCTTAAACAGAAATAAATGCTTACAAATCAAAAAAATCTAAATTTAGCTACTATGTCTTTTTTTTTTTCTATGTCTTCTTATATGACAAAGAGAAAAACTTTATTGGCTTTACTGACCTTTGAGCGGCAAGCAGACAGACCCACATACTCCTTTAGGTAACAAAGGCGGCATGCACACAATTTTATGCAGTCTAGGGGAATGTATAAAATTTGGGAGTACAACTTGAAAGAGTGTAATACAAAAAGTTTTCTGAAAATGATGTTGCAGAACATGACTATCATTTTCCACTTAGATTCAGTATTAGAATACTTTTGTCTGTCACTCTGCAAACCCACTGCAATGTAAGCATTCAATAAGTATTTTTAAAATTAATGAAGAAATGTATTTGCAAACTAAGTACACAGTTATTTTGCTGAAAACTATGGGCAGGACATTGTTATTACAAAGAAAGCATCCATGCTATTCCATTTCTACCTCAATAAGCATGCTCCTTTATTTCCTGTATTTCATCAGTATTTGTCTCCTCTTCTACTAATGGTTTTTATTGCAATGAAGTGTGATGGTTAAATCTTTTAAATAGATATAAATCACATTAAGTAGTCATAATTCATTGCTTTTCTCTGCCATTTTATTATTAATTAGGGTGCTTGATGGTATGTATTTAAGTAATAAACATTATTTTCTCCAAAGATGTTTTTATTAGGATACATTTTTTGGAAAAGGATATGAAATTCAGTAGAAGGTTTTCAACTTGGGGATTTAAGATGTTCATTCCATTAACTTTAGTGCAAAAAGACTAAAACTCATAATGTACTCACAGTCTTTGAAATTCATAGTTGGTAGAATATGAAGGGTCCATTAACTTTCCTACGACTTAAGCTCAAGCACAATTCTGTTACGCTTCACTCACATTAGCATCGCCCTAAACCAAATGCAACTTTGAGTATACTGAAATTTTAGCAACCTATTAATACATGATTTTGAGGTGCCCACTGTGATTTAGCCTGACTGGAGCAGTCAGGTTGATGCTATGTGTCATAAAGGAGGGCTGTGCGTAATTAGTTATCTCTAAATTTATCTCTTTAAAAGATCTTTTTACACTGGAAATTATGGCGGCTTACTTTCTGTCTCTGACCTATTTTCTGTCTCTTTACTTTTTCTATGTCAGTTCATCCAAAGAGAAAGACCTTCTGTCCTCTACTTACTGTATTTCAATGCACAGTTAGATTTTGCTTCCAACAGTCTTATTCTCCGGGAGGAAATGGTCTGTCCCTCTTTTGAAAGCCACTAATAGTCACCTTCTGTGAAAGTAGTTATCTGTACTCACATAGATTTTTTTTCATTGATAGTTTACATCATTTTATTATTATTTAATCTCCTATTTTTAAAGATCTTTTTGCTTTGAGCACCTACCTCACTATTTATATTGTAAGCATTTTGAAGGTTGCAGTCATGTCTTATAGAGTAGTAATGGATGATGTAGATACAAAGTATTTATTTTTTATGAATTGCTGAGGGAAAAAAAAAGAGTAATAAATGTCTTAGTAAAGAATAAGAAGAAAACAAACAAAAATAGGAAGAATAAGAATCAGGACATCCCTGTCTGTCCAGTGGTAAGACCCTGAGCTCCCACTGCAGGGGCCACAGGTTCGCTCTCTGGTCAGGGAACTAGATCCTGCATGCTGCATGGCATGACCTAAACAAGAAAATTCTAATAAACTACTTTCAAATTCTGTTTTAAAAAAAGAATAAAAATCAATATGAAACATATTTCTACTGCTTAGCTGACAAGAAAGTGGAAAAAGATAGAAATAATATGCCTCCATGTCTTTATTTTAGTAACAATAACTTCATTTTTAGCAACAATAACTTCATTTTTAATACATAGTTACAGTATGATGCAGAAATCTTAGGATGCACCTTACAATTCAGTATGACAAAAACATTAAAAGAATATAGTCTGGGGGCTTCCCTGGTGGTCCAGTGGGTAAGGACACTGCCTTGCAGTGTAAGAGGTGCCAGTTCTATCCCTGGCCTGGGAGGATCCCACGTGCCGTGGAGCGGCTGGACCAGTGTGTCCAATTACTGAGCTGGGGCTCTGGGGCACGTGTGCCCGGAGCTGGTGGTATGCAACAAGAAGGGGCCACTACTATGGGAGGCCCACAAAGGTCAAAGAACAAAGATAAATAAGTGAAAGATCAATAGAAGTGGCCAAAAAAAAAAAAAAAAAAACCAATATAGAATACAGTCTACTTAGTCCACCCCCCTTCTCCACTAACACTCAACTGTTCTGCTAACCCAGTTTAAGTCAGAAAACAAAGAAACAGGAAAAAATTGCAAAATTTTATTGGACCAAGTTTACCTGGAGGTGACTAAATATTTCTTACCTTGCTTATAATGTGCTCAATTGCTCAGTCATGTCTGACTGTTTGCAATCCCATGAACTGTAATGCACTAGGCTCCTCTGTCCATGGGATTTTTCAGGCAAGAATACTGGAGTGGGTCGCCATTTCCTTCTCCAGGTGCGTATAATGGGTGCCTTAAAGTAAAAAATGAATAAAGTTATAAGAAAACTTTATGCACATTTGAGTTTATCAATTATAAATAATATACAATCCACACAAGGAGTAGTGGGAAGCATTATAAATGATCTCAACATGACAGTATGTGCTAGGGAACGGGAGAGGATTTTGTCTTCTTTGGAAATAGTCTACAAGTACTGATTAACCTTAAGAGTTCATGAGAAATCTAATTTTTTAACATTTTTGTGCTTAAAATTGTTTGATCGTGACTCCGCTGCTGCTCGTAGTCACTTTAGTTGTGTTCGACTCTGTGACCCCATGGACTGCAGCCCATCAAGTTCCCCTATCCATGGGGATTCTCTAGGCAAGAATACTGGAGTTGGTTGCCATGCCCTCCTTCAGGGGAATCTTCCCAAGCCAAGGATAGAACCAGGTGCCCTTCTCTGCAGACAGACTTCTCACCACTGAGCCAGAGCCATCAGGGAAGCCCTATATATATATATGAGACCCCATGGACTATAGCTTGCCAAGCTTCTCCGTCCATGAAGTTTTCCAGGCAAGAATACTGGAGTGGGTTGCCATTTCCTTCTCAGCTCATGACTCTAAGAAAGATAGAAATTGTGTAAATTCCAAAGTATTCTAGTAAGAGGCAACATTACCTCAAAATTCTCAATCTATCCAACAAAACTAGGAAAGAAAAGATGAAGGAGAGCAAATGAATTATAGAAAATAAGATATCATTGCTACATCTATCAGATTGTAATAACAATAAATGTGAATATCAATAAATTCCCTTAATAAGAAATCCTATATTACAATTTTTAAAATTCTGTTTTATCCTATTTTTCTTGAAGGATGTATGAAATAAAGTAGTCCAAAGACCAAAAAGGAAAGGAAAATGAAAAAATTGCAAAATTTTACTGGACCAAGTTTACCTGGAGGTGACTAAATATTTCTTACCTTGCTTATAATGTGCTCAATTGCTCAGTCATGTCTGACTGTTTGCAATCCCATGAACTGTAATGCACTAGGCTCCTCTGTCCATGGGATTTTTCAGGCAAGAATACTGGAGTGGGTCGCCATTTCCTTCTCCAGGTGCGTATAATGGGTGCCTTAAAGTAAAAAATGAATAAAGTTATAAGAAAACTTTATGCACATTTGAGTTTATCAATTATAAATAATATACAATCCACACAAGGAGTAGTGGGAAGCATTATAAATGATCTCAACATGACAGTATGTGCTAGGGAACGGGAGAGGATTTTGTCTTCTTTGGAAATAGTCTACAAGTACTGATTAACCTTAAGAGTTCATGAGAAATCTAATTTTTTAACATTTTTGTGCTTAAAATTGTTTGATCGTGACTCCGCTGCTGCTGCGTAGTCACTTTAGTTGTGTTCGACTCTGTGACCCCATGGACTGCAGCCCATCAAGTTCCCCTATCCATGGGGATTCTCTAGGCAAGAATACTGGAGTTGGTTGCCATGCCCTCCTTCAGGGGAATCTTCCCAAGCCAAGGATAGAACCAGGTGCCCTTCTCTGCAGACAGACTTCTCACCACTGAGCCAGAGCCATCAGGGAAGCCCTATATATATATATGAGACCCCATGGACTATAGCTTGCCAAGCTTCTCCGTCCATGAAGTTTTCCAGGCAAGAATACTGGAGTGGGTTGCCATTTCCTTCTCAGCTCATGACTCTAAGAAAGATAGAAATTGTGTAAATTCCAAAGTATTCTAGTAAGAGGCAACATTACCTCAAAATTCTCAATCTATCCAACAAAACTAGGAAAGAAAAGATGAAGGAGAGCAAATGAATTATAGAAAATAAGATATCATTGCTACATCTATCAGATTGTAATAACAATAAATGTGAATATCAATAAATTCCCTTAATAAGAAATCCTATATTACAATTTTTAAAATTCTGTTTTATCCTATTTTTCTTGAAGGATGTATGAAATAAAGTAGTCCAAAGACCAAAAAGGAAGGGAAAATGAAAATGTAGCAATAAACTATGATAGAATAAAGAATACAAGAAGCTAAATTAGCTTTTACACACTAAAAAAGAGTTTCAAAAAGTAGAGAGCAAATACTAAGAGATAGGAAAGGAGAAATTGGTACCTAATGAACCATGCTTAACAGGAAAACAACACATCTCACAAATCAGTGTAGTTAAGAAGACAAAAAGGGAAAAATTTAAGTAACAGATAATAGACATTTTAAAATATATGATGAAGTATTCATGAAGCTTAACTGTATATAAAGTCACAGGATTCTTGCAACATACTTTAAGTACACAAAACACAGCTCTCATATTTTATGGTCAAACACAATAAAAAAAAAAAAATTAGAAGTTGATGGTATGGAAAAAAGAACCAAAAAACATATATACTAAAAATATTTATAGTGAAATTCTCTTCTAAATACAATTTTAGCTTTAATAGTATGGAAAACAATCAAAATCTATAGAAATAAATGACAAAAAGATTCAAATATAAGACTTACAGGATTTATCCACATCATGAAATTGTTCATAATAAGCTTCAAAAGAAATATGCAAGTCCTATATTCAAAACAAAATAAAATGTTGATCTCTATTGACAGACATGAAATGATCTTAAAGTGGTAGAGCAGTACTCTTGGAACACGGCAAATTATGTAAGTTTTCCTTAGCCAGAAACTACAGAAATATGTTTATACCATAAAACTAATGAATCTGTTATTGAAAAAATATAGAAAAAATTTAATTAATTAGAGCATTCATATATAAACTGTCATATAAATTATGGCATATTTTATTTTAAAAGAGTAGAATTTCAGTAAATGCTGAACTATTCTCTGAATGGTTTTAAGTGAAAAGGAAATGTTTCTGTCATTGAAGCAACATTACCTCAAAATTCTCAATCTATCCAACAAAACTAGGAAAGAAAAGATGAAGGAGAGCAAATGAATTATAGAAAATAAGATATCATTGCTACATCTATCAGATTGTAATAACAATAAATGTGAATATCAATAAATTCCCTTAATAAGAAATCCTATATTACAATTTTTAAAATTCTGTTTTATCCTATTTTTCTTGAAGGATGTATGAAATAAAGTAGTCCAAAGACCAAAAAGGAAGGGAAAATGAAAATGTAGCAATAAACTATGATAGAATAAAGAATACAAGAAGCTAAATTAGCTTTTACACACTAAAAAAGAGTTTCAAAAAGTAGAGAGCAAATACTAAGAGATAGGAAAGGAGAAATTGGTACCTAATGAACCATGCTTAACAGGAAAACAACACATCTCACAAATCAGTGTAGTTAAGAAGACAAAAAGGGAAAAATTTAAGTAACAGATAATAGACATTTTAAAATATATGATGAAGTATTCATGAAGCTTAACTGTATATAAAGTCACAGGATTCTTGCAACATACTTTAAGTACACAAAACACAGCTCTCATATTTTATGGTCAAACACAATAAAAAAAAAAATTAGAAGTTGATGGTATGGAAAAAAGAACCAAAAAACATATATACTAAAAATATTTATAGTGAAATTCTCTTCTAAATACAATTTTAGCTTTAATAGTATGGAAAACAATCAAAATCTATAGAAATAAATGACAAAAAGATTCAAATATAAGACTTACAGGATTTATCCACATCATGAAATTGTTCATAATAAGCTTCAAAAGAAATATGCAAGTCCTATATTCAAAACAAAATAAAATGTTGATCTCTATTGACAGACATGAAATGATCTTAAAGTGGTAGAGCAGTACTCTTGGAACACGGCAAATTATGTAAGTTTTCCTTAGCCAGAAACTACAGAAATATGTTTATACCATAAAACTAATGAATCTGTTATTGAAAAAATATAGAAAAAATTTAATTAATTAGAGCATTCATATATAAACTGTCATATAAATTATGGCATATTTTATTTTAAAAGAGTAGAATTTCAGTAAATGCTGAACTATTCTCTGAATGGTTTTAAGTGAAAAGGAAATGTTTCTGTCATTGTACAATATTTTGACATTTGTGTTTTCATAGCACGGGTATGCATGATTTTCTCTATAAAAAATCAGGAACATCAAAAATTTCAATTTACTTGGGGAAAAAATTAGTCTGCTAATTTTTCAAACAAATGTTATGTGAAATAATTTGCACTTGTTTCAGAATAAGCGAAATATATAAGGGTGAAAACAGCAGAAAGATCATAGAAATATACTTACATATATACGTGTGTTTGTGTAAAGATATATATATGTATCCCATTTTTATATTGTAAGGTCTTTGTATGTATTAGACATGTATAGGAAAAGAATTAGATTAACTGTGCTGACATTATTGATCAAGAGGAGGCAGAAGAGGAGGATTTAGCTCTTTATGTCTCCTAAAATCACAATATAAACAGTGGGATTGCATAAAGCAATTAATATACTGCCTCTGATTTCAAGCGATTCACACACTGGTGCAAGCCAACCCTGAATAAAACACTGCATGAAATGAAGACAATGTATGACTGTGGCACAACCTGGCCCTTTGACACTCAGTCACACATGCCTCAATGTTTCCAGTTTAATGTAAACATTCAGAAGATTGCATCACAAGTTTTCTCATAGCATGGGGTCAAATCATTTGGGGAAGTTTCATAAATGGGGTTTCCCTCTGACTTAGGTGATAAAGAATCTGCCTGCAATGTGGAAGACTTGGATTTGATCCCTGGGTTGAGAAGATCCCCTAGAGATGGAAATGGAAACCCACTCCAGTATTCTTGCCTGGAGAATTCCATGGATAAAGAAGCCTGGCAGGCTACAGTCCATGGGGTCGCAGAATGAAACATGACTGAGTGACTAACACACACATAATTGATAGCAAGGAGGGAACAAACTAACAAATTACCTGAAAATACAGTACCGTGATATTCATGTTCCAGTATTGAAATTTAGAAAAAGAAAACAAAAATGAAGGTTCAGGTAAAAGGAGAATGGAGGGTGATAAAGTACAATCATTTTAACTCTTTCATAAGAGTATTTTCATGCTTTAGTAGACATTGTATATTATATATTATATACAAAATGACTTAAATACAGAAAATGCTGCTAGGAAATGCTTTTCTAAACAAAGCAGCATTTGAAGGTATAGAAAGAGTCTATTAACTGATACTAAATATAATTTAAGCAAGTGTTTCTTCTATTAGTATAAGTGTCAAATGACAGATTGCTGCCCTCTATTATACTAAAATTCTAATTAGATTTAGCTTGGAAATGAAACATTCAATGGTTGAAAAGCAAAAAGGTCTTTTCATGGGAGGATGCAGTAATGGCATAGAGTACAGGCAGTTCAAGGTAGATAATATTTCTAACTTAATAGATACTTGAAGTTTTCCATTGTTGTAAAAACTAGTTGGAATAAAACTTCTGATGAAATTACTCCTAAAATGAAAATAATAGGCTGATTTTAAACTAATTAAAGGTACTTAAACACACCTATCTATTGTCTTTCCTTATTAAATACTATCTCTGATAAGTTAAATACAGAAGTGTAATGAAATTTTTGCATCTATGGCAAGATAATTGTCAAAGACATATACTCTATTCCTATAGTAACTTTCAGTATGTATTTCTGGAAATATCTTCCCCCACATTTGCAAAGCTAGAAGTGGTATGGGAAACAGTAAGTAATTCACCTATTATGTTAGCAGCCAATATTGCAGTATGATGTCAGTTACACTGCGATTCTAAAGTCAATATATTGTCTGGTAAGGAAATGACCAGTTCAAGCCAAATTATTTTCTATAAAGTTTATATATGTTTTGCTTCTCACTTTCCTACTACCTATTTCTTTTTACACACTTGATATTCACGTAATAAACTGCAATACTATGTGTGAGCAATAGTATAAGGAAAGTAGAAAAAGTTGAATACTTGACGTACAGGCATTAACAACAAGTTAGAGGTTAGTTTAAATGTTGATAGAGAAGGATGATTGCTAGCTAATTTCAATGTTGCTCAGAGGAGGAAGAAAACAAAAATGAAGGTTCAGGTAAAAGGAGAATGGAGGTGATAAAGTACAATCATTTTAACTCTTTCATAAGAGTATTTTCATGCTTTAGTAGACATTGTATATTATATATTATATACAAAATGACTTAAATACAGAAAATGCTGCTAGGAAATGCTTTTCTAAACAAAGCAGCATTTGAAGGTATAGAAAGAGTCTATTAACTGATACTAAATATAATTTAAGCAAGTGTTTCTTCTATTAGTATAAGTGTCAAATGACAGATTGCTGCCCTCTATTATACTAAAATTCTAATTAGATTTAGCTTGGAAATGAAACATTCAATGGTTGAAAAGCAAAAAGGTCTTTTCATGGGAGGATGCAGTAATGGCATAGAGTACAGGCAGTTCAAGGTAGATAATATTTCTAACTTAATAGATACTTGAAGTTTTCCATTGTTGTAAAAACTAGTTGGAATAAAACTTCTGATGAAATTACTCCTAAAATGAAAATAATAGGCTGATTTTAAACTAATTAAAGGTACTTAAACACACATATCTATTGTCTTTCCTTATTAAATACTATCTCTGATAAGTTAAATACAGAAGTGTAATGAAATTTTTGCATCTATGGCAAGATAATTGTCAAAGACATATACTCTATTCCTATAGTAACTTTCAGTATGTATTTCTGGAAATATCTTCCCCCACATTTGCAAAGCTAGAAGTGGTATGGGAAACAGTAAGTAATTCACCTATTATGTTAGCAGCCAATATTGCAGTATGATGTCAGTTACACTGCGATTCTAAAGTCAATATATTGTCTGGTAAGGAAATGACCAGTTCAAGTCAAATTATTTTCTATAAAGTTTATATATGTTTTGCTTCTCACTTTCCTACTACCTATTTCTTTTTACACACTTGATATTCACGTAATAAACTGCAATACTATGTGTGAGCAATAGTATAAGGAAAGTAGAAAAAGTTGAATACTTGACGTACAGGCATTAACAACAAGTTAGAGGTTAGTTTAAATTTGATAGTATAGAGATGAAGAGAAGGGGATGATTGCTAGCTAATTTCAATGTTGCTCAGAGGCAGGAAAGATTAGGAAATAGTCTTCTCTTCCTCGCTCTCACCCCCTCCAAAAAAAACTAGAAGTTTTCATAAAAATGTTCATATAGAGATAATATCTTGAAAAGAATATAAACCTTCCTAAATAATGTATTTGCATATATATAATTCCAAAAATAGTTGCAAATAAGAGAAAATAAGTTTAAAGGACTAGAACAGCTTCAAAACCAGGTAAATATTGCACATGAGTATATGTGTGTTCAGTCGTTCAGATTCTTTGCGACCCCACGGTCTGTAGCCCGCCAGGCTCCTCTGCCCATGGGATTTTTCAGGCAAGAATACTGGAGTGGGTTACCATTTGCTTCTCCAGGGGATCTTCCTAACCCAGGGATCAAACCTGGATTTCCTGCATTGCAGGCAGTCTTTTTACAGACTGAGCCAGTAAGGAAGCACATTAGTATCAAAAATAGCTTCAAAACATTTTTTAAAAATCAAAAGCAAGATGACCAAAATTAAATGTGTATTC
Source organism: Tragulus kanchil (assembly GCA_022376925.1). Taxonomy (NCBI): domain Eukaryota; kingdom Metazoa; phylum Chordata; class Mammalia; order Artiodactyla; family Tragulidae; genus Tragulus; species Tragulus kanchil. The sequence goes on along the minus strand of JAIOJX010000004.1, from coordinate 233,755,769 downwards.
AGAAGCACACCACAGGAAATTATCTTAAGTGATTTTAAGTATCCCTAGGAGCACACACAAAAAGGGAATATCCAATTAAGATATATTGTAGGATCTCATAATAGAGTTGAACTATGTCCTGTGTGAAATGATGCTAGAGATATCAATAGATGATAGAGCTAGAGATATAGAAATCATCTACACCTAGATGCTCAGTGATGGACCTTGTAGGACATGGCACAAGTAAAGCAGTGAACAGCATAAGATCTAGAATCATTTACCAGCCAGAATGAAGGGGCAGGGGCAGAGGCAGGGAAGAAATTATGAAATAAATAAGTAGTAAAAGAATAGAAGTATATATGAACTACAATTTCTTTATCCATTCATCTCTTGATGGACATCTAGGTTGTTCCATGTCCTAGCTATTGTAAATAGTGATGCAATGAACATTGGGATAAATTAAAATAATGACAATAATAATAGGAGTATCAAGAAGAGAGTATTGCTTTGGAAATTGTAGAAAGGATGAATTTAGGAGATAGCTAGTATTCAAGGGTACCCATGTTGCTGGAGATTTGTACTCAGTAGAGTATCTTAAACCAATAGTTACTTGCACTATAATATGAGTAATGTGCTTTATTAGATATTAACCTCATAATGCAATTTCCTTGTTATTAAGGACTGTGTATAATTTATAGGACAAAGCAAGGTGATTTTATGTATTAAACTCCAAAGAAATATTTAATGAGAAACAATGTGAATTCTAAATAGATCTTTGTGCTTTCTGTATGGTCAGTTCTACCAAATGACTCTTGAAAAAGTATTGTCTATTAAGAATTTCAGGAGTCAGTTGCAGTGGAAAGGGGAAGCATACTATCAAGTAATTTATTTTTTTTAAATATTTATTTATTTATTTATTTTTGGAGTGGGGGAATGGGGTGGGGAGGGAGCGGGGCAGGCGGGTCACTTCCATTGGTTTTTCATTTATCTATTTTCATCCATCTTTGTTCTTTGGCCCATGTGGACCTCCCATCGCAGTGGCCTCTTTTGTCACAGAGCACCTGCTCTGGGCACATGCGCTCCAGAGCTCCTGCTCGGTATTTGGACACATCAGTCCAGCCGCTCCGCGGCACGTGGGATCCTCCCAGGCCAGGGATCGAACCAGCGTCCCTTGCACTGCAAGGCGGTGTCCTTACCCACTGGACCACCAGGGAAGCCCTATCGAGTAATTTAATAGAATGTTGAGTGAAGAGAGAAAGTATTGCTTATGCAAAACCAAGAAAACCCAAGGAAGGTTTGAAAGTTAGGAGAACTTTAATTTTGCTACTGCAGAGTGTGAAGCACCTAAAGAATCAGGAGAAAGTGACATACTAGTAAGATTTAAAGGATATTTAGTGATAGAAAAAATAAGGTTTATAAAGTAGAGGACAAACTGCTTAGTGTTAGCTTTGAAAGAAAGGTATCAACATTTACCTGTGATATTACATGGTGCATGTACACTCACTCATGTCTAACTCTTTGAGACCTCATGGACTGCAACCCACCACCTCTGTCCACGGGTATTCTCCAGGCAAGAACACTGCAGTGGGTTGCCATTTCCTCCTCCAAGGAGTCATTCTGACCCAGGGATGGAACCTGTACTTCTTGCATCTCCTCCCTTGGCAGGTGGATTGTTTACCACTAGTGCCAAAATTGTGTGGTAGAGGAGAACATATGAACAAAGGTTTAATGGGGTAAAGAAGGAGATCAGAGGGATGGCTTTATATGTTGAGTTAAAGGAGCAATCACTTGTCTTTTACATGCTGTGTTCCTGTTTTGATTCAGTGGATGTCTGCACATGACAGCACTAAAGATTCAGTTAAACTAAGTATAATGACAAAAAAAAAATGAATCTAATTTTATTGTTGTTATTAATTTTATTTATTTATTTATTTTGGGTTGCAGGCATTCTGTAGTTGCGGGAAGCAGGGACAACTGTTCATTGAAGTGTATGCTTTTCTCATTGCCATGGCTTCTCTTGTTGTGGAGCATGGGCTCCAGGCACACCAGCTTCAGTAGTTTCAGCAGACGTGCTCAGTAGTTGTGGCACATGGGCCTGATAGCTCCGAGGCATGTGGAGTCTTCCTGGACCAGGGATGGAAGCTGTGTCCTCTGCATTTGCAGGCAGATGTTTATCCACTGTACCACCAGGAAAGTCCTGGATCTAGCCTTGAGAAGAATGGTTAAGGTGAAACTTTATTATAGAGAGTTCATTTGAAATCCAAAAGATAGGATTAACTGAGAATTTAATCTAAATAAATCTATAAGAACTAGTGCTAAAGTTTTCCTAGGGCACACATGATCTACATACACAAACCCCCAGTGCTAATAATATAATATTTTCATATCCATTTTCTACTATTTTGATCACTAATTATACTGATGATTAAATTAAATTACATAAACCCCCTGAGCTACAGTTTTAATATAAATAAAAGGAGGTTGTGATAAGTTGTCTCCATCTTACCTTCCAAGTTGTTTGAGTATTATTGCCTAATAAACATGCTGATCATGAAATGTGCAATTTGCTCTTGCACATGCAAAGAGAAGTTTTGAGTTATTTTTATAGCCTGTGTCGAAGCCTATTTTATGTGAGCCACAAATTGGAAAGATCTGCACGGGTATTCTCCAGGAGACACTGCAGTGGGTTGCCATTTCCTCCTCCAAGGAGTCATTCTGACCCAGGGATGGATCCTGTACTTCTTGCATCTCCTCCCTTGGCAGGTGGATTGTTTACCACTAGTGCCAAAATTGTGTGGTAGAGGAGAACATATGAACAAAGGTTTAATGGGGTAAAGAAGGAGATCAGAGGGATGGCTTTATATGTTGAGTTAAAGGAGCAATCACTTGTCTTTTACATGCTGTGTTCCTGTTTTGATTCAGTGGATGTCTGCACATGACAGCACTAAAGATTCAGTTAAACTAAGTATAATGACAAAAAAAAAATGAATCTAATTTTATTGTTGTTATTAATTTTATTTATTTATTTATTTTGGGTTGCAGGCATTCTGTAGTTGCGGGAAGCAGGGACAACTGTTCATTGAAGTGTATGCTTTTCTCATTGCCATGGCTTCTCTTGTTGTGGAGCATGGGCTCCAGGCACACCAGCTTCAGTAGTTTCAGCAGACGTGCTCAGTAGTTGTGGCACATGGGCCTGATAGCTCCGAGGCATGTGGAGTCTTCCTGGACCAGGGATGGAAGCTGTGTCCTCTGCATTTGCAGGCAGATGTTTATCCACTGTACCACCAGGAAAGTCCTGGATCTAGCCTTGAGAAGAATGGTTAAGGTGAAACTTTATTATAGAGAGTTCATTTGAAATCCAAAAGATAGGATTAACTGAGAATTTAATCTAAATAAATCTATAAGAACTAGTGCTAAAGTTTTCCTAGGGCACACATGATCTACATACACAAACCCCCAGTGCTAATAATATAATATTTTCATATCCATTTTCTACTATTTTGATCACTAATTATACTGATGATTAAATTAAATTACATAAACCCCCTGAGCTACAGTTTTAATATAAATAAAAGGAGGTTGTGATAAGTTGTCTCCATCTTACCTTCCAAGTTGTTTGAGTATTATTGCCTAATAAACATGCTGATCATGAAATGTGCAATAACATGATATTTGCTCTTGCACATGCAAAGAGAAGTTTTGAGTTATTTTTTATAGCCTGTGTCGAAGCCTATTTTATGTGAGCCACAGGTGATGGTGTAGTTATTTGAGAGAATATGATCTGCAATGAAAAAAGAGTTTCCTTTTCATTTTGGCAAATATTTTTATCTTGTCATGTATCAGAGAAGACTCAAAAGCCAAGGGTTCTTGTAGGGTGGCAAGAAAAACTCTGCTTACTTCATGGAGTTAAAAACGCAAAGGGAAAACAACTTCTATTTCTTCCTATGAAACTAAGGAGCATGGCATAGTGCCTTTAGGATCTTCTCTGGGGAACTGTTATGCAGTGAAAGAAAGGCTAGCTTCCTTCTCATAATCTCTTTGTGGGTCTGGTGAATGCCAGAGTCTGGCCCTTACAAGTTAAGTGAAGCCCTTTTTGCAGCATCATGATCCGACACACGTCAAGGGCTTCTCATTGAGTTACCAGAACCCAGAAATGTATCTATGTCAAGGTACATATCTTTACCTTTTTTTTTTTTTATGAAATTCTATATTTAAGGCACTTTTCAATGGACTCATATAAGAGAGGAAGTATAAAACTATGAGTTTCAAGTTCTTATTATTTCTTTGTGTGTGCTGTTTATTAGTTGCCTAACTTCTAGCCATTTTAGGACAAGGTCTGCTAGTCTCGAGATACTGTCATTCATACTTAAATTCCTCCTGCCTGATTAGCCATTTTATGTTCTGCTTTCTTTCAGATTTTCTTAGTGATATCGAAATGCATTAATACTTATATAACAAAGTACCCTGAGAATTCTCAGAGTAATGTTAATATCGGGAGCCATTGAAGGGGAATGGTTAACAATCCATTACTCTCTTCATGTTAAGAAATTTTGACAATTATACATCATGGTTTTGTGTTTCAACCTCATTTACTCAACTCTTAGGCAATAGCTGTTATTCAAGGCTGCTGCTTTCGTTCTTTCCTTCCTAATAAATCTTTTTAAAAACATCTGAGGCAACTTTTTTTTCTTATAAAATATTCCTGCTTAAGCATCAAGAATTAGAATAGCACCTGATCTCAGCACTTAAGCTTATTTTAAATCCTTTCCTTTTAGTTTTTCATGTCTTTGTTGCTTACTTGTTTGGTGTGATATTTATGTGAAAGAGGAAACTGAGGGTACATTTTTAACTTTTTTTTCATTTTTTTTATTTTGCCTTTTTGATTTTACAGAGTTTTGTTGTTTACAGATATGTATAATTCCAGATTAGTCATATGTATATCCCATTCCCCCCATCACACCTCTCCAGGCCGTCGCATAGCCCCTATGCACAATCCCTTAGACCCACAGCACATTAGCAATAGTTATCGCTTTTACATAAGATAGTGTAGGGTTCCCTGTCGCTTTTTCCATATCTCTCACCCACTTTTCCCTCTCCCCAATGTCTATAAGCCTGTTCTCTATGACTGTTTTTCCATCAATGCTCTGTATTTATCAGTACAAACTTACTAGATTCCATATATATATGTGTTAGTATACTGTATTTGTCCTTCTCTTTTTGACTTACTTCACTTTGTATAAGAGTTTCTAGATTCATCCATCTCACTAGGACTGAATCTTCTGCATTTCTTTTTGCGGCTGAGAGATACTCCATTGTATATATGTACCAGAGCTTCTTTATCCATTCATTTATCAGTGGACATCTAGGATGCTTCGATAATCTAGCTGTTGTGTCAAGTACTGCAATAAACATTGGGGTACAGGTGTCTCTTTCAATTTTGGTTTCATCAGGGTATAAGCCTAATAGTGGGATTGCTGGATCATATGGTGCTTCTATTCTTAGTTTTTTGAGGAATCTCCATACTGTCTTCCATGTTTAATATTTTTGATAAATCACTGCAACTGGGAAACAAAATGAGTCTGTTTTCCTCTGAATTTTTGAAGCAAAGTTAAACAATAATTTGCGGCTATGGGTTTAGGAATATATAGTTTAGGAGGGCAGTCCTAACATATGCTAATGTTTTCTCCTGCCCAGATGATCTCACTAATGGGCCTGGAAGAAGAGTCTAAAGGCATTGATGGCTGTGGGTTTTTTAAGAGACTGGAGGTGGTGGTTCAGTCACTAAGTCATGTCCAACTCTTGCAACCCCATGAATTGTATATAACGTGCCAGGATGTTCCAGGCAAGAATTCTGGAGTGGGTTGCCATTTCCTTCTCCAGGGGATCTTCCCAACACAAGGATTGAACCCATGTCTCCTGAATTGCAGGCAGTCTCCTGCATTGTTAAATCAACAAACATCTTCCTTAGAATTGGATTTTAAAACCATTTCTCTGAGAATCTATGATCTAATGATTGGAAAAGGGATGGGAGAGAAAGGGCATCAAAGATTTTACTTAAAAAAAAAAAAAGTTAAATCTAATACAGACAAATGCACACACCATGTTTGATTGATCCCACATGAAGTTTAAATATACAACTATATTCATATGTTATTGTATTATGCCTATGAAATAGACACAAGAAGTTGGCTACAAATAAAACTAAATGTATTAAAAATATAGAGACATTAGAGGATACTTCTTAGAATGAAAACAGAATAAAACTACACAAAAGGAGTTTCCCTGGCGGTCCAGCAGGTAAAGAGTCCACCTTGCAGTGCAAGGGGCACCGGTTTGATCCCTGGCCTGGGAGGATCCCACATGCCGCAGAGCTGCTGGACCCGTGTGTCTAGTTAGGAGCCAGTGCTCTGGAGCGCATGCTTCCAGAGCCAGTGCTCTGCAATAGGAGAGGTCACTGCAATACAAGGCTCATACAGGCCAAAGAATAAATATGGATGAAAATAAATAAATGAAAAACAAATAAAAGAGGCCAAAATTAAAGAAAAAAAAAAAAACTACACAAAGTATTTCAGGAATTTTTTGACAATTCTTCAGACTGTAAAAGGGGAAGAGTCTATGCATATTTAACATTATTTTAAATAATATGATACTTACTTTAGACTCTCTGATTGAGAACTGTGTTTTAAAACTTACAATTTAAAATGTATAACCTGTTATCTCTTTTCCCTGAAGATGTCTAACCTATGGCTTGTATATATTAGTACTAAAGTTCTTTTAACATGATCAAGATTATTCCTTAGTAATCATCAGCAAACACTACATGAATGAAAAAAATCTACATAGTGTCTCAATACAATTAGAAATAAAGGTATCCACAATAGCTACAAATATTCTGTATTAATTTTAAGGCTTCAAGTCAGAGGAGAGTACAAAATAGATGGTATAAATACAGATAAAGAAGAATCTAATTTGTTACTAGTCACAGATGATATACTGGGATACATAATGTTTGGAACAAGTGACTGCAAAGGCCATGGGGTCCTCAGCGGGGCATCTGGGTTCAGTGGTAAGGACCCAGGGCAGGTGGCTATGATGCTGGAGTTGATGGTGTGCGAACGCTTGACTGCAGGTCTGTGCATGGTGACATTGATGGGCCAGTGTATGTAATGAGCAGTTACAGGTGTCAGACATACAATTGTGTGCCTTCAGGGACTAACTACAGGCTCAAGTACTGTAGTGCAAGCTGGTGACAAGCGTCAGGGCCAGCAGTATACAGGTGCCCAACCACTGAGAACTAACCCCCCTTTCCCAACTCTCACCTCCAAGGATCATGCAGTTCTGATATCACAGACCCCAACTACTTAAGCCAAGGAGACACCGTATCCCCCCAGGTGGAGAGCTGCCATACACCCCTGCACTAGGCACCCCACGCTATTAGGCCTGGGTCACAGCGTACATCAGTGTGCCCCCACCCACGGGTGAAGTCTCCTCTTACCAAAGTCAGTACAGGAAGTCTGGAAAAAGTGAATGCTTCTTTAGTGCACAGCTGAGTAGCTCATGAATTCCGGGAAACAGGAAACCACCAAACAAATACAATAGAGGTCCAGTAACTGATACTAAAGAAACAAAGTCCTATCAGTTTACCACATCTTTCGGTTCAGTTTCCCTTTTGACCCATAATCCAGTTTTTAAGTCATTACTTTCTTCTTGTGATTTACTCCAAGTAGTCAGGAGGAGCCAGACTCCTCTTTCAACATTTGGCAAAGAAATTTCCTGAGTCAAATATCCAGTTTTGTTCACGAGTTCTACCCTCCACAAAACATTTGAAAATAAATGCAATTCAGACAAGTTCTTTGCCACTTTATAACAACGATTGCCTTTACTCCAATATCCAATAATATGTTTCTCCTTTCCATGTGAACCTCATCAGAGTGGCCTGTACTGTCCACACTTCCACACTTTTTCAACATTCTGTTCACAAGCGTTGCTCGTCTCTAAGAAGATTGAGGCTTTCTCTTCAGCTTCCAGCTTTGCTTTCTAATCTCCCGATCACCTGTAAAGATATTCCACAGTTACTAGTCACAGATGATATACTGGGATACATAATGTTTGGAACAAGTGACTGCAAAGGCCATGGGGTCCTCAGCGGGGCATCTGGGTTCAGTGGTAAGGACCCAGGGCAGGTGGCTATGATGCTGGAGTTGATGGTGTGCGAACGCTTGACTGCAGGTCTGTGCATGGTGACATTGATGGGCCAGTGTATGTAATGAGCAGTTACAGGTGTCAGACATACAATTGTGTGCCTTCAGGGACTAACTACAGGCTCAAGTACTGTAGTGCAAGCTGGTGACAAGCGTCAGGGCCAGCAGTATACAGGTGCCCAACCACTGAGAACTAACCCCCCTTTCCCAACTCTCACCTCCAAGGATCATGCAGTTCTGATATCACAGACCCCAACTACTTAAGCCAAGGAGACACCGTATCCCCCCAGGTGGAGAGCTGCCATACACCCCTGCACTAGGCACCCCACGCTATTAGGCCTGGGTCACAGCGTACATCAGTGTGCCCCCACCCACGGGTGAAGTCTCCTCTTACCAAAGTCAGTACAGGAAGTCTGGAAAAAGTGAATGCTTCTTTAGTGCACAGCTGAGTAGCTCATGAATTCCGGGAAACAGGAAACCACCAAACAAATACAATAGAGGTCCAGTAACTGATACTAAAGAAACAAAGTCCTATCAGTTTACCACATCTTTCGGTTCAGTTTCCCTTTTGACCCATAATCCAGTTTTTAAGTCATTACTTTCTTCTTGTGATTTACTCCAAGTAGTCAGGAGGAGCCAGACTCCTCTTTCAACATTTGGCAAAGAAATTTCCTGAGTCAAATATCCAGTTTTGTTCACGAGTTCTACCCTCCACAAAACATTTGAAAATAAATGCAATTCAGACAAGTTCTTTGCCACTTTATAACAACGATTGCCTTTACTCCAATATCCAATAATATGTTTCTCCTTTCCATGTGAACCTCATCAGAGTGGCCTGTACTGTCCACACTTCCACACTTTTTCAACATTCTGTTCACAAGTACGTTGCTCGTCTCTAAGAAGATTGAGGCTTTCTCTTCAGCTTCCAGCTTTGCTTTCTAATGTCTCACCAGAATCACCTGTAAAGATATTCACAGCAGTGCAGGTTTTTCTTTTTCCCCTACATGCATCTCATAACTCTTTCAGGTTCTGCTTATTGCAAAGTTTCAAAGTCACTTCCATATTTTTAGGTCTTTGGACAGCAACATCCATACTTCTAGATACCAATTTCTGTCTCGGTCCATTTAGACTATTGTTCTCTGACTCTTTGTCCATGGGATTTCCCAGGCAAGAATACTGGAGTGGGTTGTCATTCTCTTATCCAGGGATCTTCCTCACCCAGGGATTGAATCCAGGGCTCCTGCACTGCAGGCAAATTCTTTACCATCTGAGCCACCAGGGAAGCCCTTAGACTGCTATAACAAGATACTCTAGACTGAGTGGCTTAAACAACAAGTGTTTATTACAGTTCTGGAGACTGGGAATTCAAGATCAAGGTGCCAGCATATTTGGTGACCTATGAAGCTTGTTTCCTGGTTCATCTTCTCAGTGTTGTCTCATGGCAGAAGGAGCCAAGAAGCTCCCTGACAATATATTTTAAGGTCAATAACCCCATCCAAAGAGATCTGTCCTCAGTATCCAGTCATCTCCCACAGTCCTCACCGCTAATATCACATATTGGGTTAGGTTTCAGTGTATGGATTTGGGGGGTGACACAAACATTCAATCTATGGAAGATTAGAGTGCAAAAAATGTATATATATCACATGAGTAAACTTGGTAAAACATGTTAGAATTATTTTGCTATTGAAAGATTCAAATGAACTTTGGGTTTGTAAATAGCCCCTCATTTCTTCCCACACCACAGATTTTTATAATGAACAGCACCCCCCACCTCCACCAAGGTAGTTATGGAAGAAGAGTTTCAAATATATTTTGTATCATTTGTAATAGTCTGATCCTTTCATTAAACTTTCCTTTTAATAATTTTATAGTAAAACTTATAATTTACCATTAGAACTGCACAAGAATGCTTTTCTCTTTTTTCAGAAGATGCCTAAACTATGGTTGGTGTATGTCAGTATTAAATCTCTCTTAAGAAAGCTTCATACGTGACAGAATGATATGCTCCAGAATGTCTCCAAAGAAATACAGTAAGACAAATGTGTTGTTGCCTACCAATTTCTTTCTTCAGTATAAGCTTTTACTTTATTTCCAGTTAGTCAAAGGAATCATCCCACTGGGAAAATAAAGATATATAATAATACTGGAAAGTATCATAAGTGAAAAGACCCTAAAGATGGTTCAGCCCAGATTCCTCTATTTGCGGATGAGGAAATTGAGGCCAGCCTAAAGTGACAAGGCCAGAATTCGAAAGACCGTCTCCTGGCTCTCAGTCCACTACTCTTATGATTATATTGTGCTGTGGCCCACATCGTGACACCTCTCAAAAAGGGCTCTCATAAAGCATCTATGCATGACTCACAGCATGTTTAACAGAAATACTTTTTCTGCCTAAAAATGCCTGCCAAGGATTCTGCTACTAAGAGCTCCCACTGGGTAAGCGTTCCTTAGACAGCACGTTACACAAACCGTAATGACCTACATAATGTCTCCATTCTCTAGTGACATGGAGTCTTCACAATATAGATTTTTTTAATGAAGATTTTAAGTAAGCATCTCAGTTGTCTAAACTTCTGTACCCCATCCCATGAGATACAGCCTATAGCCTCTCACACTCTGTGATGTTATGTTTTAGGAAAACAGGAAGTATTTCAATATAGTTGTCCTTGTCTGTGTAGATCTCTCTTTTTTTTTTCTTTATCCTTTTAAAATCAGCATGATCTCTCTGGGCCTTTCTGTAACAGTCGAGCAAAGCCTCAATGTAAAAACTGTATTCACAGCAGTCGTGCCAAATGTGACTGAGATGTCAGCCCCGATTTCACTTGATTTCTGCGACAAAAAGCTGTAGTGCCATCAGTTGGGCTATATTTTGTATCATTTGTAATAGTCTGATCCTTTCATTAAACTTTCCTTTTAATAATTTTATAGTAAAACTTATAATTTACCATTAGAACTGCACAAGAATGCTTTTCTCTTTTTTCAGAAGATGCCTAAACTATGGTTGGTGTATGTCAGTATTAAATCTCTCTTAAGGAAGCTTCATACGTGACAGAATGATATGCTCCAGAATGTCTCCAAAGAAATACAGTAAGACAAATGTGTTGTTGCCTACCAATTTCTTTCTTCAGTATAAGCTTTTACTTTATTTCCAGTTAGTCAAAGGAATCATCCCACTGGGAAAATAAAGATATATAATAATACTGGAAAGTATCATAAGTGAAAAGACCCTAAAGATGGTTCAGCCCAGATTCCTCTATTTGCGGATGAGGAAATTGAGGCCAGCCTAAAGTGACAAGGCCAGAATTCGAAAGACCGTCTCCTGGCTCTCAGTCCACTACTCTTATGATTATATTGTGCTGTGGCCCACATCGTGACACCTCTCAAAAAGGGCTCTCATAAAGCATCTATGCATGACTCACAGCATGTTTAACAGAAATACTTTTTCTGCCTAAAAATGCCTGCCAAGGATTCTGCTACTAAGAGCTCCCACTGGGTAAGCGTTCCTTAGACAGCACGTTACACAAACCGTAATGACCTACATAATGTCTCCATTCTCTAGTGACATGGAGTCTTCACAATATAGATTTTTTTAATGAAGATTTTAAGTAAGCATCTCAGTTGTCTAAACTTCTGTACCCCATCCCATGAGATACAGCCTATAGCCTCTCACACTCTGTGATGTTATGTTTTAGGAAAACAGGAAGTATTTCAATATAGTTGTCCTTGTCTGTGTAGATCTCTCTTTTTTTTTTCTTTATCCTTTTAAAAATCAGCATGATCTCTCTGGCCCTTTCTGTAACAGTCGAGCAAAGCCTCAATGTAAAAACTGTATTCACAGCAGTAGTGCCAAATGTGACTGAGATGTCAGCCCCGATTTCACTTGATTTCTGCGACAGGAGTTGTAATAGGCCTTGTTCCCCAGTGCCATCAGTTGGGCTATATGAACTTTCTTCTCTTGAATATTATGGAGAGCTGGATTCCTGATGAATTTGTAAATTCATGTGGACCAAAACCAGAGATATCAAAATAAATGTGATGCTATGATAAATAGTATGATTGGGAGATATGAACTGAGGCCCTTGATTCTGTCCAGTGACCACTCAATCTCGGGTTTGGATCACAAACTATCATATTTAAGTCACTTTGACTATGCTGCCTTCCTATCATCCTGAAAAGTCGCCTTGGCAACAAATTAATGGCAATGAAAACCATTTTATCACATAGTTCTTTAACATCTATAGGTTACTAGGATGCATGTTTAGAATATAATCTATCATCTAGGAACTTTTCAAAACTTCATTCATATTTCACTATTATTGCTTTCTTACCAACAGTAACCAATATATTTTCTGCAACCTGGAGGACTAAAGCTATCTTACATTACAAAGCACTCTCCCTCTGTCCACATTTCTTTGAACAGCAGAGAAACAAATTCTGTTTCTATCATTACTTTTAATTTTTTTCTCTAAGTTGAATGCCTAGGATATATCTACACAATTTACAGCCTTGATTTCATACATAATTTGTTTTAAAAATACACAGATATTTCCATACTGAGAGCATAAGTCTATTCTAAGAATTAAACACTTTAATTTTGTTACCTAAAAAATTTAAAGTAATGGAAAACCATAATTGTATTTTAAATTATACTCGCACTAGGAAGCTAACTTTATGGGACAGTGTATTTATTGAAATATGTCCTCCCTTCAGCTAATAAATGTCCCTTTCTTTTTTTCCACACCTACTAATTTTGAGTAGAATATACAACACCAACCATCAACCATGATTGCTGCGGTAATATGAACCTTTGCTTGCAGTGTCTTAATTCCAATTGAATTTTTGGTATATTTGAAGTGTATGTGCGTATGTGTGTTCACTGACTAGTTTTTCTAACCAGATGGAGGCATATTCAGAAAGGATAATCCTTTAAGCTCTTTCTGCTGCTGCTTTAATAGCACTTCATATATTTTCAAATACTTTCAAATGTTCTATTATTTGATCAGGCAAATATACATTGCCTATTTTCCCTGGAATTCAAAATAAAATAGAAAAGCCAAAAATGTAAAGGAAACTTTAAAAAACAAAACAAAACAAAACATGAATGTGCAATAAAACTGAGTCCGTTTCTAGGCAGTAAATTAACTCAAATTTACCTATGAAAGTGAAAGTTTTAGTCACTCAGTCATGTCCAACTCTTTGTGACCCCATGGACTGTAACCCACCACTTTCCTCTGTCCATGGAATTCTCCGGGCAAGAACACTGGAGTAGGTTGCCATTTCCTTCTCCAAGGAATCTTATCCAAAGCTCAAAGCATGGAGGACCTGAGTTATGGTCACCCAGTGTAACAACTAACAGCATAGCAGGAAGAACTTCTGGGTGGCAATAGGGTGGATCAATCTTACCAAACAAAATTTTTTTTTTAACAGCAATATATTTTCTGCAACCTGGAGGACTAAAGCTATCTTACATTACAAAGCACTCTCCTCTGTCCACATTTCTTTGAACAGCAGAGAAACAAATTCTGTTTCTATCATTACTTTTAATTTTTTTCTCTAAGTTGAATGCCTAGGATATATCTACACAATTTACAGCCTTGATTTCATATATAATTTGTTTTAAAAATACACAGATATTTCCATACTGAGAGCATAAGTCTATTCTAAGAATTAAACACTTTAATTTTGTTACCTAAAAAATTTAAAGTAATGGAAAACCATAATTGTATTTTAAATTATACTCGCACTAGGAAGCTAACTTTATGGGACAGTGTATTTATTGAAATATGTCCTCCCTTCAGCTAATAAATGTCCCTTTCTTTTTTTCCACACCTACTAATTTTGAGTAGAATATACAACACCAACCATCAACCATGATTGCTGCGGTAATATGAACCTTTGCTTGCAGTGTCTTAATTCCAATTGAATTTTTGGTATATTTGAAGTGTATGTGCGTATGTGTGTTCACTGACTAGTTTTTCTAACCAGATGGAGGCATATTCAGAAAGGATAATCCTTTAAGCTCTTTCTGCTGCTGCTTTAATAGCACTTCATATATTTTCAAATACTTTCAAATGTTCTATTATTTGATCAGGCAAATATACATTGCCTATTTTCCCTGGAATTCAAAATAAAATAGAAAAGCCAAAAATGTAAAGGAAACTTTAAAAAACAAAACAAAACAAAACATGAATGTGCAATAAAACTGAGTCCGTTTCTAGGCAGTAAATTAACTCAAATTTACCTATGAAAGTGAAAGTTTTAGTCACTCAGTCATGTCCAACTCTTTGTGACCCCATGGACTGTAACCCACCACTTTCCTCTGTCCATGGAATTCTCCGGGCAAGAACACTGGAGTAGGTTGCCATTTCCTTCTCCAAGGAATCTTATCCAAAGCTCAAAGCATGGAGGACCTGAGTTATGGTCACCCAGTGTAACAACTAACAGCATAGCAGGAAGAACTTCTGGGTGGCAATAGGGTGGATCAACTGGAAATTTGAAAAGGAAACTGGAAAGAAAGAACGGGAGAAGAGAAAACAAAAGAGAGAGAGAGAGGGGAGAGAGGGCAAACCAGCTGATGACTTCTTTTCATTCAATGATCACATGCCCAAAAGGAGAACCTGCCTTCAGTAATCTCCATTTCACTTTATTTTCAATGTTTAAACATTTTTAGTGTTTAAAGATACAAAAATGTGACTGTAATTATAGCACACACACACACACATATATATATATTTACACATTTATATATATGTATATATACACACATACACATGTGTGTGTGTATACATATCAACATACAATAGTTTTTGAGTAAATAGGAACATTTTAAGAGTAAATTTTCTAGGGAAATTTTATTTTTCTTGCTGCCTTTAAATTCTATCCCTTATTTCAGGGCCAGGGTTATACATATGGGATTATATGTATCTTTAAACAACAGAACTCTGTAAAAATAAAAACAAAAATTTAAAAAAAAATTCTATCCCTCATTTCAATCCCTATCCTCCCATCAGACCAGACCATGCTGTATATAGTAGGTACTCTCTAATAATGACCATTGGGAGTTCTTAGATATCTTCAAGAGGATGCTGCTTAATATCCCACTCCTTAGCCACATTTAGCATTTTCCTTTTGCTTTTGTAGTTTAGCATTTGAAACTGCTACCTGACCTCTCAGCAAGTTAGCTATGATTTCCTCACCTTTGTCTTGGTTAATTTTGGCTGCACTGGGTCTCCTTGCTTCACTCTGGCTTTCTCCAATTGCAGAAAGCAGGGAATACTCTTCATTGCAGAGCGTTAAATCCAGGTACATGAGAGGGCTCAGTCATTGTGGCATATGGGATACTCCTGATCAGGATTGAACCCATGTCCCCTGCATTAACAGGCAGGTTCTTAACAACTAGACCACCAGGAAAGGTCTTTGTGACCCCATGGACTGTAACCCACCACTTTCCTCTGTCCATGGAATTCTCCGGCAAGAACACTGGAGTAGGTTGCCATTTCCTTCTCCAAGGAATCTTATCCAAAGCTCAAAGCATGGAGGACCTGAGTTATGGTCACCCAGTGTAACAACTAACAGCATAGCAGGAAGAACTTCTGGGTGGCAATAGGGTGGATCAACTGGAAATTTGAAAAGGAAACTGGAAAGAAAGAACGGGAGAAGAGAAAACAAAAGAGAGAGAAAGAGAGAGGGGAGAGAGGGCAAACCAGCTGATGACTTCTTTTCATTCAATGATCACATGCCCAAAAGGAGAACCTGCCTTCAGTAATCTCCATTTCACTTTATTTTCAATGTTTAAACATTTTTAGTGTTTAAAGATACAAAAATGTGACTGTAATTATAGCACACACACACACACATATATATATATTTACACATTTATATATATGTATATATACACACATACACATGTGTGTGTGTATACATATCAACATACAATAGTTTTTGAGTAAATAGGAACATTTTAAGAGTAAATTTTCTAGGGAAATTTTATTTTTCTTGCTGCCTTTAAATTCTATCCCTTATTTCAGGGCCAGGGTTATACATATGGGATTATATGTATCTTTAAACAACAGAACTCTGTAAAAATAAAAACAAAAATTTAAAAAAAAATTCTATCCCTCATTTCAATCCCTATCCTCCCATCAGACCAGACCATGCTGTATATAGTAGGTACTCTCTAATAATGACCATTGGGAGTTCTTAGATATCTTCAAGAGGATGCTGCTTAATATCCCACTCCTTAGCCACATTTAGCATTTTCCTTTTGCTTTTGTAGTTTAGCATTTGAAACTGCTACCTGACCTCTCAGCAAGTTAGCTATGATTTCCTCACCTTTGTCTTGGTTAATTTTGGCTGCACTGGGTCTCCCTTGCTTCACTCTGGCTTTCTCCAATTGCAGAAAGCAGGGAATACTCTTCATTGCAGAGCGTTAAATCCAGGTACATGAGAGGGCTCAGTCATTGTGGCATATGGGATACTCCCTGATCAGGGATTGAACCCATGTCCCCTGCATTAACAGGCAGGTTCTTAACAACTAGACCACCAGGAAAGGCCCTAAATTATTTTTTATTTCATATAGATTTGTCCTGAAGTATGTTTTGCATATGGCATGAAAATGTAACTCCTGGTTCTCTCAGATGTTCCCATACTATAATACGATTAACAATATGACCTTTAGGTAAAGCTTCAAAGCTTTAATATTTTTCTCCTCCGAAGAAGAAATCTATCTGGAAGGGTATAAGAAATTAGGTAATTCTCCTGTATTCATTATCACGAGAAAAAGGGTGGTAGATATGTTGACACTGTGTTCTTTTTCAAAATCAGTTTCAATTCTCTTCAGCTATATACTTCTTTTATTCAATTTATTGGTGTATTGTAATTGTCTCTCTCTTTCTACCTACCTACCTACCTATTTATCATCTAATTAATTCATTTCTATATCCATTTATTCAAATATCCTTTTGTCCACTGTTTGCTTCTGTTGCTGAAAATATATGAGGGTCTTGAAAAGGAAGAGAAAGCAAAGTATAAATCTGTGTGGCTGTGTGTGTCTGTCTATCTTATCGATTATAAGATTCACAGATATAAATATGTATATAGATACATTTTTATACTCACAAATGTATTTTAATTTTTATTTTATTTTTGATTACTTACTTGTATAATTTTCTCCTTTTTCATATGGACAAGAACACAAAAGCATTGGTCTGAAATGGGATTTTGAAAAACCTGAGGGGAAAAAAACAGATAATAAGAGAAAGTCAGGAGTTTCAAGGAAGTTCTGTTTCTTTGCTTCACAGAGTATTTTTCTGAATCATTAGTTTAGTGATAGGAGTGTGCTTAGGTTGCTGCAACAGAGCCAAGAGAGTGTGGCAGAGTACTTATGAGCTGGGAAAATGCCTTTACTATCTCCATAACCTTGGGCAAGTCACTTAATCCTTTTGTTCTCAACCCTATTGTCTGTAAAAGAAGGATAATAATGGTAATTATTTCATAGGGCTGTTTTGAAGTTTGAATGTGTTAATATTTATAAAGAGCTTTGAACAGTAGTTGGCAAACAATAAACACACTGTATTAACTGTTACTTGTTGTCTGAATACTCTTACAGAATGAAAGCTCGTGAGAGCAGGAGATTTGCTTTTATGTTCACTGCTGTTTTCTAGAACTAAGAGTTGAAAGTATTCAATAAGTCTTGTTTTGAAGAGGCAGTAGTGTCCTACTACACTGTGATCATGAAGATAGACTCCCTGCTTTAAAATCCAGGTTCCAATAATACTGGCTGTTTTACTTTTACAGGTTAGTTTATTCTTTAGTTCTTGATACTGCAAAACAAGGATGTGATGGTTAATTTTATGTGTCAGCTTGACAGAATCTCAGAGTCACCAAATGTTTAGCCAAACATTATTTCTGGATGTGTTTCTGTTGTGTCTAAGATGAAATTAATATGTGAATTGGTAGAATGAGTAAAGTAGACTGCTCTCCTCAAAGGTGGGGCCTCATTCAATATGTTCAGGATCTTAAGAGGACAAAAAGGCAGAGGAAGGGAGGATTTATTCATTCTGTCTATTGTTAAGCTGGAACATCATTCTTTTCCTGCACTAAGACCAGGATTTATGCCATTGGATTTCCTATTCTTGGACCTTTGCACTCAGGGTGAAACTACACCACTGGCTTTCCTGGTCTTCTTGTTTGCAGATGACAGACTACTGGAATTCTCAAATTTCATAATTTCATAAGCCATGTACATCTATAAACAGAAAGGAGAGAAAGAGACCTTCTGTTGGTGATGTTTCTCTAGAGAGAAACTGTTACTGGGTAAAAATAAAATCTCTAACTCAGATGGCAGGAGTTTCAAGGAAGTTCTGTTTCTTTGCTTCACAGAGTATTTTTCTGAATCATTAGTTTAGTGATAGGAGTGTGCTTAGGTTGCTGCAACAGAGCCAAGAGAGTGTGGCAGAGTACTTATGAGCTGGGAAAATGCCTTTACTATCTCCATAACCTTGGGCAAGTCACTTAATCCTTTTGTTCTCAACCCTATTGTCTGTAAAAGAAGGATAATAATGGTAATTATTTCATAGGGCTGTTTTGAAGTTTGAATGTGTTAATATTTATAAAGAGCTTTGAACAGTAGTTGGCAAACAATAAACACACTGTATTAACTGTTACTTGTTGTCTGAATACTCTTACAGAATGAAAGCTCGTGAGAGCAGGAGATTTGCTTTTATGTTCACTGCTGTTTTCTAGAACTAAGAGTTGAAAGTATTCAATAAGTCTTGTTTTGAAGAGGCAGTAGTGTCCTACTACACTGTGATCATGAAGATAGACTCCCTGCTTTAAAATCCAGGTTCCAATAATACTGGCTGTTTTACTTTTACAGGTTAGTTTATTCTTTAGTTCTTGATACTGCAAAACAAGGATGTGATGGTTAATTTTATGTGTCAGCTTGACAGAATCTCAGAGTCACCAAATGTTTAGCCAAACATTATTTCTGGATGTGTTTCTGTTGTGTCTAAGATGAAATTAATATGTGAATTGGTAGAATGAGTAAAGTAGACTGCTCTCCTCAAAGGTGGGGCCTCATTCAATATGTTCAGGATCTTAAGAGGACAAAAAGGCAGAGGAAGGGAGGATTTATTCATTCTGTCTATTGTTAAGCTGGAACATCATTCTTTTCCTGCACTAAGACCAGGATTTATGCCATTGGATTTCCTATTCTTGGACCTTTGCACTCAGGGTGAAACTACACCACTGGCTTTCCTGGTCTTCTTGTTTGCAGATGACAGACTACTGGAATTCTCAAATTTCATAATTTCATAAGCCATGTACATCTATAAACAGAAAGGGAGAGAAAGAGACCTTCTGTTGGTGATGTTTCTCTAGAGAGAAACTGTTACTGGGTAAAAATAAAAATCTCTAACTCACACAATTATTGAGAAGATAAAATGAATTAAATTATATAAAACCATGTCACAGACTGGCATTTCTACCCATCACCTGATGCTAAGGAAAATCATTTCTGTAGTGTTATTTGTAAATAGAATGTACTCTTTGGAGGTGCATAACCCAGCAGCCCTCATGAGAGTTATATAAGTGCTAACTATTTTTGCTGGGACTTCCCTGGTGGCTCAGATGGTAAAGAAAACAATGAAGGAGACCCAGATTCTTGCTGTTGATAGCCACAATTAAAGTTCATATGTTATAAACCAACTGCAATACATGTTCAAAAAACAGTTGGCTCTATCTGTATCAATTTTTTTCTGTCTAGTTTGATCTTCTTTTCTGTCATAGAAGCTATATGATTTTTTTTCCTCTAAGAGACTGCCTTTTTGAATTTTTACTTTCTTTTGGATCCATATTTCTCCAGTGTCCATGTATTCTCACAATGCCATGGTACTTTTCTAAACTCCAAAAGTCAAATAGTTTCTTGCTTTGGTATTTTCACAATGCACTCAATATGACTGTGTGCACTTTCCTGCTCTCTTTGTTTTTGTTTTTTTTTCTGCCATGTCATATTCTCCATTGCCTACCTCTTTTTTTAAAAGCAGTATTACTTTGGAATGTTACTTTGGGACTATCTGTTTTATTTCATAAACTTTGAACTTCTTCAGCTACAATTTAGGGTAAAAGATAATAATCCACATGATAATCTAGATTTCATCATTATTTAGAAACACCAGCATACTCTTGAATAAGCACATTGGGTACATGTTTTCCCATGGATTTTGGCAAATTAAGGAGTTTGTTTCTTGGTTGGTCAATTTATTAAAAATTGGTTATTAACTGCATTACTAGAAATTAATACATAAATATGATTCCAAATAGGATTGCTTTATGAACCAGGTGGAAGGTAACTATTCTAAATTTGTGTGTCCTGTCAAATATTTTTTGTAATATTTTACTACTTTTCTAAAAAATCTCTTCAGGGATAGGTATAGCTTTGAAATTCCAGCTTATTAACATATATAGAAAAGATTGTCACCTTTAAAAACTGTATCACTATCTATACAAATAAATGTTGTTAATGGAATTTTAGCTACAAACCACTAATTTAAACTAAAGCTGAAATTTGGGGGAAAATCCATCAATACATATTTTGATTGAATCTACACATAAGAAATAGATTGGTTGACTAGCTTTTTCCTTCATGTTTTTTTTCTTCATTCTTTCAACATGTATTTCCTATATCTATTATTTACCAAGTATTTGCAAACTATCAAAGAAAAAAATCCTGCTTTTGAAAAGTTTGCAATCCAGTCTGAGAAGATAGATAATAAAAATAAACAAGTAAACTACACAGTATATTAGAAGGGGATCAATGCTATAGAAAAGGAAAACATAGGACAAGATGACAGGTTTTAGAATCCCTGTGTGGAGGAAGGAACTTGGAGTTTAATAGTTAACCTAGACCTCATTGAGAAAGTTATGCCTGAAATGTGACTTGAAAGAAGGTAAGTGTTAGAGCCATGGGAATACTAGGAAGAGAAAGAATTGGAACATCTAGTGCAGAGCCCCCCTACATCAGGAGGCTCACAGCATGTGCAAAGGACAAGGAAGGTAGTGTGGCTGTTGCTGAACGAAGAGGACAAAAATAAGAGACCAATGAGGACCTTTTAAGATCGTTGAAATAGGCATTTCAAAAGAAGTAAGGAGACAGTATAAGGTTCATGTAGAATGAGGTGATCTGATTTTCATTTTAATAAGGTCCCTCTAGTTACTTTCTTTAGGATAGGTTAGTGTGCAAGGAAGCAAGGTTGCAAGAGTCAAAGAATGGAGATGGGACAAAACCATGTTGGTTAAATCCAGGTAAGAAATCATAGTAACTTGTAACCAATACGATAGCAGTAGTTTCAATGATTCATGGCTATACTATGGATATATATTAAAGATGCAGGCTAGCAGGATTTCCTGGATATTGATTGTAAGGCAGAGTTCACTCTAAGTGACCTCAAGGACTAGAAAAATAGAGTAGACATCAACTGGGAATTTCCTCTAGGCAACTGAAAACCAAATATTCAAAAAGACAATGCTTTGTGTCCATTCTCTTGCTTCTTGCTTTATTTCTGTTTCAATTCTGAGTAAGACTGCTATCTCTCATTTCTCTGGTCAGTTTCAGACACTGATATGCATCATAATGTTGACTGTGTGGGGGTGATGGCTTTAGACTCCTGTTCAGATATTGCTGCTCAGGAGCTTTTAACATAGAGAGCTGGTCAAGTAAGAGGAACAAGAACCAGGACTGAAACTTTGTCATTTTAGTTCATAGTAACCATTTTAAATTGAAGATTCACACTATGGTTGTTCGAAAAAGTAACCATTTTAAATTGAGATTACACTATGGCTTCCAGCTTGGATGTATCCCCAGGTAAACTACACAGTATATTAGAAGGGGATCAATGCTATAGAAAAGGAAAACATAGGACAAGATGACAGGTTTTAGAATCCCTGTGTGGAGGAAGGAACTTGGAGTTTAATAGTTAACCTAGACCTCATTGAGAAAGTTATGCCTGAAATGTGACTTGAAAGAAGGTAAGTGTTAGAGCCATGGGAATACTAGGAAGAGAAAGAATTGGAACATCTAGTGCAGAGCCCCCCTACATCAGGAGGCTCACAGCATGTGCAAAGGACAAGGAAGGTAGTGTGGCTGTTGCTGAACGAAGAGGACAAAAATAAGAGACCAATGAGGACCTTTTAAGATCGTTGAAATAGGCATTTCAAAAGAAGTAAGGAGACAGTATAAGGTTCATGTAGAATGAGGTGATCTGATTTTCATTTTAATAAGGTCCCTCTAGTTACTTTCTTTAGGATAGGTTAGTGTGCAAGGAAGCAAGGTTGCAAGAGTCAAAGAATGGAGATGGGACAAAACCATGTTGGTTAAATCCAGGTAAGAAATCATAGTAACTTGTAACCAATACGATAGCAGTAGTTTCAATGATTCATGGCTATACTATGGATATATATTAAAGATGCAGGCTAGCAGGATTTCCTGGATATTGATTGTAAGGCAGAGTTCACTCTAAGTGACCTCAAGGACTAGAAAAATAGAGTAGACATCAACTGGGAATTTCCTCTAGGCAACTGAAAACCAAATATTCAAAAAGACAATGCTTTGTGTCCATTCTCTTGCTTCTTGCTTTATTTCTGTTTCAATTCTGAGTAAGACTGCTATCTCTCATTTCTCTGGTCAGTTTCAGACACTGATATGCATCATAATGTTGACTGTGTGGGGGTGATGGCTTTAGACTCCTGTTCAGATATTGCTGCTCAGGAGCTTTTAACATAGAGAGCTGGTCAAGTAAGAGGAACAAGAACCAGGACTGAAACTTTGTCATTTTAGTTCATAGTAACCATTTTAAATTGAAGATTCACACTATGGTTTTGTGTCCAAAGAAGTATACACACCTGGCTACCACAGTCTAGGTGAAATTGCCTTTATCAACTATACAGGACACATCGGATTGAGACTTGAACTATCCTATGTCTGCCTTCCAGCTTGGATGTATCCCCCAGCGGGAGGGATGGGGTGGGCAGGGACTGTCTGCATTCACAAGAGAACAGAAGAGACAGCTGTTTCCAGCCAGTAGAATGAAAACTAGAAGCACTGGTTTTAGCCCTGCTTGTCAATAGAATTATAGTCCTTCTGAAGGGAGAAGAAATTAGCAAAGGGATGAATAAGTATAAACAAAGAGATGAACAGAATGTGAAGGAAGAGCTAGTGTGAATGTTAAGAGGAGATATCAATCTTCTAGTTTTTCCTAGAATTCCATTTCCATGAAATGCAGTAGCATATAAACTGAATGAAATGTTTATGTAAAACATTGCATTCTTTAAACCCAAAATATTCCGAGAAAACAATGTGGATATCTTTATAAATGTTTTGTGTAAATCTAACACTGTCCACTAATGAAATGGGAATTGGGAAGAATTTAAGGGCAAAACGTTGAAAACTGAATATGTTTTTTATACGTAAACATAAATAAAAACCTTAAATTAGGCATTTAGACATCTTTGTTGAGTTGAATGAAACTTTATCTTAAAAAAATCTGGAGGGCCTTCCCTCATAGTCCCCCTTGCAGTGTAAGGGGCACCAGTTGAATTCCTGGCCCAGGAAGATCCCATGTGCTGCAGAGCAGCTGGACCGGTGTGTCCATTTACAAGCCAGCATTCTGGAGCGCATGCACCCAGAGCCGGTGCTCTGCAAGGAGACAGGCCACTGAGATGGGAAGCCCACACAGGCTGAAGAATAAAGATGAATAAAAAATAAACTAATGGAAAGCCAATTAAAGAGGCCAAAATTAAAAAAAAAAAAAAAGGTTGTGCCTCATTTGTCCTGATGCATGATCATAATTAAAAAACAAACAAACAACTGGAAACCAAGTAAAAAATGCCACAGAAAATTGATATATATCATGAATTAATTTTAATTCAAAACTAGAAGACACATTGTATGTATTACCTTAGGAAAGTTACCAAATCTCTCATGGTCCCACGTGTTTAGTATAAGAGAAAAATAAAATAATATCAAAAATTGTTGAGCTTACTTTATAAGACTGTTTTTTTACCCAGTCCATGAAAACTAACTATGCCATATTTCACAGCCTCTCACCTTCTAAGATAGCCCACACCCTGTTTCTGGAGTGTTTTTCTTTCAGAATGAATCCATTTCTTACCTAATAAAGAAAAGAAATGAAAAGACTGTTTTAAGAAACCATGACAGTAATATAATTAAAATTTTTTCAGATTTAAAGCACTATAAACTTTAAAGTATAAATTTATTGTAAAGCTTATTGAATAAACTGCTGGGGAAAGTATTTCTCACTATTAGTAGACTATTAAGTTTATTTTTCCTGCTAAAAGTAGTTATGGAAGAGATTGAACATTTTATTTGGTATGATACAAACATTTTTATAGATTCTGGGGAAGATTTATACTCTCAACACAAACTACTGCAAGGAATAATCAGAAAGAGAACTGTCATATTTCTGATGAGACTTTTTTATTTTGCACTATTTTTCTAGTAGATCTATTATAGTATGTATATGTGTCAGTTAATTTGAAGTGATATTATAATTTTCTAGATAATTTAGACCCCAACACAACATTAACAACTAAAATGTATAAATATAAAGTACCCAATTGTCAATTAAATGTAGATGCTAATTTATAGGCTGTGTTTTCTTATAAAAATATCTAAGGAAAGTTTTAGTTAATGACTAAGTAAAGAAGTGAGGCAATATAGGTTAAAATCAGATTTTAAAAGCTTTTAAATTTAAGTAAATCTATTAATCTGTATATTAATGATAGTCTATTATTTATGAGGTTTATAAAGAACTGCCATTCGAAAATACCTCTTCAAATAGCAATGCACAGCATTCAAAGTTCTGTCTGCTAGAGAAATCTTTTGTTATTTGCCCTGAAAAGCTGCATTTAGTAGGAAAATGTCATATAAATTCATTATATTAGTCATTTAGTTTTTACTGAATATCTATGATATTCTAAACAGAAAGTGGACATAATATGACTTCTGTCCTTGAGTTTACAGCATTGGGAAGATACAGACTTTCACAGAAAGATTGCAGTAAGATGCAATTCAGCCTCTAATTGTAGTCTCAAGAAGAGGATGACCGACACTGCTGCAGGGGTTACAGACCTCCTAACAGAAGTGACATTTGATCCGGGTTTTGTCTAGGAAAATGGAATATGTGTTCAAAACCACTGAAGCTTGAAAGTTCATGTGAAATATGTTTGAAAAATGGCAGGTAATTCAGTGTGGCTGAGGCTTAAGATGTTTGATGGGAAGAAAATATATGGCTAAGAAATTTATCTAACCAAAAAGACAATGAGAAAGCAATAAAAGGATCAAAGTCAAGAGTGGTCTGACAAAATTCGCATTTTAGGACATTATTTTGGCAACAAAGTTATCTTATTTGCTTATCTAATTGGCTAGAAGAGACAGTTGACACCCTTTATAACAGATAGCGGTATACTGAAAAGCCAGATGGATAGCTGCTAGGCAGACAGGAAATGTTACTTGGAGCCTGAATGCTTGGGAAAAGCCTTTCAGTGAGAAAATGTCTTAATCCACAACTTTTCCCAGTGTCATTGTTATGTGCCTGTAATTGGTTCATAAAAGAGTAGTTAACAGACATTATCCCCCTTCCTCCAATGTAGATTCACCAATGAACTCCCTGCCCTCCTGAACTTGGATGTGTGATTACACTTTGGAATTTGTGAATTTAACATCCCTGACTTTTAAGCTGTGGAAGTCCACATCATATAGTAATTTTGTATGCATGTTTTAAAGGCTTGAAGGCTGATACACAAAAAGGAATCACTTAGGGAAATACACCTAGCCAAGCCACCTGTTTTTACCTGAATTTAACTTTGAAAAAAAGTTCCACTAGTCTTTGAAGATGTATACTGTGAAGTGATTAATAAATAAGAAAAAGGAATTAATAAGCAAACAACAAAAATCTATTATCTAATAAAATGTGACCCTTAAAAAAAACATGCATTAATATAAATTATTGAGATGATAAAGGATAAAAAGGTGAAACGATTTAAAAACTAAATCCAGATAATTGATGTTTTGACTAAAAGATGAGAAAAATATGGGAATTACCAGTGGGTTATATTAGGTTGGTGCAAAAGTAATTGCAGTTTCAGACTATGAATTTTAAATAACTATAACTAGGCTCAAACACATCGCTAATAATCAAAATAGGAACCATTAAAATCAAGTTTTTTTTTTTTTCCCCAACAAAGATTAAGCCTGTTTATTCCTGTAGTGTAAAAATCCACACTCTTGGAAAGTATTTTCTACATCCTGCTGGTTGTAAAACCTTTTGCCCTGTAAAAAGTTGTAGAGATGCTTAAAGTAATAGTAGTCAGATAGCAAGAGGTCAGGTGGAATGGCAACTAAGACAAGACTTTGTAGCCCAATTCATTCAACTTTTGAAGCATTGGTTGTGGAACCTGCAGCGGAGCAGTGTTGTGAAGAATTAGGTCCATTCTGTTGACCAATGCTGGCTATAGGTATTGCAGTTTTCGCTGCATCTTATTGATTTGCTGAGCATACTTCTCAGATATGATGATTCCACTGGGATTCAGAAGGCTGTGGTGGATCAGACCAGCAGCAAACCACCAAACAGTGATCATGACCTTTTTGGGTGCAAATTTGGCTTTAGGAAGCACTTTGGAGCATCTTCTCAAGCCAATCACTGAGCTGGTTTTTGCCAGTTGTCTCCATTTTTTCGTCTCATGTCACAATCTGATCAAGAAATGGTTTGATGTTGTTGCAAAGAGTAAGAGAAGATGATACTTCAAAATGATGATTTTTTTTAAAATTTCATTTAGCTCATGAGGTATCCACTTGCTGAGCTTTTCATCTTTCCAATTTTCTTCAAATGCTGAACCACCACAGACTGGTCGACAATGAGTTCTTCAACAACTTCTTGTGTATTTGTAAAATGATCAGTTTCAATCATGCTCTCAATTGGTCGTTGTCAACTTCTGATAGCCATCCACTGTGCTCCTCATCTTCAAGGCTCTTGTCTCCTTTGCAAAACTTCTTGAACCTCCAATGCATGTATACTCATTAACAGTTCCTCGGCCAAATGCATTGTTGACGTTGTAGGGTGTCTCCGCTGCTTTATGACTTGTTTTTGACTCAAATAAGAAAATCTGTCAAGTTTGCATTTTGTCTAACATGATTTCCTTAAGTCCAAAATAAATATAAAATAAACACATAGGGGTGGGAGGGGGGCAGGATGAGTGGGGGAGTGGGAAGGAGGCTCAGGTGGGAGGGCTATGATGGATTTGGGATTTTACAGAGCTGTAAACAACAAAACTCTGTAAAAGCAAAATAAAATAAATAAATTAAATAAATAGCAAGCAATAAATCATCAGCAAAAAAACATAAAGTGAGAAATGTCACAGATGAGTCTACTCAGTTGGCATCATAGCCTACTTAGATGGTCTCCTTAGTTCAGGTAAGACAAGCCATGTTCAACCAAGGGGCAAAGCATCCTACCTTTTCATTTTGAAGTGTTAAGAGATCATTCATTTTCCTTTTCATCATCTTATGTATAGTGAAGGAAATTTTCAAGGTTGAGCTAATGATTTTCCCACATTGTAGGCACCAAATTTAAAATGTTAAAAAAATCACTGTGGCTAATCATCTCATTTACAAATCCATTTAAATATGTGGGCAGTAACATGTATAAGGCCAAAGCCTGTTAGAATGGAACTGACACCTTGTGGGCAGGGCTGACCAGCAGCAAACCACCAAACAGTGATCATGACCTTTTTGGGTGCAAATTTGGCTTTAGGAAGCACTTTGGAGCATCTTCTCAAGCCAATCACTGAGCTGGTTTTTGCCAGTTGTCTCTATTTTTCGTCTCATGTCACAATCTGATCAAGAAATGGTTTGATGTTGTTGCAAAGAGTAAGAGAAGATGATACTTCAAAATGATGATTTTTTTTAAAATTTCATTTAGCTCATGAGGTATCCACTTGCTGAGCTTTTCATCTTTCCAATTTTCTTCAAATGCTGAACCACCACAGACTGGTCGACAATGAGTTCTTCAACAACTTCTTGTGTATTTGTAAAATGATCAGTTTCAATCATGCTCTCAATTGGTCGTTGTCAACTTCTGATAGCCATCCACTGTGCTCCTCATCTTCAAGGCTCTTGTCTCCTTTGCAAAACTTCTTGAACCTCCAATGCATGTATACTCATTAACAGTTCCTCGGCCAAATGCATTGTTGACGTTGTAGGGTGTCTCCGCTGCTTTATGACTTGTTTTTAACTCAAATAAGAAAATCTGTCAAGTTTGCATTTTGTCTAACATGATTTCCTTAAGTCCAAAATAAATATAAAATAAACACATAGGGGTGGGAGGGGGGCAGGATGAGTGGGGGAGTGGGAAGGAGGCTCAGGTGGGAGGGCTATGATGGATTTGGGATTTTACAGAGCTGTAAACAACAAAACTCTGTAAAAGCAAAATAAAATAAATAAATTAAATAAATAGCAAGCAATAAATCATCAGCAAAAAAACATAAAGTGAGAAATGTCACAGATGAGTCTACTCAGTTGGCATCATAGCCTACTTAGATGGTCTCCTTAGTTCAGGTAAGACAAGCCATGTTCAACCAAGGGGCAAAGCATCCTACCTTTTCATTTTGAAGTGTTAAGAGATCATTCATTTTCCTTTTCATCATCTTATGTATAGTGAAGGAAATTTTCAAGGTTTAGCTAATGATTTTCCCACATTGTAGGCACCAAATTTAAAATGTTAAAAAAAAAAATCACTGTGGCTAATCATCTCATTTACAAATCCATTTAAATATGTGGGCAGTAACATGTATAAGGCCAAAGCCTGTTAGAATGGAACTGACACTTCCTAGTTCCCCAGGGGTCTTTCACTGGGCTTGGCTGACTCTGCAACTACCGTAAAGTGCAGTCAGACTCCGGTAAAAGAACAATTTGCCTAGTCTTACCTTTGCTGCTGTTTGCATTTCACCACTCAACTTACAGAGATGAAATCTATTACTCAGCAGGTAGTGCTTGCACAAATGAAAGATAAATTTTTCTTCTAGATAGGAGAGATCAGTGAGACTCATAAAATATTAATGATGAAAGCTTTGGGAATTAGATATATCCCTGACCATAGGATTCTCTTGACAGTGAAGCACAGTCAGTTTAACCCCTTTTTTTTTTTTTCCCTGTAAGATTCCCATCAAGAATGATATGAAGGGAAAAGAATACATGATTTAAGATTCAGATGAGCATAGATTTTTTTGAGAAAGGTAATTTTTCTGTCTTTCATTTTCTCTCCTGTTTTGTGTTCCTCATCTGCTGTAAATTTCCATGAGTTATGATATAGCATGGTCAATTTGAATCTTAAAGCTGCTCATATGCTCACAAAGGAAATTGCTTCAGAATAATACAAAAAGTAAACAGTTCGTATTATTCATTTTAATATATGCTATAATAATAGCTCTGTGTGTGTGTGTGTGTGTGTGTGTGTGTGTGTGTTAGTTGCTAAGTTGTGTCCAACTCTTTGTGACCCCATGGACAGAGGTCTACAGCCTGCCAGGCTTCTCTGTCCATGGAATTCTCCAGGCAAGAATACTGGAGTGGGTAGCCATTCTCTTCTCCAGGGATCTTCCCAACCTAGGGATCAAACCCAGGTACCCTGCACTGCAACTAGATTCCTTACCATCTGAGCCACCAAGACAGCCCAACAATAGCTGACATTTATCTAATTGCAGCAGTTCATTTATCTAAAAATTATGGATTTGTTGAACATGTATTCAAATGTATATCATTAAAGAAGGGGTCTGTATCCTTCAGAAAGTAATTGTTACAGATAGTTTTCACTTACTGAGACATATAATCTTAAAAATCCTTCTATGACTATTTAATATGTACAATTATTTTTAGGTTTACTATTTGTAGAATATTTGGTCAATTACCATTACTGTGAGATTTTTTTCCAACATGTATTTTCATTTTATACAAAAACAAAGTTTACATTTACAATATTTAAAGATCATAGAAATTTATCACTGTCTTATTATGGCATTTTGAATATGTTTATATATTTATAAACATATATTTGTTATTATAAATGTAATAATTTATATGTAATGAATACAATGTAAGAATTCATAGTGCTAAATATTTGAACATTAAAACTTAAAATCTTGGAGATTTGTTGGAAAATATAAAATGTTATTAATCAATTTTTTAGTTATGTGATTTTTATGCTAACAATATTTGTGGCATAATTCACAATGCTTTTAATCATGCCAGACAATAGAAGTATATGAAAGTAACTGTTGTTCATAGTAATGCCTCAAAAGGAAGACAGTCACCAAAAATGAAAGTAAATACAACTAAATCATATTTATCAGAAGTTTTTCTTTTTTTTTTAAGTGTACAAATGTGCTAATTTTACTAACTACTTTGTCATACACTAGCAACCTCTTTAACCTCTAGAGACTAGATGATACAAATTTAGGACTCATTTGTCCATTATATACACTGTATACACAACAACCCAAAATGCACGTAACATACAAGAAATGGTTTCATCTGTAAATGTCCAGGTACAAACACACTAGCAGATTACCTTTTGCAATTCTTTCCCTTCCATCAACTCACAGCCACTGAACAAGTATAGACATGTTATCCTGCTCACAGAGGAGGTTTCATATTTAACATTCCCAAAGACTGTCCTTCCTATATGAATCTGAGCAAAAAGATATGTACAGAGTGATATCTTTTTACCTCTACATTTAACATATGTTGGCACTTCTAAATATCTAGATGGACTAGATGTTTCAAATAGGGACTTAATTTGTCCACTATATACAGAGCAGTCTTGAATAAACTGCCTCATATAACAGTTATAATCTGAAAGTGTCTTCAAAATATGAGCATTCTAACCTAAGACCCTTCCCTCCTCTACCTTCTCCACAAGCCCAGAGGACTATAATGCTCATATTTTCAGAAGACAATCTTTTGTACAAAAATGTATTATTCACTAACTCTATTTTTGTCATACACTGGTAACCTCTTTAATATCTAGAAAGATGATGTAAATTAGGACTCATTTGTCCATATATACACCTATATACACAGCAAAGTAAAAAAAATGCACAAAGAGAAAAAAGACAATGGCTATACTTGCCTCACTATGAACACACTGGCAGAGGTCTGCACTTCCTTCTTCTCCCACCCTCCCCCGACCCTTAACCTTGAACCAGTGCACAAGACACAATGTGTACTGTTCCAAAAGGTGATCTGGCTAATCCCCCTAACCCCACATTCCATATGAATTTTAACAAAAAGATATTTATAAAATGTCTTTTTACTACCTCTACTTTTGACATGGATCAGGCACTTCAGAACATCTAGAGAGATTAGATATTTCCAAAAACTACTTATTGTCAAGTATGTATACAGGAGTGAGAAATAAAATGCACACACAAGACAATGGTTATATGGAAATGTCTTCTAAGTACGACCAGTCTGGCCTTGAACTTTCCCCCTCAAGGTCTTCCATCCCATGTCCTCAAACCCACTGAACAAATGTGGGCTTCTGTGGCCCCAGGTGTTGCTTCAAGAGGTGATCAAAATAACTCCATTTCAAAAAGTCATTTCTAGAAAACATTTCTTTTCCATAGTTTTTTTTTTTTTTTTTTTTTAACAAATGCACATTTACAAGACATGTGATTTTTCTAACTCTACTTTACCATACATGGGCAGCCTCTTTACCTCTAGGAGACCTGATGTAGCAAAAGGTTTCTTCTGAAAGGTTTTGGGGGGAGTGGCTGAGAGCAGCTTTTTCATATCATATATACAGTCCCTCTACCTGCAACCAGTAAATCTTCTCAAAGGGCAGCGGACACTTTCTTTTGGTCATATGGGGAACATTATTCTACCATGTCTATCTCCTCAACATCAGAGTCTTGGTAGAATGACAACAAACAGCCCCATGGCTATATAACAGTTATAATCTGAAAGTGTCTTCAAAATATGAGCATTCTAACCTAAGACCCTTCCCTCCTCTACCTTCTCCACAAGCCCAGAGGACTATAATGCTCATATTTTCAGAAGACAATCTTTGTACAAAATGTATTATTCACTAACTCTATTTTTGTCATACACTGGTAACCTCTTTAATATCTAGAAAGATGATGTAAATTAGGACTCATTTGTCCATATATACACCTATATACACAGCAAAGTAAAAAAAATGCACAAAGAGAAAAAAGACAATGGCTATACTTGCCTCACTATGAACACACTGGCAGAGGTCTGCACTTCCTTCTTCTCCCACCCTCCCCCGACCCTTAACCTTGAACCAGTGCACAAGACACAATGTGTACTGTTCCAAAAGGTGATCTGGCTAATCCCCCTAACCCCACATTCCATATGAATTTTAACAAAAAGATATTTATAAAATGTCTTTTTACTACCTCTACTTTTGACATGGATCAGGCACTTCAGAACATCTAGAGAGATTAGATATTTCCAAAAACTACTTATTGTCAAGTATGTATACAGGAGTGAGAAATAAAATGCACACACAAGACAATGGTTATATGGAAATGTCTTCTAAGTACGACCAGTCTGGCCTTGAACTTTCCCCCTCAAGGTCTTCCATCCCATGTCCTCAAACCCACTGAACAAATGTGGGCTTCTGTGGCCCCAGGTGTTGCTTCAAGAGGTGATCAAAATAACTCCATTTCAAAAAGTCATTTCTAGAAAACATTTCTTTTCCATAGTTTTTTTTTTTTTTTTAACAAATGCACATTTACAAGACATGTGATTTTTCTAACTCTACTTTACCATACATGGGCAGCCTCTTTACCTCTAGGAGACCTGATGTAGCAAAAGGTTTCTTCTGAAAGGTTTTGGGGGGAGTGGCTGAGAGCAGCTTTTTCATATCATATATACAGTCCCTCTACCTGCAACCAGTAAATCTTCTCAAAGGGCAGCGGACACTTTCTTTTGGTCATATGGGGAACATTATTCTACCATGTCTATCTCCTCAACATCAGAGTCTTGGTAGAATGACAACAAACAGCCCCATGGTCTGCTAACATTCCACCCCTCATTGACTGGGTCTCCACTCACCTTCCAGGCCCATTAAGGCCTTTGTTGTTGTCCAGACGAGGCAAGGGTCCAAGTGGGACAGAGCAGTCACCTCAAATCGTGGATTCACTTGGGCCCCAAGGCCTAAGGACTGACGAGCTGACATCCACAAGCCTTTCCAGGCCTTCGGGGCTCTGCAGAATTCCAGCAGCCTCCCTTCTTCTAGCCCTGCCACACTCCATGCCCAAAAGCACCATATCCTCAGTGGCCAGGCAGAGGCTTCATCAAAACCCAAGCCCTGCAGCATTGGTTGAAGAGACGTAGCAGTCCAGTCAGCAGGATCCAGGTATGGAGGGGCCACCAACATTAAGTCGCTATGGTGAGGGTTGGAGGGAGAAGCTTGCAGAGGCTTCCCGACTTGGATCCTACCCACGGGTGGCTTCGGCAACCACTCCATAAGACACAGCCTGACAGTGTCCCAGGACCCCCTAGTTCACCCACCAGATGGAGGCCAGAGGGCCTGGAGGACCCTGGGATAGAAGGCCATGATCAGCTTCTAGCCACGCTTTCTGCTGGAACACTGTTAGACTTTGGCATATTAAAAATGCCATGTACAGATTTGGGTTGATGTGTGGCAGTAAACAACAAACCCTGTAAAAATATAATAACAATATAAATAAAATTTAACATGCTAAATATTAATAACTAGAAAAATAAAACATCCTTTTTATTCATATACTTTTTCTCTGCATAGAATAAAATCTTATAATAATAAATTTATTTTTATATTAAAATGACATTAAAAGAAATGCATATGACTATACAATAAGAGAAAGTTATTTTTCTTAATTATCGTTATTTAATTGAATATCCGGCTTCCCTGGTGGTCCAGTGGGTAAGGACACAGCCTTGCAGTGCAAGGGGCGCCGGTTCGGCGGAGCAGCTGGACTGATGTGTCCAATTACCGAGCCGGAGCTCTGGAGCGCATGCGCCCAGAGCCAGTGCTCTGCAGCGACAGAGGCCACTGTGATGGGAGGCCCACATGAGCCAAAGAACAAAGATGGATGAAACTAGACAAATGAAAGACCAGTGGAAGTGACCCGCCCAACCCCCTCCCTCTCCACTCCCGCCAAAATAAATAAATAAATAAATGTTTAATTGAATGTCTTGTTTCATGAATCTTTTCTCAGGTACACCCCAATGATACGTTTCTTCAGTATACATGCACAATTATACAAAATCCAAATGAAATCATTATAAGCCACTAATGAGTTCCTAATTAGGATTCAGTGTTTACAGATCATGTTTAAGGCTTAAGTTAGTGATATACATAGAAGAACAAATCAGCAGATTCCATTTTATAAATCAGCCTTTTACAAAATTCATCAACACATTGTAAAATATTAGATCTTTTGTTAAAACATATCTTAAAATATGTTTAAGGTCACATCACTAGTAAGTGAAAAGACCCAAGACATCTGGTCTTTCTCAAGACAAATAATTTATTCATGGTTGCCTCATCATCTGAACACTACCTCTAGTGCCTAGAATCACTTTATCAACACATTCCATTCATAAGTTTGAAAATAAACTCCATAGCCCAAATGTCCTCCTGTAGCCAAGTACCAAAGCTTGCATACAATTAAACTCATTTTTGCTACAGCCTTCTGCATGCTAAATTTTGAGGAATCTACAGGTAGGCCTCCTTAAGTCCTCTTTCTTTTCTGTCTCTAATAATTGTAGGTGCCACCCTGTCTATGCTGAGATATAACCAATTAGCTGTAATGATAATAGCTCCATATTGAGAAATGAACTTACTTGAAACGAAAATTCTAAAATGACTACTACCATTTAAAAATATTAGTATCAGTCAACTGTTCTTGCTGTATGTGGAAGCTACAAAAGAAAAAAATTGTAGAAGAAAAATACAAAGATTCTGGAGAGGGTGTTTTTGATCAGAGAAGCTAACCACATCACATCTAAGTAGAGATAAAAAAACCTGATGGAGATGTCCAGAGAGGCAGAGAAATCTGTGCCTCCAAAGGATCTTAATTTTCAGTTACCCATTGTGTAAAATAATAAATGTTTATATAATTTCAGACTTTAGAAAATAACATTATTGGTTCCTTTGAAGTAACTAAATGGCCCAGAAAAACATCAAATATTTAAAAATATAAATATCAATTTTAAGCCCAGTGAAGACAAACAATGCAAAATAACAATATATATATACTCAAACTCCCTTTGCTTAAAGAGTATGCACATGACTTTAAAGACTTTGTAAGAGACTTTCCTCCGTGTGTTCATTGTGTTATGCATGCATGCTAAGTCACTTCAGTTGTGTCCGACTCTTTGTGACCCTATGGACTATAGCCTACCAGGCTTCTCTGTCCAAGAGATTCCCCAGGCAAGAATACTGGAGTGGGTTGCCATGCCCTCCTCCAGGGGATCTTCCCAACCCAGGGATTGAACCTGCATCTCTTATGTCTCCTGCATTGGCAGGTGGATTCTTTACCCCTAGTGCCACCTTGGAAGCCCCTTTGTGTTATAGCCACACAGTTTACTTCTGAATACCTTTGCTAAAAAAAATCTGACAGATATTCAATAGCAAACTGTGTTCCAGGCAATGGATTTATAATGATGTAGTGGAAATAGTCTCATGAATGTTCTCAGCCTTTATAAAATGATGGAAAAATAAATAACATGGATAAACATGGAACAAACTAGCCATACGCTGTTTAGGTGATGTGAGACTACATAACATGAGCCTTATTTTCTAAGGACAGGTAATTCTGTGCTTATGTGAAATATTATAAAATATATCTAGTTTATTTGCTAGCTCAAAATCAATGATAATGTTAAAAGAAATATGTGTATATATCTTTATAGTATATATTATAAACTTCAGACATTTAATTGTCTACTTTTCATGAATAATTTAATAAAAGAAATGTTCTGTGAGATACATATATTGAATAATTATTATGTTGAAATGCTCATTCAGTATTTTTCTCTCAATTTAGAAAACTAGAATATATGAATATAATATGATTGCATAGGAATAGCAAATTATCTAGAATAACTTTTATTTTACAAATAATAAGCAAGAGGATTAATTAGTAATACTGGACTTTCTGTTTTCCAGTGTATCAACATTTTCAGCACAGAAGAGATTGTGAAAACTTCTTTCTTAAGGTGAGACTGTCATTCACAGTGAAATTTTGTGGGGCTATGCTTTTTTAAATTTCTTATCAAAGGTATTCCATAAATCAAATTGTCTTAGGGTAGTTGGTGGTGGTGGTTTTGTTGCCAAGTTGTATCTGACCTGCAACCTCATGGACTGTAGCCTGCCAGCTCCTGTGTCCATAGGATTTCCCAGGCAAGAATACTGGGGTGGGTTGTCATTTCCTTCTCCATGGGATCTTCCTGACCCAGGGATTGAACCTATGTCTCCTGCATTTCAAGGTGGTCTCCTGCATTGCAGGTAGATTCTTTACTCCTGAGCCTAAATTTGAGAGTATTTGCTCATTAGTTTTATATGCCTACATTCTATTTATTCAACAGTACTTCTTTCACTGTAAACTTTAAGAGATGTTTATGGGAAACTTCTGAGTTTATCAAAGCATGTAACTTGATATTTTTATTAAAACTTAGAAATTTTATTGATGCTAAAAAACAAGTCATAGAACAATAAAATGTACTATTACAACTAATAAAATTAAGATACCTCCCACAGCAAATGAGTACACACAACACACTCTCTCTCTCACACACACACACATGTACACAGAGGCATGTAAATATCTTTAACTTCTTTAAAATACATGTATAATTAGATTATTTTAATTTCCATGAGCCATCGGATTTTTTTTATCAATGTAGTCAATATTTTTGCTCTATTATTTCAAAAATTGTATATGTTATTATTATAAATTAATATTACATTAGATTTATTCACATATTTACCATTGTTTTTATACTGTTCCTTCTTTTCGACCTTCCACCTTATCTATTCACCCGAAGTACATGTTTTAAACTTTAGTGAAGATTTCTCAGTTTTCCTTTGTCTGAAATTATTTGTATTTGGCTCTTTTCCTTGGCAAATAATCTCTCTGAACTGTGAATCTACATTGTCAAGGACTTTTCTGATTGAAAAGAGGGTACATGCAAGGAAAAATTGGTGCCATTAAGAGTATAGGGTCTTGAAAATGCTAATATTTAATTATTATATTTTGCAGATGATGTAAACAATGAAATTTTTCTCCTTTGACTCAACTTAAAAAGCCATCCTGTGATAAAACTTTAATTCAAAGAAAGTGTCTACCTTGACAAGTCCTCTACCTTTACATTCATAATTCTGATATAACTGTTATTTTTTCTCTTCCCTCAAGCAAGGACATTATAGTATTAATATTATTAAACTATGAGCCCTGTCCACAGTAAAAAGGAGTAAACATGCATATGTGCGGTTATGTTTACCTCTTTGCAACCCTATGGACTATAGCCCGCCAGGCTCCTCTGTCGATGGGGTTTCCTAAGCAGGAATACTGGAGTGGGTGGCTAGAAAAGGAGTATAGTCTTTATTTGATTCTGCTTTTGAAGAAAACAAAAATACTTACTTTGGGTTCCTCTCCTAATCTTTTAGACTCCTTGAATACACAATATTAATTTTATAGCTTTGGGATTTTTGCAGTTACTATTAATGCTTACTGTTTAACTAAGCAGGCAATTAATAGAATGCCCATGCAGACTTCCTAATGAGGTTACCTACATGGTAATTGGAAAAGGTGACGAAAATTGGAGAGAATGCATTCATAAGTTTTTTTTTTCTCTTTACTCACATGAAAAGTGTGTATATAAAGCAGCTATTGTTGGCATTTTCCAGCATAAACATTTCAAACATTTCTGTTTACTCCCTTTGAAGGCTGGCACTTTCACACTGGTTTAAATCAGTCAGATTTATTTGTGGAAAATAAATCCGAAGGTCCATGTTTTTCAATATAAAATCCATTATTATTATTTTACTTTTAAATACAGCATGTGCTATGTTTCTTTTTTTTTAATATAATGTGAAAATACTATTACAAAAGCATTCAGTGTATAATGAGCTATTTCTTGTGGGGGAGAGATTTTCAAACATAAAATTCAATCCATCAGTCCCGAATTCATTTACATAAGCTGTTTTATTGTGTAATTTTTATTTTTTAAGTGTCTAGTAGCAATTAAAATTAACAGTAATTTGTGTTATTCCACATACTGGTGGTGTATGGAGTTCACTTTTCCTTTCAATGCATTGAGGGACAGGGCTTTTTAATTGTATTTTTTGCTTCCTACATTTTCACTACTCCAACTACCTACAGCTAAATCAGAGTTAATAGCAAAGTACTAAGCAAAAGAAGCTATTTTATTCAAATACAGTTGAATTATCCATCTTCATATGTGATATTCTAGTGAGCTGCTGTGCCCTGCAGTGTGCAGTATTAGCTCACAGAAAATTTTAACTCTTTATAATCCTTTCTTCAGAGCAGGTGTGTGGTCCCATATTATCTGTCATTTTTTACAAATATGGACTTCTCAGAAATTGACTAGTCATCTCTCACTTTTTATTTCATTTCTTCACACAATTTTAGAGCAGTGAAGCATATCCAGTTCAAAATTTTTCATTTTCATCTTCACAGAGTAAAATTTATGAGCAACTTAACCTCCCCAAGTGCATCATTATCACAACTCCATTGGAATTCTTCAACCTTCAACCTCAAGCTAAATTTGGCAGAACCATGAATGGATTTTCTCTTAGTTAAAATTCTCAGCTTCTGTATTTCTATACTCCATGGAAATTTTTGCTTTTTATAAAATCAGCAAGGAAACATTTGCTTATAAATTAGAATGATATTCGTCTGTTTGTTTTTAGAAAGGGATAAGCCCCATTTTTAAAATATAAAATAGTAAGTCTGAAAATAGCTCAATATTACTGTAGAAATAAAAGTACATATATCCACAGTCTATGGATCGAAGACTTTAAAATTGCAGTGTACTGGGGGAATTATGTCATGAAGGACAAAACATAGTGATTTTTACTTGAGGAATAAATGGCATTCTCATAATGTAGAAACACTAAATAAATAAGAAAAGTACAGTGACTCTCAAACTTTTTGTTATCAAGATACTTTCTTAAAAATTATTGAGTACTCCAGGGACTTCCCTCGTGGTCCAGTGCGTGGGGACACCGCCTTGCATTGCAGGGGGTGCCGGTTCAGTCCCTGGCCTGGAAGGATCCCACGTGCCATGGAGCAGCTGGCTGTATGTCCAACTACCCAGCTGGAGCTCTGGAGTGCATGAGCCCGGGGCCAGTGCTCTGTAGCAAGAGAGGCTGCTGTGATGGGAGGCCCACACTGGCCAAAGAACAAAGATAGATGAAAATAAATAAATGAAAGTCCAATAGAAGTGGCCAAAAAAAAAAAAAAATTGAGGACTCCAAAGAGGTTTATGTATATACATTTTACATTGATGTTTACTGTATTGGAAGCTAAAACATAAATTTTAAGATTTTTATCATTTCCTTGAACATTATTATTGATAAATAACATATTTTACGAAATATAACTGCCTTTTCTTTTTTGGTTGTGGTTGAGCATCTTTTCATATGTTTTTATTAGCCATCTGTAGTTCTTTATTTGGGGGGGGGGTTGGAAGGGAAGGGGGTGGGCGGGCCACTTCTATTGGTCTTTCATTTGTCCATTTTCATCCATCTTTGTTCTTTGGCCCGTGTGGGCCTCCCATCACAGTGGCCTCTGTTGTTGCAGAGCACCAGCTCTGGGCACACACGCTGCAGAGCTCTGGCTGAATAATTGGACACACCAGTCCAGCTGCTCCATGGCACATGGGATCTTCCCAGGCCAGGGTTCAAACCGGTGCCCCTTGCACTGCAAGGTGGTGTCCTTACCCACTGGATCACTAGGGAAGCCCCATAACTGCCTTTTCTAAGCAAAGCAACATTTATTGACAAGGGAAGCATTGTTTTCCATTTTTGATAATCTTCTTAATGCATGGCTCAATAGGAGACTGTGGGATTTTCATTTATGTACTGTATTCACTGTCTTTGGATATCAAACATTATGAAGACTTTGGAAATTCCCACTATATTCTCTTGACAGAATGAGGACTAAAAGACAATGAAGTCTTACAATTATCAAAGTAATTTTGACCTTGCATTTGCCCAGAAGAAGGTGGTGGAAATGCCAGGTAACCCTAGATGAGACTTTGGAAATGACTGACCTGTGACTTCAAACAGCAATGCATTTTCCCTCTGAGTTTCCAGGTCACCTGGACCATTCTTCCATCCAGGACTGGGCTTGACTGAGCTTCCTGGCTTACTCCAGTGTTCGCACTTAGGTCCTCTGTTGACTGGCCTTCTGCTTATAAATGTCTAGATATTTTAAAATTGAAGTGTATAGCAATAATGGACTTTCATGCCCACAATACAACTGGCTGTACCTAAGATTAGCTAATTGCCATTTAGATGGGGCAATGGAGGGACTTTCTTGGTGGCTTAGAACGTAAAGAATCAGCCTACAGTGCAGGAGACCAGGGTTAAATCCCTGCTTCAGGAAGATCCACTTGAGAAAGGTATGACTACCCATCCCAATATTCTTGGTATGGTTATTCTTGAGGTGGAGAGTGATGTAACACATATACTTTAGGCATTTTCCCAACCTGTTAGAAGAGGAGAAAGCAAAAAATAAAATTTTTTATCATTAGATGTGATTTTCTGAGCTTTATTTCACTAGATCTTTCTCATTGACCTCTTATTTTATATTTTGATAATTACAGAAAAACATTCTGATCTTAAATTTGACTGTTTATACGACGGAAATGTGCTCAGATTATATTTTAGGGTTATTTTTGGTCTCTGTGAAAATGAATTTTGATGAAATATCCATCATATTATGTAGTAGTATTTGACTATAACAAGTGTTTTTGCTGATTATGCATACGTGTAGCATCTCCCTGAGCTGGCCATTTTTGTGAAACTTGCATCATTTGAACACTGCAGATGTTGTCATGAAGTTTCCATTTTTTAGACTTTGTTTCAATTGATATACTGCTTAGTTATTAATGTTCACACTGATGTTGATGTATGAATATTGATATTATACATATTCATAATCTAGTCTTGCTCTCTCTTTAAGAATTTATGCAATCTTTAGCTCTCATGCATTAGAATGCAGGAGCTTCCTAAACAAATTTAATTCAAATAAAAGCATAAAAGGTCAGCAAAAAACAGAGAGAATGGAAGAGGAACAAAAATCACAACATAGATAAGTTTGCTTTAGGCAGTTTTACATACAGTTTCACTTGGTAGACCCCACTGTAACTTGAGAATGAAATGAGAGCTGTAAATCTGTTATTCTCGCTGTTATTATTAGTTCCCATATGTGGCCATCTTAGTCACCGAACAGAATTTGATTCTAGTGCTTAACATGCACATATTACATGTTGTTGTTGTTTAATCA
This sequence comes from Tragulus kanchil, assembly GCA_022376925.1. Taxonomy (NCBI): domain Eukaryota; kingdom Metazoa; phylum Chordata; class Mammalia; order Artiodactyla; family Tragulidae; genus Tragulus; species Tragulus kanchil. The sequence continues at coordinate 233,713,968 of JAIOJX010000004.1, read as the reverse complement.
CTAAGTCATGTCTGACTCGTTGCAATCCCATGGTCTGTAGCCTACCAAGCTCCTCTGTCCATGAGATTTTCCAGGCAAGAATACTGGAGTGGGTTGCCATTTCATCCTCCATAGGATCTTTCCAACCTAGGAATCCAGCCTGTCTCCTGCACTGAAGATGGATTCTTTACTGCTGAGCCACTGGGGAAACTTACAGACCTAGACAGATTGCATTTCATTCTCAATAGAGTTATAATGTGGAAAGAACTATTGACTATGGCGAATTCTGTTTGAAACAGAATATCAATATTAAATGTAACTTGAAAGTTCTATTTCTCCCATATTTGATTATTACTGTTTTATGCTTTTCTTGGTGACTTTGAATATAATGGCTACATGTGACACTGATTTTTGACTCTAAAGGCAATTTCAAATCTTGAAAAGCAAACCTCAACCTAGCCTTTGCCTTATTAATAAATTAAATCTGTCACTTGGATTCTCTAGCTTTAATTTTTTTTCTTCTGCATAAATTTGTGGTTGAACTAATGATTTTCACATTCATCATAGCTTGACTATTCTATGATTTTCAGCTTAACTTTTAGGTCATTTTTTAAGTAATGTGGGGCTTTCCAGATGATGCTAGTGGTAAGAACCCACTTGAAAGTACAGGAGACATAAACAGACACTGCTTAGATCTCTGGGTTGCAGTATTCTTGCCCGGAGAATCCAATAGACAGAGGATCCTGCAGCTACGGTCCATAGGATTGCAGAGTCAGACACAACTGAAGTGACTTAGCATGTACACACATGCTTTGAATCACTGAGTAAATGATAAACATCTTCCTCCAGATTAAAATCTAACTAATATTCTGTTAGAAAATTATGTATAAATATGTGTTTTAGCTAATCAATATTTTGTCTTACCTCTTGAATCTTCTTAGGAAGAAATTCAATGCTTTGTGCATAAAAGATCTCCCAACAAATATTTGTTGATCATCAACACACATGGGTAAACTTTTCAAAGTGTTTTTTGTGTATCATGCACAGGTAGTTATGTTCACTAATATGAAGACACATTACAAGTTTCATAGTAGAGTGAGGATCTCATGCATAGACTATATCCTTCTCTATTCCACAAACATACTGATTTCAACTTCAATATCAATCTAAAACACAGTATCTTAGCCTTTTCAAGCTGGATTAGCAAAATACCGCGCCCTGGATAGTTTATCAACAACAGACATTTATTTCTCATGAAAATGGTATCTTCGGTACTGGAAAAAATAAACTTGGACTTCCATAATGTTCCTTTTAATAAGATTATAGGCACAACAAATGTTTGTCTAAGTCAATTGCTACTTGTGGTTAAGAAATTTGCTTGTTATCATTAAACAGTCATTTCTAAGCTGTCCATCCAAATACAGTTATATGCAATTAAAATTAACCCCTTGACAAAATCTATTCTGTTCTATTTTGTACCCATTACACTTTCACAGTTCTCTCTAATGTTAATGAGAAGATGCACACATTCATCAGTAAATGAAAGGAAGACTCTGAGCCAGGATCTAATTGCAATACAGCTGTCTCATAAAGTTCCTTATTAGTTGAAATAAAGTGTCATTACTAATATCACAGGCAGTAGTTTTAAATTAGGTAAGTGACCCTCCTCTCTGAAGAAAATGAATCCAAAGGAAACAATTAATTACTAATCCTCAGGAAGTATTTCAGCAAGTTCTCCCATCCCCATCTCTTTGGGATTCAGCCTCCATTTTATAGTAGGAGATAATGACTGCCTCAAGAAGCAGAGGGGAAATTTTATGTTATCACACTCCAAAAGAGTCTAACAGGTTTTAAACAGAGTCAGACACAACTGAAGTGACTTAGCATGTACACACATGCTTTGAATCACTGAGTAAATGATAAACATCTTACTCCAGATTAAAATCTAACTAATATTCTGTTAGAAAATTATGTATAAATATGTGTTTTAGCTAATCAATATTTTGTCTTACCTCTTGAATCTTCTTAGGAAGAAATTCAATGCTTTGTGCATAAAAGATCTCCCAACAAATATTTGTTGATCATCAACACACATGGGTAAACTTTTCAAAGTGTTTTTTGTGTATCATGCACAGGTAGTTATGTTCACTAATATGAAGACACATTACAAGTTTCATAGTAGAGTGAGGATCTCATGCATAGACTATATCCTTCTCTATTCCACAAACATACTGATTTCAACTTCAATATCAATCTAAAACACAGTATCTTAGCCTTTTCAAGCTGGATTAGCAAAATACCGCGGCCCTGGATAGTTTATCAACAACAGACATTTATTTCTCATGAAAAATGGTATCTTCGGTACTGGAAAAAATAAACTTGGACTTCCATAATGTTCCTTTTAATAAGATTATAGGCACAACAAATGTTTGTCTAAGTCAATTGCTACTTGTGGTTAAGAAATTTGCTTGTTATCATTAAACAGTCATTTCTAAGCTGTCCATCCAAATACAGTTATATGCAATTAAAATTAACCCCTTGACAAAATCTATTCTGTTCTATTTTGTACCCATTACACTTTCACAGTTCTCTCTAATGTTAATGAGAAGATGCACACATTCATCAGTAAATGAAAGGAAGACTCTGAGCCAGGATCTAATTGCAATACAGCTGTCTCATAAAGTTCCTTATTAGTTGAAATAAAGTGTCATTACTAATATCACAGGCAGTAGTTTTAAATTAGGTAAGTGACCCCCTCCTCTCTGAAGAAAATGAATCCAAAGGAAACAATTAATTACTAATCCTCAGGAAGTATTTCAGCAAGTTCTCCCATCCCCATCTCTTTGGGATTCAGCCTCCATTTTATAGTAGGAGATAATGACTGCCTCAAGAAGCAGAGGGGAAATTTTATGTTATCACACTCCAAAAAGAGTCTAACAGGTTTTAAACAGGCCAGATCTCTACCCAAGTATTTGAAAAGTGATTTGTATATATTTAAATACTAGACTATTTACAAAGCATATTAAAATCAGCAGCTGGACCAGCAACATTGCCATTATGGCTGTTCTGACATGTGATAAGAGATCCAGTCCCACCCTCAACTGGCTGTCACTGCCTTTCTTTCCCATGACTCACCCTATTTTTCAACCTTTTCTTTATTGAGCTGACATTGACATTTACCTTAAATTTTGACAAGGCCTGAAAAGGCTGGAGACCTTTTCTAACATGAATAATTCTATTTAATTCATTGTTTGATTCCAATGGAACAAATAAAACTGTATGGGACTATTGATGTAAAAGTTGTAGAAAGCTTAGGTAAGCACAGAATCAGTCACCTCTTTATTACTAGTACTAAACATAATAAAAAGGCCCCCACTAATTGTGTTTATCTTAAGAAAGTATAGCATTCTTTGATTACATATGATTATATCTGAGAGTCATCAATAAATCTAGTCTTTATGTATCTACAGTCTACTTGATGACTATCAAATGGTTATATATGGAAACTTAAACAGGTATCATTTCTACAAGTTTTGAAATTGAACTGTGAACTAAATGAGAGTAGTTTATTTAACTGATGATATTAGGGAACAGAATTTATCTAGTGGATTCTCTGGGGTATGTACAAAGTTATAGTTGCTTTGTTATAATTAAATTTCCTATAATTATATAATATATAATAAATTTCCTATAATATAATAAAATTTCCTATAATTAAGAGAAATATCCCTGGAAGTAAGGTATTAATGTTCCAGCTTTAAAATGAAGAGCCTGAGGATTAAACCTTGACTAAAATCACACAGCCAGTAAGTAAAAAATTCAGGATGTAAATTCAGGTGTATATAGCTTCCACAGTATCTCCTTCAAGCAAATGAGGATGTGATTTGAAGTTGCATTTAAGAGTGAACTGAAGCTAATTAAGCAGGTATGTTCTCATTCATTCAGTTGTGTCTGACTCTTTGCAACCCCATGGACTATAGTCATCTAGGCTCCTCTGTCCATATTTTCCAGGCAAGAATGCTGAAGAAGGTTGCCATTTACTTTTCCAGAGAATCTTCCTGTCCCAGGGATCCTGAACCTTTATCTGTTGCATCTCTGGCATTGGCAGGCAGATTCTTTCCCACTGAGTCACCTATTTTCTAAGAGTTAGGAGGCAATTAAGCAGACAAACAGAAAGTAATTCAAGGCAGAAAAAACAATAGAAACCATGATAAGGCACAGATGGTAAGGTAAATGACATAATTTAGGAAATGAGTAGGCCTTCTTAACTGTGATACTAATTGTTAGAAAGGAATCCCTCCAAAATAGGCAAGAAAGGTAGGCTGAAGCCCAGTTACAATGTGCCTCACATGGAATGAGGGATATAAATCATTGAAAGATCTTAAATAAAAAAGTAGTACTGTAATACATCTTTAGAAAGTTAATGCTATTATAGCAATACAGTCCCTTAACTGTAGAAGTGAGGGGGTGTTTGTAGGTCTTTTATATTCCGGCACCAATTCCAAAGTTTGTGTGTGTCAAGGCTCTAGGGAATGCTCTTCTCATAATATCAAACAGTTTTCAGACATCAGCCATGTGTCCAAAAATTCAGCTCATCAACTAAATTCTGACAGTGTCTACTGAGAGATAGCATCAAACCCCACAGGTTGAAGACTCACTTGTATCAGACTGCTCTGCACCGCTCCCCTCCCCAACTCAATGCCAGTCTCAAACCTAAGTTAATTACCTGTGCTTCTGAACAACTGACTGTAATTCAAATGTTCCCAAGACCCCTTCCTGGGATTGATTAATTTCTAAAGCAGCTCAATATTCAGAAAAACATTTCACTTACTAGATCACAAATTTAATACAAAAGGATATAACTCAAGAAGAGCCAGATGGAAGAGATACCTAGAACAAGGTATAGGGGAAGGAGGCAGAGCTTCCACACCTTCTCCGTATGTGCCACTCTGTCAGCACCTACACATGTCCACCAGCCTGGAAGCTCTCTGAACTCAACTCTTTCGAGTTATTATAGAGGCTTCATTAAAAAGGCTTGATTGATTTAATCATTGACCATTGACAAATTATTCAACCTCTAGCCCCTCTCATTCACAAGGAGGTTGGGCAGGGGGTGGGGTGGGAGGGCAGTTGGACTGAAATTTCCAACCTTGTAGTCACGTGACTGGTTCTCCTGGCAACCAGTTCCCATCCTTAGTGCATCCCTAAAGTCATCATATTGACATAAGAGACACCTTTAAGCTTTCAGCACTTAGGACATGCCACAGGTTTGGGGGACTTAACTGTGAACAAAGACCAAGCATATATTTCTTATAAATCATAATATTATAGTAGTGATCACAGGTGCTCTCAACCTTCAGTGGCTTAAAGCAGGATTTTAATTCCCCACCCAAGATTGAGGTCAGACCTAGGCAGGGAGAGAGCTAAATCCTAGCCACTAGACCACAAGGATCAGTGGTCAGTGACAAGGCCCTAGCCCATCAGTTGTGTAGAAATGAATTTCCCCACAGAGGTAGGAAGGGATGCAAAGCAAGTAAAGTATGTGTTAGGAGGGAAAAAATGGTACCTGTGGATAGACACATGGGTGGACTCAGAGAGAAAGAGTCATGCGTTTGTGGTCATTGCAATTGTTTTTATGAGGCATTTATTCCAATTTCCTTTAGCCAGTCATCTTGCTTTGCCTGGTCTGAGTCCATATTTGGTATATCTCAGGGTCTTCCCATATGTACACACATCTCTTTGCCAAGATGGATTCTAGCAAAATGGCCTATGGGTACATTGGCATCACTTACTATTAGGTGATGTTCCCTCCCTGTTGATCTCCAAGGAGGCTTTCAGCACATGTATAGTCAGGAAGGTCTCCATCACATCCAGAATGAGAAATATGTGACCCCAAGATAAGACAGAGTTTAACTTCTCCTCCCTCCTGCTATTTTGGAGTATCTGTCCTTAGTAGACAAAAGCTGTTCATTCTGGGCCCATCTATCTCCTGCCTCAATAGGGTGATTAAGGAAAACCTTAAACTTTGTGTACTCAGTCATGTCTGACTCTTTGTGATCCCATGGACTGTATCCCACTGTCTCCTCTGTCCATGGTATTCTCCAGTCAAGAGTACTGGAGTGGGTTACCATTTTCCTCCTCTAAAGGATCTTCCCAATCCAGGGATTGAACCTATGTCATTTGTGTCTCTTGCATTGGTAGGCAGATTCTTTACACTTGCACCACTTGGGAAACCCTGGTTAGGTAAAAATAGTCCTGTAACTATTAACATGGACCTCTGAATCCAACCATCCTTGTTAGGCCACTCTATTCTAAAGTAATTCTGAGGATTAAATATAAAGTCTTTACAAAGAACATATCACTATTCCTGGCAGATAATGATCCTCCCAAAATATTAACTGTTATTATGTTATTTTGAAATTAATCTGACCATTTAACAGACATTTGTTGAAGGCTTACTTCATGCTGGGAACTCTTCTAGGAACTAGGCATACAGCAGTGAATAAAACAAAATCTTTGCTTTTGATAGATGATGGTAGATAGCTTACCGCGAGCAGTGTCGGATTTGTGACCTTCAAAGGAAAGAATTTCACTTCTGTATCAAAAAACATGATTTCGGTCACTCAGAGCTTTGTGCTGGAAAAGTTTTATTAAAGTGAAAAAGGATAGAGAAAGCTTCCAGTGAAAGGCACTGGATTGGAGTAGGAGAGTATCCTGAGCAGCTAGGTTAGGCAGGACATTTTGTACTTTTTCAGTTCATTATTAACAATAAATCAAAAGAATATTTTAAGGTTGTAATGGTTTTACTAGACTCACACCCACAACATATGTAATTATATGAGATTAACCCAAAGGAACACTTTCTCATTAAGGAGAAACATATCCTTGAGCAAGAAACATTGTTGTTGTAAACATTATCTCTGCACTTAAAGTAAGTCTTAAGCAAAATAAATTATTGTCATAGGTGGCAACCAAGGTGAAGCCACCTTGGCTAAAAATGTTTGTTTCCTCTCTTCCTCCTTTCTTTTGGGGATCCCTAGCCTTCCTATCAACCTGCCTAAGCACCTAACAATACTCAGTCAATAGGGTGATTAAGGAAAACCTTAAACTTTGTGTACTCAGTCATGTCTGACTCTTTGTGATCCCATGGACTGTATCCCACTGTCTCCTCTGTCCATGGTATTCTCCAGTCAAGAGTACTGGAGTGGGTTACCATTTTCCTCCTCTAAAGGATCTTCCCAATCCAGGGATTGAACCTATGTCATTTGTGTCTCTTGCATTGGTAGGCAGATTCTTTACACTTGCACCACTTGGGAAACCCTGGTTAGGTAAAAATAGTCCTGTAACTATTAACATGGACCTCTGAATCCAACCATCCTTGTTAGGCCACTCTATTCTAAAGTAATTCTGAGGATTAAATATAAAGTCTTTACAAAGAACATATCACTATTCCTGGCAGATAATGATCCTCCCAAAATATTAACTGTTATTATGTTATTTTGAAATTAATCTGACCATTTAACAGACATTTGTTGAAGGCTTACTTCATGCTGGGAACTCTTCTAGGAACTAGGCATACAGCAGTGAATAAAACAAAATCTTTGCTTTTGATAGATGATGGTAGATAGCTTACCGCGAGCAGTGTCGGATTTGTGACCTTCAAAGGAAAGAATTTCACTTCTGTATCAAAAAACATGATTTCGGTCACTCAGAGCTTTGTGCTGGAAAAGTTTTATTAAAGTGAAAAAGGATAGAGAAAGCTTCCAGTGAAAGGCACTGGATTGGAGTAGGAGAGTATCCTGAGCAGCTAGGTTAGGCAGGACATTTTGTACTTTTTCAGTTCATTATTAACAATAAATCAAAAGAATATTTTAAGGTTGTAATGGTTTTACTAGACTCACACCCACAACATATGTAATTATATGAGATTAACCCAAAGGAACACTTTCTCATTAAGGAGAAACATATCCTTGAGCAAGAAACATTGTTGTTGTAAACATTATCTCTGCACTTAAAGTAAGTCTTAAGCAAAATAAATTATTGTCATAGGTGTGGCAACCAAGGTGAAGCCACCTTGGCTAAAAATGTTTGTTTCCTCTCTTCCTCCTTTCTTTTGGGGATCCCCTAGCCTTCCTATCAACCTGCCTAAGCATTCTCACTCTCAAGGGACTTACATTCTAGAGTGGATATGGAAAAGTCAGGAAAATAAAATAGTAAAAATATTAGCAGAAAATGTCAGAGATATCTCTAAGTTAGAATTGACAGAACTTGCTTACAGCACGTGGGATGGTGTGTGTCATAAATGGGGGCAACGAAGAGTTAGAAATGATGCTGAGATTCTTTTCCCTCAGGCAACAGTGCAGAGGTATTGTGTTGTCATTAGCCAAAATAAGACAGCAGGCTGTCAACTACAAATTGGCATTTCATTATATTGCCAATGAATGAACAACAGGGGCATTTGCCATCTGCCTATGCAGAGACTGAGCCCTGTGCTGTTGGGAGCTGCTGACCTTCAACACTCCCTGAGGTAGTTCAGGTGGAGTGAGGCACTCTGTGCTCCAGGGAATCTGGTAGGACAGCTCTTTAGATAGGTGGGTGTTTTTAGAAACAGATTTTATAATCTCAATCCTTGCAGCTCCTCATATCTAGAAAAGCACTAAATCCCTTCATGGTGACATTAGGTCCTCGTGACTAACCATAAACCCTTTGTAAAATGACTGTTTATTAGTATCAAACTCCTGCTTCATCAAAACCATGTATATTGACATTTCCCCCACTGCGTTTTTGGAGCAGTCTCTCCGATCTATCTGAGGTGCTATCTCCCAGGCTACAGTCCTAATTGTGCCACAAATAAAACTTAACCCACAACTCCCAAGTTGTTCATCTTTTTTTTAGTCGTCAGTTATGGCGACCAACGAAGTGACCCAGAGTGGACTTCCCTCCTTCGCCTGAACTCCATAAGGAACTGGAGCTTTAGTACCAGCAGTGGCCCCCTTGCACCCATCCACCTTCTGGGGGAGTACAGACGATTTGGGGTAAGTCCCTCCTGATTCTCGAATCTCTCATATTGTTTGAGATTCTGAATTTTATTTGACAGTGGAGCAGGTTACCTCTCCCAGTAGGAAAGATACTGTGGGAAGCGGGGATGGGGATGTAACATTCGGAGCATTGCCCACTCATGGTCTAGACACTGAGTGGGGCTCAGTTGAAAGATACCAAGGAATTCCCACCCAGCTGAAAGTTACTGGGTGGAGGACTAGCTGAAAGATGCCAAGGGAATTGGCAAGGAATTCCCACCCAGTGGAAAGGTACTAGGGAGAGGGCTCGACTGGACAAATCAAGGAATACATGGGGCTCAGGTGAAAGATGCCTAGGTCACTCCATTTCAGAGCTTATACTTGCAAGTACTTAACTAATTGGGGAACTTATACTAAAAGAGATGTCAAACTGAAATGACCAAATTAGGGATCTTGATATCCTAAATTTATATTTTTGTGCACACAATTAGAAAAGGCTGGCTGTGCTTATTTTGCTATCTTGAAGCTTCTAAAATTGTAAACAGTAATTTCTTTACAGGAAACCACCATGCAATCACTTGAAACTCAGTCAGAACTAAAAAGATTGCTAGCACTGACTCTGCCAGATCGCACGTCTAGTGGGACTTGGAAGTTGATATTTGGCATGTATGTCATTTGGGTTTTAATTTCTGGGCATCACTTTGCCATCTTTTTTTTGGGTAGTCTTACTGCTTGGCTTTTGATTTCTGGATATCTCTTTGTCTTTTGTTTTATTTGGAATGTGACTCCCAGCTAGTGAGGTTTTGGTTTAGTTTTGTTGGTTTTGTCTGAGTGTGCAGACAACTGGTACAAACTGCTTGAGCTAATATGGAAAACACTACGCCTAATGCTCTACACTCTTCTTGGGAAACCCTTGGAAAATTTTTTAGATGGATCAACCTAGGATCCAATGACAAGAAAAGTGGCCTAAAATATTGGATTTTTATTATCATAGGATAGGAAAATGGACTGAAGTTCCCTTCTGTCCAACAGTTTCTCTTATAATCAATAGCCTGAGGCTGATCAAACTAAGACTCCCACTTCCCCAGGTTTTTAATCCCTGCTGGGACCAATCTGTCCTTGTTATTAGGACCAATTTGAGCACTTTATGCTCTGACTTTTTATTATAAAACTATGATCATGGAGAAATGCAGTTGTTTCTTTAAGAATTCATGCTCTGAGAAAATAACTCCTCCTATGCCTTGAGACCAGAGCTCTCTGGATCATTTATCTTATCTAGGCCATCTCTAATTCCTGAGGGAAAAAAAGTGGGGGAAGTGAAGTCTGTTTAATTTCCCTTTTCCAACTGTTATTTACAATTAGTGAGTTTTATATTATGATGTCTGATTCATAAATAAGTTTGGAAAACAAAGCTATAGGATCTTTTCTTGTGTCTATTTGGTTATATGTATGTCTCAGTGTGTGATTTTGTTTTTTGGTTAATATTGCTGATTGCTGAAATCAGTTTGTAAATGAGCTCTAATTTAATTGGCCTAAAGAAAAGTAAGCACTTAGAAATCAAACAATTCTAAACACAAGAGAAATTAAACCTAAATTAATTTCAGGTTCATGTGAGCTAAGAAATATTCAATATTGAATACCTGATATTAATATTTGTTCATTGGTCTAATGCAGATGTGTCTAAGAGTCATTAAGTAAAATGTTTTCATTGTACTTAGATTTAATATAAGTTAAATATTATATCTGGTACAAATTTGTCACCAAGGAAAGTAACTTGAGTGAAGAAACTTAAAAAAATGGTAATGAGATATGAGCTTTTAGATAAACTATTAGTATGCTTTATGGTTGTCTGTCTTAAATAATCTCTCCGGATTGGGGCAACTTGAATTTCTAAGGATTGTGCTAAACTAAGTGATAGAAGTCTATTGAGTAGCTAGGTTATTTCCAAAATAAAATAAGGTTTTAAAATGTTTATTGCTGAACACTAATTTCCTCTTACAGAGAAACTAAAGGGTTTGGGAATATTAATGAATAATGTTTGGTGGCCTCCTGAGATCTTTTCTATAAGAAAGCAACTGTTTTTAGAATTTATCACTGGTATTTATGCTCACCAATTTATACTATGATAATATAAAGGTCAACTCATAAAGAAAGTAGGATGTATGTTTTCAGTAAAGAAGGTATGAGGAATGGAATTTCATTTTATAAAGGGAAAAGAAAATAGGTCTGACTTACAGGTGGCTGGGTTTCAAAATGATAAGGAAAACCAAAAAGTTAATGGGATGTCTCTGGATCATTTTTTAATCATGCTCTGAGAAAATAACTCCTCCTATGCCTTGAGACCAGAGCTCTCTGGATCATTTATCTTATCTAGGCCATCTCTAATTCCTGAGGGAAAAAAAGTGGGGGAAGTGAAGTCTGTTTAATTTCCCTTTTCCAACTGTTATTTACAATTAGTGAGTTTTATATTATGATGTCTGATTCATAAATAAGTTTGGAAAACAAAGCTATAGGATCTTTTCTTGTGTCTATTTGGTTATATGTATGTCTCAGTGTGTGATTTTGTTTTTTGGTTAATATTGCTGATTGCTGAAATCAGTTTGTAAATGAGCTCTAATTTAATTGGCCTAAAGAAAAGTAAGCACTTAGAAATCAAACAATTCTAAACACAAGAGAAATTAAACCTAAATTAATTTCAGGTTCATGTGAGCTAAGAAATATTCAATATTGAATACCTGATATTAATATTTGTTCATTGGTCTAATGCAGATGTGTCTAAGAGTCATTAAGTAAAATGTTTTCATTGTACTTAGATTTAATATAAGTTAAATATTATATCTGGTACAAATTTGTCACCAAGGAAAGTAACTTGAGTGAAGAAACTTAAAAAAATGGTAATGAGATATGAGCTTTTAGATAAACTATTAGTATGCTTTATGGTTGTCTGTCTTAAATAATCTCTCCGGATTGGGGCAACTTGAATTTCTAAGGATTGTGCTAAACTAAGTGATAGAAGTCTATTGAGTAGCTAGGTTATTTCCAAAATAAAATAAGGTTTTAAAATGTTTATTGCTGAACACTAATTTCCTCTTACAGAGAAACTAAAGGGTTTGGGAATATTAATGAATAATGTTTGGTGGCCTCCTGAGATCTTTTCTATAAGAAAGCAACTGTTTTTAGAATTTATCACTGGTATTTATGCTCACCAATTTATACTATGATAATATAAAGGTCAACTCATAAAGAAAGTAGGATGTATGTTTTCAGTAAAGAAGGTATGAGGAATGGAATTTCATTTTATAAAGGGAAAAGAAAATAGGTCTGACTTACAGGTGGCTGTTTCAGGATAGGAAAACAAAGTAATGGGTACAAAAAGTGATAAGATTTGTGGAAAATGGACCCTGAGAAAAGAGTTTTGTGCATGGTTAGGACTGGCGATGCTTAAAATAAATTTAAAAGTTTGCCCTTAAATGAATTTAAAAGTAATCTGGTGCAAACTTGAATTTGGTTTTTCTCTCTGTTAAGAGGACATACACTTTCTTCAGATGCTGAACTACCTTTGATAATAAATTTAAGTTTATTTACCTCTTAAAAGATCTATTCTATATTTGCCTCTGAAATCCTTTATTGTTTGGCTATGTGGATAGCTATTGTTTCACAATGACCTATAATCGTATCTGACTGAGTGTTCTAAACCTTTCTGGTATTGTTGACAGAACTTTCTAAATCATTCTAATGAAGCACTTCTGACTTCTAGCTAACTTTGGGATGCTTAGAGGGACTCTGAAACATCCCAAAGAGAGATATTACACTAATTAGGTTCATTTTGTATGTTGAATTGCTTGGGAAGTATTATCAAGTGAGTAATAAGTCTCTGGTCATATTATATGGTAGATGTTACTAATATAGATATCCTAGAAACTATATGGAGTTCCTAAAATTCTGAAATGTTTACGTAAAGCATTATTAGTTGTAATTTTAGTTATTCTCTTAAAATACTGTCATTACACTAACCAAGTTTCTCAAACATGCTTTCTGTTCAAGAAGATTTATAGAATGGACTTTTGGATAAATAAAACATGATGACTTCACAAAGGTTAGCAAAGGGACTGAATGAACTGGCAAATATGCTTATAAATTTTATAATTTCTATATGAAAAATTACTGGTTTGAATCTTTTTTTTCCAATTGTAAGAAAAACCTTCCCCTTAAACTAATTATGACTTAATAGTAATTTGGTAAATTATGCATTTAAATGAATTGAAACATTTATTTTTCTTTTTGACCCATCCAGATACTGGAAACTCTTAGTTTCCAGTAATTTTATCAGATAAATTAGGAAGGTTAGCTTACTAGAAAGGTACAGAAGTCTCAAGGAATTTTGGAGAACTTGAGAAGGGACGAATTCACTTAGACCTGTTAGGTGAAATCTGTGATAAGTCTTTGGCTTGATTTTCCTAACTCTGAAAGGTTTAATTTTAAAAGTTCATTCTGAGACTCTGTAAAACTTTCAGCAAGACAAAAAACTTTCAGCAAGGCAACAATTATAATTGCATAAATAATCAGGATAAGCTTATTGAAATCAGACCTGTATCTAAAACAAGTCTTAATTTGGCTATGTTTGATTAAAATGAGGGTGATTTCAGGGAGAAAAAGATGTTTCAATGCATGTTGGATCTCATTTTGTTAATGGAGGTCTATACCTACTAAGACTCATTTCCTGGATAGTTCTTTGCTCTTACGGTATGTTCATGTAAAATTTAATTGAATTATTAAAGGACATTCTAGGTCTCTTTCTGAAGCTTGTCTCAGTAGCCTATCCTTGGGTGAAGAGCAGATGTCTTTCAACCGGCAAATAGGACTGGAAAAAAGACATAATTTAAGAGACTGTCTCCAGCCTGAATGGAAGGACCTATTTATCAGGTACTCTTAACTAGTTAATGCATAGTGAAATTGAAGGACTATTAACTCTTGGGTTAATTCCCACTTTTAAAGCTCCCTACCCTGGACTGGTTTATAGAGAGACTTGCTGACAGTGACTCATCTTAAAACAATGCTCAAACAGAGGAAACTTCACTACACTAGTTTGGGGGAAATTCTAGACTTGCTCAACAATAAAACATGATGACTTCACAAATGGTTTTTGGGGCTTTTGGATAAATAAAACATGATGACTTCACAAAGGTTAGCAAAGGGACTGAATGAACTGGCAAATATGCTTATAAATTTTATAATTTCTATATGAAAAATTACTGGTTTGAATCTTTTTTTTCCAATTGTAAGAAAAACCTTCCCCTTAAACTAATTATGACTTAATAGTAATTTGGTAAATTATGCATTTAAATGAATTGAAACATTTATTTTTTCTTTTTGACCCATCCAGATACTGGAAACTCTTAGTTTCCAGTAATTTTATCAGATAAATTAGGAAGGTTAGCTTACTAGAAAGGTACAGAAGTCTCAAGGAATTTTGGAGAACTTGAGAAGGGACGAATTCACTTAGACCTGTTAGGTGAAATCTGTGATAAGTCTTTGGCTTGATTTTCCTAACTCTGAAAGGTTTAATTTTAAAAGTTCATTCTGAGACTCTGTAAAACTTTCAGCAAGAAAAAAAACTTTCAGCAAGGCAACAATTATAATTGCATAAATAATCAGGATAAGCTTATTGAAATCAGACCTGTATCTAAAACAAGTCTTAATTTGGCTATGTTTGATTAAAATGAGGGTGATTTCAGGGAGAAAAAGATGTTTCAATGCATGTTGGATCTCATTTTGTTAATGGAGGTCTATACCTACTAAGACTCATTTCCTGGATAGTTCTTTGCTCTTACGGTATGTTCATGTAAAATTTAATTGAATTATTAAAGGACATTCTAGGTCTCTTTCTGAAGCTTGTCTCAGTAGCCTATCCTTGGGTGAAGAGCAGATGTCTTTCAACCGGCAAATAGGACTGGAAAAAAGACATAATTTAAGAGACTGTCTCCAGCCTGAATGGAAGGACCTATTTATCAGGTACTCTTAACTAGTTAATGCATAGTGAAATTGAAGGACTATTAACTCTTGGGTTAATTCCCACTTTTAAAGCTCCCTACCCTGGACTGGTTTATAGAGAGACTTGCTGACAGTGACTCATCTTAAAACAATGCTCAAACAGAGGAAACTTCACTACACTAGTTTGAGAAGAAGACGACATTCAAAGTAGACAGCTTGCTCAAAATTCTGGACCTGACTCATATGATCTTTTACAATATTTTCTTGATTTCTTGAACCTCTGTATATCAATCAAATGTTTTCCATCATAGGCATGATTCCATTCTAGTTTAAAACTGAACCCGGGGCTTCCCTGGTGGTTCAGTGGGTAAGGACACCACCTTGCAGTGCAAGGGGTGCCAGTTCGATCCCTGGCCTGGGAAGATCCCACGTGCCGTGGAGCAGCTGGACAGGTGTGTCCAATTACTGAGCCGGAGCTCTGGAGAGCATCTGCCCAGAGCCGGTGCTCTGCAACAACAGAGGCCACCGCGATGGGAGGCCCACACAGGCCAAAGAAAAAAGATGGATGAAAATGGACAAATGAAAGACCAATAGAAGTGGCCTGCCTGCTCCCCTCCCTCTCTACCCCACCCCCACCAAAAAAGAAAAAACTGAACCCAATTGTTGACTAATTACCTGTGTCTAGTACTTCTGGGTTACCTTGGTGGATTTCTCCCTTCCAGGGCTCTGATTGGATACCTTTTAGGAAATTTATTTTAAAAGAGAGTTCAGTCCTGTTCTGTCTATTCATGGTATTACTAGATGGAATCCTCTCACCTGACCAATTAATAATTAATAGTACCTGCTCTGACCCTGGTCATAGATTTAAGTTTTCTTTTAGAGCCATTCCAACTCAGAGTAATGAGCTAAGTCTTAATCAAAAAACAACAACAATAGCAACAACAAAACTGTAACCTCTAGTCTCTTAAAGGGAAAACTTCCACAATTATGAGATGAATCTATATGGCTAACACAAGCTATGGTCATTTAAGTTTAAAAACTTCCTCTATGTTGAAAATAAATCACACTAAAAATGATCAACCTATGCAATATTGGGAAACTAGGTTGGGTATCTTATGAACTACACCTATTATTACCCTTAGATAGAGTGATTGGTATGCAACTCAGTGGATTTGTGGCACTTTGGCATCTACAGGGATGGATACAAAGGTGTTGCCTATTAACTCTTGGGTTAATTCCACTTTTAAAGCTTACCCTGGACTGGTTTATAGAGAGACTTGCTGACAGTGACTCATCTTAAAACAATGCTCAAACAGAGGAAACTTCACTACACTAGTTTGAGAAGAAGACGACATTCAAAGTAGACAGCTTGCTCAAAATTCTGGACCTGACTCATATGATCTTTTACAATATTTTCTTGATTTCTTGAACCTCTGTATATCAATCAAATGTTTTCCATCATAGGCATGATTCCATTCTAGTTTAAAACTGAACCCGGGGCTTCCCTGGTGGTCCAGTGGGTAAGGACACCACCTTGCAGTGCAAGGGGTGCCAGTTCGATCCCTGGCCTGGGAAGATCCCACGTGCCGTGGAGCAGCTGGACAGATGTGTCCAATTACTGAGCCGGAGCTCTGGAGAGCATCTGCCCAGAGCCGGTGCTCTGCAACAACAGAGGCCACCGCGATGGGAGGCCCACACAGGCCAAAGAAAAAAGATGGATGAAAATGGACAAATGAAAGACCAATAGAAGTGGCCTGCCTGCTCCCCTCCCTCTCTACCCCACCCCCACCAAAAAAGAAAAAACTGAACCCAATTGTTGACTAATTACCTGTGTCTAGTACTTCTGGGTTACCTTGGTGGATTTCTCCCTTCCAGGGCTCTGATTGGATACCTTTTAGGAAATTTATTTTAAAAGAGAGTTCAGTCCTGTTCTGTCTATTCATGGTATTACTAGATGGAATCCTCTCACCTGACCAATTAATAATTAATAGTACCTGCTCTGACCCTGGTCATAGATTTAAGTTTTCTTTTAGAGCCATTCCAACTCAGAGTAATGAGCTAAGTCTTAATCAAAAAACAACAACAATAGCAACAACAAAACTGTAACCTCTAGTCTCTTAAAGGGAAAACTTCCACAATTATGAGATGAATCTATATGGCTAACACAAGCTATGGTCATTTAAGTTTAAAAACTTCCTCTATGTTGAAAATAAATCACACTAAAAATGATCAACCTATGCAATATTGGGAAACTAGGTTGGGTATCTTATGAACTACACCTATTATTACCCTTAGATAGAGTGATTGGTATGCAACTCAGTGGATTTGTGGCACTTTGGCATCTACAGGGATGGATACAAAGGTGTTGCCTGAGATTCCCATGAATTTAAGGTCATAACTGTTAACAAATTAGGGGCAATCCCAACCAATCTACCACTGACATGAGCCCAATGGGTCAAAAGATCTGTATTCTACTGGTATGACATCTTATTAGCTAACCAGGCTATTAGCCTATTAAATTCTGAGATCTCTATGATGAGAAAGGCAGTGTTACACAACTGCAAGGCCCTTGACACCATATAGCATCTCAGCGAGGTGGTCTGTGCTATAATTCAAACTAAATACTATATTTTCATACCTGATGAATCTTTTAATGGTACACATTTGATGATTTGACTATCTTTCAAAAACTGGTTTAGTGTAGGAGGCTCATGGCTTAAATACTATTTGTATTTTGCCTGTTGTAACTTATAACTGCACTAATGTTATTTGTATTACAAAGTGTTGAGCCTCCAACAGAAATAATGACTAGACTTGAAGCAGTTGATCAAATGTATAACTTGATATGTGATCAATGTTATAATAGTGTAACTCTAGATATGGGAAGCTGCAATGAAAGGGAATACATTCCTGGATCATAACCAGAAGACAGGTGTTATGGAGACCTTTGACTATTAAAACCTAGTCCATAATAGCACACTGAGTGGCCTATCTGCAAAACCTGCAGAACTGGGAATGAGTCTTTCCAGCAATGTGGGACAAAATGGTCATGAAAAACCCCCCAAAGTATGGTTGGATTTATGACTACAAGGAAAGCGTGTCAACTGTAAATTGGCATTTACCAATTATATTGCCAATGACTAAACAACAGGAGTATTTGCCATCTGCCTCTGCAGAGGGAGCTGCTGAACTTCAACACTCCCTGAGGTAGTTCAGGATGGAGTGAGGCATTCTGTGCTCCAGGGAATCTGGTGGGATGTTACTAGTAACAGATTTTATAATCTCAGTCCTTGCATCTCTTCATATCTAGAAAAGCACTAAGTCCCTTCATGGTGACACCAGATCCTCGTGACTAACTGAAAATCCATTTGGTAAATGACTGTTTATTGTTATTGAACTCCCTCTTTATCAAAACCATATATATTTACCTTTCCCCCACTACCTCTTTGGAGAAATCTTTCAGAGCTGAGGTGCTCCCTCCTCATTCATTTGCCTAATTGTGGTGCAAGTAAAACTTAACCCACAACTCCCAAGTTGTTCACTTTTTCAGTCAACAAGGCCAAAGAACACAGGCAAGCAAAGATGAGGCAAAGGGCAGAAAATGAATTTGATTTATTAATAGGACATGCCAAACTACAAATGTCTGTACATCTAGGTAGGGATGGCTCCAGAAACTGACTTCTACAAATGGTACTCTGTAGTGAGTTAGAAATGGTTCTGACTATATTTTCATACCTGATGAATCTTTTAATGGTACACATTTGATGATTTGACTATCTTTCAAAAACTGGTTTAGTGTAGGAGGCTCATGGCTTAAATACTATTTGTATTTTGCCTGTTGTAACTTATAACTGCACTAATGTTATTTGTATTACAAAGTGTTGAGCCTCCAACAGAAATAATGACTAGACTTGAAGCAGTTGATCAAATGTATAACTTGATATGTGATCAATGTTATAATAGTGTAACTCTAGATATGGGAAGCTGCAATGAAAGGGAATACATTCCTGGATCATAACCAGAAGACAGGTGTTATGGAGACCTTTGACTATTAAAACCTAGTCCATAATAGCACACTGAGTGGCCTATCTGCAAAAACCTTCAGAACTGGGAATGAGTCTTTCCAGCAATGTGGGACAAAATGGTCATGAAAAACCCCCCAAAGTATGGTTGGATTTATGACTACAAGGAAAGCGTGTCAACTGTAAATTGGCATTTACCAATTATATTGCCAATGACTAAACAACAGGAGTATTTGCCATCTGCCTCTGCAGAGGGAGCTGCTGAACTTCAACACTCCCTGAGGTAGTTCAGGATGGAGTGAGGCATTCTGTGCTCCAGGGAATCTGGTGGGATGTTACTAGTAACAGATTTTATAATCTCAGTCCTTGCATCTCTTCATATCTAGAAAAGCACTAAGTCCCTTCATGGTGACACCAGATCCTCGTGACTAACTGAAAATCCATTTGGTAAATGACTGTTTATTGTTATTGAACTCCCTCTTTATCAAAACCATATATATTTACCTTTCCCCCACTACCTCTTTGGAGAAATCTTTCAGAGCTGAGGTGCTCCCTCCTCATTCATTTGCCTAATTGTGGTGCAAGTAAAACTTAACCCACAACTCCCAAGTTGTTCACTTTTTCAGTCAACAAGGCCAAAGAACACAGGCAAGCAAAGATGAGGCAAAGGGCAGAAAATGAATTTGATTTATTAATAGGACATGCCAAACTACAAATGTCTGTACATCTAGGTAGGGATGGTGGCTCCAGAAACTGACTTCTACAAATGGTACTCTGTAGTGAGTTAGAAATGGTTCTGACTTAGTTCCTATTTCCCAGAAGAACACTGACACATACTGAACATGTGCATGACAATTTTGTTGTAGAAAATGATATGTATTTTGAAGACAATACTATCTGTAACTCCATGGCTAAGTCACAGTAAAACTATGAGAAGAAAATCCTTTTCTGCTTCCCATCTTTACTATCAGAATTAGACTACATCACCTCTCAGATGCAAGTGGCAGACCTTGAGTGGTTTGGCTATCTTACTGTATTTATCTTATTGTATTTTACTGCTCCTATCCCCTCAGGTAGGAGCAGTGTTCTTACTGTCTAGACCTGCTAAACACAGATACATACTAAGCTGAGTATAATTTAATATTTAATTAGATTTTTATGTGTAAAATGTCAAAAATACTAATGGTATCTATCTCAAAGTCTATTGTAAAGACTGGATGAATGGCAGAGAGCCTGGCCCTTACTAAAGCTTCAACATGCTGGTTATATTCATATATTAGTTTGGTTATTGTCTTCCTCTAGTGTTTGTATAAATGTCCATTAAAAAACATCAGGCATTTTACTACTACTTGCCTTTAATTAGTTCAGACTTTTAAAGATCTTTTGTAAGAACCCATTATATGATTATCATTATGTTAAGTGCTATAGACAATAATTAGAAAATTAAAAATATAGTGTTTCATACACCAGTGTGAATGATGAAAGAGATAATAACAGTAAAAGTTCACAGTAATTACATGCAAAGTGAAAATATACATAAATGAGGGTGCACAATGAAAAGTCTTTGGTCATTTTTTTTTTAGCTACCATATGAATTTTTCCTATTTCTTTCACTACAGCTTTTGTTTTAATGCAGTGATCTTAACTCCTAACCCCTAGAATCTCCCAAACAGAATCAAACTCCCACCCACACTTTTGCAGACAAGATAAAAAACAAAATAGTGAAATAGTGTCTTAGAGTTAGAAACATGCTCCTTGAAGTTCTGCTAAGGGTTTCTCAAATTCTAATTAGAGATATTTTTGTCTGCATTCTCAAATGGCAAATTCATTCCATTAGTAATTTATCAAAAATGTTGGGGAATGTTTCTAAGATACACATTATTCTAAATAAAGTAAATATAAAGACTGTATCCTTGACTTGAATAAACCCACAGTTTGTTAGGAAAAAAAGTATTATGTAAAGAAATTCTTACAATGAAGTGTTAAAGGTGATATGATGGACAAGTTGCATCAGATTCAGAGATGATACAAAGACTGTACTAATTACTTCTACCTGAAAAGGACAGATCATGCACTTCAAAGAGGAAGCATAATTTGAGCTGCTGAAGTGGCGAGCAGGGAAAATGTTTGAACACATGCAGTACGTAGTCTTAAGACAGAATGCTGTCAGCTATAGGGAAGGGTCAGAGAAGATGACAAGAACTTTCAGTAAATTTCAGAAGAATTTGAACTCTGTGTCATCAGCAAGTGAAATCATGGAATATCTCATGCTTGGTAGTGACATGGCCAAATCTGTTTTAAAAAGGACTATACAAAGGAGTGTGTAAAACAGATATGAAAATTGCAAGAGATTCTTTAAAGGTGGCAGTTGATAGAACAGTTTTCATTGTATGTATTTAATGCTTTCTGGACTAGATGCACTAACTTTCAAAGGCTGGAAAATTTAAATATCTTAAGTTAATGGGTAATGTACAAAATCAAATATTATATTAATTATAAGTCATTAGTATCTGCAATATTTTATACTGATGAGTTATTACTGCACATGTATAATATATTTCAAGGAGAAATAAATGAGTGCATTAAAGACTAAACATTTATTTCAAAGAGAAACTTAGCAAATTGAGGTGAATTTCAGAATTAGTCAAACTTTGAAAAAATTATAGTAAAAGCTATGATGGCCATGGCGCATTAAAAGATTCTGAACTGTTTTATGAAGCATGTACAATTTCTGTGAAAAATCACTGTCTACCTAATAAATGCTATTATGCGCAAATGCATTGTTGCTACCTTAATTAGAAGGACCCCTTTTAGTAATGTCTCTGACTCTGGAGGAATTAAAATCACACAGAGTGAAAGGGCTAAGAAAGTTTATTTAACTAAGATGTCAACAGCAATCTCTCAGACCTGCCTAGATTTATTGGAAGGTGGGAGCTCTATTTGAAATGCTGACATTAAACACAGAACCCATTCTAAATATGTTACCTTTAATAACACAGAAATGTATTACAAGGTTAAAGGAAGTTGGCAGTATCTATCATAAATATATTTACCCTTTGGCCCAGAATTTCATTTATATCCAAAAATAGATTATAGATTATATCCAAAATAATCCATAAAAGTATATAAACAGAATATAAATATAAAAAGTATATAATAAGAGTCTTTACTGTAGCATTTTTTTATTTTTTTTTCTTTTTTTTATAATAGATAATATTTGGCAACCACTAATATATATATTTATAAGGCAAGGGTCAAATAATTATTTCAACTAAATTGTTGAGCTATTTATTTTAAAAGAAAAAAGTACCTTATTTGTTTTGAGCATGGAGAAATTTCCCGAATATAAGAAGAGACAAAAAGACGTGTCAGTTCATATAACGTGACTCAATATGTGTGTTATTTTAAGAAGGTATGTGTATGTGTCTGGAAAATTAAAGTATTTGGATTCTGGGCAGGGAGTTGAGGGGGGAAGGGACTGGTTATCTTTAGTAGGAACTTGGGGGCATGGCAAAGAAGGACCTTCACTGCTCCTATTTGCATGCATCCTTGCATTATCTGTAGTCATTTAAAAATGAAAGGCTTTCTTTCTCTCCCCAGGTGGTGTGGTGGGACTAGAACACTTCCTTTATTATAGCATTTTTAAAATTTATTTTTACTTTTGTCTTTGGCCACTTCTATTGGTCTTTCATTTATTTCCATCTTTGCTCTTTGGCCTGTGTGGGCCTCCCATCACATGCGCTCCAGAGCTCTGGCTCAGCAGTTGGACACATCGGTCCAGCTGCTCCCCCGCACGTGGCATCTTCCCAGGCCAGAAATCCAACCGGCGCCCCTTGCACTGCAAGGCGGTGTCCTTACCCACTGGACCACCAGAGAAGCCCTTTACTTCTTTTTTATTTTATCTTTGGTGGCACTGGGTTTTCCTTGCTGCACACAGGCTTTTTCTTTAGGTCAAACAGAAGCTACTCTTCCTTGCTGTACATGGGTTTGTCATTGCGGTGACTTCTCTTGCTGCAGTGCACAGGCTGTAGGTGCACAGGCTTAGTAGTTGCCACTCCCTCCCAGGCTCTAGACTTTCAGACTCAGTAGCTGTGGCACAGGGACTTAGCTGTTCCATGCCCTGTGTAATCTTCCCAGACCAGGAATTGAACCCGCGTGGATTGGCAGGTAGATTCTTATCCACTGTACCATCAGGAAAATCCTGTTTTTATTTTCAGATTATCAAAAACATAAACCGTCAGCACCAATGACATAAACATGTCATCATAACGGCAGAGTATTGTTCCTCCTAATTAATCATTGCCATTTATTATCATGGCTCAGTTGACAGGTGAAATTTATATGTGGGTATATTTTTCATATGAATATAGTGTGTTTTTTTGTACAGGAAGGCTAAATATTAAAACCTAGTTGATAATGAAATACTTTCACTATATGAAGAGAGACAAGATAGTATAATCTTTAAGAGCATAATATATAAAGTCAGATAGGCTTTGGCTTGAATCTCAACAGCTATCTATCCCAGAACAATTTTATTAAACAATCTCTAAGGCCTGATATTTTTCTTAATTAAAAATGAATCTCATGGTATTCACTTACTAGAGTCTAAGAAGGATTAAAACAGATAAGGACTGTAGAAAATCCTGTAGCACAGTGCCTATCATATACTAATTTCCTAAAGTTTAAAATTCTTTTAGTGCCTTTTCTTAGCTTTATATTAAAACCTGTTTTCTCAATCAAGTATATAATTCCTGAAACAACATCGTTCTATCATTGTGATGACTGAAGTGACTTGCAAGTAGCTTTCTTGATTTCTGCCTGCCGGAGAGGGCCACAGCAGGACCTTCTTGTTATTTTTATTAATTTTTTTCAGCTAACCTCACCTAACAGGCCTCTTCTGAATACCCCTGGGCGAAAGGTTCTGAAACTATAGAAACATGTTAAACAGCAAACAGGTAGGAAAAACTGTTAGTAATCTATTGCTAATAACAAAATTAATGTATTAACTGAACTCTGATAATGACAGTGCGAACTGAATGGGAGAAATGGTGGCAGGTGAGAGAAGTTGAGGACCCTGGACAAGAAATTGACTATGGGAGAACAGAAGGCTTTTTTTTCCTCCCATATGATTTCACTAGGGGATAAGAAAGCTTGGTCTACCAAAAATAAGACTGATAGGCAGAGCAGGCTGGAAGGGAAAATCAGTTGTAGTTTTTTTAGATTCCTGGTATTTGAGGAGGCAGAGAGCAATCTATATAGAGATAATAGTCATTACTGAAAAATTGGAACTAGGCTCAGGAAGAAATATTACCTAAGAATTTAAATTTTGAATTTTGTTCAAAAAGTATTTGTAGGAGAGGTCATGTAATGTCATGTTGCAAAGAGAGAAAAGAAGGTTAGATGGAGCAGTGGGGGAGAATAATGTTACAGAAGGGAAAGGCGATTCCTAAGACAGTCTTATATATCTTGCTGATGGGTTGTAAACTGAGAAAACAAAACTCAGGTAGCATTGATTTCAAAGTGAGAAAGAATAGTGCCTTCTCACTGATTTCCTTGTTTTATTGTCAGTGAATACAGCTCTGTTTATATATGTTTAGTTATATTTATATATATCTAGAGGAATACACATTATACTATTTATAATTTCAAAATTGTATGTCAGATATATAATATATATTTTGTATATGAGTATATTTACCCTTATATTCATATATAATCATCTTTATGATGTGAATTATAGAGTAAAAATGATTGCTTTGCATTTAAAAAATGAATTATTTTGTATGGTGCCACATCAAAATAATTTTAAATAGTTGTGTATTTGATGTTGATTTATAGTATTTTTATATTTATGAATATTCAGCACCTGGGTCTTCCAAGAAAACCTGATTCTTCCATAAACAAAATCCAATGAGGAGCTTCCCTGGTGGTCCAGTGGGTAAGGGCACTGCCTCGCAGTGCAAGGGGCGCCGATTTGATCTCTGGCCTGGGAGGATCTCACGTGCCGCAGAGCAGCTGGACCTATGTGTCCAACCACCCAGCCAGAGCTCTGGAGCGAGTGCGCCCAGAGCAGGTGCCCTGCAGTGAGAGGGGCCACTGCGATGGGAGGCCCACACAGGCCAAGGAACAAAGATGGATGAAAATAGATAAATGAAAGACCAATAGAAGTGGCCAAAAAAAAAAAAATCCAATGAGGTCTTATAGAATCAAATGTGCCAACTTTGTATGCATTTGAGGTGGAGTATATGGTTACTATATATTCTTTTCTTCTTTTTTTTTAATGGAACGCTTCACGAATTTGCATGTCATCCTTGCGCATGGGCCATGCTAATCTCTGTATCGCTCTAATTTTAGTATATATGCTGCTGAAGCGAGTACAGTGGTTCCTATATATTCTTATGTTTGTAACTCTATTCAAAATCAAAAATGATTTTATAGAAAGTAGTGTTGTATTAGAAACTTGTGACAAAGGAACTGTTTTTTGAAAATGCAGTAAAACTGTTCAACAAAACATGTTCAGTATTTCGTACATGCAAAAGATAAAATATATTGTAGCATATGTTGCTAACAGATGAACTTTTGCTGACATTTAGGGTTTATAAGGATGATATATCAACTTGAGAAAATAATTCACTCAAGCTATGATACTAAATGATATCATTTTTCTCAATAAAACTAATAATCATCTCTTTACCTTTGAATAATTTGCTTTTTCGGACCTTTACCCTTATATTATATATAATAAAATCTTTATTTTTTGTATGTCAGATATATAATATATATTTTGTATATGAGTATATTTACCCTTATATTCATATATAATCATCTTTATGATGTGAATTATAGAGTAAAAATGATTGCTTTGCATTTAAAAAATGAATTATTTTGTATGGTGCCACATCAAAATAATTTTAAATAGTTGTGTATTTGATGTTGATTTATAGTATTTTTATATTTATGAATATTCAGCACCTGGGTCTTCCAAGAAAACCTGATTCTTCCATAAACAAAATCCAATGAGGAGCTTCCCTGGTGGTCCAGTGGGTAAGGGCACTGCCTCGCAGTGCAAGGGGCGCCGATTTGATCTCTGGCCTGGGAGGATCTCACGTGCCGCAGAGCAGCTGGACCTATGTGTCCAACCACCCAGCCAGAGCTCTGGAGCGAGTGCGCCCAGAGCAGGTGCCCTGCAGTGAGAGGGGCCACTGCGATGGGAGGCCCACACAGGCCAAGGAACAAAGATGGATGAAAATAGATAAATGAAAGACCAATAGAAGTGGCCAAAAAAAAAAAAATCCAATGAGGTCTTATAGAATCAAATGTGCCAACTTTGTATGCATTTGAGGTGGAGTGTATGGTTACTATATATTCTTTTCTTCTTTTTTTTTAATGGAACGCTTCACGAATTTGCATGTCATCCTTGCGCATGGGCCATGCTAATCTCTGTATCGCTCTAATTTTAGTATATATGCTGCTGAAGCGAGTACAGTGGTTCCTATATATTCTTATGTTTGTAACTCTATTCAAAATCAAAAATGATTTTATAGAAAGTAGTGTTGTATTAGAAACTTGTGACAAAGGAACTGTTTTTTGAAAATGCAGTAAAACTGTTCAACAAAACATGTTCAGTATT
Organism: Tragulus kanchil; assembly: GCA_022376925.1. Classification (NCBI taxonomy): domain Eukaryota; kingdom Metazoa; phylum Chordata; class Mammalia; order Artiodactyla; family Tragulidae; genus Tragulus; species Tragulus kanchil. Next base: position 233,687,329 of record JAIOJX010000004.1, on the reverse strand, counting down.
TCGTACATGCAAAAGATAAAATATATTGTAGCATATGTTGCTAACAGATGAACTTTTGGTGACATTTAGGGTTTATAAGGATGATATATCAACTTGAGAAAATAATTCACTCAAGCTATGATACTAAATGATATCATTTTTCTCAATAAAACTAATAATCATCTCTTTACCTTTGAATAATGCTTTCGGACCTTTATGAAGTTCTTAAGACAAAGTGGAAAATTTCTAACAAATAAGACATAGTTTGAATATGGGACCAAATACTATTCAGGTAACTTTCTCTCATTTGTGAGACTAATATTCTGAAGTAGGAGCATTGCATATGAAGTTCATATTATCAGGATATGGTCACTTGTTTAAAAACCTGAAACCAAATTTCTACTTTTTACTTTTCTGTTTTTAATAATTGTAGTTTAAAAGATTGTGAGCTTGTGTAAGCCTTATTTGATTTAGTGATTTTCTATAGATAATCAGTATTATTAATAGCTTATAAATATGCTCTCTTTTTATACTGGGATCTGAGAGACTTAAATTTTTCCAGTGTCTGTGGATTAAAATCTGCGTTTCGATGGTTACCCAGAAACTCTATCTTGCTTTTACCTCGCTTTTAAATCTCTCCACCAGCCAGTATATTTACACCTTACTATTCTAGGCCACCATATCTGTTTCAAGGAATAGGGCTCTTTCCTCCTTTATTGGATTATTTTCTTTTATCATGCAGAAGCTTTTAATTTTTGTGACAGTATTATACTGGTTTAATTACTGTATCTTTGGGGTATGTGTGTGTGTGTGTGTGTGTGTGTGTTAGTCGCTCAGTCATGTCTGACTCTTTGCCACCCCAGGGTCTGTAGCCCACCAGGCTCCTCTGTCCATGGAATTCTTCAGGCAAAAATACTGGAGTGGGTAGCCATTGCTTTCTCCAGGGAATCTTCCCAACCCAGGGATCTATCCAGGTTTCCTGCATTAGCAGACAAATTCTTTTATCATCTGAGCCACCAAGTTATATAGTTTAAATTAGGAAGTGTGATGCCTCTAGCTTTTTTCTGCTTTCTTAGGATTACTTTGGATTTTCAGTCTTTGTAGTTGCATGCAAACTTTAGGTGTGTTTTCTTTTTTTTTCTATTTCTGTGAAAACTACCATTAAAATATTGACAGGGATTATATTTGATTTATGGATAGCTTAGGGTGTTAGCGACATTTTAACAATACTAATTCTTCTGATCCATCCAGAATATATACATATATATATATATATATGTATATGCTTGTGTCTTCACTTTATTTCATCAGTATCCTGCCCTGCCTTTTAAACACTGATTTCTGGCAGAAGACTGGAAAAATTACAGGGCTTACTATTTTTGTTTCCTTTTTATTAAGGATAATTGCCCTATGCTGTCAGTTGTCCACTATCTGAACATAACCATCATCAACTGAGGATGAATTACAGTTCCTCCTGGAAAGTGGGGAGACTTTAGTCCTTTTCCTCTCAGTTACTGATTAGGGGATCAGATGATGGTGCAGTGATCACATGCAATTGTGGCAAATCGATTTCTTATGTTTTCTTACTCTACTTTTGACTATCACAATATAATTATGAATTTATATTAATCCAATATTTTACTTCAATCATAGTCATTTTTTCATCACATTTTTTCCAGTGTTTCTCAGTATAGACCTCCTCAAATTGTTTTCTATGACCTCACTAACCTCTGAGAGCTCCTTTGTTTCATGGCACAGCAAAAAGCCAAATATCAGAGTTCCTTCAGATATATTCATTTTCTTTTCAGTAAATTTGTTTGACATTGGTCTGAGGTTTTTGTTTGTTTGTTTGTTTTAGATTGTATGTTTTCTTTTTCTGAATATTCATTTGTTTTTTTCCTAGGAGCATCTATGTTTGAGGTGAGAGAAGACTTTGGGTAGATTATTAGTTTTATTAATTTTTCTTTTACTGTGGTATAGTCTGGTGCTGTTTATTAAATGACACATATTTTGGTCTGTCTCCTGACCTCTGATTGTGGATCCTCAACCAGTTCTGCTTGTCCTGGGTGTTATTGTTTTTATTTACATATAAATTGAACTTGTGTTGCATTTTTCTCCCGGTTATGTTGAGGGTGTATACTATAGAAGGTTATATGTGCTTTGATTGTTTTGAATGAATTTTGGAGGATTATAAATTGGAGGATTGGACATTAGGACTTAGGTCACTACCACTATTCTCTAAGGACTTCATTTCCTTTTTTGTTAACTCTCTGGAATTATATTACAGGGTTTTGGTGATAGTGTTGTTTTGTTTTATTTTGCATTACTGCGTAATGTACAACAGTATTATCCTCAGAGCTTTATTTTTGCCACTTCTTATACTAGTTGAAGTTTCACCAGTGGTTCAGCTGTAAAGAATCTGCCTGCATTGCAGGAGACACAAAAGATGCAGATTAGGTCTCTGGATTGGGAAAATCCTCTGGAGTGGAAATTGCAACCCACTCCAGTATTCTTGCTTGGAGAATCCCATGGACAGAGGAGACTGATATAGGCTACAGCCCATAGTGTCGCAAAGAGTCAGACATGACTGAGCCTGCACACACATTCACCAAAGAAGAAATATCTTATATGACCCACCTCATTATATTAGAGGGCTCCCCAGCTGGCGCTAGTGGTAAAGAACCAACCTGCCAATGCAGGAGACATAAGAGACCCAGGTTCGTTGCTTGAGTCAGGAAGATACCCTAAGAGGACATGGCAACCCACTCCAATATTCTTACCTGGAAAACCCATCGACAGAGGAACCTGATGGGCTATATTCTGTAGGGTTGCAAAGAGGAGGACACAACTGGTGTGACTTAGCAACAGCATCATATTATATATTTCTGTGTATTTTAGGTTAAATAGATTTAGTCAGAATTTTGCTTTCTACCAAGAAAATTATTTATGTTTATTATAGTCTTTTATTCGACAGATCAATGTCACAGGTTATTAGTATTACATATGTTAATAGTTTGTTGGCAATAACATATTTAAAATGTTATATGAAATTAATTAATAAACTATATGTCAGTAGTAATCAATATAGCAGACTGTAATAATTCTTTCTACAATTATAGCTTATGGAAACCCCTCAAGAAAGCCTTTCTTTAACTTAAATTGTAAAATTTTGGTTTAATGGTAGTATTAAAGGTTTTAGCAGCTGGTATGATTAGATTCAAAAAATAAGGAACAAAGGTTATATGTGCTTTGATTGTTTTGAATGAATTTTGGAGGATTATAAATTGGAGGATTGGACATTAGGACTTAGGTCACTACCACTATTCTCTAAGGACTTCATTTCCTTTTTTGTTAACTCTCTGGAATTATATTACAGGGTTTTGGTGATAGTGTTGTTTTGTTTTATTTTGCATTACTGCGTAATGTACAACAGTATTATCCTCAGAGCTTTATTTTTGCCACTTCTTATACTAGTTGAAGTTTCACCAGTGGTTCAGCTGTAAAGAATCTGCCTGCATTGCAGGAGACACAAAAGATGCAGATTAGGTCTCTGGATTGGGAAAATCCTCTGGAGTGGAAATTGCAACCCACTCCAGTATTCTTGCTTGGAGAATCCCATGGACAGAGGAGACTGATATAGGCTACAGCCCATAGTGTCGCAAAGAGTCAGACATGACTGAGCCTGCACACACATTCACCAAAGAAGAAATATCTTATATGACCCACCTCATTATATTAGAGGGCTCCCCAGCTGGCGCTAGTGGTAAAGAACCAACCTGCCAATGCAGGAGACATAAGAGACCCAGGTTCGTTGCTTGAGTCAGGAAGATACCCTAAGAGGACATGGCAACCCACTCCAATATTCTTACCTGGAAAACCCATCGACAGAGGAACCTGATGGGCTATATTCTGTAGGGTTGCAAAGAGGAGGACACAACTGGTGTGACTTAGCAACAGCATCATATTATATATTTCTGTGTATTTTAGGTTAAATAGATTTAGTCAGAATTTTGCTTTCTACCAAGAAAATTATTTATGTTTATTATAGTCTTTTATTCGACAGATCAATGTCACAGGTTATTAGTATTACATATGTTAATAGTTTGTTGGCAATAACATATTTAAAATGTTATATGAAATTAATTAATAAACTATATGTCAGTAGTAATCAATATAGCAGACTGTAATAATTCTAGCTACAATTATAGCTTATGGAAACACCTCAAGAAAGCCTTTCTTTAACTTAAATTGTAAAATTTTGGTTTAATGGTAGTATTAAAGTTTTAGCAGTGGTATGAAGATTCAATGAGCTACCTATGGAAAGTGTATCTCCCAGCACTTAGAAATATTTAATGAATGTTAGTTGATATTCCTATTATCTTTATATATAATTATCTACATCTGAACTTTGCAAACGAAATTTGCATTACATTATTCACATTTTCTCTTTGTTTCAAAAGAACAGAATTAAGATAGAATTCTTCTTTACTTAGCATTTACATTGAACTTAAAACTTTCAGCTTTCAGAAACATAGTCATAAAGTATTACATGTTTTTTAATCTTATTTTGTTGAAAAAATTTTGCTTTTTATCCTTTTATATCCAGGAAATATAATGTGTTTTATTTTTCAACAGATAATAGGGAATTTTTCATATTAAAAGTAGCATTTAGAAGTATTACCAAGTATTTACCATTTTAAAAATATGAAAAGTTTATAAAAGTACAAACGAGATTGAAAATTCTTGATCATTCTGCTACATTGAGATAATGACTGTTAACATCTTATAGCTTGTTTCCAATTTGTTTTACAGACATCACTGCTTTACTATACCATAACTAAACTTTTGCTCACAAATACATTTTTTTTTTTGTCTTTTAACAGATGTTTAGAAGTATCATTATTGACTTAATGGGAATAAATGTATTTCATTCTATTGTCAAGTCTTCCCAAATTGACATTTAGAAATATTGTCACTTGTGTAATGATTATATTCTAATTCATGCTGTTTCATAATTCAGATACAAATCTTGTTTGTTGTTGTTGTTATAACCCATTTTATTACTTAACGTGGCTCACAAGCTCCTTTGTGCCTCATCAGATATGCATTTTGGACAACACTATCAATAGGTTCAATCTACTAACACTACAAATTATTGAAACATCTTCTACTGCTGCCAGTGTAAAATATTTTCACTTGTTGTCTTTTAAACAAAGTTGTGGTGAAAGCACCTGCATGAGTAGGCTGATGAAAAACTGAGAAAAACCCATGGGCCATGCGGAGTCATGGTTCTAAGAGCTCTGACACTGAGGTTGAGAGCATTCGATGAGATTAACCTGAGTGCAGGTGAACACACGCCCCAGGGTGGGTGGCCGTGGGCCAGGTGGGAGGTTCAGGCACAGGTTTCCAGGCTGAGTTTCCTCCAGTAGTGTCTGGACTTGAGAACTCAAGCCTGCCACATAGTTGATGGGTTCTGAAATCCTTGCTCCAAGACAACATTCAAGTCTCTCCAGCGACTAGCATGGCTTTGTCTTTCAAAGAACTAGAGTCTGCAACTGAAAATCCCTCCCCAAAGCACCCATTCTACTAGAATCCCCTCTCTCAAAGTCATCAATGTACACCTCTAACCCAGTCTCTCAATTAACCCAGGTCCCTGGAACATTCATCCACAAGTCTTTTATTTTTTATTTGGCTGTGCTAGGTCATAGTTGAGGCATGCATAATCTAGTGTCCTGACAAGGAATCGAATCCACACCCCATGCATTGGGAGCATGGAGTCATAACCATTGAACCACCAGGGAAGTCCTCTTATATCCATGTTCACAAGTATGAGTACATATTTTAGCCCTCCCTGGAACCAGAGGTGTAAACATAAACTTTCTACTAACTGTTGGTATACCTCAGGATGGGTCCTGAAATACCTCAATTCCACCTCTTCCTTCCACCCAAATCCTCAGGCGTGTGCATACTCCATGTGCATGGAGCATCCTCTCCTGGACTTGAATCCAGTACCTTCTAAAGTATAGAGGGCATCACCAGAGTTCTGTGCTGCAGCCATGCAATTAAAAGACACTTGTTCCTTGGAAGAAAAACTATGACAAACCTAAACAGCAGATTAAAAAACAGAGACATCACTTTACTGGCAAAGATACATACAGTCAAAGTTATGGTTTTTCCAGTAGGCATGTATGGATGTGAGAGCTGGACCATAAAGAAGACTGAGTGCTGAGCAATTGGTGCTCTTGAACTGTGGTGTTGGAGAAGACTCTTGGAAGTCCCTTGGACAGCAAGGAGATCAAGTCTATTCTAGGAATATTCACTGGAAGGACTGATGCTGAAGCTTAAATACCTTGGCCACCTGATGTGAAGAGCAAACCATTGGAGAAGACTCTGATGCTGGGAAACACGTAAGGCAAAAGGAGGAGGCGACAAAGGATGAGATGTTTAATAGCATCACTGACTCGGTGGACATGAGTTCGAGTAAACTCTGAGAGATGGTGAAGGACAGGGAGGCCTGGTCTGCTGTGGTCCACAGGATCACAAAGAGTCGGAGACAACTTAGTGACTGAACAACACTACCGCCAGAGTTCTGAGACTAGCCACTGAATACAAAAACATAAGCCTTTCACCAAACTCTGCCTCAAAACGGTCCCTCTAAGACAACCCTGAGACTTCTACTTCTACATTTGTGCTAACAGATCTCAGCTGCAGCCAAAATCTGTACCCTGTAACCATCCCCTCCAGCTCCTTGGAGTCTGAAAGCCTTACCAGACCATCGTTTTCTTGAAGTGAGCCACCCAGATGGAGAGTCTGTAACTTTAATCCTGCTTCTTATCCTTTCTGGGCAACCATAGGTCAGGTACTACTGTGATGAACATAAAAGGACATTTTATCCTGCACCCCAAATGGAGATAAAAAACCTTTTTACAGGGTTTCCCTGGTGGTCCACTGGGTAAAGACTCCGCCTTGAAGTGCAAGGTGTGCCAGTTCGATCCCTGGCCTGGGAAGATCCCATGTGCCGCGAAGTGGCTGGACCGATGTGTCCAATTATCCAGCCAGCGCTTTGGAGCACATGCTCCCAGAGCTGGTTTTCTGCAACAACAGAGGTCACTGAGATGGGAGGTCCACACAGGCCAAAGAACAAAGATGGATGAAAATAAATAAGTGAAAGATCAATGAAAGTGACCACAAAATTTAAAAAAAAAAAAAAGCGTAAAGAAAAAGATAAAAAAACCGTTTTACAAACAGAATATTTTATCTATTTGGGACCAGATTACAGTACAGTGTAAAACAGAGAATCACAGAATGAGAAGTAGAATTTCACTTAACATTGTTTGAGTTCAAACATGTTATGTACTTATTTTCTTATTCAAAAAATTGTAAGTAATGAGCATATCAGTACATATTTGACACATAAATGCAAATTAGAAAGTGACTACATTCTAGAACTGACATGACAAACCAAAAAAAGAGGTGATTTTATGGTCTTATATATAGTATTAATATTGACCAGTATCCAGTACTTAATTTCCTAGCACGCAGGAGATTATACTTCCCCAGTCCCTTGAAATTAGAGTGGTAATGCTATTAGTTGCTATGCCAGTGAACTCTGAGCAGATCATCAGCTCTCCATATGGAAATGATAAAATAATTATTTCACTACATCATAAAAGACACAAAAATAAACTCCAGGTGTACTAACAAAAATCTATCTATGAAAAACAAGCAAAAAATCGCAGAAGAAAATGAATGAGGCTGCCTGTGTTGCATCAAGACAGGGAAGGGTTTTTTTTTTTTTTTAAATGTTATACACACAAAAAAATCCACATTTCTGAAATAAATTGGGCATTAAAACCACTACATTATAAGCATCATACCAAAGAAGTAAATACAAGAAGTGCTAGAGGAAGATATTTAGATATTTTCAATATAAGTAGCTATTAGTATATATGTGTGCATTTCTACACATCTATTTAAAACTCAAATGAAGAATAAATAACCCTCAAGAAAAATATGGCCAAATGAAATGAGCCTTAATTATAACATTGCCTTTTCCCAATTCCTCATATTCTTTCCTACAATTTGCAAAGATTCATAAATGCTTGCTTGCATTAATTCACTGAAGAGACATTGTTAGCTGGCTGTGTCCTAGACATTGTTGTAAATGTTTGAGGTGCAGGCCATTTTCACTTGCTGAAGCTCTTCATGTTTCATAAATACTTCATCTTAAAGCTGAACCCAAGGAGACCTAGTACATAACTCAACAAGGCACAATTTCCAGATATGGTTTAGTGTGTGTGTGTGTGTGTGTGTGTGTGTTTCACTTTCTTTTTTTTTTTTTTAACTTTTATTTTACTTTTACCTTTTCCAGAGTTTTGTTGTTTACAGATATGTGTGTTCCCAGATTAGTCATATGTATACCCCCCCCATTCCACCCCTCCAGACTGTCACACAGCACCCCTGAAGGATCTCCTTTTCTCACAGAGCAATGACTATAGCTATATTCTTCACATATGATAGTACAGGCCTTCATGCTACTTCGTTTATGCCTCCCACCCACTGTTCCTTCCCCACAATGTCCATATGTTCACTGTCCATGTCTGTTTCTCCATCTCTTCACTGCATGTGCCGTCATCATCACTAAGAAATATGGTGGGAAAAGGGGAAAAGAGAAAGGGAGGATAGAAGAGGAATATAGAATAATACTGCAAAGTTAAATATAGGGAGATAAAGATTTGTATGTATTAGAGTTTAGTGCTATAGGAAAAGAGCATCAGAGAAAGCAAAGAAAGAGTTATAGAGGAAGCAGTAGTACAAATAAAAAATTTTTTAATTAAAACAGAGATAAGTATATAGAAAACTATAGAAAAACAAAGCAAAAACAAGTAAAACAAACAAAACCCCCACAGAACAATAAAAGGCCAATGTGGAACCAGAAGTTTATACCAAAATAGAATGTGTGGTTAAAAAAAAAAATTATGTAAACTTGAATATATTCAGTCTTACTGATAAGATTAGTAGCTTCAATAGAATTCAATGGAGGAAATAAACACATCCACACACACACACACAGAAAAAGGGGGGAGAGGGCTGAGGGGGTTTGGAAAAAAGGGCAAAAAACAATTGAAAACAAAACAAAACAAAAAAAGCAATAAAAAAAGAATAAGAAATAAAATGAAATTTAAAAGATCCAGCAGTAACTCCAGGTTCAGACAAAATGTGAAAATAGTGTTTATGTTCTTCTGTCTCTGACTATTCAGAAATTATCAGTCTTAAGACCTCTTTTACTGTTTATTTAGGTCCATTCCAGAACTAAAAGGCCCACCCAGGCTGGCCCTGGGAGTTTAATCTTTAATCCAAATCCCCTTTCTTACTGGGTGGAGCTAAATTCCCTCCCTGTAGTTTGACCAGCAGCCCTGTAAACTACAGTAGGAAAAATGGCGTCTGGTACACAAGGAATTTATTCCCACACGCTCTATGGGAAGCACTTCCGCAGTGACCCCTACCCTGCTGCAGGCCACCTTTGACCCCTGCCACCGCGGGAGACGTTAGATTATTCAGAGGTGAAGCTGGTTCAGTCTCCTGCAGGATCGCTATTCCCCTCTCCTGGATCACGGTGCGGACAGTTTCCAGTTCTACTCGATGGCTCTATGATCGGGTTAACGGTAACCTCTTTCAAAGGAAATTAAGTGCTGTCCTTCCGAGGACTGCTCAAAGGCACTTCTAGCTCAAGGGGGCACTTGGACCCTCCAAAGCAGGCATGGCTCAGTCCGTTGTGGGCGTCACCGCTCCTTTCCCGGGTTGATCTGCAACAGGCTTTGCGCATTCAGCCCACCCAGCCTCTCTGGCGGGCATGAGGTTTGACATTTAGAAGCACGATTGCACCCTTCCTACCCTCTTGTTGTGACTTCTCCTTTGTTCTTCGATGTGGGGTATCTTTTTTGTGACGGGATCCAACCTCCTCCTGTTGATGGTTTTTCAGAAACCCAGATATGGTTTATTGTAGACAAAATAAGATTCCACATATCTTTTGATCATTCTACATATTTATATATATATATATTTTTTGATTATTAGTAACCTAAGTGAATTCTTAATTGGAGCAGATCACAAAATGTAGAGGAGTGGAATGGAAAATTATTAGGCTTCCACTAATCCTGCTGACTCCAGTTTTGCCTTTTTGCAGTCCATAAGTCATTAGAAACAGTAGACTGAGCAAGGCAATGTCAATATGCCTCTTTAGGATTTACACTGATTTAGCAAGAAATAATGGAAAATTAACAAATCAATTAAAAGTCAAATATATGTGTGAACTCACCCCCAAAACATTTTTGTGACCTCTTTCTCTCACCAAATTTTCTCCCCATAACTCTCTTCAGTGGACCTACTCTGAGATCAATATTAGGCCCAGACTTTGAGTTTATTCTATTTTTATTACATTATAATGTGGGGAGGTAGATGTTACCTTAATGTTTGCTTTTCTCTCTTTTTTTCATTATTTCTCACCAAGGAACTATCATTTTCTTAATTATTGTTTATTATCATTTATGTTGATTCATTCAGAAATAACTGTGCTTTTCATTTTCACTTACAGGACATCAAGATGAACCACTGCATTATCTTTATGTTAATATATTAATAACCTATGCCACCTTTATTGTGAAACTGGAAGCAATTTTGGTTCAAACATTTAAAGAATGAGATTTTGTAAAAAGGCCTGACTTTTGATTGATATGGTAAAGAAATATTTGCCTGCAGAATTAATTGTTAGTAATTCTGTGCCTCTTTTCCACAGGAGAGAATGTTTAAATTTCACCAAGTGAAACATATTTTTGATAGACTAGATAAAATGCGATGCCTCGAAAACGTTCTACAGTATCATTCTTGGGAGTTCTTGTATGCTTGTATGGCTCAGTCCGTTGTGGGCGCACCGCTCCTTTCCCGGGTTGATCTGCAACAGGCTTTGCATTCAGCCCACCCAGCCTCTCTGGCGGGCATGAGGTTTGACATTTAGAAGCACGATTGCACCCTTCCTACCCTCTTGTTGTGACTTCTCCTTTGTTCTTCGATGTGGGGTATCTTTTTTGTGACGGGATCCAACCTCCTCCTGTTGATGGTTTTTCAGAAACCCAGATATGGTTTATTGTAGACAAAATAAGATTCCACATATCTTTTGATCATTCTACATATTTATATATATATTTTTTTTGATTATTAGTAACCTAAGTGAATTCTTAATTGGAGCAGATCACAAAATGTAGAGGAGTGGAATGGAAAATTATTAGGCTTCCACTAATCCTGCTGACTCCAGTTTTGCCTTTTTGCAGTCCATAAGTCATTAGAAACAGTAGACTGAGCAAGGCAATGTCAATATGCCTCTTTAGGATTTACACTGATTTAGCAAGAAATAATGGAAAATTAACAAATCAATTAAAAGTCAAATATATGTGTGAACTCACCCCCAAAACATTTTTGTGACCTCTTTCTCTCACCAAATTTTCTCCCCATAACTCTCTTCAGTGGACCTACTCTGAGATCAATATTAGGCCCAGACTTTGAGTTTATTCTATTTTTATTACATTATAATGTGGGGAGGTAGATGTTACCTTAATGTTTGCTTTTCTCTCTTTTTTTCATTATTTCTCACCAAGGAACTATCATTTTCTTAATTATTGTTTATTATCATTTATGTTGATTCATTCAGAAATAACTGTGCTTTTCATTTTCACTTACAGGACATCAAGATGAACCACTGCATTATCTTTATGTTAATATATTAATAACCTATGCCACCTTTATTGTGAAACTGGAAGCAATTTTGGTTCAAACATTTAAAGAATGAGATTTTGTAAAAAGGCCTGACTTTTGATTGATATGGTAAAGAAATATTTGCCTGCAGAATTAATTGTTAGTAATTCTGTGCCTCTTTTCCACAGGAGAGAATGTTTAAATTTCACCAAGTGAAACATATTTTTGATAGACTAGATAAAATGCGATGCCTGCGAAAACGTTCTACAGTATCATTCTTGGGAGTTCTTGTCATTTTCCTTCTGTTTATGAACTTGTACATTGAAGATAGTTATGTTATGGTAAGTCATGGAGGTTGATTGCTTTTTGTTCAATATAAGGCTTAAGTTAAACTAGACAGTCCACTTGTAACATAACTTCATTTCCAGGGTATTAAAATAGCCTTACTTAAATTATAATGTGTATATTCCTATCTAGTTAGTTTTTATATTAATTGTATATTACCAACATTATAGTTTTGATTTATGTTGCAGCATTTACTTTAATGCTCTCTATATATGTATATATGTTCAAATATGTACAACTAACAACAAATAAGTATGCTATCATCCATATCTGAATTAATATTGTATAAAAGACTTATAATTTTTCAGCTTTAATTTGAACTACAGTTGATTCTTGAGCAATGTGGGACTTGGGGGTGCTGATCCTCCACACAATCAAACAAATCTTGGTATAACTTTACAATCGGCTCTTCATATCCACACTTATGCGTTAAAAGATTCAACTAACTTCAGGTCATATAGTGCAGAAGTGTATTGTTGTTTAGTCACTAAGTTGTGTCTAACTCTTTTGCAACCCGATGGACTGTAGCCCACTAGGCTCCTCTGTCCATGGGATTTCCCAGGCGAGAATATTGTGGTGAATAGCCATATTCTCCAGGGGATCTTCCTGACCCAGGGATTGGTCCCAGGTCTCCTACATTGGTAGGCAGATTCCTTACCACTGAGCCACCAGGGAAGCCTATAGTTGTGTATTATGTATTTACTGGAAAAAAATCCACTTATAAGTGGAACTGCACAGTTCAAATCAGTGCTGTTCAAGTCACCTGTAGATGGAATAAACAAAATTTTTTTAAAAGTATTACTTACTTTCTTAACCTTTCTTTATCATCAAAGATTTTCAAATCCTACTTTCTAACTAGTGATACTAGTTGTGATGTTTTGTTAAGAAGGAATACTTTATTAATATGTGATATCACATATGGATTTTGAATAGCCCTAAATGACCACCATGCTATACATATATAATCACTGTAAAGCAATAAATAACCTCAAGAACTAAAGATAATAATGATTTAAAAAAGGTAAAATTGATAAATTAGTAAACTTTTTTTGACCATATCTGGCAGTATGTGGGGATCCTAGTCCCCTGGGCATGCATGTGTGCTAAGTCACTTTAGATGAGTCTGACTCTTTGTGACCCTTTGAACTGCACAGCCACCAGACTACACTGTCCATGTGATTCTCCAGGCAAGAATACTGGAGTGGGTTTCCATGCTCTCCTCTAGGGGATCTTCCTTACCCAGGGATTGAACCCACATCTCATGTGTCTCCTCAATTGGCAGATGGGTTCTTTACCACTAATGCCATCTGGGGAAGCACCCAAACAGATATCAAATCTGTGCCCCTTGCAATGGAAGTACAGAATATTAACCTCTAGATAAACTTAGCTAATGATATGCACTGGGACACCAAGGGAGTTCCTCATTTTATGGTTGTTGTTTTTTTTGTTGTTTGTTTTTTTTTTTTTTTTTTTTGCAGAGAGTTGTTCTTTGTATTGCTTTTTCTATACTGCACATCTTACAGGATCTTAGTTCCCTGACCAGGGATCAAACTCATGCTCCCTTCAATGAGAGCATGGAATGTTAATCACTGGGTTGCTAGAGAAGTTCCATAAATGAATTTTATGTGATTTATGAAAGTATACAAAAAGACACATTCTGACTAATAATGAGAACTCAATTTGTTCCTATTATTTATTTTTGATATGATTGTCACATAATTTCATTTCTAATAAAGATAATAGGGACATTATTTCTTACTTACTTTTTCTATCTGAATTGAGATTAAGGCTATCAGGGAAAATTCTAACATTTATGCAATTATTCCTGTTCACATATTCAGAAAATCAAAGCCTTTGGACATATAGAGGACTGAAAAGTATTTTCTATTGTACAAGCATGCTGAAAGTTTCAATTAAATATCTTAGCTAAAAAGACTCTGACAACAACTTCAAAAATCATTTCCTTTTAAAATGTTCTATTTTATTAGAAACATGATTTTGTAACTACCTATTACATGGCAGATACTATTCTGTATCCTATGAGCCACACACAAGATCTTAAGTGGTATAGATCCTCTCAATTTGCTGTTTAAATGGGAATTCTGTCAGATTCCTAGGTCATAAATTATGTGATAAAAAAAAACTTTTTGACCATATCTGGCAGTATGTGGGATCCTAGTCCCTGGGCATGCATGTGTGCTAAGTCACTTTAGATGAGTCTGACTCTTTGTGACCCTTTGAACTGCACAGCCACCAGACTACACTGTCCATGTGATTCTCCAGGCAAGAATACTGGAGTGGGTTTCCATGCTCTCCTCTAGGGGATCTTCCTTACCCAGGGATTGAACCCACATCTCATGTGTCTCCTCAATTGGCAGATGGGTTCTTTACCACTAATGCCATCTGGGGAAGCGCCCAAACAGATATCAAATCTGTGCCCCTTGCAATGGAAGTACAGAATATTAACCTCTAGATAAACTTAGCTAATGATATGCACTGGGACACCAAGGGAGTTCCTCATTTTATGGTTGTTGTTTTTTTTGTTGTTTGTTTGTTTTTTTTTTTTTTTTTTTTTGCAGAGAGTTGTTCTTTGTATTGCTTTTTCTATACTGCACATCTTACAGGATCTTAGTTCCCTGACCAGGGATCAAACTCATGCTCCCTTCAATGAGAGCATGGAATGTTAATCACTGGGTTGCTAGAGAAGTTCCATAAATGAATTTTATGTGATTTATGAAAGTATACAAAAAGACACATTCTGACTAATAATGAGAACTCAATTTGTTCCTATTATTTATTTTTGATATGATTGTCACATAATTTCATTTCTAATAAAGATAATAGGGACATTATTTCTTACTTACTTTTTCTATCTGAATTGAGATTAAGGCTATCAGGGAAAATTCTAACATTTATGCAATTATTCCTGTTCACATATTCAGAAAATCAAAGCCTTTGGACATATAGAGGACTGAAAAGTATTTTCTATTGTACAAGCATGCTGAAAGTTTCAATTAAATATCTTAGCTAAAAAGACTCTGACAACAACTTCAAAAATCATTTCCTTTTAAAATGTTCTATTTTATTAGAAACATGATTTTGTAACTACCTATTACATGGCAGATACTATTCTGTATCCTATGAGCCACACACAAGATCTTAGGTGGTATAGATCCTCTCAGGAGGTCTTGTGTAAAGCATCTTGCTTCCTTCAGCATTGTTCTTTGATGGTGAAATTCTGTCAGATTCCTAGGTCTTGACTCTGCTTGTGCCTTTTGCCTTCAAGTATAGACTTAACTTTGAGGGCTTTTCAATCTACCATTCTTAGTCAATTTACCATGCTGAAGTTACTTAGTTAACAGATTTGACTAGGTATGGTCTAGGTAAACATAGGAAACTGGGGAAACTTACTAATGATACGCACTTTAGATTTTATTAATCTGATAATTAGGTTTATGATATTTAAGGACCATAGAGTAAGACCCAGATGATCCAGCTATTTTTTTTTAATGAAGAGAATTGAAGATCATAAATTAACTAGAGGAGTTCTTTTATTTATTTATTTATTTATTTTGGTGGGAGTGGGGTGGGGAGGGAGGGGAGCAGGCGGGCCACTTCTATTGGTCTTTCATTTGTCCATTTTTCATCCATATTTGTTCTTTGACCCATGAGGAGTTCTTGATTAATGATTTAATTTTGTAATAAACATTTATTTCTCACATCTATGTGTACTGGCAAAAGTAAATCACATCTCATAAATCAAAAACATGTTATTGGAAGGATGATTGTTGTATTTACTGATGATAAGACACTTTCAAATGCAATTTCAATATTTAACTTTAAGTAGACCAAATATTATTTTATGCAACAAACTTCCTTATGTCTTTTTGGAAAAGAACCACTTCAAATTCACTTTAAGATGTTTAAAAGTAATAGAGTACATACCCATAAGAAGATCAAATGCAGTTACTCTGTTTACACATTTCTGACTAAGCATTGGTCCTAGCCACATTACTTTAAAGTATGATTTAATGAAGTAACTCTTACTAAAGAGTACTTTCTCAATGGAATCTCATTAGCCATATATCTAGTCAAATTTACAAATCATCCCAGCTGCAGAGAAGAAATTGCTCCTAGCTTTAAAACTTGAATTTATTTTTAGAATACTTATATATGTTAGAAACAGTGAAATAAAATGAATTTAAATTTTAGAATACTTTTTTTCCAAAGGTACTATTCTGTATCCTATGAGCCACACACAAGATCTTAAGTGGTATAGATCCTCTCAGGAGGTCTTGTGTAAAGCATCTTGCTTCCTTCAGCATTGTTCTTTGATGGTGAAATTCTGTCAGATTCCTAGGTCTTGACTCTGCTTGTGCCTTTTGCCTTCAAGTATAGACTTAACTTTGAGGGCTTTTCAATCTACCATTCTTAGTCAATTTACCATGCTGAAGTTACTTAGTTAACAGATTTGACTAGGTATGGTCTAGGTAAACATAGGAAACTGGGGAAACTTACTAATGATACGCACTTTAGATTTTATTAATCTGATAATTAGGTTTATGATATTTAAGGACCATAGAGTAAGACCCAGATGATCCAGCTATTTTTTTTTAATGAAGAGAATTGAAGATCATAAATTAACTAGAGGAGTTCTTTTATTTATTTATTTATTTATTTTGGTGGGAGTGGGGTGGGGAGGGAGGGGAGCAGGCGGGCCACTTCTATTGGTCTTTCATTTGTCCATTTTTCATCCATATTTGTTCTTTGACCCATGAGGAGTTCTTGATTAATGATTTAATTTTGTAATAAACATTTATTTCTCACATCTATGTGTACTGGCAAAAGTAAATCACATCTCATAAATCAAAAACATGTTATTGGAAGGATGATTGTTGTATTTACTGATGATAAGACACTTTCAAATGCAATTTCAATATTTAACTTTAAGTAGACCAAATATTATTTTATGCAACAAACTTCCTTATGTCTTTTTGGAAAAGAACCACTTCAAATTCACTTTAAGATGTTTAAAAAGTAATAGAGTACATACCCATAAGAAGATCAAATGCAGTTACTCTGTTTACACATTTCTGACTAAGCATTGGTCCTAGCCACATTACTTTAAAGTATGATTTAATGAAGTAACTCTTACTAAAGAGTACTTTCTCAATGGAATCTCATTAGCCATATATCTAGTCAAATTTACAAATCATCCCAGCTGCAGAGAAGAAATTGCTCCTAGCTTTAAAACTTGAATTTATTTTTAGAATACTTATATATGTTAGAAACAGTGAAATAAAATGAATGTTAAATACAATCATCCCCTTATATTGAAAATTCAGTGACAGTATTTTTATTAGTTTAATTTTTCACTGTTTACTAGAGGATGTTTTCTACCTAAATTGCATTTGGAACTAAATTTTATCCCAAGGCTTAATATGTATAAACTTTTAGATATTCATTAAGTCATTCATGTAAAATACATTAACATTGTTCTTCTACAATGTTTAATATCCACAGAAAACTAGCCTCCTTCTAGAATATGATGCAAAAGCTATTTGATACTTCTCTGTTTTTGACTATTTTATCTGTTTTTTTTCGTTATTCATAAAATTATCTGACTCGATTTTCTTTCTTAACTTCAAAATATCACAATGCATGTAGATGCATTAGCAGGTTGTTCTTTTTCTGTTTCTTTTCTTGTCTTTCTTTTGGCTGTTCCATGTCTTTAGTTGTGGCCTAAAGGACTTTAGTTCCCAGAGCTAGGATAGAATCCAGGCCCCTTACATGGGGAGCACAGAGTCTTAACTGCAGGGCCAACAGGGAAGTCCTCTGTTTTTCTTAAATCAGGAGGAAATGATAGTTATAATTCAGAGAATTCAGATGAACAATTATAGCAATAAGGCCTCTGAGGTTATTTAACACATCTATTCTACTCTTCTTGCTAGAAAATCCATCAGTGGCCCTGAATCCTGGGCGTATAGCTGTTTAGTGTATTGCTTACATGGTAGGGGCGTATGTGCCTTTCAGTAAAAAGGGGGGTTTACGTGTATGGTAGGGGCGTATGTGCTTACATATTATTTTATGCAACAAACTTCCTTATGTCTTTTTGGAAAAGAACCACTTCAAATTCACTTTAAGATGTTTAAAAAGTAATAGAGTACATACCCATAAGAAGATCAAATGCAGTTACTCTGTTTACACATTTCTGACTAAGCATTGGTCCTAGCCACATTACTTTAAAGTATGATTTAATGAAGTAACTCTTACTAAAGAGTACTTTCTCAATGGAATCTCATTAGCCATATATCTAGTCAAATTTACAAATCATCCCAGCTGCAGAGAAGAAATTGCTCCTAGCTTTAAAACTTGAATTTATTTTTAGAATACTTATATATGTTAGAAACAGTGAAATAAAATGAATGTTAAATACAATCATCCCCTTATATTGAAAATTCATTGACAGTATTTTTATTAGTTTAATTTTTCACTGTTTACTAGAGGATGTTTTCTACCTAAATTGCATTTGGAACTAAATTTTATCCCAAGGCTTAATATGTATAAACTTTTAGATATTCATTAAGTCATTCATGTAAAATACATTAACATTGTTCTTCTACAATGTTTAATATCCACAGAAAACTAGCCTCCTTCTAGAATATGATGCAAAAGC
Organism: Tragulus kanchil; assembly: GCA_022376925.1. Classification (NCBI taxonomy): domain Eukaryota; kingdom Metazoa; phylum Chordata; class Mammalia; order Artiodactyla; family Tragulidae; genus Tragulus; species Tragulus kanchil. The sequence goes on along the minus strand of JAIOJX010000004.1, from coordinate 233,668,581 downwards.
TATTTGATACTTCTCTGTTTTTGACTATTTTATCTGTTTTTTTTCGTTATTCATAAAATTATCTGACTCGATTTTCTTTCTTAACTTCAAAATATCACAATGCATGCAGATGCATTAGCAGGTTGTTCTTTTTCTGTTTCTTTTCTTGTCTTTCTTTTGGCTGTTCCATGTCTTTAGTTGTGGCCTAAAGGACTTTAGTTCCCAGAGCTAGGATAGAACCCAGGCCCCTTACATGGGGAGCACAGAGTCTTAACTGCAGGGCCAACAGGGAAGTCCTCTGTTTTTCTTAAATCAGGAGGAAATGATAGTTATAATTCAGAGAATTCAGATGAACAATTATCGCAATAAGGCCTCTGAGGTTATTTAACACATCTATTCTACTCTTCTTGCTAGAAAATCCATCAGTGGCCCTGAATCCTGGGCGTATAGCTGTTTAGTGTATTGCTTACATGGTAGGGGCGTATGTGCCTTTCAGTAGGAAAGAAAGCCAAGTTCAGTGTAATAGACATGTTGTATTACAAGGCAAACTAAGTAGAAGAGACCGCATGCCCAATCAACTTAGCTTCTCAGCTGTGAGCATCTTCAAAGTAGCCACTAGGGTGTATGTTTAGTCTGTAGCTAGTCCACCGAATTTCATTCCCATCCAGAAAATGATTGTCATAAAGCTTTGTCTTATTACTGAGAATGCACTATACAGCATAGTAGCTGCAAAAAGAAGGTATCTAGGGAGAGCCTGGCTATTCAGGTAGATGCTCCTGGAAAGCAGCCAACAAGGCTGACTCAGATGAAAGTTGCATTATTTATTTATGCTGAAAAGTGTGAAAAAACTTGTTCTTGAGAATTTAATAAAGTGCTTTCATATAAGTTTCATTTCATTTTATATTCTGTTATGTCCTTCATTCAAGATGAATGTACTCTATCTTTTCACAAAAAGCATCTGGATTTTTACATGTTCAAGATAGAATACTTAAAGAGACATTCAATATCCTGCACTTCCTTTAAAACATAAAAAGAGATGGTAAAATGAATTCAGTATTGGGACTACTGCGTGATTTTCATAAATGTATTTTCTGGACCCTCTTAAATATGGCCACCATATTTACTATTAAAGTAGCTGATACAAAATTGAGTCTCTGGTTACCTTTTGGAAATCCTAAATTTATTTGTTTTAGATCTTTCATGATATTTTCTAGGTTTTTAGAAATACAAAGATGAAAATACTGATATACAATGAATTTAAAATAATCAGAATTCAATTAATATTTAATTAGTACATTTATAAGAAACCTAGACTCCCAAGTTTAATGTCATATATTTTAAAACTCTGTAACTTACAGATGGTAAACAGATTATAATCAGACTAAAGTATTTCTCTTTGTCCAAATCATCAAGGCAATATAAAACATAGAAATACAGTTTTAAAAAACAATTATAGATTTATAAGCATAATTAAATACACAGAAAAGACATTCAGAATCCATACTCACTTACCAAGGAATTATAAGCAGATGAACAATTGGCCTCTGAGGTTATTTAACACATCTATTCTACTCTTCTTGCTAGAAAATCCATCAGTGGCCCTGAATCCTGGGCGTATAGCTGTTTAGTGTATTGCTTACATGGTAGGGGCGTATGTGCCTTTCAGTAGGAAAGAAAGCCAAGTTCAGTGTAATAGACATGTTGTATTACAAGGCAAACTAAGTAGAAGAGACCGCATGCCCAATCAACTTAGCTTCTCAGCTGTGAGCATCTTCAAAGTAGCCACTAGGGTGTATGTTTAGTCTGTAGCTAGTCCACCGAATTTCATTCCCATCCAGAAAATGATTGTCATAAAGCTTTGTCTTATTACTGAGAAATGCACTATACAGCATAGTAGCTGCAAAAAGAAGGTATCTAGGGAGAGCCTGGCTATTCAGGTAGATGCTCCTGGAAAGCAGCCAACAAGGCTGACTCAGATGAAAGTTGCATTATTTATTTATGCTGAAAAGTGTGAAAAAACTTGTTCTTGAGAATTTAATAAAGTGCTTTCATATAAGTTTCATTTCATTTTATATTCTGTTATGTCCTTCATTCAAGATGAATGTACTCTATCTTTTCACAAAAAGCATCTGGATTTTTACATGTTCAAGATAGAATACTTAAAGAGACATTCAATATCCTGCACTTCCTTTAAAACATAAAAAGAGATGGTAAAATGAATTCAGTATTGGGACTACTGCGTGATTTTCATAAATGTATTTTCTGGACCCTCTTAAATATGGCCACCATATTTACTATTAAAGTAGCTGATACAAAATTGAGTCTCTGGTTACCTTTTGGAAATCCTAAATTTATTTGTTTTAGATCTTTCATGATATTTTCTAGGTTTTTAGAAATACAAAGATGAAAATACTGATATACAATGAATTTAAAATAATCAGAATTCAATTAATATTTAATTAGTACATTTATAAGAAACCTAGACTCCCAAGTTTAATGTCATATATTTTAAAACTCTGTAACTTACAGATGGTAAACAGATTATAATCAGACTAAAGTATTTCTCTTTGTCCAAATCATCAAGGCAATATAAAACATAGAAATACAGTTTTAAAAAACAATTATAGATTTATAAGCATAATTAAATACACAGAAAAGACATTCAGAATCCATACTCACTTACCAAGGACCAGATTGAAAGCTTTTGCCAGTCGGTGTTCACTGTTCTCCACTTATATTCTAAGACAGTTTCAGCCTGGCCACAGATTCAAAAGTTTGAGTTTGTCACCTTTTCCACTGATATTTGAATCTGAAGCAAAGTAGTAAATGTTCCAACAGGGGTAAAATTTGTATTTGTATTTGAATACTTCCTAATATTTTAGGACCGTGTTTAAAGTTGATTAAAGTTGTATTGACCACAGCCAAATAGTATGAAGACCAAATTTATTTAGTACATTCACTTTCTCTGTAATCTTAATGGTGTTGCCCATTCCTGACCTGCCAATGCTATACTGAATAGCAGAAAGAGTCACATAACTCACACAGCACAATAGATACTTTGCAAAGAAGAAAAGAAATTCCTTCTAATTAAACTGTCCTAATATTCTACCAGTAGTAATAAACCATATACAAAAGCCAAGCAAATCAGCATTTTGCTAGTATTGTATAAGTAAAAGAGGCTGATTCAAATGATGATTAGATAATCAAAATCTACAACTGAATTTATATCAGAGGGAGATAAAAGGAAGGAATTAATGCTTAACAGGATATTTTTAAGCTGAATAACAATGTTTTCTTGAATATAAACCATCTTGAAGATTGTATGACATAATTCCATTATCAAATTGATGCAAAGGTTTTTAAATATAAAAGGACCAAAGGTCACTTATGGGAACTGCCCCTCCCCCTCTGTAAAAGGTCAAAAGACATTTCCTTCAAGACTTGGTACAAATATCTCCTAATAGAGATACACTGAAGGCATAGGTGAAAAGTACTGCCATTTCACAAAGACCATGGCTGTCCATTCTCAGTAGCCCTCAATTATAGTAGCCATAAAAGTGACTGCCTAAAACTTCTTTTTTTTTTTTTTTAATTATATATTTTGTTTTGGTAAACAGATTATAATCAGACTAAAGTATTTCTCTTTGTCCAAATCATCAAGGCAATATAAAACATAGAAATACAGTTTTAAAAAACAATTATAGATTTATAAGCATAATTAAATACACAGAAAAGACATTCAGAATCCATACTCACTTACCAAGGACCAGATTGAAAGCTTTTGCCAGTCGGTGTTCACTGTTCTCCACTTATATTCTAAGACAGTTTCAGCCTGGCCACAGATTCAAAAGTTTGAGTTTGTCACCTTTTCCACTGATATTTGAATCTGAAGCAAAGTAGTAAATGTTCCAACAGGGGTAAAATTTGTATTTGTATTTGAATACTTCCTAATATTTTAGGACCGTGTTTAAAGTTGATTAAAGTTGTATTGACCACAGCCAAATAGTATGAAGACCAAATTTATTTAGTACATTCACTTTCTCTGTAATCTTAATGGTGTTGCCCATTCCTGACCTGCCAATGCTATACTGAATAGCAGAAAGAGTCACATAACTCACACAGCACAATAGATACTTTGCAAAGAAGAAAAGAAATTCCTTCTAATTAAACTGTCCTAATATTCTACCAGTAGTAATAAACCATATACAAAAGCCAAGCAAATCAGCATTTTGCTAGTATTGTATAAGTAAAAGAGGCTGATTCAAATGATGATTAGATAATCAAAATCTACAACTGAATTTATATCAGAGGGAGATAAAAGGAAGGAATTAATGCTTAACAGGATATTTTTAAGCTGAATAACAATGTTTTCTTGAATATAAACCATCTTGAAGATTGTATGACATAATTCCATTATCAAATTGATGCAAAGGTTTTTAAATATAAAAGGACCAAAGGTCACTTATGGGAACTGCCCCTCCCCCTCTGTAAAAGGTCAAAAGACATTTCCTTCAAGACTTGGTACAAATATCTCCTAATAGAGATACACTGAAGGCATAGGTGAAAAGTACTGCCATTTCACAAAGACCATGGCTGTCCATTCTCAGTAGCCCTCAATTATAGTAGCCATAAAAGTGACTGCCTAAAACTTCTTTTTTTTTTTTTTTTAATTATATATTTTGTTTTTGTTGTTGTTGTTCTGGTTCTGTTGCAGCTTTCTCAGGGTGTAGCAAGCACGGGCTGCTTCTCATCGTGGTCTGCAGGTTTCTCATTGCAGTAGATTTTCTTATTGTGGTGCCTGGCCTCTAGGCATGTGGGCTTCTTTGGTTGTAGTGCACTGGACTTAGTTGCTCTACACAGCATGTGAAATCTTCCCAGACCAAGAATCGAACCTGTGTCCCCTGCATTGACAGGCAGATTCTTATCCACTTTGCCACCAGGGAAGTCTTGCCTAAAACTGAATGATAAGTTACTCCAAGTATTCTGTTCACTGTTGTACCCTTCTAATCATTCCTAAAATTTCAAAATCTTAGAATATGTGGTCTTTTTGACAGGACTTGAAGAAGAGTAAATAGTTTGATATGACTCAGAGTGGGAGGATCTAGTGAGAATTGAGCTTTACACAAAACTGTCAAAGAGAATTACTGTCAAATTTGAAGATTCTTGAATTATTGTAAAGAATTTGAATTTTAACATGAGAGGAGTGGGAGTTTTCAAATAGAGATATTGTTTTAAGCAAGAGAATGCCATTATTAATGTATGCTGTAGAAAAGTAATTATAAGCGTAATATAAAAAGTGGGATATAGTGAACAGAAACTTCAAGTGAAGATTATTCAAACCTTCTAGTGCCAGTAGTTGAGATGTATATAATACCCCCATTATATATCAGATACACACACACACACACATATGTCACTCAGTCGTGTCTAACTCTTTGCAATCCTATGGACTGTTGCCCTCCAGGTTCCTCTATCCGTGGTATTCTTCAGGCAAGAGTACTGGAGTGGGGGCTTCCCTGGTAGTCCAGTGGGTAAAGAGTCCACCTTGCAATGCAAGGGGCACTGGTTCGATCCCTGTCCTGGGAGGATCCTGCGTGCCACAGAGTGGCTGAACCAGTGGGGTCCAATTGCGAGCCGTTCCTCTGGGGCACATGCACCCAGAGCCGGTGCTCTGCAGTGAGAGGTGGCTGCAATCGGAGGCCCGCACAGGCCAGAGAGTGAAGATGAATGAAAATAAATATATAAGAAAATCAATAAAAGAGGCCAAAATTAAAAAGAAGAAGAAGAATACTGGAGTGGGTTGCCATTTCCTTCTCCAGGGGATCTTCCCAACCCAGGGATTGAATCCAGGTCTCCTGCATTTCAGGCAGATTCTTTACCAACTTGGTCCCCACGGAAGCCCATATACACATAGATATTATTGTGTACGGAAAAAGTTTATTTAATCCATGACCATCTATATGTTTGTTTTCTCTTCCTCCTTGGCATTCAGGAAGGAGACAAACAGCTTTTAAGAGAAACATCTACACACCAGCTGAGTCCAGAACACTACCTGCATACTTTCAAAGATCTGTCTAATTTCTCAGGATCCCTCAATGTCACCTATCGCTACTTAGCTGTCATGCCTTTACAGAGAAAGCGTAAGTATCCTTACATTTTTAAAGACAAGAACAATAAAATATTTGCTTTAGAATGTTGATAATTTGCTCCACTTGTATAACAATAAATTTAGAGGCTTTACTCACATAGTATATTCTTTGGGAACCATTTCAGTGTTTGTTCACAAACTGCAGTTATTCACAATTCCAATTCCATTAACAGCAACAACAAAAAATTAAATGCCTAATTGCGACATGAACTTCTTAACAGTTTGCTATAGAACCATGTAGAGACACTAGGAAAGATCAATTGACTTTCAATTTTTAATGTTAGCTTTTAAGAATAATTATCCCCATAGTGACACATTTTTCATTTTTTTGGTTTTATGACATGCCACACTTTTGAAGTAGTGAAAGCCATTGTATTTGCTTCCTAAGACACCATAACAAATTGTTACAAACTAGGTGATTTGAAACAACAGAAATTGAATCTCGCATGTTTCTGGAACCCAGAATTTAGAAACCAGGGTGCTGGCAACATCACACTACATCTAGGGGCGAATCCCTCCATGCCTTTTCCAGCTGCTGGTCTCACTTGGCATTTCTTGGTTTTGGCGACCAAACTGCAGCCACTGTCACTGCCTTCTTTGTCTTTCTATGCCCTTTCCCATTCTTATCAGAACATTAGTCATTGAATTGCGGGCCTAATCTAAATCTGGTATGATTTCATCTGAAGATCTTTAACTAAGGACATCTTCAAAGACTATTTCCAAATAAGGTTACAGTCTAAAGTTTCAGGGAAACATGACATTTTGTAGGCAACTTTAGTGCCTATAGAGTTATTTGATGCAACAAATAACATACTACATTTCATGACTTTCAAGACATAAATTATAGAAAGTATCATGAGCTGATGATGGATGCACCACTAAGAAAGCACAAGCATCATCAGTTTTAAATTGTAAGCTGCTACCCATTGTGATAGATAACCTGATTTGAAAATACTTCTGTGTGAAAAAATCTGTTTTAGAATCCATGATGCACAATGATATCATGAACTTCTTGGTAGATAGTGTGGAGACCACGGAAATTGAATTCTCTGTTAAGAAGTATTTATGCAAATTAGTTTGTGATCACCAGGTTGAGGAGACTGTAACTATTTTGTTTAGATCTTTCTTCTTCCATTTCAAATGTGTTCTGCTCTTAAATTTCCTCCTAATGGCAAAGACTGCCACTATTTTTTAAAATCTGCATCTGTTGCACCACTTTGTTCACACATTATTAATTCCTTTCCATGCTAAGTTTACAAATGTGTACTGGCACGTATATTAACTGCTTTATACTAAAGAGGCAGTATAAAACAAAGAATGAGAGCAGAGCAGCTCGAATCTTAGCTGGAGTTTCCTCATCTCACCGTGACTTAGTTTTCACGTAAAATAGGAATGTTGATAAACACAAAGCTACTTCAAGACTGTTTTGAATATTCAAGGTACATATTACAGATAAAATACTCAGACTCCTGCCTTTTATATAGGAAATGTTTTGGAAGTATTGATTGTTATTGAGTATTAATGAGGGCTGGTGACTTGAGTTTGATGGGAACAGTAGCACATTCATTTTTCAATAGAAGTCAGGATTGTTAGCCCAGGTGTTTCAACAAAACTTGTAAATTTTCACCTCTCTAATAGACTAGTGAAAAAAGATTTCTCTTGGAAGGGACTTTTTCAGTATTCCACAGAACAAATCATGTAGGTGCCTGTCTTGAAACAATGATCTTGATGAATATAAATACTTCCCTATTGGTTCTGAAATTTTATTCAGTTCTGAGTCATGGTGAGAATAAAAGCTTTAAAAAAGTGAAATGTTTTAAATTAGAAGACATCTAACCCTTCTCAGAGGTGAGCTGTCATTTCGCAGGATTTTATTTTAATCTCTAAAATATCTAATTTTCTCATTTTCGGTTTCAAATATCTAAATAAAAATTTCACCAGATAAAATTGCTGTAAGATGTGTTTTACAATATAGAAATCAGTAATATTCATAGTTTAAAGCAATACATCATATGCTTAGACAATAATGTGGTTTTTCAAAAATAGCTTAAGATATGGTTTTCATTCTAATTAACATACTATATAAATTTCAAAATACTTCTGTGTGAAAAAATCTGTTTTAGAATCCATGATGCACAATGATATCATGAACTTCTTGGTAGATAGTGTGGAGACCACGGAAATTGAATTCTCTGTTAAGAAGTATTTATGCAAATTAGTTTGTGATCACCAGGTTGAGGAGACTGTAACTATTTTGTTTAGATCTTTCTTCTTCCATTTCAAATGTGTTCTGCTCTTAAATTTCCTCCTAATGGCAAAGACTGCCACTATTTTTTAAAATCTGCATCTGTTGCACCACTTTGTTCACACATTATTAATTCCTTTCCATGCTAAGTTTACAAATGTGTACTGGCACGTATATTAACTGCTTTATACTAAAGAGGCAGTATAAAACAAAGAATGAGAGCAGAGCAGCTCGAATCTTAGCTGGAGTTTCCTCATCTCACCGTGACTTAGTTTTCACGTAAAATAGGAATGTTGATAAACACAAAGCTACTTCAAGACTGTTTTGAATATTCAAGGTACATATTACAGATAAAATACTCAGACTCCTGCCTTTTATATAGGAAATGTTTTGGAAGTATTGATTGTTATTGAGTATTAATGAGGGCTGGTGACTTGAGTTTGATGGGAACAGTAGCACATTCATTTTTCAATAGAAGTCAGGATTGTTAGCCCAGGTGTTTCAACAAAACTTGTAAATTTTCACCTCTCTAATAGACTAGTGAAAAAAGATTTCTCTTGGAAGGGACTTTTTCAGTATTCCACAGAACAAATCATGTAGGTGCCTGTCTTGAAACAATGATCTTGATGAATATAAATACTTCCCTATTGGTTCTGAAATTTTATTCAGTTCTGAGTCATGGTGAGAATAAAAGCTTTAAAAAAGTGAAATGTTTTAAATTAGAAGACATCTAACCCTTCTCAGAGGTGAGCTGTCATTTCGCAGGATTTTATTTTAATCTCTAAAAATATCTAATTTTCTCATTTTCGGTTTCAAATATCTAAATAAAAATTTCACCAGATAAAATTGCTGTAAGATGTGTTTTACAATATAGAAATCAGTAATATTCATAGTTTAAAGCAATACATCATATGCTTAGACAATAATGTGGTTTTTCAAAAATAGCTTAAGATATGGTTTTCATTCTAATTAACATACTATATAAATTTCAAAATAGAATTGTAAAATCCAGTTATGAATTCTTCTGGTATAAGATAATGACAGTGATTAGAGAAAGGTGAAAATATATGGCATGTTCTCTATGAAAAACTTAAAGATGAATAAAAGAACGAATGATCCTTAATTTTCTTTTTAATCATTTAAGACTAGTTTGTCATTCTTAACTGATGAATTCCCTTCTCCTTTTGCAGGTTTTTTTTTTTTTTTTTTTTAAGCAGTGTGGATATTATTTGGGCTTCCCTGGTGGCTCACATGGTAGAAAATCTACCTACAATGCAGGAGACAAACGTTCAATCCCTGGGTCAGGTAGATCCCCAACAGAAGGGAATGGCTACCCACTCCAGCATTCTTAAGACTTCCTTGGTTGCTCAGATGGATATTATTTAAATATCTATGTATCTTCTCTAATAGACATATATGAAAGCATTAAGCTGAAGAACACTTTAAGTCATATATCTTATTTATAAACAAATGTTTACAGCAGTAGAACTCATACGTCATTGATTTAATATGCAGTTTTTTTTTTTTTTAAAGATTTATTTATTTATTTATTTTGGGCAGGGGTTGGGGAGGGAGGGGAGCAGGCGGGCCACTTCTATTGGTCTTTCATTTCTCTGTTTTCATCCATCTTTGTTCTTTTGGCCCGTGTGGGCCTCCCATCGCGGTGGCCTCTGTCGTCGCAGAGCGCCGGCTCTGGGCGCATGCGCTCCAGAGTTCTGGCTCGGTAATTGAACACATCAGTCCAGCCGCTCCGCGGCACGTGGGATCTTCCCAGGCCAGGGATGGAACCGGCGCCCCTTGCACTGCAAGGCGGTGTCCTTACCCACTGGACCACCAGGGGAAGCCCAATATGCAGTTTTTCCATAGAAAATATCAATTATATATATAGCACTGTGCGTGTGCATGTGTGCATGTGTGCTTAGTCACTTAGTCATGTCCAACTCTGCAACCACATGGTCGTAGCCCTCCAAACTCTTTTGTCCATGGAATTTTCCAGGCAAGAATACTGGAGTAACTTGCCATTTCCTTCTCCAGGGAATCTTTCTGGCCCAGAGATAGAACCAGTGATTCCTATTTATCCTGCTTTGGCAGGCAGATTCTTTAACACTGTACCAGATGGGAAGCCCTTGTATATTTAGCATAATTCTTTAATTGCAAAATATTCTATATATGATCATTCACTTAGATTTATTTCATAGAGTAAAAAACCTAAGGGGAAAAAGCCTTTTTTCTTTCCTTTGTTATTCAAAACCTAATTTTCCATTTAATTTATCTTCCTTTTGAATTCTCTTGTTTAGGATTTCTTACAATTGGACTTTCATCAGTGAGACGAAAAAAAGGAAACTATTTACTTGAGACAATCAAGTCAATTTTTGAGCAATCCAGCTACGAAGAGTTGAAGGAAATTTCAGTGGTGGTTCACCTAGCTGACTTTAATGCATCCTGGCGTGAGGCCATGCTGCAAGATATTACACAGAAATTTGCCCACCATATTATTGCAGGAAGGTTAATGGTTATACATGCTCCAGAAGAATATTACCCAATCCTGAGTGGCCTTAAAAGAAATTACAATGATCCAGAAGACAGAGTGAGATTCCGTTCCAAGCAAAATGTAGATTATGCTTTTCTGCTCAATTTTTGTGCCAATATTTCATACTATTATGTAATGCTTGAAGATGATGTTCGCTGTTCAAAAAATTTCTTAACAGCCATCAAGAAAGTCATTACATCCCGAGAAGGAACTTACTGGGTAACCCTTGAGTTCTCTAAGCTTGGCTATATTGGAAAACTTTATCATTCTCATGATCTACCACGTTTGGCACATTTTTTATTAATGTTTTATCAAGAAATGCCTTGTGATTGGCTTTTGACTCATTTCCGGGGTCTGTTAGCTCAGAAAAATGTGATTCGTTTTAAACCATCTCTCTTTCAGCACATGGGCTATTATTCATCATTTAAAGGAACTGAGAATAAGCTGAAGGATGATGATTTTGAAGAGGACTCATTTGACATTCCAGATAACCCTCCTGCAAGTCTGTACACCAACATGAGTGTTTTTGAAAATTACGATGCAAGTAAAGCTTATAGTAGTGTTGATGAGTACTTCTGGGGGAAATCACCTTCAACAGGAGAAGTCTTTGTGATTATATTTGAAAAACCAATTGTAATCAAAAGAATTAAAGTAAATACTGGAACAGAAGATCGACAAAATGATATTTTACATCATGGAGCCTTAGATGTTGGGGAAAATATTAGATATTTTAAACAAAATAGACAGTGCATTACTTATATTAGACTAGGGGAATTCAAAAATGGAAACTTTGAAGTATCTGATGTAAATCAAAAAATTCCATTTGATATACATTGTGTGAGGATATATGTTACCAAAACACAAAAGGAATGGCTAATTATTAGGAGTATTAGCATTTGGACTTCTTAGCCAATTAAATCAATATGTCCAGTTACTGAAGCAGGTTTTCCTGTTTCCTTTCTTGCTATTTGCTCTTTTGTTCCCTTTGCCTTTAAAGGGACAGCAATGGATAGGCTATTTTAAAAGTCAGTCATTTTTGCAGTTTTGATTAACACATTGTCAGCATACTTTTACTCTAATACACACTTAAATTTACTTTTGCTTCTGCAGTTGAGTATCAATTCATAGTTATTGCTACTTTTGTTTATTTTCTTAATGTTATGTTACTTTCAAAACTTCATCTGAATGTCAAAAAGTTGCCATGAAGGATTTAAAATGAGTAAATGTGGTTTGTTTGATGATGAATCTTGAAAGATAGTTGACACCATATGCACGTAGTCAAGAATTGACTTCATTGTATCATCAGATAAATTTTATTAAGCCTGTCTGTGACTATGCAGTTGGTTAGAATGATAATGTTTTTCTTTTTTTTCTTATACACTTAGGTTTCCATAGACTTCTGTTCATCTACAATGAATACCTCCTCAGAGAAATAATGTCTTTGTAACAAAATTTTGTGTGTAGATGAGAGGTGATGGAAAGAAAAAAAAAAGGCTTAAAAATATCTTCCCTTAATCATTTACATAAAAGGAGATATTGTTCAATGTATAAAAATTTGAGCACCTGTTGTCAATAAATTTTCTGTGGGAAGCAGTCTTTTTCTATTTCCTTTTGCAAAAACAATAGTTATAGTCAATATTTTCAGGTTCCATTGGGTACCTGCATTTAATAGAAGAAATTACGGAAGGCTTATAGTAGTGTTGATGAGTACTTCTGGGGGAAATCACCTTCAACAGGAGAAGTCTTTGTGATTATATTTGAAAAACCAATTGTAATCAAAAGAATTAAAGTAAATACTGGAACAGAAGATCGACAAAATGATATTTTACATCATGGAGCCTTAGATGTTGGGGAAAATATTAGATATTTTAAACAAAATAGACAGTGCATTACTTATATTAGACTAGGGGAATTCAAAAATGGAAACTTTGAAGTATCTGATGTAAATCAAAAAATTCCATTTGATATACATTGTGTGAGGATATATGTTACCAAAACACAAAAGGAATGGCTAATTATTAGGAGTATTAGCATTTGGACTTCTTAGCCAATTAAATCAATATGTCCAGTTACTGAAGCAGGTTTTCCTGTTTCCTTTCTTGCTATTTGCTCTTTTGTTCCCTTTGCCTTTAAAGGGACAGCAATGGATAGGCTATTTTAAAAGTCAGTCATTTTTGCAGTTTTGATTAACACATTGTCAGCATACTTTTACTCTAATACACACTTAAATTTACTTTTGCTTCTGCAGTTGAGTATCAATTCATAGTTATTGCTACTTTTGTTTATTTTCTTAATGTTATGTTACTTTCAAAACTTCATCTGAATGTCAAAAAGTTGCCATGAAGGATTTAAAATGAGTAAATGTGGTTTGTTTGATGATGAATCTTGAAAGATAGTTGACACCATATGCACTTAGTCAAGAATTGACTTCATTGTATCATCAGATAAATTTTATTAAGCCTGTCTGTGACTATGCAGTTGGTTAGAATGATAATGTTTTTCTTTTTTTTCTTATACACTTAGGTTTCCATAGACTTCTGTTCATCTACAATGAATACCTCCTCAGAGAAATAATGTCTTTGTAACAAAATTTTGTGTGTAGATGAGAGGTGATGGAAAGAAAAAAAAAAGGCTTAAAAATATCTTCCCTTAATCATTTACATAAAAGGAGATATTGTTCAATGTATAAAAATTTGAGCACCTGTTGTCAATAAATTTTCTGTGGGAAGCAGTCTTTTTCTATTTCCCTTTTGCAAAAAACAATAGTTATAGTCAATATTTTCAGGTTCCATTGGGTACCTGCATTTAATAGAAGAAATTACGGAAGGCTTATAGTTAGTCCATTCCTAATGAACATTTTCAGTATATGCAGAAAAATTTTTTAATTGATTTTATATATTTTGTATTAAAATTCATATTCTTAAAATCATTGTGACTTCTCATATACTTTTTTGGAGTTTAAATGGGCATCTCAGGAAGGAGAAAAGTAAGAAACAAAAATCAGTCATTTTTTTCTACACTCATAGCAAGGTCAGAATGAGAGATCGAATGTTGTAATATCCAGACAATGTTCTTTCCCTTAGATAGAGATTGGTCTTCATATAATTTATGCCTTTGGTTCTCTGGTACATGAGTCTCAGATAAAAGTTATTCTATCTGGAAATAGCTTGCATAATCCTTCCATAAGTCATCTTGTCCTGTAAAATAATTTTTAAGTGTCCTAAATTATGCTCTTGTGGTAAATACACCCAAATGATTAACAAATGTGTCAAATTTTACCGTGAGGGACTTAACTGTAGTGTCTACACCATAGAGTCATTAAAGCAATTCAGGACACTTTCATTAGTGTATCCTAAAAATCACTGTTTCTTCAGAATGTCCTGGTCTTGTCTCATCCTCTTAGTTTTTGACAAACAGCAAAGATGAAGGGATTTATTTTTCATTGTTGTTCAGTCACTAAGTTGTGTCTGACTCTTTGTGACCCCATGGACTGCAGCATGCCAGGCTTCCCTGTCCTTCACTGTCTACTGGAGTTTGCTCAAACTCATGAAGACAAAAAGTATACTATTAAATAGATCAATGTACAATATGTACAATATGAATAACATTTTTTTCTTCACTTTCAATGATAAAAGGCACACAAGAGAGACATATAATACCAAGACCTAGGTAGACTCCATGAGGTGAGTTGTTAAATTTTACCTATTACTCAGAGTATTTCCAAAGACCAACCATTGACATCAACTTCTGAAAAGTGCCTCAAGAAGCATTACTTAATGCAACAGTAAAATTAGAGGTTTCCTGGAGAACTAAAAAAGCAAATATGAACTACTGAGATCACATTCCATCTTAAATTTGATCCTTCCATTACTAAAACTGAGTTTGACTAAGCTGATCAATCACCTAAAAATGTATCTGTTTTCTTTACAGGTTGACTGTGGTCAACTTTCTAAGGAAAAGACTTTGACAAAGAAAGCTTCTCCATTACGGATCAGGAGGACAAATAATCTTTTTATTAAAATTCATATTCTTAAAATCATTGTGACTTCTCATATACTTTTTGGAGTTTAAATGGGCATCTCAGGAAGGAGAAAAGTAAGAAACAAAAATCAGTCATTTTTCTACACTCATAGCAAGGTCAGAATGAGAGATCGAATGTTGTAATATCCAGACAATGTTCTTTCCCTTAGGTAGAGATTGGTCTTCATATAATTTATGCCTTTGGTTCTCTGGTACATGAGTCTCAGATAAAAGTTATTCTATCTGGAAATAGCTTGCATAATCCTTCCATAAGTCATCTTGTCCTGTAAAATAATTTTTAAGTGTCCTAAATTATGCTCTTGTGGTAAATACACCCAAATGATTAACAAATGTGTCAAATTTTACCGTGAGGGACTTAACTGTAGTGTCTACACCATAGAGTCATTAAAGCAATTCAGGACACTTTCATTAGTGTATCCTAAAAATCACTGTTTCTTCAGAATGTCCTGGTCTTGTCTCATCCTCTTAGTTTTTGACAAACAGCAAAGATGAAGGGATTTATTTTTCATTGTTGTTCAGTCACTAAGTTGTGTCTGACTCTTTGTGACCCCATGGACTGCAGCATGCCAGGCTTCCCTGTCCTTCACTGTCTACTGGAGTTTGCTCAAACTCATGAAGACAAAAAGTATACTATTAAATAGATCAATGTACAATATGTACAATATGAATAACATTTTTTTCTTCACTTTCAATGATAAAAGGCACACAAGAGAGACATATAATACCAAGACCTAGGTAGACTCCATGAGGTGAGTTGTTAAATTTTACCTATTACTCAGAGTATTTCCAAAGACCAACCATTGACATCAACTTCTGAAAAGTGCCTCAAGAAGCATTACTTAATGCAACAGTAAAATTAGAGGTTTCCTGGAGAACTAAAAAAGCAAATATGAACTACTGAGATCACATTCCATCTTAAATTTGATCCTTCCATTACTAAAACTGAGTTTGACTAAGCTGATCAATCACCTAAAAATGTATCTGTTTTCTTTACAGGTTGACTGTGGTCAACTTTCTAAGGAAAAGACTTTGACAAAGAAAGCTTCTCCATTACGGATCAGGAGGACAAATAATCTTTTCTCTTTTAAAAACTGCCTGACCAAACATTCTTTATTTTTATATGACTCAATGTTTTATATCCTATATTTTAAAATCCTGAATTCTTCAGTGAACTTGTCTCAGAAACGCAAAGCAAAAAAAAAAGAGAAGTCTAATTATACGCTGTTACTAAGCATTATGTGTTCTTTCTCTTTGCAGTAAGTTTAGAAATACATACATTAAATTCTTTGTTACAAATGCCTATTGAAAAAGACTGGAATGTGACATGAATAGTTGAATTATTTAGTTGCTATGATAATAAGATGCTAAACTTTCAAGTACAAAATATGGTATGACCATAGAAAGCATTTCAAGGTATATGCTTTAAACTGACGGAAAAATTACTTCTGCTTAAAATTCTTCTTAAAGGAGTCTTTTCAGTATTTGTGGATATCAAAGAAAAGCATCTTGTTCAAGCACAATACAAATTTGGAAAATAAACATTTTTAGAAAATTCATATTTTAGCAGCAATAACAAAAGTAGATATGAAAAATACACAGGATTTATATGCAAACACTTCCACATTCTCACTGAAACACTATAACCTGGTGCAATTTGTAAAGCAGCTATTTTCCAGCTATAAAAATGTAATTCGAAAATCACTGTGTCATTTAGAACTATTTTTGTCAAGTAGTTGCACTCATGACATTGGACCATTCTATTTCTTACTAATAAGAAATTCTTTGGGAATTTCAAGAGAGACATATAAACCAAGACCTAGGTAGACTCCATGAGGTGAGTTGTTAAATTTTACCTATTACTCAGAGTATTTCCAAAGACCAACCATTGACATCAACTTCTGAAAAGTGCCTCAAGAAGCATTACTTAATGCAACAGTAAAATTAGAGGTTTCCTGGAGAACTAAAAAAGCAAATATGAACTACTGAGATCACATTCCATCTTAAATTTGATCCTTCCATTACTAAAACTGAGTTTGACTAAGCTGATCAATCACCTAAAAATGTATCTGTTTTCTTTACAGGTTGACTGTGGTCAACTTTCTAAGGAAAAGACTTTGACAAAGAAAGCTTCTCCATTACGGATCAGGAGGACAAATAATCTTTTCTCTTTTAAAAACTACCTGACCAAACATTCTTTTTTTATATGACTCAATGTTTTATATCCTATATTTTAAAATCCTGAATTCTTCAGTGAACTTGTCTCAGAAACGCAAAGCAAAAAAAAAAGAGAAGTCTAATTATACGCTGTTACTAAGCATTATGTGTTCTTTCTCTTTGCAGTAAGTTTAGAAATACATACATTAAATTCTTTGTTACAAATGCCTATTGAAAAAGACTGGAATGTGACATGAATAGTTGAATTATTTAGTTGCTATGATAATAAGATGCTAAACTTTCAAGTACAAAATATGGTATGACCATAGAAAGCATTTCAAGGTATATGCTTTAAACTGACGGAAAAATTACTTCTGCTTAAAATTCTTCTTAAAGGAGTCTTTTCAGTATTTGTGGATATCAAAGAAAAGCATCTTGTTCAAGCACAATACAAATTTGGAAAATAAACATTTTTAGAAAATTCATATTTTAGCAGCAATAACAAAAGTAGATATGAAAAATACACAGGATTTATATGCAAACACTTCCACATTCTCACTGAAACACTATAACCTGGTGCAATTTGTAAAGCAGCTATTTTCCAGCTATAAAAATGTAATTCGAAAATCACTGTGTCATTTAGAACTATTTTTGTCAAGTAGTTGCACTCATGACATTGGACCATTCTATTTCTTACTAAGCCAGTAAGAAATTCTTTGGGAATTTCTTGGGGAGCTTTTATAAAGCTATCATAGCAAAACTGGCTGTACAATAATGGTGTATAAATGCAACAAGCATTTATGAACTAGAAGATATGGCAGGGAAGGCACTTGCTCTTCTAGATGTTCATATGCACATTTCACTCAATATTTGTCAGTTTGCAACCTGCCCTTTAGAACGTGGCACCCAGAATTAACACTAAAAACACTATTCCCAATCTCTTTCTACAGTTGAAGATAATAATGTAATTAGCTTCTTTTGCATTAACTTCTTTTGCCAATATATCCAGTTATACAACACTTTTAGTTTTTATCACCACACTACTGACTCATAGAGTCCACACTCAAACTTTATGATATTTATTACATGATCTACTGATAAAATATGATTTGCCATTTTGTATATGTTCAATTGATTCTTTGAAGACTTCCTTTAAGATTTAATGTTAATTTCAAAAAAAACCTCACTTTGTTTCTTCTAGAACACAATCCCATATTTTCCAGCTCTTGATTCTGTCATCCAGTATTTTAACATAGCCTCCCAAATGTGTGCTACCACAAATTTAATATGTGTCTTTTGTCCTCATAGCAGGTATAGTAGAAGAGCTGTGCAGACCTGAGTTTGAAGCCCAGTTCTGCATTTCCCTGGTGGCTCAAATGGTAAAGAATGCACCTTTAATGGGGAAGACCTGGATTCCATCCCTGGGTTGGGAAGGTCCCCTGGAGGAGGGCTTAGCAATCCACTCCAGTATTCATGCCTGGAGAATCCCCATGGACTGAGCCTGGCGGGCTGCAATCTATGAGGTCACAGAGAGTTGGATGCAACTGAGCAACTAAGCACAGCACAGATATGAAAAAATTATTTAATTTATTTGAAACTCAGTTCCCTCGTCTCTGAAACTGGAATAATTTTGCCTTGTAGGATGCTAGAGATGGTAATCAGATAACATAAACTCATCAAGAAACTTACATTTCCTTTCTTTTTAGTCATGTTATATATGTGTGAAAGGATATGGTTCATTAAAACACTACCAGAGGCCTTCATCCTGATCAATGGGGATCATAAACTTCACTACCCATTAGAAATGTTTCACCTTTTTAATATTATGTCCAAAAGAATGTCATGTAGAATTTTGTAAACACCTTCCAAAAAAATCAAAATAAATTTCTGTCATTCTAATCTATTATATTAGGAATCTTATTCAAAATTTGTAACATCTGTTCCTAATGTGCCCACTGTAAATATTACTGACCTTTTTTAAGAAATCTAAATTCATTTACTTGTAAATATTTAAATTTGACCACTATTCCCAATCTCTTTCTACAGTTGAAGATAATAATGTAATTAGCTTCTTTTGCATTAACTTCTTTTGCCAATATATCCAGTTATACAACACTTTTAGTTTTTATCACCACACTACTGACTCATAGAGTCCACACTCAAACTTTATGATATTTATTACATGATCTACTGATAAAATATGATTTGCCATTTTGTATATGTTCAATTGATTCTTTGAAGACTTCCTTTAAGATTTAATGTTAATTTCAAAAAAAACCTCACTTTGTTTCTTCTAGAACACAATCCCATATTTTCCAGCTCTTGATTCTGTCATCCAGTATTTTAACATAGCCTCCCAAATGTGTGCTACCACAAATTTAATATGTGTCTTTTGTCCTCATAGCAGGTATAGTAGAAGAGCTGTGCAGACCTGAGTTTGAAGCCCAGTTCTGCATTTCCCTGGTGGCTCAAATGGTAAAGAATGCACCTTTAATGGGGAAGACCTGGATTCCATCCCTGGGTTGGGAAGGTCCCCTGGAGGAGGGCTTAGCAATCCACTCCAGTATTCATGCCTGGAGAATCCCCATGGACTGAGCCTGGCGGGCTGCAATCTATGAGGTCACAGAGAGTTGGATGCAACTGAGCAACTAAGCACAGCACAGATATGAAAAAATTATTTAATTTATTTGAAACTCAGTTCCCTCGTCTCTGAAACTGGAATAATTTTGCCTTGTAGGATGCTAGAGATGGTAATCAGATAACATAAACTCATCAAGAAACTTACATTTCCTTTCTTTTTAGTCATATTATATATGTGTGAAAGGATATGGTTCATTAAAACACTACCAGAGGCCTTCATCCTGATCAATGGGGATCATAAACTTCACTACCCATTATAAATGTTTCACCTTTTTAATATTATGTCCAAAAGAATGTCATGTAGAATTTTGTAAACACCTTCCAAAAAAATCAAAATAAATTTCTGTCATTCTAATCTATTATTTTAGGAATCTTATTCAAAATTTGTAACATCTGTTCCTAATGTGCCCACTGTAAATATTAATGACCATTTCTTTTTTTAAGAAATCTAAATTCATTTACTTTGAAAAATAAAAAGAAAATCTTTTTGTATTTTTAAAAATTTTGCACAGAACATTTATTAAGCTCATAGAGCCATGGTTTTAAAGAAAAAAAATATTTAATGCTGACTTCCTCTTCTCTGGAATCTTTTCCATCACTGGCAAAAGTGACAAGTGCACTGACATAAATTACCCAGGCTATGATGTTCAAACTTGGACACTTGGCTTATCTCCTTGACTACCTTGAGTTTCCTGTGCTTATATTTCTACTGCTTTGAATATCTTCTGTATTTATTTCAGGATTATTCTTGTTAGGAGGAAAAGGGCTGCAAAGAAATGTATTCTGATTAGTTCTTAATTTTTATTTTTCCTTTGCTTTTAACTATATTTTATCTATCCCAAAGAAAGTATCTTTTTTATTATATTTTATATATTCCCAAATGATTTCCTCATTGCACATGTGTGTATCTACATATCTCTCATGCATGTTTTTTCTCTCTATATATTTATATGTGTAGGTATGCACACAAACATATACATGCTTGTATATGTGTATATCTATATATATCTGTGTATGTATTTGTACATATATGTGTGTTTGTGTGTGTGTGTGTGTGTGTGTGTGTGTATTTGTACACATGTAGTTATGTAGCTGAAAGAGAGATGCGTACCATTAGCATTATTTTTAGCTTCCACACTTCCACTATTCTTGGCTTCAGCTTTCCTGACACACTGTCTTCCTGGTTATGCTCACCTTCTAAAAACTGGCTCTTTCTTTTCAGTAGGAGCATAACTACTTTACGAGGTTAAGTTAGTTTCTGCCATACAGAGAAGTGAGTCAACTATGTATACATAGATAGGACTCTTGGACCTCCCTCCTTCTCCTCCCCTCATTCCACCCATTATGAAGTAGACGAACTGGCTTTTGCTTACATGTCTTTACCACATGACATCCTCTGAAACATATAGTTCATTAGAGATTTTGTGCAACACTTTAGATTCTTTAAATTACTTATTCATTTATTTAAATTCTTTTACATTTGAAGGTTAAAACATGAGTTTCAAGGTGCTGTATTTCCAAAAGATATTCTGATAACAAGGTGACAAATCCCTAAAGTTCTATTCCCTTGTACCTCATTAATCTGCTTATCAAGGTAACTTCAATTTAAGGCCAGAGTAGAAATCATTTCATTAGTCCCAAAATCTTCTGAGATGCTTTACTGATCCATTTTTACCACTGAGATTGAAATGTTACATTTGAGAGGCCATGGTCTGGGTAATTGGTTATGAACATCTATTCTGAAAAATATACATTTTTGAGACCAAAATAGTTTTTTTAATTTGAACATTGTTTCAGCTTCCCATTTGCCCTGTCTAGATATTCTATTTGGAGAATTGCTCAAAAGTTAAACTCACTATGTGAGAAACCATGTAAATTGTGTATGCTTATAGAAAAATACAATCACATTAAAAATACAGAATGTTCAAATTTCATGTTTTACCGAAGGAACAAACAATAACCTAAATAGCTAGCTCTTTAAAACAGCTGAATCAAAGATACAATGTTAAGGTTCTCAATGTTTTCTATTAAGTGAAAACTTTTATGAAGTGTATGCTCATTAAATTGAACATATAGGAAATTATCACTTTAATGAGTAAACAATAATATCAAATAAAAGTTATTTAGAAACTCAGTCTACACTTGCAAAATACGAGTTTGTTAATACACTTAAACTACAATAGCCAACCTAACCTACAATCATTCTACCTAACTATAGATAAATATAATTTTAATGTGTAAAAATCACTAAAGAACAATGCATAGATAAAGTAATGGGGGCTGTTAGAATTCATAATAAAAAGGCTAATTATAGCAAAAGTATTAAAAATATTTATAGTATACTCAAAGGTCTGAAAGAGATACCAAGACTTTTTCTCTTCTACCTACCTCCTCCCTCACTGCACGGTATGTCACTAAGGAAATACCACACCTGAAATATTGCATAGAGAGACACGGCAATCCCATTAGAGAATTTTGTTGCTTTACCACATGACATCCTCTGAAACATATAGTTCATTAGAGATTTTGTGCAACACTTTAGATTCTTTAAATTACTTATTCATTTATTTAAATTCTTTTACATTTGAAGGTTAAAACATGAGTTTCAAGGTGCTGTATTTCCAAACTATAAAGATATTCTGATAACAAGGTGACAAATCCCTAAAGTTCTATTCCCTTGTACCTCATTAATCTGCTTATCAAGGTAACGTCAATTTAAGGCCAGAGTAGAAATCATTTCATTAGTCCCAAAATCTTCTGAGATGCTTTACTGATCCATTTTTACCACTGAGATTGAAATGTTACATTTGAGAGGCCATGGTCTGGGTAATTGGTTATGAACATCTATTCTGAAAAATATACATTTTTGAGACCAAAATAGTTTTTTTAATTTGAACATTGTTTCAGCTTCCCATTTGCCCTGTCTAGATATTCTATTTGGAGAATTGCTCAAAAGTTAAACTCACTATGTGAGAAACCATGTAAATTGTGTATGCTTATAGAAAAATACAATCACATTAAAAATACAGAATGTTCAAATTTCATGTTTTACCGAAGGAACAAACAATAACCTAAATAGCTAGCTCTTTAAAACAGCTGAATCAAAGATACAATGTTAAGGTTCTCAATGTTTTCTATTAAGTGAAAACTTTTATGAGGTGTATGCTCATTAAATTGAACATATAGGAAATTATCACTTTAATGAGTAAACAATAATATCAAATAAAAGTTATTTAGAAACTCAGTCTACACTTGCAAAATACGAGTTTGTTAATACACTTAAACTACAATAGCCAACCTAACCTACAATCATTCTACCTAACTATAGATAAATATAATTTTAATGTGTAAAAATCACTAAAGAACAATGCATAGATAAAGTAATGGGGGCTGTTAGAATTCATAATAAAAAGGCTAATTATAGCAAAAGTATTAAAAATATTTATAGTATACTCAAAGGTCTGAAAGAGATACCAAGACTTTTTCTCTTCTACCTACCTCCTCCCTCACTGCACGGTATGTCACTAAGGAAATACCACACCTGAAATATTGCATAGAGAGACACGGCAATCCCATTGTCAAACTCTAAGGTTTTAAACTCTTACAAACCAGATATTTACAAAATACTTTTATTACAATTTCATCTGTGTGAATGTTCTTATTGAATAATAATCTATTGCAGTATTTCCCCAATTATTTGAAAAAAGTTTGGACTTCCCTGGTGGCTTAAACAGTAAAGAATCTGCCTGCAGTGCAGGGGACCAGGGTTCAGTCCCAGGGTCAGGAAGATCCCCACGAAAAGGAAATGGCAACCCACTCCAGTATTCTTGCCTGGGGAATTCCATGGACAGGGGAGCCTGGCAGGCCACAGTCCATGGCGTGGCAGAGTCAGACACGATGGAACAATTAGCTTTCACTTTTAATAAATATTATATAGATCTTTCTTCTCCATGAAATACCCCTGTTATTTTGTTGTTGTTGTTGTTCTGCCGCCCAGTAGTGTCTGACACTTTGTGACCCTACGCACTACAGCACACCAGGCCTCCCTGTCACTTACCGTCTCCCAGAATTGCCCAGGAAATACCCTACATTTGCTTAACTGTTTCACGTTTCCTACAGTCCCATTTTAAAACTATATATATAGTTCCCTCCAACTTTTAAATGCACTTATATTCTCTGGCACACTATTATTTCACATTTTTTACTTTATCAGTGAGTGAGAATATATTTCTAGAGAGTTAACCTAATGGTCTCAATTCTTTCAACAGCGTT
This sequence comes from Tragulus kanchil, assembly GCA_022376925.1. Lineage (NCBI taxonomy): Eukaryota > Metazoa > Chordata > Mammalia > Artiodactyla > Tragulidae > Tragulus > Tragulus kanchil. Next base: position 233,644,572 of record JAIOJX010000004.1, on the reverse strand, counting down.
GTCTCTTTTAAAGCAATTTGGTTTTTACTATAAATTGTCTATGATGTTACAACTGTGTGTTATTGGTCATTATGGGACTACATGAGGCAGTATCAATAGTTGGCAGAAACTATTCACCCATATTAGAAAATGAACTCATTAACAAACTACAGTTCACATTTTAATAATGAGTACTATTGAAAAGTATTGAAGGTTTACACCACTTTTTTTCTGTAATGCTTTGGATATATTCTTGGTTTAATTCCTTACCTACAAATAATATATCTATAAATAATTATACCATTATAATAATATTGGAAAATAGGTATACCTTTTCTCTTCTACCTACCTCCTCACTGCACGGTATGTCTAAAATACCACACCTGAAATATTGCATAGAGAGACACGGCAATCCCATTGTCAAACTCTAAGGTTTTAAACTCTTACAAACCAGATATTTACAAAATACTTTTATTACAATTTCATCTGTGTGAATGTTCTTATTGAATAATAATCTATTGCAGTATTTCCCCAATTATTTGAAAAAAGTTTGGACTTCCCTGGTGGCTTAAACAGTAAAGAATCTGCCTGCAGTGCAGGGGGCCAGGGTTCAGTCCCAGGGTCAGGAAGATCCCCACGAAAAGGAAATGGCAACCCACTCCAGTATTCTTGCCTGGGGAATTCCATGGACAGGGGAGCCTGGCAGGCCACAGTCCATGGCGTGGCAGAGTCAGACATGATGGAACAATTAGCTTTCACTTTTAATAAATATTATATAGATCTTTCTTCTCCATGAAATACCCCTGTTATTTTGTTGTTGTTGTTGTTCTGCCGCCCAGTAGTGTCTGACACTTTGTGACCCTACGCACTACAGCACACCAGGCCTCCCTGTCACTTACCGTCTCCCAGAATTGCCCAGGAAATACCCTACATTTGCTTAACTGTTTCACGTTTCCTACAGTCCCATTTTAAAACTATATATATAGTTCCCTCCAACTTTTAAATGCACTTATATTCTCTGGCACACTATTATTTCACATTTTTTACTTTATCAGTGAGTGAGAATATATTTCTAGAGAGTTAACCTAATGGTCTCAATTCTTTCAACAGCGTTGTCTCTTTTAAAGCAATTTGGTTTTTACTATAAATTGTCTATGATGTTACAACTGTGTGTTATTGGTCATTATGGGACTACATGAGGCAGTATCAATAGTTGGCAGAAACTATTCACCCATATTAGAAAATGAACTCATTAACAAACTACAGTTCACATTTTAATAATGAGTACTATTGAAAAGTATTGAAGGTTTACACCACTTTTTTTCTGTAATGCTTTGGATATATTCTTGGTTTAATTCCTTACCTACAAATAATATATCTATAAATAATTATACCATTATAATAATATTGGAAAATAGGTATACCACCAATAAAGGATAAATTTAAGAAGAAACCTCTAAAATATAATTTCTTTCATTCAAAAATAAAATTATCCAAGTAAGTTATTTTCAAAATATCAAACTGATCTCTCTAATAGAATGACCAATGACTTTTCCCTAAGTGAAAATATCTATAATCTTAGCTTTTTATAGAATTACAATAAAGAAGCTTTCCAATTTAACTAAATATCCCAGTTAAAAATTTAAAAACTGTGTTAATAAGATTTTAACTTTTATTATTGACATTTCTTAAGCTCTAAATCACACGTAAATGAACACAAAAAGTTTATTACATGTGCAACCTTTATTCACTGTAATTTGATAATCAATCATGACCTCATTATTGTCCTTAAAAATAGCTCAGAATAACCAATTATTTTGGAAAAATATTTGGAAAATTTGTCACTAATAGTCAAGAAGATTTCTAAGAGCTCAGTGTGATTTGAAGTGCATCTGTAATTTAATAGTTGGAAATTTTTTTCCATTAAACTCATGAACCAAAGTACACATTTCTACCCTGTAACTTTCTCCTGATTAAATGTAACCATTCTCACATACAGAGTCATCAAAAAAACATTATCTCAAGATATTCTCTAGCATATCAAATTGTTATCAGATGAGTGATATTAATAACAAATCTGCTGTTAACTTTGACTATTGATAAGTTAATCCTTTCCATATTATGGTATGGAGAATTTGCTGGGCAACCAAAGAATGTAAAAATTACAACAGGATATATCATATACAAGAGCTGGAATATATCTATTTTGCACTTATATTCTCGCGCACACTATTATTTCACATTTTTTACTTTATCAGTGAGTGAGAATATATTTCTAGAGAGTTAACCTAATGGTCTCAATTCTTTCAACAGCGTTGTCTCTTTTAAAGCAATTTGGTTTTTACTATAAATTGTCTATGATGTTACAACTGTGTGTTATTGGTCATTATGGGACTACATGAGGCAGTATCAATAGTTGGCAGAAACTATTCACCCATATTAGAAAATGAACTCATTAACAAACTACAGTTCACATTTTAATAATGAGTACTATTGAAAAGTATTGAAGGTTTACACCACTTTTTTTCTGTAATGCTTTGGATATATTCTTGGTTTAATTCCTTACCTACAAATAATATATCTATAAATAATTATACCATTATAATAATATTGGAAAATAGGTATACCACCAATAAAGGATAAATTTAAGAAGAATCCTCTAAAATATAATTTCTTTCATTCACAAATCAAATTATCCAAGTCAGTTATTTTCAAAATATCAAACTGATCTCTCCTAATAGAATGACCAATGACTTTTCCCTAAGTGAAAATATCTATAATCTTAGCTTTTTATAGAATTACAATAAAGAAGCTTTCCAATTTAACTAAATATCCCAGTTAAAAATTTAAAAACTGTGTTAATAAGATTTTAACTTTTATTATTGACATTTCTTAAGCTCTAAATCACACGTAAATGAACACAAAAAGTTTATTACATGTGCAACCTTTATTCACTGTAATTTGATAATCAATCATGACCTCATTATTGTCCTTAAAAATAGCTCAGAATAACCAATTATTTTGGAAAAATATTTGGAAAATTTGTCACTAATAGTCAAGAAGATTTCTAAGAGCTCAGTGTGATTTGAAGTGCATCTGTAATTTAATAGTTGGAAATTTTTTTCCATTAAACTCATGAACCAAAGTACACATTTCTACCCTGTAACTTTCTCCTGATTAAATGTAACCATTCTCACATACAGAGTCATCAAAAAAACATTATCTCAAGATATTCTCTAGCATATCAAATTGTTATCAGATGAGTGATATTAATAACAAATCTGCTGTTAACTTTGACTATTGATAAGTTAATCCTTTCCATATTATGGTATGGAGAATTTGCTGGGCAACCAAAGAATGTAAAAATTACAACAGGATATATCATATACAAGAGCTGGAAGGATTCAGACTGAAAAGCTTTGCCTCATGATTTTGCCTAAAGCAAGTTCTTATCTTTCCTCCCTGTGTTGCAAATTACCATGGCTCAGCTCTATGGTTGATAATACTTCTCAAAGTTTTGAGCAGGCAAATCAAAATTTGATTCTTGAGAGTGTCAAAAGACAATAAAAGTATTAAATCTAGTTTTTCCACTTACTTTACCAAACAGATCAAGCTATTCTTAATGAACTAAAAATTCCAGATTAGACTCAAAGCTGTATTTTGTTTATGATTTTATAAAACAGATACACATTTTTCTGTTGTAGGATGCTGCAACAGGATATCCAAATTAATTTGAGGAATAATGAAACTGAGTCATGTGTTTTCTACAACATCAGTAAAAACAATAAAAACTGTAAGTGCCCTTCTAATTAAAATAACCTAAAATGATCATCTTCGAAAAGTAAAAAGATATTTTGTAATATTTTTCCTGATAAGTCCTTTAACCAGACAAATCAATTTAAAATATACAAGGCAACACATTTTCAATCAACATGCAACCAAATAAGCAAATACATAGTAAGTTGTGATATCTCTAAAGCACTACTAAAAATAGCTATCATAAATACCATTCAGTGTTGCGCTAACATTTAGTATTTTGTTTTGTAATAAGAAATTGATATTTGTTAATTTTTATTTTATTCTTAAATAAATATTTATATTTCAAAATTTTTAGCAAATTTTCTTATAAGTAATGAAATTTCTAAGAGCTCAGTGTGATTTGAAGTGCATCTGTAATTTAATAGTTGGAAATTTTTTTCCATTAAACTCATGAACCAAAGTACACATTTCTACCCTGTAACTTTCTCCTGATTAAATGTAACCATTCTCACATACAGAGTCATCAAAAAAACATTATCTCAAGATATTCTCTAGCATATCAAATTGTTATCAGATGAGTGATATTAATAACAAATCTGCTGTTAACTTTGACTATTGATAAGTTAATCCTTTCCATATTATGGTATGGAGAATTTGCTGGGCAACCAAAGAATGTAAAAATTACAACAGGATATATCATATACAAGAGCTGGAAGGATTCAGACTGAAAAGCTTTGCCTCATGATTTTGCCTAAAGCAAGTTCTTATCTTTCCTCCCTGTGTTGCAAATTACCATGGCTCAGCTCTATGGTTGATAATACTTCTCAAAGTTTTGAGCAGGCAAATCAAAATTTGATTCTTGAGAGTGTCAAAAGACAATAAAAGTATTAAATCTAGTTTTTCCACTTACTTTACCAAACAGATCAAGCTATTCTTAATGAACTAAAAATTCCAGATTAGACTCAAAGCTGTATTTTGTTTATGATTTTATAAAACAGATACACATTTTTCTGTTGTAGGATGCTGCAACAGGATATCCAAATTAATTTGAGGAATAATGAAACTGAGTCATGTGTTTTCTACAACATCAGTAAAAACAATAAAAACTGTAAGTGCCCTTCTAATTAAAATAACCTAAAATGATCATCTTCGAAAAGTAAAAAGATATTTTGTAATATTTTTTCCTGATAAGTCCTTTAACCAGACAAATCAATTTAAAATATACAAGGCAACACATTTTCAATCAACATGCAACCAAATAAGCAAATACATAGTAAGTTGTGATATCTCTAAAGCACTACTAAAAATAGCTATCATAAATACCATTCAGTGTTGCGCTAACATTTAGTATTTTGTTTTGTAATAAGAAATTGATATTTGTTAATTTTTTATTTTATTCTTAAATAAATATTTATATTTCTATTAATTTAAACTGTATTATGAATAAATTTATTATAAATACATTAATTTTCACTATTTTCATCAGTAAATTTAGTAACTGTTACAATGAAATTTTACACCCTCACAATACATAAAATATTTTACAAGGCACAGTTTATTTATTTAACATAAATAAAAATTCCCATGCTACTGCTTTACTTTATTTTAATCCCATAATCTATGTGGTTAATTTTGCCTTTTTAGCCACTCATGTTTCAGGAATGGTAAAGATTGCATAGGTAGAGAAATACTTTTTGGTAAGTTAGAAAGTAGCTCTGCAAAATATGTCAACACTTTATCGGTAAAGTTTTTCGTCTTACCATATACAATATAATGCAAAGTACAAATCTTTTTTTTAAATTAATTACAATTTTTCCATTTGATTTTAAAGAAAAATAGTAACTTGACTATGAAGTTACTAGGAATTTGGAATAGTCTAAGAACAGTAAATTCAGTTTGTTAAATCAGTGATTTTCTTCATAGTATTCAAGACAATTTATTAAAATGAATACACACAAGGAAGTCAGTTATGCCTACATAGACTTAAAAATGACAAGGAATACCTACCTGGTCATGTTAGAACTGAACCATAATGACAAAGCATTCACAGGTTTTGTAGTAGTCTAAGGAAATTTTTATGTAATGTGTCTACATTCATATCACTTTATCTGCTTTCAGTGATTTAGCCCAACAAGTGAGGTTATATTTCTAAGAAATATAAGAAAAATACCTATTTTTTCAATTTCAGTAAAAACAATAAAAACTGTAAGTGCCCTTCTAATTAAAATAACCTAAAATGATCATCTTCGAAAAGTAAAAGATATTTTGTAATATTTTTCCTGATAAGTCCTTTAACCAGACAAATCAATTTAAAATATACAAGGCAACACATTTTCAATCAACATGCAACCAAATAAGCAAATACATAGTAAGTTGTGATCTCTCTAAAGCACTACTAAAAATAGCTATCATAAATACCATTCAGTGTTGCGCTAACATTTAGTATTTTGTTTTGTAATAAGAAATTGATATTTGTTAATTTTTTATTTTATTCTTAAATAAATATTTATATTTCTATTAATTTAAACTGTATTATGAATAAATTTATTATAAATACATTAATTTTCACTATTTTCATCAGTAAATTTAATAACTGTTACAATGAAATTTTACACCCTCACAATACATAAAATATTTTACAAGGCACAGTTTATTTATTTAACATAAATAAAAATTCCCATGCTACTGCTTTACTTTATTTTAATCCCATAATCTATGTGGTTAATTTTGCTTTTTTAGCCACTCATGTTTCAGGAATGGTAAAGATTGCATAGGTAGAGAAATACTTTTTGGTAAGTTAGAAAGTAGCTCTGCAAAATATGTCAACACTCTTTATCGGTAAAGTTTTTCGTCTTACCATATACAATATAATGCAAAGTACAAATCTTTTTTTTAAATTAATTACAATTTTTCCATTTGATTTTAAAGAAAAATAGTAACTTGACTATGAAGTTACTAGGAATTTGGAATAGTCTAAGAACAGTAAATTCAGTTTGTTAAATCAGTGATTTTCTTCATAGTATTCAAGACAATTTATTAAAATGAATACACACAAGGAAGTCAGTTATGCCTACATAGACTTAAAAATGACAAGGAATACCTACCTGGTCATGTTAGAACTGAACCATAATGACAAAGCATTCACAGGTTTTGTAGTAGTCTAAGGAAATTTTTATGTAATGTGTCTACATTCATATCACTTTAACAGCTTTCAGTGATTTAGCCCAACAAGTGAGGTTATATTTCTAAGAAATATAAGAAAAATACCTATTTTTTTCAATTTTGTAAAAATTTCAAGTTTGTTTTTTGATAGAATGGTTAATTATTTTAATCTACCATACAATTCATATTATGGTAAGGAGATTACTATTTGATTCATCCATTGATAAAATTGCCTATGAATCTGTTAGAGAAAAATAGAATTTTTTTTAAAAAAAGCATCTGTTGTTGGTCTTTATGCAAGCCACACCACTAGAGGAATTATTGAATTTTATCCCAAATTAAGGGCTTCCCAAATGGTGCTAATGGTAATGCAGAAAGTGTAAGAGACAGGGGTTCCATCCTGGGTCAGAAAGATCCTCTGGAGGAGGGCATGGCAACCTTGCAAGTATTCTTGCCTGGAGAATCCATGGTCAGAGGAGTCTGGTGGGATACTGTCTACAGGGTCACAAAGAGCCAGGACTGACTGAAATGACTTAGCGTACACATATCCCAAAGTAATCAGTATGAGTGACAGTGGAAAGGCATTTAGATTCATCTGTTGACGTTTAATTTAAACTAATTAATATTTCCTTATAAACTGCATCATTAAATCCTGCTATTAATAATTAATATTTTAATGAAGGCTAAAGAGGAGGCCAGAAAGTGAGATTCACTTATCTGGGTTCCAAAGAAAAGGCACCTGGACTGATAAGAAAAGAAAATAAAACCAACAATGTCCTTTAATTTATAGATTATTTACATTGCCTCAGTACCTAAAACAGTGCTTACACATAAATACGTTCTGAGCAACTGAGAGACATGGTGCAATGACTTCATATACATTTCAATATCGTATTTAACAAGTCAAACAATCACATAAGACAAAAACTATTATTAAACATAACAGCATACAAGGAAATTGGAGATTTGTAACGTTGACAATCGTGTAACTATGAACAATATGTGATGCAAAAGAGATTCTGTCTCTCTCTAGTGCAATTCAAAAGTCCATGCTCTGAACCACTATTGTAAATGACCTCTTTCATATGAAATGTTTTTCTCAACTTTTCAACATGCCTCTACAATTTATTTACTGTACTCAGCCGTGGGCCTGGAAGTGGGTTTAGTTTTGTTTTATTCTAATTCCAGTTATTTGAGAAATAAACAAAACTTATCGACTCTGGGTGCATTCAAGGGCCCCCAAAGTTGTCAAGTTGAATAATTTCATTATATGATAGTCTTTCATAACTCTGACCTCACATCTGCCTAATTTGTACTTTAGCAATACGTGTGGAATTTTTTTTTTTTTTTTAATTTTCAGCAAATATTTTAGAAAGTCTGGAAAACACAAACAAACTTAAGTTGCATTTATCTGTTTAGGGCTTACATGTACTAGGTGCCTAGTTAGCATGTATGGGGTATTCTTCTAATAGGTGCTTCTGTTACTCATTAAAATAATGCTTTTTACCAGTTATTATGCTAAGGAATCATCTGGATATTGCATCGAAAGTGCATATACCAGATTACTGGATTCTTATGGTAGACATGGCATGGGTCTAGGGGTTGATAATTTTAATGTATTTTAGTTAACACTGATGTAGGTGGTACAGGAACTCCTTTTAAAAATACTGCATTAAATCCTTAACAGCTCTATCGAGTAGCAATGACTGTTATTCCTACTTCACAGATGAGGTATCTTGGGTTATAATTGTACAGTTTGCTCAAGCTCACATAGTTGAGGTGGATCAAAACTTGTAGCATGTTAGTCAAATTGTAAACTCAATTCTTCTGAACATTTATTCTTCATTTACATTTACTAAAGTTGCAACTTTGGCTGCTTATTGACATCACCAGGCAAGTATTTTGCTCACTCCCAAACTCTACTCTCATGCTCTATCATAAGTGTCCTGTGGTTTCCAGGAATCAGAATTTAAAAAAAAAAGAGAAAAAAAAAGCATACAAGGAAATTGGAGATTTGTAACGTTGACAATCGTGTAACTATGAACAATATGTGATGCAAAAGAGATTCTGTCTCTCTCTAGTGCAATTCAAAAGTCCATGCTCTGAACCACTATTGTAAATGACCCCTTTCATATGAAATGTTTTTCTCAACTTTTCAACATGCCTCTACAATTTATTTACTGTACTCAGCCGTGGGCCTGGAAGTGGGTTTAGTTTTGTTTTATTCTAATTCCAGTTATTTGAGAAATAAACAAAACTTATCGACTCTGGGTGCATTCAAGGGCCCCCAAAGTTGTCAAGTTGAATAATTTCATTATATGATAGTCTTTCATAACTCTGACCTCACATCTGCCTAATTTGTACTTTAGCAATACGTGTGGAAAATTTTTTTTTTTTAATTTTCAGCAAATATTTTAGAAAGTCTGGAAAACACAAACAAACTTAAGTTGCATTTATCTGTTTAGGGCTTACATGTACTAGGTGCCTAGTTAGCATGTATGGGGTATTCTTCTAATAGGTGCTTCTGTTACTCATTAAAATAATGCTTTTTACCAGTTATTATGCTAAGGAATCATCTGGATATTGCATCGAAAGTGCATATACCAGATTACTGGATTCTTATGGTAGACATGGCATGGGTCTAGGGGTTGATAATTTTAATGTATTTTAGTTAACACTGATGTAGGTGGTACAGGAACTCCTTTTAAAAATACTGCATTAAATCCTTAACAGCTCTATCGAGTAGCAATGACTGTTATTCCTACTTCACAGATGAGGTATCTTGGGTTATAATTGTACAGTTTGCTCAAGCTCACATAGTTGAGGTGGATCAAAACTTGTACCATGTTAGTCAAATTGTAAACTCAATTCTTCTGAACATTTATTCTTCATTTACATTTACTAAAGTTGCAACTTTGGCTGCTTATTGACATCACCAGGCAAGTATTTTGCTCACTCCCAAACTCTACTCTCATGCTCTATCATAAGTGTCCTGTGGTTTCCAGGAATCAGAATTTAAAAAAAAAAGAAAAAAAAAAATCCTAAGCAATTCTAGTGTGCAACCAGTAGGGACAACAATTCAAAATCACTGTACTTCAATAAGGGCTTTCCCTGTGGGTCAACAGTAAAGAATCCACTTCCAGTGCAGGAAACCTAGGTTGGTCCCTGAGTGGAGAAGATCCCCTATAGGATGAAATGACAGCTCATTCCAGTATTCTTGCCTGGAAAATAGTCAAGAACAGAGGAGTCTGGCTGGCTATAGTCCATAGGGTTGCAAAAAGTCAGACAAGACTAAAATAAGTAAGCATGCACACACCTCAGTAAAATTCCAGTTTCTCACTTATCCGAGTTAGAAAGGCCATAGGTTAGGGAAATAGATAGGTGTACATTTTCCTTTACTATTCCTGCCCTTAGAGTTTATTCCAACATTATTATATTTGGACTAAAAAATATAAGCTCCAGCTAACTTCCCATCGCCTTGTCAGGTTTATGGAAGTCAACATACTTTACTAGATATTTAATCTAGGGTTATCTTAGTAGATTTTTTAAAACTGCGTAATTTTTATATCCATCTTGACATATACATCTGTTAATTAAAAACAGTCTTCATTTTAATACAAAAAATATAATGATGACATCTTTTTAGTTTTTTAAAATAAAAGAATTTATTTTTTAAAAAATGTAAGCTGGCATGTCTTTCTCTTTCCGTAAAGTTAAGCAAACTTATTCAAGAAAGGGAGAAAAAGTATCACTTAGTTGAACTTTGCTTCATTTTTCCAGAGTGAACTTTTTTCATAAATTCTCCAAATGTCAACATATATATCTTTCTTCATGCAATTATAGCCCATACTATCCAAATCTCTAACTTATTCATTTTTCTTTATCCAGGAACTGGGTACTCTAAAAATGTTGCTTTCAAATTGTACAGTTTGCTCAAGCTCACATAGTTGAGGTGGATCAAAACTTGTAGCATGTTAGTCAAATTGTAAACTCAATTCTTCTGAACATTTATTCTTCATTTACATTTACTAAAGTTGCAACTTTGGCTGCTTATTGACATCACCAGGCAAGTATTTTGCTCACTCCCAAACTCTACTCTCATGCTCTATCATAAGTGTCCTGTGGTTTCCAGGAATCAGAATTTAAAAAAAAAAGAAAAAAAAAATCCTAAGCAATTCTAGTGTGCAACCAGTAGGGACAACAATTCAAAATCACTGTACTTCAATAAGGGCTTTCCCTGTGGGTCAACAGTAAAGAATCCACTTCCAGTGCAGGAAACCTAGGTTGGTCCCTGAGTGGAGAAGATCCCCTATAGGATGAAATGACAGCTCATTCCAGTATTCTTGCCTGGAAAATAGTCAAGAACAGAGGAGTCTGGCTGGCTATAGTCCATAGGGTTGCAAAAAGTCAGACAAGACTAAAATAAGTAAGTATGCACACACCTCAGTAAAATTCCAGTTTCTCACTTATCCGAGTTAGAAAGGCCATAGGTTAGGGAAATAGATAGGTGTACATTTTCCTTTACTATTCCTGCCCTTAGAGTTTATTCCAACATTATTATATTTGGATTAAAAAATATAAGCTCCAGCTAACTTCCCATCGCCTTGTCAGGTTTATGGAAGTCAACATACTTTACTAGATATTTAATCTAGGGTTATCTTAGTAGATTTTTTAAAACTGCGTAATTTTTATATCCATCTTGACATATACATCTGTTAATTAAAAACAGTCTTCATTTTAATACAAAAAATATAATGATGACATCTTTTTAGTTTTTTAAAATAAAAGAATTTATTTTTTAAAAAATGTAAGCTGGCATGTCTTTCTCTTTCGGTAAAGTTAAGCAAACTTATTCAAGAAAGGGAGAAAAAGTATCACTTAGTTGAACTTTGCTTCATTTTTCCAGAGTGAACTTTTTTCATAAATTCTCCAAATGTCAACATATATATCTTTCTTCATGCAATTATAGCCCATACTATCCAAATCTCTAACTTATTCATTTTTCTTTATCCAGGAACTGGGTACTCTAAAAATGTTGCTTTCAAATTTCAGATAGTAGAGAACACATGATTTGATCTGAGTGTTTAGAGTTTGGGGTTATTGATATAAGCCTTGATATATATTCCAACAGAAAAATTAAAGTGTTTACTCAAATATCTATAAAGTATCAGACAGTTTGGTGATGGCTGATTGAGCCAAAAAAAAGCAAAAGCAATGGATAGAATAAATTTTGCACACATACTCTTATGCACACATTCATACATCATTACAAAGGGTCCTATACATCCATTTCAACTAACAAATTCTCAGTGTTATCTGCTGAAAAGAACCATGAATAATTAAATTCACTGATTTAAAAAAACTAGTCACTTAATCTTTTTTGAGACCAATCAATGCATTTGTTTTGTTTTATTCAAAAATGTAATTTTTTTCTCCACAGGGCCTCTATTTAAAATGAAATATTTTAATGAATGAAGAGATCTCATAAACTTGAGGTCAATTTTTATGCTGGACTCACATGATTTTCAGATTTGATCTGCATAAAATTGGAGTTTCTGAAACACTCATTCATATTACTTATTTGCTTTTTGCAGATATATTGGCAATGTCAGATACTAAGCTTGGACTTAGGGACTTTATATGCTTAAAGCATATTGTATAGAGATTTCTAATAGTTTTTTGATAGTCTCAAATAACCAATTTTTTCTTTAAACATTCCATTGATTAGTATGCAAGAAACAACATTTTCCTCTAAGATGAAATGAAAGTTGTTTTTTATCAAATACCATTTAAATCAAAGGATTTATAGTTAAATACCTTTGATTGATAATGAATCTGAAATGCCAGAAAGTTTAGCAGATTTGTTCTAAGTTTTATTCCTTGTTGATACCAAAGACAAAACCACAAATAAATGTTGTTTCTTCAGAATCTAATGCTCTGGCTGAGATTTATGAGGTTTGCAAATTCAAAAAAAATTTTATATATATAGATAGATAGATAGATAGATAGATGCATCCAAAGAATTCTATTTAAAAAATTACCTTTAGTATGCATCTAAGGTGCACAGTAGGATGAAAGAGTTGGGTTTAAGAGTTTCACTAGTGAATGATAAAATGCTACTTTGATTACATACCCTAATATTCTTTTTAAAAAAGTCTTTAGACATTTGGTATCAATATTGATTTTTGGCTATGTTGGGTCTTGGCTGGGCTTTCTTTAGTTTCTGCAAGTGGGGAATATTCTTTGTGGTGGCTGATTTGAAAAAGTGTTTACTCAAATATAAAGTATCAAAAGCAAAAAAATGGATAGAATAAATTTTGCACACATACTCTTATGCACACATTCATACATCATTACAAAGGGTCCTATACATCCATTTCAACTAACAAATTCTCAGTGTTATCTGCTGAAGAGAACCATGAATAATTAAATTCACTGATTTAAAAAAACTAGTCACTTAATCTTTTTTGAGACCAATCAATGCATTTGTTTTGTTTTATTCAAAAATGTAATTTTTTTCTCCACAGGGCCTCTATTTAAAATGAAATATTTTAATGAATGAAGAGATCTCATAAACTTGAGGTCAATTTTTATGCTGGACTCACATGATTTTCAGATTTGATCTGCATAAAATTGGAGTTTCTGAAACACTCATTCATATTACTTATTTGCTTTTTGCAGATATATTGGCAATGTCAGATACTAAGCTTGGACTTAGGGACTTTATATGCTTAAAGCATATTGTATAGAGATTTCTAATAGTTTTTTGATAGTCTCAAATAACCAATTTTTTCTTTAAACATTCCATTGATTAGTATGCAAGAAACAACATTTTCCTCTAAGATGAAATGAAAGTTGTTTTTTATCAAATACCATTTAAATCAAAGGATTTATAGTTAAATACCTTTGATTGATAATGAATCTGAAATGCCAGAAAGTTTAGCAGATTTGTTCTAAGTTTTATTCCTTGTTGATACCAAAGACAAAACCACAAATAAATGTTGTTTCTTCAGAATCTAATGCTCTGGCTGAGATTTATGAGGTTTGCAAATTCAAAAAAAAATTTATATATATATATAGATAGATAGATAGATAGATGCATCCAAAGAATTCTATTTAAAAAATTACCTTTAGTATGCATCTAAGGTGCACAGTAGGATGAAAGAGTTGGGTTTAAGAGTTTCACTAGTGAATGATAAAATGCTGCTTTGATTACATACCCTAATATTCTTTTTAAAAAAGTCTTTAGACATTTGGTATCAATATTGATTTTTGGCTATGTTGGGTCTTGGCTGGGCTTTCTTTAGTTTCTGCAAGTGGGGAATATTCTTTGTTGTGGTGCACAGGCTTATCATTGTGGTGTCTTGTTATGGCACACAGGCTCTGACACACAAGCTTCAGTAGTTGTGGTATGTGAGTTCAGTAACTGCAGCTCTCTGGCTCTAGAGCACTGGTTCAGTAACTGTGGTACATGGGTCTAGTTGCTCCATGCAATGCATGTGAAGTCCTCCAGGATGAGGGGTGAACCTGTTGAACCCTACTTTGGAAGGCAGGCTCCCATCCAATGTACTACCAGGGAAGTCCAAATACCCTTACATGTACTAGAAATCTAAAACTTGGTAGATGATTCTAATGGGTTAGGTAGGCATATATATATGTTCGTTTTAGAAAAAGTAACTTATAGTTACATCCATAAACTTAGCAAAAATAAAAGAAACTGAAAGAATATGGTCAAATAAGATAAGGATAAATATGAATGAATAGTTAAAAAGAGACCTTCAAATTAATAAGTACGTGATAGGGCATCATTTTTTCTATCTTGGATTATTACTATTTAGATTTTTGATAATGTAGAAGTAAAAACTTCATAAAGTATTTTGAATACAGTGATGCATAATGTAAGTATAGTGCAAAATTTCTAGATAATAGAAAAATAAGCACTGATAAATTGTTCAGCACAGCTAAATGTAGTTTATTTTATTTATTTTTAAATTTTTATTTATTTATCTTTTTTGGGGGGTGGGGTGGGCATGGAGGGGGATGGGCGGGCCACTTCTATTGGTCTTTCATTTGTCTATTTTCATCTGTCTCTGTTCTTAGGCTCCTGTGGGCCTCCCATCGCGGTGGCCTCTTTCGTCGCAGAGCGCCGGCTCTGGGCGCATGCCCAGAGCTCAGGCTCGGTAATTGAACACATCGGTCCAGCCGCTCAGCGGCACGTGGCATCTTCCCAGGCCAGGGATCGAACCGGCGCCCCTTGCACTGCAAGGCGGTGTCCTTACCCGCTGGACCACCAGGGGAAGCCCAAATGTAGTTTATTTATCAACTATTTAGTGAGCACTCTGTGCATTCCAGGCATATCTTTTCTTAGCATATCCTTGCAAATTAGTTCTGTGGACCTTTATTAAATAGAGATATTGTATGAAATTTTGTCTATTTTTAAATATCAGAAAAGTTCAGACAATTGAAAGATGGTTAACTTGATAATTTTATATTGTAGATTTGGCATGAAACATGTCACATACTTGGATGAAATATGTCACTTTTAATTAAATTTAAGCCAATACATAGCTGAACATTCTAATAGGACAAGTTCTGCTTCAAATTTTCACTTCATGTAAGTCATATTTGTTCATAATTATTTCTTCTCTGACTCTCAGTATGGTTCTCATCCACTTATTCAGAGTGTCCTTTTCCCAAGTTTCCAATTTTCAGAACAGTAAGGAAGTAACAAGAAACGTTAAAAGTAATGCATTTCATAAAGAGTCTTCATTTAACATTCAACAAATCTCTTTAATTGAAAGAAAATATGTCTACAGAGGTTAATGCAGATTTCATGAGCTTTCACCTGAGGTACCGGAAGGGTTCAGATTGACCTATACATTGGACAGAAAATAAAAGGCTCCATGCTCCACAGAGTAATCCTAGGGAGATCAGTGGTAGTATATTTGCATTTCACAAGGGCACTCTGGAGCCTCACTCTCATACCTGATAAGTCAGTATAATAATAGGAATTTCAGGCCTCAACCTACAGATGGAGCATCTATTTTGGGATAGAGGACTTTTTAACAAATCACATTACCTAGGTGGCAACTAATTCTACTTATCCATATGGCTGACTCTGTAGGAAAAAAAATATGTATTGCTGCTGCTAATAGTTTCTCCTTTACCACTGAAGTGTCAGAAGAAACAGTAGGTGAAAGCTTAAAACTAAGCTGCAATATTGGGAGAAAATAATTGTAGTTCTCTGAGGAGCTGCAGTTTTTTCTGGCCTATGTATCAGATAAGGGTATGTGCGCTCAGTTGCTCAGTTGTGGCCAACTCTGTGACCCTATGGACTGTAACCCGCCAGGCTCCTCTGTCCATGGAGTTTTCCAGGCAAGAATACTGGAGTGGGTTGCCATTTCCTTCTTCAAGGGTTATGTTACCTTCCATAAATAGTTAATTTTCTCTTTATCAGTAAATATAGTCAATTTCCTTCAGTTGGCTTCCCCCTTATGGTTAAAAGCATAGTTTAATCAAGATAATTTTTGTCCAATAGATGTTGTTTAAGGTACTGAAATAGAATACTATTAGTTTGTGCTTGCCTGCATGCTCCAGTCACTTCAGTTGTGTTCAACATTTTGGGACATCGTGGACTGTACTCCACCAAACTCCTCTGTCCAGGGGATTTTTCTGGCAGGAATACTGGAGTGAGTTGTCATGCCCTCCTCCAGGAGATCTTCCCGATCCAAGGATCAAACCCGCTCCTCTTATGTCTCCAGCATTAGCAGGTGATTTCTTTACCACTGGTGCCACCTGAGAAGACCCAACTCTTAGTTCATCCAGGTATAAAAAAAAAAAAATCACTGAATTCTCTCCGTGAGTAGCATTCTATGATTCAATGACCAGTGTGACCATAAAATTCTTGTGCAACCACAAAGCATATAAGGTTTATTGACTTGAAAACCTATTCTTTCCTAAATAACTCTTTTAAAGTCTTCAAATGACTTTTATTATTACAAGTTTTAAAAGTTGTTAATGGAATCATAAGTATATTCTATGGTTATGGTTTCCCAGTCTTATTGAGATATACAAAAAGAATGAAAAAAGCCTGGACATAAGTCATAGTCTTACTGTTCTGTTTTGATGGTAGAGAGTGATTTTTGACAATGGATAATCAAATCTTACTGCTTGAGCTCTATCATCACAGAACAACCTTGAAATCCTAATGAATTCCTAGAGCTTCAAATTGTATTTAATGCTGCCACATCTGAGCCACCCCGTTCTTTTAGGTCAACGAAGAGTGTATATAAATTTATCTGTATATAGTATGAAGTGAGTATGAACTCTCACAAAGCAAGATAAGGTTCAAAAGGCAAATTTAAGAAAACAAGAGACTGTGTTTTACAGCTTTTATCAATAGCTCGTATTGTATCTAGTACAGAAATTTCCTTAGGGTAAAGTTTGTATAAAGACAAACACATGAAATATTTCTGAGGTAGTAAGACATAGTCAGAAAAATACACTATAGGAGGAATTATTTTGTGGAGGGTGACTTTACATTAGAAGTTAAACTATATATGATACATGTATAATTTTCTGCTTATAATCTAAGTCATAATTTCATTGTTCACTAGTACCATCATCAAACACATCCCCTTTGCTTTTTAACTTTTCTCAGTCTCTGAAATGGAAATAACAAAAATATAGATGTCTAAATGTTCATGTTAAGCGGTTTTCCTGAGCTCATGAAAGTTTATTTTATCATTTAATTGGCTTTTCTCTGTAATAAGACAGTAAAAATCTCTGTGTTTTGAGGCTGCTAAACAATGGCTTTACAGTTGACAGCCTCAAGAATTATTATAAAATGAAGAAGTTAGATGCTGTGGGTCACACTTTGTAAATCTGATTGTGGCAGGAGTCGAATACTAATGAAAGTCAACAGCCATTTCCTTACCTGCTCCCAATTTGTAATTCTTGCCCTTGTGACCATATATTACAGAAAGAATATTGTTTTCTAATTTATAGTCAGAAAGCCATGGGAGTGACTAAGACTGTGTTCTTTAAATAGATATTAAAGTTTCTTATTTAAAAATGCATACAACACTATAAATCTATGTGAATAAAATTTTTTAATCAGAGTGTAGTTTTAGAAAATAAACTGTCATATCTTATATAAATATAGGCTCAGTAAAAAATCAAACTAGTGGTAGAAGGAAATTATTTCAAAGTAAGATTTTCACATCAAATTATTATGTCTTGGAGTTTAGTTTAATAACAGTATGCAGTATGGGACCATTCATGTAATAGGGAAAGAAACACAAACTATCAAAAGTAGGCCATTCAAGACTTGCTAGTGATTAATCTCAGAAGCTTCCAATGCAGGGAACACAGGTTCGATCCCTGGTCAGGGAACTAAGACCCCTGATGCAGCACAGCTGAAAAAAAAAAAAAAAAGTCAACCATTCAGTTCATTCAAGACAGGCTTCAGAGTAGTTTCCTGATTCAGTTTGCAAAGTAT
The DNA here is from genome assembly GCA_022376925.1 of Tragulus kanchil. Taxonomy (NCBI): domain Eukaryota; kingdom Metazoa; phylum Chordata; class Mammalia; order Artiodactyla; family Tragulidae; genus Tragulus; species Tragulus kanchil. The sequence goes on along the minus strand of JAIOJX010000004.1, from coordinate 233,626,172 downwards.
TTCCAAATATAGGACAGTACAGCTCATTCTGCCTATGAATTATGGGATGCATACAAAACAGTAATGATCTACCAAATTAGTTTGAGGTTAAAGAAGGAGAGAAGAAGGGAGTGAAGGACTGATTTGCTGAGTTTGCCTTCTCTTTATTCTAGATTTTCCATTTGTTTCTCTCATTCAATTCGAACCATAAATGTGTGTTGTTAGTTAGTTATCCTTATTCCAAACCATGAGGACACACTATTTAGTAATAGAGTTGGGACTCAGACTTCTGCATCCTCCCTCTGTTGATTTCTCCCTAAAGCTGAGATGTTTTGCATGCTGGTTCTAATTCTGTTACTCTGTGAGAAAGTCACTTCTTTTGGGTCCTTATCTTTGTCTGTGTAATATAGAAATAGAACAAAGATGTCTGCTGAAAATATCTTCCAGGTGTACCATGTTTTTGTTCTGAATGGTAGTTCTCTGTAGGTCTGGGACTAGATAGTAAGGTACTATGGCATCAGAGGCAATAAAATAAAATAGCTGAAATAGACTATATTTCACAGACATCAAACCACTATCAATGCAGTCAGTGCAGCAATTTCCTTTGAAACTGAATTGCAGGTTAAAAACGCAATCTTGTCCTAATTATCACAATAAAACTGCAATGTAAAGAGAGCATGATATTAGTTTTTTTTTTGCCCCTCTTTTATTAGTCTTTCATTTATTTTTTTTTTCATCCATCTTCATTCCTTGACCTGTGTGGGCCTCTCATCGCAGTGGCCTCTCTTGTCGCAGAGCAACAGCTCTAGGCGCGTGAACTCCAGAGTGCCGGCTCATAATTGGACACTCCGGTCCAGCAGCTCCACAGCGTGTGGGATCTTCCTGTGCCAAGGATCGAACTGGTGCCCCTTGCACTGCAAGGCAGACTCTTTACCCACTGGACCAGCGGGGAAGCCCTGCATATTATTTTTATAATTTTATAGAGGAGTAAAATATTAGCCCTGAAATAAAAGGATTTAGCATTGATTCTTTTCTCTTTAATAAGATGACTAGATGTCCTTGTATTTTTTTTAATCGAAGTATATTTGATTTGGAGGTATATTTTAATACTTTAATAAGCACTAAGTTTATAGTAAATTGAACAAATCAACATCAACATTTTACTTAATAGTAATTTCATTGTTTCAGTTAACTTTAAAGAATGTTTACTTTGAAGAAACTAAATGTAGATATAAAATTCAGCAAGTAAAAAAAGCAGAAGCCATAAGAAATGGTTAAGGTGAGCGATGAACAGGCAGAAGTTGTTCTATGAAACTACAGCACAACTTAAAAACATAGTTTTCTCTATTTGTCTAAAATAGTAAAATCCATTTAGAATAAAGTTGGATTTGGATTTTCCTCCTTAAATCCAATCAAATAGTCAAGGTTTAAAATAATAGGATTTATGAGAAGAAATTGCAAAAATTAATAGGAAGGGAAGAGAGAAAAAAAAATGAAAGAAAAGAAGAAAAGCAAGGAGGGAGTGATGAGATAAGGAGAGAGAGGGAAGAAGGAAGAGAGTAAAGAGAGGGAAGATAAATCTTTAATTTGAGTACTGAAACACAAAGATTTCATACACTTGCCAAACTTTACATTTCATACATATTTTATTAGCATACCTCAAAAAGTTGAAAGAATTTTATAAAAGTTTAAATTGTCTAATGCTCATGAAATTTTCCAGTTTTTCTGACTTTTATATTGATATTTCAATTTGCTTAAGACTTCTCATTGGGGCTTCCCTGGTCGTCCAGTGGGTAAGGACATTGCCTTGCAGTGCGCGGGGCACCGGTTCAATCCCTGACCTGGGAGGATCCCACGTGCCGCGGAGCAGCTGGATGGATGTGTCCAACTACCGAGCTGGAGCTCTGGAACGCATGCGCCCTAAGCCGGTGCTCTGCGACAACAGAGACCACTGTGATGGGAGGCCCACACAGGCCAAAGAACAAAGATAAATAAATGAAGGACCAATAGAAGTGGCCAAAAAAAAAATTGAAGGAAAAAAAAAAAAAAGACTTCTCATTGGCTGGATATGAATTTATGATTATTATTAGACAAATTACAAAGTTTCTTTTTATTCTACCATATTATAAAGTAAAGCTTGAAGAATAAAGTTTAGATACTGTCTGCACATATTGAAATTAAATGGTTGTTAGAGATTTATTTAGCATCCTCCCTTGTGGATGCTAAGTCACTTCAATTGTGACTGATACTTTGTGATCCCATGGATTGAAGTTATCCAAGCTCCTCTGTCCATGGGATTTAAGTTTATAGTAAATTGAACAAATCAACATCAACATTTTACTTAATAGTAATTTCATTGTTTCAGTTAACTTTAAAGAATGTTTACTTTGAAGAAACTAAATGTAGATATAAAATTCAGCAAGTAAAAAGCAGAAGCCATAAGAAATGGTTAAGGTGAGCGATGAACAGGCAGAAGTTGTTCTATGAAACTACAGCACAACTTAAAAACATAGTTTTCTCTATTTGTCTAAAATAGTAAAATCCATTTAGAATAAAGTTGGATTTGGATTTTCCTCCTTAAATCCAATCAAATAGTCAAGGTTTAAAATAATAGGATTTATGAGAAGAAATTGCAAAAATTAATAGGAAGGGAAGAGAGAAAAAAAAATGAAAGAAAAGAAGAAAAGCAAGGAGGGAGTGATGAGATAAGGAGAGAGAGGGAAGAAGGAAGAGAGTAAAGAGAGGGAAGATAAATCTTTAATTTGAGTACTGAAACACAAAGATTTCATACACTTGCCAAACTTTACATTTCATACATATTTTATTAGCATACCTCAAAAAGTTGAAAGAATTTTATAAAAGTTTAAATTGTCTAATGCTCATGAAATTTTCCAGTTTTTCTGACTTTTATATTGATATTTCAATTTGCTTAAGACTTCTCATTGGGGCTTCCCTGGTCGTCCAGTGGGTAAGGACATTGCCTTGCAGTGCGCGGGGCACCGGTTCAATCCCTGACCTGGGAGGATCCCACGTGCCGCGGAGCAGCTGGACGGATGTGTCCAACTACCGAGCTGGAGCTCTGGAACGCATGCGCCCTAAGCCGGTGCTCTGCGACAACAGAGACCACTGTGATGGGAGGCCCACACAGGCCAAAGAACAAAGATAAATAAATGAAGGACCAATAGAAGTGGCCAAAAAAAAAAATTGAAGGAAAAAAAAAAAAAGACTTCTCATTGGCTGGATATGAATTTATGATTATTATTAGACAAATTACAAAGTTTCTTTTTATTCTACCATATTATAAAGTAAAGCTTGAAGAATAAAGTTTAGATACTGTCTGCACATATTGAAATTAAATGGTTGTTAGAGATTTATTTAGCATCCTCCCTTGTGGATGCTAAGTCACTTCAATTGTGACTGATACTTTGTGATCCCATGGATTGAAGTTATCCAAGCTCCTCTGTCCATGGGATTTCCTAGGCAAGCATACTGGAGGGGGCTGCCCTTTCCTCCTCCAGGGGATCTTCCCGACCCAGGAATCGAACCTGAGTCTTCTGAGTCTGGAGGATTAGCAGACAAATTCTTTACCACTGAGTCATCTGGGAATCCCAAAAGGTCAAAAAGAGTTGGACACAAGTTACTGACTAAACAACAGGGACAGATATTTAATGACATAGCAAAATAATCAAACTTTCTCTTCTTTCCAATTCACTTGTATTTTTCTTATTTCAAAAATGAAGAGGATAGCTGTATACCAAAACATAGATTTTTGTAAGATTATGTACAGTTTAATAATCTGGCAATTAGTTGGGCAGTAGTTAATTGAGCTTGGCTAAACTGAATATTCATGTCACTGCCAGGCTTAGGTTTTTATTCCTAAAATATACTTATCACTTTTTGAAGGAGATTCAATTTAGTAATAAGTATCTTTGAAATTGATACCTCTAAGTAAAATTTTAAAGATTAACTAATACATACTCACATTCATTGGACAAGTAAATAGACTCATTCTTGCTTAAGAGTCAAAAACTACCTTGATGTTTCCCAGGCAGTTTCTTTTTTTTTAATTTTATTTATTTATTTTTGGCTATTCTGGGTTTTCACTGCTGCTGCAGGCTTTCTCCAGTTGCAGGGAGTGGGGGCTGCTCACTAATTGAGGTGGGCAGGCTTCTTGTTGCAGTGACTTCTCTTGTTGTGGAACTCGGTCTCTAGGGCACACGGGGTTCAATAGTTGTGGTACATGGGTTCCACAGTTGCTGCTCCGAGGTTCTAGAGCACAGGCTCAATAGTTGTGACTCATAGGCTTAGTTGCTCTGCAGCATATGGGATCTTCCTGGAACAGGGATCGAACCAGTGTCTTCTGCATTGGCAGGTGAACTCCTCACCAGTGAGCTACCAGGGAAGCCCACCTCCCTGCCCTCAACCCCGCCTCAGGTAGTTTTTAAGTATCAGTTAACTGTTCCTCACATATATTTCTGTTCTTCACAGTATATAGTTAATTGTAGACACTCAACAGTGAAGATTTATGATAATTTCTATCTCTGAGGAAATAAAAAGACTGATCTATAGAGAAGTTAAATAAATTTGACACATGAGCAAAATTTGATTTCTTAAACTTACATTAAAACATTCCCAAAATAGGGAATCCTTCAAGGGCACTGTGGGACAGCTTGGAGGGGTGGGATGGGGGGTACTAGGAGGAGGGTAGAGAAGGGAGGGGGCCAGGAATATACATATGACTAATCTGGGATTATACACATCTGTAAACAACAAAACTCTGTAAAAGTAAAATAAAAATAATTATTTAAAAAATTTCTCAAAAAATAATTCCAATAAAATATGAGAACTTAATTAGATCTCATGTTTGGAAGAATGTTGAGGTGTGTATTTTGCTCTAGGCTAATAACAAGTCCTTCACATAGTCCAAGTGAAATAATTTGGATTGCGTAAAAAGCAACTGAAGTCAATACACAATAGTAGTTCCCATTACCCAGGACCTACTTTAATACTCTAAAATGTCTTAAAAGTTCTTGTACCATCTGAATTCCCCTAAACAAAGGAAGTTAGGATAAAGGTCTGTTTTCTTCTTGCTTCAGTGCTAACTGATATTTGCAGGATCTTTAAAAGTATCTCATAAGGTTTTTGCTCTACCTCCAAAACCATTATTTCCCTTCTAGCTACTCTTGGAATTCATGTGTATGGTGACAGGAAGGCTGGAAGGACAATTTTTGCACATATACTTCTGACCCATGCCCTTCAAAAAGACCCCAATATGACCAATGTTATAAATTTCATGTATTTATTTTATTTTTGGCTGCTCTGGGTCTTCGTTGCTGTTTGCAGGTTTTCTCTAGTGGCAGCCAGGGGGTGTTACTCTTCCTTGCAATAATTGGGCTCCTCACTGCAGTGGTTTCTCTTGATGCCAACCGTGGGCTCTGGGGTACACAGGCTCAGTAGTTGTGGGTTGTAGTGCATGCTTAGTTGCTCCACAGCATGTGGGATCTTTCCAGACCAGGTATCGAACCTGTGTCCCCAGTGAATTTAAGGATAGGCGATTTCTTGATGATTGGCCCACTGGGGAAGTCCTAAATATGACTAATTTTTGAATTTTGCAATGAATAAACTGACATGGCCTCATTAGAGAAAGACTTGAAAGATCCTTGATTTCTATCCTTCACACAAAAAATATGTCTTTGTGTCCAGATGAAAACAAAAAGTGAAAATAAAAATTAATCATGAACATTGCTCAGAAAACAAAAAACATGTAAGTTAAACACTGTCATATCTCATCTCCTTGACTCAAGCTAGGTAAGATGTTATCAGTATTTCTTTGATGAATAACTCAATTCCAAATAACAGCCTTTAAGTGCACTGCTTTGAGGAAATGTAGATGACAACAAAACAACAGCTTCTACTCTTTTAACTTTAACACTGGCAAACTGCTTTCACCAAATTTCTCAAAAAATAATTCCAATAAAATATGAGAACTTAATTAGATCTCATGTTTGGAAGAATGTTGAGGTGTGTATTTTGCTCTAGGCTAATAACAAGTCCTTCACATAGTCCAAGTGAAATAATTTGGATTGCGTAAAAAGCAACTGAAGTCAATACACAATAGTAGTTCCCATTACCCAGGACCTACTTTAATACTCTAAAATGTCTTAAAAGTTCTTGTACCATCTGAATTCCCCTAAACAAAGGAAGTTAGGATAAAGGTCTGTTTTCTTCTTGCTTCAGTGCTAACTGATATTTGCAGGATCTTTAAAAGTATCTCATAAGGTTTTTGCTCTACCTCCAAAACCATTATTTCCCTTCTAGCTACTCTTGGAATTCATGTGTATGGTGACAGGAAGGCTGGAAGGACAACTCTTGCACATATACTTCTGACCCATGCCCTTCAAAAAGACCCCAATATGACCAATGTTATAAATTTCATGTATTTATTTTATTTTTGGCTGCTCTGGGTCTTCGTTGCTGTTTGCAGGTTTTCTCTAGTGGCAGCCAGGGGGTGTTACTCTTCCTTGCAATAATTGGGCTCCTCACTGCAGTGGTTTCTCTTGATGCCCACCGTGGGCTCTGGGGTACACAGGCTCAGTAGTTGTGGGTTGTAGTGCATGCTTAGTTGCTCCACAGCATGTGGGATCTTTCCAGACCAGGTATCGAACCTGTGTCCCCAATGAATTTAAGGATAGGCGATTTCTTGATGATTGGCCCACTGGGGAAGTCCTAAATATGACTAATTTTTGAATTTTGCAATGAATAAACTGACATGGCCTCATTAGAGAAAGACTTGAAAGATCCTTGATTTCTATCCTTCACACAAAAAATATGTCTTTGTGTCCAGATGAAAACAAAAAGTGAAAATAAAAATTAATCATGAACATTGCTCAGAAAACAAAAAACATGTAAGTTAAACACTGTCATATCTCATCTCCTTGACTCAAGCTAGGTAAGATGTTATCAGTATTTCTTTGATGAATAACTCAATTCCAAATAACAGCCTTTAAGTGCACTGCTTTGAGGAAATGTAGATGACAACAAAACAACAGCTTCTACTCTTTTAACTTTAACACTGGCAAAGTGCTTTCACCAAATACTGTCATCATTTTGTCTGACTGACCAACGATTCCATATCTGCTTAAAAGACCTGTAACCATGAAATCAGCTTTCACAATAGAAGACCTCCACTTAGCAATTTGTAAATTATTTCAAAATTGACTTTGGTATATTTCTTTGCATTTTTTTGTGTCAGCTCAATAAAGCTTCCTCAGCAAGGTTATTCCAAAAATTATTTGAGCAGTCAGAAAAGAAAAACAAAATTCTGTGGATTTAGATCCTTTTTCAGTTTCATGACATAATTTCTGGCCCCACAGCCAGAATATAGTTGGATCCTTTTACTTATTAGCCTGTTGATCACTGCATGAACAGAATCAAAGAGCTGACTCAGAATGAAGTTGAATCATGCATTTTCAGCTTCATTTGAACTCTTTCTTTCTGTCACAGCCAAGATTTGATGTCTGCTTTCAGAATGGGGTGAAGATACTTTCTGGATCAGAGGGAGTTCCTGTCTATACTTATCAAGAGACACAATTATCAAAGTTTGTTGATTAGGACAAACTGGCAATTATTTATAAATCATATGAGTATGATATGTGTTTCCATGCTACATACAAAATATAATTGTATGAGTCTCTGTTCTTGAGTTAACTCTCAGAGATTCCTAGGGAAGCTGCCTTATTCCCTATTTGCAATAAAGTGTATCATTTCATTGCTAAAGTTGTATTTTTGCATATTATTGAATATAATTTTTCTTATTAGCAACTTCTGAATGTTAATCTAGTTTATTCCATGCCTCTGTTATAACTGAACAGTTTCCCCAATGACTCAGTGGTAAAAACTCTGCCTGCAATGCAAGAGATGTGGGTTCGACTCCTGGGTCAGGAAGATAGCCAGAGAAGGAAATGGCAATTCATTCCAGTATTCCTGCCTGAAAAATTCCACTGTCATATCTCATCTCCTTGACTCAAGCTAGGTAAGATGTTATCAGTATTTCTTTGATGAATAACTCAATTCCAAATAACAGCCTTTAAGTGCACTGCTTTGAGGAAATGTAGATGACAACAAAACAACAGCTTCTACTCTTTTAACTTTAACACTGGCAAAGTGCTTTCACCAAATACTGTCATCATTTTGTCTGACTGACCAACGATTCCATATCTGCTTAAAAGACCTGTAACCATGAAATCAGCTTTCACAATAGAAGACCTCCACTTAGCAATTTGTAAATTATTTCAAAATTGACTTTGGTATATTTCTTTGCATTTTTTTGTGTCAGCTCAATAAAGCTTCCTCAGCAAGGTTATTCCAAAAATTATTTGAGCAGTCAGAAAAGAAAAACAAAATTCTGTGGATTTAGATCCTTTTTCAGTTTCATGACATAATTTCTGGCCCCACAGCCAGAATATAGTTGGATCCTTTTACTTATTAGCCTGTTGATCACTGCATGAACAGAATCAAAGAGCTGACTCAGAATGAAGTTGAATCATGCATTTTCAGCTTCATTTGAACTCTTTCTTTCTGTCACAGCCAAGATCTGATGTCTGCTTTCAGAATGGGGTGAAGATACTTTCTGGATCAGAGGGAGTTCCTGTCTATACTTATCAAGAGACACAATTATCAAAGTTTGTTGATTAGGACAAACTGGCAATTATTTATAAATCATATGAGTATGATATGTGTTTCCATGCTACATACAAAATATAATTGTATGAGTCTCTGTTCTTGAGTTAACTCTCAGAGATTCCTAGGGAAGCTGCCTTATTCCCTATTTGCAATAAAGTGTATCATTTCATTGCTAAAGTTGTATTTTTGCATATTATTGAATATAATTTTTCTTATTAGCAACTTCTGAATGTTAATCTAGTTTATTCCATGCCTCTGTTATAACTGAACAGTTTCCCCAATGACTCAGTGGTAAAAACTCTGCCTGCAATGCAAGAGATGTGGGTTCGACTCCTGGGTCAGGAAGATAGCCAGAGAAGGAAATGGCAATTCATTCCAGTATTCCTGCCTGAAAAATTCCATGGACAGAGGAGCCTGGCAGGCTGCAGCCATGGGGTAGCAAAGAGTCATACATGACTGAGCATGCAAAAGAAAGAGAAAGAAGCAAAGTAATTCCAAAAATTATTTGGACAATGGAGAAAAAAAAAACTCTGTGGATTTAGATCCTTTTTCAATTTCATGTCATAAATTATTTACTTCCCCACATTTTGACTCCATTTCCTCTTTGCATGATAAGCATTGGTCGAGATAGAACTGGGTTTCATGATTCATTAGCTATGTGGCTTGTTTCCTGGGGTTTGGGTTAAATCTTACACAACAGCTGAAAACTACAACTTTTAATGAGATTTTTGTTTTCTTTAAACAATGTATTCCTCTTTGAGTTCTATCTTTTCTAAAGACTAAGTGTAACTTTCTTAAATCTATGAACTTTCTCAAGTCTTGAAATCACATTTTAGAAAGTTTATCAAATTGCTTCAGCAATTTTAAAACCTTAATCTTAAGGCATCTGAATTGTAAACATAATGTATATATTATTTCTGCTATCTCAGCATGAATAAAATAGCAAAGCTGTAGATAAAGAAGTCTCATGTTAGTATAAACAGTTTCTTCTACAAAAACTGAATAATAAAGCAATTCACAATTTTCTTTTTCTGCTAAGGCCCAGATGATAGCCAAGTGGTTTGATCAAAAATGTGATGCTTGTATGTCTGCATAGCCAAAGAGTGTTTTCAAAAAATTATTGCAATTCCTACTGTACTCTCCACAGACAGTTGAAGATTATGTCCATTTTTTCCCCTCTTTTATTGATTATTTATTTATTTATTTTCATCCATCTTTATTCTTTGGCCTGTGTGGGCCTCCCATTGCAGTGACTTCTCTCCTTGCAGAGCTCCGACTCTGAGCGCAGGCACTCCAGAGTGCTAACTCGTAATTGGACACACCAGTCCAGCAGCTCCACGGCATCTGGGAGCATGTGGGATCTTCCCCAGTCAGGGATCGAACCAGTGTCCCTTGCATTGCAAGACAGACTCTTTACCCACTGGACCCCCAGGGAAACCCTATGTCCAATTTTTTAAGTCGAATTCATCAAAACTACCTACCACTTACAGCGGTTCCCAACATTTTTGGCACCAAGGACCAGTTTTCTGAAAGACATTTTTTCCATGGAGGGTGGAGAAGGAATGCTTTCAAGATGATTCAAGCTCATTACATTTACTGTGCAATTCCCTTCTAATCTAGTGTCACTGCTGATATGACAATAAGTATCAATCTGTGGCCTGGAGGTTGGGGACCCCATCTTACTTTCATTTGAAAGAGAGACTTTATTTGTGCTTAATTTCTGAGAATCTGGCTTTGTAAAAATCATGCTTCCGTTAACCTAGCTGAAAAACCTCCACGTTTTAATGATGTGTTCATGGAGTTATTTTCATCAAAGATAGCAATATTCACTGTGCCCTATAGAGTGTCATATATTTACTGATCAAACTGTATACATGTATAAAATATGCAAACTTATTGATCTAGATGTTTTCTTCATTAGGTAGCACAAATAATCCTTGTAAATATGTCACATATTTTTAAAGTCTGTAATAGGATGAAGTAGTATGCTTGCCATTTTTATACCTGTGCTTCTAATATGTTACTCATTTGAAGCAGTAAATTGAGACTTGTTCAACATTGTGAAAACTGAACAGCATAAAAACTCTGTATATACTTTCTATAATTATTTGTTTTCATCAAAAATGTGATGCTTGTATGTCTGCATAGCCAAAGAGTGTTTTCAAAAAATTATTGCAATTCCTACTGTACTCTCCACAGACAGTTGAAGATTATGTCCATTTTTTCCCCTCTTTTATTGATTATTTATTTATTTATTTTCATCCATCTTTATTCTTTGGCCTGTGTGGGCCTCCCATTGCAGTGACTTCTCTCCTTGCAGAGCTCCGACTCTGAGCGCAGGCACTCCAGAGTGCTAACTCGTAATTGGACACACCAGTCCAGCAGCTCCATGGCATCTGGGAGCATGTGGGGTCTTCCCCAGTCAGGGATCGAACCAGTGTCCCTTGCATTGCAAGACAGACTCTTTACCCACTGGACCCCCAGGGAAACCCTATGTCCAATTTTTTAAGTCGAATTCATCAAAACTACCTACCACTTACAGCGGTTCCCAACATTTTTGGCACCAAGGACCAGTTTTCTGAAAGACATTTTTTCCATGGAGGGTGGAGAAGGAATGCTTTCAAGATGATTCAAGCTCATTACATTTACTGTGCAATTCCCTTCTAATCTAGTGTCACTGCTGATATGACAATAAGTATCAATCTGTGGCCTGGAGGTTGGGGACCCCATCTTACTTTCATTTGAAAGAGAGACTTTATTTGTGCTTAATTTCTGAGAATCTGGCTTTGTAAAAATCATGCTTCCGTTAACCTAGCTGAAAAACCTCCACGTTTTAATGATGTGTTCATGGAGTTATTTTCATCAAAGATAGCAATATTCACTGTGCCCTATAGAGTGTCATATATTTACTGATCAAACTGTATACATGTATAAAATATGCAAACTTATTGATCTAGATGTTTTCTTCATTAGGTAGCACAAATAATCCTTGTAAATATGTCACATATTTTTAAAGTCTGTAATAGGATGAAGTAGTATGCTTGCCATTTTTATACCTGTGCTTCTAATATGTTACTCATTTGAAGCAGTAAATTGAGACTTGTTCAACATTGTGAAAACTGAACAGCATAAAAACTCTGTATATACTTTCTATAATTATTTGTTTTCATCAACTGAATCTTGTATTAGTCCTCAAAAGGAAGAAAAAAGCTTTTCTTTGTCATAAGCATAACTTTATAGGTGATCAGTGAGAGAATGTTATGAACTGAAATGGGAAAAAAATATTCTGTTATTTCTGTTCTTTCATTCTAAATCATGTGGGTATATAAATCAAAAAAAAAATCCTGAGAGTAAAATTGATGGAAAATTAAACCATAAATGGCTACTATGCTGAATTAAATATTTTATGCAATTAAAAGCAAGAGTTGACTTAAAACTAAAAAATGGCTCTATTTCCAAAAAAAGGTAAGGAAAGATCTTGGGCGCTCTATTCAGTTAGATACTTGGATTAGGTACACCATCTAGTGGTCAGATTTCAAACTCCCACTATAAATATCCAAAGACCACTCTTAATGGTGTTTCACTTTGAATATACTTTTCAACATTTGAGAAGTTCTGATTTTTTTTTAATGAGAATATCTGAAATGCATTTGAATCCTGTAGCCAGGATTTCCTTTAAAACGGAAAAATATAAATCAACAATTACATCATTGATTTACATAAGTAAAACACAATTTTTTGTTTTATTTCTTATTAAATAAAACAAGAATATTATTTTGTTTCATTCCCTATTTTACCATTTTAATGTTCATTGTAGAAAAAAATAGAAAGATGTGAAAGAACATGACATGGAAAAATTGCATACTAAAGTGGAATAGTGTATAACTCAGTCAATGCTATTCAAGGTTTATAAATGAAAACATGAATGGAGTTTGATATGCTTCCGTTAACCTAGCTGAAAAACCTCCACGTTTTAATGATGTGTTCATGGAGTTATTTTCATCAAAGATAGCAATATTCACTGTGCCCTATAGAGTGTCATATATTTACTGATCAAACTGTATACATGTATAAAATATGCAAACTTATTGATCTAGATGTTTTCTTCATTAGGTAGCACAAATAATCCTTGTAAATATGTCACATATTTTTAAAGTCTGTAATAGGATGAAGTAGTATGCTTGCCATTTTTATACCTGTGCTTCTAATATGTTACTCATTTGAAGCAGTAAATTGAGACTTGTTCAACATTGTGAAAACTGAACAGCATAAAAACTCTGTATATACTTTCTATAATTATTTGTTTTCATCAACTGAATCTTGTATTAGTCCTCAAAAGGAAGAAAAAAGCTTTTCTTTGTCATAAGCATAACTTTATAGGTGATCAGTGAGAGAATGTTATGAACTGAAATGGGAAAAAAATATTCTGTTATTTCTGTTCTTTCATTCTAAATCATGTGGGTATATAAATCAAAAAAAATCCTGAGAGTAAAATTGATGGAAAATTAAACCATAAATGGCTACTATGCTGAATTAAATATTTTATGCAATTAAAAGCAAGAGTTGACTTAAAACTAAAAAATGGCTCTATTTCCAAAAAAAAGGTAAGGAAAGATCTTGGGCGCTCTATTCAGTTAGATACTTGGATTAGGTACACCATCTAGTGGTCAGATTTCAAACTCCCACTATAAATATCCAAAGACCACTCTTAATGGTGTTTCACTTTGAATATACTTTTCAACATTTGAGAAGTTCTGATTTTTTTTTAATGAGAATATCTGAAATGCATTTGAATCCTGTAGCCAGGATTTCCTTTAAAACGGAAAAATATAAATCAACAATTACATCATTGATTTACATAAGTAAAACACAATTTTTTGTTTTATTTCTTATTAAATAAAACAAGAATATTATTTTGTTTCATTCCCTATTTTACCATTTTAATGTTCATTGTAGAAAAAAATAGAAAGATGTGAAAGAACATGACATGGAAAAATTGCATACTAAAGTGGAATAGTGTATAACTCAGTCAATGCTATTCAAGGTTTATAAATGAAAACATGAATGGAGTTTGATATTAAAAGCACTGTTTCATCAGATATCAGAAACATAACTGTGTTTCACAACGAATAAGCTGACTGAAAAAGAATTTTTATTCTCTGGATAATAATAATAGATAATTCTACCTAAACTATATACTTTCTTTCTTGCAAGTCATGGACTAGCCCTTTGTGAAATTGTGGATATTTTCATTAGAATTGAAACAGTTCTGTGAGACGATATAAAGCAGAGATTGAATCCTAAACTTTCAGTAACATTTTAAATTAGCAGATAAGTTGAATTTCTAGAATTCCAGAAGTAAATGTTCACATGAGTTCTAAAAGACATTTTCATTAAGAAGTTCCAATTATTTATTCTAATATGAAATAATAAAAGAAAATCAACTCTTTCTTAATGACTAAAACTTTGTTACACTTTTTTCTTAGCATGTTCCAAAAAGAAATGGCCTAGTGATTCAGATTCTACCTAACTTGAATGCTAGACATATCTAATCCATTTCTTCTCATATTGTCGTCAGAATCCAATTCATTAAATATAGCCTACAAGGACTTACTGCTCCAACAAATGAGACCAATCGGAAAAATTAAGAAATAAAACCAGGATTCCTGTACCTCTGAAGCCACTGATAGGCTACAGTTGCTTTTGGAATTAGCAAACAGGATCAAAGACACCTGGTTCTGAGAAAGATAAGAGAATGGATACACACACACACACACACACACACACACACAAATGCATGCGTACGTGCACAAACATATATAAACTTACCCTGGGGCTTCCTTTGTGGTCCAGTTGGTAAAGAGTCCGCCTTGCAGTGCAAGGGCCACCGGTTCGATCCCTGGTACGGGAAGATCCCACGTGCCGCAGAATGGCTGGGCCGGTGTGTCCAATTACGAGCCAGTGCTCTGGAACGCATATGCTCTGCAGCAAGGGAGGCCGCTGCAATGGGAGGCCCACAGGGGCCAAAGAATAAAGACGGATGAAAATAAATACAAAAGAAGTGGCATGATGGGTGAAAAAAGGAAAAAAAGCCTTACCCTTAAGTACTCCCTCCCTGATAATAACCTGTCCTCACTTACCCTCATCTTATGTGTTGTTGCTATTTTAGACCACAAGTGATATTTAACTACGCTAGTTTAAACCAAAACAAGTAAACAACAACACATAAGATGTGAAAGATTCACTATCCCAAAGGCCATACTAAAGTACATCTTGCTAGTGACTATCTAAATGTGTTAGTGGGCTTCCCTGGTGGCTCAGTGGTAAAGAACCGCCTGCCAATGCAGGAAACACAAGAGACTCAGGTTCAGTGCCTGAGTCTAGAAGATCCCTAGAGAAAGAAATGGCAACCAACTCCAATATTCTTGCCTGAGAAATCCCCATGGACAGAGTAGCCTGGCAGGCTATCCATGAGAGCAAAAAGTAGACACATTGGCAACAGCAACTATAGCCAAAAAATCAACTCTTTCTTAATGACTAAAACTTTGTTACACTTTTTTCTTAGCATGTTCCAAAAAGAAATGGCCTAGTGATTCAGATTCTACCTAACTTGAATGCTAGACATATCTAATCCATTTCTTCTCATATTGTCGTCAGAATCCAATTCATTAAATATAGCCTACAAGGACTTACTGCTCCAACAAATGAGACCAATTGGAAAAATTAAGAAATAAAACCAGGATTCCTGTACCTCTGAAGCCACTGATAGGCTACAGTTGCTTTTGGAATTAGCAAACAGGATCAAAGACACCTGGTTCTGAGAAAGATAAGAGAATGGATACACACACACGCACACACACACACACACACACACAAATGCATGCGTACGTGCACAAACATATATAAACTTACCCTGGGGCTTCCTTTGTGGTCCAGTTGGTAAAGAGTCCGCCTTGCAGTGCAAGGGCCACCGGTTCGATCCCTGGTACGGGAAGATCCCACGTGCCGCAGAATGGCTGGGCTGGTGTGTCCAATTACGAGCCAGTGCTCTGGAACGCATATGCTCTGCAGCAAGGGAGGCCGCTGCAATGGGAGGCCCACAGGGGCCAAAGAATAAAGACGGATGAAAATAAATACAAAAGAAGTGGCATGATGGGTGAAAAAAGGAAAAAAAGCCTTACCCTTAAGTACTCCCTCCCTGATAATAACCTGTCCTCACTTACCCTCATCTTATGTGTTGTTGCTATTTTAGACCACAAGTGATATTTAACTATGCTAGTTTAAACCAAAACAAGTAAACAACAACACATAAGATGTGAAAGATTCACTATCCCAAAGGCCATACTAAAGTACATCTTGCTAGTGACTATCTAAATGTGTTAGTGGGCTTCCCTGGTGGCTCAGTGGTAAAGAACCGCCTGCCAATGCAGGAAACACAAGAGACTCAGGTTCAGTGCCTGAGTCTAGAAGATCCCCTAGAGAAAGAAATGGCAACCAACTCCAATATTCTTGCCTGAGAAATCCCCATGGACAGAGTAGCCTGGCAGGCTATAGCACATGAGATTGCAAAAGAGTCAGACACGACTTAGTGACTAAACAGCAACAAAAAAATTATAGCCTTAATATTCCAAAGTAAAATTGTCTGCTCCCAGTAATTTTACAGGACTGAAAATGCTTACTAAAGAATGGGTGATCAAGTCAATAAAGAACCACAATCAACAAAGCCAAAACTACACTTAGGCTAAGGGGAACGACACTATTGTGCAGAAAACTATAAACCATACTATTTAGTTCAATATAAAACAAAATGATAGTTGTCACAAAGAAATAACTTGTATATACAGTCAGAAAGATGTTCAGCAAAGTGTTGACGTGAGCCATTGCCTGGGTAACCAGACAGTCGGGTTTTCCCAAAACGGTGCTAAATTTCCTCAGTTTATGATGTGACTGACCTTCTGTCCTCGCTCTCTGAGTTCTTACTGTTTGTTTGTTTTCTTGTTTTCATGAATAGGGAGGTATGATAGCATGATGTTCTCATTAGTAATGAAGTAAATATTAAACAACTTTAAATTTTCATATTTCCATCAAATTTTCAGAAAGAAAATACAAATGTGTGGCTAGTAAGTGTAATGGAGCAGGGCACCTTGGGACCTTCCTGGGAAAGCCCTTCCCCCACATCCTTTGCTTTGACTCCTCTCTGAAGTACTTAGATTTGAGACACATTTCCTGAGTTGTTCAGCAGATGTGATCCCCCACCCCCCGCCAAATGGAGGAGGCTACTTGATGACGGTGAGCACATTGTCCCAGGCCTCCTAGAATCTACCAGCCTTCTTGCCAAGGCGCTTCAGTCGTGTCTGATTCTTTGTGACCCTATGGACTGCAGGCAGCCAGACTCTTCGATCCATGGAATTCTCCAGGCAAGAATACTCGAGTGGCCTGCCATGCCCTCCTCCAGGAAATCTTCCGAACCCAGGAATCAAATCCAAGTCCCTATGTCTCCTGTATTGGTAGGCATGTTCTTTACCACTAGCGCGCCCTGGGAAGCCCTAAGGGTTGATCATGTTAACCTTGTGACCCTTAACCTCTGTGACCCCTGTTAACTCACCATCATCCAATCAGAGAACTGGCTTCACCTGGCTTTTTAAAGTGCTTTTCAGAACCTCCAGGCAGTTCAGGTTTTTGGGGCAGGAGCCAGCCTTCTATCGTCCTGTCAGTGCACCTCAAAATAAATTTAACTTGAAATTAGGACAAAATTTGACAGCTGGAATGCCTTATTTATAATTTCCCCTAGAAAAGAGACTTTTTAAAGTTTACCTGTAATTTGAATACGTCTTATAAAGCATCCAACAAAGTTTGTGCTATTATGCAATTGCACAATAACTTGGAAGATTTCAGTGCAAAGAACTGTTTTTTTTAGCTTGTTTTGATTTAATTTGTTTTGTTTTGCCAGAATTGAGGCTTTCCCACAGTTAATGAAACTATGAAATCTTAAAGTGGAATTACCGTTTTTAAAAAGCTCTCCTGTTCAATCTAAGCAAGCTCAGCCTGGATTTGACAACATTTTGAAGGTAGGAAAGCTGCTTGTGAATTAACACTAAGAATTGCGTACCCTAGAGACTCAGGAATCAGGAAATACTTGATAAACAGATCAGGGACCTGTTCGTAGCTTTAATGTGTTTGTTTCTAGGAGTTTCTTCCTCTTTCCACTCTTAAAATATGATTTTAGTATCCTGGGCTTAAACTGATGCCCATACATTATATCTCTGTCTCTTGTATGAAATCTATGTGCCTGTTTATATACAGACCCTCTGATACGGTGTTTTAACCCCCTTATTTTTAATATTTCTGTTAAACACTAGATGGCGATGTAATGCAAATTATTAATATGGGCCAGCCCAAAATGAAGGGACTACTTTTACTTGATGAATCATTTCTTTTTTTTTTTTTTCTTTTTTTTTTAAAGATTTATTTATTTATTTATTTTGGGCGGGGGTCGGGTTGGGGAGGAAGGGGAGCGGGCGGGCCACTTCCAGTGGTCTTTCATTTCTCTGTTTTCATCCGTCTTTGTGCTTTGGTTCCTGTGGGCCTCCCAACGCGGTGGCGTCTGTTGTCGCAGAGCGCCAGCTCTGGGCGCATGCGCTCCAGAGCTCTGGCTCGGTGATTGGACACATCAGTCCAGCCGCTCCGCGGCACGTGGGATCTTCCCAGGCCAGGGCACAAACCGGCGCCCCTTGCACTGCAAGGCGGTGTCATTATCCACTGGACCACCAGGGGAAGCCCGAATCATTTCTTTAACTTTTATTTTCTTACAGCGTTTTCTTTAAATCTATGTGTTGGATTAATAAGTGAGACCCTGTTAACCGTTTTTATCATCCCCTACCAAGTCCTTTACATTGCTATGTTAAAATATAGACAAAGTTCTTCTGTGTACATAAAATTATTTTATAGCTACTTGATGACAACAGGAATATTTGTAATTATTAATTTCAATATCATATGTAACCCAAAGAATAGTAGAAATGTGTACTAGAGTTACTGTTGTCTTGAAAAAGAAAGTGCATTTTTCGTTACCATATAAAGTCTGTTTTTCAAAATAGTTAAAAGGGAATAAGAATATCCTTTCCCATCTATGGCCATACTACCCTGAATGCACCAAATCTCATCTGATCTTGGAAGCTAACCAACTAAATATGATCTCATCTCTGCTAATTCCAAAGGCCTTTTCCATGGTACAAATGCTTTGAGAATTGTGGGTTTGGATCTCAGGGAGAATAGTGAGCCAGGCTGTAGCCAACTGAGAAGAAGGCTTCCATAGCAAGTGAGCTCTTTAGCCCATAAATCCTGCCCCATGCAACGAGGTTTGAACAACATAGTTGGTTTACCCGCACCGTCTTAAAAATATATTTATGTTATTTACTTTTCTCTTCAAAATACTCCCTGAAAGTTCATTTTAACTTTATTTCACTGGTTTAAGAGCATTCAGAGTAATCAAGAGGATTCATTCAGGGTAAATTACCCATAGTTCCACACATTTCAATGATCTTTCACAAAAATCAAGCTGGTAAATATAACTAGGGCTTCCCTGGTGGCTTAGACAGTAAAGAATGTGCCAGCAATGCGAAAGACCCAGGTTCTGTCTCTGGGTCGGGAAGTTTCCCTGAAGAAGAGAATGGCTACCCACTCCAGTATTCTTGCCTAGAGAATTCCATAGACAGAGGACCCTAATGAGCTACAGTCCATGGAGTTACAAAGAGTCAGACACAACTAAGTTACTGAATAACAATGACAACAAATATACTGATTTTAGACAATGAAAGTTGATAAAGCATAATCAGTAATAGAGACTCACATCTGGAAATATAAATTACACATTCATATTTATTGTGGATCCTTTATATCCTTACAATTCTGTAGGATTTTTTGACTTTAGATTATCTTATCCACTATGGCAAGAACATTTCGTCAATAGAATCCACAATGTACACATAAGGTTTTCAAACATTTACATAAATTAAATTTTATTTTTGCAAATGACTTTAAGTTGTTTGCAACAGTACCAATGTACTATAAAGTTTATCACATTACATACTATCTGGATGATTTGTCAGAATTATTGGTCTTTTCGGATAACTTTGTTTCACTCAAATTAAAACATACTGGAAAAAAGACTTGGGGCACATTTCTTATTCTTAAGATTAAAGGATTCTATTTGGCCCCTCTGTAAAAACTGAAATAATAATACTTAAATTATGGAATTGTGAGGGGTTAATGAATTAGTACACAGGTTAGTTCTTAAAATTTGGAATCTCCTTGCCCTATGTTTTTCTTCCATTATCCCCACAGTAATTTTACTTAATCCTATTATAGGTTTCAAAGCAATGTTTTATTTTCTGTGTCCTCAGAATAGACTCTTTTAGGGAAGAGACTCTAGCTATTTATATTTCTATCCACTGCACATGGCACAGAGTAGATATTAAATATGCTGATGGGAAAAAGGTAAAAATGCTTCTTTAAACTTAAAGGCCCTTTTTGTTATTTACTTTTCTTCAAAATACTCCTGAAAGTTCATTTTAACTTTATTTCACTGGTTTAAGAGCATTCAGAGTAATCAAGAGGATTCATTCAGGGTAAATTACCCATAGTTCCACACATTTCAATGATCTTTCACAAAAATCAAGCTGGTAAATATAACTAGGGCTTCCCTGGTGGCTTAGACAGTAAAGAATGTGCCAGCAATGCGAAAGACCCAGGTTCTGTCTCTGGGTCGGGAAGTTTCCCTGAAGAAGAGAATGGCTACCCACTCCAGTATTCTTGCCTAGAGAATTCCATAGACAGAGGACCCTGATGAGCTACAGTCCATGGAGTTACAAAGAGTCAGACACAACTAAGTTACTGAATAACAATGACAACAAATATACTGATTTTAGACAATGAAAGTTGATAAAGCATAATCAGTAATAGAGACTCACATCTGGAAATATAAATTACACATTCATATTTATTGTGGATCCTTTATATCCTTACAATTCTGTAGGATTTTTTGACTTTAGATTATCTTATCCACTATGGCAAGAACATTTCGTCAATAGAATCCACAATGTACACATAAGGTTTTCAAACATTTACATAAATTAAATTTTATTTTTGCAAATGACTTTAAGTTGTTTGCAACAGTACCAATGTACTATAAAGTTTATCACATTACATACTATCTGGATGATTTGTCAGAATTATTGGTCTTTTCGGATAACTTTGTTTCACTCAAATTAAAACATACTGGAAAAAAGACTTGGGGCACATTTCTTATTCTTAAGATTAAAGGATTCTATTTGGACCCTCTGTAAAAACTGAAATAATAATACTTAAATTATGGAATTGTGAGGGGTTAATGAATTAGTACACAGGTTAGTTCTTAAAAATTTGGAATCTCCTTGCCCTATGTTTTTCTTCCATTATCCCCACAGTAATTTTACTTAATCCTATTATAGGTTTCAAAGCAATGTTTTATTTTCTGTGTCCTCAGAATAGACTCTTTTAGGGAAGAGACTCTAGCTATTTATATTTCTATCCACTGCACATGGCACAGAGTAGATATTAAATATGCTGATGGAAAAAAGGTATATGATCCATACACATAACTTCCACTTTGTGCTGAAAATAAAATGTTAATATAGCTTCAATTTACACAGCAATATAACATTACATGATTTACATTATTACTCTGGTAATTCATTTACTACACAAAAGACAATCTATATTATTGTATGCTTACATTTCTGTTATCCTTTTAGGCTTAACTGACACTTATCCTGAAAGAAGAGCAAAACTCAAAATATTTTTAAAATCAAGTTCATATTAAGTTGTTTGGAAATAGTTTTATTTATTTTGGAACTTATCTGTACATATATTGGAAAACTGAGGTATCTTTGGACATCTTCCAGTCACTTTTCCTGGTCACTCAGATGAGATTTATTGTATACAGCTACCTATTTTATACGTAATATAAAATGGTTCCACTTAGAGTATAGAAAGCCACAATACCATGTTGCACCCACATTTTTTTTTAACATTTCAGAGTTGTATTGTACTACACTAAAGGAACAGCAGGAAGGTTATACAAAGTTCTCTCACTCAATTTAGAAAATCTAAAGTACACACAAATTCTTAAGAATGCCTTTACCATCAAATTAGAACAGTAGGAATAACAACCAGTTTCTTAACAAGCAACGCCTTACAGATAAAAGCATATTTAAAATAGCTTTAAATACATTATTCTCAAATAATTCAGTATATATATTTATATCATGTTCACTATGCATAAGAATTAAAGCAAGTATGTTACTCTGATGGAAAAATGGGAAAAGTTTTATTCATGCAACATATAGGGATAATATTCAAGTTGAAGAGAATAAAAACGTCACTCTTTTTGTTGTTGTTGTTACCGTGTCTGAGACAGGGTGGGACCTGGGACCCTTTTTTGCAGTGCTTGCAACACAGGGACAAAAGTCTTGCAACAAATGTCTTGCAACAACCTGGACAAATGTCTCCTTGAGCAACCAAATACAAGAACTGATAAGAGACTAAAGATAACTGCATGCATGTGCAATTAGAGCAAGTTATGAGCAAGATACAACAGGGCTAAAGCCCCACTGCCACTTTGGAAGTGTTTGGAGCAAAAGAAGGATCTGTACACGCCCCCTGCACATAGCACCACTGTGTGGTGGGCTGACCACCTACACCACCTCTCCAGACCAGTCCACCCATCCACCTCCACCCAATTTAAGGAACCATCTTGCCACCCCTCGGAGCGTAAGGAAGGGCACCTGTTACTTGTTCTCACCCCTCGTGTTGCAGCACAAGTAGAGCCTGGCCTGAATTCCTCATCTGGCCTCTTCCCAATTTCTATTGATTAAAGAGTCCAAGAACTCAGACCAGATCAGCCTATCTAATCATTTGTATGATAGAGGAAGAAACTCATGATGTTTCCCACACATCGGACACATATGTTCAGTTCATCAGAAGATTTCTATAACTGGTATACAGTTAAATGGCATCTCAATAAAATCAAAATGAGCCCTACAAATTCCAATAAGCAAAACCTTGTGATGGATTAAGAGTTGATGACTGAACTGATGGAATAATTCAGACAATTATAGCTGTTCTGGAAGATGTGCAAGTCCAAATCTGTCAAACTAGAGGTAATCATTTTATATTAATTTATAAGTAACTCCATTTAAATTCTTTATCACAGTATAATATATGAAACTCTTTGTAACCCCACAAACTATAGCCCACCAGGCTCCTCTGTCTATAAGACTCTCCAGGCAAGAATATCCACAAACTCCAGTTTTAACCATTTTTTACAGTTTTCTTAAACTGCTTCTCAGCATATATATTTATATCATGTTCACTATGCATAAGAATTAAAGCAAGTATGTTACTCTGATGGAAAAATGGGAAAAGTTTTATTCATGCAACATATAGGGATAATATTCAAGTTGAAGAGAATAAAAACGTCACTCTTTTTGTTGTTGTTGTTACCGTGTCTGAGACAGGGTGGGACCTGGGACCCTTTTTTGCAGTGCTTGCAACACAGGGACAAAAGTCTTGCAACAAATGTCTTGCAACAACCTGGACAAATGTCTCCTTGAGCAACCAAATACAAGAACTGATAAGAGACTAAAGATAACTGCATGCATGTGCAATTAGAGCAAGTTATGAGCAAGATACAACAGGGCTAAAGCCCCACTGCCACTTTGGAAGTGTTTGGAGCAAAAGAAGGATCTGTACACGCCCCCTGCACATAGCACCACTGTGTGGTGGGCTGACCACCTACACCACCTCTCCAGACCAGTCCACCCATCCACCTCCACCCAATTTAAGGAACCATCTTGCCACCCCTCGGAGCGTAAGGAAGGGCACCTGTTACTTGTTCTCACCCCTCGTGTTGCAGCACAAGTAGAGCCTGGCCTGAATTCCTCATCTGGCCTCTTCCCAATTTCTATTGATTAAAGAGTCCAAGAACTCAGACCAGATCAGCCTATCTAATCATTTGTATGATAGAGGAAGAAACTCATGATGTTTCCCACACATCGGACACATATGTTCAGTTCATCAGAAGATTTCTATAGCTGGTATACAGTTAAATGGCATCTCAATAAAATCAAAATGAGCCCTACAAATTCCAATAAGCAAAACCTTGTGATGGATTAAGAGTTGATGACTGAACTGATGGAATAATTCAGACAATTATAGCTGTTCTGGAAGATGTGCAAGTCCAAATCTGTCAAACTAGAGGTAATCATTTTATATTAATTTATAAGTAACTCCATTTAAATTCTTTATCACAGTATAATATATGAAACTCTTTGTAACCCCACAAACTATAGCCCACCAGGCTCCTCTGTCTATAAGACTCTCCAGGCAAGAATATCCACAAACTCCAGTTTTAACCATTTTTTACAGTTTTCTTAAACTGCTTCTGGCAAATAACTTCACTGGGATATGTAAGAAAGTTTAAGTTACTTCTTCAAGGGTACCAACTGTTACCCACAGTGTAACAGCTGGGTAACATTTGATGTTGGTAAGAAGACATGACACACATGTTTAATCGCATTATATGAGTATGTATTTATTAGGCATCTATTATGTGCCACTCACAATTTTATGTGTCTTTGTAAAGACTAGGTTTAACCACAGGTCAACCATATAAATCTGAATCGGTCCTTTTGTTCTGTCCACTATGAAACTCCCACTGGTGGAATTTGCTGGCTGAAAGGTTGCTTGAAGCTATGTACTTTGAAGCTATGTACTAAGTTCTAACATTCCTGAATCTTGAAATCTAAGCCTTTCTATTAAATAATGATTGTACAGTATCCCTAATTCCCATGTGTTGGTACTGATCTTCAGACTCCTACCTGTGATTACCAAAAGTCAGTTAATTCATGGTCACTGAAATTAAACATGTTGAAAGAATTTTACTAGCCATGATTTATGGACACTGATAGCACATTAGAATAACTGATCAAAAACTATCTTTATTTCAATTTTTTTCCCCCAATCCAGGTAAGGACTGTGAAAAATCCACTAGGTAAATAAATAAGATCAGTCTGGTCAATCAGAGTCTCTCTCTTTCTCCAAGAGATAAAAAGCATGATACATGGCCTAGAGACAATCTGGACATTTCTAAAATTTTTATTTTGAAAAAAATTATTGCAAGTTATGTATAGATGTAAAAACAACATTCACAAGAAGAAATGACATTTGTATCTCATATATAAATTGAACAAAAACTCATGAGACAGGTACTATCCTTTGTTTTATAGGACACTCTCAAGTCACAAAGAACCTTTATTTACAGAAAAATCTCTATATTGATTTCTTTCTGAAATATTTATGCCTCCAAAGCTGCCATAAGCTTGCTACGCAAAAATAGTGGAGAAACTAACCATAAGAAAAGTAAATTCCATTATCCTTTATTTTGAAGTTTCATACAATCATGTATAAGCATCAACCTTCATCGTAATATAAAGTACCTTAATAGTGCAGCTTTTATTCTGATGGAATTTCTCCTGAATAATAAATCCCTGACTATAGTAGGCATATATCCTTAAATTAGAAGACGAAGCAGACTACTCAAGCACAAAGAAAAGTTTACTTCTGGTCTTTAAAAACTGAATTCAATTTGATGCACTTGTACTAAGTTAAAAATAAGATAAAATAATTAAATTTTTATAAGAGGTCAGCTTATTCTTTTTTTTTTTTTTTAAGATTTATTTATTTATTTTGGGCAGGGGTCGGGTTGGGGAGGGAGGGGAGCGGGCGGGCCACTTCTGTTGGTCTTTCTATATTTTCGTCCGTCTTTGTTCTTTGGTTCCTGTGAGCCTCCCATCGCGGTGGCGTCTGTCGTCGCAGAGCACCGGCTCTGGGCGCATGCGCTCCAGAGCTCCGGCTCGGTAATTGGACACATCAGTCCAGCCGCTCCGCGGCACGTGGGATCTTCCCAGGCCAGGGATTGAACCGGCGCCGCTTGCACTGCAAGGCGGTGTCCTTACCCACTGGACCACCAGGGGAAGCCCAGCTTATTCTTAATTAAATAAAATTTATTCTTTATTTTAGTCTGTGGTCACAATAATGATATTTTCTGAATACCTTATTTGGAATTAAATCTCATATCAGTAATTAACGTATATATTTAATAAATAGTTATTTAATATTTGAGGGACTTCCCTGGTAGTCCAGTAGCTAAGCATCTGCCTTCCAATGCAGGGGACTGAGGCTAAGTCCTTGGTGGAGAAATTAAGATCACACATGTCTCAGGGTAACTAAGCCCACACCACAACTAAGGATACCCCAAGCCACAACAAAGATACCTTGTGCCACAGTTAAAAGGCAGCCAAACGAATTTTTTAAAATATAGTTTAATTACATGTTTAGGAATTATATAAAATATTGTTTAGTTGCTAAGTTGTGTCTAACTGTTTTGCAACTCCATGGAATACATGGGTTGCCATTTCCTTCTCCTGGAAAATAATATATTTTAAATATTTAATTTTCATACTGAAAATAACTGCCTTAAGTATGATGATGCAGTTTTTATATTCTCAGTTCTCTTTGCTGTAGTCATTTTGTTTTACATTTTTAACTAAATCCTGTCTGAAATCAGAATGTTGGTATGCTGTATTTTAAGCACTAAAAGAAATCACTTTGTCTGCATTTTTGTTTTCTTGTCAAATTATACTTAATATTCATAGAAATATTTAAACACCTTATTCCATGTTGCAGGGTGTACCCTCTAAGGCAGGGGTTTCCGGCCCCCAGGCTGCAGTCTGGCAGTGGTTCTCAGCCCATTAGGAGTGAAACAGCACAGCAGGAGGTAAGCAGCAGGGGCTAGGCTGAGCCAAGCTTCACCTTCCACTCCCCAACACTCTCATTACTGCCTGAACCTTCCCTTCCTCCCTATGCCACCCCTTCTCTTCCTTCCCCTCCGCCCGCCAGACCCCTTCCTTGGAAAAATTGTTGTTTTCCATAAAACCAGCAGGCCCCTCTGTAAAATCTTTAAAATAAAGAATTAAAAAAAAAAAAAAAAAAAACAGCAGGCCCCTAGTGCTAAAAGTTTGGGGAATACTGCTCTAAGGCTATAGATAGTCCACTGAGTTTCCTTCCCATTTAGAAAAAGCTGGTCGTTAAATTTTGCTATCAATATATTGCTGAGACATATACAATATATAGTAGCAAGAGAAAGAAGTAGCCAGGGAGATTCTGATTGTTCAGATCATTATCTTTAGAAAGGCGATAACTTCCGCTCATTAACCTATGAAATTTCTCAACCTATAAAAACTAACCACCACAGGGGTGGGATGAGGGGGTATGTACATATGACTAATCTGGGATCATACATATCTGTAAACAACAAAACTCTGTAAAAGTAAAAAGTGAAATAAAAATTAAAAAAACCTAACTACCCTATATTTTGGGCCAACTTGCTTCCTGAGATGGCCCACACTCTGGAGAGTATATTTCTCCCATGGCCAGTCTCACTTTCCAAGAGGACCCCGTGCCCTGTGGCTGCTTTTGAATTTTGAGATAGACCACATTCTGGTTATGAAATGTATATCTCCCTAAACAAATCCATTTCTTACTACCAAAAAAATTATATTAAAAATAAAAAGGTAATAACTACATAATTTTTTCTGAAAATTATAAGGAAGTTTAGTTAGGGATTTTGTAAAATAGTTTTACGTTATCCAGGGCTGAGGTTTGGTTTTACCACTTTCATAAGTTAAGTAATTTTAGCTAATTACTGTTTCATGTTTCATGGATCCTGCTTCAGATATAATTATTACTCAAGGCACAGAATAGAACATGAACATCAAGATGTGAACATGAGTTTCTCTTCACCCAAGTTTCATGAGGATGAAACAGAGGGCCCCAGACAGAAGTTAAAATGGACACTAATTCAATGCTAGAAAAAGTAAAAAAAAAAAAAAAAAGTATGCCCCCTAGAAAAAGGAAAAAAAGAAAATAGAAGGACAGAAAGTTTGCATTTGTGTAGATGCAAGGAGATTTCTCTTAGAGCAGAGTCTGAAGAATATTTCTGATTCCCAGGCCTATGGTCTTTTCCTAGCAATTTGGTGCCTCCCCATAGACATGACTGATTTCTGTTCTTTGTTCACTCCATTAGTATCCAGAAATAAATTAGAGTTTCAGGGAGCAGGAAGATAAATCTTCACTGAATCATGATACTGAGTATTGTATCAATTCTAAATATTCTAAATGATGCACAGTAACATACATAGTCAGATTTGAAGCATAGAGTAAATTTGAGGATCTCAAATTTGTATCAAGCACATATTTCCCAGAATGTATTTTAGGAAACTTAGTACATCACAAAGACCTATTGTTCAGACACTAAGTCATGTCCAATTCTTTGCGACCCCATGGACTACAGCTCTCCAGGCTTCCCTGTCCTTCGCTATCTCCTGGAGTTTGCTCAGACTCATGTCTATTGAGTCCGTGATGCTATCTAACCATGTCATCTTCTGCACCTCCTTCTCCTTTTTCCTTTAATCTTTCCCACCATCAGGGTCTTTTCCAATGAGTCAGCTCAGCTGGCCAAAATGCTGGAACTTCAGTTTTATCATCAGTCCTTCCAATGAGTATTCAGGGTTGATTTCCTTTAAGATTGAATGGTTTGATCTCTATGCAGTCCCAAGGACTCTTGAGAGTCTTCTCAGGAAGACTATGGCTTCATGGCATCTTAATTGCATCACATCCATGCTAATCATTGAATGAGGAGCAAAGTTGAAGGACAGAAATTCTACTCACAAACTTAACCATATGTTTTGTTATATAAATAAATTTGCATGCAATATTTGTTGACAGAGATTAGATCATAATGTAGAATTACAGAGATCTAGTCTGCTTTTCCTTTGTAACCTCAGTAATTTCTTATATCCACAGGCTTTTCACAATCCAAAACAGATTTTAAAATAGTAATACTCCAAATACCACAAAGCAAACAGTGTAATGTTATTGAGCATCTCTAATGAGAAAACACTCAGATGTCTTAATGATTTATTTTCATAGCAAATATATGAATACTACCTTGGAACCAGCTGTCTTGTTGGTAGGGAGACCCAGTGGGAGATTGTTTTGAGAAACTAAATATTAATATTTGGCATATGTTGCTATCAAAGTTACGATTGACTGGTAACATCCACTTTTATTTGGAGAATATTTCCTAATATTTGAACTTCTAGATCTTTACACCTCTAAAAGCATTGCCATTTGTTTAAATTTCTACCTCGGTTATTTTTGTTATATGGAGTTCTATACATGTAGAAGAAATTGCTCAAAGCAGTTTTACTGTGCTGCTAATAAATTTGCACATACAACTGACCATCTAAAGACATGAATTTTTGTCATAATGCAGATTTTATGACATGACCTATGATTTTATGTTTGTTTTTCTGTATACTTTGAGATAACTGCTATTGCATCTAGTAAATCCTAGATAATTGCCTCAAAATGACTGCCACAACAAAGTTTGTATTCTGAATGCATGGACAGAAAGCTGGATATTTGTAATACAACACTCGATTTCCATATAGAATATGCTTCTTCATAAATTTTATTACCTCATCACAATGAAATATACTTTTGACAGTTAAATTAAAAACAAACACACTTAAGGGTATTTCTATGTGTGGTTTTCTTTTAAGCTGATTCTCTTAAGTCAAAAAATAGGAATCCCTAACAATTAAGGCTTTTCATTTATGAGACAAGCAAAATCAAATTAAATGTCATGAATTGACATATGCTTATATATTCTCTGTCTGAGATGTCTGAATTTCAAACCTGAGCATCTTCCTTCCCAACTGTGGAGAAAAAGCAGTTTTTTTAGCACATTAATAAAGAATACTGAAATCTCTATTGTTTTCTTATTTTCCTGCATAATATTTTGAATCTTTATAATAATCAAAAATGCTTTACAATGATAATGTACAAATGAAAGTTGTCTTCTATTTTAATGGTATATATATATATATATATATATATGATAGAGATTTTAATTGTGAAATAATTTCTGCTTTTTATAATTTGAAACTGACAAAACTCATGTTTAAAGTTATTACTTAGAAATGTCTTCACAAACATGTATACATCAAAGAAAAAATTTAAATGTAGAGAATGCATTTTTAGTTACAATTGACTGGGTAGATATTATCACTTTGAAAATTATAATGTAAATATTTTAGAATTTATAATCTGTCATTTCTGAAATATATATTTTTTAGAAGGTAAAAATATGTCAACAAGCATAACATGCATCGTTCTTGTTATTAAGCCAGTGTTGTTTGTGAAATCCTCAAAGATCTATACAATTGTATCACTCACAAATGTAAAGAACAATAAAGGAATCAGGGATCACAAAGAGTCAGACACAACTAAGCTGCTGAGCACACATGCACATACACATACACACACATACAAAGTGAAACAGACACTTAAATGTCATGATACATGCATAGAAGAGAAGGTACACAGTTTTATATAACTTCATATGCCATTCTTTACTACATATTTTCTAACTTAATGTTTATATTGAAATACAGACCATGGCATACGATGTTGCTCCCACTATCATTACTAGGATTATAACACTTTACATCAATGGCTAGAAAAATTCCATCTTGTTTCTTCTGATCCATGATTAGATGAATAAAATTGTCCAAATATTCTATAAATGTAAACCAAACACTCTTCTCAAATGCCTATGTCTTGGTGACTGGAGCCATGAAATAAAAGACTCTTGTTCCTTGGAAGAAAAACTATGACAAACCTAAATAGCGTATGCAAAAACAAAGTCATCACTTGGCCAAAAAGGTCTGTATGGTCAAAGCTATGGTTTTTCCAGTAGTTATGTACATATGTCAGAGTTGGACCGTAAAGAAGGCTGGGTGCTTAAGAGCTGATGCTTTCAAACTCTGGTGCTGGTGAAGACTTTTGAGAGTCCCTTGGACTACAAGGAGATCAAACCAGTCAGTCCTAAAGGAAATCAACCCTGAATATTCACTGGAAGGACTGATGCTGAAGCTGATGTGAAGAGCCAATTAACTGGGAAAAGACCCTGATGCTGGGGAAGATTGAGGGCAGGAGAAGAGGGCAGCAGAGGATGAGATGGTCAGATGGAATACTGGCCTCTATGGACATGAGTTTAAGTAAATTCCAGGGGATGGTGAAGGATAGGAAAGTTCATGGAACTCCAAAGAGTTAGACATAACCTAGGGACTGAACAACAACAGTGTCACATCCAGCCCTATAGTTGCAACTGAGGCTATTCTTTGGTTGAGCTTGTGATCGTTTCTTACCATGAACATGGACATAACTGGTGAATTAAAATGAAAGTTATGGTGAGAACTGGGCTTCCCAAGTGGCACTAGTGGTTAAGGAGACATAAGAGCCAGGGAGCTTGATCCTTAGATCCCCTGGAGAGCATGGCAGCCAACCCCAGTATGCTTACCTGGAGAAGGCTATGGGCAGAGGAGCTTGGCAGGCTGCAGTCCATGGGGTTGCAAAGAATTAGACATGACTGCAGCGACTTAGCACAGATACACATGCTAAGACCACCACTCTTGCATCCTTTATGATTTTGAGGATGACGCTATGCTCGGTGTCATTCCTGTTGGGATCCAATATTGTTTTTGATTTGCCATCTTGACTTAGGGTTGCAGATTCAGGAGTTTGCACTTAAGTCCCACTATCATTACTAGGATTATAACACTTTACATCAATGGCTAGAAAAATTCCATCTTGTTTCTTCTGATCCATGATTAGATGAATAAAATTGTCCAAATATTCTATAAATGTAAACCAAACACTCTTCTCAAATGCCTATGTCTTGGTGACTGGAGCCATGAAATAAAAGACTCTTGTTCCTTGGAAGAAAAACTATGACAAACCTAAATAGCGTATGCAAAAACAAAGTCATCACTTGGCCAAAAGGTCTGTATGGTCAAAGCTATGGTTTTTCCAGTAGTTATGTACATATGTCAGAGTTGGACCGTAAAGAAGGCTGGGTGCTTAAGAGCTGATGCTTTCAAACTCTGGTGCTGGTGAAGACTTTTGAGAGTCCCTTGGACTACAAGGAGATCAAACCAGTCAGTCCTAAAGGAAATCAACCCTGAATATTCACTGGAAGGACTGATGCTGAAGCTGATGTGAAGAGCCAATTAACTGGGAAAAGACCCTGATGCTGGGGAAGATTGAGGGCAGGAGAAGAGGGCAGCAGAGGATGAGATGGTCAGATGGAATACTGGCCTCTATGGACATGAGTTTAAGTAAATTCCAGGGGATGGTGAAGGATAGGAAAGTTCATGGAACTCCAAAGAGTTAGACATAACCTAGGGACTGAACAACAACAGTGTCACATCCAGCCCTATAGTTGCAACTGAGGCTATTCTTTGGTTGAGCTTGTGATCGTTTCTTACCATGAACATGGACATAATTGGTGAATTAAAATGAAAGTTATGGTGAGAACTGGGCTTCCCAAGTGGCACTAGTGGTTAAGGAGACATAAGAGCCAGGGAGCTTGATCCTTAGATCCCCTGGAGAGCATGGCAGCCAACCCCAGTATGCTTGCCTGGAGAAGGCTATGGGCAGAGGAGCTTGGCAGGCTGCAGTCCATGGGGTTGCAAAGAATTGGACATGACTGCAGCGACTTAGCACAGATACACATGCTAAGACCACCACTCTTGCATCCTTTATGATTTTGAGGATGACGCTATGCTCGGTGTCATTCCTGTTGGGATCCAATATTGTTTTTGATTTGCCATCTTGACTTAGGGTTGCAGATTCAGGAGTTTGCACTTAAACTTTGCTACGATTATAGCTCTTACTCTATAGATCCAGAGGCCAAAGTAAGAATTACATCAACTCTAAGTATGCCAATTACAACTATTTAGCAACTGGAGAAATGACCACTGGGTAGGTCTATGGAATTATTGACACATTATGACACAGTACTGGGGCAGGACTCCAAATACAATTGATCTCTGCATATCCCTTATCTAACAAGGGAAGTGTAATCATTCTTTGGATTCTCACAGCCCATAATCACATCAGAGCTTGTGCCATACCATCCTCAGAAGACAGGTATTTTATCTTTCCAGACACAGTTAACTGAGTAAATAGTTGGAAGCCCTTTGGAGAAACAGAAGAAGGACTATACATATTTTCTTTTCTTTTCTTTTTTAAAGACAGAGACTTTATTGCTCTTTCATTTGTCTATTTTCATCCATCTTTGTTCTTTGGCCCATGTGGGCCTCCCATCACAGTGGCCTCTGTTGTCGCAGAGCACCGACTCTGTGTGCATGTACTCCAGAGCTCTGGTTGGGTAATTGGACACATCAGTTTAGCCGCTCCGCGGCACATGGGATCTTCCCAGGCCAGGGATCGAATCAGCGCCCCTTGCACTGCAAGGAGGTGCCCTCACCCACTGGACCACCAGGGAAGCCCTATATATATTTTCCATTCACTGCAGCATTTTTATTCAGTTACCAGATTCTGATAACTGGGTCTGATAACTGACCCAAGGCTAGAAACTAGGTATGGGAACATGCCTTTTTCTTTTGTGAAATGCTACCTCAGGCCTCTACTCACCTATTTTTGAATTTTTTTGACTATACATTTAATTCTTTTTTGTTATTTATTTTTAAACATTGTTTGGCTGTGTTGGTTCTTCATTGTTGCACTCAGGCTTCCTCTAGTTGCAGCGAGTGGGGCCCATTCTCTAGTTGTGGTTCCTGGGCTTCTTAGTCCAGCTCTTAAGTTGCAGGCGAGTGGGGCCCAATTCTCTTGCATCCTTTATGATTTTGAGGATGACGCTATGCTCGGTGTCATTCCTGTTGGGATCCAATATTGTTTTTGATTTGCCATCTTGACTTAGGGTTGCAGATTCAGGAGTTTGCACTTAAACTTTGCTACGATTATAGCTCTTACTCTATAGATCCAGAGGCCAAAGTAAGAATTACATCAACTCTAAGTATGCCAATTACAACTATTTAGCAACTGGAGAAATGACCACTGGGTAGGTCTATGGAATTATTGACACATTATGACACAGTACTGGGGCAGGACTCCAAATACAATTGATCTCTGCATATCCCTTATCTAACAAGGGAAGTGTAATCATTCTTTGGATTCTCACAGCCCATAATCACATCAGAGCTTGTGCCATGCCATCCTCAGAAGACAGGTATTTTATCTTTCCAGACACAGTTAACTGAGTAAATAGTTGGAAGCCCTTTGGAGAAACAGAAGAAGGACTATACATATTTTCTTTTCTTTTCTTTTTTAAAGACAGAGACTTTATTGCTCTTTCATTTGTCTATTTTCATCCATCTTTGTTCTTTGGCCCATGTGGGCCTCCCATCACAGTGGCCTCTGTTGTCGCAGAGCACCGACTCTGTGTGCATGTACTCCAGAGCTCTGGTTGGGTAATTGGACACATCAGTTTAGCCGCTCCGCGGCACATGGGATCTTCCCAGGCCAGGGATCGAATCAGCGCCCCTTGCACTGCAAGGCGGTGCCCTCACCCACTGGACCACCAGGGAAGCCCTATATATATTTTCCATTCACTGCAGCATTTTTATTCAGTTACCAGATTCTGATAACTGGGTCTGATAACTGACCCAAGGCTAGAAACTAGGTATGGGAACATGCCTTTTTCTTTTGTGAAATGCTACCTCAGGCCTCTACTCACCTATTTTTGAATTTTTTTGACTATACATTTAATTTTTTTGTTGTTATTTATTTTTAAACATTGTTTGGCTGTGTTGGTTCTTCATTGTTGCACTCAGGCTTCCTCTAGTTGCAGCGAGTGGGGCCCATTCTCTAGTTGTGGTTCCTGGGCTTCTTAGTCCAGTGTTTTTCTTCTTGTGGAGCACAGGCTTTAGGCACACGGGCTTCAGTAGTTGCATCATCATGTGGGGTCAAGTTGCTATAGGGTATGTGGGACGTTTCTGAATCAGGGATTGAGCCCATGTCACCTGTGTTGGCTATACTGGGCTTAGTCACTGAGTTGTTTCTGACTCTATGACCCCACGGAGCCTACCAGACTCCCCTGTCCATGAGGATTCTCCACACAAGAATACTGGAGTGAGTTGCCATGCCCTCTTCCAGGGGTTCCGCCCAAATCAGGGATCAAACCTGGGTCTCCCACATTGTGGATTCTTTACCATTTGAGCCACCAGAGAAGTCCAGGAATGCTGGAGTAGGTAACCCATCCCTTCTCCAAGAAATCTTCCCTACCCACGAGTCAAGCCGGCGTCTCCTGAATTGTAGGCAGATTCCTTACCTGCTAAACTACCAGCTACCTGAGTTGGCACACGTATTCTTAAGCAGTGAACCACGAGGGACACATTTTGGCTGCTCATTTACCTTGTCCCTGGGAACAAGTACACATTCCATATGTATTCCATATATGGGCATCAAATGTGGCCCTCTGATCACCACTCCAAACCTGTTGATCATTATGAGATTTTCACTTTTATTTATTTATTTTTTTGGCTGATGTTTAAACGGTGCCAGCTGGCCTCTGTTATTCCTGGAGTCTCTCATTCTCATTGCGATTTATGAACCTAGATATAGTAACAGCACATTCTACCATCAGCCAAGATTTTAGAGGACAACCAATACTGAGCTTCTCAATAATTCTGCTACAGTGTTCTGCTGTGACCATAATCACAGTATGTCTTATCTCCTTGATAAATATTCATACATCTCCTCTGAACCATCTCAAGGGATACAGCATCTGGTGGGCTTTCTAGTCATAAGAGTAGACTCCTTCCAGCACACTTCCTTTTCTGAGCCTTTTCATCCCTTCCTAATCTGTCATGGCAGTTCTGGCATCTGTACTTTATTTACGTGAGCCATCACTTTTTCCATGCTTCTAAGTACCATCCCAGCAGCAAATTAGAAGCAACTTATGGGGCCCTCGCAAGGATGCTAATTCTGTCACGGAAGAGTCGTACATAATTGAACTCTCTCATCAGCTTCATATTATGGCCCCCTTGATGCCACACCCCTGGGGACCATTTGTTGGCATATTCTCCAGTTCCTGCCTGTACACTGAGAACCATACTGTGCAGCCCACTTGGTCTAACATTCTTGTGCTCCTTTAGCAGGTTTGGCATTTTCCCAGTTAAATCTTGCTGAGTTTTATCATCCTTACAGACCTGATGGAGGTTCCCAGATGGTTCAGTGGTTAAAGAAAAAAAAGAAAACTCTGCCTACCAGTGCAGGAGATGTCGTTTCAATCCCTGGATCAGGAAGATTCCCAAAGAAGCAAATGGCAAACCACTCCAGTGTTCTTGCCTGGATCCCTGGACAGAGGAGTCTGGCGGGCTCCCAATAGGAAGCAAGATGGCACACCTGCTAAACTACCAGCTACCTGAGTTGGCACACGTATTCTTAAGCAGTGAACCACGAGGGACACATTTTGGCTGCTCATTTACCTTGTCCCTGGGAACAAGTACACATTCCATATGTATTCCATATATGGGCATCAAATGTGGCCCTCTGATCACCACTCCAAACCTGTTGATCATTATGAGATTTTCACTTTTATTTATTTATTTTTTTGGCTGATGTTTAAACGGTGCCAGCTGGCCTCTGTTATTCCTGGAGTCTCTCATTCTCATTGCGATTTATGAACCTAGATATAGTAACAGCACATTCTACCATCAGCCAAGATTTTAGAGGACAACCAATACTGAGCTTCTCAATAATTCTGCTACAGTGTTCTGCTGTGACCATAATCACAGTATGTCTTATCTCCTTGATAAATATTCATACATCTCCTCTGAACCATCTCAAGGGATACAGCATCTGGTGGGCTTTCTAGTCATAGAGAGTAGACTCCTTCCAGCACACTTCCTTTTCTGAGCCTTTTCATCCCTTCCTAATCTGTCATGGCAGTTCTGGCATCTGTACTTTATTTACGTGAGCCATCACTTTTTCCATGCTTCTAAGTACCATCCCAGCAGCAAATTAGAAGCAACTTATGGGGCCCTCGCAAGGATGCTAATTCTGTCACGGAAGAGTCGTACATAATTGAACTCTCTCATCAGCTTCATATTATGGCCCCCTTGATGCCACACCCCTGGGGACCATTTGTTGGCATATTCTCCAGTTCCTGCCTGTACACTGAGAACCATACTGTGCAGCCCACTTGGTCTAACATTCTTGTGCTCCTTTAGCAGGTTTGGCATTTTCCCAGTTAAATCTTGCTGAGTTTTATCATCCTTACAGACCTGATGGAGGTTCCCAGATGGTTCAGTGGTTAAAGAAAAAAAAGAAAACTCTGCCTACCAGTGCAGGAGATGTCGTTTCAATCCCTGGATCAGGAAGATTCCCAAAGAAGCAAATGGCAAACCACTCCAGTGTTCTTGCCTGGAGAATCCCATGGACAGAGGAGTCTGGCGGGCTACAGTCTATAGAATTGCAAACAGTAGGACATGACTAGGAAATTAAGCAAGCACATGGACCTGCTGATGGTCAGAAAAGAGGTTAAGCCAGATCCTGAAAGCATGCTTTGACTTCTAAGGCATGGCTTTTGAGGTTTCTGCATATGTTAACACCAGTATATTTCCAGAGGAATATTGGACACTTTCACAGGCAGGAAGGTTCAGAAGAATTTAAGAATTTAAGGCAAATGAGTCATCCTCCAGGGAGTCTCAACCCAGAGCAACCCAGGCCTGCTCAGATGGGAAGACCCAAGTTAGGTGTTGGATCCCTGCTTGACTTGGGCATCTGTGTGGGCAGCTCCTGTCTGAAATACTGAGGAACCTCGGGGGTGTTCAGTCAGTAGTCCAAAGTGTTTTGGAAGAGGCAGGTGTTGGGGTACCTGGTGGGAGCAATGCTGAGGCTAGTGCCAACTGGGAGACATATGGCTTGTGTGCAAAGATTCTGGCCTCTTGTCCACAGCAGTCTCTTTCACCAGAGGATTATTATAGAGATACCTGGCTCCAGATTTTGGATTTATTTCACTTTCAAGACAAACTGACAGCATGGCCTTTTCAGAAAAAGTTGCCAGCTCTACCTTCATGGCTGTTAATATGTTGCGAGAACAGCCACAACTGGCAGCAAAGTACTTGTCTTCAGCCAAAGTTAGTTCCTCTTTATGGATGTTAAAATATGCATATGAATGATCTGGGAACATACATGTAAAAAATAAATAAATAAATAAATTTTTAAAAAAATACAGTAGAGATTCCAGAGAGTAACATGGTATCATTTTGGTAGCAGAAAAATTTAGTAGATGTATTGAGGTTATATCTAAAGTGTTCATGGTCAGAAATGGAACTTCAATAGTTTAGATGGATTCTCTGCTTCCTGTCCTGGGAGTACTCTTTTATTCCTACTGTTTTGCTGAGTAGAATCTGTCTCACATAAGGTAAATAATTTAGAGAACCTTACTGTTTGTAAATGAGCTTCCCTGGTGGCTCAGTGGTAAAGAACCTGCCTGCCAATGCAGGAGACCCAGGTTCAATCCCTGGGTCAGGAAGATCCCATGGAGGATTAAATACTGGAGGCAATCACTCCAGTACTCTTGCCTAGAGAACTCCATGGACAGAGGAGCTTAGCAGGCTAGAGTCCATGTGGTCACAAAATAGTGGGATATGACTTAGAGACTAAACAACAATACCAACAATCAACTACATTGCTAAGTGAAGGAGTTCTTTTAATCATCTGGCCAGCCCACGATTCCTCGCCAGGATACGATCTTTAGACTGTGCTTCTTAGAACAATTCCTGGTTCTCAGTCTTAGGTCAGGTTTCCTAGAAGCAGAGATGGGGGTTCTTGTGCAAACCGTTTATTTGGGAAGTGATCTCATGAAAAGACGAGGAAAGCAGGAAAAAGGAGGGAGAAAGAAAACTAAGCATGGATATGATTTTAAGTGAAAATGAGCCTCAGCTTGATCCATGGCGAGATCTGGAGCAAAAAGACACACCTGGGAGTTAATTCCACCATGAAGCAAGTGCTGCCACTTGATCTCCACTTTTCTGGATCCCTTTATACCCCCTTGTCCATCAGTCATTGCCTGCAGGCTTCAGGCTGTGCTGGTTCTCCCAGGTAAGGATGCTCTCATTTAATGAAGAACAGTTCTGTTTGGTAGTTGGCAGTTGAGAATCTGCCAGTGCCCCAAGTAGTTGGGAGATGCAATATCTGACTAAGCACCCAACAATGCCCCGTATCTACCAGCACCAACCACAATCTTGAACACTTAGTCCTTTAATTTTTCAGCAGTACTGATAAATGGGAGTAATGAAAGAAACAGATGTCTGACTATTCATTTTAGGTCTTATATTGAAAAATGAGAATTTTCTCATTTACTGTTATTCCCTCCTAAAATAAGACTGGGTTTTAGAAAGGGGGGTGGTAGATAAAGTTGCTGTATGTATGGTCTGTACTGTTCTTGGCTTCAAGAGTGACTGAAAAATAATGGAGTTACTTATGTCGACTAAAAAAAGATAAACAAACTTGAGAGTTTTGGGTTGTTTTATTTGGGACATAATTAGGATTGCAGTCAGGGAGGCAGTATCCCAGGTAATTCTGAGAGACTGCTCCAAAGTGGCAGCAGGAGGAAAATCAATATATAAGGTTTTGATGAAGGGAGGTTTTCCATACCATTTAACACTCATTTTGCAAAGAGGGTTTCTGGTTAGTCACGAGGATCTGATTCACCATGAAGGGATTTAGTGTTTTTTTCTAGGTATAAGGTAGATGCAAAGACTGAGATCATAAAAACTGTTCCTAAAAACATCTGCCTGTTTAAAGACCTGTCCTACCAGATCGTCTGGAGCACAGAGTGCCTTACTCCACCCTGAGCTGTCTAGGGGGGTGCTGAGAGTCAGCAGCTGCCACAGCACAGGGGTCAGTCTCCACAGTGGTGGATGGCAAATGCCCTTGTGGTTCAGTCATTGGCAATATCATTGGTAAATGCCAATTTGTAGTTGACTCTTATCACACATCATATTGTATGTTTTAAAAATCTGGTTCTAACAGGACTAAAATGCTAATAGAAATCAACAGTAAGACCCATATCTGCTAACAGCTTTTCATTCTAAGCCTTGTAACATGTATGCAATTGTAAAAGTATTTCCTTCCAATCTATCATAAGAAACTCCTTGGAGTTATGTTGGAATAACTGAATTTATTTCTGTATAAATAGATGTGGAATATATATTTTTATGTATTTCATAAGTGCATATATCTCTAGAAATAGTCATATATTTTGCCATTAAATAAAATACAGCATTATTTAAAAGGACTATCACAGCTTCCTATAATGCCAAACTGACAGATTCAATAACCAATCACTAATGAAAGAATTACTTTACCGCATGATTTTGTTTCAGATTCTTTTTGTTATGATTATTTTGCTATCTTGCCTTGAGAGAATTTAGGATTTAGTCATATTTACATCACAATGAAAGGAAATCCACCCAATTCAGAAATATTTGGTTCAAATTCTTCCTTGACAGCTTTCAGCATGAATTCCTTATCACTTTCGAAATGTTTCAACAGAGAAAGTTAATATAGGCTACCTTGAAAATAGTAGGCTAAACAGGATACTAATAGTATGCCAGATAAATTAAATAGTAAAGAGGAAGAAGGTGGTGTGAGGGAGAGAGGAAAGAAGGGGTAAGAGAAGGAGAAAAGAAAGAACTGATTTGCTGAAAGACACTATATGGTGATACTGTTTTACTTTCCTGGATGTTTCTTCTGCTTTTGAATTTACATCTATTGTTTCATCCTTAACACAGGAGTGCAAAATATTGTTGTTCTAATTTTATAAATAAATAAATGGTTTAGGGTATCACTTATTAAATAGTGATTGAATAGTGATATGGAATTCTTATGGAAAATTCTGTATGATCTGCCCCTTACTACCCCTCCCCATTCCAGGGTTTAATGATCTGAGTCCAATTTTGTCTTTGCTGCTTATGGAGAAGTCATATTATCTCCTTGGGCCTCACTTTCCATCTGGAAAATAGCATCTGTTCCAGTTGTATCACGCCATGATCTTACTTGGGACTAGTTAGCGAGAGTGTACAGTTTTCAAAGAACATAAAATATGCTTACTGATTTGAAAAACTATTTTTATTATCCCTAGTCTCAAATCAACTCACCTAGCAATAGTACTTCTATAATTACTATAATTATTAAAAAAATTATGATTTCATAGAATGTGGTCAACAAAGCCCTATCACTTTGCTATCACCCTGTAAATAAAGACATTGTATCTCCACTTTGTAGTAGACTAAACATAAAAATTTTTGACTGACATGATTTCCAATCATATAAGAAACTCTTGGAGTTATGTTGGAATAACTGAATTTATTTCTGTATTAGATGGAATATATATTTTTATGTATTTCATAAGTGCATATATCTCTAGAAATAGTCATATATTTTGCCATTAAATAAAATACAGCATTATTTAAAAGGACTATCACAGCTTCCTATAATGCCAAACTGACAGATTCAATAACCAATCACTAATGAAAGAATTACTTTACCGCATGATTTTGTTTCAGATTCTTTGTTATGATTATTTTGCTATCTTGCCTTGAGAGAATTTAGGATTTAGTCATATTTACATCACAATGAAAGGAAATCCACCCAATTCAGAAATATTTGGTTCAAATTCTTCCTTGACAGCTTTCAGCATGAATTCCTTATCACTTTCGAAATGTTTCAACAGAGAAAGTTAATATAGGCTACCTTGAAAATAGTAGGCTAAACAGGATACTAATAGTATGCCAGATAAATTAAATAGTAAAGAGGAAGAAGGTGGTGTGAGGGAGAGAGGAAAGAAGGGGTAAGAGAAGGAGAAAAGAAAGAACTGATTTGCTGAAAGACACTATATGGTGATACTGTTTTACTTTCCTGGATGTTTCTTCTGCTTTTGAATTTACATCTATTGTTTCATCCTTAACACAGGAGTGCAAAATATTGTTGTTCTAATTTTATAAATAAATAAATGGTTTAGGGTATCACTTATTAAATAGTGATTGAATAGTGATATGGAATTCTTATGGAAAATTCTGTATGATCTGCCCCTTACTACCCCTCCCCATTCCAGGGTTTAATGATCTGAGTCCAATTTTGTCTTTGCTGCTTATGGAGAAGTCATATTATCTCCTTGGGCCTCACTTTCCATCTGGAAAATAGCATCTGTTCCAGTTGTATCACGCCATGATCTTACTTGGGACTAGTTAGCGAGAGTGTACAGTTTTCAAAGAACATAAAATATGCTTACTGATTTGAAAAACTATTTTTATTATCCCTAGTCTCAAATCAACTCACCTAGCAATAGTACTTCTATAATTACTATAATTATTAAAAAAATTATGAGTTCATAGAATGTGGTCAACAAAGCCCTATCACTTTGCTATCACCCTGTAAATAAAGACATTGTATCTCCACTTTGTAGTAGACTGAAACATTTTTGTTTCCCTGGCCATATCTAGAAATTTCTTTTAATTCTTAAGCAGTCATAAATCTAAAACTCAGATCATCCAATGAGGACAGTGGCCATATTTTCTGTAAAAATAGTATTATTGGGGTTCCCTGGTGGTCCAGTGGGTAAGGACACCACCTTGCAGTGCAAGGGGCACTAGTTGGATCCCTGGCCTGGGAAGATCCCATGTGCCGCCGAGCGGCTGGCCCGATGTGTCCAACTACCGAGCTGGAGCTCTCGAGCACGTGCGCCCAGAGCCGGTGCTCTGCAGCGACAGAGGCCACCGCGATGGGAGGCCCACACAGGCCAAAGAACAAAGATAAATAATGAAAGATCAATAGAAGTGGCCAAAAAAGAAAAAAGATTAAAAAAAAATAGTATCATCAAATTACAAAATTTATTTTGCTTTTTGTTAAGCAGAATAAATCTAGAAGAAAATAGTAAACCTTTACTCCAAAATTGTATGTTAAAAATACAAAAATCCAGAAAA
This sequence comes from Tragulus kanchil, assembly GCA_022376925.1. Taxonomy (NCBI): domain Eukaryota; kingdom Metazoa; phylum Chordata; class Mammalia; order Artiodactyla; family Tragulidae; genus Tragulus; species Tragulus kanchil. Next base: position 233,583,489 of record JAIOJX010000004.1, on the reverse strand, counting down.
CAAGAAAAATTAAAAGTATATTAAAAATCTAGAAATGTCACTAGGAAATTAGACTGTGGCTGAAAAGTTCCAACTAGAGGAACCAGTTACATATGGACAGTGAGAGATCTGGGGGAATGAAGGCATTGGGTAGAATGTGGACTCTTATGTGAAGGGTGTGGCCAGAAATGCCTATTTAACTGGATGCCTATTTAACAGAAATGCCTATTTAACTGAAAGTTAAATAGTGTCAGCATATTAAGAGTGACATCTGAAGTAAGTCCACTGGCAAGAGATGATTATGAGTCAAAAAATTCTGTTGTTGAAAGGCATCCAAGTTTAGCCATGGTATCTTTTCAATAATCTTTGATGGCCCTAACTCTGAAACTCTTGATGCTGGGCAAAACCAGCACCTAAAATTTTAGGACTTATTCAAGATGATGAGTGAGGGATTTGAAGTCCAGTAGCAGATATTACTGGGCTTCTCAGATGGTGCTAGTGGTAGAAAATCTGCCTGCCAGTGTAGGAGATGTGGGTTTGATCCCTGGGTTTAGGAGATCCCCTGGAGGAGTGCATGGCAACCCACTCCAGTATTTTTGCCTGGAGAATCCCATGAACAGAGGAGCCTGGTGCTTACCATGCATGGTTGCAGAGTCACATTTGACTGAGTGTCTGACCATGCACGCAGCAAATACCACTGAAGAATGATTCTGTTGTTCACCGAGCCTCCTGATTATCAGGACCTCACCTCCACACCAAATGATAAATCTGTGTGATCGAATTGACTGAAGGTGCCTACCTTGCTGTTAAAAGCAATTGAAATAGCTCTTTGGGGTCTATTACAAGTTACTGTGATTAGGGTGGTGCATCTGCAGTTAATCAAGTTGGTACACAAGCAGTTATGAATCTGGGAAACATTTTATTTCATTTTAAATATACAGGATATTCAAGTGGTCCCCTTGACATTATGACCCATTTCCTCATGTTCAAGGAATTTTAGGTCCACTGGAATTGTTTTCTGTATGATTGCTGCCAAGAGGAATGAAAACTTAATAATCTTTAGAAAGATCTAGGGTCTGCTATTATGAATGACCTAATCTAACATAGTAGTTTTCGGTTTGCTTTGTTTGGTCTTTAAATAAGATCCAGAATACCAACTATTGTCTCAGTTCAGCAGATTAATAGCAGATACACGAAGCAGAAACACAAGTTTCCTGAAACAATATTGAGAATTACCACTTGTATTGCATTCTGATATTTTTCACTTTCCTCTACTTCTCTTCCTGAGAGTCCTAGTGAATAGATATATAAACACATACACTGTATCCTCTGTGTCTCTTTTCTCTAATTTTCAAGATTTTGTTTCTCTGTACTTCATTTTGGATAGTTTTTCTGACCTATCTTTAATTTTGTGATTACACTCTAAAGCTTTTTCTACTCTACTTTACAAACCATCTATTGTAATTTTATTGCCCTATTGTGCTTTAATTTCTATTTTTTATGTTTTTTGTTTTCCTTTTCTTTACAGAGTTCTTGTGATGCTGAGGAAGACTCTTGAGAGTCCCTTGGGCTGCAAGGAAATGAAACCAGTCAATCCTAAAGAAATCAACCTTGAATAGTCAGGGAGGACTGCTGCTGAAGCTGAAGCTCCAATACTTTGGCCACCTGATGAGAAGAACTGGAAAAGATCCTGATGTGGGGAAAGATTGAAGGCAGAAGGAGAAGAGGGTCGCAGAGGATGAGATGGTTAGATAGCATCACCAACTCAACAGACATGAACGTTTTGCAAATTCCGGGAGATGGTGGAAGACAGATGATTCTGGCGTGCTGAAGTCCATGAGGTTGCAAAGAGTCTGACATGACTTGGTGACTGAACAACAGTAAGCTGAAATTCTCAATCTCTCTTACTATTTTTTTGAATTTAAACACACATTTACTACTCTGTGATGGTGCTGTTATCAGGATCTGCTGTGACTCTGTTCCTTGTCTGTTTCTAGTGGCTATTATTCTGGTCTCTTGTTTCTGTGCTTTCTTTACATCTGTTGCACGCTAGGCATTGAATATAAAACATTTCAGAGCTATTTTGAGGTCTAGAATGATATTATCTTTCCCTAAAAATGATTTATATTTGCTTTTATAATTCAAATTAAGGTCCTCTGAATCTTAGCTCTTAGACCTGCAAGGCATCAAGATGTTTCTAAACTGAGCTTCAAACCCTGTGGGAGCCCTTGTATTCCAAGTTCACTTGTTCTTCTGGTGTGTGGTCCATCAGGATGAGTAACAAATATCTGGGGTATTTGCCAAGAATTAGGTAGCAATTAAAGAAAAAAAATCCCCCAGAATGAAATAACCCCAAAAGCAAGCTCACCTTTCTGGGTTTCTTTTGCCTGAATCTTTGCTCTTTAAGTCTTCACGGAAACACTAGCTCTTCTACACATGTGGTTTTCACGTTCCAGTGTTTCTAACCATTTTCAGAAGAGGACCAGTCACCGTTGCCTTGTTTGTCTCCCACTTGAGCTAGAAATATCTCAATGCATTTAAAAGACAAAACTGAATCAGAAAAAAGTAGCACATATATTTTTTTAAAAATATTTTTGAATTGTGTGTCCTTGCATCATCAAAATTGAGTTTGTAACTTACATCAGTAATTTTCAAATCTCTTTCTTTAAACTTATTTTGAAATAGAAATATGCTACAGGTCTTGAGTTTTTTCTTCAGATGCCATGCCAAAGTGAAGTTGGTTCCAGCCTTGGTTTGAACATTTTCTGTGGAATTCTTTCAAAAATGTTGTGGGAAATCTCTATTTTCAGTTCTCTATCAGTGTCTCAGATTATAACTCATGAGTTTGAAACTTTTATTCTCAAACAACCCAAGCAGAAATAAGAATTCAATAGAAAATCACTAGAGTTACCATGGATGATCTTTTCACAAATTTAAAGGCTTTGCCCAAATTTAAAAAAAAATGCAATTGCAATTCTTCAGAACTAGAAATCAGTTAGATTGAGCCTATTTTTATTAATGATGCTCCATCTGGCTACATTTTCATGAATTACAGTTTGTAAGAAACAGAGTCAATTTAAAAGTAGGAAAACAGTGACTTAACTGATGGTCCAATGGTTAAGACTCCGGACTTTCACTGCGGGAGATGTGGGTTTGATCCCTGATTGAAAGCTAAGGTCCTGCATGCCAAATGATGCAGCCAAAAAAAAGTAGGAAAGCAATATTATCTTCTAAATGATTGATATTTGCTTTTATAATTCAAATTAAGGTCCTCTGAATCTTAGCTCTTAGACCTGCAAGGCATCAAGATGTTTCTAAACTGAGCTTCAAACCCTGTGGGAGCCCTTGTATTCCAAGTTCACTTGTTCTTCTGGTGTGTGGTCCATCAGGATGAGTAACAAATATCTGGGGTATTTGCCAAGAATTAGGTAGCAATTAAAGAAAAAAAATCCCCCAGAATGAAATAACCCCAAAAGCAAGCTCACCTTTCTGGGTTTCTTTTGCCTGAATCTTTGCTCTTTAAGTCTTCACGGAAACACTAGCTCTTCTACACATGTGGTTTTCACGTTCCAGTGTTTCTAACCATTTTCAGAAGAGGACCAGTCACCGTTGCCTTGTTTGTCTCCCACTTGAGCTAGAAATATCTCAATGCATTTAAAAGACAAAACTGAATCAGAAAAATGTAGCACATATATTTTTTTAAAAATATTTTTGAATTGTGTGTCCTTGCATCATCAAAATTGAGTTTGTAACTTACATCAGTAATTTTCAAATCTCTTTCTTTAAACTTATTTTGAAATAGAAATATGCTACAGGTCTTGAGTTTTTTCTTCAGATGCCATGCCAAAGTGAAGTTGGTTCCAGCCTTGGTTTGAACATTTTCTGTGGAATTCTTTCAAAAATGTTGTGGGAAATCTCTATTTTCAGTTCTCTATCAGTGTCTCAGATTATAACTCATGAGTTTGAAACTTTTATTCTCAAACAACCCAAGCAGAAATAAGAATTCAATAGAAAATCACTAGAGTTACCATGGATGATCTTTTCACAAATTTAAAGGCTTTGCCCAAATTAAAAAAAAAATGCAATTGCAATTCTTCAGAACTAGAAATCAGTTAGATTGAGCCTATTTTTATTAATGATGCTCCATCTGGCTACATTTTCATGAATTACAGTTTGTAAGAAACAGAGTCAATTTAAAAGTAGGAAAACAGTGACTTAACTGATGGTCCAATGGTTAAGACTCCGGACTTTCACTGCGGGAGATGTGGGTTTGATCCCTGATTGAAAGCTAAGGTCCTGCATGCCAAATGATGCAGCCAAAAAAAAAGTAGGAAAGCAATCTCTGTAATTGTATTTTCACAAGTATTTACTTATGGCAAAGATGATAACACTCACTAAAGCCTAAAGAATGTAGTGCTGCTCTCATTGGTGCAAAAATTCACACTTTGGCTATGCATGTATATAAAGGTGATATTTAGTGCTCTGACAGTAACACAAAGATCAGTTGCAAACAATGATCCTGTATTATGCTGTTTTTGCTGTTCAATCGCTAAGTCGTGTCTGACTCTTTGAGACCCCATGGCCTGCAACATGCTAGACTTCCCCATTTTTAATATATTATATTTAACACATTATTTATTTGGAATGCCAAAGTAGGTGGCTGTTCAATTATTTAACAGTATTGAAAACTGAGTATATACATATTATTTTGGAAGTGTTAATTTTTCAGTATTGATGCTAGCTTGTATCATCAAAGAGTTTGGCTAACTATCTTTTGGCTTGCACTGACTTTACGGTACTTCAATACAGAATTTTTTTTTTTTTTAAACCTTTATTTTACTTTTAACTTTTACAGAGTTTTGTTGTTCACAGACATGCATGTTCTCAGATTAGTCACATGTATATCCCCCCTTCCCTCCCCTCCCGACCATCACACAACACCCCGAAGGATCCCCTTTTCTCACAGAGCAATGACTAGAGCTATTTTCTTCAATTATGATAGTACAGGCCTTCATGCTACTTCCTATACGCCTCTCACCCACTGTTCCTTCCCCACAATGTCCATATGTCCACTGTCCATGTCTGTCTTTCTGTCGCTTCACTGCATGTGCCATCATCACCATCCTACTAGATTCCATATATATGTGTTAATATACTGTATTTGTCCTTCTCTTTCTGACTGACTTCACTTTTTAGGATACGTTCTAGATCCAGCCACCTCATTAGGGTTGATTCTTCTGCATTTCTCTTTACAGCTGTGTAGTATTCCATTGTATATATGTACCAGAGCTTTTGGATCCATTCGTTCGTCGATGGGCATCTAGGTTCCTTCCATGTTCTAGCTATTGTATAGAGAGCTGCAATGAACATTGGGGTACAGGTGCTTCTTTCAGTTTTGATTTCATCAGGGTATAAGCCTAAGAGTGGGATTGCTGGGTCATATGGTGCTTCTATTTTTAGTTTTTTAAGAAATCTCCAGACTGTCTTCCATAGAGGCTGTATCAATTTACATTCCCACCAGCAATGCAGAAGTGTTCCCTTTTCTCCGCAGCCTCTCCAGCATTTATTGTCTGTCGATTTGTGGATGATGGCCATTCTGACGGGTGTGAGGTGATATCTCATTGTAGTTTTGATTTGCATTTCTCTAATTATTAGTGAAGTTGAGCATCGTTTCATGTGTTTTTGGGCCATCTGTATGTCATCGTTGGAGAGGTGTCTGTTTAGGTCCTTTTCCCATTTTTTGATTGGGTTGTTCGTTTTTCCAGTGCTGAGTTGTCTGAGTTGCTTGTAGATTTTGGAGATTAATTCTTTGTCTGTTGTTTCATTTGCTATGATTTTCTCCCACTCTGTGGGCTGTCTGTTCAGCTTTTTTGTAATTTCTTTAGCAGTACAAAAGCTTTTAAGTTTCATTAGGTCCCACATGTTCATTTGTCTTTTTAGTTCCACTATTCTAGTAGGTGGGTCAGAGAAGATCTTGCTTTGATTGATGTCCTTGAGGGTTTTGCCTATATTCTCCTCTAAGAGTTTGATGGTTTCTGGCCTTACATTTAAGTCTTTAATCCATTTTGAGTTGATCTTTGTGTATGGTGTCAGGGTATGTTCCAACTTCATTTTCTTGCATGTAGCTGTCCAATTTTCCCAGCACCATTTGTTGAAGAGGCTGTCTTTGTCCCATTTTATATGTTCGCCTCCTTTGTCAAAAATAAGGTACCCATAGGTGCGTGGCTTTATCTCTGGGTTCTTGATCTTGTTCCATTGGTCGATATTTCTGTTTTTGTGCCAGTACCATACTGTCTTGATGACTGTTGCTTTGTAGTAGAGTCTGAAGTTGGGGAGGCTGATCCCCCCAGCTCCATTCTTCTTCCTGAGGATTGCTTTGGCTATTCGAGGTCTTTTGTGTTTCCATATGAACTGTGTTATTCGTTGGTCTAGTTCTGTGAAGAATGTTATTGGAAGTTTGATAGGGATTGCATTGAATCTATAGATGACATTTGGTAGTATGGTCATTTTCACAATATTGATTCTCCCGACCCAGGAACATGGAATATTTCTCCATCTGTTTAATTCTTCTTTAATGTCTCTCATGAGTGTCTTGTAATTTTCTGTGTACAGTTCTTTTGTTTCTTTGGGTAGGTTTATTCCTAGATATTTGATTCTTTTGGTTGCGATGGTGAAGGGGATTGCCTTTTTGATTTCGTTTTCTGATTTTTCATTGTTTGTGTATAGGAATGCCAGTGATTTCTGTATATTGATTTTGTATCCTGCAACTTTACTGAATTCGCTGATTAACTCTAGTAGTTTTGTAATAGTGTCTTTGGGATTTTCTGTGTATAATATCATGTCATCTGCAAATAGAAAGAGTTTGACATCTTCTTTTCCAATCTGGATTCCTTTGATTTCTTTCTCTTCTCTTATTGCTATTGCTAGAACTTCCAGGACTATGTTGAATAGTAGTGGTGAAAGTGGACACCCTTGTCTTGTTCCTGATCTTAGAGGGAATGCTAAAAAAATTCCTAGAAGAAAATGACAATGAACACACGACAGTGCAAAACCTATGGGATACTGCAAAAGCAGTTCTAAGAGGGAAGTATATAGCAATACAATCCCAACTCAAGAAACTAGGAAAATCTCAAACAGACGACCTTACCTTACGCTTAAAACAACTGGAGAAAGAAGAACAAAAACACCCCAAAGCCAGCAGAAGAAGGGAAATCATAAAGATCAGAGCAGAAATAAATGAAAAAGAAACCAAAAAAACAATAGTAAAGATAAATAAAACAAAAAGCTGGTTCTTCGAAAAAGTCAATAAAATCGACACACCACTGGCCAGACTCATCAAGAAAAAGAGAGAGAAGAACCAGATCACCAAAATCAAAAATGAAAAAGGAGAGAAAAAATCAAAAACAAAAAGAGACTATTATGAGAGTCTGAAGTTGGGGAGGCTGATTCCCCCAGCTCCATTCTTCTTCCTGAGGATTGCTTTGGCTATTCGAGGTCTTTTGTGTTTCCATATGAACTGTGTTATTCGTTGGTCTAGTTCTGTGAAGAATGTTATTGGAAGTTTGATAGGGATTGCATTGAATCTATAGATGACATTTGGTAGTATGGTCATTTTCACAATATTGATTCTCCCGACCCAGGAACATGGAATATTTCTCCATCTGTTTAATTCTTCTTTAATGTCTCTCATGAGTGTCTTGTAATTTTCTGTGTACAGTTCTTTTGTTTCTTTGGGTAGGTTTATTCCTAGATATTTGATTCTTTTGGTTGCGATGGTGAAGGGGATTGCCTTTTTGATTTCGTTTTCTGATTTTTCATTGTTTGTGTATAGGAATGCCAGTGATTTCTGTATATTGATTTTGTATCCTGCAACTTTACTGAATTCGCTGATTAACTCTAGTAGTTTTGTAATAGTGTCTTTGGGATTTTCTGTGTATAATATCATGTCATCTGCAAATAGAAAGAGTTTGACATCTTCTTTTCCAATCTGGATTCCTTTGATTTCTTTCTCTTCTCTTATTGCTATTGCTAGAACTTCCAGGACTATGTTGAATAGTAGTGGTGAAAGTGGACACCCTTGTCTTGTTCCTGATCTTAGAGGGAATGCTAAAAAAATTCCTAGAAGAAAATGACAATGAACACACGACAGTGCAAAACCTATGGGATACTGCAAAAGCAGTTCTAAGAGGGAAGTTTATAGCAATACAATCCCAACTCAAGAAACTAGGAAAATCTCAAACAGACGACCTTACCTTACGCTTAAAACAACTGGAGAAAGAAGAACAAAAACACCCCAAAGCCAGCAGAAGAAGGGAAATCATAAAGATCAGAGCAGAAATAAATGAAAAAGAAACCAAAAAAACAATAGTAAAGATAAATAAAACAAAAAGCTGGTTCTTCGAAAAAGTCAATAAAATCAACACACCACTGGCCAGACTCATCAAGAAAAAGAGAGAGAAGAACCAGATCACCAAAATCAAAAATGAAAAAGGAGAGATTACAACGGATAATGCAGAAATACAAAGGATTATAAGAGACTATTATGAACAACTCTATGGCAACAAATTGGACAACCTGGAAGAAATGGACAGTTTCTTAGAGAAGATTAATCTCCCAAGACTCAACCAGGAAGAAATAGAAACTATGAGCAAGCCAATCACAAGCTCAGAAATCGACCTTGTGATCAAAAATCTACCCAAAAATAAAAGCCCAGGGCCAGATGGTTTCACAAGTGAATTCTACCAAACATTTAAAGAAGAGCTAATGCCTGTCCTTCTAAAACTCTTCCAAAAAATTGCCCAGGAAGGAACACTTCCAAACACATTCTACGAAGCCACCATCACCCTGATACCAAAGCCAGGCAAAGACATCACAAAAAAAGAAAATTATAGGCCAATTTCACTGATGAATCTAGATGCCAAAATCCTCAACAAAATCCTAGCAAACAGAATTCAGCAACACATCAAAAAGCTCATTCATCACAATCAAGTTGGGTTCATCCCAGGCATGCAAGGATTCTTCAACATCCGCAAATCAATCAATGTGATACACCATATCAACAAATTGAAAGACAAAAATCACACGATCATCTCAATAGATGCAGAAAAAGCCTTTGACAAAGTACAGCATCCATTTATGATAAAAACTCTTCAAAAAATGGGCATAGAAGGAACTTATCTTAACATAGTGAAAGCCATATATGAGAAGCCCACAGCGAACATTATCCTCAATGGTGAAAAACTCAATACAGAATTTATAATAATTTTTAAAATGGAGGAACTATTGCCTATAAGCTGGTCTATCTCTGGCATTTTAAAAATGTGATTGCATAAAATAAAATATATGCATGTGACATTGACATTCATTAGCAAGGTATTCACTTCAGAAACCACTGACTGATCTAAATCTTGTGTTAGAAATTACGCTGCAGGATTTCCCTTTTGGTCCAGTGGGTAAGGACACCACCTTGCAGTGCAAGGGGCGCCGGTTCGATCCCTGGCCTGGGAAGGTCCCACGTGCCGCGGAGTGGCTGGACAGATGTGTCCAATTACCCAGCCTGAGCTCTGGAGCGCATGCGCCCAGAGTCGGCGCTCTGAAACAACAGAGGCCACCGCGATGGGAGGCCCACACGGGCCAAAGAACAAAGATGGATGAAAATAGATAAATGAAAGACAATAGAAGTGACCCGCCCGCCCCCTCCCTTCCCAACCTGCCCCGCAAAAAAAAAAAAGAAAAAACAGAAATTAGGCTGCAGCTAGTAAAATGAGTAAACAAGAGATTAGAGCTGTTATAGTTCTGTGGAGTAGGCGCTCCCCCTAGTGGTAATAAATATTTATGCATCCATAATGGTTCTTTAAAGAGAGATGCCTCATAAATTTTTCTGAGCATATTAGAATTTTCTTCCAAAATTGCCCAGGAAGGAACACTTCCAAACATTCTGAGGCCACCATCACCCTGATACCAAAGCCAGGCAAAGACATCACAAAAAAAGAAAATTATAGGCCAATTTCACTGATGAATCTAGATGCCAAAATCCTCAACAAAATCCTAGCAAACAGAATTCAGCAACACATCAAAAAGCTCATTCATCACAATCAAGTTGGGTTCATCCCAGGCATGCAAGGATTCTTCAACATCCGCAAATCAATCAATGTGATACACCATATCAACAAATTGAAAGACAAAAATCACACGATCATCTCAATAGATGCAGAAAAAGCCTTTGACAAAGTACAGCATCCATTTATGATAAAAACTCTTCAAAAAATGGGCATAGAAGGAACTTATCTTACCATAGTGAAAGCCATATATGAGAAGCCCACAGCGAACATTATCCTCAATGGTGAAAAACTCAATACAGAATTTATAATAATTTTTAAAATGGAGGAACTATTGCCTATAAGCTGGTCTATCTCTGGCATTTTAAAAATGTGATTGCATAAAATAAAATATATGCATGTGACATTGACATTCATTAGCAAGGTATTCACTTCAGAAACCACTGACTGATCTAAATCTTGTGTTAGAAATTACGCTGAAGGATTTCCCTTTTGGTCCAGTGGGTAAGGACACCACCTTGCAGTGCAAGGGGCGCCGGTTCGATCCCTGGCCTGGGAAGGTCCCACGTGCCGCGGAGTGGCTGGACGGATGTGTCCAATTACCCAGCCTGAGCTCTGGAGCGCATGCGCCCAGAGTTGGCGCTCTGAAACAACAGAGGCCACCGCGATGGGAGGCCCACACGGGCCAAAGAACAAAGATGGATGAAAATAGATAAATGAAAGACAATAGAAGTGACCCGCCCCCCCCCCCCCTTCCCAACCTGCCCCGCAAAAAAAAAAAAAGAAAAGAAAAAAAAAGAAATTAGGCTGCAGCTAGTAAAATGAGTAAACAAGAGATTAGAGCTGTTATAGTTCTGTGGATGAGGAGCACCACCTAGTGGTAACAAATATTTATGCATCCATAATTGTTCTTTAAATACAGATGCCTCATATCTGCCTCTTTCTTGTTAACTTTGTTTGCCTTGAGCATATTAGAATTTTGAATTTTCAATATGAGTAATGGTAACCTATTATAAACCTATGAAATCTTATTTGCTTAAAAAAAGAAATGGCAAAAATATATGAGAATGTGAAAACAATATACAGTTAGGGGCATGGACACTGCACAGTTGAAAATCCAAGTATAATTTATAGTTGGCTTCCATATGCTCGGTCCCTCTTTAAACAGACTTATGCGTCCGTGCATTCATCTAACAGATCATGTATTAATAGTACTGTCATATATATTTTTTAACATTTATTTTATTTATTTATCTTTTGGGGAGTGAGGTGGGGAGGGAGGGGGACAGGCGGGCCACTTCTATTAGTATTTCATTTATCTATTTTTCATCCATCTTTGTTCTTTGGCTCCTATAGGCCTCCCATCGCGGTGGCGTCTGTTGTCGCAGAGCGCCGGCTCTGGGCGCATGCGCCCCAGAGCTCCAGCTCGGTAATTGGACACATCAGTCCAGCCACTCTGCAGCACGTGGGATCTTCCCCGGCCAGGGATCGAACCGGCGCCCCTTGCACTGCAAGGTGGTGTCCCTACCCACTGGACCATCAGGGGAAGCCCAGTACTGTCATATTTACTGCTGAAAAAAAATTGTTTCTAACTGGACCCACATAGTTCAAACCCATGTCTTTCAATGATCAACTACAGATTTTTTTTTTTGAAGTAGGGCTTCACTTCATATCTATAGTGTATATATATATATATATGTTCAGATTTTGGCCTCCTTTATTGATCTTTTATTTATTTATTTTCATCCGTCTTTATTCTTTGGCATGTGTGGGCCTCCCATTGCAGTGACCTCTCTCGTTGCAGAGTACCAGCTCCGGGTGCTTGCGCTCCAGAGCACTGGCTCATAATTAGACACACGGTCCAGCCGCTCCGTGGCATGTGGGATCTTCCTGAGCCGGGGATTCAACCGGTTCCCCTTGCATTGTAAGGTGGACTCTTTACCCACTGGACCACCAGGGAAGCCCAACTGAAGATTTTTAATTTGTACTATAGTTTAGATAGAATTTTAAAAAATGAAATGTTAAAGAGTAACAATTCAACAAACAATGCACAAAAATGTACGTATCTATTGTTTGATGTTTTGCATATTTGAATATATCAATATCGATAGCTATCGATGTTCATATATATCTTTATGATCACTAAGTCGTCAGCAAACCTCCAAGTCATTGCCGTAAAAGTAAATATTCATGGCTATCTACTCCAGCTATACGGGAACAGTGGTAGGCTGAAAAATGCCTCTCAAATATGTCCATGTCATAGTCCCAAAGCTTATATGCCAAGTGGGACTTTGCAAATGGGAATAAGTTAATGATTGTACCACCAGGAGACTTTCTTAGATTAACTGACTGAACCCAGGGTGGTTGCCACAGTTGTCATAAGAGGGTGGCAGGAGAAACAAGAGGCAGCAGAGAAGACGTGGTGAGATGAGGGACACAGACGTTGGATGATGAACTTTGAAGATGAGGGAAAGGGCTGCAGGCCATACAAAGAGTGTCAGCAACCACAGGAAGCTGAAACGATGAGGAAACCGAATATCCTCTCAGAGACTCCAGAGCCAGTCTACAGATACCCGGACTGAGCACAGGAGAACTGATTTCAGACTTCTGGCCTTCAGAACAGTAAGATAACAAATTTGTAATTTTTTTTTTTTTAGTTTGCAAATTTGATTTTGTTTTCCTTTTTCTTTGGTCTTACCTCACAGCATGCAGAACTTCCCCCATCAGGCACTGAACCCGCATCCCCCGCAGCGGAAGCGCAGCGTCTTAACCCCTGAACTGCTAGAGAAGTCAGTATATAGTTTTAAGACATTTGTAGACATTTGCTATAGTGGGAGTAGACAATCGTACCCAAGTACTTTGCTACAAATTGCTATTTGTAGACCAATGGCAGTGTTCATTTGAGCCAGACGGACCCTGTTATTTCACTGAGAATTTTACTTCTGAATTGATTTTGATGTTTTGTCATTAATATTCTTAAGAAAATAAACATAGGGCTTCCCTGGTGGTCCAGTGGGTAAGGACACCGCCTTGCAGTGCAAGCGACGCCGGTTTGATCCCTGGCTTGGGAAGATCCACGTGCCGCTGAGCCGCTGGACTGATATGTCCAATTACCGAGCCGGAGCTCTGGAGCGCATGCGCCCACAGCCAGTGCTCTGTGACAACAGAGGTCACCGCAATTGGAGGCCCACAGGGGCCAAAGAACAAAGATGGATGAAAATAGATAAATGAAAGACCTATAGAAGTGGCCCGCCTGCTCCCCTCCCTCCTCACCCCACCCCCACCAAAATAAATAAATAAAAAAAAGAAAATAAACATAATAAACAAAATAAAGCATTCAACTAAAAGGTTTTTTTAATCTTGAAATTCTAGATTTCTATTAGTGTGGCTTATCAGAATAATTATTTATAAGTTTCCACTTAACTCTTAGTGATAGCTTCACACATGCTATTTTAAAGGGCTACAAAGGAGGCGAAACTATAAAATGGGACAAAGACAGCCTCTTCAACAAATGGTGCTGAGAAAATTGGACAGCTACATGCAAAAAAATGAAGTTGGAACATTCCCTGACACCGTACACAAAGATCAACTCAAAATGGATTAAAGACCTAAATGTAAGACCAGAAACCATCAAACTCTTAGAGGAGAAAATAGGCAAAACCCTCAAGGACATCAATCAAAGCAAGATCTTCTCTGACCCACCAACTAAAATAGCGGAACTGAAAAGAAAAATGAACATGTGGGACCTCATGAAACTTAAAAGCTTTTGTACAGCAAAAGAAATTACAAAAAAGCTGAACAGACAGCCCACAGAGTGGGAGAAAATCATAGCAAATGAAACAACAGACAAAGAATTAATCTCCAAAATCTACAAGCAACTCAGACAACTCAGCACAGGGAAAACGAACAGCCCAATCAAAAAATGGGAAAAAGATCTAAAGAGAGGCCTCTCCAAAGAGGACATACAGATGACTCAAAAGCACATGAAACGATGCTCAACCTCGCTTATTATTAGAGAAATGCAAATTAAAACTACAATGAGATACCACCTCACACTCATCAGAATGGCCATCATCAAAAAATCTGCAGATGATAAATGCTGGAAAGGGCGCAGAGAAAAGGGAACACTTCTGCATTGCTGGTGGGAATGTAAATTGATACAGCCTCTATGGAAGACAGTATGGAGATGCCATAAAAACTAAAAATAGAAGCACCCTACGACCCAGCAATCCCACTATTAGGCTTATATCCTGATGAAATCAAAACTGAAAGAAGCACCTGCACCCCAATGTTCATTGCAGCTGTCTATACAATAGCCAAAACATGGAAGCAACTTAGATGTCCATCGACGAATGAATGGATGCAGAAGCCCTGGTACATATATACAATGGAATACTGCTCAACTGTTAAAAGAAATGCAGAAGACTCCGTCCTAATGAAGTGGCTGGCTCTAGAACCTATCATAAAAAGTGAAGTAAATCAAAAAGAGAAAGACAAATACAGTATACTAACACACATATATGGAATCTAGTAGGACGGTCTTGACAACATATGCAGGGAACTCATGGAAAAACAGACAGAGCATAGACATAGGGACAATGTGGGGAAGAAGTAGGGAGAGGGAGGCATGGAGGGAGTAACATGGAAACCTATACTGTTATGTGTGGAAAAGATAGCTAGTGTCATAGTGCTAAGGGAATAGGAGTGCTTACAATGGCTTGGGGTGATGGTCTGGAGGGGTGGGATGGGGGAAACTGGGGGGGGTGGGGACCATGGATATGCATATGACTGATCTGGGAACATACATGTCTGTGAACAACAAAACTCTGTAAAACCTTTAAAATAAAGAGTAAAATAAAATAAAATAAAAGGACTTCATTAATATGAGGGTTCCCTGGTGACTCAGAAGGTAAAGAATATGCCTATAATGCAGGAGACCTGGGTTGGGACAATCTACTGCAGAAAGGAATGGCTGCCCACTCTGGTATTCTTGCCGGGAGAATTCCATGGTGGTGGGACCAGGTACATAGTGAGGGCTTCTCTGGTGGCTCAGACATCAAAGAATCTCCCTTCAATGCAGGTTCGATCCCTGGGTCAGCAGGGTTTCCAAATACTTTCCTAGAATCATGTATCCACTGGAAATAACTCACCTGCCCTGGGTCCACCGTGCATGGTGGAAATGCCAGTTTCTTTTTTCTTCCTTCCCTTATTGTATGCTGTAGTCCACCTTGTTCAAAAATGTCCAGGTTAACAGAGTTCATCAGTGGAGACTTTAGGACTTCTCCGAAAAAGAGCACCAGGATACTGCAAGTGCTTGCCAGAATTAGAGAATAAGGTAAATTAAGAAACTCTTGTGAACTGGATTTAAGAAAGATGTAAGAAGTGGCTCAGCAGTAAAGAATCAGCCTTCCAATGCAGGAGATGTGGGTTTGATCCCTAATCAAGGAAATCCTCTGGAGAAGAAACTGGCAAACTTCTTCAGTATTCTTGCCTAGGATATTCCGTGGACAGAGGAGCCGGTGGGCTATAGTCTGTGGTGTCGGACATGACTTAACAATTAAACAACAACATCAAGAAGCTTATGTGCTTAGCCACACATCATCATCACCAAGGCCACCACCACCACCACTACTATCACCTTGGAAACCTAACGCCCTTGTAACAATTTTCTCTTTGTATTCTTTTCAGCAAAGCAAACCACTGGCTATTTATACGAGTCATTATTCGTGGAGCAGGAATAATGACCTCCCTGATCACAGAACTTTGCATAAAGCCAACCATACACAGTGAGTTTTTGTTCTTTCTTCTTCTGTTCTTTCATTTTTTTTAAAAAAATTTCCTACAAAAATTTAGATGTTCACCAATTCGAGGGGGTGGGATGGGGAAACTGGGGGTGGGGACCATGGATATGCATATGACTGATCTGGGAACATACATGTCTGTGAACAACAAAACTCTGTAAAACCTTTAAAATAAAGAGTAAAATAAAATAAAATAAAAGGACTTCATTAATATGAGGGTTCCCTGGTGACTCAGAAGGTAAAGAATATGCCTATAATGCAGGAGACCTGGGTTGGGACAATCTACTGCAGAAAGGAATGGCTGCCCACTCTGGTATTCTTGCCGGGAGAATTCCATGGTGGTGGGACCAGGTACATAGTGAGGGCTTCTCTGGTGGCTCAGACATCAAAGAATCTCCCTGCAATGCAGGTTCGATCCCTGGGTCAGCAGGGTTTCCAAATACTTTCCTAGAATCATGTATCCACTGGAAATAACTCACCTGCCCTGGGTCCACCGTGCATGGTGGAAATGCCAGTTTCTTTTTTCTTCCTTCCCTTATTGTATGCTGTAGTCCACCTTGTTCAAAAATGTCCAGGTTAACAGAGTTCATCAGTGGAGACTTTAGGACTTCTCCGAAAGAGAGCACCAGGATACTGCAAGTGCTTGCCAGAATTAGAGAATAAGGTAAATTAAGAAACTCTTGTGAACTGGATTTAAGAAAGATGTAAGAAGTGGCTCAGCAGTAAAGAATCAGCCTTCCAATGCAGGAGATGTGGGTTTGATCCCTAATCAAGGAAATCCTCTGGAGAAGAAACTGGCAAACTTCTTCAGTATTCTTGCCTAGGATATTCCGTGGACAGAGGAGCCCGGTGGGCTATAGTCTGTGGTGTCGGACATGACTTAACAATTAAACAACAACATCAAGAAGCTTATGTGCTTAGCCACACATCATCATCACCAAGGCCACCACCACCACCACTACTATCACCTTGGAAACCTAACGCCCTTGTAACAATTTTCTCTTTGTATTCTTTTCAGCAAAGCAAACCACTGGCTATTTATACGAGTCATTATTCGTGGAGCAGGAATAATGACCTCCCTGATCACAGAACTTTGCATAAAGCCAACCATACACAGTGAGTTTTTGTTCTTTCTTCTTCTGTTCTTTCATTTTTTTTAAAAAAATTTCCTACAAAAATTTAGATGTTCACCAATTCAGTCTTTGGCTTTTAAGGGGTTTTTTAAGTGTGTTTCTTCTGTTTTAAAGTTACTACAACAGCTACTGAGCAGCAGTCCCCTCTGCTGCTGACGGTCAGTCCTGTAGGCTCTGCTCCAAGGTTCCAGACAGAAAACATGCTGCTGCCATGTCCCAGGGCAGAATCAGTCACGGAGGATTCCACTGCCCTGCAGTTCTATATAGATCTAGATAACATCCATAATTATAAACCTATATTGCTAGTAAAATATATATTGTAACGTTCACTAGCAGGTTGTTACAGGCATACCTGGTTGTATTGCTCTTGACAGATTCTGAGTTTTTTCTTTCATAAAGTGGAGGTTTGTGGCAGTGGTGTGTCCAGTGTCATGGGCATGATTGTTCAGATAACATTTGCTCACTTTGTCTCTCTAGGTCACATTTTTGTAATCTCATAATATCGAAAACTTTTTCATTATTATTATAGTTGCTATGGTGGTGTGATTGGTGACGTTTGATGTTATTACTGTAATTCGCGGAAGGTTCAGATGATGATTAGCATTTTTTAGCAAGAGTATTTTTAAGTTATACACATTTTTTTTTTAGACATAACACTACTGTCCGCATACTCTGCACAGTTGCTCAGTCATGTCCGGCTCTCTGTGACCCATGGACTATAGCCCTCCAGGTTTCTCTGTCCATGGGATTTGCACAGCAAGAATCCTGGAGTGGGCTGCCATTTCCTTCTTCAGGGACTCTTCTGGAACCAGGGATGGTACCAGGGTCTCCTGCTTTGTAGGCAAATTCTTTACCACTGAGCCAACAGGGAAGCCTTCCAAGCAATATGGGTATACATATATAAAGCCACTGTTAACCGTAATCTACCAAATGAGGTTGATATTGTGTTTATCTTTTGTCCATTTTTAACATTTATTGACCATGATAATGGTTACTGGTATTTGGGTATTGTAAATGCTTTGCACATCATACCACTTGTTACCATTAGGTGACACTATAAGGCAAAAAATAGTTTAAAAAGGAATTTCGAGATTCACTTTTTGTCACAAATAATCTTACAAATATGTTCTGAGCTTCCCTGAAATTTACATTTAATTCAATAGTAATAAACTCCTATAATCTAGGCACCCATCTTTGTATTTTTTCGCCTCCTGTCACATTGTTAAAATTATGAAATGTGCAAGAAAACCTTCTAGCCCGTGTGTCACAACTACTGAGCCTGTGTGCTCTAGAGCTCAAGTTTGGCATCTACAGAAGCCACTGCATTGGGAAGCCTGAGCACCATAATTAAGAAGTAGTCCCTGCTCACCACAGCTAGAGAAAGCCCACTCAGCAATGAAGACCAAGCTCAGTCAACAATTAATTAATAAGCTAATTTTTATGTGAAAAAAGGGGGGATTCTAGAGACCCTCCTGAATACATGTGAATTAAGTCCTGCAATTCACAAAGACTCACCAGTCAACTGAGGAGCACAGATGAATTCCATTATCCAGGAGCTCAAAGCTTTTAAACTCATTAAGTTTATCTACAAGGCAGATGTATCTAGATAACCTATCACACATCTACCAACCTTCCTCACATTACCTTTGATTATTTATTAACCCCTTCAAACTGTCCATAAATATTCATGTTAACCTAGTTTCACTAGTAGAAAAGTATTGGAAAAAACAGAAACACCTTTAGGGTAAATTCTTGTGATTCCACAGTCCTATTGCAGGCAACATGATCTTATGTGTAGACAATCCTAAACTCTCTTTAAGGAGGAAAAAATAAGGACTTGCTTAATGAGCTATTGCAAAAGTTATGTAATGATAACAGTGTGATAGTGCTTTAAGAGCCAAAAATTGATGGAGGGAATTCAGTACAGATTTCAGACCATAAAGGAGCACAATTCTTTTTTTTTTTTTTTAGGCTTCCTTTTTTTTTTTTTTTATTCTTTATTTTAAAGGTTTTACAGAGTTTTGTTGTTCACAGACATGTATGTTCCCAGATCAGTTATATGCATATCCATGGTCCCCATGCCCCCCAGTTCCCCATCCCACCCTCCATTGGTATTGTAAATGCTTTGCACATCATACCACTTGTTACCATTAGGTGACACTATAAGGCAAAAAATAGTTTAAAAAGGAATTTTGAGATTCACTTTTTGTCACAAATAATCTTACAAATATGTTCTGAGCTTCCCTGAAATTTACATTTAATTCAATAGTAATAAACTCCTATAATCTAGGCACCCATCTTTGTATTTTTTCGCCTCCTGTCACATTGTTAAAATTATGAAATGTGCAAGAAAACCTTCTAGCCCGTGTGTCACAACTACTGAGCCTGTGTGCTCTAGAGCTCAAGTTTGGCATCTACAGAAGCCACTGCATTGGGAAGCCTGAGCACCATAATTAAGAAGTAGTCCCTGCTCACCACAGCTAGAGAAAGCCGACTCAGCAATGAAGACCAAGCTCAGTCAACAATTAATTAATAAGCAAATTTTTTATGTGAAAAAGGGGATTCTAGAGACCCTCCTGAATATATGTGAATTAAGTCCTGCAATTCACAAAGACTCACCAGTCAACTGAGGAGCACAGATGAATTCCATTATCCAGGAGCTCAAAGCTTTTAAACTCATTAAGTTTATCTACAAGGCAGATGTATCTAGATAACCTATCACACATCTACCAACCTTCCTCACATTACCTTTGATTATTTATTAACCCCTTCAAACTGTCCATAAATATTCATGTTAACCTAGTTTCACTAGTAGAAAAGTATTGGAAAAAACAGAAACACCTTTAGGGTAAATTCTTGTGATTCCACAGTCCTATTGCAGGCAACATGATCTTATGTGTAGACAATCCTAAACTCTCTTTAAGGAGGAAAAAATAAGGACTTGCTTAATGAGCTATTGCAAAAGTTATGTAATGATAACAGTGTGATAGTGCTTTAAGAGCCAAAAATTGATGGAGGGAATTCAGTACAGATTTCAGACCATAAAGGAGCACAATTCTTTTTTTTTTTTTTTAGGCTTCCTTTTTTTTTTTTTTTATTCTTTATTTTAAAGGTTTTACAGAGTTTTGTTGTTCACAGACATGTATGTTCCCAGATCAGTTATATGCATATCCATGGTCCCCATGCCCCCCAGTTCCCCCCATCCCACCCCTCCAGACCATCACCCCAAGCCATTGTGAGCACTCCTATTCCCTTAGTACTACGACACTAGCTGTCTTTTCCACACATAACACTATAGGTTTCCATGTTACTCCCTCCATGCTTCCCCCTCCCTATTTCTTCGCCACGATGTCCCTATGTCTATGCTCTGTCTGTTTTTCCATGAGAGGAACACAATTCTTAATAGATTTGGCACTTTTGTAGGGGAAGAAGAGACTCAATAAATGTTAGGAAAAATGAATATCCATATAAAAAAGAAAATTACTAAAAAATGTACAAGAAAGTGAATTATTTCTGAAACGTAAGCAGAATTAATGGTAAAGGGCATATTTACATATGTAACTACAATAAAATTAATGAGAATAGTGAAAACTATTGAAAAATAATTCTTTTAAAACACTATTATAAGAAAGGCACCAGAAATTCTACTAAAAAAGATACTTATAGTACAATGCCATATATATATTTCTAAGTGATTAATGCCAAAATGCAGATCTTTTAAATGACCAGTAAGATGTAAAAGTCTTCAATTTCATTGTTCATCAAAGGACTGCAAACTAAAGACAAAAATTTAGTACTACGGTGTATATATGACAACGCCAAAAATCAAAAAGACTGAGATGAATAAATGTTGGTTAGAATGCAGACTTTTGATACATTACTGTTGGGATTACAAATTGGGTATGACATCTTCAGAAAGCTGTTGGATTTCTATACAAAACTGAAGGAATGCATTAGTCTAAGAGCCTGTAACTCCACTGCGATGCTCTAGGCTATATGAATAGATAATTGTTCATGCACCAAAAACATTTCAAAATGTTTGTGGCAGCATTTTTTGTAGTAACCAAGGTTTTGTTCTTATTGTTTAATGTTTTAATTAATTAATTTGGGTGTTCCAGGTCTTAGCTGCCCCGTTGAGAATCTTCGTTCTGGCATGAGGGATCTTGATTTGTGTCCTGTGGGATCTAGTTCCCTGACCAGGGATGGAACCACTGGAAGCCAGGGGTCTTAGCCACTGGATCATTGGGGCAATCCCAATAAGAGATTTTTAAAAATCGAAATGAGGAGAAGGCAGGAGGTCATGGTCAGGGGAAGATGCCGCACTTGGGTGTAAATTACAATCCCTGAGGAATCCTTTCTCAGACTCAAGTCAGAAGTGACAGTTCAGATCAGGGAGCCTGCCATTGCTGCTCTGAACAGCTCAGAAAGAGAGACTAGATTTATTAGAAGTAAAACAGAAGAGCTTGCTAGGAGGCAAAGAAAATAATAAAAAGGCTAGCACCGGGGCTCCTTCTCCTATCAAACGTCCAAGGATGGCTCTAAAATTAAAAAGACCACCAAAGAGTGAGAAGTCTTGCAGCAGGATGACGCTTGAAAGAGGCGCAGCGCCTCCAGCGGGAGCGGCGGCACCAGGCCTTGGTCCCGCTCTGCCCTTAGTGCAGGCTGCAGCCTCCAGTAGTGGCTCTGGCAGCGGCTCATGTTCCAGCTCACCCCTCCGCTCCAGCTCCAGCAGCAACTCTGGGTCTCCAAGTCCTTCTCGGGGCAGACAGGACAACAGACAGCATTCCTGAGAAGGAAAGAAAAAGAGGGAACCCTTCTCCTAAACCCTGAAAGGACACACTAGGAGGCTCAACCAGGAATATGACTAAGGTTCATATTGTAGAAATATTCTCCACTTAAGGGAAAATTCAAGTGATTGGTACGCCTGTAGAAAAGATGCACTTGCATCTGTCTAAAGGCCCCGCATATGTGGAATTTGAGAGTCCAGATGAAGCTGACAAGGCTCTGAAGCACATGTAGAGAGGACAAGTTTTGGTTTTTTTTTTAAAATATTTATTTATTTATTTTGGCGGGGGCAGGTTGGGGGGGGGGGAGCGGGCCACTTCCATTGGTCTTTCATTTATCCATTTTGATCCATCTTTGTTCCTTGACCCGTGTGGGCCTCCCATCACAGTGACCACTGTTGTTGCAGGGCACTGGCTCTGGGCACACGCGCTCCAGAGCTCCAGCTCGGTAACTGGACACATAGGTCCAGTCTCTCCGTTGCACGTGGGATCCTCCCAGGCCAGGGATCGAACCGGCACCCCTTGCACTGCAAGGCGATGTCCCAACCCATTGGACCACCAGGGAAGCCCGAGAGAGGACAAGTTGATGGCCAGGTGATCTCTGCCACCAATGTGCTGACGCCCTGGCCTCAGCCCCCAGGTGATTCAGCCCTCCCAGGAGAATGCTACCACCGCTTTCCATGTGGCGCAGGTCCCCTGGGCGCTGGCAAATCCGCTCCCTTGCCCCCAGCGTCCGCTGCCGCAGGAGCTATTCCAGACCCAGCTCCTCTGGGTAAGCAGGGCCACCCAAGGTATGCCCCTGTGACTTGTATCCCATCCAACTGACTTCTGTCACTTTTCTAGCTGGCAGTTCCAATTTCAAGAGTGTTGTTAGCTTGGAGGCTGTGCTTATAAAGATGGCCTTCAGTTTTCTGGGTAGAAAGTTCCGTGTTTCTAGTTAACTGAGAGCCAGTTAGTGGCAAAGCCTGCAGAGATGAGCAGGAAGCTCCAGGTGGCAATAATAGACCTAACCTGTGAGCTCGTTCTCCAATTCCGTAGGTGACCTGAGGCTGATCTGGTGCTGTGTAGAGTCCCACAGGAAAGGACGTTTGTTTTGTGCAACTGCCATTTCTGTTAGCCTGGTCTGACTCCCCTGCATGAGTCCTCGTTCTGGCCCCAAAAAAAGAGGAAAAAAACCCTTCTCCTAAACCCTGAAAGGACACACTAGGAGGCTCAACCAGGAATATGACTAAGGTTCATATTGTAGAAATATTCTCCACTTAAGGGAAAATTCAAGTGATTGGTACGCCTGTAGAAAAGATGCACTTGCATCTGTCTAAAGGCCCCGCATATGTGGAATTTGAGAGTCCAGATGAAGCTGACAAGGCTCTGAAGCACATGTAGAGAGGACAAGTTTTGTTTTTTTTTTTAAAATATTTATTTATTTATTTTGGCGGGGGCAGGTTGGGGGCGGGCCACTTCCATTGGTCTTTCATTTATCTATTTTGATCCATCTTTGTTCCTTGACCCGTGTGGGCCTCCCATCACAGTGACCACTGTTGTTGCAGGGCACTGGCTCTGGGCCCACGCTCCAGAGCTCCAGCTCGGTAACTGGACACATAGGTCCAGTCTCTCCGTTGCACGTGGGATCCTCCCAGGCCAGGGATCGAACCGGCACCCCTTGCACTGCAAGGCGATGTCCCAACCCATTGGACCACCAGGGAAGCCCGAGAGAGGACAAGTTGATGGCCAGGTGATCTCTGCCACCAATGTGCTGACGCCCTGGCCTCAGCCCCCAGGTGATTCAGCCCTCCCAGGAGAATGCTACCACCGCTTTCCATGTGGCGCAGGTCCCCTGGGCGCTGGCAAATCCGCTCCCTTGCCCCCAGCGTCCGCTGCCGCAGGAGCTATTCCAGACCCAGCTCCTCTGGGTAAGCAGGGCCACCCAAGGTATGCCCCTGTGACTTGTATCCCATCCAACTGACTTCTGTCACTTTTCTAGCTGGCAGTTCCAATTTCAAGAGTGTTGTTAGCTTGGAGGCTGTGCTTATAAAGATGGCCTTCAGTTTTCTGGGTAGAAAGTTCCGTGTTTCTAGTTAACTGAGAGCCAGTTAGTGGCAAAGCCTGCAGAGATGAGCAGGAAGCTCCAGGTGGCAATAATAGACCTAACCTGTGAGCTCGTTCTCCAATTCCGTAGGTGACCTGAGGCTGATCTGGTGCTGTGTAGAGTCCCACAGGAAAGGACGTTTGTTTTGTGCAACTGCCATTTCTGTTAGCCTGGTCTGACTCCCCTGCATGAGTCCTCTTCTGGCCCCTAGGGTCAAATACCCCCTGTTATCTGCCCCAACATGGACTCATGTGCAGGCACAAGCACACACCCGTGTTCCCTTTCTCTCTGAGAGTGGTAAGCTGAGAGACAGCTCTGCCAGGTCATCATAGAAGCCCGGTTGGGTTAATAGTAATAGAGGTCCCACAGGTTACCTTGGCAGCCTGAACATACCTTTTTCTTTTTTTTTTTAACTTTGAATGTACAGTCAGTGCTATCCATTTTCTGTTTTGAGATTTGTAACTTGTAGCATTTTAGATAATGTTGTGTTTATACTTTGTTGTGCAGAATAAAACAATTGTGTTGAATAAACCTAGGATTAGAGACAAAAAAAAAAATCCAAATATCCATTAAGGTTGGATATCAATGGGTGATATTTGTGATGACACACTTGGCAATGCAAATAGATGAACTACAGTTCCATATATTGTAGAAGAATCCTACAAATTAATGTTGAGCAAAAGAAGCAAGGCACAATAATACGCTGTGTATGACTTCATGTATAAGATTGGCAGGCACAGCTAAGACTGGGATTAGAGAAACGTATTTTAGTGATAAAAGTATTACAAGAGTGAGGATAGTGATTATCCTTAGAGACTCTGTGCTCTGGTCATGTTTTAGTTCTTTCAATTAGACAATCATTACAGAAGTTTCTACTTTAAAATTATTCGTGAAACAGTACATTTAGATTTTCTACATGATCATGTGTTGTATTTCCCAGTAAGAATTTAAAACATTAAAAATATATTTATTCAGATGACTAAGACATGCACTTTCCAGTCAAAGGGGAATTCATTTCCCAACTCCAGGAATTTGGGGTAGAGTGGGCAAATAACTGAGCCTCTGCAGGTGCTCAGATCCTCAGTTTCTTGGAGTCCTTAGACCCTAAGAAAGTTGCACTAAAAATCCACCTGTCCTCCTCATGAATGGCAGTGAAGGGTCAGTGCCTGTGGAAGACTTTGGGGCTGTGCTGACCCACCAGCAAGCAGAAAGAATGGTCACAGACAAGCGAGTGGTAGCTCAGGGAACATGAAGGAGAAAGCAAGGGAGAGTCAGTCGTGTACTTAAAAAGAGTGGCTGTCAGCCACCCACACGCCAGAACACAAGCTATTTACCCAAAGGCAAAATGACCCACACCAGTGTCACACTGCAAGCACTGCAGGGCACCAAGGTGGCTGTGAACCAGCAGAGCATGCCCACCCACAACAGACCCCCTTCTCAACAGCATCCTCAGGATCCTCAAGTAGATCCTGTGTCAGCAGCAACAGCACCATCCCCAGCAGCGCCATCTCAGTGAGCAGATGCACGTGCAGGTGAAGCTGTGCGTCTCCCACACCCTCCAGCGGGGCGGCATGGCTGGAGCCAGCTCCCTAGAGATGCTCAGTGGTCAGGAGTCCCCACGAAGTCAGGAGGCTCTGGCCAGGAGTCTCCAGCCAGAAGCTGGATATCTAGGAATAAACCTAGGATTAGAGACAAAAAAAAAAATCCAAATATCCATTAAGGTTGGATATCAATGGGTGATATTTGTGATGACACACTTGGCAATGCAAATAGATGAACTACAGTTCCATATATTGTAGAAGAATCCTACAAATTAATGTTGAGCAAAAGAAGCAAGGCACAATAATACGCTGTGTATGACTTCATGTATAAGATTGGCAGGCACAGCTGACTGGGATTAGAGAAACGTATTTTAGTGATAAAAGTATTACAAGAGTGAGGATAGTGATTATCCTTAGAGACTCTGTGCTCTGGTCATGTTTTAGTTCTTTCAATTAGACAATCATTACAGAAGTTTCTACTTTAAAATTATTCGTGAAACAGTACATTTAGATTTTCTACATGATCATGTGTTGTATTTCCCAGTAAGAATTTAAAACATTAAAAATATATTTATTCAGATGACTAAGACATGCACTTTCCAGTCAAAGGGGAATTCATTTCCCAACTCCAGGAATTTGGGGTAGAGTGGGCAAATAACTGAGCCTCTGCAGGTGCTCAGATCCTCAGTTTCTTGGAGTCCTTAGACCCTAAGAAAGTTGCACTAAAAATCCACCTGTCCTCCTCATGAATGGCAGTGAAGGGTCAGTGCCTGTGGAAGACTTTGGGGCTGTGCTGACCCACCAGCAAGCAGAAAGAATGGTCACAGACAAGCGAGTGGTAGCTCAGGGAACATGAAGGAGAAAGCAAGGGAGAGTCAGTCGTGTACTTAAAAAGAGTGGCTGTCAGCCACCCACACGCCAGAACACAAGCTATTTACCCAAAGGCAAAATGACCCACACCAGTGTCACACTGCAAGCACTGCAGGGCACCAAGGTGGCTGTGAACCAGCAGAGCATGCCCACCCACAACAGACCCCCTTCTCAACAGCATCCTCAGGATCCTCAAGTAGATCCTGTGTCAGCAGCAACAGCACCATCCCCAGCAGCGCCATCTCAGTGAGCAGATGCACGTGCAGGTGAAGCTGTGCGTCTCCCACACCCTCCAGCGGGGCGGCATGGCTGGAGCCAGCTCCCTAGAGATGCTCAGTGGTCAGGAGTCCCCACGAAGTCAGGAGGCTCTGGCCAGGAGTCTTCTCAGCCAGAAAGCTGGAAATCAGAGTCTACCCCAGACACCTTGAAACCAACTGCTTCATGGCAACATCCCTTCCACCATAAGCTCTGTGTTCCAAGGCTGACACTCTGCACACTAAAGCCAGACTGGACCCAGGTGCTCCCTTATATCCTATCACGCCTCCTGAAGGATTCTTCAGCAGAAGCTTGTTGGGAATCAAACTGCCTATGTGCATCCAAATGTGCTGCTTTAGTATGACCACATGCTGAAGCATGTGGTAAACTTCTGGTAGACGGGGCATGAATGCTGCCTTTAGGGATGTGTTGGTCCAGTAGACACTGAAGTGGGTCTTCAGGTTGCCTTTGCTGGAGAAGGTTTGGCCACAGATCTTACACTGGAACAGCCTCTCCCCATTGTAAGTGCTGTAAGACCTCTTGAGGGAACTTTGGCAGCTTAGGACACGGTGGCAACTGAGACATTCATTGGGGTCAGTGATGGTCTCCACCAGCTGCTGCAGTTTCAGGGTCTGTGACCCCAGCTCAGATGTCCCACTTCTTTGGAAGTCACCAACCCCTTGGGAATTATGGTTTGGTCCCATCAGGGATAGGATGACTCATACTCACTTTCCAGAAAAGGCCTGAGGTGCAGATCACTGGGCAATGGGCCACCCATGAGGTCCTTGGGGTTAGTTCCTGAAGAGATGGACAAGGTCTATTTGAAGCCCTGTTTTGTATCCTCCCAACCCTGCACCCAGTTTTCTTTTTCTTGAATGTAGTTTGTTTTTTAAGCCAAGGTTGTAGAATTCCAAAACATTTTCAGCCTTGGAACCTTAAGGGGGATGCCCTCAAGTGGACTGATTTTAGTCCTTAGAGAGTCAGTGTCTGTGTTGCTGCTTATTTAAATACAGTTCAGTTGGTTTCCCAAGAGTGCCAAGGTCCTCCACATGCTTTTCAGATGCATTCTTCTTCCTAAAGCCAAGAGATGTGAACACCTCAGCAGGAATCTCAGGTGACATAATTTAGTTTACCAGTGCCTGCTCTGTTGAAGAGTTAGTGTCCATTCTTGAAGAAACAGATTCAAGGAAGACTTCATTTTTTAATTATTCATTAATAGCTTCATATACTATAATATAGTATTTTATAAATTTTGCACCAGAGTCTACCCCAGACACCTTGAAACCAACTGCTTCATGGCAACATCCCTTCCACCATAAGCTCTGTGTTCCAAGGCTGACACTCTGCACACTAAAGCCAGACTGGACCCAGGTGCTCCCTTATATCCTATCACGCCTCCTGAAGGATTCTTCAGCAGAAGCTTGTTGGGAATCAAACTGCCTATGTGCATCCAAATGTGCTGCTTTAGTATGACCACATGCTGAAGCATGTGGTAAACTTCTGGTAGACGGGGCATGAATGCTGCCTTTAGGGATGTGTTGGTCCAGTAGACACTGAAGTGGGTCTTCAGGTTGCCTTTGCTGGAGAAGGTTTGGCCACAGATCTTACACTGGAACAGCCTCTCCCCATTGTAAGTGCTGTAAGACCTCTTGAGGGAACTTTGGCAGCTTAGGACACGGTGGCAACTGAGACATTCATTGGGGTCAGTGATGGTCTCCACCAGCTGCTGCAGTTTCAGGGTCTGTGACCCCAGCTCAGATGTCCCACTTCTTTGGAAGTCACCAACCCCTTGGGAATTATGGTTTGGTCCCATCAGGGATAGGATGACTCATACTCACTTTCCAGAAAAGGCCTGAGGTGCAGATCACTGGGCAATGGGCCACCCATGAGGTCCTTGGGGTTAGTTCCTGAAGAGATGGACAAGGTCTATTTGAAGCCCTGTTTTGTATCCTCCCAACCCTGCACCCAGTTTTCTTTTTCTTGAATGTAGTTTGTTTTTTAAGCCAAGGTTGTAGAATTCCAAAACATTTTCAGCCTTGGAACCTTAAGGGGGATGCCCTCAAGTGGACTGATTTTAGTCCTTAGAGAGTCAGTGTCTGTGTTGCTGCTTATTTAAATACAGTTCAGTTGGTTTCCCAAGAGTGCCAAGGTCCTCCACATGCTTTTCAGATGCATTCTTCTTCCTAAAGCCAAGAGATGTGAACACCTCAGCAGGAATCTCAGGTGACATAATTTAGTTTACCAGTGCCTGCTCTGTTGAAGAGTTAGTGTCCATTCTTGAAGAAACAGATTCAAGGAAGACTTCATTTTTTAATTATTCATTAATAGCTTCATATACTATAATATAGTATTTTATAAATTTTGCACCAAATGTAATATTAATCTTGTACCAAAATTTCCTTGATTGTGACATAAGCCAAGTGAGTATGAAGATATTTTTTCTGAGTATTACATGAAGGTTACCACGTTGGAACAGGCAAATCCTAGATGCGAAAGCTTTAATTTATCTACCTCATTCATGTGCTATTTTGTACCAGTTGTTTCTTTTTTCCTATTTGATGACTGCTGAAGTGTTCCTAGGTCGTCACAAACCTCAGAGTTGATGTAGTGGCGGGGATAGTTGGAAGTTGAGAATTTTGTTGTGATTCTCTTTTTTATTAATTCCCTTTCTGTATATGTGATATTAAGCAGACAGTCTTCTGGAGGATTTAACAAGAAAGGGGAAAGACTCGTTTCTGGATGAAGTCTTTGCCCTTCTGTGTGGAAGAGCAGAAAGTGACTCTTCTCAAGTCTTGCTCTCGGTAATTGCCCTTGACTTTAAAATCCAAAAATTTTTCTTTGTTTTACCAGGTTGTACCTTTCCTTCTGGAATTGTAAGTGAACACAGTAGCAGTACCTGTTTACACTGTAAAGTGGCTATTGTTATAGAAAATGCACCAGAAGCTTTCTCACTTGTTATGCTAGTAATAGCTTGTGAATGTTTGATCTACAGAGAAACTGCTATAGTTTTTACCTGCTGATGCTGTCTGTCTGTTGGAGAATAAATTTTGGATGGTTCTTTTTTATTTTTTTAAATTTTCATTTGGCTCTTATATTGCATTTATCAAGGAAAAGAGAGATTTGTTTTGAGAAATTAGAGCCATCCACTGCTTTTCAGGATGGGCCCTCAAGTGGACTGATTTTAGTCCTTAGAGAGTCAGTGTCTGTGTTGCTGCTTATTTAAATACAGTTCAGTTGGTTTCCCAAGAGTGCCAAGGTCCTCCACATGCTTTTCAGATGCATTCTTCTTCCTAAAGCCAAGAGATGTGAACACCTCAGCAGGAATCTCAGGTGACATAATTTAGTTTACCAGTGCCTGCTCTGTTGAAGAGTTAGTGTCCATTCTTGAAGAAACAGATTCAAGGAAGACTTCATTTTTTAATTATTCATTAATAGCTTCATATACTATAATATAGTATTTTATAAATTTTGCACCAAATGTAATATTAATCTTGTACCAAAATTTCCTTGATTGTGACATAAGCCAAGTGAGTATGAAGATATTTTTTCTGAGTATTACATGAAGGTTACCACGTTGGAACAGGCAAATCCTAGATGCGAAAGCTTTAATTTATCTACCTCATTCATGTGCTATTTTGTACCAGTTGTTTCTTTTTTCCTATTTGATGACTGCTGAAGTGTTCCTAGGTCGTCACAAACCTCAGAGTTGATGTAGTGGCGGGGATAGTTGGAAGTTGAGAATTTTGTTGTGATTCTCTTTTTTATTAATTCCCTTTCTGTATATGTGATATTAAGCAGACAGTCTTCTGGAGGATTTAACAAGAAAGGGGAAAGACTCGTTTCTGGATGAAGTCTTTGCCCTTCTGTGTGGAAGAGCAGAAAGTGACTCTTCTCAAGTCTTGCTCTCGGTAATTGCCCTTGACTTTAAAATCCAAAAATTTTTCTTTGTTTTACCAGGTTGTACCTTTCCTTCTGGAATTGTAAGTGAACACAGTAGTAGTACCTGTTTACACTGTAAAGTGGCTATTGTTATAGAAAATGCACCAGAAGCTTTCTCACTTGTTATGCTAGTAATAGCTTGTGAATGTTTGATCTACAGAGAAACTGCTATAGTTTTTACCTGCTGATGCTGTCTGTCTGTTGGAGAATAAATTTTGGATGGTTCTTTTTTATTTTTTTAAATTTTCATTTGGCTCTTATATTGCATTTATCAAGGAAAACAGAGATTTGTCAAAATCTCTACCAAAGAATTTCAAAGATTTATATAATTAATTCAAGTCTATGGGTTATCTAAAGTTGAAAGTTTAAGCCAGAAAGTAGCCATTTCATATCTTTCAGTGGATTTGATGACCCATCCATCCTAAAGCTACCCACACAATTTTACATGTAATTTTATTTTTTCATAGTCCCACTTATTAAGTTAAATTCTATTACTGGTTCATTTTTCTTTTACCCAGGTCTAGAAAAGAGGCCCCTCAGAGCTCTGGACTTAGATAGTTATTCTCCTTGGATTTCCAGCACTTAGAACCTTGTCTGGCATGTAATAGAAGTACAGGAAATAAGTTAGTGTTGGTGCAGGTGATATTTTTTGAAATGTGTACATGGACAATGTCAAGAAATACTCCATGAAAGGGGATTCTCTGGTTCAATAACTTTAGGAAATCATTTATCTTACATTTTCCTCATGGTGATATTCAATGTGCATGAGCATATTAAGGGCTTTACAGAATCCTAAAGTAAAATGAATTAACATTGCTTAGAAGAGCATTTTCCAAAATTTGTGTGAAATATTTCTTGTTGAGCAGTGGGCCACTGTCTTGCCAAAAATGAGCAGTCTGACAAACATATCCTAAAGAAGTCATGGTAGACTCAGTGCAACATACAGGCTTTAGTAGATTGTGGAGTATTTAGTGGACGTGACTTCCCAAACTTCCAATTCTTCCAAGAAAACACAGTGGAATCACTGGCAGTGCTATTCTACTTGCCCTAGAAGGGGCCCTTCCGGTATTTTTCTCTTACATGTTCCCATAATCACTCAGTATAATCACTTTATGTTGTTGCAAAAGCTATTATTTTGCAAGCTGTAACTCCTGGATTTCACATCCAAGTTTGGGGTAACAGTGCTCCCTGCAGCCCCAACAGTAGGAAGCTACTTATAAAAATGACCAAGCATCAAAATTGTGGAGTTCCATTGAACCTACAATGTAGTGAGCAGTCACAGAACATGAACAATTGCTTATGTGCAATGTCTGGGAACTTTTTTGTTTGGTTTGGTTTTTTTTCTTTTTTTTTAATCTTTTTTTGTGAGGGGAGGATGGTGGGGTGGGGTGGGGAGGTAGGGGGGCGGGCGGGTCACTTCTATTGGTCTTTCATTTATCTATTTTCATCCCTCTTTGTTCTTTGGCCCGTGTGAGCCTCCCATCACAGTGGCCTCTGTTGTCACAGAGCACTAGCTCTGGGCGCGTGCGCTCCAGAGCGCGGGTGCAGTAATTGGACACATCGGTCCAGCCGCTCCGTGGCACGTGGGATCTTCCCAGGCCAGGGATCGAACCGGCGCCCCTTGCACTGCAAGGCGGTGTCCTTACCCGCTGGATCACCTGAGAAGCCCCCTTTTTGTTTTTTTAAACAAACACTAATATTCCAAGGAACCAGTGTTACATGTAAACATTTTAGAAACACTTGGCTAGGCAATGCAATGAATGGAAATATACATTAACTGAATATTTAGGGTGAAAATATATTGACCGTATCTCAATTTTCACCTAAGTATTTTCTTATCATGTAAATTTAGTTAACGACAATTAACTTGATCCTTTTCAGGCCATCCTGATGTGGAGGTAAAAATTAGTTTGCTCTTTATTATTTGAAAAAAAAAAACCTTCCTGGATTTTATTCACTTTTCCTTTTGATAGCGCAAGATTGAGCTAGTTCATCACTTCTGTCACTGAGCTATAGAAGGGAAATAACCTTAATTCCATCACTCCCAAATTGACATTGATTTCCTTACCCCCTCAGGAAATCCCAGTGGCTATTTTACTTTATATATTTATGGAAATCTCTCTGTCCTACAGGCCAGAGCATTTAACTAAATGTATTATTCTACGCCTTAGCTAATGAGTATTACCTTTCTGCAGGGGCATGATGCTTCTAGGAGTTGTTTTCTTTAGCTTTTATTCACAAGTAATGGAGGTAATGGAAGGTTTTGCATCATTACCGATAATTCCTCTGAATTGATGTGGCATGCTGATTGCTTCAATAAGAACTACAGTGAGAATGGCTCTCAGAAATCATCCATTGCCGAAAGCACAGGAGTGACCCAGGTCGAAGTAGGGCCCACCACAAAGAGATGAGAGATTCCTTTCAAAGAGCTAGGCAGCAAGGTACTGGATACTTTTCATCTTTGCATCTTGTTGAAGGATCCACATAGAACTGTGTACTTATTTCAAAGACTGTTTGGGTTCCTGGGAAGAGGGCAAAATAAGATTCACAATAGTCTCTTTGCATCAAGTCATAGATTTTTGAAGTCATCATGCTCCTTTGTAGTTCACAGAAATGTCTAAAGTACATGTTGTTTCTTTGTCCATAAAAATAGAGAGATTCTGACTCTGGTCTCAGCACGTTTGCTTATTACATGATTTTCCAAACTAGGATTGAAAAACTGAACTAAAAATGAAAAGGTCATAGGTGCCTGGTAGAAAACAAAGTTAGTTTGGAATAACTTTAGCAGTTCTTTAACCTAAAGTTTTTTCTTTTTTTAAAGTTTTCATTCAACATACCCTTATTCCAAATTTTGCCCTCTGTTAACTCCAGTCAATCTGACAGAAATTTGCACATATACGTTATGTAGGAAATGGATTTTTGAATTGATTGTTACTGGCATGAGAGTCTGGCACTATTACAGGTTGAAGGTCACCTTATGTTACCTTCCTATTTTATTCTGAAAGATAAGGATGTTTTGGGCTTCTCACGTGGTCCTTCATAGTGGCAAAGAACCTGCCTGCCAATACAGGCACGAGAGTTCAACTCCTGGGTCAGAAAGATCCCTGAAGAGAAATGGAATCCCACTCCCAAATTGACATTGATTTCCTTACCCCCTCAGGAAATCCCAGTGGCTATTTTACTTTATATATTTATGGAAATCTCTCTGTCCTACAGGCCAGAGCATTTAACTAAATGTATTATTCTACGCCTTAGCTAATGAGTATTACCTTTCTGCAGGGGCATGATGCTTCTAGGAGTTGTTTTCTTTAGCTTTTATTCACAAGTAATGGAGGCAATGGAAGGTTTTGCATCATTACCGATAATTCCTCTGAATTGATGTGGCATGCTGATTGCTTCAATAAGAACTACAGTGAGAATGGCTCTCAGAAATCATCCATTGCCGAAAGCACAGGAGTGACCCAGGTCGAAGTAGGGCCCACCACAAAGAGATGAGAGATTCCTTTCAAAGAGCTAGGCAGCAAGGTACTGGATACTTTTCATCTTTGCATCTTGTTGAAGGATCCACATAGAACTGTGTACTTATTTCAAAGACTGTTTGGGTTCCTGGGAAGAGGGCAAAATAAGATTCACAATAGTCTCTTTGCATCAAGTCATAGATTTTTGAAGTCATCATGCTCCTTTGTAGTTCACAGAAATGTCTAAAGTACATGTTGTTTCTTTGTCCATAAAATAGAGAGATTCTGACTCTGGTCTCAGCACGTTTGCTTATTACATGATTTTCCAAACTAGGATTGAAAAACTGAACTAAAAATGAAAAGGTCATAGGTGCCTGGTAGAAAACAAAGTTAGTTTGGAATAACTTTAGCAGTTCTTTAACCTAAAGTTTTTTCTTTTTTTAAAGTTTTCATTCAACATACCCTTATTCCAAATTTTGCCCTCTGTTAACTCCAGTCAATCTGACAGAAATTTGCACATATACGTTATGTAGGAAATGGATTTTTGAATTGATTGTTACTGGCATGAGAGTCTGGCACTATTACAGGTTGAAGGTCACCTTATGTTACCTTCCTATTTTATTCTGAAAGATAAGGATGTTTTGGGATTCTCACGTGGTCCTTCATAGTGGCAAAGAACCTGCCTGCCAATACAGGCACGAGAGTTCAACTCCTGGGTCAGAAAGATCCCCTGGAAGAGAAATGGAATCCCACTCCAGTATTGCTGCCTAGAAAATTCCAAGGACAGAGGAGCCTGGAGGACTACAGTCCACTGGGTGCGAAAGAGTTAGACAGGACTCAACATGCACTATGCATCTATTTGTACACAATAGGAAGTATGTCTTTGAGGTGGTGTCCCAGTGCTTCAGGGAATAGGTATTGAGGAAATACTTGTTAATGAAAAGAGTAAACAAGCCCATAACTGCACTCTGATAAAATAAGGATCAGAAATCTTGAGAAATTCCTTGAAAATAAAACAAAATCTCAACACTTTAAATCTGAAAAATGATGCTCTCAGAAAGCTGATATGGATTTGGAACTCTCTCTAGCCTCTTTGTGACTGTTTCCCAGAGATTTCATGAAAATATTTTGGCAATCCTTTGCTGGTTTCACTTCGGAACATTTTAGATACCAGGAAGACATTTCATGAAGAAATAAATGGAATATCTTTAAACTGCTCTGTCTGTAGGCAGCTTTCTCTTGAATAAAAATTGGTTAGGAACAGCAATTGAGTCAGATTGCTTCCTTCAAGACAGTGAAACAGCAGGCTTCTATCTACTAAAGAAGTGGGAAATTCTTAAGTGAAGGGAAATTAAGCTTTACAAGCATGACAGGGAGAGTATCTTAACACCTATTGAATTTAAATCCAGAAGCATAAAGGCTACTCTTGTAAATGCCAGATCCATTGGCTTTCACGAGACTGTGCTTTGGTAAATACAACCGCACACTGTGTTTTCACAACTCCTTTAAAAGAAGTTACCAATAATGAAAGCATTCTACCTCAGACTGGGATTTAAGCCCAAAACTCAGTTTGTGAGTCGGACCCACATGGACAGGATTTGAACTGACCAAGTTTGGATCAAGACCTGCAGACCCAGCCAAAATCCTGTCTGGGGCTCAAACCCACGTGGCTGGGACTCGATCCAGCTAAACCCTGTCTAGGTCTTGAACCCATGCCACTGAGACTCAGTCTAGCTGAAACCCTGTCTGAGACTTGAACCCACATGGCAGGGACCCAACCCAGGCCAAAACCCTACCTGGTATTTGAACCCACATGGCTGGGGCTTAACCCCAGTCAAAACCCTGTCTGGGGCTTGAACTGACGTGGCGAGGGCTCAGACCTGATTAAAACCCTGCTTGGGACTTGAACCCACATGTCCAGGACTCAATCCAGTCAAAACCCTAGTCTTGAGACTAAAACCCGCAGTCTTTGAATTAAAATTACTCACCTAATGTCCTGGACCCACTGAGGCTCAGGTTCTTTGTGTCTCAATGTAGAAGGAATTCAGTGAGAGGCAGAGTGATAGGCAAGAAGTTGATTTAATAGGCTAGGGCACTTGTATGAAGTGCAAGCAGGCAGGCAGGAAATCTCTTTCTGCCGCGAAGTTTGGGTGGGCAACAATTTAAGGGAAGGTAGAAGACCACCTTCTTCAAGTGGATGTAGATGCAGGCGTAAGGCATTAGATCCTCCTTCACTAGCTCTTCTTTCATTAGCTCCTCCTTCTTTTTAGACAAGAGAGTTTTTGGCCCTGTGAAGTCAAACAAAGATTATCGTATTAGTGGCCTGAGGCACACCTTATGGTTTTGTTTATATAGATTTATACTTAGTCAAGCCTGCTTTATTGAGTAAGGAGCAACTTTCTTGAGTTATTGTTAATTTACTGGCCTCCCAACTTTTCTTAGGTTTTACCTTTCTACCTACAGTCCCCTGCAGGGACTTTGCAACTACCTAACTATCCTATTCTGTCCCTATCAATAAGATCACAAGAAATGGCTTAAATTCCCTCACTTTCTTTCCCTAGTCTTGGTGAGAGCACTCAAAACTCTTACTTAGATTTATTTATACATATTTTGTGATACTGGAAAAAAATAGAAGGCAGGAGGAGAAGGGGATAACAGAGGACAAGATGGTTGGATGGCATCACCCAGTCAATGGGCACGAGTTTGATCAAGCTCCGGGAGATGGTGAAGGACAGGGAAGCTTGGTGTGCTGCGTCCATGGGGTAGAAAAGAGTTTGACACAATGGGGCTTCCCTGGTGGCCCAGTAGGTAAATATACCACGTTGCAGTGCAAGGGGCACCGGTTTGATCCCTAGTCTGGGAAGATCCCATGTGCCACGGAGCGGCTGTACTGATGCGTCCAACTACCGAGCTGGAGCTCTGGGGCGCATGTGCCCAGGGCCAGTGCTCTGTAGCAAGAGAGACCACTGCGATGGGAGGCCCACACAGGCCAAAGAACATAGATGGATGAAAATAAATAAATGAAAGACCAATAGAAGTGGCCAAAAATTTTTTTAAAAAAAGAAAAGAGTTCGACACGAGTGAGCAACTGAACTGACTGATAATTACACATATTTCCAGCGCCTGGCATTTCAGTATTTATCTGACTTCTTCTCTTAAAGTGAAATTTCATATAATGTATGCCCTATAAATGCCTAAAGGAATTTAAATTGGAACAAGGTAAAATAAGATGCAATCAAATTAAGTTTTGCAAAAATTTTCAAAGCACTGAATTTCTACCAGAAAGCCTAAATGTATTTAGTCTGTTGTTATTACTTAGATAAAAACTGGTTTGTGTTGGTCTTGATCAGGGTAGCAATGCCTGGTGGAAGGAACTAGTTTGCTGTTCAGGGAAGTTGGGCTCTATAAGAGGACAGTAAACTTCCATTGCTTTTGGATATCAGAGATACTTCCTGCATGAATATCAGACATGTAGGATTGCTCTCTCTGAAGGACTTCACTTTATACTACTTGTCACACAGTGATATGGATAAATCAATCCCTGAAGCCACCAGCTCATTAAGATGCTGATAATATTCCAAATTTGAGGAGCGCTCCATGGCCCTTGTGAAATAAGAACATGATGACTTCTATAAGTAGAATCCCTGTATCCACAGAGAATCTTATAGTTGAATCTACAAAGGGACAGATGTGGCTCTTTCTAAGGGGCATCTTTCTAGAGTATTTTCCTCAAAGGACTGAGATTGAGAGTAAGAAATTATAATCACTGCCTGTATCAACTAAACAGTGGTTTACTCATCAGTAAAGATCTTTTTCAATAGCAGGATCTGCAACAGGATATAGAGATGTATCTAACTTAAAGAAGTTTGAGTTATTTTCAGAGAAGTGCACAATCTATTAAACATTGCAGGAAATGTGCTATACACAATGGGGCTTCCCTGGTGGCCCAGTAGGTAAATATACCACGTTGCAGTGCAAGGGGCACCGGTTTGATCCCTAGTCTGGGAAGATCCCATGTGCCACGGAGCGGCTGTACTGATGCGTCCAACTACCGAGCTGGAGCTCTGGGGCGCATGTGCCCAGGGCCGGTGCTCTGTAGCAAGAGAGACCACTGCGATGGGAGGCCCACACAGGCCAAAGAACATAGATGGATGAAAATAAATAAATGAAAGACCAATAGAAGTGGCCAAAAATTTTTTTAAAAAAAGAAAAGAGTTCGACACGAGTGAGCAACTGAACTGACTGATAATTACACATATTTCCAGCGCCTGGCATTTCAGTATTTATCTGACTTCTTCTCTTAAAGTGAAATTTCATATAATGTATGCCCTATAAATGCCTAAAGGAATTTAAATTGGAACAAGGTAAAATAAGATGCAATCAAATTAAGTTTTGCAAAAATTTTCAAAGCACTGAATTTCTACCACAGAAAGCCTAAATGTATTTAGTCTGTTGTTATTACTTAGATAAAAACTGGTTTGTGTTGGTCTTGATCAGGGTAGCAATGCCTGGTGGAAGGAACTAGTTTGCTGTTCAGGGAAGTTGGGCTCTATAAGAGGACAGTAAACTTCCATTGCTTTTGGATATCAGAGATACTTCCTGCATGAATATCAGACATGTAGGATTGCTCTCTCTGAAGGACTTCACTTTATACTACTTGTCACACAGTGATATGGATAAATCAATCCCTGAAGCCACCAGCTCATTAAGATGCTGATAATATTCCAAATTTGAGGAGCGCTCCATGGCCCTTGTGAAATAAGAACATGATGACTTCTATAAGTAGAATCCCTGTATCCACAGAGAATCTTATAGTTGAATCTACAAAGGGACAGATGTGGCTCTTTCTAAGGGGCATCTTTCTAGAGTATTTTCCTCAAAGGACTGAGATTGAGAGTAAGAAATTATAATCACTGCCTGTATCAACTAAACAGTGGTTTACTCATCAGTAAAGATCTTTTTCAATAGCAGGATCTGCAACAGGATATAGAGATGTATCTAACTTAAAGAAGTTTGAGTTATTTTCAGAGAAGTGCACAATCTATTAAACATTGCAGGAAATGTGCTAATAGGAACATATACACGGGATTATAGCAATGCAAAGGACAAATACAGAGGAGACCTAACTGAGCTTTGGGTGATGAGTTGGTAGGTTAAATAATGTTTCCAAGAAGGGGGATTTCATCTCAGTCTCAAAAAGAATGGGACATGATCAATTGGACAGGGCAAGAAGTAAATGTGAAGTAGAGAAAATAGTAAGACAAAAAGTGTAGAGCAAAAAGCCCAAGAGAAAAATCACAAAGTGGTTTGGAGTAAGCACGCAGAGTGTGAAAATGAAGGAAGATGAAGTCAGAGAGATAAGTCATATGCTGAGTATTAGTGTATGCTTTGCTGGATGCAGTGTGGCTTATTTAGATGTATTTTTACACTGAAGTGAATTCAGAGCAGAAGACAAGGTCAGGCTCATTTTCAATATAGTTTTAAATTTTGTCAGAGACACAACTTTAAAATCCTGCACTATCCTGATCACGTGAAATGAGTGATTCATTACATCAAGTTCCTTTGACTTCAAGAGTATTTCTATACCCCCAATAATCATTCAGACGAAAACTGAATCAGTTACCAGAATGATATTTTTCCCCAGATGTGACACTTCATCAGATTTCCCATCTTAGTGTGAGGTGGAGTGTTTGTGGAG
The DNA here is from genome assembly GCA_022376925.1 of Tragulus kanchil. Taxonomy (NCBI): domain Eukaryota; kingdom Metazoa; phylum Chordata; class Mammalia; order Artiodactyla; family Tragulidae; genus Tragulus; species Tragulus kanchil. Next base: position 233,543,887 of record JAIOJX010000004.1, on the reverse strand, counting down.
TAAAAAATCAGGGCAGATAAGTTAAAGTAAAGTAGTGTCCTTGGTTCCCTTCTCAGTTTATTTACATTTGTGAGCGGTAATGGAGGATAGCATGACAAAACTTTATTTAATGATTTTAAGGTTGCTAGCATATATCTTTCCATAACCATATATGAAAGAGTAGGGAATTTTGAACAACTTTAGTTTATCATGTCTCCTTACTTGAGTCAAAACTAAGTGTTTCATTGTATCTGGTCTTTGTTTCAGTGTTTGAAATGTTCATTGCAGCATATGGGATCTTTCCTTGTGTTGCAGGCTCTCTAGTTGTGGCATGAAGGCTTCAGAGCATGCGAGCTGACTGGGATCTTGGATCAGTAAAGATCTTTTAAAGCAGGATCTGCAACAGGATATAGAGATGTATCTAACTTAAAGAAGTTTGAGTTATTTTCAGAGAAGTGCACAATCTATTAAACATTGCAGGAAATGTGCTAATAGGAACATATACAAGGGATTATAGCAATGCAAAGGACAAATACAGAGGAGACCTAACTGAGCTTTGGGTGATGAGTTGATAGGTTAAATAATGTTTCCAAGAAGGGGGATTTCATCTCAGTCTCAAAAAGAATGGGACATGATCAATTGGACAGGGCAAGAAGTAAATGTGAAGTAGAGAAAATAGTAAGACAAAAAGTGTAGAGCAAAAAGCCCAAGAGAAAAATCACAAAGTGGTTTGGAGTAAGCACGCAGAGTGTGAAAATGAAGGAAGATGAAGTCAGAGAGATAAGTCATATGCTGAGTATTAGTGTATGCTTTGCTGGATGCAGTGTGGCTTATTTAGATGTATTTTTACACTGAAGTGAATTCAGAGCAGAAGACAAGGTCAGGCTCATTTTCAATATAGTTTTAAATTTTGTCAGAGACACAACTTTAAAATCCTGCACTATCCTGATCACGTGAAATGAGTGATTCATTACATCAAGTTCCTTTGACTTCAAGAGTATTTCTATACCCCCAATAATCATTCAGACGAAAACTGAATCAGTTACCAGAATGATATTTTTCCCCAGATGTGACACCTCATCAGATTTCCCATCTTAGTGTGAGGTGGAGTGTTTGTGGAGTAAAAAATCAGGGCAGATAAGTTAAAGTAAAGTAGTGTCCTTGGTTCCCTTCTCAGTTTATTTACATTTGTGAGCGGTAATGGAGGATAGCATGACAAAACTTTATTTAATGATTTTAAGGTTGCTAGCATATATCTTTCCATAACCATATATGAAAGAGTAGGGAATTTTGAACAACTTTAGTTTATCATGTCTCCTTACTTGAGTCAAAACTAAGTGTTTCATTGTATCTGGTCTTTGTTTCAGTGTTTGAAATGTTCATTGCAGCATATGGGATCTTTCCTTGTGTTGCGGGCTCTCTAGTTGTGGCATGAAGGCTTCAGAGCATGCGAGCTGACTAGTTCCCAGCATGTGGGATCTTGGTTCCCCAACCACAGATTGAACCTGCATTCCCTACATTGTAAGGTGGATTCTTAACCACTGGACCACCAGGGAAGTCCCCTTAACCGGGAACTTGATACAGAGAAAGTCTAATTAAATTAAACAGGCTATCTGGTGGAAAATAAGTCTCCATCAATAAAATGCATGTGTACTCGGTCGATTCAGTCATGTCTGACTCTTTGTGATCCCATGGTCTGTAGCCTCCTCTGTCCATGGGATTATCCAGGCAGGAATACTGGAGTGGGCTGCCATTTCCTCCTCCAAGGGATTTTTCCTAACCCAGGGAAATCAAACTTAATCGATAAAATGGTTAATAACAACGTGTTCCCCAAATTTGATTTTGTATCCAAATCATCTGGGTAGCTTATTAAAATACAAATATCAAGCTTCTCCCCCACCAGAGATTCTGATTTATTAAATTTACAATAGGGTTAGAGAATGTGTATTTTCAGTTGGATGAAGAAACCAACCCTCATTTGAGAAATACTAATCTGAAATCTGTGATTCACAGATAACAAGTTCCTCTTGAGTTCCCTGGGAGAGTAGTTTGATAGTGTGTAATGGATTGCATTACCAATTCAATGGACATGCACTTGAGCAGACTCCAGGAAACAGTGAGGGACAGGAAGGCCATGGGGTCGCAAAGAGTCGGACGTGACTTTGCCACTGAACAACAGCAATGGACTAGCTTTATTTGCCTGGGGAAGTCTTTCTTGAGGAAGCATTCACAGAAGGAATAAATGCACTTTGTTTCTAATCCCAGTTCTGTAATAAATTAGCTCTTGGCCTTAAAACATGTCACTTCAATATGCTGCACCTCAATACAGTATGAGAAGTTAAACACATAGTGAAGGAACAGTCACAGATTTCTTCTTTCCCAGCCAACCAAAGACACACATCCTCTCTCTAACAGGAGAAGCTATTTCAGAGAGAACTGTTCATCCACAACTTTATGTTGCAGGATCAGCAAAAGGGCAGAGAAAGCAGAACCTGAAAGATGGGGGAAGAGGAGCTTTGCAGATGAGCTCATAATGGAGAAAACCAAGCCTGTCCTGTTCACAGCTTTATCCACACTGTTGACCTCAATACCTGGCATAAGCTTTGGAAATATTTTTTGAGTAAATGAATAAATAAGATGAATTTGTTTTAATATTTCTGTAGTGGGAATGATCTCCAAACATGAGATTCTTTCCTGCAGGGGAAAGTTTTATTCCAAAAAAAATAATTAAAGTCACATTAATAAATTTTCTAAGGGAGAATGGAAAGGTCTGAGAGCCACATTATAAAGTTGTGACTCACAGGAGGAAAAATTGATAACAGATGGGTGGCAGAGGGACTTCCCGGGTGGTCCAGTGGCTAAGATTCCCAGCTCCTTATGCAGGTACCCTGGTTGAGGAACTAGATCCCACATGCCTCAACTAGTGATTCGCAGGCTGCAACAAGTTTTGACTATCTCCCGTACTTCAGCTAAGACTCAGGGCAGCCAAATAAACAAATAAATCAATAAATATTTTTTAAAAGATGGGTATGTACTTAGTTGTGTCTGACCCTTTGTGACACCATGGACTGTAGCATGCCAGGTTCCTCTGTCCACGGAACTTTCCAAGCAAGAATACTAGAGTGGGTTGCCATTTACTCCCCCAAGGGATCTTCCCAACCCAGGGATCGAACCTGCATCTCTTGAGTCTCCTGCACTGGTAAGCAGATTCTTTACTATTGTGCCACCTGAGCCTTTACCACCGTGCCACCTGGGAAGCCCCCCACATACTAAGTACCAGACTGTTAAGGCAGTCTCCATACTATTATGTCAGTTCCTTAGAGACTTTTACCCTTTGAGTACTCTAAGATTTTAGTTGGAATTTTTAGGGGAGTTAGATATACACAGAGTTTTATGCTTTAGAAATGTTTTTGGTGTATCAATGTGAAAAGATAAATATCACACATGCTGAATATGTGAAAATGTTTGTGAGAGCTGACAACTATTTGGGTACCACCAAGATGGATGGCAGAAGCTACGGGCTGTTCATCCACAACTTTATGTTGCAGGATCAGCAAAAGGGCAGAGAAAGCAGAACCTGAAAGATGGGGGAAGAGGAGCTTTGCAGATGAGCTCATAATGGAGAAAACCAAGCCTGTCCTGTTCACAGCTTTATCCACACTGTTGACCTCAATACCTGGCATAAGCTTTGGAAATATTTTTTGAGTAAATGAATAAATAAGATGAATTTGTTTTAATATTTCTGTAGTGGGAATGATCTCCAAACATGAGATTCTTTCCTGCAGGGGAAAGTTTTATTCCAAAAAAAATAATTAAAGTCACATTAATAAATTTTCTAAGGGAGAATGGAAAGGTCTGAGAGCCACATTATAAAGTTGTGACTCACAGGAGGAAAAATTGATAACAGATGGGTGGCAGAGGGACTTCCCGGGTGGTCCAGTGGCTAAGATTCCCAGCTCCTTATGCAGGTACCCTGGTTGAGGAACTAGATCCCACATGCCTCAACTAGTGATTCGCAGGCTGCAACAAGTTTTGACTATCTCCCGTACTTCAGCTAAGACTCAGGGCAGCCAAATAAACAAATAAATCAATAAATATTTTTTAAAAGATGGGTATGTACTTAGTTGTGTCTGACCCTTTGTGACACCATGGACTGTAGCATGCCAGGTTCCTCTGTCCACGGAACTTTCCAAGCAAGAATACTAGAGTGGGTTGCCATTTACTCCCCCAAGGGATCTTCCCAACCCAGGGATCGAACCTGCATCTCTTGAGTCTCCTGCACTGGTAAGCAGATTCTTTACTATTGTGCCACCTGAGCCTTTACCACCGTGCCACCTGGGAAGCCCCCCACATACTAAGTACCAGACTGTTAAGGCAGTCTCCATACTATTATGTCAGTTCCTTAGAGACTTTTACCCTTTGAGTACTCTAAGATTTTAGTTGGAATTTTTAGGGGAGTTAGATATACACAGAGTTTTATGCTTTAGAAATGTTTTTGGTGTATCAATGTGAAAAGATAAATATCACACATGCTGAATATGTGAAAATGTTTGTGAGAGCTGACAACTATTTGGGTACCACCAAGATGGATGGCAGAAGATAAATAGGAAAAAGAACGCTTCTTTCTAATTTAGTCCAAGATTATTTCTGACTTCCAGAAATAACTACAGCATAGAGATAAGTTTGGGTGTGGTTTGGGGAATCCATCCTTCAGGCAGCAGTGGCAAAGACTGGGGCTCCAGATGCATGAGCAAGCTCCTTCCAGGGAGATACTGGCAAATTCATTTGACTGTTGTAGTGAGCCAAAAGGAGAAAGTGAGAAAGATGTCCAGAAGTTTCCCTCTTCTCTGGAGAGGATCACAGTCACCCACTGGATGAGTGTTAAAATTTGAGGTCAGATCCTCAGGCAGCAGCTTGTAGGGTATGAAGACAGACTCTTTATAAGAAAAGCTTGAGAGATGGGAGGTTTTGCCTGCTCTCTCTATACTGAGCCCTGGGGGAATAGATGGTATTTATGATACGGACAGAGTAGAATAGGGAGGTAGTTGTAGAGTCCTAGTAGGGGATGGTAGGTAGAAGGGAGACACCTGAGAAAGGTTGGGAGGCCAGTGAGTTGACGATAACTCAGGAGAGCTGCTTCTTGTTCAGTAAAGCAGGCTCCACTGGGTATAAACAGCTGATGAAGGAGGAGCTGGCAAAGAAGCAACCAATGATGTATGTCTTGCACCTGCGTCTACTTGAGGGTGGGGGCGTGGTCTTCTAATCCTATATATATGGCTGCCCACTCAATTGAAGGAGAGCAGAGAAGAGCTTTTCTGCCTGCCTGCTTGCACCTCTTACAAGTACCCTATCCTAATGAATCCTCTTCTTGCCTATCACTCTGCCTCTCGCTGAATTCCTTCTGCACCTTGAGGCACGAAGAACCTGAGCCTCAGTGGGTCCAGACGTTGGGTGAGTACTGGATTAAGTCCTGGCCACGTGGGTTCGAGTCTCAGACAGGGTTTTGGCTGGAACTAAGTCCTGACTATGTGGATTCACGTCCCAAGCAGGGATTTGGCTGGGGTTAAGCCTTAGCCACGTGGGTTGAGTCCCAAACCGGTTTTGGCTAGGTTCAAGACCCAGTCACGTGGGTTCAAGTCCCAAACAGAGTTTTGGCTGGAATTCAAACTCCAGCCAGGTGGGTTCAAGTCTCAAGCAGGGTTCAATCAGGTCTGGGCCCTGGGTTTAAGTCTCAAATTGAGGTAAAACCCTTTCATTTATATCTGCTTTGTATGGTGGCAAATTATGTTCAGACACTGAGATTGCTTTGCCAATAATTTATCTAACACAGGTTCTCTGTGTTCTAAATTTTATTTTATTTTTTGGCTGTGGTGAGTCTTCGATGCTGCACACAGGCATTCTCTAGTTCCAGTGAGCAGGAGCTACTCTTCCTTACCGTGCGCAGGCTTCTCATTGTGGTGGTTTCACTTATTGTGGAATATGTACTCTAAGTGTGCAAGCTTCAATAGTGGCAGCTCACAGCCTCAGTAGTCATGGTTCACTGGCTCTAGAATGCTGGTCAGTAGTTATGGCACAGGGACTTAGTTGTTCCATGGCATGTGGGCTTTTTCTGGAGCAGGAATCAAGCCCATTAACAACTGGACCACCAGGGAAGTTCCTGAAGTGCTTATCAATAAGCTCCCAGCTGTGCCTGTTGATAACTGAAGTCCCAGGTGTGCCTGGTAATAGCTGAGATGCTGAGCTGCATACTAATGATGAGATCCTGATATAGCTTTCTTAATGTAAATGACTTCGTTCTTAGAACAAAAAAGAATGAATTTTAAATCACATCAACTGAATACACAACACTGCACAAGTATGAGCACGTCTTTAAGAACCGCTCCTTTGTTTACCATGGCTTTATGGGTCTCATGGACATAAGGAATGTTGGGTTTCAGGGCTGAGTGTTTCGGGGGCCTGCCCCTCAGATAAGGGTCTTAAAAGTAGAGGCACCAGATGTGCAGTCCAAATCTTTTGCTCCTGAAGGTGACACTCGGAGTTGGGCATTCCCTCCCAATTGGATGTTATGATGCCAAGGCAGGGTTGAATCGTCACGTCTCATGTTTTCTTACTTGTTTCAACGTGGGTATTTTCTCATTTGCCCAATGTGTAGGAGTTGCTCAGCTAGTGTCTGGATTTCTTTCAGAGGGAATGGCTCGATGGGTGCTTGTAAATTTGGCTTGCGTATGGATGAAGGAGTTCAGAAATCTTCAGTGTTGTCATCATGGTGGACCTCAGGCAGGGACTGAATTTAAATCTGAGTCTCACGTAGCTCAAATTAACCCAGAAGTGATTGGGAAATCTCAGAAAGTACAAATACAGAACAGTGTTCCTGACTAAATCTCAGAATAATCTAGATTATTCCTATCTTCTTTCTTCCAATTCCAGTACCAGTTTATGTTAGTTCTTTCTCTTCATATTTCATAAATCCATTCTTTCCCATTTTAACTACAGCTGACCCTGAATAACATGAGACCAAACTGCACATATCCACTTATATATGGTTGTTTTTAATGAATATATGCTTACAGTACTTTATACTCCCTACTGATTGAATCTGCAAAGTGAAACTATAAATAAAGAGGGCTGACTCTAAAGTTATACATGAGTTTCCAACTGCACAGGGAGTCAGTGCCCTTAACCCTCATGTTCAAGGACCAACTATACTACCAATTTCACTTGGCATTTTTACTTCTTTTCTTCTCAGAAGAGAATCAAAGAGATGAAAAAAAAAAAAAAAAGAGGCATAATCTCCCTAGGCTGCCACTGTTAGTGAAGATAGGCTTTTACCTAGATTCTGGGTTGTTTCACATAAGACCAGATACATGAGCTCATAACCAATCTGTCTGAAGCAGAATTACTAAGTTGGGGCTAAATATTTGTAGAAACTATCTCAAAAGCCCCTTATTGAAACAGAGCAGAATCTGTGGTTCTTGGCCCTCAAGTCTTCAGCCTGTCTTTTTGTGCATAGAAAAACTTTAGCTGGGCTTCCCTGGTGGTCCAGTGGGTAAGGACACCGCCTTGCAGTGCAAGGGGCGCCAGTTCAATCTCTGGCCTGGGAAGATCCCACGTGCCGCGGAGTGGCTGGACTGATGTGTCCAGTTACCAAGCCGGAGCTCTGGAGTGCATGCGCCCAGAGCCGGTGCTCTGTGACAACAGAGGCCACCACGATGGAAGGCCCACAAGAGCCAAAAGAACAAAGAGGGAAAAGAAAATGAAAACTAATAGAATTCCAGCATTGAATCGTGTCCTTTGGATTTCTCATTCCAGAGGAGTTGCTCAGCTAGTGTCTGGATTTCTTTCAGAATGGGGGGGCTTGTAAATTTGGCTTGCTTATGGACGAAGGAGTTCAGAAATCTTCAGTGTTGTCATCATGGTGGACCTCAGGCAGGGACTGAATTTAAATCTGAGTCTCACGTAGCTCAAATTAACCCAGAAGTGATTGGGAAATCTCAGAAAGTACAAATACAGAACAGTGTTCCTGACTAAATCTCAGAATAATCTAGATTATTCCTATCTTCTTTCTTCCAATTCCAGTACCAGTTTATGTTAGTTCTTTCTCTTCATATTTCATAAATCCATTCTTTCCCATTTTAACTACAGCTGACCCTAAATAACATGAGACCAAACTGCACATATCCACTTATATATGGTTGTTTTTAATGAATATATACTTACAGTACTTTATACTCCCTGCTGATTGAATCTGCAAAGTGAAACTATAAATAAAGAGGGCTGACTCTAAAGTTATATATGAGTTTCCAACTGCACAGGGAGTCAGTGCCCTTAACCCTCATGTTGTTCAAGGACCAACTATACTACCAATTTCACTTGGCATTTTTACTTCTTTTCTTCTCAGGAGAGAATCAAAGAGATGAAAAAAAAAAAAAAAAAAGGAGGCATAATCTCCCTAGGCTGCCACTGTTAGTGAAGATAGGCTTTTACCTAGATTCTGGGTTGTTTCACATAAGACCAGATACATGAGCTCATAACCAATCTGTCTGAAGCAGAATTACTAAGTTGGGGCTAAATATGTGTAGAAACTATCTCAAAAGCCTCTTATTGAAACAGAGTAGAATCTGTGGTTCTTGGCCCTCAAGTCTTCAGCCTGTCTTTTTGTGCATAGAAAAACTTTAGCTGGGCTTCCCTGGTGGTCCAGTGGGTAAGGACACCGCCTTGCAGTGCAAGGGGCGCCGGTTCAATCTCTGGCCTGGGAAGATCCCACGTGCCGCGGAGTGGCTGGACTGATGTGTCCAGTTACCAAGCCGGAGCTCTGGAGTGCATGCGCCCAGAGCCGGTGCTCTGTGACAACAGAGGCCACACGATGGAAGGCCCACAGGAGCCAAAAGAACAAAGAGGGATGAAAATAGATAAATGAAAGACTAATAGAAGTAGCCTGCCCATCCCCCTCCCTCCCCACCATACCCCCAAAAGATAAATAAATAAATGTTTAAAAAAAAAAAAAAACTTTAGCCAAAAAATAAATTTGATCAGATGAGTGGGAATATGCAGAAACAAAGACAGTCAAAATATAGCAAATAATAATAATAATGCAATCATTAAGCAAAGTCAAGGAGTTGTAGTTCCTTCTCAAGGACTACAAATAAGTCATACCCTGAGTCATACCCTGGGAGCTGGCTTACAGATAATAAAATCCTATCAGGTGGAGAAGGTAACTACACAATGACCAGACTGTAGACATGGCATGAGCTGCGACATTCTAAGAACTGGCCTCAAAGAAATGGAAACAAACTAACCCTGGGGGCTTCCCTGGTGGTCCAGTGGGTAAGGACACCGCCTTGCAGTGCAAGGGGTGCCGGTTCAATCCTTGGCCTGGGAAAATCCCACGTGCCGTGGAGCGGCTGGACTGATGTGTCCAATTACCGAGCCGGAGCTCTGGGGCGCATGCGCCCAGAGCCAGTGCTCTGCGACAACAAATGCCACTGCGATGGGAGGCCCACACAGGCCGAAGAACAAAGATGGATGAAAATGGACAAATGAAAGACCAATAGAAGTGGCCCGCCACCCCTCCCTACCCCACCCCATCCCCCCTCAAATAAATAAATAAATAAATCTTAAAAAAAAAAAAAAAAACACTAACCCTGGAACTGAAGAGCAACAGTACCTAAAACAATCAAGATGGTGCTGGTCAGACCACTGATGACCAATTTCAAAATGACTGGTAGAGCTGACAATGCTATTTCTGCATTTGCCCCCCCTCCCTCAGACTATAAAAGCTCTTGCACGCTGACTGTCAGTTCGAGGAATCAGCCTTTGGACAGAGGTCCACCCTTTCCACCTCCCCTGGTTGCTGGCATCCAAAATAAAGCAATCTTTCCTTTCCAACAACTTGAACTCTTTATCGACTTTTGAGTGGTGAGCAGCAACCTGACTTTGGTAACATTATTATAAGAGAAGAAACCCTCTTGCTGCTAAATTATTCATTGGTTAAACAAATCCTTACTAATGCTTATCAGGCCTGCTCCTCAATCTTGGAAATGCAACTATGAATAAGAAAGGCAAAAATCTCTGTCCTCACAAAGTTTACATATTTGAGAGGGGGTGAGAAATTATAAATGGGTAAACAAATAAATGGTTATATAATTTCAGGTTATGCTATGTGCTGTGCTGATTGTTTCCTGCCAGAGAGCACGAATGCTCACTCCCACAAAGTTGAGTTTGCTAGTACTGGAGACCTCATTCAATGGAAAATCATAGGATATCCCAATAAGAGAATGTAACTAGGGACCCTGGTGGCTCAGACAGTAAAGAATCTGCCTGAAAGTGCAGGAGACCAGGGTTCAATCCCTGGGTCTGGAAGATCCCCTGGAGAAGGAAATGGCTACCCACACCAGTATTCTTGCCTGAAGAATTTCACAAAGGAGTCTGGTGGGTTACATTCCATGGGATCACAAAGTCAGACACAAGTGAGTAATTGACTCTTTTAATACAGAATTTAGACTTGTGATTTTTCTTGAGCTCCAAAAATCACTGTGGACAATGACTGTAGCCATGAAATTAATAGATGATTGCTCCTTGAAAGAAAAGTTATGACAAGCCTAGATAGTGTATTAAAAAGCAGAGACATCACTTTGATGACCATGGTCTGTATAGTCTAAGCTATGTTTTTTCTAGAAGGCATGTGTGGGTGTGAGAGTCAGAAGGCTGAGCACCAAGGAACTGATGCCTTTGAACTATGGTGTTGGAGAAAACTCTTGAGAGTCCCTTGGACTGCAAGGAGATCAAACCAGTCAATCCTAAAGGAAATCAACCCTGAATATTCACTGGAAGGACTGATACTGAAGCTGAAGCTCCAATACATTGGCCACCTGATGTGAAGAGACGACTCACTGGAAAAGACCCTGATGCTACGAAAAATAGAAAGCAGAAGGAAAAAGGGACAACAGAGGACAAGAGGGTTGGATGGCATCGCTGACTCAATGGACATAAGTTTGAGCAAACTCTGGGAGACAGTGAAGAACAGGGAAGCCTGGAGTGTTACAATCCATGGGGTTGAAAAGAGTCTTACATGCCCAAGTGACTGAAGTGAACTGAACTGAACTGAACTGGAGACTTGTGATTTGAGGAGTGTTCTGAAAGTGCGGTTTTACTCTGGTTTGGGTGTTTTCAAAAAGTGAGGGTAATTTTTTGACTAGATATTCTGGTGGTTTTTATACTCAAGATAGAAAAATAAAAACTAGTTAAAGCAGCCTCAGTCAAATTATGTGGAAAGATGTTTGATCACTGCTGAGTTCAAATGGGTTTTTTTGTCAAAAGAGACCTCATTCAATGGAAAATCATAGGATATCCCAATAAGAGAATGTAACTAGGGACCCTGGTGGTTCAGACAGTAAAGAATCTGCCTGAAAGTGCAGAAGACCAGGGTTCAATCCCTGGGTCTGGAAGATCCCCTGGAGAAGGAAATGGTTACCCACACCAGTATTCTTGCCTGAAGAATTTCACAAAGGAGTCTGGTGGGTTACATTCCATGGGATCACAAAGTCAGACACAAGTGAGTAATTGACTCTTTTAATACAGAATTTAGACTTGTGATTTTTCTTGAGCTCCAAAAATCACTGTGGACAATGACTGTAGCCATGAAATTAATAGATGATTGCTCCTTGAAAGAAAAGTTATGACAAGCCTAGATAGTGTATTAAAAAGCAGAGACATCACTTTGATGACCATGGTCTGTATAGTCTAAGCTATGTTTTTTCTAGAAGGCATGTGTGGGTGTGAGAGTCAGAAGGCTGAGCACCAACGAACTGATGCCTTTGAACTATGGTGTTGGAGAAAACTCTTGAGAGTCCCTTGGACTGCAAGGAGATCAAACCAGTCAATTCTAAAGGAAATCAACCCTGAATATTCACTGGAAGGACTGATACTGAAGCTGAAGCTCCAATACGTTGGCCACCTGATGTGAAGAGACGACTCACTGGAAAAGACCCTGATGCTACGAAAAATAGAAAGCAGAAGGAAAAAGGGACAACAGAGGACAAGAGGGTTGGATGGCATCGCTGACTCAATGGACATAAGTTTGAGCAAACTCTGGGAGACAGTGAAGAACAAGGAAGCCTGGAGTGTTACAATCCATGGGGTTGAAAAGAGTCTTACATGCCCAAGTGACTGAAGTGAACTGAACTGAACTGGAGACTTGTGATTTGAGGAGTGTTCTGAAAGTGCGGTTTTACTCTGGTTTGGGTGTTTTCAAAAAGTGAGGGTAATTTTTTGACTAGATATTCTGGTGGTTTTTATACTCAAGATAGAAAAAATAAAATTTAGTTAAAGCAGCCTCAGTCAAATTATGTGGGAAAGATGTTTGATCATTTCTGTGGTTTGTGGTGTTCTTGTTTTTTATTTTGCTCAGACATGATTACAAAGTGGTCTTGTTTATTGTCTTTTGTCATCATGGTTAGAATGACCTTGTCTGAAGTTTTATACTATCATATGGTTAAACAGGAGGGCACCAGAGCCTAGCTGTTGGTGCCAGATCAGCTCCCAGTTGATTGCTGTCAGTGGTTACTTTTCTTTTCTTTTTCTTCTTCTTTTTCAAATATGAAGAAAAAGCAAGTTACATGAGACAATATGGAATGTGTTCAGGGAGGTATAGCTGTGCACAAATAGAGAAAGTTAGATGTTGACTCAGGGACCAAGATTATTTAAGAAAACTCTCACTCTACACATATCATATGTGCAGAGATCTGAATGATGTGAAAAAGAAGCTATGAGGTTTGGAGAAGGTTGTAGCAACTAAAATAACGGTTGAAGCATTGTAGCAAGGAGGCTGAAAATGCAGTGCTTGAAATAAGTTAGAAATGCATTTGTTTTTCAAGTAACAGTCTAGATGGTTCAGGATGATGAGGCAGATTTGCTCCACAATGTTGTTAAAGAATTTAAACTTTATCAATCAATGTCATCCTCAAGAGAATGGTATTCATTTATGTGGTTAAAATAAATTCACATTTAAGACCAAAAAAGAAAAAAACCATAACAAAATAATGAAAAAGTAAGAGTTAAGGGGATGAAATTTCTCTTTGTTATAGTAGACCCATAAATTATAGTTTTACATTTTTCCCACCCATTATCCATTGGCTCCACCTTAGGCATTCTTATAACAAGGGAGGCTGAGTATGTAGTCTTTTAGTAGATGTCCTGTGTACCCAGGAAAAGGGATTTTTAACCAGAAGAGCTTTCTAGAAAAGAAGTTCCAGCATCTGTAAAGGCTCTGGAGCAGAAACAAGCCGGAGAGTGTAAAGGAATAACTAGAAGGCCAGTGTGAGCAGAGGAGGTTGAGTGAAATTAAATAGAATAGACAAATGCTAGAGTGGTTCAGGCATTTTATGACAGAATTTGGATTTTATTCGAAAGGAAATGGAAAGATTGTGAGAGGTTGAGAAGAGGCACATGGCATAATCTGGCTAGTATTTTCTTAAAACTTATTCTTCTATGGGGATGTAGATGAATAAAATAACAGGAAAGAAGCTAGGAAGAAATAGTCACAGTCCTGCGAGAGGGAAAAACTTGAGAATTAAGACAGCAGTGGTAGACAATGTGGCAAGAGGCAGACAGATCTGAGATGTCTTTTGAATGCAAAGCCAGCAAAAGTTCTTAATAGATGAAATCGCAGGTTTGGATTAAAGAGCGTGCCTGTGTACTCAGCTGCTAAGTCGTGGCTGATTCTTGAAACCCCATTAACTGTAGCCTGCCAGGCTCCTCTGTCCATGGGATTTTCCAGGCAAGAATATTGAAGTGGGTAGACATTTTCTTTGCCAGGGGATCTTCCCAACCCAGGGATTGTACTCAAGTCTCCTCCTTGACAGGTGGATTCTTTACCACTGAAACACCTGGGTAGTAGGGTACTAAAGAGAGCAGTTAAGAATTACGACTAGGTGTTTTTAACCTCAGCAGGTGGTGAGACCATTTACTGACACACAGAAATGAAGGAATCAACCTCAGGAGAGAAGAGACAGTTCCTTCATTGAAAAGAGAGTGAAGGGTAAATTCTGGGGAATTGTTATATTTATTGGTAGGGAAATTATACCATCTTGTTTTTATTGCTTTGAATTTTAGATGAGTTAATTACAAAGTCATCTGTCAAATGTGAGAAGAATGATAAGTGTTGCAATTCAAAGAAAAAGAGAAGATATAAAACAAAAGAGAGAATTAGAGGCAAAATTTATCAGGCAAATGAAATAGGGATATTGGTCAGTACTGAAGACCCACTTGAGACTTGGGATCACAAATTTTAAGTATATTTCTTCAACAGGTTGGGGGCTTTTCTGCAGCTATGTTTGGCTTCTCAGGTGAGATCAAAATCAGGAGATTTCAGTTTAACTAATGGTGTTTCCACAGGCACATATAAGGTAGAACAGCAGGATGTTGAAGGTAGTAAGAGAGTGATTTTAGTTTTGGACACTAGAATCTCAACCAAGTAAAGTGCAAAGTGAGGGCATGATTAGAAGATGAAGAGTGAACGGCAGTGGGCAACAGATTAAATGGGATTATAGATGGTAGAGTGAGACTCATAGATTATATGAACTAAAAAGAGAAGATGACTTGGATAGAGCAGAGTGCTAGAAACTGAAACTTTTAGAGAGGTTGAATTTATTAAGAGTAAGCAGTTCTGTGATATGACTATAGAAATGATGGGATGAAATCATATGAGTAAAAATTATTGTTGGAAGTAAAGATGTCAGGGACTGAGAAGGGAGATTGTGGGGGGATCTTGCACATGTATAATGTGATTTTCCTCATGGATAATGAATGAAACAAGTCATCAGGAGGTCAGTGGTTGTTCCAAGCTTTGGGGGTTACACCATGAAATTGTGTTATGCTCCGTAGTTTTTGAAGGAGAAAGGAAAAGTGGTATGAAAGTGGCTAGAAGAACTGTTAAGTTTCATATTATTTGCATATCCCAGGTATTATTCTAAGCATTTAATGCCCTAGCAGACCACTTTATCCTCACTCAGATCTGAAATTTTGCAGTTAAAGAAACAGAGAAGTGACACAGTTGTCCAAGATTGCTAGTGAACAGTGGAGTTGAATCCGGGCATTCTGACTCCAGAGTGGACATTCTTAATCACTATGGAATAGTTTCCTTTTTAGGATCAGTGCCTTAGGCACTTTTTAATGTTGAAGGCGATAGGATTGTAAAAGACAGTGGGGAGGTAGGTGTGAGAAGTCACGGTTTTACTGTAAAACTCAGAGGTTGGTGAGTGGAGCTGAGCCAAGGGAGGGTGCTCTTAACTAAGGGACATAGAGTTTTCAAAACTCCTTAATTCCAGAATAACTCAAAACTTGATTATCTTCCTTCATAGATGTCTGTGGAATTTGGTTGCAGTGCTGTAAAGAGAGGTCCTCCGAGGCCCCCTGACAGACTGGGAGTCTAGGAGACCATTTTAATAGTGGGATGGAAGACCTGTGAGGGTTTACGAGACCATGGTCTTAAGAATTTGGAGAAGATTCCCGAGGTAGTCAAAATCAGGAGATTTCAGTTTAACTAATGGTGTTTCCACAGGCACATATAAGGTAGAACAGCAGGATGTTGAAGGTAGTAAGAGAGTGATTTTAGTTTTGGACACTAGAATCTCAACCAAGTAAAGTGCAAAGTGAGGGCATGATTAGAAGATGAAGAGTGAACGGCAGTGGGCAACAGATTAAATGGGATTATAGATGGTAGAGTGAGACTCATAGATTATATGAACTAAAAAGAGAAGATGACTTGGATAGAGCAGAGTGCTAGAAACTGAAACTTTTAGAGAGGTTGAATTTATTAAGAGTAAGCAGTTCTGTGATATGACTATAGAAATGATGGGATGAAATCATATGAGTAAAAATTATTGTTGGAAGTAAAGATGTCAGGGACTGAGAAGGGAGATTGTGGGGGGATCTTGCACATGTATAATGTGATTTTCCTCATGGATAATGAATGAAACAAGTCATCAGGAGGTCAGTGGTTGTTCCAAGTTTTGGGGGGTTACACCATGAAATTGTGTTATGCTCCGTAGTTTTTGAAGGAGAAAGGAAAAGTGGTATGAAAGTGGCTAGAAGAACTGTTAAGTTTCATATTATTTGCATATCCCAGGTATTATTCTAAGCATTTAATGCCCTAGCAGACCACTTTATCCTCACTCAGATCTGAAATTTTGCAGTTAAAGAAACAGAGAAGTGACACAGTTGTCCAAGATTGCTAGTGAACAGTGGAGTTGAATCCGGGCATTCTGACTCCAGAGTGGACATTCTTAATCACTATGGAATAGTTTCCTTTTTAGGATCAGTGCCTTAGGCACTTTTTAATGTTGAAGGCGATAGGATTGTAAAAGACAGTGGGGAGGTAGGTGTGAGAAGTCACGGTTTTACTGTAAAAACTCAGAGGTTGGTGAGTGGAGCTGAGCCAAGGGGAGGGGTGCTCTTAACTAAGGGACATAGAGTTTTCAAAACTCCTTAATTCCAGAATAACTCAAAACTTGATTATCTTCCTTCATAGATGTCTGTGGAATTTGGTTGCAGTGCTGTAAAGAGAGGTCCTCCGAGGCCCCCTGACAGACTGGGAGTCTAGGAGACCATTTTAATAGTGGGATGGAAGACCTGTGAGGGTTTACGAGACCATATCTATGGTCTTAAAGGAAATTTATGAGGAGTTATTTCAAGTATTCCCTTTGCCTCAAAAATATTCTCCTATGTGGGAAACACATAAGTTGCACAAATTCCTTATTGAGGTTAAAAATAAAGCTATCATTTATTCAATGTGAGGGGAAAAAAGCTGGATAAGGGTGACTATTCTAATGGAAGGAAATCTGCAAAGAAACATAGTTCTGATGGCTTGTCTTTTTATTAGCTATTAAGCTCATTTAACAGAAAAACAAATTCAGTTGAAGATCATTAAGATAAGCACAATTAACAATAATTCATTAGTCATTCTTTGAATACAGTTCTATTTTACTTCTGTTACCTTTCTCATATCTGACATTAATGAATGAGTCTTAGAAAAGGGCATGTACTTTTTTCAATTCAATAAAACAGCCAAATAATAAAACAGGTGTTGTTACTTTGTTTTCGGTTAAGGACAGGCTAGACTTTGCCGTAAAATTGTTCTAATATCTTATAATTTGGTTTAGAATGACAAATACTTTGACTGTTTCACCAACCCATTAAGTGTTTTGCAAAATGACAAAACATTCTATATGTTACTTAATTAATATCTACTCCAATTATACACAACACTTCATGCTCAAGATCTAGATTTATTTGAAAACGTTTAATCTAATTTATAGTAATACAGAAAATCACATCTAATAAACCACAATTGTAGAAGAGACAAAGTACATTTCCACACAAATATAATTTGATGTTTAATTAAAGGAAATCACAATCACATATAAATAAAATATTTATCCTCTCAGTAGTAGTAAGAACCTCTTTTGAGTATGTAGGGTCTTCTGGGTTTATTCTCGTACAGCTGCCGTTTCAGAATGTAAGGAATTTTCCTCTTTATAACTTCTTCTTTTTCATTTTTGTCATTTCCAGCATCAAGAACATCTTCCTGAATCAACTGGAAGATAGATAGAATATGAATGAAACTTACATGCATAAAGTCTTTCATTTCAGATTTGTCTACTTGTTATCTCATTGCATTTAGACAGTCAGACATATGTGGATGAGATATATGAGGTTCAAAGCAATTAAGTGTTTGCTCGAGGACAGGTGGCTATCAAGTGACTGACATGTATGAGAACATACATCGCAACAACTGATTCTCTGTTCAGTGTTCTTCCGAGTTTATTGAGCTAGCTTTAATTTTTTTTCTTTCCTTGTCAAGGCCATATATTAACACTGCCAAATGAAGAAATGCACTTAATATAACTTTAAATATTTTCCTTCAATTTATGATAGACCAAAAGATGGAAATATATCTTAAATCAAAACAAACAAAGAGATTTGAATTTAGTAAGTCAAGTTTGGCCTCAAGGGTCAATAGAAATATTCACACACACAGTGAAGTGATGGACAGTAGACATATGGACATTGTGGGGAATAAACAGTGGGTGGGAGGCGTAAAGGAAGTAGCATGAAAACCTGTACTAACATGTATAAAAAAAATAGCTATTGTCATTGCATTGTGAGAAAAGGGGATCTTGCAGGGGTGCTGTGCGACAGTCTGGAGTTGGGGGGATATTCATGTGACTAATGTGGGATCACATTAAAAGTAAAAGTAAACAGCAAAATAAAAATTTTTAAAAAAGCACTTTCTAATACAAAAAAAGAAAATTTATATTCAATTGCTAATTAATGATTTTCTAAAATTTTGTTTATTTATTTATTTTTGGCTATTCTGGGTTTTTACTGCTTTCACAGGCTCTTCTCTAGTTGCAGGGAGCAGGGCCTACTCTAGTGAAGGTGAGCAGGCTTCTTATTTTGGTGACTTCTCTTGTGGAACTTGGGCTCTAGGGCACATGGGCTTCAGTTGTTGTGGCATGTAGGTTCCATAGATGCAGCACTAAGGCTCTAGAGCACAGGATCAATAGTTGTGGTCCAGGGGCTTAGTTGCTCCGCAGCATGTGAGATCTTCCCGGATCAGGGATCGAATCCGTGTCTCCTGCATTGGCAGGTGAATTCTTTACCACTGAGCTACCAGGGAAGCCTGTTAATTAAAGATTTGACTTGAAAGCCATTCTTTTTTTAAAAAAAAATTTGGCTTCTTCTATTGGTTTTTTAACTTATTTATTTTCGTCCATCTTTACTCTTTGTCCTGTGTGGGCCTCCCATTGCAGTGGTCTCTCTCTTTGCAGAGCACTGGCTCTGGGCGCATGCGCTCCAGAGTGCTGGCTTGTAATTGAACACACCCATTCAGCTGCTCTGCAGCACATGGGATCTTCCCAGGCCAGGGATGGAACCTGTGCCCCCAGCACTGCAAGGCAGACTCTTTACCTACTGGGCCACCAGGGAAGCCCCTTGAAGGCTGTTTTTAAGATCCATTTCTCAGTCATGGAGAGAGGAAGGCTTGTTCGGCCTACTTGGTCAGCTGTTACAGAAATTAACATATGTGAATGCTCTGTTTAAGTAGTAAAGACCTTTAGACTGTGCTGCTTAATAATTAATCATTAAAATCAAGTTCACATTCAAAACCTCAAAGGAGTTAATTTCCATGTAGAATCTTGCCTAATATCTCATTGAATATGCTGTATTCTAAAATTAGTTGCAAACACTTTTTTGGATAGTACTGATCCAATTCAAAATGCTCAACCAGCATAAAATATTTAGGGAAATAAAAACTTTCCAGAGTTTTGCACATGAGTTATATACAATTTTTAAGCAAATCAATGCTAATGCTCAAGATAAGAATTATATTCCTATTTGTGATTGTCTTCTAAACTTTGGGGTGACTACAACCTATACTTATAGGAGACTAAGGTTTTAATCATAATCTGTACGCATTGAGTCCTATCACAAGTACTTGATCTCAACCCACAGATACTCAGTTTCAGAGAATGAAAAAGCTACTGTCACGTAGTCTAGTTTCTTTAATTTTTTGTTTCTCTCTGTCCATAGTCTGTAATTACTTGTACTATACTCTGAATAATATTGTCTTTTTATTTACTTATTGTCATTTTATTTTAGATCACTCAATTACATTCAGAATAGCAAAAGTTTTCATCTATGTGCACCTAAGGTTTCTGTATTATAGTTTAAGGTTTTTTTTTTTGTCCTGGATAAATAGCACATAAATGACATTCCCTGTTTCACACTTTGTTGACTTAATATTTTAAAGAGAAAATCATTTAGCTGGAATTAGAATTAAAGGATAAAGAGCCCAGCAAGAAAAATTAAAGCTAGCTTTTATCACAGAGCACTGGCTGGGCTCCCTGTGTTAGCAGTTTCCCACTAGATATTTATTTTACTCACAGTAGTGTATAATTGACACTAATATAGTATTTAATAGAACTGATTCATCCAGTCCCTCTTTGTAGTTCTGGATAATTAAACTTGACTGTATTAGCCATAGTGGACCTGACTCAGCTTCTAAGGATGATTGAAATCCACAATCTACATGTCCAATTAAAATAGAACTAGAACTAGAAATATATATACACTTATCATCCTGGTTTTATTTGCCTAATATATTCAAACACAAATGAAATCTTTTGTGTTCTGTGTTTATTTATAAAGAAACACACAGGACTTACTGTTTCTAAGAAAACACTTTGAGTTTCCTATATTTCTTAGGTATGACACTAACACCACCACCATCCAAAATTTCTTAAGCATGCCATCCACAGTAAAAGCATGTGGATTCAATCTGCCTTAAAATCGATTCCTGTTTTAAAACCAAATGAAAGATATTTTGCTAAACTCCAAATATTTGAAGATCTGAAGGAATGTTAACCTCAGCACAAGGTTTATTCTTCTTTAATATTTGTAAGTCTTCCTGTTATGATAATGATCAGGTTTTAAAAAATCAGTACAAATGAGACTTAACTAGGACAACCATAATCATACTCATATTTTGCTTTTGTTTTACCTCCCATTGTTGAAAGGCCCTGCTGTGACAGATTTTTCGGAGCTGGTATATTGTCAACATTGCTTCCAAGCTAAAGCCATCTAAGGCAGCAGGAAATTTCCTTCTTGTAACAAGCTCCTCCTCATGAAACTCTCCTGTTTCCTCAGCTTGGCTGTTAAGATTATTTATAAGACTGCAAACATTCAGCAGGCTCATTTTCCAAGAGGGAACACTTGTTTTACTGATCTGAAATATAGAAATAGTTATTGCAATTAAAGCTTGTGTTGTAAGAGTTAGAAATAAATTTCTATTGTTCTAAGCCATTACCTTTTAGGATCTAATTGTTACTCTAGTCTAACCCTGTTATTAACTTAGTAACTTCCTAACACAAAGTTGAATAGTGCCAAAATTTCATATCCTCTATTTAACATAGGCAATAAAGCTAATACACATAAACACACACATACAGAATCAAAGCAAGAAATAAAATAGAAATTATAGTAAGTGGAAATACATAAATATATATGTATGCATCACAGATGAAATATTAAAAATACCACTCTATCACACTTCAGGTTAGTGTCTAATGGAACATTGACTATGATGATATTGATACATTTGGACAATTACAGTATTGTGAGACTATAAATCTGTTCCATACATTAATAGCTGTCATAAGCAGCATCGAAGTTGACTGATTTATTTATTTTAAAATTATAATATTTTACAAAGTAGCTATCCTTTTTTACTAAAGATCTTGTCTGAAACCATTATTAATATAATTAACAACCTTCTCAGTTGTCAATTTTAGGAGAACCTAAACGTGAAATAATTTATAAAAATTAATATATCTCTAAGGACACAGATAAGCAAAAGCATAAATTTTTTTTCCAAAAAACATAAAAAAAATTCTTGGAATGAACACAAAGCTGTGATAAGACTCAAAAATATTAGTATTGACTCTGTTGGTGTCAGTTTTCTCTGAATTCTTCTGTAAATACAATGCAACTGCAAATCAACGTCCCAATGTGGAAAATTTGGGGAGACTGGAAATTAGAGGAGCGAGTGTAGGAAAATAAATATTAAGTTAATTTGGAAGTATGAATGCGTGAAAATCAAGAAGATTCAGGAAAATAAAAAGGTCATGAGGGAGGCTTTACGAAGGATTTTCTCAAGGCATCTTAAAGCTGCAGCAATCAAAGAGTGAATCAATAGAACAAAAATAAATATTAAACTCAACAAAAGATAATATAAGGTCCAAAATTTGATCCAAGTCCATAAGATTGAAAAGCATACAACAAAGTGTGCATTTGAAGCCCTTGAGACAGTTGGCTAAGGGGAAATCTGGATTTAGCTCTAGCTATAACTTTTACTGATATAGTCTAACAGTATTAAAATGGGTAAAATATGAGTAAAAATAAAAGTATATAAATATATAGAATTTATTTTATAAATTTTGGAAAATATTATTAAGCAAATATCCAAACAAGAATCTATAAAGAAAAAGATAACTTCACATACATAAATGTGTAGATTATCTATCAGAAATTAACAGCATGAGCTAGAATCAAAAGTAAGATATATTGTAAAAGCTGCCACAAAATGTTAAGGTACTCAACAGAGGAGGAGTTCTTAAAAAAAAAAAACAGCTGATAAATGCTCCATAAAACTATCAGACCTCAGATAAATAATATGAGCATATGAGGCACCAAATCACTCATCAAAGAAGAAATATGTAACAAAAATATGTGGAATAATGTTCAACTTGGCTACTAGCAGGTCAAAAGACCCTAAAAGTGTAAGTACATTTGATGTACTTATGAGGATATGGAGAAATAGACACTTTCTTTTAAATATTTGTTGGTCTGAGAATACATACATTGGTATAGCTTCATGAAAAGTGTTTTTAGCTATAGGTATTAAAATTGTAAATGTGCATACTTTTTGGTTAAGATTTTATCCTAGGAACATGCAAATCTGTGAGTACCAAGATTCACTATAATGTTTTCAACCAGTTTGGAAACTATGCTCCTTGAATGTGATTATCAGTCTATTGCTTCAATTTTTCTGACATGGGAAACTTAAGAGACAACATATTCCACTGTGTGGAGCAATACTTTATGTCTTGCCAACTAATGGGATGCTACAATTTTACATTTGGAAAGCTCTATAGAGATTGTCTGATGGAATGATTTCCTTAGAGCACTAACTTTGTACTCACTGTTTTTAAAAAGGAGTTCTGCTGTCAAGTAAATCGGAAAACATGAGTTTAAAGGAAATTTAAAGGCTTCTTGAATTTACTGACCACAGAATATTTTATTTGCAAATAAATACTCATTGCAACTTTTCTGTGTGTGTGTGTGTGTGTGTGTGTCTGTGTGTGTGTCTGTGTGTCTGTGTGTGTCTGTGTGTTAGTCGTTCAGTTGTGTTCAATTCTGCAAGTCCATGGCCGGTAACCCACCAGGTTCCTTTCTCCATGGAATTCTCTTGACATGAATAGTGGAGTGAGTTGCCACACCTTTTTCCAGGGAAATCTTCCTGACCCAGGGATCAAACATAGATCTCCTACATTGCAGGCAGATTCTCTACCACCTGAGCCACCAGGGAAGCCAACTTTTTGATGGTGCCAAAGTAATATCCAAAGCTCCTTAAACTAATTGGCCAGAGAACACTTTATTTATCAGTTATCTGTCAGGACTTGTGTTTTCTGATTAAGTTTTAGATGAGGAAACTGAGTAAAGCATCTTGTTCTCTTCTGCCAATTAAAACAGTTACAACATCACTTAGAAATACTATTAAGTATCACTTAGCCCCTGTCATACTTTGGAAGCAGAGAGAAAACTCTGGACCATATGATGTCTAAATAGACATGTGTTAATATTTGAGAACATTTCTTATGAAATTTAAATAGTTTACTCAAGAAAATGACAGACTCTTTAATGAAATCTGAGTCAGGCTCCTCTGAACCCTCTTCCTGATGAGGTCCTGACCTTGGTCTCATCCTTGGTCCCACTTAGTCCAATTTGAGCATGAATCCTTCTGAGTCAAGTCAGTGAAAATGCCTCACTGTTGG
Source organism: Tragulus kanchil (assembly GCA_022376925.1). NCBI lineage: Eukaryota > Metazoa > Chordata > Mammalia > Artiodactyla > Tragulidae > Tragulus > Tragulus kanchil. Next base: position 233,520,299 of record JAIOJX010000004.1, on the reverse strand, counting down.
TATCTGATCATCCTAGAATTCTGGTGAGCCTAGCAAGAATCTTCCTAGATTTAGTGTTTCCTCTTAGTAATTTTCCATACACTGACCCTCACAACCCCACTCCTTGACTGTAAATCCACACTTGTCTTTGTTGTATTTGGAGTTAAACTTGATCTTTCTACATACTGTAGAAAGTTCTCTTTCTTAATAAAACTCTACCAAAGCACTAGGATTGGTAATAAAAAGAATTGTATTGTGAGAAAAAAATTCTTTATCTTTCACTTCTCTTTAAGCTTTGCAATCTCTTTTGGCTTTCTGATGCTACATTTCAATGTCTAAAAGCTTTACTTTAACACTGGAATTGTTCACCTATTTTACCTTTAGAGTGGAAGGAATAGAGCTGGAGTTTTTAAAGCTTTTAATCATGGAATTATTAATTTACTATTCTTTAAAAATTTTAGACACAGTAGTTTGCTTAAATCGTCAAAAGTTTAGTTTGTATTTGTATAGAATAGCCACATGAAATATGACTTGTATCACAGAGAGGTAAATGACAGTAATTTTATAAAAACTAAGAAATGAGCTTTTTGTTCTTGTTTAAGCAGCAAAATTGGGATAATTATGCTTCTGAGTGTTTCTTCATTATAGTTTCAATGAGGCAATGGGATTCAATTTTTCTTCCATGATCTGTTTTAGAGATACAGTCCATAACTGAATGAAAGAGAAATATATTACTGTCTACATTTTTGTTGTGTATTTCTCTTAAGAATAAAACTAAACCACACCATATACTGGAATTATTCTTCCCTTGTGGTACCTTCATCAGGGAAGCAATCATAACCACTCCCACATTTTTTGCAAAATAGCTAGCACTCCTCAAACCATAACATATTTCAGAGATTATTTAAACGTCTAAGCTTGAAATCATAGACGTAAAATCTCTACAAAGATCCTACGGCATACTAATGCTCTTCATTATTCAAATTAGACCATTGACTTCACTTGTACTCCTATTTATGAGTTGATGTCATGCTATTCTGATTGAATATTAAACAAAGGATCCAATTTCTTGAGGCTAAATATACTTGGTCACTGAGTTTTAATAGCTAAATGAAATTTGGCCATTTGTTATAGAAAGTCTCTCAAATTATGGTAGAATTTGGTTTCAACATGTTCCACTTTTATAGATCTGGGCAACTGTGGACATACAAATGTCTTTAAGGACCAAAGTAGAAAACATGTCTGTATTTTTCAGATAAGAATGCACCACACTCTCAAACACACACACAAATGGGTATTTCCTTCCCACTCACTACTGAACATAATTCTACTGGTGCTAGAGGTGTTACACCTGGAACATGCTCATCGAATTAGGGAGGAGAACCCTGGCTTGGCAGGAGGGCGTTCTGAAACATCTGTGGAGTCCTCAACTTTGGGACCAGTGAGCACTAGGATTGGTAATAAAAAGAATTGTATTGTGAGAAAAAAATTCTTTATCTTTCACTTCTCTTTAAGCTTTGCAATCTCTTTTGGCTTTCTGATGCTACATTTCAATGTCTAAAAGCTTTACTTTAACACTGGAATTGTTCACCTATTTTACCTTTAGAGTGGAAGGAATAGAGCTGGAGTTTTTAAAGCTTTTAATCATGGAATTATTAATTTACTATTCTTTAAAAATTTTAGACACAGTAGTTTGCTTAAATCGTCAAAAGTTTAGTTTGTATTTGTATAGAATAGCCACATGAAATATGACTTGTATCACAGAGAGGTAAATGACAGTAATTTTATAAAAACTAAGAAATGAGCTTTTTGTTCTTGTTTAAGCAGCAAAATTGGGATAATTATGCTTCTGAGTGTTTCTTCATTATAGTTTCAATGAGGCAATGGGATTCAATTTTTCTTCCATGATCTGTTTTAGAGATACAGTCCATAACTGAATGAAAGAGAAATATATTACTGTCTACATTTTTGTTGTGTATTTCTCTTAAGAATAAAACTAAACCACACCATATACTGGAATTATTCTTCCCTTGTGGTACCTTCATCAGGGAAGCAATCATAACCACTCCCACATTTTTTGCAAAATAGCTAGCACTCCTCAAACCATAACATATTTCAGAGATTATTTAAACCTCTATTTATAATGTAAGCTTGAAATCATAGACGTAAAATCTCTACAAAGATCCTACGGCATACTAATGCTCTTCATTATTCAAATTAGACCATTGACTTCACTTGTACTCCTATTTATGAGTTGATGTCATGCTATTCTGATTGAATATTAAACAAAGGATCCAATTTCTTGAGGCTAAATATACTTGGTCACTGAGTTTTAATAGCTAAATGAAATTTGGCCATTTGTTATAGAAAGTCTCTCAAATTATGGTAGAATTTGGTTTCAACATGTTCCACTTTTATAGATCTGGGCAACTGTGGACATACAAATGTCTTTAAGGACCAAAGTAGAAAACATGTCTGTATTTTTCAGATAAGAATGCACCACACTCTCAAACACACACACAAATGGGTATTTCCCCTTCCCACTCACTACTGAACATAATTCTACTTCGGTGCTAGAGGTGTTACACCTGGAACATGCTCATCGAATTAGGGAGGAGAACCCTGGCTTGGCAGGAGGCGTTCTGAGCATGTACTTTCTGACCACAGCATCTGTGGAGTCCTCAACTTTGGGACCAGTGTCACAACAGTGATTACGCAGGGTGACGGCATCACTTCAAAATATGTTTTTGATTTTTTGGATTTTGTGAGAAACATCTTTTGGTTGGCAACTCTGTTCTTGAACTCTACATTTAGACAGATACTGATTTACTCATTCCAGGTAAATCAATATTGTGTATTAGTATGGTAATTGGTTACATTCTAATTGAGTCTTATTCCTAGGTATATGCTGGAATCTAAAAACTTTGCTTTCAAGATCCCAAGAGAGGAATAATAAGGTTTAGCACAAAGTTTTATCTGATTCGATAACAACAATAAGCAGGTACCAATAAAATTTCTGTTATGGGAAGAATTTAAATCCAGACAAGGACTTCATGTAAATGTCCCACTCCAGTATTCTTGCCTGGGAAATCCCTTGGACAGAGGAGCCTGGCAGGCTACAGCCCATGGAGTTGCAAAGAATTGGATATGACTTAGTGGCTAAACAACAACTAGGAGATCAAAAACTCCAAAACCAACATTTAAAAATAAGGACACAAAGGCAAGCAATGTTCATTAGCACCCTTGCTTAAGATCAAATTTTTCACAAGTCACAGTTGCGGGCTTAGATCTCCAGGTTCCTGTTTGCCAGTATGTTGCTCTTTACACTCTTATCCCATTTCTTTTATGGATTTCATGAGCTTTCATTCTTAATTTAAGAACTCCATTTCACTCTCCACAGTACTACAAAAAAGGCAAAAATGTCACTTGATTTTCATTTATGTATTTAACTTGAGGCTGATGTACCTTTCATCATTCACAACGTGATTGGAATGAAGGAGGGTTTTAAAACATTTGCATGTCCACATAAATAATATGTCACTAATTAATTAAATCTGCAATATAGTGATTGATGTCACTAAACATCTCTCCCTGTCATATCAACACCCTTAAGTCCTTTGAATTTAAGAAAATTTCCCTCCAAAAGGAAATGCTTCCCAATGAATCTTTCAGTTTCAATGGAAGTTATTACTATAGGGAAAGGGCACCATGTCTATAATAAGAGTTTGTATGTTTTTCAGTCTTCGATTTAAAAATTAAAAAAAAAGTTTACCTTTGATGTATGCATATTGGTCAATAAATCTGTTTCTAATGCTTTCAGTTCCTCTTCCGAATCTGAGTAAAATCAAAACCACATGTTTACTATATAATCACATATCATATAATTATAGTATAACTTAGTCTTAGAAGTTTATTGTGTTTTTTCTATGCATTTATTCTCCTTATAATAATATTCAGAAAAAATACAGTTTCAATTTTGGCTAACAGAATAGAACAATAGGAGCACTTTTAAGAAAATAAGCCCATGATTTTATGCCAAGAGAGCTATTGATGAGTTGGAATTGTTTCATCTCTGAATCTCAGTATAATGAAACCTGATTATATTACAAAAATGTCATCAAATATGCTGGTTAATTTTTACTGGCAATAGTTCACATATATAGAATCTATACATACTGATATTTTAAAACAACATAATGAAAAGCTAAGTACAAGATATTTTTCAAGACAAAACAAAGTCAATTGCTTATTGGTAATTTTGGAATAACAAAAAGACACAGATTTGTTTTATTTGAGATGCTATTCGACTAAACATATTGAAAGATTTGTTTCTCTACTTTAAATAAAGATTTAGAATTATGTGTACTTAGCAAATTTACCACAGACTATTAAGGAAATTGTTTAAGCAAAAGTAGAGTTGTCCATCAGTACAAGTACAATAATATTGAAAATGGATTTCTGATTTTTTAGAATATCCTTTCAGTTTCCACTAATGAATATTTCACATAGAATAAAAATTTGGAAAATGCTGTAACTGTAAATAGTTATAAAACACTATAATGAGGTAATTCATAAAATCTGGAAATTGAATTAAACGTTTGCATGTCCACATAATATGTCACTAATTAATTAAATCTGCAATATAGTGATTGATGTCACCCCTGTCATATCAACACCCTTAAGTCCTTTGAATTTAAGAAAATTTCCCTCCAAAAGGAAATGCTTCCCAATGAATCTTTCAGTTTCAATGGAAGTTATTACTATAGGGAAAGGGCACCATGTCTATAATAAGAGTTTGTATGTTTTTCAGTCTTCGATTTAAAAATTAAAAAAAAAGTTTACCTTTGATGTATGCATATTGGTCAATAAATCTGTTTCTAATGCTTTCAGTTCCTCTTCCGAATCTGAGTAAAATCAAAACCACATGTTTACTATATAATCACATATCATATAATTATAGTATAACTTAGTCTTAGAAGTTTATTGTGTTTTTTCTATGCATTTATTCTCCTTATAATAATATTCAAAAAAAATACAGTTTCAATTTTGGCTAACAGAATAGAACAATAGGAGCACTTTTAAGAAAATAAGCCCATGATTTTATGCCAAGAGAGCTATTGATGAGTTGGAATTGTTTCATCTCTGAATCTCAGTATAATGAAACCTGATTATATTACAAAAATGTCATCAAATATGCTGGTTAATTTTTACTGGCAATAGTTCACATATATAGAATCTATACATACTGATATTTTAAAACAACATAATGAAAAGCTAAGTACAAGATATTTTTCAAGACAAAACAAAGTCAATTGCTTATTGGTAATTTTGGAATAACAAAAAGACACAGATTTGTTTTATTTGAGATGCTATTCGACTAAACATATTGAAAGATTTGTTTCTCTACTTTAAATAAAGATTTAGAATTATGTGTACTTAGCAAATTTACCACAGACTATTAAGGAAATTGTTTAAGCAAAAGTAGAGTTGTCCATCAGTACAAGTACAATAATATTGAAAATGGATTTCTGATTTTTTTTTAGAATATCCTTTCAGTTTCCACTAATGAATATTTCACATAGAATAAAAATTTGGAAAATGCTGTAACTGTAAATAGTTATAAAACACTATAATGAGGTAATTCATAAAATCATGGCAAGAATTTGAATTAAACGTTTGTGTCATATTTATCATATAACAGTATAAAACAGATAAAATGATTTTTGATGCACTATTCCTTATTTTTTTTCACCTAGATGTGATAATTCAATTATTTTTCAAACATTTATTAGGCCATATGTAATCATTGTAATATTTCATACTACTCTTTTAAATTTAAATTTTATTTTCAAGGTGAGTTATTAATAGATATTTAGAAATGTATGATTTCTTCTTAATTATCATAGCACAATACTCTACAGGGAAATACTTTTTATCAATAAAAGAATGACAATTTTCCAGTAATATTATGCATCAATTTAAATGACATGCAAAAAAATGAAATCAGTAATATGTTTACTTGTCACACAAAAATGTTATATAAAATATTTTCTTAGAAGAGCTCGGTATTTTTTTTTTTTATTTTGCTAGAAATAATTCTCTACAAATAATACTATATTCAGTTGACTCATTAAGCACCAATTTTCACTTTATCTTAATACACACACAATTAAGAAAACAATTTTGGAGAGGGAGAAGTCACGGTGTTCTAAGAGAATGAATGAGGATGAGAGAAAACATTTCAAATGGAGTCCTTTTGAATTATGGATTTGCATTTTGACAGGCACCACTTTTGTACTTTATTTAGAGCAGCTTAAGTTTTACATTTTTTCCCCTTGTGATTACATTGCAAAGGGGAACATGAAGTATCTCACTGCAACCCCTTTTATTACTTTGCAGATTCAAAAAGGGAAAATAAATCTTTCATTTATTGTAATCATAAAGACAGAGAAAGAAGATACCCAGTTTCTATCACTAAAAAGCAGATGAGAATAAAGGAGAAACTCTTCTCCCTGGATATATTAACATAAGTAGCAACACACTGCAAAAAATGGAAAAAGAAATCACTTCAGGGAGTTGTGAAATGCGGCTGAGCTTACCTGAGCACAGACTCCAGGAGCTGAAAGCCAGAAGCATCATGCACACCAGCTGGATTTTCATTCCTGCCATCCTCTCCTAGAGACTCCTAGCAAGCCAAGTCCGTAAACGTCAGGGACAGGCTGAAGGGGGCTCTCTAGCGCTTCCTCTTGCTGACTTTGAAAAAAGAAAATGCTGTAACTGTAAATAGTTATAAAACACTATAATGAGGTAATTCATAAAATCATGGCAAGAATTTGAATTAAACGTTTGTGTCATATTTATCATATAACAGTATAAAACAGATAAAATGATTTTTGATGCACTATTCCTTATTTTTTTTCACCTAGATGTGATAATTCAATTATTTTTCAAACATTTATTAGGCCATATGTAATCATTGTAATATTTCATACTACTCTTTTAAATTTAAATTTTATTTTCAAGGTGAGTTATTAATAGATATTTAGAAATGTATGATTTCTTCTTAATTATCATAGCACAATACTCTACAGGGAAATACTTTTATCAATAAAAGAATGACAATTTTCCAGTAATATTATGCATCAATTTAAATGACATGCAAAAAAATGAAATCAGTAATATGTTTATTTGTCACACAAAAATGTTATATAAAATATTTTCTTAGAAGAGCTCGGTATTTTTTTTTTTATTTTGCTAGAAATAATTCTCTACAAATAATACTATATTCAGTTGACTCATTAAGCACCAATTTTCACTTTATCTTAATACACACACAATTAAGAAAACAATTTTGGAGAGGGAGAAGTCACGGTGTTCTAAGAGAATGAATGAGGATGAGAGAAAACATTTCAAATGGAGTCCTTTTGAATTATGGATTTGCATTTTGACAGGCACCACTTTTGTACTTTATTTAGAGCAGCTTAAGTTTTACATTTTTTCCCCTTGTGATTACATTGCAAAGGGGAACATGAAGTATCTCACTGCAACCCCTTTTATTACTTTGCAGATTCAAAAAGGGAAAATAAATCTTTCATTTATTGTAATCATAAAGACAGAGAAAGAAGATATCCAGTTTCTATCACTAAAAAGCAGATGAGAATAAAGGAGAAACTCTTCTCCCTGGATATATTAACATAAGTAGCAACACACTGCAAAAAATGGAAAAAGAAATCACTTCAGGGAGTTGTGAAATGCGGCTGAGCTTACCTGAGCACAGACTCCAGGAGCTGAAAGCCAGAAGCATCATGCACACCAGCTGGATTTTCATTCCTGCCATCCTCTCCTAGAGACTCCTAGTAAGCCAAGTCCGTAAACGTCAGGGACAGGCTGAAGGGGGCTCTCTAGCGCTTCCTCTTGCTGACTTTGACTGAACTATGAGAGATGCTTTGACCATTCCCTATATATATATGCAGGGGATGATGTCATGAGTATACAGAGATTATCTCTTCAGGATGTGCCCTTCATCTCCAATCCTCCCCTCTCCTCACCACTTCCTCCTCCCCTTTTCCTTTGTCCCCCCACACCTCACCCCCTCTTCTGAATCTCCAGGAACAGTGAAAACTTCCCTAATTGCCACTGCTGCTCCAGAATTCTGACGCACAGAAGGAGTCATTCAAAAGCAATTCCATATAGAGCATACTGGAAAAGAACTTCCCATACTGTTCTTTCCCCATTTCCTCTCATTCTCTGACTCTAAGAAGTCATCATTCCATTTTGGGGAAGCATAAGATCTGTTATTTCTAATGTGAGCAAAATCTCCGGATGAATATCTAAAATCAGTAATTCTTTATGTTTGGAAGTTGTTAAAGAGTTAGGATTCTTTTTTGTTCATCGACACTTTTGAACAGTGTTTTGTGGTTTCAGAATTAATATTGTTCTTAATGTGCTGGAAGAAAAAAGGAAGTGGAAGATAAGCAGAGAATCAGTTATAATACTAGGCTAAGAAAATAATTTAGAGAAAGGAGAGAAAACCAATTTTAAGAGAGACTAGTAGCTCTAAGAATATTATTTCTTAACAAATTGAAAAATCTGTTTAAGTAACTGGAAGGATGAGCGAATTATGCATGCTGATTTATGGTTGAATATTTTAGAAAAACAATTTCACATTTACAAAAGCCAAGTACAAATTATTTGTGTGTTAGAAGGCCAGAAATAGGTATTATTGTATCACTGACTGCCATTTCTGACACTTTCCTCTTTTTCTGTCTGTACGGCTCTCTTTCCTCCTTTTAGATTCATTTCATTCTTGCTGCCACATCCTATTCAGCCTGTAGCCCCTTTCTCACTGGTTCTTGCTATTGTATCAATTTTTTTCCCTTGTGATAGTTATAAAAAGGAGACTGTACTTCTGGAAAGGTGGTGGTGGTGGGTAGTTGCTAAGTCATGTCCATCTCTTGTGACCCCATGGACTATAGTCCACCAGGTCCCGCTGTCCATGAGATTTCCCAGGCAAGAATATTGGAGTAGGTTGCCATTTCCTTCTCCAGGGGATCTTTCTAACCCAGGAATTGAACCCTGGGTGCCCTGCATTGCAGACAGATTCCTTATCGACTGAACTATGTGGGAAGTCCCTTCTGGAAAGGAGACAATTCTAAATAACCACTGTTCACCAGTCACATGTCTAAGACAGGGCCTTCACACATTTCATGAGTTATAATGACACTCATTCCATCTTGGGGTACTCAGTAGAAAATTGCCCGAAATGTTTTTGGGAATGAAGAATTATTCTTGCATGAAGTATTTCAGGACACATGACATGATCTGAAAAGATGGTGCTGTTAGAAATGTTACTATTTGATGTTCAAGGGTCTGAGACTTGCTTACTTCGTAAAGATATCAGATAATAACAATCAAGAAAAGAAATCTGGATTGATTTCTACTGAGAATTGATTTATTCCATACTGTCATATTTCTATGAACTCACTTCTCTATGTTACCCTACGCCTAGGAAGGACATATTTCAAACTTTTAAAAAGCAGCCATTCATGTAAGATTTATGAACTCAACAATGGCTAATATTTTTACTATTTTTAGTTTGTTTTACAGACTTACATGCCACACAGCATTGAACACGACTCACTTGAGGAAAGTTTTGTGTATAAAGGGTAATTAATTGTCAAAGAAATGTGAAATATGTACGCCAAATTTTGCTTTTGGCCACTAGGGGGCGGAATAGAAGCTTTAAAAGCTTTCAATTTTCGCTTAACTGATCACGTTAGAATTCTGAGCATTATGCTTGCTTTCTTCTTACTATTATAGCATCTTTTTGACAGAATCCTTTAAAGGCACTTTAATTAATATATCAAGAAATTGTATATTCTTTGCATGATATTTAAAATTAGTCATTTATGAGCTTTTGACATGCAAATATAAAGAAAAATCTTTGCAAATGTGTGATAGCAGCCTGATTGTAAAAACGTAACTGTGATTCCTATTTATCTCAACTTATATTTTTAATACATGAAGCTCAGGGAAATGTTGGAAAAATTTATTCCTAACTAGATGAAAAAGGGGGAGAATAAATTATAGGGATTCACTTTGTTTAAAATATATCATGTTAGTATTAGCTATCAATTTAGACATTGTTTTAATATTTAGTGAAGGTTTAATAAATTTGTTTAATAAATATGTTTAATAAATTTGAAAGAATCAGGGGAATGTGTAAACAAATGTCAAATGATTCAAAATCAGATAGATTGTGTACACTATTTTTCTTTGATGAAGGGAGAAAGAAAGTGTGTGACTTTTGTGGTAAGATTATGATCTAGATCAATGTTATCTCGATACTTCCCTAGTGGTCCAGTCATTAAGACTCCATGCTTCCAATGCAGGGTGTATGAAGATCAAATCAGTCAGTCCTAAAGGAAATCAACCCTGAATATTCATTGGAAGGACTGATTGCTAAACCTGAAGTTCCAACATTTTGGTCACCTGATGCCAAGAGCTAACTCACTGTAAGACTCAATCTCGGGGGCAGGAGGACAAGGGGATGACAGAGGATGAGATGGTTGGATGGCATCACCGACTCAATGGACATGAGTTTGAGCAGACCCTGGGAGATGATGGAGGGGGAAGCCTGGCGTGCTGCAGTCCATGAGGTTGCAAAGAATCGCACGGGACTGAGTCACTGAAAAGCAAAACATTATCTGACCTCAAAATGTTACTTTTAAAAATGTTACACCTTTGCTTTATAGTCCCAATGCCTTTAAGCTATGGAAAAACCAATTAAAGAATTTGTTTTAAGAGATAGGAAGTTATATGGCTAATTGCCTTTAAAAGTATATTAGGAAGTACCTCAATGATGCCTTTTATGCAGAATTTCAGGTTCCTTTCTATGGAAATGGGTGAAAAACCTTTATTCTAAAGATTTTATGCCTAAAACACTTCTAATTTTTATTTAGCTTTTAAAATACTACTGAAGCATTTGAACATTATCCTTGGACAATCTTCATACGTTGGCCTTCTGAGTTGAGGTCATCATGGAGCAGCTAGTTCTAAACAGGTTTTATCTTTTTATCTAAATAGGCTTGTCCTGGTACTTGTAGATGATAATATCTTTACTGTAGGTAGATTTCTGAGTTTCTATTGTGACTTAATTCAAGCCTTTATTAGTTGATTATTGATTTTAAAAAAATCAACAGAGATACCTTAAGGACTGGCAATTGCAAAGAGCAGTCTGTAGACATATTTAATTTGGAAATATGAAAGCTCAGGAACTCTGCATTAGTGTTTCTTCAGTCTAAGATGACTTCCTACATCTTTGGAGGTTTCAAAAACCGATTTACATACAGCTTCCTGGACTCTCCAATCTTTTTATGTTAAGGCCTAAAACTTACCCTGTGGTATTTCTACCGTCTGGAATCTTCCTTCCTTCTTCTCTTTGACCTCCTTGTCTCTCACTTTCTGACCTTCTTTCATTTTAAAAAGATTATATTTTATGACCTTATGAAAGTAAGTTTAAATCCTGAGGATCTCCTCTGTTTCTATAGCTCCCAGCTCCTGGTCACCATTTGTGATAAACTGTGAAGCGGAGCAGAATTTGCCACCCCAAAATATGCTTCCTTGGTATATTGATTTCTTGCGCTGGTTATTTTTAAGAAACAACAGAGGCAAGAGATTTCTCTGAAAACTAGGCAGAAGTTACCCCTTTTGTAAGGAACCTCTCTTACTGAGAGGACTCTCCATTTGTAAGGGTATCTTCCTCTCTGAACTAAGCCTGGATGGGAGGGATGACTGAATATCTGAAAACTCTCCTCAATGGAGAACGCATGGATGGCATAATAATCATACCTTCTAGAGCTTTGCCTAATAATGTCCCATTAACAGGCCTTTCCCAAATCTTACCCAACATCATCCTTTTGTTTTTAGCTGAAGACTGTATTTATGGTGATAGCTTGGACCATTTCAGGTAGCTGTTCAATTTTTCTGGGTATCTCCCATGTATACAGGAAGTGTACATGCACACGTACTAAGCTGCTTCAGTCAGGTCGACTTTTTCCAACCCTATGAACTGTAGCCCGCCAGGCTCCTCTGTCCGTGAGATTGTCCAGGCAAGAATACTGGAGTGCGTTGCCTACCTTCCTCCAGGGAATCTTCCCAACCCAGGGTTAAACCTGTCTCCTGCATTGCAGATGGATTCTTTACTGCAGAACCACTGGGAAAGCCCATTACAGGAAGTGAGACTGGTATTAAACTTCTGGTTGTAACTACTAATCAGTTACTATGGTGGGAGGGGGGGGGGTGGGGGTCTCAATGAAAACCTGGAAGGGTAAAAGGAAAATTATTTTTCCTCCCCTACAACAGTAAACTTCTAGAAAGAAAGGATGCTCACACATCATTTCATGTCTTCTTCCAAGGCATACAATCCTTAAGGGCTTATACATAGCACTAATTTGAATTGAAATGCTGATTAACCTAAATTTCTAACTTGTTCTTCTGCATTTTCATTTGTGACATTTCTTTCAGCCACATCTCTAACTTCAGTGACTGAAAACTATTCTGTGATCACTAATCTTAAATTTTGATATGACTCTTTAATTAGGTCAGTTCTCACAGACTTCCCTCTAGTTATTATGTTCCTCCTTGACTGGGGAAGTCAACTTGAAAATCATATTTAAGAAGAGCACCCTGGGATCATGTGCATTCACCAGGTGAGTGCTTAGGATAAATAGTGGGTTTACTCCGTTCCTGTAAATGAGTCTCTGGTTTGGAACTTGAACTGTGATTCATCTGAACAAACAATGATGCCAGTCTCTTTGTAAACTCAATTGATTTTTCTGTTCAATTAAGGTCCATTTTCTAGACATACAGACAGTTATATGCATGCACAGGCACACCCTGTATATACTATCATACACACAAAATGGGTATAATCCAGTCCTTGGAGAGTTAGGTAAATGTAAACTAAATGTCCAATTTTCCAATCTATGCATAATCATGCTTTGCCCATAATCTCTCTAAATTCCCAGCTTGTTTCCCCTTGGCTCTTCCTGTCTCTGCTCTTGCATCTGTAGAGGTAATTAACTTGGAAAACTGTATTTATGGTGATAGCTTGGACCATTTCAGGTAGCTGTTCAATTTTTCTGGGTATCTCCCATGTATACAGGAAGTGTACATGCACACGTACTAAGCTGCTTCAGTCATGTCGACTTTTTCCAACCCTATGAACTGTAGCCCGCCAGGCTCCTCTGTCCGTGAGATTGTCCAGGCAAGAATACTGGAGTCGTTGCCTACCTTCCTCCAGGGAATCTTCCCAACCCAGGGTTAAACCTGTCTCCTGCATTGCAGATGGATTCTTTACTGCAGAACCACTGGGAAAGCCCATTACAGGAAGTGAGACTGGTATTAAACTTCTGGTTGTAACTACTAATCAGTTACTATGGTGGGAAGGGTGGGGGTGGGGGTCTCAATGAAAACCTGGAAGGGTAAAAGGAAAATTATTTTTCCTCCCCTACAACAGTAAACTTCTAGAAAGAAAGGATGCTCACACATCATTTCATGTCTTCTTCCAAGGCATACAATCCTTAAGGGCTTATACATAGCACTAATTTGAATTGAAATGCTGATTAACCTAAATTTCTAACTTGTTCTTCTGCATTTTCATTTGTGACATTTCTTTCAGCCACATCTCTAACTTCAGTGACTGAAAACTATTCTGTGATCACTAATCTTAAATTTTGATATGACTCTTTAATTAGGTCAGTTCTCACAGACTTCCCTCTAGTTATTATGTTCCTCCTTGACTGGGGAAGTCAACTTGAAAATCATATTTAAGAAGAGCACCCTGGGATCATGTGCATTCACCAGGTGAGTGCTTAGGATAAATAGTGGGTTTACTCCGTTCCTGTAAATGAGTCTCTGGTTTGGAACTTGAACTGTGATTCATCTGAACAAACAATGATGCCAGTCTCTTTGTAAACTCAATTGATTTTTCTGTTCAATTAAGGTCCATTTTCTAGACATACAGACAGTTATATGCATGCACAGGCACACCCTGTATATACTATCATACACACAAAATGGGTATAATCCAGTCCTTGGAGAGTTAGGTAAATGTAAACTAAATGTCCAATTTTCCAATCTATGCATAATCATGCTTTGCCCATAATCTCTCTAAATTCCCAGCTTGTTTCCCCTTGGCTCTTCCTGTCTCTGCTCTTGCATCTGTAGAGGTAATTAACTTGGAAAACTTGATGATGGATTTCTGTAGTCAAAGCATATTTTGCAACTTGAACTCCAATTATAACACAAGCTTTGCCAGGGATTCACATGTTAATGAGTTGCCATATTTAATTAAGGATATTTCATAGGGTAGTGACTGCTGACCTCACTTATAATCTTGTTTCTCATATCAAAGAAAATATTGATATGTGTACGAAATCACTCCCCTCTATGTGTAATGTTCAAGTAATTGTCCTTATAAGCCATCTTTTTGAGTAAAACCAAAATGAAAGGATTACAGGAAAAGTTTGTAATAATGTTTTATTTTTCTTAGTTTTACAAATGGGTGTAATTATTTAGAGTAAAAATTGAGATGAATAAGTCTTACCTTAAAGAAAAGCTTCCATTTTTTTGTTACAAAATCTAAGAAAATATTAGTGTCACCTGTAATACACAAAACAGAACAAATGTACTTGAGCTATCATTTGCCAGAAGCAGATTCAGGACTTTTTCTTCTCTATCTGGAGTAGCTATTAGACAGTGAATTTGAAACACAATGATTTATATTACTGCTACTCCTTGGTCTTATTATTTTTTTCAACTTGGATTCTTTCCCTGTTGAGCTTGTAAAATCTCATGGCTATTAATCCTTTCTATTCCCTAATATCCCCTCAATTTGCATCTCTACCTTCTTAAATTGCATATCTAATCACATCCTCAGCAACTCTGCCTGGAGAATCATTAAGTATACTTGCTGTCCAAAATACTTCTTTTGAGGTAAGGAGAGACTTTATTCAAAATAATTCTTGCAATGAATGGACAAGGACTATTGTAATGGGGAGAGTGCTCTGATCAGAGGTCATAAGGTCTGCAAGTACTTCCTAAACCAGTAATTTTAATACAGTGTAAGGTATACTGTAACAATGACCACATAGAGCACAAGTGACAGGGTGGTTAATTCTGCAGTTAGAGAAAGGGCAGTACACTCACAAGGGTGAGTGTACTGAAAAGCTGAACTCATCCTCAGAATTAACAGTGGTTTACATTTACTTGCATGCTTCCCAGGTGCCTCACTGGTAAAGAATCCACCTGCCAATGCAGGGATGCAATAGCTCGATCCCTGGGTGAAGAAGATCCCCTAGAAAAGGGGATGGAAACACACTCCAGTAGTCTTGCCTGGAGAATCCCACGGTCAGAGGGACCTGGTGGACTATAGTCCATAGCACCCAGAGTCAGACACAGCTGAGGAACTGAGCAGCAGCAGTAGTACAAGTACTTAGTGAGGGGTTACCCCAGCCCTTTAATGCTAATTTGCTTTCCTTATGATCTCATTTATTCCTCACCAAACTGTATGTTGGGTATCAATACACTTCTGCTAATGTAATTTTGACTAAAGGGTCTTCCTAGTAAAGCACAAAGACACCGAGCAGGAGGATGGCAGCTTTGGGAGCAGGCAGGGGAGCAGCGACGGAGAAATATTCAAGTTGCAGAAGTATCCTCCTCAAGTTTTTCTTCAGCCAAGGCTCCCTTAGCCATTGACTCCAAAGGAAATTGTGGGTACAATGTTGATGAATTTGTGTGTCTATTTGAGTGACTTCTGTGTACCAGGCATTGTGCTAGGTGCCAAGGCTACAACCGGTAGACAAGACAGCATAGTTCCTACCACCCATCATGGGGTTTATATTCTGGTAGGGGAGATGAGGGTTTCCAAGGTGGTGCTAGTGGTAAAGAACCTTCCTGACAATGCAGGAAACCTAAGAGACTTGGGTTCAATCCCTGGATAGCAAAGATGCCCTGGAGGAGGTCATGGCAACCCACTCATGTATTCTTGCCTGGAGAATTCCATGGACAAAAGAGCCTGGCATTCTACAGCCCATGGTGGTTCAGTCAGACTCGACTGAAGCAGCTTCACACACACACATGCAAGGGAGATGAACAGGTCAGTTCCTTCCAGTATGATGAAGACAAATGAGGGAACGCTGGGAGGACTTCTGGTCTTGCAGGATGAGGGGCTTGCTGGAGGACCCTGAGCTCAGGGTAGCTGAATACCACCAGGGAGGCGATCATTGTCACCCTTCACAATGGACAATCTCTTGCCCTTGACTGCAGTTAGAAAGGGCAGTACACTCACAAGGGTGAGTGTACTGAAAAGCTGAACTCATCCTCAGAATTAACAGTGGTTTACATTTACTTGCATGCTTCCCAGGTGCCTCACTGGTAAAGAATCCACCTGCCAATGCAGGGATGCAATAGCTCGATCCCTGGGTGAAGAAGATCCCCTAGAAAAGGGGATGGAAACACACTCCAGTAGTCTTGCCTGGAGAATCCCACGGTCAGAGGGACCTGGTGGACTATAGTCCATAGCACCCAGAGTCAGACACAGCTGAGGAACTGAGCAGCAGCAGTAGTACAAGTACTTAGTGAGGGGTTACCCCAGCCCTTTAATGCTAATTTGCTTTCCTTATGATCTCATTTATTCCTCACCAAACTGTATGTTGGGTATCAATACACTTCTGCTAATGTAATTTTGACTAAAGGGTCTTCCTAGTAAAGCACAAAGACACCGAGCAGGAGGATGGCAGCTTTGGGAGCAGGCAGGGGAGCAGCGACGGAGAAATATTCAAGTTGCAGAAGTATCCTCCTCAAGTTTTTCTTCAGCCAAGGCTCCTTAGCCATTGACTCCAAAGGAAATTGTGGGTACAATGTTGATGAATTTGTGTGTCTATTTGAGTGACTTCTGTGTACCAGGCATTGTGCTAGGTGCCAAGGCTACAACCGGTAGACAAGACAGCATAGTTCCTACCACCCATCATGGGGTTTATATTCTGGTAGGGGAGATGAGGGTTTCCAAGGTGGTGCTAGTGGTAAAGAACCTTCCTGACAATGCAGGAGACCTAAGAGACTTGGGTTCAATCCCTGGATAGCAAAGATGCCCTAGAGGAGGTCATGGCAACCCACTCATGTATTCTTGCCTGGAGAATTCCATGGACAAAAGAGCCTGGCATTCTACAGCCCATGGTGGTTCAGTCAGACTCGACTGAAGCAGCTTCACACACACACATGCAAGGGAGATGAACAGGTCAGTTCCCTTCCAGTATGATGAAGACAAATGAGGGAACGCTGGGAGGACTTCTGGTGTTGCAGGATGAGGGGGCTTGCTGGAGGACCCTGAGCTCAGGGTAGCTGAATACCACCAGGGAGGCACAGGTACTGCCATTGTCACCCTTCACAATGGACAATCTCTTGCCCTTGACTCTCTGCAGACCCAAGAAGTCAAGTCCTGCTGCCAGGACTTCGTTTCTAGTCAAAAGCCTTCAGAAAGGCTCACTTCTGTTTCCAAAGCATCAGGGTTTTCTCCTGAGGCCAAAATAAAACTTCTGAGTCCTTCAAACACCTTTCTAAAAATATCCCTGTTGCCTAGTGCTGCCCCATTTCAGCTTTAGAACCATCATTCATTGAGTTGAACAGGTCAAAATGTAAGAAGCCATTTACATTTTTTTCCATCTCTCCCACCACCTCCAAGCTATCAAGATTCCCTAGGGTACAGCTCTGCCATCCAAATATATTCCAAGTTCAGGCTCTTTCTCTGACTCATTATCACCATCCAGGTCCAAGCCATCATCTTATCATATCCATTCAAGTCTGAGTCATCTTTGCTCCTTTGGGCTGCAGCAAGAGTCACTTGAATAGTGTATCGACCAATAGTCTTGATCCATTTCAATGTAGTCACCACATAGAGAAGCTTTTTGTCATTGTTACTGTGGTTGTTTTCTTCCTTCTTTCCTTTCTAGCTTTCTTAGATAAATCTATTCTTATTACTTTCTGTTTAAAACTCTCTAAAATTTCCTACTGTACTTAGGAGGAGCTCCTGAATGTGACCTATATTATCTTGAAGGAGTTTCCTCTCTGTCTGTATATTTTAAGCACACTAGGCTTTTGACTTTTCCCTAAAGAGGTCAACGTTTTTCTTCAGAGAGCTTCAATAAATGCTGTAATTAGATAATTATTCAGCAAATACTCATCTCCTGCACTCTCCCAAAATGGGTAGAATATACTTCCCCACCCTTGAATATAACTTTGGCCATAAGGTTTTTTTAACCAAGGAGGTATTAGTAGACATAGAGCAACAAAGACTTGATATGAGTTTGCAACTTGGGGCTTGCCCTCTATTGTTCTTCTGCCATCACCATAAAAATAACTTTCCCTGAGTTGTCCCAAAATTAGAAGAAATATGAAGCAAAGTTGAACTAGTCTACTTGCAAAACTACAGTGTGAAGCAGAGCTTCCTGAGCCCAAGGCAGGGTCATGCAGAATAATTCACAGCCATACAAAGGGAATTAAATTATTTGTTTAAAGTAACTGAGTTTTAGGGTAGTTTTTAGGCAACATTTTTATGGCAGTATATGACTGATACAACTGTCTATTTTGAAACTTATGCCACTGCTACTGCATTCATTTGTTATAGTCTTTATTTGTTCATTTAGCTTTGTCTTTTGTGAATAAAATCACAAATATTTTTTGGATTAATTTCTCATATTCTCAGAACACAAAAGAATGCTTCACCATAGTAGGGACTCTGTAAATACTGTTAATTAGATTAATTAATTAACTAATGAAATTCTCAGCACTCCCCCCCTGAGGGGTGACTATTTCCCCTTCACCTCTCACAAAGACATTTTCATTCTCCAGTTTGTGTACAATGAAAGGAAGAGTCACTCTTGGAGAGATTTTTAGCCAAATGGTATAAGAGGATGCTTCCTACAGGAAAGTCCTGAATGTTATTTTCAATTGCAATTGATATTTTGTAAGTTATCATTAAGGAAAAGTGGGAGCAAAGTAGTCCTAAAGGCACATGCTGATGTTTCCAATTTGTTGAGCCAATTTGTACAGAAAGGATATAGAAGGGCATGTTGTTAAGAGGCAGAGGTTGAGAGTCACAATACAGAATTTTGCGTCTAGAAACAGCCATTGTAACCAATACCACAGTCCTCAGGGTAATCTAAAGATTAAACTTGAAAATTATTTATTGAAAATCTATACTCTATGACAGGCATTGTACAAGATTAATTTGATTTTATGTAGCATAGCATACTATGAAGCAGGGTTCACAAAGCAATTTTTTTTTTTTTTAAAGATTTATTTATTTATTTTACTTTGGGCGGGGGTCGGGTTGGGGATGGAGGGGAGTGGGCGGGCCACTTCTATTGGTCTTTCATTTTTGTATTTTCATTCATCTTCGTTCTTTGGCTCCTGTGGGCCTCCCATTGCAGTGGCCCCTCTTGTTGCCGAGCACTGGCTCTGGGCGCAGGTGCTCCAGAGCTCCGGCTGGGACCATCAGTCCAGCCGCTGCACGTGGGATCTTCCCAGGCCAGGGATTACAGTGTGAAACAGAGCTTCCTGAGCCCAAGGCAGGGTCATGCAGAATAATTCACAGCCATACAAAGGGAATTAAATTATTTGTTTAAAGTAACTGAGTTTTAGGGTAGTTTTTAGGCAACATTTTTATGGCAGTATATGACTGATACAACTGTCTATTTTGAAACTTATGCCACTGCTACTGCATTCATTTGTTATAGTCTTTATTTGTTCACTTAGCTTTGTCTTTTGTGAATAAAATCACAAATATTTTTTGGATTAATTTCTCATATTCTCAGAACACAAAAGAATGCTTCACCATAGTAGGGACTCTGTAAATACTGTTAATTAGATTAATTAATTAACTAATGAAATTCTCAGCACTCCCCCCCTGAGGGGTGACTATTTCCCCTTCACCTCTCACAAAGACATTTTCATTCTCCAGTTTGTGTACAATGAAAGGAAGAGTCACTCTTGGAGAGATTTTTAGCCAAATGGTATAAGAGGATGCTTCCTACAGGAAAGTCCTGAATGTTATTTTCAATTGCAATTGATATTTTGTAAGTTATCATTAAGGAAAAGTGGGAGCAAAGTAGTCCTAAAGGCACATGCTGATGTTTCCAATTTGTTGAGCCAATTTGTACAGAAAGGATATAGAAGGGCATGTTGTTAAGAGGCAGAGGTTGAGAGTCACAATACAGCATTTTGCGTCTAGAAACAGCCATTGTAACCAATACCACAGTCCTCAGGGTAATCTAAAGATTAAACTTGAAAATTATTTATTGAAAATCTATACTCTATGACAGGCATTGTGCAAGATTAATTTGATTTTATGTAGCATAGCATACTATGAAGCAGGGTTCACAAAGCAGTTTTTTTTTTTTTTTTTTAAAGATTTATTTATTTATTTTACTTTGGGCGGGGGTCGGGTTGGGGATGGAGGGGAGTGGGCGGGCCACTTCTATTGGTCTTTCATTTTTGTATTTTCATTCATCTTCGTTCTTTGGCTCCTGTGGGCCTCCCATCGCGGTGGCATCTGTCGTTGCAGAGCACCGGCTCTGGGCGCATGTGCTCCAGAGCTCCGGCTCGGTAATTGGACTCATCAGTCCAGCCGCTCCGCGGCACGTGGGATCTTCCCAGGCCAGGGATTGAACCGGCGTCCCTTGCACTGCAAGGTGGTGTCCTTACCCACTGGACCACCAGAGGAAGCCCCACAAAGTAATATTATTCCCATTGCATTGGTTAAAAAAAAAGAAAAAAGCCATAGAGAGTTTAAATAAGGATAAGAGGACATTAAGTAGAGCTTGGATAGATCTGAACAAGGCTTTCATTTCTAAAGCAACAGCTAGTCTTTGTAATATTAATACCAGATCCACGTACAAGTCAAAGAAAATCTTGTATTAACATGCTATAGAAAATACTTTGTAAAATTAAGGACAGGCTAATACTTTCAACCTAAAAGTACATTTAGTAAAAAGTCAAATCAGATTTGATAGTCAAATGGATTCTAATTTATCAACTTATCTTTGTTTTTCTCCCTTTTCAGGTTTAGATGTCTTATAAATATTAAACAAATGAGTAAATGAATTAAAAAATCCCAGAATACTCTGCTTCTGAGTCTATAAGCAACCACCGTAACCAATACCAAAGATCTCAGAACAATCTAAAGATTAAACTTAAAATTTATTTATTGAAGGCCTATTCTATAACAGTACTATGCCAGATTAATTTGATTTCATGTAATACAGCATACTATGAATGAAGATTCATTATAAGGACTATAGAGAACCTAAATGGCTCTACATTTATGGAATTGTTTGTTTTTTTTTTTTTAAAGATTTATTTATTTATATTTATTTTTGGGCGGGGGTCGGGTTGGGGAGGGAGGGGAGCAGGTGGGCCACTTCTATTGGTCTTTTGCTCCTCTATTTTCATCCATCTTTGTTCTTTGGCTCCTGTGGGCCTCCCATTGCAGTGGCGTCTGTTGCAGAGTGCCAGCTCTGGGCACAGTGCTCCAGAGCTCCGGCTCGGTAATTGGACACATCAGTCTAGCCGCTCCGCGGCACGTGGGATCTTCCCAGGCCAGGGCTCGAGCCAGCGCCCCTTGCACTGCAAGGCAGTGTCCTTACCCACTGGACCACCAGGGGAAGCCCCTGGAATTGTTTTAACTGGGGTAGTGAATTAGAAAGTACAGAAGAATCGGGAAGTTAAATAGGATTGGAGCTCGTGGAGAGTTGGAGTGAGTGACCTTCAGGAGGCTATTTCCCACTTCATACTCTGGGTGGAGGCACTTGTAGTTGTAGTATAAAAATACCACACAAGCACTCTGGGACACCAGACCATATTTTAATATCATACTCATTCATTGAAGCCAAAAGGGGTATTATGAACAACCAGTCTTATATTTTAATTTTACAGAAAAGGGAACACAGACCTTGGTATTCCAAATGAGTTACAAATCTCCTCTACTTTCCAATTCTTAATCACATTGGTCCCAACTGCAAAGAGTCTAACCTGACTTCTTATCCCAGAGGAAGGCTGTTGTTCAGTATCAGTCAAGTAATTTTAAGAAATTAATTTATTTTCTAGGAGTCTCTTTGTTATAGTACAGCATCCCACAAGTTGGAAAGCATCCAATGAGTATTAGTCACTAAAAAATGGACTTTCAGACTAGTTCCTGTTTTGTTTTTTTTCTTTTCTTTTCTTTTCTTTTGTTTCTTTCTCTTATATAATATTGTGCTTTGCTCATTATCAGGTTTGAATGCTATCTTTCAGTAAAAACACAAATCCTTTAGTTCCTAAATCATAGATTCCTCATATCCTGTCTTCTCTGGTCTTGAATCAGATAAATATGGTACAAACCAACTGTATGCATGCATGGGTTTTCAGCAGTGTCCAACTATTTGCAACCCCATGGAATATAGCCTACAAGGCTCCTCTGTCCATGGGATTCTCCAGACAAGAATACTGGAGTGGGTTAACATTCCTCATCCAGGATATCTTCCCCACCCAGTGTTCAAACCTATGTCTCCTTCATCTTGTGCACTTGGCAGGTGGGCTTTTTACCACTGAACCTCAAATGATTTTAGGGACAGGAGATGACATGTCCTATTTCAGTCCTATTTAAGGGGACCACCTGCTTGATACTGGGGCTTCCTGGTGTCTCAGACAGTGAAGAATCCTCCTGCATTGCACGAGACTCAGGTTCAATCCCTGGGTCAGGAAAAGCCCCTGGAGAAGGGAATGGTAACCCTCCATATTCTTGCCTGGAGATTCCTAATTGTTCAGATTTACTGGACCACCAGGGAAGCCCTGGAATTGTTTTAACTGGGGTAGTGAATTAGAATCAGAAGAATCGGGAAGTTAAATAGGATTGGAGCTCGTGGAAAGTTGGAGTGAGTGACCTTCAGGAGGCTATTTCCCACTTCATACTCTGGGTGGAGGCACTTGTAGTTGTAGTATAAAAATACCACACAAGCACTCTGGGACACCAGACCATATTTTAATATCACACTCATTCATTGAAGCCAAAAGGGGTATTATGAACAACCAGTCTTATATTTTAATTTTACAGAAAAGGGAACACAGACCTTATCTCCTCTACTTTCCAATTCTTAATCACATTGGTCCCAACTGCAAAGAGTCTAACCTGACTTCTTATCCCAGAGGAAGGCTGTTGTTCAGTATCAGTCAAGCAATTTTAAGAAATTAATTTATTTTCTAGGAGTCTCTTTGTTATAGTACAGCATCCCACAAGTTGGAAAGCATCCAATGAGTATTAGTCACTAAAAAATGGACTTTCAGACTAGTTTCTGTTTTGTTTTGTTTTTTTTCTTTTCTTTTCTTTTCTTTTGTTTCTTTCTCTTATATAATATTGTGCTTTGCTCATTATCAGGTTTGAATGCTATCTTTCAGTAAAAACACAAATCCTTTAGTTCCTAAATCATAGATTCCTCATATCCTGTCTTCTCTGGTCTTGAATCAGATAAATATGGTACAAACCAACTGTATGCATGCATGGGTTTTCAGCAGTGTCCAACTATTTGCAACCCCATGGAATATAGCCTGCAAGGCTCCTCTGTCCATGGGATTCTCCAGACAAGAATACTGGAGTGGGTTAACATTCCTCATCCAGGATATCTTCCCCACCCAGTGTTCAAACCTATGTCTCCTTCATCTTGTGCACTTGGCAGGTGGGCTTTTTACCACTGAACCTCAAATGATTTTAGGGACAGGAGATGACATGTCCTATTTCAGTCCTATTTAAGGGGACCACCTGCTTGATACTGGGGCTTCCCTGGTGTCTCAGACAGTGAAGAATCCTCCTGCAATGCACGAGACTCAGGTTCAATCCCTGGGTCAGGAAAAGCCCCTGGAGAAGGGAATGGTAACCCCCTCCATATTCTTGCCTGGAGATTCCATGGACTGAAGAGCCTGTTGGGTTACAGTCCATGGGATCACAGAGTTGGACAGGACTGAGAGACTAATACTCACACTTTTCACTTTCTGCTTGATACTGAGTTTCACATAATTTTTCTCCATGTGGAACCATAGACCCCAAATGGCAAATCTTCCAATTTTTCAGTGTTTTCTAGAAATTTAGAATTTTATGAAAATGTCACACTTTATTTTTTTTATTTTTTGGCTACTTGTATTGGTCTTTCATTTATTCATTTTCATCCATCTTTGTTCTTTTGGCCTGTGTGGGCCACCCATCTCAGTGGCCTTTCTTGTTTCAGAGAACTGGCTCTGGGCGTGTGCGTTCCAGAGCTCCAGCTCAGTCGTTGGACACATCGGTCCAGCTGTTTCGTGGCACGTGGGATCTTCCCAGGTCAGGGATCGAACCATCTCCCCCTGCACTGCAAGGTTGTGTCCTTACCCACTGGACTACCAGGGCAGCTCTATATTGGTGAATTTACTATGATTTAGGATACAGAAAATTGATCATGTCTTAGTTTTGTTAAACTCCGTTCCCCGATGGGAGGGAGCAGAGATCTCCAGGGGGTCCCCGAGACTCAAAGACCAGACCAAGAGCTGCAAAAGCAAGAGTAGTATTTTATTGAGCGAGTGCGCACTCGGGTGACAGCCTGGTGGAACAAGCTGCACACCCTCGCCGGGGATTCCGGGGTTTTTATAGGGCAAAGTTTCAAATTAACGCAAGTACATTAGGCAACATACGATTGGCTATATGTTTGGCGGGCACATCAGGCATTACACGATTGGCTATATGATTGGCAGGAAGTCCAGTGATGAGCCCACTATCCTTGAGGTGTCCGCGGGCTGGGGGTGTGAAGTCCTTGACACTTTCCAGAGGAATCTTTATGGCCAAGGCTATCTCTTTATCGTAGGTCTAAGGAGACTCTCAGGCACCAGCAGGCAAGCAACTGACCCCCTGATTTAATGCCGGGGAGTCTCTGGTCGCGGTGTTGACCCTAGCAACTGGCCTTTTCTTATGACTATTTAGTGTTGGGGAATCTCCGGCTGCTGTGTTAACGCTTTAATAGCCTACCAACCTAACATCCCAGCCTTTTTGGTGATACAGGGCGCCGAACTTTGTCTGGCTACTTCTTGCTGAGTCTTTGTTTGGGCATGGGGAGTCTAAGGCTGGTCTGAGGGTGATGGGCTGGTGGGCAGTCGGGAATAGGGCTGAAGGAGCATCTGATGAATAGCGACCTGTGAGATTTCTTTCATTCGGCTCAGTAGAAATTCCAGGGAGTGCCGCCGAAGGTTGGAATTTGGTGGGCAGAGGCCTCGTATCAGGAGGGGGCCTCAGGGAGGATGTTTGCCTGCCTTTGGGTGGAACAACCTAGTCGGTTGAAACCAGGTTATCTGATTTTCCAGTCTTTCAGTTTTAGATACCATCAAATCCTAGACAACTTAATTCATGATAACTGAACTCACTGAAGAGTAGCCATTTACTTTCAAATAGCAATTTCTTAATTTATACTGAGTTCTCTAACTCCCCCTAGTCTGCTCCTACACCCTCAGACCAAGACATTCTTTCATTTTATATAAGACTATAATAATCAGGAGTTGTTTTGTGAGAGTGAAGTCAGCACAAAGATTATTAAATGATAAGAATGGTTTCTGGCACCAGGCTCTAGTAATCTAATACTTCATTTGCACAGTGATAATAGCTAATATTTATTCAGCTGTTATTTTCTCACAGCACATTGAAGTGGTACAAATGATTATAATCTCTGTTTTACAAACAGTGGTACTATGTCACAAAAAGATTGAATAACTTGTAAGTGGTAGAATTGGCATTCAACATGGCGTCTGGTCAAGGACCCAAGTTCTCAACTTCTTTGCTACAGAACAATACAGAATTCAGTATAGATACGTTGATTCTTGGATAGGTAGTACTTGTATTGAGATTGCTTGGACAGATCATTGCTTTTGCTCTAATTTTCTAGGCTTCAGTGGCTGACTAATGTCTTTTGAACTAAAACGTTGTTTCTTTAGATATGATAATTCAATCCTCTTTTAGTGAAGTTTTTCAGGAGGCTCTGATCTCTTTAATCCAGTATTATTAATGTATAGGGTGATTTCAATCTGGAACACTGTGGGTGGATTCTGCATTCAGAAATATTATGTCTTGCTTTAGCATTTAAAAAAATTTAATTTTACAAGATTTGATATTTTAAAAAATACTTCATATTGCAAGATTTTATATTAGAAACATCAAATTTTCATATCTTTGGAAAAAAGTTAGGAAATTTAGAGATCAGGGACTCTTATTCCACATAAATTTCATCTTCTAGAGCTGTCCAGGCCACTGCGTTCAGTATCACCTGTTAACAACTTCAGAGAGTTTTCCTTAGCAAACAAGTTAGGAAATTCCAGGAGTGCCGAAGGTTGAATTTGGTGGGCAGAGGCCTCGTATCAGGAGGGGCCTCAGGGAGGATGTTTGCTTGCTTTGGGTGGAACAACCTAGTCGGTTGAAACCAGGTTATCTGATTTTCCAGTCTTTCAGTTTTAGATACCATCAAATCCTAGACAACTTAATTCATGATAACTGAACTCACTGAAGAGTAGCCATTTACTTTCAAATAGCAATTTCTTAATTTATACTGAGTTCTCTAACTCCCCCTAGTCTGCTCCTACACCCTCAGACCAAGACATTCTTTCATTTTATATAAGACTATAATAATCAGGAGTTGTTTTGTGAGAGTGAAGTCAGCACAAAGATTATTAAATGATAAGAATGGTTTCTGGCACCAGGCTCTAGTAATCTAATACTTCATTTGCACAGTGATAATAGCTAATATTTATTCAGCTGTTATTTTCTCACAGCACATTGAAGTGGTACAAATGATTATAATCTCTGTTTTACAAACAGTGGTACTATGTCACAAAAAGATTGAATAACTTGTAAGTGGTAGAATTGGCATTCAACATGGCGTCTGGTCAAGGACCCAAGTTCTCAACTTCTTTGCTACAGAACAATACAGAATTCAGTATAGATACGTTGATTCTTGGATAGGTAGTACTTGTATTGAGATTGCTTGGACAGATCATTGCTTTTGCTCTAATTTTCTAGGCTTCAGTGGCTGACTAATGTCTTTTGAACTAAAACGTTGTTTCTTTAGATATGATAATTCAATCCTCTTTTAGTGAAGTTTTTCAGGAGGCTCTGATCTCTTTAATCCAGTATTATTAATGTATAGGGTGATTTCAATCTGGAACACTGTGGGTGGATTCTGCATTCAGAAATATTATGTCTTGCTTTAGCATTTAAAAAAATTTAATTTTACAAGATTTGATATTTTAAAAAATACTTCATATTGCAAGACTTTATATTAGAAACATCAAATTTTCATATCTTTGGAAAAAAGTTAGGAAATTTAGAGATCAGGGACTCTTATTCCACATAAATTTCATCTTCTAGAGCTGTCCAGGCCACTGCGTTCGTTAGTATCACCTGTTAACAACTTCAGAGAGTTTTCCTTAGCAACCCTTGACATGCAGCTTAGCTGGAAGGAAAATCATTTCTGATACTATTCAACCAAATTGCATATAGATCAAACTTATTATTTTAATCCCAAAGCAGATCATTTTGATTAAATATCCACAAAAGTGTATCACTTGTTAAATACTTTTTAAAATCGCCCAGTAATGTTGAAGAAGTTACTTGACTTTGTTGTTTTGTTTAACGTTTCTCTGATCTTTAAGTGAGTCTGATTATAACAGTCATTTATCTCTATAATATTGTGTAATATTATGATTCATAATAAGAAATATATATTTGGTTTTCATCCCCATTTAGGGCATAGAGGTCCTAAAACTCTTGGAATTTACTGACAATGGTAAAGATGTCTGTCTTTTTTATGTAAAGGAGGTGAATTTTGGATAAGAGGCTGGTTGCCAGGAGGACCAACCATTTGATAAGACGGTTAGACCTGTCAGTCCCCAGACCCTCACCAACTCCAGGGAGGGGAGAGAAGCTAGAGGTTGAGTTGAATAGCCAATGGCTAATGACTGAATCATTCATGCCTATGTAGCAAAACCTCTATAAAATTTTTAAAAGGATGGGCTTCAGAGAGGATCAGAGAGCACTTGGAGCTGGGAGGAGAACAGCGCTTTCTGAGAGGGCATGGAAGCTCTGTGTCCTTTCCTCATACCTCATCTTAAATGTCTCTTCCATCTGGCTCTTGCTGAGTTACATCCTTTTATAGTAAACTGGTGACCAGTCATTTGGTCACTTCTGCCACTATTTGTTAGAAGAAAGTGACTGGGTCCAAGTTATTGCTATTAAGTATGTGTCAAAGTATGTGCCAAAGACCTGGCTACATACAAGGGAAGCAGAATTAAGCTTCATCTATTGAAGGAAGGAGCATCGAAGAACCTGTGGACATATTTTTAACATTTCAATGCTGAATATCTCTAATCTTTCTATGAATTTTCTGTTTAAAAACATGACCATTTTTAAAACCTGTTTTAATGCTTTCAGAGCTTTACTATATGTGAGAATCTATAAACTGTAAACCATGAGACTAGAGAAACAATAGAGTCACATTTTAAAAATATAAATCAGTCATATGAGTAAATGCCCATATTTATCTGGAAATCTAATTTCACCTCTCCCTCTCTCCTTTGCTTCCTTCCTTCTTTAGAAAAACAGAGCACTCATACTTAGAATACAGGGAAGGAGATTTTGCAAATATGAACAGCTTACTTGCAATTCTAGTTTGTTTCTATCACTTCCACAAGGTTTCAGTCTCAAAAACTGGAACTACGAAGTCATACCTGTGTCCAC
Organism: Tragulus kanchil; assembly: GCA_022376925.1. Classification (NCBI taxonomy): domain Eukaryota; kingdom Metazoa; phylum Chordata; class Mammalia; order Artiodactyla; family Tragulidae; genus Tragulus; species Tragulus kanchil. The sequence goes on along the minus strand of JAIOJX010000004.1, from coordinate 233,491,486 downwards.
TGCCCTAAAAAAGCAAGTGCAGAAAAGGCAACTAGGAAGGCCACACATTTCTTTCTAACCTACATTAACAAACAGATAGAATAGGAAAGCCTATGGTAGCTGTGTTTTGGAAGTTTTTCAGAATAAGTTCACCCTCACAGGCTACAGGGTTTTCTATTCAAACACTAATGAGAGAGACGGAACCTGAAAACTTCCTTCAAGTTGGACTTGAATTACCCTTGGCAACCCTGGTATGCTTTTTTTTTTTTTTTTAATTTTATTTATTTATCTTTTTTGGGGGTCTGGGGTGGGGAGGGAGGGGGATAGGCGGGCCACTTCTATTGGTCTTTCATTTCTCTATTTCATCTGTCTTTGTTCTTTGGCTCCTGTGGGCCTCCCATCGCAGTGGCCTCTGTCGTCGCAGAGCGCCGGCTCTGGGCGCATGAGCTCCAGAGCTCCGGCTAGGTAATTGGACACATCAGTCCAGCTGCTGCACGGCACGTGGGATCTTCCCAGGCCAGGGATCGAACTGGCGCCCCTTGCACTGCAAGGCGGTGTCCTTACTCACTGGACCACCAGGGGAAGCCCCCTGGTATGCTTTTTGATCTAGGATGGCACCTTTATTCATTGGGAAATTCTATAATATTAAACCTCAAAGGGAAGATGGGGCCTGAGCGAAGAAAATATCACAGACTGGGTGACTTAAGCAACAGACAATCATTTTTTCAGAGTTCAGGAAGCTAGAAGTTCAAGATGCTGGCAAATTTAGGTCCTGGGGAGGATGCTCACCCTGGGTCATAAGTAGCTGCATTCTTTCTGTGTCTTCATACCTTCCTCTCTGTGCCTGCAGTGAGAGAGGGCGCTGGAGTCTCTTCCTCTTCTTATAAGGACATCAACCCTATGCGATCAAGACTCCACTCTTATAATCTCATTTAGCCTCACTTAGGTGATTCCCTAAATCCCCTAGAGTCACAATGTGGGTTAGAGCTTTGATTTATTAGTTTGGGGAGGACACAATTCCATCTATAACAATTGGTATTAGCGCTTTGACACATATGAGGCTAATATGTTCTCCACATCATAAAGATGGCTGAGAGTGTGATGAGTTAAAACTACATTCACAAAATCTTTACTAAGTTTAAAAACCAAAACAGTCTCAAATCTACTTAATCACCTATCTATTAAGTATCAATTAAGCAAAATTTTCCAAAGATCATGTAAGTGATTGTATTATAATTCTAAACTAGTATTTTGTAAACATTCATAAAAGGGCAATAAGAATACCTTGTTGTCAGAGCTACTATGATTTTCCTCAACTTGCCTTAATAGATTTAATTGCTTCTCCCCAATATCTCCACTGTGATTTACGTACAGCTTAATTCAAGGAATGATGCTTTATATTATCATTGTTTTTCACATTCAACTCAGGTTCTTCGAAAACCAGACGTGTGACTTCTTTCCTTTGAAGAGCAGATTTTCAATTCAGTACCTTGTTTACTCTAGGTAGTTCAGTAAGCATTTATTGTATCAAATAACTTATTTGCCTTAACGTACTTGTTAAACACGAACCAAATATAAATGATAAGAAATACTAATTTTTAGCAAATTAGTAAATATATTATGATTATGTATCTTTTTAAAACTCTTTTGTATCTATTGTAACACTAATAATTTAACTGTTTTTCACCTTTGTTAAAAGTCATAAATATTGGGCTTCCCTGGTGGTCCAGTGGGTAAAGAATCTGCCTTGCAATGCAAGGGGCCCGGATTCGATCCCTGGCCAGGCAAGATCCCACATGCCGCAGAGTGGCTGGACCAGTGTGCTCAGTTGCAAGCAGGCGCTCTGGAGCACATGTGCCCAGAGCCACTGCTCTGCAATGGGAGAAGCCACTGTGCAATGGGAGGCCCACACATGTCAAAGAGTAAAAAGATGGATGAAAGTATACATAAATAAGAGAGGCATGATGGGGAAAAGAAAAAAAATCATCAGCATTTCTCATTCTCTAATATTCTCTGCAAATTATTATAGATAATTTTAATCACTTACTCAGAATATGCATCTCAAAGGAGAAAACCAGACTTAAGGTTTTAATTTTGAGTATTCATAATATTTGAGGCAGATCTGAGAGTCTTTAATTAATAGATGATTGCCCTTTGCAAATTTTTAAAAATAGTATGATTGCCTCTGTTAATTATATCACCTATCTAAAAGGGTTAAAACTACATTCACAAAATCTTTACTAAGTTTAAAAACCAAAACAGTCTCAAATCTACTTAATCACCTATCTATTAAGTATCAATTAAGCAAAATTTTCCAAAGATCATGTAAGTGATTGTATTATAATTCTAAACTAGTATTTTGTAAACATTCATAAAAGGGCAATAAGAATACCTTGTTGTCAGAGCTACTATGATTTTCCTCAACTTGCCTTAATAGATTTAATTGCTTCTCCCCAATATCTCCACTGTGATTTACGTACAGCTTAATTCAAGGAATGATGCTTTATATTATCATTGTTTTTCACATTCAACTCAGGTTCTTCGAAAACCAGACGTGTGACTTCTTTCCTTTGAAGAGCAGATTTTCAATTCAGTACCTTGTATACTCTAGGTAGTTCAGTAAGCATTTATTGTATCAAATAACTTATTTGCCTTAACGTACTTGTTAAACACGAACCAAATATAAATGATAAGAAATACTAATTTTTAGCAAATTAGTAAATATGATTATGTATCTTTTTAAAACTCTTTTGTATCTATTGTAACACTAATAATTTAACTGTTTTTCACCTTTGTTAAAAGTCATAAATATTGGGCTTCCCTGGTGGTCCAGTGGGTAAAGAATCTGCCTTGCAATGCAAGGGGCCCGGATTCGATCCCTGGCCAGGCAAGATCCCACATGCCGCAGAGTGGCTGGACCAGTGTGCTCAGTTGCAAGCAGGCGCTCTGGAGCACATGTGCCCAGAGCCACTGCTCTGCAATGGGAGAAGCCACTGTGCAATGGGAGGCCCACACATGTCAAAGAGTAAAAAGATGGATGAAAGTATACATAAATAAGAGAGGCATGATGGGGAAAAGAAAAAAAATCATCAGCATTTCTCATTCTCTAATATTCTCTGCAAATTATTATAGATAATTTTAATCACTTACTCAGAATATGCATCTCAAAGGAGAAAACCAGACTTAAGGTTTTAATTTTGAGTATTCATAATATTTGAGGCAGATCTGAGAGTCTTTAATTAATAGATGATTGCCCTTTGCAAATTTTTAAGTGCTCTGAAATAATAGTCTAATTATTTCTTGTATTTGGCATACAAATGTTAACTCCTTTTCAATATTTACTGTTAATAGCTTCAACCTAGTCAAACCTGAAGGCTGACAACCAACTTTAACTTTTCACTAGTAATAATTCTAGTAATTTCATGTGTGAGTGACTGAGGCAGTGAGAAGAGAAGAGGTGGTTCCAATTCTGTCCAGGAATAATCCATCCAACAGGATAATTTGAGCCCGAGTCACACAAATCCAAAGTGGCAGGGAATGCAGGGTGATGGAGCTGACTTTTATTGACCAAGTATAATGTTCTTGGAATGTTATATCTGTTACTATATTAATCTTCACAACAATCACATTAGGTGTGAATTTTATCCATTTGAAATTATAAAATTATATTACATGACAATAGTTTTCATTCTTAGAGTGTTTGATCCTTTCCTAAGGGAATGGAATATTGACTGGGAGTTTCTATTAACAGTATGAATCAAGTCTTGAGCATCCACTGTTATTGTTTCCTATTTACATCAGTAATAAGATGGGACATACCAATAGTCTGACTCTTAACTCAGCTCTCTCCCCTTTGACAAATGTGCCATGGCCTTGAATTTTTCCCTTTTCCATTTAGTTCATAAACAGAAAGCATGTCTTTTGTCTCAGTAATGTTCCAGGTGATTATACACTGAAAAATAATTTCCCAAATGTCAAATTGTGCATGATTTAATTGTTCTTGATTCCATGTCATTCTCTATTTCCCTGTGTCAACAGGGTTATAAGTCTGGACTATATTTCTGAGATGCTTTGCTAGTGGCTTCAGTGCCAGCTTTCTCTTAAATTCTAATATGAGAAATGTGGGCAGAAGTTTGGAAAATGGGAGAAGCTAAGAGATTTGCAGATATTGACCCAGTGCTACTGGAGTATGCGCACTTCAGAATTTTCACCAGGAATAGTTGAGACAGAAGTGGAAGGTTGAAGAACTTTCTCCAGTAGCTGAGAATCTGTTGCTAGCTCATGGTTTTTAGCACAAGTATAATAGCAGCTTCCTGGTATTCATAATATTTGAGGCAGATCTGAGAGTCTTTAATTAATAGATGATTGCCCTTTGCAAATTTTTAAGTGCTCTGAAATAATAGTCTAATTATTTCTTGTATTTGGCATACAAATGTTAACTCCTTTTCAATATTTACTGTTAATAGCTACAACCTAGTCAAACCTGAAGGCTGACAACCAACTTTAACTTTTCACTAGTAATAATTCTAGTAATTTCATGTGTGAGTGACTGAGGCAGTGAGAAGAGAAGAGGTGGTTCCAATTCTGTCCAGGAATAATCCATCCAACAGGATAATTTGAGCCCGAGTCACACAAATCCAAAGTGGCAGGGAATGCAGGGTGATGGAGCTGACTTTTATTGACCAAGTATAATGTTCTTGGAATGTTATATCTGTTACTATATTAATCTTCACAACAATCACATTAGGTGTGAATTTTATCCATTTGAAATTATAAAATTATATTACATGACAATAGTTTTCATTCTTAGAGTGTTTGATCCTTTCCTAAGGGAATGGAATATTGACTGGGAGTTTCTATTAACAGTATGAATCAAGTCTTGAGCATCCACTGTTATTGTTTCCTATTTACATCAGTAATAAGATGGGACATACCAATAGTCTGACTCTTAACTCAGCTCTCTCCCTTAGACAAATGTGCCATGGCCTTGAATTTTTCCCTTTTCCATTTAGTTCATAAACAGAAAGCATGTCTTTTGTCTCAGTAATGTTCCAGGTGATTATACACTGAAAAATAATTTCCCAAATGTCAAATTGTGCATGATTTAATTGTTCTTGATTCCATGTCATTCTCTATTTCCCTGTGTCAACAGGGTTATAAGTCTGGACTATATTTCTGAGATGCTTTGCTAGTGGCTTCAGTGCCAGCTTTCTCTTAAATTCTAATATGAGAAATGTGGGCAGAAGTTTGGAAAATGGGAGAAGCTAAGAGATTTGCAGATATTGACCCAGTGCTACTGGAGTATGCGCACTTCAGAATTTTCACCAGGAATAGTTGAGACAGAAGTGGAAGGTTGAAGAACTTTCTCCAGTAGCTGAGAATCTGTTGCTAGCTCATGGTTTTTAGCACAAGTATAATAGCAGCTTCCTGGTATTCTCCTTATGATTCTCCATTCTTTCCAACACCTTTGTAACCAGTTTTCTGCATCTGACCTCGCTTGTCTTGAACTACCTAACATAGTGCTTTATATCCTTACTGGAAACATAAGATATCACCTTCTTTTATCCACTCTATTTCATATTTGCTGAAGGAGTGTTCTGAATGTTAAAACTGTTAATCTTTGACACATTAAAACTTGAAGAGTAAATTTCCAGCAATAAGCACATCACATATCCCATTAAGACATTATTGTTGCAGGAAAAACTGCTACTACTTCATGAGTTCATAAAAATTCCTGTCACTGGGTTACAAATGTTTTCTTTCTTTACAAACTATGAAATAGTTTGGGCCTGTGAGACGTGAACAAGTCACTTAAATGCTTGCAGATAGATTAAGGACATGCAGTTATACAATTTTAAAAGAATACTGAATTTGGAGAACCATGTTTCCAACCTACTACTGTGTTAAATTTGAAAATTTATTCTCCTCTGGACTTAAAGTCCTTATCAGTAAAATGAGTCCTTGGATGAATAAATTCTAAAGTCTGTGTTAGGCCGCATATTTTTATTTTGTTCTATTTTAATGTTAATTAAAAAGCTATATGAGTTATAAATAATAGTCAACTAGTTCTGTTCTTGGTTCCACCTCATGCTAACACATATTTTTGAGTAAATGCTTTAAAACTGAGTCTCATCTTCATTTGCATAGTGAGAGATTTGAAATGAAAGATATCTAACTTTTTACCTAAAGTCATCTTTTAAAAATTATTTTATTTCTAAAAATTTATTTATTTTTGGCTATTCTGGGTTTTCACTGCTGCTGCAGGCTCTTCTCTAGTTGCAGGGAGGTGGGACTACTTTCTAGCTGAGGTGAGTAGGCTTCTTGTTGCAGTGACTTCTCTTGTTGTGGAACTTGGGCTCTAGGGCACATGGGCTTCAGTAGTTGTGGCACATGGGCTCAACAGTTGTGGCTCATGGGCTTAGTTGCTCCACAGCATGTGGGATCTTTCCCGATCAGGGATTAAACCCGTGTCTCCTGCACTGGTAGGCAAACTCTTTACCACTGAGCTATTAGGGGATCCCTAAAATCATCTTCGATTCCACAGTTTGTTCTTTGTTTTGGGTAATAGCTAAATCATAACATGGCTCTACACCTCAGTTTTCTTATTCATAAAACTAAAATATTTTCTCTTCCGCTGACCATACTGGGATCAAATGAGATATCAGACATAAAAATGTACTGTGATTGTGGAGGAAAACATGGCAAAGATCTTACATGTAAAATGTTGAAACAAAAAATATTGTCTCATGGACCAAGTTCACAATTATAAGTCTGTTTATTCATTATCGATGAAAACAAAGTCACTCTGAAAAAAAGTATATTGTGTAAGGCACTTAAACATAATGTTATAATTCTATTATTTCATATAGCAGGTGAATGTATATTTGAAGGATGCTTGTATATTCATATATACACATTTTATTTTCTTAAAGTATCTGTGTTTCACAACACTTTCACTGAAGCTGGGCGATTTCTAGTATTACCCTTCCTTATGTGGATTTCTCATTTTATCCCCTGTAGGGTTAATAATAGCCATGGCTACTAAGTTAAGAAATTTGGCCTTTTATTTAGGACATGGGTATCTGGCCAACATCCAATAAGCTGGCTATTCAAGTATTATTTAATTAATTAAAAGCTTGAAACCACCTATTGATGCTGGGTGACTAATTAGACACGTGATTATATAAATCCTACAGAAGCTTCAGTATCATTCTAAATTTTTTTCTCTAGAATCCTAGAACTGAATTGGAAGCTCTGCTTCTGAAATTTTCCTCACCCATCCAAGATTGTTATTTCTTCCCTGCTCAAAACTTTTAGAGAGGTTATTTCATAACCCCTAACATACCCATTATTTGAAGATTCTGTGAAAAAAAAAACAAAACAAAACACGTCCATTCCATATTTTAGACATGCTTTCTATTCCATGAGCACCCTTAAGATAAGAAAGAAAATAGACACTCATTGGAATAAAAACAATAGTGATGATGATAGCTCTGGAATTCAGTTTAACCATATCCTCCATCAACATTTTTTTTGAGATTTTCTACATTTTGCTGGGGCTTCCCAGGTGTCGCTAGTGATAAAGAACCTGCCTGCCAACAGAGGAGACCTAAGAAATGAAGATTCAATTCCTGGGTTAGGAAGATCTTCTGGAGGAGGGCATGGCAATTCACGTCAGTATTCTTGCCTAGAGAATACCATGGCCAGGAAAGCCTGGCAGACTACAGTCAGTAGGGTTGCCAAGAGATGGACACAACTGAAGCAACTTAGCATGCACATGCACACTGTTTGCTACAAACAGCACTGTTCTACATGGTGACCTTTTGCACATCTTGATTGTCCAAAGATTCTCATTCAAATTTGGATTTCACTCTTCTGGCCAGTTTAATTAATTCTGAGTTTTTTTCGTGTCCAAATAAAACACGTTCTCTGTCTTATAGTGTTGTGCTGTGCTAGGTCACTTCAGTCACGTCTGACTCTTTGGGACCTATGGACCACAGCTCACCAGGCTCTTCTCTCCATGGAATTCCCCAGACAAGAATACTGGAGTGGGTGTCCATGCCCTTCTCCACAGGATCTTCCCAACCTAGAGATCAAACCTGAGTCTCTTATGCCTCCTGAATTGGATTCTTTACCACTAGCACCACCTGGGAAACCCTCTCTGTCTCATTATGTTTCCCTGAATTGAAAGTAGGGTTTTCAGTAAATCAGATAATCTAATTGATTATAATAAGTTGTGTGCTATGTTATTTCCTCACTGATTACCATATGAAGTGGAGTGCTTGGTCGTTCAGTTGTGTCTGACTTTTGTGACCCCATGGACCATAGCCCTCTGGGCTCCTCTGTCCATGGAATTTTCAGGCAAGAATATTGGAGTGAAAAAAAAAAAAAGAATATTGGAGTGGGTCGCCATATAAATGCTGACAAGCTGGCTCAGAATCAAGAACCTGTATGTAACCCAAGATGTAGAATTTCAGCTCTGCTACTTTTTCATGCAGGCCCTGAGGAAAACGGGCACTTACCAGATCAGATGTGTAACTGGCACTTACCAGCTCAGTTGGTAATTACACCAGTAAGCCAATTTTTTTGTTGTTTTGTTACCAGTAAGCCAATTTAATCATTAAAATGTGAACAGTAAGTATATAGTAATAAGAATACAACACATCTGTACATGACAGTACCTTTTTTAAAGTTAAAATCCTCCTAAACTTACACTTACTGGAAAATAAGAATGTATTATTAATATAACTAGAAATCTCTGACTCAGACACATTAAATAATTTATCCAAGATCTTTACTAGGAAGTGAATACCATGGCCAGGAAAGCCTGGCAGACTACAGTCAGTAGGGTTGCCAAGAGATGGACACAACTGAAGCAACTTAGCATGCACATGCACACTGTTTGCTACAAACAGCACTGTTCTACATGGTGACCTTTTGCACATCTTGATTGTCCAAAGATTCTCATTCAAATTTGGATTTCACTCTTCTGGCCAGTTTAATTAATTCTGAGTTTTTTTCGTGTCCAAATAAAACACGTTCTCTGTCTTATAGTGTTGTGCTGTGCTAGGTCACTTCAGTCACGTCTGACTCTTTGGGACCTATGGACCACAGCTCACCAGGCTCTTCTCTCCATGGAATTCCCCAGACAAGAATACTGGAGTGGGTGTCCATGCCCTTCTCCACAGGATCTTCCCAACCTAGAGATCAAACCTGAGTCTCTTATGCCTCCTGAATTGGATTCTTTACCACTAGCACCACCTGGGAAACCCTCTCTGTCTCATTATGTTTCCCTGAATTGAAAGTAGGGTTTTCAGTAAATCAGATAATCTAATTGATTATAATAAGTTGTGTGCTATGTTATTTCCTCACTGATTACCATATGAAGTGGAGTGCTTGGTCGTTCAGTTGTGTCTGACTTTTGTGACCCCATGGACCATAGCCCTCTGGGCTCCTCTGTCCATGGAATTTTCAGGCAAGAATATTGGAGTGAAAAAAAAAAAAAGAATATTGGAGTGGGTCGCCATATAAATGCTGACAAGCTGGCTCAGAATCAAGAACCTGTATGTAACCCAAGATGTAGAATTTCAGCTCTGCTACTTTTTCATGCAGGCCCTGAGGAAAACGGGCACTTACCAGATCAGATGTGTAACTGGCACTTACCAGCTCAGTTGGTAATTACACCAGTAAGCCAATTTTTTTGTTGTTTTGTTACCAGTAAGCCAATTTAATCATTAAAATGTGAACAGTAAGTATATAGTAATAAGAATACAACACATCTGTACATGACAGTACCTTTTTTAAAGTTAAAATCCTCCTAAACTTACACTTACTGGAAAATAAGAATGTATTATTAATATAACTAGAAATCTCTGACTCAGACACATTAAATAATTTATCCAAGATCTTTACTAGGAAGTGGCTAGCATCTTTACTATGAATCAGAAATCCATGTGGCTACAAACCTCATGCTTTAAGCCCTTGTATCTGCTATTCTTTTAGTGAAGTCATATGTACTAAAATTGGGAAAGGGGTACATGAAGACGTGTATTGTCACCCTGTTTATTTAACTTATATTCAGAGTACCTCATGAGAAATGCTGGCCTGCATGAAGCACAAGTTGAAATTAAGATTGCCAGGAGAAATATCAATAACCTCAGGTATGCATATGACACCATCCTAATGGCAGAAAGCTAAAGAGCCTCTTGATGAAGGTGAAAGAGGAGAGTGAAAAATCTGGCCTAAAATTCAACATTCAAGAAACAATGATAATGGTATTCAGTCCTATTACTTCATGGCAAAAAAGATGGGAAAACAAAGAAAACAGTAACAGACTTTATTTTCTTGGGCTCCAAAATAACTGCAGATGTTGATTGTAGACATGAAATTAAAAGATGCTTGCTCCTTGGAAGGAAAGTTATGACAACATATTAAAAAGAATAGATACTTTGCGTAACAAGATCCATACAGTCAAAGCTAAATTTTTTCCTGTAGTCATGTATGGATGTGAGAGTTGGACCACGAAGAAGGCTGAGCACCAAAGAACTGATGCTTTAAAACCATGGTGTTGGGGAAGACTTTTGAGAGTCCCTTGGACAGCAAGAAGATTAGTACTGTCCTAAAGGAAATCAACCCTGAATATTCATTGGAAAGACTGATGCTGAAGTTGAAGTTCCAATACTTCGGCCACCTGATGTGACGAGCAGACTCATTGGACCCTGATGAGGGGAAAGACTGAAGGCAGGAGGAGAAGGGGACCACAGAATGCGAGATGTTTGGATGGCATCACTGACTTGATGGATATGAGCACGAGCAAGTTCTAGGAGACTGTGAAGGACACGGAAGCCTGTGGTGCTGCTGCAGTTCACGGGGCCGCAAAGAGTCGGAAATGACTGAGTGACTGAACAACAACGAAATGTACTAAAGCTAAAAAGTCAGAGAAGTTCATATAATAAGCCTTGAGTGTGGTCTGCAGAAGTGGGGATAGGTTTGGGGAAAGGGATAAATGGAGGTAGATAGTACAAATTTCTATTTACAAGATAAATGTTAGAGATGCACTGAAAAGCACAATTACTATGGTTAGCATTGGTGTATAATGTATATTAGCATTAAGAGTTCTCATCACAAGAAAAACATTTTTTTTCTTGTTTGTTTTCTCATTTATTGTACCTATGAGATGATGGATGCTGGCTAAACCTACTGTGGTAATCATTTCACATTATATGTAAATCAAATAATTATGCTGTATACCTTAAATTTATACAATGATATATGTCAATTATATCTCAATAAAACAGGGAAAATTCTATTTAAAAAAGACTTCTTTGGGGGCTTCCCTGGTGGTCCAGTGGGTAAGGACACCACCTTGCAGTGCAAGGGGCGCCGGTTTGATCCTTGGCCTGGGAAGATCCCACGTGCCGCGGAGCGACTAGACGGATGTGTCCAATTACCGAGCCGGCGCTCTGGAGTGCATGCGCCCAGAGCCGGTGCTTTCCGAAAAACAGAAAAGGCCAAAGTACTTTAAGCGTAACAAGATCCATACAGTCAAAGCTAAATTTTTTCCTGTAGTCATGTATGGATGTGAGAGTTGGACCACGAAGAAGGCTGAGCACCAAAGAACTGATGCTTTAAAACCATGGTGTTGGGGAAGACTTTTGAGAGTCCCTTGGACAGCAAGAAGATTAGTACTGTCCTAAAGGAAATCAACCCTGAATATTCATTGGAAAGACTGATGCTGAAGTTGAAGTTCCAATACTTCGGCCACCTGATGTGACGAGCAGACTCATTGGACCCTGATGAGGGGAAAGACTGAAGGCAGGAGGAGAAGGGGACCACAGAATGCGAGATGTTTGGATGGCATCACTGACTTGATGGATATGAGCACGAGCAAGTTCTAGGAGACTGTGAAGGACACGGAAGCCTGTGGTGCTGCTGCAGTTCACGGGGCCGCAAAGAGTCGGAAATGACTGAGTGACTGAACAACAACGAAATGTACTAAAGCTAAAAAGTCAGAGAAGTTCATATAATAAGCCTTGAGTGTGGTCTGCAGAAGTGGGGATGGGTTTTGGGGGAAAGGGATAAATGGAGGTAGATAGTACAAATTTCTATTTACAAGATAAATGTTAGAGATGCACTGAAAAGCACAATTACTATGGTTAGCATTGGTGTATAATGTATATTAGCATTAAGAGTTCTCATCACAAGAAAAACATTTTTTTTCTTGTTTGTTTTCTCATTTATTGTACCTATGAGATGATGGATGCTGGCTAAACCTACTGTGGTAATCATTTCACATTATATGTAAATCAAATAATTATGCTGTATACCTTAAATTTATACAATGATATATGTCAATTATATCTCAATAAAACAGGGAAAATTCTATTTAAAAAAGACTTCTTTGGGGGCTTCCCTGGTGGTCCAGTGGGTAAGGACACCACCTTGCAGTGCAAGGGGCGCCGGTTTGATCCTTGGCCTGGGAAGATCCCACGTGCCGCGGAGCGACTAGACGGATGTGTCCAATTACCGAGCCGGCGCTCTGGAGCGCATGCGCCCAGAGCCAGTGCTTTCCGACAACAGAGGCCACCGCGATGGGAGGCCCACACAGGCCAAAGAACGAAGATGGATGAAAATGGACAAAGTGAAAGACCAATAGTAGTGGCCCACCTGCTCCTCTCCCTCCCCACCCCACGGCCCCCCAAATAAATAAATAAATAAATCTTAAAAAAAAAAAAAACCTCTTTGGAGGTGCAATGATTAGGACTCGACGCTTCCACTGAGGGGAACACAGGTTTAATCCCTCGTATAGAAACTAAGGTCCCACCTGCCATGTGGTATGGCCAAAAAAAAAAAGTTTCCTAATACGAAGAGTGGCTATGAACGAACTGGACCAAGAATTGATACATTTGTCTTGTTACGCCTCCTTCAAAAATAGGATTTTCTATCAGAATACATGTTGTAACACTGTTTAGCTTCTGATAACAGCATTATCACAGATTAGATAAGGTTCTTTTGATCAAGGAGAATATTCATTCATTCTTATTATCAAATATAATATACCATCTTTCTTGTTGATTTTTCATGTTAATTTAAGCATGCAAGAAAATGTACCATTTCCATTTATGTTGGCTGAGCTGTATAGTCAGATGATTGAAGGAGCATTGTATTTTCTACAATCAAAACGTATTTTATCTTTTAAGAAAGATAGGGATTTCATAGATAATTAAGCATATATTCTCTATGAATATTTCCCCTTGGTTCAGAAGCGGAATGCATGCTCAGAGTTTTTCAAAGTATATTATTGAAGTATAACAAAGTGTATGACAAAATGGGTCAAGATTGACTTTTTTCTTGTTTGTTTTCTCATTTATTGTACCTATGAGATGATGGATGCTGGCTAAACCTACTGTGGTAATCTTTTTGTAAATCAAATAATTATGCTGTATACCTTAAATTTATACAATGTTATATGTCAATTATATCTCAATAAAACAGGGAAAATTCTATTTAAAAAAGACTTCTTTGGGGGCTTCCCTGGTGGTCCAGTGGGTAAGGACACCACCTTGCAGTGCAAGGGGCGCCGGTTTGATCCTTGGCCTGGGAAGATCCCACGTGCCGCGGAGCGACTAGACGGATGTGTCCAATTACCGAGCCGGCGCTCTGGAGCGCATGCGCCCAGAGCCAGTGCTTTCCGACAACAGAGGCCACCGCGATGGGAGGCCCACACAGGCCAAAGAACGAAGATGGATGAAAATGGACAAAGTGAAAGACCAATAGTAGTGGCCCACCTGCTCCTCTCCCTCCCCACCCCACGGCCCCCCAAATAAATAAATAAATAAATCTTAAAAAAAAAAAAAACCTCTTTGGAGGTGCAATGATTAGGACTCGACGCTTCCACTGAGGGGAACACAGGTTTAATCCCTCGTATAGAAACTAAGGTCCCACCTGCCATGTGGTATGGCCAAAAAAAAAAAGTTTCCTAATACGAAGAGTGGCTATGAACGAACTGGACCAAGAATTGATACATTTGTCTTGTTACGCCTCCTTCAAAAATAGGATTTTCTATCAGAATACATGTTGTAACACTGTTTAGCTTCTGATAACAGCATTATCACAGATTAGATAAGGTTCTTTTGATCAAGGAGAATATTCATTCATTCTTATTATCAAATATAATATACCATCTTTCTTGTTGATTTTTCATGTTAATTTAAGCATGCAAGAAAATGTACCATTTCCATTTATGTTGGCTGAGCTGTATAGTCAGATGATTGAAGGAGCATTGTATTTTCTACAATCAAAACGTATTTTATCTTTTAAGAAAGATAGGGATTTCATAGATAATTAAGCATATATTCTCTATGAATATTTCCCCTTGGTTCAGAAGCGGAATGCATGCTCAGAGTTTTTCAAAGTATATTATTGAAGTATAACAAAGTGTATGAATCTCATATAATTATATGGTGGGCAAATGTCAAAGATTGACTTATTAATGAGGAATTCAGCAGAATTGTAAAGCTAGTCTGAAAGAGGATAGGAAAGATTGCCAAATATACTGAATTCAAGAAAAAAGGCTGAAATAAAACTAAGTTTAGACTGGTGTTGTACAGAGCAATAAAATGCTAATCTTCTGAGTTATCTCTCTATTTGCATCTCTTTTTTTTCTGTTGTTCTTTTCATTTTCCCTTAACACAACTTAAATCCTAATTTTGCAGAGCCTGGACCTCATCAATAGTAAGTAGTAAGTTAAAAAAATCTTATTCTCCTAGGGAATTGGACAGCCTTTGGGAGCATCTATTAGAAAAAGCTCCATTATATGACTGAAAGAACATGCCGTCATTACCTTGCCTTATTTTCAGTCTCAGATAATTTTTTTTTTTTTTTTGTGCCACTTCTATTGGTCTTTCATTTATCTATTTTCGTCCGTCTTAGTTCTTTGGCCTGTGTGGGCCTCCTATCGCAGTGGCCCACCTCATTGTAGAGCACCGGCTCTGGGTGCATGAGCTCCAGAGCACTAGCTCATAATTGGACACACCAGTCTAGCCGCTCTGCGGCACATGGGATCCTCTGGGTTGCAAGGCAGACTCTTTACTCTCTGGACCACCAGGGAAGCCCCTAGTTATTTTTTTTAAACATTGTTTTGTTATTTTATTTTCAAATTGTTATTTGCTTACTTTTCTATTTAGATACTAGTGCCTGTGTTTTTGATTCCTTTCAGCTTTTAATATCTGAGGGATATTAATCCTTTGTGTTTAACTCTCACGCATCAAAGAGCTTGTCATAAATAGCATTAATAGAATATTTTATGTGAGGAATAATAACGTCTTAAATGAGGTTGATTTGTGCTAACTTGAAACTCAACAGAAGATTATGCTAATAAAGATGTAATGGTGTTTCCTCTTGTTCCATTAAACTCTTCTATTAAAAACTGTTTTATATGAAAACTACATACACAACTAATGTCAATAAGGGTGGAGAACTGAATAATTTTTGGTCAGAGCGATATGGTTTAAAGATTTGGCAAAGTGTATGAATCTCATATAATTATATGGTGGGCAAATGCAAAGATTGATTTATTAATGAGGAATTCAGCAGAATTGTAAAGCTAGTCTGAAAGAGGATAGGAAAGATTGCCAAATATACTGAATTCAAGAAAAAAGGCTGAAATAAAACTAAGTTTAGACTGGTGTTGTACAGAGCAATAAAATGCTAATCTTCTGAGTTATCTCTCTATTTGCATCTCTTTTTTTTCTGTTGTTCTTTTCATTTTCCCTTAACACAACTTAAATCCTAATTTTGCAGAGCCTGGACCTCATCAATAGTAAGTAGTAAGTTAAAAAAATCTTATTCTCCTAGGGAATTGGACAGCCTTTGGGAGCATCTATTAGAAAAAGCTCCATTATATGACTGAAAGAACATGCCGTCATTACCTTGCCTTATTTTCAGTCTCAGATAATTTTTTTTTTTTTTTTGTGCCACTTCTATTGGTCTTTCATTTATCTATTTTCGTCCGTCTTAGTTCTTTGGCCTGTGTGGGCCTCCTATCGCAGTGGCCCACCTCATTGTAGAGCACCGGCTCTGGGTGCATGAGCTCCAGAGCACTAGCTCATAATTGGACACACCAGTCTAGCCGCTCTGCGGCACATGGGATCCTCTGGGTTGCAAGGCAGACTCTTTACTCTCTGGACCACCAGGGAAGCCCCTAGTTATTTTTTTTAAACATTGTTTTGTTATTTTATTTTCAAATTGTTATTTGCTTACTTTTCTATTTAGATACTAGTGCCTGTGTTTTTGATTCCTTTCAGCTTTTAATATCTGAGGGATATTAATCCTTTGTGTTTAACTCTCACGCATCAAAGAGCTTGTCATAAATAGCATTAATAGAATATTTTATGTGAGGAATAATAACGTCTTAAATGAGGTTGATTTGTGCTAACTTGAAACTCAACAGAAGATTATGCTAATAAAGATGTAATGGTGTTTCCTCTTGTTCCATTAAACTCTTCTATTAAAAACTGTTTTATATGAAAACTACATACACAACTAATGTCAATAAGGGTGGAGAACTGAAACTACAGGAAACGTAGGGATGTTTGTAAATGAGAAATTCTTTCCAAATTGGCGCAGCCATTATATTAATAAGTGAGCAGCGTAGCTTTAGGGGATTCTATTTTGAACAACTTAAGAGTAACTGGGCATGTTTCCCTGATAACTTAAATCATGTTTTTGTAATATGCTTCTAAAGTGAAGTCAAGAACTGAAACTGAATTTACCCAATATTGTTTATGTTGTATGTAAAGTGTGTATGTGTATATGTGATATGCATATGTATATAAACACACACACACACATACACGTATAAGATAGAGTTGGTGGTTTAGTAGCTAAGTCGAGTGGGACTCTGCGAACCCATGGATTGTAGTCTGCCAAACTCCTCTGTCCATGGGACCTCCCAGGCAAAAATATTGGAGTGGGTTGCCATGTCTTTCTGCAGGGGATCTTCCCCACCCAGGGACAGAACCTGAGTCTCCTCCTTGACAGGCAGATTCTTTATCACTGAGCCACCTGGGAAACCCCATTCAAGTATATATTGATACGTATAGATAAACATATAAAACCAAATATGTCATTAATACTACTTTCAGTATTTTAAAGATTTTCTCTTGGGACCACTACCACAGATCCAAATATAGATGACTGTATTTTAAAAAACTCATCCTATGCTCAGGAGTAGAAAAAATAACTGAATTAAAGCATTGACTATTGTAATAAATTGGCTAATTGATAACAATTATATCAATTATATATGTGGCTTAGAGTATTTATGTTACAATTACAAGCAATAAACAACATTCTAAATAATAGTGTTATAGAAAATACACAAATGACTTTAGTATGAATTTGTTTTTGGGTAATTAATCCTTTGTGTTTAACTCTCACGCATCAAAGAGCTTGTCATAAATAGCATTAATAGAATATTTTATGTGAGGAATAATAACGTCTTAAATGAGGTTGATTTGTGCTAACTTGAAACTCAACAGAAGATTATGCTAATAAAGA
Source organism: Tragulus kanchil (assembly GCA_022376925.1). Classification (NCBI taxonomy): domain Eukaryota; kingdom Metazoa; phylum Chordata; class Mammalia; order Artiodactyla; family Tragulidae; genus Tragulus; species Tragulus kanchil. The sequence goes on along the minus strand of JAIOJX010000004.1, from coordinate 233,473,948 downwards.
TGTAATGGTGTTTCCTCTTGTTCCATTAAACTCTTCTATTAAAAACTGTTTTATATGAAAACTACATACACAACTAATGTCAATAAGGGTGGAGAACTGAAACTACAGGAAACGTAGGGATGTTTGTAAATGAGAAATTCTTTCCAAATTGGCCGCAGCCATTATATTAATAAGTGAGCAGCGTAGCTTTAGGGGATTCTATTTTGAACAACTTAAGAGTAACTGGGCATGTTTCCCTGATAACTTAAATCATGTTTTTGTAATATGCTTCTAAAGTGAAGTCAAGAACTGAAACTGAATTTACCCAATATTGTTTATGTTGTATGTAAAGTGTGTATGTGTATATGTGATATGCATATGTATATAAACACACACACACACATACACGTATAAGATAGAGTTGGTGGTTTAGTAGCTAAGTCGAGTGGGACTCTGCGAACCCATGGATTGTAGTCTGCCAAACTCCTCTGTCCATGGGACCTCCCAGGCAAAAATATTGGAGTGGGTTGCCATGTCTTTCTGCAGGGGATCTTCCCCACCCAGGGACAGAACCTGAGTCTCCTCCTTGACAGGCAGATTCTTTATCACTGAGCCACCTGGGAAACCCCATTCAAGTATATATTGATACGTATAGATAAACATATAAAACCAAATATGTCATTAATACTACTTTCAGTATTTTAAAGATTTTCTCTTGGGACCACTACCACAGATCCAAATATAGATGACTGTATTTTAAAAAACTCATCCTATGCTCAGGAGTAGAAAAAATAACTGAATTAAAGCATTGACTATTGTAATAAATTGGCTAATTGATAACAATTATATCAATTATATATGTGGCTTAGAGTATTTATGTTACAATTACAAGCAATAAACAACATTCTAAATAATAGTGTTATAGAAAATACACAAATGTGTATACAGTATAGAGGATTAGTGAAGAATTATGATAGTAAATTTTGGAAAAATGAGTTTTTTGAGCCTGTAGAATTCAGCGCATATAAAACTTGTAGAAAACTTTGAATCAGCTTTTTTGGGATTTGTTTTTTTGTTGACGGTCAGGAGATGGGCTCCCAAAGGAAGTCTTTCATGTCCTTTGCTAAAGGTCCAGAGATCCACTAGCCTGAAGTGTTATTCAGACTGAAACCACAGTCCTTTGAATTTCTTCCCCTCCTTCCCTCCTTCACTGAAGCAAAAATCAGAAGGGCGGCGGAGCTGGGGGCAGACAGGAGGTTGGGGCGAGGGTGGTAGACGAGCGGGAAGTTGGAAGAGAGGGGTGGAAATGTTGGGAAAAAAGGCGTCACGGGATAACTCTGCAGGGCCTCGCCCCTGGCCAGCGTTTTGTTTCCCACGGTGTCCCGGCGCGGGGAACCCGCCCGCACCGCAGCCGCGTCCGCTCAGCTCCGCGCGGGTGGCCGGGTCTGGGGTTCCAGCTCACGAGGGGCCAGTCGATGCCCCCAGCCCCCCGCCCCTGCACGGCACACTTCAGTTCCCTGAAGTCCTCCTGGCGTGTCCTATCTCAGTTTACACTAGTCAAGGGGCTAGAGCACACAGTGGGCTTTTCGTTCAAACTCCCGTGGTCCAAAAGGGCCAGTAAACGCCAAAGATGGGGCGCGATCGGGACCCCAAACCCTGGCTGCCAGTGTTTCAGTCATTCGGCCCTGAAGCCCTTTGGTCCTTCAGGTCCTGCAACTTTCGGAAGATGAGGAGTGGAGGCGTTGGGGGAAACCTCTTAGCATCATGAACTTGGGGTGCGGGGGAGAGGGCTCAGAATCCTAAGTGGTCTGTGGGTCCACCTGGATCCAGCCTCCAGCTTTGCTCCTCGACGTCTGTTGTTACAACTTTGACAAACATCCCCCCTCCAGACCCGCGGGGATTTTCCTGACGAATCGGTAGGCAAAGAATTCTTGGCCCTCACTCCTGCTTGCCTCGGTCAGATTACTTTCCATATTGTGGCTTAGAGTATTTATGTTACAATTACAAGCAATAAACAACATTCTAAATAATAGTGTTATAGAAAATACACAAATGTGTATACAGTATAGAGGATTAGTGAAGAATTATGATAGTAAATTTTGGAAAAATGAGTTTTTTGAGCCTGTAGAATTCAGCGCATATAAAACTTGTAGAAAACTTTGAATCAGCTTTTTTGGGATTTGTTTTTTTGTTGACGGTCAGGAGATGGGCTCCCAAAGGAAGTCTTTCATGTCCTTTGCTAAAGGTCCAGAGATCCACTAGCCTGAAGTGTTATTCAGACTGAAACCACAGTCCTTTGAATTTCTTCCCCTCCTTCCCTCCTTCACTGAAGCAAAAATCAGAAGGGCGGCGGAGCTGGGGGCAGACAGGAGGTTGGGGCGAGGGTGGTAGACGAGCGGGAAGTTGGAAGAGAGGGGTGGAAATGTTGGGAAAAAAGGCGTCACGGGATAACTCTGCAGGGCCTCCCCCCTGGCCAGCGTTTTGTTTCCCACGGTGTCCCGGCGCGGGGAACCCGCCCGCACCGCAGCCGCGTCCGCTCAGCTCCGCGCGGGTGGCCGGGTCTGGGGTTCCAGCTCACGAGGGGCCAGTCGATGCCCCCAGCCCCCCGCCCCTGCACGGCACACTTCAGTTCCCTGAAGTCCTCCTGGCGTGTCCTATCTCAGTTTACACTAGTCAAGGGGCTAGAGCACACAGTGGGCTTTTCGTTCAAACTCCCGTGGTCCAAAAGGGCCAGTAAACGCCAAAGATGGGGCGCGATCGGGACCCCAAACCCTGGCTGCCAGTGTTTCAGTCATTCGGCCCTGAAGCCCTTTGGTCCTTCAGGTCCTGCAACTTTCGGAAGATGAGGAGTGGAGGCGTTGGGGGAAACCTCTTAGCATCATGAACTTGGGGTGCGGGGGAGAGGGCTCAGAATCCTAAGTGGTCTGTGGGTCCACCTGGATCCAGCCTCCAGCTTTGCTCCTCGACGTCTGTTGTTACAACTTTGACAAACATCCCCCCTCCAGACCCGCGGGGATTTTCCTGACGAATCGGTAGGCAAAGAATTCTTGGCCCTCACTCCTGCTTGCCTCGGTCAGATTACTTTTCACAGACTAGAACTGGCTGGGAAGTGGGGGTATTTACTTTTAAATCTTTTCTGTGTGTTCACTAGACCCCTGTGGTTGGGTGTGTAAAGCAGGGGAGGGGGGCTTCCAAATCGAGTGAGATTCCCATTCACTCGTGGGTATTACCATGCCTGTGGGATTGGCAGTTCTTAAAGTTTAGCAAGTCCGCAAATAACTAGAGAACACAATAGAGTCCCCCTCCCTTCCTCTCTAGCTCTCTCTCTCTTTTTTTTTTTTTTTCCTTTTCCTGCCTCCAAACGCCTTCTCGAGGCTGAAGCTGGGCAGGTCTCCAGAGGTGCAGCAGCCACAACAATCCCGCAGTTCAAAGTTAAGCGGCAGTTGCACAACTTTCAGCAACTCTCTTGAGGCAGCTACTAATGAGCTAAAAAACCAGGAGCATCTGAGGAGCTGAACAGGAAACTTCCAGTTCTCTTCCCTCAACCCTCCACCCTCCAAATCCCAAAACCCCCACCCCCACCGGAGAAGTTTCAGATAAGGTCCTTGCTGTTCCTTGGCTTGGGGGATCATGGCTCCTTTTGGAAGAAACTTGCTGAAGACTCGGCATAAAAACAGGTAAAGTCCAGCATGAGTGTGTGTTTGGGAAGCATCAGTGTGAAAGCATGTGTTTTGTGACAGATTTCTGATGAAAATTGCTCTTGGGGGAACTAAGTCCTAGAGAGTTAGAACTTGTGTTTGTACTTAACGGATAAGGATATTGTTCCGGTCACAGTGACTGCAGTGACCAGTTCAAGGATCTCTGAAAACAAAGGATGATGATTTTGACTCCTTTTTTTCCTCCCTTGGGCCACTTCTGCTTCACCACTTTGTGGTTTTTCTGCCTTGCTTATTTGAGAGTAGAGGGATGGGAACTTTTTTTTTTTTTTGGTATCAGACAGGAGTTTAGTATGTTATAGGAAGATTTAAATTTTTGTTGTGGACAGAACTAGAATTTGTTAGCCACTAATCAGAACAAAAAACAGAGCTGCTGATAAGATCTAGAAACAATGCTTTGGCTCCCTTTGAGTGGGGCATTCTTGAAACCTCCAGACCCGCGGGGATTTTCCTGACGAATCGGTAGGCAAAGAATTCTTGGCCCTCACTCCTGCTTGCCTCGGTCAGATTACTTTTCACAGACTAGAACTGGCTGGGAAGTGGGGTATTTACTTTGAAATCTTTTCTGTGTGTTCACTAGACCCCTGTGGTTGGGTGTGTAAAGCAGGGGAGGGGGGCTTCCAAATCGAGTGAGATTCCCATTCACTCGTGGGTATTACCATGCCTGTGGGATTGGCAGTTCTTAAAGTTTAGCAAGTCCGCAAATAACTAGAGAACACAATAGAGTCCCCCTCCCTTCCTCTCTAGCTCTCTCTCTCTTTTTTTTTTTTTTTCCTTTTCCTGCCTCCAAACGCCTTCTCGAGGCTGAAGCTGGGCAGGTCTCCAGAGGTGCAGCAGCCACAACAATCCCGCAGTTCAAAGTTAAGCGGCAGTTGCACAACTTTCAGCAACTCTCTTGAGGCAGCTACTAATGAGCTAAAAAACCAGGAGCATCTGAGGAGCTGAACAGGAAACTTCCAGTTCTCTTCCCTCAACCCTCCACCCTCCAAATCCCAAAACCCCCACCCCCACCGGAGAAGTTTCAGATAAGGTCCTTGCTGTTCCTTGGCTTGGGGGATCATGGCTCCTTTTGGAAGAAACTTGCTGAAGACTCGGCATAAAAACAGGTAAAGTCCAGCATGAGTGTGTGTTTGGGAAGCATCAGTGTGAAAGCATGTGTTTTGTGACAGATTTCTGATGAAAATTGCTCTTGGGGGAACTAAGTCCTAGAGAGTTAGAACTTGTGTTTGTACTTAACGGATAAGGATATTGTTCCGGTCACAGTGACTGCAGTGACCAGTTCAAGGATCTCTGAAAACAAAGGATGATGATTTTGACTCCTTTTTTTCCTCCCTTGGGCCACTTCTGCTTCACCACTTTGTGGTTTTTCTGCCTTGCTTATTTGAGAGTAGAGGGATGGGAACTTTTTTTTTTTTTTGGTATCAGACAGGAGTTTAGTATGTTATAGGAAGATTTAAATTTTTGTTGTGGACAGAACTAGAATTTGTTAGCCACTAATCAGAACAAAAAACAGAGCTGCTGATAAGATCTAGAAACAATGCTTTGGCTCCCCTTTGAGTGGGGCATTCTTGAAACCTGAAAAGTTCCCCAAATGAAAATACTCTGTAAAGAAACTTTTTGTGAACTTATTCTTTTGAGAATCTTTGAGAAGGTTAGGTGATTGTAGGCACTCAAGAAGGACTCAAACAGTTGTCCTCCTTAATCCGTATTATTACTATTTTACTTTGATTTGATTTGCTGTTTCAAATAGTGTAAATAAATGTGTTTCACATAGATGCAGATTTTTCTTGAGTCAGTATGTGTGTTTCAGTCCTATTAAATATTTATTAATTCAAATACCATATTTTTATGCCGAAAAGAATGTGAAGGTAATTGTAGACATGAGCTTTACTTTTTTAATATATTTATTTTGAAGTAAGGGCTTTTCCACAACTCTTCTCTTCTCTCAACCATTCCTGTTTGTACTTGTTATAATTAGTATAAATTTAAAAGCACACAATTACATAGTTGGAAATGATGCAATTATTTTAGAGGGTCTTCCTGACAGTATAGTGGTACAGCTTTAAAGTAAGTCTCTAGACTTTATTTCAGGCATGCATGTCTACTTGAGAAATGCTGTTATTACCTCCTTTCAAATGTCTTTATGATTTAGCTGACTAAATTAGCTTAAGACATGAAAGCAGCAATAATCAATACTATCAAACTTTCTAAATCTGTTCTATTTTCTAATAACTTGAATATATGTCACAAATATTATATTTCTGATAATAATGAAACTATGTGTATGTTAAACAAGTATGTCTGAAAAAAGTGAAAGTGTTAATCACTCAGTCATATTCGACTCTTTGCAACCCCATGGACTTTAGCCCACCAGGCTCCTCTGTGCATAGAATTCTCCAAAGAAGAATACTGAAGTGGGTTGCCATTTCCTTCTCTAGTGGACCTTCCGGACCCAGGGATCAAACCTGGGTCTCCTGCATTGCAGGCAGATTCTTCACCGTCTGAGTCACCAGGGTAGTCTTAATAGTAATAGTTATCAAAAATAGACTTATAGTTTAGTAGTGACAGTGCATTAAAGAATATTTCAGACAACTCTCCTTGCCAAAAGAAAATCCTTACTACTTTTTAAAGGATTTTACAGCGGCATTATTTTTGATGTGTGCTTATTTAATGTTGAAAAGATATTTAAAACATTAGTTTGGGAAAGCTCATGGTAGTATAAAATAAGCTATGTTTTTGACATAATGATATTTCTGAAGAGTATCCCTGTAGATCAGAGCTGTTGTGTATTTTAATTAATTCAGTAGTTCTGTCATTGGTACACCAAAGAACAGTACAATACAACTGCATGTGCCCCGTGAGTTTCCCTCCGACTGCCACTTCTGTTGCCTCAGTTTGACACTACAACATCTCCTCTACCCATACAACTAACTTTCATTCAGGGAAATGAGTATACGAACATTTTTATATGACATTTTCTATGCAGACTTATGAAAAAGTAGAAGGAAAACAATAAAAGATGGGGACTTTAATAGTATTTTAAGTTGCTCTGAGAAAATGGAATGTGTTCCCTGAAAGTGATGCTTTATTATGAACATGTGTGTTGGAGAAAGTGGAAATAGGCTATGTGTAAGTTACTGTTATGACTAAGTGCTTCCCTTTAAAGATTCATATTTTAAGAAATACTTAAACCCCAGAGGTGACTAGGGACATAAATCTATTTTAAATTAAACAGGAAAATATCTCATATGGTGTGTTGAGAGAGAATTAATATATATTTGTTTTCTTCAAGGTTTAGTTTTGCTATAGATGAGATAGTTTGTCTGTTTGTATTCACCTTCTCTAGGGTGAAACTACGGGTGAAACTTAGTTGCAGGATTAAGTTTATCAGTTTCAGTTACTGGGCTCCATAATTTAAATAATTCTACTCCAAAATACAGAGAACAAATGACTCTCTTAAAATGACAAGTGATTCATCCTTTGATGGATTCATTCTTTGATCAATGATAAAACAGTTATCTGATAACAACTAATGCATTCTTCAAGTACATAGTACAAAATTCCTTGTAGAATATAAAGGAAGAATTTGAGCAATGTATTTGTATACACTGTGATATAAAATGTATGCATTTGAAAAAACAACTTGAGCATAATTGTATCTTTGTCAGAGGGAGAAAAAAGAGAATTTTTGGAAGGATTGTTAGGATTTTGAGATCAAAGAATTTGGAAAAAGTTTGTTTGTTGAACTTTTCTGCATCCTGTTCTCTGTCCTTTCACTGTTGTTCACTCTTATTAATAGAATATTTAATCACCCAAGATTGAGCCTCTTAAAGTAGTTCTGTAAACAGTCTCATAATGTATGGATATTTGAAAGTTTTCGAGATAGATGAAAAACAAATGAAGTTTTTATGAGGCATAAAAACTTTTAAAAAACACATACTTTAAATGTTGAAGAGGGCAGAGCTGTATCTGTCTAATTCCTGTTGTGCTATAATTCCCAGCACAGCGCCTGGCATGTGATGGATCTATATAGTACAGTTGTTTATATAATTTTATAAGCTAAAATTATAACTTGCACTCAAATCAAAACCACAGTAATCATTTCATTCTCTAGTCATCATCTGCTATCAGCTGGTATAATATAAATGTGAATACTCTACAAAGGATTGGTTGACATTTGATGCAATCCAAAAAACAGGGAGATGGACAAAAAAATTATGTGGATTTGAACACCAAAATAATCCTACCCTACCAGAAAATATTTTCTAAATGTTAAGAACCATTCAATTCAAAACCTAGAAAATAGTCTTCAATAAATCTGAGAGTAATACTTAGTCACAAAATGATTTTATTTGGACACAAACGTTCTATGCTTTTTCACTTCTAACTTTCATGTAAATATTAAAAGAAATCAAGCCAATCTAAAATCTTTATAGTTATGATCAGAATTATTTTTTAAAGTGTTCTAATTATCATGACGTTTAATAGGAAGAGTACAATTTTCAGAAGACCTCTTGGTCTCAGTAAATGGATTGTTTACTTTGGTTCCATAATAATTAGAATATTCTGTGACTGAATCCCAATGATTCAGGACTACCTTTTTATTTATTTTTTAATTGTGGCCTCTTTTATTGTTTGTTTTGTTTTTTTTTTGTTTATGTTTTCCTCCATCTGCACTCCTTGGTCTGCGTAGGCCTCCCACTACAGAGGCCTCTCTTGCTGCAGAGCACTGGCTCTGGGCGCATGCGCTCCAGAGCGCCGGCTCGTAATTGGACACACAGGTCCAGCCGCTCCGTTGCACGTGGGATCTTCCCACGCCAGGGAACAAACCGGAGCCCCTTGCGCTGCAAGATGGACTCTCCACCCACTGGTCCCCCAGGGGAGCACCAAGACTACCTTCTTAATGGGACTTTTTGCTCATATGAACAAATATCTAAATACTTCCTTTTAAATAAACAATTCAACTTTCTGAAAATGTTTTCTAAAAGTCACTAGGTGGCTTTTGTTTCTCATAGACAATCCAGAGAAGCAAATAATGAAGTGTGAATTCACTTGATACTCATAGATATTCAATAATTGAATTTAAACTATTAACATATTCGTATATTCACATAAGTTCCATCTGTGAGTGTTCTATCTTTATATTAGGTTCTGTTTTCAAGATAATAATTGCTTTAAAACCTCATCTTCTAAATACCAATCAACAGCTTTTTAAAAATAAGTTCAGAGAAGTGGAATGTCACTATAAAGCTTTGGGGATACTGAGTTGTGAGTTATGATTCCTTGGTCTTTTAATTAATAAAATTTAGGGGCAGAGAATTGATTGGACTTTTCACCAAACTTTGCCGGAAGCAAAAATTTGCCATAGTAAAGCATTATTTCATGTTTGTTGGAAATACAAAATTAGAACATTTCTTTCAGGCGGTTCACTGAAAAGTAACTGATTATGAAAGGATCTAATTGAGTGAATAAAGCCTCATAATTACTGTTAGGTACTATTCAGCTGGTTTCCCAGGTGGTGGTAGTGGTAGAGAACCCACCTCCAGTACAGAAGATGGGAGAGCTGTGGGTCTGATCCCAGAGTTAGGAAGATTTCCTGGAGAAGGGCATAGCAACCCACTACAGTATCTTGCCTGGAGAATCCCATGGACAGAGGAGTCTGGCAGGCTACAGTCCATACGGTGGCAAAGACTTGGACACAACTGAAATGACTAAGCACACATGTACTATTAAGCCAGCTCTTGGCTTTCCTTTGGCTTTTTCTTATACCTGTATCAGAAGTGATTTTTTCCTAATATCAACTTGAAATCAAAAGTCTCCAAAGAATCTTGTAAAAAAACATTAATAGTAAAAAGCACAACTCTATTATTTATAATTGACACATAAAATTTGTATTATCCAACCAAGGTTTTTAAAACCAGGTGCCTCATATTGCTCTCTTAAGCACCTCATGTCACAAATACTTCGTCAGAAGGAAGAATTAAGTTTTGTGCTTGTGGTAGAAATTGCTGGCAAGCCGGATGTTTTCTCTTTCTAATTAGAAGTATGGTAATTTATGAATTCTGCAGAACAGGAAATTATCATGTAGTATTTTGTCTAACCTCCAGTAAATATTTGAAATGTCCCTGAAGCTGGCTTGAGAAAGGCCAGATATTTGAGTACCTACATCTTGTCAGTTCCCAGGTGTTTCTGAAAGAGATTTCCCCTGATGATACCTGGTAACTTAAGCAGTTATTACTTGGCAGCAGACAATGCATTAGGAACAATGATTGGAATGCTCTAACCCTGGCAAAATTATCCTGAGAGCAGTTGCAGCAGGGAAACTGGGCCCCAGGTTAAATCTCGAATTGTTACTCAAAAAACTATGATCTCTGCTGAGTCGTGTCTGAGTCTTTAAAACCCCATGGACTGTAGTCCACCAGGCTCCTCTGTCTATGGAGGAACTCTCCAGGCAAGAATATTGGAGTCGGTTGCCATGCCCTCCTCAAGGGGATCTCCCAAACCCAGGAACTGAACCAGGGTTTCCTGCATTGCAAACGGATTCTTTACCAGCTGAGCTACCAGGGAAGGCCTCCAAAACTATAAGCCGACTTAAAATCCACTACATATACATTTTATTATGCACTGTATCAGTTCGTGAAACACATCAAGGTGAAAATCTTAAGGAATTTTTGGTTGAATTTTTAAAAGTTTGTAGTTGGTTAACAGTGTTATTTACATGGCCATTATCTAGGCCATATAACTAAGAACATTTTGATGTTATTTGATTGGCATATAGTTTGATAAATATGATAATGGCTCTAAGTAATGCACAAACAAATTGCTCTCTTCTTTTGATTTTAGTTCTAAAAAAGGAAGAAAGTTGGAGTTATCTCTTCCAGGTGAATGTGGATGCCAGTCTTGATAAGAAATCTCATTGTCTCTAACATACTGTCTTTCTAAATCCAGACAACATGCTATCTGCAGAATATACATGTGAAAGGAAAATGCGCAGTTTACTTTTGTATGCTAATGTTCTTTTATACTTGTTTAGGAGGTTTAAAAACTAAGTTTGCATACCTATTGATTGGAATTTAAAGCAATTACTAATGTAAATGGTCACCCAAAGGCAAAGCAACTACTTATATTAATGGAACAAATCCTTAGCGAGATGTTAAGCTTTGGTAGTGGTAAACTATTTCAGGAATAAAAATGAGTGATGGTTGTTAAATATGTTGACAAACAAGGCAAATTATTCTCAAAGGTTTATATCTGCAGGCCAGAATGCCCTCTGTTTTTTGTTTTTTTTTGTTTTCTTCTTTTGGCCACTTCCATTGGTCTTTCATTTATTTATCTTTGTTCTTTGGCCTGTGTGGGCCTCCCATCGCAGTGGCCTCTCTCTCTGCAGAGCACCGGCTCTGGGCACATGCGCTCTGGAGCTCCAGCTAGGCAGTTGGACACATCGGTCCAGCTGCTCTGCAGCACGTGGGATCTTCCCAGGTCAGGGATCGAACCGGTGCCCCTTGCACTGCAAGGCGGTGTCCTTACCCACTGGACTACCAGGGAAGCCCTGCCCTCTGTTTTTATAAGTAAAGTAACTTAAGATATCTATAAAAATTCTCATTGAGTATATCTTCAGTGCAATCAGGATCCTCTCCTTTATTGTTTATTCCTAGACAGACAGTGAGTAGGTGCTCAATAAGTATTTGCTGACTGAATAAATGAATTCATCACACATTCCCCAAATACAGCTGGTCCCCATAAAGCATTTGCATCACAGTAGTACATTTGTGGTGACTGGATTCATGGGTAAGCCAAACATGAATCCATAAATTCAAGGCTGACCTTTTATCATCTCTGCTGCTAGGCTCAAGTCTTGCTTTCAAATAGTTTAGGGCCGTATATCAGAAATAGATGCTGTAAGACAGTTTCATTGGACTCCTGGTAGAAAATAAACCAAGGAGCAGGGTAACTCATTCTTTAGGGCTCCTCTCACTTCTGATCATGCTCCTTGAATGCAACCATGTCTGGATGTGAGTGAGGTTTGGTGGATGATGGTAATGGGCTACCATAGAGCCTGTTGTTGAATGTGAAACATTTCCTCCTTCTTTGAAGACAACAGAGAAATACAACTGGGGAAATAGTTATTTTCTCACATGAAAGGAAGACTTACGCTCTTTGTATAAGACAATTATAGCTATGAGACAAAGGGAAAATGCTAGAAATAGGCAGAAACTTATCTTAATTGAGAACCCCAGTTCGTTAGTCACCCAGACTTTAGGTGCTACCTCTCATTTGCCATTACTAGGTGTGTGTATCTTTTTTTTAAGTCTTTATTGAATTTGTTACAATATTGCTTTTGTTATATGTTTCATTTTTTTGACCCTGAGACATGTGGGATCTTATCTTCTGACTAGGGATTGAACCTAAACCCTCTGCATTGAGCAACATGTGGGTCTCTCTGCAGAGCACCGGCTCTGGGCACATGCGCTCTGGAGCTCCAGCTAGGCAGTTGGACACATCGGTCCAGCTGCTCTGCAGCACGTGGGATCTTCCCAGGTCAGGGATCGAACCGGTGCCCCTTGCACTGCAAGGCGGTGTCCTTACCCACTGGACTACCAGGGAAGCCCTGCCCTCTGTTTTTATAAGTAAAGTAACTTAAGATATCTATAAAAATTCTCATTGAGTATATCTTCAGTGCAATCAGGATCCTCTCCTTTATTGTTTATTCCTAGACAGACAGTGAGTAGGTGCTCAATAAGTATTTGCTGACTGAATAAATGAATTCATCACACATTCCCCAAATACAGCTGGTCCCCATAAAGCATTTGCATCACAGTAGTACATTTGTGGTGACTGGATTCATGGGTAAGCCAAACATGAATCCATAAATTCAAGGCTGACCTTTTATCATCTCTGCTGCTAGGCTCAAGTCTTGCTTTCAAATAGTTTAGGGCCGTATATCAGAAATAGATGCTGTAAGACAGTTTCATTGGACTCCTGGTAGAAAATAAACCAAGGAGCAGGGTAACTCATTCTTTAGGGCTCCTCTCACTTCTGATCATGCTCCTTGAATGCAACCATGTCTGGATGTGAGTGAGGTTTGGTGGATGATGGTAATGGGCTACCATAGAGCCTGTTGTTGAATGTGAAACATTTCCTCCTTCTTTGAAGACAACAGAGAAATACAACTGGGGAAATAGTTATTTTCTCACATGAAAGGAAGACTTACGCTCTTTGTATAAGACAATTATAGCTATGAGACAAAGGGAAAATGCTAGAAATAGGCAGAAACTTATCTTAATTGAGAACCCCAGTTCGTTAGTCACCCAGACTTTAGGTGCTACCTCTCATTTGCCATTACTAGGTGTGTGTATCTTTTTTTTAAGTCTTTATTGAATTTGTTACAATATTGCTTTTGTTATATGTTTCATTTTTTTGACCCTGAGACATGTGGGATCTTATCTTCTGACTAGGGATTGAACCTAAACCCTCTGCATTGGAAGACAAAGTCTTAATTACTGGTCTGCCAGGGAAGTCCCTATTTTATCTTTCTAATACAACAGTAACAATGACAACAGCAAGCAAAGGCAAATTTAAGTTTGACAGTTGAAGAGATTGCTCTTTAAGTAAAGGAAATACATAATTATGATAATAATACACCAAGGTCATTATGGGGCCTTGGAATGTGACTGTGCAAATGAGAAGGCCCTTATTCTTAAACTTAATTAGCTTCAGAGTAAATCCACTTCTGCTAACACTTTTTTTTTTTTGACATTTATTATTTGCACTGTTCTAAGCAATTTATATAATACTTAAAAATACGCTGTGAAGAGATTACAACTATTTCCACTATTTCTCATGTTAGTCAGTTAAGACCCAAAACAATTACCATGCAACGATTAATAAGTGGCAGAGACAGAATTCAAATCCATGCTCTTAAACATTATTCTGAATGGCTTCTTTAGTATTTAGTTTTCTCATCTCTCAAATAGAGTTAATCTTAAACCATCAAGAATTTGGATTAAATCTAAACATATATAAAAACTTAGCACAGTGTTAACATAGTAATCTCTCCTTGTTTAGGTTTTTTGGATTAAATATATCCTGAAGTATATCTAAGTTTTTAATACCTAAATATGACATTTTGGGCTTCATAATTTCATAATTGAGCTTGATTTACCAGAAGTCTCTTCTCTTTTCCTGATCACCACTGATCTCTTTTCCTCCCTGTATAAAAAGAGATAATGTCATAAATTAAGAAGTATATTGGAAATAGGTGTATAAATGTTGTGCAGTACTATCTTTGGATCTTGATGCAATATTCTAATTATGACAGCTTTTACCTTTAATCCTCACACTTCATCTGAGCAAAATTATGAGACATTTAATGATTTCACAATGCATAGCATAATTTATGAGACGGTTTAGACACCCAGACTTTAGGTGCTACCTCTCATTTGCCATTACTAGGTGTGTGTATCTTTTTTTTAAGTCTTTATTGAATTTGTTACAATATTGCTTTTGTTATATGTTTCATTTTTTTGACCCTGAGACATGTGGGATCTTATCTTCTGACTAGGGATTGAACCTAAACCCTCTGCATTGGAAGACAAAGTCTTAATTACTGGTCTGCCAGGGAAGTCCCTATTTTATCTTTCTAATACAACAGTAACAATGACAACAGCAAGCAAAGGCAAATTTAAGTTTGACAGTTGAAGAGATTGCTCTTTAAGTAAAGGAAATACATAATTATGATAATAATACACCAAGGTCATTATGGGGCCTTGGAATGTGACTGTGCAAATGAGAAGGCCCTTATTCTTAAACTTAATTAGCTTCAGAGTAAATCCACTTCTGCTAACACTTTTTTTTTTTTGACATTTATTATTTGCACTGTTCTAAGCAATTTATATAATACTTAAAAATACGCTGTGAAGAGATTACAACTATTTCCACTATTTCTCATGTTAGTCAGTTAAGACCCAAAACAATTACCATGCAACGATTAATAAGTGGCAGAGACAGAATTCAAATCCATGCTCTTAAACATTATTCTGAATGGCTTCTTTAGTATTTAGTTTTCTCATCTCTCAAATAGAGTTAATCTTAAACCATCAAGAATTTGGATTAAATCTAAACATATATAAAAACTTAGCACAGTGTTAACATAGTAATCTCTCCTTGTTTAGGTTTTTTGGATTAAATATATCCTGAAGTATATCTAAGTTTTTAATACCTAAATATGACATTTTGGGCTTCATAATTTCATAATTGAGCTTGATTTACCAGAAGTCTCTTCTCTTTTCCTGATCACCACTGATCTCTTTTCCTCCCTGTATAAAAAGAGATAATGTCATAAATTAAGAAGTATATTGGAAATAGGTGTATAAATGTTGTGCAGTACTATCTTTGGATCTTGATGCAATATTCTAATTATGACAGCTTTTACCTTTAATCCTCACACTTCATCTGAGCAAAATTATGAGACATTTAATGATTTCACAATGCATAGCATAATTTATGAGACGGTTCCTTATGTGTCTCTGTGGGCTTTTGATAAAAACAAAGGTTACATAATTTGAATATTTTAGTATTCTCTTTGTTTAATAGTATGAGAGATTGAATTGGATATTTAAGGATGCTTTCATGTTTCAAACTTCTGTGATTTTAAAATTCCCTCTCAAGAGTAGAATTCAATTGTCTTGTCTTGCTTTTTATGCCTTTTCAAGAAAACTTTTAAAAACAGAATTGAAAGAAGGAATTTTTTTTTGTAATCTTATTTTACTTAAACATGATGCACTGTCACATGACCTCTACCATGAAAGTTATAGTAAAAGTCAAATGGCTTATTTTCATTTATAAAGAAATATGATTAGTTTATAAATTATAATAGCTAAGAATTATTGAGCACAATTTTAAGTTTAGTAATACAAATGTAAGAATGGTGGTACCTATCTTTTTATTTCTTTAGGACTGGTAAACTCTGTATTTTGTGTTGTTCCAAACATGCAAAGACATAACCTCATTCCTAAGAGATTAAACTCCTAATTGAGAAAACAGCACTATAGTTTAGTAGCTCATGCATGAAGTTTATTTTTTTTTTTAAATCACTCTTCCATGGGAAACTATCCTTAACAGGGTAAATAAAGCCGTACTCTTTACAATACAATTAAGAAAATGAAAGTATAATCTCTTAGAGTTGAGGAAAGCTGTTCTTCTATAGAGAAGCTGCTCACTGTTTTGGACTGACTCTAAGTAGAAGTATACAATAGAGAAGTAAATGGAGAAAAATAAAAATAAAAGGAGCATCATCATAATTAGATAGTGTTTATTGAACTCTGACAATTAGGTGACAGGCTTGGACAAGAGAAGGGAACACAACAAGGTATATAAAGAGATGTAGGAGGGGACTGAATCATACAAAGCTAAGAATGACTCAGGATGATCAAAAGAGAATTCAGGAAGCAGGCAGAAATATGGTCAGTTTGGCAAGAATTCAGACTCTTGCTTGGGTTGGTGAAAACAGTATTTTATGATTGAGAAAAATGTTAAGGATGTGTTTATATAACAATAATAGAGCCAACTTTAATTGACTGCTTTTTGCTCTAATAATCACATTAAACTGATTTATAGAATTGAGGGATTCTACTATTTTGTGGATCTTTTAAATTTTGGCTCTACTAATGCAGATAGTGGTCCAATTTCAACAAATTTTCATTCTAATCATGGTATACAATTGGTAGAAATTTTGTGTCTGAGGTTTACTGATATACTGCACAGTGTATACTTGTTGTTCTCAACCAATAACTGAGATGTTTTATAGCCAGGTTTGGCATCTTTGTTTACTCTAATGCTCCCCATTTACTCTGATTTTTCTGAATTCTTCTGAGATTCCCTGCAGTTATGGTTAACTGGGGGTACATAAGAACTATTAGCAGTGCATCAGTTTGGGAGAGATCACAGACCTTCATGGACCTCCTGGGTGGTGCTAGTGATAAACAACCTGCTTGCCTTGCAGGTGGTATAAGAGACATGTGTTTGATCCTTGGATTGGGAAGATCCCCTGGAGGAGGAGGGCATGGCTACCCACTCCAGTATTCTTGCCTGGAGAATCCCATGAGCAGAGGAGCCTGACTACAGAGTCTGGCATCACTGAAGTGATAGTCCAATCTCTTAATAGGAAAGCTGTTCTTTCCTATAGTTTAGTAGCTCATGCATGAAGTTTATTTTTTTAAATCACTCTTCCATGGGAAACTATCCTTAACAGGGTAAATAAAGCCGTACTTTTACAATACAATTAAGAAAATGAAAGTATAATCTCTTAGAGTTGAGGAAAGCTGTTCTTCTATAGAGAAGCTGCTCACTGTTTTGGACTGACTCTAAGTAGAAGTATACAATAGAGAAGTAAATGGAGAAAAATAAAAATAAAAGGAGCATCATCATAATTAGATAGTGTTTATTGAACTCTGACAATTAGGTGACAGGCTTGGACAAGAGAAGGAACACAACAAGGTATATAAAGAGATGTAGGAGGGGACTGAATCATACAAAGCTAAGAATGACTCAGGATGATCAAAAGAGAATTCAGGAAGCAGGCAGAAATATGGTCAGTTTGGCAAGAATTCAGACTCTTGCTTGGGTTGGTGAAAACAGTATTTTATGATTGAGAAAAATGTTAAGGATGTGTTTATATAACAATAATAGAGCCAACTTTAATTGACTGCTTTTTGCTCTAATAATCACATTAAACTGATTTATAGAATTGAGGGATTCTACTATTTTGTGGATCTTTTAAATTTTGGCTCTACTAATGCAGATAGTGGTCCAATTTCAACAAATTTTCATTCTAATCATGGTATACAATTGGTAGAAATTTTGTGTCTGAGGTTTACTGATATACTGCACAGTGTATACTTGTTGTTCTCAACCAATAACTGAGATGTTTTATAGCCAGGTTTGGCATCTTTGTTTACTCTAATGCTCCCCATTTACTCTGATTTTTCTGAATTCTTCTGAGATTCCCTGCAGTTATGGTTAACTGGGGGTACATAAGAACTATTAGCAGTGCATCAGTTTGGGAGAGATCACAGACCTTCATGGACCTCCTGGGTGGTGCTAGTGATAAACAACCTGCTTGCCTTGCAGGTGGTATAAGAGACATGTGTTTGATCCTTGGATTGGGAAGATCCCCTGGAGGAGGAGGGCATGGCTACCCACTCCAGTATTCTTGCCTGGAGAATCCCATGAGCAGAGGAGCCTGACTACAGAGTCTGGCATCACTGAAGTGATAGTCCACTTGCATGCTCGGACCTTCATAGTAGAACTTGAAGATACGTATTTTTAGCTCTGCACAAAATTACCTTTGTCTGGAAGTTATGAGAGATGCTGTTGAAAATCCATGGGTATCTCCATGGAGTAGACATATAATAACTACATTCTCATAAGAAGAAAAGAATTGTACATAATTAGAAAAAACACTTAAGAAACTATTGTGAACCTTTGCGGTCTATCATTTTTAACACCCAGGACGTCAAGCACTTTACAGCAGGTGACCACAGAGTATTAGACTTAATTTCTTGACTGCTTATTCTTCTATTTTAGTAGTGAAAGTCAAAGAACTTTTCCTTAGAATTATTAAAAATCAGCATGAAACAAGGTCAATTTTTTCAAAAACATTTGGCCTCACTTATTGTTTTTTTTAAATTTATTTATTTTCTTCCATCTTTATTTTTTTGGCCTGTGTGGGCCTCCCATTGCTGTGGCCTCTCTCTTTGCAGACCGGCTTGGAGTTGGACACACCAGTCCAGCCGTTCCACGGCATGTGGGATCTTCCCAGGCCAGGGATCAAACCGGTGCCCCTTGTACTGCAAGGCGGACTCTTTACCCACTGGACCACCAGGGAAGCCCCAAAGTCATTTTTTAATGATAATTTTTAGTAGTTATACTTTTAGTTAGAAGAACTTGCTTAATCATAGTTTAGAGAATTAAGTAAAATGGTAATTTTTGCCATATAAGGCCTTATGTAATCTCAGCATATTGTAGTATTGCTTTCTTATCTATCTTATCATCTCAAAATAAATCTTCCTCAGCTATCTCACTTTATCAGATCTGGCATCTACCTGCATATATTTACCTTGTTGGAACTCAAGTTAATGGTTATTTGATGATTTTTACAAATTCAGAAATACCAAATGAACCCCATACTTCGAGGCATTATTAAGATTAAACGCAAATCAAATATGGACCTTACTTTAAGGAAATTGTTGACTAGTATACACACAGACATATTTTAAATAATTAAAATACAGGCAGGCATTTTAATACTGGGCACCCTGAACTACCCACTCCAGTATTCTTGCCTGGAGAATCCCATGAGCAGAGGAGCCTGACTACAGAGTCTGGCATCACTGAAGTGATAGTCCACTTGCATGCTCGGACCTTCATAGTAGAACTTGAAGATACGTATTTTTAGCTCTGCACAAAATTACCTTTGTCTGGAAGTTATGAGAGATGCTGTTGAAAATCCATGGGTATCTCCATGGAGTAGACATATAATAACTACATTCTCATAAGAAGAAAAGAATTGTACATAATTAGAAAAAACACTTAAGAAACTATTGTGAACCTTTGCGGTCTATCATTTTTAACACCCAGGACGTCAAGCACTTTACAGCAGGTGACCACAGAGTATTAGACTTAATTTCTTGACTGCTTATTCTTCTATTTTAGTAGTGAAAGTCAAAGAACTTTTCCTTAGAATTATTAAAAATCAGCATGAAACAAGGTCAATTTTTTCAAAAAAATTTGGCCTCACTTATTGTTTTTTTTAAATTTATTTATTTTCTTCCATCTTTATTTTTTTGGCCTGTGTGGGCCTCCCATTGCTGTGGCCTCTCTCTTTGCAGACCGGCTTGGAGTTGGACACACCAGTCCAGCCGTTCCACGGCATGTGGGATCTTCCCAGGCCAGGGATCAAACCGGTGCCCCTTGTACTGCAAGGCGGACTCTTTACCCACTGGACCACCAGGGAAGCCCCAAAGTCATTTTTTAATGATAATTTTTAGTAGTTATACTTTTAGTTAGAAGAACTTGCTTAATCATAGTTTAGAGAATTAAGTAAAATGGTAATTTTTGCCATATAAGGCCTTATGTAATCTCAGCATATTGTAGTATTGCTTTCTTATCTATCTTATCATCTCAAAATAAATCTTCCTCAGCTATCTCACTTTATCAGATCTGGCATCTACCTGCATATATTTACCTTGTTGGAACTCAAGTTAATGGTTATTTGATGATTTTTACAAATTCAGAAATACCAAATGAACCCCATACTTCGAGGCATTATTAAGATTAAACGCAAATCAAATATGGACCTTACTTTAAGGAAATTGTTGACTAGTATACACACAGACATATTTTAAATAATTAAAATACAGGCAGGCATTTTAATACATCATAATAAAATCCCTGTTTTCAACAAAAATTTTATTCACCTTATGATGTGCCCCACCCATTTTTCTGTGTATTGCAGATGTAACAGAAAGATAGTCAAGCTCTCTACTTTCATTGAGCTTATAGTACAGTAGTGGACAGGCAGACAGTAAGCAGACAACAAATATACCAGACATTTCAGATAGAGATTACAGTTATAAGAGTCACTGTAGAGGAGGACCTCCATCGGAATTCAAAACTGAGTGGAAGGGAGTAGTAAAAAGAACCAGGATGGGTAAAACAATCAATGATAACTACAATTTGGGGCCTGAATAAGTAGGACTATAGTTATATCATCATAAAGAAAAGAAAAAAATGCAAAGAGTAATCTGGGAGAGAGAAGAACATGACAGTAAAGAATAAAAAAATTCAAGGTGTGATTTGAATGTTTCCAAATATTGAACCTCCAAACACCTGGTGTTTGGACACATTGCACTGTGAATACATCCTTTCATTCAACCTACTCCCATCCCTCCTGACGTCCATATGGAACTGATTCATATGGAACATACTGCACCTGGAATGGGACGCTAAAGGCAAAACACTAGTGTCCCAGCCAAGGCCTTCATGCTGACTAATCCTATGTTAAACCCACTCATTCTTCATACAGCATTTCACAGCCATCCTCTTACTGAGCATTCTGTCATTGCCTTTGGTTGAAGTTACTTCCAAACATGGCCATGACTTCTATGAGATTGTACATTCTTCTGTTAAAGATCAGATTATTTTTACTTTCTTTTACATATAATTGGAGGATAATTACTGTCCAACATGAATCAACTATAAGCATACATATATCCCCCCTCCTTCTAGAACTTCTCTCCCACTATTTTTACTTTCTTTTACCCTAAAGAATAATACATAGAACCACTGTAAAGATATTGGAGTTCAAATAATATTTTAGTGTTTAAATAAACAAAATCTAGATTTTTAGTGTAAGTGAATCATCTAGGTCAGGAATTAGCAAACTTTTTGTATAAAAGGTCCCATAATAAATATTTACATTCATTTCACCATAAAGTCTCAACTACTCAGCTCAGTTCATTTGGTATGAAATAGATGATGCATAATTAAGTGGGTGTGACCGTATTTAAACACGATTTTTAATTTAATGATGGGGATAGTTGTAACTACCAGATCTTAGTTGACTGAAAAATTCCCTTTATTTACCTCTCCTTCAACCACTTTCTACCACTCATGCTTCAAAAAAATAAAAGAACATTTAACATCTACTATCATAGGTTCTGGGGCTTTTCTGATGGCTCAGATGGTAAAGAATCTGCCTGTAATGTGAGAGACCTGGATTCAAGCCCCATGTCAGGAAGATCCCCTGGAGAAGGGAATTGCTACCCACTTGAGTATTCTTGCGTGGAGAATTCCAAGGACAGAGGAGTCTGGCAAACTACAGTCCATGGGGTCAAAAAGAGTTGGACACAATTGAAGCAACTAACACTTTCACTTTTCACTTTCATGTTAGGCTGTTAGGCTTGGTGTGATTGTTATATCACTAGATCCTAGTTGACTGAAAAAGGGTGATGAGGGAGAAGAATAAACAAATTGAAAATGAAAGACTTGGAAACCATTTAAAGATTTTTAATCAAGGAAAATACACAATTAGATTTCAGTTTTAAAAGGGAAGCCTGATAATATGGAGCACAAATGTAAAATGGGTGGGAGTTCATAATAATATAACATGCTCTAACTCACTACAGTAATTTATTGTAAAACCAAAATCTGAATCAGAGTAGTGGTAATAGATGTGAAGGCACATATTTGAGACATTTGGGAGGAAGAATAAAATAGGCATGGTGATTGTGTTAAAGGGAGATGAGATAGAGAAAAAGTTCTAGGAAGACTCCCAGTTTTCAGGTTTGAGTGAAAGGGAAGGGAGATAATGATCACAGTCAGTAGGACAGGAAATCAAGAGATGAGAGAGTTCAAGATATGAGAGGAGGAAGTGGTGAATTAGTTTTGATAGGCCAAATTTGAGGTGACGCTGAGTAATATAAAGACCAAGTAAACATGTAAATACAAAGTTGGGACTATCGGTCTAGAGTTCAGGGGAAAAATAGATTTGGGAACTATAATCATACAATTGATTTATAAGGTTATGGCTGGTATTATAGTCACCCATATAATGTATATAGTGAGACAAGAAATTGCAGTCATAGAAACTTGGGCAATGCGTATTGTATCAGTTATCACTTACTGATAATAAGGCGTTTTAAAAATTAGTGACTGAAAACATCAATGGTTTTTTTTGTGACTGTGTTGGGTCTTTGTTGTAGCATGTGGGATCTTGTTTCCCAACCAGGGATTGAACCCATGTACCTTGCATTGGAAGCACCAAGTTTTAGCAGCTGTACCACCAGGGACGTCCCAGCAATGTATTATTTGCTATGATTTTCTGAGTAAACTGGGGTGGTTCTTCCAGTTTCAACTTGAGCTATCTCATAAGCAGTGAGTTAGTCAAAGCTTATGGCTCAGTGGGACAACTAAGATGGCTGGGTCTCTCTCTCTCCATGTGATCTTTTATCTCAAGTTTTTTCATCCAGCAGCAGTCTCAGGACAGCATTCCAGGAGGAAGAAGCATAAACTTGGACTCTAGAACTTGTCAAGGTGGCTTTCAACACATTCTATTGACCATACTTAGTCCCAAGGTCCATTCAAGGGAAAAAAAAATAGACTCCATCTCTCAATGGAAGGAGCTGCAAAGAATTTGTGGCTACCCCTGCATGACACCTACCTTTAATGTATATGCAGGAGCAAGGACCATGTAGGAATTGAAAAGAAGCTAGGAAGGGAAAGGAAGGACCATGGAGAATGAAGTCAAGAAACAGATTGCTGCAAAAATGGGAGGAATTTCTGTGTATTAAATTTATATCCTGTGATCTCACTATATTCATTGATTAGCTCTACTGATGTTCTGGTGGCATCTCTAGGGCTTTCTATGTAGAGGATCATGTCATCTGCAAACAGTGAGAGTTTTACTTCTTCTTTCCCAAGCTGGATTCCTTTTATTTCTTTTTCTTGTCTGATTCCTATGGCTAGGACTTCCCAAACTATGTTGAATAGTAGTGGTGAGAGTGGACGCCCTTGTCTTGTTCCTGATTTTAGAGGAAATGCTTTCAATCTTTTGCCATTGAGGATATTGTCATATACTGCTTTTATTATGTTGAGATATGTTCCTTCTATGTCTACTTTCCAGAGAGATTTTATAATAAATGGTTGTTGAATTTTGTCAAAGTGTTGCTTCCTGAATCTATTGAAATAATCATATGGTTTTTATCTTTCAATTTATTAATATGGTATATCACATAAATTGATTTGTGACTGTTACTGAGTGAAGTAAGTAAGAAAGAGACAGATACTGTATATTTGTGCAAATATAATGGAATTTGGAAAGATTGTGCTGATGATCTTACATACACGACAGCAAAGGAGACAGACATAAAGAACAGACTTTTGAACTCAATAGGAAAAGGCACAGGTGAGATGATTGAGAGAATAGCATTGAAACATGCACATCACCATATATAAAACTGAAGACCAGTGCAAGTTCAATGCATGAAGCAGGGCACCAGTGCTCTGGGACAAACCCATAAGGATGGGGGGAGGAAGGTGGGTTCAGGATGGAGGGGAGGACACATGTATACCTGTGGCTAATTCATATTGATGTATGGGGAAAAGAAATCACAATATTGTAAAGTAATCATCCTCCAATTAAAAATAAATGAATGAATTTTGTTTTAATCAGAGGAAAAGGTCATAATATATAATGTTATAAAAAAGCCAAGTCAGATCTGTTCCAAAACTAGCAATTGGATTTGGAGGTTAGATCTCTGATAAAGGTAGGAATAAATGTGCGTGGTGTGGGTATGTGATGTGAAAGTCACTTGTATGGTGGTTGTTACTGGAAAGAGGTGAACTAGAGAAAGTGGCTGAGGGTTATTATTTGAGTTTGTGAAGGAAAGATAGTTGAGGTGTGTATGAGGTCAAATGATGTATGTCACCTGACTGTAGGAACGACCAGAAGTAAAGGTAGAAAATAGAGTTTAATAAGGGATAAATTGGGACTTTCCTGGTGGTCCAGTGGTTAAGAATCCACCTTTACAAGGCAGGAAACAGGGCTTTGATCCCTGGTTGGGGAACTAAGATCCCACATGCCCTGGAACAATTGCTCCCCTGCGGTACAACTACTGAGCCTGAGCTCCACAATTAGAGAATTCTGAGCATCACAACCAAAGGTCCCATATAATATAACAAAGATCCTGCATGCTGCAGCTGAGACCCCATGCAGCCAAATAAATAAATAAAAGTGAAATTCTTTTAAAAATTATAAAAGAAGGGATAAATTATGAAGCAAAGTCCTAGAGGAGGTGGAGGCAGTTAAACTCAAAGCATATTAAAGAGTTGAGAACTTTAATGGATGCAAGGAAGTTTTGACATAGTTGACCAATGTTTTGCTGTTATCGATGATGGTTTCAAGTAGCTCCTTAACAAAAAGGCACGTTAGGTTCCGGTATATTCTTATTTCTGCAATTAATTTATTTGTTTTTCTTTAGGTAACTGATTTGTGACTAATATGAAGAGCTGATTATTTTAGATGAAACTTTCAACTAAAAATCACAGTTTATTACTGTTTATTAAAGAGTATGTTCAGAACATAGAAATCAGGAATAAAGCAGCTCCTTTTGTGTTTTCAGCTATACTACTGGAGAATTAAAATCCGTGTGTATTTCTAGTGCCATTCAAATCTGTCAGCATATTTCAGAACACATTTAGTGAGGGATGAGTAGGTGGCTGCAGGCAGAGACAAGCTAAATATCACCATCATTAGGAAATAGCTTCCACTCAGAAGGCAAAACCAATTATGGGCTTAGCTGCCAAAAGGAAAACAAATGTTAGTAGTTGACATAACTACAGCTATTGTTAAACTAAATATTCAGGCTGGGTAACTTTGCTTTAATAAATATGCTTGGTTGTTATGAAATATTTCTTTACAAAGCACAAATCAATAAGGAAACTTTAGGTATTTGTCAGGCACAGGTAACCCTTGGAAGTAAGCCCTAGAGTTTCCAGTGAGATTAGGTATTTTCTCAGCATTTCATCTGGCAAATACTCCTTGTTAAATATTTACATTTTGACTGTAATCAATTTCCGGAATTTGAACTATGAGCTTAGTTTACTTAACCCTTCAATAGTCTTCAATACACATTCCTGTCACATACCCTTTCCTTTTTTCTGTTTATGGGAATTAAGTA
This sequence comes from Tragulus kanchil, assembly GCA_022376925.1. Lineage (NCBI taxonomy): Eukaryota > Metazoa > Chordata > Mammalia > Artiodactyla > Tragulidae > Tragulus > Tragulus kanchil. Next base: position 233,448,516 of record JAIOJX010000004.1, on the reverse strand, counting down.
CAGTATTATAGCTACCCTGCAGTTATGGAATGTCTAGGGATTTTCTTGTATTCTATAAGGCTGGCTTATATTATTACTTCCTAGAAAATTAAGCAAGTATTGACAGAGCATAAAACTAGTAATTTTTTATATGTATATGTATGTATAAAATTTTAATTTTCAGGATAGTTTTTTTTTTTTTACTACCCCAATTTTTCATAGAATGATTGATTTTCTGAAGAACTCTAGCTTTAAAACTATTTGAATAAAGTGTTAATAGCTTGTGTCTAGTGAAAACTATTTGGTATCACTAAATATGCTTCATCTATTAAAACAGTGTTCCAAATTTGCATAGCAGCCTAAGCAAAGATGTATTATTTGTGATTAACGTGATCTGTGATTATATCTTTCTAAGATTGCAGAGGGCATATGCTATATACTCTGTGTAAAATAATTATTTTAGCTTGTGGACCCAGAAAGGTTCCTTACCATTTGCCTGCTTCATTCATTTTAATTATGCTCAAACTTTACTTTGTTTGGTCTATGTGTCTATACATTACAGAAAGAATCAAAATTGTCACAATAGTATTTTTTTTTTAATTTCTAATTTTATGTATCAGTTCAGTTCAATTCAGTCACTCAATTGTGCATAACTCTTTGCAGCCCCATGGACTGGGGCACACCAGGCTTCCTTTCCTTCACCATCTCCCAGAACCTGCTCTAATTTCTATGTAAATCAGTTCAGTTCAATTCAGTCACTCAATTTCTTTAAAGGAAAACAAAGGGGAAAAACTAAATTTTCAAAAAGGGGAAAAACTTGGTTGTTATGAAATATTTCTTTACAAAGCACAAATCAATAAGGAAACTTTAGGTATTTGTCAGGCACAGGTAACCCTTGGAAGTAAGCCCTAGAGTTTCCAGTGAGATTAGGTATTTTCTCAGCATTTCATCTGGCAAATACTCCTTGTTAAATATTTACATTTTGACTGTAATCAATTTCCGGAATTTGAACTATGAGCTTAGTTTACTTAACCCTTCAATAGTCTTCAATACACATTCCTGTCACATACCCTTTCCTTTTTTCTGTTTATGGGAATTAAGTACAGTATTATAGCTACCCTGCAGTTATGGAATGTCTAGGGATTTTCTTGTATTCTATAAGGCTGGCTTATATTATTACTTCCTAGAAAATTAAGCAAGTATTGACAGAGCATAAAACTAGTAATTTTTTATATGTATATGTATGTATAAAATTTTAATTTTCAGGATAGTTTTTTTTTTTTTACTACCCCAATTTTTCATAGAATGATTGATTTTCTGAAGAACTCTAGCTTTAAAACTATTTGAATAAAGTGTTAATAGCTTGTGTCTAGTGAAAACTATTTGGTATCACTAAATATGCTTCATCTATTAAAACAGTGTTCCAAATTTGCATAGCAGCCTAAGCAAAGATGTATTATTTGTGATTAACGTGATCTGTGATTATATCTTTCTAAGATTGCAGAGGGCATATGCTATATACTCTGTGTAAAATAATTATTTTAGCTTGTGGACCCAGAAAGGTTCCTTACCATTTGCCTGCTTCATTCATTTTAATTATGCTCAAACTTTACTTTGTTTGGTCTATGTGTCTATACATTACAGAAAGAATCAAAATTGTCACAATAGTATTTTTTTTTTAATTTCTAATTTTATGTATCAGTTCAGTTCAATTCAGTCACTCAATTGTGCATAACTCTTTGCAGCCCCATGGACTGGGGCACACCAGGCTTCCCTTTCCTTCACCATCTCCCAGAACCTGCTCAAACTCATGTTCATTGACTCAGTGATGCCATCCAAACATCTCATCCGCTGTCATCCCCTTCTCCTTTTGTCTTCTATTTTCCTCAACATCAGGGTCATTTCCAATGAGTCATCTCTTCACATCAGGTGGTCAAAGTATTGGAGCTTCAACTTCAGCATCAATCTTTTCAATGAATATCCAGGGTTGATTTTCTTTGGGGTTGACTGGTTAGATCTCCTTGGAGTGTATATTTTATGTATAGTATATGGGAATAAAAAGTTTTTCTTATCCTCTTAAGGTCCATGTCAGGATCTGAAAACAAAACTGACTCAGACTAACAAGAGAAAAGCACTCAAATTGATTTAATGTAAAAGTTTTACATGACACAGGAGCCTTCCTAAGGAAATGTCTTCCTAAAGACATGGTTATACCTGAATAGTTTTACGCTAGGTTTAATGAAGAATGGGCAGTCACGGAGGAGTGTGATAGATAGGTCAAAGAATACAAAGCAAGTGTAGTAAACTAGGAGAACTTCAGCAGTCTGTTTGTTTGGATTCTTCTCCTCTCTTTGTCTCCAGAGAAAAGGGTGCTCCTTTCCTTCAGATATAGGAAGGTCTTTTATCCCGAAAGGGTGTTAGGACCTTTTTCAGGGGAGAGGCTGGGATGGAAAGTCCAAGTGAACTCCCTATTTCTCCTATTTGCTCAAAACTCCTTCAGCTTAAAATATTCAATATACCAAGGTGCCGTATTTTAGAGTATCATGTATTGAATTCTATCATAGTACATTAGCATTACTTTAAATGTTTTCAGGGTACCTAAAGTGATCAATTTTTAAGTACAGAAAATTGCCAAAACAAACTTAAAATAAATTTTAAGGTCAGTATATCTTTATAAAAAAATATTTTTGACTGCACTAGGTCTTTGTTGCTGTGTGCTGGCTTTCTCTAGTTGTGATAAGTGGGGACTATTCTCAAATTGTTGTGCATGGGCTTCTTAAAGTGGTAGCTTCTCTTGTTGCAGAGTGTGGGTTCTAGAGAGCCAGGTCAGTAGTTATGGTGCATGGACTTATTCGCCCTGTGGCAATGTGGAATCTTCCCCTACCAGGGATTGAACCTACATCCCTTGCATTGGCAGGTGGATTCTTAATTACTAGACTACTAGGGAAGCTCTCAATATAGCTTTTAAGTGAGTAGGGACCATATCAGGCTTTAGAACGTACTAAAAATATAGTATATAGAAAAAATATAAGTAAATGTTAATTATCTCTAGGTGCTGAATTGAATGGGCAATTAATTTTTTATCCTGATGTCTACCAGAGGAACTGAAAAATAATTTTAAAGTTGTTTCTTAAACAGGTAAAAGAATTAGGAGCCTGTGTAGTGACAGGGCTCCAGATTTCCAAGAAAGTCAACCATTGAATATTCCGTTGATAGATTATCTTGTATGTATTGATGATGTATACAGGTAGGTAGTAAGTAAATAAATAAAATATTTTTCTCATAATATCACAAAGGTCTAGTTTTGTTTTTTTCTTAGTAGATTACTGCAACTCAGATTTAGTGTCTTGTTTTCAGAGAGAAAACTTAAGGAAATATGTTGATTATTGTATCAGGCAATAGGGAGTTCATCAATGTGGATTCAGTTCTAACTCACTAATTCAAATGATTCTAATTTTTCTTATTTCCACATGATCTTTAATTTCTCCCACTTATTAGCTGAGGATGGTATTGAACATATTCTTAATTTCTTATGGCTCAGGTTTTTTTTTTTCAAATTAATTAATTATTTTAATTTTGCTTTTTGTTTTTACAGAGTTTTGTTGTTTACAGATATGTCTAATCCCAAATTATTGGCTCAGCAAAAAACTGGCTCCATTTTTTAATCTGTGAAATGGATTTGATTATAGAACCTATCAATAGGGTTGTGATGGAAATTATGAGATAATATGTATAAAGTACTTAGAACAATGTCTGGCATATATTAAGAATTAAATGCGAGCTGTTGTTGTCTCATGTCTCCTTTCACACACACCCCACTGTTCTCCCTAGTCACCTTACTGTTTTTTCTAGGTACCTGTTCCTCACCTACCATGCCCAGACATAATCATGTTAAGTAATAAACTGAAGGAATCTTCCTCTAAGATCCAAGTATCTTAGATCCAGGATCCAAGATCATATCCCAAATGAAATTTGATAAGTCAGATTTTACCTAATCTGACTTCAGAGAGTTATGGGAACTGAGAATGACTAAAAGACACTGAGGTCAACTTCCATGTCTAATTATATTTAAGATGGTTTTGAATTTTTAAAATCTCTTTCTCTCTAACCGTATCTTTTCTCCTTCTTAGCTTTATGACACATTTCTAAAATTAAAGATTATCTTACCTTCTGTAGAATTTTACCCTTAATATTTATTCACATTTACTAAATCCTCAATTCTGTTAACACATTGTTGACCAGGGGATTTTTGCAGAAACTAATGCCTCCAGTCAATAATGTTAAGAAATGAATGTTGAATCAAGTTATAAAAATCTATATGCTAAGATTCAAAATGAACAGTTTATTTGGGAAGTAACTAACTTAGGATAGATTGAACTGATTTACATAGAACATTTTTTCAATCATATATTTAAACTACCTTTATGAAATTCCCGCTTGACATTTCTGCTTGGGTCATTCTTTCTCTCTTATTACAAAGCCAGTGCATTATTGTACATAAAATATAAATTTTTCTCTTACATAATAATAGTGAAATTAAATAATTAATTAGCTAAAGTCATTATATTAGATTGGCCAAACTGTTCATTTAGGTTTTTCCATAAAATGTTATGGCCAACCCAGTATTTGTACTGTGATAACTTTGATTATTGGGAAAAGATACTATCACATTTAGAAACTTAACTTTTTAGTTTGAAAGGTGTCAACGTCATGTGTCATGAAATTTAAACCTTGATCATCCAAACTAATTACTTATGGCATCCTCAGTATTTTAGACTTCATAATTGATATAGAGCTGGGTTTGTAAATTCAAATACCAGTTTATAACTTTTGATATGAAATGTGATTTAGTAAACTTTGGCCTTTTATCTGCACCCATTTTTATTCTTTGATTAACTATATGCTCTATTCAACAAAATGTAAATTTTTACAAAGTATAATTTCAAGTTGAGTCTGAGATAAATATACTGAAATCAAATTTCTTTTATTACTGTATTATAGCTCCCTCTCCTAATCATTGTTTCTGAATCTTGCATTGTTGAGCAAGTCTGTCTCCAAGTGTTATTTACTGACATGTTTTAAATATGAGTGCCACATATAGTGGCTTATACACTGAAGAGTTATATAGACTTGAGTACTGGGACATGTTTTAAAAATATGAGTGCCACATTAAAATCTCTTTCTCTCTAACCGTATCTTTTCTCCTTCTTAGCTTTATGACACATTTCTAAAATTAAAGATTATCTTACCTTCTGTAGAATTTTACCCTTAATATTTATTCACATTTACTAAATCCTCAATTCTGTTAACACATTGTTGACCAGGGGATTTTTGCAGAAACTAATGCCTCCAGTCAATAATGTTAAGAAATGAATGTTGAATCAAGTTATAAAAATCTATATGCTAAGATTCAAAATGAACAGTTTATTTGGGAAGTAACTAACTTAGGATAGATTGAACTGATTTACATAGAACATTTTTTCAATCATATATTTAAACTACCTTTATGAAATTCCCGCTTGACATTTCTGCTTGGGTCATTCTTTCTCTCTTATTACAAAGCCAGTGCATTATTGTACATAAAATATAAATTTTTCTCTTACATAATAATAGTGAAATTAAATAATTAATTAGCTAAAGTCATTATATTAGATTGGCCAAACTGTTCATTTAGGTTTTTCCATAAAATGTTATGGCCAACCCAGTATTTGTACTGTGATAACTTTGATTATTGGGAAAAGATACTATCACATTTAGAAACTTAACTTTTTAGTTTGAAAGGTGTCAACGTCATGTGTCATGAAATTTAAACCTTGATCATCCAAACTAATTACTTATGGCATCCTCAGTATTTTAGACTTCATAATTGATATAGAGCTGGGTTTGTAAATTCAAATACCAGTTTATAACTTTTGATATGAAATGTGATTTAGTAAACTTTGGCCTTTTATCTGCACCCATTTTTATTCTTTGATTAACTATATGCTCTATTCAACAAAATGTAAATTTTTACAAAGTATAATTTCAAGTTGAGTCTGAGATAAATATACTGAAATCAAATTTCTTTTATTACTGTATTATAGCTCCCTCTCCTAATCATTGTTTCTGAATCTTGCATTGTTGAGCAAGTCTGTCTCCAAGTGTTATTTACTGACATGTTTTAAATATGAGTGCCACATATAGTGGCTTATACACTGAAGAGTTATATAGACTTGAGCTCATTCCCTGGGATAATTTATTTGGGTAACATGTTTTGAGAAAAGACAGCATAGATGAGTGTTTATAATTCCATAGACATCGATGTTTTCCATGAAAAATCTGACTATTAGGAGGCATTGAAATCTCTTACCTGTGCTGGATCAGAATCTCAGTGCAAGATGATATTTTTCTCTCGGTATTGTTATTTTTATTAACTTTATCAGAGTATAGGATAGATAAATGAATAACATATATTGTATTAGTGTGGTTGTGCACCTTGCTATGGCTTTGAATTTCATGATAATATCAGGGTAAATTAACTGTCTGTCTTTTGAGAAGCATAAATATGTTTGGAGGTTTAATTAAAATTTCAAAGGGAGTGAACTGTATTATGTGCTAAGAAGTATTAAGGAGATAATTCTCACTTCTCTATAGAATGAGAAGCTTGACTGGAAACCTTTCATTTACTTTAAACTGCATGGAAAAAAACATACTAAGACAATATCTTAGTTTGGCCAAAAGTCTGATAAAATTTACAATAATAGCAACCCTTGTTTTGCATTCAGCAATTAGAAAGCACAAATAACCAGATTTTTAAAAAATATAGTGTTGTATTTCATTTGAATAATGGTGACCTCCAGACAGTCTTATATTCCAGAGTGCCTTTGAATAATCAAAGCAAGTTATTCAGTGTGGTTTTATTGCTAAGATATTTTTAAAGACTCTGACTTGTCTAGGCATGTCTTACCTACCTGTATTGTACCCAGCATCCCAGCCTTAACTAAGTCATAGAGATTTCTTTTTTTTTTTTTCATTTCTCATGGCTATCTCTGGGAATTTCCCTTTGTCCTATAAAGATTGCAGATATTGGCCTAGGATTTTATTTTTAAAGTGAGTTTTAATAGCAGATTAAACTAATTAAATAGATACTAGATATTCAGATTAAAAAAAAAAAAAGATTGCGGATATTATCTTAACTTCTCTTCCCCTAAACTGAAGGTGTTTCAAAACCTTCATTCCTAATTCTGGTCTTTGGTTTTCCCCTCTATTACAGGGTGGAATAGAACTGTAAAGAAGCCATAAGGGAAACTCTTATAATAATAACTCTTATAATAATGAAACTCTAGTGGGCTTCCCCAGTGGTCCAGTGGGTAAGGATACTGCCTTGCAGTGCAAGGGCCGCTAGTTTGATCCCTGGCCTGGGAAGATCCCACGTGCTGTGGAGCAGCTGGACCGATATGTCCAACTATGGAACTGGAGCTCTGGAGCGCATGCACCCAGAGCTGGTGCTCTGCAGAGAGAGAGGCCACTGCGATGGGAGGCCCACACAGGCCAAAGAACAAAGATAAATAAATGAAAGATCAGTAGAAGTGGGCAGAAAAAAAAAAAAAAAGGACAATGAGATCTAAAATTGAAAAAATAATGAAACTCTGCTGACTTCCAGCTCTCACCATGCCCCTGGCATCACCCTAGTCTCCTTGGCCATTTCTGTCCTGTCATTTCATGCACACATCTTTTCTTCTCACTGTCCACTCCTCATCTGATGGTCAAATATTCAAACACTATTTCTTAATGAAGAAGGAAGATTTACTATTTCTTAATGATACCTATGAATGTAAGCTTTTTTCCCCCAAACTAAAATTGACCCTGTTCTGAGTATCTGTGTTTCTATAGCATCTTAAGGCAGATGTATTAAGGTCCTAAGTATTCCTTAGGACCAGCTCTAGGATTAACAGAGGGAAGTGCTGTTGGGAAGGATTAATAATCATAAGCATAAAGACTGGCCACGGTATGAAAGGAGAAAAAACTCCATTTGCAATCCATTTGCTAACTTACATCACTCATTTTAGTCTACTTGAGATTGGAAATGTCTCCCTTATTTGTTATTTTGTTTTCATGTATTTGCATTCTACTGTTAGATTCTCCAGAAGATGTGAGAAAAAAGGGTATAGAGGAAGCCGTGATGAAAGTGTATTTTGTTGTAAATATGAATCAGGACTCCTCAATGGGCTTCCCCTATGACTCAGCAGTAAAGAATCTGCCTGCAGTTGAGGAGACACAGGAGATGCAGGCTTCATCCTTGGGTGGGGAAGATCCTTTGGAGGAGGAAAGTGCAACCCGGTATTCTTACATAGACAGTCCCAGGGACAGAGGAGCCTGGCGGGCTACAGTGCATGGAGTCATAACGAGTCCAACATGACTAAGTGATGACCACGTGCACGCACGAGCGCACAATTCCTTAACAGCACCACTGTTGACGTTTTAGACGAGATCATTTTTTGTTCTCTCCATGCTCCTAGCATCCTCAAACCCTAATGTGAAAACGTGAAATGCCCCCACACATTTCAGGCAAAATCACCCCTGGCAGAGAACCATTGGTTTAACAGGAGAGTGTTCAGTTACAGAATAAACAATGGTAGTAAAAAGGAAACAGAGAATAGTCTTTGGGCAGTAAGTCAACACTAAGAGAAACCCCCAACTTGCCTCTTAATCTTCACAGGTGTTTAGCTTTCAATTTGTTGGAGACTTCCACCATTATTGCGGACAGAGGTGCCACCAATAGCTTGAAACTGAAAAACTGTAACTTTTGATTTTGAAGCATGGAATATGATTCTGCAGAGTTGAACAATAGAATATTTTACTTAGATTCACTACTGTATATGGCAACTAGATTATGTTAGTATCATACTTTCCAGGCTGGCCTAGAAATTAAAGAATGATAATGTAGATTCTATGGAAAAATGCATTCAGAGATCTAAATATTTTCTATAAATACCAATAGATTGTTAGAGTTTTTTTTTTTTTTTAATTTTGACCTCTTTTATCGTTTATTTATTTATTTATTTTCATCCATCTTTATCCTTTGACCTATGTGGGCCTCCCATTGCAGTAGCTTCTAGAGCACCAGCTCTGGGTGCATGCACTCCAGAGCATTGGCTTGCAATTGGACACACTGGTCCAGCTGCTCTGTGGCATATGGGATCTTCGTGCGCCAAGGATTGAACCAGTGCCCCTTGCACTGCAAAGCAGACTCTTTACCCAGTAGACCACCAAGGAAGCCCAAATTGTTAGTTTTAATATACTGGGTTTAAGAAGGATATCTTACAAAGTAATTATTCTTAATTAATAATATGTTATTTTAATGATTCTTATTTTTTGAAAGTAGGGCTCAATATGAAAGATTTGCTCTGATAAGTTTTTTTTTATGTTATAATTGATTTCTATTGTTTTGATATTTGGGTCATGCCTTGATGTGGTCGTTCTCCTCTGGATTTATTTTAAGTTTAGTTCCTTACCATTTGTTCACAAAAATTCAGTTAGGTGACAGTTTTACACATCAAATTTCAATTAAAATTCTATGTCTGCCATACTAGGAAGAAATGCCATTCTTTGAATTATTCTCCTGGGCCCCATGTGCATTGATTTATTTTTTTTCTGTACAATTGAATAAAGATAGTCAAAAATTATCTACTTCATTCTTCTCTTCCTTCACATCTTAATCCTTTTTCTGTAAATACTTATTTTGTGGATCTTCAATTTTACATTGAAATGTTCTGTTTAATAGATAAAATTTCCAGATTTAAATAATTTATGCCCTAGTGCTTTATGCATCATAGTTACTCACTGTAAGCTTATTTAAGAAATATTTAATAGTATAAATTTGCATATATAATTCTTTTTTTTTTATTTTTTTTATTTTTGTACATGTATGTTCCCAGATCAATCAGATGCATATCCCTTGGCCCTCCCCCCACCCAGGTTCCCCCCCTATCCCTCCAGACCATTGCTCCAAGTGGTTGTAGGTACTCCTATTCCCCTAGCACAATGACAATAGCTATCTTTTCTACACATGACAGTATAGGTTCCCATGTTACTCCCTCCCATTGTTCGGTCTCCACAATGTCTTTATGTCTATTCTCTGTTTTTTCATGAGTTCACTGTGTGTTATCATGACCATCTTACTAGATCCCATATATATGAGTTAGTATACTATACTTGTCTTTCTCTTTTTGACTTACTTCACTTTTTATGATAGGTTCTAAAGCCAGCCACCTCATTCGGACTGAGTCTTCTGCATTTCTTTTAACAGCTGAGTAGTATTCTATTGTATATATGTACCAGAGCTTCTGGATCCATTCATTTGTCGATGAACATCTAGGTTGCTTCCATGTTCTGGCTATTGTATAGAGAGCTGCAATGAACATTGGGGTACAGGTGCCTCTTTCAGTTTTGATTTCATCAGGGTATAGGCCTAGTAGTGGGATTGCTGGGTCATAGGGTGCTTCTATTTTTAGTTTTTTAAGGAATCTCCATATTGTCTTCCATAGAGGTTGTATTAATTTACATTCCCACCAGCAATGCAAGAGGGTTCCCTTTTCTCCACACCCTCTCCAGCATTTGTTGTCTGTCGATTTGTTGATGATGGCCATTCTGACAGGTGTGAGGTGGTATCTCATTGTGGTTTTAATTTGCATTTCTCTAATAATAAGCGAGGTTGAGCATCATTTCATGTGCTTTTGGACCATTTGTATGTCCTCTTTGGAGAGGCGTCTCTTTAGATCTTTTTCCCATTTTTTGATTGGGCTGCTCATTTTCCCTGTGCTGAGTTGTCTGAGTTGCTTGTAGATTTTGGAGATTAATTCTTTGTCTGTTGTTTCATTTGCTATGATTTTCTCCCACTCTGTGGGGTGTCTGTTGAACTTTTTTGTAATTTCTTTTGCTGTACAAAAGCTTTTAAGTTTCATGAGGTCCCATATGTTCATTTTTCTTTTCAGTTCTGCTATTTTAGTTGGTGGGTCAGAGAAGATCTTGCTTTGATTGATGTCCTTGAGGGTTTTGCCTATATTCTCCTCTAAGAGTTTGATGGTTTCTGGTCTTACATTGAGGTGCTTCCCCCATCCCTGACCATTGCTCCAAGTGGTTGTAGGTACTATTCCCTAGCACAATGACAATAGCTATCTTTTCTACACATGACAGTATAGGTTCCCATGTTACTCCCTCCCATTGTTCGGTCTCCACAATGTCTTGATGTCTATTCTCTCGTTTTTCATGAGTTCACTGTGTGTTATCATGACCATCTTACTAGATCCCATATATATGAGTTAGTATACTATACTTGTCTTTCTCTTTTTGACTTACTTCACTTTTTATGATAGGTTCTAAAGCCAGCCACCTCATTCGGACTGAGTCTTCTGCATTTCTTTTAACAGCTGAGTAGTATTCCATTGTATATATGTACCAGAGCTTCTGGATCCATTCATTTGTCGATGGACATCTAGGTTGCTTCCATGTTCTGGCTATTGTATAGAGAGCTGCAATGAACATTGGGGTACAGGTGCCTCTTTCAGTTTTGATTTCATCAGGGTATAGGCCTAGTAGTGGGATTGCTGGGTCATAGGGTGCTTCTATTTTTAGTTTTTTAAGGAATCTCCATATTGTCTTCCATAGAGGTTGTATTAATTTACATTCCCACCAGCAATGCAAGAGGGTTCCCTTTTCTCCACACCCTCTCCAGCATTTGTTGTCTGTCGATTTGTTGATGATGGCCATTCTGACAGGTGTGAGGTGGTATCTCATTGTGGTTTTAATTTGCATTTCTCTAATAATAAGCGAGGTTGAGCATCATTTCATGTGCTTTTGGACCATTTGTATGTCCTCTTTGGAGAGGCGTCTCTTTAGATCTTTTTCCCATTTTTGATTGGGCTGCTCATTTTCCTGTGCTGAGTTGTCTGAGTTGCTTGTAGATTTTGGAGATTAATTCTTTGTCTGTTGTTTCATTTGCTATGATTTTCTCCCACTCTGTGGGGTGTCTGTTGAACTTTTTTGTAATTTCTTTTGCTGTACAAAAGCTTTTAAGTTTCATGAGGTCCCATATGTTCATTTTTCTTTTCAGTTCTGCTATTTTAGTTGGTGGGTCAGAGAAGATCTTGCTTTGATTGATGTCCTTGAGGGTTTTGCCTATATTCTCCTCTAAGAGTTTGATGGTTTCTGGTCTTACATTGAGGTCTTTAATCCATTTTGAGTTGATCTTAGTGTATGGCGTCAGGGAATGTTCCAATTTCATTTTTTTTGCATGTAGCTGTCCAATTCTCCCAGCACCACTTGTTAAAGAGACTGTCTTTGTCCCATTTTATAGTTTCTCCTCCTTTATCAAAAATAAGGTACCCATAGGTGCGTGGGTTGATCTCTGGGTTCTCAATCTTGTTCCATTGATCTATAGTTCTGTTTTTGTGCCAGTACCATACTGTCTTGATAACTGTTGCTTTGTAGTAGAGTCTGAAGTTAGGGAGGCTGATCCCTCCAACTCCATTTTTCTTCCTCAGGATTGCTTTGGCTATTCGAGGTCTTCTGTGTTTCCATATGAACTGTGTTATTATTTGGTCTAGTTCTGTGAAAAATGTCAGTGGTAGTTGAATAGGTATTGCATTGAATCTGTAGATGATATTTGGAAGTATGGTCATTTTCACAATATTGATTCTTCCAATCCAGGAACATGGAATATCTCTCCATCTGTTTAAGTCTTCTTTAATGTCTCTCATGAGTGTCTTGTAATTTTCTGTGTACAATTCTTTTGTTTCTTTGGGTAGGTTTATTCCTAGATATTTGATTCTTTTGGTTGCAATGGTGAAGGGGATTGCCTCTTTGATTTCATTTTCTGATTTTTCATTGTTTGTGTATAGGAATGCCAGTGACTTCTGTGTGTTGACTTTATATCCTGCAACTTTGCTGAATTCATTGATTAGTTCTAGTAGCTTTGTAACCGTGTCTTTGGGATTTTGTTGTTTCATTTGCTATGATTTTCTCCCACTCTGTGGGGTGTCTGTTGAACTTTTTTGTAATTTCTTTTGCTGTACAAAAGCTTTTAAGTTTCATGAGGTCCCATATGTTCATTTTTCTTTTCAGTTCTGCTATTTTAGTTGGTGGGTCAGAGAAGATCTTGCTTTGATTGATGTCCTTGAGGGTTTTGCCTATATTCTCCTCTAAGAGTTTGATGGTTTCTGGTCTTACATTGAGGTCTTTAATCCATTTTGAGTTGATCTTAGTGTATGGCGTCAGGGAATGTTCCAATTTCATTTTTTTGCATGTAGCTGTCCAATTCTCCCAGCACCACTTGTTAAAGAGACTGTCTTTGTCCCATTTTATAGTTTCTCCTCCTTTATCAAAAATAAGGTACCCATAGGTGCGTGGGTTGATCTCTGGGTTCTCAATCTTGTTCCATTGATCTATAGTTCTGTTTTTGTGCCAGTACCATACTGTCTTGATAACTGTTGCTTTGTAGTAGAGTCTGAAGTTAGGGAGGCTGATCCCTCCAACTCCATTTTTCTTCCTCAGGATTGCTTTGGCTATTCGAGGTCTTCTGTGTTTCCATATGAACTGTGTTATTATTTGGTCTAGTTCTGTGAAAAATGTCAGTGGTAGTTGAATAGGTATTGCATTGAATCTGTAGATGATATTTGGAAGTATGGTCATTTTCACAATATTGATTCTTCCAATCCAGGAACATGGAATATCTCTCCATCTGTTTAAGTCTTCTTTAATGTCTCTCATGAGTGTCTTGTAATTTTCTGTGTACAATTCTTTTGTTTCTTTGGGTAGGTTTATTCCTAGATATTTGATTCTTTTGGTTGCAATGGTGAAGGGGATTGCCTCTTTGATTTCATTTTCTGATTTTTCATTGTTTGTGTATAGGAATGCCAGTGACTTCTGTGTGTTGACTTTATATCCTGCAACTTTGCTGAATTCATTGATTAGTTCTAGTAGCTTTGTAACCGTGTCTTTGGGATTTTCTATGTATAATATCATGTCGTCTGCAAAAAGAGAGAGCTTGACTTCTTCCTTTCCAATCTGGATTCCTTTGATTTCTTTCTCTTGTCTTATTGCTGTTGCTAGGACTTCCAGGACTATGTTGAATAGCAGTGGTGAAAGTGGGCACCCCTGTCTTGTTCCTGATCTTAGAGGGAATGCTTTCAGTTTTTCACCATTAACAATAATGTTCGCTGTAGGTTTCTCATAGATGGCTTTTATTATGTTGAGATAGGTTCCTTCTATGCCCATTTTCTGAAGAGTTTTTATCATAAATGGATGTTGTACTTTGTCGAAGGCTTTTTCTGCATCTATTGAGATGATCATGTGATTTTTGTCTTTCAACTTGTTGATATGGTGTATCACGTTGATTGATTTGCGGATGTTGAAGAAGCCTTGCATGCCTGGGATGAACCCAACTTGATCGTGATGTATGAGTTTTTTGACATGTCGTTGAATTCTGTTTGGTAGGATTTTGTTGAGGATCTTGGCATCTAAGTTCATCAGTGAAATTGGCCTATAGTTTTCCTTTTTTGTGTTGTCTTTGCCTGGTTTGGGTATCAGGGTGATGGTGGCCTCATAGAATGTGTTTGGGAGTTTTCCTTCCTGTGCAATTTTTTGAAAGAGTTTTAGAAGGACAGGCATTAGCTCTTCTTTAAATGTTTGGTAGAATTCGGCTGTGAAGCCATCTGGTCCTGGGCTTTTATTTTTGGGTAGATTTTTAATCACAAAGTTGATTTCTGAGCTTGTGATTGGGTTGTTCAAAGTTTCTGTTTCTTCCTGGCTCAGTCTTGGGAGATTAATCCTGTCCAAGAAACTGTCCATTTCTTCCAAGTTGTCCAGTTTGTTGCCATAGAGTTGCTCATAATAGTCTCTTAGAATCCTTTGGATTTCTGCATTATCTGTTGTAATCTCTCCTTTTTCGTTTTTGATTTTGTTGATCTGGTTCTTCTCTCTTTTTTTTAATGAGTCTGGCCAGTGGCTTGTCAATTTTGTTTACCTTTTCAAAGAACCAGCTTTTTGTTTTATTTATCTTTACTATTGTTTCTTTTGTTTCTTTCTCATTTATTTCTGCTCTGATCTTTATGATTTCTCTTCTTCTGCTGGCTCTGGGATGTTTTTGTTCTTCTTTCTCCAACTGTTTTAAGTGGAGGGTTAGGTCATCTGCTTCATATTTTCCTAGTTTCTTGAGGTGGGATTGTATTGCTATAAATTTCCCTCTTAGAACTGCTTTTGCTGTATCCCATAGGTTTTGCACTGTCGTGTGTTCATTGTCATTTTCTTCTAGGAATTGTTTAATTTCTCCTTTGATTTCCTCAACGATCAGTTGGTTTTTTAGGTATGTATTGTTTAATCTCCATGTGTTTCTGTTTTTAGGGTTTTTTTTCTGGTAGTTGATCTCCAGTCTCATTGCATTGTGGTCCGAGAAGATGGTTGATATAATGTCGGTTTTCTTGAACTGACTGAGGTTAGATTTGTGGCCCAAGATGTGGTCTATCCTGGAGAATGTTCCGTGAGCGCTTGAGAAGAAAGTGTATTCTTCTGCTTTTGGATGGAACGTCCTAAAGATATCGATGAGGTCCATCTTTTCCAGTGTGGCATTTAAGGCTTGTGTTTCTTTATTAATTTGCTGTTTTGTTGATCTGTCCATTGGTGTGAGAGGAGTGTTAAAGTCTCCTACTATTATTGTGTTATTGTTGATTTCTTCTTTTATGTCTGAAAGTACCTGTCTTATGTATTGAGATGCCCCTGTGTTGGGTGCGTAGATATTCATGACTGTTATGTCTTCCTCTTGGATTTATCCCTTAATCATGATGTAGTGACCTGCCTTGTCTCTTAGAATCTTCTTTACTTTAAAGTCTATTTTGTCTGATATAAGGATTGCTACTCCAGCTTTCTTTTGATTTCCATTTGCATGAAATATCTTTTTCCAGCCTTTCACTTTCAGTCTATGAGTGTCTCTAGGTCTGAAGTGGGTCTCTTGTAAACAGCATATATATGGGTCTTGCTTCTGGATCCATTCAGCCAGCCTGTGTCATTTGGTTGGAGCATTTAGTCCATTTACATTCAAAGTAATTATTGATACGAATGTTCCTATTGTCATCTTCTTAGAAATTTGGGGTTTGATTTGTAAGGCTTCTCCTACTCTTGTATTTATTGGCTATATCAGGTCCTTTAACACTTGTTGTAGGGCTGGTTTTGTGGTACAGAATTCTTTTAGTTTTTGCTTGTCTGTGAAGCTTTTGACTTCACCATCGATTTTGAATGAGATTCTTGCTGGGTAGAGAATTCGTGGTTGCAGGTTATTCTCTTTTAGCCGTTTAAATGTATCTTGCCATTCTCTTCTGGCCTGTAGGGTTTCAGTTGAGAGATCTGCAGTTAGACGTATGGCATTTCCTTTATATGTTATTTGTTGTTTGCTCCTAGCTGCTTTTAGTAATCTGTCTTTATATTTAGTCTGCGTTAGTTTGATTAGTATGTGCCTTGGTGTGTTTCTTCTGGGGTTTCTCCTGTATGGAACTCTTTGTGCTTCCTGGACTTGGCTGACTATCTCCTTTCCCATGCTGGGGAAGTTTTCAACTATAACCTCTTCTAGGAATTTTTTTATTTCTCCTTTGATTTCCTCAACGATCAGTTGGTTTTTTAGGTATGTATTGTTTAATCTCCATGTGTTTCTGTTTTTAGGGTTTTTTTTCTGGTAGTTGATCTCCAGTCTCATTGCATTGTGGTCCGAGAAGATGGTTGATATAATGTCGGTTTTCTTGAACTGACTGAGGTTAGATTTGTGGCCCAAGATGTGGTCTATCCTGGAGAATGTTCCGTGAGCGCTTGAGAAGAAAGTGTATTCTTCTGCTTTTGGATGGAACGTCCTAAAGATATCGACGAGGTCCATCTTTTCCAGTGTGACATTTAAGGCTTGTGTTTCTTTATTAATTTGCTGTTTTGTTGATCTGTCCATTGGTGTGAGAGGAGTGTTAAAGTCTCCTACTATTATTGTGTTATTGTTGATTTCTTCTTTTATGTCTGAAAGTACCTGTCTTATGTATTGAGATGCCCCTGTGTTGGGTGCGTAGATATTCATGACTGTTATGTCTTCCTCTTGGATTTATCCCTTAATCATGATGTAGTGACCTGCCTTGTCTCTTAGAATCTTCTTTACTTTAAAGTCTATTTTGTCTGATATAAGGATTGCTACTCCAGCTTTCTTTTGATTTCCATTTGCATGAAATATCTTTTTCCAGCCTTTCACTTTCAGTCTATGAGTGTCTCTAGGTCTGAAGTGGGTCTCTTGTAAACAGCATATATATGGGTCTTGCTTCTGGATCCATTCAGCCAGCCTGTGTCATTTGGTTGGAGCATTTAGTCCATTTACATTCAAAGTAATTATTGATACGAATGTTCCTATTGTCATCTTCTTAGAAATTTGGGGTTTGATTTGTAAGGCTTCTCCTACTCTTGTATTTATTGGCTATATCAGGTCCTTTAACACTTGTTGTAGGGCTGGTTTTGTGGTACAGAATTCTTTTAGTTTTTGCTTGTCTGTGAAGCTTTTGACTTCACCATCGATTTTGAATGAGATTCTTGCTGGGTAGAGAATTCGTGGTTGCAGGTTATTCTCTTTTAGCCGTTTAAATGTATCTTGCCATTCTCTTCTGGCCTGTAGGGTTTCTGTTGAGAGATCTGCAGTTAAACGTATGGGGTTTCCTTTATATGTTATTTGTTGTTTGCTCCTAGCTGCTTTTAGTAATCTGTCTTTATATTTAGTCTGCGTTAGTTTGATTAGTATGTGCCTTGGTGTGTTTCTTCTGGGGTTTCTCCTGTATGGAACTCTTTGTGCTTCTTGGACTTGGCTGACTATCTCCTTTCCCATGCTGGGGAAGTTTTCAACTATAACCTCTTCAAGAATTTTTTCATAGTCTTTCTTCTCTTCTTCTTCTTCTGGAACTCCTATAATTCTAATGTTGGTGCGTTTAATATTGTCCCATAGGTCTCTGAGGCTATCCTCAGTTCTTTTAATTCTTTGGGCTTTGTTCTGTTCTTCAGCACTTATTTCCACCATTCTGTCTTCCAGCTCACTTATCCGTTCTTCAGCCTCTGATACTCTACTGTTGAGACCTTCTATAGTATTTTTGAGTTCAGCAATTGAGTTGGTGTTCTCTATTTGCTTATTTTTCATTTCCTGCATGTCTTTTCTCAATGCACTAATTTCCTCTAATATTCTGTTTTCGGTGTTTTGCATCCTCATTAGTATAGATTTTCTGAATTCTCTTTCAGATAGCTTGTCTATCTCCTCCTCTGTCATTTGAAGTGGTGTTTCTCTAGCTTGGTCCTTCATTTGTACAGTGTTTCTCTGACGTTTCATTATTAGGTTAATTTTTGTTTCTTTGTGTGTCTGTGTGTATGGAGTTCTTATTCCCACCAGGCTTCTTGGTTGAATTCTCCCTTCCTTTGGGTTTTTGTCCTTGTAGGAGGGTTCAGTGGCTTGTGTCTTGGGTGGTGATAGACCTTGTTTACAGGTGAATAATCTGTAGTGTTGTATGTTCTTTGATAATCAGTGTGGGGTCTTGGAATCCGGGCTTCCGCTTCGAGGATCCTTGGTTTGATGATTGGTCAGGAGTGTAGGCTCTATGTCTGGTTTGCTATGGTGTTCTGTGATACTAGTTCACACACTAGCATCGCGCCGGTTCGCGCGCGGCTCCGCGGCGTGCGCGGGTTCCGCGGCTCGCGGCGGGCGGGTTCCGCGGCTCGCGCGGGCGGGTTCCGCGGCTCCTCGCGCGGGCGGGTTCCGCGGCTCCTCGCGCGGGCGGGTTCCGCGGCTCGCGCGGGCGGGTTCCGCGGCTCGCGCGGGCGGGTTCCGCGGCTCCTCGCGGCGGGCGGGTTCCGCGGCTCGCGCGGGCGGGTTCCGGCGGCTCCGGCGGGCGGGTTCCGCGGCTCCTCGCGCGGCGGGTTCCGCCTGCATATATAATTCTAAGCCAACTTATTTCTGTGTGTTTTGTGGCATAAAAACTAATTATTAACAGAGAAGTATTTTTTAAATTCCTGATTGATAAGAGGATGAATGCAAAATTCTAATATATTAGTTTTACTCTATTTCAGACTAAATATGGATAAGTACCTGTAAGACTAACACATTACCTAAAGAGTTTCATTTGGCTTATACATTTTCTTAATTGTCTGATGAAGATATTCTAAAAGGCAAAAACTGAATAATAATCCTTATTTTTTGCTCATTTCCTGACATTCGTTCTTCAGTCAAAGAATTTAGGCTGAGTTGGTGTTCTCTATTTGCTTATTTTTCATTTCCTGCATGTCTTTTCTCAATGCACTAATTTCCTCTAATATTCTGTTTTCGGTGTTTTGCATCCTCATTAGTATAGATTTTCTGAATTCTCTTTCAGATAGCTTGTCTATCTCCTCCTCTGTCATTTGAAGTGGTGTTTCTCTAGCTTGGTCCTTCATTTGTACAGTGTTTCTCTGACGTTTCATTATTAGGTTAATTTTTGTTTCTTTGCGTGTGTCTGTGTGTATGGAGTTCTTATTCCCACCAGGCTTCTTGGTTGAATTCTCCCTTCCTTTGGGTTTTTGTCCTTGTAGGAGGGTTCAGTGGCTTGTGTCTTGGGTGGTGATAGACCTTGTTTACAGGTGAATAATCTGTAGTGTTGTATGTTCTTTGATAATCAGTGTGGGGTCTTGGAATCCGGGCTTCCGCTTCGAGGATCCTTGGTTTGATGATTGGTCAGGAGTGTAGGCTCTATGTCTGGTTTGCTATGGTGTTCTGTGATACTAGTTCACACACTAGCATCCGCTCTGCGGCGCCGCGGCTCGCGCGTCCGCGCTCCGCGGCGGGCGGGTTCCGCGGCTCGCGGCGGCGGGTTCCGGCTCGCGCGGGCGGGTTCCGCGGCTCCTCGCGCGGGCGGGTTCCGCGGCTCTGCGCGGGCGGGTTCCGGCGGCTCCTCGCGGCGGGCGGGTTCCGGCGGCTCCTCGCGGCGGGCGGGTTCCGGCGGCTCCTCGCGGCGGGCGGGTTCCGGCGGCTCCTCGCGGCGGGCGGGTTCCGGCCTGCATATATAATTCTAAGCCAACTTATTTCTGTGTGTTTTGTGGCATAAAAACTAATTATTAACAGAGAAGTATTTTTAAGTTCCTGATTGATAAGAGGATGAATGCAAAAATTCTAATATATTAGTTTTACTCTATTTCAGACTAAATATGGATAAGTACCTGTAAGACTAACACATGTACCTAAAGAGTTTCATTTGGCTTATACATTTTCTTAATTGTCTGATGAAGATATTCTAAAAGGCAAAAACTGAATAATAATAAAAAAAACCCTACATAGTCATAGAGAGTAATCAGATGAAATATAAATATGTATGTTTATTTTTACTGTAATATGCTTCATTAACACAGTGTTAAAATCAGAGAGTTAGGGCTTCCCTGGTGGTCCAGTGGGTAGGGGATCTGCCTTGCAGTGCAAGAGGCACCAGTTTGATCCCTGGCCTTGGAAGATCCCACGTTCCATGTAGTGGCTGGGCCAGTGTTTCTGCAATGAGAGTGGCAATGGGAGTCCCACACAAACCAAAGAATTAAAATAAACAAACAAACAAAAAGATGGATGAAAATAAATGAATGATGACTTAGAGGCCAAAAAAAAAAAAAGTTTAAAAAATTCAGAGAAAGATTAAAAGTATTGTCAGGTTATCTGTGATCCAAATATTGTATTAATGGTCTTTTGAAATATCTCTTATTAAATAAACAGTTGTTTTATATTCGAAATGTACATGCAAAAATATTGACTAGTTGAAAACAGGTGAAAAAATATTGTGGGATAGATTGGAAAATATTTATAAAATAATACTGTTAACTACTGTACCACGCTTAATAAAGTTATATAATAATATTATACCTTTCTCTGCATTAGGTAATAATAACTATAATTTTACTGTTAGTGTTAATAACCTCTATTTACCCAGTAAATTTTTCACAACAATTTTCAAAGCTCTCATGTCCTTTCTCTTTTCTGATATTTGAAGCAATCTTATGAGAAATGTGAGTCATATCTATATCTATACACATATAAATATATATTGCAGTATTATAGTTAAGTACACAAAAGGTTAGGAAATAATAATTTATCAGAATTCAAAATGATTGTTAGTGATAGTTAAGATGATATAATATTTTAAAGTATCAAGTATTGTTCCTACTATACCTTTTTTTTTTGCAAATCTTCACAAATAAATATCATTAATATTTTGGAGGGAAAAAAGAATTTAAAGCATCAAATACAATGGATACTGTAGCACTATGTATGCTTTCTATTTTCTTCTCTACATGTAAATAATTTCAAACATATTTTCTGATTATAAACTATTTGAAAATGAAAAGCATGCTAAACAATAAAATAATACTTCCATGAGACTCTTGGAATATATTCAATAGTATCAAATTTAATAAAATATTAAAATACAGATATAATTTTAAAAAGTATATGTATGAGAACTATCATAATTATACTACAGAATTATAGATGCAGTATACTACATATATTGGGCTTCTCAGGGGTTCAGTGAAAAGAATCTGCCTGACAATGCAAGAGATGTGAATTCAGTCCCTGGGTTGGGAAGATCCCCTGAAGGAAATGGCAACCCACTCTGGTATTCTTGCCTGGGAAATCCCATGGACAGAGGAGCCTGGTGGGCTACAGTCCACGGGGTCACAAAAGAGGTGGACACAATTTAGCTACTAAACAGCAACTGTCTTATAAATCATACAAGTCTTTCTATGATCCACATTTCCATGACAGTGTCAACCACCGAGGAGATGCTCAGGTGTTCAGTATTGTCAGGTTATCTTGATCAAATTTTTAATTTTTTAAACAAAAAAGTTGTTTTATATTCGAAATGTACATGCAAAAATATTGACTAGTTGAAAACAGGTGAAAAAATATTGTGGGATAGATTGGAAAATATTTATAAAATAATACTGTTAACTACTGTACCACGCTTAATAAAGTTATATAATAATATTATACCTTTCTCTGCATTAGGTAATAATAACTATAATTTTACTGTTAGTGTTAATAACCTCTATTTACCCAGTAAATTTTTCACAACAATTTTCAAAGCTCTCATGTCCTTTCTCTTTTCTGATATTTGAAGCAATCTTATGAGAAATGTGAGTCATATCTATATCTATACACATATAAATATATATTGCAGTATTATAGTTAAGTACACAAAAGGTTAGGAAATAATAATTTATCAGAATTCAAAATGATTGTTAGTGATAGTTAAGATGATATAATATTTTAAAGTATCAAGTATTGTTCCTACTATACCTTTTTTTTTTGCAAATCTTCACAAATAAATATCATTAATATTTTGGAGGGAAAAAAGAATTTAAAGCATCAAATACAATGGATACTGTAGCACTATGTATGCTTTCTATTTTCTTCTCTACATGTAAATAATTTCAAACATATTTTCTGATTATAAACTATTTGAAAATGAAAAGCATGCTAAACAATAAAATAATACTTCCATGAGACTCTTGGAATATATTCAATATTATCAAATTTAATAAAATATTAAAATACAGATATAATTTTAAAAAAAGTATATGTATGAGAACTATCATAATTATACTACAGAATTATAGATGCAGTATACTACATATATTGGGCTTCTCAGGGGGTTCAGTGAAAAGAATCTGCCTGACAATGCAAGAGATGTGAATTCAGTCCCTGGGTTGGGAAGATCCCCTGAAGAAGGAAATGGCAACCCACTCTGGTACTCTTGCCTGAGAAATCCCATGGAGAGAGGAGCCTGGTGGGCTACAGTCCACGGGGTCACAAAAGAGGTGGACACAACTTAGCGACTAAACAGCAACTGTCTTATAAATCATACAAGTCTTTCTATGATCCACATTTCCATGACAGTGTCAACCACCGAGGAGATGCTCAGGTGTTCAGTAAGCATTTGTGAAATGAATGAATGAATACAAACTCAGCTAGAGCCATACTATAAAACAAAAGCAAAACATAGTTTTCAAAATCCTAAGTCTGCTACAGAGTAGAATTAAACATGATGAAGCTTATACTAGGTGTGGAAGACTTACTGCCTACATTCAGTGAAGAATGGTCATTGCTTTTAAACATGCTCATTCAAGTGGCAGAAGTTTTGAAAATTACCTAATTTGAATGACAGTTATAAATATTCCTCAAAATGTTTAGAGATGGGGCTTCCCTGGTTGTCCAGTAGGTAAGGACACCACCTTGCAGTGTGAGGGGCACCGGTTCATTCCCTGGCCTGGGAAGATCCCACGTACTGCGGAGCGTCTGGACCGGTGTGTCCAGTGACTGAGCCGGAGCTCTGGAGCGCATGCACCCAGAGCCGGTGCTTTGTGACAACAGAGGCCACCGCGATGGGAGGCCCACACGGACCAAAGAACAAAAATGAATGAAAATGGACAAATGAAAGACCAAAAGAAGTGGCCTGCCTGCTCCCCTCCTTCCCTACCCCCCCCTCAAATAAATAAATAAATCTTTAAAAAAAAAATGTTTAGAGAGTCAACTCGAGAAAATTAAAGGACTTTTAGAGCAGACTTAAAAAAAAAAAATGGGTTTGAAACCAGTTGGACTGTAAGGCTGTTAATAAAGGCACTCATTTTCTCATGTGTAATGTGGAAATAATAATATCTTTCTTAATTGTACATAATGACTGTCAGTTTTATGTCATCCACATGAACTGAAAACTAGCAAGTATCTAGTGGAAGCCATAATATACAAGGCACTTGCTCCTTCCAAAACAAGAGAATCCCAGTTAGAACAGGGATCATGGAAGAACTGGGGAATTCTCATTATGTCATATTATTATTATTCTAGAGTACAAAAAGACTCCCTGATCCCTGATTCCCAGTCTTCTTCATAGCTGCAGTGTAGAGCTGAAGAGGTTATATGTCATGTGTCAACTTTTGCCGGGAAAATCTCTTGGACAACGGAGCCTGATGGGCTACAGTCCGTGGGATCAGAAAGAGTTGGACACAACTGAGCACGCACCCACACAGATCCAGAACTGATGTTTCCAGCCAGAAAATGGAACAAGATGTAAGGATTACTCTAAGGAGATAGCAGTGGTGTTTTCATATTTATGAGAGTTTTGTTAGCTAAGGAAGGCATCCAGGCCATTCAAAATCCTTTATTACTGCATTGAAGGAGTTAACAAGGTTAAAAAAAAAAAAAGGCACAGAGGTAATACATTCCCATACACTTTTCTTCATGGCTGGCCATTGGCCAATGGCCAGTGTCTTTCCTTGACCAGTTGGGTACTCTAATGAGGCACTATGGTTCCATTGCTATCAAAGGCTAATTTATGTGACACAGTTCCTCCTTTAATAAATAGTTTATTATTTTTCTTCCAATTTAATCCACATGCTAAGCCATCAAATTTGTAAATTTGTTTTTACGGTGAATTGGTTACAAATATACTCCAGCCAGTTTTCCTTTAATAGAATAGTTCTTGATTTTTCAAATGTCACTTTCAAAATGGAAAAAAAATGAAAAACAAATGAAAGACCAAAAGAAGTGGCCTGCCTGCTCCCCTCCTTCCCTACCCCCCCCTCAAATAAATAAATAAATCTTTAAAAAAAAAATGTTTAGAGAGTCAACTCGAGAAAATTAAAGGACTTTTAGAGCAGACTTAAAAAAAAAAAATGGGTTTGAAACCAGTTGGACTGTAAGGCTGTTAATAAAGGCACTCATTTTCTCATGTGTAATGTGGAAATAATAATATCTTTCTTAATTGTACATAATGACTGTCAGTTTTATGTCATCCACATGAACTGAAAACTAGCAAGTATCTAGTGGAAGCCATAATATACAAGGCACTTGCTCCTTCCAAAACAAGAGAATCCCAGTTAGAACAGGGATCATGGAAGAACTGGGGAATTCTCATTATGTCATATTATTATTATTCTAGAGTACAAAAAGACTCCCTGATCCCTGATTCCCAGTCTTCTTCATAGCTGCAGTGTAGAGCTGAAGAGGTTATATGTCATGTGTCAACTTTTGCCGGGAAAATCTCTTGGACAACGGAGCCTGATGGGCTACAGTCCGTGGGATCAGAAAGAGTTGGACACAACTGAGCACGCACCCACACAGATCCAGAACTGATGTTTCCAGCCAGAAAATGGAACAAGATGTAAGGATTACTCTAAGGAGATAGCAGTGGTGTTTTCATATTTATGAGAGTTTTGTTAGCTAAGGAAGGCATCCAGGCCATTCAAAATCCTTTATTACTGCATTGAAGGAGTTAACAAGGTTAAAAAAAAAAAAAGGCACAGAGGTAATACATTCCCATACACTTTTCTTCATGGCTGGCCATTGGCCAATGGCCAGTGTCTTTCCTTGACCAGTTGGGTACTCTAATGAGGCACTATGGTTCCATTGCTATCAAAGGCTAATTTATGTGACACAGTTCCTCCTTTAATAAATAGTTTATTATTTTTCTTCCAATTTAATCCACATGCTAAGCCATCAAATTTGTAAATTTGTTTTTACGGTGAATTGGTTACAAATATACTCCAGCCAGTTTTCTTGCTTGGGTTGAATCTTCACTCTGTCACTACTAACTGTATTGACTTGATGTCCTTACTCAAATGTCACTTTCTTAGAGTAGTCGTTCCTAAACTCTTTAAATAAAGTAGACTTCTCCTTCTTCCAAGTCATTCTCTATCCCTTTATCCTGTTTGATTTTCTGTAATTAAGATAACTATCTGATGTTATCTTAAGTAATTACACACTTATGTCTGTGTCCTTGTCTCTGCTTATGGCTGTATCTTTAGCATCTTCAGACATATCTGGTGTCCTGGTTGGCGTACAATAAATCTTTGTAAGGATGAAATCATCACTAATTTCAATAATAGACTGTTTTCAACTCTGTTACGCTAATAACATTCCACTTATGCTTCCATGATTATTTCCTAGTCCTGTGACTCCAGGGGAACAGTCTCGTACATGCATGCTTAATCACTTCAGTCGTATCCAATTCTTTGTGACCCTATGGACTGTAGCCTGCCAGGCTCCTCTGTCCATAGGATTCTCCAGGCAAGAATGCTGGAGTAGGTTGCCATGCTCTCCCCCAGGAGATGGTCTCAACCCAGGGATCAAACCTGCATCTCTTACATCTCCTGTATTGGAAGGCTAGTTCTTTACTACTAGCACCACCCTGGGAAGCCCCAGCATAGTTTTATTCTACCTCTTATTTATCTCCACTTTGACTATTGTCTTAACTCTGACAGTTCTACCTATAGTTACATTGTGGCTGGCTTTCTTAAGATAAAACAGCCTCTGTTGTCTCTGATGACAATTTGCTCATTCCAGAGCCCACTAGGAATTTAAAAGAAAATTAAGGTATTCTTCATGGTCTTAAGTTGTCTCTCTTGCCATTAAACTTCTTATTCTTATGTAGTCTCAGCCTCAAAAAGCATCTGTCACCAAGGGTACAATCTACAGAGGATCTTAAAGTTAAACCATCTTTCTGAGTTTACACAGGTGATGACAGAAATATAATGTACTTTGTTTTTCTTTTAGATCACCAACTAAAGACATGGATTCAGAAGAAAAGGAAATTGTGGTTTGGGTTTGCCAAGAAGAGAAGATTGTCTGTGGGCTAACCAAACGCACCACCTCCGCTGATGTCATCCAGGCTTTGCTTGAGGAGCATGAGACGACATTTGGGGAGAAACGGTTTCTTCTGGGGAAGCCCAGTGACTACTGCATCATAGAAAAGTGGAGAGGCTCTGAACGGGTTCTTCCTCCCTTAACTAGAATCCTGAAGCTTTGGAAAGCATGGGGAGATGAGCAGCCTAATATGCAGTTTGTTTTGGTTAAAGCAGATGCATTCCTTCCAGTTCCCTTGTGGCGGACAGCTGAAGCCAAATTAGTGCAAAACACAGAAAAACTGTGGGAGCTCAGCCCAGCCAATTACATGAAGACGCTACCACCAGAGAAGCAAAAAAGAATAGTCAGGAAAACTTTCCGGAAACTCGCTAAAATTAAGCAGGACACCATTTCCCAAGAACGAGATAGCATGGAGACATTAGTTCATCTGATTATTTCCCAGGATCACACTATTAATCAACAAGTCAAGCGAATGAAAGAGTTGGATCTGGAAATAGAAAAGTGTGAAGCTAAATTTCATCTTGACCGAGTAGAAAATAATGGAGAAAATTATGTCCAGGATGCCTATTGGATGCCCAGTTTCAGTGAAGTTGAGCAAAAGCTGGGCTTGGAGTATGATGAAAGGCACATTCTGGAGGACCTGAGAGAAAGTGATGGAATTGTACAGCTGGAGGAACGACTGACCTATTATAGAAAGCTCATTGATAAGCTCTCTGCTGAAATAGAGAAAGAGGTGAAAAGTGTCTGCGTGGAGATGAAGGAAGATCCACTTTGACTATTGTCTTAACCTGACAGTTCTACCTATAGTTACATTGTGGCTGGCTTTCTTAAGATAAAACAGCCTCTGTTGTCTCTGATGACAATTTGCTCATTCCAGAGCCCACTAGGAATTTAAAAGAAAATTAAGGTTTTCTTCATGGTCTTAAGTTGTCTCTCTTGCCATTAAACTTCTTATTCTTATGTAGTCTCAGCCTCAAAAAGCATCTGTCACCAAGGGTACAATCTACAGAGGATCTTAAAGTTAAACCATCTTTCTGAGTTTACACAGGTGATGACAGAAATATAATGTACTTTGTTTTTCTTTTAGATCACCAACTAAAGACATGGATTCAGAAGAAAAGGAAATTGTGGTTTGGGTTTGCCAAGAAGAGAAGATTGTCTGTGGGCTAACCAAACGCACCACCTCCGCTGATGTCATCCAGGCTTTGCTTGAGGAGCATGAGACGACATTTGGGGAGAAACGGTTTCTTCTGGGGAAGCCCAGTGACTACTGCATCATAGAAAAGTGGAGAGGCTCTGAACGGGTTCTTCCTCCCTTAACTAGAATCCTGAAGCTTTGGAAAGCATGGGGAGATGAGCAGCCTAATATGCAGTTTGTTTTGGTTAAAGCAGATGCATTCCTTCCAGTTCCCTTGTGGCGGACAGCTGAAGCCAAATTAGTGCAAAACACAGAAAAACTGTGGGAGCTCAGCCCAGCCAATTACATGAAGACGCTACCACCAGAGAAGCAAAAAAGAATAGTCAGGAAAACTTTCCGGAAACTCGCTAAAATTAAGCAGGACACCATTTCCCAAGAACGAGATAGCATGGAGACATTAGTTCATCTGATTATTTCCCAGGATCACACTATTAATCAACAAGTCAAGCGAATGAAAGAGTTGGATCTGGAAATAGAAAAGTGTGAAGCTAAATTTCATCTTGACCGAGTAGAAAATAATGGAGAAAATTATGTCCAGGATGCCTATTGGATGCCCAGTTTCAGTGAAGTTGAGCAAAAGCTGGGCTTGGAGTATGATGAAAGGCACATTCTGGAGGACCTGAGAGAAAGTGATGGAATTGTACAGCTGGAGGAACGACTGACCTATTATAGAAAGCTCATTGATAAGCTCTCTGCTGAAATAGAGAAAGAGGTGAAAAGTGTCTGCGTGGAGATGAAGGAAGATGTAGAAGGGGCAGCTGCCAGTGAACTTGAAAGCTCTAATTTAGAGAGTGTTAAGTGTGATTTGGAGAAAAGCATGAAGGCTGGTTTGAAAATCCACTCTCACTTGAGTGGCATCCAGAAAGAGATTAAATACAGTGACTCATTGCTTCAGATGAAAGCTAAGGAATATGAGCTCTTGGCCAAGGAGTTCAGTTCCCTTCATACTAGCAACACGGATGAATGCCAGTTGAAGGAAAATAAAGGAAACGAATCTGAGGTGCCCACCAGCAGTGGGGTGGTTTCTCCTACTCAAAGAATATTTAACACGTATACAAATGACACAGACTCAGACACTGGTATCAGCTCTAACCACAGTCAGGACTCAGAAACAATTGCAGGAGACGTGGTGCTGTTGTCTACATAATTTAAATGGGTTTGTTCTGAACTTCGTTAGTATTGTTCATGTTTGGTTAATTTAATAGGAAATTTTAAAGTATTCCATTCTAGAGAAAAATGTAAATAACTTGAAAACATTTAGTAGTTAGTAAGAACCAGAGACTTTCATATGTTTGTTTATGATTTAAGAGTTCCAATGTGATCTAATTATAGCGAGTTCAAACAATGAACTGTTTATTAGGAATGGAGCACAAATAGCTTGTAGGTATATAACAGAGAAATAGTTTGACATGAATTATAATCTCAGCTTCTATGAGAATTGATTTATTCAAACTTCAAACTAATTATTAATATTAGACATCAATATTCTGAAACTATACATGTGAACAAGTAAAATTGTGTTAATATAGTGTTCAACACTATATCACGGGAATTTTATAAATGTAGAGAATATGACAGCTCCTATATTGTAACTGTATTAATTCAAATCCTGGTTCATTTCTTTGCTATTTAGAATGTATGTCATCTCTGTTACTTCCTAAACCTCTCTTTGCCTGTTTAGGCTTAGATGACAGGAGGTGGAAAGGGTTGTTACTGGGACATGTACAAATACCATAAGTGGATCAGACAATTGAGGAAAGCCAAGTGCTGCAGAAAATAGCAAATTTTCTAAAGACTAAAGTTACTAAAAGATAGGCATCTGCTTTCTTCATCTGAAATGCAAAGCTTTAGATTAAACCAATAGTCTCTGCCGGTTCATTCTTTGAGTGAGATATGGTTTGGGTTACAGAGAAAAATCACAAGTCATTGTCCTGTTTGATTATACCTGTCTACAGAAGTTGAAGAGATGCAACTTGGGGTCCTTTGTGTGGGTGAAATGGAATTCCATATACCATAAGTATTCCTTGGAGTATTGCATGGCAACCCACTCCAGTCTTCTTGCCTGGAGAATCCCATAGACAGAGGAACCTGGAAGCCTAGAGTTCATAGGTCACAAAGAGCTAATATTTAACACGTATACAAATGACACAGACTCAGACACTGGTATCAGCTCTAACCACAGTCAGGACTCAGAAACAATTGCAGGAGACGTGGTGCTGTTGTCTACATAATTTAAATGGGTTTGTTCTGAACTTCGTTAGTATTGTTCATGTTTGGTTAATTTAATAGGAAATTTTAAAGTATTCCATTCTAGAGAAAAATGTAAATAACTTGAAAACATTTAGTAGTTAGTAAGAACCAGAGACTTTCATATGTTTGTTTATGATTTAAGAGTTCCAATGTGATCTAATTATAGCGAGTTCAAACAATGAACTGTTTATTAGGAATGGAGCACAAATAGCTTGTAGGTATATAACAGAGAAATAGTTTGACATGAATTATAATCTCAGCTTCTATGAGAATTGATTTATTCAAACTTCAAACTAATTATTAATATTAGACATCAATATTCTGAAACTATACATGTGAACAAGTAAAATTGTGTTAATATAGTGTTCAACACTATATCACGGGAATTTTATAAATGTAGAGAATATGACAGCTCCTATATTGTAACTGTATTAATTCAAATCCTGGTTCATTTCTTTGCTATTTAGAATGTATGTCATCTCTGTTACTTCCTAAACCTCTCTTTGCCTGTTTAGGCTTAGATGACAGGAGGTGGAAAGGGTTGTTACTGGGACATGTACAAATACCATAAGTGGATCAGACAATTGAGGAAAGCCAAGTGCTGCAGAAAATAGCAAATTTTCTAAAGACTAAAGTTACTAAAAGATAGGCATCTGCTTTCTTCATCTGAAATGCAAAGCTTTAGATTAAACCAATAGTCTCTGCCGGTTCATTCTTTGAGTGAGATATGGTTTGGGTTACAGAGAAAAATCACAAGTCATTGTCCTGTTTGATTATACCTGTCTACAGAAGTTGAAGAGATGCAACTTGGGGTCCTTTGTGTGGGTGAAATGGAATTCCATATACCATAAGTATTCCTTGGAGTATTGCATGGCAACCCACTCCAGTCTTCTTGCCTGGAGAATCCCATAGACAGAGGAACCTGGAAGCCTAGAGTTCATAGGTCACAAAGAGCTGAACATGACTGAAGTGACTTAGCACACACACACACACACACACACGATAAGTATTAGCTTTTTTCTCTGAACGTATAGATAGGAACTCCTGTGAACAAAAACCTTTTATTTTGCTACACTATACTTCATCTGCGATGCAAGTTGAAAAAAATATAGTGCTAGCTCTACTCTCTACCACAACTGTAAGCGTGAAAGTAATTATCTAACAAATTGAATAGATGATTTAGATCCTATCTTGACTGACAATTGTTACTGTGCCAGAGGAGGCTTGGTTTGGCTTGGTTTTTAGTTAAAAAGCTCCTTTCGTTCTCTCTGTTCTCTCCTTTCCCTGCCTTGTTTTTTGCTGTCAAACACATGACATGATCATATTGAAAACAGTTTGTTTTAGTGTAGTTACATAAATACAGCTGCAGTTCATTTTTTCTTTTAGCTAACACCTTATCTTTAGCTAACAGCTTTATCATGTCAGTGCACATGTGAGCAGAAAGATTATGTAATTTTAATATCTGGATATTGGGTAAGATTCTCAGTTTCTCATTTCTTCCCTTTTATCCTTATGTTTACCATAATGTATGTTTTAACTCAGTTTCCTAATCTATTGTGAAATTTCTCCATCCCCCAGACTTTTTGCCAATCTTTGGGAAGATATTTACATTTTTTCTTAGAATTTCACTTTTGGGGAGTATCTAATGTTAACGTTTTTCATACTTAGATACTGCTGTATTTGAAGTTGCATGGTAAGAAAAGTAGGAATTTCCATTCTAGAGAAAATTTAGTGAGAAGTAATAACACTAACATGGGTTTAATTTAAAAGAAATAAGAAGGGAATAAAATAATCATCTAGGAAATGGAAGTTTATTTGCCTAATAGGCCATTAAATCATTCAGCACTATATAAAGCTATTGACATATTTATTGTTCTTAACTGAGGATTAAACTCAGAAATCACCATCAAAGATAAAACAGTTGTAATGTTGTTTTTCAAAACTGTAAGTAATCTCTTTGGATTACTCTTTAGTGAGAAAATAATGCAAAGAGCATTGTTACATGCTATATAATTGGATTAATTATCTGAATTCAAAATAGATTCTGATAAGAAATAGAACTAGTTAATGTCATTATAGAAACATTGCTTTAATGTCTGCTTTTATATAGTTAAGCATAATAATGCATTTAAAGGCCAATTCTTCTATATTTTTACAGCAGAAAGTTAGAAACTCTTGTCCTCTTTTGAGAAAGCAAGACCATTGAGTTTTAAATTCACATTAGAATTTCAGTTTGTTTTGTGGTCATACCAATGTATTTGTGCCTTAGATTCATTACAATACTAAGTCATCGGTTACCATGGTGATGGTCTAATTTACAGTAATGTGTAAATACAAATAAAAATATAAAAAATAATGCTCTCCTCTCTGGATACTGAGCTATTCAAAATTAAATGAGAATTTATATTCTAAATTTAGAACTTAATACAAACTTAATATTTTAACAATTTATAAAAACTTTAAAATGTTTATAAACTCTTGAGTAACTTGATAGATTAACTATGAAATTGTTATATGCAGCTAGAAGTAGCAAACCAAAGCCGACTATTCTTTCCTATAGCAAGACAGATTTTTCACAAGCTGTGCCTTGTTCATTCTCCCACTTGAAAAGTCCTTTTTTTTCCTTCTGTCTGCTCTTTAATATCCTATCTATCAAAATCCCATCCATTTCAGGTTTTTTATCCCTTTCTACGAAGCATATATTATTCTATTCAGCCAGCTGTAATATCCTATCTCTGAACTCACAATTATTTTAGGTGTATTTTTCATAAAGGAGCATTTATAGTCTCGCTTAGTTTATGTTTATTTTTTGTACTTATGTAACTTCCCTCCCTCAACATATGTTTATTGTCTTGTTATTTGGTCTCCTATCTTGTTAACCTGACTCCCTCCAATCAACCTCTTTATTCCTACTCAATTTTGGAATTGAATTGATAAATTATAGAAGATTGGAACTTAAAAGAAATATATCTATACATGGTAAATGATGCCTGTGCATTTTATACATGAATATGCATTTTAGCGAACTTAAAACATTAATAAATCTACTTATAAATCCTTTGGAAGAGGTTCTAAGTGTTAGTGTTATAATGAAAAAATGTTACACTGGTATCGATTTTCTATTTTATATTTTTAATTCGTAAAGTTATAAATTTAAAACAATTGGACTATCATATTATAAAAGCTCATCAATGGTTAAATTATGGTGTTTTCCTCTGCATCTCTTGCATTTAATAAAAAAGTACATTTTATACAGCTAGGCTTTAAGTGGTAGACACTTGAAGTGACTTTGAAATATCTTAAATAAAAGATTTTATTTTCTCTTTTTAATTAAAAATATAAATAAATGGCCCTTCATTGGTGTGTAGAAGCTATTCTAATCCATTAAAATTTTATTTTTGTATTTATTTAAATATCTACTGTATATGACAAAATATATTTCTGTGACTGCATTTTATAATTTTTCATGGTAGGATTATTGTTTTATTTAAAATATATTTTTCTAGTGAGAAAAGATACCTTTTAATGTGATGTAGGTTTACTTTAATATTAGGCTGCTTCTTTTCATACTACCTGATTGGTTTAATAACTTGATGTGACAAGTATAAAGGACAATTTCTTCAAGTGTAACTGATCCAGAAAAATAAAAGGAATAGTTGTATACTTTCATGTGATATTATTTGTCTTTCTGGGTGTGTTAACTGTCTGTATTAAAAATAGATTTTGTATCCATTGAAATTATATAATTGTTGAGATAACTCACACAAGTTAAGATTAGGTAGTGCTAAAGGCAATATAAATACAGAACAAAAAATATCTAACAAAACTTTTTTTTCAGTTTCATACATACTGTTATTATTTGTCGTGAAAGACTGTCTTCACTTTTATACTACATGGCTGGTTTTATGACTTGCTTTCTTACTTCCTAAAATGAAATCCATTTAAATGTAAAAATACTCAAGTGTATATCTTACTTGCTACCACTGTTTGTCACTACCTTTATTTCTCAAAATACAAGAATTTTAATTACCTTTAATTTCAGCTGTCTTGTAAATCATTTGAAAAATATGGAAACTCATTTGCTCATTCTATAAATGACCATAAAATTACTCTTAAAAGATTGTATGTAATATTCTGTAATGTGTCACATAGAAATAAGTTAACACTTTTTCCTTAGTCATTGTATCTCAATAGTGACAGAAAATATACAATAGTCATTTTTTAAATCTTAGAATTAATCTGTGTTTTCAACATTGGTTGGAACTGAGAATCTCAATTTGTAAATTCCGTAATGAATAGTTTCATATTAGGAAGTGAAAAAGTAAATAATTACTTTCATATATTTTTTTAAAATTTGGCCTCTTTTTATTGATTTTTTATGCATTTATTTACATCCATCCTTATTCCTTGGCCCGTGCAGGCCTGCCATCACAGCAGCCTCTCTGGCTGCAGAGCTCAGGCTCTGGGCGCATGTGCTCCAGACTGCTGGCTCGCAATTGGACACACCAGTACAGCCGCTCAGCACACAGGATCTTCCTGGGCCAGGGACCAAACCAGTGCCCTCCCACAATGCAAGGTGGACTCCCCACCCATTGGACCACCAGGGAAGCCCCCTTACTTTCATTTTTTTAAAAAGGAATTTAAATTTTTCTTAAATAGAAATATCAGACACGTTTTTATAGACTACTAAGTCTCTCCCTGAATTACATATGTATATATAATGTATATATAATGCCATTGAGTTTGTTTTCAAGTAGACACATGATAAACAAATTATTATTATCACTATAGTCCAAACAATCAAAAAAGTGTGCATCATGAAAAGTAAGTATCCCTTTTACCTCATGGCCTAATTATCCAGATATCCTCCTCAGAAATATCACTGTAATTTATGGTTCTAGAGATAATTTATATGTAATACACACACACACACACATATATATATATATATATATATATACATTTCTACATTATTCATCTAGAGATTCCTTATTCTGTTCGATGGCAGCAGGGAATTCCATGATATCAATTATCATAGTTTTATTTCACCAATCCTCTTCTGATGGATATTTAAGTGTTTTTCTATCATTTACAATTATTAACAATCATTGACTGTTACCTCATCAATGCATTTCTGTTAGGCTAGATTGCTAGATGTAGAAACTCTGTGTTAAAGAATAACTAATGAATTTATTTAAGTTTAATAAATATTGCTAATTATTCTTTATAGAAACTAACTCATTAAGAACCAAGTTAAAAATATAATCTTCTCTCCCCCAGTGTGTGCTGTTTGTCATTTTTGTTTATTGAAAAATTTTAAAAATTATTTTTGAATTTGAATTTATGGATTTTTTTCATTTATAACATATAAGGGTATTTTTGAAGGGGTTAATCTTTAAAAAGGCCTTTCCATTGTATAATAAGTGAGTTTAAAAATAAGTATCATGTCTTTATACTATGTCTATGCTTTATACTATAGTATACTATACTATACTTTATGGTTTACTTTTAAACTTTTCAACTCACTGAAAATGAATTTACTACAATGTTCAAAAATAGACACTTTTTTGATAATTACCAGTTGTCCTACATCACTTACCAAATAAAACTGTCCCACCTTTTTTGGGGGGAACCAATATCTGGTACATATTTGGGGTCTATTTTTGGACTTTATAGCAATTGCTTTGATCCAGCTGTGTATTTTATTAGAATCTGTGCTTTATCATCTACCAGCCCCACCATTTAGAATGAAGAATTCTTCATTTTGAAAATAAAATACAACAGCTCCAGTTTGAATACAGGTCTACTGCAATTATTTGCAGATGTTTTCAATAAATACATAAACAAATTATTATTATCACTATAGTCCAAACAATCAAAAAAGTGTGCATCATGAAAAGTAAGTATCCCTTTTACCTCATGGCCTAATTATCCAGATATCCTCCTCAGAAATATCACTGTAATTTATGGTTCTAGAGATAATTTATATGTAATACACACACACACACACACATATATATATATATATATATATACATTTCTACATTATTCATCTAGAGATTCCTTATTCTGTTCGATGGCAGCAGGGAATTCCATGATATCAATTATCATAGTTTTATTTCACCAATCCTCTTCTGATGGATATTTAAGTGTTTTTCTATCATTTACAATTATTAACAATCATTGACTGTTACCTCATCAATGCATTTCTGTTAGGCTAGATTGCTAGATGTAGAAACTCTGTGTTAAAGAATAACTAATGAATTTATTTAAGTTTAATAAATATTGCTAATTATTCTTTATAGAAACTAACTCATTAAGAACCAAGTTAAAAATATAATCTTCTCTCCCCCAGTGTGTGCTGTTTGTCATTTTTGTTTATTGAAAAATTTTAAAAATTATTTTTGAATTTGAATTTATGGATTTTTTTCATTTATAACATATAAGGGTATTTTTGAAGGGGTTAATCTTTAAAAAGGCCTTTCCATTGTATAATAAGTGAGTTTAAAAATAAGTATCATGTCTTTATACTATGTCTATGCTTTATACTATAGTATACTATACTATACTTTATGGTTTACTTTTAAACTTTTCAACTCACTGAAAATGAATTTACTACAATGTTCAAAAATAGACACTTTTTTGATAATTACCAGTTGTCCTACATCACTTACCAAATAAAACTGTCCCACCTTTTTTGGGGGGAACCAATATCTGGTACATATTTGGGGTCTATTTTTGGACTTTATAGCAATTGCTTTGATCCAGCTGTGTATTTTATTAGAATCTGTGCTTTATCATCTACCAGCCCCACCATTTAGAATGAAGAATTCTTCATTTTGAAAATAAAATACAACAGCTCCAGTTTGAATACAGGTCTACTGCAATTATTTGCAGATGTTTTTCAATAAATACATACTGCAGTACTACATAATCTGCAGTTGGTTGACTCTGAGGATATGGAACCATGGAAAATGGAGAACAGACTTCTGGGGGTTATATATAGATTTTCAAATTATGGGGATCCATGCCCTTGATCCACACATTGTTCAAGGCTCAACTGTAAGTGAAATGGCCTGATAGTCATCTAGATTTACTTGAGGTGATTGCTATTGAAAAGTAACTTGAAAATATTATCAGTCTACCAACAACTCTCAATTATTCATAGCTTTCAATCAGTACTCCTGTTTTTCATAAAAAATGGCAAAAAATTCCAAAATTTGTTAAAACATATGCATTCAGATACTTATCATAGTTTTTATGAATAATAGCAAATTAAAAGCCCAATATAGAAAAATTATGAGATAAATTCAAAGGTATTATTTGTGTGAGAAATTTATAAACATTGATACTGATGTTTATAAACCATACAACAGAGAAATCTACTTTAAAAGAAAGGAAATATATATTGACCAATTCTTTTTACTAAAAAAAAAGAAAAAGAAAAAAAAAAGCTTTGCTCTTGTTCAATCACTAAGGCCTATCCAACTCTTTGTGACCCCATAGGCCGCAGCACAACAGGCTGTCTCGTCCTTCACCATCTCTCAGAGTTTCGTCAACCTCATGTCCATTGAATCAGTGATGCTATCTAACTATTTCATCCTCTGGCACCCCCTTTCCCTTTTGCCATCAAGCTTTCCTGGCATCAGGGTCTTTTTCAATGAGTCGGCTCTTTGCATCTGGTGGCCAAAGTACTGGAACTTCAGTTTTAGTATCAGTTTTCGGTTTCCAAACCTTCAGTGACTCTCAACAGTCTTCTCCAGAATCAAATTTGATGCTTTTTGTTAACCATTCACCTTACCAAATAAAACTGTCCCACCTTTTTGGGGAACCAATATCTGGTACATATTTGGGGTCTATTTTTGGACTTTATAGCAATTGCTTTGATCCAGCTGTGTATTTTATTAGAATCTGTGCTTTATCATCTACCAGCCCCACCATTTAGAATGAAGAATTCTTCATTTTGAAAATAAAATACAACAGCTCCAGTTTGAATACAGGTCTACTGCAATTATTTGCAGATGTTTTTCAATAAATACATACTGCAGTACTACATAATCTGCAGTTGGTTGACTCTGAGGATATGGAACCATGGAAAATGGAGAACAGACTTCTGGGGGTTATATATAGATTTTCAAATTATGGGGATCCATGCCCTTGATCCACACATTGTTCAAGGCTCAACTGTAAGTGAAATGGCCTGATAGTCATCTAGATTTACTTGAGGTGATTGCTATTGAAAAGTAACTTGAAAATATTATCAGTCTACCAACAACTCTCAATTATTCATAGCTTTCAATCAGTACTCCTGTTTTTCATAAAAAATGGCAAAAAATTCCAAAATTTGTTAAAACATATGCATTCAGATACTTATCATAGTTTTTATGAATAATAGCAAATTAAAAGCCCAATATAGAAAAATTATGAGATAGATTGAAAGGTATTATTTGGGGAGAAATTTATAAACATTGATACTGATGTTTATAAACCATACAACAGAGAAATCTACTTTAAAAGAAAGGAAATATATATTGACCAATTCTTTTTACTAAAAAGAAAAAAAAAAGCTTTGCTCTTGTTCAATCACTAAGGCCTATCCAACTCTTTGTGACCCCATAGGCCGCAGCACAACAGGCTGTCTCGTCCTTCACCATCTCTCAGAGTTTCGTCAACCTCATGTCCATTGAATCAGTGATGCTATCTAACTATTTCATCCTCTGGCACCCCCTTTCCCTTTTGCCATCAAGCTTTCCTGGCATCAGGGTCTTTTTCAATGAGTCGGCTCTTTGCATCTGGTGGCCAAAGTACTGGAACTTCAGTTTTAGTATCAGTCTTTCCAATGAAAATTCAGGATTGATTTCCTTTAGGATTGACTGGTCTGATCTCCTTGAAGTGCAAGTGACTCTCAACAGTCTTCTCCAGCACCACAATTCAAAAGCATCAATTATTCGGCACTCGGCCTTCTTTATGGTCGGATTCTGACATCCATACATGACTACTGGGAAAACCATAGCTTTGACTTTTTGACATTTGTCAGCAAAGTGATGTCTGCTTTTTAATACACAGTCAAATCTATATTAATCAATTCTGTTCTTTTAAACATGCATACCAAAAAGCAAAATCACATAAAAATGGAGATGCATATTTTTGCTAACAGTTTTTGTGCTAAGATGCTAATTTGGGGTACAGTATACTTCATATGTGTATATATCATAATTTAAAGACATTAAAGTATTTTCTGTATATAATAAAATATCTTTCTTACTCTCTCACTTTTTTGCTGAGATTTTTTATAGACTCTAATGAACATCAAAATGCTAGAGCAATGAGTAATGATAAGATCAACCTACTGGAAACAGAAATCCTGAATCCTGTAAGGACTCCATCTGAATCTCAGAATGCCAAATTTCTACCTATAATATTTTTTAAAAGAAAATGAAAAGTTAAAGAGATAATTTATCAAATCCATATTGGGTTTCCCAGTGTCTCAGTGGTAGAAATTTCACCTGC
Source organism: Tragulus kanchil (assembly GCA_022376925.1). Taxonomy (NCBI): domain Eukaryota; kingdom Metazoa; phylum Chordata; class Mammalia; order Artiodactyla; family Tragulidae; genus Tragulus; species Tragulus kanchil. The sequence continues at coordinate 233,408,899 of JAIOJX010000004.1, read as the reverse complement.
CTATGCAGAATTCATAGGTTCAGTCTCTGGGCTGGGAAGATCCTCTGGAGAAGGAAAGGACAACCCACTCCAGTATTCTTGTCTGAGAAATCCAATAGACAGAGAAGCCCAGTGGGCTACAGTCCAGTTTTCAAAGAGTCGAAAATGACTTAGCAACTAAGCAACAACAGCAATGATCCTTTCTAGCTTGGTTAAATTCTGTAAGGTAATGCATTCAGTGGATTTAATAGATGATAACAAACATTAAATATATCTTATTTTTGGCTCTATTATCTTCCTTTGACCTCTGGAAGCATCTACACAAGATTAAATCCAAGTTGCCCACTAACTGACAAAAGAGGGAGTTAAAATTCTGCCTTCCCCAACATTTTCACTCTTATCATCTCTTTCCGAATTAGGGCAGGGCTGTAGGGTTGTTAGCATGGGCCTTGGTAGACAAAGGAGTTATGCTTACATTAGTTAAACAATATATGGCCAGGGAAAAAGAACATCATTTATGTTTCCACAAGAGAAAAACTACTCTGGAAATATAGGCGGAGAGGGAAATAGCCTGCACTTTTATTTTAATATTGTTCCAGTATCTAACAAAGATTAGCACCTAGTATTCACCAAAAATTGTTGGTAAAACCAGATTTATAACTAAGAGGTCTAGCAAAGTTCCTGGACCATAAAAGTTGTTCTATAAATGTTAACTATTATTGTTGTAAGCAATGCAAAAAAAAAAAAAAGTTGAAACTACTATCCAAATGTTTTTTATTATAATTTAAGTAGCTTGGAAAGATTGTATCATGACTATCTATCACTCAGTACAAATAACACTGCCACTTATACAGAGGCACATTCAAGGTAAGGTTTTTCCATTCTGAATCTTATTTTTAAAGTTTATTTCTTCTCTCTAAGTCACATTTGTCATACCTCACGCAAGAAAATGGGGAAAGTTTTATACCATTTCAGAACCAAAACTGAGGTTCTGAAATGCTTCTTAGCATGAATTACTCCTCCAGCATGTGCTAGTGTTTGACTATACTGATGGCCAATAATTTTTCTGCTTTTCAGGTATTGACAGAAAAGCTAAATTACCTTAAAGGGAAAGAGCCCAAAGATGGACAGGAAGGCTAACTACCACTTTTGCAGCATCCACCCATACCACCCACTGCTGAGGTCATCTTCCAAAGGATTGTATCATGACAAATGTCAAACACTGAGAGGAACAGCCATTTCCCTGGGGATGAAGGGTGGCAATGCTAACTGGTATTTGTAATTCAAAAGTAGGTCAGCATAGGGAGGAACATGTCTTGGGTTGGGGAGTTAACTTTTGAGACGATCCCAAGCCGTGAAGCTTTCTGTAGTAATTCCCAAACCTGTCTCCACAACAGACTCACAAAGAGTGCTTCTGAAAACCAGAGATTCCTAAATTTCCCCCTGGAGACTTTGAATGAAGGAGGTCTAGATCACAGCCCTAACATTTGTCCTGTTAAACAGCTACCTCAGTGTTTCATCAAGAGATACTACCGGAATATAGGCGCGAGGGAATTTTAAGGGCCTGTAGGGTTGTTAGCATGGGCCTTGGTAGACAAAGGAGTTATGCTTACATTAGTTAAACAATATATGGCCAGGGAAAAAGAACATCATTTATGTTTCCACAAGAGAAAAACTACTCTGGAAATATAGGCGGAGAGGGAAATAGCCTGCACTTTTATTTTAATATTGTTCCAGTATCTAACAAAGATTAGCACCTAGTATTCACCAAAAATTGTTGGTAAAACCAGATTTATAACTAAGAGGTCTAGCAAAGTTCCTGGACCATAAAAGTTGTTCTATAAATGTTAACTATTATTGTTGTAAGCAATGCAAAAAAAAAAAAAAGTTGAAACTACTATCCAAATGTTTTTTATTATAATTTAAGTAGCTTGGAAAGATTGTATCATGACTATCTATCACTCAGTACAAATAACACTGCCACTTATACAGAGGCACATTCAAGGTAAGGTTTTTCCATTCTGAATCTTATTTTTAAAGTTTATTTCTTCTCTCTAAGTCACATTTGTCATACCTCACGCAAGAAAATGGGGAAAGTTTTATACCATTTCAGAACCAAAACTGAGGTTCTGAAATGCTTCTTAGCATGAATTACTCCTCCAGCATGTGCTAGTGTTTGACTATACTGATGGCCAATAATTTTTCTGCTTTTCAGGTATTGACAGAAAAGCTAAATTACCTTAAAGGGAAAGAGCCCAAAGATGGACAGGAAGGCTAACTACCACTTTTGCAGCATCCACCCATACCACCCACTGCTGAGGTCATCTTCCAAAGGATTGTATCATGACAAATGTCAAACACTGAGAGGAACAGCCATTTCCCTGGGGATGAAGGGTGGCAATGCTAACTGGTATTTGTAATTCAAAAGTAGGTCAGCATAGGGAGGAACATGTCTTGGGTTGGGGAGTTAACTTTTGAGACGATCCCAAGCCGTGAAGCTTTCTGTAGTAATTCCCAAACCTGTCTCCACAACAGACTCACAAAGAGTGCTTGTGAAAAACAGAGATTCCTAAATTTCACCCTGGAGAATTTGACTGAAGGAGGTCTAGATCACAGCCCTAACATTTGTCCTGTTAAACAGCTACCTCAGTGTTTCTAAAGCACTGACATTCAATTATGGTTTATTAATTCTAGCAGAGCTGGTGAGTAACTGAAGGCTTTTCCAAGCAAAAATGAAAGGACATGAAGAGCAAGAATTCTCAAGATGGCCAAGAGAGGTAATCGACTTGTGAAAGTTGTAAACAGTTCTAGGGTCTGATGCCAAAGGTAATCCACAAACAGAAACTACATTTGTTAACAGGTGGCTCTAGAGATGGCAGGTGCCCAAGAACAGAACCTTATTGTATCATTTCTAAATAGCATTTAATATGAGCTGAAAATGATAGAAGAAATTAGACTATTATGGGCACTCCTGTTGACATTGAAGTGCTGTAGATATTTTTGATGTGTCTTATACTCTTTTCCTAAAACAGACAAGTAAGTAGCCTTGCTCACAGAAAATAAACTATCCAAAAGTGTTGTATTTTACTGGTTCAGATTAAATATGATTTCTTCTAAAAAAATAGCTAAGACAGTTTTCATTTTATATACCAGATTGATCCTGTTCAGTTTGGATTTCAGAATATTTTCCTACATGATTTTAGTAAAATTGTTCAAGCATTTAGCTTCTGAATTTCCACAACTAGAGAAGTGAGATAATATTATCTGAATTTTAATAATGCTTTCAGGATAAATGATGCAGCATGAAAAGTACCTAGCAAGGCACATGTCATAACTAGGCTTTTAAAAATTATAACAAGTATTATTACAACATGTTCTCGATCTTATTACTTTTTAAAATGTTAAAGATAATAAAATGATCATGTATAATTTCATTTTTGTCAAACGTTTTAAGTGCCCACCAAGCTGAAGAGTAGGTTATGTTACACTTTTGCTGTCAGTTTTGGTGTATTATTTACCAAGTGTCCATTTATTCCTCCCATTGCCATTTTAGCTATGGATTCACACAGCTTGTACTACATCATAAAAGTTCACTTAACATACTGGACTACTGCATGAAAATTAAAAATGTATGTGGGGAAAAAAGAATGGAAATAGAGCTTTGAATTTAAATATAAATACAAATTTTATAAGCAATATATACATCCTTTCTGGGAAAATGACTACATGTTTATACTTAATTTGAAGCAACAACCAAAATAATGAAACTAAATAAAATGAAGTTGCACTATACTTGGTAATTGATACAAATTATGAAGGGATTGTCTATTTACAGAGCAGACAATTAAAGGCAGCAAAAGTTGCCTAGTATCTCAAGATAGACCACGAAATGTTCAATTAAGTGTTGGTGTGTGCAGACTTATGTATGGTGCAGACTATCTCTCAAACATCCAATGACACCAAAGGACAATTTTTCAAAAACATCTGACTGATTTTCAGGAAAAACTAAATTTCCAGTAACATGTTAAGGAATCAAGTTATTACAAAAGAGAGGTATAAGCTTTTCACATTTTTTTTTTTTTCAAAATAAAGAGATCAAGTTCATAAATATTTGTTATGAAACTATAATTTTATATACCTATGAAATAGTCATAATTTTCAATGCTTTGTAACTTAGAATAATTTAGGTATTCTTGAGAAGACAGATCTACATATTTGTCATAACAGAGAAGTTAGTGATAAAATTGTTGGCCAAGAATGCTATAAAATATAGTGTTTCTTTTATTCCTCAAAAAAATTATTAAGCAAATATACATTATGGTATGTATAGTAAATTTTATCTTATGACTATCATTTCATAACAGATAACTTTGAGAAATACATAATTAAGATCCCAATTTACAAAGAAGCCAAGGATTGTTGACCATCTTCCTCTGATGTTACTTCATTTTTTTTTGAGCTAGAGAAGAGGCAATATGTGACTTTGACATATGAGGAATTAGATGAAAGGTAGCATGCAACCGGACAGAGATCAGCTCTGACCTCTATCTTGATGCTGCATTTTTAAAAAATGGATTGTTTAGTAATTAGTGTTTCATAGGTACAAGTAATAAAAATACTACAGAAAAAAATACATGATTAAGGATGAGGAATCCCAAAATGCTAAAAAAGATAAAATATCTCAACTTATTTTGAACTAAAATCTTTCAACTTTTCATATATACACACAAAAATAAGTAAGCAACTTTCTGTATATAATGGAATTGAAATATGTGATATGAGATGCATGCTTTAAAGACTTGACACAGTGATGTGTCATCCCAAATAGACTTTTACAAGCACTGTGTATAGGCCTCAGTCACCGTGGAAGCTTGACTGAAACTGGTTCTGTAAGTTTCTGTCTCCACCTTACTGTACTTAACACCACCATTAACTGGGATCATGGGTGGTCACTGCTTTCTGCTTTACCCCACTATCTTAAAATTATAAGATATGCTTAGCATTCATCATTCCTTGCAGATACAAATTAAATGAGGCTTGAAGAGTGTATGCTTACTCCATGCTAAGTGAGTAATGAGTTTTTATACATATGCCAGGGGAATTTTTCTAGATGGGTAGAACAAGAACACACAAGCCAGGGAAAGGGAAAGGAAAAAGATTGATGATAGTTTTCCTAGGCAATCAGTGCTCAATTGTCAAAGATATGAATCACCCTGGCTGCTGTTGCTTTCTTATTTGAGCTATATTATGAAGGAGTTAACAGTTAACTAATTTCTCTAAATCTTTTACCCAGACATAGGCTATCCATACTGGAAACCCTTGGAATCTCCTTAGACTCTTCACTCTACCAGATCCTCATATTCAGTGTTCCATTGCTTTTCATTATCTGCATAGTTCTCAAAAATCACATCTTTATTATGATTTTATTACAGTTAGGGCCTGGAACAAATTCAAGAGTTCATGTAGTTCATTTTTCTCTTATTACAAATGGAATTACAGATAGTTGAAGTTTTAAAGATAGTTAATGGCAGAATTATAACTGATTCAGACGTCTGAATTTCCGATAGAGTTCTCTTTTCTCTCTTACTTCATGTTGTCTTTCTCTCCTAAAGAAAGTAGATCATTCACAGACCCTGTATTAATGTAACACTTACTATCCCTATTCTAAGAATATTTTTCTTAGTTTCTTTTCCTTCTTTAGGAAAAAAAACCACCACCATGAACAGAACTTATAGAACAGTACCATGTAGCCATGGAAGAGTTATAGTCTGGAATGAAAGTCCATTGTAACTCATACCACATACCCACAGAGGTAACAAATGGACTGCTGCAGTGCCTTGTTTACCTTTTCATCCTTAATCACTAGAAAATGCATATACCTGACAAGCATTTCATGAATGTTGGTTGAATTCAAATGAATTAGTCATGTCACACAACTAGCTGTACAATTCAAGATGTGTACTTTATATATCTCAATGAACAGTTTACATTTTTTGGTGTATGTACTACAAGACTCATGAGAGTCCCTTGAACAGCAAGATCAAACTAATCAATTCTAAAGGAAATCAACCCTAAATATTCATTGGAAGAACCGGTGCTGAAGCTGAAGCTCCAATACTTTGCCCACCCAATGTGAAGAGCCAACTCACTGAAAAAGACTCTGATGGGAAAGACTGAGGGCAGGAGTGGAAGGAAGCTACAGAGGATGAGATGGTTGGATGGCATCATTGACTCAATGGACATGAATTTGAGCAAACTTTGGGACATAGTGAAAGACAGGGAAGTCTGGCATGCTGTTGTAGTCCAGGGGGTTACAAAGAGTCAGACATGACTTAGCCACTGAACAACAACAACTACAGGGAAATCAGCAGCAGCTTCCAAAGGAGCAGAAGAAAAATTGTTTCTAAATGTCATAAATATTGGACAATCTTTAAACAAGTACTATTTCATATTCAGCATTGATTTTAAAATGTTTTATTATTATGTGTTGCCTTGTTCCAGTGACTACATTTTACAGAACTCCTGACAGAAGTGTCTCTCAATTGAAATCTACCTTCCTGAGATAAGAGTTTGCATGGCCACAGTCTTTCTTCAGTGAATGCATTTGTTTACTCCAGTCCTGTGATGGAAGTAAAAGAAGAGACTTTCTTGCTGGAGCCACACCAAATAAATTATCTCACTCACTCATTTACTCAATAAATAATTGTTGATTACGGTTCTCAGTTTTGTCAGTCCTTACATCCTGAAGAGGGCAATGACACAGGAATATTCCAGAAGATATCTGCTATGCTATCCTTTGGAGCACCAGTCATTGTGGGGAGTCAGCCTGCTGATTCCTCTCACCCTACACGTTATGCCACTCCCAGGGGGCACCATGGGAGAGTTTACTCAAGGTGACAAATCTCCAAACCAATCTGTTTGTATAGTTCCTCCCAGTAATATATTATCATAGATAACTAAGAGCTTACCATACTCTGATTATAATTGAAACATCTTGAGCTTTAGCCTGAAACTGAGTACACACAACCTTTACGGATGAGTGAAGAAGCTGGACTTGGGTAGGTCCCAATTTCAGGGAGCATATTCAGCAAGAGAGTGTGGGAAGGAAGAGTAGATCATATCAGATAAAAGGAATGCTATCTAAACATGAAATCATGGCTAACAAGTTTTAAAAATAAATTAATATCATAAATCTGGAAGAATCACATCTACACAATATTTACAGTATATACAATGGTGATCTCACCTTACATATAGCAGTAAGTGAAACTTGGCAAAAATCTCAGAAAATTTCCATATATGATATTGTAATTCACATAGAAGAGTGTTAAAAGTAAATTTATCATGTTTTTAAGAGACTAAACCGAAAGCACCTCAATTTTCCTCCAAGCACTACCATTTCATTAATGTGGTAGGTAGACAATAAAACTTGTTTTCCAGTTCTCTAATAGCAGATCCTCGAAACTGTACATGCCTTTTGATTTAAACAAACCACACTTTCATTGTTTTTCTTGTCCTTTCTTCCATCCTCCTTCTATACCTGCCTTCCTTTTTCTTTTTAAATACCAAAAGTTAGACGGCTTTTTTTAAATCTACAATTAGGAATTCCCATGAAATTGCTCACAGTTTAAAATTTCAAGAGTTTAGATTATACTTAAATGGAAGATTTTTAATTTATTTCACAAAATGCATTCACCCTATATTTGATGATCCTAAAATTATATATATTTAGTACTGTTGTGAAGACAAAGGAAATACGATTCAAGATGGGTACAGTCTATTAGAGCTTGCCAAGGAAGTAAGTATACAGCCATGAAAGAGTGGAATTGATGATTATAATTAAAAAACAACACAGAATTTTAAAGAAAATCTGTATGGAATGGAGAATCAGGAAAGGAACTCAATATTTTTGAGGATCGATATTTAACTAGGAATTTTGCAATCATTATTTCTTTCATTGCACAAGGCTGAGATAGATACTATCTCAATTATCCAAATTAACAAAATAAAACAAAACTGAGACTAAAAGAGGATAAGCAAATTCCCCATGATAATATAGTCAGATTTGAAACTAAGTGCATTGTGTCAAGGATCTTTAAAAAGTACACACAACCTTTACGGATGAGTGAAGAAGCTGGACTTGGGTAGGTCCCAATTTCAGGGAGCATATTCAGCAAGAGAGTGTGGGAAGGAAGAGTAGATCATATCAGATAAAAGGAATGCTATCTAAACATGAAATCATGGCTAACAAGTTTTAAAAATAAATTAATATCATAAATCTGGAAGAATCACATCTACACAATATTTACAGTATATACAATGGTGATCTCACCTTACATATAGCAGTAAGTGAAACTTGGCAAAAATCTCAGAAAATTTCCATATATGATATTGTAATTCACATAGAAGAGTGTTAAAAGTAAATTTATCATGTTTTTAAGAGACTAAACCGAAAGCACCTCAATTTTCCTCCAAGCACTACCATTTCATTAATGTGGTAGGTAGACAATAAAACTTGTTTTCCAGTTCTCTAATAGCAGATCCTCGAAACTGTACATGCCTTTTGATTTAAACAAACCACACTTTCATTGTTTTTCTTGTCCTTTCTTCCATCCTCCTTCTATACCTGCCTTCCTTTTTCTTTTTAAATACCAAAAGTTAGACGGCTTTTTTTAAATCTACAATTAGGAATTCCCATGAAATTGCTCACAGTTTAAAATTTCAAGAGTTTAGATTATACTTAAATGGAAGATTTTTAATTTATTTCACAAAATGCATTCACCCTATATTTGATGATCCTAAAATTATATATATTTAGTACTGTTGTGAAGACAAAGGAAATACGATTCAAGATGGGTACAGTCTATTAGAGCTTGCCAAGGAAGTAAGTATACAGCCATGAAAGAGTGGAATTGATGATTATAATTAAAAAACAACACAGAATTTTAAAGAAAATCTGTATGGAATGGAGAATCAGGAAAGGAACTCAATATTTTTGAGGATCGATATTTAACTAGGAATTTTGCAATCATTATTTCTTTCATTGCACAAGGCTGAGATAGATACTATCTCAATTATCCAAATTAACAAAATAAAACAAAACTGAGACTAAAAGAGGATAAGCAAATTCCCCATGATAATATAGTCAGATTTGAAACTAAGTGCATTGTGTCAAGGATCTTATTTTGACCATGAAGAACTTAGAAAGTTGTTGTTGTTAATTTATTCTTGTTCAACTCTTTATGACCCCATGGACTGTAGCTTGCCAGGCTCCTCTGTCCATGTGATTTTCCCAGCAAGAATACTACAGTTGGTTGCCATATCTTTCTCCAGGGGATCTTCCCTACCCAAAAGTCAAAGCTGGGTCTCCTGCATTAGTAGGGAGATTCTTTACCACTAGAGAAGTCCTAAAAGTTACAGGTATAGAGAAGGGAAAAAAACAAATGAATACAAAGTTTAACGAGTGAGAAAGAGACCTGTGTAGTCTAGTCTAACTCAAAGGAAACAGACTTGGGGAAAGTGATAAATAAATGTTTCATTTGCTTGTATTTAATTTAAAGTCAATAAATTGGCAATAACATGATCAAAACTTTTTTTGAGATTGCCAGTCTGAAAGGATATGCTGAATAGATGCTAAGGCAAAATGTAGTTAGGAGGGAATGAGATAGTAAAGGGTGGCTGCTATTGGCATTATAGTAGGAAGACCAGGAGACATAATCAGTAATATTAACTGTAGGAAAATACTTAAATATTTGGTTATGGTTGAGGAAGGAGAAAAAAATACCTAAGACTTTTAACTGATTGGGACTCAGTAGAACTGACAGTAGATAAAAAATTAAAGATTCTCATAGGCTGATTTTGAGATATTGTTAGAATTGAAAAATTAGTTGCTATCACTAAGGGAAAATTCAAGATGGGTACAGTCTATTAGAGCTTGCCAAGGAAGTAAGTATACAGCCATGAAAGAGTGGAATTGATGATTATAATTAAAAAACAACACAGAATTTTAAAGAAAATCTGTATGGAATGGAGAATCAGGAAAGGAACTCAATATTTTTGAGGATCGATATTTAACTAGGAATTTTGCAATCATTATTTCTTTCATTGCACAAGGCTGAGATAGATACTATCTCAATTATCCAAATTAACAAAATAAAACAAAACTGAGACTAAAAGAGGATAAGCAAATTCCCCATGATAATATAGTCAGATTTGAAACTAAGTGCATTGTGTCAAGGATCTTATTTTGACCATGAAGAACTTAGAAAGTTGTTGTTGTTAATTTATTCTTGTTCAACTCTTTATGACCCCATGGACTGTAGCTTGCCAGGCTCCTCTGTCCATGTGATTTTCCCAGCAAGAATACTACAGTTGGTTGCCATATCTTTCTCCAGGGGATCTTCCCTACCCAAAAGTCAAAGCTGGGTCTCCTGCATTAGTAGGGAGATTCTTTACCACTAGAGAAGTCCTAAAAGTTACAGGTATAGAGAAGGGGAAAAAAAGCAAATGAATACAAAGTTTAACGAGTGAGAAAGAGACCTGTGTAGTCTAGTCTAACTCAAAGGAAACAGACTTGGGGAAAGTGATAAATAAATGTTTCATTTGCTTGTATTTAATTTAAAGTCAATAAATTGGCAATAACATGATCAAAACTTTTTTTGAGATTGCCAGTCTGAAAGGATATGCTGAATAGATGCTAAGGCAAAATGTAGTTAGGAGGGAATGAGATAGTAAAGGGTGGCTGCTATTGGCATTATAGTAGGAAGACCAGGAGACATAATCAGTAATATTAACTGTAGGAAAATACTTAAATATTTGGTTATGGTTGAGGAAGGAGAAAAAAATACCTAAGACTTTTAACTGATTGGGACTCAGTAGAACTGACAGTAGATAAAAAATTAAAGATTCTCATAGGCTGATTTTGAGATATTGTTAGAATTGAAAAATTAGTTGCTATCACTAAGGGAAAATTCATAGAGCAGTAACCATAAGCCTTGAGTGTTCCTTATAATGACTTTAGGAAGAGCTCTGATGATTATATTGATAAAAGCAAATAATTAGAAAAAGCAAATATTAAAACAATAATCAACTTAATCAAATGTTCACAAGAGAAGGTCAGTCTGGACTTTAAAAGGCTGATTTATATTCTCATAGAAAATTACAGACAATTGAAACCCAAATATAAACACTCACCGGTGCAGGTCTACATCTGGGTCAAGTAGTAATCAAATTGGTGTTATATATAATACTATATTGTCTCAAGTCTGGACCTATGCTGAAAAATATGATTACAAATGAGAATGAAAAGGATAAAATCTCATATGCAAAGTTGTTCAATGGATTTTAAAAGCAATGTGGGAAACAAACAGCTTCTTCCAAGTGAACAATAATCCAAATGTAGGCTAACATTTCTTAAAAGAATAATTGAAAATCAGGTATCCTGCTAGTTGAGCAGTATGAAGTTCCTGCTATTTAACCATATTTCACTTAAAGAATCTGTAATTTCATTTGGGGCTCAAATTAACACTTGAACATGCCTGTAATCAGGAGGTTAATCATTTACAATAGAATGCATCTACTCAATTGAGTACTAGTTCTTGTGCAGAAAGTAACTTGAGAAAAGAAAGCACTTTAGTTCTTTAGGATTGAAAATCATTCTGTTTTCCTTATTTCTTTATATATGATGGTAAGGACTTCCATGGACAAATAATTAATAGTTTGATGTGCATTATATTTAAGACACATAACTAAGCTCGAGGTTGTACTTGTACACAGAAATATATATTACAAGAGATGGGCAGAGGGTGGGGGTGGAGGGTACAGTACTTTTCTTTCAGGAATTTAATGAGTTGAAGGGCGTAGGCCAAGCTACAGTAAACATTCAATGATATAGAGATACAACGTAACTTGCCAGTAGGAGGAAAAGGCACAATAATTGTTTTCTTTCTAGGATGAAAACGTCTTAAAAAGATTCTCTTTTCAGTCCTCACATGTAGAAAATAGAGCATATATTACTTGATTCCAGGATTCTCTTCCTAGTCAGCGTGTTGACCACCTATGTGTTCATGAAGGTTTAGAGATAGAAATTCTAGGTTAATGATGCTGGTGTTGTGATATCTAAATTCTATTAACTTTCATGAATGTTAGTCACTCAGTCACATCTGACTCTGTGCAACCCCTAGCTACATTTAATTATTTTTCTTAAAAAAAAAAGCTGTTTTTGTTTTTATAAGTGGTCTGCTCTTGTGTTGTAACACAACCATGCTGAGGTGATTTTGCTGAAGTGTAATAGAAACTCATAAAACTTTGGCAGTCTTTATGCTGAAAAATATGATTACAAATGAGAATGAAAAGGATAAAATCTCATATGCAAAGTTGTTCAATGGATTTTAAAAGCAATGTGGGAAACAAACAGCTTCTTCCAAGTGAACAATAATCCAAATGTAGGCTAACATTTCTTAAAAGAATAATTGAAAATCAGGTATCCTGCTAGTTGAGCAGTATGAAGTTCCTGCTATTTAACCATATTTCACTTAAAGAATCTGTAATTTCATTTGGGGCTCAAATTAACACTTGAACATGCCTGTAATCAGGAGGTTAATCATTTACAATAGAATGCATCTACTCAATTGAGTACTAGTTCTTGTGCAGAAAGTAACTTGAGAAAAGAAAGCACTTTAGTTCTTTAGGATTGAAAATCATTCTGTTTTCCTTATTTCTTTATATATGATGGTAAGGACTTCCATGGACAAATAATTAATAGTTTGATGTGCATTATATTTAAGACACATAACTAAGCTCGAGGTTGTACTTGTACACAGAAATATATATTACAAGAGATGGGCAGAGGGTGGGGGTGGAGGGTACAGTACTTTTCTTTCAGGAATTTAATGAGTTGAAGGGCGTAGGCCAAGCTACAGTAAACATTCAATGATATAGAGATACAACGTAACTTGCCAGTAGGAGGAAAAGGCACAATAATTGTTTTCTTTCTAGGATGAAAACGTCTTAAAAAGATTCTCTTTTCAGTCCTCACATGTAGAAAATAGAGCATATATTACTTGATTCCAGGATTCTCTTCCTAGTCAGCGTGTTGACCACCTATGTTTTTCATGAAGGTTTAGAGATAGAAATTCTAGGTTAATGATGCTGGTGTTGTGATATCTAAATTCTATTAACTTTCATGAATGTTAGTCACTCAGTCACATCTGACTCTGTGCAACCCCTAGCTACATTTAATTATTTTTCTTAAAAAAAAAAGCTGTTTTTGTTTTTATAAGTGGTCTGCTCTTGTGTTGTAACACAACCATGCTGAGGTGATTTTGCTGAAGTGTAATAGAAACTCATAAAACTTTGGCAGTCTTTATGTCATTTTTGTTTGTCTTAGTTATTGTTGTTTTGTTTTGTCTTGTTTGAATACAAGTTCTTAATTGCATAATGGGAAATAAGACATGTTAATATATCACTGTGAGGAAAAAAACCAGTAAATCAAAAGAAAAGAGTAGTGACTCACAAAGAAAAATATTGGTCATAAAATTAGGTGAGAGATTATGTAGACAAAGGAAAATCTCAGAGGTGTGCCAAAAACAAAAAAAAAAAAGGTAAAGAATCTCACAAAAGCCTCTGCTAGAGACAAGAAATGGAAAGTTCCATAGATAAGCAACTTTACTTAGAAATAACAGAATAGAATATGCAAGAAACAAATTAAGCACAATATATAAATCAAAGCACATTTAATGTTTACATATAATGCATGTAATTTCTTTAACATCTGCTTTAGGTTTATTTTAGTTGTTGTTTTGCTTTGTTTGTTTGTTTTTGATCATACCATGAAGCATGTGGGATCCTTGTTCTCCAACCAGAATTGAACCTGTATCCCCTGCATTACAAGTGTGGAGTCGTAATCATTAGACCAGGGAAAAAAGTGAAAGTAAAGTCATTCAGTTGTGTCTGACTCTTTGCAACCTACGGAGGAACCATGGAATTCTCCAGGCAAGAATACTGGAGTGGGTAGCCTCTTCCTTCTCCAGGGAAAGAGCAACTTTACTTTCACTTTTATCTCTGGTGGTCTAGTGGGTAAGACTCCACATGTACAATGCAAGGGGCACAGGTTAAATCCCAACATTTCCTTTATACTAAAAATGAAAATTTCAAGAATTTTTGATTTTTGAAATGTAAAAGAATTTTGTCTTTTAAATTTCACATCCTCTTTATCTGATTTTTTTTTAAAAATTTTTTATTAACTTTCATGAATGTTAGTCACTCAGTCACATCTGACTCTGTGCAACCCTAGCTACATTTAATTATTTTTCTTAAAAAAAAAAGCTGTTTTTGTTTTTATAAGTGGTCTGCTCTTGTGTTGTAACACAACCATGCTGAGGTGATTTTGCTGAAGTGTAATAGAAACTCATAAAACTTTGGCAGTCTTTATGTCATTTTTGTTTGTCTTAGTTATTGTTGTTTTGTTTTGTCTTGTTTGAATACAAGTTCTTAATTGCATAATGGGAAATAAGACATGTTAATATATCACTGTGAGGAAAAAAACCAGTAAATCAAAAGAAAAGAGTAGTGACTCACAAAGAAAAATATTGGTCATAAAATTAGGTGAGAGATTATGTAGACAAAGGAAAATCTCAGAGGTGTGCCAAAAACAAAAAAAAAAAAGGTAAAGAATCTCACAAAAGCCTCTGCTAGAGACAAGAAATGGAAAGTTCCATAGATAAGCAACTTTACTTAGAAATAACAGAATAGAATATGCAAGAAACAAATTAAGCACAATATATAAATCAAAGCACATTTAATGTTTACATATAATGCATGTAATTTCTTTAACATCTGCTTTAGGTTTATTTTAGTTGTTGTTTTGCTTTGTTTGTTTGTTTTTGATCATACCATGAAGCATGTGGGATCCTTGTTCTCCAACCAGAATTGAACCTGTATCCCCTGCATTACAAGTGTGGAGTCGTAATCATTAGACCAGGGAAAAAAGTGAAAGTAAAGTCATTCAGTTGTGTCTGACTCTTTGCAACCTACGGAGGAACCATGGAATTCTCCAGGCAAGAATACTGGAGTGGGTAGCCTCTTCCTTCTCCAGGGAAAGAGCAACTTTACTTTCACTTTTATCTCTGGTGGTCTAGTGGGTAAGACTCCACATGTACAATGCAAGGGGCACAGGTTAAATCCCTAACATTTCCTTTATACTAAAAAATGAAAAATTTCAAGAATTTTTGATTTTTTGAAATGTAAAAAGAATTTTGTCTTTTTAAATTTCACATCCTCTTTATCTGATGTATAATTTTTTTTGTAATTTTGACACAAAAATATTACAAATATTTCTGAAATATTTCATTTCTACTAAGTACACTGTGAGAAGCCTATCTCAGGGAAAATTTTGTAAGACAGCTTCATCTCAAATTTCACTGTTCATTTCTAATAAATAAAAAAACTTTAAAAGGTTTTGATGGATGATGCTCCACATATACTTAGGGCAAATGTCAAAAGCTTAAGACTCAGTTATGTACTCTGGAGTGTCATATTGACAGACTTATTCTGTTCTTTACTATTGATTTACTCTCTGTTGGACAAGCACAAGTAAAGAGAAAGTAAAAGAAAGAAATCTATTTTTTATAGTGATTATAACTTTAATTCCTTGGAAATTTACTGTTAAAAGCAGAAACAATTAAATATAAATTTAAAAAGCAAAGACACTAATAAAGATTACTAAGTCATTTTGTCTAATTTCACTCACTGAAATACATTTGGTTGGATGCTCCAAGCAAATGCCCTAAAGGTTTTTTTTTTTTTTTTTTTGCCTCATGTCTGTTTAAGGTTGAGAAGGCTGTCATATACCAACGATGCATTCCTGGTCAAGTTTAAGCACTTTTGAATCTTTGTTATTCATCTGCAAAATGGTAACACTGTGTTATAAGAGTACTGTGGTCAAATATTACACTTTTATTATGAGAAAACATTTTAAAATTGATTTATAAAAGTTCATTATTTCAAAATCCATGATTGTGTATAAGTTTAAAATTGCTTTATTTTCAAAGCTTTGCTAAATTTTAATGTCAACGTATTTATTCAAGAATTATGCATTATTTATTGTGTTAATATTTGCAGAATCAGATACCAAGCATCACCCTTCTCCTCTTCTCCCTTAAATTTTCAGCCTTATTTGGGGAATGAAATAGACAAAGATAAACCAATAGAAAATGAGGGTACTCAGATAGCATGTGGTGCAGGTTGGGTATTTTTATAGTTAGGATTCTGTGGTTGTGAGTGACAAACTTAGTTAAAATTGCTATCTTGTAAAGATAACGATTCTCTCATAATTAAAGGAAGTCCTATTGCAAACCTGGTATCTCTAGAAGCTTCAGGGCTTAGAAGTGGAATCTAACTCTGCCAATACTACTTTTCTATGCATCTTTCTTCTCCACTTAACATTATTTTTTACCCTAAATAGAGGCTTTTTCATGTAATGGGGAACATGGTCATTAGCTGACCCATGCTTCCTGTTCCAAGTGTCCAAAACAATAGAATTTTCTTATTAGTACCATAAGAAAAATACTGGAAAGAGACTCTGTTTGGACAGGATAAATCAGTTCTTGACTAGTAACCATTGCCAGTCAAGTGAAGACATTGTGACTAGCCAGGCTGGGGCAGTCTGTCCTCCTACTTCTGTTGAGAGGTAAGGAAAGGGAAAGAAGTCTTAGCAGGAAACAATAATAGCAAAACAATTTCCCCAGTGGCTAACCTAGAACATGGAAATTCAGAGCAGAAAACATCTGATACTCATCTTAAGGAGTAA
The DNA here is from genome assembly GCA_022376925.1 of Tragulus kanchil. Lineage (NCBI taxonomy): Eukaryota > Metazoa > Chordata > Mammalia > Artiodactyla > Tragulidae > Tragulus > Tragulus kanchil. Next base: position 233,392,113 of record JAIOJX010000004.1, on the reverse strand, counting down.
AGAGGAGGAGAAAGGGATTAGGTCTCGTTATGTAGGGTCTTTATATATAATACTAAGGTTTTTACACTTGGACTTCGATGGGAAGATTATTGAGAAAGGAAGAGACAATCCAGGCAAAACTGGTAAAAGTGTGAAGTGAGGTAGAGATATGGAAGGAAAGGAGCTATAGAGGAGACAAAGGGGGTTTTGGTGTGTAATTGGCTTTTTGCAAAGAAGTGGGGGCAAGGGAAAGTAAAGTCTAGTCTTTTGATGAGACATCAAATTATCATTCACATTGACAAAATGGTACTCTTAACACTGAAGAGAGAATATCAGAGGAGTGCAAACAAAACTGATTTAGGGGGCTTCCCTGGTGGTCCAGTGGGTAAAGTGTCTGCCTTGCAATGCAAGGGGCACCGGTTCGATCCCTGGCCCGGGAAGATCCTGCGTGCCGTGGAGAGGCTGAGTCCAATGCGCCGGTGCTCTGAAATGAGAGAGGCCACTGCAATGGGAGGCCCACACAGGTCAAAGAATAAGGATGGATGAAAATAAAGAAAGAAAGAATAAAAGAGGTCAAAATTTTTAAAAAAAACTGATTTAGGAAAACACACACCTTTGATGACTTTAGAATATGAAATTTGCTTGGGCATCTGGATTATAAATCTTGCCTGTGGTTTCAACTTGGACAGAATGGTCTGTTCTAGTGCTGAAATCTTCCATTTTTCTATAGCTCAGCCATTTCATTTTTTAAACTGAATTTACCTTTGATTGGTTTGATGTAGCAAAATGTCCAGTGGAAGTATTACAATCTGAGTCTTACTGGAAATCTGACTAGTTGATATCAGTATGGGATCAACTGTTGTGATTACTTGTGTTACCTAAGAAAGATTAAGTAATCATTTTTAAATTGAGTTATTTTATCTGTAAAATGATAGTATTTTCTTGGAGACAGACTAAGGACTAATACTTTAACCACATTGCAGGTGGACCTGTAGTAGTCTACTCTACAAATAGCCTGGAAAAAGGAAAAAAAGAGCAAGAATTTAAAAGTCTGACCTTTTATTGTTGTCTCTGTCCATGATCCTAAAGGCTGAATTTTGATGGAAATAATCACCAGGTCCACTTCCCTGGGATCCTTAAGTTGCTCACTAGTCAACCAAATTCTGTATCTCTGTATATATACTTGTGATCAATTGTATTTGACTCTTTTGCCATGCTATAGACTGTAGCCTGCCAGGCTCATCTGTCCATGAGATTTCCAAGCCAAGAATACTGGAGTGGTTCCATTCCCTTCTCCAGGGGATCTTGCTGACCCAGGGATGAAACCCATGTCTCTGCATTGGCAGACAGGTTCTTTACTGCTAGTGACACTTGGGAAGCCCCTTAAAATGTTTATTGACAATGAAATATTGACAAGGTAAAACATTTGTGCTTCTGAGATTAGTGAAATAATGCGGGAGAAATGAAGCAACTGATATATTTTAATTTTTGTTATTGTCAAAACAAAGAGATTCTCTGTTGTGGTGACTGTATTTATTATTTATACACTCTGTTTTCAAAACCAGTCTGATCTCAAGATAAAGTGGGTCCAATGAACACAAGTGTGCATAGACAGACAGGTTCCTCTTGATATCTTTGCTTTTCCTTCCATGTTGTTTTGTGGTGAAAACTGGGAACCTTTAAATGCTGGATAAATTTCTTTTGTCACCGTGTTAATATGTTAAATACAAAACAGATTGGACATACTTCAATTATATTGTTCAATAAAGCAATCATTTTTTAAAAATTAGACTGATAAATTGAATTATTAACTATGTATGCCCTGATAACGATTACAGAGTGAGGTGCATTGTAAATCAGGTGAACACATTATGTTAATACAATGGACAGGGCTGCACTGACATGTTAGTAGAAAATGAATTTCCATAATGAATGTTATGAAATTCTCATACATTTTCAGGACCCCTATTATATGGTTTCAGTGAACAGAATTTTTGATCTTATTTTCCAAGTAATATATTTAAGATAACGCAGATTTCAAATATTAGCTTACATCAAGGTATATTAATTCATCCTTTTAACTACTATATTAATTATATATAATATTATATTCATGTATTATGCAAGCCCTAGATACTTCTTATTGTCTAATTATAGCCAATATTAGAATGCAGATCAAAGATGCCAGGGGAATATTTTTAAAACATTTAAGGACTATGAGTGAAAGAGGTTTTTTTTTTTTTAATTTTATTTATTTGGGTTTTTACTGTTGCCACAGGCTCATCTCTGGTTGCAGGGAGTGGGGGCTACTCTTTGGTTGAGGCAAGCAGGTTTCTTGTTCCAGTGACTTTTCTCGTGGAACTCAGGTTCTAGAGCACATGGGCTTCAGTAGGTGTGGCAGATGGGCTTAGCTGTTCCACAGCATGTGGGATCTTTCTGGGTTAGGGATCGAACCCGTCTCTCCTACATTGGCTGGCAAACTCTTCACCACTGAGCTACCAGGGAAGCCCGAAAGTGGGTTTTTTTATGTTTGCTTTGGTTTGGTTAAATTTGGGCTTTTGATCAGGTAAGTACAAATTATTTATTTATTTATGCTGTGCCACAGAGCATGTGGGATCTTAGTTCCCAGACCATGAATTTAACCCTCTTCCTCTGCACTGTCAATGTGCAGTTTTAACCACTGGACCACCAGGGAAGTCTCCAAGTAGCTTATTTTAAAAAAGGAATTTAAAAGCTGGATTTGTAAATAAGTAATGAGATGTATTAATAGAGTTCTATCTATAGCAGTCAAGAATGACAATGTTACTTAAACATAAATGAAGGGAGATGAGATTATACTCCTTAAATGAGGAGAGAATTGTCAGAGAGCTTGAAAGACTGAAGTTTTCCAGGCAAGGAGAGATATGTTAAATACAAAACAGATTGGACATACTTCAATTATATGTTCAATAAAGCAATCATTTTTAAAAATTAGACGGATAAATTGAATTATTAACTATGTATGCCCTGATAACGATTACAGAGTGAGGTGCATTGTAAATCAGGTGAACACATTATGTTAATACAATGGACAGGGCTGCACTGACATGTTAGTAGAAAATGAATTTCCATAATGAATGTTATGAAATTCTCATACATTTTCAGGACCCCTATTATATGGTTTCAGTGAACAGAATTTTTGATCTTATTTTCCAAGTAATATATTTAAGATAACGCAGATTTCAAATATTAGCTTACATCAAGGTATATTAATTCATCCTTTTAACTACTATATTAATTATATATAATATTATATTCATGTATTATGCAAGCCCTAGATACTTCTTATTGTCTAATTATAGCCAATATTAGAATGCAGATCAAAGATGCCAGGGGAATATTTTTAAAACATTTAAGGACTATGAGTGAAAGAGGTTTTTTTTTTTTTAATTTTATTTATTTGGGTTTTTACTGTTGCCACAGGCTCATCTCTGGTTGCAGGGAGTGGGGGCTACTCTTTGGTTGAGGCAAGCAGGTTTCTTGTTCCAGTGACTTTTCTCGTGGAACTCAGGTTCTAGAGCACATGGGCTTCAGTAGGTGTGGCAGATGGGCTTAGCTGTTCCACAGCATGTGGGATCTTTCTGGGTTAGGGATCGAACCCGTCTCTCCTACATTGGCTGGCAAACTCTTCACCACTGAGCTACCAGGGAAGCCCGAAAGTGGGTTTTTTTATGTTTGCTTTGGTTTGGTTAAATTTGGGCTTTTGATCAGGTAAGTACAAATTATTTATTTATTTATGCTGTGCCACAGAGCATGTGGGATCTTAGTTCCCAGACCATGAATTTAACCCTCTTCCTCTGCACTGTCAATGTGCAGTTTTAACCACTGGACCACCAGGGAAGTCTCCAAGTAGCTTATTTTAAAAAAGGAATTTAAAAAGCTGGATTTGTAAATAAGTAATGAGATGTATTAATAGAGTTCTATTTATAGCAGTCAAGAATGACAATGTTACTTAAACATAAATGAAGGGAGATGAGATTATACTCCATAAATGAGGAGAGAATTGACAGAGAGCTTGAAAGACTGACAGTTTTCACCTAGGCAGGTCTCCCATAGTTGTTTCTTCCCACCCTAGTGACCCATGACCTTAATCCCTAACTCTTCCTCCTCATACTTCTTGAGAAATTCAAATTGACCAACAAATAAACTACAAGTCTTCAAAACAATTTCTCCCTTCCCCTATAACTGATGTTGAAACCATTTCCAATATTAGTTCAATTGTGTACATTCCCTCTTGCTAAAACTCAGTTAAACTTTTCTTTCCATTTCATGAGAATGCTCATTGTGAATATTCTTGTTCCCAGCATTTTTTAATAAAGACTTAGGCTAATGGTTCTCCACTTCTCCACATAATGAACTGAAAATTGAGCAATGTGCTCACCTAACAGAGTTGTTGTAAGAAACAAGGTGAGTTTCTAATTCTATTGACGCAAATTAGCAATTTCATCAAGAACTAGGAAGTTTTACAATGCAAATAGAGTCCTACTTTGTCATACACCAAAAAGTAGTTTATACATGTTCACTTAAAAGCAAAGCACACTTTGATTCTTACTGGTTTTGCCCTCAACAGGCTAATGATAGTACAGAAAAATAAATACATAAATAAATAAGATGACAAAATGCATCAATAGTTGGACATGCATTGTTTTCAATTTCATTCTAAATTTAAAAACAAAAACCAAAAGAAACATGAATTGAGGTCTGAAACTCTGAAATAGAATCCTTATCTCAGGTACTTGAAAAATATCTCTAAACTCAGTTTTCTCATTTGGAATAATTATAATCGTAATGAATTGAAAACCAAGTCCACTGCACCCTGTAAATTTGGCTTTTCAGCAACAAATGCCAAAAATGTACTCAAAGTGTTTGAGGCAATTATTATATTTGTGAAGGAACATTTTGTAAGCTGGACCACCAGGAAGTCTCCAAGTAGCTTATTTTAAAAAGGAATTTAAAAAGCTGGATTTGTAAATAAGTAATGAGATGTATTAATAGAGTTCTATTTATAGCAGTCAAGAATGACAATGTTACTTAAACATAAATGAAGGGAGATGAGATTATACTCCATAAATGAGGAGAGAATTGACAGAGAGCTTGAAAGACTGACAGTTTTCACCTAGGCAGGTCTCCCATAGTTGTTTCTTCCCACCCTAGTGACCCATGACCTTAATCCCTAACTCTTCCTCCTCATACTTCTTGAGAAATTCAAATTGACCAACAAATAAACTACAAGTCTTCAAAACAATTTCTCCCTTCCCCTATAACTGATGTTGAAACCATTTCCAATATTAGTTCAATTGTGTACATTCCCTCTTGCTAAAACTCAGTTAAACTTTTCTTTCCATTTCATGAGAATGCTCATTGTGAATATTCTTGTTCCCAGCATTTTTTAATAAAGACTTAGGCTAATGGTTCTCCACTTCTCCACATAATGAACTGAAAATTGAGCAATGTGCTCACCTAACAGAGTTGTTGTAAGAAACAAGGTGAGTTTCTAATTCTATTGACGCAAATTAGCAATTTCATCAAGAACTAGGAAGTTTTACAATGCAAATAGAGTCCTACTTTGTCATACACCAAAAAGTAGTTTATACATGTTCACTTAAAAGCAAAGCACACTTTGATTCTTACTGGTTTTGCCCTCAACAGGCTAATGATAGTACAGAAAAATAAATACATAAATAAATAAGATGACAAAATGCATCAATAGTTGGACATGCATTGTTTTCAATTTCATTCTAAATTTAAAAACAAAAACCAAAAGAAACATGAATTGAGGTCTGAAACTCTGAAATAGAATCCTTATCTCAGGTACTTGAAAAATATCTCTAAACTCAGTTTTCTCATTTGGAATAATTATAATCGTAATGAATTGAAAACCAAGTCCACTGCACCCTGTAAATTTGGCTTTTCAGCAACAAATGCCAAAAATGTACTCAAAGTGTTTGAGGCAATTATTATATTTGTGAAGGAACATTTTGTAAGCTGAAAATTATTATATGTATTCATCAGCTATTCCTGTGTGAACTGGAATAAAAAAACATTAAAAATTCTGCTTACTTTTGTGGGGAAGCTAGAAATAAATTAGATATAATATATATATATTATATATACTAAGTTATATAATATATATGTCTTTGGTGTCTTTGGTTTTGGTATCTGGGTGATGGGGGCTTCACTGAATGTCCTGGCAAGTGTTCCCTCCTCTTCAATTTTTTGGAAGAGTTTGAGAAGGACTGATATGAGTTCTTCTTTGTAAGCCTGGGAAAATTCACCTATGAAGCCATCTGGGCCTGAACTTCTGTTTGTAGGGAGCCTGAAAATTAAGATTCTATTTCACTTCTAATGATTGATCCATTCAAATTATCTATTTATTCTTGATTTAAGTGTTCCTGGGCTGTATATTTTTAGAAACTTGTCCATTTCTTCTAGCATGTTGAATTTGTTGGCATATAATTGTTCATAGTATTTCTTCCATTTTATTTTTCCTTCCTCTGCTGTATCAGTTGTTATGGCTCTTTTTTCATTTCTATTTTGTTCTGTTCTCTCTCTTTACTGCTTCGTGAACCTGGCCAAAGGTTTGTTACTTTTGTTTATCCTCTCAAAGAGCCAGCAATTAGTTTTAGCGGCTTTTTATTTTGGTTTGTTTTTTATCTCTATGTCATTTATTTATTCTCTGATCTTTATTTTCCTTCCTTCCACTGAGTTTAGGTTTTGTTTTTCCTACTTTTCTAATTCTTTTAAGTGTTAGGTTAGGTTGTTTATTTGAGATTTTTCTTTTTTTGAGGAACACCTAAAACAGTCCTATTTTAAGTTGGCTAAAACACAGTTAAAAATAATTGAAATAATTGCAAGAGGGGTTGCTGTCCTCTAGCCAAGGTTATAAGTAGAGGTAGGGCAGAGTAGAAGTAGGACAGATTGAGTTGCCCTGCCTTTCGTCTTTCTTTTCAGCCTGAAATCATTTAGTATCAACATATGCATGTAGAATAATTTTACATATTTTTCTTTTGGTTCATTTAATTCTCTATAATCTAATAGCTGTTTATTTTATTTTAATCATCTCCTTTGTAGAACTTACACTTCTTAGTGCAAAATGGTGTCAGTTTCCATTTGTCTCTAAACCTTTTCGATAGCATACAATAAAATGTAATATATATATATTATATATACTAAGTTATATAATATATATGTCTTTGGTGTCTTTGGTTTTGGTATCTGGGTGATGGGGGCTTCACTGAATGTCCTGGCAAGTGTTCCCTCCTCTTCAATTTTTTGGAAGAGTTTGAGAAGGACTGATATGAGTTCTTCTTTGTAAGCCTGGGAAAATTCACCTATGAAGCCATCTGGGCCTGAACTTCTGTTTGTAGGGAGCCTGAAAATTAAGATTCTATTTCACTTCTAATGATTGATCCATTCAAATTATCTATTTATTCTTGATTTAAGTGTTCCTGGGCTGTATATTTTTAGAAACTTGTCCATTTCTTCTAGCATGTTGAATTTGTTGGCATATAATTGTTCATAGTATTTCTTCCATTTTATTTTTCCTTCCTCTGCTGTATCAGTTGTTATGGCTCTTTTTTCATTTCTATTTTGTTCTGTTCTCTCTCTTTACTGCTTCGTGAACCTGGCCAAAGGTTTGTTACTTTTGTTTATCCTCTCAAAGAGCCAGCAATTAGTTTTAGCGGCTTTTTATTTTGGTTTGTTTTTTATCTCTATGTCATTTATTTATTCTCTGATCTTTATTTTCCTTCCTTCCACTGAGTTTAGGTTTTGTTTTTCCTACTTTTCTAATTCTTTTAAGTGTTAGGTTAGGTTGTTTATTTGAGATTTTTCTTTTTTTGAGGAACACCTAAAACAGTCCTATTTTAAGTTGGCTAAAACACAGTTAAAAATAATTGAAATAATTGCAAGAGGGGTTGCTGTCCTCTAGCCAAGGTTATAAGTAGAGGTAGGGCAGAGTAGAAGTAGGACAGATTGAGTTGCCCTGCCTTTCGTCTTTCTTTTCAGCCTGAAATCATTTAGTATCAACATATGCATGTAGAATAATTTTACATATTTTTCTTTTGGTTCATTTAATTCTCTATAATCTAATAGCTGTTTATTTTATTTTAATCATCTCCTTTGTAGAACTTACACTTCTTAGTGCAAAATGGTGTCTGATTGTCGTTTCCATTTGTCTCTAAACCTTTTCGATAGCATACAATAAAATGTAATTTTAGGGGCTTCCCTGGTGGTCCAGTGGGTAAGAACACCGCCTTGCAGTGCAAGGGGCGCCTGTTCGATCCCTGGCTTGGGAAGATCCCGCATGCCTTGGAGTGGGGCTGGACCAATGTGATCAATTACAGAGCCGGCACTCTGGAGTGCCTGCACCGGGAGTCGGTGCTCTGCAGCGAGAGGGGCCGCTGTGATGGGAGGCCCACACAGGCCAAAAGAACAAAGAAAATCAATGAAAGACCAATAAAAGTGGCCAAAAACAAAATGTAATTTTAATCTTCTTGCCTAATACGATACTTTCAATAGGTATGAAATAGTTCCAAAACACAATGGGCCAATTATATTATTAAAAATAAAAGAATTTTACAAAGAAAGAAACCAATGTTCTAAAGGAAAAATTTAAAAGACTATGAAAAATACAGTCATAAGTTATGATGCTAATAAAGGACTAATTGTAGCATCACGTGGCAGGAGAAAACGTCTCAGGCTTCTGATATAATCTCTGGAATTATCATATTAAGAGCCTAGGTAATTTATTAGAGACTTCTGAATAAAATGCTCCTTACGGAAACTAAAAAAAAAAAATAAGCATAGAACACCAAGGTGAACTCTAATACATTTAGTTTTCAAAATCTCTTCACAATGTTTTTGTACTGAAAGATATTCTCTTTAATTTTCCTGATACTATTTAAGGGGAAAAGAGCACCTGAGAGGGCTGATGAAGGAAGTAAAAAAAGAGAGAAGAAAAGAAAAGAAACTCAATCAAAAATTTAGAACCAAAACCCATAATTAGAGGATAGAAAGTGGGCTTAACCTTTTTTCTGGTGAGAGGAGATTTGGCAGATGTAAATACAAACAACTTAACAATACCCTGAAGAAGACTCTTGAGAGTCCCTTGAACTGCAAGGAGATCAAACCAGTAAATCATAAAGGAAATCAGCCCTGAATACTCATTGGACAGACTGATGCTAAAACTGAAAATCCAATAGTTTGGCCACCTGATGTGAAGAGGCGACTCACTAGAAAAGAGCCTCATACTGGGAAAAATAGAAGGCAGAAGGAGAAGGGCTGACAGAGGATGATATGGTAGTATGGCATCACTGAGTCAATGGACATGAGTTTGAGCAGGCTCCAGGAGATAATGAAGGACAGGAAAGCCTAGTGTGCCACAGTCCTTGGGGTCACAAAGAGTCTAACACTACAGAGCAATGGAACTCAACTGAACTATACCCTGGAAGTCAGAAAGGACAGGAAACTCCAACCCAAGTCCTCCCGGGGCTGGCCGTCAGTCATCTGCTTATACCCCAGTTCCTCCTCTATTGAGCTGAGGTTGTCTTTTTTTTTTTTTTTTTCTTTCAGATTTTATGTTTAGAAAGTAATGATGAAGAAATGGGGAAAATCCTATTCTACTATCAGAATGAAACAACTGTATGATAAGCAGTTCTATTGCTACTAATAACCTTTCCTTTGGCATACTTTAGTGCAGAGGTTCCTGTTAGGAATCAGATCACTTAGCAGGAGGTGAGTGGTGGGCCAGCAGCATTCATTGCTGGCTCGCAATACTGCCTGAACCATCTCTAAACCAGTCCCTGGTACCAAAATGGTTAGGGGCCACTGCTCTAGTGAATTATTTAGGCAGGGTGGCAAGATGTAACCTGTTACTCATCAAAATCTTGACTGCCTTGGTCTGTTCTTAAGCCCTAGTGTGGAAGACAGCAAGCACTCTACACTGAAACAGTGCCAAAAAAAACGAGGCCTCTTTGTTGTATAACAGAGAGAGGAGAGAGAGAGAGAGAGAGAGAGAGAGAGATGGAGAGATTGGAGAGGGACCCAGAGAAATGAGCACTTTCTCATGATCTTTAGTAATAACTCCTGAAAGAAAGACAGACTACAAACCTTCAGTGGTTTGTTAGAGTCGCTGTCTTTATCCTCATTTCTCCTGATTCCTTGTGGAGGGACTTTCAGGAGCTGTGCCTGAGACCTCACACCTGATCTCTGGGTCAGCCTGCCTGGCTGTCTCTTTTCTTTTTGTAGTGGCCTGTGTTTGAGTGAATAAACCTCATTTCCTATTTCCATAGGCTTTCGCTGTAATGATTTTGTCCTTGCTTTAAAGAGTGCCCACCTACACACAAGAGGAAATGCAGAGAATATACAGTGGTTTAACAGATATGCCTGCTGGGTTGTTACTTTTCATTTGCACTAGAGTTTCTCATTAACAGATTCCAGTGTGTGAATCTCAGTTTCTCTGATAATTATTTTAATAGCTATTCCTTATTATCTAAGCTTTTTAACTTTTAAAATTTTCCCATGTTAGAACTATACCCTGGAAGTCAGAAAGGACAGGAAACTCCAACCCAAGTCCTCCCGGGCTGGCCGTCAGTCATCTGCTTATACCCCAGTTCCTCCTCTATTGAGCTGAGGTTGTCTTTTTTTTTTTTTTCTTTCAGATTTTATGTTTAGAAAGTAATGATGAAGAAATGGGGAAAATCCTATTCTACTATCAGAATGAAACAACTGTATGATAAGCAGTTCTATTGCTACTAATAACCTTTCCTTTGGCATACTTTAGTGCAGAGGTTCCTGTTAGGAATCAGATCACTTAGCAGGAGGTGAGTGGTGGGCCAGCAGCATTCATTGCTGGCTCGCAATACTGCCTGAACCATCTCTAAACCAGTCCCTGGTACCAAAATGGTTAGGGGCCACTGCTCTAGTGAATTATTTAGGCAGGGTGGCAAGATGTAACCTGTTACTCATCAAAATCTTGACTGCCTTGGTCTGTTCTTAAGCCCTAGTGTGGAAGACAGCAAGCACTCTACACTGAAACAGTGCCAAAAAAAACGAGGCCTCTTTGTTGTATAACAGAGAGAGGAGAGAGAGAGAGAGAGAGAGAGAGATGGAGAGATTGGAGAGGGACCCAGAGAAATGAGCACTTTCTCATGATCTTTAGTAATAACTCCTGAAAGAAAGACAGACTACAAACCTTCAGTGGTTTGTTAGAGTCGCTGTCTTTATCCTCATTTCTCCTGATTCCTTGTGGAGGGACTTTCAGGAGCTGTGCCTGAGACCTCACACCTGATCTCTGGGTCAGCCTGCCTGGCTGTCTCTTTTCTTTTTGTAGTGGCCTGTGTTTGAGTGAATAAACCTCATTTCCTATTTCCATAGGCTTTCGCTGTAATGATTTTGTCCTTGCTTTAAAGAGTGCCCACCTACACACAAGAGGAAATGCAGAGAATATACAGTGGTTTAACAGATATGCCTGCTGGGTTGTTACTTTTCATTTGCACTAGAGTTTCTCATTAACAGATTCCAGTGTGTGAATCTCAGTTTCTCTGATAATTATTTTAATAGCTATTCCTTATTATCTAAGCTTTTTAACTTTTTAAAATTGAGTTTAGTGTCTCCTACCTGAGTACGCTCATTAGTTGGAATTCTTGAATCCTGAATTCAAAACTTTCATAGCTTTGCTGTTAGCCATATTGGAAGGTAGGCTTGATGGTACCAGCGGTCCATCAGAACATTTGTGCATCATGCTTCTTATACTCCTGGATAGAAACCTTAAGTCTCAGACTGGGTTCACAAACTATAAACCATGCTTATGTACTGTTTTTACTTTTATTCATGGATTACATATCTAATTTTGTGCCCTCCCCTGCATTTAAGCTTGTGCTGACTAATCTGGCCTTAAAATAACTGACCCCTAGTTTTAAAGATTCCTGAGCTACTCATTGTTTTCTTTTCCCCTCCTTCTCCCTTCTTCTTCTCTTTCTCTCTTATCTTCTCTTTCTCCCTTTCTTCTCCCTTTCCTCTTTTTTTAGCATTCTCCCTGTGGATTTCATCCAATTCAATAGTCTCAGACAACTGTCTTTCCAAATCTATTTCATCACCCTGTTGCTACACTTACATTTCTTACTACCTATTAGTCATTACCACCTGAAAGTAATGCAGGCACCTGAAGCTTAACAACCGAATCTATTTTTATTGTTTGCACCTGTACATCTGTTATTCCCTCCTAGGTGTATTTCTCCCAAATCACCTACTTTTACCCTTTCCTAGTCTCTAAACATAGGGAACTCAATTATCAAAGCTGTAAATTACACTCGTGCTTGACTCATATTTTGCTGTTCTTATCCCCAGTTCCATGTTCTTGACTCAGGGTCTTATCAGATATAAAAATCATATTAAATATATTTCTTTGAGTACTAAGGTATAAACATATTGTCATTGAAGGAGGCTGGGGCAGATCTCAACCAAATACCAATATCGGACCTAGATTTATATGAGAAAAAATATAAGATGATGTCAAATTACTTAATCTAGTTTGAGAAACCATACATGAAGTCATAAAAATACTTAAAGAATGTTAAGCATATGCAACACAGGCACATGGAGAGGAAAAAAAAAATAAACATAGCAAGTGAAAACAGATTCTCACTTTTCATTTGCACTAGATTCTCTTAAGATAATTATTTTAATAAGCTATTCCTTATTATCTAAGCTTTTTAACTTTTTAAAATTGAGTTTAGTGTCTCCTACCTGAGTACGCTCATTAGTTGGAATTCTTGAATCCTGAATTCAAAACTTTCATAGCTTTGCTGTTAGCCATATTGGAAGGTAGGCTTGATGGTACCAGCGGTCCATCAGAACATTTGTGCATCATGCTTCTTATACTCCTGGATAGAAACCTTAAGTCTCAGACTGGGTTCACAAACTATAAACCATGCTTATGTACTGTTTTTACTTTTATTCATGGATTACATATCTAATTTTGTGCCCTCCCCTGCATTTAAGCTTGTGCTGACTAATCTGGCCTTAAAATAACTGACCCCTAGTTTTAAAGATTCCTGAGCTACTCATTGTTTTCTTTTCCCCTCCTTCTCCCTTCTTCTTCTCTTTCTCTCTTATCTTCTCTTTCTCCCTTTCTTCTCCCTTTCCTCTTTTTTTAGCATTCTCCCTGTGGATTTCATCCAATTCAATAGTCTCAGACAACTGTCTTTCCAAATCTATTTCATCACCCTGTTGCTACACTTACATTTCTTACTACCTATTAGTCATTACCACCTGAAAGTAATGCAGGCACCTGAAGCTTAACAACCGAATCTATTTTTATTGTTTGCACCTGTACATCTGTTATTCCCTCCTAGGTGTATTTCTCCCAAATCACCTACTTTTACCCTTTCCTAGTCTCTAAACATAGGGAACTCAATTATCAAAGCTGTAAATTACACTCGTGCTTGACTCATATTTTGCTGTTCTTATCCCCAGTTCCATGTTCTTGACTCAGGGTCTTATCAGATATAAAAATCATATTAAATATATTTCTTTGAGTACTAAGGTATAAACATATTGTCATTGAAGGAGGCTGGGGCAGATCTCAACCAAATACCAATATCGGACCTAGATTTATATGAGAAAAAATATAAGATGATGTCAAATTACTTAATCTAGTTTGAGAAACCATACATGAAGTCATAAAAATACTTAAAGAATGTTAAGCATATGCAACACAGGCACATGGAGAGGAAAATAAACCATAGCAAGTGACTGGAGAGAAGTTAATAATATAAATCTGTGAATCAAGGCAAAAAGTTGTATTAAAAAGCCTATAAGTGAAACTTTCTAAAAAAATCGTTGCTTCCTAAAAGAACTAGTACCTTTTTTCTATGATAAAAATGGTTACAATGTACTATTATTCCTAGTATAGACAGTGGGCATTTACATGTTCAGTCATTCAGCTGTATCCCACTCTTTGCGACCCTATGGACTATAGCCTGCCAGGCTCCTCTTACAAGACTTTTTTTTTTTTTTTTTTTACATACTTTTTTGATAAAAAGATGATTTGCTTGTTTTTGCCTCCTTTCTATAAATGTTGGGCATCAGTTTTATTTAGTATATCAAATGAAAACTTCCTATACATTTCAATTTTTAATGAATTTCATCTATATGTGGCTTTTACTTTCATTTCTTACATAGCAGCCACTTTTCAATTAAGGGTATGGTACTTATGAAATAAAGTATCGATACCTGTTACTGTAGCTTTAAAAAGGATTGCACTTTCAAAAAAATGTCCTCTGCCAATCAGGCACAAAATGCTGTTTTACTTTCATAATAATTGCCATAAATTTGGGGACTGGACTAGACAATTCTTAGAAATAACAGTATATCTGATTTGAAATATAAAATGGTTAATATGAAAAGAGATAATGTTCTAGGTGTGAAATTAATGTGTCAGAGAGCATAGGCAGCTGTAAAAGGGTAGTTGGGCAACATGTTGAAACCAGGCAGTAATAAAATGAGGAACATCTGGTAACAACAGCAGAAATACAGGGCAGAGTGAAGTAATGCGGATAAGCATCCTTCAAATTTTTGAAAACATGTTATAGACTCATAGGTCATATTAGGGTACAATTCTTATTTAACCAATAAGATAAATTAAACAGAGGCAGCAGTGTGTTGCTTCATTTTGCCTGAAAGAGCTTGTAAATTTAAGCATAAGTAAAATAACAAAGTAAAAGTAAACTAGAACATGTAATTAGATAATTTAAAAAATGAAACTTAAAAATACAAATCAGTGAAAGAGTAGGTAGAGATGAAATGATTCTGAATAAACCATTTGTTAGATTATAACCAAATCAAAGAAATTAAATTTCTATTATGGATGGCTTATATATGCTATGTATTAAATGTTACCAATAATATTGGAGGTTAAGTACTGCTATTTTAGTTTTTATATTGTAGAGAGAGCAGTGTGTTCAAGTTGTTCATTACTGTCAGAATATCAAATAATCTGAAATTTTCAAAGTAAAGCAACAAATAGAGAAAAGAAAAGAAATAATAGTATTTGTAAAGCCATACCAGAAATGATTATTTATCAACTCTTAATTGCATAAATATAACAAAGAAGTGTTTTCCCTCTTCCTTTAAATCAGTTCAGTTCAGTCACTCAGCCGTGGCTGACTCTGTGACCCCATAGAGTGCTGCATGCCAGGCTTCCCTGTCCTTCACCATCTCCTAAAGCTTGATCAAACTCATGTCCATTGACTCAGTGATGCCATCCAACATCTCATCCTCTTTTGTCCCCTTCTCCTTCTGCCTTCTATTTTTCCCAGCATCAGGGACTTTTCCAATGAGTCATCTTTTTGCCTCAAGTGGCCAGAGTATTGGAGTTTCATCTTCAGCATCAGTCTTTCCAATGAATATTCAGGGTTGATTTCCTTTAGGATTGACTGCTTTGATCTCCTTGCAGTGCAAGAGACTCTCAAGAGTCTTCTGCAGCACCACAGTTCAAAGGCCGAAGAAAATAAAACATGTATAAATGATAATGTAATCAGCTGAGTTCATTCTTTTGCACCATGATATAGGAAAATATACTAGCCTTGAATAAAATTTTGTCATTCCAAATAAACATGTGAACTTAATCAAATGGCAGAAAGTAGTAAAGGATCTGCCTTCCAATGCATGAAACGCAAGAGACATGGGTTTCATCCTAACCCATGCAAAGAGCCTAACACAACTGATCAGCTGAGCACACATGTACATACATGTTGTTTCTAATTGTTCTTGACATTCTAGTGTACCCTGTGTTTGTAATGATCAAAATTCCAATTTCTAGGCACAGAAGAAAGATGACACCCTACTATTTCTCTGCTTGATTAGTCAAAACAAGGAAATCATCTAGTCATAGTTAGTGCATTTACAAACAGTACAAACACATGTAGCCTGGAAAAAATGTTATCTTAGATAAACAAGGTTCTACCAAAGTTAAGTCCCATGTCTTCTTTCCCCTTTGTATCATCATCAAGTAGCATAGCACCTAATGTTAAACATATAACTCTTGAATGAATAAGATAAAATGGTTTACTTCCTCTCTACTGTTTGTCTTTATCCTATGATTAACACGTTTCCTTCAATTTCATTTCTGAATTCTTTTCCTCTCTTCAATGAGAAATATTATCTACCTTATACTTCAATGTGAGTAATATAGAAAGCAAAAGCTGAAAATTATTTGATGAGAAAGAAGATATTTTCTATCAAAATGGGGATATTAAACAGTGACAAAAGTATCTTGCTGATTGTTTTGGACAATTGAAGTTTTAGTGAAATAGACATATAAAGGTTTCAATAATAATTTATTACCTTTTAAAACTGTTTCCAAGAGCAAAAGGAGATTTAAAAAATTTTTCCTAATCTGTAATTAAGATGTTTTACTAAATCATTCTTAGTCATAATCACCTACTGAGAGACTTATGGTACACTTAATAAAATGATCAAACAGAAAGTGTTCTAACTTAGTAAAGGTGGGTATTAAGAGGTGGTGTGTAAAATTTTTGGATTTTATTTTAATTTTGCAAAAA
The DNA here is from genome assembly GCA_022376925.1 of Tragulus kanchil. Lineage (NCBI taxonomy): Eukaryota > Metazoa > Chordata > Mammalia > Artiodactyla > Tragulidae > Tragulus > Tragulus kanchil. Next base: position 233,375,530 of record JAIOJX010000004.1, on the reverse strand, counting down.
ATGAAAGCACCACTTTAAATCAGCCAAGCATTTCAGACAGCACCATTATCATAACAAATGTAACAATGATGAATAGTAGCTCTTTTATCATCTTGGTAGTGAGAAAGTGTTTCACTTTTATTAAGAAAGCAATTTATGTAATTTAGCAATTTCAGATTTTAAGTGCTCTTGAAAGTAAACAATAGGGTAAAATTAATTTTCATTCACCACAAGATAAATGTACCATACTAGTTTGAGACATTTAAAAATCTCTAATAAAATACTTCATAATTTAATTGTCTCTTTCTAAAAATCTCTAATAAAAACATTCTAGTGTACCCTGTGTTTGTAATGATCAAAATTCCAATTTCTAGGCACAGAAGAAAGATGACACCCTACTATTTCTCTGCTTGATTAGTCAAAACAAGGAAATCATCTAGTCATAGTTAGTGCATTTACAAACAGTACAAACACATGTAGCCTGGAAAAAATGTTATCTTAGATAAACAAGGTTCTACCAAAGTTAAGTCCCATGTCTTCTTTCCCCTTTGTATCATCATCAAGTAGCATAGCACCTAATGTTAAACATATAACTCTTGAATGAATAAGATAAAATGGTTTACTTCCTCTCTACTGTTTGTCTTTATCCTATGATTAACACGTTTCCTTCAATTTCATTTCTGAATTCTTTTCCTCTCTTCAATGAGAAATATTATCTACCTTATACTTCAATGTGAGTAATATAGAAAGCAAAAGCTGAAAATTATTTGATGAGAAAGAAGATATTTTCTATCAAAATGGGGATATTAAACAGTGACAAAAAGTATCTTGCTGATTGTTTTTGGACAATTGAAGTTTTAGTGAAATAGACATATAAAGGTTTCAATAATAATTTATTACCTTTTAAAACTGTTTCCAAGAGCAAAAGGAGATTTAAAAAATTTTTCCTAATCTGTAATTAAGATGTTTTACTAAATCATTCTTAGTCATAATCACCTACTGAGAGACTTATGGTACACTTAATAAAATGATCAAACAGAAAGTGTTCTAACTTAGTAAAGGTGGGTATTAAGAGGTGGTGTGTAAAATTTTTGGATTTTATTTTAATTTTGCAAAAAATGAAAGCACCACTTTAAATCAGCCAAGCATTTCAGACAGCACCATTATCATAACAAATGTAACAATGATGAATAGTAGCTCTTTTATCATCTTGGTAGTGAGAAAGTGTTTCACTTTTATTAAGAAAGCAATTTATGTAATTTAGCAATTTCAGATTTTAAGTGCTCTTGAAAGTAAACAATAGGGTAAAATTAATTTTCATTCACCACAAGATAAATGTACCATACTAGTTTGAGACATTTAAAAATCTCTAATAAAATACTTCATAATTTAATTGTCTCTTTCTAAATCAGCATTTTATGAACTCTTAAGAAATCTAATGAATAACTATGTTAATATAATTTTCCACAATTATTTTCAAGTAAACATTTTAAATGAATCATTTTTCTTCCATATGCTTCTTTTAATATCTGTGAATATAAAACTTTCTCTATAAAGACTAAGTAAAGTATTTCAAAGCAATTTTTTTTTACTTCAATGGAATTTTTTTATTGTTTGAATGGAAAAACCAAATGTTTTTTCCATTATACTTTTTAAATGTACTTTTAAAAAATGCATTTTATTGAATCATGATTCATCTAAAATATAAAAAATAAGATGAAAAGATGAGGTTTTCTTTTTTGTTGTTACACCTTTAAATGCACTAACATTCATCTTGCTTAAGAGATTGCATTTTGTTGTAAAGAAAGAAATTTGCTACAAACATGTCTTTCACACCTCTACTTCCTTTATCTCAGCTGAATCTCAGCTGAATGGTGATTTAAAATATTTAAATTGACACTTGCCAATATTGACATAGAGGAAAAAGCGGTGTTGGTTTGCAGTAACATAGCATCACAAACAAAACCACTGCCACTGTTTCATGTTAGTGATTTTGTGGTCCCATGTGAAAAAGACAAAAGTAAGTGGGAGGAATGTGGCAAGTCTTACATTCTCCTTGATCATAAAGCAAAAGTTATGTAGTTCTAAAGAGATATTTTCTTCCTAAGCTAGCAAAGAAAGACTTTTTTAAAATGTGCTTTTTTTGGTATGAGAATGTAAGATATTGACACATAAGGAAGAAAAAAACACAATATCAAATTTGATTTGCTTATGTGAATTGACTGATTAGAGATAAATAGATGCAAAAAATCTTAAGATTCTCTAGGGTAAAAGCACTAATATGATGTGGATTCCTTGGTATCAGTTGTTCTGTACAAATATTTGAGTATTAAATAGGCAACTATTCATCTACAGGTAGCTCTGGATAATTATGCACACAATTGGAAATGCAGGGGTTGAAATGGCTTGGCAGAATTTTGTTATACATTGTTATCCTGATGAAACAATGAAAGTGCTCTAAATTTTAATGGGACAAAAACATAAAATTAAAAAATCCATCCCCACCTGAAGCAACTGAGGGGAATTTTTAAAACACTACTTTACATCCCTATTAAGAAACAAAATTGAAATTATTTAAGCAGACACTGCATCAAAGAAGATAAAGGACTTTTAAAAATAACCACATGAAAAAATGCTTAGCATCAATAATCATTAGGAAGATAAATATTAAAGTCAATGAGATACTGGAATGGATAGGTTTTCCCTTCTCCAGGAGATGTTCCGAACCCAGGGTTCAAAACTAGGTCTCCCGCATTGCAGGCTGATTCTTTCCCATCTGAGCCACCAAGAATTCTTGGAAGTCCAAGAATACTGGGGTGAGTAGCCTATCCCTTCTCCATGGGAGCTTCCCAACCCAAGAATCAACCCAGGAATCTTACTTGCAGGCAGATTCTTTATCAGCTGAGCTGCAAAGGAACCCCACTCATGAGAATATCTAAGATTATAAACAAACACACACACACACTTGACCACACTCAGTATTGTCAAGGATGCAAAGGAATTAAAACTCCCAAACAACATTAGCAGGATAGAAAATGGAAAATGGCTTGGCAATTTTGTAAAAAATTAAACATTTGCCTGCCCTATGATCCAGACTTTCCACTCCTAGGTATTTATGCAAAAGAGAGCCCTAAATGAGAAACAGTCTAAATGTTGATCAACCAATGAGTGGATAAATTATGGAGGCAATATTCAGAAATAAAAAGGAATGAACTACTGATACATACTATAATAGTTAATAGTATCACAAGAATTATGCTGAATGAAAGAAACCACATCAAAAAAGAGTACATTCTGCATAATACCATTTATGTAATATTCTAGAAAATAAAAACTAATCCATAGTGACAGAAAGCAGATCTGAGATCTCCTGGTGACTACAGTAGAGAGCAGATCCCCTATTTCTCTATATCTATGAGGTATTTGTTTATAAGTAACACCATATGATATGTATATTTCTTGGTCTGGCTTATTTAGCTTAGCAGAGTGCCGTGAAGTTCTACCCAGGTTGTCACAAATGGCAAGATTTTGTTATACATTGTTATCCTGATGAAACAATGAAAGTGCTCTAAATTTTAATGGGACAAAAACATAAAATTAAAAAATCCATCCCCACCTGAAGCAACTGAGGGGAATTTTTAAAACACTACTTTACATCCCTATTAAGAAACAAAATTGAAATTATTTAAGCAGACACTGCATCAAAGAAGATAAAGGACTTTTAAAAATAACCACATGAAAAAATGCTTAGCATCAATAATCATTAGGAAGATAAATATTAAAGTCAATGAGATACTGGAATGGATAGGTTTTCCCTTCTCCAGGAGATGTTCCGAACCCAGGGTTCAAAACTAGGTCTCCCGCATTGCAGGCTGATTCTTTCCCATCTGAGCCACCAAGAATTCTTGGAAGTCCAAGAATACTGGGGTGAGTAGCCTATCCCTTCTCCATGGGAGCTTCCCAACCCAAGAATCAACCCAGGAATCTTACTTGCAGGCAGATTCTTTATCAGCTGAGCTGCAAAGGAACCCCACTCATGAGAATATCTAAGATTATAAACAAACACACACACACACTTGACCACACTCAGTATTGTCAAGGATGCAAAGGAATTAAAACTCCCAAACAACATTAGCAGGATAGAAAATGGAAAATGGCTTGGCAATTTTGTAAAAAATTAAACATTTGCCTGCCCTATGATCCAGACTTTCCACTCCTAGGTATTTATGCAAAAGAGAGCCCTAAATGAGAAACAGTCTAAATGTTGATCAACCAATGAGTGGATAAATTATGGAGGCAATATTCAGAAATAAAAAGGAATGAACTACTGATACATACTATAATAGTTAATAGTATCACAAGAATTATGCTGAATGAAAGAAACCACATCAAAAAAGAGTACATTCTGCATAATACCATTTATGTAATATTCTAGAAAATAAAAACTAATCCATAGTGACAGAAAGCAGATCTGAGATCTCCTGGTGACTACAGTAGAGAGCAGATCCCCTATTTCTCTATATCTATGAGGTATTTGTTTATAAGTAACACCATATGATATGTATATTTCTTGGTCTGGCTTATTTAGCTTAGCAGAGTGCCGTGAAGTTCTACCCAGGTTGTCACAAATGGCAAGATTCCCTTTTCTATGGCTGAATAATATTCTATTGTATATAGGCATATCACACTTTCTTCATTTATTCATTATTTTATATAAATAAAAAGATTATGAAATTGTATGCACTCTTTTTGGTCTGGTTTCTTTCAATCATCATAAATATTTTGGGATAGAATTACATTTTTGGTATATCAATAGTTTATTTTCTTTCTGTTGAGTAGTATTCGTTGTATGAATACAGCACAATTTATCTTTTGCTTCACCTGATGAAAGATACTTGGTGGTTTTCTGGTTTTTTTATTATCACAGACAAAGCTACTATGAGTATTTGTGTAAAAGTTTTGTTCAGCCATATGTTTTCATCTCGGTGTGGTTAGATGAGTATAAGGTTTATAAGAGCTTCCGCTTTGTTTATAGTATAAGAATATTAATATAGTATATACTTCTACTTTTCCAACTTTGGGCTTTGTTTATTGATTCACACGTGGTATAAAGACCTACTCCACACTGTAGTAAAAATCAAGCAACTGAGTTAAAATATTACTTTATTGATTTTGCCATAGGTAAAATAGAACTCTGGTTGAATTTATTTCTTTTGAATTTGCTCTGACTATACTCTTCAAATCGAGTCATGGAAAAGTTATAAATCAAAAGGCACGTGTGCATGCAAGCTTGTATCGACGGTGGTAGAATTCTTTGCAAGCACAATAGAAACTACTGAATTTAGATCTCATAATTTCAGGCATGCTTGATCAACCAAGATCACTGATAAGATCCCTGGAAGCATTTTTTAATTGTATTGTCTTTGTTTATTTTTTTTAAATCTAAAGCATAAAATAGCTGGTATACCCAGCATTAATCATAGCTTCAATTAACGTAAACTAAGAAAACATTCAAAAATTGTTTAGCAATTTATAAATCTCCTTTTTCATAATTAAAACAACGGAACAAAGACCTTTTGATGAATACTTTCTAGGTAATGGCTTTCATATCTCTAAAGGAGCTTACTCTACCTCCATACTTTGTGCTAGGAGTTTGTGCTAATATGTACTGATTTTGCTTAGTCCTTAAAATACACTATAAAGCAAGCACATTTATTCCCATTTTTGAAGATGTGGCAACTGAAGTACTGAGAGAGAGAATGTCACTTGTATCTTTCAAATCAGATTGCTCATGGAGATGTAGCCCATATATACTGAACAGAAAGAGTACAAATGTTTTAATCACTTTAGTTGGGTGTTCAAAAGCTTGACTCTTTCCTACTACTGATACTCAGTGCTTTAAAGGGAGGAAGCCAGGAAGCACCATGAAGAGGATGTCTATGTTGTGTTCTGGGAGGGCAGTGGGACTTTGTTGTGACCATCTGCTGACTTGGCAGCCCTTTACATCCAAGGTTTCCAACAGGAAGTAAATAAAACCTCCCGACAATATGCAGTCAGGAGCCAGAAATTAAATTTCAAGAGCAGATTGGAAGCAATCATCTAGTCCTAGGAAATTATGGTAGCACAAGAATGGCTGAGCAGAAAATTAGAAAGCTATTTTGCAGGGATAAAAAGAGCTACAGTAATAAAAACAACAAATCAGGGAGGGCTCAGTCAATATGAAGCTTTAGAAAACAGAAAAAGAATATATATAGTAATATATTCAAAGAGTAAGTGTGAAGAAGTGAGAAGCAATTTGAACTATAGCATATATATGTTGCATATATATCCATTGATTATGTTGCAAAGAAAACGTATAGGACTTATGCAAATTACCTAAGAAAACTGCAGATTAAAAAATATATGTCATGAATACAAAGACTTTTCAGATTAATGGACTATTACCCTTGAGATGTTGAATATAATCAATCAACCTAAGTAAACACACTCATTATCACTTATGTGTATTATTAGTTCCATTTTAATGTATTTATACATTTACTTTTTTCAGGCACATAAGATGAGGAAACAAAGATTCTTTTATAGTGGAGGAGAGCAACTTCTGAATCCAAGTGAGACCACCCTTATAGATTTGTACCACAGTAAGTTTCCCTGAAACTGGTTTAGATTACAAACCCGGAACAAAGACCTTTTGATGAATACTTTCTAGGTAATGGCTTTCATATCTCTAAAGGAGCTTACTCTACCTCCATACTTTGTGCTAGGAGTTTGTGCTAATATGTACTGATTTTGCTTAGTCCTTAAAATACACTATAAAGCAAGCACATTTATTCCCATTTTTGAAGATGTGGCAACTGAAGTACTGAGAGAGAGAATGTCACTTGTATCTTTCAAATCAGATTGCTCATGGAGATGTAGCCCATATATACTGAACAGAAAGAGTACAAATGTTTTAATCACTTTAGTTGGGTGTTCAAAAGCTTGACTCTTTCCTACTACTGATACTCAGTGCTTTAAAGGGAGGAAGCCAGGAAGCACCATGAAGAGGATGTCTATGTTGTGTTCTGGGAGGGCAGTGGGACTTTGTTGTGACCATCTGCTGACTTGGCAGCCCTTTACATCCAAGGTTTCCAACAGGAAGTAAATAAAACCTCCCGACAATATGCAGTCAGGAGCCAGAAATTAAATTTCAAGAGCAGATTGGAAGCAATCATCTAGTCCTAGGAAATTATGGTAGCACAAGAATGGCTGAGCAGAAAATTAGAAAGCTATTTTGCAGGGATAAAAAGAGCTACAGTAATAAAAACAACAAATCAGGGAGGGCTCAGTCAATATGAAGCTTTAGAAAACAAAAAAAGAATATATATAGTAATATATTCAAAGAGTAAGTGTGAAGAAGTGAGAAGCAATTTGAACTATAGCATATATATGTTGCATATATATCCATTGATTATGTTGCAAAGAAAACGTATAGGACTTATGCAAATTACCTAAGAAAACTGCAGATTAAAAAATATATGTCATGAATACAAAGACTTTTCAGATTAATGGACTATTACCCTTGAGATGTTGAATATAATCAATCAACCTAAGTAAACACACTCATTATCACTTATGTGTATTATTAGTTCCATTTTAATGTATTTATACATTTACTTTTTTCAGGCACATAAGATGAGGAAACAAAGATTCTTTTATAGTGGAGGAGAGCAACTTCTGAATCCAAGTGAGACCATCCTTATAAATTTGTACCACAGTAAGTTTCCCTGAAACTGGTTTAGATTCCCTGGTAGCTCCCTCGGTAAAGAATCTGCCTTCAGTGCAGGAGACCAGGGTTCAATCCCTGGGGCGGGAAGATTTCCTGGAGAAGGAAATGGCAACCCACTCTAGTGTTCTTGCCTGGGAAATCCCATGAACAGAAGAGCTTGGTTAGTACAGTCCATGGGGTCACAAGAATAGGACACAATCTGGCAACTAAATCATCTCATTTGAACTCACAAAAAGGGAAACTGCATTCTGAAAGTAGGTGCCCACATAAACAGGACAAGTTTCAGAAAGACAAGTTCAAGTATAAATGGGGACACATTTTCAAAGTACTTTCCAACCTTGATCCCCTAAATTTCTCATAGTTTATTCATGACAGTTAGTGCTTTCTCTACTCTGATAGAAATGCATTATAAATCAAAATTAATCAAGTTCTAAGTAGTTTTTGAAGATCTCATATTCAGTATCTCACTGTACCACACTAATGACCCTTAAATTAATCTCACACTGTGTAACATTCCTACAACTATGATTTCAAACTTTCACAAAATTTGAAAAAAAAATTCTTTAAATGCAAAGAAGCAAATTACAAAATAAAAAATCCAAGAATTATTATAGCATTATACTACATTATACTCTATGAATAATTCTAAAATCCAAACAAAACTTGTGAATGAGTTAGAATCAAAAAGAAAGAATTTTTAATAAATTTCATTTCTCTGACACATTTAAAAAAGTAGGTCAAATAATTGTCTGTACACTTGAAATAGGTAAGCATTACTTTAACAACAAGTTGATAGCTCTATAATTTATAATGTAATAGGTATAAAATATACTGTATATGTGTAGTATAACAATTAAAATACATAAGAATAGTTTCATTTTCTAATATGTGCATTTTATGATGCATAATTATAAATTATTAAGATTCAGAGGTTTCTCTGGATTGTCTGTTATTATAAATAATGGTGATTTTCTTTTATAGTTCACAGGATCTTTTAAATTACACATTTAACTTATAGAAGTGGTACATGCAAAAAAATTCATAATATGACATAAGAATATTGAACAAAAATATCTCTATGATCACACACCACCCTAGATGCTATTACCTTTTTTTTTAATATTTATTTATTTGGCTGCATTGGGTCTTAGTTGAGGCATGTAAGCTTAGTCAGTTTGTGGTATGTGGGATCTTAGTTCCCTGACCAGGGATCGAACCTGCATCCCCTGCATTGGAAGGCAGATTCCTAACCACTGGGCCACCAGGGAAGTCCTAGAGGCTATTACTTTTAACAAGAAAACAATCTCTGCTTTTATTTTTGACAGTTGACCATATAACTTTAAAAGTTATACTTCTACTTATTGTTTCAAATTTTTGTGTTTATCAGCTGCCCACTATGAAAGCTGAGCAATTGATATAAGATCTTTCACCATCCTTCCCATGACAACTTCAGGGTATGTTTATATTTTGTTTTCTTAAGGCAATGTTTATCATATCAACTACTGTCATTATTTCTACATTCTATAATAAATCCATTTAAATTAGTATATGTTAACTCCCTAATATAAAATATGGTGCTATCTATATCTTTTCTAATCTTCTATTTTCCTTTTAATATTCCACTTTTTCTTACTTCAAAAATTTTAAGGCTGTTGTTTGGAAATCAACAACCAGTCCTCTGATTGAGCTGATACTAACTGGGTGTTTAATAATTCAATTCAGTTCTGGCTCAGCTTAAGGGCTCAGTCTCACATATGGCCCCCCAGTTCAGATGACAGTCACAAGTCTTGGCTCCCATACTTTTGACTAAAGCAGAAGTACTGCTGTAAATCCACGAGAAATGGGGAGCTCCCACAACTCTATCCTAAGGTTTAATAATTTGCTGGAACAGCTCACAGAATTCAGAAAGGCACTTTGCTACATTGAGTGTTTTATTTAAAAGGGTAGAGACAAACAGCCAGATAAAGAGGTATATAGGACAGAGTCTGGAAGGGTTCCCAGCACAGGAGTAAGCGCTGGGAAAACGGAAACTCATCAAATGCGGTTCAGGAGCTTTATCAAGACTGATCTCCAGCTCCTCTCAGCCCATTTCCTGGAGGCTGATGAGTAGAGCTGAAAGTTCTAGCCCTCCATTTATTTATTTTGGTGATGAGGGCTATCTGGAGGGATTTCCATCCCCTTAGTCACTTCATTAGCTTACACTCAAGTGTGATCTAATGGGGTCCCTTAAGAATAACAAAAAACATTCATATCATTCAGAGACTCTCAAGGGTTTTAGGACTTTCTGTGTCAGGAACCAGAGACAAAGGGCAAATATATTTCAAAACACAACTATTAACAGTTATATTTTATTTGGTAATTAATACTTATGGCTTGATTTGATTTAAGGGACTCAAATATAATAAATAGCATATTGACTATAAAACCAAGAGTGTGACTGGAGATCAAAGAAAGAAAATAGGATCTTAATGCAGTTTCCTGCAGCACTGAGAATCTTCCAAGTGGCAAAGTTTGCTTACTGGGTTCTCTTTGATTAACAACTATCACAGATTTTATATACCATATCTGAGTTCTACTCAAATGCTATTTATATCCTGTGCTCTGCTTCTTGTATTTCTTTTTTATTTGCTTATAATCATGACCTTGAGTCATGCTTTCACATAGTTTGTCTGTTAGTACACTGTGTATGCATATTTCTAAACATGTTTACTTTTTAAAAAAAACATTTTATTGATCATTCAAGTGTGTACAATATTCTAGGTCACTTGATTCTAGATTATTAAATTATATTATTATAGATTATCTAGTTTATTATTATATATCCATGTTATTTTCTTTAGAACTGTGATCTTATCTTTCAGTTACATACAACTATCTAGTTATTAATATTTTTCCTAAAGGCAATCTGATTCTCATTCCTCTATCCATTCAGTCTGCAAACATTTGTTGACTTACTATTTTGTGTTCTTGTTATTTAGTTGCTAAGTCAAGTCATGTCTGACTCTTTTTTTTTTAAGATTATTTATTTATTATTTTCATCCATATTTATTCTTTGGCCTGTGTGGGCCTCCCATTGCAATGGCCTCTCTTGGTGCAGAGCACCAGCTCTGGGCACATGTGCTCCAGAGCACTGGCTCATAATTGGACACACCAGCCTAGCTGCTCCTATGGCACATGGGATCTTCCCAGGCCAGGGATTGAACTGGTGCCCCCTTGCATTGCGAGGTAGACTCTTTACCCACTGGACCACCAGGGAAGCCATGTGTGACTTTTTTGTAACCCGTGGAGTGTAGCCCACTAGGTTCCTCTGTCCATGGGATTTCCCAAGCAAGAATAATGGAATGGGAAGCCATTTCTTCCTCCAGGGGAGCTTCTGGACCCAGGGACTGAACCCACGACTGTAAAAGACACTTGAGAGTCCCTTGAGTTGCAAAGAAATCAAGCCAGTCAATCTTAAAGGAAATCAACCGTGAATATTCATTGGAAGGATTGTTGCTAAAGCTGAAACTCCAATACTTTAGCCACCTTATATGAAAAGCTAACTCATTGGAAAAGACCCTAATGCTGAGAAAGATTGAAAGCAGAAAGAGAAGAGGGTGGTAGAGGATGAGATAGTTAGCATCACCAACTAGATGGACATGAATTTGAGCAAACTCCAGGAGATAGTGAAGGACAGGTAAGTCTGGTGTGCTGCATTCTATGGATTCGCAAAGAGCAGGACATGACTTAACGACTGAACAACAACATAACGAATTCGAGATTTGCCTCATCTAAATCTCTTAAGAGGAAGAGGATACTGTGGAAGATTTATGTTGAAGAGCTCTGATTAAAATTCTTTCTATACATTTCAAAATTTTCACTCTGAGGTAAAGGATTACTACTTAATTTGGTGGATGTTTAGTTGGACTATGGACCACCAGGCTCTTCTATCCATGGAATTTTCCAGGTAAGGATACTGGATAATGGTTTGCCATTTTCTTCTCCAGGAGATTTTCCTGACCCAGGAATGGAACCTGGGTCTCCTATACTGCGGGCAGATTCTTTACCAAATGAGATATCAGGGAATGTGAATTAACTTGACTGATTAAATATACATGTAATATGTTATGAAAGTGAATTAATTGCTGGAGAATAATCAATGGAAAAGTTTCATTCAACAAAATTTGAGGCCACTGTAATACTGGAGAATAGAAAGGATGCCATTAACAGAATAAAACTTTTTAAAAATTCCCAAAAGATAGTTAATGAGATTGGATAAATTCTTAAATCACAACAGAGGAATCTGCAGTTGAAGGTATCGAGAGTAAGGGAAGGATTTCACAGTTCCTAACACATAGTTTACTTGTTGTTTTTTTGGTTGTTGTTGTCCAGTAGCTAAGTCGTGTCTATTTCTTTGCCATTACATGGACTGTAGTATGCCAGGCTCCTCTTCCTCCACCATCTCCCAGAGTTTGCTCAAATTCATGTCCATTGAGTTGGTGATGCCATCCAACCATCTTACCCTCTGCCTCCCTTTTCTTTTGCTTCAATCTTTTCCCATGCTAAGGAGAATATCAGAGTTATCTAACTCTTCTAGGACCTTTATTTTTAAAAACATTCTCTGTGAGAATGATTAAGAACTGTTAAGTCACACAAATCCTTGTGTATCCTGAGATTTAGCTTGATATGTGCAAAATAAAGTATTCTGCATGTTTCATTGTCACAGTTGATTGCATCTAAGGACTTAAATACTTCCTCTTTTCCCTGTCTTGTGAATATGCATTTCTACTATCAGATTTTCCACATTGGAAGCAAAAAGTATGTTCATCCCTTTCATTTGACTTTAATATAATAGAGTTTCAAATGATCTGTCAGAGCGACTGGTGTGCTGATTCTATACATCCTAAAAATTTCGTTCTTAAAGAGGAAGAGGATACTGTGGAAGATTTATGTTGAAGAGCTCTGATTAAAATTCTTTCTATACATTTCAAAATTTTCACTCTGAGGTAAAGGATTACTACTTAATTTGGTGGATGTTTAGTTGGACTATGGACCACCAGGCTCTTCTATCCATGGAATTTTCCAGGTAAGGATACTGGATAATGGTTTGCCATTTTCTTCTCCAGGAGATTTTCCTGACCCAGGAATGGAACCTGGGTCTCCTATACTGCGGGCAGATTCTTTACCAAATGAGATATCAGGGAATGTGAATTAACTTGACTGATTAAATATACATGTAATATGTTATGAAAGTGAATTAATTGCTGGAGAATAATCAATGGAAAAGTTTCATTCAACAAAATTTGAGGCCACTGTAATACTGGAGAATAGAAAGGATGCCATTAACAGAATAAAACTTTTTAAAAATTCCCAAAAGATAGTTAATGAGATTGGATAAATTCTTAAATCACAACAGAGGAATCTGCAGTTGAAGGTATCGAGAGTAAGGGAAGGATTTCACAGTTCCTAACACATAGTTTACTTGTTGTTTTTTTGGTTGTTGTTGTCCAGTAGCTAAGTCGTGTCTATTTCTTTGCCATTACATGGACTGTAGTATGCCAGGCTCCTCTTCCTCCACCATCTCCCAGAGTTTGCTCAAATTCATGTCCATTGAGTTGGTGATGCCATCCAACCATCTTACCCTCTGCCTCCCTTTTCTTTTGCTTCAATCTTTTCCCATGCTAAGGAGAATATCAGAGTTATCTAACTCTTCTAGGACCTTTATTTTTAAAAACATTCTCTGTGAGAATGATTAAGAACTGTTAAGTCACACAAATCCTTGTGTATCCTGAGATTTAGCTTGATATGTGCAAAATAAAGTATTCTGCATGTTTCATTGTCACAGTTGATTGCATCTAAGGACTTAAATACTTCCTCTTTTCCCTGTCTTGTGAATATGCATTTCTACTATCAGATTTTCCACATTGGAAGCAAAAAGTATGTTCATCCCTTTCATTTGACTTTAATATAATAGAGTTTCAAATGATCTGTCAGAGTGACTGATCTGCTGATTATTTCTACTAGTTCCCTTTCAATTTGGTATGCTTATTCAAAAATTTGAATCTGTTTTTCATCCATTTCCATGTTAACATTCAGTCCTGTGGCTCTTACTTTGAAGTCAATGGGAAAACCTTTGTAAGGAAGAGATGGCTTTGGGGCATAAAATGATTCAAGTCCTTTCTCAATTGAACATAAAAAGTTGGGCACAGGCCAGAAATTTGTGATAAAGCCTGCCTCCTCTCTTCTTTTACAAGGAGCAAACAACTTCAAATACATCTTTTAATATCTTTAAAAGTCAGTGCTGTGAACATGATGTGGCTGTATTGGTACTATATTTTTCAATGAAAATCAGCATTATTTTGCTACACAAAATGCTAATTTGAAACCATTATCTATCTCCTAGTTGGAATTAAGAGTCTACTTTTTTCCCCCCATTTCCTCCTTCAATTATCATCATCAGTATTTTGGTTAAGTAGTTAGACACATTTCAACAAGAAACACTGATAGGAGAAAGTAGACACTATTTTATTCTGCTGCAGGTTTAATTCAGTGCAATTATCAGAAATATTAAGTTATTATCACAGCATGTTTTAACTTAATTTATTCAATGACTCATGCAAATGAATATAATAGTGATATCACTATAATAAAAATTGAAAATAAAATATTAGTATAAAAGTAATTTATATATGATTACCATTGATTATATATATATATTAATTACCATTTACATGTAAGCTATGTGGCATAATCTCTCAAGGTTGATTTGGAACAAAAACACTCTTATAACTATCATTAATATTGAGCATATTATTAGTTTAATATGTGCTCAGAGTGAACTCCCTTTGCAAGGAGGCATTAAGTGAGAAAGAAATCTGGAACATTCAAAGCCAAAAGAATCCTAACTGAAAAGAAAATCTGTGCTCCTACCAAGTGCTTTCCTTTAAGCATTTCTAGTATGCCAAGCGCACCATCTGTGCTCAATTACTTGTTATTTTGTAATGTCAACTCTCTATGCTTTCACTATTAAATTTGTTCATCCCCTTTTCATTTTTGACTTTAATATAATAGAGTTTCAAATGATCTGTCAGAGTGACTGATCTGCTGATTATTTCTACTAGTTCCCTTTCAATTTGGTATGCTTATTCAAAAATTTGAATCTGTTTTTCATCCATTTCCATGTTAACATTCAGTCCTGTGGCTCTTACTTTGAAGTCAATGGGAAAACCTTTGTAAGGAAGAGATGGCTTTGGGGCATAAAATGATTCAAGTCCTTTCTCAATTGAACATAAAAAGTTGGGCACAGGCCAGAAATTTGTGATAAAGCCTGCCTCCTCTTTCTTTTACAAGGAGCAAACAACTTCAAATACATCTTTTAATATCTTTAAAAGTCAGTGCTGTGAACATGATGTGGCTGTATTGGTACTATATTTTTCAATGAAAATCAGCATTATTTTGCTACACAAAATGCTAATTTGAAACCATTATCTATCTCCTAGTTGGAATTAAGAGTCTACTTTTTTCCCCCCATTTCCTCCTTCAATTATCATCATCAGTATTTTGGTTAAGTAGTTAGACACATTTCAACAAGAAACACTGATAGGAGAAAGTAGACACTATTTTATTCTGCTGCAGGTTTAATTCAGTGCAATTATCAGAAATATTAAGTTATTATCACAGCATGTTTTAACTTAATTTATTCAATGACTCATGCAAATGAATATAATAGTGATATCACTATAATAAAAATTGAAAATAAAATATTAGTATAAAAGTAATTTATATATGATTACCATTGATTATATATATATATTAATTACCATTTACATGTAAGCTATGTGGCATAATCTCTCAAGGTTGATTTGGAACAAAAACACTCTTATAACTATCATTAATATTGAGCATATTATTAGTTTAATATGTGCTCAGAGTGAACTCCCTTTGCAAGGAGGCATTAAGTGAGAAAGAAATCTGGAACATTCAAAGCCAAAAGAATCCTAACTGAAAAGAAAATCTGTGCTCTCTACCAAGTGCTTTCCTTTAAGCATTTCTAGTATGCCAAGCGCACCATCTGTGCTCAATTACTTGTTATTTTGTAATGTCAACATCTGCTTATAAGAAAATATATGCTTGCATATATTAAAGACTTGCTTTCCATACAAGAATGTGGAGTTTTTTTATGTCAACCCACATGTAATTCATTCTTCTTTTTGTTCTCTCCTGAACAATGCTAGTTAAAATATTAGAACATCAGAAAAGCAAAGACACTGACAAATCTGTGTAACAAACATGAAGCAAGGATAAAAAGAATTAACTTCATGTAATTTTTATGCATTTCATTATCTATAGATATACAATTTATGTAAGTACTCTGGAAATGTCAGAGGTAATTGAATACAGAATTATATTCACAACTCAGTTATATCCATAACTCAATAAACTTCTTTGAATAGGACCAGCTCACATAATATTTTCTATTCTGAAAAATCTTTGCTTCTCTTTTTCTATCAATAAAATGCTAAATCTCAAAAGGAATCAATTCAATGTTATTTCAACTAAGAATGATTTCCTAACTTCACCCATCTGTATTAATCCTGCTTCTACTATACACGCACACACACACACACACACACACACACACACGTTGTGGCACTACGCTTTTGTCAGTTTATTTGAAATTATTTTATATTTTTGTCAATATTATAGATATACTTGAGAAATCAAATTAAACTAAAAGACTTTTAATGAAAACTAAGAGTGTGCTCTTCAATTCTCACTTAACCTAGATCTTCTCTCCTCCAAGACAAATTTTCAAATGTTTCTTTCATCTTTACAGTCATTTTAAAAAGGCATATTTTTAAAAGTAATTTATATATGATTACCATTGATTATATATATATATTAATTACCATTTACATGTAAGCTATGTGGCATAATCTCTCAAGGTTGATTTGGAACAAAAACACTCTTATAACTATCATTAATATTGAGCATATTATTAGTTTAATATGTGCTCAGAGTGAACTCCCTTTGCAAGGAGGCATTAAGTGAGAAAGAAATCTGGAACATTCAAAGCCAAAAGAATCCTAACTGAAAAGAAAATCTGTGCTCTCTACCAAGTGCTTTCCTTTAAGCATTTCTAGTATGCCAAGCGCACCATCTGTGCTCAATTACTTGTTATTTTGTAATGTCAACATCTGCTTATAAGAAAATATATGCTTGCATATATTAAAGACTTGCTTTCCATACAAGAATGTGGAGTTTTTTTATGTCAACCCACATGTAATTCATTCTTCTTTTTGTTCTCTCCTGAACAATGCTAGTTAAAATATTAGAACATCAGAAAAGCAAAGACACTGACAAATCTGTGTAACAAACATGAAGCAAGGATAAAAAGAATTAACTTCATGTAATTTTTATGCATTTCATTATCTATAGATATACAATTTATGTAAGTACTCTGGAAATGTCAGAGGTAATTGAATACAGAATTATATTCACAACTCAGTTATATCCATAACTCAATAAACTTCTTTGAATAGGACCAGCTCACATAATATTTTCTATTCTGAAAAATCTTTGCTTCTCTTTTTCTATCAATAAAATGCTAAATCTCAAAAGGAATCAATTCAATGTTATTTCAACTAAGAATGATTTCCTAACTTCACCCATCTGTATTAATCCTGCTTCTACTATACACGCACACACACACACACACACACACACACACACGTTGTGGCACTACGCTTTTGTCAGTTTATTTGAAATTATTTTATATTTTTGTCAATATTATAGATATACTTGAGAAATCAAATTAAACTAAAAGACTTTTAATGAAAACTAAGAGTGTGCTCTTCAATTCTCACTTAACCTAGATCTTCTCTCCTCCAAGACAAATTTTCAAATGTTTCTTTCATCTTTACAGTCATTTTAAAAAGGCATATTTTTTAAAAGTAAAATTCTAAGGTTCTATTTCCTAATCTATCAAGCTTTGACATTGTCTGCTATCTTTCTCTGCTATGATGGTTTTAGCACTCTTATTTGAACACATCCCAGCACCCAATAGCCTCAGCATCCAATAACCCAGTGTAGTTGCATCCTACATACACATTAAGCCAATTAAATGGCATTATTTCATTGACATATAAATGTCTTATTATCAATCCAAGCATCATGTTGCATTTATTTTTATCTTCTTATAAAATAGTGCTTGCCCTGGCATTAATAATTGCATTTTTTCATTTATGTTTCTCTGGGATTACTCCTTGTTTAGTTGAAGATTATTTTTCACTAGCTTCCTAAATACTTAAGAATTTAAAATTGAGAGCTCTCTCATGTCAGGAAAAAAAGTCACAGAATTGGAAACAGAAAGATTACTGAGCGTCCTTTCAGTGGAGTTCTAGGCATCTTCTAGCAAACTCTAGGGATTGACATGTACATTTCCTTGATTATTTTCCCACTGGCTAAACTACTTTATAATTATAGAGTATAAGTTGAAGCATAGGAAACTGGGTGTCCTCAAAATCATTTTTTAAAATAATAATCTAAACGAATTTTATCCAGCATATAGAGATACAATTGATTTTTGCCTTAAAGAAAAGATGACTTCAAATGTTACCTCATATTGCTCTATAGGTAATAATTTTGATAACTGCAAATTAATGTTAGCATTTCTATTAAATACACATGGGACTTCTCTCATGGTCCAGTGGCTAAGACTCCACACTCCCAAAGAAGGAAGCCCAGGTTCAATCTGGTCAGGGAACTAGATCCCACATGTGGCAACTAAGAGTTCAAAAGCTGAACTTAAAAATCCTTCATGCCACAGCTGGGACCCAGTATTAAAAATATATTCAAACTCCCCTTTGAATTAGTTTTAGCATCAATTAATGGTTGGATAGCATCACCAACTCAAAGGATTTCGTTTGAGAAAACTCTGAGATATTATAGATATACTTGAGAAATCAAATTAAACTAAAAGACTTTTAATGAAAACTAAGAGTGTGCTCTTCAATTCTCACTTAACCTAGATCTTCTCTCCTCCAAGACAAATTTTCAAATGTTTCTTTCATCTTTACAGTCATTTTAAAAAGGCATATTTTTTAAAAGTAAAATTCTAAGGTTCTATTTCCTAATCTATCAAGCTTTGACATTGTCTGCTATCTTTCTCTGCTATGATGGTTTTAGCACTCTTATTTGAACACATCCCAGCACCCAATAGCCTCAGCATCCAATAACCCAGTGTAGTTGCATCCTACATACACATTAAGCCAATTAAATGGCATTATTTCATTGACATATAAATGTCTTATTATCAATCCAAGCATCATGTTGCATTTATTTTTATCTTCTTATAAAATAGTGCTTGCCCTGGCATTAATAATTGCATTTTTTCATTTATGTTTCTCTGGGATTACTCCTTGTTTAGTTGAAGATTATTTTTCACTAGCTTCCTAAATACTTAAGAATTTAAAATTGAGAGCTCTCTCATGTCAGGAAAAAAAGTCACAGAATTGGAAACAGAAAGATTACTGAGCGTCCTTTCAGTGGAGTTCTAGGCATCTTCTAGCAAACTCTAGGGATTGACATGTACATTTCCTTGATTATTTTCCCACTGGCTAAACTACTTTATAATTATAGAGTATAAGTTGAAGCATAGGAAACTGGGTGTCCTCAAAATCATTTTTAACATAATAATCTAAACGAATTTTATCCAGCATATAGAGATACAATTGATTTTTGCCTTAAAGAAAAGATGACTTCAAATGTTACCTCATATTGCTCTATAGGTAATAATTTTGATAACTGCAAATTAATGTTAGCATTTCTATTAAATACACATGGGACTTCTCTCATGGTCCAGTGGCTAAGACTCCACACTCCCAAAGAAGGAAGCCCAGGTTCAATCTGGTCAGGGAACTAGATCCCACATGTGGCAACTAAGAGTTCAAAAGCTGAACTTAAAAATCCTTCATGCCACAGCTGGGACCCAGTATTAAAAATATATTCAAACTCCCCTTTGAATTAGTTTTAGCATCAATTAATGGTTGGATAGCATCACCAACTCAAAGGATTTCGTTTGAGAAAACTCTTGGAGATAGTGAAGGACAGAGAAGCCTGGTGTGCTATAGTCCATGGGGTCACAAAGAGTCAAACACAACTTAACAACTAAACAAAAAGAAAGGGTAAAATTTTTAAAAAATGATTTATTTTATATATTCATACAAGTCATATTTTTATCTTTTAAAAATTCAATACATATTTGCAAATGTCTAAAAGTCTCCTACTCAACTGATAACTAAACTGGTTACAGAATTTTAGGTTGCAAATCATTTTCTTTTAGGATTTTGAAGGCATCATTTCACTTATCTGGCAGACCAGAAACCTTATATCTTTCCCATTCATCACATTTGCATATCACCTTTTTTATTCTCTTTTTTCTCACTTGAGCTTTTAGAGTCTTCTTTCTGTCCTCAGGATAAAATTTCAGAATCCACTGTGTACTCTCAGCAGTTTCTTTTAGTGTGGAAATTCA
Organism: Tragulus kanchil; assembly: GCA_022376925.1. NCBI lineage: Eukaryota > Metazoa > Chordata > Mammalia > Artiodactyla > Tragulidae > Tragulus > Tragulus kanchil. The sequence continues at coordinate 233,355,269 of JAIOJX010000004.1, read as the reverse complement.
GGTTTTCCTGGACAATGTTTCTTTGTTTCTTTGATGTAGTGTGTAGTGTTAGTCACTCAGTCATGTCTGACTCGTTGTGAACCCACGGACTGGAGCCCACCAGGCTCCTCTTGTCCGTGGAATTCTCCAGGCAAGAATACTGGAGTGGATACTGTATCCACTGTCCAATACTCTCTATTCCCTTCTCCAGGGGATTTTCCTGTCACAGAGATAGAACCAGGGTCTCCTGCATTGCAGACAGATTCTTTACTGTCTGAACGCCAGGGAAGCACTTCTTGGATGCAGCATGGAATAGCAGTTGTAAGTGTAAGCATTAACATTTGACTGTTACTTTTATTTCTGTGAGTATACTGTTGATTTAAAAAAATGCCTTCTTTTAATATGATTTTCCCTATTCATAGCATAGCCCTTTTATGATAAGAATAACTACCGATAAGTATGACTAAGATGGAGTTGGATTAAAAAAAAAAAGAAACAAGTAAGAAGATTCAGTGTCTAGAGAACTGTAATTTGCAGGACATGTAAAAATGTTCATTTTGACCAGAGTATCTGGGAAAAGAAGTGGTAAGAAATACAGATGAATAGATAAGATGTGGTCAGAGATTAAGTGAGTTAGCTTCCCTCTTATGTTACTATTGCCTATGGTTTCTCAGCTGACATATCTTCTATACTGTTTTGTTTCTTTAAAATAAACTTCTCACCATCTGTTTTTTCTCATTCTTTCATTCTTTAAGTTGTGTTTATTTATTTATTTTTGACTGCACTAAGTATTGCTGCATGGACTTTTTTCCCAGTTGTGGTGAGCAGGGGCTACTCTCTAGTTGCAGTGCATGGGCTTCTCACTGTGGTGGCTTCTCTTGTTGAGGAGCATGGGCTCTATGGCTTCAGTAGGTGTGGCATGCGGGCTCAGTAGTCACAGCTCCTGGGCTCTAGGGCACAGACTCAACCATTGTGGTGCAGGGGCCCAGCTGTTCCACAGCATGTGGAATCTTCCGGGACCAGGGATGCTCACTTGAGCTTTTAGAGTCTTCTTTCTGTCCTCAGGATAAAATTTCAGAATCCACTGTGTACTCTCAGCAGTTTCTTTTAGTGTGGAAATTCAGGTTTTCCTGGACAATGTTTCTTTGTTTCTTTGATGTAGTGTGTAGTGTTAGTCACTCAGTCATGTCTGACTCGTTGTGAACCCACGGACTGGAGCCCACCAGGCTCCTCTTGTCCGTGGAATTCTCCAGGCAAGAATACTGGAGTGGATACTGTATCCACTGTCCAATACTCTCTATTCCCTTCTCCAGGGGATTTTCCTGTCACAGAGATAGAACCAGGGTCTCCTGCATTGCAGACAGATTCTTTACTGTCTGAACGCCAGGGAAGCACTTCTTGGATGCAGCATGGAATAGCAGTTGTAAGTGTAAGCATTAACATTTGACTGTTACTTTTATTTCTGTGAGTATACTGTTGATTTAAAAAAATGCCTTCTTTTAATATGATTTTCCCTATTCATAGCATAGCCCTTTTATGATAAGAATAACTACCGATAAGTATGACTAAGATGGAGTTGGATTAAAAAAAAAGAAACAAGTAAGAAGATTCAGTGTCTAGAGAACTGTAATTTGCAGGACATGTAAAAATGTTCATTTTGACCAGAGTATCTGGGAAAAGAAGTGGTAAGAAATACAGATGAATAGATAAGATGTGGTCAGAGATTAAGTGAGTTAGCTTCCCTCTTATGTTACTATTGCCTATGGTTTCTCAGCTGACATATCTTCTATACTGTTTTGTTTCTTTAAAATAAACTTCTCACCATCTGTTTTTTCTCATTCTTTCATTCTTTAAGTTGTGTTTATTTATTTATTTTTGACTGCACTAAGTATTGCTGCATGGACTTTTTTCCCAGTTGTGGTGAGCAGGGGCTACTCTCTAGTTGCAGTGCATGGGCTTCTCACTGTGGTGGCTTCTCTTGTTGAGGAGCATGGGCTCTATGGCTTCAGTAGGTGTGGCATGCGGGCTCAGTAGTCACAGCTCCTGGGCTCTAGGGCACAGACTCAACCATTGTGGTGCAGGGGCCCAGCTGTTCCACAGCATGTGGAATCTTCCGGGACCAGGGATCAAACCTGTGTCTCCTGCACTGGCAGGTAGATTCTTTACCACTGAGACACCAGGAAGTGAAAATGAAAGGAATTCTCCAGGCAAGAATACTGGAGTGGTGGCCTTCCCCTTCTCCAGGGAATGTTCCCAACCCAGAGATCAAACCTAGGTCTCCTGAGCTGCAGGTGGATCTTTTACTCTCTGTGCCACCAGAAGCCCCTGTTTTTCCCATTCTCAAAATTTAATATAAAACATTTAGTTTTTCTAACTTAAAGTTACTCCTAGCATAGTTATTCTACTTTCAAAAAATGTTTTCTACTTGATAACAAATTTTCAGCCCTCCCTACATAAGACCACCCAGCATTCTATTCTCTGACATTTACTGGGTATTCCAGGAATTCACATCAGTTTTGTGTATCACTAATGGTGTGATCCAGAAAACTACTTTAACTTCCTGGATTCATTGTCAATAATTTTGAAGTAAGGATAGTAATTACCACCTTACATGACTATAGTTAATATTATAGGTGATAACAGGTATTGCATTAACACGTGATTAAAATCACTGTGGATTCTTCACACTGTACAGCAAAAGGTGGGGATAATCAATCAGATTTCCACAAAAATCACTTTAATGAAAATTCTTCTTTAGCAAGAAGTTTCATTTTCAATAGATTTATAAAATTATGATTATTTATTAACATGGGCTGCTCAAACTACATGTCATTTTTGTCCCTTAAAATACCTGTACACCAATGTCAGGAGCCTAACATATAAGGACTGTCAAGCCCCTTACAAATTATCCTGCCCAATTTCTTTTATTACAGTTATATTCTATACCATGTAATTTAGCAACTATTTATAGTTTGCATTTTTCTCTAAGCATAATTATATGTTAATTTCATCCTTTCAAGTCTTTAAAGACAGAATCCTAACTTTTACTTTTGTATCTCTCAAAGTTCTTTATAGAATACTAGCTGAACACATTCAGATAAAACAATATTTATTAATTAATAAGTAATAAGTATTCACTTTAAATTAATAAAAATTCATCCACCATCCTTCTCTCCGTAAGGGTAGGTGAAAGTTTATTCTGGATTCTATAGTACGGAGACATGGATTACTTTGGTTGGTAAAATATCAGCCTGACTTTAGAATGAGCGCGTGTGTGTGTGTGTGTGTGCGTGCGCATGCGTTAGTTGGCTAGTGGTGTCTGACTCTATATGACCCTATGGACTGCAGTCTGCCAGAAGCAGTCATAAATCTTTCAGCTGAAACCAAGGTCTGGTCTTCTTCATGAAACAGAATTAAAAAGGCAATTATTGTCTCCCTGGAGGCCAGCCTGGGTCTGGAAGTTCCCCTGGAGGAGGGCATGGCAGCTAATTCCAGTATGGAGAATCCCACGGTCAGCAGAGCCTGGCAGGCCACAGTCCATATGTTCACAGAGAGTCAGACAGGACCTAAATGACTGAGCACAAATGTGTGTAGCAGTGGTGGCGGTCACTAGCTGTATTTAGTTGCGTCCCTCAGAGAAGTGATAATACAATCTTTATTTGCAATACACTCAGCGTCAGGGTACCAAGAAGGCTTTGGAGGAAGCAAGTAAGAGACTATTCTAAGCACTCCTATCCATAGAAGCCCTCAGAAAATGTTGAGAATCATTTGGGGAGGATGAACACTCTTTTTTATCCATAAACATTCCATCCAGAATCATTTTGTCATGTTTGCTTCATATTAAACTTAACATATGATTTATATAGAATTGGTGTCAGCTTTTAGGTATTGTCTTCTCCTCAAGAAATAGCACGTATAGCTTAATACATTAAAGTTTTATTGTGTATATGTTAATTATGTATGAAATTGCCTTTCAAATGGAAGTTTCCATTTTCGATTTTTGCTGAACTCCCTGTGAAACAAGCTTTTCCTTCTTATATTCCTTCATGGTACAGTCTCTGGTCTATCTTCTATCCGTCTATCTATTTATCTCTCTCTTCAGGTTATGCTACCTCAGCAAGACACCAAGTTTTATTTTTCTTGTCTCTTTTATTTTACAGACTGCCTCAAACATTCTTGAATTAGAATAGTGACAAGCTCTAATTCAAACTTTGGGACCAAATTCAGTTCATGCTTCTAGCACAATTACAGTTATCTGACTTGATGAGTTGGAATCAGAAGAGAGGTAATGCAGGAAGAGCAGTTAAGAATCAAAGAGGTAAATTCAGATAAGAGTTGATGAAAGTTCAAGTGCAGCAGAGGAAAAGGAGAAAGTGAGTGGAATGTTCTGAAGTCAGAGTGGAAGACTCTGTGACAAATTGATTATGGGAGAAAAGGCAAGAGGAGGAGTTATGTTACAAATGTTTCTTGCTCTAGTGACTTCATGTCTTTATAACGCTATTCCTTCTGACAGGGGAACTCTATCTTTCCCATAGCCTTTTTTTTTTCTTTTTTCTTGGGGGGAATGAGGGGGACGGGTAGGCCACTTCTATTGGTCTTTCATTCCCATAGCCTTTTTGCTGACAACAAACTTCAAAACCAAACTCAGTGGTCCTCTTTTCTGAAATCGTACAGTTTGAGTTTAGAGGTATCTTCTGACCCTCCAGTTTGGTTTCTTGTTAGACATTTATATATACCCTTCACATGCTTTTTATACAATAACTAGATAATCCATCAGTTAGCTTTATACATCTGGCAAATTGGTTAGTCCAGTACCTAAAATAAGGCTCAAAGTTTTATCAGGTTTTTCTTGTATTCTCCATAACTCAGCTCCAGGCATAAAATAAAGGAGTAAAATAAAACAAACTAGCATGTGCAAATTACTAAATGTATGACAGCACTAATATCATTAACATAAAGAAGCAATTTAGTAGTCAGAACCAAGTTGACAAAAAAATTCTGACTCCATTTTTATTTTTTGGAATTTGCCATGATGGCAAGATATGCAGTGTAAATATTAATAATTGGTTGCAAAATTGAGCTTAACAGAATCCACAGCCACATAGTCATTTTATAAGGTCTGGAATTTAAGGTGAATATAATTAATGGAGACAAGATTTTAAGATGAATTTATACTGAAATGATGGTTGAAACAGAGGAGAGAATATGATCATTATAGACAAATAGGGAGAGAAGGATGGATGGTCAAGGATACAGCTTTAGTCAGTACCCACACTGACAGCGTCAGTAATAGCAGTGTGCTAGCTAGGAGAGGTGCTAACTGAAGGAAATGTGCGAGCTAAACGTGCTATAAAGATGGCCGAGGACCCTTATCTCACCTCCCCTAGGAATACATCAAAAATACAGCTTTCTGTAGAATAACTCTCACTGAAGATGACATGACACCAGTAGAAATGACTTCTTCAAAAAAACTGAGGCTTACTAGTTCTGAAGTCAGAGTGGAAGACTCTGTGACAAATTGATTATGGGAGAAAAGGCAAGAGGAGGAGTTATGTTACAAATGTTTCTTGCTCTAGTGACTTCATGTCTTTATAACGCTATTCCTTCTGACAGGGGAACTCTATCTTTCCCATAGCCTTTTTTTTTTCTTTTTTCTTGGGGGGAATGAGGGGGACGGGTAGGCCACTTCTATTGGTCTTTCATTCCCATAGCCTTTTTGCTGACAACAAACTTCAAAACCAAACTCAGTGGTCCTCTTTTCTGAAATCGTACAGTTTGAGTTTAGAGGTATCTTCTGACCCTCCAGTTTGGTTTCTTGTTAGACATTTATATATACCCTTCACATGCTTTTTATACAATAACTAGATAATCCATCAGTTAGCTTTATACATCTGGCAAATTGGTTAGTCCAGTACCTAAAATAAGGCTCAAAGTTTTATCAGGTTTTTCTTGTATTCTCCATAACTCAGCTCCAGGCATAAAATAAAGGAGTAAAATAAAACAAACTAGCATGTGCAAATTACTAAATGTATGACAGCACTAATATCATTAACATAAAGAAGCAATTTAGTAGTCAGAACCAAGTTGACAAAAAAATTCTGACTCCATTTTTATTTTTTGGAATTTGCCATGATGGCAAGATATGCAGTGTAAATATTAATAATTGGTTGCAAAATTGAGCTTAACAGAATCCACAGCCACATAGTCATTTTATAAGGTCTGGAATTTAAGGTGAATATAATTAATGGAGACAAGATTTTAAGATGAATTTATACTGAAATGATGGTTGAAACAGAGGAGAGAATATGATCATTATAGACAAATAGGGAGAGAAGGATGGATGGTCAAGGATACAGCTTTAGTCAGTACCCACACTGACAGCGTCAGTAATAGCAGTGTGCTAGCTAGGAGAGGTGCTAACTGAAGGAAATGTGCGAGCTAAACGTGCTATAAAGATGGCCGAGGACCCTTATCTCACCTCCCCTAGGAATACATCAAAAATACAGCTTTCTGTAGAATAACTCTCACTGAAGATGACATGACACCAGTAGAATGACTCTTCAAAAACTGAGGCTATATAGAAAGAAGACTAAAATACTCGGTATGAGGGGAGGAAAAGTAATATAGTTGGAATCCACACCCCTAGTGGATGGCCCAGAAAAAGAGGAGGATATAACAGGCTTACTAGAGAAGGAAATGGCAACTGCTCCAGTATTCTTGCCTGGAAAATTCCATGGACAGAGGAGCCTGGAGGGCTACAGTCAGTCCATAGGGTTGCAAAGAGTAGGACACAACTGAGCATGTATATACACACACACACACGCACACACACACAGAGGATAGGCTTGGGGAATCTTCTCTGAGGAGTGAGAGGCACGAGGCCCATGGTAGGTTTCTAGCCTTGGGGTCCACTACTGGGAAGACAAACCTGCTTAACTGGTTTGAAAACAAGTGGGGCTTACCTGAGGGCAAAAAGAAACTGAGTCTGCTCTTGAAGAGGGTGTGCACAGATTTGTCTGTTCCCAGTCCCAGTGTGGAGGCAGTAGATAGAAACTGCCTGGCACTCTGGATGGTCTTCCAAGACCACCCCAGTATATCCCCAGGCATGTACAGGGCTCCTATTCCTCTATTCTGCTCCAGCTCTGCTCCCTGCTAAGGTGACGGCTGCCTTGGTGCACACTGTGGAAAAGTGGAGATAGGTCAGAAATGGGGCTCCAGCTCCTTGGACCTACCCCACCCCATGAAAAGTGGTGATTGCTACTGAGCCTGGAAAAACCTCTGGGGTCGCACCTGGCTCTCACTCTAGCCCCTCCTACTGCAGCAGTAACTCCCATCAAGAATATAATTAATGGAGACAAGATTTTAAGATGAATTTATACTGAAATGATGGTTGAAACAGAGGAGAGAATATGATCATTATAGACAAATAGGGAGAGAAGGATGGATGGTCAAGGATACAGCTTTAGTCAGTACCCACACTGACAGCGTCAGTAATAGCAGTGTGCTAGCTAGGAGAGGTGCTAACTGAAGGAAATGTGCGAGCTAAACGTGCTATAAAGATGGCCGAGGACCCTTATCTCACCTCCCCTAGGAATACATCAAAAATACAGCTTTCTGTAGAATAACTCTCACTGAAGATGACATGACACCAGTAGAATGACTCTTCAAAAACTGAGGCTATATAGAAAGAAGACTAAAATACTCGGTATGAGGGGAGGAAAAGTAATATAGTTGGAATCCACACCCCTAGTGGATGGCCCAGAAAAAGAGGAGGATATAACAGGCTTACTAGAGAAGGAAATGGCAACTGCTCCAGTATTCTTGCCTGGAAAATTCCATGGACAGAGGAGCCTGGAGGGCTACAGTCAGTCCATAGGGTTGCAAAGAGTAGGACACAACTGAGCATGTATATACACACACACACACGCACACACACACAGAGGATAGGCTTGGGGAATCTTCTCTGAGGAGTGAGAGGCACGAGGCCCATGGTAGGTTTCTAGCCTTGGGGTCCACTACTGGGAAGACAAACCTGCTTAACTGGTTTGAAAACAAGTGGGGCTTACCTGAGGGCAAAAAGAAACTGAGTCTGCTCTTGAAGAGGGTGTGCACAGATTTGTCTGTTCCCAGTCCCAGTGTGGAGGCAGTAGATAGAAACTGCCTGGCACTCTGGATGGTCTTCCAAGACCACCCCAGTATATCCCCAGGCATGTACAGGGCTCCTATTCCTCTATTCTGCTCCAGCTCTGCTCCCTGCTAAGGTGACGGCTGCCTTGGTGCACACTGTGGAAAAGTGGAGATAGGTCAGAAATGGGGCTCCAGCTCCTTGGACCTACCCCACCCCATGAAAAGTGGTGATTGCTACTGAGCCTGGAAAAACCTCTGGGGGTCGCACCTGGCTCTCACTCTAGCCCCTCCTACTGCAGCAGTAACTCCCATCAAGGCGGCATGGGCCAGTGTATGCCAGAAAACAGCCATGCTTACTTCAGATCTGGCTCTCTCACCTAGGCTGCATGGAGATGCTCTCACTGAAGGACACATCTTCAAGATCAGAGAGATGACTCCTTTGCCTAATTCCAGAGACAGAGGAAGTCAAACAAAATAGGATGGCAGAGAAATATGTTCCGAATGAGAGAATAAAATAAACCCCCCAAAAAACTGAAGGGAAAGGAACTCATTCTATGAGTTAGAAGCTCTTTCTATGAGATCAGTATTATTTTGATACCAAAGCCAAAGACATTACAAAAAAAAAGAAAAAATTATAGGCCAACATCCCTATTAAACATAGATGCATAAATTCTCAAAAAAAAAAAAATACTACCAAGCATCAGACAAGGAAAAGAAACAAAAGCCGTACAATTGGAAAGGAAAAAGAGAAACTGTCAATGTTTACAAATGGCATGATACTCTAGACTGAAAACCCTAAAGATGCAATCAAAAGCTACTAAAATAAGTTAATTTGGGAAAGTTGCAAGATACAAGGTTAATGCCCAGAAATCTGTTGCTATGTATGCGTAATAATGAGAAGGAGAAAGAGGGAAAAAAAAGGAAAAAAAGGCCTGTAATAGTACAGATTTAACTAAAAAATATACTGTGGATTTATAATTTAAGAGTCAGTTGTAACTTCTGGAAGGGTTGCTTTTTTAATAGTGACAATATTGTACTTCTATTTTGGGTAAACTTTTTAAATAAAATTATTTTGTACTAGAAATATAATTCCATAGCAGAAAATATAGAAAGCAGAAGAAGAGAAAAATATCCCTAAGCCTGTATCTCAAGCAATGGTATATATATTTTTTTTCTGACTCCATCCATTTCAGCTCCTCATGTCTCATTGTTATTCTAATGATTTAAAACACTGTGGCAAGCGAACTTCATGTGACCTCTCCTAGTGGTTCCACCTCCTGTTCATATGTTTGTGCAATCGCCTCCCTTGGGCCTGTCCTTGTGGGCAGGACTAGCAACTTTCTTATAATAACAGAATAGAGCAAAATGAGGGAACACCACTCCCATGATTCACTCATGTTACATGAGAAAACGTCACTTTTGTGATTACATTATGTTATACAACAATCTAGCTTAGCAAACCAACTGCTAACAGACTCTCCTTGCAGCCACATTGGATATATCCACAAAGCAAGGAACTGTGAGAGGTCTCTAAAAACTGTGGGCAGCCTCCAAGATTTGACAGCATTCTCCAACTGATAGCCAGCAACAAAGCAGGCTGTTTCAGTTGTTCAGAAGCAAGGAAATAAATTCTACCATCACCCTGAATGATCTTGCAGTAGAGTCTTCCCTAGTTGAGCAACAAGATGAGAATGGAGCCCATGTGACATCTTGTTTGCTGTCTAGTGATCCCCAGAGTCAAGGGTCTAGCTAAGCTGTGCCTGGACTTCTGACCCAAAGACACTACGAGGTAATAAATGTGTGTTTTTTAAGCCATCAACTGTGTAGTACTCTGTTACAGAGTAATAAAAACTCATACAGACTTTGCTACATGGAAGAGGGAGTTACTATAACAAGTATTTTAAAATATGTGGCAGTCAGTTTGGGACTGTGCCGAGCATGGAGGCTGGAAGTACTGAGAAAGTCTCAATGTATTTGAACATACTATTAACAGAAATTTGAATTTAAATGATACCATCACTGACTGCTCACATAGAAGTGAGGAACATGTTACTGGAAACCAGAGGATGAGAGATCTGTGACATGTAGCAGCATAAAGTTTAACAAAAACTGTCTTCTGCAGTCGTATGGAAAGAAGAAATTGTAAGTGATAACCTTGCTTACAGAGCTAAAAGATTTCTAAGCAAAATGTTGAAGGTGTCACATAATTTCTTCTTAAGCCTTTTCATGAAGTGTGGGAGTAAAGAGAAATTGAGGGATGAACTGGTAAACAAAACAAACCAAGACTCGATAATTCTCAAAATTTAGTCTTCCCAGTTGGTAAAACTTGTTATAATTCAAAAACTCTCTGTGCCTTCAATGGGATTAAAATGTAATTGGCCATTAAAAATGACTATAAAAATATGGCATAGAGTAAAATTCTAGTATGCAGTTATAAAACATTTGTTAAGACTTCAGAAACACCAAGAGATCAGAATATTCACACAGAATAGTCCATTCAATACGAGTATGCCTTACAAATTATCTCAATAAAATCACAGCAACTGTATGAATCTTAAGAATGGTCTCTTAGCCATTTCAGCAGGAACCACAGAATATACACATATATTTTTCTTATTCTTCAAACATTTAAAAGTATATTACAGCTAAAATTCTTCACTGTCATTATATCAGCACAACTACTAGAAAACACATATCTCCATCTATTATGCATTATTTTTCAAAAAAATGGAAGTGATTTTAATAGATATGTGGCTGCATGGTTTTTGAACCAGTACATGGTAGAATGTGTTTAGAAAATATTTTCTTGGGCCTCCCTGGTGGGTCCGTGGGTAAAGAGTTCGCCTTGCAAAGCAAGGGGCACCAGTTGGATCTGTGGCCCGGGAAGATCCCATGTGCCGCGGAGTGCCTGGACTGGTGTGTCCAATGAAAACCAGTGCTCTGGAGCGCATGCACCCAGAACTGGTGCTCTGCAGTGAGAGACCACTACGATGGGAGGCCCGCACAGGCCAGAGAACAAAGATGCATGAAAATTAATTTTAAAAAGTCAATAAAACAAGAGGCCCAAATTCAAGAAAAAAAACTTTTTTTTCCCACTGTTGCCACAGGTCTTTTCTAGTTGTAAAGTGGAGGGGGTTACTCTCTAGTTGAGGTGAGCAGGCTTCTTGTGGTGACTTTTCTTGTTGTGGAACTTGGGTTCTAGGGAACATGGGCTTCAATAGTTGAGGCACATGGGCTCAATAGTTTCGACTCTGAGGCTCTAGAGCATAGACTCAATAGTTACGGCTCACGGGTTTAGTTGCTCTGCAGCATGTGAGATCTACCCAGTTCAGGAATTGAACTCATGTCTCTTGCATAAAGAGAAATTGAGGGATGAACTGGTAAACAAAACAAACCAAGACTCGATAATTCTCAAAATTTAGTCTTCCCAGTTGGTAAAACTTGTTATAATTCAAAAACTCTCTGTGCCTTCAATGGGATTAAAATGTAATTGGCCATTAAAAATGACTATAAAAATATGGCATAGAGTAAAATTCTAGTATGCAGTTATAAAACATTTGTTAAGACTTCAGAAACACCAAGAGATCAGAATATTCACACAGAATAGTCCATTCAATACGAGTATGCCTTACAAATTATCTCAATAAAATCACAGCAACTGTATGAATCTTAAGAATGGTCTCTTAGCCATTTCAGCAGGAACCACAGAATATACACATATATTTTTCTTATTCTTCAAACATTTAAAAGTATATTACAGCTAAAATTCTTCACTGTCATTATATCAGCACAACTACTAGAAAACACATATCTCCATCTATTATGCATTATTTTTCAAAAAAATGGAAGTGATTTTAATAGATATGTGGCTGCATGGTTTTTGAACCAGTACATGGTAGAATGTGTTTAGAAAATATTTTCTTGGGCCTCCCTGGTGGGTCCGTGGGTAAAGAGTTCGCCTTGCAAAGCAAGGGGCACCAGTTGGATCTGTGGCCCGGGAAGATCCCATGTGCCGCGGAGTGCCTGGACTGGTGTGTCCAATGAAAACCAGTGCTCTGGAGCGCATGCACCCAGAACTGGTGCTCTGCAGTGAGAGACCACTACGATGGGAGGCCCGCACAGGCCAGAGAACAAAGATGCATGAAAATTAATTTTAAAAAGTCAATAAAACAAGAGGCCCAAATTCAAGAAAAAAAACTTTTTTTTCCCACTGTTGCCACAGGTCTTTTCTAGTTGTAAAGTGGAGGGGGTTACTCTCTAGTTGAGGTGAGCAGGCTTCTTGTGGTGACTTTTCTTGTTGTGGAACTTGGGTTCTAGGGAACATGGGCTTCAATAGTTGAGGCACATGGGCTCAATAGTTTCGACTCTGAGGCTCTAGAGCATAGACTCAATAGTTACGGCTCACGGGTTTAGTTGCTCTGCAGCATGTGAGATCTACCCAGTTCAGGAATTGAACTCATGTCTCTTGCATTGACAGGCGAACACTTTATCACTGAGCTACCAGGGAAGCCCTCGTTTCTTTTTTTTTAACTGTTGAATGTTTAGCAAATATACTTTCAGATTTTTTTTTTCATATCATCCTAGGGGATAATTCAATACCTGTTATACCTATATTTTTAGAGATATATGTACTACCATCATAATAATCAGTCTACATTTTTACTGTGTTTATATTTACTTGTGCATCATCTTCTTAATTCTGTGACAAGGGCTTCCTTGGTGGTCCAGTGGGTAAGGGGCGCCAGTTAGTTCCCTGGCCTGGGAAGATCCCACGTGCCAAGAGTGGCTAGACCCATGTGTCCAACTACCTAGCTGGAGCTCTGGAGCGCATGCACCCAGAGCCCGCGCTCTGTAGCGAGAGAGGCCACTGCAATGGGAGGCCCACACAGGCCAAAACAAAGATAAATAAATGAAAGACCAATAGAAGTGGCCAAAAAAAAAAAAAAAAAATCTGTGACAAAATCTTACTATTTTTACAAATGTACCCTGCTGAATTTTCAGCCTCAACAGAATAATGAAAGTTCTTGAACTGTTCTAAATAAATATAAATCACTTTTACTTTCTTTCTTTATTAAAATTTAATCAATTATTTATTATTTTTATAAAAATGGTGTCATTATATTCATTATAGCAAAGACAATATTATGTGTTTACTATTTTCCTCTTGGAAACATATTCATGTGACCGAGTTTAATAGAACGTGATTAGGACTGATATATACCAGAGAACAAAGATGCATGAAAATTAATTTTAAAAAGTCAATAAAACAAGAGGCCCAAATTCAAGAAAAAAAACTTTTTTTTCCCACTGTTGCCACAGGTCTTTTCTAGTTGTAAAGTGGAGGGGGTTACTCTCTAGTTGAGGTGAGCAGGCTTCTTGTGGTGACTTTTCTTGTTGTGGAACTTGGGTTCTAGGGAACATGGGCTTCAATAGTTGAGGCACATGGGCTCAATAGTTTCGACTCTGAGGCTCTAGAGCATAGACTCAATAGTTACGGCTCACGGGTTTAGTTGCTCTGCAGCATGTGAGATCTACCCAGTTCAGGAATTGAACTCATGTCTCTTGCATTGACAGGCGAACACTTTATCACTGAGCTACCAGGGAAGCCCTCGTTTCTTTTTTTTTAACTGTTGAATGTTTAGCAAATATACTTTCAGATTTTTTTTTTCATATCATCCTAGGGGATAATTCAATACCTGTTATACCTATATTTTTAGAGATATATGTACTACCATCATAATAATCAGTCTACATTTTTACTGTGTTTATATTTACTTGTGCATCATCTTCTTAATTCTGTGACAAGGGCTTCCTTGGTGGTCCAGTGGGTAAGGGGCGCCAGTTAGTTCCCTGGCCTGGGAAGATCCCACGTGCCAGAGAGTGGCTAGACCCATGTGTCCAACTACCTAGCTGGAGCTCTGGAGCGCATGCACCCAGAGCCCGCGCTCTGTAGCGAGAGAGGCCACTGCAATGGGAGGCCCACACAGGCCAAAACAAAGATAAATAAATGAAAGACCAATAGAAGTGGCCAAAAAAAAAAAAAAAAAATCTGTGACAAAATCTTACTATTTTTACAAATGTACCCTGCTGAATTTTCAGCCTCAACAGAATAATGAAAGTTCTTGAACTGTTCTAAATAAATATAAATCACTTTTACTTTCTTTCTTTATTAAAATTTAATCAATTATTTATTATTTTTATAAAAATGGTGTCATTATATTCATTATAGCAAAGACAATATTATGTGTTTACTATTTTCCTCTTGGAAACATATTCATGTGACCGAGTTTAATAGAACGTGATTAGGACTGATATATACCATCTGTAGACATAGTTTCTTTTTTTTTTTTTTAACAAATTCTTAACTTCTCATTTTCTTTTTTTTTTTTTAGATTTATTTATTTATTTTTTGGGGGTGGGGTAGGGAGGGAGGGGAGCAGGTGGGCTACTTCTATTGGTCTTTCAATTATCTATTTTCATCCATCTTTGCTGTTTGGCCCGTGTGGGCCTCCCATCGCAGTGGCCTCTGTTGTCGCAGAGCACCGGCTCCGGACGCATGCGCTCCAGAGCTCCGGCTCAGTAATTGGACACATCGGTCCAGCTGCTCCACGGCACATGGGGTCTTTCCAGGCCAGGGATCGAACCGGCGCTCCTTGCACTGCAAGGCGGTGTCCTTACCCACTGGACCACCAGGGAAGTCCCATAGTTTCTTAAATATTAAATATTTCACACTATCTTTATGCTCTTTCTTCCCTTCTTTGCTAGCCAGATATAGAGGAAGCCAAGCTAATCCAAAGAATGATTCAATAGTTATATGGAATGGTGGAATCATTAGAGTAAGGAGTCCAGGTCCCTTAATACTCGTGTGAAACAGGGGCCAAATAATCATATTAGTGTATTATAAACCAATTTTATTAAGGCATTGGTAATTGTAAATTTTTATTACAAAAAGTGGGCTAAGCTGGCTAATACATTTGGCTGGGAATTTGCGGAATATATATTATAGATAGATATAGAGACAATAGATAGACTGATTGACTATATATACTATATTCTAGTTTGGCAACTCCCTCCAGTCTTCTTGTCTGGGAAATCCCATGGACAGAGGAGTCTGGTGGGCTATAATCCATGGAGCTGCAACAGGTGGACATAACTTAGTAACTAAACCATCACAGTGGGTATACATCTGAAGAATACCCTAGAATAATTATTCATTTTCCAAACTTGTATTTAATATAGTATCTTCTAAATAAGTTGTCCATGTTAGAAGTCAGTTTATAAGAGAAAAGTATTTTCTCAGAATCTTATCTTTGATCAGTACCAATTACCCTTAGTGTAGTTCACTTATCTTTGATCAATACAGATTAGTCTTAGTGTAATTAATTCCCTGTGCCCATCATCTTTGCTATTGTTCTCTCTGTTTTGTTATCCTTATAAGATTGCCCTCATGCTTCAGGCTGTCAATTCCAAACTTATAAGAGGAATATCTTATCTTATCGCAGTGACCAAGACATTATTCTAAGGACGTTTCATGATTCTCTCGCTTACATCTAGGCTGTGCCTCTTGATACTAACTGCTTTAACTATAACCATTTTTATTCATTGCTCTATTAATTATTGATGAATAATATAATAAATCTAACATAAGAATCTTGTGGGTGGGAATTACTTTTTATAATATTTGTGGATAATTGTTATGTTCGTGTTTTAACAGATGCTTTTAACAGGATGATTAGCTCATAATTATGATAGAAATTCCAATGTGTTCTTAAGTTCAAGAGGTAACGCATTTTGAGGAACATTTCCTCAGATCCTGTATAGATAATTTTCTAAAGTTATAAGCCTTGCCTTAGTGTCAATTCGACATTGCCTCAGTGTGTAACATGTAAAGTAGGATTTTGAACTGGAAACGTTGGGTGATGCACTACGATCTAAGACATTCATTCCATTTATCAGATGACAAGTCAGGACACAAAGCCCTTCCAAAGGAAGGCTAAGGATTTCCTTCACTAGTCTTGATTGTTCAGTGACACCAAAGGTAACAATAAGAGGAAATTGGGAGAGGATCTGTGATGAGAAATTCTCTGTGCTTCAATAGCTATCTCCTATTGATGAATTGACAATGTAGGCGCTTACCTCTTTACAGCAGGCCAAGGCTGCACTGCTTCTGTATTAGAGTGCTTGCCACATATCTCTTGCAATTAGGAAGGCACAGCAGACTCCTCTCTAGATCATATATAGAAAAACCCAGAGGTAGAAATGGACTGAAATATTTTGGTAGGGTTTACTCACAGAGTATTGGGAGAAAAGAATGCATGAGTGTTTTCTAAATATGAGTTATATGAGAGAGCTGGTTCATAAGCATTTTTAATTTAGTCCAAGAGGACCATTTGGACGAGTGATGAGCTTCCTGCCAGTAAGACTCTTTGTGATGTTGATATAGGGCATCCATTAGAAAGAAACTTCATCACTGTTCCACAAAAAATACACTAAAACGTTTCCAGTGACAGGAAAAAAATGAATCATAACCTGGAACAATCTTTGTCACTTAAAGTATTTAGGGCTGATGAACTAACAGTTGAAACGTTTTAGTCTAATTTGCAGACATGGGAAGAAGGATGAAAATTAGGAATGACTTTAAAATACTTTTAAGTTTGTAAATGATGAATGTGCTTATATAAAAAGCAAGAGGTAGGGCTTCCCTGGTGGTCTAGTGTGTGGACAGTCCGCCTTGCAGCGCACAGGCTGCCAGTTCAATCCCTGGCCAGGGAGGATCCTGCGAGCTGTGGAGCGGCTGCGCCAGTGTGCCCAATTGTGAGCCAGCGCTCTGGAGCACATGTACCTGGGGCCATGCAACGAGAGAGGCCTCTGTAGTGAGAGGCCCACGCGGGCTGGAGAATGAAGATGGATGAAAATAAACGGATGGAAACCCAATAAAAGAGGCCAAAATTAAAAAAAAAAAAAGAGGTAGGTGAAGGTACTAATGGTATAACAAGGAGTTATGTTTGCACTATCTGTGAATTAATAGATACAATTCCATTCATTTGATACTTTAAATAAAAAAATAAGTGAGAGGGAGAAAAAAGTCTCCCATGAAATCTGTCAGTTTAGAACTTCTACCAGATACAGAGAATATTAAGCCATCTTATAAACACCACAAAAAGAAAAGAAGCACCTTGTACTCCTTCTCCTGTTTCCATTAGCAGAAGTGCCTTTTAGGTGAGAGAGAAGTTTTAACTTTAAAGCAAGATCAAAGTTTTCACTGTGACATAAGACTAGGTACTTTTAATTACTGAACTGAGGTCATATCAGTGAATTAAGTAACAGTAGGACTCTTTGCTATTATTAAAGAAATAAAACTGAATATTATAGAAATGTCCTTCTATTTACCCCAGGAAAGGGAAAATAAAAACCCTGACAGGTAGACTCAAAGGGACTGTGAGGCTTAAAAATAAACTGTTTTTCTAAAATTCATACAATAAGGACTGTGAGTTTATCGTATATGTGTGTCTGTCTGTTGATCTGTACACATCCACATTATATTCCAGCTACTTATATTAATTTTATTTTATATTAGTAGATTTTTCCATAGTATTAATTCACAAATTGGATGATTATATTATGTAAAGGCAAGCTATAAATATGGATTTAGAAAATCTTTTAATTACAGTGTTTCAAAATACCATATTCTTTGTTTCTTATTGAAAGAAAATATATTATCCTGCTGATATTTGAAGCTTCATAAATCACCACATGTAGGTATTATTTTAAAACATTCTTGTCAGTTCATTTCATAAACTCTTATCAATTTAGTGAAAGAGACCAATGGAAGGAAAAATATCTGAAGGATACTGAAATAAACTGAACTTTTATAAAAGAAGCTCAAATTTCAATTAAACTCATAAAAGTAAAATTTGAGAGATATGACATAAGGAGAGGTAATTCTGTTCATAAATTCAAATCTGATTAGGTATGTTAGTATAAATGAAGTTAGAAATTAATATGCAGGAGGAAATGCATGACAGCTCCTTCTACTGAAAAAAAATTGAGAGGAAGGTATTTGTTAGTAGCTACCATGTTATTATACAGAGTCTTTCAGTTCAAAGGCTAATTTTGAAGCACTTTTCTCTAACATTACAAGGCTTTGTTCTGCTTTGGCTTTCACTAAAATTACACAGCTGTCACAGAGTCATGGTCCGTGAACTGTAGTAATATGTGTTGAGAACACTGTCATCTTCTTGCCATTTGCAGTCATAGGATGGCTGGTATTTTTTTCACAAATAACATTTATTTATTTGAGACTTTAAAAATTCCTAGGACTATCTGAGAGTATTTACATGTTACTCATTATTCCATTTTCTGAAGATGTGATTTTTAATGATCCATCTTATGCCTTAACACATATATACACACATATATGTAAATGCACATATACATATATATATATATATATATACACATTATATTGGTATATAATTGGTTATATATGTGTATATATATTAATATATATATATATCCAGAGGTTTAGCTTTGTCTAAAAATTAAGTTTTACATATTGCATAGGTCTAATCTAACTTCCTACTAGGTATTTGGGCCTGGGTTTTCCATTTAATTCTCAAACTTAGCTTGCTCTAAAATGAACACCTCACCATTTTTTTGCTGTTCTTTACTCTGTTAATTCCTTAATCAAATAAATTATAGATATCCCACACACTTTCATTTACTTTGGATGCCACAATTTTGCTCACCAACTTTCAACCAGATTTTTATCTACATATTCCTTATATCCATCTCTTTTTCATTGTAATCTCATTATTCTGACAGATGATTGAAATAGTCTTCTAATAGTTTTCTCTGCTTCCATTCTTTCCAGGTAACCTGAGTCAAACCATGCCACAAAATATTTAAGACTAGTGAGAATAAGAAATTGAGAGACTTAAGTTAATATTGACCATTAAGAGATAAGATACAACCAAATAGATACTATACACAATATCTAACTAGTTCTGTATTAAAGCAGGAGCAAATTTTAGTGGCCCATGCATGAAGAGAAATATACCTGGTTGAAAGTAATGATTAGTAGTTAGAATGGATAATAAAAGTATAAACGAACAGGCATAATTGAGTATAATTATAGTAGGTGTGAGGTTTCACTCAAGAATTCTACTTAATTACATGAAGAGTTATGACAAAGAAGGGGGTCAAAGGTTACCTTGCCAAAGTATCAGGTCTAAATAAATGTATGAAATGAGCAAGAGGTGGGAGAAAAGATACACTTAAAATGCCTTTATTAAATATGCCAAATAATTTTTAAATTATTAAATTTAGCTCAATAGCTGAAATATACATACATTTTAATACGACTTTGCTTCCTTTTGTCTTTAAGTACTTTAAATCTTGGTAAAAAGTATGGATTGTTATCCTAAAACATATACTGTTCCCTCTGATTCTGATATTTCTATAAGAAATATTTATTTATATTTCAGAAGTTATAAAAATGAGGCCCAAAATCACACAGATTATAAGTAATGGATAAATGCAGGTTTTGAATCACAGTTCCATATGTGAATTTCATCTAGTCTTTAAGCATTACAATAGATTAGTGATTCTTAGCCAGAGCAATTTTGCTTCCCAGAGAGCACTGTACAACCCTTCAGGCTGTCAACAGGGAGAAGGGGAGTTTGCAACCAACGTTTAGTGGGTAGAGGCCAGTGCAAATGTGTGTGTGTGCTCAATAGTGTCGCACTCTTTATGACCTGTGGACTGTAACCCACCAGGCGCTTCTGTTCATGGGATTATCCTGGCAAGAATTCTGGAATGGGTTGCCATTTCCTCCTCCAGGGGATCTTCCCTACCCAGGGATCAAATCCACAGCGTGTCTCCTAAGTCTCCTGCATTGGCAGGCAGATTCTTTAACAATGAACTACCTGGGAAGCCCAGGTAGCGGCCAGGCACATCTTATAATGTGCAAGACAAGCCCCCACAACAAAGAATAATCTGACTCATAATGTCCTTGGTGCTTAAGTTGAGGAGCCCTGGAAGGGTTATAAAGTGATCTAGTTACTACAGTAGGAGACAGAGTAACAGAGACTACTACAGGCTTCATAACCTGAGGGATACGTAGAAAGAAAGGAAAAGAAAATATCTTACTGAATTAGTAATTGTAAAATAAAGATGAAGTTCAATAAAAGTTTACCTGTGGCTTGTCTATGATAGAAGTTTTGCTATACAAATAAATAGAGTCACACGAGTCACATGAAAACTGTCTTCCTCTTCAAGGTAGCACACAAGATATCAATCATTTTAGTAAAAGCACTTACAAATAAAATATAAAGTGGGCTGGGATTTTTGCTTCGTGAAGTATAAGGACCATATTTCCTCAATTCATAGACTCTTAATTGTGAGACACATCATCCATTTCGTGGAAGCTCAGTGAGAAGGGCCATGTATTACCTTAAATATAAGTCTTTAAAAAGAAACTTTAACAGAGAATGTGTTTCAATATAGCTGCAGACTAATCCTTAATATCATAAAGTTTAAATGTCTTCCTTATTTAGTCTAAATGTTCTTCTGAATCACCACCACAAGTATGTATATCAGGTGACTCCTGCTTTGATAGTACATGCTCACAATCTTGAAATTACTTGCAGCTTGAAGAACTATCATCTTACAATATATCAAAGAATTCTAGAATTTTGTGCATTTTTGCTTTAGTAAACCCCACCCCATCCTTTTTTCACAATGTTAGAAATTAGACAACTTCTTTTGAGAAGTCATTTGGAAGCTTTTGACAGATACCTGTTCAATTCTTGAGGAACTCCTTTTTATGACACATCAATGAATGTTCCATCTTTTCAAACTTTGTAAATCCTCTCAAAGTCTGCAGGGCTTAGTTATTTTTACTTCCTAAAGTGACTTGCTAGACTTGTGACAGAGAATCACTGGTATACACAATAATCTTTGTTTTAAGAAACCACCATAGCATAATCTTTGAAACAAATTTTTAGGGGCAATCAGGGATTCAAACATAATACAAATTAAATGTTGCTGTCTTTTTCAAATATTCAACTGAGGACAATTAGATAAATGTATGCCTCAGTATGGGTCTTCTCTGGTAGGCAGACAGTAAAGAATCTGCCTGCAATATAGGAGATGTGGGTTTGATCCCTGGGTCAGGAAGATTCCCTGGAGAAAGGAATGTCTATCCAGTCCAGTATTCTTTCCTAGAGAAAGCTATGGACAGAGGAGCCTGGTGGGCTACAGTTGGTGGATCAAAAAGAGTTGAATGTGATTAAGTAACTAAGCACAAGATGATGCGTCAGTACTGTTCTCTTTAAATTCATCTGTGGATAATATCTTTCTTTCTCTCTTTCACACATACACACACACACACACACACACACACACACACAATCACACACGGTGGCTATGACAACAACCAGAAAAGCATAATCAATTTCTGTTTTTTTAAAATAAATTTGGTATGCTATATTTTGAAAGTTTAAGGTATACATAATGTTACTATGATTCATTTACATATTGCAATCTGATTGCCACTGAATCAATATTTATCACATCATCGTAGTCTATATTCATTATATCAGATTGCCATAGCTTATTTACTACTTGTTATAGGTTTCTACCCTTAGACACCCCATCACTTATTCTACCTGTCCAATACACTAGTAAACACCGTTTTACTCTGTTTTTAGCAGATATACATTTTTTTTTAGATTCCACATATAAATGATATTGTCTCTCTTTGTCTGACTTACCTCACTCAGCATAATGTGCTCAATGTCCATTTGGCTTTATACTATGATTTCAGTTATAAAAATACTTAAAATTTTTAAAAAATTCAGTGGAACTAGAAATCAAATAGTCTTCAAAATAAACTAGCTTAAATCAATGATATAATTAATATTTAGTGTTAAGTTCCTTAAGTGACTTGCTAGACTTGTGCAGGGCTTAGTTATTTTACTTCCTAAAGTGACTTGCTAGACTTGTGACAGAGAATCACTGGTATACACAATAATCTTTGTTTTAAGAAACCACCATAGCATAATCTTTGAAACAAATTTTTAGGGGCAATCAGGGATTCAAACATAATACAAATTAAATGTTGCTGTCTTTTTCAAATATTCAACTGAGGACAATTAGATAAATGTATGCCTCAGTATGGGTCTTCTCTGGTAGGCAGACAGTAAAGAATCTGCCTGCAATATAGGAGATGTGGGTTTGATCCCTGGGTCAGGAAGATTCCCTGGAGAAAGGAATGTCTATCCAGTCCAGTATTCTTTCCTAGAGAAAGCTATGGACAGAGGAGCCTGGTGGGCTACAGTTGGTGGATCAAAAAGAGTTGAATGTGATTAAGTAACTAAGCACAAGATGATGCGTCAGTACTGTTCTCTTTAAATTCATCTGTGGATAATATCTTTCTTTCTCTCTTTCACACATACACACACACACACACACACACACACACACACACAATCACACACGGTGGCTATGACAACAACCAGAAAAGCATAATCAATTTCTGTTTTTTTAAAATAAATTTGGTATGCTATATTTTGAAAGTTTAAGGTATACATAATGTTACTATGATTCATTTACATATTGCAATCTGATTGCCACTGAATCAATATTTATCACATCATCGTAGTCTATATTCATTATATCAGATTGCCATAGCTTATTTACTACTTGTTATAGGTTTCTACCCTTAGACACCCCATCACTTATTCTACCTGTCCAATACACTAGTAAACACCGTTTTACTCTGTTTTTAGCAGATATACATTTTTTTTTAGATTCCACATATAAATGATATTGTCTCTCTTTGTCTGACTTACCTCACTCAGCATAATGTGCTCAATGTCCATTTGGCTTTATACTATGATTTCAGTTATAAAAATACTTAAAATTTTTAAAAAATTCAGTGGAACTAGAAATCAAATAGTCTTCAAAATAAACTAGCTTAAATCAATGATATAATTAATATTTAGTGTTAAGTTACCCACTTTATTCCAAAATTACATGTATTCCTACAGTAAGAGGAATGTACATCATTTTAAAACAATGCAAAGTCACACAAATTTGATTCAAATGATGTAAGTGATATAAATAATATATTAACAACTACATATAGATAAAAATCAATACCTATTAAAGTAATTCTAGTGGAAACCACTTTCTCTGAGAAAATTAAACTAGCCTTAGAACCATGTTAACAAGTTGATGGAAGACTTACACATTTCCAAAATATTCTCTCTATTATGTTCATAATATTGTTAGATGTAAACTGATAATTTTTTTCCAATTTTTTCTTATCATTTTTTTTATTGTTGAACTTCAAGATTGCTTTTCATAATTGCCAGTAGTAACAGTGACAGTTACTATAGCATCAATCTGATAGTCAGATATTTTTAAAGCTATTTAAATTATTTCTTCATAAGGTTACTAATGTTTATGTCTTTGGTATACATGTTTGTGACACATTTAGCATATGGAAAGAGATCTAAAACTATGAAATGACTCATAGAATCTACATATAGATGCTTTGAAGATAAATGTATATATATCTAGGAACATATAAATAATTGAATGATTTTAGTATTACATGACCCTAAGAGTATACTATCAATAACTACTGATTTGTGAAAAACCATAGCCTTTAGTTTTAGACCAAATAAGCTTAAAAATGTTGATTCATATACATATTTTAAAATAAAAAAACTTTTGCCTTATCTGTTTTATAAACACAATTATTTAAACTTAAAGCCAAATTATCACCACAAATTCTCTATTAGTCACAGCTTACCACTTTGCTTTATTTTACTATTTTTTGTAGCCCTTTATGGGAAGAATATACAGAAGTCAGAATTATTTGGGGACAGAAAACAACATAGTGAAAAAATACCTTCCACACTGTTTAAGAAGTTCTTTTGCACTAGCATGAATATTTTGATGACTGACAAAAGATCACTTTCTATCAGATCCACCCAAAAAATGAACTTGAAGAAAGATGTCCATTTTCAGATATACATAATAAAAAGGTCTCTCTTTGTCTGACTTACCTCACTCAGCATAATGTGCTCAATGTCCATTTGGCTTTATACTATGATTTCAGTTATAAAAATACTTAAAATTTTTAAAAAATTCAGTGGAACTAGAAATCAAATAGTCTTCAAAATAAACTAGCTTAAATCAATGATATAATTAATATTTAGTGTTAAGTTACCCACTTTATTCCAAAATTACATGTATTCCTACAGTAAGAGGAATGTACATCATTTTAAAACAATGCAAAGTCACACAAATTTGATTCAAATGATGTAAGTGATATAAATAATATATTAACAACTACATATAGATAAAAATCAATACCTATTAAAGTAATTCTAGTGGAAACCACTTTCTCTGAGAAAATTAAACTAGCCTTAGAACCATGTTAACAAGTTGATGGAAGACTTACACATTTCCAAAATATTCTCTCTATTATGTTCATAATATTGTTAGATGTAAACTGATAATTTTTTTCCAATTTTTTCTTATCATTTTTTTTATTGTTGAACTTCAAGATTGCTTTTCATAATTGCCAGTAGTAACAGTGACAGTTACTATAGCATCAATCTGATAGTCAGATATTTTTAAAGCTATTTAAATTATTTCTTCATAAGGTTACTAATGTTTATGTCTTTGGTATACATGTTTGTGACACATTTAGCATATGGAAAGAGATCTAAAACTATGAAATGACTCATAGAATCTACATATAGATGCTTTGAAGATAAATGTATATATATCTAGGAACATATAAATAATTGAATGATTTTAGTATTACATGACCCTAAGAGTATACTATCAATAACTACTGATTTGTTAAAAACCATAGCCTTTAGTTTTAGACCAAATAAGCTTAAAAATGTTGATTCATATACATATTTTAAAATAAAAAAACTTTTGCCTTATCTGTTTTATAAACACAATTATTTAAACTTAAAGCCAAATTATCACCACAAATTCTCTATTAGTCACAGCTTACCACTTTGCTTTATTTTACTATTTTTTGTAGCCCTTTATGGGAAGAATATACAGAAGTCAGAATTATTTGGGGACAGAAAACAACATAGTGAAAAAATACCTTCCACACTGTTTAAGAAGTTCTTTTGCACTAGCATGAATATTTTGATGACTGACAAAAGATCACTTTCTATCAGATCCACCCAAAAAATGAACTTGAAGAAAGATGTCCTATTTCTTTGTGTGGAAGTAAATAAGAAAGCTAGGCTAATAAGTTATCTCTATGTTCTTTCATCATTGATTATGGAGAAGAAGAACAAATTACCTGAATATTACTCCACTCATGATTGATGAGGTTGATTGTTAATTGTGTGGTGATCAACTTTATCCTGAACTGTGGCTGAACTGGCACCAGGGTATATTGTATTCTCATCTATAAAACAAGAATAATAATCTCAATATATTTGTTGTAAAGATTGAGATATACATATGTCTTTTCTCAATAAACAGTAGACACTGCCATGATTCTTTTTGAGGCTGTGTTTAGTCCATAAGGAATCTTCAATGACTAGTCGTAATATGATGATGGCTGCTATTATAGAAGAGAAAGTGTAGTATTTTGTGTATCTATATAAAATAGAAATTGAGAAAATATTAACAATGGCAATAGCAATCCTACAGATAAAAATTATGGATTTGAGTTTGAGAAAGAAATATTGCATAAGTCAACTTGAATAGCAGCAAGACTTTTCTATAGTAGGATACTTGCTTTAACATCAAACAGAAACAAATATGGCATAAAAAGAAGAAAAAAAATATGCTGCATTAAAAAATAATTCAGACTTATGAAGAAATAAAATAAGAGAAATGAAACAGCAAGATAATGAGCACAATTATCCAGCCTCTTATTTTAAATAGCTCTGGATTATTTTCTCCAGTAACACAGAGGAGTAGCATGGTAGAATCATACTTTCTTAATGCTTACTTTGGGGGTGGGGGTGGGAAGGGCACTTCTATTAATCTTTCATTTATCCATTTTCATCCATCTTTGTTCTTTGTCCCATGTGGGCCTCCCATCACAGTGGCCTCTTTCTCTGCAGAGCACCGGCTCTGGGCGCATGTGTTCCAGAGTTCTGGCTAGGTAGTTGAACACATTGGTCCAGCCGCTCTGTGGCACGTGGGATCTTCCCAGGCCAGGGAATGAACCACTGCCCCTTGTACTGCAAGGAGGTGTCCTTACCCACTGGACCACCAGGGAACTCCAATGCTTACTTTTTAATTGTGCTTTACACACTAACTATTGATCAAATTGAAGTCGGTTTACATTCACATGTGGACTAGACCTTATTTAAAATTATGCTATTATGAAAAGTGCTGAATTAAGAGACATCCTGTTTATATGCATAGATATTTAATACAGACTACACACTAATCACAGGTGCCATTTATTTAGCACTCATTATAAGCTAGGAACTGAGCTAAGAGGTTTACATACATTTTTAGTTTATTTCTAATAGACTTTACACTTTTCATAGGGAAAAAATGATACTTCCAAATAGTAGTAACTTGTTTAATGTCAAAGGATTATTAAGTAAATAGGGCGGGGATTGAAATCAGATTCGTATCTGTCTAAAAAGTCTGTGCTCTTAAGTACCTACATTTGTTGTGTTTACCCAAGTGAAGAAATCTGAACACAGTGCTTATTCCATTCTTTATCCTCCTGGATCTAGTTATTGTACAAATTCACTTAAAAAGCTATAAATGAGGATAACACATGCAAGTCTAGAGAAAGTTGAACAGGTAAAGGATTTCATGTAACAATGTGTCCTTGGACAATTATGGACTCTAATTATGCCTCTCAGCAGTATCCTGATGTTATTTATTATCTGCTGTTGGTTAAAACACTTTGCCCTTTTTTTATATTATACTTTAAACAGTTTCTTTCAATTAATGTATGTTCTCTCTTTCCCTGCAGTCAATTTACTCTAATTACAGAGATATATTTCTCTCTTTAGGCTTTTTCTTAGGCTTGATAATTTTTCTCTTTTTGCTCAGTCATATTAATGTTAGTTTAATGTGTTTGAGATGGACCATGTCAAAACTTTAAGAGATCGCTGCAAAGTTGTTTTTTTTTTTTTTCCTGTTCAAAACAGAGATTTAAAAAAACTGAATTTACTGTAATTTTTTTGTGTTAAGATTAGACTCCAAATTAACCCATTTACTTAATGAAAGCACCAGCAAAACTTGTCAGCTTTTGGAGAACTCAGGAAGTTAGCTGAAAGCTTGTGGATTATAAATCAACTTCCCAGGCCAGGGAATGAACCACTGCCCCTTGTACTGCAAGGAGGTGTCCTTACCCACTGGACCACCAGGGAACTCCAATGCTTACTTTTTAATTGTGCTTTACACACTAACTATTGATCAAATTGAAGTCGGTTTACATTCACATGTGGACTAGACCTTATTTAAAATTATGCTATTATGAAAAGTGCTGAATTAAGAGACATCCTGTTTATATGCATAGATATTTAATACAGACTACACACTAATCACAGGTGCCATTTATTTAGCACTCATTATAAGCTAGGAACTGAGCTAAGAGGTTTACATACATTTTTAGTTTATTTCTAATAGACTTTACACTTTTCATAGGGAAAAAATGATACTTCCAAATAGTAGTAACTTGTTTAATGTCAAAGGATTATTAAGTAAATAGGGCGGGGATTGAAATCAGATTCGTATCTGTCTAAAAAGTCTGTGCTCTTAAGTACCTACATTTGTTGTGTTTACCCAAGTGAAGAAATCTGAACACAGTGCTTATTCCATTCTTTATCCTCCTGGATCTAGTTATTGTACAAATTCACTTAAAAAGCTATAAATGAGGATAACACATGCAAGTCTAGAGAAAGTTGAACAGGTAAAGGATTTCATGTAACAATGTGTCCTTGGACAATTATGGACTCTAATTATGCCTCTCAGCAGTATCCTGATGTTATTTATTATCTGCTGTTGGTTAAAACACTTTGCCCTTTTTTTATATTATACTTTAAACAGTTTCTTTCAATTAATGTATGTTCTCTCTTTCCCTGCAGTCAATTTACTCTAATTACAGAGATATATTTCTCTCTTTAGGCTTTTTCTTAGGCTTGATAATTTTTCTCTTTTTGCTCAGTCATATTAATGTTAGTTTAATGTGTTTGAGATGGACCATGTCAAAACTTTAAGAGATCGCTGCAAAGTTGTTTTTTTTTTTTTTTCCTGTTCAAAACAGAGATTTAAAAAAACTGAATTTACTGTAATTTTTTTGTGTTAAGATTAGACTCCAAATTAACCCATTTACTTAATGAAAGCACCAGCAAAACTTGTCAGCTTTTGGAGAACTCAGGAAGTTAGCTGAAAGCTTGCAGCAATCCAGAAGCATTTATTCAAGATAAATGACTAAAAATAAACAAGTTCAGTCAATCCTGTGATGTTTTTAACTTATCCTACACCCATTCAACCCTCTCAGCTTTGTAGCAACGAGGATAAACACACAAAGATCAACACATATCTTCCACGGGGAAGATATCCTGGAGTGGAAAATGGCAACCCACTCCAGTAGTCTTGCCTGTAGAATCCCATGAACAGAGGAGCCTGGCAGGCTACAGTCCATGGGTTCACACAGAGTCGGACTGACTGAGCAACTAATACTTGCACTTTTTTTTCAGACTTGACTTGCAAAAGAAATGCTAAAAGAATTCTTCAGGATGAAACGAAAGAAAACAATACAGTACTTCAAACTGACATGAGGAAATAAAGAGCTCCAGTGAAGAAGTACCTAGCTACACAGGAAAATGTAAAAGAGAGTAAAAGTATATTTTTAGTGCGCAACTTTTCTGCTAAGTTTAAAAAACAATTGCATAAAGTAGTAATTATAAATCTCTATTTATGGGCATATAATTTATAAATATGTCATTTTTAAGACAAACATCACAAAAGAATGGGGAGGGAATGATGCAAATCTTTTGTACACTACTGAAATTAGTTGGTATTAATCCAAGTTAGGTTATTATAAACTGCAATTTTAATCATATTACCCAGGTCAACTATTATGAAAATAAGTCAAAAAGTCTACAACAAGGGAATTAAAGTTGTGTACTTGAAACTATTTTATTTAGCAGAAAGATTAAAAGCAGTAAGGAGAGACAGAGAACAACAAAGAGATGCAATACAAATGAAGACAAACAGCAAAACAGCAGATATAAATCCTATCTTATCAGTAACTACATTAAATGAAATGGATTAAACATTTCAGTCAAAAGGCCTAGACTGACACATGGATTTTCAAAACTGACCCCACTTCAAAGATGTATATCAGATTGAAAGGAAAAGGATGGAAAAGATATGTCACATTAGCAGTAACTAAAAGAGTTAGAGTAGCTATACTAATATCAGATAATTTAAGGCAAATATTGTTATGAACAAAGAACCCCAAAGCATATAAGACAAATACTTACATAATTAAAAAGATAAATAGAAAATTTGAGAATAATAACTTGAAATTTCAAGATCAGTTTTAGTAGTGAGTAGAACAACTGTAAGAACATTCACAAGGAAAAATAAAACTTGAACAATGTTATAATCCAATAGACTTAATAGACATCTATACAATATTACATCTAACAAAGTAGAATATGTATTCTTTATAAATGCACATGGAACCATCTCCAGTGCAGACTATATAAAACAAGTGTCAATAAATGCAAACAAATTGAAAATACACAGAGTATTAATATGTTATAGGACCGTAAAAATGATGTTAGAAATAGATAGTAGAAGGAAATTTGGGAAAGTCACAACTATATAGAAGTGTGACACACTCCTAAATGACCAATGAGTCCAAGAAAAAAAAAATCACAAGGGAAATTAGAAATCATTTTGAGATGACTGAAAGTGAAACGTAAACAAATGAAAACTTTCGGGATGCAGCTCATACAATGCTTAGAGGAAATTTATAGCTGAAGCACCTATACTGAAAAATAAAAAAAGCAATGGCATTCTTAAGAAAAGTAAGACCAGGGTAGAGGAATAAACAAATGGAAGAGTGAAAGAAGATGGGTGAGGTCACAGACTGTGGGATGTTGTAAGCAGTTTAAATATTATTCGAACTGGGATAGAGTCACTGGAGTATTTAAAGCAGGATTAGAGGTGGGGAAGGATATGACGTATGGTTATATGAGGCATGTAACCCATTTACATATTCAAAATTCATTCTAGTGGCTGAGTGGACATACGGATAACAGTGGAAACAAAGAGACCAGTTGTGAAGCTACTGTATTGGCCCAGGTGAGAAATGATAATGTTTGTATTAGGTAAATGGCAGAAATGATAAGTGTTTAAAATGGGCATTGTTGCTCATGTACTGGATTAAAAGTGTTAAGATAGAAATAAAGGATGATCCCTAGCTTTTGGGTCTAAGCACATTACTGAATCGAATGGAAAAATATTGGACACAAGAAGTTTCTGGAGAGATCATTTATTTTAAGATGTTTAGAATTATGCCAGTATTGATTAGGAGGTTACTTTACTATTTTGGGCCATATGTCAAGGATGACTAAATTCAGTGTTCTGTTGCTGCCAAAATTCTGGAAGCCACAGAATCAGAGGAAGAAAAGAATATTTTTATGCTGGCTGAATTCCTGGCTAAGGAAATTCCATTTCTATAATTTATATCCATAAATGGGAAGTGAACAGGTTCATAGTCTCCCTGAATGTTTAAATTCTTGAGAGAAGGCACAGTGAGTTTTTCCATTTTTGTGACTTTTGTGTCTAGTACAGGACATATGAAATAGTGAGTTTTAATAAGATAATATTCAGTAGTTTAAATGAACACAAGGGTTGAAGTCCATATTCTACTCTAATTACCTTAATAAGTTTTCTTTGCATAACTTTTAATATAATTTAAGGTGCAAATCAAGTGCAGCCAAAGTACTTTCAGATAACTTTTTAAATTTTTGTCTTCGTAGAAATTTACTTTAATTTGGATTTTTTAAGAGAGAGAGAGAGAAAAAAAACATGCTGTCTGTAAACAGAATCTCAGAATATTCAAAAGTCAGAAGCATCCTAGCTGACAGACATTTTGCTTCCGAGTTGCTAGTGTCCAATAAGAGTAACTGATCCCATAAAATTTGCAGTGTAATAATTATGTAAATATTTCTCTTCCATGCTGTTTAGGAGAGACTGTGAACAAAAAGTTCCCATGACTGGCTCATAGCTATAGAAATAGTAAAACACTGTTTTAATATCATGCCTAATACCATGTCTAATCAATCCTAATAATAAAAAGAATGTCAAAGCATATAAAAATATACTTTTAAAATAGAAAAAAAGGTAGAACATGTAATAAGAACAAGGAAGTTCACTTGAGGGTACTGCTTCCTTTGAGGACATAACAATGTGCCTGAAAAAATTCTCTTTAATTTGGTACTCAGTACATTGTTTTGATTTGTAAATACAATCTAAGAAGGAAACCTCAAGTTAAGTCTGATATTCCCAGAATAATCAGATACCATTCATTGCCTGAAAAGTAATACCCATGTAAAATATCCATAAAGCCAAAGCTGAAGGAACCATTATTTTGTTACCTTTTTAAGTACATGCCAGACAAATGTAGTAGGTTATCAAAATAGAACCTGTGAGTCCCTTAGAACCCCTGGGAAAGAAAAACTTGGAACCAATAGGTATTTCTTATCTGAAGATTTAGGTAACAGAGATGAACATTTTGATTTTTTTTTAAAGGTACATAACACAAAACCAAATACTGCTACTCTGAACTCATGCAATCACCTACAACTGGAGTTTTTTCATCCCTCAGCTGGAGCAACAGACTACATTTTTTATTTAGTATGTGTCAGGAAACCCTAAATGTTGTTGCAGTTAATCCAAAAATAATTTTATTGATGAGTCCCATCTCTATTTCACAGAAGAAAAATGAGGCCAGAGAAGTTAAATGTCTTACCATGTGGTTACATAGTTGGTGTGGTAAGGTGAGAATCCCTACTGCAGTCTGTCTGACTGGAAAAAAAAAATGCTCTTTACATTACCTAATATTATATGGTATCTTAAAATATTTTAAACTTTGACTGATGGCCTATCTTGCTATCTGCAGCAGTTATTCTAGAATTCATCTGCTCTTCTCAGTTCACCTCAGTCATGTCCAACTCTTTGCGACCCCATGGACTGCACCATGCCAGGCTTTCCTGCCCTTCACTGTCACTCAGAGCTTGCTCAAACTCATGTCCATTGAGTCAGTGATGCCATCCAATCATCTCATCTTCTGTGATCCCCTTCTCATTTTTCCTTCTATTAGGCTCTTTTCCAATGAGCTTTTTCTTCTCATCAGGTGGTCAAAGCATTGGAGCTTCAGCATCAGCATCATTCCTTTCCGTGAATATTCAGGGTTGATTTCCTTTAGGATTGACTGGTTTGATCTTTTTGCAGTCTAAGGGACTCTCAAGAGCATTCTCCAATACCACAATTCAAAAGTATCAATTCTTTGGTGCTCAGCCTTCTTTATGGTCCAACTCTCACATATGTACATGATCACTGGAAAAACTATAGCTATGACTATACAGAATTTTGTCGGCAAAGTGATGCCTCTGCTTTTGAATATGCTGTCTAGTTTTACTTCCAAAGAGCAAGTGTGCTTTAATTTCATGGCTTCAGTGTCCATCCACAATGATTTTGGAGCTCAAGAAGGTAAATGCCAGACAAATGTAGTAGGTTATCAAAATAGAACCTGTGAGTCCCTTAGAACCCCTGGGAAAGAAAAACTTGGAACCAATAGGTATTTCTTATCTGAAGATTTAGGTAACAGAGATGAACATTTTGATTTTTTTTTAAAGGTACATAACACAAAACCAAATACTGCTACTCTGAACTCATGCAATCACCTACAACTGGAGTTTTTTCATCCCTCAGCTGGAGCAACAGACTACATTTTTTATTTAGTATGTGTCAGGAAACCCTAAATGTTGTTGCAGTTAATCCAAAAATAATTTTATTGATGAGTCCCATCTCTATTTCACAGAAGAAAAATGAGGCCAGAGAAGTTAAATGTCTTACCATGTGGTTACATAGTTGGTGTGGTAAGGTGAGAATCCCTACTGCAGTCTGTCTGACTGGAAAAAAAAAATGCTCTTTACATTACCTAATATTATATGGTATCTTAAAATATTTTAAACTTTGACTGATGGCCTATCTTGCTATCTGCAGCAGTTATTCTAGAATTCATCTGCTCTTCTCAGTTCACCTCAGTCATGTCCAACTCTTTGCGACCCCATGGACTGCACCATGCCAGGCTTTCCTGCCCTTCACTGTCACTCAGAGCTTGCTCAAACTCATGTCCATTGAGTCAGTGATGCCATCCAATCATCTCATCTTCTGTGATCCCCTTCTCATTTTTCCTTCTATTAGGCTCTTTTCCAATGAGCTTTTTCTTCTCATCAGGTGGTCAAAGCATTGGAGCTTCAGCATCAGCATCATTCCTTTCCGTGAATATTCAGGGTTGATTTCCTTTAGGATTGACTGGTTTGATCTTTTTGCAGTCTAAGGGACTCTCAAGAGCATTCTCCAATACCACAATTCAAAAGTATCAATTCTTTGGTGCTCAGCCTTCTTTATGGTCCAACTCTCACATATGTACATGATCACTGGAAAAACTATAGCTATGACTATACAGAATTTTGTCGGCAAAGTGATGCCTCTGCTTTTGAATATGCTGTCTAGTTTTACTTCCAAAGAGCAAGTGTGCTTTAATTTCATGGCTTCAGTGTCCATCCACAATGATTTTGGAGCTCAAGAAGGTAAAGTCTGTCACTGTTTCCATTATGTGCCCATCTATTTGCTATGAAGTGATGGAACCAGATGCCATGATCTTCATTTTTTGAATGTTGAGTTTTAAGCCAGCTTTTCCACTCTCCTCTTTCACTTTTATCAAGAGTCTCTTTAGTCCCTCTACACCTTCTGCCATAAGGG
Source organism: Tragulus kanchil (assembly GCA_022376925.1). Classification (NCBI taxonomy): domain Eukaryota; kingdom Metazoa; phylum Chordata; class Mammalia; order Artiodactyla; family Tragulidae; genus Tragulus; species Tragulus kanchil. The sequence continues at coordinate 233,321,123 of JAIOJX010000004.1, read as the reverse complement.
TGTTGTCATCAGCATACTTGAGGTTATTGACATCTCTCCTGATAATTTTGATTCCAGCTTGTGCTTCATCCAGACTAGCATTTCGCATGACTACTCTTCATATAAATTAAATAAGTGGGGTGACAATATACAGCCTTGATGTACTGCTTTCCCAATTTGGAACCAGTTTGTTGTTCTATGTTCAGTTCTAACTGTTGCTTCTTGTCCTGCATACAGGTTACTCAGGAGGTAGGCAAAGTGGCCTGGTATTCCCATTACTTTTGTAATTTTCCACAGTTCGTTGTGATCCACACAGTCAAAAGCTTTAGACTACTCAATTAAGCAGAAGTAGATGTTTTTCTAGAATTCCCTTGCTATTTCTATGATCCAACAAATGTTGGTAATTTGGGCCCTCTGCCTTTTCTAAATCCAGTTGGTACATCTGGAAGTTTTTTGGGTTTACATACTGTTGAAGCTTAGTTTGGAGGATTTTGAGCATTACTTTGCTGGCATATGAAACGAGTGCAATGGTGGAGGAGTTTGAACATTCTTTGGCCTTCTTTGGGATTGGAATGAACAATGACTTTTTTCCCGTCCTGAGGTCACTGCTGAGTTTTCCAAATTTGCTGGTATATTGACTGAAACACTTTAACAGCATCATCTTTTAATATTTGTAATAGCTCAGCTGGAATTCCATCACCTCCACTAGCTTTGTTCATAATAATGCTTCTTCTAAACATGCTTTAGATCCTGCTCTTCTCAGAGCCTCAATATCTCCCTCAATATTTCACTCTAGGCTGAGAACAAAGGTTCAAGCTCACTCTCAACTCAGACCAAGATCAAACTCTCCCAACGTTCCTTGACATGGCCTCAAATAACCTGGCATCTCAAAGAATTCTCTCATTCTCAGCTTTCGTAAAATCCAGTTTATCTATCACTTACCTGTGAGGGCTGTCCCTCAAGTCAACAATGACGTCTCTATCCCTAAGACTAATACCCTTCATCATTTTTCATGTTCTGTTTTCACTTGTGTTCCTCCAGAAGTTCCTGAAGTAGATTTGAGTTTGAGAATACCAAAATCTTCCCATGGTATCAATGTTTTCGATCTGTCCTGATAATTTTGATTCCAGCTTGTGCTTCATCCAGACTAGCATTTCGCATGACTACTCTTCATATAAATTAAATAAGTGGGGTGACAATATACAGCCTTGATGTACTGCTTTCCCAATTTGGAACCAGTTTGTTGTTCTATGTTCAGTTCTAACTGTTGCTTCTTGTCCTGCATACAGGTTACTCAGGAGGTAGGCAAAGTGGCCTGGTATTCCCATTACTTTTGTAATTTTCCACAGTTCGTTGTGATCCACACAGTCAAAAGCTTTAGACTACTCAATTAAGCAGAAGTAGATGTTTTTCTAGAATTCCCTTGCTATTTCTATGATCCAACAAATGTTGGTAATTTGGGCCCTCTGCCTTTTCTAAATCCAGTTGGTACATCTGGAAGTTTTTGGTTCACATACTGTTGAAGCTTAGTTTGGAGGATTTTGAGCATTACTTTGCTGGCATATGAAACGAGTGCAATGGTGGAGGAGTTTGAACATTCTTTGGCCTTCTTTGGGATTGGAATGAACAATGACTTTTTCAGTCCTGAGGTCACTGCTGAGTTTTCCAAATTTGCTGGTATATTGACTGAAACACTTTAACAGCATCATCTTTTAATATTTGTAATAGCTCAGCTGGAATTCCATCACCTCCACTAGCTTTGTTCATAATAATGCTTCTTCTAAACATGCTTTAGATCCTGCTCTTCTCAGAGCCTCAATATCTCCCTCAATATTTCACTCTAGGCTGAGAACAAAGGTTCAAGCTCACTCTCAACTCAGACCAAGATCAAACTCTCCCAACGTTCCTTGACATGGCCTCAAATAACCTGGCATCTCAAAGAATTCTCTCATTCTCAGCTTTCGTAAAATCCAGTTTATCTATCACTTACCTGTGAGGGCTGTCCCTCAAGTCAACAATGACGTCTCTATCCCTAAGACTAATACCCTTCATCATTTTTCATGTTCTGTTTTCACTTGTGTTCCTCCAGAAGTTCCTGAAGTAGATTTGAGTTTGAGAATACCTTCTTAAATGATTCTAGGAAACACTACCAGGGCACTGATAGAAGAAGATAGTCAATAAAGTTTTGTTGCTGGGTAAATCTGTCCAGAAAACAAGCTAAAGTGAAGCGTGCTGGGGAACTGGCACAGTCAGTGTGGACAACATGCCTCAGCGTTATCCTCTCAAGACCTACAGGAGCTGGATTATTTACACACTAAGTCACATCAGTTGTCTGAGGGTTGCTGGAATTGAGAAGAAATTCTCTGACACTATGAGTTTGTGGTGTAAGCAAAGACAGCAGGTTCTGGTGACAAGAGAAAACTCTCAGACAAAGTAAGGCAGGTCCTGGAGTGGTCATTTCAGTCACAAGGCACTAATCCAGTTGGTGTGAGAGTCATGACACTGACAGTGTTGATTACCTGCTATTTAAAAATATTTATATTATTTTCAACAGGTGATCGATTATTCCCTTTCTATAAAAACTATTCGTTATCTTTCTACTTATCTACACACCCCTTTATTTAAAAAAATGATTGGGGCTTCCCTTGGTGGTCCAGTGGGTAAGGACACCGCCTTGCAGTGCAAGGGGTGCTGGTTCGAGCCCTGGCCTGGGAAGATCCCACGTGCCGCAGAGCGGCTGGACTGATGTGTCCAATTACCAAGCCAGAGCTCTGGAGTGCGTGCGCCCAGAGCCGGTGCTCTGCGACAACAGAGGCCACCGCGATGGGAGGCCCACATGGGTCAAAGAACAAAGACGGATGAAAATAGAGAAATGAAAGACTAATAGAAGTGGCCCACTCATCCCCCTCCCTCCCCACCCCACCCCCTCCCCACCCCTCCCACCAAAAAATGATGAATAAATAAATAAAATTTTTTTAAAAATATTGTAAAAAATAAAAATAAAAAATAAAAAATGATTGGATCATAGCTGATTTATAATGCTGTTAGTTTCAGGTGCTCAGCAAAGTGAATCAGTTATATATATACATATATCCACTCTTTTTCAGATTCTTTCACCAATAGTTCATTACAGAGTATTGAGAGGAGTTTCCTGTGCTTTACAGTAGGTTTTTAGTAGTTATCTATTTTATATATAATGGTGTGTGTATGTCAATCCCAATCTCCCAGTTTGCCACCCCACCCCCATCTCATAGTAAACCACAAGTTTATTTTCTGAAACACCTGTGACTCTGTTTTGGAAATATGTTCATTTGCAGTCTTTTTTTAGACTCCACATATAAGCAATAGCATATGATATGTGTCTTTGTCTGATTTAACTTCACTCAGTATGCTAATCTCTAGGTCCATGTTACCACACTGCTTTATTCTTGGCCTATTCCCACCATTTATGTATGCACATTTCCCAAGCATCCGCCCATGATCATTTTCATTTCAAATTATACCCTTGGTAACCTCATGGGTTCTTTATATCAGTGCATATGATTTCTGCCTGTATAACTCAACTTTAACCATTTTTTCCTGTCCCAAGGTACAATTCCAGTTTGAACCATCACATAGAACTCCCCCTCTTCATTTGACACTTAAGGTTATCCAAAGTTAACCGTATAATATTCCTTAGAAAAATTTCATATTTGAAAAATTACTCAGCTATTCTTTCAAGATGAATTTTCAGAAATTCGTAATCATCTTCAGTACATCTCTTTTCTTTCCTCAGCATTCAGTCAGTTATCCTGTCCTGCCAATTCTCTGTCCACAATATCCCACCTCTATTTCTTCCTCTGCAATGGCTAGCTACAAGTTGCATTCAGACACAGGGATTTCATTATCTTTGACCTCGTCTACTTCAATAGCCTCCAGAATGTCCTTTTTCTAACAATAGTTTCCCATCTCAGCTATCATTAAAATGATTTTCTGACAGCCCAGTTCTGACCATGTCATGTTCCACTCAAAAGTCCAAGAGCTTCTATTGTTTATGGAATATTGCTGTGACAGAAAGAATATGAGCTTTAGTTCAAACAAAACTATCTAAATTTCTGACTCACAAACTGGATGATGTGTGTGTGTGCTTGCTCAGTCATGTCTGATTCTTTGTGACTCCAAGGATTGTAGCCCACCAGGCTCCTGTGTCCACAGGACTTTCCAGGAAAGAATATTGGAGTGGATAGCCATTCCTTTCTCCAGGGGATCTTCCTGACCTAGGGATCAAACCTGGGTATCTTGTGGCTCTTGCTCTGGCAAGTAGATTTTTTTTTTTTTTTTTTAATCACTGACCCACCTGGGAAGCCCTAGAAACTGAGTGTCATTTCTTATAAATCAAGCATAATGATGTAATGTTATAGTGGTGTTATAATTATGACCAGCACTGTGTCAGGCTTGTTATACACAATCAGTAAACTTTAGATTGGTTTATTAATAATATAACAATTCATGTAAAAGATCCAGTTGCTGGGAAGGATTGATGGCAGGAGGATGAGATGGTTGGATGGCATCACTGACTCAATGGACATGAGTTTGAGCAAACTCCAGGAGATAGTGAAGGACAGGGAAGCCTGGCATGCTGTAATCCATGACAAAGAGTTAGACATGACTGAGCAAAACAAAATAAAAAAATTAAAATAGCATGTTATCAAGGCTGTATTTAAATTATTCTACTAAATTACAATCTTTCTTCCTGTAATCTCCATTCACATTCCTAATTCAGTCTCTGGATCTGCATAGAAAAGACAAATCCTTATATCCAGTGTGTTCTCTCTACTAATTGAAGGAGTTATTATTTTTGTCTCCATAGACTTTCTACCTAGTAATGACTACCTTCTTCAAAGAAACTTGCATTACTTAATTTGAAGTTCATTTACTATTTGAACATCCAGAAATGACACAAACACTGGAAAATATTTGATTATACAACCTAGTGCCTTGGTATGAAAATAAACACCTTTGGTATATGTGAGTAGCATAGGTCAGACATATATTTTTGCTAGTGGTTCTCAGCTGGAGGCAATTTTATTCTGCAGGGGATATTTATCAAGGCCCAGGAGATATAGTTTAGTCATGATTGAAGTAAGGGGGGTTGACACTAGCATCTAGCAGTTAGACACCAAAGATGTCGGTAAAAATCTTGCAAAGCACAGGAAAGTCCCTTGTAGCAAAGGATAATCCAAAATAGCAATAATGTTATAGTTGAAAAATGATGATTTAGATGATTATTTAAGTAATGTGTGTCCAACAAAAATAACTATAAGTGTATGTCTTGGTAATTTGAAGCAGCGGTATTCTGTACTCATGGATATTATCAGGCTTTGAAAAAGATTATTCTCTGAATAGGCTTCCCAGGTGCCTCAGTGGCCAAGAAGTCACCTGAAATGCAGGAGAGTAGAGATTCATCCCTGGGTCAGGAAGATTCCCTTGGAGAAGGAAATGGCAACTCATTCCTATATTCTTGCCTAGGAAATTGCATGGACAGAGGAGCCTGGTGGCCTACATACAGTCCATGGAGTCCCAAAAGAGTTGGGTACGACTTAGCGACTAAACAACAGCAATTCGCTAAAAACCTAAATGGTAACTAAGAGAATTCCCACTGGAATGTGAGTGTTGGAAAAGTGCTGGCCTTAGCTCTGATTTTTTTTGTGCAAATGTTACTGAATATATTTGCATTCAGTATGAGAGCTATTTCTTTTACCTCACAATCTTGCCTAGGGCATGATGTTATACTTAGGTTCCCTGAGTGATATGCAGACTTTAGAAGGAAATTATTTTACCTCCTAGGACAACAGAGCAACAGCTTGTAGTTATGTAGACTTGAATGGCAGAGTACTTGCCAAGCATTCTTATAAAAATTACTCTGCCTGAAAATTACCTTAATTATTTTACCATGAGGAAAGAATATAATGTAAGGTAAATGAAAATATACACATACCCACCTTTGTGCATAACCTGAAGAATCAGAATAAAAGCATTAATATTGCATCCCTGACTCTGAGCAAGAACTTATAACATGAAGAAATATATGTATGTATATTCTTTAATGAAAAAAGAGAAAAAACCCTGAGTCCCAAACAAAACCTTACTCTAAATCAGTGGTCTTCTTGCTAACCTTTCAATGTAAAACCTTATTCTAAAAAGTGCCTGATGAAAATAAACACCTTTGGTATATGTGAGTAGCATAGGTCAGACATATATTTTTGCTAGTGGTTCTCAGCTGGAGGCAATTTTATTCTGCAGGGGATATTTATCAAGGCCCAGGAGATATAGTTTAGTCATGATTGAAGTAAGGGGGGTTGACACTAGCATCTAGCAGTTAGACACCAAAGATGTCGGTAAAAATCTTGCAAAGCACAGGAAAGTCCCTTGTAGCAAAGGATAATCCAAAATAGCAATAATGTTATAGTTGAAAAATGATGATTTAGATGATTATTTAAGTAATGTGTGTCCAACAAAAATAACTATAAGTGTATGTCTTGGTAATTTGAAGCAGCGGTATTCTGTACTCATGGATATTATCAGGCTTTGAAAAAGATTATTCTCTGAATAGGCTTCCCAGGTGCCTCAGTGGCCAAGAAGTCACCTGAAATGCAGGAGAGTAGAGATTCATCCCTGGGTCAGGAAGATTCCCTTGGAGAAGGAAATGGCAACTCATTCCTATATTCTTGCCTAGGAAATTGCATGGACAGAGGAGCCTGGTGGCCTACATACAGTCCATGGAGTCCCAAAAGAGTTGGGTACGACTTAGCGACTAAACAACAGCAATTCGCTAAAAACCTAAATGGTAACTAAGAGAATTCCCACTGGAATGTGAGTGTTGGAAAAGTGCTGGCCTTAGCTCTGATTTTTTTTGTGCAAATGTTACTGAATATATTTGCATTCAGTATGAGAGCTATTTCTTTTACCTCACAATCTTGCCTAGGGCATGATGTTATACTTAGGTTCCCTGAGTGATATGCAGACTTTAGAAGGAAATTATTTTACCTCCTAGGACAACAGAGCAACAGCTTGTAGTTATGTAGACTTGAATGGCAGAGTACTTGCCAAGCATTCTTATAAAAATTACTCTGCCTGAAAATTACCTTAATTATTTTACCATGAGGAAAGAATATAATGTAAGGTAAATGAAAATATACACATACCCACCTTTGTGCATAACCTGAAGAATCAGAATAAAAGCATTAATATTGCATCCCTGACTCTGAGCAAGAACTTATAACATGAAGAAATATATGTATGTATATTCTTTAATGAAAAAAGAGAAAAAACCCTGAGTCCCAAACAAAACCTTACTCTAAATCAGTGGTCTTCTTGCTAACCTTTCAATGTAAAAAAATTTCCTGATGTCTTGATTCTAAAGCAGTGAACACTGTGATTCACAGAGGCAGCACTGGTGGACAGCAGGTAGAGTGGATCAGAGACACAATACTGGAAGGAGGGGAGAGGTGACCTGATGCCCTTTTCTTAGTAACCATGAATTGCTAGCCACAGACTCCTTCCTTCAATGGCACTAGCTTATCATATGGCAAAGTGACAGTAAAACTAAAAGGTACCAGAAACAAAGAATTTTCAAAAAATTTGACAAAATATGAACTACTTGGTGGCTTCCCTGATGGCTTAGCAGGAAAAGAATTTGCCTGCCGTGCAGGAGACACAGGAAATGCAGGTTCTATCCTCAAGTCAGGAAGACCCCCTGGGAGAGGGTACAGCAGTCCACTCCAGTATTCTTGTCTGGAAAATTCATGGACAGAGGAGTCTGGTGGTTACAGTTCACAGGGTCAAAAAGAGTCAGAAATGATTGAACATAATCACAAGACAAAATGAACTATTTGGGTTCTCAATGGAAGAGGGGAAAGTTTTGATGGCAGGTAACTTGGAGCCTCAATAATGATGTTATCAAGTTTTAGCGGCATTTTTTGTTACTTTCAAGTCCAGAAGGAAAGTAAAGTGACCTGGGAGGTACTAGGATGTGTTTATTAAAGTATTTTCAGATAAAGAATGCTAGTGACTTGAGTTAGCATTTGAATTGGGTATTTGGACATTAGAAATTAACATTTCACCTACTTAAGCTTATATCATTACAGTTGACCCTTGAACAACATGGGTTTGAACTGCATGGGTAAATTTATATGGGATTTTTTCTTTTTTCAGTAAGCATATGCTGCTGTACTACACTATCTGTAGTCAGTTGAATCTGTGGGTGTGGAACCTTAGTACAGTGGACTGACTGTAAAGTTATATGTCTGCAATTTGTAAAAATTTTTAAAAAAAAAAAACATACCCAGTGCATAACCTGAAGAATCAGAATAAAAGCATTAATATTGCATCCCTGACTCTGAGCAAGAACTTATAACATGAAGAAATATATGTATGTATATTCTTTAATGAAAAAAGAGAAAAAACCCTGAGTCCCAAACAAAACCTTACTCTAAATCAGTGGTCTTCTTGCTAACCTTTCAATGTAAAAAAATTTCCTGATGTCTTGATTCTAAAGCAGTGAACACTGTGATTCACAGAGGCAGCACTGGTGGACAGCAGGTAGAGTGGATCAGAGACACAATACTGGAAGGAGGGGAGAGGTGACCTGATGCCCTTTTCTTAGTAACCATGAATTGCTAGCCACAGACTCCTTCCTTCAATGGCACTAGCTTATCATATGGCAAAGTGACAGTAAAACTAAAAGGTACCAGAAACAAAGAATTTTCAAAAAATTTGACAAAATATGAACTACTTGGTGGCTTCCCTGATGGCTTAGCAGGAAAAGAATTTGCCTGCCGTGCAGGAGACACAGGAAATGCAGGTTCTATCCTCAAGTCAGGAAGACCCCCTGGGAGAGGGTACAGCAGTCCACTCCAGTATTCTTGTCTGGAAAATTCATGGACAGAGGAGTCTGGTGGTTACAGTTCACAGGGTCAAAAAGAGTCAGAAATGATTGAACATAATCACAAGACAAAATGAACTATTTGGGTTCTCAATGGAAGAGGGGAAAGTTTTGATGGCAGGTAACTTGGAGCCTCAATAATGATGTTATCAAGTTTTAGCGGCATTTTTTGTTACTTTCAAGTCCAGAAGGAAAGTAAAGTGACCTGGGAGGTACTAGGATGTGTTTATTAAAGTATTTTCAGATAAAGAATGCTAGTGACTTGAGTTAGCATTTGAATTGGGTATTTGGACATTAGAAATTAACATTTCACCTACTTAAGCTTATATCATTACAGTTGACCCTTGAACAACATGGGTTTGAACTGCATGGGTAAATTTATATGGGATTTTTTCTTTTTTCAGTAAGCATATGCTGCTGTACTACACTATCTGTAGTCAGTTGAATCTGTGGGTGTGGAACCTTAGTACAGTGGACTGACTGTAAAGTTACAAACTAATTTTTGAGGATGTGGGGGGTTTGCCCCACCAACCCTCATAGTGTTCAAAGGTTGACTGTATTTAGTATTATTTTACATACTATTCATAATACAGTTAATTGAATAAATGATGGTTCTTTTTTATGAGCTGAATTGAGTCCCTCGCAAAATTTGTATGTTGAAGTTCTAACTCCCAAGTCCTGTTGGTACTTGCAGACAGCATCTTTAAAGAGGTAAATAAGTTAAAGTGAGGTCATTAGGGTGGCCTTTCATCCAACATGACCAGTGTCCTCACAAGAAGAGGAAATCTGGACACAGAAATGTAGACAGAGATGATGATATGAAAATAAAGGGAACAATAACTATTTATAAGCTAAGAAGGGAGGATTCAGAATAAATAATATTGCCAACACCTTGATCTCAGAGTTCTAGCCTCCAGAATTGCAAAAAAATTAATTTTTGTAATTAAGCCATCCAGGACTTTGCTATGGCAGCCCTAGCCTACTAGTACAATGTTCAAACTAGGTCTCCAAATGAAGACTTTAAAAATGAAAAAAAAAAAAAAAAAAAGGTACAAATGAACTTACTTACAAAACAGAAACATATTCACAGACACAGAAAACAAATCTATGGTTACCAAAATAGGAAAAGAGATGAGGGAGAAATTAGGAGTTTGGGATCAACATATACACACTACTATATACAACATATAAAGAATAAGGACCGGGCTTCCCCTGGTGGTCCAGTGGGTAAGGACACCGCCTTGCAGTGCAAGGGGCGCCGGTTCGAGCCCTGGCCTGGGAAGATCCCACGTGCCGCGGAGCGGCTGGACCGATGTGTCCAATCACCGAGCCGGAGCTCTGAGCGCATGCGCCCAGAGCCGGCGCTTTGCAACAACAGACGCCACGGCGATGGGAGGCCCACAGAAGCCAAAGCACAAAGACGGATGAAAATGGAGAAATGAAAGACCAATAGAAGTGGCCTGCCCGCACCCCTCCCTCCCCAACCCGACCCCCGCCCAAATAAATAAATAAATCTTTAAAAAAAAAAAAAAAGAATAAGGACCTACATTAAGCCCACGGAATAATGCTCAGTATTTTATAATAACCTAGAGGAGAAAAGAATCTGAAAAAAGAACTTAATCAGTGTGTTGCATACCTGAAACTAACACAATATTGTAAATCAAATGCACTTCAACAAAAAGTGTCGTTTTTCAATTTGCACAATGCATTTGTGCTCAAACTTAAAAAATCTTTCAATGGTTATTTCTGAATTCAGAGGCCCAGAAGAGTTTTAAATTAAGGTATACATTTACACATAGTAAATTTTATTTTCAGTGTAGAGTTCTGTGAGTTGTGGCTGGTTTAATTCAGAAGATAAAAATTTGATCACCTTTCATCCCAGAAGTTCTAAGAAGGAAATCTGGACACAGAAATGTAGACAGAGATGATGATATGAAAATAAAGGGAACAATAACTATTTATAAGCTAAGAAGGGAGGATTCAGAATAAATAATATTGCCAACACCTTGATCTCAGAGTTCTAGCCTCCAGAATTGCAAAAAAATTAATTTTTGTAATTAAGCCATCCAGGACTTTGCTATGGCAGCCCTAGCCTACTAGTACAATGTTCAAACTAGGTCTCCAAATGAAGACTTTAAAAATGAAAAAAAAAAAAAAAAAAAGGTACAAATGAACTTACTTACAAAACAGAAACATATTCACAGACACAGAAAACAAATCTATGGTTACCAAAATAGGAAAAGAGATGAGGGAGAAATTAGGAGTTTGGGATCAACATATACACACTACTATATACAACATATAAAGAATAAGGACCGGGCTTCCCCTGGTGGTCCAGTGGGTAAGGACACCGCCTTGCAGTGCAAGGGGCGCCGGTTCGAGCCCTGGCCTGGGAAGATCCCACGTGCCGCGGAGCGGCTGGACCGATGTGTCCAATCACCGAGCCGGAGCTCTGAGCGCATGCGCCCAGAGCCGGCGCTTTGCAACAACAGACGCCACGGCGATGGGAGGCCCACAGAAGCCAAAGCACAAAGACGGATGAAAATGGAGAAATGAAAGACCAATAGAAGTGGCCTGCCCGCACCCCTCCCTCCCCAACCCGACCCCCGCCCAAATAAATAAATAAATCTTTAAAAAAAAAAAAAAAGAATAAGGACCTACATTAAGCCCACGGAATAATGCTCAGTATTTTATAATAACCTAGAGGAGAAAAGAATCTGAAAAAAGAACTTAATCAGTGTGTTGCATACCTGAAACTAACACAATATTGTAAATCAAATGCACTTCAACAAAAAGTGTCGTTTTTCAATTTGCACAATGCATTTGTGCTCAAACTTAAAAAATCTTTCAATGGTTATTTCTGAATTCAGAGGCCCAGAAGAGTTTTAAATTAAGGTATACATTTACACATAGTAAATTTTATTTTTTCAGTGTAGAGTTCTGTGAGTTGTGGCTGGTTTAATTCCAGCAACTGAGTAAAGGATTTTAGCTTTTTATTGTGATGGCTGTCTTCTTCCTTTTGAGTGTCCATGAGGATTTCTTTTAGTTTATAAATTAAGCTCCACGTCTGTTGGACTCCTATGTATCATTTGCTCCTGGTCTCACTGTTTTCTATTAACTAGCTAAATAGTCTCTGTAGGTCAGACTTCTTTGACCTACTACTTGCCAACAATAATAATAATAATAGCATCCACTTTGCTTTCAGGAGTTAAAAGCTGTAACCTGATTTAATCTTAGGTTGCTATCATCTTAATTGCTTCTCTGGTGGCTCAGAAGGTAATGAATCTGCCTGCAATGTGGGAGTCAATGTCTGGGTTGGGAATATCCCCTGGAAAAGGGAATGGCTACCCACTCCAGTATTCTTGCCTTAGGGAATTCCGTGGATAGAGAAGCTCGACAGGCTTCTCTATCCATGGGTTGAAGAGTCAGGCATGACTGAATGACTTTCACTTCACTTCACTCATCATTTTAGTTACTATAAGGGAATCTATTATAACCACTAAAAGTGGAGAACCCACCTCAATCTGAAGGCAAGTCTCTTGCCAGTGAATTTCTTCTGTCTTTAGTTAAAGGAGTCTCCTAATAGTTGACTCACAGAACATAGGTGGTTCCTACCCTGCTCACTTTTATGAGTTTTATTTTACCAGTAATTCTGGTAAGTAGACTTTACTTAATGTGAGCTATTGACATTTTACTTTTTTCTAATAATCATAAGAGGCAATGCAACAGCCAAGGACAATCCCTTCTCTGTGTATCTCATTTCAGTTTGTCCTTAGTAATAATTTTAGCAATTGCACCACTATAGCATTCCAGAAGTTGTCAGGTGCCATAAGAGATGGAGTTTTTATTTCCACTTGGTACTCCATTTATAAAATCTCATTTCTGTGCCTTCCCTTGGGAGCATTCTTAATACAATATATCTTACATTAGGCTTCCCAGGGATCATATCTAAGATGGATATTTGTGTCCAGAAATTTGTTTTTTTTTTTTTTTTTTTGAGGACTTCTCTGAGAAACATACTAAAATGCGCGAGAGAAGTAGTATTTGGCAGAAGAAGAGGTTGAACCATAATGCAGTTGCATCAGAGGTGTTGTTGGATACCATGACAAACTTTGACACTCAGGTAATACCTTGAATTAAGGAAAGAGTGCCAAGTCATTGTATCCTGGCATCGATTGATTATTGGATATAGAGTATCTCCAAGAAGGGTCATCAGCTTGGACAAAGCTGCTCCTTTGACTGAAGGTAGTTGTTGAAAAAGGTCTCAACTTTTGAGCCATCTGCAGTGAACAGTTTTGACTATCAGGGATAACTATGCCTCTGCACTGAACGATGATGCAGGCAGCTCATAGCAACATCCGTTTGCCATTTGGTTTAAATTTAAAATGATGTGGACCCTCATCTCAGAATCCCTAAAGCTTTTGATGAAATAGAATACAGTTATATCTTTGAATATATTTGATGCAAATGTGACAATTCATTATTTGCTTACTAATTACTATGCCAGATGCTACAAATGTTTATGCTTTGATTAGAGAATTAGATTTAAGGTAGAGATTCATTTGCACCAGATTAAAAGTAATTAAGATGAATCATCTTATTTTCTAAAAAAGAAAACAGTTAAAATTATTTCTAGAAACAGTAATATTTTAAAATCATTGCTGTTTTAAAATGTCTAAAATCATTTTTATTAAGTATGAGTAAACATTACAACCCTTTAATTAAGATTTCTATAAACACTAACAGTATAATACAAATCTAATAATTCAAAAGACCTGAGATATATCACCAATCTTTGGTTAGCACGTATTATTTTTCCTGGTAAGTAGACTTTACTTAATGTGAGCTATTGACATTTTACTTTTTTCTAATAATCATAAGAGGCAATGCAACAGCCAAGGACAATCCCTTCTCTGTGTATCTCATTTCAGTTTGTCCTTAGTAATAATTTTAGCAATTGCACCACTATAGCATTCCAGAAGTTGTCAGGTGCCATAAGAGATGGAGTTTTTATTTCCACTTGGTACTCCATTTATAAAATCTCATTTCTGTGCCTTCCCTTGGGAGCATTCTTAATACAATATATCTTACATTAGGCTTCCCAGGGATCATATCTAAGATGGATATTTGTGTCCAGAAATTTGTTTTTTTTTTTTTTGAGGACTTCTCTGAGAAACATACTAAAATGCGCGAGAGAAGTAGTATTTGGCAGAAGAAGAGGTTGAACCATAATGCAGTTGCATCAGAGGTGTTGTTGGATACCATGACAAACTTTGACACTCAGGTAATACCTTGAATTAAGGAAAGAGTGCCAAGTCATTGTATCCTGGCATCGATTGATTATTGGATATAGAGTATCTCCAAGAAGGGTCATCAGCTTGGACAAAGCTGCTCCTTTGACTGAAGGTAGTTGTTGAAAAAGGTCTCAACTTTTGAGCCATCTGCAGTGAACAGTTTTGACTATCAGGGATAACTATGCCTCTGCACTGAACGATGATGCAGGCAGCTCATAGCAACATCCGTTTGCCATTTGGTTTAAATTTAAAATGATGTGGACCCTCATCTCAGAATCCCTAAAGCTTTTGATGAAATAGAATACAGTTATATCTTTGAATATATTTGATGCAAATGTGACAATTCATTATTTGCTTACTAATTACTATGCCAGATGCTACAAATGTTTATGCTTTGATTAGAGAATTAGATTTAAGGTAGAGATTCATTTGCACCAGATTAAAAGTAATTAAGATGAATCATCTTATTTTCTAAAAAAGAAAACAGTTAAAATTATTTCTAGAAACAGTAATATTTTAAAATCATTGCTGTTTTAAAATGTCTAAAATCATTTTTATTAAGTATGAGTAAACATTACAACCCTTTAATTAAGATTTCTATAAACACTAACAGTATAATACAAATCTAATAATTCAAAAGACCTGAGATCTATCACCAATCTTTGGTTATTGCTGCATTTATATCAATATATTCTTTGATCCATGATTAACTAGCTATGTAAAAGTTATATAACCATTCAGGCACTGTGACAATATCACCTTTTAAGATCAGAGAAATTTGAGTTGGAAGAGAAGCATTGTTAATTTCTATATATTTTCCTTGAAAAGTGATTATATCTTGTAATCAATATCAAAGTCATCTGGTTCCATTAACCTACCAGTATTATAGACTAGGGACTAGATTTTTGTTCTGTTGTAAGTAAAATTCATGATCTATCACTGATAATGGTTAACACAGATTTTTATAATCCTCCTTTGGTTCACAGATTTTTATAATTCTGTTTCATCACCTCTGATAGAAATACCCTTAAATGGCCTCATTTCTGTGTGCTTCTTTGTCATATAGACCATGAAGAACCATTCAAAGCATGCTTTGTCTGCTAGTTAACCCCACAACTATATAAGCTAAAGTATTAAAAGCCAAAATTCTGTTGATAAGTATTCACACAGTAAAGCTAATTTTTTTATTACTTAACTGTGATTTAAATTATGGTTAGCAGTTGAACATTTGATTAAAAATTTGTCTTCTTTGACTTTAAATCTGTTGGTTCCACTGCTAGCCACTTTGTAATAACAAACCTATATTCAAACTGCAAACATTTCTTCTGCTTATTCCAATTTATAACTGGGAACTAATGGTATTCATATCTGAGTATTTAGATACCTGTCATATTTAAGTTTCAACTTGTGGCATATGGCATATATGATATGACATGGCATAGGACATGCCATATTACATATTACCTATATAATAATAATAAATAAAATTATTAAATTATGTATGATTATATAACAATCAAATTCAATTTTAAAATTCACCCCAAAGTTTCTATAAGTTATCTTTTTGAAAAAAAGAAAAGAAAAAAAAAAGTAATATTTTAAAATTTTCATTGCTGTTTTAAAATGTCTAAAATCATTTTTATTAAGTATGAGTAAACATTACAACCCTTTAATTAAGATTTCTATAAACACTAACAGTATAATACAAATCTAATAATTCAAAAGACCTGAGATCTATCACCAATCTTTGGTTATTGCTGCATTTATATCAATATATTCTTTGATCCATGATTAACTAGCTATGTAAAAGTTATATAACCATTCAGGCACTGTGACAATATCACCTTTTAAGATCAGAGAAATTTGAGTTGGAAGAGAAGCATTGTTAATTTCTATATATTTTTCCTTGAAAAGTGATTATATCTTGTAATCAATATCAAAGTCATCTGGTTCCATTAACCTACCAGTATTATAGACTAGGGACTAGATTTTTGTTCTGTTGTAAGTAAAATTCATGATCTATCACTGATAATGGTTAACACAGATTTTTATAATCCTCCTTTGGTTCACAGATTTTTATAATTCTGTTTCATCACCTCTGATAGAAATACCCTTAAATGGCCTCATTTCTGTGTGCTTCTTTGTCATATAGACCATGAAGAACCATTCAAAGCATGCTTTGTCTGCTAGTTAACCCCACAACTATATAAGCTAAAGTATTAAAAGCCAAAATTCTGTTGATAAGTATTCACACAGTAAAGCTAATTTTTTTATTACTTAACTGTGATTTAAATTATGGTTAGCAGTTGAACATTTGATTAAAAATTTGTCTTCTTTGACTTTAAATCTGTTGGTTCCACTGCTAGCCACTTTGTAATAACAAACCTATATTCAAACTGCAAACATTTCTTCTGCTTATTCCAATTTATAACTGGGAACTAATGGTATTCATATCTGAGTATTTAGATACCTGTCATATTTAAGTTTCAACTTGTGGCATATGGCATATATGATATGACATGGCATAGGACATGCCATATTACATATTAACTATATAATAATAATCAGTAACATTATATATTTATGTATGATTACATACATCAAATTCAATATTCACAAAGCTATATCAGGTTATCTCTGTTTTACAGAATTACAAACTAGCTCCCAGAGAGGTTTTTAAATTACCTAAATTGTAAGTGACAAGAACAAAGATTTGAATCAACATGTGTCTAGCTTGAGAGCTCTTGTTCCTTATGGTGTGTGATTCACAGGTAAGATCTGCTTTCTTGGTATTTGAGCACTGTCATCTTCCCCTGGACATTAATCTTCCCAGTCATCTACAACATGCTTAGAATTTCTGATAGATATGGCATAGTATTTATAATTAGATAGAACTTTTGGGAAAACAGAATGTTGGGGAAAAGAAAAAAGAATCTTGACAACTTTGATCCTCCCATACAATGCTCCAGGGCAGTGCTAATACATAAAACTCTCTTTTATCCCAAAAGGACAGCTAGCGGAGGGTGATAGATGGAAAAATTATACATATAGGGACAGGTTCTTATGTATAGATACAGAATTAGAAACTATATGGCATGGTATATCAAGAAGTCTTTTTTTGAAGTTGAATAAAGTAAATGCTAGTAACTGTATAGAAAGTAAGTCATATCATTACTGACACTATTAGAATAAAATCTTCACAGTATCTTCCCTGATGTGTGAGCTATTAAATTCATGAATAGTTGATTGACAAGCAAACAGCTTAGTGTTGGGTGCATACCACCTGATTCACAGTCGAGAGAAACATAATATATATTTATGTTATTATATACCCCATATGAAACCATTTCCACACTTGAGAAAGTAATGCATTATTTGCCCAAGAAAAATAGAATCTAAGAATTTTAAAGCAAAATACATTTTGATTTCCATTTACTCTATCTCAAAATTCTGACTGTAAACATTTATCAATACAGTGTGGTAACTTTCAAAGAAGTGTCCCTACTGTTTATAAACAGCAAATAAATATATTTGGTGAGAGAGAAAAATGAGTGCATATAAATATCCTCAGACCATTTATATCAATATAAACATTCCACATAAATTATGTGCTCCTTGGAAAATGTTATAACACTTTAATAACAGAATTGATATAATTTATAAGGTTTTCTTCCCTATAATTCAATAGATGAAGCAAACATGACTTTAAAGACCATCAAAATGAGATTTATTCATACATGTTTTTAAAGACCTTCCAAAGTGACTTTTATACATTCAATTGGCAGTTGAATGAACCATAACTAGGAGGTGGTCCCTGAACGCCACTGCTTATTAACATTGGCACCTTGGCCAAATTACTTATTGTCTTCGATCATCTTATATTTATTTTTCATGTTGTGAGGGTTAAATGAGAACACATGGAAAGACCTGAGAACCATAAAAGCTGTTACTTACTAAAGTAAAGGTAAAGAGAAAGCTTTTCAAAAATTTTAACTACCAGCTGTTAGCCATTGTATTCATACTAAGTGCGGGGCTGCACATGTGGGTCATAAAAAGGAAGAATATGGCGTCTTCCCCCAGGGAGTGTGTAGGATCTCAGGGTGTCCAGAAAATGAATAGTGACAAGTAGTCTGACAGAGATGCCCTGAAAGTAGATGAAAGGCTATCTGACTCTGGATTTGAGAAGACATATCTGAGTAAGAGACATAGATTCAAGAATTGTACAGGCTAGTGTCATTTCCAAAATAGCACAGCATACTTGGGAAGGAGTCAGTCTTAGCTCTGTCAATAACTAAATGAGTACAAGTCATTTAAATTTTCCAGATGTTCCAAACTTTGCCTCTAAACCAACATTTTCCATGAACTGAGAAATTTTGTTTTGATTTTGAAGTTCTGACACACACTATTTCTTTTTACTCTCAAGGATTTGTGTTTAGATAATGACAGTGCATCTGAAAATGCTTGCTATTTAACTGAATTTCTTCTTTAATATTTGATTGTTCAGTATTTTTGTGGTATCAATGTAGTTCTTATAGTTATAAGCTTCTTATATTTATAGTCCCTTACATTTATTCTGAAATTCCAAAACACTTCAGATATCAGTTCTCAAGCTGTGGTTTTCAGAGCCCTGCAGGTTCCAGAGACATTTTCAGAGGATCTACTGGGTCAAAGCTATTTTAATACTATTAAGGTACTGTCTTTTTCAGTGTATTGACACATGCACTGATATACTAATAAGAAAGGAATGGGGAGGCTGGTGCCTTTGCAGGAATCACGGCAGGGGCCTGATCCTGTGCTGGTAGCCATTGTGTTCTTCACTGACAGGCACCAACAGGATGGCCAGTGCCATAAGGTTTTCTTCCTATAATTCAATAGATGAAGCAAACATGACTTTAAAGACCATCAAAATGAGATTTATTCATACATGTTTTTAAAGACCTTCCAAAGTGACTTTTATACATTCAATTGGCAGTTGAATGAACCATAACTAGGAGGTGGTCCCTGAACGCCACTGCTTAACATTGGCACCTTGGCCAAATTACTTATTGTCTTCGATCATCTTATATTTATTTTTCATGTTGTGAGGGTTAAATGAGAACACATGGAAAGACCTGAGAACCATAAAAGCTGTTACTTACTAAAGTAAAGGTAAAGAGAAAGCTTTTCAAAAATTTTAACTACCAGCTGTTAGCCATTGTATTCATACTAAGTGCGGGGCTGCACATGTGGGTCATAAAAAGGAAGAATATGGCGTCTTCCCCCAGGGAGTGTGTAGGATCTCAGGGTGTCCAGAAAATGAATAGTGACAAGTAGTCTGACAGAGATGCCCTGAAAGTAGATGAAAGGCTATCTGACTCTGGATTTGAGAAGACATATCTGAGTAAGAGACATAGATTCAAGAATTGTACAGGCTAGTGTCATTTCCAAAATAGCACAGCATACTTGGGAAGGAGTCAGTCTTAGCTCTGTCAATAACTAAATGAGTACAAGTCATTTAAATTTTCCAGATGTTCCAAACTTTGCCTCTAAACCAACATTTTCCATGAACTGAGAAATTTTGTTTTGATTTTGAAGTTCTGACACACACTATTTCTTTTTACTCTCAAGGATTTGTGTTTAGATAATGACAGTGCATCTGAAAATGCTTGCTATTTAACTGAATTTCTTCTTTAATATTTGATTGTTCAGTATTTTTGTGGTATCAATGTAGTTCTTATAGTTATAAGCTTCTTATATTTATAGTCCCTTACATTTATTCTGAAATTCCAAAACACTTCAGATATCAGTTCTCAAGCTGTGGTTTTCAGAGCCCTGCAGGTTCCAGAGACATTTTCAGAGGATCTACTGGGTCAAAGCTATTTTAATACTATTAAGGTACTGTCTTTTTCAGTGTATTGACACATGCACTGATATACTAATAAGAAAGGAATGGGGAGGCTGGTGCCTTTGCAGGAATCACGGCAGGGGCCTGATCCTGTGCTGGTAGCCATTGTGTTCTTCACTGACAGGCACCAACAGGATGGCCAGTGCCTCTTGAAACTATCCTTGACAAAAGCATAATAATTATTATTATTACATAATAATTTTTGTTTTATTAAATAGTAATTATTATTAAAGCTTTAGCTTTGATGCCTTTTTAATATTCTATGTGATGATTTTTAAAAATATCTAAAATAAGCAATATGTTTACTGTTGACAAGCCTTAAGGAGGAAACCAAAGAAGGAGAGGGGTACAGTGAGGTCCTGAAGCTCACAGAGGACCAGACTGCCTGAACGGGCTGCTAGAGGAGGTGTCACTGAGAAAATGGCAGTTGAGTTAAGAGGGGAGGAGTTGAGAGAGTGAGTCACACATGTATAGCTGAGGGCACGAGCACGTTTCTGCTGTGGGAGAGCATCTGAGATATTCAAGGAACAGCAAAGGGAATCAGTCAGTGTTGAGGGAAGAAAGGGACTCAGCTGGAGAGCCATAGAAGAAGAGGTTAAAGAATCAAGTAGGGCCTGTCCACCTTACAAGAACTTAGACTTTTACTTTTAATGAGTTTGGACGACAATGAAAGAATTCCAGCAGCCAATCTGTGTTTTTAAAAGAAAACTTCAATTTCTCATCAAAAAACAGACTAATGTGGTAAGGGTAGAGTATGGACATGGTCAGGAAGGAAACTTGCACCGCCCAGATGGATGGGACTGGAAGTGGGAGGGTCATGAAGACTGATGAATTTATGGCTATATTTTGGGGGTAAGCAAGATACTTTTTGAGTGTGTGATAAAGCCATCAGACAAGGAAAGGAGAGGGATAACTGAAATGGGGCAGTTCTGGTTACAGCAGGTTGACAATGGGGGAGGTAGGTGGGTATGGGGTGGGATGAAGTGGGGATGGGAGTGGGAACAGGGAGGAAAACACTAGGAACCAAGTTTTGAGTGTGCTCAGTTTGAAATGTGGATGTACAGTAAGCAATCGGATCCATATGCTTGTAGTTCAGAGGAGAGGTATAGATTGGAAATAAAATTTAGGAATAATCAGCTTCCCAAGTGGCTCTAGGGGTAAAGAACCCATCTGCTAATGCAGAAGATGCAAGAGAAATGGGTTCAATCCTTGAGTTGAGACAATCCCCTGAAAATGAGCACAGAGACCCACTCCAGTATTCCTTCCTGGAAAACTCCATGGACAGAGGACCCTGGTGGGCTACTGTCCATGGGGTCTCAAAGAGTGGGACACCACTGAAGTGACTTTGCAAAAAGGCTATGAGACTAGATCAAATCACAAAGGGAGTAAATATGCATAGAAAAAATATAATAAAGAGAAGATATTCAAGAACTGAGTCCTGGGATATTCCACTGCTTAAAGGTTAGAGAAAATGTGGAGATCAGAGTGAATAGACTAAGCTAAGTTAAACTGAAAGTTAAGTGGGAGCCAAGTGAAGGTGGTGTTCTGAGAAAAAAAACATTGAAAAATATTTTAAGTTTTAAAAACTGCTAATGAGTCAAAAAGTATGATGAGTAAGAAATAACTTATGGATTAATCAATACAAAGACCAGTGGTGTATACACACACACACACACACACACACACACACACACACACACACACACACACACACATATATATATCACATGCAAAAATAAATACATTCCTGGTGATATTCCTCTTAGACGAAATCAGTTATCTTCCATTAGTCTAGCTTCCGTTAGTCCAAACAAGACTACTATTGATTTGCTACTTATTGTCTACAGGAGTAACACTCTTCTAACAAGAATAAAAACTAGGTTTCTGAACCAGAAAGCAGAAGTTAGAACATAGTCCTGGTACTGAACCTGCTGCATGTTCAATTTCATTGAAACTCAAACTCAACTATAAAACAAGTTGAGAATAAACAAGAATAAATCTACTTCCTAGTAGTTTTTGATAATAAATGAATAAAGCATATAAGCCATGTTTTCCAGTACATGTAACCTGGGATACACTCAGTTAAGAATAGCTATTAATGAATAGCTTTATTAATACTGTTATTTTTTTCCACCCTACACCTTAGTGCAGAGTGTACAGTAAGCAATCGGATCCATATGCTTGTAGTTCAGAGGAGAGGTATAGATTGGAAATAAAATTTAGGAATAATCAGCTTCCCAAGTGGCTCTAGGGGTAAAGAACCCATCTGCTAATGCAGAAGATGCAAGAGAAATGGGTTCAATCCTTGAGTTGAGACAATCCCCTGAAAATGAGCACAGAGACCCACTCCAGTATTCCTTCCTGGAAAACTCCATGGACAGAGGACCCTGGTGGGCTACTGTCCATGGGGTCTCAAAGAGTGGGACACCACTGAAGTGACTTTGCAAAAAGGCTATGAGACTAGATCAAATCACAAAGGGAGTAAATATGCATAGAAAAAATATAATAAAGAGAAGATATTCAAGAACTGAGTCCTGGGATATTCCACTGCTTAAAGGTTAGAGAAAATGTGGAGATCAGAGTGAATAGACTAAGCTAAGTTAAACTGAAAGTTAAGTGGGAGCCAAGTGAAGGTGGTGTTCTGAGAAAAAAAACATTGAAAAATATTTTAAGTTTTAAAAACTGCTAATGAGTCAAAAAGTATGATGAGTAAGAAATAACTTATGGATTAATCAATACAAAGACCAGTGGTGTATACACACACACACACACACACACACACACACACACACACACACACACACACACACATATATATATCACATGCAAAAATAAATACATTCCTGGTGATATTCCTCTTAGACGAAATCAGTTATCTTCCATTAGTCTAGCTTCCGTTAGTCCAAACAAGACTACTATTGATTTGCTACTTATTGTCTACAGGAGTAACACTCTTCTAACAAGAATAAAAACTAGGTTTCTGAACCAGAAAGCAGAAGTTAGAACATAGTCCTGGTACTGAACCTGCTGCATGTTCAATTTCATTGAAACTCAAACTCAACTATAAAACAAGTTGAGAATAAACAAGAATAAATCTACTTCCTAGTAGTTTTTGATAATAAATGAATAAAGCATATAAGCCATGTTTTCCAGTACATGTAACCTGGGATACACTCAGTTAAGAATAGCTATTAATACTGTTATGCTACCCTTACACCCTGACACCTTTGCTGATATGAATGCACCATGGGAAAGAGAGTGAAATACAATGAGATTAAGTTTCTTTCTTTTGCCATCCTCTCCCATTCTTATCTTTATTTTATGTAAAAAAGATAAAACTTAAAAAGCATGATGTTCACCAGAGAATGAAAGGATTTGGGTCATAATAAGGGCAGCAGACTTCTTAGTCCAAAAAATGATAATTATCAATGATGGATGCTATAATATTTCTGGTTCTGGCAAGTGGATTGGCAGGTAGTCAAAACCATTTATTGCTAAAAAAAAAAAAAAAAACTGTATTAAATGTTTAGTAATGTTTGCTTGCTTATTTGGTGCATTTTATATTTGTTGAAGCCATACATCTATAAATGACATAACAATTAATGTACATGTATGGAGATCACGAAATACAAAGGAAAATAAATGCCAAGAACTGAATGTTTATGTTGAATGTTCATATGCTGAAATCCTAATCCTAAATGTGATGGTATCACTATCACCAGGAGTGGGGGGTGATTAGGTCATGAGGGTGAGCTCTCAAGAATAACATTAGTGCCCTTTATAAAAGAGACCCCAGAGAATTCCCTTCCCCCTTCCATCATGTGAGGACACAGAGAAGGAGACTATTTATCAACCAGGAAGCAGGCTTTCACCAGACAGTGAATCTGCCATCTCCTTGGACTTGAACTTCATAGCCTCCAGAAATGTGAGAAATAAATGCCTACGTTTAAGACATCTTCCATAGTGTTTTTGTTGTAGTAGTCCAAATAGACTAAGACAATAAGATATTTACAGAGATTACCAAGCAGCAGAAAAATAAGTGGTCAATGAAGAATTGTTTAACAATGTCTACATGATAAATACTGCTGGACTAAGAGTCACCATGGTCCAAACTACATGGGCCAGATGGACAGTGTCCTCAAGAGACTCTACAGCCAGCAAGCTTCTGTACTGGGACTTACTGGATTTGACAGATTTGGGGTAAGTTGCTCATTTGGACTAGAAATCCTGTGTAGGCAGTTTACACATAATTAGGATGTAAAAAGGAACTCTCAGAAAAGAGAAAACCTAGAATTGACTTTTTTCACTCAGATGTCATCTGAAAAGCACCTTCAAGGATTTTTCCCAGAACTGAAATTCCTTCTTGTACACATGACACCGAAACAACTTGGACTTGAGTGACAGTAGAATTTGGAATGAAAAAATGGACCATGTTCTTTGTTCACGGAACAGATTCATAAGTCAGAAACAATCCTGCCATGATTCACTATTGCAAGCACCATGTGGAACCATTGCCACAAGAAAGAAATTACAGTTAACATAATTAAAAACCATTTGCACTAAGTAATAAATAAAAATAAGATATAGCAATTTGAGGTAGAATTATTATAAACTGGAAGAAAATAATGGACATCTGTATAAGACAAATTTGGCTTTTTATCTGTGTGGTGATAGACAAAATATGCAGTCTTAAAAGCACCACTTAGGACAAACTAGAGGGGCGAGATGGGATAGGGGTTGGGAGAGAGTTCCAAAGGTAGGGATAGGGAACATATGTATACTATATATAGATGATTCACATTGTTGTAACAGCAGAAAAAGCAATTATCCTCCAATTAAAAAAATACAGAAAAAGAACAAAAAATTAAACACTGATGTCAATTTAAGAAACAACATTTTGTACATCAGATAAATAATTCTAACTGTGTTTGCCTTAAAGCGTTGTTGTAAATGTTATAAATCACTGTAAATGGTCTAGCATAATATTTAGCACATAGGGGACTCCCTGGATATCTGTTGTTTTGTGGAGCAGTATTTTAACATAATTCATATATAACAGGGAAATTCAAGGTAAGTGGGGACCAAGTGTCTCCAACAAGGAAAATTAAATTGGAGTAGTATTCTTTTTCTTCTCAGCTCCTGGTACTTGCAGGGTGTTTATGTGAGCCAGGTATAACTGAGTGCCCCTGTTCCATATTTGAATTTTGAAAGAAGTAAGCAAAGGTATAAGTCAAAGATATTCACAAAGCACAGTGGTTCTCAACTTAGGCCTTTTAGAATGTCTGGGGAAATTTTTGACGTCAAAACTAAGAAAGCGCTCCTTGCGTTTAATGGGCAGAAGCCAGCGAGGCTGCTAAGATTCCTACAGTTTATCAGGAAGACCCAAAATCAAAGTCTGGTCCAAAATGTCAATCATGCTGAGATTGAGTAGCCCTGTAATAGCACTAGCGGCAGAGTGGACAATGCAGTATCATAGCAACACGTTTTGGAAGATGGCAGGGGATGTCTAGCAGTTAGACCAAGCTGCAGTGTCTTAAGCAGTTGGCTTTCTGTGACAGCTTTCTGGCATCTTGGCTATGTCCTCTGTCCTGCAATGCCTGCTTGATCTCGGCACCTTCGTGTTTTACTTAATTTTGTAAGGTACATGACATGCTTTTCTAATAAATTCCCTTAATGCTTAAATTAATTCAAAATCAATTTCATGTTAGCCATCAAGAAAACCTGATTAGTAGAGACAGTCAGTAGCATTTAGCATTATCATTATTATCATGAGTAATACCACTGCTAATAATAAAGTGATTAGAAAGAGGGAGGATCTAAGCTACCTTTTAATAGTATCAATAGCTGCCTTGCCTTAGTACTTAAAATTGGTCAGTGAGTGTGCACATGATCTTTAGAACCTTTTAGGTAGGGTTAGGGAACATATGTATACTATATATAGATGATTCACATTGTTGTAACAGCAGAAAAAGCAATTATCCTCCAATTAAAAAAATACAGAAAAAGAACAAAAAATTAAACACTGATGTCAATTTAAGAAACAACATTTTGTACATCAGATAAATAATTCTAACTGTGTTTGCCTTAAAGCGTTGTTGTAAATGTTATAAATCACTGTAAATGGTCTAGCATAATATTTAGCACATAGGGGACTCCCTGGATATCTGTTGTTTTGTGGAGCAGTATTTTAACATAATTCATATATAACAGGGAAATTCAAGGTAAGTGGGGACCAAGTGTCTCCAACAAGGAAAATTAAATTGGAGTAGTATTCTTTTTCTTCTCAGCTCCTGGTACTTGCAGGGTGTTTATGTGAGCCAGGTATAACTGAGTGCCCCTGTTCCATATTTGAATTTTGAAAGAAGTAAGCAAAGGTATAAGTCAAAGATATTCACAAAGCACAGTGGTTCTCAACTTAGGCCTTTTAGAATGTCTGGGGAAATTTTTGACGTCAAAACTAAGAAAGCGCTCCTTGCGTTTAATGGGCAGAAGCCAGCGAGGCTGCTAAGATTCCTACAGTTTATCAGGAAGACCCAAAATCAAAGTCTGGTCCAAAATGTCAATCATGCTGAGATTGAGTAGCCCTGTAATAGCACTAGCGGCAGAGTGGACAATGCAGTATCATAGCAACACGTTTTGGAAGATGGCAGGGGATGTCTAGCAGTTAGACCAAGCTGCAGTGTCTTAAGCAGTTGGCTTTCTGTGACAGCTTTCTGGCATCTTGGCTATGTCCTCTGTCCTGCAATGCCTGCTTGATCTCGGCACCTTCGTGTTTTACTTAATTTTGTAAGGTACATGACATGCTTTTCTAATAAATTCCCTTAATGCTTAAATTAATTCAAAATCAATTTCATGTTAGCCATCAAGAAAACCTGATTAGTAGAGACAGTCAGTAGCATTTAGCATTATCATTATTATCATGAGTAATACCACTGCTAATAATAAAGTGATTAGAAAGAGGGAGGATCTAAGCTACCTTTTAATAGTATCAATAGCTGCCTTGCCTTAGTACTTAAAATTGGTCAGTGAGTGTGCACATGATATTCAGTTATTCCCTAGGATCATCTTAAGCATTAATGGCTTTATTTTTAAAAATGATGAAACTGAGGCAATACAAAGCCATCCAGCTATTAAGTATCAGACCCAAGTTACAAATTCAGATCTTTTCAACTCGAAAGCAGTTTTTCACTTAACTATTTGACTTTTCACACATACGCATGCACACACACACACAATTATATAACATTCCATCACACTCTCTCCACAGATCACCAGTGGTATTCCAGGTGTCAATATAGCCACTTTGAATGATTCCTCCTTTTATTTGCTCTCCTTCTCCATCTGCCTCTTCTCTGTCTAACTGGCAGTCTCTTCTAAGTCCATCCGACTCTTGAAATTCAGTGTTCATATGCTTTTCATTTTTTGGGGGGGGGGCACTTATTTTTAATAGGTCTTTCATTTGTTTATTTTATTTTTCATCCATCTTCATTCTTTTGGCCTGTGTGGGCCTCCCATCGCAGTGGCCTCTCTCACTGCAGAGCACCGGCTCTGGGTGCATGCACTCCAGAGCTCCAGCTCGGCAGTTGGACACATTGGTCCAGCTGTTCTGCAGCACATGGGATCTTCCCAGACCAAGGATCTAACCGGTGCCCCTCGCACTGCAAGGCAGAGTCCTTACCCACTGGACCACTGGGGAAGCCCTGTTTTTCATTTTGTCCCTTCTTTATGCAATATGTTCTCTAGATAACCTTATCTATACTCTGTTGTGTCATGGAAAGTCATAGCAACACGTTTTGGAAGATGGCAGGGGATGTCTAGCAGTTAGACCAAGCTGCAGTGTCTTAAGCAGTTGGCTTTCTGTGACAGCTTTCTGGCATCTTGGCTATGTCCTCTGTCCTGCAATGCCTGCTTGATCTCGGCACCTTCGTGTTTTACTTAATTTTGTAAGGTACATGACATGCTTTTCTAATAAATTCCCTTAATGCTTAAATTAATTCAAAATCAATTTCATGTTAGCCATCAAGAAAACCTGATTAGTAGAGACAGTCAGTAGCATTTAGCATTATCATTATTATCATGAGTAATACCACTGCTAATAATAAAGTGATTAGAAAGAGGGAGGATCTAAGCTACCTTTTAATAGTATCAATAGCTGCCTTGCCTTAGTACTTAAAATTGGTCAGTGAGTGTGCACATGATATTCAGTTATTCCCTAGGATCATCTTAAGCATTAATGGCTTTATTTTTAAAAATGATGAAACTGAGGCAATACAAAGCCATCCAGCTATTAAGTATCAGACCCAAGTTACAAATTCAGATCTTTTCAACTCGAAAGCAGTTTTTCACTTAACTATTTGACTTTTCACACATACGCATGCACACACACACACAATTATATAACATTCCATCACACTCTCTCCACAGATCACCAGTGGTATTCCAGGTGTCAATATAGCCACTTTGAATGATTCCTCCTTTTATTTGCTCTCCTTCTCCATCTGCCTCTTCTCTGTCTAACTGGCAGTCTCTTCTAAGTCCATCCGACTCTTGAAATTCAGTGTTCATATGCTTTTCATTTTTTGGGGGGGGGGCACTTATTTTTAATAGGTCTTTCATTTGTTTATTTTATTTTTCATCCATCTTCATTCTTTTGGCCTGTGTGGGCCTCCCATCGCAGTGGCCTCTCTCACTGCAGAGCACCGGCTCTGGGTGCATGCACTCCAGAGCTCCAGCTCGGCAGTTGGACACATTGGTCCAGCTGTTCTGCAGCACATGGGATCTTCCCAGACCAAGGATCTAACCGGTGCCCCTCGCACTGCAAGGCAGAGTCCTTACCCACTGGACCACTGGGGAAGCCCTGTTTTTCATTTTTGTCCCTTCTCTTTCATGCAATATGTTCTCTAGATAACCTTATCTATACTCTGTTGTGTCATGACACTTTACAAGTTTAATTTTGCATTAATATTCATTTTATCAAGAATGATATAGAAATAATTTAAATAATACAATTAAATATAAAAACTTTCAGATAGCCATCTGGCTACTTATCAGGTAACTTAACAATTCCACTGAATTTTAGAAATAAAGTTATGAAAATAATACTTAACCTAGAGGTTTCTACCTTACTAATTGCAACTGTATTAATTTCCTCCAAAGTTGGGCTTATCGTTTGCTATAAACTATTTTATGCATCTTCAGCATAGAATAGCACAATTTGAGACCATTCAAATTAAATCATCTCAGGCTCCAGTTTACAGGTGAAGAGAATGGTTTTATTTTCTTTCCTGCATCCTTTTCTCCTACCTTAAGATCAACATTGGCTATTATTACTGTAGCATAGGAAACTGGAAAGCCCGCTCAAGTTGTCTGAGAATCCTGATCTCTATTATTGTCATTACAACTACACAGTGAGAACTTTGCCCTGAGAACTCGCAAACCTGTGGTGCTGTTGTTGTTCAGTCACTAAGTTGTGTCTGACTCTGAAGCACTATGGACTTTAGCCCACTAGGCTCCTCTGTCCATGGCACTTGTCCCAGGCAAGAATACTATCACCACTGAGCCACTTGGGAAGCCCCAGTAAACCTGTAGAGAACTATATATATATTTGTATGCAATATTTGCCAGTCAGAAGCAGTTTTTCAGAGAGTAGATAGCATCAGAACAGAAAACTTCTCTCTCTCTCCATACTACAATTAGCAATAGTTACACCATGTTAAGGGCTTCCCAAGTGGCTCAGTGGTAAAGAATTCACATTAATGCAGAAGATGCAGGAAACACAGGTTTGATCCGTGGTTCAGGAAGATCCTCAGGAGCATGTCAATCCACGCCAGTATTCTTGCCTGGAGAATTCCATGCAACAGAGGAACGTGGCAGGCTACCTCGGAGTGACTAAGCGTGCATACACACCATGATAAAAGAGGCAGGCATTTAAAATAACAGTTTCTATATCACATAACTTTATAAGTTTAAGTTTACATATCACATTCACCTATTAGTATGAACATGGCTGGGTCAGAAGGAGAATACTGTCTCAACCACACAGTGTTCTAGAAATTTGTTTGAACCCAGGTCAATAATCATATTTTTCCATCCTTTCAGTAAATTCCACTTTGTGAATACTTGCTGTTCACATTTGCAAGATGACCTCAGTCAAGCCTTCTAATTTCATCAAAGACATTTTAATAATGTCAAACTTCCAAAGGAAGGGGGCCAGACTCTATATTGCTTGGCTTTAAATACAAAGGATCTATTCAAATTAATTCTGATATACTAGAAACTGAAATGGCTGGTAATTTTTGAGTCAGTTTATCTCACTTGGCAATCAATCACAATACAAAACATCATTTTATAGAAAATAGCTCTTTTTAGGGTTTAATAAGTAATATGGATAGAATTATTATCCTTGACTAATATTTTCCATGAGCATTGATTTTATAAGAGATAGGCCTGTGAATAATATATTCAAAAAACCCTCTATCTTCATAAATATTTAAATTTGCTTTCACTGAATTATTAAAAATAGGTTGAAATATGCTATTTACATGGATTTCATCTGGATTCTGATACTATTTAGGAAGAAAAAAATAATGACATTTGTATTTAATATCTAGGGTACCACATGTTGTAAAAAGATGTCATGTTGTAACATTTGTAATTTTATACTTCATCTGAATATAGACTGAATTTGTCAGATTCACCTGGCATTGTGATATATAGGGCCAGATACAATCACAATATGAACATTTCTTATATACTTAGAAATATAATTATAACTTATAGATGCAATATTTTTCCTTTTGATGGAAATACGCAAGCTACATTTAATCGGAAATCCTGTATTTGTACGACATAAACACTGCTACGAATGGTGAATTCGTCTGTGTGTGAACTAACATTTTGTTATGTATTACAATTATATCTTGGTATATCTGATGTATAACATGTTTACAATTCCATAGATCTTATTGTTTTGACCTTGCCTGTATCATATTTCCTTTTTGATAGCTGACTTTGCAGTAGTCATGGTCATTTGTTTGCATC
Organism: Tragulus kanchil; assembly: GCA_022376925.1. NCBI lineage: Eukaryota > Metazoa > Chordata > Mammalia > Artiodactyla > Tragulidae > Tragulus > Tragulus kanchil. The sequence goes on along the minus strand of JAIOJX010000004.1, from coordinate 233,290,003 downwards.
TTGATAAAGGACAATTGAGTTGAATGAACTGTCAGTTGGGTTCAGCCTGATGTTACTACTTGATTTATAGCCATTTCTACTCATAATTAAGTTCTTGCCAGTCACAGAAGAGCCTTCAGAAAGACTTCCATCACTTCCCACACTGCCTTACCGTGTGCAACACATGGACTCATAAAGCTGCCTGCCGCGGCAATACTTCAGTATGTCTTTTCCTCTAGCTCCTCGACCAGATGTGTGTGGGTGGTAGAGAAGAAACAAGTTTTGAAATATATGGAACCAGAATCGTAAGCAGTCTGTAGAAAATCCTTCTGGGCTTTGTATGTGCAAAATATTAAGCTGTAGAGTTTAGTTGCCCCAATGCCTAGCAAACACAGAAGTTCTGTTTCGTTAGGTATATATTCACTTAAGCAGTAAATTATATGTGCAACTTCATTTTTTTAAATGAGGATTGTACAAATGGAAATTATCTTTTTTTGAGTCAAATTGTAGGTATGTGTGAGCATTGATTTTATAAGAGATAGGCCTGTGAATAATATATTCAAAAACCCTCTATCTTCATAAATATTTAAATTTGCTTTCACTGAATTATTAAAAATAGGTTGAAATATGCTATTTACATGGATTTCATCTGGATTCTGATACTATTTAGGAAGAAAAAAATAATGACATTTGTATTTAATATCTAGGGTACCACATGTTGTAAAAAGATGTCATGTTGTAACATTTGTAATTTTATACTTCATCTGAATATAGACTGAATTTGTCAGATTCACCTGGCATTGTGATATATAGGGCCAGATACAATCACAATATGAACATTTCTTATATACTTAGAAATATAATTATAACTTATAGATGCAATATTTTTCCTTTTGATGGAAATACGCAAGCTACATTTAATCGGAAATCCTGTATTTGTACGACATAAACACTGCTACGAATGGTGAATTCGTCTGTGTGTGAACTAACATTTTGTTATGTATTACAATTATATCTTGGTATATCTGATGTATAACATGTTTACAATTCCATAGATCTTATTGTTTTGACCTTGCCTGTATCATATTTCCTTTTTGATAGCTGACTTTGCAGTAGTCATGGTCATTTGTTTGCATCTTGATAAAGGACAATTGAGTTGAATGAACTGTCAGTTGGGTTCAGCCTGATGTTACTACTTGATTTATAGCCATTTCTACTCATAATTAAGTTCTTGCCAGTCACAGAAGAGCCTTCAGAAAGACTTCCATCACTTCCCACACTGCCTTACCGTGTGCAACACATGGACTCATAAAGCTGCCTGCCCGCGGCAATACTTCAGTATGTCTTTTCCTCTAGCTCCTCGACCAGATGTGTGTGGGTGGTAGAGAAGAAACAAGTTTTGAAATATATGGAACCAGAATCGTAAGCAGTCTGTAGAAAATCCTTCTGGGCTTTGTATGTGCAAAATATTAAGCTGTAGAGTTTAGTTGCCCCAATGCCTAGCAAACACAGAAGTTCTGTTTCGTTAGGTATATATTCACTTAAGCAGTAAATTATATGTGCAACTTCATTTTTTTAAATGAGGATTGTACAAATGGAAATTATCAGTTATTGTGTTGGTAGGATGGTTACAGCTGACAGAGACATGACACATCTAGAGTACGTCTTGACAAATCTCAATGATAAGACCTGAAGTCTCATGTTTTATGTATAGGGATCATGTCTTAGCCTATCAAACATATTTTGTCTTGATAGAGTCTAGCAGTTTCAGATACAATGATGTGTAAAACTGACACCAAGGTAGCAAACAGCCTAAAGAAACAAGAGTTCCAGTGATAAGACTCCTACACATTTGTCAATAATTCAAAATACATAGTGCAGGAGTCATTTGTTTACAGAACTGAGTAACTCAGTACAGCACAGAGACACAGAAACAAATAGAACAAGCATCTGAAGTGCTCCTGGCTAGGCCTTAATTCCAGATTAATTTTGTTACATTTTTTTCAGAATTGTTAATCTTGCCAAAACTTATATATGACAAAAGTATTCTGGTAAAAGTCAGACATATACACTGAAAAAAAAAGGACCAGCAGAGTTTCAAAATGTCAGCTTAAAACATCACAGGGCACCTTAAAACCTCTTATGGTTAAAATTACAAAACATTTTTCCAAATTCTCAATTATGAAAAATATTTGGGTAACTAACTAAAGAAGGACTACTTTAGATTTATATTGACCCTATAAAAAAAGCTCTTTCAAAACTGTGGTTATATGAAGAGATACGTGTGTGCTAGGTTGCTTCAGTCGCGCCTGACTCTTTGTGACCCTATGGACTATAGCCTGCCAGTCTCCTCTGTTCATGGGATTCTCCAGGCAAGAACCCTGGAAGAACCCTGGAACAGGTTGCCATTCCCTCCTCCAGGGGATCTTCCTGGCGCAGGGGTGGAACCTGCATCTCTTATGTCTCCTGCATTGGCAGGTGGGTTGTTTACCACCATCAGCACCTGGGCAGCACATATGAAGATGTAATAAAAAACTATGCTAGAAAGATAAAAAAACAAAGCAGATACAGATGGATATTCCATAACATCATGCAATAATAAATAATATAACAAAGTATATTGCATTATTTTTCTATTAACAAATTTGTAATATTTTTGCATGTGCATAAATTAATATAGTCTCCTGAGAATACAATAAAATTATTACTAATGACATTTTGATCCATAGCCTAAGCAACAAAGGCCAGGTAAACGATCGTTTATGTCACATTAAAAATTCATGGGAAAAATTAGCAGCTGACAGAGACATGACACATCTAGAGTACGTCTTGACAAATCTCAATGATAAGACCTGAAGTCTCATGTTTTATGTATAGGGATCATGTCTTAGCCTATCAAACATATTTTGTCTTGATAGAGTCTAGCAGTTTCAGATACAATGATGTGTAAAACTGACACCAAGGTAGCAAACAGCCTAAAGAAACAAGAGTTCCAGTGATAAGACTCCTACACATTTGTCAATAATTCAAAATACATAGTGCAGGAGTCATTTGTTTACAGAACTGAGTAACTCAGTACAGCACAGAGACACAGAAACAAATAGAACAAGCATCTGAAGTGCTCCTGGCTAGGCCTTAATTCCAGATTAATTTTGTTACATTTTTTTCAGAATTGTTAATCTTGCCAAAACTTATATATGACAAAAAGTATTCTGGTAAAAGTCAGACATATACACTGAAAAAAAAAAGGACCAGCAGAGTTTCAAAATGTCAGCTTAAAACATCACAGGGCACCTTAAAACCTCTTATGGTTAAAATTACAAAACATTTTTTCCAAATTCTCAATTATGAAAAATATTTGGGTAACTAACTAAAGAAGGACTACTTTAGATTTATATTGACCCTATAAAAAAAGCTCTTTCAAAACTGTGGTTATATGAAGAGATACGTGTGTGCTAGGTTGCTTCAGTCGCGCCTGACTCTTTGTGACCCTATGGACTATAGCCTGCCAGTCTCCTCTGTTCATGGGATTCTCCAGGCAAGAACCCTGGAAGAACCCTGGAACAGGTTGCCATTCCCTCCTCCAGGGGATCTTCCTGGCGCAGGGGTGGAACCTGCATCTCTTATGTCTCCTGCATTGGCAGGTGGGTTGTTTACCACCATCAGCACCTGGGCAGCACATATGAAGATGTAATAAAAAACTATGCTAGAAAGATAAAAAAACAAAGCAGATACAGATGGATATTCCATAACATCATGCAATAATAAATAATATAACAAAGTATATTGCATTATTTTTCTATTAACAAATTTGTAATATTTTTGCATGTGCATAAATTAATATAGTCTCCTGAGAATACAATAAAATTATTACTAATGACATTTTGATCCATAGCCTAAGCAACAAAGGCCAGGTAAACGATCGTTTATGTCACATTTAAAACAGGGAAAATTCAGTTAGAGGCATAAGTATCATATTCTCTACCCAGATCTCATTACTCTTTCCTTGCCAATAATAATCTTCCCAGATTCTGAGTAATCCTGTTTAATAGATGTGTCTTAATAATCTCACTACAGTTTTTAGAAATGTTTGCTTAATTCTTGCATTACAAAGGATATACATTTATAGCGGACGCAGTGATAGTCTCCAGTTCCATCTTTTAACTGCTTTTTCCAAAATCCTTCGCAAAATTCTTTACTCATTCCTTTTTCTGATCCATTGGCAAGTCCTACTAACTCTAGCTTCAAAAGATATTCAGAATACAGCCATTTCTTACTACCTCACTCCTGTGTTCTTAGTTGAATTCATCATTCTTTCTCACCTTGATTACTCCAAGAGCTTCTAAATTGATGAGCCTTCCTCCATCTTTGTCCTTCTTTCCTTCCATCGGTGTATGTCATTACAATAGACAAAGTTATTAAACATAAGACAGATCATATCGTATTTAATGTTCAAATGATTCCAATGATTTCCCCTATTATTCTGAATAAAAAACCTAAATCTTGCCACTATTTTCAAGGCCCTTTGTGATCTGGTGGAGAAGGAAATGGCAACCCACTCTAGTATTTTTGCCTGGAAAATTCTATGGATGGAGAAGCTTGGTGAGCTACAGTCCATGTGGTCTCAAATCAATATGGGAATTCCCCGATGACTCATTGGAGAGCAATCTGCTTGCAATGCAGGAGACCTGGGTTCCATCCTTGGGTTGGGAAGATCTGCTGGAGGAGGGCACAGCAACCCACTCTAGTATTCTTGCCTGGAGAATCCCATGGATGGATGACCTGACGGGCTGCTGTCCATGGGGTCACACAGTGTCTGACATGACTGAAATGACTATGCAGCAGCAGTGTGATCTGGACCCTGCAAATCCTGCATGTTTCTGATCTTATCGTCTACTCTTTTCACTTACTTTACTCTTCATGAGTCATAGTGACACTGCAGGTAATACTCCTTCCTTGCCTAGGAGAAAGAGCCAATGTGTTCTTTCCTGAAAGCAAATTTGGTCATGTCCACCTCTATTTAATATACTGCAGTCATTTTAATCCCATGTTCTCACTGAAAGGCACTAGTTTCCCTCTCATTCAGGGAGGAATGTTGAAAAGATGTGAATGGTAGTAATGCATTATGGTATGGGAGGAACTTGTATCTGCATAAAATTACTTAAGAATATTTATAACTTACTACTGTTGTTTTGTTACTATAAAACATTTATGATATGCATCATAATTAATGGCAAGTTATAAGTGCATAGAGAAAATGACTTTGAGAACTGGGGTCTTTATATATCAAAGGAAAGAAAATGCTTTCTATTGCTTTTCTTGTTGAATAACCAGAATTATTTCTGTTTTCCATGCATGATGCTTTGACCAGCTGCAAGGAGTTAGGGGTATAACCTGGGGTCTTGGATCAACTTAAATGTAATTAACTTTTTAAATACCTGCAATTTTAATGTTATTTCATTTTGAAATACCTGCAAGTGAAGCAACAGAGCTGACTCATATTTTTGACTTATTATGTGGTTTATATCTAATCCTTTCTAAATCCATCAAACTAAAAAATTAATGTATGTGAATGCTACATAATCTTTTAATTTCATTTAGTAAAGATCCAAGAGCTAGAATCCAAGCTGTTGTCTGTATTGAACATTTAGGTGATTCTGGGTAGGTATAAGTTGCCAAAGGTGGTTTCACTGGCAAGTATATTATTTGCCTGTAAACTCTGTGAGATAGGAAAAAACTGAAAAGAAAGTGTTTTGAGACTTGAATAAAAGACAGTACAAAGATCTTGATAGATTTCTCATAGCAACCTCATTTGTAATAAATTAAAACTGAAAGCATCCCAAATATTGAGCAGCTGGCACATGGACAAATTGTGATATAGTCATAGAGTGGAACACAACTGAGCAATAAAGATGACTGAACTGCTGATACATGCAACAATATGGACAAACCATGTGGATATAATTTTGAATGAAAATGAAACAGACCCAAAGAGTTACATGTTCTTCAGTCACACACACACACACACACACACACACACACACACACACACAATATGTGGTAATACTATTATTTAAAATATAAATCAATAAAGATTGAAAATGAAGAATAAAATATCTCAAATACTGATGACTTCCTGAATCACTACATATTCAATACACATCTTTAGACACACTGTGATTTCAATTTTTGCTTGTCCATTTTAAATACTATTCTTTCTACCAACATCAGTTCCCCAAGGTTTAGAACCTCCCTATTACAACATTTCCCCATTTCTACCTGGTTATCTGTTGAGGTCTCAGTTTATTTCAGCAATGTTACTCACTTAGTTATGTCTGACTCTTTGTGACCCCACAGAATGTACATTAGGCTTCTCTGTCCATGGGATTTCCCAGGCAAGAATACTGGAGTGGGTAGCCATTCCCTTCCCCAGGGGAGAAGCACTCCCTATCAAATTGATATTTGATAAGGTCAAATAGTAATTTTATTCAGTAGATGCTTTGCAATGCCTGTTATATGCTTCTTACTATCCTGGGCATTTGTCAAATAGCTTCAATACTTTGGGAAATGATAACTTGAAGCTGTACTTTTACATTTTAAACTTTTTGTATCATTAGCTGCAATGATGACTGTACTTATATACATGATGGAAATAAAATCATATAACAGAGGGCTTCCCTGGTGATCCAGGGCATAAGGGCATTGCCTGGCAGTGCAAGGGGCGCTGGTTCGATCCCCGGCCTGGGAACATCCCACGTGCCACAGAGCAGCTTGACCGATGTGTCCAATAAAAAGGCATGTGGCCTTGCAAGTATATTATTTGCCTGTAAACTCTGTGAGATAGGAAAAAACTGAAAAGAAAGTGTTTTGAGACTTGAATAAAAGACAGTACAAAGATCTTGATAGATTTCTCATAGCAACCTCATTTGTAATAAATTAAAACTGAAAGCATCCCAAATATTGAGCAGCTGGCACATGGACAAATTGTGATATAGTCATAGAGTGGAACACAACTGAGCAATAAAGATGACTGAACTGCTGATACATGCAACAATATGGACAAACCATGTGGATATAATTTTGAATGAAAATGAAACAGACCCAAAGAGTTACATGTTCTTCAGTCACACACACACACACACACACACACACACACACACACACACAATATGTGGTAATACTATTATTTAAAATATAAATCAATAAAGATTGAAAATGAAGAATAAAATATCTCAAATACTGATGACTTCCTGAATCACTACATATTCAATACACATCTTTAGACACACTGTGATTTCAATTTTTGCTTGTCCATTTTAAATACTATTCTTTCTACCAACATCAGTTCCCCAAGGTTTAGAACCTCCCTATTACAACATTTCCCCATTTCTACCTGGTTATCTGTTGAGGTCTCAGTTTATTTCAGCAATGTTACTCACTTAGTTATGTCTGACTCTTTGTGACCCCACAGAATGTACATTAGGCTTCTCTGTCCATGGGATTTCCCAGGCAAGAATACTGGAGTGGGTAGCCATTCCCTTCCCAGGAGAAGCACTCCCTATCAAATTGATATTTGATAAGGTCAAATAGTAATTTTATTCAGTAGATGCTTTGCAATGCCTGTTATATGCTTCTTACTATCCTGGGCATTTGTCAAATAGCTTCAATACTTTGGGAAATGATAACTTGAAGCTGTACTTTTACATTTTAAACTTTTTGTATCATTAGCTGCAATGATGACTGTACTTATATACATGATGGAAATAAAATCATATAACAGAGGGCTTCCCTGGTGATCCAGGGCATAAGGGCATTGCCTGGCAGTGCAAGGGGCGCTGGTTCGATCCCTGGCCTGGGAACATCCCACGTGCCACAGAGCAGCTTGACCGATGTGTCCAACTACCAAGCCAGAGCTCTAGAGCACATGTGCCCAGAGCTACTGCTTTGCAGGGAGAGAAGCCACTGTGATGGGAGGCCCACTCAGGCCAAAGAACAAAGATGGATGAAAATAGATAAATGAAAGACCAGTAGAAAGTGGCCCAAAGAAAAAGAGTTAAAAATCATATGACAGGGTTTGTAGCCTCGTAAATTTTGTGATCAGTAGTTCCTTCAAAGTGACCAATTGACTGATAATTCACATCACTTTTGGATACAAGACAAGTAAATCAATCTAATTATATTTTGTGTTACATGCTGATATGATGTATTGCAAAAATTCTTGTATACAATCTGATTCATTGAAACAAAAAAAATCACTATTTGAAATGTAAACTCTTCACTTAAGATCACGTGCTGTTCATTTGATAAAATGAATTTGAATATTTTCATTCTTAAATGTAATATAGTTAAAATAAACACAAATTGTAAAAATCTACATTAAAATATGTAAGGTTCCCCCTCTGTTTTATCAATTCAGAACTATTTTATGTTTATTTGCATATAGACATACTATTCCCTTTATGGATCACTACTTTGTCATGGCAAAGGGGCTTATGTAACTCGATGAAGCTTTGAGTCCTACCATGCAGTGTCACCCAAGGCAGACAGAGAGTTCCGTCTGTCTAGTGGAGAGTTCTGATAAAACATGATCTACTGGAGGAGGAAATGGCAAACCACCCCAGTATACTTGCCAAGAGAACCCCATGAACTGTATAAAAAGGCAAAAAGATATGATACTGGAAGATGTGTCCCCCAGGTCAGAAGGTATCTGGTATGCTACTGGGGAAGAGCAAAGGACAACTACTAATAGTTACAGAAAGAATCAACTGACTGGGCCAAAGTGGAAATGACACTCAATCGTGGATGTATCTGGTGATGGAAATAGTCTGATGCTATAAAGAACAGTATTACATAGGAACCTGCAATGTCAGGCTCATGAATCAAGGTAAATTGGACATGGTCAAGCAGGAGACAGCAAGAATAAACATTGGTGTCTGAAAAATCAGTGAACTAAAGTGGACAGGAATGGGTGAATTTAATTCAGATGACCACTGTGTCTACTACTGGTGGAAAGAATCCTATAAAAGAAATGGAGTAGCCCTCATAGTCAACAAAAGATTCTGAAATGCAGTACTTGGTGCAGTCTCAAAACGAATAATCTTGGAGAAGCCACTGTGATGGGAGGCCCACTCAGGCCAAAGAACAAAGATGGATGAAAATAGATAAATGAAAGACCAGTAGAAAGTGGCCCAAAGAAAAAGAGTTAAAAATCATATGACAGGGTTTGTAGCCTCGTAAATTTTGTGATCAGTAGTTCCTTCAAAGTGACCAATTGACTGATAATTCACATCACTTTTGGATACAAGACAAGTAAATCAATCTAATTATATTTTGTGTTACATGCTGATATGATGTATTGCAAAAATTCTTGTATACAATCTGATTCATTGAAACAAAAAAAATCACTATTTGAAATGTAAACTCTTCACTTAAGATCACGTGCTGTTCATTTGATAAAATGAATTTGAATATTTTCATTCTTAAATGTAATATAGTTAAAATAAACACAAATTGTAAAAATCTACATTAAAATATGTAAGGTTCCCCCTCTGTTTTATCAATTCAGAACTATTTTATGTTTATTTGCATATAGACATACTATTCCCTTTATGGATCACTACTTTGTCATGGCAAAGGGGCTTATGTAACTCGATGAAGCTTTGAGTCCTACCATGCAGTGTCACCCAAGGCAGACAGAGAGTTCCGTCTGTCTAGTGGAGAGTTCTGATAAAACATGATCTACTGGAGGAGGAAATGGCAAACCACCCCAGTATACTTGCCAAGAGAACCCCATGAACTGTATAAAAAGGCAAAAAGATATGATACTGGAAGATGTGTCCCCCAGGTCAGAAGGTATCTGGTATGCTACTGGGGAAGAGCAAAGGACAACTACTAATAGTTACAGAAAGAATCAACTGACTGGGCCAAAGTGGAAATGACACTCAATCGTGGATGTATCTGGTGATGGAAATAGTCTGATGCTATAAAGAACAGTATTACATAGGAACCTGCAATGTCAGGCTCATGAATCAAGGTAAATTGGACATGGTCAAGCAGGAGACAGCAAGAATAAACATTGGTGTCTGAAAAATCAGTGAACTAAAGTGGACAGGAATGGGTGAATTTAATTCAGATGACCACTGTGTCTACTACTGGTGGAAAGAATCCTATAAAAGAAATGGAGTAGCCCTCATAGTCAACAAAAGATTCTGAAATGCAGTACTTGGTGCAGTCTCAAAAACAACAGAATAATCTTGGTTCTGCTCCAAGGGAAACCATTCAACATCACAGTAATCCCACGTTATGATCTAATCACTGATGCCAAAGAAGGTGAAGTTGATCAGTTCTATGAAGAGCTAGAAGACCTCCTAGAACTAACACCAAAAAAAGATGTCCTATTCATCATAGGGGACTGGAATGCAAAAGAAGGAGATCAAGAATACCTGGAGCAACGGGCAAGCTTGGTCTTGGACTACAAAATGAAGCAGGGCAAAGGCTAACAAAACTATACCAAGAGAATACACTGGTCATAGCAAAAACCCTTCTCAACAACACAAGAGACAACTTTACACATGGACATTATCAAAGTTTCAATAGAAAGATCAGACTGATTACATTCTCTGTAGCCGAAGATGAAGCAGGTATATATGACAGCAAAAACAAGACCTGGAGGTGACTGTGGCTCAGATTGCCAGCATCTTATACCAAAATTCAGGTTTCAATGAAAGAACGTCGGGAAAACCACTAGGTCAGCCAAGTACAACTTAAATCCCCTATGAATATACAGTGGCAGTGACAAAAAGATTTAAGGAATTAGATCTAGTAAACAGAAAGCCTGAAGAACCATGGGCTAAGGTCCATGCTATTATATAGTATTCAGCAAACAAAACCATCCCAAGGAGAAAGAAAACCAAGAAGGCAAAGTGGTTGTCTGAGGAAGCTTTACAAATAGCTGAAGAAAAAAGAGAAGTGAAAAGCAAGGGAGAAAAGGAAAGGTACATCCAACTAATTGCAGAGTTTCAGAGAAAAGCAAGAAGAGACAAGAAGGTCTTCCTCTAAGAACAACACAAAGAAACAGAGGAAAACAACAAAAGTGGAAAGACTAGATATCTCTTCAAGAAAATTAGGACTATCAAAGGAGCATTTCATTCAAAGATGGGCACAATAAAGGCCCAGCATGTGTCTACTAACTGTGGACAGGAATGGGTGAATTTAATTCAGATGACCACTGTGTCCTACTGGTGGAAAGAATCCTATAAAAGAAATGGAGTAGCCCTCATAGTCAACAAAAGATTCTGAAATGCAGTACTTGGTGCAGTCTCAAAAACAACAGAATAATCTTGGTTCTGCTCCAAGGGAAACCATTCAACATCACAGTAATCCCACGTTATGATCTAATCACTGATGCCAAAGAAGGTGAAGTTGATCAGTTCTATGAAGAGCTAGAAGACCTCCTAGAACTAACACCAAAAAAAGATGTCCTATTCATCATAGGGGACTGGAATGCAAAAGAAGGAGATCAAGAATACCTGGAGCAACGGGCAAGCTTGGTCTTGGACTACAAAATGAAGCAGGGCAAAGGCTAACAAAACTATACCAAGAGAATACACTGGTCATAGCATACACCCTTTTTCAACAACACAAGAGACAACTTTACACATGGACATTATCAAAGTTTCAATAGAAAGATCAGACTGATTACATTCTCTGTAGCCGAAGATGAAGCAGGTATATATGACAGCAAAAACAAGACCTGGAGGTGACTGTGGCTCAGATTGCCAGCATCTTATACCAAAATTCAGGTTTCAATGAAAGAACGTCGGGAAAACCACTAGGTCAGCCAAGTACAACTTAAATCCCCTATGAATATACAGTGGCAGTGACAAAAAGATTTAAGGAATTAGATCTAGTAAACAGAAAGCCTGAAGAACCATGGGCTAAGGTCCATGCTATTATATAGTATTCAGCAAACAAAACCATCCCAAGGAGAAAGAAAACCAAGAAGGCAAAGTGGTTGTCTGAGGAAGCTTTACAAATAGCTGAAGAAAAAAGAGAAGTGAAAAGCAAGGGAGAAAAGGAAAGGTACATCCAACTAATTGCAGAGTTTCAGAGAAAAGCAAGAAGAGACAAGAAGGTCTTCCTCTAAGAACAACACAAAGAAACAGAGGAAAACAACAAAAGTGGAAAGACTAGATATCTCTTCAAGAAAATTAGGACTATCAAAGGAGCATTTCATTCAAAGATGGGCACAATAAAGGCCCAGCATGCAAAGATCTAATAGAAGCAGAAGAAATGAAGACAAGAAGGAAAGAATACACAGAACTGTACAAAAAAGATCTTAATGACCTGGATAACCATGTTAGTATGTGGGCCTTAGGAAGCACTGCTCTCAATAAAGCTAGTGGATGTGATGAACTTCTAGAAGAGCTATTTAAAAGCTTAAAAAATGATGCTATCAAAGTGCTTTCTCTATGTCAAAAAATTTGGAAAACTCATCAGTGGCCACAAAACTGGAAAAGATCAATCCTCATCTCTGTTCCCAAGAAGGGAAATACTAAAAATATTCCAGCCACTGGAAAATCATATTCATCTCCCTTGCTAGTAAAGTTATGCTCAAAATCCTGCATGCTAGGCTTCAGCATTACCTAAACCAAGAACTTCCAAATGTCCAATCTGGGTTTAGAAAAGGTTTAGGAACCAGAGGTCAAATTGTCAACATTAACTAGATCACAGAGAAAGCAAGAGAATTCCAGAACATCTACCTCTGTTTCACTGACTACACTAGAGATTTTGACTGTGTGGATCATAACAAGTGGTGGAAAATGCTTTAAAAGATGGGAATACCAGATCACTTCACCTGTCTCCTAAGAAACCTGTGTGCTGGTCAAGAAGAAACCGTTAGAACCCCGTATGGAACAACTAACTGGTTCAGGATTGAGAGGGAAGTTCAACAAAGGGTGTTTATTGTTATCCTATTTATTTAACTCACACACAGAGCATATCATGAGAAATGACAGGCTCAATGCTATTAAAAAAAATTAATAGTTTTTTTCAGCAAACAAAACCATCCCAAGGAGAAAGAAAACCAAGAAGGCAAAGTGGTTGTCTGAGGAAGCTTTACAAATAGCTGAAGAAAAAAGAGAAGTGAAAAGCAAGGGAGAAAAGGAAAGGTACATCCAACTAATTGCAGAGTTTCAGAGAAAAGCAAGAAGAGACAAGAAGGTCTTCCTCTAAGAACAACACAAAGAAACAGAGGAAAACAACAAAAGTGGAAAGACTAGATATCTCTTCAAGAAAATTAGGACTATCAAAGGAGCATTTCATTCAAAGATGGGCACAATAAAGGCCCAGCATGCAAAGATCTAATAGAAGCAGAAGAAATGAAGACAAGAAGGAAAGAATACACAGAACTGTACAAAAAAGATCTTAATGACCTGGATAACCATGTTAGTATGTGGGCCTTAGGAAGCACTGCTCTCAATAAAGCTAGTGGATGTGATGAACTTCTAGAAGAGCTATTTAAAAGCTTAAAAAATGATGCTATCAAAGTGCTTTCTCTATGTCAAAAAATTTGGAAAACTCATCAGTGGCCACAAAACTGGAAAAGATCAATCCTCATCTCTGTTCCCAAGAAGGGAAATACTAAAAATATTCCAGCCACTGGAAAATCATATTCATCTCCCTTGCTAGTAAAGTTATGCTCAAAATCCTGCATGCTAGGCTTCAGCATTACCTAAACCAAGAACTTCCAAATGTCCAATCTGGGTTTAGAAAAGGTTTAGGAACCAGAGGTCAAATTGTCAACATTAACTAGATCACAGAGAAAGCAAGAGAATTCCAGAACATCTACCTCTGTTTCACTGACTACACTAGAGATTTTGACTGTGTGGATCATAACAAGTGGTGGAAAATGCTTTAAAAGATGGGAATACCAGATCACTTCACCTGTCTCCTAAGAAACCTGTGTGCTGGTCAAGAAGAAACCGTTAGAACCCCGTATGGAACAACTAACTGGTTCAGGATTGAGAGGGAAGTTCAACAAAGGGTGTTTATTGTTATCCTATTTATTTAACTCACACACAGAGCATATCATGAGAAATGACAGGCTCAATGATTTACAAGCTGGAATCAAGACTGTCAGGAGAAATATCAACAACCTCGGATATGCGGGTGATGCTCCAATGGCAGAAAGTGAAGAGGAACTAAAGAACCTCTTGATGAGGATGAAGGAAGAGAGCAAAAGTATTTTAAAAAATAAGATCATGGCATCCAGACCCATCACTTCATCATGAATATAAGGGGAAAAGGTGGAAACAGGGACAGATTTCCTCTTCTTTGGTTGTTAAATTATTGCAGATGGTCGACTGCAGCCATGAAATTAGAGGACAATTTTTTCTTTGCAGGAAAGCTATGACAAACTTAGACAATGTATTTAAAAGGAAAGACATTACTTTGCCAGCAAAGGTACATATAGCCAAAGCTTTCCAGTTGTCATGTATGGTTGTGAGAGCTGCACCATAAAGAAGGCAGAGTGCCAAATAATTGATGCTTTTGAACTGTGGTATTAGAGAATACTCTTGAGAGTCCCTTGAACTATAAGGAGATCAGACCAGTCAATCCTAAAGGAAATTAACCCTAACTATTCATTGGGAAGACTGAGGCTGAAGCTGAAACTCCAATACTTTGTCCACCTACTGTGAAGAGACTCATTGGAAAAGATCCTGAATATGAGAAAGACTGACGGTAGAAGGAGAAGAGGGGCAACAGGATGAGATGGTCAGATGGCATCACTGATGCAGTGAACTTGAACTTGAGCAAACTCTGGAGAAGGTGAGGGACAGGGAAGGGACAGGGAAGCCTGGCATGCCGCAGTCCATGACATTCCAAAGAGTCGGACATGACTTGGAGACAGAACAACAACAACATATATACTATATTTATCTAATGTATTGCTACAATTATAAAGTTAATCTACTAATCTACTAATCTACTAATAAGTCCCGTGATAAAATCCAATGCTTAACTTGTTCAAATAATCACAGCTGTCAAAATTATAAGCTTAGTAATCAAAACCTTTGTTTTCCAATTTATCTAAATTAGATGAGAATAAATATAAAATGTAATGCTTTCTTTTCAACAATTCACAATATATACCCTTTCCTTCACTGTGCTATGTTTTTACATGTTAATATGCTCTATATTATATCAAATGTCTTCTTAAAAGAATTAGAGCAAATACTAGCTAAACAATTCTGTATTTGCCAATTCTGAATTGGCGATAGAATATTAGATTAGAGTTATTTAGAAATATTTAATTTTATAAACTTCAAAGCAATTTATAGACCATGGAAATAATGTCAAGCTTTTACCTGTTATAAAACTATCTAATTGCATAGTAGGGTTGCTACTACATTGTGATGAACATAGATAAGAGAAAATTTGCAAACATATTTTTATAAACTTCCAACTAATTATTAAAGATAATATCATAAACACTACTTATAAATGTAAATTGGTGTTTTATTCTGTTTGCCTAAATTATTCTCATGGAAAAATGTCTACCGGACCTTAGAATATTTAAGCTTCCATTTAGAATTTGCTTGTTAGTTGTGAAATTATAAATGTAAATCTGGTGTTCTTATTTTTTTGCTTGGAATACTCTTGAGAGTCTGAACGGAGATCAGACCAGTCAATCCTAAAGGAAATTAACCCTAACTATTCATTGGGAAGACTGAGGCTGAAGCTGAAACTCCAATACTTTGTCCACCTACTGTGAAGAGACTCATTGGAAAAGATCCTGAATATGAGAAAGACTGACGGTAGAAGGAGAAGAGGGGCAACAGGATGAGATGGTCAGATGGCATCACTGATGCAGTGAACTTGAACTTGAGCAAACTCTGGAGAAGGTGAGGGACAGGGAAGGGACAGGGAAGCCTGGCATGCCGCAGTCCATGACATTCCAAAGAGTCGGACATGACTTGGAGACAGAACAACAACAACATATATACTATATTTATCTAATGTATTGCTACAATTATAAAGTTAATCTACTAATCTACTAATCTACTAATAAGTCCCGTGATAAAATCCAATGCTTAACTTGTTCAAATAATCACAGCTGTCAAAATTATAAGCTTAGTAATCAAAACCTTTGTTTTCCAATTTATCTAAATTAGATGAGAATAAATATAAAATGTAATGCTTTCTTTTCAACAATTCACAATATATACCCTTTCCTTCACTGTGCTATGTTTTTACATGTTAATATGCTCTATATTATATCAAATGTCTTCTTAAAAGAATTAGAGCAAATACTAGCTAAACAATTCTGTATTTGCCAATTCTGAATTGGCGATAGAATATTAGATTAGAGTTATTTAGAAATATTTAATTTTATAAACTTCAAAGCAATTTATAGACCATGGAAATAATGTCAAGCTTTTACCTGTTATAAAACTATCTAATTGCATAGTAGGGTTGCTACTACATTGTGATGAACATAGATAAGAGAAAATTTGCAAACATATTTTTATAAACTTCCAACTAATTATTAAAGATAATATCATAAACACTACTTATAAATGTAAATTGGTGTTTTATTCTGTTTGCCTAAATTATTCTCATGGAAAAATGTCTACCGGACCTTAGAATATTTAAGCTTCCATTTAGAATTTGCTTGTTAGTTGTGAAATTAATTATGATTATTTTAGTTTCATATCTTAATCTGTTTCTTGTCCTTAACTGCTGCTTTGTTATATGAAGTCCTTATCCTAAGGACATAAAATATAGCCAAGTGTTTATCTGTTCAGCTAGTTCAATTTTGGCAAGCAAAGGTAGCTTCTCAAGTTTCTATCTAAATTTATTGTATAACGTGTCAAAGCTGCAATTATGATAAATCTATCAAACAATGTACAAAATTACTGGTTGAAATGATTTACAATCTAGGTAAACATTAACCTGAAATAGATTTTATTGATTTTAATTTTAATAAAGAGCATTCTTTTGTGTATCCAAGATACCATCACAAAAGTGAATTAAAAATATAAAGATATTCCAGCACTACAATTAAGCCACATCTCATTAAAATTCAGTCTGCTTTTTTATAATAAAAGAGTACTACTCAATATTTTTTGTAATTGGTGAGGAGACACAAATTAGATGTAAACAGTATTACTGTTCATTACACTTTTCAAGATTCCAACTACTGATAATGAGACTGCCAAGTATCAGAATGTTATCTTAAACTGGAAAGCCTGGCATCAAGCTTTTTCTCTCTGGGAAACAAATTAAGAAAATACTTGACTTACACACACGCTGAGTTTTCTTTTCTGTCTTCCTAATTGAATGAGGTATATTATAATCATGTTGTGGCATGACTCTTGCTCTGCGGGCTATGCCTTACACTGTCATTTGGAAACTACAATTAGCAGAGCATTTCTTCAGCACAGTTCAGAGAACCTTTCTCAGAAACCATCTTAATGTGGTTTACTAATCAGGTTATACATAGATATGTCAACTGTGGAATGATACACCTCTAAAATTATTGGATTCATAATTGTTTCTTTCCTAATTTTATGCAGAAACATGAAGGTTTTCTTGACATTTGACCAATCATGTAAAAAGATATGCCAATGGATACGAATCAGTGGTTGTAACAAATAGACAAATGAGTTAGTACAAGGTAAACAGAGCATATTTTGAGGTACATAAACATGTCTTTGTGAGTCAGACAGGCCATCACCAAAGCGGTTTACACCCTGAAATCAGAACATGGGCAGGAATTATGTTGTCAACTTCTACAACATTTCTTGACCACATATCTTCCAATCATCAGGCAGATCAAGATTGTATTTCCCTAATGCTGTCTTAAACACTGAGCTAGAAATCTCATTTCAGTTAGAAACTGGAGAAAATAAAGCTACAAGATCAATTTCATTCCAAATAACTCACTTAAGTCTCAAATACCTTTTCTTTTAAGAAAATTGTGGTTTTAGCTCTTTCTTCACAATACTTGATGTTCTGGGTTTTGGGGTTTTTGCTTTTTTTTTGGTTTTTTTCTTTAATGTCTATCTTTTAGTTTCTGTACAATACCATTATCCCGAATGTTATTACTGTATTGGATTTAAATCTCCAAATTTTGAATCCTGTATTTAAATGTATATTTCCGTAGGAGACAGTCTGGACATTGATCAATTAATAGATCACATTAATAGATCATTAACTAATAGATTATATTTTTCCTTTCCTACTTGATGGTAATTTACTATCTGACAGGAAAATTAAATTGTTCAAGAGGGGTGTGAGAAGAAAGTAAAGTTAAAGAAAAAACAGCAGAGTTTGAAACACTTAGCTCATTTAGACGAAATCAATGATGAGATCTACTCAGCAGATACTTTTGGTTTTACTTAGCAGGAATTTTTAATATCATCTACATTCATCTCTTATTTTTCAACTCCCAAAATACTATTAGTATTTTAACTCAGATATTTAGTAATGGCTGGAATGATATTTTGATCTTCAGGCCTAATTTTAAACTGTTTCTATATTTTATCGGTGTTATTAAGCTTGCAAGGTCTCTTTAACATTTTAAGACTTTTTTTTCAATTTTATTCAGCACAGTTCAGAGAACCTTTCTCAGAAACCATCTTAATGTGGTTTACTAATCAGGTTATACATAGATATGTCAACTGTGGAATGATACACCTCTAAAATTATTGGATTCATAATTGTTTCTTTCCTAATTTTATGCAGAAACATGAAGGTTTTCTTGACATTTGACCAATCATGTAAAAAGATATGCCAATGGATACGAATCAGTGGTTGTAACAAATAGACAAATGAGTTAGTACAAGGTAAACAGAGCATATTTTGAGGTACATAAACATGTCTTTGTGAGTCAGACAGGCCATCACCAAAGCGGTTTACACCCTGAAATCAGAACATGGGCAGGAATTATGTTGTCAACTTCTACAACATTTCTTGACCACATATCTTCCAATCATCAGGCAGATCAAGATTGTATTTCCCTAATGCTGTCTTAAACACTGAGCTAGAAATCTCATTTCAGTTAGAAACTGGAGAAAATAAAGCTACAAGATCAATTTCATTCCAAATAACTCACTTAAGTCTCAAATACCTTTTCTTTTAAGAAAATTGTGGTTTTAGCTCTTTCTTCACAATACTTGATGTTCTGGGTTTTGGGGGTTTTTTTTTGCTTTTTTTTTGTTTTTTTCTTTAATGTCTATCTTTTAGTTTCTGTACAATACCATTATCCCGAATGTTATTACTGTATTGGATTTAAATCTCCAAATTTTGAATCCTGTATTTAAATGTATATTTCCGTAGGAGACAGTCTGGACATTGATCAATTAATAGATCACATTAATAGATCATTAACTAATAGATTATATTTTTCCTTTCCTACTTGATGGTAATTTACTATCTGACAGGAAAATTAAATTGTTCAAGAGGGGTGTGAGAAGAAAGTAAAGTTAAAGAAAAAACAGCAGAGTTTGAAACACTTAGCTCATTTAGACGAAATCAATGATGAGATCTACTCAGCAGATACTTTTGGTTTTACTTAGCAGGAATTTTTAATATCATCTACATTCATCTCTTATTTTTTCAACTCCCAAAATACTATTAGTATTTTAACTCAGATATTTAGTAATGGCTGGAATGATATTTTGATCTTCAGGCCTAATTTTAAACTGTTTCTATATTTTATCGGTGTTATTAAGCTTGAGAGAGTTTGACAATTATGCTGCTAAACTTCTTAAATGAATTAACCTATTTTAGAGAGTCTTGTGTTTTATGTTTATTGCTGAACTTGCAAAAACACAAGTTTTCAATGATCAATTACCTCTTTGATCAATGAAAGTTTGCAGGGGATCAGTTTGTAGCTCACATAAATAGAACACAAGTAGAAATTCCAACTCAGTATGAATATTTTAAACACAAGCAATATTTTTTTCCAGAGCCTAGGAAACATGAGAAGACAAAGAAGGCTGGCTGACTAAAGAATTATCCATACAGTACCTTTTGGATTACTTTCAATAGCTTTTTTGGAAGAGTAGAAAAGAGTCAAACTGAGCTCTGTGTTAGTTTTCATCAATAAGCCCTTGTAAGCAATTGGTATAGTATTTCAGGTGATTCCATTGGAAAAGGTATCAGTAGAGACTGAATATATACCAGCTTCATACTAGCAGAATTTTATTATTATAATGACCTACACTTTTTCTTCCACAAGTATTTCCTGATTCAAATACATGCATATTTAATAGTATAATTGATTTATTTTGGAGAAGTTAGGAAAACATTTCTGAAATAAATTCTTAATTGAAGGAAGCAACATTTACATAAAACAGATATTAATGTTTTATAACAATGAGGTTATTCAATTCACATTGCATATTCAGCTACATAGCTAAAAATACAATAGAATTCCCTCAAGTTTTTATTTTAATTCCAATTCAAAGACTGAAAATTTTTTGAATAATCTGATTATATTATTGAAATAATTATGTCAACATAATTGAGTTCTGAAGTAAATCAGTTCAATCAAAATTATTTAGTGTTTCTTTCTACATAATATAAAACCTACATATCTTAGCCTTTAATATGCTGCTATTTAATATAATTATGATCTGGATCAAAGATAGATAACACAGTTACATGAATTGTATGAAATTTCTCTGAGAATAAAGACACTCACATATATGCCTTTAGAGGGTGGGGACTAACATCTTAAGGAGCACCTAAAATTGTCACTATGTTTAAGACATTCCTCATATCTGGATTTCCTATGAGAACAGATGTCACACTAAGTCACTTGGAATACGTGCATATGCCTCCTGTATTAATACAATCACTTTGCTTTAATAGATTTGAGTACCACACACTGTTCAAAAATCAGTATATCATTCCATTTTTCACTGAATTCAAAATAGTGGCAATACATCACAAACTTAACCTGATATTATCTTTTATGTTAAGATAAAAAGCATAAACTGTCCTGAGAATACAATATCTGGGAAAACATTCATGACATCAGAGATATCCAAAACCCTAAAACACTTTAACTACCATCTCTCATGAGGAATACATAGGAAATCACTTCCCAATATTTTTGTGCAATATGCATGTATAAACAAAAGATAAGTAACTCTTTCTAAAATAAAATTATTAGCACTAATTATGAACAGATTGTTCACTAGGTAAGGAAATGAGATAATTAGAGGGTTACTTGGAGGTATGTTATGGGAAAGGCAAATAAAAGTTTTATTCATCACTCTGAAGAATTCCTTGGTGAAAGAACTCAGCAAACAGAAAGGACTTGGCAAGACTAGAAAAGTGAAAATGTAATGACTTTAATTTAAGCTGGGTTTCTATCATGAATTCTCTACCTTCAAGAGCAAAGGGACTGAAATAACATGATAACTTTACGCCTTTATAAAACCATGTTGATAAGATTCTTCCAAAGTGCCAGTGAAAGTTCAGTCCAAGACACTGAGCATGAATGGAACTGCCACAAGGTCAGTTGCACAGAGCATTACAGCATTAGAGAAATGCAAAAGAGAGTTTGCCTTTTTATGAGGCTATTACAAAAGAAAGTTATATACCTCAGAAACAAGTTTATCTGAAAATGAACAGATAATATTCTTCAAATGTTTCAATTGTGGTCATCTTGTTGAGTTTATTTCAAAAGCATTCATTAACGTTGGGTTTGTGCGACTGTAAAAAGCATTTTAGACATCTATAACCTTGATTATTAATGTCCTCATTTTCAAAACATGTGTTGATTATTCATGTGTGAATGTGTACTTTAAAAAGGACTGGCTTACTGCCAATAGAGTAAAGATACAAGAGAAAAGACGTATAAGGCATAAAAATAGGTAGTTTCTTGTAAGAACTTAAATAGTTAATACATTTCAATGAAATCTTTCCATAATGAAAAGTAAAATGTAAGCACACTATTATCAATTCAACTTCTTTCCATATGACCTCTGTATTTCTTAGGGGGGTTATTGAAACAACTTGAAATAACTTAAAAAGACTTTGTGGCAAAAAATTATTAAAAACAATGTATGCTACATAAAATGATAATTCAAATTATTAAAAGACAATCCCTATGGTTCAATAGATTTATATGGTTGGTGCAAAACTAATAGCAGTTTCAGCCCCTAAATTTTAAATCATTATAACTAGGCTCAAACACATCTTTATTAATCAAAATAGGAACCATGACAATCAACACACTTTTGCCAATGAGAAATAAGTTTCTTTATTTCTGTAGCATAAAAATCTGTGCTTTGAGAATCAACATTCTTGGAAAGAATTATCTCCTTCCTGCTGGTTGTGGAAGAATTTTTCCCTGAAAAAGTTGTTGAGATTCTTGAAGAAGTGGTAGTCGACTGGTGAGAGGTCAGGCATGAGAAGGATGAGGCAAAATTTTGTAGCCCAATTTGTTCAGCTTTTGAAGCATTCATTGTGTGACATGCAGTTTGGCGCTGTAGTGGTAAAGAATTGGGTCTTTTCTGTTGACCAATGACAGCTGCACACAGTGCAGTTTTTGGTGCATCTCTTTAATTTGCTGAGCATATTTCTCAGATGCAATGGTTTCGCTGGGATTCAGGAAGCTATAATCAGACCAACAGCAGACTACTAAGCAGTGACCATGACCCTTTTTGGTGCAACTTCGGCTTTGAGAAGTGTTTTGGAGATTCTTCTCAGTTCAACCATTGAGCTAGTCATCACTGGTTGTAGTATAAAATTCACTTTTTGTCACACATCACAATCCAATCAAGAAATGGCTCCTCGGGCTTCCTTGGTGGTCCAGTGGGTAAGGACACTGCCTTGCAGTGCAAGGGGTGCCGGTTCGATACCTGGTCTGGGAAGATCCCACGTGCCGCGGAGCGGTTGGACTGATGTGTCCAATTACCGAGCTGGAGCTCTGGAGCGCATGCGCCCAGAGCCGGTGCTCTGCGACAACAGAGGCCACTGCGATGGGAGGCCCACAGGAGCCAAAGAAAAAAAAAGACGGATGAAAATGGACAAATGAAAGACCAACAGAAGTGGCCCGCCTGTTCCCCTGCCTCCCCACCCCACCCCCACCAAAATAAATAAATAAATAAATCTTAAAAAAAAAAAAAAGAAAGAAATGGCTCCTCGTTGTTGAATAGAATGAGAAGATGACACTTCAAAATAATGATCTTTTTGATCTGCAGTCAGCTCAGGAGGTACCCACATATCGAGCTTTTTCAATTTTCCAAATTGGTTCAAATTCCACATGATTGAATGATCGATATTGAGTTCTTGGGCAACTTCTTATGTAGTTGTAAGAGATCAGCTTCAGTCATCCTCTTACTTGGTCATTACTGACTTCCAGTGCCTGGCCACTATGCTCCTCATCTTCAAGGCTCTCATCTGCTTTGCAAAACTTCTTAAGCCACCACTGCACTGGACGTTTGTTAGTAGTTCCTGGGCCAAATGCATTGTTCATGTTATGAGTTATCTCCACTGCTTTATGACCCATTTTAAATTGCCAGAGCAATTAATCAAGAAAAAGAAATAAAATGTGTCCAAGTCAAGAAAAGAAGAAAATTGTTTTTCTCTTTCCAGATATGATATTATATGTAGAAAAACTAAATACTTCACCAAAAATTTGTGGGAACTAAAAAACAAATTCAGTCAATTACAAAACAGCTCAAATAGCCAAAACAGTCTGAAGAAAGAAGACTGGAGCTGAAGGAATCATGCCTTGCCTGGCTTCAGATTTCACTACAAAGTTACAGTAATCAAACCAGTACAGTACTAGCACAGAAGCAGACACATTGATCAATGGAACAGACTACAGAGCCCAGAAATAAACTCTCTCATTTAAGGTCAATTAATTAATCTACGACATAGGAGGCAAGACAATACAATAGAGAAAAGGCAGTCTCTCCATAAGTGATGAGAAAACAGGACACTTCTATGTGAAATGATGAAATGAGAACATTAGCTAACACCATATACAAAAATAACTAAAGATGCATAAAGACCTAAATGTAAGAGTGGAAAATCAGTTACCTAGAGGAAAACATAAATGGAACACTTTTTGTTATAAATTGTAGCAATTTTTTATGTGTCTTGTAAAGCAAAGGAAATAAATGCATAAATAAAGAAGTGGGAACTAACTAAACTTAAAAGTTTTTACACAGGAAAGAAAACCACTAACAAAAATGAAAATACTGGATGGGAGGAAAAAAGAAAAACAGTACTGAATGGGAGAAAATATTTGCAAATGATATGACAACTTGTGTGAGCTCAAAACATTTGGCATTAAGACACTGGCAGAACCTCTTATTTAAAATGAGGAAAATAATATTATTCACACAGTGCTGACTTCCCAAGTAAATGAAATGACTTCTCTAAAGGGATTAGGAACCTTTTTTCCTTTTCTTCCCTTTTGTTTGTGAATGTTGAATTTATTTGTTATGGGTCAGTGTTTTAAATCTTCCTCTTACGATTCAGTTATTTAATATCCATTGATATATTCAGTCAACATTTTTTATAAAAGTTTTGGACATTTAAAAAAAATTTAGAGATCTGGTAGATTCTCAGCTATAAAATCTCTTCATTTTCCCTATTAACTATTCTTTGTATTCCTCCATCCCCTATCTCCCCCAGGACTTTCTGCAATAAAACTTTATTAAACTGACTCATTATCAGTTTCAAATTCTTTTTCAATTTAGAGGTAACACACGATATGTACAAATGTTGAACAATATCATTTGCTTTATGAAGACACATATATGTGTATCTTTTCACTGTAGTAACTCTGGTTTAAGCATTTTTCATATTATGTATTTGGTGGTTTGCCTTATTCCACCTCATGAAAACCACATATGTAATTAAATAACCATATAATTTATTGTGGCAAATGTTATTTAACTAGATTATGACATTCTATACTAAGATTTTAAAATATTCTTAACTTAAGGTTGATCATTATTTTATTTGCCTAAGGTCATAAGAATTCTGGCCAGAACTCTTAAGACACTTAGTTTGGATGAGTCTCTTTTCTTTAGACGTGTGATTAGTTCAGTTTCAATAGAGTAAAAATGAATCTTTTTCTTAAGGATCATAGACTTCTGCTTATTCTCGGAACCTCTTACTAAAAATATCACACAAGTAAAGCCAACAGAGCAGAACCGTACCTATTATAACTTTTGTTAAACTTTATTTCATAAAGACCTAAATGTAAGAGTGGAAAATCAGTTACCTAGAGGAAAACATAAATGGAACACTTTTGTAAAAGCAATTTTTTATGTGTCTTGTAAAGCAAAGGAAATAAATGCATAAATAAAGAAGTGGGAACTAACTAAACTTAAAAGTTTTTACACAGGAAAGAAAACCACTAACAAAAATGAAAATACTGGATGGGAGGAAAAAAGAAAAACAGTACTGAATGGGAGAAAATATTTGCAAATGATATGACAACTTGTGTGAGCTCAAAACATTTGGCATTAAGACACTGGCAGAACCTCTTATTTAAAATGAGGAAAATAATATTATTCACACAGTGCTGACTTCCCAAGTAAATGAAATGACTTCTCTAAAGGGATTAGGAACCTTTTTTCCTTTTCTTCCCTTTTGTTTGTGAATGTTGAATTTATTTGTTATGGGTCAGTGTTTTAAATCTTCCTCTTACGATTCAGTTATTTAATATCCATTGATATATTCAGTCAACATTTTTTATAAAAGTTTTGGACATTTAAAAAAAATTTAGAGATCTGGTAGATTCTCAGCTATAAAATCTCTTCATTTTCCCTATTAACTATTCTTTGTATTCCTCCATCCCCTATCTCCCCCAGGACTTTCTGCAATAAAACTTTATTAAACTGACTCATTATCAGTTTCAAATTCTTTTTCAATTTAGAGGTAACACACGATATGTACAAATGTTGAACAATATCATTTGCTTTATGAAGACACATATATGTGTATCTTTTCACTGTAGTAACTCTGGTTTAAGCATTTTTCATATTATGTATTTGGTGGTTTGCCTTATTCCACCTCATGAAAACCACATATGTAATTAAATAACCATATAATTTATTGTGGCAAATGTTATTTAACTAGATTATGACATTCTATACTAAGATTTTAAAATATTCTTAACTTAAGGTTGATCATTATTTTATTTGCCTAAGGTCATAAGAATTCTGGCCAGAACTCTTAAGACACTTAGTTTGGATGAGTCTCTTTTCTTTAGACGTGTGATTAGTTCAGTTTCAATAGAGTAAAAATGAATCTTTTTCTTAAGGATCATAGACTTCTGCTTATTCTCGGAACCTCTTACTAAAAATATCACACAAGTAAAGCCAACAGAGCAGAACCGTACCTATTATAACTTTTGTTAAACTTTATTTTTAAATCTTAAATTATTGAAATGCTAAGACACAACTATTTTACGGTTTTGAATTCACTGAATTACTTTTGAATTTTTGAATTACTTTTTTGTATTCATTGTTGGAAGAAAACATTGAGAGGAAATACTTTTCTAAACTAAATGCCATTTTTTAAGTACCAGTGATCATTTTGTTACTTCTAAACAAAATATTTATTTTAAAGTATCAATGACATTTCTGTTGCCCATCCACAACTTTTAAACCATTATACTTTATAAGAGTTAGAAATAAGCAATCTTCATGAAAGTATATTTTCACAAACTTGAAACTTTAAAGTACTAGCTAAATGGTTTATAATTTTCAAAAATGTAGACCCAACTTTATTGCTATAGCAGCAGTAAATTATTGTAATTTTAGAACAATTTCTATAATAACAGACTTGTTTTATTCAGACAAAATTTAGGTAATTATTATGCCTTTTAAATGAAATCATTATGTTTGTTAGATATTAAATATAAGGGGTCCTTTAAATTGATTAGTTTCTATTTAGAATGTATCATCGTTTTTTTTTTTAATTTTGATCTCTTTAGTGGTTTTTTACTTATTTATTTTCATCCATCTTTATTCTTTGACCTGTGTGGGTGGGCCTCCAATTACAGTACCCTCTCTCATTGCAGAGTATGGGCTCTGGGCACTTTGATGAGTTGTGTATCTTTTCACTGTAGTAACTCTGGTTTAAGCATTTTCATATTATGTATTTGGTGGTTTGCCTTATTCCACCTCATGAAAACCACATATGTAATTAAATAACCATATAATTTATTGTGGCAAATGTTATTTAACTAGATTATGACATTCTATACTAAGATTTTAAAATATTCTTAACTTAAGGTTGATCATTATTTTATTTGCCTAAGGTCATAAGAATTCTGGCCAGAACTCTTAAGACACTTAGTTTGGATGAGTCTCTTTTCTTTAGACGTGTGATTAGTTCAGTTTCAATAGAGTAAAAATGAATCTTTTTCTTAAGGATCATAGACTTCTGCTTATTCTCGGAACCTCTTACTAAAAATATCACACAAGTAAAGCCAACAGAGCAGAACCGTACCTATTATAACTTTTGTTAAACTTTATTTTTAAATCTTAAATTATTGAAATGCTAAGACACAACTATTTTACGGTTTTGAATTCACTGAATTACTTTTGAATTTTTGAATTACTTTTTTGTATTCATTGTTGGAAGAAAACATTGAGAGGAAATACTTTTCTAAACTAAATGCCATTTTTTAAGTACCAGTGATCATTTTGTTACTTCTAAACAAAATATTTATTTTAAAGTATCAATGACATTTCTGTTGCCCATCCACAACTTTTAAACCATTATACTTTATAAGAGTTAGAAATAAGCAATCTTCATGAAAGTATATTTTCACAAACTTGAAACTTTAAAGTACTAGCTAAATGGTTTATAATTTTCAAAAATGTAGACCCAACTTTATTGCTATAGCAGCAGTAAATTATTGTAATTTTAGAACAATTTCTATAATAACAGACTTGTTTTATTCAGACAAAATTTAGGTAATTATTATGCCTTTTAAATGAAATCATTATGTTTGTTAGATATTAAATATAAGGGGTCCTTTAAATTGATTAGTTTCTATTTAGAATGTATCATCGTTTTTTTTTTTAATTTTGATCTCTTTAGTGGTTTTTTACTTATTTATTTTCATCCATCTTTATTCTTTGACCTGTGTGGGTGGGCCTCCAATTACAGTACCCTCTCTCATTGCAGAGTATGGGCTCTGGGCACATGCGCTCCGGAGGCTGGCTTGTAATTGGACTCACTGGTCCAGCCGCTCTGCTGCACGTGAGATCTTCTCCGGCCAGGGATCAAACCATTGCCCCTTGCACTGCAAGGCAGACTCTTTACCCACCGGACCACCAGGGAAGCCCTAGAATGTATCATTTTCTTTTTTTTTTTTGGCTGCTTCAGGTCTCAAATGAGATCTTCAATCTTCCTCCTATATCCTGAGGTATATGAGACCTCTAGCCTGCAGCATGTGAGCTCTTAGTTGTGGCAGGAGAATTCTTAATTGTGTGGCAAGTGGGAATCTAGTTCTCTGACCAGGGATCAAACCCTGGCCCCCTGCATTGGACCACCAGGAAAGTCCCAAGTAGGTACCATCTTTTTAAGCTCAACATGTGTAAATCATTATAATTCTAGTCCTTATTTATTATCTAAGATACCAGTTCAATAAATGAATTACTGATAAAAAATATTCGGCAGGCAAACAATTTAGCTATTAAACTCAATTAATTGTTCTGTGCGCCCATCTGCTCTTGTGACTTTAGCACATAAAACTTCATTTGCCATTTCCCCACTGGACTTCCCCTTTTCTTTAGGTCATTTCCACATCTCATTCTGCTTAGAAGGAATCTTGACTCAGGTGTTAGTCTTCTTTCTAGACTGCAGGTTTACCTTTCCACTGACTATATAATTCTTCTACCCATGTACTCTCTGAGCTGGAATTCCAGCATTATCTCCTCATAGCATTTCCTTCAGTCAGATTCTGCCTTGATTATTTTAGTCAGCTTAATCATCTTTATAATTTGGTGTCAGAAAAATATCTGTACTGGTGTTCCTTACTGTAGAACTTGCAGTAGGCAGGAAGTTCATAGATCTGATTTCTACTTCTTCCATTAAACTCTGGTTGGAAGATTATATTCTTGTTCAGGATTTAGGATTGTCTCTGTTAAATGGAGGATCTGAAATAGATTGTCTTTAAAATCTTTGCAACTTTAATATGCTCGGTCTACAAATACTAATAGGTTTCATTGTATTCCTGCTTCCTCTAAGTAAGTGTATTAGAATAAGGATAATTTATTTATTGAATCATCTTGACTCTATGAATCCTTTAGGAAAAGTCACTAAATAGGGCTTGAGAACTGCTCCCCAACTGCCATTTTGTGCCTATATTTCTTTCTACCTGGTGTAGATTTGGCTAATATTTTTTCTCCACTGAAAAAAACTAGTGTACTTTCTTTCTTTTTTTTTGGTTGTTTTTTCAAATTCTTTTCCTATTTAGGTTATTATAGAGTAGAAAGCAGAGTTTCCTGTGCTGTAGAGTAGGTCCTTTGTTATCTATTTTCACCATAGTGATGTGTACACATCAATCCCAAGCCCCCAGTCTTTCCTTCTCCCTGATTCTTCCCTCCTGGTAACCATAAGTTTGTTCTCTAAGCTTCTGAGTGTGTTTCTGTGTTGTAGCTAAGTTCATTTGTCTCATTCTTTTTTTTAAGATTCTGTATATAAGTGATATCAGATGATACTTGTCTTTAATATTTCTGAACAATATTCTTTCCAAAGTGTGTCAGTGTCCCTGGGCCATAGGCGAAGACCACTGAAAATCAGCAAATCCATTGCTTAAAGTTCTTTTGCTTAGCATATGTATGTGACCAAAGATACCTTGGGAAGAAATTTAGCCTTTGTATCCTGGACTAAGCAAAGGAAATAAACCGAACTTTAAACAGGAGTCATAATTTCTGACACAGTGCACTTAATCACAAACATCAAAATGTCCCTTTGCTGAAATAGTCAACTGCTATTTCTTACTCTGATGTTTTAAAATAAACTATGACAAACCTTCTGACTTATGCCTGAAAGCTACAGAAGGCCAGTTTTATTTAATGTCTATGTATGTGGCAGATATGATCTGAGAATTTGTTTACTTTCATTATAAGCTAGTAGTGATGTTACATAGTAATCTTACTACCACTAACTTTTAGAAGCCTGCTAATAAAAGATCTATGAGATGTCAATGACTTTTGGCAGGGGGCTGGGTTCATTTGCAACTACTGTTGATGATCACCTTGAAAGTTGTGAATGGAAGTGTGGATACAGGAATAAAAGAAAAAAAGCATTGATTGGGATGCTTGGTCTACAAATACTAATAGTTTCATTGTATTCCTGCTTCCTCTAAGTAAGTGTATTAGAATAAGGATAATTTATTTATTGAATCATCTTGACTCTATGAATCCTTTAGGAAAAGTCACTAAATAGGGCTTGAGAACTGCTCCCCAACTGCCATTTTGTGCCTATATTTCTTTCTACCTGGTGTAGATTTGGCTAATATTTTTTCTCCACTGAAAAAAACTAGTGTACTTTCTTTCTTTTTTTTTGGTTGTTTTTTCAAATTCTTTTCCTATTTAGGTTATTATAGAGTAGAAAGCAGAGTTTCCTGTGCTGTAGAGTAGGTCCTTTGTTATCTATTTTCACCATAGTGATGTGTACACATCAATCCCAAGCCCCCAGTCTTTCCTTCTCCCTGATTCTTCCCTCCTGGTAACCATAAGTTTGTTCTCTAAGCTTCTGAGTGTGTTTCTGTGTTGTAGCTAAGTTCATTTGTCTCATTCTTTTTTTTAAGATTCTGTATATAAGTGATATCAGATGATACTTGTCTTTAATATTTCTGAACAATATTCTTTCCAAAGTGTGTCAGTGTCCCTGGGCCATAGGCGAAGACCACTGAAAATCAGCAAATCCATTGCTTAAAGTTCTTTTGCTTAGCATATGTATGTGACCAAAGATACCTTGGGAAGAAATTTAGCCTTTGTATCCTGGACTAAGCAAAAGGAAATAAACCTAAATTTCATCAGGAGTCATAATTTCTGACACAGTGCACTTAATCACAAACATCAAAATGTCCCTTTGCTGAAATAGTCAACTGCTATTTCTTACTCTGATGTTTTAAAATAAACTATGACAAACCTTCTGACTTATGCCTGAAAGCTACAGAAGGCCAGTTTTATTTAATGTCTATGTATGTGGCAGATATGATCTGAGAATTTGTTTACTTTCATTATAAGCTAGTAGTGATGTTACATAGTAATCTTACTACCACTAACTTTTTAGAAGCCTGCTAATAAAAGATCTATGAGATGTCAATGACTTTTGGCAGGGGGCTGGGTTCATTTGCAACTACTGTTGATGATCACCTTGAAAGTTGTGAATGGAAGTGTGGATACAGGAATAAGAAATATGTGATTATTCACCACCCCACCACCACCCAATGGCTAGCATTTGAGATTGGGATGTTTAGAAGAAAGGAAATAAGGACAAGATCTGGAGGCTATGTGGATAAAAGCAGAGAACATGAACATCACTGCCACAGGAAAAGGAAGGAGAAGCTGGAAAGAAAATATATGATGAGTAATTTTAAGGTATTTGCTGTTCAATGTCTGATATAACCTCCTTTTCTCTTCTATGGAATAAAGGTATAGAGATCTGCATTATATAAAGCAGGGAAGGTTTATAGTTAGGATATAAACATACTCAAACATCGACTCTTAGATAGCTAATCTTGTTTTTTTTTTTTTTTTTTTGATCTCTGTGATTATGTTTGATTATTCTCTGAGTACACTAAATAATTTCTCTTTCCACACAGATGTAGGTTAATAATGAACATGTGGTTCTGGATTAGACTGAGAATGAAGGGACTTGAATTTTTCTCTTCATTTTATTACAAATTACTGTTATATAGAAAAACTTACTGTCTCTCTGAAGGCATTTGTCTCAACATCTGTAGAAAATAAGATGTTTGAACTAGCTGATCCCTAAGAGATTTTGGTTCACTTCCATTAAATGTCCATATAAATAAAAAAAATTCAGCAGTTTAGGTAGTAAATTGTTTTAGTTTCTCTGGGCTACAATATGCCATTCAGCTCTGGACTAGATAAGAAATACACATACACATTTTCCTGCTACCACAGTGCACTGCTAATTTATCTGTTAAAGCAAGATAAGGGACTCTTAGAAAAAAAATCTGCATATGAAGATAAAGGACTATTCCTCCACTGTCCAAAAAGACTTTTGTGATGACAGAAATATTCTGCAATATAGAAGTAGTTATATATGGTTATTTAGAACTTACTTAAAATGTGGCTAAAATACACCCTTATCTCATTACTGATATCAAATATGTAAGATATTTATCAAATAATTAAATATTGCTAATGAAAAGACTTTAATGCTGGTAAAACACTTTGGTGAATTAATATGATTTTAGAGTAGGGTGACTTTTCCAAGCCAAAGAAAACTGGATATAATTTCTGAAATACTGAAATTTTGATACATGTAAATTTGAAAGTTTTCTCTATAAGAAGTATCCAAAGCAAAAAAATAGTAGAATTGTGAACTTGTATTAGAAGAATATATAGGGCCTATAGCAATCAAAATAGCAAATAACTGATTTTCTCAAGTCAAAGAAAACAAAACCACAACAAGACACTATGTTATATATGTCAATTAAACTCTGAAAAGATTGAGTAGCTTTCAAAAAGCCTACTGGTATAAAAGAGAATTTTCAACCTTGCTCGTACATAAAGATATAAAAATAAAATGAGATTCTATGATCTTTTCATCAGACAGACAAATAAAAAAAGTTGGATAATATGTACTGTTAGTGAGAGAGGAAGGAAATAAGCACTGTCACAAACTTCTGGTAGATGTAAAAGGATGCAAGTGTTCTGTGAGGAATTTGACTGTATCTATCAAATTGTATAATGCATGTTTTCTTTGTCCTAATATATCCCATCTATTTATGTAATCTTGGATTGACTCATAAGAATATATCAAAACACATGTTCAAGGTTACTCATTGCAATATTATAATGAAAACAAATTAGAAATAGAATTAATGACCAATAAACAGGAAAGTCATTAAATAATTTATAATGTGTCAATACAATGAAACATATAGCTTTTTGCAGATGAAAGAATCACTATCTGTACTGTTGATACAGACAGATTTACTTTAATTTTCCATTTATAATTTTTGCTATATATTCATTCACCCTGTTTACAAAAACCTATAAGTTATATATTTAGTGTTCTCAACCATAGTTTTTATAAATGTGGGTATATTCAGACAGAATTCATAATATCTTATTATATATGAAGAGGACCAATATGAATTTGTTGTGGTGGTTCAATCACTCAGTGTTTTACTCTTTGTGACTGCAGCATGCCAGGCTTACCTGTCCTTCGCTATTTCCCAGAGCTTGCCCAAACTCGGGTTCATTGAGTTGGTGTTGCCATATATCCATCTCATCCTCTGTCATCCCCTTCTACTCCTGCCTTCAGTCTTTCCCAGCATCAGTTTCCATGATGCTTTAGGAAAACACTTTGGTGAATTAATATGATTTTAGAGTAGGGTGACTTTTCCAAGCCAAAGAAAACTGGATATAATTTCTGAAATACTGAAATTTTGATACATGTAAATTTGAAAGTTTTCTCTATAAGAAGTATCCAAAGCAAAAAAATAGTAGAATTGTGAACTTGTATTAGAAGAATATATAGGGCCTATAGCAATCAAAATAGCAAATAACTGATTTTCTCAAGTCAAAGAAAACAAAACCACAACAAGACACTATGTTATATATGTCAATTAAACTCTGAAAAGATTGAGTAGCTTTCAAAAAGCCTACTGGTATAAAAGAGAATTTTCAACCTTGCTCGTACATAAAGATATAAAAATAAAATGAGATTCTATGATCTTTTCATCAGACAGACAAATAAAAAAAGTTGGATAATATGTACTGTTAGTGAGAGAGGAAGGAAATAAGCACTGTCACAAACTTCTGGTAGATGTAAAAGGATGCAAGTGTTCTGTGAGGAATTTGACTGTATCTATCAAATTGTATAATGCATGTTTTCTTTGTCCTAATATATCCCATCTATTTATGTAATCTTGGATTGACTCATAAGAATATATCAAAACACATGTTCAAGGTTACTCATTGCAATATTATAATGAAAACAAATTAGAAATAGAATTAATGACCAATAAACAGGAAAGTCATTAAATAATTTATAATGTGTCAATACAATGAAACATATAGCTTTTTGCAGATGAAAGAATCACTATCTGTACTGTTGATACAGACAGATTTACTTTAATTTTCCATTTATAATTTTTGCTATATATTCATTCACCCTGTTTACAAAAACCTATAAGTTATATATTTAGTGTTCTCAACCATAGTTTTTATAAATGTGGGTATATTCAGACAGAATTCATAATATCTTATTATATATGAAGAGGACCAATATGAATTTGTTGTGGTGGTTCAATCACTCAGTGTTTTACTCTTTGTGACTGCAGCATGCCAGGCTTACCTGTCCTTCGCTATTTCCCAGAGCTTGCCCAAACTCGGGTTCATTGAGTTGGTGTTGCCATATATCCATCTCATCCTCTGTCATCCCCTTCTACTCCTGCCTTCAGTCTTTCCCAGCATCCAGATCTTTCCAATGAGCTAGCTCTTCACATTGGTGGGCCAAATTATTGGAACTTCAGTCTCAGAGTCAGTCCTTCCAATGAATATTAAGGGTTGATTACCTTTAGGATTGATGGTTTGATCTCCTTTTGGTCCAAAGGACTCTCAACAGTCTTCTCTAGCATCATAGTTCAAAAGCATCAGTTCTTTGGTGCTCAATCTTCTTTACAGTCCAACTCACATCACTACATGAATTCCTGAAAAACCATAGCTTTGAGTATACTAATCTTTGATGGCAAAATGATGTCTCTGGTATTTAATATTCTGTCTAGGTTTGTAATAGCTTTTCTTCCAAGGAGAAAGTGTCTTCTAATTTCATGGCTGCAATCATCATCCACAGTGATTTTGGAGTCCAAGAAAAGAAAGTCTGTCATTATTTCCATTTTTTCCCCAACTATTTGCCATGTGATGGAACTGGATGCCATGATCTTTGTTTTTTGAATGTTGAGTTTTAAGCCATTTTTTTTTTTCACTCTCTTCTTTCACCTTCCTCAAGAGGCTCTATAGTCCACCAGACTTCTCTGTTCATGGAATTTTCCAAGTAAGAATAATGGAGTGGGCTGCCATTTCCTCTCTAAGGTATCTTCTCCACCCATGGATCTAGTTCCAGTCTCCTGAGTGTCCATTAACAAGCTATATTACATTTAAAAAGTACTGTCAAAACATTCTAAGAGTGTCCAAATTAACAAGCTATATTACGAATATAAAATCTTTTGATGGCTATCTGTACTGTTGATACAGACAGATTTACTTTAATTTTCCATTTATAATTTTTGCTATATATTCATTCACCCTGTTTACAAAAACCTATAAGTTATATATTTAGTGTTCTCAACCATAGTTTTTATAAATGTGGGTATATTCAGACAGAATTCATAATATCTTATTATATATGAAGAGGACCAATATGAATTTGTTGTGGTGGTTCAATCACTCAGTGTTTTACTCTTTGTGACTGCAGCATGCCAGGCTTACCTGTCCTTCGCTATTTCCCAGAGCTTGCCCAAACTCGGGTTCATTGAGTTGGTGTTGCCATATATCCATCTCATCCTCTGTCATCCCCTTCTACTCCTGCCTTCAGTCTTTCCCAGCATCCAGATCTTTCCAATGAGCTAGCTCTTCACATTGGTGGGCCAAATTATTGGAACTTCAGTCTCAGAGTCAGTCCTTCCAATGAATATTAAGGGTTGATTACCTTTAGGATTGATGGTTTGATCTCCTTTTGGTCCAAAGGACTCTCAACAGTCTTCTCTAGCATCATAGTTCAAAAGCATCAGTTCTTTGGTGCTCAATCTTCTTTACAGTCCAACTCACATCACTACATGAATTCCTGAAAAACCATAGCTTTGAGTATACTAATCTTTGATGGCAAAATGATGTCTCTGGTATTTAATATTCTGTCTAGGTTTGTAATAGCTTTTCTTCCAAGGAGAAAGTGTCTTCTAATTTCATGGCTGCAATCATCATCCACAGTGATTTTGGAGTCCAAGAAAAGAAAGTCTGTCATTATTTCCATTTTTTCCCCAACTATTTGCCATGTGATGGAACTGGATGCCATGATCTTTGTTTTTTGAATGTTGAGTTTTAAGCCATTTTTTTTTTTCACTCTCTTCTTTCACCTTCCTCAAGAGGCTCTATAGTCCACCAGACTTCTCTGTTCATGGAATTTTCCAAGTAAGAATAATGGAGTGGGCTGCCATTTCCTCTCTAAGGTATCTTCTCCACCCATGGATCTAGTTCCAGTCTCCTGAGTGTCCATTAACAAGCTATATTACATTTAAAAAGTACTGTCAAAACATTCTAAAGTTTCCACAAATTAGTTAAAGAGTAACTACCTAAATGTATACAAAATAATTTAATAAACTGTGAAGCATGATTTTTTATAATAAAATCCAATTCAGTTATTTGTATACAAATTGAATTGGTATCAGGCTGTAAATAGACAACGATTATTGGTATCAAAAAATTGAGTAGGTTAAAAGAGTTTAATGAAGCCTAAAAAAATTACAATATACTATTGCTGGGCAACAAACAAAAATTGTATTTAATTATGTTAGGAAAAATCAGAAATGCTTAACATCTGAGTTTTGTGAATAAACTACATTTAACTTTCAAAACCTGCTTTGAGCATAATTGTTTAGAGTCATGTACCTTTTCAGAGATGCTTATTATAGTCTTTATTATTAAAAGAAACTTTTAACATGACATACCTATAAATAGCTAAACAATTCAAGAGAGCATTATCTAGTTTTTTCTAAACAGTATCACCCCTGGGGAAAAAAAATAGTTCTCAAGATTCAACAACATATTCATGAAGTCGCATGTGTTTATTTCAAGGCCTGTCATTCCTGAGCCTGCTTTGGAAAGATCCAAGCCTGCTATGCTTGTGACAGCTAATAATACACCAGCATTGAAAAAGAGCTATTATCTTTATATTAGTTATGCTCTGTTCCTGTTCAGTGAATTAAGGCCTAAGATTTGAGAGTTTTACTTCATGTGCAAGCTTCAACTTTGGGCCATCAAAGGGAATTTAGCTGTAGAGTATCTAAAGTAGCATGGTTATGTGTAAATCTATTGAGGAAAGGAAAACGAGGCAGTTTTAATTTGAATGGGACATGCATAGTGGGCAGCCATGCTAGTGTAAAAGGCTGGGGCTTAGCAGAGGTCTTTCTTAAGTGGGATAAAGAAATGGTATTTGCCATGTGATGGAACTGGATGCCATGATCTTTGTTTTTGAATGTTGAGTTTTAAGCCATTTTTTTCACTCTTCTTTCACCTTCATCAAGAGGCTCTATAGTCCACCAGACTTCTCTGTTCATGGAATTTTCCAAGTAAGAATAATGGAGTGGGCTGCCATTTCCTCTCTAAGGTATCTTCTCCACCCATGGATCTAGTTCCAGTCTCCTGAGTGTCCATTAACAAGCTATATTACATTTAAAAAGTACTGTCAAAACATTCTAAAGTTTCCACAAATTAGTTAAAGAGTAACTACCTAAATGTATACAAAATAATTTAATAAACTGTGAAGCATGATTTTTTATAATAAAATCCAATTCAGTTATTTGTATACAAATTGAATTGGTATCAGGCTGTAAATAGACAACGATTATTGGTATCAAAAAATTGAGTAGGTTAAAAGAGTTTAATGAAGCCTAAAAAAATTACAATATACTATTGCTGGGCAACAAACAAAAATTGTATTTAATTATGTTAGGAAAAATCAGAAATGCTTAACATCTGAGTTTTGTGAATAAACTACATTTAACTTTCAAAACCTGCTTTGAGCATAATTGTTTAGAGTCATGTACCTTTTCAGAGATGCTTATTATAGTCTTTATTATTAAAAGAAACTTTTAACATGACATACCTATAAATAGCTAAACAATTCAAGAGAGCATTATCTAGTTTTTTCTAAACAGTATCACCCCTGGGGAAAAAAAATAGTTCTCAAGATTCAACAACATATTCATGAAGTCGCATGTGTTTATTTCAAGGCCTGTCATTCCTGAGCCTGCTTTGGAAAGATCCAAGCCTGCTATGCTTGTGACAGCTAATAATACACCAGCATTGAAAAAGAGCTATTATCTTTATATTAGTTATGCTCTGTTCCTGTTCAGTGAATTAAGGCCTAAGATTTGAGAGTTTTACTTCATGTGCAAGCTTCAACTTTGGGCCATCAAAGGGAATTTAGCTGTAGAGTATCTAAAGTAGCATGGTTATGTGTAAATCTATTGAGGAAAGGAAAACGAGGCAGTTTTTAATTTGAATGGGACATGCATAGTGGGCAGCCATGCTAGTGTAAAAGGCTGGGGCTTAGCAGAGGTCTTTCTTGTGAAAAGAAATGGAGCCTTATTAAGAGATTTATTTGAAAGGATTGACTTCACTTAAAGGAGGGGCCAAACCACCCTTGAGGTGGAGAGGCTGATCTGCTGGTAATAATTCTTCTTCACAAGAAAGGAGTATAAGAGAACTGATCGTCAAGAAAAGTGCAGTTGGGCAAGTTTCCTGGGAACAGTGTTGGCAGTGGTTGAGGTACCAAGGCGCCCAGCCTGGGGAGCCCTGTCTGAATCAGTGAGACAGTTTCCACTGGATAGAAACACAAATCCAGTTTTGATCTAGTCCCAGGTGGCTGCTTAGGCAAAACCATTTGTTCAAAAGCTTTTAAAAATTCACTGACATTATAAAACACCAAAGGCAAATTCACTTAGTTCATGTTAAACTTGAAAAGAAAGGTGGGTGGGAGAGGGGATAATCCGAACACCTTCATGTCAGTGGGGAGTTGTAAATCAGTCTGATACTTAAAACATGAAAGGACTTTATTTCATTGCAGAATGTCTCTTAATTTTGTAGTTCCAAGGATGAAAGGCCTCTCATAGAAACCAAAAGGAATATTAGAATAGAGATGCCAGCATAAAAACATATAAATTTTATTTTCTCATCTGGCATTTTTAATGTACTAATAAAATTAGGTAGTTTCGTACACCCTGTAAGCAAGAACTGCAGAGTAATTTTAAAGTTTTCATTATTCAGTCCTTATGATCCTTAAAGGTAAGAAACAAGTATGATTTAGTAGGGGGAAAATGTTATTAGACCAGGCTTGAAAACTGCAATAAACATGATGGGACTGCATGTATAGCAAAAAATTCTTAGCAAGATGTAACAGGGTGAATTAGTGTTGGAGCAATTATTTTATCAGTATGCTCCTTTTCTCTGGGTAATTTATGGCTATAATCACTGGTAGGCAGATTCGATCATGACACAGTGCTCTCAGTACTTAGACTTAGTAATATTGGCAGTGCATGGTTGATGAAAATTCTTCACACATGGTTTCTTCCTCCACAAAGGAAGTTTCCTATAGCTTTTTTTAAAGTTTGTTTTTGATTTTTCATCTCAACGCAGGATGGAGATCTGGCTTTTGAAAGTAAGAACTTGGAAAAAAGTCACAGACAGATGTCAACAAGTCTAGGCCTGCTTTCTCATCCATAAAGCAATGAATTTATTTTCTTTTCCTTTGTGCTGCACAGGATACGTGAACAGACCCCGGGTTCGTGTGACATAGAGACTGAAATGGATTGTTAATCAGGATCCTGAGTTAGGCCCAGGGATGCTCTGACTGTGTTATACTGACCTGAAGTAGACAACAACAACAACAAAAATGTGCATAAGAGAACTTGTTGGTGTGGCAGTCACATTTCAGTGGGCCAGCACTGGTCTGATGAAATGCCTTTTTGAAGTGTTTACCTCAAAACAGAAATTCTATGTAAGGGAAAGTTTCAGACAAAACTGTATATAAATAATACTAATTTGAGATCACTGTGAAAGTTTTTAGACTTAGGTTCTAGTTGGTACATATTTCAAGTCTTACATTGTCTCATTTTATTTACACCTGTTACCATGCAGTATATCTATTTAAATATCTATTTCTGTCATTAGACTGTGAGCCCCTTAAGGATATAAACTAAACTGTATTCACCTTTGTATTTCCAATATTTGCCAGTGCCCGGTACTTAGAACATTTAACAAAGTGACTTCATTATAAATAAGAAAGTAGCTGAATAAATGATTGAGGCTTGAGGGACAGAAAGAACTGCAGAGTAATTTTAAAGTTTTCATTATTCAGTCCTTATGATCCTTAAAGGTAAGAAACAAGTATGATTTAGTAGGGGGAAAATGTTATTAGACCAGGCTTGAAAACTGCAATAAACATGATGGGACTGCATGTATAGCAAAAAATTCTTAGCAAGATGTAACAGGGTGAATTAGTGTTGGAGCAATTATTTTATCAGTATGCTCCTTTTCTCTGGGTAATTTATGGCTATAATCACTGGTAGGCAGATTCGATCATGACACAGTGCTCTCAGTACTTAGACTTAGTAATATTGGCAGTGCATGGTTGATGAAAATTCTTCACACATGGTTTCTTCCTCCACAAAGGAAGTTTCCTATAGCTTTTTTTAAAGTTTGTTTTTGATTTTTCATCTCAACGCAGGATGGAGATCTGGCTTTTGAAAGTAAGAACTTGGAAAAAAGTCACAGACAGATGTCAACAAGTCTAGGCCTGCTTTCTCATCCATAAAGCAATGAATTTATTTTCTTTTCCTTTGTGCTGCACAGGATACGTGAACAGACCCCGGGTTCGTGTGACATAGAGACTGAAATGGATTGTTAATCAGGATCCTGAGTTAGGCCCAGGGATGCTCTGACTGTGTTATACTGACCTGAAGTAGACAACAACAACAACAAAAATGTGCATAAGAGAACTTGTTGGTGTGGCAGTCACATTTCAGTGGGCCAGCACTGGTCTGATGAAATGCCTTTTTGAAGTGTTTACCTCAAAACAGAAATTCTATGTAAGGGAAAGTTTCAGACAAAACTGTATATAAATAATACTAATTTGAGATCACTGTGAAAGTTTTTAGACTTAGGTTCTAGTTGGTACATATTTCAAGTCTTACATTGTCTCATTTTATTTACACCTGTTACCATGCAGTATATCTATTTAAATATCTATTTCTGTCATTAGACTGTGAGCCCCTTAAGGATATAAACTAAACTGTATTCACCTTTGTATTTCCAATATTTGCCAGTGCCCGGTACTTAGAACATTTAACAAAGTGACTTCATTATAAATAAGAAATAGTGAGTCTTCTGAATAAATGATTGAGGCTTGAGGGACAGAAAGATTGTTATTGTCTTAGGCTATGTATAAGTTGGGGACTAGCTTCAATTATTACCCAAGACATTCCACAGTCTCTCCAGTCAGAGATGATTCTAGAAACTTTGCATTAAAATCTTTACTTAAACTACTTGTCTCAGACAGTCTCCCTGGAGTCAAGACTCCATGCTTTCACTACAGGGGGCACAGGTTCTGTGCCTGGTTAGGCAACCAAGATCCCACATAGCACATAGCACATAGCACAGTGAAAACAAAGTAAAACAAAAAAAGAAACAAATTTGTCTCAGAAAAATGAACTTATTGAAGATTTAGAGCTTTGCAAGGTATCAAGGGGAATTGGGAGAATATGGGAAAAAAAGTAAAGAGGATGCATTTAGCAGAATATTTTTATCACACCATAGAAATTCTAGGAAGTTCTGATTTATGGATTTTTGAATTTAAGTAAAGAGGCTGCATAGCACTTACTAAGCTGCCTGCAACATTTTTCATGGTACCCTTATAAGTAATATTCAAATGTGGAAAAGATGGTAATAATTTATAATTGAGTAGTTTTTTTTTTTTTTTAAAACATTTATTTTATTTATTTATCTTTTTGGAGGGTGGGGGGGGGGGGGAGGGGAACGAGTGCGCCACTTCTATTGGGCTTTCATTTCTCTATTTTTCATCCGTCTTTGTTCTTTGGCTCCCGTGGGCCTCCCATCGCGGTGGAGTCTGTTGTCGCAGAGCACCGGCTCTGGGCGCATGCGCTCCAGAGCTCCGGCTTGGTAATTGGACACATCAGTCCAGCCGCTCCGCGGCACGTGGGATCTTCCCAGGCCAGGGATCAAACTGGCGCCCCTTGCACTGCAAGGCGGTGTCCTTACCCACTGGACCACCAGGGAAGCCCAATTGAATAGTTTTTAAGTGAACAAATCACTACATGTAAAGGATGTCAACCTGAAAAGGGTTCTTTAATATCATCCCTCAGGATGTATCTTTGTGAAATAAGGCACATTTGACTTAGCTTTCTTAGTTTCCTTTTTGGTTCTATTACCAGGTTTCATTCTTTACATATCAAACCCTCAGGAAAACTATGTGACTTCATTATAAATAAGAAATAGTGAGTCTTCTGAATAAATGATTGAGGCTTGAGGGACAGAAAGATTGTTATTGTCTTAGGCTATGTATAAGTTGGGGACTAGCTT
Organism: Tragulus kanchil; assembly: GCA_022376925.1. Lineage (NCBI taxonomy): Eukaryota > Metazoa > Chordata > Mammalia > Artiodactyla > Tragulidae > Tragulus > Tragulus kanchil. The sequence goes on along the minus strand of JAIOJX010000004.1, from coordinate 233,247,437 downwards.
CAATTATTACCCAAGACATTCCACAGTCTCTCCAGTCAGAGATGATTCTAGAAACTTTACATTAAAATCTTTACTTAAACTACTTGTCTCAGACAGTCTCCCTGGAGTCAAGACTCCATGCTTTCACTACAGGGGGCACAGGTTCTGTGCCTGGTTAGGCAACCAAGATCCCACATAGCACATAGCACATAGCACAGTGAAAACAAAGTAAAACAAAAAAAGAAACAAATTTGTCTCAGAAAAATGAACTTATTGAAGATTTAGAGCTTTGCAAGGTATCAAGGGGAATTGGGAGAATATGGGAAAAAAAGTAAAGAGGATGCATTTAGCAGAATATTTTTATCACACCATAGAAATTCTAGGAAGTTCTGATTTATGGATTTTTGAATTTAAGTAAAGAGGCTGCATAGCACTTACTAAGCTGCCTGCAACATTTTTCATGGTACCCTTATAAGTAATATTCAAATGTGGAAAAGATGGTAATAATTTATAATTGAGTAGTTTTTTTTTTTTTTTAAAACATTTATTTTATTTATTTATCTTTTTGGAGGGTGGGGTGGGGAGGGAGGGGAACGAGTGCGCCACTTCTATTGGGCTTTCATTTCTCTATTTTTCATCCGTCTTTGTTCTTTGGCTCCCGTGGGCCTCCCATCGCGGTGGAGTCTGTTGTCGCAGAGCACCGGCTCTGGGCGCATGCGCTCCAGAGCTCCGGCTTGGTAATTGGACACATCAGTCCAGCCGCTCCGCGGCACGTGGGATCTTCCCAGGCCAGGGATCAAACTGGCGCCCCTTGCACTGCAAGGCGGTGTCCTTACCCACTGGACCACCAGGGAAGCCCAATTGAATAGTTTTTAAGTGAACAAATCACTACATGTAAAGGATGTCAACCTGAAAAGGGTTCTTTAATATCATCCCTCAGGATGTATCTTTGTGAAATAAGGCACATTTGACTTAGCTTTCTTAGTTTCCTTTTTGGTTCTATTACCAGGTTTCATTCCCTTCATAAGCAATCTTTTCATGCACACACTCTCTATGGCAATATCATCACTCATGGTTTTAACTAAAGCCTATAAACTCAATAGCCTCAAATGGGTATTTCCAGGTTCCAGACTCTGAACCCTCTTCCAGAACAGTTAATAGTGTTTCAAACACAACATCATCAATGTCAAATTTCACATCATCTCTTATTTCCTACACTTACTAATCAGGTACAAAACCTTGATTAATGAATTTTCTGTCTTTAGGGATGCTGATTCCCAACTTGGGTCATGAGAGAAACAAGAGAACAAAGTGCATGCTGCTCAGTGGCTTCTAGAAGTTTTTAGTCCTTGAAGTACTACTGATGTGCAAAGAATCTTTCCATGCTGAGAGCATACACTCTCTCCTCCAAGAACCACAAAGCACTGTGGAAAGAGCAGCCCAGCTGTCCATCAAAGTCTTCAGTTCCAATGCCAGACTGTACAATGAAGGAAATGAACAGATAGTTTGTGTGCACATTCTATTAGTGTTAATAAAACCATAAAGCTCTGAGAAAGAATTGAGTCAACTTATAGCTTACATTTTACCTCACACTTAGTTCACCAAATTCTAATAATCAGGTTTTTGAACTATCTGCTTTCCTATAGCAACTGCCCTAGTTCCAATCTATCACTAAATCTTACTTAGATCATTGAAATATCTATTTAATTGGGTTCTTTGCCTTTACTGTTGTTGTTGTTCAGTCACTCAGTGATGTCTGACTCTTTGTGATGCCATGGACTGCAGCACCTGCCATTAATTCACCTTGGATAGCACTGCTAAGCAACAAAACATGAAAGCATATTTGATTTATACAAAGTGTGATTTGATTATTTGAAGACAGTTTCAAGGAGTGACTGATCATGTTCCTATATTTGGAAATGATTTGGCATGCCATTCTTCAGGTCATCAGGTATAGCATATGATTAGTCTCTAAAATAATAGTTTTTAAGTGAACAAATCACTACATGTAAAGGATGTCAACCTGAAAAGGGTTCTTTAATATCATCCCTCAGGATGTATCTTTGTGAAATAAGGCACATTTGACTTAGCTTTCTTAGTTTCCTTTTTGGTTCTATTACCAGGTTTCATTCCCTTCATAAGCAATCTTTTCATGCACACACTCTCTATGGCAATATCATCACTCATGGTTTTAACTAAAGCCTATAAACTCAATAGCCTCAAATGGGTATTTCCAGGTTCCAGACTCTGAACCCTCTTCCAGAACAGTTAATAGTGTTTCAAACACAACATCATCAATGTCAAATTTCACATCATCTCTTATTTCCTACACTTACTAATCAGGTACAAAACCTTGATTAATGAATTTTCTGTCTTTAGGGATGCTGATTCCCAACTTGGGTCATGAGAGAAACAAGAGAACAAAGTGCATGCTGCTCAGTGGCTTCTAGAAGTTTTTAGTCCTTGAAGTACTACTGATGTGCAAAGAATCTTTCCATGCTGAGAACATACATCTCTCCTCCAAGAACCACAAAGCACTGTGGAAAGAGCAGCCCAGCTGTCCATCAAAGTCTTCAGTTCCAATGCCAGACTGTACAATGAAGGAAATGAACAGATAGTTTGTGTGCACATTCTATTAGTGTTAATAAAACCATAAAGCTCTGAGAAAGAATTGAGTCAACTTATAGCTTACATTTTACCTCACACTTAGTTCACCAAATTCTAATAATCAGGTTTTTGAACTATCTGCTTTCCTATAGCAACTGCCCTAGTTCCAATCTATCACTAAATCTTACTTAGATCATTGAAATATCTATTTAATTGGGTTCTTTGCCTTTACTGTTGTTGTTGTTCAGTCACTCAGTGATGTCTGACTCTTTGTGATGCCATGGACTGCAGCACCTGCCATTAATTCACCTTGGATAGCACTGCTAAGCAACAAAACATGAAAGCATATTTGATTTATACAAAGTGTGATTTGATTATTTGAAGACAGTTTCAAGGAGTGACTGATCATGTTCCTATATTTGGAAATGATTTGGCATGCCATTCTTCAGGTCATCAAGTATAGCATATGATTAGTCTCTAAAATAATAACTTCATCACCTGCATAGCTATATTCCCACAAGCTGATTCCTTAGAAATCTAGCTCTTTGAAAATGCTCCCTGTGACTTGAAGTGAAAAAGGGGCTTTCTGAAGTATTTTTTAAAGTGCTATCACTCTCTATTTGGCTAAGATGTGGTTCTAACGGCATATATTTAGCCCTCACCACCACACCAACAAGTAGAACTACTCTTGTCTTTCATCATGGAGTAAGTGATCCACTGACACACACTGCTAGAGAAAATCTGAACCCCCTTACCCCACTCCACTCTTAGCTCCATTTGATAGCAAAGAAATTTACCCTGGCCTGAGAACAACAGGACTCAAAGAACTTCCGGATATGGAAGTTAAAAAAGGAAACAGAATGAGTTTCTGATCTTGGGAACTGGAAATAGCTTACAATTTAATTTGAACCTGTAGTTTAAACCAGACCACAAACCCTTAGTAGCTAAAGAAGAACAGAAAATAATGTAAAGCTTTAACTTAAAAGGGTTGAGCTCAGAAAAGTCATAGAATGAGAAATTCCTGAGTCTCCCCTTAAATTGAATGATTCTGGTCTCTAGCTAAATCCTAAACCAGTCTGTTGCCAATAAAAGTTTATATCCTTAAAAAATTAATCATACTGTTGAATAATATTAAAACAAACTGCAATAGGCTCCACCACTGAGAAAAATCCTGGAAAAGATTAAATATTTAGTCAGAATTAGATACTCTTTCAGAAAAAAGCCCAAATTTACAAAGGGGGGTACTGGTACATTTTTAGTATACCCTCTGGGTTTTATCTCATTCTACAAAGGTGTGTAGCTTTAAATGGCTTTCTCTCAATTGGCCATTTTACATCTCTGTAAGATTAGAAGATAACTTATTTAAAAAAGGATAATAGGGCAAATCAATATGGCCCACGAAGGAAAGAAATTTGATATTTGCCCAACGGAAAAGATAACATTAAATATGACCTAATATTTTTGTATGGAAGAATAAAGACTTTTAAAATCTATTAGCAAATTAATTTCAGCACTTCTGAAGGCCTCATTGGCAAATTCTCCTTTGACTTGGTTTTAACATCTTATGAGTTCCCTCGTAAATTAATGAATTAAATAAGCCTAGGCTCATGTTATTTTATGTCATAAGTTTATCTTTTCAAAAATTATAATTTAATATTATAATAATTTAGTATTATAGTCAGAAGTAGGCCCTAGGAGGACCAATCAATTCAGTGAAACTTCTGATAGAAGGGTGCAAAGGTTTTGTCACATAACCAATGAATGGTGATTCACTGAATTATTTCACAGAAATTATCTATACATCAAGAAGTTGAAAAATCTTGCCAAACAAAATGATTTTATACTTTTGCTATCTGGATGTGTAGTATTTCTAAACATAGAAAACTTTAATTTAGAATTTGCCTAAAGGCAGCAGGTGCTAGATATTTTTTATCATTTGATTTCCATGTGAATGTCTTATTTTTAACAGCAAAAAAAATTATTTAGAAATCTGAACCCCCTTACCCCACTCCACTCTTAGCTCCATTTGATAGCAAAGAAATTTACCCTGGCCTGAGAACAACAGGACTCAAAGAACTTCCGGATATGGAAGTTAAAAAAGGAAACAGAATGAGTTTCTGATCTTGGGAACTGGAAATAGCTTACAATTTAATTTGAACCTGTAGTTTAAACCAGACCACAAACCCTTAGTAGCTAAAGAAGAACAGAAAATAATGTAAAGCTTTAACTTAAAAGGGTTGAGCTCAGAAAAGTCATAGAATGAGAAATTCCTGAGTCTCCCCTTAAATTGAATGATTCTGGTCTCTAGCTAAATCCTAAACCAGTCTGTTGCCAATAAAAGTTTATATCCTTAAAAAATTAATCATACTGTTGAATAATATTAAAACAAACTGCAATAGGCTCCACCACTGAGAAAAATCCTGGAAAAGATTAAATATTTAGTCAGAATTAGATACTCTTTCAGAAAAAAAGCCCAAATTTACAAAGGGGGGTACTGGTACATTTTTAGTATACCCTCTGGGTTTTATCTCATTCTACAAAGGTGTGTAGCTTTAAATGGCTTTCTCTCAATTGGCCATTTTACATCTCTGTAAGATTAGAAGATAACTTATTTAAAAAAGGATAATAGGGCAAATCAATATGGCCCACGAAGGAAAGAAATTTGATATTTGCCCAACGGAAAAGATAACATTAAATATGACCTAATATTTTTGTATGGAAGAATAAAGACTTTTAAAATCTATTAGCAAATTAATTTCAGCACTTCTGAAGGCCTCATTGGCAAATTCTCCTTTGACTTGGTTTTAACATCTTATGAGTTCCCTCGTAAATTAATGAATTAAATAAGCCTAGGCTCATGTTATTTTATGTCATAAGTTTATCTTTTCAAAAATTATAATTTAATATTATAATAATTTAGTATTATAGTCAGAAGTAGGCCCTAGGAGGACCAATCAATTCAGTGAAACTTCTGATAGAAGGGTGCAAAGGTTTTGTCACATAACCAATGAATGGTGATTCACTGAATTATTTCACAGAAATTATCTATACATCAAGAAGTTGAAAAATCTTGCCAAACAAAATGATTTTATACTTTTGCTATCTGGATGTGTAGTATTTCTAAACATAGAAAACTTTAATTTAGAATTTGCCTAAAGGCAGCAGGTGCTAGATATTTTTTATCATTTGATTTCCATGTGAATGTCTTATTTTTTAACAGCAAAGTTTTGATGAGGTGGAATTTTGGTAGAGGAATTTTTGTTGTAAAGATTAATGTTGATTGTAGTACACATTTCTGAATTTAAATTTAATTGAATGATATAGTGTATAATCACAAAACAACATAAATAAATAAACCTCCCCTCTTCTCAAAATAACTATTCAGTAATTTGTGCTCCAAGCTCAGTTGCAGTCATGTCTGACTCTTTGCAACTCCATATACTGTAGAACACTAGGCTCCTCTGTTCATGGAATTTTCTATGCAAGAGTACTGGAGTGGGTTGCCATTTCCTACTCCAGGGAATCTTCCCAATCCAGTAATTAGATTTAATCAAATGCAATTTGATTCAATATGTTTAATGAACTTATTCTTCTTTTAAAAGGCAATGTATTTGTTTTTTTTCGGTGCTAAATGAAATAGCAGAGCACCAAAGAATTGATGCTTTTGAACTGTGGTATTCGAGCAGACTCTTGAAAATCCCTTGGACAACAAGGAGATTAAACCAGTCAATCTTAAAGGGAAATCAATCCCAAGTACTCACTGGAGAGACTGATGCTAAAACTGAATCTCCAAAACTTTGGCCACCTGATGCAAACAGCTAACTCATTGAAAAAGATTCTGATGCTGAGAATGATTGAAGGAGAAGAGAGTAATAAAGGATGAGATAGTTTAATGGCATCACTGATTCAATGGACGTGAACCCGGGCAAATTCCAGGTGATGGAAGGGACAGGGAAGCCTGCTGTGCTGCAGCCCATGAAGTCTCAAAGAGTCAGACATGACTTAGTGACTGAACAACAAATAAAACAGAGAAGGCAGATGTTTTACCTACAGGAGTTTTAATTCAAAAGAAAATGAAATGGCAATGCACAGTAGAATATAATAATCCTTATATACCTTCCTCTCATTTATGATTAAACCCTAGGCGAATTCAGAAATTATTCTATACATCAAGAAGTTGAAAAATCTTGCCAAACAAAATGATTTTATACTTTTGCTATCTGGATGTGTAGTATTTCTAAACATAGAAAACTTTAATTTAGAATTTGCCTAAAGGCAGCAGGTGCTAGATATTTTTTATCATTTGATTTCCATGTGAATGTCTTATTTTTTAACAGCAAAGTTTTGATGAGGTGGAATTTTGGTAGAGGAATTTTTGTTGTAAAGATTAATGTTGATTGTAGTACACATTTCTGAATTTAAATTTAATTGAATGATATAGTGTATAATCACAAAACAACATAAATAAATAAACCTCCCCTCTTCTCAAAATAACTATTCAGTAATTTGTGCTCCAAGCTCAGTTGCAGTCATGTCTGACTCTTTGCAACTCCATATACTGTAGAACACTAGGCTCCTCTGTTCATGGAATTTTCTATGCAAGAGTACTGGAGTGGGTTGCCATTTCCTACTCCAGGGAATCTTCCCAATCCAGTAATTAGATTTAATCAAATGCAATTTGATTCAATATGTTTAATGAACTTATTCTTCTTTTAAAAGGCAATGTATTTGTTTTTTTTCGGTGCTAAATGAAATAGCAGAGCACCAAAGAATTGATGCTTTTGAACTGTGGTATTCGAGCAGACTCTTGAAAATCCCTTGGACAACAAGGAGATTAAACCAGTCAATCTTAAAGGGAAATCAATCCCAAGTACTCACTGGAGAGACTGATGCTAAAACTGAATCTCCAAAACTTTGGCCACCTGATGCAAACAGCTAACTCATTGAAAAAGATTCTGATGCTGAGAATGATTGAAGGAGAAGAGAGTAATAAAGGATGAGATAGTTTAATGGCATCACTGATTCAATGGACGTGAACCCGGGCAAATTCCAGGTGATGGAAGGGACAGGGAAGCCTGCTGTGCTGCAGCCCATGAAGTCTCAAAGAGTCAGACATGACTTAGTGACTGAACAACAAATAAAACAGAGAAGGCAGATGTTTTACCTACAGGAGTTTTAATTCAAAAGAAAATGAAATGCATAAGTACAATGCACAGTAGAATATAATAATCCTTATATACCTTCCTCTCATTTATAGGTGATTAACCGATAGGCTTTTTGAAATAATATAGTGATGATATTTCGTTCTTTCTTTAAAATATACATTAGCATTAAAAAGAGAAATTAAGAAAGTAAGAGACTCCATCAACATCTTGCAAATTAAACATCAGTCCTTTTTAGGAACTCCAATGACCCGGTGAATGAAGGGAGCAAGATAAACTCAAAGAAAGAGGACAGGTACTTTCATAAGTGGAATTGATGTTGTCAGATGACATTGTTTTGTTTGGTAATATAGGTAATATAATTCTTTAAATTTAGACTTATCCCAATAGATTTTTTTTCATTTAATTTTTAAGACAAAATTTCAAAAAATTAAAAATTCATTAAATGGATGACCTCTGATGATAATTGTTCAAAGGTTATTACAGTGAAGGAAAAATTGGTTTCATCAGACACAAGGCAAACAAGAATGTATTGTTACTATCAACTTGCTTCACCAGAGTGAAAACACAATGAGAATAACTCATGACAATGCCAGTGCAATCTGAGAAAGAGCTAAATCTGGGAAATCCTTCAACCTGACAGATACTTGGATGTAAGACATTCTATAATGGAGAAGCAGAATAATAAATTCATGATTGTAGACTAATGCCATCTGAAGGTTTACCCTTCTTTAAAAATATGTGTTATTCAGTTTTATGTGATATGAGAAAAATAATACAAATGTTTTTCTCTTCAACATACTGTTATTTTTAATCACCTTTTAATTTCCAACAATGTCTTTCATATCAAAATTAAGAGGTGATTATAAGAGATCATACAAATTAAGCATGACAGGAAGAAAAAGTAGGTTAGAGATGAGCACAAAGGACATTCTAGAAGGACCTTAGAGGATATACAACATGCACTTTATCAGAAAATGCCAAGTCAATAGTTTTTGTTCTTGTGTTTCTATCAAAGAATATTCTGGATTCACACCAGCTCTATGTGATTGTAAAGCTTGTGCTCTATCACTCTTGCCTATAGAACTCCATCAGTGGAAAAGATAGTTGAATGTAAAACATTTTTTATGATTATGAACATAGTATGGATTTCATTAAGAAAATAATACTTGAGTTGAACCTGATACTTAAAGACATTTTCTTCCAAAAGGGGCATAGATTTCAGTCATTCCCAGAAGCAGCAGGAGCATACTAAGTGTGAAATAATGGTATAGAAAATTCTGGAAACTTTATGGATCAACTGTGACTTAGATGTGAATACGTATGTGTATCAATTGTTGAGCCTGGAAGATGAACAGCAGTCAGAAGTTTCATATTTTGTTCAAAGAACTTTTAGCTTTATCACAGAGGCCCTGGAAGGGCTCTGAGTAGGGAGCTACATGATTAAATTCACAACATCCATACCCAGGTAGAGTACGTGAGAAGTTTCATGAGGGAAGGCATGCAACAAAGATGGAAAAATTATGAATGTTAATGTATCAATGACATATTAATAAGTGTAATCTAGTGTGTGTCACACTGAGTACATTAGTCCTTGAGAGGACACATAGAAAGGTCAGGCATAGCTACTAAAGACAGGCTTTCTAGAAAAGTCTTCATTAGGGCTCGGGTTTGATATGAGAGACATGAGTAGATAAAATAAAGATAGAAAGAAGTATCACAAGTCAAAGCAATAAAACCAAGAAGCAAGAAGGACCAAGTTGTAAGTGAGAAAAGGAGTGAAGTTGTTAAAATGTGAGTTAGAATATAAAAATGAGAGATGGAATTATTTTCAGATATCTAATTCACAGAGCAAACTTTGTTATTGCTATTATTACTTCAGTAAAGAAACAGTAATATTTTCAGAAAGATTTTAATCAATCTTGTAATCATATTACTAAGTTAGTTAGTCTCTTGAGAAAATTCCCACTTAAGACATATTTGCAAGCATATTAACAAAAATTTGTCAAGCAATTTCTGTGTCTTGTGAGATATAAATTAATTACAACAGATCTTGGTTTTAAGAAGTGATATAAGGAGATAAATTTACCATATATCAAGGTATGTGACAATACAGGCAGATACTATGATATATTCACATTGATATGTGCAAAATAAATAGATGGTGCAAATAAGCAGAGACCAGTATCATTTCCTGGAGGAAAGAGGCACAGTAAGCACTAGTGATTTTCTCTTGAAGTACACAGAAAACCCTATTTTTATGATTATGAACATAGTATGGATTTCATTAAGAAAATAATACTTGAGTTGAACCTGATACTTAAAGACATTTTCTTCCAAAAGGGGCATAGATTTCAGTCATTCCCAGAAGCAGCAGGAGCATACTAAGTGTGAAATAATGGTATAGAAAATTCTGGAAACTTTATGGATCAACTGTGACTTAGATGTGAATACGTATGTGTATCAATTGTTGAGCCTGGAAGATGAACAGCAGTCAGAAGTTTCATATTTTGTTCAAAGAACTTTTAGCTTTATCACAGAGGCCCTGGAAGGGCTCTGAGTAGGGAGCTACATGATTAAATTCACAACATCCATACCCAGGTAGAGTACGTGAGAAGTTTCATGAGGGAAGGCATGCAACAAAGATGGAAAAATTATGAATGTTAATGTATCAATGACATATTAATAAGTGTAATCTAGTGTGTGTCACACTGAGTACATTAGTCCTTGAGAGGACACATAGAAAGGTCAGGCATAGCTACTAAAGACAGGCTTTCTAGAAAAGTCTTCATTAGGGCTCGGGTTTGATATGAGAGACATGAGTAGATAAAATAAAGATAGAAAGAAGTATCACAAGTCAAAGCAATAAAACCAAGAAGCAAGAAGGACCAAGTTGTAAGTGAGAAAAGGAGTGAAGTTGTTAAAATGTGAGTTAGAATATAAAAATGAGAGATGGAATTATTTTCAGATATCTAATTCACAGAGCAAACTTTGTTATTGCTATTATTACTTCAGTAAAGAAACAGTAATATTTTCAGAAAGATTTTAATCAATCTTGTAATCATATTACTAAGTTAGTTAGTCTCTTGAGAAAATTCCCACTTAAGACATATTTGCAAGCATATTAACAAAAATTTGTCAAGCAATTTCTGTGTCTTGTGAGATATAAATTAATTACAACAGATCTTGGTTTTAAGAAGTGATATAAGGAGATAAATTTACCATATATCAAGGTATGTGACAATACAGGCAGATACTATGATATATTCACATTGATATGTGCAAAATAAATAGATGGTGCAAATAAGCAGAGAGACCAGTATCATTTCCTGGAGGAAAGAGGCACAGTAAGCACTAGTGATTTTCTCTTGAAGTACACAGACTTAGTTATATAAACATTCCCCATAACTAATGGGGCTTTCCTGGTGGCTTAGCAGTGAAATCTGCCTGCAATGCAGGAGACATGAGTTTGATCCCTGGATTGGGAAGATATCCTAGAGGAGGAAATGGCAACCTACTCTAATATTCTTGCCTGGAGAATTCCATGGACAAAGGACCCTGGCAGGCTACAGTTCATGGGGTCACAAAGAGTTAGACATAACTAAATGACTGAGCACATATATAGCTAGTTGGGGAAGGTGTTATCTTCCAAGAAATTCTTATCTGAGATAAGGAGGAATTTGCCGAACCCTATAGAAACCCACATGATTTTCTTCTCCTGCTAAGTCTTGAATAAATAAGTGATATATCAGAAAGGAAAATGAGTTAATTTCTTTGAAATCTCAGGCTGAAGTTAATTAGGCGCAGGAGATTTGGATTGTACAGGTGGAGTTGTCATCCCTTTATCTAATAGAACAATACATTTTGGAGACAAACAAGCATTTGAAACCAAGACCATGCAGATGATGTAAAAAATTTGATAGTATTTTCTGGGCTACAGCTCCTCATTTCACAATGGTGGATATCAAAAAAAAGAAAAAGAGACTATCTCAGGAGAAAATGCAAAGATCTAAAGCTCAGGCTTTTCCCATATACTGTTTCCCAAATGAAAGCTCTCCATTCACTCTTGTCATCTTTACCATTTAGATTTTTTTTGAATTTGGATGCAAGTAAGAAAAGATACTTTTACATCTAAAAATATCACAGACATAAAGATGGGAGAAGCTGATGCACTATGAATTCAATTGTACTGCTGTTTGAAAAGAAAAGCTGAATTAATTGGATAAAATGCCAGAGGTATTAATGTAATTTCCTACATTTAGTGGCAGAAATTAGCTGGGCAAGTACAGGATGATTCTATTTTAAAAATGGCTTAATAGGATTTGAGTTTAAAAAAAAAAAATTGGCTGTATAATGTTGGTTTTAGAATTCTGTAAAGCCAGTTGTGTGGTATGGCAGCCAAAAATATCTAATGAATCTTCAAACTGCATCAGCAAAATTATAGTAGCCAGAGAAAGTAAGGTAGTAATTCTCTGCCTCTTTGCTTTGCCCAGACCACATCTGGAGCTATTTGTTAGTTTCTAGACCCCATTGACAGTTAATTATAGTACACCCCAAGAACATAATTGGTTCTTAGGACTATGGAAAACATGGGATTTGAGGAAAAGTTGGGGGAACAAGTCATAGTTAAACCTGAGAAAGAAGACATTAACAGAAGCAGAAGCTGCCTTAAAGTGTTCGACTGACTGTCATATGCCAAAAGTTTCTTTTCACATTGTGTAGCTTTTGTATTTTGATTAATGCCAATTCAGATCTAACTTTCATGACAGAAGATTTTGAGCCTATATAAGGGAGCTCTTTCTAAAACTTGAATAAATAAGTGATATATCAGAAAGGAAAATGAGTTAATTTCTTTGAAATCTCAGGCTGAAGTTAATTAGGCGCAGGAGATTTGGATTGTACAGGTGGAGTTGTCATCCCTTTATCTAATAGAACAATACATTTTGGAGACAAACAAGCATTTGAAACCAAGACCATGCAGATGATGTAAAAAATTTGATAGTATTTTCTGGGCTACAGCTCCTCATTTCACAATGGTGGATATCAAAAAAAAGAAAAAGAGACTATCTCAGGAGAAAATGCAAAGATCTAAAGCTCAGGCTTTTCCCATATACTGTTTCCCAAATGAAAGCTCTCCATTCACTCTTGTCATCTTTACCATTTAGATTTTTTTTGAATTTGGATGCAAGTAAGAAAAGATACTTTTACATCTAAAAATATCACAGACATAAAGATGGGAGAAGCTGATGCACTATGAATTCAATTGTACTGCTGTTTGAAAAGAAAAGCTGAATTAATTGGATAAAATGCCAGAGGTATTAATGTAATTTCCTACATTTAGTGGCAGAAATTAGCTGGGCAAGTACAGGATGATTCTATTTTAAAAATGGCTTAATAGGATTTGAGTTTAAAAAAAAAAAATTGGCTGTATAATGTTGGTTTTAGAATTCTGTAAAGCCAGTTGTGTGGTATGGCAGCCAAAAATATCTAATGAATCTTCAAACTGCATCAGCAAAATTATAGTAGCCAGAGAAAGTAAGGTAGTAATTCTCTGCCTCTTTGCTTTGCCCAGACCACATCTGGAGCTATTTGTTAGTTTCTAGACCCCATTGACAGTTAATTATAGTACACCCCAAGAACATAATTGGTTCTTAGGACTATGGAAAACATGGGATTTGAGGAAAAGTTGGGGGAACAAGTCATAGTTAAACCTGAGAAAGAAGACATTAACAGAAGCAGAAGCTGCCTTAAAGTGTTCGACTGACTGTCATATGCCAAAAGTTTCTTTTCACATTGTGTAGCTTTTGTATTTTGATTAATGCCAATTCAGATCTAACTTTCATGACAGAAGATTTTGAGCCTATATAAGGGAGCTCTTTCTAAAACTTGAAGTCCATCAGTACATGGGCTTCTTCACTAAGTAGGTGCAAATCACTAAAAATCTTAACAGAAATAGTTGAACATGTGCAATGAGTACTGGAGTCAGCTCCTATCAGTTTATAAAAGATAAGTGTTAAATATTTAGAAATTTTTCCAGTTGGTTTCGTATCTTAAAATCAGTAAACTGGGGGTATATTTACACCAGAGAAATCAGCAAACACTATAAATCAGAATATTTTTTTCTTCTGAGAGCCAGTTTACAAGTATACCATTGAGTTTTTATAGATGATGTCAATGCAATGATTAAGAGCTTTCATTCTTCCAAATCTGGAATCCTATGAATTTGTGAACATGTAGCAGAATACAAACCGAGTTTAAAAATAAACAGAAGGAAGTCATATGGTTAGTAAAGTCAGAAAAATTTGTGGAGGAACTTAAATAAAATGCTAAGAGTAAATACCGGAAGAGTGGATTATATTCCATGGTAACAGGAAAATACAGAACTAGTGAAAACTTTCTGAATATTTTGAATTTGTGAGATATGCCTTTGTTGAAAGAAAAGCATTTAGAAATGCCTTCTCTTTTCCCCTTTAGGGATGGATATATTAAGGAGTAAATGAATAAAATTTATACCCAGAAACTGACAAATGGAATAACTACAAATTTTGAGCTTAAGAAATCAGACTATCTTTCAAAACTGCAAATATATTTTCACTGTGTATTTCAGAGCTAAAAGTAAATGCTACAAGAGATTGTTGCTTCAAACATGAATTTATATTCTTCATTCTATGATTTACAAATGGGCTAATTATTCCTACATTTAATCATAAACATAAATTATCTTAATTCCAGAGGTATTTGAGATTCTTTTATATGGGTGGCCCTTTTGATATACACTTAATTAGTGCCTAACTTGGATGTTTTTGCTGAAACAGCCATATTACAATGTTCAATAAAAACAAAGCTCTTGTAGTCTTTCATGTTATAAAAATTTAAACATCCCACATTTCAAAATGCAACAGCTTTGAAATCTAAAAAAGATAATGCTTTCAAAATGTCTTTAATTGATGCATGAAATTTTAATAAACTTTTATAGATATTTCATTTCAAAGAGGAAAGGAAGCTGTCCAACTTGAAAAATTTCCTTGCTATTCTCCATCGCAACAACACAGTAAGAAAATAAAACCACAAAACTTCATGTTTAGCTCTTCTTTCTTTGAGTGCCTATAACACTGTGTTTATTTGCCTGGCATGATAGTAATTACAGTATGGCTCACATGTTATAAATACTTTAATATTAAGTAAAACTATGCTTATTGGATTCCTAAGACCAGTGCCTATATCTCATTCACTTTTGTGCATAAAAAGCTATTTACAATAACAAGCATGCTGTATATACTAAAGAAATATTTTTAAGTGAAAAGTTCAGCCATTTTTCTCTTAAATAAGGCAAGCAACATGCTGTTTATATAGATACATCCATAAATGACAGAAATTCATTCCTCTAATATTTTCTCTCCAGTCTATTAGAGGTACTCCATTCCTCACTGGAAATGTTGATGTTAACTTTGAAGATTCAAGGTGGTCATAATTTTTTTTGTATAATGGAATTTTGAAAAAATATATGTTTAATAAGATCCAAAGTAAATATATTTGCAGTCATTCCACCAGAAAAATAAATTTCTATCCAAATAACATGCACACACACAAAACATATATGTATACATACATGTGATATATATATATATATATATATATGTATGTGTGTTTGTGTAAAATACATATATAGTATATAAATACATATACATTTAAAAAATAGGTGTAGTACATATATATCTGGTAGGCCAAATACTCATTCATTCAACAAATATCTAAGTGTCTACTGCATGCCAGGTACTGCGTTAAGTGTTTTTGATATCTTGGTGAACACAAAACAAAGATGATTGCCTTGTGGAACTCACATTGTAATAGAGGATATAGCAATTAAATAATTAAAAGTGAGTAATATTTTTTAAGTGACTAATATTCTTTTCAAGAAAGTAATGTTCACTGTAAGAGAAAAAAAAGTAAAGCAACACAGTACAAATAGAAATCCAATTTCTGATCATTTCATATGACAGTTTCGATCAACAAAAGGAGTCAGATTCCATATGTATTTTTGGAAATTAAATTTGGAGGTTAAATTACCAGGATTCCTGACAGAACAAGCATGAAGTATGACCAAAAGAGAAGGGTCATAGATGATGCTAAAATTTCCTTGCTATTCTCCATCGCAACAACACAGTAAGAAAATAAAACCACAAAACTTCATGTTTAGCTCTTCTTTCTTTGAGTGCCTATAACACTGTGTTTATTTGCCTGGCATGATAGTAATTACAGTATGGCTCACATGTTATAAATACTTTAATATTAAGTAAAACTATGCTTATTGGATTCCTAAGACCAGTGCCTATATCTCATTCACTTTTGTGCATAAAAAGCTATTTACAATAACAAGCATGCTGTATATACTAAAGAAATATTTTTAAGTGAAAAGTTCAGCCATTTTTCTCTTAAATAAGGCAAGCAACATGCTGTTTATATAGATACATCCATAAATGACAGAAATTCATTCCTCTAATATTTTCTCTCCAGTCTATTAGAGGTACTCCATTCCTCACTGGAAATGTTGATGTTAACTTTGAAGATTCAAGGTGGTCATAATTTTTTTTGTATAATGGAATTTTGAAAAAAAATATATGTTTAATAAGATCCAAAGTAAATATATTTGCAGTCATTCCACCAGAAAAATAAATTTCTATCCAAATAACATGCACACACACAAAACATATATGTATACATACATGTGATATATATATATATATATATATATATGTATGTGTGTGTGTAAAATACATATATAGTATATAAATACATATACATTAAAAAATAGGTGTAGTACATATATATCTGGTAGGCCAAATACTCATTCATTCAACAAATATCTAAGTGTCTACTGCATGCCAGGTACTGCGTTAAGTGTTTTTGATATCTTGGTGAACACAAAACAAAGATGATTGCCTTGTGGAACTCACATTGTAATAGAGGATATAGCAATTAAATAATTAAAAGTGAGTAATATTTTTTAAGTGACTAATATTCTTTTCAAGAAAGTAATGTTCACTGTAAGAGAAAAAAAAGTAAAGCAACACAGTACAAATAGAAATCCAATTTCTGATCATTTCATATGACAGTTTCGATCAACAAAAGGAGTCAGATTCCATATGTATTTTTGGAAATTAAATTTGGAGGTTAAATTACCAGGATTCCTGACAGAACAAGCATGAAGTATGACCAAAAGAGAAGGGTCATAGATGATGCTAAAATTTTTGACAGTTATAAGTTGATAGTGTTACTGTCCAAACGAACTATGGAAAGCTGTGCATGTACCAAGTTTGGGAAGAAAATGCAACAAGAACACAAATTAGGAAATTCCAAAATAAATGTGCCTGAGGATAAGCCCATTACACCGGTGAGATGATTCATAGATTTCAGACCACAGGAAGAACATGAGCAAGAACTAACAGATTTTTGTTCCAATGATAAGGATGGTGTTCTTCTGTTTAATTACCACAAAATGGCAATTAACATACACTTTGTTGATCCACATGAATTTATAAGATCCCTGACATTTTTCCCTCTTAACAATAATATTACACATGCATTTAAGAAGTTATGCTTTTTAAGTCATAAAATTCCAAGCAGAAGGCAGTCATCAAAAGAGTTAGATACTTTTATAGTGTTGGTGTAAAAGATGCACTGTGTCCACCATTTAACTGTGTGCTCTTTTCAGCTCCTGCTGGTTCTTCAGGTTTGTAGGAGTTATGAATCTTCCCCACTGAATGATAAAATACTATTCATTTCCATTGTAGTTGAGTGGATTATACCACTTTGTTAATTGAAATTGGGACTAAACTGACCTGTATATTTCCAATAAAAATGACTTATTGAGCAAATTAATTCCATACAAAGAATATTTTTAATCTACTAAAGGAAACACATTTCCCAAATACATGACAGCATATAACTATATACAGGTAAAAATGTGTACCTTGTTATAAGCAGTGTGGAGATACAGAAAATCAACACACCTGCTTCCAACCCTCAAGTGCTCACAGTCAGAGGATATTAGTAGTCAAGAGAAAACCCAGGAAGACTGTGCCAAGAGCTTTGTAGAAGAATAACCTTCATTGGGCATCAAAGAGAGTGATTCATTTTAATAATATGACTACAATAATAGAGGCTAGCTGGGTAAGACTGGGCTTCACTGTGACCATTACCCTTCTTTATTAAAATTATATCTTTATCAAGCATTCATCTTTGATTGACTTCTATTCTTGATTCATTCTTGATTGACTTCTATTATTTATAGAGCCAAATGTATTGAATCATACTAGGTTGGGCATAGGTAGAATGAAACTCCTTTTTTTTTTTTTTCCACACCTATCTTGTGGATTTTATCTGAAGATTTGTCATTCCCTTTCCATAGATGAAGTTCAGTAGATTCCACAGCTTTTAGAAAATGTTAAAATAACAAGAAAAAAAAAATCTAGGTTTCTCACATAAAAATATAGACTGTTATTCAACTTAAAACCTCTCCCTACATCTGCTCAAGCCTGCTGCAGGCTGTACTGGGCAAGAATGTCAGAGTTGACTTCACTTTTTTCTCTTGATACACTTCTTACCTTATGCTCTGTTTCTTCTTTATCTCACATTTCTGTTCTCTACAGTGTCAGGCTAACATATCTGAAACAAATAGGCTGCCAGATATCTCTCCAGCAAATAAGGGGTTTATTCAGGAATAACTGAAAATTACAATTTGGAGTCTGCAACCATGGTGAGTCATGTTCAAGTCCCCCTCAAAACAAAAGAAGGAGCACGCTTTTATAGAGAAAAAAAGAAAGTTGGGAGGGCTTAGTAAATAAGGAGTTCGTGGTTTTTCATTGCCTGACTTCTTGCCAGGAAAGTTTTCTCTGCTACCGTCACAGGATGTAAGAGCTCCCCCTTCAGGTCTCTCAATTTGAGGTTTCTGTCTATTGCCTTAGACTTCTGGGGGGACTTAGATGGCAAAGAATCTGCCTGTAATGTGTCACATCGGGGTTCGATTCTTGGATCGTGAAGATCCCTTGGAAACAGTAATGGTAACCCATTTCCAGAAAAATCTTGGGCTGACAGCATATAACTATTACAGTTCAAGAGGAAAAATCAACACACCTGCTTCCAACCCTCAAGTGCTCACAGTCAGAGGATATTAGTAGTCAAGAGAACCCAGGAAGACTGTGCCAAGAGCTTTGTAGAAGAATAACCTTCATTGGGCATCAAAGAGAGTGATTCATTTTAATAATATGACTACAATAATAGAGGCTAGCTGGGTAAGACTGGGCTTCACTGTGACCATTACCCTTCTTTATTAAAATTATATCTTTATCAAGCATTCATCTTTGATTGACTTCTATTCTTGATTCATTCTTGATTGACTTCTATTATTTATAGAGCCAAATGTATTGAATCATACTAGGTTGGGCATAGGTAGAATGAAACTCCTTTTTTTTTTTTTTTTCCACACCTATCTTGTGGATTTTATCTGAAGATTTGTCATTCCCTTTCCATAGATGAAGTTCAGTAGATTCCACAGCTTTTAGAAAATGTTAAAATAACAAGAAAAAAAAAATCTAGGTTTCTCACATAAAAATATAGACTGTTATTCAACTTAAAACCTCTCCCTACATCTGCTCAAGCCTGCTGCAGGCTGTACTGGGCAAGAATGTCAGAGTTGACTTCACTTTTTTCTCTTGATACACTTCTTACCTTATGCTCTGTTTCTTCTTTATCTCACATTTCTGTTCTCTACAGTGTCAGGCTAACATATCTGAAACAAATAGGCTGCCAGATATCTCTCCAGCAAATAAGGGGTTTATTCAGGAATAACTGAAAATTACAATTTGGAGTCTGCAACCATGGTGAGTCATGTTCAAGTCCCCCTCAAAACAAAAGAAGGAGCACGCTTTTATAGAGAAAAAAAGAAAGTTGGGAGGGCTTAGTAAATAAGGAGTTCGTGGTTTTTCATTGCCTGACTTCTTGCCAGGAAAGTTTTCTCTGCTACCGTCACAGGATGTAAGAGCTCCCCCTTCAGGTCTCTCAATTTGAGGTTTCTGTCTATTGCCTTAGACTTCTGGGGGGACTTAGATGGCAAAGAATCTGCCTGTAATGTGTCACATCGGGGTTCGATTCTTGGATCGTGAAGATCCCTTGGAAACAGTAATGGTAACCCATTCCAGTATTCTTTCCCAGCGAATTCCATGGACAGAGGAGCCTGGAGGGCTGTAGTTCATGGGGTCAATAAATGCATGAAGGCTAAGTCGCTTCAGTCATTTCAGACTCTGTGATCCTACTTGAACCAGGTCTCTTAGGTCTCCTGCATTGGTAGGCGGGTTATTTACAGCTAGCGCCACCATTAAATGTTTGTAGGGGAACACAGAAGTGGTAAAAGGGCCAAATAAGACTTTATGTGATGGGTTCAGTTGTAACTTAATGTTGGGTCTTTGTGTTGGATGCTGGCTTTGTTATTCTTGTAGGATGCTTTTGTGGTTTCTTCTGATAGCCTCCCCTACCGGAACTTTAACTGTTAAAGAAAATGCTTGCTGTACAAATGCAGCTTGTTCCCAAGGCTCATGATACCTGATGGCATCAGTTCCCTATTCTGTATTCAGTAACTTCATGGTGGTACTTGAATTCCACCTTAGTGGACATACTTTACATGATGGAAATTAGCAAGTTCTATAAATCAGGGCTTTGAATTTTTTTTTTCTTCTCTGCTGGTGCTCAGTTGCTCAGTCATAGCCAACACTTTGCATCCCCATGGACTATACCCTGCCAGGCTTTTCTGTCCATGGAATTTTCCAGGCAAGAGCACAGGAGTGGTTTACCTCCCTGCTGGAGGGTCTGGTAATTGTTAAACATGTACCAGAACACTACTTCATATATTGCTTCCTGAGATAGCCTTTTGTTGGAAAATGCTTTGGTGGAGTGATTTTACATACTCAACATTCCTTCCTTAAGCTCAGGAACATAATATATACCTTTACAGTATTTCTCTTAGAGTCCCTTGCTTTGGGGGGAGTGGGAAGGAAAATAGAATACAACCATAATGGCCGATCTTTCCACAAAATTCCTCACTAAGCACATGGCATCCAATGTCATTTTCTTATGCCTTTCTTGTAAACATAGACTCCTAGCTCTGGATCCCACAGGATGTAAGAGCTCCCCCTTCAGGTCTCTCAATTTGAGGTTTCTGTCTATTGCCTTAGACTTCTGGGGGGACTTAGATGGCAAAGAATCTGCCTGTAATGTGTCACATCGGGGTTCGATTCTTGGATCGTGAAGATCCCTTGGAAACAGTAATGGTAACCCATTCCAGTATTCTTTCCCAGCGAATTCCATGGACAGAGGAGCCTGGAGGGCTGTAGTTCATGGGGTCAATAAATGCATGAAGGCTAAGTCGCTTCAGTCATTTCAGACTCTGTGATCCTACTTGAACCAGGTCTCTTAGGTCTCCTGCATTGGTAGGCGGGTTATTTACAGCTAGCGCCACCATTAAATGTTTGTAGGGGAACACAGAAGTGGTAAAAGGGCCAAATAAGACTTTATGTGATGGGTTCAGTTGTAACTTAATGTTGGGTCTTTGTGTTGGATGCTGGCTTTGTTATTCTTGTAGGATGCTTTTGTGGTTTCTTCTGATAGCCTCCCCTACCGGAACTTTAACTGTTAAAGAAAATGCTTGCTGTACAAATGCAGCTTGTTCCCAAGGCTCATGATACCTGATGGCATCAGTTCCTATTCTGTATTCAGTAACTTCATGGTGGTACTTGAATTCCACCTTAGTGGACATACTTTACATGATGGAAATTAGCAAGTTCTATAAATCAGGGCTTTGAATTTTTTTTTTCTTCTCTGCTGGTGCTCAGTTGCTCAGTCATAGCCAACACTTTGCATCCCCATGGACTATACCCTGCCAGGCTTTTCTGTCCATGGAATTTTCCAGGCAAGAGCACAGGAGTGGTTTACCTCCCTGCTGGAGGGTCTGGTAATTGTTAAACATGTACCAGAACACTACTTCATATATTGCTTCCTGAGATAGCCTTTTGTTGGAAAATGCTTTGGTGGAGTGATTTTACATACTCAACATTCCTTCCTTAAGCTCAGGAACATAATATATACCTTTACAGTATTTCTCTTAGAGTCCCTTGCTTTGGGGGGAGTGGGAAGGAAAATAGAATACAACCATAATGGCCGATCTTTCCACAAAATTCCTCACTAAGCACATGGCATCCAATGTCATTTTCTTATGCCTTTCTTGTAAACATAGACTCCTAGCTCTGGATCCCACTAGTGCCGCCTTCACATTTTGCCTGAAATTATGTAAGACTAGTCTGTAAATGACTTAAAATTTAAAAGCCAGACATTGGAAAACATTGTTTTAGTTGTGACTATTTGTTTTAGTTGTGACTAATGCTACTGTTTTTGGAGGTAAATAATAGCATAATAACAATGATTATTACTGTTGCATTATTATTATCACAACTTAAATCGCTACCATTGGTGCCAGGACTGCTTTAAGAGGTTTCTACACATTAGAAATTTTCACTCTGTTAATCTTCACAACACTCTTTGTTATAATAATAATGAACTACTATTATTATCCTCACTTAATACATAAGAAAACAAAGAGACTATGTTACTTGCCCTAGATCAGTCTAGAATATATATATTCTTAATCAGTCTATTTAGTCCTCACAGGAAATAAAGAGTTAGTACTCTGAATATATCCTGCCTCTGTATGCAGAGCATTACACATGTTACATTTAGACCTTACAGCAACTTCTGATTTAGGTGTTATTACTTTACTTCACAAACTGAAAGTGCTATATTTGGAATAACATGAGTAAGAGCTTGCTTTAGTAAAAGATGAGTCTAGAATTTGAACAAGCTCTGCATGACCTCAAAGTTCCCATTTTTATAATTCACGGCAGTGCTTTGGTAGAAACTAACCATAAGTCTTTTTACCCTCTTCCCGTGATATGAAAAACTACTTAATATTGAAAACTGAGCCTCCTTGAGATATGAATACACAAAGTATAAAAATAATATTAAAATAAAGGCCAGGGTATACCATTAAGGATCCCAATATTTGAGAAATAAGGCTTCGTATGTATTGAGTATTATGGTAAGCTGCTTACTGTTCTAAACCCATCCTATTACATATTTACAAAGAATTCTAATACAGAGTTCCAAGTATTAATATTATTCTTATACTGTTAGCTTCTGACTCCTATGTTTTAGAATTTCCTGTCTGCTGAGTAACTGTTTAGATTTCCTAGTCCTCCCTCACCATCCTCTGTGCTTAGCTCCTCTCCATCATATGCTCCACTCTGATAGCATTTACAGTGGTTAGCTTCACGTGTCAACTTGATTGGGCCATGGGGCACTCAGGTAGTTGGTGATACATTACTCTGGGTATTTCTATAAAACTGTTTTGGGGAAGAGTAACATGTAATTTGGTAGTCTAAGTCAAACAGATTATTTTCCATGATGTGGATGAGCGTCAAGTAATCAGTTGAGGGATTGTAGAGAACAAAAAACTGAAACCTTCAACTGGGACATGGGATTTTTCCTGCTTTATATTGGAACTGAGAATTGATTCTCCCTTTGTCTTTAACCAAGCACCATTGACTCTCCTAGATATCCAGCTGGCCAACTCATTCTGCAAATCTTGAGACACACCAGTATTTTTAATTGTGTGAGTTAATTCCTTGTAAAAGTATCACTTAATACATAAGAAAACAAAGAGACTATGTTACTTGCCCTAGATCAGTCTAGAATATATATATTCTTAATCAGTCTATTTAGTCCTCACAGGAAATAAAGAGTTAGTACTCTGAATATATCCTGCCTCTGTATGCAGAGCATTACACATGTTACATTTAGACCTTACAGCAACTTCTGATTTAGGTGTTATTACTTTACTTCACAAACTGAAAGTGCTATATTTGGAATAACATGAGTAAGAGCTTGCTTTAGTAAAAGATGAGTCTAGAATTTGAACAAGCTCTGCATGACCTCAAAGTTCCCATTTTTATAATTCACGGCAGTGCTTTGGTAGAAACTAACCATAAGTCTTTTTACCCTCTTCCCGTGATATGAAAAACTACTTAATATTGAAAACTGAGCCTCCTTGAGATATGAATACACAAAGTATAAAAATAATATTAAAATAAAGGCCAGGGTATACCATTAAGGATCCCAATATTTGAGAAATAAGGCTTCGTATGTATTGAGTATTATGGTAAGCTGCTTACTGTTCTAAACCCATCCTATTACATATTTACAAAGAATTCTAATACAGAGTTCCAAGTATTAATATTATTCTTATACTGTTAGCTTCTGACTCCTATGTTTTAGAATTTCCTGTCTGCTGAGTAACTGTTTAGATTTCCTAGTCCTCCCTCACCATCCTCTGTGCTTAGCTCCTCTCCATCATATGCTCCACTCTGATAGCATTTACAGTGGTTAGCTTCACGTGTCAACTTGATTGGGCCATGGGGCACTCAGGTAGTTGGTGATACATTACTCTGGGTATTTCTATAAAACTGTTTTGGGGAAGAGTAACATGTAATTTGGTAGTCTAAGTCAAACAGATTATTTTCCATGATGTGGATGAGCGTCAAGTAATCAGTTGAGGGATTGTAGAGAACAAAAAACTGAAACCTTCAACTGGGACATGGGATTTTTCCTGCTTTATATTGGAACTGAGAATTGATTCTCCCTTTGTCTTTAACCAAGCACCATTGACTCTCCTAGATATCCAGCTGGCCAACTCATTCTGCAAATCTTGAGACACACCAGTATTTTTAATTGTGTGAGTTAATTCCTTGTAAAAGTATCTTTTTTGTGGATATAGATACATTTTTTTCTATCTATGTCTACATCTTCATATGTATCTAAACCTATATACAGATATGTAGATAGATATCTATCCTATTGATTCTGTTTCTCTAGAGAACCCTGACTAATAGAGAATCCAATGTAGTTTGAACACAATTTTGCTTAAATCAACATCCAGCATTTGCATTATTATGAGTATGTAATTATTATTTCAGGAAATGACATGGGGGTGAATGACTGTTTAATCAGTAAATGCCCTTTCACATGGTTGTATGCCAGAAACCAACACATCACTGTGTTAGTTAAATTAAAAATTACAAAATAGGACTTCCCTGGTGGTCCAGTACGTGGAGTCTACCTTGCAGTGCAGGAGGCACCGGTTTGATTCCTGGCCGGGGGAGATCCCATGTGCTGCCTTGAGGCTGGACCAATGTGTCCAATTACCAGTCAGTGCTCTGGAGCGGTTGTGCCCACAGCCAGTGCTCTGCAGTGAAGAAGAACACTTCAATGGGAGGCCCACACAGACTGAAGAATAAAGATGGATAAAAAAGAAAAATGGATTAAAAAGTCAACAAAAAGAGGTGGGGCTTCTCTGGTGGTCCAGAGGGTGAAGAGTCTGCCTTGCAGTGCAAGGGGCGAAGGTTTGATCACTGGCTGGAGAAAATTCCACATGCCACGGAGTGACAGGACTGGTGTGTCCAATTGAGAGCCGGCGCTCTGGAATGCATGTGCCCAGAACCGGTGCTCTGCAACAAGAGAGGCCACTGCGATGGGAGGCCCACGCAGGCCAAAGAACAAAGATGGATGAAAATAAATGGATAATTTTTAAAAATCAATAAAGGAGGACAAAGGTTTTTTTTTAAAAGTCAATAAAAAGCCAAAATTTTTTTTTAATTACAAAATTTAAAAAATAAAAAAGCCCTTTTATAGACAGAGATGGTTCTTTCCTTTTTTCTTTTATTTAGGGAGAAAAACATATTACACCAGAAGAAATATTTTAATTTCCTTTCTTGAGAAGAAAATCCATATGCATCATTAAAATATGATTATTACAATACCTGAACACACTTCTAAACTTAAAGATTAAAAACTCATATAGAAATCATCCAAACAGAAAGTTAATAAAGAAACACAAGCCTTAAATGCCACACTAGAAAAGATGGACCTCATCGATATCTTTAGGACATTCCATCCAAAAGCAGAAGAATACACTTTCTTCTCAAGTGCTCACAGAACATTCTCCAGGATAGACCACATCTTGGGCCACAAATCTAGCCTCAGTCAAATCAAGAAAACTGAAATTATATCAACCATCTTCTCAGACCACAATGCAATGAGACTAGAGATCAACTACAGGAAAAAACCCACTAAAAACACAAACACATGGAAATTAAACAACACATACCTAAAAAACCAACTGATCACTGAGGAAATCAAAGGAGAAATTAAAAAATTCCTAGAAGAAAATGACAATGAACACACGACAGTGCAAAACCTATGGGATACCGCAAAAGCAATTCTAAGAGGGAAATTTATAGCAATACAATCCTACCTCAAGAAACTAGGAAAATATGAAGCAGATGACCTAACCCTCTGCTTAAAACACTTGGAGAAAGAAGAACAAAAACACCCCAAAGCCAGCAGAAAATGAGAAATTATAAAGACTAGAGCAGAAATAAAGGAGAAAGAAATGAAAGAAACTATAGTACAGATAAATAAAACAAAAAGCTGATTCTTCGAAAAGGTAAACAAAATTGACAAGTCACTGGCCAGACTCATCAAGAAAAAGAGAGAGAAGACCCGATCAACAAAAATCAAAAATGAAAAAGGAGAGATTACAACAGATCATGCAGAAATCCAAAGGATTCTAAGAGACTATTATGAACAACTCTATGGCAACAAACTGGACAACCTGGAAGAAATGGACAGTTTCTTGGGGAAGATTAATCTCCTAAGACTGAGCCAGGAAGAAATAGAAACTTTGAACAACCCAATTACAAGCTCAGAAACCGAATTTGTGATTAAAAATCTACCCAAAAATAAAAGCCCAGGGCCAGATGGCTTCACAGCTGAATTCTACCAAACATTTAAAGAAGAGCTAATGCCTGTTCTTCTAAAACTCTTCCAAAAAATTGCACAGGAAGGAAAACTTCCAAACACATTCTACAAGGCCACCATCACCCTGATACCCAAACCAGGCAAAGACAACACAAAAAAGGAAAACTATAGGCCAGCTTCACTGATGCACTTAGATGCCAAGATCCTCCACAAAATCCTAGCAAACAGAATTCAACGACACGTCAAAAAACTCATACATTACGATCAAGTCGGGTTCATCCCAGGCATGCAAGGCTTCTTCAACATCCGCAAATCAATCAATGTGATACACCATATCAACAAATTGAAAGACAAAAATCACATGATCATCTCAATAGATGCAGAAAAAGCCTTCGACAAAGTACAACATCCATTTATGATAAAAACTCTTCAGAAAATGGGCATAGAAGGAACCTATCTCAACATAATAAAAGCCATCTATGAGAAGCCTACAGCAAACATTATCCTTAACGGTGAAAAACTGAAAGCATTCCCTCTAAGATTAGGAACAAGACAGGGGTGCCCACTTTCACCAATACTATTCAACATAGTCCCGGAAGTCCTAGCAACAGCAATAAGAGAAGAGAAAGAAATCAAAGGAATCCAGATTGGAAAAGAAGATGTCAAACTCTCTCTATTTGCAGACGACATGATATTATACACAGAAAATCCCAAAGACACTATTACAAAACTACTAGAGTTAATCAGCGAATTCAGTAAAGTTGCAGGATACAAAATCAATATACAGAAATCACTGGCATTCCTATACACAAACAATGAAAAATCAGAAAACGAAATCAAAAAGGCAATCCCCTTCACCATCGCAACCAAAAGAATCAAATATCTAGGAATAAACCTACCCAAAGAAACAAAAGAACTGTACACAGAAAATTACAAGACACTCATGAGAGACATTAAAGAAGACATAAACAGATGGAGAGATATTCCATGTTCCTGGGTCGGAAGAATCAATATTGTGAAAATGACCATACTACCAAATATCATCTACAGATTCAATGCAATCCCTATCCAACTACCATTGACATTTTTCACAGAACTAGACCAACGAATAACACAGTTCATATGGAAACACAAAAGACCTCGAATAGTCAAAGCAATCCTGAGGAAGAAAAACGGAGCTGGAGGGATCCGCCTCCTCAACTTCAGACTATACTACAAAGCAACAGTCATCAAGACAGTACAGTACTGGCACAAAAACAGAACTATAGACCAATGAAACAAGATCGAGAACCCAGAGATAACCCCACACACCTATGGGTACCTTATTTTTGACAAAGGAGGCGAAACTATAAAAATGGGACGAAGACAGCCTCTTCAACAAGTGTTGCTGGGAAAATTGGACAGCTACATGCAAAAAAATGAAGTTGGAACATTCCCTGACACCGTACACAAAGATCAACTCAAAATGGATTAAAGACCTAAATGTAAGACCAGAAACCATCAAACTCTTAGAGGAGAATATAGGCAAAACCCTCAAGGACATAAATCAAAGCAAATCTTCTCTGACCCACCTACTAGAATAGTGGAACTGAAAAGAAAAGTGAACACGTGGGACCTCATGAAACTTAAAAGCTTTTGTACAGCAAAAGAAATTACAAAAAAGCTCAACAGACACCCCACAGAGTGGGAGAAAATCATAGCAAATGAAACAACAGACAAAGAATTCATCTCCAAAATCTACAAGCAACTCAGACAACTCAGCACAGGAAAAACGAACAACCCAATCAAAAATTGGGAAAAAGATCTAAAGAGACGCCTCTCCAAAGAGGACATACAGATGGCCCCAAAGCACATGAAACGATGCTCAACCCTGCTTATTATTAGAGAAATGCAAATTAAAACTACAATGAGATATCACCTCACACCTATCAGAATGGCCATCATCAATAAATCGACAGACAATCAATGCTGGAGAGGGTGCGGAGAAAAGGGAACCCTCTTGCATTGCTAGTGGGAATGTAAACTGATACAACCTCTATGGAAGACAGTATGGAGATTCCTGAAAAAACTAAAAATAGAGGCACCCTACGACCCAGAAATCCCACTACTAAGCCTATATCCTGATGAAATCAAAATTGAAAGAAGCACCTGTACCCCAATGTTCATTGCAGCTCTCTATACAATAGCCAGAACATGGAAGCAACCTAGATGTCCATCGACGAATGAATGGATACAGAAGCCCTGGTACATATATACAATGGAATACTACTCAGCTGTTAAAAGAAATGCAGAAGACTCAGTCCTAATAAGGTGGCTAGCTCTTGAACCTATCATAAAAAGTGAAGTAAGTCAAAAAGAGAAAGACAAGTACAGTATACTAACTCATATATATGGAATCTAGTAAGATGATCATGATAACACATGCAGTGAACTCATGGAACAAAGAACAGACATAAGGACATTGTGGAGAACGAACAGTGGGAGGGAGGCATGGAGGGAGTAACATGGAAACCTATACTGTCATGTGTGGAAAAGATACCTATTGTCATTGTGTTAAGGGAATAGGAGTGCCTACAATCACTTGGAGCAATGGTCCAGAGGGGTGGGGGTGGGGTACTGGGTGGTGGGTGGGAACAGGGGTATGCATATGAATGATCTGGGAACGTACATGTTGCTGAAAAACAAAACTCTGTAAAATCTTTAAAATAAAGAATTAAAAAAAAAAAAGCCTCATGTAGAGCTTTAGCTCTCAAGCAATGGCAAGGATGGATAAAATAGATGTTAAGCAGGTACACAGAGGGACATATATTTAAATCTTTTGAAACAGTGGGCATCCAATAAAGATTCAAATGATAAGTTTATGCACGTGCCAATGTTTCTTTTTAAGTAATAGCATCAAACCATGACTATTTTTAAATTACTAATTATCGATAAAGTCCATAGATACTTGTTACAGTTTAATGACAAGCTGTTCTACGAGTTCTTAAATGTTAATTACTTTAAAAAATGGAAGGTCACACACATTATTATGCTAATTATCTACTTCCTTTGCAAGAAATTTTGTTAAGGTTGTTAGAATTTGGGGTAACAGAACAATGTTAAGGAAATGCCAAAAGAATGAATGATCACAAAAAATACCCAAATATAGAGAAATAGTTATTCCAAATATATTGGTAAAATTTTTGTAAAAGAATGAGCCATTCGGGTTCTAAGTATTCAAGAGTAGCTCCTGAAGAGCTAGAAGAAAAACAAAGCATATTGAATTTTTAAAGTAATTTTATTTATTTATGTCTCTTCTGGATCTTTGTTGCTGTGCAGGCTTCTCATTGTGGTGGCTTCTGGTATTGAGGAATACAGGCTCTAGGGCTTGTGGGCTTCAGTAGTTGCAATTCCTGACTCTAGAGCACAGGCTCAATAGATGTGGCACATGGATTTATTTGCTCTGTGGCATGTGGAATCCTCCCGAATCAGAGATCAAACCCGTTCTGCATTGGAAGGCAGATTCTTTACCACTAAGCCACCAGGGAAGACCAAACCCTGGTTTTTATTTTTTGAAGTTAGTCTTTTATACTATTCACCCTAGTGTTTGCCCTAAGTCACTTACTGCCCCTTCCCACTTTGAATGAGATGTGAATCAAAGGAAATCTTTAGATTAGCCTGGATTACAATTAACTTCTAGAGAGTAGTTCCAGGGGAATGGTGGGAGTAGATGAGCAAAGAACAGAATAGAAAGAATATGGGCACCTGTCTTTGCACAGTTCAATATGGATTAAAGAGGAAGTTGAATATTTCTACAGACAATGATATCAATCTAAGGGTTGTATTTACTTTTTCTAAGAAAATGGAAAACAGGTGTTTGGAAAGCCATTATAAATCAATCAAATGGAAGAGAATGCCAGCACTTGAAAGGAAGAGAGAATTACCAATTTCTGAGCAAGAGATGTTAAATAATCAAGTCAAAACACAGGTGAGAAGCCCAGCTGAGGTAGGGAATGAATGCATGAGGCACAGAGGTAGGATAATGTGAGAATACATGTAGATAGCCAAGAAGGGAAGTGGCCAAGGACGTGTGCCCTGGAGTCAGACAGCCAATGGACATAAAGTCCATAGATATTGTTACAGTTTAATGACAAGCTGTTCTACGAGTTCTTAAATGTTAATTACTTTAAAAAATGGAAGGTCACACACATTATTATGCTAATTATCTACTTCCTTTGCAAGAAATTTTGTTAAGGTTGTTAGAATTTGGGGTAACAGAACAATGTTAAGGAAATGCCAAAAGAATGAATGATCACAAAAAATACCCAAATATAGAGAAATAGTTATTCCAAATATATTGGTAAATTTTTGTAAAAGAATGAGCCATTCGGGTTCTAAGTATTCAAGAGTAGCTCCTGAAGAGCTAGAAGAAAAACAAAGCATATTGAATTTTTAAAGTAATTTTATTTATTTATGTCTCTTCTGGATCTTTGTTGCTGTGCAGGCTTCTCATTGTGGTGGCTTCTGGTATTGAGGAATACAGGCTCTAGGGCTTGTGGGCTTCAGTAGTTGCAATTCCTGACTCTAGAGCACAGGCTCAATAGATGTGGCACATGGATTTATTTGCTCTGTGGCATGTGGAATCCTCCCGAATCAGAGATCAAACCCGTTCTGCATTGGAAGGCAGATTCTTTACCACTAAGCCACCAGGGAAGACCAAACCCTGGTTTTTATTTTTTGAAGTTAGTCTTTTATACTATTCACCCTAGTGTTTGCCCTAAGTCACTTACTGCCCCTTCCCACTTTGAATGAGATGTGAATCAAAGGAAATCTTTAGATTAGCCTGGATTACAATTAACTTCTAGAGAGTAGTTCCAGGGGAATGGTGGGAGTAGATGAGCAAAGAACAGAATAGAAAGAATATGGGCACCTGTCTTTGCACAGTTCAATATGGATTAAAGAGGAAGTTGAATATTTCTACAGACAATGATATCAATCTAAGGGTTGTATTTACTTTTTCTAAGAAAATGGAAAACAGGTGTTTGGAAAGCCATTATAAATCAATCAAATGGAAGAGAATGCCAGCACTTGAAAGGAAGAGAGAATTACCAATTTCTGAGCAAGAGATGTTAAATAATCAAGTCAAACCACAGGTGAGAAGCCCAGCTGAGGTAGGGAATGAATGCATGAGGCACAGAGGTAGGATAATGTGAGAATACATGTAGATAGCCAAGAAGGGAAGTGGCCAAGGACGTGTGCCCTGGAGTCAGACAGCCTGAGTCTGGAGTTGAGCTTTGCTGGTTTTTAACCACATCGTCCCACTTATTTGTGCCTTCATTTCCTTACATATATATAATATGGATGGAATTAGTATCTTTATCAAAGCACAACTGTGACCATTAAATGTATTTACACATATAGAGCACTCAGAATAGTGTCTCATACATGAGAAATGCTGAAGGGTAGCTCTAATTATTTGGAAAATCATCTGCTACACTGGAGGGTAATTGGAATGCTTAGAGAGAGAAAAATCTGCACTTACTGCTCAGCAGTGTTAGCCACACATGGCAAATTATCTTAACATGAAAACACTAAAAATACTATCGAGTAACCAAGAGTGCTTAATCTTCTAGTACTTTATGTTTACTCATTAAATCCTCACAGCAATCCTGTGTGGTAGGTACTGGAAGTATCCCCATTTGCAAATGAGGAAGTATATAGATGAAATAAAATGGGTCTCAGGTATCAAATGAACTTGGAAACATTTTCCAGACTGCACTGAAATCCAATAGACTCTACAGTTCCAATGTGTTCCAAATCTCCTTCCTATTGAAATGTAGAGGTCTCCGTGGACTTTGCCCCCATGGCTTCTGCCTGCCTTTTGTTTGTGGAAAAGCTTTAGCCAAAGAATAAGTTTAATCAGAGAAGTGAGAACATGCAGAAACAAACAAACAAAAAAAACAGTGAAATACAACCAAATAGTTAACAGTTTAGTCATTAAGTAGAGTCAAGGACCTTTATTTCATCCTCAAGGGCTATAGATGATATTCTGAGCCATATTCTATGAACTCTCTTACAAAGACTCAAACCCAACCTGGTGGAAGAAGTCAACTTGATGACCAGACTATAGGCATGACATAAGTCACCACGATTCCAAAAACTAGCCTCAAAGA
Source organism: Tragulus kanchil (assembly GCA_022376925.1). Taxonomy (NCBI): domain Eukaryota; kingdom Metazoa; phylum Chordata; class Mammalia; order Artiodactyla; family Tragulidae; genus Tragulus; species Tragulus kanchil. The sequence continues at coordinate 233,214,619 of JAIOJX010000004.1, read as the reverse complement.
AATGAAAATAAACCTACCCTGGAACTGAAGATTAAGTGTACCTAAAATAAGATAATGCTGGTCAGATCATCAATGACCAATTGCAGGATGACTATCAGAGCTGATGGTGCTATTTCTGCATATAGCCCCCTCTATCTATAAAAGCTCTTGCTCCCAGATTGTTGGGATCGGGGTTGGCCTTTGGACAGGTGTCTGTCCCCCACCTTCACCATGCATAACTACACCTCATTGTTGGCATCCAAAATAAAACAAACTTTCCTTTCCACCAATCTGGCCTTTTATTGGCTTTTGAATGGCTAGCAACCAGACTTGGGTTTGGTAACAATACATCAGAATGGTCTGTTAAAGCTGTGAGCAAATTAGGTCATTAACCACACACTATAGCAGTGATATATTTATTAGTAAGTTTGATATAGATTAATGATGAGATGAGGAAAAAAGATAGTATCAAAGGATAAGAAAGTATCAAAGGATACTAGCATCATAGCATAAGAAAGTGAGGCTAGGAGTAGGAGATTGACAGTGTGTGCAGAGGAGTCATGCAGTGTTAAAACACTCTCAGTGGTGAGCGTATGATGAGTTTCTATCACATTCTCAGTGGTGAGTGCATGATGAGTTTCTGTCTCCTCCTTACAGAACTCTGTGTCCAGGATGCAGTCTTCTCATGATATATGAATTATGCAGCAACAACGTTACCAAATGCACTTGCTCTCTCCTCAGGGAAGAGTAACAGGCCCATAGCACCTGCCCCATTAACCTTTCCTTTGTTTCTATTAACGTTTTTGCCTCCTGTTCACTTTTCCTTTCCTTATTGCTCATAAACATCCAATCTCCATACGCTTTGCTGAAATAGGCAAGTTTTCCCACAGCTACAATCCCAGTTGGTGTCTCACTTGCTTTTTTCCCTCCTTATGCATGATATGCAAGTAACCATCTGCTGCTTGAAATTGCATTGTTGCCAGAATAAACTGTTAGAGGTATGTTAGAAAGATTCAAATCTGTTACTACACTACCAAGGGAAAAACCTGTTTTAAAAATTTCTAAAGGTGACTTTATATCAAATGCTTGACTTATTTTCATTTGAGGAATTTTAAGAGGACTAGGATTGGGAAACAGTGATAATAAGACCTACAGGCATCCAGCCTAGAGATCTGTTACCTCATTGGAAAATGTGTTGTTATTATTGGTATAAGTCTCTGGAGTTACACAGTCGAAGGAACTCTTTCAGTTTGATCATCAATGACCAATTGCAGGATGACTATCAGAGCTGATGGTGCTATTTCTGCATATAGCCCCCTCTATCTATAAAAGCTCTTGCTCCCAGATTGTTGGGATCGGGGTTGGCCTTTGGACAGGTGTCTGTCCCCCACCTTCACCATGCATAACTACACCTCATTGTTGGCATCCAAAATAAAACAAACTTTCCTTTCCACCAATCTGGCCTTTTATTGGCTTTTGAATGGCTAGCAACCAGACTTGGGTTTGGTAACAATACATCAGAATGGTCTGTTAAAGCTGTGAGCAAATTAGGTCATTAACCACACACTATAGCAGTGATATATTTATTAGTAAGTTTGATATAGATTAATGATGAGATGAGGAAAAAAGATAGTATCAAAGGATAAGAAAGTATCAAAGGATACTAGCATCATAGCATAAGAAAGTGAGGCTAGGAGTAGGAGATTGACAGTGTGTGCAGAGGAGTCATGCAGTGTTAAAACACTCTCAGTGGTGAGCGTATGATGAGTTTCTATCACATTCTCAGTGGTGAGTGCATGATGAGTTTCTGTCTCCTCCTTACAGAACTCTGTGTCCAGGATGCAGTCTTCTCATGATATATGAATTATGCAGCAACAACGTTACCAAATGCACTTGCTCTCTCCTCAGGGAAGAGTAACAGGCCCATAGCACCTGCCCCATTAACCTTTCCTTTGTTTCTATTAACGTTTTTGCCTCCTGTTCACTTTTCCTTTCCTTATTGCTCATAAACATCCAATCTCCATACGCTTTGCTGAAATAGGCAAGTTTTCCCACAGCTACAATCCCAGTTGGTGTCTCACTTGCTTTTTTCCCTCCTTATGCATGATATGCAAGTAACCATCTGCTGCTTGAAATTGCATTGTTGCCAGAATAAACTGTTAGAGGTATGTTAGAAAGATTCAAATCTGTTACTACACTACCAAGGGAAAAACCTGTTTTAAAAATTTCTAAAGGTGACTTTATATCAAATGCTTGACTTATTTTCATTTGAGGAATTTTAAGAGGACTAGGATTGGGAAACAGTGATAATAAGACCTACAGGCATCCAGCCTAGAGATCTGTTACCTCATTGGAAAATGTGTTGTTATTATTGGTATAAGTCTCTGGAGTTACACAGTCGAAGGAACTCTTTCAGTTTAGTTTTGTTATCCTTCTGTTAAGTCTATTGCACTTTCCATCAAGCAACTTCTATTTATGTCTTTTGTTAATAACTAGAAACAACCAATAAACCTAAGAAGTGGTTTGCATTTATAATCTTTAAAAAATGGATGCACTTCAGACATTGCCTTCATCAAATACAAGAGGATGCCTTTCTTAGGCACTTGGAACATATTAGATCACAGCTCTGTCAGTGGAACTGCAGGACAGTCATTACTTGAGGCTAGAATATTAAAGTAATTGTTTTAGTTTATTATTGACAATACTATTTGAAATTTAGGACTCAAATTACTTGTTGCCAGAGATTTAATAGGTGATTTTTATTTTGAAAAACAGATCTGAGAGAAAATTCTCCTTTTTAAAAAATATTTATTTATTTACTTGTCTGGGTCTTTGTTGCAGCACACAGGATCTTCCATTTTTGTTGTGGCATGCAGGACCTTTAATTATGGCATGCACACTCTGAGTAGCATGTGAATCTAATCCCTGTCCAGGATGAACCCAAGGCCCTGCCTTGGGAGATAGGAGCCTTAGTCACTGAACCACCTGAGAAGTCCCAAAAGCTATCTTTTCAAGGAGAAAGGAAAAAAAGAGACCCTCTATCTTCTGTCTTATAAACATCTTGGTAAACTCAGTCTAAACAAAGCAAATAAGTCTCTTCCTAAAACAGTATCCCAGTGCCCAGAGTCAAATACCAAATCACTTTCTTTTTCTACACTAGCCACTGAAAGGTTTTAAGATAGGCATTTTCAAGAAAAGTAATAAAATATTAAAAGGGAAGCCAAAATCATCAAGGAATCTTCTTGAGTCTTTATGGTAAAGGCATTTGCAAGTAGAAGTGAAAAAAAAAAGTTACATCAAAAGAAAGCATTAAATGTCTGGAAGTAATTTAGCATTTGAGTATGCTGTCTTAGAGGCTAGGACAGTCATGAGGATAAAGGTGACTGAAAGGAACATGTGCATTGAGATTCTCTGCATGTTTGAATCTGTGTAATTTAGAGATTTAGAGTGTGGTACCCAGACTTAGAGGGTGACTCTCTGGGGCAATCCCAGAGCAGTACTACACTGATGAATGTACTCACTGGTCCAAAAGCCCTGGGTCTGTTTTGGGGTGTCTGTGCATCCCATCTCCTCTGACACAGAGGAAATTGAGGCACACAGGATTTGCTCAACTGTGCAATTTTGCTGAAAGTATACCAAAATTTATCCATCTATGTTCCCTTTGAGGAGTATAACACTTTATTCCTAGGGCAGAGGGAATAAAAATATCATTCTCAGGTTCTCCACTCATTAGCTTTTAAGAGATGTGGCACATAGTAACAGAGAATCCCATGGACAGAAGAACCTGGTGGGCTACAGTCCATAAGGTTGCAAAAAATAGGACATGACTGATGCAACTGAGCACGTATGCAGCACATAGTATGTGCTCACAACTTTTGTTGAATGAATGTTAAATAAACCATATGGTGTAAAGAGTTGTTATAAAGGAGTGATGGGGATGAGGACTTGGTTATAGTAAGTCAGAGGAAGAATTTAAAAAATAATAGGAGAGGAGGGGAGGAAACACTGCTGAGGAGTTTTGATGTTAAAAGGGATAAGGAAATGAAATAGAAGTTCTAGAGAAAAGTGGGTGATTTGAGTTTTTATTAAAATAAATCACTGGGCTTCCCTGGTGGTCCAGTGGGTAAGGACACCCTTTGCAGTGCAAGGAGTGCCAGTTCCATTCCTGGCCTGGGAAGATCCCATGTGCTGTGGAGTGGCTGGATCGATGTGTCCAATTACAGAGATGGAGCTCTGGAGCGTATGTGCCCAGAGCCGCTGCTTTGCGATGACAGAGGCCACTGTGATGGGAGACCCTCATGGGCCAAAGAACAAAGATGGATGAAAATAGATAAATGAAAGACCAATAGAAGTGGCCTGCCCTAATCCCTCCCTCCCCAACCTACCCCCCAAAAAATTTTTTAAAAATAAATAAATAAATAAATTACTGATTTTTCCATGCCCTGGAGAAAGAAATGGCAACCCATGGACAGAGGAGCCTGGTGGGCTACAGTTCATGGGGTTGCAAAGAGTCAGATACAACTGAGCAATTAACACTTTACCTACCTTATTTTTCAGGTGGATATACTATAACATGTTTGTATTTGATAAGAATGATTTATTAGAGGGATGTATTGGGTTGGACAAAACTTTGCTCAGGTTTTTAAATAAGATGTTACGGAAAAACCTGAATGAATATTTTGGTCAATCAAGTAACATTGATCATGGAAGAGAGAGAAGGAGAAGTTACTAGAACAATGGCCTTCAGTGGGTGAGATCCACTGCTTGCCATGAAGACAGAAACTGGCTTTAGGTAAAAGCACTGGCTTTTCCTTGATCTGTCTATAGGGAACTAGAGATATCCCAAAGATATTTTCTTCAAAGTCTTGTTGGCTTGCTCTCCTGTTGCCTGGAAAACCTGAATAGGATGAAAAAGAGTAGAAAATTTGGCCAAAGAATCCTTCACATAAGTCACATAAGTAAATCTTTCTGTCCAGTGAATTATTATATGTATGGTTACATAATATATCAACCATAAAAATGTTCCAATTTGCTCGAAATTATTTATGAAAAGTTGGGGAACTATGGAAGCAGAGGGATGCAGTTTAGCAGATGCGGGAGCATAAAATAACTCTCTTCTGATTTCTTCTGTGTTTCAGATGGAAAAGGAACTGATATCAGCACAGAATACATGGCAAGAAGCATTTGAGATTTAAGGAAAGAGAAAAGGGTAGGGAACAGCCTAGCAGTGTGGGAGATAGAATGGACCACAGAAATATACTAAAATTGCCAGCCCTAAAAAAATTATTGCTATTTTCCTTAAAGTGTACTTTCTTATCCCTTCTACTCCCTAGATTTTTTAGAAATTAAAACCAAGAGTACAAAAAAGTTTTACTCTCTAAGAAAAATACCATACTTACCCAGCAGTGTTTAAATTTGTATGTTCTTTCTAAAACAATTACGAATGCTCCATGCCCCCTGGAGAAAGAAAGTGGCCAAGCCCATGGGGAATCCCTCCCTCCCCAACCTACCCCCCAAAAAATTTTTTAAAAATAAATAAATAAATAAATTACTGATTTTTCCATGCCCTGGAGAAAGAAATGGCAACCCATGGACAGAGGAGCCTGGTGGGCTACAGTTCATGGGGTTGCAAAGAGTCAGATACAACTGAGCAATTAACACTTTACCTACCTTATTTTTCAGGTGGATATACTATAACATGTTTGTATTTGATAAGAATGATTTATTAGAGGGATGTATTGGGTTGGACAAAACTTTGCTCAGGTTTTTAAATAAGATGTTACGGAAAAACCTGAATGAATATTTTGGTCAATCAAGTAACATTGATCATGGAAGAGAGAGAAGGAGAAGTTACTAGAACAATGGCCTTCAGTGGGTGAGATCCACTGCTTGCCATGAAGACAGAAACTGGCTTTAGGTAAAAGCACTGGCTTTTCCTTGATCTGTCTATAGGGAACTAGAGATATCCCAAAGATATTTTCTTCAAAGTCTTGTTGGCTTGCTCTCCTGTTGCCTGGAAAACCTGAATAGGATGAAAAAGAGTAGAAAATTTGGCCAAAGAATCCTTCACATAAGTCACATAAGTAAATCTTTCTGTCCAGTGAATTATTATATGTATGGTTACATAATATATCAACCATAAAAATGTTCCAATTTGCTCGAAATTATTTATGAAAAGTTGGGGAACTATGGAAGCAGAGGGATGCAGTTTAGCAGATGCGGGAGCATAAAATAACTCTCTTCTGATTTCTTCTGTGTTTCAGATGGAAAAGGAACTGATATCAGCACAGAATACATGGCAAGAAGCATTTGAGATTTAAGGAAAGAGAAAAGGGTAGGGAACAGCCTAGCAGTGTGGGAGATAGAATGGACCACAGAAATATACTAAAATTGCCAGCCCTAAAAAAATTATTGCTATTTTCCTTAAAGTGTACTTTCTTATCCCTTCTACTCCCTAGATTTTTTAGAAATTAAAACCAAGAGTACAAAAAAGTTTTACTCTCTAAGAAAAATACCATACTTACCCAGCAGTGTTTAAATTTGTATGTTCTTTCTAAAACATGTTGTTATAGCCTTTGTTAATCATACGAATCTTTTACAACTAAATAGGTATACATAGTTATGTTACTGCTCCTACCAAAGACTGGCTTTAGCCCTGGCTTCAGATTACACAAATGACCTGAAATTGTGAAATACTTTGCACACTGCAATTTGGTCCAGCTGCATCACCTATTAAGTAATATGGTATTTAGCAGTGTGCTATCAACTTGAGATTTTGGACACTTAGAATATTATAACTTTTTATTTTAATAACTTTCATGAATATAAAAAGGATTTATGTTATATTTCAAAAAATTACAATAAGATAAACAAAATCAGAAAGCTGTACATGTTTGGGTGCCTTGGGCTTCTAGGAGTGAATGAACTGAATTTCCTGAGGATATTTTCTTCAAAGTCATATTGGCCTGCGCTTCCTGTTGCCTGAAAAATCTGAATAGGATGAAAAAAAAAGTGGAGAATATGGCCAAAGAATCCTTCACATAAGTAAATTTTTCTGTTCAGTGAATTATTGCATGTATGGTTAGATTATATCATATATCAACTATAAAAATGTTCCAATCTGCTCAAAATAATTTTATGGAAACTTAGGAAACTATAAAAAGGTAGATATGGTCAGAAATTTCAGAGATAAAGGAACTGACAGTTAAACCTCTGACTCCTGGCTTAATTTGCTAATCTTTCTTTAGACTGAAATTATCTCCCACTGTTTCTGATTATAGGAACTGTAATTCTTTTGGAGATTCTGTATGGTAAGAACCTTAATAGAGTATATAATTATTATTTTCACTAGTGTGTGGAACTGATATCAGCACAGAATACATGGCAAGAAGCATTTGAGATTTAAGGAAAGAGAAAAGGGTAGGGAACAGCCTAGCAGTGTGGGAGATAGAATGGACCACAGAAATATACTAAAATTGCCAGCCCTAAAAAAATTATTGCTATTTTCCTTAAAGTGTACTTTCTTATCCCTTCTACTCCCTAGATTTTTTAGAAATTAAAACCAAGAGTACAAAAAAGTTTTACTCTCTAAGAAAAATACCATACTTACCCAGCAGTGTTTAAATTTGTATGTTCTTTCTAAAACATGTTGTTATAGCCTTTGTTAATCATACGAATCTTTTACAACTAAATAGGTATACATAGTTATGTTACTGCTCCTACCAAAGACTGGCTTTAGCCCTGGCTTCAGATTACACAAATGACCTGAAATTGTGAAATACTTTGCACACTGCAATTTGGTCCAGCTGCATCACCTATTAAGTAATATGGTATTTAGCAGTGTGCTATCAACTTGAGATTTTGGACACTTAGAATATTATAACTTTTTATTTTAATAACTTTCATGAATATAAAAAGGATTTATGTTATATTTCAAAAAATTACAATAAGATAAACAAAATCAGAAAGCTGTACATGTTTGGGTGCCTTGGGCTTCTAGGAGTGAATGAACTGAATTTCCTGAGGATATTTTCTTCAAAGTCATATTGGCCTGCGCTTCCTGTTGCCTGAAAAATCTGAATAGGATGAAAAAAAAAGTGGAGAATATGGCCAAAGAATCCTTCACATAAGTAAATTTTTCTGTTCAGTGAATTATTGCATGTATGGTTAGATTATATCATATATCAACTATAAAAATGTTCCAATCTGCTCAAAATAATTTTATGGAAACTTAGGAAACTATAAAAAGGTAGATATGGTCAGAAATTTCAGAGATAAAGGAACTGACAGTTAAACCTCTGACTCCTGGCTTAATTTGCTAATCTTTCTTTAGACTGAAATTATCTCCCACTGTTTCTGATTATAGGAACTGTAATTCTTTTGGAGATTCTGTATGGTAAGAACCTTAATAGAGTATATAATTATTATTTTCACTAGTGTGTGGAATGCACACAGGGTTTATAATAAACATTCATATATTCAAGGTCATTACCATCACTAGTCATATATGACACACGCTTTCAGGAATGTTAATACCTCATTTGAGGAAATTGAGGCATTAAACTTGTTCAGATAGTGAGTGGTAAATGAAAAAGTGAGAGCTAAGTGTTGCGATCTTGATCCCAGAGAACAATAATTTATGGGAGTTATTTTATCTCTCCTCATCTTTTATCTTCTATCCATGCTTTTTTTCCACAGCATTGAGATATTTTAGAAAACATTCTCAGTCTTGGTACACATGATGAGATTGTCTTATAAATAGCTCTAAGAACTTTAGCTTCAGTACAGTTTGACATATGCCACTCAGACAAATGATAGGCTGATGTGTGCTGAGCATGAAATGAGTCTGAGTACATACCTGAGTGCAAAGTTTCAGGGAGAGACTGAACATTCCACATACTTTTGTGTCATTGTACCACAGTAGGTACTAAATTTCCTCAGTGGCAGAAATGACCATGGCCAGGCAAGGAATCATCCAATGATTACCCTCTTAGAGAGGCAGAAGAGAAAGACATTTCCTCTCTCCAGGGGAAAAGTGGGAATCAGAGGGCTACAGGGAAATTCAGCAAAGAAAACTCTAAAAGGTAAGTGCAAAGGAGGTTCCTATTGCATATTGCAAAGGAGAAGGTCATAAAGCTAAGAGGAATATCAGATGGCATAATATCCTGATTACACATGAAGAAGAATAAAGCAGACACACAGGCAGTGGGAAATATGTATATATCCACTTAAGTAGTTGACTAAGGAGGTGTACTAGGAGAGGAAATTCTCTAGGAATATTTTATTTGATCAGGTTGATACTTTGTTATGCTAAGAAAATATAAAGGGAAGCATTTATAATTTAGTTCAATCAAATGACTTGGACATGTGCAAGGGAGTGTGGCTTATAAGATACATCTATTCAGGTGCTTCAACTTGACATATAATTATTAATGACAACTTGATTATCTAATTCCAAAGGAAATATGCCTGGCCTCATTACAAGTTCAAAATACTTACTGCCCCATATATATGTTGATATTTGAGGATCATTCTCTCAGAGCTTTCACTTTATAAGAGAAGAATAAGGAGCAGACAACATGGATTATTACTTCTATTGTAGGCTGAACTGTTTCACTCCAAAATTTCCATATCTTGAAACTCTAATTCCCAAGAGCGAAAATATGACTGTACTTGGAGATAAGGTCTTTATGGAAGTAATTAAGTTAAAATGGGGTTCTTAGGATGGGCCCTAGTGCAATATGACTGCTTCTAAGTAGTGATGAGAGCACAGACACCACAGAAAAGAGAGCAGTGAGAAGGTGTTCATCCACACACCAAGGAGAGAGCCCTTGGAAGAAACTAAACTTGATGACTCTTTCATCTTAGAATTGTAGCTCCCAGATCTGTGAGAATACATTTCTGTTGTTTGAGTTACCACATTTTGCTATAGGAGCCCCAGACAAATGATAGGCTGATGTGTGCTGAGCATGAAATGAGTCTGAGTACATACCTGAGTGCAAAGTTTCAGGAGAGACTGAACATTCCACATACTTTTGTGTCATTGTACCACAGTAGGTACTAAATTTCCTCAGTGGCAGAAATGACCATGGCCAGGCAAGGAATCATCCAATGATTACCCTCTTAGAGAGGCAGAAGAGAAAGACATTTCCTCTCTCCAGGGGAAAAGTGGGAATCAGAGGGCTACAGGGAAATTCAGCAAAGAAAACTCTAAAAGGTAAGTGCAAAGGAGGTTCCTATTGCATATTGCAAAGGAGAAGGTCATAAAGCTAAGAGGAATATCAGATGGCATAATATCCTGATTACACATGAAGAAGAATAAAGCAGACACACAGGCAGTGGGAAATATGTATATATCCACTTAAGTAGTTGACTAAGGAGGTGTACTAGGAGAGGAAATTCTCTAGGAATATTTTATTTGATCAGGTTGATACTTTGTTATGCTAAGAAAATATAAAGGGAAGCATTTATAATTTAGTTCAATCAAATGACTTGGACATGTGCAAGGGAGTGTGGCTTATAAGATACATCTATTCAGGTGCTTCAACTTGACATATAATTATTAATGACAACTTGATTATCTAATTCCAAAGGAAATATGCCTGGCCTCATTACAAGTTCAAAATACTTACTGCCCCATATATATGTTGATATTTGAGGATCATTCTCTCAGAGCTTTCACTTTATAAGAGAAGAATAAGGAGCAGACAACATGGATTATTACTTCTATTGTAGGCTGAACTGTTTCACTCCAAAATTTCCATATCTTGAAACTCTAATTCCCAAGAGCGAAAATATGACTGTACTTGGAGATAAGGTCTTTATGGAAGTAATTAAGTTAAAATGGGGTTCTTAGGATGGGCCCTAGTGCAATATGACTGCTTCTAAGTAGTGATGAGAGCACAGACACCACAGAAAAGAGAGCAGTGAGAAGGTGTTCATCCACACACCAAGGAGAGAGCCCTTGGAAGAAACTAAACTTGATGACTCTTTCATCTTAGAATTGTAGCTCCCAGATCTGTGAGAATACATTTCTGTTGTTTGAGTTACCAATCTGTGCTATTTTGCTATAGGAGCCCCAGCAATCTAACATTATCTTCCAGGGTATATTTAATCCTACAATCTCACTACTGGGCATATACCCTGAGAAAGTCATAATTCAAAAAAATACATGTATCCCAATGTTCACTGTAGCACTATTTGCAATAGCCAGGACATGGAAGCAACCTAAATATCCACAGAGAGATGAATGGATAAAGAAGATGTAGTGCACACACACAATGACTATTACACAGGCATAAAAAGGAATGAATTTGAAAGTAGATACATACAGCCTATGACACAGAGTGAAGTCAGAAAGAGAAAAACAAAAATTGTATTTTAACGAATATATATGGAATCCAGAAAAAAAGTGGTCCAGATGAACCTATTTGCAGGACAGGAATAGAGATGCACATGTAGAAAATGGACTTGTGGCCACAGTGGGAAAGAAGAGGATGGGAACAATTGAGAGAGTAGCATCCACATATGTACACTACCATATGTAGCATAGGTAGCTAGTGGGAAACTGTTGTGTCACACAGGGAGCTCAGCCTGATGCTCTTTGACAACCTAGAAGGCTGGGAGGGGGGTGGAGGAGGGGTCTCAAGAAGGAGGAGACCTATGTACACTCATGGCTGATTCCTGTTGTGCAACAGGAACCAACACAACATTGTGAAGAAATTATCCTCCAATTAAAAATGAAGTTACTAAAGAAGGTGTACTAGAAGAGGAAATTCTCTGTAGGGTCATTTTATTAAAGGGTGCCATGTGATTGACACACATACATATGACTATATATTTAAAACCATCATCATCATGGTCAGAATAGCAAACGTGTTTACCACCCACAAAAGTACCTACATGCCTCTTGGTAATTTCATCCCTCTTTTCACCTTGGCCTCATTCTGTCACTATGACAGGCAATCATTGATCTGCCTTCTGACATTATAGATCACTTTGTAATTTCTGGAATTCTATGTAAAGGGATAATAGCACATGCATTCTTGTATGCATTAATGATCTTGACATTCATCCATATTTTGGCCATATCAATAGTTTATTTGTTTTTATGATGAGAGAATTCCATTGTATGTATCTAGCTTGTCACATGTACTTTATCTATTTACCTTTAGATAGATATTTTGTGTTTCTTTCCCTAGATTGAGACTATTATAAATAAAGCTATTTTTTAAATTATTTTTCCATATTCACTGTGTTTTGATTTATGCAATAAGTACTACAGCCTTACTGCCCAAATTTTAACTCCATAAATTGATTTTTGCATACTTTGGGAAAATTTGTTTTAAGTGCCTGTCATGTTCTTGTGTGTGTTGAGTTTTGTTTTGTTTTTGTCAGTACCAGAGGAATACCTGATTAGAAAATAGAAATGTGTTGTTTTGGTGCACTTAACAGTTTGCAAGATATGTGAACTGTGTAGAAGTGCTGTGTGGGTTCATTTGTAGGTCTAATAATCCATACCCATCAGAATGACATTCCAGGTTCAGAAGACTTCTGATGATGCGAGACTTATTTGACTCATTTGACTCTCATTTGACTTCAAATAGGTTAGCTGATTTCTGCTACTCTGCCTCTAATAACATTGCTTTTGCCAAGAATAAATCTTTCATGATAGGTGCTGTCACAGTACTTAAAAAAATAGAGAGCTGGAATTTCATCAAGCGTACAGAACAGGTGGCAAGGCTATTTTTGTACCTTCTTACTGTTAAGTGTGAAGCAAATGCACTTGGAGATTTGAGTTCATTATAATTCATGCCACCTGCAGCAAAGTTGATTCTCCAATATCTAACTATAGCTGAGGAAATTCTCTGTAGGGTCATTTTATTAAAGGGTGCCATGTGATTGACACACATACATATGACTATATATTTAAAACCATCATCATCATGGTCAGAATAGCAAACGTGTTTACCACCCACAAAAGTACCTACATGCCTCTTGGTAATTTCATCCCTCTTTTCACCTTGGCCTCATTCTGTCACTATGACAGGCAATCATTGATCTGCCTTCTGACATTATAGATCACTTTGTAATTTCTGGAATTCTATGTAAAGGGATAATAGCACATGCATTCTTGTATGCATTAATGATCTTGACATTCATCCATATTTTGGCCATATCAATAGTTTATTTGTTTTTATGATGAGAGAATTCCATTGTATGTATCTAGCTTGTCACATGTACTTTATCTATTTACCTTTAGATAGATATTTTGTGTTTCTTTCCCTAGATTGAGACTATTATAAATAAAGCTATTTTTTAAATTATTTTTCCATATTCACTGTGTTTTGATTTATGCAATAAGTACTACAGCCTTACTGCCCAAATTTTAACTCCATAAATTGATTTTTGCATACTTTGGGAAAATTTGTTTTAAGTGCCTGTCATGTTCTTGTGTGTGTTGAGTTTTGTTTTGTTTTGTCAGTACCAGAGGAATACCTGATTAGAAAATAGAAATGTGTTGTTTTGGTGCACTTAACAGTTTGCAAGATATGTGAACTGTGTAGAAGTGCTGTGTGGGTTCATTTGTAGGTCTAATAATCCATACCCATCAGAATGACATTCCAGGTTCAGAAGACTTCTGATGATGCGAGACTTATTTGACTCATTTGACTCTCATTTGACTTCAAATAGGTTAGCTGATTTCTGCTACTCTGCCTCTAATAACATTGCTTTTGCCAAGAATAAATCTTTCATGATAGGTGCTGTCACAGTACTTAAAAAAATAGAGAGCTGGAATTTCATCAAGCGTACAGAACAGGTGGCAAGGCTATTTTTGTACCTTCTTACTGTTAAGTGTGAAGCAAATGCACTTGGAGATTTGAGTTCATTATAATTCATGCCACCTGCAGCAAAGTTGATTCTCCAATATCTAACTATAGCTACCTAAAACAATCCAATGATTGTAAACAATCAGATTGATTTAGTTCAGTTCACAGCACACAGCTACCTCCTATAAGAAGATGGAGTAATAACAGTACTAAACAGATAAAGATTTTTTTGAAAATTAAATAAAAAAAAATATACATATATATATATGTGTATATATATATATACACACACACACATAAATGTGCTTAGAGCAATGTCTGTCATTTTGTAAGTGTAACATAGAATGATATTGGTATCTATCTACCTATCCATCTATCATTCTATCTTTCTACTTACCTTCCTATGTTTCTGAGGACGGAAAATTTTGTAACTACCAGGAAGTTGATCATGATGACGCCTTTAAGCTAAAAAGATAAAACTATTTAGGAAATCTAATAAGAAGCATGCTAAGACTTTGGGCAATATTATTGAATTGTGTTCTCAAAAAAAAAAGTGCTGAAGTCTTAACTTCCTACATCTGTGAATGTGACCTTATTTGTAGATGTTATCAAGATGAATTCATATGGGTTAGGAGAGGCCCTAATTTAGTGACTGGTGGCCTAATAAGAGAGAATAATGGACACAGAGGATAGAGAGACACAGGAAGAGAGTCATGTAAAGACAAAGGAAAAGATTGGCATTATGGTGACACAAAGAATGACTAGGTATTGCTGGCCAGCACCAGAAGGTAGAAGAGGCAAGGAAATATTCTTCTCTAGATCATTCAGAGGGAACAGGATGGACATGTGATTTCAGACTCTTAGATTCCAGCACCATGAGAGTAAATTTCTGTTGTTTTAAGCTGCCTAGTTTGTGGTACTTACCTTTCATTAACTCCAAACATATTTGTAAAAAAAAAACCTAAGTAAATAAATACAATCTCTAGTCTTATAAGCCTATAATGATCAATTGAACTAGTCCAAAAATACACAAAATGCCTATTTTCAACTGACTAAATTCTTATATATGCTTCATTTTCTAGGCCCTCTCCTCTCTTTGCTTAATCATATCTGGAATTATCTGGTGGCTCAGATGGCAAAGAATATCATTCTGTTAATTAAGCAAATGCACTTGAGATTTGAGTTCATTAAATTCATGCCACCTGCAGCAAAGTTGATTCTCCAATATCTAACTATAGCTACCTAAAACAATCCAATGATTGTAAACAATCAGATTGATCAGTTAGTTCCAGCACACAGCTACCTCCTATAAGAAGATGGAGTAATAACAGTACTAAACAGATAAAGATTTTTGAAAATTAAATAAAAAATATACATATATATATATGTGTATATATATATATACACACACACACATAAATGTGCTTAGAGCAATGTCTGTCATTTTGTAAGTGTAACATAGAATGATATTGGTATCTATCTACCTATCCATCTATCATTCTATCTTTCTACTTACCTTCCTATGTTTCTGAGGACGGAAAATTTTGTAACTACCAGGAAGTTGATCATGATGACGCCTTTAAGCTAAAAAGATAAAACTATTTAGGAAATCTAATAAGAAGCATGCTAAGACTTTGGGCAATATTATTGAATTGTGTTCTCAAAAAAAAAAGTGCTGAAGTCTTAACTTCCTACATCTGTGAATGTGACCTTATTTGTAGATGTTATCAAGATGAATTCATATGGGTTAGGAGAGGCCCTAATTTAGTGACTGGTGGCCTAATAAGAGAGAATAATGGACACAGAGGATAGAGAGACACAGGAAGAGAGTCATGTAAAGACAAAGGAAAAGATTGGCATTATGGTGACACAAAGAATGACTAGGTATTGCTGGCCAGCACCAGAAGGTAGAAGAGGCAAGGAAATATTCTTCTCTAGATCATTCAGAGGGAACAGGATGGACATGTGATTTCAGACTCTTAGATTCCAGCACCATGAGAGTAAATTTCTGTTGTTTTAAGCTGCCTAGTTTGTGGTACTTACCTTTCATTAACTCCAAACATATTTGTAAAAAAAAAACCTAAGTAAATAAATACAATCTCTAGTCTTATAAGCCTATAATGATCAATTGAACTAGTCCAAAAATACACAAAATGCCTATTTTCAACTGACTAAATTCTTATATATGCTTCATTTTCTAGGCCCTCTCCTCTCTTTGCTTAATCATATCTGGAATTATCTGGTGGCTCAGATGGCAAAGAATACACCTGCAATGTAGGATACCCAGGTTCAATCCCTGGGTCAGGAAGATACCCTGAAGAGATGTCAGTTATTAATCAAGTCCTGGCCATTTTAGGCCAATTAATACAGAGGTTATTGTATCACTAGAAGATCATGTTGCACTTGAATTTAAAATATATCACATAATTTTTTAGTCCTGAGGGTTTTTAACCATTGAAATAATCACTTTTAAAAATTGTTATCATGATATTTCTTCATTTGTGACAAAGAAAATAAACTAAATTTTAAAAATAGCACTTTTAATTTCTTAATCAAGCATTCTGTTTGCAGATCAATTTAAGTGGTTTATTCTACTTTCTTGGTCTTAAATAAATAAAAATCTCAAAGAAGTGACTGATTATGATTGGTGATTTTAGAATATGACATTCAAACAGGCCTTTTGTTCTTTTCTCTTGTAAACAGAAAAAAACTAAAACAGATTGAGCAGTTCACAAAACCTCAGAGTAACAGGATAACACCAAAAAAGCAAGATAAATACAAAGTTAATCACTGTAAGAAGAAATGTCTATCATCAATCTAATAAAAGAATCTCTCAATTGATTGATGTTAAGTGCCACAGTGAGTCGTTATTATTTAGAGACTGAAAGACTGACTATAAACATGGACAATAGCCAGAATATACAAAAATATAATTCTGACCCACAGTCTACAGCAAAAAAAAACCCAGGAAAACAAACCATTCTCTCCAGTATCCAGCCAACTTACTATATAAGCTGGATTTCTAAAAAGTCAGACCACTTTCTCTAGTAATAATCTAGGGAGCTAAACAACACCCCCTGTAATCAATTGGCCTAAAATGGCCAGGATTTTGTTAATAACTGATAACCTCCTTAATTTTTTTCTCCACTTCCAACTTAAGACCATCAGAAAGTCAAAAACGTACCCCTAACCAATCACATAGGATGCACAGTCTCTAGCAGTCTCAATCTGTAGCTTTCCCTGACAAAGACTGAGGAAATTATGTTTCAGTCAAGGCACACCGGAAACTTTCTCTTGTCTACAAAAACATCCTCACTCTTTCTGCCTTCAAGTCTCTGCCAGAACACCAGTGATGGTGGCTGCCTCTTGGTCTGAATAAATGAACTTTACCTGTTCTTATGCAAACTTTTTGTGTGACAAAGCCAAGTAGGAGATGAATTCCTAAAAACAAATAGCTATTTCTATGAGTTTACTTACAATAGCTGGAACTATGCAACCATAAGGACTCAATATATGTAACAGTTGAATAATCTATCTACAATCCTAAACTTAAATAGCCTTTATTCATTTATTTGTAGAGATAATGTAGATAGCACAGGGCATATTCAATGACAAAGAATAAAATAACTGAGGTGTGTGAACATGTTCAGTCCTGATTAAGGACACACCGATGATTATTCTCAGAAGACAAGAAATACCCGCAACATTTTATTCTACTGCATGCAAAGTATGGAAGTAATTGGTGAGTAATTGCAAGTGTATCACGTACACATTCAATCCACAGAAACAAGTCAAACAGGTAAACTACAGCTTTTCCTTACCTTGGTTCAGGAAATGACAGTGAATTTTCATCAGATACAGCATCTTAAATTGAGTTCTCTTGTATATAATTTATGTAATTCTTTCTTTGTTAGGCTTAAGGATAAAGTTTTAATTCCATATTGTACTTTTCTCATTGTAACTAAAGGAATTTACTAATGTATTCATATTTTCCATTTAATGATTAAGTCTTTTACCCAGTGGAGTTGATTTTTTCTGTATACACTCATAAGACCATAACCATTACCTAAGCCAAACACATGTCCACCACCTCTAAAAGCTTTCCCTGCTTTCATTATTTGTTACTCTTAATTTTGTTGCTAAAAAACACTTCATATAAGGTCTATCTTCTTATACCAGTACAGTTGATATTATATAGCTAAAGTATTACCAAATATCATCCAAAAAATAGTTCAGTTGTTTAAAATCTGGTTTATGTCTAAGGTAAATAGATCAAAATTGTATTATCTGGTTATTCATTAAATATAATATACTGAAGTCACGTACCCTACCCATCATGGATGCACAGTCTCAAGTCTCTGTAGCTTTCCTGACAAAGACTGAGGAAATTATGTTTCAGTCAAGGCACACGGAAACTTTCTCTTGTCTACAAAAACATCCTCACTCTTTCTGCCTTCAAGTCTCTGCCAGAACACCAGTGATGGTGGCTGCCTCTTGGTCTGAATAAATGAACTTTACCTGTTCTTATGCAAACTTTTTGTGTGACAAAGCCAAGTAGGAGATGAATTCCTAAAAACAAATAGCTATTTCTATGAGTTTACTTACAATAGCTGGAACTATGCAACCATAAGGACTCAATATATGTAACAGTTGAATAATCTATCTACAATCCTAAACTTAAATAGCCTTTATTCATTTATTTGTAGAGATAATGTAGATAGCACAGGGCATATTCAATGACAAAGAATAAAATAACTGAGGTGTGTGAACATGTTCAGTCCTGATTAAGGACACACCGATGATTATTCTCAGAAGACAAGAAATACCCGCAACATTTTATTCTACTGCATGCAAAGTATGGAAGTAATTGGTGAGTAATTGCAAGTGTATCACGTACACATTCAATCCACAGAAACAAGTCAAACAGGTAAACTACAGCTTTTCCTTACCTTGGTTCAGGAAATGACAGTGAATTTTCATCAGATACAGCATCTTAAATTGAGTTCTCTTGTATATAATTTATGTAATTCTTTCTTTGTTAGGCTTAAGGATAAAGTTTTAATTCCATATTGTACTTTTCTCATTGTAACTAAAGGAATTTACTAATGTATTCATATTTTCCATTTAATGATTAAGTCTTTTACCCAGTGGAGTTGATTTTTTCTGTATACACTCATAAGACCATAACCATTACCTAAGCCAAACACATGTCCACCACCTCTAAAAGCTTTCCCTGCTTTCATTATTTGTTACTCTTAATTTTGTTGCTAAAAAACACTTCATATAAGGTCTATCTTCTTATACCAGTACAGTTGATATTATATAGCTAAAGTATTACCAAATATCATCCAAAAAATAGTTCAGTTGTTTAAAATCTGGTTTATGTCTAAGGTAAATAGATCAAAATTGTATTATCTGGTTATTCATTAATATTAATAATATACTGAAGTCTTGTTTGATATGATAGAAAACACAACATAACCTGGGGTTCAAGATGGCTGAGTAGAAGGATGTGCACTCATTTCCTGCAAGAGAACCAAAATCACAACTAACTGTTGAACAACCATCACTGTGAGGACACTGGAACCCACCAAAAAGAAAGATACCTGATGTCCAGAGACAAAGAAGCAGCAGTGAAACAGTAGGAGGGGCACAATCACAATAAAAAACCAAATTTCACACTCACCAGATGGGTAAGCCACAAACTGGAGAATAGTAATACCAAAGAAGTTCTCCCACTGTTGTGAAGGTTCTGAACCCCATGTTAGGATTCCCAGCCTGAGGATCTGACAAAGGAACTGAAAATCCCCAGGGAATCTGACCTTGAAAGCCAGTGGGATTTAATTTTGAGACTTCCACAGGACTGGGGGAAACAGAGACTCCATTCTTGCAGGGCACAAACAAAATCTTGTGCATACCAAAAATCAAAAGGAAAGGAGTCTGACTCCACAGGAGACTGACCCAAAATGACCTGCTAGTGTTGGAGACTCTCCTGTGGAGAAATGTGTTGGCAGGGGCTCACCACAGGAATGGGGGCACCAGTCTAGGAAGATCCCCTTTGGTGTAAACTCTTTGGAGGTCACTATTAACCTGACCACAAAGCCCAACCTGAGGGCTGGGAAGGATCGGAACCTCACCCATTAGCAGATAACTGGATTAAGTCTTACTGAGCAAGGCCCTGCCCAACAGAGCAAGATCCAGTTTTTCATACCACCAGTCCCTCCCTAGGGAAGGATCCGGAACCTCACACCTTAATTTTCTCTTACTTTTCTCATTGTAACTAAAGGAATTTACTAATGTATTCATATTTTCCATTTAATGATTAAGTCTTTTACCCAGTGGAGTTGATTTTCTATACTATAGCCCCCAAACACATGTCCACCACCTCTAAAAGCTTTCCCTGCTTTCATTATTTGTTACTCTTAATTTTGTTGCTAAAAAACACTTCATATAAGGTCTATCTTCTTATACCAGTACAGTTGATATTATATAGCTAAAGTATTACCAAATATCATCCAAAAAATAGTTCAGTTGTTTAAAATCTGGTTTATGTCTAAGGTAAATAGATCAAAATTGTATTATCTGGTTATTCATTAATATTAATAATATACTGAAGTCTTGTTTGATATGATAGAAAACACAACATAACCTGGGGTTCAAGATGGCTGAGTAGAAGGATGTGCACTCATTTCCTGCAAGAGAACCAAAATCACAACTAACTGTTGAACAACCATCACTGTGAGGACACTGGAACCCACCAAAAAGAAAGATACCTGATGTCCAGAGACAAAGAAGCAGCAGTGAAACAGTAGGAGGGCACAATCACAATAAAAAACCAAATTTCACACTCACCAGATGGGTAAGCCACAAACTGGAGAATAGTAATACCAAAGAAGTTCTCCCACTGTTGTGAAGGTTCTGAACCCCATGTTAGGATTCCCAGCCTGAGGATCTGACAAAGGAATTGAAAATCCCCAGGGAATCTGACCTTGAAAGCCAGTGGGATTTAATTTTGAGACTTCCACAGGACTGGGGGAAACAGAGACTCCATTCTTGCAGGGCACAAACAAAATCTTGTGCATACCAAAAATCAAAAGGAAAGGAGTCTGACTCCACAGGAGACTGACCCAAAATGACCTGCTAGTGTTGGAGACTCTCCTGTGGAGAAATGTGTTGGCAGGGGCTCACCACAGGAATGGGGGCACCAGTCTAGGAAGATCCCCTTTGGTGTAAACTCTTTTGGAGGTCACTATTAACCTGACCACAAAGCCCATAGGCCTGAGGGCTGGGAAGGATCGGAACCTCACCCATTAGCAGATAACTGGATTAAGTCTTACTGAGCAAGGCCCTGCCCAACAGAGCAAGACCCAGTTTTTCATACCACCAGTCCCTCCCATCAGGAAGCTTACACAAGCCTCTTAGCCTCCTCCATCAGAGGGCAGACAGAAGCAAGGAGAACCTCAACCCCACAGCAATGAAAACAAAACCACATGAAAGAAAGTTAATCAGCAGGAAAAAGCAGAAAGTTAAGTCCTAGATGAAGGGACAAGACAAAATCCCAGAAAAACAGATAAATGAAGTTGGAGATAAGGCAACATTCCAAAAATGAATTCAGAATAACGATAGTGAAGATGTTTCAGGATCTCAGAAAAAGAATGGAGGCAAAGATTGAGAATATGCAAGAAATGTTTACCAAAGACCTAGAAGAACTAAAGAACAAACAAACAGAGATGAATAATACACTAGGAGGGATACGCAGCAGAATACCTGAGGCAGAAGAATGGATAAATAACCTGGAATACAGAATGGTGGAAATCACTGCCACAGAACAGAATAGAGAAGAAATAATGAAAAGAAATGAAGATAGCCTAAGAGACCAATGGGACAACATTAGATGAATCAACATTTGTATTATAGAGGTCCCAAAAGGAGAAGAGAGAAAGAACCTGTAAAAATATTTGAAGAAATGATAGCTGAAAACTTCCCTAAAATGGAAAAGGAAATAGTCAACCAAGGCTAAGAAACACACAGAATCCCAGGAAGGATAAACCCAAGGAAGAACACATTGAGATACATAGTAATCAAGCTGACAAAAATTAAAGACAGAGATAAAGAATTAAAGTATTACTCACTTAATACCCTGTATTATGTTTGATCAACAGAAAAATATTATAATCGTATATCACCAAAACTACCATTCAATAAGAAAACATGTAATCACTGTTTAGAACCCAGATGCATATCAGAATTATCTTGGAATTATTTGAAAAATACAAATGCCTAGGTATTGCTTTTTTTTTTTTTTTCAATAGATCTTTAAATACGTTTCTACAGAGCAGCCATGTTTAAAAAACAACTGGACTCTATGAGGGTCTTTTACTTTTATCTAGTTTGTTCCATCTTTTCTATTTTATATTCAGTGCTCTCATTTCATTTAGTTTATGTTTTCCAGTTTCTCCATATCATCTTTTTTTTCTGATGCTCTTTCTCAAGCCTTTTATCAAGCATAGTAGAAAAGCTTTTGTGTGTATATATACATATATATATATATATATACATATATATATACAAAGAATATATATAGAATATATATTTTAGAAAACTGATGCATTTTTGCTTACTTAAAGATTTGACATTTTGATTCCAGTTGTTTGACTTAGTATGAGTAGAATGCTAGATTTCTAATTTAAAAAATTGATATGCAACAAGCATTAAAGGTTTACTGTATAGCACAGGGAACTATAGTTAGTATCTTGTAATAACCTATAATGGGAAATAATTTCAAAAATAATATATGTATATACATATAACTGAATCACACACAAAAAAAGAATTCTACTTTTTGAAATGTAATAATGTTCATCTTTTTGCCAGTTTTTCTAAATGTCCTTTGGACATCTAATAACAGTGAAATTTACATATATTTGTGTAGGACATAAGATTAATATAAATATAAATCTATTATATTTAAATTATTAATAACATCATTCAAGATGCTCGTATTCTCATATTTTCTGTACTAAATAAAATAGTCTCAGAGAAATGTTGGTATGTCTCACTATAATTAGTTATATTTCTTCTGATGTTTACTTTATGTATCTTTGTTTCTTTGTTGTTAAGCATCTAATGTTTTATGATGTCTCTCTTCTTTGTGAATTATACCTTTTACCATCAAAAATATTCATCTTTGAAAAAAACCCAAAATATCCTGGGTCTAGGTTCTAGCTTTGCCCTGGTTTTAACTGGCTGACACTAAAATAAAAGAATAGTGTTTTTAGACCTGTTTCACTATTATAAAATGAATTGGACTAGATGATGCTTAAGATTTCTTTGTGCTCTTTCACTAGCATTTTCAAAATGACTTGAAAATTCACTTAAAATCATACTCTGTTCTTGATATAAATATCATTGTAACTGAAAAGGGCATTATTGAGCAAGTGCATCCTAGAGTCAATGCTGGATCACTCCGAATTTGATGACTGGGCTTGTAAACTTTATACACCCTGTTCTGTTCTCTATCTGCCTGGCATTTCATAGTGTCTCTCTAAAGCTGCCTTTGTCACTTTAAATTTATCAGTCTAGAGCTGCACTAACTGGTGTGGGAACCAGTACCCATTTGTAGCTATTCACCACTTGAAATGCAGCTAGTGCTACTGAAAACTGACAAGTTTATTGAATTGATATAAATTTAAATACTTTAATTACTGGAAAACTATTGGAACAATTTATGTATATAAATATACTTTCTAGAGTATAAATTTTATGATATTTAAATATCATACATGTATTTTTAATGAAAGCTTAATATCTGATTTAAGATTATAGGGAAAGAGAAATGCCAGATTCAAGTACTTTTTTAGTATAAAAAAGTAAAAATCTCATTTGCTGTTGTTGAGTACCTAGGTTATACACAACTTTTGTGACTCCATGAACTGTAGCACACCAGGTTTCCAGCCTTCACTGTCTCCCTGAGTTTGCTCAAACTCATATCTATTAAGTTAGTGATTCCATTCAACCATCTCATCTGCTATTGCCCTCTTCCCCTCCTGGCCTCAGTCTTTCCCATCGTCAGGGTCTTTTCCGATGAGTTGGCTCTTGCAATCAGGGTGCCAAAGTATTGCATCAGTCCTTCCAATGGATATTCATGGTTGGTTTCCTTTAATATTGACTGGTTTGATCTCCTTTCTGTCCAAGTGACTCTCAAGAGACTTCTCCAGCATCACAATTCAAAAACATCAATTCTTTAGTGCTCTGTCTTCTTTATAGTCCAATTCTTATATCTGTACATGACTACTGGAAAAACCACAGCTTTGACTCTATGACTTGGTCAGCAAAGTGATGTCTCTGGTTTTTAATACCCTGTGTAGGTTTTTCATAACTTTTCTTCCAAGGAGCAAGGATCTTTTAGTTTTATGGCTGCAGTTACCATTCAGAGTGATTTCAGAGCTCAAGAAAATGAAATCTGTCACTTCTTCCATTTTTTTCCCCATCTATTTTCCTTGAAGTGATGGAACCAAAAAATAATTCATTAATGATTTTATATTGATTACATTTGGAACATATTGAGTTAGATATAAAAATTGAGTTCTACTTCTTCCTTTTACTTCTTAATGTAGCTACTGAAATATGTAATTGCTTTTAGGTGGTTTGAATTCTATCTGTATGAGACAGTACTGATTTAACATAGTCAAAGCTCTTCCTCAACTCTCTCTGGATAACTGATTTGCCTTTTCTAGGCATAGACTACTATCACTTTGCAAATTCTATTTCATTCCCAGGAAAATTCCAACTCCTAGCATTTCCCTCAATCTCTCTCTTTTTGCCTCCAATAAAACAAATTCATAGTCCACGCCTACACTTACAAACTCCCTTATGCTATTCCTTTTATATGAGTTAAGTCTCTGATTATAAATTCTGTAAACGAGCTTAAGCAATCACAACTAGAAGAGGGATGGATACGAGAAAGACACTGAAGTATTTCATAGAATAAAAACTATCGTATCAAATATATGATGATAAATAGATACAAACATATAAAGAGCAATTAATGACAGAGCTTTTAAGGTTTGAGTCAATCAAAATAATACTTGTCTTTTTAAATTTCAGCTTTTTGTTGCTTAAGGAAAATAATAAGGACACTGTAGGAGATTAGATATGAATCAGGTAATCATGTGTTATTTATTATTCATTAACTATTATCTGATAATATCAGAAGGGCTCTGATGGTAACTCCTGTTTATTTAGAGATTCTTTATAGAAATATGTGAGTCATTTAAACTCAGTTCAAAGTTTAGGTGAAAAAGGCCTTTAATAACTGCTCTTCATTATAATGCTAATGGCTTAGAATTGCTAACTCCTTTTTATCATACAAACCTCTGAGAACAACTTTAATGAGTGGCTTTAAAATTTAGCAAATGGGGCTTCCCTGGTAGTTCAGTGGTAAAGAGTTCACCTGCCAATGCAGGAGACACGGATTCGATCCCTGATCCGGGAAGATCCCACATGTTGCAGAGCAACTAAACCCCTGAGACACAACTATTGAGCTTGTGCTCTATAGCCTTGGAGCCATAACTGCTGAAGCCTGTGTGTCCTAGAGCCCAAGCTCCACAACAAGCAAAGTCACTGCACCAAGAAGCCTGCTTACCTCAACTAGAGAGTAACCCCCACTCCCTGCAACTAAAGAAGAGCCTACAGCAGCAGTGAAAACCCAGAACAGACAAAAATAAATAAATAATTTTTAAAAATTATATAAAAAATTTTAGCAACAGATTACATACTCACAGTTGCCAGGAAATAAACAATTTAGGAGTTATAGGCTAAGATTATTTTCTGTTTAGGCAACTAATTCAATAAATATTTGCTGAATGTCACCTGTGTGAGGCAAAACTCTAAGAAAATATACATAAATAAAGCACAATATTTGATCTTGAGGGCTAAGAGTTTAATGACTAGGATGGCATATTGGATACTTGGGGGGGAATTATAAAGACAAAAAGATATACATATTCTCTGATTATAAATTCTGTAAACGAGCTTAAGCAATCACAACTAGAAGAGGGATGGATACGAGAAAGACACTGAAGTATTTCATAGAATAAAAACTATCGTATCAAATATATGATGATAAATAGATACAAACATATAAAGAGCAATTAATGACAGAGCTTTTAAGGTTTGAGTCAATCAAAATAATACTTGTCTTTTTAAATTTCAGCTTTTGTTGCTTAAGGAAAATAATAAGGACACTGTAGGAGATTAGATATGAATCAGGTAATCATGTGTTATTTATTATTCATTAACTATTATCTGATAATATCAGAAGGGCTCTGATGGTAACTCCTGTTTATTTAGAGATTCTTTATAGAAATATGTGAGTCATTTAAACTCAGTTCAAAGTTTAGGTGAAAAAGGCCTTTAATAACTGCTCTTCATTATAATGCTAATGGCTTAGAATTGCTAACTCCTTTTTATCATACAAACCTCTGAGAACAACTTTAATGAGTGGCTTTAAAATTTAGCAAATGGGGCTTCCCTGGTAGTTCAGTGGTAAAGAGTTCACCTGCCAATGCAGGAGACACGGATTCGATCCCTGATCCGGGAAGATCCCACATGTTGCAGAGCAACTAAACCCCTGAGACACAACTATTGAGCTTGTGCTCTATAGCCTTGGAGCCATAACTGCTGAAGCCTGTGTGTCCTAGAGCCCAAGCTCCACAACAAGCAAAGTCACTGCACCAAGAAGCCTGCTTACCTCAACTAGAGAGTAACCCCCACTCCCTGCAACTAAAGAAGAGCCTACAGCAGCAGTGAAAACCCAGAACAGACAAAAATAAATAAATAATTTTTAAAAATTATATAAAAAATTTTAGCAACAGATTACATACTCACAGTTGCCAGGAAATAAACAATTTAGGAGTTATAGGCTAAGATTATTTTCTGTTTAGGCAACTAATTCAATAAATATTTGCTGAATGTCACCTGTGTGAGGCAAAACTCTAAGAAAATATACATAAATAAAGCACAATATTTGATCTTGAGGGCTAAGAGTTTAATGACTAGGATGGCATATTGGATACTTGGGGGGGAATTATAAAGACAAAAAGATATACATATTCTCATGTGTTGTTTTTTCTTTCCACAAACTTAATCTCCTTTCTCGATATCTAATAGTATCAAGTCCCTCAAAAATTCAAACACCCCAAGCACTAGCTAACTACAAATCGTTACCCTAGTGAGTAATAATCCTTTATCATGGGTCCACTACTGGGGGAGTACACTGGATGCTCCCAGAAAACCAGAATGAGAGATTGGGCTTTGAGGTACAGGATAGAAATGTCTAATCTGTGAACTCACCTCCATGAAAAAGAGAGACAGTAGAGGAATCAAGACATCATTCCAGATTGTTACAGAGTCCTTGTTTGAGTTTCCTGAATCTTACAGCAAATTCCCATTGGTTATCTATTTTGCATATGGTAATATAAGTTTCCATGTTACTCTTTCCATACATCTCACCCTTGGAAGGCTGGGATGGGGAAGGAGATGAGAGGAAAGTGCGAGAGGGAGGGGGCATAGGTATACCTATGGTGATCCATGCTGATGTTTGGCAGAAAACAACAAAACTCTGTAAAGCAATTATCATTTAATTAAAAAAAATAAAGTAAAAAAAAAAAAATCATTCCAACCTTATGCTTCCCAAAATGGCAGCCTCGCAAAGAATAGAGTTAGCTACATCTACCCCACAACGATCACATAGATTCTAGAGAGAGAAGACTAAGTAATGTGGAGAAGTAGACGCAGGACGCAGGTGTGCCTACATGTTCAGTTGTGTCTGATTCTTTGCGACCCCATGGACTGTAGCCCGCCAGACTCCTCTGTCTATGAGATTTCTCAGGCAAGAATACTGGAGTAGATTGCCATTTCCTTTTCCAGGGGATCTTCCCTACTCGAGCATTGAACTTGTGTCTGCTGCATTGGCAGGTGAATTCTTTATCGTTTGAGACACCAGGAAGCCCCTATGAGCAGGCTAGGTAGAAGAAAGAAAGGGAGAATGTAAGCACTTTCCTTCCCTGCCACATACACAAAGATTGAAGTGAACTTCCTGCCTGGCCAAGAACTGGTAGGATAGAACCTGATATTTCTGATTTCTTTATTTAACTACTTTTTAAAAAAACATATATATATTTTCTATTGGAGTATAACCAACTAACAATGTTGTGACAGCTTCAGGTAGACAGAAAAAAAGACTCAGCCAGATGTATACATTTATACATTCTCTCCAAACTCCCCTCCCACCCAGGCTGTCACGTAACATTGAACAGAGTTCCCTGAGCCTGATATTTTCTTTAGAAAGATGAAGTCATATGATAGTGCTAATAGCTAAGCCTGAAAAGAAAATTCATATTGTCACAGGTTGATAACCAAAGCTGATGGCCAGTCAGTAAGAATTAATAGTTGGGGACGTAAGTAAATAGCTCAATAAACAGTGTCACTGCCATGCCCAGAAAATTAACTTTCCACTCTCTCAGCTGCCCTGGTTCAAGTTCCTCTTATCTGGAATTCTTGGACTTTTCTCAATTCAGCAACTGAAATGTTAATGCTTGGCCCATCAGGAGCCCCAACACTCTACCTCAATATGAAAGCAACCATCCTTTGATTGTTCGGTGAATGTCCATTCATGGTGTTAATATTGGGACATTTGCCCTGTGTATAACCCATCAAACTTGCCAAAAATTGGGTTATAAAAATATTTTATACAATTTGAAAAAAACTAATGTCTACTGTTTTATTATTTAAATATGTGAAATAGTAAAGGTTACCTCCTGCATTCTGAACACTGCTCAAAATTCTTTTCATTTTCACCCTTTGTGTTTTAAATACATTGAGGTTTATGAGAGCTATATTTTAAAATAAAAATAACAATCTAAATACTATCCAAGAAAGTCAACAATTAGTTAATTAATAGCATCAGCTGATTCAGTGAATTCAACAAAATTTTGTTACTGGACCCCATGAGCAGGCTAGGCCCGCCAGACTCCTCTGTCTATGAAGAAAGAAAGGGATCTTCCCTACTCGAGCATTGAACTTGTGTCTGCTGCATTGGCAGGTGAATTCTTTATCGTTTGAGACACCAGGAAGCCCCTATGAGCAGGCTAGGTAGAAGAAAGAAAGGAGAATGTAAGCACTTTCCTTCCCTGCCACATACACAAAGATTGAAGTGAACTTCCTGCCTGGCCAAGAACTGGTAGGGTAGAACCTGATAGTTCTGATTTCTTTATTTAACTACTTTTTAAAAAACATATATATATTTTCTATTGGAGTATAACCAACTAACAATGTTGTGACAGCTTCAGGTAGACAGAAAAAAAGACTCAGCCAGATGTATACATTTATACATTCTCTCCAAACTCCCCTCCCACCCAGGCTGTCACGTAACATTGAACAGAGTTCCCTGAGCCTGATATTTTCTTTAGAAAGATGAAGTCATATGATAGTGCTAATAGCTAAGCCTGAAAAGAAAATTCATATTGTCACAGGTTGATAACCAAAGCTGATGGCCAGTCAGTAAGAATTAATAGTTGGGGACGTAAGTAAATAGCTCAATAAACAGTGTCACTGCCATGCCCAGAAAATTAACTTTCCACTCTCTCAGCTGCCCTGGTTCAAGTTCCTCTTATCTGGAATTCTTGGACTTTTCTCAATTCAGCAACTGAAATGTTAATGTTTGGCCCATCAGGAGCCCCAACACTCTACCTCAATATGAAAGCAACCATCCTTTGATTGTTCGGTGAATGTCCATTCATGGTGTTAATATTGGGACATTTGCCCTGTGTATAACCCATCAAACTTGCCAAAAATTGGGTTATAAAAATATTTTATACAATTTGAAAAAAACTAATGTCTACTGTTTTATTATTTAAATATGTGAAATAGTAAAGGTTACCTCCTGCATTCTGAACACTGCTCAAAATTCTTTTCATTTTCACCCTTTGTGTTTTAAATACATTGAGGTTTATGAGAGCTATATTTTAAAATAAAAATAACAATCTAAATACTATCCAAGAAAGTCAACAATTAGTGAATTAATAGCATCAGCTGATTCAGTGAATTACTGATACATGGGGATAATGTTTGTTTGCTTGTTTCATTTTGTTTTCTGAGATACTGAGCTTCCCTAGTGGCTCAGCAGTAAATAATCTGCCTACAATGCAGGAGACACAGGAGACGTGGGTTCCACCACCTAGAGTAGGAAAAGACACCTCGCTGCAGTATTCTTGCCGGGAAAATCCCATGGACAGAGGAGCCTGGTGCACTGCAATCCATGGGGTTGCAGAGAGTTAGACACCACTGAGCTCCCATGCACATTTCTAAAGTACCCTACTGTGGGTTGTGGGAGAATATTTGTAATCTCTTAACAATGTATCCCTCTACCCTCTTTCATTATTACTCTTTTTATTATATTTAACCATGAGGTCCTTTCCCTATTAAAACTAATTTTTGAAAGTAGAAAGTGTGGAGTTCCAATGTGGTGTGCATACAGAGAATATTCAATATTTAGCTTTCAGAACCAAAATCGATTCTTAAAGCTTAAAGCAGAGACAATAATCTTGAAAGTTAACTTCTCATTTGTAAAAGCTGGGTATTTTGGAACTGAGACGACTGTCTTGATGGAGGCAGAGCAAGAATATTGTGCCAAACACAACATATTACAAGAGCAATAACAAAAACGCCAACTCTCCCAACCTAAGAGCTACCAAAGCTGGGCAAGGAGAGAAAGAAGAGATGAGACCAAGGGGAGGGATTTGTGGTGAGACAGATCATACCTGAAAATCCTGGTAATCAACACTGAGAACTGTCATGTCTCTACTTGAGACGTGCCAATGAGTCCTGTGTCAACTGAGCCTGCCTCAGGAGCCCATCCCATCACACTGCCAGTGAGCTCTTAACCATCTCAGATGAAAGCATAAGAATTCTTGTACTCTTAAGTGTTGTGTATCATCTGCTAATCAACAGGAGTAACATCCAGCTACCTTGCGGGAATCACCAATGTCATCCATCTCTCTGCTGATGTGCCAGAATATTATTCAGTCTTCTCACTCCCATTCACATACCTCCTGCCAAACAGAGAGCCTGGATACCTAGAAGACCAGTGATAGTACAAAAGAGGACTCAGGTTTATGAGAGTTTTTTAAAAAAACAATCTAAATACTATCCAAGAAAGTCAACAATTAGTGAATTAATAGCATCAGCTGATTCAGTGAATTACTGATACATGGGGATAATGTTTGTTTGCTTGTTTCATTTTGTTTTCTGAGATACTGAGCTTCCCTAGTGGCTCAGCAGTAAATAATCTGCCTACAATGCAGGAGACACAGGAGACGTGGGTTCCACCACCTAGAGTAGGAAAAGACACCTCGCTGCAGTATTCTTGCCGGGAAAATCCCATGGACAGAGGAGCCTGGTGCACTGCAATCCATGGGGTTGCAGAGAGTTAGACACCACTGAGCTCCCATGCACATTTCTAAAGTACCCTACTGTGGGTTGTGGGAGAATATTTTTAATCTCTTAACAATGTATCCCTCTAACCTCTTTCATTATTACTATTTTTATTATATTTAACCATGAGGTCCTTTCCCTATTAAAACTAATTTTTGAAAGTAGAAAGTGTGGAGTTCCAATGTGGTGTGCATACAGAGAATATTCAATATTTAGCTTTCAGAACCAAAATCGATTCTTAAAGCTTAAAGCAGAGACAATAATCTTGAAAGTTAACTTCTCATTTGTAAAAGCTGGGTATTTTGGAACTGAGACGACTGTCTTGATGGAGGCAGAGCAAGAATATTGTGCCAAACACAACATATTACAAGAGCAATAACAAAAACGCCAACTCTCCCAACCTAAGAGCTACCAAAGCTGGGCAAGGAGAGAAAAGAAGAGATGAGACCAAGGGGAGGGATTTGTGGTGAGACAGATCATACCTGAAAATCCTGGTAATCAACACTGAGAACTGTCATGTCTCTACTTGAGACGTGCCAATGAGTCCTGTGTCAACTGAGCCTGCCTCAGGAGCCCATCCCATCACACTGCCAGTGAGCTCTTAACCATCTCAGATGAAAGCATAAGAATTCTTGTACTCTTAAGTGTTGTGTATCATCTGCTAATCAACAGGAGTAACATCCAGCTACCTTGCGGGAATCACCAATATCATCCATCTCTCTGCTGATGTGCCAGAATATTATTCAGTCTTCTCACTCCCATTCACATACCTCCTGCCAAACAGAGAGCCTGGATACCTAGAAGACCAGTGATAGTACAAAAGAGGACTCAATGATGTGGAAAAGGAAATCTTTAGCACCCTTCCTTCATTGGAGGGGGAGACAGAATGGAATTAGTTCACAATTCTAACCATTCTTTATTTGAATACAGATCAATTACATATAATTTTCTGCTTAAATACTTAAGATGTAAAAATAACAGAACTTTCAGTCAAAACATCTTTCAGTGCCCAAGTCTACCTTATAAATGAAAGGGTTCTCAATAAATAAAAAAAATAAAGTATCTAGATCCTGGCTTAGAATCTTACATCTCCTCAATATACCTTGGTAATTTTTTGGTGTTTAAAGTTTTTACTTCAGTGTCTTATCACTTTCTCATTAAAATATGAAATAAAATTATTCAAAGGTTTTTTTAGTGTGTTTTAACCATAGAGATATATCCATCTCATTTTTAAAATTATAGTCACTCTCTCGTTCAACAAGGTAATGTGAAAAAAATAAGCCTGCCTTTTAGTGTTTTGTTTGATGATTTATTTATATATTTATTGTCAAAAGGTACATCCTCATCATCTCTCAGCAGACTTGAAAGGGACCAGGTGTTTCCTATCATGAGTTTCCTCTCATTTCTTCATTCGTTTCTGACAGGTTGAAATTGGAGTATTTATCACTGTTGGTGTTACGCTCAGTAATTGCTATTTGTCAGACTCACAGAAACATCTTTCAAAGAGGACTAGCATCATCTAGACTAGGGCTATCTAATTTGACTATCACGACAACTTGTAGTCAAAATCTCAATTAAATAAGTGTATTGAATAAACTGTCACTTTTTACAACATATGCATGCTCAAATTAGCCATTCACAATGATTTTTAAGATGTCTTACAAAGGATTTAAGGCAATTTCCAAGTATACTTGATGTCATTAAAACATAAGTAAAGATAAAGGTATTTGTAAATAGGCAAAACCCTTAAATCTGGAAATCATCCAATATTATTACTATTATCGTTAGAATGAAATGTGAAATGGTCATAGTTGTAGCCATATCTTAATATATTTTACAATTTAATAAGAATTCAGCTATTTAATCCATAATTCTCTCAAGACAATCTGATGAGTTAGACAGAATGGGCATTATTAGTCATATTTTCTCAATTAAAAAAGAGAAGCAGTGCTTCCCTGGTGGTCCAGTGGGTAAGGACACCGCCTTGCAGTGCAAGGGGCGCTGGTTCGATCCCTGGCTTGGGAAGATCCCACGTGCTGTAGAGCGGCTGGACCAATGTGTCCAATTACCGAACCAGAGCTCTGCAGCACATGCACCCAGAGCCGGTGCTCAGCAACGACAGACGCCACTGCGGGAGGCCCACAGGAGTCAAAGAACAAAGATGGCTAAAAAGAGATAAATGAAAGACCAATAGAAGTGGCCCGCCCCCCTCCCTCCCAAACCCACCAAAATAAAAGAGAAGCAAAGAAACACTAAGGGATCTAGCCAGGTTCACGTTAAGAAAAGCATCTTTAACTTTATTCTAATTGATATTTTTGTATATTAAAATCAGTGGTAGTCTCTGATGTGAAACATACATGTCATTATATGCAATCAGCCCAGAGAGATGGACATTTGTTTCTTAAGAAGCTTATGAATTCAGGGTAGCAGAGAAATGCTACAGTAACTGCAAGAAGATATGAGGCCAAGAGAAGCTTTTTTTTTATTAATGGAAAACAGCGATTGGTTGAAATGTTAATAAAAATAATTGATTAAAGAATGATAGATTGAGAACTCAGGAGAAAGAGGTTATAATAATGAAATTCTTGAGAAGATGAGAGGCAATGGGACAAAGGACACAAATGAGGTCAATTAGCATTTGCTACAAGCACTGAGAGGACTTCCCAGTTGGTTCAGTGGTAAAGAACCTGCCTGCCAATGTAGGAGACACAGGTTCATTTCATGGGTCAGGAAGATCCCCTGGAAGAGGAAATGACAACCATTCTAGAATTCTTGCCTGGAAATGTCCACGGACAAAGGAGCCTGGTAGACTACAGACCATGCATGACAGACAGTTGCACACAAGTGAACATGCTTGCACCAGAAATGACCCTTAATAAGAGATGGGAACTTGCAGAAGATAGATTCAGTGCAAATAAAACTTGCTCCCATGGGGGCTTCCCTGTGATGCAGTGGGTAAAGAGTCTGCCTTGCAGTGCAAGGGGCACTCGTTTGATCCCTGGCCCGGGGAGATCCCACGTGCCACAGAACAGCTGGACCAGTGTGTCCAATTATGAGCCAGCGCTCTGGAGCATATGCACCCCAAGCTGGTGCTCTGTGGGGAGAGAGGCCACTGCAATGGGAGGCCCATACAGGCCAAGAATAAAGATGTATGAAAATACATAAATTAATTTTTAAAAAACAATAAGAGGCAAAAATTTAAAAAAAAAAATCTTTTGCTCCCATGGGAATAGAAGAAAATTCCTTTTTGATGATGTCTCTATTTACAATTACAAATGAGGAGTGCTATCAGCTGCAATGAGAGTGATATAAAGTTTAAGAGGCCCAGGAAAGTTATAAAATCATTGTTGTGGAGACAGACTCTTATTTTTAACTTTTATGATTCCATTTAGAACTAAAACTTGATGACATTTCCACAACAGATTTGGAAGCAGATCATATGAGTCGTTTCTTTGACGAAGTATGACATTAGAGAAATATTTCCCTGTAAGATACATATTTTTTAGAGATAAGATCTTATTTAGGGGCTTCCCTGGTGGTCCAGTTGGTAAGGACACTGCCTTGCAGTGCAAGGGGCGCTGGTTCAATCCCTGGCCTGGGAAGATCCCACGTGCCGCGGAGCAGCTGGACCGATGTGTCCAATTACCGAGCCGGAGCTCTGGGGTGCATGTGCCCAGAGCCGGTGCTCTGCGACAACAGAGGCTGCCGCGATGGGAGGCCCACACGGGCCAAAGAACAAAGATGGATGAAAATGAACAAATGAAAGACCAATAGAAGTGGCCCACCTGCACCCCGCCCTCCCCACCCCACTCTCCTCAAATAAATAAATAAATAAATAAATCTTTTAAAACACACACACAAAAGATCTTATTTAAGTGCATGTTTTCCAAGTCATTTTTTCATAAAATAACAATTCTCAGGGAAATCTCTATTTCTTTACCGTAATTAGCAGCTTCTAATTTCTCTTGTGCTTTAACACTGGACCTATCTCAGAATCCATCAACATATTATTAGATTGAGGAAGTAAGGCGTGAGAGCAGTAAAATGATTCAAGGGTGGTTTGAACTGAGGTGTGCTATACTGTTTGCTATTATTTTTTAAAGGACTATTTGTATGTCCAACTCAAGTGGCTTAGGTAATGTTTCCCTATTTTTCATAAACCATGATACTGGATTAAAACTTAATATTCTAAAAACTAAGATCATAGCATCTGGTTCCATTACTCCATGGCGAATAATGGGAAAAAATGGAAACAATGACAGACTTTATTTACAATTACAAATGAGGAGTGCTATCAGCTGCAATGAGAGTGATATAAAGTTTAAGAGGCCCAGGAAAGTTATAAAATCATTGTTGTGGAGACAGACTCTTATTTTTAACTTTTATGATTCCATTTAGAACTAAAACTTGATGACATTTCCACAACAGATTTGGAAGCAGATCATATGAGTCGTTTCTTTGACGAAGTATGACATTAGAGAAATATTTCCCTGTAAGATACATATTTTTTAGAGATAAGATCTTATTTAGGGGCTTCCCTGGTGGTCCAGTTGGTAAGGACACTGCCTTGCAGTGCAAGGGGCGCTGGTTCAATCCCTGGCCTGGGAAGATCCCACGTGCTGCGGAGCAGCTGGACCGATGTGTCCAATTACCGAGCCGGAGCTCTGGGGTGCATGTGCCCAGAGCCGGTGCTCTGCGACAACAGAGGCTGCCGCGATGGGAGGCCCACACGGGCCAAAGAACAAAGATGGATGAAAATGAACAAATGAAAGACCAATAGAAGTGGCCCACCTGCACCCCGCCCTCCCCACCCCACTCTCCTCAAATAAATAAATAAATAAATAAATCTTTTAAAACACACACACAAAAGATCTTATTTAAGTGCATGTTTTCCAAGTCATTTTTTCATAAAATAACAATTCTCAGGGAAATCTCTATTTCTTTACCGTAATTAGCAGCTTCTAATTTCTCTTGTGCTTTAACACTGGACCTATCTCAGAATCCATCAACATATTATTAGATTGAGGAAGTAAGGCGTGAGAGCAGTAAAATGATTCAAGGGTGGTTTGAACTGAGGTGTGCTATACTGTTTGCTATTATTTTTTAAAGGACTATTTGTATGTCCAACTCAAGTGGCTTAGGTAATGTTTCCCTATTTTTCATAAACCATGATACTGGATTAAAACTTAATATTCTAAAAACTAAGATCATAGCATCTGGTTCCATTACTCCATGGCGAATAATGGGAAAAAATGGAAACAATGACAGACTTTATTTACTTGCACTCCAAAATCACTGCGGATGGTGACTGCAGCCATGAAATAAAAAGACACTTGCTCTTTGGAAGAAAACCTATGACAAACCTGTGTTCAGTCACTCATTCTTGTTTGACTCTTTGCAACTCTATGGACTGTAGCCCACCAGGTTCCTTTGTCCATGGACTTTTCCAGGCAAGATTACTGGAGTGGGTTGCCATTCCCTTCTCCAGGGATTACAAACCTAGACAGCATATTAAAAAGTAGAGACTCACTTTGCTGACAATGGTCCATGTAGTCAAAGCTGTGGTTTTAGTAGTTATATATGGATGCGAGATTTGGACCATAAAGATGGCTGAGTGCCAAAGAATGAATGGTTTTGAACTGTGGTGCAGGAGAAGACTCTTGAGAGTTCCTTGGACTGCAAGGAGATCAAACCAGTCAGCCTTAAAGGAAATCAACCCTGAATATTCATTGGCAGGACTGATGCTGAAGCTGACACTCTAATATTTTGGCCACCTGATGTGAAGAGCTGGCTCACTGGAAAAGACCCTGATGTTGGGAAAGATTAAGGGCAGGAGGAGAAGGGGGAAAAAGAAGATCAGATGGTTGGATGGCATCATCAACTCAATGGACATGAGTCTGCACAAACTCCAGGAGACTGTGAAGGACAGGGAACCCTGGCATGCTGCAGTCCATGAAGTTGCAAAGAATTGAACGTGACTGAGCAACTGAAGAATGATACTCTAGATAAATTTAAGCATTTCTAAACCCTTTATATTCCAAGGGAATATAAAGTTCTATATAGAAACAAAGTATTATCTCTCAAATATTCTCCCCTAAATTTGATCATTTCCCGCTCAGCTTTAATGTTCTTCATGATCTCTGCCTCTTCATGGTCAACCTGTCATAGTCCAATGTAAAGTCAACTATAGTATGAAATCATCTTTGAATCCACTGTCACACAGTGGCTTTTCTAAACTGTTGGCTGTATCTCTTTTATTGCCATTACTTCCTTCTGACCTTCAATTATAGCTTCCAGTGGAGACTTCTCAACAATCCTAGTAGATTATGGGTTTGTTGGAGGTAAGAATATCACTTATCCTTCTGTCTGTTGTCTTTGTATGCTTCATAGCACAAGCAAAGTTAGTGACTTTTATATATTAACAGACTTGTACCAAAAATACAAATGTTTTCTGAATTAGCAAGTTAACTTCCTGGTGATACAGATTCCAGGGATTCACCTGACTGAATTTATCTTTTACAAGTATTACTTTTGTGACAACAATACAGGAAATATCAGACCACTGATTCTATTTATGGCTTACTGTTTCTGAAAATGAAGCATATTGATGTCTTTATAGCATTTATATGACTATAAAAATTGATTTCTCTTTCTGAAGAGGTGAATAAGTTGAGTCAACAACTGTTTCTAAGGAACATGAAATCTACTATCTCTTTGAATAAACAAGGAAAATAGAATTTATAAATCCAACTGATTATGCTGAGCTTGGAAAAATGCTCAAAGAATGAATGGTTTTGAACTGTGGTGCAGGAGAAGACTCTTGAGAGTTCCTTGGACTGCAAGGAGATCAAACCAGTCAGCCTTAAAGGAAATCAACCCTGAATATTCATTGGCAGGACTGATGCTGAAGCTGACACTCTAATATTTTGGCCACCTGATGTGAAGAGCTGGCTCACTGGAAAAGACCCTGATGTTGGGAAAGATTAAGGGCAGGAGGAGAAGGGGGAAAAAGAAGATCAGATGGTTGGATGGCATCATCAACTCAATGGACATGAGTCTGCACAAACTCCAGGAGACTGTGAAGGACAGGGAACCCTGGCATGCTGCAGTCCATGAAGTTGCAAAGAATTGAACGTGACTGAGCAACTGAAGAATGATACTCTAGATAAATTTAAGCATTTCTAAACCCTTTATATTCCAAGGGAATATAAAGTTCTATATAGAAACAAAGTATTATCTCTCAAATATTCTCCCCTAAATTTGATCATTTCCCGCTCAGCTTTAATGTTCTTCATGATCTCTGCCTCTTCATGGTCAACCTGTCATAGTCCAATGTAAAGTCAACTATAGTATGAAATCATCTTTGAATCCACTGTCACACAGTGGCTTTTCTAAACTGTTGGCTGTATCTCTTTTATTGCCATTACTTCCTTCTGACCTTCAATTATAGCTTCCAGTGGAGACTTCTCAACAATCCTAGTAGATTATGGGTTTGTTGGAGGTAAGAATATCACTTATCCTTCTGTCTGTTGTCTTTGTATGCTTCATAGCACAAGCAAAGTTAGTGACTTTTATATATTAACAGACTTGTACCAAAAATACAAATGTTTTCTGAATTAGCAAGTTAACTTCCTGGTGATACAGATTCCAGGGATTCACCTGACTGAATTTATCTTTTACAAGTATTACTTTTGTGACAACAATACAGGAAATATCAGACCACTGATTCTATTTATGGCTTACTGTTTCTGAAAATGAAGCATATTGATGTCTTTATAGCATTTATATGACTATAAAAATTGATTTCTCTTTCTGAAGAGGTGAATAAGTTGAGTCAACAACTGTTTCTAAGGAACATGAAATCTACTATCTCTTTGAATAAACAAGGAAAATAGAATTTATAAATCCAACTGATTATAACTGGAAAGTATATCTGTATGTAGTGATCATTAAAATGCTCTTTCCATATCTTATGGTTAGAGGAAACAATATCCTAAAAATAAATACAGATTACAGTTTTCAGATCACTACCCATTCCCATAAGTGCTCATTACTGTATTCAGGTAGGGAGTAGAAGAGTTGCAGGGATGTGCTGTGTGCTAAATCACTTCAGTCATTTCTGATTCTTTGCGACCCTATGGACTGTAGTCTTCCAGGCTCTTCTGTCTGTGGGATTCTCCAGGTGAGAATACTGGAGTGAGTTGCTATGCCCTCCTCTAGGAGATCTTCCCAACTCAGGGATGGAGCCTACATCTATGTCTCCTGCATTGGCAGGCAGGTTCTTTACTACTATTGCCACCTGGGAAACCCCTTTGCAGGGATCACTACCTTTTATTATCTGAGATCCAACATCTTGCAAGCTATTCTTTAGTATATTTCATCTGGATTTAGTTGTTTGAGGTTGGAGGGTAAATCGTGGAAAGATATTGACATTCTAAGAGTCTTCTCTTCTTGAGATACCCTCCTCATTTGTCTTCCTTAGAATTATATATTTTGCTTTTACCTGTTACATCTAGCTGTTTCTTCTCCATTTTTCAATTTTGGAGCCCCTAAAGAAGTGGCAAAGAATCTGTCTGCCAATGCAGTAGATGTGAGAGACATTGGCTTGATGCCTAGATCAGAAAGATCCCCTGGAATAGGAAATGGCAATTCACTCCAGTATTCTTGCCTAGAAAATTCCATGGACAAAGGAGCCTGATGGGGTACAATGAGTCATATAGGACTGAGCACACACACAGAAAGCATTAGTGTACTCTTTTGGTATTCCTTGTAACCTAATACAAAACACTATAAGTTGAATGCTTACTCTTAGCTAGGCACTCCTCTAAGTGCTTTACATTTATTGTTATAGTTGGTTTTGCATGCTGAGTTGCTTCAGTCATGTCCAACTCTGTGTGATCCTATAGATGCAGACCCCCCGTCTGCCTCTGTCCATGAGATTCTCCAGGAAAGAATATCAGAGGAGGTTGCCATACCCTCCTCCAGGGTATCTTCCTGTCCCAGGGATTGAACCTGTGTCTCTTATGTGTACCTGCATTGAGAGGTGGGTTCTTTACCACTAGCGTCACCTGAGAAGCCCTTACAGTTAGTCCTTGCAAAACTCCTATGACCAGTGTACACTTATTAGCCTCAGATTAACCTTGATTAGCTTTATATAGTTTGTAGATGGTGGATTTCAATTCAAGATGTTCTGGTTTGGGTGGCCTTGTTTTTAAAAACTATATTCTGTGGCATTGCTTTCCATTATTCTTTCTTTCCAGGTGATCTCATCCATACACATTGTTTCAGTTACCACATATATGCTACTGACTCAAAACCTGCACTTCTCAATCTGATCTGTCCTTTAACCTCTCAAGCTCTGTTCCTGATAAGTTCTGATACCAATGGACCATATTATTCAAAAATGTACTTGTCTGGATGTAAGTTACTACTATTGCCACCTGGGAAACCCCTTTGCAGGGATCACTACCTTTTATTATCTGAGATCCAACATCTTGCAAGCTATTCTTTAGTATATTTCATCTGGATTTAGTTGTTTGAGGTTGGAGGGTAAATCGTGGAAAGATATTGACATTCTAAGAGTCTTCTCTTCTTGAGATACCCTCCTCATTTGTCTTCCTTAGAATTATATATTTTGCTTTTACCTGTTACATCTAGCTGTTTCTTCTCCATTTTTCAATTTTGGAGCCCCTAAAGAAGTGGCAAAGAATCTGTCTGCCAATGCAGTAGATGTGAGAGACATTGGCTTGATGCCTAGATCAGAAAGATCCCCTGGAATAGGAAATGGCAATTCACTCCAGTATTCTTGCCTAGAAAATTCCATGGACAAAGGAGCCTGATGGGGTACAATGAGTCATATAGGACTGAGCACACACACAGAAAGCATTAGTGTACTCTTTTGGTATTCCTTGTAACCTAATACAAAACACTATAAGTTGAATGCTTACTCTTAGCTAGGCACTCCTCTAAGTGCTTTACATTTATTGTTATAGTTGGTTTTGCATGCTGAGTTGCTTCAGTCATGTCCAACTCTGTGTGATCCTATAGATGCAGACCCCCAGTCTGCCTCTGTCCATGAGATTCTCCAGGAAAGAATATCAGAGGAGGTTGCCATACCCTCCTCCAGGGTATCTTCCTGTCCCAGGGATTGAACCTGTGTCTCTTATGTGTACCTGCATTGAGAGGTGGGTTCTTTACCACTAGCGTCACCTGAGAAGCCCTTACAGTTAGTCCTTGCAAAACTCCTATGACCAGTGTACACTTATTAGCCTCAGATTAACCTTGATTAGCTTTATATAGTTTGTAGATGGTGGATTTCAATTCAAGATGTTCTGGTTTGGGTGGCCTTGTTTTTAAAAACTATATTCTGTGGCATTGCTTTCCATTATTCTTTCTTTCCAGGTGATCTCATCCATACACATTGTTTCAGTTACCACATATATGCTACTGACTCAAAACCTGCACTTCTCAATCTGATCTGTCCTTTAACCTCTCAAGCTCTGTTCCTGATAAGTTCTGATACCAATGGACCATATTATTCAAAAATGTACTTGTCTGGATGTAAGTTACTGAAGCTTTCCATGATCCCCAGCTGGTTGGATCTGTGGATGTGAAGTCAATAATATGAAGGAACAACATGTACACAAGATCGACTATAAACTATACTTTGATTTTCAACTCTGTAGAGGGTCAGCATTCCTAACCGCTGTGTTGTTCAAGGGTCAGCTCTAATTTACCTTACTGTAATAACATTTTTCTTATTATAAGAGATTTTTCTTATTTAAGGAGTCTTCCACTATTATAATAGATACTTAATAAATCTGAACTCTCTGTTCCTTACCATTCTGCCTTATCACTTTCATGAGGATATTGTCCAAATACTAAGTGAGGGAAGATAGTCATATGCTGTATATAGATATTATTATACTTAAAGGCAATTTGATAGAAAAACTTTACAAAGAATCACAGATTTTTCAAAGAAACTAAAATGTTTAATTAAAAACATGTTAAACATCTTCAGTGTATGAATGCTATTTTATGATATTGCTATATCATAAAATACAAAATATATCTTAGTGGTGAAATAACAACAAAAATATATCTGCTATATTTGCAGAGATAATATAAGTTTTGTCTCTTTATTTAAGTAGGTTTGCCTGTTCTAAATTTTGTAGATCTAGCACTAGGGCTATAGTACAAGTGTGTTATAAAATAAAACACAATGCTATGTGTATCAGACTGCTTGGGCTGTCATAACCTTATACCATAGACTGAGTGGCTTAAACAGCAGCAATTTATTTTCTCACAGTTCTGAAGCTATAAAGTCCTTGCAAAACTCCTATGACCAGTGTACACTTATTAGCCTCAGATTAACCTTGATTAGCTTTATATAGTTTGTAGATGGTGGATTTCAATTCAAGATGTTCTGGTTTGGGTGGCCTTGTTTTTAAAAACTATATTCTGTGGCATTGCTTTCCATTATTCTTTCTTTCCAGGTGATCTCATCCATACACATTGTTTCAGTTACCACATATATGCTACTGACTCAAAACCTGCACTTCTCAATCTGATCTGTCCTTTAACCTCTCAAGCTCTGTTCCTGATAAGTTCTGATACCAATGGACCATATTATTCAAAAATGTACTTGTCTGGATGTAAGTTACTGAAGCTTTCCATGATCCCCAGCTGGTTGGATCTGTGGATGTGAAGTCAATAATATGAAGGAACAACATGTACACAAGATCGACTATAAACTATACTTTGATTTTCAACTCTGTAGAGGGTCAGCATTCCTAACCGCTGTGTTGTTCAAGGGTCAGCTCTAATTTACCTTACTGTAATAACATTTTTCTTATTATAAGAGATTTTTCTTATTTAAGGAGTCTTCCACTATTATAATAGATACTTAATAAATCTGAACTCTCTGTTCCTTACCATTCTGCCTTATCACTTTCATGAGGATATTGTCCAAATACTAAGTGAGGGAAGATAGTCATATGCTGTATATAGATATTATTATACTTAAAGGCAATTTGATAGAAAAACTTTACAAAGAATCACAGATTTTTCAAAGAAACTAAAATGTTTAATTAAAAACATGTTAAACATCTTCAGTGTATGAATGCTATTTTATGATATTGCTATATCATAAAATACAAAATATATCTTAGTGGT
Organism: Tragulus kanchil; assembly: GCA_022376925.1. NCBI lineage: Eukaryota > Metazoa > Chordata > Mammalia > Artiodactyla > Tragulidae > Tragulus > Tragulus kanchil. The sequence continues at coordinate 233,171,144 of JAIOJX010000004.1, read as the reverse complement.
GAAATAACAACAAAAATATATCTGCTATATTTGCAGAGATAATATAAGTTTTGTCTCTTTATTTAAGTAGGTTTGCCTGTTCTAAATTTTGTAGATCTAGCACTAGGGCTATAGTACAAGTGTGTTATAAAATAAAACACAATGCTATGTGTATCAGACTGCTTGGGCTGTCATAACCTTATACCATAGACTGAGTGGCTTAAACAGCAGCAATTTATTTTCTCACAGTTCTGAAGCTATAAAGTCCAAGATCAAGGTGCTGGAAAAGTCAGTTTCTGATAAGACCTCTCTTCCTAACTTGCAAATGGCTGCCTTCTCTCTCTGTCCTCACATGACTTTTTCTCGGTGCATGGAGGTGGGGGGTGAAGAGAGAGAGAGAGAGAGATCAGTGTTTCTTCCTCTACTAAGCAAGACATCGCTTTTAGGGGACTAAAGCCTAACCTTTTTGACCTCATGTAAACTTAATTACCTCACTGAAGACCCTATCTCCAATTACAGTACCATTAATCTGTAAGACTTCAGTGTATAAATGTGAGGAGAACACAATTCAGTCCATAACAGTATACAGTTTAGCCTTGAACAATGCAGGAGTTTAGGGTCACCAACCCCTGCAAAGTAAAAGTATTCATGTATAAGTTTACAGTAATGGGTGGCATCACTGATTCAATGGACATGAACACTAGCAAACTCTGGAAGATAGTGAGGGACAGGGAGACCTGCATCTGCAGTCCATGGGGTCACAAGGAGTTGGACACAACTCAGTGACTAAACAACAATAAGTTTACAGTTGAATATTATAGAGCAATTATCCTCCAATTAAAAATATATAATTTTTTTAAAGTTTACAGTTGGTTCTTTGTACCTGCAGCTGCACATATACAGATTCGATCAAGCACAGATCAGTCATGAGGTACTATAGTATGTATTTATGGAAAAAAATCCACAAATGAATGGAAGCTTGCAGTGCAAACACATGTCATTCAAGGGTCAACTGTATATAATTTTCTGATAAAGATAAGTGAGGCCTGAATATTAAGTATCTCAAGGCAAAATAAAATCACAAAAAGAAGAGAAAAATGACCCTTGGAACAGGAGATACATTTGAAATGCAAGAAATTTAATTATTATGTGTATTAATATAATGTATATGTAAACAATATCTAATGACTATACTCAAAAGAAAATTATGAGACTAATTTAGCTTATGTTTCTCTTTATTTAAGTAGGTTTGCCTGTTCTAAATTTTGTAGATCTAGCACTAGGGCTATAGTACAAGTGTGTTATAAAATAAAACACAATGCTATGTGTATCAGACTGCTTGGGCTGTCATAACCTTATACCATAGACTGAGTGGCTTAAACAGCAGCAATTTATTTTCTCACAGTTCTGAAGCTATAAAGTCCAAGATCAAGGTGCTGGAAAAGTCAGTTTCTGATAAGACCTCTCTTCCTAACTTGCAAATGGCTGCCTTCTCTCTCTGTCCTCACATGACTTTTTCTCGGTGCATGGAGGTGGGGGGTGAAGAGAGAGAGAGAGAGAGATCAGTGTTTCTTCCTCTACTAAGCAAGACATCGCTTTTAGGGGACTAAAGCCTAACCTTTTTGACCTCATGTAAACTTAATTACCTCACTGAAGACCCTATCTCCAATTACAGTACCATTAATCTGTAAGACTTCAGTGTATAAATGTGAGGAGAACACAATTCAGTCCATAACAGTATACAGTTTAGCCTTGAACAATGCAGGAGTTTAGGGTCACCAACCCCTGCAAAGTAAAAGTATTCATGTATAAGTTTACAGTAATGGGTGGCATCACTGATTCAATGGACATGAACACTAGCAAACTCTGGAAGATAGTGAGGGACAGGGAGACCTGCATCTGCAGTCCATGGGGTCACAAGGAGTTGGACACAACTCAGTGACTAAACAACAATAAGTTTACAGTTGAATATTATAGAGCAATTATCCTCCAATTAAAAATATATAATTTTTTTAAAGTTTACAGTTGGTTCTTTGTACCTGCAGCTGCACATATACAGATTCGATCAAGCACAGATCAGTCATGAGGTACTATAGTATGTATTTATGGAAAAAAATCCACAAATGAATGGAAGCTTGCAGTGCAAACACATGTCATTCAAGGGTCAACTGTATATAATTTTCTGATAAAGATAAGTGAGGCCTGAATATTAAGTATCTCAAGGCAAAATAAAATCACAAAAAGAAGAGAAAAATGACCCTTGGAACAGGAGATACATTTGAAATGCAAGAAATTTAATTATTATGTGTATTAATATAATGTATATGTAAACAATATCTAATGACTATACTCAAAAGAAAATTATGAGACTAATTTAGCTTACTGTATGAAATATTTGGTTCATAACTATACCTGAATTCAGATTATACTTGAATTTTAAAAGGCTGAGTTTGTTACAACTTTTCTAAAAGTTGCACATTTATAATATATGAAGTTATATATTCTGTGAAGATCTTACAAATCTTAAAGACACTTGATCCTTTCATGACTGGAATTTTGCTATTAATTTTACACTTGAGAGAAGGGTAGACTGATTCAATCAAGACATAATTATAGTACTTGGAAATACAATTTTATTCTTCTACTGAAGAGATGTGTTCACATACTTGTTTTCTCAATTTGACATGAACTTTCTTCATGACATGAAAGTTTCTTTTTTTCTTATCTTTCTATGATTTTAGGGTTTTCTTCCCCTCTACTTCTCCATTTTCTCTATTTCTCTCTATTCTCTTTTCTTTATTCATTAAAATTTCCTTTTACACAACCAACAGATTTTATTATATTTGGATCTAATTTTGATTTTAATGGGTGTACTTTTGCTTCTATAATGTATAGGATTACTAATATGTATCTTATAGAATGATCTGCTGGGTATTTTCAATTATCTTACTTAAAATACAATACTCATGATCTCCTGAGACTGTTGCAGTCATTGGCAATGATGTCTGCATGTTATCTACGCTCAGTGTTATCAGGTCTGAAACAGCTGTTTACCTGATTTTGATAGCTACTTTAAAAGACCATTCTCAGGAAATATTTTCTAACCATGGCAACCATGATGCACAAACACACAGAGATACTCTTGTATAAAAATGTGGTGTACAAAGAATGTTTGCAACATTAAGACCCACACAGTTTGGGGTGGATCTGGAGAAAATGTAATGAGTTACCCAGAATGTTAAGGAGTAATGAAAATGAAAATGAGTAAATTAGAAACAAGATTTTTTATTTTACCCTAGAATATAACAGGAGCCATTCTGGATGGTTAGCATTCTCTTTAAGCCGCAGGTGGCCACTGTTTTATCCTGTGTATCTGTCACTTTTCTGTTCATACCTACACAAGCAACTTGGGAATTTTACATTTAGCAACACATTATTTCCCCATCATTTCATCACTAGACTCAAAAGGGAAAAATATTCCAATTTCTCTAAGCAACCAATCAGCCTAAACTTCACTATGAAACATATGAACGTGAGTTTATCTGTTTTTTTTTTTTTTTCATTTATTCACTCAGCTAACGTTTACTGAGCCAGGTATGGAAGTAGCTGCAAAGGCAATTCCATACCTGCTTTCTTCTAGTCTTCTCTACTGTGGGAAGCAGATATTAATCAAATAATCACACAGAGTAATGGTGAAGTTCAACTTCCACAAAGGTTTCTGAAGAGGTATACAGTGCTAGAAAATTCTTCAAGTGAGAAATTGACCTCAAACGGAAGTTCAGTGAAGTCTTCCCCATGGAAATACTGCCTGAGGTGAATCTGAAGGATGAGTAATAGACAAGAAGGTGGAAGATGGTGAGAAAAGGACTTTCGGTAGAAGTTATCAGTCTGGTATCTTGACGCATCATGGCAAATATAAAGGAATAAATCACTCATGTGGCTGCAGTACAAACTTGAAAAAGAACAGGGTGTAAATCAGATTGATGAGGGAACTAGGAGTCATTTTCACCTTATGAAGGGAAGATAGGCAGTAAGAGTTGCTTTTTTGAAAAGGTAACTCTGGGAGATTGTGGCATATTTTACAACATTCTTGAGTTGCATTTCTTTGGATGATTGTTTAATTGGAAGAAAGAGAGGCTTCCTTTATTATCTCATGTTAGTACTTCACAACCACCCTAGTTTATCCCAGTGTGTATACTAAGACTCAGCGTCTTCAATAATCCAAAGAAGGAAATGGAGGAATACTGGAAACCTTTGCCTTACTATTAGCTTCAACTCTTTGATAATTTCAGCTTGGAATTTTGAATATTTCTTGTCTTCTGAGAAGAGCTGGTCTCCCCAGAATGATTATGTAGCAGAGTGTCATACAGAATATAACAGGAGCCATTCTGGATGGTTAGCATTCTCTTTAAGCCGCAGGTGGCCACTGTTTTATCCTGTGTATCTGTCACTTTTCTGTTCATACCTACACAAGCAACTTGGGAATTTTACATTTAGCAACACATTATTTCCCCATCATTTCATCACTAGACTCAAAAGGGAAAAATATTCCAATTTCTCTAAGCAACCAATCAGCCTAAACTTCACTATGAAACATATGAACGTGAGTTTATCTGTTTTTTTTTTTTTTTCATTTATTCACTCAGCTAACGTTTACTGAGCCAGGTATGGAAGTAGCTGCAAAGGCAATTCCATACCTGCTTTCTTCTAGTCTTCTCTACTGTGGGAAGCAGATATTAATCAAATAATCACACAGAGTAATGGTGAAGTTCAACTTCCACAAAGGTTTCTGAAGAGGTATACAGTGCTAGAAAATTCTTCAAGTGAGAAATTGACCTCAAACGGAAGTTCAGTGAAGTCTTCCCCATGGAAATACTGCCTGAGGTGAATCTGAAGGATGAGTAATAGACAAGAAGGTGGAAGATGGTGAGAAAAGGACTTTCGGTAGAAGTTATCAGTCTGGTATCTTGACGCATCATGGCAAATATAAAGGAATAAATCACTCATGTGGCTGCAGTACAAACTTGAAAAAGAACAGGGTGTAAATCAGATTGATGAGGGAACTAGGAGTCATTTTCACCTTATGAAGGGAAGATAGGCAGTAAGAGTTGCTTTTTTGAAAAGGTAACTCTGGGAGATTGTGGCATATTTTACAACATTCTTGAGTTGCATTTCTTTGGATGATTGTTTAATTGGAAGAAAGAGAGGCTTCCTTTATTATCTCATGTTAGTACTTCACAACCACCCTAGTTTATCCCAGTGTGTATACTAAGACTCAGCGTCTTCAATAATCCAAAGAAGGAAATGGAGGAATACTGGAAACCTTTGCCTTACTATTAGCTTCAACTCTTTGATAATTTCAGCTTGGAATTTTGAATATTTCTTGTCTTCTGAGAAGAGCTGGTCTCCCCAGAATGATTATGTAGCAGAGTGTCATACAGAATAAACCAGAGTTGCAGCTTGGTTAAAAAATGGTCAACAAAAAAAGGTCAACAAATATACACCTAATCTGTAACAAGAGAGAAATTAAAGATCCAAAACTTACAAATGAGCCCAATAGCCAGAAGGTGGATAGCTTTTAAAACAAAGACATCTCAAAGAAAATGTAATACATATATATATAATGGAATACTACTCAGCCACAAAAAGAATGAAAATAATGCCATCTGCAGCAATATGGATGCACTAGAAATTACCATAGTAAGTGAAGTTAGACAGAGAAAGAGAAATATTTATTTGGATAAAATAAACGTTGACTATTTGCATAGAATAAAATGTTAACCAACTCATATCTTTGTATACTGAAGATGAAACTCTTCCTACACATACTTGTGCAAATTTTCAGTGATAGTGGGGAAAATTCCTTCTAAAATGTTCCCAATTAGCACATATGCCATCATAGAGTAACTCCACAGTTCACTGTTCAAACCCTATTTTGAAAGTGAAATGGAAAGCCATCAGTCATTTAATAGAGATCACAAATGGATATTTACTCATTATGCCCACAGCTCTTTTTGTAAGTATATTTATCCCATCATGAAATTACCTCCTACTGTCATTATAACTCCTGGTGTTATTTATATGTTAATACACTCTGTCAGCCTATTGGTCTTTGATTGTGTGTGTGTGTTTCTTTTATGATGTTTTTGGTCTGATTTATCATGATTGCTTAAAAGTCATAATGTCCATATTCAACATATATTTGAGATCATTATGGTTAATATATACTAAGTATTGGTTAAAAATTATTTCCCAGCAATATTATGAAATATGCATTACTCATAGCAGAGGTTCTGGAAAAATTAAGTCCATTGCCCTGTCAGTAAAAGGATCCATACTCTAACCTGAGTGGTTCTTTTTTTTTGACACAAAAGGCTAAATTTTTAGCCACTAAGCTACTTGATTCATTCCTTCAGTACATCTGAAATTGTAGATTTAGCTCTGCTGAGTGATCTTCTATATCAATAACCTTAATTTTTCTGTGTTTGTGATTTATTGTTGTTTTCGTTGCTAAGTCATGTCCACTCTTTATGACCCCATGGACTCCTCTGTGACCGACCAGGCTCCTCTGTCCATGGGATTCTCCAGGCAAATATACCGCAGTGGGTAAGGTCTTCCTATCCATATTAAAAAAAATTCCAAAACTTACAAATGAGCCCAATAGCCAGAAGGTGGATAGCTTTTAAAACAAAGACATCTCAAAGAAAATGTAATACATATATATATAATGGAATACTACTCAGCCACAAAAAGAATGAAAATAATGCCATCTGCAGCAATATGGATGCACTAGAAATTACCATAGTAAGTGAAGTTAGACAGAGAAAGAGAAATATTTATTTGGATAAAATAAACGTTGACTATTTGCATAGAATAAAATGTTAACCAACTCATATCTTTGTATACTGAAGATGAAACTCTTCCTACACATACTTGTGCAAATTTTCAGTGATAGTGGGGAAAATTCCTTCTAAAATGTTCCCAATTAGCACATATGCCATCATAGAGTAACTCCACAGTTCACTGTTCAAACCCTATTTTGAAAGTGAAATGGAAAGCCATCAGTCATTTAATAGAGATCACAAATGGATATTTACTCATTATGCCCACAGCTCTTTTTGTAAGTATATTTATCCCATCATGAAATTACCTCCTACTGTCATTATAACTCCTGGTGTTATTTATATGTTAATACACTCTGTCAGCCTATTGGTCTTTGATTGTGTGTGTGTGTTTCTTTTATGATGTTTTTGGTCTGATTTATCATGATTGCTTAAAAGTCATAATGTCCATATTCAACATATATTTGAGATCATTATGGTTAATATATACTAAGTATTGGTTAAAAATTATTTCCCAGCAATATTATGAAATATGCATTACTCATAGCAGAGGTTCTGGAAAAATTAAGTCCATTGCCCTGTCAGTAAAAGGATCCATACTCTAACCTGAGTGGTTCTTTTTTTTTTTGACACAAAAGGCTAAATTTTTAGCCACTAAGCTACTTGATTCATTCCTTCAGTACATCTGAAATTGTAGATTTAGCTCTGCTGAGTGATCTTCTATATCAATAACCTTAATTTTTCTGTGTTTGTGATTTATTGTTGTTTTCGTTGCTAAGTCATGTCCCACTCTTTATGACCCCCATGGACTCCTCTGTGACCGACCAGGCTCCTCTGTCCATGGGATTCTCCAGGCAAATATACCGCAGTGGGTAGCCATTTCCTTCTCCAGGGGATCTTCCCTATCCAGGGATCAAACCTGCATTTCCTACGTCTCCTGCATTGGCAGGTAGATTTTTTACCACTGAGCCACCTGGGAAGCCTGCTTTGGATTTATATTCTGTTAAAATATCAGGCAGAAAAATAAAACCACAGTAGAATGAAGAAAATAGAACCACAGTCCTGGAGGGCTGGCTGGGTTATGTGAAGGAAAGAACTACCTAGCCAAAATAATGCCTATCTTATTCATTCATCTATTCATTTCGCTCAAGCACATTCTGTAGCATAGAGATATTTCAATTAACTCAAACTATTAAGTACTAGGGATTGGCTGGTAGCTCAGTTGGTAAAGAATCCTCCTACAATGCAGGAGAGACCTTGATCTGATTCCTGGGTGAAGAAAATCCCCTGAAGAAGGCATGGGCTACCCATTCCGGTATTCTTGGGCTTTTTTCATGGCTCAGACAATAAAGAATCTGCCTGCAGTGCAGGAGTCCTGGATTTGATCCCTGAGTTGGGAAGATATTGTGGAGAAGGGAATGGCTACCTACCCCTGTATTCTTGCCTGGAGAACTTCACGGCGTATGTACATGGAGCCTGCCAGGCTACAATCCATGAAGTCACAAAGAGTTGCACACGACTGAGTGACTTTCACTTTCATTAAATACTAGATTAAAAGTTCAAACAAAATATAGTCCCTGCCCTCATAGAGTTCATTGTCTCTATGGGACTGCAACTCATGATTATAAGTCACATGTTAAAAGAAATAATAGAATGTTATGGAAGATAGAGAAGAGGTACAATCTAAGGGCCTCCAGGGGACCTTCCATAAAGATCCCAGTTGAGCTGCCACAGGCACAGACACAGCCTAAGAGCAGGAGAGAGTGAGCAGTGGGGCTAGTCCAAACGAGAGCTCTGCTGAGTGATCTTCTATATCAATAACCTTAATTTTTCTGTGTTTGTGATTTATTGTTGTTTTCGTTGCTAAGTCATGTCCCTCTTTATGACCCCATGGACTCCTCTGTGACCGACCAGGCTCCTCTGTCCATGGGATTCTCCAGGCAAATATACCGCAGTGGGTAGCCATTTCCTTCTCCAGGGGATCTTCCCTATCCAGGGATCAAACCTGCATTTCCTACGTCTCCTGCATTGGCAGGTAGATTTTTTACCACTGAGCCACCTGGGAAGCCTGCTTTGGATTTATATTCTGTTAAAATATCAGGCAGAAAAATAAAACCACAGTAGAATGAAGAAAATAGAACCACAGTCCTGGAGGGCTGGCTGGGTTATGTGAAGGAAAGAACTACCTAGCCAAAATAATGCCTATCTTATTCATTCATCTATTCATTTCGCTCAAGCACATTCTGTAGCATAGAGATATTTCAATTAACTCAAACTATTAAGTACTAGGGATTGGCTGGTAGCTCAGTTGGTAAAGAATCCTCCTACAATGCAGGAGAGACCTTGATCTGATTCCTGGGTGAAGAAAATCCCCTGAAGAAGGCATGGGCTACCCATTCCGGTATTCTTGGGCTTTTTTCATGGCTCAGACAATAAAGAATCTGCCTGCAGTGCAGGAGTCCTGGATTTGATCCCTGAGTTGGGAAGATATTGTGGAGAAGGGAATGGCTACCTACCCCTGTATTCTTGCCTGGAGAACTTCACGTACGTATGTACATGGAGCCTGCCAGGCTACAATCCATGAAGTCACAAAGAGTTGCACACGACTGAGTGACTTTCACTTTCATTAAATACTAGATTAAAAGTTCAAACAAAATATAGTCCCTGCCCTCATAGAGTTCATTGTCTCTATGGGACTGCAACTCATGATTATAAGTCACATGTTAAAAGAAATAATAGAATGTTATGGAAGATAGAGAAGAGGTACAATCTAAGGGCCTCCAGGGGACCTTCCATAAAGATCCCAGTTGAGCTGCCACAGGCACAGACACAGCCTAAGAGCAGGAGAGAGTGTGAGCAGTGGGGCTAGTGGGAAAGAGAGGCCAGGGAATAATACCTGGTGAGATCTCAGAGGCACTTGCTTTAGCTTTCATATATGTGCAACTGGCAGCTCTTCACTCTGATATGCTAGTTAAGGGATTCCCTCAAGTTCACCTGAAGGAACAACCCTATTTTCGTCTCCCAAAGATTTAGTAACACAGTTAACACCAAATAATTCATAAGTAAATTAAGTGTGAATTGTTAAACTACTATTGCAATTCCTTTATGTTACATCTTCTCATTTTATCTTTTTTTGTTTTTGTTTTTGTTTTAACTGAACTCTAGCTGAGCACAGAAGAATCGATGCTTTTGAACTGTGGTGCTGGGGAAGACTCTTGAGAGTCCCTTGGACAGCAAGGAGGTCAAATCAGTCAATCTTCAGGGAATTCAACCCTGAATGTTAATTAGAAGAACCGAAGCTGAAGCTGCAATACTTTGGCCACCTGAGGCAAGAGCTGACTGATTGGAAAAGACCCTGATGTTGGGAAAGATTGAAGGCAGGAGGAGAAGGGGACGACAGAGGACAAGATGGTTGGATGGCATCACCGAATAAATTGGCATGAGTTTGAGCAAGCTCTGGGAGATGCTGAGACAAGGAAACCTGGCATACTGCAGTTTATGAAGCTGCAAACAGTTGGACATGACTTGGCAACTGAATAACAAGTTGATTTACAATATTGTGTTATTGGAATATAGTTGCTTTACAATGTTGTATCCATTTCTACTGTACAGCAAAGTGAATCAGCTACATGTTTACATGAATTTGTGTACTAAGTTGCTTCAGTCATGTTGCAACCCTATGGACTATAGCCCACCAGCCTCCTCTGCCCAATATCCTCTCTTTTTTTAGATTTGCTTCCCATTTAGGTCACCACAGAGCAATGAGTAGAGTTCCCTGAGCAATGCAGTAGGTTCTCATTATTTATCTATTTTATACACAGTATCAGTCATGTGTATATGTCAATTCCAATCTCCTAATTCATTCCTCTCTCCTTTACCCTCTTTGTGTCCATATTTTCTTCTCTACATCTGTGTCTTTATTTCTGCTTTGCAAGTAAATAGGGACCATAAAGAGTTGAGCCACGAGTGTGAGCAGTGGGGCTAGTGGGAAAGAGAGGCCAGGGAATAATACCTGGTGAGATCTCAGAGGCACTTGCTTTAGCTTTCATATATGTGCAACTGGCAGCTCTTCACTCTGATATGCTAGTTAAGGGATTCCTCAAGTTCACCTGAAGGAACAACCCTATTTTCGTCTCCCAAAGATTTAGTAACACAGTTAACACCAAATAATTCATAAGTAAATTAAGTGTGAATTGTTAAACTACTATTGCAATTCCTTTATGTTACATCTTCTCATTTTATCTTTTTTTGTTTTTGTTTTTGTTTTAACTGAACTCTAGCTGAGCACAGAAGAATCGATGCTTTTGAACTGTGGTGCTGGGGAAGACTCTTGAGAGTCCCTTGGACAGCAAGGAGGTCAAATCAGTCAATCTTCAGGGAATTCAACCCTGAATGTTAATTAGAAGAACCGAAGCTGAAGCTGCAATACTTTGGCCACCTGAGGCAAGAGCTGACTGATTGGAAAAGACCCTGATGTTGGGAAAGATTGAAGGCAGGAGGAGAAGGGGACGACAGAGGACAAGATGGTTGGATGGCATCACCGAATAAATTGGCATGAGTTTGAGCAAGCTCTGGGAGATGCTGAGACAAGGAAACCTGGCATACTGCAGTTTATGAAGCTGCAAACAGTTGGACATGACTTGGCAACTGAATAACAAGTTGATTTACAATATTGTGTTATTGGAATATAGTTGCTTTACAATGTTGTATCCATTTCTACTGTACAGCAAAGTGAATCAGCTACATGTTTACATGAATTTGTGTACTAAGTTGCTTCAGTCATGTTGCAACCCTATGGACTATAGCCCACCAGCCTCCTCTGCCCAATATCCTCTCTTTTTTTAGATTTGCTTCCCATTTAGGTCACCACAGAGCAATGAGTAGAGTTCCCTGAGCAATGCAGTAGGTTCTCATTATTTATCTATTTTATACACAGTATCAGTCATGTGTATATGTCAATTCCAATCTCCTAATTCATTCCTCTCTCCTTTACCCTCTTTGTGTCCATATTTTCTTCTCTACATCTGTGTCTTTATTTCTGCTTTGCAAGTAAGATCATCTATATCATTTTTCCAGGTTTCACATGTATGTGTTAATACATGATATTTGATTTTCTCTTTCTGGCTTACTTCACTCTGTATGACAATTTTGGAATCCATCCTGGCCTCTACAAATGATCCATGTTTTGTAGTACTGTCTGAAGTCTGGAAGGGTTATGCCTCCAGCTTTGTTCTTTTTCCTCAGAATTGGTTTGGCCATTCTGAGTCTTTTTGTGATTCCATATAAATTTTATTTTAAAGTGATCACTAATGCATGCTTTTTTGATCTCAGGAATAAATGTAGCCAAGAAAAGTACAAAAATCTGTCAGAAGGCAAAGGATGTGATTTTACAGCTCTTATAAAGCAAGACATTCAATTCATTGAAAGTATATGAACACAATATGCTGCAAAGAAAAAAAAAAAAAGGTGGTTCCATGATCCTTGAAGTTTAATCTGACACTATTTGGGGGGAGTCACATCAGTATTTAGGCCAATATAAAGATAAGAACTATTTTACACATATCTGACTTCTATTTGTTCACAGGTTATGGGGATTGTATATGTATTCTGCACTGACTTTGAAATAGACTGTCACAGAGGAATGGAAATGAGAATAAAGAGTTCTGTGAATTTTAAACTGTATCTTCCATGTTTTACCTACATAGTGAAAAAAGAACTATCTTCAGAAAAAAATTCTATGCTTCCTTTCAAACAATTATAAAAGATCAATTTAATATGTAGGTAAAAGGTATGGGAGGGATAAGCAGTTTTTGGAATATAGTTGCTTTACAATGTTGTATCCATTTCTACTGTACAGCAAAGTGAATCAGCTACATGTTTACATGAATTTGTGTACTAAGTTGCTTCAGTCATGTTGCAACCCTATGGACTATAGCCCACCAGCCTCCTCTGCCCAATATCCTCTCTTTTTTTAGATTTGCTTCCCATTTAGGTCACCACAGAGCAATGAGTAGAGTTCCCTGAGCAATGCAGTAGGTTCTCATTATTTATCTATTTTATACACAGTATCAGTCATGTGTATATGTCAATTCCAATCTCCTAATTCATTCCTCTCTCCTTTACCCTCTTTGTGTCCATATTTTCTTCTCTACATCTGTGTCTTTATTTCTGCTTTGCAAGTAAGATCATCTATATCATTTTTCCAGGTTTCACATGTATGTGTTAATACATGATATTTGATTTTCTCTTTCTGGCTTACTTCACTCTGTATGACAATTTTGGAATCCATCCTGGCCTCTACAAATGATCCATGTTTTGTAGTACTGTCTGAAGTCTGGAAGGGTTATGCCTCCAGCTTTGTTCTTTTTCCTCAGAATTGGTTTGGCCATTCTGAGTCTTTTTGTGATTCCATATAAATTTTATTTTAAAGTGATCACTAATGCATGCTTTTTTGATCTCAGGAATAAATGTAGCCAAGAAAAGTACAAAAATCTGTCAGAAGGCAAAGGATGTGATTTTACAGCTCTTATAAAGCAAGACATTCAATTCATTGAAAGTATATGAACACAATATGCTGCAAAGAAAAAAAAAAAAAGGTGGTTCCATGATCCTTGAAGTTTAATCTGACACTATTTGGGGGGAGTCACATCAGTATTTAGGCCAATATAAAGATAAGAACTATTTTACACATATCTGACTTCTATTTGTTCACAGGTTATGGGGATTGTATATGTATTCTGCACTGACTTTGAAATAGACTGTCACAGAGGAATGGAAATGAGAATAAAGAGTTCTGTGAATTTTAAACTGTATCTTCCATGTTTTACCTACATAGTGAAAAAAGAACTATCTTCAGAAAAAAATTCTATGCTTCCTTTCAAACAATTATAAAAGATCAATTTAATATGTAGGTAAAAGGTATGGGAGGGATAAGCAGTACACTTAATGACTTTGAGGAAAAGTCCAAGGTTCAGAGGAAATCAATACATTTCCATAGCAACAGACACTTTTCATTTCATTATACCCACTGTCCTAAGTCATCTGAGGGCAGGACATTTCTTCTTTTATATTGTTGTGTCATTACTACTCAGAAGGCCTTCCGGATACAAAGTCAGCCCCTAGTCAAGACTTATTGAATTAACTAAGGAAGAATATGGTTATAAAGAGTCTCAGACAGCTGTTTTGTGTTTTTTTAAGAAAAAAGATTTTCAAATGAAAGATACCATTGACAAAGTATTTCTAAACTTCAGAATTGTGAATCCAGCCTAATGCATTTGTACCAGTATCACCCTAAATTGAGTACGAATGCCTTACAAGTGCATAGAAATAAGAATTTTAGTAAGAATATAAGAATACTTCAGAATATAAATCTTATAAATAAGAATACTATGAGTATAAATTATCTATATAAAACAGTTACATTGCCTTGTTTGGCAAAAGAGAAAAATTATATGAGAAACAAATTTTTCTAGTGTTTTTAACACTTTCTTTTTTTCTGTCTTTGAATAGGTGAAAAAATACTTTTTATTATAAACTGTAGAATTAAGTTGGTCCCTTTTACAGAGGTCTTTCCAGGTGGTGATAGTGGTAAAGAACCCACTTGGCAATGCAGGAGACATAAGAGGCACAGATTCGATCCCTGAGTTGGGAAGATCCCCTGGAGGAGGACATGGCAACCCACCCCAGTATTCTTGCCTGGAAAATCCCATGGACAGAGGAACGTGGCAGGTTACAGTCCATACGGTCGCATAGAGTTTCACACGACAGAAGCAACTTAACATGCATGCAAACAGAAAAGTAATTACTAAGTACACAAGTGGAATATATAATATATACTAAGATGTGTTTATGTCTAAAAACAGCATTTGTGTCAAGGTAAATTTTAAATACTTGGCCTTATAATATATGATATTTAAAGATATAGTTTGCCTTATTTTAAAAAATGCAATATTCTCTGCTTTGGGAAAGCAGAATGGTGGATATTTTCCTGTCACAAGGTAGACAAAATTTTGACAGAGGCAGGAAAAGTGTTTTCACTCCCCATTGTGTAGAAATAATCCTCTTTTTAAGGAAGAATCTTGGCAGCTGTGTTCAGGTGGCTATGTAGACTGATCCAAGGTTCAGAGGAAATCATACTTATAGCAACAGACACTTTTCATTTCATTATACCCACTGTCCTAAGTCATCTGAGGGCAGGACATTTCTTCTTTTATATTGTTGTGTCATTACTACTCAGAAGGCCTTCCGGATACAAAGTCAGCCCCTAGTCAAGACTTATTGAATTAACTAAGGAAGAATATGGTTATAAAGAGTCTCAGACAGCTGTTTTGTGTTTTTTTAAGAAAAAAGATTTTCAAATGAAAGATACCATTGACAAAGTATTTCTAAACTTCAGAATTGTGAATCCAGCCTAATGCATTTGTACCAGTATCACCCTAAATTGAGTACGAATGCCTTACAAGTGCATAGAAATAAGAATTTTAGTAAGAATATAAGAATACTTCAGAATATAAATCTTATAAATAAGAATACTATGAGTATAAATTATCTATATAAAACAGTTACATTGCCTTGTTTGGCAAAAGAGAAAAATTATATGAGAAACAAATTTTTCTAGTGTTTTTAACATTTTCTTTTTATCTGTCTTTGAATAGGTGAAAAAATACTTTTTATTATAAACTGTAGAATTAAGTTGGTCCCTTTTACAGAGGTCTTTCCAGGTGGTGATAGTGGTAAAGAACCCACTTGGCAATGCAGGAGACATAAGAGGCACAGATTCGATCCCTGAGTTGGGAAGATCCCCTGGAGGAGGACATGGCAACCCACCCCAGTATTCTTGCCTGGAAAATCCCATGGACAGAGGAACGTGGCAGGTTACAGTCCATACGGTCGCATAGAGTTTCACACGACAGAAGCAACTTAACATGCATGCAAACAGAAAAGTAATTACTAAGTACACAAGTGGAATATATAATATATACTAAGATGTGTTTATGTCTAAAAACAGCATTTGTGTCAAGGTAAATTTTAAATACTTGGCCTTATAATATATGATATTTAAAGATATAGTTTGCCTTATTTTAAAAAATGCAATATTCTCTGCTTTGGGAAAGCAGAATGGTGGATATTTTCCTGTCACAAGGTAGACAAAATTTTGACAGAGGCAGGAAAAGTGTTTTCACTCCCCATTGTGTAGAAATAATCCTCTTTTTAAGGAAGAATCTTGGCAGCTGTGTTCAGGTGGCTATGTAGACTGATCTGTGCTTCCTTACCAAATCAGAACAAAAGAGAAGAAAACACATTTTAACCATCATGCTGCAGATAACTGAAATGAAAAATTACAAAGCAAATTGTTTTTGGCAAGACAGTTTCCTCCCCAGAACTGAATATCAAAATGTGGTTTCCATTTTTCCATTAATGTGTCACAAGTTCCATTCGGGGTGACGTTTGAGATTCTGATTCAGGATGTGGACTAGGAGGGTCCAGGTCACAGTGACAGTAACCAAGGTTGTGAGATTTATTAAAGTATGAGTCATCGTGCTAAAAAAGTTTATATGAAATGGGCATATAGCATTGCCTTAACTTCTATTTCATTGTTCTGATTTTAGTTCAATTACATAATCTAATTTGAATTCAAGAAAATAAATCAGTTAAATGATAGCTATAATTTGCATTTAGGTAGATACAGAAAAGAAAAACGTAAATAGATAACTGAAAGTGTAATGGAAATTATATCCATTAAAAATTCAACTTTCAAAATTTAATGATCTTTAAACTTAGTTCTAAAGTCATCTGTATGGGCAAAAGAAATAATTACGTGACAATTAGAGCTCTCCTCTAGTTTCTAACACCTCTGCCTCATGCAGCACTTTGCATCAAAATTTATATACATCCAAGCTTATTTATCTTTCAACCATCATTAGATTTAAATAGATTAGTAAAAGATACAACTAGAGTCCAATGGGAGGCTTCTCAAATCATGAAATATTAACAAAAGCAACAACAAAATGTTAAGTCTAACACAGTCCTATATATCCAAGCTAATCATTAGACTATTAGTAGATTAAAGTAGGTTAGTAAAAAAGCCATCTGATACTCAATGATAGCTTAAATCAGAAAACATTATATGGAGAATGATAGAAAGAAAAAGACTATAAAAACAGCATTTGTGTCAAGGTAAATTTTAAATACTTGGCCTTATAATATATGATATTTAAAGATATAGTTTGCCTTATTTTAAAAAATGCAATATTCTCTGCTTTGGGAAAGCAGAATGGTGGATATTTTCCTGTCACAAGGTAGACAAAATTTTGACAGAGGCAGGAAAAGTGTTTTCACTCCCCATTGTGTAGAAATAATCCTCTTTTTAAGGAAGAATCTTGGCAGCTGTGTTCAGGTGGCTATGTAGACTGATCTGTGCTTCCTTACCAAATCAGAACAAAAGAGAAGAAAACACATTTTAACCATCATGCTGCAGATAACTGAAATGAAAAATTACAAAGCAAATTGTTTTTGGCAAGACAGTTTCCTCCCCAGAACTGAATATCAAAATGTGGTTTCCATTTTTCCATTAATGTGTCACAAGTTCCATTCGGGGTGACGTTTGAGATTCTGATTCAGGATGTGGACTAGGAGGGTCCAGGTCACAGTGACAGTAACCAAGGTTGTGAGATTTATTAAAGTATGAGTCATCGTGCTAAAAAAGTTTATATGAAATGGGCATATAGCATTGCCTTAACTTCTATTTCATTGTTCTGATTTTAGTTCAATTACATAATCTAATTTGAATTCAAGAAAATAAATCAGTTAAATGATAGCTATAATTTGCATTTAGGTAGATACAGAAAAGAAAAACGTAAATAGATAACTGAAAGTGTAATGGAAATTATATCCATTAAAAATTCAACTTTCAAAATTTAATGATCTTTAAACTTAGTTCTAAAGTCATCTGTATGGGCAAAAGAAATAATTACGTGACAATTAGAGCTCTCCTCTAGTTTCTAACACCTCTGCCTCATGCAGCACTTTGCATCAAAATTTATATACATCCAAGCTTATTTATCTTTCAACCATCATTAGATTTAAATAGATTAGTAAAAGATACAACTAGAGTCCAATGGGAGGCTTCTCAAATCATGAAATATTAACAAAAGCAACAACAAAATGTTAAGTCTAACACAGTCCTATATATCCAAGCTAATCATTAGACTATTAGTAGATTAAAGTAGGTTAGTAAAAAAGCCATCTGATACTCAATGATAGCTTAAATCAGAAAACATTATATGAAAGGAAGAATGATAGAAAGAATAAGATGAACTTATACAAAAATAAATTTGTATTAGACCAAGATATTTTTAAAGCATTGTTGCTTACAACAGCAGTCAAAACCCATTAAGAATATAAAATAATCTTCATTGATAATGACTAAACCATAATTCTGCTACCAAATTATGTTTAAAAATTGATTAATACAAGTGTCTAGTAAATAGTTTTCATTGCAGTTTTATCAGTGCCAAAGAACATTTCTTGGTCAATGCAAACATGTATATTATAGGAAAAATAATAAATCCAGCATCCTATAACACATTACAAAATAAAAACCTGGGTGAGATCAACATTTTATGGTAGAGATATAAACCTTTCTTAAGGGCTTGACATGGATTTGAAAGGTGTAGAAAATTGTAAGCCATTTAAAGGATTTCTGCTTTTTATCTGAGTAGAAGGGTAAAGTTCTGAGCAGAAGAGAATCTGGTTGGGTGTATGTCTTATCAGAATCACCCTGATTCCTGTATTGAGACAAGCAGAGACATGAGCAATTCAGTAAGAACAAGGTGGTAAGCTTGTAGCTATGAATGTCATGAGAAATGATCAGATTCAGCATTCACCCGCATTTTTACATAAGAGTGAAGATTTCTTCACCAATCATATAGAGGGTATAACAAGAATTAAAACTCAGCAATGTCTTGGGCTGAGCACTGGAACCGTGGAGTTGCCATTGACAGAGTATGTGACGTTTGAATTGAAAATTAAAATGATCTTTAAACTTAGTTCTAAAGTCATCTGTATGGGCAAAAGAAATAATTACGTGACAATTAGAGCTCTCCTCTAGTTTCTAACACCTCTGCCTCATGCAGCACTTTGCATCAAAATTTATATACATCCAAGCTTATTTATCTTTCAACCATCATTAGATTTAAATAGATTAGTAAAAGATACAACTAGAGTCCAATGGGAGGCTTCTCAAATCATGAAATATTAACAAAAGCAACAACAAAATGTTAAGTCTAACACAGTCCTATATATCCAAGCTAATCATTAGACTATTAGTAGATTAAAGTAGGTTAGTAAAAAAGCCATCTGATACTCAATGATAGCTTAAATCAGAAAACATTATATGAAAGGAAGAATGATAGAAAGAATAAGATGAACTTATACAAAAATAAATTTGTATTAGACCAAGATATTTTTAAAGCATTGTTGCTTACAACAGCAGTCAAAACCCATTAAGAATATAAAATAATCTTCATTGATAATGACTAAACCATAATTCTGCTACCAAATTATGTTTAAAAATTGATTAATACAAGTGTCTAGTAAATAGTTTTCATTGCAGTTTTATCAGTGCCAAAGAACATTTCTTGGTCAATGCAAACATGTATATTATAGGAAAAATAATAAATCCAGCATCCTATAACACATTACAAAATAAAAACCTGGGTGAGATCAACATTTTATGGTAGAGATATAAACCTTTCTTAAGGGCTTGACATGGATTTGAAAGGTGTAGAAAATTGTAAGCCATTTAAAGGATTTCTGCTTTTTATCTGAGTAGAAGGGTAAAGTTCTGAGCAGAAGAGAATCTGGTTGGGTGTATGTCTTATCAGAATCACCCTGATTCCTGTATTGAGACAAGCAGAGACATGAGCAATTCAGTAAGAACAAGGTGGTAAGCTTGTAGCTATGAATGTCATGAGAAATGATCAGATTCAGCATTCACCCGCATTTTTACATAAGAGTGAAGATTTCTTCACCAATCATATAGAGGGTATAACAAAAAGAATTAAAACTCAGCAATGTCTTGGGCTGAGCACTGGAACCGTGGAGTTGCCATTGACAGAGATGGTATGTAGACCATAAGTATCCTGATCTGAAGCCTGAATGATTTATCTACGTCCCTGGCATACCTTGAACCCAATTTGAATTATTTTTCCTGTAAATCTTTCAAAAACTCTTAGTTTTTTTGCCTCTCCACTTATTCCAGAACTGGCAGACACCCTAAAGGAAATGTATAGCTAAATACTGAGTTCACACCTCTAGCTTTTATTTCCTTTCCTTTGGAATTTGACCCTATAGTTGTCTTGCTAGCCTCTCATCATGATACTTACACACATATGCATGCATGCATACACACACACACAGACACACACACCCCATATTTCTTAATCCATCTCAGTTCAAGGATTAAACCAAATTTTCATTGCCTCTACTGGAAGCAAGACCCCTTGACCATTACATATTTAAAGCAATTTTAAATCCATATTGTATACCTATTAGAGAAGCTGAGGTGTCTCTTTTATTGAAAAGTATTGTTTTCAATCCAATTCTAGGTGGCAGGATACAGTAAGAAAGAGATAGCCAAGCTACCCACTGTCCTGAAACTTATATTCTACTAGAGGAAGATGAAAAGACCAACATCATCATCAGATATCACCAGTGATATGATGGCTTTTAAGGAGGGTCCTTTAATATAAAGCAGGCAGCAGCTTTTTTACACTGAAAGGTCAGGGAAGGCTTCTCTTTTAGAGGCCACTTTGGTTAAGAGATGAAAAACAAGAAGCAACTCATATGACTATGTTCCTTGAAATGCTGAGAGAGTTGTATGTGCTTGAGAAGTAAGAAGAAGTGAGTGCATCTATACTGTGTTAATTACCAGAGAGTATTGTAGAAGTTGGCAGGTCAAGTAAGAAGAAAATCATACAGAGCCTTGCAAGTCGAGATAAGAAACCTAATAAATAAAACAGGTCTGTCTAGGTCTATTTAAGACACCAAACTATCAACAAAATGATGAGGAGAATAAGAAAGGTAAATTCTTGCCTGCTGGAAACTCATCAAAAAGAATGAGAAAAGGTTTTTTAAAAAAAAAAAAAAAAAAAAAAAATATATATATATATATATATATATATATGTATGTATGTATGTATGTATAGCTGTAAACAACAAAACTCTGTAAAATAAAAATAGTTACACATAAAAAATATGTCCTTCTACTCAAATTTCTCTTTTACTTCTTCTAGTAACTTCTAAACAGATGTGAAAAAATCAGGTTAAACCAGTGGGCTTTTGTTGCACAGTTATGCTTTTTTCTCTTAGAACCAAGACAAAATGAGATAAAATAAGAGAAGGAACAAACCACCATTCTGCAGTCTCCAATTTGATACCATTATAGGCAGGATTATCACTGCATGCTAAAAGCAAACAGTTGCTACAAAGAGAAAAATGCACTTTACATTTGCCATATCTGACAGCCATCCTCCCTTGTCAAGCCATGATAAAGCAAGAACTGAATTTTACAAATCCAACAAATGCTGCCACACTTGTGTTGTCAGTGAGAACTTCATGTTCCATCAGTATCTCTGAAGATCATGAGAAACTACACTCAAACATTAGTATGCCCCTTCATGCAAGCCCTTGACCATTACATATTTAAAGCAATTTTAAATCCATATTGTATACCTATTAGAGAAGCTGAGGTGTCTCTTTTATTGAAAAGTATTGTTTTCAATCCAATTCTAGGTGGCAGGATACAGTAAGAAAGAGATAGCCAAGCTACCCACTGTCCTGAAACTTATATTCTACTAGAGGAAGATGAAAAGACCAACATCATCATCAGATATCACCAGTGATATGATGGCTTTTAAGGAGGGTCCTTTAATATAAAGCAGGCAGCAGCTTTTTTACACTGAAAGGTCAGGGAAGGCTTCTCTTTTAGAGGCCACTTTGGTTAAGAGATGAAAAACAAGAAGCAACTCATATGACTATGTTCCTTGAAATGCTGAGAGAGTTGTATGTGCTTGAGAAGTAAGAAGAAGTGAGTGCATCTATACTGTGTTAATTACCAGAGAGTATTGTAGAAGTTGGCAGGTCAAGTAAGAAGAAAATCATACAGAGCCTTGCAAGTCGAGATAAGAAACCTAATAAATAAAACAGGTCTGTCTAGGTCTATTTAAGACACCAAACTATCAACAAAATGATGAGGAGAATAAGAAAGGTAAATTCTTGCCTGCTGGAAACTCATCAAAAAGAATGAGAAAAGGTTTTTTAAAAAAAAAAAAAAAAAAAAAAATATATATATATATATATATATATATGTATGTATGTATGTATGTATAGCTGTAAACAACAAAACTCTGTAAAATAAAAATAGTTACACATAAAAAATATGTCCTTCTACTCAAATTTCTCTTTTACTTCTTCTAGTAACTTCTAAACAGATGTGAAAAAATCAGGTTAAACCAGTGGGCTTTTGTTGCACAGTTATGCTTTTTTCTCTTAGAACCAAGACAAAATGAGATAAAATAAGAGAAGGAACAAACCACCATTCTGCAGTCTCCAATTTGATACCATTATAGGCAGGATTATCACTGCATGCTAAAAGCAAACAGTTGCTACAAAGAGAAAAATGCACTTTACATTTGCCATATCTGACAGCCATCCTCCCTTGTCAAGCCATGATAAAGCAAGAACTGAATTTTACAAATCCAACAAATGCTGCCACACTTGTGTTGTCAGTGAGAACTTCATGTTCCATCAGTATCTCTGAAGATCATGAGAAACTACACTCAAACATTAGTATGCTCTCCTTTCTTATGTGCAATTGTACTTCAAGTTTTTATTTTTCACAAATTGAATCAGGAAATTTATTTCATCTTCAAGTAGCATGTGTATGTGAGTGCTGTGTGTTCACTTCCTTCCAACAGCCATACATATAGAATATCTCTCAAGTAACACCACTCCGGAATATGTGGTTTTGGAAACAAATAGAAAAGAAAGAAAGAAAAGGTATTTCATTGTCCTGATGGCAGGCGGTGCTAAAGGAAAAAACATTAATATTAACTTGCCCATGGTGATGTGGTCACTCACCTAGAGGTGGACATCCTGGAGTGATGTCAAATGGGACTCAGGAAGCATTACTAAAACAAAGCTCATAGAGGTAATAGAATTCCAGCTGACCAATTTGAAATCCTAAAATATGATGGTGTTAAAGTGCTGTACTCAGTATGTCAGCAAATTTGGAAAACTCAGCAGTGGCCACAAGACTGGAGAAGGGCACTTTTCATCCCAATTCCAAAGAAGGGCAATGCCAAAGAATGTTCCAACTACCATAGAATTGAACTCATTTCACATGCTAGCAAGGATATCAAAATCCTCCAAGCTTGGTTCAGCAGTACATGAAAAAAGAACTTCCAGGTTCCAAACAAGCTGGGCTTCGAAGAGGCAGGAGAACCAGAGAGCAAACTGCCAACATTTGCTGGATCAAACAGAAAGGCAATTCCAGAAAATATCTACTTCTGCTTTATTAACTATGAGAAAGCCTTTGACTGTGTGGATCACAACAGACTGGAAAATTCGTAAAGTGATGGAAATACCAGACCACCATACCTGCCTTATGAGAAACCTGTATGCAAGTCAAGAAGCGTCAGTTAGAAGTGGACATGAAACAACGTATTGGTTCAAAATTGGGAAAGGAGCACATCAAGGTTGTATGTTTTCACCCTGTTTATTTAAACTATATGCAGGGTACATCGTGTAAAATGCCAGGATGGATGAAGCACAAGCTGAAATCAAGACTGCCAGGAAAAATATCAACAACCTCAGATATGCAGGTGATACCACCCTGATGGCAGAAAATGAAGAAGAACTAAAGAGCCTCTTGATGAGGGTGAAAGAGGAGAGTTAAAAACCTGACTTAACACTTAACACTCAAAAAATAAGATCATGACATACGTATCTCTGAATCAGGAAATTTATTGCCCATCTTCAGTAAAAAATTTTTTTTTGCTGTGTGTTCACTTCTTTTTAACAGCGATACATATAGAATATCTCTCAAGTAACACCACTACTGAATATGTGGTTTTGGAAACAAATAGAAAAGAAAGAAAGAAAAGGTATTTCATTGTCCTGATGGCAGGCGGTGCTAAAGGAAAAAACATTAATATTAACTTGCCCATGGTGATGTGGTCACTCACCTAGAGGTGGACATCCTGGAGTGATGTCAAATGGGACTCAGGAAGCATTACTAAAACAAAGCTCATAGAGGTAATAGAATTCCAGCTGACCAATTTGAAATCCTAAAATATGATGGTGTTAAAGTGCTGTACTCAGTATGTCAGCAAATTTGGAAAACTCAGCAGTGGCCACAAGACTGGAGAAGGGCACTTTTCATCCCAATTCCAAAGAAGGGCAATGCCAAAGAATGTTCCAACTACCATAGAATTGAACTCATTTCACATGCTAGCAAGGATATCAAAATCCTCCAAGCTTGGTTCAGCAGTACATGAAAAAAGAACTTCCAGGTTCCAAACAAGCTGGGCTTCGAAGAGGCAGGAGAACCAGAGAGCAAACTGCCAACATTTGCTGGATCAAACAGAAAGGCAATTCCAGAAAATATCTACTTCTGCTTTATTAACTATGAGAAAGCCTTTGACTGTGTGGATCACAACAGA
The DNA here is from genome assembly GCA_022376925.1 of Tragulus kanchil. Taxonomy (NCBI): domain Eukaryota; kingdom Metazoa; phylum Chordata; class Mammalia; order Artiodactyla; family Tragulidae; genus Tragulus; species Tragulus kanchil. The sequence continues at coordinate 233,146,600 of JAIOJX010000004.1, read as the reverse complement.
CTGGAAAATTCGTAAAGTGATGGAAATACCAGACCACCATACCTGCCTTATGAGAAACCTGTATGCAAGTCAAGAAGCGTCAGTTAGAAGTGGACATGAAACAACGTATTGGTTCAAAATTGGGAAAGGAGCACATCAAGGTTGTATGTTTTCACCCTGTTTATTTAAACTATATGCAGGGTACATCGTGTAAAATGCCAGGATGGATGAAGCACAAGCTGAAATCAAGACTGCCAGGAAAAATATCAACAACCTCAGATATGCAGATGACACCACCCTAATGGCAGAAAGTGAAGAAGAACTAAAGAGCCTCTTGATGAGGGTGAAAGAGGAGAGTTAAAAACCTGACTTAACACTTAACATTCAAAAAATAAGATCATGACATACAGTCCCATCACTTCATGGCAAATAGATGGGCAAATAATGGAAACAGTGACAGACTTTAGAAGAAGGAAACAGTAGAAGAGGAAAAAGTGGAAGTAGTGACAGATTTTATTTTTGTGAACTCCAAAATCACTGCAGGTGGTGACTGCAGACATGAAATTAAGACGTTTGTTCCTTGGTAGGAAAGCTATGACAAACCTAGATAGTGTATTTTAAAAAAAGCAGAGGGCTTCCCTGGTGGTCCAGTGGGTAAGGACACCGCCTTGCAGTGCAGGGGGTGCCGGTTCGATCCCTGGCCTGGGAAGATCCCACGTGCCGTGGAGCGGCTGGACCGATGTGTCCAATTACCGAGCCGGAGCTCTGGAGCGCATGCGCCCAGAGCCGGTGCTCTGCGACAACAGAGGCCACCGCGATGGGAGGCCCACACGGGCCAAAGAACAAAGACGGATGAAAATAGAGAAATGAAAGAGCAATAGAAGTGGCCTGCCCGTCCCCCTCCCTTCCCACCCCCCCCCCAAAAAAATTAAAAAATATTTAAAAAGCAGGGACAACACCTTGTCATCAAAGGTCTACTTAGTCAAAGTTATGTTTTTTCTAGTAGTCATGTATGGATGTTAGAGTTGGACCATAAAGAAGGCTGAGCACTGGGCTTTCCTGGTGGTCCAGTGGGTAAGAACACCGCCTTGTAGTGCAAAAGGCACTGGTTTGATACCTGGCCTGAGAAGATCCCATGTGCCATGGAGCGGCTGGATTGACGTGTCCAACTACTGAGCCAGAGCTCTGAAGCGCATGCGCCCAGAACTGGTCCTCTGCAGCGACAGAGGCCACTGCGATGGGAGGCCCACATGGGCCAAAGAACAAAGGCATATAAACAAAAGATCAATAGAAGTGGCCAAAAAAAAACTTTAAAAAAAAAAAAAGGCTGAGCACCGAAGAACAGATGCTTTTGAATTGTGGTGTGGGAGAAGACTCTTGAGAGTCCCTTGGACTGCAAAACATCAGTCCTGAAGGAAATCAACTGCAAAAGATGAGTCCTAAAGGAAATAAACTCTGAATATTCATAGGAAGGAATGTTGCTAAAACTCCAATACTTTAGCCTCCTGATAGAAAGAGCTGACTCATTGGAAAACACCCTGATGTGAGGGAAGATTGCAGGGCAAAGGAGAAGCAGGCAGAATAGGATGAGTTGGTTGGATAGCATCACTGATTCAAGTCAGACAGCATCACTGACATGAATTTGAGCAAACTCCAGGAGGTAGTGGAGATCAGAGGAGCCTGGTGTCCTGCAGTCCTTCAGATTGAAGAGTCGGACATTACTGAGTGATTGAACAACAGCACGGTTGAAACACAACAAGGTTAATGAAATGACTAGAGCTAGGCTGCAGGTCTAGAAAGATGGGTGGTCCAGGAGTCCAGGTAAGAAACCTTGACCTGTCCAGGCTGTGGTTGAGATTTGCTGCCACCTACTGACAGCTTTCTGTTATGGCCTAAATATCAATGAAGATTTGGGGTCTTTGGTTGGTGGACCCCAGCACTTCCTGCTTAGTGTGAAGCTTAAGAGTCCTAGTGGGCTCTCCTCCTTCTTTGACAGACTAAGTAGATTTGGAAATCACACTAATCATATTGAACTCAATCAGTTTCACCTCTAAATTCCTTGTAATGGTGCATTTTCAAATTCTCTATGACTAATGGTTTTATTTATTGCATTGCTGTAATATGCTGTTCCCATGCCTGTCACTAACTAGATACCTCTGAGTGGGTGACTAAGTCTACATCACAATAATAAAGGAATAACATCTGTTGTGTGTTTTATATGTAACAGACCCTGCTATAAATTCTTCATGTACATTTTCTTATTTAATATCATTACCAACCCTACAGTGCAGGTATTAGAATTCTAGTTTTTGAGTTTAAGAAGCAAACACAGACATGGCAGGCAACACTCTTGCTCTCAGAAGAGCCCCACACCTGGTCTAAAGCTATTCTGTCTCTACAATGAAATTCTTAATTAGACCTTGAAACATGAAATGAAGACAGTGAGACAAGGGAGAATGTCCGTGAACCTGGAGACAGGCCTGGGAACACAAGTGCAAGCACAAGTTAGCTTGGATCATGGGCCCAACAGGCACAGAGGCATTGACTCACTGGCCTCGTGGCCACACACAGGACCCAAACTCAGGGCATTTGGAGTACATGGGATCCAATGAATTAAGCTCCTTAAAACAGGTGCTCTGAAAGAAGAAACTGAACCTGCTGACCCAAGCTAGCAGGCAGAATAGGATGAGTTGGTTGGATAGCATCACTGATTCAAGTCAGACAGCATCACTGACATGAATTTGAGCAAACTCCAGGAGGTAGTGGAGATCAGAGGAGCCTGGTGTCCTGCAGTCCTTCAGATTGAAGAGTCGGACATTACTGAGTGATTGAACAACAGCACGGTTGAAACACAACAAGGTTAATGAAATGACTAGAGCTAGGCTGCAGGTCTAGAAAGATGGGTGGTCCAGGAGTCCAGGTAAGAAACCTTGACCTGTCCAGGCTGTGGTTGAGATTTGCTGCCACCTACTGACAGCTTTCTGTTATGGCCTAAATATCAATGAAGATTTGGGGTCTTTGGTTGGTGGACCCCAGCACTTCCTGCTTAGTGTGAAGCTTAAGAGTCCTAGTGGGCTCTCCTCCTTCTTTGACAGACTAAGTAGATTTGGAAATCACACTAATCATATTGAACTCAATCAGTTTCACCTCTAAATTCCTTGTAATGGTGCATTTTCAAATTCTCTATGACTAATGGTTTTATTTATTGCATTGCTGTAATATGCTGTTCCCATGCCTGTCACTAACTAGATACCTCTGAGTGGGTGACTAAGTCTACATCACAATAATAAAGGAATAACATCTGTTGTGTGTTTTATATGTAACAGACCCTGCTATAAATTCTTCATGTACATTTTCTTATTTAATATCATTACCAACCCTACAGTGCAGGTATTAGAATTCTAGTTTTTGAGTTTAAGAAGCAAACACAGACATGGCAGGCAACACTCTTGCTCTCAGAAGAGCCCCACACCTGGTCTAAAGCTATTCTGTCTCTACAATGAAATTCTTAATTAGACCTTGAAACATGAAATGAAGACAGTGAGACAAGGGAGAATGTCCGTGAACCTGGAGACAGGCCTGGGAACACAAGTGCAAGCACAAGTTAGCTTGGATCATGGGCCCAACAGGCACAGAGGCATTGACTCACTGGCCTCGTGGCCAACACACAGGACCCAAACTCAGGGCATTTGGAGTACATGGGATCCAATGAATTAAGCTCCTTAAAACAGGTGCTCCCTGAAAGAAGAAACTTGAAACTGACCTGCTGACCCAATAGCTAATGCCTGGCCTTAAAACAGACACTTTATGGAGAGAACAGCATTTAGAGGCTGAGACACTCAATGGAGAACAGCATTTAGAGGCTGAGAGGCTCAGTCCTAAAAATACAAGGAACTGAACTCTGCCAGTAACTTGAATGAACTAAGAGGATACCGAGCTTCAAATGAAAATGCAATACTAGCCAAAATCCTTATGGCAGCCTGCGGTCATCTGAGAAGTGCAGACCCCTGGCCCATGGAAATGACAAGATAATAAATATGTGTTATTTTAAACACTATTTGAGATCATTTGTTATATAGCAATAGAAAACTAATACTATAGTCATGAAATGTGCTAAAACATGACTACAGTGAGATAATGATAAACGCATTACTGCCCATAGCTTTTATACAGAACTTAAAATCTAAATGTTTAAGTAATCATTTTCAGTTAATTATGGTGATTACACAAATGTAAACAAATACCTATATACATATATCTGTATACTTGAGAAACCCTGAAGTGAAAACTTCATTACCTGCAAATAACAGCTGTTAAGTCACAAAAGCCAGCATATCTTGGCTCCAGGTCAAGATTTTCCCAGAGTTTCTAAGCATCACAACTTGTAGGCACTTGCCCATTTTAAAACCATGACTACATCAGTGTACGCCCTCTTCTATCTTAGGTCACATGCTATAATTAGACATTTCTAAAAAAAGTGCAGGTATTAGAATTCTAGTTTTGAGTTTAAGAAGCAAACACAGACATGGCAGGCAACACTCTTGCTCTCAGAAGAGCCCCACACCTGGTCTAAAGCTATTCTGTCTCTACAATGAAATTCTTAATTAGACCTTGAAACATGAAATGAAGACAGTGAGACAAGGGAGAATGTCCGTGAACCTGGAGACAGGCCTGGGAACACAAGTGCAAGCACAAGTTAGCTTGGATCATGGGCCCAACAGGCACAGAGGCATTGACTCACTGGCCTCGTGGCCAACACACAGGACCCAAACTCAGGGCATTTGGAGTACATGGGATCCAATGAATTAAGCTCCTTAAAACAGGTGCTCCCTGAAAGAAGAAACTTGAAACTGACCTGCTGACCCAATAGCTAATGCCTGGCCTTAAAACAGACACTTTATGGAGAGAACAGCATTTAGAGGCTGAGACACTCAATGGAGAGAACAGCATTTAGAGGCTGAGAGGCTCAGTCCTAAAAATACAAGGAACTGAACTCTGCCAGTAACTTGAATGAACTAAGAGGATACCGAGCTTCAAATGAAAATGCAATACTAGCCAAAATCCTTATGGCAGCCTGCGGTCATCTGAGAAGTGCAGACCCCTGGCCCATGGAAATGACAAGATAATAAATATGTGTTATTTTAAACACTATTTGAGATCATTTGTTATATAGCAATAGAAAACTAATACTATAGTCATGAAATGTGCTAAAACATGACTACAGTGAGATAATGATAAACGCATTACTGCCCATAGCTTTTATACAGAACTTAAAATCTAAATGTTTAAGTAATCATTTTCAGTTAATTATGGTGATTACACAAATGTAAACAAATACCTATATACATATATCTGTATACTTGAGAAACCCTGAAGTGAAAACTTCATTACCTGCAAATAACAGCTGTTAAGTCACAAAAGCCAGCATATCTTGGCTCCAGGTCAAGATTTTCCCAGAGTTTCTAAGCATCACAACTTGTAGGCACTTGCCCATTTTAAAACCATGACTACATCAGTGTACGCCCTCTTCTATCTTAGGTCACATGGCATGAGTTCAAGATAGGGTGTCACACCTTGATTCTGTGTAAAGGGCAAGTGAGCTGTTGAAGGTTTTTGAAGTTTAGATGGATGAGAATATTTTTGAAGTTTAGATGGTTGAGAACTACAAAAACCACGAACAATTTTATGTAGTTTGTTTCAGCAGAGGATAATTTATCATGACAGAAAACACCATAATTATTTCCAGGAATTTAAAAAATAACCAAACATGATGGATCAGAGAGTTCAGTTTCTTACCTTGGGCTTCTCATCTGCTCTGAACTGAGACAGAGGCGTCTGGCCATCATGGACTCAACAGAGAAGCCACATTGGTGAAGCCACGTTCTCTCCAGATAGAGTGAGTCCAGCCAGGAGTCCTATGAAAACATGATAATCCTTTATGACATTGCGGGCATACTCGTGGTACTGCTACCATGTGGGGACTTCATGAAGCATAAATACCACAGAAATACCTGCATTTCAAATAATCATAAGCTATAACTGGAGAAAGGATAATTTGGTTATATAGAGGTCAAGCACAGAAGAAATAAGATTTATAAATGTATGTTCAATAACCATAATGCTAACAATAGCTAGCATTTATTAGACATATAGTTGGTCCGAGGCAATGTTCGACGGTGCTCTCAGTTCTTTCAGTACCCTGATACAATAGAGACATACAGGATCTCCATTTTGTGGATAAGGAACTAAGGAAAGAGAGGTTAAATAATTGTCAAGGCAAGTCTCAGAGTTAGGATTTAGCCCCCAAAAGATACTCTCTGGTCCCCAAGATTGAGCTTTTCAAGAATATATCTAAATATGATCAGTGAGAACCAGGACAAACAGGACAGCACCTAGCATAACCAGTCACATTTCCCTGACTTTCAAACATATGTAGTTAACTTTCATTACCTGCCAAAATACCCAAAGCTGTTAAGTCACAAAAGCCAGCATATCTTGGCTCCAGGTCAAGATTTTCCCAGAGTTTCTAAGCATCACAACTTGTAGGCACTTGCCCATTTTAAAACCATGACTACATCAGTGTACGCCCTCTTCTATCTTAGGTCACATGGCATGAGTTCAAGATAGGGTGTCACACCTTGATTCTGTGTAAAGGGCAAGTGAGCTGTTGAAGGTTTTTGAAGTTTAGATGGATGAGCATATTTTTGACGTTTAGATGGTTGAGAACTACAAAAACCACGAACAATTTTATGTAGTTTGTTTCAGCAGAGGATAATTTATCATGACAGAAAACACCATAATTATTTCCAGGAATTTAAAAAATAACCAAACATGATGGATCAGAGAGTTCAGTTTCTTACCTTGGGCTTCTCATCTGCTCTGAACTGAGACAGAGGCGTCTGGCCATCATGGACTCAACAGAGAAGCCACATTGGTGAAGCCACGTTCTCTCCAGATAGAGTGAGTCCAGCCAGGAGTCCTATGAAAACATGATAATCCTTTATGACATTGCGGGCATACTCGTGGTACTGCTACCATGTGGGGACTTCATGAAGCATAAATACCACAGAAATACCTGCATTTCAAATAATCATAAGCTATAACTGGAGAAAGGATAATTTGGTTATATAGAGGTCAAGCACAGAAGAAATAAGATTTATAAATGTATGTTCAATAACCATAATGCTAACAATAGCTAGCATTTATTAGACATATAGTTGGTCCGAGGCAATGTTCGACGGTGCTCTCAGTTCTTTCAGTACCCTGATACAATAGAGACATACAGGATCTCCATTTTGTGGATAAGGAACTAAGGAAAGAGAGGTTAAATAATTGTCAAGGCAAGTCTCAGAGTTAGGATTTAGCCCCCAAAAGATACTCTCTGGTCCCCAAGATTGAGCTTTTCAAGAATATATCTAAATATGATCAGTGAGAACCAGGACAAACAGGACAGCACCTAGCATAACCAGTCACATTTCCCTGACTTTCAAACATATGTAGTTAACTGATTTTTTAAAAAGATAAGCTTTTAATTCTGTAACAATTTTAGATTTGTTCGATTTATAGAAAAGTTGAAAATATAGTACAATGAATTCACCCAGGCCCTTTACCCAGTTTCCCTAATATTAACATCTTGCCTTCCCTCGGTTCATTTCTCAAAACTAGGAAATTATCATCGGAACATCATTATTAACTAAGTTACAGGCTGTATAAGATTTTTAAGGACACTTTATATTTTAGAGAAGATTAAGATTCGCAGAAAAATGGAGCAGAAGGTATAGAGATTTCCCATATACCCTGCACCTAAGTAGGCAGCAGCCTTCCTATCACGTGGTATGTTTGTTACAACTGATTAACCTACATTGGCACATCATTATGACTCAAAATCTATAGTTTACACTGGGATCCCCTTGAGGTGTGGCTTTTGCAAATGGATGATGGTATGTATCTACCATACAGAGTATCATACAGAGTTTCCCTGTCCTAAAAATCCTCTGTGCACTGCCTCCTCCCTTACCTCCCCCGTCTCCACTGGCAACCGCAGATCTTTACCCTCTCCCCATAGTTTTGCCTTTTCCAGAATGTCATATAGTTGGAATCATCCAGTCTATAGTCTTTATACATTGGCTTCTTTAGCTTAGTAATAGGTATTTAAGGTTTCTCTGGGTCTTTTCAGCACTTCATAGTTCACTTCTTTTTAACACTACATAATATTCTATTACCTCGATGTACCATAGTTAATTTTATTCATTCACCTACTGAAGGACTTGTTGGCTGCTTCCATATTTTGGCAATTATGAACAAAGCTTCTAGAAAACTCTGTATGCGGGTTTCTGTGTGGATACATCTTTTCATATGGTTCTTTGTCATCTTCTTTGGTGAAGTGTCTATTCAGATCTCTCACCCATTTTTTTTTTTAAACTAGGCTATTGTTCTCTTATTGAGTTTTAAGAGTTCTTTGTATAGTTTGGTAACAGTCCTTTATCAGCCAAAAGATACTCTCTGGTCCCCAAGATTGAGCTTTTCAAGAATATATCTAAATATGATCAGTGAGAACCAGGACAAACAGGACAGCACCTAGCATAACCAGTCACATTTCCCTGACTTTCAAACATATGTAGTTAACTGATTTTTTAAAAAGATAAGCTTTTAATTCTGTAACAATTTTAGATTTGTTCGATTTATAGAAAAGTTGAAAATATAGTACAATGAATTCACCCAGGCCCTTTACCCAGTTTCCCTAATATTAACATCTTGCCTTCCCTCGGTTCATTTCTCAAAACTAGGAAATTATCATCGGAACATCATTATTAACTAAGTTACAGGCTGTATAAGATTTTTAAGGACACTTTATATTTTAGAGAAGATTAAGATTCGCAGAAAAATGGAGCAGAAGGTATAGAGATTTCCCATATACCCTGCACCTAAGTAGGCAGCAGCCTTCCTATCACGTGGTATGTTTGTTACAACTGATTAACCTACATTGGCACATCATTATGACTCAAAATCTATAGTTTACACTGGGATCCCCTTGAGGTGTGGCTTTTGCAAATGGATGATGGTATGTATCTACCATACAGAGTATCATACAGAGTTTCCCTGTCCTAAAAATCCTCTGTGCACTGCCTCCTCCCTTACCTCCCCCGTCTCCACTGGCAACCGCAGATCTTTACCCTCTCCCCATAGTTTTGCCTTTTCCAGAATGTCATATAGTTGGAATCATCCAGTCTATAGTCTTTATACATTGGCTTCTTTAGCTTAGTAATAGGTATTTAAGGTTTCTCTGGGTCTTTTCAGCACTTCATAGTTCACTTCTTTTTAACACTACATAATATTCTATTACCTCGATGTACCATAGTTAATTTTATTCATTCACCTACTGAAGGACTTGTTGGCTGCTTCCATATTTTGGCAATTATGAACAAAGCTTCTAGAAAACTCTGTATGCGGGTTTCTGTGTGGATACATCTTTTCATATGGTTCTTTGTCATCTTCTTTGGTGAAGTGTCTATTCAGATCTCTCACCCATTTTTTTTTTTAAACTAGGCTATTGTTCTCTTATTGAGTTTTAAGAGTTCTTTGTATAGTTTGGTAACAGTCCTTTATCAGATATGCCCTTTGTAAATATTTTATCTCCTTCTGTGGTTGGTCTCATTCTGTCAACAGTGTCTTTAACAAAGCAGAAGTTTTTTTTATTTTAATGAAGCCTGGCTTATTAATTCTTTTTTTTGTATGTCATGATCTTGGTGCCATATCTAAAGAGTCTTAATCAAATACAAGGTCAGCGGCTTCCCTGGTGGTTCAGTGGGTAAGGACACCGCCTTGCAGTGCAAGGGGCGCTGGTTCGATCCTTGGCCTGGGAAGATCCCACGTGCCGTGGAGCAGCTGGACCAATGTGTCCAGTTACCGAGTTGGAGCTCTGGAGTGCATGCACCCAGAGCCAGTGCTCTGCGAAAACAGAGGCCACAGTGATGGGAGAACCACACGGGCCAAAGAACAAAGATGGATGAAAATAGACAAATGAAAGACTAACAGAAGTGGCTTGCGCGCCCCCTCCCTCCCCAACCTATTCCCCCCAAAAAAAAACTTAAAAAAAAAAAAAACAAATACAAGGTCATCTAGATTTTTCCATGTTACCTCCTAAACATTGTACAGTTTTTCAGTTCACATTTTGGTCTATGATCCACTTTGACTTAATTCTTCTGAAGGGTGTAAAGTCTGGGTCTAAGTTCACTGGTTCTGGATGTGGATGTCCAGTTGTCCCAGCATCATTTGCTGAAAACAAGAATCTTCTCCGTTGTATTTCTTTTGCTCCTTTATTAACTGACTATATTTATATGGGTCTGTTTCTGATCTCTCTATTAGAGACAAGTGTATACACACACACACACACACACCACTGGGAATTCTTCTGTAACAAAGATTTGTCTCTTATTCCTATTCATTCATTTAATCAATATTTCAATTATATAAATATGTTTTCATATCTATTTATTTTGTACTGTGAATTATAATCTATAATCACCATTTGGTTGATTTTGTTGCTAAAACTATCCCCAGTTTTGACCATCAAGAGCACATTTAAATTGGCTCCTGTGTGACTTTATATATCCCTTCCTATTTTTTTTAAGCTTTTCCTAACTCTCTGGCACTAGATGCATGATGTGCCTTAGTGCTAGACTTGGATTTTCTTCAAGGAGCACTGGTTTCTTTCACTGGAAAATGTTAGCTATTATTCTTTGCATAATTTGTTTGTTCAGAGATCATTCAACCTCAACAACTCCAAAATCGATTTTATTCCCAAAACCTGTAACATGGCTAGTAAATTCTGTTCCTTCCTATTCTATCACAGTAAATGATACCAAGATGTTTCCATTGCCCAAATAAAAACAATTTTTTTTCAGAGGAAAAAGTACAGTAGTGATCTTATGGCCAACCAGCAAAAAACCATCTCTTGAGGACATGGACTTGTGACATGAGATTACTGTATATGTGTGAATGTGAGACAGTGTGTATGTATGTGTATAAAACCTGTCACCAAAATAAAAGGTCAATAGAAGTAAATTAAATGGTTGGCCAGTCCACTAGGTTTAAGATAGTTTACATCAATAAATAAGTGATGAATACAATATTTTATTATCAAAATATTCATATAGAAGAACTAAAGACCAGTATAAAATTGACCATCTAAAAATATATTATGCATCAAGTCACTAGGAAACAGAACTATTAACATATGTATCCTATTCTTAAATTACAATATCGTTTAGAAGGTGATAAGTGATAGATAACTTTACCATGAATGGTGTCAGATTCTTGACCTTCAATGGAGAAGAATTCACAAAGGGATTAAAAGACTCAGTGATGGTCACTCAGAGCTTCGTGCAGTGAAAAGTTTATTAAAGAAAGGATAGGGAAAAGTTTCCAGGACAGGCACTGGAAGGGGATAGAAGAGTACCCCCATTCTTGGCCAGTTTAGGCAAGACAATTTATATCCTCCAGTTGGTTATTAAAACAATAGATCAAAAGAATATCTTAAGGTTGTAAAGGCCCTATAGGTCCACACCCACAACATCAACATAAGATTAGCTAGAGGATAGTCTCCAGGCTTCAGGGCTGGGTGAGACATTCTAATGTAAAGGCTTTGATAGGCCCACAACATTCACATAAGACAAGAAACTTAGTTTCAGTTCTAGCATTGAAAATCTTTGCCTTTCTTTCTCCTTTTCCCTCCCTCTCTTCTCCTTGGGACCCACTGGCCTCCTTATCAAATCTGCCTATTAACTCCTTTCACAGGTAAGAAAAATATACTTAAATCAACAACAAATAACAGTGTGCAATGCAATTAGGTGCAAACATGATGATTCTAAAAGCTCTAGGAAGTGAGTAGAAAGCTGTTTCTAAGCTCTTCCTCAAAACAAATTTTATAGTGATCTTGAATCATGTGGGTAAGACATATAAGGTAAAGGGGGAAAAGGAAGATGTTTTATTTGACAAGAGCAAGCTGGCGGGTAGAAAGAGGAAAGTTTAAACACAACAGTTTTATAAATCATGAAATTTATCTGAAACAGTTTTGTAAAGCTTGCTGAAACCCAAGTAACACTAACATTTGTACAAGCATAAAATCTCTTGAGGACATGGACTTGTGACATGAGATTACTGTATATGTGTGAATGTGAGACAGTGTGTATGTATGTGTATAAAACCTGTCACCAAAATAAAAGGTCAATAGAAGTAAATTAAATGGTTGGCCAGTCCACTAGGTTTAAGATAGTTTACATCAATAAATAAGTGATGAATACAATATTTTATTATCAAAATATTCATATAGAAGAACTAAAGACCAGTATAAAATTGACCATCTAAAAATATATTATGCATCAAGTCACTAGGAAACAGAACTATTAACATATGTATCCTATTCTTAAATTACAATATCGTTTAGAAGGTGATAAGTGATAGATAACTTTACCATGAATGGTGTCAGATTCTTGACCTTCAATGGAGAAGAATTCACAAAGGGATTAAAAAGACTCAGTGATGGTCACTCAGAGCTTCGTGCAGTGAAAAGTTTATTAAAGAAAGGATAGGGAAAAGTTTCCAGGACAGGCACTGGAAGGGGGATAGAAGAGTACCCCCATTCTTGGCCAGTTTAGGCAAGACAATTTATATCCTCCAGTTGGTTATTAAAACAATAGATCAAAAGAATATCTTAAGGTTGTAAAGGCCCTATAGGTCCACACCCACAACATCAACATAAGATTAGCTAGAGGATAGTCTCCAGGCTTCAGGGCTGGGTGAGACATTCTAATGTAAAGGCTTTGATAGGCCCACAACATTCACATAAGACAAGAAACTTAGTTTCAGTTCTAGCATTGAAAATCTTTGCCTTTCTTTCTCCTTTTCCCTCCCTCTCTTCTCCTTGGGACCCACTGGCCTCCTTATCAAATCTGCCTATTAACTCCTTTCACAGGTAAGAAAAATATACTTAAATCAACAACAAATAACAGTGTGCAATGCAATTAGGTGCAAACATGATGATTCTAAAAGCTCTAGGAAGTGAGTAGAAAGCTGTTTCTAAGCTCTTCCTCAAAACAAATTTTATAGTGATCTTGAATCATGTGGGTAAGACATATAAGGTAAAGGGGGAAAAGGAAGATGTTTTATTTGACAAGAGCAAGCTGGCGGGTAGAAAGAGGAAAGTTTAAACACAACAGTTTTATAAATCATGAAATTTATCTGAAACAGTTTTGTAAAGCTTGCTGAAACCCAAGTAACACTAACATTTGTACAAGCATAAAATTCAGTGTACTGTAAAGATATAGCTTACTTGCTTGGGATTTCAATATCAAACTCCTCTAATTACTGACTCTGATCATTTCATATAACTAAGCATGACATTTTCCATCTGCAAAACTGCAATAAATTTTTTTCCTGCTAGTGCTGCAAGGCAAACTGTAAGAGTTATACAAGATGACATATAAAACTGTACTGTATACCATAATTATAATTTGAGTATATACTACTAAGGGAAGCTATTGCTTATTAATTTCAACTTGTCTTTTCACATACACATGTTCAATCTTTTAGATAGAGAAATTAAAATAATGTATAAATGCACAATTAAAAAGTAATAGGACATTTTATGAAAGTGTAAGTGAAGTAGTAACATGTTCCTGGCTTTGTATTCCTGGCTTATTAGATGTAGTCGATCTCTAACTGTAAAACTGGATTCACTGCAGCCTATAAAAATGTTCTTGCAAGTAAAAACCCTTTTGAGTTGCTCTAAAACCATCACAGAAAAATTAGGGGGGCACAAGTGAAAACATGTTTGAAATTAATACATCTTTAATAAGTAATCGAACACAGTCATGACCTAATACATTGCATTTGAGTTTCCTGAAATGCAGACATTTTGATTTGAGAATTTAAAACTATGATACCAACTTTAATTTCTATCTGCTAAAAATTATGATTATATCATTCCATCTTCATCTTTCAGCTCAAAAAACAATTTATTCAGAATTTGAATGTGTTTTAATGGCAGTTTTTGAATAGAGCTTTTATATTAATGAATTAAAATTGCCTTTCATGTTAACTAATTTCTCTTATCTTAGTAAAACTTTGCTGCCATTTACTCCAAGTATTGTAACTGCTCAACAAGATTGCATAATTTTCTAGTGATCTTGAATCATGTGGGTAAGACATATAAGGTAAAGGGGGAAAAGGAAGATGTTTTATTTGACAAGAGCAAGCTGGCGGGTAGAAAGAGGAAAGTTTAAACACAACAGTTTTATAAATCATGAAATTTATCTGAAACAGTTTTGTAAAGCTTGCTGAAACCCAAGTAACACTAACATTTGTACAAGCATAAAATTCAGTGTACTGTAAAGATATAGCTTACTTGCTTGGGATTTCAATATCAAACTCCTCTAATTACTGACTCTGATCATTTCATATAACTAAGCATGACATTTTCCATCTGCAAAACTGCAATAAATTTTTTTCCTGCTAGTGCTGCAAGGCAAACTGTAAGAGTTATACAAGATGACATATAAAACTGTACTGTATACCATAATTATAATTTGAGTATATACTACTAAGGGAAGCTATTGCTTATTAATTTCAACTTGTCTTTTCACATACACATGTTCAATCTTTTAGATAGAGAAATTAAAATAATGTATAAATGCACAATTAAAAAGTAATAGGACATTTTATGAAAGTGTAAGTGAAGTAGTAACATGTTCCTGGCTTTGTATTCCTGGCTTATTAGATGTAGTCGATCTCTAACTGTAAAACTGGATTCACTGCAGCCTATAAAATGTTCTTGCAAGTAAAAACCCTTTTGAGTTGCTCTAAAACCATCACAGAAAATTAGGGGCACAAGTGAAAACATGTTTGAAATTAATACATCTTTAATAAGTAATCGAACACAGTCATGACCTAATACATTGCATTTGAGTTTCCTGAAATGCAGACATTTTGATTTGAGAATTTAAAACTATGATACCAACTTTAATTTCTATCTGCTAAAAATTATGATTATATCATTCCATCTTCATCTTTCAGCTCAAAAAACAATTTATTCAGAATTTGAATGTGTTTTAATGGCAGTTTTTGAATAGAGCTTTTATATTAATGAATTAAAATTGCCTTTCATGTTAACTAATTTCTCTTATCTTAGTAAAACTTTGCTGCCATTTACTCCAAGTATTGTAACTGCTCAACAAGATTGCATAATTTTCTTGTCTGATCCAGAGTAGCAATCAATCTGCATGATATACAAATGGTCTATTCCATCATATACAACTTAAATTTCCTTTGAAGTGAGCTTGTAGATTATTGCTTCTCAGAAAAGGTGGTTTTGAGAGCTATTGTCTCCAGCTTCCAATCATTATTCCTTGTCCTTAGCATAGTTATTCTTTAATTCATCTCCTTTTATTTTTGTTATGTCCTGATTTTTGTACATATATTATCTATCTACCTGAAGGTAAATTTTCATACAGAAAGAAAAATATCCTCAAAATTATTATATTAAAGCAAATAAATGCACATGTCAGAATTTCATATGGCATGAGATGGGGGTGTGGGAGGGAGGTTCAGGGAGGAGGGAATATATATATACATATAGTTAATCCAGTTTGTTTTATAGCAGAAACGAATACAACCCTGTAAGGCAATCATACTCCAATAAAAAATTTCATATGACACAATTCCATATCTTAAATGAAACTGATATAGATGGTATATCTTAGATTCACTAATCTCATCCTATTTAACTACAAAATATGTCCTATAAGTATTCCATAGGTCCTAGACATCTGACTGGATATTGATGTTAAATAAATGAGGCAAAAAATATAAGTAAATACATTATGGATATTAGTATAATTTAGGATATTTTATACTAAATGATAGTTCTCAGCCAGAAACAATTTGATCCATCAAAGGACAGTATCTGGAGACATTTTTGATCATCACAACTGAAGCAGTGTTACCAGTATCTAGGAAAGCTAAACATTCTGCAAAGCATGGAAGAATCTTCCACCATGAAGAACTAACAGGTCTAAAATATTAACAATGATGTCAAAATTGAAAAAAACCTGCTGTAGAGAGAACACATGAATAGCATAATTTGTCAAATTTCTATTTTTTCTCTTGATGACAAGGGCGTCCCAATTTGATTTTTAGTTCCAATAGCTCCTTGACACATTAGTGCAAATGGAGGTGTGCAGTTTTCTGCTTAGTCACATCATCCACTCTGAAGCACATGTAACAAGAAAGCTGCCGATTACCTAATGGCATGGATGACTCTAACTGTGCCTACAGAGAAAAGAGGAGGGGGAACATTTATGTCCATCACAACTCTAACAACTAGTGGCTATTACTCTTTATAAATCATGCTAGTGGACAAAAAGAGGAGATGAGAATATTCTATATAATTTACACATGAATGTAGTACTCAACATCCAATACACTGTTTCAATTTTAGTGAGAAGCAACAACAAAAAAGAAAATTAAAAAGAAGGATGATCATTTTCCTCCTACTATGCTTAAATAAACTTTCTTTTTTTCTATTTCCATGAGAAAATCTTGGCGCTGATCTGCCATACTAATACAAGAAAACGTAATTATTACAGATCATTATATCATATACTTATTACCGTTACTTTATTAACTACAGACTTTGAATGAGACGTGTTCACAAGTGGCAAAAGTAACTATTACCAGGCATGATTTGGACTGATAAAGTCTATTAGACGTATTAGCTAATTTGGACAAATGAATGGATAGTAAATGAAAGTAGCCACAGCACATTAAAGATCTCATCAAATCTAAACAGATAATATTTTGGTAGATGGGATTAAATTCATAACTCTTCTACTCTTTGCTTCACTTAACTAGAATTGTTTAAAAGACATACTGTATCACTACGGGCAAAACAGTCAAAAACATTGTTTTCTGAAGTGATAAAATCTTGCCTGACTTTTCTCCCCTGAATTACTTCCTTTAAGCTGGAAGGAAACACTTTCTCGTATTAGGCTTGTTTGAATCAACATAGTGATTAAGAGTATTACTGGGCTTCCCCTGGTGGTCCAGTGGGTAAGGACACCGCCTTGCAGTACAAGGGGCTCGGTTCGATCCCTGGCTTGGGAAGATCCCACGTGCGCGGAGCGCTGGACTGATGTGTCCAATTACCGAGCCAGAGCTCTGGAGTACATGCACCCAGAGCCGGCGCTCTGCGACAACAGACGCCACCGATGATTTTTAGTTCCAATAGCTCCTTGACACATTAGTGCAAATGGAGGTGTGCAGTTTTCTGCTTAGTCACATCATCCACTCTGAAGCACATGTAACAAGAAAGCTGCCGATTACCTAATGGCATGGATGACTCTAACTGTGCCTACAGAGAAAAGAGGAGGGGGAACATTTATGTCCATCACAACTCTAACAACTAGTGGCTATTACTCTTTATAAATCATGCTAGTGGACAAAAAGAGGAGATGAGAATATTCTATATAATTTACACATGAATGTAGTACTCAACATCCAATACACTGTTTCAATTTTAGTGAGAAGCAACAACAAAAAAGAAAATTAAAAAGAAGGATGATCATTTTCCTCCTACTATGCTTAAATAAACTTTCTTTTTTTCTATTTCCATGAGAAAATCTTGGCGAAAGCTGATCTGCCATACTAATACAAGAGAACGTAATTATTACAGATCATTATATCATATACTTATTACCGTTACTTTATTAACTACAGACTTTGAATGAGACGTGTTCACAAGTGGCAAAAGTAACTATTACCAGGCATGATTTGGACTGATAAAGTCTATTAGACGTATTAGCTAATTTGGACAAATGAATGGATAGTAAATGAAAGTAGCCACAGCACATTAAAGATCTCATCAAATCTAAACAGATAATATTTTGGTAGATGGGATTAAATTCATAACTCTTCTACTCTTTGCTTCACTTAACTAGAATTGTTTAAAAGACATACTGTATCACTACGGGCAAAACAGTCAAAAACATTGTTTTCTGAAGTGATAAAATCTTGCCTGACTTTTCTCCCCTGAATTACTTCCTTTAAGCTGGAAGGAAACACTTTCTCGTATTAGGCTTGTTTGAATCAACATAGTGATTAAGAGTATTACTGGGCTTCCCCTGGTGGTCCAGTGGGTAAGGACACCGCCTTGCAGTACAAGGGGCTCCGGTTCGATCCCTGGCTTGGGAAGATCCCACGTGCCGCGGAGCGGCTGGACTGATGTGTCCAATTACCGAGCCAGAGCTCTGGAGTACATGCACCCAGAGCCGGCGCTCTGCGACAACAGACGCCACCGCGATGGGAGGCCCACAGGAGCCAAAGAACAAAAATGGATGAAAAATGGATAAATGAAAGACCAATAGAAGTGGACCGCCTGCTCCCCTCCCTCTCCAACCTGACCCCCGCCCAAAATAAAGAAATAAATAAACCATAAAACTAGGGGAAAAAAAAAAAAAAAGAGTATTACTGCTGAAAAAAAAAATTCTGATGCTTAAATCATATCTTTTCCATTTATTTCTAAATTTAATAACTTTCACAAGCTATATAATCTATATATTTTTCAGTTTGTCCATAATAATATAGCAACAACAATAATACTAGTAGTAGTGATAATAATACCCTGTTGGTTTTGTGAAGATTAATTAAAGAGCACCCATATTATACCTGATACAGATTGTGTTTGATAGTTAATTATAATTAATTTTGAAATGGTTGTGTCACATGACAAATTTTTTCCAGCTTTCTAGTGTAGCCAGTGAACTTACTTATTACCTTTACCTGTAAGACTAAAAGCAAACTAGACTCAACATGCCAAACTCTTTCCCCTTCAAAATCTGCTTTTCTTCCTCCCATGTTCCCCATGTAGTGAAGATGTCATGGAATCTGTTCCAATTAGAAACCTGGGAACCATCCCAGCCTCTACTTTCACTATTATTTTCCATATCCACTGAATCACTAGGGGATTTCCTACTCTATTAGGTTGGCCAAAAAGTTCTTTTGGGTTTTTCCATATGATCTCAAACCAACTATTTGGCTCGTCCTGTGCTTCTTTAATAGCACTAGAGGTGGGCCCATATGTTTTTGTTTCAACTGTAACACATTTATTTTAGGCCACCACCGTCTCTCTAAAGGAGAGTGGGGTTGTACTGAATTACTTCCTTTAAGCTGGAAGGAAACACTTTCTCGTATTAGGCTTGTTTGAATCAACATAGTGATTAAGAGTATTACTGGGCTTCCCCTGGTGGTCCAGTGGGTAAGGACACCGCCTTGCAGTACAAGGGGCTCCGGTTCGATCCCTGGCTTGGGAAGATCCCACGTGCCGCGGAGCGGCTGGACTGATGTGTCCAATTACCGAGCCAGAGCTCTGGAGTACATGCACCCAGAGCCGGCGCTCTGCGACAACAGACGCCACCGCGATGGGAGGCCCACAGGAGCCAAAGAACAAAAATGGATGAAAAATGGATAAATGAAAGACCAATAGAAGTGGACCGCCTGCTCCCCTCCCTCTCCAACCTGACCCCCGCCCAAAATAAAGAAATAAATAAACCATAAAACTAGGGGAAAAAAAAAAAAAAAGAGTATTACTGCTGAAAAAAAAAATTCTGATGCTTAAATCATATCTTTTCCATTTATTTCTAAATTTAATAACTTTCACAAGCTATATAATCTATATATTTTTCAGTTTGTCCATAATAATATAGCAACAACAATAATACTAGTAGTAGTGATAATAATACCCTGTTGGTTTTGTGAAGATTAATTAAAGAGCACCCATATTATACCTGATACAGATTGTGTTTGATAGTTAATTATAATTAATTTTGAAATGGTTGTGTCACATGACAAATTTTTTCCAGCTTTCTAGTGTAGCCAGTGAACTTACTTATTACCTTTACCTGTAAGACTAAAAGCAAACTAGACTCAACATGCCAAACTCTTTCCCCTTCAAAATCTGCTTTTCTTCCTCCCATGTTCCCTATGTAGTGAAGATGTCATGGAATCTGTTCCAATTAGAAACCTGGGAACCATCCCAGCCTCTACTTTCACTATTATTTTCCATATCCACTGAATCACTAGGGGATTTCCTACTCTATTAGGTTGGCCAAAAAGTTCTTTTGGGTTTTTCCATATGATCTCAAACCAACTATTTGGCTCGTCCTGTGCTTCTTTAATAGCACTAGAGGTGGGCCCATATGTTTTTGTTTCAACTGTAACACATTTATTTTAGGCCACCACCGTCTCTCTAAAGGAGAGTGAGAGCAAGACTCCCTAAGTCATATCTTGGTCCTCTTCACCTTCTAATTTTCTCACTAATCTGTTTTGGAAACCAGAGTTGTTTTCCAAAATTAATATCACATCATTCATTTTCCCTACTTAAAGACTTTCAGTAGCTCTGCATTGTTCTTAGGTTGAAATCCATAAGACTTAACCTAAGTTACAAGTTAGTCTAAATTAAAATTTTAGAGGCACAAAAAATTTCTTACATTCTTTCTCATAAGAATCTAAAATAAATAGCATAAAAAATGAAAAGGTTAAATGTTAGGAAATATAACAATATTCACTTCATAGGTACTTTCTAAAGCATTCTTTCCCTAGCCTTTGCTCTGGAATCACCCCGCCTCTCCCTGCTCATGCAGAAAGCACATGAATGTGCCTACAAGATAACTAAGCACCAAGGCCATTCTTAAGACTTGAGCTTTACTTTTCAGCTTCTCTTCCAGATACTTCCCTTATCTTCTCTACGACGTGGGCCCAGACATTATGGTTGCAGCTCTGTCTTTCCAATGGGCATTTATCATTACTGTTCCCTCTTATTTGAAAACCCTGTTATCTCCTCTTCCATGAGCTGATTCCTGCTCTACTCCTAAGAAAGAGCTTAATGTAATTTCTCCAGAAAGCGTTCCCCAATCCCCTTATTCCTTCATATACTGAGACTGGGTCATACCATGACAACTCCATGCTACCTTGTCATTATCTCTAAGATAGCCCTTTAATTATTACCTTTACCTGTAAGACTAAAAGCAAACTAGACTCAACATGCCAAACTCTTTCCCCTTCAAAATCTGCTTTTCTTCCTCCCATGTTCCCTATGTAGTGAAGATGTCATGGAATCTGTTCCAATTAGAAACCTGGGAACCATCCCAGCCTCTACTTTCACTATTATTTTCCATATCCACTGAATCACTAGGGGATTTCCTACTCTATTAGGTTGGCCAAAAAGTTCTTTTGGGTTTTTCCATATGATCTCAAACCAACTATTTGGCTCGTCCTGTGCTTCTTTAATAGCACTAGAGGTGGGCCCATATGTTTTTGTTTCAACTGTAACACATTTATTTTAGGCCACCACCGTCTCTCTAAAGGAGAGTGAGAGCAAGACTCCCTAAGTCATATCTTGGTCCTCTTCACCTTCTAATTTTCTCACTAATCTGTTTTGGAAACCAGAGTTGTTTTCCAAAATTAATATCACATCATTCATTTTCCCTACTTAAAGACTTTCAGTAGCTCTGCATTGTTCTTAGGTTGAAATCCATAAGACTTAACCTAAGTTACAAGTTAGTCTAAATTAAAATTTTAGAGGCACAAAAAATTTCTTACATTCTTTCTCATAAGAATCTAAAATAAATAGCATAAAAAATGAAAAGGTTAAATGTTAGGAAATATAACAATATTCACTTCATAGGTACTTTCTAAAGCATTCTTTCCCTAGCCTTTGCTCTGGAATCACCCCGCCTCTCCCTGCTCATGCAGAAAGCACATGAATGTGCCTACAAGATAACTAAGCACCAAGGCCATTCTTAAGACTTGAGCTTTACTTTTCAGCTTCTCTTCCAGATACTTCCCTTATCTTCTCTACGACGTGGGCCCAGACATTATGGTTGCAGCTCTGTCTTTCCAATGGGCATTTATCATTACTGTTCCCTCTTATTTGAAAACCCTGTTATCTCCTCTTCCATGAGCTGATTCCTGCTCTACTCCTAAGAAAGAGCTTAATGTAATTTCTCCAGAAAGCGTTCCCCAATCCCCTTATTCCTTCATATACTGAGACTGGGTCATACCATGACAACTCCATGCTACCTTGTCATTATCTCTAAGATAGCCCTCCTTACCCAACTTTGACCACTTAATTAGATTGCTTACAAGTAAATACCTTCTTTTCTGTCCATCTCAAGGATCGGCAAGATCTGATCTACTGCCTACTTTGCTATGACTCCAAAGCTACAATGTTCTTTAGACTTTTTTAAGAGTTGGAAAAAAATCAAAAGAAAATCACTACCTCAAGAGCTCTAAAAAAGTTATGAAATGAAAATATTTCATTGTTTTGAAAGAAGGTTTTATCATAACACATGCACTTCTATTCATTTATATATTTCCTGCGTAATAGTTGCAACAGAGCTAATACAGCCCACAAAGTCTAAAATATTCACTATCTGATACTTTTACAAAAAGGTCTGCCAACTATCTATCTTATCAGATGTCAAATTTCTTAAGAGCTGCAGTATGCTGTCCCAATTGTATTTCAGACATATAGTGTTCAATATATACTTATGAATGAGCAAATTAATGAAAGTGGTGAATGAGGTAGTAATAAATGAATCAAGTGGAGATAATAGTTATATTTCTCTGGCTGAAAGCAAATTAACTCTGGCTAAATTAAACAAAAAGGGAAATTACCTGAAGAAAATAGGTTATCTCACAAAATAAAAAGGTAAAGATTGAGTTTTAGGAGAAGATAGGAATTAGAATGGCTCTTGAGATTCTAGTAGCAGGAAATACAAATAGGAAAGTCTACTTGATTTTGGAGAAGAATAGGTTAGATCTCTGAATACAGGAATTCAAAGCATTCTTTCCTAGCCTTTGCTCTGGAATCACCCGCCTCTCCTGCTCATGAAAGCACATGAATGTGCCTACAAGATAACTAAGCACCAAGGCCATTCTTAAGACTTGAGCTTTACTTTTCAGATTCTCTTCCAGATACTTCCCTTATCTTCTACGACGTGGGCCCAGACATTATGGTTGCAGCTCTGTCTTTCCAATGGGCATTTATCATTACTGTTCCCTCTTATTTGAAAACCCTGTTATCTCCTCTTCCATGAGCTGATTCCTGCTCTACTCCTAAGAAAGAGCTTAATGTAATTTCTCCAGAAAGCGTTCCCCAATCCCCTTATTCCTTCATATACTGAGACTGGGTCATACCATGACAACTCCATGCTACCTTGTCATTATCTCTAAGATAGCCCTCCTTACCCAACTTTGACCACTTAATTAGATTGCTTACAAGTAAATACCTTCTTTTCTGTCCATCTCAAGGATCGGCAAGATCTGATCTACTGCCTACTTTGCTATGACTCCAAAGCTACAATGTTCTTTAGACTTTTTTAAGAGTTGGAAAAAAATCAAAAGAAAATCACTACCTCAAGAGCTCTAAAAAAGTTATGAAATGAAAATATTTCATTGTTTTGAAAGAAGGTTTTATCATAACACATGCACTTCTATTCATTTATATATTTCCTGCGTAATAGTTGCAACAGAGCTAATACAGCCCACAAAGTCTAAAATATTCACTATCTGATACTTTTACAAAAAGGTCTGCCAACTATCTATCTTATCAGATGTCAAATTTCTTAAGAGCTGCAGTATGCTGTCCCAATTGTATTTCAGACATATAGTGTTCAATATATACTTATGAATGAGCAAATTAATGAAAGTGGTGAATGAGGTAGTAATAAATGAATCAAGTGGAGATAATAGTTATATTTCTCTGGCTGAAAGCAAATTAACTCTGGCTAAATTAAACAAAAAGGGAAATTACCTGAAGAAAATAGGTTATCTCACAAAATAAAAAGGTAAAGATTGAGTTTTAGGAGAAGATAGGAATTAGAATGGCTCTTGAGATTCTAGTAGCAGGAAATACTGGAAAGTCTCACTGAAGCAAAATAGTTGATCCTGAATCTACATTTGGCTTGAAGATCATATTTCTGGGAGAAGTAATTGACCACACCTTGGCTATAGATCTCTGTTTGACAGTGCCATTCAGCTACATGGTCTTGAAAAAGATGTTCCATCAATACTGCATGTAAAGGAAAATCAGTATTCTATTCTAACTAGAATTGGGAGTCATGTAATACTAGATAAAAAACAAAATGAAAGGATATACCTTACAAGAGAAAACAAAACAAAACAAAACAGAGTCAGAAAATCAAATGGAAACACCTAAAAATTAGACTAGCAATGCCTGAAGTACATCTTTTTTCTATCATGCTGAAAAACAACTTAGCTATGATTGTCTTACTCACCTCTCATGAGTTAGCTAGCGTGGTTTTAAGACTATTATTGAACATGAAATTTAGATGAAATAATTCATAGAGTATAGTGAGTATAATATGCCTATCTGTCAGTTCAATAAGAAAAGATAAAAACCATTACTCTATTTATCAGAGCTTTCCCAAAACTAAAGAAGAAAAGGGCTAGATTGTTGCTTAGTGTGTCATGATAAGAATACTAGCTATATCTGAAATGTGAAATTAGCCAAATCCCAAACATTTCTATGATAAAGAGGCTAATGTGGCACATTAGTAGCACGATGATGGATGAGAGTCTCTCGTGGTGAGAAAAATACAAAGGAGACGTCGAAGAAATGGGCATTAATAATCCCAATATTACTCATTATCTAGTATCTCTTTCTTTACTCACTGAGTACTATCTATCTTATCAGTTAAATTTCGAGCAGTATGCTGTCCCAATTGTATTTCAGACATATAGTGTTCAATATATACTTATGAATGAGCAAATTAATGAAAGTGGTGAATGAGGTAGTAATAAATGAATCAAGTGGAGATAATAGTTATATTTCTCTGGCTGAAAGCAAATTAACTCTGGCTAAATTAAACAAAAAGGGAAATTACCTGAAGAAAATAGGTTATCTCACAAAATAAAAAGGTAAAGATTGAGTTTTAGGAGAAGATAGGAATTAGAATGGCTCTTGAGATTCTAGTAGCAGGAAATACTGGAAAGTCTCACTGAAGCAAAATAGTTGATCCTGAATCTACATTTGGCTTGAAGATCATATTTCTGGGAGAAGTAATTGACCACACCTTGGCTATAGATCTCTGTTTGACAGTGCCATTCAGCTACATGGTCTTGAAAAAGATGTTCCATCAATACTGCATGTAAAGGAAAATCAGTATTCTATTCTAACTAGAATTGGGAGTCATGTAATACTAGATAAAAAACAAAATGAAAGGATATACCTTACAAGAGAAAACAAAACAAAACAAAACAGAGTCAGAA
Source organism: Tragulus kanchil (assembly GCA_022376925.1). Classification (NCBI taxonomy): domain Eukaryota; kingdom Metazoa; phylum Chordata; class Mammalia; order Artiodactyla; family Tragulidae; genus Tragulus; species Tragulus kanchil. The sequence continues at coordinate 233,121,277 of JAIOJX010000004.1, read as the reverse complement.
AATCAAATGGAAACACCTAAAAATTAGACTAGCAATGCCTGAAGTACATCTTTTTTCTATCATGCTGAAAAACAACTTAGCTATGATTGTCTTACTCACCTCTCATGAGTTAGCTAGCGTGGTTTTAAGACTATTATTGAACATGAAATTTAGATGAAATAATTCATAGAGTATAGTGAGTATAATATGCCTATCTGTCAGTTCAATAAGAAAAGATAAAAACCATTACTCTATTTATCAGAGCTTTCCCAAAACTAAAGAAGAAAAGGGCTAGATTGTTGCTTAGTGTGTCATGATAAGAATACTAGCTATATCTGAAATGTGAAATTAGCCAAATCCCAAACATTTCTATGATAAAGAGGCTAATGTGGCACATTAGTAGCACGATGATGGATGAGAGTCTCTCGTGGTGAGAAAAATACAAAGGAGACGTACGAAGAAATGGGCATTAATAATCCCAATATTACTCATTATCTAGTATCTCTTTCTTTACTCACTGAGTACTGCTTGTTCTCCAAGCTATGACACATCTCACATTAAGTGACTGTCTTATAAGCTGTTAAGTTTGAACTTTCTGAAAAATCCATATTTCTTTCTGAAGGAGGATATACTGGCAGCATTCTCAGACCTTTCAGGTGTCTTCACAATTAATTGACCCCCTTGCCATTCGGGTATTAGATATTTTAATCTCTATGTTTCCAATTCTTGTGTGCCAAGTTCCTGAAACATACATACATTTTGAAAAATCCCCAAAGAACTCATATGCAGCTCCACCTGGGGTTTCCGCTCTTCCTGACCTTTCTCAGACAGATTACCCTATATTTGGAACTCTCTTATCACAATGATTCCAAAAGAAATTCACTTGTGCAAAAGTTTCCCTCCTTAGACAAAAAGACAATCCTTCAAAATATTTAGGTAAGAAGTGAACATTTTATAGTCTTTCCAATCACTGAAATCATACTTACTTTAAAAAAGATTAAATATTGAATGATTTTCAGTTTTGAGGAATGAAAAAATTAATCAACTTTATATGTCCACTTAGCTTTGGCTGTAAAGAAAATTAGATTATCTTTACAAAGCATAAGACTTTATCACATGTAGATTGTAGATATTATATTTATCCAATAAAAGATAAGGAACTGGTGATTTTACCTTTACTGCGACTACCTTGTACCTGATATTCACTGTCTACTTCTACAGCTTACAGTTAAGCTTGCTTACTTCCAATTAATTTATAGTTTACATTCAGGAAATCACTGAAAAATTGCTGAACATTTAAAGCAAACTGACATGATTATATATTCTATGTGGATTATGCTATACTTCAAACCACACTACATAAAGCCATGCCATGCTTCATATGTCTTTGCCATCTATGTGGACTTTCTGGGTGATATATTTTTATTAGCCTCTGACAATAAAAGTTATTATCCAATCCAATTTGACTTTTAGATTTTTTTTACATAAAAAACAATATTTACTTCTAAAAGTCATATACTTCTAAAAGTATTCTTGGAGGCTGGATTTTTTACCCTTGACTTAAATATATTTTTATTCAATAATTTTAAGTATTATGATGCAAATATCTTATTTTGATGAGAGAGCTTTTCCTAAGTGCTATATTTGGGTAATCCCTTTATAATCCTTTGATTTTTATGTACCAGGTGGAATTTTCACACTTTATAATCCTTTGATATTGTTATTTAAGCATTAGACCTTTCAGGTTGTCTTTCAAACAATTAATTGGACCCCTTGCCATTCGGGTATTAGATATTTTAATCTCTATGTTTCCAATTCTTGTGTGCCAAGTTCCTGAAACATACATACATTTTGAAAAATCCCCAAAGAACTCATATGCAGCTCCACCTGGGGTTTCCGCTCTTCCTGACCTTTCTCAGACAGATTACCCTATATTTGGAACTCTCTTATCACAATGATTCCAAAAGAAATTCACTTGTGCAAAAGTTTCCCTCCTTAGACAAAAAGACAATCCTTCAAAATATTTAGGTAAGAAGTGAACATTTTATAGTCTTTCCAATCACTGAAATCATACTTACTTTAAAAAAGATTAAATATTGAATGATTTTCAGTTTTGAGGAATGAAAAAATTAATCAACTTTATATGTCCACTTAGCTTTGGCTGTAAAGAAAATTAGATTATCTTTACAAAGCATAAGACTTTATCACATGTAGATTGTAGATATTATATTTATCCAATAAAAGATAAGGAACTGGTGATTTTACCTTTACTGCGACTACCTTGTACCTGATATTCACTGTCTACTTCTACAGCTTACAGTTAAGCTTGCTTACTTCCAATTAATTTATAGTTTACATTCAGGAAATCACTGAAAAATTGCTGAACATTTAAAGCAAACTGACATGATTATATATTCTATGTGGATTATGCTATACTTCAAACCACACTACATAAAGCCATGCCATGCTTCATATGTCTTTGCCATCTATGTGGACTTTCTGGGTGATATATTTTTATTAGCCTCTGACAATAAAAGTTATTATCCAATCCAATTTGACTTTTAGATTTTTTTTACATAAAAAACAATATTTACTTCTAAAAGTCATATACTTCTAAAAGTATTCTTGGAGGCTGGATTTTTTACCCTTGACTTAAATATATTTTTATTCAATAATTTTAAGTATTATGATGCAAATATCTTATTTTGATGAGAGAGCTTTTCCTAAGTGCTATATTTGGGTAATCCCTTTATAATCCTTTGATTTTTATGTACCAGGTGGAATTTTCACATTTACTTCTGATATGTTATTAAGCTTTCTTTGATATTTTTATATGACTCCAATATTAGTTATGTACCTACAAAACCAAAAGTGAAAGTTGCTATGATCTTTAAACACTTTCCAGAATGCCTAAGTACACACATAGAAATATATTATTATGGAACTTTATTTGAGTTCTTTCCTAAAAATAAGTTTAAGTTCCACAAAAACCAAACAAATAAAAATTATGGAATTATTTTAGTTAGTATTTATAGTTGTTTTTATTTTCACAGACGGAAAGAGATTTTTTTTAAAAAGAAAAATCAGAATGTCTCAAATATCAAATACTGTGTATTTATTTAACTCACTAATGGGAATCAACTTTTTTTCATATAAAAAATAGTTTCATGGTATGTAAAGATACTACTTACAATACAGAAATATCTTCTTCAAGATATTTTAAGATTAATTTTTCTGAGCTTTTCCCAAGATTATTAGGAAAACTTTTATTAATCCAAGTTGTTTTTATCTTATTCCAAAGCACATTTTAATTTCTTAACTTTCAGAGTAAAATATACAATTACGTATCTCATCATGGAAAGCTTATTCATGATTTCTTCTCAAGCATTGGAGAAGAAAATCAATCAAGTCTTTCATTTACAATAAAATAACCTAATCTATTTGGGTTTCCCTGGTAATGAACTATCTCAGCTGGTAATGACTCTGCCTGCAATACAGGAGACCCTGATTCACTTGGTGGGTGAGAAGTTCCCCTGGAGAAAGGATAGGCTACCCACTCCAGTATTCTCATCATCATTATCATTTTTCATAACATCTTAACTGTATTTCACTTGGTCACATCAGGTTTCCAAGTGTTCATTAGCTTTTAGCCACCCTGGAAATTACTCTGACCTATATCAACACCATTTGGGGCTTTTTCTAAAATCACACTCTGCACTGCAATCTGTCCAAAACTGCTGATGGTTCCAAAGTAACTTTTGTTACATGCTGAACTGCATCAGGTAGATGCACTAATTTGACTATTTTTATTCAATAATTTTAAGTATTATGATGCAAATATCTTATTTTGATGAGAGAGCTTTTCCTAAGTGCTATATTTGGGTAATCCCTTTATAATCCTTTGATTTTTATGTACCAGGTGGAATTTTCACATTTACTTCTGATATGTTATTAAGCTTTCTTTGATATTTTTATATGACTCCAATATTAGTTATGTACCTACAAAACCAAAAGTGAAAGTTGCTATGATCTTTAAACACTTTCCAGAATGCCTAAGTACACACATAGAAATATATTATTATGGAACTTTATTTGAGTTCTTTCCTAAAAATAAGTTTAAGTTCCACAAAAACCAAACAAATAAAAATTATGGAATTATTTTAGTTAGTATTTATAGTTGTTTTTATTTTCACAGACGGAAAGAGATTTTTTTTAAAAAGAAAAATCAGAATGTCTCAAATATCAAATACTGTGTATTTATTTAACTCACTAATGGGAATCAACTTTTTTTCATATAAAAAATAGTTTCATGGTATGTAAAGATACTACTTACAATACAGAAATATCTTCTTCAAGATATTTTAAGATTAATTTTTCTGAGCTTTTCCCAAGATTATTAGGAAAACTTTTATTAATCCAAGTTGTTTTTATCTTATTCCAAAGCACATTTTAATTTCTTAACTTTCAGAGTAAAATATACAATTACGTATCTCATCATGGAAAGCTTATTCATGATTTCTTCTCAAGCATTGGAGAAGAAAATCAATCAAGTCTTTCATTTACAATAAAATAACCTAATCTATTTGGGTTTCCCTGGTAATGAACTATCTCAGCTGGTAATGACTCTGCCTGCAATACAGGAGACCCTGATTCACTTGGTGGGTGAGAAGTTCCCCTGGAGAAAGGATAGGCTACCCACTCCAGTATTCTCATCATCATTATCATTTTTCATAACATCTTAACTGTATTTCACTTGGTCACATCAGGTTTCCAAGTGTTCATTAGCTTTTAGCCACCCTGGAAATTACTCTGACCTATATCAACACCATTTGGGGCTTTTTCTAAAATCACACTCTGCACTGCAATCTGTCCAAAACTGCTGATGGTTCCAAAGTAACTTTTGTTACATGCTGAACTGCATCAGGTAGATGCACTAAATTTGCTTTTTCTGGTACTATGTTTGATAGGCTTAAAACATAAATTATACCACCACCAGGTTAACAATAGTTACAAGAAGAGAAAGTGGTCTTCCATGATATGGAAATTGACTTCATATAGAAAAGTTGATATGGATAGTAAGTCTAAGTGACAATAACACAGAATATAAACCAGTTACTCAAGAATTATCTTTGTTGGATTTCATTATTTACTAGTTTCTGGCAAGGTTTAAATCACTGAATTTTGATAATTGATTACATAATATTTATAAAACAATATAATTAGTAATGTAAAAACCAGGAATAAACATAAATGAGACTAATTAGGAAAGCATAATAGCAGAAACCCCTAAAAAATTATAATTAACATATTCACTGAAATATTTCATTTTTTCCTAGAGATGCTTACATGCCCTGTTTATTTCACAGTTTTCAGAATATTAATAATATAACCCACAAATTAAGAATTGATTTTACAAGTGAAGACATTTTTTGACAATATTGCTGAATATGCCAATGTAGAGGAAAATTGTGTTTAATGATAGTATTCTATTTATTATCTGTAAATGACTTCACAGAATCAAGTGTGATTTTTTTCGCCTGTACCCACCACTTTCCCTCCACCTCTGTTAAGATATTAAGCACTGCCAGTTGTATCAGTTAAACAAACACAGTTTCAATTGAATGGGGCTAACTTTTAGTAGTGAAGTGAAGTGAATGAATTTTAAGTTTATATGCCCTGTTGAAAACAATTCTTCATGGACTAACTTCAAGTGAAGTTCTGTGCAACACATTCTTCAGGAAGGTCATAGAAGCAGCAGGAAATCCAGTGGTAATAAAGGAAATCTGAACTGTAACCTCACAGCAGGCATCTTTGCTTCCTGTCTTTTTTGCTATCACTCCACTTAATCTATTCTGTACACAGGTTCAACTTATTATTTTTAAAGCATCATTTTCATTATGGCATCACTATTTTTAAAATTATAAACTAATTCTAACATACAAATATAGATGACAGTATTTTAAAAAAGCATTTATCTACCACCTGGCAGAAGAAGAACTAATTGCTGACAAAATGTAGACCACTATATACACCTGTCTCCAGTTTCACTCCCCTTCAACAGCAGAGGTAATCACTCTTTTGAATTTGGCACATGCCATTTCCCTGTAGGTTTATATACTGACTATACATGTATACTGGAGGAGGAAATGGCAACCCACTCCAAGATTCTTGCCTGGAAAATCCCAGGGACAGAGGAGCCTGGTAGTGCTGTCCATGGGATCACTGAGAGTTGTATGAGTTGGACACAACAGAGCAACTGAGAATATATACATATACATACATACATACATACATACATATACATATATATATATATGTATATATATATATATACACACAGACATACACATATGCATATGTATACTAATAATATATAGAATTTATTAATGTATTTGCACATTATAAGACGCCAATATTTTGTATATGTTCTTTTAGCATTATGTTTTGAGATTTATTCATGCTAATATATATATATTTTAAACACACATGTATTTGAATCTAGTTCTAAGAGAAAGGAGACAAAAACACTGGCTCTGTATCTGAACTGCTTATAGAACTTATCCTTTAGAGAAACTCTGCAACATTCCATTTAAAAATGATCATTTTTATTCTATAAGTATTTTAGATTACACTCTAATGAGTTTTGTATACTATCTTAATATGTAAAAAGTATTTTCATTATTTCATATAGGCCAAGTCTATTTCTCTCAATAGCTTGTAAGCTGTCTAAAAGTAAAGTCTGTGCTTTCACTTACTCTAACATCTCCCCATAAGGCTTTGCAGAGGACTGAGTCCAACAGCTTTTTATAGGTTTACCTTGATTTTTTGTGAGGAAGAAAGACATAATTACATTAAAAGTTCCTTTGATATAATTGAAGATACATTTCTTTCTATTTATTTGATAAATCTAGCCTATTTCATACATGGTGAAAATAAAATAACAATGCAATTTTGTAACCATTATCTGTCATTATAAATAATAATTTGACTCATGCAAAGTGGTGGTTTTTTTTTTTTTTTGGTATCTTCTAGGATTGAAACAAGAAAGAATACTGTTGTTTCTCATTTTGTTTTTGTTTTTGCATCAGACTTTTGCAGACTTTCTACTGCAAGAGAAATACAATTTTCTCCAAATCTCATACTTTTTATAGTTTCTCCTTCAGTACATGTTGATTGTCTATGATTACAAATGGTAAGATTATCGTTACTGGTTTTTGACTGCTTAGTTGGCTCTGAATTCACACTTTAAGTTGTAATAGCGACATCTGAACAAAAAATATGTCTTATGATTAACATAATGCTTTTCACTTTGGATCAGAATTTTGTCTTACCTATTCTTCTACTCTGTTATAACTTGTATAACACTCTGATCCATAGAGTGAATTTGGCCTTGACATTTGTTTGCTGAATAACTCATTGGACAGATAAATGACAATGTCATTTACTCCTCACACTAACCCACTTTGTGTCTTATTTTACAGAGATAAGAACAGAAACTTTTAAAAGTTAGGAAGCTTAGTGCAAAATTACACAAAAAGCAGGGGACCAAGCTATTTCTGTTCTTGGTCTTCTGATTCTAAATATCCTGTTTGTATTACTGCTGCCTTACTATCTCGTGTGTAGTAGTAGAGAGGTCAAAGATGAGATAACAGTGACTTAAAAGAAACTACCTGTCATATTCTTTTGAAAACTGTGATTTGATTTCTGGTCTGTGTTTTTTGGGTTTTTTTTTTTTTTTGATGGTCTGTGTTTAAATGTGATACAGCTTTATTCAACACCTGGGAATGATACTTGGTTCACCTAGAATAGTCAGGAATGCAAGGACAATCACAATGAGAAGAAAACAAAGCAGAAATGCTGAATTACAGTCCAGCCTTCTAAGTGGGTTTCCGAAAATTATTTGTAGCAAGAAAATGGAACAGAGGGAGATAAACTCTTAACTCTGCAGCATATAGGATGCCCAGTTGTGTTCATTTAGACATGTGGTGGGGTTGTTACACCTGCGGGCCTCACAACAGATTGTAGGAAATGTGACACCCTATGGTGCCAAGCTTGGGATGGCAAATTTGAATTTTCTCCACTAAAGAAGTGAATTCCTGCTGCTTTTCAAACCTTAAAAGCTTCATTGTTCCTTTGCAACAGCATGTTTGAAGCCTGGAAAACATTCAACCAGTGGCTGCAAATCAGGGAGTGAACTTTAAAAGTCTTGATCTGTGATGGCAAAGGTTTGTTTGAAACAGTGAGAGGAAAGGAGATTTCATAGCATCGTGTCTTGCTGAAGCGCTACACAGTAAGTGGCATATAGCATATTTCAGCAGAAGTGGAGTCAGCATGGTACCTGTTTTCCAGGTGATATAATGTGCTTTCAAGATGATAAAACAACCCTTGAACCAAAGTACTCAAAAGGAAAGGCAACAGTGAAAGATCTAAGTTGAAGTGGAAGCAGTGGGACAGCAAAGTAGCTTGGGGTGTGAGGGCTTCTTTAAAGGGCTGCTGATCAAGTTTCCGTGGTATATGAAATGTGATGCCAAAATAGAGGATAAGCAGATCCACAAAGTAAAGCAAGCACAGGGAAAGGGAAGATTCATTAGAGAACTTACTTTTTTTTTTGGTTACGATTTTAGCTCTTTATTTGAAAGGAACAATTTCAGAGACAGAAGGCTAATCATGACAACAGTTTTTCACTACAACACAAGATCGGGCATGGCTCACTTAAGAGACAGGCCATGTACCTCAGACCAATATATACAATTTAACCAGTGCTTCCCCTTTCCTGTATCAAGAACTCTCCAAACCTAATTTTTTCTCCTGTAAAATCATCCCTATCATTCCACAGTGGCACAGAGAAAACATTGCAATCATTACAACCAGATTTTTACTACTGGAGCTGTTTTCCCTCTTTTTAAAGTCTAGTTTAAATTATGATTAAATGACCAAGACAGTAGTTGTCAGAATTGCTACATGTCATGTTACACTGTAGTTAATGGTAAGATGATTTGTTTTATTCATCTAATCGGTACTCGGAATCATCTGTTGCTACAGGTAAGAGAGAGGCTTTAAAAAGGATGCAAAATATTCATTGGACACAATGCTTCATTCTTTGTGTTGTCTTGAGTTTAGTTCTCTGTTGTATGCTTGGAAAGGACCTCATAGACATTTGCACATGCATGTTGAAGCCTGGAAAACACCCTATGGTGCCAAGCTTGGGATGGCAAATTTGAATTTTCTCCACTAAAGAAGTGAATTCCTGCTGCTTTTCAAACCTTAAAAGCTTCATTGTTCCTTTGCAACAGCATGTTTGAAGCCTGGAAAACATTCAACCAGTGGCTGCAAATCAGGGAGTGAACTTTAAAAGTCTTGATCTGTGATGGCAAAGGTTTGTTTGAAACAGTGAGAGGAAAGGAGATTTCATAGCATCGTGTCTTGCTGAAGCGCTACACAGTAAGTGGCATATAGCATATTTCAGCAGAAGTGGAGTCAGCATGGTACCTGTTTTCCAGGTGATATAATGTGCTTTCAAGATGATAAAACAACCCTTGAACCAAAGTACTCAAAAGGAAAGGCAACAGTGAAAGATCTAAGTTGAAGTGGAAGCAGTGGGACAGCAAAGTAGCTTGGGGTGTGAGGGCTTCTTTAAAGGGCTGCTGATCAAGTTTCCGTGGTATATGAAATGTGATGCCAAAATAGAGGATAAGCAGATCCACAAAGTAAAGCAAGCACAGGGAAAGGGAAGATTCATTAGAGAACTTACTTTTTTTTTTTGGTTACGATTTTAGCTCTTTATTTGAAAGGAACAATTTCAGAGACAGAAGGCTAATCATGACAACAGTTTTTCACTACAACACAAGATCGGGCATGGCTCACTTAAGAGACAGGCCATGTACCTCAGACCAATATATACAATTTAACCAGTGCTTCCCCTTTCCTGTATCAAGAACTCTCCAAACCTAATTTTTTCTCCTGTAAAATCATCCCTATCATTCCACAGTGGCACAGAGAAAAACATTGCAATCATTACAACCAGATTTTTACTACTGGAGCTGTTTTCCCTCTTTTTAAAGTCTAGTTTAAATTATGATTAAATGACCAAGACAGTAGTTGTCAGAATTGCTACATGTCATGTTACACTGTAGTTAATGGTAAGATGATTTGTTTTATTCATCTAATCGGTACTCGGAATCATCTGTTGCTACAGGTAAGAGAGAGGCTTTAAAAAGGATGCAAAATATTCATTGGACACAATGCTTCATTCTTTGTGTTGTCTTGAGTTTAGTTCTCTGTTGTATGCTTGGAAAGGACCTCTAGACATGAGATCATTACTTCTGATTGAGGCAGGGCAGATGAGCACTATGTCAGACTGAAAGGCGTCTATCAACAATTTCCTGGAAAGAAGATTTCCAAGGCTCCCTGGGAAACTGGTTACAGAGCCAATGGCCCTAATCCCACATTCATATGTTTTCCAACATCTTTTATCCACCAATCTAGACTCCAGGAATGCTCCATCAATATTACCCATGATCATGAGCATCCTAAATCCCATCCGCTAAAATTTAAGCTCAACTCATCATCGCCAGATGGCTGGCAATTTAACAGCACCCTTGGTCTAATAACCCCTCATATATTTAAGACTTTTAATTGTCCTTGGCATAGATCATTATAGAATGTAATGTGCAACACTGCAAACAAAGATGATTCAGACTAATAGCAATATGAATATATTAGAGTTGGTTTTTCTTTCATGATTGTGGATGTGTTCTCATCCATTCAAAATCTCTCACTCCATCAGTGCTGTGATCAACAGTATAAGGTTTAGAGAGAGCTAGATGGGGTCAGAGTACAGTCTTTCTCTTGGAAGCAAGCTTATCTTAATTAGCATGATGATCGCTCAAGCTATCTAAGGTAAATAGACATATAGATTCAGGAGCAAAGGGACTCAGCATTTTATGTTTAGCAAATGTTAATTGGGATGGGAATTGAGGCAGAAAATGTGGCAGAAAAAAAACCTAAATGGATAGTTTGGAGCTCTGTAGTATTTGCTCTTGACTAGCTCTGCACCAATATTATGTGTGGTGCTTCAAAGAAAGTTAAGTTGCATAGGAATGGTACTGTGTAAGATGAGATACTTACCTAAGTATGACCAAATTGAGCACCAGAACTTCAACTCTAGTATGTTCATGCAGTCTGTCCGTGTGTTTATATTTTGATATCTAGAAACCTTTTTGCCATGGGTGTTCATGAATTAAAGTGTTTTTTGAGAAATGACTGAACTTGATTTTTTAATTAAAGCACAAGTGTATATGTATATGAGTAACAGACTATAATGGATACATTATATGCAGAAGGATTATAATGTTAATCTTAACTTCCACCAGATGAAAAATGATTGATAATTTGGGGGGGTAAACTTTGGTTTTTTTCTTATTATTGTACATAAAAAAGTCTTTTTTAGAGGGTCCCACCTTGCTCCACTACCATGGTTAGGAGAGCTATTATTTCAGGATGCTTTTCAGTTATTGCAGCCTTTTTTATGCATTTATCTCATGCATAGTCTTTGTTTCTGAATTTGTATCAGCTGATCTCTATGAAGGTTTTCCTCTAACGTGATGTTTAAAATGTCTGCCTTGCTGGTTTTAGTAGAAATGGTTAAGTTCTGTAGTGGTTCATGGTTTCTCATTTTAAAGTGAGCTGGAACTTTCTGTAGAGTATCTATATTTTACTTTACATTGTATTGTATCACACTGTGGCAGTGGAAAGGAAAGAGGCATGCTCCTTTTAAGTACAAGTTGAAAACAGCTCCCTGAATTATATAAATATTATCATGTATTCTGTACTCATTTAGAGTCTTTCAACACAGCAGCAGTAAATTTAATGTCCTGTATACCTAGTAAATGTTAAATAAATGCCAGTTTATATTATTTGGTAAATGTAGCTCATCTTCCAAAAGCTAGGTTTTCTTATCTGCTTCTGATAGCAATCTTATTAGATTTACTAAAATTTGAGAGAGTAAGGTACTAAAAATCAATATCAAATGAGTCTAAAGACTCTTACTAGAACAATTCACATTTCCTGAAATTGGTAACCAAATCTTACACATGGTGGTGGAATGATATTAACCAGTGAGTTTAACTCTAACTCTTCTTAACATGTGATTATCCTCATTTATAGAACATTGTGCCCACAGAAGATAGAGTTTTGGAATATTCATTGACAAGAAAACCTACTGAATAAAGTACAATATGAATAACTACAACATAAATCCAACTGAACAGAAAATAATAAAGTAAAGGAATAAGAAATACTATCAATGAATCTTAGACACAATTTTTCCCCAAGCATCCAAAGATTATGTCCAATATGATTTCATTTTCATGAATCAGAAAAACAGAAGAATAGAACCGGGGGGGAACACATAGATAAAATGTCCTATTACATGCATTGGGAAGAGGGGTTCTAGGATTTGATCATACTGTTGTGCATATTCCTTACACATATATTAAGTATGCTTTCTATATGTATACAATATTAAGAAAAAAGTATACAAGTAAAAAAAGTATAAAAGTATTTCTCCTGTAATTCATATAAGAAATGTCTATCTAGGTACTGATTTTACAGTATTCAGTGTCCCATCTTCTAAATTAAAGTTAGTTTTTATGAGTGGAAGCCAGAAGAGTACTAGGCATGACCACAGAATCAGTTGGGCTCAGTCTTCAGACAGTTCTATCTTTGCATTTATCTGAAGTGCTATTTTAATAACTCAGAATTTTTAAAGGGTATTACATGGAATGAGCACCATGCATGTTACTATTGGTTAGCTGTGCAGAACTGCTGTGTAACAAACCAATTTCAGTGGCTTAAAAAAAGCAATATTTTCACATTTTATAGGTGAACTGGAAAAGATTTCCATCAGGCTGCAGGTCTGTGGGTTGGTTAGCGGGACTCTGATCCATGGGCCATTTTTTGAAAGGGTAGCAGAGGACCCAAGCTAAAACTTGGTCCTAGAATATAGTGTCCTGGCAACAGCAAAAGTGCAAGAGCGCAAACCAAACTGTGGAAGAATGTTTAAGCCTCTGTACACATCTGCTAACACTGGCTGAAGTAAATTACATGGCCAAGCTCAAAGTGAAAAAGTGGAAAGGAGAACTTGAAATGGATTTAGAAGGACCAGTGATTCAGTCTAGCACACAAATTTACTAAAAAGTCAAATAAGGTCCATATTTTACTAGGCGTTTCCTCTACTCAGACCCATTATTCAGACTCTCTGTTGTGTTCCATGCCCCAGTATGCTGAATTCTAAGGATGACATATTTACACTAGGCTTCCCCCACAAAAAATCAAGAGGAGACACCTGACAGTAACATTGTGCCCACAGAAGATAGAGTTTTGGAATATTCATTGACAAGAAAACCTACTGAATAAAGTACAATATGAATAACTACAACATAAATCCAACTGAACAGAAAATAATAAAGTAAAGGAATAAGAAATACTATCAATGAATCTTAGACACAATTTTTCCCCAAGCATCCAAAGATTATGTCCAATATGATTTCATTTTCATGAATCAGAAAAACAGAAGAATAGAACCGGGGGGGAACACATAGATAAAATGTCCTATTACATGCATTGGGAAGAGGGGTTCTAGGATTTGATCATACTGTTGTGCATATTCCTTACACATATATTAAGTATGCTTTCTATATGTATACAATATTAAGAAAAAAGTATACAAGTAAAAAAAGTATAAAAGTATTTCTCCTGTAATTCATATAAGAAATGTCTATCTAGGTACTGATTTTACAGTATTCAGTGTCCCATCTTCTAAATTAAAGTTAGTTTTTATGAGTGGAAGCCAGAAGAGTACTAGGCATGACCACAGAATCAGTTGGGCTCAGTCTTCAGACAGTTCTATCTTTGCATTTATCTGAAGTGCTATTTTAATAACTCAGAATTTTTAAAGGGTATTACATGGAATGAGCACCATGCATGTTACTATTGGTTAGCTGTGCAGAACTGCTGTGTAACAAACCAATTTCAGTGGCTTAAAAAAAGCAATATTTTCACATTTTATAGGTGAACTGGAAAAGATTTCCATCAGGCTGCAGGTCTGTGGGTTGGTTAGCGGGACTCTGATCCATGGGCCATTTTTTGAAAGGGTAGCAGAGGACCCAAGCTAAAACTTGGTCCTAGAATATAGTGTCCTGGCAACAGCAAAAGTGCAAGAGCGCAAACCAAACTGTGGAAGAATGTTTAAGCCTCTGTACACATCTGCTAACACTGGCTGAAGTAAATTACATGGCCAAGCTCAAAGTGAAAAAGTGGAAAGGAGAACTTGAAATGGATTTAGAAGGACCAGTGATTCAGTCTAGCACACAAATTTACTAAAAAGTCAAATAAGGTCCATATTTTACTAGGCGTTTCCTCTACTCAGACCCATTATTCAGACTCTCTGTTGTGTTCCATGCCCCAGTATGCTGAATTCTAAGGATGACATATTTACACTAGGCTTCTCCACTGACCAGCTTAGGGAAGAAACTAATCAAGAGGAGACACCTGACAGTCAACTATAGAGGATAGAAAAAATAAACATTGGGATATTTCTTCCCTCTTCTGATACTAGATCTCTGGAAGTATCTTTGTCCCTTTTCTACTGTGGTGCTCCTCAAGTGTCTGCATTGTTTTAGTTGCCTCTGGGGACAGTAGCTGCTGCCCATTGTTGCTAGTCTCTGCGGCCCTCACCGTTCTTTATTTCCTTAGACAACAGCCCACACCAATTTACATAGTCTTCTTTCAAAGTATTTGCAACTGAACCATCTGAAGTGAATTGTTTCCTTCTAGGATTCTAACTGATACACATGCGTAATTAACATAAATAACAAAGATATGTCCTTACCAATCACAAATCCCTTTTCAAAATGGTAAAGATAAAGCATCTGGCATGCTTAAGTTTTTTAAAGTATCCTTCATGCTGACCCTTTTATAACTATTTGGATACAACATAGGTTTTGACTAGACCTTTCAGGTTCTATACCGTTTGCTCAATATACTACAAGACATACTTTTCTCAGGTGTTGGAAAGTTCTTTACTTTGTTTACATTGAATTCTATGCATTTACTCTGGGTTCACACTTTCCTAATCTTTCTTTTTTGGGAGTCTGCCCCTTTTTTTATTTTCTTGAGGGTGAATTTGACTACCTGCCCTTATCTTTGCAAATTCAAGTCTTTCACTCAAGGAAGGGAATTATCACATATCTCATATTCATGAAAGATTCTGTTTCATTCCTGGGTTGGGAGGACTCCTGGAAAAGGGCATGGCAACCCACTCCAGTATTCTTGCCTGGAGAACCCCTAGGGACAGAGGAGCCTGGTAGGCTACAGTCCATGGAGTCCCACAGAATCAGACGCGACTGAAGTGACTGAGTACACATGGACATTCTTAGCTGCAACAAGTGGCATTTCCCAAGACCAATGACAATCCTGAGCTACTTTTCAGGGTCTTCTCTGGCTTGTTACAGAGGTTACTCACTACTGGCACATACAGCCTCGTGCCTAGCATCCACCCCACAATGACAGCTTCATCTTTCATAGGTCTTATCATAATTTTTTAACTAAAAAATTAAATCTTGCAATGAGGAAACCTTTAGGTATTTTTATTGTCATGTTTCTGTTAGAGTTTTCTGAAAGCATACTTAAAACAATCTTCCTTTAGGGAAAAAAAAATAAAATACGACTTGATTTCCCCTTTCAAACATTTACCTTTGCCATTATCATAATTAGAAGATGTAGGCTGAAGAGGTGAGTCTAGCAAGGCTAGTGTTAATCCTTGGTAGGTTGAGGAAAGCACAACAAAATGAGAAATCAAATTTTAAAGAGACAATTAAGCCAAGGCAGAAATCATATGGGAATGAAGGAGATAAAGAAAGTACCAAAGCAAGAATGTGAAATCATTAAGTTATTAAACAGAGCACCAGAAGCCCAGGCCAAAAAAAAGAAAAAAATGTAGCCTATTCAAAATATCTCTGTGATCATGTCACAGGGCATATAGCTAAATTGGATTTGCATGGCATTAAGATGATGTATAGCAAACCAAAACCAAGAATGAGTTCCAAGGCTTGGAGACAAAAAAAACCCTATTTCTGTAGTAACCAAGAACATGAAGAGAAACATACCTACATTAAAAATGTTTGGAAAAGTAAGAAGAACTACAAAGAAGACTGACTTAAGCCATATCATAAGAGGATCTTTTTTTACTGAAAGGTTAAAACTGACTGGGAAAAGAATAATACTTGTGCTCATAAGGGGATATTTGAGTGCTATTGTTCACAGGCAATCTCATCTGTATGCAATTTAGATTCGAATTTGCATTCAAAACACTGTTTTCTTTAAAATAGCTGCCAACAAGTGTTGTGATGCAGTGGTTACTATTGTTACCACAAATTATCAAGCAAGTCACTATTATCAATATCATATCAACAATGATTTTCAAAGAAAGTTTCCTGGGAGTTCTAAGTTCATGGTCACTGATGTTTTAGTTAATAGTGGCAAAAATTTACCTTCAAATATGTATTTTCAACATTGGTATTGAGAGAATAGTTGTTTTCATTCTGGCCTGATAGGATCCATTGAAGCACAGCTTATTACAATTTCCACTGAACAATAAAAAGTCTCTAGATATTATTTGGAATTTAGAATACTTAGAGTTGCTTCCATCTGGTTGGTATAATTTGTTTTTCATGTTTCTGTTAGAGTTTTCTGAAAGCATACTTAAAACAATCTTCCTTTAGGGAAAAAAAAATAAAATACGACTTGATTTCCCCTTTCAAACATTTACCTTTGCCATTATCATAATTAGAAGATGTAGGCTGAAGAGGTGAGTCTAGCAAGGCTAGTGTTAATCCTTGGTAGGTTGAGGAAAGCACAACAAAATGAGAAATCAAATTTTAAAGAGACAATTAAGCCAAGGCAGAAATCATATGGGAATGAAGGAGATAAAGAAAGTACCAAAGCAAGAATGTGAAATCATTAAGTTATTAAACAGAGCACCAGAAGCCCAGGCCAAAAAAAAGAAAAAAATGTAGCCTATTCAAAATATCTCTGTGATCATGTCACAGGGCATATAGCTAAATTGGATTTGCATGGCATTAAGATGATGTATAGCAAACCAAAACCAAGAATGAGTTCCAAGGCTTGGAGACAAAAAAAACCCTATTTCTGTAGTAACCAAGAACATGAAGAGAAACATACCTACATTAAAAATGTTTGGAAAAGTAAGAAGAACTACAAAGAAGACTGACTTAAGCCATATCATAAGAGGATCTTTTTTTACTGAAAGGTTAAAACTGACTGGGAAAAGAATAATACTTGTGCTCATAAGGGGATATTTGAGTGCTATTGTTCACAGGCAATCTCATCTGTATGCAATTTAGATTCGAATTTGCATTCAAAACACTGTTTTCTTTAAAATAGCTGCCAACAAGTGTTGTGATGCAGTGGTTACTATTGTTACCACAAATTATCAAGCAAGTCACTATTATCAATATCATATCAACAATGATTTTCAAAGAAAGTTTCCTGGGAGTTCTAAGTTCATGGTCACTGATGTTTTAGTTAATAGTGGCAAAAATTTACCTTCAAATATGTATTTTCAACATTGGTATTGAGAGAATAGTTGTTTTCATTCTGGCCTGATAGGATCCATTGAAGCACAGCTTATTACAATTTCCACTGAACAATAAAAAGTCTCTAGATATTATTTGGAATTTAGAATACTTAGAGTTGCTTCCATCTGGTTGGTATAATTTGTTTATTCAAGCACAACTTCTGATTCTGTCACATTCAATCCAATCCCCAGGGTTATAGTTAAAATTCAGTTTGGTCCATTTATTGAATCCCAGTCTATCTCCAGATTCTATACTTCTTTAAAATCTTGTCTATGTTCAAACTACTTGGTTTCATAATTCATTCTTATTGTTTTTTCTTTTACACATTAATGGTTTCTGCCATGCTAAGGTTCTTTCTTCTTCAGAGTTTGGTTGGTGAAAAATTCTGTGAAAATAACTCTTCTCTTTCCTGCTGTTTCATTGACTTCTGTTAAGTCATTACTGTTTACATCACAGGCTTATTCATAAGTTTTTAAGGTTATGTATGGGCTTCCCTGGTGGCTAAGATAGAGCTATCAGATTTAAATGGAATTTGTTAAGGTCTTCCTTTTCTCTGAGCTTGTGCTCATGTAACAGAGTCTTTCCCAGAAATTTTTCCCACAATATATTGATAGGTGCTCAGATGAACTTTGCTTTACTTTTTAGCATGACATAGAAAACATATGCTGAGACATAGAAAACTAAATGCTGAGTTAAGTAATTTTTCCTTAAAATGCATACATGAGGTTTAATGAAAACCAAAGTCTATAATCAACTTTCACCAAGGAAGATCACTCTAATGCAACAATTAGATTTTCCAAGATTTATCTAGCTATGCTTTAGAAAACAAATTGTAGATTCAGAATTTATGTGATTAAAAGACTCTTTTTAGTTTGAGAGATGGAGGGGTACAGGTTTTGCTTTCTCTTCCTTCCACAAAATATTTCTGATATTTAATTCTACTTCTTAATTTCAGATCAAGGGAGTTGTTGTTCAGTCGTTAAGTTGTGTCTGACTCTTGGCAACCCCTGGACTACAGCATGCCAGGCTCCCCTGTCCTTCACTATTTTCCAGAGAGTGCTCAGATTCATGTCTATTGAGTAGGTGATAATAACCATCTCATACCCCCTTTCTCCTTTCCCTCAGGGTTTTCAAATTTTTTTAGTTAATAGTGGCAAAAATTTACCTTCAAATATGTATTTTCAACATTGGTATTGAGAGAATAGTTGTTTTCATTCTGGCCTGATAGGATCCATTGAAGCACAGCTTATTACAATTTCCACTGAACAATAAAAAGTCTCTAGATATTATTTGGAATTTAGAATACTTAGAGTTGCTTCCATCTGGTTGGTATAATTTGTTTATTCAAGCACAACTTCTGATTCTGTCACATTCAATCCAATCCCCAGGGTTATAGTTAAAATTCAGTTTGGTCCATTTATTGAATCCCAGTCTATCTCCAGATTCTATACTTCTTTAAAATCTTGTCTATGTTCAAACTACTTGGTTTCATAATTCATTCTTATTGTTTTTTCTTTTACACATTAATGGTTTCTGCCATGCTAAGGTTCTTTCTTCTTCAGAGTTTGGTTGGTGAAAAATTCTGTGAAAATAACTCTTCTCTTTCCTGCTGTTTCATTGACTTCTGTTAAGTCATTACTGTTTACATCACAGGCTTATTCATAAGTTTTTAAGGTTATGTATGGGCTTCCCTGGTGGCTAAGATAGAGCTATCAGATTTAAATGGAATTTGTTAAGGTCTTCCTTTTCTCTGAGCTTGTGCTCATGTAACAGAGTCTTTCCCAGAAATTTTTCCCACAATATATTGATAGGTGCTCAGATGAACTTTGCTTTACTTTTTAGCATGACATAGAAAACATATGCTGAGACATAGAAAACTAAATGCTGAGTTAAGTAATTTTTCCTTAAAATGCATACATGAGGTTTAATGAAAACCAAAGTCTATAATCAACTTTCACCAAGGAAGATCACTCTAATGCAACAATTAGATTTTCCAAGATTTATCTAGCTATGCTTTAGAAAACAAATTGTAGATTCAGAATTTATGTGATTAAAAGACTCTTTTTAGTTTGAGAGATGGAGGGGTACAGGTTTTGCTTTCTCTTCCTTCCACAAAATATTTCTGATATTTAATTCTACTTCTTAATTTCAGATCAAGGGAGTTGTTGTTCAGTCGTTAAGTTGTGTCTGACTCTTGGCAACCCCTGGACTACAGCATGCCAGGCTCCCCTGTCCTTCACTATTTTCCAGAGAGTGCTCAGATTCATGTCTATTGAGTAGGTGATAATAACCATCTCATACCCCTTCTCCTTTCCTCTTCAATCTTTCCCAGCATCAGGGTTTTTTCCAAATGAGTTGTCTCTTTGCATCTGATGGTCCAAGTATTAGAGCCTCAACTTTAGCATCAGTCCTTCCAAAGAATATTCAGGGTTGATTTCTTTTAGGATTGACTGCTTTGATTTCCTTTCATATTTCAAGGGGCTCTCAAGAGTCTTCTCCAGCACCACAATTCAAAAGTATCAATTTAAGTGGGGGGGGGGGGGGAATCATAAAGATGAGGGGTCTGTGTGTGTGTGTATGTGTGTGTGTAATATTACTCAGCCACAAAAAAGAATGAAATCTTGCCATTTGTAACAAGATGGCCTAGAGAGTTATGTTAAGTGAAATTAAGTCAAAGAAAGACAAATACTATATGATTACATTTACATGTAGATTCTAAACAAAAACTAACAAATAAAAACCAAATGGACAAATACAACAAAGCAGATTCAGAGAATAAACAGGTGGTTATCAGAGGGAAACAACATATAGGGATGAAAGAAATAGGTGAGGGATTTTAAGAGGTACAAAATTTTAGCCACAAAATTAACGTGTGCACAGTGTGGAGGATATGGTCAATAACAATGTGATATCTAAAACAAAAAACAACACTAAAATTGTGTGTAATGCCAGTAGATATTTTATAGCTTTCTATGAAGGGGAAGTAAATGCCATGAAGGATCCATTCAACTCTAATGAAAACCAAAGTCTATAATCAACTTTCACCAAGGAAGATCACTCTAATGCAACAATTAGATTTTCCAAGATTTATCTAGCTATGCTTTAGAAAACAAATTGTAGATTCAGAATTTATGTGATTAAAAGACTTTTTTTAGTTTGAGAGATGGAGGGTACAGGTTTTGCTTTCTCTTCCTTCCACAAAATATTTCTGATATTTAATTCTACTTCTTAATTTCAGATCAAGGGAGTTGTTGTTCAGTCGTTAAGTTGTGTCTGACTCTTGGCAACCCCTGGACTACAGCATGCCAGGCTCCCCTGTCCTTCACTATTTTCCAGAGAGTGCTCAGATTCATGTCTATTGAGTAGGTGATAATAACCATCTCATACCCCTTCTCCTTTCCTCTTCAATCTTTCCCAGCATCAGGGTTTTTTCCAAATGAGTTGTCTCTTTGCATCTGATGGTCCAAGTATTAGAGCCTCAACTTTAGCATCAGTCCTTCCAAAGAATATTCAGGGTTGATTTCTTTTAGGATTGACTGCTTTGATTTCCTTTCATATTTCAAGGGGCTCTCAAGAGTCTTCTCCAGCACCACAATTCAAAAGTATCAATTTAAGTGGGGGGGGGGGGAATCATAAAGATGAGGGGTCTGTGTGTGTGTGTATGTGTGTGTGTAATATTACTCAGCCACAAAAAAGAATGAAATCTTGCCATTTGTAACAAGATGGCCTAGAGAGTTATGTTAAGTGAAATTAAGTCAAAGAAAGACAAATACTATATGATTACATTTACATGTAGATTCTAAACAAAAACTAACAAATAAAAACCAAATGGACAAATACAACAAAGCAGATTCAGAGAATAAACAGGTGGTTATCAGAGGGAAACAACATATAGGGATGAAAGAAATAGGTGAGGGATTTTAAGAGGTACAAAATTTTAGCCACAAAATTAACGTGTGCACAGTGTGGAGGATATGGTCAATAACAATGTGATATCTAAAACAAAAAACAACACTAAAATTGTGTGTAATGCCAGTAGATATTTTATAGCTTTCTATGAAGGGGAAGTAAATGCCATGAAGGATCCATTCAAATTTTCTAGGGAGGAAAGTGTCATCTATTTTAAGTTACATTGATATTGATGCTTCAAGATAAATGAAGTTCTTCCTTAATCCACCTCTAAAAAATACATATAATACAAAAGACATCTGTCACCTTATCATTTAGTCTGTTAACTAAAAATAACTGTAGTAAAAATATTTCTGTATTTAATTCTTAAGTAGACCAAATATAGGATTTTTTATTTGATTAGATATAAAAGTCATACACACTAGTGAAATATGATTCTTGGATGTTGCTAGAGAGTTGTGTATTAATCTTTAGGTTGTTTTATCTGTTTCTAAAAGAAGGAAGCAATAAAGAAGCATCATATACATGAACATCACTGAGTATCTGCCATAAAAATATAACTTTCAATGATATTTCAAGGAATGATATCTGTCTGCACAGCAAGTCCTGGACTCTCCAGAGAATTAAAGCAACACAGATAACAGGTTCTAGCAGTCCTTTTGGAACTATCTCCATGATATAATTGCCTCTTAATTTATAAGTGGATTATAACATTTTTCTTTAGTTTGGAAAATGCCTCATTGGATCGCTCATGCAAGAAAAACTAAGCGACAAGCTGTATCTTTGACATTTATTGAGAATTCTCAGCTCAAATTTATGGGATGTGGGAGTTAGTAAAGAAAAGAGCTTGTCAAACTCTATTGCAATTTGTTGAAGTCAGGAGAAAGTAGAAATTCATCTCTGTCTTTGATCTTTTTTATCTATCCAAATCAAAATACCATGTCTGTTAAACTAAGGAAAACTTGTCATTTCTCTATTCAATTTGAAATTTAATTTAAAAAATCCTGACATAACATACTTTAGTTTTATTTCTATAATTCTCTCCTGGGAACAATTTTATCTAATCAGAATTAATCCATAAACTTTCCTCAGTATTAGAAAGACTAATTGCCAATTAGTAACATACAGAAAATGTTAAGACACCGTTTTTTATGAATTAACTGATGTGGAGCAGCAATACAGAGTAGTCAAGAATATAATTTTTTAAAAAGTGAATATACTACTATCTTTGACAATTAAAAGTCTCCCTATGCTATGATTTTTCCCATCTGAAAATAGAGAAGCTAACTGTATAAGCTCAAGAGTTCTTCCGCTACCTCTTATTTAGGATGCTAAAGGTCTCCTGCATCATAATAGTCCCAAAACAAAGCAACAATCATCATTAATGTTTACCTCTATTTGTTTTCCTATTCAGGCAAGATGTAACTTTCTTAAACAGTACTTACTTCATAGAACATAATATTCAGTATCTGACAATGGCATCAATTACAGTGACTTACGAGTGAAATAATTTTTAAAGGAAAAATTTTTTATTTGATTAGATATAAAAGTCATACATAGTAATTCTTGGATGTTGCTACAGAGTTGTGTATTAATCTTTAGGTTGTTTTATCTGTTTCTAAAAGAAGGAAGCAATAAAGAAGCATCATATACATGAACATCACTGAGTATCTGCCATAAAAATATAACTTTCAATGATATTTCAAGGAATGATATCTGTCTGCACAGCAAGTCCTGGACTCTCCAGAGAATTAAAGCAACACAGATAACAGGTTCTAGCAGTCCTTTTGGAACTATCTCCATGATATAATTGCCTCTTAATTTATAAGTGGATTATAACATTTTTCTTTAGTTTGGAAAATGCCTCATTGGATCGCTCATGCAAGAAAAACTAAGCGACAAGCTGTATCTTTGACATTTATTGAGAATTCTCAGCTCAAATTTATGGGATGTGGGAGTTAGTAAAGAAAAGAGCTTGTCAAACTCTATTGCAATTTGTTGAAGTCAGGAGAAAGTAGAAATTCATCTCTGTCTTTGATCTTTTTTATCTATCCAAATCAAAATACCATGTCTGTTAAACTAAGGAAAACTTGTCATTTCTCTATTCAATTTGAAATTTAATTTAAAAAATCCTGACATAACATACTTTAGTTTTATTTCTATAATTCTCTCCTGGGAACAATTTTATCTAATCAGAATTAATCCATAAACTTTCCTCAGTATTAGAAAGACTAATTGCCAATTAGTAACATACAGAAAATGTTAAGACACCGTTTTTTATGAATTAACTGATGTGGAGCAGCAATACAGAGTAGTCAAGAATATAATTTTTTAAAAAGTGAATATACTACTATCTTTGACAATTAAAAGTCTCCCTATGCTATGATTTTTCCCATCTGAAAATAGAGAAGCTAACTGTATAAGCTCAAGAGTTCTTCCGCTACCTCTTATTTAGGATGCTAAAGGTCTCCTGCATCATAATAGTCCCAAAACAAAGCAACAATCATCATTAATGTTTACCTCTATTTGTTTTCCTATTCAGGCAAGATGTAACTTTCTTAAACAGTACTTACTTCATAGAACATAATATTCAGTATCTGACAATGGCATCAATTACAGTGTAGAGGTAAATATGGAAATTTCTAAGGAAACATAATAGCCTACATATATTTATCTGAAAATATAAATATTAAAAATAGTTTTATTAGCTAAATGTATTTACAAGAAATAGGCATTTATTTATTCCGCAAGGAATATATAGCACAGAGAAAATGACCAAAAATAAAAACATAGGAGAAAAAAGAAAAATATAATCAATACTACATAAGAAAGAAATTATTTTGCCTTCTTACACCCAAAAGGGTCTAGCAAATCCCAAGTGGCAGAAGTCTTTCCAGAGTAGAGTTCATTTACAGTTAAAGTAAACTGTTGTCTCAGCATTGTATGAAACTGTCTAAAAGCGATTAAGAATAGAAACAAGGGTCCAATCAGAAAGAGAGAAGCAAAACTCTTGGAGGAGTATTGCTAGAAGACTGAGAAAGTTGGAATTATTGCTAGGTAAGTGACCAGTGGGCCATATATTAATTCATAACAAATACTTTTGATTTTCTACAATTTGCCAATTATTATATTAATTTTTTGTACTCAAATAGTGAGCGGAATTCTATGCAGTTACTCTCTCACTCAGTTTAGAATTCAGAGAAGTTAGACACTGAGTTAAAACAAACAAACAAAAAGAGACAAATATTGTAATTCAAATGAATGGAGTTCTTTAAGAGAAAATGATAAATAACGATGACTGGCGCCAGTGTGACAGAGTTGGTAACACGGAAACCTATACTGTCATATTTGAAAGATAGCTATAGTCATTGTGCTGTGGGAATAGGGGATCCTGCAGGGGGGCTGTACAACAGCCTGGAGGGATAGGGTGGGGGTACTGGGAAAGGGGGTGCAGGAGGGTGGGGGCCAGGGATATATATATGACTAATCTGGGATTATACATATCTGTAAACAACAAAACTCTGTAAAAGTAAAAAGTAAAATAAAAATAATTATTTTTTTAAAAAAAGAAAAGAACCAAACTGGAGCCAGTGTGACATAGCTGGTCCTTTAGCTGAAATCTAAAGAACTATTAAGACTGAACAAGGTGAGGGTGGACTGCAGTAAGGCAGAAGAAAGAATATGTGCATAGGTTCTGTGAATAGATGTGGACCATGTGAGTTTTAAAAAGTTAAAGTCTTGGGATTGACAGGTACACACTACTATACAGAGAATAGATAAACAATAAGGACCTACAGTGTAGCTCAGGGAACTGTAATGGAAAAGAATCTGAAAAAGAATATATATAAGTAAATAGAATCACTTTGTTATGATTTGCTGTGCACCTGGAATTAACAAAATTTTGTAAATCAATTATGCTTCAATTCTTTAAAAGATTCAGAAAACGGGGCTTCGCTAGTGGTTCAGTGGGTAAGGACACTGCCTTGCAGTGCAAGGGGCACCGGTTCCGTCCCTGGCCTGGGAAGATCTCACGTGCTGTGGAGCGGCTAGACTGATGTGCCCAGCTACCGAGCCAGAGCTCTGGAGCACAGGTGCCCAGAGCTGGTGCTCTGCAACAAGAGTGACCACTGCGGTGGGAGGCCCATGCGGACCAAGGAACAAAGATGGATGAAAATAGATAAATGAAAGACCAATAGAAGTGGCCCACAAACAAACAGAAAAACAAATAAACCAAAAAAGATTCAGAAAAGAAATAAAAGCCAAAATAAGCAATTAAAAAAATACGAAAACATACAGTGGGTAAGACCACTGAGAGCACAATTCATGGTTTAAGGTGGTGTTAGGGCTTCAGCATGCAGAGGCTCCTACACATGTAAAGGGAGGGAATCATTCTGTACCCTGAGAGAAATTGGAAGTTATCACTGCGTTTTAACCAAGACTACAAAGGTTTGAAAAGATCACTCAAGTTCTGATGAGAGCTCAGAGTAGATTTAGGGAACACCATTCAGAAGCTATTTCAGTATTACAGAAAAGAACAGAGCATAAAGAAAAAGACAAGTCTATCTACTCAAGGGATAGTTAAGAGATCAATCCTGATGGAACTCAGTGAAAAAAAAATGGGACAAGGACAAGGAGGGAGAGAGAAGTGCCTAAAATGATTAGATAAATGGTTTTGTGCCATTAACTGATATAAGACACAGTGGAAGAAGACAGAGACTGTGAATTCATTCTTGGATATTTTTTCACTTGAGATACATGTGAGACACCCAGATAGAGATGTCAAGTAGACCGTTAGATCAAAACAACACTTGCATATATTATCAAGTAATTCAGAAGAGCTTATGGTGAAAAGTAATAGTTTTCAATTATCCTTTTTTCCCTCTCCTCAAATAACCTTTTCTAATCATTTTTTTGCGGTTGCTGTTGTTTTTAATTAATTCTAGTTTTTAACTCACAACTCCAGAAACTTAGCTTATCTTTCTTTTCCTTGAAGTATTAATTTCAGTTACTATTAATTTCTACTTGCAACTGAGGTAAGAGAAAACACTCTTCTCATTTCAAACTGACATTTATATTTTTATTTTCCCAAAATCTTACTACAGACATAGTGATGATTAAAGATGACAGTTTTCTGATTTAACCATTTGTATTTTCACCTCTGCCCAAATTTCTGCTGAGTTAATCTACTATAATTAATTCTATGTTATGAGATTAGCTTTTCTAAGTTATTTTCGCTACCTTCTACAATTCCTACATGAAAAGAACTATTTCAAGAGTAATGAAAGTGTATTACCTGAATAGACAGACTATAAATACATTTTCAGTTTTCACTGATAAGAATTGGTGCATGTGATTATATAGTTAGATAACGATACAAGGAATATGCACAATAAAGAAGCTATCTTTTTAATAACTGTAAAAGTTATGGCCCTTCTATAGAGAAAAGAATTTAAATACAGAATTCCACCAACAGAAATACACATATAAACTTGGAAGTGATAATAAAAGCAAAGCATTTTGGTATGGATTATCAAAGTCATTCATTCATATATTCAACAAATGCATACAGACCAGAAATTATTCTAGATGCTGGAGTTACAGATTTAATGAATTCTTGAGAGAGAGTAAACAAATATATGTATTGACTTTCTGATACCTCTATTTTCTATATTCTCTTATGTATAAGTATCTTTACATATAAATGTTTCATTTTAATTATAAATGCAAAGAAGGGGAGAGAGTATGTATACACAAAAATAAGTATAATAAAAATAAAAGGTTTTTGTCTTCAAGAGTTAGATCAATGATAATCAAAAAAATGCCTAAATGATTAGATAAGGGCCATTAACTGATATAAGACACAGTGGAAGAAGACAGAGACTGTGAATTCATTCTTGGATATTTTTTCACTTGAGATACATGTGAGACACCCAGATAGAGATGTCAAGTAGACCGTTAGATCAAAACAACACTTGCATATATTATCAAGTAATTCAGAAGAGCTTATGGTGAAAAGTAATAGTTTTCAATTATCCTTTTTTCCCTCTCCTCAAATAACCTTTTCTAATCATTTTTTTGCGGTTGCTGTTGTTTTAATTAATTCTAGTTTTTCACTCACAACTCCAGAAACTTAGCTTATCTTTCTTTTCCTTGAAGTATTAATTTCAGTTACTATTAATTTCTACTTGCAACTGAGGTAAGAGAAAACACTCTTCTCATTTCAAACTGACATTTATATTTTTATTTTCCCAAAATCTTACTACAGACATAGTGATGATTAAAGATGACAGTTTTCTGATTTAACCATTTGTATTTTCACCTCTGCCCAAATTTCTGCTGAGTTAATCTACTATAATTAATTCTATGTTATGAGATTAGCTTTTCTAAGTTATTTTCGCTACCTTCTACAATTCCTACATGAAAAGAACTATTTCAAGAGTAATGAAAGTGTATTACCTGAATAGACAGACTATAAATACATTTTCAGTTTTCACTGATAAGAATTGGTGCATGTGATTATATAGTTAGATAACGATACAAGGAATATGCACAATAAAGAAGCTATCTTTTTAATAACTGTAAAAGTTATGGCCCTTCTATAGAGAAAAGAATTTAAATACAGAATTCCACCAACAGAAATACACATATAAACTTGGAAGTGATAATAAAAGCAAAGCATTTTGGTATGGATTATCAAAGTCATTCATTCATATATTCAACAAATGCATACAGACCAGAAATTATTCTAGATGCTGGAGTTACAGATTTAATGAATTCTTGAGAGAGAGTAAACAAATATATGTATTGACTTTCTGATACCTCTATTTTCTATATTCTCTTATGTATAAGTATCTTTACATATAAATGTTTCATTTTAATTATAAATGCAAAGAAGGGGAGAGAGTATGTATACACAAAAATAAGTATAATAAAAATAAAAGGTTTTTGTCTTCAAGAGACTAAAATTCTGTAAGTAGGGAAATGCAAATCATTCACAAGAATGAACTAGATGATACTGAATTGACAGAATGTGTGAATCAGGGAATGAAGGAAGATCCATATCATTACAATATCTGCCTCTCTGTCTTGGGGCTTAGTGACTTTTGTCTTTAGGACAAGTGATGGACTCAGCACATAGACTGTAAGAACAGATTTTCATCTGCATTTCAATAGAAAAATAGGAAATCATTACATTTCTTATTAAAATGTTTAAATTATTTTAAAAATCATTTTAAATATGAAAAATCTGGATATAAATGTTACAAAACATAAAACTGTACATTTTAGTAGTGAAAACTGTTGATGGAATAGATGCCCAGCAACATGACTTCATTCACTTTCCTAAGAGAATACGAACTGAACTTCGAAGTATCAGCTAATTCACAGGCACCCGACATCCCTACAACTCAGGTAACTCACAAACAAGAGCTGAACCTTTGCAATGATATGGCTGATGACTCTGATCCAGAGCAACAATTTTTGAAATGGTAATTTTTGGTCATTACTCACTGACACAAGTTTTGAATACGTAATGTATCAAAGAGATACTTGAAGATAATTATCTATCTGCTAAGCCACAAAATCCCATCAAGCTTAATTCATAAGTATAGAGTGTGATTTTGAGTCAGTGATAAGCTATTATATTCAATCATTCTATTAATCAATTTTAGCAATTTGTGCAACAATTTATATGATTAGTCAAAATGGCATTAATATTTATATTCTAGTCACATGGAATTTGTTACCTTTAAGATACCTGAATAAAAAAAAAAAAGAAGCCAGACATAGAACTTTTTTAAAAACACGATTAGTATGCCCTATTGTGTTTTCCTTCCAAAATAAGTATATCTTCTCTTTCATTTCATAAAAATAAAATGAGATGTGCTAGGGAGATATCAAAAAAGTTTCACTGTAAAAAATCATCAGTCCTTTAGTTTCTAGTGATGTTCTCCACACCTGTAGGTCAGAAGTTGATCCAATCTTGAATTGAGTCATAAGGCCTAAAATATTTCTGTATTAAGTATAGCAGAGAATTGTTTCATCATCTCCAGAACCAGGATGCCCTCCCATAAAATAGAAACAGTAGACTTTTGTAAAGTCTATATGTGTATATTTTGTACAATAATGTTAGGAGGGAGATGGAAAGGAGGTTCATGAGGCAGGGAACATATGCATACCTATGGCTGTTTCATGTTGATATTTGACAGAAAACAATAAAATTCTGTTAAGCAATTTTCCTCAATTCAAAAATAAAACAATTTTTAGTCAAAGATTTAAATTAAAAGAAAAAGAAGAAATGAAAATATAAGCTGCATACTTTCTTTTTATCTACCAAAATGAGGGTCTATCTAACTCAGTTTATGAATTTGGTTCAATTTTGACTAATCATGACTTTTTTTGTGTATCCTTGTAATTCGAAAGTCAAACAAGGACATGCTTTAAATTGATTACATTTCACTTTATATCTAACCTCCATTCAACAGTGTTTTACCAATATTCAATTATTTAGTATAAGATATATACTCCAATACATTGGCCACCTGATGGGAACTTATTGAAAAAGACCCTGATGTTGGGAAAATGGAAGGCAAAAGGAGAAGAGGACGACAGAGGATGAGATGGTTGGATAGCATTACTGAGTCAATGGACGTGAATTTGAACAAGCTATAGGAGATGGTGAAGGACAGGGAGGCCTGGAGTGCTGCAGTCCACAGGGTTGCAGAGTCAGATATGCTATTATATTCAATCATTCTATTAATCAATTTTAGCAATTTGTGCAACAATTTATATGATTAGTCAAAATGGCATTAATATTTATATTCTAGTCACATGGAATTTGTTACCTTTAAGATACCTGAATAAAAAAAAGAAGCCAGACATAGAACTTTTTTAAAAACACGATTAGTATGCCCTATTGTGTTTTCCTTCCAAAATAAGTATATCTTCTCTTTCATTTCATAAAAATAAAATGAGATGTGCTAGGGAGATATCAAAAAAGTTTCACTGTAAAAAATCATCAGTCCTTTAGTTTCTAGTGATGTTCTCCACACCTGTAGGTCAGAAGTTGATCCAATCTTGAATTGAGTCATAAGGCCTAAAATATTTCTGTATTAAGTATAGCAGAGAATTGTTTCATCATCTCCAGAACCAGGATGCCCTCCCATAAAATAGAAACAGTAGACTTTTGTAAAGTCTATATGTGTATATTTTGTACAATAATGTTAGGAGGGAGATGGAAAGGAGGTTCATGAGGCAGGGAACATATGCATACCTATGGCTGTTTCATGTTGATATTTGACAGAAAACAATAAAATTCTGTTAAGCAATTTTCCTCAATTCAAAAATAAAACAATTTTTAGTCAAAGATTTAAATTAAAAGAAAAGAAGAAATGAAAATATAAGCTGCATACTTTCTTTTTATCTACCAAAATGAGGGTCTATCTAACTCAGTTTATGAATTTGGTTCAATTTTGACTAATCATGACTTTTTTTGTGTATCCTTGTAATTCGAAAGTCAAACAAGGACATGCTTTAAATTGATTACATTTCACTTTATATCTAACCTCCATTCAACAGTGTTTTACCAATATTCAATTATTTAGTATAAGATATATACTCCAATACATTGGCCACCTGATGGGAACTTATTGAAAAAGACCCTGATGTTGGGAAAATGGAAGGCAAAAGGAGAAGAGGACGACAGAGGATGAGATGGTTGGATAGCATTACTGAGTCAATGGACGTGAATTTGAACAAGCTATAGGAGATGGTGAAGGACAGGGAGGCCTGGAGTGCTGCAGTCCACAGGGTTGCAGAGTCAGATATGACTGGGCAACTGAACGGATGCAAACAGAGTATAAAATATAAATCAAGCTTATGCAGAATAAGTTCAGTGTTTGAGTTAGATCTAAAAGTCATTAGTAGAAATATGATTTGGTGGAAGAAATTTTAATCTAATGAAATATTTTTGGTTGATTTGTGTTCCTTATTCCATGCCAACTATTCTTAATTTCCTATTCTTCTACATTCAGACTCTCAAGTTCATGATAATTGGGGCTTACAGATAAAAGTGGGAAAATAAGAAATAGAGTGTGGGAAATAGAGATTAATTCATTCAACATATATTTACCATCTACTATGTTAGATGTGTTAGGTGGTATCCTTAGGGCTAGTGGATCAAAACTAAACAGAAATATATGACATTCTCTTTGATCCTGTATCCTAGTAAAAGTAACACATTTGAGTAAAGATGTGAAGGAGATGACACATAGCTTTTATTGGTTGCAACACAAGGCTTGCAAGATCTTAGTTCCCAGACCAGGGATTGAACCCACACCCTCTGAAATGGAGGCACAAAGTTCTAACCACTGGACTGTCAAAGAATTCCCATACTAGCTGTCATGACTCTATTATACAATGTCACGGAAAAAGAAGACATATCTAAGAAAATGTAACTTAATGTAATAAATCTGGCTCAATGGATTTATGGCAAGTTGTCAACAGTGACAAATAATTTCTTTGAATTATATGCTGTAGACTGAGCTGTCTTCTTAAAACACCCAAGCTGGAGAAGCTGCACAAGGTTGAGAAGGACTTATCTCAAGGGCATCTATAGGAGGAGGCCTTTGTCTAGTATAAAGTGAATGATGGATTCTAAAGCTCAAGGACATGCTTTAAATTGATTACATTTCACTTTATATCTAACCTCCATTCAACAGTGTTTTACCAATATTCAATTATTTAGTATAAGATATATACTCCAATACATTGGCCACCTGATGGGAACTTATTGAAAAAGACCCTGATGTTGGGAAAATGGAAGGCAAAAGGAGAAGAGGACGACAGAGGATGAGATGGTTGGATAGCATTACTGAGTCAATGGACGTGAATTTGAACAAGCTATAGGAGATGGTGAAGGACAGGGAGGCCTGGAGTGCTGCAGTCCACAGGGTTGCAGAGTCAGATATGACTGGGCAACTGAACGGATGCAAACAGAGTATAAAATATAAATCAAGCTTATGCAGAATAAGTTCAGTGTTTGAGTTAGATCTAAAAGTCATTAGTAGAAATATGATTTGGTGGAAGAAATTTTAATCTAATGAAATATTTTTGGTTGATTTGTGTTCCTTATTCCATGCCAACTATTCTTAATTTCCTATTCTTCTACATTCAGACTCTCAAGTTCATGATAATTGGGGCTTACAGATAAAAGTGGGGAAAATAAGAAATAGAGTGTGGGAAATAGAGATTAATTCATTCAACATATATTTACCATCTACTATGTTAGATGTGTTAGGTGGTATCCTTAGGGCTAGTGGATCAAAACTAAACAGAAATATATGACATTCTCTTTGATCCTGTATCCTAGTAAAAGTAACACATTTGAGTAAAGATGTGAAGGAGATGACACATAGCTTTTATTGGTTGCAACACAAGGCTTGCAAGATCTTAGTTCCCAGACCAGGGATTGAACCCACACCCTCTGAAATGGAGGCACAAAGTTCTAACCACTGGACTGTCAAAGAATTCCCATACTAGCTGTCATGACTCTATTATACAATGTCACGGAAAAAGAAGACATATCTAAGAAAATGTAACTTAATGTAATAAATCTGGCTCAATGGATTTATGGCAAGTTGTCAACAGTGACAAATAATTTCTTTGAATTATATGCTGTAGACTGAGCTGTCTTCTTAAAACACCCAAGCTGGAGAAGCTGCACAAGGTTGAGAAGGACTTATCTCAAGGGCATCTATAGGAGGGGAGGGGCCTTTGTCTAGTATAAAGTGGATTACAAATCGATGGATTCTAAAGCTCACAAAATCTATAAAAGTATTGCATATTAGCTTGGATTGGAAAGGTTAGGAACAGTACAGAATGGAAAGAGGGTCTTCAGACTCCTCAACATCTACAGGTAGGAGCCAAGTGAGAAAACTGCATAGCGAAGAACAAAGTCTAAGAAGAAATGACTGAGAAGGAAGATTCAGAGATTCAGCCAAGACCTGTGGGGAAGCAGTCCTAGAGTACATCACTGGGCTATAATTAAGGACATGGCAACATGTACCGCATTGCATTTCAGAAGTGCTATGGATCCACATTTGTCGAATGTCCTTCTTTTTTGAATGGAAGTATCTAAATACTGGGGAGCTTCCTTGGTGGCTCAGTGGTAAAGAATCCACCTGCTAATGCAAGAGACATGAGTTTGATCCCTGAGTCTGGAAGATCCCTTGGAGAAGGAAATGGCGACCCTCTTCAGTATTCTTCCTTGGAAATCCTATGGACAGAGGAACCTGGCAGGCTACAGTCCATGGGGTCTCAAAAGAGTCTGACTGGACTTAGTGAGTACACAACAATGATCTAAACATTTCAGTTGCTGCTGTTGCTTAGTCACTTCAGTTGTGTCCAATTCTGTTGGATCCTATGGACTGTAGCTGCCAGGCTTCTCTGTCCATGGAATTCTCCAGGCAAGAGTACTGGAGTGGGTTGCTATGCCCTCTCCAACCCAGGGATCAAAACTTTTCTCCTGCATTTCGAGAAAATTCTCTACCACTGAGCCACCAGGAAAGCTCAACATTACAGCTCTTAACCACATGTATTGGGTGTTTGTAGAAAAGCTAAGATCTAAGAGATTGGAAAATAGAAACAAGTTTTCATTTTATCCTGACAGAGTTTATAACCCAAAGACTATGTGGTTTTCGTTGTTTTACATCTCCAAATTTTGGATTTGTGAACACATCAAATGTATTGAACAGGATTACATGATCTTGCTTAGTAGTTTAGAGAGATAAATTTATTTTTCAAAAATTTCCTGGGTGCTCTCAGTGGAATATTGTATTTTTCCAATGTTATGAATTATACATATTTATAAAGTATAAATCCATATTCCATAGCTTAGCCTTAGGTCAGACTAGAAAACAAACAATTGAATACAAAAAAAAAAAGAAAAAGAAGAAGAAGAACTTAATTTGGCACATTAGAAAGATCAGGTCATTGAATTATATTGTATTCAAGCCATTCATCTACAGCCCATTGCTTTGGAAAGGAGATGTCTGTACAGATATAGCAAATCTCTTACAACAATCAGAGGATTTGGTGAAGATGTTCCATCAGAGGCAGCAGTAAAGCTCTGCAGGAGGGAGGAGGCCTGGAGAAGTCAAGGGAAGCAGCATCAACTTACTTTGGTCTCTTATGCATATGCAATATGTGTTTTTGGAGACTCCTGTGTTTTCTACAAACAGGCCTGTGGGGGTGTATAGGCCACCACAGGTTTGAGAGGATAGGCTTGGATCACAACCGTGTGGATCATTGTGAGTAAGGCTGGTATGGAGCTGTGGGAATGGGTAGAGGGCTTCCTGAGTTCAGCAGAGACAGCAAAGCATCCTTCTCCGCTCCACGGACAAGAAAATAAAAGCATCACATTTCTAATGAGTAAATAAAATATTCAAAGTAATTATTGAGCAAGGAGCTCAGTATATTTAAGATGAAAAATTTAAGGCACAGACTCTCAATTGGTCTTTCTTTAATGGTAATGACATAAGAAATAAGAAGATAACACAGGGCAAGCCAGCTGTAATGAAATATCAAGCTATGAAATATTAGACAGTGAATGGTTTCATATACTTTTCTTACTTTTAATGAAGCCTTCAAGAGAGAAATAAATCACCAAAGTATTTTCACTTAAAGAAAACTTCAGACTTCAGGAATCAATTCTTCACATGAAAGGCTAAGTAAAATAAAATTTAGTTTTCTTATTCCTGGAAACTGAAAGATACTTCGGTCTAATCTCAGTTTTCAGAATTTAATAACATTGGGTTGTTTTTCCTTCTCCATGTCCACTAATCCAGGATCAAATATTACTTCTCAGTGACCACACTGGATGGAAACTGAATATAACCATATACAGTAGATGGCCGCCCAGTGCTTCTTACCTATTTGAAAAGGAAGCATTAATTTTCTCAACTATATCTGGTTCTTGAGAAATAATCCTCAAAGGAGACAAGTCATTACTCAGCCTTTATTACACCCAAAATCTTCCATGCCTGTTTGTGATACTATTAGCAAGTATGGATAGAGCCTTGGCTACATGTCAGGAGAATAATAACTGAATAATTTCCTTAAATGAGTAATATTATTGTCTTCATTTTAATAAATGGAGAGAGTGAGCACAGAGAGGTTAAACAATTTCCTAGATGTTTAAGGCAGAAAACTCACCTCCAGTGCATCTCCTCACCGCTACCTGCGCTTATGTATACATGTTCCTATACTACAGATTCAAACAAACTGACCACATGTACACAAACTGTGACAATTTATAGACCACTGAAAGTTTTTATTTACTCAGATCATTTAATGAGAACAAAGACCTAACTCCAGTGTTATATACCTAATCAAAATGATTAGAACCCGTAAATGAATCATTTCAATTATGATAGAGAAATCTTAGGCAAAAGGACAAGAATATATGATATTTCTATTATATCTATTACATGTTAGAATTTGTCACATTTCTAATGAGTAAATAAAATATTCAAAGTAATTATTGAGCAAGGAGCTCAGTATATTTAAGATGAAAAATTTAAGGCACAGACTCTCAATTGGTCTTTCTTTAATGGTAATGACATAAGAAATAAGAAGATAACACAGGGCAAGCCAGCTGTAATGAAATATCAAGCTATGAAATATTAGACAGTGAATGGTTTCATAT
Organism: Tragulus kanchil; assembly: GCA_022376925.1. Lineage (NCBI taxonomy): Eukaryota > Metazoa > Chordata > Mammalia > Artiodactyla > Tragulidae > Tragulus > Tragulus kanchil. Next base: position 233,085,028 of record JAIOJX010000004.1, on the reverse strand, counting down.
ACTTTTCTTACTTTTAATGAAGCCTTCAAGAGAGAAATAAATCACCAAAGTATTTTCACTTAAAGAAAACTTCAGACTTCAGGAATCAATTCTTCACATGAAAGGCTAAGTAAAATAAAATTTAGTTTTCTTATTCCTGGAAACTGAAAGATACTTCGGTCTAATCTCAGTTTTCAGAATTTAATAACATTGGGTTGTTTTTCCTTCTCCATGTCCACTAATCCAGGATCAAATATTACTTCTCAGTGACCACACTGGATGGAAACTGAATATAACCATATACAGTAGATGGCCGCCCAGTGCTTCTTACCTATTTGAAAAGGAAGCATTAATTTTCTCAACTATATCTGGTTCTTGAGAAATAATCCTCAAAGGAGACAAGTCATTACTCAGCCTTTATTACACCCAAAATCTTCCATGCCTGTTTGTGATACTATTAGCAAGTATGGATAGAGCCTTGGCTACATGTCAGGAGAATAATAACTGAATAATTTCCTTAAATGAGTAATATTATTGTCTTCATTTTAATAAATGGAGAGAGTGAGCACAGAGAGGTTAAACAATTTCCTAGATGTTTAAGGCAGAAAACTCACCTCCAGTGCATCTCCTCACCGCTACCTGCGCTTATGTATACATGTTCCTATACTACAGATTCAAACAAACTGACCACATGTACACAAACTGTGACAATTTATAGACCACTGAAAGTTTTTATTTACTCAGATCATTTAATGAGAACAAAGACCTAACTCCAGTGTTATATACCTAATCAAAATGATTAGAACCCGTAAATGAATCATTTCAATTATGATAGAGAAATCTTAGGCAAAAGGACAAGAATATATGATATTTCTATTATATCTATTACATGTTAGAATTTGTTCTCTTCTAAGTTAGCTGTAAACTTGCTCTCATAAAAGAATATTTCCTGGAGAAAGAGACTGGATGCCATATACATGCCTGAAATAAATTTTGACGCTGGAAAACAACTAGAAAAAGGCAGACGAAATGTTCAGTGGTTCCCCTACTATGCCACTCAGCGTGCTTGGGCTCCTTGAATGTGAGGCCAGGGCTACACCAAGAGAGACTGTGGGCTTTCTGGATAGACTGAGAAGGACCCTGAGCTTGCTCCTACCCTCTACTTGATATCTTTAGGGTATATGACCTTGCAACCAGGGAATAGATGATCTGTGGGTATGAAGATATAAACCTACTACCTACTCTGACAGCAGAGTATATAGAAGGTCCAGGATTACAATTTATAAAAGTGTATAGCATTCCTTAATCTACAAAGACACTCCCAACACACAAACTCATTTAGGAGCCTCAGAGAAGGGATCATAGGTCAGAGATTAGGGATTCTGGGAATGTGTACCTACTTTTAATTAGGGCCCCTCTAAGGAAAAGCTCTTTGGATCAACCCAACCCCTCATTCTGGAAAGCAAAAAAAGGTGGTTAAATGATCTATGGTCTCATCCTTCACTGAAAAGCTTATTTTTAGTATCTGACAATCTCTCAGGGTCCAAGTCCACAACTGATTTATCTTTCAAAAAGCTAAGCAATAAAAGGCTTGTATCTTTTTCAGGAAATATTTTTAAAAATATAATTGTAGTCCTAGTGACAGCAAAAAAAAAAAAAAGAAAGAAAGAAAGAAAAATGTTTCCTCTTTATTTTTAGTACTAAGGTCAAGTTATCAACAAAATGACTTTATTATACCCACTGCCAGTCTTACATTGTTTTCTGAGTTCACTTGGATGGAAATGCACAATTAAGGTCTTTTCCAGAGTCATTTAAAGAAAAGCCTGAAGGGTAATGTTAAACTAATTAGTCACATTTGAAGATGAGCAGTTAAATGATGCTTCTAAATGCTTTTGATTCTTTTTTGAAAGGTAAGTGGGTGTTAAATTATACATTGAATTTGCTCCTCAAGAAAAGAATATTTTATAAAAATCTTTTAAAAAGTTGGATACATTCTCATAATCAAATTTCATAAAAGAAAAATCTGATTAAGAATGATTTAAAAAGTCTAGTTGTTGGAAAGAAGAATATTTTATCAATTAATTTTTACCAGGCACAAAATTCAAACAATATATTTGAGAAAATCTGGGAGAGAGTAATTTTACTCATTGTAGAGAGAGAATAAACTTTTATATTTTATAATATAATTATAAATAAATTACAATTATATAGAAAGTTGGGTATTTTTATACAAATTTTCAGGTAGCTAAAGGGAAAAATTATTTCAAGGTTAATCATCCTTTTGATTGATAGGATTTGGGGGAAAAAATTGGACATATTTTCAAGTCAAATCTTGTTCGCAAGGATTATTATGAAAATCCTACTGGCTCAGAATTTGTAAGTTAATTTTCTCCTTTAATCATATTTATCTCTAAGCCTCTAAGCTAAAAAAAAAAAGCCAAAAAAACCTAGACTAATAAGCACTAAATCTACAAAAGCTATTTTCTGAAATAATTTTCTGTTAAATAAAGAGAGGTCCCTTCTCTATGTTTTTCTTAGAGTTTAGGATTTAATGGGGCAATAAATTACTGAAATTAATGAAACAAATATGTTTTATGAAGTACAGTAGTAGGGATCAGATCTTTATCCTATTTGACCTGTTTTGCACAAATTCATTTCTATTTAACAGATACTTCTTTCCCACAACTTGAGGTTTAAAAGTCAAATAAGATAGAATGGCTTTTAATAATTAGTATTATCAATGGGGTAAACTGACTAATGAAAAAAAATGGAGGGTGCTTTGCTCGTCTATTATTATTTACATCAAGATTTAAGAAGAACAATCTGTATGTATTCAAAGGAGGGTGATAGGTGCTATACCTCTTATTGCTAATTGCACAAAGATTCTGGCCAGAGTATACAACTGGATGAGATTATATTCAATTTTATAATCAAGAAAAGTGATTATTTTAGAGAGATTAATTGACTTGCTTAAAACCACACACTTTGATGGGAAAGCTCTGACATGAACCAAGGCACATCCCATCCCACTCAGGTTGCCGTGATGTGATCAAATCCCTGTGAATCTGGCTTCAGAAGCCGATAAACCTGAACCCCTCAGGGGCCCTAGGGATGGGGCCTTCCAAGTGCCAGACGTGGTGCTTGGTTATAATTTATAATGCTATATTTGGCTTGAATTTACATTTTTAACAAATGTGGGACTAAGATAACCACAGAGCTGTATTGTCTTAATAGTCTTGATGAATGCTAAAGAACTATGAGTTTGAATTTTTGTGTAAGTGTGGCAAAAACAAAAATTTAATAGGAACTTATGTAAAGATGTTTTTAATGCCAACTGCATTTAAGGATGAATGAGCTTTGGTTCTCTGAGTTGATATGAACACCATACTTTAGTATTGGCATGACTTACTAAATAGAAGAATGACATAAAGCTTATTTTTAACATTGTCTTTGTAAGTTAAAGATCAGTACAAATTTAGGTTATCATGAGGTACTATGACTAAGAGTTTAGACTTTGTAGTCAGCCAAAACAGAGTTCAAATCTGTTCTTAAATTATCAGTGATCATTAGTAGCAGCTACCTTTTTCTGTACCTGTTTTCTCATTTGTATAAGTGGGGCATGTATTAGCCATTCTATGGTGGGGTTTTTGTGTGTGTGTGGAGATTTAATGATATATAAAGATCTTACTCCAATGCCTGAAGAATATGTTAATAAATTATTGTTACTATTCTTTTGTGACTATTACTGATAGTTTTTTATAGTTATAATTATTGTTGTCATAAGTACTCTAATACATGTAGTGCTGTACAGATCAGTCTTAATTGTGAACCTGGGTAAAATGAAAAGACAGTTTATTCTGAAAATGTGCTATATTAAACTGACTAATGAAAAAAAATGGAGGGTGCTTTGCTCGTCTATTATTATTTACATCAAGATTTAAGAAGAACAATCTGTATGTATTCAAAGGAGGGTGATAGGTGCTATACCTCTTATTGCTAATTGCACAAAGATTCTGGCCAGAGTATACAACTGGATGAGATTATATTCAATTTTATAATCAAGAAAAGTGATTATTTTAGAGAGATTAATTGACTTGCTTAAAACCACACACTTTGATGGGAAAGCTCTGACATGAACCAAGGCACATCCCATCCCACTCAGGTTGCCGTGATGTGATCAAATCCCTGTGAATCTGGCTTCAGAAGCCGATAAACCTGAACCCCTCAGGGGCCCTAGGGATGGGGCCTTCCAAGTGCCAGACGTGGTGCTTGGTTATAATTTATAATGCTATATTTGGCTTGAATTTACATTTTTAACAAATGTGGGACTAAGATAACCACAGAGCTGTATTGTCTTAATAGTCTTGATGAATGCTAAAGAACTATGAGTTTGAATTTTTGTGTAAGTGTGGCAAAAACAAAAATTTAATAGGAACTTATGTAAAGATGTTTTTAATGCCAACTGCATTTAAGGATGAATGAGCTTTGGTTCTCTGAGTTGATATGAACACCATACTTTAGTATTGGCATGACTTACTAAATAGAAGAATGACATAAAGCTTATTTTTAACATTGTCTTTGTAAGTTAAAGATCAGTACAAATTTAGGTTATCATGAGGTACTATGACTAAGAGTTTAGACTTTGTAGTCAGCCAAAACAGAGTTCAAATCTGTTCTTAAATTATCAGTGATCATTAGTAGCAGCTACCTTTTTCTGTACCTGTTTTCTCATTTGTATAAGTGGGGCATGTATTAGCCATTCTATGGTGGGGTTTTTGTGTGTGTGTGGAGATTTAATGATATATAAAGATCTTACTCCAATGCCTGAAGAATATGTTAATAAATTATTGTTACTATTCTTTTGTGACTATTACTGATAGTTTTTTATAGTTATAATTATTGTTGTCATAAGTACTCTAATACATGTAGTGCTGTACAGATCAGTCTTAATTGTGAACCTGGGTAAAATGAAAAGACAGTTTATTCTGAAAATCTATAAAAGAGCATAGGAGTTAAATGGGGCTGAAATTCCACTTAAGTATTAAAACTTTTTAATTGCAATTTATTATATATTAAAATATAGACTATATTATTATTCAGAAAGTATTCATGCAAATTATTTAAATCTATTAATTTATAAAGTTAAAGTTAGCTACATATTTTGGGCATAATGGGTTTGCAGAATTGGACACAACTGAGCAAGTAAACAACAAAGACACAGAATATCAAATACGTTGACCAAATTTGTGAGAAACTCATGTAAATGTAGACATATTTTTTTTTGTATATAAATGCATAAATATATTTGGTGGAAGTCCTTGAGTGCTAGTATTTTTTAAGGTCACCATTTTCATTCCTCGAAGGAAGTTATCTATATTCTAGAAGTAGAAATGACTTTGAAATACATTTATTTTAGAAATAGAAAAGCTATGTAAAACAATTTGACTTACATCTTTTTATTCAAATTTAAGGATTACAAAGAGACAAAATAGATAGAAATTAACATTCAATTAAATTTGACCTTTTGTTTATTTCATATGACTTGATCCTTATACTTTCATGGTATTTTTAGTAAGTTTACCTAAACCTAATCTTTGTATATAGGAAAAACAAATGTCATAGATTCCAGAATTAAAAGACTGAAAAGTCAAAAATAAATTAAAAAAGAAAAAGACTAAGTTACAAGAGGGAGAAATGAGAAACTAAAGGCCATACTATAGATGAAACCATAGTAGATGAGTGAAGAAGAAGAATGACCAGAGTGAGGATTCTGGTCAGACTTCTGAGTTTTAAGATCCTGGCCAAAGCTAAAATGTAGGTATAAAGCAGAGTCTGCAAACATAGTCACAAGGGAAGAGAAAATGGAGACCTGTGGATTCAGGTACATGGAACAACTGTGGAATACGAGTTCATCAGTATGAATGTACTTATTGCATAATAAAGATCTTACTCCAATGCCTGAAGACTATGTTAATAAATTATTGTTACTATTCTTTTGTGACTATTACTGATAGTTTTTTATAGTTATAATTATTGTTGTCATAAGTACTCTAATACATGTAGTGCTGTACAGATCAGTCTTAATTGTGAACCTGGGTAAAATGAAAAGACAGTTTATTCTGAAAATCTATAAAAGAGCATAGGAGTTAAATGGGGCTGAAATTCCACTTAAGTATTAAAACTTTTTAATTGCAATTTATTATATATTAAAATATAGACTATATTATTATTCAGAAAGTATTCATGCAAATTATTTAAATCTATTAATTTATAAAGTTAAAGTTAGCTACATATTTTGGGCATAATGGGTTTGCAGAATTGGACACAACTGAGCAAGTAAACAACAAAGACACAGAATATCAAATACGTTGACCAAATTTGTGAGAAACTCATGTAAATGTAGACATATTTTTTTTTGTATATAAATGCATAAATATATTTGGTGGAAGTCCTTGAGTGCTAGTATTTTTTAAGGTCACCATTTTCATTCCTCGAAGGAAGTTATCTATATTCTAGAAGTAGAAATGACTTTGAAATACATTTATTTTAGAAATAGAAAAGCTATGTAAAACAATTTGACTTACATCTTTTTATTCAAATTTAAGGATTACAAAGAGACAAAATAGATAGAAATTAACATTCAATTAAATTTGACCTTTTGTTTATTTCATATGACTTGATCCTTATACTTTCATGGTATTTTTAGTAAGTTTACCTAAACCTAATCTTTGTATATAGGAAAAACAAATGTCATAGATTCCAGAATTAAAAGACTGAAAAGTCAAAAATAAATTAAAAAAGAAAAAGACTAAGTTACAAGAGGGAGAAATGAGAAACTAAAGGCCATACTATAGATGAAACCATAGTAGATGAGTGAAGAAGAAGAATGACCAGAGTGAGGATTCTGGTCAGACTTCTGAGTTTTAAGATCCTGGCCAAAGCTAAAATGTAGGTATAAAGCAGAGTCTGCAAACATAGTCACAAGGGAAGAGAAAATGGAGACCTGTGGATTCAGGTACATGGAACAACTGTGGAATACGAGTTCATCAGTATGAATGTGGACATTCTATTGTTAGTGACAGAAAATAAGGATGAAAGAAAGATGTCACCAAGACACTGACCATGATGGAAGTGTCTTGGATGTTGGAAAATGGCTACAAAGAAAAGGAAGAGTGTCAGGAGAGCTACAGTTATCAAACAAAAGTCATTTATATATAAAAAAAAATATGTGATGATCTGTAAGTACTGCCTATGTGTGTGCTAAACTGCTTCAGTCATGTCTCACTCTTTGTAACCCTATGGACTGTAGCCCACCAGGTTCCTCTGTCCCTGGGGGTTCTCCAGGCAAGAATACTGGAGTGGGTTGCCATGCTCTCCTCCAGGGGATCTTCCCAACCCAGGGACTGAACCTGGCTCTCCTGCACTGCAGGCAGATTCCTTACCATCAGAACTACCTTCGGTCCCTATAAGCATTAGTCTGAATCAAAGAGATATTTGACCACTTCATCTTGCCTCATAAATGCAAGGAGTGAGAAAGGTAAATTTCTTTTTTTTTTTTTTTTTTTTTGAGAGGAAAGTAAAGTTTATTAGAGTAGGGGAAGGGAGAGTCACTGCCAGTAGAGCGGGCCAGCTTAAGGGAGTGTTCAAGTGGAAGACACTGCTGCAACAGCGGGTTAGCTCAAAGGAGAACAGACCAAGGTAAATTTCTTTTATAAGAGCTGCTGGACTGCTGGGAGTATAGCTGATTGGACAGTGTTCCAAAATTCATATCTATCAAGAATCTCAGAATGTTACTTCAAAGATCTTTCAAGATATAATTAGTTAAATTAAAATGCAGTCATACTGGATTACAATAGGCCCCAAATCGAATGTCTGGCATCCTGATAAGAAATAGAAAGGATGTACAGAGGCATAGAGAAGAGAACACAATTTGAAAACAGAGGCTGGAGTGATGATCCTACAAGCTTAGGAACAACAAAGATTGCCAACAACCAACAGAAAGAGATACAGAATAGATTTTCCCAGAGAACCTCCAGAATAACCCTATCAAGATTTTTATTTCAGATTTCCAGCCTCCTTACCTCTGAAAGAATGAAACTCCGTTCATTTAAGCCTTTCAGTTCATAATAATTTGTTGGGGTAGCCCTCAGAAACTAGGACAAAGAGAAACTAGATTTCATCAGTATGAATGTGGACATTCTATTGTTAGTGACAGAAAATAAGGATGAAAGAAAGATGTCACCAAGACACTGACCATGATGGAAGTGTCTTGGATGTTGGAAAATGGCTACAAAGAAAAGGAAGAGTGTCAGGAGAGCTACAGTTATCAAACAAAAGTCATTTATATATAAAAAAAAATATGTGATGATCTGTAAGTACTGCCTATGTGTGTGCTAAACTGCTTCAGTCATGTCTCACTCTTTGTAACCCTATGGACTGTAGCCCACCAGGTTCCTCTGTCCCTGGGGGTTCTCCAGGCAAGAATACTGGAGTGGGTTGCCATGCTCTCCTCCAGGGGATCTTCCCAACCCAGGGACTGAACCTGGCTCTCCTGCACTGCAGGCAGATTCCTTACCATCAGAACTACCTTCGGTCCCTATAAGCATTAGTCTGAATCAAAGAGATATTTGACCACTTCATCTTGCCTCATAAATGCAAGGAGTGAGAAAGGTAAATTTCTTTTTTTTTTTTTTTTTTTTTGAGAGGAAAGTAAAGTTTATTAGAGTAGGGGAAGGGAGAGTCACTGCCAGTAGAGCGGGCCAGCTTAAGGGAGTGTTCAAGTGGAAGACACTGCTGCAACAGCGGGTTAGCTCAAAGGAGAACAGACCAAGGTAAATTTCTTTTATAAGAGCTGCTGGACTGCTGGGAGTATAGCTGATTGGACAGTGTTCCAAAATTCATATCTATCAAGAATCTCAGAATGTTACTTCAAAGATCTTTCAAGATATAATTAGTTAAATTAAAATGCAGTCATACTGGATTACAATAGGCCCCAAATCGAATGTCTGGCATCCTGATAAGAAATAGAAAGGATGTACAGAGGCATAGAGAAGAGAACACAATTTGAAAACAGAGGCTGGAGTGATGATCCTACAAGCTTAGGAACAACAAAGATTGCCAACAACCAACAGAAAGAGATACAGAATAGATTTTCCCAGAGAACCTCCAGAATAACCCTATCAAGATTTTTATTTCAGATTTCCAGCCTCCTTACCTCTGAAAGAATGAAACTCCGTTCATTTAAGCCTTTCAGTTCATAATAATTTGTTGGGGTAGCCCTCAGAAACTAGGACAAAGAGAAACTAGATTTTCAGTTATTTTAAGAAAAGATGAATTCATGGAAAGGTCAAGGATGGGCCTCATAGCTAACACAGACATGGACAGTATAAAAGCCTTGTCCTGAAAAGGGAGGAAGTGATTTGTCTGAGTGACCGTGACAGAGAGGGGTAATATTAAAGAAGATTCCTTGACACAGATCAGCAACTTTCCATTGTAGGGCACTCAGTTTTAAGAGTCATAAGGGGCATGCAAAATAAACACTATTGGAGGAGCTAACAGAACCAATTAACCCTCACTTAGAATCTAAATTTTAAACAGTTTGTCTAAACTCTTTTCTATGGATCTAGCAGAATTCAGTGTTATAGCTGAATTACAATCTTTGTTTCACCACAAGTATGTTATGTATATTTAGGAACTCTTTACCATCCTTCAACCTCATTTCCCTTATTTATAAAATGAGAATGGTATTAACTCTTATATAGAGTCATGAGGATTTATATAGTATGACATATGTTCCCTCATATATTACATTCCATATAATGAAGATAATAAATTACCCTATCAGTTTGCTATGAGACTGAATATATGTAAAATGCATAGTAAATTCTCTACATATGATAGCTATTATATAATATTTACTTTTCTTCTCTTCCTTCCAGGTTTATTAATTACAAGCTCTGCGAGAGAAGGGTGGACAGTTATCAGCCACAACAGATATGCCTATCCAGGCATTTCATTTGAGTTTTGTGACCCACCATTTGGAAAATGTTGGTTTAATGGATTCTCACAGGAAACAAGAAACGCAAAGTGTTAGAACACATTATAACAGCAACCCTTTCTGAGGTGGGGCCAGTTTAGTGAAAATGTGCTGACATAAAAGTACATTATTAATAATAAATTCTTAAAACATTACTGTATTTTGAATCACATTTTGTCATTGCATAAGTGTGTATGTATAATACCAGATCACTCTTCATGAGAAATACTCAAAACAGAAACACTTGTACACTATCTCTGATTTTGTAATGCTCCCAGATGTTCAAACATATTACTATAAAAATGACTTTAGGCAAAATAAATAAAACTTTCCTGATAACCTTAGATAAATGACTGATACCAGATTTAACATTACTTAACTATATTCTCTATTGATAAACATTGTGTCTAGATTAAACAGCATCTATACCTTGTTTTCTTATTTTCCTCTTAAGTTTTGGACCAAAGGAACAATGCTATGGCACTTTTATTGGAGCAAATATTCACAAGTGTCTTGGGCAATGAACTATATAAAATTCATTTTTCCCATTTCTAGGATTTCTATGGCCTTTCATTTGTTTTTTCAAGAAACAATTGTGGGCAATGGCCATATTCAACACATTGGTAGAGGTGAAGGGGCTACAACTGCTAACCAGTCACTGACATCCTCACCCGCATGGAGATGATAATGGTGGGTTCAGGGGGCAGAGGGGGAGGGTGCTAGCTGGAGAGACAAACCAAAACCAAAGACACAATTAAATGTACAAATCACAGAAACGTTATAGATGGTTACCAAAAGATGCTGCTTAGATGATGCCTCACTAATGAGGTAATACAGGAGATAAGATGTGAATTACTTTAAAAAGTCTTGGAGGAGGAGGAGAGCTGGAGGAGAGATTTTTAGACAGAACATTTGAAAGCACAGAGACTCAAACAAAGATCTCGGCTTGTGGGAAGAGTGTAGAAAAGGCCGGCCTGGCAAGGCTGAGCAGCACAGCAGAGCCATGGGCCAGTTAGGCTGGAGCCATATAATGGAGCTCCTCTAAGGCAGAAGGATTTTATTCTAGAAGTCTGGCAGGCGAAAACTAGAGGGCTTGGGCTTCCCTGGTAGCTCAGTGGTAAAGAGTTCACCTGCCAATGCAGGAGACACAGGCCCAGGAGCCACAACTGTTGAGCCTGTGCTCTTGAGCCTCAGAGCTGCAACTATCGAGTCCATGTGCCATAACTACTGAAGCCCACGTGCCCCAGAGTCCGAGTTCCACAAGAGAAATCAGTGCAACAAGGAGTTCACCACATTAACCACATTTATAAAATGGCATGGCAGCTATTTCACATGGAAGAGGACAGTCATAATTTTTTGATTGGATAGAGCTCCAGCAAATCTTTAACATATAGGTTTAGCAAAATAACAAGCTAGTTATTTATTTTTTTTTTTTAAATGGAATTTTTTTTTTTTTTTTTTATTTATTTTGGGCGGGGGTCGGGTTGGGGAGGGAGGGGAGCGGGCGGGCCACTTCTATTGGTCTTTCATTTCTCTGTTTTCATCCGTCTTTGTTCTTTGGCTCCTGCGGGCCTCCCATCGCGGTGGCGCCCGTTGTGGCAGAGCACTGGCTCTGGGCGCATGCGCTCCAGAGCTCCGGCTCGGCGATTGGACACATCAGTCCAGCCGCCCCACGGCACGTGGGACCTTCCCAGGCCAGGGCTCGAACTGGCGCCCCCTGCACTGCAAGGCGGTGTCCTTATCCACTGGACCACCAGGGGGAAGCCCACAAGCTAGTTATTTTTGAACAGACAAAATGATATACTTTTAAAAGCTATTTTATTGTCCAATCATGTGTTTGATTTTATGTGCTAAATTTTCTAAAGTTTATTATTGCTTAAAGTATAGTATGCTGGCTATCTTCATCACAATCATGTACTGATGGATATTGGAGAGAAGAGCTTGAAAATGCAGATTCTGGGCCTCACTTGAGGCATATTTAGTAAATTAGAACCTTTATGTTACCTTCCACTGCCCCTTTCCACCCTACCTACCACCAGAGATGATCCAAATGTGATTCTCAGTAAGAAATGACTCATGCTCCTGGGCCCCATCACCTAACACCTAGTTTAAAGTCTGTTCTCTGTAACTCTCATTTCTTCTTGTGAGTTCACCTTCTCCAAGATGACTCAGAATGGAAATGTTCACTCTCTACAGGGGAAACCACAGGACAGGGACTTTGGTTCTGGCCTCATCAAAACAAATATTATCAGAACATAATACACTGCTTATTCAAGATACTCAGAGTCATGTAACTGGAGACTTGGTCAGGGAACCTCAGCTCCAGGTTGAACAGCACATAAAGCCAGGCCAAAGTGTTCTGGGTCTATCCCCAAAACTGTACTATGTGTGCATTCTCTATTTAGACCTCTAGCTAATCTCTCTCACTCTGGACAAGTAAAACCAACCACATTTGAGAGGCATAGTGCTGTGCTAATCCATCAGAAGAAACATTCTTCCTCATTTCACAAAATCAGCATAGTCTGAAGAGACTCATCCCAGATGCAAGCTACACACAACTAACACAATCCAAAAACAACAACAACAACAACAACAAAATGGTATCTTGCATTTTCCCCATCAATAATGGATAGTACTGGCTTTATATTTCTGAAAATAAAAAAATTATAAGCTTTTTTCCCCCTAAAATATAAGCCTCTTCCAAAGGTAACTCACACCTTTACTTCTTAGGAGAGAGAAAACTTGAGAACTTACAGCTTAGAAAGGAGAACTTTGCACATTGCTCTCCTCAGAGTTAAAAATAGTTTGGCTTAATTTCCATTAAGAGCATGCATAATATACTAATATATATTTGAAAATATAGATTGAAATCTTTTAAGAAACAAAATCATGTTAAATAATAGGTGTGTATTCTAGGGTGTCTTTGGTTCTTCTTTCATAAACATTTCTAGTGTTATTAAATATCAATTCTAAACGTAATTTTCCCCAGTGGATCAGATAGTAAAGAATCTGCCTGCAATGTGGGAGACCCAGGTTTGATTCCTGGGTCAAGAAGATCCTCTGGAGAAGGGAATAGCTACCCATTCCAGTATTCTTGTGTGGAGAATTCCACGGACCAGAAGTCTGGCAGGTCCCAGTCCATGAGGTTGCAAAGAGTGTGACGTGACTGAGCAACTAACACTTTCACTTTTCAAACATAATGCTTACAGTTTCATACAATTATTCATTGTTTCATTCAGTATCCACTTAGAAATGTTTAATGGGCCTCCTCTATATGCATGTTTGCTTGCTAAGTTACTTCAGTCATGTCCGACTCTTTGTGACCCTATGGACAGTTGCCCGCCATGCTCCTCTGTGCATGGGATTCTCTAGGCAAGAATACTGGAGTGGGTTGTCATGCCCTCCTCCAGGGGATCTTCCTCACCTAGGGATCAAACATGTGCCTCCTGAGGCACCTGAACTTAGCCACTGGGGAAGCCCCATACTCTTTATTGTGCTAAGTAATGCATCTTGGATTTCAAAGAGCTTGCATTCCGTATCTCTCATGTTCCTGACGGGTAGTTTGGTACTATGTGTGCATTCAGACCTCTAGCTAATCTCTCACTCTGGACAAGTAAAACCAACCACATTTGAGAGGCATAGTGCTGTGCTAATCCATCAGAAGAAACATTCTTCCTCATTTCACAAAATCAGCATAGTCTGAAGAGACTCATCCCAGATGCAAGCTACACACAACTAACACAATCCAAAAACAACAACAACAACAACAACAAAATGGTATCTTGCATTTTCCCCATCAATAATGGATAGTACTGGCTTTATATTTCTGAAAATAAAAAAATTATAAGCTTTTTTCCCCCTAAAATATAAGCCTCTTCCAAAGGTAACTCACACCTTTACTTCTTAGGAGAGAGAAAACTTGAGAACTTACAGCTTAGAAAGGAGAACTTTGCACATTGCTCTCCTCAGAGTTAAAAATAGTTTGGCTTAATTTCCATTAAGAGCATGCATAATATACTAATATATATTTGAAAATATAGATTGAAATCTTTTAAGAAACAAAATCATGTTAAATAATAGGTGTGTATTCTAGGGTGTCTTTGGTTCTTCTTTCATAAACATTTCTAGTGTTATTAAATATCAATTCTAAACGTAATTTTCCCCAGTGGATCAGATAGTAAAGAATCTGCCTGCAATGTGGGAGACCCAGGTTTGATTCCTGGGTCAAGAAGATCCTCTGGAGAAGGGAATAGCTACCCATTCCAGTATTCTTGTGTGGAGAATTCCACGGACCAGAAGTCTGGCAGGTCCCAGTCCATGAGGTTGCAAAGAGTGTGACGTGACTGAGCAACTAACACTTTCACTTTTCAAACATAATGCTTACAGTTTCATACAATTATTCATTGTTTCATTCAGTATCCACTTAGAAATGTTTAATGGGCCTCCTCTATATGCATGTTTGCTTGCTAAGTTACTTCAGTCATGTCCGACTCTTTGTGACCCTATGGACAGTTGCCCGCCATGCTCCTCTGTGCATGGGATTCTCTAGGCAAGAATACTGGAGTGGGTTGTCATGCCCTCCTCCAGGGGATCTTCCTCACCTAGGGATCAAACATGTGCCTCCTGAGGCACCTGAACTTAGCCACTGGGGAAGCCCCATACTCTTTATTGTGCTAAGTAATGCATCTTGGATTTCAAAGAGCTTGCATTCCGTATCTCTCATGTTCCTGACGGGTAGTTTGGTCTATAGAAGATGATTCAGAGTCTATACTTTGCAATATTCAAAGCATTCATAAGCTCATAGAAAAATTTGTCTTTTAGCATTTCAATTGTCTAACAAGTATTCTATTACTGTTTTAGACCTAGTAAAGACATTTATTTCTTTCAAACTAAAATTAAAATTCAGGATCATTCACTAAATTATAAACTCTAAATCAGGAGCATTAGACAAATCTGTTAGCTACTTTAATATGTAAAATTCTCTTAAACTTTAATCGTACCTAAATATGAATTATGTACAGATTGCTCCCATAAGTAATAAAAAACCAGTTCTATGCATATGATTTAATTTATCATTTCTATAGTTAGTCTAAATATTTACTTAAAAAGCATTAAAAATTCTGCTCATGTCACAGGATTTTTTATCTATCTGTGACTTTAAAATCACATGCTGAACCCATTATTGGTCACACAAATGAAGTCTCTAAAACTTTTAAAAATGAAGTCTGTGTCCTAACGCAAACCAAAATGTTACCTGATTCTTTTAGTTTTTACTCTGAGAAGTCTGAAATTTCATTAAGATTTTTTGCTATTTCCTTTGCCTGCTTCATTTGTGTTTCTTTGGCTCTCTTAAAATAGGCATGCCTTTTCTTATGTCTATAAAGATTTACTAATGTTACTTGGTAGAGTTTTCTGCATCACTCTTCTGTAATTTTAAGATCCTATTCCCCTCGTTGGAGTGCACACAATTCTACAATGTGTGGTTGTTTTAATTTTGGTTGAGGTTTGAGTTGTGGGTTTGTTCTTTTGTTTCTAGTGCATATACCTACATAGTAGAGCTTACATAGTTGTTAAAATGAAATCAGGCTGAATTATTTTTACTTCACGTGGCTTTGTCTGTTTCTGTTTTCATAATATTCATCATGCTATTCATTGTCCTCCTCTGTTGTGACACCTCCAGCCGAAACCAGATTCTTCTCAGACTTCCACCTCTCAGTATACGCCAGCTTCCTCCTTCCAAGAGCCTAAGTCCAAAATGTTACAGCTTTGGTTTAACATTTTTTCTCATGCTTCCTCTCATGTATCCAATCTATTAGAAAATTTCTTAAGATTGTATTTTCAAAATACATCCAGGATCCATTTCTTATTATCTCCACCACTAACCACCCTGTCCAAGTCACTAAACTTTCCTTCTGGGCAGCGGTTAGGTCTTCACCATGATCACCACCACCTGATAATCAGGAACAGAAATGTTTTAAAAGCACCAGACATGATACAGGTTGAATCACTCCTTTGACAAGACCTTCCACTGGTTCCCATCCCACTCAGACTTAAAGAGTTTACAGTGGCTTCCAAAGCTCATGATGATGATCTGGCTACCAGCCGCTTCTCCAATTCTTTCCCTTTCAGTATTTTCTTTGACTCATTCCACTCCAGTTGTAAATCCTTCTTGCTATTTCTCCACCTTGGCAAGCTCATGTTCGCATTGATTCTCTGCCATTTCTGAGCAGTTATCTCTCTATATCTTCATGGTTCAACTTTCCACTTATTTCAGACACAGTTCAAGTCTCTTATTAGGAAAATTTCCATAATCACCTGAGTAATACAGCTCTGCTCTGCCTTATTAACTCCTTCACTTAGTTACCTTACTTTATTTTTCTCTATAGAATGTATTTACTTTTTGAGAAATTTTTTATAACTTTTTTTAATTTGGCCTCTTTTATTGATTTTTCATTTGCCTATTTTCATTCATCTTTATTCTTTGGCCTGTGTGGGCCTCCCATTGCAATGGCCCTCTCGTTGCTCCTATTCCCCTCGTTGGAGTGCACACAATTCTACAATGTGTGGTTGTTTTAATTTTGGTTGAGGTTTGAGTTGTGGGTTTGTTCTTTTGTTTCTAGTGCATATACCTACATAGTAGAGCTTACATAGTTGTTAAAATGAAATCAGGCTGAATTATTTTTACTTCACGTGGCTTTGTCTGTTTCTGTTTTCATAATATTCATCATGCTATTCATTGTCCTCCTCTGTTGTGACACCTCCAGCCGAAACCAGATTCTTCTCAGACTTCCACCTCTCAGTATACGCCAGCTTCCTCCTTCCAAGAGCCTAAGTCCAAAATGTTACAGCTTTGGTTTAACATTTTTTCTCATGCTTCCTCTCATGTATCCAATCTATTAGAAAATTTCTTAAGATTGTATTTTCAAAATACATCCAGGATCCATTTCTTATTATCTCCACCACTAACCACCCTGTCCAAGTCACTAAACTTTCCTTCTGGGCAGCGGTTAGGTCTTCACCATGATCACCACCACCTGATAATCAGGAACAGAAATGTTTTAAAAGCACCAGACATGATACAGGTTGAATCACTCCTTTGACAAGACCTTCCACTGGTTCCCATCCCACTCAGACTTAAAGAGTTTACAGTGGCTTCCAAAGCTCATGATGATGATCTGGCTACCAGCCGCTTCTCCAATTCTTTCCCTTTCAGTATTTTCTTTGACTCATTCCACTCCAGTTGTAAATCCTTCTTGCTATTTCTCCACCTTGGCAAGCTCATGTTCGCATTGATTCTCTGCCATTTCTGAGCAGTTATCTCTCTATATCTTCATGGTTCAACTTTCCACTTATTTCAGACACAGTTCAAGTCTCTTATTAGGAAAATTTCCATAATCACCTGAGTAATACAGCTCTGCTCTGCCTTATTAACTCCTTCACTTAGTTACCTTACTTTATTTTTCTCTATAGAATGTATTTACTTTTTGAGAAATTTTTTATAACTTTTTTTTTTTAATTTGGCCTCTTTTATTGATTTTTCATTTGCCTATTTTCATTCATCTTTATTCTTTGGCCTGTGTGGGCCTCCCATTGCAATGGCCTCTCTCGTTGCTGGGCACCAGCTTTGGGCACATGCGCTCCAGAGTGCTGGCTCATAATTGGACACACTGGTCCAGTCCAGCCACTCCATGGCACATGGGATCTTCCCAGGCCAGGGATAGAACCAGTGCCCCTAGCAATAATGAAAGGTGAACTCTTTACCCACTGGACCATCAGGGAAGCCCTTACTTTTTGAGAAATTCTATATGTACTTAAAAAAAAAATAGTTTAAGGTACTTTCCTCCACACCAGAATGTTAGCACCACAAGGAAGCGTGTGTGTGCTAAATTGTTCCAGTTGTGTCCTACACTTTGCAACCCCATGGGCTGTATCCCACCAGGCTCCTCTGTCCATGGGATTCTCCAGCTACGAATACTGGGGTGGGTTGCCATGCCCTTCTCCAGGGTATCTTCCCAACCCAGGATCCAACCCACATTTCCTGTGTCTCGTGCATTTGCAGGCAGGTTCTCTACCACTAGCGCCACCTTTACTGCTGCTCTTCTGCATCTCAAAAACTATTGGGTACATAGTTGAGAGTCACCCTCAGTCAATGAATGAATGACTTCTTAAAAATGGTATTCAAACCAACTAAATGATTCAAAAATTTCTCTGCAGTTTTATGTAGTTTATCTGTCCTCTAGAACACTGAGTTCTCCAGCACCAGAACTTGTCCCCCTCCCCAGCTACTTCAGCAGTTCCTCAGAAATGTTGTTAGGTTTCTTAAGTACAGTGTATTTTAGGAGTAGAGCACTGTTATTCTTCCAGAGTCAGGTTCATCTTTAAATGAGTACAATCCTATTTCCCAAGGCTGTGTGTTTAAAATGAGACCATACAGGCAAATCTTAAAATTCCATAAAAATCGAAGTCATAATTTTTTGGTATCGTTGTTTTTTAGAAAGCATTATACTTGGCAATGGATGAAAAAAGGGTAAAACAATAACAAATCAAATTTAATGTCATACATTTTTGTACACATTAGTATTCAATATATAACAAGGGAATTTTCTTAACTATTCTTCCACCTTGTTTATTTCTCATAAACTGAAAATAATATGCAACGACTTGATGGGACTCACAATAAACATTTTTTGACTATAATGCCCTACCTGATGTTGTGTAGCACATTTTGTACCAAGGTAGGGAAGTGCATAATGCCTGGCTGTGCTACGATTGGCAATGCCAAGATTTATTACAGAAAATCTGTTGTCAGATCTTCCCACTGTTCTGTGCTAGAAGAAAACTGGTTAGAAAAAAGGTGAAAAGGTTTTTCCTCTTTGAATTTTTTAAGCTTTAACTAATTGAACAATTATCACAATTTGCCTTGGAACCACTGCTGAGCCACAACAAGGGAAAAAGGAAAAAGTAACATTTATGATTCATTCAGGTATAATCATTATGCAAATAACTACTTACATTTTATTCAAAAGACTTTGTGAATATTAAAAGCTTTACAATTGCATTTTTGATAAAACATTCTATTAAATAAAATAGAAGCAGGAAATTATATGTCATATTCTTTAAAATGTTAAAAATTGTATTTCTGAAAGCAATGATTTTTCATAAAAAGCTAAGATTCTGTGCATAATTTAATGCACATTGTTTTGTCTCTTTCAACCACAAACTAAATTCAACTAAGGTAGACAATCAGTTTATCAGTTTCTTATTAAGTCATAGTCATGCATATATTTTCACTTAGTATATAAACTGTAATTCTAAGAAGTAAACATCCTTAGCCTTGCTTCATAGTCTCACTCATCGACATATAAATAGAATAACCTCAGAAACCAACTAAATGATTCAAAAATTTCTCTGCAGTTTTATGTAGTTTATCTGTCCTCTAGAACACTGAGTTCTCCAGCACCAGAACTTGTCCCCCTCCCCAGCTACTTCAGCAGTTCCTCAGAAATGTTGTTAGGTTTCTTAAGTACAGTGTATTTTAGGAGTAGAGCACTGTTATTCTTCCAGAGTCAGGTTCATCTTTAAATGAGTACAATCCTATTTCCCAAGGCTGTGTGTTTAAAATGAGACCATACAGGCAAATCTTAAAATTCCATAAAAATCGAAGTCATAATTTTTTGGTATCGTTGTTTTAGAAAGCATTATACTTGGCAATGGATGAAAAAAGGGTAAAACAATAACAAATCAAATTTAATGTCATACATTTTTGTACACATTAGTATTCAATATATAACAAGGGAATTTTCTTAACTATTCTTCCACCTTGTTTATTTCTCATAAACTGAAAATAATATGCAACGACTTGATGGGACTCACAATAAACATTTTTTGACTATAATGCCCTACCTGATGTTGTGTAGCACATTTTGTACCAAGGTAGGGAAGTGCATAATGCCTGGCTGTGCTACGATTGGCAATGCCAAGATTTATTACAGAAAATCTGTTGTCAGATCTTCCCACTGTTCTGTGCTAGAAGAAAACTGGTTAGAAAAAAGGTGAAAAGGTTTTTCCTCTTTGAATTTTTTTTAAGCTTTAACTAATTGAACAATTATCACAATTTGCCTTGGAACCACTGCTGAGCCACAACAAGGGAAAAAGGAAAAAGTAACATTTATGATTCATTCAGGTATAATCATTATGCAAATAACTACTTACATTTTATTCAAAAGACTTTGTGAATATTAAAAGCTTTACAATTGCATTTTTGATAAAACATTCTATTAAATAAAATAGAAGCAGGAAATTATATGTCATATTCTTTAAAATGTTAAAAATTGTATTTCTGAAAGCAATGATTTTTCATAAAAAGCTAAGATTCTGTGCATAATTTAATGCACATTGTTTTGTCTCTTTCAACCACAAACTAAATTCAACTAAGGTAGACAATCAGTTTATCAGTTTCTTATTAAGTCATAGTCATGCATATATTTTCACTTAGTATATAAACTGTAATTCTAAGAAGTAAACATCCTTAGCCTTGCTTCATAGTCTCACTCATCGACATATAAATAGAATAACCTCAGAAAATGTAAGTCAAATTTTATAAACATTTGGCGGATAGTTTGAGTGAAGAAAAGAAAATTTTAACATGAACGACTATCTGCTTATAATAAACAAAACAGACTATCTCAAGAAAAATATACCTGTAACATCTTAAATACACTTACACTTCAATGATTTTATTTCCAATTTCCATATTATTAAATCATTAATTTAAAAAGCATCAGGATTGGGCTTCCCTGGTGGTCCAGTGGGTAAGGACACCGCCTTGCAGTGCAAGGGGCAGTAGTGCGCCCAGAGCTGGTACTCTGCGACAACAGAGGCCACCGCAATGGAAGGCCCACACAGGCCAAAGAACAAAGATGGATGAAAAATAGATAAATGAAAGACCAATAGAAGTGGCCCATCCACCTCCCTCCCTCCCCAACCCAGCCCCCTCTCCCCCTAAAAAATCAGGATTCAGAGAATGAGCATACCTAAATAATCTTCTGGTTTAGTAATGAGTCAATGAGTACTCTGAATATGTTGATCATTGCTAATTAATCTTGAAGAAAGGATCAATTTTTTTTCTTCCTGCAAACATTCTTAGTTATATCTGCTATTATGTCCAGTTAAGGATTTGATGGAAGAATCAGCATTCAACTTGGAAATAGTCTTATCACAAAGTTATGTTAAATGAACACGCTCCACTTTTCTTTCCACACTCTACATTCCCCCTGTACACTCTAAGTACACAAATACAAACCAAACATTGGGAAAAATTATTATCTGTCTTAGAAACAAAAATGAGAATTCTTGGGAAATGGCACTAAAACAAAAACTCCTGGGCTGCAGGCACTAACGTCCAAGTTGAAAAATACATAGTTCTTATTTTATCTATTTATTTCAACAAAAAGCATTTCTATTAGGGAAATCATTGAGAAAAAGAAAACATTGTATAGTAAAGGCATTGATTGCCATTACATAGCACACAAGTGGAAGTTAAATTTCTAGTACTAGGCACATGGTCAGGAATTTTTTTGTTTTTCTAGATCAAATAAAATGCTATGAAATGACTTTTAAAAACTTTGCATATACAGAAAAACCACTTCATATTATGTACTGAAAATAGAACAAAATTGACAACATTCCTTAATTAAGTTCTTATAAACTATTAGTATTTCACATGGAAAAAAATACATGAAGCTATAACAGTTATACATAGAAGCAATTTTGGATTTCGTACCCATAATAAATAGTTTTTTAAAAAGGAAGGAGGGCTTCCCTAGTGATCCAGTGGGTAGAGTCCACCTTGCAGTGCAAGGAATGCTGGTTGATCCCTGGCCTGGGATGATCCCACACGGCCCAGAGTGGCCAGACCGGTGTGTCCAATTGCAAGCCAGTGCTCTGGAGCGCATGTGCCCAGGGCCACTGCTCTGTAGCAAGAGGGCCACTGTAGTGGGAGGCCCACACAGACCAGGGAGCAAAGATGGATCAAAATAAATAAATGAAAGACCAATAAAAGAGGCCAAAATTTCAGAAAGTAAAAAAAAATAATAAAAAGGAAGGGAAACCATTTGCCAAAGCAACATTTGTTTACTCCTTTGATGGTTATAATGACTTATCCATTATATTTGTTTGTGAGTACACATACCACCATTGTATAAACTATTCTTGTAACTCCCAGAGTTTTGCAACAGTTGGATCAGAAAACCAAAATAGAGTACAGTTATTAAACTACATCATAGGAAAACTAAAAGACATAAAACATATCAAAATCTGTATTTTCACGACATTTTAATGCTTTCTAATAGGCTAATAAAAATCAAAAATTAATGACATAAATTATTAAAAAATGTATCCACTGGTAATGCAGTAGACTTTGACATCATCCAATGCTTTACCCTATTCAGAGAAAGGGGGATTCTAGCATGGGTATGAAATTGTAGACACTTTCCCTTTTAAAGTATGGTCCCTTTAGGCTCTAATAGCTTATGTCTAGAAATTCCATAAAGATTATAACATCACTTTGAAACCATGTTCAATTTTTATCTTTGTGAAAAAATGCCTATTTAATAATAGTATGCTTAGGTATATTTAATTAAAATATAGAATTATGAGACAATTTCATTTCCAAAATGGGATATAGTCATTATTTTTTAGTGCACTTATGACCCCACCTACTCTGTTTTACGCGTCTGGATTCCAGTGCTCTCCTCACACCACCTATCTCTGTGTTCACCACCATAAGTGTAATTTAATAGAAAAAAGCTTGAATTAAAACTTTGTATTATATTTCTTATACTGTCACTGAATCAACAGGTGTTTTCGTTCTAGTAAAGAAATGTTTGCAAATTAATGTTGCTGCTGAAACAATGGGCTTTACTTGGCTGACAGCCATTATCAACACAATTTTCGCCACTTGTCATTTAGCCAAATGATCCCACACGGCCAGAGTGGCCAGACCGGTGTGTCCAATTGCAAGCCAGTGCTCTGGAGCGCATGTGCCCAGGGCCACTGCTCTGTAGCAAGAGGGCCACTGTAGTGGGAGGCCCACACAGACCAGGGAGCAAAGATGGATCAAAATAAATAAATGAAAGACCAATAAAAGAGGCCAAAATTTCAGAAAGTAAAAAAAATAATAAAAAGGAAGGGAAACCATTTGCCAAAGCAACATTTGTTTACTCCTTTGATGGTTATAATGACTTATCCATTATATTTGTTTGTGAGTACACATACCACCATTGTATAAACTATTCTTGTAACTCCCAGAGTTTTGCAACAGTTGGATCAGAAAACCAAAATAGAGTACAGTTATTAAACTACATCATAGGAAAACTAAAAGACATAAAACATATCAAAATCTGTATTTTCACGACATTTTAATGCTTTCTAATAGGCTAATAAAAATCAAAAATTAATGACATAAATTATTAAAAAATGTATCCACTGGTAATGCAGTAGACTTTGACATCATCCAATGCTTTACCCTATTCAGAGAAAGGGAGATTCTAGCATGGGTATGAAATTGTAGACACTTTCCCTTTTAAAGTATGGTCCCTTTAGGCTCTAATAGCTTATGTCTAGAAATTCCATAAAGATTATAACATCACTTTGAAACCATGTTCAATTTTTATCTTTGTGAAAAAATGCCTATTTAATAATAGTATGCTTAGGTATATTTAATTAAAATATAGAATTATGAGACAATTTCATTTCCAAAATGGGATATAGTCATTATTTTTTAGTGCACTTATGACCCCACCTACTCTGTTTTACGCGTCTGGATTCCAGTGCTCTCCTCACACCACCTATCTCTGTGTTCACCACCATAAGTGTAATTTAATAGAAAAAAGCTTGAATTAAAACTTTGTATTATATTTCTTATACTGTCACTGAATCAACAGGTGTTTTCGTTCTAGTAAAGAAATGTTTGCAAATTAATGTTGCTGCTGAAACAATGGGCTTTACTTGGCTGACAGCCATTATCAACACAATTTTCGCCACTTGTCATTTAGCCAAATTTCCAACAAAGAATATTTTAGTAACCCTGGTGATATGGTGTTAGTCAAATAGAACTATACCTACAAAAATTAGTTTGTGGCAATACAGTCTAATGACACTATGACTACACCCTTTACGTAAGTAAATCCTGTTCTATTTACTACTTTTTTTTCATTACATTGTTCTCTTCTGTGCCCCTTTCACATCCCCAGTCTCATCTTTCAATTGTGAATGTACTGATTTTAGCTGATAAGAAATATTTAACCTGTGCCTTGTAACTGACATATAATTATGGTCTAAACTAAGACATCTTTGAAAGTGAAAGGCAGAGTTATTAATAATAACTTGAGGATAACTGGTCTGAACAGGACTCACTCATAGAAACCAAGAAACACATGGTTGCCCTACCTTTGTGGTGCTTTTGGGGTTCCTACACACTTCACCACATGGGTTTCAAACTCAGTCACTGATAATGTTTACACATCAAAAAAAGAGAAAACAATGACAACCACGCCTACAATACTGCACAGTACTCTGAATTGCCGAAGTTAGATATCAGTCTCACAGAAGGGTGCTCAAGCTAGAAATATTGCTTATGCTGACTTTAACAGAAAAAAGACACAAATTGTGTTACTTAGGTTTTCTAGTAAATCAGGTGATGTAAATATTTATAATTCAATTGATGCTATGCTTTACCCCAGATGGTACCAAAATGCCATTAGAAACAGTGGTGTTTTTGTCTGGTTATCCACTAAAAGAAGATAATCATTTTATTTAGTTGATTCTTTTTTTTTAAGAGTATTGTATCTGAAATATTTGATAACACAGGCTTCTTGCTAAGTTTTACTTTATTCTATACAGTAAGATGAAAGGGCTGACTAGCATTCTATAATTTAATAATCTCATCTGGATCTTTTTTTTTTTTTCCTCATTCACTTTCAGAACTTAGGGAATCCAGTGGAGAAATGTGGCTAATTATAAAAGACCAAGAGCACGTGGCTTTGTGTTGAAATTGGTAAGACTGTGCCTCAAGGGAAATAGAGTGTTCTCCTGTATAAGGAACATGTGTTTAGCTCTCAATTTTCAGTGACTTCATGGAGTACCTTGGCAGGATAGGCTCCCACTGTTCTGCTATGATAGTTCTACAGAAGAATCAGAAAGCTATTTTAATTTCGAAAAACAAAATGATGGAATAAAAGACTTGAAAAGACTGGGGAAATGGGAATCCCAAAAGAAAAGAAAGGCACATTCCCAGATCCTAAGCAAAATTTATCAGTATTTTCTCTAGATCTGGAAGTTTTAAAGTTTTATTATGAGTTAAAACATATGATGAGCAAGGAAAACTAAGCAGTAGACAAAGTTTGGACAACAGAAATGTACAATTCCATACGCTTCTTGTGAGGAGGAGGCATACTGTCTCAGGAGGCACTATTCTTGAAAAACACTCCACTTAAGCTTAGCCACTATAAATAATACAATTTACAAAAGCAAAACTTGACTGGAAATTGGTAATGAAGGGAAAAAGACTTTCCTACACCTTTCATATCACACCACTCAATGCTACCAAATACATATTTGATAATCATTAAAATTGCCAACATGTCATGAAAAATCTACTTGCAAAGTACAGTAGAATATGGGAACAGATCATTGTCTGTTAATATTCTCAGGCTTAACACATATATGAAACAAAAAGAGAAAACAGATAAAATATTTAATTGGGGTCTTTTACAAAAGCAACAGCACGAAAAGGAGTCTTATATGCCATTGCTGTTTTTTAGGGCTTAACAAAATACCAGGATAGATAGGACGTGTGTAAGGACTTCCACTTTAGAACAATTGGTGAGTTGATCAAAATTGGCACTGGGATCATAGTTTAGAACTAGTTGAAGAGCTTTTCCACATCAAAGTCCTAAAGACTGCTAACTTTATCTTCTCGAAAGTGAAAAGTGTTACTAAAGTGTTACTCGTGTCTGACTCTTTGCAATCCCATAGACTATAGTCCACCAGGCTCCTCTGTACATGGAATTTTACAGGCAAGAATACTGGAGTGGATAATCATCCCCTCCTCCAGGGGACCTTCCCCATCCAGGGGTCAAACCCACATCTCCCAAGTCTCCTGCATTGTAGGCAGATTCTTTACACACTGAGCTACCTGGAAATCTCATATATGTTTTTTTGCTATTAGATGTTGCAATTAAACATAGCTTTAAAATCTAGCATTCTATGACAGAAGATGTCACATGACTATTTATTAAAAGTCTATGGTTTGACAAGTACTGTTCTACACAATGATGATACACCATGAAACAAGACAGAATTTCCTTTTGCTTAAAGATACCACATTCCAGTGAGAAAGACAGAAAAAAGGCAATAAATAAACAAGATAGTTTCAGAGTGTAACAAGTGCAACAAGGAAACAAAGATAGAAATTAGAAAAATAGATAATACAAAATGAATTGGAAAGGAATATATATATATATACACGTGCTTTGATGTAGTCTGTCTTAATTAAGATTGTTTACTTTTGCAAAATAATTATGATATGTTAGTTGAGAAATAATTTTATCTTTCCCAAATATCTATGTAATACATAGCTAAAAATATAGCTGTGTTACATGTTTATAAGAATTAACTAGCCAAATTGGAATAGCAGGTATTATTAGTATACAGGAATAGCAGTAATAGCAGGGATAACTTAGTGTGATATTAAGTTAAGAGATTACAAAATTATAAAAAATATCTCCATGCAATTATGGATTATGAGTTTGGAGTACATACTGAAACATCAGCCTAAAGGTCATTCATGTAATAATCTGGAAACACATATAACTCATCACATTTTACTAGTGAAAATTACCAGTATGTTTTAAGATTTCTAATATAGAGGAATAAAAATTATGGAGGAATAGATGATTCAAAAACTCATTAGTGAACACCTCCAAGCTGAGTCAACTCCAGTTCTTTGGGGAGCAGATGATATCACAACTGTTTGGAAGTAATAGAGTGAAGTGTTCTTGATTCAGTAACTAATAAGACTACAGTTTCCATTTAAAATCTAAAACCTGCTTGTTAAGCTCATAGTCCACCAGGCTCCTCTGTACATGGAATTTTACAGGCAAGAATACTGGAGTGGATAATCATCCCCTCCTCCAGGGGACCTTCCCCATCCAGGGGTCAAACCCACATCTCCCAAGTCTCCTGCATTGTAGGCAGATTCTTTACACACTGAGCTACCTGGAAATCTCATATATGTTTTTTTGCTATTAGATGTTGCAATTAAACATAGCTTTAAAATCTAGCATTCTATGACAGAAGATGTCACATGACTATTTATTAAAAGTCTATGGTTTGACAAGTACTGTTCTACACAATGATGATACACCATGAAACAAGACAGAATTTCCTTTTGCTTAAAGATACCACATTCCAGTGAGAAAGACAGAAAAAAGGCAATAAATAAACAAGATAGTTTCAGAGTGTAACAAGTGCAACAAGGAAACAAAGATAGAAATTAGAAAAATAGATAATACAAAATGAATTGGAAAGGAATATATATATATATACACGTGCTTTGATGTAGTCTGTCTTAATTAAGATTGTTTACTTTTGCAAAATAATTATGATATGTTAGTTGAGAAATAATTTTATCTTTCCCAAATATCTATGTAATACATAGCTAAAAATATAGCTGTGTTACATGTTTATAAGAATTAACTAGCCAAATTGGAATAGCAGGTATTATTAGTATACAGGAATAGCAGTAATAGCAGGGATAACTTAGTGTGATATTAAGTTAAGAGATTACAAAATTATAAAAAATATCTCCATGCAATTATGGATTATGAGTTTGGAGTACATACTGAAACATCAGCCTAAAGGTCATTCATGTAATAATCTGGAAACACATATAACTCATCACATTTTACTAGTGAAAATTACCAGTATGTTTTAAGATTTCTAATATAGAGGAATAAAAATTATGGAGGAATAGATGATTCAAAAACTCATTAGTGAACACCTCCAAGCTGAGTCAACTCCAGTTCTTTGGGGAGCAGATGATATCACAACTGTTTGGAAGTAATAGAGTGAAGTGTTCTTGATTCAGTAACTAATAAGACTACAGTTTCCATTTTTAAACCAAATCTAAAACTTTCCTGTGCTTTGTTTAAAGACACTCAAAAACAAACAACCTCAAAAGAAGTATATATTAAAGGTGTAGAGACTGTAAACAGTGGTTATTCCTTCTAGCAAACTCTTCGATTTTACTGTATAAAGGAACAGTAACAGCAATTTATCCCTAAATATTTTAGTGGACTCACTTTTACAGATGAGGGATTAAATGTCACTTAATAAAACCAGTGAAGGTAGCTGGAGCTGAATTCCAATCTAGTAACCATTTCACTGCAAGAATATGGGGTTCTCAAAGTAAATGTTGGTTTTAAACCATTTACAAAATGTACAAATTAATTTTTATTTGAATCATTTGCCAAAGGAAAATGTAAAAAACAAATGTAAGTTTAAATTCAAGGGCCCCTGTGTTCACCTATATTATGGAACATTTTTTTCCACGAACAAGCACTGAAAATACTTAGCACATGAGAGAGACACAAACCAGGCTTTTAAAAAGCTATGTATACAGTTCTAATTATTGTTTGGTATTTTTCTAAATATATTATGAACACACACACACACATATATATATATATACACACACATATATATATCTTTAAACTCTTCTTCCATCTCGCCTACCATTGTCTTCCAAAAATAGTTGGCAGAAATAACTTTGTTCAGCTGGTCCTCATCAATTTAAAGCCTTTGTGTTCTTACTTTATTTTAGATGCAGTGATATATTTGTTAGTAAAATTTTACATCTTAGTGTCCTTATTTCTATTCTGTAGTAGAAAACTACACAAAGTCCTGCATATTTATTGAACTGGCCCTTAAGATGAGCAGACACTGAACCAGACAGTAATTTTCAAGAGGCATTTTCACTGGTGAGGAGGACCTTTAAAAGTCAAGCGCATTTAAGAAATCCTCAGCTCTAAACTGGACCTGAAGCAAACACCTTTGAGGCATCCAAGGCTATGTTCATTGTTTCAAGATATTCTCATGGTTTCCCCTGGCTTTCTGGCTCTGGTTCACTGTTGTCACTTAGGCCCTGGGTGTGACTCATCAAAACAAATAATGATAACAGAGTTTATGATGATTCACTGACACAGCACACAACAAGAATTGGAGAAGGGGACCATTCCTGGGTGGGAGTTCAAGGAGAACTATTAAGAGAACATTTCATAATGCACAGAGCTCAGTGGTGACAGGGGTCATTCTAAACAAAGAAATGGAAGGGGAAATAGCAAATCTGAAGTCATTTAAAATAGACTCATAATACGCACTAGAGATTGACTAGATAGATGTGGGAAATAATTGCCCAATTTGCTCTACACCCTGCTGATCATACTATGACTCACAATATGAACCCCTCACTCCAAGTGGGTTTGTAGCCTCTCTGCTCACCTTACCAATTATCACTCCCTTGATGATGCATATTTACTTCTAAAGTGCCTTTCTTTCTCTACTTCACTAATTTACTTAGTTTTTCTGCACTATGAAAAGCATTCTTCCTCCACAACCATGCTCGATATCTACACTGATCTCTCCTCTTTTTTAATTCAAAGATCAAATAGCATCTGTAAGAGAGCATACCCTGAATTCTCAGCAGCACTGCCATTCTCCATAATATAACACCCTCTCCTTTCCTTTCTTCCCTCTCTCCCACAAACTTCTGCCATTTCCTCCCCAAAATTGCACCTCCATTTATTCATTTCACATCCGTCACTGTGTTCTCTCTATCTGGGGTCTAGTTACCTCACACCTGAGTGACTCTAAGAGTTGCAGAGCTCCCTGGTCCTAAACTAACTCTACAGACACTTGCTGAAAGTCAATACACATCAGACAATGAGCACCCCCACTAAAATTCCTCGTAACAAGCCCAGAATCACATCTTATGGATGAATAAAATGGCTGAATTCTTCTCATTATAGTATGAAGGAAGCAAAGTTTAAATCAAAAGTTCTAACCATGAATCAATGCTCTTTATACTCTATCAGCCTTTTCAAAGTATCCTGCATACTGCTTACAAATAAATTCACAAAAATTCTTTTACTATATTATAAGGAGGAATAAAAACCAGAAAAAAAGCAAAAGAAAACAAATTAGTGGTACATGCCTTCTAGAAATGATATAGTTCCACTTTTGAGTTGATGGACCTATTTTTTCAATAAAGGAAACTGTATATCACAGATAGATCAGGGTGAAACAAAGAGACCATGCCTTTGTTCTACTTCATAGAACAGGCAAATATGTTGGTTTCAATCAACCAAGGGAGAGAAGATGGAGGTAAAGGATCTATAACACAGAGACATATATACAAAAATCTGTGAGGCAGTGATGGGCCTAAGCCAGGACCTATGAAAGGAAAGAAAGTGTTAGTCACTCAGTTGTGTCTGACTCTGTGACATATGCCGCTCAGAAGGGGTTTTGGTAGCCTCTGCCCAATTTGCTCACCCTTACCTATGACTCACAATATGAACCCCTCACTCCAAGTGGGTTTGTAGCCTCTCTGCTCACCTTACCAATTATCACTCCCTTGATGATGCATATTTACTTCTAAAGTGCCTTTCTTTCTCTACTTCACTAATTTACTTAGTTTTTCTGCACTATGAAAAGCATTCTTCCTCCACAACCATGCTCGATATCTACACTGATCTCTCCTCTTTTTTAATTCAAAGATCAAATAGCATCTGTAAGAGAGCATACCCTGAATTCTCAGCAGCACTGCCATTCTCCATAATATAACACCCTCTCCTTTCCTTTCTTCCCTCTCTCCCACAAACTTCTGCCATTTCCTCCCCAAAATTGCACCTCCATTTATTCATTTCACATCCGTCACTGTGTTCTCTCTATCTGGGGTCTAGTTACCTCACACCTGAGTGACTCTAAGAGTTGCAGAGCTCCCTGGTCCTAAACTAACTCTACAGACACTTGCTGAAAGTCAATACACATCAGACAATGAGCACCCCCACTAAAATTCCTCGTAACAAGCCCAGAATCACATCTTATGGATGAATAAAATGGCTGAATTCTTCTCATTATAGTATGAAGGAAGCAAAGTTTAAATCAAAAGTTCTAACCATGAATCAATGCTCTTTATACTCTATCAGCCTTTTCAAAGTATCCTGCATACTGCTTACAAATAAATTCACAAAAATTCTTTTACTATATTATAAGGAGGAATAAAAACCAGAAAAAAAGCAAAAGAAAACAAATTAGTGGTACATGCCTTCTAGAAATGATATAGTTCCACTTTTGAGTTGATGGACCTATTTTTTCAATAAAGGAAACTGTATATCACAGATAGATCAGGGTGAAACAAAGAGACCATGCCTTTGTTCTACTTCATAGAACAGGCAAATATGTTGGTTTCAATCAACCAAGGGAGAGAAGATGGAGGTAAAGGATCTATAACACAGAGACATATATACAAAAATCTGTGAGGCAGTGATGGGCCTAAGCCAGGACCTATGAAAGGAAAGAAAGTGTTAGTCACTCAGTTGTGTCTGACTCTGTGACCCCATGGAGAGTAGCCTGCCAGGCTCCTCCGTCCATGGAATTCTTCAGGCAAGGATACTCGAGTGGGTAGCCATTCCCTTTTCCAGGGGATCTTCCTAACCCAAGGATTGAACCTGGGTTTGCTGTTTTGCAGGCAGATTCTTTACCACCTGAGCCACAAGGGAATCATCTATATGAAACTTTGCATAGTGAGCTCATGAGTTTATATGAAATGGCATATCTGGCATTAGCTTTTGAAATTACTTCTTGTTTGCTTTATGATTCTACCATTTTCCCAAATTTTCCCATAAAAGACACACACATATCTACAGCAATGTTGAGTTGCTATAAGTCATCATAGATCTCAAATTTCTTTAAGAGAGAAGAACCCCAAATTTAGAGTGGTGCCAGAAAAGAGCAGAAAAGCCTAAAGCCCAGTGAACTGATGGCTTCCTTTACTCCAAATATCAGTAGAAGAAAGTGGCCATTGGAAAACTGTGTGTTTAGGCCTTCTTATTCCAAGGAAGTGGGAACATTAAAGAGAAAAAAATTTTCCCAAGTGTTGCAGGAACTGGATTTATCCAATTAAAGCATTATCAGCTCTAGAAGATGGTGAAGGGCAGGGAAGCCTGGTGTGCCACAGTCCATGGAGTCATAAAGAGTTGGACACAATGGAGTGACTGGACAGGACTGATACAGAAATATTTCTCATGCACAAAAATACACAAACTCCCCTTTTCTCCAAATGAGTCTAATTTATCAGGCTCATTTTTTAAATTCTACATAATATATTTAATATTCTATTTGTTCATATGTTCATTCATTCATTTTCATTTTGATCACTAGTCTTTTTTATACAGATATTAACATTGCCTATGAATACACCTGCCACTGTAGAAGAAACTAGACATCTTCATAAACTGCTTCCACACTGCAAGTACTAATTCTAACCCAGAAATTCAGTTCTACAAACTATCTTCTCCTGATGTGCCTGAGTTATTAGCTTTCCTGTTCATGCATTTTTTCAAGTATCTTCCAAGTTTGCATTAAGTTTGAATGAACTAAATGTCCCAGGGTATGAAAGGAAAGAAAGTGTTAGCTCTGTGACCCCATGGAGAGTAGCCTGCCAGGCTCCTCCGTCCATGGAATTCTTCAGGCAAGGATACTCAGTGGGTAGCCTTTCCCCTTTTTCCCAGGGGATCTTCCTAACCCAAGGATTGAACCTGGGTTTGCTGTTTTGCAGGCAGATTCTTTACCACCTGAGCCACAAGGGAATCATCTATATGAAACTTTGCATAGTGAGCTCATGAGTTTATATGAAATGGCATATCTGGCATTAGCTTTTGAAATTACTTCTTGTTTGCTTTATGATTCTACCATTTTCCCAAATTTTCCCATAAAAGACACACACATATCTACAGCAATGTTGAGTTGCTATAAGTCATCATAGATCTCAAATTTCTTTAAGAGAGAAGAACCCCAAATTTAGAGTGGTGCCAGAAAAGAGCAGAAAAGCCTAAAGCCCAGTGAACTGATGGCTTCCTTTACTCCAAATATCAGTAGAAGAAAGTGGCCATTGGAAAACTGTGTGTTTAGGCCTTCTTATTCCAAGGAAGTGTGAACATTAAAGAGAAAAAATTTCCTAAGTGTTGCAGGAACTGGATTTATCCAATTAAAGCATTATCAGCTCTAGAAGATGGTGAAGGGCAGGGAAGCCTGGTGTGCCACAGTCCATGGAGTCATAAAGAGTTGGACACAATGGAGTGACTGGACAGGACTGATACAGAAATATTTCTCATGCACAAAAATACACAAACTCCCCTTTTCTCCAAATGAGTCTAATTTATCAGGCTCATTTTTAACTTCTACATAATATATTTAATATTCTATTTGTTCATATGTTCATTCATTCATTTTCATTTTGATCACTAGTCTTTTTTATACAGATATTAACATTGCCTATGAATACACCTGCCACTGTAGAAGAAACTAGACATCTTCATAAACTGCTTCCACACTGCAAGTACTAATTCTAACCCAGAAATTCAGTTCTACAAACTATCTTCTCCTGATGTGCCTGAGTTATTAGCTTTCCTGTTCATGCATTTTTTCAAGTATCT
Source organism: Tragulus kanchil (assembly GCA_022376925.1). Lineage (NCBI taxonomy): Eukaryota > Metazoa > Chordata > Mammalia > Artiodactyla > Tragulidae > Tragulus > Tragulus kanchil. Next base: position 233,051,239 of record JAIOJX010000004.1, on the reverse strand, counting down.
TCCAAGTTTGCATTAAGTTTGAATGAACTAAATGTCCCAAGTAAGAGTGTCAGATTGAATTTTAAAAAGCAAGACTCTACTACTCAGTCATGAATAAAGATAAAATCTTGCCATTTGTAACAATAGGGATGAACCTAGAGAGAATTATGCTTACTGAATAAGTCAGACAAAGACAAATACTTCATATTATCACTTCTTTGCGGAATCTAAAAAATAAAACACACTAGTCAATACAATAAGAAAAGTAACAGACTCACAGATATACAAAACAAACTAGTAGCTGCCAGTGGGGAAAGGGAAGGGAAAGGAGGAAGATAGGGGTAAGGGGGGATTAGAGTTACCAACTACTATGTATGAAATAAATAAGCTACAAGAATATAATACACAGCATAGGCAATATAGTCAATATTTGAGAGTAAGTGTAAAAAGAATATAATCTAAAAGTTTTTGAATACACCCAAAACCAACGTAATATGATAAATCAACTATACTTAAATAATTGTTTTCATATAAAACCAAAAAGATTTCACTGGCTAATTACAGAAATGGAAATGAGAAGTTTGAAACACCATTGTTAGCCTGAAGATGAACGTAGTCATGTGGAGAGGACCTAAGGATGATTTTTAGAAATTCATTAGGAGCAAAAAGTTCAGGATCTCAGAACTGAAATTGAAAGGAGCTAGACTCTGCCAACTATCTAGATGTGCTTCTAGAAGATTCTTCCCAAGATCCTCCTAATGAGAACTCATCTCTGAAGACATCTTTTAATTTCAGTCTTGTGACTGAGCAGAGAACTTAGTCTCATCTTGTTGGACTTTTGACAGAAAAATTATGAACTAATAAATGAGTGCTGTTTTAAACTTCTAAATTTGTGTAAATTTATTATCTAGCACTAAAAAACAAATACAAATGCTATTTAAGAAGCAACTATTATACATTCACGCTTCTAGAGATTCAAAATTAATTCCAAATTACAAAATTGGTAATGTTCTTATATGTTCAATACCTACTAACTTTTGGTCTTAATGGCTTTAAAATATTCATTAAAATATCTTGTTATTCATAATAGTAGCACACCTTCAAGAGAAATTAAGTTTCTACATCATGTGTTATTAGTGCAGGAAAAAATGATTAATATGCAATTATAACTCACCAATGAACTATTCTCTAAATTACTCACAACCTCTAGGAAACAACTTTGCCAATGATAAATCAATGATCATTGCTGTTCAATAAGACAGTCCATATGCAGAGAAAAATGTAATCACAAAATAGATGTATGTTATAGGAGAGGAATGTTAGTAAAAATGCATGTTAATGGATAGGTAGCTATAATTAGAAAAAATTTTTTTCAACTTTCAACTGTGCTGAGCCCCAAAGTTCCTCTGAAACAGTTCCTTTAAAATGGGGACACTTGTGCAATAATTAGGAAACAACCATATTGGAAAAAGAAATTTTTAACAATGTGAAAATTTTATACAGAAGATTTCTTTCTCCCTATTTAGAACTGCAGAAATCTCAAAAAAAAAAAAAATCCACGAATCTAATTATCATGAAAGCCATATTCACATTTGAAAAAGACCACATTTTCTGCAATTTCTAATAGATTTGTGCAATAGTAATTAGAAACAGAAATTGAAATACAATTGTAATATAGGCTTTAAAATCTGGGTAGTTGTAACCAAAATTCTATTCTTTAAGGAGCAGTTTCAGGGAAAAAGTATAGAAAATAATGCAGAAAGTAATTTTTAGAGAGCATATTAACTGTGCACTAGTAAAGGAAAGACAAGTATACAGTAAAGGTTGGAAACATTAAACCAGCATAAAGGAAAATGACCGGATAGAACACAGACTTTATAAGGCAAGATTACCAAATCACCTAAAACTACTTACAATCTTTTTAGTTTGACATTTTAATAGATTGTGTATTGCTGATTTCACAGTATAAGTTTGTTTTTGTTTTTTTTTTTTAAAGATTTATTTATTTATTTGGGGACGGTGGGGAGGGAGGGGAGCAGGTGGGCTACTTCTATTGGTCTTTCATTTGTCTAGTTTCATCCATCTTTGTTCTTTGGTCCGTGTGAGCCTCCCATCGTGGTGGCGTCTGTTGTCGCAGAGCACCGGTTCTGTAGTTGGACACATCGGTCCAGCCACTCCGGGGCACGTGGGATCCTCCCAGGCCAGGGATCGAACCGGCACTCCTTGCACTGCAAGGCGGTGTCCCTACCCACTGGACCATCAGGGAAGCCCCACAGTATAAGTTTTTAATCTTAGTTCAGCTTTAAGAGTAGCATCCAACCCAGTCATAAAAGAGAATGAAATAATGTCATTTGCAGAAATGTGGATGGATCTAGAGATTATCATACTAAGTGAAGTAAATCAGAAAGGGAAAGACTAATACCATCGTTTTTGTCATTCAGTCACTAAGTCATGTCTGACTCTTTGCAACCACATGTACTGCAGCACGTCAGGCTCTTCTGTCCTCCACTAATTTCTAGACTTTGCTCAAATATATGCCCACTGAGCTGTTTATGCTATCTAACCATATCATCCTTTGCTGCCCTCTTCTCTCAATCTTTCTCAGCATTAAGGTCTCTTCCAATGAGTCAGCTCTTTGCATTAGGTGACCCAAGTACTGAGACTTCTGCTTCAGCAAAATTCTTCCAATGAATATTCAAGATTTATTTCCTTCAGGATTGACATGATCTCCCTTCAGGCCAAGGAACTCTCAGCACCACAATTAGAAAGCATCAGTTCTTTGGTGCTCAACCTTCTTTATAATCCAAATCTCACATCCATACATGACTACTGGAAAAATCATAGCTTTGACTAAATAGACCTTTATTGGCAAGGTGATGCCTCTCCTGTCTAATACGCTGTCTATGTTTGTCATAGCTTTTCTTCTAAGAAGCAAGCATCTTTTAATTTCATGGCTGCAGTCACCATCCACAGAGGTTCTGAGACCAAGAAAATAAAGTCTGTCATTGCTTCCACTTTTCCCCCTCTTTTACTTGCCATGAAGTGATGGGACTGGATGCCATGATCTTAGTTTCTTGAATGTTGAGTTTCAAGTCTAAAATACCACATTTCTTATATGTGCAATCTAAAATATGACACAAATTGACTGATCTATGAAACAGAAACAGACTCACAGACATGGAGAACAAAGTTGTGGTCGCCAAGCAGTGGGGGTGGGGAGGAAATATGAATTGGGACTTTGGGATTAGCAGATGAGAAATATTATATATAGGACCAACACAACAATATTTTGTACACTGGGCAAAAAAGACTGATTAAAGTTTAAATGCATTAAAGCATGCATTAACAAATATTTTAATTATCTGTTAGCTGGTAGACATATCATATGCTGTGAATGAAATAGTGCCAGATACAGTCTATTCTTCAAAAATTTTAAGTCTGGAATAGTAAGATTGAAAAATAACAAAGAAATACCAATATCATGTGAGAAGTGCTCAGAGGAAATTATTAGAAGGATATAATAATAAATATTTCTAAGGCTGCCATGAAGTTTCTGTGTGATGATTCCTGAAAATATTTTAGTACAATATTTGGTATATAACAATAACTTAATAAAAGTTAGGTCTTATTGTTGTCTTATAGTCTTTTTTGTTTCATTGCTTGGAATGAAACATGAATTCTTCGGGTTGGGGGACTGCTCATCCTGCCTGTCAATGCAGGAGATATGAACCCTGGGTCAGAAAGATCCCCTGGAGAAGGAAATAGCAACCCATTCCAGTATTCCTCACCAGGAGAATCTCATGAACAAAGGAGCCTGGTGAGTTACAGTCTGTAGGTCTGCAAAGTCAATGACATATTCAAGATTTATTTCCTTCGGTACATGCCCCTTAAACCCAAATTAGAAAGCATCAGTTCTTTGGTGCTCAACTTTCTTTATAATCCAAATCTCACATCCATACATGACTACTGGAAAAATCATAGCTTTGACTAAATAGACCTTTATTGGCAAGGTGATGCCTCTCCTGTCTAATACGCTGTCTATGTTTGTCATAGCTTTTCTTCTAAGAAGCAAGCATCTTTTAATTTCATGGCTGCAGTCACCATCCACAGAGGTTCTGAGACCAAGAAAATAAAGTCTGTCATTGCTTCCACTTTTCCCCCTCTTTTACTTGCCATGAAGTGATGGGACTGGATGCCATGATCTTAGTTTCTTGAATGTTGAGTTTCAAGTCTAAAATACCACATTTCTTATATGTGCAATCTAAAATATGACACAAATTGACTGATCTATGAAACAGAAACAGACTCACAGACATGGAGAACAAAGTTGTGGTCGCCAAGCAGTGGGGGTGGGGAGGAAATATGGATTGGGACTTTGGGATTAGCAGATGAGAAATATTATATATAGGACCAACACAACAATATTTTGTACACTGGGCAAAAAAGACTGATTAAAGTTTAAATGCATTAAAGCATGCATTAACAAATATTTTAATTATCTGTTAGCTGGTAGACATATCATATGCTGTGAATGAAATAGTGCCAGATACAGTCTATTCTTCAAAAATTTTAAGTCTGGAATAGTAAGATTGAAAAATAACAAAGAAATACCAATATCATGTGAGAAGTGCTCAGAGGAAATTATTAGAAGGATATAATAATAAATATTTCTAAGGCTGCCATGAAGTTTCTGTGTGATGATTCCTGAAAATATTTTAGTACAATATTTGGTATATAACAATAACTTAATAAAAGTTAGGTCTTATTGTTGTCTTATAGTCTTTTTTGTTTCATTGCTTGGAATGAAACATGAATTCTTCGGGTTGGGGGACTGCTCATCCTGCCTGTCAATGCAGGAGATATGAACCCTGGGTCAGAAAGATCCCCTGGAGAAGGAAATAGCAACCCATTCCAGTATTCCTCACCAGGAGAATCTCATGAACAAAGGAGCCTGGTGAGTTACAGTCTGTAGGTCTGCAAAGTCAGACATAACTGAGCATCTGAGCATAGCACAGTTACCTCATATGGATATTAAAATGAAGGCAGAACTTTTCCAGCTGCCAAGTGGGATAGAATGAAGTGTGATGAAAAGATTTAGTCAGTTTAGGTGTTTTAGGGAAGACTCTTAAAGGCAATAAGAAAAGGGGAAGAAACAAACAGATATTGGAAAGCTGACAAATGGCAATTGGGACACCAGATTTTGGAGTAACTTACACTTGAAGTTAAAAAAGACTTAGATTGTATACAGAGAAGTATGGAACAATGGATCCATGTCTCTGACTTTACAAGTTGGAATTCCTTTTGTGCTTAAAATTCCATGGAATGTGACTTCATAAAGTAAGCTTCAGTTAAGGAGGAGAACCTTCACTATGAAAGATCATGGGGTCTCTAAGTGTGTGCTTGGACCTGACTTTAATCTCCAGTACTGTGCTTAAGAAATATTTATGGAATAAATTACAAGTAAGAGCGTAGCTCAAAATTGTTTCTTACTGAAATCACAATATTGTTGTGATTAGTCTATAAGTCATGTCATTTTGTGACCCACATGAATTGAAAACCACCAGCCTCCTCTGTCTATGGGATTTCCCTGGCAAGAATACTGGAGTGGAGGCTTCCCCTGGTGGTCCAGTGGATAAGGACACCACCTTGCAGTGCAAGGGGCGCCGGTTCCATCCCTGGCCTGGGAAGATCCCACGTGCCACGGAGCGGCTGGACAGATGTGTCCAATCACTGAGCCGGATGCGCCCAAAGCTGGCGCTCTGCGACAACAGACGCCACCGCGATGGGAGGCCCGTAGGAGCCAAAGAACAAAGATCAATGAAAACAGAGAAATGAAAGACCAATAGAAGTGGCCCGCCCGCTCCCCTCCCTCCCCAACCCAACCCCCGCCCAAAAATAAATAAATAAATCTTTAAAAAAATAAAAAATAAAAATAAAGAATACTGGAGTGAATGGCCATTTTATTCTCCAGGGGATCTTCCCTACCCAGGGATCAAACCCACATCTCTTTCATTGGCAGGAAGATTCTTTACTACTGAACTACCAGGAAAGCCCAATAAAAATCATATTTGATAAAACAGTTCATAGTTGGATATATTTAAACCTGTGTTCTCACATGTGTGCATACTCAGTTGCTCAGTCATGGCTGACTCTTTGCCACCCCTTTGAACAGTAGTCCTTCAGGCTCCTCTGTCCATGGGATTTCCCAGGCAAGAATAGTAGAGTGGGTTGCTGTGTCCTTCTCGAGGGGATATTCCCAATGCAGAGACTGAATCTCCACCTCTTGAGTTTCTGCATTGTTAGGAATATTCTTTATCACTGAGCTACCTGGGAATCCCATTCTAACATGAGAGTTCTGCTCTCCCACAACTTGGCTGTTTTAACTAGGAAAGTGAGAAAATAAAATTTTTTATTTTACTGAGCTACCTGGGAATGTGACTTCATAAAGTAAGCTTCAGTTAAGGAGGAGAACCTTCACTATGAAAGATCATGGGGTCTCTAAGTGTGTGCTTGGACCTGACTTTAATCTCCAGTACTGTGCTTAAGAAATATTTATGGAATAAATTACAAGTAAGAGCGTAGCTCAAAATTGTTTCTTACTGAAATCACAATATTGTTGTGATTAGTCTATAAGTCATGTCATTTTGTGACCCACATGAATTGAAAACCACCAGCCTCCTCTGTCTATGGGATTTCCCTGGCAAGAATACTGGAGTGGAGGCTTCCCCTGGTGGTCCAGTGGATAAGGACACCACCTTGCAGTGCAAGGGGCGCCGGTTCCATCCCTGGCCTGGGAAGATCCCACGTGCCACGGAGCGGCTGGACAGATGTGTCCAATCACTGAGCCGGATGCGCCCAAAGCTGGCGCTCTGCGACAACAGACGCCACCGCGATGGGAGGCCCGTAGGAGCCAAAGAACAAAGATCAATGAAAACAGAGAAATGAAAGACCAATAGAAGTGGCCCGCCCGCTCCCCTCCCTCCCCAACCCAACCCCCGCCCAAAAATAAATAAATAAATCTTTAAAAAAATAAAAAATAAAAATAAAGAATACTGGAGTGAATGGCCATTTTATTCTCCAGGGGATCTTCCCTACCCAGGGATCAAACCCACATCTCTTTCATTGGCAGGAAGATTCTTTACTACTGAACTACCAGGAAAGCCCAATAAAAATCATATTTGATAAAACAGTTCATAGTTGGATATATTTAAACCTGTGTTCTCACATGTGTGCATACTCAGTTGCTCAGTCATGGCTGACTCTTTGCCACCCCTTTGAACAGTAGTCCTTCAGGCTCCTCTGTCCATGGGATTTCCCAGGCAAGAATAGTAGAGTGGGTTGCTGTGTCCTTCTCGAGGGGATATTCCCAATGCAGAGACTGAATCTCCACCTCTTGAGTTTCTGCATTGTTAGGAATATTCTTTATCACTGAGCTACCTGGGAATCCCATTCTAACATGAGAGTTCTGCTCTCCCACAACTTGGCTGTTTTAACTAGGAAAGTGAGTTTCAAACCATTTACTATCTTGAGAAGAACCGAGATGGAATCTTGAAAACATGGGGGCAGATTTTCCTCCATGGCAGATGAGAAGTTCCCACCTAATGGTCCTTGTTTAAAGTATTGAGGAGTAAGAATATTTTGCTCCATTTCTTCTTATTTTCATGCCATAGAAGATACTAGATATGTAATTGTTAAACCTGTGAGAGTCAGGATATGTTGCCTTGAATTTCTATTTGTAGTCAGAATTTTGTAACTGTTGATCATCAAACTAAAAAATGAGTCCACAAAGTAAAAAATCTAAATTTGAAAAATGGATTTCTTCTATTCATCACAACTTAAGCTTAAGAATGTTTCCTAAAATATTTTTCTCAAGCATTGAATAGATGAATTTATTATCCAGACTTATAAGATCACACTGTATTTGTAATCTATTATTTCAGCAACACAGTCTGAATTTTGTACTTGGTATGTTTAGGTACACAGTAATTAAATTATAATTAAGTCATTTTAGATGAGTATCTCCTAGTGTTTATGTTTAATGTGAAGGCAAGCATAGTGTTAGTCACAGTACTTGTTGGGTACACCAAGGTGTCTAATGAGATTTCTTTATTAATAAATGATGACTGAAAACTATAATCTAGCACAATTCAATCCTAGAAAAATATGTAAGTTAATGCATGATCTCTCCAAATGAAGACAATTATTTTGCACTGACTGTAAGGGACTTTTCCTCTAAAGAGTTATGTGTCTTGGGTACCACTGTGAATTTCTTCGACTTGCTATGTCTTAATTTACCATAGACTAAATATCAGTTCTCTGTTCCCTGAGCTCATTTGTGTCTATGACTGTGGTGGGCAGATGAGAAGGAAGAATCTATTTCCTAACACTTTCCATTTTATTAGTTGATTTTAAGAAGAAGGTATCTCCTTACCATGGATCACAGCCTTGTTGTGGTAAAGGTGCTTGGGTAACTCAACAGCCATGAGTCATACCATGTCTTTGACTGTGCTACCTGGGAATCCCATTCTAACATGAGAGTTCTGCTCTCCCACAACTTGGCTGTTTTAACTAGGAAAGTGAGTTTCAAACCATTTACTATCTTGAGAAGAACCGAGATGGAATCTTGAAAACATGGGGGCAGATTTTCCTCCATGGCAGATGAGAAGTTCCCACCTAATGGTCCTTGTTTAAAGTATTGAGGAGTAAGAATATTTTGCTCCATTTCTTCTTATTTTCATGCCATAGAAGATACTAGATATGTAATTGTTAAACCTGTGAGAGTCAGGATATGTTGCCTTGAATTTCTATTTGTAGTCAGAATTTTGTAACTGTTGATCATCAAACTAAAAAATGAGTCCACAAAGTAAAAAATCTAAATTTAAAAAATGGATTTCTTCTATTCATCACAACTTAAGCTTAAGAATGTTTCCTAAAATATTTTTCTCAAGCATTGAATAGATGAATTTATTATCCAGACTTATAAGATCACACTGTATTTGTAATCTATTATTTCAGCAACACAGTCTGAATTTTGTACTTGGTATGTTTAGGTACACAGTAATTAAATTATAATTAAGTCATTTTAGATGAGTATCTCCTAGTGTTTATGTTTAATGTGAAGGCAAGCATAGTGTTAGTCACAGTACTTGTTGGGTACACCAAGGTGTCTAATGAGATTTCTTTATTAATAAATGATGACTGAAAACTATAATCTAGCACAATTCAATCCTAGAAAAATATGTAAGTTAATGCATGATCTCTCCAAATGAAGACAATTATTTTGCACTGACTGTAAGGGACTTTTCCCTCTAAAGAGTTATGTGTCTTGGGTACCACTGTGAATTTCTTCGACTTGCTATGTCTTAATTTACCATAGACTAAATATCAGTTCTCTGTTCCCTGAGCTCATTTGTGTCTATGACTGTGGTGGGCAGATGAGAAGGAAGAATCTATTTCCTAACACTTTCCATTTTATTAGTTGATTTTAAGAAGAAGGTATCTCCTTACCATGGATCACAGCCTTGTTGTGGTAAAGGTGCTTGGGTAACTCAACAGCCATGAGTCATACCATGTCTTTGACTGTGTGGATCACAACAAACTGAAAAATTCTTAAAGAGATGGGAGTACCAGACTACCTTGTCTCCTGAGAAATCTATGTAGGTCAAGAAGTAACAGTTAGAATCAGACATGGAACAACTGAGTGGATCAAAATTAGGAAAGGAGTATGACAAGGCTATATATTGTCACCCTGCTTATTGACCTCTCTAGGCAGAGTACATCATGCAAAATGCCAGACTGGATGAATCACAAGCTGGACTCAGCACTCTGGGAGATAAATATCTACAACCTCAGATATGCAAATGATACCACTCTAACAGGATAAATTAAAGAGCCTCTTTCTTCCCTCCCCAAATGCCTCTTTTTTTATTTATATTTATTTTCATCCATCTTTTATTCTTTGGCATGTATGGGCCTCCCATTTCTGTGGCTTCTCTCACTGCAGAGCACCGGCTCTGGGTACATGCGCTCCAGAGTGCTGGCTCCTAATTGGACACACCAGTCCAGACACTCTGCGGCATGTGGGATCTTCTCGAGTCAGGGATCGAACCAGTGCACCTTGCACTACAAGGCAGACTCTTCACCCACTGGACTACCAGGGAAACCCTCAAGAGCCTCTTGATGAGACAAGAGAGTGAAAAAACTGGTTTAAAACTTGACATTTAAAAAACTAGATCATGGCATCTAGTTTCATCACTTCATGGCAAATAGAAGGGAAAAAGTAGAAGCAGTGATAGATTTTATTCTGGGGGACTCCAAAGTCACTGTGGATGGTGACTGCAGCTAAGAAATTAAAAAGCGCTTGCTCCTTGCAAGAAAAACTATTAAAAATTGTATTAAAAAACAGAAACATTACTTTGCTGACACAGGTTCATACAATCAAAGCCATGATTTTTTCTGTGGTCATGTATGGATGTGAGAACTGGACCATAAGAAGGCTGAGTGCTGAAGAATTGATGTTTTTGAACTGTGATTCTGGAGAAGATGCTTGAGAGTACCTTGGACAGTAAGGAGATCAAACCACTCAATCCTAAAGGAAGTCCATCCTGAGTATTCATTGGAAGGACTGATGCTGAAGTTCCAATACTTCGGCAACCTGGAGAGCTGACTCACTTGAAATGACCCTGAAGTTGGAAAAGATTGAGGGCAGAAGGAGAGGGGACAGCAGAGCATTAGATAGTTAGATAGCATGACCAAATCAATTGACATGAATATGAGTCAACTCTGGGAGGCAGTAAAGGACCGAGGACCCTGGCATGCTGCAGTCCACGGGGACACAAAGAGGAAAACATCTGGCCAGACTGGATGAATCACAAGCTGGACTCAGCACTCTGGGAGATAAATATCTACAACCTCAGATATGCAAATGATACCACTCTAACAGGATAAATTAAAGAGCCTCTTTCTTCCCTCCCCAAATGCCTCTTTTTATTTATATTTATTTTCATCCATCTTTTATTCTTTGGCATGTATGGGCCTCCCATTTCTGTGGCTTCTCTCACTGCAGAGCACCGGCTCTGGGTACATGCGCTCCAGAGTGCTGGCTCCTAATTGGACACACCAGTCCAGACACTCTGCGGCATGTGGGATCTTCTCGAGTCAGGGATCGAACCAGTGCACCTTGCACTACAAGGCAGACTCTTCACCCACTGGACTACCAGGGAAACCCTCAAGAGCCTCTTGATGAGACAAGAGAGTGAAAAAACTGGTTTAAAACTTGACATTTAAAAAACTAGATCATGGCATCTAGTTTCATCACTTCATGGCAAATAGAAGGGGAAAAAGTAGAAGCAGTGATAGATTTTATTCTGGGGGACTCCAAAGTCACTGTGGATGGTGACTGCAGCTAAGAAATTAAAAAGCGCTTGCTCCTTGCAAGAAAAACTATTAAAAATTGTATTAAAAAACAGAAACATTACTTTGCTGACACAGGTTCATACAATCAAAGCCATGATTTTTTCTGTGGTCATGTATGGATGTGAGAACTGGACCATAAGAAGGCTGAGTGCTGAAGAATTGATGTTTTTGAACTGTGATTCTGGAGAAGATGCTTGAGAGTACCTTGGACAGTAAGGAGATCAAACCACTCAATCCTAAAGGAAGTCCATCCTGAGTATTCATTGGAAGGACTGATGCTGAAGTTCCAATACTTCGGCAACCTGGAGAGCTGACTCACTTGAAATGACCCTGAAGTTGGAAAAGATTGAGGGCAGAAGGAGAGGGGACAGCAGAGCATTAGATAGTTAGATAGCATGACCAAATCAATTGACATGAATATGAGTCAACTCTGGGAGGCAGTAAAGGACCGAGGACCCTGGCATGCTGCAGTCCACGGGGACACAAAGAGTTGGACTGAACAACAACAGCAAAATAGGTTGGACTTCATGACTGAACAATAACAGCAAAAGAGGGTTATCTCAGTGTCTATTTTCTAAATTGATGGTTTTTCATCTTGTATCTATTGTCCAAGAGTCCAGAGGTGCCTTTGTTGCACACACCTATACTCAACTGGGGGATTTTTACAATTGTCCCTCCATGTCCTCTTAGCCACCACAATCTAAACATTTTCTAAAATGATAGTTATTAGATATCCATGTATTTACCCAGTTTATCATTTTTAAAATGCATTAGCATTAAGGAATGGAAAACCCCTAATAATAAAATATGCTTTTCATTAGATTTATCCTCTGACTTTTCAATGAAGTCTTTGTCTGATCATGTTCATTTAGAGTTAAAGACTTCACTACATATAATTTTTACCAACTGGAGTAAAATGGAATAAAGGCAACTATTGTATTTTTTTGCCCCTTCTGTTTGGCCAAAAAAGAAGCTACTTCATACTGTGATTTATAGTCCATGTCATCTAATGGCCAGTTCTATAAACTAAACAATATACAGGATATACTTAGACTTACAGGAGAATAAACTGTGAAGGGAGCTGGGGAAAAGAGTCATTTTTTAAACTCTTAAAAAATAAAATGTGATCTTATGTCATATTCTGAAAATGATGATAGACTCATGTCCAATAATTTGCCTCCTTGGGGCTGTTCTGAAGACTTTTGTAGGGAAAAAGAAAAACATGTTTCTCTTGCTTTAAAGCTCTGTATAAAAGTTATTTTCAGATATTCCCTTGAGAGCCACACGGCATGGTACTGAGTGAGAAGAGTTCCTTAGTGACTTTTCAGTCATTTTTATTTTGGTTCATACAAGTGAGAAATCGAAGAGTTTTGGTTTAAAAAGAATTCTTTACATAATGGCAGCTTGACTGGTAGTCTAGACTTTTCAGAGTGTCAAGACCAGCAATTTCATGTAAAACAGTCAAAGAAAACAATGAATTTCCTTACAGAGATGATCACAAAAAGAATGTTTGGGAGGGGGGGGGATTGATTCAAAATGAAACAATGATGTAAATAAGCATTGTTCTTCAATTTCCTGAGGAATTGAAGTTTTTTTAATAGAATCTCTTATTTTATTAAAATGAACAAATGCATTATGTTCTTTGCATAGGATACTTTGAGATGCTACATTTACCAGTCCTGGTTTTATTTTTATTAATTTTTACATTTTTAACCTAATTGTGATTTTAGGTACAGAGTCTGTGTAATTTATTGTCCTAAGGAGGAAACTACTATAGACATTTGGGACACTGGAAACAAGAATAAACTGGGGCTGTCCTGGGAAAATCAGTTATATGGTCACCTTTTAAGAGGGCCAGTGAACATCCTGAGCTAGTTTAAACACTGTTTTTGTATTTGCATGTGCATTTAGAGGTCAAGGAAGAATACCCAGAACTTTATATAACTTTTAAATGGGGTCTATTTCCAAAGAAGTGGACTTCCCAAGGGGCTCAGTGGTAAAGAATCTGCATGCCAGTGCAGGAGATGCAAGAGATGTGGGTTTGATTGCTAGAGTAGGAAACAGCAACCCACTCCTGTATTCTTGTCTGGAAAATTCTATGGACAGAGAAGCACAGTGGGCTACAGTTTCTGGGGTCACAAAACAGTTGGATACAACTTAGTGACTAAACAACAAGAAAACTTTTCCCAAAAAAAGGTTAGGAACTCCTGATTTGAGCTGTTCTGTGACTAAGAAAAGGAGGATTATTTCAATCCCAGGGAAAATCACTCAGGAAATAAGAATGATTTGGACAGAGGCGCTGTGCAAGTGATTGATGGATGGACACATTGATATGTGAACATATGAGTTATAGAGATACTCTCAGTATTTTATCAATTCTTTTTTAGATATCCAATTTATCAGTTACTGAAATTTCATCAATTCAAGCATGAATGGATATTTTAAAATCTCAAATGTACCAGCCTTAATTTTAAATCTCTTCAACATGGAGCAATGACTTCTCAGGGATGCAACAGGAAAGGGATGCATGTAAAACGATGCTCTACATTTCATTTGTAGTATCTGTTTTTCTTTCTTTGAGCTCAAAAACAAGTGACATGACAATGGAGGCAACACAACGTGTATAGAAATACACTCTTGTTCTATCATCCTTGAAAGTTGTCTCACAGAAGCAGGACAGATTGCAGAACATGATGAATGCTCAGAAATTACTGGCAAAACAGCCCTGCCCTATATTTCAACAAGAATCTGGCCCTAGGAGAAATTATTATAGGGTACATTCTCAAGGAAACATATGCCCTAGACATTCCAATTTTCCTCAGGTCTCACATAAAAAGAAAGGAGTGATTCCAATCTCCTTCTAAGGCCAAACAGGGACACAGAAGCAGAGCTGATTGACAAAAATAACCCACTTTTCCCTCATGACAGGAAAATTATTCTTTGCATGCTGGTGTCTTAGTCTACTTGGAGTCTGTAACATGCTTTTATCATTCCTTATGCTATGGTGACCTTTATCTTTCAAAATAACCACTTTAAAAAAAATTTGTACAGTTTTAGGAAATAATGCACAGTTACATTTCTACAATATGCCAACATTACCTATTTATTTTTTCTCATATGCCTCATTTATTTTCCTAAATCCTGGGCAAAATCCCCAAAAGAAAATGTCAATTGCTTATAATGATTCTTCTTTAGTAATTTTCCAATACTGAGAATGTCAATAACTTGATAAAGAATTCTCTTCAAAGTACAGCATGGCCTTAAGAAGACTCAGTTAAGACTGTTTTCTAGAGAGTTACAGTCCTACTTTGTAATCTCCTTTGAAAAATAATCACTGGATTTATTATTAGCTTTTGTGACAATGACTGAAGTTTCCCAACCCAAAATTTGCCAAAAATCTCCCTCTCAAAGGAGAAGGAAGAGGAAGAGATCAAAGAGAAGTTATTTTAGACTTTTATATAGATTAGGAGAAGCTTAAATGTTTTTAATCTATTGTTCTCACCCTTCATAGATATTATAAACACAGAATTGAAAGGAAAGATTTTAGTTTCAACAAGTAAGAGGGATACACGGTAACTGTCCCTACGAATTCTATTAGATTACGATAAGAGAAACATTTCTATTTCTTTGGCTTTCAGAACTCTTCTGGACCAACAACACTGCAAAGTTTTAGAGAGGAATGAAAAGATAGGAGAGAGGGTCCTCATGCATCCTAAAATGTTAGCTTTCCAGGAAGAAAAGTGAAGAAGTGAGTGGGTTACACAAACACCCTATTCCCTGTCATTCCCATTTTTTCAGGGAGGAAACAGCTTGAGTGGCACAGAACTGAAACTGAAAGATGTTCAACTCCTTAGTTACCTCTGGATCTGGCATTTCGTCAGAAAAGTGTCCTTGCAGGGTGGAGGGATGTGATATGTGTACTGATTGAAACCCTCAAAATTTTTGTTTATCATTTTCTAAAAATATTTATTTTTAACTGGTTGATGATTGCCCTACAACATTGGTTTGATTTGTCATGCACCAATATGAATTAACCATGGGCCTAATGAAAGCTTCTGATTTGAAGAACAAGACATTGACAACTGCAGACTTTCATCTTACTGTGGATTCTTTCCTAATTTTGGATACTAGCTTATATTTGAGACTTTCTTGTTGTACCTCTCCTCAAAGTAACTTATATCATTTGAAAAGGGTTCATATCACAGACCAAAAATCACTGCTTGGAGTTGATGGCAGTAGATGCTGGCGGAAATTTTATTTCATATGCCTCATTTATTTTCCTAAATCCTGGGCAAAATCCCCAAAAGAAAATGTCAATTGCTTATAATGATTCTTCTTTAGTAATTTTCCAATACTGAGAATGTCAATAACTTGATAAAGAATTCTCTTCAAAGTACAGCATGGCCTTAAGAAGACTCAGTTAAGACTGTTTTCTAGAGAGTTACAGTCCTACTTTGTAATCTCCTTTGAAAAATAATCACTGGATTTATTATTAGCTTTTGTGACAATGACTGAAGTTTCCCAACCCAAAATTTGCCAAAAATCTCCCTCTCAAAGGAGAAGGAAGAGGAAGAGATCAAAGAGAAGTTATTTTAGACTTTTATATAGATTAGGAGAAGCTTAAATGTTTTTAATCTATTGTTCTCACCCTTCATAGATATTATAAACACAGAATTGAAAGGAAAGATTTTAGTTTCAACAAGTAAGAGGGATACACGGTAACTGTCCCTACGAATTCTATTAGATTACGATAAGAGAAACATTTCTATTTCTTTGGCTTTCAGAACTCTTCTGGACCAACAACACTGCAAAGTTTTAGAGAGGAATGAAAAGATAGGAGAGAGGGTCCTCATGCATCCTAAAATGTTAGCTTTCCAGGAAGAAAAGTGAAGAAGTGAGTGGGTTACACAAACACCCTATTCCCTGTCATTCCCATTTTTCAGGGAGGAAACAGCTTGAGTGGCACAGAACTGAAACTGAAAGATGTTCAACTCCTTAGTTACCTCTGGATCTGGCATTTCGTCAGAAAAGTGTCCTTGCAGGGTGGAGGGATGTGATATGTGTACTGATTGAAACCCTCAAAATTTTTGTTTATCATTTTCTAAAAATATTTATTTTTAACTGGTTGATGATTGCCCTACAACATTGGTTTGATTTGTCATGCACCAATATGAATTAACCATGGGCCTAATGAAAGCTTCTGATTTGAAGAACAAGACATTGACAACTGCAGACTTTCATCTTACTGTGGATTCTTTCCTAATTTTGGATACTAGCTTATATTTGAGACTTTCTTGTTGTACCTCTCCTCAAAGTAACTTATATCATTTGAAAAGGGTTCATATCACAGACCAAAAATCACTGCTTTGAGTTGATGGCAGTAGATGCTGGGGGGAAATATTTCTATTGTCTGGGTCTATGGCATTAAAATCATCATTTCCCCTGCTTATCTTGTCTTTTGTAACAATTGTTTTCTTCCCTGCCCTGGGGGTGTTGTCAAGCTGTGAACTGGGATTTGCAGATTTTACAAGGTGGTACTGCTTTCATTTGTCTGTAGGTTATTTTATCAGAGGAAAAAAGACAATAATTTCCTAGAATTCATACAAACGTGATGAAAGGCAGTATGTTACTGTTGTTTCTGTTGTTGTATATAGTGCAAAATAAAAAGAAGAGTAGAAAACAAGAAATAGAAAAGGTCTTTTCTGAGGCCTCAGTAGGAATGAATGGATCATTCTAGGAAACTTTCTATAAAGTTAAGCTTCCCTCGTAGTTCAGACGGTAAAGAATCTATCCGCAAGGAGATCTGGGCTCAACCCGTGGGTCAGGAAGATGCCCTGGAGAAGGGAATGGCAAACCACTCCAGTGTTCTTGCCTGGGAAATCCCATGGACAGAGGAATCTGACAGATGGGGTCGCAAGGAGTCCAATACAACTGAGTGACTAACACACTAATGCTCTTTTAAGAGTCTTGGTATGGGATTCTAGATTCATGGGTCTCTATAATGCCTCTTAAATTAAGATGTATCTTACTTTAAGATACTCTTATGGCTGGGAGATGCTAGTGTAAGGTTAGAGGATATATCAAACAGTTTATCTGCTTGAGTCTGACTCTCTCAGACATTTTCAACGTAAAGAGATTAAAATTAAAATAAATAAATAAATAAAATCTCTCAGACTTTGGGGTTTTAGCAATAAGACTTTTATGCCAGAGTTAAGAACTAACAAAGAGTACAAGAGAGGAAACTGGAAGATAAAAGCTAGACTGAAGAACATTGTGTAAATGTGTGGTCAGATAGGCTTGCTGACTCTCTCTCCACACAAACACTCAGTTCAGAACTTGGAACACCACCTAGCCTCCTATCTGTAGAGAAAACACATGCTTCCCTATAGAAAGGAATGACTAAGTGGTTGAGCAAGGAAGAGGAGTATATTTTAATGGAGATTGCTTCCCAGGGAACAAGAGGTTGGGAAATATTAGTAAGTGTTCCTCAGGAACAGAGGTATCTTTGAGTTCTCCTTATTGCTCAATTCATGTCAATAGGGTAGGAAAGTTGCACGAACTCAGGCATAGACCTACTACCAAGGAAGGAGTGTGACTTGGCTTACATTTTAATTTTGCTGTGATTCTTAGAAACCTAAAAATAAGAGAAGCAATTGATATAAATTTGGACTTGCTTTCAGTAAATTCTGAATGTATTCATATTTTCTATGAGCTCTAGGACCATTATGTACCCTATGAAAATAAAGATATTTTATAGTAGATATTTTATAGTAGAGTTTAATGTTTTTTCATTTATCATTACCCAAATTTGTTTGAGCGTGGGATATTTCATTGTCTACACTTGATATTTCTCAGATACACGTATTCAAATTCTACACAGCTACTTGTTTCATAGAAGACTCCAGAGAAAACCCTGGGTTTCTGAAATACTCAAAAATGCTTGGCCCTTGTATCACTCTTGTGAGAGACACACCACACTTCACTTTTTTCACATTTAAGAGGAACATCTCTCCCACAATTGCAACATGCTTTACAAAGTGGGTCAGGAAGATGCCCTGGAAAAGGGAATGGCAAACCACTCCAGTGTTCTTGCCTGGGAAGTCTCATGGACAGAGGAATCTGACAGATGGGGTCGCAAGGAGTCCAATACAACTGAGTGACTAACACACTAATGCTCTTTTAAGAGTCTTGGTATGGGATTCTAGATTCATGGGTCTCTATAATGCCTCTTAAATTAAGATGTATCTTACTTTAAGATACTCTTATGGCTGGGAGATGCTAGTGTAAGGTTAGAGGATATATCAAACAGTTTATCTGCTTGAGTCTGACTCTCTCAGACATTTTCAACGTAAAGAGATTAAAATTAAAATAAATAAATAAATAAAATCTCTCAGACTTTGGGGTTTTAGCAATAAGACTTTTATGCCAGAGTTAAGAACTAACAAAGAGTACAAGAGAGGAAACTGGAAGATAAAAGCTAGACTGAAGAACATTGTGTAAATGTGTGGTCAGATAGGCTTGCTGACTCTCTCTCCACACAAACACTCAGTTCAGAACTTGGAACACCACCTAGCCTCCTATCTGTAGAGAAAACACATGCTTCCCTATAGAAAGGAATGACTAAGTGGTTGAGCAAGGAAGAGGAGTATATTTTAATGGAGATTGCTTCCCAGGGAACAAGAGGTTGGGAAATATTAGTAAGTGTTCCTCAGGAACAGAGGTATCTTTGAGTTCTCCTTATTGCTCAATTCATGTCAATAGGGTAGGAAAGTTGCACGAACTCAGGCATAGACCTACTACCAAGGAAGGAGTGTGACTTGGCTTACATTTTAATTTTGCTGTGATTCTTAGAAACCTAAAAATAAGAGAAGCAATTGATATAAATTTGGACTTGCTTTCAGTAAATTCTGAATGTATTCATATTTTCTATGAGCTCTAGGACCATTATGTACCCTATGAAAATAAAGATATTTTATAGTAGATATTTTATAGTAGAGTTTAATGTTTTTTCATTTATCATTACCCAAATTTGTTTGAGCGTGGGATATTTCATTGTCTACACTTGATATTTCTCAGATACACGTATTCAAATTCTACACAGCTACTTGTTTCATAGAAGACTCCAGAGAAAACCCTGGGTTTCTGAAATACTCAAAAATGCTTGGCCCTTGTATCACTCTTGTGAGAGACACACCACACTTCACTTTTTTTTCACATTTAAGAGGAACATCTCTCCCACAATTGCAACATGCTTTACAAACCTCAGATTGGCAGTTTAACAGGCAGCACATTCTGTTTCCTAGTTGTGCATACAATGATGTTATATCCTAAAACAATGGTGTCTTATTCAATGAAATATCAATGGAAAGATGAGACACAGAAAGTCTACGTGTTCTTTTTCCTATCTATGTGTATCCAACAAAATACTCCAACTCAATACTACCAGTCCTCAAGTTTTTGGTAAAATTATGGAAATGAAGACAAGCATGTGGCCTCTCTTACACTTTACAAAGAATCTCAAAGGGTTCCTAAATGCAAACACATGCTTTGTCTGGCATGGGGTAAGGTTTCCATGGCAAATTATTTCTTTCTGGCCTCTGTTAACCAAGTATTTGGCATCTCTTTTGTTGACACGGAACAATGTTACATCTCAACTTCTACACAGCAGAAGTTCACTGTTGTCAGTTTAGAATGGCTTTGCATTATGTTTTTTGGTTCCTGTCCACTTCCCCTGTATATTTTCGTCTCTTCCAAACACATTTATATGATATGTTTTAATTTCAAGGTTCCATTAAATTTCAAAGGCTTCATAACATTATAATTTTTTTTTTCAGCTGGATGGGTGATTAGTTCAGTATTAATTGAATATCCTAGCTGTATCAGGTCAGTATTAATAAATACATCCTGGTGTCAAACAGTTTTTATGTGATGAATTCCCAACTAATGGTGGATTTTAAATATCAAATACAAACTAGTGGGGAATTCCCTGGTGGTCCAGTGGCTGGGACTCTGTGCTCCCAATGCAAGGGGCCCAGGTTCGCTCCCTGGTTGGGGAACTAGAGCCCACACGCTACAACTGAGACCCAGTGCAGCCAAATAAATATAAATAAAAAATATTTTTTAAAAAAATACAAACTAGTTTTACTTTGTATCATAAAAATGTTCTTGTCAGTAATCAAATTATCTTAGATGCCGAGATAGAGATTCTGATATTTCAGATAAGTAGACAATCTTAATTGGACGGGATGCCAAAGAATAATGTCATTATTTTAGGAAAGATAATGAATTAGATAAGCAATGTGAAAGATTATATGCTAACTTCTTAGCTAAAGAGACAAGCCCTTTGCAAGATTCCCAAAACACTGACTTAAGATTTCTAGATTTAACCTATAAATCTCACTGGATAGGTCCCACCTCACCTTTCTTTTCCTTATTATTCTTTACTTTTCACATTGGAGGTTCTCAACTCTTCAGATTCTTGCTAGAATGAAAATTCACTTATCTTATGGAAAGCTAATCAGTTTACCTCATAGTGTAGGAACTAAATCTCTTGTGTTATTTCCCATGTATATATTATAATGTCATAGAGGAGAATTTAGGAAGAGACAGGAAAGTGTGATTCATCTAAACAAACGTCACTACAGAATTGTATTTCTTTTTCTCCTCTGTTTAGAAAAAAAAGACAGTTATAAGTGGCTGAAATTTGTTATCATATGCTTTTCCAAGATATGCATTCCAATATCATTTCCTTTGCTATACAATATTGCAGTTCAAAGTGTGGTTATACAGATGACTTATCAAGATGGCAGAAATGAGTGACTTCCACATGAGAATACTTGGATTGAATGGAATAACATACAGCAAAGGACTAATGAAAGAGTTCATGTTACTTCCTCCTGGGACAACAAACAGACAGCTAATTTTCATAAATACTTCGAGCTACAGGAATCGTGCCCAGACTAGACTTCGTAAGAAGTCTACTACAGTGCCTCAATGAATACTGGATAATGGATGAGTAAAGATTAGGCCCTAGAATTAATTTAGGAAAACTTGATGAATATTTGGAGGGCATCCATGGGATAAAGGGAGAAAAGTCTTAGTGTTCTGAATCATTTATGTTCCAATCTGAAGTGCTAACATAACCAGTTCCTCTGCCAAGAAGAAATACATCTTTATTCTCTCCTTTCCTTTCTGTAGTTTTAACTATGTCTTTATCTTATTTAGTGTACTAATGAAAAGAGCACTGGTTTTGGAGTCAGGAGTACGGGACTCAAAGCAAAGCATTAGGGTAGACAAAATCAAGCTCTGTTTATATCATTTCTTTTCTTATTGCTCCTTTCTCCATCACTCTCCCAAATCTACATCTTATCCAGACTTTCCCTCATCATCCAGGAACTGGGACACCCAATCTCTCTGTCAAAAACATCCTCTAAAAATCTTTAAAATAAAGAATTAAAAATTAAAAAAAAAAAAAAAATCCTCTAAATGCACTAAAGAGCACAGTATCTTCCTAGGACACTTGAGGACTTTGTGGCCCAGCTCATAGCTTCCACCAGACCCTCTAACACCAGCACTTTTCCCACCATTCGTAGACAAAATCAAAAATATTTGAGTTTTTTTTTTTTTTAATTGAATTATCACAAAGGTCTATATTATAAGGATTAACAGAACTATCCTTGTCCCTATTAGTTCTGCTCTGGGTTCCTAGTTGTTTGCTTGTTTGGCCACTTCTATTGGTCTTTCATTTATCTATTTTCATCCATCTTTGTTCTTTGGCCTGTGCGGGCCTCCTATCACTGTGGCCTCTGTTGTCACAGAGCACTGGCTCTGGGCACATGCACTCCAGAGCTCCGGCTCAGTAATTGGACACATCCGTCCAGCCATTCCACAGCATGTGGGATCTCCCCAGGCCAGGGTTACTGCTCTGGCAGGTTCCACATGAGAATACTTGGATTGAATGGAATAACATACAGCAAAGGACTAATGAAAGAGTTCATGTTACTTCCTCCTGGGACAACAAACAGACAGCTAATTTTCATAAATACTTCGAGCTACAGGAATCGTGCCCAGACTAGACTTCGTAAGAAGTCTACTACAGTGCCTCAATGAATACTGGATAATGGATGAGTAAAGATTAGGCCCTAGAATTAATTTAGGAAAACTTGATGAATATTTGGAGGGCATCCATGGGATAAAGGGAGAAAAGTCTTAGTGTTCTGAATCATTTATGTTCCAATCTGAAGTGCTAACATAACCAGTTCCTCTGCCAAGAAGAAATACATCTTTATTCTCTCCTTTCCTTTCTGTAGTTTTAACTATGTCTTTATCTTATTTAGTGTACTAATGAAAAGAGCACTGGTTTTGGAGTCAGGAGTACGGGACTCAAAGCAAAGCATTAGGGTAGACAAAATCAAGCTCTGTTTATATCATTTCTTTTCTTATTGCTCCTTTCTCCATCACTCTCCCAAATCTACATCTTATCCAGACTTTCCCTCATCATCCAGGAACTGGGACACCCAATCTCTCTGTCAAAAACATCCTCTAAAAATCTTTAAAATAAAGAATTAAAAATTAAAAAAAAAAAAAAAATCCTCTAAATGCACTAAAGAGCACAGTATCTTCCTAGGACACTTGAGGACTTTGTGGCCCAGCTCATAGCTTCCACCAGACCCTCTAACACCAGCACTTTTCCCACCATTCGTAGACAAAATCAAAAATATTTGAGTTTTTTTTTTTTTTAATTGAATTATCACAAAGGTCTATATTATAAGGATTAACAGAACTATCCTTGTCCCTATTAGTTCTGCTCTGGGTTCCTAGTTGTTTGCTTGTTTGGCCACTTCTATTGGTCTTTCATTTATCTATTTTCATCCATCTTTGTTCTTTGGCCTGTGCGGGCCTCCTATCACTGTGGCCTCTGTTGTCACAGAGCACTGGCTCTGGGCACATGCACTCCAGAGCTCCGGCTCAGTAATTGGACACATCCGTCCAGCCATTCCACAGCATGTGGGATCTCCCCAGGCCAGGGATTGAACTGGCATCCCCTGCACTGCAGGGCGGTATCCTTCCCCACTGAACCACCAGGGAAGCCCCCTAGTTGTTTCTATTGGTGTTATTGAGTCACTCAGTTGTGTCTGACTCTTTATGACCCCATGAACTGTCGCATGCCAAGCTTCCCTCTCCTTCACTGTGTTAGGGAGATTGCTCAAGCTCATGTCCATCAAATCAGGGATGCCATCCAAACCTCTCATCTTCTGTCATTCCCTTCTCCTCCTGCCTTCAGTCTCTCCCAGCATCAGGGTCTTTTCCAATGAGTTGGCTCTTCACTTTAAGTGGTCAAATTATTGGAGCTTCAGCTGCAGTCCTTCCAATGAATACTCAGAGTTGATTTCCTTTAAGATTGACTGGTTTAAATCTCTTTGCTGTTCAAGGATTCTCAAGAGTCTTCTCCCAGAACCACCACCAACAAAGACAACTGTTTTTCTGGTAACTACTACCCTCCTATGCTCTTCAATTCTACCAATATGGAGACAGTCTATATGATGGGCACACCTGGACATGAAGTGGTATCCCAAAGAATTTTCCAAAAACATATTATTTTATTTTCTATCTTCCTATCTTATCACTAAACATATTGTGAGAGTCTGTAAATATAAAAGACTCAGACACGTGTCGCTTTCTGAGAAAAAAAAAGTCTCAGATTTAGAGGCTACAGCCTTGAGCACTTGCTGTGAACATGCTCTAGGCTAACGAGAGGTAACCAGGAGTTCTCCCATCCCAGAACTCTCACCAGCGAACCTTCCTCATAGTTACATCCAAGCTAGGATCCCAATAGAGATGACAGATTTTATTTAGTAATTCACAGATTTTATTTTCAAACCTCACTTTATTAAATCTCATTTATCTTTATACCTATATGCAATTCAATGCAACACATTTTTTCCCCATCTTTTTCAATACCATCTTTACCACTCATCTCTCTAAATATACTTTCAGAGACTGTTCAAATATCCCCTTCTTGACAAAGCGTTTTACTACCAATCTGGGCACCTTTTATTGATCCCTTCTCTATTTCATCAGAATCACACTTCTAGTGTAGAATTTATAATGAATAGTGCTTACCATTTTCATGAACTATTAACCACCTAGTGCCTTCCACACAATAGGCCCTCAATGATACCACTGCTGGGTTGGATGAACAGATAAATAAATGGTTAGCTGATGAGGCCTATTTTCTGCTGGGCTGAGAACTCATTATGTGCTTGGAATCACTCATTAACAGAGCAGGTGAAGGTAAGTCTATGATCATGGCATTTTTTGAATTAGGGCAGTCTTGCTCAGTACCAACATCTTGACCCCAAAGTCAAATTTCACTCATTATCTTTCTATTCAGTTATATTTTTATGATATCCCTTGGTCACAGGATAATTGCAGTAATATATTCAAAGTACTAGAACAAAGCCCAGTATGTATCTCTCTACCAGACTTCTCGGTTCTTGAGAACATAGTGCCCTGTGTTCACAATTATGCTGATTACCTGCTTATGCTTTTAACAGCAGTCTCCAGAAAACATCCTTACCCGTCTCCTTCCAGTCTATCACTGCAATTTGTAATTTTTTAGAGTATATTTTTATAAGAATGGAACATATAAACTCTAGATACCCATGACAGTATAATTATCTATGAGTTGAGAAGAGACACATGTCCTAGGGAACCCACAATTTTCTGAGGTTTGAATCACATTTTTCAAAAAGGACAATTGAAAATGCTATGAAATTTGTTACTGTTCAATTATTCACGTATAATCTCACTCCCAGATAGCTTAGTCAACTTTAAGAAAATTTTATCAAACATTTAGTTTAGTTTAACATTTTAAAGTTTATATTTTTCATATTTCTAAATGAATATATAATAAATAAACAATACATATTTATTTTTCCTCAAGTGGAGATAGGTGACTTTCTAACAAGGAGCTCCATCTAGTGGTACAACTAGAAATGCCTCAAAGGCCTGCATTTTCTGTAAGAAAAATTATATCACAAATTACCCTCTGTTTTCTATCTTATACATTTGAGATACCTTTGCATGTTTCTGGGTGTGTTCATTAAAGTAAAAATTTAGGAAACAAAATTCAATTTTCCATATAATAATAATATTTTATAAAAACAAATGACTGTACCAGAGTTTCCCTAGTGGTCCGGTGGGTAAAGAGTTCACCTTTCAGTGCAAGGGGCGCCGGTTCAAACCCTGGCCTGGGAAGATCCCACGGGACTGCTGGACTGGTGTGTCCAATTGCGAGCCAGCACTCTGGAGCGCATGCGCCCAGGGCCCGTGCTCGGCACCGAGAGAGGCCGCTGCCTTGGGAGGCCCACACAGGTCAAGGAATGAAAGATAGATGAAAGTGGACAGATAAAAGACCAATAAAAGTGGCCCAATTAAAAAAAAAAAGTTTTAACATTAGTTAATATGTAAACATTAGTTACTAAATTTGAGACTTCTTAATGTGTGTGCTTAGTTGCTGAGTTGTATCTGACTCTTTGAGACCCCATGGACTCTAGTCCATCAGGTTCCTCTGTCCATGGGATTTTCCAGGCAATAATACTGGGAAATCGCATGGATAGAGGACCCTATGAGCTACAGTTCATGGGAATGCAGAATCAGACATGACTGAGCAACTGGACACACACATTTATACCTAGTTGATTCTTATCTTATTTCTTATGAATATATATATATATATATATAGTGTATATATTAATACCAAAGGTAAGGGAGTATAATTAATTAATATTATTTTTTTAATCCCAACAGACACCACATTTTCTTTTTAAGTTGAACAGTCAAAATAGTTCTTACCAATGAGTTCTGACCTTCTAGATTAGGTCTAGGTAAGAGTTCTAAATCCTGTGGCCCTGTCTTCTCTCTTCATTTCTTTCTCTTTTTTTTTTGTCAACCAGAATTCAAGCCCATTCCACAGAACACCAAAAGAAAGGTACATGAATTGGATGAAGGAATATAAGAAAGAATAAACGTTGGCCACTTCTCAAAATTTGTCACAACAAAGCTAAAAGATATATCTTATAATTTCGGTTGAAAATATCGAATGAGTCAAATTACAAATGGTCATATAAACCTTGCCTTTTTAGAGTAAAGAAAGATTATGTACTTGTAGCTCATGGATGATCCACATAGAGAGGGAAGTTTGCGTTTAATATTTGTTTCAATGGACAGATCTACTCCTCACTAGACTGTGACCAAATTGAAGGTTGGGAACATACCACAGATACTTTGGGAATATATAGTAAGACTTCAATAATACTGTCAAATTAAGTTATTATATATGATAGAAACCTCTTTATATATTTTAAGGACAGGTGATAAGAGGTCACTTTACAGAGACTCTTCAGAAGGAAACAAGGATTTATGACCAGTAACTGTTCTAGAAACAACTATATATTGTAGACCATTTTCACTTGAATTTAAGCAACTGTTTTTATATCAGTCTCAATTTTATCTTTTGGATATTTCCTGAAGTGCTCGGTTTTGTTGAAATTAAAGAATAAATACATATCTAATATTCCACCAAGAACAGAGTGATGATGTCTATTTATATTTCTAATTAAGTGCCCCATGAGTTATTCAATATCAAATTCTCTCAGAATTCAAGTGAACAGCAACACTACATTTGTCAACTAATCAGCTGAAAATTTCAAATCTCTCAGGAACTTTGTCACATTGAAATCACTGCTCTGGCTTGGGAGTGAGGGGGTTGTGAGTTCTGAGGTGAGAAATGGAATCCTTTTTATTTGAAGGCCATAAAAGTCTAACTAGACCCACTGGAGTGAATCATTAGTTCCAAGTATCAGAGTCAAATTCAACTAAAAGACCTCAGGGTTTATACATTGTAAGTCATCACAGTGTGATATTCTAACACTTAAAAGCAAGGATTTCTGAGAAGGATACTTGACAGTCTAAAATTCCCTGATAACTTTAGTAGGAATTATTTTGTACTGTGATCCATAAGAAATTTGTAGACTGCTGTGCCAAATTCACTGTGAAGATCACTGCACATGGCAAATTACTTGGAAATTTTACTTTCTGGTACTGAAAAAAGAAAGACCTTATATAGACTACCTCAAATTATTTTCATTTCTGTGAGTTATGGATTTTTCATTTTTAATGTATTTTAGTAACTAAAGGAATTTTATGCTTAGTTTTCGTATGAATGATACAAAAGGCAAAACTGAAAAAGCAATAGAAAGTATGTCTATGTGGGTAAGTTATATGTAAAAATCCATACGTTTTGTTTCTCCCATCCAAGCACTAACCAGGCCCGACGCTGCTTAACTTCCAAGATTAGACGAGATTGGGTGCATTCAGGGTGGCGTGGCCATAGACACATTTTTGTTTCTAAACAGAGTGGACTTAGCACTAAATGTCATCTCCTTGTAAGTAGGTTCATAACTACTTATTCAACACTGGATTCCAGGCACTCAACACAGAATTTCATCTAAAATAGAAATGTAAGAAAAGTTTTAAATAAATGAGTTAATGAATCAATGAGGGTTCCTGTCCTAGTAAACCCAAACTGTATTTGGGAATAGGATTATTATTTTTAGGGCAGAATTAATTTTTAATTTATATACATTTCCTGAATGCAAGTCTAAATTCCAATAGATTTATTTTTATAATACAATATTTTATTCTCCTCTTTCTAGAAAATAACATTTTTTACACTCCTTTTCAATTTTGAATTGTGAAATGTAAGCAGGTTAGGTAGATATTGTAAGATGTTCTCACATCCACAGTGTTGTCAGTCCAACAAAAAGTATTCCCACATACCATTACTCTTTTTAAGCTCATTATTTTAAAAGGGATCTGGAGTAGGAAATGGCAACCCACTTCAGTGTTCCTGCCTGGAAAATTCCATGGACAGAGGAGCCTGACAGGTTGCAGGCCTTGAGGTTGCAAAGAGTCAGACATCAGTGAGTGGTTTGCATATGTTTAAAAAGGGAGGAGCAATATATGTCAAATGTAAATAGTAAGTGATGAGAACAATGACCTTCCACTTGTCGCCTTAATGTAATCAACAGTTCTAGCTACTTCCTGTCTGGACAACTAAAAAAACCAAAATCTTAATTCTGAGAGTGGAGCTAGCTCTTAAATTTATCACCTCTTTCTTTTCTCCCAAGAAAATTTACCTAGTTTTTCAGAAGAGTGTTTTGGTTTTTTTTTTTTTTTTTAATTTTTTTGCGGGGGGACAGGGTGTGGGGCGGGAGGGGGTGGGCGGGCCACTTCCATTGGTCTTTCATTTATCTGTTTTCGTCCATCTTTGTTCTTTGGCCCGTGTGGGCCTCCCATCGCAGTGGCCTCTGTTGTCGCAGAGCACCAGTTCTGGGCTCATGCACTCCAGAGTTCCAGCTCGTTAATTGGACACATCGGTCCAGCCACTCTATAGCACGTGGGATCTTCCCAGGCCAGGGATCGAACCGGCGCCCCTTGCACTGCAAGGTGGTGTCCTTACCCACTGGACCACCAGGGAAGCCCAGAGAAGAGTGTTTTAACATTGAGAAGAGTCAGATGAAAGGGTTGAGAATTTCTGTTAGCTCATGCTCTTCCCAATGTGAAAACACTCTTCTGAAAAACTAAGCTGAAGAGAAAAATATTTAGAAGCTGTCTAACAGTTTAATTTGGCTACTACTCAAGAACCCAGGAATATCCACAGTACTCCCAGACAGGTGTCTCTTCCACACTGATACCACGGGTACAGAGAGGTACAGTGATTCTTCAATCAATGTCTTTGTCCAAGAGCATTCCCTATATAATGCAAGGTATATTTTATGCAAGGAGATCAAACCAGTCAATCCCAAAGGAAATCAACCCTGAATATTCATTGGAAAGACTGATGCTGAAGCTGAAGCTCCAAAACTTTGGCTAGCTGATTCAAGAGCCAACTCATTGGAAAAGACCCGGATGCTGGGTAAGATGGAGGGCAGAAGTGCAGCGGGTAACAGAAGATGCGATGGTTGGATGGCATCACCAACTCAATGGAAATGAGTATGAGCAAACCCTGAGAGATAGTGAAGGACAGGGGAGCCTTGTGAATCGTCTTACATAAACAGATCTCATGTTGAAGAGCTTGCTACGATGTAAGATAAGTAAACTTACAGTTAATTGACATGTCCAGTCCAACCAAGGCTCTCTTTCTACATTTATATACCAAGAGATGATAAAGGAAGAAGGAGTGAAAACAGCAGAGATTAATATGTTGTTTCTTTTCCCTCCCTCCCTTTCTCTTCCTTCCTTTCATTCTCCTTTTTCAATTTTTTCCATTGTCACTTTCTCCCACCCTTCTGTTTTACTTTCTTCTCTCTTTTCTGTACTTCCAAGCAGATGGCTATGGAAAATGAATAAAATAAGGACTACAGACACCACTTTGAAACTGAAAGTGATAGATCTAGGCATTAAGTATAAAGTCCTCAATTTTTTTAGATTAAAAAGATTCAACTAAACATATTTAATTTAGCATTTAATTCAGACTTGAAATGAAAAATAGAGGCACATTAGCAGACATTGGTAAAGTGAATATGGAGAAAAATATCACGTTTGTAATTACTTGTATTTCTTTGAAAATTTTATTTACACTGTGGCATGCATTTCAATGCCATGCTCATTAATATTTACACTAAGATTGATTTTTTTTTTTTTAAGATTTATTTATTTATTTACTTTGGGCAGGGGTCGGGTTGGGGAGGGAGGGGAGCTGGTGGGCCACTTCCATTGGTCTTTCATTTCTCTATTTTCATCCGTCTTTTGTTCTTTGGCTCCTGTGGGCCTCCCATCGCGATGGCGTCTGTTGTTGCAGAGCCGGCTCTGGGTGCATGCGCTCCAGAGCTTCGGCTCGGTGATTGGACACAACAGTCCAGCCGCTCCGCGGCACGTGGGATCTTCCCAGGCCAGGGCTCGAACCGGCGCCCCTTGCACTGCAAGGCGGTGTCCTTACCCACTGGACCACCAGGGGAAGCCCTAAGATTGATTTTTATGTTATCTCTAAAATTGAAAAGAGAATTAGAGAAGTCTCTACACTATTAATCATTCCTGTAAGTAGTCCAGCCTTTAAGACCCAGGTTATAAGGAATGTGCAATTATCTGTGGTTATTGGCAAAATTTCCAGGAGAAAAGAAACATGGATACTAATTTGGTACTCAGCAAAAATTACAACCTTCTCTTGTATTAACTAGAAAGGTTCTTTCTAGTTTTACTAAGCATCCTCTCTTATTTGCTTTATTTCCGATATTTTAAAGGTTTCAGCCATACCAGTAAAACGTGTCTCATATATTTTCATAGCTCTGCAAAACCTCATTCAGGACAACCAAAGTTTAGGGCATTTTTTTCCTCATGCTTTCTTTACTTCTGCTGATTTCTGGCCTCCAGAAAATTTACAGATCAGAGCTCTGAATATGCTTAGCTTCAGTGTTCTCTTCTCTTGACTCCAGTAAATGATTTTTAAAGGTTACTTAGCAAATTAATATATCAGATCAAAAAGAAATTTGCTTCCATAAATTGCCAGTAATTCCACTGTCAAATGGGAACACGCATTCATGAAAGTTCAGTCCTCAATTTTTAGATTAAAAAGATTCAACTAAACATATTTAATTTAGCATTTAATTCAGACTTGAAATGAAAAATAGAGGCACATTAGCAGACATTGGTAAAGTGAATATGGAGAAAAATATCACGTTTGTAATTACTTGTATTTCTTTGAAAATTTTATTTACACTGTGGCATGCATTTCAATGCCATGCTCATTAATATTTACACTAAGATTGATTTTTTTTTTTTTAAGATTTATTTATTTATTTACTTTGGGCAGGGGTCGGGTTGGGGAGGGAGGGGAGCGGGTGGGCCATTTCTATTGGTCTTTCATTTCTCTATTTTCATTCGTCTTCGTTCTTTGGCTCCTGTGGGCCTCCCATCGCGATGGCGTCTGTTGTTGCAGAGCCGGCTCTGGGTGCATGCGCTCCAGAGCTTCGGCTCGGTGATTGGACACAACAGTCCAGCCGCTCCGCGGCACGTGGGATCTTCCCAGGCCAGGGCTCGAACCGGCGCCCCTTGCACTGCAAGGCGGTGTCCTTACCCACTGGACCACCAGGGGAAGCCCTAAGATTGATTTTTATGTTATCTCTAAAATTGAAAAGAGAATTAGAGAAGTCTCTACACTATTAATCATTCCTGTAAGTAGTCCAGCCTTTAAGACCCAGGTTATAAGGAATGTGCAATTATCTGTGGTTATTGGCAAAATTTCCAGGAGAAAAGAAACATGGATACTAATTTGGTACTCAGCAAAAATTACAACCTTCTCTTGTATTAACTAGAAAGGTTCTTTCTAGTTTTACTAAGCATCCTCTCTTATTTGCTTTATTTCCGATATTTTAAAGGTTTCAGCCATACCAGTAAAACGTGTCTCATATATTTTCATAGCTCTGCAAAACCTCATTCAGGACAACCAAAGTTTAGGGCATTTTTTTCCTCATGCTTTCTTTACTTCTGCTGATTTCTGGCCTCCAGAAAATTTACAGATCAGAGCTCTGAATATGCTTAGCTTCAGTGTTCTCTTCTCTTGACTCCAGTAAATGATTTTTAAAGGTTACTTAGCAAATTAATATATCAGATCAAAAAGAAATTTGCTTCCATAAATTGCCAGTAATTCCACTGTCAAATGGGAACACGCATTCATGAAAGTCAGTCCTCAACACCCATAAGCCATCTCATGCAGGACCACCCAAAGTGGAGAAGTCATAGTGAAAAGAGTTCTGACAAAATGTGGCAAAACCACTCCAGCATTTTTGCTGTGAAAACGCCATGAACAGTAGGAAAAAGGAAAAAGATATGACACTATCAGATAAGCCCCCCAGGTTGGAAGGTGTCGATTATGGTACTGGAGAAGAGTGGAAGGCAATTAATTACTCATAGATCTAGAAGGAAGGACGCAGCTGGGCCAAAGCAGAGCCATGCTCAGGTGTGGATGTGTCGGTGGTGAAAGTAATTCCATTAGGTAATTCCTAATGCTTTAAAATGAACAAAGTCTAAGGACCAAGTATTTTTTAAATGATTGATGCATCACGTTTATTCTCTGAAAACATGACTCCCTTTAAACAACAGAAGCCTTAGAAGCTACTTCCAACTCTGCCCTTATGTTCAAAAGACAAGGGTAAAGTACAAAAAAAATGTCCAATTTTATTTAAAAAGGTTAAAAGAAGAGACTGTCTGGTTTAGCACTTTTGAGACTGATGGTTAATGTTCAAGGGACTTCATCAGTGTAAAACAAACTTGACATTCAGTCACAGTTTTATTTTTACTGTCAAACTTTAAGTGAAGAATTCTTCACAAATTTAAAACATTACAGAGAAGGTAAGTTGAAGACTAAGCCCATATTTTATTAATATATTAAATCAGACTTTCAAGTGTTTTTCCACAAGCTGAAGATGCACTAATACCTACTAATTTTTATTTGTGGTTTCTAAACTCCCGCTTTTTCTTATTAATCCTTATCATTCTGAGCTATTGAAACCTCACCAACTCCTTCCCCCATCTCAGCTCTACTAACCTTTTTTTTCTCTCTATACATGTGAAAATTAGAAAGCTCTTTCCCAGATCAATTATATGCAGAAAATTACAGGTTCCTCGCTAAATGTGTTAAAGTACAAAAGCAAGGTGATCTCGCCTGTGTTTGTTTATTAACAACTATTTAAAGAGGATTAATTATGAAGTATTAATGCTTCCCACTTACTGAGGT
The DNA here is from genome assembly GCA_022376925.1 of Tragulus kanchil. Lineage (NCBI taxonomy): Eukaryota > Metazoa > Chordata > Mammalia > Artiodactyla > Tragulidae > Tragulus > Tragulus kanchil. The sequence continues at coordinate 233,018,049 of JAIOJX010000004.1, read as the reverse complement.
CCTACTATACTAATAAAGACATTCTATTCTGTTAATCTATTGCATGCTTTACTCATATGCTTTACAAACACTGTATAATTGAAACCTCACCAACACCTTGCAAGAAGACTGAATGCTGTAATCACAGTTTTATAGATGAGAAAAATGAGGCTTATAGAGGTTAAGTAATTTGCTTAAGATAAACAAGTAGACAGTTCCAGAGAATGTTTACGATAAAATGCAAGAGAAGGTACAAATGAAATGTGAAAAAGGGTGCCTGCCTTCCAGGATTTACCATAATCTAAATAACACTGCAGTCAATGTCACTTCAGCTAGGCTAAATAACCTCCCTGACTTTTCTTTTTCTTCTAGATAACCCTTGTATCATCATTAGCCTCATAATTCATCTCACTATTATTTAATTAAAACTGAGGAAAATAAGGGATGTGCCTCAGCATCCTTCAGTGTTACAATTCTCTTTACACGTTTTCATATATTTTCTCACTTTCTACATAGGGATATCCAGTTCCAGATCATTTATCTTTGTATATTCTGAATTCAACTTAGACGTGGTTATTACACTGTTTTGGAGTACCATTTCTACTTCCTGCAAGTTCTGGTACTTGCTAAATGTCATTTTATTAATAGGGGCAGCGTGTTTAAAATTAAAAATTATCTTCCCCCAAAATCCTGGCCACATTTTCCTCTGAAAATCTGTGTAATAGTCATGAACCAGAAAATAAACATTAGGTATAACCAGAGCCATCATGGAAACATGCTTTGCATAAGTGGAGACAGTCAAGAGAGAAGACCAGAGCCAGTGAAAAGGTGCAGGATGGTGGCTGGGCTGTTTAATTAGGAGTCAGAAGAGAAGAACAGCTACAGGTCTCAGCGGGAGATACAGTACAACTCAAGCTCCATGTTTGTGGAAAGACCCTGCTCTGATTCTTTGACCTGCATCAACAAGCAACTGGGGAGCCCCAGGGAAGCATTCACCTGCGTATCACTGTTTGCCTACCTTTGAATGTGCCCCCTCCAATGTATCATTGTATGATTATCTCAGCTTCAACAGTACAATGCGCATTTCAATTTACAAAACTATGTGAAATATCTTAGCACTGGTAATAAGCCAAATACATCGTGAAACATAATTCATGGTTCTCTGTTCTTGCTACAAGGTGAAAATCCACTGCCTTGTATGAAACTGCAAAACAAAACTAGCCTAAGAGTGCCATCTAGTGGACAGACCGAGTATGACCACACCAGGTTACTAAGTTTTCACATGTGTACATGCGTGCTTTACAAACCCCTGTATAATTGAAACCTCACCAACACCTTGCAAGAAGACTGAATGCTGTAATCACAGTTTTATAGATGAGAAAAATGAGGCTTATAGAGGTTAAGTAATTTGCTTAAGATAAACAAGTAGACAGTTCCAGAGAATGTTTACGATAAAATGCAAGAGAAGGTACAAATGAAATGTGAAAAAGGGTGCCTGCCTTCCAGGATTTACCATAATCTAAATAACACTGCAGTCAATGTCACTTCAGCTAGGCTAAATAACCTCCCTGACTTTTCTTTTTCTTCTAGATAACCCTTGTATCATCATTAGCCTCATAATTCATCTCACTATTATTTAATTAAAACTGAGGAAAATAAGGGATGTGCCTCAGCATCCTTCAGTGTTACAATTCTCTTTACACGTTTTCATATATTTTCTCACTTTCTACATAGGGATATCCAGTTCCAGATCATTTATCTTTGTATATTCTGAATTCAACTTAGACGTGGTTATTACACTGTTTTGGAGTACCATTTCTACTTCCTGCAAGTTCTGGTACTTGCTAAATGTCATTTTATTAATAGGGGCAGCGTGTTTAAAATTAAAAATTATCTTCCCCCAAAATCCTGGCCACATTTTCCTCTGAAAATCTGTGTAATAGTCATGAACCAGAAAATAAACATTAGGTATAACCAGAGCCATCATGGAAACATGCTTTGCATAAGTGGAGACAGTCAAGAGAGAAGACCAGAGCCAGTGAAAAGGTGCAGGATGGTGGCTGGGCTGTTTAATTAGGAGTCAGAAGAGAAGAACAGCTACAGGTCTCAGCGGGAGATACAGTACAACTCAAGCTCCATGTTTGTGGAAAGACCCTGCTCTGATTCTTTGACCTGCATCAACAAGCAACTGGGGAGCCCCAGGGAAGCATTCACCTGCGTATCACTGTTTGCCTACCTTTGAATGTGCCCCCTCCAATGTATCATTGTATGATTATCTCAGCTTCAACAGTACAATGCGCATTTCAATTTACAAAACTATGTGAAATATCTTAGCACTGGTAATAAGCCAAATACATCGTGAAACATAATTCATGGTTCTCTGTTCTTGCTACAAGGTGAAAATCCACTGCCTTGTATGAAACTGCAAAACAAAACTAGCCTAAGAGTGCCATCTAGTGGACAGACCGAGTATGACCACAACAGGTTACTAAGTTTTCACATGTGTACATGCGTGCTCAGTTGTGTCTGATTTTTTGAGACCCCATGGTCTGTAGCCTGCTAGGACTCTCGACCCATGGAATTTTCCAGGCAAGAATACTGAAGTGGGTTGCCATTTCCTACTTCAGAGGATCTTCCTGACCCAGGGATCCAACTTAGTCTGTTGAGCCTCCTGGATTGGTAGGTGGATTCTTTACTGCAGCACCAGCCCTAACTTCTCACAGGCTTTACACAAAACAAGACACAAATTTGAGGAGAGCCTGTTGTCCAGCCAAGGCAAGTCTAACTGATACTTGGCAACTGAGGAGAAGAACTGAAACCTAAAGACAGAAACAATGTTTAGTATTGTCTCCTCTCTCCCCTCATAAAAAAGCCTATTCCTCAGCTTAGAGGCAGTGAAGGAGCAGGAGGAGGAGACCTGCTGTGTATTTCAAAAGAGCTGTACATACCTGTGCTCAGATTCCTGGGAGGGAGGGGATGGTTCTCACTGGGGTTACTACTGGGAGACAGAAGAAATGACAGAAAATAACCAGGAGTTAAAAAAAATAAAGCAACAAGCAACTCCCTCAAGAGAATTTAACAACAGTGAAGATACGACCGCAGTAAAGTGAATTTTAATTACGGCTGCTGGGATGATACAAAAGACAGGCTAGCTGGGTGGGAGCTTGCAAGTCTAACAACTGCCCTGGGCATGGAAGGTGAGGGGCTGCTGAGACAAAGATCACGGGAACTCCAGTTCTGCCCCTAAGATTCCTGCAAGGGGATAGAGCTTGGCAAGCCCCTTGTATGTAACTATACCATGGGTCTTTATTAGCATGAAAGGCAAAGTGTTAGTGCCCCCCTATATAGCCCTGGGTCTCCCCCTCGCAGGCAGATTGTTTACCACCTGAGACACCAGGGAAGAACATCTTTATTGGCATTAGTGCCTGTATCTCCTAAATAAAGTTGAGTACATTGAAAAAAAAGTGTAAGGCTTTTGCTGAACATTGTCATTACCTAAACTTGGGTAGAGAAAAGGCCTGTCTCTTGCCACTCTATAAATGGACTCCATAAGGAAATGGGCTTCCCCCTGTGGCTCAGTTGGTAAAGAACTCACCTGCAATGTAGGAGACATAAAAGACCAGGGTTTGATCCCTGAGTCAGGGAAAATCCCTGGAGAAGGAAATGGCAACACATTCCAGGTTTCTTGCCTGGAAAATTCCACACACAGAAACCTATGGAGTCAAGACTCGGACATGACTGAAGTGATTTAAATCACCCCCACCACCATACGGAAATATAGCTCAAATCTTAGTACATCTAAATCTTACGGGTACTTATTAGAGGTGAGGGATTCCAGCCTAATCTGTTGAGATTTTCGGATTGATCTGGAGTAGGATGTTGAGATTTTAAAAATGTGGGACCATAATTCAAGAAAAGTGAGCTGAGACTTCCTGCCTCAAAGAAAGCAACCGTAACGCTGAGAGACAGTGAAGTCCAGTTTGTGCTGCTGTTGTTGCCTGGCTGTTCTAGCAGACCTTCAGGTTATAAATGACCAACCCATCCCAGTTTGTCAGGGATTTCCAGAGTATTTATTTGGTATGTGTGGCTCTGTTGGGTCTTCGTTGCTATGAGGCGGCTTTTCTCTAATTGCAGCAAATAAGGGATACTCTCTAGTTGCTGTGTGTGGGCTTCTCATTGAAATGGCTCCTCTTGTTGCAGAGCACAGGCGCGAGCCTTCAGGTGCTGTAGCATGTGGGCTCAGTAGGTGTGGCTTCCAGGCTCTAGAGCACAGTCTGGGTAGGTGTGACAAACAGGTTTAGTCGCTCTGCGGCATGTGGATGCTCCCAGACCAGGGACTGAATCCATGTCTCCTGCATTACCAGGCAGATTCTTTACCACTGAGCCACTAGGGAAACCCTGCGATCTCCCAGTTTTAGTATTCAAACTCCCACACCCCAGAAAACCTTCAGTCCCAAGCTAATTGGGACAGCTGGTCCCCTTCACCAGGGAAGAACATCTTTATTGGCATTAGTGCCTGTATCTCCTAAATAAAGTTGAGTACATTGAAAAAAGTGTAAGGCTTTTGCTGAACATTGTCATTACCTAAACTTGGGTAGAGAAAAGGCCTGTCTCTTGCCACTCTATAAATGGACTCCATAAGGAAATGGGCTTCCCCCTGTGGCTCAGTTGGTAAAGAACTCACCTGCAATGTAGGAGACATAAAAGACCAGGGTTTGATCCCTGAGTCAGGGAAAATCCCTGGAGAAGGAAATGGCAACACATTCCAGGTTTCTTGCCTGGAAAATTCCACACACAGAAACCTATGGAGTCAAGACTCGGACATGACTGAAGTGATTTAAATCACCCCCACCACCATACGGAAATATAGCTCAAATCTTAGTACATCTAAATCTTACGGGTACTTATTAGAGGTGAGGGATTCCAGCCTAATCTGTTGAGATTTTCGGATTGATCTGGAGTAGGATGTTGAGATTTTAAAATGTGGGACCATAATTCAAGAAAAGTGAGCTGAGACTTCCTGCCTCAAAGAAAGCAACCGTAACGCTGAGAGACAGTGAAGTCCAGTTTGTGCTGCTGTTGTTGCCTGGCTGTTCTAGCAGACCTTCAGGTTATAAATGACCAACCCATCCCAGTTTGTCAGGGATTTCCAGAGTATTTATTTGGTATGTGTGGCTCTGTTGGGTCTTCGTTGCTATGAGGCGGCTTTTCTCTAATTGCAGCAAATAAGGGATACTCTCTAGTTGCTGTGTGTGGGCTTCTCATTGAAATGGCTCCTCTTGTTGCAGAGCACAGGCGCGAGCCTTCAGGTGCTGTAGCATGTGGGCTCAGTAGGTGTGGCTTCCAGGCTCTAGAGCACAGTCTGGGTAGGTGTGACAAACAGGTTTAGTCGCTCTGCGGCATGTGGATGCTCCCAGACCAGGGACTGAATCCATGTCTCCTGCATTACCAGGCAGATTCTTTACCACTGAGCCACTAGGGAAACCCTGCGATCTCCCAGTTTTAGTATTCAAACTCCCACACCCCAGAAAAACCTTCAGTCCCAAGCTAATTGGGACAGCTGGTCATCCCACTGAATAAAGCCTCTAAAAAGAGTCGTACGCAGGTAAAGCTACCAGAAGCCAGCTTGGCAAAGAACAAGAGGGCCTCCTGAGGTCGTGTGTACTGAGAATCCTACCACTGGCAAACCACTGTGAGCAATTACATCAATACGAATTGTGATCATGCAAGTAGAACAGCGATGTTTGCTAAAGGAAAGAGGTGCTGCTCAGCGTGCTCACTGATTGGGTCACAGGAGCAGGGGCTGACCTCTCCTGCAAGAAGCAACTGGTTTTTTTTTAAGCTTTAGTATTCTGCCCACCCCCCCTTTTTTTTTTTTGCAAATAAGTAAAATCAACTGACCATAAATGTAGAGAGGGGAATGAATTTGGCACGAACTGCTAACAGGAAAGTCATTTTGATTTAAATAATGTAAGACAGAACTTAGTGTGAAGTCTGCTGAATTCCATTAATATGTCATTCTTTCACATCCCAGAAACACATGAACTTCTCCCACTTTTTTCAGTATGGTCCATGCAGGCTCAATTGTGTTCAATTCTTTGCGACTCCATGGGCTGTGGCTGGGCAGGCTTCTCTGTCCATGGGATTATCCTGGCAAGAATCCTAACTAGACCTCCCCTTGGAAGACCAAAGCTTTCTTAGGATCTGAGGATAAGACATTCCTTTCCTACACCAGGGGGAACTGAATGAGCTTGAACAGGTGTCATAGAAATAGTTGCTCACCAAATTTAGGAGCATCTCTTCTTCCTGGACACAGAACCAGACCACGTTTCCCTCCCTTGTACTTAAATTGGGCCATGTGATGAAGGTTTAGCCAATAGAAGGGAAGCAGAAATGATACGCACAAGACTAGCCCATGAAAATTTACCACCCCATTGATGTCTATTTCCCTTCAAGCTACTGGATATGGTGGCCCATAGGGTATCCTCAGAAACATCTGTTAACAAGAAAACAACCTCAGGGAACCCAGGAGCCTGAATGACTGCTGAAGAGGACAAGCTATGCAGGTGCTCACCTGGCAGTTGAAATATGGGAGTATGGGGCAAGAGCCACTACATGCTTTGGTGAGTACTATTAGCCAAGTCAGCTGACTTTCACTAATTTAAACAATTCCCTAGGACAGGCTGCATGAGACAGCTATTGCCTTTAGGGCTTGTTATAAAGAGGTATTCAAAGACTCCTTGGGGGGTCCTAAAGGGTAAAGCTACCAGAAGCCAGCTTGGCAAAGAACAAGAGGGCCTCCTGAGTCGTGTGTACTGAGAATCCTACCACTGGCAAACCACTGTGAGCAATTACATCAATACGAATTGTGATCATGCAAGTAGAACAGCGATGTTTGCTAAAGGAAAGAGGTGCTGCTCAGCGTGCTCACTGATTGGGTCACAGGAGCAGGGGCTGACCTCTCCTGCAAGAAGCAACTGGTTTTTTTTTAAGCTTTAGTATTCTGCCCACCCCCCCTTTTTTTTTTTGCAAATAAGTAAAATCAACTGACCATAAATGTAGAGAGGGGAATGAATTTGGCACGAACTGCTAACAGGAAAGTCATTTTGATTTAAATAATGTAAGACAGAACTTAGTGTGAAGTCTGCTGAATTCCATTAATATGTCATTCTTTCACATCCCAGAAACACATGAACTTCTCCCACTTTTTTCAGTATGGTCCATGCAGGCTCAATTGTGTTCAATTCTTTGCGACTCCATGGGCTGTGGCTGGGCAGGCTTCTCTGTCCATGGGATTATCCTGGCAAGAATCCTAACTAGACCTCCCCTTGGAAGACCAAAGCTTTCTTAGGATCTGAGGATAAGACATTCCTTTCCTACACCAGGGGGAACTGAATGAGCTTGAACAGGTGTCATAGAAATAGTTGCTCACCAAATTTAGGAGCATCTCTTCTTCCTGGACACAGAACCAGACCACGTTTCCCTCCCTTGTACTTAAATTGGGCCATGTGATGAAGGTTTAGCCAATAGAAGGGAAGCAGAAATGATACGCACAAGACTAGCCCATGAAAATTTACCACCCCATTGATGTCTATTTCCCTTCAAGCTACTGGATATGGTGGCCCATAGGGTATCCTCAGAAACATCTGTTAACAAGAAAACAACCTCAGGGAACCCAGGAGCCTGAATGACTGCTGAAGAGGACAAGCTATGCAGGTGCTCACCTGGCAGTTGAAATATGGGAGTATGGGGCAAGAGCCACTACATGCTTTGGTGAGTACTATTAGCCAAGTCAGCTGACTTTCACTAATTTAAACAATTCCCTAGGACAGGCTGCATGAGACAGCTATTGCCTTTAGGGCTTGTTATAAAAGAGGTATTCAAAGACTCCTCTGGTGGTCCAGTGGTTATCCGTCCACCTACCAAAGCTCGTGGCCTACTAGGTTCATGCACCACAACTACTGAGCCCATGCTCTAAGGCTATAAGCCACAACTAGAGAAACTCATAGACCAAGAGTCAGTGCTCTGCAATCAGAAGAGAAACCACTGCAATGAGAAGCTTGCATACCATAACTAGAGAGAGGAGGCCCTACTCAGCGCAACTAGAGAAAGCCCACAAAGCAGCAACAAAGACCCAGTGCAGTCAAAAGTAACAAATAGTTTTTGTAAGTCAGAAGAAGATAAGGGATGAACGTGCATCTCAGTACGAGTACTACTTCTAAAGCAGTACATTTCCCAGCAGAGAGTGCAGTGAATGGATCTTACAGCAGGCAACCAAGGTTTATCTTTAATTCACTTTGGTTAAAGCGAAAAAACATGAGAGTCTCATAAAAAAGACAAAACTTATATTACAGGTGAAAAGGAATGGCACTCTGCTACGGAACATTTATTTCCCTAAACTGAAATTCTTACTGAACGTAAGTTTTAAGTCATAAGTCATTTGAGGGTCTCCATATTTAAAGAAGTACATATGTTTCCCAAGGCCCTACTAATCAACAAGTGGGTAAAATGTGCTGATGGCTTAAGAAAAGGAAAGCCCTTAAGTGATGGAAGTGTTGCTAATAAGAAGAAAGATTACATTTTCCCTCCCTTGTACTTAAATTGGGCCATGTGATGAAGGTTTAGCCAATAGAAGGGAAGCAGAAATGATACGCACAAGACTAGCCCATGAAAATTTACCACCCCATTGATGTCTATTTCCCTTCAAGCTACTGGATATGGTGGCCCATAGGGTATCCTCAGAAACATCTGTTAACAAGAAAACAACCTCAGGGAACCCAGGAGCCTGAATGACTGCTGAAGAGGACAAGCTATGCAGGTGCTCACCTGGCAGTTGAAATATGGGAGTATGGGGCAAGAGCCACTACATGCTTTGGTGAGTACTATTAGCCAAGTCAGCTGACTTTCACTAATTTAAACAATTCCCTAGGACAGGCTGCATGAGACAGCTATTGCCTTTAGGGCTTGTTATAAAAGAGGTATTCAAAGACTCCTCTGGTGGTCCAGTGGTTATCCGTCCACCTACCAAAGCTCGTGGCCTACTAGGTTCATGCACCACAACTACTGAGCCCATGCTCTAAGGCTATAAGCCACAACTAGAGAAACTCATAGACCAAGAGTCAGTGCTCTGCAATCAGAAGAGAAACCACTGCAATGAGAAGCTTGCATACCATAACTAGAGAGAGGAGGCCCTACTCAGCGCAACTAGAGAAAGCCCACAAAGCAGCAACAAAGACCCAGTGCAGTCAAAAGTAACAAATAGTTTTTGTAAGTCAGAAGAAGATAAGGGATGAACGTGCATCTCAGTACGAGTACTACTTCTAAAGCAGTACATTTCCCAGCAGAGAGTGCAGTGAATGGATCTTACAGCAGGCAACCAAGGTTTATCTTTAATTCACTTTGGTTAAAGCGAAAAAACATGAGAGTCTCATAAAAAAGACAAAACTTATATTACAGGTGAAAAGGAATGGCACTCTGCTACGGAACATTTATTTCCCTAAACTGAAATTCTTACTGAACGTAAGTTTTAAGTCATAAGTCATTTGAGGGTCTCCATATTTAAAGAAGTACATATGTTTCCCAAGGCCCTACTAATCAACAAGTGGGTAAAATGTGCTGATGGCTTAAGAAAAGGAAAGCCCTTAAGTGATGGAAGTGTTGCTAATAAGAAGAAAGATTACATTTTATTGACTATATACATTTGGGTCACAGTTTTAAGTTTCATTCAAGCAGCATTGCCAAGATCCAAGCTTATAATTAAATTCTCATTTTACAAAGATGTGAGCTTATTCAGTGGTTTTATGATTCAATTAATGACTAAGACAACTTATTTTCAGCCTGAGTAGTTTTAATAGTAAAGTATAGTTTAGATTACTAACTTAATGTTCCAGAGGGACTGCTCCCTTGTGAAAGAGCAATTCACTTATGTTTAAACCTCTTCTCTCTTCATGTAGTACATTTATGACTCAGTCATGTGGTTTCCATGCAACTTAAAAGCAGCTACTTCCCAATTTACCCTCCACTACACACACACACACATTCTATCTTACAGACTTATTTCTGTATTTGTGGTGAGACTGTTAGAAAAGAGAAAAAACTTCTACACACAAATATATAAAGATGCACCCGGTCTAATGAATACAGTGAGTACCACTTGTCACAATTTGCACACATGCACATACCAAAGAGCCCCTAAACTAATGAGACATATGTAATGGGCTAGGAAACAAAGAAGGTAGATCCTAAAAAACATGCAAGAAGTTTTGTTACAATGAACTTTGGCCTTCGTGGCCCCTAACAGAGATTTATTTTGATGGAGAAGAAGACAGAACTTGTCCCATACATGTGACTGCCTTTCTTCCTACCACCAAGGAAAGAGAAATCAAGAAAGGTGATGGATATAGCTAATAAGAATTCAGGTGGCAGAGGAGAGTCAGAGAATCATCCAATATGTTACTGGGATCAAATATTTGGTCAAAACTAAATACTTACTGGCTTCCCCAATGGCTCAGTGGATGAAGAATCTATCTACAATGCATGTGATACAGGAGACATGGGTTCAATCCCTGAGTCAGAAAGATCCCCTGGAGAAGGAAAATGGCAACCCATTCCAGTATATTCTTGCCTGAAAAATTCCATGGACAGAAGATCCAAAGGGTTGCAAAGAGTCGTATACAACTGAGTGACTAAGCACATAAACAAACACTTATAAAGACCTGTAAAATTCCTTAGCAGAAGTCATATTGATTTTTCATGATTAAAAAAAAAAACTCTTAAAAAGAGACATCTCATCAAGTGAACCCTAAGGACTTCCCTAGTGGTCTAGTGGCTAAGGCTTTGAGCTCCCAATGAAGGGGGCCCAGGTTCAATCCCTGGTCAGGGAACTCGATTCTACATGTAGCAGCTAAGACCTGGTACAGCCAAATAAATAAACATTAATAAAAAAAAGTGAACCCTAATACCCTAATGTAAACTATGGGCTTTGGTTGATTATAATGTGTCAATATAAGTTCACCAATTGTAACAAATGTACTGCTGTGATGAGGTATAATGGGTGAAGCTATACATGTGTAGGGACAGGAGGTAAATAGGAAATCTTTACCCTTTTTTAATTAAGTATAGTTGATTTACAATGTTGTGCTTGTTTCTGGTGTAGAGCAAATGATTTAGTTTATATGTATATGTATATATGTATGTATGTATATATACTATATATATATATATACACACATATATTCTTTTCATTTCCTCTTCATTATGATTTATTAAAGGATATTAAATATAGTTCCCTTGCAGTAAGTAGGACCTTGTAGCTTATTTTATATACAGTAGTTTGTGTCCACTAAACCCAAGCTCCTATTTATCCTTCCCCCACCCTTTCCTTCTTTGTAACCATTAAGTCTGTTTTCTATGTCTGAAGGTATGTTTCTGTTTCATATGTATGTCCATTTGTGTCATGGTTTTGATTCCACATCAAAGTAATATCACATTTTTTTTCTCTTTCTGACTTATTTCACTTAGTATCTATCTCCATCTCAGTTTTGCTGATGAAACAATGCATGATACAGGAGAAAAAAGGTGATGGATATAGCTAATAAGAATTCAGGTGGCAGAGGAGAGTCAGAGAATCATCCAATATGTTACTGGGATCAAATATTTGGTCAAAACTAAATACTTACTGGCTTCCCCAATGGCTCAGTGGATGAAGAATCTATCTACAATGCATGTGATACAGGAGACATGGGTTCAATCCCTGAGTCAGAAAGATCCCCTGGAGAAGGAAAATGGCAACCCATTCCAGTATATTCTTGCCTGAAAAATTCCATGGACAGAAGATCCAAAGGGTTGCAAAGAGTCGTATACAACTGAGTGACTAAGCACATAAACAAACACTTATAAAGACCTGTAAAATTCCTTAGCAGAAGTCATATTGATTTTTCATGATTAAAAAAAAAAACTCTTAAAAAGAGACATCTCATCAAGTGAACCCTAAGGACTTCCCTAGTGGTCTAGTGGCTAAGGCTTTGAGCTCCCAATGAAGGGGGCCCAGGTTCAATCCCTGGTCAGGGAACTCGATTCTACATGTAGCAGCTAAGACCTGGTACAGCCAAATAAATAAACATTAAAAAAAAAAAGAGTGAACCCTAATACCCTAATGTAAACTATGGGCTTTGGTTGATTATAATGTGTCAATATAAGTTCACCAATTGTAACAAATGTACTGCTGTGATGAGGTATAATGGGTGAAGCTATACATGTGTAGGGACAGGAGGTAAATAGGAAATCTTTACCCTTTTTTAATTAAGTATAGTTGATTTACAATGTTGTGCTTGTTTCTGGTGTAGAGCAAATGATTTAGTTTATATGTATATGTATATATGTATGTATGTATATATATACATATATATATATATATACACACATATATTCTTTTTCATTTTCTCTTCATTATGATTTATTAAAGGATATTAAATATAGTTCCCTTGCAGTAAGTAGGACCTTGTAGCTTATTTTATATACAGTAGTTTGTGTCCACTAAACCCAAGCTCCTATTTATCCTTCCCCCACCCTTTCCTTCTTTGTAACCATTAAGTCTGTTTTCTATGTCTGAAGGTATGTTTCTGTTTCATATGTATGTCCATTTGTGTCATGGTTTTGATTCCACATCAAAGTAATATCACATGGTGTTTGTCTTTCTCTTTCTGACTTATTTCACTTAGTATCTATCTCCATCTCAGTTTTGCTGTGAACATAAAACTGCTCTTAAAAATCAAGTCTTTAATAACCAATAAATAAATCATTTGCTAAGTCTATAACTGAAACTAAGGTACCATACACACAGAGATCAAGAGAGAAAAACACAAGAGAGTGTGGGGAAGACAAGATGATGAAGAGAGAAAACACACACATAACAGCTCGGATGGGGCTATCCATTTGAGAGATACCCAAGTATGACCCTGATTTTCAAGAAGCTTCTCCCAAACTAGAAAGCAAGACTCATGCAATGAGATAATAAAATTCTACCAAAAAGCAGTATGTGGTTAAATATCAAAACAAAACAGCATGCTACCAAAGAAAGAACACTGTCCTGTGTTATAAAATCTGGAGGTGCAAATTCTAATCACAACTCTGCAGGAGTCACTTAAACTCTTCCGACTTCACCACAAAGGCAAACGATGTGATCTCTTAAAGTCTTTTCACCTCTAAATTCTAAGACTTTAAAAATAATTAGTCAAGGATAACAAATGTGTTTTCAGGGGATACTTGGGGAAAACAGAACTTGAAAGCAAAAGCAGTTTCCAAAAAGTGTCCAAGAAGGACAAGGAAGGTATCCTAACACGGAAAAAAATAAATAACACAAAATAAAAGTGAGTGATGTGGCATGTCCATGTAACCAAAGGAATTCATCTAAGTGGACAGAGATCCATGGCAGAGGCAGACGCCAGATCATGAGGAGTTCTGAAAATCAGGGTAGGAATCCTGACAAGCAATTTTGAAAGATAATTTTATCTCTCCTTTGTCTTTCAAGGAGAGATACAATTAGAGGGCAACAGAAAGAACCAAGTGTTAAGGAAGTGGTTGTGGAAAGGAAATGAACAGAATTATACAGGGTATCAAAAGGGTAACTTAATGAACTGGGTTAGCGTGGCCAAAGGGTATATTTTGAAAAAATACAGACACATGGTTGCATAAAATAAAGTTGAAATATACTGATTCTAAGCTGCTCTCAAGGAGAGAAAATGAAATTTAGGACTGTTCTGTGTTTGTTTGTTTCATAAATAAAGGGTAGACTCTTACAGTCAGATATATTTCTGATTATTGTCCCCATATACTGTGTTTAGGGAAAAAGCAGGCAATGGTATTGCCAATATTACAAGAAAAGAATAGAATAATTACCTGCATTGTCTTAATGTTTACAATTAATAACCATTTTGTAATAAAAATAAAAGTAACCTTAAAAATTGAATGTTTAGCATAAGCACGAATTAAAACGTTGACATTTAGGAAGCCACTGTTAGCTATACCAATTTTGTTAAAATGAAAGTGTAAATACAAACAAAACAGGGGCTATGAGAGATACCCAAGTATGACCCTGATTTTCAAGAAGCTTCTCCCAAACTAGAAAGCAAGACTCATGCAATGAGATAATAAAATTCTACCAAAAAGCAGTATGTGGTTAAATATCAAAACAAAACAGCATGCTACCAAAGAAAGAACACTGTCCTGTGTTATAAAATCTGGAGGTGCAAATTCTAATCACAACTCTGCAGGAGTCACTTAAACTCTTCCGACTTCACCACAAAGGCAAACGATGTGATCTCTTAAAGTCTTTTCACCTCTAAATTCTAAGACTTTAAAAATAATTAGTCAAGGATAACAAATGTGTTTTCAGGGGATACTTGGGGAAAACAGAACTTGAAAGCAAAAGCAGTTTCCAAAAAGTGTCCAAGAAGGACAAGGAAGGTATCCTAACACGGAAAAAAATAAATAACACAAAATAAAAGTGAGTGATGTGGCATGTCCATGTAACCAAAGGAATTCATCTAAGTGGACAGAGATCCATGGCAGAGGCAGACGCCAGATCATGAGGAGTTCTGAAAATCAGGGTAGGAATCCTGACAAGCAATTTTGAAAGATAATTTTATCTCTCCTTTGTCTTTCAAGGAGAGATACAATTAGAGGGCAACAGAAAGAACCAAGTGTTAAGGAAGTGGTTGTGGAAAGGAAATGAACAGAATTATACAGGGTATCAAAAGGGTAACTTAATGAACTGGGTTAGCGTGGCCAAAGGGTATATTTTGAAAAAATACAGACACATGGTTGCATAAAATAAAGTTGAAATATACTGATTCTAAGCTGCTCTCAAGGAGAGAAAATGAAATTTAGGACTGTTCTGTGTTTGTTTGTTTCATAAATAAAGGGTAGACTCTTACAGTCAGATATATTTCTGATTATTGTCCCCATATACTGTGTTTAGGGAAAAAGCAGGCAATGGTATTGCCAATATTACAAGAAAAGAATAGAATAATTACCTGCATTGTCTTAATGTTTACAATTAATAACCATTTTGTAATAAAAATAAAAGTAACCTTAAAAATTGAATGTTTAGCATAAGCACGAATTAAAACGTTGACATTTAGGAAGCCACTGTTAGCTATACCATTATGGGTAAAATATTTTGTCCTACAGACTATGAAAGTGAAAGTCCTAGTCGCTCAGTTGTGTCTGACTCTTCCCAATCCCACGGACTCTAGCCCACCAGGCTCCTCTGTCCATGGAATTTTCCAAGCAAGGATACTGGAGTAGCCATTCCCTTCCCCAGGGGATCTTCCTGACACAGAGATTGAACCTGGGTCTCCCACATTGCAGGCAGACCCTTTACCATCTGAACCAGCAGGGAAGTCCCCCATAGATTACAGTCTCATTTTTAATATCTTCAAATTGCCAAGAGATTCAAGTATAAAAGGATCACTCTGCATATTTGAAAATGGAAAAGGGAGAAGAAATTAAGTTTGGTCCACTCAGACACAGTTCAGTAAAAATCATGTTCATGTAAGGCTTATGGAAACAAAAAGAAAGCAAGCCTAGAGAAACAAAATTAATCTTACAGAGGAGCTAAGAGAAAATTTAGGAATTTAGCACTTTCTCTATGAAAAATTGCTAGGACCAAATTGGCTAGGAGCAGTTGTGTTACGTAGATAGGAAGCAACAATGCACCTACACTGCAGC
Organism: Tragulus kanchil; assembly: GCA_022376925.1. Classification (NCBI taxonomy): domain Eukaryota; kingdom Metazoa; phylum Chordata; class Mammalia; order Artiodactyla; family Tragulidae; genus Tragulus; species Tragulus kanchil. The sequence goes on along the minus strand of JAIOJX010000004.1, from coordinate 233,002,341 downwards.
ATGCTATTAAGTTAAATGCAAACAAGGGTTCATTTACTCTAGGAGTTGTTTCCGAATATAGGAAAGAATTACAAAACACAGGGAGGTTAAGTGATGATTCTTCATGGATATATTTAGAGATGGCAAAGTCAGTTTTTAAAACTCTTGAGATGGGGAAAATGACAGACACATGGTTGCATAAAATAAAGTTGAAATATACTGATTCTAAGCTGCTCTCAAGGAGAAAATGAAATTTAGGACTGTTCTGTGTTTGTTTGTTTCATAAATAAAGGGTAGACTCTTACAGTCAGATATATTTCTGATTATTGTCCCCATATACTGTGTTTAGGGAAAAAGCAGGCAATGGTATTGCCAATATTACAAGAAAAGAATAGAATAATTACCTGCATTGTCTTAATGTTTACAATTAATAACCATTTTGTAATAAAAATAAAAGTAACCTTAAAAATTGAATGTTTAGCATAAGCACGAATTAAAACGTTGACATTTAGGAAGCCACTGTTAGCTATACCATTATGGGTAAAATATTTTGTCCTACAGACTATGAAAGTGAAAGTCCTAGTCGCTCAGTTGTGTCTGACTCTTCCCAATCCCACGGACTCTAGCCCACCAGGCTCCTCTGTCCATGGAATTTTCCAAGCAAGGATACTGGAGTAGCCATTCCCTTCCCCAGGGGATCTTCCTGACACAGAGATTGAACCTGGGTCTCCCACATTGCAGGCAGACCCTTTACCATCTGAACCAGCAGGGAAGTCCCCCATAGATTACAGTCTCATTTTTAATATCTTCAAATTGCCAAGAGATTCAAGTATAAAAGGATCACTCTGCATATTTGAAAATGGAAAAGGGAGAAGAAATTAAGTTTGGTCCACTCAGACACAGTTCAGTAAAAATCATGTTCATGTAAGGCTTATGGAAACAAAAAGAAAGCAAGCCTAGAGAAACAAAATTAATCTTACAGAGGAGCTAAGAGAAAATTTAGGAATTTAGCACTTTCTCTATGAAAAATTGCTAGGACCAAATTGGCTAGGAGCAGTTGTGTTACGTAGATAGGAAGCAACAATGCACCTACACTGCAGCATGCTATTAAGTTAAATGCAAACAAGGGTTCATTTACTCTAGGAGTTGTTTCCGAATATAGGAAAGAATTACAAAACACAGGGAGGTTAAGTGATGATTCTTCATGGATATATTTAGAGATGGCAAAGTCAGTCATCTCTGAGATGTGAAATGACAGATAACAGTGTTCGGAGACTTGGGTGAAAAATAGTTATCAGTAGACTAAATAGAGAAGGACACTGCAACCCACTCCAGTATTCCTGCCTGGAAAATTCCATGGACAGAGAAGCCTGGCGAGCTACAGTGCATGGGGTCTCAAATACATGTATATGTGGCTTCCCTGATGGCTCAGCAGTAAGGAGTCTGCCAATGCAGGTGGCCCAGATTCAGTCTCTGGGTTGGGAAGGTCCCCCTGGAGGAGGGCATGGCAACCTACTCTAGTGTTCTTGCCTGGAGAATTCCATGCACAGAGGAGCCTGGCGGGCTACAGGCCATGGGGTTACACAGAGTCAGACACAACTGAAGTGTCTAAGCAGTAGCAGACTAAGAAAGAGTGACATATTGTGAAGAATTAAATGAATATTGAACACAGTTATAATTAAAATGATAACCTCTAATAAATTATGATAATTTGTACTGAGTCTCATATCCTCATTACAAAAAATCTAAACAATGCAGAAAATAAGAGTTTAAATTTAACAGTGCTTTAAACTGTAAACAAACCACTATCTAGAAATACCACTAACCACTTTTATCATTAGGTGAACATCATTATAAGCATGCTGTTACTTATTAGTATATATAAATTTTTCAGCTTTATTGAAGTGTAATTATGACATAATAACTGAAATTATTTAAAATACACCATACAATGAGTTTGCTATGTGAAGACACCCCTTAAAACTGTCACCACAATCAAGATAAGGATATATAAAGAAAATTTTGTAGATAGTGTATATGTCATTACTTTGATTGTGCATTTAACAAAAACAATTTTTTTTAAAATAAACATTAACTCTTGTAGTCAGCTCTAAAGGAAATCAATCCTGAAGGATTTATGCTGAAGCTCCAATATTTTGGCCACCTGATGTGAAGAGACAACTCATTGGAAAAGGTCCTGATTCTGGGAAGAATAGAAGGCAGAAGGAGAAAGGGACAATAGAGGATGAGATAGTTGGATGGCATCACCTACTCAGTGGACATGAGTTTGAGCAAGCTTCAGGAGATGGTGAAGGACAGGCAGACCTGCTCTACTGCAGTCCATGGGGTTGTGAAGAATCGGGCACAACTGAATGAATGAACTGAACTTGTAGTCATGTTTAAAATCCTACGAAGTTAATATTATTTTTATCCCCACTTAAATGAATTAAGTAAAATTCCCAAGGTGATACAACTAGTAAGTGTCGATCTGAATTTCACTCTTGGCATTCTGGAATATACACTATATGTTTAAATATAGTACCTATAAGTGCATACTGGTAGATGGATAAAATTTCTTTCACACACAAAAAAATGAAACCATATTAAAGTCACATTTTAAAAGTAGCCAATTTTATTTTACTTTGATTTAAAATATATAAACAGAAGTAGACATGAAGGAATCATTGAAGTCCTGGCGGGCTACAGGCCATGGGGTTACACAGAGTCAGACACAACTGAAGTGTCTAAGCAGTAGCAGACTAAGAAAGAGTGACATATTGTGAAGAATTAAATGAATATTGAACACAGTTATAATTAAAATGATAACCTCTAATAAATTATGATAATTTGTACTGAGTCTCATATCCTCATTACAAAAAATCTAAACAATGCAGAAAATAAGAGTTTAAATTTAACAGTGCTTTAAACTGTAAACAAACCACTATCTAGAAATACCACTAACCACTTTTATCATTAGGTGAACATCATTATAAGCATGCTGTTACTTATTAGTATATATAAATTTTTCAGCTTTATTGAAGTGTAATTATGACATAATAACTGAAATTATTTAAAATACACCATACAATGAGTTTGCTATGTGAAGACACCCCTTAAAACTGTCACCACAATCAAGATAAGGATATATAAAGAAAATTTTGTAGATAGTGTATATGTCATTACTTTGATTGTGCATTTAACAAAAACAATTTTTTAAAATAAACATTAACTCTTGTAGTCAGCTCTAAAGGAAATCAATCCTGAAGGATTTATGCTGAAGCTCCAATATTTTGGCCACCTGATGTGAAGAGACAACTCATTGGAAAAGGTCCTGATTCTGGGAAGAATAGAAGGCAGAAGGAGAAAGGGACAATAGAGGATGAGATAGTTGGATGGCATCACCTACTCAGTGGACATGAGTTTGAGCAAGCTTCAGGAGATGGTGAAGGACAGGCAGACCTGCTCTACTGCAGTCCATGGGGTTGTGAAGAATCGGGCACAACTGAATGAATGAACTGAACTTGTAGTCATGTTTAAAATCCTACGAAGTTAATATTATTTTTATCCCCACTTAAATGAATTAAGTAAAATTCCCAAGGTGATACAACTAGTAAGTGTCGATCTGAATTTCACTCTTGGCATTCTGGAATATACACTATATGTTTAAATATAGTACCTATAAGTGCATACTGGTAGATGGATAAAATTTCTTTCACACACAAAAAAATGAAACCATATTAAAGTCACATTTTAAAAGTAGCCAATTTTATTTTACTTGGATTTAAAAATATATAAACAGAAGTAGACATGAAGGAATCATTGAAGTTTAAATAAATTTTCCTTCACTAAAGATGTTATTTCTGCAAGATCCCTTAAGTTTATAAAAATAAATTACTATAAACATTAGCAGAATAAAGGGAAATGGTGACTCTAATTCCATTTATTTAGCATCCCTTAAGAGCTGTGGATGAAACTATCACTTGACTTTAATGGAAAGACCATGTAACATACTAGTTGGGTATATGTCATCTTCTGCTCTCTTTAGAAGTGAGTTTAATTGTGAGACAGTAATGACAGACAAAAGGAGAAAAAGGGACAGCCAGAAAATGTGACAGAGAACACATGGGAAGAAATTCTTAAGTGTAAGTCAGTGGTTGAAACACAGGACAATTTTGAGTCCTAGGGAACATTTCACAATGTCTGGAGACATTTCTGGTTGTCACAACTTGAGTATTTCTGGCATGTAGTGGGCAGAGGGAAGGGATGCTGTTCAATTACCTACAAAGCACGAGACCAGACTCTTTCTAAAAATGGCCCTCAAAGCCAGTCCTACCCTAGCTGAGCATCTCCTGAGGGAGAAGATGTCATAAGTGAGTCAAAGCCATGGACAGAACAAAAGACAGCACGGGCCCTTAGGCAAGAGAAGCAGGAACAGTAAAAACCAAGGCTGGAGGGGAGCTAAGCAACTGTCCACAGTGGCAGACACCTTGTAGGGAATATCAGAAATCTACTTCTAAGAACACAGCAAAGGTTGTCAAGGAAGAACCCAGTCTCTAGAATGATCATGAACCTTGACTCACATTTGATCTTCTCCTAAGACCTGTTAAGATATATGTCCTGCTTTACTTATAGATGAACCTGAGAAATAAATTCTCTCTCCTGCTATGCATTAAGTATTCCCTTTTTATTTTTTGAAAGCTGAAGAGCTCTAAAAGAATCTCCAAGTTTGATGAATTACATAGCACAGTGCTATAATCTATAGTACTGAAATACATATAGATTCTAATTTGGAATTTCCCCCAAAGTATTCATTCATTTCACCAAAATGTGTTCACATTGTTTTCCACATATATTGCTGTTCTCTTGCATATGGCAAAGTCAAACTTATGATACTGGTATGATCTGATCCTTTAACAAGATCTTTTAATACCTACTGAGTTAAAATATTTAACATTATTTGATATTAAAGAAAGATTACCATCTCCTACTACTATTTGAATGTTATTAAAGAATGAAACAAAGTGATATAATAAAACTTTGATAAAGCTACTGTGTCTTGATGCAGAATAAAGGGAAATGGTGACTCTAATTCCATTTATTTAGCATCCCTTAAGAGCTGTGGATGAAACTATCACTTGACTTTAATGGAAAGACCATGTAACATACTAGTTGGGTATATGTCATCTTCTGCTCTCTTTAGAAGTGAGTTTAATTGTGAGACAGTAATGACAGACAAAAGGAGAAAAAGGGACAGCCAGAAAATGTGACAGAGAACACATGGGAAGAAATTCTTAAGTGTAAGTCAGTGGTTGAAACACAGGACAATTTTGAGTCCTAGGGAACATTTCACAATGTCTGGAGACATTTCTGGTTGTCACAACTTGAGTATTTCTGGCATGTAGTGGGCAGAGGGAAGGGATGCTGTTCAATTACCTACAAAGCACGAGACCAGACTCTTTCTAAAAATGGCCCTCAAAGCCAGTCCTACCCTAGCTGAGCATCTCCTGAGGGAGAAGATGTCATAAGTGAGTCAAAGCCATGGACAGAACAAAAGACAGCACGGGCCCTTAGGCAAGAGAAGCAGGAACAGTAAAAACCAAGGCTGGAGGGGAGCTAAGCAACTGTCCACAGTGGCAGACACCTTGTAGGGAATATCAGAAATCTACTTCTAAGAACACAGCAAAGGTTGTCAAGGAAGAACCCAGTCTCTAGAATGATCATGAACCTTGACTCACATTTGATCTTCTCCTAAGACCTGTTAAGATATATGTCCTGCTTTACTTATAGATGAACCTGAGAAATAAATTTCTCTCTCCTGCTATGCATTAAGTATTCCCTTTTTATTTTTTGAAAGCTGAAGAGCTCTAAAAGAATCTCCAAGTTTGATGAATTACATAGCACAGTGCTATAATCTATAGTACTGAAATACATATAGATTCTAATTTGGAATTTCCCCCAAAGTATTCATTCATTTCACCAAAATGTGTTCACATTGTTTTCCACATATATTGCTGTTCTCTTGCATATGGCAAAGTCAAACTTATGATACTGGTATGATCTGATCCTTTAACAAGATCTTTTAATACCTACTGAGTTAAAATATTTAACATTATTTGATATTAAAGAAAGATTACCATCTCCTACTACTATTTGAATGTTATTAAAGAATGAAACAAAGTGATATAATAAAACTTTGATAAAGCTACTGTGTCTTGATATAAAATAGTGTTATAATTTCTAATATACATCTATAATAAAAATACATACTTTTAATATGGTACCACTTTTCTGGGATTTTTTTTAAGGCTTCCATGAAATTTCACAGCTTTGGTAAATTAAAAGTTTGAACAATCTCAGTTCTCTTTCTGAGACAGGTTGACCTAATTCTTCCATATTTGTCTATGATCACCTACTATGACACAGTAATTTTGAATGCATTTGGAATTACAATTAATGGGAATGTTATTAATAAATATAACAATCTCATGGAATGGAAGCTCAGTTATAATGTACTACTTACTAAATGTATGAAAAGAGTAAATTATGAGATTTCTATAAGTGCCAAGATTTTCTATACAATGGGAATCATAGAGCCTATGCCACAGTTGTTAAAATAGAAATAAAGGACATAAAATATGTAACGTGTATGCAAGCTCAGTTTCTTCAGTTATGTCTGACTTTGCAAGGCTCTCCTGTCCATGGGATTCTCCAGGCAAGGATACTGGAGTGGGCTACTCTCTCCTCCAGGGAATCTTCCCAACCCAGGTACACCCAACCTGCATCTCTACATCCTCTGCATTGTCAGGGGTTGGTTCTTTACCAAAATAAATTTTTTTTCCACCTGGAAAGAAAAAAACCCAAAGTTCATTTAATACAGTGAACCTGAGAAATAAATTTCTCTCCTGCTATGCATTAAGTATTCCCTTTTTATTTTTTGAAAGCTGAAGAGCTCTAAAAGAATCTCCAAGTTTGATGAATTACATAGCACAGTGCTATAATCTATAGTACTGAAATACATATAGATTCTAATTTGGAATTTCCCCCAAAGTATTCATTCATTTCACCAAAATGTGTTCACATTGTTTTCCACATATATTGCTGTTCTCTTGCATATGGCAAAGTCAAACTTATGATACTGGTATGATCTGATCCTTTAACAAGATCTTTTAATACCTACTGAGTTAAAATATTTAACATTATTTGATATTAAAGAAAGATTACCATCTCCTACTACTATTTGAATGTTATTAAAGAATGAAACAAAGTGATATAATAAAACTTTGATAAAGCTACTGTGTCTTGATATAAAATAGTGTTATAATTTCTAATATACATCTATAATAAAAATACATACTTTTAATATGGTACCACTTTTCTGGGATTTTTTTTTTAAGGCTTCCATGAAATTTCACAGCTTTGGTAAATTAAAAGTTTGAACAATCTCAGTTCTCTTTCTGAGACAGGTTGACCTAATTCTTCCATATTTGTCTATGATCACCTACTATGACACAGTAATTTTGAATGCATTTGGAATTACAATTAATGGGAATGTTATTAATAAATATAACAATCTCATGGAATGGAAGCTCAGTTATAATGTACTACTTACTAAATGTATGAAAAGAGTAAATTATGAGATTTCTATAAGTGCCAAGATTTTCTATACAATGGGAATCATAGAGCCTATGCCACAGTTGTTAAAATAGAAATAAAGGACATAAAATATGTAACGTGTATGCAAGCTCAGTTTCTTCAGTTATGTCTGACTTTGCAAGGCTCTCCTGTCCATGGGATTCTCCAGGCAAGGATACTGGAGTGGGCTACTCTCTCCTCCAGGGAATCTTCCCAACCCAGGTACACCCAACCTGCATCTCTACATCCTCTGCATTGTCAGGGGTGTTCTTTACCACTAGTTCCACCTGGAAAGACCCAAAATATGTAGCATAGTTACTGACCAATACTAAGTACTCATAAAATGTCAATTATTATTGCTGTTGGTACCTGTATTATCATGATATCAGAAAAACAATTTTTATAAAGTCTAAAGTTCATTTAATACAGTGAAAACAGCCACAAAACTGTTTATTTGGGACTACAACTAATTTCATGCTCTTTTCTAAATCTACAGCTTATTTAAAATTTGACTCATGAACTGGGTAGAAAAAATAAACTTTCAAAGTTGAAAATGAATGACCTACTTTTAAATATCACTCCATTTACCTACCGGCAGGGTGGAAAATGAAGGACCAAACAAGAATCAATTCTGGCAACCCTTCTTTTTAGTTTGACAGCAGAGAGGAACTTGAGCCACAAAAGTGCAATTCTTAATGATGGTGGGCGTCAAACTCCATTTCTATATAACAGATAAAGGTGAAAAAGCAGTTTTCTCTGAAATTAAAGTGTTTACAATGAAGTGTTTGTAAAGATAACTGCTCCAATCACTATGACAAACTAAGGCACAGCAACTGATTACTACACTTGAGATACAGAATAAGCACCAGTTACTACCAAGAAAAGACTTGAAAGACATTCAAGTTAATTGTCATAGCAATGCCAAACCACAGGCTGAGCTGGACTTCCAGTTTTAGAAAATAAGTAAAAATTTGAGTCACATTAGGATGTCAGGGGGACCACAGACATAGCTCTAAAAATTTCCAATAAACACACTGGAGAACAGGGGCTGTCAGTTGAAGCCTCATTTAGGAGCTAAAGAATAAAGTTATTAGGGAAGACTTGTCATTTCTTTCTGACTCCATTCCTTTCTGGTCCATTTTTGTGATCTATAATACCATAAAGAGAATTATGACTTTTCTATGATTTTAGCCAGATGAAAACTGTGACTTATTCAGATTATTTGGCAGGTCAGAGAAAAAGAAATTAATTCTGGCAATTATGTTTTTGGACCGTTTTTCCAGTATGTTACAGTTCCATGATTTTTTTTTCCCCTAGTACTGGATCTCTTCTCAGTGGAGGAAAACCATTCAGCGTCTTCAAAGTAATTGTCAAGTAATTATGTTATTTAAAATGTTTCAGAAGGTGTTTTTCTGAACAACTTAATAATTCAGGAGAAAAGCTTAACTTCAAACTCCAAGTTAAATTGTTACAGTTCTAAAAAGACAGTGTAATTCTTCTTTACTTTCAAGTAAGGTGGATCTCCCAGTGTTCTGAAAAATGAGTTAACTTGACAGGTCAAGTCAGGGACAAGCCCAACTGCCCAGGGTCCCTTGTATCTCTGTGTTTAATGATATAATGTTGTAAGTATATGTCCTATAAAAGTGACTGTAACTATCCAGAGAGAAAGAAAGAAAGGAAGTTTTAATATTTCAAAGAAAGAAATTTATTTTAATTTTTCTTTATATGTAGTATGTGTATGCTAAGTTGTTTCAGTCGTGTCTGACTCTTTGCAGTCCCTATGGACGGCAGCCTGCCAGGCTTCTCTGTCCCTGGGATTCCCCACGCACGAACACTGGAGGGGGTTGCCATGTCCTCCGCAAAGGGATTTTCCTGACCCAGGGATTGAACCTGTGATTCTTGGGTTTCCTACATCGGCAGACAGGTTCTTTATTACTGGCACCACCTGGGAAGCCCTTAGATGCAGTATTTGTTTTTAATTTTCAGTCCATTCAATAATCACTAGACTCATTCAAGCACTTTTTGAGCTCCCAGTACATGACCTCTAATATTTTACATTCTAGTCAGCAATGGGAAAAATACATATTCAACATAACAAACCCCTATAAACAACACACTGAAATAGTTATTTACAAACTGCAACAGTAACTTTAAAGATGGAGCCTTTAGGTATTTCTAACAAAAGAAATGATGTTTTAGAGAAAATAAATTTGAATTATACCTGATTAGAAAAATGAGTTTCAGATATATAACAGGGTAGAACATATTCAACCTGTTGAAAAGACTGTAATCCGGGCCTTCATTCCAATGTGTTTTGAGCACTTACCAGAAAGACAGGCTCCTTTCATGGTGCAGGGATAAAACACAAAATAAGGTTCCTGTACTCAAGGAGCTTAAATTCTACTAGAGAAAAAGAAACAAACTAATAAACAAAACAGAACATGTGAGTTGGTGAGAAGGGCCCTGAAGTGCCAGAAAATAAAACACTAAAGGAATGAAGAATGTTCCAGGCAGGATTGCTATTTTAGACAGCATGACCAAGGAATGCCTCTTAATAAGCCAACATTTGAGAAGATGCCTGAAATGAGAGCAATCTGTGAGTAGACAGCCTATGTGGGAGAAATGCATTCAAGAAAGAGAGATGCATAATTGCAAAAACACAAAGGTGGGAGCATATTCAGGCATATTTGAGAAGCAGTTTACATAGAATAATGACAAAGATGGCATAAGTTTTTCTCTGGTTGAAGAGTAGTCAGGATAGGCTGGAGGGAATGCTGATAATGTGCCTTTCCGGTAGACTGAGTAGCATCTCTTTAAGTTCAGTTAGGAGAGAAATATGATCTTAATCTTGGGGGAAAAAATGGTGGTAATGTAGACAGCCAATCCACCTGAAGTGGAGGGACCAAATATGAGTCAAGTGAAATGTTCCACATAAGAGAAGATGAGGGTCTAAAGTCAAAAAGTGGTCATCGGATTAGGAGGCAGAATTAGAAGGACAGCCATGTGTTACATCTGCAGAATGAGGAAGAAGGAAGAGCCAATGAGATTCAAAAACATTTATCTTAAACAACTGGAGGCATGTCAGTATTTGCACAAGTGTGAATTAATAAAGGAGGGCCATATGTGAACTCATAGTTCAGTTGGTAAAGAACCCGTCTGCAATGCAGGAGACCTAGGTTCAGTTCCTGGGGTGAGAAGACCTCCTGGAGAAGGGAATGGCAACCCACTCTAGTATTCTTGCCTGGAGAATCCCATGGACAAGCCTGGAAGGCTACAGTCCATGGGGTCGCAAAGAATCAGACACAACTTAGCGAACAAACCACCACCATGTGAACAGGAAACAATGAATTGCGTTGAACATAGTGAATTTCAGGGTCCTAAAGGAAATCCAGAGAGAGGTATTCAGTGGGCAACAGAATGACTATGGCTAAAAAGAATAAAATACTAAACACTTATTAAGAATCAAGACTAAAATATAAACACATATGAAGGAATACATGTACTCAAGGAGCTTAAATTCTACTAGAGAAAAAGAAACAAACTAATAAACAAAACAGAACATGTGAGTTGGTGAGAAGGGCCCTGAAGTGCCAGAAAATAAAACACTAAAGGAATGAAGAATGTTCCAGGCAGGATTGCTATTTTAGACAGCATGACCAAGGAATGCCTCTTAATAAGCCAACATTTGAGAAGATGCCTGAAATGAGAGCAATCTGTGAGTAGACAGCCTATGTGGGAGAAATGCATTCAAGAAAGAGAGATGCATAATTGCAAAAACACAAAGGTGGGAGCATATTCAGGCATATTTGAGAAGCAGTTTACATAGAATAATGACAAAGATGGCATAAGTTTTTCTCTGGTTGAAGAGTAGTCAGGATAGGCTGGAGGGAATGCTGATAATGTGCCTTTCCGGTAGACTGAGTAGCATCTCTTTAAGTTCAGTTAGGAGAGAAATATGATCTTAATCTTGGGGGAAAAAATGGTGGTAATGTAGACAGCCAATCCACCTGAAGTGGAGGGACCAAATATGAGTCAAGTGAAATGTTCCACATAAGAGAAGATGAGGGTCTAAAGTCAAAAAGTGGTCATCGGATTAGGAGGCAGAATTAGAAGGACAGCCATGTGTTACATCTGCAGAATGAGGAAGAAGGAAGAGCCAATGAGATTCAAAAACATTTATCTTAAACAACTGGAGGCATGTCAGTATTTGCACAAGTGTGAATTAATAAAGGAGGGCCATATGTGAACTCATAGTTCAGTTGGTAAAGAACCCGTCTGCAATGCAGGAGACCTAGGTTCAGTTCCTGGGGTGAGAAGACCTCCTGGAGAAGGGAATGGCAACCCACTCTAGTATTCTTGCCTGGAGAATCCCATGGACAAGCCTGGAAGGCTACAGTCCATGGGGTCGCAAAGAATCAGACACAACTTAGCGAACAAACCACCACCATGTGAACAGGAAACAATGAATTGCGTTGAACATAGTGAATTTCAGGGTCCTAAAGGAAATCCAGAGAGAGGTATTCAGTGGGCAACAGAATGACTATGGCTAAAAAGAATAAAATACTAAACACTTATTAAGAATCAAGACTAAAATATAAACACATATGAAGGAATACATGTAAATGATAAACAAATAAAACTTCCTTGCTATTCATGCACTTTCAGTCCAACTCTGGGTGGAGGTGTGAGGTTCATGAGCTAGGATAGGGCTGCCGAGTTCTCTCACTACACCTTCTCAATTCATGCTAAATCTAGGCCTTTTCTCTCTCCCCCACCGGAATTTCCATCTCTCCAGGAGCCACATGTTGATAAAGAGCTATCCAGCATTTCTCCAGTATTCTGTTATTATTGCCTCTCCATCAGTCACTCACCACAACAAAGGAAGAGATAACAGGATGTACACTCTTTATAGAGCAGAGGAAACTGGGATTATAAATGCACATGTTAATAATTTTCCTCCTCCCAGAAAGCAAAGCCATAACCAAAGATGATATAGAGAAAATATCTTTGAAGGAGATAGAGAAGATAAATGAGCTATAGCTTAAGCACTGCTTTTAAATTCATCTTGTATCTTTCAAGAGTTCTTAGATGATTTTTCTTGAGACTATTTGTCATTAAATATGCAACTAAACTGCATGAACTTCTCTTTTTAATTACATTCTTAGAAACTGAATAAATCGAAATAGTATTTTATAATCACAGCACTTTGAATTTAGATCTTTGGTGAGGTTTACTTTGAACACCCTTGAGGACACTTAAAAACTGTCAAGTTTTTAACTTAATCCCTTAGACTGGAATGCCCCAGAAGAGGTCAGAGGAACAGAAGAGAAATCACTCTGTCAAGAAATTAGGCACTTTAAAACTCCATCAAAGTCATTTGTGTAAATGAAGAAAAAAGAGGGCATCCATCACGTTTTTTCCAGAAATACTTTATGTTCAAATCTATTTGTCTAATTTTGCTTAATATACTTGCTGTATCACAGTATTAAAGGCATACTTATTAAAAGTCTATTTGACTGGGGCTTCCCTGTTGGTCCAGTGGGTAAGGACAGCCCCTTGCAGTGCAAGGGGCGCTGGTTCGATCTCTGGCCTGGGAAGATTCCCACGTACTGCTGAGCAGCTGGACCGCTGTGTCCAATTACAGAATCGGAGTTCTGGAGCACATGCGCCCAGAGCCGGTGCTCTGCGACAACAGAGGCCACTGCGATGGGAGACCCACACGGGCCAAAGAAAAAAGATGGATGAAAATAGATAAATGAAAGACCAATAGAAGTGGCCCGCCCGCCCCCCAAAATCTATTTGAATTATTTTTCTGAAAGGTCTTCCTATATGAAGGTTTCTGCCATTTTTGTGTGTATTATTTACCTTTCTATTTATCTGCTGTTTCTTTAAAAGGTTACTTTGACTTCTTTAGGAAAAGAAACAGTAAGTAGGCTAAGGTGGCAGAGTCTTTATCACCAGGAAAATGTTTTGACTTCACATTTTCTGTATTTGAGCTAAGATAAAAGGTCACATCTGAGGATTATAAGAGCAAAGCTGCCATCAAAAAAAGTCTGAAATCCATTTTTACCTAAGAATATGATTAAAATATTCATAACTATGGGTTCCCACGGAACACCTGAAAAATAACAGAACTCTGTTGAAAACAGGTGTGTAATAACCAGAATGTCTCAATTCCTATTTTGCCCCAACATGAGGGAAATGGCTGGCTTTCACAAACAGTATTTTTCAAGTGGCACAGTGGTATAGAATCCACCTGCCAGTGCAGGTGACACAGGAGACAGGGGTTTGATCTCTGCATTGGGAAGATCCCCTGGATAAGGACATGGCAACCCACTCAGTGATTCTTGCCTGGAAAAACCCCATAGACAGAGGAGCCTGGTGGGCTACCATCCACAGGGTTGAAAAGAGATGGACATGACTAAGCATGAAGGTGCAGATTTTTCAAGAAGCTTCAAGAGGGAGAACTCTGATGGCTGACAGAGGGATGAGGAGGCTCAAAATCTGTAGAGGAGAGGAGGGTGAGACCCCAACATCTTGATAAAATCTCTCTTCCCCATTTGGTTGTATTAATAGTGGCATTTCATTTGCTTCTTATATCAGCTTGTCCAGGGCCAAGTACCTAGCTAATGCTGAATAAATATCAAGTGAACACATAAAATAGAGTAAATTTTATTAAATATATTTGGCAGCCTGATATAATAGAGGATATTCTGTTAAGTATATCTAAATATATCAGTAGAGCTGTAATATAGATATGAATCCTATATAATAAATAGATATGTATAATTTTAATTACTTCCTAGTATCAGCCAACAACATTGTTTTCTGAATATTGGCTCCATCAGATTTTTCCCTTTTTTTTTTTTTTTGGCCACTTCCATTGGTCTTTCATTTATTCATTCTAATCCATCTTTGTTCTTTGGCCGGTGTGAGCCTCCCATTGCAGCAGCCACTCTTGTCACAGAGCACCGGCTCTGGGCGCATGTGCTGCAGAGTTCGGGCTTGGTAGTTGAACACATCGGTCCAGCCGCTCAACAGCATGTGGGATCTTCCCAGGTCAGGGATCGAACTGGCGCCCCTTGACTGCAAGGGGGTGTCCTTACCCACTGGACCAGCAGGGAAGCCATCCATCAGATTTTTTTGAGCTCCATTTTTATATGCTGAGAGAATTTTGTATGGGAATTTGTCCAACATAGTCCCATAAATCTTAGTCTTTACAAAGTACATAAAATTTCTCTCACCCAAATTAGGTTGATCTCAATCCATTGTATCAAAACATCTGTGCCCATACTTTATTGTACTTGTTGATTGTCTTTCATTGTTGATGTTTATCTTTACCCTCCTACCATTCCTCAATGCCTTCTTCTGTTAAAGCAAGGTAGAATGTGAGGCAAGTTTGTGGTTTCTCATTGAGCCTGGTATAACTAGGGATATACAGCAAATGACTTTTAAATGCTATTTTAAGAATGAATAAATGAAGGTATTATGGATAGAAGTCTGTTAGGGCTGCAGAATTTATATTCTTTAATAAATTAATTACATATGCATTTAAAATTACTTCAGTCCCTACTTTAAAATTACTATTCACACTATAACTTATATAATTACTCAGTTCTTAGAAGACTGAGATAATTTACTCAACTGATATGTATTTGAATTATTCAGTTGCCTGGCTTACAGATTCTGTCAGCTGTTCTGGAACCCACAGACATGGATTATCCAAGTATATTCAAAAATCTTGTGATTTTCAAAGTATTAGTGAATTATTTCAGAATTAAATTCCTTTAGAATATATAAAATGTGTATTTACACATACATTTTGCTAAAGATGTATACATATGTGTGTATATATATATTTGTATGTGTATATATATATATATCATTATTACCCACAAGATGGTGCTGTTTTCCCACCAGCAAGCCTATAAACAGTCATGTGGGATAAATATATAGAGATAAAATACAACATACAGAAGTGGAAATAGTTTTTTAACTTACTGAAATCATATAAGTGCCTCTAAAACAGCTCCTAAAGTCCTGCCTTCTCCTCCTAGTCTTTCATTAAAGTAAGTGTTTTCTGATGCCTTTAGCTCCTATATCTAACTACTCACTGTTCCACATAAACTTGTAAGTCATCTCAAATTCAAGTTCAAAACAAAACACTTGATCCTTTTCACTGCCCTGACACAGAGCTCTTTTACAGAACTACTGCATATGTCTTGTTTCTTGGGTGAAAATCCTTGGAATCATATGCTTCTGATATTTTATTTCTCCCTTTTTCTCCATCTCTTCCCTCCTATCTACCCTCGATCCTCTTTCTCTTTTCCCCACCCTTGTCAGCTCCATTCGATCTGTTAGAAAATCCCATCAGCTCTATTTTCAGTGTATTTTCAGACTACTTTTCATCACCCAGACGGCTCTCGTGGTATTCTTAGGCATCACCACACAGTTGGTCTCCTTCCTTCAGCTACGCTTCTGTACATTCTGTTCTTGACCTTGCAGCTAGTGACTGTTTTCATCACCACTGAGATCATGTCATTGTCCTGCTGGAAGCCCATAAAGTCTCCCTAACTCACTCAGGTTGAAAGTCCATCTGGGAACCCACCTCTCCCCCTTGCACCTCGACTCCTGGCACCTCCCCACTTCCTCTTCCCAGGTTCAGTCACACGAGCTTCCTTGCTTTTCTGCAAACACAGGGGACCAACACTACTCGTGGACCTCTCCTCTATTCTTCCCTTTACTTGGAAGGATGTTCTGAAAATTATCACATAGGTACTGGCACAACATTTTCAAGCTGACAATCAGATGGCCCCTCCTCAATGAGGCCTAACCCGGGCCAGCCACATTTCAGCACTTCCATATCACTTAGTTTCTAGGCACCAAGACCTTTTATGCTTAACACTGTTAATCTGTTCTCCCACTTTCATGAGACCAGAAATCTTCTTTCATTTATTGAAACCAAAGTGCTAGAACACTGGCATTACCCACAAGAGGGCTGTTTTCCCACCAGAAGTGTGGGATAAATATATAGAGATAAAATACAACATACAGAAGTGGAAATAGTTTTTTAACTTACTGAAATCATATAAGTGCCTCTAAAACAGCTCCTAAAGTCCTGCCTTCTCCTCCTAGTCTTTCATTAAAGTAAGTGTTTTCTGATGCCTTTAGCTCCTATATCTAACTACTCACTGTTCCACATAAACTTGTAAGTCATCTCAAATTCAAGTTCAAAACAAAACACTTGATCCTTTTCACTGCCCTGACACAGAGCTCTTTTACAGAACTACTGCATATGTCTTGTTTCTTGGGTGAAAATCCTTGGAATCATATGCTTCTGATATTTTATTTCTCCCTTTTTCTCCATCTCTTCCCTCCTATCTACCCTCGATCCTCTTTCTCTTTTCCCCACCCTTGTCAGCTCCATTCGATCTGTTAGAAAATCCCATCAGCTCTATTTTCAGTGTATTTTCAGACTACTTTTCATCACCCAGACGGCTCTCGTGGTATTCTTAGGCATCACCACACAGTTGGTCTCCTTCCTTCAGCTACGCTTCTGTACATTCTGTTCTTGACCTTGCAGCTAGTGACTGTTTTCATCACCACTGAGATCATGTCATTGTCCTGCTGGAAGCCCATAAAGTCTCCCTAACTCACTCAGGTTGAAAGTCCATCTGGGAACCCACCTCTCCCCCTTGCACCTCGACTCCTGGCACCTCCCCACTTCCTCTTCCCAGGTTCAGTCACACGAGCTTCCTTGCTTTTCTGCAAACACAGGGGACCAACACTACTCGTGGACCTCTCCTCTATTCTTCCCTTTACTTGGAAGGATGTTCTGAAAATTATCACATAGGTACTGGCACAACATTTTCAAGCTGACAATCAGATGGCCCCTCCTCAATGAGGCCTAACCCGGGCCAGCCACATTTCAGCACTTCCATATCACTTAGTTTCTAGGCACCAAGACCTTTTATGCTTAACACTGTTAATCTGTTCTCCCACTTTCATGAGACCAGAAATCTTCTTTCATTTATTGAAACCAAAGTGCTAGAACACTGGCATTAGTCGCTGCTCAATAAACACTTGAATGAATAAATCATACACTAGACATTAATTAGTAGTAATTGGGAAATAGGGAAGGGCAGGGAAGCCTAGTGTGCTGCAGTCCATGGGATCGCAGAAAGGTGGACATGACTGAGTGACTAAAACACAACAATTCGAGCAAAACAAATTTTCTTTGCCATTTACAGAAAGGATTCCACATGCAAATATGAAAAACACTAAATAAGTTAGGTGTCAAATTGATGTTAAATTGCTATGTATCTTAACTCAAAAGATATGGACTTACAACCTATAATATAGCTAAATATGAAGCAAAATGGACTTTGCTGACATTTACCAAAGCTCCCCTGACATTACATGCTGGGATGTGATGTAAAGCTTCCTTCTATAGAAAAAGAAATTAGGAAGACGCAGTAAGCCAAACTATGCTTCCCAAAATATATATTTTTATAACATAAATGTATGTGTCACATAAATGCACACACATTTTTATACTGATTTCAGTTGTTGGCTTTTATGTGAGAACGTTTTAATATGGCTTTTATGCCCAGTCTGTACATATGTAATTGTGGTGGAATCAGATGTGGCTAAAAAAGTCAGTTTGTCTGATGCAGTAAGACATCACTGTGAGAAGCTGATCCAGAATAGGCGATTTATAACATTTACCCAAAAATGGGGCCAGGGATTCCAAACCAAAACAACTTTTGGTCACACTCATTTCTGTCACAGTCTTTTAGATATGATTTGAAGCTAAAATTATCTAGTCCCCCAGTTTGACTATTTTTCTTAGTTTTACTAACTACCTTGGCTAAGCACACTTGTTATTAGTAAGTTATTTGACCAAATTGAAAAATAAGTGGTTTGTAAGCTCGAAAATTAGTTAAAATGTCAAAACGAATTATGTAGACTCAGTGCAAGGTTCTTTACAAAAGGCTCTGTTCCCGTGTCTACGTGTAACTTTGCTTTGTAGCCCTTTCCCAACTTTCATAATCCTAGTCACAGCCTTCACCAGGATAATGACCATTATTTCAGCAGAAAGACTGAATGATTTTATCAAGTATTGTCATTCATAATATCTGTATACATTTGCCACTTATGTGTTTAACTGTGAAAAGTTTTTAAAGTATAAAATCCTTAAAAAATACATAAAAAGCAAGAGTTGATTTTATGCTTGTTTTTAATGACCTATGCTACTGTTTATAAATTTCAAGTTTTCAAATTGATGGTTCAAAAGAGGGAGAAAGAGGAAGGAAGGTAGGAGAGAAGGGAAGGAGGGAGGGAAGGAGGAGGAAAGTATCTTAAATGGTTTGGTAATGTCACTGACTGATGATGGTTAGGGTTGGGCGAATAAAGTCAAGGTGTTTTGCCTTTAAGGTGATCCTCTCTGATGAAGCCCTGTTGTTTTATAGGAATGAGCTCTCTAGCTAGCCTATTTATTGTCACATATGCAATGCTCCATTCTAACAGCTAAAATATACATTACCCTAGGATAGAAATTGTCTTAATGGTAATTTTTGAGTTCTCACCACATCTACTTTATGCTTCCCAAAATATATATTTTATAACATAAATGTATGTGTCACATAAATGCACACACATTTTATACTGATTTCAGTTGTTGGCTTTATGTGAGAACGTTTTAATATGGCTTTTATGCCCAGTCTGTACATATGTAATTGTGGTGGAATCAGATGTGGCTAAAAAAGTCAGTTTGTCTGATGCAGTAAGACATCACTGTGAGAAGCTGATCCAGAATAGGCGATTTATAACATTTACCCAAAAATGGGGCCAGGGATTCCAAACCAAAACAACTTTTGGTCACACTCATTTCTGTCACAGTCTTTTAGATATGATTTGAAGCTAAAATTATCTAGTCCCCCAGTTTGACTATTTTTCTTAGTTTTACTAACTACCTTGGCTAAGCACACTTGTTATTAGTAAGTTATTTGACCAAATTGAAAAATAAGTGGTTTGTAAGCTCGAAAATTAGTTAAAATGTCAAAACGAATTATGTAGACTCAGTGCAAGGTTCTTTACAAAAGGCTCTGTTCCCGTGTCTACGTGTAACTTTGCTTTGTAGCCCTTTCCCAACTTTCATAATCCTAGTCACAGCCTTCACCAGGATAATGACCATTATTTCAGCAGAAAGACTGAATGATTTTATCAAGTATTGTCATTCATAATATCTGTATACATTTGCCACTTATGTGTTTAACTGTGAAAAGTTTTTAAAGTATAAAATCCTTAAAAAATACATAAAAAGCAAGAGTTGATTTTATGCTTGTTTTTAATGACCTATGCTACTGTTTATAAATTTCAAGTTTTCAAATTGATGGTTCAAAAGAGGGAGAAAGAGGAAGGAAGGTAGGAGAGAAGGGAAGGAGGGAGGGAAGGAGGAGGAAAGTATCTTAAATGGTTTGGTAATGTCACTGACTGATGATGGTTAGGGTTGGGCGAATAAAGTCAAGGTGTTTTGCCTTTAAGGTGATCCTCTCTGATGAAGCCCTGTTGTTTTATAGGAATGAGCTCTCTAGCTAGCCTATTTATTGTCACATATGCAATGCTCCATTCTAACAGCTAAAATATACATTACCCTAGGATAGAAATTGTACTTAATGGTAATTTTTTTTGAGTTCTCACCACATCTACTTTGCTTCTTTTTTCAGTTGCATAAAAGACAACTTTCAAGCCCCTTGAAGGGCTATGAGACAAGTATTGGCCAAATGGCTGGGAGTCATTGTCAGTGTCTTGTTGATTCCAGTCCAGACATTTTAAACAGTGGCTGTGAGTTCCCCATGTCCTCTCTCACCCTGGAAACCATGCTTTGAGATGGTCTGTCCCAACACAGTGGGACCAGTCAGATAGAGTCCCTGAGTGACTTTCTAGAGCAAGAGTCCCCAGTGCTACAATGGAATAGTACCAATCCATGGCTTGTTAGGAACCAGGCCAACAAAGCAAGAGATGAGCAGCAGGAGAAACTGAAACCATCTCCCCCGAACCTCGGTCCTTGGAAAAACTGTCTTCCACTAAGCTAGTACCTAGTGCCCCAAAGACCACTTATCTAGAGCAATTACCCCAATTATTTCATTAGACACGGGTTAACATTTAGCAGACTGATTTTTCAGGGCGGCATAATCTAGCCAATACTGAATAATTAAACAGTAAAGTAAAATTGTAAAGTTAGGTTTTACTTCTAATACACTCATTTGCTACATCACTATTCATCCCACGGTTCTTAATATCTTTTACATATTATCTTATTTTGAAAAAAAAATCAGTACTATAGTCCCACTTGAAGCAGGCACCTGAGTGTTAATTATTCAATGAACAAATGCACAGTACCTACTATTTGACAAGCAATGTTATAGGATCGGGAGAACAAACAAGGACAGTTTTGGCTCCAAATGAGTTTAGACTCTATGGGAGAAACTGCTGATAAATAAGAAAATATATCAACCTAATCATGACAAATGTCCCAGAGGAAGAGTAGAGGGCAGTAAAGGGGTGTGACCTGATCTGGGAATGTAGGACTGGAAAGGGAGATCTAAGTAAGAGCTGATACTTGATGTTTGAAGCTAGGATCAAGAGCAATTACGGAGGACTTGACCTTTGCAGAGATGGTCATCTTCCAAAGGAAGTATATCTAAAATTGCATCCCTGTCTGGATCATAAAAACAAAGATAAATTTGTAAGCAAAAACTTTTCATTGCCAACAACTTGATCTAGGAATGAGTACTTAAACTTAACATTTTAGAACGGGAAGAAAAGTTTATTTTACCCTAGGATAGAAATTGTACTTAATGGTAATTTTTTGAGTTCTCACCACATCTACTTTGCTTCTTTTTCAGTTGCATAAAAGACAACTTTCAAGCCCCTTGAAGGGCTATGAGACAAGTATTGGCCAAATGGCTGGGAGTCATTGTCAGTGTCTTGTTGATTCCAGTCCAGACATTTTAAACAGTGGCTGTGAGTTCCCCATGTCCTCTCTCACCCTGGAAACCATGCTTTGAGATGGTCTGTCCCAACACAGTGGGACCAGTCAGATAGAGTCCCTGAGTGACTTTCTAGAGCAAGAGTCCCCAGTGCTACAATGGAATAGTACCAATCCATGGCTTGTTAGGAACCAGGCCAACAAAGCAAGAGATGAGCAGCAGGAGAAACTGAAACCATCTCCCCCGAACCTCGGTCCTTGGAAAAACTGTCTTCCACTAAGCTAGTACCTAGTGCCCCAAAGACCACTTATCTAGAGCAATTACCCCAATTATTTCATTAGACACGGGTTAACATTTAGCAGACTGATTTTTCAGGGCGGCATAATCTAGCCAATACTGAATAATTAAACAGTAAAGTAAAATTGTAAAGTTAGGTTTTACTTCTAATACACTCATTTGCTACATCACTATTCATCCCACGGTTCTTAATATCTTTTACATATTATCTTATTTTGAAAAAAAAATCAGTACTATAGTCCCACTTGAAGCAGGCACCTGAGTGTTAATTATTCAATGAACAAATGCACAGTACCTACTATTTGACAAGCAATGTTATAGGATCGGGAGAACAAACAAGGACAGTTTTGGCTCCAAATGAGTTTAGACTCTATGGGAGAAACTGCTGATAAATAAGAAAATATATCAACCTAATCATGACAAATGTCCCAGAGGAAGAGTAGAGGGCAGTAAAGGGGTGTGACCTGATCTGGGAATGTAGGACTGGAAAGGGAGATCTAAGTAAGAGCTGATACTTGATGTTTGAAGCTAGGATCAAGAGCAATTACGGAGGACTTGACCTTTGCAGAGATGGTCATCTTCCAAAGGAAGTATATCTAAAATTGCATCCCTGTCTGGATCATAAAAACAAAGATAAATTTGTAAGCAAAAACTTTTCATTGCCAACAACTTGATCTAGGAATGAGTACTTAAACTTAACATTTTAGAACGGGAAGAAAAGTTTATTTTCATGCCTGTAGATAGAAGTCTAAAGTTGGAAACAAGCATGAGCACAGAAAATTCTCTCCCACCAACTGAAAAAAGTAAAGAGACTGCATATTTGGCAGGAATATCCTAAACAGCCTACAAGTGCCAATATCAGAAGAACAATCTTTACACTATGTAGAAGATTGCTAGTTAATCCATCTCCAAAAATTTAATTTTATAAATGAAAGCAGGTTCTATGTCTCAGCAATAGTAAACGAGTATATAGTTCTCTCAGACTGCTGGAAAATGTAAGCTAGATTTCAAACCAACTATTTCAAACCGATTTAAAGTACAATCTTCCTAATATTCTACTTAATCTCTTGCATTTATAGGGTGATTTACACTTTCCAAAGTATTTTTATATACGTTATGTCATTTGATTCGAATGAAATATATGTAATTATATATGAAAATATAAAACTGTGACAACTCTACAACCCTCAGAATGTAACACAAATTGAAAATAGAACCAATCTGTGGGGAGCCAGAGTAAGTAAAATGAAATCAGATTTCAGTTAGTATTAAATGACAAAAGACAATGTACAAAGAAAATGAGAACTGAAAGAACCTTTATAGATCAAGTTCAAACTCCCCAATTATAATAATGATCACAATAACTTCACATAGTTCATAAGGAATTTTTTTAAAATATGCATGAGACTTTTAGAGTATAGGTCATAAGCTGTATGTCAACATGAGACAAACCTACTCTTGGGCTTACATCCTGCAAACAAATGACACTTTATAACAAGCTTTTTTCCCTTTGGTCCATAAAATGTCATCTAAATGCATTGAAATCTATAAGCCCTTAATTAAAAACAGGATGATACAATGGTATTTTAAGTTTAGGACCAGATGTTACCCCCATCAAGTTTTGCTGAGACTTCACTGCAGTATTTCTCCTAAAATTGATCACCTTGTTTTTACCCTTGATCCCTTCATTCTGTTTTCAACACAGCACTTAGAATGATCCTGCTGAAACATGATTCAAGGTCATTCAAGGCCATACACGGTGTGTTGCATCACTATATCCCTGACATCTACCCCCTCCCCCTCCTGCTCACTCCTCCCTAATGATAGGCACCTCATTACTATTCCTCAGCAGTGCCTTAAGGACAGTAGTGGCAAAATAAAAATGCAGGTCTCC
The DNA here is from genome assembly GCA_022376925.1 of Tragulus kanchil. Lineage (NCBI taxonomy): Eukaryota > Metazoa > Chordata > Mammalia > Artiodactyla > Tragulidae > Tragulus > Tragulus kanchil. Next base: position 232,978,545 of record JAIOJX010000004.1, on the reverse strand, counting down.
ATGTTCAAACTTCATTAATAACTTCAAGATGGTGTGTGCTTGTGCAAAGGGTCTTGTGCAACAGCCCTGACCACACCCCAGTGAAACCAGCCCTGGTTAATGGATTTGTGTTCAGTGTGCCTTCTGTGAGGACATGCTTACCCTACACCTGCATCCTAACCACTTCCTAAGCCCCTTTTTTCTCTCACCCTCATTCCCCAAGACCACAGTCTTTCCTTTAAATGTCACACACTCTTCTCACCTCATGTAAACTTGTAATCCTCATCAGAATACCTAACCCCCACTCTTTACATTATTTTTGTCCATAGTCCACTTCACTAGCACATAATATATTTTACTTATTCACACAGTTCAAATTCTTCCTTAGCTCATTAGAATACAAGATTCAAAAGAGGTGTTTGCTATTTTTTAAATTTTGTTTTCCTTGCTGTATCCCCTGCATTTAGAACAGAGACAGGTACTCGATAAATTCACTGGATGAATAAATGAATGATTGAATGAACAAGAATATGATTGCCTTTCAGCAGTAAAGTGCTAAAGAATTGTGCATGGGCAGAATCTCAGTCTCTTTCATGCAGAAAGGTCCCAAGAATCACTCTGGAGTCGCCTAAGGGAGCAGGGCATGTACTCCAGTATATGGCATTGACTGAAATCTTCCAGTAGAAGTATGGCCCTCAACATCTGAATCAGAAATGCACATGTACACCATGGTGGCTAGGACACCAACCTCTATCCTCTACCCCACTTCTAGCAGAATGCGACCCACCCTTGTTCCACACCCATGTTCACTGGTCTAAGATCTGAAACGCTTAGCATTCTCCTGCCTAGGGCTCTCATCTTCCATTCCTTCAGGTAAGTTTGATTTGTTGGCCGCATAAAATTAACTGCTTTTCTTTAATACATTTTTGGTAAGCTTGTTTTCTTTCTTTAAACATCCACTTATTTAGAAGATAAAGAAATTGCTCTCTATGTCACCGTTAGAATTAGAAATTTGGGTTTAACCAGGCAAGCGTCATGCAGCTAAGTCACTTAAACATCCCACTTATTTAGCAAGGATAAAGAATCTGTTGCAGACAGTGCTCGCTGAAACTTCAAACTTCAAGATGGTGTGTGCTTGTGCAAAGGGTCTTGTGCAACAGCCCTGACCACACCCCAGTGAAACCAGCCCTGGTTAATGGATTTGTGTTCAGTGTGCCTTCTGTGAGGACATGCTTACCCTACACCTGCATCCTAACCACTTCCTAAGCCCCTTTTTTCTCTCACCCTCATTCCCCAAGACCACAGTCTTTCCTTTAAATGTCACACACTCTTCTCACCTCATGTAAACTTGTAATCCTCATCAGAATACCTAACCCCCACTCTTTACATTATTTTTGTCCATAGTCCACTTCACTAGCACATAATATATTTTACTTATTCACACAGTTCAAATTCTTCCTTAGCTCATTAGAATACAAGATTCAAAAGAGGTGTTTGCTATTTTTTAAATTTTGTTTTCCTTGCTGTATCCCCTGCATTTAGAACAGAGACAGGTACTCGATAAATTCACTGGATGAATAAATGAATGATTGAATGAACAAGAATATGATTGCCTTTCAGCAGTAAAGTGCTAAAGAATTGTGCATGGGCAGAATCTCAGTCTCTTTCATGCAGAAAGGTCCCAAGAATCACTCTGGAGTCGCCTAAGGGAGCAGGGCATGTACTCCAGTATATGGCATTGACTGAAATCTTCCAGTAGAAGTATGGCCCTCAACATCTGAATCAGAAATGCACATGTACACCATGGTGGCTAGGACACCAACCTCTATCCTCTACCCCACTTCTAGCAGAATGCGACCCACCCTTGTTCCACACCCATGTTCACTGGTCTAAGATCTGAAACGCTTAGCATTCTCCTGCCTAGGGCTCTCATCTTCCATTCCTTCAGGTAAGTTTGATTTGTTGGCCGCATAAAATTAACTGCTTTTCTTTAATACATTTTTGGTAAGCTTGTTTTCTTTCTTTAAACATCCACTTATTTAGAAGATAAAGAAATTGCTCTCTATGTCACCGTTAGAATTAGAAATTTGGGTTTAACCAGGCAAGCGTCATGCAGCTAAGTCACTTCAGTCATATCAGACTCTGTGCACCACTATGCACTGTAGCCTGCCAGATTACTCTGTCAATGGGATACTCTAGGCAAGAATACTGGAGTGGGTTGCCTTTCCTTCTCCAGTGATCTTCTCAACCCAAGGATCAAGCCTGTGTCTCTTATGTCTCCCACACTGGCAGGTGGAATCTTTACCACCAGCACTACCCAGGAAGCCCCAGGCAAGTGTCATATCTAGTTTCAAACTCAAGTACAATGAAATGAATCTGGTTCTTTTCATACACAGGACTGCAAAAACATAGGGCCTAGCTTCTCCCTCCCAGCACTTTACTAAGAACTCACAATCATCTTGGCACAACTTTTTTATGTGGTAAGCAAAACTTAGTTCTCTTGTAACTTCTTCTAAGCCCAGGTCAGCCCACTGGACCATTCATCAGATGTAACTACAAATCTCTGGAGACAGTTATCTTCCTAGAGTCTCATCAATCTTGTTTTCTTTACCAGTTAAATATGAGTTAAGATTACCATCTAAGAGTTAGAAGATTGTAAGAAGTTTGTGCAGAGAAGAAATTATGCCACAATGCTCTGAGAGAATGAGCAGGAAAGAAAATATACTAAGAGTGCGGTGGAATAGTTTGTCAAGGTTAAGTGCACATATGTTGTGCTTTTGAAGGCCTGTCATTTCTTTTAGCCATCTTCTGTTTGAAAAAATGGGCTGCAAGGCATTTCTTCAAGCTTATCTGAACTTTCTGGAAATCCTATTGTGTGAAATCAGGTATTCATTTCTTGCTGGGACTTCTTTGGCATCCTCCTACCCCACTTCTAGCAGAATGCGCCCACCCTTGTTCCACACCCATGTTCACTGGTCTAAGATCTGAAACGCTTAGCATTCTCCTGCCTAGGGCTCTCATGTTCCATTCCTTCAGGTAAGTTTGATTTGTTGGCCATAAAATTAACTGCTTTTCTTTAATACATTTTTGGTAAGCTTGTTTTCTTTCTTTAAACATCCACTTATTTAGAAGATAAAGAAATTGCTCTCTATGTCACCGTTAGAATTAGAAATTTGGGTTTAACCAGGCAAGCGTCATGCAGCTAAGTCACTTCAGTCATATCAGACTCTGTGCACCACTATGCACTGTAGCCTGCCAGATTACTCTGTCAATGGGATACTCTAGGCAAGAATACTGGAGTGGGTTGCCTTTCCTTCTCCAGTGATCTTCTCAACCCAAGGATCAAGCCTGTGTCTCTTATGTCTCCCACACTGGCAGGTGGAATCTTTACCACCAGCACTACCCAGGAAGCCCCAGGCAAGTGTCATATCTAGTTTCAAACTCAAGTACAATGAAATGAATCTGGTTCTTTTCATACACAGGACTGCAAAAACATAGGGCCTAGCTTCTCCCTCCCAGCACTTTACTAAGAACTCACAATCATCTTGGCACAACTTTTTTATGTGGTAAGCAAAACTTAGTTCTCTTGTAACTTCTTCTAAGCCCAGGTCAGCCCACTGGACCATTCATCAGATGTAACTACAAATCTCTGGAGACAGTTATCTTCCTAGAGTCTCATCAATCTTGTTTTCTTTACCAGTTAAATATGAGTTAAGATTACCATCTAAGAGTTAGAAGATTGTAAGAAGTTTGTGCAGAGAAGAAATTATGCCACAATGCTCTGAGAGAATGAGCAGGAAAGAAAATATACTAAGAGTGCGGTGGAATAGTTTGTCAAGGTTAAGTGCACATATGTTGTGCTTTTGAAGGCCTGTCATTTCTTTTAGCCATCTTCTGTTTGAAAAAATGGGCTGCAAGGCATTTCTTCAAGCTTATCTGAACTTTCTGGAAATCCTATTGTGTGAAATCAGGTATTCATTTCTTGCTGGGACTTCTTTGGCTAGAGTCAAGTCATATGATATGGTAATTTTCCCTTTAAAATTCTTCTAAATTCTAGTTCATCCATTGATGTTGTTCAAAGTGAAGTTCACAGGCAGATTGGCATAGGAAAATTTTATGAGCTTGCATGCTTAGCAAGTTTTTCTATCAGAATGACTTCTTAGATCTAGTCTAATAAATTGGCAAGATATTCAGTCAAGAAATACTTATTGAGTGTTTTACTCTATGTCTGTCACTGTTCTTGATACTAGAGACAGTGCTGTAAACAAGACAGGCAAAACCATATACAATTCACTCAAAATTTCTTAATTTGTATTTTGCTCTAATCAATCTATTGAGGACATCTACATTTCTTCTTATAACAGGAAAAAGTAGGTCAAATGTAGATAAGATAAATAAAATACACATAATCAGTCAACTATTATCAGGAAATCAGCCAGAAAAGAGCTTAACATTCAAATTGGCATAGACAAAAAGTAAACAAATAAACAATTTCAGGTAGTTGCAGTTGCTAAAAAGAAAATAAAACTGAGCAGGTGATAAAGAATGGAATAAGTGGAGGAGATTGGCTAGTTTTTGAAGACGTTGTAAAGATGAGGTATACTACATGGCAAGAAAGATGGGTATTGAACAGAATGCCTGGAACACTTTGAAGAAATATCAATGATAAGCAACATCCTCTATAAAGTATCTCTCTTTAATCTCTATTTCTAATAAATGTTTCCCATAGAGAAACTACATAATCACACTGGCAATCTTCTTCAGGATGAATTATATATTGATATTTGGGGGAAGAAAAATAATTGAGATCAAAGACAATTGAGGACAAACTACTAAACGGTCATTTTGTTATTAACAGCACATCTCCCCTGACCCCAAATCTCTGGAGAACTATCATATATGCATATCCCATTTTCATATTTTACCTCTTATTAGAATGAGAATTCATGGAGAGTAGAGAATATAGAAACCATTTTGATATCATCCAAAGGAACTCAGAACTTCAGAATTAGAGACTAATTTTTTTTTTTAAAGGATTTATTTATTTATTTTGGGTGGGGGTCAGGTTGGGGAGGGAGGGGAGCAGGTGGGCTACTTCCATTGGTCTTTCATTTGTCTATTTTCATCCATCTTTGCTCTTTTGGCCCATGTGGGCCTCCCATCGCGGTGGCGTCTGTTGTCACAGAGCACCAGCTCTGGGAGCATGCGCCCCAGAGCTCCAACTCGGTAATTGGACACATCGGTCCAGCTGCTCCACGGCACGTGGGATCTTCCCAGGCCAGGGATCAAACCAGTGCCCCTTGCACTGCAAGGCGGTGTCCTTACCCACTGGACCACCAGGGGAAGCCCTAGAGACTAAATTTTTATGCTCTTTCCCCAGGTGGCGCTATTGGTAAAGATCTCGCCAGCCAATGCAGGAAACAAAAGAGACTAAGGTTTGATCCTTGGGCTGGGAAGATCCCCTGGAGGAGGGCATGGCAACCCACTCCAGTATTCTTTTTTTTTTTTTCATTGAAATTCTTTTTAATTTTTATTTTTGTTAACACCAAAAATATTTTGTTTTGGGGCATAGTTAATTAACAATTTTGTAATAGTTTCAGGTGAACAGTGAAGGAGCTCAGCCATATATATACCACTCCAGTATTCTTGCCTGGAGAATCCCATGAACAGAGGAGCCTGGCGAGCTACGTCCATAGGACTGCAAAAAGTCAGACATGACTGAAGCAACTTTGCTTGCATAGATCAAGTAAGTTCAGAAAAAACTGTCACAATTTAATAAATGAATAGATATGTGAAAAACTTCAGATAAAAGACAACGAACTCCAAACACTTATACATGTCCTAAACATCAGAAATCATTGAGTTTATTGGTCTATAAACATTTCTCCCTTTTCTCAAGGACATCATTTTGCCTTACCAAAACCAGATTGCCAACATTAGCTTGTGAGCCTATCAGAGCTAGGCACACTTGGGAAGAGGACACTTGTTCCTGTAACAGGTCAGCAATTTTTCATCTATAAAGCCAGCATTTTCATATAAGCCAGGTAGGATACTGAAGGCTATAACGGAGACCCGTACTTTCTTACAACTAAACATATGGGTTAAAATATTGAGTATATAGGTAGACATTCATATCACTATTGTTATCATTTAGCATTATTTCCACCAAGATCAATGCTAGTTCATAACAACATATAAAAGGAAAAATCTTCCTCGTTCAGGAAAAAAAAGATGGGAAATTGTCTTCATAAACTTGTAGTTGCACCATTATTGTCATTAATAAATGGCAGTTAAATTTGTCAATTTCAGCATTAGAGACTTAAAAAAAAAAAATACACCTTTAGCATTAGAAAAACTGGGTAGTCAGTCTTAATTCATGATAGATAGGGAGAAGAAAAACAACATACAATTTAAGATCACAGAGAAATAAAGATTTTCACAAGAAGAAGAAATGAGAGAATGGTGACTATCAAAAACTTAGAGGAAGGTTTCCCTGGTGGTCCAGTGGGTAAAAAGTCTGCCTTGCACTGCAAAGGGGTACTATTTCAATCCCCGGCCCTGGGAAGATCCCACATGCTGCGGAGCAGCTGGACCGGTGTGTCCAATTACCAGCCAGTGTTCTGCAGTGCATGTGCTCACGGCCAGTGCTTAGCAACGACAGAGGCCACTGCGATGGGAGGCCCACACAGGCCAAAGAATAAAGATGGATGAAAATAAATTAATTAAAAAATCAATAAAGGAGGTCAAAATTAAAAAAAAAAAAAAAAAAAAAACCTGGAGGAAATTTGTACAGCCATAAAAAGATACAAGTTTTTGTAGAAAACCTGATAAAAGAGATTGGGATCAATATTTCTTTCTAATTCAAAGGTAAAGGTGAGAGCTTCCCTGGTGGTCCAGTGGGTAAGGACACCACCTTGCAGTGCAAGGGGCGCCGGTTCGATCCCTGGCCTGGGAAGATCCCATGTGCCGTGGAGCGGCTGGACCGATGTGTCCAATTACCGAGCGGGAGCTCTGGAGCGCACGCGCCCAGAGCTGGTGCTCTGCGACAACAGAGGCCACTGCGATGGGAGGCCCACACACGGGCTAAAGAACAAAGATGGATGAAAATAGACAACTGAAAGACCAATAGAAGTGGGCCACCTGCCCCTCTCCCTCCCTCCCCACCCCACCACACCCAAAAATAGTAAATAAATAAATGTTTAAAATAAAAAAAAAAAAAGGTAAAGGTGAGGCCAAGTGATGTTCAAATGCCTCTATTCTGTATTTTTTGTTCATAATATTTATCATCGTAATTTAAAAAATTATTTGAATAATGTGTTTTTGTTTAGAGTTTGTCTCTCCCACTAAACTATAAGTTCCATGAAGGTAAAGGTCACTTCTTCTTTGTTCATTGTTATATCACCATCCAAACTATTCCTTATCCCCTAATTCAATAAAGAAAATATTAACAGAAATGAAAGACTAGTCCTTTCATGTAGTAGGTATTTAATAATTATCTGTTAATGAATGAATAAACAAAAGAATGATTATCCTAGGGGCTTCCCCTGGTGGTCCAGTGGGTAAGGACACCGCCTTGCAGTGCAAGGGGCACCGGTTCGATTCCTGGCCTGGGAAGATCCCACGTGCCGCGGAGCGGCTGGACTGATGTGTCCAATTACTGAGCTGGAGCTCTGGGGCGCATGTGCCCAGAGCCGGCGCTCTGCAACGACAGAGGCCACCGCGATGGGAGGCCCACAGGAGCCAAAGAACAAAGACAGATGAAAATAGAGAAATGAAAGACCAATAGAAGTGGCCCACCCATCCCCCTCCCTCCCCACTCTACCCCACAAAAGATAAATAAGTAAAAAATAATTTTTTTTTTTAAAAAAAGAATGATTATCCTAACTAAACTGCATAAATCAGAGGGCAGTTTATCTTACAATCTTCTCACCTCAGTCTATCACAATGCCATACAGATAGTTACGTTTTTAAAATGCTTATCCTTGCTGACAATAGCCACCATCTACTGAGAAGCTGGAGAAGCAAATGGCAAACCCACTCCAGTAATCTTCTGGGAGGACCCCACGGACAGAGGATTCTAGTGGGCTACAGTCCCTATGGTCGCAAGGAATGGGACATGACTTAGCAACTGAACACTGAGAAGGTAGCAGACCATGAAGGGCTTTATATGCTCGATGTAACTTAATATATTCATATAAAACCACCCTTAGTTATAGAGACTACTGTTCCCATTTTCCAAATTAGGTGATGGAAGTACAGAAATAGTAAGTAAATTATTCAGTATCACAGCATCTATAAATACGTGTCAACTTTCTAATTAAAAAAAAAACAGGTAAAGGTGAGGCCAAGTGATGTTCAAATGCCTCTATTCTGTATTTTTTGTTCATAATATTTATCATCGTAATTTAAAAAATTATTTGAATAATGTGTTTTTGTTTAGAGTTTGTCTCTCCCACTAAACTATAAGTTCCATGAAGGTAAAGGTCACTTCTTCTTTGTTCATTGTTATATCACCATCCAAACTATTCCTTATCCCTAATTCAATAAAGAAAATATTAACAGAAATGAAAGACTAGTCCTTTCATGTAGTAGGTATTTAATAATTATCTGTTAATGAATGAATAAACAAAAGAATGATTATCCTAGGGGCTTCCCCTGGTGGTCCAGTGGGTAAGGACACCGCCTTGCAGTGCAAGGGGCACCGGTTCGATTCCTGGCCTGGGAAGATCCCACGTGCCGCGGAGCGGCTGGACTGATGTGTCCAATTACTGAGCTGGAGCTCTGGGGCGCATGTGCCCAGAGCCGGCGCTCTGCAACGACAGAGGCCACCGCGATGGGAGGCCCACAGGAGCCAAAGAACAAAGACAGATGAAAATAGAGAAATGAAAGACCAATAGAAGTGGCCCACCCATCCCCCTCCCTCCCCACTCTACCCCACAAAAGATAAATAAGTAAAAAATAATTTTTTTTTTTAAAAAAAGAATGATTATCCTAACTAAACTGCATAAATCAGAGGGCAGTTTATCTTACAATCTTCTCACCTCAGTCTATCACAATGCCATACAGATAGTTACGTTTTTAAAATGCTTATCCTTGCTGACAATAGCCACCATCTACTGAGAAGCTGGAGAAGCAAATGGCAAACCCACTCCAGTAATCTTCTGGGAGGACCCCACGGACAGAGGATTCTAGTGGGCTACAGTCCCTATGGTCGCAAGGAATGGGACATGACTTAGCAACTGAACACTGAGAAGGTAGCAGACCATGAAGGGCTTTATATGCTCGATGTAACTTAATATATTCATATAAAACCACCCTTAGTTATAGAGACTACTGTTCCCATTTTCCAAATTAGGTGATGGAAGTACAGAAATAGTAAGTAAATTATTCAGTATCACAGCATCTATAAATACTCGTGTCAACTTTCTAACCCAAGTTTCCTTTATGCCCTGTTTTCTCAACAATACAACATGTAACATGAGGTAAGTTCAGAGAATCAAAACCAGTATGACCTCCTTCACAATTGTGTATCTATCTGGCTCTTGCTAATAGTAAAAGGTTCTAGAGGTAGCAAGAGATTGCCCTAGGGGCTGCCCTGCCTGTACTAGTAATGCAGCTTGTTGCAATAGCCAAGAAAGACCTAAAATAGGATTGGCACAAGAGATACACAGAAAGACAGAGAAAGTAATACTAGAAGAAGGAAGAAAATATCATCTCAGTGAAATACTGAAGTACAAATATAATAGGAATTTCAGTTATGCCCTGTAGAATCTAAATCTCTCCATAAGATATCCTGTTTACGGTCAATGGCTCACATAGCACATAGTAGCTGAATATTCTTAAATTAAAATGAAAATGTAAGTACCTGAAATTCCAGCTCCAGAAATAATCAGGACCGTTGGTAAGAGCTGTTAATAATGGACCATCCTTTGAAAATCAATTATACTCCAATAAAAGTTTTTAAAAATAATGGACCATCATCAAAAAGTACTATTAAGTGAAATGATATTTTTCTGAAATTTGGAAAGATATTTGGGACAAGAAACATCTTCCTTATCATCTGTGAAAGATGTTGGGGGAAGAAAAGTCCAGATTGATTGTAGAAAAATTATTGTGCTCATTTGACCGTTATATTCATATGTGGATTAGAAAATATTTTATTCTCCAAACATTTCAGTTTACCAGCATAGATAATGAAACTCAGTATCTCAAAGCTTTCTACGCACTCTCTGTGATGTGGGATTATTATCGACCGTGCAGTAGGTAGTCCAATCCAAGGGACACTGGACACTATAACTGCAAGATCTGATTAGAAGAATAGTTATACATTAATCCACCCTTAAAATATTCTAAACATTAGATTTTCAGTTTCCAGGCGGCGCTGTCTTCAGTATTTATGTCCTCGGGGCGCCATCCAGTGGAGAAATGCATATGTCAGCCAAGTTTTCAAACGGGTGCGTGCGGTAATTTTCCTTAAATTCCAAGACTCGTTATTTAAATATATAACTTTATGAACATCTGGATGAAATCTCATAATGGGAGAACTCAGATTTTTCATTTTCTTCTGCAGCCTGGGAAGCCAGTAGGACACCGTGCGGGCACCCCAGAGGAAACCTCAATGCACTTCTGCATGCAGCCATATGGTTAGAATCAGCAGGCTCATCCAGTGCCCGCTTACAACCAGGGACACAACGTGCAAGTAATCACACTAGCTCTGGGCTTCACAGTCTCCCTTTGTACAGGGTGCTTTTTACACCTCATGGAAAAGGTAAGCTGGCCAAAGGCTAATATTTTTCTCCCCAGTTAAGACAGCGGGATTGCAGCTAAAGTGATGTCAGAGTTTAGAACTCTGCTGTAAACATTAACTCTTATATATAAAAAAAATACATATTTAGTTAAACTACATCTTAGGCCAGGAGACCATTCTTCTCATTAAATAAATGGTCTTGAAAAGAAATTAGATTGAGCATCATAAAATTCTACTTTTGGAGGAAGTGGGAACAAACAGAAGGTACGAAGGAATAATTTTTCTAATTTATGATGCCTTTTCTTTAAACATCTTGGGAGAAAATAACAGGAGCTGGTCCAGCCCCTCAAACTTGATTCCCTGACTATAAGAGTCTATCTATTCAGATTACTATGCTGCATAAGGATTTTACTCTGAAAATCCGCTCATAACAGCATTCTCCAGTTCTATCCTAATTGACACAAACAAGTAATTCAGAAAAATATGTTTCAACAAACAAGCAAACTGCCCCCATCAGCTGGCCTGATGTCACTCTCACTCTCCAAAGTCACGACTGAGGCAGACTGAGGTTTCCGTGGTAAGGCCTCTGCCCAACAGTACCTGTTACCCTGATAAAAAAGCACTTTAGTCTTCCTTGTGGTCAGAAAAGTTCCAGTTCTGCATACTCAATTCATTTGGGGAAAAAGCTTTAAAAAGAAAATGGAGAAAACTCAGTTGTCTGATCAAGGCCATAGTTCTCTTTTGTACCATCTGCAATTTGCCATTTAAAATGGAGTGGGGAACCTCAAATTCCTAACTCTGAAAATAAAAAAAAATTTTAAAAAGAAAATGAATTAAAAAATGCAGAAAAAGAAAACGCATGACTTTAGTATTAGGCCAAAAAAATTGTGTGTTTTTGGCACAGAAACTGCTCTTTAACTTTCTTTTTTTGCTGGATGGGAAAAGAAATAGAACAGTTAGGGGTTTTCTGATGGAAGGATTTACAGAGAGAGCTAACTTGAGATTCTGGGTGGATTTATTTCAGCTTTTATTTGAAAAGAGAGAGAATATTTGTCATATATTTAACTTGTTTTATAGTATTAGGGCCAGGCCACAAGCAGACAAAAATAATTACATTCTAAGACTCATGTCTAACATGCTGCCCAACCCCACCTCAACCTCAAGAACACCAGAGTACCCAACATAAATTTAAATTTCCTGATTTGTTAAGAAGGATGTTAGCCCTGGTGTCATCTTTATTTTTTCCTCATGTCCCTCTGTATTTCCTCGCACCCACCAATGAGGCTTATGGAAGCTTTAAATTCTTAGAAATGTGTTTTGCATTTTCATATCATTTACTTTTCTCATCTTTCTAAGAACTGAAGAATCGAAATAATTTTACATGGGCTCATGATAACGAAGGCGATCCGGGAAGCCTGATTCAAGACTTCAGAGGTAGGGCAGAGAGTTGGGACACAATACTTATCATCATCTCCCTGAACCTCCGCTGTTATCAGTCTGTGAGCGAAACTTAATCCTGAACATAAATTGCATTTCCTAAAAAAACATAATCTTGCCTTAAGACACCAAACCTCCCTGATTACAGGGAATGTCTGTGTTTACACATTTGTACTGAGCATGCTGACTGTATTAGTGTCCTAGGAAACAAACTCTGCTGCTCACTCACAGACCTGCTGCAAGCTCTGAGGAGAGAAAGAAAGAGAAATTTTGAAATCAGATCCTTGATCTCTAACTCCTTTCGAATTCCTGAAGCACATTAGCTTTACTACTGCATGATGTGCACGGTAGTATTTCTTCTAATGAAATCTGACTAAAAGTTTAAATGAGTTTAATGCATGAAATGTATAAATAAAATGTGGCCTTGATTAAATTTAGACTCGATACATAACTTAAATGGGTAGCACAAGAACAGCTTTGGTATCATGTGTCCAGACTATTTTGGGCTTTGCAGAAGTCGTTTGGATTTTATCAGTTAGCGGAGAGTGCTTTCTATCAGGAACACAATATCTGTGCAGAGCTGGAATATGCACAAGTATGGTGGAGAAAATACGGTGTGATTGAAAAGAGGGAAGAGTGAGGAAGCAACGCAGGCTGTGAATAAAAGTAGAACACAGAACAGAACTCTGAAGCGTTGATTTGCAGAGAGCAATTTACATAGGTAAAAGACTTAAAGTTTTTTCTGGATGTCTCTCAGTTTCATGACTTTTGAGAAAATACCTTAATTTCACAGAACCTCAGTTTTCATCATTGGTACAAGTGGATCTGGGTGCCTTATCTGCCTGCCTCCTCCTGGCTTGTTGGAAGGCTCAGAACACAATAAACACAAAAGGTGTCTGTACACAGTGCTTTATAAATCTAAGGGACTCATTAAAACTGGCTTCCTTTAGCTATAGAAATTTCCTATTCACATTGAAGAGTTACAAAACAAATATTCTTTCCTGCTGTTAAGGAATATATGAAGTCATTATATTCAGTGGTTAGGGTTAAAGTCATTAGTAAAGGACAAATGAGCATTAAAAAAAAAAAAAAAAAAACCAGGAAAACCTCAAGGACTATACAGGAAATTTTATAAAGCAGTAGTGAAGCCTATAGGCTTTGAAGACAGCATCCTGGGCTTCAACCCTTCGTCTGCCACTTCCAAGCTATAAGCAACTAAGTATACAAAATTGGGCAAGTTACCACAACTTCATAAACCATTCCTTTATAAGTATAAAATGAACAGAGAAATACTTGCTTAAGGATTTTGCTGAGACAAACGATAGGACATATGTAAAAATTTTAACTTTCAGGCATTCAAAAAAGTGTTCTACCTTCTTATTCATATTATATATACCATACAAACACCATAGCATACATATCAAGGAGAATGCATCCATAAATAAGTGGAAATTATTCATCATCAAAAGAAGATTAAAGAATTACTTTTCACTCATATGTTAAATAGAAGACTAATACTGCAGTCTCCCACACTGAAAATAAAGAAAAACAAAAAGATTAAAAGTTATTGAAACACAGAGGAGGAGAGAGTGCCAGAAAGCTCTCTTAAACCACCTCAGCAGGAATGTTTGATGATTCTGGGTTAAACCACAGCCAAACTGTTTTTTTCTTTTTTTTAAGACTGCACAATGCCACTCAGTTTCAGGCATTTAATAGAATGAAACCAGGTGAGTTTGAGCCAATTTTGCCTTTCATTTTTCAAGTTTGTTTATTGCTTTCCTTAAACCACAACATTCTGAGATCTCACAAGAAAATCTGTTTCTGTGAAATTTTCAGCCTGATTTTTTCTGTGAATAAAAGTAGAACACAGAACAGAACTCTGAAGCGCTGATTTGCAGAGAGCAATTTACATAGGTAAACTAAGCGGACTCAGTTTCATGACTTTTGAGAAAATACCTTAATTTCACAGAACCTCAGTTTTCATCATTGGTACAAGTGGATCTGGGTGCCTTATCTGCCTGCCTCCTCCTGGCTTGTTGGAAGGCTCAGAACACAATAAACACAAAAGGTGTCTGTACACAGTGCTTTATAAATCTAAGGGACTCATTAAAACTGGCTTCCTTTAGCTATAGAAATTTCCTATTCACATTGAAGAGTTACAAAACAAATATTCTTTCCTGCTGTTAAGGAATATATGAAGTCATTATATTCAGTGGTTAGGGTTAAAGTCATTAGTAAAGGACAAATGAGCATTAAAAAAAAAAAAAAAAAAAACCAGGAAAACCTCAAGGACTATACAGGAAATTTTATAAAGCAGTAGTGAAGCCTATAGGCTTTGAAGACAGCATCCTGGGCTTCAACCCTTCGTCTGCCACTTCCAAGCTATAAGCAACTAAGTATACAAAATTGGGCAAGTTACCACAACTTCATAAACCATTCCTTTATAAGTATAAAATGAACAGAGAAATACTTGCTTAAGGATTTTGCTGAGACAAACGATAGGACATATGTAAAAATTTTAACTTTCAGGCATTCAAAAAAGTGTTCTACCTTCTTATTCATATTATATATACCATACAAACACCATAGCATACATATCAAGGAGAATGCATCCATAAATAAGTGGAAATTATTCATCATCAAAAGAAGATTAAAGAATTACTTTTCACTCATATGTTAAATAGAAGACTAATACTGCAGTCTCCCACACTGAAAATAAAGAAAAACAAAAAGATTAAAAGTTATTGAAACACAGAGGAGGAGAGAGTGCCAGAAAGCTCTCTTAAACCACCTCAGCAGGAATGTTTGATGATTCTGGGTTAAACCACAGCCAAACTGTTTTTTTCTTTTTTTTAAGACTGCACAATGCCACTCAGTTTCAGGCATTTAATAGAATGAAACCAGGTGAGTTTGAGCCAATTTTGCCTTTCATTTTTCAAGTTTGTTTATTGCTTTCCTTAAACCACAACATTCTGAGATCTCACAAGAAAATCTGTTTCTGTGAAATTTTCAGCCTGATTTCCAAACCAGAAAAGAGGTTCAAATAAACTTGGGTCCATTTCAAAAAAGCATCTGAGATTCTGGATGTTTATTTGAAGCAATCTGGAGTCCTGACCTTTTGAGGTTCCCCCACCACCAAAAAAGAGAACCTACAATGAATTTACTGTGCTAAGATCTGGTGCTTCAGCATCTGAATGGATAAAAATCCCATTGGTCTCAAGGAAAGCCGCTTCCCAACACATGCGGTGGAATCAAGCCTAAAGCAGAAATATTGATACCCTCCTTTTAGGAAAATGTACCAACAAATCAGTGTTCTAGCTCAGAAAGTCTGTAAATAGGTTATTTATTCAGTATGCGTTAAAAGTTTAAAAAATATTCCTAGGTTGACACTATGAAGAGGGGCTCCTGTTGGAGGGCAAAGGGTTTAGTATTTCCTGGAGCACTATAGAAAAAATCAGACCAAACAGCTTTCTACCATACAGAGCTGCCTTTAACATCAATGTGGGATCTTAGAAAGGATGCCAATCCTTCCCAAGTTCTTGAACCTTTCCAAAAACTGAATTCTACCACTTTTGAAACGATGAATACTGAGAAATTGGATTTGAAACCACAGCATTAAATGCTTAAAATCCGATCCTTCTGTCAGGACCTGGGATAAATTAAACTGATGTACATTATTTTTTAAAGAAAGGAAAAAATATGGGAAGCGGATTTTGAAGCCTGAAGGCATAGAACAAAACAAGTTATGCAGGTGATACAAACCATCTTAGTTCATTTCTATAATGGCTCTCTACTTCCATATGGTGGCCCATACTGCAAATAATTCTTAGGAAAACACATTTGTATATGATAAATAAAACATCATTTTAGCGGTTTCTGTTTTTATTTTCAGAGTATGCTACTTTTTTTATTCAGTGTTTGGATTGTGTTTATTTTATTTTATTTTTTTGGCTTTGGTATTTGAGTTTATTTTTACAAGGAATAGTATGCAGGGAGCACTGAGGAGGTATACAGATGATAAGGGTATAAGGTGAACAGTTATCAAGTGTTTCCATCAAATGAATCCAGGGCAGCTGGATGATATGTATTAGGATTTAATCAAGGCTTCAGGAATTCAAATACAAAATGGATTCAGTTTCACTTAAGCATATTTTAAACGTGTTTGTTACTTTACTAATATTGGTAGATTGTATTAACTTCTGACTGCCAAATAATACCATTAGTCTAAAGATAAATACATGGTTAAGAACAAAAGCCTCTACCTTATTAATTTTGGTTTTTGTCAATAGAAGGACTTGATTTCAGAAAACTAGGAACAAACTAATTAAAAACTTCCCAATTTAAAGATATCTTTTAAAAAGGTGTTTCTTGCCATTGATTCAGGCAATAATGACAAGGCCAGTTCCAAATCAGAAGACACTGAGTTATAGATAACCATCTTTCAAATATTTTTAAAAATCTAACTATTTAAGTCTGCTGGATGTATTTCTGCCAAAAAACATGTGTTGGTTCTCTGTCATAGATCATTCTAAGAGTATAAGCTTTTTTTCAGGTCCTGGACATTTGCACATCAAGAAACAAGAAAAAAATATGTCTGTTAATTTTTATTTTAGAAAATATGCATGTTTAATACACACCAACATTATTACTGAAAGAGGCATAATTTGTCAATAAAATTAACAACATTTAAGGGAACTTCCAGATTTACTGTGGGTTTTTCTTTAGTGTTTTCATGAATTTCACTTAACAGCCTTGTTACGTTGTTTAATAAAATTATTAACACATGAATTGACAATACGTTATAGACTTAAAAAATAAGACATTACAGAATATAAACCTAAACATCCCTTGAAGGCTGCAGAATATTTTGGACAGGATATATAAACTAAATTGGTTATATTAGATAGTAACTTGGAAAAACGAGATGAAACAGAATTCATGAAGTATATAATCTGAGACAATGAACTCTGCAAAACTTAACTGAGTACTTTATTAACTTTTCACACAGACCTTTTTATATTTTCTCAAAAATATTCCTAGCACAAGACCCAAATATCAAAGGTGGAACAAATGAATGGTTACCATATGAAAAATGAGTTTAGGCTGTGAGCTGCCACACCTATGGAACTTCTCATTTCAGTCTGCATTCCAAACTGTTGCATTTGATTTCACACTATCAGAAGTGAGCAGAAAATATACCCTTGTATCGTTAACACAACAAGCAATGTTCATATACCCCTGATCTTAAACAGTGTCTGTGAATTGAAGCAAAATGTAAGGCAGATTTCTGTGATTTTGACCTCGACATACAGTCATCAGTTAGTCCTAAGCATTCAAGATAGCATATCCTCAGGCTTAGGATTTGAAGCATAAAGCAGTAAGATTTTATTCCACATAACTTCATTTATTGGGTCTGAGATTCAGGGAAAAGCTAATGAATGCCACAGATCTGAAGGTTGTAAACACTAGTATAAGACTAGATAGTTCCTGGTAGAGGATGTTTTGAGGAATTTATATTTTTCAGTCAACTGGACTCCTCACATTCTCACATAGATTGAACCTCAGTTCAATCAACCTCTTTTAAGAAGCTCCTTATTTATCTGTATGGCCTTCCTCTCTTCCACAAGTGACCGACAGAGGCTTTTAATCAACCTGTGTTCATTTATTTACTTTTTGCTAATATATTGTTATTTAATTTTGCAATACATTTGGTCCATTGCTTATTCAAAAAATAAGCACAATAAGCTAAAAACAGATTCTCAAAACTTTTTTTCACGTATGTGAGATCAAAATGAAGTTCATATACTTTGGGACTCCCTTGATGAGACACAACTAATTCCACCTGTTACTGTCCATTGCCTGTGAGAAGATACGTTTCAATGCACTGTATATCTCAAGTCATGTGGTAAGTTTCCATTTTTAAATAGATTATACTGAGGAATGACACAATAAGGACTTTCTTCTACACTTTTTTTCCCACAACAATAATTCTCAAAAATTTGTCTCTGTGGAAGCATTAAACGATCTTCATCTGAAAGTTTTTCTCCATTTAATTTATTGTGAGAAAAGAGGCAGGAAGATCATCACGACTGCATCCTTGGGTCTAACACACATAAATTCATACTCTGAATCCCTGAAAGGTTGCCTCACACACTGGGGGTTGTTAATTAGCTGCTAGCTGAGGGAAGAACTATTTTTGTGCTGTTAAATTTTGAATCCAAAAGTGACATTTAAAAAAAATACTTTTCAAATTAAGCACTACCATTAAGCCGAAATGGAGCCACCCTGGAGAGATGACATGGGCTGTCAATCACCTCATGGCCACGACACAGCTGATGGGAAAACAGCATATTTCTGGCAACTATGGTAAAACTCTTTTCATACCAAAAATACAGGGGTGTCTTTGATCTCTTAGAGAGAAGGCAAAAACTGGTTGGCTTTTTCCTCAAGGATTCATTCAAAAATCTACAAGACCAAATCCATTACTCATACAAAACCCTTGCTGGCGCCGACCACAGGACATACAGAAGAGACCTTTTCAGAAACATTCAATAGGGAATTTTCCTTTGGTGCTAAAATTTGAAAAATTCCAGAGAAATATATATATTTTTTTACTGGGTTATAATCCTCACCGTAATTTATGTTCATCTCGTCTCCCAAATGATACTTTCCAAATGAAACTGTCATTTTGCTAATAGTTCTCATTTATTGTTTCATATATTTGTGTGTGTGTGTGGTGTGTTACTAAGAAGTTAGGAATTCCGAAGAAGAATGTACTTTTAGAAGCCAGGTGTTAATGTGTTGATTCTTTATTGAGAGTTAAATGTCTTTCTAACTATTTTTCAAATATGACTTTCATTCTTTGTTCAACGTCCAGTCTCTAATAAGAAACACAGCAGTTCACTCATTTATAACTCTCTCAATTACTATCATAAAGATTCAGACAAAATGGACACTGGAAAATTATTAATGCAGCTGAAATATTGCATGAGTTTGACCTTTGTTCAGCTTGGTTGCCAAACAGGGATGAAAGTGAAATAAAATTTCAAGAGCCAGAAACTTCCCTTTCCCTCTCATTTAATCACCACAACAATCCTGTGGGCCTCCTGGTAGACTGTAGGATTGTTCCCATAGGAGACTGTAAGATTGTTCCCATGATAGACTGTAGGATTGTTCACTGCCCTTTCCTGTGAGACAATGACACTTTCCTGTCCCCCACAGAAGAGGCTTGGGTTTGTGACTTCTTCTGGGCCACTTACAGGTCAGTGAAGCTGATGCAAGAATCATCAAGCAGACCCTTCTAAAGACATCTCCTGATTCCTGCATCACTTTCTCCTCTGCCATGAGACAAACACATGCCAGAAGGGGCAGTTCCTTGTGCCAGGAAACAGAAAGCAGGGAGCAGAGTTGTAGCTGACCTGAAAAGGATCTGCAGTGCAAGCAAGAAAGGGACCTTTGCTGTTGCAAGCCATTCAGATTTGACAATACTTGTTGTCACAGTGTAATTTCACAGAATCCAGGAAAGTAACATGAGTCCTCATTTTGCAGAGGAATGTGTTAGGGATCAGCGGAATTAAGGACGATGCCCAAAGAAACACAGCAAACTAAACAGAGAGGAAACGAATTCAGAGTTGCCTGGCTCTCTATCCCACCTTCCACCCTACAGAATTTTAGGAGGTCAAAATGCATGCCAGTTCAATATCTAGGCAATTCCCACACTGAACTAAATTGTCTGTTATCCAGTTGAATTGCACAAGTCTCCCTGGAAAGATTTTTAACCAATGCTAGACTACCAGTTGGAACATCTCCTTTGTTCTCATTTGTTTGTTTTTCTATTTTCTGTTATTTATCATGTGCTTACAGATGTCATTTATCTTTCAAGATTAACACACATAATTTTAATAGTTTCAGCATTCAAAGCTCAACTCTGTAACTGGCCCAATCCCTCGTCAGTCACATATTAGCTATTTTTCTGTGAATAAGTCAATCTTTGTGAGTTGCAATTCTTTGTATACATAATGGGATAACATTACCTTTTCAGTCTTTCAATGACAATAGTCTGTGAAAAACGAGCATGGAAGGAACATAGCAAACACTAAAATCTTGCTTCTAGTATCCTTTCTTTCCCTCTGGTAAGGCCACATTCTCTCTAGAGAAATACTGGCAAGGAGTCATCCATAGCTGAAAAATTTCTATGAACCAACCTAGCAAACAAAATAATTTGCTGGTTTGACCTTTGTCACTTACAGGTCAGTGAAGCTGATGCAAGAATCATCAATGACACTTTCCTGTCCCCCACAGAAGAGGCTTGGGTTTGTGACTTCTTCTGGGCCACTTACAGGTCAGTGAAGCTGATGCAAGAATCATCAAGCAGACCCTTCTAAAGACATCTCCTGATTCCTGCATCACTTTCTCCTCTGCCATGAGACAAACACATGCCAGAAGGGGCAGTTCCTTGTGCCAGGAAACAGAAAGCAGGGAGCAGAGTTGTAGCTGACCTGAAAAGGATCTGCAGTGCAAGCAAGAAAGGGACCTTTGCTGTTGCAAGCCATTCAGATTTGACAATACTTGTTGTCACAGTGTAATTTCACAGAATCCAGGAAAGTAACATGAGTCCTCATTTTGCAGAGGAATGTGTTAGGGATCAGCGGAATTAAGGACGATGCCCAAAGAAACACAGCAAACTAAACAGAGAGGAAACGAATTCAGAGTTGCCTGGCTCTCTATCCCACCTTCCACCCTACAGAATTTTAGGAGGTCAAAATGCATGCCAGTTCAATATCTAGGCAATTCCCACACTGAACTAAATTGTCTGTTATCCAGTTGAATTGCACAAGTCTCCCTGGGGAGAGTTTTAACCAATGCTAGACTACCAGTTGGAACATCTCCTTTGTTCTCATTTGTTTGTTTTTCTATTTTCTGTTATTTATCATGTGCTTACAGATGTCATTTATCTTTCAAGATTAACACACATAATTTTAATAGTTTCAGCATTCAAAGCTCAACTCTGTAACTGGCCCAATCCCTCGTCAGTCACATATTAGCTATTTTTCTGTGAATAAGTCAATCTTTGTGAGTTGCAATTCTTTGTATACATAATGGGATAACATTACCTTTTCAGTCTTTCAATGACAATAGTCTGTGAAAAACGAGCATGGAAGGAACATAGCAAACACTAAAATCTTGCTTCTAGTATCCTTTCTTTCCCTCTGGTAAGGCCACATTCTCTCTAGAGAAATACTGGCAAGGAGTCATCCATAGCTGAATCCTTAAAATATTCAAATACTATTTTTGAAACCAACCTAGCAAACAAAATAATTTACTTGACCTTAAACTCCCTAAGATTATACCTTTTAGTCTTTAATGAGATCCAAAGAGACAAACTGTTTTATTTTGTTTTTTTTGAGGTTTCTAGATTATTTCATAACAGCAGTATAAAATAAGTATAGCAATATTTTTGTGTTTAAACTAAATCAAAAATATTGGATCTTCTATATTAGATTCTATTGGGCATTTATTATATCTTTATTTCACTACATCCTATAGCACAAAGTGCAAACTACTACAAAGCTATTAGCTGCAGACTTTTTGAAATCTAATTATCAGAATCTGTAAGGTAATTTCTGTGAGCATTTTTAACTCTCTTGAAGAATAACTTTAGGGTCACCAATCCATCTTTTATTTACTGGTAAACTGTTTATCTTTACATTAAGTTTGGGCATCAGTCATTATGTCTCAGCTCACTTCAACAAACTTCTAATTTCATGAGAACCATAAAAAGAAAGGATAGTAGATTTAAAGTTCAAAACTTGGATTGCAAGTAGGAATCTACCAATTCCTAGAACAACTTTGAGTCTCAATTTTCCTTTCCATTAAATGGATAAAGCAGTCTATTTTTAATGATACACATGTATTTCTGAATTTCAAATGACGAAGCATCAGAAAATCATGTTATAAGAGTGATATTAAAACTTTGGGAATTTTTCTTGTTGCACCCAAGTTAATTAAAAATAGTCTCTTTTTCCAATACCTATATCATCTCAGCAGTTCAGCAAACCTCAGTATTCTAAAAATGTATTATACATCCAAGCAGTAATGAAAAATGTATATATATATATATATATATATATATATTTATATATGCATATAGGATATGTTTTTAATTTGCAAGAAAGTGAGTTGTTTTCTGTATTTACCTAAATCATGTTATTAATAGATTGATGAATTAATGCTTTCTTATAGGAATTATTTAATGATTTCTTACATGGAAATAACTTACATAAAAAGATAAGAAAAGCGTTGTATGAGTTAAGGGTATTTTAAAACATAACTGAGTGAGAAATTTCAAGGAGTCATCCATAGCTGAATCCTTAAAATATTCAAATACTATTTTTGAAACCAACCTAGCAAACAAAATAATTTACTTGACCTTAAACTCCCTAAGATTATACCTTTTAGTCTTTAATGAGATCCAAAGAGACAAACTGTTTTATTTTGTTTTTTGAGGTGTCTAGATTATTTCATAACAGCAGTATAAAATAAGTATAGCAATATTTTTGTGTTTAAACTAAATCAAAAATATTGGATCTTCTATATTAGATTCTATTGGGCATTTATTATATCTTTATTTCACTACATCCTATAGCACAAAGTGCAAACTACTACAAAGCTATTAGCTGCAGACTTTTTGAAATCTAATTATCAGAATCTGTAAGGTAATTTCTGTGAGCATTTTTAACTCTCTTGAAGAATAACTTTAGGGTCACCAATCCATCTTTTATTTACTGGTAAACTGTTTATCTTTACATTAAGTTTGGGCATCAGTCATTATGTCTCAGCTCACTTCAACAAACTTCTAATTTCATGAGAACCATAAAAAGAAAGGATAGTAGATTTAAAGTTCAAAACTTGGATTGCAAGTAGGAATCTACCAATTCCTAGAACAACTTTGAGTCTCAATTTTCCTTTCCATTAAATGGATAAAGCAGTCTATTTTTAATGATACACATGTATTTCTGAATTTCAAATGACGAAGCATCAGAAAATCATGTTATAAGAGTGATATTAAAACTTTGGGAATTTTTCTTGTTGCACCCAAGTTAATTAAAAATAGTCTCTTTTTCCAATACCTATATCATCTCAGCAGTTCAGCAAACCTCAGTATTCTAAAAATGTATTATACATCCAAGCAGTAATGAAAAATGTATATATATATATATATATATATATATATATATATATATTTATATATGCATATAGGATATGTTTTTAATTTGCAAGAAAGTGAGTTGTTTTCTGTATTTACCTAAATCATGTTATTAATAGATTGATGAATTAATGCTTTCTTATAGGAATTATTTAATGATTTCTTACATGGAAATAACTTACATAAAAAGATAAGAAAAGCGTTGTATGAGTTAAGGGTATTTTAAAACATAACTGAGTGAGACAATCTCATATTACAATTTTCAGTTGTAAATCTCACAAAAAAAACCAGCTTTTCTGACCCTTTACCTTGTAGCTCAATTTTACCTTTTCATTCTAAAATGTATATATTATGTTCAGTTTTCTTTTCCATCCTCTATCAAATTTAGTGTCTAGGTTATTTTCATTTCTGTAACTCATAACTATTCATCGGGTATTATTAGTACTAGTATTTTCTCCTCAAACAAATGTGAAACAAATTTAAAACCAAAGGAGCTGATCTTGAAGTAATCCTAGAAGAAAACATCTTTTTAAATTCTCCACAGCCTGCACAATAAATTAGGCTGAGGACACAGAGACTTTGTACAGAGAAATCCAACAACAAATGCAGAAAACTTATATTTTTGCCTGAGTGCTCATGTTTCTAGGTTGTTTTCCTTTAAAACTAATAAAATGATACTTGGTCTGACCTGAGAACTTTGAACAAATACCTAGATACCAAATGCCGACATGTCTCCTCTTTATATATTACCAGATACTGTTTGCTCATTTCTGCATTTTCTTCACATATCTGTAATAATGCTTAATCAACATCTTTCGTGATTTAACTTAAGTGGTTTTAAGTATAAACTCACCAGCAAGAAAAAAAACATTGTACTTTTGTTAGTATTTGTTAGAGTCTACCAGGTTGCAATTTATCCTTTAAGTATCACAGAACCTTGCCTTTCTGATTGTTCAAAATGAAAGCAACAGAGTCCACAATATTGGCTTACCATGCTATCTGTCCAGGGTCTTTGAAAGATGGCATATTTTCAAATAACCCAGACTGGCTCAAAAATGCTGTCATATGTCACATTGGATTACCTTAGCCAACTTGTGTTATGTTACATCAAGGATGTGACTAACATCAACCACATGTAATACGGCAGAGTACTGCTGTCCGCCAGATAAATTTCAAAATGGTATGGTTTTTAAAAACCAGGATTTAGAAATTTCTGGTCATTAAGCGAGGAAAAAAAGAGATCTTTAAAGTATTTTAAAAGAGATTTCTATTTCTTTTTTTTTTCATTCTCACCTTCAAAGGAGTTGGCCATTGTAAGCAAATTACAACTTGCCAAACTGAGTATTCTACATTGAAGTTAAAGAGCAAAGAAACTCTACAGTTCATATCAAAAGCACTCTATACTACAATTAATCAAGTGAAAATGCAAGTACTTCATTAAACACTGTTTGACTATCTGTAAATTAAGAAAATGCCTTTAATGAAAAAAGCACAGATATTGTACAATTTATCTGTACTTCAGGCTCCACTAGTTTCATTTTGTAATAAAAGTATATATTTATATATTTGACAAGAAATGAAAGGGATACTTACCAATAGTCAGAACAATAACAAATGTTTCTAACATTCATGATCTATATGCAAATAAAGAAAACTATATACTAATAATTCATTTAATAGTACCATGTAACTAATAACAATACCCTAAAGGAATCAACTGGCTTCCCTGGTGGTTCAGTGGTAAAGAATTCACCTGCCAATGCAGGAGATGTGGGTTTGATCCCTGGGTGGTGAAGATCCCCTGGAGAAGGAAATAGCACCCCACTCCAGTATTTTTGCCTGGGAAATCCCATGGGCAGAGTTGATTGGTGGGCTACAGTCCCTGGCTCGCAAAAGATTTGGACATAATTTAGCAATGAAAACAACAGCAACAGGATTCGACAAAGTCCTAATATTCTACCAACCCTCAAGGAGCAGTTAAGAGTTCATTGTCAATAACAGGAGCAAAAACTCAAATGGGAGAGATTCTGGTCTGATCAATGCCCAGGTTAACATTGGAGATACAATCTTGCCCTGTTTATTCTGAAAATGGGATCAGCAAGAACACTGTCTCTCAGTTAAGTCTATTCAAGGATATATAGGATTAACCAACTATACAGAGAACCTATACCACTGTTGATTTAAAATTTATAGACATTTAATATTTTTAGTCTATTTCTGATAAATTTCATCTTGTACCATTTTAAAAATTCTAATCTTTCTGGCTTCATTTCTCCATCTACTTTGGAAATTAGGTAATATTCCCAAGGCTGTACAAATTGAGTTTGCTCAGTCACTAAGTCATGTCCAACTCCTTAGTGACACCATGGACTGCAGACTGCCAGGCTTCTCTGTCCATGAGATTCTCCAGGCAAGAATACTGGAATGGGTTGCCACTCCTTCTCCAGGAATCATTTCTATTTCTTTTTTTTTTCATTCTCACCTTCAAAGGAGTTGGCCATTGTAAGCAAATTACAACTTGCCAAACTGAGTATTCTACATTGAAGTTAAAGAGCAAAGAAACTCTACAGTTCATATCAAAAGCACTCTATACTACAATTAATCAAGTGAAAATGCAAGTACTTCATTAAACACTGTTTGACTATCTGTAAATTAAGAAAATGCCTTTAATGAAAAAAGCACAGATATTGTACAATTTATCTGTACTTCAGGCTCCACTAGTTTCATTTTGTAATAAAAGTATATATTTATATATTTGACAAGAAATGAAAGGGATACTTACCAATAGTCAGAACAATAACAAATGTTTCTAACATTCATGATCTATATGCAAATAAAGAAAACTATATACTAATAATTCATTTAATAGTACCATGTAACTAATAACAATACCCTAAAGGAATCAACTGGCTTCCCTGGTGGTTCAGTGGTAAAGAATTCACCTGCCAATGCAGGAGATGTGGGTTTGATCCCTGGGTGGTGAAGATCCCCTGGAGAAGGAAATAGCACCCCACTCCAGTATTTTTGCCTGGGAAATCCCATGGGCAGAGTTGATTGGTGGGCTACAGTCCCTGGCTCGCAAAAGATTTGGACATAATTTAGCAATGAAAACAACAGCAACAGGATTCGACAAAGTCCTAATATTCTACCAACCCTCAAGGAGCAGTTAAGAGTTCATTGTCAATAACAGGAGCAAAAACTCAAATGGGAGAGATTCTGGTCTGATCAATGCCCAGGTTAACATTGGAGATACAATCTTGCCCTGTTTATTCTGAAAATGGGATCAGCAAGAACACTGTCTCTCAGTTAAGTCTATTCAAGGATATATAGGATTAACCAACTATACAGAGAACCTATACCACTGTTGATTTAAAATTTATAGACATTTAATATTTTTAGTCTATTTCTGATAAATTTCATCTTGTACCATTTTAAAAATTCTAATCTTTCTGGCTTCATTTCTCCATCTACTTTGGAAATTAGGTAATATTCCCAAGGCTGTACAAATTGAGTTTGCTCAGTCACTAAGTCATGTCCAACTCCTTAGTGACACCATGGACTGCAGACTGCCAGGCTTCTCTGTCCATGAGATTCCCCAGGCAAGAATACTGGAATGGGTTGCCACTCCCTTCTCCAGGAATCAAGCTCAGGTCTCCTGTGTCTCCTTCAGGTAGATTCTTTAACACTGAGCCACCTGAGAAGTCCCAAATTGAGCTTAGGCAAGGTAATATGATTAGTTCTTGCTAAAGGAATGGTGGTAAAAGTGATTCATCACTCTGGGGACAAGATCAAAATGGTTATATTTTCTCCACACTCTCTTTGACCAATGCATCAGTTGGATGTTGATTCCTGGATGATTGTGGAAGCCATTGTTAAATATGGCAGATCTTCCATCAACCTGAGTCCCTGACTACTGAGTAAAACAGAGTGTCCCCTTAGTCCTAACCAAAATTACCTTTATTGGATTGTAAGGTGAGTAAAATATAAATTATTATGTTAACCTACTGAACTTTTCATTTGTTTCTATGTTTCTTTGTAAACATTTACTAATTCCATCAAAAATTAAAAGCTACATATTTAAATTATTCTAAATAAACAGTGTATTCAGTAAGTAATATTTCAATCTGCGCTAAAAGAAAATTTTTGTGTTGAAAATTCTGTTGGATGGACATTGCTAACATATCTGTTCTGGTTTGCCTAGTGATAGTATAGCTATAGGAACACAATTTTATAGTCTCCAACTATAAAAATTAAAATGCAAAATATTTTCAGTATTAACAACTATTTTCATAGTTAATTACCTAAAAGTCAAAATTTAGCAAGTGGTTGATTAGTTAAAACATTGCTATATACAGTAAACCCTTTGCAATCTTTATAAGTGTACTATGTTTCACAAAAAGGCTTTACATGCTTAAGCTTTCTGACCTCAATTTCAATTCTGGTTATCTATCAAAAACAAATTATGCTAATCACATTAAAAAGTTACGCACAAAAATATTTCAGTTGTAAGATTGGTTCATGTAAAAATTAGGCACAACTGAATTGCTCCAAGGCAAGAATTTTTCATCCAAGGCTACAAATCAAGTAACTGATGGTCTCCTCTTTGCCAGCTAAGAAGCTGAGAACCAAAATTCGGGCTAGTTTCTGGCACATGTGCAGGATTTCGTGGTGCATGTTTTATGTTCCAACCTGGCACATACCTATTTTTAGTCCTTAATTTACTTTCTTCTACTTTCGTTGCCTATTTTCAATTAATTTTATATAAGCCTATTATTGTATCTTAGTAATACTCAAAACCCATTGTATTTATCACATTTCAGTACCGTACTAAGCATTTAAGATACCAATCAGTGAATCTTCCTAATTATGCTAAGAAATACATACAATTATTCTAGTATCTACATTGTACAAATAAGAAAATCAAGACAGGAAAGATTCACCTAGCTGTAAGAAACAAGATTGCAAATCTAAGGGCTATCCTGGTGACCTAGTGGGTGGAAAGTCTGCCTTGCAGTGCAGGGGGCACTGGTTTGATCCCTGGCTCGGGAGAATCCTGTGTGCTGGGAGTGACTGTTCCAGCATGTCCAATTACCAGTCAGTGCTCTGGAGTGCATGTGCCCAGAGCCAGTGCTCTGCAATGAGAGAGGCCACTGCAATGGAAGGCCCACACAAGCCAAAAGAATAAAAAATGGATGAAGACAAAATAATGACTTAGAGAGGCAAAAAAAAGAGAGAAAGATTGCAGATCTAGGTAGAATAGTTTTGGATTTAAAGTTCTCAGACTCTATGCTTGTGTCTTTGTAAATCACCTTAAATTCTTTTTGAAGCAAACTAAGATACAGATGTAGAGCTTCCCAGGTGGCTCAGTCGTAAAGAATCAGCCTTCCAATGCAGGAGACATAGATTCAATCCCACAAAGGAAATGGCAGCTCGCTCCAGTACTCTTGCCTGGGAAATTCCACGGACAGAGAAGCCTGGCAGGCTACAATCCATAGAGTTGCAGAATCAGACACAACTTAATGACTGAACAACAACAAAATAGAGGTACATGGTCAATTAAATAAATAAGTTTTGGAATGGAGAAAAATATTTATACTAAATAGAAAATACGCAAACTTTATATGAAAATCCACAGCAAAGGAAACCGTCAGTAAACGTAAAAGGCAACCTAATGGATGGGAGAAGATATTTCAAGTCAAGTATCTGGAAAGAAGTTAATATACAAATATATTTAAAAATGCATATGATTCAATATAAAAAGCATAAACAATCTGATTAAAAATGAATAGACATTGTTTCCAAAAAGATACACAGAGAGTACACAGGTACATGAAAAGGCGTCAACATCACTAATCTGAGAAATGCAAATCAAAACCACAATGAGATATCAACACCACCTGTTAGAATGGCTATTATTCAAAACACAAGAAATAAAAAGTGTTGGGGAGAAGGTGGAAAATAAAGGGAATTCTTGTGCACATTTGGTAAGAATTTAAACTGGTGCAGTTACTACAGAAAACAGTAATTAAAACAGAACTACCATATGATCCATCAATTCCACTCTTAGGTATTTATCCAAAGAAAACAAAACATTACTGAAAAGACTACAAACACCTGTGTCTCTCGAGTCTCCGGCATTGGCAGGCAGAATTTTAACCAGTGAGCCACCTGGGAAGCCCATATAGAATGGGTGAAAGGGTCAAAAGGAACAAACCGGTTATAAAATAAGTCATGGGGATGTAATTTAAAGAATGGTGACTGTAGTTAATAATATGGTATTATACATTTGATGATTTTGAATTGTGTTAGAGAAGATTCTTGAGAGTCCCTTAGGCTGCAAGGAGATCAAACCAATAAATCCAAAAGAAAATCTACCCTGAATGTTCATTGGAAAGACTGACGCTGAAACTCCAATACTTTGGTCACCTGATGCAGAGCTGACTCACTGGAAAAGACCCTGATGCCTGAAAGATTGAAGGCAAAACAAGTAGGGAGTAGCAGAGGATGAGATGATTAGATAGCATCACCGACTCGATGGACATGAATTTGAGCAAACTCTGGGAGATAGTGGAGGACAGAGGAACCTGGAGTGCAGTGGTCCATGGAGTTGCAAAGAGCTGGACATAACTTAGCAACTGAACAACAACATATTACGCATTTGAATGTTTCTGTGAGCAAATCTTAAAAGCTCATAAGAAAAAAAAATTATAACTAGGTATGGTGATGAATGTTTACTAGACTTAATTGTGGTGATCATTTTGTAACATATACAAATACCAAATCATCACGTTGTATACCTCAAAGTAATATAATGTCAATTATATTCCCACTTGTAAAAAATAAACTTGACTCACACATACCAGACAAGTTCATGGGATGAATCCAAAACTGTGACTGGATCCAGGTATCTAAGCAAAGTAACAAGGCATCTCTCTGTCTCTTGGCTCTTCTTTTTTCTCTGTTGGTTTCATTTTCAGGCAAGGTTCATCACCCTCAAAATGGCAAAGATGATGGTTGTAAACGCCAGGCTC
Organism: Tragulus kanchil; assembly: GCA_022376925.1. Classification (NCBI taxonomy): domain Eukaryota; kingdom Metazoa; phylum Chordata; class Mammalia; order Artiodactyla; family Tragulidae; genus Tragulus; species Tragulus kanchil. The sequence goes on along the minus strand of JAIOJX010000004.1, from coordinate 232,948,145 downwards.
CCTTGGCCCTTAGTGTTCACCATTTCAGCAAATAGGGGCAGCCTTTCCCCTACAGTGCCAAGGTTGGGGGAGAGGGGAAAGCTCTGGGAAAAGCTCTTACTGGTCAGTGTGGGATCACGTGTCATCCCTGGACCAATCATTATAGATGCTTATTGGCAGAACTTGGGTCTGGATCTCACCATTGAACCTGGCTAGGACTAATCACACTGAACCACAGAGACTGCTGATTGGGAAAGAGTGGGTTTTAATTAAGAAACAAAAGAGGGTTAAAACCACAGCTGTACATAGTAGACACCTCAAGCCTAACTACTCTATTCTGACTTCACATTTCTGACTAAAAAAAAAAAATGTAGTAAAATAAAAATAAAATGAGGATGTCATTGGTTAACCCAACAGCCTATGGTGGCATGGTCATTCTCTGTGCTGTGCTAAGTCATTTCAGTTGGGTCCAGCTCTGCAGCCTGTGAACTATAGCCTCTGTCTGTGGAATTCTCCACTCAAGGTTACTGGAGTGGGTTGCCATGCCCTCCTCCAGGGGATTTTCCCAACCTGGGGATCAGACCAGACTCTCTTATGCCTCCGGCATTGGCAGGTGGGTTCTTTATCATTAGCACCACCCTTTATTTTCTGCTAATGTATATTTACTTTCTCTTTGTACAAACATAAAAGAGATATAAATACATCTAATTCTTAAGAACTTACTTTATGGAACTTGAAACCTGTTTTCTGTGGGGTTTTTTTCTCTTTAAATAGAGTGATTTAAACCACTTGTTTTTAAACAGCCTTTGAAGAAAAATCACCTGGGTTGTCGTGTTGGCAGACTATGATTCAGTAAGTCTGGGATTTTTGCTGCCTGAGATTTTGTAACATATACAAATACCAAATCATCACGTTGTATACCTCAAAGTAATATAATGTCAATTATATTCCCACTTGTAAAAAATAAACTTGACTCACACATACCAGACAAGTTCATGGGATGAATCCAAAACTGTGACTGGATCCAGGTATCTAAGCAAAGTAACAAGGCATCTCTCTGTCTCTTGGCTCTTCTTTTTTCTCTGTTGGTTTCATTTTCAGGCAAGGTTCATCACCCTCAAAATGGCAAAGATGATGGTTGTAAACGCCAGGCTCCCTTGGCCCTTAGTGTTCACCATTTCAGCAAATAGGGGCAGCCTTTCCCCTACAGTGCCAAGGTTGGGGGAGAGGGGAAAGCTCTGGGAAAAGCTCTTACTGGTCAGTGTGGGATCACGTGTCATCCCTGGACCAATCATTATAGATGCTTATTGGCAGAACTTGGGTCTGGATCTCACCATTGAACCTGGCTAGGACTAATCACACTGAACCACAGAGACTGCTGATTGGGAAAGAGTGGGTTTTAATTAAGAAACAAAAGAGGGTTAAAACCACAGCTGTACATAGTAGACACCTCAAGCCTAACTACTCTATTCTGACTTCACATTTCTGACTAAAAAAAAAAAATGTAGTAAAATAAAAATAAAATGAGGATGTCATTGGTTAACCCAACAGCCTATGGTGGCATGGTCATTCTCTGTGCTGTGCTAAGTCATTTCAGTTGGGTCCAGCTCTGCAGCCTGTGAACTATAGCCTCTGTCTGTGGAATTCTCCACTCAAGGTTACTGGAGTGGGTTGCCATGCCCTCCTCCAGGGGATTTTCCCAACCTGGGGATCAGACCAGACTCTCTTATGCCTCCGGCATTGGCAGGTGGGTTCTTTATCATTAGCACCACCCTTTATTTTCTGCTAATGTATATTTACTTTCTCTTTTGTACAAACATAAAAGAGATATAAATACATCTAATTCTTAAGAACTTACTTTATGGAACTTGAAACCTGTTTTCTGTGGGGTTTTTTTCTCTTTAAATAGAGTGATTTAAACCACTTGTTTTTAAACAGCCTTTGAAGAAAAATCACCTGGGTTGTCGTGTTGGCAGACTATGATTCAGTAAGTCTGGGATTTGCTGCCTGAGATTCTGCATCTCTAACAAGTTCCCTTGTGATGCTGCTGTAGGTAGCTGACAGTCATATGTGAGTAGCAAGACTTTAAACAGGAGGCCTACGCTTCAACTACAACTGTGGCACTGTTTAAACTGATTACACTACTATAATACCCAAAAGAGCTAATGACACTTTAAAGAGTCTTGAGTTTGTGGTCTAAAACTACTTTAGGGAACAGGAGACTCTAGCTGTAAAGCGTGTCGACAGCCACAGGGAGAAAGAGATAGGAGTGTTCATTCATTGTGTACTTAGATTTCATTTATTTCTCCCAAGAAATTAGTTTAATCAAAGCTGTGCCTTGACTTGCAAACTATGATTCTTAGAATTATGAACTCCTAGATGATGCATAAGACATAGAAAGCTTGCATTAAAGATCTTTTCAGCAGACATGTTTATGTATCTTACATGGGACAGTAGTTAAGTCTGTATTTATTTACATCTTTATTTATAGTGAAAAGAACAAGCCAAAGACCCCTAACACAGACAGCCTGGATTCAAATCTCACCTCCACTGCTTAGGAGCTGTGATGCTTAGGAGAAGCTACTATAAAGCCACAATTTCCTCATCTGTAAAGTAGGAATAATACTAGCATCTACTTCAAATGTGTTTTGTGAAGATTCAACGAGTTAATAAAAGCAGAAGTGCTTGACAGTCTAGCACTTTATCACCACTTTTTGTTTCATTAATTGTCTCCTTGCAATTAAAGCTGTTGTTTCGATATACTTGATACTAGCTGGTAAATTAGGAATTTGTTGACTGGTATAGGCTCAGTTTAAGAACACAGAGTAACAAAGATTGCATCTAGAGAATTAGCTCTTATCTTTTGCCAATTATAAATGGTAGCTGAGGTTACCACTTAAACCCTAGACACTAACTAGCTACAGCAGGGGAGATATTCAACCACAAAAAGAGTTAAATACATCTAATTCTTAAGAACTTACTTTATGGAACTTGAAACCTGTTTTCTGTGGGGTTTCTCTTTAAATAGAGTGATTTAAACCACTTGTTTTTAAACAGCCTTTGAAGAAAAATCACCTGGGTTGTCGTGTTGGCAGACTATGATTCAGTAAGTCTGGGATTTGCTGCCTGAGATTCTGCATCTCTAACAAGTTCCCTTGTGATGCTGCTGTAGGTAGCTGACAGTCATATGTGAGTAGCAAGACTTTAAACAGGAGGCCTACGCTTCAACTACAACTGTGGCACTGTTTAAACTGATTACACTACTATAATACCCAAAAGAGCTAATGACACTTTAAAGAGTCTTGAGTTTGTGGTCTAAAACTACTTTAGGGAACAGGAGACTCTAGCTGTAAAGCGTGTCGACAGCCACAGGGAGAAAGAGATAGGAGTGTTCATTCATTGTGTACTTAGATTTCATTTATTTCTCCCAAGAAATTAGTTTAATCAAAGCTGTGCCTTGACTTGCAAACTATGATTCTTAGAATTATGAACTCCTAGATGATGCATAAGACATAGAAAGCTTGCATTAAAGATCTTTTCAGCAGACATGTTTATGTATCTTACATGGGACAGTAGTTAAGTCTGTATTTATTTACATCTTTATTTATAGTGAAAAGAACAAGCCAAAGACCCCTAACACAGACAGCCTGGATTCAAATCTCACCTCCACTGCTTAGGAGCTGTGATGCTTAGGAGAAGCTACTATAAAGCCACAATTTCCTCATCTGTAAAGTAGGAATAATACTAGCATCTACTTCAAATGTGTTTTGTGAAGATTCAACGAGTTAATAAAAGCAGAAGTGCTTGACAGTCTAGCACTTTATCACCACTTTTTGTTTCATTAATTGTCTCCTTGCAATTAAAGCTGTTGTTTCGATATACTTGATACTAGCTGGTAAATTAGGAATTTGTTGACTGGTATAGGCTCAGTTTAAGAACACAGAGTAACAAAGATTGCATCTAGAGAATTAGCTCTTATCTTTTGCCAATTATAAATGGTAGCTGAGGTTACCACTTAAACCCTAGACACTAACTAGTACTCACAGCAGGGGAGAATAGTTAGCAAATCTGCAATGAGGGTTTTGTTTATACTTCCACTAGGAGGGATGATTTGTTAGTTTTAAAGAGACCTCTCGTGTTGATTACAGGTGTCAGCACTGTCCAAGCTTGGGCTGTGTTTGTATACCTGCTGTGATGTGCAAGACACAAGAAAATCAAGCCTAATTGTTTCAATTCAAACAAATCTTCATTTATAGCTGTGTTGATTGCTTTAACTCAGGCTGAGTAATTTATGTGAAATAAAACTTGTTTCTTTAAATGCTGGAGAGGGTGCGGAGAAAAGGGAACCCTCTTGCATTGCTGGTGGGAATGTAAACTGATACAGCCTCTATGGAAGACAGTATGTAGATTCCTTAAAAAACTAAAAATAGAAGCACCCTATGACCCAGCAATCCCACTACTAGGCCTATATCCTGATGAAATCAAACTGAAAGAAGCACCTGTACCCCAATGCTCATTGCAGCTCTCTATACAATAGCCAGAACATGGAAGCAACCTAGATGTCCATCGACGAATGAATGGATACAGAAGTTCTGGTACATATATACAATGGAATACTACTCAGCTGTTAAAAGAAATGCAGAAGACTCAGTCCTAATGAGGTGGCTAGCTCTAGAACCTATCATAAAAAGTGAAGTAAGTCAAAAAGAGAAAGACAAGTACAGAATACTAACTCATATATATGGAATCTAGTAAGATGGTCATGATAACACACACAGTGAACTCATGGAAAAACAGACAGAATAGACATAAGGACACTGTGGAGAACAAACAGTGGGAGGGAGGCATAGAGAAAGTAACATCGAAACCTATACTGGCACGTGTGGAAAAGATAGCTATTGTCATTTTGCTAAGGGAATAGGAGTGCCTACAATCACTTGGGGCAATGGTACAGAGGGGTGGGAGGGGGGAACTGGGTTGGCGAGGGGAGGGGGGGCACCAGGGATATGCATATGAATGATCTGGGAACATACATGTCGGTGAACAACAAAACTCTGTAAAATCTTTAAAATAAAGAATTAAAAAAAAAAAGAATGAATGCATAAAAAAAAAAAACTTGTTTCTTATCAACATGAACACTTAGACCTTAATCAATGAATTTTCTTGGTGCTTTCTCTTGCTTCTTAAAAAAACCTTATCTTTAGTAATTAAACACCAATAGATTATTATATTCCTCCTACATAAATAAGGTATGAGCTTAATTTTACCTTTGGAAAGGACTAGAATATATATGTGCTTCTCAGTATGTTCAGACTATTATCAAACAGTTCAGGACTCAATGAATTCAGACCTCTGGGAGAAGAACATTCAAAAATATTACCAAAGATGGATTAAGAAATGGATATTATCTTACATTCCCTCACATGTAGTCTTTATTCTTGGATGTTTGAGTGTGGGGACAGATTTGAGGGGAAGATGGGTAACTACCTTCTTGAAAAAAGAAGCTAGATTTCAAATGAAATTCTGATGTCTATGAAATCACCAGAAAGTCATTATAGGGGAACAGGTATCCCTAAAGTGGCCTTACAAGTACATGTAGTCCTATCGCCCGATTTGAATCCTAATGAAAACAAACTGAAAGAAGCACCTGTACCCCAATGCTCATTGCAGCTCTCTATACAATAGCCAGAACATGGAAGCAACCTAGATGTCCATCGACGAATGAATGGATACAGAAGTTCTGGTACATATATACAATGGAATACTACTCAGCTGTTAAAAGAAATGCAGAAGACTCAGTCCTAATGAGGTGGCTAGCTCTAGAACCTATCATAAAAAGTGAAGTAAGTCAAAAAGAGAAAGACAAGTACAGAATACTAACTCATATATATGGAATCTAGTAAGATGGTCATGATAACACACACAGTGAACTCATGGAAAAACAGACAGAATAGACATAAGGACACTGTGGAGAACAAACAGTGGGAGGGAGGCATAGAGAAAGTAACATCGAAACCTATACTGGCACGTGTGGAAAAGATAGCTATTGTCATTTTGCTAAGGGAATAGGAGTGCCTACAATCACTTGGGGCAATGGTACAGAGGGGTGGGAGGGGGGAACTGGGTTGGCGAGGGGAGGGGGGGCACCAGGGATATGCATATGAATGATCTGGGAACATACATGTCGGTGAACAACAAAACTCTGTAAAATCTTTAAAATAAAGAATTAAAAAAAAAAAGAATGAATGCATAAAAAAAAAAAACTTGTTTCTTATCAACATGAACACTTAGACCTTAATCAATGAATTTTCTTGGTGCTTTCTCTTGCTTCTTAAAAAAACCTTATCTTTAGTAATTAAACACCAATAGATTATTATATTCCTCCTACATAAATAAGGTATGAGCTTAATTTTACCTTTGGAAAGGACTAGAATATATATGTGCTTCTCAGTATGTTCAGACTATTATCAAACAGTTCAGGACTCAATGAATTCAGACCTCTGGGAGAAGAACATTCAAAAATATTACCAAAGATGGATTAAGAAATGGATATTATCTTACATTCCCTCACATGTAGTCTTTATTCTTGGATGTTTGAGTGTGGGGACAGATTTGAGGGGAAGATGGGTAACTACCTTCTTGAAAAAAGAAGCTAGATTTCAAATGAAATTCTGATGTCTATGAAATCACCAGAAAGTCATTATAGGGGAACAGGTATCCCTAAAGTGGCCTTACAAGTACATACACAGTTATGTTGCCTTTATAATTTCACAATATGCTTAAGTTACTTAATATATCTGGAGTTTTCGTCACTGGCTTTTCAGGATTTAACTTCAAATAACAAAATCACCCAAACATTCTGGACTTCATGACACTGATGTAAGCTATCAGTTACTGATAGTATTTACTGAGTGACAAAATAAAAACTATTAGATACGTGAAAAATGCAATAAAACTAAAATTTTTAACTTTCAAAAAATGTTTCATCAACTTTAAAACTTTGGGACTCTTAGCTCAGGCTATTATAAAACAACAACCTAAGACTGTCTTTCCTGTCAAAGTTAATTTGAATTAGACAATTTACCTAGTCTTCGAATTCAAGTGATTCAAGGTTAGTCTATTTTGGAAAGACTGAATTAGGCAAACCTAATCCTTTTCTGAAGCTCATTAATTGGAAGCAGGACCACATGGCAACAGCCTTTTCTAAACTGAAGGGACAAATTAAGAATTTAAATGAGGTGAAATCTCTAAAACAAGATTCTCACAGTGGCTTCTGTTTATACAGTTACACTCTAAATACAAAGTTGACACCATTCGTGTTAAATTTCACTGGTTAACTGATAAGCTAGAGCAGAGAGGAACCTTAGCACTCTAGGCAGTGAGTCTTGTCAGTCTCTCCGGGAAAGCTCATAAATAATGTTGGAGGAGTTCCGCTTTATCGGCAAACCCTTTCTTTTTAAATTGTGGATAAATGGACAGTGGAGAGTAAAATAGATAAATACATGGTTTAACTGTTTCCATGAACTACTCTTCAATATTACTATCAGATATTGAAGATTTTAAATATTATATTCCTCCTACATAAATAAGGTAGGAGCTTAATTTTACCTTTGGAAAGGACTAGAATATATATGTGCTTCTCAGTATGTTCAGACTATTATCAAACAGTTCAGGACTCAATGAATTCAGACCTCTGGGAGAAGAACATTCAAAAATATTACCAAAGATGGATTAAGAAATGGATATTATCTTACATTCCCTCACATGTAGTCTTTATTCTTGGATGTTTGAGTGTGGGGACAGATTTGAGGGGAAGATGGGTAACTACCTTCTTGAAAAAAGAAGCTAGATTTCAAATGAAATTCTGATGTCTATGAAATCACCAGAAAGTCATTATAGGGGAACAGGTATCCCTAAAGTGGCCTTACAAGTACATACACAGTTATGTTGCCTTTATAATTTCACAATATGCTTAAGTTACTTAATATATCTGGAGTTTTCGTCACTGGCTTTTCAGGATTTAACTTCAAATAACAAAATCACCCAAACATTCTGGACTTCATGACACTGATGTAAGCTATCAGTTACTGATAGTATTTACTGAGTGACAAAATAAAAACTATTAGATACGTGAAAAATGCAATAAAACTAAAATTTTTTTAACTTTCAAAAAATGTTTCATCAACTTTAAAACTTTGGGACTCTTAGCTCAGGCTATTATAAAACAACAACCTAAGACTGTCTTTCCTGTCAAAGTTAATTTGAATTAGACAATTTACCTAGTCTTCGAATTCAAGTGATTCAAGGTTAGTCTATTTTGGAAAGACTGAATTAGGCAAACCTAATCCTTTTCTGAAGCTCATTAATTGGAAGCAGGACCACATGGCAACAGCCTTTTCTAAACTGAAGGGACAAATTAAGAATTTAAATGAGGTGAAATCTCTAAAACAAGATTCTCACAGTGGCTTCTGTTTATACAGTTACACTCTAAATACAAAGTTGACACCATTCGTGTTAAATTTCACTGGTTAACTGATAAGCTAGAGCAGAGAGGAACCTTAGCACTCTAGGCAGTGAGTCTTGTCAGTCTCTCCGGGAAAGCTCATAAATAATGTTGGAGGAGTTCCGCTTTATCGGCAAACCCTTTCTTTTTAAATTGTGGATAAATGGACAGTGGAGAGTAAAATAGATAAATACATGGTTTAACTGTTTCCATGAACTACTCTTCAATATTACTATCAGATATTGAAGATTTTAAATATTATTTAAGATTCTTCAAGTGAATGAATGTATACTGACATTTTGTGCTGTTTCTACAAAGATCTGGAATGTATAACATTCCTCATTATCGTGCAATTGACCACAATGTCACAATCTTGCACTCTTTCAGCTGTCTTCACAATGAAAACTAAATTGCAGATTAAAGGGAGTTGGATAACGAAATTCTTGCACTAGTGTTTTGAGCCATGTCTAGATTTTTTAAAGTTGCCACTTAACCATCAAATATACTTTCATCAGTTATAACTAACCAGTAAATTTTTCAAAGGTTGAGTTAGTTACAAAATGACTTTTTAGCATGTCTCAGCCATAGAAAAGAACATTTCCAGTGAAAATCTCTGTCCATCCTCGGTATTCAATACACAATTTGCTACTGGAAAACACCAATCTCCTGCATGCTGAAGCACCTTGAGAACAGCTCAGAAGCACAGGAGGACAATCCACTTCTTCCAAGGAGACAGCATGGTACAGCAGAGGGAGCTTAGGACTCAAGCATGACGCCTAGCATCTAGTCCCTGCTCTGCTATAAGCCAGTTGGATTCACACAGGCAAGCAGCTGGGGCCATCTGGGCCCCCACTACTTCATGTGTGAAACTATGGTGTTGGATGATCTCCTTTGTCCTTTCTGTCTTGACTCAATGAGACCATGATGTTTGAATGACTTGGGCATAAACAGAGACGTTCCCAGTTGGATGATCTCATTAATTGGAAGCAGGACCACATGGCAACAGCCTTTTCTAAACTGAAGGGACAAATTAAGAATTTAAATGAGGTGAAATCTCTAAAACAAGATTCTCACAGTGGCTTCTGTTTATACAGTTACACTCTAAATACAAAGTTGACACCATTCGTGTTAAATTTCACTGGTTAACTGATAAGCTAGAGCAGAGAGGAACCTTAGCACTCTAGGCAGTGAGTCTTGTCAGTCTCTCCGGGAAAGCTCATAAATAATGTTGGAGGAGTTCCGCTTTATCGGCAAACCCTTTCTTTTTAAATTGTGGATAAATGGACAGTGGAGAGTAAAATAGATAAATACATGGTTTAACTGTTTCCATGAACTACTCTTCAATATTACTATCAGATATTGAAGATTTTAAATATTATTTAAGATTCTTCAAGTGAATGAATGTATACTGACATTTTGTGCTGTTTCTACAAAGATCTGGAATGTATAACATTCCTCATTATCGTGCAATTGACCACAATGTCACAATCTTGCACTCTTTCAGCTGTCTTCACAATGAAAACTAAATTGCAGATTAAAGGGAGTTGGATAACGAAATTCTTGCACTAGTGTTTTGAGCCATGTCTAGATTTTTTAAAGTTGCCACTTAACCATCAAATATACTTTCATCAGTTATAACTAACCAGTAAATTTTTCAAAGGTTGAGTTAGTTACAAAATGACTTTTTAGCATGTCTCAGCCATAGAAAAGAACATTTCCAGTGAAAATCTCTGTCCATCCTCGGTATTCAATACACAATTTGCTACTGGAAAACACCAATCTCCTGCATGCTGAAGCACCTTGAGAACAGCTCAGAAGCACAGGAGGACAATCCACTTCTTCCAAGGAGACAGCATGGTACAGCAGAGGGAGCTTAGGACTCAAGCATGACGCCTAGCATCTAGTCCCTGCTCTGCTATAAGCCAGTTGGATTCACACAGGCAAGCAGCTGGGGCCATCTGGGCCCCCACTACTTCATGTGTGAAACTATGGTGTTGGATGATCTCCTTTGTCCTTTCTGTCTTGACTCAATGAGACCATGATGTTTGAATGACTTGGGCATAAACAGAGACGTCAGAGTCATAGCCTTTAGATCTGGAAGGTCCAGCTGCCCTTCTTTTACCTTTACTCTCAAAATTCCCAAAAAACTAATCTGCACCCATTATCTCCAGATCCACTCACTCTTACCATTTTCTGTCCCTTTCACCTAGAGCATAAGATAGAGTTTATAAATTACAGGCAATGTTTTTTTTTTTATTAATGTATTTATTTTTGTCTATTCTGGGTTTTCACTGCTGCCACAGGCTCTTCTCTAGTTGCAGGGAATGGGGGCTACTCTCTAATGGAGGTGAGCAGGTTTCTTGTTGTGGTGACTTCTCTTGTTCTGGAACTCGGGCTCTAGGGCACACAAGCTTAACAGTTGCAGCTTTGAGGCTCCAGAGCACAGGCTCAATAGTTGTGGCTCATGGGCTTGGTTGCTCCGCAACTAAGGAATTTCAAAGGAATCTATGGCCTGAAAAAGAGTGAGAATTCCTACTCTAGTGTCTCTCCTCAGTCCATCTATATAATTTGCTGCTGCTGCTTAGTCACTTCATTCGTGTTTGAGTCTGTGCCACCCCATGGACTATAGCCCACCTGGCTCCTCTGTCCATGAAATTCTCCAAGCAAAAGTAATGCAGTGGGTTGCCGTGCCCTCCTCCAGGGGATCCTCCCAACCCAAGGATTGAACCCCAGTCTCCTGTACTGCAGGCAGATTATCATATGAGCCACCAGGGAAGCCCCCATATAATCTACTACCATACAGTTTCATCTCTTCCTACAGTTTCAAATATTTCTCTTTGAAGAAGATTTTCATGTATTCAAATATTCACAGCTTTTTAAATACCCATAAAATAACAAGCATTTTGGAGTCAAAAAGAGTTTGATTCAAATTCCAGCTCTACAATACCCTGAGAAATTTATTTAAGCTACAAGGTACAGATTTTCAATATATAGATGAGCCTTTATGATTCTTTGAATTACTGAATATTCATTAGAAATGTGGGATCAGTGATGAATATGAGAGGTTTAGTTCTATCTTGTTTAGGATGGTTAAGCAAAGATGCTTTGAATATTTAAACAGAGACCTAGAGGCAGACAAAGAGCGAACTTTAGAAATGTAAATTCAGGTCAGAAGAAACAGCAAGTGTAAAAGTCATGAGATGGTAAAGCCTGCTCAGTGAGTTCCAGGAATGGCGCAGGATGCATCCCTGGTTGGAATGAGGGGCAGAGAAGTTAAGGGGGTTAGAGGGCTTACTAGGCATTATGGTAAGGATTTTGGCTTTTTATTTCTGAGGACTGTTAGCAAAGGAATGGCATGATACAACACATGCTTTAAAGGAACAATTCTGACAGCTTTATGGATCAAAGTCTAAAAGAGGGAAAAAGTGGGAAAAGACCATTTCACAAACAATTGTATTAATACAGTGAGGCATGATATTTCTTTACAACAGGGTAACAGCAGTAAAAGTAATGACAAATATATGAATTCTGAATGTATTTTGAAGGTAGAACTTATTGAATGTGAAGTATAAGAGAGGAAAATCAGAGTGGTTGCTGTTTTATTTTGTTTGCCTCAGTAATGGATGGACGTGAAAGAGCAGAAGGAAATGAGGGTGAGAAAAGTTAAATCAAGACTTCAGCTTTGGCTTTGTTAAGTTCAAGGTATCTATTAGGCTTACAAAGTTCAGAGAAAGTCTAGACCAGTACATTCAACTTAACGAAGACTGTGCTTCATGACAAGGCTGGATGCAAAACCACTTAGGGAACAAGAGTAATTAGAAGACTGTATATTAGCTACATGCTAATTTGCTTCAGTTGTGTCCAACTCTTTGTAACCCTATGGACTGTAGCCTGCCAGGCTCCTCTGTCTACGGGATTCTCTGGGCAAGAATACTGGAGTGAGGGGCTTCCCTGGTGGTCCAGTGGGTAAGGACACTGCCTTGCAGTGCAAGGGGTGCCAGTTCGATCCCTGGCCTGGGAAGATCCCACGTGCCGCAGAGTGGCCGGACCGATGTGTCCAATTACCCAGCCGGAGTTCTGGAGTACATGCACCCAGAGCCGGTGCTCTGCGACAACAGAGGCCACCGCGATGGGAGGCCCACACGGGCCAAAGAACAAAGATAGATGGAACTAGACAAATGAAAGACCAGTGGAAGTGGCCCACCATCCCCCTCCCGCCCCACCCCCGCCAAAAATAAATAAATAAATAAATGTTTAAAAAAAAAAAGAAAAAAGAATACTGGAGTGAATTGCCGTGCCTTCCTCCAGAGGATCTTCCCAACCCAAGGATTGAACCTACATCTCCTGCACCGACAAGCGGGTTCTTTACCACTAGCGCCACCTGGGAAGCCCAATTAGAAGAGAAAAGACGATCAAAGTCTGAGCCTTGAAGCATTCTTCCCCATGTTTAGAGGTCAGGGATGTGAAATAAAATCAGTCAAGGAAAAAAAAAAAAAAAATCAGGGGTCAAGCAGACCAAAAAGTGCCTCAGTTGGGATACTGTGAGAATTTACATAAGCTAACAGATATATAAAATATGGCGCTTTTTTTTTAAACAATGTCACATAAAATATTTATTATGCCACATAATTATTTATGCCACATAATTATTTTAAATAAAACGTCTTTCATTCTTCTAATCTCTGTGACCTTAGACTTACTCTTCACTAGTGCCTCAAATTCAACATATATAAAACTGAGTTTAATTACTTTCCCCATCAACCAGATAATTGAATTGTGTCCTTGACCCTGCCTTGAGCATCAGTGTTCTCCAGACTAAAAGTAACTCCCCCAAAAAGATTTTTCATATTTACTCTGTGACTTATGCTTAAGTGCAGATTTCATAAAGTTGATTTCAGAAATGTGATTCTGTAACACAAATCCAAACTTCTTAACAATGGTATTCTGGGATTTGCACCAAACATTTTCCAAAGCCTCCCATATTTACATTTGTTTTTAAGAATAGCCTGCTTCTGTTGAATTTCATCTACTGTTTAAGTAATTAAACAAAGAGGTCATTAATTGAGGTGAGTCTAAAGCTTCAGTACCCTCATGAGCAAACTGAAACTTAAGCCAAAGCCACTTCCTATGAATGCACTGATATTGCAGAGAACAAAATTTAAGAATCATCACACAAACAGCCAACTAGGCCTTCCCAAATAAGGCCAATCAAACTGTCCTGAGCGGGCCCACACGGGCCAAAGAACAAAGATAGATGGAACGAGACAAATGAAAGACCAGTGGAAGTGGCCCACCATCCCCCCCCCCCCCCCCCCCCGCCAAAAATAAATAAATAAATAAATGTTTAAAAAAAAAAAGAAAAAAGAATACTGGAGTGAATTGCCGTGCCTTCCTCCAGAGGATCTTCCCAACCCAAGGATTGAACCTACATCTCCTGCACCGACAAGCGGGTTCTTTACCACTAGCGCCACCTGGGAAGCCCAATTAGAAGAGAAAAGACGATCAAAGTCTGAGCCTTGAAGCATTCTTCCCCATGTTTAGAGGTCAGGGATGTGAAATAAAATCAGTCAAGGAAAAAAAAAAAAAAAATCAGGGGTCAAGCAGACCAAAAAGTGCCTCAGTTGGGATACTGTGAGAATTTACATAAGCTAACAGATATATAAAATATGGCGCTTTTTTTTTAAACAATGTCACATAAAATATTTATTATGCCACATAATTATTTATGCCACATAATTATTTTAAATAAAACGTCTTTCATTCTTCTAATCTCTGTGACCTTAGACTTACTCTTCACTAGTGCCTCAAATTCAACATATATAAAACTGAGTTTAATTACTTTCCCCATCAACCAGATAATTGAATTGTGTCCTTGACCCTGCCTTGAGCATCAGTGTTCTCCAGACTAAAAGTAACTCCCCCAAAAAGATTTTTCATATTTACTCTGTGACTTATGCTTAAGTGCAGATTTCATAAAGTTGATTTCAGAAATGTGATTCTGTAACACAAATCCAAACTTCTTAACAATGGTATTCTGGGATTTGCACCAAACATTTTCCAAAGCCTCCCATATTTACATTTGTTTTTAAGAATAGCCTGCTTCTGTTGAATTTCATCTACTGTTTAAGTAATTAAACAAAGAGGTCATTAATTGAGGTGAGTCTAAAGCTTCAGTACCCTCATGAGCAAACTGAAACTTAAGCCAAAGCCACTTCCTATGAATGCACTGATATTGCAGAGAACAAAATTTAAGAATCATCACACACAAACAGCCAACTAGGCCTTCCCAAATAAGGCAACCACTTAAGCTATAGCCAACCAAATAACTTCCTTGTTTTGCTCTGTATTTACTTGTAAGACGCCATCTAGAGCCATAGGTCCCCAATCTTTTGTGGCACCAGAGACTGGTTTTATGGAAGATAATTTTTCCAGGGAGGAGTGGGGTTGGGGGATGGGATGTTTTCCAGACAATTAAAAGACATTACATTTATTGTCTACTACATTTCTATCATTATAACATCAGCTCCATCTCAGATCATCAAACATTAGATCCCAGGGGTTGGGGACCCTTGACTTAGAGTGTGTGACCTAGAATTGACCTGGGAGCTGGACCCAGGAACACGCTGGGACTCTCCGCCCCTCCCCTGTCCTGGGAATGTGCCTACTGCCCACCCTTGTGCTGGCAGGAGTCATTTCCAAAGACTCCGCCTTGAGAGAGCACTGTGCTCTGAGACCATGTGGACGGTATAGACCAGGCCCCTGTATGCATTTGTAAGACACTGGCACGTCCCAGTGAAGCAGAGATCTACACACCTGAGCTTGCTGCACCCAAGACAAGCCTATGTACGTTCTCTCGTTTATTAAACCAGCCACTTACCAGTCTCGAGTGGCTGTCTCTTTCTTCTCTCTCCCTGCTCTTCCTGAAAGAGGTCCAGTTTCATATTTCACCTGAGAAGCTGCAGAAGGTTTCCCACCAATGTCAACGCTGCTGGATAAAAGCCTTTACTGGCTCCAAGGGGAGGAGCATCACCTAGCCACTTCCGGTTTGCTGCCAGCGGATTCCAATCTGTGTTCTTGCAAATAAACTTTAACATGTTAATGTACCTTAATTTATATTTAAACAACTCCACCACTTTCCTAAGTGACTTTGTTAAAAATAGCCTCTCTGGGGGTCTTCCCTGGAGGTCCAGTGGGTAAAGAGTCCGCCTTGCAGTGCAAAGGGCACTGGTTTGATCCTAGCCCTGGAAGACACCTCATGTCGAGGAAGGCTGGGCAGGTGTGTTTCCAACTTCCTGGAGGTCCAGTGGGTAAAAACCAAATGGGACTTCCCTTGCTTTAAGCCAAAGCCACTTCCTATGAATGCTGATATTGCAGAGAACAAAATTTAAGAATCATCACACAAACAGCCAACTAGGCCTTCCCAAATAAGGCAACCACTTAAGCTATAGCCAACCAAATAACTTCCTTGTTTTGCTCTGTATTTACTTGTAAGACGCCATCTAGAGCCATAGGTCCCCAATCTTTTGTGGCACCAGAGACTGGTTTTATGGAAGATAATTTTTCCAGGGAGGAGTGGGGTTGGGGGATGGGATGTTTTCCAGACAATTAAAAGACATTACATTTATTGTCTACTACATTTCTATCATTATAACATCAGCTCCATCTCAGATCATCAAACATTAGATCCCAGGGGTTGGGGACCCTTGACTTAGAGTGTGTGACCTAGAATTGACCTGGGAGCTGGACCCAGGAACACGCTGGGACTCTCCGCCTCCCTGTCCTGGGAATGTGCCTACTGCCCACCCTTGTGCTGGCAGGAGTCATTTCCAAAGACTCCGCCTTGAGAGAGCACTGTGCTCTGAGACCATGTGGACGGTATAGACCAGGCCCCTGTATGCATTTGTAAGACACTGGCACGTCCCAGTGAAGCAGAGATCTACACACCTGAGCTTGCTGCACCCAAGACAAGCCTATGTACGTTCTCTCGTTTATTAAACCAGCCACTTACCAGTCTCGAGTGGCTGTCTCTTTCTCTCTCCCTGCTCTTCCTGAAAGAGGTCCAGTTTCATATTTCACCTGAGAAGCTGCAGAAGGTTTCCCACCAATGTCAACGCTGCTGGATAAAAGCCTTTACTGGCTCCAAGGGGAGGAGCATCACCTAGCCACTTCCGGTTTGCTGCCAGCGGATTCCAATCTGTGTTCTTGCAAATAAACTTTAACATGTTAATGTACCTTAATTTATATTTAAACAACTCCACCACTTTCCTAAGTGACTTTGTTAAAAATAGCCTCTCTGGGGGTCTTCCCTGGAGGTCCAGTGGGTAAAGAGTCCGCCTTGCAGTGCAAAGGGCACTGGTTTGATCCTAGCCCTGGAAGACACCTCATGTCGAGGAAGGCTGGGCAGGTGTGTCCAATTACTAGCCAACGCTCTGGAGCGCATGCACCCACAGGCAGTGGTCTGCAACAATAGAGGCCACTGCAATGGAGGCCTGCACATGCCAGAGAATAAAGATCAATGAAAAATAAAACTAATGACTTAGAGGCAAAAGAAAAGAAAAGAAAAATAGCCTTTTGGGGTTTCCCTGGCAGTCCAGCAGTTGAGACTCCCCCATCCACTGCAGGGGGAGTTTGCTCTGGTCTCTGACAGGATAACTAGGATACCACATGCCCAACAATGGGTCTAATATAGAGAGAGGCTATATATATAGCCATTCCCAAGTGTTTTTGTAACCTCAGTGTTTGTTGAACTATAATCCCTGATGGCTCAGCAGTTAAGAATTCGTCTGCAGTGCAGAGGCTCAGGTGACTCTAGTTCCATCCCTGCGTTAGGAAGATTCCCTGGGGAAGGGAATGGCAACCCACTTCAGTAGTTTTTCCTGAAAAATTCCCCATGGATACAGGAGCCTAGCAGGCTTCAGTCCAAAGGGTCACAAAGACTCCAAAAAGGCTGCCTGGGCACACACAGCACACATTTTCACACTACACCAACACCCTTATTTTACAAAATGAAGTGTTGATGCCCAATGAGTTTAGGTTATATAGCCAGGTGCCACAGAGTGACCTTGGTAGAATTATGAGACTTATGCTCAGCTTGGTTTTTTCTGTGACACCACAGTAAATACAGATGTTAAATAATCATATATTTTATTAACAGAGAATATAAAAAAATTAATGGAGAATAATGTCTGATTTATGCTATTACAAATCAATAATTTTGTTCTTGAAAAGAGGAATATTATCAAATTATGCCAATAAATATATATACTTACCCAGTTATACCCTATGAAAACCAGTAGCATTTCTAGTTCTTTTCCTTTTAAAAAAAAGTTTACTCCTAAAGAGACATCTCAACAATGAAGACATACAGAAGGCCAAAAAGCACATAAAATGATGCTCAACCTCGCTTATTATTAGAGAAATGCAAATCAAAACCACAATGAGATATCATCTCACACCCGTCAGAATGGTCATCATCCACAAATCGACAGACAATAAATACTGGAGAGGGTAGAGAGAAAAGGGAACACTCTTGCATTGCTGGTGGGAATGTAAATTGATACAGCTTCTATGGAAAACAGTATGGAGATTCCTTAAAAAACTAAAAATAGAAGCACTATACGACCCAGCAATCCCACTCTTAGACTTATACCCTGATGGAATCAAAACTGAAAGAAGCACCCGTACCCCAATGTTCATTGCAGCTCTCTATACAGTAGCTCGAACATGGAAGCAACCTAGATGTCCATCGACAAATGAATGGATAAAAATATCTCTGGTACATATATACAATGGAGTACTACTCAGCTGTAAAAAGAAATCCAGAAGAAGCGGTCCTAATGAGGTGGATGGATCTAGAACCTATTATAAAAAGTGAAGTCAGTCAAAAAGAGAAAGACAAGTACAGTATATGAACACATATATATGGAATCTAGTAAGATGGTAATGATAACGCACACAGTGAAGTGATGGAAAAACAGACAAAGAGAACAGATATATGAACATTGAGGGGAATGAACAGAGAGTGGGAGGCATAGAGGGAGTAACGTGGAAACCTATATTATCATATGTGTCATTGCACTGTGGGAATAGGGGATCCTGCAGGGGCACTGTGTGATGGCCTGGAGGGGTGAGATGGGGGGAACTGGGAGGTGGGTGGAGGAGGGAGGGGGCCAGGGATATACATGTGACTAATCTGGGAACATACATAAACAACGAAACTCTGTAAGAAAATTTTTAAAATATATTATAAAATAAAAATTTTTACTGAGTTATAATTGACTGCAAATATATAGCACATATTTAAAATGCAAGTTTTTACATATTTTACACATATGAAGCCATCATCAAAATGAAGATAGTGAATATATCCATCACATTCGGAGAGTTCCTCAACCCTTTCTTCCTGATCCTTTCTTCAGCTCTTCAATACTCACCTCAGCCCTGCAACATTGAGGCTGGTTTCTGTCACTGTAGAAGAGTTTTCATTTTAACAGCAAATTAAATTTGATCCATATAGTGTATTCTTGTTTTTAACTTGCTGCATAATTATTTTGAGATTTATTTACATTATTGTATTTCTCCATAGATTACTCTTACATTGCCATAAGTAGTACTCCATTGTGTGGGTATACCTGTTTCTTTATCAATTCACCTACTGACGTTTATTTGGTTTTCTTCTACTTTGGGGGGTGTTAAAGCTGCTATGAACAGCCACATACAAGTTTTTGTGTGGACATATGCTTGAGTAACCATCTAGGAATGAAATGGCCAGGTTGTGTTAGTCATTTAAGAAACTGCCAAACCATTCTCCGAAGTTTGTGTACTATTTTCCATCCTTTACGAGCAGTGTATGGGAGTGACAATTCTACATCTTTGCCTTAACTGACTTGCTTTGGTTAGTTTTTAAATTTCATCCATTCTAATAGGTGGTTCACCTTTGAATTTTGAAACACGTACCAGGCGTTGGCAGCAGGGATATAAAGATTAATAATATACATCACTTCTTTCACACATGTGGCAGCCAATGAGAAAATACATAACTGTAACTTTAGTATGTGGTGAATCCTTTCATATAGGTGTGTAGAAATTCTTTCAGGAGCACAGGGACGAGAAGTCAAGAGAGGGTAGGGAAGACATATAGAGATTTGCTATTTGGAAGATAACCTTGACATTACCCAGCTAAAAAAGAAGAAAAACCATAGACATAAAAGTGTAAAAGATCATGGTTATTTATAGACACAGGTAAAGCAATGCATGCTTAGTACATGAGTGGTGGGAACATATTTGACAAGAAGAGTAAGGAGCAGATTTTAAGACTTTTCTGCCAAGCTAAGGCAGTCAAGTATCTTGAGTCTGGCGACAGGCACATCCAGATCTGTGTTTTTGAAAATATAAAACAGACAAAGCTCTAAAGAATGGGTTGGATGGAAAACAGGCTGAGCAAAAAGACACTTAGGAGGCTGACCAAAAGAAAATGATGAGGGTCTACATTTATGTTTTACTTTCTAAATAAAGAAAAGTCCAGTCCAATGTATTTTTGAGAAATATAATAAAAATTAAGTCTTTCTCCCTCCGTCTATCTCTCCCTCTCTCCTTCTCATAAAGACACTAATTTCCCAACGGACCATATTCTTTATTATACACTTAGGATGGAATCCTCTGAGAGGAAAAGGTTTTGAATCCTTAATATCCATTTATTTTCTTAGATATTTCAACTGCTATGTAGTTTTTTAATAAGAGAAAACCCACAAAACTCAAAACTCCTAGCACAAGCCTTTAGAGAGTTTCCATAGGGTTTTCATTAGATTACATACATCTTACCGTTCAGCACCACATTGTCTTCAGTAACTCCATTAAGTAGGAATAATTATTCTTGCAGTGTATTTGAGAGCTCCATAGGGCAAAAGCCACAGCATATGGTTTTGACTCTGATCACTCCCCTTAATAATAAAAATAAAGTGGTGTATGGTATAAATTTATAAGTAATATTACTGCCTGAGGTATATAAAAATTCTATCATTTATGGCTAAAAATTGCAAGAAAGCCCTTTTCCACAATTTTATTTTTTCCATAAGAATGAGCAGTAATTTCACAGTATAATAAAATGGCTACATGTAGGTATTTTTAAATCCATCTTAATATATCCTGTATACTAGAATGAACTAAAGCATATTTCAACTCTTCATTTACATGCACTCTGAAGTTTGTCATAAACATAATCCTAAAAATGTTTCCCAGGCACTAAATAGAATATGTTGCCCTACAGTGATGATTACTAAGCAGTTTGGGTACAGGTAAAAATAACTACCTGTGTCCTTTTATATACATACACACACACACACAAAAAAAACCTGAACAAGGCTTCAAGAACAATTGTTTGTGTTTTACCTATTTGTTAATTACTTATTCAACAAATATGTACTGTTTCTATGTGTAAGACAATTAGTGGGACAGCCCTGGTGGCTCAGATGGTAAAGAATCTGTCTACAATGCAGGAGACCTGGGTTTGATTTTCGGGTCAGGAAGATCCCCTGGAGAAGGGAATGGCTACCTAATCCAGTATTCTTGCCTGCTGATTTCCATGAACAAAGGAGCCTGGTCAGCTACAGTCCATGGAGTCAGACATGACTGAGCAACTAACACGTTGTTGTTTGTTAATGTATTTATTCAACAAATATTTACTAAGTTTCTACAGTATATAAGACAATTAGTAGCAGAGAGACCTAGGTCTCAACTTCTTAATGCTTACCTTCTTAATTTCATCTTTAAAGCATTCTGTCATATAAAAATGTTCTTTAATACTTCCTACTGCAGAGTTTCTCAAACTTGCACTCTGGACAACTATCATTATCAAGCATCCCCTTGAGCACAAAATCAACTCCCACTGAGAATCATAGATCTTTTCAAATGAGACAGACAGCTATGATTTTCCCCTTAAATAATGCTATTTTTTTTCAGGAAATTAACATGTGATATAGTATTATTATTGGGCCTCCATGGTGGCTTAGATAATAAAGAATCTGCCTGCAATGCAGGAGACCTGAGTTCAATCCCTAGGCTGAGAAAATGGCAACCCATTCCAGTATTCTTGCCTGGGGTATTCCATGGACAGAGGAGCCTGCGGCCTACAGTCCACAGGGTCGCATGGAGTCAGACACAACTGAAGGACTAACAGTAAAATACACACAGTATTACTAGCTAAAGCACAGATTTTGTTCAACTCTCACAAAATTTTACGTTTGTGTCCATCATTTGTTTACATACTTTACTCAAGTCTTCACATTGCATTTAGTTTCATTGAGAAGTTTTAGCTCCATGGAACAAATTCTGATAAATTCTCTTTTCATTTTTATTCTGCTACAAATATTTTATAATTTTCATTGTTATGGCTTCTTAGATACACCCATCATTTAAAAGTGAACATTTAATTTCCAAATATATCAGGTTTTTAAATTATCTTTCATATTAATTTAACATTTTGATACTAATTTCTCACTTAAACGCTTTCTTCTCTGTAATAGCATTGTGTGCTTTTTCAGTCTTTAAATTTATGGAGGCCTTCACTGGCTAAGTCCAAGATCTCTCTTAGCAAACATCATATTATACTTGAAAATACGTGGGTTATTTCAATCATTGATATTAATTTCTAACATAATTACACAGTGATATGAGAACAGACTCAGTATGATTTAAATACATTTAGACCATGAAATTTTTCACCTTGTTTTATGTCCCTAGATATACCTCCAGTGTCCTGATTTATAATCTGTAGAAACTTGAATGGAATTTGTATCCTGCTATTGTATGAAAATTGTACAAATCCTAATTATGTTGAATTGGTTCATAGTGCTTTTCAGGTCTATTATATCCTTTTACTTTTCTGTCTATTCATTTTATTAATTTTTGAGAGCTTGATATTGGAATGCCAACTCAAAGTATTAATTTATCTTCTTAAAAATGTAATTATAATATATACCAGAACTATAAACAACTTTGTTATGTATTTTCCAAGTCTCCTGTACATGTGTAATCATACTTTCATAATATAAAATAATTAAAAATGAATAAATAATGCTATTCTTAAAAATATTTAACTGCATTTGAATCTGGTACTATATCTAAGTGAAAACCAAAATCTGAGTAAAAAATAAAATAAAAATTCTACTTTTTGATACTTCATAATATGTCAGTGTTGCTAATATCTTGGTATTTGTTGTTATATAGTCCAATTAGATGACTGAATATTCCACTTTTCATGTGGAAATTAGTAAGTTTTCTTTCAAAATGTAATCTTTGACATAATGGTATAAAAAGATACAACATTTATTTATCTTCCAAAACCCTATAATAGCCCAATAGTTGTAAATCTAAGTATGTATTTCACAAATATGAACTGTTCTATAATGTAAAGTGGCTACACTGCCACATTAAAATTATCTTATTGAATTTATCTGAATTAAGACAGACTGTGAGTAATCATATATGATAAAGATTTTTCAATTCTGTTTGAGTAACCAACTCATATTTCCAAATGTGACCCCAGCTCTGTAGTGGTGGAAAAATACAGCTTTCAGACTTTATATAATGTGTATCAAAATGCTCATAGTTTTTTAAAACACTAGATAAGTGTTTCTGAAAACTGAATGCAACTAATCAAGTTATTTAACTATCCTTTTCTTTTTTTTGTTCTTCTCTGTAATAGCATTGTGTGCTTTTCAGTCTTTAAATTTATGGAGGCCTTCACTGGCTAAGTCCAAGATCTCTCTTAGCAAACATCATATTATACTTGAAAATACGTGGGTTATTTCAATCATTGATATTAATTTCTAACATAATTACACAGTGATATGAGAACAGACTCAGTATGATTTAAATACATTTAGACCATGAAATTTTTCACCTTGTTTTATGTCCCTAGATATACCTCCAGTGTCCTGATTTATAATCTGTAGAAACTTGAATGGAATTTGTATCCTGCTATTGTATGAAAATTGTACAAATCCTAATTATGTTGAATTGGTTCATAGTGCTTTTCAGGTCTATTATATCCTTTTACTTTTCTGTCTATTCATTTTATTAATTTTTGAGAGCTTGATATTGGAATGCCAACTCAAAGTATTAATTTATCTTCTTAAAAATGTAATTATAATATATACCAGAACTATAAACAACTTTGTTATGTATTTTCCAAGTCTCCTGTACATGTGTAATCATACTTTCATAATATAAAATAATTAAAAATGAATAAATAATGCTATTCTTAAAAATATTTAACTGCATTTGAATCTGGTACTATATCTAAGTGAAAACCAAAATCTGAGTAAAAAATAAAATAAAAATTCTACTTTTTGATACTTCATAATATGTCAGTGTTGCTAATATCTTGGTATTTGTTGTTATATAGTCCAATTAGATGACTGAATATTCCACTTTTCATGTGGAAATTAGTAAGTTTTCTTTCAAAATGTAATCTTTGACATAATGGTATAAAAAGATACAACATTTATTTATCTTCCAAAACCCTATAATAGCCCAATAGTTGTAAATCTAAGTATGTATTTCACAAATATGAACTGTTCTATAATGTAAAGTGGCTACACTGCCACATTAAAATTATCTTATTGAATTTATCTGAATTAAGACAGACTGTGAGTAATCATATATGATAAAGATTTTTCAATTCTGTTTGAGTAACCAACTCATATTTCCAAATGTGACCCCAGCTCTGTAGTGGTGGAAAAATACAGCTTTCAGACTTTATATAATGTGTATCAAAATGCTCATAGTTTTTTAAAACACTAGATAAGTGTTTCTGAAAACTGAATGCAACTTATTTAACTGAATCTAAGGTATATAACTTACCAGTAACAAAAGTGGGAAATTAATAGAAATGGAATTTTAAGAAAACAGAAGTTACATTCTGCAATTCAAAATGGGGCATAATTTTTCATCCACATTTTTCATCTATTTAAAGATTAATTACAATGTAGACCTGCTTTTTTATATGGGTGAAGTATTATATTTTTTTTATCTTAAGTCACCTAAAGTAGTTATACTCTTCAATCTTTCTCTGTTTAAAATGAAATCTATTTTGAAGTCAGGCATTGTTTAATTCTTCCATTATGTGCTAATACAAACAAAATTAATTTCTTACTAGGCAACTCGGTTTTACAGATATACTGGATGATAAGCATTCCTACAGCTTCCCTATCAAAATCAATCTCAAATTATTGATTTAGAAGTAATTTCTACTTTCCTCAACAGGCTGAAATTGTAATGAGAACCTAAACAGCCAAAAGGATAACTAGGTATCACGATTTATTTCCTTTGACTTAAAAGTGGTTCCTGGCATAATGGAACAAAGAAAATTCACAATGGATTTTCAAGAACTCTAATTTCAGGATGTGTGTCAAAATCATCCTTCATAGATAATGTATGTGTATCATTATTTTCTTATGTTTTTATTATCTTATGTAGCCAAGGAGGGATAGGTGATCAAGGGGGATATTGTTAAACAGGATCAGCTTGCTATCTGATTCATTCTGCTTTGGCAACTGTATAATTGTATGGCGATCAAAAAGCCCCTTCCCGGTTATAAATTAGTAAGTTTTCTTTCAAAATGTAATCTTTGACATAATGGTATAAAAAGATACAACATTTATTTATCTTCCAAAACCCTATAATAGCCCAATAGTTGTAAATCTAAGTATGTATTTCACAAATATGAACTGTTCTATAATGTAAAGTGGCTACACTGCCACATTAAAATTATCTTATTGAATTTATCTGAATTAAGACAGACTGTGAGTAATCATATATGATAAAGATTTTTCAATTCTGTTTGAGTAACCAACTCATATTTCCAAATGTGACCCCAGCTCTGTAGTGGTGGAAAAATACAGCTTTCAGACTTTATATAATGTGTATCAAAATGCTCATAGTTTTTTAAAACACTAGATAAGTGTTTCTGAAAACTGAATGCAACTTATTTAACTGAATCTAAGGTATATAACTTACCAGTAACAAAAGTGGGAAATTAATAGAAATGGAATTTTAAGAAAACAGAAGTTACATTCTGCAATTCAAAATGGGGCATAATTTTTCATCCACATTTTTCATCTATTTAAAGATTAATTACAATGTAGACCTGCTTTTTTATATGGGTGAAGTATTATATTTTTTTTATCTTAAGTCACCTAAAGTAGTTATACTCTTCAATCTTTCTCTGTTTAAAATGAAATCTATTTTGAAGTCAGGCATTGTTTAATTCTTCCATTATGTGCTAATACAAACAAAATTAATTTCTTACTAGGCAACTCGGTTTTACAGATATACTGGATGATAAGCATTCCTACAGCTTCCCTATCAAAATCAATCTCAAATTATTGATTTAGAAGTAATTTCTACTTTCCTCAACAGGCTGAAATTGTAATGAGAACCTAAACAGCCAAAAGGATAACTAGGTATCACGATTTATTTCCTTTGACTTAAAAGTGGTTCCTGGCATAATGGAACAAAGAAAATTCACAATGGATTTTCAAGAACTCTAATTTCAGGATGTGTGTCAAAATCATCCTTCATAGATAATGTATGTGTATCATTATTTTCTTATGTTTTTATTATCTTATGTAGCCAAGGAGGGATAGGTGATCAAGGGGGATATTGTTAAACAGGATCAGCTTGCTATCTGATTCATTCTGCTTTGGCAACTGTATAATTGTATGGCGATCATTTATTGTAAAATAGGGAGGTGATGATGACCACAACACCACACTATATTCACAAACTGGTTATAAAGCTGTTTTCTATGAACTTTTACTGTTGAAAAGGTTTAAACACAATTAACGTCATTAAGCATGTAGCATCCATGCTACCCGTGAACAGGAACATGTTATTAACCATCACTCTGTGTTCCTTTCTTTCCTGCTCTCTTGAATAAGTTTCTGATATTTCATATTTACATTTTATTGCATTTTTGGTAAGAGTGAGGATGTTAGCACTGGTTAAAATAGTGACATTTACCTACTGATATTTTTCCTTGCACTTATAAGCATATTTAGGAGCATTCTTCTCTTTGATGTTGATGTCTGCCAGTATATCCAGTAATTGGCAAAAAAGAATAAATTCTCCACTAAAAGGCCAGTTTAGAATAATAAAACAAACAGAAGCTTTTCTGTTAGAAAGCATGAGGTTCAGATCTTGGGTTCCTTACTTAGCAGCTCGTCAGTTTATTGACCCCTTGGAGTCTTCGATTCATCATTTATAAATGAGAACACTATCTTTTCCTTCGTCCTTTTAGTAAGATGAATTGAAACTGCCCCAATTAATATTATAATATTATTATGGCTATTAACAGTTCTTTTATAGCCATGTTATTACCTATTATTATAAGTTATGACTTGTTATTAAAGACGCACTTATTTCCATGAATATTTATTATGATAGAGGAAGATCTCAAAAGGAGATATAGCTTGTGGATATAAAAGATTAAGTAGTAAGGGGAAAATAGCATCTCAGGGAGCAGAGGTAAGGCAGTGTTTATAGCACACATTGAAAACAGATTTTAAAAACAATAAAAACAGATGAAGTTTATTAGAATTTCATTAGATACACAAACCCCTTTCCTATTCAAGGTTGTCTCACACAGTCTACCCTATAGCTGTTAAGAGTGATTAGAAGTCCCACTTTCCTATTTTCAAAAGGTTTCCATAAATCAAGTCATATTACTTCCTCACCAAAAAACTTTAGGATCAGCTTGCTATCTGATTCATTCTGCTTTGGCAACTGTATAATTGTATGGCGATCATTTATTGTAAAATAGGGAGGTGATGATGACCACAACACCACACTATATTCACAAACTGGTTATAAAGCTGTTTTCTATGAACTTTTACTGTTGAAAAGGTTTAAACACAATTAACGTCATTAAGCATGTAGCATCCATGCTACCCGTGAACAGGAACATGTTATTAACCATCACTCTGTGTTCCTTTCTTTCCTGCTCTCTTGAATAAGTTTCTGATATTTCATATTTACATTTTATTGCATTTTTGGTAAGAGTGAGGATGTTAGCACTGGTTAAAATAGTGACATTTACCTACTGATATTTTTCCTTGCACTTATAAGCATATTTAGGAGCATTCTTCTCTTTGATGTTGATGTCTGCCAGTATATCCAGTAATTGGCAAAAAAGAATAAATTCTCCACTAAAAGGCCAGTTTAGAATAATAAAACAAACAGAAGCTTTTCTGTTAGAAAGCATGAGGTTCAGATCTTGGGTTCCTTACTTAGCAGCTCGTCAGTTTATTGACCCCTTGGAGTCTTCGATTCATCATTTATAAATGAGAACACTATCTTTTCCTTCGTCCTTTTAGTAAGATGAATTGAAACTGCCCCAATTAATATTATAATATTATTATGGCTATTAACAGTTCTTTTATAGCCATGTTATTACCTATTATTATAAGTTATGACTTGTTATTAAAGACGCACTTATTTCCATGAATATTTATTATGATAGAGGAAGATCTCAAAAGGAGATATAGCTTGTGGATATAAAAGATTAAGTAGTAAGGGGAAAATAGCATCTCAGGGAGCAGAGGTAAGGCAGTGTTTATAGCACACATTGAAAACAGATTTTAAAAACAATAAAAACAGATGAAGTTTATTAGAATTTCATTAGATACACAAACCCCTTTCCTATTCAAGGTTGTCTCACACAGTCTACCCTATAGCTGTTAAGAGTGATTAGAAGTCACCCTCACGTAATACTTCCTTACAGTATGTTCTCTTCAAGAGCAGATAGAAGGATCTTTTTAAAACCATAAATCAAGTCATATTACTTCCCTCCTTAAAATCATCTAATGATTTTACATCATGGTTAAAGAAACTCCAGCCTCCTTGCCCTGCCTGTGAGATTGTACGTGATCTATTCCGCTATTTTTCCCCTCTGTTCTCGGTCCTCTAGGACTTCCTGGTGGGCTAGTGATGAAGACTCTGTGCCACCCCCCTCACACTAGGCTCTAGGCATGAGTATCTTTATTTCAATTTCTCAAACTTCCAATCTGTTCCCTCAGAGCCTCTGTACTCTCTGCCTGGAATTTTCTGCACAGATAGTCACACAACTGATGCCTGTTGTCATTCAGACCTCAGCTAAAAAGTCACCTCCACAGGGAGATTTATCATTTTCTAATGCTTTTCATTATTCTTAATGTGCTTGTTTATAATCCATTGCACATTGCTAAATGCGTAAGCTTCATGAGAATGGGCTCATGCCTGCGTTATTTATTACTACAACCTCAAGACCTAGCATAATGCTTCATCATGGTAGATGCTCAATAAACATTTACTATAAAGGAATGAGTTAATAAAGGCCAGGAGGGCATAGGAACTTTTTAAAAATCACATTCTTTTGTAGGGGGAGGGTACCAAGTATGCTGCTGATTCACTTCTTGGTTCTGGGACAATTTTAAAACACAGCAAACTATTTCACACTTTTTAAAATTTGTTTCTATTGTTTTTTGGACCCACAACATGCAAAGAAGAAATACAACAATCCTTTTGAGCCGATTATTTGTATTTTTACTTCTTGAAACTAAACCAACATTTTTAGAATATTTATTATGATAGAGGAAGATCTCAAAAGGAGATATAGCTTGTGGATATAAAAGATTAAGTAGTAAGGGGAAAATAGCATCTCAGGGAGCAGAGGTAAGGCAGTGTTTATAGCACACATTGAAAACAGATTTTAAAAACAATAAAAACAGATGAAGTTTATTAGAATTTCATTAGATACACAAACCCCTTTCCTATTCAAGGTTGTCTCACACAGTCTACCCTATAGCTGTTAAGAGTGATTAGAAGTCACCCTCACGTAATACTTCCTTACAGTATGTTCTCTTCAAGAGCAGATAGAAGGATCTTTTTAAAACCATAAATCAAGTCATATTACTTCCCTCCTTAAAATCATCTAATGATTTTACATCATGGTTAAAGAAACTCCAGCCTCCTTGCCCTGCCTGTGAGATTGTACGTGATCTATTCCCGCTATTTTTCCCCTCTGTTCTCGGTCCTCTAGGACTTCCTGGTGGGCTAGTGATGAAGACTCTGTGCCACCCCCCTCACACTAGGCTCTAGGCATGAGTATCTTTATTTCAATTTCTCAAACTTCCAATCTGTTCCCTCAGAGCCTCTGTACTCTCTGCCTGGAATTTTCTGCACAGATAGTCACACAACTGATGCCTGTTGTCATTCAGACCTCAGCTAAAAAGTCACCTCCACAGGGAGATTTATCATTTTCTAATGCTTTTCATTATTCTTAATGTGCTTGTTTATAATCCATTGCACATTGCTAAATGCGTAAGCTTCATGAGAATGGGCTCATGCCTGCGTTATTTATTACTACAACCTCAAGACCTAGCATAATGCTTCATCATGGTAGATGCTCAATAAACATTTACTATAAAGGAATGAGTTAATAAAGGCCAGGAGGGCATAGGAACTTTTTAAAAATCACATTCTTTTGTAGGGGGAGGGTACCAAGTATGCTGCTGATTCACTTCTTGGTTCTGGGACAATTTTAAAACACAGCAAACTATTTCACACTTTTTAAAATTTGTTTCTATTGTTTTTTGGACCCACAACATGCAAAGAAGAAATACAACAATCCTTTTGAGCCGATTATTTGTATTTTTTACTTCTTGAAACTAAACCAACATTTTTAGATATCCACATCCAGAACATTTTGGACTAGTTACAATGTACAGTACTTTGAAAATTATTTCAAAAATTATTTCAAATGCTGAAGGTATGGATACAAGGATAGGTCATATAATTAAACAACAACCAAAAAAAAAAAAATCCATAAATTGAGGACTGCTTTTTCTGTAGTAGAAAGCAGTATCATAACTTATCAAAGAGAAAGGTTTCTTATTACAAAACCTATAACTCACTTCCTTTGCGATGTTAACAGCAAAGAGCTTTATTTCAGCACTTGTTATAACACCCTCTAATTCACAAATCCTGTTCAGTTTAATAGAAAAGAAGGTTTGAAACTCCATGATTATGAATGAGCACTCTTTCTTCAGCTATTGCTTGTTTTATTAGCTTAAATTGGGGTTACTGTAACGACTGAAAACATGACATGGCAGGATCTTTGTTCTTATGGTCCAAGACTTTAACTGTATGGCTTTGACACATCATTTTCCTGCTTTGAAGCATGGAGGACAAGTGAAGCCATTTAAGAAGAAAAAGAAAAAAGAAAAAAACATAGAAGTTAACTTGTAGTAATAAAGTGAGGAAGAAATTTTGGGGTTATTCTGTCCTTTAGGCCTGTCTATCCTCACATCATCACATTTTCAGGAAGAAGGATTGGCTGAAAGCTGGCTCCAACTAAATCCTTTTTAGTGCTGTTTCACCGAAGGACTGGAAAGTGACAGTTCCTATCAAGCAGCTGGGTTTTTTTCCCCTGCCAGACTCCAGGGCATTCATATTAAACTGAGAAAAACCACAACTCAATTCTTGGTCTTCCACTTAATTTTTCATACAAATTTAAGGTCAGACTGTGGCCTAGCAACCAGTGAAGTGCTTGTAGCACAGAAAAAGTTACATGTCAGGCAGCTACTCTGAATATGGTCACCACATTACCTGACAATTAGAGAATGCTTCATAAGATGCTAGTAGAGAAAGAATCCAGTGCAATGATGTGTTTTGAAT
Organism: Tragulus kanchil; assembly: GCA_022376925.1. Lineage (NCBI taxonomy): Eukaryota > Metazoa > Chordata > Mammalia > Artiodactyla > Tragulidae > Tragulus > Tragulus kanchil. The sequence continues at coordinate 232,916,950 of JAIOJX010000004.1, read as the reverse complement.
GCTGTGCTAATTCTTCTAAGAAGTTAGTTTTTATTTCCCATAGATTGTGAAGTTTTGCCAATAAGCAGAGTTGAAAAGCTTGAATTCATTTTTTTAAAACCATGCATTCCTTTTTCAAACATTAGTCACTGCAATCAAATAACCTATCACAGATAATTATAGGCAAATTATGAAACTTGGTGGGCTTCATAATCCATGAGGTCACAAAGAGTCAGACAGGGCTGAGTGACTAACACTTGCTCACTCATAGATATTTAGTAAATAAGAAGATAACAGAAGGAAAATTATGTATGTTCTTAAATCTGGAATGTCCATTGAAAAGCAAACTATTGTGTTGTTTCTGTTCCTTTTATTTTTGAAGCACATGATTATTATTTTTAAGTAATTGAATAAAAATAGTCCGTAAGTTGTATGACATTTTTCCTCAGGAAACATTCATTATTTGCTTACGTTTTTGATAAAACCTCAAATATTTTGATATTTTTCAACTTAATAACTCTTGTTCCAATTACTCATCTGGAGGGAAATGCAAATATTAAACTACATTGCTTATGAGTCAGCTCTTAAGTTGCTCTCAAGTCTTTTGGTTAACATCTTCTATGAATTGACCATGTGATGACTGACAGAGTCCTGAACTCTATGTTTTCCTGATGACTAGATTGGCCCTTCAGTAACATTTGCTCATCATCCATATTCAGGAAGAAGGATTGGCTGAAAGCTGGCTCCAACTAAATCCTTTTTAGTGCTGTTTCACCGAAGGACTGGAAAGTGACAGTTCCTATCAAGCAGCTGGGTTTTTTTCCCCTGCCAGACTCCAGGGCATTCATATTAAACTGAGAAAAACCACAACTCAATTCTTGGTCTTCCACTTAATTTTTCATACAAATTTAAGGTCAGACTGTGGCCTAGCAACCAGTGAAGTGCTTGTAGCACAGAAAAAGTTACATGTCAGGCAGCTACTCTGAATATGGTCACCACATTACCTGACAATTAGAGAATGCTTCATAAGATGCTAGTAGAGAAAGAATCCAGTGCAATGATGTGTTTTGAATGCTGTGCTAATTCTTCTAAGAAGTTAGTTTTTATTTCCCATAGATTGTGAAGTTTTGCCAATAAGCAGAGTTGAAAAGCTTGAATTCATTTTTTTAAAACCATGCATTCCTTTTTCAAACATTAGTCACTGCAATCAAATAACCTATCACAGATAATTATAGGCAAATTATGAAACTTGGTGGGCTTCATAATCCATGAGGTCACAAAGAGTCAGACAGGGCTGAGTGACTAACACTTGCTCACTCATAGATATTTAGTAAATAAGAAGATAACAGAAGGAAAATTATGTATGTTCTTAAATCTGGAATGTCCATTGAAAAGCAAACTATTGTGTTGTTTCTGTTCCTTTTATTTTTGAAGCACATGATTATTATTTTTAAGTAATTGAATAAAAATAGTCCGTAAGTTGTATGACATTTTTCCTCAGGAAACATTCATTATTTGCTTACGTTTTTGATAAAACCTCAAATATTTTGATATTTTTCAACTTAATAACTCTTGTTCCAATTACTCATCTGGAGGGAAATGCAAATATTAAACTACATTGCTTATGAGTCAGCTCTTAAGTTGCTCTCAAGTCTTTTGGTTAACATCTTCTATGAATTGACCATGTGATGACTGACAGAGTCCTGAACTCTATGTTTTCCTGATGACTAGATTGGCCCTTCAGTAACATTTGCTCATCATCCATATTCTATGAATGAGGTGGAGTTTCATTGGAAGAAACAGATTGAAAACTTGTGTCTCTTATTTTGTCACATCTGGGTGATGCTCCCAGTGCCATTGTTTTTACTTTCTTTTAATCTTACAAAGAATGTTAAAATTGAACGACTGACCCTGTGTTCAAAGTTATTGTCAGAGACAGTGAAGTCATAGGCTTCTGTTTTTAATAGTCCGTTACAAGACACAGAGCATCATTAATCATAAATGACTGCAGATTTCCTAGATCCTGGCATTGCTATGGGGCCTGAGCATTTTTAAGCATCTTATAAATTTGAGCAGACAACAGCCTCATGACATTGCATAAAAAATTTGGCTGTGATGGAAAGATGAAACAACAGTTGAAAGCATTAAAATACTTAGAAACCGAAGATAGTTTTATTGCATTTCAATAAAATATAAGTCTGATTTTCAAGTACTTTCAGCTTTTATATTTCACTAACATATCAATCAATCAACAACTATTTATTGAGTGAGTACAATGTGTTCAGCACCATTAAGCACTGTAGGGAATACAAAGACTTATGAGAAATTTATTCATTCATAAAACATTATCTTCAACATTTGAGTGCAAGACTCTATCTTGGGTGACTTGGATACTCTGTGCCTTGTGAAGATAAGGAAGACATAATTCCTTTCTTTAAGAAACCTACCTCGAGTACAGAGGTGAAATTATTATACGTAAGATTTAGGAAGATTACGGAAGTGAAACATGCTGAAGTTCTGACACAAAAACTCTCTTTTTGCTCTTATTTTCAGAGAATACAGAGGTGGAAACCAACATGGGTCTTTAACTTTAGAGTCTGGTAAGAAGAGATAAACTGATGAATACTACAATCTGAATGTTTGTGTCCTCCCAAGATTCAAGTTTTAAAATTTTACTGCCCAAAGTGATACTATTAGGAAGTGAGGACAATCCCATTCTCCCTATTATGTTTTGACAATCCCAGGTTAATTCTCATCTGAATGCTTTTTGCTTAAAGTTGCTCTCAAGTCTTTTGGTTAACATGAATTGACCATGTGATGACTGACAGAGTCCTGAACTCTATGTTTTCCTGATGACTAGATTGGCCCTTCAGTAACATTTGCTCATCATCCATATTCTATGAATGAGGTGGAGTTTCATTGGAAGAAACAGATTGAAAACTTGTGTCTCTTATTTTGTCACATCTGGGTGATGCTCCCAGTGCCATTGTTTTTACTTTCTTTTAATCTTACAAAGAATGTTAAAATTGAACGACTGACCCTGTGTTCAAAGTTATTGTCAGAGACAGTGAAGTCATAGGCTTCTGTTTTTAATAGTCCGTTACAAGACACAGAGCATCATTAATCATAAATGACTGCAGATTTCCTAGATCCTGGCATTGCTATGGGGCCTGAGCTTTTTTAAGCATCTTATAAATTTGAGCAGACAACAGCCTCATGACATTGCATAAAAAATTTGGCTGTGATGGAAAGATGAAACAACAGTTGAAAGCATTAAAATACTTAGAAACCGAAGATAGTTTTATTGCATTTCAATAAAATATAAGTCTGATTTTCAAGTACTTTCAGCTTTTATATTTCACTAACATATCAATCAATCAACAACTATTTATTGAGTGAGTACAATGTGTTCAGCACCATTAAGCACTGTAGGGAATACAAAGACTTATGAGAAATTTATTCATTCATAAAACATTATCTTCAACATTTGAGTGCAAGACTCTATCTTGGGTGACTTGGATACTCTGTGCCTTGTGAAGATAAGGAAGACATAATTCCTTTCTTTAAGAAACCTACCTCGAGTACAGAGGTGAAATTATTATACGTAAGATTTAGGAAGATTACGGAAGTGAAACATGCTGAAGTTCTGACACAAAAACTCTCTTTTTGCTCTTATTTTCAGAGAATACAGAGGTGGAAACCAACATGGGTCTTTAACTTTAGAGTCTGGTAAGAAGAGATAAACTGATGAATACTACAATCTGAATGTTTGTGTCCTCCCAAGATTCAAGTTTTAAAATTTTACTGCCCAAAGTGATACTATTAGGAAGTAAGGACAATCCCATTTTCTCCCCTATTATGTTTTGATACTTTTCAGCTTCAATGACCAATGCCTGATTTTCTTAAAGGGCCAAGGTAAATATTTTATGCTTGGGAGCCAACCATCTCTGTCAAAACCACTCTCCATTTCAGTGTAACAGCTGCCAAAGACAATACAGAGAGGAACAAGAGTGGCCCAAATTTAATACAAAGCCATACAGCTGGTTCACAACCTATATTTTGCTGACCTTGGCTCTAGACAATCAAAAAAACTATACATTTTGACCTCTGCTTTGTGCTGCTGGTATCACTCTACCAAGTTCACATTCTTGCATGCACAGTTAATAAGAGATGCAAAGTAGCAAATCAGTATTTCAATCAATCAGATACAATATATGCAAAAGACCTCAAGACACTAATGGTATGATGCAGGAAAATGGTGGGGCTTCCCAGGTGGTGCTAGTGGTAAAGAACCTGCCGGCCAATGCAGGAGACATAAGAGAGGTAGGTTCAATGCCTGCATCTGGAAGATACCTTAAAGAGCAACCCACTCCAATATTCTTCCCTAAAGAAACTTACGGACAGAGGAGCCTGGCAGGCTATAGTCCGTAGAGTTGCAAAGAGTCAGAAATGACTGAAGCGACTTAGCACACACAGACTCACAGAAACACACACACAGAAATTATTTAGATGCGATGAATTTTGAGTAACTATAAAGTTTGTTTTTTTCTTTTTTTTGGCTTCTTTTATTGGTGTTTTATTTATTTATTGTGCATCCATCTTTATTCTTTGGCCTGTGTGGGCCTCCTATCACAGTGGCCTCTCTTGCTGCAGAGCACCGGTTCTGGGAGCATGAGCTCCAGAGCGCTGGCTCGTAATTGGACACACTGGTCCAGTTTCTCGGTGGCACGTGGAATCTTCCCAGGCCAGGGATCAAACTGGTGCCCGCTGCACTGCAAGTTGGATTCTTTACCCCTTGGATTACCAAGGAAGCCCTAACCTTTGTTTTTAATAAGACTTTTAATTCTGGTAAGAAGAGATAAACTGATGAATACTACAATCTGAATGTTTGTGTCCTCCCAAGATTCAAGTTTTAAAATTTTACTGCCCAACGCGATACTATTAGGAAGTAAGGACAATCCCATTTTCCCCCCTATTATGTTTTGATACTTTTCAGCTTCAATGACCAATGCCTGATTTTCTTAAAGGGCCAAGGTAAATATTTTATGCTTGGGAGCCAACCATCTCTGTCAAAACCACTCTCCATTTCAGTGTAACAGCTGCCAAAGACAATACAGAGAGGAACAAGAGTGGCCCAAATCTAATACAAAGCCATACAGCTGGTTCACAACCTATATTTTGCTGACCTTGGCTCTAGACAATCAAAAAAACTATACATTTTGACCTCTGCTTTGTGCTGCTGGTATCACTCTACCAAGTTCACATTCTTGCATGCACAGTTAATAAGAGATGCAAAGTAGCAAATCAGTATTTCAATCAATCAGATACAATATATGCAAAAGACCTCAAGACACTAATGGTATGATGCAGGAAAATGGTGGGGCTTCCCAGGTGGTGCTAGTGGTAAAGAACCTGCCGGCCAATGCAGGAGACATAAGAGAGGTAGGTTCAATGCCTGCATCTGGAAGATACCTTAAAGAGCAACCCACTCCAATATTCTTCCCTAAAGAAACTTACGGACAGAGGAGCCTGGCAGGCTATAGTCCGTAGAGTTGCAAAGAGTCAGAAATGACTGAAGCGACTTAGCACACACAGACTCACAGAAACACACACACAGAAATTATTTAGATGCGATGAATTTTGAGTAACTATAAAGTTTGTTTTTTTCTTTTTTTTGGCTTCTTTTATTGGTGTTTTATTTATTTATTGTGCATCCATCTTTATTCTTTGGCCTGTGTGGGCCTCCTATCACAGTGGCCTCTCTTGCTGCAGAGCACCGGTTCTGGGAGCATGAGCTCCAGAGCGCTGGCTCGTAATTGGACACACTGGTCCAGTTTCTCGGTGGCACGTGGAATCTTCCCAGGCCAGGGATCAAACTGGTGCCCGCTGCACTGCAAGTTGGATTCTTTACCCCTTGGATTACCAAGGAAGCCCTAACCTTTGTTTTTAATAAGACTTTTAATTAAAAGTTTATATAATTTTTTTTAACTTTTTTTTCTTTCTTGGCCACTTCTATTGGTCTTCCATTTATTTTCATCCATCTTTGTTCTTTGGCTTGTGTGGGCCTCCCATTGCAGTGGCCTCTCTTGCTTCAGATCACCGGCTCCGGGTGCATGCACTCCAGAGCACTGGCTCCGTAGTTGGACACACTGGTCCAGCCGCTTGGCAGCACGTGGGATCCTTCCAGGCCAGGGATTGAACTGGCACCCCTTGTACTGCAAGGCGGTGTTTTTACCCACTGGATCACCAGGGAAGTCCTGTAACTTATTTTTAGTGGCTATGTTTGACAATTTTCTGACAAAATTGCTGAAATGTTAATATTCACTCTTAGGAACTAGACTAAGCTTTCTCAGCTTAAAATTGGTAAAATCAACTGTAAAATAGGTAGAAGCATTGTGGAAGGTCTTGAATGTCAAATTGACAAGACAATGATGTAAACCACTAGGCAATATAAAATTTTAGAAGAGTTCTGAAGTTGTGAATTGCAAATATAATCACCCCCCAATATTCATTGGAAAGACTAATACTGAAGCTACAATAAATTGGCCACTTGATGCAAAGAGACAACTCATTGGAAAAAACCCTAGTGCTTGTAAAATTAAAAGGCAGAAGAAGAAGGGGACGGCAGAGGATGAGATGGTTAAATGGCATCACTGAGTCAATGGACATGAGTTTGAGCAAGCTCTGGGAGATGATGAAGGACAGGGAAGCCTGGTGTGCCACAGTCCATGGGGTCACAAGGGGTCAGATAGCACTGAGAGATTGAATTGAACTGATGATTATGGCTGTGCTTCAAGATTTATCCAAACACAGTATTAAAGATGAATTAAACTGGAGACTAATTGAAAAATAGGACAACTAATTAGGAAGCTTTTACAGTGGTTAAAAACTATTATTGGGGGCTTCCCTGGTGGTCCAGTGGGTAAAGACACTGCCTTGCAGTGCAAGGGGTGCCCGTTTGATCCCTGTCCCGAGAAGATCCCAAGTGCCATGGAGCAGCTGGATCAATGTGTCCAATTGTGAGCCAATGCTCTGGAATGCATGTGCCCAGATCCGGTGCTCTGCAACGAGAAGGACCGCTGCTACGGGGGACGCCCACAGGCCAAACAATAAGGATGGATAAAAATAATAAAAAAAAAACAATAAAAGAGTCCAAAGTTAAGCAAAAAAACACTATTATTAGAAAAGTAACTATGGTGAAGACAACAGAAATGAAAAGGAAGACACAAGGTTCCAAGACTACAGGGAAGTAAAACCAATACATATTGACTCTTAACTGGATCAGTAGGAGGAGAACAATGTGTGGAGTTAAAGATGACTTCAATTTCAAGATAGTTTATAAATATGCAATTATAAATATGTTAATTGTATTGATGAAATTAGGATAGTCAAGTGTTTATGATCAATTTACTTTAAGGTAACTAAGGTTACATACAGAAAAAAATCCACATAAAAAAAAACATTGATTATTTTCCGGCATAATGTCATGATCAAAAATTTTCCAGTGGGCTTTCCTGATAGTTCAGTGGTAAAGAGTTCACCTACCAATGCAGGAGACACAGATTCGATCACTGACCCGGGAAGATTCCACATGCGAGCAGCTAAGCCTGTGAGCCACAATTATTGAGCCTGTGCTCTCGAGCCTCAGAGCCACAACTATGGAGCCACTTATGAAAAACCCTAGTGCTTGTAAAATTAAAAGGCAGAAGAAGAAGGGGACGGCAGAGGACAAGATGGTCAGATGGCATCACTGAGTCAATGGACATGAATTTGAGCAAGCTCTGGGAGATGATGAAGGACAGGGAAGCCTGGTGTGCCACAGTCCATGGGGTCACAAGGGGTCAGATAGCACTGAGAGATTGAATTGAACTGATGATTATGGCTGTGCTTCAAGATTTATCCAAACACAGTATTAAAGATGAATTAAACTGGAGACTAATTGAAAAATAGGACAACTAATTAGGAAGCTTTTACAGTGGTTAAAAACTATTATTGGGGGCTTCCCTGGTGGTCCAGTGGGTAAAGACACTGCCTTGCAGTGCAAGGGGTGCCCGTTTGATCCCTGTCCCGAGAAGATCCCAAGTGCCATGGAGCAGCTGGATCAATGTGTCCAATTGTGAGCCAATGCTCTGGAATGCATGTGCCCAGATCCGGTGCTCTGCAACGAGAAGGACCGCTGCTACGGGGGACGCCCACAGGCCAAACAATAAGGATGGATAAAAATAATAAAAAAAAAACAATAAAAGAGTCCAAAGTTAAGCAAAAAAACACTATTATTAGAAAAGTAACTATGGTGAAGACAACAGAAATGAAAAGGAAGACACAAGGTTCCAAGACTACAGGGAAGTAAAACCAATACATATTGACTCTTAACTGGATCAGTAGGAGGAGAACAATGTGTGGAGTTAAAGATGACTTCAATTTCAAGATAGTTTATAAATATGCAATTATAAATATGTTAATTGTATTGATGAAATTAGGATAGTCAAGTGTTTATGATCAATTTACTTTAAGGTAACTAAGGTTACATACAGAAAAAAAAATCCACATAAAAGAAAAAATTGATTATTTTCCGGCATAAGCTCATGATCAAAAATTTTCCAGTGGGCTTTCCTGATAGTTCAGTGGTAAAGAGTTCACCTACCAATGCAGGAGACACAGATTCGATCACTGACCCGGGAAGATTCCACATGCCGCGAGCAGCTAAGCCTGTGAGCCACAATTATTGAGCCTGTGCTCTCGAGCCTCAGAGCCACAACTATGGAGCCCATGTGCTGCAACTACTGAAGCCCATGTGCCCTAGAGCCTGAGTTCCACAACAAGAGAAGTCACCACACCAATAAGCCTGCTCACCTCAACTAGAGAGTAGCCCCCACTCCCTTATAACTAGAGAAGAGCATGCAGCAGTAGTGAAAACCCAGAATAGTCAAAAATAAATAATTTAATTAATTAAATCTAAAATTTTTTTTTCCATTACTGGTACCCCATCATGAAATAACTAAACAAAATAAATCTGAGCAAGTTACTTAATCTTTCTGGGCCATAGTTTTCTCAAATTGTAAAGTAAAATTATAGTAGTATCCCACCAATAATATTCCCAATAGGCTGTGAATTTTAAAGGAAACTATTCAAATAAAGTACTTCAAACAGTGTTTGGCACAAAATAAGTGGTAAATAAGTTATTATATAAATTATTGTTTTTTATTAATAGAAATAAACACAAATAGAGTATTCACTACATATACCATCTTGAAATTTTTACAATTCATAAAGTGTCTCTATTCTGTTTGTTCACTTAGCTGGCTCTTTATTTTTCATATCTAACCTTTAATTTTCTCTTCTGAGAAGAATCTTACAACTACCCAATCAAAAACAGGTCTTCTGAGGGCTTCCCTGGTGGGGTCCTTAGCTCAGTGGTCTAAGATGAGATTATGAAGTTCCAGAGGCAATAGCAGTGAATCAGGTGCTACCGCCTGAAAGTAACAATAATCACAACAATAAAAATTAACACTGAGTACTCAGTCTCTGCCAGATAACATTCTAAGATCTTCATATATGGCACTTTTAGTGCTCAGAACAAACCCAAGGTGTTTGCCCAATTTTTATCTCCATTTTACAAAATGCAAAAACTAAGCCACCGAGCACTCAAGTATCTTCCCTAAGCTTATACCAACCAACAGTAAGTGAAAGCCAAGCCAAGCAGGAATCCAAATTCAAGCAAGAACTATACAGTCTGACTTCATAAGTAGAAAACCATGGGAAATAAAGAGTAACATGAGTCCTAGATTTTCCTCTTAGATGATCCCACGTACAGTGTGGTAGTTATTAAAAGTATGACTTGAGAAGAAAGAGCATATTGCGAGTAGAAGGAGGAGATAATTATATTTAATTCTATTCTTGGTGAATTTGAGGGTCAAATAGGAGAATAATGGAGTACACTGCTCTTAGAAACAAGAATTTAAGCCCGGAAGAAGGTTGAAAATGAGATGGATATTTGGAGGGCATTGTACTGAAGTCCTAAGACTCACCCAAAAGTGAAAGCGAGAAAGGATTCCAGAATGGAGCTAGAGGTTAAATTAATATTGTGTAGATAGAGGAAGGTGAGTGTTAGGCTGTACCTTGAAGGCCTACATGCCTTCTGGTAGAAGGCTTCTACATGCTAGAAATAGCAACATCCACAGTTTACCGGACAGAGGGTCCTACATGTCTGAAGCAAAGTGTGCTGGAAAAACACCCCACTGTGTAAGCAGGCGGCAAACAGGACATGGCATCATCGCTGCTCCAGGGAGAAAGAAGCTACCATTTATAGGGGGAATTGATGTCAGGTGGTCTTATCAGTTACCAGGGGAACCAGTGACTGGGGACAAGACAAAGTCAGTTACTGATTAATCTCTAATTAAGAGGCGTGGAGAGTCCAGTGAGTGATTGGTGAAGCAGGGGATGTACAGAGAACAAGAGAATAACCATTTTGAGTGTCCTGACATTGTGATAAGCCAGCAAAGAATTCTAAATCAAAATGGTCAAATAGTTTTCAAGTAAGGAGGGAATGGAGATGTGGAGGGATTCAAGGGAGTGAAATAATGCATAGATCAAGTAAAACGAGGAATGAAAACTGATACTTCTCTTGCATCTCCTGCATTGGCAGGTGGATTCTTTACCACTGCATCACCTGCCTTTCATCTGAATGCAACGTTCCAAAGAAGAGCAAAGAGAGATAAGAAAGGCTTCCTAAGTGAACAATGCAAAGAAATAGAGGAAAACAATGGAATGGGAAAGACTGGAGATCTCTTCAAGAAAATTAGAGATAACAAGTAACATTTTATGCAAAGATGAGCACAATTAAAGACAGAAACAGTAATGGACCTAACATAAGCAGAAGATATTAAGAAGAGGTGACAAGAATACACAGAACTATACAAAAAAAGTTCTTAATGACCCAAATAGCCACAATAGTGTGATTACTCACCTAGAGCCAGATATCCTGGAGTATAAAGTCAGGTGGGCCTTAGGAAGCATTACTACGAGCAAAGCTATTGGAGGTAATAGAATTCTAGCTGAAGTATTTCAACTCTTAAAAGATGATGCTGTTAAAGTGCTGCACTCAGTATGCCAGTAAATTTGGGAAACTTGGCAGTGGACACAGGACTGGAAAAGGTCAGTTTTTATTCCAATCCCAAAGAAGGGCAATGCCAAAGAATGTTCAAATTACCACACAATTGCAATCATTTCACATGATAGCAAAGTAATGCTCAAAATCCTCCAAGGTGGACTTCAACAGTATATGAACTGAGAACTTCCAGATGTACAAGATGGATTTAGGAAAGGCAGAGGAACCAGAGATCAAAATGCGAACATCTGTTGAATCACAGAAAAGCAAGAGAATTCCTGAAAATTTCCTTCGAAACTTTTCTTCAGAAAAGTTCTACTGATTCATTGACTACACTAAAGCCTTTGGCTGTGTGGAATAACAATAAATTGTGAAAAATTCTTAAAGAGATGGGAATACCAGACCACTTTATCTGCCTCCTGAGAAATGTGTATGCAGGTCAAGAAGCAACAGTTAGAACTGGACATGGAACAATGGACTGGTTCCAAATTGGGAAAGGAGCACATCAAAGCTGTATACTGTCACCCTGTTTATTTATCTTATATGCAAGAGTACATCATGTGAAATGCTAGGCTGGATGAAGTACAAGCTGGAATCAAGATTGATGGGAGAAATATCAATTACCTTAGATATGCAGATGATACCACCCTTATGGCAGAAAGCAAAGATGAACTAAAGAGCCTTTTGATGAAAGTAAAAGACATAGAGGAAAACAATGGAATGGGAAAGACTGGAGATCTCTTCAAGAAAATTAGAGATAACAAGTAACATTTTATGCAAAGATGAGCACAATTAAAGACAGAAACAGTAATGGACCTAACATAAGCAGAAGATATTAAGAAGAGGTGACAAGAATACACAGAACTATACAAAAAAAGTTCTTAATGACCCAAATAGCCACAATAGTGTGATTACTCACCTAGAGCCAGATATCCTGGAGTATAAAGTCAGGTGGGCCTTAGGAAGCATTACTACGAGCAAAGCTATTGGAGGTAATAGAATTCTAGCTGAAGTATTTCAACTCTTAAAAGATGATGCTGTTAAAGTGCTGCACTCAGTATGCCAGTAAATTTGGGAAACTTGGCAGTGGACACAGGACTGGAAAAGGTCAGTTTTTATTCCAATCCCAAAGAAGGGCAATGCCAAAGAATGTTCAAATTACCACACAATTGCAATCATTTCACATGATAGCAAAGTAATGCTCAAAATCCTCCAAGGTGGACTTCAACAGTATATGAACTGAGAACTTCCAGATGTACAAGATGGATTTAGGAAAGGCAGAGGAACCAGAGATCAAAATGCGAACATCTGTTGAATCACAGAAAAAGCAAGAGAATTCCTGAAAATTTCCTTCGAAACTTTTCTTCAGAAAAGTTCTACTGATTCATTGACTACACTAAAGCCTTTGGCTGTGTGGAATAACAATAAATTGTGAAAAATTCTTAAAGAGATGGGAATACCAGACCACTTTATCTGCCTCCTGAGAAATGTGTATGCAGGTCAAGAAGCAACAGTTAGAACTGGACATGGAACAATGGACTGGTTCCAAATTGGGAAAGGAGCACATCAAAGCTGTATACTGTCACCCTGTTTATTTATCTTATATGCAAGAGTACATCATGTGAAATGCTAGGCTGGATGAAGTACAAGCTGGAATCAAGATTGATGGGAGAAATATCAATTACCTTAGATATACAGATGATACCACCCTTATGGCAGAAAGCAAAGATGAACTAAAGAGCCTTTTGATGAAAGTGAAAGACGAGAGTGAAAAAGTTGATTTAAGGGCTTCCCCTGGTGGTCCAGTGAGTAAGGACACCGCCTTGCAGTACAAGGGGCACCGGTTCGATCCCTGGCCTGGGAAGATCCCATGTGCCGCGGAGCGGCTGGACCGATGTGTCCAATGACCGAGCCAGAGCTCTGGAGCACATGTGCCCAGAGCCGGTGCTCTGCAGCAACAGACACCACTGCAATGGGAGGCCCACAGGAGCCAAAGAACAAAGATGGATGAAAATAGAGAAAGACCAATAGAAGTGGCCCGCCAGCTCCCCTCCCTTCCCAACCTGACCCCCGCCCAAAAATAAAAATAAATAAATCTTTAAAAAAAAAAAAAGTTGATTTAAAACTCAACATTCAGTAAACTAAGATCATGACATCTGGCCCCATCACTTCATGGCAAATAAATGATGAAACAATAAAAGACATTTTTTTCTTGGACTCCAAAATCACTGTGTATGATGACTGCAGTCATGAAATTAAAAGATGTTTGTTCTTGGAAGAAAAATTATCACAAAGTTAGACAGCATATTAAAAAGCAGAGACATTACTTTGCAGACAAAAGTCCATATAGTCAAAGCTATGGCTTTTCCAGTGGACACCTATGGATGTGAGAGCTGGACTTTAAAAAAGGCTAAGCACAGAAGAACTGATGCTTTCAAACTGTGGTGTCAGAGAAGACTCTTGAGAGTCTCTTGGACAGCAAGGAGGCTAAACCAATCAATCCTAAAGGAAATCAACCTTGAATATTCATTGGAAGGAATGAATATGCTTTATGCTGAAGATAAAGTTCCAATACTTTGGCCACCTATTTCTAAGAGTCGACTCACTGCAAAAGACCAATGTTGGGGAAAATTGAAGGCAGGAGGAGAAGGAGACAACAGAGGATGAGATGGTTGGATGGCATCACTGACTCAATGGGCATAAGTCTGATTAGACTCTAGGAGATGGTGGATGACAGGGAAGCCTGGTGTGCTTTAGTCCATGTGGTTACAAAGAGTTGGCCACGACTGGGCAACTGAGCAACAATAACCCACCTGTCAATTCAGGAGATGTAAGAGAATAAGGTTCGATCACTGGATTAGGAAGATCCCCTGGAGTAGAAAATGGCAACCCACTCCAGTATTCTTGCCTAGAAAATTCCATGGGCAAAGGAGCCTGGTGGGCTATAGTCCTTGATGTCCAAAAGAGTTGGACATGACCTAGCAACTGATTAGCACAGAGAAGCAAGAGCAATTTCAGGAGAAAATTCAGATTTTGGTTAGCTGAATAGTAATCCTGTGTGTTTGAGAAAGTAACTAAACGCTTAAAATGGCAAAGGGGACAGGCTAATTACTTTACATGGTGATAAAGATGTTACAAAGATGAGTAGAATCAATTATCTTCTCAGTGCACTACTCTAAGTATATAAACCTGCTCATGGATTTCTATGCTTATCTGTACTACTTCTGTCAGTACCTATCCTGAATCATGGCAAATAAATGATGAAACAATAAAAGACATTTTTTTCTTGGACTCCAAAATCACTGTGTATGATGACTGCAGTCATGAAATTAAAAGATGTTTGTTCTTGGAAGAAAAATTATCACAAAGTTAGACAGCATATTAAAAAGCAGAGACATTACTTTGCAGACAAAAGTCCATATAGTCAAAGCTATGGCTTTTCCAGTGGACACCTATGGATGTGAGAGCTGGACTTTAAAAAAGGCTAAGCACAGAAGAACTGATGCTTTCAAACTGTGGTGTCAGAGAAGACTCTTGAGAGTCTCTTGGACAGCAAGGAGGCTAAACCAATCAATCCTAAAGGAAATCAACCTTGAATATTCATTGGAAGGAATGAATATGCTTTATGCTGAAGATAAAGTTCCAATACTTTGGCCACCTATTTCTAAGAGTCGACTCACTGCAAAAGACCAATGTTGGGGAAAATTGAAGGCAGGAGGAGAAGGAGACAACAGAGGATGAGATGGTTGGATGGCATCACTGACTCAATGGGCATAAGTCTGATTAGACTCTAGGAGATGGTGGATGACAGGGAAGCCTGGTGTGCTTTAGTCCATGTGGTTACAAAGAGTTGGCCACGACTGGGCAACTGAGCAACAATAACCCACCTGTCAATTCAGGAGATGTAAGAGAATAAGGTTCGATCACTGGATTAGGAAGATCCCCTGGAGTAGAAAATGGCAACCCACTCCAGTATTCTTGCCTAGAAAATTCCATGGGCAAAGGAGCCTGGTGGGCTATAGTCCTTGATGTCCAAAAGAGTTGGACATGACCTAGCAACTGATTAGCACAGAGAAGCAAGAGCAATTTCAGGAGAAAATTCAGATTTTGGTTAGCTGAATAGTAATCCTGTGTGTTTGAGAAAGTAACTAAACGCTTAAAATGGCAAAGGGGACAGGCTAATTACTTTACATGGTGATAAAGATGTTACAAAGATGAGTAGAATCAATTATCTTCTCAGTGCACTACTCTAAGTATATAAACCTGCTCATGGATTTCTATGCTTATCTGTACTACTTCTGTCAGTACCTATCCTGAATCAAAATGTTATGTAATCGGGCTTCCCTGGTGGTTCAGCGGGTAAGGACACCACCTTGCAGTGCAAGGGGCGCCAGTTCCATCCCTGGCCGGGGAAGATCCCACATGCCGCGGAGCGGCTGGACCTATGTGTCCAATTACCGAGCCGGAGCTCTGGGGCGCATGCGCCCAGAGCCGGTGCTCTGCGACAACAGAGGCCACCGCGATGGGAGGCCCAGACGGGCCAAAGAACAAAGATGGATGAAAAATAGACAAATGAAAGACCAATAGAAGTGGCCCACCTGCCTCCCCCTCCCTCCCCACCTTACCCCCCAATAAATAAATAAATAAATAAATGAAAAAAAAAATGTTATGTAATCAAGTACCTATGTCAAAATACAGAAAGGAGCTAAAGAATCAGAAGCAGTAATGCTACGAAAAATGAAATGAAACAAACAAATAAATAAATGTAAATTCATGAAAGGAACTGCAAGTATAAGGTTAAGCATTAGGTAAGCATTAGGTAATCATTTAAAACCACCAAGTTTATTCAAACCAGATTATTTATCTCTATCTATAATAGGCTCTCAGACAAGAAATCACTGAATGTTAAAACAGGTGGAAACTGAAGAGATAAGGAAATCAAGGCCTTTGAAACTAAAATAATCTGCTAAAAGTCACACAGATTTAACTGGTAGAATATAAATCAGGACACATCTCCTGGTTTCAGTGTCAATACATTTTGGCTACATTATACCAAGTCCTTAGAAACTTTATAGTTTAAATCATTCGAACTTGTAATTGAAAATTCACATACCTCAATAAGTCAACTACATTAAATATTTATACTTATACTGATATATAAGTTGTCACATTTGATTGTGTGTATGACTAAATATATTACTGAATATGCTACAAACTCTTTATTATTCCTGCATCCCAATCCAGGGATCGAACCCAGGCCTCCTGCACTGTAGGCAGATTCTTTACCACCGGAGACACCAGGGAAGCCGAAGAAAACTGCAGTAAGTAGCCTATCCCTTCTCCAGGGGATCTTCCAGACCCAGGAATCTAATAGGGATCTCCTGCATTGCAGGCAGGTTCTTTACCAGCTGAGCTACCAGGGAAGCCCTTCCTAGATCTAGTAGGTAAAATAATCTTGAGGCAGGAAGCAGATAAGCCCCTCAGGGTAAAGCGCTTGGAGATTCAGTCTCTATTGACTGAAAACTTCAAGATAAGAATAGCAGGGTAATTAGGGAAAGAGGCTGAACCCTGTCCACACCACATGTTTCTCATTCCCCAAATCAGGAGACCTCCTCCAGCAGACATACGCAGAAAGGCTCCTTGGAGCCCAGTGGGGAATCATGGCAAGGGAAGTCCTACCCGGACACATTTTCAGTAGGATTCATCTTGGCTAAGAGATGCATGCACACACATGGGAGGATCGTGAGATACAGCAAATATGGACTGACAACCAAGCAGTCAGAATGACTGGACAAAGGACCCGAAAGAAATACACCATAAAATAATTTAAACTACCACTGAGGGCATGACTCAGCAACCCAGGGACTCTCCCTCTGAGTCTGCCTGTGTGTCCATCTGTATATACAATGTTCTTTTTCCTCCTAATAAATACTTCACTTGCTTCACTACTTTCTTTGTGCAGAGCTGAAGGGCCAGGGCCCTTGTCACTGACCACTGGTCTAGAGGCTAGGATCTGGTGCTTTCACCACTACAACCCAACCCAGCCTCTGGTTGGGACCCAAACTCTGTTCTAAGCATCTGCAGGCTGAGTCCACCGGAGATCAATCTCTTAATTAACAAAACGATTAGCTCTCAAAGACAATGTCCATTTCCAAGAGTGTTCAAAAAAATAAATCCTCATGACTGATTATCTTGTTTCTTGACATTTTGGCACAGTGTTTATCCTCTATAAAGAACTGAGGAAAACCTGCAAAAGAAGAATGTTCTCGAGAACTGGAAATTTTCCTCCTTAGCAATGTAAAAATGTCTATGTATAGGCCTTATAGCCCTTCATAATGTATCTTGCAAGAGTGTTTCTGAATTCTCTTAAAAAAAAAAAAAAGGATATCTCAAATTTACAGAAACTAGGTTATTTTCTTCAAGCATTTGCTTCCAAATAGAGAGGATAAAGAATCCAAAAGTTAAAACTCACATTTTTAAAAAAGTGGTATCACTTTATATATGTACACATACATACACACACACACAAATATATAAACGTAGTCTATTACTGTATATGACTCTGCTAGTTAGTCCAAAGAAATAAGCAGATGCTTTGGTTCTATGCATTTATCTGTTTTTCAATAAAAACTTCCTTTTTAAAACTGGAACAAGCAGAAAATATTGCAATTGCTATTGTATAGAAGTAAAATTTGTCATCCCAAAATGTGTCCCTTTGGCATGAGAATTAATTTAGGCTGATCATTTTTAAGAAACAGAAGACTCAGAAACTCTTTCTTTTTATCTTCTCCTTAACAGCCTAAAAGAATTTTGATAAAGGGCCTGTTCCCAGAATGGAGCTCTCACCAGAGATATCCATAAGAAAAATGGGCCAGGTGTGGTGGAGGGCACTGGAGATGAGAGGCTATTCTGTGTCCCAGTCTCTGCATGGCTCAGAAAACATTTGTTTACCAAATATTTGCTTTTCCATCTCCATGTGAATTACTTTTTCCTCCTAATAAATACTTCACTTGCTTCACTACTTTCTTTGTGCAGAGCTGAAGGGCCAGGGCCCTTGTCACTGACCACTGGTCTAGAGGCTAGGATCTGGTGCTTTCACCACTACAACCCAACCCAGCCTCTGGTTGGGACCCAAACTCTGTTCTAAGCATCTGCAGGCTGAGTCCACCGGAGATCAATCTCTTAATTAACAAAACGATTAGCTCTCAAAGACAATGTCCATTTCCAAGAGTGTTCAAAAAAATAAATCCTCATGACTGATTATCTTGTTTCTTGACATTTTGGCACAGTGTTTATCCTCTATAAAGAACTGAGGAAAACCTGCAAAAGAAGAATGTTCTCGAGAACTGGAAATTTTCCTCCTTAGCAATGTAAAAATGTCTATGTATAGGCCTTATAGCCCTTCATAATGTATCTTGCAAGAGTGTTTCTGAATTCTCTTAAAAAAAAAAAAAAGGATATCTCAAATTTACAGAAACTAGGTTATTTTCTTCAAGCATTTGCTTCCAAATAGAGAGGATAAAGAATCCAAAAGTTAAAACTCACATTTTTAAAAAAGTGGTATCACTTTATATATGTACACATACATACACACACACACAAATATATAAACGTAGTCTATTACTGTATATGACTCTGCTAGTTAGTCCAAAGAAATAAGCAGATGCTTTGGTTCTATGCATTTATCTGTTTTTCAATAAAAAAACTTCCTTTTTAAAACTGGAACAAGCAGAAAATATTGCAATTGCTATTGTATAGAAGTAAAATTTGTCATCCCAAAATGTGTCCCTTTGGCATGAGAATTAATTTAGGCTGATCATTTTTAAGAAACAGAAGACTCAGAAACTCTTTCTTTTTATCTTCTCCTTAACAGCCTAAAAGAATTTTGATAAAGGGCCTGTTCCCAGAATGGAGCTCTCACCAGAGATATCCATAAGAAAAATGGGCCAGGTGTGGTGGAGGGCACTGGAGATGAGAGGCTATTCTGTGTCCCAGTCTCTGCATGGCTCAGAAAACATTTGTTTACCAAATATTTGCTTTTCCATCTCCATGTGAATTACTTTCCTCTCCTTTGAAGTTCCAAACCACTACTTATCCCCCCAAAATACTCTGGTCTTTAGCTGAAGATTGTATTAAAGGTAACGGTCTCAGCCATCTTGGTAAGTTACTCAGTTTTCCTAGGTCTCTCCTTGTGAACATGTTATTAAACTTTGCTCAATTTTGTCCTGTTAACCTGCCTTATGTCAATTTAATTCTTAGACCAGTCAGAAGAACCTGGAAGGGTGGAGGAAAATTTATTCCTCCCTATCATTATAGCCAAAGTTTGTATTTTAAGACTTATTAATGTAAAACTGCAATGCTTTTTAATTCCTTAAATGCAAGAGAAATTTTTGAAATTAAAAAAAAAAACAATATGGATAAGCATTTTAGCAGTTTTATCACTAAAACAAAGGTATTTTATTTAGGTAAAGAAAATGAATCTTTTTCGGCTGAGAATATATTCACTGCCTGGCAGCCTATAGTCCTGTCCACAGGGGTGCAAGAGTAGGACACGACTTAGCAACTAAACCACATTGCTCATTAAAACCTCTTAGACTGACAACAAGCTCAGAACAAGGAGACAAATCACTTTGGAGGATTAGGGTTAGCAGCTAGTAAAATTAATGGTCAGGAATGACTTGGGAGGGAAAAATAAGAAAACCTGCGTTAAGATCAATTATAAAAATGGCCAAGTAAGTAAAACTTGCAAAAGCCAGGGGTCAGGCTTATCACAAGCAAAAATCTATATTGGAATTTGGGAGTTAGAATTTTTCAGTGAACTCATAATTTCAAAATGTCAAGTTGTAAAATTTTGCTACAAAGTAAGCTTTTCTGGAGAAAGGATTATGGTTTACAATGTCTTTAAAAAAAAAAAACTATGACTTTCACGTATTTCCGTATAGAAAGCACTCAATAAATGTTTGTTGAATAAGTAATAAACTGTCTCCCTGGCATCAACTGTTCCCCTAGAAATGTTTTGTTTTGCATTTTAGAAACTCTAATTTTCTTTTCCTGAGGCATTTGTATTCCTGATGTGCTCAGTTAAACGGGTCGAGGGTTACATGTTACTAGAGAAATGTAAATCTACTTCACCTTATTATCTTACCCAATGCAGTTTAGGGGAGATATTCCAAGAAGTCTCTTTATCCACGTGTTTTCATCACTTTATCTTTCAAGATAAAAGGAACAAGGAGAGATTAACCAAGAGAAACAAAAAATGTCAGTCTATATGAGATATACATATATATATATATATATATATATACACACACACAAACACACACACACATATAGATATAGATACAGATATAGATATGACATGTGTAGAGACCAACCAAGCCCAATCAGGACTGGAGAACTTCATGCCAACCCATCAGGAATGCTCTCTAGAATGAAGTCCTAGACTTTTTCAGCTATTTCTCTCGAGTCGTCGGAGTCCCTTTTTCCTTCTCTCAGAGTCTTTATTTCTCTTCTCAAACTCCCACTTCCTGACTTGCAGTGATCTAAGATTTCCTACTTCCTATCCACTCACCCTGCCCCCACCTCTAAGTATAACTAGTATTTTCCACAAGGAATTTCTCCTATTTAGTAAGTATTGCCTTTTTTAATATAAAAGAGGGTTGCTTACCAAATATATTATGAATATATCTCCATGTGAAACAAATCATATAAAGTGAATTATCAGCTAAATATTCTTCCCTGAGCTAATTTGAAACCAAAGTCAGATTTGGCTTAAGTGCAGAAGATCTAGTTTTCTTTAAACCTAAAAATATGTAGTAGTTGAATTCCACAGAAGGATTTGGCAATGCAGTAACATGTTTCTAACCAGGGCCTAATTTCTTGCTATTGCCAGTGGTTTCTGGTCAAAGTATTACAGTCAGCACATTGTAAAAGACATTTGGGAGAGTTGCTTACTGAATACTAAACTGGAATTGAAATTTCATTCCTGGTGACCTATCTGCACACATCTCTAAAGGCATCCTAGTTCTGACACTACGATAAATACAAACAAAGGTGGAATCAGAGTAGAAAACCAATCTGCATTCATGGCTCGTTTTCAAACTAGCTTTCTCCACTTGAGCGAACAAACCAACGTACAATCAGAATGAAAGCTGCCCAGAGGAGGGAGTGAAATTTAAGATATCATACAGTGCAGCAAACTCAAAAATGTAACATTCAGAAACCATTTTTAAAGCCTATAATTTGTGCTAGCCCAATGCAGTTTAGGGGAGATATTCCAAGAAGTCTCTTTATCCACGTGTTTTCATCACTTTATCTTTCAAGATAAAAGGAACAAGGAGAGATTAACCAAGAGAAACAAAAAATGTCAGTCTATATGAGATATACATATATATATATATATATATATATACACACACACAAACACACACACACATATAGATATAGATACAGATATAGATATGACATGTGTAGAGACCAACCAAGCCCAATCAGGACTGGAGAACTTCATGCCAACCCATCAGGAATGCTCTCTAGAATGAAGTCCTAGACTTTTTCAGCTATTTCTCTCGAGTCGTCGGAGTCCCTTTTTCCTTCTCTCAGAGTCTTTATTTCTCTTCTCAAACTCCCACTTCCTGACTTGCAGTGATCTAAGATTTCCTACTTCCTATCCACTCACCCTGCCCCCACCTCTAAGTATAACTAGTATTTTCCACAAGGAATTTCTCCTATTTAGTAAGTATTGCCTTTTTTAATATAAAAGAGGGTTGCTTACCAAATATATTATGAATATATCTCCATGTGAAACAAATCATATAAAGTGAATTATCAGCTAAATATTCTTCCCTGAGCTAATTTGAAACCAAAGTCAGATTTGGCTTAAGTGCAGAAGATCTAGTTTTCTTTAAACCTAAAAATATGTAGTAGTTGAATTCCACAGAAGGATTTGGCAATGCAGTAACATGTTTCTAACCAGGGCCTAATTTCTTGCTATTGCCAGTGGTTTCTGGTCAAAGTATTACAGTCAGCACATTGTAAAAGACATTTGGGAGAGTTGCTTACTGAATACTAAACTGGAATTGAAATTTCATTCCTGGTGACCTATCTGCACACATCTCTAAAGGCATCCTAGTTCTGACACTACGATAAATACAAACAAAGGTGGAATCAGAGTAGAAAACCAATCTGCATTCATGGCTCGTTTTCAAACTAGCTTTCTCCACTTGAGCGAACAAACCAACGTACAATCAGAATGAAAGCTGCCCAGAGGAGGGAGTGAAATTTAAGATATCATACAGTGCAGCAAACTCAAAAATGTAACATTCAGAAACCATTTTTAAAGCCTATAATTTGTGCTAGAATGATTCAGAGTGACGGGCCTTTCGTACGGCTGAGCCTGGAGATCATACCAGGATTCAGGTGTTCCTTTCATTTTCTCAAGTCTTCTTAAAGTTAGTTGACTGCACTGGGGCTCCACACATCTGTTCACTGACTTCTTTTTAAAGCATTTAAGGCTCAGGAGACTATTAGGAGCCAGCATGGCGCTACAACTCAAGGATGCCCAGATAAAGAAACATGGTTCCTGACCGTTCGACTGTTTGTATTCAAATATGAGTACAAACATTTGCTAATGATTTGGCCTTGAACAAGTTATTCAGTAACCTTAATCCTTGGTTTCCAGATTTTTAAAACACAAAGAAAAAGAATATCTACTTTTTAGGAGCTATTGAATGATGATATGAGGTGAGATACTGACCAAGTATTTGGCAGAACACCTGCTCTAGAGTGAGTACTTAGTGTGTGCATGATTATCAGGGTCAATTCTATACCTGATACACAGTAATATATAGTCTTTTATCCTGGAAAACACTATTACACAAAATGGGCAGCACTGCAGATTTTTTTAATTTTTACTTTGACTTATGCCTCTTCAAATATAGCAAGAAAAATGTATACAGACTCTCAATGATGTCCAAACTCCTTTTCCTTTCAACAACCCATCTGGTAAAGCATTCATAATGATTGTACTGAATTCTGCTCATTACTGAATTGGTTGTAGCGTGAATCAAAATCTGTACGTTATAATTTTGAAAATCACAGCTCAGATAAAATTGCATTTTATTGATTTTTTAAAAAGAAAACAGCATCATATAATTTTAATTTTCTCCAACAGCCTTAGCAGCCTAGAGTTTAACAATGCCAGATGACATCTTTTAAAATTTAAAATAAAGATCTATTGATTTGTTCACTTTTTCTTTTACTGTAAGAAAACAAAGACTCTAACTGCAAGTAAATTTCAGCTTAAGACTCTGAAAACAAGACTTTGGCTAAAATGTGCAGATATTATCAATTCTTTCTATATTTTCTAAATATAGGATGTTACGTTGTCTCACTATCATTTAAGAATAATGTATTTTTATCATAGAACATTAAATATTTTGGAGGGATAACAATAAAGGATATTTGAAAAAGTTATGAAATGATATGGAATATTGGTATCTAAGTGGAAGAGTAGCATCTTTGATTCCAGTATCTTCACATCATTACACTCAAGTACACTCTTTTTTTTTTTTTTTTTTTTTTAGTTCTACAAGAAACATATCCCATCAAGAGATTATACAATTAGGCCCAAAATGTATAATTTGGTTTGGAAAGCTTTGTTTGCTCCCTTGAACTGAGTACTAGGAAGTGCATCTAAACAGCTTTTAAATGAAAATGGTCTCTTTTAACATACACATCAATCATTTTTGTATCCAATACAATTCATGGTTGGTATATTTGTGATGATATATACTTTTTCTTAAATGCTTTATTAAACATTTTATTTCACAATATTTATAAAATAGTTTATTAAATTGTGCTTAATTTTTTGTTAAGTGCTATTCCCTTGTGAGCAAAACTGGCCAAAATTATTAAAGAATTATATCAGATTTCTATATAAATCTTAAGATTATTCAATTTATAACTTAATATCAAAAATAGAATACAAAAAAGTATACATGAGCTATTTATATAAAACACATAAAAAATGCACAACACAAGAGCAAAGAGCATAGTAATCACTTAGCACTGAACACAGCATTAGAGAACACTTTATAAATCTGTAGCACTCAAAAGTCTGCATATAATTAGTGATTTGAAGAAATCTATAATTCAAAGGAAGGTGAGTTGGCATTGATTCTACAGGAATAGAAAAATATAAATCTACCCTCAATAATGATTTGCTAAAAAAATGTAGGCCAGGACAGCCATCCTGTTTCCTTATCTTTTATGCAAAATCATGGTTTTTTTTGTAGAAATAGATCTGATTGTCTAGAAAGTCCATGAAATTTAAAAAACCTTCTTTTACAAGTTCATCAGAGGATAAACACTTGTAGAAGGAGATTTGAAGTTTTCATTTTAAACATCCTGCTAGCAGAAAGAAAAACTAAATTCAGCTCCACCCTGAATATTTGTATTAACATTCTTTAGGGACTGTTCAAAATCAACACCATGTTCCTGGATGGCTGGACTTGTTTTGTGACCCATCAATTGACCTTGCATTTGGGGTGGTTGCTAATCTATTTAGTTACTCATTCTCAGAAAAGTGAACTTTCAATTTTTGACATAATTTTTATTTTGATTTTGGAAATACCAAAAAAAGGTGTGATGTAATTAGATTTATTTGCAACATTTCTTTTGTTAGGAAAAGCATATTTTTAGCACATTACATAAATATTATTGGACTGATGGCAATAATCACAACATATACAAAGAACATCCATTTCCTGTCGGTAATAAGCAATCGTCAGAAGAAGCCTTATTGTGTTTACCATAAGACTCAAACAGTTTTCATTCTCAGGGCATCATTTATATTGCCACGTTGGTTTTGTACCAATGCAGTTTTGTTTATTGTTTATGCTCACTTCTCAACAGTGTCCTTATAACCTTTGATCCAGGCAAGCAATGCCTGTGATATTTCTAAATGAAAGGCCTAAATCAGAAATCTTGCATTTTTCTAAGTTTGTAGATGCTTATTTAATTTTTCCCTATCTTAACTCTTTTGTCTCTGCTCTATTTCAATATGTTAACAAATCTCCAAAGAAAAATTCCAAAAAGTGTTTGTGTAATTAAAACAAGAAACAGTGGTATATATGCCCATTTAAAAATGAATTTGAGCAAACTTTTTTCTTAAGAATGTATCTAGTGGTGAATGTCTCTTTGAGAATTCATATGATCTGTCTCCAGCATTTGTCATTTTTAAAACATTATGGTGAAAATAATCACTATCAAATATAAACACAATCCTAAAGTTTCAACTAGTTTTCAAAACTAAAGTTTCACAACACGATGTTTCACAATATGGAAATTCAACACAATACAAAGTTCTAAAATAAGGTTTCAGTTTTTATATAATTCATACCGCTATCAAATAAAACAGCCTCTGCAGATCTGCGTACTTCTTCAGAAAAAGGCAAACTCATTGTGAAGACAGAATAACATTTGTTTTCTGGTTAAAACAACATGAATAAGTTATATAATTTATATTTGTTAATATGACTAATGGATATGGTGATAGAAATAAGCTTCTTATTCTCTGTGCAGATTTTGTTTGCATAATGTATCAGTTCAGGTCTTCCAGTTCTAAGTAATACAAAATTAACCGAGGGCTAAAGCTTTGCTCTCTGGAAGAGGGCACGACAGTCCACTCCAGTGTTATTGCCTGGAGAATCCCATGGGCAGAGGTTTGCAAAGAGTGAGACACAACTAAAGCAACTTAACACATACAAAGCCTTGCTACTAAGCCTTGGACCAACACCATCAGTCTCACCAGGGAGCATGTAGATTTATTGAGTTATAATCTTAAATGTAGCAAAATTCCCAAGCAACTCAGATGCACACTATAATTTGAGAATCACTGCTCTGATCAATGGAGTATTTCATTATTTCAGAGAACTGGAAGGTAGGTTCCAGCTTCCCAGGCAACATCTTACTAATTTTTTTAACTTCTCACTCATGTTTCCAAGAAGGCTGCCACAGCTCTGGACAGCATGCCTTCACATGACCTTGTTTAAAGACAGGAAGAGAGGTTTTTCTTTTTGTGTCTATTTTTGACAGGGAGGAATAGCCTTCACAAAATGTCCTAAGACAAACATCTCGGCTGTTATTTCCCCCTGATTGGTGATTCTCAATAGCAGGAGGGATGGAACTGTCTAGATTGACTAAGATGTACCAACATTCACTCTGGGGCTAAAGTGGGATCAGTTTTCCTATGATACCACAGGAATCCATTTCTGTGATAATGGACTACAATTTGAATGTCAAATAGATCTTTTCTTAAGACTTAAAATAATGCAGTGTCTCTTGGTATGATCTTTTTATAAACACAATATGATACACAGTATGAATGTAGAGAAGTGTTTTTTTTTTGAACTGGCATATCTGTTATGCAGTTATTTGTAGATTGAAAAATTATAGTAAATATTCTCTCAAATTTAATGTCAAGACAGGACACAGTGAGAAAGAGAGCAGGATGTTTATGTTGAGTAAGATCCATTCTAACTGTTTTAAAGCTCCTAAAACAAACGGTTTGACAGAGCTCGTGTTTGAAAGCATTTTGTGCTACAGGGAAATGAGTTTACAGAATTAATTAGCGAATTAATACAACAAATACTGAAAACCTACCAAGTCCAGGCATTATTCTAATTGTGGGTTTATAAAGATGAATGAAATAGCCAAGATCGTGGAGCTTGTAATAGCATGAGAAGATAGAATAAAGAAACAATCAACAATTAAAAACACTAGGAGAAAAGGAAAAGTAACATAAGTTAAAATAACAGTGCTTTTGTAAGGAATAGATTTAACTAGATAAAAGTTTACAGACACAAAACAAAAAGCCTTGCTACTAAGCCTTGGACCAACACCATCAGTCTCACCAGGGAGCATGTAGATTTATTGAGTTATAATCTTAAATGTAGCAAAATTCCCAAGCAACTCAGATGCACACTATAATTTGAGAATCACTGCTCTGATCAATGGAGTATTTCATTATTTCAGAGAACTGGAAGGTAGGTTCCAGCTTCCCAGGCAACATCTTACTAATTTTTTTAACTTCTCACTCATGTTTCCAAGAAGGCTGCCACAGCTCTGGACAGCATGCCTTCACATGACCTTGTTTAAAGACAGGAAGAGAGGTTTTTCTTTTTGTGTCTATTTTTGACAGGGAGGAATAGCCTTCACAAAATGTCCTAAGACAAACATCTCGGCTGTTATTTCCCCCTGATTGGTGATTCTCAATAGCAGGAGGGATGGAACTGTCTAGATTGACTAAGATGTACCAACATTCACTCTGGGGCTAAAGTGGGATCAGTTTTCCTATGATACCACAGGAATCCATTTCTGTGATAATGGACTACAATTTGAATGTCAAATAGATCTTTTCTTAAGACTTAAAATAATGCAGTGTCTCTTGGTATGATCTTTTTATAAACACAATATGATACACAGTATGAATGTAGAGAAGTGTTTTTTTTTTTTTTTGTACTGGCATATCTGTTATGCAGTTATTTGTAGATTGAAAAATTATAGTAAATATTCTCTCAAATTTAATGTCAAGACAGGACACAGTGAGAAAGAGAGCAGGATGTTTATGTTGAGTAAGATCCATTCTAACTGTTTTAAAGCTCCTAAAACAAACGGTTTGACAGAGCTCGTGTTTGAAAGCATTTTGTGCTACAGGGAAATGAGTTTACAGAATTAATTAGCGAATTAATACAACAAATACTGAAAACCTACCAAGTCCAGGCATTATTCTAATTGTGGGTTTATAAAGATGAATGAAATAGCCAAGATCGGGGAGCTTGTAATAGCATGAGAAGATAGAATAAAGAAACAATCAACAATTAAAAAACACTAGGAGAAAAGGAAAAGTAACATAAGTTAAAATAACAGTGCTTTTGTAAGGAATAGATTTAACTAGATAAAAGTTTACAGACAGTCTTTATAAAATGACATTTAGGCTAAAATTTAGAAGGTGGACATCTGCAGGTTATGCCACTTTTTTTAGTATACCCTGAGTTAAGAATGTTTTTTTGGATTAAATTTTTTTTAGAAAAAGAATACTTCATTACAGATGAAAACTGTATAAAATTCAAATGTCAAAATCCATAAATAAAGTTTTATTGGAACATAATAATGCTCTTTCACTTAAAGCTTTTGCTCTACAAAGGCTGAATAGTTGCAACAGAGACTGGATATCCTGAAAGCCGAATGATATCTGGCCCTTTATGGAACTTTGTCTATCCTTAACCTAGAGATGAGCAGAATATGGCCTTAGAAGGAGGCAGGGAAAAAGCAATTCAGGCTGAGGAAGGAGCACACACAGAAGTTCTTAAGTAAAGCAGAACCAAGTAACGGAACCATAGAGACAACTGGGAACACAGAAAGAAACTAAATAGGAGAGATGGCCAGGGGCCAGGGCATGTAAAGGCCTCACATCGTCCAAGTGTGACAACTATCAAGTGCAAGGGGAAACCAACAATGGACTGTAAGTAAGGAATTATTCAATTGCTTACATTTTTAAAAGATCACCATGGCTTCTATGTGGAAACTATTACAAGAAAGCACAGAAGACTTTCCAAATGGAAAGTTACTTATTGGCAAAGGCCCAGGAAAGAAGAGATTGTGGCTTGGTCAGTGAATGGCTAGTTACAAATCCTTGGAGAAGTTCAGAAGCTTAGTGTAAGATCCATTCTAACTGTTTTAAAGCTCCTAAAACAAACGGTTTGACAGAGCTCGTGTTTGAAAGCATTTTGTGCTACAGGGAAATGAGTTTACAGAATTAATTAGCGAATTAATACAACAAATACTGAAAACCTACCAAGTCCAGGCATTATTCTAATTGTGGGTTTATAAAGATGAATGAAATAGCCAAGATCGGGGAGCTTGTAATAGCATGAGAAGATAGAATAAAGAAACAATCAACAATTAAAAAACACTAGGAGAAAAGGAAAAGTAACATAAGTTAAAATAACAGTGCTTTTGTAAGGAATAGATTTAACTAGATAAAAGTTTACAGACAGTCTTTATAAAATGACATTTAGGCTAAAATTTAGAAGGTGGACATCTGCAGGTTATGCCACTTTTTTTAGTATACCCTGAGTTAAGAATGTTTTTTTGGATTAAATTTTTTTTAGAAAAAGAATACTTCATTACAGATGAAAACTGTATAAAATTCAAATGTCAAAATCCATAAATAAAGTTTTATTGGAACATAATAATGCTCTTTCATTAAAGCTTTTGCTCTACAAAGGCTGAATAGTTGCAACAGAGACTGGATATCCTGAAAGCCGAATGATATCTGGCCCTTTATGGAACTTTGTCTATCCTTAACCTAGAGATGAGCAGAATATGGCCTTAGAAGGAGGCAGGGAAAAAGCAATTCAGGCTGAGGAAGGAGCACACACAGAAGTTCTTAAGTAAAGCAGAACCAAGTAACGGAACCATAGAGACAACTGGGAACACAGAAAGAAACTAAATAGGAGAGATGGCCAGGGGCCAGGGCATGTAAAGGCCTCACATCGTCCAAGTGTGACAACTATCAAGTGCAAGGGGAAACCAACAATGGACTGTAAGTAAGGAATTATTCAATTGCTTACATTTTTAAAAGATCACCATGGCTTCTATGTGGAAACTATTACAAGAAAGCCACAGAAGACTTTCCAAATGGAAAGTTACTTATTGGCAAAGGCCCAGGAAAGAAGAGATTGTGGCTTGGTCAGTGAATGGCTAGTTACAAATCCTTGGAGAAGTTCAGAAGCTTAGTGTAAGCATTTAGACACTTCCTCTAGCATTTGTTATTCCCATAACATGTGAGCATGTGAACAGAATATTGGTCTCCTGCAATAGGCTGGAGGCCGACTCGGGTTTTGTGGAATTTATGTGGTGAGTTGCCTATGTTAGGAGCTGCAGACCAGGTATGCATAGGAGGACCATGTTACACAGCATGTGATATGTTAGAGCAATTACTCACATGGGGCCAACAAGTGGAGAAAAGATGGAGAAGGTATGAGCAGTTATCTATTTATATAATATGCTCTGGACTTTATAAAAGTATGACAGGTTACATTTGAAAGTAAGCATTGCTTTCATCAGCAAGAAAGAAAGAAAGAGGGGTGGGAAGAAGGAGAAGGAAGGAAGGATGGTGAAAGGAAGTGAGGAAGGAAGAAAAGCATAAACGTGTCTTCTTTGAAACTCTGTTGTGTACACGACTTTTTGTTCTTTGATTTTAGTTTTGCTTCAAATAGCTTTAGATGGCTTCTTCTGTTCAGATAAATAAATAAATTATTTTTACCTTAACTCATAGGAAAAAAAAAAATGAAGCTTCATAAATTATTTGCAAAGTACTATGTAAACCGCATCTTTGGTTCATTTTCCCACTGTATTGTGAGAATTTCACAGTGAATATGCATTTACTTGGCACACAAAATGATGAAATTCTTACACCTTATTATTGGAAGAACACTGGTTAAAAACTTTTTGAAGTGATCATATTCATTCTTACAATGAGGTAGCCCATAGAAGCTTCTCTAAAAAGCAGAACAAAGTACCGGAACCATAGAGACAACTGGGAACACAGAAAGAAACTAAATAGGAGAGATGGCCAGGGGCCAGGGCATGTAAAGGCCTCACATCGTCCAAGTGTGACAACTATCAAGTGCAAGGGGAAACCAACAATGGACTGTAAGTAAGGAATTATTCAATTGCTTACATTTTTAAAAGATCACCATGGCTTCTATGTGGAAACTATTACAAGAAAGCCACAGAAGACTTTCCAAATGGAAAGTTACTTATTGGCAAAGGCCCAGGAAAGAAGAGATTGTGGCTTGGTCAGTGAATGGCTAGTTACAAATCCTTGGAGAAGTTCAGAAGCTTAGTGTAAGCATTTAGACACTTCCTCTAGCATTTGTTATTCCCATAACATGTGAGCATGTGAACAGAATATTGGTCTCCTGCAATAGGCTGGGGGCCCTGACTCGGGTTTTGTGGAATTTATGTGGTGAGTTGCCTATGTTAGGAGCTGCAGACCAGGTATGCATAGGAGGACCATGTTACACAGCATGTGATATGTTAGAGCAATTACTCACATGGGGCCAACAAGTGGAGAAAAGATGGAGAAGGTATGAGCAGTTATCTATTTATATAATATGCTCTGGACTTTATAAAAGTATGACAGGTTACATTTGAAAGTAAGCATTGCTTTCATCAGCAAGAAAGAAAGAAAGAGGGGTGGGAAGAAGGAGAAGGAAGGAAGGATGGTGAAAGGAAGTGAGGAAGGAAGAAAAGCATAAACGTGTCTTCTTTGAAACTCTGTTGTGTACACGACTTTTTGTTCTTTGATTTTAGTTTTGCTTCAAATAGCTTTAGATGGCTTCTTCTGTTCAGATAAATAAATAAATTATTTTTACCTTAACTCATAGGAAAAAAAAAAATGAAGCTTCATAAATTATTTGCAAAGTACTATGTAAACCGCATCTTTGGTTCATTTTCCCACTGTATTGTGAGAATTTCACAGTGAATATGCATTTACTTGGCACACAAAATGATGAAATTCTTACACCTTATTATTGGAAGAACACTGGTTAAAAACTTTTTGAAGTGATCATATTCATTCTTACAATGGGGTCGCCCATAGAAGCTTCTCTAACAGCAAAAACTTGCTAGAAAATAATAACTCAGGGTCAACTCCTGAAGAGTCTCTTTAAGGAATGTATATAAAAAAAAGTGAAGTTGATTATAAAAACACATTCAGCACATCATATAGATGTTTGCATTTATTGTTGTTGGTACCCTGAGCACACAGTCAGAGTTAATGGGCAATTCATTTGATGTCTGGAATTTTCAGCAGAAAGTAAAGGAAGTTAATTGATTTATACTAACACAGATAAAGAGACTTCTGTGCAGTCATGAATTGGTTAAAGCAAATTTGTCTAAGCATGCTTACATCCGGGAAAGATATTATACACTAAATGTCAGGGTAAGGTTCTGAATGTGAATTGAGAAGAATGGTTCATATTTCAATGAAATATAGAGTACCTACTAAAAAGAGCACTGGATTAAAAGTCAGGAATCTAGAATTCCCCTCTGTAACTTCTTAATCATGAGACTTGGAGAAGGTTCTTTTAAATCCATTGGACTCAGTTTTTTCAACAGGAGGATGGGGTAATTTTATGTAGTCTGCTTTCATTGCAATGATCTAAGGTAGCTAAATGAGATAATGACTGATGACATACTTTGAAAATTAGTTAACACTATTATAACAAAAAAAATGAACTCATGGAAATAAGCTCCTAGAGTCAATATAATTACTAACCTACTGCAAGAAAAAAGTAAAACTCTTCTGGGCACAAAGGTCACTGAAATCTTTCCATGGGTGCCTGAGGAGGAGCAGAGGTATATAAATCATCTCCTACCTACAATGTCACTGTTTCTTCTCATGTTGACTTCGGAATTGGAAAGGTTGCCCCATCTCCATGTTAAGCTCAGCTTTCAGACATAAGACAGATGAAGCAGGTTATCAGCAACTAGCGTAGGGAGGCCAGCTTATATCTTTTCAGTTTACAACAAGATTGTTTCAGAATTCCACTATAAATCTGGGCACATGTATTTCATATAACTTCTATTTTTTTATATCACTTTTATTTTCAAGCATATATATGGAGTGCGGAAGTGAGGATTTAAAAAGTACCATTTTGTATTGTATCGTGGCTCTCTGTACCCCAGTGGGAGCAAAGGACCAAACAGATGCTGAAATTAAACCGATATAAAAATCAGAACTTTGGGCCAGAAGCTAAAACACTCTTGCAAATAAGAATCACAAATCTCTTCTGAGGTGATCTGGGTTATAAAGAAAACAGAAACCCTTCTTCCTAAAAAAACCATAAGAAATAAAATGCTATCATTCCAGCTGAGGTTACAGTTTTTTGTGACCTTAGGAGCTGGCGGCAATGGAAAAATCATGTCAAGCTTCAGTATGTTACTCATGTGGTATTATTTCCAAAAGAATAAATGCACATGTGATTCTGATGACCTCATGTGAGATATCAAAGTGTTACCTTAGAGTGGAAGACCAGCAAGTCTTTACTGGAAACCTTCTCATGCAGAATGCTAAAGCTATTGCCTGCACCATATAAATTACACAGGGTTTTCCAAACTTATAGCTGTCTGCTTTGAACTAAAGCTATCGTCAGCCTGGCAATGGGATTTTGCTGTTTTGACCTCCAATCGCAGCAAAAACAAGGCATGGAGAAGGTTCTTTTAAATCCATTGGACTCAGTTTTTCAACAGGAGGATGGGGTAATTTTATGTAGTCTGCTTTCATTGCAATGATCTAAGGTAGCTAAATGAGATAATGACTGATGACATACTTTGAAAATTAGTTAACACTATTATAACAAAAAAAATGAACTCATGGAAATAAGCTCCTAGAGTCAATATAATTACTAACCTACTGCAAGAAAAAAGTAAAACTCTTCTGGGCACAAAGGTCACTGAAATCTTTCCATGGGTGCCTGAGGAGGAGCAGAGGTATATAAATCATCTCCTACCTACAATGTCACTGTTTCTTCTCATGTTGACTTCGGAATTGGAAAGGTTGCCCCATCTCCATGTTAAGCTCAGCTTTCAGACATAAGACAGATGAAGCAGGTTATCAGCAACTAGCGTAGGGAGGCCAGCTTATATCTTTTCAGTTTACAACAAGATTGTTTCAGAATTCCACTATAAATCTGGGCACATGTATTTCATATAACTTCTATTTTTTTATATCACTTTTATTTTCAAGCATATATATGGAGTGCGGAAGTGAGGATTTAAAAAGTACCATTTTGTATTGTATCGTGGCTCTCTGTACCCCAGTGGGAGCAAAGGACCAAACAGATGCTGAAATTAAACCGATATAAAAATCAGAACTTTGGGCCAGAAGCTAAAACACTCTTGCAAATAAGAATCACAAATCTCTTCTGAGGTGATCTGGGTTATAAAGAAAACAGAAACCCTTCTTCCTAAAAAAACCATAAGAAATAAAATGCTATCATTCCAGCTGAGGTTACAGTTTTTTGTGACCTTAGGAGCTGGCGGCAATGGAAAAATCATGTCAAGCTTCAGTATGTTACTCATGTGGTATTATTTCCAAAAGAATAAATGCACATGTGATTCTGATGACCTCATGTGAGATATCAAAGTGTTACCTTAGAGTGGAAGACCAGCAAGTCTTTACTGGAAACCTTTCTCATGCAGAATGCTAAAGCTATTGCCTGCACCATATAAATTACACAGGGTTTTCCAAACTTATAGCTGTCTGCTTTGAACTAAAGCTATCGTCAGCCTGGCAATGGGATTTTTGCTGTTTTGACCTCCAATCGCAGCAAAAACAAGGCATGGATAGTGACTCTCGGAGAAAGGCAGCAGGAAGTATTTTCCAGTGAGATTACCCTCAAGGGATATTAAATAGCAAAGAAGCAACATATATATTTAAGCTGAATCAGTAAATAAAAAGTTCCTCTGGGACAAACCAAGTAGATGATTAAGTATTTGAAAAACAGAAAGCAGATACATGTAATAGACTCATTAAATACAAAGAAAATTAGGCAGAGAATAAGAACAATGAACTGAAAAAAGGCTTGTCTGACCTAGATGCAAACAGTAGCAAAAGTCTGGAAGCATTTATCCTTCCTTTGATTAATTTTTACCACTCAGTACATTTTAAAATGATGCCTCTAAAGCCATTTCTCGAGACAAAAGGTAGAATCCTGAAATTTATATTCCAGCTTTAGAAAAATTAGGTTTTCCCAAAATTCTAAGCACTTAAAAAATTTAAAAATAGTTTTGAAAGATAATACAAATATTTAATACAGATTCAAAATACATATCTTTGGAAAATAATACAAATATTTCATATATATTTGATATATACCTTTAAATATAAAGGAGCTTCCCTGGTGGGTCATATGGTAAAGAATCCACCTGCAAAGCAGGAGACCAGAGTTCAAACCTTGGGTTGAGACGATCCCTTGGAGAAGGGAGTGGTTACTCACTCCAGTATTCTTGCCTGGGAAATCCCATGTACAGAGGAGCTTGGCTGGCTATAGTCCATAGAGTCACAAAGAGTTGGGCATAACTGAGCAACTAACATTTTCACTTTCAAATCTAATATATATCCAGAATATTCTATATAAATATATGTGTGTATGTCTATACACAGAGACACACACATGGATTTTGGCCAAAAAATAAAAATTTGTTATGCACACTTGCATGAGCAGTTGATTAATTGACACAGTTATTCCAGCTGACCCAAGTAGCTGTCCGTGGACATCTCAAATGTTTGAATTTTTTCCAACTTGATCCTTGTGCTGGTAATGCTCAGTATAATACTTAAGATACAGCTCCCTTGACTATAGTTGTAATAAAAGCAATAAGAAAAAGAATATTCAACCAGACAGGTATTCTTTTAAATAATATTGCTCTGTTACTAAAAAAACTGTTAGCTGAATCATCTTAATGCCTGTGGAAAATGGTGACTAGCGCAATTCTAAGAGATATTTTTCAAGGAATAATTTCAAGAGAATAGCTCTCAAGCATTTATATTGTATTCATCGACTTCATTCACACTTACCTGCAGTTAACTTGAGTTAGTATGTGGGAAAAAAAACTATAAAACATATGCCCTCTCACCTTATTTAAAATAACATTTGTTTTAAATTATGAAGGAACAGTATATTGGCTTATATGTTGCACTAAAATTGTTTGGTTTTGTTTTGTTACCAGTTTTAACCTGTGAAAAGAAACTCTGGGCAGCTTCTCACATTTTATTTTGCCTTGCGGTCTCTAGTCACTTGTTGTCTCCCAGCTTTCTTTTTTCTTTCTTTTTCTGCAATTTTGAACTCATATTCTCTCCTCTCTTTTAAGAACTTGTGTGATTATGCAGTCTTATTTTAGTCTTTAGAATCTTTCTCTTTACTGGGTTCCTCCCTCCCCACAGGCTCTCCTAAATATCCTTCTATCTCTCCTTTGCTGAAAACATACAAACACATTCACATGTATAAAGCAAAGTAACAAAACTTCTCCTTGATCTTATCTCCTCATAACTTACCATCCTGTCTCTCTCTCTAACAAGCACAAATTCTTTCCTCAAACACTCTATGGTCTCCAAAAAACATTTTGGCATTAAAATGCTAATGCTTAGCATGCTCTTATCCAATGACTCAGAATTCCACCCCCAGGATAAATGCTACAGAGAAACTTTCACACTTTGGTACCTGGTGATATAGAAGAATTCTTAGAGCTATACTGTTGGTAAAGCAAAATTCTGGAAACAAACCAAATGTCTAATAGATGGACAAAGAATTTTTGAAATCTTTTACATTGGACAGCTGTACAATAATAACAATTAAGGACCTCAGTTGAAGAATAAGGCTGGATGCTTTCATTTTCAAATGTTTGAATTTTCCAACTTGATCCTTGTGCTGGTAATGCTCAGTATAATACTTAAGATACAGCTCCCTTGACTATAGTTGTAATAAAAGCAATAAGAAAAAGAATATTCAACCAGACATGTATTCTTTTAAATAATATTGCTCTGTTACTAAAAAAAAACTGTTAGCTGAATCATCTTAATGCCTGTGGAAAATGGTGACTAGCGCAATTCTAAGAGATATTTTTCAAGGAATAATTTCAAGAGAATAGCTCTCAAGCATTTATATTGTATTCATCGACTTCATTCACACTTACCTGCAGTTAACTTGAGTTAGTATGTGGGAAAAAAAACTATAAAACATATGCCCTCTCACCTTATTTAAAATAACATTTGTTTTAAATTATGAAGGAACAGTATATTGGCTTATATGTTGCACTAAAATTGTTTGGTTTTTGTTTTGTTACCAGTTTTTAACCTGTGAAAAGAAACTCTGGGCAGCTTCTCACATTTTATTTTGCCTTGCGGTCTCTAGTCACTTGTTGTCTCCCAGCTTTCTTTTTTTCTTTCTTTCTCTGCAATTTTGAACTCATATTCTCTCCTCTCTTTTAAGAACTTGTGTGATTATGCAGTCTTATTTTAGTCTTTAGAATCTTTCTCTTTACTGGGTTCCTCCCTCCCCACAGGCTCTCCTAAATATCCTTCTATCTCTCCTTTGCTGAAAACATACAAACACATTCACATGTATAAAGCAAAGTAACAAAACTTCTCCTTGATCTTATCTCCTCATAACTTACCATCCTGTCTCTCTCTCTAACAAGCACAAATTCTTTCCTCAAACACTCTATGGTCTCCAAAAAACATTTTGGCATTAAAATGCTAATGCTTAGCATGCTCTTATCCAATGACTCAGAATTCCACCCCCAGGATAAATGCTACAGAGAAACTTTCACACTTTGGTACCTGGTGATATAGAAGAATTCTTAGAGCTATACTGTTGGTAAAGCAAAATTCTGGAAACAAACCAAATGTCTAATAGATGGACAAAGAATTTTTGAAATCTTTTACATTGGACAGCTGTACAATAATAACAATTAAGCGACCTCAGTTGTAAGAATAAGGCTGGATGACTCTCAAAACACATTGAATGAAATAAAAGAAAATCACTAAATAATATATGTAATAACATATAATAAGGCTGCATTTACACAAAATTCAGAAACCAACCAAATGTAATAATAGATGAATTACATATATTCAGACAGTAAAAAATCTGCCTGCAATGCTACCCACTCTAGTATTCTTTCCTAGAGAATTCCATGGATAAAGGAGCCTGGTGGTCTACAGTCCATGGAGTCGCAAAGAGTCAAACATGACTGAGTGACTAACACTTTCACTTTTTCATATATATAATAATAATAGAAAGAAAGACATGTAAATAACAAACACAAAATTCATAATAGTAACCATATACACAGTATAGATAGAATATTTTATGTATGTATATATGTGTGGGGATTGTGTTTATTGAAGAAAGGGGAAGAGATACACAAGAACAGAAGCACAGTGTGCTTCAAAATG
This sequence comes from Tragulus kanchil, assembly GCA_022376925.1. Taxonomy (NCBI): domain Eukaryota; kingdom Metazoa; phylum Chordata; class Mammalia; order Artiodactyla; family Tragulidae; genus Tragulus; species Tragulus kanchil. Next base: position 232,878,833 of record JAIOJX010000004.1, on the reverse strand, counting down.
ATTGGTCACATTCTAGTTCCAATAAGGAGGTGAGGTGGTTAAGTCCTTAAAAGTTGTATCTAAATTTTTGTGGGTATGATCTATTTCACAATTTAAAAGCTCTGGTCTCTCTTGTTTCTATTTCTTATTTCTATTTCCAGTACTTTTCATTTTCTTTTATGAACATTAATTTGTTTATCTTAATTGGAGGATAATTACTTTAAATATTGTGATGGTTGTTGCCAGACATATACCCCCCACCAAGGTTTGCTGGCTAAATCCAAGTCATGTTCTGAATCTCATCTTACTTATCTCTTCCAAGGGAAATCTTCGTTGCTCTAAGGTAGCTCAGTTCCTTTATTATATTAGCCCATATCATCTTGCCCTTAGCCTTCCTTAACACTCAGCTTACTTGTTAAATCCCTGTTTACTCCTCCAGGCTCTGAATTCCATTACAGAACACAGTACTTAGTACAGGAAACCTGACATAAAATGAATGAACAATAAATGTTTCTTGAGTTGAATTACTCTCTTTTTGTTTTGAAAATGTTTACTCTGCCAGGCTCAAATTTTTGAAATCTTTTACATTGGACAGCTGTACAATAATAACAATTAAGGACCTCAGTTGAAGAATAAGGCTGGATGACTCTCAAAACACATTGAATGAAATAAAAGAAAATCACTAAATAATATATGTAATAACATATAATAAGGCTGCATTTACACAAAATTCAGAAACCAACCAAATGTAATAATAGATGAATTACATATATTCAGACAGTAAAAAATCTGCCTGCAATGCTACCCACTCTAGTATTCTTTCCTAGAGAATTCCATGGATAAAGGAGCCTGGTGGTCTACAGTCCATGGAGTCGCAAAGAGTCAAACATGACTGAGTGACTAACACTTTCACTTTTTCATATATATAATAATAATAGAAAGAAAGACATGTAAATAACAAACACAAAATTCATAATAGTAACCATATACACAGTATAGATAGAATATTTTATGTATGTATATATGTGTGGGGATTGTGTTTATTGAAGAAAGGGGAAGAGATACACAAGAACAGAAGCACAGTGTGCTTCAAAATGATTGGTCACATTCTAGTTCCAATAAGGAGGTGAGGTGGTTAAGTCCTTAAAAGTTGTATCTAAATTTTTGTGGGTATGATCTATTTCACAATTTAAAAGCTCTGGTCTCTCTTGTTTCTATTTCTTATTTCTATTTCCAGTACTTTTCATTTTCTTTTATGAACATTAATTTGTTTATCTTAATTGGAGGATAATTACTTTAAATATTGTGATGGTTGTTGCCAGACATATACCCCCCACCAAGGTTTGCTGGCTAAATCCAAGTCATGTTCTGAATCTCATCTTACTTATCTCTTCCAAGGGAAATCTTCGTTGCTCTAAGGTAGCTCAGTTCCTTTATTATATTAGCCCATATCATCTTGCCCTTAGCCTTCCTTAACACTCAGCTTACTTGTTAAATCCCTGTTTACTCCTCCAGGCTCTGAATTCCATTACAGAACACAGTACTTAGTACAGGAAACCTGACATAAAATGAATGAACAATAAATGTTTCTTGAGTTGAATTACTCTCTTTTGGAGTAAAATATTTATAAGAGCAATTTATAATCATCATGAAAGTTTCTCAGGTCAAGTGCATTCTTCATTACTCTCGAATATGACTTCTGTCTTCATACAGCTGATGTATTTGCTTTCAGAGAGGTCACCAGTACTTCATAATAGCCTTTAGTTAATGTAAGTCCTTAACCAACTTGACCTCTCTGGGATATTTGATACTCCTAAAGAGAGCTTTCAGTAATTTGCTTAACTTTTGCTGAATGGTTTATATATCTTTTTTTTTTTTTAATTTTGGCCTCTTTCTTCGTTGTTGTTTTTTTTTTTTTTGATTTATTTATTTTCATATATCTGCATTCTTTGGCCTGTGTGGGCCATCCATCGCAGTGGCCTCTCTTGCTGCAGAGCACCAGCCCTGGGCGCCTGCGTTTCAGAGCGCTGGCTCCTAATGGAACACACTGGTCCAGCCACTCCATGCCTGTGGGATCTTCCCATGCTAGGGATTAAACCAGTGCCCCTTACACTGCAAGGTAGGCTCTTTACCCACTGGACAATCAGGAAACCTCTGAATGTTTTGTATGTGTAAGAAAATGTGAAAATGCTTCCTTTAGATTCCATGACACTGCTTTCACCTAGATCCTCTGCTTCCTTTTTCTTCCCTTCTTCCTTGAGCTCTGCTTACTCTCTTGTTTTCAATCATTTATCCCAACATTTCACTCTTATCTGTTCTATACTACTCTCACTGATAATTCTCCCTTAGATCAGCTAACCATCGTCTCTTAAATCCTTACAATATCCTCCTTACTGCCCACTGCCTTTAGCTATTCTCACACCAAGGCACCTTTCATACCAGCCTATCTTTAAAAGAAACCACTGTTGGACTTGCCTGGTGGTTCAGTGGTTAAGAATCCACTTGCCAATGTAGGGGACACAGGTTTGATTCCTGATCCAGAAGGATTCCACATGCTGTGGAGCAACTAAGCCTCCGTGCCAAAACTACTGAAGGCCCTGCACCTGTGCTCCACAACAAGTGAAGTGCATGCACCAAGACAGAGTAGCCCTCGCACATCAATGAAGACCCAGCACAGCCAAAATAAATACCGAATACAGTATATAAACTTTAAAAAAAACTAATGTTTCTTGAGTTGAATTACTCTCTTTTGGAGTAAAATATTTATAAGAGCAATTTATAATCATCATGAAAGTTTCTCAGGTCAAGTGCATTCTTCATTACTCTCGAATATGACTTCTGTCTTCATACAGCTGATGTATTTGCTTTCAGAGAGGTCACCAGTACTTCATAATAGCCTTTAGTTAATGTAAGTCCTTAACCAACTTGACCTCTCTGGGATATTTGATACTCCTAAAGAGAGCTTTCAGTAATTTGCTTAACTTTTGCTGAATGGTTTATATATCTTTTTTTTTTTTTAATTTTGGCCTCTTTCTTCGTTGTTGTTGTTTTTTTTTTTTGATTTATTTATTTTCATATATCTGCATTCTTTGGCCTGTGTGGGCCATCCATCGCAGTGGCCTCTCTTGCTGCAGAGCACCAGCCCTGGGCGCCTGCGTTTCAGAGCGCTGGCTCCTAATGGAACACACTGGTCCAGCCACTCCGCGGCCTGTGGGATCTTCCCATGCTAGGGATTAAACCAGTGCCCCTTACACTGCAAGGTAGGCTCTTTACCCACTGGACAATCAGGGAAACCTCTGAATGTTTTGTATGTGTAAGAAAATGTGAAAATGCTTCCTTTAGATTCCATGACACTGCTTTCACCTAGATCCTCTGCTTCCTTTTTCTTCCCTTCTTCCTTGAGCTCTGCTTACTCTCTTGTTTTCAATCATTTATCCCAACATTTCACTCTTATCTGTTCTATACTACTCTCACTGATAATTCTCCCTTAGATCAGCTAACCATCGTCTCTTAAATCCTTACAATATCCTCCTTACTGCCCACTGCCTTTAGCTATTCTCACACCAAGGCACCTTTCATACCAGCCTATCTTTAAAAGAAACCACTGTTGGACTTGCCTGGTGGTTCAGTGGTTAAGAATCCACTTGCCAATGTAGGGGACACAGGTTTGATTCCTGATCCAGAAGGATTCCACATGCTGTGGAGCAACTAAGCCTCCGTGCCAAAACTACTGAAGGCCCTGCACCTGTGCTCCACAACAAGTGAAGTCCGAACAATGAGAAGTGCATGCACCAAGACAGAGTAGCCCTCGCACATCAATGAAGACCCAGCACAGCCAAAATAAATAAATTTTATATATATATACACACACACATATATTTACTTTAACAAGCTTTCTTTAAAAAAAAAAATCCACTCTTGTTCCCTGGTTTAAATATTGTAATTTCCTGTTACCTGTCACAGAATACAGCTTAAATTCATGCCTAAGACTTTTCACAGTGTCTGACAGCTCTGCAGTGTCATCTTCAGGCATTCCCCACGGTACCCATGCTCCACCTGCCGCAAATTTATGTGAATATTTTGACATATAGTAATTCACAAGAGGGACTCTATTCATGTCACAGTTTATGCTAAAAGATCCTTTTATTCTGCTTCTTTATTTAAAAATTCCAACATCAATGATCCTAAATTGGGGGAAGTAGGGACAAGTTGGGGGGAGTCAGGGCATAATTTGAAGATCTAATAAAGGATATTGTATCCCTTGTCAAATACATTTATACCTGCATGCACACTTTTACATGGAATTTCATGAAATTTGTGCTGCCTTATCTATTTTTCATGAATGCAAATGAGTCAAATGAGTTGAATGTGAAAATATTATGTACATAAGAGATACTCTTACTCCTTCCATTGGAGAGAGAAAAATTCTGCGATGCCCTTGATTACCTCTAAATCAAACCCAAGGTAAATGGCTCCCACGGAATTTTGCTTAAACTGGCAATGTTAGGTTGGTCACATTTTAAAAACAGATGATATCGTCTCTGTTGAGGTCTGTAATGTACTAACCAGTTGGCCATTTCATGAAATGGTATAAGCACCACCTAAAGTCAAATTAGAGGGAATATTATAGAGTAATATTAGGAGTAGTGAGGTTTAGAAGAAAATCATCCAAGATAAACAAAAGTACATGAGATTTGGAAAGCTAGAGGTGAAGACCATACAGTTGATGAATAAAATTATCCTCTTAAAACCTCTCTAGCCTCTAGTTCAATAGTTAATCACTCCACCAGCGCATATCATGAATTACTCCATGTTAGGCTTTGCACTAGACAGTTTGGAGATAGAAAAATTAAAATGGTTTCTAATCTTGAGGCTTATCATTCTTTGTATCTAGTTTCCTATGAGATACATTAAGTGAATGATTTATTCCTCACACCTACACATACATGCTAACATGATTTTAAAGGAGACAGGCTGGCGCTACATACAATCTGAGCTAGAACATCACTATGATCAACTCTGGTTACTCTGTGCTGTGTGCGTGTTTAGTTGCTCAGTCATGTCTGCCTCTTTGCAATCCCATGGACTGTAGCCCACTGGATTCCTCTGTCCATGGAATTCTCCAGCAAGAATCCTGGAATGTGTTGCCATTCTCTTCTCCAGGGGATCTTCTCAGCTCAGGAATTGAACCCGGGTCTCCTGCAGGGCATCTGAGGCATTCTTTACCATCTGAGCCATCAGGGCAGCCCCTGATTAGCTTAATCAGTTTGAAATACAAAAAGCACACGAAGACATGCTAACATAGACTTAATAAAACCTGCTAGGAAACAACAAATGCACTTTTTTCCACAAAAAAGCATGTTACAAAAAGCATATTATATGAGTAATCACTGTTACTCATATTAGACAAGCTACTAATTATGACTTTGCTGCATTGAGTGTCATGAGGTCTCTAACAGCCAGTAAACTGGGCAAAAGGAAACAGGATGGCTTCAACTGAAGATAACTCTCAGAGCTGCAGGGCAATCCCCACTTTCTGAGGTATTCCACAGCAAGTTTATACACAGCCTCACTGCGATGCCCTTGATTACCTCTAAATCAAACCCAAGGTAAATGGCTCCCACGGAATTTTGCTTAAACTGGCAATGTTAGGTTGGTCACATTTTAAAAACAGATGATATCGTCTCTGTTGAGGTCTGTAATGTACTAACCAGTTGGCCATTTCATGAAATGGTATAAGCACCACCTAAAGTCAAATTAGAGGGAATATTATAGAGTAATATTAGGAGTAGTGAGGTTTAGAAGAAAATCATCCAAGATAAACAAAAGTACATGAGATTTGGAAAGCTAGAGGTGAAGACCATACAGTTGATGAATAAAATTATCCTCTTAAAACCTCTCTAGCCTCTAGTTCAATAGTTAATCACTCCACCAGCGCATATCATGAATTACTCCATGTTAGGCTTTGCACTAGACAGTTTGGAGATAGAAAAATTAAAATGGTTTCTAATCTTGAGGCTTATCATTCTTTGTATCTAGTTTCCTATGAGATACATTAAGTGAATGATTTATTCCTCACACCTACACATACATGCTAACATGATTTTAAAGGAGACAGGCTGGCGCTACATACAATCTGAGCTAGAACATCACTATGATCAACTCTGGTTACTCTGTGCTGTGTGCGTGTTTAGTTGCTCAGTCATGTCTGCCTCTTTGCAATCCCATGGACTGTAGCCCACTGGATTCCTCTGTCCATGGAATTCTCCAGCAAGAATCCTGGAATGTGTTGCCATTCTCTTCTCCAGGGGATCTTCTCAGCTCAGGAATTGAACCCGGGTCTCCTGCAGGGCATCTGAGGCATTCTTTACCATCTGAGCCATCAGGGCAGCCCCTGATTAGCTTAATCAGTTTGAAATACAAAAAGCACACGAAGACATGCTAACATAGACTTAATAAAACCTGCTAGGAAACAACAAATGCACTTTTTTCCACAAAAAAGCATGTTACAAAAAGCATATTATATGAGTAATCACTGTTACTCATATTAGACAAGCTACTAATTATGACTTTGCTGCATTGAGTGTCATGAGGTCTCTAACAGCCAGTAAACTGGGCAAAAGGAAACAGGATGGCTTCAACTGAAGATAACTCTCAGAGCTGCAGGGCAATCCCCACTTTCTGAGGTATTCCACAGCAAAAGTTTATACACAGCCTCACCCCTAAAATGCTGAGTGCATTTTGGAAGAAATGCTATCATCACTGAGCAATTAAACCACAGAATGTTTTACTACATCTAAGAGGAAAAATGTGTTCACTGAAACTAAAGCTGAAAATATATAGCTTTTAAGCTAGATTTCACATTTTTGATACTTGGCATAACAAAACAAAGCATAAACATTTTAAAATTGAGGTTAGAGAAAATAAAAAGATTATGAAACAGTAGCCAAAAGTCAGCCATTTTGAAATGTCTACCTGCTTTCTGTTAAATGCAACTCTAAATTTCTGAAAGTCTCATTTTGTATTTCATTATTTCCTTAAAGTTAAAAACAACAGTTAACTTTATACAAAAACTCTATAGCATGTTGAATAACCTCAGAACAGAAAAATATATATCTGTGGTTCTTCATCATTATTTTCAGCTACACACACCTTCAAACAGGAAATATTATGAGTGGCTATGAGAGAGGGTGTAGTCATAAAATCCAAAAAAAGTACCTTTTCAGGGTGATGATTAATTTTTTTAAAATCATAGGTAATGTCCTTTGGATAGTACCATATACTTAAACTTCTGAAGGAAAACAAACATAATCTAGTTTCTGTTGTGTTGCACATATCCGCATTAAAAAGCAGGTGAATGGAAAAACAAGTGAAATAGAATTTAATATGTTAAATGACTATGAAGTCTTCGATTTTACAAAAAAATGTGATGTTCATTAAAGTTTTATAGTATCAGAATTATGGGACTTTAATCTCAATTTTACCAATGAGGAAAACAGACAAGGGTTGAAGGAGCTGAGCAAGTAGCTTAAGGTCAAATATTTAACTAGTGTCAGAGTTAGGGTTTTACATGCAAAGTTAGAGCTTTACTATGCAAGGCCTAACCCTTCCACAGTAAAACATGGTAACTGAGAATCTCATCAAATATGGGAAACATATCAATCCTTTAAAAAAAGTCAAAATGAACAATCCATGAGGAATTCAAATTATGACTTTGCTGCATTGAGTGTCATGAGGTCTCTAACAGCCAGTAAACTGGGCAAAAGGAAACAGGATGGCTTCAACTGAAGATAACTCTCAGAGCTGCAGGGCAATCCCCACTTTCTGAGGTATTCCACAGCAAAGTTTATACACAGCCTCACCCCTAAAATGCTGAGTGCATTTTGGAAGAAATGCTATCATCACTGAGCAATTAAACCACAGAATGTTTTACTACATCTAAGAGGAAAAATGTGTTCACTGAAACTAAAGCTGAAAATATATAGCTTTTAAGCTAGATTTCACATTTTTGATACTTGGCATAACAAAACAAAGCATAAACATTTTAAAATTGAGGTTAGAGAAAATAAAAAGATTATGAAACAGTAGCCAAAAGTCAGCCATTTTGAAATGTCTACCTGCTTTCTGTTAAATGCAACTCTAAATTTCTGAAAGTCTCATTTTGTATTTCATTATTTCCTTAAAGTTAAAAACAACAGTTAACTTTATACAAAAACTCTATAGCATGTTGAATAACCTCAGAACAGAAAAATATATATCTGTGGTTCTTCATCATTATTTTCAGCTACACACACCTTCAAAAAGGAAATATTATGAGTGGCTATGAGAGAGGTGTAGTCATAAAATCCAAAAAAGTACCTTTTCAGGGTGATGATTAATTTTTTTAAAATCATAGGTAATGTCCTTTGGATAGTACCATATACTTAAACTTCTGAAGGAAAACAAACATAATCTAGTTTCTGTTGTGTTGCACATATCCGCATTAAAAAGCAGGTGAATGGAAAAACAAGTGAAATAGAATTTAATATGTTAAATGACTATGAAGTCTTCGATTTTACAAAAAAATGTGATGTTCATTAAAGTTTTATAGTATCAGAATTATGGGACTTTAATCTCAATTTTACCAATGAGGAAAACAGACAAGGGTTGAAGGAGCTGAGCAAGTAGCTTAAGGTCAAATATTTAACTAGTGTCAGAGTTAGGGTTTTACATGCAAAGTTAGAGCTTTACTATGCAAGGCCTAACCCTTCCACAGTAAAACATGGTAACTGAGAATCTCATCAAATATGGGAAACATATCAATCCTTTAAAAAAAGTCAAAATGAACAATCCATGAGGACAAATCACCTAATATAATCTGCAAAAACGGGAAACAGCATGATACCCTATATGTTTTCCTCTAAGTCTCCCGTAGGCACAATAATGTTCTCAACGAGTCTCAATAAATACAAATCAAAAAATAAGGAACAGATCTTCCTAACACTTTCCAACAGAATGTAAATTAATGGAGCAGTGGAAAACTAAATTTAGAAAGATTTTGTCATCCCCTTGGGTAATATTAAACCAAAGATAACAGTTCTGAATTTGATCATCTAGCAAGTAGTTCTCTTACTGAAGAGACACATGGTCTAAATCAGTACCTCTTAATATACATGCCAGAGGAGACCCAGGAGAGCCTTCAACCTGCCAGCTTATTCCACAGCTGCTGCACAACCATTCCTACCCAGTCAACTTCTGAAGGACCTAAATTCTCCATATACTCAGGCAGTTAGCACAGCCCAAATTCAAAGTATTAGAGAAAGGAATCAGAAGTTCATCCGTTAGTGAAGTATGTGCGCGTATTCTCTTTCCTTTAGCCATCCTCAGATTACCGAAGAAAAAGCAAACTTACTCAGCCTAAATTAGACAATTCATGAGTCATTATTAAGCAAGCTTTCTGATAAGATCTGAGAGAACAAACATTAAAAGAAGATGCAGGACTTCCCTGGTGGTCCAGTGGGTAGGGACACCGCCTTGCAGTGCAAGGGGCACCGGTTCGATCCCTGGCCTGGGAAGATCCCACGTGCCGCGGAGCGGCTGGACCGATGTGTCCAATTACCGAGTCCGAGCTCTGGAGCACATGAGCCCAGAGCCAGTGCTCTGCTACAATAGAGGCCACCGCGATGGGAGGCCCACACGGGTCGAAGAACAAAGATGGATGAAAATAGACAAATGAAAGACCAATAGAAGTGGCCCGCCCGCTCCCCTCCCTCCCGACCCCCCCATAAATAAAATAAATAAAAATCTTAAAAAAAAAAAAAAAAAAGAAGATTCATGAATTAGACACTAGGTGTGCAGGTAGAATTAAATCCAATTATCCATTTCTTAATGCACTGCAAACTTATAAAGAATAAATTTAGAGGCTAAACAAGGAATTCAGCAGAGAAAAAAAAAGTTTTGAACACATTTAGTAAAGTAGAATTCAGCCTTTAGCACATAGTTGATATCAGATAATATTTGTTGAGTGAACCTGGGAAAACAATTTCAGAATAGTCTGGACAATTGTGTGAACAATGTTGATGAATTACTTCAGTTTAATCCATCAGACATTTACTGAGTGCCAGCTAGGTATGCGTCAATTAACATACTATGCATGAGGAAAATTCAAAGATAATAATAATAAAATTTCCAAGGAAATTGAATCCTGATGTTTTTATTTCTCTGTTATGGGATTAGTTTCTGTCACCAGTGTCAGAAAATACTAGCAGATAGTGAGAAGAAACCTGAGATTCTAAGATTCAGAGGAAGAAGTAACTAGAGAAAATTAAGGTATCTGTCTTTTTAAAATATATGCATATTGTTCATTATATGTTATATAATATGTTGTAATATGTATGATAATTAAAAGTTATTTAGTATATTTAATCTTTGAAAGATATTTTTGCAAAATACTTTTGCTGTCAGACAATGGGATTTTAAGCAAAATTATAGCACAGCAGTTATTTGAAAATACACATTTTTAGAAAAAAAAAAGCGTGCTAGAAAAATATGAGTCAACATGGAAAATTTATTATTGATTTCTTATGATTATTTTTACAGAGAATGACTGTTTCGTATTTCTGATTACAGCTATTATTCTCTGCGTCCTTACTGAAATGCTTTTATATGTGAGACGTGTTAAAACTCTATTAAAGTAGTTAGTCAATTATAGATACTCCATTGGCTAAATGAGGCTTCTATCAACAGACTAAAGTGGTAGCTGCTGGAAATAGGGCTGTAGATTGAATCTATTCAAGAAACTGTGTTCCCTATTGACTGGCACTTAGAGAACTTGATCATTTAGTTTTAATTTAGAAACTATAGTTAGTGTCCCAAGACTTTACTTGAAATTTCTTTTTCACAAGGGAGCCAAACTGTTACTTCCTCATAACTGCCCTGCAATTTTCAGGGATTACTTGAAGTGTGAATTGTCAAGTATTCCTTCCAGCTGCCTCCTGTCAGGCTATAATCCCACACTGAGCCTTGTCAGAGGTCACTGAGCTCTTGACTAATGCATTTCATTAGAGAAAGAGAGCAGAATGTCTCCAGCACACAAATGGCAGAAGACATACTGCAGAACTGGGCACTACTTAAAAAAATACACTAGACTTTAAATCTATGAAACTTTACAGAATCTCTTTCCATATATATCAATTATCCAGAACCAAAGGTACTATATCGAATGTTTATAATCATGTGGCATTACTTTTCAATATCTGATATATTTGAAAAATTTTTTTAACAGCAATAGATGAATCCTGATGTTTTTATTTCTCTGTTATGGGATTAGTTTCTGTCACCAGTGTCAGAAAATACTAGCAGATAGTGAGAAGAAACCTGAGATTCTAAGATTCAGAGGAAGAAGTAACTAGAGAAAATTAAGGTATCTGTCTTTTTAAAATATATGCATATTGTTCATTATATGTTATATAATATGTTGTAATATGTATGATAATTAAAAGTTATTTAGTATATTTAATCTTTGAAAGATATTTTTGCAAAATACTTTTGCTGTCAGACAATGGGATTTTAAGCAAAATTATAGCACAGCAGTTATTTGAAAATACACATTTTTAGAAAAAAAAAAGCGTGCTAGAAAAATATGAGTCAACATGGAAAATTTATTATTGATTTCTTATGATTATTTTTACAGAGAATGACTGTTTCGTATTTCTGATTACAGCTATTATTCTCTGCGTCCTTACTGAAATGCTTTTATATGTGAGACGTGTTAAAACTCTATTAAAGTAGTTAGTCAATTATAGATACTCCATTGGCTAAATGAGGCTTCTATCAACAGACTAAAGTGGTAGCTGCTGGAAATAGGGCTGTAGATTGAATCTATTCAAGAAACTGTGTTCCCTATTGACTGGCACTTAGAGAACTTGATCATTTAGTTTTAATTTAGAAACTATAGTTAGTGTCCCAAGACTTTACTTGAAATTTCTTTTTCACAAGGGAGCCAAACTGTTACTTCCTCATAACTGCCCTGCAATTTTCAGGGATTACTTGAAGTGTGAATTGTCAAGTATTCCTTCCAGCTGCCTCCTGTCAGGCTATAATCCCACACTGAGCCTTGTCAGAGGTCACTGAGCTCTTGACTAATGCATTTCATTAGAGAAAGAGAGCAGAATGTCTCCAGCACACAAATGGCAGAAGACATACTGCAGAACTGGGCACTACTTAAAAAAAAATACACTAGACTTTAAATCTATGAAACTTTACAGAATCTCTTTCCATATATATCAATTATCCAGAACCAAAGGTACTATATCGAATGTTTATAATCATGTGGCATTACTTTTCAATATCTGATATATTTTGGAATTAAAACTTTCAAACTGTTAACAGCAATAGATGAATCATTGATAAGAAAAATACTTATGCCAACAAATCTGTTCTTTTTTCACAGTTGCCTCATAAATCAATCTTCAGGATATTTAAATTTTTACTTTTCCCTGATAGTTATTATGTTAGATTTATTTACATCTTGAAATCCTTTATATTGAAACCTACTTTCAATAAAAGCAAAAATTTAAATATACAGTGGTAAATTTTAAATTAAAAAGATCTATCTTGTGGAATCCTTTGAGACATGAACATTTGGTTCCCTCAATAAACTATAATTAGGAAAAAAGTGTATCTACTATGGGTATAATAGATGTTTTAAGAATTTCTCTGTAAGTACATCACCAAGTACTTGTTCCCTGCTTAATGCTATGTTTCTGTTATTATCTTTGTGATTTAACCTTATTTCATCTTGAAAGATTACTTTTTCGCTAGAAAGATATGCTTATTATGAATCATACTAAGAAATACATTTTTGCTTTGTTACTTCTATTATCAAATTTAAATAATTTTAACAGAAGATAGGAAAAAAATGTGCATCTTTGAAATCATTTTATGTTGAAGAAGCTAAAATAAACTTTACACCTACATATGCATCAATTATTTTTGAAAAAGTATCCAGACTTTTTAATCAAACCTATTTAAACTACAGAATTAAGTTACATTGTCAACAATTGTTAAATGAAACAACCTGCATCTGATTACTAGCCTCTCTCCATTTATAAATAGCTTTATCATTTTGGGAAAATCTTTCCTTTATGAGATGTTACTGTAAATGTCACTTAAAAGTGTCATTTAAAAAGATAAAATACACCAAAATGTCTTGCAGAATTTTGAAAAGTTATATATTAAAAGTTAATGTTTTTCTTGCCTACCTTAAATGACAAGAGTCTGCCTTTTTTTCTTGAATCAGCTAACTGATTCCACAGTTGGCATTTTTATGGATTAACTATAGAGTGGTGCATCTGTTCCCTTATTTCTTTTTCAACAAACATAAACTGTTTAGAGCAACAATGCCTTTGGTGTGTTTTTCTAATAACTTTTGTTATTTTATTCTCCATTTCCTCTGCAAAAGGGAAATATATATATTTTATATATATATATATATAATATATTACATATCAATATATCTAATGTATATATCCTAATTTAGAGAGAAGAGTCCAATTAAAAACCTCATAAACATCATAATTAAAATTTACTGTGGTAAAACTAGTAAAAATTGTGGCCCACTCTCAGTAATATTGATACATTCTAGTCAAAGAAAGTATGCAGTTATTTCTCAATCACAGTTTAAAAAGACATTTATCAAATCAGAGCTTAAAGTAATATCTACTGATTTCTCACAACTACTTAAGGTTCTTTCTGGTTTAAAGAAGGAGGTGATAGGTTGATGTCATTCGGTTTTCCTAAAGACATTCTCTTTTCAAAATGTTTTAGATGCCCAGAGAATTATTTCATGATATTTTGATATGCTATGGTAATTTCTTTCTTACCATAGTTTGTAGTCACCTGCTAGAACTCCATGGCAGTGGAACTGAATAGCATTTTTTTTCCCTCAAATCCCAAGGCTTCAAACTAGGGATCAAGAGCAAGCTCTTCTCAACAGAGGGCTCGAGGGTCTGGAATTTAATTAAAGTTCTTCAAGTGATCTGAAATTTCTCAGTTTTCTCCTTTCACCTATATCTGGGAATTAGTTTAAATTTTCTTTCAAGAAACCTTTTTAAATCCCAAAAGGCTTCAAATAGAAGAACTTTGATGAAAGAAGCTCACACCTACATATGCATCAATTATTTTTGAAAAAGTATCCAGACTTTTAATCAAACCTATTTAAACTACAGAATTAAGTTACATTGTCAACAATTGTTAAATGAAACAACCTGCATCTGATTACTAGCCTCTCTCCATTTATAAATAGCTTTATCATTTTGGGAAAATCTTTCCTTTATGAGATGTTACTGTAAATGTCACTTAAAAGTGTCATTTAAAAAGATAAAATACACCAAAATGTCTTGCAGAATTTTGAAAAGTTATATATTAAAAGTTAATGTTTTTCTTGCCTACCTTAAATGACAAGAGTCTGCCTTTTTTTCTTGAATCAGCTAACTGATTCCACAGTTGGCAGTTTTATGGATTAACTATAGAGTGGTGCATCTGTTCCCTTATTTCTTTTTCAACAAACATAAACTGTTTAGAGCAACAATGCCTTTGGTGTGTTTTTCTAATAACTTTTGTTATTTTATTCTCCATTTCCTCTGCAAAAGGGAAATATATATATTTTATATATATATATATATAATATATTACATATCAATATATCTAATGTATATATCCTAATTTAGAGAGAAGAGTCCAATTAAAAACCTCATAAACATCATAATTAAAATTTACTGTGGTAAAACTAGTAAAAATTGTGGCCCACTCTCAGTAATATTGATACATTCTAGTCAAAGAAAGTATGCAGTTATTTCTCAATCACAGTTTAAAAAGACATTTATCAAATCAGAGCTTAAAGTAATATCTACTGATTTCTCACAACTACTTAAGGTTCTTTCTGGTTTAAAGAAGGAGGTGATAGGTTGATGTCATTCGGTTTTCCTAAAGACATTCTCTTTTCAAAATGTTTTAGATGCCCAGAGAATTATTTCATGATATTTTGATATGCTATGGTAATTTCTTTCTTACCATAGTTTGTAGTCACCTGCTAGAACTCCATGGCAGTGGAACTGAATAGCATTTTTTTTCCCTCAAATCCCAAGGCTTCAAACTAGGGATCAAGAGCAAGCTCTTCTCAACAGAGGGCTCGAGGGTCTGGAATTTAATTAAAGTTCTTCAAGTGATCTGAAATTTCTCAGTTTTCTCCTTTCACCTATATCTGGGAATTAGTTTAAATTTTCTTTCAAGAAAACTCTTTAATATTCAATATCACACTGGAAAAATTAATTCTGTTCGTACTTCAAATAGAAGAACTATTGGAAATATAGAATGTGAAATGTAATTCAGTATTAAAATACTAAAATAAATGACCATGTTACAATATATTTGTATACAGGTATTGGGCTGTCCATTTTCCATTTATAGCAGCAAAAGAAATGACTGAATTTGTAGCAAGGAGAGTCCTGATTCCAAAAGAGATTCATTCTCACTGAAATAACCCAGGTCAGTGTTTTCTTAAATATTTCAAATAAAAAATGGCAATTTTATACTATTAAATCTAAATGGAAAAAATTATAATCTTGGAGATATTTTATATCTTCTTAGTAGACTAATGGTAGAAGTAAATAAGGGATCAGGAAAATATATGAGATATTTTACCAGGAGCAAGGAAGACATGAAGGTCAGCAAGGTAGGCACCAAAGCTTTTTTCATTTGAATGAGTTCTATGGAAAAGGTGGTATATCCATTGTATTATACCAACACATAGAAATAGTAATAATGAGAAATCAGATAAATAGACATTTTCACTAAATTAGGAAGATCAGAATTGTTGGATATGGAGAAAGGTAATAACAAAAAAGTAGTAAAGATCTCAGTAACGGTTTAAGGAAACTGAATGGGAGTCAAGAAAGAATCTTGAGAGGGGCTTCCCTAGTGGTATAGTGGTTAAGAATCTGCCTTCCAATGCAGGGAGGTAGGCCTGATCCCTGGGTGGTTAAATAAGACCCTACACGCCCTGGGGCAACTAAGTCTTAGCAGCACAACTACTGAGCCTGTGCACTTTGGAGTCCACATACCACAACAAGAGAAGCCCTTGTACCACAATGAAGAGTCTATGCACTGCAACTAAGACCTGATGCAGCCAAATAAATAAATACATTTTTTAACAAAAGAATCTACAAGAGATTTCTGCTGTGAGAGAATGCTGGAAAAATACAGCCTCTAGGACCTCTTTTAACCAAAATTCTTTGCTTCTAGGTTTGAATATATGATGGAATAATGCAAACAAACTTACAACTGTGAAATGGAAAAAAAAAAAAAAACACTTCTGGAAAATTGTTCTGTGCCTGCCTTTTGCTAGAAGTCTTAATTGAAAATGTCAAGTATAATTAGAATAAAGAAAAGCCTTTTCTAAAAAATTTTAAAACAGTAAATTGGAAATCAGCATATATATTTTGATTTTTAAGAATATCACTTTCTGGCCTTCTTTGTTTCTTCTTGCTTCTCTTCCTTTTGTTTATCTAGGCTTTACCAGGGAAAATACTGGTGAGACTGGAACATTTCCTAATAACAGTAAGCAAACAGTGCTTCATAAATGATGAAGACATGTTAGAGTGATACAGAAGTCAACTTGAAAGGGGCATGGTGGTTTAGTCACTAAGACATGTAGAACTATTGTGACCTCATGGACTGCAGCTGGCCCTTGGAATTTTCTAGGCTAGAATACTGGAGCGGGTTGCCAGTTCCTTCTCCAAGGGATCTTCCTGAATTGAACCTGGGTCTCTTACACTGCAGGCAGATTTTTACCAACTAGACTATGAGGGAAGCCCCTAAAAGGAGCTACCAATGACCAAATCCCTGAAATTTTGAATATAAAAATAATTGATAGAAACAGGTTATAACAACTGCCCACCCCTCCTACACATACACACACACAAATGTGAATAAACTCTAAGACTACATTGCTATAGAGATGGACTAATTGGATTTTTCTTGAGGGATGGAATATTGACATCACAGACACAAAATACTTCTTAATTACAAAGGGCAAAAGTTTACTTTTGCAGTGAGCTCTACTTCAATCAAGTGATCAAAATGAATATCACTGGAATAGAACTAACTGAAATTGTATACCACCTGATAGGGTGCAATGAGCATATCCAATGACATGTTCATTATGCAAAACCTGAATCTAATCATTGAAAAGCATTAGAAAAATCCAATTTTAGAGGCACTTCAACTAAATAAATTTGCCTTCAATCTTCCAAAGTATGATGATCATGAAAGTTGGGAAACTGTTTTGTAAGGAAAGAAAACTAAAGTGAAATGACAACCAAGTGTAACACTTGATTCTAAACTGGATTCCTGTGCAATGAAGAACATTGTTTAAATAACTAGTAAAGTTTTAATGAGATGTGGGTTCGATACTTGTGTTAGAAAGATCCACTGGAGTAGGAAATAGTAGCCCACTCCAGTATTCTTGCCTGGAAAATTCCATGGGTAGAGGATACCAGCAGTCTATAGTCCATGGGGTTGCAGAGTCAGACATGACTGAGCAACTGAGCACAATACTACTAATCTAGCCAAGCTCTTGTAGGAACTAAATGAATCAAACCATCATAAAGCCCCAGTATAACACTTCACAAATAGTCGATATCAACTTTTCTATTCCATTCGACCACCAAATCTTTAGTGAATAACATTTGAGTCCCTGGCATAAATTATGCACTGGGACTACAAAGATAAATAAGACATATCTGTATCCTCAAGGATTTCATAATCTAGTGGATAAAATGCACAATTTATGATGCGTGCTCAGTCACTTCAGTCATGTTCAACTCTCTGTGACCTACGGTTGTACAGTCTGCCATGCTCCTCTCTCCATGGGTTTCTGAGGGAAGAATACTGCAGCGGATTGCCATGCCTTCCTCCAGGTGATCTTCCACAGTCAGGAACTGAACCTATATCTCCTGCATCTCCTGCATTGCAGGGAGGTTCTTTACGCACTGAGCTACCTGGGAAGCCCTGCAGCTTATGATTATTCTTGCCTGTGGAATCCTATGGACAGAGAGACCTGGAGGGCTACAGTCTGTGGGGTCACAAGAGTCAGACATAACTAAGTGACTAATAATCGTGTATCAAGATGGTATGAAGAATATAGAATAGAGACATTAAACAAACACCACCTCTTTAATGAGCACCAAGGAATGGATGCCTTTGAACTGTGGTGTTAGAGAAGACTCTTGAGAGTCCCTTGGACTGCAAAGAGATCAAACACCAGTCAATCCTAAAGAAATCAACTCTGGATATTCATTGGAAGATGAATATGAAGATGCTGATGATGAAGCTCCAATACTTTGGCCACCTGATGTGAAGAGATGACTCACTGGAAAAGACTCTGATGTTGGAAAGAATAAGTAGGAAGAAGGAGAAAAAGACAACAGAGGACAAGATGGTTGGATGGCATCACTGAGTCAATGGACATGACTTTGAGCAAGCTCCAGGAGATGGTAAAGGAGAGGGATGCATGGTGTGCCACAGTCCATGGGTCGCAAAGAAATGGACACGACTGAGCAACTGAACTGAACTGAATATCAGAATAAATAAAATCATGGCTCTATTCCAATTCTAATATTAAATATGAATCATTTTATATTATTTTTGGAGACTGCTATAGAAAAATATGCTTGAGAGTCATATAGGGGAAGTGTGTTTTATCAAATAACACAGTCTTCATTTAACAACATGATTTGGGGTTATGTCCCATTACTGTGTATATTTTACAGGTCCTCAACTTTTCTACCTATATAGACTCAGATACTGATTTCATCTAATTTTCTTTTTTAAAAAAGAAAATTTTCTAATTCTCTTTTATTTATATGCTGAACTGACTTTCTTATTTATATCTCCAATTCAGACCTTTCCATCTGAATTTGACCTTCATGTAGTTCACTGTCTTCAGTAAGCAATAGGTTTTTAAAACTTAACAAAGTGAACTAGCTTCTACCCTATTCAATGAAATTTGCTCTACAGCAAATTCACAGTTACTGTGGTCTATTCATTTCTGCTTAATTGGACCAGAAATCTTTGAGTTACACAGAATTGTATTCCCCATGAGCAATCCACTCACAAGGCCTACTAGCTCTATTTTCCAAAATATGTTCTCAGATATGACCTCTTATAATTATCACCATTGCTACCAGCTGGTCAAAGATTTTTCTTAAACTCTTGGTGGATTTTTGCAGTAACTTGCTAACTGATCTCATTCTTTTTTCCTCACTCCATTTCAATCTACTCTTAACATAGCAATTAGAATGATCCTATGAAAGCATAAGTCCTATCAGTCACAACTCTGCTCACATCATTTTCAGTGCTTCACAACTCACTCAAATAAAACTACTCCCAGAAGTCACTTGGTAGTGGTTTAGTCGAGAAGTGGTGTCTGACTCCTGCAACCTCATGGAGAGAGCCCAATCTGAAATGGATATTCATTGGAAGATGAATATGAAGATGCTGATGATGAAGCTCCAATACTTTGGCCACCTGATGTGAAGAGATGACTCACTGGAAAAGACTCTGATGTTGGAAAGAATAAGTAGGAAGAAGGAGAAAAAGACAACAGAGGACAAGATGGTTGGATGGCATCACTGAGTCAATGGACATGACTTTGAGCAAGCTCCAGGAGATGGTAAAGGAGAGGGATGCATGGTGTGCCACAGTCCATGGGTCGCAAAGAAATGGACACGACTGAGCAACTGAACTGAACTGAATATCAGAATAAATAAAATCATGGCTCTATTCCAATTCTAATATTAAATATGAATCATTTTATATTATTTTTGGAGACTGCTATAGAAAAATATGCTTGAGAGTCATATAGGGGAAGTGTGTTTTATCAAATAACACAGTCTTCATTTAACAACATGATTTGGGGTTATGTCCCATTACTTGTGTATATTTTACTGGTCCTCAACTTTTCTACCTATATAGACTCAGATACTGATTTCATCTAATTTTCTTTTTTAAAAAAGAAAATTTTCTAATTCTCTTTTATTTATATGCTGAACTGACTTTCTTATTTATATCTCCAATTCAGACCTTTCCATCTGAATTTGACCTTCATGTAGTTCACTGTCTTCAGTAAGCAATAGGTTTTTAAAACTTAACAAAGTGAACTAGCTTCTACCCTATTCAATGAAATTTGCTCTACAGCAAATTCACAGTTACTGTGGTCTATTCATTTCTGCTTAATTGGACCAGAAATCTTTGAGTTACACAGAATTGTATTCCCCATGAGCAATCCACTCACAAGGCCTACTAGCTCTATTTTCCAAAATATGTTCTCAGATATGACCTCTTATAATTATCACCATTGCTACCAGCTGGTCAAAGATTTTTCTTAAACTCTTGGTGGATTTTTGCAGTAACTTGCTAACTGATCTCATTCTTTTTTCCTCACTCCATTTCAATCTACTCTTAACATAGCAATTAGAATGATCCTATGAAAGCATAAGTCCTATCAGTCACAACTCTGCTCACATCATTTTCAGTGCTTCACAACTCACTCAAATAAAACTACTCCCAGAAGTCACTTGGTAGTGGTTTAGTCGAGAAGTGGTGTCTGACTCCTGCAACCTCATGGACTGTAGCCTACCAGGTTCTTCTGTCCATGAGATTGTCCAGGCAAGGATACTGGAGTGGGTTGCCATTTACTACTCCAGGAGATCTTCTGAATCCAGGGATTGAACCCAGGTCACCTGCACTGCAGGCAGAGTCTTTACTGACTGAGCTACCAGGGAAGCCCAGAAGTCACTGAAGAGGCCTATAAGATCCCCACCTTATTCTCCTCTAATATTGCTCAGGGCTTTTACACTCGCTACTCCCTTCTTGGAGAAGCAAATGACAACCCATTCCAGTATTCTTGCCTGGAAAATCCTGTGGACAGAGGAACCTGATGGGTCATAGGCTACAGTCCGTGCAGTTATAAAGAGTTGGACATAACTGAGCAACTAACACACACATACTCCCTTCTTAGAAAGCCTTTCCTCTATATTTGTAAACCTTCTTCTCCATTGCTATATCCCCAATGTAATTTTTCCTCATGTCCTTTTCAAAAGTTCACCTCCATATAACACTGCATGCTTCACCTGCATCCTTGTTTCTTCCTCACTTATTCTCAGAGCACTTCACTAACTTGTACAGATTTTTGTTATTGTTGTCTCTTAAGAGTATCTGCCTTATCCCACTAAAATGTAAGCTTCATGACAGAAGGAGTTTTTGTTTATGCTTTTCAGTGTTCCTTCCTAAGCACCTAATACAAGGTCTGGCACTTCCTAGGCTCTTAATAAATACTTCTACATGAATGATAAGATTTGTCTCATGTAACAAGAGGCAGAACTGAAACCCAATGATCTGATTTCAGAGTCTGTGCTCACACCCTATGTAATGTGTTCCTGAGATTGCCTTTAACTCAACTCTATCTCAGCCCTGAATATCCATTCTTTTCGTCTCTCTCAGTAAATTGGACCACTTCCCAGAATTTCTTCAGTGTTGCATCTCTGACAACCTGGGCAAATTGAATGGATGAATGCAGATTATTGCTATAGAAGAACGGATGTAAGAGAGGATGTATTACTGGAGGTACTTGGACTATGTCAGTTAGGGAGATACGTGACTATTATGTCAAGTCATGACCAAACTTCATATAGTTCTAGAGTCAGTGTGTATGTGTATGTGCTCCTGAAATACAGCCAGTAAATTTAGCAAATGGTTCCTAATCACTAGAAAATTTTATATTTTACAGATATCTGTAATGTACACACAAAAACATCTCCCTCCCTACTCCCCCTAAATTGGCACTGATAGTCCATAATATTCTACTCCCTAAACATAGACACACCTGCATAGGTTAGTATGAAAGCCAAGTTGACAGTGTGTTTTATGCACTGGCTTATTTCTTGGCCAAAGATTTGTTTTCTGTCATGGAGACCAGGCTTTGGAGCTGTTTCTAATGCAACATAATAGAACACATATAGACAGATCTCAGCCAATTTAAAAAGTGAATATTGAACACCTCTTCTGTCCAAGGTGCAATGAGGTTAGAAAGAAGGGTAATATATAGTTGTGTCTAGGAGTCTGAAATTTGGATGAGGAAAGAACAGTAATATATATATAAAATAATTATCAAATAAGTAAAAGACACAATGTTATCCTGACTGAAGAGAATTAACATTAAAAAAAGATGAAACTATGGATCAAAGTAGTTAAGGAAGGCTCTGTGAAGACATGAAAAAGAACACTTAGTAAGCACCTGCTTTGTGCCTAGTGCTTTGCATATATTGCCTCACTTAATCATCATAATAACCATATGGGTCTGAATTGCTATGCTACTTTTATAGGTGAGGAAATTGCAATGAGGTTAGTTGAGCAAGAATTTATTACCAAGTTATTGCAATCATTTTGTATTTTCAGTTTGGCATTGTATTTCTGGTTGAAGATACAAAGTGATTATTTTCTGCCCTTTATAAAACTTCAATTTGATCTGAGGGTGTTGGTAACAAGACGTAAACATACTTTCATTTGAAAAGACTAAGCTTACATTCTGTGGGAACAAGAAGCTTCTTCTCAAAAATGTGGGTCCCAAGGAAGTTTTCCTAGAAGAATGCCTGTACTGAATCTTGAATGATGACAACGGTGATACTGTGATTTTTTCCAGACAGAGGAGACTGCCAGAAGGAAGTCACAGAATTCTGATACTGGATGACATGTATATTAGCCAGAGTCATGCTAGCTGTTATAACAAACCAACCCCAAAATGTGTATTGACTCAAACTTGACAAATTTCACTTTTCTCCTGCTTGTACTATCAAACCTATGACAAACCTAGACAGCATATTAAAAAGCAGAGACATCACTTTGCTGACAAAAGTTCGTGTAGTCAAAGCTATGGTTTTCCCAGTAGTCATGTATGGATGTGAGAGTTGGACCATAAAGGAAGCTGAGCGACAAAGAATAGATGTCTTTGAACTGTGGTGTTGGAGAAGACTCTGGAGAGTCCCTTGGACTGCAAAGACAGCAAACCTAAAATTAATTAACCCTGAATATTCATTGCAAGGACTGATGCTGAAGATGAAGCACCAATACCTTGGCCACCTGATGTGAAGAGACAACTCACTGGAAAAGACCCTGATGCTGGAAAAAATAGAAGGCAGAAGGAGAGGGGATGACAGAGGATGAGATAGTTGGATGGCATCACTGAGTTGATGGACGTGGGTTTGAGCAAGCTCCAGGAGATGGTGAAGGACAGGGAAGCCTGCTGTGACACAGTCCATGGGGTTGCAAAGATTCAGACATGGCTGAGGATCTGAACTAAACTGTACTATCAAGGTAAGTGACCCCGAGGTCAGAGGCTCTTCTGTAGGTGATGACTCAAGAACCCAGGATCCTGCCATCCTAAATCTCCACCATCATCATTGTGTGGCTTCCAAAGTCTTCAAATGTTGAGGCATCAGGTTGAACAAAGGGTAAGAAAACCAATACAAGCTTCCTTTCAGTGCTACAAGCAGCTGCCCTCACTTCCATCTGCCTAGAGCACAATGGCTGCTCCTATCTACAAGGGTGGCTGGGACATATATTCTTTTCTTTTGGGAAGGAAAAAATTAGTTTTCACACACACATTAGGGGTATCTGCCAAAGTATACAAATTCTGTTGTTGCTGTGAGGTAAAGTTTAGTGAGAAAGAGAAGAACAGCCCCATCACAAACAACCTTTCATTTCATGATAAGAAATTTCAGTTCTAATCAACACACATTTATTGAGCATGTGCAGATACTATATTCAGCAGTAGGAGATAAGGAATAAATTCACAAGTTCCACCTTCAAGACAGTTATATTTTAGTAGGCTTATACTGAAAAGCACGTTAGTAAGAAGCTTGGATTTTTACCTTGTAGGTGAGAGAGACATGTGGAAAGGAGCTTTGAAGTAAGGGGATGGCATGATCTGACTGGTTTCTCTGCGTATCATTTAGATGACAGTAAACATGAAACAATTGAAGGCAAAAGACTAAAAGGAAAGAGAATATTTTGACTTAAAATAGATCAGTGTGAGTGGAACGGAAAGAAAAAGTGAAAAGTGAGAGGTGACAATTTACTATATGTGGAGAAGGAAGGAAAAGTCATAGATGAATCCTAAGTTTCTGGCTTGGATAAGTGAGGAGCTGGCTTTATTCACAACTAAGGTGTGGAATGGGGATTCCCAGGTGGGAGAGTGGTAACAAATCCACTTTCCAATGCAGGAGGCATGGGTTTGATCCCTGGCTTGGGAAGGTGTCCTGGAGACGGAAGTGGTAACACACTGCAGTATGCCGGCAGGGGACAGCCCAAAGACTGCGGTGCCTGGTAGGCAGCAGTTCATGGAGTGGAAAAGAGTCCAAGGACTTGTGAACGGAATAACAGCAACAAATAATAACAACAAGGTGAGGAACACAAAAGGGGGATTTGGTCTAGGAGATAGGATAATGGAATGAATTTGATTCTGACAAGTTTAGTTTGAAATGTCTATGAAACACCTAGCTGGAGATACTCATCTGAATCTTAGGTTATAGTAGAAAACTGCAAATGGCCCCCCAGAGACACCCATGCCTTAAGGCCTGGAAATTTGCATAGTAAAAAGGACTTTTGTATTCAAACTTACAGTGGCAAAAGCAACTTTGCAGAAAAAAAGAAATTAAAACTCTTGAAGTGGGAAGATTATTTTGGATTAACCAAAACAATCCAATGAACACAATGGCATCACAAGGCTCCTTGTAACAAGAGGCACTGGGATCAAAGAGAGACGATCAGAGGATGGAAACAGAGATCTGAAATGAGAGAAAATGTTGTACTGATGGCTTTGAATGTGGAGTAAGGGCCATGAGCCAAGGAATGCACACTTGAAAGAGGTGTGAAAGGAAAGGAAACAGATGCTCCCTTGAACCTACAGAAGAAACCAGCCAAATCAATACCTAGACTTTAGTCCAGAGAAACTGATTTTAGACTTCTCACCTCCAGAACTATAAGAGAATAACGTTAGTGAGCTTGGATTTTACCTTGTAGGTGAGAGAGACATGTGGAAAGGAGCTTTGAAGTAAGGGGATGGCATGATCTGACTGGTTTCTCTGCGTATCATTTAGATGACAGTAAACATGAAACAATTGAAGGCAAAAGACTAAAAGGAAAGAGAATATTTTGACTTAAAATAGATCAGTGTGAGTGGAACGGAAAGAAAAAGTGAAAAGTGAGAGGTGACAATTTACTATATGTGGAGAAGGAAGGAAAAGTCATAGATGAATCCTAAGTTTCTGGCTTGGATAAGTGAGGAGCTGGCTTTATTCACAACTAAGGTGTGGAATGGGGATTCCCAGGTGGGAGAGTGGTAACAAATCCACTTTCCAATGCAGGAGGCATGGGTTTGATCCCTGGCTTGGGAAGGTGTCCTGGAGAAGGAATTGGTAACACACTGCAGTATGCCTGCAGGGGAAATCCCAAAGACTGCGGTGCCTGGTAGGCAGCAGTTCATGGAGTGGAAAAGAGTCCAAGGACTTGTGAACGGAATAACAGCAACAAATAATAACAACAAGGTGAGGAACACAAAAGGGGGATTTGGTCTAGGAGATAGGATAATGGAATGAATTTGATTCTGACAAGTTTAGTTTGAAATGTCTATGAAACACCTAGCTGGAGATACTCATCTGAATCTTAGGTTATAGTAGAAAACTGCAAATGGCCCCCCAGAGACACCCATGCCTTAAGGCCTGGAAATTTGCATAGTAAAAAGGACTTTTGTATTCAAACTTACAGTGGCAAAAGCAACTTTGCAGAAAAAAAGAAATTAAAACTCTTGAAGTGGGAAGATTATTTTGGATTAACCAAAACAATCCAATGAACACAATGGCATCACAAGGCTCCTTGTAACAAGAGGCACTGGGATCAAAGAGAGACGATCAGAGGATGGAAACAGAGATCTGAAATGAGAGAAAATGTTGTACTGATGGCTTTGAATGTGGAGTAAGGGGCCATGAGCCAAGGAATGCACACTTGAAAGAGGTGTGAAAGGAAAGGAAACAGATGCTCCCCTTGAACCTACAGAAGAAACCAGCCAAATCAATACCTAGACTTTAGTCCAGAGAAACTGATTTTAGACTTCTCACCTCCAGAACTATAAGAGAATAACTTTGTCTTGCACTAAGCCACTAACTTTGTGACCATTATAGCAGCTATAGGAAACTGACATGGGTACAAATATTCATTTCTGTGAAACAAACATGTAAGAAAATAATAGATAAAAAACCACGAAACTAGATTCACACCCAGAAAATGTGAGGAAAATGGGATAGCATCCTGGGAATTACAAGTCTCTCAGAGGGAAAGTACTTAAGAGGACTGACCAAAAATGGATGATCGACACAGTATCAGAAGAGCCAGAAGATCATGGCACCATAGAACTCAAAGTTAAAAACAGAATCACAGTAGAAAGAAGTTATTAGCAGATTCAAATGCGGGAGTTGGGGGGGGGGGGGCAAGTCTTTTTATAATTTAGTGGACATAAATTCCTTGGATGGGAAAGTGAAGGTTTTAGGCTGGAAAATAGATTGAGAGGGGAAGAGATAATATCAACTCTAAGCATATGTATTTTGAAGCATTAATGATATTGTGGACCTTTCTGATTTAAAGTTTTCATATTAAATTGGATTCTGGACCTAATTCCACTGTTGGGGGTGAGATATGGAGGAAAGAGGTTTCCCACACCATTGACAAGCAATGCTCTGGGCACCAGTGGGGTGTCCTATAATTCAACTTAATTCTGACACTATCTACCTAGAAACAGCATTAGAGTCCACAATTTAAAAGGTTAGAATTACTAGACGGATACCCCCTTGCTCAGCCAGTTCAGATGCCAGTTGTAAGACTAAGTTGTTACCTGTCCTTCTAACTGACCAAATACAGATCAGAAGTTTCTACAGCCTCCTTCTTGGATCTGAGACACTGGTAGCCAAGTCCAGGTTGTTCTGAAAGACTGGCTATAAATCAGAAGTTCTCAAGCCACCCTCCTCTGGTTCAATTAATATGCTAGGGAGGCTCACAGAATCACAGAATTCAGAAACACATTTTACTTACTAGATCACCAGTTTACTATGAAAAGATATATATATATATATATAATATAGGAATATCCAGATGGAAGAAATACATAGGGCAAGATCTTGGAAAAGAGCAATCACATTTCATGATCTCTCCCAGAACCTCACCAAACCAGAATGTCTCTGAACTCTGTCCTTTGGGAGTTTTACGGAGCCTTCCTTACATAGTTATGCATGATTAAATCATCGGTTATTCACTATTGATTCACCCTCCAGCCCTTCTCCCCTCCTTGGTTGGGGGCTGAGGGAGTGGTACTGAAAGCTCCAACCCTCTGACCACCTAGGTTCTTTCCCCTAGAAACTGCCATGCCTAGGTTTACCTAGGGCCTTCCCAAATGTTACCTCATTAACATAACAAATGATCCCTTTATTGCTTGTTCACAAGAGTCTAAGGGGCTTTAGGAACTCTGCCAGGAACTAGGTTGAAGACCAACTATACATTTCTTATTATAAATCACAATATCACAATCACAATATTAATATCAAGCTAATTTTTTTTTTTATCTGCTATCCTGTCCATCTGCATGGCATTCTGTTGCTTCCAATTAACACTCCATTTTTTTCTTTGTAGTAAAATTTACTTCATGGACACATAACTGATTTTTATTAAAACAATATAATGTGATACCAGTTTTTGGAATATTTTCTCTCCAAACTTTTTAGAAAGTCAGGTTTCGTTCTACTTGAAGGATAACAAACATCAAGAAGATGGGGTTTCTATGAAAGGAAGTGACAGATCATTAACAGTGAAATCTGAGTGGTCTGAGTGGTATGACAGTGTTTTTCCTAGGGTCACAGCTCCTCTGTATTGAATTGACTTTACATCAATTTTTTTCTTTCGCATCATGACTTTTTATACTAGATATGCTAGATATCATGATCTTCAATTTACATGTGCAAAAATACATATCTGAGAGTTTAACCAACTCGCTTAAGGCCATAATTAATAAGTAGCAAAACTGGATTTTAATGTTTACCTACTTCAATCAAAATTCCACTTCACCCACGATTCTATGTTGGTCTATAGGATGAAGCAAATAAAAGAAGAAAAAAATTGTATTTTCTCACAGAATCACAGAATTCAGAAACACATTTTACTTACTAGATCACCAGTTTACTATGAAAAGATATATATATATATATATAATATAGGAATATCCAGATGGAAGAAATACATAGGGCAAGATCTTGGAAAAGAGCAATCACATTTCATGATCTCTCCCAGAACCTCACCAAACCAGAATGTCTCTGAACTCTGTCCTTTGGGAGTTTTACGGAGCCTTCCTTACATAGTTATGCATGATTAAATCATCGGTTATTCACTATTGATTCACCCTCCAGCCCTTCTCCCCTCCTTGGTTGGGGGCTGAGGGAGTGGTACTGAAAGCTCCAACCCTCTGACCACCTAGGTTCTTTCCCCTAGAAACTGCCATGCCTAGGTTTACCTAGGGCCTTCCCAAATGTTACCTCATTAACATAACAAATGATCCCTTTATTGCTTGTTCACAAGAGTCTAAGGGGCTTTAGGAACTCTGCCAGGAACTAGGTTGAAGACCAACTATACATTTCTTATTATAAATCACAATATCACAATCACAATATTAATATCAAGCTAATTTTTTTTTTTATCTGCTATCCTGTCCATCTGCATGGCATTCTGTTGCTTCCAATTAACACTCCATTTTTTTCTTTGTAGTAAAATTTACTTCATGGACACATAACTGATTTTATTAAAACAATATAATGTGATACCAGTTTTTGGAATATTTTCTCTCCAAACTTTTTAGAAAGTCAGGTTTCGTTCTACTTGAAGGATAACAAACATCAAGAAGATGGGGTTTCTATGAAAGGAAGTGACAGATCATTAACAGTGAAATCTGAGTGGTCTGAGTGGTATGACAGTGTTTTTCCTAGGGTCACAGCTCCTCTGTATTGAATTGACTTTACATCAATTTTTTTCTTTCGCATCATGACTTTTTATACTAGATATGCTAGATATCATGATCTTCAATTTACATGTGCAAAAATACATATCTGAGAGTTTAACCAACTCGCTTAAGGCCATAATTAATAAGTAGCAAAACTGGATTTTAATGTTTACCTACTTCAATCAAAATTCCACTTCACCCACGATTCTATGTTGGTCTATAGGATGAAGCAAATAAGAAGAAAGTTGTATTTCATAGACAATAAATTATTAATCAGTCTCTCGTAAGGTGAACATTTTATCAATAAAAAGAAAGTCTTCCATAATTTTTTGTATAAAGAAAAATTATGCCATTATACTTTTAATACCAGTTAGTTTTATTTGATTAATGCCATATGCTTCTCCACTGATATCTGTTTGATGAAGATAAAAGATGATTTTCACCTTTATCACTTCAATGATTTTACCATATGGTAACTGAACTTAACGTATGCAAAAGTATTTTAAACTTCATATACTATTAAAAAACATAAACTGGTACATATTCTGTAATAGTCTCCCTAAGTTAATACCATATGATCCTACTGGACTATACCTTTCATAAATGCTATACTTATATAAAGTATATAACATATAATAATAAATTCTGACTTCCATATTTCTCAAATATTACATACTTGTCTCTAAATGAAGTGTTTCCTCTATAAATGTTTTTTCATGTTTTCCTCATTTTCAGAGATTTTTCTGCAATTTCACTTCAAGGATTGATGCAAGTGCAGCTGTGGTTTTTAAGGAGGTGTTTACACCACTTCTTGCACAAAGAGTTCATCCATCATATTCTACTCACATATTTCATGAATTAAAATATAGAATGACAATGGCAAATACATCTGACACCAGATAGGACTCCAGAAATGCAACATATATAAGGAAAAGTTGAAATCAACCAAGTCTAAACACAAATATAGGGAATACCAGTATATGACCTTTTGTTCAAATGAGTGTAAAGATGTTTACAATTAGTTGCCAGCTTTTTAGAAGATGGGGGTTTCTATGAAAGGAAGTGACAGATCATTAACAGTGAAATCTGAGTGGTCTGAGTGGTATGACAGTGTTTTTCCTAGGGTCACAGCTCCTCTGTATTGAATTGACTTTACATCAATTTTTTTCTTTCGCATCATGACTTTTTATACTAGATATGCTAGATATCATGATCTTCAATTTACATGTGCAAAAATACATATCTGAGAGTTTAACCAACTCGCTTAAGGCCATAATTAATAAGTAGCAAAACTGGATTTTAATGTTTACCTACTTCAATCAAAATTCCACTTCACCCACGATTCTATGTTGGTCTATAGGATGAAGCAAATAAGAAGAAAGTTGTATTTCATAGACAATAAATTATTAATCAGTCTCTCGTAAGGTGAACATTTTATCAATAAAAAGAAAGTCTTCCATAATTTTTTGTATAAAGAAAAATTATGCCATTATACTTTTAATACCAGTTAGTTTTATTTGATTAATGCCATATGCTTCTCCACTGATATCTGTTTGATGAAGATAAAAGATGATTTTCACCTTTATCACTTCAATGATTTTACCATATGGTAACTGAACTTAACGTATGCAAAAGTATTTTAAACTTCATATACTATTAAAAAACATAAACTGGTACATATTCTGTAATAGTCTCCCTAAGTTAATACCATATGATCCTACTGGACTATACCTTTCATAAATGCTATACTTATATAAAGTATATAACATATAATAATAAATTCTGACTTCCATATTTCTCAAATATTACATACTTGTCTCTAAATGAAGTGTTTCCTCTATAAATGTTTTTTCATGTTTTCCTCATTTTCAGAGATTTTTCTGCAATTTCACTTCAAGGATTGATGCAAGTGCAGCTGTGGTTTTTAAGGAGGTGTTTACACCACTTCTTGCACAAAGAGTTCATCCATCATATTCTACTCACATATTTCATGAATTAAAATATAGAATGACAATGGCAAATACATCTGACACCAGATAGGACTCCAGAAATGCAACATATATAAGGAAAAGTTGAAATCAACCAAGTCTAAACACAAATATAGGGAATACCAGTATATGACCTTTTGTTCAAATGAGTGTAAAGATGTTTACAATTTTAGTTGCCAGCCAGGTTTAATACTGAATATAGGCTCGACACTGAAAAGACATTAATTTAAAAGTGAAGTGTAAAATCAGAAGATTTACTTCTCTTTTCACAAATCACTGTTTCCAATGAGTTTGACATTCCTATATCCCTTCCTTTAGTTCAAGAGGATCTTTTCAAAAACAGAAAATTTTACGGTCTTTTTCCAATAAAATCAATGGATAACCTCTGCTTCCCACCAAATAAGATTAAAAGTGCTCCACTATGGCATCCCCAAACCCTTCATGATCGGGCATGAATTTTCATTCAGACTTATCTCTTATCTTTTTCCCTATGGTTGAATCTTCATTGTATTTACTATACCTTGAAACATTGCAGGTACTATCAAATTGTGCATATACTGTGCAAGAGCAAAGTGCCTGACAACAATAAAAATATTTTTTTATTAAAATTTATCAGAAATCTGTATCATCGCCTTCAATGCTTAGCCACCTATTAGTCGTGCTTCACACTCCAACTGAGGTGCCACCTAAATCAGCCTGTTTAGTTCAGGCTATTCACTCCCTCCTCTGTCCTCTCATCAAATCTCTAATGGAACACATCATGCATTGCATTGAAAGCTTATAAAAAAGAAAACACGTATAGATTAACAAATACACACACACATATAACTGAATCACTTTGCTGTACAGCAGGAATTAACAAAATGCTATATAAAATCAACTGTACTTCAACTTTTAAAAAGGTGCACATTATTATTTTTTTTAATCATGCATTTCAGAATTAAAAAGACAGTTTGGTAGAGAATATGACAACATTTATACCAAGAAACCTATTTCTAAGAAATTGGGATGGTTATCAGCAGATACTGCCTAGATTTCTTTAGGAATAAAGTCTATCACTTCTAGGCCTTTTGACTACGATCAGGTGTAGGAATAACATCCAAGCAATCAACTCCAGAAACACTTGTGTCTAAGAGAACACCAGAAGCAGAAAAAATCCCCTCACAAGAGCAATAAAATACCTTTATGAAGAAACCAAATCCAGATTCCATACCATAATTCAGGCAGCACAGCCCATCATAAACAAAAATTCATTATGCCGGCTGTGTGGAAAAATGTTAAGCAAGAAGAAATAAACAGAGAATGTTTTAACAAATCATATTAGCCAAATTGAAAAAAAAAAGATACAGCCACAGTTCTGAATGACTCTGCCAATAAAGCTTACAACCGAGCCAAAATTTGGAAGAAATCTAAACACAGACAGACCAAGTCTGAGTCTTCCTAAGATATTATATTCTGGGTTTTTTTCCTTTCAACTATTTCCTTTAGGTTTAAGGAGGAAACCTTGACCAGATCTAGAGATGTAATATTAAACATGCACAGAATGAAACTGAGCCTAAATTGAGGATGGAATTGAATGAAATATAAAGACATGAAACAGAGCATCAGTCTCATACAAGAACTACAAAATAGCTAAGAAGATGAACATGTTTGCAGTTCTAGAATGCAAAAGAAATCTAAAAATGGTTGTTTATCATCCAATCCCCCATCAATGTACAAAAACCATCAGTAGATGCAGTATAAATATTCTTGGGAAGTTCAGTGGCACGGTCACTGTGGTTATTGTGATAATGTGTCCTGGTTTGTGTAGCCAATACAATCAAAATTCTTTTTCACTTGTCATAATACATACAATGAGAAAGAGCTACCTGAAAAAAATCTAAAGAAAAAGGAAAATCCCCATCATGAAATAAAGTTTATCATTTGTAGATTAAGGCAATTATTCAGTTCTCTTTCACTGTGATAACTTTGGTCAGGTATGACCTGCCTAAGGCAAGTGGACAGATATAAATTGACTTCACTCTATGGCTGAGTACGTCCTCTTGGAGTACAGGTTGTTGCCCCACACTGTGATTTTGGAAGAGGGAGAAGATACAGCAAGGAGGGAGAAGAAAGGGGAAATGAAAGGAAGACACTTTACAGAAGCAGGTAGAATCTAACTGCCTCACCTCTACTGGGGGGACTGGGAAGTTAGGCACATCTTTCTTTCTTGGGGAATGTTTCTAACATATGTATAAGAATAAGCTGGACTGCAGAGTCAGGGTAAATGTATCTTTGTAAATTATTCTGAGATCTTAACTACCATTTTTAACACAGTTTAATACTGGTGTTTATTAAGTTCCAATTAACTACATCATGAAGATTTTTTGGAACATGATGCCTTTAGAAATTGTCATATATTTTATATGATATAGTGGAAAGCCTTGAACTAAATACTATCAATGTACCAACTACAACAATTTGAACAGATCTCTCTATATTCACAATAGGGACTCTAAAAGAAGCAAAAGCTGAATCATCTGAAAATTATAATTGATTAGACTATTATATTAAAGCTGTGTCACATACTTCAGTGTAGACTTTAAAAATAATATTCCATATACGGAATTAGTTCTTCACGTATACATTTCTGAGCTAGACATGTGCATAGAAACCATCTGTTTCTTCGTTTACTTCATACCTATAAATTCTCAAGTGATCTTAAAGAGAGAAAGTGACAACAGAGAAATGAAGGAAAATGTGTAGCACATCGTGCCCTCATGCCTGTTTTATCATCAGTGTCCTAAGATAAATCTCTCACCCATTAGAGAGAGTACAGAAAGGAGAAAATAAAGACCAAGAGACTCTGAGAATCAGAGTTGCTAGAATGAAACACAGGTGTCATTCATGTGGATAAAAACTGCACATACCTCTATGTTCGTTATGGTCATAATTCTAAATTGAGAAGATAGTTATCTAGTCAATTTTTAAAGATAATTTTTTTAAATCCCCAAGCCTGATTTTAGTGAATAGTATATAATAGTATTATAATACTAGTATTGTACTAAATATACTAAATATACTAATATTACTAAATTATATTTAGTATGTAATTGTATTCTCTTTTTCAGTGCTATTTTCTCACTAGAAATACTAACAAGTTGAAATAAGGATCTGAATTTCCTTTTCCTTCAGCCCCCTACAATAAAATAAATACATATGTGTTTGTGTTTGTGTGTGTGTGTGTTTATTCATGTAAATCATGAAGAAAAAGTGAGTCTACAATGAACAATTAGACTGAAAAAATTAAACTCAAGAAAGCCAATATATGGTTAAATCATAAATACTATAGGACATGGCTTGTAGACAGTATTTTTTCTTATAGTTAATCCCAGCCTTATTCTGAAACACAATAAATTCTGAAGATGACTAAATTCAGTTTTTAAAAAATTTGTTAGTAACCTTGTTTATTGCCCAATTATTATCAGACTTACTCATCTGACTAATCTTTTTAATATTTTAAATTTGCTTTTTAATTTGGGGAATGCCTAAACTTTTAAAAATTTTTCTCTGTTTTGAAAAAGGCTAAAAGAAGCAAAAGCTGAATCATCTGAAAATTATAATTGATTAGACTATTATATTAAAGCTGTGTCACATACTTCAGTGTAGACTTTAAAAATAATATTCCATATACGGAATTAGTTCTTCACGTATACATTTCTGAGCTAGACATGTGCATAGAAACCATCTGTTTCTTCGTTTACTTCATACCTATAAATTCTCAAGTGATCTTAAAGAGAGAAAGTGACAACAGAGAAATGAAGGAAAATGTGTAGCACATCGTGCCCTCATGCCTGTTTTATCATCAGTGTCCTAAGATAAATCTCTCACCCATTAGAGAGAGTACAGAAAGGAGAAAATAAAGACCAAGAGACTCTGAGAATCAGAGTTGCTAGAATGAAACACAGGTGTCATTCATGTGGATAAAAACTGCACATACCTCTATGTTCGTTATGGTCATAATTCTAAATTGAGAAGATAGTTATCTAGTCAATTTTTAAAGATAATTTTTTTAAATCCCCAAGCCTGATTTTAGTGAATAGTATATAATAGTATTATAATACTAGTATTGTACTAAATATACTAAATATACTAATATTACTAAATTATATTTAGTATGTAATTGTATTCTCTTTTTCAGTGCTATTTTCTCACTAGAAATACTAACAAGTTGAAATAAGGATCTGAATTTCCTTTTCCTTCAGCCCCCTACAATAAAATAAATACATATGTGTTTGTGTTTGTGTGTGTGTGTGTTTATTCATGTAAATCATGAAGAAAAAGTGAGTCTACAATGAACAATTAGACTGAAAAAATTAAACTCAAGAAAGCCAATATATGGTTAAATCATAAATACTATAGGACATGGCTTGTAGACAGTATTTTTTCTTATAGTTAATCCCAGCCTTATTCTGAAACACAATAAATTCTGAAGATGACTAAATTCAGTTTTTAAAAAATTTGTTAGTAACCTTGTTTATTGCCCAATTATTATCAGACTTACTCATCTGACTAATCTTTTTTAATATTTTAAATTTGCTTTTTAATTTGGGGAATGCCTAAACTTTTAAAAAATTTTTTCTCTGTTTTGAAAAAGGCTAAAAGAAATGCATTGATCAATATGAAACTAATATTAACTAAGATTTTCTTTTCAGGTCTCAAAATCCCAGAAAGCACACACAAATATTTATTTTCATGACAGCTACCATTTTACATCATTTAAATGCTATTAGAATAAAAATTAGAGCAATGAATCTTTTTTATGACAGCTAAATATTCCAGCTTATATAGACATTCTTTCTTCCATGTGCTCTTCAACAAAAGCTTTGCTTATACTCTGCTCAAGGCTGACAACTTCTAGTTAATTTACTGAAACTGAAATGTCCATATTTATGTTATTAATAAATCATGTATGCTTCCATAGGCACAGAAACAACTATTTTGCTGTTTGATTATATGTATTGAGGAATCAGGAACTAACTTAGCCAGCTTACAGTAGTGATTTCAGTGATGTTCTTTATAAGCAAATACAATGTGGAACTGCTGACAAGAGGAAAGATTCAGAATTAGAATAAGAAGGAAAGATGAGGATTGCTTCTTGAATAAACTGTTTTACCAAAAATCTATATTATTTTTAACTTTTCCATATCCATCCGGGGAGAATGTTTGTTTTTTTTTTTCATGCTTTGCAAATCATATACAAGGTTGAGTTTTCACACATAATACAAAATAAGATTACTGAAAAAATATAATTACACTGAATAAATGTTTCATACAACAAACATTTTAAAGTTTTTGAGCTATTTTTTCACTTTGTTACACAAGCATATTGCACAATCTGTCCTAAGGAAAAAACTTGAGTTGGTTAAATTAATCAAATAATTATCCCAATTTGACATTTATTGTTGTTTAGCCACTAAGTTGTGTACAACTTTTTTGCAACAGCATGAATTGTAGCCCACCAGGCTCCTCTGTCCATGGTATTTCCCAGGCAAGAATACTAGAGTGGGTGGTCATTTTCTTTGCCAGAAGATCTTCCCATCCAAGGGATCAAATTGGTGTCTCCTACATTGGCAGGCCAATTCTTTACCATAAAACCACTCAGGAAGCCCAATTTAATATTCTACTCTGTATTTTAGAAAGCAAACCAATGCAATTTTAAAATTCCTTACAAATGGAAAACTCCCCTTGTATTTATAGTTTAGTTAAATATCCACATGTGTAATACCTAAAACTTTGCATTATATATGTAGTTACTATTCCCAATTATTAGTATTCTAATTTTTAATAACAATTTCTTTTTCTTTTCCCCATCATGCCTCTTTTATTCATATTTATTTTCATCCATCTTTTTTTTTTCTCTGGCATGTGTGGGCCTCACATTGCAGTGGCCTCTCTCACTGCAGAGTACTGGCTCTCCGTACATGCGCTCCAGTGCACTAGCTCGTAACTGGACACACTGGTCCAGCTGCTCCTTGGCATGTGGGATCTTCCCCAGCCCGGGATTGAACCCGTGACACCTGCACTGCAAGGCAGACTCTACTCACTGGACCACCAGGGAAGCCCTTAATAAAATTTTTAATTGTTACTTTGGGTAATAATATATGCTTAAATATTTATTCTAATATTCTAATTTATTCTTATGTATAAAGCAAAATATTTTAACCATATTATATAAATATAAATATATAGATGCAATTGTTCATAAATTCCAGTGTTTATGGATCTCCTGCCAGAGGCACAAACATAAACATGCTACCCTACAAATACATCCATTCACATACATATTTCTTTCCTCTTATTCTTTTGTTCCTTTTTGTTCTGTTCTTTAATCTGCCTACAAATGTGTATCTATGATAGGCAGATATGTAAATACACTTTTAGATATTTTTTGCTGGTCAAAGTACTATAGTACTGAGATGAATTTAGTTAATTTTAGAAGTTGTAATGTGGAAGCATATAAATAGATAAGGAGGATGTGTATCATTTTCTATATCTATATTCATAGGTATAATGTGTACACATTGATATACATAGACATCAAGAGAGCACATGTTACCAATTAAAAGTTACATAAACAAATCTAAGTAAAAGCTTCAAAGCTTGTTGGCCTGTGAAAAATGTGTATTGCTTTTAATTCAATGAAGAAGGTAAAAGAAATACTTTCCATAAATGAAGCACAAGAACTCTTCTGTATCTATTTTTTTCCATAGATCTCTAAAGTCAGGGATGAGAACAGGCTAAAAATAAACTATTCTCAATTTTCATTTAGTATTATCTAACATAAGAACTAATCATTAGTACATCTGCGTCATGACATTTTCCTCTGAAATTGGGTGTCGTGTTTCTTGCTGCCATTTGTTTATGATCTTTTTTCTTTTTTTTGGTTACTCTCCACTGAAAATTTTAATCTTGGAAATTAGAATGCAAACATTCACTTATTTACAGAATATGTCCGTAGGCCCCTCCTAAATAAAAAGAACTCTATAAAATGCTGAAAGTATTTTAAAATATTCTCTGTAGAATGTATAATCTAGCAAAGGAAACTTCTTGTTCGGCTAACTAACTCATGAAGTAACAGAGGTATGACCAAAGTGTAATAGGAGAGCATTTGAGAGAGAGCAATGAGTCCCAACTAGGGGGCTGAAAAGTTGGAGACTGCACAGATATCTTTTTTAAGGAACAGTAGCAGCTGATTTCAAAGAAAATGTCATAATGTTAAATTTACAAAAATGTCAGGGAACCATGGCATGTCATAACAAACAAGACACAGAGTGATGCTGTCTAGTTATATAAGCCAGTTTGATGTTTTGACTGACTTAATCAGTCGGGTCAAGAGAAAAACAGAAGGGTGCACTCTATGATTGACATGACCAATACAGAAAACAATGCCCCAGTTTGTGTGCATGAAGAATCAGTGTGCATCTGTGTACACACTGCACAAGAGAGAGACAAAAGTGATAGAAGGGACTATGTTACTGTATTTAGGCATCAGATTGCTCTCTTTACCTTGCCATGACTCTGAAGAGAAGAGAAAGGTAAAAGGAAAAACTGAATTATTATTGCTAAGGAAATACAGAGAGGAATTATATAGTTAGGGGTGGAGAGGCAGAGGGTCAAAGGTGGAAAGATAAGCAAGACTTGGCAAAATAAAAGGAATGATGGAAAGAAGAAAGAAGAGGGAGGGAGGGAAAATGTATATGAATGAACACAGAGAGAAATAGGAAGTATTGAAAAAAGATGAAAGTGAAATTTTAAAATTTAAAAAAACTTTCCATAAATGAAGCACAAGAACTCTTCTGTATCTATTTTTTTCCATAGATCTCTAAAGTCAGGGATGAGAACAGGCTAAAAATAAACTATTCTCAATTTTCATTTAGTATTATCTAACATAAGAACTAATCATTAGTACATCTGCGTCATGACATTTTCCTCTGAAATTGGGTGTCGTGTTTCTTGCTGCCATTTGTTTATGATCTTTTTTCTTTTTTTTGGTTACTCTCCACTGAAAATTTTAATCTTGGAAATTAGAATGCAAACATTCACTTATTTACAGAATATGTCCGTAGGCCCCTCCTAAATAAAAAGAACTCTATAAAATGCTGAAAGTATTTTAAAATATTCTCTGTAGAATGTATAATCTAGCAAAGGAAACTTCTTGTTCGGCTAACTAACTCATGAAGTAACAGAGGTATGACCAAAGTGTAATAGGAGAGCATTTGAGAGAGAGCAATGAGTCCCAACTAGGGGGCTGAAAAGTTGGAGACTGCACAGATATCTTTTTTAAGGAACAGTAGCAGCTGATTTCAAAGAAAATGTCATAATGTTAAATTTACAAAAATGTCAGGGAACCATGGCATGTCATAACAAACAAGACACAGAGTGATGCTGTCTAGTTATATAAGCCAGTTTGATGTTTTGACTGACTTAATCAGTCGGGTCAAGAGAAAAACAGAAGGGTGCACTCTATGATTGACATGACCAATACAGAAAACAATGCCCCAGTTTGTGTGCATGAAGAATCAGTGTGCATCTGTGTACACACTGCACAAGAGAGAGACAAAAGTGATAGAAGGGACTATGTTACTGTATTTAGGCATCAGATTGCTCTCTTTACCTTGCCATGACTCTGAAGAGAAGAGAAAGGTAAAAGGAAAAACTGAATTATTATTGCTAAGGAAATACAGAGAGGAATTATATAGTTAGGGGTGGAGAGGCAGAGGGTCAAAGGTGGAAAGATAAGCAAGACTTGGCAAAATAAAAGGAATGATGGAAAGAAGAAAGAAGAGGGAGGGAGGGAAAATGTATATGAATGAACACAGAGAGAAATAGGAAGTATTGAAAAAAGATGAAAGTGAACATCTTTAAATGTTATGTATGGGGAAGAGGGAAGAAAAGGCAAGCTTATACCCACAGACAACAGGGCTCACACTAAAATGTTTTCTTTGGGTATATCCAGACATTTTTTTGGTTTATTTATACTAGTATAGGAAGCATTTGGAAAGACAGGCTCTATGTTTTAAGCATTTTTAAATTTCTGTTACCATTATCCACTGAAAATGCTCATACAAATCATGAATAAAAATGAACCAGGCAGGGGCTTCCCTGGTGGTCCAGTGGGTAAGGACACCACCTTGCAGTGCAAGGGGCGCCGGTTCGATCCCTGGCCTGGGAAGATCCCAAGTGCCGTGGAGCTGCTGAACCGATGTGTTCAACTACCGAGCACTTGGCACCCAGAACCGGTGCTCTGCAATGAGAGAGGCCACTGTGATGGGAGGCCCACACAGACCAAAGAATAAAGATAAATAAATGAAAGATCAATAGAAGTGGACAAAAAAAAAAAAAAAAAAGAACCAGGCAAAGAGATTTAATGAAAGAACTTGAAGGAAACTATTTCACCTTAAGTTTATTTTCTTTTGGCTTCTGATGATAAGCGATGAAAGATAACTAATATTTTAACATGCTATTGAACAGTAAGTGCCAAGCCTATTTCATTCCCATAGAATTTATTACTCCTCTTTTTTCAGCACAGTACCCTACCTAGAGCAATCTACCTGTGCCCTTAAATAAGCTGCATAAATTTTGCCTTTTTATTTGGTATTTTGACATGAAAATGCATTTGATATAATAATCATTAAATTAGAATATATGTCATTATTTTCAAGGACAATTTTCTATTTAATGAGCTAACCTACTATGTAATCGGGAAAATATCAAAAGTTACAGCTTTTGGAGCACTCTTCAAAAGACAGTAATTATGTAATTTCAGATGACATTCAATAGATATGTGTTAATTCATATGTTCTACCCATCCTTTTCGACCTGGTAGAGTTGATCTGGGCACACATGACTCCCAACTGAGAATTCAGATATGGAAGGCAAACTGCTTTTTTATTTTTTTTAACTTATGTTTTAATTGGAAGACAATTGTTTTACAATGCTTTTTTGGTTTCTGCTGTACAAAAATGTGAATTGATTGTGACTATTTTCTGTAGAAAAGCTAATGAATCTGTGTAAGGTCTGTAGTTTAGTTAATAACTCTGTGCCAATGGGCTTCCCTGGTGGCCTCAGTAGTAAAGAATCTGCCCGTCAATGCAAGAGATGCAGGCTTGATCCCTGGATCTGGAAAATACCTAGGAGAAGGAAATGGTCACCAGTTTTCTTGCCTGGGAAATCCATAGACAGAGGAGCCTGGTGGGCTACAGTCCATGTGCAGTCGATAGAGTTGGATACAACTTAGCAATTAAAAAACATGGTACTCATGGTAATAGATTCATTTTGGAAAACCTACAATGGTATGAAAACTGTTAACATTCGAGGAAGTTGGCCATACTGTAGGAGAATTCTGTGTACTGTGTTTGCAACTCTATCAATCTAACATTTCAAAATAAAAAGTAAAATAAATAGTGTCAAGTTCTTACAGTAGCCCACAGGTACCTTAGTGACTGGTCTCCTTCATGGTCCCCTTCATGAGGTGGGAACTCTCTTCCCTGGGGACCTTGCAGTCATCTGCTCTCTGTCAGTGCCCTCCTTTGCCCCCTCCCCTGACTCTCCTGCAGCTCCTTCAAATCACCTTGTTCAGGAAACATTCCCTGACCATTTCAATTTTAAGCGTAGCCCTCTTCCATTTCCCCACTCTCTCTTTCCTCGTTGCTTTTTTTTTTTTTTTTTTGAACTGAGCACTTATTTCTAACATACTATATTTTCATTCATTTCTACATAATATTATCTCCATGGGTACAGAGAATTCTTTTATTTATAGCTATATGGCAGCATCTACAACAGTGTCTAGCATGAATGAGTAAATATTTCTTGAACGAATGAACTAATAGATTCTGTAAATATTGCATCTGTCCAAGGTTCAGATTCTGTGAAAAAAAAAGGACACTGTCCCTATATCCATAGAAAGTTACAGCACCATGAAGAGGCAAACACAGGAACAGCTATAAGTATGATAACAGTTGTAATCATGGAAATAGAAGATGCAGGGGTGACTTGGAGCAGGACCACTAAGGTCAACATCAGCAAATGGTCAGGAAAGACCTCCTGATATAAATGACTTCTGGGTCTCACTCAAAGAGTGGAAGGGTAACTAGATAAACAGAGAGAAAGACAACATGTTTTCCAGGTAAAGTTAATAGAAAAGAATCTCAAAAGGAAGGACCAGTTCGGATGCCCACCAATACTCTGAGAATAACTATAAGAAAAACTCCTTGCAGTGAAGGTTTTAAGATGTTGGATCATTTCCAAATCAGGACCTAAAAGCACTTCACATTTACACATCTCTTCTGAGATGATCAAGCAGATTACTTCCATCAATACTGAGTCAGAAGTCCAGGTTGGAGTCACCGTTACAGATGCTTAAATCAGTCCTTTTAATAAATTGACAGTCAGCAGTTTAAAAAAAACCCAAAACCTAAAGTTCAAAAAATATAGTGCATCCAGAAATGGAACAACTGGCCATGGGCTAGAGGTTAGCAGACACTGGATCACAGAAACCCTTGTCAACCATGCTACAGGATTGTGACTTCAGTCCAAGGCACTTGATGACAGAGAAGAGTTTGAAGCAGAGACATGACTTAACAAGATGTGAGTTTTACACCTGATAGCAGTATACAGATGAGTTAGGGGTGTGAAAGATATGACTAGAGTCAGAGATGCAGAAATCCAGGTAGACACAGGGTAATAACATTTTTTATTACAATGTGGATATTATTTCTGCTTTTTTCTTGTTTTATGTTGAATATTTAGGAATGGCTTTTTCTTCAAACCAGTGTTAGTCATTAATTCATGAAAGATAGGTTCAGCATGGCCTTAGAGCATCTTTCTTTCCCTGTTATTATCCTTTCATTTGTTTTTAACCTGCATATGAACAGTCATATACACATAACACATACACAAGCAATATGAGTTACATCAAGATCTGTTTTAAATACTGAAACAAGTCAGTATTTCTTACCATTCTTGGAACAGCTAAAAAGGACACTGTCCCTATATCCATAGAAAGTTACAGCACCATGAAGAGGCAAACACAGGAACAGCTATAAGTATGATAACAGTTGTAATCATGGAAATAGAAGATGCAGGGTGACTTGAAGCTGGACCACTAAGGTCAACATCAGCAAATGGTCAGGAAAGACCTCCTGATATAAATGACTTCTGGGTCTCACTCAAAGAGTGGAAGGGTAACTAGATAAACAGAGAGAAAGACAACATGTTTTCCAGGTAAAGTTAATAGAAAAGAATCTCAAAAGGAAGGACCAGTTCGGATGCCCACCAATACTCTGAGAATAACTATAAGAAAAACTCCTTGCAGTGAAGGTTTTAAGATGTTGGATCATTTCCAAATCAGGACCTAAAAGCACTTCACATTTACACATCTCTTCTGAGATGATCAAGCAGATTACTTCCATCAATACTGAGTCAGAAGTCCAGGTTGGAGTCACCGTTACAGATGCTTAAATCAGTCCTTTTAATAAATTGACAGTCAGCAGTTTAAAAAAAACCCAAAACCTAAAGTTCAAAAAATATAGTGCATCCAGAAATGGAACAACTGGCCATGGGCTAGAGGTTAGCAGACACTGGATCACAGAAACCCTTGTCAACCATGCTACAGGATTGTGACTTCAGTCCAAGGCACTTGATGACAGAGAAGAGTTTGAAGCAGAGACATGACTTAACAAGATGTGAGTTTTACACCTGATAGCAGTATACAGATGAGTTAGGGGTGTGAAAGA
This sequence comes from Tragulus kanchil, assembly GCA_022376925.1. NCBI lineage: Eukaryota > Metazoa > Chordata > Mammalia > Artiodactyla > Tragulidae > Tragulus > Tragulus kanchil. The sequence goes on along the minus strand of JAIOJX010000004.1, from coordinate 232,834,962 downwards.
TATGACTAGAGTCAGAGATGCAGAAATCCAGGTAGACACAGGGTAATAACATTTTTTATTACAATGTGGATATTATTTCTGCTTTTTTTTCTTGTTTTATGTTGAATATTTAGGAATGGCTTTTTCTTCAAACCAGTGTTAGTCATTAATTCATGAAAGATAGGTTCAGCATGGCCTTAGAGCATCTTTCTTTCCCTGTTATTATCCTTTCATTTGTTTTTAACCTGCATATGAACAGTCATATACACATAAAACACATACACAAGCAATATGAGTTACATCAAGATCTGTTTTTAAATAGCTGCTTTTTTAAATACAGGGAATTGTTGTTCACTGGCTAAGTCATCTTACTCTTTGTGACCTCATGGACTGTAACATGCCAAGCTCCTCTGTCCTCCACTAACTCCAAATTCATGTCCATTGAGCCAATGATGCTATCTAGCCATCTCATCCTCTGCTGCCCCCATTTCCTTTTGCCTTCAATTGTTTCCAACATCAGGGTCTTTTCCAACAAGTTTGCTCTTTGCATTAAATGGCCAGTGTTGGAGCTTCCGCTTCAGCAACAGTCCTTCCAATGAATATTCAGGGTTAATTTCCTTTAGGACTGACTGGTTTCATTTCCTTTCAGTCCAAGGGTCTTCTCCATCACCACAATTTGAAAGTATGGATTCTTTGGCACTCAGCCTTCTTTATGGTCCCACACTCACATCCGTGCATGACTAGTGGGAAGACCATAGCTTTGGCTGTACAGACCTTTGTCAACAAAGTGATGTCTCTTCTTTTTAATATGCTAAGTTTGTCACAGCTTTCCTATGCAGGGAGCAAGCATCTTTTCATTTCATGGCTACAGTCACTGTTCACAGTGATTTGGGAGCCCAAGAAAATAAAATTGTCACTGCTTTATTTTCCCCACTTCTTTCTTTTTAAATTTTATTTATGTATTTGTTTTTGGTTGTGCTGGGCCTTCATTGCTACTCAAGTTTTTCTCTAGTTGTGGCAACTGGGGGCTAGTCTCTAGTTGTCCACTAAGTGCACAGGTTTCTCATGGCTGTGCCTCTCCTGTTGGGGAGCACAGGCTCAAGGGCACATGGTCTTCAGTAGTCGTGGCATGTGGCCTCAGTAGAGCACAGACTCAACAGTTGTGGCACAAAGGCTTAACTGCTCCATAGCATGTGCGATTTTCCCTGATTGGGGATTGAAACTGTGTCTTCTGCTTGGCAAGCAGATTTTTTGCCACTGAACCACCAGGAAAGTCTAGGAATAGGGTCTGTATTTAGAATTTTACATGAAAAACACTAAAATTATCTATCCTGCCAGCTCAAGAACAGTCATATACCATCACATACACAAGCAATATGAGTTACATCAAGATCTGTTTTTAAATAGCTGCTTTTTTAAATACAGGGAATTGTTGTTCACTGGCTAAGTCATCTTACTCTTTGTGACCTCATGGACTGTAACATGCCAAGCTCCTCTGTCCTCCACTAACTCCAAATTCATGTCCATTGAGCCAATGATGCTATCTAGCCATCTCATCCTCTGCTGCCCCCATTTCCTTTTGCCTTCAATTGTTTCCAACATCAGGGTCTTTTCCAACAAGTTTGCTCTTTGCATTAAATGGCCAGTGTTGGAGCTTCCGCTTCAGCAACAGTCCTTCCAATGAATATTCAGGGTTAATTTCCTTTAGGACTGACTGGTTTCATTTCCTTTCAGTCCAAGGGTCTTCTCCATCACCACAATTTGAAAGTATGGATTCTTTGGCACTCAGCCTTCTTTATGGTCCCACACTCACATCCGTGCATGACTAGTGGGAAGACCATAGCTTTGGCTGTACAGACCTTTGTCAACAAAGTGATGTCTCTTCTTTTTAATATGCTAAGTTTGTCACAGCTTTCCTATGCAGGGAGCAAGCATCTTTTCATTTCATGGCTACAGTCACTGTTCACAGTGATTTGGGAGCCCAAGAAAATAAAATTGTCACTGCTTTATTTTCCCCACTTCTTTCTTTTTAAATTTTATTTATGTATTTGTTTTTGGTTGTGCTGGGCCTTCATTGCTACTCAAGTTTTTCTCTAGTTGTGGCAACTGGGGGCTAGTCTCTAGTTGTCCACTAAGTGCACAGGTTTCTCATGGCTGTGCCTCTCCTGTTGGGGAGCACAGGCTCAAGGGCACATGGTCTTCAGTAGTCGTGGCATGTGGCCTCAGTAGAGCACAGACTCAACAGTTGTGGCACAAAGGCTTAACTGCTCCATAGCATGTGCGATTTTCCCTGATTGGGGATTGAAACTGTGTCTTCTGCTTGGCAAGCAGATTTTTTGCCACTGAACCACCAGGAAAGTCTAGGAATAGGGTCTTTATTTAGAATTTTACATGAATTCTTTAAAGCACTAAAATTATCTATCCCTGCCAGCTGAAAGTCCAATAGCAAAATACTATTAACGTGGGATTTTTTTTTATGCACTCAAGGCTAATTTAATGCAACTGACATCATATAAGACTAACATATGAAAGTGTTTATGATCATAGTTGAACTATAATCCTGAGAGCAAGATCTATGTTGAAAGATGGATTCCTATCTCTTCCATGATACTTCACACATGGCTTGAAACAAAGTATACTTACAGTTTGACAAACAGCTATATTGTTTATACATGATCCTAAATTAATTCAACAAAATTTTATTGAGCTGTTCATGAAGTCATGTATTGCTACTCATCAGTAAATCCTGTCACCTTATTAGTTTCAGATTTTATATATATTAAAAGAAGTGTTAAATAACATGAGAAAAAGATATATAACAATGCTAAACAGAAAATAAAATATAAAATTATATCCTCAAATATAGCTATGCAGTAATATTTATTCTAAAGCTATTATTATTTCAAGCATGCATAAAAATGGATTGCAACAAAGGTAGTATTTTAAAATAGTTGTTTCTAATAATAGATTTATAGAAACATTTCCAATTCTTTATCTTTTTTCTATACTTGGAAATTTTTCTGTACTAATCAGGTATCACTGATTCTTTTGTGACCCCATGATCTGCAGCCCACCAGGCTCCCCTGTCCACGGGACTTCCCAGGCAAAACCATCACCTGATTTAATAAACATACTGTAGTGATTATTTCCTTAGAAATACTTCTGCACAGAAGGTAATTTTTGGTGGTGGCACATAAATTGGCAGTTTCTACCATGAATATCATAAATGAAAAATGTTCTTTTTGCCCCTTTCTTTTTTCCTTTCTACACTCCTACTTTCAAGAAGTTCTTCTCTAGGATCACCCTGGCCTCCAGGGCTCTCCCGTCACTTGGCCTCCAAAGCTGTGTAATGAGGTGTCTGAGCCAGCGATAATCCCCAGAGGTTTTGAATGTTCCACAATTCCCTTTCTCCCTTCCCCATCAACAATGAAAACTTGAGAACAGTACTTGGAAAAGCATTTCTGGAAGGCTGCCAGCCCCTGCCCTGGACATTAGCAAGACTTGATTTTCATTCCATTCGTGTGACCTTACTTCTTGAAAAAAAAAAAAAAAAAAAGTGGTAGGTGGTAGGTTTTGCAGAGGTGGGAGCATTGGTAGCAAAGAGAATAAAATAAGACATTAAAATTGATTTACAGAAGCCAAAGTGAGACAATTCAGTTCATTTAACACTGCCTGTCCTTCTTTGAGGGTCATATTATACATACACTTATGATTAATTGTACATTTATACTTTTTGATGACTCCATAGTAAAGAGCCTTTGCCAAAAATGAACCCTTGATACTCTGTTTTCATGTCTGTCTATTTTAGTCTCCTCTCAGATAAACTGTACATTGAGTCTTTCATATTTCATGGCATTGAAAGAAGAAATACCAGCACACAATAGCTTGATTCAGTGATAGAAACTGGAAAATGCCCCAGAAACAAGTGGGACTTCCTGTGGCTGTGCCACAAACAGGAATTCAGGATGTCCAGCAGATTCCAGATTTCAATCACCACTTCACCAAGATATGTACAGTGAGCTTACATGGCTCATTCTGCATCCTGGGTAATGAGAGCTCGTAGTTAGGTGTCTGAATGAAGGGCTCTGTAATGCAGCTTAGGGAGCGTAGTGTTGAGAAGTCAGTACCAGTCAGCCAGTCTCCTATGGCCCCTAAGAGCATCTTAAAGGCTTATATTCAAAGTTCGAAAAGTGATTAAAGACTTGGGGGCAGTAGGTTTCTCTGAAACTCGTACCCAAACAGCCATGGAAATCAACATGGCTGGCACTTCAAAACATATGTTAAAAGTGAAAGGTTAGCGGAAGGTCAAAAGGGAGAGACAGTTCACCTTATGTCCTTTCAAAATGGCTCACAGTTAAAAGTACCTTGTTTGCAAGGTCACCTAATTTTCTCCCTCTATCAGTGGAATCAAAAGTCATAATCCAGAGAAGATCTCTTCCTCCTCAAAGCAGGAAGCTTCCACACTATGCCACTCATGTATTCCTTGCAACTGATTAAGATCGCCTTAGATGTGGGAAAGCTGTTTCTGATCCCCTTATCACAGTGTAAAGTAAAACATGCTTGACTAGTTAATAAAAATGGAAGACAAAGTTACAAAGAGGAAAAGTTCGCTTGAAAATCCAAACAAAGACCAAAATTCTTTGGTCACACCCAAGAAAGTCAGACAAGCATATTTTGGAAATAGAGGGTTAAAGGCTCCTAGGCAACATTTTTCTAATTTACCATCAATTATGACTATATCTAAGAAAAGGGGTACTCTATATTAGCTGTATGAATTCAAATACATGAGACAAAACCCCCCAGAATGAATGTTTTCCACGTTTCACTTCCACAGGCTAGGTATGCAGTTGCCAAAGGCATCTGTAAAAGTAATTTTTTCATATGTACAGAGAACACTAAATGAGTTCACTGTACTTCATAAGTTATTAATATGTATGATTTTAACTTCCTCTTTCATAAATCACTATTCATTCTCTTGAGATTTTCCATGTATAATATAATCCATTTTGGACAGTGCACAAGTAAGCACTTCTCTAAAGTTTAGCTATGACAATTAGAATCATTGGACATTAGACTTTCAGTGAATCTTAAGAGTCAACTACATTTGGCCCTGTTTTACAGAGAGCGAGTCCAAGACACAGAAGTGAATGTCAGAGCTGCGGCAGAGCTGGTTCCCAACAATGCCCGTTCCATGGTAGACCACATATACCTCGATGGTTACACAGCGTTGGTTGGGTGGTCTGGTTGCCAGAGTTTGAATCCTGGCTCTACCACTCACTATTTCACTTTGAATCAACTACTCTCTAAGTCTCAGTTTCTTCATCTATAAAGTGGGGATAATAATAGTAGCTGCCTCACAGAATGATTTTGAAGATTGTTGATGGAGTACTTAGCAGCATACTACTTAGCTCTACTAACCTTTGTCATATATCAACAATTTTTAATAATCTCATCCACCGTTTGGGCTGTAAGAGCTAAAACCAACAGTGTTTTCCAGGGGAAGTTCGCTTGAATGGGGATGTTGTTTGAAAACAAACAATTGCGATGACAAATGCTTAGTTTCTATATTCCAAAGCCTCTTAGCTGAGTGTCTGATACCACTAATTGTCTATTTTTAGTAACATCAATCTCTATTAACAATTCATTTAATAAAACATAAGAATTATGAGATCTTTAATGGGTTACTATTATATATCTATATATATGAAAAATACATAGAAAAAAGTTAAAAACCAATAATAGAATATAAAAAACTTTAAGCATATACTATTTAATTATTATGGCCTTCATAAACAATTTTTGAAGACTGAACTATTTTGATTTTCAACAGGAAGAATGTCTTTTATTCACGCTTGTTTTTCACTAAAGAGACCTACCAACTTCTATCTAGCTCCCGTTATATCACTCTGGGTCTATTTTCTTACAGCACAGTCCTTTCTGTGGTTGAAAAGTTCACAAGAAGCCCCTTACGTTTCTCAAGTCTCATGTAAATGAAGCCATTTCAGGACAGGACATTGCTAAGCACTTAGAAGAGTTTGCAATGTGGTTCATTTTAGTGCTGGGAAATCCTTCTTGGTGTTACCCTGACCTCAAGCAGCCTATTCCTAATGCTTTTAGCAGCAAAAAAACATCATTCGAACCTATTTTTATTACTTAAACAGTTTATAAATTAGATAGGAAACACCAATCAACTTTTAAATAGTCAGAGTTTTCCTTAATGTCTAAAAAAGAATTATTAGGAAGACCAATTTGCTCTCTGCAGTTCATCCTACTTCATTTTCGGTCCTCCTTTTCCACACCTCCTCACCGTGGGGGTCAAAACTGTGTGTATCTTTTTATTGTCCAGGACCTCACATTTGATGCCTCTACTTGGTAATTTCATACAATTTATACCTTTATTTTTCCCACAATGAAACCTATCCCCTCAAGACCCTGTTTGCAAAGCGGGTCTATTGTCTCAGCCTTGATTTCTCCCACAGTAAGAAGTAATAAGGATACCTCCACATCAAGTGTTCTGAGAGCTATCCAAACTGTGGCATTCTCATAGCATAGTGGGTAGGACTGCAGGCTCTCAGGTACACAAAGCTCACTTCAAAGCACTTCTCAGCTCTATACTATGCCTCTTGAGTAACTCCCTTTAACTGTCATCATCTGTGAAGTGGTTATACATGGTGAGGCTGACTTCAAGAGGCCGTTGAGATAACTAAATGAAACAAAAGCAAGTCGAAAAGTTTGCATTATGTATGGCTCACAAAGTGCTCAAACAGACCAGCTAAGGTCACCAACAACATGCAAAGCAACTGGCCGTACATGACACATGTGGATAAATGGAAATTATTAAGAAAATTAGTGCTATGGCCTTTAACAAGAATAGGAACAAAAAGAATGCATATACTATTTAATTATTATGGCCTTCATAAACAATTTTTGAAGACTGAACTATTTTGATTTTCAACAGGAAGAATGTCTTTTATTCACGCTTGTTTTTCACTAAAGAGACCTACCAACTTCTATCTAGCTCCCGTTATATCACTCTGGGTCTATTTTCTTACAGCACAGTCCTTTCTGTGGTTGAAAAGTTCACAAGAAGCCCCTTACGTTTCTCAAGTCTCATGTAAATGAAGCCATTTCAGGACAGGACATTGCTAAGCACTTAGAAGAGTTTGCAATGTGGTTCATTTTAGTGCTGGGAAATCCTTCTTGGTGTTACCCTGACCTCAAGCAGCCTATTCCTAATGCTTTTAGCAGCAAAAAAACATCATTCGAACCTATTTTTATTACTTAAACAGTTTATAAATTAGATAGGAAACACCAATCAACTTTTAAATAGTCAGAGTTTTCCTTAATGTCTAAAAAAGAATTATTAGGAAGACCAATTTGCTCTCTGCAGTTCATCCTACTTCATTTTCGGTCCTCCTTTTCCACACCTCCTCACCGTGGGGGTCAAAACTGTGTGTATCTTTTTATTGTCCAGGACCTCACATTTGATGCCTCTACTTGGTAATTTCATACAATTTATACCTTTATTTTTCCCACAATGAAACCTATCCCCTCAAGACCCTGTTTGCAAAGCGGGTCTATTGTCTCAGCCTTGATTTCTCCCACAGTAAGAAGTAATAAGGATACCTCCACATCAAGTGTTCTGAGAGCTATCCAAACTGTGGCATTCTCATAGCATAGTGGGTAGGACTGCAGGCTCTCAGGTACACAAAGCTCACTTCAAAGCACTTCTCAGCTCTATACTATGCCTCTTGAGTAACTCCCTTTAACTGTCATCATCTGTGAAGTGGTTATACATGGTGAGGCTGACTTCAAGAGGCCGTTGAGATAACTAAATGAAACAAAAGCAAGTCGAAAAGTTTGCATTATGTATGGCTCACAAAGTGCTCAAACAGACCAGCTAAGGTCACCAACAACATGCAAAGCAACTGGCCGTACATGACACATGTGGATAAATGGAAATTATTAAGAAAATTAGTGCTATGGCCTTTAACAAGAATAGGAACAAATGCATCCTCACCTCTAGGCTAATAGGTGATGTGCCACCTTTCAGATGCAACACGTTATATATTAACTCTCAGGTGACACTCAGCCTCATTCAAATGAAGGCAGGAAGCATGATTTGGAAGACAGAATCTGTGGTTCAGGACTCTCAAGCTCACAGGGGGCCAGGCCTGTACTGTGATCACACAGCAGGCTGCCCTGACTGACTGTTGCCTATGGGGGCTTCAGCCATATCACATGTGCTTTTCATTAGTGAGAACTGTATTTTACCTTTGAAGTTCTTGTTTTTAAATCCAATAATACTAAATATTCAGCCATCCAAATTATATATAACTGCTTTAGGATTTTACATACCTCCTTATGGGCTTACCAATTTCTGTGTCAAATACAAACTTTATTTTATATACACTAAATCCCAAAGACATTTATTTTGGAAACATTTAAGCAGTCTAGTTCAAAACAGATGAACATGACCCAATGAAGCTAGGTCTATTCGATAAATTATGTGATCACATCTCTGAGTCAGGCATTCCAAAGGACCAGTTTTTAACAATAAAAAGCTGGTCAATATGCTCCCTTACTCTAAGGAGAGCATCAAAATCTCTATTTCTATTTCCTAAATTAGATGTTAACTACCAAAAGAAATTCTGTGATTAATTAGACTAGAACAATTCCATGTATTATACATCAACTCCTAGAGACTCACTGTGCACATTAACATGTTAAAGTTTTAAAAATTTTTCAAAATGTGGCATTCTCATAGCATAGTGGGTAGGACTGCAGGCTCTCAGGTACACAAAGCTCACTTCAAAGCACTTCTCAGCTCTATACTATGCCTCTTGAGTAACTCCCTTTAACTGTCATCATCTGTGAAGTGGTTATACATGGTGAGGCTGACTTCAAGAGGCCGTTGAGATAACTAAATGAAACAAAAGCAAGTCGAAAAGTTTGCATTATGTATGGCTCACAAAGTGCTCAAACAGACCAGCTAAGGTCACCAACAACATGCAAAGCAACTGGCCGTACATGACACATGTGGATAAATGGAAATTATTAAGAAAATTAGTGCTATGGCCTTTAACAAGAATAGGAACAAATGCATCCTCACCTCTAGGCTAATAGGTGATGTGCCACCTTTCAGATGCAACACGTTATATATTAACTCTCAGGTGACACTCAGCCTCATTCAAATGAAGGCAGGAAGCATGATTTGGAAGACAGAATCTGTGGTTCAGGACTCTCAAGCTCACAGGGGGCCAGGCCTGTACTGTGATCACACAGCAGGCTGCCCTGACTGACTGTTGCCTATGGGGGCTTCAGCCATATCACATGTGCTTTTCATTAGTGAGAACTGTATTTTACCTTTGAAGTTCTTGTTTTTAAATCCAATAATACTAAATATTCAGCCATCCAAATTATATATAACTGCTTTAGGATTTTACATACCTCCTTATGGGCTTACCAATTTCTGTGTCAAATACAAACTTTATTTTATATACACTAAATCCCAAAGACATTTATTTTGGAAACATTTAAGCAGTCTAGTTCAAAACAGATGAACATGACCCAATGAAGCTAGGTCTATTCGATAAATTATGTGATCACATCTCTGAGTCAGGCATTCCAAAGGACCAGTTTTTAACAATAAAAAGCTGGTCAATATGCTCCCTTACTCTAAGGAGAGCATCAAAATCTCTATTTCTATTTCCTAAATTAGATGTTAACTACCAAAAGAAATTCTGTGATTAATTAGACTAGAACAATTCCATGTATTATACATCAACTCCTAGAGACTCACTGTGCACATTAACATGTTAAAGTTTTAAAAATTCCTAGAGGATAGAAACCTGTTTAAACTAGCTGATAAACTTTTGTGTTTTCATTTGAACAACATCTATTATCAATCTGAGGAGCTAGTGTTCCTTGAGACATATTGCAGAGAAAAACATATTCATTCAGATGGCTAATATAAAGTTTCATTTTTTTCTGAGATTGGCATCAGAGCTGACATGTCCAGCCTGTGGAAAGGAAAGAAAGTCCAGTCTCCTAATACAATCTAGATAAGTTACATACTTAACAGTCTACCACTGAACTTTATATACCTCTGTCCTTGCAGCTAGAGGAGCTGAGGTTGACCAGAAATTAACTGAAAATAATTTATAGCATTTCACAAAATTCTAAACCAAGAACTTCAAAGTTGAATACAACATGGAATTTCTATAGGTACAAAATATAACTTAATAATTGCTCTATAAGCAGCCCACAACAGCAAAGTGTTAGAATTACAAGTGTCAAATCCATTTATTAAAAACATTTAAGAAACATTGGTTAAGCATGAAGCATTGGATACCTGGATGTTGGAGACATGCTGTTGGCAAAGATCGAATCTCTGTTCTGAAGCATGGTAGGAGAGATGGATGTATTACACGAATACCGGAAGTGAGTACTGTGGTGCAATGAGCACAGGAGGCTAGAAGAGCAGATCACAGGGGCATTTAACCCAATCGGGGATGTGGTTTCAGAGAAGGTTTCCCTAGGACACAGGTTGGCCAGGAAAAAAAAAGAAAAAAACATAGAGGATGTCCCTGACATTTGAATTTATGATAAACAATGAATAATTTCTTAATATAAGTATGTTTGTAAAATAAGAATATTACAATATTTGTAACTGGGTGCCCCATGTTTTTATTTGCTAAATATGATAGCTCTAACTAGGACATGATGCTTAAGTTGAAAGCTGAAGGAAGAGTTCAATAGAAAAAAACAAACAAAAAAGATCAACAGAAGCAAATGGACCCATATGTACAAAGACGCAGATTTAAGTATGAGCATGCTGCCCGCAGAGAAGTACAGGTCAGACTTAGGGATTTGAATGGAGTGGGGAAGTTGTGAACATATTTTGGAGTGCCTGCTTTCTTTATAAGTTATGGGGAGCCATGAGATGGTTTTATGCCTAAGAGCTATCTGATCTGTGCTTTAGAGGTAGCTGTCTGAAACAGGGTCAGTCTGAATGCATGAAAGCCATTAAGAGAGTGCTGTGAGTAAACTCACTGAAAGATGATGGTGCCTGAATTAATATGGTGATCATGAGGATGAAGAGATATTACTGACTTCAGGATATAGTTAGAAATTAGTATCATGGTTAGGGGTTCACATCCTGAAGTCAAATTGCCTTGCTGTTCGTGAGCTGCATCTGGTAGTATACCAGCAGGGTTGAAAATAAAGGTGTTACAATCTACTTATACAGAGTCCCCTCTGAGCTCATGTTTTTACTACTAATACAAGCCGAAATAATTGTCCTATTGCATTAAATAATACATGTGAAGCACTTAGCACAGGATTTGGTGGCTAATCAGCTATGACTGGCTATGAGAGAAGAGAGGAGAATGCCATTCAGAGTTCTCTTTGGGACATTAGAAAAAGAGAGGATGAAAATCCACAGTAGCCCAGAAACAGACCCCCACAAACATATTGAATCGATCTTCGACAATGGAGCAAAAAGTGATAGAAGGCAAAAAGGACAGAGACACCCCTAGTGGTCCAATGACAAAAACTCCATGTTTTCAATGCTGAGAGCCTGGGTTTGATCCCTGGTCAGGGAAATAGATCCCATATTCTGCAATTAAGGGTTTGCATGCTGCAACCAAAGAATCCACATCTTGCAACAAAGATAGAAAATCTTTGCATCTGTTGATGGATAACAAGGTTGCCTCCATGCTCTAGCTATTGTAAGTAGTGCTGCAATGAACACTGGGGTACACATCAACAGATGAATGGATAAACAAACTGTGCTACATATACACAATGGAATATTACTCAGCCATAAAAGGAACACATTTGAGTCAGTTCTAATGAGGTGGATGAACCTAGAGCTTATTATACAGAGTGAAGTTAGTCAGAAAGAGAAAGATAAATACTATATATTAATGCAAATATATGGAATCTAGAAAGATGGTGCTGGTGAATTTATTTGCAGGAGAGCAATGGAGAAACAACACAAAGAACAGACATGTACATAGGGGTGGGGTGGGAAGAAGAGGGCGAACTGTATCGTGAGAGTAACGTGGAAACTTACATCACCATATGTAAAATAGATAGCCAATTGGAATTTGCTGTATAATTCAGGGAACCCAATCAGGGACTCTGTAACAACCTGAATGGTTGGGAAGCAGAGGGAGATGAGAGGAAGGTTCAAGAGGGTGGGGACATACAGATCTCTATGGCTGATTCATGTTGATATTTGACAGAAAAGTCTGTAAAGCAATTATCCTTCAGAAATAAAAGGAATGAAGCTTTCTATTGGTTCTCTCCTCCTACTTATACTTTCAAAGTTCATCTCTCATGAAAGTACAATTTACTAGTCTTGAAAACCAGCTGCATTCTTCAGGTTTATATTCTGGATTTTAAAAAATTTTTAAAATATCCCATGTTTGATCAAGCATAAAATAAGCTCACTGTATCTATGAAGTTTGTTTGAGGATTAAAATACAAAAAAAAAATTGGAAATCCTGCATGCTACAAATAAAATCTAGAGCAGCCAGATAAAGGAATAATTTTTTAAAGCTGACTTAAAAAGAGAGAAAAAGAAGGATTGTCTTTAAACAAATGGTGTTGGAACAAGTGGACAGCAACATGCAAAAAAGTATATCACACATAGACATTACACTCTTTATGAAAATTAATGGAAAATGGACCAAAGATTCAAAGGTGAAAACTTTAAAACTCCTAGGAAATAATATAAGAGAAAATATAGATAGCCTTTGGTTTGGTAATGACATTTTAGATAGAACCCTGAAGGTATGATTCATGAAAGGAAAAATTGATGAGTTGGACTTCACTTAAATTTAAAATGTCTTCTCTGTGAAAGACACCATCAAGAGAGTGAAGAGACATGCCACAGAATGAGAGGGGGGAAAAAACAGCACAAAACACGTTTGATAGAGAACTTTCATCTGATATATACAAAGAAAAAACTTTTAAAATCGAACAGTAAGAAACACTGATTTTTTTTTTAATGGTCAAAAGGTCTAAATAGACACTTCACCAAAGAAGATATGCAGATGGCAAATAAACATATGAAAACATGTTCAACATCACACGTCATCAGTGAATTGCAAATTAAAACAACAGTGAGACAACATACCTATCAAAATGGCTAAAATTCAGAATTCTGACAATAGTAAATACTGTGAAAATTGGGAACTCTCACTCATTGGGAATGCAAGCTTTTAGCCAATTGGAATTTGCTGTATAATTCAGGGAACCCAATCAGGGACTCTGTAACAACCTGAATGGTTGGGAAGCAGAGGGAGATGAGAGGAAGGTTCAAGAGGGTGGGGACATACAGATCTCTATGGCTGATTCATGTTGATATTTGACAGAAAAGTCTGTAAAGCAATTATCCTTCAGAAATAAAAGGAATGAAGCTTTCTATTGGTTCTCTCCTCCTACTTATACTTTCAAAGTTCATCTCTCATGAAAGTACAATTTACTAGTCTTGAAAACCAGCTGCATTCTTCAGGTTTATATTCTGGATTTTAAAAAATTTTTAAAATATCCCATGTTTGATCAAGCATAAAATAAGCTCACTGTATCTATGAAGTTTGTTTGAGGATTAAAATACAAAAAAAAAATTGGAAATCCTGCATGCTACAAATAAAATCTAGAGCAGCCAGATAAAGGAATAATTTTTTAAAGCTGACTTAAATAGAGAGAAAAAGAAGGATTGTCTTTAAACAAATGGTGTTGGAACAAGTGGACAGCAACATGCAAAAAAGTATATCACACATAGACATTACACTCTTTATGAAAATTAATGGAAAATGGACCAAAGATTCAAAGGTGAAAACTTTAAAACTCCTAGGAAATAATATAAGAGAAAATATAGATAGCCTTTGGTTTGGTAATGACATTTTAGATAGAACCCTGAAGGTATGATTCATGAAAGGAAAAATTGATGAGTTGGACTTCACTTAAATTTAAAATGTCTTCTCTGTGAAAGACACCATCAAGAGAGTGAAGAGACATGCCACAGAATGAGAGGGGGGAAAAAACAGCACAAAACACGTTTGATAGAGAACTTTCATCTGATATATACAAAGAAAAAACTTTTAAAATCGAACAGTAAGAAACACTGATTTTTTTTTAATGGTCAAAAGGTCTAAATAGACACTTCACCAAAGAAGATATGCAGATGGCAAATAAACATATGAAAACATGTTCAACATCACACGTCATCAGTGAATTGCAAATTAAAACAACAGTGAGACAACATACCTATCAAAATGGCTAAAATTCAGAATTCTGACAATAGTAAATACTGTGAAAATTGGGAACTCTCACTCATTGCTGGTGTGAATGCAAGCTTTTAGAAGATAGTTTGGCAATTTTTTACAAAACTAAGCATACTTTTACTAAACAATCCAGTAATCATGTTCCTTGATATTTCCCCACATAGAATGCTTATAACACTCCATATGAATGCTTATAACAACTTTATTCATAATTACCAAAGCTTAGACATGATCAAGATGCCCTTTACTAGGTTAATGGATAAACAAACTGTGGTACATTTATCCATACAATGGGCTATTACTCAGTGACAAACAGAAATGAGCCATCAAACCACAAAAGGACATAAGAAGCTCAGATGCACTCTGCTAAGTGAAAGAAACCAATCTGAAAAGGTTACATGCTGTATGATTTCCTATATGATATTCTGAAAAAGGTAAGACCATAGAGAAAATAAAAATATTAGTGATTGCTAGGGGTTAAGGTGGAGGGAGGGACAAATAGGCAGAGTAAACATGACTTTTAGGGCAGCAAAACCATTCTGTATACTACTGTAATGATGGATGCATTTGTCAACACTCATAGAATCTGCCAACACCAAGAGTGAACCCTATGCAGACTACAAACTTTAGTTAATAATAGTATGTCTAAATGGGCTCATCAGTTGTAACAACATATACCACACTAATGTAAGATGCCAATACTAGGAAGAACTTACACAGGAACTGTTTGTACTTTCTTTTCAATTTTTGTTAGATGAGTTGGACTTCACTTAAATTTAAAATGTCTTCTCTGTGAAAGACACCATCAAGAGAGTGAAGAGACATGCCACAGAATGAGAGGGGGGAAAAAACAGCACAAAACACGTTTGATAGAGAACTTTCATCTGATATATACAAAGAAAAAACTTTTAAAATCGAACAGTAAGAAACACTGATTTTTTTTAATGGTCAAAAGGTCTAAATAGACACTTCACCAAAGAAGATATGCAGATGGCAAATAAACATATGAAAACATGTTCAACATCACACGTCATCAGTGAATTGCAAATTAAAACAACAGTGAGACAACATACCTATCAAAATGGCTAAAATTCAGAATTCTGACAATAGTAAATACTGTGAAAATTGGGAACTCTCACTCATTGCTGGTGTGAATGCAAGCTTTTAGAAGATAGTTTGGCAATTTTTTACAAAACTAAGCATACTTTTACTAAACAATCCAGTAATCATGTTCCTTGATATTTCCCCACATAGAATGCTTATAACACTCCATATGAATGCTTATAACAACTTTATTCATAATTACCAAAGCTTAGACATGATCAAGATGCCCTTTACTAGGTTAATGGATAAACAAACTGTGGTACATTTATCCATACAATGGGCTATTACTCAGTGACAAACAGAAATGAGCCATCAAACCACAAAAGGACATAAGAAGCTCAGATGCACTCTGCTAAGTGAAAGAAACCAATCTGAAAAGGTTACATGCTGTATGATTTCCTATATGATATTCTGAAAAAGGTAAGACCATAGAGAAAATAAAAATATTAGTGATTGCTAGGGGTTAAGGTGGAGGGAGGGACAAATAGGCAGAGTAAACATGACTTTTAGGGCAGCAAAACCATTCTGTATACTACTGTAATGATGGATGCATTTGTCAACACTCATAGAATCTGCCAACACCAAGAGTGAACCCTATGCAGACTACAAACTTTAGTTAATAATAGTATGTCTAAATGGGCTCATCAGTTGTAACAACATATACCACACTAATGTAAGATGCCAATACTAGGAAGAACTTACACAGGAACTGTTTGTACTTTCTTTTCAATTTTTCTGTAAACCTAAAGCTTTTCTCAAAAAATAAACTCATACACACACATACACACACACACACATCTCTCCTCGGAAGAGATCTGGAGTTTGGTAGAAGGTATAGTTATTGCAGTAAAAAATGCCTGCAATGAATGCTGAGAGTGAGAAAGGAAGAAGGCAGAGTAGAACACCCAGAATCACCATCATTTAGACACAGAAGAACAGCAGACTGGGGAGAAGGAGAAGAGGACTGGTGATCGGGGTGCCATAGAAGCCAACACAGAAGATTCCCTTGAGCTGGAAGGGTAGTCAGAATGAGACATGCCAAATGACTCAGAATTTGTAAGAGTTTCTGCAGGCTGCTCTAACAAAGTGCTGAAAAATGGATGGCTTAAGACCACTAGGATCTACTGATCTGAAATCAAAGTATTAGGCACTGAAGTTCTGGAGGCCATGAGGGAGAATCTGCCCCCCTCCACACATACACTCTTCCAGCTTTTGGTGATTGTCAGATACCCTTGGGGTTCCTTGTGCTGTATATATGACCCTTCGATCTCTACCTTCATCATCACGTGATATTGTCTTCCTGTCTGTCTGTCTGTCTGTCCATCTCTCTCTCTGTGTATCCAGACAGGGAGCTAGTAAGATTTCTTTTTCCAAGGAAAGCAATCATTGGATTAGGATATAGCCTAACCCAGTATGACGTTATCTTAACAGGATTACATCTGTAAAGATCTTATTCTAAATAAGGTCACAACATAGGCATTGAAGGTTAGCAGTGTTTTGTTGTTGTTGTTGTTACTTGCTCAACTGTGTGTCTCTTCGCACCTCCATTTTCTGTCCATGGAACGCTTCAGGCAAGAGTACTGGAGTGGGTTGCCATTTCCTTCTCCAGGGGATCTTCCCAGGCAACCCCATAGGCATTTTGAATGGTTAGCATTTGTCAACACTCATAGAATCTGCCAACACCAAGAGTGAACCCTATGCAGACTACAAACTTTAGTTAATAATAGTATGTCTAAATGGGCTCATCAGTTGTAACAACATATACCACACTAATGTAAGATGCCAATACTAGGAAGAACTTACACAGGAACTGTTTGTACTTTCTTTTCAATTTTTCTGTAAACCTAAAGCTTTTCTCAAAAAATAAACTCATACACACACATACACACACACACACACACATCTCTCCTCGGAAGAGATCTGGAGTTTGGTAGAAGGTATAGTTATTGCAGTAAAAAATGCCTGCAATGAATGCTGAGAGTGAGAAAGGAAGAAGGCAGAGTAGAACACCCAGAATCACCATCATTTAGACACAGAAGAACAGCAGACTGGGGAGAAGGAGAAGAGGACTGGTGATCGGGGTGCCATAGAAGCCAACACAGAAGATTCCCTTGAGCTGGAAGGGTAGTCAGAATGAGACATGCCAAATGACTCAGAATTTGTAAGAGTTTCTGCAGGCTGCTCTAACAAAGTGCTGAAAAATGGATGGCTTAAGACCACTAGGATCTACTGATCTGAAATCAAAGTATTAGGCACTGAAGTTCTGGAGGCCATGAGGGAGAATCTGCCCCCCTCCACACATACACTCTTCCAGCTTTTGGTGATTGTCAGATACCCTTGGGGTTCCTTGTGCTGTATATATGACCCTTCGATCTCTACCTTCATCATCACGTGATATTGTCTTCCTGTCTGTCTGTCTGTCTGTCCATCTCTCTCTCTGTGTATCCAGACAGGGAGCTAGTAAGATTTCTTTTTCCAAGGAAAGCAATCATTGGATTAGGATATAGCCTAACCCAGTATGACGTTATCTTAACAGGATTACATCTGTAAAGATCTTATTCTAAATAAGGTCACAACATAGGCATTGAAGGTTAGCAGTGTTTTGTTGTTGTTGTTGTTACTTGCTCAACTGTGTGTCTCTTCGCACCTCCATTTTCTGTCCATGGAACGCTTCAGGCAAGAGTACTGGAGTGGGTTGCCATTTCCTTCTCCAGGGGATCTTCCAGCCCAGGTGTCAAACCCAGGTTTCCTGGACTGCAGGCAGGCTCTTTACCATAGGCACTGAGGGTTAGGACTTTGGGGCAGACACAATTCAACCCAGTACAGAATTGACCAACAAAGTGATCACTGGATATAGGTTGGTGATCTGAAAAAGTACTTTTCCACATAATTCTGTACATCTGAAACTAACACAGTATTACAGATCAACTATACTTCAATTTAAAAAAAGAATTAAGGTTGTCCGAAAGCATTTAGCTAAAGAGATGATGCTATCGACAAATATCAACACTTAAAGGATCACTCAAGCATATTGTATCAATACAGAATACTTAGCAGCCCTTAAAAATCCTGTTATCAAAAAGAGATAGATGCTAAACGAAGAAAGAAGATTATAAGACACTAAATAGGGTACAATCACCGTTTTTTAAAAAGTATGTGTATAGAATGTAAGTATATTCAAAAAGAACTGAAAAGTAGAAAACCTCCCACATTATTTTCCATGGATTGGTAGAAATCAAAACCCAGTTGTGGAGGTTTGAATAGCAAATGGCTAGTGAAAAAGATATCAAGGGCAGATATACCTTCAAAGGAAGTTTCAGGGCAAATCTTCACTACAAGAAGTAGTGAAGGGCCATGAAGATTTTCCCCCACTATTACTATTATTTATTAATTTACTCTTAATAAATGAGATTAGGTAACTGGCAGAAAGCAGGAGTTTAAACAGATAGAACATACCATAGAAACTCTTACCCAATATGGAAAGGGATGCAATACAGATAGAACAGGCTGAGAATTGCAAACAGAGTATCTCTTCCTGTAAAATAAACCAAAAGAAAAACATTTATGGATTCAGATATACCTGGGGATGCAGTGGCAGGAAATTGACAGATTCCCCATAGGATGTTTCTTTTTTGTCTCATGAAGACGATGCAGGGAGGTGAAGCAGCAGCAAGGTAAAGGATTTGTGTGGACAAGCTTCAAAATGTTTATGGCTGAACATAGGAAGGAGTGGCTGGTTCAGGCATGTTGGAAGGTCTCTTTGGGACCAAAGGCCCACATTTTCAGTGCAGTTCATACACATTCTTGTAGCGGAGCTAATCCGCACGTATTTCTGATTTTTAAGTGATGCTGATTAGCCCAGGTGAAGGCAGGTGTGATAAAGGGAGCTTAATCCGCACGTATGTTCTGGGATTTAAAGTGTCGCGATATAGGTTGGTGATCTGAAAAAGTACTTTTCCACATAATTCTGTACATCTGAAACTAACACAGTATTACAGATCAACTATACTTCAATTTAAAAAAAGAATTAAGGTTGTCCGAAAGCATTTAGCTAAAGAGATGATGCTATCGACAAATATCAACACTTAAAGGATCACTCAAGCATATTGTATCAATACAGAATACTTAGCAGCCCTTAAAAATCCTGTTATCAAAAAGAGATAGATGCTAAACGAAGAAAGAAGATTATAAGACACTAAATAGGGTACAATCACCGTTTTTTAAAAAGTATGTGTATAGAATGTAAGTATATTCAAAAAGAACTGAAAAGTAGAAAACCTCCCACATTATTTTCCATGGATTGGTAGAAATCAAAACCCAGTTGTGGAGGTTTGAATAGCAAATGGCTAGTGAAAAAGATATCAAGGGCAGATATACCTTCAAAGGAAGTTTCAGGGCAAATCTTCACTACAAGAAGTAGTGAAGGGCCATGAAGATTTTCCCCCACTATTACTATTATTTATTAATTTACTCTTAATAAATGAGATTAGGTAACTGGCAGAAAGCAGGAGTTTAAACAGATAGAACATACCATAGAAACTCTTACCCAATATGGAAAGGGATGCAATACAGATAGAACAGGCTGAGAATTGCAAACAGAGTATCTCTTCCTGTAAAATAAACCAAAAGAAAAACATTTATGGATTCAGATATACCTGGGGATGCAGTGGCAGGAAATTGACAGATTCCCCATAGGATGTTTCTTTTTTGTCTCATGAAGACGATGCAGGGAGGTGAAGCAGCAGCAAGGTAAAGGATTTGTGTGGACAAGCTTCAAAATGTTTATGGCTGAACATAGGAAGGAGTGGCTGGTTCAGGCATGTTGGAAGGTCTCTTTGGGACCAAAGGCCCACATTTTCAGTGCAGTTCATACACATTCTTGTAGCGGAGCTAATCCGCACGTATTTCTGATTTTTTTTTAAGTGATGCTGATTAGCCCAGGTGAAGGCAGGTGTGATAAAGGGAAAACAGCAGGCATTTGAAGGTACTGGCCAAAGAGCAGTGAAAGAATGGGCTGTGATGTTCAAGCTGGAGAGGAAAAATGTAGATACGGAAAGGAGTGTCGGCGAATACATGTCGAGCTGAGGGACTGGAGAATTTGATGGGGTCAGATAATAGGCACGCTGAAGTTCAAATTCATGAATGGTGTAGGGGACTGCCTGGAATGGGAAGGTGGAATCTCAAATTTCCAAGATGGCACAGTTCTGGATAATCTGAAGCTCTGAGCTGTCCCTAGGAACACGGAAGACTCCAGGAAAGGGGAGGCAAGAATTACGGGAGTTGATGCTGCAATCCACTGAACAAGCTGTCATCTGCCTATTTAAACTTTTAAAAGTATTTTCTACATCAGCCAGAATGTAAAACACAGTTAAGCAACATTAAAAATATAATTACCTTAAACTATGCAGCATCCTGTCTCTAAACAAAGTGGTGAATTGGTGAATTTTATACATAGCACTCTTTTTTCATTGGTGTTTCTTATTACAGTTACTTCACCCTATTTTACCCCTATAACAGACTCCCCCACTCTCTTCCCTTTGAAGAGCTTGTTGCTTTCTCTAATGTTACCCGTGTGCTCCTAAAACTTTTCTGATTCTTTAACTGGAAACTGTCAGTTTCAATATGTTAGATTTTCAAGTCAGCTTCTTAAAACAGTTGATTACACAAGTGAGTGATTCATGTTAGTGGATTGAGAGAGAGCAAAACCAAGGGCATACTCTAGATCAAATGCCTGGGCCGGTTCCTAGTCCTACCACTTAAGGAGCTGTGTGACATTAAATAACCTTAATCTCTCTGTGCTTCAGTTTTCTTATCAGAAAGAGGAAATAAGAGAACTTGCTCATCTCTCAATATAAGAAGCACCGTTTGAGTGTTTGGTAAATAAAATGAGTGTTAATGAATTTGTGCTCTGCTCACACATACAATTTTTGGGATTCCTGTATACAATACTTTGAGAATTCTAGTGGAGGGCATTTCACACCAGCCACATGGTAGATCAGCCTCTCGTGTAGACATCTCTTACACCTGTGCAGTGCCATCTACTGGTTAAAAAAATAATAAGTGGATTTAATATTTTCCTCAGGTGTGATAAAGGGAAAACAGCAGGCATTTGAAGGTACTGGCCAAAGAGCAGTGAAAGAATGGGCTGTGATGTTCAAGCTGGAGAGGAAAATGTAGATACGGAAAGGAGTGTCGGAATACATGTCGAGCTGAGGGACTGGAGAATTTGATGGGGTCAGATAATAGGCACGCTGAAGTTCAAATTCATGAATGGTGTAGGGGACTGCCTGGAATGGGAAGGTGGAATCTCAAATTTCCAAGATGGCACAGTTCTGGATAATCTGAAGCTCTGAGCTGTCCCTAGGAACACGGAAGACTCCAGGAAAGGGGAGGCAAGAATTACGGGAGTTGATGCTGCAATCCACTGAACAAGCTGTCATCTGCCTATTTAAACTTTTAAAAGTATTTTCTACATCAGCCAGAATGTAAAACACAGTTAAGCAACATTAAAAATATAATTACCTTAAACTATGCAGCATCCTGTCTCTAAACAAAGTGGTGAATTGGTGAATTTTATACATAGCACTCTTTTTTCATTGGTGTTTCTTATTACAGTTACTTCACCCTATTTTACCCCTATAACAGACTCCCCCACTCTCTTCCCTTTGAAGAGCTTGTTGCTTTCTCTAATGTTACCCGTGTGCTCCTAAAACTTTTCTGATTCTTTAACTGGAAACTGTCAGTTTCAATATGTTAGATTTTCAAGTCAGCTTCTTAAAACAGTTGATTACACAAGTGAGTGATTCATGTTAGTGGATTGAGAGAGAGCAAAACCAAGGGCATACTCTAGATCAAATGCCTGGGCCGGTTCCTAGTCCTACCACTTAAGGAGCTGTGTGACATTAAATAACCTTAATCTCTCTGTGCTTCAGTTTTCTTATCAGAAAGAGGAAATAAGAGAACTTGCTCATCTCTCAATATAAGAAGCACCGTTTGAGTGTTTGGTAAATAAAATGAGTGTTAATGAATTTGTGCTCTGCTCACACATACAATTTTTGGGATTCCTGTATACAATACTTTGAGAATTCTAGTGGAGGGCATTTCACACCAGCCACATGGTAGATCAGCCTCTCGTGTAGACATCTCTTACACCTGTGCAGTGCCATCTACTGGTTAAAAAAATAATAAGTGGATTTAATATTTTCCTCAATAATACCTTTTCTCAAATTTTGAACTTCTAAAAATACACAGAAGCCTCTGATCTTTTGCTCTATGGGTATCCTTCCCCTCCTTGTTTTTTGTTTGTTTTTCAAAAGGTAGAATTTGCCCAATGAAAAATAAGATAGTACAATAAAGGCACAAAAGTTTTAGAAGAAATGACTCTACAACTGTTCTAAACTGCTTATATTATCTGTGAGATAAAATGATAACTTTTAATCTGTAAGTATCGAATTGCTGAATTGTTATATACTCATCCAGGAAGGTAAGTGAACAGCAATACCAAAGTGTTGCAAGTCTATGGTAGATGAGCAGCTTCCACGTGGTTTATCAGCTGGGTTTACTCAAGATTATGTCATTCACCTTAATAGCATTAGTCAAATGTGCACTCTGGAAAAAGTAAGGAAGTTCTTTCTTACAGTTGCTGTGCTGTTCCAGGGACCTGGAGCTGCTGTTTCCTCGAATGTCACCTAAGACACTAGGCTTGAAGAATGGGTTTTATGGGATCCAGGAAAGGAGAGAATAGATAAAAGAAGGGATAGATAAGGAGTAGGGGAACGAAACTATAGAAGAAAGAGATAATTAAGAGATAAGTAGATTAAACAAGCTCATACAGTGTGCCAAAGAAAGCGACAGGAGGCATAATCAATCTTTTTTCTTAGGAATTATAGATTGTCCTCAAACTGAGATCTTCACCATTTTTATAATAGGCTCTAAATGCTGATCTTGTTTTGTTGTATGCTGCCATCAGATTGGTTTCATGGGTTTCTTTAATGATCTCTGATCAATTCAACTGACTGATGATTGTAATTGACTTAGAACAACCAAGGATAAATCCATATGATATTTTTAAGTGTCTATGAAATTCTCTTTGCATGACAAATCTTCAATTAGAGAGGATTTCTTATCCTATGTTTTAGATTTACAGGTGATGGGATTCAACAGTCCTCACTGCATAGCTATGAGCACATCCAAAAAGAAAAGCTTCCAGTTACTGGACCAAGATAAAGGCAATCTTCCCCAAAGGGGTTTGTTTGTAAATTGCTTTGGTCCACTTTACAAGGTCAAATCCATTCTCCTAATGATGAATCTCATCTGTTCTGGCAGAGAAAGAAATGTTTTCTTTCACTTCTACGTGTGGCAAGAGCTCATTCATCTCAGTAAGTTCTGAAGAGAAATCTAACTACATCAGAGAGAGGAGTATTCAAAGGGCAACGGATGGCCAGGAAGATATATGGAATTCACTTTCCTGAGACAGACATTCAAATGGTAACAAGTGATAGAAAACAGCTCTATATTTCAGCATGATGTGTGTTCGCTCCTGATGATTAAACCCCCTGTGAGCCATCTGCATTTAATGGGTTAGAACTACTTTGTAGCTGCAGTTTTTTCCTCCCAGTGCTCTCTTATTTATTTGAGAGGAGACCAAACTCCACTGTTTAAAAGTTAAGCATGTAAGAAACTCTGCCAAGAGAATCAGTAAGAAAAGGCAAATTTATAGCCTAGTGTTGTTTTAAGCATTTAGTAGTATAAATAAGAAGTGTAGATAAATGTGTACTAGTAGACGCATAAGTGACCCTCTGTTTATCTCAGTTACATTATTTGCCTAAATTCCAGAGCAGAATTAGCCCAATTAGTTTATATAATGGCTAATGCTGTCCCTCAGCTGGGCTATTAGGGACATGTACAATGGATGCTAGACTGGGGATGGTGTTATTTTACTTCTCATACTAAAAAAGGGGAATTATAGATTGTCCTCAAACTGAGATCTTCACCATTTTTATAATAGGCTCTAAATGCTGATCTTGTTTTGTTGTATGCTGCCATCAGATTGGTTTCATGGGTTTCTTTAATGATCTCTGATCAATTCAACTGACTGATGATTGTAATTGACTTAGAACAACCAAGGATAAATCCATATGATATTTTTAAGTGTCTATGAAATTCTCTTTGCATGACAAATCTTCAATTAGAGAGGATTTCTTATCCTATGTTTTAGATTTACAGGTGATGGGATTCAACAGTCCTCACTGCATAGCTATGAGCACATCCAAAAAAAAAAAAAAGCTTCCAGTTACTGGACCAAGATAAAGGCAATCTTCCCCAAAGGGGTTTGTTTGTAAATTGCTTTGGTCCACTTTACAAGGTCAAATCCATTCTCCTAATGATGAATCTCATCTGTTCTGGCAGAGAAAGAAATGTTTTCTTTCACTTCTACGTGTGGCAAGAGCTCATTCATCTCAGTAAGTTCTGAAGAGAAATCTAACTACATCAGAGAGAGGAGTATTCAAAGGGCAACGGATGGCCAGGAAGATATATGGAATTCACTTTCCTGAGACAGACATTCAAATGGTAACAAGTGATAGAAAACAGCTCTATATTTCAGCATGATGTGTGTTCGCTCCTGATGATTAAACCCCCTGTGAGCCATCTGCATTTAATGGGTTAGAACTACTTTGTAGCTGCAGTTTTTTCCTCCCAGTGCTCTCTTATTTATTTGAGAGGAGACCAAACTCCACTGTTTAAAAGTTAAGCATGTAAGAAACTCTGCCAAGAGAATCAGTAAGAAAAGGCAAATTTATAGCCTAGTGTTGTTTTAAGCATTTAGTAGTATAAATAAGAAGTGTAGATAAATGTGTACTAGTAGACGCATAAGTGACCCTCTGTTTATCTCAGTTACATTATTTGCCTAAATTCCAGAGCAGAATTAGCCCAATTAGTTTATATAATGGCTAATGCTGTCCCTCAGCTGGGCTATTAGGGACATGTACAATGGATGCTAGACTGGGGATGGTGTTATTTTACTTCTCAGTTAAGGCTTTGGGGCTACGGTTTATGTCCAGTGATTCTTGCAGATAAAAATCAGAATCCAGTGTGGAAATTATTGTAGCTCAAAGCAATAGACACTATTGGTGCTATTGATGCAATCAAACTGAACTCTTGGTTTAAAATGCCAATGATGATAATGGCTTTCTATATGCGACTCTGTTTCACCTGGGACATGTCACATTTTACTCACATCTCATTATTTTTCTCTGACTTAGAAAAGTCGGCAGCTATAAGCACTCAATAAATATTTGCTGAATTGAATTGAACTCTGAAAACTGAGAGGTGAGGTGGCACTGACCATCAGTGACACATCTGGCATCAGCCTCTTGATTCTGTTCTGCCAGTTACTGCTCCCAGCTGAAACCAAAGGAAATAGTACATGAAGAAGTTTAAATCTAAGAAAATGTTCGCACAGCTACAAATGTTCATCTGAGTCATACAGCTACAAGAGCCTAGGAAGTTCTCTCTTGCCATGTATTTTCACTCTTAATACAATGACTGATTTTAGGGTTTTCCTTCTTCCTAACCTCTAGCTATATAGCTTTCTTACTAGGTCATTAATTTTTTTTTTTTCTGAGACATTTCCCTGAATAATTTCTCCTGTCTTTTTTTCCCCTTTCCTTTGAAACCAAAAACATATCTACAAGAGGGAGGTTTCTTAGGGCTTTAAAAACATCCATCAATTTCACAGCTGGGGATGGAAAGATCTAGATAAGAGAGAGCAATTCTTCCGTTAAACCTCTGTTTTTAAAATTTAGGCAAGAGTTTTGCATAAAATGAGCCCATGAGGCAGACAAAGAGTTAAATTAAAGACACAAAAGCAATATTCAGCTTCTGCTGCTTTCCCTCTTCCCTTTCCTGGAGTAGGGAGTATTTCTCCTGTAATGAGCTCAGAATCTTCTTTTTCTTGGTCAGAGATCAAGGGGTACACCAGGGTGAAAGCTTCTTATTGAACTTTCCTGTCAACTTTCTGAGTGTGTAGTTTGAAGCCGGAATTCTAATTTTTCCTTTTTTTCTGTTATACATGTATATGAGATCTTACTGAAATATGTTTGCTGTATTTTCAAATTAGGTAAGTTTCAGCAAATGTCATCTATCCAACTAAACTGACTATTTCTCAAAGACAAGTCATAGTTGCATTTATTTATAACCTCCATGGCTAGCACAGCTTGGAAAGTATTATTGAATAAAACAAACTATTTCTCTGTTGAACATCAGAACTTCAATCTAATTAATAAAATAATAAGGACACAAAATATTTAAAATCAGAGAAAAGTTGTGGTATGATATACCTTAAAAGAGTAGAAATACTTTAACTAGCATGGACACAGCTTTCCAAGACAGATTTGGATTATTTTTTCAGAGGAAAAAGAGATAAAATGATATATCCCTATAAGCTCCTATTCATATTTCAGTGCTGGTTCAAATGTCACCTGTTCTCTGCAGCTTTCTATGACTATTTGTAAAGTTTGAATTTATAGTTTTGTTACCCATTTTCCAATAGTATTTTGCTTGCACCAGTTCTGTGTCATATTTTATTTGTTTATTGTACTCTTTCATCCTCCCGACAAGCATGTAGTTTATTGAAGGTCTTGGCACAAAGGGAGTTCTCAATAAATTTTTGATAAATTCTGCTTGAGTAAAACTGAATTTAAATGTTTAAAAATTAAGAAAAAAATCTAACTGACTCCAGAGGAGAAAAAATTAGTCTGTGACAAAAACATGTCAATTACATACTTCACAGACTATGATAAACTACGTTCAAATGCATATTTCAATTATTTTTCTTCATAGCATTAAGGAAAGCATGTAGAATATAAAACAGGAGAGGCATTGGACTTAAGACACATGGTCCTTGTACTGACCATAAATTCCCTCATCTGTGCCACAAGAGTGATAATAATACCAAACGTCACAAAACCATGAAAGTTTAGGGAAATAAATATGAAAGTGCCTTGTGAATTCAAAGCTTTATACAACTCTTTCAATTATCCAAGAGAAAACTAAGGCTCAGAGCAATTAAATAACCGTCCCTAAAATTTAAAGCTAACATGTGGTGAAACTAGGATTCCTAAGCATCATCCTTCCATGATGCTATCTTAATCATCTGCCTCTTTCCAAATGCTAGAGAAGGAAATGGCAACACACTCCAGTATTCCCGCCTGGGAAATCCCATGGACAGAGGAGCCTGGCGGGCTGTAGTCCATGGGGCCACAAAAGAATCAGACACGACTACAGCAACTAATCAAGAACGAGAAATGCCTAGTGTCCATCTACTGTGTCCTGGTTCCTCAGTGACCCTCATCAAAACCCCTCATTCATTCATTTATTCATTCAACAACAAATGCTCTGGGGCTCGCTGCTTTAAAAATTCCTGTTCTCTTTCTAGCTTCCATTCTGCTACTAAGAGATAACCTGATTACGGGTTTTTTGAGGGGGGAGTGGGGGACGAGTTGGGGAGGGAGCCGGGCGGGCAGGCCACTTCTATTGGTCTTTCATTTCTCTATTTTCATCCGTCTTTGTTCTTTGGCCCGTGTGGGCCTCCCATCGCAGTGGCCTCTGTTGTCGCAGAGCACCGGCTCTGGGCGCATGCGCTCCAGAGCTCCGGCTCGGTACTTGGACACATCGGTCCAGCCGCTCCGCAGCACGTGGGATCTTCCCAGGCTAAGGATCGAGCCGGCGCCCCTTGCACTGCAAGGCGGTGTCCTTACCCACTGGACCACCAGGGGAAGCCCCAGATTAAGTTTTTATGGAAACTCTACAGCCCGGGAAAAAAATTAGTCTGTGACAAAAACATGTCAATTACATACTTCACAGACTATGATAAACTACGTTCAAATGCATATTTCAATTATTTTTCTTCATAGCATTAAGGAAAGCATGTAGAATATAAAACAGGAGAGGCATTGGACTTAAGACACATGGTCCTTGTACTGACCATAAATTCCCTCATCTGTGCCACAAGAGTGATAATAATACCAAACGTCACAAAACCATGAAAGTTTAGGGAAATAAATATGAAAGTGCCTTGTGAATTCAAAGCTTTATACAACTCTTTCAATTATCCAAGAGAAAACTAAGGCTCAGAGCAATTAAATAACCGTCCCTAAAATTTAAAGCTAACATGTGGTGAAACTAGATTCCTAAGCATCATCCTTCCATGATGCTATCTTAATCATCTGCCTCTTTCCAAATGCTAGAGAAGGAAATGGCAACACACTCCAGTTTTCCCCGCCTGGGAAATCCCATGGACAGAGGAGCCTGGCGGGCTGTAGTCCATGGGGCCACAAAAGAATCAGACACGACTACAGCAACTAATCAAGAACGAGAAATGCCTAGTGTCCATCTACTGTGTCCTGGTTCCTCAGTGACCCTCATCAAAACCCCTCATTCATTCATTTATTCATTCAACAACAAATGCTCTGGGGCTCGCTGCTTTAAAAATTCCTGTTCTCTTTCTAGCTTCCATTCTGCTACTAAGAGATAACCTGATTACGGGTTTTTTGAGGGGGGAGTGGGGGACGAGTTGGGGAGGGAGCCGGGCGGGCAGGCCACTTCTATTGGTCTTTCATTTCTCTATTTTCATCCGTCTTTGTTCTTTGGCTCCTGTGGGCCTCCCATCGCGGTGGCCTCTGTTGTCGCAGAGCACCAGCTCTGGGCGCATGCGCTCCAGAGCTCCGGCTCGGTAATTGGACACATCGGTCCAGCCACTCCGCGGCACGTGCGATCTTCCCAGGCTAAGGATCGAGCCGGCGCCCCTTGCAGTGCAAGGCGTTCTCTTTACCCACTGGACCACCAGGCAAGCCCCTGATTAAGTTTTTATGGACTCTATTACACTCCTTCCACAGCACAGGAATATGCTCTGGGGTGAATAGTACTTTATCTGGAGAAGTGACCCTGGTGTATTAAAAGTGTATCTTCAGGGTACATTTTGTGCTTTAGACCTCCTCTCATAGTTTAGTGATCCTGTAAACTCCTTTGCAGATGTTTTTAATTAAACGAAATGCATAGGGCTTAAGAGGGAAACCAATTATATTGAGAGACAAGTATCCAGATACTTACAAAGCTAATTTTAGGATGTAGTAATATCTGTGAACCTTTACTGACACATAACAAGATCCAGGCAACAGAGATAAAAATTACCCAAATTTTCAAAGTTTGAAAACTGTCCTCATCATATGATAAACTCCAATTATAATTATTTCAAGATATCTTGAATAACTGTGCAAATATCTGTTCTTTCTATTGATGACAAAGCAGAGGTATTGCTAAAGCTACTCAGATCTGTTGTCCATATTCATACATAAAATGTTATTTCATTCTAGGCATTACTAAATGCAAAGATCTAATATTTTTCTGTCTCAGTTTATGGATCTTCTGAGTTCTATCCAGAGAAAACCCTCATATTCCCACTCTCCCTACAATATTAACTCTGCTGTAGCAATACAAAGAGAGTTTGAACATTTGATTCTTCTCATTTTCTCTAACTGGACTGTGTGAGTAATAAGGAGAGGGCTCCTTTTGCCTTCCATTTTGGAAAACTTTCATTTTGACAATGCTGGGAATTGTTTGGAATTATCTTAAATCTGGAAAGTGTACGTCAAGGTAAATACATAAGAAAATACTACAAGTATACATTATGTAAAGATGCATAAAAACCTTCAGTAAGCAGTGTCTCTTTTCTGAAGGCATCCATTCTATAACATACTGTCATGATGAAATACTAGAAGCATTTATTTGAACTTGGAAAAGTGCATAGTAGTATACAACTCTAAGACTAAGAAGAAAAGAAAAAATAATGTCTTTTCTCTACTGTTTCATGCAATCAAATTGAAGAAATAGCTGGACCTTGCCTTGGGGTCTTGCTCACCATTTTTGCAACATATTTCCAAGATAAATAATGGGAGTATGTTTATTTAAAAAGTAGTTACTCAAATAAAAACAAAATCCCATTCTAGTATTTACTATATACTCTTAAAACTAATATCACATTTGTTTTTGAGGGTCTGTGCCATAAATGTTGATTCTTAATACTGTTAGGCCTTTAACTTCTGATTTGGCATCATTACTGCCTGGTTGTATAAAATACATGCAGTATATGCTAAGAACAAAAGTACAATTTAATATATAACATTTTATTCAACAGACTCCCTCCCAAAAAGTCATGCTTTCTTCAGTGCAGAATATGAATAGCCATAAGAAATGTCTGTTGGAATTTTAGATGCTTAATTTTCTTAAAGAAGAAATAGTTTAAAGTTACCAATTATTGCTAGTGGTAAAGAATACTCGACTGCCAACAGAGCAGACAAGGACGCAGGTTCGACCCCTGGGTCAGGAAGATCCCTTGGAGGATATTGAACAACCCGCTCCAGTTTTTTTTTTTTTTTTTTTTTTTTGCCACTTCTATAGGTCTTTCATCATCCATCTTTGTTCTTTTGGCTTGTGTGGGCCTCCCAT
This sequence comes from Tragulus kanchil, assembly GCA_022376925.1. Taxonomy (NCBI): domain Eukaryota; kingdom Metazoa; phylum Chordata; class Mammalia; order Artiodactyla; family Tragulidae; genus Tragulus; species Tragulus kanchil. The sequence continues at coordinate 232,804,078 of JAIOJX010000004.1, read as the reverse complement.
TGCAGTGGCCTCTTTCGCTGCAGAGCACCAGCTCTGGGAGCATGTTCTCTAGAGCACTGGCTTGGTAATTATGGATCTTCTGAGTTCTATCCAGAGAAAACCCTCATATTCCCACTCTCCCTACAATATTAACTCTGCTGTAGCAATACAAAGAGAGTTTGAACATTTGATTCTTCTCATTTTCTCTAACTGGACTGTGTGAGTAATAAGGAGAGGGCTCCTTTTGCCTTCCATTTTGGAAAACTTTCATTTTGACAATGCTGGGAATTGTTTGGAATTATCTTAAATCTGGAAAGTGTACGTCAAGGTAAATACATAAGAAAATACTACAAGTATACATTATGTAAAGATGCATAAAAACCTTCAGTAAGCAGTGTCTCTTTTCTGAAGGCATCCATTCTATAACATACTGTCATGATGAAATACTAGAAGCATTTATTTGAACTTGGAAAAGTGCATAGTAGTATACAACTCTAAGACTAAGAAGAAAAGAAAAAATAATGTCTTTTCTCTACTGTTTCATGCAATCAAATTGAAGAAATAGCTGGACCTTGCCTTGGGGTCTTGCTCACCATTTTTGCAACATATTTCCAAGATAAATAATGGGAGTATGTTTATTTAAAAAGTAGTTACTCAAATAAAAACAAAATCCCATTCTAGTATTTACTATATACTCTTAAAACTAATATCACATTTGTTTTTGAGGGTCTGTGCCATAAATGTTGATTCTTAATACTGTTAGGCCTTTAACTTCTGATTTGGCATCATTACTGCCTGGTTGTATAAAATACATGCAGTATATGCTAAGAACAAAAGTACAATTTAATATATAACATTTTATTCAACAGACTCCCTCCCAAAAAGTCATGCTTTCTTCAGTGCAGAATATGAATAGCCATAAGAAATGTCTGTTGGAATTTTAGATGCTTAATTTTCTTAAAGAAGAAATAGTTTAAAGTTACCAATTATTGCTAGTGGTAAAGAATACTCGACTGCCAACAGAGCAGACAAGGACGCAGGTTCGACCCCTGGGTCAGGAAGATCCCTTGGAGGATATTGAACAACCCGCTCCAGTTTTTTTTTTTTTTTTTTTTTTTTTTGCCACTTCTATAGGTCTTTCATCATCCATCTTTGTTCTTTTGGCTTGTGTGGGCCTCCCATTGCAGTGGCCTCTTTCGCTGCAGAGCACCAGCTCTGGGAGCATGTTCTCTAGAGCACTGGCTTGGTAATTGGACACATCGGTCCAGCCACTCCATGGCATGTGGGATCTTCCCAGGCCAGGGATTGAACCGGCGCCCCTTGCACTGCAAGGCTGTGTCTTCACCCACTGGACCACCAGGGAAGCCCACTCCAGTATTCTTGCCTGCAGAATTCCACAGAAAAAGAAGCCTGGTGGGCTACAGTTCATAGGGTTGCATGGAGTCAGACATACCTGAAAAGGCTTAAAATGCACCCACGCATACATCTTTATAGTCTAAGCAGAGAAAAGATAAGTCAGATCTTAATAAGAATATGGTTTCTATATATCTCCTAAAATGTTCAGTGATTGCGGTAATTATATTTAATAAAAATAACATAATCACTCATTATTTACAATACTATTTGATTTAAATGTTGAAAGACAAAAGTCAGGGTCATTGGTAAGTTCGGAAAATTACTTGAAAATTTCAAACAACGTATGTAGAACCATAGTTCATCTTTTCACTTCTTATTTTTTAGCCAAGGCATTATTTAGTTACTGATAAACTAAAACTACAGCATTACATAAAAAACAGGGAGGTGATGTACAAATTGTACTATGGAAATCAAATGAGCACCCAGTATTTGAGCCAAAAAAGTAAAGACACTAAAAGGAAATAACAACATGCCATCTTTGTAAAAACTATTAAGTGCATTGGTCTGCCCCTTACACCATTCTTGGAGTTAAAAATTTCAACAGCCAATTGAATGGATGAAACTAATATACTCCAGTAAATTATACACACAATTTCACGAGTTTCCTCAAGGTTATACAGGTTAAGTAACTCTGTTATTCTTTTCAGATATGTTGTCAGGATCGAAGGCAAGGATTAAATGGCTTCCTTTCTCTTCTTTCAAAAAAAAGTTACACAAAAAGAAAATAATCAGTATTTAATATCTATAAGAAATAAATGATGTATTTTAAAAATTCCACAACCATTTTCTGAAATTTAATGTTTTTAAAAGAAATGGCAAATTTTAGCTAATAAAATGAAATTTCCATGAAATTTCCTTCTTATTGCAAGTTCAAGAGAAAATTCAGGAAATGTTGTCTATGCAGTGTTTGTTTCAGTTTTGTCTTACCTATTATATCAGAATTAATTATATTTCTTATTAACTTTTAAATAATATTTTAGCAGCTTAAGTACATAATAAAATTTTCAGCCAATAAAAGCAAAGGTTTGGGGCTTCCCTGGTGGTCCAGTGGGTAAAGAGTCCGCCTTGCAGTGCAAGGGGCGCCAGTTCAATCCCTGGCCTGGAAAGATCCCACATGCCATGGAGCGGCTGAACCGATGTGTCCAATTACCAAGCCAGAGCTCTGGAGTGCATGTGCCTAGAGCTGATGTTCTGCAACGAGAGGCCACTGCAATGGGAGGTCTAAGCAGAGAAAGATAGTCTCTAATAAGAATATGGTTTCTATATATCTCCTAAAATGTTCAGTGATTGCGGTAATTATATTTAATAAAAATAACATAATCACTCATTATTTACAATACTATTTGATTTAAATGTTGAAAGACAAAAGTCAGGGTCATTGGTAAGTTCGGAAAATTACTTGAAAATTTCAAACAACGTATGTAGAACCATAGTTCATCTTTTCACTTCTTATTTTTTAGCCAAGGCATTATTTAGTTACTGATAAACTAAAACTACAGCATTACATAAAAAACAGGGAGGTGATGTACAAATTGTACTATGGAAATCAAATGAGCACCCAGTATTTGAGCCAAAAAAGTAAAGACACTAAAAGGAAATAACAACATGCCATCTTTGTAAAAACTATTAAGTGCATTGGTCTGCCCCTTACACCATTCTTGGAGTTAAAAATTTCAACAGCCAATTGAATGGATGAAACTAATATACTCCAGTAAATTATACACACAATTTCACGAGTTTCCTCAAGGTTATACAGGTTAAGTAACTCTGTTATTCTTTTCAGATATGTTGTCAGGATCGAAGGCAAGGATTAAATGGCTTCCTTTCTCTTCTTTCAAAAAAGTTACACAAAAAGAAAATAATCAGTATTTAATATCTATAAGAAATAAATGATGTATTTTAAAAATTCCACAACCATTTTCTGAAATTTAATGTTTTTAAAAGAAATGGCAAATTTTAGCTAATAAAATGAAATTTCCATGAAATTTCCTTCTTATTGCAAGTTCAAGAGAAAATTCAGGAAATGTTGTCTATGCAGTGTTTGTTTCAGTTTTGTCTTACCTATTATATCAGAATTAATTATATTTCTTATTAACTTTTAAATAATATTTTAGCAGCTTAAGTACATAATAAAATTTTCAGCCAATAAAAGCAAAGGTTTGGGGCTTCCCTGGTGGTCCAGTGGGTAAAGAGTCCGCCTTGCAGTGCAAGGGGCGCCAGTTCAATCCCTGGCCTGGAAAGATCCCACATGCCATGGAGCGGCTGAACCGATGTGTCCAATTACCAAGCCAGAGCTCTGGAGTGCATGTGCCTAGAGCTGATGTTCTGCAACGAGAGAGGCCACTGCAATGGGAGGCCCACACAGGCCAAAGAACAAAGATGGATGAAAATAAATAAATAAAAGACCAATAAAAGTGACTAAAAATTTTTTTTAAAAAAAGGTTGGAAAGTTAACACAAAAAACTCATGCAATTCTTACTGCCTTCATAAAGTGAAGCATGGTTTAGGGTACTAACTTCAGGCATTAGTCAGGAAGACTCTGAACTCAAGAACAAAAACCATGGTTCTATTACTATTTTATTATCCCAAATAGTAATTCACACACTGTAGATGTCAAAAAAAAAAAAAAAAAAAGTGTTGACTGAATTAAATTTATACAAGCATTGAAGATATAAACTTCAACTAAAAAAGATGTTATTTAAATTGAAATGAATTGTGTTACAGAAGCTCCAGCTATTAGATTATAATGAGCATAAAAACTCAGAGAAGGAAAAAATAAAGAATGAAGTGAAATTGATCCAAAAAGAGTTTTTTCTCTCACTTTAAAAATGTAAGCTATTAGGCATGAGACACTGAATTTCAATTATGAAAGCCAAAAAAAAGGAAAATGGACACTCCTGAGTGGGGAAATTTCTAAAATGAAAATCTTACATTTTAGGTCAATGTTTTAGTTCACAAATTTCTACTGACCACATACATGCACATATTAGAAGTCATTCTCTTCTAAAACATGAAGGATATTTGATAGCTGCCTAAACAAGCCTTTAACAAAATCTCCTGCATGTAAGCATAATTCTCAGGGCCAAAGTTGAGCAAGTTTGTTTTGGGAACAAAACTAAAAAGAGAGAACACAAAAGTCATAAAGAACAAAGTTATTATGAAGTCAAAGAATGTTTGTTTAGGGCATCACTCATCCCTATCATCTGCTTGATTTAAAATTTTATTACAGAAGATGTCTAAGCAGCTGTAAATACTTTCTCACTAGAGACACTACTGGATTTAAGTACTGTTTCTGAAATTTAATTTTATAAAATTCAGTTATTCTTGTCCGTTAGCCTTTAAGGCTTCTATAAGCATATCCCTGAAGACTATAGGAACCACCAGGAGGATTCTGAGTACAAAGAGTAGATCGTGCTCTGATCCAAGCCATAGAAGTCATCTTCGTTTCAATTAATTGACTTTGCCTTTATGAACTTAAGAGTCTTTCAAGGAGGTTGACATTTCACTCATCTGAAAAAGCCTGGAATGTGACAGGGGAAAGGGAAGAGAAGTAAATCAAAGGGGTGAGCAGTTTTCCAGATGCAATGTAGTTTTTCTCTTCTTTTCCACCAGAGATTTTAGAGAGCCTTCTGACATTTTAATTCCCTGTGCAAACCACAGTAGTAAAAAATGTGTACAGCTTCTATGTCAAAAAACAAACACACCCATGTGCACTTGAACATACTCATGAAATAAATATACATTCCAATTGGCTGTTCCTTTATCTTGATATATTTCTTTGAATATATTTAATAGACATCTGTGTGTACAGTTTAATAGAATTTTAGTTTAGAAGCAACAGCCCATTTTGCAACTTTTTTTTTCCTCTTGTGGGTGATAACTAATCACGGAGGCTGAGCTGGCATGTTCATTAAAAAAGATGCCATATATAGAAGCAGTTCTCATGACTACAGTTCTAATCACATCAGGATATTTCAGTTACCACCTTTAGCCACATGGTTTCAGGAATTAGTGCCCAAATATTTCATGCAAATGCTGGTCATTTCTGAAGAGTTCTTTTTTAATGGAGTGGAAATTCACTGAAACATCTAGAGGTAAAAAATCTTCGAGGCCTGTAGATAAATTCTCAGCAACAGAGGATATGCCCACTGTGTCTTGGAGCTAGAGAGGGAAAAATGGCAGTTAATTCCCCAAAACACCCTGCTTCAATATTTACCTGACAGCTTCAGTATCTTGACATTTTCCCCAGTGCATTTCTTCCTTTTTCAGATATTATTTTACAAGGATTTTTCTTGTTATTTTTTTTCAGAAGATGTCTAAGCAGCTGTAAATACTTTCTCACTAGAGACACTACTGGATTTAAGTACTGTTTCTGAAATTTAATTTTATAAAATTCAGTTATTCTTGTCCGTTAGCCTTTAAGGCTTCTATAAGCATATCCCTGAAGACTATAGGAACCACCAGGAGGATTCTGAGTACAAAGAGTAGATCGTGCTCTGATCCAAGCCATAGAAGTCATCTTCGTTTCAATTAATTGACTTTGCCTTTATGAACTTAAGAGTCTTTCAAGGAGGTTGACATTTCACTCATCTGAAAAAGCCTGGAATGTGACAGGGGAAAGGGAAGAGAAGTAAATCAAAGGGGTGAGCAGTTTTCCAGATGCAATGTAGTTTTTCTTCTTTTCCACCAGAGATTTTAGAGAGCCTTCTGACATTTTAATTCCCTGTGCAAACCACAGTAGTAAAAAATGTGTACAGCTTCTATGTCAAAAAACAAACACACCCATGTGCACTTGAACATACTCATGAAATAAATATACATTCCAATTGGCTGTTCCTTTATCTTGATATATTTCTTTGAATATATTTAATAGACATCTGTGTGTACAGTTTAATAGAATTTTAGTTTAGAAGCAACAGCCCATTTTGCAACTTTTTTTTTCCTCTTGTGGGTGATAACTAATCACGGAGGCTGAGCTGGCATGTTCATTAAAAAAGATGCCATATATAGAAGCAGTTCTCATGACTACAGTTCTAATCACATCAGGATATTTCAGTTACCACCTTTAGCCACATGGTTTCAGGAATTAGTGCCCAAATATTTCATGCAAATGCTGGTCATTTCTGAAGAGTTCTTTTTTAATGGAGTGGAAATTCACTGAAACATCTAGAGGTAAAAAATCTTCGAGGCCTGTAGATAAATTCTCAGCAACAGAGGATATGCCCACTGTGTCTTGGAGCTAGAGAGGGAAAAATGGCAGTTAATTCCCCAAAACACCCTGCTTCAATATTTACCTGACAGCTTCAGTATCTTGACATTTTCCCCAGTGCATTTCTTCCTTTTTCAGATATTATTTTACAAGGGATTTCTTGTTATACGGAACTAACATAAATCAGTCTATAACAGAGGAATTTGTTTAATACATTTATTCTTTTAAGAAGTTGCATGATCATATTTCATCGAATCGTACAATAGAAAAAAAATCTTACTACTAAAACAGAGTTTGTGGAGACGGGTGCATGGTAAACCTATTTAGTCTTTTCAGAGGTTCATTCTTAGATTTTAATGTTAAATAATAACAACTATTCATTTAAGCTGGTCTCACGGTATATCTTGACCTTTAGCAATTCCACACACAGCAGCTTATTGTGGTATCCCTTAAATATGAGAAATAAGACTGTTTTACTTTGCCATTAAGAGAAAAAGAAAAGAGTACTGTATGTTACATGGCCCATGAAATATTGGCAGTGTGCTCCTTTGCTTTCATTCGAAGAACTGCGATACTGGAAGACCTCCTTTCAAATTCTGGCTTTGTTTCAAATGCATGTCCATTGGTAGCCCCGGTAAGAAGAGAGTCAGTGAAAAAATTGTTGAGGGGTACGTGGCTGAACTGGTTCTGGTGGTTTGAAAACCCTGTGTAACTGGAATCTGTCCGCGGCGAGTGAGAGTAAGGTGTCATACACGAGGCCGTGTCACGTGGCAACATGCATGAAGTAACCACAGAACCACCACTCGCATTTCCTGCCCACAAATTGTTCTGAATCTGGAACATATAAAACAACAAATATTACATTTACACGTTCTCACTTCTGGTCCCTTACTTCTGTGAAACTGTGTTTATGAAGTTTTTGTTAGTTGTGCTTGGTCTGCTCCTATTGGGTGGTCTGTAATTTCATTCCAAGGACATCAAGCAATTACTGAAAAATAATTATTTGAAAGATTCTTCTGGTTTGTTATACTGGAATGGATCACCAAAACCCACATACTTGACTAGAGAAAAGGCTCTCAACGTAGATCAATCTCTTGAGGATGCCTTTTATAAGAAGGCAAGATTTTTAAAATGAATTTGCGAAGAGTCAGTCATGATTCCTGACCAATTCTTGTGCTTAGAAAAGTGATTAAAATATGGTTAGGTTTAAAAATAGGTTTCATCTTTCTAAACAAAGTTAGACAGTTGCACTTATAAGTTCCATAGATCGACTCAGCGTTGTAGTTTTTGCTCTTTGTTCGTGGGAGATACTTTTGATCAAAATTCATTTTGGAAAATGTTTATTACTTCATTGTTTTCTCATATATAGCTCTGTGAACAGGACAATCATATATATATATTATAGATTTATTCTATGATTTATATATGATATAGTGAGGTTTCAGCAGAATTGTAACATGTAAAACAGATTTAGAATTCTAAAATTTAACCAATACCCCATAATGGAAGCACAATTGAGAAAAACATTCAAGTATTAGCAAAAATATTATATGAATATAAATAAAGTACAAGGTAATATCTCATATAAGATGGAAAACTGAATTATCACTTGTGCCCAAGAAATTCACAATCATCATATTAAACTCCTACAGGAAACATTTCAGTGCAGTGTTATCAGCAAACACAAATTTTCCCTAAAGTTAGTAGCATACAAAAGAAACACTAAGTTGAGTTTGTATACTATGAATTTTAAACAGGAGACATCTTTAATCAGCTATTTAAAAAAAGACAAAGATAAGGTGACCACAGGCATTACTGAAAAGCACAGAGAAAACCATGACAAATGGCAGGAGCTGGGAAGAAAGAAGGAAAATGCTGTCTGGGATAGCACAGCAGAGAGATGCAGCCTTAGAATATGAAGTTTAAACATTATATGGCTTTTACAGTATTATCACAACAGATTCAGATTTATACTAGAATATAATAGCAGTATACATGTTTATCCCATCTGGCTTTATTTTCTTTCTTAAAATCATAATTAGAATGGAACAATCAACAATTTAACATGTATACAAGAATTGTTTTCTTATATTTATTTTTACATAGAAATTTCAGTCTACTACTATAGCCTCTGGTATAGTCTTACAACACCCAAGCTTTTACTTCCAATTAATAGCCAAAAATATGTTAATGAACCTTCTAGATTACACTATAGAGGCATTACTCTGAGTCAGAAAGGGCCACTTCACCAGTTTCAGAAGTGAACAAATAGCATCCTTTAGGTGGGGCTTTAATGAATAGTTAAGATGCTCATTTTAGTATTGTTTTTAAAATATTTATACAAGTATCTCCTAAGCTGCTTTAAATACGCCAAATCTGTGAGAAATGTCTATAGACCTCCATCTAGCTATTGAGCTAGCTGTTCATCCTGATTTGAATACTTTATTAATACTTCAGTCATCATGAGTTCTGCTGTTTAAATGCTGGCTCATCCTGCTGTATGCATCCCACTTCAGCCAAAATAAGATGGTTAGTGTCAGTGATTGTTGAGGTATGTATCTCAAACCAACAAGAGGGGCTGCTAATGTCATTACTCTGTCAAACCAGTTCTTCTAACTTGATCTGGGTGATTTTCCTCGACATTCACTCAAACATTGTGCTACACTGCAAAAACCACAGTCACATGTCTGACAAAAGGGCTTTCAGGAAATGAAAGTGAACTTGCTTGCTTATTTTTGAAAAAGCAAATGCAAGGCAAGATAGTGGTAGGGAAATATTATTTACATTTTATGTTTGTTAAAGGATTCCTCGATTTACATAGAGAGTTGCTAGAATTTGTTATTAAACTCATCTACTTGTATTCCAAAAGCACAGAAATATATTCAATATCTAGGTAAAAAAAAAATAAGGAAAGTAAAAGCAAGGAAAGTGATCTAGGAATTTAAATTTAAAACATATTCTCCCTAAAAGAAGTTAGGAGAATCTCTCCATTTGCTATGACACCAGCAAATATTGTTATTTTGATCAAAACTTCTTACCAGAACATGATCAAGCAGATTAAATGCATTATTTTTCATGAAACAGAGCATATAGAAATGTCTCCGAACAGAATAGATAAATAAAGTAAGTTACTAACAGCAATACTTTATTTGGACTTGAAGGGATCCCCAAATATTCTGATGGTTAGTAAAGCTGTCACACTCTTACTGATACGCCCTGTTTCCATGATCTTTATCTCCCACCTCTTCACTGTCTTTGATTTTCAAATTTCTGACATGTTTTCATTTGACACTGGGATCTAGCTGGTTTCTACGTAAAAGTTAGATGCAAATCATAAAAAATAATGTCCCCAGTACACAGAGGTTTTGCCTCCTCTGAAGCGTTTCCTCTGGGGATGTAAAATGTCTGATGAGGACAATCAAGATCATGCTCATGATAGCTAACCATTATCAATTAATTACCACATGTCAAACATTATGTCAAAAGCATGGTGAAGACTTCTGAATCATTTCAATACACAAAAAAGATATGTGTTTTTACTGTCTTCATTTCATAAAAGGTAAAATTATAAAACAGAGTTGAAGAATTTCACCCAAAATTGCATAACTCCATCCTGATTTGTTTCAAAATGAGCTGGCTCATCCTGCTGTATGCATCCCACTTCAGCCAAAATAAGATGGTTAGTGTCAGTGATTGTTGAGGTATGTATCTCAAACCAACAAGAGGGGCTGCTAATGTCATTACTCTGTCAAACCAGTTCTTCTAACTTGATCTGGGTGATTTTCCTCGACATTCACTCAAACATTGTGCTACACTGCAAAAACCACAGTCACATGTCTGACAAAAGGGCTTTCAGGAAATGAAAGTGAACTTGCTTGCTTATTTTTGAAAAAGCAAATGCAAGGCAAGATAGTGGTAGGGAAATATTATTTACATTTTATGTTTGTTAAAGGATTCCTCGATTTACATAGAGAGTTGCTAGAATTTGTTATTAAACTCATCTACTTGTATTCCAAAAGCACAGAAATATATTCAATATCTAGGTAAAAAAAAAATAAGGAAAGTAAAAGCAAGGAAAGTGATCTAGGAATTTAAATTTAAAACATATTCTCCCTAAAAGAAGTTAGGAGAATCTCTCCATTTGCTATGACACCAGCAAATATTGTTATTTTGATCAAAACTTCTTACCAGAACATGATCAAGCAGATTAAATGCATTATTTTTCATGAAACAGAGCATATAGAAATGTCTCCGAACAGAATAGATAAATAAAGTAAGTTACTAACAGCAATACTTTATTTGGACTTGAAGGGATCCCCAAATATTCTGATGGTTAGTAAAGCTGTCACACTCTTACTGATACGCCCTGTTTCCATGATCTTTATCTCCCACCTCTTCACTGTCTTTGATTTTCAAATTTCTGACATGTTTTCATTTGACACTGGGATCTAGCTGGTTTCTACGTAAAAGTTAGATGCAAATCATAAAAAATAATGTCCCCAGTACACAGAGGTTTTGCCTCCTCTGAAGCGTTTCCTCTGGGGATGTAAAATGTCTGATGAGGACAATCAAGATCATGCTCATGATAGCTAACCATTATCAATTAATTACCACATGTCAAACATTATGTCAAAAGCATGGTGAAGACTTCTGAATCATTTCAATACACAAAAAAGATATGTGTTTTTACTGTCTTCATTTCATAAAAGGTAAAATTATAAAACAGAGTTGAAGAATTTCACCCAAAATTGCATAACTCCCATGGATGAGGTCAAATCTGAATCCAGGAAATCTTACAAAATGCTGCAATGACAATAAAAACTAGTCTTATGAGTTAAGGTTATTTACTTATTCACAATTCTAAGTCTGTGGGTATTTATAAACTCCATTTTCTGAAAGCAAAATTCTCAGTGATCACTCAACAGTTTCTCATCCCCAGGCTTGACACAGTACATAATAAACCCTTAATACACATTTATTAAATACTGAAAAAATCTCTAAGTATATGAAATTTGGACTGACTCATGTTGCAGATGCAATCAAAATTTTATGGACAATTTATGCTAATGCATCTAAAAATCTTTCTTCATGATTTGAATGTCAGAATCATCATACTATACAATCAACAGAAATTATGAGAATTGCACAGCTAGTTCCTATTGATTGTATTTCTTTAGACAGGTATTTTTCTTTCTTTTCTATTAAACACGTATTATCTTATTTTCCTGGAGATTCTTATTCATTAAGCAGGGAGTGTGGCTGAAGGGACCTGTACTAAAATAACGGCAAAGATGATAATGGGGCTTCCCAAGTGGCACTAGTGGTAAGGAACCGCCTGCCCATAGAGAAGACATAAGAAATGTGGGTTGATCCCTAAAGATGACAATGCACAAAAGCATTTCTGAAAATCACTTAGGATAAGGAAACACTATTGAAGTCCAACTTCCTTCCAAATACAAAAAGTGCTCATATATTTTCAATTATGTTTAATTTCTGTAATAAGAAGCTCAGCATATTTTAAAAAGTATTCCATCCCCCAGTAAAAAGCTCTGTAAAAAAAAATATAGTCTTCTTCTATCTATCTCTTCTATTTCTGTCCCTTATACAGAATAAGCAGCATCCTTCTTACATGACAAAATCTTCAAATATCATCAGCCAATTATTACATAATCACTAAGCCTCGTTCCTCTAGGAATTCCTCATATATTGATTTCCAGACTAACATTTTAGTCACATTCCTGTGTATATGTTGGAGGTTGTCAACACCCTTCACTCTTGTTAACACGCAGCATTGATTACAGAATATAACATTCTAGATGTTGTCTGATCACTGTTGGGGATAGCCCAGCAGGTATCAACATTTTTCTAGATCATCTACTTTTACTAATGTTTGAAGGCGATATCTGATTAAACAACAAAGTGACTTGCTTAATAAACTAGCTTAATAAAGCTACTGCTGTTCAGGTGGGCTTCTTCTAGGTCTCCTTCATCCCATTCTTATAAGTGGTCATTTTAAAAGGACGTGCTAGAATCTATAAGTCATATTGTCTAAAACTACGTATATGTTTGTCAACAGAGAAGTCATACAAAAATGTTGCTCTCTGAGGTATTAAAAGAAATACTACACTTGCCGTTAAATTTTGAAATGAAAGATTGTATTTTTTCTAAGAAAGATCACTACTTTTTTTTAAAACTAGTTCACAGACACCAGTACCAACTAATTTTTGGTAGAGTTCTGACTGTATAACATTCAAGGGATTTACAACCAGAAACAACATTATTGAATGCCCACATCCTTTTTAAACATGTGCTCTAAAAAAGAAAGCAAACAAAGATGGAAAAAGAAAGTCTGCCGGTCTTTACATTTTTTTTCTCCTTTGTTGTGTTTTAAAGGAGTGGATAATCTGAAAATATTCCACATTTCAATGTGGCTCACAGCATTTTTTAGAGTTCTAGTGGTATGTTTAAAGCATTGTCCAGGGAATTTAGCCAACTGCCTTCCATTAGCATGAATGGTAGTTCAGCTGACTTACTACTCTCCACTTTGAATGCTTACCCCTTAATATTTTTCTAATCAAATGAAAACTTGAAATACTCCACAGCTTTGAATTTTGGAGGAAAGTTGTTCTTTTTGTCTGATTCTTTCCAAGCTAAAATTACGTAATGTTCACCTTCCTTCCAAGGAATTAAAAGCAACAGCTAGGAAGGAGAGGGTTACTATATAAGTATGCACACATATACTTCACTGTGGATCTATATGTCATGAATTGAAGGAACAGAGTAAATCATGGATAGAAAATTACAAATCTCATTTACCTTCACCTTAGAAACTTGATACCAATATATTCTTTACATAACCAAAACTATAAAGAAACTTTTAGAATGCTAAATCTAGTGTATAGTCTTAATATATTTGCTGATCTTATCATTATAGGGAATTTTTCATACTTTTAAAAAACCTCTTAATATAGGTTTATTAGAATTTCCCTTAGTTGTAAAGTAGCATGATGTGTAAAAAATAAATCAAATAGTTTCTTGATTTATATACTCTATATTTCAAACTTAATGATATATATGGATATATTAGCCTATGGAATTTAACCAATTTAATCTGGATTTAACCAAAACACTGAAAACTGTGAAAATATAGGAGTAAGTTTAGAGCAACCTTCCTTAATTTTGGAGCATCTCTAGAGCCAACTGAATAATTTTTTCTGCTAAAATAAATTTAATCTTACTCCTCTTGTACATATAGACTGCTTCTCCCTGCCACCAACATTTATATGTACACACAGACACACACACCAGGAAGCACACATGACCCTGTACTCACAGTTACCTTCACACCACAGCCTCAACTCTTCCCTGCGGAGTAATAAGGTTGCTTTCACAAGACAGAGATCAGGGATTCACAAAGAGGAATAACATCATCTGTGATGATGTTACAGCAGTAATTTCTTTGCATTGAAATCAAAAAGCTGATTTTAGCTTTTCCTCTTTGACGAACTATTTACATTTACTGACTGCTCTGAATATTGTTTAGTATAGAGATTTATTACCACATTTCAATGTGGCTGATTTTTAGAGTTCTAGTGGTATGTTTAAAGCATTGTCCAGGGAATTTAGCCAACTGCCTTCCATTAGCATGAATGGTAGTTCAGCTGACTTACTACTCTCCACTTTGAATGCTTACCCCTTAATATTTTTCTAATCAAATGAAAACTTGAAATACTCCACAGCTTTGAATTTTGGAGGAAAGTTGTTCTTTTTGTCTGATTCTTTCCAAGCTAAAATTACGTAATGTTCACCTTCCTTCCAAGGAATTAAAAGCAACAGCTAGGAAGGAGAGGGTTACTATATAAGTATGCACACATATACTTCACTGTGGATCTATATGTCATGAATTGAAGGAACAGAGTAAATCATGGATAGAAAATTACAAATCTCATTTACCTTCACCTTAGAAACTTGATACCAATATATTCTTTACATAACCAAAACTATAAAGAAACTTTTAGAATGCTAAATCTAGTGTATAGTCTTAATATATTTGCTGATCTTATCATTATAGGGAATTTTTCATACTTTTAAAAAACCTCTTAATATAGGTTTATTAGAATTTCCCTTAGTTGTAAAGTAGCATGATGTGTAAAAAATAAATCAAATAGTTTCTTGATTTATATACTCTATATTTCAAACTTAATGATATATATGGATATATTAGCCTATGGAATTTAACCAATTTAATCTGGATTTAACCAAAACACTGAAAACTGTGAAAATATAGGAGTAAGTTTAGAGCAACCTTCCTTAATTTTGGAGCATCTCTAGAGCCAACTGAATAATTTTTTCTGCTAAAATAAATTTAATCTTACTCCTCTTGTACATATAGACTGCTTCTCCCTGCCACCAACATTTATATGTACACACAGACACACACACCAGGAAGCACACATGACCCTGTACTCACAGTTACCTTCACACCACAGCCTCAACTCTTCCCTGCGGAGTAATAAGGTTGCTTTCACAAGACAGAGATCAGGGATTCACAAAGAGGAATAACATCATCTGTGATGATGTTACAGCAGTAATTTCTTTGCATTGAAATCAAAAAGCTGATTTTAGCTTTTCCTCTTTGACGAACTATTTACATTTACTGACTGCTCTGAATATTGTTTAGTATGTCCTATAGAGATTTATTACCACATTATCACTATAGAATTTAATTTACCTGATTTTTATATGGTTTTAAAAAAGGAAACATCACCTTTTACAAAAGGAGTTTGACTCTTTTGGAGACCATTATATTCTTTATTAGCATATCCCCGTCTTTAAAATTCAGAAGGACAAAACATTTATAAGAATCATATGCTTAGTAACTTGCAGATATTTTTAGCTGTTGACTAACCGTAGGGTCCCATTAACTTTCCTAGTAACTACATCAGTAGACTGCTGGCAGCGAGAAAGGGTATAAGTGTTTAACAGTGAATTTGCCACCAGTGAATAAATAACATACACTGAGACTTTGTGTACCTTGGGGGGAAAAAAATCCCAACTTGAATTAATCACACAGTGAAAAGATCAGTCTGAGCACATTTGCATACTACTTGAGATAGAAATGAGAGTACATTTTCATCATTGCCCTCTTATTAGGCATGATTTTAACTAAAAAAATAATATATAAGTACTAAGACTTGGGGGAATCAATTTACATTTCAACAGTTTTAAAAAATCGTTTTCAAGATACAGTATTACTAAGCTGAAATGATCAGAAATTATTTACTCATCAGAAAAGGCTCACGTGGTAAGCATTCATTGCTACTTTGAGTTCTTAAATGAAGTTTCTTCTTAGAAATGTATATATGGATTTGAAACAGGAAGAGTGCCTTTTCTGTTTTGAAAAAAATCACTTTAAGAACATTTTTATTTTTCTTTACTGTTGAATGTGTTCTTAAATTTTAAACTAATTGTGATAATTTAAAAAAAAATCTTATAGAAAATCTCCCTACATACCTTAAACCTTTCAAATCAACTCACTTAAGGAGAGAATGACATCACAGCACTTAGTATTAACAATTTTTTCATATTTATCCAGCAACAATTATCATTTTAAGTATTTTCCAATTTTTGTCACCTTACTTTTCATGTATTTTGCTAACTACTGTTGATTCAATAGTGATTAATTCATTTTTAATGAGAATTCAACTATTTAAAAAATTCAGAATTATAAGACACAAAAATTATAAATTGTCTTTGTAAATTATTAACTGAAAATATAAATCAAATATGTAAGCCAAAGTACTTATATAGTATATTTTTAATCTTGAGAGTTTCACAATGTGTCATATATGAGCTTAGAATTTACTCTTAAAATCCTGAGTAAAGTTATCAATTATATTCATCTTGTATTTGAGTTAACTCTTGTAATTTTATTTTTGTTTATTTTAAAACCAACTGTGCATTTGCGCAAAAGTTTTTCTATTTAATGTTCCATAATTTAGAATAAAAAAGAAAACTCACAGACGCAGATGCTTGTGGTTTAATAAATATGGTGCACATACAATTCTGGATTAAAGCATATCCTGAGGTTGACACGAATAGTAATGGTTTGAACTGTAGGCAGAAGTTCTTATAGACTTCTCAGACTCTCATGCTTAATTCTCCCCCTTCCTTCTCTCATGAGGAGTTTTTATGTGTATGACCAATTCATTTTTATATTTTTAATTTTGACTTTTTATTACTTATTTTGCTAACTGACTCAATTTACTGATTTACTCTTTCCTCTTAAAATATAAAATATGTACAACCAAATCAGTGAAACACAAAGCCTTAACAATGGTCACTTATTACGAACAAAACAAACAAAAAAACCCCAGCTAAGTAATTACTACTATGCAAAGTCTTTAAATCACATTGAATCTGAGTATTACATTTAAAAAATAAATCTGTTTCCATAATCAACAATGTGGAAGCACTTTACTTCTTCTGGAGGATATGCTCTACCTCTTTATTTATTTTTTAAAAAAACATTTATTTTATTTATTTATCTTTTGGGGGGTGAGGTGGGGAGGGAGGGGGACGGGCGGGCTACTTCTATTGGTCTTTCATTTCTCTATTTTCATCCGTCGCTCTACCTCTTTAAAGTATCTGTGTATACTTTCACCAAATAGAAGAATTAGCTACTGTCTGTATCCAGCTGTACCTTTCTTTACTTGTTTTCCTCCTGCTACCATAGCTTAGTTTTGCTAACTACTGTTGATTCAATAGTGATTAATTCATTTTTAATGAGAATTCAACTATTTAAAAAATTCAGAATTATAAGACACAAAAATTATAAATTGTCTTTGTAAATTATTAACTGAAAATATAAATCAAATATGTAAGCCAAAGTACTTATATAGTATATTTTTAATCTTGAGAGTTTCACAATGTGTCATATATGAGCTTAGAATTTACTCTTAAAATCCTGAGTAAAGTTATCAATTATATTCATCTTGTATTTGAGTTAACTCTTGTAATTTTATTTTTGTTTATTTTAAAACCAACTGTGCATTTGCGCAAAAGTTTTTCTATTTAATGTTCCATAATTTAGAATAAAAAAGAAAACTCACAGACGCAGATGCTTGTGGTTTAATAAATATGGTGCACATACAATTCTGGATTAAAGCATATCCTGAGGTTGACACGAATAGTAATGGTTTGAACTGTAGGCAGAAGTTCTTATAGACTTCTCAGACTCTCATGCTTAATTCTCCCCCTTCCTTCTCTCATGAGGAGTTTTTATGTGTATGACCAATTCATTTTTATATTTTTAATTTTGACTTTTTATTACTTATTTTGCTAACTGACTCAATTTACTGATTTACTCTTTCCTCTTAAAATATAAAATATGTACAACCAAATCAGTGAAACACAAAGCCTTAACAATGGTCACTTATTACGAACAAAACAAACAAAAAAACCCCAGCTAAGTAATTACTACTATGCAAAGTCTTTAAATCACATTGAATCTGAGTATTACATTTAAAAAATAAATCTGTTTCCATAATCAACAATGTGGAAGCACTTTACTTCTTCTGGAGGATATGCTCTACCTCTTTATTTATTTTTTAAAAAAACATTTATTTTATTTATTTATCTTTTGGGGGGTGAGGTGGGGAGGGAGGGGGACGGGCGGGCTACTTCTATTGGTCTTTCATTTCTCTATTTTCATCCGTCGCTCTACCTCTTTAAAGTATCTGTGTATACTTTCACCAAATAGAAGAATTAGCTACTGTCTGTATCCAGCTGTACCTTTCTTTACTTATAGGTTACAAAATCTACCTCCTGCTACACATAGCTTAGTTTTAACATATACATATAATGTGAAATACCCTCTATCTGTATTTATATAAAATACATATATGTATATTTAATCAAATTAGCAACTGTACTATTGTAAAAACTGTAGTGATTTGAATCAATTATATCCTTTTATAACTGTAAATATTTATCTTTACAATCAGTGAGAAATGGTAAAATATCACTATGACCTGCTGACCTGATGCTGTTAATATTTTGTTCCTCCAATCCATCAAAAGTAAAGTTTCACTGTATTACACTATGTATTACACTATATGATACTGGTTGCTTGACACATCCGAGACTGCGCATTACAGAATGCATCATGTACGGCTGCATTATTAACATATCTTAAAGATCTTGGGTTCTTTGTTTACTTCAAATATTTGGGGAAAAAAACGGAAATAACTGAGAAAAATTATACTTTTTCTAAAGGTAAAAACTGCTCCAGGTACCTTTAAATCACTAAACCACATGGTTAAGAAACAAACTTCATATTCCTTATTGAGCTCATGTATACTTCAAGATTAGGACAGAAACTCGTGATAGAAGAAGGTAGGGTGAACAGAATCCTCACAATCACTATTTTACAGAAACTTTAAAATTTCCTTTTAATAACTCTATGCCAATGTTTCAAACAGAATTTGTTATGCTCAAAATATTATAGAGCTTTTCATCTGTTTTTAAAATTATTTCAGTGACTACAAATTATCTATAACTCAAATCTGACGTTTGCTACGTTCAGACTCCAAGTGGCATATATTTATAAAGACATTAATTAAACTTCAAGAAAGCAAAAATACTACATGAGTTCTTTTGTACATTTGGAAAACAGATTTAATTATGATTTCACTATATACTAATTAAAATCTTCCTGAAATTTTTGGTGGGAAAAAACTTTCAACCTTTCTTTAAAATTTTTTGATGAAAATATTTTCTAAATGAGAAAATAATTTTGGAGGATTAAGAAAATATTCAGGGGCTTCCTTGGTGGTCCAGTGGGTAAAGAGTCCGCCTTGCAGTGCAAGGGGCACCAGTTCGATCCCTGGCACAGGAAGATCCCACGTGCGGCAGAGCGGCTGGACCAGTGTGTCCAATTAGGAGCCAGCACTCTGGAGCACATGCACCCAGAGTCGGTGCTCTGCAACAAAAGAGGCCACTGCGATGGGAGGCCCACACAGGCCAAGGAATTAAGATGGATGAAAATAAATAAATGAAGAACCAATAAAAGAGGCCAAAATTAAAAAAAAAAAAAAAAAAAAAAAGAATATACTTGGATTTTCCTAAAGCTACTATATTTGGTCACCCTAATTTTAAAAAGTGTATTTATCTGAATTTGATCTTTCCCTAGGATCCTAAAATAGCAAATTTACTCACAGATTGAACTGATTTAAATGCTACAACATAATGGACCATCCATACCATTGAGCAACTTCTCTACTCCAGAAAAAAAATTAATAACAACTAATCGCTATTATAGAATCATGACTATTGAGTCCTCATTATATACTAGATAATACCATAAGTACTTGGCATAAACTATTTCAATTCTCACAAATAACATAGGAACTTCTAACACCATTTTATAAATGAAGAGAAATGTTCCTAGAGGTTAATTCATTTCCCAAAGGTCTAAAAAAATCTTTTAAAGGGCAGAACCAGGATTTGAACCCACAACTCCCTGACTATAAAGTCCACAGTCATGCAGGAGCCCGTGATCCCTCTCAAATTCCAGGATTTAGCTCCACAGACTGTTTAAAAAATCACATTAACCCTCTCCATAACAGAAAAAATTACATCATCTTCATCTTCAGCTACACTACTAAGACCACCAACTCTAGCACCAACGATACCTCAAGTTTATAAATAATCCAGATCAACAAAGTCCAGAGACTTATTCAAAGTCACTCAGTTAGTAAATAATCAAGTTAATGTATGCTTAATCTGAACTAAAACTAATGACATAAAATGAGCAATTCTAAGTATGAAGGCTGGCTATACTCTTTCTAGAAAATGTTTATAATTTAACAGAAAATACATTATTCACCAAAAATAATTATCTTAAAGATTCTTTGGTTTTGACAAATTAGAAACACATTAGAATCAAATGATGATAGATGCTTGCTTCTTAAAGTCAAGGACAAAATCATGTAGGTCTCTTTTGGTGTGCTGGGTCTAGTTTGCATCAAGAAGTGTTTGCAGGATTTGTAATATCGAACCTGTAATATGCCATCTGTCCAGGAAGCAGGAGATTTTGTCTGGATCATTTGTATAATCTCTGTGTCTGAAACATACCTAGCATGTTTGTTTGATAAAATGCAAATAACTGGAATAAAAACCAATTAAGCTGAAAGACGTCTATTAGATTAAAATCTTCAGCAAAATCTTCCCCTAGGATCCTAAAATAGCAAATTTACTCACAGATTGAACTGATTTAAATGCTACAACATAATGGACCATCCATACCATTGAGCAACTTCTCTACTCCAGAAAAAAAATTAATAACAACTAATCGCTATTATAGAATCATGACTATTGAGTCCTCATTATATACTAGATAATACCATAAGTACTTGGCATAAACTATTTCAATTCTCACAAATAACATAGGAACTTCTAACACCATTTTATAAATGAAGAGAAATGTTCCTAGAGGTTAATTCATTTCCCAAAGGTCTAAAAAAATCTTTTAAAGGGCAGAACCAGGATTTGAACCCACAACTCCCTGACTATAAAGTCCACAGTCATGCAGGAGCCCGTGATCCCTCTCAAATTCCAGGATTTAGCTCCACAGACTGTTTAAAAAATCACATTAACCCTCTCCATAACAGAAAAAATTACATCATCTTCATCTTCAGCTACACTACTAAGACCACCAACTCTAGCACCAACGATACCTCAAGTTTATAAATAATCCAGATCAACAAAGTCCAGAGACTTATTCAAAGTCACTCAGTTAGTAAATAATCAAGTTAATGTATGCTTAATCTGAACTAAAACTAATGACATAAAATGAGCAATTCTAAGTATGAAGGCTGGCTATACTCTTTCTAGAAAATGTTTATAATTTAACAGAAAATACATTATTCACCAAAAATAATTATCTTAAAGATTCTTTGGTTTTGACAAATTAGAAACACATTAGAATCAAATGATGATAGATGCTTGCTTCTTAAAGTCAAGGACAAAATCATGTAGGTCTCTTTTGGTGTGCTGGGTCTAGTTTGCATCAAGAAGTGTTTGCAGGATTTGTAATATCGAACCTGTAATATGCCATCTGTCCAGGAAGCAGGAGATTTTGTCTGGATCATTTGTATAATCTCTGTGTCTGAAACATACCTAGCATGTTTGTTTGATAAAATGCAAATAACTGGAATAAAAACCAATTAAGCTGAAAGACGTCTATTAGATTAAAATCTTCAGCAAAATCTTTCTAGCCTATTCCCTTCAAAAAGGAAAAAAGTAAACTGCTTAAAAACACAGAGTTGGTTGAGAGCAGAGATTCAGATATCATCTGTTTTATTAAAAATAGACTATTTTGTTTTATAATATGCTTCTGAAAATGAAGTAAATCAGTACTTTTTTCACATCTATTCAGTGTATACATAGTTTGCTTAATACTGTGATGATACAAATATGAGTAAGAATTGAATCATTTTTCAAATACTTAACATACCAAATGACGTGGCAGACGTTTTACACAGTTCATCACAGTGTCAGTGAGAAAGGGATGTATTGACTGAGGGAAAATTTAGAGGAAGCTTCCTGGTTTAGGCGAGGGGAAGGGAATTCAAGATGGAAAGATTTAGCACGAGCAACAAGACTTTTTTTTCTAAAATATCATGTAATGAAGAACATCAAATAATTAAATTTAGTGATACAGTGCTGACAAATGGGAACTGATATTGTGACCCAAAATAGAGCTTTAAAAAAATTACTATTTTCACATCAAAATATACTACCTTTATAATTACTGACATCACAGTATCCCCTTTTTTGTTTGCTTTCAAATATGAGCTAGTTTTTTTAAAAAAAGAATATCTTAGCCTAAGAAGTATCTAAATTTTCTAAATGTTTTACTATTTTTTAAATGTTAAAAATGGAGACATCATTTTTCCTTCCTAATGTAACATGATGTTTCAGGGTCAAAACTGAACTATTTCCTTGCTTAGTGTTGGACTAAGGACAAAATGTTGCATAAGGAACCTGGGACTCCTAAACTCAAAAATGTTGGGCTCTAATTCAATGAGTTAATGGTTGTAAGAAGGAAGCCTGGCTTAAAATAAGTCCTCAACTGGTAGTTACTATTTTTACTATTACTGCTGCTGTTACTATAGTGTAATGAAGACCAGGGGAAACAATATATTTAGAACATTTTAGAAAATGTTAATTGCTATTCATAAATAAACACTGTAGTTTATATAGATACCTTTATGCTAGGTAAGATTATGTAAAAAAAAAAAAAAACTAATAATAAAACCAATTAAGCTGAAAGACGTCTATTAGATTAAAATCTTCAGCAAAATCTTTCTAGCCTATTCCCTTCAAAAAGGAAAAAAGTAAACTGCTTAAAAACACAGAGTTGGTTGAGAGCAGAGATTCAGATATCATCTGTTTTATTAAAAATAGACTATTTTGTTTTATAATATGCTTCTGAAAATGAAGTAAATCAGTACTTTTTTCACATCTATTCAGTGTATACATAGTTTGCTTAATACTGTGATGATACAAATATGAGTAAGAATTGAATCATTTTTCAAATACTTAACATACCAAATGACGTGGCAGACGTTTTACACAGTTCATCACAGTGTCAGTGAGAAAGGGATGTATTGACTGAGGGAAAATTTAGAGGAAGCTTCCTGGTTTAGGCGAGGGGAAGGGAATTCAAGATGGAAAGATTTAGCACGAGCAACAAGACTTTTTCTAAAATATCATGTAATGAAGAACATCAAATAATTAAATTTAGTGATACAGTGCTGACAAATGGGAACTGATATTGTGACCCAAAATAGAGCTTTAAAAAAATTACTATTTTCACATCAAAATATACTACCTTTATAATTACTGACATCACAGTATCCCCTTTTTTGTTTGCTTTCAAATATGAGCTAGTTTTTTTAAAAAAAGAATATCTTAGCCTAAGAAGTATCTAAATTTTCTAAATGTTTTACTATTTTTTAAATGTTAAAAATGGAGACATCATTTTTCCTTCCTAATGTAACATGATGTTTCAGGGTCAAAACTGAACTATTTCCTTGCTTAGTGTTGGACTAAGGACAAAATGTTGCATAAGGAACCTGGGACTCCTAAACTCAAAAATGTTGGGCTCTAATTCAATGAGTTAATGGTTGTAAGAAGGAAGCCTGGCTTAAAATAAGTCCTCAACTGGTAGTTACTATTTTTACTATTACTGCTGCTGTTACTATAGTGTAATGAAGACCAGGGGAAACAATATATTTAGAACATTTTAGAAAATGTTAATTGCTATTCATAAATAAACACTGTAGTTTATATAGATACCTTTATGCTAGGTAAGATTATGATACAAAGACTTAACTGTTACGAGCAGGCTTAAGGAGATCATTTTTTAAACCATTTCTGGTTTTGATGTATTTCTGTGTATGCTTTTGCTTCCCTGCCAAATTGCTAATTCTTTATTTCTGTCCTGCCGCCAATATTTTCTAGTTCCAACTTTTTCGTAATTAATCATTTTTTTCTGTACTTAGTAACAGTAACCAAATTCAATATCTTATTGCACTGAATTGTTTAGACACTATTTTCAGTTCCGATTTTTCCCACTGTAAACTTCTATTTTCATATCACATGATTTAAAAAAAAAAAAAAGAAGTGTCCTTAGGCTATGTCTTGAGAGAGATGATTTTGACATCATTATTTTTTCAAATTGAAAAAATGTCAACCACATATTTTTAACTTAAAACAGAATTTTCCCCTGATGTTCTTCAATACCTACAGGGGGTTATTCAGAAACATTTGATTTTGCAATTTTGGGTAACAAACATTAAATGACTTACCAACACAAAGAAGTACTGTGGATTTGACAGTACCGATTTCTATCACTGTTACTGAACTGCACTGTCAAAATCATTCAATGTATGATCCCTGCATTCCCATACTTAAATTATGAGGTGGTATAACCAAATGTACATAAAAATTATGGAGCAGCTACAAGGAAAGATTAGTGCAAAATTCTATTATCTGTAAAGGGAATTTTTTTAAACTAATCTTTTGTCGGTGTGAAAAAGACCATCAAATATATAATTTGACTGTACCATTTCCTTCCATGTTTGAGCTACCAGGTGACCTTATTTTGCTAATTGCTAACATGGAAAGTTATGAGGCACAATAACTTAAAGGCAAGTTAATTTTAGGAAAAAAAGGGTAACTAGTTAGAGTATATTGTTATGCTAAGCTTTTATATAGAGCTTAATTGGTTCCAGGCACTATTCTACACATTTTATAGTGTACTAAAGAAGACAGATAGTTAGAAACATAGCATCTAAGAGCAAGGAGCAGAAAAGTGGAAACTAGAAATTGGAACAAGGAAAGAAATGACGACTCAAACAATCAAGTAGAAAAAAAGATACATCCCAGTCAAGGGTTGTGAGATAGACTTATCAGTAAGACTGTTTTAAGTCCACTTGAATATAGGTCATAATTTGAGACTTTATTATTTCTAAAGTCAGCACAATCAAGTAGTTTAAAATTATATAAAGTTTATGGCATCTCTGTTGTTTTTTATTGTTATTTCACTGGTTGTGAGTACATTCTCTGCTCTCCTGAACTAACCCACAGATTTGAATAATGCAATTTAAGCCTAATACTCCTTTGGTATTAATGATTTAATCATATTCACTGGGAGAGATAGTCTACTGTGGGAGTCAGGATCTTAGCCTTAAGAGTCACATTGCCTCTGCTCAAATCCAGGCTTTACTACCACTAAAAAAAGGTGAGTAAATACCTCCCTCTCTATACCTCAGTTTCCACATATGAAAAGTGGGAATAATTAGAATCACCTACTAATGCATAAGGTTGTTGTGAGGATTAAATGAGTTAATATAGGTAAACACCTTAGAACAGTGCCTGACAGTGAGGGCTGTAGTCATGTTAACATCTAGGAAAACTGCTCCCATGGAATGTACCGCCTAAAAGAGAAA
Source organism: Tragulus kanchil (assembly GCA_022376925.1). Taxonomy (NCBI): domain Eukaryota; kingdom Metazoa; phylum Chordata; class Mammalia; order Artiodactyla; family Tragulidae; genus Tragulus; species Tragulus kanchil. The sequence continues at coordinate 232,778,455 of JAIOJX010000004.1, read as the reverse complement.
CACCCTCACAGCGTTTTGCTCAGAACTCAACGAAGACACTCAAAAACATGTGGTGATGTTAAGTATCCCGAAGGATATACATACTTTTAAGACAGGAAGTAAATTACTGAACGGCACTGTCAAAATCATTCAATGTATGATCCCTGCATTCCCATACTTAAATTATGAGGTGGTATAACCAAATGTACATAAAAATTATGGAGCAGCTACAAGGAAAGATTAGTGCAAAATTCTATTATCTGTAAAGGGAATTTTTTTAAACTAATCTTTTGTCGGTGTGAAAAAGACCATCAAATATATAATTTGACTGTACCATTTCCTTCCATGTTTGAGCTACCAGGTGACCTTATTTTGCTAATTGCTAACATGGAAAGTTATGAGGCACAATAACTTAAAGGCAAGTTAATTTTAGGAAAAAAAGGGTAACTAGTTAGAGTATATTGTTATGCTAAGCTTTTATATAGAGCTTAATTGGTTCCAGGCACTATTCTACACATTTTATAGTGTACTAAAGAAGACAGATAGTTAGAAACATAGCATCTAAGAGCAAGGAGCAGAAAAGTGGAAACTAGAAATTGGAACAAGGAAAGAAATGACGACTCAAACAATCAAGTAGAAAAAAAGATACATCCCAGTCAAGGGTTGTGAGATAGACTTATCAGTAAGACTGTTTTAAGTCCACTTGAATATAGGTCATAATTTGAGACTTTATTATTTCTAAAGTCAGCACAATCAAGTAGTTTAAAATTATATAAAGTTTATGGCATCTCTGTTGTTTTTTATTGTTATTTCACTGGTTGTGAGTACATTCTCTGCTCTCCTGAACTAACCCACAGATTTGAATAATGCAATTTAAGCCTAATACTCCTTTGGTATTAATGATTTAATCATATTCACTGGGAGAGATAGTCTACTGTGGGAGTCAGGATCTTAGCCTTAAGAGTCACATTGCCTCTGCTCAAATCCAGGCTTTACTACCACTAAAAAAAGGTGAGTAAATACCTCCCTCTCTATACCTCAGTTTCCACATATGAAAAGTGGGAATAATTAGAATCACCTACTAATGCATAAGGTTGTTGTGAGGATTAAATGAGTTAATATAGGTAAACACCTTAGAACAGTGCCTGACAGTGAGGGCTGTAGTCATGTTAACATCTAGGAAAACTGCTCCCATGGAATGTACCGCCTAAAAGAGAAACACCCTCACAGCGTTTTGCTCAGAACTCAACGAAGACACTCAAAAACATGTGGTGATGTTAAGTATCCCGAAGGATATACATACTTTTAAGACAGGAGAAACGATAAAGGAACTGCTTTAAGATACGCTTTTTGAAGCGAGAGAAGATTCTTCTTAAGGTATGGTCTTTATTCAAAAGGTACCCATATCATGGGCCCCATCTACAGAAGCTAAATGCAGAGGCAAGACTTACCTGTAGGGGCCATCTATAGACTGGCCCATAAGGAACTACTCATGTGATCATGGACCAATCATTTTTTAACTCATCTGAGTCTGCTTTCCTGACTTTTAAAAATGAAGGTTCTAGGTGATCTCTAAGGTGCTTGTTTTCATATAGTATTACATTAGCAAATCGGGTGAATTTACCAGGAAGAGTGAAGGTCTCAAGATTGGTTTTTTAAAAATCATGAAAGGCACAGGAACAGAAGGATAGCATGAAACTAAAGGACTGAATTCATGCTCACAGGGTACGGACTCACAGTTGAAGAAAATTAATATCCTTAAGTTTGGGGCTGTGATGATTTGTTTACTGGACTATCAAAATACTCCTTCAGAATGTAGGTTCCATAATCATTTTCAAAGTGGTCTCTTACAATGCACATCATTAAACAATAAAGAATTAAACAACAGATCATGTGTTCCTTATAATACACACGTTCCTTACGTAGCATATACAATTTTGAGTGTTATAGTTCAGTATTAGGAAAAATAATATCCAATTAGAAAGACAAAATATACTTTATCTATGTACATTCCAAAGTATGAAAGAACAGCCCTCTTTAAATTAAAAGGAAAAATTAGAGGAAAAAAAATTTCTATATACTCTGAAATGAGATGAGAGCTCTCATTATAAAAAGGAGTCTTTCTTAGCATGAAACATTTAAAAAGTTATGTCTAGTACTCATTCTACACATATTTTAAGTCACAAAGGGCTAAATGTTTCCTTGAAACAATGAGCAACTTCAAAGCTGAAAAGACAACATAGGCAAAAAGATAGTTTTAAGTGGAATGGAAAGTGTCATAGCCCACATAAAACAGTAGGATATAAAATAAAAGCCACAGAGATAGGATGCCAAGCAATGCTTTATGTATTTTAAAAGTTAACAAAGGGAGTGAGTCTGGATTATTAAAACGTAGAGTAATCAAGAAACATACTATGAATGATGCTGTTTAAGTTGTTGCAATGTATACCAAAAAAGAGATGCTGAAATATTTTTAATTTAATGGCTCTGGAAAATATTAAAATAAATATTTTAGTAAAATAAAAATCTAACAATCATAGAAAATATTTTTGGAGATTAAAATTTTTACTCTTGACTACTACACTAGATATAATAACGCTTACACTAGCCCTTTAACGAATATACAAACCATGCCTATGTATCTCGGTGTTCTGTGCAGTTTACCATACCTGTGGGTAGCTGTCCGTTCTTGGCAAAACGTCTAAGGTGCTTGTTTTCATATAGTATTACATTAGCAAATCGGGTGAATTTAAGGAATTAAAAATCATGAAAGGCACAGGAACAGAAGGATAGCATGAAACTAAAGGACTGAATTCATGCTCACAGGGTACGGACTCACAGTTGAAGAAAATTAATATCCTTAAGTTTGGGGCTGTGATGATTTGTTTACTGGACTATCAAAATACTCCTTCAGAATGTAGGTTCCATAATCATTTTCAAAGTGGTCTCTTACAATGCACATCATTAAACAATAAAGAATTAAACAACAGATCATGTGTTCCTTATAATACACACGTTCCTTACGTAGCATATACAATTTTGAGTGTTATAGTTCAGTATTAGGAAAAATAATATCCAATTAGAAAGACAAAATATACTTTATCTATGTACATTCCAAAGTATGAAAGAACAGCCCTCTTTAAATTAAAAGGAAAAATTAGAGGAAAAAATTTCTATATACTCTGAAATGAGATGAGAGCTCTCATTATAAAAAGGAGTCTTTCTTAGCATGAAACATTTAAAAAGTTATGTCTAGTACTCATTCTACACATATTTTAAGTCACAAAGGGCTAAATGTTTCCTTGAAACAATGAGCAACTTCAAAGCTGAAAAGACAACATAGGCAAAAAGATAGTTTTAAGTGGAATGGAAAGTGTCATAGCCCACATAAAACAGTAGGATATAAAATAAAAGCCACAGAGATAGGATGCCAAGCAATGCTTTATGTATTTTAAAAGTTAACAAAGGGAGTGAGTCTGGATTATTAAAACGTAGAGTAATCAAGAAACATACTATGAATGATGCTGTTTAAGTTGTTGCAATGTATACCAAAAAAGAGATGCTGAAATATTTTTAATTTAATGGCTCTGGAAAATATTAAAATAAATATTTTAGTAAAATAAAAATCTAACAATCATAGAAAATATTTTTGGAGATTAAAATTTTTACTCTTGACTACTACACTAGATATAATAACGCTTACACTAGCCCTTTAACGAATATACAAACCATGCCTATGTATCTCGGTGTTCTGTGCAGTTTACCATACCTGTGGGTAGCTGTCCGTTCTTGGCAAAACTGATATGTCATAGGTGGCAGCAAAGTGACTCTTGGCTTGTTGGATCTGGCCGTAACGCTCTCTTTTTCTCCACTTAGCCCTTCGGTTTTGAAACCAAACCTAGTTTTTTTTAAAAAAAGTAGAATTTCAGCTAAGGAACTGGTAATGCAAATATGATGGTCAAAGACTTCAAATTAGGCAAACCAAGTCAAGAAAATGACAAAAGAAAGAATGATTTTATATTATAAGAGGATCGACAAATTTTACTTTCTATTTTATTTTACCCTGATACACGGTGCCATGTTTATGAGGCAATATAGTTTAACAGAATGAGACCTGACATTTTCAAAAATTTACTTAGTATGTCTGAACCTCTGTTTTCTCATTTACAGAAAATAAAAAAGAATTAGGTTATACGACCTTGTGGATTCCTTATATCTCCAAATTATCATACATAATAATCCTTCTCTCAAGAGAATGCTGCAAGTCTAGAAGATACTCGTAATTTTTTAATTTAAGGTAATGTATATAACATTGACCCAATCAATCTATAACCAAATTAATATCTGTGTCTGTCAAAACAATGATCCTTAAAACACGTTTCATGAAGGAAAGGCTCTTCTGGGTTGTGCCCAGACTTAGAAAAACTTAGAAAAATGTAAACAAAAACATAACATCTAAAACATATGGCATCAGCAGAAATGTATGATTATTTAGAAGCAAAACCTAGTAGGATTACATGTTGTATTGAGTATGATAAAGATTATGGGTAAAATGGTATCTTCTGAAGCTGAACTATGGTTTTAAAATACACAAATTGTTTATTATATAAATTACATCACTTATTTATTTTCTTTTACAGAAAATGCTCATAAAATCTTCAAGATAATTTCTCCAACCCAAAAAGATGTATGGGTAATATAAATTTTAAAAAATAATATTGCAGTTATAATCAAGTGTCAGGAAAGCTGTGCATTAGTATGACCTCTACATAGTCACTAAACAGTCTTCCAAATTTCTCTGATTAATTATATAGTAGAAATATCTCTCCCTCAGAGGGCTCAATATTAACTAATTCACACTTGTAAGCTCTCCAGAATCTTCATTTTAACGTTTTAGATAATAAAGGATAGATATAGAAAATTATATTCAACATGTATAATGTGATATGCATCATGTTTAATTTACACAAGCAGCTTGAGGAAAGCTGGTTAGTCTTTACAGCACTATGTTCAGAATACAAAATATTTAGGAAAAAGGCTGGAAGTGAATTATGAAACTGCACATTATAAAAAACATTTTATTAACACTTATTTGAAAATTTTGTTCCTTTTCATTTTCAACTTTTTAATATCTTTTACTTCACAGGTATGGAGACAAGTTAATACTCAGTATGGGGCGCAAGCATGTATTGCAAATTTAACAGGGCACTGTAATGAGTTTTCTACAATTAAAAGAAGGCAAAAAGAACTACCTGTTCAGATGGCTTCTTAGAACACTGCAGTTAAATGTGTATTATCCATTATATTCGGGGCTTAAGACAACATCAACAACAAAGCACACTTTCTTGCTCCCTCCATAGACAGGTACTGGAAACATACTAAGGGAATTTAGCAATGAGGGCTTTTTGAGAAAAACCTTTGACAATCTCCTTAAAGTCAGTGTCAATGACTACTCTGATGTGGAAAAGCAAGAAAGAGAACAACATGAGTAAAGTAGGTTCAGGCTGACTCTCTGTGCATATTCTTAGACAAAAATCAATCAGTACTTGGTGAAATGTTAAGGGGAAAACATACTTTGTGCACAGCTGATCATCTGTGTGTAAACATATTTTTCTATGGTTACAAGTATAACTAATTTAAATATATGAACACAGACGAAAAAACATGTGTGGGGTTTGTGTTATCGCTTGACAATTCTCAAATTTTTTCTTAGCATTGACTTTCTCTATATTTACTTCTTGAACTAAGATAAAATAACCACTGATCTCTACAAACTAAAGCAAAAATCTGCTGCTTGTTTTTCTTGCAGCACCAGATGTTGTCTTTAACAATGTGTAAGAGACTTGCAATGGCTCAATCTTCAGAAGGAATACTTCAACTCCACTCACAACAAATATTTCTTTATTCTAACGGTTTCTCGGAATTGCAAAACTCAATATTGTTTTATTCAGAGTAGTGAAAACACACACAAGGAAATGGCCATTTCCCTGAATTATTGTTACTTGGGAACTAATAAGATACTATTCACACTTGTAAGCTCTCCAGAATCTTCATTTTAACGTTTTAGATAATAAAGGATAGATATAGAAAATTATATTCAACATGTATAATGTGATATGCATCATGTTTAATTTACACAAGCAGCTTGAGGAAAGCTGGTTAGTCTTTACAGCACTATGTTCAGAATACAAAATATTTAGGAAAAAGGCTGGAAGTGAATTATGAAACTGCACATTATAAAAAACATTTTATTAACACTTATTTGAAAATTTTGTTCCTTTTCATTTTCAACTTTTTAATATCTTTTACTTCACAGGTATGGAGACAAGTTAATACTCAGTATGGGGCGCAAGCATGTATTGCAAATTTAACAGGGCACTGTAATGAGTTTTCTACAATTAAAAGAAGGCAAAAAGAACTACCTGTTCAGATGGCTTCTTAGAACACTGCAGTTAAATGTGTATTATCCATTATATTCGGGGCTTAAGACAACATCAACAACAAAGCACACTTTCTTGCTCCTCCATAGACAGGTACTGGAAACATACTAAGGGAATTTAGCAATGAGGGCTTTTTGAGAAAAACCTTTGACAATCTCCTTAAAGTCAGTGTCAATGACTACTCTGATGTGGAAAAGCAAGAAAGAGAACAACATGAGTAAAGTAGGTTCAGGCTGACTCTCTGTGCATATTCTTAGACAAAAATCAATCAGTACTTGGTGAAATGTTAAGGGGAAAACATACTTTGTGCACAGCTGATCATCTGTGTGTAAACATATTTTTCTATGGTTACAAGTATAACTAATTTAAATATATGAACACAGACGAAAAAACACATGTGTGGGGTTTGTGTTATCGCTTGACAATTCTCAAATTTTTTCTTAGCATTGACTTTCTCTATATTTACTTCTTGAACTAAGATAAAATAACCACTGATCTCTACAAACTAAAGCAAAAATCTGCTGCTTGTTTTTCTTGCAGCACCAGATGTTGTCTTTAACAATGTGTAAGAGACTTGCAATGGCTCAATCTTCAGAAGGAATACTTCAACTCCACTCACAACAAATATTTCTTTATTCTAACGGTTTCTCGGAATTGCAAAACTCAATATTGTTTTATTCAGAGTAGTGAAAACACACACAAGGAAAAGGCCATTTCCCTGAATTATTGTTACTTGGGAACTAATAAGATAGTTTTAGAATATCAAGACTAGAAAAAAATAAAATACTCTTAACAGGTAGCACCTTACCCAATATTTTTAATTTTTTTCCCCCAATTATTAAATAATTCGTATATTTAATCACCTAATTTGATAATTTCAATACAACTTATAAATATGATTTCATTTAATTTATATACCTAAAAATTACTTCAAGATTATTATTCTTACTGCCTCTGCAAAAATCATATGTTACCCTGATTTTAATGGGATGGCACATATTGGCAACTGCTGGGGCTAGAAAATTGTAGATGAGCTATGCAATCTTTATTTAATTATGCACAGTGAAAATAATTTATGATATACCCAGCAGCTGAGAGTTCTGTGAGACTGTTCCATTTTTTGTTTTATTAAATCTCCAACCTCAGTAAAATCATAAATATTCATGGCCCATTACACAAATAACTTACCAATATAAGATTTATAACCCAAAAAAAGAATTTCGATGGTTGATAAAACAGAAACATAAAACACATGGATTACTAGACTGGATAGCTACACTTCTGGGTTTCTGTCCTTTGAAAGTCACTTTTGAAATCAGGCATTTGTTGTCATATTCTTTTCTTTTGAAATAAGAATTAGTCTTATGCCTATGTAATAGAAGTTTTTTAGTCGTTTAAAAAAAAAACGTGCACAGCTGATCATCTGTGTGTAAACATATTTTTCTATGGTTACAAGTATAACTAATTTAAATATATGAACACAGACGAAAAACACATGTGTGGGGTTTGTGTTATCGCTTGACAATTCTCAAATTTTTTCTTAGCATTGACTTTCTCTATATTTACTTCTTGAACTAAGATAAAATAACCACTGATCTCTACAAACTAAAGCAAAAATCTGCTGCTTGTTTTTCTTGCAGCACCAGATGTTGTCTTTAACAATGTGTAAGAGACTTGCAATGGCTCAATCTTCAGAAGGAATACTTCAACTCCACTCACAACAAATATTTCTTTATTCTAACGGTTTCTCGGAATTGCAAAACTCAATATTGTTTTATTCAGAGTAGTGAAAACACACACAAGGAAAAGGCCATTTCCCTGAATTATTGTTACTTGGGAACTAATAAGATAGTTTTAGAATATCAAGACTAGAAAAAAATAAAATACTCTTAAGAGGTAGCACCTTACCCAATATTTTTAATTTTTTCCTCCAATTATTAAATAATTCGTATATTTAATCACCTAATTTGATAATTTCAATACAACTTATAAATATGATTTCATTTAATTTATATACCTAAAAATTACTTCAAGATTATTATTCTTACTGCCTCTGCAAAAATCATATGTTACCCTGATTTTAATGGGATGGCACATATTGGCAACTGCTGGGGCTAGAAAATTGTAGATGAGCTATGCAATCTTTATTTAATTATGCACAGTGAAAATAATTTATGATATACCCAGCAGCTGAGAGTTCTGTGAGACTGTTCCATTTTTTGTTTTATTAAATCTCCAACCTCAGTAAAATCATAAATATTCATGGCCCATTACACAAATAACTTACCAATATAAGATTTATAACCCAAAAAAAGAATTTCGATGGTTGATAAAACAGAAACATAAAACACATGGATTACTAGACTGGATAGCTACACTTCTGGGTTTCTGTCCTTTGAAAGTCACTTTTTGAAATCAGGCATTTGTTGTCATATTCTTTTCTTTTGAAATAAGAATTAGTCTTATGCCTATGTAATGAGTCAAGTGTTCTTTTCTCCTAGGCTTGTGAGTTGTCAGATCCTTTACAAGTAAAAAGTAATTTTAGTGAACTTATATGCATATGCTACTCTGGTGTGTATCGTCAGTAGGAGAATCAGTTTCTTCCTTTGTGGTAAAACTTTGTGGCAACTATGGAATGATTCTAACACTATCCCTCAACCGCCTCCCTCTCCAAACACCCCCTCCCCCCTCCAGCCTTCGTTTGGCTCCTACCTGGACCCTGGCTTCAGTCAGTTCTGTCCTTAGAGCAAGCTGCTCTCTGACGTACACATCCGGGTAATGGGTTTTCTGAAAGACCTTCTCCAGCTCCTCCAGCTGCAAGCTGGTGAAGGTGGTTCGGTGTCTCCGCTTCTTACTGCTGGATACGTTGCTGTCACACTTATCCCCAAGTTCATCCAGCTCGCCCTTCTCTGGCATCCCTTTCACGGGAGACATCCGGAGACTGTTACAGTTGTCCATAGCTCTGTTTAGTTCCGTGTGAAGAGGCTGTCCTTCTACTTTAGTGATCCCATAATTCACTGCACCCAGAGAGGGGAAAACAACAGTTCTCAGGATTGCAACCACCTTGATGAAGGAATTAAGCTGAAGTAATACCAAGTATCAGGCAAGCACTCTGTCATGATTTATTGTGCCAGTATTGAGTTTATCATCGCATTTATTAATTCACTTTGGACAGGTTTAGAATCATCTAAAAATGTGTACATGGCAGTCAAATAACTTGCCGGCAATATAGACAGTTCTGTTTCCCAGGATTAATGTAATATCTATGCACCTAATTTATAATCAAATTAAATTAGATAAATTTCAAGATGCTATGATTAAAAAAAAATCTAAGTGAGCATTATTTTTGAGACGTCAGACAAATTTAGCATGTCTTACTTATTCACAGCAGACAGAATTAAGCTACTTCCATGGGTCAAAACGGATATTTCAATTTTAAATCCTATTTGTAGTCCAAAATCCATACTCATCTCAAAAGTTATTTTTCTACACACAAAACCTCTGGACTATAGATTTAAGAAAAGGCATTGTTTCTACTATATTTCCAATATATATAAACTGTTCAGCATGTCCACGTTTAACATTTTTATTTCAAAAAGTGACCTACTATGTTTAAAAGATGACTTTTTTCCATCATTTACATCATGGAAGTATTTCTACAGAAAAGGCTAAGATTTAGGCAAACTTCTTTAGCTTAAAAACCCACTTGCAGTTTTCTAAATATGTCACATTTATGCTTAACTCTTAAAACACGAAATTGTTTTAAGATAGAAAGCTTTACTCTTCCCTCCAGCAAAGTACAGGAATTAAAACATCTATTAAAAGATGACAAAGGACGTCATCTGGCATTCTGTTTTAGGGGTGTTTTAATTTCAGTGATTTCCTCCAGATTTGACTGCATGCTTGCAGTAGAAGATAAAAAAAAAAAAAAAAAGTATCATATGGTGCCATGGTGCCACACACACAAACGTAATGGATGCACATAATGAAATGGCAAACATTTTTTAAGTCAACTCAGCCACAACAATGATTTCCAGTGAATTGTTATATATTTTTCGTTTTTGTCTATTTTTAAATTCTCTCATAGTGTATTTTTACAACTGCTTTAATCATCATACAAATGTATTGAACTCTAGTACCTAGGTAACTTAAAGACCGAATTGCTTTTAGGCAAAGAAAAAGAAAAGATGTCATATAAAACCGAATATAAAGAAGAGCCTTGACTGATTAACAAACAATACAGTTTTGTCTCCACGGGTTGAGTTAAATGGGGAACTGCGGTAATTAGGGATGGGGGAGGGGAAGCAGGCGTGAGGGTAAGGGCATCTTAAGAGAAAGACAGGAACTTTCCTAAATTTAGCGGACTACTTGTTGCCTACATTCACTGTACTTCAAACTTTCCTATTAAAATCCATCCTAAAAGAATGATGTTCTTTTAAAACTTTATAAAGTGTCAAGAATCACCTATTTATTTTATTTTTGGAATCCCGACAATTTAGATAAAATATTATGATTGAGTCCTATCCAGCAGTCAACAGAGGACATTTCAGAAGCATTTAAAAATACATCCTGTCCATGGAAATAACTTGACGGATACATCTAAAAATTCCAAAATAAAAATAATGCAATCTGAAATACAGCAAGAAAGTCAAATCTTTAGTATATTAAAATAAAATTATTTTTTCGCATATTTCTAAATAAATGCGATTTAACGGATTTTTCTCCATTGTTTGTGCCTTTATTTTTTATGTAACCTGGGAAATCAAAAGTAACTTGCAACGTTGAACAAAATACTTAAAATACACGAGGTTCTTTTTTTTTTTTTTTTTTTTTTTGCTTATTGCGTTCTAAGTATTTAGAAAAGGAGCTTCTATGAACCAGTGACTCGCCAAATTTTGAACCTCCATTAAAATAGAGGGCGGGAGGCTTGTTGTAAATATTTCACACTTAATTCGTTTGTTATTTTAAAGCAACCCGCTCCTTACAGCTTAACTGTGGAATATATACAATGATAAGGAAAAGTCCTCTTGGAATTGTAAACTTGCTTTAGCTGTCGCGATCTGGGAAAAAAAAATAGGTTTGTATTGGGTTACAAGATAGAAAAGATAGATGGTTTGTTTTGGTAACATTTTGACTTTGAGATACTTGGCCATCTAAAGTGGAAGATTTCCCAACCAAACATCTAAAAGATTTTTGACGTCCAGTGAATTGTTATATATTTTTCGTTTTTGTCTATTTTAAATTCTCTCATAGTGTATTTTACAACTGCTTTAATCATCATACAAATGTATTGAACTCTAGTACCTAGGTAACTTAAAGACCGAATTGCTTTTAGGCAAAGAAAAAGAAAAGATGTCATATAAAACCGAATATAAAGAAGAGCCTTGACTGATTAACAAACAATACAGTTTTGTCTCCACGGGTTGAGTTAAATGGGGAACTGCGGTAATTAGGGATGGGGGAGGGGAAGCAGGCGTGAGGGTAAGGGCATCTTAAGAGAAAGACAGGAACTTTCCTAAATTTAGCGGACTACTTGTTGCCTACATTCACTGTACTTCAAACTTTCCTATTAAAATCCATCCTAAAAGAATGATGTTCTTTTAAAACTTTATAAAGTGTCAAGAATCACCTATTTATTTTATTTTTGGAATCCCGACAATTTAGATAAAATATTATGATTGAGTCCTATCCAGCAGTCAACAGAGGACATTTCAGAAGCATTTAAAAATACATCCTGTCCATGGAAATAACTTGACGGATACATCTAAAAATTCCAAAATAAAAATAATGCAATCTGAAATACAGCAAGAAAGTCAAATCTTTAGTATATTAAAATAAAATTATTTTTTCGCATATTTCTAAATAAATGCGATTTAACGGATTTTTCTCCATTGTTTGTGCCTTTATTTTTTATGTAACCTGGGAAATCAAAAGTAACTTGCAACGTTGAACAAAATACTTAAAATACACGAGGTTCTTTCTTTTTTTTTTTTGCTTATTGCGTTCTAAGTATTTAGAAAAGGAGCTTCTATGAACCAGTGACTCGCCAAATTTTGAACCTCCATTAAAATAGAGGGCGGGAGGCTTGTTGTAAATATTTCACACTTAATTCGTTTGTTATTTTAAAGCAACCCGCTCCTTACAGCTTAACTGTGGAATATATACAATGATAAGGAAAAGTCCTCTTGGAATTGTAAACTTGCTTTAGCTGTCGCGATCTGGGAAAAAAAAATAGGTTTGTATTGGGTTACAAGATAGAAAAGATAGATGGTTTGTTTTGGTAACATTTTGACTTTGAGATACTTGGCCATCTAAAGTGGAAGATTTCACCCAGAAGCCTTCAGAAGATTTCATCTAAAAGACTTCTTTTAGACGATTTCTAATGTGGAGTCAGAAAAGCAGACAACGCAGCGTTCGCAAGTGAGTGATTATATGGGGATTCTTTGCCTGAAGCTATTTAAAGTGATTTGGCGTTTACCGAAAATCTATGACGTTGTATCGCAAACCCAAAGGAAGAGAAATCACAGATCTTCTCATTCTCATCCAGTGAGCCTCTTCACAAAGGAAAACAGCGTTCCGTCTTAAAAAGTAAAAGAAGGTTTTTCACCTAGGGCTTCTCGCTCGTGACGGCGGTGACGTCCTCTAACGAGCTGTGATGGATTTCAGCTCCTCCGGCCCCGGCAGCGCGGCCGGCTCGCAGAGGAAGCGCGCTGTCTTGAGTCAATTACGCTCCATTTAGCGCCCGATCAGTTTACGCCGGGGGCCTGGAGAGCGGGACTCCGGGACTCGCCGAGCGAAAGGAGAACCGCGGGGAGGCACCCCCGAGTGGGCTCCCCCCAAAGTCTGCAGCAGCCAAAACTCCGAAAACAAGCGCCCTTCCACTGCCTGCCTCCGCCCTCCAGCTCTCTCGCTGCCCCCCGCCCCCTTTCTTTCCTTCCTTCCTTTCCGTTTTCCTTCCTTCCCTCCCGACCGGTCGCCGCACTCGGATTTGCGGGTGGGCTTCCGCGACCCCTCCGGAGCGGGGGACTCACCGCTGCTGTCCTGACAGGGCGAGGTCCTCTCCAGGCGCACGTGATGCTCGGCGCGGGGCAGGGGCCCGAAGGCCTGCACGCATTTGCCCGCCGACGCTTTGCTGTAAAAGGACTCATTGTCCAGCGTCTCCATAACGTGCTCCAACGCGCCTCCTGCGCCCATGTAAAAATCACTGTTTTTACTCGGTGGGCTCTTGAGGGCAAACTTCTCGCTCAGAAACTCCATAATCCTGGAAAGGCTGCCGCGGAGCTCCTGGGGCTCCGAGGCTGGAGCGCGCTGGGGGAGGGAGCGAGTGGGCGGGAGGAGGGAGGGCCCGAAAGGAGGGAAAGGGAAGCGAGCGCTGCGGCGCCGGGAGCTGCCCGGCTCCGAGCCCTTTAAGACGTCCGGGCTGGAAAGAGGGCACCCGAAGTTGCTTTTATATCTTGAAACTCAGCTGGGCTCCTCGGGCAACCTCCCAGTTCTAATGAATATGAAAATAGGCAGGCGACTAACTCCACCCCGGCCCCCCCACCCCACCCCTGCATCCCCCCTCCCCACTTACCCGGGCAGGGCGCGTCCAGGCCTAGGTTAGACAGACAGCTCCATTTCAGACAAATGCCAGCAGGGACGAGGCCACGACACCCAGAAACAATGTCGCCGCGACAGTGGACTGGCATTTCGGAAGAGCTTGGTGAGATCGCAAAGCAGTTAACGCCCCATTCCCCGCTCTCTGCGCCCTCCGGGGCTACCCGCCTGGCACCCGGTCCCCACCCCGCCCCCACGCCGGCCACTCACTCCCAGAAAGATTTAGAGGCGTCTTAAGAACTTGAAAGGAAGTATTGCTCTAAGGGGCTTTTATTTCATCCGTAAATCGTTTATGTGGAAGATCCACATTAATCCGAAGCCCAAGAAGCCGGATACGTGGGCAGCTATTAACTGGGCTGGCCGTGGTCGAGGGGCCGCTTCTGCTTCCCATCCGGAGGAGCTGGGCGTCCGGGCGCTCTGGGCGCGTACGAACCTGTGGCCTTTCCTTTCTTTCTGGGATGCGGCGGCGTGTGGATGTGGTGGCCATGGGAGAGGGAAGACGAGCAAGGCATTGGAACCGTTATGCCATTTATCAATCTCGTTTCTCCACCCTTCTCCCAACTCTCACCTTGGTCCACAGTTTCATCATTAGATCCAGATTAGTTTAAGAAATCTCGATAGGGAAAGGGCCTCCGAAGGGCCCTTCGTATAGGCCAGAGGGAGGCTTGTGGCACAAAGGGGTTCATGAAAGAGGAAGGCCTGCATCTTGGCTTTTAAAAGATGATTAGTTTTAAGGAGTCGCGGTGTAATTTGAATAGAGCTTTCGGAGAGCGACGGGTGCGCTCGGAGCTGGGCGCACTGGCCAGGCGGCGTCCAGGCGCGGGCTGAGCTGGGGCCTCGGCTCCCGCCCGAGGTGGTGGGAGGAGGTGGGGGAGCCGGCCGCCCTCTGAGGGCAGGGCGACACTGCGGGGTTGAAAGCCCCGCGGTGAGGCTTTGGGATTGCCTTTGGTTTCCAAGGAACCGGCCGCGTCGGAGCGAGAAGCATTCAGCCGCCTTGGGCAAGAGAAGGCCGCCATTAGCAACAGGCCTCTCAAACTGACAAATTTGGGGGAAACTCCCACCAGTTGGGGACTAAGGCTTGCCTCTTGCAGGGGAAGCCTCTGCGGGACAGCCTTTCTCGCACAGCCCTCGCTGCGCCCTTGGCGTCTCCCCAGGCTAGCGGGCAGCCACCCCGCAGCCTTGGGCACGCCGGGCAGCCCCAACTCTGGGGTGGCGAGGCCGAGCCCAAATCTGGAGAGCCTCCAGATGGGCTCGGGCATCTCCACTTTCTTCGGGGTCTTGGCTGACCTAGGACTCCCTGGAGACCCTCTTCGAGGTCAGGATGGGTTGCAGCCCGGGAAGAACAATCGCGGGGCGCCGCGCATCTCAGAGCTGAGCCTCAACACTGCCCTAGAAGCGGCGCCAGTCCTAAACCCAGATCCAGCCGAGGGGAATTCGAGCTGGAGGTCGGGAGCAGCCGCCTCCGCTCTCTCGGGACGGTTCTCCCGAGCAGGGGCAAGAGATCGGTCCGTTCACGTGGCGCCGCGCCCGGCGTGACCTTGAGCGCGCAGTCGCGTTCCTGAGAGTTCACACTATTTCTGTATGATAGAACTTTTCCTGTATTAGTATTACTATCTCCGAAGCCGGCAGCAATCTCAAACTGTTAAATCGCCAAGAGGCGCAAAGAAATCTTTCAGGGACTGCGTTTCAGGAGAATTACAGACTGCACCAACGCGCACGAACTGGCATCTGGCAGCCACAGATGGGAGGAGGGGGAGAACCCGGCGGGTTGGGGGGCGAGAGGGAAATGCCAAGGAAAATCTGGCAAGAAGGTGCCCTGGGACATCCTGTCCATGCTTAGGGCGTTAGGAGCAGGCTCTGCGCTTCCTGAGCCCGTTCTAGCAGTTCCTGGGCCGCCCCTGTGGGAATGCTGGAGATCCTCCACTCAGTCTTACTTGTGGGTTGATGATTTTTGATTCTCTCCTAGTCCCTTCTGTAGCTTACCTTCAGATGTTCTGAAAGCCTGACTTACTCTAATAGACACGGAGAGGATAAGAAAAATGATCGTTAAATAGGTTTTTCAGAAATTCACAGCAGCAAGAACAACGCCTTGCTGATTTGAGGAAATATACAAACAGCTCCTAGCTATAAACTTAGTTATGTCGTAGAGCTCTGTCAGCTTGTTTATAAATATGCGTCTTAAGAGCCCTAAATTCCCTGAAAAACATTCGATGTCTCTTAAATGAAAGACATATGATGCAAGCTCTAGAGTACTTGTAAACCAATAATGGTCCAACTCGCGGGTAAACGCCAGGAGAGACAGGGGCGACAGCTGCACAGTAAAGCCGCGTCCACCCCACACCTCACCCCCACTTTTGATGGTAATGGCTGGCAGGATGGGTGCAAGGTGTCGTCAACCCCGCTCAATATCCCTGAAGCCTCTTGGAAATGCAGATCCATGACACAGAATCCAGTGCGTTTGGGGACATTAACAGCTAATGGCAAACTCCCATAGTGAATGCTTAATCTGCAGTTTTTGGCAAGAAGCTGAGTCTCTGGTTGCCAAGAGCTGCATTAAATGGATTCTGAGAGGTTGAGACGGAGTTTATGATCATGTCACATCTCTAACCGTTGGAGTCTTAAATAATACAGTTTAAAATAATATGAATTAAAACAGCAATGATTAAATGATTTCTGGAAGTTGAAAGAAAGGAGAAGAAACTGGAGGCTGATTGGATTGCAGGCTGTCGCATCCTCCTCCCTAAGATCTACCTGGACATTTTCTGCCTGGTACTTTGAGGATAACCTTCTTAGAAAGGGACCATAGCACTTTGATAAATACTGTCAGCTACTCTATCCAGAGCGAGTATTGTGCTTTCCTCTTCAGCAGGCTTTCAAAACCTGCTTCTAACCCACATTCCTTATCCTGGCCCTCCCCCATTGGCTCGGGCCCCAGGGGCCAGTACCTTGCGGAACCAGGGCTGGCAAGAGAGACCCAGTTTATCAAAGCAGATTCTCACTGGGGTTTTATCTCAGCATGCTCGCTCACTCCATCATCCTTAGGCTAGCATGCCTTTCTTATTTCCACGTTTCTAGTTTGCCTCTGAGAGAATTGTTCATCACTTTCCATACCCAGGATTCAACTCCCCATCTTCCATGTTTGTCAGAAATCTACCTGGCTGAAAACACTGGCAGGAGGTGGTGGGAGTGGGGTGGGAGTGGAGGTTAGAGCGGGACAGAGATGGGGGGCCATCGATTTCTTTTAAAGCCTGACAGAATTGAGGATGGTCGAGGACGCCAAATCCAAAATGTCTCTTAAATGAAAGACATATGATGCAAGCTCTAGAGTACTTGTAAACCAATAATGGTCCAACTCGCGGGTAAACGCCAGGAGAGACAGGGGCGACAGCTGCACAGTAAAGCCGCGTCCACCCCACACCTCACCCCCACTTTTGATGGTAATGGCTGGCAGGATGGGTGCAAGGTGTCGTCAACCCCGCTCAATATCCCTGAAGCCTCTTGGAAATGCAGATCCATGACACAGAATCCAGTGCGTTTGGGGACATTAACAGCTAATGGCAAACTCCCATAGTGAATGCTTAATCTGCAGTTTTTGGCAAGAAGCTGAGTCTCTGGTTGCCAAGAGCTGCATTAAATGGATTCTGAGAGGTTGAGACGGAGTTTATGATCATGTCACATCTCTAACCGTTGGAGTCTTAAATAATACAGTTTAAAATAATATGAATTAAAACAGCAATGATTAAATGATTTCTGGAAGTTGAAAGAAAGGAGAAGAAACTGGAGGCTGATTGGATTGCAGGCTGTCGCATCCTCCTCCCTAAGATCTACCTGGACATTTTCTGCCTGGTACTTTGAGGATAACCTTCTTAGAAAGGGACCATAGCACTTTGATAAATACTGTCAGCTACTCTATCCAGAGCGAGTATTGTGCTTTCCTCTTCAGCAGGCTTTCAAAACCTGCTTCTAACCCACATTCCTTATCCTGGCCCTCCCCCATTGGCTCGGGCCCCAGGGGCCAGTACCTTGCGGAACCAGGGCTGGCAAGAGAGACCCAGTTTATCAAAGCAGATTCTCACTGGGGTTTTATCTCAGCATGCTCGCTCACTCCATCATCCTTAGGCTAGCATGCCTTTCTTATTTCCACGTTTCTAGTTTGCCTCTGAGAGAATTGTTCATCACTTTCCATACCCAGGATTCAACTCCCCATCTTCCATGTTTGTCAGAAATCTACCTGGCTGAAAACACTGGCAGGAGGTGGTGGGAGTGGGGTGGGAGTGGAGGTTAGAGCGGGACAGAGATGGGGGGCCATCGATTTCTTTTAAAGCCTGACAGAATTGAGGATGGTCGAGGACGCCAGTGCCTTCAGATCCCTGGCTGTAGCTACTGATGCCTCTTCTTCACAGGTCCTGGATAGGAGGGAGGCACAGGGAGTCCAGAAGGACTGTGCAGAGTCCACAAAGGAAAAGGATGAGGGTTAACATGACCTATTCAGGTTTGAGTCTTAGCCTCCTTACAACACTGTCTTCTCATTCCTCTGGCACCGAGGATGCTAACACAGTGGAAAGGGTACTTTGTGAAGTGACTCCGATGTTCCCATCTGAAGTCACATTTAACATTCCTGCAACCAGTTTGCGGTTGTTGCTGCTGTCTTTGTTGGGTGCCAGTTCCCCAGACACAGTGATTTGAGGTGTATTTAAAGTCTTCTTTATTTAGTTTCCTTTAGAGCCTAGAATTAAAGTAACTGAATAAACTAAAACTAGTTGAAACGTCTATTGAAAAGACTGACCCCCGTATCCTCCTTCATACACATAAAGGTAATTCAGGTAAGTCAAGTTCAGATAAGGGACTGGCTGCCAGTTTGACTTATTACATTAAAAAAAAAAAAAAAATTCTCACGGTCTGAAAGCTGCTTTTGATGCTCTCCGCCCCCATGAGAATATATTTTGGGAAATGAACAAATATTTTGAGTACATGCATCAAAGCAATAGTGGAAGCAATGTGGATACCACTATGGTTCCTTTCTCAGCTTCTTGAGAGAAATGTCACTTACACAGTAATAGTGGGAATGTCAAGATAGGGTTGCAAGACTTCTGGTCTTAGCCCTTTATTCGGCAAGCGTTTGAGGCATACTAGTAAGTAAAGATAGAAAAAATGCATGCCGAATTGGATGAACTATGACAAATGTAGAAAAGCAAAAGTCTGGAGACGGGAGGGGTAGCTGAGTGGAGGGAAAACTCTCATGAAAAAGTATGAAAATAATTGAATGTCATGTATGATGGCAAGAAGCCAGGTGGCCTCATGTTTTGTGTGTGCTCTGCTGCTGTTTTCCCTCCATGACTTCATCTTCATCCTTCCCACAGCTCTTTAGACATAACAGATACAGAAATGTATTTTGCATTGAAGCAGCTGAAGAAGCTTTCATCAAAATAAAATATATGTACAAACCCAAAGAAACATTTAAGCTTTTTTTTTAAAAAAATGTATGTCCCAATCCAGCCCCATCTTTTCCAAAAAGCACACCTACAGACTAATGTATAACTTTGTCCTGTTTTTGAAGCTTCTGTATTTAAAAAACAAAAAACCAGTGGCCTGAATTTTAATCAGTCTCATCAGCCTTTCAAATGTGCTGTTAATGAAGCTCTCTTAATTTAACAGATTAAATTTACCTGTGATTTCAATCATACTAAGTACGTGGGCATTTTTGAAATTGATAAGCTTTTTCAAAGACCTATGGTTCTTTTTGAATTCCAGCTTGTTTCAGTAATAGATCCTTACAGAGTTGCTCTTTTCTTAAAGAGAGAAATGGAGTTAATGTCTGCTCTCCTAAAGGAACTAATTTAAAGCGAAGTCTAATATGATTTTCTCACGAGCCTCTGAAAGCTGTATCCTCCTTCATACACATAAAGGTAATTCAGGTAAGTCAAGTTCAGATAAGGGACTGGCTGCCAGTTTGACTTATTACATTAAAAAAAAAAAAAAAAATTCTCACGGTCTGAAAGCTGCTTTTGATGCTCTCCGCCCCCATGAGAATATATTTTGGGAAATGAACAAATATTTTGAGTACATGCATCAAAGCAATAGTGGAAGCAATGTGGATACCACTATGGTTCCTTTCTCAGCTTCTTGAGAGAAATGTCACTTACACAGTAATAGTGGGAATGTCAAGATAGGGTTGCAAGACTTCTGGTCTTAGCCCTTTATTCGGCAAGCGTTTGAGGCATACTAGTAAGTAAAGATAGAAAAAATGCATGCCGAATTGGATGAACTATGACAAATGTAGAAAAGCAAAAGTCTGGAGACGGGAGGGGTAGCTGAGTGGAGGGAAAACTCTCATGAAAAAGTATGAAAATAATTGAATGTCATGTATGATGGCAAGAAGCCAGGTGGCCTCATGTTTTGTGTGTGCTCTGCTGCTGTTTTCCCTCCCTGACTTCATCTTCATCCTTCCCACAGCTCTTTAGACATAACAGATACAGAAATGTATTTTGCATTGAAGCAGCTGAAGAAGCTTTCATCAAAATAAAATATATGTACAAACCCAAAGAAACATTTAAGCTTTTTTTTTAAAAAAATGTATGTCCCAATCCAGCCCCATCTTTTCCAAAAAGCACACCTACAGACTAATGTATAACTTTGTCCTGTTTTTGAAGCTTCTGTATTTAAAAAACAAAAAACCAGTGGCCTGAATTTTAATCAGTCTCATCAGCCTTTCAAATGTGCTGTTAATGAAGCTCTCTTAATTTAACAGATTAAATTTACCTGTGATTTCAATCATACTAAGTACGTGGGCATTTTTGAAATTGATAAGCTTTTTCAAAGACCTATGGTTCTTTTTGAATTCCAGCTTGTTTCAGTAATAGATCCTTACAGAGTTGCTCTTTTCTTAAAGAGAGAAATGGAGTTAATGTCTGCTCTCCTAAAGGAACTAATTTAAATGCGAAAGTCTAATATGACTATTTTCCCACTTGCAAATATTACAACTTATCTAATATGCCATTGTTTACTCTTGAAGTGTATTTTATTACAAATATTTTTTAAAAATCATCACTCAACCGTGATAATATAATTACCTTTATTTCTCATTATGGCTCCAAGAAGTTCTGAATATAATAAAATAAAAAGAGTTAAACTTAGATCTCTTCTATGACATATATAGTTTCATACAGTGCATAATTACGCTAAACAGTATTCATAATTCCAATTTTCACTAGCATATTAATCTCTTATCTATGATATGCCTTCCACTGGTTTATGTGAGATGTGAATTATTTAAATTTCTATCCAATATGTTTTCAAAACACTTTTCCTACGGATTTATTAGCTAAGTGTTAAAGACAGAACTTAGCTTCAAGAAGATACACTTGCACTTTCACGCGCTGAGTTTTCACGTGTCTGGGAAAGAGTTCTTAACATCGCAATACAGACAGAAGCAAAATGACAGGACGTATGTTTCTCCTTTGGACAGGAATTATACAGTGTAAAGTCCATGGTCATTAAACAAACACGGCCAGGGTAGAGCCAAAAGACGTGATTAAGGCAGACCCAAACTGGGAGAAGCAGAGTCTCCTTCCTTTAGGACTCCCCACCCCCGCCGGGGCCGCTACGCTGCCCTCCCTCGCCCACGAATACCCTTTGCCCCGCTAAGGAGGTGGACTTACTTAGAACGCACCTCATCCTAAGCAGCTGAAAACCAAATCTAGTTTAACTTTGTCCTGTTTTTGAAGCTTCTGTATTTAAAAAACAAAAAACCAGTGGCCTGAATTTTAATCAGTCTCATCAGCCTTTCAAATGTGCTGTTAATGAAGCTCTCTTAATTTAACAGATTAAATTTACCTGTGATTTCAATCATACTAAGTACGTGGGCATTTTTGAAATTGATAAGCTTTTTCAAAGACCTATGGTTCTTTTTGAATTCCAGCTTGTTTCAGTAATAGATCCTTACAGAGTTGCTCTTTTCTTAAAGAGAGAAATGGAGTTAATGTCTGCTCTCCTAAAGGAACTAATTTAAATGCGAAAGTCTAATATGACTATTTTCCCACTTGCAAATATTACAACTTATCTAATATGCCATTGTTTACTCTTGAAGTGTATTTTATTACAAATATTTTTTAAAAATCATCACTCAACCGTGATAATATAATTACCTTTATTTCTCATTATGGCTCCAAGAAGTTCTGAATATAATAAAATAAAAAGAGTTAAACTTAGATCTCTTCTATGACATATATAGTTTCATACAGTGCATAATTACGCTAAACAGTATTCATAATTCCAATTTTCACTAGCATATTAATCTCTTATCTATGATATGCCTTCCACTGGTTTATGTGAGATGTGAATTATTTAAATTTCTATCCAATATGTTTTCAAAACACTTTTCCTACGGATTTATTAGCTAAGTGTTAAAGACAGAACTTAGCTTCAAGAAGATACACTTGCACTTTCACGCGCTGAGTTTTCACGTGTCTGGGAAAGAGTTCTTAACATCGCAATACAGACAGAAGCAAAATGACAGGACGTATGTTTCTCCTTTGGACAGGAATTATACAGTGTAAAGTCCATGGTCATTAAACAAACACGGCCAGGGTAGAGCCAAAAGACGTGATTAAGGCAGACCCAAACTGGGAGAAGCAGAGTCTCCTTCCTTTAGGACTCCCCACCCCCGCCGGGGCCGCTACGCTGCCCTCCCTCGCCCACGAATACCCTTTGCCCCGCTAAGGAGGTGGACTTACTTAGAACGCACCTCATCCTAAGCAGCTGAAAACCATTCTTAATCTAGTTTAACCTCTTTGCCGCGGTGCTTTATACATTAAACAGAAAGAAGAAAGCACAGAACACTTTTATTATTACATCAAGGATTAATCTGGAGGGGTGGGGTTGGGAAAGAGCGCCAACTCCGTTTGAAAAGTCATTAAAGAACTCTAGACGAAGCTTAAGCTGAATATGCACTCGCTTCTTTCCAACCTGTCCTGCCCGCCTCCAACATTTCTGCTGTGCATTGCGGTCAGTGCGCTTTAATTTGCAAAGTGCCATAAGCAGAGTCGCGGAATGCAAGTTTCTCTGGTTCACGGAAGGAGAGCCGAACTCCTGGGACGCCCGTCGTTGGGCCCAGGCTGGCGCAGAGGCGACGAGCGACGCCCCGGCTGCGCGAACCCGCAGCCCGGAGCCGGCGCGCTGGGTCCCCCGCGGCCGCGGTCGACCTCACGCCGGCGCTCTCCGGTCGGGAACCTGAGAAGGCTGCGAGTCCAGCAAACTTCCGGAGCCCGGTGGTGGCGCCCCCCCTTCCACCGGTGGGTCGCCACCTGGTGCGCACCTGGGGGGCGGGCTGGTAGGACCACCCTCCCGGCTGCCCGCCCCGGGAGCCGCAGGGCACCGCCCCGGCGGGCCTCTGGGGTGAGGGCTGAGGCTCCAAACGCCGCCTGGTCTGACCGCAAAGCGGTAGGCGAAGTCACCTAGGCGGGGACGACGCTGCGGTGGAGAGAGCAGATGTGGAGGAGTCTCTATTCTGAGCAAAGAGAATGAAGTTTCGCTTCTGTGAAGTTTCGCTTCTCCTGCACATTTAAAAGAGAGCTTCGACGACTACCGGATGAAGTTAGTGCTTAACCATCAGTGGTGCCCTCCCCTCCTCTAAGGGCTAACTCTTGGGAAAACACCATATTTTAAGCTTTTCCATCCAAATATTGATACTGGCAAATGGATTATCCAACCATCCTCTGGTCAGGACAGGGCACTTTTTGTTTCACAAGTTGGCAATCAGAATTAATCCATATCACAAACTGCTGCCGATGTTGGGGGTAGAGCAGAAGACGTGTCATTCTCGTTCACAGTAGCATGTGCACGTGAGTATGTGAAAGAACGCACACACTCACTCTTCTCTTTATTCCACTGGGAATGAGCCCCTCTCCCGTGGAGGGAAAGTCAGGTTTCACCCTGACGGCAAGAGGTTCCTAACGGATACGATCAATGCCAGGCAAAGGTCCATCTCTTCATAAGATTTTGCTTTGCAGTAAACATTTCTTAACGTTTACTAGATTTCGGATTTTTTCTAATATCCTTATTGTTAAACTAAACTGACCCACTACCTCTTGAAGGTGGCGCCCTCCGCCTGGGAAGATGTCTACTCTACCCAGTAGGAATCCTGGGGACCTTAGCGGATTACGTCATTTCTCAGCTCCCGGCAGCAGACGCCCTGACGGACCTTTGCTAAAAAATCAGATCAGTTAAATACTTTCATACGTTCACAGTTTGCGTTCACAAAACGTCATGAACACACAATTTGTTAATTCAAACATAACAAGCAATTAAAACATTTACTGCCATTCTACCAAATCCTTCAGCGACCCTTTTTCCAAGTTCCCCAAAAGGAAGAAAATTGGCTATAAACAATTCATATATATATATATATATATATATATACACACCCAGTTCTTAAGGAGGCCTTTACTTTTAAAAGGAACTTATTTTGAGGAAAAATTCTTTAATGCAGTTACTCATAGGGAATCCACATAGTTCCAATAAAATTTATTTCTGATTAACATTAATGAACTTTTTTACCCTGTATTTGATTCACATGTCCTACTTTTGGAGAGAGGGAGATGCAGTCATTTTTTTGCTATAGTAAGAATTGCTCAATAATTGAATTAAAGAAAATCTAAGTAACCAATTATCCTGTTTTTAGTAAGAATGCCCTTTAATCTTGCATTCTTTCTAAGGCTAATACAGCTTTGAATGTTGTCTTAGAGTTTAAAAAGAAGTTTAAGCCCTGTCAGAATAAGGGAAAAAAACTTTATTAATGTAATTTTTATTTTTCATGAAATAAAATAGATCTTCTGGTGATGTTTTATTCTTCTGGTGATGTTTTATGAGCTTCTTTCTTGGGCATCTTTAAGTGCTGAATCACAGTTGATGCAGACTGTATAGAATATAAAAGTTTCTCCAGAATATCTCATGCAACTTTTTGGCTCTAGCAGTTAACACTGAGGAATCTTGTGAATCATTTTTAAAAATTTCCTTCAAGTATTATCTGTTCAAGGTGGACCTTGATTCTATTCAATATTTTCAAAAAATACCCTAAAATACAGTAATTTCACTTTCAAAATTTGATGAGGTACACATTCTTAGGAGGGTTAAAGCCTTAGACTACAAGAATAATTGGGAGGCAAACATTTTTGGAGAAGGTAGACTAACGGAAGTAAACTAGTGAAGATCAACATAAAGTTCCAAGTTAAGATTAAAAAAGTAATATTGGAGAAGGGAAATGAAGCTTTATTATAAGGGTTCCATAGAATAAACATCCTAGTGTATTTTGAGAACACAGTGTGACTTAATTGCTAAGGTAGCGCTAACAAACTTAGTTTATATTGAATTAAAAAAGTAAAGCAGTCACACATCAGAAAGATCAGGTCCTCACTACCCTTGTATTACGTAGAAATCTAGAGGAATGAGAATTGCTCTGAGGACTTTTTTTTTCTTAACTGAGAGAAAGCAACAATTTTGAGCTTTGCTAGTGTACAGGGGGTGAGTCAAGGAGGATTTGGAAACCATATTATGGAAAGAATTGCTAAAGAAGTTAGTGATTTTTTAGCTAAGACCTACAAAAGAGTGATTCAATGTATTCAGTTTAGTTCCAGCGTGGAACAAAGCAGATCAGGTTCAGTTAGAAAACAGATTTTTCTTTTTTTGTTTGTTTGTTTTTTTTTATGTAAGATGCAAACACATTTAAAAACAAACAAACAAACAAACAATGACAGTTCTCTGTGACTAAAATAAGTTGATTGTCAGAGCTGCATACTGCTGGACAAGAGATGTTAGAGACATCTGTATTAAGTCTCTTCCAAATCAAAGCTTCCAAATGATGCTCTTATGCTTACACTAACATGACCTCACAAAATAGCACTGTACTACTAATGTCCAAACTAGATTAATTTTCTATAAGAAAAAAATATCTTTGCACTATACTTTGTCTTAATTGTGAGCTGAAATTAAAGACTACACTTAGAAATCAAGTGTTTTCTGTTAAATAACCTTTGTATCATCTTGGTCTGCCATTATTTTTCTGATCTAGATAACTTTATTGTTGATATTTGGCTAAAAGATTACACACAACTTCTAGGATAATGTATATGTAGACATATCTATTTATAACATCAAAAGTTTGATAAAAAAAAGGTACACATTCTTAGGAGGGTTAAAGCCTTAGACTACAAGAATAATTGGGAGGCAAACATTTTTGGAGAAGGTAGACTAACGGAAGTAAACTAGTGAAGATCAACATAAAGTTCCAAGTTAAGATTAAAAAAGTAATATTGGAGAAGGGAAATGAAGCTTTATTATAAGGGTTCCATAGAATAAACATCCTAGTGTATTTTGAGAACACAGTGTGACTTAATTGCTAAGGTAGCGCTAACAAACTTAGTTTATATTGAATTAAAAAAGTAAAGCAGTCACACATCAGAAAGATCAGGTCCTCACTACCCTTGTATTACGTAGAAATCTAGAGGAATGAGAATTGCTCTGAGGACTTTTTTTTTCTTAACTGAGAGAAAGCAACAATTTTGAGCTTTGCTAGTGTACAGGGGGTGAGTCAAGGAGGATTTGGAAACCATATTATGGAAAGAATTGCTAAAGAAGTTAGTGATTTTTTAGCTAAGACCTACAAAAGAGTGATTCAATGTATTCAGTTTAGTTCCAGCGTGGAACAAAGCAGATCAGGTTCAGTTAGAAAACAGATTTTTCTTTTTTTGTTTGTTTGTTTTTTTATGTAAGATGCAAACACATTTAAAAACAAACAAACAAACAAACAATGACAGTTCTCTGTGACTAAAATAAGTTGATTGTCAGAGCTGCATACTGCTGGACAAGAGATGTTAGAGACATCTGTATTAAGTCTCTTCCAAATCAAAGCTTCCAAATGATGCTCTTATGCTTACACTAACATGACCTCACAAAATAGCACTGTACTACTAATGTCCAAACTAGATTAATTTTCTATAAGAAAAAAATATCTTTGCACTATACTTTGTCTTAATTGTGAGCTGAAATTAAAGACTACACTTAGAAATCAAGTGTTTTCTGTTAAATAACCTTTGTATCATCTTGGTCTGCCATTATTTTTCTGATCTAGATAACTTTATTGTTGATATTTGGCTAAAAGATTACACACAACTTCTAGGATAATGTATATGTAGACATATCTATTTATAACATCAAAAATATTGTTAAGTACAAATGAGACTTACATATGATTTGGATCCAGCTCTTCCAGTTTCTGTGTAATACTGGGAAAGGGTATGTACCCCATATGAGATTCAGTATCATCTCTGTAACATGGGGCTAGGAGTAGTATGTATGTCAGAGGATGGGAGTAAATATAGGAGTAAACGCGTATAAAGCAGTTAGAGACAACGCTTGGCCATATTACAGGCTCTAAATGTTCACTGTTGTGATGATTTTTAAAATTCAGAATGGGGAAGCATTTAATAAAAGTTTTTTGCTGTTATTTAGTTGCTAAGCCATGCCTGACTCTTCTAGACCCCATGGACTGTAACCCACCAGGCTCCTCTGTCCATGGACTTCTCTTAGCAAGAATAACCAGAGTGGGTAGCCATTCCCTTCTCCAGGGGATCTTCCTCATCCAGGACTTGAATTCAGGTCTCCTGCATTATAGGCAGATTCTTTAAGTTCTGAGCCATCAGGGAAGCCCCAAAGCTACTATGCATTTAAGCTGTAAGCACAGATATTACCTGTAACAAAATTTCCACGATTTTTGTTATTTGGAAAATGTGGGTCCTACTCCCAGCTCTGTTATTAACTGTCAATTTGTATAACCTAAAAGGAGTTACCTGTTCAGGTCTCAGCTTTTCTTGTTAAAATACTCTCATTGTAGATCATGTATTCAAAAATAAGACCATATTGAAGTTATTAGAAAACTTAAATAACATTGTCTTACAATTGATACTGCTGGACAAGAGATGTTAGAGACATCTGTATTAAGTCTCTTCCTAAAGCTAATGATGCTTTTATGCTTACACTAACATGACCTCACAAAATAGCACTGTACTACTAATGTCCAAACTAGATTAATTTTCTATAAGAAAAAAATATCTTTGCACTATACTTTGTCTTAATTGTGAGCTGAAATTAAAGACTACACTTAGAAATCAAGTGTTTTCTGTTAAATAACCTTTGTATCATCTTGGTCTGCCAGTATTTTTCTGATCTAGATAACTTTATTGTTGATATTTGGCTAAAAGATTACACACAACTTCTAGGATAATGTATATGTAGACATATCTATTTATAACATCAAAAATATTGTTAAGTACAAATGAGACTTACATATGATTTGGATCCAGCTCTTCCAGTTTCTGTGTAATACTGGGAAAGGGTATGTACCCCATATGAGATTCAGTATCATCTCTGTAACATGGGGCTAGGAGTAGTATGTATGTCAGAGGATGGGAGTAAATATAGGAGTTAACGCAGTATAAAGCAGTTAGAGACAACGCTTGGCCATATTACAGGCTCTAAATGTTCACTGTTGTGATGTTTTTTAAAATTCAGAATGGTGAAGCATTTAATAAAAGTTTTTTGCTGTTATTTAGTTGCTAAGCCATGCCTGACTCTTCTAGACCCCATGGACTGTAACCCACCAGGCTCCTCTGTCCATGGACTTCTCTTAGCAAGAATAACCAGAGTGGGTAGCCATTCCCTTCTCCAGGGGATCTTCCTCATCCAGGATTTGAATTCAGGTCTCCTGCATTATAGGCAGATTCTTTAAGTTCTGAGCCATCAGGGAAGCCCCAAAGCTACTATGCATTTAAGCTGTAAGCACAGATATTACCTGTAACAAAATTTCCACGATTTTTGTTATTTGGAAAATGTGGGTCCTACTCCCAGCTCTGTTATTAACTGTCAATTTGTATAACCTAAAAGGAGTTACCTGTTCAGGTCTCAGCTTTTCTTGTTAAAATACTCTCATTGTAGATCATGTATTCAAAAATAAGACCATATTGAAGTTATTAGAAATACAATTCTTATCAATTAAACTATGTGGTCTCTAGGAGGCTCATATGGACTGAGCTTTTGTGTCCTCTCCAAATTCATAATGTTAAAACATGAATTTCCAAAATGATGTACTTGGAGGTGGGTTTTGGGTAGATAATTCGGGTTATATTTGATTATATTTGGTTTTCTGCCAAAGTTCCATATAGTTAAGCTATTATATTCCCAGTAGGCGTGGGAATAATAATATGGATACGAGATTTGAGTTCAAATCTTCATATAAAGAAGGCTGAGCGCTGAGCAACTGATGATGTTGGAGAAGGTTCTTGAGAGTCCCTTGGACAGCAAGGAGATCAAACCAGTCAACCCCAAAGGAAATCAACCCTGCATATTCATTGGAAAGACTGATGTTGAAGATGAAACTCCAATACGTTGGCCACCTGATGTGAAAAGACGACTCATTGGAAAAGACTCTGATGCTGGCAAAAATAAAAGGCAGAAAATGAAGGAGACAACAGAGGATGAGATGATGGGATGGCATCACTAATGACTGAATGGGCATGAGTTTGAGCCAGTTCCAGGAGATGGTGAAGTACAGGGAAGCCTGGTGTGCTGCAGTCTTTGGGATCACAAAAAAATCAGACATGACTGAGCAACAGAACTGAGGTTGGTTATGAGAGTGAAAACTTCATGATGAGATTAATGCTCTTATGAAGGGATGAAAAGACAGGAGGTCACTCTACTGCCATGTGAGGTTATGGTTAAGAGGATGGCCATCTGTAAACCAGAAGAGGGCCCTCCCCAAGGACTGATGTCAGAATTCAAGGCTTCAGAACTGTTAGGAAACATTTGTTGTTTAAGTCACCCAGTCTGGTATTCTGTGAGAGCAACTCAAGCAGACTAGGACAGAGGTCTTCCAATTCTTTGATTCTAATATAAATTAGAATATTTTCACATAAATAATATTAGAAGTTTGAGCTTTTTCTAGCCATTGCTAGACTTAACAGCACTTAACAGCACTGAATTTGTGAGGACACAAATTCAGCATAGTGCTCCTGAGAGCCTCATGGACTCATTTATTCCCTGGGGTAGGACAGCTTGTTGAGGATGTCACTAGGAAGCAATATCCTTGTGAGGAAAATATTTACAAAGAGTTCTGCCAGGTGTCTATACTTGAAAGCAGCTTCACTCAGATTTAAGAAGTATCAACATATGTAGAATCGAATTTCCACAGCCTCTGAAAGACTGTGTAGGTCAGGGTTTTCTTCCACTTCACATGAATTTACACAAATTTAGGGTATCAGTTAATCAGGGACTTTGGGATAGGCAACCATACTTTTACCATTTCATATTTGAATAAAATTATTATTTTTATAACCATGTCAATTTTTATTTTGAAATTAGTAGTTGCTGTTAGTAACATTATCTGAAAATACTAACACCTTCCTATTTTTGAAAACCATCACGTAGCAGCTTTCCACCTAGAGATCACACATGTAACCTAAAATCTCTAGGCTGGACAGATCTCAAGCTACTTTATCCAATACTACCTCACAACCCCTTTCCCCACTAATTCCTTGTTTCTCTCACCAGACTCTCTTGGCTCTGTCCAGTAACTCAGTCCCTGGATTGTTCTACTCTCTAGTTCCTGGAAATGTTGCTGCTGTCTCCATGTATTTACTGACTGTTGTTCAGTAACGCAGTTGTGTCTGCCTCTTTGAGACCCCATAGACAGTAGCACGCTAGGTTTCCCTGGCCTTCATAATCTCCTGGAGTGAAGGTAGGATTCAGACTGCATCCTTCACCTAAAATGCTTTCCTCAAGATCAATTCATCCTTCAAGGTCAGTTAAATAAACAGAATATGAAAACACCCTTCCTCTGTCCATTCTTCCTTGAGAATGCCATGCCCAAAACATCTTTTAATCCCCTTTAGGATACAAAAATGAAGGCCTCTTGTAGAGTTGCTTAATGGTGTGCTCATCTTTTAAAATTGGTTTATTATACTTGTGAAGATAAGAAAATATACACATTTTTGTTCTCAATTTTAAAAATTGAATAAATAATAAAAAAAGAAATAAAATCAAGGGACAGGTATCCTTTTTTTCTTTGTCTCTCTGAAAGGCAATGATCCACTATTTTCCTTCGAAGAAAAGGCATAGTAAGTGGAGAATTGGTAGGAGAGGAAACTATTTGAGCCAATCTAGTCAATTACCTGGCATTCCCTTTGGGACCTGGAATAGAAATACTTTATGGGTCTATTTTGGAGTATAGAGAGTTGCCTACAGAGTTGTGTGCTGACATTTCAGTCTGTTTTCTAGAAACATATATTTTATTTGTCCATGTGAATAAGTTATCATACTATTAGTAATGTATGACTTATATTTCCAAGGTCTTCTGCACCCTTTCTATGGAAGAGGCCCAATATGTATCTATTTGAAGCACTGGATTCCACTTCCACCTCAAGGCAAACATTGACAAGTCAGTTTTCAAGATCTTTTAAAAATATTTTTTTCATTTCATGGGAATATTTCCTAAATAAAGTATGCAGAATTGATCCAATTTTGGGTTTAACTTTGGAAGCTTGGTCTGGAAAGCTTTTCTGTGTCAAGTCACCATTTATTGAGTGCTTGTGTTACTACCTAAGGGGCTGAGCCAAGGGCTTCTCATCTACTTTGACACTTGATCTCACTGCCTCCCGAGTTGTATTTTTAATTTGCTGGTAAACAGACAGACTCAGAGTTTGCTGCTAGTCCAAGGTAACATACCACAGCAAGGGTTAGAACACAGGACATTTGGATTACCCAGAAAGCATGTTCTCAACTTTCTTCCATATGTGTCATATCAAAATATGTACTGAGCAGAACAAAATTGATGCGCTGATTTCCTACTTTGTTCTAGGTATTACACTGACTTATTCTAAGCAATAGTTTCATTTTGAAGTAAATAGAAAGTCCATGGTTAGACCAAATCGAGTGATGAAAAACAGACCCAACTTTAGTGTCTTCTTTTTATTTTCTGTTGATACATGAATTTTGGGAGAGAAATCTTGAATAACTGTGGGAGGAAATCTCAAGTCCATATCAAAGAACAAACAGTAAAGTCAGCACTTACTTAACTTGGAATGTGTATAGTTGAAAAGTACTAATTGTTCTACATTTACAGATTATCTATTGAGGAGTCATCTTGTTTTTATACCTTTTTACTTCTTTTCCAAGATAGGGTAATTTTAGAGGCTGGTAGAGTTGAGGTTTTCTCCTATAAGATAATCATGTTCTTATAGCTCCATTTGATTAAAAGATTTATTGCATATGGGTTAAATAAAATATATTAATTTTATCAATTTCTTTTTACATTTGTAATGTATGACTTGGACATTTCAGTCTGTTTTCTAGAAACATATATTTTATTTGTCCATGTGAATAAGTTATCATACTATTAGTAATGTATGACTTATATTTCCAAGGTCTTCTGCACCCTTTCTATGGAAGAGGCCCAATATGTATCTATTTGAAGCACTGGATTCCACTTCCACCTCAAGGCAAACATTGACAAGTCAGTTTTCAAGATCTTTTAAAAATATTTTTTTCATTTCATGGGAATATTTCCTAAATAAAGTATGCAGAATTGATCCAATTTTGGGTTTAACTTTGGAAGCTTGGTCTGGAAAGCTTTTCTGTGTCAAGTCACCATTTATTGAGTGCTTGTGTTACTACCTAAGGGGCTGAGCCAAGGGCTTCTCATCTACTTTGACACTTGATCTCACTGCCTCCCGAGTTGTATTTTTAATTTGCTGGTAAACAGACAGACTCAGAGTTTGCTGCTAGTCCAAGGTAACATACCACAGCAAGGGTTAGAACACAGGACATTTGGATTACCCAGAAAGCATGTTCTCAACTTTCTTCCATATGTGTCATATCAAAATATGTACTGAGCAGAACAAAATTGATGCGCTGATTTCCTACTTTGTTCTAGGTATTACACTGACTTATTCTAAGCAATAGTTTCATTTTGAAGTAAATAGAAAGTCCATGGTTAGACCAAATCGAGTGATGAAAAACAGACCCAACTTTAGTGTCTTCTTTTTATTTTCTGTTGATACATGAATTTTGGGAGAGAAATCTTGAATAACTGTGGGAGGAAATCTCAAGTCCATATCAAAGAACAAACAGTAAAGTCAGCACTTACTTAACTTGGAATGTGTATAGTTGAAAAGTACTAATTGTTCTACATTTACAGATTATCTATTGAGGAGTCATCTTGTTTTTATACCTTTTTACTTCTTTTCCAAGATAGGGTAATTTTAGAGGCTGGTAGAGTTGAGGTTTTCTCCTATAAGATAATCATGTTCTTATAGCTCCATTTGATTAAAAGATTTATTGCATATGGGTTAAATAAAATATATTAATTTTATCAATTTCTTTTTACATTTGTAATGTGACTACTAGAAACATTATAATTACAGATGTTGCTCACATTATATTTGTATTACACAATGCTGATATAGACCAATTCTATGAAAATTATAAAACTAGTTCAAAAGCTTCTATTACGGCCTGTGCAGAAAAAATAACGTTTTAGAAATTCCAATGATAAATTTGTTTTTTTTACAAAAGTTTTACATGTACTCACCTGCTGAGCACTGGCAGATTTATTCCAGCCTTTATAAAGAAAGCATGGACTTGAAGTGGTTGCTCGCCTTTGCTCTTGTGAGGTAAAAGTGATTATAACAAGATCTCCTAAAGTGCAGGGATGCTACACAGGTTACACTCATAGTAAAACCAAACTTCTGTAGTGTTAATTCCATTGGTTCACTTTTCCGTAAGCTTCATAGAAAGGATCTTTGGCTACTTATTATCCAAAAGCAAGTATGACAAACACCAGAGAAACCCTTGCTCTAACCTCTCAGTACTAATACAGATGTAGACAGCTTTGGCATTCCTTCCTGCTGCTTCCTGCGTCCTTCCTCACTGAGCTCTAGAGTCCTCATGACTCCCTTCCTACTTCTACCCATTCCAGATCTACTGCAGAGGGCTCTTGCCCTCAAGTGCTAGCAGGGATATAAGTTATAAGTGAAAAGTCACATGCAAAATTTCACTTCGATTTTGGACTTGGGTATAATTTTGGATCCTAGAAGCAGTACATGAACTGCATGATATTTGGAGTGAGGGAAGATTTGTGGTCAGACTACACTGCATAAAGCATGCATTATAAACACACTACATTTGTTATTTTAAATGCATTCTATTCATTTATATAACCTTTATATTTTAGGTCTTAAGTCTGGATTTCTAATACAATAGGATGCCAAATATAATATGGCTCCTATTAAGGGATTCCATCTCTGTCACAGTTCAAATCATACCATTTGAAAAACTAACAGTTATACATATGCAAAGCCTGATATAACTTAGACTGTAAAGTGGGTACAAATTCTGTTTCTTACCACTGGTATGGTAAGACTTCAACCTGACTTTATAAGATGGTCTCTTACTAAAATCAAATTAAAATACACACACACACACCCATATACACACACCAAACAAGGGTTATGTTTAAATAATGCAGTGTGTTAGTGGCTCAGTCGTGTCCAGCTCTTTGCAACTCTATGAACTGTAGCCCAGCAGGCTCCTCTGTCCATGGAATTCTATAGGCAAGAATACTGGAGTGGGTAGCCATTCCTTTCTCCAGGGAACCCTTTCACCCCAGAGATTGAACCTGGATCTCTTGCTTGCAGGCAGATTCTTGACCCTCTGAGTCATCAAGGAAACATTTAAATAATGCAAAGTTAAATGCAATTAAAGTCTAGAACTGCAATGGAGGGTTCTTCTTTTTGATTTAATAATAATTAGCAGGATCAAAGTTCCCTTTTCTTATAAACCAGGAATTTTTTGTGCCTGTCCTGTAGGCACTATAGTTTATTTATTATCAAACCATTTATTTTCAGCATCAGTACATTGTACCTAAGCTATCTCATGGAATAGCCCCTAGGTCAGTGGTACCTAATAGAAATACAATGTTACATACACATGTAACAATGTTTTTTAGTATACACATTAAGAATTTCTTAAAGCCAGTTATTATTTGAATAATACATATTATTTAATACAAAATACTATTGTTTTAACAGAGTCAATGCAAAATTACGGGGCCATTGTGCATTCTTTTCATCCTGTTTGAAATTTGCTGTGTGTTTTATGTCTTGATTCAGAAACTAGCCATATTAAGAGGACTGTGACTACAATATGGCTGAAGGGCTAACCTTTTAGACGGCATAGATCTGGATTATAGTTCTTTATCTGCTAGTAATAAGTTTCTCTAAATCTCGCAAACATTAATGACAAAAACAGCTCCATCTAGTTAGACCAAAGTATCATGATAGATAATGGATTTCACTTTACAGTAGAATAGTAAGATTACATCTCCTATGAATGTTTAGTTAACAATTAGCTTTCAAATCATACCATTTGAAAACTAACAGTTATACATATGCAAAGCCTGATATAACTTAGACTGTAAAGTGGGTACAAATTCTGTTTCTTACCACTGGTATGGTAAGACTTCAACCTGACTTTATAAGATGGTCTCTTACTAAAATCAAATTAAAATACACACACACACCCATATACACACACCAAACAAGGGTTATGTTTAAATAATGCAGTGTGTTAGTGGCTCAGTCGTGTCCAGCTCTTTGCAACTCTATGAACTGTAGCCCAGCAGGCTCCTCTGTCCATGGAATTCTATAGGCAAGAATACTGGAGTGGGTAGCCATTCCTTTCTCCAGGGAACCCTTTCACCCCAGAGATTGAACCTGGATCTCTTGCTTGCAGGCAGATTCTTGACCCTCTGAGTCATCAAGGAAACATTTAAATAATGCAAAGTTAAATGCAATTAAAGTCTAGAACTGCAATGGAGGGTTCTTCTTTTTGATTTAATAATAATTAGCAGGATCAAAGTTCCCTTTTCTTATAAACCAGGAATTTTTTGTGCCTGTCCTGTAGGCACTATAGTTTATTTATTATCAAACCATTTATTTTCAGCATCAGTACATTGTACCTAAGCTATCTCATGGAATAGCCCCTAGGTCAGTGGTACCTAATAGAAATACAATGTTACATACACATGTAACAATGTTTTTTAGTATACACATTAAGAATTTCTTAAAGCCAGTTATTATTTGAATAATACATATTATTTAATACAAAATACTATTGTTTTAACAGAGTCAATGCAAAATTACGGGGCCATTGTGCATTCTTTTTCATCCTGTTTGAAATTTGCTGTGTGTTTTATGTCTTGATTCAGAAACTAGCCATATTAAGAGGACTGTGACTACAATATGGCTGAAGGGCTAACCTTTTAGACGGCATAGATCTGGATTATAGTTCTTTATCTGCTAGTAATAAGTTTTCTCTAAATCTCGCAAACATTAATGACAAAAAACAGCTCCATCTAGTTAGACCAAAGTATCATGATAGATAATGGATTTCACTTTACAGTAGAATAGTAAGATTACATCTCCTATGAATGTTTAGTTAACAATTAGCTTTGACAGCCGATATTCTATAGAAAGGTAGGGCTCTTCTTCCACTAAATTAAAGCATATACAGTAGATAACTCATTGGCCCCCAATATAGTCATGAAAATCATATATCTTTATGGTGGAGATTTTTCTGTCCTCTAAAGATGTTGGAAACTGTACTTGGTAGGATATATGCATCTGCTGTAGCACCTATAGCTGCAAAATAGGAAGTTGGGATTCGGATTGCTTCCCAGGGCCCCTAGTAAGACCTCTTCTAATGCAATATGTGCACAAAGACATTGGCAGCAGACTGTAGCTTGGGAGGATGATATCTCCATAAATCAATGTCGTTAACATTCCTATTAGGACATTCTGGAATCTCCAAACATCCTATTAGCCTTTAATGATCAGAGATTCACTGTGCCATTCTTATTAGAAGTTACTGGTGATGACTGTTTATGATAGTACCTCGGGAGGTAGCCTGGTAGGAAGGTGTCAATTATGTGGGGAAGGGGTTGGGCATAGAACACAGGCTGCAGGAAAGAACATAATGCCATTCTGAGATGTTCATTTGAAGAGAAGCATTTCCTAGATGCGTTATTGTCAATCCAAAACTCAGTCAACTGGGTGATGATGCAAGCTTGCATTTCTGCCTTCTGATATCTTCAGGACAAATATTTGCCTAATGTCTCATGAAGGAAACAGGAGAAAGGGTATCTCTCTTCTTTTGAGCTTTTTTGATATTTTATTAAATTTTTAAAATTAGAAAAATTTTAACTAAAATTTTGTTTCATTTTAAAATTTACCTTTTCTATTATCATAAACACAAAATAAATAGTGTCAAAAAGATGATCTTGAACTTTGAAAGGTTTTTTAAATGACCATTTTAGAGCTAGACACAATAAACGACACTACAAAGAACTTCCAACCTAACTCCCTAATTAGGAAACTATTTTATTGACAAATAAATCAGTGATACCCTTACAAATTTAAGGATCATTAACACTCATCATCTTCTTCAAAATTAATATTATGAAACAATTACACAGATCACAGAATAAGGAAACTGGAGAGTAAATTATTTTAGGCTCTAAAACAGTTTAATCATAAACATATCACTTCTTCTACCAGCCTTTCCACTTCATTGATCTCCGCATGCAAACCATAAACCCCATCAATGTCAGCTTTAATGTGGTTCTCTTGCAGGGCTCACATTAAGCTGAGATAAAATATTTTCCATCATTATGTGGGTTTGTGGATACTGTTAATTAATACATCATTCATAAAGCAACTCATCTGCTGTAGCACCTATAGCTGCAAAATAGGAAGTTGGGATTCGGATTGCTTCCCAGGGCCCCTAGTAAGACCTCTTCTAATGCAATATGTGCACAAAGACATTGGCAGCAGACTGTAGCTTGGGAGGATGATATCTCCATAAATCAATGTCGTTAACATTCCTATTAGGACATTCTGGAATCTCCAAACATCCTATTAGCCTTTAATGATCAGAGATTCACTGTGCCATTCTTATTAGAAGTTACTGGTGATGACTGTTTATGATAGTACCTCGGGAGGTAGCCTGGTAGGAAGGTGTCAATTATGTGGGGAAGGGGTTGGGCATAGAACACAGGCTGCAGGAAAGAACATAATGCCATTCTGAGATGTTCATTTGAAGAGAAGCATTTCCTAGATGCGTTATTGTCAATCCAAAACTCAGTCAACTGGGTGATGATGCAAGCTTGCATTTCTGCCTTCTGATATCTTCAGGACAAATATTTGCCTAATGTCTCATGAAGGAAACAGGAGAAAGGGTATCTCTCTTCTTTTGAGCTTTTTTGATATTTTATTAAATTTTTAAAATTAGAAAAATTTTAACTAAAATTTTGTTTCATTTTAAAATTTACCTTTTCTATTATCATAAACACAAAATAAATAGTGTCAAAAAGATGATCTTGAACTTTGAAAGGTTTTTTAAATGACCATTTTAGAGCTAGACACAATAAACGACACTACAAAGAACTTCCAACCTAACTCCCTAATTAGGAAACTATTTTATTGACAAATAAATCAGTGATACCCTTACAAATTTAAGGATCATTAACACTCATCATCTTCTTCAAAATTAATATTATGAAACAATTACACAGATCACAGAATAAGGAAACTGGAGAGTAAATTATTTTAGGCTCTAAAACAGTTTAATCATAAACATATCACTTCTTCTACCAGCCTTTCCACTTCATTGATCTCCGCATGCAAACCATAAAACCCCATCAATGTCAGCTTTAATGTGGTTTTCTCTTGCAGGGCTCACATTAAGCTGAGATAAAATATTTTCCATCATTACATTATGTGGGTTTGTGGATACTGTTAATAAAAATATGACATAACATCATTCATAAAGCAACTACACATGGAGCTTACTTTCCAAAGCCTCCATTGCTAGGCCACAACATATGAATCTATGTTTTCTTTATCAATTGACAGCTCAAGGCTCATCAACATTTCCATCTCAATCAAGTTAAAAGAGATTTACAGGTTTGAGATGCAATGGAGCTCCAAAAGTAGATGGAGGATGCAAACTAAATAAATGCATCTCTAAATCTGCTAATCATTTCAAAATGAACCATTTCAATAAAGAATAGGAAAAGCAAAACAAGCCAAAAGTTCACTGGATCCTTACACAGCAACACACTAGAAAGTCACTGGATAATTTAGCTTCGTGAAAAAAGCCCTAAACTCA
The DNA here is from genome assembly GCA_022376925.1 of Tragulus kanchil. Taxonomy (NCBI): domain Eukaryota; kingdom Metazoa; phylum Chordata; class Mammalia; order Artiodactyla; family Tragulidae; genus Tragulus; species Tragulus kanchil. Next base: position 232,739,171 of record JAIOJX010000004.1, on the reverse strand, counting down.
GGAGAATTAAAGATTCTAAGGAGCAAGAGAGGTAAATGGAGCATTGTGCACATTCTATTTCTTAAGGTATCTCAGAGCATTAACGACACAATAGTAAGAGTTTAATAAAACTCATCTGTAATTTTAGAAAATATATTAACCTTATAAAATTATAAGACTAGGGTCTGAAAGTTGGAAAGATTTTTTAATGATAATTAAGGCATGTTAAAATTATAGAGTATTTTTGAGTCAGAAGAATATTATTAATGAATCAAATGAACATCTACCATTTATAAATGACAAGAAACATTACAGATAACATATACAATTAAATTGATAAACATTTAAATTATGTCATTTGAATTTAAATGCAATGTACATTTAACATACTCTAAACCATTTAAGATGATAAATTAAAACAGGCTGTTTTCACTTTCTAGTCTGAGCTATTTTATATATCAATTTATCTTTATAATATCCAATTATAATAATACAAATAACATTCATTAATATATTAACAACCCATTAATACTATAAATGGTCCAATAAAACATAGTTATATTCTTTTATGATATATTTATGGTATTATAATTTATTATTGTAACAAAAATCATCTCTAGTACATGTACTAATGTTTTAAATAAAAAAGAAATTGGGTATGCAAATTCAGTTACAATATTCCAAGAATTAACTTCTGAAAGTCATCCCACACGAACACAGGAACATCAACAAAACTCTATTTTACAGATGGAAAATAAGAAAAGTCTATCAGAAAGCAGAATTGTGAAATATGTACATTAATAGAAATTAAATACATTACTCTAAAACCTTATATCCAGTTGATAACATGACCAGATATCCACAGATCTCTTAAAAAGAAACCATGTGCCATACGTTTTGAAAGCTGCGGTTTGAAGGATTAGTTTGAAGCGTTCGCCTTCTTTTTGCCACTTCCCCATCCACCACTGAGCTGCACAGGATTGTCACGGAATGATATACGCTCTTTCTTAGAAGGTCTTGTATTTGTTATCATTGGTGCAAGGATTCCCTTAATTGAACAACCTAGACAGTGATATTAAATGTACGCATTCACTTAACCTGATCCAAGTAAAATTAACAGTAAGCAGTATATTTACCAATCCCATGCATTTTAGAACTATATGATCTTTGAGCTTAAAAAGAAAGTGCAAGCTTCCCTTTTGTTTGCAAAATAATATAATCAAGCATAAATTTTATTTAGGTTAAATGAAAGAAAATGATTTTAAAAATTAAACAGATATAACTATCCCATCTATCTACAACCTAAATATCCCTAGTATTTCAACACTGTGAGATATATCTTCTTAGTTTCTAGTATATTTGCTTGTTTTCATAGTTCAAGTTTTTATAATTATTTATATTTCATAAACAATGAGTATGTTAAAAAGTAGTTTTAGAAATAGTCCTATTGCATTAAGAACTTTTTCAGAGAAAAAACTTGGAAAAATGAGAAGTATATTAGATGTAGAATCTAAAGATATTCATTGGTTCTAATCTGGCTGCACAAAACACAGTTTTGTGACTGGACAGGTCACAGCCTTTTTGAGTCTTAGTTTTATACATGAGGAAAATGACTACACATTATGGGGCTGCTATGAAGATTAACCTCGTGATTATATTGCGATGGTGGTTAAACCTGCAATGCTTTGTAAACAGGTGCTATTAGGTAGAAGAAGTGAGTATTTACACTCAAGTTAGAATTTATCTAGAGAAAACTAACAAAAATTGGGAGAAATGCAAAGCACACAGTAGTTGAAAGGACAGGATAGCAGATTAGGAATGTTTTACTCCACAAGAACCATGGATGCTCTATCAAGAATACTATTAAAAGACGTATGATCATCTGCTTCACATCTCCTGAGGATTAAGCAAGTGCCCAGGGCTGTCTCTGGGGGGAAATGGCTTGAGAAACAGCTGAGGGAGGCATTCCATAGCTCCCTCCATCTAGGTTTGATGCAAAGTTTCAAATCACGTGACTCTTCTTGTGATGCTTTCATCTTTAAATAAGCTTACAGGGAAATACAGCAAATGTTTTTCAATACTAATACTTCTCCAACTTAAAATACTCAAAAAATCTATGTCCAAATAGAAAGATTTGAAAACATGAGACCATTTGTGGCATTTGGGCTGTGATTTCAAATTTGGTGCATCATGGTGGTGAAAATTGATTGTAAAATACATCTTATATCTAAAAACTTTTAAAAAAAACAGTATTGTTTTTTGATTTTTAATCTTGAAACTGTGATTAGGAAAACAAACTCAAATGTTTTAATGAGCTTCTGTAAAGGGAGCAATTTTTTTGTCCATAAAGAAAATGTTACTGAAAGGCAGGAAAAAAATATTAAAAGCAATTGTCTTAGGAAAAGAAAGGTTGATGCTTACTGCCATACGCAGAAGTTTGTGATGGAATTAGAGACAGGATGGAGTACAGTTTAGGGGTCTTCCCACCTGGCACTCATGGAGGCAATCTCAGTAGAGAGACAAACAAGAGACAGGCCAAGTGAAGTTAGCTTCTATGTGCCGGCCAGATTTAGCCTGCGTCAAACTACCCTGGTAAGTCAGTCAGTATCCTTTGCAAACTGTAAGAACTGCAGGAACTGTTTCAACCAACAGCAATGTTACTGATGTATAAAAGCAAGCACTTCCTAGGGATAAAATAGTAGCCTAAAAAAACTAAGAAATCATCCTCAAAGTTTGTCCTCTATTTACTAGCTCCATACTGGAAATATGTGTTATGTATATATTTTAATCAAATGACTGAATGGAATGTCTACTTTGGTCTATTAAAAAAAAAATAACAGGAACAGCAAACGACTTGCCCTAGCAGAAAAAATTCCTTGATGAATAAACTATTTGTTGGATAATAAGTATCTATTTATGAGAGCACATTATTAAAGGAGAATGCTGGGACTTGACCGAAGGGTAGTAAGGAAGATTGAGAAAAGTGACATATTTAGAATTCACGTATATTTATTTAAAATAAAAAACAGAGGTTGATAAAAGAGTAAAAATTTCACAAATGGCTAACACAAATATTCTGTTCCAATAGAGAAAGCTAAATCAAGTTCCTTCAAGCATTACTTAAGCTAATAAGCAGGAACAGTATATATTTTAAAATATAATTCAATAACAGTTTATTATTGTTTAATATTTTTGATGAAAGTATCTTAATAATATATAGATGTATTATTTAATGCCTTTATTCCTCACTTTTTATTTAATCAAAAATGGCAAATAATGTGTAGGAATGGTGGCACTTTCATTATAAAGTACTGAAATATTTAATTTCATATACTTTTAAAATAACTATTTCAAAATTAAATAAAGTGAGTTGCATTACAATATAGCTTTTCTGTAGACCAAACTCTCATTCGTAACAGTGCTTCTGAATTCTAAAGAATTTCTCTATTGACTACAAATTGATTGTATGGTGCATTTTGTCCTAATATTGTTCTGTTGTCTTTACTATTCTGAAGCTGCTGATGAATCTTCAAGCCTTTTTGTACTTATCCAGAGTGTAACCCTGTATTTAAAAGGCAGCTTGTAGTTTTTCATTGTTTAGTGTAATTTCTTCAGCAATAATTATAAATTAAAAACATATTGTGTGATATTATAAAATGGCTTCATAACAATTTTGAAGTACTTTTTCTTCAAATGGATTGAAATGAAAACTCTGTAGGAAATTAATCTTTAAAATTACAACACTTATGAGAATACGTTATTTTTTAAAAAATAATATTTTAGATGTGATTAAGCTTGCATTTCATTGTTTTGCTATGGGTAATTTGAGCAGTAATCAATATAGCTTATTCTCTCATTGCATTTAGGTAAGAGTCTCTGTTATCATATAAATACTCAAAACACTAGATATACAGAATAAATTGAGGAGTAAAGCAACACCTCTATGAAGGAACCACATATTGGCATTCATTGCAAAGCCATTATTTTGTCCTATGATTACTCTAGAAATTAGAAAAGAAAATAAAGATGCAATTTAATACAGTCAATGTGTAATCATTCTGAAATTACTTACCCACATGAAAATACAATTGTGAGAGACTCTTGCCTCAAAAAATGGATATTAGAGCTAGACCTACTGATGGGTTCCTGAAATAAAAAAATTATAACCAAAGGATCTTTGCCAGTTTTTCTCTTTCTTTCATTATTGTTACAAATTCTACCTTTTTTTTCGACAACAGTTTGCTGCATATTTGCAGGTGACCATACAAATCAACCAATCAGTCTCATATATATGATATATATGCTGAAAGTATGTCCCGATAAGTACATTTTATCTTCCAGTAAGTTGCTTCTTTGCCACATAATCTGTGTTCTGCTAAAGATTTGTTCTGGTCTTTCAGAAAAAGTTTTTGGGCTAAATCCTTGGTTCTTTAACAAATGTCAAGGTCTATATATGCTGTGTTTGGATAAGTAATTTAATATGTAAAATGCTTTGAATGACTCTCCTGGTATGTATAAGAAAACTTCCTTAAACAGGTTAAAGTAGAAATTTCATGATGTATAGTAATACGTCATTGGATTTTCTTTGTCTTTACTATTCTGAAGCTGCTGATGAATCTTCAAGCCTTTTTGTACTTATCCAGAGTGTAACCCTGTATTTAAAAGGCAGCTTGTAGTTTTTCATTGTTTAGTGTAATTTCTTCAGCAATAATTATAAATTAAAAACATATTGTGTGATATTATAAAATGGCTTCATAACAATTTTGAAGTACTTTTTCTTCAAATGGATTGAAATGAAAACTCTGTAGGAAATTAATCTTTAAAATTACAACACTTATGAGAATACGTTATTTTTTAAAAAATAATATTTTAGATGTGATTAAGCTTGCATTTCATTGTTTTGCTATGGGTAATTTGAGCAGTAATCAATATAGCTTATTCTCTCATTGCATTTAGGTAAGAGTCTCTGTTATCATATAAATACTCAAAACACTAGATATACAGAATAAATTGAGGAGTAAAGCAACACCTCTATGAAGGAACCACATATTGGCATTCATTGCAAAGCCATTATTTTGTCCTATGATTACTCTAGAAATTAGAAAAGAAAATAAAGATGCAATTTAATACAGTCAATGTGTAATCATTCTGAAATTACTTACCCACATGAAAATACAATTGTGAGAGACTCTTGCCTCAAAAAATGGATATTAGAGCTAGACCTACTGATGGGTTCCTGAAATAAAAAAATTATAACCAAAGGATCTTTGCCAGTTTTTCTCTTTCTTTCATTATTGTTACAAATTCTACCTTTTTTTTCGACAACAGTTTGCTGCATATTTGCAGGTGACCATACAAATCAACCAATCAGTCTCATATATATGATATATATGCTGAAAGTATGTCCCGATAAGTACATTTTATCTTCCAGTAAGTTGCTTCTTTGCCACATAATCTGTGTTCTGCTAAAGATTTGTTCTGGTCTTTCAGAAAAAGTTTTTGGGCTAAATCCTTGGTTCTTTAACAAATGTCAAGGTCTATATATGCTGTGTTTGGATAAGTAATTTAATATGTAAAATGCTTTGAATGACTCTCCTGGTATGTATAAGAAAAACTTCCTTAAACAGGTTAAAGTAGAAATTTCATGATGTATAGTAATACGTCATTGGATTTTCGTTGATACACTATGTGTTTGGACATAGAAATCATTTCAAAGCCCTTTCCATATTGTACTGCTTAACAGCAGATACAGCAGAGGTAAAGCATGAAGGAAAAAAAATTCAACATTTTAATGAAAGTGACCAGAACAAATTTTTAGCAGCAAAGCGTTTACATCAATTTAAGTGCTGTGAATGAGTTACACTGGCTAAAGTTTGAGGTTGAGATAGATATTACAGTGCTCAAATAACAGTTGCTTTTTAAAGCTATTGCCATGTCCAACCTTGAATTATAATGATCATTTACAGATAGTTTAAAGTCTAACACTAAGAATGAAAATAAATAAACAGGTTGTTTATATCATAGTCAGATGACCTCCACCAAACACGGTGACTTTGCTTGCTGTGATATTGTTTTCAAGCTTTTCAGTAAATAAAATTTCCTCTTTAACTTATAAAAATTCTAAAAAAATTTGCTCTTTCTTAAAATCACAACTGGCCAATGACATTTACATTTATCCTTCTTACCCAATATTTAAGAGACAAAAAAAAAAAAAAAAAAAACCTGGTTAGGCTTGATACATTTGATAAACATAGAATAACCACAGTATTTGTTATTGTTGCTAAAAATCATGATGCCTGATGTTTCTTTTTAACATGCAAAATTTGCTTTGTCTATGTGCATTTCATTATTGTTACAAATTCTACCTTTTTTTTCGACAACAGTTTGCTGCATATTTGCAGGTGACCATACAAATCAACCAATCAGTCTCATATATATGATATATATGCTGAAAGTATGTCCCGATAAGTACATTTTATCTTCCAGTAAGTTGCTTCTTTGCCACATAATCTGTGTTCTGCTAAAGATTTGTTCTGGTCTTTCAGAAAAAGTTTTTGGGCTAAATCCTTGGTTCTTTAACAAATGTCAAGGTCTATATATGCTGTGTTTGGATAAGTAATTTAATATGTAAAATGCTTTGAATGACTCTCCTGGTATGTATAAGAAAACTTCCTTAAACAGGTTAAAGTAGAAATTTCATGATGTATAGTAATACGTCATTGGATTTTCGTTGATACACTATGTGTTTGGACATAGAAATCATTTCAAAGCCCTTTCCATATTGTACTGCTTAACAGCAGATACAGCAGAGGTAAAGCATGAAGGAAAAAAAATTCAACATTTTAATGAAAGTGACCAGAACAAATTTTTAGCAGCAAAGCGTTTACATCAATTTAAGTGCTGTGAATGAGTTACACTGGCTAAAGTTTGAGGTTGAGATAGATATTACAGTGCTCAAATAACAGTTGCTTTTTAAAGCTATTGCCATGTCCAACCTTGAATTATAATGATCATTTACAGATAGTTTAAAGTCTAACACTAAGAATGAAAATAAATAAACAGGTTGTTTATATCATAGTCAGATGACCTCCACCAAACACGGTGACTTTGCTTGCTGTGATATTGTTTTCAAGCTTTTTCAGTAAATAAAATTTCCTCTTTAACTTATAAAAATGCTAATAAAATTTGCTCTTTCTTAAAATCACAACTGGCCAATGACATTTACATTTATCCTTCTTACCCAATATTTAAGAGACAGAAAAAAAAAAAAAAAAAACCTGGTTAGGCTTGATACATTTGATAAACATAGAATAACCACAGTATTTGTTATTGTTGCTAAAAATCATGATGCCTGATGTTTCTTTTTAAATCAACATGACACATATAATTTGCTTTGTCTATGTGCATTTATTTTGAAAAGGCAATTCCTAATGAGCATAAAATCTAATACATATCATATAGGGTGGGGTATCTTGATATATAGCACAGATTTTGACTTTTGTATTTTGTCCATTTCTTGATTTTTTATAAAAGCTACCATTCATTTTTGATCTAGAATCTTTGAGGCCTCCCTATAGAATACAGTGCTTCTGGGATTTATTATTTTTAAAACACTATTGTGTTGATTTATTCTTAGAGATGATATGTTTGCACAGACAAGGAAGGCTAGAATGTGGTGCTAGTTCTTTAAATTCTGTGTTACTTGTACTAATATTGTTTAACATTGTTTTCATTTTTTCCGGGGAAAATTCTTTTTCAGTGATTTATATTTTGGTTATAAAATATAAATAGGTTTTGTGATTTTTTCATAATTAGATTAGACCTCTGTAACATAACCATTAAATAACTCTTCTTTACTGGCATTTCTGGCTTCCCACCAAACTAGTAGATATGTATCGAGTATTTGAACTTCTATTAATAAATTGACTAGGTAATAAAAGTGTAACTCAATAAAAAATAAAGAGCGAAATTTAACAATTTATAAGTTACCTAGGCATCAACACTCTTGATATATAGCATAGTTGTTTGTAGAACAACTTTCTACACAGTTGTTCTAAAAACAGATCATGGATCCATTATTCTTGACAATTCAGGAAAAGTCTTTTCCTAAATTCTCTAGTCATTCTAAAAATATTCTCTTCACAATTCTATTTAATTTTATTATGCTTACAACTGAGTGTCCATAAGTGTTTGTATTTAAAGAGGAATGGCATGTATAATGGTAATTGAGATTATGTTTTTACTCTTAATTGATATGCATATTCCTTTGAAACAACCCAGCTCTCATATATTAACTCTATTTTAATTTCTAACCCCTCATTGTCCCATATTAATTAATTTTGCTAAAAGTAAACATTTAGCAAAAACTATGCATTTTATGTAAATTCCCAAATGTTTATCACTGCAGAGCAGAGTTATCATTTGGAATTTAAACATTTAAAACCTAAATTAGATTTTCAAGAGCACTTAGAGTCTTTGAAAGCTTGAATTTAAGTTCTTCCATTTATTTACACTCATTCATTATGTATTTACTTAGTGCCTATTATGTGGCAGGCACTGCTCTATGCTGCCTTTCAATGAAGCTCCCCTGTCCATATACTTTCATGTGCCAAGTAATAGTAGTAACCACCAGCCTACAGTTGCTTTCCATTTCACTCTATTCTCATAATTTCATCTTTACAATCCTCATATGGAACTTGTATAAAACAAATACTTATTTCCACATTCCCAGATAGTGAAGACTTGTGGATAAGTTTCCCAAAAACTTTTCATGGAAACTTTCATTATCCCTTTTCATGCTTATTAGTTCTTAGCAGGGAGACATTTGGCAACAATAAACATGACTCGCCTGAGGATTTATTATATTATTGCACTTCAGTTTCATTCATTGGACAAATGCATTTCACATTTGACCATACACACTTATTTTTGAACCATATTAGTGAGTATAAGAAATCGGTTTGAAAGTGACAATAACCACAATATAAAAGAAGTCGAAGCCAACAGTTTACTTATGAAGGAAAGGCGTAAGAACTAAAATATTACAGTTAGAAACATGATGCTTTAATCTATTATCAATAGAGCATACATAGATTCTGTCCTCAAAAATGTTAAAGTGTAGATAAGTTGTGTTTTTTATACAAAGAATAAATGTAGTTGACATATGTACAACTAGTTTTCTCACACAAGTAAAGCTGAAATTTGTGTTTCTCTGGATAATGTCAACTGCTGGTGAAACTAACTACTGTTTTAGATCTGTAAACATTATTCTGTGGTTACTAATAACTGTTATATTTAACTGTGTCTGGAATCATTGTTGACTGTTTCATTAAACTGTCTCAGATCCTGGAAACAGGCTGTATTGGGTTGTTAAAAGACATTAAATCAACTGCTATTTATTATGTGCTTACTCTATGCTAGACTTTTAATATACGTCTATTAGATGTTTCCAGCAACCATGTAAACATACATGTGGTATAATAGCAATTAATTTTGACTAACCAGTTCTGGTTAGAGGAATATTTTTAGTGTTCAAGTATTAATGTGAATGTGTTTGTTTATTCAGGGACAATATATTAAGACCTAACAAATCTGTATTCTTAAAGGTCCTGCCAAAAAATTTTGAGTTCGAGACAAATCAGAGTTAATGGTTTAGGAAATAATAAAATAAAAGTCTTAAATTTTACATTGTTAGAGACCAGCTCCTACGGAACAAACTTTTTAAAAAATAATTCTATGATACTGCTTTAAGCTTCTTTATTGACATATTCCTTTAAACCATACATTTAAGGTGAGAAACAAGGGGATAAACAGAGTCAGATTTTATTGTACTTATTTTTCCACATTCCCAGATAGTGAAGACTTGTGGATAAGTTTCCCAAAAACTTTTCATGGAAACTTTCATTATCCCTTTTCATGCTTATTAGTTCTTAGCAGGGAGACATTTGGCAACAATAAACATGACTCGCCTGAGGATTTATTATATTATTGCACTTCAGTTTCATTCATTGGACAAATGCATTTCACATTTGACCATACACACTTATTTTTGAACCATATTAGTGAGTATAAGAAATCGGTTTGAAAGTGACAATAACCACAATATAAAAGAAGTCGAAGCCAACAGTTTACTTATGAAGGAAAGGCGTAAGAACTAAAATATTACAGTTAGAAACATGATGCTTTAATCTATTATCAATAGAGCATACATAGATTCTGTCCTCAAAATGTTAAAGTGTAGATAAGGTGTGTTTTTTATACAAAGAATAAATGTAGTTGACATATGTACAACTAGTTTTCTCACACAAGTAAAGCTGAAATTTGTGTTTCTCTGGATAATGTCAACTGCTGGTGAAACTAACTACTGTTTTAGATCTGTAAACATTATTCTGTGGTTACTAATAACTGTTATATTTAACTGTGTCTGGAATCATTGTTGACTGTTTCATTAAACTGTCTCAGATCCTGGAAACAGGCTGTATTGGGTTGTTAAAAGACATTAAATCAACTGCTATTTATTATGTGCTTACTCTATGCTAGACTTTTAATATACGTCTATTAGATGTTTCCAGCAACCATGTAAACATACATGTGGTATAATAGCAATTAATTTTGACTATCCAGTTCTGGTTAGAGGAATATTTTTAGTGTTCAAGTATTAATGTGAATGTGTTTGTTTATTCAGGGACAATATATTAAGACCTAACAAATCTGTATTCTTAAAGGTCCTGCCAAAAAATTTTGAGTTCGAGACAAATCAGAGTTAATGGTTTAGGAAATAATAAAATAAAAGTCTTAAATTTTACATTGTTAGAGACCAGCTCCTACGGAACAAACTTTTTAAAAAATAATTCTATGATACTGCTTTAAGCTTCTTTATTGACATATTCCTTTAAACCATACATTTAAGGTGAGAAACAAGGGGATAAACAGAGTCAGATTTTATTGTACACAGAAAAAATGTTTAACCTAGCCACAGTTGTTTATAAAAATCTTATTTACTTTATTTTTATCTGTGGAAAAACATTAAAAAATCTAGAGCTGGATTAAAGTTTGAATATTTTCAGCTAGAAGTCTGAATCAGTTTTTACCTCAACAATGAATTTTTGCAACAACTGACACAGATAAGTGGTTTTGTGGAATTATTTTATTACAATACTTTATAGATAGAATGTCATCTTTTACAAGTATGCCAGTTAATTAAAAGTATTACTACACTACCCTTTTGTTTTGTTTTGTTTTGTTTTGTTTTGTTTTGAGAGGAAAGTAAAGTTTATTAGGTGGGAGAAGGGAGTCAGTACTGCAGCCCGGCTAAAGGGAGAATCAGTGTTGTTAAAGTGGAAGACGCTGCTAGGACAGCGGGTCAGCTCCAAGGAGAATCGACCTACACTACCTATTTTAAACAATTTCTTTATTGTGCTTTGAGCATCAACAAAAGTCTGGCTTGTACTCAATTCTGTTACTTTTAACAATCAAGTCTATTAAGAGACTATGATGTGTCACTGTCCACATTTTCTCATCATGCATTTCTCTTCATTTCTGCTAATATCAGTTTACTCATAACCTAAAAACGTTATACATTGAAGGAGTAGCAGTAATTTAGGAGTTCCAGGCCCTCGGATGGCATGTTAGATTCACCACCTCATTTAATCCTCAATACAGCGGTGCACAAACCATTATCATCCCCATTCTAAACATAAGGCAACTGAGGCAATGCAAAATTTTCTCAGTTCTGGTAAATTTTTTTCAAGTATTAATGTGAATGTGTTTGTTTATTCAGGGACAATATATTAAGACCTAACAAATCTGTATTCTTAAAGGTCCTGCCAAAAAATTTTGAGTTCGAGACAAATCAGAGTTAATGGTTTAGGAAATAATAAAATAAAAGTCTTAAATTTTACATTGTTAGAGACCAGCTCCTACGGAACAAACTTTTTAAAAAATAATTCTATGATACTGCTTTAAGCTTCTTTATTGACATATTCCTTTAAACCATACATTTAAGGTGAGAAACAAGGGGATAAACAGAGTCAGATTTTATTGTACACAGAAAAAATGTTTAACCTAGCCACAGTTGTTTATAAAAATCTTATTTACTTTATTTTTATCTGTGGAAAAACATTAAAAAATCTAGAGCTGGATTAAAGTTTGAATATTTTCAGCTAGAAGTCTGAATCAGTTTTTACCTCAACAATGAATTTTTGCAACAACTGACACAGATAAGTGGTTTTGTGGAATTATTTTATTACAATACTTTATAGATAGAATGTCATCTTTTACAAGTATGCCAGTTAATTAAAAGTATTACTACACTACCCTTTTGTTTTGTTTTGTTTTGTTTTGTTTTGTTTTGAGAGGAAAGTAAAGTTTATTAGGTGGGAGAAGGGAGTCAGTACTGCAGCCCGGCTAAAGGGAGAATCAGTGTTGTTAAAGTGGAAGACGCTGCTAGGACAGCGGGTCAGCTCCAAGGAGAATCGACCTACACTACCTATTTTAAACAATTTCTTTATTGTGCTTTGAGCATCAACAAAAGTCTGGCTTGTACTCAATTCTGTTACTTTTAACAATCAAGTCTATTAAGAGACTATGATGTGTCACTGTCCACATTTTCTCATCATGCATTTCTCTTCATTTCTGCTAATATCAGTTTACTCATAACCTAAAAACGTTATACATTGAAGGAGTAGCAGTAATTTAGGAGTTCCAGGCCCTCGGATGGCATGTTAGATTCACCACCTCATTTAATCCTCAATACAGCGGTGCACAAACCATTATCATCCCCATTCTAAACATAAGGCAACTGAGGCAATGCAGTGAAGTTTTTTGCCCCAAAGTGACGGTAGCACAATTAAAACTTGGCTTTACATGACTAAGTTCTTTTGGGGGGTGAGGGTGGGGAGGGAGGGGAGTGGGCCGGCCACTTCTATTGGTCTTTCATTTGTCTATTTTCATCCATTTTTGTTCTTTGGCCCGTGTTGGCCTCCCATCACGGTGTCCTCTGTTGTCGCAGAGCACCAGCTCTGGGTGCATGCACTCTGGAGCTCCGGCTTGGTAATTGGACACATCTGTCCAGCCACTCCACATGGGATCTTCCTAGGCCAGGGATTGAACCAGTGCCCCTTGCACTGCAAGGCGGTGTCCTTACCCTCTGGACGACCAGGGAAGCCCATGACTAAGTCTTATTAAAAATAAGATGACATCCTTTTTAAATTTTAAGAAATAAAGTTTACTTGTAATATAACAGTACCATAAAGAAAATCATTAGGCAGCGAATGTGAGATGCATATCTTGTTCTGCATGCCTTGCATTGGAAAGAACAGTCTATTACTGAGAAACTAAAAATGGATAAAATGTAAAATTAAAAAACAATACCATACTTAATTTCTGTAAGTTGAGGAAACACACACAAAAGAATTTCTTTATCTGTTCCTATATGCTACCTGTATCTATCTATGATATATGACCCTTAACATGATTTTTTAATTTAAGAATTATTTTATCTAAAGATTTTTTCAGGCATTTTTATTCTTCACTTATGTCATGCCTTTTTGTGTACCTGTCAAGGATTTCTAGGTGTTATCAGAATTTCTGAAGTTGTTCAAAGCACAATCCCATATTTGAATGATTTTGGCTGAATTACATGAACGCATGCTGTAATAGAACACTAATGAGTGTCTCCTTTGACCTTTGCAAAAACAGACATGGAATACTAGAGAATACACAGAATACTTTTTTTTTTCTTTAAGAAAGTATCTGAAAAGGGACGTCTCTGGTGGTCCAGTAGGTAGGAATATACCTGCCAATACAGGGGACATGGGTTGTATCCCTGGTCCAGGAAGATTCCACATGCTGTGGAGGAACTACAGCCCATGGGCCACAGCCACTGAGCCCACACACCTAGAGCTTGTGCTCTGAAGGAAGAGAAGCCACTGCAGTGAGCAACCCATATATCACAATGAAGAGTACCACATGCTCACTGCAACTAGAGAAATTCCACGAAGCAACAAAGCAACAAAGACCTCATGCAAACAATGAATAAAGTATCTGAAGAAAAGTCATTAGTATTATACAACTATTTAATAGAGTTTCTAAAGGCCAGGTACAAGTAAAACCAATACGATAGTTATTTAGTGGACAGCTGAACCGAAAGTCAATTACTTACTTACTGTATATATAATTTCAGTCTATACTGAAAACTATGCCAGTAGGGGCATGATTAGACCTAACTTTCACTCATCTTTTGACTACTCTATGTGACAGAAAATTAAGTTAAATGGTAAAATGTTTCTAAGCTTCCAGTAAGGAAATAATTGATTTGCAAATTTTAATTTATGGAGAGCAGGACATCAAGTAGAATAGCTGCCAAAATGGTCAAAATGCCAGTCAAGAGACCTGGGGAGCCTTGAAAAAGCGAAATTTCAAAGGAGATACAGATTAGGAGTCCGGTGGCAGTCAGATGAAGAAATGGGGAGGTGAATCCCCCAGCGAAGCATCAGTGACTAGTATTACATTCATAAAACAGAGTCATTTATACCTACATTTATAGCTATATTCACCCAATCAAGTTCCTTACTGTAAGAGTGGAGAGAGACAGCTGGTAACCATGGATGTGGGTCTTGCCACATCAAAAAATAGCATTGCAATTCAATAACACATCTTTGCATTACATATAATTTTTATTAATATTTTCAGAGAGAAAACTCAAAATTATTTCACAGAAGACATAATGTTCAGAATTTTAAAGTAACAAAATAATTTTGAAATACCAAAATAATAAAACTTTAGATTTTTTGAAAATAAATTTAAGCAGTACTTTAAAAATTTTGTAATCCTTCCTATATTATGTATAAGGTACAGAAGCTGACTTTATTTTTAAAAAGTTTAGAATTTTAATACTTAATTCAATTTGAAATCATCTCTATTAGAGATAGAATCATGAGAAAATAGAGAAGTTCTATACATTCAGTAAAAACAAGACCTGGAGCTTACTCTGGCTCAAATCATGAGCTCCTTATTGCGAAATTCAGACTTAAATGAAGAAAGTAGGGAAAACCACTAGGCCATTCAGTTATGATCTAAATCAAATCCTTTATGATTATACAGTGGAAGTGATGGCAAGGGATCAGATCTGCTAGACATAGTGCCTGAGGAACTATGGATGGAGGTTCCTACTATTGTAGAAGAGGCAGTGATCAAAACCATCCCAAAGAAAAAGAAATGCAAGATGGCAAAGTGGTTGTCCGAGGAGGCTTTACAAATAAATGAGAAAAGAAGAGAAACAAAAGACAAGGGAAAAAGGGAAAGACACACCCTCAACTGAATGCAGAGTTCAACAGAACAGCAAGGAGAGATAACAAAGCTTTCTTAAGTGAACACTGCAAACAAATAGAGGGAAAACAACAGAATGGGAAAGACTAATAGTCTCTTAAAGAAAATTGCAGATATCAATGGATCATTTCATACAAAGACAGGCACAATAAAGGACAGAAATGGTAAGGACGTAATAGAAGAGGAAGAGATTAAGAAGAAGAAGTGGCAGGAGCACACAGAAGTACTGTACAAAAAAGTTTTTAATGACTGGAGTAACCACAGTGGTGTGATCACTCACCTAAAGCCAGACATCCTGCACTGTGAAGTCAAGTGGGCCTTAGGAAACATTACTATGAACAAACCTAGTGGAGGTGATGGAATTCCAGCTGAGCTGTTTCAAATCCTAAAATATGATGCTGGTAAAGAATGGCACTCAATATGCCAGCAAATTTGGAAACCTTAGCAGTGGCCACAGGATTGGACAAGGTCAGCTTTCATTCCGATCCCAAAGGCAATGACAAATAATTTTCAAACTATCGTACAGTTGTGTGCATTTCACATGCTACTTAGATGATGCTCAAAATAATAAAACTTTAGATTTTTTGAAAATAAATTTAAGCAGTACTTTAAAAATTTTGTAATCCTTCCTATATTATGTATAAGGTACAGAAGCTGACTTTATTTTTAAAAAGTTTAGAATTTTAATACTTAATTCAATTTGAAATCATCTCTATTAGAGATAGAATCATGAGAAAATAGAGAAGTTCTATACATTCAGTAAAAACAAGACCTGGAGCTTACTCTGGCTCAAATCATGAGCTCCTTATTGCGAAATTCAGACTTAAATGAAGAAAGTAGGGAAAACCACTAGGCCATTCAGTTATGATCTAAATCAAATCCTTTATGATTATACAGTGGAAGTGATGGCAAGGGATCAGATCTGCTAGACATAGTGCCTGAGGAACTATGGATGGAGGTTCCTACTATTGTAGAAGAGGCAGTGATCAAAACCATCCCAAAGAAAAAGAAATGCAAGATGGCAAAGTGGTTGTCCGAGGAGGCTTTACAAATAAATGAGAAAAGAAGAGAAACAAAAGACAAGGGAAAAAGGGAAAGACACACCCTCAACTGAATGCAGAGTTCAACAGAACAGCAAGGAGAGATAACAAAGCTTTCTTAAGTGAACACTGCAAACAAATAGAGGGAAAACAACAGAATGGGAAAGACTAATAGTCTCTTAAAGAAAATTGCAGATATCAATGGATCATTTCATACAAAGACAGGCACAATAAAGGACAGAAATGGTAAGGACGTAATAGAAGAGGAAGAGATTAAGAAGAAGAAGTGGCAGGAGCACACAGAAGTACTGTACAAAAAAGTTTTTAATGACTGGAGTAACCACAGTGGTGTGATCACTCACCTAAAGCCAGACATCCTGCACTGTGAAGTCAAGTGGGCCTTAGGAAACATTACTATGAACAAACCTAGTGGAGGTGATGGAATTCCAGCTGAGCTGTTTCAAATCCTAAAATATGATGCTGGTAAAGAATGGCACTCAATATGCCAGCAAATTTGGAAACCTTAGCAGTGGCCACAGGATTGGACAAGGTCAGCTTTCATTCCGATCCCAAAGGCAATGACAAATAATTTTCAAACTATCGTACAGTTGTGTTCATTTCACATGCTACTTAGATGATGCTCAAAATTCTTCCAGCTAGGCTTCAGCAATATGTGAACCAAAATCTCCCAAATGTACAAATTGGATTTAGAAAAGGCAGAGGAACCAGATATCAAATTATCAATATCTGCTGGATCATAAAAAAAGCAAGGGAATTCCAGAAAACCATCTCCTTCTGCTTCATTGACTATGCACAAGTCTTTGTATAAACCAAAACAAACTGTGGAAAATTCTTAAAGAGATGGGAATATCAGATCACCTTACCTGTCTCTTGAGAAACTTGCATGCAGGACAAGAAGCAACAATTAGAACCAGACATTGAACAACAGACTGGTTCAAAACTGGCAGATGTCAAGGCTGTATATTGTCACCCTGCTTATTTAACGTATATGCAGAGTACATCATGCAAAATACTGGGCTGGATGAATCACAAACTGGAATCAAGACTGCTGGGAGAAATACTAACAGCCTCACATGGTATCTATGGGAGAAAGTGAAGAGGAACTAAAAAGCCTCTTGATGAGGGTGAAAGAGGAGAGTGAAAAACTTATCTTGAAACTCAACATTCAGAAAAGTAAGATCATGGCTTCTGGCCTCATCACTTCATGGTTAATTGATGGGAAAAGAATAGAAATAGTGACAGACTCTTTCCCTGTGCTCCAAAATCACTGTGGATGGTGACTGCAGCCATGAAAGTAAAATACACTTACTCCTTGAAAGAAAAGTTATGACAAACCTAGACGCCGTATTAAAAAGCAGAGACATTACTTTTCCAACAAAGGTCCATATAGTCAAAGCTATCGTTTTTCCAGGAGTCATATATGAATGTGAGAGCTGGATGATAAAGAAGGATAAGCACCAAAAAACTGATGGTTTTGAACTGGAAAAGACTCCTGAGAGTCCCCTGGACTGCAAGGAGATCAAATCAGTCAATCCTAAGGAAAATCAATCCTGAAAATTCATTGGAAGGACTGATGTTGAAGCTGAAGCTCCAATCTTTTGGCCACCTAATGTGAAGAGCTGATTCACTGGAAAAGACCTTGATGCTGAGAAATATTGAGGGTATGAGGAGAAAGGGTGACAAAGGATGAGATAGCTGGATGGCATCATTGTCTCAGTGGACATGAGTCTGAACAAACTCCGAGAGATAGTGAAGGACAGGGAAGTCTTGCATATTGGACAGAGCTAAGTGACTCAACAACAACCACCATAAAAGAGAAGGAGGGGACAACAGAGGATGAGAAGGTTGGATAGTATCACTGACTCAATGAACATGCGTTTGAGCAAACTCTAGGAGATAATGAAGGACAGGGAAGCCTGACACACTGCAGTCCACATGGTCACAGAGTCAGAAATGACTTGTTCTTTAAATGTGCAGTGATTAAAACAGACATGAATAACTTCAGAGGTACAATTCATTCAGGTTGGATTTAGAGTAATATTAACGTTATTAGTCTATTTTCAAAAGAGTACCCCTAAAAAAAGAGAGAATTCCCTTTTCCCTTGTTTTTTTTTTTTTTCCCATGAATATACTAGAATTTTCAAAACATACATTGCTTTCTTCAGAAGAGACTGCAGGCCTGGTTCTCTAATTAATGTTCTGCATGAAGATAATCAGTTTTAAAACCAAGGCGACCTTCCACACAGTCCTATAGACTGAAAAACTGAAATTTATGCTAATGAGGATACTTGATGACCATGCTATTCCTTTTTCCCCTGTAATAACAATTTATATTTGTCCAGAATTTCTTAGACTTTACTAATTACCTTCATTAAATTACACCTCCTGCTTGTATGTCTATGGTCGATTCCTGTTTAATATAATATCTATGAGTAACTTTTTTCTAAAATATAACTATCAAGCTAAAGATTAGGCTAATTTCCAATTACTACCCTATGAAATGTTGACTGGGTTCTCAAAGGGAATTTTTTTCCCTCTTTTAAAAATATATTAAGACATTAATATATCAACTACTAAGTATTTACTAAGCAAGTATTTACTAAGCATTTATTAAGTAAGCAAAGAGTCGGACATGACTGAGCGACTGAACTGAACTTAGTATTTACTATAAAATATTCTTTTATCAAATTATTTTTTTAACCATGTGGCGTTTTAGAATCACTTCTAGATTTTTAAAATTCAACTTGATTTTATGAAATAGCTATCAGTTTTCATGGATGATGGAACTCTCTTATCTTTATTTGAAAAATGTTTAAAAGAAACATTTACTTCCCATCTAAATTAGCTAAAGTAAATGGAGATAATTTAAGCCATGATAGAAATTAGGGTCATTTATAAGTATTCTGAGGAAAATTTTCAGTTACAAACAAGATTTCCATACAGTAAAACATAAGAAATAATAGTCTCTTTTGTCCTTTAATTGGAAGACTATCATAAAAAGTTTTATTGTTTTAGTTGCAGATTTATGGAATTTTAAAGCTATAAGAATTCTTGGATCTCACTTACATGTTTTCTTTCCCCCTTCCCCTATGAACACAAAATACATATTTATAAACTCATCTAATTTTCAGAATATTTTCCAAATGAACCAAACCTAATATATTCCATCTAAACTCATAAAAACATGTGTGAAAAATGGGATTCATGTAAATCTAGCCTACTAAGAATTTCTTTCCACTTTTCCAGGGTGCCTTTTTCTACCAAACTTACAGCAAGCTGGTGAGAAGCTGAGGGAGGACTAGAAATTAATTTCTCAGTCTCTTAACCTAAACTCTTACTAATACCACACTATCTCTGTGTTTAAAAATGCAATCAACCTGTCACTTATTTCTTAACTCTCTGCTTCATAATTCCAGTTTAGCGAGGTTATTCTGTACTTTATTAAAGTCATTCTCCAAGTTAACTATTTTCCGTAACGACATGGCCTTATAAGCTTGAAGCAGTTTCTAAAACTTAGAAGAAAAGGATGATGGGAAAATGTTATCTTAACAATTTGAAGTCTTCGTACACTTCCCTCAATTGCAAAAAAATTTGCCATTTTTCACATGCTTTTGAGCCTAAGTAAAATAATATTAACCCTTTGGAGGACAGTGAGTCCAATTTATTTTATAAGGATATTTTTCATATATATACTGACAATTCATACACGTATTTATAAATGATTATATTCAGAGAGTACTAATTTAGTACATGCATATAGATCAATTAATCAATATGCATAGCAATGAGTACACGTTTTGTGATAAGATAATCCCTTTGAGATTTCTCTTCTAAAGTGAGAAAAATGTGAAACCTTCTCAGTACAGGGTACTGCAGGGTCACTGCCTGAGAAAGAGGCTTTGCAGTTTCCGGCACAGATGGAGGTGATGGGGCTGGCCTTGTGGGTTTGAGGCCCTCTGACAGAGCCTGCCTAAACCATAGGTCCAGAATGTGATCCCTCTGCTGTCTTGCAGCTTCAACTCGGCCATAACCTGAGTGCAGTCCTTTCCACAGGAAATCAAAGCCTGTACACTCTGCCCCCCAGCTGTCCTAGAAACAAAAGTATCAAAAAGTTTATTGTTTTAGTTGCAGATTTATGGAATTTTAAAGCTATAAGAATTCTTGGATCTCACTTACATGTTTTCTTTCCCCCTTCCCCTATGAACACAAAATACATATTTATAAACTCATCTAATTTTCAGAATATTTTCCAAATGAACCAAACCTAATATATTCCATCTAAACTCATAAAAACATGTGTGAAAAATGGGATTCATGTAAATCTAGCCTACTAAGAATTTCTTTCCACTTTTCCAGGGTGCCTTTTTCTACCAAACTTACAGCAAGCTGGTGAGAAGCTGAGGGAGGACTAGAAATTAATTTCTCAGTCTCTTAACCTAAACTCTTACTAATACCACACTATCTCTGTGTTTAAAAATGCAATCAACCTGTCACTTATTTCTTAACTCTCTGCTTCATAATTCCAGTTTAGCGAGGTTATTCTGTACTTTATTAAAGTCATTCTCCAAGTTAACTATTTTCCGTAACGACATGGCCTTATAAGCTTGAAGCAGTTTCTAAAACTTAGAAGAAAAGGATGATGGGAAAATGTTATCTTAACAATTTGAAGTCTTCGTACACTTCCCCTCAATTGCAAAAAAAAATTTGCCATTTTTCACATGCTTTTGAGCCTAAGTAAAATAATATTAACCCTTTGGAGGACAGTGAGTCCAATTTATTTTATAAGGATATTTTTCATATATATACTGACAATTCATACACGTATTTATAAATGATTATATTCAGAGAGTACTAATTTAGTACATGCATATAGATCAATTAATCAATATGCATAGCAATGAGTACACGTTTTGTGATAAGATAATCCCTTTGAGATTTCTCTTCTAAAGTGAGAAAAATGTGAAACCTTCTCAGTACAGGGTACTGCAGGGTCACTGCCTGAGAAAGAGGCTTTGCAGTTTCCGGCACAGATGGAGGTGATGGGGCTGGCCTTGTGGGTTTGAGGCCCTCTGACAGAGCCTGCCTAAACCATAGGTCCAGAATGTGATCCCTCTGCTGTCTTGCAGCTTCAACTCGGCCATAACCTGAGTGCAGTCCTTTCCACAGGGAAATCAAAGCCTGTACACCTCTGCCCTGTGAAGTCCACGCTCACTGTGGGCTGACACTACCCACTGCCCATCATCTTTCCCCATCCTTTACTCCAGACAGTTGCCCAGTGACCCCAGACTAGTCTTGATCTGTCTAAACCAAGAACTTTCTGCCATTCAGTGGGTAAACCACAACTTCTCTAATGAAGTCTGAACTTTCAAGTTTATCTTTCTTGGGTGCTCTTCCTCAGCTCTAGGAATATAGCATTCCTTATATTTTATAGTTGTTTCATTGGCATGTGGTTGAACTGCTAAGTCTTGTCCAAATGTTGCAACCCCATGGACTGTAGTCCACCAGCCTCCTCTATCCATGTGATTTCTCTGGCAGGAATGCTGGAGTAGATTGCCATTTCCTTCTCCAGTGGATCTTCCCAACTCAGAGATCAAACTGGGTCTCCTGCATTGGCAGGCTACTGCTAAGCTACCAGGGAAGTCCTTCTTTAGCATAAATAATACTTAATATTTCCCCGCTTAACCTACGATAGCTATCTCTTGATCAAATGTCTATCACAGTAGACATTTTTTGCAGATTAAAACTCCACAAAGGCCAGAACTGTGTTGCTGTGGCTCAGCACTCCATCCCCAGTATGATGCAGTGGCCTTCAAGGAGCATCTCATAAATATTTCTGAATGAACAAGTGCCAGGATTGGCTTCATGTAAGCCAGATCCATGGCAACTTGCAGCTCATGATAGGGTTATTGAAATAACTCACCCAGTTTCCTGTGGATGTCTTGGTCTTCCATCTTTATTTGTTCCTCTTCTTCAACACTATGTTGGCTATTCTATGTCTTGTACCTCTTCATCTCTGTACTTGCTTAATGATCTGTACCTTTCCTTACTGCAGGCATGAGACTGCTTGCACCCAATACGCACCCATGATGTTGTTGTTCAGTCACTAAGTTGCGTCCAACTCTTTGAGACCCCCTGTCCTTCACTATCTCTTGGACAGTTTGCTCAAACTTACGTCCATTGATTCTGTGATGGTATCCAACCATCTCATTCTCTGTCACCCCCTGCCCTCAAGCTTTCCCAGCATCAGGATCTTTTTCAATGAGGTGGCTTTTTGCATCAAGTGGCCAAAGTATTGGAGCTTCAGGATCAGGCCTTCTAATGAATAGTCAGGAATATCTAATGACTACCTTTTTTTGGATTGACTGGTTTGATCTCCTTGCTGTCCAAGGGCCTCTCAAGAGTCCTTTCCAGCACCATAGTTCTTCAGCACATACCCATGATGAGGCTTATATAATGAACCCACAGATACATGCAATACTATTTAAATCTTAAGTTTACCAAGTAAGGGATTATAAATGCATATTATGTGTATATACTGCCGCTCTGTACAAATTAGATATCACATATATGTACATATGTACACACAGACATACATGAATATATAACATGCTAATATTTCTTGACTTACAAATTCTAGATTATGTTAATGTAAAGTACTCAGTAAACTTTTAAGAAAACTTTTATCACCATCTTTGAAATCTTTTATTTTAGCTACCACCTTTAATGTTTCAATCTCCACATGCTATTGGGTATTGACATATAGTAAATGATGTATTTCATCTTGTATTTCTGATAATCAAATTAATTGTTTTAGATAAAAGCTGTAAAATTACTTTGTAAATACACTGGATGCATTGTATAACATTAAGATTGACTCAGAATGCCTTTCTCCAAGAGATCTGAGGCTTTCTAAAAGAATATGGTATTTTTAGATATCTCTGTTAGTTACTCATTAGCTGTAGAAAAGTCCAATTTCTCCACTTTATTTTCAAACTTACATGAAACTTGGCTTTCCTTTTTTTTTACTTTTTTCCCCATTATGCTTCTTTTTTGTTTATATTTATTTTTTATCCATCCTTTTATTCTTTGGCATGTGTGGGCCTCCCACTGCAGTGGCCTCTCACTGCAGAGCACTGATTCTGGGCACATGCATTCCAGAGAGTGCTGCCTTGTAACTGGACACACTGGTCCAGCTGCTCCGTGGCATGTGGGATCTTCCCAGGGCAGGGATTGAACTGGTGCCCCTTGCACTGAAAGGCTAACTCTTTAACCACTGGACCACCAGGGAAGCCCTAGGTTTCATTTTTAATGAAATCATATTTTACATTACTTCAGTATGTGGAACCTCTGATCCAGACATACTTCTCATACTTCTTTCCTTTGTTTTTGTTTAATTTGCTTTGTCTTGCATGAGTACTCACTCGTATCCAACTTTTTTTTTTTTTTAATTTTTGTTGTTTTTGGCCACTTCTATTGGTCTTTGATTTATCTATTTTCATTCATCTTTTGTTCTTTGGCCTATGTGGGCCTCCCACTGCAGTGGCCTCTCACTGCAGAGCACTGATTCTGGGCACATGCATTCCAGAGAGTGCTGCCTTGTAACTGGACACACTGGTCCAGCTGCTCCGTGGCATGTGGGATCTTCCCAGGGCAGGGATTGAACTGGTGCCCCTTGCACTGAAAGGCTAACTCTTTAACCACTGGACCACCAGGGAAGCCCTAGGTTTCATTTTTAATGAAATCATATTTTACATTACTTCAGTATGTGGAACCTCTGATCCAGACATACTTCTCATACTTCTTTCCTTTGTTTTTGTTTAATTTGCTTTGTCTTGCATGAGTACTCACTCGTATCCAACTTTTTTTTTTTTTTAATTTTTGTTGTTTTTGGCCACTTCTATTGGTCTTTGATTTATCTATTTTCATTCATCTTTTGTTCTTTGGCCTATGTGGGCCTCCCATCGCAGTAGTCTTTCTCGTCGCAGAGCACCGGCTCTGGGCGCATGCGCTCCAGAGCTCTGGCTCGGTAGTTGGACACAATGATCCAGCCGCGCAATAGCACGTGGGATCTTCCCAGGCCAGAGATCTAACCGGCACCCCTTGCACCGCAAGGCAGTGTCCTTACCCACTGGACCACCAGGGAAGACCCCTCGTGTCCAACTCTTTGTAACACTATTGACTGCAGCCTACCAGCCTCCTCTGTCCATGGGATTCTCCAGGAAACAATACTGGAGTGGGTTGCCAGGTCCTCCTCCAGGGAATTTTCCCAGCACAGTCATTGAATCTGCATTAGCACTGAGCCACTGGGAATGTTATTTCCACTTTTTCCCCCCTTATTTAAATTCCAAATATCATTCTAGGTACAGATCAAGTATATTACCTCCAAGACACCTTCTATACTTCAACGATATTAGCTGCTTTTGAAAAATTTTTTTTCCACAATCAGAAAATTCAGTACTATATTAAATGACTTTACATTTCATGAGAGTTTAGACATGCTCAGAGAAGCTGATTTGGGGTTGATTATGCATATTACAGAAGAATTGCAGATTCCCAATCTCTGGATAACTTTGAAAATGGAGTATGTCTTGAAAAGTGCAGACAATGCAAAGTTCAGCTGTAAACCAAGATTCGTATACGGTGAGCCATAATCAATCAATAAGTGGCTCCTGAATGAATGAATGGATAAGACAAACTGTATTACGTTCTGTTCTTACTAAGCTATATATTTTAGCTCAAGGAAGAACAGAAGACAATAGAGTGCTGAGTCTGGAATGAGAAAAGATGGGTTCGAGTGACTGCTTTCCCTTTCTAAATTGTTATGTGCCAATGGTCAAATTAAATAAACACTCTAAGCCTCATTTATATTAGCTATCAAAGAAAAATAATCGTTATAAATAAGAAAAGATAACTAAAAGAAATTGACTAAACTCTAAATTGCTAGAGCAACAGAGATATTATTATTGTAATGCATCCTTTATTTTAAGTATAAAATGGGAAAATGAATTGAGAAAACCAAAACCATTTAAGGAAATCAAATATTTATAACTAAATATTATCAAAATGAGGAAATTT
The DNA here is from genome assembly GCA_022376925.1 of Tragulus kanchil. Taxonomy (NCBI): domain Eukaryota; kingdom Metazoa; phylum Chordata; class Mammalia; order Artiodactyla; family Tragulidae; genus Tragulus; species Tragulus kanchil. The sequence continues at coordinate 232,713,729 of JAIOJX010000004.1, read as the reverse complement.
TTCTGGCACAGTCATTTCATAAATGGAACACAAATTTATTATTAAAACTCTGGCTCGGTAGGTGGACACAATGATCCAGCCGCGCAATCGCACGTGGGATCTTCCCAGGCCAGAGATCTAACCGGCACCCCTTGCACCGCAAGGCAGTGTCCTTACCCACTGGACCACCAGGGAAGACCCCTCGTGTCCAACTCTTTGTAACACTATTGACTGCAGCCTACCAGCCTCCTCTGTCCATGGGATTCTCCAGGAAACAATACTGGAGTGGGTTGCCAGGTCCTCCTCCAGGGAATTTTCCCAGCACAGTCATTGAATCTGCATTAGCACTGAGCCACTGGGAATGTTATTTCCACTTTTTCCCCCCTTATTTAAATTCCAAATATCATTCTAGGTACAGATCAAGTATATTACCTCCAAGACACCTTCTATACTTCAACGATATTAGCTGCTTTTGAAAAATTTTTTTTCCACAATCAGAAAATTCAGTACTATATTAAATGACTTTACATTTCATGAGAGTTTAGACATGCTCAGAGAAGCTGATTTGGGGTTGATTATGCATATTACAGAAGAATTGCAGATTCCCAATCTCTGGATAACTTTGAAAATGGAGTATGTCTTGAAAAGTGCAGACAATGCAAAGTTCAGCTGTAAACCAAGATTCGTATACGGTGAGCCATAATCAATCAATAAGTGGCTCCTGAATGAATGAATGGATAAGACAAACTGTATTACGTTCTGTTCTTACTAAGCTATATATTTTAGCTCAAGGAAGAACAGAAGACAATAGAGTGCTGAGTCTGGAATGAGAAAAGATGGGTTCGAGTGACTGCTTTCCCTTTCTAAATTGTTATGTGCCAATGGTCAAATTAAATAAACACTCTAAGCCTCATTTATATTAGCTATCAAAGAAAAATAATCGTTATAAATAAGAAAAGATAACTAAAAGAAATTGACTAAACTCTAAATTGCTAGAGCAACAGAGATATTATTATTGTAATGCATCCTTTATTTTAAGTATAAAATGGGAAAATGAATTGAGAAAACCAAAACCATTTAAGGAAATCAAATATTTATAACTAAATATTATCAAAATGAGGAAATTTTTCTGGCACAGTCATTTCATAAATGGCACACTTTAAGAATGTGACCTCTTTCATCTGTTTTCAAATCATTAGATTAGAAAGCAAGGTTGCAAAGTGGCCTTTGGCCTGTGTAAGAGAGCAATAAGACCCAAAAAGAAAAGGACAAAAAACTTAGAAAATTCTCAGTGACAAGACAGTATTGCTTGATATGGATGGCATGTGAAAAGTGCACTGATTTTAGTATTACTTGAAACACAGAAAAGGAAGACAACTCTACTTTGGAATTGCTTAAAAATAATGTAACAGCAACATGAAACATACAACAATAATAATATAAAACACAAGGAGTATAATTTAAGTCTTTACTTATTACCAGGCAACATATCATATACTTTACATATATCTTTACATATTAATTTCTCACTAAAACTTCATGAGATAGACCTTATTCTTCCATTCCATAGATAGTAAATTCATTCTTAGAGGTTAAATAATTTACTCAGGGTCACACAACTTATATCTGATGGCAGAATAAACCTGAATGCATCTATTTCTAAAGAATACATGTTCCAAATATTACAGCACAATTGAAAGAGAACTATCTAGAAAAGTTCAAAGGCTGAAAAGAATTTTATAGCTGCAGCCCATAAACTACCCTCTAGATTTGGCTTGCAAAGCTGAAAGAAATATTTTAGCTTTAATAAGGTGACAAGATTTTGAGAAAGAAAGCTGCAGGAAAAGAGCTTTCAAAATACTGAGCGGTAAGTGGTTGGCCCAGGGCCGTGGGGCCCAGGAACCAAAGACTCTGACGGTTAAAAGATTTCTATGGCTAATAAGCTATAAAAAAATAATCGTTATAAATAAGAAAAGATAACTAAAAGAAATTGACTAAACTCTAAATTGCTAGAGCAACAGAGATATTATTATTGTAATGCATCCTTTATTTTAAGTATAAAATGGGAAAATGAATTGAGAAAACCAAAACCATTTAAGGAAATCAAATATTTATAACTAAATATTATCAAAATGAGGAAATTTTTCTGGCACAGTCATTTCATAAATGGCACACTTTAAGAATGTGACCTCTTTCATCTGTTTTCAAATCATTAGATTAGAAAGCAAGGTAGCAAAGTGGCCTTTGGCCTGTGTAAGAGAGCAATAAGACCCAAAAAGAAAAGGACAAAAAACTTAGAAAATTCTCAGTGACAAGACAGTATTGCTTGATATGGATGGCATGTGAAAAGTGCACTGATTTTAGTATTACTTGAAACACAGAAAAGGAAGACAACTCTACTTTGGAATTGCTTAAAAATAATGTAACAGCAACATGAAACATACAACAATAATAATATAAAACACAAGGAGTATAATTTAAGTCTTTACTTATTACCAGGCAACATATCATATACTTTACATATATCTTTACATATTAATTTCTCACTAAAACTTCATGAGATAGACCTTATTCTTCCATTCCATAGATAGTAAATTCATTCTTAGAGGTTAAATAATTTACTCAGGGTCACACAACTTATATCTGATGGCAGAATAAACCTGAATGCATCTATTTCTAAAGAATACATGTTCCAAATATTACAGCACAATTGAAAGAGAACTATCTAGAAAAGTTCAAAGGCTGAAAAGAATTTTATAGCTGCAGCCCATAAACTACCCTCTAGATTTGGCTTGCAAAGCTGAAAGAAATATTTTAGCTTTAATAAGGTGACAAGATTTTGAGAAAGAAAGCTGCAGGAAAAGAGCTTTCAAAATACTGAGCCGGTAAGTGGTTGGCCCAGGGCCGTGGGGCCCAGGAACCAAAGACTCTGACGGTTAAAAGATTTCTATGGCTAATAAGCTATGCCAAGTTTTTAAGTCAAATAACTAATAAGAGTACATTTCTTTTAAGCTGAGCTATATAGCCATGTGACTAGATACTATAGACTTGCACATCTTACTTTTATGGATTTTTCTTTTGTACAGTAATTACAAAGAATATTTACTAAGTACTTCTTTTGAGCCTGATGCTATTCTGAATACACTATGTTTGATCCTAAAACAGGTCTACTAGGTATGTATTGTTCCCAATTTAAGGATGAGAAAATTAAATCATGATGCAAATCTAGGCAAACTGGTGTCAGAGCTCACATCCTATTATATGGATGGATGTCACAGTAAATTAGTAATGACAAGAATCTGTCAGGTAGTATTTATTCATATTCATTCTGTTATTTAATAAAAGCTATTTTCTAATGTGGCTTGTCTTAAACTGTCACTTGTGTGTGTTAAGTTGCTTCAGTTGTGTCCGATTCTTTATGATCCTATGGACTATAGCCCACCAAGCTCCTCTGTCCATGGGATCTCCAGGCAAAAACACAGGAGGGGGCTGCCATTTCTTCCTCCAGGGATCAAACCAATGTCTCTTATGTCTCCTGCATGGGCAGGTGGGTTCTTTACCACTAGCGCACTTAGTGAACAGATTTTGTAATTAGTAGTGTTTGAAATAATGTCACTTACTGACAACTAATAGAAATTGCAATTTAAATGGCCTTATTACAGTTTCTTAGAGAAAGGGTTAAGAAATGAACTCTCTATAATATTTTTATATACTCTAAAATTTATTATTCAGTGTTACGTAAGTGAAAGATAAACCATGTACATTTCAGGATAGTTGCTGACTTACTAAGTTATTTCTGTTTTAATATTCAGATAGCTGATTATTAACAGAAGCTTATATTTAAATGGCCTTTTTTTTTTCTTTTCTTAGTTTTCAAAATAATAAGGCTGAAAAGAATTTTATAGCTGCAGCCCATAAACTACCCTCTAGATTTGGCTTGCAAAGCTGAAAGAAATATTTTAGCTTTAATAAGGTGACAAGATTTTGAGAAAGAAAGCTGCAGGAAAAGAGCTTTCAAAATACTGAGCCGGTAAGTGGTTGGCCCAGGGCCGTGGGGCCCAGGAACCAAAGACTCTGACGGTTAAAAGATTTCTATGGCTAATAAGCTATGCCAAGTTTTTAAGTCAAATAACTAATAAGAGTACATTTCTTTTAAGCTGAGCTATATAGCCATGTGACTAGATACTATAGACTTGCACATCTTACTTTTATGGATTTTTCTTTTGTACAGTAATTACAAAGAATATTTACTAAGTACTTCTTTTGAGCCTGATGCTATTCTGAATACACTATGTTTGATCCTAAAACAGGTCTACTAGGTATGTATTGTTCCCAATTTAAGGATGAGAAAATTAAATCATGATGCAAATCTAGGCAAACTGGTGTCAGAGCTCACATCCTATTATATGGATGGATGTCACAGTAAATTAGTAATGACAAGAATCTGTCAGGTAGTATTTATTCATATTCATTCTGTTATTTAATAAAAGCTATTTTCTAATGTGGCTTGTCTTAAACTGTCACTTGTGTGTGTTAAGTTGCTTCAGTTGTGTCCGATTCTTTATGATCCTATGGACTATAGCCCACCAAGCTCCTCTGTCCATGGGATCTCCAGGCAAAACACAGGAGGGGGCTGCCATTTCTTCCTCCAGGGATCAAACCAATGTCTCTTATGTCTCCTGCATGGGCAGGTGGGTTCTTTACCACTAGCGCACTTAGTGAACAGATTTTGTAATTAGTAGTGTTTGAAATAATGTCACTTACTGACAACTAATAGAAATTGCAATTTAAATGGCCTTATTACAGTTTCTTAGAGAAAGGGTTAAGAAATGAACTCTCTATAATATTTTTATATACTCTAAAATTTATTATTCAGTGTTACGTAAGTGAAAGATAAACCATGTACATTTCAGGATAGTTGCTGACTTACTAAGTTATTTCTGTTTTAATATTCAGATAGCTGATTATTAACAGAAGCTTTGATACTCTGTAAAGTGACAAGGCAGCTTTTGTTAAAATTTTATTTCGTTTGTTTCTTTTTACCTTAGTTTTTCAAAATAATATCATATGCATTTGGAATATGCAATGTTTAAAATGGAAATGTCATTATTCATTATTATGTGTAGCATAGGTTGATTCCTTATGAAATGTTTTATATTTCGGGCAGGAGGAGAAGGGGGTGGCAACGGATTAAATGGTTGGATGGCATCATCCACTCAATGGAATTAAATTTGAGCAAACTCCGAAAGATAGTGATGGAAAGAGAAGTCTGGTGTTCTGCACTCCACGGGGTCACAAAGAGTCAGATAAGATTGAGCAAGTGAACAACAAATATATATATACACATATGTATAGCTATAGCTATATGCTATCAACAGATTCTGTTGCTATAGAAAATTTATATTAAAATAATATTACTTAGGTGACTGAACCTAAAATATTTCTTGACCATATTGACCAGATATATTAAAATTATAATTTTAAAACAAATGTAGTATTTGTTTAAATAGATTAACATGTATTAGTGGATTTAAATGGCTGGAATCGAATAAGGCCAAGAACCTGGAGGAAAAATCAGAGAATCATTCTGAAGGTTTCATTTATCTCAAGAGCACCATCTGGATTGCTGAATAGTTCACATTCAATCAAATACTGACTTTGTGTGTATCTAACCATACCATCAATGAGTAAGAAATCTTTTTATAGGGTTTCCCTGGTAGTCTAGTCGGTAAAGAGTCCGTGTTGCAGTCCAAGGGGCACTGGTTCAATCCCTAGCCCGGGAAGATCCCATGTGCCACAGAGCGACTGGACCAGTGTGTCCAATTGTGAGCCAGCGCTCTGGAGCACACGTGCTCAGAGCTGGTGCTCTGCAAGGAGAGAGGCCACTACAATGGGCGGCCCACACAGGCCGAAGAATAAAGGTGGATGAAAATGAATGAATGGAAAATCAATAAAAAAGACAAACATTAAAAAAAAAAAGAAATCTATTTATAGAATAACTTAAAATCAGGATAGTTGCTGACTTACTAAGTTATTTCTGTTTTAATATTCAGATAGCTGATTATTACCCTTTGATACTCTGTAAAGTGACAAGGCAGCTTTTGTTAAAATTTTATTTCGTTTGTTTCTTTTATTAGTTTTCAAAATAATATCATATGCATTTGGAATATGCAATGTTTAAAATGGAAATGTCATTATTCATTATTATGTGTAGCATAGGTTGATTCCTTATGAAATGTTTTATATTTCGGGCAGGAGGAGAAGGGGGTGGCAACGGATTAAATGGTTGGATGGCATCATCCACTCAATGGAATTAAATTTGAGCAAACTCCGAAAGATAGTGATGGAAAGAGAAGTCTGGTGTTCTGCACTCCACGGGGTCACAAAGAGTCAGATAAGATTGAGCAAGTGAACAACAAATATATATATACACATATGTATAGCTATAGCTATATGCTATCAACAGATTCTGTTGCTATAGAAAATTTATATTAAAATAATATTACTTAGGTGACTGAACCTAAAATATTTCTTGACCATATTGACCAGATATATTAAAATTATAATTTTAAAACAAATGTAGTATTTGTTTAAATAGATTAACATGTATTAGTGGATTTAAATGGCTGGAATCTAATAAGGCCAAGAACCTGGAGGAAAAATCAGAGAATCATTCTGAAGGTTTCATTTATCTCAAGAGCACCATCTGGATTGCTGAATAGTTCACATTCAATCAAATACTGACTTTGTGTGTATCTAACCATACCATCAATGAGTAAGAAATCTTTTTATAGGGTTTCCCTGGTAGTCTAGTCGGTAAAGAGTCCGTGTTGCAGTCCAAGGGGCACTGGTTCAATCCCTAGCCCGGGAAGATCCCATGTGCCACAGAGCGACTGGACCAGTGTGTCCAATTGTGAGCCAGCGCTCTGGAGCACACGTGCTCAGAGCTGGTGCTCTGCAAGGAGAGAGGCCACTACAATGGGCGGCCCACACAGGCCGAAGAATAAAGGTGGATGAAAATGAATGAATGGAAAATCAATAAAAAAGACAAACATTAAAAAAAAAAAGAAATCTATTTATAGAATAACTTAAAATGAAGTGCAAGTTAATGTGTGTACTTTTGAGGTTTACTACACAATAGTGAAATTAACAAAATATGATATTAAATAAAACATCTTTTCTATTTATATACCATAACACTTTAGAAGATATTTCAACATCTTTACAGTGCAAGTTAAATAGTTTGAAAAAATTAGGCTTTATTATCCACAAATAACCTGACACAGATAGTTTTTAAATGTTTACGTTCTTTTCAGAGTTAAGAAATGTTATGTAATTCTTGCTGAAACCATGATGTATATACAGTGATATTACCAAATTAAAGGTTATAGACGAGTATGCCAAGTTTTGAAATGTAAAAAGTCATCATTAGTAAATATAAACTGTCATCTATTCAATGGAAATTGTTTTTAAGAATATGGCTTTGACAGTATAATGTTATTATCTCAAGGCTGCTAATTTAAAAATTTTTTCCCTCAAAAACAAACTTCACTTACTATATATTAAATTAATGGCAAAGGACCAAAACATATTACTTTGATATATAAATCCAACTTTTTACAATTAGCCTAAACAAACTCTTTTAGAACTAAAGGATCAAAGAATTTAATACGATCCACGGAGGGGGTAAAGGAGGAGTGGCCCGCTGAGTCACAGAACACAATTACAATAGAAACTGATGCTGTTAATTTTAGAAATAATTTAATTCTGTCTATACCAAAAGACATTTTAAGAACGAAAAAATTCAAATGCATAGTTTTGGGTAGTTCTGGTTGCTGGCATCCTACCCCTTATCTGTAAAAGAATGCTAGCTGGCATTAGTTTCCAACCATACCATCAATGAGTAAGAAATCTTTTTATAGGGTTTCCCTGGTAGTCTAGTCGGTAAAGAGTCCGTGTTGCAGTCCAAGGGGCACTGGTTCAATCCCTAGCCCGGGAAGATCCCATGTGCCACAGAGCGACTGGACCAGTGTGTCCAATTGTGAGCCAGCGCTCTGGAGCACACGTGCTCAGAGCTGGTGCTCTGCAAGGAGAGAGGCCACTACAATGGGCGGCCCACACAGGCCGAAGAATAAAGGTGGATGAAAATGAATGAATGGAAAATCAATAAAAAAGACAAACATTAAAAAAAAAAAGAAATCTATTTATAGAATAACTTAAAATGAAGTGCAAGTTAATGTGTGTACTTTTGAGGTTTACTACACAATAGTGAAATTAACAAAATATGATATTAAATAAAACATCTTTTCTATTTATATACCATAACACTTTAGAAGATATTTCAACATCTTTACAGTGCAAGTTAAATAGTTTGAAAAAATTAGGCTTTATTATCCACAAATAACCTGACACAGATAGTTTTTAAATGTTTACGTTCTTTTCAGAGTTAAGAAATGTTATGTAATTCTTGCTGAAACCATGATGTATATACAGTGATATTACCAAATTAAAGGTTATAGACGAGTATGCCAAGTTTTGAAATGTAAAAAGTCATCATTAGTAAATATAAACTGTCATCTATTCAATGGAAATTGTTTTTAAGAATATGGCTTTGACAGTATAATGTTATTATCTCAAGGCTGCTAATTTAAAAATTTTTTCCCTCAAAAACAAACTTCACTTACTATATATTAAATTAATGGCAAAGGACCAAAACATATTACTTTGATATATAAATCCAACTTTTTACAATTAGCCTAAACAAACTCTTTTAGAACTAAAGGATCAAAGAATTTAATACGATCCACGGAGGGGGTAAAGGAGGAGTGGCCCGCTGAGTCACAGAACACAATTACAATAGAAACTGATGCTGTTAATTTTAGAAATAATTTAATTCTGTCTATACCAAAAGACATTTTAAGAACGAAAAAATTCAAATGCATAGTTTTGGGTAGTTCTGGTTGCTGGCATCCTACCCCTTATCTGTAAAAGAATGCTAGCTGGCATTAGTTTCCATCAATTCATTTGTGATTTCTAAATTCATTCTGAAGGAAACCACAACTTACTTGAAGATCCTGCTGAGTGTCTGTGTGCCTGACTCTTTTTTTCTCTCTTCACAGACAAAGCACTTCCACTGGTCATGGAAAAAAGGTCTAAATCCGTGTCTTCTCTGCTTACAAGTCTTGCCTGGGAGCAATGGGAGAGAATGTATACAATCATGAAACAAAATATGGCATTTTCTGAATGCAGCTCACATTACCCCAAATAAACAAACAGGCTCTGTCAAACAACCTTTTTCAACACGATACCACAATCCTTTATTGCTGCCCAGGCAGAACAAATGCACTATGTCAAAGCATTTTTTGCAAATAAGAGCCGATTTTAAAATTGAGGTTTGCTATTTGAGTCTGTGCAACAAAAGAAAACATTTCAGTACAGTAATTTTGATGAAAATCAATCCTAAAGGCAACTGATGAAACTTTAACTAGTTTAACATCACTTATTTACCAAGGACATTATTTAATTCTTAATTGAATGTTAGAAGTGTCACATTGGATTATTTTCTGCAATATTCATGTTTTAGTACTTATAAAATTTCCTGAAATGCCTTTCATCCCATATTTGTATACTAGAAAGTCACAAAAGATCTCAACTTTCTCATTACAGTCACTATTAATATAAAATACTACATATAAAGTAATTTGGGGGTAAGGGTAGATATATAGACATTTCAAGACATTTTAAGGACATTCGTATTAGGTAATTTATTTCATCTGAAATTACTCTCTGAACTTTTATTACTACCTTGGACTGAACTGAAGAGTTGAAAGAATCACTTCTTGGTTATAAATATTGTTTTACATAATGTCTAATATCATTAAGCAAGGATTTATCAGGATTCAGCCCTGAAGTGGAAGAAGATGCCATGATGGAAAGCCAAGCAGCCTCAAAGTAGCTGGGATAAGTTTACTGGGTTGCTGGCAAAATACGAAACTGATGCTGTTAATTTTAGAAATAATTTAATTCTGTCTATACCAAAAGACATTTTAAGAACGAAAAAATTCAAATGCATAGTTTTGGGTAGTTCTGGTTGCTGGCATCCTACCTTATCTGTAAAAGAATGCTAGCTGGCATTAGTTTCCATCAATTCATTTGTGATTTCTAAATTCATTCTGAAGGAAACCACAACTTACTTGAAGATCCTGCTGAGTGTCTGTGTGCCTGACTCTTTTTTTCTCTCTTCACAGACAAAGCACTTCCACTGGTCATGGAAAAAAGGTCTAAATCCGTGTCTTCTCTGCTTACAAGTCTTGCCTGGGAGCAATGGGAGAGAATGTATACAATCATGAAACAAAATATGGCATTTTCTGAATGCAGCTCACATTACCCCAAATAAACAAACAGGCTCTGTCAAACAACCTTTTTCAACACGATACCACAATCCTTTATTGCTGCCCAGGCAGAACAAATGCACTATGTCAAAGCATTTTTTGCAAATAAGAGCCGATTTTAAAATTGAGGTTTGCTATTTGAGTCTGTGCAACAAAAGAAAACATTTCAGTACAGTAATTTTGATGAAAATCAATCCTAAAGGCAACTGATGAAACTTTAACTAGTTTAACATCACTTATTTACCAAGGACATTATTTAATTCTTAATTGAATGTTAGAAGTGTCACATTGGATTATTTTCTGCAATATTCATGTTTTAGTACTTATAAAATTTCCTGAAATGCCTTTCATCCCATATTTGTATACTAGAAAGTCACAAAAGATCTCAACTTTCTCATTACAGTCACTATTAATATAAAATACTACATATAAAGTAATTTGGGGGTAAGGGTAGATATATAGACATTTCAAGACATTTTAAGGACATTCGTATTAGGTAATTTATTTCATCTGAAATTACTCTCTGAACTTTTATTACTACCTTGGACTGAACTGAAGAGTTGAAAGAATCACTTCTTGGTTATAAATATTGTTTTACATAATGTCTAATATCATTAAGCAAGGATTTATCAGGATTCAGCCCTGAAGTGGAAGAAGATGCCATGATGGAAAGCCAAGCAGCCTCAAAGTAGCTGGGACTTCACCCAAACCACAGGATGCCTGAAATCCTGGGAGAAAGCACTGTCATTAATATTTGATGTGAGAAAAACTGAGAGTAAAGTAAAGCCATAAAACCACCACTGTGGTTAAAAGCTATCACCATCTGATGAGCTACAAAAAATCATGAAACTAGAATCTAATCTTCCTTCAAATTTAGATCTCTGCTCTTCTCTACAGTCCCCTTCCCATTTCCTCTTATTGATAAATAAGCAAGTCTCCTTAGTAAACTGAGTAGAAGCCATCCTATGGCATCAGTCATTTTTTAAAGTGTACCTGGCTAAGTGTTACCATTGGTTTTGTCAAAAAAACCAAAAACCCAAATCTCAATAGAACACTGTTTAAACTGAAACAATTGGCCCACAATTTACACTTGTGATTTTACAAGTGTAAAAATGTTACAGATTCTTTCTGGATTTTATTTCAGTTAGTGCACAAGAGCATGGTATTTAACGTTCCCCGTATTGTCACCCCATCAATACTAACACATCAAAAGAACCAATCAGGAATAAGGCGAAACTATTAAAGCAACACCACAATGTTGGTGAGACCAGTTACAAAATAACGAAAGACATGCTAAAGCCTCAGGATTTAAAAATCTGGTTTTATTTGCTTCTTTGTGATGACATCATTTCAGTGTATCTATTTAAAAAGCAGAACTCTCACCCTCCTTCAAACACGGTAATACATACACATCAAAAAAATATTTGTGAACACGTCTTCCAAAAACCTTATTATCTAAGCCATTAGCATCCAAAACCTTGTTTATTCCAAAACAGAAAACAATGTTGATAATTAAGCCAGATTATAAGAACCAAATTTAGAAGTTGATAACAATAACACACACAATAACACACAATTTCACAACGGTGCTATCTACCAGCCTAAAGGCAAACCTAGAAAGCTTATAAAGAGGTTAGTTACAGGTCCAGCAGCACATCTGACACAGCCACACATGCATTTATACTCAAAGTCTATCTCTGAAAACACTAGCTTTCACACTGAACATCATCCTTCATCCTTACTGTTAATGCAAAATTATAAAGAAAATAAATTTTTCTTTTATGTCATGCAAGGTAAATACACTTAAAAATAGAATATAATCAACCAGGCTTTTAATGGCTGTTCTACAAAAATGTTTATTTAATTTCACAACATTGCAATATTAAACATTCTTCATGGTTATAACATGATAAATAGTTGTGAGTTAATGTCCTATCAGAATTTTGTTATGTGCAATTCAACAGAAAATATTTAGTGATTCTGCAAAATTCTTGCTGGCCTCTGTCTTCTGATCTGGTCACATTTGCAGCCTCATACAAAGTTTATAATATTTTTTCCCATATTTTCACAATGAAATGAGTGGCATGAATTTTGGAACACGACTTCTAAGCAAGTGGATCCTGGTTCACCTCCAATCCAAGCAACTTAACTTAAAAATAGAGAATCTCTCTCATTTAATAAAGAATGCTCTGTTCCTCTTTTTTCTGTTTTTTAATAAGCAAGATTTTATTAAATATTTATTTTAAAGTTTTATATTTTTAGAAGTCAAGACACAAACAGCACACATAAAAATAAGTACCTATTTACTTATTATGCAGATATTTTTTAAAAAGAGGAATAAAATACTATAATGTGAAGTTCACTTGTAAGCTACTTTTTCGTATTTCTACAGATATTCAAAAGTTCTTAGAATATTATTTTCAAAATTAACCTAACCTGTTTCTGTGCATCTTGCTTTTTTCACTGTTTACATCTGTGAAATATAGATATAGTTCATTCAGCTGTTTGAATAATATGCACATTATTGAAAAATTACTTTATATATGCTATGAACATACCACATCATTGTTTGCACTATTTCTAGATATATAAGCAATTTAAAAATATTTTTATCTTTGGCTCCAGAAAGCTGAGGTGTGCATACCCCTCCATTCATAATAAATTGTCATCATTGCACAAGACTCTTCACTTACATATGAGAAAATATTATATAACAATAGATAATATATATATAATAAGGCAGAGGCCTTGTTTTAATTTACATTAATTTACATGTAATAAAATTCACAGAACTTAAACCTGCAGTTCAATCATTTTCAAAATTTTTATTTTCAACTTACAAGTCTGACAGAGGCTGCAAGATTGGTACTAAGAGCTCCCTGTATCCCTCCACATGGCTTATCCAAATGATATCTTACAGAATCCAAGTTCAATAAATAAGAACAGGAAGTTGACATTGATGCCATACTATGACTAAACCACAGACCTTACTCACCAGTTTTCACATGTACTATTCTTTTTTGTTTGTTTATGCTTCTATGACATTTTATACCATGTATAAATTCATGTAACTCCCACCACAATCAGAATAGACAGTCATTTCATCTTCCCAAACAAACTCCTTTGTTTTCCTTTTGGGTCATACCTTACCCCCATCTAATCATTGGCAACCACTGATAATACTCCCATCAATTCAATTACATAATTTTGAAAATGTCATGTAAATTAAATTATACAGTATACAACCTTTTGAAATTGTCTTCTTTCACTTAGCAAAATTCTCTTAAGACCCATGAACCTCTTCATGTATACCCTGAGTTTATTCTTGTTTGTTGCTTTGTATTCCTTTTTGTGTCTCCATTGTGTGTATGTACCATGGCTTGTTTATCTTCCACCCCATGAATGATATTTGGACCATTTCTGATTTTTTAAACTCTCACATATAAAATAATCATGAACATTTATGTATAGGTTTTTGACTGAACATATGTTTATTTCTCTAGAAAAAAATGTTCAGGAGCAACAGTGCTGAGTCAAATAAGTATATACTTTAACTTTATGAGAAATTGACACTTTTTTTTTCAGTGGCTGTATCCTTCTCTATAGGGGTTTCCCTGGTTGCTCAGTGGTAAAGAATCTGTCTGATCTTACAGGAGATGCAGGTTCAATCCCTGGGTCAGGAAATCTCTTGGGGAAGGAAATGGGAACCCACTCTGGAATTCTTGACTGGGAAATCCCATGGACAGAGGAGCCAAGTGGGCTACGGTTCATGGGGATCGCAAAGAGTTGGACATGACTTATTGACTAAACAACAATTCATGCATATAATATATGTCTTTGTTTTTTCATAAGCAATGTTTGATGGTTATAAATGGCAATGTTAACATTTGTCATTTTAACTCTATTGCAGTGCACCTTCTCCTTCTGCTCAATACTACTTTTTTCATCTCTCAAAGCAACTTTTCCTGTAAGCCTTCCCTAGTGAAAATCCTGCATTCAAATATCAGAATTTCTGAGTATGTTTTCTGGAGAAACTGAACTATGACTGTCTCCTGCAGAATAATGCTAGCATTTTGGGGAGATAAGTTTAATAAGCAATACAATTATCTAGATGGATGATATACTTAGAAGGAAAATAATACCTTGTTTTCATTTTTCTCATTCCTGTCTGTCATACAATAAGCTTGAATTTTGTTTGGAAGACAGAGGTGTGATTTATTAACTTCTTCAAAACCCAGCATGAATGCCTGATTATGTCTAATTGTGTCCTTACTTCTGAAACTCAAGACAAGTATTCTAGATGATATTTATATTTATCCCTACTATTAAGAAGAAACTCCACTGTCTTTATGGAGATTCCTCAAAAAGCTTAGAACAGAACCACCATATGACCCAACAATCCCACTATTAGGCTTATACCCCGATGAAATCAAAATCGAAAGAGACACCTGTACCCCGATGTTCATTGCAGCTCTCTATACAATAGCTAGAATACGAAAGCAACCTAGATGTCCATCGGAAAATGAATGGATGAAGAAACTCTGGTACATATATACAATGGAATACTTTTCAGCCACAAAAAGAAATGCTGAAGAATCAGTCCTAATGAGGTGGATGAATCTAGAACCTATCATACAAAATGAAGTAAACCAAAAAGAGAAGGACAAGTACAGTATACTAATACATATATATGGAATCTAGTAAGATTGTACTGAAAAACACACATGCAGAGCATCAGTGGAGAAACAGTCATAGAGAATAGACTTATGGACACTGGGGAGAGAGAAGAGTAGGTGAGAGATATGGAAACAGCAACACGGCAAATCCCCTCCATGGAAACAGGAAAGGAGGGCCAAGTGGGCTACGGTTCATGGGGATCGCAAAGAGTTGGACATGACTTATTGACTAAACAACAATTCATGCATATAATATATGTCTTTGTTTTTTCATAAGCAATGTTTGATGGTTATAAATGGCAATGTTAACATTTGTCATTTTAACTCTATTGCAGTTCACCTTCTCCTTCTGCTCAATACTACTTTTTTCATCTCTCAAAGCAACTTTTCCTGTAAGCCTTCCCTAGTGAAAATCCTGCATTCAAATATCAGAATTTCTGAGTATGTTTTCTGGAGAAACTGAACTATGACTGTCTCCTGCAGAATAATGCTAGCATTTTGGGGAGATAAGTTTAATAAGCAATACAATTATCTAGATGGATGATATACTTAGAAGGAAAATAATACCTTGTTTTCATTTTTCTCATTCCTGTCTGTCATACAATAAGCTTGAATTTTGTTTGGAAGACAGAGGTGTGATTTATTAACTTCTTCAAAACCCAGCATGAATGCCTGATTATGTCTAATTGTGTCCTTACTTCTGAAACTCAAGACAAGTATTCTAGATGATATTTATATTTATCCCTACTATTAAGAAGAAACTCCACTGTCTTTATGGAGATTCCTCAAAAAGCTTAGAACAGAACCACCATATGACCCAACAATCCCACTATTAGGCTTATACCCCGATGAAATCAAAATCGAAAGAGACACCTGTACCCCGATGTTCATTGCAGCTCTCTATACAATAGCTAGAATACGAAAGCAACCTAGATGTCCATCGGAAAATGAATGGATGAAGAAACTCTGGTACATATATACAATGGAATACTTTTCAGCCACAAAAAGAAATGCTGAAGAATCAGTCCTAATGAGGTGGATGAATCTAGAACCTATCATACAAAATGAAGTAAACCAAAAAGAGAAGGACAAGTACAGTATACTAACAAATATACTAACATATATATGGAATCTAGTAAGATTGTACTGACAAATACACACGCAGAGCATCGATGGACAAACAGTCATAGAGAATAGACTTATGGACATTAGGGAGAGGGAAGAGTGGGTGAGAGATATCGAAACAGCAACACGGAGTCCTATACTATCTTATGTAAAAGAGGTAACTACTGTCAACGTCCTGTGGGACTAACGGATATTACATGGTGGCTATGCGATGGCCTGGAGGGGTGGCATGATGGGGAATGGGATATACATATGACTAATCTGGAATTACACATATCTGTAAATAACAAAACTCTGTAAAAGCAAAAAAGCAAAATAAAAAAATACACACACACACACACACACACACACACAAAGAAGGAATTCCACTGTCTCATGTATGTTTTGTTCTGATATGACCTTGGCTGTCAATCTATTGCTCCTGTATAGAGAAACTTTCACTTCTTTTACGATGTCTAGTCCAAGTATCATTTCAATGATAATATTTTTTATTCTCAGAATATGTAATAGTCTTACTTGCATGTCCATCTCTCCTCTAATTAAAATTTGATCATTTTTTTGTTGATAATTTTCTTTCCTTTCATTATGGCTATTAGTTTCACGTGTTTGAGGATCATATAGTAGCAGAAGTTGCAGTTTAAAAAAAAAATTTCAAGATTTTCCTCTTACTTATGGTCAATTATCCCTTATGGCACCAATTCCCTATAAGTAGGATATTTCCATTCCCCAACATTTTGAAAGATTTCCACCCTTGGCCTTCAATTAGCCCAGTATCCTTCTAGTGTCAATCCTTGGTCCATTCCCCTGTCTTGACTCAGAAAATAAAAAGTCTGTTTTACTACTATTTAGTTTTGTGTTCACCTGTGCCTCTTCAATACTTTTTTAAAAAGCACTTATCATTGATGCATGTTTGTCATACATTCATAGGTAGTTTAATGATACATGGAGGAAGGAGATTAATGTCAGAGTGCAGCATCACTTTGATAAGTAATATACCCAATGAACCTGTTTTCATTCATTTTTAGAAGTATAATTACTAAATGTAATATCCCTCCCTTTGTTTTGGCATTCTTTGGCACTTTTATAATCCTGATTTTTGCTCCAAAATGGTTATTGAACAATTTGTGTAAACTGTTAATCAAGAATATGTAAAGAGTCTATGGTACCACTTTTCCTAGGGTAATTACGTGCCACAGAGGGATCTCTATTAAAATGCAAGAAAATATGTGCTAAGTGATTATTTCAAATATGTGCATAGATTATATGAATATTAAAAAAAAACACATTAATTTTAACTATTGTTTTAATTTTTCTCCTAATTTTTTCCTTTCAGGAAAATTCCTTAAGTGAGTTTTTCATGAGAATAATGAATAAAACTGCTCTGGATACAATAATACTAGTTCTCCTTAGAGAATACACTATCTTTTTATACTAAATTCTACATGGTAAGTTATGATTTTTTTTTTTTGATGAATGTAGAATTTGAGCAAGGATTATTCATTGGTTGATATAAATTGAAGGTGTTATAAAGTTAGGGCTATTTGATGCCCTTCATTTTCCCTTGTCAAGAGTCCATACACTTATGTCATTGGTTAGGGTACCCTCTTCTCTGAAAATTTCTGGAAACATACTTAAGATTTTTTCTTTCGGGACTTTATTCTCTAGACCATTTCTCCAGGCCATTTCTCCCTCTGTTAACACAGTCTTCCTTCTGAGAGCACAGAGTTCGTTTGACTTTTGCAGGGTACATTAGTTATACTATTTAGAGTCTACACTCTGGCCACCATGTTAGAACTTGGTTGTTTGTATTGCTTCAAAAATTTACTCTTTATTACTTAGAATGATTGAGTTCACAATTACTTTTTAAATTTTATCTGGTTTGATTTCCTAAGTTGTCAGGGTCCTTTGCTGTTTCCCTGAAGTATCCCACTTTTAAAATAGTCTAAAAAATAGTTATTATGTAACTTCTTATCCAGAGTAGCTTTTAAAATATGGTACCATGCTAATATGTTAAAATCTACTATAAAGAATTAATATTTTAAGGCAATATCATATTTTAAAATCATACTATTAGCCAAGAAAACATGGTATTATTTTAACATTTAATACTTTGAGATTACCCCAAAAAGGTACAATTGTGGTATTTTCATAATTTAAAGTACTTCTGGACATATCTTAAAGTGCCATTTGTTGAGCTTAAAATGGTTATTGAACAAGTTGTGTAAACTGTTAATCAAGAATATGTAAAGAGTCTATGGTACCACTTTTCCTAGGGTAATTACGTGCCACAGAGGGATCTCTATTAAAATGCAAGAAAAGATGTGCTAAGTGATTATTTCAAATATGTGCATAGATTATATGAATATTACAAAAAAACACATTAATTTTAACTATTGTTTTAATTTTTCTCCTAATTTTTTCCTTTCAGGAAAATTCCTTAAGTGAGTTTTTCATGAGAATAATGAATAAAACTGCTCTGGATACAATAATACTAGTTCTCCTTAGAGAATACACTATCTTTTTATACTAAATTCTACATGGTAAGTTATGATTTTTTTTTTTTTTGATGAATGTAGAATTTGAGCAAGGATTATTCATTGGTTGATATAAATTGAAGGTGTTATAAAGTTAGGGCTATTTGATGCCCTTCATTTTCCCTTGTCAAGAGTCCATACACTTATGTCATTGGTTAGGGTACCCTCTTCTCTGAAAATTTCTGGAAACATACTTAAGATTTTTTCTTTCGGGACTTTATTCTCTAGACCATTTCTCCAGGCCATTTCTCCCTCTGTTAACACAGTCTTCCTTCTGAGAGCACAGAGTTCGTTTGACTTTTGCAGGGTACATTAGTTATACTATTTAGAGTCTACACTCTGGCCACCATGTTAGAACTTGGTTGTTTGTATTGCTTCAAAAATTTACTCTTTATTACTTAGAATGATTGAGTTCACAATTACTTTTTAAATTTTATCTGGTTTGATTTCCTAAGTTGTCAGGGTCCTTTGCTGTTTCCCTGAAGTATCCCACTTTTAAAATAGTCTAAAAAATAGTTATTATGTAACTTCTTATCCAGAGTAGCTTTTAAAATATGGTACCATGCTAATATGTTAAAATCTACTATAAAGAATTAATATTTTAAGGCAATATCATATTTTAAAATCATACTATTAGCCAAGAAAACATGGTATTATTTTAACATTTAATACTTTGAGATTACCCCAAAAAGGTACAATTGTGGTATTTTCATAATTTAAAGTACTTCTGGACATATCTTAAAGTGCCATTTGTTGAGCTCTGGTGTCCACAACATTTTTTCTGAACTTTAAATGCATTTCTTACCACAAGCTGAACTCTTCCACCATTAAGTACATCTGGAGCTAACTCGGGCAAGAAGTGATTGCTGCAAAAAAAACAGAAAAAACGAAGTGATTGTTGCATAGTGACAAAAACAGAAATCATACCATTATATCAACGTACATGAAGAATATGAAAGATGTACCCAATGAAAAGTTTGGGAAAATCAATAATTTAAAAAATGGAAATAATAGTCTTTTCAATTAGATGACATGCAAAGATATATACAAATTTACATCTTTTCATAGTTATTTAAACCTGGTTGCCCAGTGGGTAAGGACACCACCTTGCAATGCAAGGGGCGCCAGTTAAATCCTTGGCCTGGGAAGATCCTATGTGCTGCGGAGCGGCTGGACCGATGTGTCTAACTACCGAGCCGGAGCTCTGGAGTGCATGCACCCAGAGCTGGTGCTCTGTGACAACAGAGGCCACCGCAATGGGAGGCCCACACAGGCCAAAGAACAAAAAAAGATAAGTGAATGAGAGATCAATAGAAGTGGCCAAAAAAAAAAAAAATTGAAAAAAATTCAATTTGATATAAATTTTAAATTTGCCAAACATAAACACATACACAGGGAAATAATCTGAAAGTATTAATAAACACAGCTCATAAACTATAGAAAGTATAAATATTTTACTATATGTGATTATATATTTTACTTAAAAGAAAGGTAAAACTTCTTATATAGCTCTGCTATGTTTAATGCATTATACTAATGCTCACAATTAACTTCTGTTTAAGATTACAGCATGGATTTGACTTTTCAAGAACTTCTATTTATGAAAATAATTTTTCTTAAGATATTATTACCTCTGTACTTCCTTATATATTTTCAAAAGAGAAGATTCATCAGTAATTGCCTGTTGCATTATATGTTTAAATATAACTTATTTGGGAGTAAGGGATGTTGTTAAATGTTTTAGCATCTTTAAAATACATCCTGCAACATTCTGTTTGTATTTTCCATATTATCTGTACAGATGCTTTTATATCTCTATACAAGACCTCTTTACATCTGGTTACTATAGACAGTAAGCTATGGGTTATACTGTATTTGTTATAGTCCAAAAAATGTCATGTCATGAATTATGCAAAAATGATTAATAGCAGCATAAATAGAAATCGTACTTGAATTAGAATACTTAGGAAAATAAAAAAACTCTCAAATATTGATTGCTTTATTCCTCCTTTCTTTGCTCACAATGAAATAGGATATAACAACCCAGGTTTTAAAAAGTTTAATGCTTTCATTATTCATTTTCTTTCCCATATTAATAAGAAATTACATAGATAGAATTTACTACATATGAAGGTTTCAATTTGTATATATTATAAAAAATGTTTCCTCTTTTTACATTATTACACATTACACTTTCAACTAAATTGTTTACCTTCATAATTGTAGGACTTGTTTCTCTTTACATAGTTAATACAATCCCTGGAAATGTTTCCAAAGTGTTGTGTATATTTAGATTCAATATTGGATTATATATTGATAAAAGCTTATTAGATTACTTTTAAAAACTGTTTTGTAGATATATGTAGCTAAAGTGAAACTCACAGAATTTTATGACAACTGTATAGCATAGGGAACTAAATACGCAGTATTCTGTAATACCCTTTAAGGGAAAAGGGCTTCCCAGGTGGCTGAGTGGGTGAAGAATCTGCCTGCAATGTGGGAGACACAGGAGACACGTCCTTGATTCCTGATTTGGGAAGATCCCCTGGAGGAGGGCATGGCAACCTACTCCAGTATTCTTGCCTGGAGAATCCCATGGACAGAAGAGCCTGGAGGACTACAATTCCTGGGGTTGCAAAGAGTCAGATGCAATGGAGCACAGAAGGGAAAAGAATGCGAAAAGTAATTTATATGTGCTCTACAGCTTAACTAACCTGATGCTGTAAATCTACAATAGTTTAATTTGAAAAATATTTCAAAAATATTATTTCCAGACTTCTATTTCTTTAAAACTTTGGTTGAGTAGTTATGCACATTACTTATGTTTAAATATAACTTATTTGGGAGTAAGGGATGTTGTTAAATGTTTTAGCATCTTTAAAATACATCCTGCAACATTCTGTTTGTATTTTCCATATTATCTGTACAGATGCTTTTATATCTCTATACAAGACCTCTTTACATCTGGTTACTATAGACAGTAAGCTATGGGTTATACTGTATTTGTTATAGTCCAAAAAATGTCATGTCATGAATTATGCAAAATGATTAATAGCAGCATAAATAGAAATCGTACTTGAATTAGAATACTTAGGAAAATAAAAAAACTCTCAAATATTGATTGCTTTATTCCTCCTTTCTTTGCTCACAATGAAATAGGATATAACAACCCAGGTTTTAAAAAGTTTAATGCTTTCATTATTCATTTTCTTTCCCATATTAATAAGAAATTACATAGATAGAATTTACTACATATGAAGGTTTCAATTTGTATATATTATAAAAAATGTTTCCTCTTTTTACATTATTACACATTACACTTTCAACTAAATTGTTTACCTTCATAATTGTAGGACTTGTTTCTCTTTTACATAGTTAATACAATCCCTGGAAATGTTTCCAAAGTGTTGTGTATATTTAGATTCAATATTGGATTATATATTGATAAAAGCTTATTAGATTACTTTTAAAAACTGTTTTGTAGATATATGTAGCTAAAGTGAAACTCACAGAATTTTATGACAACTGTATAGCATAGGGAACTAAATACGCAGTATTCTGTAATACCCTTTAAGGGAAAAGGGCTTCCCAGGTGGCTGAGTGGGTGAAGAATCTGCCTGCAATGTGGGAGACACAGGAGACACGTCCTTGATTCCTGATTTGGGAAGATCCCCTGGAGGAGGGCATGGCAACCTACTCCAGTATTCTTGCCTGGAGAATCCCATGGACAGAAGAGCCTGGAGGACTACAATTCCTGGGGTTGCAAAGAGTCAGATGCAATGGAGCACAGAAGGGAAAAGAATGCGAAAAGTAATTTATATGTGCTCTACAGCTTAACTAACCTGATGCTGTAAATCTACAATAGTTTAATTTGAAAAATATTTCAAAAATATTATTTCCAGACTTCTATTTCTTTAAAACTTTGGTTGAGTAGTTATGCACATTAATGCTTTATGTTACAAACTGTTTTGCACTGAATCCTGTTTCCTCAAAATTTATACATTCAAATCCTTATCCTTAATACCTCAGAATGACTGCATGTGAAGATAGGGCCTTGAAAGAGATAGTTAAGGTGAAATGAGTTCATAGAAGTGGGCCGTAATCCATATAACTGGTGCCCTTGTATGAAGAGGAGATTAGAACACAGATAACACAGGTAGAGGGATGGTCATGTGAAGACACCGTGAGAAGGCAGTCACCTGGAAGCCAAGGATAGACATCCAAAGAAACCAAACTTGCCGATTCCTTGACTCGGACTTAACAGCTTCCAACACTGAGAAAATAGATCTCTGCTCTTTAAGCCACACAATCTAGTATTTGTTATACGGTAGTCCTGGAAAACTAATACATGCATTAATGTAGCAAAGATTAATAAGTTACCTATTGGGTTCAAGACACATTTTTTTGCTGCTACGGGACATCAACATTTGATATCCTTCACCTTGAGAGCTCACCTATATTTTCTGAAGTAGAGAGATATCATCTCACTATAAAGAAAAGGAAACTAAAACTTAGCCATCATTGAAAATCAGTTACATGACTGGTAAAGTGGCAGCATCAGGGCTGAATTTAAACTACCAAACATAAGTAAGAACAAGTAACACAAAATAAAATACTACAGGGGCTTCCCCTGGTGGTCCAGTGGGTAAGGACACCGCCTTGCAGTGCAAGGGGCGCCGGTTTGATCCCTGGCCTGGGAAGATCCCCGGCTGGACCAATGTGTCCAATTACCGAGCTGGAGCTCTGGAGCGCATGTGCCCAGAGCCGGCGCTCTGCAACTACAGACGCCACCGTGATGGGAGGCCCACAGGAGCCAAAGAACAAAGACAGATGAAAATAGATAAATGAAAGACCAATGGAGGTGGCCCGTCCGCCGCCCCCCAACCCGCCCCCTCACCCCAAATAAATAAATAAATAAATAAATCTTTTAAAAAAATAAAATACTATAAATGATGATACAATATAGATGATATTTAGAAGGAGTTAAAGGATACCATGAATTGTACTTTATAAAACAGAATCATTTGTGTGGTTCATCATCACCATCAATCATCTGTGTTGATTCTAAGCATTATAGAAACTAAGTTCTTGAATATTTTATGGTGAAAAATACAGCCATCATGTATATTCTATATAAGAGACCATTTATGATCTGGCAATGTAGTGCACTGGCATTTGGCTATATAAAGTCATGAGGAGTTTTTTCTTTTTCTTTTTTTTAATTTTGGTCTCTTTTATTGTTTTTTTATTTATTTATTTTCATCCATCTTTATTCTTTGGCCTGTGTGGGCCTCCCGTCGCAGTGGTCTCTCTCGTTGCAGAGCACTGGCTCTTGGGCGCATGCGCTCCAGAGTGCTGGCTCGTAATTGCACACACCGTTCCAGCCACTCCAGGGCACGTGGGATCTTCCTGGGCCAGGGATTGAACCGGTGCCCCTTGCACTGCAAGGCAGACTCTTTACTCACTGGATCACCAGGGAAACCCCTCATGTTTGTTTTAGCATAATAATTCTAAGCTTCACTTTTCAAGGTGTGTTTGCTATATGAAAATCTAATATAAAGGAAATGACCTCACCATTTCATATTTCTGGAACTAGTCACTTCATGAACCCCAATCTGTGTATGAAGCCATTGGTATGTGTATTCTCTACTCCTTTTTAAGTTTTCATTTGCAGTGGTATCCTTATACATAAATTCTTCTTCCTTACCTAAAGAAAAATATGGACATATTATTTAAAGTGATCAAAATTTGGCCAAGCAGTTCAGTTCAAGCTAACAATTTTATCATAAGAAAGGAAAAAACAAGACAGTTCATGGGAGCTAAATCATCTGCAAGAAAAATAATGTCAGTCATTTATTGATGAAGTACTTTTCCTGCTTGAGTTTCAATTCCAACTTTTTTGAAACACAGAGTTGTTTTTAATGCAACCAAAATTTATAGGGTTTGTTTTTGTAGTTAGAAAATACAAATTACTACTTTTGGTAGACAGAATTGAAGTCTAATAGTTTTCATGCAATCTTATTCATATGATAAATTTATAAATTATATTGAGGATATTCAAGGTAAGTTTTAAATTTTATATAAAACTAAACTTGGCTTGGGTAGGCCAGTAAAATATGTAAGCTAGGAAGAATATTTATATTAGGTTTAGGAAACCTGTGCTAATGCCATAACAGTGATTTCAAAGATGGAGAAGGGAAACTCTAACAGTGAAGATAAGCATGGAAACTATGCAAGAGGAAAAATTTACACAAAGTGAGAATACAAGGTAACAAATGTAAAGAAAAATAAAATAGTAACAAAATAAAAATCCAACCCTTATAGGTCATACTTAAATTTACTATATGTGTTTGTATTTTTCAAAAAAATGTCTGCAGACACTGCCACCACATTGAGGCCACACATTTGAGTTACAATGAAGAACTGTCATTGGAGCATTTCTCCATGGACTTGAATTTTTAGAAGGCTTCATTTTGGTGCCATCACCACATTAGGAACATGTTCGCTTTGCAGGCTTCACTGACAGTGCACTAGAGGGGGAGGCCTCCTGAAACTAACTCATGGCAATTAAACTCACAAGCATTCTATAACTTATAATCTGGTATATAAAACATCAATTTATTAATTTGAATTATTCTTTCACTGGCTTCATCTAGCTTAAAACTCAACATTCAGAAAACTAAGATCATGGCATGCGGTCCCATCACTTTATGGCAAACAGATGGGGAAACAATGGAAATAGTGACAGACTTTATTTTCTTGGGCTCCAAAATCACAGCAGATGGTGACTGCAGCCATGAAATTAAAAGATGCCCCTTGGAAGGAAAGCTATGACAAACCTAAATAGTGCATTAAAAATCAGAGACATCATTTTGCCAACAAAGGTTTGTATTCAAAACTATGGTCTTTCCAGGAGTCATGTATGAATGTCAGCATTGGACCATAAAGAATGTTGAGAAACGATGAAAAATGGATGCTTTCAAATTGTGATGCTAGAAAAGACTCTTAAGAGTCCCTTGGATGGTGAGATCAAACCAGTCAATCCTAAAGGAAATCAACCCTGAAGATTCATCGGAAGGAAGGACTGATGCTGTAGTTTCAATACTTTGGCCACCTGATACAAAGAGCTGACTCGCTGGACAAGACTCTGATGCTAGGAAAGATTGAAGGCAGGAGGAGAAGGGAGTGACAGAGGATGAGATGGCTAGAGGGCATCACCGACTCAATGGACATGAGTTTGAGTAAACTCTGGGAGACAGCAATGGACAGGGAAGCCTGGTGTGCTGCAGTCCATGGGGTCACGAAGAGTTGGATATGACTTAGTGACTGAACAATTCTTTCATTATAAATCTTACACAGAAAGTTTGGAAAACAATGGATCATAGTATAAAGCCTATTTTGAATGCCAGGTGCATTTACAGAGACACATTCACATGTGTATACAGACACTTTCATCTGTTGCTCTATATTGAGGTGATACGTTCATCATGCCTTTTTTCCCTTAAAATTTGCTGTGGTACTAGTGAAATGACTGTAATTTGAATTCCAAAGAGATATGGGAGCCACTTTTTGGGAAAGCTAAAAGTCAAGATGTTTATTTCTCTAAATTACATTATTTAGTAAAGTTAACTTCTTGTTAACTTTTCATTGACACTTTACATTTCTAAAACAGTAGTACCCTTGCTTCCTACCTGCATTCTAAGTTGCTTCAGTCCTGTCTAACTCTCTGTGACCCCATGGAGTCTAGCCTGCCAGGCTCCTCTATCCATGGGCTTCTCCAGGCAAGAATACGGGTGCATTCCTGTGCACCTGTATGGGTTTTTTATTTCCTTAAAAAAAATAAAATGAATGCCTTTTCTTGGGCTCCAAAATCACAGCAGATGGTGACTGCAGCCATGAAATTAAAAGATGCCCCTTGGAAGGAAAGCTATGACAAACCTAAATAGTGCATTAAAAATCAGAGACATCATTTTGCCAACAAAGGTTTGTATTCAAAACTATGGTCTTTCCAGGAGTCATGTATGAATGTCAGCATTGGACCATAAAGAATGTTGAGAAACGATGAAAATGGATGCTTTCAAATTGTGATGCTAGAAAAGACTCTTAAGAGTCCCTTGGATGGTGAGATCAAACCAGTCAATCCTAAAGGAAATCAACCCTGAAGATTCATCGGAAGGAAGGACTGATGCTGTAGTTTCAATACTTTGGCCACCTGATACAAAGAGCTGACTCGCTGGACAAGACTCTGATGCTAGGAAAGATTGAAGGCAGGAGGAGAAGGGAGTGACAGAGGATGAGATGGCTAGAGGGCATCACCGACTCAATGGACATGAGTTTGAGTAAACTCTGGGAGACAGCAATGGACAGGGAAGCCTGGTGTGCTGCAGTCCATGGGGTCACGAAGAGTTGGATATGACTTAGTGACTGAACAATTCTTTCACTATAAATCTTACACAGAAAGTTTGGAAAACAATGGATCATAGTATAAAGCCTATTTTGAATGCCAGGTGCATTTACAGAGACACATTCACATGTGTATACAGACACTTTCATCTGTTGCTCTATATTGAGGTGATACGTTCATCATGCCTTTTTTCCCTTAAAATTTGCTGTGGTACTAGTGAAATGACTGTAATTTGAATTCCAAAGAGATATGGGAGCCACTTTTTGGGAAAGCTAAAAGTCAAGATGTTTATTTCTCTAAATTACATTATTTAGTAAAGTTAACTTCTTGTTAACTTTTCATTGACACTTTACATTTCTAAAACAGTAGTACCCCTTGCTTCCTACCTGCATTCTAAGTTGCTTCAGTCCTGTCTAACTCTCTGTGACCCCATGGAGTCTAGCCTGCCAGGCTCCTCTATCCATGGGCTTCTCCAGGCAAGAATACGGGTGCATTCCTGTGCACCTGTATGGGTTTATTTCCTTCTCCAGATCATCTTTATGGCCCAGGCATCAAACGTGCAACTCTTCAGGTAGACTCTTTACCACTAGTGCCACCTGGTATCCTGAGTTTCAACCAGTGCCTCCACAGTTGCTATACAGAAGGAACAATTACTCTTCACTCAAGGGCTGACAACTGAATCCATGAGCAGACACCATTTTGATAAATGGCCTTCTTTATAGAGAAACTACAAAAGAGACTAAAACAAAGGGAAGATTTGGGCTTGCCACCCCAGTTATTGCTTTAAACACTAAGTTTCTTCTCTAGCAGAACCCATGAGTGCAATGACAGAAAATAGCGAGGAATCAGAGGTCCTGATAATCAACTGAGTCCACAGTTGAAATTCTACCTACTCTTGATATATATAGCAAGTGTACTTTTAGCTAAAAATAAAAATTTTCTTTGCATATTTCTGTTTTTGAAAATAGAGGCATATACTTAAAACAGTCTCTTTTTAAAGTGCTGATTCTGAAACGTTTTTCTTAACACTACAATAACATTCCATAAACCCTAAGTAGTTTTACATCAGAACAGCCCTGTTTCTCAACAGTAAACCCTGAGTAAAGATTAGAGATTTCACTGCAAGAGTTTAATTCATATTAATCCTTCTAACCTGAGAGCATAGGCTGGCGGACTGGCATGAGTTCAGTGTAAAAAGAGAACTTGCAGAGTGGTGATGTTGGCTGGATGGATTCAAACACCTGCCATTCAAATGCTGGAGGAAATGATTCTGGAAAATGATTTTTGCTATACCATTTTGGGGATTACCCCATCACTGAGGAGAAAACAGGACTTACTCCTTGAAGTTTGCGTTAGCATCTTGTGTTAGGAAGAATAATAGTGCCCAGGATTACAGATGGCTTCTCATTTTCTAGTTAGGCTTCGCCATAAATCCTTTGGGTTTTAGAAGAAGCATCATTCTGCCTGTAAGACGTGACCTACTACCTACCTACTGTTCTTTCCTACTTTTCTAAGTCTTTGTTAATTTCTTGTACCATCAACCTAAGACAAAGGTCTCCTTTCGATTCCTACTCTTCCCTGGTTATTAATCTATATATGTTGCTTTTACTTAAGAACACACATTTCAATACTTTTACCTAAACAAATTGTTAAACTCTTCTATTATAAAAATAATACATTTTCATAATAGATAACTTTAAAAATACTAAAAAGTAAAAAGTCAAAGAAAATCCACAAAAAGCCCACTATTGAAAGGACAACCACTTTTTATTTTTTTTATGTTTTGTTATAAAGAACTTAAAACAAAAAGGCCTTCTTTATAGAGAAACTACAAAAGAGACTAAAACAAAGGGAAGATTTGGGCTTGCCACCCCAGTTATTGCTTTAAACACTAAGTTTCTTCTCTAGCAGAACCCATGAGTGCAATGACAGAAAATAGCGAGGAATCAGAGGTCCTGATAATCAACTGAGTCCACAGTTGAAATTCTACCTACTCTTGATATATATAGCAAGTGTACTTTTAGCTAAAAATAAAAATTTTCTTTGCATATTTCTGTTTTTGAAAATAGAGGCATATACTTAAAACAGTCTCTTTTTAAAGTGCTGATTCTGAAACGTTTTTCTTAACACTACAATAACATTCCATAAACCCTAAGTAGTTTTACATCAGAACAGCCCTGTTTCTCAACAGTAAACCCTGAGTAAAGATTAGAGATTTCACTGCAAGAGTTTAATTCATATTAATCCTTCTAACCTGAGAGCATAGGCTGGCGGACTGGCATGAGTTCAGTGTAAAAAGAGAACTTGCAGAGTGGTGATGTTGGCTGGATGGATTCAAACACCTGCCATTCAAATGCTGGAGGAAATGATTCTGGAAAATGATTTTTGCTATACCATTTTGGGGATTACCCCATCACTGAGGAGAAACAGGACTTACTCCTTGAAGTTTGCGTTAGCATCTTGTGTTAGGAAGAATAATAGTGCCCAGGATTACAGATGGCTTCTCATTTTCTAGTTAGGCTTCGCCATAAATCCTTTGGGTTTTAGAAGAAGCATCATTCTGCCTGTAAGACGTGACCTACTACCTACCTACTGTTCTTTCCTACTTTTCTAAGTCTTTGTTAATTTCTTGTACCATCAACCTAAGACAAAGGTCTCCTTTCGATTCCTACTCTTCCTGGTTATTAATCTATATATGTTGCTTTTACTTAAGAACACACATTTCAATACTTTTACCTAAACAAATTGTTAAACTCTTCTATTATAAAAATAATACATTTTCATAATAGATAACTTTAAAAATACTAAAAAGTAAAAAGTCAAAGAAAATCCACAAAAAGCCCACTATTGAAAGGACAACCACTGAATAATATTTTTATGGTATTTCTTTGTAGCTTTTTTTCATAGATCTATTTTACAGTACTTTCCAGTTAGTACTATAACAAATGAATTCAATGTAATGGAAATCTAATTTTGAAAGTATTTTTAGGGTTTAAACCCTATGATGTACCAACTTACTATATGAAGGTTTTTAATTATTCTATTTAATATATTTTAAGGTGGAATGTTAAATATATGACATGTCTAAAGTAATAAATATTTTGAGGAACATGGTATAATCTGCATTGTCAAATAGTTTTAAATCCAATTTACCACATGCTATATGAGGTTATTCATTTCACTCAGACCCTAGTCAGCATTGGGATATTAAATATTTTAAAGCTGCTAATAATGCGAGAAAAATATTGTCTAATGTGATCTTAATTCATAATTTCTACTGCTAGTGAAACTGAAAGTGGTTTCATATGAATATTTATCAATTACAGGTCATAAGGTGTAAAGTACCTTTCTTATTCTTCCCAATTATTTGCTGAATTCTAGGATTTCCATTTTTGGTCTTAACTGACCATTTAAAATCATTAATCTATTAGCATGGGTGCAAATATTTTCTCCTGTCCATTGTTTGATTTTTAATTTCTGCTTATTTTCAAAGGGGGAACATTTTTCTATATGCATATAAATTTATATATTTGACAAGTGTCTTCTAAACTCTAAACCATTTTGAGCTTCCCAGGTGGCACTAGTAGCAAAGAACCCAGCTGCCAACACAGGAGACATAAGAAACGTGAGTTTGATCCCTGGGTCAGGAAAGTCTCCTTGAGGAGGAAATGGCAACCCACTCGATTATTCTTGCCTGGAGAATCCCAACAGACAAAGGAGCCTGGCAGGCTACAGTCCATGGGGTCTCAAAGAGTCGGACATGACTGAGTGACTTAGCATGCACGAATGAACCATTTTCCTCTCATAATTTATAGGTTGTACCTTTCAATTTGACACATTCACATAAAATGATGCACAAGATATCAGGGACAAATTCTATACTCTTCTAATATTCTGTCTTTCACACTAAAATATATTAACAAAAAATTTTTAAGAGAAGTCTATTCTTTTAGTTTACTTTGTCTTCCCCTTTTCCCTTTCCACCTCAATTTACTACAACCTGATTTTGTCAAATTAAAATTATCCTTACTATGAAGACCTTAAACCACCTTATCCATCAAGCACATTTACTCCTTATCTTCATTGGCGTCTCTGCTGAATTCAACTACACTGAACATTTTCTTTGTCTTCAAACTCTCCTCTGTGAGACTTTGGAACATTAGACTTCAAGTGCTTCCTCTCCCGGCTCCTTTATGTAAATTCCCTCAGATGCTGATGCTTGTCATTCTATAAGGACTTAGGAGCATCCCTGTCACCCCTGCTGCCACCGCCTCATCCCATGCCTGATATTGTGCTGGCCTTTGAGGAAACTCAACTAGATAACTAGATATACAGTGTTTATTGCCTCAGGAGGCTGGCAGCTTAGAGGACTAGATATCACCAATCTCTGTCTTATTCCTGTTCTCAGATCCAGCTGAATTTCAGAAACACAACTTGTTTTTATCATCATCCTACTAAGTCTGCTTTTTCTCCTGAATCCCAAAGTCATCCAGACCAGATATTCTGGAGTCAACCTTGGCTGCTCATTCCCTATGTAATGACATCTAATCCAGAAACTGGGTCTAGTCTTCCTACTGGATATCTTACATTAATTTAAACAGAAGATGTAGAAAGCTGAATTCATATTTTATCCCACCTTCCCCAACCCCAAATTTTGAGCTTTGATCAAAGAACCAGCTGCCAACACAGGAGACATAAGAAACGTGAGTTTGATCCCTGGGTCAGGAAAGTCTCCTTGAGGAGGAAATGGCAACCCACTCGATTATTCTTGCCTGGAGAATCCCAACAGACAAAGGAGCCTGGCAGGCTACAGTCCATGGGGTCTCAAAGAGTCGGACATGACTGAGTGACTTAGCATGCACGAATGAACCATTTTCCTCTCATAATTTATAGGTTGTACCTTTCAATTTGACACATTCACATAAAATGATGCACAAGATATCAGGGACAAATTCTATACTCTTCTAATATTCTGTCTTTCACACTAAAATATATTAACAAAAAATTTTTAAGAGAAGTCTATTCTTTTAGTTTACTTTGTCTTCCCTTTCCATTTCCACCTTAATTTACTACAACCTGATTTTGTCAAATTAAAATTATCCTTACTATGAAGACCTTAAACCACCTTATCCATCAAGCACATTTACTCCTTATCTTCATTGGCGTCTCTGCTGAATTCAACTACACTGAACATTTTCTTTGTCTTCAAACTCTCCTCTGTGAGACTTTGGAACATTAGACTTCAAGTGCTTCCTCTCCCGGCTCCTTTATGTAAATTCCCTCAGATGCTGATGCTTGTCATTCTATAAGGACTTAGGAGCATCCCTGTCACCCCTGCTGCCACCGCCTCATCCCATGCCTGATATTGTGCTGGCCTTTGAGGAAACTCAACTAGATAACTAGATATACAGTGTTTATTGCCTCAGGAGGCTGGCAGCTTAGAGGACTAGATATCACCAATCTCTGTCTTATTCCTGTTCTCAGATCCAGCTGAATTTCAGAAACACAACTTGTTTTTATCATCATCCTACTAAGTCTGCTTTTTCTCCTGAATCCCAAAGTCATCCAGACCAGATATTCTGGAGTCAACCTTGGCTGCTCATTCCCTATGTAATGACATCTAATCCAGAAACTGGGTCTAGTCTTCCTACTGGATATCTTACATTAATTTAAACAGAAGATGTAGAAAGCTGAATTCATATTTTATCCCACCTTCCCCAAGTTCCTAAAATTCTACCATCATCGTCAGTGTAATAATATTCAGAAACTAGAGTGCTATACCAAAACAGCATTCTTCCTTACCTTTCAACTTCATATTTTCCCTCCTAAATTCTATTCATTCTGTCAAATCTCTGGCACTTGCATCGTCACCATTTTAATACAGACTACTGTCATCTCTTCTCAGTTACTATGACAGCATTCTCCCCGGTCTTTTTGCTTTTGGCTTTGTTCCCACTTATTTATCTCCATACTGCAAATTGTCTTGCTAAAAAGTACATATCTAACTTATTCTTTCATAGGTTGAACTTTTGGTTCTCTGCTGCCTTTAGGTAATGTTCAAAACATTTTGGCATGGTATACCGGCCTTCCTCATCCCTTCAGACACATCTCTTAAATTCCTACCTCAATACTCACCTCAATACCCAGATGCATTACACTTACTCAAAATTATCTCCTTTGCCCATAGACATTGTGCTTGGGATTATCCACTTTACCAGTGGTGTTCATACCTCAGGTCTTACTTTAGAAACTACATTCTTCAGGGTAAGCACCAGACCTTCCAACACTTCATTCCTTATACAAATTAGGTTAGCGATGCCCTCCTAAGACAATACAGAGACCTTACAAGAGCATTTATTACAGTGTACTTTACTTTCCCATTCATGTGTCAGCTTTACCTATTAACATATACACTTTTCAAGTGACACATAGTAGGATGATGCTCAACAAATATTGGTTTCCCTCAGATGCTGATGCTTGTCATTCTATAAGGACTTAGGAGCATCCCTGTCACCCCTGCTGCCACCGCCTCATCCCATGCCTGATATTGTGCTGGCCTTTGAGGAAACTCAACTAGATAACTAGATATACAGTGTTTATTGCCTCAGGAGGCTGGCAGCTTAGAGGACTAGATATCACCAATCTCTGTCTTATTCCTGTTCTCAGATCCAGCTGAATTTCAGAAACACAACTTGTTTTTATCATCATCCTACTAAGTCTGCTTTTTCTCCTGAATCCCAAAGTCATCCAGACCAGATATTCTGGAGTCAACCTTGGCTGCTCATTCCCTATGTAATGACATCTAATCCAGAAACTGGGTCTAGTCTTCCTACTGGATATCTTACATTAATTTAAACAGAAGATGTAGAAAGCTGAATTCATATTTTATCCCACCTTCCCCAAGTTCCTAAAATTCTACCATCATCGTCAGTGTAATAATATTCAGAAACTAGAGTGCTATACCAAAACAGCATTCTTCCTTACCTTTCAACTTCATATTTTCCCTCCTAAATTCTATTCATTCTGTCAAATCTCTGGCACTTGCATCGTCACCATTTTAATACAGACTACTGTCATCTCTTCTCAGTTACTATGACAGCATTCTCCCTGGTCTTTTTGCTTTTGGCTTTGTTCCCACTTATTTATCTCCATACTGCAAATTGTCTTGCTAAAAAGTACATATCTAACTTATTCTTTCATAGGTTGAACTTTTGGTTCTCTGCTGCCTTTAGGTAATGTTCAAAACATTTTGGCATGGTATACCGGCCTTCCTCATCCCTTCAGACACATCTCTTAAATTCCTACCTCAATACTCACCTCAATACCCAGATGCATTACACTTACTCAAAATTATCTCCTTTGCCCATAGACATTGTGCTTGGGATTATCCACTTTACCAGTGGTGTTCATACCTCAGGTCTTACTTTAGAAACTACATTCTTCAGGGTAAGCACCAGACCTTCCAACACTTCATTCCTTATACAAATTAGGTTAGCGATGCCCTCCTAAGACAATACAGAGACCTTACAAGAGCATTTATTACAGTGTACTTTACTTTCCCATTCATGTGTCAGCTTTACCTATTAACATATACACTTTTCAAGTGACACATAGTAGGATGATGCTCAACAAATATTGGTAAAATCAAGACTGATGTTCTCTGAGAAATAAAGAGTTGGAATTTAGATTTTTAGTACGTAAACAAACCTGTGCATTATGGAGAATAACACGTTTAAATGTGATTAACTTTATAATATTATAAAATGAGAAATTTTAGCTCTGAAAGTCACACTTAGATCGGGATAAAAATGACAATTAGAGCTTCCCTGATTGTCCAGTGGGTAAGGACACTGCCTTGCAGTACAAGGGGTGTCAGTTCAATCCCTGGCCTGGGAAGATCCCATGTGCCATGGAGCGGCTGGACCAGTGTGTCCAACTACTGAGTCAGAGCTCAGGAGTGCATGCACCCAGAGCTGGTGCTCTACAGCGAGAGAGGCCACTGCAATGGGAGACCCACACAGGCCAAAGAACGAAGATGGATGAAAATGAATAAATGAAAGACGAATAGAAGTGGCCAAAAAAAAAGGACAATTAAAGGTAGCAAATTCAGGGGTGCTGTGGGACGGTCTGGAGGGGTGGCATGACGGGGGATATACATATGACTAATCTGGGAACATACATATCTGTAAACAGCAAAACTCTGTAAAAGTTAAAAGTAAAATAAAATTAAAAAAAAACTAAATAAAAAAAGGTAGCAAATTAAAAACAATATATATATATATATATGTATATATATATATATATATAAATGGCTACTTTATAAAAGTTAGACAATGTATACAATCCTTGAGGAAAGCAGTTCAGCTTTAAAAAGTTCTCTAAAAGAAATGAGTCTTTTTTTAATTAATGAAAATACAATTTTTCTTTATGACAAATAAAGTGTTCATTAAACTCATATGCTTCAAATTAATCAGTTTCCTAAATTTTCAATAAAGTATAATATCCTATACAGAGGAAGATTAGTATTCTATTATACTTTGGGGTACACAAAAAAAGAAGCTAATTATTTATATCCTTAATACATATGGCAACTTTCCCATGACTATTTTCTCTAAATGGCCTTTCTTAGTAATATAATAATAAAATATTACTGGTTTCATGGATAGAGATGAGTGCATCTCTTTACCAAAAGATTTTGGAGGACATGGCTGCATGCTGAGCAAAATGCTTCATGTGACAGAAATATTTTTGGTAACTCTGACAAATGGGTGATTCTATGTATCTTATGCTAGGCATAGTAAAAATATGATTTACATTATAAAGTATAAGTGGTCTGCATGTATTTATTAAGAGAAGTTATTGCATCATACCTCACACATAAAGGACAAGTAAAATTGGAGTCTGGCATAATCTTACACTAACAGAATTTTAAATTCATTAACATCTGTATAAATACTTGTTGATAGGCTGTTTATGGCTTCCTCCTTAACCAATCCAGTCTGTTGTTGGAAAGCTGACAGCACTGGCATGAAACCAATGACCCTCTAAGAGCCATTTGTATACGACAAGCAACATTTCTATTCTTTTAGGATATATTTAAATATACATGTAATTGATTACAAAGGAAAAATAACTGTATGAACAAAGAGGAGGACTCTTTAAACTCTGGTACAGAGTTTAAAAACAGAAATTTAGGGAACAGAGCTAAACTATATGCAAGGGCCATAGGTTAACTGCAGTACTAATCACTCCTTTACATATTTCACTATGTTTTATGGCAGAGAGGGTTACAAAACAAGTACTAGAATAAAAAATACTTGCTAGTTTCTGACATTTTCATTAATTTTCAAAATTCATCTCTTTGGGGGATGTTATATTCACAAAAGCAAAGAAAAATGAGTTTCTAAATTACACATTTTAAAATACATAGATTTTATAAGGTATAATTTTTAATACTATGGAATTGTTGGCTTTAAGTAAATCCCTCGAGAAAAACAGAATCTCTCTTCTACAAAGTGGATATAGTTATCCTTATTAAACAATTATGTGTTCTGTACTCAATTTACAGGATATGCTTTCTCATTTGCATTGTCCAGTTGAGCTATACGTCCTCATTAATGTTTTATAATGAAGCACCAAATACTATATTAAGAGTGGCTCTTTGGCTTCTTCTGTAAGAGTCACAAAATTCAAGAAAATAGCAGTTTGTTAACTATGTGTCTCCATGTGTGCTGCTGACCAGGCTGAGCCTAGAGTAAGGCGAGTAGGGGGAATGAGATAGTTGTCTTAGGTACAAAATTTAAGGGTATGCCAAAAAGTCAGTAAGGAATATTTTAATATAATATTTTAAAAACAAAATTAGTACAAAATCCATGATGAACTAATTATTAAAGTTTTAAATGACAGAATCTGTAGCAGTGCTGTGTCAAGGTCTATTGGAGTCTGAGGTGAAAGGGAAAATTAGTAATACTGATTCTTCTCAGCCACGGTACTGGCAGATTTACCCATTTCTAAGTAATACTAATAAAGGAGTCAACAGGATATCGTTCTTAGAATTACCCAAAAGCCTTTTCTTTCTACTCTTTCTCATGAACTAGGCACACCACTTTTCCCACTAGACAAGAAGCTGGATCTATGATATCTAAGATTATAAAGAAATTCAGTCAATAAAGCAAAACTACACATTATTCATCTTTGCATCTACCGAGCAACTAATTTGCACATAGCTGACTTTTCACTTACTATGTCATGTCGGGCAAATTATTTGCCCCCTCTGCCTCACTTTTTTCCTCTTAAAATGGATGTAACAACAATACAAAATAATACCATGTATATAATGCTGCACATTTAGTATGAATTTAATATCTGGAGCCACTTTGCTGTAAGGACAGATTTGGCAGGCTAAACTATATGCAAGGGCCATAGGTTAACTGCAGTACTAATCACTCCTTTACATATTTCACTATGTTTTATGGCAGAGAGGGTTACAAAACAAGTACTAGAATAAAAAATACTTGCTAGTTTCTGACATTTTCATTAATTTTCAAAATTCATCTCTTTGGGGGATGTTATATTCACAAAAGCAAAGAAAAATGAGTTTCTAAATTACACATTTTAAAATACATAGATTTTATAAGGTATAATTTTTAATACTATGGAATTGTTGGCTTTAAGTAAATCCCTCGAGAAAAACAGAATCTCTCTTCTACAAAGTGGATATAGTTATCCTTATTAAACAATTATGTGTTCTGTACTCAATTTACAGGATATGCTTTCTCATTTGCATTGTCCAGTTGAGCTATACGTCCTCATTAATGTTTTATAATGAAGCACCAAATACTATATTAAGAGTGGCTCTTTGGCTTCTTCTGTAAGAGTCACAAAATTCAAGAAAATAGCAGTTTGTTAACTATGTGTCTCCATGTGTGCTGCTGACCAGGCTGAGCCTAGAGTAAGGCGAGTAGGGGGAATGAGATAGTTGTCTTAGGTACAAAATTTAAGGGTATGCCAAAAAAGTCAGTAAGGAATATTTTAATATAATATTTTAAAAACAAAATTAGTACAAAATCCATGATGAACTAATTATTAAAGTTTTAAATGACAGAATCTGTAGCAGTGCTGTGTCAAGGTCTATTGGAGTCTGAGGTGAAAGGGAAAATTAGTAATACTGATTCTTCTCAGCCACGGTACTGGCAGATTTACCCATTTCTAAGTAATACTAATAAAGGAGTCAACAGGATATCGTTCTTAGAATTACCCAAAAGCCTTTTCTTTCTACTCTTTCTCATGAACTAGGCACACCACTTTTCCCACTAGACAAGAAGCTGGATCTATGATATCTAAGATTATAAAGAAATTCAGTCAATAAAGCAAAACTACACATTATTCATCTTTGCATCTACCGAGCAACTAATTTGCACATAGCTGACTTTTCACTTACTATGTCATGTCGGGCAAATTATTTGCCCCCTCTGCCTCACTTTTTTCCTCTTAAAATGGATGTAACAACAATACAAAATAATACCATGTATATAATGCTGCACATTTAGTATGAATTTAATATCTGGAGCCACTTTGCTGTAAGTGAAATCAGCTCTGTTATGCATAGCTTAGACAGTCTCTCAATTGCCACAGGCTAAGACTTACTTACCCTGGAGATGGGACTACCTGTAGAAGTTTCTAAATCTAGGCTAAGGTCAAGACATCAGGCAGTGACTGTCAGGATGGGAAGATTCCAGGATTAACCACAGAACTAGACAGAACAATTTTCTGAAGGAGTCAAGGAAACTTCTCTTCCCAGAATTCTAAGTCTGCAACAAGTATTTTTAAAATGTATTTTATGTCATAATATATGAGGATCTTAGTGCATTTTTAATACAGAAGAATTCATTTCCAAAAGATAAGAAGGATATACAGTCCTAATTGACTTGAAGTTATTTCAAATAATTTCTAGCAATTTCTCAGTAATAACCATGAAGGAGGCTCCATTGACATGATTCTCTCCTGTTTCACTCTCTCAATTTAATTATCCTTGGAAAATATTCCCCTATTCAACCTAGACTCCCTCGGGGAGTGTTAATATAGTAGGTCATCCAAACTAGGGCCCACCCAACAGAATAATGATGAAACTGATGATGTAAGTACGTTGGCTTTCAAAATAGCATGGCTATAATGGCTACATAAATATTGCCACCTGTATTTTGTTTTTGATATTAGTGTTAGCATAAGGAGATCTGAGGTGAAAGAAAATTAGTAATACTGATTCTTCTCAGCCACGGTACTGGCAGATTTACCCATTTCTAAGTAATACTAATAAAGGAGTCAACAGGATATCGTTCTTAGAATTACCCAAAAGCCTTTTCTTTCTACTCTTTCTCATGAACTAGGCACACCACTTTTCCCACTAGACAAGAAGCTGGATCTATGATATCTAAGATTATAAAGAAATTCAGTCAATAAAGCAAAACTACACATTATTCATCTTTGCATCTACCGAGCAACTAATTTGCACATAGCTGACTTTTCACTTACTATGTCATGTCGGGCAAATTATTTGCCCCCTCTGCCTCACTTTTTTCCTCTTAAAATGGATGTAACAACAATACAAAATAATACCATGTATATAATGCTGCACATTTAGTATGAATTTAATATCTGGAGCCACTTTGCTGTAAGTGAAATCAGCTCTGTTATGCATAGCTTAGACAGTCTCTCAATTGCCACAGGCTAAGACTTACTTACCCTGGAGATGGGACTACCTGTAGAAGTT
Source organism: Tragulus kanchil (assembly GCA_022376925.1). NCBI lineage: Eukaryota > Metazoa > Chordata > Mammalia > Artiodactyla > Tragulidae > Tragulus > Tragulus kanchil. The sequence continues at coordinate 232,673,851 of JAIOJX010000004.1, read as the reverse complement.
TCTAAATCTAGGCTAAGGTCAAGACATCAGGCAGTGACTGTCAGGATGGGAAGATTCCAGGATTAACCACAGAACTAGACAGAACAATTTTCTGAAGGAGTCAAGGAAACTTCTCTTCCCAGAATTCTAAGTCTGCAACAAGTATTTTTAAAATGTATTTTATGTCATAATATATGAGGATCTTAGTGCATTTTTAATACAGAAGAATTCATTTCCAAAAGATAAGAAGGATATACAGTCCTAATTGACTTGAAGTTATTTCAAATAATTTCTAGCAATTTCTCAGTAATAACCATGAAGGAGGCTCCATTGACATGATTCTCTCCTGTTTCACTCTCTCAATTTAATTATCCTTGGAAAATATTCCCCTATTCAACCTAGACTCCCTCGGGGAGTGTTAATATAGTAGGTCATCCAAACTAGGGCCCACCCAACAGAATAATGATGAAACTGATGATGTAAGTACATTGGCTTTCAAAATAGCATGGCTATAATGGCTACATAAATATTACTGCCACCTGTATTTTGTTTTTTGATATAGTTTAGACTTCAGTTCCCCCATATCTAAACATTTCTACTCTTTGGACAAAGGACATCTCTAATTCATGTATATTGGTTAACTGAGAGCCAAATACATGGTCAATTTTCTTTACTAGTTCTATTTCAAATGAAGCCATAAATGGTATTACATTGATACATTAATGCTAGAGCCTTGATGGACCCAATTAGGCACTTTTATCATAGTAATCACTGTTTATGAATAGCTATTTTCATTGATTATTTAATCATTTTCTGCATCTGATATTTCAATATTTGCCAAACTTTAAGAAAACAAATACTCTTCTATTTTCGGTAGAGATAGCATCATATAAAATACTGAATATATATTAAAGTATTTCTTGTACTATAATGTAACTTTAGGTAAAAATAATTTCTTTCACAATTTGAATGACAACATATTAGAGACTAATAAATCTGGACTGAGATTTATTGTTTTCCATTAGCAATAACTTAAGCAAGTATCCCATAGCCTGCTGAAGACTTAAGAGTTTTCTAACTGTATGCTCATTAATGAAAATTTTAAATCTTTTATTATATTATCCTAGACAGATAGAACTTTATTTTCTGTAGCAGAATTGTACTTGTAAATGAGAGGCATAACTGATTGCATTCTACTCACGGTATAGAGGAGAAAGAAGTCAAGGTAGAGATTACAGGTCTTCCTATATAATTAACTTTTAGTTTTAAACTATTTATGTACTTACTGATCTATGGAGCTCTTTTATTTATTTGTTTTTAGAGGAGGAATTGTGAGTGGGGTTTGAAGTGGGAATAGCCCACAACTGAGTAAGCCTCCTCCCTTATCAGAGCCTCAGTTTTGTCATTCATGAACGTTAGGGAAAAAAAGGAAAATATGGAATCCTTCATGAAGTTGTGTATCATCTTTGGTTTTGTCAGTGCCCTGAACCTAGGCCATTTTAATAGGTGTGTAATGTTATCCCAGTGCTGTTTTAATGTTTTTTAGTTCATCTTAAAAATCAGATTGATTGCTTTCTTATGGTTGCGTTTTAAGAATTTTTGGTATTTTTTTGATAACTGTCAGATATCTTCTGCAAATACTTTCTCCCAGTCTGTGACTTGCTTTCTCTCGCTTTTGATAGTGTCTTTCACAGGGAAGACATTTTTAATTATTTATTTCCTGCATCATGCTTTTGATGTTGATTCTAAATGTTTGCCACCAAATTCAAGGTCACCTAAGAGTATCTCTCCTAGGAATTTTTTTTAAAGATTTATTGATTTATTTATTTGGGTGGGTTGGGTTGGGGAAGGAGGAGCGTGGGCCACTTCTATTGGTCTTTCATTTCTCCATTTTCATCTGTCTTTGTTCTTTGGCTCCTGTGGGCCTCCCATCGTGGTGGCCTCTGTTTAAAGTTCGGTAGAGATAGCATCATATAAAATACTGAATATATATTAAAGTATTTCTTGTACTATAATGTAACTTTAGGTAAAAATAATTTCTTTCACAATTTGAATGACAACATATTAGAGACTAATAAATCTGGACTGAGATTTATTGTTTTCCATTAGCAATAACTTAAGCAAGTATCCCATAGCCTGCTGAAGACTTAAGAGTTTTCTAACTGTATGCTCATTAATGAAAATTTTAAATCTTTTATTATATTATCCTAGACAGATAGAACTTTATTTTCTGTAGCAGAATTGTACTTGTAAATGAGAGGCATAACTGATTGCATTCTACTCACGGTATAGAGGAGAAAGAAGTCAAGGTAGAGATTACAGGTCTTCCTATATAATTAACTTTTAGTTTTAAACTATTTATGTACTTACTGATCTATGGAGCTCTTTTATTTATTTGTTTTTAGAGGAGGAATTGTGAGTGGGGTTTGAAGTGGGAATAGCCCACAACTGAGTAAGCCTCCTCCCTTATCAGAGCCTCAGTTTTGTCATTCATGAACGTTAGGGAAAAAAAGGAAAATATGGAATCCTTCATGAAGTTGTGTATCATCTTTGGTTTTGTCAGTGCCCTGAACCTAGGCCATTTTAATAGGTGTGTAATGTTATCCCAGTGCTGTTTTAATGTTTTTTAGTTCATCTTAAAAATCAGATTGATTGCTTTCTTATGGTTGCGTTTTAAGAATTTTTGGTATTTTTTTGATAACTGTCAGATATCTTCTGCAAATACTTTCTCCCAGTCTGTGACTTGCTTTCTCTCGCTTTTGATAGTGTCTTTCACAGGGAAGACATTTTTAATTATTTATTTCCTGCATCATGCTTTTGATGTTGATTCTAAATGTTTGCCACCAAATTCAAGGTCACCTAGATTTTCGAGTATGCTCTCTCCTAGGAATTTTTTTTTTTTAAAGATTTATTGATTTATTTATTTTTGGGTGGGGGTTGGGTTGGGGAAGGAGGGGAGCGGGTGGGCCACTTCTATTGGTCTTTCATTTCTCCATTTTCATCTGTCTTTGTTCTTTGGCTCCTGTGGGCCTCCCATCGTGGTGGCCTCTGTTGTCGCAGAGCGCCAGCTCTGGGCGCATGTGCTCCAGAACTCTGGCTCGGTAATTGGACATATCGGTCCAGCCACTCCGCGGTACACAGGATCTTCCCAGGCCAGGAATCAAACCGGCGCCTCTTGCACTGCAAGGTGGTGTCCTTACCCACTGGACCACCAGGGGAAGCCCTCCTAGGTGTTTTAATTTTGTATTTAGGTCTACGATTCATTTTGAGTTAATTTTTATCAAAGCATAAGGTCTGTGTTTAGATTCCTACTCTTTTCAACTTTTGCATGTGGAACTTCGATTGTTCTAATATCAACTGTTGGAATGGAGTTTTTTTTCTCCAATGTATTGCCTTTGTTTCTTCATCATAGATCAGTTCACTCTATTTGTGTGGGTCTATTTCTCACCTGTCTATTCTGTTTCATTGATCTATTTGTATATTCTTTTGTTAATACATTGTCTTTTTTGCCTTTATAATAAGTCTTTAAGTTAGGTAACATCAATGTTCCAAAATGTATTTTTTTTTTTTTTGCAGGGGTGGGGTCAGGAGGGAGGGGGGTGGAAAGGCCACTTCTATTGGTCTTTCATTTGTCTCTTTTCATGCATCTTTGTTCCTTGGCCCGTGTGGGCCATCCATCGCGGTGGCCTCTGTTGTCGCAGAGCACCGGCTCTGGGCACATGCGCTCCAGAGCTCCCGCTCGGCAACTGGACAGATCAGTCCAGCCGTTCCGCAGCACGTGGGATCTTCCCAGGCCAGGGATCGAACCCGCGCCCCTTGCACTGCGAGGCGGTGTTCTTACCCACTGGACCACCAGGGAAGCCCCTCAAAACGTATTTTCAAATCAAACAAGTTTGAGCTGGTAACAAAAGAATAGAAAAATCCTTAGAAGCGATAAATGACAATAAAACACAAATATAAATATGAATGAGATTAGAAGTCTATTGCACAACATGATAAACTATAGTTAAAAAATACTGCACTGAATCCTGAAAACTTTCTAAAAGAGTAAATTTCTCAGGTGCTCTCATCACACAGAAAATGATAACTATGTGAGAATACAGTACTTTAGTTAGCTTGGCTTTGCACATATTTCTCTCTCAGATTGTATACTTTAAATATATATATGTGTGCATGCATGTGCGCTAAGTCATATCAGTTGTGTCCAACTCTTTGCAACCCCATGGCCTGTATGTAGCCCATGAGGCTCCAATGACAATGGCATTCTCCAGTCAAGAATACTGGAGTAGGTTGCTGTGCCTTCTTCAGGGGATGGTCTCAACCCAAGGACTGAACCTGTGTCTCTTATGTCTTCTGCACTGGCAAGCAGGTTCTTTATCACTAGCACCACCTAGGAATCCCTTAAATATATATACCTTTTATTAAAAATAAAATTAAAAATAAATGCTAAAAAATTAGAAAAAATGCCAAAAAAAAAAAAAATGTAAGTGTAGCAAGTTATGGCAAAGGAGTTAGCTCTCTCTAGGGTAAGGGATTGGGAAGTGTGCTCTAGTAACTGGCTGAAGCAGTCAAAAATCTTTCTGAGTTGGACAGGTTAAACTCACACCTCTAAAAATTTCCCATTAATTCAGATCTAAAGAACATAAACTAATCAAAAAATAACTAAAGTCACTAAAACACCTTGAGAAATAGTGAGAATAAACAGGAAAAACAAACTACAAAATCAGTCCATTGCTTCATGAAGGTAGTGGATTATCAGATATAGGATAAAAAAATAAGCAGCTTTAATTTGATAAAATACACAAAATATTATGTATCCATATACATAGAAATAGATCTGAAAAGGCATTATAGTAATAAGAGATGAGTAAAACTAGGAAGCTTTGAAAAAACTGGTAGCAATTCTAGAAATGAAAATTATTGATAAAATCATAAAGTGAAAATGGATAAAATTGGACTATAATTAATACCACAAACTCAACAGATACAGTAAACATAAAGTTAGGTTGACTGAAGAAAAATTAGTGAACCTGGTTTACTGTCATTATATATTACTCAAATTAGCTATTAAATTTTAAAGGCAACATACACTATATTATTTAGTGTTATAAATCTGAGATTTACTCAGGATTCACATGATCCAAAGTACTGACATTTTTCTGTACAGACTTAAGAAATTCTCTTTTTGTTTTCTGTCTCTATAACTCAAACTAATATGCTAGTGGGCATTCTCAACCTCTATGAACACAGAAAGCATTCAGCCATGGTCTTAAACAACTTTAAACTCAATGATTGCTTTAGTCCTAGCAATATCAGGGATAGGGTACCAAAAAAGACTCATCAGAAGGTTCTTGACTGTCTTTAACTAGCTGTTGCATCCTCAGTAAATCACTTAGCTTTTCTGAATTTCAGTTTTCTTATTTAAAAAATGATGCATGTTTCCTTTTTTTATGAAATAAATGCATTTTCATTTGCGAACTTCTCTGTGAATGTAGTTAAAGCAAAGACATAGAGACTAATTCCCTATCCTTAGGCTAGTAAAACAATATGATAAGGCGTTCTAGTAATTATTATACCTAAGAAATTGATGTCTAAGATTTAGTCTTAATATTTTGAGGTAGCTGCCTCAGGAGAAAAGAAGATAGAATGTAGTTTGTTGAGCAACCAGAGTACTGTCTAGGGATTACATGTAACTCATTGTGTCTTTACAACATCCTTGGAAGAAAACTATCATTAACTCCCCTTTCCTGGAGAATGAAACTAAAGTTTTGAGATTTATGTAAGAGTAATATGAATTTGAATCTACATGTGGCTGACTCCATAGCCCAAAGTGTTTCCACTTCATCAAGAAGCCTTATTTTCCCATGAAATTCCCCTTAATGTCAAACTTTCTGAATATGGAAATAAGTGACATTTAAAATGGTCTTAATATACCAGCTGTAATAAATAACACAAAACTTTTGTCTCTTGTGAATAACTTCTGGAAAATAAGGAATAATTTTGAAATAAAATTTTCCATATTTTGTCTCTGAGGAATTCGTAAATTTCTACTAAACTTATTCAAATGTTAAATTAGGGGAATAAAAAAAGAACAATAGACATTCTAGTCATAAAAAGTTATGTATGAATCGGTCAAAAAAACACAGTACTCTATAATGCTATACTTTTCCTACAGTAAATGCATTAACCCCTATGAACACAGAAAGTACTCAGCTGTGGTATCAAACAACTTTAAACTCACCAGTTGCCTTAGCATTAGCAATATCATAGACAGGGCACAAGGACAGACTTGTGAAAAGAAGACTTCATAAAATGAAGAAGTGTTTTTCAAACATTTGAAGAATAAATAGATTTGTGACTAAAGCATAATTCTTGTCTATGTGCTCTGAAAAGCTAATTTTTAGCCCCATGTGTTTCTGTGCTACAAAAGAATTAAAATAATATATTTTGACCTAAAAATAGCAGAACTTATTGATTTCCCGTCACCCATTTTTGTCTTTTCCTTTTTAAAAAAAATTTTGGCCTCTTTTATTGGTTTTGTATTATTTATCTTCATCCATCTTTATTCTTTGGCCTGTGTGGGCCTCCCACTGAAGTGGCCTCTCTCGTTGCAGAGCATCGGCTCTGGGCACATGCGCTCCAGAGTGCTGGCTCATAATTGGACACACCGGCCCAAATGTTCCTTGGCACATGGGCTCTTCCTGGGCCAGGGTTCGAATCAATGCCCCTTGCACTGCAAGGCAGATTCTCTACCCACTGGACCACCAGGGAAGCCCTGTCTTCTCCTTTTAAACTTAAATGTAAATGGTTTGCTTTAGTGCTGGATTTGTTTTTCAAATGAAGAAAACACTTTTGTAAAGAGAAAACTTTTACAAGTTGAACACTCAAAATCATAGTAAATAGGACATAATATATGATTAGAGTAACCATTTCTCTAATGTTGTTTTAGTCTAAATTCATATAAGGAAGGAGAAGTAAATCACTGGATTTACATTTAAAACCAACCAGTGGTAATCTTGTGACAGTTCTCCACTTCTGAACATCCCTGGAGTGTGGCACTAACTAACTAGCCTTTTGTTCCAAACTATTTGGAATTATTTGAAGCTGAAGCTCCAGTACTTTGGCCACCTGATGTGAAGAGCTGACTCACTGGAAAAGACCTCAATTCTGGGATAGATTAAAGCCAAGAGGAGAAGGGGATGGCAGAGCATGAAATGGTTAGAAAACATCACCAACTCAATTTGCACATGAATTTGAGCAAACTTTGGGAGATAGTGGAGGACAGAGAAGCCTGTCTTGCTGCAGTGGCTGAAATCACAAAAGAGTCAGACACAATTTAGTGACTGAACAAAAACATTTTTTCAAAAACACTGGTACATCAAACAGACTTAGAAGATAGAGATAATGCCTCCTTTTAAGAAAATGGCAGATTTGTTGACTGTCAAGTATAAGATAATGGTTTCTTCTCAGTACAAAAGGCAGGTTAATTTGCAACTCTTTATAAAGTATTTCATATTCTTGCTGGGATAATCCCAGACTGGGGAGCCTGGTAGGCTACAGTCCATGGGGATGCAAAGAGTCAGACACGACTGAGTGACTAAGCACAGCATATAGAGTATTTTAGGTTCCTAAACTTGGGGTTTATTTGAGTTGTGATGTAGGACTACCGTGACCTCAGTATCCTCCTGGATTCCTTCATTTTATTCTTGTGGAAATTGAGGGGCCAGGGGAACCAACACAATTATTCTAGTGCTCAGGCTTCTTGTTGTGAATAATCCTGTCCCTGACCTGACCTAGGAATTTTGTATCTTCTGCTAGCATTCACAAACTGATGTCAGGCTAACTTTCTACCTGAAAGTAGGATCAAATCTCAAACTCTCAGAGTTTCTGACACAGAGAAACTTTAATTTCACAACTTAAAATGAACTACCAATAATGGGTACATGTAACTATATAATGAATCATTCCTGCTTTATGAAATGCTATTTAAAGCTTGTGTGCATTTTGTCCCATCTTTTTGATCAACTCATTTTGTGCTAATGCTTTTTATAATCATAGCTGCATAACTACTGCTTATTAACTCTACAGTAATTTCAAGGAATACTAACTTGCAATTTTTCAGGACTAATAATGTGTCAAAGTTGCCTAGCTGAGGCCATGTTTTTAAGACAACTGTTATGTGAATAAGCACAAACAAACCTTATGCCAAGAAACATTTTCTAAAGGAGAGAGAGAAACAAAAAAATCTTGAAATCGTGCTCAAGTATCAAAACTGTCATTTCAAAGGTTTATACCCACCAGAAATAAGAAAATACTAGTAACTTTTTATATACAGTACTCAAAGAATTTCATAATTTTGCTTCACAGATTAGCAAGACATATATCATTCTCACTTTACAACTGATAAGACTGAGGTTTTAAAGTGGTATGACCAAAATTTTCCAGCTTCTTAATTCAATTATATATTTACCACACTAAGCTATACTAAATTTGTATCATTCAGAAATGATAGGTAATGGTTTAAGCAAAATATTTTCAAACACAGTCAAATACATTCAAAGGTCAACTCTGGTTACTATTTCTTTTTTATATATTTAAAACTTTTCAGTTGTATAAGATCCCTTGATTTAAGGAAAGATGCTTATAGTGAGTACACAGAAGGGAAACAAAAGGTAAAATTGGTGAAACAAAGTATAGAAATACTTATGGGCAAGAAAGGGCTATATGAGTTCTATGATATTTTCACAAGAAAATTCCAAACAAAAGATCCATGTTGCAAGAAGCAAATATGTTGCTAAAATCAAACATAAATTGACAGTATAAAGAGCATAATAACACCTTGCAAAATTAAGTTATGTCATAGTAAAATAAGAGAAATATTAACATATAATTTTAAGTGAGCTGAACTGAGTTAAAATGTTCTATGATTCTATATCTCTTATGAAGACAAAAAGACTGGTTAATTTTAGATTATGTTGACTTGATATGCTACAGTTTTGAGAGTAAAAACTAAAATGAATATATATGGATAATATCATTTTCACATTAGTAAAAAGGAAACAATATAAATAAAAGAAGTACTTAATTGAAAATGAAATGAAGAAGGTAAAGGATAAAATGCAGGATATTCAGGCTAATAGACAATACAAGATAAAACACTCCCTCAAATATATCAGTAGTTATATAACACATAAATGGTGAAACAACCCAGTTAATACATGCAATTTTTTCTAGAGTAAAACAAACAAAATCAAATCCAAAAGCAAAACCTGAATTGAAAAGGTGCTATAAGTGACAGAAAGACAGACATGGACAGCGGATATATGGACATTGTAGGGAAGGAACAGAGGGTGGAAGGCGTAAAGGAAGTAGCATGAAGGCCGTACTATCATAAGTGAAGAAAATAGCTCTAGTCATTGCTCTGTGAGAAAAGGAGATCCTTCAGGGGTGCTGTGTGATGGTTGGGAGGGGTGGGAAGGGGGGGTATGCATATGACTAATCTCGGAACATACATATCTGTAAACAACAAAATTCTGTATTATTTGAAAGTAAAATAAAAGTTAAAAAAAAAAAGAAAAAAAAAGGTGTCATAAGGGTAGAAAATAAAAGGATACCACAAAAATTCTAATCAAAAGAAAGCTGGTATGGTCATAATAACGTAAGACTTTGGGTTAAAAACAAACAAAAGCCCCCAAATTTACTAAACATTACAAAACATTAGGGTTGTTTCAAAATGATAAAAAAAGAGTTCATTTAGATAAAAAGATATAACAATTTTAATGTTAAGAGTATAATACAACCTCAAAAATGATATAAGGTGTCTGCTCTCAAACCAGAGTGCACATATACTAGAAATCAATAATGAAAGATAATTGGAAAACCCAAAAATACATGGAGATGTAGCAACACTGCTAAATCAGACATAGGTCAAAGAAATAATCACAAGAGAAGTTCAGAAATAGTTTGAACTAAATGAAAACATATGGATAATATCATTTTCACATTAGTAAAAAGGAAACAATATAAATAAAAGAAGTACTTAATTGAAAATGAAATGAAGAAGGTAAAGGATAAAATGCAGGATATTCAGGCTAATAGACAATACAAGATAAAACACTCCCTCAAATATATCAGTAGTTATATAACACATAAATGGTGAAACAACCCAGTTAATACATGCAATTTTTTCTAGAGTAAAACAAACAAAATCAAATCCAAAAGCAAAACCTGAATTGAAAAGGTGCTATAAGTGACAGAAAGACAGACATGGACAGCGGATATATGGACATTGTAGGGAAGGAACAGAGGGTGGAAGGCGTAAAGGAAGTAGCATGAAGGCCGTACTATCATAAGTGAAGAAAATAGCTCTAGTCATTGCTCTGTGAGAAAAGGAGATCCTTCAGGGGTGCTGTGTGATGGTTGGGAGGGGTGGGAAGGGGGGGTATGCATATGACTAATCTCGGAACATACATATCTGTAAACAACAAAATTCTGTATTATTTGAAAGTAAAATAAAAGTTAGAAAAAAAAAGAAAAAAAAAGGTGTCATAAGGGTAGAAAATAAAAGGATACCACAAAAATTCTAATCAAAAGAAAGCTGGTATGGTCATAATAACGTAAGACTTTGGGTTAAAAACAAACAAAAGCCCCCAAATTTACTAAACATTACAAAACATTAGGGTTGTTTCAAAATGATAAAAAAAGAGTTCATTTAGATAAAAAGATATAACAATTTTAATGTTAAGAGTATAATACAACCTCAAAAATGATATAAGGTGTCTGCTCTCAAACCAGAGTGCACATATACTAGAAATCAATAATGAAAGATAATTGGAAAACCCAAAAATACATGGAGATGTAGCAACACTGCTAAATCAGACATAGGTCAAAGAAATAATCACAAGAGAAGTTCAGAAATAGTTTGAACTAAATGAAAACATAACTTACTAAATTTGTGAAATGAAAAAAAAAGCAGTGCCTACAGTATTAAATGCAAATACTAGGAAAGAAGAAAGACCTAAAACTAGTAATCTAAGTTTCTACCTTAGAAAATCAGAAAAAGTGAGCAAATTAAATTCAAAGTAAATAGAAGAAAAGAAATAGAACTAGAGAAAAAAAATCAATGAAGTTGAAAATAACAAATCAATGAGGAATATCACTGAAACCAAAGGCTTGTCCTCTGAAAAAGTCAATAAAATCAATAAATCCCTAGCTAGAAAAACCTAAGGAAAAAAAGAAAAAAAAAAAGGAACACAAATTACCAATGTCAGAAATAAAGTGTGGATATCACTACAAATCCCATGGACATTAAAAGAATAATAATGCCATGAACAACTCTATTCCACTAATTTGATAACCTGGAAGAAATGGACCCATTCCTAAAAGACACAAATTACCAAAGCTCACATAAGGATAAATATATGGTATTAATAGGTCTATATCTATTTGAAAATTGAATCAATAAAAATGGAATCATAATCATCTGTACAGAAAATCTAAAATAGCCACAAAAAATTTATAAAACTAAAGTGATTATAGCAAAGTTGCAGGATATAAAGTAATACATAGACGTCAATCACTGACCTATGCTCCAGAAATGAATAAGTAGAATCTGAAGTTAAAAATCAGTAACACATTGGCATCCCTCAAATTAAAGGCTTTAGGGACACATTTAACAAGATATGTACAGGATCTAGATGAGGAAAAGTTTCAAAAAAACTTTTTTTTTTTACGAAATTTACTAAACATTACAAAACATTAGGGTTGTTTCAAAATGATAAAAAGAGTTCATTTAGATAAAAAGATATAACAATTTTAATGTTAAGAGTATAATACAACCTCAAAATGATATAAGGTGTCTGCTCTCAAACCAGAGTGCACATATACTAGAAATCAATAATGAAAGATAATTGGAAAACCCAAAAATACATGGAGATGTAGCAACACTGCTAAATCAGACATAGGTCAAAGAAATAATCACAAGAGAAGTTCAGAAATAGTTTGAACTAAATGAAAACATAACTTACTAAATTTGTGAAATGAAAAAAAAAGCAGTGCCTACAGTATTAAATGCAAATACTAGGAAAGAAGAAAGACCTAAAACTAGTAATCTAAGTTTCTACCTTAGAAAATCAGAAAAAGTGAGCAAATTAAATTCAAAGTAAATAGAAGAAAAGAAATAGAACTAGAGAAAAAAAATCAATGAAGTTGAAAATAACAAATCAATGAGGAATATCACTGAAACCAAAGGCTTGTCCTCTGAAAAAGTCAATAAAATCAATAAATCCCTAGCTAGAAAAACCTAAGGAAAAAAAGAAAAAAAAAAAGGAACACAAATTACCAATGTCAGAAATAAAGTGTGGATATCACTACAAATCCCATGGACATTAAAAGAATAATAATGCCATGAACAACTCTATTCCACTAATTTGATAACCTGGAAGAAATGGACCCATTCCTAAAAGACACAAATTACCAAAGCTCACATAAGGATAAATATATGGTATTAATAGGTCTATATCTATTTGAAAATTGAATCAATAAAAATGGAATCATAATCATCTGTACAGAAAATCTAAAATAGCCACAAAAAATTTATAAAACTAAAGTGATTATAGCAAAGTTGCAGGATATAAAGTAATACATAGACGTCAATCACTGACCTATGCTCCAGAAATGAATAAGTAGAATCTGAAGTTAAAAATCAGTAACACATTGGCATCCCTCAAATTAAAGGCTTTAGGGACACATTTAACAAGATATGTATAGGATCTAGATGAGGAAAAGTACAGAACTCTTACGAAATAAAGAACTAAATAAATGGATAAATATTTCATATTTATGGATTGAAAGATTCAACATTGGCAAGATTTCATTTTTCCCTAACTTGATCGATACAATCAACAAAATTCCAGCAAGTCATTTTGCGGATATGGACAAACTGACTCTAAAGTTTATAATGGAGAGGCAGAAGTTCTGGAATAGCCAACATGATACTGAAGAAGAACAAAGCTGGAAGACCGACCCTACCTCAAGACTTGCTATAACTCTACAAACAAAGACAGTGTAGTATTGTCAAAAGAACAGACAAAATAGATAAATGAAACAGAGCAAACAGATTGGAAACAAACCAATAAAAATATGGTCACCTTATCTTTGACAAAGGACCAAAGGCAATACTATGGAGCAAAGACAGTTTCTTCAACAAATAGTGATAGAACCAGTGGGCATTTACATACAAAAAAATAAATCTAGACAGAGATGCTATACCATTCACAAACATTAACTCAAAATTGATTAAAACCTAAATGTAGGGCTTCCCTGGTGGTCCAGTGAGTGAAGAGTCCACCTTGCAGTGCATGGGGCACCAGTTCAATCCTTCGCCCAGGAAGATCTCACATGCTGTGGAGTGGCTGGACTGGTCTGTCTAATTATGAACCAGTGCTCTGGAACGCATGCACCCAGAGCCGCTGCTCTGCAATAAGAGAGACCACTGCAATGGGAGGCCCACACAGGCCAAAAAATAAAGATGGATGAAAATAAATAAATAAATAAAAAACAATAAGAGAGGCCAAAATTAAGAAAGAAAAAAACCTAAATATAGAATGCAAAACTCTAAAACTCCTAGACAATATCATATAAGAAAACCTATATGACCTTAGGATATGGCTAAGACTTTTTAGATCCAAACACTAGAGGCAGGATTTATAAAAGAAATAATTGGTAAGTTGGAATTTAATAAAAGGAAAAGTTTCTCCTCTGCTAAAGATAATGTCAACAGAATGAGAAGACAAGAAATAGACTGGGAGAAAATATTTGCAAAACACTTATCTGTTAAAGGACTGCTATCCAAAAAATACAGAGGACTCTTAAATCTCAAGAGGAGGAAAACAACCTTAATAAAAAATGAGCCAAAGTACCTAACAGACATTTCACCAAAGAAAAGAAACATATGGCATATAAGCATATCAAAACATGCTTCACATCCTATGTCATCAAGGAAAAAAGGCAAATTCTAACACAAGGAGATAACACTACACTCCAATCAGAATGCCTGAGGTCCAGAACTGACAGTACGGACGCTGATGAGGATGGAGAGCAGCAAGACTCTCATTCATTGTTTGTGGAAATGCAAATGGTACAGTTGCTCTGCAAGACTGTTTGACAGTTTCTTACAAAATGAAACATATTTCTACATTGCGTGATTTATGTCCACACGAAAACCTGTATCAGAGGTTTTTTTTTTTTTTTGACACCAGAGACGGGGTCTCTTGAAAGAGCACCTGTCATGGTTTATTCATAAATATTTCTGAGGAGATTAGGAAACAGTTGGTTAGACCTACCATCACCCCTTGGATAAAGAAGAGCTTCAAAAGACTGACAAACATGCTGAGTTTGGAAAAACCTCAAGGCCATACATCAGGGTCTTGAAGTTGCAATTATCTATTACCCACCCAACCAAACAATTGCTATTTCTTTAAGTTTTATTTTTCACCCCAATCTCCTTGTTGTGTTGTGTGTGCTCAATCACTCAGCCGTGTCTGACTCTTTGTGACCCCATGGACTGTGGCCCACCAGGCTCCTCTGTCTATGTGGATTCTCCAGGCAAGAATACTGGAGTGGGCGGTCATGCCCTCCTCCAGGGGATCTTCCCAGCCCAGAGATCAAAGCCAGATCTCGCACATTGCAGGTGGATTCTTTAATGTCTGAGCCACCAGAGAAGCCCTTTCTAAATGCTAGGGACTTCCAATAATGGTTTTTCAAATGAATCAGTGTATGGTGGGGTAACTTATGCATGTTGTAAAGAAATGTTCTATTTTATTTTTTAATTAATTTTTTGGGCTGTGCTAGGTCTTCATTGTGTATCAGAGGTTTGCAGCAGTATTATACATAAAATGTCAAAATCTGAAAGCGAACTAGATAGTCTTTAGTAGGTGAATGGAGAAACTGTGGCACATCCAGATAATGGAATATTATTTGGTGAAAACAACAAACTAGATCAGCTATCGGGCCACAAAAAGATATGAAGTAACTTTTGATGCATATTACTAAGTAAAAGCAGAAAGTAAAACGCATATTACTAAGTAAAAGTAAAAACCAATTGGATAAGGCTACATACTACATGACTCCAACTATGTGACTTCCTGGAAAAGGCAAAACTGTTGAGGCAGTAAAAAGATCAGTGGTTGCTAGGGCTTAAGGCAGAGGGAGGGATAAAGGGTGGAGAACGGAGGATTTTTAGAGCAGTGAAACTATTCTGAATAATGATGCATATATGAACACTTTCTCAAACCTATATAATGTACAGTATCAAGAGTGAACCTTCACATAAAGTATGAACTTTGGGTGATATGGTATCAATATAAGTCACTGTTACAAATACACCACTCTGGCGAAGGATAGTTACAGCGGGGAAGGCTGTGCATGTGTGAGGTTAATATATTTTCACCCCTTGGATAAAGAAGAGCTTCAAAAGACTGACAAACATGCTGAGTTTGGAAAAACCTCAAGGCCATACATCAGGGTCTTGAAGTTGCAATTATCTATTACCCACCCAACCAAACAATTGCTATTTCTTTAAGTTTTATTTTTCACCCCAATCTCCTTGTTGTGTTGTGTGTGCTCAATCACTCAGCCGTGTCTGACTCTTTGTGACCCCATGGACTGTGGCCCACCAGGCTCCTCTGTCTATGTGGATTCTCCAGGCAAGAATACTGGAGTGGGCGGTCATGCCCTCCTCCAGGGGATCTTCCCAGCCCAGAGATCAAAGCCAGATCTCGCACATTGCAGGTGGATTCTTTAATGTCTGAGCCACCAGAGAAGCCCTTTCTAAATGCTAGGGACTTCCAATAATGGTTTTTCAAATGAATCAGTGTATGGTGGGGTAACTTATGCATGTTGTAAAGAAATGTTCTATTTTATTTTTTAATTAATTTTTTGGGCTGTGCTAGGTCTTCATTGTGTATCAGAGGTTTGCAGCAGTATTATACATAAAATGTCAAAATCTGAAAGCGAACTAGATAGTCTTTAGTAGGTGAATGGAGAAACTGTGGCACATCCAGATAATGGAATATTATTTGGTGAAAACAACAAACTAGATCAGCTATCGGGCCACAAAAAGATATGAAGTAACTTTTGATGCATATTACTAAGTAAAAGCAGAAAGTAAAACGCATATTACTAAGTAAAAGTAAAAACCAATTGGATAAGGCTACATACTACATGACTCCAACTATGTGACTTCCTGGAAAAGGCAAAACTGTTGAGGCAGTAAAAAGATCAGTGGTTGCTAGGGCTTAAGGCAGAGGGAGGGATAAAGGGTGGAGAATGGAGGATTTTTAGAGCAGTGAAACTATTCTGAATAATGATGCATATATGAACACTTTCTCAAACCTATATAATGTACAGTATCAAGAGTGAACCTTCACATAAAGTATGAACTTTGGGTGATATGGTATCAATATAAGTCACTGTTACAAATACACCACTCTGGCGAAGGATAGTTACAGCGGGGAAGGCTGTGCATGTGTGAGGTATATGGAATACTTTGTACTTTCTGCTCAATTTTGCCATGAACCTAAACTACTTTAAGATATTTATTTAAAATACTTAAAACATTTTTAAAAATTTGGTATCTTAGGTGTGTGTACGCTCAGTTGTGTCTGACTCTTTGAGACCCCATGGATAGTATACAACCCAGCAGACTCCTCTGGGGGAATTTTCCTAGCAAGAATACTGCAGTGGGGTGCCATTTCCTCTTCCAGGGGATCTTGCTGACCCAGGAACTAAACCTCGTCTCCTGCATTGATACAGAGTCTTTACCACTGAGCCACCTGAGAAGTCCCATCTTAGGTAAGCTGTACATAAAGGTTTTAGTTCACCACACTGCCTGAAATAGAAATCTCTAACAATTACTGTGGAAGCAGAAGCTCAACAGCCCAAGACCAAGAGGTGATAAACTGTAGTGAGAAAGTACATTTCTGATATGGCTGGAAGGGATACTTGGAGGCAGAGAGACAATGCTAGCAGTAGTAACAGAGTTTTCCACTGAGGACTGACAGAGGTCACACACTTCCAGTCATTATCTCGCATGATCCCAGATGTCTACAGCATTATTGCCACTTAAAGATAAGAATGCTTTAGCCTGGAGAGGTTTCATGTAACAAGACACAGTAAATGGTAAAGCTAGGGAATTTAAATTTGTATGGAGCTCCTACTGGAATATTTCTTAACAAATATAATCATATTTTTACATTTCCACCAGGGAAAGAAGGCTTTGGTCTCAATTTTATCTACCTTTATATGTAAAATATACAGGGATTACTTTTAAATTTCCGTCAAAAGCTAATTTTTGATGTAGTCACTATGTAGATACATTTCCCTACATTTCATGGTGTCTTTTTTTTTTAAATTTATTTATTTTGGGCGGGGGTCGGGCGGGCCACTTCTATTGGTCTTTCATTTCTCTGTTTTCATCCGTCTTTGTTCTTTGGCCCATGTGAGCCTCCCATCGCGGTGGCCTCTGTTGACGCAGAGCACCGGCTCTGGGCGCATGCGCTCCAGAGCTCTGGCTCGCTGATTGGACACATCAGTCCAGCCGCTCCACGGTACGTGGGATCTTCCCAGGCCAGGGATCGAACCGGCGCCCCTTGTACTGCAAGGCGGTGTCCTTATCCACTGGACCACCAGGGGAAGCCCTTCATGGTGTCTTTTTGAGGCTGGATAGTGTTGGGAGGACATACGTCTATGTGTATCCTTAATCTGATATCATAATTAACAAAACACATAATTTTGTTGCTTTTCTTTTTAATTTGTCTCTTAAGTCTTCTTTCATACTTTGTCTTTACTCATTTTCTACTTTTCCCTATCTTTAGGTCAATTACTCTTTCTCTTCCATGTTTTTCTCAGTCCTCATATTATGGCAAGAATACAGACAACATTTTCGACAACGCACGGATGAAAATCAGTCTAGTAAAGGCACCTCTTGGAGCAGTCATTCTGTTCACAGAGTAATGTCAGGGCTTCCAGGAGAGCTGTACATAAAGGTTTTAGTTCACCACACTGCCTGAAATAGAAATCTCTAACAATTACTGTGGAAGCAGAAGCTCAACAGCCCAAGACCAAGAGGTGATAAACTGTAGTGAGAAAGTACATTTCTGATATGGCTGGAAGGGATACTTGGAGGCAGAGAGACAATGCTAGCAGTAGTAACAGAGTTTTCCACTGAGGACTGACAGAGGTCACACACTTCCAGTCATTATCTCGCATGATCCCAGATGTCTACAGCATTATTGCCACTTAAAGATAAGAATGCTTTAGCCTGGAGAGGTTTCATGTAACAAGACACAGTAAATGGTAAAGCTAGGGAATTTAAATTTGTATGGAGCTCCTACTGGAATATTTCTTAACAAATATAATCATATTTTTACATTTCCACCAGGGAAAGAAGGCTTTGGTCTCAATTTTATCTACCTTTATATGTAAAATATACAGGGATTACTTTTAAATTTCCGTCAAAAGCTAATTTTTGATGTAGTCACTATGTAGATACATTTCCCTACATTTCATGGTGTCTTTTTTTTTTAAATTTATTTATTTTGGGCGGGGGTCGGGCGGGCCACTTCTATTGGTCTTTCATTTCTCTGTTTTCATCCGTCTTTGTTCTTTGGCCCATGTGAGCCTCCCATCGCGGTGGCCTCTGTTGACGCAGAGCACCGGCTCTGGGCGCATGCGCTCCAGAGCTCTGGCTCGCTGATTGGACACATCAGTCCAGCCGCTCCACGGTACGTGGGATCTTCCCAGGCCAGGGATCGAACCGGCGCCCCTTGTACTGCAAGGCGGTGTCCTTATCCACTGGACCACCAGGGGAAGCCCTTCATGGTGTCTTTTTGAGGCTGGATAGTGTTGGGAGGACATACGTCTATGTGTATCCTTAATCTGATATCATAATTAACAAAACACATAATTTTGTTGCTTTTCTTTTTAATTTGTCTCTTAAGTCTTCTTTCATACTTTGTCTTTACTCATTTTCTACTTTTCCCTATCTTTAGGTCAATTACTCTTTCTCTTCCATGTTTTTCTCAGTCCTCATATTATGGCAAGAATACAGACAACATTTTCGACAACGCTTACGGATGAAAATCAGTCTAGTAAAGGCACCTCTTGGAGCAGTCATTCTGTTCACAGAGTAATGTCAGGGCTTCCAGGAGAATGCTGATGTTTAGTGTGTCTCCAGATTATGGAAACTGGCCATGTGCTCTTCCTTAGCTTCATGTAGGCTCCACACTTGCCATTTGTACCTGAGCTACTTCATTAACAGGAAGCATGCTTTGATTTTCCCTGGCTGAGGGAATGTCTTTGAAATAGTTGTCTTTTACTGGGGTTTTGCTCATTTTAACTTGATATTTCAAACCCACAATTCTGTGCCTGTACTTGCTTGGATCTGAGATTCTCCACTTTGCCCTGTCTCTGTGACTTAAGGCATCGGTTCATAATGAAGTTTGCAGAAATAGAGAGGTAATGTTGCCTTGCTGAGCCTTATTTCCATAAAATTAAGGGATCACAACAATTCTTTTGCCTTACTCTCAGAGTTGAATGATGTTTCACAAATTATTGTATAAAATGGTAATTATTGTATAAAAATAGAAACAACTTTTTAAGCATTGTGACATGGGCATTTATTAATCAGAAAAGACACTGGCTTTGAACTGGAACAGAGTTCTGGAGGACTCCTACCATTTTTGAGCCTTTAGTTACTGAATATCATCAACTTGGGAGGGGATTTCCAGGGGAGTAGCTAACACAGTTATGGTTCCTGTTACAGCAGTAGTGAGAAGAGCCTCAAGGAGTAGCTGTTTAAGACAAGAACATACTTCAGTATCTTCACAACTAACTGTTCCAGTCACATTTGAATATGCCAATCTTACATCAGCTCTATTTAAATGCTCTCCAAAGTTTAGGGCACCGTGTTATTTCACAGTGCCTAAGATGCTTTGATCTTTTTCTTGCTGGAAAATGAACACTGAAGGTTTTCACCTGTGTGTGTGCTATGCATGCTAAGACGCTTCAGTTGTGTTCAACTCTCCTATGGACTACAGCCTGCCAGGCTCCTCTGTCCATGGGACTCTCCATGCAAGAATACTGGAGTAGGTTGCCATGTCATTCTCTAGGGGATCTTCCCAACCCAGGGACTGAACCTGGGTCTCTTACATATCCTGCATTGCAAGAGGGTTCTTTACCACTAACACCACCTGGGAAGACTATCTTCTAAGCTTCCATCTATTATGAGATACATCCTGAGTTCAGAGAGGATAAAATGTGAAAAAAATGCATATCTTGGCATCAATGAAATAGGATGAACAAATCATTAATACTTTTATTAGCATACTCTAATCTATAATATGAAATGTAATTATCCCTAATGGTCAATCTTGCATCAAAAATTAGCCTATTCAGAAAAAGTATTATGCTACATGATTTCTGATTGATACTTTAATATACACTTGATATATTTTGCATGAATTGTCTCATTTTTAATTGAGTGCCCACTATTGCCAGGTATTCGTCTAATTGCTGAGGACCTAATAGTGAACTAACAGAGTCCTAAACTTCAGCAGCAAACAGAATAAAGACATTTCAGTTATTATGAAACACATACTTCTGCATGTGATAAGTACTAAGGGCAAGTAAGTCTATCCTGGGTTCAGTGGGAATATATAAGAGGGGAATCATTCTTTGGTAAAGTCTAATCAGGTATACTATTTCTATATGGTGCTTTGAGAAGGCCTAGGAGGCTTTGGAAATGCATCTCAGTGGCTGCTATGGGAAGTAGCCAAGAGATCAGACCCACTTCCTAAACCAGAGCAGATGTACTCTTAGCTATTTTACACTCTATATTGAATTTGGAGTAATATTTGATTTGAAGAAAAGAGGTTTTATGCTATGACACAGAGTTTGTCAAGGAGTAGCTGTTTAACGACAAGAATTCATAGCTTCCTGTTACAGCAGTAGTGAGAAGAGCCTCAAGGAGTAGCTGTTTAAGACAAGAACATACTTCAGTATCTTCACAACTAAATGTTCCAGTCACATTTGAATATGCCAATCTTACATCAGCTCTATTTAAATGCTCTCCTAAGTTTAGGGCACCGTGTTATTTCACAGTGCCTAAGATGCTTTGATCTTTTTCTTGCTGGAAAATGAACACTGAAGGTTTTCACCTGTGTGTGTGCTATGCATGCTAAGACGCTTCAGTTGTGTTCAACTCTCCTATGGACTACAGCCTGCCAGGCTCCTCTGTCCATGGGACTCTCCATGCAAGAATACTGGAGTAGGTTGCCATGTCATTCTCTAGGGGATCTTCCCAACCCAGGGACTGAACCTGGGTCTCTTACATATCCTGCATTGCAAGAGGGTTCTTTACCACTAACACCACCTGGGAAGACTATCTTCTAAGCTTCCATCTATTATGAGATACATCCTGAGTTCAGAGAGGATAAAATGTGAAAAAAATGCATATCTTGGCATCAATGAAATAGGATGAACAAATCATTAATACTTTTATTAGCATACTCTAATCTATAATATGAAATGTAATTATCCCTAATGGTCAATCTTGCATCAAAAATTAGCCTATTCAGAAAAGTATTATGCTACATGATTTCTGATTGATACTTTAATATACACTTGATATATTTTGCATGAATTGTCTCATTTTTAATTGAGTGCCCACTATTGCCAGGTATTCGTCTAATTGCTGAGGACCTAATAGTGAACTAACAGAGTCCTAAACTTCAGCAGCAAACAGAATAAAGACATTTCAGTTATTATGAAACACATACTTCTGCATGTGATAAGTACTAAGGGCAAGTAAGTCTATCCTGGGTTCAGTGGGAATATATAAGAGGGGAATCATTCTTTGGTAAAGTCTAATCAGGTATACTATTTCTATATGGTGCTTTGAGAAGGCCTAGGAGGCTTTGGAAATGCATCTCAGTGGCTGCTATGGGAAGTAGCCAAGAGATCAGACCCACTTCCTAAACCAGAGCAGATGTACTCTTAGCTATTTTACACTCTATATTGAATTTGGAGTAATATTTGATTTGAAGAAAAGAGGTTTTATGCTAAAACACAGAGTTTGAAAACCACTGATCTGGTGGACAAAGCATGAATTTCAGCATGAAAATGTTTAAATTAAATTTCCAACTCCACTGCCCATTTATAATTTGACTTCAAATAACCAAACCACGTCTAAACACATGACTGACAAACAAATGATTTCAAGTGATTCTGATCCTGGCTTTCAGTTAAACTGTGAAGAAAGCTATGCAAATTATTCTAGTCAGGCTGCTGTGCATGGAATAGCCTTCATCACATGCTTTGATTATAAGAATTCTGGAACTATCCTGTATCCATTATGTGTCAGAATATCCATGGTTTTCCTTCCTTTAAAAGGCATACAAAAATATCACCATAACAGTAAAGATAACAATATGTGCTGGGAGTTGTAATATGTTCTTCATATTACATTGATTTTTACTTAATCCTTATAAAAAACTCTGAGTGATGTTCCCTATCTTTCAAGTGTGGAGGTTCAAAGAATTTAGTGGTTATCATGGTGACAATGGTGAAGCTTGATTTAAAGCCAGTAGTGGGGCTTCCCTGATGGTCCAGTGGGTAGGGACACCACCTTGCAGTGCAAGGGGGGACGGTTCGATCCCTGGCCTGGGAAGATCCCACGTGCCGCAGAGCAGCTGGACTGATGTGTCCAACTACCGAGCCGGAGCTCTGGTGCGCGTGCGCCCAGAGCCTGCGCTCTGAGATGACAGAGGCCACTGTGATGGGAGGCCCATACGGGCCAAAGAACAAAGATGGATGAAAATAGACAAATGAAAGACCAATAGAAGTGGCCCGCACGCTACCCTCCCTCCCCACCCCCCTAAAAAAAAGCCAGTAGTGTGTCTTCTTTGATTTTTATCTTCTATCATGCCTCCTCTCTGCAACAATTTTCCATAACCTAGATATGGTTAGATTATAAAGATGGGGCATGGGAAGCAGTGTGTACCTTTACGGGGCAGGCAATGGGATGTATGTAAGAAATTGTTGGGCTTCCCTGGTGGTCCTGTGGGTAAACAGTCTGCCTTGCAGTGCAGGGGGCACCGGTTCGATTCCTGGCCAGGGAAGATCTCATGTGCCAGGGAGCGGCTGAACAGGTGGAGCCAGCACTCTGGAGCACATGTACCCAGAGCCGGTGCTCTGCAGTGAGAGAGGCCACTGCAATGGGAGGCCCACACAGGCCAAAGAATAAAGATGGATAAAAATAAATACATAAAAAAAACAACAAAAGAGGCCAAAATAATTTAAAAAAGAGAAACTGTTACATATTGTCACTTAAAAATGCACTAAAACAGGGGCTTCCCTGGTGGTCCAGTGGGTAAAGAGTCCGCCTGGCAGTGCAAGGGGCACTGGCTCGATCCCTGGCCCGGGAAGATCCCACATGCCGGCGGAGCGACTGAACTGGTGTGTCTAATTGCAAGTCAGCACTCTGGAGCACATGAGACCAGAGCCAGTACTCTGCAACGATAGAGGTCACTGCCATGTGAGGCCTACACAGGCCAAAGAATAAAAAGATGGATGAAAAATAAATGTAAATAAAAAGAGGCATGATGGGGAAAAAAGAAAAAAAAAATGCACTAAAACAATAAAGCTGCCTGAAAATAAATCAGCATTTGTTCTAAAAATTAATAGACCACACAAACTTCTCATTTTAAAAAAAAACGGATATTTCACTAGTTGTGAAATGCTACTACTAAAGTACTCACACAAAATTAACATAGTTCTAGACTGTGGCTGGATAGATAGCATATGCAGCTCAGACTAAGGAAGCTGACAAATCTATGCAGGCAGACTAACCTTCCTGGCTAAGAACCAGGAGTTACGCTTGTTACACAGAACTCTCAAGGGTACTGTGCAATCAGAGGTCACAATCGAGGCAACAGAAGCAATGTCACCATATCAGAGAATGGGCCAATTCAGATCTGGTCCCTGACAGTCACTGAGGTCAAGGCTTGAGGCAAATAATTGTATTAAACAGGAATATTCCCTGCACACTTTTAGAATTGTCATCTGAACAAACAAGTCCAGGTCATCTGTAGGTTAAATCTCAGTTCTTTTTTCTAGTACTTAGAACTTACTTTCTGATCTTAATCCTTTACAGTTTTTAAATGGACAGCTGCAATTTTCTTTTGATCAAGTAAATTCTTAATAATTTCTTTCTGTTTTTTGATCTTAACAACAGCAAACCTTCATCTAAATGCATGCATTTGTCCCTTAGTTCCATTTTATTATTTGCTGCCAATGTAATTTTAAAATACTGACTACATGACAATCACAATTTAAACTTATTTAGTCTATAAAGTACATTATAATTAAAATAATAAGAATAATCTCATATTCAAATTAAAGAATCTCAAATTATAATAGCATTTATGTACCATAGCATGTATAATTTATATAAAAGCAACTAAACTCAGGATAGTAATTTTATGTAAAAAATGTGAAATTTACATAGTAACTAATATGTAACAAAAGGTATATTTATAAATAAATAGCTGAATCATGTATTTAAATCAAAGAGGGAAAATAAAATATATGAATAGAATTGTATTTAGGTGTATACAAAGCACAATATTAGCTCACATTTCCTCACAGCAATCTGGAATTTATTTTACTCGGATCACACCTAAGAATTTCCTTTATTTTTAATTTCAGTCTATTTTTTCAATTTGATGATATATATTTAAAACATTGTTAGTTAGCCTACTCTTTCAATTATTGCTTAATTTAAATAAAAATCCTTGAGAGTTTGCTACTTTTACTATAAAATTTTCCTATTTTGTATATTTTGGAAAACTGCACATTCTAGGCTCTCTTTTGTCCACAAAAATTCTAAAAGAAAGAACATCAAGAGTTTCATTCTTGGACATAAAGTACTCACACAAAATAAAAGACTGTGGCTGGATGGAGAGCATATGCAGCTCAGACTAAGGAAGCTGACAAATCTATGCAGGCAGACTAACCTTCCTGGCTAAGAACCAGGAGTTACGCTTGTTACACAGAACTCTCAAGGGTACTGTGCAATCAGAGGTCACAATCGAGGCAACAGAAGCAATGTCACCATATCAGAGAATGGGCCAATTCAGATCTGGTCCCTGACAGTCACTGAGGTCAAGGCTTGAGGCAAATAATTGTATTAAACAGGAATATTCCCTGCACACTTTTAGAATTGTCATCTGAACAAACAAGTCCAGGTCATCTGTAGGTTAAATCTCAGTTCTTTTTTCTAGTACTTAGAACTTACTTTCTGATCTTAATCCTTTACAGTTTTTAAATGGACAGCTGCAATTTTCTTTTGATCAAGTAAATTCTTAATAATTTCTTTCTGTTTTTTGATCTTAACAACAGCAAACCTTCATCTAAATGCATGCATTTGTCCCTTAGTTCCATTTTATTATTTGCTGCCAATGTAATTTTAAAATACTGACTACATGACAATCACAATTTAAACTTATTTAGTCTATAAAGTACATTATAATTAAAATAATAAGAATAATCTCATATTCAAATTAAAGAATCTCAAATTATAATAGCATTTATGTACCATAGCATGTATAATTTATATAAAAGCAACTAAACTCAGGATAGTAATTTTATGTAAAAAATGTGAAATTTACATAGTAACTAATATGTAACAAAAGGTATATTTATAAATAAATAGCTGAATCATGTATTTAAATCAAAGAGGGAAAATAAAATATATGAATAGAATTGTATTTAGGTGTATACAAAGCACAATATTAGCTCACATTTCCTCACAGCAATCTGGAATTTATTTTACTCGGATCACACCTAAGAATTTCCTTTATTTTTAATTTCAGTCTATTTTTTCAATTTGATGATATATATTTAAAACATTGTTAGTTAGCCTACTCTTTCAATTATTGCTTAATTTAAATAAAAATCCTTGAGAGTTTGCTACTTTTACTATAAAATTTTCCTATTTTGTATATTTTGGAAAACTGCACATTCTAGGCTCTCTTTTGTCCACAAAAATTCTAAAAGAAAGAACATCAAGAGTTTCATTCTTGGTTTTACTTTATATTATATTACACTTTGAAAATCCTTATATTTAATATTTAAATTATACACACATACACACACACCCATACATACCACACAACCCCAAAATATAGTTCCAAGTGAAATACTCAATAAGCTAAATGTAAAGCTGTAAGATTAAATCTAGCATTTGTTCAACATTCAATTGAATAAGACTGAAAGTCTATTTTTTCATAGCCACGTAATTAGCATATCATCAATAGAAAACTATAGTTCTATGAGTAATAGGACATATAACATTATAAAACAGTATCTTAAGATAACACTATTCTCCCTGTTTAATCAACTCTATAGTTTTTAATTCCTGATTTTGTAATGATCTTAAGAATGTGCAAAATCAAAACTAGGAATGTACAGTTTGATAAACTGCATGATCCCTGTGAGAAATGTAAATCTCATCTTAAAAAGCCCAGATTAAGGGTAAGTTTCAGAGATTTCTTTCCATGTTTACCCTTTTAAAAATATATTTTAAGTTTAGTTCTACTATATTTTTAATACATAAGTTTATTAACTGTACAAGGAGAAAAAGTATCAAATGCATGTTAAACATTAAAACTGTTATTTTAAGGAAACACTTCTTGACCTCATTAAAATAATTAACATGTAACAAAAGGTATATTTATAAATAAATAGCTGAATCATGTATTTAAATCAAAGAGGGAAAATAAAATATATGAATAGAATTGTATTTAGGTGTATACAAAGCACAATATTAGCTCACATTTCCTCACAGCAATCTGGAATTTATTTTACTCGGATCACACCTAAGAATTTCCTTTATTTTTAATTTCAGTCTATTTTTTCAATTTGATGATATATATTTAAAACATTGTTAGTTAGCCTACTCTTTCAATTATTGCTTAATTTAAATAAAAATCCTTGAGAGTTTGCTACTTTTACTATAAAATTTTCCTATTTTGTATATTTTGGAAAACTGCACATTCTAGGCTCTCTTTTGTCCACAAAAATTCTAAAAGAAAGAACATCAAGAGTTTCATTCTTGGTTTTACTTTATATTATATTACACTTTGAAAATCCTTATATTTAATATTTAAATTATACACACATACACACACACCCATACATACCACACAACCCCAAAATATAGTTCCAAGTGAAATACTCAATAAGCTAAATGTAAAGCTGTAAGATTAAATCTAGCATTTGTTCAACATTCAATTGAATAAGACTGAAAGTCTATTTTTTCATAGCCACGTAATTAGCATATCATCAATAGAAAACTATAGTTCTATGAGTAATAGGACATATAACATTATAAAACAGTATCTTAAGATAACACTATTCTCCCTGTTTAATCAACTCTATAGTTTTTAATTCCTGATTTTGTAATGATCTTAAGAATGTGCAAAATCAAAACTAGGAATGTACAGTTTGATAAACTGCATGATCCCTGTGAGAAATGTAAATCTCATCTTAAAAAGCCCAGATTAAGGGTAAGTTTCAGAGATTTCTTTCCATGTTTACCCTTTTAAAAATATATTTTAAGTTTAGTTCTACTATATTTTTAATACATAAGTTTATTAACTGTACAAGGAGAAAAAGTATCAAATGCATGTTAAACATTAAAACTGTTATTTTAAGGAAACACTTCTTGACCTCATTAAAATAATTAACATTTCATAACATTATATTTCACATCCAAGTTTTGAAATAGCAAAAAAAATTATCAAAACAAACTACAGTCAATTACATTTTCAGATCAGTAAAATGCACTTGTAGGGGTCTTCCCTCTCCTAATCCAATTGCCAAAGGCATTTAGCAGCTCAAATAGGTGGTTCGAAACATTCCTGCCATGGTTTCTGAAATACACAGGGTTTTTTTGTTGTTATAATGTTACGATTTCTCTCTTTTTATAGCTATAAATACTAATAAATTCAGAAAATTGTACTCACACATATTCACATATACATGTACATATGTAATTGGATTTAATTTTAACATCATTGTTCTCAAATTATTCTGGTGAGTCACTGAAACACTATTAGTTGTGATTTATTTACTCATTTATTTTATAATCTGAATCACCTTAAAAGACTAGAAATGAATTGTACTACAAGTTAACCTTTTTAGAGACACCTGGCGATTTTCCATCCTAATAGGCAATAAAGTCAATCATTTTGATCATTTTAAACATGAATGAGAATACATTTCATTTTGATTCTTTCTTAAGATATACAATTCCACTTCAAAAGGAAAAAAAAATTAGTTAAACTGTGTTCTACTTTTTTTTAAATCCTGTGGCATTTGACTTGTTTCTAAAATTATCTGAGTTTCGCACTCTAAGACTTGGGTCACAACCTTACTTAGGGACAGGAAATAGTTATCAGGTCACTGAGTGGTCAAATGAAAAGGATTTGAAATGCTTCAGCACTTAGGATTCCACTCATTGAAATGATTGACTTCTATGATGTTTGAAGGTTGAAATTTCTTTACTGGAACTAGTCAGATTATGCCTTTATAATCACAGCAATTTTAAGAAAATCTACAGGGTATAACAAAATAGGTATACGAGGCCTTATATACTTACTGTAAATCTCATCTTAAAAAGCCCAGATTAAGGGTAAGTTTCAGAGATTTCTTTCCATGTTTACCCTTTTAAAAATATATTTTAAGTTTAGTTCTACTATATTTTTAATACATAAGTTTATTAACTGTACAAGGAGAAAAAGTATCAAATGCATGTTAAACATTAAAACTGTTATTTTAAGGAAACACTTCTTGACCTCATTAAAATAATTAACATTTCATAACATTATATTTCACATCCAAGTTTTGAAATAGCAAAAAAAATTATCAAAACAAACTACAGTCAATTACATTTTCAGATCAGTAAAATGCACTTGTAGGGGTCTTCCCTCTCCTAATCCAATTGCCAAAGGCATTTAGCAGCTCAAATAGGTGGTTCGAAACATTCCTGCCATGGTTTCTGAAATACACAGGGTTTTTTTGTTGTTATAATGTTACGATTTCTCTCTTTTTATAGCTATAAATACTAATAAATTCAGAAAATTGTACTCACACATATTCACATATACATGTACATATGTAATTGGATTTAATTTTAACATCATTGTTCTCAAATTATTCTGGTGAGTCACTGAAACACTATTAGTTGTGATTTATTTACTCATTTATTTTATAATCTGAATCACCTTAAAAGACTAGAAATGAATTGTACTACAAGTTAACCTTTTTAGAGACACCTGGCGATTTTCCATCCTAATAGGCAATAAAGTCAATCATTTTGATCATTTTAAACATGAATGAGAATACATTTCATTTTGATTCTTTCTTAAGATATACAATTCCACTTCAAAAGGAAAAAAAAATTAGTTAAACTGTGTTCTACTTTTTTTTAAATCCTGTGGCATTTGACTTGTTTCTAAAATTATCTGAGTTTCGCACTCTAAGACTTGGGTCACAACCTTACTTAGGGACAGGAAATAGTTATCAGGTCACTGAGTGGTCAAATGAAAAAGGATTTGAAATGCTTCAGCACTTAGGATTCCACTCATTGAAATGATTGACTTCTATGATGTTTGAAGGTTGAAATTTCTTTACTGGAACTAGTCAGATTATGCCTTTATAATCACAGCAATTTTAAGAAAAATCTACAGGGTATAAACAGACATAAGAGTATAAGCGAAGAGCCTTATATACTTACAAAAAAGGAACAGTCTTTTGGATATGTATATATATTTTAATTAACAATTTATCTGAGTCTAAGGCAAATACAAGCTTCCTTGGCATTTGAGTGCAATAAAACAGGATAAAAGCAAAGGGAATGTAAATGTTATCTCTCTACTGCTTTACTCCTAGAGTAGACTAAAAACTTGCCATACTATTTAACAGCACACTTTACTATCATATGGGATAAAATCATATAATTATTACTGAATGATAATGATTAACCTAAGCCTACTTTTATATTCACCTGATGTTATTTCAAGTGAATACAGTCTCTCTCTGATGATGGAAATAGGGGGACGTTGGGGCAAAATGAGTGCACTCTTGAATGTCATTTAGCACTAGATCAGTTTCCCTAGAGTTCATGACATTATTAGACGTCAAAATGATCATTCTGCACAGTTTCCAAGGCATGTGATATGAGGGAATTTATGCAAAGAGAGGCTTGTGGCTGGAAATAAAATATTTTTCTTTAATGTATAAAAAAAGTGATGGAAGAGAATTAAGCCAAAGTATTCCTTGAATAAGTCATTTTCTTATGTTTAAAAGTCTAAAGATAAGACATTATGCAAATGGTACCAAATAAAGGTGTTCCATATTTACATAACTTTTCTATATGATCACTGAAACTTGAAGAAAGAGATGTTTTATTCCACACATGTTAAAGGAAGCCATCCTATCACTGATGGACAGAAAGTTGGAAAATTAGCCCCAGACTTTATTTTTAAGTTTTATTTTATAATAAGAAACTGGGCCATTAAAACTATGTAACCAAAGCTGGAGTGTGTGCACGGGAAGGCCCCTGCAGTCTTTTACAACTTTTCAGAGGCCTCGGTTGTGAACTGGGTTTGCACTCTGCCAGCAGAGCAGCTCTGACCCATGGAGAGCTCGCCTTCAGATCAACACTGCCTCAGGCCTTTCTGCTTTCTCCAAGAAGTCTAACATTTCAGGCATCAAGTTGAATTTCTTCTGGAGATGATTAACCCAAACCTTAGTCAGATTATGCCTTTATAATCACAGCAATTTTAAGAAAATCTACAGGGTATAAACAGACATAAGAGTATAAGCGAAGAGCCTTATATACTTACAAAAAAGGAACAGTCTTTTGGATATGTATATATATTTTAATTAACAATTTATCTGAGTCTAAGGCAAATACAAGCTTCCTTGGCATTTGAGTGCAATAAAACAGGATAAAAGCAAAGGGAATGTAAATGTTATCTCTCTACTGCTTTACTCCTAGAGTAGACTAAAAACTTGCCATACTATTTAACAGCACACTTTACTATCATATGGGATAAAATCATATAATTATTACTGAATGATAATGATTAACCTAAGCCTACTTTTATATTCACCTGATGTTATTTCAAGTGAATACAGTCTCTTTTGATGATGGAAATAGGGGACGTTGGGGCAAAATGAGTGCACTCTTGAATGTCATTTAGCACTAGATCAGTTTCCTAGAGTTCATGACATTATTAGACGTCAAAATGATCATTCTGCACAGTTTCCAAGGCATGTGATATGAGGGAATTTATGCAAAGAGAGGCTTGTGGCTGGAAATAAAATATTTTTCTTTAATGTATAAAAAAAGTGATGGAAGAGAATTAAGCCAAAGTATTCCTTGAATAAGTCATTTTCTTATGTTTAAAAGTCTAAAGATAAGACATTATGCAAATGGTACCAAATAAAGGTGTTCCATATTTACATAACTTTTCTATATGATCACTGAAACTTGAAGAAAGAGATGTTTTATTCCACACATGTTAAAGGAAGCCATCCTATCACTGATGGACAGAAAGTTGGAAAATTAGCCCCAGACTTTATTTTTAAGTTTTATTTTATAATAAGAAACTGGGCCATTAAAACTATGTAACCAAAGCTGGAGTGTGTGCACGGGAAGGCCCCTGCAGTCTTTTACAACTTTTCAGAGGCCTCGGTTGTGAACTGGGTTTGCACTCTGCCAGCAGAGCAGCTCTGACCCATGGAGAGCTCGCCTTCAGATCAACACTGCCTCAGGCCTTTCTGCTTTCTCCAAGAAGTCTAACATTTCAGGCATCAAGTTGAATTTCTTCTGGAGATGATTAACCCAAACCCATGACAGATTTTTTCCAAGATATCCAACCCCTTATGTTTATTTTATCCTGGCTCTTTTTTGGATGTACTGGACACAAGTAACTTACTCATTTTACATGTTAAAGGACTGGTGGAGAGCCATTAATTCCCTCAAAAAAATGAGAAAATATTTCAATGTGCTGGGCTCTAGTGTGTAAGCTCATATTAGCTACATGATTTAAAATTTTAAGAAAGATGTTTCTCCTCTAGTATAGAATTTTTTGAAGCATTTCAACACATCTCCAGATAGGGATCTTCTACTTTTGGGGAAAGGCATTCTTGTGGTGTATTAAAAAACACAATGTTAGAGGATCAGTTACTGTTTCCATAAGCCTAGTTTGTAGGGGGTTTCAACTAACCTAAATCTTGGCATACACAACTGTAGCTAATAGTCAAATAAAAATATATAGAAGGGTCCATTCTTCTAATATGCCAGTCCCTGTCATTGTTTCTATTTTGATGGCATTTTCTTCTTATCATGGGTGAGATGAGCTGTAGGAAAATATTCAGGTGTTTTTATATATTTCTCAAAGTAAAATATTTTAAACTTAGAGGTGATTGAATGACTTCTTTAGAGACGACAATTAATACTTTTTTAAGGACTTTTTTTTCTTTGAAGAAACAGTGCAAAAAGGTAAACTTCTCATAGTTTTTCAAATAGTCTTTTTCTGTCAGGATGATGTTTAAGGTTTCAAATGAAAAAGGATTTTCATTATGAACATCTGAGCTAGTTTAAAAAGATTTTAAATATTAAAACATTCAAATGTATAAGCAATGTATAGAAATGGAAAAGTTTACTAAATAATATATCTGAACATTTACTCTTCTAAAATTAATAGAAATGTAGCAAAGGAAGAAAAGATCTAAAATTAAATTTAAAGGATATTTAAAATGCAAAACATTGGTTTCAATATAGTGTCTGGTAAGACAAGCAGTTTGGGGCAAAAATGTATAAATTCCAATTTAACATTGCAAGTCAAGCAGAAGTCATTTCATGAGATGGAAATTTGTATACACGTATACATATAAATACATAAGCAAAATAAACACGAGATTTTAAAACAGTCTCAAGGTATTATAGCACCACAAACACTAATAATTGCATTTCAACATAAGAGTGTCATTCATAAGTAGCAATTCTTTGAGCTAACTTTGAGTTTTATATAAACTTTGAGTTCAGCATCTGGGAAATGATAAAAAGTTGACCCTATGGAAAATAAGTTTTAATTTCTCAAGATTAAGTCTAGATGTTACTTCTGATAGCAATTCAGTAAGCTAATTGCAAAGAGTATTTAATATAATCGTTCTCTTCAAATAGGAAAATCTCTTATACAATTTAAGGTTACTGGTGTAAAGAATCATAGGATGTATTTGAGCAAACTTCAAGGGAAACTTTTACTTCCATCTAACACTGATAAACACTGCAAAATTGTCAAAATGATAAATCTTCCTTAGCAATACAGGAAATCAATTCATGTTCCATATTAGTTTTTTTTCATTCTCCTTAAATAAAATGGCAAAATAAATTTTATCTTTACAAAATACATATCAATATCTGAATGAAAATATTTTATCTCTAAGAGAAGGATAAAAACTAAGTTAATTTTTATAATTAGATTGTTGCTGGAATGTTTATAGGTATCAGTTTCTTCTTTATTCATGCTTCAGTGGGCTACCTAAGTTCAAGACCTTCTATGGAGTGAAGAAAAGAAATGACAAGGGATATCATATATGTTGGGGGTGGTAGGTTAATGCCAGAAGTGTGACTGATTGATTGACTGACATCACTTAAAAAATCTGGATTAGAGCTGCCTATCAAAGTTGTCTGGCTAAAATTTAGAGTAGAACAGATTACTGATCAGAATCCATGTTCTGTGGATTCAGCTATATGCATTTATCTTCACCTGAAAAGTCCCTTTCCATGGAAAAATGATCAGCTAAGAAAATAATAAATTTCTCCAACATACATATAACATATTTTAAAATATGATGTTTCAAAGTATATGGAGCTACTGTAATAACATTCAAACTTGTCCAGATTTCACTGTATATGGCAACTGTTTCTAGCAAAAGCTAAATTGTATTGCACTTGCTATGCATTATATACTATTTCCAGCACTTTATATGTATTGATTTATTTACTCAACCCTGTGAACTAGGATTGCTTTACCTCATTATACCAATTTCATAAATGAGGAAACAGACACAGGAAGACTGAGTGTATGATAGAGACATAGTCTACTAACGGGCAGAGTTGGAATTTAAACCTGGATAGTTTGGCTCCATAGCTCACTTTCTTGACCATCAGGTTGAGTATTATTATTCAACTAAAATAATGATTTTTTAAAAAATCTTACAGAAGGTAATGAAGCTTTGGGAGAAACTCAGAGGAACCCACAATGGAAAATAAAAATCATTTTGTTTTCTGGAAACACAAAAAGCATATAGTGACTTTATTATTCATTTCTGCTTTTCTAGAAAATGTTTGAAAACCTAAGAAACCTTAAAATGAAGGGATACTGTTTATAACGAGAAGGTTTTTCAAAATCAAAAACCTCACAGCTGGTGAAGCTTAAGTAGGAAATGATTAAATGAATTCCAAAGTGTGTTAAGTAGATCTAAGGGGTGGCTGAGACAGTGGGACCTGAAGCTTGGATGTGAACACTAAATGAGTTGTAAGTTTAAGTTGGGAACAGGCCAATATCTGACTTTGAGTAATAGCAATTGGCAGGAAGAGTGTTTCTGAGACTCCAAAGATATTTCTATTTTAGAGTCAGAACTGTTTGTTAATTCAACAAATATTATTGAATACAGAGTATAGATGAATCTAATACTGTTGCTAGGTTCTGGAGATGGGAGGAAACAGAAACATGACTAAAAGTTAATACCTTACTTTAAAAAGATTTATGGTCAGTGGACTAAACAGACAAAAACATATAGTGGACTAAACAGAATCCCTGGATTAGAGCTGCCTATCAAAGTTGTCTGGCTAAAATTTAGAGTAGAACAGATTACTGATCAGTCTTTCTGTGGATTCAGCTATATGCATTTATCTTCACCTGAAAAGTCCCTTTCCATGGAAAAATGATCAGCTAAGAAAATAATAAATTTCTCCAACATACATATAACATATTTTAAAATATGATGTTTCAAAGTATATGGAGCTACTGTAATAACATTCAAACTTGTCCAGATTTCACTGTATATGGCAACTGTTTCTAGCAAAAGCTAAATTGTATTGCACTTGCTATGCATTATATACTATTTCCAGCACTTTATATGTATTGATTTATTTACTCAACCCTGTGAACTAGGATTGCTTTACCTCATTATACCAATTTCATAAATGAGGAAACAGACACAGGAAGACTGAGTGTATGATAGAGACATAGTCTACTAACGGGCAGAGTTGGAATTTAAACCTGGATAGTTTGGCTCCATAGCTCACTTTCTTGACCATCAGGTTGAGTATTATTATTCAACTAAAATAATGATTTTTTAAAAAATCTTACAGAAGGTAATGAAGCTTTGGGAGAAACTCAGAGGAACCCACAATGGAAAATAAAAATCATTTTGTTTTCTGGAAACAAAAAAAGCATATAGTGACTTTATTATTCATTTCTGCTTTTCTAGAAAATGTTTGAAAACCTAAGAAACCTTAAAATGAAGGGATACTGTTTATAACGAGAAGGTTTTTCAAAATCAAAAACCTCACAGCTGGTGAAGCTTAAGTAGGAAATGATTAAATGAATTCCAAAGTGTGTTAAGTAGATCTAAGGGGTGGCTGAGACAGTGGGACCTGAAGCTTGGATGTGAACACTAAATGAGTTGTAAGTTTAAGTTGGGAACAGGCCAATATCTGACTTTGAGTAATAGCAATTGGCAGGAAGAGTGTTTCTGAGACTCCAAAGATATTTCTATTTTAGAGTCAGAACTGTTTGTTAATTCAACAAATATTATTGAATACAGAGTATAGATGAATCTAATACTGTTGCTAGGTTCTGGAGATGGGAGGAAACAGAAACATGACTAAAAGTTAATACCTTACTTTAAAAAGATTTATGGTCAGTGGACTAAACAGACAAAAACATATAGTTACAGGACAGTATTAAGCAGACATGATGAAGGCTTATGGGAAGCTTGGTATTATTGGGAATGACTTACAGATGAAATGACATTTATCTGAGTGATGAAGGATAAGTAAAAGTCTGAAATGAGAAAGATGAGGAAAAGTATTAAAGATAAAGAACATGGAAGGAAAGTATGAAGAGCAGGACCTTTTTTTTTTTTTGGAAAGAACAAGGACTCTATTATAGTTGGG
Organism: Tragulus kanchil; assembly: GCA_022376925.1. Classification (NCBI taxonomy): domain Eukaryota; kingdom Metazoa; phylum Chordata; class Mammalia; order Artiodactyla; family Tragulidae; genus Tragulus; species Tragulus kanchil. The sequence goes on along the minus strand of JAIOJX010000004.1, from coordinate 232,637,553 downwards.
GATACACTGAAGTAGTTCAATATGGTTAGAGAATATTTGGGGCAGAAATGACACAAGGTAGTAGTACTCTGGAAGGGTATTCGAGGAACAGTACATAAAGGGTACTGTATGCTTAAGACTTTGGGATTTGTACTACAGGAAACAGAAAAACACTGTAAGATTTTAAACAGGGGTGTGTTGTATGCGGAATAAGAGTTCAGAAAGTCATGGCTATCCAAGTATAGGAGATAGCATTTATAACATTAATACATGTGTGAATATAATAAATGAGACCATGAAGACATTTCAAGGCAGACATGGCAGACAATGGCTGATGCTGGGACAGTGCTTACACTTAACAAATGAAACAGAACAGAATTAAGAATGATTCTAATTGTTCTAGGTTAAGTGAGTGAATGGTTGCTGATGGACTAATAGAGACAGCGAAAGGAATCAAATAGGTGGGTGGAGTGGAATGTATACACTTCGTATTAGACACACTGAGTTTAAAGTACCTAGAAAAAAGTCAAAGGGGCAAAGATGGGGATGCACATCTACTTGTCACTGCCTGTAAACACGAGTTACATGAGAGAATCAGGTGTTGTAGTTGGATGTTTTCACCATGCCATGGGGATTGGTCTGATTTTTACTTTCCATGATGCTTTCTTTTGCCAAAGTATATGTCTCCTCAAGAGCTTCCCAGGTGGCTCAGGGGTAAAGAATCTGGAGACTCGGATTCAACCTCTGACTTGGGAAGATTCCCTGGAGGAGGAAATGGTGACCCACTCCAGTATCTTTGCCTGGGAAATCCCATGGACAAAAAAGCCTGGTGGGTTGCAGTCCATGGGGTTGCAGAGAGTTGAACATGACTTAAAGAGACTAAACAGCACAGCAGCATGTTTCTTCAATTGGACTCAAGGGTAGTTCTTTTTAAAAAACAAAACTAGGCCTTACTCATTTTTGCATTCCTTGATCTAATATGATGCCTGGCAGAGCAAACACCTGTTGCACTAGCAAAAAAATATGTGGACTGCATACAAGTCAAAGACAAAATCCTATATAGGGGGTTCCCTGGTGGTCCAGTGGGTAAGGACACCGCCTTGCAATGCAAGGGGTGCCGGTTCGATCCCTGGCCTGGGAAGATCTCATGTGCCGCGGAGCGGCTGGACCGATGTGTCCAATTACTGAGCCGGAGCTCTGGAGCGCATGCACCCAGAGCCGGTGCTCTGCGACAACAGAGGCCACTGCGATGGGAGGCCCACATGGGCCAAAGAACAAAGATGGATGAAAACAGATAAATGAAAGACCAATAGAAGTCGCCTGTCCGCCCCACCCCGCCCCCCCCAAAAAAACTCTATATAGGATACTTCTCTTTTAGGAACAGAAGTAGACAGAGAAGAAAAAGAGGAGAGACTGGATAACTAGGGAAGTAGGAGAGGGTGGGGATGAAGACGCAAAGGGAGAAATATTCTCGGGAGAGAAATTCAAGAAATGGCAAGAAATGAGGGTGAAAAGAGCTTCCTGAGTTCAGCAATTAAAAGGTTAAAGTCGATTACTGTAATTGAATGGACTAATAGAGACAGCGAAAGGAATCAAATAGGTGGGTGGAGTGGAATGTATACACTTCGTATTAGACACACTGAGTTTAAAGTACCTAGAAAAAAGTCAAAGGGGCAAAGATGGGGATGCACATCTACTTGTCACTGCCTGTAAACACGAGTTACATGAGAGAATCAGGTGTTGTAGTTGGATGTTTTCACCATGCCATGGGGATTGGTCTGATTTTTACTTTCCATGATGCTTTCTTTTGCCAAAGTATATGTCTCCTCAAGAGCTTCCCAGGTGACTCAGGGTAAAGAATCTGGAGACTCGGATTCAACCTCTGACTTGGGAAGATTCCCTGGAGGAGGAAATGGTGACCCACTCCAGTATCTTTGCCTGGGAAATCCCATGGACAAAAAAGCCTGGTGGGTTGCAGTCCATGGGGTTGCAGAGAGTTGAACATGACTTAAAGAGACTAAACAGCACAGCAGCATGTTTCTTCAATTGGACTCAAGGGTAGTTCTTTTTAAAAAACAAAACTAGGCCTTACTCATTTTTGCATTCCTTGATCTAATATGATGCCTGGCAGAGCAAACACCTGTTGCACTAGCAAAAAAATATGTGGACTGCATACAAGTCAAAGACAAAATCCTATATAGGGGGTTCCCTGGTGGTCCAGGGGGTAAGGACACCGCCTTGCAGTGCAAGGGGCGCCGTGTCGATCCCTAGCCTGGGAGGATCCCACGTGCCGCGGAGTGGCAGGACCGATGTGTCCAATTACCGAGCCGGAGCTCTAAAGCGCATGCACCCAGAGCCGGTGCTTTGCGACAACAGAGGCCACTGGGATGGGACAAGGGCCAAAGAACAAAGATGGATGAAAATAGATAAATGAAAGACCAATAGAAGTCGCCTGTCCGCCCCACCCCGCCCCCCCCCAAAAAACTCTATATAGGATACTTCTCTTTTAGGAACAGAAGTAGACAGAGAAGAAAAAGAGGAGAGACTGGATAACTAGGGAAGTAGGAGAGGGTGGGGATGAAGACGCAAAGGGAGAAATATTCTCGGGAGAGAAATTCCCGAAGAAATGGCAAGGAGAATGAGGGTGAAAAAGAGCTTCCTGAGTTCAGCAATTAAAAGGTTAAAGTCGATTACTGTAATGAATGCAGTTTGAGTACAATGTTAAGAATGTGACCAGAATGTACACTCTGCATAACTTTATGAAAGGACTGTACATGAGATTATAAATTTTAGTTTATTAGTTTGTCTCCTGCTAGGCTGACTGTTTAAAGCAGGATCTGATGTTTACTTCTGCTTCCAGTCTCAAGTACAGTAAAAGAAAGTAGAAGCTTAAAAATGGTTCTTTTAACAGAATAAAATTTATTGAATAAACAGAAGGTGAGAAATAAAGATACTGATTAAACAGTCTCAGAACGTTGATAAGAAAGAGAGATGGATGGATAGGGTAGTGGCTTGAGAAGCATGTGGTATCACATTTTCAGTGGTAAAGATACAGCTCATTCATAGGTTGATTTTAAGAAGTGGATATAATAGAGACAGACGTTTAAGAAACAAGACAGAAGATAACAAAACATGAGAACATCATGGGATCAGGCAGAATAACATCCATAGCAAGGATGAAAAGTTTAGCCTTGGAAGGAAAGTGAGACCACTATTTAAGGAGAGAAATTTATAGTGAAGCTTGGAATGTTAATTGCAATAAAAATAATGATCACTTCCACATACTGAACACTGGGGTAAGCAGTGGTTTGGCTCCTCACAACTGTTCAATGGCATGAGGATTATTCCACTCATACAATCGGTGAGAAGTAACTTAAACAGGGGCTACCCAAGTGGTGCTAATGGTAAAGAATCCATCTGCTAATGCAGGAGCTGCAGGAAATCCAAGTTCAAACTTGGGTCGGGAAGATCCCCTAAAGGAAGTCAAAGAAACCCACTCCAGTATTCTTGCCTAGAGAATCCCATGGACAGAGAAGCCTGGCAGGGTACAGTCCACTGGGTTACAAAATTGGACATGACTGAAGCAACTTAGCATAGCATATCATGACCCACACATGCTGTATGTGGTTAGTTGCTCAGTCATGTTCAATTCCTTGTGACTCTTTGGGCTGTAGCCCACCAGGCGCCTCTGTTCATGGGATTTTTCACATAAGAATACTTGAGTGGGTTGCCATTTTCCTCCTCCAGAGGATCTTCCTGATCCAGGCATTGAACCTGCACCTCCTGCACTGCAGGGAGATTTTTTACCCACAAAGCCATCGGGGAAGCCCAGGCAGGGTTAACAGCTAATTCTATGGTTTTCCTCTAATCGCAAGGAAGTGTAAGAACTTAATCCTCATGTCAAGTAATTGTTAGAATTTAATCTCTACTGAATTCAAGATCAATGAGAATTCAACCGTACTAGACTAAGTCCCTTTACCTCATTATTGAGATTGTTACATTGAGCTAGAAGTAACCAATAATGATGAAATGCAACTGATCAAGAGAGTGGGAAGTGAGTTATATACCTCCAAATGGACTAAGTTACTAGCTGGTCATATATCTGGGAAGACTATATGAACAATTAACTGTAAAATCCGCAGGAATCTCCAGAGATGATGGCTTCCTATAACTGAGATTATCTACACACTCACAGCCTCGACTTGACTCTTATGCCCAAACATTTCCTTAGTGACAAATGGAATGCCTTGGGACACCAGGTGTTGTGCCTAGGTATCACAGTGTCCTCACTATACAAAGAATATTTTGAGGTCTCCTCTGCTTTGTTTTCCCTTAAAGCTAGGTAAATTTGGTGTTGTGTGAAGCCTAATACATTTCATGCATTTAAGTGTTGATTTGAATTCAAAATACCCAGCTTCTAATAGAAAAAAATTAGCATTGCAGTTATAGATTACATATCCTTTCTTGTATAACTTATTTTCTTCACATTTAGTAATGTGTTTACATTTAGTTTTCTTTGTACTAATACTAGTGTCCAAATTCTCTGTTAAAAGGGTATATCCACTACAGATTCATGAATGAGTATTTTATATACATACCTATGTGTGTGAGCTCTGCCACGTCTGACTCTTTGGGCTGTAGCCCACCAGGCGCCTCTGTTCATGGGATTTCACATAAGAATACTTGAGTGGGTTGCCATTTTCCTCCTCCAGAGGATCTTCCTGATCCAGGCATTGAACCTGCACCTCCTGCACTGCAGGGAGATTTTTTACCCACAAAGCCATCGGGGAAGCCCAGGCAGGGTTAACAGCTAATTCTATGGTTTTCCTCTAATCGCAAGGAAGTGTAAGAACTTAATCCTCATGTCAAGTAATTGTTAGAATTTAATCTCTACTGAATTCAAGATCAATGAGAATTCAACCGTACTAGACTAAGTCCCTTTACCTCATTATTGAGATTGTTACATTGAGCTAGAAGTAACCAATAATGATGAAATGCAACTGATCAAGAGAGTGGGAAGTGAGTTATATACCTCCAAATGGACTAAGTTACTAGCTGGTCATATATCTGGGAAGACTATATGAACAATTAACTGTAAAATCCGCAGGAATCTCCAGAGATGATGGCTTCCTATAACTGAGATTATCTACACACTCACAGCCTCGACTTGACTCTTATGCCCAAACATTTCCTTAGTGACAAATGGAATGCCTTGGGACACCAGGTGTTGTGCCTAGGTATCACAGTGTCCTCACTATACAAAGAATATTTTGAGGTCTCCTCTGCTTTGTTTTCCCTTAAAGCTAGGTAAATTTGGTGTTGTGTGAAGCCTAATACATTTCATGCATTTAAGTGTTGATTTGAATTCAAAATACCCAGCTTCTAATAGAAAAAAATTAGCATTGCAGTTATAGATTACATATCCTTTCTTGTATAACTTATTTTCTTCACATTTAGTAATGTGTTTACATTTAGTTTTCTTTGTACTAATACTAGTGTCCAAATTCTCTGTTAAAAGGGTATATCCACTACAGATTCATGAATGAGTATTTTATATACATACCTATGTGTGTGAGCTCTGCCACGTCTGACTCTTTGGGAGCCCATGGACAGTAGCTTGACAGGCTTCTCTGTCTATGGAACTTTCCAGGCAGGTATACTGGAGTGGGTTTCTATTTCCTCATACAGGGGATCTTCGAGATCCAGGGATGGAACCCAAGTTAGCAGTGTCTCCTGCACTGGCAGGTGCATTCTTTACTGCTGAGCCACCCAGGAAGCCCACACACAGAAATAGGTCATTCCCCAACTCTCTCTTCCTAGGGAGGATATCTCTTACCAAATATGTTCAAGCACATGAGAAAACTAAAAAAAAACAAAAAAAAACAAACAAAAAGACAAACAAAAAAACATCTTCAGAGATGTTACCTGACATCACACTTATTCTAGAAACTTGTGTGAGCTGTCACCCTAGTATCTCTTCACCATCACTGTAAAGATCCCTTTGTCTGTTTCTTTCACTAGATTTCATGTATTCTTTTTCATGGTTTACTTCTCCATTTTTATGGAGTAGTTCCTCTAGTAGCTTCCTGAGCAAGGCTGCATTGGAATAAAGTAAGACTTGCTACATTTTTATATTTTTAAATTTTATTAATCATTTGCCTGTTTGTAAAATTCTGGACTTCCTTGGTGGCCTAGACAATAAAGCATCAGCCTGCAATGAGGCTGACCTGTGTTCGATTTCTGGGCTGGGAATCCAATGGAGAATGGAATGGCTACCCATTCCAGTATTCTTTCCTAGAGAATTCAATGAACAGAGAAGCCTGTCCTTGGGGTCATAAAGAGTTGGACACAACTGAATGACTAACATTTTCATTCTTTTTTTTCATTTCTAAAATTATAGGTTAAAAATAACTTTTCTGGGGGCTTCCCTGGTGGTCCAGTGGGTAAGGACACCGCCTTGCAGTGCAAGCACCAGTTCGATCCCTGGCTTAAGGCACGCTCTGCAGTTTGAATTCAAAATACCCAGCTTCTAATAGAAAAAAATTAGCATTGCAGTTATAGATTACATATCCTTTCTTGTATAACTTATTTTCTTCACATTTAGTAATGTGTTTACATTTAGTTTTCTTTGTACTAATACTAGTGTCCAAATTCTCTGTTAAAAGGGTATATCCACTACAGATTCATGAATGAGTATTTTATATACATACCTATGTGTGTGAGCTCTGCCACGTCTGACTCTTTGGGAGCCCATGGACAGTAGCTTGACAGGCTTCTCTGTCTATGGAACTTTCCAGGCAGGTATACTGGAGTGGGTTTCTATTTCCTCATACAGGGGATCTTCGAGATCCAGGGATGGAACCCAAGTTAGCAGTGTCTCCTGCACTGGCAGGTGCATTCTTTACTGCTGAGCCACCCAGGAAGCCCACACACAGAAATAGGTCATTCCCCAACTCTCTCTTCCTAGGGAGGATATCTCTTACCAAATATGTTCAAGCACATGAGAAAACTAAAAAAAAACAAAAAAAACAAACAAAAAGACAAACAAAAAAACATCTTCAGAGATGTTACCTGACATCACACTTATTCTAGAAACTTGTGTGAGCTGTCACCCTAGTATCTCTTCACCATCACTGTAAAGATCCCTTTGTCTGTTTCTTTCACTAGATTTCATGTATTCTTTTTCATGGTTTACTTCTCCATTTTTATGGAGTAGTTCCTCTAGTAGCTTCCTGAGCAAGGCTGCATTGGAATAAAGTAAGACTTGCTACATTTTTATATTTTTAAATTTTATTAATCATTTGCCTGTTTGTAAAATTCTGGACTTCCTTGGTGGCCTAGACAATAAAGCATCAGCCTGCAATGAGGCTGACCTGTGTTCGATTTCTGGGCTGGGAATCCAATGGAGAATGGAATGGCTACCCATTCCAGTATTCTTTCCTAGAGAATTCAATGAACAGAGAAGCCTGTCCTTGGGGTCATAAAGAGTTGGACACAACTGAATGACTAACATTTTCATTCTTTTTTTTCATTTCTAAAATTATAGGTTAAAAATAACTTTTCTGGGGGCTTCCCTGGTGGTCCAGTGGGTAAGGACACCGCCTTGCAGTGCAAGGGGCACCAGTTCGATCCCTGGCTTGGGAAGATCCCACGTGCCGCGGAGCGGCTGGACCGATGTGTCCAATTACCAAGCTGGAGCTCTGGAGCACATGCACCCAGAGCTGGTGCTCTGCGACAACGGAGGCCACTGCGATGGGAGGCCCACATGGGCCAAAGAACAAAGATAGATGAAAACAGATAAATGAAAGACCAATAGAAGTGGCCCGTCTGCCCTCCTCCCTCCCCCACCCCCCCAAAAAAAAACCAAAAACAAAAATAAATAACTTTTCTGAAGACTGTTGAATATACTGTTCCATCACCTCTAGGTGCTACGATTAATGCTGGGAAGTTCAATGCCTTTTAGATAACTGATCCATTACATGTGATCTGTTTTTCTTTTTGGAGGACTTTGAAAGTCTTCCTTTTGTGTCTGGTTTTATGACATTTTCTAAAATGTGCAACAAAGGTCATTTTATTTCCATTCATTTTCCTAATGTCTGCCCTTCTGGTATGGAAACATGGAAAATCCCTTAATTTGGGGAATTTGGGAAAAGATTTCTCCAACAATTTCCTTCAATATATTTGCTGTTGTGTTCTATCTTTTTGGAACTTCTATTAATTACCAAGGCTGGAGCTCCTGAGTTATGTCTTTTCTCTTTACATCCTCATGTTTCTTATCACTGTATTTTTGCTCCAGTTTCTGGGAAGTTTCTTTAACACTATTCTCTAACTTTATCTTGTGCCAAGATTTCATTTCTGATATCATGTTTTTATTTTCAAACAGATATTTTTAGTTCTCTGACCTCTCTCTTCCTTATTATAGCATCTCATCCTGATTTCATGGATGCAATATTTTCTTATGTCTATGAAAATATTCATGGTATTTTTGAAGATTTTTTTTCACCTGAAGTTGACTGTTTGCTATTTTTTCTTAAAAGTTTATTTCAGATGTTTGAGAATCCTCACTTGTGTGCTTATATCTAGAGGAGGGGTCTCCAGATTGACAAGAAACTGTAACTTAATTCTTTAGGCAGGATAAAACAAGTACATGATGCCTACCATCTTAGGGTGATGTATCTGAGTCCTATATTAGAAACATTTTATGTCAATATTTAGATACTACTTTGTGGATTGATTAGAATTTTTAAAAAAACTCTTTCAAGACATTTTTTTCCCAAAAGTCAGAGGCATGGGTGCTTTGCAGTAAATGCTTATGTGTCTAAAATTCCTATACTGAAATCTTAACTTCCCATGTGATGGTATCTGAAGTGGGGTCTTGGGAGAGGTAATCAGTGTTAATTAGGCCATGAAAGTGGGGCCTTAATGATGGAGTTAGTGGCTCTGTAAGACAAAGGAGAGAGAGATCTCTCTCTCCATATGTATGTGGGGATTGACACATATATACTATTGATACTATGTACAAAATAGATAACCAATAAGAACATATAGTATAGCCTAGGGAACTCTACTCTAATGCACTGTGGACACCTGAATGTGAAGGTAGTCTCAGAAAGAGGGGATATGTGTGTGTATGTATATATATATATATATATATTCCCTAAGAAAAGGACAGCTCAGCTCATTTCAGTCATGGCTGACTCTTTACTACCCCGTGGACTGTAGCACACCAGGCTTCTCTGTCCTTCACCATCTACTGGAACTTGCTCAGACTCATGTCCATTGACTCAGTGATGCCATCTAACCATCTAGTCCTCTGTAGTTCCCTTCTTCTTCTGCCTTCTAATTTTACCAACATCAGGGTCTTTTCCAGTAGGTCCTCTCTTCGCATTAGGTGGCCAAAGTATTGTAGCTTCAGCTTCAGCATCATTCCTTCCAGCAATATGCAGGATAGATTTTGGTTTGATCTCCTTGCAGTTCAAGAAACCCTCAAGAGTCTTCTGCAATACCACAGTTCAAAGGCATCAGTTCTTCAGTGTTCTTTATGGTCCAAATATCACATCCATACATGACTACTGAGAAACCACAGCTTTGACTATACAGACTTTTGTCAGGAAAGTGATGTCTCTGCTTTTTTTTTTTTTAAAGATTTATTTTTATTTATTTATTTATTTTGGGCAGGGGTCGGGTTGGGGAGGGAAGGGAGCGGGCGGGCCACTTCTATTGGTCTTCCATTTCTTTATTTTCATCTGTCTTTGTTCTTTGGCTCCTGTGGGCCTCCCATCACGGTGGCGTCTGTCGTTGCAGAGTGCCGGCTCTGGGCGCATGCGCTCCAGAGCTCCGGCTCAGTATTTGGACACATCAGTCCAGCCGCTCTGCAGCACATGGGATCTTCCCAGGCCAGGGATCGAACCGGCGCCCCTTGCACTGCAAGACGGTGTCCTTACCCACTGGACCACCAGGGGAAGCCCGGTTATCTCTTTTATACATAGTATCAATAGTGTACACGTGTCAGTTCCAATTAGCCAACTCCGTCCTTCTTCTTTCCTCTTTCCTCCTTGGTATCCACATGTTTGTTTTCCATGACTGTGTATTTGCGCTTTAGGTTTTGTTGGGTATAGGCTTTCATGGTGCAACATATTTTCTTTAAACACTTTGAAGATATCATAACACTGTACATTAGTCAGCTTGGGCTGCCATAAAATAGCATAGACTGTGTACTTAAACACAGATATTTTTTTTAAATTTTATTTTACTTTTAACTTTTACAGAGTTTTGTTATTTACAGATATGTATGTTCTCAGATTAGTCATATGTATATATCCCCCATCCTACCCCTCCAGACCGTCATACAGCACCTGGAGGATCTGCTTTTCTCACAGAGCAATGACTATAGCTATTTTCTTCACATATGATAGTACAGGCCTTCAAGCAACTTCCTTTACGCCTCTCACCCACTGTTCCTTCCCCACAATGTCCATATGTCCCCTGTCCATGTCTGTCTTTCAATCGCTTCACTGCATGTGCCATCACTACCAGCCTACTAGATTCCATATATGTGTGTTAGTATATTGTACTTGTCCTTCTCTTTCTGACTGACTTCACTTTTTATGATAGGTTCTAGAGCCAGCCACCTCATTAGGACTGAGTCTTCTGCATTTCTCTTTACAGCTGTGTAGTATTCCATTATATATATGTACCAGCGCTTCTGTATCCATTCATTTGTCGACGGACATCTAGGTTGCTTCCATGTTCTGGCTATTGTATAGAGAGCTGCAATGAACATTGGGGTACAGGTGCTTCTTTCAGTTTTGATTTCATCAGGATATAAGCCTAAGAGCGGGATTGCTGGGTCATAGGGTGCTTCTGTTTTTTAGTTTTTTGAGAAATATCCATAGTGTCTTCCATAGAGGCTGTATCAATCTACATTCCCACCAGCAATGCAGGAGGGTTTCCTTTTCTCCGCACCCTCTCCAGCATTTATTGTCTGTCGATTTGTGAATGGTGGCCATTCTGACGGGTGTGAGGTGATATCTCATTGTGGTTTTAATTTGCATTTCTCTAATAATAAGCGAAGTTAAGCATCGTTTCATGTGCTTTTGGGCCATCTGTATGTCGTCTTTGGAGAGGTGTCTCTTTAGATCTTTTTCCCATTTTTTGATTGGGTTGTTCATTTTTCTGGTGTTGAGTTGTGTGAGTTGTTTGTAGATTTTGGAGATTAATTCTTTGTCTGTTGTTTCATTTGCTATGATTTTCTCCCACTCTGTGGGGTGTCTGTTCAGCTTTTTTGTAATTTCTTTGGCTGTACAAAAGCTTTTAAGTTTCATGAGGTCCCACATGTTCATTTTTGTTTTTAGTTCCGCTCTTCTAGTAGGTGGGTCAGAGAAGATCTTGCTTTGATTTATGTCCTTGAGTGTTTTGCCTATATTCTCCTCTAAGAGTTTGATGGTTTCTGGTCTTACATTTAGGTCTTTAATCCATTTTGAGTTGATCTTAGTGTATGGTGTCAGGGAATGTTCCAACTTCATTTTTTTGCACATAGCTGTCCAATTTTCCCAGCACCACTTGTTGAAGAGGCTGTCTTTGTCCCATTTTATATGTTCGCCTCTGTCAAAAATAAGGTACCCATAGGTGTATGGGTTTATCTCTGGGTTCTGTATCTTGTTCCATTGGTCTATAGTTTTGTTTTTGTGCCAGTACCATACTGTCTTGATGACTGTTGCTTTGTAGTAGAGCTGGGAGGCTGATCCTCCAGCTCCATTTTTCTTTCTAAGAATTTGCTTTGGCTTTATTCGAGTATTCCATTATATATATGTACCAGCGCTTCTGTATCCATTCATTTGTCGACGGACATCTAGGTTGCTTCCATGTTCTGGCTATTGTATAGAGAGCTGCAATGAACATTGGGGTACAGGTGCTTCTTTCAGTTTTGATTTCATCAGGATATAAGCCTAAGAGCGGGATTGCTGGGTCATAGGGTGCTTCTGTTTTTTAGTTTTTTGAGAAATATCCATAGTGTCTTCCATAGAGGCTGTATCAATCTACATTCCCACCAGCAATGCAGGAGGGTTTCCTTTTCTCCGCACCCTCTCCAGCATTTATTGTCTGTCGATTTGTGAATGGTGGCCATTCTGACGGGTGTGAGGTGATATCTCATTGTGGTTTTAATTTGCATTTCTCTAATAATAAGCGAAGTTAAGCATCGTTTCATGTGCTTTTGGGCCATCTGTATGTCGTCTTTGGAGAGGTGTCTCTTTAGATCTTTTTCCCATTTTTTGATTGGGTTGTTCATTTTTCTGGTGTTGAGTTGTGTGAGTTGTTTGTAGATTTTGGAGATTAATTCTTTGTCTGTTGTTTCATTTGCTATGATTTTCTCCCACTCTGTGGGGTGTCTGTTCAGCTTTTTTGTAATTTCTTTGGCTGTACAAAAGCTTTTAAGTTTCATGAGGTCCCACATGTTCATTTTTGTTTTTAGTTCCGCTCTTCTAGTAGGTGGGTCAGAGAAGATCTTGCTTTGATTTATGTCCTTGAGTGTTTTGCCTATATTCTCCTCTAAGAGTTTGATGGTTTCTGGTCTTACATTTAGGTCTTTAATCCATTTTGAGTTGATCTTAGTGTATGGTGTCAGGGAATGTTCCAACTTCATTTTTTTGCACATAGCTGTCCAATTTTCCCAGCACCACTTGTTGAAGAGGCTGTCTTTGTCCCATTTTATATGTTCGCCTCTGTCAAAAATAAGGTACCCATAGGTGTATGGGTTTATCTCTGGGTTCTGTATCTTGTTCCATTGGTCTATAGTTTTGTTTTTGTGCCAGTACCATACTGTCTTGATGACTGTTGCTTTGTAGTAGAGTCTGAAGCTGGGGAGGCTGATCCCTCCAGCTCCATTTTTCTTTCTAAGAATTGCTTTGGCTATTCGAGGTCTTCTGTGTTTCCATATGAACTGTGTGATTCTTTGGTCTAGTTCTGTGAAGATAAACAAAGATACATTTTCTCATGGTGGTGGAGCCTAGAATCCCTAGATCAAGGTGTTGGCAAGGTTAATCTTTCAGAAGCTTCTCTCCTTGGCATTCAGATGGCCACTTTCTTGTTGTGATCACACATGACCTTTTCTCTATGAGTATGAATACACTTCCGGTGTCTTTTCTTCTTCTAATAGAAGTATCAGTTTTATTGGATTAGGGCTTTGTTCATTTGATCTCAGTATTCCTGTCTGGAGAATTTCATGGACAGAGGAGTCTGGCAGTCCATGGGGTTGTGAAGAGTTGGACACGACTGAGTGATTATTACTCACTCACTCATCTGATCTCACCTGACTCCTTAAAAGGCCTTACCTCCAAAAAGAGTCAGATTCAAGGCTACAACCTGTGACTTTGGGGACTAGGTGATACTTAACAGCTGACTTCTGACTTTCATAATTTCTATTTCTAAAGTAGTTTCATTATTACTGCTACTTTGAAGATGATAAACCTTTTCTCTTAATTTCTTTTCGCTTTGTCTTTGTTTGCTGGATTTTGGTACTTTTTCTATACTGTGCTACAGTGTGGTTTTCCTTGTATATGTTTTCTTTGTAGTTCATGGAATTTCCTGTAGCCATAACTTGAGGTTTTACTTTACCTTAGTAAATCCTCAAATAGTAACTGCTCAGATATTATTTCTATACCACGCTTTCTTACCTGTCCTGCTTCAACTGCAATTACGTTTGTGTTAAACATTTTGGCTATATCTTACCTCTCTTCCTCTTTCTGTATTATCCATTCTCTTTTATTTCATACTACAATTTTAATATGTTTTCATAGTTATCACCCTGTCCAGTAATTCTTCAGTTCTGATTAATCTATGATTAAACCCATACACTGAGTTCTTTATTTCAGTTATGGCACTTTTAAGTTGTAGACTTTTCATTCAGATATGCTTATAGATTTAATATGTATACTGAAATTCACGATTCCTTCTTCTATATTCCTAAAGTAATTATGTATATTTAAATCTTTCATTATCTGAAATTTCCTTGACTCAGGTTGTTTATTGTTTATCATGGTGTTCAATGATGTCTCATTCTCTATGCCCTTTTTATTTTTCAGTGTGTGTCAAAAATTATATAGGAAAAAATGTAGAGATAATTTGAAGCCTGGGATGATGCTATCTCTTTTGGGACATGGTTTATGTTTGTTTCTGGCAAGAGGTTCACCTAGAGTAGAGCCATTATCAAACGTTTCACTTAGTTTCCCAGCTCTTGGGATGTTACTTCTCCAATGACTTCAATTAAATTTTTTAAAACTATATTACTATATTTTCCAGGGGAGGAGCCAAGATGGCAGAGGAATGAGGAGACGATTTCACCAGCTCCCCAACAGAATCACCAGAACTAATCAAGAAATGGAACACCACCAACAAACTAGCTGCTAGACGACAGAAAAACTCCTTAGGTATGCGAAGGTCGAAGAGTGAACAGCCAGAATTTTCCCGGAGCTCCTGTTCTGAGCACCCTCTATCCCAAACCCCCATGCCTGACTGGAGGAGAGAGCACTGGGGAGTGCCCTAAAAGAGCGCCTGAGAAAAGCGTCGTGGGGAGAGAAGGCAGCACTCAGCGTGAAAACCGGATTGCCGGCAGAATTAAGACAGAGGTAAGATACTCTGAGCCGAGGCGTGCGGAACGCAGTTATGAAGCTCCCCACGGGGAGCTGCCTAGGGAACTGGATAGAGTCGGACAGGGAGCGCCCAGTGTGAAAATCACGCCGCTTGGCCGGGCAAAGGTCAAGACTTTCCGCCTGGAACATGGTAAGTTCAAACACTCCTGGGGGGGCGGGGGGCGCGGACTGCTGAACTGAGAGGGGAAGTCACCCACGGAGTGCTGACCAGTGACCAGGCTCTAGCCGGACAGGAAAGCTCGGACCCGGCTTTGGGTCTTGGTCGTGTTATTGGAGTGCGCGTGCGCCAGCGGCGGAGGAGCCTGCGCACCCCCAGAGCGGCAGCCGCAGCAAAGGAAGCCAGGAGAAGAGCGGGGACTGGAGGCTACCGGCGGGCGCGTGGTAGAGCTGGGGCGCATCCCTCCAGCACGGGACTGCGTGCGCCGCAGCCCCCGCCTGACGGACTGGGATCAGTCCGTTGTCCTGGCCAGCACCTGAGCTCGCAGAAAAGCCTTTGTTTTGCTGAAAACAAAAACAGAAACCATAGCAACCGGCGCTGTAAAATTATATAGGAAAAAATGTAGAGATAATTTGAAGCCTGGGATGATGCTATCTCTTTTGGGACATGGTTTATGTTTGTTTCTGGCAAGAGGTTCACCTAGAGTAGAGCCATTATCAAACGTTTCACTTAGTTTCCCAGCTCTTGGGATGTTACTTCTCCAATGACTTCAATTAAATTTTTTAAAACTATATTACTATATTTTCCAGGGGAGGAGCCAAGATGGCAGAGGAATGAGGAGACGATTTCACCAGCTCCCCAACAGAATCACCAGAACTAATCAAGAAATGGAACACCACCAACAAACTAGCTGCTAGACGACAGAAAAACTCCTTAGGTATGCGAAGGTCGAAGAGTGAACAGCCAGAATTTTCCCGGAGCTCCTGTTCTGAGCACCCTCTATCCCAAACCCCCATGCCTGACTGGAGGAGAGAGCACTGGGGAGTGCCCTAAAAGAGCGCCTGAGAAAAGCGTCGTGGGGAGAGAAGGCAGCACTCAGCGTGAAAACCGGATTGCCGGCAGAATTAAGACAGAGGTAAGATACTCTGAGCCGAGGCGTGCGGAACGCAGTTATGAAGCTCCCCACGGGGAGCTGCCTAGGGAACTGGATAGAGTCGGACAGGGAGCGCCCAGTGTGAAAATCACGCCGCTTGGCCGGGCAAAGGTCAAGACTTTCCGCCTGGAACATGGTAAGTTCAAACACTCCTGGGGGGGCGGGGGGCGCGGACTGCTGAACTGAGAGGGGAAGTCACCCACGGAGTGCTGACCAGTGACCAGGCTCTAGCCGGACAGGAAAGCTCGGACCCGGCTTTGGGTCTTGGTCGTGTTATTGGAGTGCGCGTGCGCCAGCGGCGGAGGAGCCTGCGCACCCCCAGAGCGGCAGCCGCAGCAAAGGAAGCCAGGAGAAGAGCGGGGACTGGAGGCTACCGGCGGGCGCGTGGTAGAGCTGGGGCGCATCCCTCCAGCACGGGACTGCGTGCGCCGCAGCCCCCGCCTGACGGACTGGGATCAGTCCGTTGTCCTGGCCAGCACCTGAGCTCGCAGAAAAGCCTTTGTTTTGCTGAAAACAAAAACAGAAACCATAGCAACCGGCGCTGTAAGGGAAAGACTACATCATCAAGACAACACCATCGAGAGCAGATTGGTTTCCAACAGGCAGATGAGAAGATAAAAACCAGAGCCAGTATTTAGCTTGTTCTGTTTGTTTATTTGTTGTGGACTATTTTGTTTATTCAATTGGTCTGGTTTGGGTTTTTTTTTTTTTTTTTTTTTTTGGCCTCTAATTAATTTTTTTCTGCCCTTTTTAATTTTTAATTTCTTTTTAATTTTTTTTAAAAAATTTAATTCTTGGAAACTTCTAATTTTCTTTCCTCTGCCACTGCTTCCTCCCTCTATGTTCTAAATGCAAAACCTTTTCCTATCTACCAATATCCTCTGGATAAATATTTCCTATCTTCCTGTCTCCACTATTCTCTTCCAGCTGCACTAAACAATACAACACACTAACCTTTGCCACCTAACCCTATAAAATCCTTCCAAGACGAATCTCTTCCTTCTCATTACCCATACACTCTCCTGCTTCTCACCCCCAACACATGTCTTCCTTAAAAATTTCTTCCATTGTAATAGTCCAAGCCAGGACCTTGCCCCAGATCTATTTTTCCAAACACTGTTTTAATTAATTCAGAACTTAATGGGCAGGTATCATCTTTGATTGCGTCCTTTGCCAGAAAGATTTCCTATGCTTTATCACTGTAAGACTGGTCAGTTGTGGTTATTGCTGTGTATGTATGTATATCTTATAACTATGTTAGAAAACATCTGCATGCTTTTATGACTGTCACCCATTAGGGACACACCTCCTACTCCTCAAATGCTAGTATGTGAACTAATACCACTGAACACCATAGCAAACCAGACATAGAGCCTACACCCCCTGACCAATCATCAAACTAAGGATCCTTGGAGTGGAAGCCCTGATTCCAAGACCCCACGTTATCAAAGAACATACAACACTAGAGATTATTCACCTGTAAACAAGACCTAACACCAACCAAGTCACAAACCACTGAACCATTCTACAAGGACAGAAACCCAAAAGAAGGGAGAATTCAACCAAGAGGCCTAGTGGGAAAAAGAACTCCACACACACAGACACACAACAAGAAACAAAATTAACCTAGTAATGAAACGACAGAGAAACACTGCACAAATGAAGGACCAAGCTAGAGAAACACTGCTTCAAATGACAGAGGAGGAGATAGACAAATTATCTGAAAGAGAATTCAGAAAAGCTATACTAATGAGGATTCAAAACACCGAAAACAGAATATTAGAGGAAATTAGTGCACTGAGAAGAGACATGCAAGAAATGAAAAATAAGCAAATAGAGACAACCGACTCAATTGTTGAACTCAAAAATACTATAGAAGGTCTCAACAGTAGAGTATTGGAGGCAGAAGAATGGATAAGTGAGCTGGAAGACAGAATGGTGGAAATAAGTGCTGAAGAACAGAACAAAGCCCAAAGAATTAAAAGAACTGAGGATAGCATAAGTGACCTATGGGACAATATCAAATGCACCAATTATAGAATTATAGGAGTTCCAGAAGAACAAGAGGGGGAGAAAGGCTATGAA
Source organism: Tragulus kanchil (assembly GCA_022376925.1). Lineage (NCBI taxonomy): Eukaryota > Metazoa > Chordata > Mammalia > Artiodactyla > Tragulidae > Tragulus > Tragulus kanchil. The sequence continues at coordinate 232,619,750 of JAIOJX010000004.1, read as the reverse complement.
AAAATTTTTGAAGAGGTTATAGTTGAAAACTTCCCCAGCATGGGAAGGAAATAGTCAACCAAGTGCAAGAAGCACAAAGAGTTCCACACAGGATAAACCCCAGAAGAAACACACCAAGGCACATTCTAATCAAACTAACGCAGACTAAATATAAAGACAGGATACTAAAAGCAGCTAGGAACAAACAACAAATAGCATATAAAGGAAACCCCATACGTTTAACTGCGGATCTCTCAACAGAAACCCTGCAGGCCAGAAGAGAATGGCAAGACACATTTAAACGGCCAAAAGAGAATAACTTCCAACCAAGAATTCTCTACCCAGCAAGAATCTCATTCAGAATTGATGGAGAAGTCAAAAGCTTCACAGACAAGCAAAAGCTAAAAGAATTCTGTACCACAAAACCAGCCCTACAACAAGTGTTAAAGGGCCTGATATAGCCAATAAATACAAGAGTAGGAGAAGTCCTACAAATCAAACCCCCAAATTTCTAAGAAGCTGACAACAGGAACATTCATATCAATAATTACTTTGAATGTAAATGGACTAAATGCTCCAACCAAGTGACACAGGCTAGCTGAATGGATCCAGAAGCAAGATCCATATATATGCTGTTTACAAGAGACCCACTTCAGACCCAGAGACACTCATAGACTGAAAGTGAAAGGCTGGAAAAAGATATTCCATGCAAATGGAAATCAAAAGAAAGCTGGAGTAGCAATCCTCATATCAGACAAAATAGATTTTAAAGTAAAGAAGATTCTAAGAGACAAGGCAGGGCACTACATCATGATTAAGGGATCTATCCAAGAGGAAGACATAACAGTCATGAATATCTACGCACCCAACACACGGGCACCTCAATACATAAGACAGATACTTTCAGACATAAAAGAAGAAATCAACAATAACACAGTAATAGTAGGAGACTTTAACACTCCTCTCACATCAATGGAGAGATCATCCAAACAGAAAATTAATAAAGAAACACAAACCTTGAATGCCACACTGGAAAAGATGGACCTCATCGATACCTTTAGGACGTTCCATCCAAAAGCAGAAGAATATACTTTCTTCTCAAGTGCTCATGGAACATTCTCCAGGATAGACCACATCTTGAGCCATAAATCTAACCTCAGTCAGTTCAAGAAAACCGAAATTATCTCAACCATTTTCTCGGACGAAAATGCAGTGAGACAAGAGATCATCTACAGGGGCTTCCCTGGTGGTCCAGTGGGTAAGGACACTGCCCTGCAGTGCCAGGGGTGCCAGTTCGTGGCCTGGCCTGGGAAGATCCCATGTGCCGCGGAGCAGCTGGACTGATGTGTCCAATTACCGAGCCGGAGCTCTGGAGCGCATGCGCCCAGAGCCAGTGCTCTGCGACAACAGAGGCCGCCGCGATGGGAGGCCCACATGGGCCAAAGAATAAAGATGGATGAAAATGGACAAATGAAAGACCAATAGAAGTGGCCCGCCCGCTCCCTTCCCTCCCCACCCCACCACCACCTTATTAAAAAAAAAAAGAGAGAGAGAGATCAACTACAGGAAAAAAAAACTGTTATAAACACAAACACAAGGAGATTAAACAAGACATACCTAAAAAACCAACTGATTACTGAGCAAATCAAAGGAGAAATTAAATAATTCCTAGAAGAAAATGACAATGAACACACGACAGTGCAAAACTTATGGAATACCGCAAAAGCAGTTCTAAGAGGGAAATTATAGCAATACAATCCCACCTCAAGAAACCAGGAAAATATGAAGCAGATGACCTAAACTTATGCTTAAATAATTGGAGAAAGAAGAACAAAAACACCCCAAAGCCAGTAGAAGAAGAGAAATCATAAGGATCAGAGCAGAAATAAATGAGAAAGAAATGAAAGACACAATAGTAAAGATAAATAAAACAAAAAATTGGTTCTTCGAAAAGGTAAACAAAATTGACAAGTCACTGGCCAGACTCATCAAGAAAAACAGAGAGAAGAACCAGATCAACAAGATCAAAAACGAAAAAGGAGAGATTACAACAGATCATGCAGAAATCCAAAGGGTTCTAAGAGACTATTATGAACAACTATATGGCCACAAACTGGACAACCTGGAAGAAATGGACAGTTTCTTGGGGAAGATTAATCTCCTAAGACTGAGCCAGGAAGAAACAGAAACTTAGAACAACCCAATCATAAGCTCAGAAATCGAATTTGTGATTAAAAAATCTATCCAAAAATAAAAGCCCAGGGCCAGATGACTTCACAGGTGAATTCTACCAAACATTTAAAGAAGAAGTCCTTCTAAAACTGGAAAATTGGCTTCAACCTGTGTTCCTTCCCGGACGAAAATGCAGTGAGACAAGAGATCATCTACAGGGGCTTCCCTGGTGGTCCAGTGGGTGAGGACACTGCCCTGCAGTGCCAGGGGCGCCAGTTCGTGGCCTGGCCTGGGAAGATCCCATGTGCCGCGGAGCAGCTGGACTGATGTGTCCAATTACCGAGCCGGAGCTCTGGAGCGCATGCGCCCAGAGCCAGTGCTCTGCGACAACAGAGGCCGCCGCGATGGGAGGCCCACATGGGCCAAAGAATAAAGATGGATGAAAATGGACAAATGAAAGACCAATAGAAGTGGCCCGCCCGCTCCCTTCCCTCCCCACCCCACCACCACCTTATTAAAAAAAAAAAGAGAGAGAGAGATCAACTACAGGAAAAAAAAAACTGTTATAAACACAAACACAAGGAGATTAAACAAGACATACCTAAAAAACCAACTGATTACTGAGCAAATCAAAGGAGAAATTAAATAATTCCTAGAAGAAAATGACAATGAACACACGACAGTGCAAAACTTATGGAATACCGCAAAAGCAGTTCTAAGAGGGAAATTATAGCAATACAATCCCACCTCAAGAAACCAGGAAAATATGAAGCAGATGACCTAAACTTATGCTTAAATAATTGGAGAAAGAAGAACAAAAACACCCCAAAGCCAGTAGAAGAAGAGAAATCATAAGGATCAGAGCAGAAATAAATGAGAAAGAAATGAAAGACACAATAGTAAAGATAAATAAAACAAAAAATTGGTTCTTCGAAAAGGTAAACAAAATTGACAAGTCACTGGCCAGACTCATCAAGAAAAACAGAGAGAAGAACCAGATCAACAAGATCAAAAACGAAAAAGGAGAGATTACAACAGATCATGCAGAAATCCAAAGGGTTCTAAGAGACTATTATGAACAACTATATGGCCACAAACTGGACAACCTGGAAGAAATGGACAGTTTCTTGGGGAAGATTAATCTCCTAAGACTGAGCCAGGAAGAAACAGAAACTTAGAACAACCCAATCATAAGCTCAGAAATCGAATTTGTGATTAAAAAATCTATCCAAAAATAAAAGCCCAGGGCCAGATGACTTCACAGGTGAATTCTACCAAACATTTAAAGAAGAGTTTATGCCTGTCCTTCTAAAACTCATCCAAAAAATTGCACGGGAAGGAAAACTTCCAAACACATTCTATGAGGCCGCCCTCACCCTGATACCAAAACCAGGCAAAGACAACACAAAAAAGGAAAACTATAGGCCAATTTCACTGATGAACTTAGATGCCAAGACCCTCACCAAAATCCTAGCAAACAGAATTCAACGACACATCAAAAAACTCATACATCACGATCAAGTCGGGTTCATTCGAGGCATGCAAGGATTCTTCAACATCTGCAAATCAATCAATGTGATACACCATATCAACATACTGAATGACAAAAATCACATGATTATCTCAATAGATGCAGAAAAAGCCTTCGACAAAGTACAACATCCATTTATGATAAAAACTCTTCAGAAAATGGGCATAGAAGGAACCTATCTCAACATAGTGAAAGCCATATATGAGAAGCCCACAGCGAACATTATCCTCAACGGTGAAAAACTGAAAGCATTCCCTCTAAGATCAGGAACAAGACAGGGGTGCCCACTTCACCACTACTATTCAACATAGTCATGGAAGTTCTAGAAACAGAAATAAGAGAAAAGAAAGAAATCAAAGGAATCCAGATTGGAAAGGAAGAAGTCAAGCTCTCTCTTTTTGCAGATGACATGATATTATACATAGAAAACCCCAAAGACACTATTACAAAGCTACTAGAGCTAATCAATGGATTCAGCAAAGTCGCAGGATACAAAGTCAACACACAGAAATCACTGGCATTCCTATACACAAACAATGAAAAATCAGAAAACGAAATCAAAGAGGCAATCCCCTTCACCATTGCAACCAAAAGAATCAAATACCTAGGAATAAACCTACCCAAAGAAACAAAAGAACTGTACACTGAAAATTACAGGACACTCATGAGAGAAATCAAAGAAGACTTAAGCAGATGGAGAGATATTCCATGTTCCTGGGTCGGAAGACTCAATATTGTGAAAATGACTATACTACCAAATATCATCTACAGATTCAATGCAATACCTATCCAACTACCACTGACATTTTTCACAGAACTAGACCAAAGAATCACACAGTTCATATGGAAACACAAAAGACCTCGAATAGCCAAAGCAATCCTTAGAAAGAAAAACGGAGCTGGAGGGATCAGCCTCCCCAACTTCAGACTCTACTACAAAGCAACAGTCATCAAGACAGTATGGTACTGGCACAAAAGCAAAACTATAGACCAATGGAACAAGATACAGAACCCAGAGATAAACCCATGCACCTATGGGTACCTTATTTTTGACAGAGGCGAACATATAAAATGGGACAAAGACAGCCTCTTCAACAAGTGGTGCTGGGAAAATTGGACAGCTATGTGCAAAAAAATGAAGTTGGAACATTCCCTGACACCATACACTAAGATCAACTCAAAATGGATTAAAGACCTAAATGTAAGACCAGAAACCATCAAACTCTTAGAGGAGAATATAGGCAAAACACTCAAGGACATAAATCAAAGCAAGATCTTCTCTGACCCACCTACTAGAAGAGCGGAACTAAAAACAAAAATGAACATGTGGGACCTCATGAAACTTAAAAGCTTTTGTACAGCCAAAGAAATTACAAAAAAGCTGAACAGACACCCCACAGAGTGGGAGAAAATCATAGCAAATGAAACAACAGACAAAGAATTAATCTCCAAAATCTACAAACAACTCACACAACTCAACACCAGAAAAATGAACAACCCAATCAAAAAATGGGAAAAAGATCTAAAGAGACACCTCTCAAAGACGACATACAGATGGCCCAAAAGCACATGAAACGATGCTTAACTTCGCTTATTATTAGAGAAATGCAAATTAAAACCACAATGAGATATCACCTCACACCCGTCAGAATGGCCACCATTCACAAATCGACAGACAATAAATGCTGGAGAGGGTGCGGAGAAAAGGAAACCCTCCTGCATTGCTGGTGGGAATGTAGATTGATACAGCCTCTATGGAAGACACTATGGATATTTCTCAAAAAACTAAAAAACAGAAGCACCCTATGACCCAGCAATCCCGCTCTTAGGCTTATATCCTGATGAAATCAAAACTGAAAGAAGCACCTGTACCCCAATGTTCATTGCAGCTCTCTATACAATAGCCAGAACATGGAAGCAACCTAGATGTCCGTCGACAAATGAATGGATACAGAAGCGCTGGTACATATATATAATGGAATACTACACAGCTGTAAAGAGAAATGCAGAAGACTCAGTCCTAATGAGGTGGCTGGCTCTAGAACCTATCATAAAAAGTGAAGTCAGTCAGAAAGAGAAGGACAAGTACAATATACTAACACACATATATGGAATGTAGTAGGATGGTCATGATAATGCACACAGTGAACTCATGGAAAAACAGACAGAGAATAGACATGTGGACATTGTGGGGAAGAAACAGTGAGGGGGAGGCATAGAGGGAGTAACATGGAAACCTATACTGCCATGTGTGGAAAAGATAGCTATTGTCATTGTGCCAAGGGAATAGGAGTGCTTACAGTGGCTTGGGGCGATGGTCTGGAGGGGTAGGATGGAGGATCTGGGTGGGTGGGGGACCAGGGCTATGCATATGACCGATCTGGGAACATACATTTTGGTGAACAACAAAACTCTGTAAAACCTTTAAAATAAAGAATTAAAAAAGAAAAAAAAAAAACAGTGGGTGATAGGTTAGTTAAGATGGAAAAGGCATTAAATTTGTACAATATCACATTTGGAGAAAGAGGGAGAGAGAGAGGGAGAGAGACCCTTTATATATTTAACTAAACTTTATTACTGTTTCTTATTATAAAAAAAAAAACTATATTTTTCAGCTTTTAAAGCTGCTTCTCAGAAGGAGTGTTGGTTTGAATTAAAAAGTCCTCTCTTACCAGAAGTGAAAACCCTCTTGTATTTAAAAAAAAAAAAAATTAACTAATAATATCTCACAGTCTATATATCACAGTTCATTTCAAAGAATTCTAAAAACTCTGAAATTCCTTCCCATTTATATCTATATACACATCATATATATGAAACATATATAGTATATAGGTCAATTATATATAATTATATTTTATATCATTTATATGATACATATATCATTTGTGTATGATATATGTGATATATACACAAGATATATATATAAATACAAATATATACTTCAGAGTAGAATATATACATATTATTATGACTGAATTTGGGTGGAAATTAGAAAACACAAACTATGTAATACTGATTTTGCTAGTGAAAGCAAAATAAAAAGTGTTAGTCAGTCAATCGTGCCTGACTCTTTGTGATCTCATGGACTGTAGCCCACCAGACTCCTCTGTCCATGGAATTCTCTAGGCAAGAATATTAAAATGGGTAGCCATTCCCTTCTTGATGCGATCTTCCCACCAGGGATGGAACCCAGGTCTTCTGCACTGCTGGCAGATTCTTTACTGTCTAAGCCATCAGGGAAGCCCTAGGAAGAGTTTAATTAGCTTCTCTCTGGTTATGAATTGGCATTCCTCAAATTCCACTTATACATAGACTAACATTTTCTTAAATTGCGATTTGTTTTATGCTTCACTAGACTGAAGTCTCTAATCATATTTTTCCTCTGTAGAAAGTTGAGATGATTCCAAACCTTATACTACAAAATGGTATGATAGTGCCTAGAATATATTTAGGGAGTTTCAATTATAAGCAAGTCTCTTCTTAAGAGCATAGATACCATCAGATAGGCTTTGGTTACCTGCATTAACTTTGTGGCATTAATTGATCAGCTCTTAGTAGCTAATTGTGTTGGCATTATTAGCAAGTACTCTATACAGCTATGGAAATACAAGACCTGCAATGAAGCAATATATATAATGTTATTCTGTGCTTTATGCTGGTATTAAAAGAAAGAATATTTGTGAGGAAAATTCTTATAATCATACAGTAAAAAATACCCCAAAATAATGTGGTTTGATTAGAAATGCTCTGAAGTAAAAATTATAGAAATGGATGTCTTTTAATGACTTCAATATTTGAAAATTTAATATATAAATATTTGACCACTTATGAAATATAAAGATGGAGTGTATGTGTGAATCTTCTGTTTTATAAGAGAAATAGAAAGTGTCTGAGTGATGACAGCAGCAAACTGGGAATTATGAAAATATGACCTTAAACTGAAGTAAAATTGTCCCAGGAAATGAAGGAGCTAAGACTGAATCTGCTTTTCTGTGAAGGCAATTTTTTCCTGGCTTGTCTAGTTTCCTTCCTTGGTCAAAACCAGAAATCCAAATTTGGCATTTGTTTTAGGAGTAACAAATTTAAGTTTCAGCAGATTATACCTTTCGAGGTTACCCAAGAACCTTTACTCCTCAATGTCTGCAATTTTGCTAGCTTTGTTTGATTATCTCTAGGCCAAGAACCCCTCCTCTGTCCATGGAATTCTCTAGGCAAGAATATTAAAATGGGTAGCCATTCCCTTCTTGATGCGATCTTCCCACCAGGGATGGAACCCAGGTCTTCTGCACTGCTGGCAGATTCTTTACTGTCTAAGCCATCAGGAAGCCCTAGGAAGAGTTTAATTAGCTTCTCTCTGGTTATGAATTGGCATTCCTCAAATTCCACTTATACATAGACTAACATTTTCTTAAATTGCGATTTGTTTTATGCTTCACTAGACTGAAGTCTCTAATCATATTTTTCCTCTGTAGAAAGTTGAGATGATTCCAAACCTTATACTACAAAATGGTATGATAGTGCCTAGAATATATTTAGGGAGTTTCAATTATAAGCAAGTCTCTTCTTAAGAGCATAGATACCATCAGATAGGCTTTGGTTACCTGCATTAACTTTGTGGCATTAATTGATCAGCTCTTAGTAGCTAATTGTGTTGGCATTATTAGCAAGTACTCTATACAGCTATGGAAATACAAGACCTGCAATGAAGCAATATATATAATGTTATTCTGTGCTTTATGCTGGTATTAAAAGAAAGAATATTTGTGAGGAAAATTCTTATAATCATACAGTAAAAAATACCCCAAAATAATGTGGTTTGATTAGAAATGCTCTGAAGTAAAAATTATAGAAATGGATGTCTTTTAATGACTTCAATATTTGAAAATTTAATATATAAATATTTGACCACTTATGAAATATAAAGATGGAGTGTATGTGTGAATCTTCTGTTTTATAAGAGAAATAGAAAGTGTCTGAGTGATGACAGCAGCAAACTGGGAATTATGAAAATATGACCTTAAACTGAAGTAAAATTGTCCCAGGAAATGAAGGAGCTAAGACTGAATCTGCTTTTCTGTGAAGGCAATTTTTTCCTGGCTTGTCTAGTTTCCTTCCTTGGTCAAAACCAGAAATCCAAATTTGGCATTTGTTTTAGGAGTAACAAATTTAAGTTTCAGCAGATTATACCTTTCGAGGTTACCCAAGAACCTTTACTCCTCAATGTCTGCATTTTGTTTGATTTTTGCTAGCTTTGTTTTGATAAAGAAATTATCTCCATTCTCTTTAGGCATATATTCTTTGTATGACCTTAGGGAAATTAATTATTAAACTTTCAAAACCCATTTCACCTGTAAAATATTGCTAGTTATAATACATTCTTAAGAGTTTCTGAGACGATGTAATCAGAGAATTTAAGTAAAGCTCTTAGCACAGTACTTAGCAAGAAATACAGTAAATACTATCAACTGCAAATAAGAGAAAGCAAACAAAAACCCAAAAGAAAAGCCACACATATACTTTAAAAATGACTGTTGCCAAAGATTACGAGTTCTGAACATTAACTACATGTGTGGGATCAAGCATTTCACAAATCTAATCTCATGTAATCGTCAACATCTAAATACTGTTAGTATTTCATTTTACAGTTGAAAAATGATGCTAACACAGAAGTTAAATAATGTCCCCAAGGCCACACAGTCAATAAAAGGTAGAATCAAGATTCAAACTGTGTCTGACGAACTCTAGAATCTACACCTAGAATCTATCAAGCGATGTTTTTTCTTACATTAGTGATAGCTATAGAAGAGTGACGTCAGGATCCAAACTGAACATCTGAGATTAAAAAAGGAAACTTGTTGAAAAGTATTTCAAATTCATAGGCAAGATCAGATACTGAAACCTAATTAGAAATCATAGGTGATAACAGAATAAACCAAGACATGTGCTGGACATTATATTAATATAAACAAAAACAAGAAAATAAATCACATAAACTAATGTTGAATCTATAAAATGCTCAGGCTCTTAGTTGTATAACATGGGAAAAACTAACTGGCATCTGATGCATGGCTGTCTTCAGAACCAACTATGGTCAAAGACTCTTCCACCTTTAGGTCTGAGTTAAAGGGTCTAAATCTGGCAGCTAGATAAATATTGCCAACAATTCATGAATCTCGTTAAATATAAAGATATTTTATGAAATGTGACCTGTTAAAAGGGTATAATTCTTTACCTTATATCATTTAATATAATTTTATATTTCATTTTAAATATTCCCCCAATTTAAGCATATTTAAAATCCCAATTAGTACAGTATCTCTATCATCCTCTCTGTCCTGCTAGTGACATCCATATAAAGGCAACAAAATTAATCGAAGCATTTTAGCACAATTTATCAGAGGAATATGAAAACCCTACAACAGGCAATATCAAAAAGTAGGAAAGTATTTTTATTTTTTTATTATTATTATTTTTTTAAAGATTTATTTATTTATTTTGGGCGGGGGTCGGGAAGGAGGGGAGCAGGCGGGCCATCTCTATTGGTCTTTTATTTCTCTATTTTCATCCGTCTTTGTTCTTTGGCTCCTGTGGGCCTCCCATCACGGTGGCGTCTGTCATTGCAGAGCGCCGGCTCTGGGCGCATGTGCTCCAGAGCTCCACCTCGGTAATTGGACACATCGATCCAGCCGCTCCGCGGCACGTGGGATCTTCCCAGGCCAGGGATCAAACCTGCGCCCTTTGGACTGCAAGGCGGTGTCCTTACTCACTGGACCACCAGGGGAAGCCCAAAAAGTAGGTAAGTATTTTTAAATTCAGGGTTTTTCTTTACAAAATCAGATAATGTTGGTATAAAATATATGTGTTTTATGGAAAAAATATTCAAATAATACTATGATTTAATTCTAACAAAACCAATGAGATTATTACAGTGCCAGCCATGCAACTATGTTGAGATACTGTTGCACATAAAATCATTCAATTTAAATCCACAGTAAAATTTAATTCTGATCTCCCTCACTTTTGGAGGGTAAGATACCCAATTAATCTTATTGGAATTTTTAAGGGAAAGCAAAATTTTCACAATGTTTTAAAATTAGATTGTGGTGATCTTCATTAGATTAAAATTATATGAGATTTTGTTTGGATAATTGTAAATATATTGACATTTATCAAAGCATATTTAGAAAAGGGGCATGTTATACTCTGCAAATTGTATCTAAGAACACCTGGTTTAAAAATGCACCCTCTACTAGGGTGCATTAGTAAGCTATTAGTCAGATGACTAACTTGAAGCTGACTGGCCTCTGACCAGCCGGAAAATAAAAAAATATCATTTAATATAATTTTATATTTCATTTTAAATATTCCCCCAATTTAAGCATATTTAAAATCCCAATTAGTACAGTATCTCTATCATCCTCTCTGTCCTGCTAGTGACATCCATATAAAGGCAACAAAATTAATCGAAGCATTTTAGCACAATTTATCAGAGGAATATGAAAACCCTACAACAGGCAATATCAAAAAGTAGGAAAGTATTTTTATTTTTTTATTATTATTATTTTTTTAAAGATTTATTTATTTATTTTGGGCGGGGGTCGGGAAGGAGGGGAGCAGGCGGGCCATCTCTATTGGTCTTTTATTTCTCTATTTTCATCCGTCTTTGTTCTTTGGCTCCTGTGGGCCTCCCATCACGGTGGCGTCTGTCATTGCAGAGCGCCGGCTCTGGGCGCATGTGCTCCAGAGCTCCACCTCGGTAATTGGACACATCGATCCAGCCGCTCCGCGGCACGTGGGATCTTCCCAGGCCAGGGATCAAACCTGCGCCCTTTGGACTGCAAGGCGGTGTCCTTACTCACTGGACCACCAGGGGAAGCCCAAAAAGTAGGTAAGTATTTTTAAATTCAGGGTTTTTCTTTACAAAATCAGATAATGTTGGTATAAAATATATGTGTTTTATGGAAAAAATATTCAAATAATACTATGATTTAATTCTAACAAAACCAATGAGATTATTACAGTGCCAGCCATGCAACTATGTTGAGATACTGTTGCACATAAAATCATTCAATTTAAATCCACAGTAAAATTTAATTCTGATCTCCCTCACTTTTGGAGGGTAAGATACCCAATTAATCTTATTGGAATTTTTAAGGGAAAGCAAAATTTTCACAATGTTTTAAAATTAGATTGTGGTGATCTTCATTAGATTAAAATTATATGAGATTTTGTTTGGATAATTGTAAATATATTGACATTTATCAAAGCATATTTAGAAAAGGGGCATGTTATACTCTGCAAATTGTATCTAAGAACACCTGGTTTAAAAATGCACCCTCTACTAGGGTGCATTAGTAAGCTATTAGTCAGATGACTAACTTGGAAGCTGACTGGCCTCTGACCAGCCGGAAAATAAAGCTTGTGAGTCGTGGATGAGACCAGAGCAGCAGTTAAAGATAACATGGGGTTCAACAGGGCCAGAAATGATACCAATGACATGCCCCCAAATGCACTTGAGGAAAGAAACAAGTAAGGTAAACACATTTCAACTGAGGAAAGAAAGCAAAAATGTGGAAAGAGTAACACGAAAGCCTACACTACCATATGTAAAACAGACAATGTGAATCTGCTGTAAGACTAGAGAACTTAAGCAGGGGCTCTGCAACAACCCAGAGGGGTGGGAAGGGGCGGGGGATGGAAGGGAAGTTCAAGTGGGAGGGACATGTGTATACCTATGCCTGATTTGGATTTATGTGTGGCAGTAAACAACAAAACTCTGTAAAAGTAAAATAAAATAAAATTTTAAAATGTGCATCATATCATAAAGCTAAGTGGCAATGTTCCACTTTATCTGAACTACTATTTTAGCACACAAATCAATAAATATATTGTACACACCATTCTTGATAATAACATATCTTCACATTTCATAGGATAAGAGAAAACGTCACAAAACAGGTTGAGACAGATTTCTTCTTTCTGATTCTGATGTACATTCTATTTAAAGGGCGAAAATACCCTGATTATCTTTCTTCCTAGGCATGTAATTTCTAAAGCAATGACACCACTACTTAACAGGTAAGATCTTTGGAGCTGTTATCAAGTTTAGCAGAATTTCTACTCTCCCTTTCAAAAACAGTGAAAAGTGTTACAAAGAAATGAACCCTAATTAAAACTGAAGACTTGTTTTATACTGAAAGTATATTTTAATTCTATTAAAACACTAATCCATAAACAGTTTTTGAAATAACATGGATTTTTATACCTCCAATAGCACATTTCTAATGCTTTGCTATGGGAATTTTAAGTATTAAAAAAAAAAAATTGGATAGTAAAACAAGCCTCCTTATACCACTGTCCAATGATCTATTTCCATAATTTGCCACACTTGATTTACCTATCTTTCCAGGTATATTTTTATTACTATATTCTTAAAGAAAATTCTAGATCCCATGTCTTCCACCCCTACTTAGTAAAGTATCTCTGAGTAAATATAAAATTAGTAGCTCTCACATTTTTCTTTAGTTGAGACATTATTGAATAGAAATTTAAATTAAAATGTATTTATTTTCAATCATGTTTTGACGATGCATAGCTTTTAGGATTTATTTAAAACATATAGAAGACAGGGCTTGCCAGGTAGTGTTAGTGGTAAAACATACAGAAGACAAAGTGATAAAAATTTTTGAATAGTTCACTTTCATGCAAAGTATTTGCCTCTACTATTTCCTATCAGAAACTACAATCTCAAACTATAGGCAAAAATTATGACTATTTTAATATTAAAGTTAAAGCAACAGCAAACTTGTTTTAAGTCTTAGTTGCTGTTCTGTTACATTTAAATATTCCTGCTTCATAATATATGCCCAGAATTGTTCTGCATGTAGAAACAAGGAATACAATTTGCCATTCCACCTTACACATGCAGATCTTTTAGCCAAGAAGTGAGCTGGACAAGTTTCAAATAGAGTAAAATACTTAAAATTCCAGAGTTTAATTCATAATGTTTAAATGCAAATCATGTATATTGGCAGTACATATAATAGAATATCATTTCAAAATGTACTCACTTCCATTAATATACGTCAGTACGAAATTTAAATAAAATTAGTAACACCAATGATACAGCATTATGATTTTCAAGCATAAATACAAAGAATTTAAATTTATATAAGCAACAATACAAACACTAAACTACTAGGCTAATGAATCAAGACACCAAATCAGTATTTTAGCTCCAAGAACCATACTTTGACTTTTAGTTAGTTATGTTTTACACATAATTTTTAAATATGTACTTTAGGACTAATGAAGATTTTTAAAAGTTTGCTTTAAAGACAATTTCCCATATTTTTAGCTTTTCTATATGACTGTGTTAAATCATACCTTCAAAGAAGCCATCTCTTTGGGGCTGTGCTTTCTCTGGTGGTTTTGTAACAGAAACTTTATTTTCATTGTTTTTGAATAACGCTAGGCGCACAGTGGGATCTAGACAAAATGAGAAATATAAGACAAAAGTTCAGCTCTGATTCTTTCCTTCTCCCAAATCACTATACATTTTCTATATTAATATTACAAATAAAAACCATTCTATAAAACTCTGTGAAATTGATGCTGATGTAATTTTACATATCTCTACAATAAAGAAAAGTAACCAACATTTATGTATTCTTGGTTATATGATTAAACACTAGCCAGAACTTACTACACAGAGCAGAAATTAATAATATTAAAAAAATTTTCATTGAAATTTTCAAGTTATGGCATCATCTTTTTATTTACCGAATTGTTTTACTGTTCATTATTTTAACTCCTTTGTTAAATTCCTCATATTTATTCTGGAATAAACTCAATTTTTTCGTAAATATATACAGATAAAGGCTATTTTTTTACAGGAAAAACCATATACCTTACTTTCTTCCTTCACTAAATTATAAGAGGCTAAGATATAGGAAATGGAAGTAAGAAAAGTCATAGGATAAGAAATATAAACTACAATTTTTATCAGTTTACAGATAAATTAATCATTTTTTGTTTGCCTTGATCTATAATACTTTACCTAATAAAGATATATACATTCTAAGCATTTTTTACAGCTAAGAGAATTCTAAATCTACTAATTGTACAAAATAAATAATTGCAAATGCAGGATCATGTAACTTTTTATTGATAATAAGTGGTTCTACAGCTGGGACTTAGTGTAGTTGAATTAAGACAAAAGGTTTATACTTGTTGAAGAACTGCAAAAAACATAGAAAGTTCTGCATTTAAAGTAAGTTAACATACTTACTTAAAAAAATGGGTTGTAGTGGACTGATATAATGTTGTATGTCAATGATAACTCAATACAAAATTAATGAAGTAGACTACTGTAAAGCCACAATTCAGCATAGCCTACATTTTATTAATATCTTTGTATCATTTTGCAAAAAGAATTTAAGAATCTTCTATTCATATCTAGAGTAATAGAAGTGAATATGCTAAATGAAAAATGAAATTTAAAACATCATAAACCCCAATTACATATTTTAATTAAATGTTAAAAGAGCATGTTTTTTTCAATGTGAATTAGAAAGGCGAAGAGTATTTTTAGTTACTCTCAAGCATGAGCATGATGAAGATTTCTATTAGTCTTCCAGTTATAATTTACCCTTACGAAGCATGATTTAGACTTCCCTGGTGGCTCAGTAGTTAAAGAATCCATCTACAATAGACTTGCAAAAGACTAAGGTCTGGTCCCTGGGTTGGGACTATGCCTTGGAGACGGAAATGGTAACCCACTCCAGTATTCTTGCCTGGAAAATTCCATGGACAGAGCAGCCTGGAGGGCTATAGTTCATGGGATCACAAAGAGTCGTACATGACTGAGTAACTAAATAACAACAACAACAAAGCATGATTTACATGTTTGAGAGAGATTTGTTTTTCGGATTAGGAAAAATATATGTTAATATTTGGACACATCTCATAATTATAAGTGACCAAGGTGCTTAAAAGTTGGGTGCTTCTAGATGAATTCAATATGAGTTATCAATAAGAATAATAAAAATTATACATTTAATCTTATTTAGTACCATATGTCACTGAAATCATTAAAAAATAACCGGTATGAGCATTAGTGGACTTCCCTGGTGCCTCTGTGACAAAGAATCCACCTGCCAATGTGGGATACACAGGTTTGACCCATAATCCACAAAAATCCCACATGCCTAAGAGCAACTAAATCCATGAGCCCAACCACTGCAGGCAGCATGCCAAGAGCCTTTGAGCAACAAGATAAGCCACTACAATGAGAAGCCTGAACACCGCAAGAGAGTAGCCCTTCGCCACAACTAGAGAAAAGCTCACGGAGCAACAAAGACCCAGCATGGCCCAAAACAAATACATCTCTATCGCTATCTATCTATCTATCTATCTATCTAGTTAACAGCATTAGTCAGTCAGGGGAGGCATATTACTATGGGTTTACATATTCTATGATACCTTATTATAACCTCCTGATTTTTCTACATATTCTCCTAACTTTCTATATGATCTTTTTGTATTTCCTGACAAAAAATATTACAATTCTATAGAAAAAGGTTAAATCCTACCTCCAAGTTATAACAGTTCTATGATTCTGGACACCTTGGTCTCACCCTCTACCTCTCCTTTTTATCCAGTAACATTAACTTTGAAATATTAATGTGAGAACTAACGAGATATTGTCTGTAAAGCATCAAGATATAAGTGCAGATGTTCAATAAAGGGCAACTACTAAACATACAATTACAACATAAACAACAATAACATTACTTGGAAAAGATTTTAAATTGTTACTAGAATAAGGTGCGATACATAGGAAACAGACTGACAGATCCATAATTGACTTCATTTTATTTAGTATAAGACATTAAATATAAACAATGGATCTTCTCTAAGTTCTTTGGTACTCCTTTCATCAAATAATAATCTATGATTTGATTTCATAATACGTAAACCATGGAAAATGACAGCACTTTTCTCACACTACTATCATGATTAAATAATTTAAAACATAAAATACTTAGAGGAGTTGTTTAGCTATATATTCTCTAGGCAAGAATACTGGAGAGTGTAACCAGTGCCTTCTCCAGGGGAATCATCCCGACCCCAGGGATTGAACTTGGGTCTTCTGAATTGCAGGTGAATTTTTTACTGTTTGAGACACCAGGGATGCCCTAATTTACTTAATAAGATTATTTTATTCATCAAGAGGATATAAAAATGCTATACTTTTAATCTTTTTTATTTCAAAACATTATGATTGTATCACTTTAAATGGGTTTAAAACAAACTAACTCAAATAGCAAAGGAATAATAATAAGTGAAAATGACAAGAACAGAAAATTTAGTAACTCTAGATGGGGGAAAAATCACTTGATTCTAATGGTCCCTGAAAGACCACCATGAATGATACTATTGCTACCCTCAAAAAATATACAGTTGGGTAAGAAAGCAAGTAGATAAGGATGTTGTAAAGAGCATTCTAATGTCATTTAAATCTACTTGTTAGCAATCATCAATGGAAGGCCTATGTTGTTTTTTAAATTTTTGTATCTCCCAGTATGACTCGCCCAGTATCTTAGAAATAGGTTTTAAATACATCTTATCATTTATGTAAAGAAACCCATAAGTAAACCGCAGTTTATGGGATCATAAAGAGTCAGACACGACTTAACGACTGAAAAACAAGTAAGCTGAGTTTCTATTATGTATGCGGCTCTGTACTTGATGCTTTATATCCATTATTTCACTTCAGTAACACTTCTCTTTCGGCATTATAATATCCTTAAAATTATTTCGTCCCCTACAGTTTCTATAATCTAATCTCAGCTCACTGGTTTATTTCACTAATGACATACACGAAAATCCGAAAGCCTGGTTATCCATTTTCTGTATATGCCACAGACAGCAATGACGTAAGATAATTTTTATGTTAAGGTTGAATAACTAGCCCATTTATCATTTATTAAGGAGTATTATTTGGTAATTTAAATTTGCCTTCTCAAATATGAGCTTTCGTGGTAGTTCAGACTGTAAAGAATCTGCCTGCAATTCAAGAGACGTGGGTTTGATCCTGGGACAGGATGATCCCGATAACATAAAATACTTAGAGGAGTTGTTTAGCTATATATTCTCTAGGCAAGAATACTGGAGAGTGTAACCAGTGCCTTCTCCAGGGGAATCATCCCGACCCCAGGGATTGAACTTGGGTCTTCTGAATTGCAGGTGAATTTTTTACTGTTTGAGACACCAGGGATGCCCTAATTTACTTAATAAGATTATTTTATTCATCAAGAGGATATAAAAATGCTATACTTTTAATCTTTTTTATTTCAAAACATTATGATTGTATCACTTTAAATGGGTTTAAAACAAACTAACTCAAATAGCAAAGGAATAATAATAAGTGAAAATGACAAGAACAGAAAATTTAGTAACTCTAGATGGGGGAAAAATCACTTGATTCTAATGGTCCCTGAAAGACCACCATGAATGATACTATTGCTACCCTCAAAAAATATACAGTTGGGTAAGAAAGCAAGTAGATAAGGATGTTGTAAAGAGCATTCTAATGTCATTTAAATCTACTTGTTAGCAATCATCAATGGAAGGCCTATGTTGTTTTTTAAATTTTTGTATCTCCCAGTATGACTCGCCCAGTATCTTAGAAATAGGTTTTAAATACATCTTATCATTTATGTAAAGAAACCCATAAGTAAACCGCAGTTTATGGGATCATAAAGAGTCAGACACGACTTAACGACTGAAAAACAAGTAAGCTGAGTTTCTATTATGTATGCGGCTCTGTACTTGATGCTTTATATCCATTATTTCACTTCAGTAACACTTCTCTTTCGGCATTATAATATCCTTAAAATTATTTCGTCCCCTACAGTTTCTATAATCTAATCTCAGCTCACTGGTTTATTTCACTAATGACATACACGAAAATCCGAAAGCCTGGTTATCCATTTTCTGTATATGCCACAGACAGCAATGACGTAAGATAATTTTTATGTTAAGGTTGAATAACTAGCCCATTTATCATTTATTAAGGAGTATTATTTGGTAATTTAAATTTGCCTTCTCAAATATGAGCTTTCGTGGTAGTTCAGACTGTAAAGAATCTGCCTGCAATTCAAGAGACGTGGGTTTGATCCTGGGACAGGATGATCCCCTGGAGAAGGGAATGGCTACCCACTCCAGTATTCTTGCCCAGAGAATCTCATGGACAGAGAAGCCTGGCGAGCTAAGGTCTATGGGTTCACAGAGTCAAACACAACTAAGCAAATAAGACTTTCACTTTTTCTCAAATATAAACATATATTTAAATGACTATAAAATACATACATAGTCATACACACACGGAGTTACATGTCTTCAATGATGTTTATCTAACTTACTGCTGATTTATTGAACATCTATTACGGTATTAGGTTCAGGGAATTGGGTAGGGAACAAGAGGAAACTGGGTTCTCCAGGATTTTAGTATTCAAATAAGTTTTATTACTGATTTCTTCAGAGCACAATGAAGGAACATTTGAACAAAGTTGTTTTGGGAATCACTGAGGTGAATAAAATAAATCAGCAATAAACTTCATTTTGTCACAGTTTTGTCTAAGCTGCTCCCTTTTCATCTTTGCTCCTTAACATTTCTTTATTATCTTATCATTTTGCAACCTGATCTCTTTGCTATAGCTCAAGAACTGCTTAATTTATACTAAGAAGTTAGATTTTGTTTTTTTCTATATGGTTTAATTCTTTGCTATAACTAAATGCAAACAACATAGTCTCAAGCTTTTTTCTTCATTGACATGAAATCAGCAAATACTTAAGGAATGCTTAACATGTACTTGGCACTGTTCTAGGTGTTAGCAGCAGTGATGATTCTTCTCTCTAGTGGTTTGTGTGCTCAGTCACTCAGTTGATGATTCTTCTCATGGTTTTTCCTTAAAATTATTTCGTCCCCTACAGTTTCTATAATCTAATCTCAGCTCACTGGTTTATTTCACTAATGACATACACGAAAATCCGAAAGCCTGGTTATCCATTTTCTGTATATGCCACAGACAGCAATGACGTAAGATAATTTTTATGTTAAGGTTGAATAACTAGCCCATTTATCATTTATTAAGGAGTATTATTTGGTAATTTAAATTTGCCTTCTCAAATATGAGCTTTCGTGGTAGTTCAGACTGTAAAGAATCTGCCTGCAATTCAAGAGACGTGGGTTTGATCCTGGGACAGGATGATCCCCTGGAGAAGGGAATGGCTACCCACTCCAGTATTCTTGCCCAGAGAATCTCATGGACAGAGAAGCCTGGCGAGCTAAGGTCTATGGGTTCACAGAGTCAAACACAACTAAGCAAATAAGACTTTCACTTTTCTCAAATATAAACATATATTTAAATGACTATAAAATACATACATAGTCATACACACACGGAGTTACATGTCTTCAATGATGTTTATCTAACTTACTGCTGATTTATTGAACATCTATTACGGTATTAGGTTCAGGGAATTGGGTAGGGAACAAGAGGAAACTGGGTTCTCCAGGATTTTAGTATTCAAATAAGTTTTATTACTGATTTCTTCAGAGCACAATGAAGGAACATTTGAACAAAGTTGTTTTGGGAATCACTGAGGTGAATAAAATAAATCAGCAATAAACTTCATTTTGTCACAGTTTTGTCTAAGCTGCTCCCTTTTCATCTTTGCTCCTTAACATTTCTTTATTATCTTATCATTTTGCAACCTGATCTCTTTGCTATAGCTCAAGAACTGCTTAATTTATACTAAGAAGTTAGATTTTGTTTTTTTCTATATGGTTTAATTCTTTGCTATAACTAAATGCAAACAACATAGTCTCAAGCTTTTTTCTTCATTGACATGAAATCAGCAAATACTTAAGGAATGCTTAACATGTACTTGGCACTGTTCTAGGTGTTAGCAGCAGTGATGATTCTTCTCTCTAGTGGTTTGTGTGTGCTCAGTCACTCAGTTGTGTCTGATCCTTTGCCACCCCAAGGACTGTAGCCTGCTAGGCTCTCCTGTCCATGGGATTATCCAGGCAAGAATCCTGGAGTGGGTTGCCATTTCCTCCTCCATGGGATCTTCCTGACCCAGGAATCAAACCCAGATCTCCACTGCAGGGGATTCTTAACCACTCTGGCATCTGAAAAGCCCACATCCCTAACTGTAGTTCTATCTTTATACTAAAATTAACCTTGTTTTGTCATTCTGGTTTTTCTTTCTTCTATGAAATTTGATATGCATAAATATGATAAATGTTGGAAAGCCATGTTATGCTTTCATCCCTATATTATCCTAGCCTTTAAATTTATCATTTGCTCTTCACTAAAATTCCTGCACACAGATCCATCCTCTCTGAAGAGATCTCCACAGCAAAATCAATCACTTACTCTCTCCATCTGGCTCATCTCAGTTTTGCTACCAATTATGCTATCTTCAGAATATTGATCCGTGGATTTTCAATAAACCACCAACTCTCACTTTACACATGATGTTTTTTGATGCAGTACCAATCTTCAAACTTCCCTGGGTATCTGCTAAATTCCAACCCAGATCACCAAATTCTGAAATTACTGTTGTCCATGATGCATCGGTAAAAACAAAAAGATAAACAAACAAAACCCCAGCAAACACAAGATCAGTCATCATTGGTTCACACATTCATTGTGAGAGAAAGAGCAATGACTTATTGTGAATACTAACAATTAAAACTCAAAACCAAATGGAGTAAGTCATGGTAACTCCTCACAATTTTAGATTCCATCCTGTGGCTTCCAATTAATTCCTCTTCACCGCCCCCATCCTCTCTCTTCTGTTTAGATTACCTCATTTATCCTAATGGAAGTCATCAATACTGAGTGTCCTCTGAAGGCTTCCCACACTGCTTGCTCTCTCAGCCCCGTGCTTCATCATTAATCAGTAACCTGAGTGGTATTCTTCTATTCACAACATTCTTCAAATAACTAATCCCCTATCTTCTGCCTTATTTTCACTCTCATCTTATACACTGTGGACTCGTATCCCTTGGCTTAATAAACATATGTACAACATACAAACAGGAAATATTATTAAGAGCTCACTACTCAGCAACTTGCTGTAAGCTTTTTCGTGGCATGAAATTTGAATGAAAGCTTCCATGTTTTGTGCATTTATGCCCCACCTCCTTGAGAATTAGTGCTTTGTTTGACTGTAGGGATTCCATTTAATCTTCTATTCTCCAACTGCCCCATTTGACACTCCCAACACGCACAGAGATGGTTAGTCTCCAGCAGTTTCATGAACAATGTTGCCCTCTGGTGGCCTGAAATTTTCAAGTTGGCAAGTTGTACATCTAAGGCATATGCATATGTAAATATATATTTGAACATTACTAAAAGTTGTTAACAGAAGTTAAATGTTCAGAATATAATTTAAATGTATTAGTAAATAGTAAAAGTTTACAATTATGGCCATCATTTTAGGCAGATTCAAATTAGTTAATAGCATATCACAACTCATTAATTGCATACATTAGTTGACTGCATTAATACTAGATAATTTTTTATTCTGTAAGAAGAAACACTGAGTTACAGAGTTTTAAATGATTTACTCACACATGTAAAATGACATAAATTCTACATCACCAACCTACTTAAGATCAAAATATAAATGCAAAGTATCCCACTGATTTTCTTTTTCATCTCTAATCTTACCATTGACTATATTCTGTGTATATATTGGGAAGGGGCAGCAGAGAAAAACAGTAAGAAGGATTTAAAGGTCATCATTAAGTTTTACACTTCAGAATTCTAATTTAAAAAAATTGGTCTCAATCTAACAGTATTTTGATAAAATAGAAGCCAAAAAAAGCTTAATATAAAGACAGAACTTCACATAGTAATAAGAATACAATTTACTGTAATTAAATAATTTTTACAATCAGTTAATTAGAGTAAATATCTCCATAAGAATTATACAGTTGACGTTTTTGGATCTTTACCTAACAGGTTATGCTTAATGACCGCTGTGAAAATGTTAAATTTACGATATGACTGTTAACTTGAATGTTTGATTGTCCTTGCTCATTTGTTACCCTATCATGCCCCCTTGTGACAGATAAAAAGAGGTTTAAGTTTTGCTTCATAATGTCTAATTTCTAATAATGATTTTCATTTTTTTGTGTTTGAACATATATTCCTTATTAAAACTTTTCTGGAAAATATTATCTACTATGCTGATTTATTAAAAATATACTCAATTAAAAAAGAAAAAACTTTCAGTTACTAGAGTTAGCAAGAAAGGAGTCTAACAGGATAAAATTTTCCTAGCTTCACTATCACAGACTACATTGCAAATACTATAAGTATCTAAAAAAAAACAAAAAAGATCTTGAATATAAATAAATAATTATTTGTTGAACATTGGCTGAATCAGTTCTTTCGCCACTTCTGATATTTGAACTTGCTCCAGGAGTTTCAGTAACTTTTATTATTCAAAAAACAGCTTTTTAATACTGCTGAAAATGAGTAGAAATATCCCTCAAGCAATATAACATTATCAGACTACCCTGATTTACTACACTGAGTTCTACTTTTCTCGAACTGAAGGAGAGCCTCACTATCATTAAAGGTTTGGAGCTATATTTCCCTGGGTAACCACCACATAGTATTCAGTTCACAGAGCTCTAATGAACCTGGTAGGAGTTTACAAGAGTGCAGGAGGCACAAAGCAAGTTGACAACAAAGCACTTTACATTTTCTCTAAAATTGCTTGAAAGTTCAGTACTTTAAACCTGATCAACTTTTAGCACACAACAAAAATATTATAGTTATCTTAAAAAGATAAAAGGTGGGATGGGGGGGATAGGATATGCGTATGATTAATCTGGGGTTATACATATGTGTAAACAACAAAACTCTGTAAAAACAAAAACGCAAAATAAAAAAAAGAGAAAAAAAGATAAAATTAAGAAACCATTTTATAGTGTCAAAAAAGGAAAATGGAACATTAATGAACAAAAAAAGAGTCATCAGTAATTTATCCATGGCTAGTAACTGGTGTGTCAACAAATATGTTACACGTCAGAAACCAACAGTATCTTGGTTATTTTGATTTTTTAAAAAAATTATATATATATGTGTATGTATTTCTTACAATTCTACAACTGAACTGATTATGATAATAAATAGAAAATTAGTAAAGATAAAAATTATCTGAGTGCTTCTTTGTATTCTGATTTAAGCTAGAAATATAAGGATAAATATAGACTCCTTGCCCTACTAAGAAGTATGGAAGCATTTCACTGACATTAAGATCTCTGTAAAGGAAACTGATGAGTGAGAGAAAGCAGATAAAAAGAAAGTTACTTTATTTATACCGAGTCTATGAGTCACAAGTAAATGCAAAGTTATATGATATATACAAATAGTGTTAAATTGTTTTAATTATAGGTATGGGTTCATAACAACTTATTTCTTGCTCTTACATCTAGAAATTACTCCATATATTAATTAATTTAAATAAAATCATTAGAGGTGTCCAAAGAAAGACAAATGACATGAAGAATAGCATGGCAAGTGAGACAGAAGACAGATGCCTTTGAACATTTTGCAAGTTCAGCATAATCACAAAAGATATACACCGTGCTCCTTTCCGTAACTGTCAAGTTGTGAAATCTTCATAGCTGATATTCATAGAACTGATGAATTTATGGAAATAGTTTACCAAATAATCAAGCAATTTGAAAACACACAGAGGGATGAGTACGTTAAGCAGGCACTCTTTAGAATGAGTGTTTGCTGAGACAAACCAGTTCAGAAACTGATCACAGCATAATTCTCAGTGCACAATAGATAGAATAATCAATAGCAAACTAGATAAGAAACAGGGGGGAAAGCAACAATAGCATTTAAGAGTATAACAAATCATTCAATGTAATATAATTTTCTCTAAATTTTCTTCTTCTTTATGGTTATTCCCTTATACATTCTCATATCTGTGCATTTTATTTCTATGCTTATTAAATACAATTTGCTAAAAATAGTATAAAAGATTTTTATCTTCAATGTCAGATATATAGTTATTGATCATTGACTACTCACCTAATTTTTTCCTTAATTTCTTTGATTTCATTTTCTGTGCTCTCTTCAGCATCTGCTGAGCAGTAGAAATATCCTTAAAGCCCCTATTAAAAGAGTAAATTTAACAAAGGCAAAAATCTTCAGACTATATTTATACATGCATATATATAAGCATATATATCTGAATTATATCATAGCAAAACAAATTTGAATTCCCATTTAAGAATCTAATTTAACAGAGGTATATTTCTTAAAAACTAAGAATGTATTCTTGAATACTTGAAAAATACCTACTTTGGATATTTAAGTTTCTCAGTTTCTTAATATTTTAGAGTAAAATAGATCATACCATTCTTCTGAAATTTTTTCTTCTTTTTCAGACTTTAGCAAACTCTTTCTGCTGGTCTTTGATTCAGGTGTCCTGGATAAAGTTCTATTTTCTGATCTAGCAATAGGACAAAAACCACACTTAACTGAATCAACACAAGTATATCAGCACTTTTTAAAACTACAAGCTGTTTACTTTGTCTCAAACTTGGAAATAAAATACATTTAAGTTACAGAAAGAAACTTTATCTCAAAAAGTAATAAAAGTCAGCCATTAATTTAAAATGTTTACATTTCAATTACTTGAAGCATATTTCAATCCTTCTGTTGAAAGCAACAACATTGGAATTTTTATTCTCACCCTTATCTCAACCTATATAGTAGTATTTAAAGGTCACTTGCTTACAACAGTTATGGACATTATTTTATTGACAGTTATGGTTTGTATTTGCTTTAATGAATGTATATCACATAGTTTTCCTACACTGAAGTCAATAAAAATCATTGCATTTTTAACACTAAATGCTCTTTCATCTTCTAAACAAGCAAATTCATACCTGTTTTCATAATCTTACTACTTTTGTAAGGAGTATAATATTCTTGTCATTTGTTAAAGGTTGATCCTCTAAAAGAGCAGTTCAGCTTACCTGCTATTAAATTGTGTGTGTTCTGAAGAAAACGAATTTTCTTTCTCATTACACAGCCATGCTTGAGCTGGATGACTTGGTAAATTAAATGAAGTATCATCATATTTCGAGGTTCCAGAGAACTTATCAGAACAAAAAATGTACATACATATAAAATAAATTGGAAAAATTCTAGCTTTTATATTGTATTACTTCACATGCATATTACTGATTAGCTTAAGAAAAACTCATATAAAAATTTAAAATTATAATAAGATTATAGAATAGACACACAGATGTCTTTTCTTGTAGTGGTGAGAGGTATGCTTTTGGTATAGTCTGCATATACAAAATGATTCATTGTAAAGACCATAAAAAATTCAGAAAACAAAAACTTCAAAGATTAACAAATAAATTAACGTTTCTCAGTAATATTTTAAAAAGTTTCTCAGTTTCTTAATATTTTAGAGTAAAATAGATCATACCATTCTTCTGAAATTTTTCTTCTTTTCAGACTTTAGCAAACTCTTTCTGCTGGTCTTTGATTCAGGTGTCCTGGATAAAGTTCTATTTTCTGATCTAGCAATAGGACAAAAACCACACTTAACTGAATCAACACAAGTATATCAGCACTTTTTAAAACTACAAGCTGTTTACTTTGTCTCAAACTTGGAAATAAAATACATTTAAGTTACAGAAAGAAACTTTATCTCAAAAAGTAATAAAAGTCAGCCATTAATTTAAAATGTTTACATTTCAATTACTTGAAGCATATTTCAATCCTTCTGTTGAAAGCAACAACATTGGAATTTTTATTCTCACCCTTATCTCAACCTATATAGTAGTATTTAAAGGTCACTTGCTTACAACAGTTATGGACATTATTTTATTGACAGTTATGGTTTGTATTTGCTTTAATGAATGTATATCACATAGTTTTCCTACACTGAAGTCAATAAAAATCATTGCATTTTTAACACTAAATGCTCTTTCATCTTCTAAACAAGCAAATTCATACCTGTTTTCATAATCTTACTACTTTTGTAAGGAGTATAATATTCTTGTCATTTGTTAAAGGTTGATCCTCTAAAAGAGCAGTTCAGCTTACCTGCTATTAAATTGTGTGTGTTCTGAAGAAAACGAATTTTCTTTCTCATTACACAGCCATGCTTGAGCTGGATGACTTGGTAAATTAAATGAAGTATCATCATATTTCGAGGTTCCAGAGAACTTATCAGAACAAAAAACGTACATACATATAAAATAAATTGGAAAAATTCTAGCTTTTATATTGTATTACTTCACATGCATATTACTGATTAGCTTAAGAAAAACTCATATAAAAATTTAAAATTATAATAAGATTATAGAATAGACACACAGATGTCTTTTCTTGTAGTGGTGAGAGGTATGCTTTTGGTATAGTCTGCATATACAAAATGATTCATTGTAAAGACCATAAAAAATTCAGAAAACAAAAACTTCAAAGATTAACAAATAAATTACAGATATTGCAGTCCATTGACCTCTGACTGAGAATCTTCAGCTGTTGCCCTTTTAATGCATATTTTTGTATTTTTAAAGTGCTGTCAACTAGTGATTTTATGCAGCTGAAGCATATCATTTTTTTTTTTTTTTGCTACTGTGAAATAAAGTGCTGAAAGAAATCCAAAATAAAGAAAAAAAAGTAGGAGCAAATGAAAGAAAAGCTACATGAAAAATTACATCTGGGGATGAGGAGGAAGTCAGAGGCTTCTAAAAGTAATTGTGTTTTTCAAGTCAATAAATTGTATTATTAATCACTGCAGCATAGCATAACCTTAAGAAATGAGCAAAAATCAAGCACCAAGAGATTTCCATGACATGTTACCTTTGGCCAGTGCAGCTGGTTTGGAAGAAGCTGTGTTTGTGAAGGGAAGCGGGTGGAATCTAAGGCAAGCCATTCCTTCTCTAAGGCAGCCTGCACAATGATAACATTAATGTACATGACTTAGTTTGCATAACTTTTATAAAGATTCTTTTAAATTGTCTTACCCACTATAAATGTTAAGAAAGTATATCAGAATTTTTATTTAGAGGAAAATTTGCTACACGCTCTTGTAAAATGATACAGATCTGTTTAATACAAACATTCCACAAAAATGGGATAAAATTTTTCATCCACAAGTAAAGTAAAACCCTGAGTACTCAGATTTTCTAAAAAATGAGAAGTACAGATTGTTCAGTGTATTTAACTGTCTGAGAACTAGGACTCTGAGCCAACTCTAAATGTGATTGAGGGAAATAATCCTTTAGCTCTTTATTATGCAAATTATATTTTCCAACAAAACTCACTATTAAAAATTTATATCTGAAAATGGCTACAAGGCATTTTAATGGTGGGAAATACTTTTACAAGACATATGCTATCTTTCTTTTTGTAAAACTTCACTGTAATTAGTGTTAACAACTTGAGAGTTCGTAAACTTTAGTAAAATCACATTTGTTTTTTAGAAGAAAATTTATATTATTTTAACATAATATTATTACTTTTTCTGTAAATACCATCTGTAATATAGATTTTACTTAATTATAGTTCAAAATTTCACAAATTTTCAAAATATATGAAAAAAAGAATTTTGTGACAAAATATGGAACATGGTTCTTGAGAGTACATTCTCTAATTCAAGGGTCTCAATGATAAAAAATATAAATTTAAACTTTGAAAGGATTTTAAATCACTTCACTTTTCATCTTACAACATCTTTATTCCATTTAGGTAATTTCCAAATTTATTTTATCTTTCTGCAATAGAGCAGTGCTAGTTATACTACTGTTGTATAATTTAGGATATCATTATCTAAATTTTATTTCCTCGGATTTTCAAATATGGTTTAAATAATATTCTGTGGTTCTATAATTGTTTTTGAATCTTTAAGAAGAAAGGATGGTCAGAATAACCAACGAACTTATTTTAAAATTTTCTAACATGATCAAAGATATTTATGTTTTAAGAACTGGAATCTAAGGCAAGCCATTCCTTCTCTAAGGCAGCCTGCACAATGATAACATTAATGTACATGACTTAGTTTGCATAACTTTTATAAAGATTCTTTTAAATTGTCTTACCCACTATAAATGTTAAGAAAGTATATCAGAATTTTTATTTAGAGGAAAATTTGCTACACGCTCTTGTAAAATGATACAGATCTGTTTAATACAAACATTCCACAAAAATGGGATAAAATTTTTCATCCACAAGTAAAGTAAAACCCTGAGTACTCAGATTTTCTAAAAAATGAGAAGTACAGATTGTTCAGTGTATTTAACTGTCTGAGAACTAGGACTCTGAGCCAACTCTAAATGTGATTGAGGGAAATAATCCTTTAGCTCTTTATTATGCAAATTATATTTTCCAACAAAACTCACTATTAAAAATTTATATCTGAAAATGGCTACAAGGCATTTTAATGGTGGGAAATACTTTTACAAGACATATGCTATCTTTCTTTTTGTAAAACTTCACTGTAATTAGTGTTAACAACTTGAGAGTTCGTAAACTTTAGTAAAATCACATTTGTTTTTTAGAAGAAAATTTATATTATTTTAACATAATATTATTACTTTTTCTGTAAATACCATCTGTAATATAGATTTTACTTAATTATAGTTCAAAATTTCACAAATTTTCAAAATATATGAAAAAAAGAATTTTGTGACAAAATATGGAACATGGTTCTTGAGAGTACATTCTCTAATTCAAGGGTCTCAATGATAAAAAATATAAATTTAAACTTTGAAAGGATTTTAAATCACTTCACTTTTCATCTTACAACATCTTTATTCCATTTAGGTAATTTCCAAATTTATTTTATCTTTCTGCAATAGAGCAGTGCTAGTTATACTACTGTTGTATAATTTAGGATATCATTATCTAAATTTTATTTCCTCGGATTTTCAAATATGGTTTAAATAATATTCTGTGGTTCTATAATTGTTTTTGAATCTTTAAGAAGAAAGGATGGTCAGAATAACCAACGAACTTATTTTAAAATTTTCTAACATGATCAAAGATATTTATGTTTTAAGAACTGGAATGACTATAAACTGAGGAGACTTAAATGCAATTTTCTATTTATACAGCTTCAGTGTTTCTTGACTATCTCTTGAAAGACTACTGGAAAGGCAATACTAAGAAATCCTGACTACAGACCAGCAATGCAATGCCAGACCATTACCGATAACATTTGGTGTGAGGAAATCTAATCAATTTCATTTTATTTGAATACCTATGTAAAAAGGATAGAATCATGCACAGGTACATTGTTCAGTTCCTTTCAGGAAGATATTAACATATTTCACAGTTATGTATCTATTATATTTGGTTTAAGAATATATATCTGATGTAAGAAGGGCTATTCAGTGTAAAATTGTAAACAGTATGTAGGACCGAAGTGCCAAAGAATTGATGTTTTCAACTGTAGTGCTGGAAAAGACTCTTGAGAGTTCCTTGGACTGCAAGAAGATCAAATCAGTTAATCCTAAAGGAAATTTACCCTGAATATTCATTTGTGAACTAATGCTGAACTTCCAATACTTGGCCACCTGATGTGAGGAGCTGAGTCATTGGAAAAGATACTGATGCTGGGAAAGATTAAGAGCAGGAGGTGAAAGGGGCGACAGACGATGCGATGGTAGCCATCATCAACTCAATGGAAATGAGATTGAGCAAACTCTCAATCTATCTCTGGGAGACAGTGACAAGACGGAAACCTGGGGTACTGCAGTCCACGGGGTTGCAAAAAAGTCACACATGACTGAGAGACTGGACAGTGACTTGCAGGGATGAGATTTTTCAATCATTTCTTTTGTATGAAAACTAACAGAAAATTCATTTCTACGGAGGACAAACAAGGTCCAAGACATATCAGTTATCAATAATTTACTATTCTTTCTCTGTAAAACTGCTAAAATGAAGATGTGGAGACAATACCACAAAAGTTGAAGTACCAGAGGATTCTGGAAACATGGCGGCGTAGGGATCATCAGGAGCCTGTCTTCCAGCCTACACAACAAATGAGCCTTGTCATGTCCTAGGGAAGATGTGGATGGTGGTTAATTTTGGTCACTGTCAGCTATTAGCACAGTAGCAGCTACATGTCGTCCACTTCCTAGCCCTGAGGCAGGCAGTCATTCATATGTTTCAGAAGTAACTTGCAAACAGCTTACAAGGGCCAGGTTAGACAATGAGGATGTTGTCTTCCAAATACTGGAGACCTGTGTTTGACCTTTGATTGCTGTTTCTGATCACAGAGGTATAAAGTGGTAAGTGGCACCTCCCCTATTATTGTAAGCTTATTTAGCTCACCTATTAAGTGATTTCTTGAAGATTTAAAGGGCTGATTGTCCTCTTCCCAACACCATACCCCCATTTTTTCTCTTTTTCCTCTTATGGGAGACAGACATTAAAGACTAGAATATTCATTTAAAAAAAGACTTTGCTATTCAAAAGTATCTGCGTTATCAGCATACACATCCAGGGAAAGGCAAAGGCTTGGAAAAGAGATGAGACAACCTTGAGTTTACAATTCAGGCTGATTCCTGGCACAGACACAGTCTAGGACACTCAAAACAATTTTTTTAAAAATCAGTGAAAACAAAACCTTGTAAACTATGGGGAGGAAGAAAGCCTGATTTCCACAATGACCATATTACTAGATTCAGTGTCTAATTTTAAGTAAAATAATAAGACGTACAAAGAAACAGGAAAATTTACAGCCCACTTAAAGGGAAAAAAAATCAGCCAAAACTATCCTAAAAAGACCACATGGCAGATTTACTAGACAAAGGCTTGAAAATAACTGTCATAAATGTGTTCAAAAACTAAAAGAAAAATATATTAACAAGATGGAAATATCAACAAGGAGACAGAAAACCTGAAAAGAAAACCGAGAGGAAGTTTGAAGCTGAAATATATCACAACTGCAAAGAAAAATTCACTAGAATTCGCTGGTGGGATGCACTAGAGCGATCAGCTTCTGAGTATGTAGATAACCTAATGACTGAAGTTGAAGACACAGCAATGGAATTATCAAGTCTATGGAACAGCAAGAAAAAAAAAAAGGCTTGAATAAAAGTGAACAGAACATACGGACCTGTGAGACACCATCAAATGTACCAACAGGTATCACGGGAGACCAGGAGAAGAAAGAAAGAAACAGGCAGAGAGAATATTTCAAGATTTAATGACTAAAATTTTCCCAAACTCAGTGACACACCTGAATATAAAATCCAAGAAACTCAATAATTTTGAAGAAAAATGAAGCCAAAGAGTCCCTCCAAAAGACACATTATAATCAAACTTTTAAGAGACAAAGAATCTTGAAAGGAGCAAGTAAGAAACAGCTTGTTTGCCACTTTCAAGGAATTCTCAAGAAGATTATCAGCAGATTCTCATCAGCATCCTTGATGTCTGTAAGACAGTGAACTGATATATTCAAAGTACTCAAAATAAAGAAAAATCTGGCAATCAGTAATCCTATACCTGACAAAACCGTCCTTTAATTTTAGGAAAAATTAAGACACTCTCAGATAAATAAAACCTGAGAAGGTTCATTACCATGAGACCTGTCCTGAAAGAAATGCTCAAAAGAGCTCTGCAGGCTGAAGTGAAGGGATACAGCAGTTCGAAACCATATGAAGTAATAAAGATCTCAGTAAGTATATGGGAAATTTAAAAAGCTAATGGTATTATAACAGTTCGTTAACTTCACTTTTTGATTTAAGATATTAATACATTTAAAAACAATTCTTAGTTTGAAAGCTAGTATTGAAATTTTAGTTTGTAACTCCATTTTCCACATAATTTAAGAGACTAATCTATTTAGAGAAATTGTTAGTTTATGTATAAAGATGTAATTTTGTGACATCAGCAATTGAAAGAGGTCACAAAGCAACTGTAAGGAGAAGAGTTTATGGATGCTACTGAAGTTAAGCTGGTGCAAATTCAGATCAAAGTGTTTATAACTTTAAGATATTAAGGGAGAATGAAGAACTATTGTTTAATAGGTGTATAGTTCCAGTTCTGTAGGGTAAGAGTTCTGGATGCACATGGTGATGATTAGTGGTAGTACAACTTTATGAATACATTTAATACCACTGGACACACACTTAAAATGGTTAAGATGGTAAATTTTATGTTATGTGCACCTTTCACAATAAAAAAAGTTGGAAAAAATGTTTAAATGCCCTGTGAAGAGACACTAAGGAAAATTACCAGTAATGCCAGTCTCACATATGCACTACTTTTTAAAAATTTTTATTTTATTTTTTACAGAGCTTTGTTGTTTACTGCCACATCTTGGCCTGTATGCACCCATAGGTATACATATGTGCCCCCTTCAAATCTCCCCCCATCTTCCTCCCCATCCCACACCTCTAGGTCACCACAGAGCCCGTTTGAGATCCCCTAGTCCTGCAGCATACTCCCCTCTCTCACCTCAGTGTCCCTAAGACTGTTCCTCATGTCTACCTCTCTATTGCTGCTGCATATGCCTCAACATATTCATTTATCAGCACCATCTTTCTAGATTCCATATATGTGTGTCATATACAATATTCATCTTTCTCTCTCTGACATACTTTACTCTGTATAATAGGTTCTAGACTCATCCACCTCATTAGAACTCATTGAAATGCATTTCTTTTTATGGCTGAGTAATATTCCATTGTATTTATGTACCACAGCTTCTTTATCCATTCATCTGTCAATGGACATCTAGGTTGCTTGCATGTTCTAGCTATTGTAAACAATACTGCAATGAACAACAGGGTACATGTGTGTCTTTCAATTTTGATTTCCTCAGGGTATATGCCTAGTAGTGAGATTGCTGGGTCATATGGTGGTTCTAGTAGTAGCTTTTTGAGGAATCTCCATACTGTTTTACATAATGACTGTATCAGTTTACATTCCCAACAACAGTGCAAGAGGGTTCCCTTTTCTCCACACCTTCTCCAGTATTTATTGCTTGTAGACCTTTTGCACTACTTTTTACGTGAATGCTTTTTTTCTATAACACTTGCCAAACCACCTCCTTTTTGTACTCTCTGCGACTCAGCTGTTTTCTTACTGCAGCAGAACAAAATCCTACAAAACACAGTGATTTATTTGCCGTATCATGCAGATGATTCCATTATCATATAGAGATTTTTTGCCTTGGAAAAGCTACATAAAATCTGGGGAACAATTTAGTTATTTAAATTGATATCTAAAAGCGCAGAACATTTTGAAAACAGTTTCTCTTATTTTTTTTAACATAAGCTGACAAATGTTATTAAGAGACCAGAACAATTCTTTATAGTCTTTTAGAAATTTCTAGAGACATAAATACAAAGTTTGAAATAAAATGCTAAAGGTGGGCTTCCCCTGGTGGTCCAGTAGGTAAGGACACAGCCTTGCAGTGCAAGGGGTGCCGGTTCAAGCCCTGGCCTGGGAAGATCCCACGTGCCGCGGAGCGGCTGGACTGATATGTCCAATTACCGAGCCGGAGCTCTGGCACGCATGCGCCCAGAGCTGGTGCTCTGCGACGACAGAGGCCACCACGATGGGAGGCCCACAGGAGCCAAAGAACAAAGACAGATGAAAATAGAGAAATGAAAGACCAATAGAAGCGGCCCACCCATCCCTCTGCCTCCCCACCCCACCCCCCAAAAGATAAATAAATAAAATAAACGTTAAAAAAAAAATGCTAAAGGTACTTCAGTAATTATAAAATCTCAACCAAGACTATTGATGTATATTAGTTCAAGCTTATTTATATCAAATATACATGCTAGTACTTAATACATTGAGGAAAAATATCTCAAAACGTCAGAAGAACTGGCCATGATTATACATATACAATTGTTTAAATGTTTTAACATATCATGCTTGATGCTGGACATTTATACAAATTTTAGTTATTCTTTAACTTACAATTGAGAATTTGAAAAGCCTTCTGTTTATCAGAAGATTTATCAAATTTACTTACACATTAAAAATAAAATTGTCACAGTGTATCCTGGTTTGTAGACTATGGGAACTTGAATAGAATTTGTATTTTGCTGTTGTGTGAAAACTGTATAAATCTTAATTATGTTGAATTGGCTCATAGTGCTTTTCACATGTAATCTATCGTACCTTTCTGTCCATTCTATTAATTTTTGAGAGTTTGATAGTGAAACTCCAATAAAGAATCTTAATTTATCTACTTAAAAATACATGCAATAGGGCTTCTCTGGTGGTCCAGTGGGTAGAGTCCACCTTGCAGTGCTAGGGGCACCAGTTTGATCCCTGGCACTGGAAGATCCCACATGCTGCAGAGCGGCTGGACCACTATGTCCAATAACGAGCCAGCACTCTGGAGTACATGCGCCCAGAGCCAGTGCTGTGCAGTGAGAGAGGCTATGGCAATGGGAGGCCCACACAGGCTGAAGAATAAAGATGGGTGAAAATAAGTAAATAAATAAAAAAACCCATAAAATAGGCCAAAATTAAAAAAAAAAAAAAAAAACTATTAAAAAACACATGTAATATATAGTGGGACTATATATAACTTTGTTGTGTATTTTCCAAGTCTCCTGTAAATTCGTTATCATCCTTTGATAATTTAAAAATACAAATTGGATCTGGAATACCACACAAAAATGAAAGAGAGCAAATCACAGATAAACATAACTTGGAAGACTCTCAAGGAAATTAAGTTGAGTGAAAAAAAAACAGTCCGCAAATATTATAAATTGTATGACTCACTTACAGAGCATTCCTGACATGACAATACTATAGAAACAGGGGACAGATGAATGGTTGCCAATGGCAAGAGAATGGACGGGGAGGTGGCCGAGGCTACAGAGACTCCTGACTGTGGTGGTGGACACGGGTGATATAATCATGATCAAACTGGATAGAATTAAATTCACATATGGGTACAAATAAAACCAGGGAAATAGAAAGTTGAACTCAAATTTGCAATTGTGTACTCACAACTATGAATAATATACATACATCTGACATTCTATCAGAGAAGAAATTACCATCCTAAAATCTAACTTCGAAAGACTAGGAGATAAGGCTATCAGAACAGCTGGAAGTAACATTCATGCTTATTTGCATATAGGTATCTAAAATTTTTCATGCCAGTGAATATAATCCTTCCGTTTATCATACGAAACTATAATCAGACTTTCTCTGAGCCACAAGTTATTTAGAGGTGAACAAGTCCTAGAAACTCTAAAGCCATGTCTTGATCATGGTTTTACTCTATAGTACCCTTGATTCTGAGCCCCATCACTTTCCTTCTCTTCTACCCAAGTTGCCTCATGTCATTTTCAAAATAAGTCTTTCTAATACTCCTTGGCAACTTTTGTAGCAAAAGTTTTGTAGCACCTCAGAATCCTTAGAAACTTGGCTCATTATGAAGTTCAAAATGCATTTTCTAAACCCTCCCATCCATTATCAATGCTGATACCTTTTCAGGCTGTCTATCAGGTAATTTTGGCCACTTAGCTGCGGCCCTGAAATTTGTCTGTATAATTTTTCAGTTTTCTGGACCACCAGAGCCTGACAGTTTTGTGCCTTTTATCACAAAATTTATTCAACAATGAGCTGACAGACTTATTTTACCACTCTCACTTCCTTCTGTCCACACATCTAGATAAGGCAATATGATCAGTTAATGCTCTCTTCTCAGAAAGGCATCATACCCCTTGCAGCTACTTCTTAGGCAATAATTACACAAAAAGACACAGAAGATAATACAGACCTATTTTGACAGCTCTGGCCTCTCTCTCCTGATCATTCCTGGGCATAAAACTTATTTTTATGCCCAGGCTTAGGGTTGCAAAGAGTCGGAAATAACAAGTGACTTAGCATGCATAGATGCCAATGGCAAGAGAATGGACGGGAGGTGGCCGAGGCTGACTGATGGTGGTGGACACGGGTGATATAATCATGATCAAACTGGATAGAATTAAATTCACATATGGGTACAAATAAAACCAGGGAAATAGAAAGTTGAACTCAAATTTGCAATTGTGTACTCACAACTATGAATAATATACATACATCTGACATTCTATCAGAGAAGAAATTACCATCCTAAAATCTAACTTCGAAAGACTAGGAGATAAGGCTATCAGAACAGCTGGAAGTAACATTCATGCTTATTTGCATATAGGTATCTAAAATTTTTCATGCCAGTGAATATAATCCTTCCGTTTATCATACGAAACTATAATCAGACTTTCTCTGAGCCACAAGTTATTTAGAGGTGAACAAGTCCTAGAAACTCTAAAGCCATGTCTTGATCATGGTTTTACTCTATAGTACCCTTGATTCTGAGCCCCATCACTTTCCTTCTCTTCTACCCAAGTTGCCTCATGTCATTTTCAAAATAAGTCTTTCTAATACTCCTTGGCAACTTTTGTAGCAAAAGTTTTGTAGCACCTCAGAATCCTTAGAAACTTGGCTCATTATGAAGTTCAAAATGCATTTTCTAAACCCTCCCATCCATTATCAATGCTGATACCTTTTCAGGCTGTCTATCAGGTAATTTTGGCCACTTAGCTGCGGCCCTGAAATTTGTCTGTATAATTTTTCAGTTTTCTGGACCACCAGAGCCTGACAGTTTTGTGCCTTTTATCACAAAATTTATTCAACAATGAGCTGACAGACTTATTTTACCACTCTCACTTCCTTCTGTCCACACATCTAGATAAGGCAATATGATCAGTTAATGCTCTCTTCTCAGAAAGGCATCATACCCCTTGCAGCTACTTCTTAGGCAATAATTACACAAAAAGACACAGAAGATAATACAGACCTATTTTGACAGCTCTGGCCTCTCTCTCCTGATCATTCCTGGGCATAAAACTTATTTTTATGCCCAGGCTTAGGGTTGCAAAGAGTCGGAAATAACCGAAGTGACTTAGCATGCATAGATGCACTGGGTATACAAACTTAATCCTGGTTAAGTTTTATAAAAATGCACCTGTTCCTCTTCTACCGAACTCTTCCAGACAATAGTCTAGGTGTGAATAGAGAATCACTAGAAAAGAATGTGAAGTTATAGTTACTGAAATGAAACATACTAATTTTAAGAAAAAAATTACTTCCTACACCAAGAGAGCTGTCACTTCTTGAACAGTATGAGAACTTCCAGATGTAAAAGTCAGATTTAGAAAAGGCAGCAAAACCAGAGATCAAATTGTTAACATCCATTGGATCATAAAGAAAGCAAGGAATACTAGAAAAACATCTACTTCTGCTTCATCAGCAATTCTAAAGCCCTTATCTCTGTGTATCACAACAAACTGTAGAAAATTTTTAAAGAGATGGGAATACCAGACAGACCTGCCTCATGATAAATCTGTACACAGGTCAAGAAGCAACAGTTAGAACTGGACATGGAACAACAAACTGGTTCAAAATTGGGAAAAGAATATGTCAAGGCTGTATACTGTCACTCTGCTTATTTAACTTTTATGCAGACTGTATTATGTGAAATGCTGGGCTAGATAAAGCACAAGCTGGAATCAAGATTTCTGGGAGAAATATCAATAAGCTCAGATATGCAGAAGACACCATCCTAATGGAAGAAAATGAAGAGGAACTAAAAAGCTTATCTAATTAGGTAAGAGTAAAAAAGCTGGCTTGAAAAATCAACATTCAAAAAATGAAGATCATGGTACCCAGTCTTACCACATCATGACAAACTGATGGGGGAAGAAAATGGAAACAGTAACAGACTTTATTTTCTTGTGCTCCAGAATCAATGTGGATGGTGATTACAGCCATGCAATTTAAAGATGCTTGCTCCTTGTAAGAAAAGTTATGACAAACCAGAGCATATTAAAAAGGGAGACATCACTTTGCTTACAAAGTCCATATAGGCAAAGCTATGGTTTTTCCAGTAGCCATGTATGGATGTAAGAACTGGACCATAAAGAAGGCTGGTGCTATTGAATTGTAGTGCTAAAGAACACTCTTCAGATCTCTTGGACTACAAGGAGATCAAACCAGTCGATCCTAAAGGAAATCAGTCCTGAATATTCACTGAAAGGACTGATGCTGAAGCTGAAGCTCCAATACTTTGGCCCCTTGATGTGAACAGTCAGCTCACTGGAAAAGATCCTGATGCTGGCAAAGACTGAGAGCAGGAGAAGGAAGCAACAAAGGATGACATGGCTGGATGCCATCATCGACTCAATGCACATGAGTTTGAGCAAACTCTAGGAGATAAGTGAAGGACAAGAAAGTCTGGTGTACTGCAGTTCATGGGGTCACAGAGAGTCAGACATGACAGAGACTGAACTACAGCAACAACAGAACTAGGAGTACTACTGATACCTTTGAAAAGAAAACCTTGTATTCTGAGAGGTACAGGGAAGGGAAGGACATTAATGATCTTCTGTCCTTTAGAGCTACTTCTGAAGCCTCTATCAAAACAAAAATGCCCCTGTGCGCTTCCCCCACCCTCCACCTTGTATGGGATGTTTTTCCCATTCCCATTCTCAACCACCTTATGGAATAGAAAAAATACCACCTGGAAGGAGTCCTTGTCATAAATCACCTTTAATTGTTTAAGAAAACACAACTATGGCCTTGGAATGCATTCAAATCAGCCTCAATTCACTCTCCAGGGTTGTTTTAGATGGTAGGACTGTCTTAGAATTCTTTCTCAAGGGCCAAGAAGATTCTGTGTAACAGGTAAGACTTCCAGCTGTACCTGGACTAAAGCTGAAGTCTAGTGGGCAGGTTAAGACAGAAGCTTTAAGAGTAAATGCCTGGTAACCTTCATTAAATGTATCATGAGCATAACCTAATGGATTTTGTCCTAGACCCTGTCAGATTATTCAGGGTAGTCACTGGAAAAAATCTGCCACGTACACACAAGGGGTACATATTGTTGAGAGAGGGTTTTCCTTAGGTCTATAACACTTCTGATTGACTCATGACATTTTTTGTTCTGGACAATCTTTCCAAAGATGTTAATATAGCTAATAGACTTGGAAAATACAGTATCTGAGTATACAGAAGGCGAAATTTGTTTGCACTGTGATATGAGAAACTAATGACTTCCTCTGGAGCACAGGATGAGCAGATTTTTTAGCAGCCCTTTATAAGTCTAGGGTTTCCCAGACTTCCAAATTCCTAAGAGGAATTCCTCCCTATGGAACTTGGGGCAAAGGGAAGTGGACACAAGCATGAAGTTCCTGCTGCCTGACAAGTAATAAATGTCTCATTTCTTCTGCCAGCATCCATGAAAGTGTGGCAGCCTAATTTGTTAGATGGCATTTTAGATCCCTCAAAGTTTTCAGCACTTAAAATATTATGGTAAAGTATGTTTAATAAAAATCCAAACAAACTGACTCTTGGTTATCAGTGTCCCCTTGGTTAACCATTTGTTAAATGCAAATGCATTTGAGAGAGTCAACAAGCCAACATAAAGACTTCAGGGCAGACTGATCAAGGGTTTTTGTCTGCAGCAAATTTATTAAGACAACTTTATATACTTTTATAGTAATTATAATTCACTGTAAAGCTAAATATATTTCTTACATCTCCTAAACTTGGGACAGTATTATATCTGTCTGTGTACATCTTCTGGCACTAAGCATGGGGCTTGTCATACTGTAAGCATTTAGTATTTGTTGGCTGAAAGGGGCAAAAAAAAGTCTGAATGGATATGTATGACTACAACTCTTTTCCAATACATCTTAAAGTATAGACTTAATACAAAGGCAACTATTTTTATGACCTAAATAAGATAAAAGGTAAGTTCTGGTTAGATAAGTCTTGAATTTGTATAGAGGAAAGTAAAAGAAAGAAAGAACATTATCATTCTAAAAGTGTTAATTATACAATGACTTCTTGTTTTCAGTCGCTTAGTCATGTCCAACTCTTTGTGACCCTATGGAGTGCAGTCCTAGAGTACAGGCTTCCCTGTACTTCACTATCTCCCACAGTTTGCTCAAACATGCCCATTGAGTCGATAATGCCATCGAACCATCAAATCCTTTGGTGCCCCTTTCTCGACCTGCTCTCTATCTCTGCCAGCATGAGGATATTTTCCAAGGAGTTGACACTTTATATCAAATGGGCAAAATATTGGAGCTTCAGCTTCAGCATCAGCCCTTTCAATGAATATTCAGGGTTGATTTCCTTATAGACTGACTGGTTTGATCTCGTTGCTGTTGAAGGGACTCACAAGTCTTCTCTAGCCCCACAGTTTAACAGCATAATTTCATCAGCATTCAGTCTTCTTTATGGTTTAACTCTCACACCTGCATAGGATTACTTGAGAAACCAGAGCTTTGACTATATGGACCTTTGTCAGCAAAGTAATGTCTGTGCTTTTTAATATGCTGTCTAGATTTGTAATAGCTTTTCTTTCAAGGAACAAACGTCTTTTAATTGCATGGCTGCAGTTACTATCACAGTGATTTTGGAGCCCAAGAAAATAAAGTCTTTCACTGTTTCTATTTTCTCCCACCTATTTGCTATGGGACCAGATGACATGATCTTGATTATTTGAATGTTAAATAAATAATTATTTATTTATTTGGCTGTGTCAGGTATTATCTGAAACAGGTGAAATCATTAGTCTTAGCACGTGAACTCTTAGTTGCAGCATGTGGGAATCTATCTCCCTGACCAGGGATTGAACGTGGGCCCCCCACACTGTGAGTGTAGGGTCTTAATCACTAGACCACCAGGGAAGTCCTATTGAATGTTGAGGCTTTTTTTTTTTTTTTAATTTTTGGCCACTTATTTTTTTTTAATTGGTCTTTGATTTATTTATTTTCATCCATCTTTGTTCTTTGGTCTGTGTGGGCCTCCCATTGCAGTGGCCTCTCCTGTAGCAGAACACCCGCTCTGGGTGCATGCGCTCCAGAGCGCTGGCTCGTAATTGGACACATTGGTCCGGCCACTTCACGGCATGTGGGATCTTCCCATGCCAGGGATCAAACCAGTGCCCCCTTCAGTGCAAGGCAAACTCTTTACCCACTGGACCACCAGGGAAGCCCAAATGTTGAGTTTTAAGCCAGATTTTTCACTCTTCTCTTTCACCTTCATCAAGAGGCTCTTTAGTTTCTCTTCACTTTCTGCCATTAGGGTGATGTCATCTGCATATCTGAGGTTATTGATTTTTCTCCCAGAAATACTGATTCCAGCTTGAGCTTCATCCACACCAGTATTGAGCATTAGGTACTCTGCATGGAAGTTAAATAGCGAGTGTGACAATATACAGCCTTGATATATGCCTTTCCCAATTTTGAACCAGTTCATTGTTCTATGTCCATTCTAACTGTTGCTTCTTAACCTGCATACAGTTTTTTCAGGAAGCAGGTAAGGTGGTCTGGTATACCCATCTCTTTAAGAATTTTCCAGTTTTTTTTTTTTTTTTTTAATCCATATAGTGACAACTACTTTAAATGTGTATACTGTAAAACATCCTCAAAGTATAAGGCCAAATTTGACAGAACTAAAAACTGATTTAGAGAAACCCACAATCACAGTGAGATTATGCATTCTTCTGTCAATTACTGATAGAAATCTCCCCAAACCACTAAAAACCCAGATTTTCAAAAACACAAAGAACAAACTTGAAATAACTGAGGTTTTAGTAGTCATAGACCAGGAAAATGCACATTCCTTTCAAGTGCACGTCGAACATTATCCCAAAAAAGATTACGTACTAAGATAATTTTTAAGAAATAAGTAACATCAATCGTACATCAAACTCTATCAGAAAAAACACTTCCTAATTAAATACAACATTGATACCATCTCAATACGAAAATCTGAACAGAGTTTTAAAAGAAAGAAAATCTACAGGAAAAGCTTCTTCTTAAATACAAAGGTAAAAATTCCAAAGAAATATTAGCAGATCAAATTCAGAAATATATAAAATTATATTACATTATAGATAAATCAGCTTATTCTTGGAATACAAGATTTAATGTTTAAAAATTAAAGTTAGAGGCATAAAAGTATTTGATAAAGTCCAAATCATGTACAGAATCATCAACATCATCATCATATTAACTTCTTAGAAAAGTAAGAAGATGCTAGAGAGGTTACCTCAATCGAATGGAGTTTCTAAAAGAAATCAGTATTAAATGTCTGACTTTGTGGTGAAAGCTTTTACCCTGAGAACAGGAGCTAGCAAAAGATGCGTTCTAAAAATCATGACTGCTTAACATTTTACTGAAGGTAGCAGTCAGGACAATAAAGCAAGAAAAATAAGTAAGAGACATAAGAATTAGAAAACAAAAACTGTCTTATTCTCAGGTGACATGATTGTCTGTACAGAATATTCAAAAGACTTGGGAGACAAGTAATTTCTAAAAGTGGCTAGATACAAAGTTGGTACACAAAATTTAATAATATTAGAAAATATCAAATATCTAGTAGTAAATCTAACCAAAAGAATGTAAAGGATCACTATAAAGAAAATACTGTAAAGTTTATTGTGGGCAGAGAGTTGAAGTTAAATAAATGATGAGGTATTCTATGTTCAAAAATTTGTAAGTTTTTGTAGTAAACCCTAAGGCCAAATTTGACAGAACTAAAAACTGATTTAGAGAAACCCACAATCACAATGAAATTATGCATTCTTCTGTCAATTACTGATAGAAATCTCCCCAAACCACTAAAAACCCAGATTTTCAAAAACACAAAGAACAAACTTGAAATAACTGAGATTTTAGTAGTCATAGACCAGGAAAATGCACATTCCTTTCAAGTGCACGTCGAACATTATCCCAAAAAAGATTACGTACTAAGATAATTTTTAAGAAATAAGTAACATCAATCGTACATCAAACTCTATCAGAAAAAACACTTCCTAATTAAATACAACATTGATACCATCTCAATACGAAAATCTGAACAGAGTTTTAAAAGAAAGAAAATCTATAGGAAAAGCTTCTTCTTAAATACAAAGGTAAAAATTCCAAAGAAATATTAGCAGATCAAATTCAGAAATATATAAAATTATATTACATTATAGATAAATCAGCTTATTCTTGGAATACAAGATTTAATGTTTAAAAATTAAAGTTAGAGGCATAAAAGTA
The DNA here is from genome assembly GCA_022376925.1 of Tragulus kanchil. Classification (NCBI taxonomy): domain Eukaryota; kingdom Metazoa; phylum Chordata; class Mammalia; order Artiodactyla; family Tragulidae; genus Tragulus; species Tragulus kanchil. The sequence continues at coordinate 232,575,894 of JAIOJX010000004.1, read as the reverse complement.
TTTGATAATGTCCAAATCATGTACAGAATCATCAACATCATCATCATATTAACTTCTTAGAAAAGTAAGAAGATGCTAGAGAGGTTACCTCAATCGAATGGAGTTTCTAAAAGAAATCAGTATTAAATGTCTGACTTTGTGGTGAAAGCTTTTACCCTGAGAACAGGAGCTAGCAAAAGATGCGTTCTAAAAATCATGACTGCTTAACATTTTACTGAAGGTAGCAGTCAGGACAATAAAGCAAGAAAAATAAGTAAGAGACATAAGAATTAGAAAACAAAAACTGTCTTATTCTCAGGTGACATGATTGTCTGTACAGAATATTCAAAAGACTTGGGAGATAAGTAATTTCTAAAAGTGGCTAGATACAAAGTTGGTACACAAAATTTAATAATATTAGAAAATATCAAATATCTAGTAGTAAATCTAACCAAAAGAATGTAAAGGATCACTATAAAGAAAATACTGTAAAGTTTATTGTGGGCAGAGATTTTAAGTTAAATAAATGATGAGGTATTCTATGTTCATGAATATAAAAATACAGTATTCTAAAAATATCAATTCCCCTAAGTTGGTTTTCAGATTTATTACAAGCTCAGAGATAATTCTAACATTTATTGTGCAAATTGATAGGATGGTGAAATGGATCAAAAGTAGCATGGTAGATCTTTCTTGAAGAAAAATAAAGTTGGAGCTCCTTTATGACTAGATAATAAAATTCATTAAATTATATTGTAATTAAATTACTGATATAAGGGCAGACAACAGAAAGATGAGAAAAATTATGAGAACCCATGAACAGTTCCCTGAATTGAAACAAAGCTTCTACTGCAATCCATTGTAAAAAAAGTCTTGTGTCAACAACAAATGGTCGTGGATCAACAAGACAACCAAATGTGTCTGTTTAGAGAGGAATTTGACCCCCACCTCACACTGCAGGGAAAATTTAATTCCAAGTGCACCACAGACTTAAATGTTCAAAGTTAAGATATTAACGTTTCTGGACTATCTTAATGAGCCAAGTAAGTAAAGGTTTCTTATATGTCACAATGACTAATACATTTGTTTTTAATTTCAAATAGAAACATTTTATTCATCAAAATAAACCATAAAGGGCTTCCTTGGTGGTCCAGTGGGTAAGGACACCACCTTGCAGTGCAAGGGGCACTGGTTCGATCCCTGGCACAGGAAGATAGCACGTGCCGCGGAGCGGCTGGACTGATGTGTCCAACTACTGAGCAGGAGCTCTGGAGTGCATGCGTAAGAATCTAGGAGTCTAGGGCAAAAGAAATCAGTATTAAATGTCTGACTTTGTGGTGAAAGCTTTTACCCTGAGAACAGGAGCTAGCAAAGATGCGTTCTAAAAATCATGACTGCTTAACATTTTACTGAAGGTAGCAGTCAGGACAATAAAGCAAGAAAAATAAGTAAGAGACATAAGAATTAGAAAACAAAAACTGTCTTATTCTCAGGTGACATGATTGTCTGTACAGAATATTCAAAAGACTTGGGAGATAAGTAATTTCTAAAAGTGGCTAGATACAAAGTTGGTACACAAAATTTAATAATATTAGAAAATATCAAATATCTAGTAGTAAATCTAACCAAAAGAATGTAAAGGATCACTATAAAGAAAATACTGTAAAGTTTATTGTGGGCAGAGATTTTAAGTTAAATAAATGATGAGGTATTCTATGTTCATGAATATAAAAATACAGTATTCTAAAAATATCAATTCCCCTAAGTTGGTTTTCAGATTTATTACAAGCTCAGAGATAATTCTAACATTTATTGTGTAAATTGATAGGATGGTGAAATGGATCAAAAGTAGCATGGTAGATCTTTCTTGAAGAAAAATAAAGTTGGAGCTCCTTTATGACTAGATAATAAAATTCATTAAATTATATTGTAATTAAATTACTGATATAAGGGCAGACAACAGAAAGATGAGAAAAATTATGAGAACCCATGAACAGTTCCCTGAATTGAAACAAAGCTTCTACTGCAATCCATTGTAAAAAAAGTCTTGTGTCAACAACAAATGGTCGTGGATCAACAAGACAACCAAATGTGTCTGTTTAGAGAGGAATTTGACCCCCACCTCACACTGCAGGGAAAATTTAATTCCAAGTGCACCACAGACTTAAATGTTCAAAGTTAAGATATTAACGTTTCTGGACTATCTTAATGAGCCAAGTAAGTAAAGGTTTCTTATATGTCACAATGACTAATACATTTGTTTTTAATTTCAAATAGAAACATTTTATTCATCAAAATAAACCATAAAGGGCTTCCTTGGTGGTCCAGTGGGTAAGGACACCACCTTGCAGTGCAAGGGGCACTGGTTCGATCCCTGGCACAGGAAGATCCCACGTGCTGCGGAGCGGCTGGACAGATGTGTCCAACTACTGAGCAGGAGCTCTGGAGTGCATGCGTCCAGAGCCGGTGCTCTGCAGTGACAAGAGGTCACTGCGATGAGAGGCCCACACAGGCCAAAGAACAAAAATAAACAAATGAAAGACCAATAGAAGTGGCCAAAGGGGGGAAAAAAAAAACATAAAGAGAGAATAAAAGGGAAAACCCAGAATTTAGAAAATATATTTGTAAGGGAAAACAGAATAGTATTCAGATTACATAAAGCACTCTTATGAATTAATAAGATAAAAAGATATACAACTTAAAAATGCAAGAAACACTTCATCATGTCACAAAAGTAGATATCCAAATGGCCAGTAAGCAAGTGAAGAGGTATTCAACATTATTAGTTATGAGAGAAATCCAAATTGGAGCAACTAGATACCACTACAAGCCTACTGGGCTGTGGAAAAAAGACATGAACATACAAAGGGTTGGTGAGGATAAAGCTCCTCTGAAACTTTCATATTCAGCTGATAGGACTATAAATTGATATAAACGCTTTGAAATGCTGCCAGGCACTAGTTACTAAACACAGATAAATGATAAGATGCAGCAATACAGTTCTCAAAAGAAAGGTGAACATACACATCAAAACGCATGTACAAGTAGTTCATAGCATCTTCAGTCAGAGTATGCAATACTAGAAATAGCAATAACAAATAATCCAACAATAGTAGAACAGACTTTTAAAAATTGGTATATTCAAATAGTAGATTTAAAGTAATATATTCAAAAGAATGGTATATACACAGCTGTATTCATCCACATAGGTGAATCTCACAGGCATACTATGTGAAAAAAAGTACATACTTGATGACTCCACTTATTGGAAGCTCAGAAATAGGCGTTTCTAGGACTATCTTAATGAGCCAAGTAAGTCACAAGGTTAATTTCTTTATTTTTGTTTCACAATGACTAATACATTTGTTTTTAATTTCAAATAGAAACATTTTATTCATCAAAATAAACCATAAAGGGCTTCCTTGGTGGTCCAGTGGGTAAGGACACCACCTTGCAGTGCAAGGGGCACTGGTTCGATCCCTGGCACAGGAAGATCCCACGTGCTGCGGAGCGGCTGGACAGATGTGTCCAACTACTGAGCAGGAGCTCTGGAGTGCATGCGTCCAGAGCCGGTGCTCTGCAGTGACAAGAGGTCACTGCGATGAGAGGCCCACACAGGCCAAAGAACAAAAATAAACAAATGAAAGACCAATAGAAGTGGCCAAAGGGGGGAAAAAAAAAACATAAAGAGAGAATAAAAGGGAAAACCCAGAATTTAGAAAATATATTTGTAAGGGAAAACAGAATAGTATTCAGATTACATAAAGCACTCTTATGAATTAATAAGACAAAAAGATATACAACTTAAAAATGCAAGAAACACTTCATCATGTCACAAAAGTAGATATCCAAATGGCCAGTAAGCAAGTGAAGAGGTATTCAACATTATTAGTTATGAGAGAAATCCAAATTGGAGCAACTAGATACCACTACAAGCCTACTGGGCTGTGGAAAAAAGACATGAACATACAAAGGGTTGGTGAGGATAAAGCTCCTCTGAAACTTTCATATTCAGCTGATAGGACTATAAATTGATATAAACGCTTTGAAATGCTGCCAGGCACTAGTTACTAAACACAGATAAATGATAAGATGCAGCAATACAGTTCTCAAAAGAAAGGTGAACATACACATCAAAACGCATGTACAAGTAGTTCATAGCATCTTCAGTCAGAGTATGCAATACTAGAAATAGCAATAACAAATAATCCAACAATAGTAGAACAGACTTTTAAAAATTGGTATATTCAAATAGTAGATTTAAAGTAATATATTCAAAAGAATGGTATATACACAGCTGTATTCATCCACATAGGTGAATCTCACAGGCATACTATGTGAAAAAAAGTACATACTTGATGACTCCACTTATTGGAAGCTCAGAAATAGGCAAAACTAACCTAGGACGATGGAGGTATGAATACTATGGAGGCATGAGGAAGTCTTTGGGAGTAGTTATATGTTTTCTACCTTAATCTGAGTGGTAGTTACATGGGTTTGACTGTCTAGGAAAGAGAAAATGGAATGAGCAAGACTAAGGATGCAAAAGGTGAACACAGTAGGAGGGTGCTCAGTGTGGCCAGAGCATGTGGACGCCACGGATGAGAAGTGGTAAAGGTGTTTTTAGGGTTCGCGGCCTGAAACCTGAATCCTTGAAAAACAATCTAAGGAGATTGTCCTTATTTTTCTATGTAACAAAGAACTATTAAAGTATGTTGAACAGGGCATAAATAAGCTCAGTGTTATATTTAATAAAGAATAATTGATAAAATGTATAAATCTGGTTGAAGAATATGCAAGAATTCTTGTTAATATTCTGGGATCACATTTACACAGCGTACAAGCTTGTTTCATAAATGAAGACGTTAAAAATTAGAAGCAGAATTTTTCACGTGCTATTTGGAAAAAGAAACCATAACAGTGTTAAAAGAATGAAAACCTTAGAAACCAATTTAGTGCCAAACAGCAATATTTTAAGACCAACATCCATATGTTGCGGTTAGCACTTACTTCATCAAATGTAAAATCTTCTAAATCTATTTCTTCATATTCTTCTTCGGATTCTTCTTTCTTAATTGCTGCTAGAGCTGCTGTCAGTTTCTTTCGCAAAAGAAAGCCCTTCCAAACTGCCTAAACAAAAATTTAAAGCATGTTATACAGGGTTATAGATCAAACTCCAAACCAGATTCTCTGTGTTACCCCATTAGGAAGATAAAACATCTTAGACCTTAGTTTAATGGCTCAATAATCTGTTTTTTGAACTTTATGTGACATTTAAAACTGCAAGATAAATTAAACGACGCTTGTGTCTAAAGTTCTGAATCTCAGGGGACTTTCCTCATGGTAAGCAGAAAAGAATCTTTAAAACTCCCTCAACTGCACATGTAGGTCAACCAATCAATTATCTGACAATTCCTCTAGGACCCATTCTAAATTAAGAAGAAAGAGATACAGAGGAAAACCAATTTTGGTAATTTTCAAATGATTATGTATAAAATAAACTAACATTCATTAAATAAAACTTCAACTTAAATAAATGGTCATATTAGAGACTTGATATCCTGGCCCACAGCAATTAACTAACTTCATCTTTAAACAAACCAAACTCATAATAACAGAATTAAAAACATTCAGATTCCGCAATAATCATGGTGAAATCTTGGAGCTTTCCTAAGTATAACTCCAAGAACACTGGAGCGTTTAAAAAAATTAGTATCTTTATAAACTTCTAGAGGGTGAGCTCCAGAATATATGGTAAGTGTAAAACACTAGCAGAAATAGGTATGTATTGCGTGCCTTCAAAATCCACATAAAATATATGATAAATTCACACATTATATAAACATATTTAAATATGTCATTGCTAATATTTACAAAGTGAAAGCATAAACCATTGAACTAATTTCAAAAGTTGTTACCTATTACAGAGATAGAAAACAGAGTGGAAGACATAGCAATAGAAGCCAGACGTCTCTGAATATTCACCTTGCCTAGATTTTAATTTGGAACTGTGCACATGCTTAAGAAAACTGTAAAACAAATAAACATGAAATAAAGGAAACTTCTGAAAAATATATTTTGTGGCAAGGCCATAACCACCCAAAAGTTATTTAAAGAGACTATGAAACAGATCTATTTGACTATACTCCTAGTGAAATACAATCAACAGATAAATTTAACTACAAAAACTACCTTAACTATATTTTGCTAATCATACTTTAGCAACAATACTGATACTGTTATTCTGAAAAATATATATGTATTGAGAAAAGAATTATACAAACGGTCAGAACACATATGACAATAGAAGTTGTATGCAATCTCTAACACAACCAGCCTAGTAGATCAAACCAGAACCTCAGCAACGATTAGCCAAGAATGGCTAAGACTTGGTCAATGACTGCTAACTTCTCTATTTTTTTCTTTTCTACTTCTAACTCAGGACCAACCGGACCAACCAGAGATAGCCAAAGATGCTTCCCAACCCAGTCACATAAGATATCCCACTTCTATTTGGCCATGGATGTCTGTGTGCACATACATAGTGGAAACAAGGACTGCAAAATGAGAGGGAAAAAAAAAAAAGTATACCAAGGGAATCAGTCACCATTGGTCACCTGTGGCATAGACTCAAAGGCAGGGAACAGTGTGAGATTAATACAGATTATATATTCTGTGTCTCTAATAGTGATGAACACATTTTTCACATACCGGGCACTCATTAAATATTATTTACCCAATTTCCTTGTCCCCTTGTCTCCTTAGTTTTAACAATTCTATTTACTTCTCAGTTTATCAAATAAGAAAACAGTGTGATATTTAACATCACATAAAGTTCAAAAACTATCTTATTGAAGTTTTATCATTTTTGCCTCTAAAGATGAATTTTGGTTAAGAAATAATATTCCACTAAATTTTAACTGACTGTGAATATATTAGAACCTCCCAAGAGAGTTCAAAGCTCCTTTAATCTGAGGAGAAAGGATATCAATATGAATCAAGAATCTGAACAGTACTAAATGGTAGAAACATTTAACTTTTACAGAGTTTTGTTGTTTACAGATACATATGTTCCCAGATTAGTCATATGTATATCCCCCCCATCCCCCCCCCCCAGACCGGAGAGGACATTTTTGTGTGATGAGAAATATAATTAAAAGTACTGCCTGAGAAAGTGGACTTCCTCTTTTTAATTTAACCATATGGAAGCATTATCAGCTCTATGTCCCCTTTTTTGTTCCCATTCATCTGGGTTGTTACTATAGACCTGAGTATGTCATGTACTATGGATGACTGGCATGTGCAAGCTAGTTACCTTAGAGGAAAACAAACTATTTTTCTTTCACCCCTTCTGTTTAAGTCTGTTTGGGCTGCAGTAACAAAAATATCATAGACTCGGTGGCTTAAACAACAAATGTTTATTTCAGTTCTAGAGGAGGCTAGGCATCTAAGGCATTGACAGATCTACTGTCTGGTGAGAGCAAGGTTCTTAGTTGATCGATGACTGTCTTCTCACTATCCTCTCCTGGTAGCAGGGACCACAGAGTGTGTCTCTTCTATAAGGGCATTAATCCCATTCATGGGGGCTCCACTACATCATGACATATTCACCTCCAAAAGGTCCTATCTGCAAATATCACCACATTGGAGATAAAGTTTAAACTTATGAATATTGTAGAGAACACAAACATTCAGCCAATTGCAACGCTTCACGGGGGATATTTTTAAGCTCCTCTTAAAGAATCTTTTAACTGGCATTTACCCTCTCTTGGTTCCTTGCTACCTTTCAAAATGCTTTCTATCTAATATGGCAAATGGGCCTGTGACTTCTTCCTGCTAGGGAGGTACCCTTCATATCCCTTCTTCCCTGATCCTGGGGTAGCACAGTTATGAGCATTAGGGAAACATGTTCTCTTTCCCTTGATTCTCTTTTTTGTTACATCATCTTCTCTTTTTTAGATATCTCTCCTCCACATCCCCTTTTTTCCTTATATCAATGTAATGATAAGAGATCAAGATTAGGTGAAGACACAAGGAAAAGACAGTATAAAGGAAATTCTTTCATACAGACCTTCAATGACAAGATTAAAAGGACTGATTCATCATGGCTCACATTGCATTTAGCCTAACTTATCAGGGACTGGATTTCTAAACTGCAGAGCCCTAAACTGTAATACCCACTGTGGATTTTCTGGTGTGACACAGATAACTTCCTTTATGTGTCGACTAGATATATAGTACTGCCCCCATCCCACCCCTCCAGACCGCGAAGCACATTTTTGTGTGATGAGAAATATAATTAAAAGTACTGCCTGAGAAAGTGGACTTCCTCTTTTTAATTTAACCATATGGAAGCATTATCAGCTCTATGTCCCCTTTTTTGTTCCCATTCATCTGGGTTGTTACTATAGACCTGAGTATGTCATGTACTGTGGATGACTGGCATGTGCAAGCTAGCTACCTTAGAGGAAAACAAACTATTTTTCTTTCACCCCTTCTGTTTAAGTCTGTTTGGGCTGCAGTAACAAAAATACCATAGACTCGGTGGCTTAAACAACAAATGTTTATTTCAGTTCTAGAGGAGGCTAGGCATCTAAGGCATTGACAGATCTACTGTCTGGTGAGAGCAAGTTTCTTAGTTGATCGATGACTGTCTTCTCACTATCCTCTCCTGGTAGCAGGGACCACAGAGTGTGTCTCTTCTATAAGGGCATTAATCCCATTCATGGGGGCTCCACTACATCATGACATATTCACCTCCAAAAGGTCCTATCTGCAAATATCACCACATTGGAGATAAAGTTTAAACTTATGAATATTGTGGAGAACACAAACATTCAGCCAATTGCAATGCTTCACTGGGGGATATTTTTAAGCTCCTCTTAAAGAATCTTTTAACTGGCATTTACCCTCTCTTGGTTCCTTGCTACCTTTCAAAATGCTTTCTATCTAATATGGCAAATGGGCCTGTAACTTCTTCCTGCTAGGGAGGTACCCTTCATATCCCTTCTTCCCTGATCCTGGGGTAGCACAGTTATGAGCATTAGGGAAACATGCTCTCTTTCCCTTGATTCTCTTTTTTGTTACATCATCTTCTCTTTTTTAGATATCTCTCCTCCACATCCCCTTTTTTCCTTATATCAATGTAATGATAAGAGATCAAGATTAGGTGAAGACACAAGGAAAGGACAGTATAAAGGAAATTCTTTCATACAGACCTTCAATGACAAGATTAAAAGGACTGATTCATCATGGCTCACATTGCATTTAGCCTAACTTATCAGGGACTGGATTTCTAAACTGCAGAGCCCTAAACTGTAATACCCACTGTGGATTTTTCTGGTGTGACACAGATAACTTCCTTCTGACTCAATGGAAGTCAGGATTCAAGTCCCAGACATCTCTATTCAGTTTATGGGAAATCAAGGTAACATGAACATGCAATCAGTAATGTTTAGATTCTTCTTGTAACTTATTTACTCATGTCAAGGTTTCAATATTTTCCCTAGTCATCCATCTATGATTAATTAATCTCTTTTTCTCACATATTCAGATCAATTTCCTGGCCAGGAGACATACCTAACATCTTTTTCTTCTCGAACTACCATCAAACTCCCAACCCCCTGAACATATCCATACCATACACTTATTTCCTGATAAAATCATTCACATTTCTCTGACCATGTTCCTTCTATATTCTCTTAATATATTCTAGTCGTTATGATAGTCTAGTTGCACTATAACTTATTATTCCAATAACATGAAATCCTATGTACTTTTATTCCCACTATCCCTTCTACCTGGGATTTCATTCTCTTACATATTTACACTGAGTCCTTTCTACCTCTCAAGCTGTATCTTACATCCTTTTATTAGTTCAGGGAATCTAAGTACTATGACAAACATACCCAAAAATGTACAATAATTCAAGACAGAAATTTATTTTGTGATCACACAACAGCATTGAGAGGGTAAACAAAACAACAGATGGCAGTTTCATGTAAAGTGATTCAAATATCAGGTATTCAGGTACTGAAACTCCACAATCCCTCAGACAGCGTTCAAGGAGGCCCCAGAGGCTATCTCTCAGTTCAGTCAACAAGAAATGGAAAAGAATATGAAAGAATATAGGAAGATTTATGGGCCAGACATGAAGTAGTACACATATTTTTCCAGTACTCAGAAAAAAAGAGTGTTAGTGGCTCTGTCGTGACTGACTCTATGCAACCCCATGAACTGTAGCCCACCTGGCTCCTCTGTCCATGGAATTCTCCAAGCACGATTACTGGAGTAGGTAGCCATTCTCTTGTCCAAGACTGATCCAGGATCAAATCCACAAGGAAAAGACAGTATAAAGGAAATTCTTTCATACAGACCTTCAATGACAAGATTAAAAGGACTGATTCATCATGGCTCACATTGCATTTAGCCTAACTTATCAGGGACTGGATTTCTAAACTGCAGAGCCCTAAACTGTAATACCCACTGTGGATTTTTCTGGTGTGACACAGATAACTTCCTTCTGACTCAATGGAAGTCAGGATTCAAGTCCCAGACATCTCTATTCAGTTTATGGGAAATCAAGGTAACATGAACATGCAATCAGTAATGTTTAGATTCTTCTTGTAACTTATTTACTCATGTCAAGGTTTCAATATTTTCCCTAGTCATCCATCTATGATTAATTAATCTCTTTTTCTCACATATTCAGATCAATTTCCTGGCCAGGAGACATACCTAACATCTTTTTCTTCTCGAACTACCATCAAACTCCCAACCCCCTGAACATATCCATACCATACACTTATTTCCTGATAAAATCATTCACATTTCTCTGACCATGTTCCTTCTATATTCTCTTAATATATTCTAGTCGTTATGATAGTCTAGTTGCACTATAACTTATTATTCCAACAACATGAAATCCTATGTACTTTTATTCCCACTATCCCTTCTACCTGGGATTTCATTCTCTTACATATTTACACTGAGTCCTTTCTACCTCTCAAGCTGTATCTTACATCCTTTTATTAGTTCAGGGAATCTAAGTACTATGACAAACATACCCAAAAATGTACAATAATTCAAGACAGAAATTTATTTTGTGATCACACAACAGCATTGAGAGGGTAAACAAAACAACAGATGGCAGTTTCATGTAAAGTGATTCAAATATCAGGTATTCAGGTACTGAAACTCCACAATCCCTCAGACAGCGTTCAAGGAGGCCCCAGAGGCTATCTCTCAGTTCAGTCAACAAGAAATGGAAAAGAATATGAAAGAATATAGGAAGATTTATGGGCCAGACATGAAGTAGTACACATATTTTTCCAGTACTCAGAAAAAAAGAGTGTTAGTGGCTCTGTCGTGACTGACTCTATGCAACCCCATGAACTGTAGCCCACCTGGCTCCTCTGTCCATGGAATTCTCCAAGCACGATTACTGGAGTAGGTAGCCATTCTCTTGTCCAAGATTCCTGATCCAGGAATCAAATCCAGGCCTCCTGCATTGCAGGCAAACTCTTCACTGCCAGAGCCTCAGAAAAAAAAGGACCACACTAAAAAGCAGAAGGAAAGCTAGACTACGTAGGCTGGTTGTATGTCAGGAAGAAGAGAAAGCAGGTTATGGTGACCAGAGACCAGTCTCCATCACATCCTTCATGAAATGCTTCATTTCATGCTTTCCAATGCCCAGGCTCTTTCTACTATATCGTGCTTTGCTCTCCAGGATGGCTAGGAAGTCTGGAATTCATATTTTTCCTATGAATAGTTTAATAAACTAGACGACTCTACTGAGGAGAAGAGAAAATGAAGCAGAGTTGACTTCAATGATTTTAAGTACCATGATGTAAATCAGGAGAGACTTGTTCTAACTTGCAAAGAAAGGCTGAATTATGTTAACTTTTATTACAGACACAAATTTAACAAAAAGACATTCAACAGCATAGTTACTGAGGTAGACAGTTTCATAAAATAATGATCTTATCGTTATTGAATAGGATGAATCAAAACATTCATCACAAAAGTTGGAAAATGTACTGCTCATCCACTGATGACAGGAGGAAGCTTGGCCTGCACAACAGTTTCATTCCTCATGAACAATATTCTGAGATGGTAACTGAGGTCCCTTTCTTTTCCTCAGAGTCTCCTGGAACCCACTGTCCTCCCTCCCCTCCCAAGCCACTCAGACATCAGCAACAGCTTTGTCTATGCACTGCCCTTAGGGACACAGTCCAGACAAATTAAGTCAACTGAAACACCAAACATATTCTTTAGAACCATAGAAAAGACAATTCTCTTGAAAAAATAAAAACTATGGCTTGGATAATGAAATGCAGCAACTTAATTTTAAGGCAATTTTTCCACTGCTTATGCCAATAACTTGTAGGCATCTCTAACCCCTCCTGGTCTTTCAAGGACCGCATTGCCACATCCTAATCAGTAAGTCTATCTGAAAAGTATAAATATACATATATACTCACTAAGATAAAACAGTTATTCTGGAATGTGATTTTTTTCCTTCTGCACTACTCTGGTCCATGCCACCATTATCTACTGTTTGGATTACTGCAATAGCCTCCTGATTTTGCTGCTTCTATTACTGCATTACTATAGGAAAATTACAACTTAAGTAACCTTGGTCACGGGAGTCCTCTACTCAGATTCCTGTAATATCTTCCCATGTCATTCAGAGCAAAAGCCAAAGTCTTCACAATGATTTATGGTATTTATGAGCCCCACTCTTCTCCCCTTCCCCCCTCTGCAGTCACACTACTTCTTTGTGCTCTGTAAACAATGCGGTATGTATGCTCCTAAAACAGTGCCTTCGAATCTGATATTCCTCTGCCTGGAATATTCTTCCCCCAGATATCCAATGGCTTATCTCTTGCTGCAATGTCATCTCTTCTGGTCTTCCACATCCAGCCTGTCTAAAATGATTAATTTTCCTTAGATACTCTTATCCTGCTTCTCCTGATTTATTTTTCCCCTTAGTACTTAGCACTATCTAACATACTTATCATACTTACCTGCACATCCCAGCAGAATGTAAGCTAGTAAAATTTTTGTGCCAAGAAATATTTACTAAATGAGTGAAAAAAGGGAAACACTACATTTTTCAGTTACTGTCATTAAATTTAGACGCAATACCATGAATCTCCAGACTTTATTTTATGTATTTTATTTGTCTGCCTTTTCCACCAGGACACAGACTCCACGGGGGAAGAGATTTTGTATGCTTTGTTCTTACTTGTAATTCCTGAACCTTAAACAGTTCTTGACAACAATATCTTCTAAAAACTATTTGATGAGTGAATAAACAAAAGGATGAATGGTGATCAGATTGAACTTCATTTTGAAATCTGGTCTTGGGGAGGTTATCAATTTTTAAGTTAAATGGGCTTCTGAAGGACTTTAACAATTTCGGGGGGTTCCTAAGTCGCTCAGGGGCAAAGAATCTGCCCATCAATGCAGAAGATGCAAGTATCTTTCCTGGGTTAGAAAGATCCTCTGGAGGAGGAAAATGGAAACCCACTCCAGTATTCTTGCCTGGAAAACTCCATGGGGAGAGGAGCCTGGTGGGCTACACTCAATGGGTTTGTAGAGGTGCACATGAATTAGTGACTAGGCACACACACAATTATTTTAGTAGATTTTTAAACACGTTTCTAGAAATTGCTATAGATTAGGCCAATAAAGACCTGCTTCGACTAATCAAATTTTAGTATATGTGGCAAATGCCACATCTGAGCATAAGTTTTAATATGACTGTGTGGTTCAGCTTCACCTTCAGTCATAGGAACAACATTTATGAATTATAAACTATTCTTTTAACCTACACACTAAGCAGAAGCGCGGCCAACCTGCAATCACCCTGAAGTCTACATGTTACATGAATAAGAAATAAGTCCATGTGTTTGTAAACTGCTATGATTCAGAGATCGCCTGTTAATAGAATAACCAAGTGAAAGATAACTAACACATTTCTCATGATTATTTCACCCAAAGACTAAAACTAACCTGAATAAGAACAGCAGCCATCTCCCTTGGTTCTTGGATATTCACAGTACTTTTAGTTTCTTCTTTCTTTAAAACAGTTTGGTTTTCAATGCAGGATTCTGGCTCGGATGTCAGAGGTTCTGCTATAGCAGGTGCAGTTTTGCAGAGAAATGAATCTGTCTGCACAATGTCAGAAATGCCTGGATTACCATAGCTGAATCTTGCAATAGAGCCTATAAAAAAATATTTAATGAGTGAAAAAGAAATTTTTCAGTCTTTAATTTAGACACAATACCATGAATCTCGAGACTTTAGTTTATGTATTTTATTTGTCTGCCTTTTCCACCAGGACACAGACTCCACGGGGGAAGAGATTTTGTATGCTTTGTTCTTACTTGTAATTCCTGAACCTTAAACAGTTCTTGACAACAATATCTTCTAAAAACTATTTGATGAGTGAACAAACAAAAGGATGAATGGTGATCAGATTGAACTTCATTTTGAAATCTGGTCTTGGGGAGGTTATCAATTTTTAAGTTAAATGGGTTTCTGAAGGACTTTAACAATTTCGGGGGGTTCCTAAGTCGCTCAGGGGCAAAGAATCTGCCTATCAATGCAGAAGATGCAAGTATCTTTCCTGGGTTAGAAAGATCCTCTGGAGGAGGAAAATGGAAACCCACTCCAGTATTCTTGCCTGGAAAACTCCATGGGGAGAGGAGCCTAGTGGGCTACACTCAATGGGTTTGTAGAGGTGCACATGAATTAGCGACTAGGCACACACACAATTATTTTAGTAGATTTTTAAACACGTTTCTAGAAATTGCTATAGATTAGGCCAATAAAGACCTGCTTCGACTAATCAAATTTTAGTATATGTGGCAAATGCCACATCTGAGCATAAGTTTTAATATGACTGTGTGGTTCAGCTTCACCTTCAGTCATAGGAACAACATTTATGAATTATAAACTATTCTTTTAACCTACACACTAAGCAGAAGCGCGGCCAACCTGCAATCACCCTGAAGTCTACATGTTACATGAATAAGAAATAAGTCCATGTATTTGTAAACTGCTATGATTCAGAGATCGCCTGTTAATAGAATAACCAAGTGAAAGATAACTAACACATCTCTCATGATTATTTCACCCAAAGACTAAAACTAACCTGAATAAGAACAGCAGCCATCTCCCTTGGTTCTTGGATATTCACAGTACTTTTAGTTTCTTCTTTCTTTAAAACAGTTTGGTTTTCAATGCAGGATTCTGGCTCGGATGTCAGAGGTTCTGCTATAGCAGGGTGCAGTTTTGCAGAGAAATGAATCTGTCTGCGCACAATGTAACCACGCCAATATGCCTGGATTACCATAGCTGCCATACTACAAAGAGGAGAA
Source organism: Tragulus kanchil (assembly GCA_022376925.1). Classification (NCBI taxonomy): domain Eukaryota; kingdom Metazoa; phylum Chordata; class Mammalia; order Artiodactyla; family Tragulidae; genus Tragulus; species Tragulus kanchil. The sequence goes on along the minus strand of JAIOJX010000004.1, from coordinate 232,560,526 downwards.
AGAAACATTTTAGTACTCATAATATACAGTTGTAGATAAGAGATCTTCATAAACTATAAAAGCTGTAAACTGTGTGTGCTCAGTTGTGTCCAACTCTTTGCAACCTCATGGACTGTAGCCCATCAGGCTCCTCTGTCCTTGGGATTTACCAAGCAAGATACTGGAGTAGGTTGCCACTTTACTACTCCAAGGGGTCTTCCCGACCCAGGGAGTAAACGGGGAGGTGGGGGATGAGGGGAGTATTTTGTGTTTCCTGTATTGGCAGGCAGATTCTTTACCCATTTGGCCATTTTGGGATTTCAAAATCTCTAAATTCAGGATGTCCCTGGTGGCCGAGTGGCTAAGATTCCATGCTCCCAATGCAGGAGGCCTGGGAAATATATCCCACATGCAACTAAAAGATCCATGCTAAGACCAAGTGCAACCAAGTAAATAAATATTTTTTTTTTAAATCTCTAAATTCTCTGCAGGCTCAACAAAGGTCCTCTGGCTCCTGCATCAGTTTCAGTAGCTGTCAGAGGATGTTGAAGAGCTGTCACATAATGCAAATGAAGGAGATGCCAGCATGTGCATGCTGCATATTTACTTGTGAATTAGACTATGTAAAGTATTATTGTAAAACAAGGCCTGTTGGCCTGTTTTTTTAGTTAACTATAGTCAGAGAAGTAAAAATAATATGGAAACCTTCAAATCTGAAGGAGAGAAATGGGCCAGTAACTTAGAGAGTCATATGAGTCCTAGGGATTTTTGTTTATTTTAAGGAGGAAGATGATACCAAGATTTTATATAATAGTGAGGTCCATGTGTTTGTAAACTGCTATGATTCAGAGATCGCCTGTTAATAGAATAACCAAGTGAAAGATAACTAACACATTTCTCATGATTATTTCACCCAAAGACTAAAACTAACCTGAATAAGAACAGCAGCCATCTCCCTTGGTTCTTGGATATTCACAGTACTTTTAGTTTCTTCTTTCTTTAAAACAGTTTGGTTTTCAATGCAGGATTCTGGCTCGGATGTCAGAGGTTCTGCTATAGCAGGGTGCAGCTTTGCAGAGAAATGAATCTGTCTGCGCACAATGTAACCACGCCAATATGCCTGGATTACCATAGCTGCCATACTACAAAGAGGAAAAAGAAACATTTTAGTACCCATAATATACAGTTGTAGATAAGAGATCTTCATAAACTATAAAAGCTGTAAACTGTGTCTGCTCAGTTGTGTCCAACTCTTTGCAACCTCATGGACTGTAGCCCATCAGGCTCCTCTGTCCTTGGGATTTACCAAGCAAGATACTGGAGTAGGTTGCCACTTTACTACTCCAAGGGGTCTTCCCGACCCAGGGAGTAAACGGGGAGGTGGGGGATGAGGGGAGTATTTTGTGTTTCCTGTATTGTCAGGCAGATTCTTTACCCATTTGGCCATTTTGGGATTTCAAAATCTCTAAATTCAGGATGTCCCTGGTGGCCGAGTGGCTAAGATTCCATGCTCCCAATGCAGGAGGCCTGGGAAATATATCCCACATGCAACTAAAAGATCCATGCTAAGACCAAGTGCAACCAAGTAAATAAATATATTTTTTAAAATCTCTAAATTCTCTGCAGCCTCAACAAAGGTCCTCTGGCTCCTGCATCAGTTTCAGTAGCTGTCAGAGGATGTTGAAGAGCTGTCACATAATGCAAATGAAGGAGATGCCAGCATATGCATGCTGCATATTTACTTGTGAATTAGACTATGTAAAGTATTATTGTAAAACAAGGCCTGTTTTTTTAGTTAACTATAGTCAGAGAAGTAAAAATAATATGGAAACCTTCAAATCTGAAGGAGAGAAATGGGCCAGTAACTTAGAGAGTCATATGAGTCCTAGGGATTTTTGTTTATTTTAAGGAGGAAGATGATACCAAGATTTTATATAATAGTGAGGATGCTGAGCCAGTAGAAAGGTGGAAAAAGTGATGATGTAAAAGAAAGGGTAAATGCAGAAGTCAGAGTTGAGTTGGCAAGAGAGGTTGGGATATTGTTTACACTTTCAGAGACCTTTCGCTGAAAGGTCTTCAGAGACCTAGCTTCATTTTCCTCCCTGCCCACAGACAAATACATAAATCACATAAACTCTCTTTACAAGCCCAATAGTAAACTCTAACATTTTTCCAGTCTACATCTATTGGTCAATTAGTGGCAGTGAATCAATCCACACTGTGTTCTTCTCATATCCCCATAGGCAGCCCAGTCACGTTAGCAAAAATGAAACAACAATGTACATTGACTGTCAGTGGGCTATCAATTTATTTAATCATCAATGCTTCCTCACTGGATATGTTTTCCTTTTCCCACACAGACTACTGGAGAAATATTATCAAGGTACATGGTACATAGTCAAAGTGCTAACTACTGTCTTCATTGCTCTTCAAATCCTTGAGTTCAATTTTAAAAGGCATAGGAAGGAGTGATTGATGTATATTCACTTTTCCCAGGCTCCCTTGAAAAAGTTTTCAATATTTTTATAATTGTGGAGCCCAATGTAATTTTTTCATTCCTAATGAAGTAGGTTTAAGGCAAAGTGGAACTAAGTGATAAACTGCCAGAAATTGCCATATATACATATTTTTTCTTATAGAAATATATTTGTGGGAAATTAGAAAGAAATGAGGACTTCCCAGTGGGAAGCACCCCAGTTAATGCAGGAGGTTTAAGAGATGGATGTATATTTAATCCCTGGGTCAGGAAAATCCTCCTGAGGGCAAGGCAACCCACTCAGGTATTCTTGCCTGCAGAATTCCACGGACAGAGGAATCTGATGGGCTACAGTCCATAGCATCACAAAGAGTTGGGCATGAATGAAGTAATTTAGCATGCATGAAGAAATAAATGATGTTACCATTTTCAATTGCTATTAATATTGTTATCAGCATCACAACCATTTTACCCAAAGCCATTTTACCCCAAATCTATTTTCGTATGAATTTAAATTAGTGTATAAAACTTCTTTCTGTCTTAAGATAAACTATTTAAGCTTCTTAAATAAAAAAAAAATCATGTTTCAACAAATTACTTCCTCCTCCTAGGGTAAATGGTGCTCTTGTGTGGTCAGTCAATGTGTGACTCTTTGTGACCCCATGGATTATAGCCTACCAGGCTCCACTGTCCATGGAATTTTCCAGGCAACAATACTAGAATAAATAGAGCTTTGCAAATTTTGTTACAGAATGAATTCACATTTGGTCATTCAACTCTTAATTCATTCCTTCATCTTTTGAACAAAAATGAGTTAAATTTGAGAAAGAACAGATTCATGTATATGTATAACTGAATTACTTTGCTGTACACTTGAACTAACACAACACTGTTACCTGAACTAACACAGGCAATTACTTTGCTGTACACCTGAACTATATCATTTTAAGAATAATGGGATTATTTTATTGCTCCTGAATTAAATGAGTTAAAAGCTCATTTTAATTATCTAGAGATTAAAATGCAGAAAAAATAATTTCACAGTTATTTTAAATTAAATAATAGTGGTTGATTAAATCAGAACCTTCCCAAAGTTCAATCAAATTAATCTGTTGCTCAGTTGCTCATTCATGTTTGACTCTGCAACACACAGACTGCAGCCCACCAGGCTTCCCTGTCCTTCACTATCTCCTAGAGTTTAAGTTCATATTCATTGAGTCAGTGATGCCACCCAACCATCTCATCCTCTGCTGTCCTCTTCTTTTGTCTTCAGACTTTCCCAGTATCAGGGATCTTTTCCAATGAGTCAGCTGTGCATTAATTCATCTGTATTATAATTACTATTTGTGCACCCCAGTTAATGCAGGAGGTTTAAGAGATGGATGTATATTTAATCCCTGGGTCAGGAAAATCCTCCTGAGGGCAAGGCAACCCACTCAGGTATTCTTGCCTGCAGAATTCCACGGACAGAGGAATCTGATGGGCTACAGTCCATAGCATCACAAAGAGTTGGGCATGAATGAAGTGATTTAGCATGAATGAAGAAATAAATGATATTACCATTTTCAATTGCTATTAATATTGTTATCAGCATCACAACCATTTTACCCAAAGCCATTTTACCCCAAATCTATTTTCGTATGAATTTAAATTAGTGTATAAAACTTCTTTCTGTCTTAAGATAAACTATTTAAACTTCTTAAATAAAAAAATAAAACATGTTTCAACAAATTACTTCCTCCTCCTAGGGTAAATGGTGCTCTTATGTGGTCAGTCAATGTGTGACTCTTTGTGACCCCATGGATTATAGCCTACCAGGCTCCACTGTCCATGGAATTTTCCAGGCAACAATACTAGAATAAATAGAGCTTTGCAAATTTTGTTACAGAATTAATTCACATTTGGTCATTCAACTCTTAATTCATTCCTTCATCTTTTGAACAAAAATGAGTTAAATCTGAGAAAGAACAGATTCATGTATATGTATAACTGAATTACTTTGCTGTACACTTGAACTAACACAACACTGTTAACTGAACTAACACAGGCAATTACTTTGCTGTACACCTGAACTATATCATTTTAAGAATAATGGGATTATTTTATTGCTCCTGAATTAAATGAGTTAAAAGCTCATTTTAATTATCTAGAGATTAAAATGCAGAAAAAAATAATTTCACAGTTATTTTAAATTAAATAATAGTGGTTGATTAAATCAGAACCTTCCCAAAGTTCAATCAAATTAATCTGTTGCTCAGTTGCTCAGTCATATTTGACTCTTTGCAACACACAGACTGCAGCCCACCAGGCTTCTCTGTCCTTCACTATATCCTAGAGTTTAAGCTCATATTCATTGAGTCAGTGATGCCACCCAACCATCTCATCCTCTGCTGTCCTCTTCTTTTGTCTTCAGACTTTCCCAGTATCAGGGATCTTTTCCAATGAGTCAGCTGTTCATTAATTCATCTGTATTATAATTACTAATTTGTGCAATTTATAAAAACAAGGAAACTGAAGTATAATAGTGATTTAAATCCTTTACCAAATTACTATCTGGAAATGAGGACTAAGATTATCCATAAAAACAAAAAATTACAGTGGTAAAAGTAAAATAATCTATAAATCTTACATTTTTTCGTGATGTTCAATATCTCGGCGGCTCTCTAGTGGGGACCTTGTCATTAATGTTTCCATGAATGGTATTTTATTGGTGGGAAAACTGTGTGCCTTGCTGTCGTCTCTTTTCTGGCCTACTATTTCTTGCTGATTTCGTTCTTTAGCATCTTCACAAATGGAGGAATTGGTTAATGAGGGATGACTAGAGTCAGAATCCATCCATTTCTCAGAAACATCTGGTGAGCTCACTTTATGTTCATTTGGGTAAAAGCACAGAACTCTATTTTGCTGTATGTTATCACTGTTTGTAGGAGGCAAATGATTTTGCTGAGCTTCTGATTCATCTCTCTTGGTAATACTTACATCCCCATGTTCATGTGCACATCGAAATTTATTACTAAGTGTCATCAATTTCTTAAAATAATGGCAGAGATTTTCTGCAACATCCAAGGTGAATATGTTTCTGAGAAAAAAAAATGAGGACATTTAATAAAAAGAATTATATCGGCAAATAGTAACATGCAAGATTATGAAAATATCCCTGTGTGGTCTGACAGGAATATTAAATTTTACTATAACATTTATTAGAAACTTATTTCTGATTGCTTTTATAACAGTTAATCTCTTCAGTCACAAAAAAGTGAAAATATTTCTGTAGTTAATTTCAATCCATTAATCCAGGCAAAACATCTGGAAGTTTTAGAATCACTTTTATCCTAGGCATTTTTGGTACAAGTGAATGAGAAAAATCCATGCTTTTATTGTCCTAAACACAAGAAATCATGGCTGCCTAAATTTGGAGAAGTTATTTATGAAACAAGTTTAAAAGTGCTTTGTATGTTGACTTTTGCCATGCAAAATATTTGTATTGGATATTTAAACAACTTACATTATGGGAAAGTTTTTATTTCCATTTTTCTCTGGAAAAAAATCCTTTGCAAAGAGAATTCAAATTCTTTAAGACATAAAATGCCTGCGCTTCTCTTGAACAACTGTTGGATTTAACTATGCCAAAAGAATGAAAGTTATGATTAATTTCTCAAATGTAGAGATAGATACTATTTTTACAAATGGAGATATTAAGTGGTAAAATTTTCTATAAATCTTACATTTTTTCGTGATGTTCTATATCTCGGCGGCTCTCTAGTGGGGACCTTGTCATTAATGTTTCCATGAATGGTATTTTATTGGTGGGAAAACTGTGTGCCTTGCTGTCTTCTCTTTTCTGGCCTACTATTTCTTGCTGATTTCGTTCTTTAGCATCTTCACAAATGGAGGAATTGGTTAATGAGGGATGACTAGAGTCAGAATCCATCCATTTCTCAGAAACATCTGGTGAGCTCACTTTATGTTCATTTGGGTAAAAGCACAGAACTCTATTTTGCTGTATGTTATCACTGTTTGTAGGAGGCAAATGATTTTGCTGAGCTTCTGATTCATCTCTCTTGGTAATACTTACATCCCCATGTTCATGTGCACATCGAAATTTATTACTAAGTGTCATCAATTTCTTAAAATAATGGCAGAGATTTTCTGCAACATCCAAGGTGAATATGTTTCTGAGAAAAAAAATGAGGACATTTAATAAAAAGAATTATATCGGCAAATAGTAACATGCAAGATTATGAAAATATCCCTGTGTGGTCTGACAGGAATATTAAATTTTACTATAACATTTATTAGAAACTTATTTCTGATTGCTTTTATAACAGTTAATCTCTTCAGTCACAAAAAAGTGAAAATATTTCTGTAGTTAATTTCAATCCATTAATCCAGGCAAAACATCTGGAAGTTTTAGAATCACTTTTATCCTAGGCATTTTTGGTACAAGTGAATGAGAAAAATCCATGCTTTTATTGTCCTAAACACAAGAAATCATGGCTGCCTAAATTTGGAGAAGTTATTTATGAAACAAGTTTAAAAGTGCTTTGTATGTTGACTTTTGCCATGCAAAATATTTGTATTGGATATTTAAACAACTTACATTATGGGAAAGTTTTTATTTCCATTTTTCTCTGGAAAAAAATCCTTTGCAAAGAGAATTCAAATTCTTTAAGACATAAAATGCCTGTGCTTCTCTTGAACAACTGTTGGATTTAACTATGCCAAAAGAATGAAAGTTATGATTAATTTCTCAAATGTAGAGATAGATACTATTTTTACAAATGGAGATATTAGCAGAGATTCCTCCATTATACTTTTACTGTATTCGTTTTGTTGGTGAAAAATGCAGAAAAAGTTCACTCCAACATTGAATGTCAAGTACTGAATTCACCACCATTCATGATCAAATATAAGAAGCATGGACTATTTTTAATTCTAAAGTTATACTTATTTGTAATATCAATACATTCTCCACAAAAACTATAAATCTAAATTTCAACATGAGGGTTGAGTCACCTTTATATAAAAATTAGAAGTTACTATACATAGGTTACAATACAAAGAGATATCAACTTAGATTTACAAAGAGATAAATGTAAATAACCTTAGTATTTGTTGAAAGTAAATATTATCTGTAACAATTGGAATTATTTTTAAAGCTGTGAGACTTATTTATAAACTGAAGAGACTATGTTAAAAAAACACTTAGGGGACTTCCCTGGTGGTCCAGTGGGTAAGGACATTGCCTTGCAGTGCAAGGGTTGCCGGTTCGATCCCTGGCCTGGGAAGATCCCACGTGCCGCAGAGCGACTGGCCCAGTGTGTTCACTATCCAGCCGGAGCTCTGGAGCACATGCGCCCAGAGCTAGTGCTCTGTGGTGAGAGTGGCCACTGTGGTGGGAGGCCCACACAGGCCAAAGAACAAAGATAAATTAATGAAAGATCAATAGAAGCGGCCAAAAAAAAAAAAAATTTAATAGAAAAACCAGCTTACATAGGAAAAGCACATATGAAAGTACAAATAGCAAAAACATAATATGTAATTTAATAATTAAGTTTAGAGATTTTCATGCACATATCATTGTTCCATTTATAATGCAAAGTTATCATATATAAAATATAAAATAAATTCTGTTTTTCATTTGTGGTTTCTGGAGTAGTATAAATTGTAAAATGGAGTTTTAAAAATATCACCAGAATTCATTCATAGTAACACATTCAGATTTCAGGGTGGAAGATAGGAAGTTCTCTTTCTCTGATATATTTTTAGGACTCTCGAACAACTGCTTGGAACAACTGTTGGATTTAACTATGCCAAAAGAATGAAAGTTATGATTAATTTCTCAAATGTAGAGATAGATACTATTTTTACAAATGGAGATATTAGCAGAGATTCCTCCATTATACTTTTACTGTATTCGTTTTGTTGGTAAAAAATGCAGAAAAAGTTCACTCCAACATTGAATGTCAAGTACTGAATTCACCACCATTCATGATCAAATATAAGAAGCATGGACTATTTTTAATTCTAAAGTTATACTTATTTGTAATATCAATACATTCTCCACAAAAACTATAAATCTAAATTTCAACATGAGGGTTGAGTCACCTTTATATAAAAATTAGAAGTTACTATACATAAGTTACAATACAAAGAGATATCAACTTAGATTTACAAAGAGATAAATGTAAATAACCTTAGTATTTGTTGAAAGTAAATATTATCTGTAACAATTGGAATTATTTTTAAAGCTGTGAGACTTATTTATAAACTGAAGAGACTATGTTAAAAAACACTTAGTGGACTTCCCTGGTGGTCCAGTGGGTAAGGACATTGCCTTGCAGTGCAAGGGTTGCCGGTTCGATCCCTGGCCTGGGAAGATCCCACGTGCCGCAGAGCGACTGGCCCAGTGTGTTCACTATCCAGCCGGAGCTCTGGAGCACATGCGCCCAGAGCTAGTGCTCTGTGGTGAGAGTGGCCACTGTGGTGGGAGGCCCACACAGGCCAAAGAACAAAGATAAATTAATGAAAGATCAATAGAAGCGGCCAAAAAAAAAAAAATTTAATAGAAAAACCAGCTTACATAGGAAAAGCACATATGAAAGTACAAATAGCAAAAACATAATATGTAATTTAATAATTAAGTTTAGAGATTTTCATGCACATATCATTGTTCCATTTATAATGCAAAGTTATCATATATAAAATATAAAATAAATTCTGTTTTTCATTTGTGGTTTCTGGAGTAGTATAAATTGTAAAATGGAGTTTTAAAAATATCACCAGAATTCATTCATAGTAACACATTCAGATTTCAGGGTGGAAGATAGGAAGTTCTCTTTCTCTGATATATTTTTAGGACTCTACTCTCAGGCTCTGTCTCTGAATACATGCCTGTGTCAACTGCTTTTCTCCACTGTGCACACATAATACCTTAATACACAAATATATGTGTAACATGATAATATAATAAATGTACAATAAATATTATATGTTTTATAATACTTGACTTGCCCCATTGTAATTACTTATTTAGCAAATATTCTCTTAATGCAATCATGAATTTTTTAAGGGTAAAGTCCAGGACTCACCTTCTTATGTGTCTTTTCTATCAATAATTATTGAATATATTTATGACTGATTAATTAAATGAACAACTAAATGATTTTATCTTGTGAAGCTATCATCATACTTTCATTTAGTTTTATCTAATTTAGCTTTGAAATTATGTTCAAAATACATACTAATACATTTCAAATAATAAAAAAAGATGATGCCCATGAATTGTTTTAAAGAGAGAATATTCCTAAAATACACTGTACTAGGCCAAAAGAATAGCACTATATTGATCTGAATAATTTCAAATCCTGTGTATAAACTGTATTATATCTTTAAATTATGGTAAGGAGACGAAAACAATCTTACCTCTCTTCAGTAATATATTTTTCAGCTAGTAAGTTAAATTCTCTAATCTGGGACTGACAAAGTTCCAGGAAATGCTCTAATTCTAGTTGACAGTGTTCTTCAGTAGGACTTTCTGAATAAGAGGTTAGCATTTCACCATTGAGGATTCTTAGAGATGGCAATATTTTCAGTAGAGAAGGCCTATTAAAAATAGGAAAAAACTTAATAATCGTGAAAAGGAGAGTTTATATTTAAAACAACTATATGTCTACTATTTAAATGACGTAAGTATAGAACATATCTCTGAAATGTGTTGATTTTATAGAGAAAATTCTACTTTTTCTCTTTAATTATGGTATTATGTCATATACAAAGTAAATTTTAGAGTTCTTGACACATATTTAACAATTTTCTTCTAAGACACAAATGGTAAATTTAAGAGTTGGAAACCGGCTGGGAGTAAATAAGAGGCTGCATTATGATAATGATAGTATCAGATATACTCTTTCAGGCTTCCCCCATGGCTCAGTGGTAACAGTAGACATATGGACATTATGGGGAATGAACAGTGGGTAGGAGGCATAAAGGAAGTAGCATGAAAACCTGTTCTATCATATGTGAAGGAAATAGCTATAATCATTGCGCTGTGAGAAAAGGGGATCTTTCAGGGGTGCTGTGCGATGGTCTTGAGGGGTGGAATTGGGGGGATATACATATGACTAATCTGGGAACATACATATCTGTAAACAACAAAACTTTGTAAAAGTTAAAAGCAAAATAAAAGTTAAAAAAAAAAAAAAAAAGAATCTGCCTGCAATGCATGAGTTGCAGAGACGCAGGTTTGATCCCTGGGTCGGGAAGATCCATTGGAGAAGGGCATGGTAACTCACTCCAGTATTCTTGTTTGGGGAATCCCATGGACAGAGGAGCCTGTTCATGGAGAGGCTACAGTTCACACAGTCGCAAAGACTCAGAAATGACTGAAGAGACTTAGCTCGCATGCACACACACTCTTAAAAATAAGATAATTTAACTGAAAGTTGCTGTTTATTTCAGAAATAGGTGTGAATTCTGATTGTTTCCTAGTGAAATATACTGAGAGTAGGGTTAAAACAAAAGGGGTGGTGATTACTGTATACTTTATGATCTGGAAAATCAAAAATTATGGCATTTCTCCTTGAATCTTGGTAAAGATTATAATAAATGATCTCCAAGATATGAGCAAACATCTTTATCAACTTAAAAGATCAACGTGATAGGCTTCCCTGGTGGTCCAGTGGGTAAGGACACCACCTTGCAGTGCAAGCAGCACTGGTTCGACCCCTGGCCTGGGAAGATCCCACCTGCCATGGAGCGGCTGGACCGATATGTCCAATTACCGAGCCAGAGCTCTGGAGTGCATGCGCCCAGAGCTGGTGCTCTGGGACAACAGAGGCCACTGCGATGGGAGGCCCACACTGGCCAAAGAACAAAGATGGATGAAAATAGATAAATGAAAGACCAATAGAAGTGGCCTGCCCACCCCCCTCCCTCCCCAACCCGCCCCTGCCAAAAAAGAAATATACACACACACACATAGACAGAGAGAAGGGATGGGAAATGGGGCAGGTATGGGGAGCTCAAGACCTCTTGGGTCAAGGCCCCGAACACTGTCACCAGTCTGCTTTTATTCAGTGCTGAAGCATCCAGGTGTTTACAAGGAATGATACTAGCACGGGCTGGGAATCAGTCACAGCCCTGATCAATAATCACCCTTTGTGGCTCTAAGTTGCTTGTATTATCTTCCCAGTGGACAGAGTGCATTACAGCTGGGGGGCAGTGGTACCAGCAAGAAGTTAAGGAGTCCACATAAACCCGGTGTTCCAAAGCCCACAGCAGATCTCCCACCTGTTGCTGTTCAGTATGACCCCAGCTAATGAGTTCATATGAATTGAATCAGATTGTTTTTGTCTTAGTTTTTTCATTTCTAAGATGCTTTTCTCCCAGCTCAGCCAAAGCTGGAAAAGCCATCACTACTTTGGTTCCCCACAGTACATAAGTGGAGACTGGAGGTATAGGGGAACTCTCTGTACTTTCTGCTCAGTTTTGCTGTTAACCTAAAACTGCTCTAAAGAAATAAAGTTTATTAATTAAAAAAAAAAGTTCATAAACACTAAACGAAGGATGGCAGGGTAAGATAACAAAAATGCTAAGAGTTAAGAAGGCCAGGCCCTAGTAACAGTTATTCCGTTTATCTAGGCTATTCAGTCAGGGTCGATATATCTGTTTGTACAAACACAATTGTAAAATACAATTTTAATTATTTTTTAATGGAGGAAGTGGTCCATTAAGGCAAAAATGCATAGGGCTAACCAAAGTCATAATGTATGCTGCATATAGTTTATGATCCTGGTAGCCTTAGTATTAAATAAAAGTAATCACAAGAGAGATACAAATACATCCCTTTCAGTAAAACAAACTAGAAGAATTACACAGTTTTTCATTTACTGAGGACACAGTTGACTAGGTCCCTACACTCCTCTACCACTCCAGAAATACTGCCTTTTTCCCCTAATAAGGAAAGAGAGAAGGATTAGGATCTGGTTCTTCAGCATAATTATCAGATAGTTTATCATGTTAAGAAGCAAATAAAAGTTTAAGGCTTTGCTAATATTAAAGAGTTTAAGCTTTAAGTTATCCCTAATAAGTTGCCAAATCAAAACCTCTTGGGTCAAGGCCCCGAACACTGTCACCAGTCTGCTTTTATTCAGTGCTGAAGCATCCAGGTGTTTACAAGGAATGATACTAGCACGGGCTGGGAATCAGTCACAGCCCTGATCAATAATCACCCTTTGTGGCTCTAAGTTGCTTGTATTATCTTCCCAGTGGACAGAGTGCATTACAGCTGGGGGGCAGTGGTACCAGCAAGAAGTTAAGGAGTCCACATAAACCCGGTGTTCCAAAGCCCACAGCAGATCTCCCACCTGTTGCTGTTCAGTATGACCCCAGCTAATGAGTTCATATGAATTGAATCAGATTGTTTTTGTCTTAGTTTTTTCATTTCTAAGATGCTTTTCTCCCAGCTCAGCCAAAGCTGGAAAAGCCATCACTACTTTGGTTCCCCACAGTACATAAGTGGAGACTGGAGGTATAGGGGAACTCTCTGTACTTTCTGCTCAGTTTTGCTGTTAACCTAAAACTGCTCTAAAGAAATAAAGTTTATTAATTAAAAAAAAAAGTTCATAAACACTAAACGAAGGATGGCAGGGTAAGATAACAAAAATGCTAAGAGTTAAGAAGGCCAGGCCCTAGTAACAGTTATTCCGTTTATCTAGGCTATTCAGTCAGGGTCGATATATCTGTTTGTACAAACACAATTGTAAAATACAATTTTAATTATTTTTTAATGGAGGAAGTGGTCCATTAAGGCAAAAATGCATAGGGCTAACCAAAGTCATAATGTATGCTGCATATAGTTTATGATCCTGGTAGCCTTAGTATTAAATAAAAGTAATCACAAGAGAGATACAAATACATCCCTTTCAGTAAAACAAACTAGAAGAATTACACAGTTTTTCATTTACTGAGGACACAGTTGACTAGGTCCCTACACTCCTCCACCACTCCAGAAATACTGCCTTTTTCCCCTAATAAGGAAAGAGAGAAGGATTAGGATCTGGTTCTTCAGCATAATTACCAGATAGTTTATCATGTTAAGAAGCAAATAAAAGTTTAAGGCTTTGCTAATATTAAAGAGTTTAAGCTGTTTAAAAGGCTTGAGTCCATATATTTTGAACTTTTTTAGGATGCTTGAAGCTAGAAATGCTTGCCAAATCAAAAACTTCCTACCATGTTTATTTACCACAAAGGGTTAAATAGTGGCATATACTGTGTTTCTGCTTAGATTCATTTTTTTTTTTAAACCTTTATTTTACTTTTAACTTTTACAGAGTTTTGTTGTTTACAGATATGTATGTTCTCAGATTAGTCATATGTATATACCCCCCTTCCCTCCCCTCCCGACCATCACACAGCACCCCTGAAGGATCTCCTTTTCTCACAGAGCAATGACTAGAGCTATTTTCTTCACTTATGATAGATTCATTTTAAGATATGGTTCAAAAGCAGGATGTTACCTTAAGATAACTGCTATTCATCACAGGTGACAGGTAATCAGAAGCATTCATCTCAGAGGTACAATATCAAATATAACATGAAATCTTTTAATTGGGGCTCATCAAAGCATGGATTTTACAAAATCCTTTACAAAAATTTCCCGTCAGGGCTACCCTGGTGGTCCAGTGGGTAAGAACACCACCTTGCAGTGCAAGGGACGCCGGTTCGATCCCTGGCCTGGGAAAATCCCACGTGCCGTGGAGCGGCTGGACAGATGTGTCCAATTACCGAGCCGGAGCTCTGGAGCACATGCGCCCAGAGCCGACGCTCTGCGACGACAGAGGCCACCACGATGGGAGGCCCACAGGAGCCAAAGAACAAAGACAGATGAAAATAGAGAAATGAAAGACCAATGGAAGTGACCCGCCCATCCCCCTCCCTCCCCACCCCACCCCCCAAAAGATAAATAAATAAAATAAATGTTTAAAAAAAAAAAATTCCCGTCAAGTTTTCTTCAAGATACCGCATCAGTGGGGCTTGGGATGGTTTTCAAAATGAAGAGTCTTCAGCTACACATGAACATGTACTGGAAGGTTCAGGGAAATCTATATTCTTTAATAAAATACAGCCTTTCTTGTGCACTTTAAAGAATAAAACTCCTTACCCTCAGAAATACTGCCTTTTTCCCTAATAAGGAAAGAGAGAAGGATTAGGATCTGGTTCTTCAGCATAATTATCAGATAGTTTATCATGTTAAGAAGCAAATAAAAGTTTAAGGCTTTGCTAATATTAAAGAGTTTAAGCTGTTTAAAAGGCTTGAGTCCATATATTTTGAACTTTTTTAGGATGCTTGAAGCTAGAAATGCTTGCCAAATCAAAAACTTCCTACCATGTTTACCACAAAGGGTTAAATAGTGGCATTTACTGTGTTTCTGCTTAGATTCATTTTTTTTAAAAAAACCTTTATTTTACTTTTAACTTTTACAGAGTTTTGTTGTTTACAGATATGTATGTTCTCAGATTAGTCATATGTATATACCCACCTTCCCTCCCCTCCCGACCATCACACAGCACCCCTGAAGGATCCCCTTTTCTCACAGAGCAATGACTAGAGCTATTTTCTTCACTTATGATATATTCATTTTAAGATATGGTTCAAAAGCAGGATGTTACCTTAAGATAACTGCTATTCATCACAGGTGACAGGTAATCAGAAGCATTCATCTCAGAGGTACAATATCAAATATAACATGAAATCTTTTAATTGGGGCTCATCAAAGCATGGATTTTACAAAATCCTTTACAAAAATTTCCCGTCAGGGCTACCCTGGTGGTCCAGTGGGTAAGAACACCACCTTGCAGTGCAAGGGACGCCGGTTCGATCCCTGGCCTGGGAAAATCCCACGTGCCGTGGAGCAGCTGGACAGATGTGTCCAATTACCGAGCCGGAGCTCTGGAGCACATGCGCCCAGAGCCGGCGCTCTGCGACGACAGAGGCCACCACGATGGGAGGCCCACAGGAGCCAAAGAACAAAGACAGATGAAAATAGAGAAATGAAAGACCAATGGAAGTGGCCCGCCCATCCCCCTCCCTCCCCACCCCACCCCCCAAAAGATAAATAAATAAAATAAATGTTTAAAAAAAAAAAATTCCCATCAAGTTTTCTTCAAGATACCGCATCAGTGGGGCTTGGGATGGTTTTCAAAATGAAGAGTCTTCAGCTACACATGAACATGTACTGGAAGGTTCAGGGAAATCTATATTCTTTAATAAAATACAGCCTTTCTTGTGCACTTTAAAGAATAAAACCACTATATTTGGAAGAAAATAGACGACAAAATGTTTGGCTAAAATCAGAGATGACCGGGTTTAAAGCGAAGAAAAAAAAGCTAAAAAAAACCCCCTGAAACTCTTATCAGCTACAAATTGTCTTAAATTTAAAAATAGCTTGCATTTTTCTTAAGGAAACTTATATTCTCTATAACAACAATATCAGAAGAATTTGCTGAAATAAGAGTTATTGTGATCCCTAGGCAGTTACATTACAATGATATGTTACTAGTTAACACTGCCATTGGTTTTATATAAATGGTTTATATGTGTTTTTCTAAAACTATTCCTGTAACTCTAAAATTATACAGTATATACCAAATGGATAAAGAAGTAATCACCTTTCTATTCAGAAATGATATTTGGAATAAAGAGCCATTTTAACCAAATAATCCAACACCATCCAAGAAAGAAAAAAAAAAAAAAGACCTTTCTTTTATCAGATTAAGGAACAAGTTAATATTTTATCACAAATATCTTATTAAATAAAGCTCATTTTTATGCTCCAGACAAAGTAATGAAGAATAAACTCAGAGATAACACAAGACAGTAGAGTTGTTTCTGGGTATTGCAACTATCATCATGTGGAAGCTCTTGAGAGGTTAACTGACAGCAGATCAGCAAGAAGAAAAATGACAGTTTTATCTTCAAATGCTACATTTTTGACCTATTAATAGTTACTGATACAGATACATTAAGTATAATATTTTAGCTATAAAGGATAATTCTGGGTAAACAGTGCTTCAATTTTTACATTTGGAATATTTTGATGTTACATTCATCGCTTTTACATGAAAAGGTTCCCAGTTGATTTTAGTCAAAATATTTTGAACTTTGGATGCAAAAATGTAGCTTGATTAGATCTTGAAGAGTGTGACAGTGTCTTGAAATTAGTGAATTATATAATAAATATCCAGACTGGAGTTCGTGTTTTCTTTGAACATTTTTTTTCCCTTTAATCTTTTTCTAAGGAGTCAGATTCGTATAGCTTATTGTGCAAATGCAGCCCTATAAAGAGCCTATGATACATATATTAGAAAGTGCTGAACCCAGTTGATCTGTGTTTGAAGTAAAGTGTGAGGACACTGGGAGATCTCAGCCTTAGATTTTCCAGGGCCCTAGTTGAATCTATTTATTTGTGAAATCAGAGATGACCGGGTTTAAAGCGAAGAAAAAAAAGCTAAAAAAAACCCCCTGAAACTCTTATCAGCTACAAATTGTCTTAAATTTAAAAATAGCTTGCATTTTTCTTAAGGAAACTTATATTCTCTATAACAACAATATCAGAAGAATTTGCTGAAATAAGAGTTATTGTGATCCCTAGGCAGTTACATTACAATGATATGTTACTAGTTAACACTGCCATTGGTTTTATATAAATGGTTTATATGTTTTTCTAAAACTATTCCTGTAACTCTAAAATTATACAGTATATACCAAATGGATAAAGAAGTAATCACCTTTCTATTCAGAAATGATATTTGGAATAAAGAGCCATTTTAACCAAATAATCCAACACCATCCAAGAAAGAAAAAAAAAAAAAGACCTTTCTTTTATCAGATTAAGGAACAAGTTAATATTTTATCACAAATATCTTATTAAATAAAGCACATTTTTATGCTCCAGACAAACAAAGTAATGAAGAATAAACTCAGAGATAACACAAGACAGTAGAGTTGTTTCTGGGTATTGCAACTATCATCATGTGGAAGCTCTTGAGAGGTTAACTGACAGCAGATCAGCAAGAAGAAAAATGACAGTTTTATCTTCAAATGCTACATTTTTGACCTATTAATAGTTACTGATACAGATACATTAAGTATAATATTTTAGCTATAAAGGATAATTCTGGGTAAACAGTGCTTCAATTTTTACATTTGGAATATTTTGATGTTACATTCATCGCTTTTACATGAAAAAGTTCCCAGTTGATTTTAGTCAAAATATTTTGAACTTTGGATGCAAAAATGTAGCTTGATTAGATCTTGAAGAGTGTGACAGTGTCTTGAAATTAGTGAATTATATAATAAATATCCAGACTGGAGTTCGTGTTTTCTTTGAACATTTTTTTTCCCTTTAATCTTTTTCTAAGGAGTCAGATTCGTATAGCTTATTGTGCAAATGCAGCCCTATAAAGAGCCTATGATACATATATTAGAAAGTGCTGAACCCAGTTGATCTGTGCTTGAAGTGAAGTGTGAGGACACTGGGAGATCTCAGCCTTAGATTTTCCAGCTGGGCTCCTCCTAGTCAAGGCCTGAATCAATATTTCATTTAGTGAAAACTTCCTGGTGAATATTCTGTCACTTAAGAAGCTCTATTAATCATTCACGAATGAAACACATTCCCAAAGGAAATTCCAAACTGAGTCTGTGGATTAAGTTTTAAAAAGAGATTTTTTAGTACATCAGTTTTGTTCGTGTTATCACTGGCTGGACATGAAAGTAAAAAGTCAATTGGGAAAATCTATAACTAATCCCTTTGTTGGTATCAAGGGGTTATGTAAAGTTCAGTGGAACATACTGGTTAAAGTTTGAGGTGATCCTTTCATTAACAAATCTATATTTTATAGATCACTGGACTTTAAACCCTTTAGACAAATGAATTTTCTTAAAATTATGAAGGCTGTGTAAGGGCAACTGATCCATGAAATTTGACAGGCAAAATTTTCAAGTTTGTATTGCTGTAGTTCAGATAGACTAATTTAAACACAGATATTAAATATTTTCTTTAAAACTATATATATACTAAGTTAGCAAAATGTGAATATTTATCTTTATATACTTCTTACAGTGTTATATCAATAGGTTTTACAACAAACACATTTTATTCAATAAGTATTTATGCTTTCTACAAACAAAATAATGAAAAACAAATAAAGGATGATTCAGGAACATAGGTGTGTTTTTGGTTGCTGCAATTTGCAATGTGGCAGCTATCCCGATGGCAACAGATACCAGATCAGCAAGAATTCATGTCTTCATTGTCCAACACCCAATAGTAAAACCCCTATCCCATTGCTCTAAATAATGTGCAAAACTGCTATTTTATTTGTCACTGTGTACCAACTATATAGCTTGTTCTCTATAGTTACTTGTGAAAATAAAATTCTCTCTCCAGAAACAACCCACTAGACGTTTATAGTAAATACTATCACCTGTCAAGCAGTCTTTTGGACATAACTGCACTATTTTTATGTGGTAATTTCACTCTAAGATATGGTTCTTAGCAATGAGGGCCCAAACTTGGGGATAAGTACCCTAAATCTCAATGTAAGAGAACAGCCTTATAATATGAGCTAGTACACCTGGATAGGGATCTTAATTGCCTCTGCTCCAGAAGATGAAGCCCTTCACCAAGCTGGCAAGAGAAACATAGGTAGGTGCCTTTTCTCCATACACACACACATTCTTTAAATAGTTGTAATTTCTGATCACCTGCTACTTAATGTTAACTAGTAATTGCCATTTCCTATAATAACTTGTACTGAGATCATTTTCTCAGGAAACTTGGAGAAGCTCAGAAATACAACGGTCTCCGAGAATCCTGAGGACTCCAAAATTAGAACTCTGACAGTTACTGAAAGTCAAGAATAAAATAAGTTGTCAATTTACAGAAAATTGCATTTTTCAATCACTAAATAAGACTTGCAGAGTCAGACATGGCTGAGCGACTAAACTGAACTGAACATTTCCAATCATTAAAGTAAAATTAAATAAATTCAATAAAAATTTGAGAGGCTGAACATGTATTTCTTTCAAGCTTTTATACACTTTAATATAATTAAATTCAGTAATGTATTGCTCCAACAAATAATCTGAGCATCTACTAAATACAGTGGAGTTTGGGCGAACTCCAGGAGATAGTAAAGGACAAGGAAGCGTGGCGTGCTGCAGTTCATGGAGTCGCATGGAGTCGCATGGAGTCGCAAAGAGTCGGCCAGAACCTAGTGACTGAACGCAGCACAGAGAACTCAACACTACAAGGATACATATGGTAACTGGGACCGCTTGACTACTTAATTTCAGCCATTTTTTAATGCTTGGATTTTCAGTTAATTTGGTGATTTCTCCCTAATCTCCTGTCACTTTTCTGCTGAAAACAAACTTCCCCAAACACTGTTTTTATTTTCACACAACTATTCAGAATTTCTCTCTAGCTCCTTAAAAATAATGGCTGGCATTATCATGTGCTTTCTGTTAGGCAATGCTACGAAGTGCTGTCATGTGGTAATGTATTTACTCCTCATAGAGGCTGCTGTACTCAGATATTCATGTTCTTCCCTGTTTCCCAGGTTTTTCTTGCAGTTAGTTTGGCCAAATGACTAGTTACAGACAATACAATATGAGAGAAGTGATCACTGCCACTTTTGAGAGCAGAGAGTTAAATGTCAGTTGTTTTCCTGGTGGTCATTTCCCCCACTACAGTCTACTCCCTAAGAAAATGAGGTTATGTTGAAGTTTCATGACACAGACTCACAAAATAGAAGCAGTCTGAGTTTCTGAGTCTGCTTTGAATAGACAGGCCAAACTCACATCAGATATAATGGAAACAAACAAAACACTTCTATTGTAGAAATCAAACAGATTTCTGAGTCTGTTGTTGTGTGGTATAACCTCTATCACCCTAATGAATAAATCCTTTGAGATAAGCATTATTATTATAATACCCATTTTACAGATGAAGGGAGAGAAATAGCAAGACTAAGTAACTTGAGCAAAGCAAACAGGAAGTGGTAGAACTAGATATGCACCTGAGATATTTGCTTACAGGCCTATGTGTGTATTCACCATGCTATATTCCCTTGCCATGGATAAAAGAGATTTTTTTATCCTAGCGTATTAAGTTTATAATCTAGCAGTAATATCACGCATGAAACACCAGAGTCTGATATTTAAATTCTAGGCTTCAGAACTCAAATAACATCCCCAACACTTCATAACTGAGCAAGTCACAAGAGAGCTAAGCTTCAGTAAATACGTGGCAAAATAAGAATGATAATTACAGAACCCACCTCAGTTGCTGTGAAGTGAAGGAATATATACAGGTACTAAGCCCATGCTGACACACTATAACTACTTGCTTTCTTCCTTCTTTCCAACGATATTTCTCACTATGCCCACTTTGCTTGAACAGATGGGCTTTCTAACAGAGCTTAACTACACTTTTCACATTTCCTCCTCTTTTGGATATTTCCTCTATCAGAAGTGATTTTTGTGTGCTTACCACCTTCCATGAATTATTATCAACAGAAGATGTGTACTATCCTATTCAAAGTTAATGACCATGCCATAAAATAGACACAATTATTGTCCTCATTTTATCAGTGAAGATTCAGAGACACTGAAAAGTTAAGTTACTTGCCCAGGATCACAAAACATGAGGCAGGAGGAAGATGCCCTTATTTAAAAACACAATGATTTCTAAACTTCAGTGCACACTGCATCACCCAAGGGCTTAATAAAGGTTACTAGGAACCATGTGTTAGTTTCTGGTTTGGCAGAGCTGGACAGAGTCTAAGATTTTTGCATTTCTAACAGGTTTGCAGGTGGTGATGAACCTGACGGTCTGGAGGATACACCATTAACAATTACTCCACTGGGTTATACTCCTTCCTCCATGCTACACAGCTTGAATTGCACTTAGAAACAGATGTTTCTAAGCCAGAGGTTGACAGGTTCTGTTCTAAAACATGTGGAACATACCAGTTTTCCCTAACAAACAGTGTAACATTAGAAATTTATGTGGAAACTGAGCTTTAAAGCAAAAAGAAAGAAAAATAGATTTTCTAGCAAAAAGATAGTAACTCTGCTGTGATACTCAAGTTATCATTGAGCAGCAAATCACACAGGTGTTTGACTTGGTGTAAAAAAGCCTCTATTTTCTTAACTAAAAGTCAATGAACAAATTCAAGAAACCAGTATATCTAGAAAGAGAAAATCACAGGTCTGCAGTGACCAGTTCCTAGACTCTCTTACCCTTTTCTACAGGTGGATTAAGTCAGGTATTCACCATTTGCTATTTTTTCCCTTTTTGCCATGGATAAAAGAGATTTTTTTATCCTAGCGTATTAAGTTTATAATCTAGCAGTAATATCACGCATGAAACACCAGAGTCTGATATTTAAATTCTAGGCTTCAGAACTCAAATAACATCCCCAACACTTCATAACTGAGCAAGTCACAAGAGAGCTAAGCTTCAGTAAATACGTGGCAAAATAAGAATGATAATTACAGAACCCACCTCAGTTGCTGTGAAGTGAAGGAATATGTACAGGTACTAAGCCCATGCTGACACACTATAACTACTTGCTTTCTTCCTTCTTTCCAACGATATTTCTCACTATGCCCACTTTGCTTGAACAGATGGGCTTTCTAACAGAGCTTAACTACACTTTTCACATTTCCTCCTCTTTTGGATATTTCCTCTATCAGAAGTGATTTTTGTGTGCTTACCACCTTCCATGAATTATTATCAACAGAAGATGTGTACTATCCTATTCAAAGTTAATGACCATGCCATAAAATAGACACAATTATTGTCCTCATTTTATCAGTGAAGATTCAGAGACACTGAAAAGTTAAGTTACTTGCCCAGGATCACAAAACATGAGGCAGGAGGAAGATGCCCTTATTTAAAAACACAATGATTTCTAAACTTCAGTGCACACTGCATCACCCAAGGGCTTAATAAAGGTTACTAGGAACCATGTGTTAGTTTCTGGTTTGGCAGAGCTGGACAGAGTCTAAGATTTTTGCATTTCTAACAGGTTTGCAGGTGGTGATGAACCTGACGGTCTGGAGGATACACCATTAACAATTACTCCACTGGGTTATACTCCTTCCTCCATGCTACACAGCTTGAATTGCACTTAGAAACAGATGTTTCTAAGCCAGAGGTTGACAGGTTCTGTTCTAAAACATGTGGAACATACCAGTTTTCCCTAACAAACAGTGTAACATTAGAAATTTATGTGGAAACTGAGCTTTAAAGCAAAAAGAAAGAAAAATAGATTTTCTAGCAAAAAGTAACTCTGCTGTGATACTCAAGTTATCATTGAGCAGCAAATCACACAGGTGTTTGACTTGGTGTAAAAAAGCCTCTATTTTCTTAACTAAAAGTCAATGAACAAATTCAAGAAACCAGTATATCTAGAAAGAGAAAATCACAGGTCTGCAGTGACCAGTTCCTAGACTCTCTTACCCTTTTCTACAGGTGGATTAAGTCAGGTACAAGAATTTTAAACATAATCAGATCATTGTTTTTTGTTGTTGTTTTTTTCTTTGTAAGATATCTTACATTCCTCTGAAATACTCAGAAAAACAAGGACATTCCTGGCTATGGCCATACATCACAGGGAAACAAAATCCGGGCAAAGAGCTCTGCTCAACTGTTCTGCCCTAGGACTAGATGCCACAACAACCTTTTTTTCAGTTATTCATTTCTCCCTGTCTATATTCATAACTATACTTTTACTATCTGATCAAATTGATAAGACTTGCTGACTTGATCCAAACTTAGGATTTTGAAATAGATTTTCCTACCTGAATTTCAGTAAATGCTTGCCTATCCCTACACTTAGCATGTTGCCAAATCCACCCTGCTAAATTATGCTACAAGCCCTGTCCACTGTGGTTTGTTCTTCCTTGATGTACCCATGACCTGATATGATACATGTGTCAAATATACAATAAGTCATGTTAAATCATTTAACAAATGCATGCTGCCGCACATAAAAAGAGACAGGAGTTCAGGCCATAAACATTACTAGTAGTAGAGAATTCCAACTTGCATATGTAAAGCTTTTCAGTATAAAGGGATATAATTCACCTAGACCTGATACGTGAGTCTGGGGATATGTGAGAGAAAAATCACATAAAGTTAAGGGAAAAAAACAAGTAGGAAGCAAACGGCAGCAATATTGCCAGAACCCACATGAGGATAGGAATAATTCCCATCAGCCAAAGTTGAAAGGATACATATAAGAGACACTGGCAGAATATGCAGAAAGTTGGTGCCATAGTAGTGGGGACTAAATTAATACTAGTCTAAAGATTTCTTTGAGACTTCCCTGACAGAACTTAAAAGGCAGTTTTGAAATCATCTCACAAATTCCAAGCGATACATTTAATAGCTGCTGCATGTCAGAAGCAAAATATCAACATATGCTATTCAAAAGAAAAAAAAAAAAAAAAAAAGGGATCAACAAGTATAAAATTTAAAATATCTAGAATACAACCAAAATAGATTGTGCATGCAAGAAGTAGAAAAATCAGAAGAAAAAAAATCAATAAAGATAAATCTTAAAATGAGGGAGATGATGAAATCAGAGATGTTAAAACAGTTAATAAATATTAATCATATGTTCAAGATGACTCAGGAATATATGAACATGATTAAGAGAGAAACTGTAAATGTTAAAAAAATATAGAAAATCTCTAGGAATGAAAATCCTAATCTCTAATCTTAACGGAAAAACAGTCTAGATGAGATTAACAGAAGAGTTGTTATAAAAGAAGAAAATATCAGAGGATTTGAAACCATATCAATAACTAATAAGACTGAAATATAGGTAGAGAAAAACCATAATAAATAAAAGAACAGAGCAATAGTGACTTTAAGAATATGCCAAGTGGTCTAATATTGGTGCAGTTGGAGTCCTAATAGGGTAAGATAGAAGGAAGCAGAAAAAAAATTGAAAAATAATGGCCAAAATTTTTCACAATTTTATGGAAACTATAAATCCACTATATCTAAGAAGTTCAGTAAATCCTAAAAGAGTAGCAGCAACATGAATGGAATAGAGATTATCATATTATACAAAGTATGTCAAGGACAAATATCATATAATTTATATGTGAAATCAAAAAAGTGATACAAATGAACTTATTTACAATACAGAAATAAACTCACAGACATAGAAGACAAACTTATGGTTCGAATAAACATTATGTAGAGAATTCCAACTTGCATATGTAAAGCTTTTCAGTATAAAGGGATATAATTCACCTAGACCTGATACGTGAGTCTGGGGATATGTGAGAGAAAAATCACATAAAGTTAAGGGAAAAAAACAAGTAGGAAGCAAACGGCAGCAAATATTGCCAGAACCCACATGAGGATAGGAATAATTCTCATCAGCCAAAGTTGAAAGGATACATATAAGAGACACTGGCAGAATACGCAGAAAGTTGGTGCCATAGTAGTGGGGACTAAATTAATACTAGTCTAAAGATTTCTTTGAGACTTCCCTGACAGAACTTAAAAGGCAGTTTTGAAATCATCTCACAAATTCCAAGCGATACATTTAATAGCTGCTGCATGTCAGAAGCAAAATATCAACATATGCTATTCAAAAGGAAAAAAAAAAAAAAAGGGATCAACAAGTATAAAATTTAAAATATCTAGAATACAACCAAAATAGATTGTGCATGCAAGAAGTAGAAAAATCAGAAGAAAAAAAATCAATAAAGATAAATCTTAAAATGAGGGAGATGATGAAATCAGAGATGTTAAAACAGTTAATAAATATTATCCATATGTTCAAGATGACTCAGGAATATATGAACATGATTAAGAGAGAAACTGTAAATGTTAAAAAAATATAGAAAATCTCTAGGAATGAAAATCCTAATCTCTAATCTTAACGGAAAAACAGTCTAGATGAGATTAACAGAAGAGTTGTTATAAAAGAAGAAAATATCAGAGGATTTGAAACCATATCAATAACTAATAAGACTGAAATATAGGTAGAGAAAAACCATAATAAATAAAAGAACAGAGCAATAGTGACTTTAAGAATATGCCAAGTGGTCTAATATTGGTGCAGTTGGAGTCCTAATAGGGTAAGATAGAAGGAAGCAGAAAAAAAATTGAAAAATAATGGCCAAAATTTTTCACAATTTTATGGAAACTATAAATCAACTATATCTAAGAAGTTCAGTAAATCCTAAAAGAGTAGCAGCAACATGAATGGAATAGAGATTATCATATTATACAAAGTATGTCAAGGACAAATATCATATAATTTATATGTGGAATCAAAAAAGTGATACAAATGAACTTATTTACAATACAGAAATAAACTCACAGACATAGAAGACAAACTTATGGTTACAAAGGAGAAAGACAGGGAGGAGGGATAAATTAGGAATTGGCTTCCCTGGTGGCTCAGTGGTAAAGATTCTGCCTGCCAATGCAGGCGACATTAGAGGCACAGGTTTTATCCCTGGGTGGGGAAGA
Organism: Tragulus kanchil; assembly: GCA_022376925.1. NCBI lineage: Eukaryota > Metazoa > Chordata > Mammalia > Artiodactyla > Tragulidae > Tragulus > Tragulus kanchil. Next base: position 232,534,498 of record JAIOJX010000004.1, on the reverse strand, counting down.
TTCCCTGGAGAAGGAAATGGCAACCCACTCTAGTATCCTTGCCTCAGAAATCCCATGGACAGAGGAGCCTGGTTCGCTACAGTCCATAGAGTCACAAAAACATCAGACAACTTAGTGACTAAACAGCAACAACAACAAAATTAATAGATATATACTACTATATATTAAGTAGATAAAAAATAAGGACCTATTGTATAACATAGGGTACTACGTTAAATATCTTACAATAACCTATAGTAGAAAAAAATCTGAAAATACACACACACATAACTGAATCACTTTGCTGTACATCTGAATCTAGTACAACATGGTGAATCAACTCTACAGCAATTTAAAAAAAACACTAAGCAAATGAACAAAACTCTAAGGAAAATAAATCTAAAATCATATCAAAACACATTATAATCAAATTGCTGAAATCCACTGATAAAGAGAAAATCTTAAAGTTGCTAGAGAGAGAAGTGTGAAGAGTCCACAGACTTCTCATAAGAAACAGTGAAAGTCATGAGAGTGGATAGACATTTTCATAGTATTGGAAGATGGTTAAAAAAATACTGGAAGGCTTCCCTGGTGGTCCAGTGAGTAAACAGTCCACCTTGCAGTGCAAGGGGCACTGGTTCAATCCCTGGCCCTGGAAGGTCCCACGTGCTAAGGAGCAGCTGGACGGTGTATGCAATTACAAGCCAGCAATCTGGAGCGCATGAGCCCTGAGCTGGTACTCTGCAATGAGAAAGGCTACTGCAGTGGGAAGCTTCCACAGGCCAAAGAGTAAAGATGGATGAAAATAAACGAAAAAACAACAAAAGATAGGGGTTTCCCTGGTGGTCCAGTGGGCAAGGACACCACCTTGCAGTGCAAAGGGCGACGGTTCGATCCCTGGTCTGGGAAGATCCCACGTACCACGGAGTGGCTGGACCAATGTGTCCAACTACCGAGTCAGAGCTCTGGAGCGCATGCGCCTAGAGCCGGCGCTCTGTGACGAGAGAGACCACTGCGATAGGAGGCCCACACAGGCCAGAAGAACAAAGATGGATGAAAATAGAGAAAAGAAAGCCCAATAGAAGTGCTCCCCCCAAAAAAAGACAACAATAAATGAGGCCAAAATTTTTTTTAAAAGTAAAATCAATGAAGATTGTGGGGCTCTGAACTGAAAGAGGACCGTTGCAAGCATAAGGAAGCTTAAGCACATTGTTTAAAGAAGCTTACACAAATGTTTGCAGTTTGGAGCTAAGATGGCGCCTATAGGAAGAGACAGGGCGTGGTCTAAATTGTTAATTGATGGTCAAAATTTCTGATTGGTTCCCCTGGCTTCTGCGCTCATGGATGATTGCTTGACCTTTAGCTTGATTGGTGTAATCTATAGGAAGCCCCGTGCAAAACCCCCTTCACTTGCCTATAAAAGCTGTGTATCTGCGTTAATAAGGTGGAACTGCTTGGACAGAACCCCTATCGCGTCTCATTGTTACGTGCGTCCACCACGGGGCTGGGGTGGGGGCGGGCAGCCAAGATTCACCTCTCTCCAATATCTCTCGGTTCAGCCAGGGGCAATCCCGCTGCCTTTCCTTTCTGCGGAAGGCCCCCACAGAAGCTCAAAAAAAAAAAAAAAAAAAAACTAGAAGAGGGGACTGACCACCAAGGGACATAAGGGAATTTCTCAAGATGATGAAAGTAACAGTGGTAGTTTTTATCTAATATTCATGCTCATGAACAAAACTGATAAAATTTTTTATTATATGTAAATTACTTCAAAAAACCTGATTAAAAAAAATGCGATGGTTAACTTTGGGAAAATAATATTAGCATAATTTGAGAATTTCAGATTAGAGGACATTTTTGAAAAAGAAAATTCATTTTTAAAAAAACAATATATTTTCATTTATATTTAGTTACTATAGTATTCCAAATAGAGGCAAGAATTCACACATGCCTATAATACATACTATAACAGACACCAAATTTCTCTTTTCAGAAAATAAAACAAAATCTAATTACTGTCAGAAAGGAAACAATTTTAAATAGCAAGCTATGGGATATAGATGACTCAAAAAGTAATTCCCAACAAATGTCTTTTCTATAAACGCAAATCTAAGTCAAAATTATATTAAAATTGTCATATAATCAATTGTATGAATCAGAATTATCCTTTCAAATTTGCATGTTTTATGTGTAAAAATTATTTTAAGAAAAAGATATTTTTAGACTATTTTTTACAAAATTGTTTTGAGTAACTTTTAAATTATTTTTATTAACTTTTCCCAGGGAGTTATTAATAATCTAGACAGAATAATTTTAATCAAATTATGTTCTCTGCAACTGTACTAAAGTATGTACGTAAAGTATAACGATATTTCTTTACCTCCAGTTCATTTCTTGAAGAAGTGGGTTTCCAGTGAGAGAGAATTCACGGAGAGAGAAGCATGCATCAAACCACTTCACAGCACTTGTAAGATCTATAGAAAATAAACTTAAAAATTATTATGAAGGCATTACAGATAAAGAAAAATAATCATACATCAATGAGCACTTATTCACTAGCTACTAACGAAAATCAACAAATATTATTTATTCTGCAGAATATGATATACTTTTTAGATGGAAACCATATTAAGAACAGACTCTGCTGTGAAAATATGTATTTCTACCATTTGGCAGCTGTGTGAATTTATACAAATCATACAACTGTTTGATGATTAATGGTTTATAGCTATCTCATAAGGTGAGGAATTAATGAGATAATGTATGTAAAATAGAGAAATTTCTGTCAGATCATAAACACACAATCTTAAGAAGTCCAAAGTAATCAGATAGTAGTAAAATTAAAGCTTGTCTAAACAGAATTACATTTATACTTTCAAAAGTAAAAATAGTAGGTCAATGTAGGGTTACATTAAGAGTAATTTATACAGGAACTGTTCTCCCACAGAAAAGAATCATAAAACTGGACAATACACATGAAGCACCTGTTTTAAGCCTGACTCAGAGAAAAAAGCAAACACACATGGTGAGCTGATAATCACAATGGCTTTTTGCTAAAAGCATTTTACCACTTTAGAACAAGAAAGTGGAAACCAAGCAAAGAGGCTGCTTTGCTGAGTGAGAAGGCAAAGTTTAGATGTGAGGCTAGAATTGATGAAGAAAGGTATTGAGAAGAAGCTGAGTGTATATATGCTTGGGTGGAGGGAACTGGGGGGAAAAGTATATGTGAGGATTTACCACAGGTCCTTGGAGGAGGGCTAGGGCGGGCAAAACTCTGAAAAATCTAACAGAGATAACCTGTAATCAGCTGAATAAATGATATTCGAGTTCATGCAGAAGTGAAAGACACTGAAATTTTAGCCCAGTCAGATGAGACTTAACTGAATACAGCTTCTCAGAGATTCAACTAAAATCCAGAAAGAGTGAAGACAATGCCCAGGAGTAGAGGCATGTACTGAGTTGAAAATTTAAATGACTTGTCCTAGGAAAGAATGAAATTAAGGCTGACAGAAACGCAATTATCCATCCTTTTACTGCTTGCCAGAATTACATTTACTGTCCTTTAAAAGGAAGACAACACAGCCAGATTCAGTAAACTACTGTGAACAATGTTCAACACACAGTTGAAAATTATTGGACATAAAAAAGAAATAGGAAAATATGGCCTATCATTAAGAGAAAATAAGTTAAAAGGAACACTTCCCAAAGTAAGGCAAATGGAAGTCAATTTTTTGACAAAGACGCCAAAGTCATTCAATGATGAAAACGGTTCAACAAATGTTTCTGGAACAACTAAATATCCATATTACAAACAAAACTCATTCTCTACTTCATAACTTTGCAAAAAAATTAGTTTGAGGTGGGTCATAGATATTAAAGTCTAAGACCTCTATAAAAAAGTAAAACTGCACATAAAATCATCTCAATCTGGAGACAGAAAAATATTACCGAGGACACAGAGAGAAAATACTATAAAAAATAATAAATTTAACCAAAATTTAAACTTCTGCTCATCTATAGATACAATTTAAAAAATTAATTGGTAAAAGAGACAGAGAGAACACCCACAAAACATGTATTTGACAAAGAATTTCATCCAGAATATATAAAGAATTTGTTCAAACCAATAACAGCAAATAGCCACATTTCCAAAATGGTAAGAGACTGGAATAGACACAAAACAATATACAGAAATCATCAATAAAGGCATGCAAATATGTTCAATATCATTATCTATCATGGAAATGCATACTAAATCCATACTGAGATAATGCAATGAAATACCAAATTCCTACATAATGGAGCAACTGGAACTCTCATATGTCACTAACGTTACAATTATTTTGGGAAGTAGTTTTATCAGTTTGTTATGAAGTTAAACATGTACCTGCAGGAGCTTCCCTGGTGGCTCAGATGGGGAAGAATCTGCCTGCAGTGCAGGAGACCCAAGTTCAATTGCTGGGTCGGGAAGATTCCCTAGAGAAGGTAATGCCTATCCATTCAGTATTGTTCCCTGGAGAATTCCATGGACAGAGAACCCTGGCAGTCTACAGCCCATCGGGTCACAAAGAATCCAACACATCTGAGATACTATTATCTTCACTTTCATTTTCATGTACCTACTCAATTATCAAGCAATTGTACCCTTAAACATTTATCCAAGAGAACTGAAAACATATGTTCACAAAGTATTTGTACAAGAATTTCCATAGGAACTTTATAATCAGAGTAGCCCTAAAGAGCAAACAAAATATCAATCAACAGGAAAATAGAACAAATTGTGATCTATTTGTGCAAAGGATTACACTTCAGGAAAAAAACCAAAAAACAAAAAACACTGTTGATACAAACAACTGAAAAACTGATGTGTTAGAATGTCACATGAATGCCAAGAAAAAATCTAGAGTCAAAAAAGAACATACTATTTAACCCCATTAATATAAAGATGTAGAATAGTCACATTTCACCTATGGTGACAAATTTAGAATGTGATTGCCTCTACGAGGGGGCTGGTTGAAATTGTGGATGGGAAATTTGGGGTGAGGGACTGTTTAAACAAAACAACTAATCATTCTGTAATAAACTTTTGATGTATTTCTCCTTCGTACTAGTCAGGAGTCAACAAGTTAGACAAGTTTGTTTACAGATCTTCATTAGGCTGTCTATTTCGTAGGTAAAGGATATATAATTTAAATAAGAATATAATTCTCACTTTTTCCCAGGTTTACTGGAAATATATGGAAGTAATATGATTTTAAAAGTAGAAATAGATTTTTCATTAAATTATTTCACCACACATTTGAAGGAGTTTAGAAAATATTACATTCCAATAAGCTGTTCTGGCATTTTGACCACTTTGAGTTAAAGGCCTTTAAAAAAAAGAGCAGATGCAAAAGCCCTCTGATTTTCCTATTTTCCCTTAAAAGCAGGAGATTAAATTTCCATGTAAAAGATATTCCCATATACCAGAAGCAGAGACATTATCATCACAAGAATGGGAAGTTGAGGACAAGAGATACGTACACAAACGAGCTTGTTAAGTGACTAACCTTTATTTCCTAGTCACTTTTTCAGCCCCTCAGCCTTGTCACATTTTCACGATTTACTACTCGGTCCAACTCACTATATAAGTTCAACTTAAACTGGCTCTTGCAGTCTTAATTTTCCTGTGAGAACTTTCACATACACGTTTAAAAAAAAAAAAAAAAAACTTGTATTCTTTTCTTTTGTTTATTGGACTTACACCAATTTAATTCTCATGCCTAGCTTGAGAAGGGAGAGGAGAAACTTTCTCCTCTATACCATTTTGTATAGGCATGCTATCTGTCTCTACCCAGAATGTCACCTTATTACATCTGGAACAGAAATGCAAAAGTCTATTATTTAAAAAATAATTATATATTATTACAAACTTACCAGAAAGACAATTGTTGCTGACATCTAGTTTTTCCAAAGAAACAAAATGAAAAAGCGGTATGATTTTCGTCAAGCTGAAAACCAAAATGGAAATTAAAGAAAATTTAAATTGAAATGTTCTTAATATTATTGATGCAATTGCACAATAATATATTTATATAACACACATAATGTCATAAATTATAAATCTGGCAAAAACACAGAACTATTAAAATTTCATTTTCACAAAAAAATACAAATGTATAAAAAAAGTGTTTATTAACATTACTTATTAAAAATGTAGTAGTTATAGAAGATACAGTTATAAATATTTATTCTATAATGCAGGATTTATATTTATTTTTTAAAGATAAATTATCACAGAATTGCTAATACCAATTATAAATATCACAAAGCTTAATGTATACTTGGTATCGAAATAAATATAATGGTTTTTTGTTGTTTTATCTTTGTGTATGGTCAAATTTACAAAGACTTCATATTTTCTGTGTATTTCTTTGAGTCAAACATATAACAAACTATTAAGAGGTTAAAAACATAAAAATATTTTACTTTTTAAAAATATAACTTTAATTAGAATCACTAGTTTTGTTTTTAATTTTTAAAAAAGTTTAATTTACTAGATTGAAAGTATTTTAAATCCTGTAAATGTACAAAGTTACACTGGGGCTATTTTTAAATTGCAAATATGCATTTAAGCTACACAATAATACAAAATGTTTTCTATTTACAGAATCAACTTATATTTAGCAGAAATAAATTAATATTTAAAATTAATACTCATTATTGACATAATCATGTTAATAATAATAATAAACTTTACTCCTACTTATAAAAGTTTCTATCATTTTCTAATATTCAATTGTCACTAAGACTCCACAAATAAGGAAAAAAAGTGATATTGAAAATAATCACAGTATTGGTAGCAAAAATAATGAGGGAAAATTAATTTTCATTTAACTTGTATTTGAAACTCAGACAAATTTACATTTACTTTGTTACACAGTATCAGATTACTCTAGCTATTTGTCATTAAAAATTAAGCCAGTTCATCTAAATCTTTAAATAAAATAAAAATTTCTTTGTATGAAATATATTCTTATCACAAATAAAAGTCTTCTGAATCAATCTCCTGTATGAATGCTAAAGATCCATATGCAAATTTTCGTCAAGCTGAAAACCAAAATGGAAATTAAAGAAAATTTAAATTGGAATGTTCTTAATATTATTGATGCAATTGCACAATAATATATTTATATAACACACATAATGTCATAAATTATAAATCTGGCAAAAACATAGAACTATTAAAATTTCATTTTCACAAAAAAATACAAATGTATAAAAAAGTGTTTATTAACATTACTTATTAAAAATGTAGTAGTTATAGGAGATACAGTTATAAATATTTATTCTATAATGCAGGATTTATATTTATTTTTTAAAGATAAATTATCACAGAATTGCTAATACCAATTATAAATATCACAAAGCTTAATGTATACTTGGTATCGAAATAAATAAAATGGTTTTTTGTTGTTTTATCTTTGTGTATGGTCAAATTTACAAAGACTTCATATTTTCTGTGTATTTCTTTGAGTCAAACATATAACAAACTATTAAGAGGTTAAAAACATAAAAATATTTTACTTTTTAAAAATATAACTTTAATTAGAATCACTAGTTTTGTTTTTAATTTTTAAAAAAGTTTAATTTACTAGATGAAAGTATTTTAAATCCTGTAAATGTACAAAGTTACACTGGGGCTATTTTTAAATTGCATATATGCATTTAAGCTACACAATAATACAAAATGTTTTCTATTTACAGAATCAACTTATATTTAGCAGAAATAAATTAATATTTAAAATTAATACTCATTATTGACATAATCATGTTAATAATAATAATAAACTTTACTCCTACTTATAAAAGTTTCTATCATTTTCTAATATTCAATTGTCATTAAGACTCCACAAATAAGGAAAAAAAGTGATATTGAAAATAATCACAGTATTGGTAGCAAAAATAATGAGGGAAAATTAATTTTCATTTAACTTGTATTTGAAACTCAGACAAATTTACATTTACTTTGTTACACAGTATCAGATTACTCTAGCTATTTGTCATTAAAAATTAAGCCAGTTCATCTAAATCTTTAAATAAAATGAAAATTTCTTTGTATGAAATACATTCTTATCACAAATAAAAGTCTTCTGAATCAATCTCCTGTATGAATGCTAAAGATCCATATATGTTCAAAATTTTGTTTCACTAAAGGAGTGCTTCTGGTATAAAACAGAAAAAAGTATGCACTAATTTCCACTATTTTTACTTTCCAGGTTTTCATACTTTTCCTCCAGTTGTCCTGGCTGAGATTTTTACATCTTTATTTTTACCAATACCTTGCCATGGTAAAAACAACAACAGCAAACAAACAAAGAAACAAAAAGTACTATTATTCTAAGATCAGAAGTTTACAGATAATACTTTGACTAGAAGCCTCATGCCACAAAGCCAACCCTTGCACTGACGCTAAAGTCTCTCTAGTATCATCCTGTTCTGCATTAGATGAGAGACAGAAGATGGTACTGATGATAAAATAGACTAAATAAGGAGAATGGAAGAAGATCTCTCTGATTGTAGCCTGTCCTAAGTACAATATTACCTTCATACTATCTAAACACCACCAATTCTAGGGGAAAATACCCAACGCAGAAGAGAAAAAGTGATCAAATACTGACTATTACATTTATATATACAGTTCATTATTTACATATATACTCTTTAATAGTAAAATTTACTGAAATGTCACATAAACTCTGGAAAAGAAAGAAACGCAAAACGTTGTCAATACATAATGAGTTGATTTGAGTCCTAGTTTTATGATAGTTCCTACTCATGCATCCTAGGTCATTATTAGAAGTTAGAAATTTAAAGTTCTTGTAGTAAAAATAAAATTCTAGCAAATGTGCTTATTAAAAGAAAATTCTTAACACTTTTTAACCTTTTGTACATTTTTAATAATAAATATTTGCCCTTCTGCTAAGAAGGATTTTGAAGATTAATAGATACTGTTACACTTTTTTCAGAAAAACCAATATATATTAACTAATATATGGCAATATTTGGTAACATACAGGTTATATGAAGACATTAACTAAAAATAACCAATAAATTTTTAGAATTAAAAATAAAAATTTTCTTCACAAAAATAGGGCATTTCTTCAAGCAAAGAAATATTTGGTTCAACTACGTATTTTTTTATAATATTGGAATTTTACTGTTCAGAGAGCCATGCTTTTAGAGCCATGCATTTCTTTTTTGGTAATTTTAATCAAGAAAACTGGCTATTCATTCTCCTTTATGACTATTCATTAGGATGGCAGAAACCTAATAGGAGAATCATTTTTTTTTAACCTATAGAACTTTTCCTTTTACTGACATTCTGTGTATATTTTTCTCTAAGAAAATTCAAACCAGAAAGACAAAGGACATTAGTGAAAACCTAATACCATTTGACCTTGTCACATTAGCCCTGGGCATAAAAAGATATAAATTTCAAAGACGACAAAAAGCAAAAGATTTGTACAATGAGCAGCCAATGGGTAATAGTTTCCACTTTCTGCTCCTGCTTAGAGTCCCACTGGAAGGAGGAAAGGCTTATGAAGCTGGAGAGTCTTCCAGTTAGAACTCCACTGAGAAAAACTTAAAACAGTCACATGTCCTAATGAAAATTCAAAACAGAAGTCAGGATGAAACAAGTATTTCAAACAATATACACTAAGTATCATTCTTTATATGTATTTCATTTGCTGGGAAAAAACATATGGACATGTAATTTCTTCCTTGTGATGAAAATATTTATTAAAAATTAAAAGAAAAAATGTGTATATTAAAAGACATACCAACCACAAATCTAAATATCACATTTATAAAATTCTTCTCAGGTTTGCAAAATAAATTGACATACATTTTTGTTTTGTATCATCATATAAATCTCATAAAATAGGTAAGGTCGGTATAACCAACCTTTATATATGTGAAAAAAATGAGGATCAGGTAGTGAGTAGAGTTGTTCAGTGTCAACTGACAGAATTCAAGCCCAGATCTGTTGACCTTGGGTTTTTACCAAATCTAAAATAGTTCTAAAAAAGTCAACACACATGGTAAAAGCTTAACATAAAAATGGATAATTTCCACAGTTAATGGTATTAACTTAAACAGGAAAAAATCCCAAGTTTGAAGATTAGTTTTCACTAAGATTTCTAGGAAATAATTTCACTAATTTATATGTTTATTTCTATTATTCATATTTTCTTGGTGCCCTTGAAAATAGTAGCTGCTGCTGCTGCTAAGTCTCCTCAATTGTGTCTGACTCTTTGAGACCCCATGGACTGAAGCCTGCCAAGCTCCTCTGTCCATGGGGAGCCTCCAGGCAAGAGTACTGGAGTGGTCTGCCATGTCCTCCTCCAGACAGAAATGGTAGAAGGTTATGCAAAAAGCTTTAAAACACAAACTTCAAATATAAGTGATATTATTTAAAAATTCAAAATAGCAGACATTATGTAATTATTTCACCACTTTTTTATATACCTAAGTTTACCAGACTATTATGTTATTTCTAAGCGTTCTTTGAGGATAAGGACATATGTTACTGAATTCTGTATTCATCAATTTAGCAAACACTGTCTCAATATCCAAATGTTATAAGACTAAGAAAACAAAATCACAAACAAGGATCATTTGGTTGATGTATCTCAGTTATTGTTATCAATTCTAAAATTTATAAATAGTCCATTTTATAAAATTTTTGGTCATATCTAATTAATATGAGAAGTAAGATACATCATACTGATAGGGCAAAAGTCTATCACCTAGAATTAATTTTAATTTTTAAAAGAATATTTCTTGGATGATTTATATTGTCCAAAGAAATAATGGAATTATTTCTCAATCAATGTTCTTGATTTAAATGTATTCTATTTTTTAAAGATCATTGTGCCCATCAATGTTGTATGAGATCTAGTTCTATAAAATATCTTAAATGTTTCCCTAACTGTGCAATTTACTGCATATGTCTAGAGCATAATTGAATATTTCTATTGAAACTGTATTTCTTACCTGAAAAATACTGTGAAAAGATCCAATAAGTTAGTGAGTAAAGAGTTGTTCAGTGGCAACTGACAGAATTCAAGCCCAGATCTGTTGACCTTGGGTTTTTACCAAATCTAAAATAGTTCTAAAAAAGTCAACACACATGGTAAAAGCTTAACATAAAAATGGATAATTTCCACAGTTAATGGTATTAACTTAAACAGGAAAAAATCCCAAGTTTGAAGATTAGTTTTCACTAAGATTTCTAGGAAATAATTTCACTAATTTATATGTTTATTTCTATTATTCACATTTTCTTGGTGCCCTTGAAAATAGTAGCTGCTGCTGCTGCTAAGTCTCCTCAATTGTGTCTGACTCTTTGAGACCCCATGGACTGAAGCCTGCCAAGCTCCTCTGTCCATGGGGAGCCTCCAGGCAAGAGTACTGGAGTGGTCTGCCATGTCCTCCTCCAGACAGAAATGGTAGAAGGTTATGCAAAAAGCTTTAAGACACACACAAACTTCAAATATAAGTGATATTATTTAAAAATTCAAAATAGCAGACATTATGTAATTATTTCACCACTTTTTTATATACCTAAGTTTACCAGACTATTATGTTATTTCTAAGCGTTCTTTGAGGATAAGGGCATATGTTACTGAATTCTGTATTCATCAATTTAGCAAACACTGTCTCAATATCCAAATGTTATAAGACTAAGAAAACAAAATCACAAACAAGGATCATTTGGTTGATGTATCTCAGTTATTGTTATCAATTCTAAAATTTATAAATAGTCCATTTTATAAAATTTTTGGTCATATCTAATTAATATGAGAAGTAAGATACATCATACGGATAGGGCAAAAGTCTATCACCTAGAATTAATTTTAATTTTTAAAAGAATATTTCTTGGATGATTTATATTGTCCAAAGAAATAATGGAATTATTTCTCAATCAATGTTCTTGATTTAAATGTATTCTATTTTTTAAAGATCATTGTGCCCATCAATGTTGTATGAGATCTAGTTCTATAAAATATCTTAAATGTTTCCCTAACTGTGCAATTTACTGCATATGTCTAGAGCATAATTGAATATTTCTATTGAAACTGTATTTCTTACCTGAAAAATACTGTGAAAAGATCCAATAAGTTAGTGATGGATCAAAATACTTAGTATTATCTGACAGTGCTGTTCAGGGAGAAATATCCTTTTAAAGGCAAATGAACTTTCATATTTTAGATGTGATTAAAACAATTGGAAGCAATTTTGAAACACAAATTCAGTTTTTGATGAGTCTAATCATAGAACAGTTTAATGGGTGGACGTTAAATCATTTAGGACACATATACTTAAAGGAAGAGCACTACTGTGATAGAGACTGAAAGAAAATTACATTTGGGAGGGGAAAGGCATGTATATATTAACAATGAGTTGTCTTTGTTCACTTGTGCAAGAATTATACAACTCACGGAAGCAACATTTTGTAAAAGATAGTTCCTTTCCTTTACTCCTTGTGCCTTTGATGATCAAATTAATTACATTAGAGTTAATAGGTCTCAATGAAATATTAAACAGAGAGAGACACACATATTGTACTCCTGTTTCAGTTTTAGACAGTCATTCTCTGCAAAGATCCAGATGTTTGATGGTTTTAAACGATCTTCTGTGGCAGGTACCCATCTCGATTTAACGTTAAGGTATTTTTTTAAGTGTTACTTTATATCCTTAGGGAAATCAAATTTAAATCAGTCTTAACAGTTTCAAAAAGACATGCAAGTTGAGAGCAGATTAAAAATCGTTCTTTCAGGACTTAATAAGTACCATTTGAGAGAAAGAGACATCCTTCTGAATTAAATTAACTACCTCCTATTTTTTTCCAAGGAGTGTATCTTTACAAATATAAACATGCCTGCCCTTAGATATTTCCATAAGTACATTTTAAGAAGGAACAAAATGAGTAAGATAAGTGCCAATTAAAATCCTACTAAAATCTGAGTAATTTCAATACATAAAGTTTTTTAATTTTAAAAGAATATTTCTTGGATGATTTATATTGTCCAAAGAAATAATGGAATTATTTCTCAATCAATGTTCTTGATTTAAATGTATTCTATTTTTAAAGATCATTGTGCCCATCAATGTTGTATGAGATCTAGTTCTATAAAATATCTTAAATGTTTCCTAACTGTGCAATTTACTGCATATGTCTAGAGCATAATTGAATATTTCTATTGAAACTGTATTTCTTACCTGAAAAATACTGTGAAAAGATCCAATAAGTTAGTGATGGATCAAAATACTTAGTATTATCTGACAGTGCTGTTCAGGGAGAAATATCCTTTTAAAGGCAAATGAACTTTCATATTTTAGATGTGATTAAAACAATTGGAAGCAATTTTAAAACACAAATTCAGTTTTTGATGAGTCTAATCATAGAACAGTTTAATGGGTGGACGTTAAATCATTTAGGACACACATACTTAAAGGAAGAGCACTACTGTGATAGAGACTGAAAGAAAATTACATTTGGGAGGGGAAAGGTATGTATATATTAACAATGAGTTGTCTTTGTTCACTTGTGCAAGAATTATACAACTCACGGAAACAACATTTTGTAAAAGATAGTTCCTTTCCTTTACTCCTTGTGCCTTTGATGATCAAATTAATTACATTAGAGTTAATAGGTCTCAATGAAATATTAAACAGAGAGAGACACACATATTGTACTCCTGTTTCAGTTTTAGACAGTCATTCTCTGCAAAGATCCAGATGTTTGATGGTTTTAAATGATCTTCTGTGGCAGGTACCCATCTCGATTTAACATTAAGGTATTTTTTTAAGTGTTACTTTATATCCTTAGGGAAATCAAATTTAAATCAGTCTTAACAGTTTCAAAAAGACATGCAAGTTGAGAGCAGATTAAAAATCGTTCTTTCAGGACTTAATAAGTACCATTTGAGAGAAAGAGACATCCTTCTGAATTAAATTAACTACCTCCTATTTTTTTCCAAGGAGTGTATCTTTACAAATATAAACATGCCTGCCCTTAGAGATTTCCATAAGTACATTTTAAGAAGGAACAAAATGAGTAAGATAAGTGCCAATTAAAATCCTACTAAAATCTGAGTAATTTCAATACATAAAGTTATATTTATAATTTATGTACCAAGTTATTGTAATGTGCATTCCTTGAATTACTGGAAAAACTTAACAGTTTTTCTACTTGTTATGAAGACCACATTAATGTTATGAGAATTACATTAATAACTCACTACATTTAAGCTTAATAAGTTAAATTTTATTTGTACCTGTTTTGAGAGATAGTCAGGATTTGCATTAAAGGCAGCCAATATGAAGAAAATGTTTCCACAGTTGAAATGTTGTTATCATCCAAGTGTAGTTCTCGGAGAAGAACATGATTCCCCAAGGATGGAAGCTGTATTTAAATTTGAATTTTCAGCTTATATTAACCAACATATTTTTGTCATTTAACCACATTTAGAAATATAAAGTCTACCAAAACTAACAACTAAGATAAATTCTGGTAAACAGTGTATTACAAGTCAAAGTATAATATTATGAGCATGTTAGTATAAATGAAATTTCCAATAATTATTTTCATAATTAGCACATTTTTATAAAAAGGCTTCTTGACAAATTTTAACTATAATTTCAGATAAATTTTGTCCCAGTTATACACTGGAACACAACTGAAAGTTATTATTTATATTTTAGTATTATAGAGAACTAGTGTTGAATCAATTTGTTTATAAGATATTGGAGTTACATTGAATATTTTTTACATAATGAGAAGTATGTAATAGTTTAATCTGAGCACACATTGTACTCCTGTTTCAGTTTTAGACAGTCACTCCAAGTCCATTTGAGAAGATCTTCTGTGGCAGGTACCCATCTCGATTTAACGTTAAGGTATTTTTAAGTGTTACTTTATATCCTTAGGGAAATCAAATTTAAATCAGTCTTAACAGTTTCAAAAAGACATGCAAGTTGAGAGCAGATTAAAAATCGTTCTTTCAGGACTTAATAAGTACCATTTGAGAGAAAGAGACATCCTTCTGAATTAAATTAACTACCTCCTATTTTTTTCCAAGGAGTGTATCTTTACAAATATAAACATGCCTGCCCTTAGAGATTTCCATAAGTACATTTTAAGAAGGAACAAAATGAGTAAGATAAGTGCCAATTAAAATCCTACTAAAATCTGAGTAATTTCAATACATAAAGTTATATTTATAATTTATGTACCAAGTTATTGTAATGTGCATTCCTTGAATTACTGGAAAAACTTAACAGTTTTTCTACTTGTTATGAAGACCACATTAATGTTATGAGAATTATATTAATAACTCACTTCATTTAAGCTTAATAAGTTAAATTTTATTTGTACCTGTTTTGAGAGATAGTCAGGATTTGCATTAAAGGCAGCCAATATGAAGAAAATGTTTCCACAGTTGAAATGTTGTTATCATCCAAGTGTAGTTCTCGGAGAAGAACATGATTCCCCAAGGATGGAAGCTGTATTTAAATTTGAATTTTCAGCTTATATTAACCAACATATTTTTGTCATTTAACCACATTTAGAAATATAAAGTCTACCAAAACTAACAACTAAGATAAATTCTGGTAAACAGTGTATTACAAGTCAAAGTATAATATTATGAGCATGTTAGTATAAATGAAATTTCCAATAATTATTTTCATAATTAGCACATTTTTATAAAAAGGCTTCTTGACAAATTTTAACTATAATTTCAGATAAATTTCGTCCCAGTTATACACTGGAACACAACTGAAAGTTATTATTTATATTTTAGTATTATAGAGAACTAGTGTTGAATCAATTTGTTTATAAGATATTGGAGTTACATTGAATATTTTTTACATAATGAGAAGTATGTAATAGTTTAATCTGGAAATCAAATACAGTTGATAAACCAAAAGAACAAAAATTAAACAAAACTGCCTTTAAAATGTGTGGTTGATATTTGTAGAAAAAGAAAAATGTGTTAATCACAGAAATCAATTACCTCACTAAGATAATTTCCCTGTAGCTTCAGTATTTGGAGCAATCCACAGTTTTCAATGCCCTCAACTTCAGTGAGATGATTATGTGAGCAATCCAGGTATATAATAGTAGGTGTATCACAAAGACCTTTTGTACTAATTAACTGATTATGGTCCACAATTAGTTGCTGAAGATTTTTCAATGATTCTAAGCCACCTGAAAGAAAAATTTTCCAGCATGACTTTATCATATATTCTTCCAAACTCTAGAGTTTCAAACTTTTTCTAAATAACTGCATCTCTTTATTTCCAAATACTCCAAATGACAAGACTTCGCCCAATTTCCTGAGGAGGAAAAATGTGTAAGTCTAAAATGTATTTATTATTTAAACTTGTACCTAAGAGGTCTATTTTTGAATGACTTAACTATATACCACTTTAAAATTGAACGAAATACTAGATATAGTCATAAGCTGGGCATTGAGTGCTTTATTTTCAGTTGAAAATGTAACAAGGGAGAGGAAGGAATCTTTGAAAAAGTAACAGTTCTCAATTCAGTTTCAATGTCTTTGATTTTTGAATGCTTGGTTAAGCTGGTTACATAATAGTATGAAATTTTCCTACCTTTGAAATCTCTATCTTAGATTCCCTAATGAAGTAGGTGCCACTTCTTTTTTTTTTTTGGCCACTTCTACAGACCTTTCATTTATTTATCTTTATTCTTTGGCCTGTGTGGGCCTCCCATCACAATGGCCTCTCTTGTTGCAGAGCACCGGCTCTGGGCACATGCGCTCCAGAGTTCGGCTCGGTAGTTGGACACATCGGTCCAGCCACTCCACGGCACATGGGATCTTCTCAGGCCAGGGATCGAACTGGCATCCCTTGCACTGTAAGGCAGCGTTCTTACCCACTGGACCACCAGGGAAGCCCGGTGCCGCTTCTTAAGATTAATAAAATATAGTATATTTTTCTGGTATTATAAGATTGTGACAAGTGGCTTTCTTTTCATCCAAATGAACTTCAATATGATTCCCATCTGAAAAATAATCAGAGAAGCCTTACACTAGATTATAGCTCAGTAGAAAAAACTGAGCTGTAAAGGAAAAACTAACAACATTGTTTAAATAAGTCACCACAGCACTGGAAAGAGATGCTAAGGAAGTTTGCAAAAATTTCATGGAACATATTAAAAAATCCAAAAAATTTTATTTAGATTTAATGTTAGACTACATATGTTCTCTGTTGTTACTACCCTATTATATGAAATAAGCATTTCCAGAAACTGGAAATATTGTTTAAGGTTTAGAGTAAGTTATGTAGCATATTAAAACAAAGACCTTTTGTACTAATTAACTGATTATGGTCCACAATTAGTTGCTGAAGATTTTTCAATGATTCTAAGCCACCTGAAAGAAAAATTTTCCAGCATGACTTTATCATATATTCTTCCAAACTCTAGAGTTTCAAACTTTTTCTAAATAATTGCATCTCTTTATTTCCAAATACTCCAAATGACAAGACTTCGCCCAATTTCCTGAGGAGGAAAAATGTGTAAGTCTAAAATGTATTTATTATTTAAACTTGTACCTAAGAGGTATATTTTTGAATGACTTAACTATATACCACTTTAAAATTGAACAAAATACTAGATATAGTCATAAGCTGGGCATTGAGTGCTTTATTTTCAGTTGAAAATGTAACAAGGGAGAGGAAGGAATCTTTGAAAAAGTAACAGTTCTCAATTCAGTTTCAATGTCTTTGATTTTTGAATGCTTGGTTAAGCTGGTTACATAATAGTATGAAATTTTCCTACCTTTGAAATCTCTATCTTAGATTCCCTAATGAAGTAGGTGCCACTTCTTTTTTTTTTTTGGCCACTTCTACAGACCTTTCATTTATTTATCTTTATTCTTTGGCCTGTGTGGGCCTCCCATCACAATGGCCTCTCTTGTTGCAGAGCACCGGCTCTGGGCACATGCGCTCCAGAGTTCGGCTCGGTAGTTGGACACATCGGTCCAGCCACTCCACGGCACATGGGATCTTCTCAGGCCAGGGATCGAACTGGCATCCCTTGCACTGTAAGGCAGCGTTCTTACCCACTGGACCACCAGGGAAGCCCGGTGCCGCTTCTTAAGATTAATAAAATATAGTATATTTTTCTGGTATTATAAGATTGTGACAAGTGGCTTTCTTTTCATCCAAATGAACTTCAATATGATTCCCATCTGAAAAATAATCAGAGAAGCCTTACACTAGATTATAGCTCAGTAGAAAAAACTGAGCTGTAAAGGAAAAACTAACAACATTGTTTAAATAAGTCACCACAGCACTGGAAAGAGATGCTAAGGAAGTTTGCAAAAATTTCATGGAACATATTAAAAAATCCAAAAAATTTTATTTAGATTTAATGTTAGACTACATATGTTCTCTGTTGTTACTACCCTATTATATGAAATAAGCATTTCCAGAAACTGGAAATATTGTTTAAGGTTTAGAGTAAGTACTAGCAAGCATAACATCTTCTGTGAGCATTGTGCATGTGAGAATCATTGAACTAGACTTTGGAGAACTGAGCTTCCTTCTGATTTTTTGGTCAATCCCCCACAAAATATCTTTTCCAATTAAATGATGCAATAGAGTTTTCTACCCAAAATGTCATATAATAATAAAAGATCATCTTAAAAGAAACATAATTATGTATACAAATTAAAATCTGGAATTTATGTAACTAATTTTTCCTGGAGGAATTTAAAGCATTTAATCTAAGCTTTATTCTTTTGATTTTTTTATTGTGATTTAGAGAAAGAGCAGATAATCCATTGATATCAACAATGGAGAAATAAAAGGAAGAATCAAGTAACATGATCAAGATTTCATAAGAAAACTTAATTTTCTGTATCATCTTTTAAAAATTCAGATAGTGTAATAACTTGAATTCTGAGTATACTATAAAAATACTTCACAGAGATACATATCAAGATAAATTATATTTTAAAATTAGAGTATACCTTGTAGAATAAAGCAACTTAATGTTATGGATGATTATTTCTCATAATAATGTTTACGCTAAAATGTAAATTTTCTTATAATGACAAGTTATGTGATACCTAAGAGAATCAGGAAAATGCACAGAAGACACAAAGAAAATAAAAAGAGCTATTGAAATTTAAATTAGGCAGTAATCTTCCTTTTTAACTGTCTTATTTAGAATCAATATACTTATATTTTTCTATAATATAAAATAATAATAATGACCTATAGAAAATTATTATCTGATGCTATCAGGGAGTAAATTATTCTGCTCTATAAAAATCTGACTAAAACAAACCAATTATATCTTATCAATTCCAAAGTATTAGAAATTATATATTACATACAATAATAAATATATATTAGTTACAATTTAAAATTTGCTGAACAGATTACTTGGAGTTTAGTATGTCCTGGGATCATAAATAATGAAAATCAATTAACCTACTGAATCAAATAAGTTATTGCAAGCAAAAGAAATGCTAATTAATATAAATGTGCAGTTGCATAAAATGTCCTTTATCAAATATTTAAATGTCTTAAACAATCTACTTCCATAGGCTTAATCTTATTTAAAAGTATGCACATTGCTCTGAAGGTTTTCAGAGATAATTAAGACGGGATTTTCTATTAGCTCATTTACAGTAGGGGATGCATTTGTGAGACTTTTCAAAGGCCACCTAAGAGGAGAATCAAGAGTGAAACATTAGGTTAGACACTGAAGAAACACAAAGAGTTTGGCACAAAAGCTAAAAATAAAAGGAAACAGCACATAAAGCAGGGGAATAACTGGGACAAGAAAAGGCAAATGAGATTCTGTGATGATGGCAGTGATGAGTAAATGTACATTTTACAATTATCCGAGGCATATTTATTTATGCTAAATTATACACAGTCAACAATGTGAGCCAGAGTGCACAAAGAAGGATGAAGAAGCCACTGCTTTGACAAGTTGTGAAGCAAGATTTTCACTAGAGGCACCTATGGAGTAATCAGAGGAAAGCCACAGTGCAGTGGTTCCGACTACTTTTTAGATATTTGATAATGGAGAGACGATCCATTAAGACTCACTCAAAGTCTTAAAATGGATTAAAAAACCCTATCTCTGAACTTATCCTGGAGTATTATCCCCTTCTCTTGGTTCATTTTAACAAGCTGACCTCCTGGCTGACCACACGTGCTTCCATCTCAGGGCTGCCTGAATATGTAAGAAACAACTATCAGTATGTGTGACATGTTGGACTAGGAAAAATTCAGTAAAATTTATCAGCTAATTTCAGATCTAAAGACACCATGATTCTCAATCTCTATACAGAGAAAGTATGCTTGTATGTAGAGATTCCATCAGAGAGTCTAATCTGGTGAAATTACCATGACTTCAAGCCTCAGATACTAAGAAATATTTGACTGAGCATTTCTACTAGGAATCCATTATACAGTAACACACACACAGACAACTATCAAGTAATATATAGAGAAATTCCTTTACATATTATTTAAAAACAAAGAAATGGAGAAAAGTTTAACATCTGTTAGTAGGGAAACAGACCTACACACAGAACAATGGACCAGTTCCAAATTGGGAAAGGAGTATGTCAAGGCTGCATATTGTTACTCTACTTATTTAGTTTATATGCAGAGTACATTATGCAAAATTCAGGTCTGGATGAAGCACTAGTTGGAATCAAGATTGCCAGGAGAAATATCAATAGCCTCAGGTATGCAGATGACACCACCCTTATGGCAGAAAGTGAAGAGGAATGAAAGAGCCTCTTGATGAAGGTGAAAGCGAAGAGTGAGAAAGGTGGCTTAAAAATTAACATTCTAAAAACGAAGACCATGGCATCCAGTCCCATCACGTCATGGCAAATAAATGGGCAAAGAATGGAAACAGTGACAGACTTTATTTTTTTGGCTCCAAAATCACTGGAGACGGTGACTGAAGCCATGAAATTCAAAGATGCTTGCTCCTTGGAAGAAAAGCTATGACAAACCTAGACAGCATATTCAAAAGCCATACTTTGTCGACAAAAGTCCATATAGTCAAAGCTATGATTTTCCCAATAGTTGTGTATAGATGAGAGAGTTGGACCATGAAGAAAGCTGAGTGGCAAAGAATTGAATGCCTTTGAACTGTGGGGCTAGAGAAGACTCTTGAGAGTCCCTTGGACTGCAAGGAGATCAAACCAGTCAATCCTAAAGGAAATCAATCCTGACTATT
This sequence comes from Tragulus kanchil, assembly GCA_022376925.1. NCBI lineage: Eukaryota > Metazoa > Chordata > Mammalia > Artiodactyla > Tragulidae > Tragulus > Tragulus kanchil. Next base: position 232,513,227 of record JAIOJX010000004.1, on the reverse strand, counting down.
CATTGGAAGGAATGATGCTAAAGCTGAAACTCCAATACTTTGGCCACTTGATGCAAAGAGACGACTTGTTGGAAAAGACCCTGATGCTGGGGAAAAGACAAGGCAGAAGGAGAAGAGGACGACAGAGGACAAGATGGTTGGATGACATCGCTGAGTCAATGGACATGAGTTTGAGCAGGCTCTAGGAGACGGTGAAGACAGGGAAGCCTGGCATGCTGCAGTCCATAGGGTCACAAAGAGTTGGATACAACTGAGGGACTGAACTCAAATGAACTGAAGGGAATAGTCAAATAAATTACATAACATTTATAAAATCAATATGTATAATTTTCAATATGAACTAGCCTAACATAGAAGAATACTTACTATGTATTACTGTATATAAAATCCAAGTTGCATACATAGGCCTTTAGCTATTGAGTATACCTAACATTAAGTGTACTTCTCTATTACTGCATTGCATAGAACAAGGCCTAGATTGATTTGTAAGCAACTCTGAATAGTGATTACTCCTCAAAATAAGAGAACAGGGGCTTCCCTGGTGGTCCAGTGGGTAAGGACACCGCCTTGCAGTGCAAGGGGCGCCGGTTCGATCCCTGGCCTGGGAAGATCCCACGTGCCACTGAGTGGCTGGATGGATGTGTCCAGCTATGGAGCTGGAGCTCTGGAGCGCATGTGCCCAGAGCCAGTGCTCTGCAGTGACAGAGGCCACTGCAACAGGAGGCGCACACAGGCCAAAGAACAAAGATGGATGTAAATAGATAAATGAAAGACTAATAAAAGTGGCCACAAAAAAGAGAGAATGGAGTAAGAAGAGAGAGAAGTTAAACTGTAGTCATTGTATATAGCATACATTATATTTTTCTCTATTTAAAAATAATTATAATAAGAATATACCTCTTATATTAAAATTTTAAAAACAATGTATTTTTTAAAAATCAGAGCAAGGACTGAATAGAATGGTTATTCTACATGTAATCCTGAGTACCACTATCAGCAAATGGTGGTTGATCAGAAGAAAAATTATAAAAACCTGATGCCATAATTCATCATTAATATTTGTTATATAGCCAAAGTATGGGAACACTACATAGACAGGAGGGCATAACTCTTAGACTGTAAGATCAAAGGTTTACAGGAAACTTAGTGAAATGGCAGAAGGAAACTTGGCAGGATGTCTAAAACACTGGCCTAACTAGTAACAATGAGGGAGGATGGAGAGGATGTGCGTCTGTGTCTTTGTGTGTATGCCTAACGAGAGAAAGAAAAGTCAACTAAAAACTGTATGCCTAACAGCCATGTGAAAGTAGATCTTTCAGCCTCATTGAGCCTTGAGGTGCCTGTCTGGCACTGATTCATTGCAACCTGAGGACTGAACTCAAATGAACTGAAGGGAATAGTCAAATAAATTACATAACATTTATAAAATCAATATGTATAATTTTCAATATAAACTAGCCTAACATAGAAGAATACTTACCATGTATTACTGTATATAAAATCCAAGTTGCATACATAGGCCTTTAGCTATTGAGTATACCTAACATTAAATGTACTTCTCTATTACTGTATTGCATAGAACAAGGCCTAGATTGATTTGTAAGCAACTCTGAATAGTGATTACTCCTCAAAATAAGAGAACAGGGGCTTCCCTGGTGGTCCAGTGGGTAAGGACACCGCCTTGCAGTGCAAGGGGCGCTGGTTCGATCCCTGGCCTGGGAAGATCCCACGTGCCACTGAGTGGCTGGATGGATGTGTCCAGCTACGGAGCTGGAGCTCTGGAGCGCATGTGCCCAGAGCCAGTGCTCTGCAGTGACAGAGGCCACTGCAATCGAGGCCCATACAGGCCAAAGAACAAAGATGGATGTAAATAGATAAATGAAAGACTAATAAAAGTGGCCAAAAAAAAGAGAGAATGGAGTAAGAAGAGAGAGAAGTTAAACTGTAGTCATTGTATATAGCATACATTATATTTTTCTCTATTTAAAAATAATTATAATAAGAATATACCTCTTATATTAAAATTTTAAAAACAATGTATTTTTTAAAAATCAGAGCAAGGACTGAATAGAATGGTTATTCTACATGTAATCCTGAGTACCACTATCAGCAAATGGTGGTTGATCAGAAGAAAAATTATAAAAACCTGATGCCATAATTCATCATTAATATTTGTTATATAGCCAAAGTATGGGAACACTACATACACAGGAGGGCATAACTCTTAGACTGTAAGATCAAAGGTTTACAGGAAACTTAGTGAAATGGCAGAAGGAAACTTGGCAGGATGTCTAAAACACTGGCCTAACTAGTAACAATGAGGGAGGATGGAGAGGATGTGCGTCTGTGTCTTTGTGTGTATGCCTAACGAGAGAAAGAAAAGTCAACTAAAAAACATGTACTAAGGCCTGCCAACAGCCATGTGAAAGTAGATCTTTCAGCCTCATTGAGCCTTGAGGTGCCTGTCTGGCACTGATTCATTGCAACCTCAAGAGAGACCCTGAGTCAGAACCTCCCAACTAAGTCAATTCCAGATACCTGATCCACGTAAAATAGGAAGTAATAAATGTCTGTGATTATAAATTGTTGTATTTGGGGCACTTTGCTTCAGAAAAATATGTAACTAATACATTAAGGATCCAGGCTTCCCAGGTGGTTGTGGGGCTCTGAATTGAAAGAGGACCATTTTAAGCATAAAGAAGCTTTAAGCACATGTTTGCAGCTAAGATGGCGCCTACAGGAAGAGGCAGGGCGTGATCTAAATTGTTAATTGATGGTCAAAATTTCTGATTGGTTCCCCTGGCTGCCACGCTCGTGAATGATTGCTTGGCCTTTAGCTTGATTGGTGTAATCTATAGGAAGTCCCATGCAAAACCCCCTTCACTTGCCTATAAAAGCTGTGGATCTTCATCAATAAAGCGGAACTACTTCGATGGAACCCCTGTCGTGTCTGATTGTCCCCTGCCTCAGCCAAGGGGGCTGCGGGGCGGACAGTTCAAGGTTTGCCTTTCTCCGAGATCTCCCGGTTCAGCCGGGGGTAATCCCCGCTGCCTTCCCTTTCTGCGGAAGGTCCCCGCAGGTGGTGCTTGTAATAAAGAGCCTGCTTGCCAATGCAGGAGACCAAGGAGATGTGGGTTTGACCACTGAGTTGGGAAGATTCTCTGGAGAAGGACATGGCAACCCACTCCAACATTCTAGTCTGGAGAATCCATGGACGGAGGGGCCTGGTGGGGTGCTGTTCATGGTGTTGCAAAGAGTTGGGCATGACTGAAGCAATTTAGCATGCTTGCATGCACAGTAAGAATCCTCTCTGAAGAAAATACGGGAAAGAAGAAAATATGCTGAAAATGTTATGGACAAGGAAAGAATAATTAAAGAACTCTAATATAACAAGAATTCAAATATGCTAAAATAACAGATGTAGGTAAACAAATTGACCAAAATAACACCATAACAGAACTGATAGAAATTTAGAAAAAGCACTGTACAGGATAGACTGAATTGCTCACAAAGAATAGATAATCACACTGAGAACAAAATGTTAAGAAGCAGAAGGTAAAATGACATAGATTACATTAAATATGGATCATCTATGATTGAGAAATGTAACAAAGCCAAAAACATTTCCAAATACATATAAAAAAATCCAGAAATGAAGGAATAACGATCTATAGTTTTAAAGGATATTGTATTCCAAGAAAAACTTATGTGGGTTTATTGACAATGAGATGCCTTGCTAAATTTATTAATCAAGGGAAAAGGATATAGTATTCAGGTATCTGGGCAGAAATCAGTTATGAGGGAGTAAAATCAAGTTAGACTCTAGCAGAACCACAGCAACATACAATAGCAAAATGCAACAGAGTAATGTCCACGAGGAGCTTCCCAGGTGGTTCAACGGTAAAGAATCCACCTGCCAATGCAGAAGAATGGATTTGATCCCTGGGTTGAGAAGATTCCCTGGAGAAGGAAATGGCAACCCACTCCAGTATTCTTGCCTGAGAAGTGCCACGGACAGAAGAATCTGGTGAACTACAGTCCATGGGGTTGCAAAAGATTTGGGCATGACTGAGTGGCTAAACAACAACAAACTGATACTTCACCCTTTGAATAAAAAATGCCTAGAGAGCATCTCTTTATGTATACTCTAATATAATCACATATATTATTAAACTTTTACTAATGTTTAATTAAGCTTACTTAAACAATTACATATACATTCTTTAACTAAACTTTAGCCTAAATACATTTATTTACATATAAAAAGTAGGCATCATTGCCTGAATTGTCACAGGTCATGTTCATTCAAGAGCTTTCTTATTAGGATCATTTGATTTTCACTTAATATGCCTTCTTCTTAAAGCATGACATTTTGTTTACTATTTTATATTTGTTATTCCTCAAACAGATTTGAATTTCCATTCGGGTGCTAGCTATGCTTATTACAGTTTCATTTTCTTAACAGTTCCAAGTAACAATTTTTTTTTCATATTTCCTGAAATAATAGGCATGAAGGACCTTTTCTGTTAACACATATAAATCATTTATAGTCTCTATGTCTCTATTGGAAATATGAAAATCTGTTTTTCCCAAAATAGCTTTACTTGTCATATAAAACTCATTCTACAAGTTCTAAGACTATGTTGTCTCCATGGGAATAGGAAAAGAATATAGACAGAATCTCTGCTCAAGTATCATTTACTTGACAATTTCAAGTAGAATTTTTTTAAAAAATTATGACACGGACAATTATTCACAATTTATTGTTAAGTGGATAAAGTTAATTACAAAACAATACTACAATGCTGATTTAATTTTTAAAATGGAGAGAAAACAATCTGGAAAGCTGTCCAGTACTGGCTATATCTGGATGGTGGGAATATGCAGTGTTATTTCATCATGTTACATTATAATTTACAGATAATAAGATTGTATATATTAGATTAAAAGTACTTAGAAAAAGATACAGAATTCCATTTCCAGAAATTCCTGTTTAGATAGTGAGATCTTTACCCTTGAAAATACTAAAAACAGTAACTACATTTAAAAAAAATGTTTCCAAATGAGCTGTTAAGAAAGCAAAGACTTCTCAGTCCAAAATCTGAATAGATATGATAGACAAAGAGAAGCAAGCAGAACAGTAATCAAGTTTTCAGTGTGAGAAAACATGTTAAGTCTGATGAATATGAAGATCAATTTTTATAGCCTCACAGTTTGAGGAAATAAAACTTAAATTCACCAAATAATAGGCAAGAATGACAGACAATTCCAAGTAAATTGGGACCCCAATCAGTCATACCCAACCAAAAGAGGAAATTAAACTACTTATCTCAAGTCTTAGTATTCAGTGAAAGAGGGGAGAAAATCTTCCTTTTAAAATAAGAAATACAAGCTGACTCTTCCATAGGTTTGCAACTCAAATTCACTAAAATTGTGGTCAGAAAACATCCACCAATATGTAGTACAACTGATTTTAGATTGCTTGTGTCCTTCACCATCAGATACAATCTCTAAAGGGCAAACTTAAATCTCATAACTAAAAAAAAAAATCACAAAGTTTAAGTCCCAAGGGAAATAAACAGGTAATGAAAAAAATCACATGACATACACAAAGAAATAAGATGCCATAAGTAAGAGCTATCAGAAATAACAAATTCCAGCAGAGCTAGACCCACATGAAAATTAGAATCGACTAAAAATAAAAACTCAAAAACCAGGATCACAGCAAATCAGAATTTATTTACTGGAATATAGATATAGAGAAATTAAGTTGAGGCAGCAAAGAAAGACATAAAAGTAGACTATAGAAAATATGGAGACAAGAGTCAGAAGATCTAATATACATTTAGTATTTCAACAAATTGAGGAAGAGAAAAACTTTTGAAGAGGTAAGGACTAATAGACAAAATTTAAAAGCTAAAATCACATACTCAATAATTGCAGCAAACTCCAATAGTCTGAACTAAAAGATATCCACGCCTAGACAAATCATAATAAAAGTTCCTAACAGGAATGACAAGAAAAAGTACTTGAAAAAATATAGAAAATATCCTCAACGTTTCAGAAATTTGATAGGCGAATTCTTAAAGCAACACTGAAAGTTAAAAAGTAATGAAATAATATTTACAAATTATTGCATGAAAATAAACTTCAGTTCAGAAAAATACACTCAAATTATAATTCAACAATAAATGTTAAGTAAACACATTTACAGAAAAACTACATCTTTCCACGAATTGGTTCTCTAACTAGAGAAAAATTTTAAAGGATCTCCATGAGAAAAAATGAAGATGGTACAATATCGCAAATGAAAAAAAGGATAAAGGGTATAAAAGCAATAAATATGGGCAAATATGAGCAAACATTGGCTGTATAAAATGATAATGTATAGCTTGAAGTGTAAAATAAAATGTATTTAAAATTATAAAAAAAAAACATAAAAGTCAGGAAGTTGGAGGTAAAGATACCAATTAAGATAAACTGAGTGTATTTTATAATTTCTATCATTATCACTAAATAAAGTATTGAACTATCAGAAAATTGAAGAAAAGAGACAGGAACTAGGGGGAAAATACCAAGTAATTCCAAAGAAGGCCAGAGAGGAGAAGGTGGAAAACAGAAAATGTAGCAGACATTCTGTTTAGAGTAACGACGGACTAGGTAATGAGAAACGAATGTAAGCATAGTTGCTGAAGGCACTTAAATGCTATTATATAGAACAACAGAGATGAGGTGAACAAATAGACATTATTCAGGATATCTATATAACTCTGGAAAGGAAAGCTTTAAGCACCAAGTGATCCAAATTTGGACTCCAGGGCTCTTCTCAGAGAAAGAGGCCTAAGAATCCCTACATCGTGTTTAGGACCTCCACATGTAACCATTCATCCAAATACAGAATAGTTTCTAAGGTACTGAGGCCCAGATATAAATAACATCAATACTAAAATATGGATTTAGCTATACAGAGATTGCTAATCCTTGTAGCTTTGAAGAGCAAAGACTGCTGGAGGAAAATAATAAAATCATCGCCCCAAACTGATTCTATAGTTTTGTTTTTCTAGGTGTTATCTGACTGTACAATAACAAAAAAGTAAGCAAGAGGGTAACATCATGTGAACAAAGATCAAGAAAACAGATAATGGAAACTATCCACGGGGTAACCAGATAATGAAGCTATCAGACATAGAAATTAAGAAAACTTTGCTGAACATATTAAAGAAAATTCAATGTAAAGCTTTGGGCTTCCCTGGTGGTCCAGTGGGTAAAGAGTCTGCCTTGCAGTGCAAGGGGCACCAGTTTGATCCCTGGCTCGGGAAGAACCCACGTGCCCCAGAGAAGCTGGACTGGTGTGTCCAGTTAGGAACTAGTGCTCTGGAGAGCATGCACCCAGAGCCAGTGCCCTACCACAAGAAAAGCCACTGCAATGAGAGACCCCCATAGGCCAAAGAATAAAAAGATGGATGAAAAATAAACATATAAAAAACAATAAAGAGGCCAACATTTTAAAAAAATGTAAAGCTTATTACATATTGGGTACAATAAAATGTGAACTGAATTCTAAATAAAAGAAGCAAATAGAAGTTTTGAACTTTAAAATCTGTTAACTACAAAGAAGACTTTCATGAGTGGGTTGTACATTATATTAGACACAGCTGAAGAGATAATTAGTGAGCCATAATCTAAGTAAAAAAAATAATCCAGAATGACACATGGATATACAAGAGAAATAAAGGTATTACAGAATATAGGAGGAATATGTATCTGTATAGATATAAAGAGATGATAGCTCAGAATTTTTCAACACTGAATAAAGATGCCAAACTACTGATTTAAAAGGCACAATGGATTCAAGTAGGGTGAATACAAAGGTAACCACACTAGAAATATCAGATAAACTGATGAAAACATGGTCAAAAAACAATCTTTAAAGGGTAAAAGAAATTTTTCTTCCAAGGATCAATTAGGTTGTTGTACTTCAACCTAGGCAAGTAAAGCTATAATAAGATGCATTCACAATGCAGAAAATGCATGCCAAATAATAAGTACATATCTCAAAATACAGACACACAGATATCTGTGTGTGTGTGTGTGTGTGTGTGTGCGCGCGCGTGTATGCTAATATTCTTCCAGTGAAAGGAATATCACAGACAAAAGGTAGGACAAAGATCAATGGAAAGGTTTAAAAAGTGGATGAATCCAGGTGACACTGACATAAATTAATGATGTCTTGAGGGATTCGAGACTCACATATGGACACATACATATGCACTCAGAGTTAATAACTCAATGATAGCACATTAAGTTGGGAGGGAGTAAATTTAGTTTACTAAGATCCTAGAACTTTAGAACTTGCCTTGGAAAAAATAGGAAAGTGATAAATAACTTTAGATTTGGTAAAGAAAAAAAGCATAGTGTAATATCCCTGTTAAATCAAAAGAATAGTAAAATAATATAAAAATGATAATACAAAAAAAATGGAATAATTTAAAACCTCAGCAAAAGCAGGCAAAGAAAAAAAAAACAACAACTAGAATAAAAATAGTAAGAATGTGATTTAAACTCAAATATATCAACAATTAAACTTAATTATTTATAACACTAATTATCAGAGACTTAAAGGCTACAAATCATCGGGGCTTCCCTGGTGGTCCAGTGGGTAAAGATTCTGCCTTGCAGTATAATAGGCACTGGTTCGATCCCTGGCCTGAGAAGATGCCATGTGTAGCATAGCGGCTGAACCCATGTGTCCAATTAGGAGCCAGTGCTCTGGAGCACATATGCCCAGAGCTGGTGCTCTGCAATTGAGAGGCCGCTGCAGTTGGGGGCCAACACAGGTCAAAGAATAAAGATGGATGAAAAATAAATAAATAAAAAATCAATACAAAGAAGACAAAAATAATTTTTAAAAAAAACGGCTACAAATCAAACTCTGAATTTGTCAGACCTTTTAGGTAGAACAATAACAAAAACAACACATTTTTCTCTTACGGTACAAAAATTCCAAAAAGAGAACTTGTAGAAATATTCTAAGTGGAAGGTTAGAAAAAGATACGCTGTGTAAACACTAAAACAGCAAATCTCAATCTGTGGTCCAGTGTCCCCATCCAGAGATACTCCTAAAGATTCCATGAAGTCAAAACTGTTTTCATAATAATTTTAAGAAACTATTTGTCTTTTCTATTCCCATTTGCTCAAGAGTGTATAGTGGAGTTTTCCAGAGGCAACAAAAGGTGTGATACTGTAGCAAATTGAATGCAGAAGGAAATACGAAAATCTAGCTGTCTTGTGTTAAGTCAGATATTAAAGAGATTTGCAAAATGTGCAACAATGACCCTCTTCTCACTATCCTTTTGTTTAAAAATATATTTACTTTTCTAAAATTGTTATGAATGCAAAGGTTTTATTAAACTTTGAATACATAAATAAAAACAAACATCTGTTTTTTCTAATACAGTAAATATTGATAGATAAAACCCACATGAATGAAAGCTGTCTAAAGGAGGTCATCCAAAATTTTTGAGTGTCAGAAAAGTCCTGAGTCCAGAAGAAAGCTGCCTTGATTATGTCAGACACAGAAGACTATGACAGAAAGCTTTAATACAGCTGAAAAGAGACATTTAAAAATGATAAAATGGGTCAATTTAACAGAAACCTATAATAATTTTAAATTTGTGTGCACCAAATAGCATGACCTCAAAAATGAGCTGGCCAAAATGTTAGGGTTTTTCCATAAAGTGTTACAGGGAAAACTGAGCAAACTTTTGGCTAACCCAGTATTTAAAGCAAAGAAAAGCTAAGACAATAAAGATCTACGACCCATAATCATCACAGGGGGCATGTAAATCACGTCTTCTCTGGGACTACGCTAACATGACCAATGCCCCATTTAATCAACAGGCACATGGTATATCACTAATGAACAGGCTCTAAGGCAGGCAGTCCTGAATTTCAATAACACACACCTATTTGAAAACCAGTTATATGAATATAAACAAGCTATTTAACTTCCCTAATCCTTTGTTCCTTTTTTATAGATTGGGAGTGATTTCTAATTATTGAGAAGATTAAAAATAATATTTTCAAGTAGTATGTATAATACTTTCACATGTTTGTACTCAACTTGATATTTATTGTTTCCTAACAAGTATCCTTAGTAAAAACAAGGAGTTAAAAAACTGTAACTGCAGTGGCTTCAAAGAAGTATGTTTGAGCTAAACCTTGAAGAAGGAATAGGATATTAATATACACTCAGAAATGTCTATACACAACTGATTAAACAGTAATTTGATACAGTCAATACGTTGGATCAAAAGGTCAAATCTAGATGGGAAGGAAGCTAGAATAAATTGCCCCCCTTTGTCTTTTAATCTTAGAAATTCTTTGCTGTCAAATAAAGGATGAGAATTGAGCAAAATAGACCTATAACAAGACTTAGGTTAGAATATCATTACTTCCTCAACATCTCTAAGGAAATGATTCTCTCCCAGTCAAATTTCTGACATTTCTTCTACAACTCATCTGAAACAAAACCAATAATAACAAAAAACTGTTCAAGAGTCTCTTTCTGAGTACTTTAACATAATATAGAATTGCTTAAATCTTCTTGCATCTACTGCTTCAATATATTCTTAAGTAGCCCTTTAAAAGTTTCCTAGGTCCCACAAAATAAAACAAAAGCCAAGTATATTTATCCCTTGAAATGCCATTGCCCATGGCAAAATTAGCATTTGGTTATACTTGTTACAAATATCTATTTCAAAGAATTCCTCCGATAGAAATGAGCCAATGGTCTAATAAAACATTCCTGCCACGGGGTGAGGGGTAGGGGGAGCGAAGAACTCTCCTGTAAGGAACATCAAAACTAAACATACAGAATCAGGCTGAAAGTTTTCACTAAATAAGGATTTGGTAAAGTTCTGCCTCCTTGAGTTGCTCGATGATCGTTATGTTTGACAGTTACGTACAAATGTGCTGAGTTACACTTGAGATTTTCAGTTTCCACGCAAAAGTCTTTAAGGATCATACAGCTTGTATGGGAAAAAAGAATACTGAAACAGGAACCAGGAAATGTGGATTCTAGTCCCACCTCTGCCAGAAGTTAGATGAAAACTATGTGGGTCTGTTTTTCCATCTGTAAGCAAGCTATTTAACTTCCCTAATCCTTTGTTCCTTTTTTATAGATTGGGAGTGATTTCTAATTATTGAGAAGATTAAAAATAATATTTTCAAGTAGTATGTATAATACTTTCACATGTTTGTACTCAACTTGATATTTATTGTTTCCTAACAAGTATCCTTAGTAAAAACAAGGAGTTAAAAAACTGTAACTGCAGTGGCTTCAAAGAAGTATGTTTGAGCTAAACCTTGAAGAAGGAATAGGATATTAATATACACTCAGAAATGTCTATACACAACTGATTAAACAGTAATTTGATACAGTCAATACGTTGGATCAAAAGGTCAAATCTAGATGGGAAGGAAGCTAGAATAAATTGCCCCCCTTTGTCTTTTAATCTTAGAAATTCTTTGCTGTCAAATAAAGGATGAGAATTGAGCAAAATAGACCTATAACAAGACTTAGGTTAGAATATCATTACTTCCTCAACATCTCTAAGGAAATGATTCTCTCCCAGTCAAATTTCTGACATTTCTTCTACAACTCATCTGAAACAAAACCAATAATAACAAAAAACTGTTCAAGAGTCTCTTTCTGAGTACTTTAACATAATATAGAATTGCTTAAATCTTCTTGCATCTACTGCTTCAATATATTCTTAAGTAGCCCTTTAAAAGTTTCCTAGGTCCCACAAAATAAAACAAAAGCCAAGTATATTTATCCCTTGAAATGCCATTGCCCATGGCAAAATTAGCATTTGGTTATACTTGTTACAAATATCTATTTCAAAGAATTCCTCCGATAGAAATGAGCCAATGGTCTAATAAAACATTCCTGCCACGGGGTGAGGGGTAGGGGGAGCGAAGAACTCTCCTGTAAGGAACATCAAAACTAAACATACAGAATCAGGCTGAAAGTTTTCACTAAATAAGGATTTGGTAAAGTTCTGCCTCCTTGAGTTGCTCGATGATCGTTATGTTTGACAGTTACGTACAAATGTGCTGAGTTACACTTGAGATTTTCAGTTTCCACGCAAAAGTCTTTAAGGATCATACAGCTTGTATGGGAAAAAAGAATACTGAAACAGGAACCAGGAAATGTGGATTCTAGTCCCACCTCTGCCAGAAGTTAGATGAAAACTATGTGGGTCTGTTTTTCCATCTGTAAGCTAAGAAGCCTGGACTGGCAGATCTGCAAAATCCCCTTCAGCTTTGTACTAGGCATTGTGTTGCATTTCAAAACTAAAGAGTAAGCTAGCACCATCTAGTGGAATCTAAAGAATTCACTAAGTATATAATGAAAAGCATTTCTAAAGCAAAATGTCTACAGCTTTATTTTATCTTACTTCATTATTTTTTTCTAATGCCATTTGCCAGCAAGAATTAATTCAGGCTCATTTCTTCTATGAGCCACAATATAGTAATCAAGCCTATGTGAAAATGCTGAATTATTTCAATATCTTTCAAAGTTAGAATTCTAGTTTCACTTTGCCAGAAGGCAGTATTAACTGAACATAAAGCAGTAGAAAAAAAAAACCTACTAGTATCTCTATTGTACACAGTAATATTTTTAGGAAATTTACAAATTAATGATTTATAAATTGTTGGTCTCAAAGAAACCTTTTCTCCAAATTAAAGTTTTACTAAAATACCAGAGACAGAAGCTTCACGAATAAGGAAACAAATATAACTGTATGTTCTTACACATGAATATCACACTTATTTTCATTTTTACCCAATATTCAATAAGAGAGTATGTCAGTTTACACCTGTGTCAATATCTATCACTAGGATAATCTCAGTGAAGGTCAGGATAGTCACTTATTTCGTTTATTGCTGCATCCTCTGCAAGAATCCAGGGTTGTGTTCTAGGGCCTCAAAAAGCATACATAGTGGGTGCTCAATACTTTGGCTCATTAATAAGCTTATTAATGAATAAATCTTAAAATCATTATATATTTTCAGCGTAAAGAGTTTGCAACATGGTATAGCAAAACAGTAATAATTTTAAATTATATTATAAGGGTATTTATGGGAGAGACAATTTAATGAAATGATTAAATAATTAGGACCAGGGTAGACTAGTGAGTTTCAAATCCTGGTTCTTTCTCTAACTAATGGTCTGATTTTAGACAACTTACTTAAAGTTCCTGTGTTTTAGTTTTCTTGTCTGTGGGAGAAAAAGATTAGGTAGTACCTAACTCATATCACTTACGTGAAAATCAAACAAGTTAATATGTATAAAGCAAACAAAATAAATGCCTGGTCATAAAAAAAGTTATCAGTTATTATAATGATTACATCAAGTTATATTTTTCTATAAAACACTTACATGATGCAGCATTAATTTTAAAAATTAATTTAGTTTTAAAATGCTTCTGCTATAAAGTCAATAGAATACAACATATTTGGAGAGGAAAAAAGAAAACTATATTATCACTTATGAAGCACCTATTTTTCATTTGTTTTGGCTAGTTATTAAAAAACTAAATCAAAAATGCTAACTCAGAATATGCAAGATTCTCCACAGATCAATTTTATCAGCTTTAATGATAAATGTGGCAACATTCAATTAAGAAAAGATTTTTTTCAGTTTTTTCTACATTATTTATAGAAAAGAAAATCTCCCATAAGTAAATTTCAGGCAAAAGAAAGCATGGAATACAGTGACAGTAACAAATCTTATAAGGCAAACTGAAATCCACCCATATTAAAGTGAGTTATAAAAGATAAAGATTCATATAACATTAAAGAAAAAATATAAGATGTTTACAATTTAAAAAGTATAATAAAATCTGTTTTCCAAGTAAATCATCAACCTAAAGTGAATTTAAAGAGCTTAAAGCAATTATTTTGTGCATTTAAAACATGTAAAATACTCGATCAAATAAAAATACTCTATAGTCAAAAATTTGCTACCAAAAATAAAAACAAAGAAAAAAACAAAAAAATTTGCTAACAAAATATAATGAATTATAGAAAATATGAAAGTGTACAAAGTAATCTTCAAATTACTACAAAATTTAAAAGACCATGTATACCCAACATAATAGTTTATTTGTTTTGCTCTATTTGACCAGAAAATAATCTGTACCTCAATAAGTAACATATCTTAAGGATGTAATTTGGAATTATAATGAAATTGATATTTCAGTTATGATTAATAACTATTTCTTTCCACAGTCACAGCACACAATATATTTAAATATTAAAGCATTAACTTTATAACTTTCAATTTAAAGAATTAAACTTTAAAGTGTTACTTTAAAAAAGCATATTTCACATTATGTTTGTATTTCTACAACAAATTAGTCTAATTACAATGGAAAATAATTAGAGAATAAATGATTTCAAAAGAACTGCCTGAAAAGGAATAACAGAGTTACTATTTTCATTCACTAAATGCAAAGAAAGTCAAATATAACTGTGCAATTTTCTAATAAAAAGAGTAATTAGAGCTAACATCACATACTGACTACTGTAGTGACTACAGCTTAGTTATAACTAGGAGCAAATTAAACTCAAAAATACAAATATGTAGTCTTGCTTCCAATTTCATTTCACCTCCTTAAGAAATATTACAGCATGGAATAGTGACTTATTAGCTTATAAACACAAATCTATCTTTGTGTATATTCTTGGCATCAATATATCATTGAAAGACAAAATCTATGCTTTTCACTTAACTCAACCAGAACCTCCGTAAGCAGTTCCTGAAGATGAAAAACAGACTCCAACTGGTCTACAGAAAATCTACTTTCTCAGGTATACTCTTCTCACACTCAATAAATACAGTGTTTTCATTGTACCCAACAGACAGCAAAGATGTCTTTTACCTCGTTTCCACAGAATGTACTACACAGAGATACCTCAGGTACATCAATTAATAGTATGGCAGTTTTCTCATAAATCTTGCAGATATCCTACCCCAGGAAATCCACTGACTACAGAAAATCCCATATAGCACCGCTGGCAATGAACATGAAGTGAATGGAAGTTCAAGCATTTCTTCTTACAAATAACTTTTTTTCTTTTTCCCAAACTTGCTTCAGTGTGTGCCAATAAAGTCACATACATTATCAGTGCACTCGCCTTCTTTCCAACAACAACAAACTTATCCCTGTATGCATTTTAAATTGAAATTTAAAAATTAAAAAAACTGTATCAGAAGTATCAGTATTTCCATATGAAACAGTGGTCCCAAAGCAGGCTGCAGGGACAGTAGGCAAATAAACATATTAATGAACAAAATACACTGTTTTAAAAATTGTGTCTTGAAATGTCTGCAAGACAAAAGCTTAGTCTGTGAAAACTAGAAGTTTCCCACATCAAAAAATATAAATAAGGGCAAAAAAAGATGGGAGTTGATAGTAACTGATTAATCAGATCCATTTCTTCACAAACCTCCTCCAGAAACTCATGAAGTGCAGCAGAGAAATCAAAATACCCACAACCTGTCTTTCCCATTGCAAATGGGAGACAAAGAAATCACATGCTAAATTTTTTTCTAAGTGGGATTATAACCATCCACGATCAACACAATCCAGGCTGAATTCGTACTCATACAAAGGAACTCCTACAGAAACTGAAAGGGTAAGTTAGATGTACTGGTGCCCCAAGGGTAGAAAAACCCATTTGCTCCCACACACCTCCTTAAGAAATATTACAGCATGGAATAGTGACTTATTAGCTTATAAACACAAATCTATCTTTGTGTATATTCTTGGCATCAATATATCATTGAAAGACAAAATCTATGCTTTTCACTTAACTCAACCAGAACCTCCGTAAGCAGTTCCTGAAGATGAAAAACAGACTCCAACTGGTCTACAGAAAATCTACTTTCTCAGGTATACTCTTCTCACACTCAATAAATACAGTGTTTTCATTGTACCCAACAGACAGCAAAGATGTCTTTTACCTCGTTTCCACAGAATGTACTACACAGAGATACCTCAGGTACATCAATTAATAGTATGGCAGTTTTCTCATAAATCTTGCAGATATCCTACCCCAGGAAATCCACTGACTACAGAAAATCCCATATAGCACCGCTGGCAATGAACATGAAGTGAATGGAAGTTCAAGCATTTCTTCTTACAAATAACTTTTTTTCTTTTTCCCAAACTTGCTTCAGTGTGTGCCAATAAAGTCACATACATTATCAGTGCACTCGCCTTCTTTCCAACAACAACAAACTTATCCCTGTATGCATTTTAAATTGAAATTTAAAAATTAAAAAAACTGTATCAGAAGTATCAGTATTTCCATATGAAACAGTGGTCCCAAAGCAGGCTGCAGGGACAGTAGGCAAATAAACATATTAATGAACAAAATACACTGTTTTAAAAATTGTGTCTTGAAATGTCTGCAAGACAAAAGCTTAGTCTGTGAAAACTAGAAGTTTCCCACATCAAAAAAATATATATAAGGGAAAAAAAAGATGGGAGTTGATAGTAACTGATTAATCAGATCCATTTCTTCACAAACCTCCTCCAGAAACTCATGAAGTGCAGCAGAGAAATCAAAATACCCACAACCTGTCTTTCCCATTGCAAATGGGAGACAAAGAAATCACATGCTAAATTTTTTTCTAAGTGGGATTATAACCATCCACGATCAACACAATCCAGGCTGAATTCGTACTCATACAAAGGAACTCCTACAGAAACTGAAAGGGTAAGTTAGATGTACTGGTGCCCCAAGGGTAGAAAAACCCATTTGCTCCCAGCAAAGCTTCACTCCAGAAAGAGAGACTCATCCTGAGTAGGATGACATTACTAAGACAAAGTACATGAATTAAATTAATAAATGCAAACAGTCATGGTCTATATAAGAGAAAAACATTTAAGTTTGGATCAAAAAATAAAACCCCAATTCATGCTGCATACAAATACATGCCTAAAACAAAGTGATTCAGAAAGGTAAAAGCATTTCTTTTATATTAGGCAAGTACAAACAACATGAATCCTATCAGACAAGGCAGAATCCAATCACAAAATTAGAAAAAGGGGAAATTATAATTTTCAAGGCTAAAATCCACAGTAAAGTAACACAGTTAAGAATATCTATGTAACAGCATGAAGCAACATTCATAAAGAAGAAACCAAGGGATGTACACAAAGAAATAGGCTGATTAAGAACAGACATTTAGGGTTTCCCTGGTGGCTCAGTGCAGAATTTGCCTGCGAATGCAGGAGGCAGGGGTTTGATTCCTGATCCAGGAGGATCCCACGTGCCACAGAGCAACTAAGCCCATGCACCACAACGACTGAGCTTATGCTCTAGAGCCCAGGAGCTGCAACTACTGAACCTACGTGCCTCAACTACTGAAACCCATATGCCCTAGAGTCCATGTTCAGAAATAAGAAGAAGCCACCTCAATGAGAAGCCCATGAACCACAACTAGAGAATAGCCCCCGCTCCCTGCAACTGGAGAAAGTCCACACACAGCAACGAAGACTCAGCACGGCCACAAATAAGTAAATAAATATTTTTTTAAAAAAACTATAGATACATTTAAACTAGCTGACATTTAAACTAACCTCCTTCAGTTCAAGGTGATTCAAGTCGGCAGAGGAAACCCAAAATAAGAGACCACAAATGTAGAGCTTACGGATGAAAAGATATACTCTATACTGCAACAACCAAAAAATTCCTTCTTTTCAAGTACATTCCTGAACACTTCTGAAAATTAACCCAAAAAATCATCCTGAGTAGAGTTTTGACTCCTACAGAAACTGAAAGGGTAAGTTAGATGTACTGGTGCCCCAAGGGTAGAAAAACCCATTTGCTCCCAGCAAAGCTTCACTCCAGAAAGAGAGACTCATCCTGAGTAGGATGACATTACTAAGACAAAGTACATGAATTAAATTAATAAATGCAAACAGTCATGGTCTATATAAGAGAAAAACATTTAAGTTTGGATCAAAAAATAAAACCCCAATTCATGCTGCATACAAATACATGCCTAAAACAAAGTGATTCAGAAAGGTAAAAGCATTTCTTTTATATTAGGCAAGTACAAACAACATGAATCCTATCAGACAAGGCAGAATCCAATCACAAAATTAGAAAAAGGGAACTTATAATTTTCAAGGCTAAAATCCACAGTAAAGTAACACAGTTAAGAATATCTATGTAACAGCATGAAGCAACATTCATAAAGAAGAAACCAAGGGATGTACACAAAGAAATAGGCTGATTAAGAACAGACATTTAGGGTTTCCCTGGTGGCTCAGTGCAGAATTTGCCTGCGAATGCAGGAGGCAGGGGTTTGATTCCTGATCCAGGAGGATCCCACGTGCCACAGAGCAACTAAGCCCATGCACCACAACGACTGAGCTTATGCTCTAGAGCCCAGGAGCTGCAACTACTGAACCTACGTGCCTCAACTACTGAAACCCATATGCCCTAGAGTCCATGTTCAGAAATAAGAAGAAGCCACCTCAATGAGAAGCCCATGAACCACAACTAGAGAATAGCCCCCGCTCCCTGCAACTGGAGAAAGTTCACACACAGCAACGAAGACTCAGCACGGCCACAAATAAGTAAATAAATATTTTTTTAAAAAAACTATAGATACATTTAAACTAGCTGACATTTAAACTAACCTCCTTCAGTTCAAGGTGATTCAAGTCGGCAGAGGAAACCCAAAATAAGAGACCACAAATGTAGAGCTTACGGATGAAAAGATATACTCTATACTGCAACAACCAAAAAATTCCTTCTTTTCAAGTACATTCCTGAACACTTCTGAAAATTAACCACATATTAGAAAACCATAAGTTTGAAAAAGCAGGTATAGCATAAAAATAATACTTTGACTATAATGTAATAAAATAAGAAAAAAAGACAACAAAAATGGCCTTTCCATATGGAAATTTAAAATTTTAGCTAAAAGATAAAATACACTATAAAAGTGTAGAACAAATGAAAATACCTATATATCAGGAGTTTAAGAATTAACAGTGCACAGAGGAAATTTATAGACAAGTATTTATGTCAATAGGAGTGAAAAGTGACAAAGAATAATTGAATTACATATTTAACTTAAAATAGAAAAGAATAATATAATAAACAGAAGAAAATTAAAAAAAAAATTCCTCATGTGCTGTGCTGTTCTTAAGTTGCTCAGTTGTATCCAACTCTTTGAGACCCTAGAGACTGTGGACCACCAGGCTCCCCTGTCCATGGAATTCTCCAGGCAAGAATACTAGAATGGGTTGCCATGCCCTCTTCCTGGAGATCTTTCTGACCCAGGGATTGAACTCAGGTCTCCTACGTTGCAGATGGATTCTTTATTGTCAGAGTTATCAGGAAAGCCACCAAACTCTGATATTAACATGTATTAATGGTGGTAGTACAAAATGGTATAATCCACATAAAGTGTGTCTGGCACTATATTCTTAGATTAAAATGTCCTTTGTCCCCAAAAGATATATATATCAGGAAATAACCTAAAGACCTATCTGATAAAGCATGAAATGCTATAGGTTATCAAGTTAGTCATTATGGCAGTGTAGATTTTTTGATAAAATGCGTATAAATGTCACAAGTGCAAAAAAGGCCCATGAACCACAACTAGAGAATAGCCCCGCTCCTGCAACTGGAGAAAGTCCACACAGCAACGAAGACTCAGCACGGCCACAAATAAGTAAATAAATATTTTTTTAAAAAAACTATAGATACATTTAAACTAGCTGACATTTAAACTAACCTCCTTCAGTTCAAGGTGATTCAAGTCGGCAGAGGAAACCCAAAATAAGAGACCACAAATGTAGAGCTTACGGATGAAAAGATATACTCTATACTGCAACAACCAAAAAATTCCTTCTTTTCAAGTACATTCCTGAACACTTCTGAAAATTAACCACATATTAGAAAACCATAAGTTTGAAAAAGCAGGTATAGCATAAAAATAATACTTTGACTATAATGTAATAAAATAAGAAAAAAAGACAACAAAAATGGCCTTTCCATATGGAAATTTAAAATTTTAGCTAAAAGATAAAATACACCATAAAAGTGTAGAACTAATGAAAATACCTATATATCAGGAGTTTAAGAATTAACAGTGCACAGAGGAAATTTATAGACAAGTATTTATGTCAATAGGAGTGAAAAGTGACAAAGAATAATTGAATTACATATTTAACTTAAAATAGAAAAGAATAATATAATAAACAGAAGAAAATTAAAAAAAAAATTTCTCATGTGCTGTGCTGTTCTTAAGTTGCTCAGTTGTATCCAACTCTTTGAGACCCTAGAGACTGTGGACCACCAGGCTCCCCTGTCCATGGAATTCTCCAGGCAAGAATACTAGAATGGGTTGCCATGCCCTCTTCCTGGAGATCTTTCTGACCCAGGGATTGAACTCAGGTCTCCTACGTTGCAGATGGATTCTTTATTGTCAGAGTTATCAGGAAAGCCACCAAACTCTGATATTAACATGTATTAATGGTGGTAGTACAAAATGGTATAATCCACATAAAGTGTGTCTGGCACTATATTCTTAGATTAAAATGTCCTTTGTCCCCAAAAGATATATATATCAGGAAATAACCTAAAGACCTATCTGATAAAGCATGAAATGCTATAGGTTATCAAGTTAGTCATTATGGCAGTGTAGATGATTATAAACCATACATTATCCATCAACCAGGGAGGAGTGGAATAAACTATGGCGTATACACACAATCGAATACTATCAAGTCATGGAAGAAAAATGTTGTAAACACTAAGCAAGAAGAATGGGGAGAGAGAGAAAGCAAGTGCAAAAACAAATTAAACTGAATAAAACAAACAAAAAGATCAATTCATTTGGCACCACTGAAAGTAACAAGGACAACTAAGATGTTTTTACTGAATAATCTGTCAATGTAAAGGCAGACACGCCCCTGTCCTTCCTCTACAAATGATCCCAAGAAAACCAAATAATTATTAAATAAATGATCCCTGCTTTAATAATGTGGAAGGAATGTTCAAATCAGAAAACTTACCAATTGCAGTAATTAGATTCAGGTCACATTAATCAATAAATGAAAGCATTAGATACAAGCTTGATGGGTGGGGAACTTTATAATGGAGTGTTTAGACTACCACTAGCATACTCAATATGCAATTGTAGCATTATTAAAAGCAAGTAAACTCTGTATTACAAACTCCTGATACAAGGCACTCTGAAGCACAAAGCAACACTGATGAAAAATTATGGCCAAAAATGACAAAATTTTAATTAAATCAAGCTTGTTCAGCTAGCTCTCATTGACAGGATATGAAACATTTACAGGCAGCCTGAAACAATTTTAACAGACTAAAAGGAGGTAAAGGGATAAATCCAAAATGAGGGACACTATAGGACAATTAATAAAGGTTTTGCAACAAATCAACAGCATGTAGGAAGAAAAGTGGAAGGACTACCACGGATTAAAGAGGACTTCAGTCACCTATGTAAATGTAATATATGGTCACTGTGGTATGATTCAAACAAACCCTGGCAATTTTGAGAAAATAAGAGAATTTGGATTATGGATTATCAATTGACAAAAGGAATCATTATTAATTTTTTAGGTGACACAATGCATTGTAGTTAAGTAACAAAGGACTATATTATTAAAAAACTATCTCCTAAGGTATAAAAGGATGAAGCTTTCTGATTTGCAGATCTGTTTTGAAAAAAAGAAAAAAAAGTGAAAAACAAAATAGCAATGATGGACCAAATATTGAACATAGTATATAGACACTCCATGTATTCATTTCATAAATGTGTGAAATTTTCAACAACAAAAAAAAAAAACAAAGAAAAAAGAAAACATAAGCCAACAAATAAAATTAGTATCAAGAAGGCCTAAGTGGAAGCAGGCTTACACACAGAAAGCAGGCTTACTTCTACTCCTTCATTTGCTCCAGTCCCAGTCCCTGTTATTTCAGTCCATATCACATTTCCTAAGAAACATAGCATGAAGAAGGTGGAAAGAATGTACCTTTTGTTTACTGAATAATCTGTCAATGTAAAGGCAGACACGCCCCTGTCCTTCCTCTACAAATGATCCCAAGAAAACCAAATAATTATTAAATAAATGATCCCTGCTTTAATAATGTGGAAGGAATGTTCAAATCAGAAAACTTACCAATTGCAGTAATTAGATTCAGGTCACATTAATCAATAAATGAAAGCATTAGATACAAGCTTGATGGGTGGGGAACTTTATAATGGAGTGTTTAGACTACCACTAGCATACTCAATATGCAATTGTAGCATTATTAAAAGCAAGTAAACTCTGTATTACAAACTCCTGATACAAGGCACTCTGAAGCACAAAGCAACACTGATGAAAAATTATGGCCAAAAATGACAAAATTTTAATTAAATCAAGCTTGTTGAGCTAGCTCTCATTGACAGGATATGAAACATTTACAGGCAGCCTGAAACAATTTTAACAGACTAAAAGGAGGTAAAGGGATAAATCCAAAATGAGGGACACTATAGGACAATTAATAAAGGTTTTGCAACAAATCAACAGCATGTAGGAAGAAAAGTGGAAGGACTACCACGGATTAAAGAGGACTTCAGTCACCTATGTAAATGTAATATATGGTCACTGTGGTATGATTCAAACAAACCCTGGCAATTTTGAGAAAATAAGGGAATTTGGATTATGGATTATCAATTGACAAAAGGAATCATTATTAATTTTTTAGGTGACACAATGCATTGTAGTTAAGTAACAAAGGACTATATTATTAAAAAACTATCTCCTAAGGTATAAAAGGATGAAGCTTTCTGATTTGCGGATCTGTTTTGAAAAAAAGAAAAAAAAGTGAAAAACAAAATAGCAATGATGGACCAAATATTGAACATAGTATATAGACACTCCATGTATTCATTTCATAAATGTGTGAAATTTTCAACAACAACAAAAAAAAAAACAAAGAAAAAAGAAAACATAAGCCAACAAATAAAATTAGTATCAAGAAGGCCTAAGTGGAAGCAGGCTTACACACAGAAAGCAGGCTTACTTCTACTCCTTCATTTGCTCCAGTCCCAGTCCCTGTTATTTCAGTCCATATCACATTTCCTAAGAAACATAGCATGAAGAAGGTGGAAAGAATGTACCTTTTGTGGGTACAATACTTTAAGTCATTAGTAGCATACCAATTTTTTCATCTACTTCATGATTTTTTTTATCAATCCTAGATTATCGATTAACCATTATTTAAGCTCTTATCAAGTCCCCTGAGAATCTCACAAGTTAAAACAATATAAAACAAAACAACAAAAATCCGAGAGAGTTTTAAACCAGATAGTGAAAAATATGAGATTTTTATATCAGACTTACCCCATTTTTATATCAGACTTACAAGTTTGTGGAAGCTGAATTTCAGAAAGAGGAAAGTTGACCAATAAGAAGTGAGAAGTCAGCGCAAGAACAGAACACTCTTTCACAAGACTTAACAAGGGGTAAGAGAGACGAGACAACAGAAAAAATGAATGGCAACAGGAAGAACCTGACATGAGTAAGGTCATAAATGACAGAGGAAGTAACCAGAGAAGAATGACAGGTATACTTACAGAAAATAGATGAGCTAGTTTTAAATAAAAAGACATTTTCTGGATAGCCAACAAGGACCTACTGTATAGCACCTGGAATTATGCTCAATGTTGTGTGGTGGCCGGGATGGGAGGGGAGTTTTGGGGAGAGAATGGATACATGTGTATGCACGACTAGGTCTCTTTATCATTTACCTGAAACTGTCACAACATTATTTGTTAATCGGCTATGCCCTAATACAAAATTGAAAGTTTAAAAAAATGTTTTAAACTTTATAAAAAGTATTCCTCATAGATTCCAATTCAGCAAAAATGCATAATTTTTTAAAAAAAAGACATTTTCACCACTGAATTATATGGATTACATAGAATAAGGGTAGGGTAGATACAGCTATAAATACAGAAGTATATGGATAAAGATGATTAGACAGATTCAAACTGATAAATTATTTCTTTTTATGTGGTATTAGCAGTCTTTTCTAAAGAAGGAAGAGCTTCCAAGTGGCTTAGTGGTAAATAATCCACCTGTCAATGCAGGAGACACAAATTCAATTCCTGAGTCAGGAATATTCCCTGGAGAAGGAAATGGCAACTCACTCCAGTATTCTCTCCTGGGAAATTCCATGCACAGAGGAGCTTGGCAGGCTGTAGTTCACGGGGTCACAAAATGTCAGACACGACTTAGTGACTGAACATGCATGCACAAAGAGGGAAAGGTTAATATAAGCGATGCATGTAGGCAAGAAGAGTAGTGTCATACCAGAAAAGTTATGACAGTTAATAGGACAAATGCTGAGAAGTACAGTAAGCACAGAGTCCACAAAATATGATGGCAACAAACTAGGGTATATTTTATGCATAATAATATATACATAATAATATATATTAATGTATTCCCCATTAGAGTTCAGATCACTATTAATTATAAGCAAAGGAAAAGGGAGGCAAATATACTAATTTAGGGAGTTACTAATGACTACTCATTTGCCAATGGTGAGAGCATAGTCCTTTTATACATATTAAAACTAATTTGTTTCTTTCTGGGTAAAAGATTAAATAAGTATAACTTGGATAAAATTAGCAAATTAGTGATGGTGGCTATTCTTAAAGGAGAATAAATGAAACAAAATATATTCATGAGAAATAAATGTTGATATATTCAAATTCTACTGTTCTTACCAATTCGAGTGATTTTATTATGTGAAAGTTCAAGATTGTGGATATTAGTGCAGCCATCCAAACCATGAAGAGAAGTCAGCTGATTTTTATTAAGAAGAAGAATACAGAGATTTTCCAAATTTTCACAGTTAATAGTCTCAATATGATTTTCCTAAAACAAAGAACAAATGTAATTTATTTCACTGGCTTATTAATGAAATATTTAAAGACTGTAAAAAAGAGAGAAGATGATATATATAATCTTTAAATGATTATCTAAGTCTCTAACTTTTTTTTTGGGGGGGGGGCACTTCTATCAGCCTTTCATTTATTTGTTTTCATCCATCTTTGTTCTTTGGCCTGTGTGGGCCTCCCATCACAGTGGCCTCTCTTGCCACAGAGAACTAGTTTTGGGCGCATGTGCTCCAGAGCTCCAGCTCTGTAGTTGGACACATTGATCCAGCTGCTCTGTGGCATGTGGGATCTTCCCAGGCCAGGAATCCAACTGGCGCCCCTTGCATTGCAAGGTGGTGTCCTTACCCACTGGACCACCAGGGAAGCCTAGTCCCTAACTTTTAAGATAACTATATAGAATGTTATATTAGCTAGATGAAAATATTAAGTAACCAAATAATTACTCACTTTAGATTTATTAATAATCATTTCAAATACAGAAAATACAGAGGATCATGTAACAAAATATTTCAAATTATCTGAACCAGAGTGAACATTTGATCATAGTTACTAAAAAACTATTTTAAAGAAACCAAACACTAAAAAATCTGAAACCTACCCATTTCCCCTCCTCAGTTCCTCTTGCTATCTTTCCCTCCAAAGAACATCAATACCATGAATTATGTATATCTTTCATGTACAGATTTGTACTTTTACTAAATATACACAGCTCTGCAATATAGAATATTAGTCTCAATGTCAAGATTATATCTCAGGGATATAACAGCATTCTCTTTTTTAAGACTTCAGACAGATAAATGGGCTTTCAAGAATCTTACTGATGTAGTCCCACAACATCCCTCTCAAAAATATCTATGAGGACAGCCTCTGTCAGTTGTAGTAAACTTAATAAGAAGCATGGCAAACACAGTTTGAAAAGAATCATATTGGTGGAAGTACTGTCAGTCTCAACTGAAAATTATCAAAACTAAAACTAAAACTCTAGCAGGCCCCTCCCAATCTTCAATGAGAAAGAAACAGATTGAGAAATATTCTCAGCTATAAGGAAAAACAAAGTATGCCTTGTGAATGGAGTTAGAAGACTAGTGGGCAGAACCAAGAGTCATAGAGAACCATTCCAATGGAGTAGAACCAAGTTCTTACTAAGAACTAATGGCATGTTCTTAGCTATGGAGCAACAACTGCCATGAGCTTCTTGTTTTTCTCCCATAGGTAAGGACTCTTGTTATTAACCAAGTCCTGCTCACCACTGTATATGGGTGTTGGGGAGGGACAGAAGACAACTTTTCCTTTAATTTTACAGATCTCTAGATGAAACAACTCTCTCTGAAGCAGAGAACTAGTTTTGGGCGCATGCTCCAGAGCTCCAGCTCTGTAGTTGGACACATTGATCCAGCTGCTCTGTGGCATGTGGGATCTTCCCAGGCCAGGAATCCAACTGGCGCCCCTTGCATTGCAAGGTGGTGTCCTTACCCACTGGACCACCAGGGAAGCCTAGTCCCTAACTTTTAAGATAACTATATAGAATGTTATATTAGCTAGATGAAAATATTAAGTAACCAAATAATTACTCACTTTAGATTTATTAATAATCATTTCAAATACAGAAAATACAGAGGATCATGTAACAAAATATTTCAAATTATCTGAACCAGAGTGAACATTTGATCATAGTTACTAAAAAACTATTTTAAAGAAACCAAACACTAAAAAATCTGAAACCTACCCATTTCCCCTCCTCAGTTCCTCTTGCTATCTTTCCCTCCAAAGAACACCAATACCATGAATTATGTATATCTTTCATGTACAGATTTGTACTTTTACTAAATATACACAGCTCTGCAATATAGAATATTAGTCTCAATGTCAAGATTATATCTCAGGGATATAACAGCATTCTCTTTTTTAAGACTTCAGACAGATAAATGGGCTTTCAAGAATCTTACTGATGTAGTCCCACAACATCCCTCTCAAAAATATCTATGAGGACAGCCTCTGTCAGTTGTAGTAAACTTAATAAGAAGCATGGCAAACACAGTTTGAAAAGAATCATATTGGTGGAAGTACTGTCAGTCTCAACTGAAAATTATCAAAACTAAAACTAAAACTCTAGCAGGCCCTCCCAATCTTCAATGAGAAAGAAACAGATTGAGAAATATTCTCAGCTATAAGGAAAAACAAAGTATGCCTTGTGAATGGAGTTAGAAGACTAGTGGGCAGAACCAAGAGTCATAGAGAACCATTCCAATGGAGTAGAACCAAGTTCTTACTAAGAACTAATGGCATGTTCTTAGCTATGGAGCAACAACTGCCATGAGCTTCTTGTTTTTCTCCCATAGGTAAGGACTCTTGTTATTAACCAAGTCCTGCTCACCACTGTATATGGGTGTTGGGGAGGGACAGAAGACAACTTTTCCTTTAATTTTACAGATCTCTAGATGAAACAACTCTCTCTGAAGCAGATTATCTCCTCTTGGATCGAATTTAGATGAGAAGATTCTACGCTTCAAGTCTTGAGTGCGATGCCATAAATTAACAAGATATTAGGGTCTTTGAGACACGAATCCATTTGCATGTGGAAAGGATATGATTCATTAGGAGCCAGCAGACAGATCACAGTGGATTGTTACTTTTAAGTAGTTCCCAATAAACCTCACACAGCCCAATATTCACACATCCACACAGCCCTCCCCCACTTGAACTGAAAGCTTAGTCAAGAAAACATAAGCTGGCATGATGCCAGCAGATGCCTGATAAGCATTAATATTAACAATTGTCTTTTTTGGAAAGCTCATCCTGTAAAGATGCTCAAGGTGGTGGATAGGGACAGAGAAAGAGAGAGAGAGGGAGGCACCCAACCTCCCAAGGCACTAGACATATAAAATAAGGCATTTTGGGTATTCCAGCCCTAGCTGCAAATGGCATCAGACATCCAGGCAACACAGTATGAAGCAGATGGAATGCTAAGACCAAGTCTGGCCTCAATTCATGGACTACAGAAGTGGAGCAAAATAAACTGGTTGTTGTTTTTAATTTATTAAAGAATATGGTCATTTGTTATACAGTAAAAAGTAAAGATAACTGTATCATCTACAAATAGAGAGAATTTCCCAGGTCATACCACCTAACCATCTCTCCTGTATGGTCCTCACAAGTTTTTGTCCTTGATCTCCTTAGACCCTGAGTTACAGGTTATTATAGTAAATGTTCTTGTCATTTCTTAAATGTACACCTGAATCTGTTCTACATTTCATTGTAAAATAACTAATGATAACATAGGACATACCTGTGCATCAATGTACTTCAGTTTTCTGCAGTTACTCAGGCTGTGCAAAGAAGTTAATCCACAGCGCTGAAGGGACAGAAACCGGAGATTTGTACACTCTGCCAGCGTGGAGAGACTACAACCTGGTAAATCTTGAAACGTTATTGTTGTAACCTAGAGAATTCAAGAAAATTGGAGAGCAGATCGTTATCTTAATATTATGAATATAAGCTATATACTAGCCTCGGAAAATTTTTTAAAATTTTCCTTTAAAACATGTTGCTATATATTGAAATGCAAATTTACTAACAAACAACCTAATTTCACTTAAACTATCTGACCATTTTGGCACTTTTATTCCTCTCAGGCAAAATAATGTCATCATTTATGACCAATTCCAGTTAAAAAGTAATGTGCACAGAAGCAATAATAATACCGCCATTTATTAGTTTACTCTTTGACTTTCATCAAACTTATTTTCCTGTTCTTCATGTCTCTTGGCATTATTTTCAGGATTGCGCTATATAAATGTTTAAGATCTGTGTTTGGCAGTGTCTCAGAGATATTTAAAGAGTATCAGAAGCCATAGCAGATCAGGAACAGATTTTATATCCAACCTTCCATCCTTCAACTAGAACAGCTCACCTATCTCCCAGAAAAGAAGCAAGTTTACTTAAGAAGAGATATTATAGAACCCTTAACAATTCATGGAAAACCTGCAATAATTATTGAACCACGCAATAAAAACTACATTTTAAGTCTTCTGTATTATAAAGGTATGAATCATCCTTTGCTACTCAATAATGTAATATACCCAGAGCATATAGAAACTGCAGATGAACAAATCATGAATAGCTATTATCATACATTCATCACATTTTCTATTATTGAGATATTACCATGCACTTACTACATTATAAAGCTTTCTTCCTAAGGAACTTTTCTGAGTCTTTTCAACTAAAGAAAATTCAACATCAAAGAATATATTCAACTTTCTGGTGTGTATATTAAGGACTACAGTTATAATTCTCTAAGAATATGTCAGATAGAAATGTTTTGAGATTATTGAAAAGCACTCCACATATTAAACTCAAGATTTCTTACCTAAGTAAGGTTGGCATAGCAATAATGTAATGATACTCTGGTTCTTCACTGTAACTGCGTCTATACACTGAAATAACTGTATAAGCTAAACTGCTTTATAGTAAGAATACTTTCATATTGCCACATCACAAGTCCCAAGGCTGGGTTTCCTATGTACTGAATAACAATTTTAAAAATGATTAGCTTTATAGTGTATACTAGAATATACACTAAGGTATAGCATATGCAAAAGAAATTTTAAAATTTGCCTTTAAAACATGTTGCTATATATTGAAATGCAAATTTACTAACAAACAACCTAATTTCACTTAAACTATCTGACCATTTTGGCACTTTTATTCCTCTCAGGCAAAATAATGTCATCATTTATGACCAATTCCAGTTAAAAAGTAATGTGCACAGAAGCAATAATAATACCGCCATTTATTAGTTTACTCTTTGACTTTCATCAAACTTATTTTCCTGTTCTTCATGTCTCTTGGCATTATTTTCAGGATTGCGCTATATAAATGTTTAAGATCTGTGTTTGGCAGTGTCTCAGAGATATTTAAAGAGTATCAGAAGCCATAGCAGATCAGGAACAGATTTTATATTCAACCTTCCATCCTTCAACTAGAACAGCTCACCTATCTCCCAGAAAAGAAGCAAGTTTACTTAAAAAGAGATATTATAGAACCCTTAACAATTCATGGAAAACCTGCAATAATTATTGAACCATGCAATAAAAACTACATTTTAAGTCTTCTGTATTATAAAGGTATGAATCATCCTTTGCTACTCAATAATGTAATATACCCAGAGCATATAGAAACTGCAGATGAACAAATCATGAATAGCTATTATCATACATTCATCACATTTTCTATTATTGAGATATTACCATGCACTTACTACATTATAAAGCTTTCTTCCTAAGGAACTTTTCTGAGTCTTTTCAACTAAAGAAAATTCAACATCAAAGAATATATTCAACTTTCTGGTGTGTATATTAAGGACTACAGTTATAATTCTCTAAGAATATGTCAGATAGAAATGTTTTGAGATTATTGAAAAGCACTCCACATATTAAACTCAAGATTTCTTACCTAAGTAAGGTTGGCATAGCAATAATGTAATGATACTCTGGTTCTTCACTGTAACTGCGTCTATACACTGAAATAACTGTATAAGCTAAACTGCTTTATAGTAAGAATACTTTCATATTGCCACATCACAAGTCCCAAGGCTGGGTTTCCTATGTACTGAATAACAATTTTAAAAATGATTAGCTTTATAGTGTATACTAGAATATACACTAAGGTATAGCATATGCAAAAGAAATTTTAAAAATGTTTTCTTGAAATTGAAGGCATTAGTACTTCAAAAAAAAAAGGTGGGAAAAGCATAAAACTCTTAAGTGAAGTAATATCTCTTCACGCAGAATATTTCCTGGGCATTAAAGTTTTATATTTACATATTTATGTAAGTGAATGGGAAGATCATACGTTCATGGACACAGAAAGAAAGGATTAGTCTACTCCTTGCTTTAAGTAGCAAAAGCAATAACTGGTATTTTTTAAATTTTTGCTGAATAAATTTTCTAGTTTAATAATGATTTTAAGAATTTCTCAATTACTCATAACCTAAAACAAATTCAGAAACAAACTTTTTTTTATAATTTTTCAGAAACAGACATATTTACCTACATGTGCCAGGGTAACCGCTGTGTAATGTCCATTCAATTTGCCCACAAAGAGAGAGTATAAATTCTGCAATTAGAAAGCTGATTCTATACTAAACTGAACACACTATTTAGACTCAAGAACTCGAAAATTGAAAACCCTACAGCTGCAGCTTTATAGTAACAAATGCTACTACTCCATCTTTTCATTTATATTATCCTGCCCAACTTAATAAGACACTGGTTACGGGCTTCCCTGGTGGTTCAGCGGGTAAGGACATCGCCTTGCTGTGCAAGGGGCGCCGGTTCAATTCCTGGCCTGGGAGGATCCCACGTGCTGTGGAACAGCTGGATCAATGTGCGCAACTACCAAGCCAGAGCTCTGGAGTGCATGTGCCTAGAGCCAGTGCTCTGCAACGGGAGAGGCCACTGCGATGGGAGGTCCACACAGGCCAAAGAACAAAGATAAATAAATGAAAGATCAATAGAAGTGGCCAAAAAAAGAAAAAAAAAGAAATACACTGGTTACAATCAACTATATAAACACAATTAAGTTGTAGCTGGGCTTCCCACATGGCACTAGTGTTAAAGAACCTGCCTGCCAATTCAGGAGATTGGTTCTTCACTGTAACTGCGTCTATACACTGAAATAACTGTATAAGCTAAACTGCTTTATAGTAAGAATACTTTCATATTGCCACATCACAAGTCCCAAGGCTGGGTTTCCTATGTACTGAATAACAATTTTAAAAATGATTAGCTTTATAGTGTATACTAGAATATACACTAAGGTATAGCATATGCAAAAGAAATTTTAAAAATGTTTTCTTGAAATTGAAGGCATTAGTACTTCAAAAAAAGGTGGGAAAAGCATAAAACTCTTAAGTGAAGTAATATCTCTTCACGCAGAATATTTCCTGGGCATTAAAGTTTTATATTTACATATTTATGTAAGTGAATGGGAAGATCATACGTTCATGGACACAGAAAGAAAGGATTAGTCTACTCCTTGCTTTAAGTAGCAAAAGCAATAACTGGTTTTTTTTAAATTTTTGCTGAATAAATTTTCTAGTTTAATAATGATTTTAAGAATTTCTCAATTACTCATAACCTAAAACAAATTCAGAAACAAACTTTTTTTTATAATTTTTCAGAAACAGACATATATACCTACATGTGCCAGGGTAACCGCTGTGTAATGTCCATTCAATTTGCCCACAAAGAGAGAGTATAAATTCTGCAATTAGAAAGCTGATTCTATACTAAACTGAACACACTATTTAGACTCAAGAACTCGAAAATTGAAAACCCTACAGCTGCAGCTTTATAGTAACAAATGCTACTACTCCATCTTTTCATTTATATTATCCTGCCCAACTTAATAAGACACTGGTTACGGGCTTCCCTGGTGGTTCAGCGGGTAAGGACATCGCCTTGCTGTGCAAGGGGCGCCGGTTCAATTCCTGGCCTGGGAGGATCCCACGTGCTGTGGAACAGCTGGATCAATGTGCGCAACTACCAAGCCAGAGCTCTGGAGTGCATGTGCCTAGAGCCAGTGCTCTGCAACGGGAGAGTCCACTGCGATGGGAGGTCCACACAGGCCAAAGAACAAAGATAAATAAATGAAAGATCAATAGAAGTGGCCAAAAAAAGAAAAAAAAAGAAATACACTGGTTACAATCTACTATATAAACACAATTAAGTTGTAGCTGGGCTTCCCACATGGCACTAGTGTTAAAGAACCTGCCTGCCAATTCAGGAGACTTGACAGACAGGGGTTTGATCCCTGGGTTGGGAATATCTTCTGGAGAAGGGAATGATAACCCATTCCAGTGTCTTGCCTGGAGAATTCGATGGACAGAGGAGCCTGGTGAGCTATGGGCCATGGGGTCGCAAAGAGTAGGACATGACTGAGCAACTAACACACACATGAGACATGGGTTTGATCTCTGGGCTGGGAAGATCCCCTAGAGAAGGGCATGCCAACCGACCCCAGTATTCTTGCCTGAAAATCCCCACAGTCAGAAGAGTCAGATGGGCTATATAGTCATCCATAGGGTTGCATAGAATCAGACACAGCTGAAGGGACAAGTTCTAGTTATGATGTGGACTATAGTGACAGCTGCCACCATATTCTTGTTGATGGTGTCTCTTTTTGAATATGAAGTATTTTATGGTATTTCCTCCTCCTTCTTACTGAATATTTAACATTTTTCCGGGACTTCCTTGTTGGTATCAGTGGTTAAGAATCCACCATGCAATGCGGGGGACACTGGTTCAGTCCTTGCTCCAGGAAGATCCCATACACCATGGGGCACTAAGCCCATGAGCTGCAACTATGGAACCTGTGAACCACAATGACTAAAGCCTATGCACCTACAGCCCAATCTCCAATGCAAGAGAAGCTACCTCAGTGAGAATCCCATGCACCACAACTAGACAGTAGCCTCTGCTCACCACAACTAGGGAAAAGCCTGTGTGCAACAACAAAGACCCAGCACAGCCAAAAATAAATAAAGTAAATAAAAATATTTCTTTATGATGTAGCAATTCATTTTCTAATACACTGTATATTTTTCCAAACATGTGAGATCAAAATTTTTTGTCCAATTACCGAGCCAGAGCTCTGGAGCGCCATGCGCCCAGAGCCAGTGCTCTGCAACAAGAGAGGCCACTGCAATGGGAGGTCCACACAGGCCAAAGAACAAAGATAAATAAATGAAAGATCAATAGAAGTGGCCAAAAAAAGAAAAAAAAAGAAATACACTGGTTACAATCTACTATATAAACACAATTAAGTTGTAGCTGGGCTTCCCACATGGCACTAGTGTTAAAGAACCTGCCTGCCAATTCAGGAGACTTGACAGACAGGGGTTTGATCCCTGGGTTGGGAATATCTTCTGGAGAAGGGAATGATAACCCATTCCAGTGTCTTGCCTGGAGAATTCGATGGACAGAGGAGCCTGGTGAGCTATGGGCCATGGGGTCGCAAAGAGTAGGACATGACTGAGCAACTAACACACACATGAGACATGGGTTTGATCTCTGGGCTGGGAAGATCCCCTAGAGAAGGGCATGCCAACCGACCCCAGTATTCTTGCCTGAAAATCCCCACAGTCAGAAGAGTCAGATGGGCTATATAGTCATCCATAGGGTTGCATAGAATCAGACACAGCTGAAGGGACAAGTTCTAGTTATGATGTGGACTATAGTGACAGCTGCCACCATATTCTTGTTGATGGTGTCTCTTTTTGAATATGAAGTATTTTATGGTATTTCCTCCTCCTTCTTACTGAATATTTAACATTTTTCCGGGACTTCCTTGTTGGTATCAGTGGTTAAGAATCCACCATGCAATGCGGGGGACACTGGTTCAGTCCTTGCTCCAGGAAGATCCCATACACCATGGGGCACTAAGCCCATGAGCTGCAACTATGGAACCTGTGAACCACAATGACTAAAGCCTATGCACCTACAGCCCAATCTCCAATGCAAGAGAAGCTACCTCAGTGAGAATCCCATGCACCACAACTAGACAGTAGCCTCTGCTCACCACAACTAGGGAAAAGCCTGTGTGCAACAACAAAGACCCAGCACAGCCAAAAATAAATAAAGTAAATAAAAATATTTCTTTATGATGTAGCAATTCATTTTCTATTACACTGTATATTTTTCCAAACATGTGAGATCAATTAATTATTTTGACTGTTGTTTAATTGCTAAATTATGTCTGACTCTTTTGTGACCCCCATAATCTAAAGCTCCTCTGTCCAAGAAAACTGGAGTGGGTAGTCAGTTTCTTCTCCAGGGGATCTTCCTGACCCAGGGTTTGAAACCACATCTCCTGCATTGGCAGGCAGGTTCTTTAGCTCTGAGTCACTGGTAAGCCCAGTAATTCTGACACATCCATGATACTAATGCATAAATATAACTGCTGTATGCTCTGAAAATTAAGATCAGTATATAACTAGTACTCATAGGTGTTCATAGTGTATGGTCAGTCTGACGAAGCAGCCGCTGGGGCACAGTGGATGGTCACTAAATGCTTCTTAACAAGTCATTTAAACAAATAATTTGTCTTAGCCCTGTGGCCAAACTAAAATACTTATAACATGCATAGCTTCATTCCCGTACAAAGAGTAAGATAAAAATACTCAGAACACTAATATTTTCAGACTCTCACGACTTGAAAATGAAATCCTTCGCCTATAGAACCTATGACTCATTCATTTTATCTTGACAAAAGATCACAAATCAGTTTTCGACTTAATCATCTCTACTTCCTCAACTCTTTGACAGCTCTGATAAATAAAATGACTTCAAAGAGCTATCTAGTTTTTATAGAGTTTGCTCTCCATCACTCTTGAGTTCAACCCAAGCAGGGTCAGTCATCTATGTAAACTGTAATTACAAAAGTGACAGAAGCAATGACTGTTTTGCTTTGTGTTCAATGCCACAACCTCTAATCTACTCAACTCGGAGAAATAATATTGTTTAAAGAATCAGCTGCAAAGAGACTGAATGTGAGGTATGATTAGTGGATTAAATGAATGAAACTATAACGCCAAGTAAGTCATGCATCAACATGATACCACTTAATTACAACCTGCCTTGAATGGAGTGAGACATTCTGACCCCAAAGTTAATCAGCCCCTAAAATGCTATCATCTATATCATATTATATAGCCATGGCAAAAAATCCTTAAGATATTAAGAGTACCCTTTTGGTGGATAATATTTAAGGCAAGTTACCATTAGCAGCAAAACACTCCAAAGAAAAATGAATTAAAGTTTTCAACTAAGGAAAATAAAAATGTTCTTTGTCAATAACCATGGTTCTTCACTCATATCCTTTGGGGATAATTTCCATATAGTAGATGATCCAGCATTTTCAATGCTATAAGTTATTTGATGAAAGAGGTATTCCAGGGATCTTCCTGACCCAGGGTTTGAAACCACATCTCCTGCATTGGCAGGCAGGTTCTTTAGCTCTGAGTCACTGGTAAGCCCAGTAATTCTGACACATCCATGATACTAATGCATAAATATAACTGCTGTATGCTCTGAAAATTAAGATCAGTATATAACTAGTACTCATAGGTGTTCATAGTGTATGGTCAGTCTGACGAAGCAGCCGCTGGGGCACAGTGGATGGTCACTAAATGCTTCTTAACAAGTCATTTAAACAAATAATTTGTCTTAGCCCTGTGGCCAAACTAAAATACTTATAACATGCATAGCTTCATTCCCGTACAAAGAGTAAGATAAAAATACTCAGAACACTAATATTTTCAGACTCTCACGACTTGAAAATGAAATCCTTCGCCTATAGAACCTATGACTCATTCATTTTATCTTGACAAAAGATCACAAATCAGTTTTCGACTTAATCATCTCTACTTCCTCAACTCTTTGACAGCTCTGATAAATAAAATGACTTCAAAGAGCTATCTAGTTTTTATAGAGTTTGCTCTCCATCACTCTTGAGTTCAACCCAAGCAGGGTCAGTCATCTATGTAAACTGTAATTACAAAAGTGACAGAAGCAATGACTGTTTTGCTTTGTGTTCAATGCCACAACCTCTAATCTACTCAACTCGGAGAAATAATATTGTTTAAAGAATCAGCTGCAAAGAGACTGAATGTGAGGTATGATTAGTGGATTAAATGAATGAAACTATAACGCCAAGTAAGTCATGCATCAACATGATACCACTTAATTACAACCTGCCTTGAATGGAGTGAGACATTCTGACCCCAAAGTTAATCAGCCCCTAAAATGCTATCATCTATATCATATTATATAGCCATGGCAAAAAATCCTTAAGATATTAAGAGTACCCTTTTGGTGGATAATATTTAAGGCAAGTTACCATTAGCAGCAAAACACTCCAAAGAAAAATGAATTAAAGTTTTCAACTAAGGAAAATAAAAATGTTCTTTGTCAATAACCATGGTTCTTCACTCATATCCTTTGGGGATAATTTCCATATAGTAGATGATCCAGCATTTTCAATGCTATAAGTTATTTGATGAAAGAGGCAATTAAGCAGCCCTCAAAAATCCATTTGCTGTTCTCTTCAGATGTTTGAGATTCATATTTGACAATGATTATTATATATGTTAGGAGCACAAGACCAGATTTTTACATATAGTATATAAAAACTCAACAATACTATGAAGCAAGTATCGCTCTTCCCAGTTTATAGAAGACAAAACTGCAGTTCAGAAAGAGAAGGGTCAATAACCTTGCCCAAGATGACATAGCCAGTAAATGGCAGAAATAAAATTAGAAGCCCGATTTCATTTGATAGAGGGATTGCTAGTACTTTATTAAATTACCCTCCAGTAATTTTTATATTAATTTAATTTTTAATCAATACACCCTATCTACAAGGTAAAGCTTATAATAATATGGAGATAAAATTAATATTCAGTTGGACTTATTTTTCCATCCATTTATTCATCCTCCCACTCATTTATCTCACAGTCAACTAATGAAAACCACATGAACAAGAGGGACAAGAGGAAGACCTATGCCCTGAAGGCTCTAAGTGAGAGAGTAACCTAAACAAAATAAACCAGTTACTGGGTGAAATTCCAGAAGAATAAATTTTTCCCTTCTAAATTTTCACTCCAGAAGACTTTACAAAGATGGCAGATAATGACAAAGACGCAAAACTAAGAGATTAGAAAAACCAAAGTAAGAAAGTGAGTTCAGGGCTTCCCTGGTGGTCCAGTGGGTAAGGACACTGCCTTGCAGTGCAAGGGGCGCCGGTTCGATCCCTGGCCTGGGAAGATCCCACGTGCCGCGGAGCAGCTGGACCGATGTGTTCAAGGACTGAGCCGGAGCTCTGGAGTGCATGCACCCAGAGCCGACGCTCTGCAACGACAGACGCCACCGCGATGGGAGGCCCACAGGAGCCAAAGAACAAAGATGGATGAAAATAGATAAATCAAAGACCAATAGAAGTGGCCTGCCCACCTGCCTCCCTCCCCAACCCGCCCCACCCGCCAAAAAAAAAAGAGAGTTCATGAGTCATAGCAGTGGACAACAGAAGATACCACGATAAACCACCTCACAGTCATTACAAGATGGCTTTTATAAGACTAAGTACTTATATAGAAGATTTACTTGTATTTTCATATTCATAGTGTATATTTAATGCTTCAAGGAAAAATGAAATGTTTGAAATAGTTGTCTGACTAGTTAAAGGTTAATCCTTTGACTAATTGAAGTGGCCAAAAAAAAACAATTAAAAAAAAATGCAGTCCATTGGAAGTGATCATCAGACCCAAAGAATTAGAAGATACACTTTAACAAAGCCCCAGGTGATCTGTATACACATTACAGTTTACCAGGCCTTGCTCTAAGAAGTATAAGAACAGGTTCATAATCATTTTATGTATATTGACAAGAGTTCCGTAGGAGGAATAGTGTGGGCAGAAGAAGAAATACCAGGGAAATAGGGGTTTATACATCTTAACTTTCTCAGTGCTTCTCTCACTGGACAATATTGAGAACAGCAACACAAGAGAGGAGCACTACTGGTTTCTTTTGACGTGGTCCCTCATGCCTGTCACAAACAGATATTCACGAAGGAGATTATTTTAAATAAAAGTGTTCGTATCTAATGTCATCCATTTAGAAAGCCTGCAGCAACATCTTCATAAAGTAGAAAAAGAATGA
The DNA here is from genome assembly GCA_022376925.1 of Tragulus kanchil. Classification (NCBI taxonomy): domain Eukaryota; kingdom Metazoa; phylum Chordata; class Mammalia; order Artiodactyla; family Tragulidae; genus Tragulus; species Tragulus kanchil. The sequence continues at coordinate 232,474,485 of JAIOJX010000004.1, read as the reverse complement.
TTCCAGAGACAACATGGTCAAAGGAAAAAAGAAAATGTAATTGAAGAGCTATTGAGAGATTTTATATGTATCTCTACACACCTCAGAGATACAAGAAACACACTGCCTAGGAAAAAAAAACACTTCAAAGTAGTTCCTCTTCAACATCCCAGAGATATCTTTAAACCCCACTATCTTGTCATCACAGAATACCCTGAAATCTTTACAGTAAATATCAAAGTCTACAGTAATGTATTTATGTGTTTAATGTATTTGTTTAGTGCTATTTTGCCTACCAAAGTCAGAATCAGAAGGGAAAATACTGGAGTTTCTTTCTGTCCCTTTAATCTAACAATAAACATGGGCTGATCATATGAGATGAATATTTGCTGAGCAAATGAATCAAATCATGTGTATGTATTGATATGAATGTTTCCTAGGCATCTTACCTATATTAACAAACCAAATAAATTTTATAAATACATTTTTACTTTAAGGCCTTTGTTAAACATATGTATTTTAATCTTAAGTGCCTTCTAGTATTTAATATTCTTTCCTGTTTTTTTACACATCTATTAGTTTCTGTCTTATCTTTGGTTGACATATGTTTTCATAAACATAGAAATTTAGTAGCATTGAGTGACAACTGCTTTAAATTTAAGGCATATAGGTACCATGTTTATATAGTACGTGACTAAATAATTACACTTCTATATAGACATTCCAGAGTCTTCCATTGTTTTATGCCCTTCTTTCACAGCACTTACTTCAAGGAAATCCACTTCATTCCAAAAGGAGCCACTAGGTGGTGCTGTGGCCCAGGACAAAAGCAACCTATCCCCAAGCTATCAAGCTACAAATTTCCTACTCTAATTCAACTCTACCTTCCCAGATGCCTCCATTCTTACAAGCCTAATAATCGCTTTTGGTCCCTTGAACACAGGTCTCAGGCTATACAATAAAGCCCATAATAATGTTTCACAAGAGGAGAAGATGCCCTGAATAATTTTAACTGAGGAGATCTCTTAAGTACAACTCTTCTCAAAGAGGAGAAACAGTTCATTAGTAACTTCACTGATGGCATCAAAAGTCTTGGATACAAAAAAACAAAAAAACAGACTCCAGAAATGGAACAAATCAGTGGTTACCAGTGGGAGGCAACAGGGAGTAAGTAAGCTACAAGATTTTGTTGCACTGCACAGGGAATAGAGCCAATTATAATAACAGTTTATGTATCTCTACACACCTCAGAGATACAAGAAACACACTGCCTAGGAAAAAACACCTCACAGTAGTTCCTCTTCCACACCCCAGAGATATCTTTAAACCCCACTATCTTGTCATCACAGAATACCCTGAAATCTTTACAGTAAATATCAAAGTCTACAGTAATGTATTTATGTGTTTAATGTATTTGTTTAGTGCTATTTTGCCTACCAAAGTCAGAATCAGAAGGGAAAATACTGGAGTTTCTTTCTGTCCCTTTAATCTAACAATAAACATGGGCTGATCATATGAGATGAATATTTGCTGAGCAAATGAATCAAATCATGTGTATGTATTGATATGAATGTTTCCTAGGCATCTTACCTATATTAACAAACCAAATAAATTTTATAAATACATTTTTACTTTAAGGCCTTTGTTAAACATATGTATTTTAATCTTAAGTGCCTTCTAGTATTTAATATTCTTTCCTGTTTTTTTACACATCTATTAGTTTCTGTCTTATCTTTGGTTGACATATGTTTTCATAAACATAGAAATTTAGTAGCATTGAGTGACAACTGCTTTAAATTTAAGGCATATAGGTACCATGTTTATATAGTACGTGACTAAATAATTACACTTCTATATAGACATTCCAGAGTCTTCCATTGTTTTATGCCCTTCTTTCACAGCACTTACTTCAAGGAAATCCACTTCATTCCAAAAGGAGCCACTAGGTGGTGCTGTGGCCCAGGACAAAAGCAACCTATCCCCAAGCTATCAAGCTACAAATTTCCTACTCTAATTCAACTCTACCTTCCCAGATGCCTCCATTCTTACAAGCCTAATAATCGCTTTTGGTCCCTTGAACACAGGTCTCAGGCTATACAATAAAGCCCATAATAATGTTTCACAAGAGGAGAAGATGCCCTGAATAATTTTAACTGAGGAGATCTCTTAAGTACAACTCTTCTCAAAGAGGAGAAACAGTTCATTAGTAACTTCACTGATGGCATCAAAAGTCTTGGATACAAAAAAACAAAAAAACAGACTCCAGAAATGGAACAAATCAGTGGTTACCAGTGGGAGAGGCAACAGGGAGTAAGTAAGCTACAAGATTTTGTTGCACTGCACAGGGAATAGAGCCAATAATTTATAATAACTATCAATGGAATATAAACCTTTAAAAATGAGTCCCTATGTTGTACACCTGTAGCCTTTTGCATATCAACTGTATTTCAATTAAAATGTATTTCATGAAATATGCCTTACATTAAGATTTTTAAAGTTACATTTAGAGAACCAATTAAAACTCAGTATGTAAAAAAGTATTACAAAATACCTGCTGTAAAGTATCCCAAGGGCCACACCGAAGAATCTCTAGTGTATTCAAGGGGGGCATAGTGTTGACGGGGCATTTTATAAGTCTCCTTCTCTGAACAATTTTCTTCTGTTGATTCTGTTTGAAAATTTCAACCCAGGGTTTAAATGACGTTATCCAAGCTAGCCTCTTTTCTTCAATGGAGGAAAGAAGTGTTGGCTCTGGTACAGAGCAGGCCACTATATTTTCAAATTTAGCTGCACATTCAGGACATTCTTCTGGAACTTCTTGAATCTGAGACTTTAGAGAGCTTACTTCTTTAAGAACCAAAGAATTTTTTGCATTATGGCCACCCAGTTCTTGACAAGGAGGGTCTCTATCTAAAACACAATTTTGTTTGATTATTTTGCCTTCTCCATTTATCACAGCATCATTGGTGCTGAAAACCAAGTCAGTATTCAGAGCGCTACCTTTTAGGTTCTCCTCTATTTCTTTAGATTTTAAGCCAATGTCTTCTTCTTCTTGTAGTAGTGTATTTTCTCCTATATCTTCAGAATTTTCTAATTTTAGTGGTTTTTGTTTCATTGAAATCACTGAAACCTCCTTTATATTATTTTCTTCACATAATGTTCCAGACTGTTCTGGTATTTCTTCTTTTTCGATCTTCCTTCTTTCTTTTTGTATCTTATTATCTTGGTTATCATCAATTATTTTCTGTGCTTCAATGTCTTTTACCTTATTAGTTTCTTGATTGTGTCTTAATATTATTTGGGTTTCTTGTTTCATAGTCTCATTTGTGGAAGGTTCCAGGACTTTCTCTTTATGTACTTGAGAATTTAATTCTTGTAGCTGAAACTGTTCTTTGACATTTTCTTTTAGATCCAGGTTTTCCAACTGAGTTTTTTGGTCTAAATTTTCATAATTCCTTGTTTGCTTGACCAACTCTTCTGAACCTTGTTTTGGTAGGTTTTTGTGTTTTTCTTCCATATTAAATACTGCCAAAATTGCTTGACTAGACATAGATTCTTTGAATTGCACTTTTATTGATTCTTTCTGTACAAGTTCTCTATTTGTATTTTCTCTCTTATTTGACTCTTCAACCAACCAAGGTGGGGCATCTTCCCACATCCTTGACTTTTCAGCCTGTAGTCTTTTGGCTACATCATCCTTATTCTTTGATGCATCTTCAACAGCTAAATGTTTGACATTATATTCTCCCTTTTTTAATGCTCTACTTATTACTAGCTGTTTTTGCGCGGCTTCTCTTAATATCAATTTTTCCTTCTTTAGTAGTTGTGCCCTTTCTTGTCTCAGGAGGTTCTTTTTTTCCTCATATTCTTTTTCTCTCCTTTTCCTGCCCTCTTGCATCTGCTTTTCTCTTTCTTCTTCTATCCTTCGTTCCTCCTCTAATTTTCTCTGGTTTTCTTCTTCTACCTCTCGTATTTTCGCTTCCATTTCCTTCCACTCTTGTGCTTTCTTTTTCTTACTTTCTATGTATTCCTTTATTTTGGGGCCATATTTTTGGTATGCCACAAATGCTTTATATTTAGCTTGGATTTTTACAGCTGCACTATGCTGCAGTTTTAACAAACGCATTTGTTCTTTTTCCTGTAGGTTTTTAAATTTTGTTCTTTCTTCTTCCATTTGTAAATGCAAGGTTCTAATAAATTCCTAAAATAAAGTAAGATATATAGTAGTCAGCATGAATTAAATGTGAGATGTTGCTAAAGCATTATCTAAAATATAGATTAGGGCTTCCTTGGTGGTCCAGTGAGTAAGGAGTCACCTTGCGGTGCAGGGGACGCCAGTTTGATCCTTAGCCCAGGAACATCCCACATGCCTGGGGAGTGGTTGTACCGGTGTGTCCAACTACAAGCCAGTGCTCTGGGGTGAGAAAGGCCACTGAGATGGGAGGCCCACACAGGCCAAAGAATAAAAGATGGATGAAAAGAAATGAAAAACCAACAAAAGAGCCCCCAAATTTTTTTTAAATGCTTTAAAATATAGATTAAAAACAAATACTAAAACTAAAATCATAATGAAGTCAATATAAAACTTACTTAGAAGTAATTTATTTTCAAGGGTATATTGAGTTTTTTAAAATACTTAGGAGCTTCTATCAGCTCTTGTACATATATACATACAACGCAATACTTCTCAGCTACAAATAGAAATATAGAAGATTCAGTCCTAATCAGACGGATGAATCTAGAACCTATTATACAAAGTGAAGTAAGTCAAAAAGAGAAGGACATGTATAGTATACTAACACATATATATGGAATATAGTAAGATCACACTGATAAATACACATTAGTGCATTGATGGAAAAACAGAGAAAACAGACTTATGGACACTGGGGAGAAGGAAGAGTGGGTGAGAGATATGGAAAGAGCAACATGGAGTCCTATACTACCATATGTAAAAGAGGTAATTATTGTCAATGCGCCATGGATTAAGGGATCTTACATGGGGGCCATGCGATGTCCAGGAGGGGTGAGATGGGTGAGGATGGGATATACATATGAGTTATCTGTAATTATACATATCTGTAAACAACAAATTTCTGTAAAATCAAAAAAGCTAAACAAAAACTTGTGATTGTAAAAAAAAAAAAAGAAATCCATATAAAGTTAATCAACTAGTGATTAAGAGCTGAAAAAAAATACTTTGGAGCTTCTATTGATTTAGTAGGCTGATACACTAATATTAAGGCTATACTACAAATTGAGGCATGAAGGAATTCCTTGATGACAGTAAAGCATACGAAATCAGAATGACACAGCAAAAAGGCAAGAAAAGCTATAAGCTAAAATTTGTGCAGGAGAAAAGGACTTCAACCTTTATGAGGTGGGAGTTCTGATCAAAGAGACGCCTCGACCTTTGCTGGTGGCTCAGAAGGTGAAGAATCTGCCTGTAATGCAGGAGACTTGGGTTCCATCCCTGGGTCTGGAAGACACCCTGGAGACGGGCATGGCTCCCACTCCAGTGTTCTTGCCTGGAGACTTCCATGGACAGAGGAGCCTGGCGGCCTACAGTCCTTGTAGTCACAAGGAGTCAGACCCAACCAGGTGACTGACACTTTCACTCACTTTACTCTCACAAGCAATGCACAGGGACTGCAAGAGCAGGGAGTGATCTTGTGACTTACAATACAAGGAAGGTGAGGCCATGGATACATACAAGCCTAGCTATATATCTTATCCTGAATCTTAGGAGAGGTGAAAACCACAGAAAGCAGTAAGTGAGGTAATCTACAGTTGGGTGAGGAAAACATCACTGTCACTAAAGTCCTATAATAAAAGTAAACAGATCAACAAAATCTGGCATGTATTTAGAAAAACAAACACAAAGGATGTGAAGTGGCAAAACCGCTTCAGCATAATTTCTGAGAAAGAAAAAAAAGCTATTTAAGTAAAAATTAAAACAAAGATATTTTTAAGAAAAAATGTTCAATAAGAATAAGTTCATATAAAAATGAAATGCAAGTGCTCAAATAGAAATATATGACTCACTCAAAAAAGAATTAAGATAAAATGGATGAACAGCTAAATGCCTAAACAAAAACTTCAAAATTAGGTGCTTCTCCAAACAACATACAAAACACAGAGCTATGAAATACACAATACTCAGGTGTAAAGAGGACAAATAGAGAAATCTCAACATAAGACTAAAAGGAGTTAGAAAAACTGAAGGGAAGAGAATCACAGAAAAATGTTTTCTAAAAACAAAGGCATTAAGATTAGTCAATTTCATACACATACACACAATGATGTAATAGACGATGGGAATATTTCAGAACACTATGGAATATAAACCCTAGAAAGTCAAGGAGTATTTTCTCTTTTATTCACCACTGTATCCTGAATACTTACAGAGAAGTGCGGGCCACACAGTAGAAAACCAGCAAGTATGTGTGGATGAATGGTAAAAGTGAAAAAAATCCTAAAGTTCCAAAACAAGGTAATGAATGAGTATCAAATTGGCAACCAAAGATGGCAATGTGCAAAAATAATTATGCAATGGAGCTATCTCTTTAAACTGTTAAAACTAAATGGCAATAAACCTCCATTCTGCTTCCAAGAAAACGGATCATTCAGTTTTAAAGGCAAAATAAAAACATTTTCAATTGTGCAAAGACTGAGAAAACTTCTAAGCTTCAAAATAAAGATGACACTTTCACTCACTTTACTCTCACAAGCAATGCACAGGGACTGCAAGAGCAGGGAGTGATCTTGTGACTTACAATACAAGGAAGGTGAGGCCATGGATACATACAAGCCTAGCTATATATCTTATCCTGAATCTTAGGAGAGGTGAAAACCACAGAAAGCAGTAAGTGAGGTAATCTACAGTTGGGTGAGGAAAACATCACTGTCACTAAAGTCCTATAATAAAAGTAAACAGATCAACAAAATCTGGCATGTATTTAGAAAAACAAACACAAAGGATGTGAAGTGGCAAAAACGCTTCAGCATAATTTCTGAGAAAAAGAAAAAAAAGCTATTTAAGTAAAAATTAAAACAAAGATATTTTTAAGAAAAAATGTTCAATAAGAATAAGTTCATATAAAAATGAAATGCAAGTGCTCAAATAGAAATATATGACTCACTCAAAAAAGAATTAAGATAAAATGGATGAACAGCTAAATGCCTAAACAAAAACTTCAAAATTAGGTGCTTCTCCAAACAACATACAAAACACAGAGCTATGAAATACACAATACTCAGGTGTAAAGAGGACAAATAGAGAAATCTCAACATAAGACTAAAAGGAGTTAGAAAAACTGAAGGGAAGAGAATCACAGAAAAATGTTTTCTAAAAACAAAGGCATTAAGATTAGTCAATTTCATACACATACACACAATGATGTAATAGACGATGGGAATATTTCAGAACACTATGGAATATAAACCCTAGAAAGTCAAGGAGTATTTTCTCTTTTATTCACCACTGTATCCTGAATACTTACAGAGAAGTGCGGGCCACACAGTAGAAAACCAGCAAGTATGTGTGGATGAATGGTAAAAGTGAAAAAAATCCTAAAGTTCCAAAACAAGGTAATGAATGAGTATCAAATTGGCAACCAAAGATGGCAATGTACAAAAATAATTATGCAATGGAGCTATCTCTTTAAACTGTTAAAACTAAATGGCAATAAACCTCCATTCTGCTTCCAAGAAAACGGATCATTCAGTTTTAAAGGCAAAATAAAAACATTTTCAATTGTGCAAAGACTGAGAAAACTTCCTGTTCAAAAAAGTATCTTTTTGACAAGTATATAGCTGTATACTCCAGGAAGGGAAAACTGAGTCTAGAAAGCAGAAGAAGACTGAGGATTCAAAGGACACTAATGATCAAAGAAACCCTTAACACTTAGCATTTAAATTTTTTATTCTGTCTTCTTCTTTCCACCATTTCATGTAAGGACTGATGCCAGCTGTTGCTTACTGCTGCTCCTTTTTAGGTAATGTACTTTCTCTTTGCCTATTTTTAAGATTTTCCTCCTTTACTTGGCATTTTAATAGTTATACTATTCTGTTCCCAGGTGTGATTTTCTTCATATTAATTCATATGAAGATCTTTAATCATCTTTCAATTTTCAGCTTGATTTTTCTAAAACAACTTCAAACCATTTCAGCTATTATCCCTTTACCCATAGGTTCTGCCCGATTTTCTCATCTCCTTCCAAGATTACTAAGATTACTATTATACACATTTTTATATTTTCGTTACGTATTTTTATTATGTATCATATATTTCTCATATCACATATTTCCTTTTGAAGCTTTTCCCAATTGTTTGTCCTCTCTGTGCTTAAATGCTTAAATTTGGGTATTTTCTATTGTCTTCCCTTCAGCTTCACTAATGTTCTCTCCTGTTGTGTCAAATCTACTGTTAAACTTACCTACTAAAATTTTATTTTTACACACTGAACTAGTCAACTCTAGAATATATACCTGGCATTTTATTAAAGATTCTAATTTTCTTTTCATACTTCCTGTTTGATTATCTTGCTACTGCATAAATTATAGGAATTTTTAATAGCTCTCCAAACTTTAACATTTGGATTACCTGTAAGAGAGGCATTATTGTCTTTTTTTTAATTGTCATTCATAATGAACCTGTCTTATGGGCTAACCAACTTTCATAGGCCTAACCAACTTTTTAATTTAGAGATGGACAGTAGAAACCTACTTCTTCAGGAATGTGTTTATGGAAACTTTAAAAATACTTGGAAAAAAACAAAGATACGTAATATCTATAGCTACATTACAGAATTATGGGAAGTTTTATTTACTTTTTACTTAAAATTATTCAAAATAATCATATAAAGACTGTGGAGTTGGGCTTCCTTGGTGGTCCAGTGGGTAAGGTAAGGTCCAGTGCCACCTTGCAGTGCAAGGGGCACTGGTTCAATCCCTGGCCTGGGAAGATCCCATGTGCCCTGGAGCAGCTAGACTGATGTGTCCAACTACCGAGCCAGAGCTCTGGAGTGCACGCGCCCAGAGCCGGTGCTCTGCAGTGAGAGAGGCCACTGCAATGGGAGGCCCATACAGGCCAAAGAACAAAGAAAAGTGATAAATGAAAGAGCAATAGAAGTGGCCAAAAAAAGAAAAAAAACAAAGACTGTGGAGTAAATTAAAGTTAAAACTTATAACAAACATGTCATCAGAGTCTTAAATTTAAAAGGGTTATTTAAAACATTCAATTAGTTGTGTTAAAGAAATGCACTGACCTTTCATAACAATCCTCAATCATAATGAAGGTCATAATAGTATGTTTCCTCAAACCTTAAAAGAAATTTTTAATTTTACATAGATATGTTCACTGATTGAATCTGTTTATTTTCTTTTCCAGGATATTTCATTTCAAGGAGAGTTTCTACTCACTAAGGTATCCTTAAACCTTAATTTCTATACAAACTAACCAATATTATTTTAAAATACTCATTCCAAGGACAGTAATGAATTTCAAATGGAGAATGACTATCGTGCTGCTTACAAAACACAGATACATACCTCATGCTGTTTGGCTCTCTCCTTCCATATATTCTCCTCTTTAAGAAGTTCATCATTCATCTTGTCCTGTTTTTGCTGAACACATGATAATATTGAAGTACTATATTCAAATGTCAAACAATATTATGTTCATTATGTATAATTCTTAAAATATATATTAAAAATGGTCAAAGAGAATAATTTGTGAGCCACAACTATGGAGCCTGTGCTCTATCTAGAGCCTCGGAGCCACCAACTATTGAGCCCATGTGCCTCAACTACTGAAGCTCATGTGCCATAGAGCCTGAGTTCCACAACAAGAAGTCAGCTCACCTCAGCTACAGAGTAGCCCCAACTCCCTGCAACTAGGAGAAGAGTCTGCAGCAGCAGTGAAAACCCCAATAAATAAACAAATAAATTTTTTTAAAAAAGAAATACTCCTGAACAATGCAAAACTAACAAATGATAAAAGTATGTTAAGATAGGTTTTGCACTATAGATCTTTTCTCTCCACACAGTTTCATTTCAGAGGATAATTGTTTTCTGTCATTAACTCTTCACTAGCAAATATTTTGTTAAGGCTCTGCCAAAACAAAGATCAGTAAAATATATTCCCCTTCCTCAAAAAGTTTACCTTTAATAATACAGGAATACTATTGTATATTCACACATTACACCCAATTTAGCAGAATAAATTTATCACAAGATAAGGACTATAAGGATTATGGTAGGAACAGGTGTTATAATTAAAAGATTATAAAGATTCATATAACGACTGTTTTTGAAATGACTAGACTTTTAAGAGATTAAATAAATATTTTTTAGGCATTGATTAAAAGTTTTTGAACTAGGAAATGATTACCACGCAGTTTTGGGAAAATTATCAGCTGACTTTTTCTTAGAGAAAATAAGGCAAGGAAATACTAAGGAGATCAGTGGAGTAAGTATTAGAGAAGCTCATGTGAGAATTGATGAGGGATTTCTACACACCATTTGGCAGGAGCGAGAAGAGCTGCAAGCACAGTGTAAATATGAGGCTGTCACCAACTGGCAGCCGACCGGATAAAAGGAAATGGGAACAGATCTTTGGGCATTATCTTAGAGAAGCTGTGGCAACTGTTGATGGCATTTAAGCACCTTTTTTAAGAAAATAATTATCCTTCCAACTACATTATTGTGCATGAGTATCCAGGATATGAGACTAAAAGTAGGGAGATCAATTATAAAGTACAGGAAATATTCCAAGGTAGACATGAGGACATCCTGAGCTATGGAGCAGCAGTCAACATCAGGATGAGACAGTGAATAATGTAACTCTTAGAAGGAGAGGAAGATAAAAGAGAGAGAAGAGTCAAAAATGGTGCTCAACCTTTTAGCTTAGTCTAGGGTGATAGTGTAGCTCATCAGAATAAGGAATACCTCAGCTACAGAGTAGCCCCCACTCCCTGCAACTAGGAGAAGAGTCTGCAGCAGCAGTGAAAACCCCAATAAATAAACAAATAAATTTTTTTAAAAAAGAAATACTCCTGAACAATGCAAAACTAACAAATGATAAAAGTATGTTAAGATAGGTTTTGCACTATAGATCTTTTCTCTCCACACAGTTTCATTTCAGAGGATAATTGTTTTCTGTCATTGACTCTTCACTAGCAAATATTTTGTTAAGGCTCTGCCAAAACAAAGATCAGTAAAATATATTCCCCTTCCTCAAAAAGTTTACCTTTAATAATACAGGAATACTATTGTATATTCACACATTACACCCAATTTAGCAGAATAAATTTATCACAAGATAAGGACTATAAGGATTATGGTAGGAACAGGTGTTATAATTAAAAGATTATAAAGATTCATATAACGACTGTTTTTGAAATGACTAGACTTTTAAGAGATTAAATAAATATTTTTTAGGCATTGATTAAAAGTTTTTGAACTAGGAAATGATTACCACGCAGTTTTGGGAAAATTATCAGCTGACTTTTTCTTAGAGAAAATAAGGCAAGGAAATACTAAGGAGATCAGTGGAGTAAGTATTAGAGAAGCTCATGTGAGAATTGATGAGGGATTTCTACACACCATTTGGCAGGAGCGAGAAGAGCTGCAAGCACAGTGTAAATATGAGGCTGTCACCAACTGGCAGCCGACCGGATAAAAGGAAATGGGAACAGATCTTTGGGCATTATCTTAGAGAAGCTGTGGCAACTGTTGATGGCATTTAAGCACCTTTTTTAAGAAAATAATTATCCTTCCAACTACATTATTGTGCATGAGTATCCAGGATATGAGACTAAAAGTAGGGAGATCAATTATAAAGTACAGGAAATATTCCAAGGTAGACATGAGGACATCCTGAGCTATGGAGCAGCAGTCAACATCAGGATGAGACAGTGAATAATGTAACTCTTAGAAGGAGAGGAAGATAAAAGAGAGAGAAGAGTCAAAAATGGTGCTCAACCTTTTAGCTTAGTCTAGGGTGATAGTGTAGCTCATCAGAATAAGGAATACCAGAGAAGAAGAAGGACTGAGAAAGACACTGCATTCTGTTTTACATTCGTTAAGTTCTGAGTGTAGAAGAGTTATGCAGTTGGCCTTATTTTTTATAACTACAGATTTGGTTCTGAATAGCCACAGCTGTCTGTGTTTGAGATTATCAAGAGAGAAAATACATGGAGTAACAAAAGAAAGAACAAAAGATGGAATCCTTAGTAGGACACAGTCAGGGAGAAGGAAAAGAATAAACCTAAAATAGATACCAAAGAAAAAAGGCCAAACATGTAAGAAGACAATCAATGTAGTATGGTCTCACAGAAGTAGAGGGGAAATGAAATGGTCAACACATTTTTACTGGCATAAAAAACTAAACGGGCATTTTATATAAGAGTACTTTATTTAAGGAGTATAGTTCTAGAAGTCTTTGGTTATTATTGTCAAAGTTAATTTAGAAGCCTGTTTTTGTTTTTGTTTTGTCAAAAGAAGTTTCATTCACTGGGGTGGAGGCAGAAGGCACCTAGCAAGTTTAGGTTTGAATGAGAGAATTGGAAATGGATTGAGCACAAATCTTTACTCCTGAAGAAGCCTGTCTATGTTAAGCAAAGCTAAAGAACAGCTAAAGAGAGACATACAAACAAAAATGCTCTCGTGATTTTTCTTTTTGTTTCTAGGACAGGAGAAAATTGAACATGAGCATAAGCAATAAGAAAGGAGGGAGTTGTAGGGATGCTTCAACATATAGGAAAAAGTGAAAGTAAACTGGAAAATGACAGAATATACAGCAAAGGATGAAAAGCTGGCCCCTGACAGAACCCTCTTACTGAGATAAGAACAAAGGCAGAGAAAAAAAAAAAAAGACAATCACAAAGATGGATACTAAACAGATGTGGGATTAGAAACTGATGCAAAAATGTGATCATTTGTTAATAACGAGGAGGGAGGAGTTGGGTAGAACGCTGAAGGAAAGAGATTTACAGTAGTAGTTTTAGAAAATGGAAGAGGAAGCTAACAAAGGATACAGGTGAGAATTACTGAATAACTAAATTATCTATTTAGAATCCATCATTATAAAATTATGGAATGGTCCCATTGGAAAACTTTGAAGCCCCAAGGTAAAATAGAGCACATATTTAGAAACTTATCAAACTTACTAATGTCATATATTTTTTGAATCATAAATTTATGATAAAGCACAAATTGCTTTCAAAACTAAGTTAAAATTCTTTAAGGGTAAGGCTCTGGTGTTAAATCTCTTTTGTAGCATGTAAACACACTGCTGAAAGTTTTGCCCTTGAAGTAGTCTGTAAATTTTTGTTACAAAACAGATAAAAATGGCAACATAAACAGAATTTAAAATCAGATTCTTTTTAGAAACAATCACTAAGAACCAATAGCACTGATACATTTTATCACAAGCCTGCAAACACTACCTCTGATAACATACATTATATCAACTCCTATTCTGGAATGGAAAAAAAAAAAAAAAACTTACATTTTTTTTGGAAATAAATAATCTGGTCTGTGTAGAAGGAAATACAAACTAAAAGAAAGCTAAAGATCTGAGGCTTACTATTAGAAAAAGCCATGGCCAAGCCAGTTCTGCAATATTATCATTTCTTTTAATTTATTTACTTTCTACATAGTCAGGAAATGCAATGTACTCAACATGGGAAGCTAGAAAACCCTGAACTTACTATGTGACTACATGATAATGTTGTCTCCATGCAGACTCAAAAGTAGAAAGTTGGGTATAATTTATAAGTTAACTTAAGAAATGTAAAACAGAGATGCAAGTCCTGTCTGTTATTAATTCATTCTAAGGATCCTGATGGTCCACAAGTTGGCCCTAGAAATCCACCAGTTTCTTAATATGCCATTAAAGAAAAAAAATTTTTTGGAAAATAAAAACAAAGAATATACAGCAAAGGATGAAAAGCTGGCCCCTGACAGAACCCTCTTACTGAGATAAGAACAAAGGCAGAGAAAAAAAAAAAAAGACAATCACAAAGATGGATACTAAACAGATGTGGGATTAGAAACTGATGCAAAAATGTGATCATTTGTTAATAACGAGGAGGGAGGAGTTGGGTAGAACGCTGAAGGAAAGAGATTTACAGTAGTAGTTTTAGAAAATGGAAGAGGAAGCTAACAAAGGATACAGGTGAGAATTACTGAATAACTAAATTATCTATTTAGAATCCATCATTATAAAATTATGGAATGGTCCCATTGGAAAACTTTGAAGCCCCAAGGTAAAATAGAGCACATATTTAGAAACTTATCAAACTTACTAATGTCATATATTTTTTGAATCATAAATTTATGATAAAGCACAAATTGCTTTCAAAACTAAGTTAAAATTCTTTAAGGGTAAGGCTCTGGTGTTAAATCTCTTTTGTAGCATGTAAACACACTGCTGAAAGTTTTGCCCTTGAAGTAGTCTGTAAATTTTTGTTACAAAACAGATAAAAATGGCAACATAAACAGAATTTAAAATCAGATTCTTTTTAGAAACAATCACTAAGAACCAATAGCACTGATACATTTTATCACAAGCCTGCAAACACTACCTCTGATAACATACATTATATCAACTCCTATTCTGGAATGGAAAAAAAAAAAAAAAACTTACATTTTTTTTGGAAATAAATAATCTGGTCTGTGTAGAAGGAAATACAAACTAAAAGAAAGCTAAAGATCGGAGGCTTACTACTAGAAAAAGCCATGGCCAAGCCAGTTCTGCAATATTATCATTTCTTTTAATTTATTTACTTTCTACATAGTCAGGAAATGCAATGTACTCAACATGGGAAGCTAGAAAACCCTGAACTTACTATGTGACTACATGATAATGTTGTCTCCATGCAGACTCAAAAGTAGAAAGTTGGGTATAATTTATAAGTTAACTTAAGAAATGTAAAACAGAGATGCAAGTCCTGTCTGTTATTAATTCATTCTAAGGATCCTGATGGTCCACAAGTTGGCCCTAGAAATCCACCAGTTTCTTAATATGCCATTACCATGGCCTGAGGTTGTGGATCACCTGAGGTGCAGCTGAGAGAAGACAGAAATGAAAATAACACCAAACTCCCTTATACTAAAAAAAAAAAAATTCTAGTCCCAGGAATTAGCTCATTTATGAGAATGAGGCACAACCATTATCTACATGACTGAACCACTTCAACTAAATATGTTTTACATAATTGCTATATATTGGATCACACAGTAAGGCAGCATGTGATCGAGAAAATTCTGTTGCCTTTTTTGTTGTGAATGTCAGAAGTTTTAGGACAATCTTTGAAACTTCACAGGCCCTGAGGGACCCCAAAATACAAAGCAGTACCTGAAAGTACAGTGAATATCATGAGAACTAAGCAAGGGGTCCATATCAAGACTGTTAATCCACAGTCCCGTTTTGTTTACTAGGACTAGCTAAAATCCCTAGAATGAAGCTCTAGCCACACCATAATCTAAAACATCAATATTGCTCAGAAGTAGTTACTAAATCAAAAACTGTATGAAAAACAAACAAACAAAAAAAGTAAAACAAGAAACCTTACCTTCTGAAAACTCTCTAATTTCTCCTTTTCAGCTTCAAATTGTTTCATCCAACAATGTCTTTTTTCTTCTTCTTCTTGAAACTGCTTTTCTTCTCTATCCCTCTGAGCTTTGAGAGTTTCTTTTTCTTGGTCTTCTAGTTCTTTCTGTTTTTCTTGCCAGGCCTCAAAGGACTGTCTACATCTTTCTTCCACTTCACTGTATTCAAAATTAATGTCAGCATCATCTATATTCATGAAGAGAAAAATATTAAATCAAATCAGTCAAAACTGATCCAATATAAAGCCTAAACATAATTTCAAAATAAATAAATAATGTCATTATATAACTAAGTCAAGGTGATAATGTGAAAAATACATGTAAATTTCCATTATAGTCAATAAATAAATCACATAACTTGTCTTAAGTTAGCACACAAAACTTCTATAAAAACATAATACATGTGTGTGTGTGCCTGCGTGTAAAAGAGATATATAAAAGAAACACTTGAAAAAAATCAGGTCTGGGTACATCTATTGTAGTCAACTATATGTGGAAAATTTTCAAATATACTTAACATGAAGTTAAATTAAAAATCATAAAAAGAACTATGAAACATGTAATTAAATAACCATAGTAAGGGCAAAATATGTTTCAAATATCATGACTATATTCTTCTAAATGGCAAAATAAATCAATTTAACTTTTTTAATGATTTAAGTCAATCACATAAAAATTGTCATAAATATCACCGATCAAGTTAGTCCACCTGGTAAAACATGTTCATCCACAAGCATATCACAAGGGTCAGGCTCTGGAACAGAATCAGGACTGTCACAGTGAGTTTTACTTCTCAGAAATTCTTCTTTTTCTATTTCGGATAATACCTAAAAGGTTAAAGAAAGTAACAATGATTAAAGATAAAATTAAAGGTAAACTTTCCATTTCAGTAATGTATTTGGTATTTACACACACATATCTAGAAAATTATTGACTTCAAATTACTCTCAAATACACTTCTATAGCCCATTAATAATTATTCTTTTACAGTAGAGAAAAGTGCTTTTCTCATGCAAGTGAACTGTATTTTACCCTTCCTATGTTTTCCAGAACTCTAATTACTTTCTAATATTTATCCACAATATTCAAAATTAACCTGCATGACAGTCACATCAGAATGTTTCTACTAATATGTGTTTTACTCCCAATACCTTTCTATATTTCTTATCTACAGTGATTGCTCATACATACAAAACTGCTAATATTTTCAGAATGCTTTAAAACAGAACTTCTAATTTATCCTGAAATACATACAAGTTATAATTTTGATTAATAAATTTCCACTATTAGACTTCTACCATACTCCAGCTTGAAAGATACAGGGTATCTACTCCAATGAAGTAGAAATATGATACTTCAAAATTAATATCTCAGGTCTGTTACCAATAAAGAGACTAAGAAACATACACAAATAATTTTCAAATTCTGCCTACCATACAAAGAGCGAGAATAGACTTAGATAAAATGAACAGTACAAATTTACAACATGCTGAACCTGTGTGAGAAACTTTCTCTTAAATACATTTCCAGTTTTACCCCTCAATCCTAGGTACTCCTTTATTCTACTTCTTTACATTTGTTTTCATTTTACCTTAAAAAAAAAAAAAAAAAAAAACTAACATAAGACAGTCTACATTTAAGGTTTCCACAGGGCATTTAAAGTCTCCACTGAATTGTAGTACATTCCTAAGCATGGTAATAATATTAAGAGTATATTTAATTATTTTCCTTGGAGTTTTTAAGGAAAAATACTATTCAATATAGTTCTTCTCATCTTCCTTACATTAAATTTCCAAGTGTTGATGATTCAAATACTAGTTCTAATATTTTTTGAAGACTGTAATCCTCATTGTTTGTAATATATGTCAGATGAGAAAACAAAACCAAAAAATATTTGCTTAAAATAATTTAATTTTTAGGCCAGTGAACTTTAAATCCTATGTGAGAGGGAAAGGAAAAATTCTAACTATAATAATCAGCACTTTCAGTCAAACAACATATACCTTTATTAATTGTTTTGGATTTTCTTTACATTCAGTTGGTAATTCTATCCTTAAATGGATATGATTATTCGAAACTCCTCCATAATCATACCCTATAAAGAGAAAACATGTTATAACTTAAACATTAAGGCAGAACACAATAGGTTAAAATCCCAAACTATCTCATCATCCTTTAATCTTAAATTCTATCATTGTATATTCTTGATCAGAAACTCAAAACAACAGAAAAATACTGAAGGACCAAGAACAGAGAAAGTCTGTAATATTTATTCAATTAAAACAGATTTAGAGCACTATCATCCGTGTTTCTACTAATATGTGTTTTACTCCCAATACCTTTCTATATTTCTTATCTACAGTGATTGCTCATACATACAAAACTGCTAATATTTTCAGAATGCTTTAAAACAGAACTTCTAATTTATCCTGAAATACATACAAGTTATAATTTTGATTAATAAATTTCCACTATTAGACTTCTACCATACTCCAGCTTGAAAGATACAGGGTATCTACTCCAATGAAGTAGAAATATGATACTTCAAAATTAATATCTCAGGTCTGTTACCAATAAAGAGACTAAGAAACATACACAAATAATTTTCAAATTCTGCCTACCATACAAAGAGCGAGAATAGACTTAGATAAAATGAACAGTACAAATTTACAACATGCTGAACCTGTGTGAGAAACTTTCTCTTAAATACATTTCCAGTTTTACCCCTCAATCCTAGGTACTCCTTTATTCTACTTCTTTACATTTGTTTTCATTTTACCTTAAAAAAAAAAAAAAAAAAAAAACTAACATAAGACAGTCTACATTTAAGGTTTCCACAGGGCATTTAAAGTCTCCACTGAATTGTAGTACATTCCTAAGCATGGTAATAATATTAAGAGTATATTTAATTATTTTCCTTGGAGTTTTTAAGGAAAAATACTATTCAATATAGTTCTTCTCATCTTCCTTACATTAAATTTCCAAGTGTTGATGATTCAAATACTAGTTCTAATATTTTTTGAAGACTGTAATGCTCATTGTTTGTAATATATGTCAGATGAGAAAACAAAACCAAAAAATATTTGCTTAAAATAATTTAATTTTTAGGCCAGTGAACTTTAAATCCTATGTGAGAGGGAAAGGAAAAATTCTAACTATAATAATCAGCACTTTCAGTCAAACAACATATACCTTTATTAATTGTTTTGGATTTTCTTTACATTCAGTTGGTAATTCTATCCTTAAATGGATATGATTATTAGAAACTCCTCCATAATCATACCCTATAAAGAGAAAACATGTTATAACTTAAACATTAAGGCAGAACACAATAGGTTAAAATCCCAAACTATCTCATCATCCTTTAATCTTAAATTCTATCATTGTATATTCTTGATCAGAAACTCAAAACAACAGAAAAATACTGAAGGACCAAGAACAGAGAAAGTCTGTAATATTTATTCAATTAAAACAGATTTAGAGCACTCTATCACCTTTCATTTTCTATACTGAAGTTTGTCTCCATGCACGTAAAACAATGCTGTGTTTAGTATCACACCATCACCTTGACTAGAACTCAACAAAAGTTCAATACTATGTGCCACAAACAATACAATCTTAGCAAGATTTTGAAAGTGCTTTAATAAAAGTCTCAATTTAAAATATTAATATGTGAATGAAGTAAACGTTCATTCTCAATTTTGTGCGCTTTTGTGGGATTTTATTGTCTTTTTATCATCTGTGCAGATGTAGTTATGTTTCTTTTCCTTACTCAATCACCTTGTTATATGATGATATTATTCCTTAATAGTCAACTATTTTTTACAGATTATCAATTCTGCCAATTAACAGACTATTCGCACACATTTTGTCCAATATTATGGATTTTTTTTTTCAATAAATACTCACAATCTCTCTGGCATGTTTTCCTATGTGAAAAGCTGAAAAGCAAAAACATTCTCCAGATTCTTTTGAAGATAAGTTTCTGAGGGTGATTAAGATTCTGCCAACTGATACATGTGTGTAAGATGTTATTTTCATAAAAATATTATGTGTGAAGAAAGGTAGAGAGAGATGCTTTAATTTTTTCTGGCTCAGACTGATGGAGGGAGCTTTGGGGTGGAGATAGGAGTGAACAGAAGAGGATTAATTTCTCTGAATTTCTTCATTGTATCAGCAGTTCCTTCTACAGCGCAGTCTCACAGTGCACATGCATATTTTTCCTACATGTTGGACGTTCAACCTAGAATCTCTTTTTTAAGTTCTATTAATAATTCTGTTATTTACTGTGGTAGCTACTAACAGTCTCCAAAGATGTTACTTCCACACTTCCTGGTATCTGTGCTTTCCTTGCATAACCATCGGGGTGTAGTAGAAAAGGTATTGCATGACTTTGGAGAGTAAATCATAGGAAGCTTTATAAGGTACCAACTTAGTCTCTTGATAATTTGTTCACGGGATGCTCTTTTTCAAAATCCAGTTGCCATGCAAGCCATAGAAAGAGACCACATATAGATGGCTCCAGCTGACAGCCCCAACTGAACTTCCAATCGACAATTCACATCAACTGTGAGCCAGGTCACTGAGCCACCTTAGAATTCCAGTCCAGTATAAACTTCAGATGACTGTGCCCCTCATCAATATCTGACTGTAAGTGCATAAGAAATCCAAACAGAACAAGCTAAGCCCAGTCAGTCTACAGAACTACACAAAGACAACAGCGCACTGCTATTTTAAACCACTAAGCTTGATTCACACAAATACTGGGTAAACCTTACTGCTTGACGTAGCTAAAGTAGTTTGTCTACAACTGAGAGCCCTCAATACGTCCATATTTACAAGTAAAACTAGCCTATAGTTTCTCTTATGTATGCGTATACTATGCTCACACAATTTCGTATTTAAAATGTGCAGTTTTTAATAAATGAAATATAATATGCAGATTTTTTTGCTCCTTGATGGACTAGAACAATTCAATTGCAAAATTATCCTGAGTTTGTACTAACATCTAGGAAGAAATCTCTTCCCACCTTCTTGCCAAATTATTGAAATAAGCATGTTTTCTGTTTTTTCAAGCAATGTTGATAAACGAAATTTTCTTGGAAAATTACTCTATTTATTGAGACTATCAAACCTATTTGTTAGAGCCATACACATGAGATCTTATATTTTTCTACACCACTGCTATCACTTTAGTTACTATATTTCATGTAACATATTTTCTTTAATTTTTTTCATAATCAGGCTCCTTATTTGCCAATATAAATACATTTTCATTGTATAAATCTTAGTAAATATAAATAAATAAACCATTAATATCCCCCGTAACTGGACTATAATCTCTGCTAAAATCTAAAAAGTCTGCATATAGTCTTTCCATGTACTTTCACACAGGTATTCGGAACCAAAATCTTGGAGCCAATTTCTTCTCTTCTTTTCATAGCAATGCACTTACAAGCAGTTTTGGTTCTTTCTATTGGAAAAATAGTTTCTAGACTATGACCATTTTTCATCATTTCTACTCATATTGCTCTCACCTCTAGACATCCTATTGTGATAGTCTTATAGACTCTTGCGACCTCAGGGCATCTTCTCTACACAGTCCCCAGAAAGACAGCCTCAAAATATGTCAGACTCTGTCACTCCTTTCTGAAAAACCTTCACATACTTAGAACAGAATCCAAAGTCCACACTTTGTATCTTTAAGAGCCCTGTGTGATCTGCCCCCTTCTATGCTTGAATACACCTACAAAGGCTGACTATTCTTTGAACACATTAAGCCCACACAGTGTGTAAAGGCCTTGGCCTTTACAGTCCCCTCTTTCAGGAACACCAGCTCTACAGATAACCACGTGACTCACTTTTCCTTCCCTGACATATCCCATGTGGCTTACTGTTTCATTCCAGTCACAACTTGAAAATCACCTCCTCAGAGAGGCCTTCTCTGACTTACCCTATCTAAAACAGCAGTCTTCAGTCTCTATCCCCTTATCTTAAATCTCTCCCTTCACAGGATTATCATCATTAAAATGGCACGTATGTATTTATTTTGTATTTATTTGAGGGTGGCAGAAGATGAGACAGTTGGACAGCATCACCGACACAACGGACATGAACTAGGGCAAACTCTACAAGATAGTGAGAGACAGGGAAGCCTGGCATGCTGCATTCCATGGGGTCACAAAGAGTCGGACATGACTTAGAGAATTAAGCACAAATACTGGTTTATTATCTGTCTCCCCACAATGGAACATTAGAATAATAAGAGAGAAAGATCTTTGCCTATTTTGTTCTCTGCTGTATTCTCAGCGGCTACAATGGATCCTTTCACACACTAATATATTTGATATGAATATCTGTGAATATTCACATCATGGCTTATACCAATATTTGCATAAATGACATTGAATTTCATAATAATTTTAATACTATCACGAAACTTTTATTAATATCCCCCGTAACTGGACTATAATCTCTGCTAAAATCTAAAAAGTCTGCATATAGTCTTTCCATGTACTTTCACACAGGTATTCGGAACCAAAATCTTGGAGCCAATTTCTTCTCTTCTTTTCATAGCAATGCACTTACAAGCAGTTTTGGTTCTTTCTATTGGAAAAATAGTTTCTAGACTATGACCATTTTTCATCATTTCTACTCATATTGCTCTCACCTCTAGACATCCTATTGTGATAGTCTTATAGACTCTTGCTACCTCAGGGCATCTTCTCTACACAGTCCCCAGAAAGACAGCCTCAAAATATGTCAGACTCTGTCACTCCTTTCTGAAAAACCTTCACATACTTAGAACAGAATCCAAAGTCCACACTTTGTATCTTTAAGAGCCCTGTGTGATCTGCCCCCTTCTATGCTTGAATACACCTACAAAGGCTGACTATTCTTTGAACACATTAAGCCCACACAGTGTGTAAAGGCCTTGGCCTTTACAGTCCCCTCTTTCAGGAACACCAGCTCTACAGATAACCACGTGACTCACTTTTCCTTCCCTGACATATCCCATGTGGCTTACTGTTTCATTCCAGTCACAACTTGAAAATCACCTCCTCAGAGAGGCCTTCTCTGACTTACCCTATCTAAAACAGCAGTCTTCAGTCTCTATCCCCTTATCTTAAATCTCTCCCTTCACAGGATTATCATCATTAAAATGGCACGTATGTATTTATTTTGTATTTATTTGAGGGTGGCAGAAGATGAGACAGTTGGACAGCATCACCGACACAACGGACATGAACTAGGGCAAACTCTACAAGATAGTGAGAGACAGGGAAGCCTGGCATGCTGCATTCCATGGGGTCACAAAGAGTCGGACATGACTTAGAGAATTAAGCACAAATACTGGTTTATTATCTGTCTCCCCACAATGGAACATTAGAATAATAAGAGAGAAAGATCTTTGCCTATTTTGTTCTCTGCTGTATTCTCAGCGGCTACAATGGATCCTTTCACACACTAATATATTTGATATGAATATCTGTGAATATTCACATCATGGCTTATACCAATATTTGCATAAATGACATTGAATTTCATAATAATTTTAATACTATCACGAAACTTTTTATGTTATTAAATATTGTCCATCATCTTTTTTAATGAGTATATTATTAGACACACCAAGAACCTACTGAACATGTAAACTGTTGCCATTTATCATTATAAACTAAGCCAGAATTAATTCTGGTTAAATCTTTCTGTTCATTCTATCATTCTTAGCAGATAAAGTTTGTGAAGCTTTTATATAGAATATTTTTCTCTAAAAATACGTATACACTGGTACTTCTAAAATAGTCCTGCACTTAGTTTTCTTTAACATAAAGTAACAGAATGAATGGATGTAATTAGAACTAGTAAAACAAAGTATTAGTGGTTAGCATATATTGAAGACATAAAGAAGGAAAATAAGACAAATGTATGAACTAAACTGAACAGACCAATAAACTACAGAGATTCTATTAGAGATGAATGCAATACCTAAATATGACAAGAAACAACTTCAAGCAGTTTAATTTACTAAATTATAAATTATTCATACTTAGAGAAAACTTATCTGTCAAGCAGATTAAATCTTTACTTACTTAAAACATCAGTATCCTCCAAATCTTGAAGAATGAGCTCTTCAGCAGTTTTACTCTTGTTTTTTATGATGTTAATACAGTGAAGAACTGACTCAGGTAGTTCATCCAAATCCTGAAATTTGAAGAATAAAAGAAACTGTAAAAATCTTTACTAAAACCGTGTATCAAAATTTGTTTCAAAATGACAAGTATCTGAGTAAAATATGCAAATGAAGTTAAAGGGACTTCATATAAAAAACTATATTCTAAACAAATATATTTGGCTAAAATTTCTTTTCATTTTCAGGTGGTTATAAATTACAGCCATGATTCTGTTGGATCTCTTATCCAAATGAATAATTTCAGAACTTTTGTCTCCATTAAGTTAGTTGTGATGAAAATCCATAATAATATAGAAACATTTTTCTACAAGTATTGTGTAGATTATTGCATTCTTCATTAAAAATCAAAGCATTAATATTTCTTGAAACTTGAAAATCTCAGCGGCTACAATGGATCCTTTCACACACTAATATATTTGATATGAATATCTGTGAATATTCACATCATGGCTTATACCAATATTTGCATAAATGACATTGAATTTCATAATAATTTTAATACTATCACGAAACTTTTTATGTTATTAAATATTGTCCATCATCTTTTTTAATGAGTATATTATTAGACACACCAAGAACCTACTGAACATGTAAACTGTTGCCATTTATCATTATAAACTAAGCCAGAATTAATTCTGGTTAAATCTTTCTGTTCATTCTATCATTCTTAGCAGATAAAGGTTGTGAAGCTTTTATATAGAATATTTTTCTCTAAAAATACGTATACACTGGTACTTCTAAAATAGTCCTGCACTTAGTTTTCTTTAAAATAAAGTAACAGAATGAATGGATGTAATTAGAACTAGTAAAACAAAGTATTAGTGGTTAGCATATATTGAAGACATAAAGAAGGAAAATAAGACAAATGTATGAACTAAACTGAACAGACCAATAAACTACAGAGATTCTATTAGAGATGAATGCAATACCTAAATATGACAAGAAACAACTTCAAGCAGTTTAATTTACTAAATTATAAATTATTCATACTTAGAGAAAACTTATCTGTCAAGCAGATTAAATCTTTACTTACTTAAAACATCAGTATCCTCCAAATCTTGAAGAATGAGCTCTTCAGCAGTTTTACTCTTGTTTTTTATGATGTTAATACAGTGAAGAACTGACTCAGGTAGTTCATCCAAATCCTGAAATTTGAAGAATAAAAGAAACTGTAAAAATCTTTACTAAAACCGTGTATCAAAATTTGTTTCAAAATGACAAGTATCTGAGTAAAATATGCAAATGAAGTTAAAGGGACTTCATATAAAAAACTATATTCTAAACAAATATATTTGGCTAAAATTTCTTTTCATTTTCAGGTGGTTATAAATTACAGCCATGATTCTGTTGGATCTCTTATCCAAATGAATAATTTCAGAACTTTTGTCTCCATTAAGTTAGTTGTGATGAAAATCCATAATAATATAGAAACATTTTTCTACAAGTATTGTGTAGATTATTGCATTCTTCATTAAAAAATCAAAGCATTAATATTTCTTGAAACTTGAAAACTGTGTTTTCTAAAGAAGTTTAGTTGAAAAGATTTTGATATGGCAAAGCTATTGAAGGAATTTGGCCTATTTTATATTTAAAAACATAAAACCACAATAGAGCAAATTTTAAAAGAATAATAGAAAAGAGCAGAGAGCTCTGAGTAGATTATATGCATATAACAACTAAATATAAACAACAGACATGACAATTTAATTGAAAAAAGGTAGATTATTCCACACGTGACACCACGGATATTTGCTAGATACGTGTAAGAAACTTTTAATTAGATTTACTTTTTAAAATATGGCTGAAAATAAGTTTCCATCTGATGAAGAATTTTGATATAAAAAAATGAATCTATGAATAAATTTTCTAGATATACTAACACTGGAGAAAATATACAAACAAAAAGAAAACATGATTTCAAAAAAATATATCTTTTTGGTGTAAAGATTTCGCAACATAAGAATGTACTAACTACATAAGAATATATTCATGATTAAGGAAGAAAATCAGGATACAAATATATATGCATGTATACATATGTATGGGCTTTCCAGGTGGTTCAGTGGTAAAGAAGTTGCCTGCCAATGCAGGAGACATGGGTTAAATCCCTGGGTCAAGAAGATCTCCTAGAGAAGAAGACAGCAATCCACTTCAGCAATCTTGCCTGGGAAATCCCAAGGACAGAGAAGCCTATGGGCTACAGTGTATGGGGTCACAAAAGTGATGAACACAACTTACCAACCATAATTCTATGAATAGTACAATCCTAATTTTGTGAAAAAAAAAAAAGAACATGTATATTCAATTATAGGTAATTTAATGAGCTTACTCCAGGTAAAAGGCTCAAAAGTGCAACACAAAACTTACTATATCACTATTATCACTCTGGGTTTCTGATTTTGAATCACTATCAAAATCATCTTTTTCCAAGGAAGAAATGCTGATTTTATCCAATTCGGCTTCTATTTCTTCTCTGAGCTTTACATCGTCATCATTGTTACCCTCCATCATCCTTCATAATAAAACACAGAAGCATTTAGAGAAAACTGAGAAGGCTACAGGTCTTCAATAAAAACTATAGATTCTTCAATGTGCCACACCAGTCTAACATGTTCTATGTGAAAATGTTTAACAAACTTTTCTCACACCTTATTATGGCTGCACTTATATTAAAGAACACTGTTTTTCTCCCTATATTCAGTTATTATTTCTTTAATGTTTGACTACAAAATGATCAACTCTAATAATACTCTTTAAATTCTCTAAAGGGAAAGTTATGTGGAATGGGTTGGACTTATCTTCCTCAACTAAGAAGCTTCACACTAAAACTCATTTTCATGATAATGACTAATGGCAAAATACCTGTGAACAGCTTGAGTATTCAGAGATAAAAATGCTTATAAGAGAATAACCTAGGTCTACATACGGGGATACATTTGGCTAGTTTCTACTCATTAAATCAGAGCTGTCAATTCTACCAGATAGTCACATGTTTTTACCAACAATGCAATAATGGATAATATATGACTTATAAGTTCAACATTTATTTCATTTAAATCTTGTAATGGATGCGGGTCAAGGAGTACATTGAAGTATGCCTTCACATCATCAGTGTTAATGACTGTCATTAGCTTCCATGTATATTAAGCACCTGTGACAAATCAGGCACTGGAAGACATTTGTGTTATTGATAATCTCTGGAGTAATTTCACAGGTCAAAGTCATTGTGTAGATGAGAAAACCAAGGTTGGAAGAGGTTACTTAACTGCCCATAGTGTTATGCTAGTAGATGATCAAAGAAGAAAACAGCCCCCTTTATGGGCTACATTTAGGGGATTCACAAAAAATTTATGTACAATCCTAATTTTGTGAAAAAAAGAACATGTATATTCAATTATAGGTAATTTAATGAGCTTACTCCAGGTAAAAGGCTCAAAAGTGCAACACAAAACTTACTATATCACTATTATCACTCTGGGTTTCTGATTTTGAATCACTATCAAAATCATCTTTTTCCAAGGAAGAAATGCTGATTTTATCCAATTCGGCTTCTATTTCTTCTCTGAGCTTTACATCGTCATCATTGTTACCCTCCATCATCCTTCATAATAAAACACAGAAGCATTTAGAGAAAACTGAGAAGGCTACAGGTCTTCAATAAAAACTATAGATTCTTCAATGTGCCACACCAGTCTAACATGTTCTATGTGAAAATGTTTAACAAACTTTTCTCACACCTTATTATGGCTGCACTTATATTAAAGAACACTGTTTTTCTCCCTATATTCAGTTATTATTTCTTTAATGTTTGACTACAAAATGATCAACTCTAATAATACTCTTTAAATTCTCTAAAGGGAAAGTTATGTGGAATGGGTTGGATTTATCTTCCTCAACTAAGAAGCTTCACACTAAAACTCATTTTCATGATAATGACTAATGGCAAAATACCTGTGAACAGCTTGAGTATTCAGAGATAAAAATGCTTATAAGAGAATAACCTAGGTCTACATACGGGGATACATTTGGCTAGTTTCTACTCATTAAATCAGAGCTGTCAATTCTACCAGATAGTCACATGTTTTTACCAACAATGCAATAATGGATAATATATGACTTATAAGTTCAACATTTATTTCATTTAAATCTTGTAATGGATGCGGGTCAAGGAGTACATTGAAGTATGCCTTCACATCATCAGTGTTAATGACTGTCATTAGCTTCCATGTATATTAAGCACCTGTGACAAATCAGGCACTGGAAGACATTTGTGTTATTGATAATCTCTGGAGTAATTTCACAGGTCAAAGTCATTGTGTAGATGAGAAAACCAAGGTTGGAAGAGGTTACTTAACTGCCCATAGTGTTATGCTAGTAGATGATGGGAGCAGGATCCTAACTCAGGGATCCTAAATCCAAAGCCAGTGCTTTTCCAACAATCCAATGATATCCAAACTCAGGCAAGCTCATACCTGCCCAGTAATTCCTCTGAGCAGCCTTCCAGTCCAATAATTTTCAAATAGCAGATGGTAACCCATTTGTGGATCAAAAAATTAATTTAATAGCTCTTGATCATTTGGTTTAAATTACAGGATAGGAAAAGTTAGGATGGTCATAAAAGAAACTATAAGTTTATTCCTATAAGCACCCCCCCACACACACACACCTATTTTAATCCTTTCTCTAGTTATAGATATCACACACCCTTCTCACACATAAATGTGATTTCCACTGATCTCCATGTATTGCATACACTCTTGGTCATTTATTCCAGAGAAATGAAATTTATGTTCACAGCAAATGAAATGTTCACAACAGTTTTATTTATAACAGTCCCAAACTCAGATTAACCAAGATGTTCCTCACTAGGTGAATAGCTAAACTAACTCTAGTACATCCAGACCATGGAATATTCAGCAATAAAAGACATGAACCACTGATAAATGCCTCAGTACAAATGAATCTCCATGACTCTTTGGGGAAGTAGGCTGAATACAAAGTCCACAGCAAAAGGTAACAGACTGGAGCTTCCCTGGTGGTCCAGTGGGTAAGGACACCGCTTTGCAGTGCAAGGAGCGCCAGTTCCATTCCTGACCTGGCAAGATCCCACATGCTGCGGAGCGGCTGGACCCATGTGTCCAACTATGGAGCCGGAGCTCTGCAGCCATACGCCCAGAGCCAGTGCTCTGCATGGGCAGAGGCCACTGCGATGGGAGGCCCACACAGGCCAAAGAACAAAGATGGAAATAAATGAAAGATCAATAAAAGTGGCCAAAAAACTGAAAAAAAAAAAAAAAAGTCAAAAAAAGTAAAAGAAAAAAAAAGGTAACAGACTATATGATTCCATTTATATAGCACTTTTGAAATAACAAAACATTAAAAATGAAAATAGATCAGTGATTGTTACTACTGAGGTATACAGTGTTGGAGGAAGGTAATTAAGGTGATAAAATATGAGAGATAAACCATAAGCAACATGAGAGATCCTTGTAGCATGGAAACTGTTCAGCATCTTGACTGTGGTTGTGATGAAGTGAGCATATTAAGGTGATAAGGACACTATATAACATAATACACACATAAATGTACAAATAAAACTGAGGAAACCTGAAAAAGATTAGCAGATTGTACCTGGGGATGATATTATACAATAGTAAACAAAACATTACCACAGGGAAACACTGGGTAGAGTGTACAAGAAATATTTCTGCATCATTGCTTTAAACTGGATGTGAATCTACAATTACCTCAATAAGATTTTTTTTAAATATCCTAAGTACTCAGTAAGAGCACACCTAAATAAACTATGACAAACCCATAGAATGGAATACTGTTTAAGTCCTTTAAAAAAGGGGGAAAGGAACTATACTCCTATGGAAAGGTATCCAAAAAACTGAAGCAAGGCAAGTGGGCAGAGAACCACAGATAAGAGCATCCCTTTTGTATAACTACCCACATTTTTTTAAGACACAGAAACTTTCTAAAGGAAACGGTGGAAGTTTTACATTTTCATTTCATACTTTTATGTTCAGTGACTTTTAAAATCATGAATATGTACTACTTTTATAACTTTACAAGCTAATTTTAAAATATTCTATGTTTTCATAACCTCCTTCATCCAGAACAAAACCAGAACCAGTGCAAAATGCTACCCTGTAACCTAACGTACTTAAAATGCAATTCAAAAGCTCTGCTAGATAGAAAATTAGATTAAAAAAAAAAAAACATGGTTATAAAGCAGCATACACAGATGCACAAAACTGTATGTAGAAAGAAAGGCATGAGAATAGGGTAAAGGAAAGGGACATTTCCATCGTATGTCCCTCTCTGCTTATCTACCGGCTCTTTTGATCAGTCCTATTCAATTACATATTTGAGCAACATATTTTAATTTTCTAGTGGCAACTTTTTAAAATATAAAGAGATAAAGGTGACATTTTAACCATATATGTCTTCAATCCAATATGTCCAAAATATTTTAACATATAATCAAAAGAAAAGTATTACAGATAAGACCAGCGTAAAACATTTACATTTTTTGTTTTACATATTAACTCTTCAAAAGCTGATATGTATTTTACAGCACATTTCAATTCGGGCTCGCTGCATTTTAGCCCTCAAAATGGTCGCCTCTAGCCAGTGCTTCCAGGATAGGACACAGTAGCCTTTCAATGGCTCACACTGCAAAAAGGCTCCACTACTTCAAGTTGATAATAAATCAACTGGAGTTGGCTAAAGTTTCCAAAAGAGCTTAGTGTGGAGTCCTGGGCTCAGTTAGTAAAGACCCGCCTGCCAATGCAGGAGACAAGTGATTAGGTTCGATCCCTGGTTCTAGAAGATTCCCTGGAGAAGGAAATGGTAACCTGCTCCAGTATTCTTGCTTGAGAAGAGTCCCACGGACTGCGGAGCCTGGTGGGCTACAGTCCACAGGGTAACAATTGGACACGACTGAGCACGCACACAAAACTGCTGCCCCAAATGGGAAATTTTAAGGACCTCCCCTTCCCCACCCGCCCTTCATCTATAGTTCTCCAAGTCCTGAGTGAACTATCAAAACTTCAAAACTGAAAGGTGCCTCTCGCTCCACTGACTGTCTCAGCACCCCCTGGGCGGGCGGTCCCCGTTCGTCCTAAAGTCTGGCGAGAGGGGCCCAGCTCCACCTGCGCTCCCGCAGCGCTGCAGCGCCTCCCACTCCTTCCCCCGAACCTCGAAGGGTCCCCGCTCACCCAGCAGCGGCTGAATCCTTCCGCTAGGTTGGAAAACTGCGCCCACAGCCTCCAAACAAAGAGTAACCACGGCAACGGCCAATCCCAAGGAAGACAGACTTCACAGGTGCCGCAGTAGGACAAACTATCTCTATTCGAAAGGCGAACAAACGCGTCTCTTCTGGAGTTGGATGAAAAGCTTACAATTTCTTCCAGGTAGATTTTAATATTTAATTAATTTTGGAATATTTAATAAAAACTGTATGTAGAAAGAAAGGCATGAGAATAGGGTAAAGGAAAGGGACATTTCCATCGTATGTCCCTCTCTGCTCATCTACCGGCTCTTTTGATCAGTCCTATTCAATTACATATTTGAGCAACATATTTTAATTTTCTAGTGGCAACTTTTAAAATGTAAAGAGATAAAGGTGACATTTTAACCATATATGTCTTCAATCCAATATGTCCAAAATATTTTAACATATAATCAAAAGAAAAGTATTACAGATAAGACCAGCGTAAAACATTTACATTTTTTGTTTTATATATTAACTCTTCAAAAGCTGATATGTATTTTACAGCACATTTCAATTCGGGCTCGCTGCATTTTAGCCCTCAAAATGGTCGCCTCTAGCCAGTGCTTCCAGGATAGGACACAGTAGCCTTTCAATGGCTCACACTGCAAAAAGGCTCCACTACTTCAAGTTGATAATAAATCAACTGGAGTTGGCTAAAGTTTCCAAAAGAGCTTAGTGTGGAGTCCTGGGCTCAGTTAGTAAAGACCCGCCTGCCAATGCAGGAGACAAGTGATTAGGTTCGATCCCTGGTTCTAGAAGATTCCCTGGAGAAGGAAATGGTAACCTGCTCCAGTATTCTTGCTTGAGAAGAGTCCCACGGACTGCGGAGCCTGGTGGGCTACAGTCCACAGGGTAACAATTGGACACGACTGAGCACGCACACAAAACTGCTGCCCCAAATGGGAAATTTTAAGGACCTCCCCCTTCCCCCACCCCGCCCCTTCATCTATAGTTCTCCAAGTCCTGAGTGAACTATCAAAACTTCAAAACTGAAAGGTGCCTCTCGCTCCACTGACTGTCTCAGCACCCCCTGGGCGGGCGGTCCCCGTTCGTCCTAAAGTCTGGCGAGAGGGGCCCAGCTCCACCTGCGCTCCCGCAGCGCTGCAGCGCCTCCCACTCCTTCCCCCGAACCTCGAAGGGTCCCCGCTCACCCAGCAGCGGCTGAATCCTTCCGCTAGGTTGGAAAACTGCGCCCACAGCCTCCAAACAAAGAGTAACCACGGCAACGGCCAATCCCAAGGAAGACAGACTTCACAGGTGCCGCAGTAGGACAAACTATCTCTATTCGAAAGGCGAACAAACGCGTCTCTTCTGGAGTTGGATGAAAAGCTTACAATTTCTTCCAGGTAGATTTTAATATTTAATTAATTTTGGAAAGCATTTAATAAAGAAACGACACTGTGTTACAATTACCCAATTAAAGGTAGCCTGACTTTTAAACTGTTTTAAACTGTTACCTGTTTTTATTATGTGCATCTAGTGAATGCTGCGTTACTCATGTATAAATTGTACATTCCACAAAATCTTAAACCTAAATAGTGATTTGTGGAGCCTACAAGTAGGGAAGAAAAGCAAATAAATGTTTGCCTTTCGTGACATCAGTTTCTTTTAACAAAGGAAAACATCAGCAATGCCTATCAGAAATTTCTAAGTGAATGGACCTGTGAGGTGAGAAATTGAAAATTTATTTTCTGGAATATATTTTATTGATGGTGACACACATTTTAATATAAAATTTGAAGTTGAAGTCTATATCATAATATTTAATTTTAGCTTAAAAACCCATCAAGGTTATTTTGGTGAACAAAATCTATTGTGTACAGCTGATTTTCTTTTTTTTTTAAAGTTTGCAAATAAAGCATTAAATTCCAAGAGGAAGAAGTTAAGTGTAATTGTAGAGGCTGTCTGATTTACAGTAAGCTAAAAGCAAACAATGTCATTGAGACTTTGAAAGAAAATAGACCACATTTCCTAGTAACAACTGAATAATAAAGTGTGTTGTGTCAACTTACAAATTAATAATATAGGGTGAGAAATCAGTTGATATTTGATATTTAAAAAATTAATTCCTCATTCAAGAAAGAAAATTATTTTCAAAAATAAACTACTGCTGGTTTTAGAATTAAATTTTGGGTATTTTCTTTATCAAGTCCACACTCAAGTAACAGTTTTTCTTTTTAATTTAGTTTTGTTGCCGATTTAAAAACTTCCAAACTCTTTATTTAAAATGCTCAGACTAACATACTATGTTGCAACTGATATTTTAAAAATCTTAAAATATTATTTGTAATTATGAAACTACTCATGCTTTTCCCAAAAATATCAAACCCATTAGTAATCAATTATTTTCTAAAACTGATTTAAACAACTGTTTGAATTTCTTTCCTTCTTAATGCTTACCTTGTCAAACAAACTGATAACAAAAAAAAAAAAAAAAGGAGAAAAATCCTGGCAGTTCTTCTGAAGATAAATGAATTTGTGGTGCATGGTTTTACAATTCATACTTTCAAGTTACTCATTAAAAACAAAATAAAAACCCCTACTCAGGTTAAAGGGCTATGGACAAAGTAGCACAAGCCACTTTAGGCTATAATTTCCAGGAAAAGTGCAATTTAATAGTTTCGTGCTAAAAGTTGCATAGTTAAACAATAGTTTCATGTTGAATTGATTTATAGTCTATAAGTATTTGCAAGTCCTTAGCAAAGCATTCCTGATCCCTCACAATCTTTACTGAGTATCCTTATCCAGCCTTCTCTGTCATCTCTTGCCACATACCTTCATGCACTCCACTGGAAAGGCTGTAAACACAGTGTTCCATCTGTATTTCAAACTTCCTCTTCTACTCAGTTTTTATCTTTGTGACTATGTTCTCAATTGCTCAGTTGTGTACTACTTTTTGCGACTCTATGGACCGTACTTGGCCAGGTTCCTCTGTCCAGGAGATTTTCCCAGCAGGAATACTGGAATGGGTTGCCATTTTCTCTTCCAGGGGATCTTCCTGCCCCAGGGACTGAAGCTACATCTCCTATGCCTCCTGCACTGCAGGCAGATTCTTTACCACTGAGTCACCAGGGAAGCCCATTTATCTAACTAGGACCCTCTTCATTATTCTTCAGGGATTTTCTCAAATTCATTTCCTTTCTGAAACTTCCCAGTTCCATTTATTCGGAGACCCTGAACTCCCAACACATAATTCAGATTTGGCCACAGATTTGATTCCCTAATGGTTTGTCTTATTTATTCATTTTGTGTGTTCCCATCTCCTGGCACTTAGAAGGAACTTAGAAACAGTAGAGTATTATTTAACTAGTGAAAAATGATACTTACGAACTGGTGAATTACTGCAAATTGACTTCTCCTTTACATTTATACTATTAAAAATATCTCTGCTGTTGGACCATTTATTTATGACTGAGGAAAAGAACGACAGAAATATTATACCAAGACTTTAAGTTAAAAACAAATTCTTTGTCTATAGCAAAATTTATTTGGCAGACTGCAGATATTTACATAGGAACTGCACTAAGTTGTGTACCTTTTTGTAAGCAAATCACTTTCACTGACATCCATTTTTTAAATTTTATTTTACTTTTTACTTTTACAGTGTTTTGTTGTTTATAGATAAGTATAATCCCAGATTAGTCATACATATATCCCTGGCTCCCATCCCTCCTCCACCCACCTCCCTGTCCCCCCAGTCCCATCCCTCCGGGCCATCTCACAGTGCCCCTGCAGGCTCCCCTATTTCTACAGCACAATGACAACAGCTTTTTCACACATGATAGTAAAAGTTTCCATGTTACTCCCTCCATGCCTCCCACTCTGTGTTCATTCCCCACAATGTTCATACATCTGTTCTCTGTTTGTTTTTCCAATGCTTCACTGCATGTGCTATCATTGCCATTGTACTAGATTCCATATATATGTGTGTTAGTATACTTTTCATTCTCTTTTTGATTTACTTCACTTTTTATAATAGGTTCTAGATCCATCCACCTCATTAGGACTAATTCTTCTGCATTTCTTTTTACAGTGGAGTAGCACTCCATTGTATATATGTACCAGAGCTTCTGTATCCATTCATTCGTCGATGGACATCTAGGTTGCTTCCATGTTCTAGCTATTGAATAGAGAGCTGCAATAAACATTGGGGTACAGGTGCTTCTTTCAGTTTTGATTTCATCAGGGTATAAGCCTAATAGTGTGAGGCTTGTAACTGAAAAGATCAGCACATGATCATCTCTTAGCATTATGTGCAAACATGGCTGTGGGCTTCCTTGGCTTGTTGCTAAGACACTTGGTTTGTTATGTTCTCTTTAACTTGAACTGTTTGCTATGATCTGAATGTTTGTGTCCCCCCGAAACTCACATGTTGAAATCCTTACACCCAATGTGATGGTGCTGGAAGATGGGACCTGTAAGAGTGTTATTTAACTAGTGAAATGATACTTACGAACTGGTGAATTACTGCAAATTGACTTCTCCTTTACATTTATACTATTAAAAATATCTCTGCTGTTGGACCATTTATTTATGACTGAGGAAAAGAACGACAGAAATATTATACCAAGACTTTAAGTTAAAAACAAATTCTTTGTCTATAGCAAAATTTATTTGGCAGACTGCAGATATTTACATAGGAACTGCACTAAGTTGTGTACCTTTTTGTAAGCAAATCACTTTCACTGACATCCATTTTTTAAATTTTATTTTACTTTTTACTTTTACAGTGTTTTGTTGTTTATAGATAAGTATAATCCCAGATTAGTCATACATATATCCCTGGCTCCCATCCCTCCTCCACCCACCTCCCTGTCCCCCCAGTCCCATCCCTCCGGGCCATCTCACAGTGCCCCTGCAGGCTCCCCTATTTCTACAGCACAATGACAACAGCTTTTTCACACATGATAGTAAAAGTTTCCATGTTACTCCCTCCATGCCTCCCACTCTGTGTTCATTCCCCACAATGTTCATACATCTGTTCTCTGTTTGTTTTTCCAATGCTTCACTGCATGTGCTATCATTGCCATTGTACTAGATTCCATATATATGTGTGTTAGTATACTTTTCATTCTCTTTTTGATTTACTTCACTTTTTATAGTAGGTTCTAGATCCATCCACCTCATTAGGACTAATTCTTCTGCATTTCTTTTTACAGTGGAGTAGCACTCCATTGTATATATGTACCAGAGCTTCTGTATCCATTCATTCGTCGATGGACATCTAGGTTGCTTCCATGTTCTAGCTATTGAATAGAGAGCTGCAATAAACATTGGGGTACAGGTGCTTCTTTCAGTTTTGATTTCATCAGGGTATAAGCCTAATAGTGTGAGGCTTGTGACTGAAAAGATCAGCACATGATCATCTCTTAGCATTATGTGCAAACATGGCTGTGGGCTTCCTTGGCTTGTTGCTAAGACACTTGGTTTGTTATGTTCTCTTTAACTTGAACTGTTTGCTATGATCTGAATGTTTGTGTCCCCCCGAAACTCACATGTTGAAATCCTTACACCCAATGTGATGGTGCTGGAAGATGGGACCTGTAAGAGGAGATGTTAGCTTATGAAGGCGTGTGCTTAGTCACTCAGTCATGTCTGACTCTTTGTGACCCCATGGACTGTAGCCCACCAGGATCCTCTGTCCATGAGATTTTCCAGGTAAGAATACTGGAGTGGGTTGCCACTGCCTTCTCCATTATGAAGGTGGGTCGCTCATGAATGGGATTAGTGCTCTTATAGAGGAGATCCCACAGAGCTCCCTTTGGCCATCTGAGGATAAAATAAGTCTCAAACTCTGCACCTGTATCTCAGAATTCCAGCTTCCAGAACCGTGAGAAATTTCTGTTGTTTATAGACTACCTAGCCTGTGGTATTTTGTTATAGCAGCCCAAATAGAAGTAAAGCTGTACTGTTTTGAAGTTACCATAAACATTCTCCTCAACCAAGTCAGCTGACTTTAAGAATACGGAATTACTTTCCTTTTTGACATTGGTCTCATGTAACACTATTTTGGAAACTTCTTCCTCTGTTGGTTTCCATGAGATTAGGCCTTAATTACATTCTCATTTCATAAGGTCTGCTTTTTAAAAAATCCAGGGACTTCCCCGGCAATCCCGTGGTTGAGATTCTGTGCTCCCAATGGATGGAGCACAGATTTGATCTCTGGTTGGGAAACTAAGATCCCACATGTGGCACAGCCGTGGCCAAAAAGATAAAAATAAATAAGTCAATACATATGCATACATACATACATACATAAACATTTAAAAATCCCAATTCCTGATTATGTCATTCTCTTTGAGCAAACCTCTGCTCAGTTTAATCAATATTTAGTTCCTCATCTCTTTGATTTATTCCCAAGATATCAGCTCTCCACAGATGACCCCCAATTCTGCAAATGCCTTTGCTCTCCCCTTACCTGCCCTACATTTTCAGTGCTTAACCACAAGATCTTCTTTTACCAATGCAAACTGAATGATTAAGTATTAAATTAATGGAATTAATGACTTTTTTCAAACAATTCCAATGATTATCATTATTCCTTTATTTTCCCACCATAAAAATCTTTCTAATCCTCTCTGGTTCTGTTTTATTCATGGTAAAGCATATTGAAATATGTCAAAGCCCGCCTTTGCTCTCTCTGATTAGCGTTTTTTTTTTTTTTTTTTTTGGTTAGCTTTTATATCACACTTTCCTGTCCTGCATTTTGTTTGGCTTTTCCACCCCAAGTCACTCCTTTCCTTCATTTTGGCACATAGTTACCTCCACCTCCAGCTGAGAATTCCCATGTGACCAACTGCTGCGTGCCAAAGGAGGCTGACAATAAGCAGAAGCACCTTCTACCTCATCTGCTTAAAAGATCCTTGCCTAAGTTTACTCATCCTCTTCCTTCAGGCTGACCGTAAAGGATTACACCTTAAGCACATTTGGGAGTCATATACTGACCAGGCTGGAGTAAGTCCCGTGTTCTTAGGATGATTTCCCAGTAGAGAACCAATTACCCATCTTGGACTGACAGAGAACAAACTTCAGTTTATTTTTGTATTTGGACCTCCTTTGATAAAACATTTTAACCTTGACTCTAACCTACTACTATCATATCAACAGTCAAGCCTCTGCCTTCAGCATTTCACACCAGAGTCACTGTAGAGTTCCCATTTATTAGTCTTCTTTCACTTTCTCACATGTAGAGAAACAGAAGCCAGGACTTGGGGCTTAAGTTCTGGGTCAGACAGTAGGAGTGGATCACGGCTATCTCATGTGCTGCAGTAAACTGAACTGAAGCCAAAATGTAGATCTACAGAATCTTGGAAAGAAACAGTCTTTCCACCTGAGTGCTGGATAGTCCATTCAGATAGTCCCAGCCCTGGGAGAATCAAAGAATAAGACTAGAGGACAGAAATTGGAGAAACCAAACAGCAGCAAGAGAGTTCAAGGCAGAGCGTGGAAGATAAAGCCTGGGGAGACTTCTGAAACTAGAAAGAAGTACCTTGGGGTCTTAGATTGAAGTAAAGAGGGAAGTGCATGAATGCTAACCTAGACATCTCTTGTTCATTTTCTAAGGCATCTTTCAGTTCAACAAATAGATTGATTTTTTCCTAACTAGGGACAAACAGCTTAAAATTAATCTTACTAAATCTGCTTTTATTACCGAACCAAACTTGTGTCCACTTACTTACAGGCAGTAATGCTGATCCTCTGACACTGGGTTATGCTAAAACAAAAGCATAGCTTTCATTGCAAGGTATCAAGCAAGCAGAACAGGCAGCTCATTCTCAAATAACCCAAATTTCCCAAATGGCTTTCAGGGAAAGGGTTTTTAAAGATAGTGTGAGGGAAGAGGTTGCAGGGGTATGTGATCAGCTCCTACACGAGTCTCAGTTTGGTTAACGTCAAGGTGAAGTCTCAAGCATCTTCAGTCCTTGGGTTTCAGCCAGTCAAGGGTCTATGTTTTTATGACCAGCAGTTTTCATATGATGGGAGTCTGATTCCTATAAAAGTAATTTAGGAATGTGTCAGGCCTTTATCTGTATCTTTCAGGGAACCTGGAGTTCAGTGATTCTGCTATGTGGCAGATTTCTAATCTGAACTGTTACCAGTTCCGCAGCCCAGTAGCAGAAACAGCAAGTCTGTTTCTACATCTTCACATTTCCTAATCATTAACTCTTGAGTCAGCCTTTTGTGACTCAAGGGAGGCCTGGGAGACTAAAGCAAAAGCCTTTTACGTCAAAGGACAGGGACACAGGGGATTGAAGACTGTTTCACTTTCACCAGTCAGTTATCCACTGCATGAAACATTGTAAACTACACTACTTTTTAAAATATGGAATCAGCTAGAATTGAAACAGTGAAAGGAAAAAAATGCATAAACATGGCCAAGAAGATGTAAAACCTCCATATCTAATAAACCAAGCACTCAAAACTAGTAGGATAAGTGTTGATATTTCCATAAATGTTTTAGGAAAATTGTGTGTACCTGGTCAATCACTTTAGTCTTGTCTGACTCTTTGCAACCCTATGGACTGTAGCCTATGTGGCTCCTCTGTCCATCGGATTCTCCAGACATGAATACTGGAGTATGTTGCCATGCCCTCCTCCAGGGGATTTTCCTGCCCCAGGATTCAATCCAAATCTCTTGCATCTCCTGCACTGCAGGCAGATTCTTTACTGCTAAACCACCACGGATTATGGAAAATAATTTTTAATTAAACCATCTAAGTAAAGATTCTGTTCAAGGCATCTTTCAGTTCAACAAATAGATTGATTTTTTCCTAACTAGGGACAAACAGCTTAAAATTAATCTTACTAAATCTGCTTTTATTACCGAACCAAACTTGTGTCCACTTACTTACAGGCAGTAATGCTGATCCTCTGACACTGGGTTATGCTAAAACAAAAGCATAGCTTTCATTGCAAGGTATCAAGCAAGCAGAACAGGCAGCTCATTCTCAAATAACCCAAATTTCCCAAATGGCTTTCAGGGAAAGGGTTTTTAAAGATAGTGTGAGGGAAGAGGTTGCAGGGGTATGTGATCAGCTCCTACACGAGTCTCAGTTTGGTTAACGTCAAGGTGAAGTCTCAAGCATCTTCAGTCCTTGGGTTTCAGCCAGTCAAGGGTCTATGTTTTTATGACCAGCAGTTTTCATATGATGGGAGTCTGATTCCTATAAAAGTAATTTAGGAATGTGTCAGGCCTTTATCTGTATCTTTCAGGGAACCTGGAGTTCAGTGATTCTGCTATGTGGCAGATTTCTAATCTGAACTGTTACCAGTTCCGCAGCCCAGTAGCAGAAACAGCAAGTCTGTTTCTACATCTTCACATTTCCTAATCATTAACTCTTGAGTCAGCCTTTTGTGACTCAAGGGAGGCCTGGGAGACTAAAGCAAAAGCCTTTTACGTCAAAGGACAGGGACACAGGGGATTGAAGACTGTTTCACTTTCACCAGTCAGTTATCCACTGCATGAAACATTGTAAACTACACTACTTTTTAAAATATGGAATCAGCTAGAATTGAAACAGTGAAAGGAAAAAAATGCATAAACATGGCCAAGAAGATGTAAAACCTCCATATCTAATAAACCAAGCACTCAAAACTAGTAGGATAAGTGTTGATATTTCCATAAATGTTTTAGGAAAATTGTGTGTACCTGGTCAATCACTTTAGTCTTGTCTGACTCTTTGCAACCCTATGGACTGTAGCCTATGTGGCTCCTCTGTCCATCGGATTCTCCAGACATGAATACTGGAGTATGTTGCCATGCCCTCCTCCAGGGGATTTTCCTGACCCAGGGATTCAATCCAAATCTCTTGCATCTCCTGCACTGCAGGCAGATTCTTTACTGCTAAACCACCACGGATTATGGAAAATAATTTTTAATTAAACCATCTAAGTAAGATCTCAGAGTCAACATGGGAAGGAAGATAAGCAAAGATGAAAATAGGTAACTATAGAGATTAGGGAAAGGCTCTAACAGGAGACCTCAGTGAGGAGTTAATATTATTCTAGGAAAGAAGGAGACAGTCAGATGTAAAAGAAAGGTTTCTGGCAAAAAGAACGAGGTGTGTTATGACTGGAAACAAAAGAAAATATTTTACTTTCTGAAAACTGCAGGAGGTTCAGCAAGGCAGCTATTGACATGTTATACAAATGCCCTCCTGGTCTCAACACTCTGGCCAAAAAATGCAGATAAAGAAAAATAGATACAGTTTCGAGACATCTTCAATATTTTGTACATTTAGGAGAATAAATGGGAACATTATACTGACTGCTGGTGCGAGAAAAATATGGAAATAAAGGACCTGAATAGGCAGAATTATTTCAAGCTACTACTGTGATAAGTGTTTATGGTAAAAGTTGTGCTTATCTTTTCAGAATCATCTTTATATGAGGAGAAAAAGAATGTTAAGGAAAAACAAAAGATTAGTTTTTAAATACTTTCTTAATCTCATTAATGGAGCTTTCTTGGTAAGTCTCTTCAAATTATTTAGTAAAGAAAATGTACATTTTTATTTGCAATTAGTTACAAAATAAGTATTGGCTGTCTTTTTTTGTAGGTTCTGGGACTTTTACTCATGGGATTTGGTACATGGCTTTTATTAGATAGAAATAATTTTTTCACTGCTTCGGGTATGTATTTGTTATTTTCCTTTCTCTAAATCAAACAAGGCATTCAATGTTAAGCAATTGAGTACATGATCTATTCAGCAGGTGGCAGTATTTCCTTAAAATCCATTAAATACTGTCCATTTTTTTCTCCTCAGGTCTTTGTCAACTGGTTCTAGAAACACCTTGTTAAGTAATAGGATTTAAATTCATAAAGAAGAGAGAATTTTGAGAGAAAAAGTTAGGAACTTTGGGCAAGAGAGATAGAGAATTGTGGATATTCTGCTAACTCTGGACTTTTATAGATCTATAACTTGAAATGATAATGGAGATCAGCATAGTTTCAGTGTCCAAGTTAAATGATTCTTTTAAAATTCAGTTACCAGACTTCCCTGGCAGTGCTGTAGACAAAGGTCCATATGCCAGTATGGGACATCTGGGTTCAATCCATGATCCGGGAAGATCCCACATGCTACAGAGCAAGGAAACCTGTTCACCACAACTACTGAGCCTCTGCCCTAGAGGCTCAGAATCCCAACTATACAGAGCCCATGTGCCCTATAGTCAGCGATCTGCAACTATTGAAGCCCAAGCCTAGAGCCAGTGTTCTGCAACAAGGGAAGCCACCACAGTGAGAAGTCTGCACATTGCAATAAGGAGTGGTCCCCACTCTCCACAACTAGAAAAAGCCCATGCAGAGGGGCAAAGACCCAATATACACAGTCAACAAAAATAATACTAATAACTCAGTTACCATTCCTATCACCATCACATGCGTCAAAATAAAATAAAACATTCCCTATGTGGAAACAAATGTACAGCAATGAATGGATACAGAATATATATATATATCATTAGGCACTATCCCGTGATACAGTGTACAAGCAAGATAAAAGGCATGTCCTCGTAGAGCTTAATTCCAGTGAGGAAGACTGGAAAACAACACACAATTTGATACCTGCAAACCTTCTTCAGGCTTACCTGCCCGAGACTGTTAAGTGCCAGCGAGGCTGAGTTTTCTATACACACTGCACCATTCCAACCTAGAGATTTCCAATTATAAGCTAAAGCCAATGCTCAGGTGTTACCTTCTCCGGTAATCTTGCCCTTCTCCCCTACTGGATTAGG
This sequence comes from Tragulus kanchil, assembly GCA_022376925.1. NCBI lineage: Eukaryota > Metazoa > Chordata > Mammalia > Artiodactyla > Tragulidae > Tragulus > Tragulus kanchil. The sequence goes on along the minus strand of JAIOJX010000004.1, from coordinate 232,431,679 downwards.
TGCTTTTATATCCAGTGGTGTGCCAGTAAATATTCTGGGATGGAGTCTTGGGTTTTGGTATGCACTAATTTCTGTGGTTTAAATAATCCCAGGATGGCCAGTTTTAAGGTGCCCATGTGGGCTGAGTTGGCTTACAGATTTTGGCTTTTACAGATTTGTATTTTCTCCTCAGGTCTTTGTCAACTGGTTCTAGAAACACCTTGTTAAGTAATAGGATTTAAATTCATAAAGAAGAGAGAATTTTGAGAGAAAAAGTTAGGAACTTTGGGCAAGAGAGATAGAGAATTGTGGATATTCTGCTAACTCTGGACTTTTATAGATCTATAACTTGAAATGATAATGGAGATCAGCATAGTTTCAGTGTCCAAGTTAAATGATTCTTTTAAAATTCAGTTACCAGACTTCCCTGGCAGTGCTGTAGACAAAGGTCCATATGCCAGTATGGGACATCTGGGTTCAATCCATGATCCGGGAAGATCCCACATGCTACAGAGCAAGGAAACCTGTTCACCACAACTACTGAGCCTCTGCCCTAGAGGCTCAGAACCCCAACTATACAGAGCCCATGTGCCCTATAGTCAGCGATCTGCAACTATTGAAGCCCAAGCCTAGAGCCAGTGTTCTGCAACAAGGGAAGCCACCACAGTGAGAAGTCTGCACATTGCAATAAGGAGTGGTCCCCACTCTCCACAACTAGAAAAAGCCCATGCAGAGGGGCAAAGACCCAATATACACAGTCAACAAAAATAATACTAATAACTCAGTTACCATTCCTATCACCATCACATGCGTCAAAATAAAATAAAACATTCCCTATGTGGAAACAAATGTACAGCAATGAATGGATACAGAATATATATATATATCATTAGGCACTATCCCGTGATACAGTGTACAAGCAAGATAAAAGGCATGTCCTCGTAGAGCTTAATTCCAGTGAGGAAGACTGGAAAACAACACACAATTTGATACCTGCAAACCTTCTTCAGGCTTACCTGCCCGAGACTGTTAAGTGCCAGCGAGGCTGAGTTTTCTATACACACTGCACCATTCCAACCTAGAGATTTCCAATTATAAGCTAAAGCCAATGCTCAGGTGTTACCTTCTCCGGTAATCTTGCCCTTCTCCCCTACTGGATTAGGTGCTTTTATATCCAGTGGTGTGCCAGTAAATATTCTGGGATGGAGTCTTGGGTTTTGGTATGCACTAATTTCTGTGGTTTAAATAATCCCAGGATGGCCAGTTTTAAGGTGCCCATGTGGACTGAGTTGGCTTACAGATTTTGTGAAAATTTAACAGTTGAGTTTATCTGCCAGACCAGTTCTATTAGAGCATACCACTGCACACTGCCTCTACTCTTCTTCCATAAAACCTAGGATATATATATATCCTAGGTTTTATATATATATATACATATATATATATATATAATGTATTTATTCTGCCTTTAAAATTTATTTGTTAAGCACTACCTCTGTGTCATAGCGCTAAGCATTTAACAGACTACAGACTACAGTCGGTAGACTATATAAATATAGATATAGTCTCTAGCCCAGAGATCTCAGTCTAGATGGGGAGAGAATAAAATAGAATTTTAATGGAGCCATATTAGCAATAACCTCAGGATTTCATACAAGAGAAACTTAACCCACATGTTAAGTTAACCCAGCGTTAGGTTGTTGGTTAGTTGCTAAGTCATGTCTGACTCTTTGCAACCCCATGGACTGACTGTAGTGTGCCAGGATCCTTCTATCATTGGGATTTCCCAGGCAAGAATACTGAAGTGAATTGCCATTTCCTTTTCCAGGGAATCTTCCCAGCCCAGGGATAGAACCTGTGTCTTCTGCATTGGCAGATGGATTCTCTGCCACTAGGAAAGGCCACATATGTTAGGTACTCAAAACTATTTTTGATGAATGAATGAATGAATACATAAATGTTTGGACATACATTAGACAAAGAAGAATTCACCCCAGAAAAAGTTGTCTTCTTTCATAGAAGACTATAAAGATAAACAAAATAAAAGGCATTTTTCTGAGATGGAAGAAAGTGTCTATTATGTCATTAAAGAAAGAATAGTCATTGAGAGTAAGTAAGTGGTGCTAGAATGAGGTTAAAAGAGAAAAAGAATCCTAGTGGTTTAGCAACAGCTGCTTAGGGAAACCTTGGGTTGCTGCATTCATTATTAAATGGAAAATATATATCGCTTAATAATAGCTTTTTTGTGGTTTTTACAGATGAAAATAACCACTTGACAGTATATATTTTTCGAATTTTGATCGGAACTGGATCTGCTACTCTTCTTCTTTGTCTCTTGGGTTATTTGGGAATTCACAGTGAAATCAGATGGCTCCTAATTCTGGTACGTATTTCAATAGTCTGAATGTATAGCTTTGATTTTCAGTGTTCAAGTTACACCAGTGAGCAAAATGATTTATATCACTGGAATACTGCAGTATAATGTGCTCTTGGGAGCAAGGCAGTGAAGGGCCTGATTCCAAGAATCTTCTCTTAGGTAGAATTTTTCTTGGTGAGTTTTCAATGAACCAAATCCAGACCTCAATACGTACACACTTAGATGTTAATTTTCAACACAAAGTCAATAGATACCCATCGCCTAAGGTGACCTACAACTAACCAAACTTAAATTTGAAGACCAAAGTCAGAATAAAATATGTTAAAGTCAATAAATAATAAAGCTTAGCAGGGAAAAGGAAACATGGCCTGTAGTTGGCAGATTTTCTCCCTGTGGGTGTGCCATGTGGGAAGCTCACTTATAACTGAGATCACAATTTATAATTTAACAAAGAGAAATACACTTGCAGAGGGGGCCAGCCTCTGGCATCTGGCTAGCACACTCTCTCCCCAGACATATACATGAAACGATAAATTATAATCAGGAATACAGACCTGAACTTGAGCCATTTACCATACATGAGACTAGTTTGGATCACAAGCCACAGACTCAGATGAAATGCAGCTTTTAACAATTTCATTAAATCAAATTGGAGAAGGAAAGGACAGCTTGCTCCAGTATTCTTGTCTGGGAAATCCCATGGACAGAGGAGCCTGGTGGGTTACAGTCTATGGGGGTCACAAAAGAGTGGGACATGACTTAGTGACTATTTTATTTGACTGAACATCAGCAGGCTGGCACTATAAAGATAAACAAAATAAAAGGCATTTTTCTGAGATGGAAGAAAGTGTCTATTATGTCATTAAAGAAAGAATAGTCATTGAGAGTAAGTAAGTGGTGCTAGAATGAGGTTAAAAGAGAAAAAGAATCCTAGTGGTTTAGCAACAGCTGCTTAGGGAAACCTTGGGTTGCTGCATTCATTATTAAATGGAAAATATATATCGCTTAATAATAGCTTTTTTGTGGTTTTTACAGATGAAAATAACCACTTGACAGTATATATTTTTCGAATTTTGATCGGAACTGGATCTGCTACTCTTCTTCTTTGTCTCTTGGGTTATTTGGGAATTCACAGTGAAATCAGATGGCTCCTAATTCTGGTACGTATTTCAATAGTCTGAATGTATAGCTTTGATTTTCAGTGTTCAAGTTACACCAGTGAGCAAAAATGATTTATATCACTGGAATACTGCAGTATAATGTGCTCTTGGGAGCAAGGCAGTGAAGGGCCTGATTCCAAGAATCTTCTCTTAGGTAGAATTTTTCTTGGTGAGTTTTCAATGAACCAAATCCAGACCTCAATACGTACACACTTAGATGTTAATTTTCAACACAAAGTCAATAGATACCCATCGCCTAAGGTGACCTACAACTAACCAAACTTAAATTTGAAGACCAAAGTCAGAATAAAATATGTTAAAGTCAATAAATAATAAAGCTTAGCAGGGAAAAGGAAACATGGCCTGTAGTTGGCAGATTTTCTCCCTGTGGGTGTGCCATGTGGGAAGCTCACTTATAACTGAGATCACAATTTATAATTTAACAAAGAGAAATACACTTGCAGAGGGGGCCAGCCTCTGGCATCTGGCTAGCACACTCCCCAGACATATACATGAAACGATAAATTATAATCAGGAATACAGACCTGAACTTGAGCCATTTACCATACATGAGACTAGTTTGGATCACAAGCCACAGACTCAGATGAAATGCAGCTTTTAACAATTTCATTAAATCAAATTGGAGAAGGAAAGGACAGCTTGCTCCAGTATTCTTGTCTGGGAAATCCCATGGACAGAGGAGCCTGGTGGGTTACAGTCTATGGGGGTCACAAAAGAGTGGGACATGACTTAGTGACTATTTTATTTGACTGCATCAGGTCTTAGTTGCAGCAGGCTGGCATTTTGGTTGTGTCATGTGGAATCTAGTTCCCTGACCGGGGATAGAACCCAGGTCTTGTCGACTACAAACTGGCATTTACCAATTACATCACCAATGTCTGAACAACAAGGAAATTTGCCATCTGCCTCTGCAGAGACCAGACCCTGTGCTGTTGAGAACTGCTGACCTTCAATACCTCCTGAAGGAGATCAGGGTGGGGTAGAGGCACTCTGTGCTCCAGGGAATCTGGTGGGGCAGGTCTTTAGACAGGTGGATGCTTTTAGGAACAGCTTTTGTTATCTCAATCCTAGCATCTCCTCATATTTAGAAAAACACTAAATCTCTTCACTGTGACATCAGATCCTTGTGACTGATTGAAGACCCTTGTAAAATGATTGTTTAATGATATGAAACTCCCCCTTCACCAAAATCCTTAAATACTGGCCCTCCTCCTGCTGCCTCTTTGGAGCAGTCTCTCAGAGCTATCTGAGGTGCTGCCTCCCGGGCTGCAGTCCTAATTATACCCCAAATAAAACTTAACCCACAACTCTCAAGTTGTTCATCTTTTTTAGTTGACAGTCTCCTGCATTGGGAACTTGGAGTCTTAGCCACTGGACCACCAGAAAGTCCTCACATGAGTTTTAATTCACAGGCACTTTCTGTGAAGCAGATAGGAAACTCAAATGTAGACAATTGTGCCTCTAGCCAAGAAGAATACCTATCTTCTATGTCAAAAGTCCCAGTGTGGTCACTCTGGATTCTGTTATCAGTCTAGTTACTGTGCAAGCTCTCACCTTCGCAGCTGATGCGGTTCCTTCAGGACTGTGCCTCTGCTGTGTGAATGGCCTAGGGCAGCAAAGGCAGGGCTGCTCTTTATCCAATATGTATCAGTACGGGCCTATCTGTGAAATTCTTTTGTAAAGGACTAGATAATTTCAGTTCCCTTCCTGCAGTTTCCCTCCCCTAAGACCTGAGACGTTCAACCCTGCCAATGACACAGCACTTAAAGGAGTCATGCCTGACTGAAGCATTAGTTGCTGCCTATTGTTAGTGCTAATTATGGTTATTTGAATATTAAACCCAGCAGAAGCATTTTAGACAAATTTGGAAACCACACCTTCATTTCCCTCTGGAGTCTTACCACCTTACCATGACAATGCCTTGAAGTTAAGTGCTCTGTCCCATTGCTTTGGGAATCCGTAAACTCTAGGATGGGTCTTAGAATCTTTTCAGTCTACAAAAAGACCTCTCTCTTCTTATTCTCCCCAAAGGCAACACCCTCTACTCTCAAATTTTATCTATTTTTCTAGGGTTTTTAGTATAATTTTCTCATGGGACTTAGGATTTTGGATATGGAAATTAGGACAGAAATGGCTTGCAGGAAAATTATAATCTTCCCCTTGCTACAAATTTCCATTCAGGTATAGAAGACAGAGAACCTGCTATTAATAGAATGCTGAGGCTTTAAGATGAGAAAGAAAGGCAGCAACTAGAGGGAGAAAAAAAATCAACATCTTAAAAGTTTCTGCCTCCTGTGATACAAGTTTTAGTGGCTTCTGACTGAGAAAGCCTGGCAGACCCCATCATAAGGAATGCACATGATGCTAGTATCTGAAAGCTTAGATTCTGAAAGCAAGATAGTTACCGAGTCCAAGCTTGCTCTGCTCACCGTAAGACAGGCCAATGAATCTGAGATATGGGGTGCTGAGGCAAGGAAAACGACTTTATGCAGAAAGCAGCTGACAGAGAAGATGGCAGGCTACCACCTCAAAGTAACCATTTTACTGGGGGCCAGATGCACGGTTCTTTCACAAATCAGAGATGGGGTAGGTGAATAAACAGTAAAAAGGTCATTAATCTTGCAAACATCTCTTAGCATGACAAACCTCAGGCAGGAAATGTGTTAATTTCTCTCTTCCTGCCATCTACAGGTGGACAGGGTTCTGAACAAAGGCTCTTCAGCTTAACCACCTGGCAGAGGGTCAGGGTCCTCCAGGCAAGCCATTGAGTATGATTATAACAACAAAAGCAAAGGAAAGCAAGTCAAAGAACCACTTTGCAACCTGAAGTCAGAATTGGTTTCCTCCCTCCAACATTACTGTTTTCCAGAATTGGAAGAGCACTGCAACATTTTGCAATCTTGACATGTTTGCTATTACCCATTGAATTTAACAATACTTTTTCGATGGACACATTTTTTATTTAACCATTTTAATTCACATGGTTAAGCAACGGGCAAATCTTATATAGGCCTACACACTATTCTTTACCTTAAGTGATTTTGCATGCTCTTACACTGATCAAATAGAAACTTTTTTTTTTTTGGCCACTTCTATTGGTCTTTTCATCTATTTATCTTTGTTCTTTGGCCTGTGTGGGCCTCCATCGCAGAGACAAGGGATGCCTGTTCCATCCCTGGCCTGGGAAGATCTCACGAGCTGCGGAGCACCTGGACCAATGTGTCCAACTACTGAGCCAGAGTTCTGGAGCGCATGCGCCAGGAGCCGGTGCTCTGCATCGGCAGAGGCTGCTGCGATGGGAGGCCCACACAGGCCAAAGAACAAAGATGCAAATGAAAGACCAAGAGAAGTGACCAAAAAAAAAAAAGTTCCTGAGCAGTCTCTCATTGTGCTAAGTGCAAATAATACATAAATACGTTGAACATTTCTTATTTTTGCAGACAACTAACTGCCGATAATTTTCAATGGTAAAATCATGAATCACCTATATGAAAATGAACATGTGTCAGAGACTTTATTTAAATAATTAATTAATAGGGGAACCAGTTGTAAGTAACAACTAGTTTAAATGAGAATTAGTCTTGTGGAGATTTATGTTCTTTATAAATTGTATTCATTTGCATTTTCATGAACAGTAACCCTTTGCACTGCTATGGACAGGGAACTTTAGTATTATTGATCCTATCAGAGATTTGTACATTAACTCTCTACAGAGTTGAATAATAGCTTAGGCAAAAGTAATATGTCATTTTGCCACTGAATCACAAACCTGGGAGGGTCCACTAGACGACAACCAGCATGCCACTGAAAAGAAACTCTAGTAACTTGAAAAAAAAAAATGTTTTGCACATTTTTCTTTGCTCTACCTGTCTTCATCACTATCTCTTGATAGAGAAGATTAAGTGAGGTATTGTGTGTAGAAGTATTAAAAATATAAACTATTAAGACCATATTTTTGTTGCTGAAAGTATAAAACAGAATTTATGTCAAGTAAGCAATTTTAATGGACTGTTGTAAAGTATCAAATATTTAAAATATGTAAAATGAATAATACTAACTAAATCATTCTTATATTTTAGTTAGTAAAATATGCAGACAGCTAACTTTGAAAATTACTTTAAATTCTAGATAATATGTGATGATATGATGAAGAAGATTGAAGTGGCCATAATTTTTAAAACAAGAAAATAGTCAAATAATGCAAAAATCATTTTGTTTGGCTTTGAATAGAAGTATTTTCATTTTTTCAAAGCAGTCGTCCAAATATGCATACAGATTCTGCTTTGCCATTGCCTTTGTTACTTTCTCATTATTTTTGTTGTTGTTGCTGTTGTTACTTTGTGTATAATGGAATAATTCACGTCTTAGGTCACGGTTTTAGTTCTCTAATGTTAGAATGGTGTAAGTGGAGGTCTAGATATTTAAGTTCCCCTCTATAACAGTTTTAGATCTGAATGAAGTTTTAAATCAGTTTTATCATCCTCAACTGCATTAGAACAAGTAGTCTGTTAGGATTCTCATGAAATATTATCACTTCTTTATGTTTTACTCTTATCCAAATGCTCAATGATTTTTTGCTTTGCCTTTTCTTGTAATAATTTCACTCATGTATACAAGAACAGGAAACTTCAGCAATACCCATGTGTTTTTTAACACTGTATATTTCACGTCATGTGTGTTTTCCCATCACTGTAGGCATAGCTCTCACCTGCATGTTTCTTTTTGTTGTAGTATGCAGCACTGTTAACGTTGGCCATTGGGATTCAGGTCGTACTTTCAGCACTGATCTTTGCAAAGAAGGAGGAGGTATGGAAACATCATTTTTTATTGGAAAAATGGGAAAATCAGACACTTTAGATTATTGAGAAACTAAACATATATGAAAAGCTAAAGTTAAATAAATGTCTTTGGGGGATAAAGGAGTCAATGGAAGTACTATGATTCTGTATGGAAATGACACAGGAGTCAGATTGGAATGGAGGTCAGAGTTCATGTCTTAACTATGTCCATAGAAGACTGAGACTGTTGTAAATAACAGGGGGAAGATGAGATAATGCTTGGTGTGGGGGATCCAAAACTGCCCTGCCCAGCCAACCCTGGCTACCATTAGTGACCCCATCACTGTACTATATTCTGTTTTTAAAAAAAGATACCTTTAGACTTTCGGAAGATACTAATTAGCACTAATTTTGAATTTAGCAATTTCATTGAAGTAAGATGTACTAATTCATATATTTGTATAGGTACAGCCATGAGTGTCACGATTAAACTAACAGAAGATTTATGTTTTTTAAGTTCAACAAAGAACATAATAAATTTCTTAAAAAAAACTTTTTGGTAACACAACTTACCTCTTTACAGTCTATAGTTACTTTTTTTGTTTGTTTTTGTTGTTTTGTTTTGTTTTTTTAAACTTTTATTTTACTTTTAACTTTTACAGAGTTTTGTTGTTTACAGATATGTATGTTCCCAGATTAGTCATATGTATATCCCCGCCTTCCCACCCCGCCCAACCATCACACAGCACCCTTGAAGGATCTTCTTTTCTCACAGAGCAATGACTAGAGCTATTTTCTTCACTTATGATAGTACAGGCCTTCATGCTACTTCCTTTACGCCTCCCACCCTCTGTTCCTTCCCCACAATGTCCATATGTCCACTGTCCATGTCTGTCTTTCCGTCGCTTCACTGCGTGTGCCATCATCACCAACCTACTAGATTCCATATATATGTGTTAATATATTATATTTGTCTTCTTTCTGACTAACTTCACTTTTTATGATACGTTCTAGATTCAGTCACCTCATTAGGGCTGATTCTTCTGCATTTCTCTTTACAGCTGTGTAGTATTCCATTGTATATATGTATCAGAGCTTTTGGATCCATTCTTTTGTCGATGGGCATCTAGGTTGCATCCGTGTTCTAGCTATTGTATAGAGAGCTGCAATGAACATTGGGGTACAGGTGCTTCTTTCAGATTTGATGTCATCAGGGAATGAGCCTAAGAGTGGGATTGCTGGGTCGTATGGTGCTTCTATTTTTAGTTTTTTAAGAAATCTCCAGACTGTCTTCCATAAAGGCTGTATCAATTTACATTCCCACCAGCAATGCAGGAGTGCTTCATGTCTTAACTATGTCCATAGAAGACTGAGACTGTTGTAAATAACAGGGGAAGATGAGATAATGCTTGGTGTGGGGGATCCAAAACTGCCCTGCCCAGCCAACCCTGGCTACCATTAGTGACCCCATCACTGTACTATATTCTGTTTTTAAAAAAAGATACCTTTAGACTTTCGGAAGATACTAATTAGCACTAATTTTGAATTTAGCAATTTCATTGAAGTAAGATGTACTAATTCATATATTTGTATAGGTACAGCCATGAGTGTCACGATTAAACTAACAGAAGATTTATGTTTTTTAAGTTCAACAAAGAACATAATAAATTTCTTAAAAAAAACTTTTTGGTAACACAACTTACCTCTTTACAGTCTATAGTTACTTTTTTTGTTTGTTTTTGTTGTTTTGTTTTGTTTTTTTAAACTTTTATTTTACTTTTAACTTTTACAGAGTTTTGTTGTTTACAGATATGTATGTTCCCAGATTAGTCATATGTATATCCCCGCCTTCCCACCCCGCCCAACCATCACACAGCACCCTTGAAGGATCTTCTTTTCTCACAGAGCAATGACTAGAGCTATTTTCTTCACTTATGATAGTACAGGCCTTCATGCTACTTCCTTTACGCCTCCCACCCTCTGTTCCTTCCCCACAATGTCCATATGTCCACTGTCCATGTCTGTCTTTCCGTCGCTTCACTGCGTGTGCCATCATCACCAACCTACTAGATTCCATATATATGTGTTAATATATTATATTTGTCTTCTTTCTGACTAACTTCACTTTTTATGATACGTTCTAGATTCAGTCACCTCATTAGGGCTGATTCTTCTGCATTTCTCTTTACAGCTGTGTAGTATTCCATTGTATATATGTATCAGAGCTTTTGGATCCATTCTTTTGTCGATGGGCATCTAGGTTGCATCCGTGTTCTAGCTATTGTATAGAGAGCTGCAATGAACATTGGGGTACAGGTGCTTCTTTCAGATTTGATGTCATCAGGGAATGAGCCTAAGAGTGGGATTGCTGGGTCGTATGGTGCTTCTATTTTTAGTTTTTTAAGAAATCTCCAGACTGTCTTCCATAAAGGCTGTATCAATTTACATTCCCACCAGCAATGCAGGAGTGTTCCCTTTTCTCCGCAGCCTCTCCAGCATTTATTGTCTGTCGATTTGTGGATGATGGCCATTCTGACGGGTGTGAGGTGGTATCTCATTGTAGTTTTAATTTGCATTTCTCTAATTATAAGTGAAGTTGAGCATCGTTTCATGTGTTTTGGGGCCATCTGTATTATAGTTACTTTTAATTCTTTAAGAAGCTTCAGCATTTCAGTGTAGTCAAGGTCTATCTTTGTATCCTGGGAGACTGTCCTATAGCACTAAGAGCTAGTCAGTCCTTAAACCTATGTCTTCATCTACCTGCCTTATAGAGTTATTATTAATGGACAGTTACAAAGTCCCTGTAACAGAGTGTCTTTTTGAGAGCTCTCTACCTTCCTTTATTTGATTTTTTAAAATAATGTTTACTTACTTATTGGCTGTGCTAGGTCTTTGTTGCTACCTGAGGGCTTTCTCTAGTTTCAGCGGGGAGGGGCAGCTCTTTGTTGTGTTATGCGGTTTCTCATTGCAGTGGCTTCTCTTGTAGAGTATGGGCTCTAGCAGTGCAGGCTTCAGTAGTCACAGTGCACTGCCTTAGCTGTCCCGCAGTATTTGGGGGTCTTCCCAGATCAGTGACTGAACTCATGTTCCCTGTGTTGGCAGGCAGATTTTTAACCACTGGGCCACTAGGGAAGACTTTTGTTTATTTGATTTTGAAGGAGACCCTGATTAATTCCTATGCTTCCTAGCCTTCAAATTCTTATATATATATATATATATAAGAATCTTATATATATATATATATATATATATATAAGAATACACACACACACACACACACATATACATACATATATATGTGTGTGTGTGTGTGTATATATCAACTCAGTTAATGACCAAATCTCAACAAAATCTTTCTTTTATAACACCATTGCTCAGCTTCATCTGCTCTCTTGTGCTTGTTATCTGTCCTGGATATCTAACTACATAGGCCCTATTATTAACACCTTGACGTTTAGATCTAGAATTTCTTCTCTCCACATGAAAAATGTGTGTGTGTATGTGTGTATATACCTACACTCAAAGTTCCGTAAAGCTGTAAAGCTGAGTCCTGTAAGGCTGTCTTCATCTCAACACATCATCCTCTAATTTTTGGACATGGTGATAGAACCTAAATGGATATAGTTCATCAGGGTAACCCATATTTATTTAAGTATAATTCACATACTCCTCTCCACCTATTCTAAGAAGAATAAAATCTATCCTTTAATAATAACTACCATGTGCCAAAGTCTGATATGCACTTTATTGGCATTATATTATTGATCCTCATAAGAATTCCTAGAGATGCATTGTAATTCCTGCTTTCTAGAAGAGGAAACTGAGGTTTTGAAAAGGGAAAACATGCTAAAATATATCATGGCCAAATAATGGAACCTGCACTCTAACACTTATTAGACTGGTAGGCAACAGCTGATTGAAGAGATATCTTTAGATTTTTAAAATAATGTTTACTTACTTATTGGCTGTGCTAGGTCTTTTTTTTTTTTTGTTTTTACCTGTGAGGTTTTTTCTCCTGGGGGTTTCAGCGGGGAGGGGCAGCTCTTTGTTGTGTTATGCGGTTTCTCATTGCAGTGGCTTCTCTTGTAGAGTATGGGCTCTAGCAGTGCAGGCTTCAGTAGTCACAGTGCACTGCCTTAGCTGTCCCGCAGTATTTGGGGGTCTTCCCAGATCAGTGACTGAACTCATGTTCCCTGTGTTGGCAGGCAGATTTTTAACCACTGGGCCACTAGGGAAGACTTTTGTTTATTTGATTTTGAAGGAGACCCTGATTAATTCCTATGCTTCCTAGCCTTCAAATTCTTATATATATATATATATATAAGAATCTTATATATATATATATATATATATATATATATATAAGAATACACACACACACACACACACATATACATACATATATATGTGTGTGTGTGTATATATCAACTCAGTTAATGACCAAATCTCAACAAAATCTTTCTTTTATAACACCATTGCTCAGCTTCATCTGCTCTCTTGTGCTTGTTATCTGTCCTGGATATCTAACTACATAGGCCCTATTATTAACACCTTGACGTTTAGATCTAGAATTTCTTCTCTCCACATGAAAAATGTGTGTGTGTATGTGTGTATATACCTACACTCAAAGTTCCGTAAAGCTGTAAAGCTGAGTCCTGTAAGGCTGTCTTCATCTCAACACATCATCCTCTAATTTTTGGACATGGTGATAGAACCTAAATGGATATAGTTCATCAGGGTAACCCATATTTATTTAAGTATAATTCACATACTCCTCTCCACCTATTCTAAGAAGAATAAAATCTATCCTTTAATAATAACTACCATGTGCCAAAGTCTGATATGCACTTTATTGGCATTATATTATTGATCCTCATAAGAATTCCTAGAGATGCATTGTAATTCCTGCTTTCTAGAAGAGGAAACTGAGGTTTTGAAAAGAGAAAAACATGCTAAAATATATCATGGCCAAATAATGGAACCTGCACTCTAACACTTATTAGACTGGTAGGCAACAGCTGATTGAAGAGAAAATAGCTTAATTTATATCAACTTACCTTCTACATTCAAATTGGATTGAGCTCTCATAAGTGTTTAAATATTTTATGTCATTTACAGTGCCTGACTCAGCATTGCAGATGCACTAGGGCTCCACTGGATATTTGTCAAATTGAGCATGTGTGAAGAAATTTTATTTATATAGTAGTAGTCACCTAGATTATAGATGAAAATCGTTGTACTAAAGCATGATTCATAGGTACTCTCAATCTTCCAAGTAATGCTTTAAAAAGTAAATGAGGCCGTAAGTTTCTCTGACTTTACAACAGTATAAAATAGAAAAACATCATTTTCTATTCTAAATAAAAATAAACTTAGAGAATATGTGAAATATATTACTAATAGATCTAAATAACACATTTTATCATTCTAATCTTCTTAGGTGTATTAAAGCATAGATATATAAGGTGTAAGAATTTAACTTGTACAAATATCTTAATTATTGTAGTATTCCCACCAGTTATCTATTTTTCATTATTCAAACAGTATATTACAATGAGAAAGCATTTGACTAGATTTCAAATGAATTATATTTAGAAGTCACACCTCTTCTTTTTTATTCATGTAAACATATCAAATAATCATATTATCTGAGATTCCAAATCTTTGTTCATAAAATGCCAATAGTGTCTGGACTTCTGCTATTTCTCATGACCAAATTAGAACTTTGTTGCGAAAGCCATATAAACAAAATATAGTTCATCAGGGTAACCCATATTTATTTAAGTATAATTCACATACTCCTCTCCACCTATTCTAAGAAGAATAAAATCTATCCTTTAATAATAACTACCATGTGCCAAAGTCTGATATGCACTTTATTGGCATTATATTATTGATCCTCATAAGAATTCCTAGAGATGCATTGTAATTCCTGCTTTCTAGAAGAGGAAACTGAGGTTTTGAAAAGAGAAAAACATGCTAAAATATATCATGGCCAAATAATGGAACCTGCACTCTAACACTTATTAGACTGGTAGGCAACAGCTGATTGAAGAGAAAATAGCTTAATTTATATCAACTTACCTTCTACATTCAAATTGGATTGAGCTCTCATAAGTGTTTAAATATTTTATGTCATTTACAGTGCCTGACTCAGCATTGCAGATGCACTAGGGCTCCACTGGATATTTGTCAAATTGAGCATGTGTGAAGAAATTTTATTTATATAGTAGTAGTCACCTAGATTATAGATGAAAATCGTTGTACTAAAGCATGATTCATAGGTACTCTCAATCTTCCAAGTAATGCTTTAAAAAGTAAATGAGGCCGTAAGTTTCTCTGACTTTACAACAGTATAAAATAGAAAAACATCATTTTCTATTCTAAATAAAAATAAACTTAGAGAATATGTGAAATATATTACTAATAGATCTAAATAACACATTTTATCATTCTAATCTTCTTAGGTGTATTAAAGCATAGATATATAAGGTGTAAGAATTTAACTTGTACAAATATCTTAATTATTGTAGTATTCCCACCAGTTATCTATTTTTCATTATTCAAACAGTATATTACAATGAGAAAGCATTTGACTAGATTTCAAATGAATTATATTTAGAAGTCACACCTCTTCTTTTTTATTCATGTAAACATATCAAATAATCATATTATCTGAGATTCCAAATCTTTGTTCATAAAATGCCAATAGTGTCTGGACTTCTGCTATTTCTCATGACCAAATTAGAACTTTGTTGCGAAAGCCATATAAACTTTTAAATGCTTAAGTAAGTTCCTATTAAAAACTGTTCATACACATCTAGATTTCAAAATAGCAATTTCCCTTCAAAGTTTCAGATATGATTATTTTTGCTTTAGCATTGTAAACAAGATAACTAAAAATATAATTCTTATAAAATATACAGTAGATATAGGTCAGTGATTTTATTTCACATCTTGATTAATGTGGGAACCAGTTAAGATATAGAAGCTAATTCAAAGGAGGAGTCCAGGGCTTCCCTGGTGGTTCAGTAGGTAAAAACACCACCTTGCAGTGCAAGGGGTGCCAGTTCGATCCCTGGCCTGGAAAGATCCCACTGATGTGTCCAACTAACGAGCCAGAGCTCTGGAGTACATGCACCCAGAGCTGATGCTCTGCAACGAGAGAGGATCGCTGCAATGGGAGGCCCACACAGGCCAAAGAACAAAGATGGAAATAAATAAAAGCCCAATAGAAGTCACAAAAAAAAAAAAAAAGGGAAGAGTCCAAAGAAAAAACACTTATATAGATCCAAAAACTGACAGAAAAACAGGCTTGGGAAGAGGAAGGATTAATACAGTCCTCACCAGGAAAAATTAATCTGCAATTCTCTGACAAAGAGTCATTTGAATTTGGAGACTGAGACTGACATATACACAACTCACAAAGCTGTAAAACAAATTAAAACCTATGAGAGTTACAGATGGATAAAATTAGAGAACCCTGAAGGTATATTAGACAAAACCTAGTTTTCCTTGAAAAGATCCTCAATCATCTTTTGCATTTAAAAGCCTTTCACAAGGGCTTCCCTGGTGGTCCAGTGGGTAAGGACACCGCCTTGCAGTGCAAGGGGTGCCAGTTCAATCTCTGACCTGGGAAGATCCCCATGCCATGGAGTGGCTGAACGAATGTGTCCAACTACTGAGCCAGAGCTCTGGAGAGCATGCACCCAGAGCCAGTGCTCAGCGATGAGAGAGGCCACTGTGATGGGAGGCCCACGCAGGCCAAGGAACAAAGACGGATAAAAATAAATAAATGAAAGATCAATAGAAGTGGCCAAAAAAAAAAAAAAGCCTTTTGCAATTTTACCTGAGGTTATCAAAAGAAATGTGGAACCCTTCAGCATTTAGGAGAACAGCACATAACTTTCTCCCTATTCAGAAAATAAGTCTAATGTAGTCTTCCTATAGATCACAGTGTGAAAGACCAAAGGCCTTCATACTCACTGACTGCTAAAAATAATTACAGGAAAGAAAAAACACTTAGCAGTAAGTTGGAAACAACAAACTGAGTTTGAATACTTTTCATGAGGAACCATAAGGAAAGTTTCTACCAAATTTTCATTTTTAATAAATTTTCAACAGGTTCACCAAACATGGCATGATGAAATTGATTCCATCATTTCTGAGTATGGATCTGAGGATCTGCCTGAAGACATACCCAAGTGGATGATTCTGAATGCTTTGCAGAAAACAGTAAGACAAAATTTGCATAAAACCAGAAAATAGATGCCAATGGTGACGGCTGAGAAGTGGGAAGACAAGGAAGGATAGGGGATGAGGACAGGAATGAGAGGTTCCTGTATTTCTTCTAAACAAACCAGGTGGGATAGGACAGGTCTTGAGTTTTACCATTCTTTTGTTATGTGTATCTCCCTTTCTGGGTTAACTGACGTGCATTTTAACCTGGATTCAGCTGTAAGTGTTGGAAGTCTTCTGCAAAGTGTAAAAATCTACCCTGTTGAGCCCATGGGAAGATAAGGTCTAAGCACAGGCCCTGCTGGCAGCCGAGTACCTTGATGGTTACCATTTGAGTGTGAACATCAGGTTTGCCATGCAGTAACTTTATGATCCTGGGTAAGAAACCTTCTTAACTTCATGTATCAGATTAACAAAATAGGCAGCATAACACCCTACCTCTGGTTGTCAAGAATAAAGGAAGTAATATAGAGAATATATAGAAAGCCTTGGATCTGGGACACAGTAAACAACTAATTCTTGTTTCCTAATGTTGTTAGAATTATTATTTCACAGCTTAGATTTTGCTTGGCAAGGGAAGGGAAGGTGTATAGTTGGACAAATGGTTTACAAGAATAGATCAGCCCAGGAACATAGTAAGGGCTTGATTAAAAAAAAGTAAGCATTTCCATAGAATCAGATCCTTTTTAGGTGTTTTGCATATATTCACTCATTTCTTCCTCTTAATCCAATGAGGTAAGACCTATTACCTTTTTATATATTCCCTTCAGCATTTAGGAGAACAGCACATAACTTTCTCCCTATTCAGAAAATAAGTCTAATGTAGTCTTCCTATAGATCACAGTGTGAAAGACCAAAGGCCTTCATACTCACTGACTGCTAAAAATAATTACAGGAAAGAAAAAACACTTAGCAGTAAGTTGGAAACAACAAACTGAGTTTGAATACTTTTCATGAGGAACCATAAGGAAAGTTTCTACCAAATTTTCATTTTTAATAAATTTTCAACAGGTTCACCAAACATGGCATGATGAAATTGATTCCATCATTTCTGAGTATGGATCTGAGGATCTGCCTGAAGACATACCCAAGTGGATGATTCTGAATGCTTTGCAGAAAACAGTAAGACAAAATTTGCATAAAACCAGAAAATAGATGCCAATGGTGACGGCTGAGAAGTGGGAAGACAAGGAAGGATAGGGGATGAGGACAGGAATGAGAGGTTCCTGTATTTCTTCTAAACAAACCAGGTGGGATAGGACAGGTCTTGAGTTTTACCATTCTTTTGTTATGTGTATCTCCCTTTCTGGGTTAACTGACGTGCATTTTAACCTGGATTCAGCTGTAAGTGTTGGAAGTCTTCTGCAAAGTGTAAAAATCTACCCTGTTGAGCCCATGGGAAGATAAGGTCTAAGCACAGGCCCTGCTGGCAGCCGAGTACCTTGATGGTTACCATTTGAGTGTGAACATCAGGTTTGCCATGCAGTAACTTTATGATCCTGGGTAAGAAACCTTCTTAACTTCATGTATCAGATTAACAAAATAGGCAGCATAACACCCTACCTCTGGTTGTCAAGAATAAAGGAAGTAATATAGAGAATATATAGAAAGCCTTGGATCTGGGACACAGTAAACAACTAATTCTTGTTTCCTAATGTTGTTAGAATTATTATTTCACAGCTTAGATTTTGCTTGGCAAGGGAAGGGAAGGTGTATAGTTGGACAAATGGTTTACAAGAATAGATCAGCCCAGGAACATAGTAAGGGCTTGATTAAAAAAAAAAAAGTAAGCATTTCCATAGAATCAGATCCTTTTTTAGGTGTTTTGCATATATTCACTCATTTCTTCCTCTTAATCCAATGAGGTAAGACCTATTACCTTTATTTTGTAGATGAAGGTCAGAAAAATCCATTAACTTAGCCAGTGTCACAAGGCTCCTCGATGGCAAAACCAAGATTTAATCCGACAATCTACACTAGGTTTTGTGCTCCAGTGCTATACCAGAGTTTCACATAAACAGTTATTATTTTTAGTATATTTAACAACAGAAATGCTTTTAGGAAATTTTAAGTGTGTTATACATAATTTTATTCATTTTATTTTTTTTTCTGCTATATGTGAGCTGAACATGTACTGCATTTTCAGACAGCATTATGATTGACAGCAGCATATCAAACCTTCCTATAGTCATTAAGTGATAATTAGGAAAACACTTCTATATGTATAGCTTATGTTTCCTAGCCATGAATATCATTGAGATAGTATATGTAGATTTGATTGTTTAAAGTAACTTTCAGCACCCAAATTCTATAAAGTATTATTTTATTTTTATTTATTTATTTTGCCACTTCTATTGGTCTTTCATTTATCTATTTTCATTCATCTTTGTTCTTTGGCCTGTGTAGGCCTCCCTTCGCAGTGGCCTCTTTCGTTGCAGAGCACCAGCTCTGGGCTCATGCGCTCCAGAGCTCCAGCTCGGTAGTTGGACACATCAGTCCAACTGCTCCACAGTATGTGGGATCTTCCCAGGCCAGGGATGGAACCGGCACCCCTTGCACTGCAAGGTGGTATCCTTACCCACTGTACCACCAGGGAAGCCCTAAAGTATTATTTTAGTCATTCAACATTTCTAAGACTGTGGCAAGATTGTTGGTACATATTGGAACATAGACACTACCGACGTTACACCTTTCAATAACAAGTTTAGAAAATAATAAACTACTCACTTCAACTTTCTCTCATATTCTAGGTGACAAATATATAAGCTGATTCTTTCACTTCCTTCTAACTCAACTTGATAGAACTGGAAGTGAAACATTTCATAAATGTTTGAGACTGTTTTCCTTACTATCTTACTATCTTAATTCTTTTCTTTTTTTTTTTTTTGGTGACTATTCTGGGTTTCCACGGCTGCTGCAGTCTCTTCTCTAGTTGCAGAGAACTCTCTAGTGGAGGTGAGCAGGCTTCTTGTTGCAGTGACTTCTCTTGTTGTGGAACTCTAGGTCACATGGGTTCAATAGTTGTGACTCCGAGGTCAGAAAAATCCATTAACTTAGCCAGTGTCACAAGGCTCCTCGATGGCAAAACCAAGATTTAATCCGACAATCTACACTAGGTTTTGTGCTCCAGTGCTATACCAGAGTTTCACATAAACAGTTATTATTTTTAGTATATTTAACAACAGAAATGCTTTTAGGAAATTTTAAGTGTGTTATACATAATTTTATTCATTTTATTTTTTTTTCTGCTATATGTGAGCTGAACATGTACTGCATTTTCAGACAGCATTATGATTGACAGCAGCATATCAAACCTTCCTATAGTCATTAAGTGATAATTAGGAAAACACTTCTATATGTATAGCTTATGTTTCCTAGCCATGAATATCATTGAGATAGTATATGTAGATTTGATTGTTTAAAGTAACTTTCAGCACCCAAATTCTATAAAGTATTATTTTATTTTTATTTATTTATTTTGCCACTTCTATTGGTCTTTCATTTATCTATTTTCATTCATCTTTGTTCTTTGGCCTGTGTAGGCCTCCCTTCGCAGTGGCCTCTTTCGTTGCAGAGCACCAGCTCTGGGCTCATGCGCTCCAGAGCTCCAGCTCGGTAGTTGGACACATCAGTCCAACTGCTCCACAGTATGTGGGATCTTCCCAGGCCAGGGATGGAACCGGCACCCCTTGCACTGCAAGGTGGTATCCTTACCCACTGTACCACCAGGGAAGCCCTAAAGTATTATTTTAGTCATTCAACATTTCTAAGACTGTGGCAAGATTGTTGGTACATATTGGAACATAGACACTACCGACGTTACACCTTTCAATAACAAGTTTAGAAAATAATAAACTACTCACTTCAACTTTCTCTCATATTCTAGGTGACAAATATATAAGCTGATTCTTTCACTTCCTTCTAACTCAACTTGATAGAACTGGAAGTGAAACATTTCATAAATGTTTGAGACTGTTTTCCTTACTATCTTACTATCTTAATTCTTTTCTTTTTTTTTTTTTTGGTGACTATTCTGGGTTTCCACGGCTGCTGCAGTCTCTTCTCTAGTTGCAGAGAACTCTCTAGTGGAGGTGAGCAGGCTTCTTGTTGCAGTGACTTCTCTTGTTGTGGAACTCTAGGTCACATGGGTTCAATAGTTGTGACTCCGAGGCTCCGGAGCACAGGCTCCATAGTTCTGGCTCACAGGCTTAGCTGCTCTGCAGCATGTGGGATCTTTCCACATCAGGGATGGAACCTGCGTCTCCTGCGTTGGCAGGCAAACTCTTCACCACTGAGCTACCAGGGAAGCCCCTCCTTACTATCTTTTTGGGGATTTTGTGACAACTTTTCACACAATACAAAATATAAAGTTAGTATCTTACATTAACTCTAAGAAAGCAGAAATAACCCTGAGTCTCTATGTATATTAAATATTTATGGCAGCATATAATTTGGATAAATCATAAAGAAAACTGTCATAGGAGAAGATATGGCTCATGTGATTTTCCCTTCTATGTTTTGGCTCTAAACATGGTTTAGTGAAGCAAGTATATCTTTTATCCTGAGTTTCTATAAAATAAATTCAGATATAACAATTTCATTCAAACATAGCCCTCTTATATGAGTAGAGGTCTTTAGATCTGGTTAACATTAACCATAGCAGCGAAAAGATAATGGATTAAACAAACAAAAATATACTTATTTGTTTAATTCATATATTTCAATGCAGAATAAATTAATAAATTTATCACAAAACTACTGTAATATGCATAGGAGTCATGTAATTAACTGTATTTTGAAGATTCTATAGTCAAACTTATAGAATCTTTTTTCTAGTTTCAGTGTTGTGGCCAAAGAAATTACACAGACTGGATGAAGAACAAGAATAAGGAAAATTCAGAACAGGTGCCATGTTCTTGCACAAATTCTACATTAGGACAGTGGTTTTGTGATGAACCACTGAATGCCACATTCCTAGAGGTAAGTATAAGCCAAGGTTTCTCCAAGTGTTTCAGCGCTCTTTTTTTTGCAAGTTATTTTATTATTCTGAGCAAACTGTTATATTGAAAACAATCTAATAACAAGAGTTATTAGATCTTAAGCACCTTTTCTAAACTGAAACCATACTGAGGTGAATTATATCAGTTACATAACAAATTATTTAAGCTTTCTGGAATGTGTGATCTAAGTGCTCCTAGAACATGGGATACCATCACCCCTCTCCTCAACCACCCTTTAATGGAGGAGGCACTGTTGGCAAATCTTGTTGTATAGGCTTGGCAAAGGAACTACAACGGCAGAAGTAAAGAGGCCTGTGGTTTGGCAAAAACTGAGGGAGGAAATCCAGCTGTGCCAGGGTGGTGGTGTCTGTGTAAAGGCAGAGAAGCCAGAGTAGAGGTTCATCTGTAGCAAGTGCTCTTTACAGATAAGGGGCATGATAAACTAGTGATTTCCATTCCAAGAACTTCTAATACTTTGTGTAGTTTATATATTGATATTATGATATAGTATTAGTATGGTATATTCTAATTTTAAGATGTATCTTTTGATGATATAATGCATTCATAGATACATGGAGCATTACGTTTTTAAAAGGGTTTCCTCTTTGGTAAATGTCACTTTAGGGAGTTGTATATACCCTGCTGAATTACAGTAGTGTGCAGAAAATCAAATGTCTCTCAAAACTTAGTAAATTTCTTATTTCAACTACATGACAACATCTTAGCAACTTAAAAAGTATAAACTAAGGCACCCTGCAATTATGTGAAGTTTTCTGTGCCAAAAAGTCCAGTCTCCAATTAGATATTGACTTGGTTTTTAGACTTGGATAATTTACTGATCTCTATGTCTCTTCTTTTTTGTAATGGAATTATGTGTAAAACCATTTACATCTCCAAGTTAATCAAAGTAAGTTCTTTTACCTAGGGTTGTGAAAATAAAATCAACACATGGTATCATGCTAATGCTTTGACATTAATTGGAATTACCTTTGTACTTTTGGCTTCAGAGGTAAGTTTTTGTTTCTATGTTTAAAGATTAAAAATATTAAGTACAAAGTATACCTGATAAACAGTAGAACAACCAGATGTAGACCCAGATTATAAAGGGTATAAGCCAAGTTCTAGTTTCAGCTTTTTTGCAAGTTATTTTATTATTCTGAGCAAACTGTTATATTGAAAACAATCTAATAACAAGAGTTATTAGATCTTAAGCACCTTTTCTAAACTGAAACCATACTGAGGTGAATTATATCAGTTACATAACAAATTATTTAAGCTTTCTGGAATGTGTGATCTAAGTGCTCCTAGAACATGGGATACCATCACCCCTCTCCTCAACCACCCTTTAATGGAGGAGGCACTGTTGGCAAATCTTGTTGTATAGGCTTGGCAAAGGAACTACAACGGCAGAAGTAAAGAGGCCTGTGGTTTGGCAAAAACTGAGGGAGGAAATCCAGCTGTGCCAGGGTGGTGGTGTCTGTGTAAAGGCAGAGAAGCCAGAGTAGAGGTTCATCTGTAGCAAGTGCTCTTTACAGATAAGGGGCATGATAAACTAGTGATTTCCATTCCAAGAACTTCTAATACTTTGTGTAGTTTATATATTGATATTATGATATAGTATTAGTATGGTATATTCTAATTTTAAGATGTATCTTTTGATGATATAATGCATTCATAGATACATGGAGCATTACGTTTTTAAAAGGGTTTCCTCTTTGGTAAATGTCACTTTAGGGAGTTGTATATACCCTGCTGAATTACAGTAGTGTGCAGAAAATCAAATGTCTCTCAAAACTTAGTAAATTTCTTATTTCAACTACATGACAACATCTTAGCAACTTAAAAAGTATAAACTAAGGCACCCTGCAATTATGTGAAGTTTTCTGTGCCAAAAAGTCCAGTCTCCACTTAGATATTGATTTGGTTTTTAGACTTGGATAATTTACTGATCTCTATGTCTCTTCTTTTTTGTAATGGAATTATGTGTAAAACCATTTACATCTCCAAGTTAATCAAAGTAAGTTCTTTTACCTAGGGTTGTGAAAATAAAATCAACACATGGTATCATGCTAATGCTTTGACATTAATTGGAATTACCTTTGTACTTTTGGCTTCAGAGGTAAGTTTTTGTTTCTATGTTTAAAGATTAAAAATATTAAGTACAAAGTATACCTGATAAACAGTAGAACAACCAGATGTAGACCTAAACAGACAAATTAATCCAATTGGAGCCAAGAAATTGAAACTATTCAAACCCAGGATAGGAATAGGTCCCAAATGGAGGCTATATCCTTAAATCAACCTGGGTGGAGCCTGTGAATAACTTGTTATCCTGGACTTCCCTGGCAGACCAGTTGGCTAAGACTCCCCACTTCCAGTGTGGCAGGCTCAGATTCAATTCCTGGTTGGGGAACTAAAATCCCATGCTTTGCAGCATGGGCAAAATAAATAAACAAACTAAAAAATATATATAAATAAGTTTTTTTAAAGTGGCAAATTTCTTAAATCTAGGCAGATGTTTAACCTTAATAATGCTCATTCACTCATTGCTTCATTCATTCATTCAAGAAATTTGGCAGGGGGAAGTACACCTACTATGTGTCAGGTGCTGTACTAGATGTTAGAGATATAATGGGAAGCAAAATCTAAATATTCCTTGACTTCCACGGTTCCAACTGTAAAACTGAGGTTCAGAAATAGTACTTAATTTCTCCATTCCCACTGAAGATGAATAAAAGCTAGTGTAGACTATGGCTTCAAAGAAACTCTGAGACTGGGCAGACTATTATTGTGTAGATGATAAAGTTGGAATATACATATATATATATATTCATCTCACATGATTTGACCAAAATAGGATAGCAAATTTAATTTATATTGATTCACAAAGAAATATGAACAATCTCAGATATGTAGAGATATCACTCTAATTGGA
Source organism: Tragulus kanchil (assembly GCA_022376925.1). NCBI lineage: Eukaryota > Metazoa > Chordata > Mammalia > Artiodactyla > Tragulidae > Tragulus > Tragulus kanchil. Next base: position 232,407,191 of record JAIOJX010000004.1, on the reverse strand, counting down.
AAAAAGAGGAACTAAAGAGTCCTTTGAAAAGGGTGAAAGAGGAGCGTGAAAAATCTGGCTTAAATCTGGCTCAGCATTCAGGGCTTCCCTGGTGGTCCAGTGGGTAAGGACACCGCCTTGCAGTGCAAGGGGTGCTGGTTCGAGCCCTGGTCTGGGAAGATCCCACGTGCTGCGGAGCAGCTGGGCTGATGTGTCCAATTACCAAGCAGGAGCTCTGGAGCGCATGCGCCCAGAGCCGGTTCTCTGCAACAACAGAGGCCACTGCGATGGGAGGCCCACAGGAGCCAAAGAACAAAGATGGATGAAAATAGACAAATGAAAGACCAATAGAAGTGGCCCGCCTGCTCCCCTCCCTCCCCACCCTACCCCCACCAAAATAAATAAATACATAAATCTTAAAAAAAAAGGAAAAGAAAAAAAACTCAGCATTCAAAAAACTCTAGGGCTGGGAAGATCCCACGTGCTGCGGAGCGGCTGGACTGATGTGTCCAGTTACCGAGCCGGAGCTCTGGAGCGTATGCGCCCAGAGCCAGCGCTCAGCGACGACAGACGCCACCGCCATGGGTGGCCCACAGGAGCCAAGGAACAAAGACAGATGAAAACACACAGATGAAAGACCAATAGAAGTGGCCCGACTGCTCCCCTCTCTCCCCAACCCAACCCCTGCCCAAAAATAAATAAATAAATAAATCTAAAAAAAAATTTTAAAAAAACCCAAAAAACTATAATCACGGCAGCCATTCCCATAACTTCATGGCAAACAGATGGGGAAAAAGTGCAAATAGAAGCAGATTTTCTTTTCTTGGTTCTAAAATCACTGCAGATGGTGACTGCAGCCAAGAACTTAAAAGACGCTTGCTCCTAGGAAGGAAAGCTATGACCAACTTAGCATATTAAAAGGCAGAGACATCACTTAGCCAACACAGATTTGTATAGTCATGGCTATTATTTTTCCAAAAGTCATGTACAGATGTGAGAGTTGGACCATAAAGAAGGCTAAGTGCCAAAGAACTGATGGCTTTGAACTGTGATGCTGGAGAAGACTGTTGAGAGTCCCTTGGACAGCAGGAAAATCAAACTAGTCAATCCTAAAGGAAATTAACCCTGAATATTCAGTGGAATGACTGATGCTGAAGCTCCAATAGTTTAGCCACCCGATGGGAAGAGCCAACCTACTGGAAAAGACCCCTGATACTGGGAAAGATTGAGAGCAAGGAGAGAAGAGAGCGACAGAGGTTAAGATGATTGGATGGCATGACCAAGTCAATGGATATGAGTTTGAGCAAGCTCTGGGAGATAGTGAAGGACAGGGAAGCCTGGTGTGCTGTAGTCCACAGGGTTCCAAAGAGCTGGACATGACTTAGTGACTGAACAACTACCACTACCCCACTGACCTAAAATTCCACAAATTCTTTTCAACTGGTAAAAGTGTTAGCCTCAGAATGCTGGTAAACAGAGATTCTTATAAACACTGATACTCTTTTTAAATGTTTTTTTGTCTACTGTATTCATGCTGAGGTATTTAAGATAAGACTGAACAGGGGATATGATGGTGTTCCCATTTTATCAACTCCCCTTTGCTGACCATTTTCATGATCCAGTAACAAAAAGATACAGTATTGTAGAAGCGATGACAGTGTTAGAAAAATTACGAATAGAAAGCATCAGCAGTTTATTGAGGCATCCAGCCCATGTAATTAAATTTGAGCAATCTATTCTTTCACCCCATGAACTTGGTGACAACAGGCTATCCTACAAGACTACTCTTCTGACTTCTTATTCACAAAGATATGTACTTTACTCTGAAATGTTCTCACTCTCCTTCATTCCTTTTCCCTTTGCAGAATGCATTATGTGATTATATAGTATTAACTTGACAAATTATTCCTATTGATTACATTTTGATCTCATATTATTTCCCCTTTTTCCAGGTTTTGCAATTTTCATTGACTGTTTCTTTCTTCAGACACATCAAGAATAGAATATATGCAGAAAAGTGATCATTGGATTTTAATTTCTCTGGAAGAAACAAGTTAACTCTTAAAATAATCATATTGAATTTTTCTAGCGCCCCAAAGAGTTCTGAATTAAATAAGATTTATTCAGGGCTTCCCTGATAGCTCAGTGGTGAAGAATTCACCTGCCAATGCAGGAGACACAGGTTTGATCCCTGATCCAGGAGGATCCCACATGCTGAGAGCAACTAAGCCCATGAGCCACAACTATTGAGCTTGTGCTCTAGAGCCTGGGAGCTACAACTATTGAAGCCCATGTGCCTGAGAGTCCCTTGGACAGCAGGAAAATCAAACTAGTCAATCCTAAAGGAAATTAACCCTGAATATTCAGTGGAATGACTGATGCTGAAGCTCCAATAGTTTAGCCACCCGATGGGAAGAGCCAACCTACTGGAAAAGACCCCTGATACTGGGAAAGATTGAGAGCAAGGAGAGAAGAGAGCGACAGAGGTTAAGATGATTGGATGGCATGACCAAGTCAATGGATATGAGTTTGAGCAAGCTCTGGGAGATAGTGAAGGACAGGGAAGCCTGGTGTGCTGTAGTCCACAGGGTTCCAAAGAGCTGGACATGACTTAGTGACTGAACAACTACCACTACCCCACTGACCTAAAATTCCACAAATTCTTTTCAACTGGTAAAAGTGTTAGCCTCAGAATGCTGGTAAACAGAGATTCTTATAAACACTGATACTCTTTTTAAATGTTTTTTTGTCTACTGTATTCATGCTGAGGTATTTAAGATAAGACTGAACAGGGGATATGATGGTGTTCCCATTTTATCAACTCCCCTTTGCTGACCATTTTCATGATCCAGTAACAAAAAGATACAGTATTGTAGAAGCGATGACAGTGTTAGAAAAATTACGAATAGAAAGCATCAGCAGTTTATTGAGGCATCCAGCCCATGTAATTAAATTTGAGCAATCTATTCTTTCACCCCATGAACTTGGTGACAACAGGCTATCCTACAAGACTACTCTTCTGACTTCTTATTCACAAAGATATGTACTTTACTCTGAAATGTTCTCACTCTCCTTCATTCCTTTTCCCTTTGCAGAATGCATTATGTGATTATATAGTATTAACTTGACAAATTATTCCTATTGATTACATTTTGATCTCATATTATTTCCCCTTTTTCCAGGTTTTGCAATTTTCATTGACTGTTTCTTTCTTCAGACACATCAAGAATAGAATATATGCAGAAAAGTGATCATTGGATTTTAATTTCTCTGGAAGAAACAAGTTAACTCTTAAAATAATCATATTGAATTTTTCTAGCGCCCCAAAGAGTTCTGAATTAAATAAGATTTATTCAGGGCTTCCCTGATAGCTCAGTGGTGAAGAATTCACCTGCCAATGCAGGAGACACAGGTTTGATCCCTGATCCAGGAGGATCCCACATGCTGAGAGCAACTAAGCCCATGAGCCACAACTATTGAGCTTGTGCTCTAGAGCCTGGGAGCTACAACTATTGAAGCCCATGTGCCTGAGAGCCTGAGTTCCACAACAAGAGAAGTCTCCGCAACAAGAAGCCTGCTTATTACCTCATCCAGAGAGTACTACCTCCACTCCCTGCAACTAGAGACTGCAGCAGCAATGAAAACCCAAAATAGCCAGTACATAAATAAATAAATAAAATTAAAAAAAAAGATTTATTCAAGTCATTGGTTATATGTGACACAGAAGTATTGAATATTGTATCATTCCATGAAATTTTTATCAATTTTGTTCTTCCAAAAATATCAGTTTCTGCAGTTCAGAACTTTACCTTGACTTATTTTCTGAATTCAGAGACTATCATCATATATACTAATTTCAATATATAATATATTTCGACTATCACATATATTTTGAGTATCTTATGTAGAAAAACATACCTATATGATGTTCAGAAAATACTAAGCAATTATAGTATTGCTTTACATTGACAAATTTTAAGTAAGTAACACTGATTTATAGATTTCAAGGGATTCCCTTGTAGCTGGTAAGAATCCACCGGCAATGTGGGAGACCTGGAAAGATCCCTTGGAGAAGGGAAAGTCTACCCACTCCAGAATTCTTGCCTGGAGAATTCCATGGCTTGTCCATGGATTGCAAAGAGTCAGACACAAACTGAGCAACTTCACTTTCACTTTTTCATAGATTTCAAAGAAAGACTGAAAATCTCCATGACACTTATCTCTACATTGAATTAATCATTTATTTCTCTCTTACTGTATTGCTTGCAAGTTTATTAAACTTACAATTTTACAAATTTGGATATACTTCAGTTTGCAATAAGGAAATATTAAAACATGATTTTTTAAATATAGCAAAAATTCTAAATACTTGTTGAAATCTCATATTCATTACTTTCTCATTGTTTCCCTTTTTTTGTAAGTTTTTTTGTTCATCGAATACATCCACAATTCTCTGAAGGCTATAAAAATAACCTACCTGTTCTATTTTCCTAACAATGATACTGTGAGAACAGGAAAAAGTCTTTGAAAAATAAAACTGCTATACAGTTATGAGGTGTTATGATATCATTGTCCTTTATAAGGAAGGGCTGCCTTGACCTTGAGGAAATGAAGAAATAATAGATGAACTAAAGATCTTGAGATGCTCCTGCTCCTATACAAGCCTTACTCTTATTTACTAATTCAATCATATCTCTTTTCATCTGTTTCCTCAGTACACTGCAGATTTCAGAGACCTACGGAGTATTTTTTAAGTCAGCATAAAAGAAAGTAGAATGATCATTTTCTCATGTGTAAATAAACATGCCTTCTAAATTTAGTGGAATTCTCTTGGGATTTAAAGCTCATTTTCAAATTCCTATTTTCTCTAAAATGTACCACAGGAAAACCGTTCTTCCAAAATATCAGTTTCTGCAGTTCAGAACTTTACCTTGACTTATTTTCTGCATTCAGAGACTATCATCATATATACTAATTTCACTATATAATATATTTCGACTATCACATATATTTTGAGTATCTTATGTAGAAAAACATACCTATATGATGTTCAGAAAATACTAAGCAATTATAGTATTGCTTTACATTGACAAATTTTAAGTAAGTAACACTGATTTATAGATTTCAAGGGATTCCCTTGTAGCTGGTAAGAATCCACCGGCAATGTGGGAGACCTGGAAAGATCCCTTGGAGAAGGGAAAGTCTACCCACTCCAGAATTCTTGCCTGGAGAATTCCATGGCTTGTCCATGGATTGCAAAGAGTCAGACACAAACTGAGCAACTTCACTTTCACTTTTTCATAGATTTCAAAGAAAGACTGAAAATCTCCATGACACTTATCTCTACATTGAATTAATCATTTATTTCTCTCTTACTGTATTGCTTGCAAGTTTATTAAACTTACAATTTTACAAATTTGGATATACTTCAGTTTGCAATAAGGAAATATTAAAAACATGATTTTTTAAATATAGCAAAAATTCTAAATACTTGTTGAAATCTCATATTCATTACTTTCTCATTGTTTCCCTTTTTTTGTAAGTTTTTTTGTTCATCGAATACATCCACAATTCTCTGAAGGCTATAAAAATAACCTACCTGTTCTATTTTCCTAACAATGATACTGTGAGAACAGGAAAAAGTCTTTTGAAAAAATAAAAACTGCTATACAGATATGAGGTGTTATGATATCATTGTCCTTTATAAGGAAGGGCTGCCTTGACCTTGAGGAAATGAAGAAATAATAGATGAACTAAAGATCTTGAGATGCTCCTGCTCCTATACAAGCCTTACTCTTATTTACTAATTCAATCATATCTCTTTTCATCTGTTTCCTCAGTACACTGCAGATTTCAGAGACCTACGGAGTATTTTTTAAGTCAGCATAAAAGAAAGTAGAATGATCATTTTCTCATGTGTAAATAAACATGCCTTCTAAATTTAGTGGAATTCTCTTGGGATTTAAAGCTCATTTTCAAATTCCTATTTTCTCTAAAATGTACCACAGGACCACACTGATAGCAAAAATCTCTCCCTTGCTTAGGAGTTGAGAACCAACTTTTTGTAATCAAACAAATACTATGGAAATATATTCTGATCTGGGGCTTCCCAGGTGGCGCTAGTGGTAAAGAACCTGATAGCCAATACTGAAGACTTCAGACATTAGTGGGTTGGGAAGATCCCCTGGAGGAGGAAACGGCAACTCACTCCAGCAGTCTTGCCTGCAGAATCCCATGGACCGAGGAGGCTGGCGGCTGCAGTCCATAAGGTGCACAGAGTTGGACACCACGGAAGTGACTTATCACGTACTAATGCACATTCTGAAACATTTGTTTTTTTGTATCAAAAAAACAAAGATGTCTACGTACTAGATTGTATATTTTCAGTTACTACAGTTAAATCACAAGATTTATGCACTACTGATGAAAGCTATCGCTTTTATGATTTTAGGAAGCATTATCTTAAAGGATGTTGCTTTATACTTTGAATAAAATAAAGACTTCTTTGGTTAGACAGAGTACACTAGGATCATATGTCTGTCTTAATCTTGTTGGTTTTTTTTTTTTTTTTGGCCACTTCTATTGATCGTTCATTTATTTATCTTTGTTCTTTGGGCCTCCCATCACAGTGGCCTCTCTCGCTGCAGAGCAAGGGTTCTGGGCGCATGCACTCCAGAGCTCCAGCTCGGTAGTTGGACACATCGGTCTAGCTGATCCACGGCACGTGGGATCTTCCCAGGCCAGGGATGGAACCAGCGCCCCTTGCACTGCAAAGCGGTGTCCTTACCCACCAGGGAAGTCCTTGTTGGTTTTTTTAAGTTTCTGAAATAGAAAACTTATAAAGTTCTGAAAATAAATCTGGATCAGAAGTGAAAGAGTAAATTCAAATTAAGGGTAACACAATCTTGACTTCTCCTCCAAGTTGTCATAACAATTGCAAAACATATTTAGCTTACTTCAGTCTCCCCATTTTTATGATGCTTCAGAAAGTCAGTACTATATTGTGATGGTACTACTTAAGTGAACTACTTTCCTTTTATCTTCTTTTCTTCTTTCAGATAAAGATATACGCATTCAGTCAACAAGCACTTATGGAAACCCTACTATGTGCTATGGACATTGCTCTGTTTGGAGATAATGAAGATGAATAGATACAGTCTGGTATAGTGCAGTTCCTCTTCAAGGCTGGCTTCAGGGGCATACATGTCTTTAGAAGAGCCCACACTTGGTTTAATATTTGGCAGTTGCCATCTTGAAATTCTTAACTTCTGAACAAGGACTCACATTTACATTTTGCACTGGGCTCTCTAAATTAGGTAACCAGCCCTGCCTCTGTAGCTAAACTCAAAGTCCATTGCATATCCTGACATGTGAACAAATAAACTGTATGTATGGTATAACTTTTATGAACACGCAGCAAGAAAATGACTGTTTGCTTTAGAAAATCTGACGGGACTTCCAAAAGGAGAGTCACTCATTCAACAGTTACTTGTTGAGCAACCACTGTGTACTGGGCACCATTCTGAGTGCTAGAGAAAACGTACTGAAATAAAGCAAAAAAAATCAAAAAAAAAAAAAAAGTGAAGGTTACATTTAAGTTAGTACAGTCGAACAGCAACACATAAACAAAATTATGTCAGATGGTGGTAAGTACTATAGAGAAAAAAATCAGTCAGGAAGTAGAATAAGGAATATTGAGGAATTAAGAAGATCACAATTTGAGATAGGCTGTGCAAAGGTGGCCTCAATGAAAATATGTCTTCTGAGTTAATCACCGGGGGAAAAAAAAACACACAAGAAAAGGAAACACTCCAGAGCTCCAGCTCGGTAGTTGGACACATCGGTCTAGCTGATCCACGGCACGTGGGATCTTCCCAGGCCAGGGATGGAACCAGCGCCCCTTGCACTGCAAAGCGGTGTCCTTACCCACCAGGGAAGTCCTTGTTGGTTTTTTTAAGTTTCTGAAATAGAAAACTTATAAAGTTCTGAAAATAAATCTGGATCAGAAGTGAAAGAGTAAATTCAAATTAAGGGTAACACAATCTTGACTTCTCCTCCAAGTTGTCATAACAATTGCAAAACATATTTAGCTTACTTCAGTCTCCCCATTTTTATGATGCTTCAGAAAGTCAGTACTATATTGTGATGGTACTACTTAAGTGAACTACTTTCCTTTTATCTTCTTTTCTTCTTTCAGATAAAGATATACGCATTCAGTCAACAAGCACTTATGGAAACCCTACTATGTGCTATGGACATTGCTCTGTTTGGAGATAATGAAGATGAATAGATACAGTCTGGTATAGTGCAGTTCCTCTTCAAGGCTGGCTTCAGGGGCATACATGTCTTTAGAAGAGCCCACACTTGGTTTAATATTTGGCAGTTGCCATCTTGAAATTCTTAACTTCTGAACAAGGACTCACATTTACATTTTGCACTGGGCTCTCTAAATTAGGTAACCAGCCCTGCCTCTGTAGCTAAACTCAAAGTCCATTGCATATCCTGACATGTGAACAAATAAACTGTATGTATGGTATAACTTTTATGAACACGCAGCAAGAAAATGACTGTTTGCTTTAGAAAATCTGACGGGACTTCCAAAAGGAGAGTCACTCATTCAACAGTTACTTGTTGAGCAACCACTGTGTACTGGGCACCATTCTGAGTGCTAGAGAAAACGTACTGAAATAAAGCAAAAAAAATCAAAAAAAAAAAAAAAGTGAAGGTTACATTTAAGTTAGTACAGTCGAACAGCAACACATAAACAAAATTATGTCAGATGGTGGTAAGTACTATAGAGAAAAAAATCAGTCAGGAAGTAGAATAAGGAATATTGAGGAATTAAGAAGATCACAATTTGAGATAGGCTGTGCAAAGGTGGCCTCAATGAAAATATGTCTTCTGAGTTAATCACCAAAGGAGATGAGAAGAGATAAGGGGAAAAAGCACTACAAGAAAAGGAAATGGCAAGTAGGAAGGAAGGGAGAACCTGAAATGGATGTGAGCATGCTGAGTTCAGGAAGGGCAAGGAAGCCAGGGAAGGGAGGATGGAGTGAGTGGTGTGGGGTAGGAGGAGAGGACTAGAAAGCTGGAGGAATGTAGGTGAGGTCACAAGAGGAATGGGTCTCTTAGGGACCTGTCAGTCACTTTCAAGGCTTTAGTTTTTATTGAGTGAAATGAGAAGGAATTGGCAGATTTTGTATAAGTAAAACAGACTTGTATTTTAATTGGGGCAATCTTCTTGCCATGCTAAAAATACACTTATAAGGCCCAAAAAAGAAAGGAGGGAGAAAACAGATTTAATTTTATTTAATAATCCAAGTAAGAGATTATAGTGGGTTTGGCCAGAGAGTGGAATTGGTGAGAGATGACCAGATTCTGTATATGTTTTGTGATAGAGTCATCAGAATTTACCTGTTACTTGAATACAGAAGAAATATGATAGAAAAAGAGGAGTCAAAGATGACAAGTGGAAGAATGAAGCTATCATATACAGAGATGGAAGGGACTGTAATAGAAGCAAGGTTATTTTAATAACACTTGAAAATACCCCTAAAGTGATGTGCTAGGTATCTGCAGTCCATGTTGTGAAGTGAAAGTCACTCAGTTGTGTCTGACTCTTTGTGACCCTTGGATGAGCCATGGCATTCTCCAGGTAAGGATACTGGAGCAGGTAATCTTTCCCTTCTCCAAGGGATCTTCTCAACTCAGGGATCATACCCAGGTCTCCTGCATGACAAGCAGATTCTTTACCATCTGAGTCACTAGGGAAGTCCACATTAATCTGCAGGAAACTCAAGCCTAGCGATATTTAGAGAGTCTGCAACTCCAAAGCCTCTCTCCTTACTTCACAATGTCAATGGCCAATGAAAATTAATGATCTTTAATGGGTCAGATTACTCAGTATGCCATTAAGGGTTGGAAGTCCAGTGGTTAGGACTCCTGCTTTCACTGGGCAAGATCACAATTTGAGATAGGCTGTGCAAAGGTGGCCTCAATGAAAATATGTCTTCTGAGTTAATCACCAAAGGAGATGAGAAGAGATAAGGGGAAAAAGCACTACAAGAAAAGGAAATGGCAAGTAGGAAGGAAGGGAGAACCTGAAATGGATGTGAGCATGCTGAGTTCAGGAAGGGCAAGGAAGCCAGGGAAGGGAGGATGGAGTGAGTGGTGTGGGGTAGGAGGAGAGGACTAGAAAGCTGGAGGAATGTAGGTGAGGTCACAAGAGGAATGGGTCTCTTAGGGACCTGTCAGTCACTTTCAAGGCTTTAGTTTTTATTGAGTGAAATGAGAAGGAATTGGCAGATTTTGTATAAGTAAAACAGACTTGTATTTTAATTGGGGCAATCTTCTTGCCATGCTAAAAATACACTTATAAGGCCCAAAAATGAAAGGAGGGAGAAAACAGATTTAATTTTATTTAATAATCCAAGTAAGAGATTATAGTGGGTTTGGCCAGAGAGTGGAATTGGTGAGAGATGACCAGATTCTGTATATGTTTTGTGATAGAGTCATCAGAATTTACCTGTTACTTGAATACAGAAGAAATATGATAGAAAAAGAGGAGTCAAAGATGACAAGTGGAAGAATGAAGCTATCATATACAGAGATGGAAGGGACTGTAATAGAAGCAAGGTTATTTTAATAACACTTGAAAATACCCCTAAAGTGATGTGCTAGGTATCTGCAGTCCATGTTGTGAAGTGAAAGTCACTCAGTTGTGTCTGACTCTTTGTGACCCTTGGATGAGCCATGGCATTCTCCAGGTAAGGATACTGGAGCAGGTAATCTTTCCCTTCTCCAAGGGATCTTCTCAACTCAGGGATCATACCCAGGTCTCCTGCATGACAAGCAGATTCTTTACCATCTGAGTCACTAGGGAAGTCCACATTAATCTGCAGGAAACTCAAGCCTAGCGATATTTAGAGAGTCTGCAACTCCAAAGCCTCTCTCCTTACTTCACAATGTCAATGGCCAATGAAAATTAATGATCTTTAATGGGTCAGATTACTCAGTATGCCATTAGTTACAACTCTGTTGCTGGGAATTCCCTGGAAGTCCAGTGGTTAGGACTCCCTGCTTTCACTGCTGGGGGCATAGGATCCATCCCTGGTAGGGGAACTAAGATCCTGTAAATTGAATGGTGTGGCCAAAAACAATAAACAAAACAAACAAACTAACCAAAAAAACAAAAAACAACAAAAAAAACACCCTTACTGCCCTCTTAGATTGTCTGACTCTGTACTTGATGGTTTTGATTCCTTTCAGAAGGCTATCACAAGTATAATCTGTCTGAATTGGTTTGGTAAACAATAACTGCTCCTGTGGTTAGTCACTGCCACCCACATCTCCTTTCTCCAGGCACCTGAATGAGACATGATGGTAGAACAAAATCTTCTTTAAAAGAATACACACCGTTCTGTTTACTTATTGTTTGCAACATTTGTTTAATATATGTATTACTTTATTTTCTCACTGATTTTAGGGGAATCATTCTTCAGGGACGTAAGAGCCTCTGGCAAAAAGAAAACACAAAAAACTAATGACATGATATAAGACTACAAAAGAAAAGAAAAACACTTAATTTTTACACTACCTATTATGTTCCATTGTTTAACCTCCTTTATTTCCTTTTTCTTTTGAAGTCACCCATTTAATGAAAGAGGATAATGACATATTTCCAGTAAATTTATAAATATTCATTGAATGATAATGGGCTTTAACACCACATCAATGATAAAACCAGGAAAAAAAAAAACTTTATTTACTTGGAACATGAGGTGAATAGAAGCAAGGTTATTTTAATAACACTTGAAAATACCCCTAAAGTGATGTGCTAGGTATCTGCAGTCCATGTTGTGAAGTGAAAGTCACTCAGTTGTGTCTGACTCTTTGTGACCCTTGGATGAGCCATGGCATTCTCCAGGTAAGGATACTGGAGCAGGTAATCTTTCCCTTCTCCAAGGGATCTTCTCAACTCAGGGATCATACCCAGGTCTCCTGCATGACAAGCAGATTCTTTACCATCTGAGTCACTAGGGAAGTCCACATTAATCTGCAGGAAACTCAAGCCTAGCGATATTTAGAGAGTCTGCAACTCCAAAGCCTCTCTCCTTACTTCACAATGTCAATGGCCAATGAAAATTAATGATCTTTAATGGGTCAGATTACTCAGTATGCCATTAGTTACAACTCTGTTGCTGGGAATTCCCTGGAAGTCCAGTGGTTAGGACTCCCTGCTTTCACTGCTGGGGGCATAGGATCCATCCCTGGTAGGGGAACTAAGATCCTGTAAATTGAATGGTGTGGCCAAAAACAAAAAACAAAACAAACAAACTAACCAAAAAAACAAAAAACAACAAAAAAAACACCCTTACTGCCCTCTTAGATTGTCTGACTCTGTACTTGATGGTTTTGATTCCTTTCAGAAGGCTATCACAAGTATAATCTGTCTGAATTGGTTTGGTAAACAATAACTGCTCCTGTGGTTAGTCACTGCCACCCACATCTCCTTTCTCCAGGCACCTGAATGAGACATGATGGTAGAACAAAATCTTCTTTAAAAGAATACACACCGTTCTGTTTACTTATTGTTTGCAACATTTGTTTAATATATGTATTACTTTATTTTCTCACTGATTTTAGGGGAATCATTCTTCAGGGACGTAAGAGCCTCTGGCAAAAAGAAAACACAAAAAACTAATGACATGATATAAGACTACAAAAGAAAAGAAAAACACTTAATTTTTACACTACCTATTATGTTCCATTGTTTAACCTCCTTTATTTCCTTTTTCTTTTGAAGTCACCCATTTAATGAAAGAGGATAATGACATATTTCCAGTAAATTTATAAATATTCATTGAATGATAATGGGCTTTAACACCACATCAATGATAAAACCAGGAGAAACTATTTCTTCATAAATCAAATTATTTTTAAGACTAAGTCTTTGATAGTATTCTGAGTACTTGGAACAAAATGAAAGAAAACATTCCTGAACAAGAGCATTTTATAATTTGAAAACAAAGTTTGTAATCATTGTTGAAAATTATTAAAGCTTATAACTAACTGCATTCAATTCCAGCAGACATTCTCCTGAATATCTGGAAATGTTTATGGAATGAAACATGAAGAACCATTAACTTCTTTCATTAAGAGTTTAAAGCAGTTGCAATTGTATTTTAGAGAAAAAGTATAAGAGCTACTGGACAAAAGAACATGGTTGTAAGAATCTCTATAGTTTTTTGTTTTTTTTTTTAAGGTGGAAAATTGGTTTACTGTATCTGTAAATGTACAAGTATAAATAGCATTTAAGTTATTATACGCAGTTGAATTAGAAAGAAGATATTATATGAAAAAAATCCATCATTTCCTGATAATTTTCTATGGTATAGAAAATTTACCTATATAAAAACATGGCAAAATAATATTTTATAACTGATATTCTACTGTAAGTTATTTAGCATTAATTCATTTATTTTATTTCACTCCAAAAGGTATGTGAATTTTTTCATTTTGAAATATATTTTATCATTGTTGAAACATAAGAAAACACAACATATTGGGAAAGAGTTAAACAACAAAACTATATTTAACAACAAAATCAGCAATTTCCACACTGTACTAAGTATATCACTATCTTGTTTAGTTGCTAAGTCATGTGCAACTCTTTTCGACCCATGGATTATAGCCTACCAGGCTCCTTTATGGGTTCCAAAAAATTTTTTTGGGGTTTCCCATAGGGTCAAATTCATACTGATTTTAGGGGAATCATTCTTCAGGGACGTAAGAGCCTCTGGCAAAAAGAAAACACAAAAAACTAATGACATGATATAAGACTACAAAAGAAAAGAAAAACACTTAATTTTTACACTACCTATTATGTTCCATTGTTTAACCTCCTTTATTTCCTTTTTCTTTTGAAGTCACCCATTTAATGAAAGAGGATAATGACATATTTCCAGTAAATTTATAAATATTCATTGAATGATAATGGGCTTTAACACCACATCAATGATAAAACCAGGAGAAACTATTTCTTCATAAATCAAATTATTTTTAAGACTAAGTCTTTGATAGTATTCTGAGTACTTGGAACAAAATGAAAGAAAACATTCCTGAACAAGAGCATTTTATAATTTGAAAACAAAGTTTGTAATCATTGTTGAAAATTATTAAAGCTTATAACTAACTGCATTCAATTCCAGCAGACATTCTCCTGAATATCTGGAAATGTTTATGGAATGAAACATGAAGAACCATTAACTTCTTTCATTAAGAGTTTAAAGCAGTTGCAATTGTATTTTAGAGAAAAAGTATAAGAGCTACTGGACAAAAGAACATGGTTGTAAGAATCTCTATAGTTTTTTTTTTTTTTTAAGGTGGAAAATTGGTTTACTGTATCTGTAAATGTACAAGTATAAATAGCATTTAAGTTATTATACGCAGTTGAATTAGAAAGAAGATATTATATGAAAAAAATCCATCATTTCCTGATAATTTTCTATGGTATAGAAAATTTACCTATATAAAAACATGGCAAAATAATATTTTATAACTGATATTCTACTGTAAGTTATTTAGCATTAATTCATTTATTTTATTTCACTCCAAAAGGTATGTGAATTTTTTCATTTTGAAATATATTTTATCATTGTTGAAACATAAGAAAACACAACATATTGGGAAAGAGTTAAACAACAAAACTATATTTAACAACAAAATCAGCAATTTCCACACTGTACTAAGTATATCACTATCTTGTTTAGTTGCTAAGTCATGTGCAACTCTTTTTCGACCCATGGATTATAGCCTACCAGGCTCCTCTGTCTATGGGATTTCCCTGTTAAGAATACCAGAGTGGGTTGCCCTTTCCTTCTCTAGGGGATCTTCCCACTGCAGGGATCAAATTCATATCTCCTGCATTGCCAGGTGGATTCTTTAACACTGAGCCATCATGGAAGCCCGTATCACTGTGTAGTGTGTCTAAAATACCACTGGATGAAAAATGGTCAGCATGCCATGAGGCCACACATTTAAATTGAGATTATAAGAATTTCTTCTGTGTTAAAAAAAAAAAAAAACTACAACATGTTTTGAAAGATCCAGAATACTTGTACAAAACATTACCAACAACCTCAAAATTAGTTAAAACAAGACAATCACAAGACTGAGAGTGTTATTTTTCAAGTCTTTATGATGTAAAGACACAGAGTTTTAGTGTATACTTTTATATTTATTGATGTTTGAGTTTCTGGTGTAAAACCATTTTCTTCCAAATCCAACCTGCCTGGACTATTCTTAGATATAACTGCATATTAGCAATTCTTACTAAACACAAGAAACAGATAATCTTGTACCCCATCATAGCAATTCATTATACATATTATTATATGATATTTATCATATTACATATTCATCCATATTCATTAAAAATATTATACACATCATGTTTCTATCCTTCAGTTTTGGTCTATTTTAAAGCCAGTCAATCTTTTCTTTTTTCTAAAATATTTCTGACTTTTCCATTCAGTCTATAGACACTCTGCAACATATGAACTTTTCATCAGAGAATTCAACTGTTTAGGGCTTCCCTGGTGGTCCAGTGGGTAAAGGGTCTGCCTTGCAGTGCAAGGGGCACTGCTTTGATCCCTGGCACGGAAAGATCCCACATGCTGTGGAGCGGCTGGACTGGTATGTCCAGTTACAAGCCAGTGCTCTGGAGCACATGTGCCCAGAACTGGTGCTCTGCAATGAAGGAGGCCACTGCAATGGGAGGCCCACACAGGCCAAAGAATAAAGATAGATGAAAATAAAATAGATAAAAAACCAATAAGGGGCTTCCCTGGTGGTTCAGTGGGTAAGGACACCACCTTGCAGTGCAAGGGGCGCCTGTTCGATCCCTGGCCTGGGAAGATCCCACGTGCTGCAGAGCGGCTTAACCGATGTGTCCAATTACCGAGCCAGAGCTCTGGAGCGCATGCGCCCAGAGCTGGCACTCTGAGACAAGAGGCCACCGCAATGGGAGGCCCACAAGAGCCAAAGAACAAAGATGGATGAAAATAGAGAAATGAAAGACCAATAGAAGTGGCCCGCCCGCCCCCTCCCTCCCCACCCCGCCCCCAAGAGGATAAATAAATAAAATAAAATAAAATAAAAAAACAATAAAAGAGGCCAACATTTAAAAAAAAGAGAAAGAAACAAAATTCAGCTGTTTCATAAACATTACTTATCCTTATTTTCTCTAAGTTGAAATCACCAACCATAGCTTATGGGCCTTCTCTTTCCCTAGGTTTCTATAGGGAGAGTCATGTGTTATCAAAAGGATAAAAGCAAGAGTCCTCTCAGTTTTCTGGGCATAAGGGTCTCCTTAAGCCCTCTACCACCACCACCCATAACTATTCTTAGATATAACTGCATATTAGCAATTCTTACTAAACACAAGAAACAGATAATCTTGTACCCCATCATAGCAATTCATTATACATATTATTATATGATATTTATCATATTACATATTCATCCATATTCATTAAAAATATTATACACATCATGTTTCTATCCTTCAGTTTTGGTCTATTTTAAAGCCAGTCAATCTTTTCTTTTTTCTAAAATATTTCTGACTTTTCCATTCAGTCTATAGACACTCTGCAACATATGAACTTTTCATCAGAGAATTCAACTGTTTAGGGCTTCCCTGGTGGTCCAGTGGGTAAAGGGTCTGCCTTGCAGTGCAAGGGGCACTGCTTTGATCCCTGGCACGGAAAGATCCCACATGCTGTGGAGCGGCTGGACTGGTATGTCCAGTTACAAGCCAGTGCTCTGGAGCACATGTGCCCAGAACTGGTGCTCTGCAATGAAGGAGGCCACTGCAATGGGAGGCCCACACAGGCCAAAGAATAAAGATAGATGAAAATAAAATAGATAAAAAACCAATAAGGGGCTTCCCTGGTGGTTCAGTGGGTAAGGACACCACCTTGCAGTGCAAGGGGCGCCTGTTCGATCCCTGGCCTGGGAAGATCCCACGTGCTGCAGAGCGGCTTAACCGATGTGTCCAATTACCGAGCCAGAGCTCTGGAGCGCATGCGCCCAGAGCTGGCACTCTGAGACAAGAGGCCACCGCAATGGGAGGCCCACAAGAGCCAAAGAACAAAGATGGATGAAAATAGAGAAATGAAAGACCAATAGAAGTGGCCCGCCCGCCCCCCTCCCACCCCGCCCCCCCAAAGATAAATAAATAAAATAAAATAAAATAAAAAAACAATAAAAGAGGCCAACATTTAAAAAAAAAAAAAAGAAAGAAACAAAATTCAGCTGTTTCATAAACATTACTTATCCTTATTTTCTCTAAGTTGAAATCACCAACCATAGCTTATGGGCCTTCTCTTTCCCTAGGTTTCTATAGGGAGAGTCATGTGTTATCAAAAGGATAAAAGCAAGAGTCCTCTCAGTTTTCTGGGCATAAGGGTCTCCTTAAGCCCTCTACCACCACCACCCATAAACTCTTAAGGTAGGGTGTAGGCTATGGTTTTCCCAGTTCACTTGGACTGCCCTCTTTGCAATACGTGCAAGAATGCCTTACATTATACTTTTGAACATGAGGGTGTTTTGCAGCTATTTGTTCTCAGCCTGAGGCCCCAAAAGCAGTCTAAAAAACAGACCACTTTGGGTACTATGATTTATTGTCTCCATTATATCACAAGTATACATCAAATTAATTAATTTATTAATGAAAACATGGAGGCATCTTTCACTTGGGATCTCATACTCAAAAGGGAAGGGCTTCCCTGGTGGTCCAGTGGGTAAAGACACCATCTTGCAGTGCAAAGAGCTCTGGTTCGATCCCTGGCCTGGGAGAATCCCACATGCCGCAGAGTGGCTGGACCGATGTGTCCAATTACTGAGGCAGAGCTCTGGAGTGCATGCGCCCAGAGTTGGTACTCTGCAATGGGGGAGGCCACTGTGATGGAAGGTCCACACAGGCCAAAGAACAAAAAAGATGGATGATGAAAGACCAATAGAAGTGGCCAAAAAAATAAATAAGTAAATAAATAAATAAAAGGGAATATCCTTCACCTTATAAATTCATGGAGACCTTCTGTGCAGGAAAGAAGTAGAGTAGTATGCCTGAGACTGTGTAGAAATAGAAAATCCTGCTTGCAAGGTTGACTCTAGCTTGCATCTGGGAACTTGGCTGATGAACAGATTCTTCCAGTGATGTGAAACTTCCTTATGTGATGAGAGTGACTCATTGTACCTGAACAGTTTGTACGAACAATGTGGTTTATGTTGAAACCCTGCTCTCCTGTCAGGATTCTGAAATTTGGAAATGTGCTAGACAGAGAGGGCCTATTTGACCAGTTCTTAGTGAGATTCTTAGACACTGAACCCCTGCTGGACAAGGTGTGCTATGTGACTCCACCAACACAAGATTCTCCAAACTTGATCCCTGTTTTCCCCTTCTTTTTGCACATGTTCCCTTTCTGATTTTGCTTTGTATTCTTTCACTGTAATAAACATTAGCCATAAATAAAATTACATGCTAAAGCATAGGAGTCCTTCTAGTGAATCGCTGGGCCAGGATGGTCTTAGAGACCCTCAACACACTCCCTGGAAAGGGGAATTTCATTTCTAGTCAAGGGCTGTTTCAGGAAGGATGCCGTCAATACAGAGAAATTTCTCACCTTCATCCAAATACTTGTTTTGCATGTTTACTGGAGTAATTGATATCACCACCCACAAGCATTTAGAATTGCTATTCTTTTTCCAAAATAGCCTGAGCATACTGAAAATTTCAAATAACACCTATTCCTCTCCATATGTTTTGCCCATTCTGTTCTCATATCCTGAGAACCTCTTCCAGCTCTTCTGCTGGCAGAAGCCTAATTTTCTTAAGGGAAACTGAGGCAGAAAAGGGTGACTGCATGGTTTTGGAGTCAGATGGTCTGGGCTCAAAAATCATGCCACTTGCTAGCTATAACTTTGAACAAGGTTCTATAGTTCAGTTTACTTGAAAACTGCATGTATGAAAAGTAAACCTACAAAGTAGATACAACTCATTTACAATGAAATGACTCAATATTTAAAGCTGTATGTAGCACAGTGTAAAAGAACACTATTAATGGATTTATGAAACAAACAAATTACACTAGCTTCATAATAGATTTAATGAATATAGTATATCAGCTTCCAAACTGCTTTCTGGAATGTACATGGTATACTATTGATTGAGACCATGGAGCTGGGGGTGACAGACAGACTGAAAGAGAAAAGGGTTTGCATGTCTTGATAAGTGACTAAAATGGTCTCCAGTCTCCTGAAGCAACAGGTAAAATGGGTAAGTTGCTCTGGACCTGATTTCAGGAATGCCTTCAGAGGACACTGTTTTAAAAGGTCTACTATACTGTTACATGGGCTTCCCACATGACTCAGTGGTAAAGAAACCACCTGCCAATGTAGGAGATGCAGGAGACATGGGTTCAATCCCTGGGTCAGGAAGATACCCTGGAGGGGGACCCGGTGCAGTATTCTTGCCTGAGAAATTCCATGGGCAGAGGAGCCCAGCAGGCTTCAGTGTATGGGGTTGTAGAGTCTGACATGACTGTGCGACTGATCACACAGCACATACTGTTACATGAAATTTGTCTAACACTACTAATAGCATCAAACCAAATTGTTAAAAAAATAGTCACCACAGTAAAAAGTCTGCATTTGAATCGGTAGCTTTTGAAAATATACTGAGTTTTAGTGTTTACTTCTGAGTCTACCGATGTCTGAGTTATAAATTTTTTCTTCTAAATCCAACCAGCTAGGCTGGTTGAGCTTCTTGGATTTCTGGACTTAGAAGACTAAGATGAGACTGAACAATATCTTGGCATTTGCTTTTCCAAAATAGCCTGAGCCTACTGAAAATTTCAAATAACACCTATTCCTCTCCATATGTTTTGCCCATTCTGTTCTCATATCCTGAGAACCTCTTCCAGCTCTTCTGCTGGCAGAAGCCTAATTTTCTTAAGGGAAACTGAGGCAGAAAGGGTGACTGCATGGTTTTGGAGTCAGATGGTCTGGGCTCAAAAATCATGCCACTTGCTAGCTATAACTTTGAACAAGGTTCTATAGTTCAGTTTACTTGAAAACTGCATGTATGAAAAGTAAACCTACAAAGTAGATACAACTCATTTACAATGAAATGACTCAATATTTAAAGCTGTATGTAGCACAGTGTAAAAGAACACTATTAATGGATTTATGAAACAAACAAATTACACTAGCTTCATAATAGATTTAATGAATATAGTATATCAGCTTCCAAACTGCTTTCTGGAATGTACATGGTATACTATTGATTGAGACCATGGAGCTGGGGGTGACAGACAGACTGAAAGAGAAAAGGGTTTGCATGTCTTGATAAGTGACTAAAATGGTCTCCAGTCTCCTGAAGCAACAGGTAAAATGGGTAAGTTGCTCTGGACCTGATTTCAGGAATGCCTTCAGAGGACACTGTTTTAAAAGGTCTACTATACTGTTACATGGGCTTCCCACATGACTCAGTGGTAAAGAAACCACCTGCCAATGTAGGAGATGCAGGAGACATGGGTTCAATCCCTGGGTCAGGAAGATACCCTGGAGGGGGACCCGGTGCAGTATTCTTGCCTGAGAAATTCCATGGGCAGAGGAGCCCAGCAGGCTTCAGTGTATGGGGTTGTAGAGTCTGACATGACTGTGCGACTGATCACACAGCACATACTGTTACATGAAATTTGTCTAACACTACTAATAGCATCAAACCAAATTGTTAAAAAAAAATAGTCACCACAGTAAAAAGTCTGCATTTGAATCGGTAGCTTTTGAAAATATACTGAGTTTTAGTGTTTACTTCTGAGTCTACCGATGTCTGAGTTATAAATTTTTTCTTCTAAATCCAACCAGCTAGGCTGGTTGAGCTTCTTGGATTTCTGGACTTAGAAGACTAAGATGAGACTGAACAATATCTTGGCATTTGCCCAAACTTCCTGACACTGTCCTAATAAGTGTCCCATAAAACAGTTCTTTTACTCTTTTTTTTTTTAATAAAGTTTCTCAATTAAGAGGTGGTTTTTTTTTTTTTTGCCTCTAAATCATTGCTTTTATTTTTTATCCATCTTTATTCTTTGGCCCGTATGGCCCTCCCATTGCAGTGGCTTCAGTCCAGCCGCTCCGCGGCACGCGGGATCTTCCTGGGCCAGGGATCGAACCAGTGCTCCTTGCACTGCAAGGTGGACTCTTTACCCACAGGACCACCAGGGAAGCCCCTAGTTCTTTTACTCTTATAGTCCTTCTGTCCAATGACCCCTCTATACCCTCACTTTTCACACCTACCACCGTTCTTCCCCTCCTTTTTTTTTTTTTTAACTTAATTAGATTAAGGATTCGTAAGTAACTTCTTTACAGCCTCACTTATCTCTCCCTCAACCTCAGCACCCAAATCTATGCTGGCTCTGGTGCAGCTGAAATTTGCTGGAGAAAATACTACGACTGCACAGGACACTATAATGCCATGATCACTTACATTATATCAGTACTCTCTACTTCCTGGCAATGCTAGTGGTTAGCTGGTAAAGTCTTTTTCTCTTGGGGCATAAGATTGTTTGCAAGGTATTATGAACTGGAGGAGAAATGAGGAAGTATTCTTTCATAAATAATGAATATGTAAACACATGCTCCCTGTTTGTGGATTTAGCAACAGCTCATTTTAACCCCTTAGACAGTATGCTATGGAACACAACACCGAGAAGCGGGTAAGTGGGTATTAAATAACCTGAAGTTGAATTCTGGAGCCACATAATCACTTGAGCCTCAGAAGCTCTTTCCTTTCACTTACCTCAGCTGACTGTGACAGCAAGCAAAATATCTGGAAAGCACTCTGTCCCCAGGAGCAGAAGGAAATTCGTATATGGCTGCCTTCATGGGAAACCAAATTTCATGTTTGTTTTCATCCTCCAATTATGAGCTGTGAACAAAGTAACTCTGATTTAGAAACTGTGGAAAACCCTTTTTACAAGTCTTACAGCAAACTTTCTCCTAAAAGTTCTAGCTATTCTCTAAAATTCTTCTGGAACCCCTGGTATGCCTTACTGGAGAAAAAGGACAAGGAGACATATTTTTCTATATTTTTATATTTTTCTTTGTGCACGTGTAAGTTGCTTCAGTTGTGTTTCATTCTGCAATCCTAGAGACCATAGCCCGCCAGCCTCCTCTGTCTGTGGGATTCTCTAGGCAAGAATACTGGACTCGGTTGCCATGCCCTCCTCCAGGGAATCTTCCTGATTCAGGGATTGAAGACAGGTCTACTCCATTTCCTCCACTGGCAGGCAGGTTCTTTACTACCAGCACCACCTGGGAAGCCCTACTACTATATCTCCTTAAAAATCCCTTGGATATGAGGTAAGTGTTTTTTCTTAGTTTTAGTAAAGACCCAGAATTTTCATTATGGTATCATGTTATTGTTTCATTTTATACCCAAACTACCTGGGTGTACTACAATTTGACTCTGGCACAAACCATCTGAAGTTAGTAGTGATCCCATAAGTTAAAGGGCACAGTCCCTGAAAAGACTGATCTTATTTCAAATTACAGTCACACTTAAGCAGTCATTGGAGCCGTGTGGACTTCTGACTGACAGACTATAAATGTGGAGGTTCTCATGTCCTTCTCAGGCTTAATAATTTTCAAGAATAACTCATAGAACTCAGAAAAATGCTCTTTGTATGATTACAGTATTGGGAAGCCTACTAAGCAAGAGGACCATTCAAGTGAAGAAGCATAGAAGATGAATTCTGGGAAGGAACAATGAGCCTCTAGGTCCTCTCCCCATAGCATCAGGGCATCACAAACTCCCATCGCATACCAATATGGAAGCTTCTCTGAGCTTCCAGGCCCAGAACTTTCACTGTAGTTTCATTTCACAGATACAACTGACTAAATCATGGACTGTGTGAATCAACTCAATTTCCAACCTCCCTCCCTTCTCTGGAGGCCAGCACTTTGGCTGATATCTTGTGGCTCAAAACTCCAACCCTCTAATCACAGGGTTGGTCTTTCTGGAGTGGCTTAGCTCATTCTAAATCATCTTTTAGTGTAAGTTTATAGAAGCTCACCAGTAAGTCAGGGCCCACTATCAGTAATAAGAAACTCCTATCACTGAGGAAAACCAAGAGATTTACTTTCCTAGGAAACAGAGACAAAAGACAGTCAAATTCTTTTTTAAATTGGAGTATAATTGGTTTACAATGATGTGTTTGTTTTCGTTATACCACAACATCAATCAGCTATATGTATACACATACCCCCTCCCTTGTGGACGTCCCTCCCACCCGACTCTCCATCCCACCCTTCTAGGTCATCACAGAGCACTGAGTTGAGCTCCCTGAGCTGTACAGCAACTTCCCATTATCTATTTTACACATGATAGTGTATAATACATATGTCAATCTCCCAATTCAACACTTTCCCTTTCCCCCATGTGTCCACGTGCTCATGCTCTATGTCTGCATCTTTATTCTTAATGGTAACAACAGTTATGCTATTTGTATTACTAACAGATATAACAATAAACAGATGGCATATAAGGTATATGAATTTAATATGCACAGCACATAATACTTACTACTATTTGTTGGGATTCATGTTCCTTCCTGTGCCTTGTTTCAGAGCTCCATCCTACATCACTTTTGTCACCTCTGAATCAGTTTCTTAGATTCAGTGACTCCATTTTCTCATTTGTAAATGGTGAAAATAAAATATCTATCTCATTGCTAAGTATCCGTTACCTATCCCAGTCTCCTGTTCATTTATTTGCATTTAATTTAACAGACTTTGGGCTTCCCTGGTGGTCCAGTGGATAACGACACCGCCTTGCAGTGCAAGGGGCACCGGTTCGAGCCCTGGCCTGGGAAGATCCCACGTGGCGCGGAGCGGCTGGACCCATGTGTCCAATTACCGAGCCGGAGCTCTGGAGCGCATGCGCCCAGAGCCGGTGCTCTGCGACAACAGAGGCCACTGCGATGGGAGGCCCACACGGGCCAAAGAACAAAGATGGATGAAACTAGACAAATGAAAGACCAATAGAAGCAGCCTGCCTGCTCCCCTCCCTCCCCACCCCACCCCCACCGAAATAAATAAATAAATAAATCTTAAAAAAATAAATAAATAAATAAAATAATTTAACAGACTTTGTGTTGTGCATGCTCACATCCTCTCCAGTGCCTTGTACACGGGAGGCTACAAAAGCACCCTCCTGGGATTTTCAAGGATTCTAAACCCAAGAATACAACCATTAGTTTGTGCATCAATTACTTCAGTTATCTTCCTTTGGCTCAAAAGAGGGGGAAGATTCAAGAAGTAAGAGGAATTTTATCAGAATTCTTTCCTGAATCAAGAAATGGAAAACTCAAAAACAAAATGTGATTGTCCCTGTAACTAAACACTCCATGGGCAGCTCTGCCTTCTGCTCCAATTTGCTCCAAGGCTGAAATGTCACAATTCATGTCTTGGTTCATCCTTTTCTGGGGTAGCTCTATCCACAGCCTATATTGATGGCTTCTACTACCTTCAAGCTTTTTCCTAGTGGTCCCAATATGGCTGCAGAGAGACCTCAAATCTTCACCCTGCCACTTCAGGAGAATAAATCCAAAGAACATGTAAGTACTGATTCAGACTGTATCATTTGCCTATCTCTGGATTAATCACTTCGTTTAGTAAAGAATGAGATCTATTATTTTTTAAGTCTATCACATACTACCCTTAGAACTAGACATCCAGTAAACCGCATCCAAACCAAATTAATAAAAATGCAAAGTGTGAATTCCCGAGATTAAAAAAGTTAAGAGTTGTCAGGTGGCTTGGGGACTGATGGATTCGGTGAAGGCAAACTACAAATTTCCTTTTAGCTACTGACTTAGAAATGCCACCTTCATCAGGGAGACTATGATACTTCCTAATGTCTTTCTTTCCTCCCTTGCTTCTTTCCTTTTTCTTTTTTCCTTCCATTGTTCTTTTCTACTGTTGTTATTTCATTCTTTTCTGCATTAGGCCCATTGACGAATTTTACTATTTATTTCTCACCCTTATTTTTTTTCTGTTCTTTGGTTATAGCTGACTTCAATTGCATTTAAGAACTTTTGGTTATTAATGAGGGTACAGAATTAATAAGCCTCAGATATTTATTGAGCATAAAGTTGATCCTTCTTATCCAGGAGTAATTCATTGTGAAACGAATTGCCTTCTGGGAGAAGTCTTCAGTTGAATGTATCTCTATTGCAAGGAATTCAGATGAAACCCATAAGAAAAAGTTTTATCATGACCCCATTTTTTTTTTTTTTTTAATTTTGGCTTCTTTTATTGGTTTTTTATTTATCCATTTTCACCCATCTTTATTCTTTGGCCTGGGTGGGCCTCCCATTGCTGTGGTCTTTCTTGTTGCAGAGCACCAGCTCTGGGCACATGCACTCTATAGCGCTGGCTCGTAACTGGACACACCAGTCCACCCTCTCTGTAGCACATGAGATCTTCCCATGCCTGGGATCAAACTGGTGCACCTTGAACTGCAAGGTGGACTCTTTACACACCACCAGGGAAACCCTATCATGACCCCATTTTTTTAAGCTAAACTGCCAATATGTAGGGAAGGGTACTCTTGACCTTGAATGTCCCATGTCTCACTGTGCAGCTTGCTACATCATCCTGAAGATGTCTGTTTATAGTAGCTTCAAACTAGGACTCACAATTCTCCTTGAGGATATGTTTACAAAAGCGTTTGATTTTAATATGCAGTTGTTTTGTCAGTGTAAACACGTTCTGACCTATTTTTAAATTGTCCATAGACTGTATACATCTCTGGATTAATCACTTCGTTTAGTAAAGAATGAGATCTATTAAGTCTATCACATACTACCCTTAGAACTAGACATCCAGTAAACCGCATCCAAACCAAATTAATAAAAATGCAAAGTGTGAATTCCCGAGATTAAAAAAGTTAAGAGTTGTCAGGTGGCTTGGGGACTGATGGATTCGGTGAAGGCAAACTACAAATTTCCTTTTAGCTACTGACTTAGAAATGCCACCTTCATCAGGGAGACTATGATACTTCCTAATGTCTTTCTTTCCTCCCTTGCTTCTTTCCTTTTTCTTTTTTCCTTCCATTGTTCTTTTCTACTGTTGTTATTTCATTCTTTTCTGCATTAGGCCCATTGACGAATTTTACTATTTATTTCTCACCCTTATTTTTTTTCTGTTCTTTGGTTATAGCTGACTTCAATTGCATTTAAGAACTTTTGGTTATTAATGAGGGTACAGAATTAATAAGCCTCAGATATTTATTGAGCATAAAGTTGATCCTTCTTATCCAGGAGTAATTCATTGTGAAACGAATTGCCTTCTGGGAGAAGTCTTCAGTTGAATGTATCTCTATTGCAAGGAATTCAGATGAAACCCATAAGAAAAAGTTTTATCATGACCCCATTTTTTTTTTTTTTTTAATTTTGGCTTCTTTTATTGGTTTTTTATTTATCCATTTTCACCCATCTTTATTCTTTGGCCTGGGTGGGCCTCCCATTGCTGTGGTCTTTCTTGTTGCAGAGCACCAGCTCTGGGCACATGCACTCTATAGCGCTGGCTCGTAACTGGACACACCAGTCCACCCTCTCTGTAGCACATGAGATCTTCCCATGCCTGGGATCAAACTGGTGCACCTTGAACTGCAAGGTGGACTCTTTACACACCACCAGGGAAACCCTATCATGACCCCATTTTTTTAAGCTAAACTGCCAATATGTAGGGAAGGGTACTCTTGACCTTGAATGTCCCATGTCTCACTGTGCAGCTTGCTACATCATCCTGAAGATGTCTGTTTATAGTAGCTTCAAACTAGGACTCACAATTCTCCTTGAGGATATGTTTACAAAAGCGTTTGATTTTAATATGCAGTTGTTTTGTCAGTGTAAACACGTTCTGACCTATATCCTCTCTTCCATATAGCTTCCTCAGCTGGGGAGGAAATGCTACCATGGCAACATGTCAGCTGTTGCCACCTCTTCATGGCTTCAATTGTCTATTCAGAAGCAAGTATAATTTCCAAACCAACTCACAATGAATTTCAGTGGCAGTACTAGGGACTTCGCATCCTGTTGCCTCAAGAAATTATTTGCAGAAACTCTTGAATTTCTTTTAGACTTATTAATAGTTGTAGCTTCATGTGGAAAGTTAACCACATTTTAAATTTCGCTAAAGTTCTATCTCTTGTGTGATGACCATCTTTTGTCAGAAAGGAAAACCTCACTGAAACCATCATAAATCTTGTCCAAATGAAGTCACAATTGATATGCCATTCTTTAAACATATTTTCTGGCTAAAAATATCCATTTCTTTGATCTCTTAACTTCCCTTTAATGTTTAACACTAACCTTAGAAATTGTCTTTTCCTGTCCTTTTATTCCATAAAGAAATAAATACAGCTTTATACTTTACAGCTTATTCATTTAGATGTGGTTGGTTTACTTGCTTATGAATCAAGTAATTCACCCTTACTAAACCCTATGCACTTCTATTTCTATCCTAAATGCCTTTAAAGGGTTTTTTTAATTATTATTTTAAAAATATTACATTATTGTTTCTTGATGCCTTCTGAAATAATTCTTCAATCTGACATTCCAACTCACTAAAGCTGTTTCTGATCTCATATTTTCTTGATTCTGGGCACACGCGCTCTATAGCCCTGGCTCGTAACTGGACACACCAGTCCACCCTCTCTGTAGCACATGAGATCTTCCCATGCCTGGGATCAAACTGGTGCACCTTGAACTGCAAGGTGGACTCTTTACACACCACCAGGGAAACCCTATCATGACCCCATTTTTTTAAGCTAAACTGCCAATATGTAGGGAAGGGTACTCTTGACCTTGAATGTCCCATGTCTCACTGTGCAGCTTGCTACATCATCCTGAAGATGTCTGTTTATAGTAGCTTCAAACTAGGACTCACAATTCTCCTTGAGGATATGTTTACAAAAGCGTTTGATTTTAATATGCAGTTGTTTTGTCAGTGTAAACACGTTCTGACCTATATCCTCTCTTCCATATAGCTTCCTCAGCTGGGGAGGAAATGCTACCATGGCAACATGTCAGCTGTTGCCACCTCTTCATGGCTTCAATTGTCTATTCAGAAGCAAGTATAATTTCCAAACCAACTCACAATGAATTTCAGTGGCAGTACTAGGGACTTCGGCATCCTGTTGCCTCAAGAAATTATTTGCAGAAACTCTTGAATTTCTTTTAGACTTATTAATAGTTGTAGCTTCATGTGGAAAGTTAACCACATTTTAAATTTCGCTAAAGTTCTATCTCTTGTGTGATGACCATCTTTTGTCAGAAAGGAAAACCTCACTGAAACCATCATAAATCTTGTCCAAATGAAGTCACAATTGATATGCCATTCTTTAAACATATTTTCTGGCTAAAAATATCCATTTCTTTGATCTCTTAACTTCCCTTTAATGTTTAACACTAACCTTAGAAATTGTCTTTTCCTGTCCTTTTATTCCATAAAGAAATAAATACAGCTTTATACTTTACAGCTTATTCATTTAGATGTGGTTGGTTTACTTGCTTATGAATCAAGTAATTCACCCTTACTAAACCCTATGCACTTCTATTTCTATCCTAAATGCCTTTAAAGGGTTTTTTTAATTATTATTTTAAAAATATTACATTATTGTTTCTTGATGCCTTCTGAAATAATTCTTCAATCTGACATTCCAACTCACTAACTCCTTCTTGAGCTGTTTCTGATCTCATATTTTTCATACTGATTGTGTTTTTTATATTAATTACTAGTTCTGATTTTCCCTGTGCCCACATGTTTCACAGGGAGGAGGAAACTCAGTGTCATCACAGTCTGCACTGTTCCTTCCTCAGAAGCCAGGAGAAAGATGCATTTTGGAGCAGCCACACAGGTGCGCGTTCATTAGAGTGCAGCCATGGCTTAGATTGACTGCAGAGGCTGCCAGACACTACACGTTTTCTGAATCAAAGTTTAAGAAATTAAAATTTAGAAAAAAAAGAAATTAAGATCAACTATACAATTACAGTAGCATCTAAATCCTAAGAAAAAATGACACCTTTTGCAAAAAGTGGATTAGACTTTCAAAAGTTTAACCTTTTTTTGGTTTTGTTCTATCAAATATTAGAGCTTCAGAGTCTGGATTAATGTTAGAAACTCTATTAATAACAAGTCTTTTGCATCTTATTACTTTATTTTTTGCTATGTTTCACTTTGGCATGTTGCTCTCAGGAGAAGAAAGACAGCAAGGTGTCATAAAGAGCACATCTTTTGTGCTTGTTATCAATACTGAAAAGAGATTGAGGCTTACTTCCTACGTCCTTTTCCTTAAACTCACAGTAGCATCTTGTTGTCCCTACTCAGGGAACTTACCACATGGAACTCCCAAACTGAGCTCTGGTGCTGGTGGTGGTGGTTCAGTCTCTAAATTGTGGTGGTTCTGTGTCTTGCAACCCCACGGGCTGTAGCTTACCAGGCTCCTCTGCCCATGGGGTTCTCCAGGCAAGCATACTGCAGTGGACTGCCATTTCACTCTCCAGGGGATCTTCCTGACTCAGGGATCGAATCTGTGTCCTCCTGCATTGCAGGTAGATTTTTAACCACTGGGCCACCAGGGAAGCCCCAAACTAAGCTTTATTTATACTTTATTTTCCCTTTACAATGAAAATGCAGCATATGTCATTAAAAGATATGTGAAAGAATAAAAACTCCAAAATATTTTTTCTCAGAGTTATAATTCATCATTCTGTACATGATCCCACAGTTTTCAGAATTAGTAAAGGTTAGTAAACAGAGTGACTTTAGAGCCTTTGGATTCAAATGGATTGAGCTTTGAGAAACTGTAGTAGAGACCAACATTGGCACCACCAATTCCTTTTCTTTTCCAGGGGATCTTCCTGACCCAGGGACTGAACCAGCATCTCTTATCTCTTGCATTAGCAGGAGAGTTCTTTACCACTAGCACCACCTGGGAAAGCCTTTGTTCTGTGGATAAGGGCACTATTCTAACAGTGGAAGGCATCAAGATGGAAAATGCCTGTGTCACTAATACAGGGGAGATGGCCTAGCAGCTCTGGAACAGAGATATAGACTACCAATTAAAAGAGAATTAAAGAACGGTTGAAGATGCTGTGGCTTTTAGTTTCTTATTAAGGAGTTTAGTCTTCATTCTAACCATCACCCATAAGTTACCCCCAAATTTGTGTGTGAAGGTTTGTTGGGAGGCATTGAAATGAAGAAGTTGCATGTGTAAGCACTGTCTGTTTCACCCTACAATAGCAATGAGCAATATCAATGTTCATAAATGAGAGCTTAACTAGCTTCACACACACTTTGTATAGATGCATTTTTATCAGCATATGTGTATGTATATTTACAGTTGTTAAAACTATTATTTTAAAAGTTTAAGTGATGACAAAGATAACTACACTGCTAAAGTTTAGTACAGAAATACAATTTTATATGTGAGCTTTCAACTTTCTACACATTCTAAAATCTGTTCCTAGGACCTTAGGAGTGTATCCCACATTTACAAAGGTGTTTGTAACACCTCCTAATTTGAAAATTTTGTTAATAACTGTGTAGTGTGAGCTAACTTTTCTTCAGGAAAAAAAAATGGGTAGTTTGAAAAATGACTGTGTGTGAATCAGGTTCTAAAAGCTTGGGATGTTTTACCAATCTATATCCTGAATATTCTTCAACTATAATTGCATAAATTATCTCCTTTAACTTTCACAACAAACTTTTCTGGTGGGTACCCTATCCACAGATGATAAAACCGAGGCAGACAATCATGAAATAACTTCCAAAACAACCTGAATTTAGGAAATAAAGTGATCTCAGATTTAAATAAGCAATTTTGCTGTAGAGTAAACTCTGCTTCTTCTATGTTCTGAGGGTTGCATCCAGGCAGCCATTAGTCATGGGACTTTTTGCCAATTAAGATTTGAGAAACACTGGAGCAAACCATCAAATGTGCAAAAGCTCCTCTTCTTATGAACAAGGCAACTTATGAGAGGCTATATCTAAATTCTATATGCTTATATATAAATGTGTACCTACATTTTATATGCTTACAATGCTATAGCAACATTGTACTCAGAAATGTTAGTGCCACTTATTGGGAACAGGCAGAGGTGAACATACTTTTGTTCTGAAAAGTCTGTTACAGGGAGATGGCCTAGCAGCTCTGGAACAGCGATATAGACTACCAATTAAAAGAGAATTAAAGAACGGTTGAAGATGCTGTGGCTTTTAGTTTCTTATTAAGGAGTTTAGTCTTCATTCTAACCATCACCCATAAGTTACCCCCAAATTTGTGTGTGAAGGTTTGTTGGGAGGCATTGAAATGAAGAAGTTGCATGTGTAAGCACTGTCTGTTTCACCCTACAATAGCAATGAGCAATATCAATGTTCATAAATGAGAGCTTAACTAGCTTCACACACACTTTGTATAGATGCATTTTTATCAGCATATGTGTATGTATATTTACAGTTGTTAAAACTATTATTTTAAAAGTTTAAGTGATGACAAAGATAACTACACTGCTAAAGTTTAGTACAGAAATACAATTTTATATGTGAGCTTTCAACTTTCTACACATTCTAAAATCTGTTCCTAGGACCTTAGGAGTGTATCCCACATTTACAAAGGTGTTTGTAACACCTCCTAATTTGAAAATTTTGTTAATAACTGTGTAGTGTGAGCTAACTTTTCTTCAGGAAAAAAAAATGGGTAGTTTGAAAAATGACTGTGTGTGAATCAGGTTCTAAAAGCTTGGGATGTTTTACCAATCTATATCCTGAATATTCTTCAACTATAATTGCATAAATTATCTCCTTTAACTTTCACAACAAACTTTTCTGGTGGGTACCCTATCCACAGATGATAAAACCGAGGCAGACAATCATGAAATAACTTCCAAAACAACCTGAATTTAGGAAATAAAGTGATCTCAGATTTAAATAAGCAATTTTGCTGTAGAGTAAACTCTGCTTCTTCTATGTTCTGAGGGTTGCATCCAGGCAGCCATTAGTCATGGGACTTTTTGCCAATTAAGATTTGAGAAACACTGGAGCAAACCATCAAATGTGCAAAAGCTCCTCTTCTTATGAACAAGGCAACTTATGAGAGGCTATATCTAAATTCTATATGCTTATATATAAATGTGTACCTACATTTTATATGCTTACAATGCTATAGCAACATTGTACTCAGAAATGTTAGTGCCACTTATTGGGAACAGGCAGAGGTGAACATACTTTTGTTCTGAAAAGTCTGTTCAAATCTATGAGAGTTCACAAGTTGGAGAAGTTTGTTATCAGGAGACATAATCAGGAGGCTCTGATTATGACTTTTTTAAAGAACAGCAGAGGCTGACTGGCTAGAACAACTTGTTCAGCAAACAAAGTCAATTACATTAGGACTTGGACTTGAGGCAGATTTATTTAGAATATGTTAGTATTCCATTAATGCATTCTTTTAAAGTACTTCTTGGTAGTATATCAAACACTTGAGTTGCATATATATTTAAATTAGTATTTAAATAAGAATTCAATGATCTCACCAAGAGAGTAATAAAATGTGCCAAAAATTAGGAATCAGACACTTCATCTTTAGACCTCAAATGAGCCACTTAATAGATGTGAGACAGACAAAAATAAAGACCTTTTCGTCTCTCTCTGTCTAAACATTTGATTTAATAATACCTACTCCTAGGATCCAGACAGTATGAAGCGCAAGCTGGAATCCAGCTTGCTGGGAAAAATATTAAAAACCTCAGGTATGCAGATGAAACCACCACAATGGCCGAGAGTGAAGAACTGAAGAGCCTCTTGATGAATGAAAGAAGAGAGTGAAAAAGGTGGCTTAAAACTCAACATTCAAAAATGAACAGAAAACCTGAATATTCAATGGAAAGACATGCTGAAGCTGAAGTTCCAATACTTTGGACACCTAATGCAAGCAGAGGGACTCATTGGAAAAGACCCCAAAGGTGGGAAAGATTGACGGCAGTAGAAGGGGGTGACAGAGGCTGAGATGGTTGGATGGCATCACCAATTCAACAGACATGAGTTCGAGCAAACTCCAGGAGGTAGAGAAGGACTGAAAACCCTCATGTGTTGCAGTTCATAGTGTCACAAAGCGTCACACATGACTGAGTAACTGAACAAAGACTCCTCTTAGGATCGTTATCAATATTAAATGAGCTAAAAATATGTAAAAGTGATATGGATAGAGTAGAGTTACACAGGTAGTTTTAGAAATCTCACTAGGGGATAATGAAACTATTTTTGGTGTACCTACATTTTATATGCTTACAATGCTATAGCAACATTGTACTCAGAAATGTTAGTGCCACTTATTGGGAACAGGCAGGGGTGAACATACTTTTGTTCTGAAAAGTCTGTTCAAATCTATGAGAGTTCACAAGTTGGAGAAGTTTGTTATCAGGAGACATAATCAGGAGGCTCTGATTATGACTTTTTTAAAGAACAGCAGAGGCTGACTGGCTAGAACAACTTGTTCAGCAAACAAAGTCAATTACATTAGGACTTGGACTTGAGGCAGATTTATTTAGAATATGTTAGTATTCCATTAATGCATTCTTTTAAAGTACTTCTTGGTAGTATATCAAACACTTGAGTTGCATATATATTTAAATTAGTATTTAAATAAGAATTCAATGATCTCACCAAGAGAGTAATAAAATGTGCCAAAAATTAGGAATCAGACACTTCATCTTTAGACCTCAAATGAGCCACTTAATAGATGTGAGACAGACAAAAATAAAGACCTTTTCGTCTCTCTCTGTCTAAACATTTGATTTAATAATACCTACTCCTAGGATCCAGACAGTATGAAGCGCAAGCTGGAATCCAGCTTGCTGGGAAAAATATTAAAAACCTCAGGTATGCAGATGAAACCACCACAATGGCCGAGTGAAGAACTGAAGAGCCTCTTGATGAATGAAAGAAGAGAGTGAAAAAGGTGGCTTAAAACTCAACATTCAAAAATGAACAGAAAACCTGAATATTCAATGGAAAGACATGCTGAAGCTGAAGTTCCAATACTTTGGACACCTAATGCAAGCAGAGGGACTCATTGGAAAAGACCCCAAAGGTGGGAAAGATTGACGGCAGTAGAAGGGGGTGACAGAGGCTGAGATGGTTGGATGGCATCACCAATTCAACAGACATGAGTTCGAGCAAACTCCAGGAGGTAGAGAAGGACTGAAAACCCTCATGTGTTGCAGTTCATAGTGTCACAAAGCGTCACACATGACTGAGTAACTGAACAAAGACTCCTCTTAGGATCGTTATCAATATTAAATGAGCTAAAAATATGTAAAAGTGATATGGATAGAGTAGAGTTACACAGGTAGTTTTAGAAATCTCACTAGGGGATAATAGAGAAGAAAACTTGGGAGATTACAATAAGCCAATGATCACTCAGTAAAGCCATCAGAACCTGAGGGAATGAAACAGGTCTGTCTAACAATAAAGCCAAAAATAAAAGCATGAGATTTGCCCCAAGCCATTAAGTGAAAAAAAAAGAAAAAAAAAGACACTTGCATCCTAGTGGTAAGATCAGTGAGATAAAATCCTTTGGTTGTCTACTTTTGCATATACCAAGGACAAGAATATAAAGGCAAGTCACCTTTTCAAAGTAGAAAGTAATAATCACTCAGTCATGTCCAACTTTTTAAGACCCATGGACTGTGACCTTCAGGGCTCCCTTGTCCATGGAATTTTCCAGGCATGAATACTGGAGCAGGCTGCCATTCCTTTCTCCAGGGGATCTTTCTGGCCCAAGGATGAAAACTGGGTCTCCTGCACTGCAGGAAGATTCTTTATTGTTTAAGCTTCCAATGAAAATGGAAGACCCACATTATACTGAAACCTGAGATGACCTGACATAGTGAGTAAATGCGTTCTTCTGCTGATTTGAAAAGCTCCATGACAGTCCTGGTTTAACCACATAAGGTCAAACACTCTCCCACCCAATGTGAAGGAGGAGCTAATGATGTTAAGCTTGATGTCCACTCAAAGAATGAGGATGAAGTTGGTTTTCTCTCCCTCTGCACTTTTCCTTTGATTATAAAAATGTAGCCCAATTAGTTACCAGGGCAAAGCCCTCATGACTGCCCACTTATGTCCTTCACAAGCATCACATATTAATAAATCTACTTCTTACCTATCAGTTTGCCTCTCACTGAATTCCTTCTGTGAGGAGACAGAAAGAACCTGAACTTAATTAAATCTTTAGACGAGTTGTGATATTTCAGTCAGAAGACTGTGGGTTCAAGCCCCATCTGAGGTGTGGTTTCAAAAGGATCTCATACTGTGTGAGATCCACAATGACACTTAAGAGATCTTTAACCCTGCAATCTCCTGCATAATTTTTTGGTTGATTATATATATATATATATATATTTTTTTTTTTTTTTTTTTTCTGTAATTCCTACAGCTTCTAATGAATCTTACCTATTCCTTTTTACTGTGGTAAAAATGGAACTATCTGGTCAGTGTGAAATTCATTTATTTCTTCTTTTCTTTATGACGTGCTTTGCTGTGCTGTGCTAAGTCGCTTCAGTCATGTCTGCTGCTTTGAAACCCTGAGGACCACAGCCCACCAGGCTCCTCTGTCCAAGGAGATTTTCCAGGTAAGAATACTGGAGTGAGTTGCCATTTCCTCCTTCAGTGAATCTTCCCAACCCAGGGACTGAACCACAACTCTTCCATCTCCTGCATCGGCAGGTGGGTTCTTTACCTCTGGAACCACTGCAAAGCCCTTTCTTTATAATAATAAACATAAAATAGTAAAAGTG
Organism: Tragulus kanchil; assembly: GCA_022376925.1. Classification (NCBI taxonomy): domain Eukaryota; kingdom Metazoa; phylum Chordata; class Mammalia; order Artiodactyla; family Tragulidae; genus Tragulus; species Tragulus kanchil. Next base: position 232,371,288 of record JAIOJX010000004.1, on the reverse strand, counting down.
AAGATATTTTTCTTTTGAGACTTGTTCTCTTCACAATAGACTATCAAATGCATCGCAATTTACATGGAAGGATGATATGATCCAGAAACATATTTGTCTACATGATACACTTCCAACATAGGCTCTTATGCTGTCACATCCACATTTTTTCTTTCTGATTGAAGCTGTATGTATAGCCAGTTCTCAATGTGAGTGTGTTTTTTAATGCATGTGTGCTCAGTTGTGTCTGATTCTTTTGAATCTCATAGACTACAGCTCACCAGACTCTTCTGTCTATGAAATTTTTCAGGCAAGAATACTTGGATTGCCATCTCTTACTCCAGGGGATCTTCTTGACCCAGGGATCGAACCCACATCTTCTTCATATCCTACACTGGGAGGTATATTCTTTACCACTGTGCTACCTGGGAAGCCCAGAAGGAGCATATCTGCTCTATCAGTGCATTTTGAAATTTGACTTAACAACAATCTCTGGGAAACATATCCCTCTGTGTTACCATATACCCCTGTGTTACTCTCACTCTGGTTTACTCTGCTAATTTTCTTTGCTTCTTTCTTTTCTTCCCTTAACAATCTGCATGATCATTCAATACACTTGAAAATTCCAGTTGTCTGGTCAATATTTCTGTCTGTTTCATTTTGCTTAAATCCTTCTACACACTGCTGCAGGCCAGCCAAGGCACATAAGCACTGTCACATGCTTTTCTGTTGCTAAGGGCAACACAACAGATGGCAAAAGCTGGCTACTGTACATCACATGTTACACACACACAGACACATGATGGTTTGAAACTGTTTAAACTACTCAAGGGCAGTTTGCCTTTAATCAGTGTCAGGATTTTATATGCCATGTGATCACACGACCTTTAAATACGGTGCTGAATCCAGTTAAATAAAATGATTTTCTCTATATATAATTATGAAAGTAATTAATTGCATTTGTGACTGGGCTAAACCTCATTTCAAAAACAATAAGAAACAGGGGCTTCCCTGGTGATCCAGTGAGTAAGGACACCGCCTTGCAGTGCAAGGGGCGCCAGTTGGAGCCCTGGTCTAGGAAGATCCCACATGCCACAGAGCAGCTGTACCGATGTGTCCAACTACCAAGCTAGAGCTCTGGAGCGCATGTGCCCAGAGCTGGTGCTCTGCAATGAGAGAGGCCACTGTGATGGGAAGCCCATGCAGGCCAAGGAACAAAGATGGATGGAAATAGATAAATGAAAAATCAATACAAGTGGCCAGAAAAAAAAAAAAAAAAAAGAACCCAATAAGAAACATATATAAGGTCATGAGCAAAAAAGGATATTATCAAGTTTATATTACATTTGAATTTCTAATTTCTGTATCACTCCATAGTCTGCTGTATTGTACACACTGTCTTTCTCTTGATTTTACTTCAGATAAAATGCTTTAGACTTGAGAATCCCATATTCTTTTAAAAATTCTTACTACTGGAGATATATATATATACACACACACACAATGTAAATATATATAGGCAGATGACATTTTTAAAATAAGTATATACATATGTAAAATCATATCAATATTATTAAATTATAAATCTGTGGGGTTTTTTTTGACAGAGTGAAAAAACTATTCCTTCATTGATCAGGGTTGCTTAGTGCTTGGCTTTGTCTGGATTTTGTTCTTTCTTAAAAGCAGTCAGTCATTTCAGTGAACAAAATTGAACATGTTATCTTGGAAAATTTTGAATGTGATTTTCATGCAATGAAAGGTGAATCTCAAGTTAGGTCTCTATGAATAAAGAGAACTGAAAGGCAGAAGCAATTATTCAGCCAATTAAAGAGAGAGGATGAAGCACATCACCTCATCTAACTCACTGAGAAATTACCTGGTTTTCCACTCACTATTGCATATATGAACTCATGATATTACTAAAGAACAGCATCATTTGAAACCTCTAATAATTTGGGAACACAAAAGTAATTTTGGCTTTGGGGTACCATTTGTCTCTATATGTACTATGTCTGTGTTCTCCATTTTTTGTGTGTGAAGTCAAAAGAAGATGAATTTAAATGAGAGATCCAGAGTTGAATTTCTCCTTTCCCCCTGACTGTGAGTCTAATAGGATAGCAGAGTTTGTTTAACCACTCTAAGTCTCAGTTTCCTTATATACAAAACAATATAAAACAATAACTGAGGGATTTGGGACATTTACATGTAAATACACTGTTAAATGATACATTTTCATATAAATATGGGTTATTGTTAAGTGCTGCTTTCCTGTTTTAGGACTTCACCAGAGGTAGTATATATTAAAAAAAAAAAAAATGGGATTAGAGCAAAATAAAAAGAAAACAACAAACAAAAAGTCACAAGCTAATAATATTTGAGTTCTGAAATGAAAACATTGCCTAATAGTGCAATCTGAAATATTATCTAACAGATAAATATTCACAATTATTTGTTTGTATACATAGGTACTTGTTTTTATACGTATCTATTACAAAATGTTACCACACAATTGCACTGCTTTCACTAGCAAAGTAATGCTCAAAATCCTCCAAGCTAGGCTTCAACAGTATGTGAACCAAGAACTTTGAGACGTACAAGGTGGATTTAGAAAAGGCTGAGGAACCAGAGATCAAATTGATAACATCCATTGGATCACAGAAAGAGCAAGAGAATTCCAGAAAAACATCTACTTCTGCTTCATTGACTATGCCAGAGCATTTGACTGTGTGGATCACAACAAACTGAAAAATTCTGGGCTTCCTCTGGTGGTCCAGTGGATAAGGACACCGCCTTGCAGTGCAAGGGGCGCCTGTTCGATCCCTGGCCTGGGAAGATCCCACGTGCTGCAGAGAGGCTGGACTGATGTGTCCAATTACCGAGCCGGAGCTCTGGAGCGCATGTGCCCAGAGTCAGCGCTCTGTGACGACAGAGGCCACCGCCATGGGAGGCCCACATGGGCCAAAGAACAAAGACGGATGAAAATAGACAAATGAAAGACCAATAGAAGTGGCCCGCCCACTCCCCTCCCTCCCCAACCCCCGCCCCAAAATAAAATAAATAAATAAATCTTAAAAAAAAAAAAAAAAAAAAACTGAAAAATTCTGCAAGAGATGGGAATACCAATTCACCTTACCTTTCTCCAGTGAAACCTCTATGCAGGTCAGAAAGCAACAGTTAGAAGTGGACACAGAACAATAGGGAAAGTATGTCAAGACTGTATATAATCTCTGCTTATTTAACTTATATGCAGAGTACACCATGTGAAATGCTGGCCTGGATGAAGCACAAGCTGGAGTCAAGATTGCTGGAAGAAATATCAATAACCTCAGATATTCAGATGACACCACCCTTATGGCTGAAAGTGAAGAGGAACTAAAAAGCCTCTTGATGAAGGTGAAAGGGGAAAGTGAAAAGGCTGGGCTAAAACTCAATATTCAAAAAACTAAGATTATGGCATCTAGTGCCATCACTTCCTGGCAAATAGATGGGCAAACAATGAAAACAGTGACAGACTTTATTTTCTTGGGCTCAAAAATCACTGCAGATGGTGACTACAGCCATGAAATTAAAAGACGCTTGCTGCTTGGAAGAAAAGGTATGACAAACCTAGGTAGTGTATCCAAAAGCAGAGACAGCACTTTGCCGACAAAAGTCCACATGAGCAAAACTATGGTTTTCCCAGTAGTCATGTATGGACGTGAGTTGGGCCAAAAAGAATGCTGAGTGACGAAAGATTGATGCCTTTGAACTGCGGTGTTGGAGAAGGCTCTTGAGAGTCCTTTGGACTGCAAGGAGGTCAAACCAGTCAACCCTAAAGGAAATCCACCCTTAATATACATTAGAAGGTCTAATGCTGAAGCTCCAATGCTTTGGCCACCTGATGCAAAGAGATGACTTGTTGGAAAAGACCCTGATGCTGGGAAAAAGAGAAGGTAGAAGGAGATGGGGATGACAGGATGAAATGGTTGGATGGCATCACTGAGTCAATGGACATGAGTTTGAGCAAGCTCCAGGAGATGGTAATGGCCAGGGAAGCCTGGTGTGTAGCGGTCCACGGGGGTGGCACAGAGTCAGACTCTACTGAGCAATTGAACTGACTGACTGATCTCAAAATGTAACAAATAATGGTATATAAAATAAAGAGAACAGTTTTCTCAATTATCAATTTATGGGAATAATAATATTTAGAACTCTCTCAGAGTCCATGCTTTATTTTACCTTGTCTACCCACATATCAGTTTCCATAAGAGTCCTTAACTAAAATTAGGAAAATTGAACTATTTAGTAATATTAATTTTACTAATCCGTATGTGTTTGTTTTAGCTAATTGAATTGCAAATAATGGGAAATTTATATATTTAAATATTCAACTCAGTTATTCAGAGAATCATATTTCTGAGAGATAATTATAATTGTCTCAGGGGATCATCCAGCTCTGCCACACACTGCAAATATTATCAGACACATATAAATGAGACAGATTGAACAAGACTGTGAAATGACTCAGAATAAATAGGATTATAATTCATATTTCTGTAATTTTCATAATTTTTTCAATGAAATACTAACTTTATAGATTTTCCCTTAAAATTAATTTAGATGATTCCACCCATGTATTCTTACCTGGAAAATTCCATGGACACAGAAGCCTGGCAAGCGACAGCCCATGGGTGCAAAGAGTAAGACACATTTGCACAACTAACACTTTCACTTTCACAGCATAATGTTCTTATATAATATGTATATACACTGTGAAGTGATCACCAGAATAAGTCTAGTTATCTTTCATAACCATACAGAGTATTCATTTTTTTTGTCCAGAAAACTTTTAAGATTTACCCTCTTACCAACTTTCAAACATGTAATACAATATTATTATTTCCTTGACCTTATCACCCACTGCTCAATGGATTTGAGCAAACTGATTTACCTGATTGAACTGATCCTTAAAAGGATCTACTGATAGGATAATATTGTAAAAAAAAAAAAAAGTCAGTTACTAATATTAATAAGAAAAAGACAGTTTTAAAAATGGATTCAATCTCTTACTTGAATTTCATTCAAGAAAATTTAATTTTCCTGTACTAAGATTTTCTTGTGTCAGTGAAGAGTAAACTATGCATATAATAACTGGAGAACTGAGAACATCCTCAATTTAATAATCTGATTATTAATCAACCCTCAGTGGTGATGTTTTGTTCTCCTCTTCTGTTTTCTCTTAGTACCAAATTTTGTTTGGACCATCTGTCCCTCAATTTCTTTTCAAAAGGTCATTATTGTAACTATTCAACTGCACATTTATCTCAACTTGTGTATATTTAATGTTTGGTATTTTCCAGACCTGTTCTTTGCTATCAGAATTGCAGAGAAGTATATAGCATGCTGTTTCACTTGAAACTGACAAAATACACTTAGGGAAATAAAATTTAACCACAAGAACATTGTGGAGGCAATTCCCTTGTGGTTCAGTGGTTAAGTCTCTGAGCTCTCAATGCAGAGGGAGGGTATGGATTCAATCTCTGGTTGGGGAAATAAGATCCCACATGTCTCATGGCCAAAAAAATTATCCCAAAATACAAACAAAAAGGAACAATTTGGAAAACAGCAAATATGTATTATATGCATCGGATAAATCAAACTTTCATGTTTTTCTTCCAGAATACAAAACATTATTTTGTTTCTTGGTTTTCCAAGGCATTCTGCCTGATGCATGGGATGTAACGTAAAAATATATAGACATAGCCCTTGCTCTTATGAAATGGAACAACTATTTAATAAATAACTACAAGAATTAGGGAGTGATTAAAATTATTGTAAGTGCCCCATAGTGTCATAAGCTATGAGCCTCAGCAACAAAAAAACCTAGCTTGGAGAAGCTGAAAAAGTTACATATAGGTTGGTGGGTACACAGAAGAGAAGAGAATAAGCAAAGGAGAGGAAGAAGGACATGGGAAAGTACTGAGTAAGAAGGTTGGGGCATTTGAGGAGGTTAGTGATCCAAGGTGAGGGCGAGGGGAGGAGTGAGAGACGAAAATGAAGAGTGGCCAGATCTCACAGGATGTAGTTGTCTTCATAAAGGATTCTGGATTCTTGCCTAAGTTTAGTAAAAATGTATTGACAGAGCTTTTAGCAGGGGAGTAAGTACTGCAAACAAATTTGACCTTTAAAATGCCATTCTGACTAGTAAGTGAGAATGAATTATAGTAAAAGGGGCTATTCATAGTCTATGCGGTACAAAAGGAAGACATGGTAAGGATTGTGGGTCAGTGTCAGCAGAGACAAGCAAAGGAATTTAAATTGAAGCAGAACTAAGAGTCCTTGGTTATGCTTTGAATATGTGAGGTAAAGAAGGGGAAAGTACAAGGAAAGGCGTCCAGGTTTCTGCCAGAAGCACAACGGAAGAGTGAACTAGAAAAGGAAAGATTCATGTGAGTTAGGTTTGCACAGGCTATGATTCAGTAGGACAGAGAGGGTTTAGGTGACGAAGAGAGAACCAGGCCATTAGGGTAGGGTATCTACACAGCACAGTAAATACGTGTTAACAGTGAACCAGTCCTTGGGGCTGGACAAATTCCTGGGGATATTTATGGATAGACTGAACTAGACAAAGAAACTAGAATTATTGAACATTAAAGTCTTGCTTCTGTAGGAAATGGAGAGTCATTCACCATTAAGACAATGACGTACTAGCTACATTTCTTTTGAAATAAAGCATGCAATATTTAGAATTTTGAGATGCTGGAGACAAATGTACGGATTGTAAAACCACTGTGAAATGAGTAGGCCAGAGGCAAAGCCTCTAATAAAAAATGGACTAAATATTATTGCAAAGTTACTATACTTTGATTTAAAATAAAAAGGCAAAAAAAAAAGAAGAAAATGGACAAAAGACATGAATTAGTAACTCAGAAGAAGTATACATGACCAGTAACTATTAAAAAAAGGTTATCAGTATTCAAATGGCTGAGAATTAAATCAAGCTTTGAGAAAATGTCAGGTGGATAAATTTACAGAAGAAAAGAATGAAAAGAAGGAATAGAGGACTGAAGGACTTAAGATCTTACTGGTTCAAAACTGGCTTTTAGCATTTCTATAATAGAGATAATAGGATTTGTATTTCAAGTCAGTAACTAGAAAGCTAATGTTTCTTGACAGTTGCATATACACTCCCTGGATGAGATTATAAATTAACTTGCTTAAAGCTATTTACCTTAGTTATTTCTGGGCATTGTGGCTTTAGTGAGGAGACATGCCAGATATAATTTATATTATGTACGTATTAAGGACAATCTTGTGATACTGTTGGCTAGTGCTTCAAAAAATTTTCTTTATTTTAAAAAAATCCTAAATTATGCTTCTTAATTATTACTTATTAAACTGGGCTGTATTTTGAATTAATTAATTTCAGAACCTAGTATCTTATGACTGTACTTTACATGAAGATTGTTAATTGGAGAAAATTTGTTAACTATTGGATCAGTATGGGAAGCACCATAAAACCTATTTCCAGAACTTGTTTTCATAGGAATTCATAACCCTTTATTGAAAATATTTCAAATAAATGTATCCAAACAGTGTTTGGAACTTTAAAGGAATATTATTTTGTTTAAAATAATTATTACCAATGTAAGTGGTATATATTATTTGTTAGCAGAAATCTTATAAAATAAGCATCTTATCTTCCTGCATTAGAATATAGCGTGGGAACAATAGTGTCTGTTTTTATTAGAGACTAACAATGAGTTGCTCATTAAATAATAATTGAGTGTATGAATACATCTTCTATGATCTCTATTATCTGGGTCTGTAACAAAGATATGTGATACACATTCTTTTAAACTTTATAATGTGTGAGCCATGATAATAAAAATATCATATTTCCATCTTACACAGGGCTTTTTTTTCCCCCTGAAACTTTATTTTGAGAATTATTAAGCTTACAGAAAAGTATTTTATACTAAAGAAACATATATCCACCACCTAGATTCTATGGTTAACTTGCTAGTATACTTGCTTGATCACATAAATATCTAATCATCCCACAATCCATTTCTTCAGCATCTAATTGTTTGTTGCTTTTCCAAATAAGTTGCAGACATCAGTATGTTCCCCAAATATTTAAGTATGCACAGCATTAAATATGGAGACGAAAATGGCAGCCCACTTCAGTATTCTTGCCTGAAGAAGCCCATGGACAGTCCACAGGGTCACACAGAGTTGGACACAACATAACTTGCACAGCACAGCATAAAGTACAGCTTTATAGAGTTTTTTTTATTTTTCTTTTGAGGTAACATGTACATACAATGAAATACAAAAGCCTTACAGTATATTTCAGTAAGCTCACACACCATTCACAATACATACACTTCTGCAATCTCAAGTTCCTATCATGATACAAAAGATGACCACAACCTCAAAAAGGTTCTTCATTCTTCTCAGTCAATCCTTGCTCTGACCATCCCAGAAATAATTATTCTTTTTTTCCCCATAGATTAGTTTTTCCTATTATAGAACTTCATATAGATCACACAGTATGGACTGTTTTGACTATGATTTCTTTCACTCAGAAGTATGTGTTTGATGGGCTTCCCTGCTGGCTCAAACAGCAGAGAATCTGCCAGCAATTCAGGAAACCTGGGTTCAATCCCTGGGTCAGGAAGATCCCCTGGAAAAGGGCATGGCAGCCCACTACAGTATTCTTGCCTGGAGAACTACATGACCTTGGCAGGCTACAGTCTGTGGGATGGCAAAGAGTTGAACACAACTGAGTGATTAATACACACATATGTTTGAGATTCCTTCATGTTGCTCACTTATTTTTACTGCTGAGCAGTATTCCATTCATAAATAAGCCCCGGTTTATTTATGTGTTCTCCTATTGGTGAGCATTTGGGCCGTTTCTAGTTCTGAGCTATTATAAATAAGTTGCTGTAAACAGTCTTGTATATTTTTCTGTATGTGTGAACATATGCTTTCATTTTTCTTGAGTAAATTCCAGGCCACAGGGTATGGATACACTTACTTTTATAAATATCACCAGACCTATGTGCAACGTGACTGCACAACTTCCCACTCCCACAAACAATGTGTGAGGGCAGAGTTTGGTCTACATTCTCACCAACATTTGATGTGGCCAGCCTGTTTTTATAAATGTTAAGACATTTTGATAGAAATAAGATTTTAAATATGACTCTTGTGTTCCTAGGTTCTTCTTCTACAGGTTATAGAAACAGTGTTTCATCTAGTTAGAACGAATTCCAAGATACAAATACTCCCATGAAACCAATGATTCTTTTTCTTCTTCTTTAATGTGTCCATTTGCAAGATACCACAGTCTTAAGAGTTTTTTGCACTAAGAATCACAAAAGAACATGGGGATTGGGTTGTTGTTTTTTGTTTTTTTTTGTGTGTGTTGAATTGTATGAGCTGCTTGTATATTTTGGAAATTAATTCTTTGTCAGTTGTTTCATGCACTATTATTTTCTCCCATTCTGAGGGTTGTCTTTTCACCTTTTATATAGCTTCTTTTGCTGTGCAAAAGCTTTTAAGTTTAATTAGGTCCCACTTGTTTATTTTTATTTTTATTTCCATTACTCTAGAGGGTGGGTCATAGAAGAGTTTACTTTGATTTATGTGATCAAGTGTTCTGTCTATGTTTTTCTCTAAGAGTTTTATGGTTTCTGGTCTTACATTTAAGACCTAAACAGACATCTCTCCAAAGAAGGTATACAGATTAATGGGATATACATATGACTAATCTGGAATTATACATATCTATAAACAACAAAACTCTGTAAAATCAAAAAAGCAAAATAGGGCTTCCCTGGTGGTCCAGTGGGTAGAGAGTCCACCTTGTAGCGCAATGGGTACCGGTTTGACCTCTGGCCTGGGAGGATCCCATGTGCCACGGAGTGGCTGGACTGGTGTGTCCAGTTGTGAGCCAGCGCATGTGCCCAGAGCCAGTGCTCTGCAACCAGAAAGGCCACTGCAATGGGAGGCCCACCCAGGCCAAAGAGTAAAGATGAATGAAAATAAATGGATAAAAAAATCAATGAAAAGAGGCCAAAACAAACAAACAAAAAGGTACCTCAATAAAGTTGCTAAAAAAAAAGCAAAATAAAAAAAAATAACATAAAAAACACTGATGCCCCAAAACACATGAAAAGATGCTCAATGTTGCTCATTATTAGAGAAATGCAAATCAAAACTACAATGAGATATCACCTCACACCAGTCAGAATGGCCATCACCAAAAAAATTCACAGACAATAAATGCTGGAGAGGATGTGGAGAAAAAGGAACACTCTTGCGCTGTTGGTCAGCCACTCTAGAAGACAGTATGGACATTTCTTAAAAATGGAATTGAGGCACCATATGACCCAGCAATCCGACTATGAGGCATCTACCCTGATGAAATCAAAATTGAAAGAGACACATGTACCCTAATGTTCATCACAGCACTTTTTTACAATTATCTAGAACATGGAAACAACTTACATGTCCATCAACAAATGAATGGATAAAGAAGTTATGGTACATATATACAATGGAATATTTCTCAGCTGTAAAAAGAAATGCATTTGAATCAGTCCTAATGAGGTGGATTAATTTAGAACCTATTATACAAAGTGAAGTAAGTCAAAAAGAGAAGGACAAATATAGTATACTAACACATATATATGGAATCTAGAAAGATGGTAGTGATAAATGCATATGCAGAGCAGCAATGGAAAAACAGATACAGAAAACAGACTTATGGTCACTGGGAGGAGGGAGGAGTGGATGAGAAGTTTGGAAGCAGAAACATGGAACTCTACACTACCATATATAAAAGAGACAACCATTGTGAATCTGTTGTAAGACTAAGGGAACTTATATGGGGCTATGCAACAACCTTGAAGGGGTAGGATGGGGAGCGACTGGGAGAGGGGTCAGGTAGGAGGGGTCAAGGGTATACCTATGATTTGGGTTTATGTATAGCTGTAAACAGCAAAACTCTATAAAAAATAAAAATAATTACACACATAGACACACACACAGACACACAAATAAAATAATGTGGGGATAAGGAACTTAAGGTAAGTATGCCCCCATCAGCCTCCATCAGGATTCAAGGGGGAGCCAAGAAGATATTCCAAGTGAAATCACCCCTTGCTGGTCTCAATAAACTTTTTGGCCAACCTAGTATTATGCCTTAAACATAGCATTACTTCTGTCATAACACTGAGGTGAACACATCGTGCCTATTCATTCTCCTCCTCTCATCTTAAGTACCCCTGAAGTTCTAAGGGCAATGGAACAACCATAACATATTTTGTTCATTTTTCAGATCTTGGCACTAGTGTATGACTTCCATTTTTTTTTCTTTTTGTAGTTTTTATTCACTGCTGTATCCTCAGTCCCTAGAGGACCTAGCACATACTGTATGTTTAATAAGTAAGCATTTGTTGAATGAATAAATTGCTCTTGACAAAGAAGTCTCATGTACTGGAATGGGAAAAATTTTTACATACAGATGAGAAAACCAAACATACAAGTTACATAAGGTTTTTCTATGGATTGTACTAGTTCCCCGGCTTCCCTACTGGCTCAGTTGGTAAAGAATCTGCCTGCATTGTGGGAACCCAGGTTCGATCCTTGGGTTGGGAAGATCCCTGGAGAAAGGAATGGCATCCCACTCCAGTGCTCTTGCCTGGAGAATTCCATGGACAGAGGAGCGTAGCAGGTTACAGTCCATAAGGTCACAAAGAACTGGACACGACTGAGCAACTAACACCTTTTCACACATATGCTAATTACTCAGTGGAAAAATTAAACTTTTCACCAGGTGTCCTGGCTAATCGAATCTTAGGTCCAAGTTGGAAAATCCTTAGTACCCACCATCCTCCAGTGTTGGAAACAAGCTGGTGGAGGTTTTTGCAGCTTTCTCCTGGTCAGGAGAAAACATCTTGGAAATGAGAAAAACAACTATGAGAAACGTAACAGAAAGAACTAAGACAAAAACAAGCTGATTCTACTCACATGGGTTCATTAGCTGAGGTCATGCTGATCAGCATAAACAGTTGGGAGATCTGCTGTGGACTTAGGAACTCTGGGTCAGTGCACGTTAGAATGCTGTGCGCATACACAGGACAGATGCCTTAACTGCTTGCTGGTCTAGCTGCCCTCCGGCTGTAATACACCCTTCCCATTAAGGAAATAACGTAAACAACCTAGAACCATGAGGGTAATTATTGACCAAGGCTGTGACTGACTGAGTCACAGCCTGCGCTGATTGCATCACTTCCTGCAAACAGGATGCTTAAGCTCTCAATAAAAGTGGACTGCATGAACGTGTTTGGGGCTCTTGACCCAAGAGGTCTTGAGTCCTCCCACCCCATTCATATCCTTTCTCTCTGTCTGTACGTATTTCTTAATGTCTCGGTGCACCCACTATTCTCTATGTGCCCAGCTAACATGCTGCGGCACTCCAGTATCCTCACCTAGAGAATCCCATGGATGGAGGAGCCTGGCAGGCTACAGTCCATAGGCTTGCAAAGAGCTTGCACACAACTGAGTGACTAAGCGTACACGTACAGTGAAACTCTCTTATGTGTTTTATATTCTAGCTTTTGATAGACATTTTCAGGGATAACGAGAATGCCAACAGGATGTTAAGATTTGTCTTGTTCTTACTTCTGGGCTGTTCTTTTCAGTGTCCCATACTATTTACCTTTTAATAATCACAATGAATTCAAAAGTAGGCAGCATTAATATTAGTCAGATAAGACCATCTTACACAAGAGGAAATCAAGCTAACCAGACAAAGTAATTTGGAATTTGAAGCTGAAGAATCCAGCTCCAGAGTCTGAGGCTTTGATGAATCCCTCAGAAAATACGAAATCTGTCTCCTAAGATTAAGGAAGTAGATTAGATTTTTCCTAGGCTCTCAGCTGTGAATCTAAATGAAGGAGATGGGCTGGGCAGTTGCTCCAAAGGCAAGGATCAACTTTCTCCCTCATTGCTTATAGGAGCAAACATGTTGGTTTCTTCAGGGCCACATGGGATTACATAAAAAAGAGAGCTAACATGCAGATAATATTAGATCTTGGCCAGCAAGATAGTTTTAGAAGAGCAAAAGCCCCTCAGAACTAAGTGGTAGATAAAACTATATGCTTAAACAGTTGGGAGATCTGCTGTGGACTTAGGAACTCTGGGTCAGTGCACGTTAGAATGCTGTGCGCATACACAGGACAGATGCCTTAACTGCTTGCTGGTCTAGCTGCCCTCCGGCTGTAATACACCCTTCCCATTAAGGAAATAACGTAAACAACCTAGAACCATGAGGGTAATTATTGACCAAGGCTGTGACTGACTGAGTCACAGCCTGCGCTGATTGCATCACTTCCTGCAAACAGGATGCTTAAGCTCTCAATAAAAGTGGACTGCATGAACGTGTTTGGGGCTCTTGACCCAAGAGGTCTTGAGTCCTCCCACCCCATTCATATCCTTTCTCTCTGTCTGTACGTATTTCTTAATGTCTCGGTGCACCCACTATTCTCTATGTGCCCAGCTAACATGCTGCGGCACTCCAGTATCCTCACCTAGAGAATCCCATGGATGGAGGAGCCTGGCAGGCTACAGTCCATAGGCTTGCAAAGAGCTTGCACACAACTGAGTGACTAAGCGTACACGTACAGTGAAACTCTCTTATGTGTTTTATATTCTAGCTTTTGATAGACATTTTCAGGGATAACGAGAATGCCAACAGGATGTTAAGATTTGTCTTGTTCTTACTTCTGGGCTGTTCTTTTCAGTGTCCCATACTATTTACCTTTTAATAATCACAATGAATTCAAAAGTAGGCAGCATTAATATTAGTCAGATAAGACCATCTTACACAAGAGGAAATCAAGCTAACCAGACAAAGTAATTTGGAATTTGAAGCTGAAGAATCCAGCTCCAGAGTCTGAGGCTTTGATGAATCCCTCAGAAAATACGAAATCTGTCTCCTAAGATTAAGGAAGTAGATTAGATTTTTCCTAGGCTCTCAGCTGTGAATCTAAATGAAGGAGATGGGCTGGGCAGTTGCTCCAAAGGCAAGGATCAACTTTCTCCCTCATTGCTTATAGGAGCAAACATGTTGGTTTCTTCAGGGCCACATGGGATTACATAAAAAAGAGAGCTAACATGCAGATAATATTAGATCTTGGCCAGCAAGATAGTTTTAGAAGAGCAAAAGCCCCTCAGAACTAAGTGGTAGATAAAACTATATGCTTAGGGCTTGCAAGAGTAAGCAAGAAACTACAAAATAAAGAAGCAATTTCTTGGATTGAAGGAACTCCATAGGAATCAGGGAGCCTCTGAAGAATGCACACCTGTAGCTAAGGGACACTGTCAGTTTTAGGTGCCCGGTATGTGCATAAAGAATGAACATGGGAACCAAGAATACCAGCCTAATGAAACCTGGCTTTCTCCCCTCCCTCTCTATTTGAACCCTGAAGAATCAGAACTGTAATTAAAAAGGAGAGCTGGCACCTAAGGCAAAATGAGATTGCCTATTATCTTAAGTGAAATCAACAGCTTTTACTACTACATTGAACCAGTTCTAAAGATTGAATTGATGTTTTTTGTGATTTAAATAGATCAAGGCAATTTTAACTACCTACAGGTAAGATGTAAAATCATGAGGCTGCCCATCTTTTCACCTAGACGCAAGAAAGGTGTCCCCTAGAGAGGCATAAATAAATACACTTTCTGATTCCTTTTCATGACAGCTATTTGCTGGATGTTACAAGAAGGATCTTTAATATCCAGGGATTACCAAGGTCATGGTTCAGCTCTTTATCCACATTATGTGGTGGAGCTCTAGTTATTCATGTTGCTATCAAACAAGGCCATGTACGAAGCCAGTGGCCTGATGAGAGAGTCAAGATAGCCTTACAGTACAGTAGACTGTTGGTCACTCAGTTGTATCTAGTTAAAAAGTGGTTGCCATTTCTCTTCAGTAGGCAGCATTATTGTCAGATAAGACCATTTACACAAGAGGAAATCAAGCTAACCAGACAAAGTAATTTGGAATTTGAAGCTGAAGAATCCAGCTCCAGAGTCTGAGGCTTTGATGAATCCCTCAGAAAATACGAAATCTGTCTCCTAAGATTAAGGAAGTAGATTAGATTTTTCCTAGGCTCTCAGCTGTGAATCTAAATGAAGGAGATGGGCTGGGCAGTTGCTCCAAAGGCAAGGATCAACTTTCCCCCTCATTGCTTATAGGAGCAAACATGTTGGTTTCTTCAGGGCCACATGGGATTACATAAAAAAGAGAGCTAACATGCAGATAATATTAGATCTTGGCCAGCAAGATAGTTTTAGAAGAGCAAAAGCCCCTCAGAACTAAGTGGTAGATAAAACTATATGCTTAGGGCTTGCAAGAGTAAGCAAGAAACTACAAAATAAAGAAGCAATTTCTTGGATTGAAGGAACTCCATAGGAATCAGGGAGCCTCTGAAGAATGCACACCTGTAGCTAAGGGACACTGTCAGTTTTAGGTGCCCGGTATGTGCATAAAGAATGAACATGGGAACCAAGAATACCAGCCTAATGAAACCTGGCTTTCTCCCCTCCCTCTCTATTTGAACCCTGAAGAATCAGAACTGTAATTAAAAAGGAGAGCTGGCACCTAAGGCAAAATGAGATTGCCTATTATCTTAAGTGAAATCAACAGCTTTTACTACTACATTGAACCAGTTCTAAAGATTGAATTGATGTTTTTTGTGATTTAAATAGATCAAGGCAATTTTAACTACCTACAGGTAAGATGTAAAATCATGAGGCTGCCCATCTTTTCACCTAGACGCAAGAAAGGTGTCCCCTAGAGAGGCATAAATAAATACACTTTCTGATTCCTTTTCATGACAGCTATTTGCTGGATGTTACAAGAAGGATCTTTAATATCCAGGGATTACCAAGGTCATGGTTCAGCTCTTTATCCACATTATGTGGTGGAGCTCTAGTTATTCATGTTGCTATCAAACAAGGCCATGTACGAAGCCAGTGGCCTGATGAGAGAGTCAAGATAGCCTTACAGTACAGTAGACTGTTGGTCACTCAGTTGTATCTGACTCTTCTGTTCACGGAATTCCCCGGCAAGATACTGGAGTGGGTTGCCATTTCCTTCTTTAGGGGATCTTCCCGACCCAGGGATCAAACTTGGGTCTTCTGCATTGCAGGCAGATTCTTCACCGTCTGAGCCACCAGGGATCCTTAGTCCACTTGTTTTGAAACTCTGTGCCAGAACTGCTGTGCTGAAATTGTGTGGTTGTGTCTTGTGCAGATTTGAATCATACAGTTTTGAGCTCGTGAGATATAAAATATCATGTCTCATTTTGTGATACAAATCCCCCCAAAATAAAAATAATTCAAGTAATGAATCACATAATTTCAGAGTATTATTTATAACTGAGTTTACATCATTGCCACATGATGGGGCTACAAAGGTCTACTATCTTTGAAGAAGTTCTGTAATTATCTGGGTTTTCAGTTAGGCAAGCTATGAGGAGCGAGATTTCAAATGTACAATTCATCACCCTGAGTATTTCAAGTTACGCTGTCCAAGGTGGGAATGGAGATGAATACCCAAAAGTAAGAGGTGGTTTTCAACCCATTTTATGAACACTTAAGAGCTGTGTGTCTACAGAACCACACAGTGTGTCAATGGTGTCTGACGCTAGGGACTGTGGCCTGTGAGGCTCTTCCATACCTGGGATTCCCTAGGCAAGAATACTGGAGTGGTTGCCATGCCCTTCTCCAGGGGATTTTCCTGACCCAGGGACCGAATACATATCTCCTACATCTCCTTCACTGGCAGGTGGGTTCTTTACCACTAGCACCATTTGGGAAGGCCTACAGAACCACAGCACAAATGTTTAAAAATCTCTCTTGGAATTCAGGAGATCTGAATAAACTCTACATCTAGTTCTGCATCACTTCGGCAAGTAAGTGATGTCAGGTATCTTACTTGCCTCTCTGTCAGGACTGCAATAAATGGGATTCTTTCACTCTATCCCATTGATTTATTCATTCCTTCACTAGTGAGCATTTTTGAGTGTCTACAGTGAGCCAGTACAATAATAATGCAAACATGAATGCCTCCTAATTACTGGTATATTAGGATTCACCACAACTTACAGGGAACAGAAATGTGTGTAACAATACCTAGAAATCTCCTTTATGCTAAAACTTTTAATTTTGATTCCTCTGATGTTCCAACACAAACTGAAATTCAAAATGAAAAAGACAAGCTGCATATTGATTTCATATCTGTCATAACCTTGAAGTTATGTAGAGATCAGCACACTTTCAAAATTGACTGCTTGCTTTGATAGTATAATAGCATCCCTGTATAGTTTGTAATATGCAATGAAACTTTCCATCAGTGACAATATAATCAATGTTCAGAGGTATTTTTAACTTACAATACTCCACTGACTTGTAGAGTCAAGTTCCACGGCCTCTCCATAGGTTTTAACACCTCCACATGGGTGTTGAAAAACTGAATTGGAACACTTTCGTGATGACAAAATTCTGCTATTTCACTTTTGTAAGCCAGAAAATCAGTTTTCATTCTTTTTATGGAATCTAAAGAAAACAACGTTTGGGGGATTGATGAGAAGTGAAAAGGGGCTTAGAGAGACTCTATCATAGGTTCAAGTTTCATAGTAGGGTCTGAAGCCTACCTGCTCCAAAAAATCTTTAAGAGCTTGTTTTGAAAAAGCAAATTTAGAGATTTACCTATTCCTAGAGAATGAGAATTTGGAGGGCAGGTGTTGGGAATCTTTGAGGTGATCCCTGTTTTGGTTCATTCACACTCCAAACTTTGTGGATCACATATTCTAACCCTGCTTTCTTATTTTGCAGATGAGAAACCTGAAGCACTGAGAGGTTGCGTGAGTTGCTCCTTCTAAAAACCAAAGGAGCAAAGCAAGAATGATATTTATGAATAGATTCTAAATGGAAAAGAAGAGGGACTTCCCTGGCAGTCCAGTGGAAGACTTGGCTATCCAATCCACGAGTGCAGGTTTGATCCTGGATCAGGGACCTAAGATCCCACATGCCTTGTGGCCAAAAAAATCAAAACATAAAACAGAAGCAATACTGTAACACATCTAGTAAAGACTTTAAAAATGGTTCATATCAAAAAATATTATGTAAAAGACGAAAAAGGAAAAGGTATGAGGAAAATAGGGACATTTTTCATAGCCTGTTTTTTTCTTTTGTGAATCTATGATGGCTATATGCATTTCTTTCATCCTCCTTGGAAAATGCCTTCGGTTGTTCACAAGTCAATTGGAATTTTAAATGCTGTTAACCTAAAGTCAGCTTCAAATCATTTGACAAGTAAGACAAGTCAAGTCACAATAACTCTGTTCTCTCAGCATGTATCATCTTAAGCTGAATCACAATCAAAACAAAGTAGAAACAGAACAGAGAAAAGCACTTTGGTACAAACAACTGGATATATTTAAAATCACCTGCCCCATGGATAATCTGGGTGACACAGTATGCATCTATTAAACTAAAACAGTATGTATTTATGAACTAAAATATCATTAGTTTAGTTCATAGCTGTCCATCTTAAAATAGTTATTATACTTTTTTGGAATTAATCATATGAGCAAAATACCTTAGTCTTTAAAACCTTAATATACAAAACTGCCATCTATAACAAACTCACCAGGTTTTACTTTAATCCATCCTGTTCTTGTTTTTGATGAATAAGCAAGTAATATGTATTTCACATACTAGGTATGCAACTGAGGTTTAGTGATTGTCTAAACCATAAGCCATGCTTTGTTCAAGGAGATTTTGAATTATCACTACTAAATGTATATAATTAAAATATTTTTAATATTCCTAGTATAGTTATTCTTATAATCCTGTCGTTGTTTAGTCACTAAGTCATGTTTGACTCTGTAACCCCATGAACTGTAATGCTCAAGGCTTCTCTATCCGTGGATTTTCCAGGCAAGAATAGTGGAATGGGTTGCGTGAGTTGCTCCTTCTAAAACCAAAGGAGCAAAGCAAGAATGATATTTATGAATAGATTCTAAATGGAAAAGAAGAGGACTTCCCTGGCAGTCCAGTGGAAGACTTGGCTATCCAATCCACGAGTGCAGGTTTGATCCTGGATCAGGGACCTAAGATCCCACATGCCTTGTGGCCAAAAAAATCAAAACATAAAACAGAAGCAATACTGTAACACATCTAGTAAAGACTTTAAAAATGGTTCATATCAAAAAATATTATGTAAAAGACGAAAAAGGAAAAGGTATGAGGAAAATAGGGACATTTTTCATAGCCTGTTTTTTTCTTTTGTGAATCTATGATGGCTATATGCATTTCTTTCATCCTCCTTGGAAAATGCCTTCGGTTGTTCACAAGTCAATTGGAATTTTAAATGCTGTTAACCTAAAGTCAGCTTCAAATCATTTGACAAGTAAGACAAGTCAAGTCACAATAACTCTGTTCTCTCAGCATGTATCATCTTAAGCTGAATCACAATCAAAACAAAGTAGAAACAGAACAGAGAAAAGCACTTTGGTACAAACAACTGGATATATTTAAAATCACCTGCCCCATGGATAATCTGGGTGACACAGTATGCATCTATTAAACTAAAACAGTATGTATTTATGAACTAAAATATCATTAGTTTAGTTCATAGCTGTCCATCTTAAAATAGTTATTATACTTTTTTGGAATTAATCATATGAGCAAAATACCTTAGTCTTTAAAACCTTAATATACAAAACTGCCATCTATAACAAACTCACCAGGTTTTACTTTAATCCATCCTGTTCTTGTTTTTGATGAATAAGCAAGTAATATGTATTTCACATACTAGGTATGCAACTGAGGTTTAGTGATTGTCTAAACCATAAGCCATGCTTTGTTCAAGGAGATTTTGAATTATCACTACTAAATGTATATAATTAAAATATTTTTAATATTCCTAGTATAGTTATTCTTATAATCCTGTCGTTGTTTAGTCACTAAGTCATGTTTGACTCTGTAACCCCATGAACTGTAATGCTCAAGGCTTCTCTATCCGTGGGATTTTCCAGGCAAGAATAGTGGAATGGGTTGCCATTTCCTTCTCTAGGAGATTTTCTCAACCCAGTGACTGAACCTGTGTATCTTGTACTGGCAGGCAGATTCTTTACCACTGAGCCACCATGGAAGTCTCTTACATTCCTACTGTAATTTATGAAAAGCTAATAGTATTTTGTAGCTATGTATGTATATACTTTACTACACTAGCTCAAGGTAAGTTTCCTTCCAGGAAGATAGAATTTTAAAAGTCTTATTCTTTTGGAAAACAATCTCTTGAGAATGTCATGCCAGTTATTTATGATAATTCCTTCAGGCAGAATGAAGAAAACAGAAACACAGTTTTAAATTCGCTTAGAGGCAACTGTGACTTGGACAAAGAATGTAGGTGTTAGTAATATCATCCTAGCTGAATTACGGTTTCACGCAACACTGCTGCTAGAAATTAATTTTTATTTGATGTTGGATTTTTGATGAAGTTTTAACTTGTTAAGAGTTGTAAGCTTATAAATGTGTGTATATGGTGAAATTTTATTCAATTAAGCCTTATAATGCTCTAGGTATTTTATTGTTCTGAAAACGAGATCTCTTGAACATGTTGTTTCCTGTACTCACAGGCTAATCCTCAAAGTGTACATTCATAACTGAATATTAGTCAACAATTTTGAAAAAAATCCCATGGCATGTATTAGTTAAACATGTATTATTTCTTGTACAACACAGATTTTTCCGTTGACATTTCTTTTGAGTATAAAATGGAATTAAGGCCTTATGATGCCCTTTCCCTTAATTTAAAAATATGATGAAATTTGACATTAAATAATATTGCCGTTGGAAATAAAACCAGAACTGCACTGTTTAGCATATGCACTTTTAAGGAGTCAAAGCAATGATCCAGGATACTCAGTATTATGCATTCATGTAAACATTTCACACCTTAAGGCAAACTTACTTGGAGGTTTTTATTCATCTTCCTTGAAATAGAAATGTATCACTGTAGTTAAACAACAGAGCAATACATATTCCTATTAAGCTACCCACTTACTTTAACCATGAAATTTAACAGTAGACTACTCAGGCTATTGAACCATAAAACTTAACTAAAAATGGGAGGATAACTGCTGAAAGAATTACTATGCTACAATCCTTAAGGGAATTTATACTATAACATTCCGAGGAATAGTTCCCCTACCTAGTAGCGTAAAACTAAAACCTGCTGATGACATCCTAAAGAAATATCAGTACACTTACATTGTTGAACGACTGCTATATTTTGTGCACTGTGCTAATACTTTAAAACATTTTATGTGTCTTATTTAACATCACAGAAGCCCTAAAAGCTAGTGATGTCATAGATTTAAAACTTGTGCTTTAAGAAATAAAAATAAGTAACTTCTTCAAAAGGGCATATTTGCTATCAGACAAATCTGAAATTTGCCTGATTTCAAATTTCATGTAGTATACATGTGCGTGTGTTAGTCGCTCAGCTGTGTCCAACTTTTTAAAACCCTGTGGACTGTAGCCTGCTAAGTTCCTCTGTCTATGGAATTCTCCAGCAAGAATGCTTGAGTCAGCGTCACCCCTTCTCCAACCCAGGGACAGAACCTAGGTCTCCTGCATCGCTAGCAGATTCTTTATCATCTGAGCCACCAGGAAACCACTTCATATTGCATATTAATGCATATATGTGGAATCTTATTTACAAAAGAAAAACAGAACAATGATTCATAAAAATAATAGAGCTGTGTTGTTCATATTTAATCTAGGAAAAGTTAATTTATTCAATAAACATTTACAGAATGAGTTTCACATGGTAGGCACTCTGTTAGATGTAAGAAACTTTAGGGTAAGGGAAAGAGGAACGATCCCTAGAAAATAAGAAAATCCTGGTGTACGCACCAGTATGTGTGAACCTGGTGGATATTATATTAACTGAAATAAGCCAGACACAGAAAGGTAAATCTGATACAATTTCACTTACAGGAGGTGTCTCTAATAGTAAAATTCATAGAAGCAAAAAGCAGCATGGTGGTTGCCAGGGTTTGGGGAGAGAGGGAAGCAGGGAGTTGTTCAAATTTTCATTTATGCAAGATGACTCACATTTATATACATAGCTAATGATACTATCTATTCACATCTGTTAAGGGCATAGATTTCATGTAGTATTGTTATCACGATTCAAAAAAACTTAAAGAGATATTATTGTTGCCCTTTCAAGACTTACAGTTCAATTTTTTATCAGTATTAAAACTAGACTCAATACAAAAAAAAAAACACATTTCTTTTTTCTCTGTTGCCTGACACAGCTTGCAAGATCTCAGTTCCCTAACTTGGAATGGAAGCCTAGCCCCTCGAAGTGGAAGTTCAGAGTCCTAACTCCTAGACCACCAAGGAATTTTCTCCCCAAATTCTTAGTACAGTTATCAAGCTGAGATTCATTGGAGTCGCCACCATCAGCATAAAGAGTTAATATCTATTGAAACTATTTATTGTTGCAGTATTATCTAAAGAAAAATTATATGCTGAATAAACCTTAAGTTCAGTGAATGGCGTAAATTTACCTGATGATAAATCACTAACAGATTCAGGAGGGGAAGGAAGAGTAACATGTATGTGTAAAGTGTTGATTTAGTCAAATAACAATTGATAGTAAGATAAATATTAAATATAGTAAAGAATTATCAAATTCCTAGCATGTCATTTTATTTTTCATCCTTACTTTAAAGTGGCTTTCCAGGTGGTGATGGTGAGAATCTGCCTGCAATGCCAGGTTTGATCTCTGGGTCAGGAAGATCCCCAGGAGGAAATGGCAACCTACTCCAGTATTTACAAAAGAAAAACAGAACAATGATTCATAAAATAATAGAGCTGTGTTGTTCATATTTAATCTAGGAAAAGTTAATTTATTCAATAAACATTTACAGAATGAGTTTCACATGGTAGGCACTCTGTTAGATGTAAGAAACTTTAGGGTAAGGGAAAGAGGAACGATCCCTAGAAAATAAGAAAATCCTGGTGTACGCACCAGTATGTGTGAACCTGGTGGATATTATATTAACTGAAATAAGCCAGACACAGAAAGGTAAATCTGATACAATTTCACTTACAGGAGGTGTCTCTAATAGTAAAATTCATAGAAGCAAAAAGCAGCATGGTGGTTGCCAGGGTTTGGGGAGAGAGGGAAGCAGGGAGTTGTTCAAATTTTCATTTATGCAAGATGAATGACATTTTTATACATAGCTAATGATACTATCTATTCACATCTGTTAAGGGCATAGATTTCATGTAGTATTGTTATCACGATTCAAAAAAACTTAAAGAGATATTATTGTTGCCCTTTCAAGACTTACAGTTCAATTTTTTATCAGTATTAAAACTAGACTCAATACAAAAAAAAAAAAAAAACACATTTCTTTTTTCTCTGTTGCCTGACACAGCTTGCAAGATCTCAGTTCCCTAACTTGGAATGGAAGCCTAGCCCCTCGAAGTGGAAGTTCAGAGTCCTAACTCCTAGACCACCAAGGAATTTTCTCCCCAAATTCTTAGTACAGTTATCAAGCTGAGATTCATTGGAGTCGCCACCATCAGCATAAAGAGTTAATATCTATTGAAACTATTTATTGTTGCAGTATTATCTAAAGAAAAATTATATGCTGAATAAACCTTAAGTTCAGTGAATGGCGTAAATTTACCTGATGATAAATCACTAACAGATTCAGGAGGGGAAGGAAGAGTAACATGTATGTGTAAAGTGTTGATTTAGTCAAATAACAATTGATAGTAAGATAAATATTAAATATAGTAAAGAATTATCAAATTCCTAGCATGTCATTTTATTTTTCATCCTTACTTTAAAGTGGGGCTTTCCAGGTGGTGATGGTGAGAATCTGCCTGCAATGCCAGGTTTGATCTCTGGGTCAGGAAGATCCCCAGGAGGAAATGGCAACCTACTCCAGTATTTTTGACAGAAAAATTTCATGGACAGTGGACCTAGCAGGTTACAGTCCATGAGGACACAAAGAGTTGGACATGATTGAGCATGTGAGCACAGAGCTTACTTTTAAAATGTTATCTAAATTCCTACAATTTTTCTTATAGAGTAAAACTGGATATACATTTCTGATCATTTCCATCATTAATATAGAAAAAAACTGAACTAAGTAGATATTCTTTTAAAGCTTCAGCAGCTTTTTGTGGTAAGCCTATAAAATTGGAGGCTTGTGTATTGCAGAAGCTGGCATTATTACTCTGTTAATATATAGGCCTCTTATCATTTATTTTAGTCCAAATCTCAGGATTACTTCCCAGGTGGTGCTAGTGGTAAAGAACCTGAGTGCCAATGCAGGTAGATGTAAGAGATATAGGTTTGTTTAATCCTTGGGTTGAGAAGATCTCCTGCAGGAGGGCATGGCAACACACTCCAGTATTTTTGCCTGGAGAATCCCATGGACAGAGGAGCTTGGCAGGCTGTAGTCCATAAGGTTGCACAAGAGTAGAACACGAAACGACTCAGCACAGCATGCCCAGGGAATGCTTTTATTAGTTTGTGATGGTAACTGCCTTCCTAACCTGTGTGTTAGTACAGCTGTGTCATTTCTTTATGTCATTTGTGTTAACAAGTAGGTAGACTATTCTAGATGATGGATATAGAGTACCTTGCTCTTTCTTCACAAAGCTGAGATTCATTGAGTCGCCACCATCAGCATAAAGAGTTAATATCTATTGAAACTATTTATTGTTGCAGTATTATCTAAAGAAAAATTATATGCTGAATAAACCTTAAGTTCAGTGAATGGCGTAAATTTACCTGATGATAAATCACTAACAGATTCAGGAGGGGAAGGAAGAGTAACATGTATGTGTAAAGTGTTGATTTAGTCAAATAACAATTGATAGTAAGATAAATATTAAATATAGTAAAGAATTATCAAATTCCTAGCATGTCATTTTATTTTTCATCCTTACTTTAAAGTGGGGCTTTCCAGGTGGTGATGGTGAGAATCTGCCTGCAATGCCAGGTTTGATCTCTGGGTCAGGAAGATCCCCAGGAGGAAATGGCAACCTACTCCAGTATTTTTGACAGAAAAATTTCATGGACAGTGGACCTAGCAGGTTACAGTCCATGAGGACACAAAGAGTTGGACATGATTGAGCATGTGAGCACAGAGCTTACTTTTAAAATGTTATCTAAATTCCTACAATTTTTCTTATAGAGTAAAACTGGATATACATTTCTGATCATTTCCATCATTAATATAGAAAAAAACTGAACTAAGTAGATATTCTTTTAAAGCTTCAGCAGCTTTTTGTGGTAAGCCTATAAAATTGGAGGCTTGTGTATTGCAGAAGCTGGCATTATTACTCTGTTAATATATAGGCCTCTTATCATTTATTTTAGTCCAAATCTCAGGATTACTTCCCAGGTGGTGCTAGTGGTAAAGAACCTGAGTGCCAATGCAGGTAGATGTAAGAGATATAGGTTTGTTTAATCCTTGGGTTGAGAAGATCTCCTGCAGGAGGGCATGGCAACACACTCCAGTATTTTTGCCTGGAGAATCCCATGGACAGAGGAGCTTGGCAGGCTGTAGTCCATAAGGTTGCACAAGAGTAGAACACGAAACGACTCAGCACAGCATGCCCAGGGAATGCTTTTATTAGTTTGTGATGGTAACTGCCTTCCTAACCTGTGTGTTAGTACAGCTGTGTCATTTCTTTATGTCATTTGTGTTAACAAGTAGGTAGACTATTCTAGATGATGGATATAGAGTACCTTGCTCTTTCTTCACAAAGTTCCTTCTGCTCATCCTCACCTCATAAGATCAGAAGAAATGGAGCTCTGATGACATCATATGCAGTTGTATTTTACTCTAACTTTCGAGTTCAGCATCCCATCTTTAGAATTCTTGAAATCAAGAATGTGTTCTCTAAGAAATAACATTCCCCATTTTACTTCAGTTTCCTCTTCCTCCAAAATATCTAAAGATAAGAAATGAATTCTTCTTCTCTTCCAGTGCAATCTTAAATAATATATACTCTAGCACATTCAGTGCCATAATCTTTAAGATATTTTTTACAACTGACCCCAGCAGCTACAAAAAGATCTTCCATCTTGACCTAGTTATGACCACAGGAAAGGCTCCAACAATTTAGAGTAACTGGATTTCATATGTGTTAACACGTAATCTCTACTGGAAGCAAAGTCAATAAAAAGAATAGAAACCAGGCATTCAAATGGGTGGAGCATAGTATGTCTGGAATGATGCAATGAGGTCAATGGAAATCCATTTCTCTGTAAGAGTTGTGAGAAAAATATCAATAATTGTTAAAAATCACCTTTTCAGAATTGGGAAAATTAACCAAAGAATTGCAAGACTTTAAGAAAAATGGCAGAATCGTGATTAAAGATGGTATGTCTTGACACATTGCATTAACAAATTGAAGAGCAAAAACAATCAGATCACCTCCATAAATGCAGAGAAAGCTCTTGCCAAAATTCAGAAAAAGCATAATATTTAAACTTGCTCTTTCCCACTCCATTAATAAAATAATACCTATTTCTACTGTAATCAATATCATTTTTATCTTATCTTTAGAGGAAATATCCTAGTTTAAACCTGAAAAAACCTGCTTTATAGTTATGTCTAGACAAACAATGTACAGTGGAATTAAACATCTGTTAAGTAATATTGTGCAAATTCTATGTTAAATAAAATAAATAATTGCAAAGCTTTCATTTTAATATCATAATTTAATTTAGGCTATTTAAGTAATTAGAGTAATATATAGAGAAACTTTTCAACCTTAATAGAGGCAAAATTTTGAAATGCTTCTTTTTACATTTCTTGGCCTCTTTTACAAATCAATGGTACAGTGGAATTAACACAAAGTTCCTTCTGCTCATCCTCACCTCATAAGATCAGAAGAAATGGAGCTCTGATGACATCATATGCAGTTGTATTTTACTCTAACTTTCGAGTTCAGCATCCCATCTTTAGAATTCTTGAAATCAAGAATGTGTTCTCTAAGAAATAACATTCCCCATTTTACTTCAGTTTCCTCTTCCTCCAAAATATCTAAAGATAAGAAATGAATTCTTCTTCTCTCCAGTGCAATCTTAAATAATATATACTCTAGCACATTCAGTGCCATAATCTTTAAGATATTTTTTACAACTGACCCCAGCAGCTACAAAAAGATCTTCCATCTTGACCTAGTTATGACCACAGGAAAGGCTCCAACAATTTAGAGTAACTGGATTTCATATGTGTTAACACGTAATCTCTACTGGAAGCAAAGTCAATAAAAAGAATAGAAACCAGGCATTCAAATGGGTGGAGCATAGTATGTCTGGAATGATGCAATGAGGTCAATGGAAATCCATTTCTCTGTAAGAGTTGTGAGAAAAATATCAATAATTGTTAAAAATCACCTTTTCAGAATTGGGAAAATTAACCAAAGAATTGCAAGACTTTAAGAAAAATGGCAGAATCGTGATTAAAGATGGTATGTCTTGACACATTGCATTAACAAATTGAAGAGCAAAAACAATCAGATCATCTCAATAAATGCAGAGAAAGCTTTTGCCAAAATTCAGAAAAAGCATAATATTTAAACTTGCTCTTTCCCACTCCATTAATAAAATAATACCTATTTCTACTGTAATCAATATCATTTTTATCTTATCTTTAGAGGAAATATCCTAGTTTAAACCTGAAAAAAAAACCTGCTTTATAGTTATGTCTAGACAAACAATGTACAGTGGAATTAAACATCTGTTAAGTAATATTGTGCAAATTCTATGTTAAATAAAATAAATAATTGCAAAGCTTTCATTTTAATATCATAATTTAATTTAGGCTATTTAAGTAATTAGAGTAATATATAGAGAAACTTTTTCAACCTTAATAGAGGCAAAAATTTTGAAATGCTTCTCTTTTTTTTACATTTCTTTTGGCCTCTTTTATTGGTTTTCTAATTGTTCTCATCCATCTTTATTTTTCAGCCTGTGTGGGCCTCCCATTGCAGTGGCCTCTCTTGGTGCAGAGCACTGGCTCTGGGCGTATGTGCTCCAGAGTGCTGGCTCATAATTGGACACACTGGCCCATTTGCTCCTTGGCACGTGGGATCTTCCTGGACCAGGGGTAGATCTGGTGCCCCTTGTACTGCAAGGCAGACTCTTTATCCACTGGACAACCAGAGAAGCCCTGAAATGCTTATTTTAAGGGTACAGCTTATAGTAGTAAAAATACTATAGGCCATAGCCCAACATTAAATTGGAAAAACAACAAAGTAAAGCACATTGAACAGAAATAACTTTGAATACCTCAAATCTTAATGCGAGTCTCCATTTTGTCTTAATGTTTATAAAAATTAACATTTTAAATTTTCCATCAGTAGTATTATCTGGCTATAAAATATAAGAAGTTCCATAGGTAGAAATATAAACAAAAAAAATATTTACACAGCTTTGAAGAATTCTTGTTTTAAGGAAAAAATCTAATTCCTCAGAATCATTACAATTAGTTGAAATTGAAAGTTTATCGCACTAAGGTGAAACTGTCCTCTTAATAAGTAACAGCATTTCCCCTGTGTTTTTGTATGTGTGTGTATAATTGTTGATATATTTATACCTTATCTCGCTGTCCCTTATTCATCAAATTATTCACTTTTTTTTTGGAAACAGAATTTCTGTTTGATTCTGTACTCACAATTTTGTTTGATAATTATAAGCCATACGGAAAATAATCAGTAGCACAGTGTTTAAATAAATTTCTAAAACCATTATTAACAAGATGCATATTATACAACACACCAGTGGAGTCAGAGGTACTATTTATTACTTATATCATACAGTTACAAACAAATTCACATTTCCTGTAAAAAATAACTTCTTCATCTTCTACTTTTTACCTAAGTTATCATGTTCAAATATAGTTAGGACAGTTTACAATTTATACTCTCTTGACATATTTCAAGAATTTAAAACCACCTTCTATAAAGTATATTATTTATAGAAGAATTATATATTTTTTTAGAATTGTTCCATTATCTGAATTCTCCAAGGGACATAACAAATATTTTTTTTTGTATAAAACATTTTCACTTCTATCAAACAAATGAAAAGGTACCACACTTTGACCCTCTGGTCCTCAAGGACAGGGACTCTTCATTTTTATTCTCAATATCCATTATAGTTATAGTTGTTGTTTCCAAAATGCTTAAGGTAGAAAGAAAGGGAGAGAGAAAATAAGGGGATGGATAAAGGAAAGGGGAAAAGAGAGAGAAAGGAAAAGAAGGAAAAAGGAGGCAAGGAAAAGAGAAATGTAGGAAGGAAGGAGGTCGGTGCATGATCACCTCTCCCATGTATTTATGCTTCCCCTAGGCTCAAAGAAGGGCAGTATCAAAGAATGTTCAAACTACCACACAAGTGCACTCATTGCACATGCTAGAAGGTCATGCTCAAAATCCTCCAAGCTAGGCTTTAACAATATGTGAACTGAGAACTTCCAGATATATAAAGTTGGATTTAAAAAAGGCAGAGGAACCAGAGATCAAATTGCCAACATCTGCTGGATCATAAAGAAAGCAAGAGAATTTCAGAAAAACATCTATTCTGTTTCACTGAACATGCTAAAGCCTTGGACTGTGTGGATCACAACATACTGTGGAAAATTCTTAAAGAAATGGGAATACTAGACCACTTTCCCAGCTTCTGGAAACACTTGTGTGCAGACCAACTGGACAAGGAACAATGCACTGGTTCTAAACTGGGAAAAGACTACATCAAGGCTGTATATTGTCACCCTGCTTATTTAACTTACCTGCAGAGTATATCATTTGAAATGGCAAGCTGGATGAAGCACAAGCTGGAATCAAGATTGCCAGGAGAAATATCAATAACTTCAGATATGCAGGTGACACTACCTTTATGGCAGAAAGCGAAGAGGAATTAAAGAGCCTCTTGATGAAGGTGAAAGAGGAGAGTGAAAAATCTGGCTTTAAACTCAACATCAGAAAACAAAGATCATGGCATCTGGTCCCATCACTTCATGGCAAATAGATGGACAAACAATGGAAACAGTGACAGACTACTTGACTGGGCTCCAAAATCACTGTGAACAGTGACTGCAGCCATGAAATTAAAAGATGTTTACTCCTTGGAAGAATAGTGATGACAAACCTAGATAGCAGATTAAAAGGCAGAGACATCACTTTGCTGGCAAAGGTCCATATAGTCAAAGATATGGTTTTTCCAGTAGTCATGTGTAGATATGACCGTTGGACCATAGAGAAGGCTGGGTGCCAAAGAATTCTTGCTTTCAAACTGTGGTGCTGGAGAAGACTCTTGAGAGTCCCTTGGATAGCAAGATCAAACCAGTCAATCCTAAAGAAAATCAACCCTGAGTATTCATTAGAAGGACTGATGCTGAAGCTGAAGCTCCAACACTTTGGCCATCTGATGCAAAGAGCCAGCTCAATGGAAAAGACCCTGATCCTGGGAAAGATTGAGGGCAGGAGGAGAAGGGGTAGATGGAGGATGAGATGACTGAATGGCATCACTGACTTTATGGACATGAGTCTGAGCAGGCTCCAGGAGACAGTGAAGGACAGGTAAGCCTGGCATGCTGCAGTCCATGGGGTCACAAAGAGTTGGACACAACTGAGTAACTCAACAACTACAGGTCTGAAATACCATTCTCATTTATCTACAACTATTGGTATTTCATTTGTTGTTCAAGATAAGGTTCAAATTTGACTAAATACTATGTAGTGTCTGATTTCAAATGGATGTAACTGCTTTGTGCACATCTTGTCTAAGCTTACCCCTTGTAGGTAGACTTCATTCTGAGGCAGGCTCCATAACAGCAACTTCAACTTTACAACATCTACAAAGAGAGAGAGAGAAAAAGAGGAAGGGCAGTGGGAAGAAGAGGAAGAAAGAGAGATGCAGTCTACACTCTTGGAATCTATATCAAACCCTAAAAAGATAACTAGTTAGCTAGGGAATAGTCTTTTTTGTTGTTGACCCAGATACTGCACTCAAACTCTGTGGTACCAGAAACACATGGTGTAAGAAATGGTTATTTTTCTCAAAGAAATTTATCCTATCTAGAGAAAAAAGGCCATATACCCACTATGCTACATTCCCAAAAATAATTCAATGTAGGGCAAAATAAGTAAATAAATAAATATGAGCTTAATAGATGAATAAATAAAGGAATAGACTTCTATTAGTATAAATAATGATTACATATTATCAAGCATATGTTAAGCTGAAAAGGTCACATACCTTCGAATTAAACCAACCATATCATAAGAATGTTTGAATATTTCAAATCCACTTAGAATCTTAATTTTGTTTCACATAAATGTCTTATGATAGGATATGAATATTACACTGATTTTATTCAACTATGGCTTTCTTAATCCTTTCAAACATTTGATTGAACTTTTTAAACTAGTACTGATTTGCCTGGAAGTATGATCTGTATTTTAAATAAATACGTACCAGATTTGTTGGGTTACATTTATGCCTTAATTAAAAAAACATTAAAGTTATTTATAAGCTGAAGAAAGAAGTATCATCACAATCTGACAAACACAATACCACTCCATTTTAGGTCTTTGGTGATTAAAGTCTACTGCAGTGGGATTTTCATTTCCTCATGTTGTCAATCATTTCAAATGTAACATACTGGAAAGGGGGCAAGGAGAAGGGGTAGATGGAGGATGAGATGACTGAATGGCATCACTGACTTTATGGACATGAGTCTGAGCAGGCTCCAGGAGACAGTGAAGGACAGGTAAGCCTGGCATGCTGCAGTCCATGGGGTCACAAAGAGTTGGACACAACTGAGTAACTCAACAACTACAGGTCTGAAATACCATTCTCATTTATCTACAACTATTGGTATTTCATTTGTTGTTCAAGATAAGGTTCAAATTTGACTAAATACTATGTAGTGTCTGATTTCAAATGGATGTAACTGCTTTGTGCACATCTTGTCTAAGCTTACCCTTGTAGGTAGACTTCATTCTGAGGCAGGCTCCATAACAGCAACTTCAACTTTACAACATCTACAAAGAGAGAGAGAGAAAAAGAGGAAGGGCAGTGGGAAGAAGAGGAAGAAAGAGAGATGCAGTCTACACTCTTGGAATCTATATCAAACCCTAAAAAGATAACTAGTTAGCTAGGGAATAGTCTTTTTTGTTGTTGACCCAGATACTGCACTCAAACTCTGTGGTACCAGAAACACATGGTGTAAGAAATGGTTATTTTTCTCAAAGAAATTTATCCTATCTAGAGAAAAAAGGCCATATACCCACTATGCTACATTCCCAAAAATAATTCAATGTAGGGCAAAAGAAGGCAATAAATAAATATGAGCTTAATAGATGAATAAATAAAGGAATAGACTTCTATTAGTATAAATAATGATTACATATTATCAAGCATATGTTAAGCTGAAAAGGTCACATACCTTCGAATTAAACCAACCATATCATAAGAATGTTTGAATATTTCAAATCCACTTAGAATCTTAATTTTGTTT
This sequence comes from Tragulus kanchil, assembly GCA_022376925.1. Taxonomy (NCBI): domain Eukaryota; kingdom Metazoa; phylum Chordata; class Mammalia; order Artiodactyla; family Tragulidae; genus Tragulus; species Tragulus kanchil. Next base: position 232,338,664 of record JAIOJX010000004.1, on the reverse strand, counting down.
CACATAAATGTCTTATGATAGGATATGAATATTACACTGATTTTATTCAACTATGGCTTTCTTAATCCTTTCAAACATTTGATTGAACTTTTTAAACTAGTACTGATTTGCCTGGAAGTATGATCTGTATTTTAAATAAATACGTACCAGATTTGTTGGGTTACATTTATGCCTTAATTAAAAAAAAACATTAAAGATATTTATAAGCTGAAGAAAGAAGTATCAGCACAATGTGACAAACACAATATCACTCCATTTTAGGTCTTTGGTGATTAAAGTCTACTGCAGTGGGATTTTCATTTCCTCATGTTGTCAATCATTTCAAATGTAACATACAGAATAAGTGGTATAAACATGGAAAGATACTGTATGGATAGATGGTTTTATTTGGTTTCTTAGTATGCTCATGATCAATTTGCATTTTTGATTATACAAAGTAGTCTATAAACCCTAACCTTCTTAGCAACTGATTTTAAGCAGCATTATTAAAGAGTGGCTGCATTTTCAAAGTTAAAATTGCAACTGTATTTGTTAATTTTTTGATGTTGTATCAGGAATGTTTTACCATGTTTGCAATGCTTTTCATATTTCCAGCATCCATGTATAGACAGAACACATTAGGCTTCTTTAGTACAATACTGGATTAAGGTGCCAACAGCAGGTCTTGGAGATCTTTGCTAGAAATAATCATGGCAAAAGGTAGTAGGCACTATTGTTAATAAATCTATCTTTTTAAGGAATACTGGACTTAGCAAATTTGTAACAATGTTTGCCCTATTCCTTATCCCTGGGTAGTTATTAATCACCTAATTTGTTTTCATCAAATGTCATTCATAAGGTCAGTGGCTCATCTTGTAAAGAACCTGCCTGCCAATACAGGAGACACAAGAGACCTAGTTTCAATCCCTGAGTTGGGAAGATCCCATGGAGAAAGGAATGGTTACCCACTCCAGTATTCTTGCCTGGAAAATTCCATGGACAGAGGTGACTGGTAGACTTCAGTCCATGGGACTGCAAAGAGTGTGACATGACTCAGTTTGCACACACACATGTGCACATTTCTAATGGATAATATGTATTGCTACCAGAATGACTCTTGATGTATTAGCAGCAATGGATATGAAGACTGTGTTGGTATATAAGAAGATGTGTATTTCCTAATAATGACTTAAAAGCTGATAACAAAGTTGGATTTTAGATCACTCTTTTACTATGGTGTGTTCCAGATAAATAATAATCCATGTTGTATAACCTACACATATCTGTGTATAAAACTGTCCAGTGTCCAGTTTTACATTTAGGATGGGAGCCTCAGGGCTTAGAACGTGTTTAGGAACACAGAATATCCAGAGAATCCTCTTGGAATTGAGTGATAAAGGATGAGAATTAAAAATGCAAATGAATTAAACTTTAGGGATCATGTTATTAACACAGCATAGGATCATGGGATCCAGGTGGTACTTATTATTGTCATAAGTGAAACTGGCTTTTTAACCCAATTCTATTTTTTTCAGACACATGTTCACTGTCACAAAGCACCACTTTCAATCCCAAGAACAAAGGTGACTACTTTTATGGATAAAAGATGTCCTAATATTTGCTATTCCTTTATCATAGATACATGTGTGTCCTTTGGTGAATTAAAATTATATTTAAAGTGATAATTTTCCCCAACTTTATAAATAAGTTTTCAGACTCAACTAGTGTAGAATTAATCACCTCCAAGTTTATTCTAGAGCTGACTCCTCTGCCTTCGTGTTTTGGTGCTGGTGCCATTCAGTTACAGATTTTGTATGTTACTAGAATCCTAATTTTATTTATTTGTATTAAAATTAGCCTAGGACTTAGGAACATTAGCATTTTTTTTCCAAATTTTAAAATATGTGGACATTAAGGGCATAACTTTTCCCTAACATTTATCTTCCCATTTCCACTCAGACAAATCACTGCAATGACTAGAGAAACCTTCTGGCATAAACGTAAATACTCTAATTTTATCTTTTTTTTATTTGCCAGTAAGACTTGATAAGAATAAAACTGTTTCTCAATAACAGGTGAATTACCTTAATATTAATGAATATTTCAAATAATATACAAAACCAACATGGGACTATTTCTCAAATGTCAGATATACAAACTTGGACCAATGTTATTTCAGTGAGATAGAAATGCAATACACTGAGATAAGCCAATAGACAGAGAGTGCTAAGATGAATTTTCATTGTAATACTGCTGAATTCTTTACTTTTTTTTCCCCTTCCCATCTGAAATAATTGATACCTGACCTAAAGTGGCATTTCAGGTATCCACATCACTTTCCAATAAATAGAAATATTTTCCTTTTTGAATAACAAATTTTCTTTGTCAGACTGAGTCTCCACCATTTGAAAAATATGTTTCATGTAGCATCTTGTTGTTACTTTACTGGGGAAAAAAAGACCAATAGTTCCCCAAGTTGGAGTTGTGAATGAAAGTCAGATAAATGTTGATAGTTTTTAAAAAGTGGTTCTAAGTGAAAATATAATAAAAGAGAGTCAGCTGTCTATAATATATTTCAAGGCTGTGAACTTAAAAAATTAGCTAGGTATGCTGAGATAATGCTCTTTGAGGTGGGCTTCCTGTCGTGAGGTTTTTATGGATAAAGATGTCCTAATATTTGCTTACTTCACTTTATAAAAATAAGGATAAAAGATGTCCTAATATTTGCTATTCCTTTATCATAGATACATGTGTGTCCTTTGGTGAATTAAAATTATATTTAAAGTGATAATTTTCCCCAACTTTATAAATAAGTTTTCAGACTCAACTAGTGTAGAATTAATCACCTCCAAGTTTATTCTAGAGCTGACTCCTCTGCCTTCGTGTTTTGGTGCTGGTGCCATTCAGTTACAGATTTTGTATGTTACTAGAATCCTAATTTTATTTATTTGTATTAAAATTAGCCTAGGACTTAGGAACATTAGCATTTTTTTTCCAAATTTTAAAATATGTGGACATTAAGGGCATAACTTTTCCCTAACATTTATCTTCCCATTTCCACTCAGACAAATCACTGCAATGACTAGAGAAACCTTCTGGCATAAACGTAAATACTCTAATTTTATCTTTTTTTTATTTGCCAGTAAGACTTGATAAGAATAAAACTGTTTCTCAATAACAGGTGAATTACCTTAATATTAATGAATATTTCAAATAATATACAAAACCAACATGGGACTATTTCTCAAATGTCAGATATACAAACTTGGACCAATGTTATTTCAGTGAGATAGAAATGCAATACACTGAGATAAGCCAATAGACAGAGAGTGCTAAGATGAATTTTCATTGTAATACTGCTGAATTCTTTACTTTTTTTTCCCCTTCCCATCTGAAATAATTGATACCTGACCTAAAGTGGCATTTCAGGTATCCACATCACTTTCCAATAAATAGAAATATTTTCCTTTTTGAATAACAAATTTTCTTTGTCAGACTGAGTCTCCACCATTTGAAAAATATGTTTCATGTAGCATCTTGTTGTTACTTTACTGGGGAAAAAAAGACCAATAGTTCCCCAAGTTGGAGTTGTGAATGAAAGTCAGATAAATGTTGATAGTTTTTAAAAAGTGGTTCTAAGTGAAAATATAATAAAAGAGAGTCAGCTGTCTATAATATATTTCAAGGCTGTGAACTTAAAAAATTAGCTAGGTATGCTGAGATAATGCTCTTTGAGGTGGGCTTCCTGTCGTGAGGGCTTCCCTTATAGCTCAACTGGTAAAGAATTTGCCTGCAATGCAGGAGACCTCAGTTCAGTTCCTTGGTTGGGAAGATCTCCTGGAGAAGGGAAAGGCTACCCACTCTAGTGTTCTTGCCGTAAGAACTCCATGGCTCCTCCATGGGTCACAAAGGGTCAGAGATGACTAAGCAACCTTCGTCCCACTTAGCTCCACTTTCCTGTTTTGAAGAGTAACCTTATTAATGTAGGGATTTTTAACTTTTAAAACAATTTTGGCCTCTTTTTTTGGCCATTATTTACTTATTTTCATCCATCTTTATTCTTTGGCCTGTGTGGGCCTCCCATTGCAGTGGCCTCTTTCGTCGCAGAGAATGGGCTCTGGGCGCATGCACTCCAGAGCACTGGCTCGTAATTGGACACACCGGTCCAGCCACTTTGTGGCATGTGGGATCTTCCCAGGCCAGGGATCAAACTGGTGCCCCTTACACTGCAAGGTGGACTCTTTACCCACGGCATCACCAGGGAAGTCCCTAATGTAGTTTTAATATAAATCTAATATAAGATCATGGATCAATTTATGCTAAAAGAATCTGACAAATTAGTTCTTACTGAGACAAATGGTAAAGTAGATGCTTAAAAACATTACCATTTGACACAAATCAGAAAAACACTTATAAAATGGTCAAATTAAACTCATTTTAGTTAATATTTCTTGAAAAACTGCTGTATACCAACAATGTGAGAGAGAAAATGGAAACATAAATGAGACCTGACCTAAAGTGGCATTTCAGGTATCCACATCACTTTCAATAAATAGAAATATTTTCCTTTTGAATAACAAATTTTCTTTGTCAGACTGAGTCTCCACCATTTGAAAAATATGTTTCATGTAGCATCTTGTTGTTACTTTACTGGGGAAAAAAAGACCAATAGTTCCCCAAGTTGGAGTTGTGAATGAAAGTCAGATAAATGTTGATAGTTTTTAAAAAGTGGTTCTAAGTGAAAATATAATAAAAGAGAGTCAGCTGTCTATAATATATTTCAAGGCTGTGAACTTAAAAAATTAGCTAGGTATGCTGAGATAATGCTCTTTGAGGTGGGCTTCCTGTCGTGAGGGCTTCCCTTATAGCTCAACTGGTAAAGAATTTGCCTGCAATGCAGGAGACCTCAGTTCAGTTCCTTGGTTGGGAAGATCTCCTGGAGAAGGGAAAGGCTACCCACTCTAGTGTTCTTGCCGTAAGAACTCCATGGCTCCTCCATGGGTCACAAAGGGTCAGAGATGACTAAGCAACCTTCGTCCCACTTAGCTCCACTTTCCTGTTTTGAAGAGTAACCTTATTAATGTAGGGATTTTTAACTTTTAAAACAATTTTGGCCTCTTTTTTTGGCCATTATTTACTTATTTTCATCCATCTTTATTCTTTGGCCTGTGTGGGCCTCCCATTGCAGTGGCCTCTCTTCTGCAGAGCACTGGCTCTGGGCACATGCGCTCCAGAGCACTGGCTCGTAATTGGACACGCTGGTCCAGCCACTTTGTGGCATGTAGGATCTTCCCGGGCCAGGAATCGAACTGGTGCCCCTTGCACTGCAAGGTGGACTCTTTACCCACGGCATCACCAGGGAAGTCCCTAATGTAGTTTTAATATAAATCTAATATAAGATCATGGATCAATTTATGCTAAAAGAATCTGACAAATTAGTTCTTACTGAGACAAATGGTAAAGTAGATGCTTAAAAACATTACCATTTGACACAAATCAGAAAAACACTTATAAAATGGTCAAATTAAACTCATTTTAGTTAATATTTCTTGAAAAACTGCTGTATACCAACAATGTGAGAGAGAAAATGGAAACATAAATGAATGGTATGTATCTTAATCTCAAAGTACTCCAGCCAGGAAAAGACAGAATGAAATCAGCAATCATTTAAAATGTAATAGAATAGGATATATAAAAAGAAAACTTCCTAAAATGCTACTTTGTATTGAGGTAACATTTCTCTGAAACATTATGTAAGTTTCATGTGTATAACATTACATTTATACCTCTTTATACATAGGTGTGTTCACCACCAAAAGCAATAAAAAAGAAAAACTTAAATGCAATTCAGCAGGTACAATTAGGTTTGAGTAACTGTGACCTCAGGGAAGGTTTCACAGAATGAGGATAAGAAAATTTCAAAGGACAAGATGAGTTTACTAGCGGGGGAGAGTCGTGATGATATTCTAGGCATAGAAAACAGCACAAAAAAAGATTTAGAAGCATACAAAACGATGGTTTGTTTTAGAGGAAGATACACGATCTTCCACATAGTTGAGTCAAAAAGTAGTGTGGTGCAAAGAAAGGCAGGAGCTTGATTTTAGAAAAACAAACTGTGGAGGCAGAACATGAGAGGTAAAGGCTGGGCCTGGGTTATGAAAGGCTTTGTAGTCAGTGGCAGGGGGAGAGAATATGGCGGTCTTTAAGGACAGAGAACCATAATTAGTTGTATATTCCAGAAACACCATGCTGATATCAGCATGGGGATTTCATTTATAAACACATTTACATGTGCGTGCTCAGTCACGTTTGATTCCACGACCCCAAGGACTCTAGTCCACCAGCCTCTTCTGTACATAGGATTTTTTAGGCAAGAAATACTGGAGTGGGCTGCTATTTCCTTCTCCATTCAAATGCATGTTCTTGTGTAATTTTATAGCAAAAAAAAAAAAAAATGATATCACAAAATCAAAATCATAGAATGCTCTAACCATGGAACTGATTAAGCTAAGTTTTAGTGAATATTGTCTCTTTAGTTTCAGAGAAAAGAAAAATTTGTTCTATTTATTCTGTGGAAGTTTTGCTTACACTGGGTGTTCAGGGAAATTCATACATTGAATTCTAATTGCTTTTTGGGTTTTTTTTAAATCTTTCCTTCTCTTACTAACTGATAGTTTTATTCCATTTTAAAGCAAAAACCAGGTCTTACCCATGAACTCTGATATAAGATACATGGTCTGGTTCATGGAATTCAATAATTGTTGAACAAAAGAATGAGTCAACCCATGCAGTTCAAGCCAGCTGCCAGTATATAATAGGTGATCCAACACCTTCCTGTGTTCATCTAAAATCAGGCTTAGAGTTTGGCCAATTAGTGAATCTTCACTCCATATCAAAATGGAGTGCTGCATTTTCATCTATCCTATATCAGTACCTTGCAGTCACAGAAGGCAAAGAACCAATGTTTGTGAATTTTAAAACATCTGTATGAAAACCAATGAGATTAGATATAAAATTATGTACCACATTAACATTCCAATATGCTCTTTTCTTGGTAGAAGATAGAGCTTTAATTAACATAAGGATGAAATGTCATAAAATTTGGTCTGTATCTTTAAGCATGGTACATATTCTATGGCATATATTCTGGCAGAGAAAAGAGTACCAGCACCGATGAAAGAGGAATGGGAATAAAGCAGGTGTGCAGAGGTCTGATTCCATCAAAGGGGAGAATCTATTTATTCTTGCTTTTCCCCTAAATCTGCATAAGGGAAAACATGAGAGGTAAAGGCTGGGCCTGGGTTATGAAAGGCTTTGTAGTCAGTGGCAGGGGGAGAGAATATGGCGGTCTTTAAGGACAGAGAACCATAATTAGTTGTATATTCCAGAAACACCATGCTGATATCAGCATGGGGATTTCATTTATAAACACATTTACATGTGCGTGCTCAGTCACGTTTGATTCCACGACCCCAAGGACTCTAGTCCACCAGCCTCTTCTGTACATAGGATTTTTTAGGCAAGAAATACTGGAGTGGGCTGCTATTTCCTTCTCCATTCAAATGCATGTTCTTGTGTAATTTTATAGCAAAAAAAAAAAAAAATGATATCACAAAATCAAAATCATAGAATGCTCTAACCATGGAACTGATTAAGCTAAGTTTTAGTGAATATTGTCTCTTTAGTTTCAGAGAAAAGAAAAATTTGTTCTATTTATTCTGTGGAAGTTTTGCTTACACTGGGTGTTCAGGGAAATTCATACATTGAATTCTAATTGCTTTTTGGGTTTTTTTTTTTAAATCTTTCCTTCTCTTACTAACTGATAGTTTTATTCCATTTTAAAGCAAAAACCAGGTCTTACCCATGAACTCTGATATAAGATACATGGTCTGGTTCATGGAATTCAATAATTGTTGAACAAAAGAATGAGTCAACCCATGCAGTTCAAGCCAGCTGCCAGTATATAATAGGTGATCCAACACCTTCCTGTGTTCATCTAAAATCAGGCTTAGAGTTTGGCCAATTAGTGAATCTTCACTCCATATCAAAATGGAGTGCTGCATTTTCATCTATCCTATATCAGTACCTTGCAGTCACAGAAGGCAAAGAACCAATGTTTGTGAATTTTAAAACATCTGTATGAAAACCAATGAGATTAGATATAAAATTATGTACCACATTAACATTCCAATATGCTCTTTTCTTGGTAGAAGATAGAGCTTTAATTAACATAAGGATGAAATGTCATAAAATTTGGTCTGTATCTTTAAGCATGGTACATATTCTATGGCATATATTCTGGCAGAGAAAAGAGTACCAGCACCGATGAAAGAGGAATGGGAATAAAGCAGGTGTGCAGAGGTCTGATTCCATCAAAGGGGAGAATCTATTTATTCTTGCTTTTCCCCTAAATCTGCATAAGGTGTCCCCTCTGAAAGCTGCCCAAAGCTCAGACTTTGATCTGCCTGTTGAAAGATCAGACTAATAATTTAGCATGACAAGAGATATACCCTTTTGAATAGCAAATGCCCCAAATAATTAGCCTTTAACTTTGAACTTCTATATTTGATCAAGAATAATAAAGAGAAGCTTCTTGAGAATTTTTCTCTTATTATTTTTTTCTTATTGCTCATGCATTGGTGATGGTGCTTCAGTTTTTCTAGAAAAAGCTCACAATTAGAAATAAGAGAATAAAAAGTAAGCCAAAATCTAGATACAATTAAACTAGCTTTCATTTGAATTAAAATTGCACTTTTAGTAAAAATAAGACCCTAGCATTTGCTCTCTGTTCACATGGTCTTTGATTTTACATTATACATTTTTATTAAGTGCCTGTTTTGCGTTCTACATCATTTTTCATGCTTGAGATATATCAGTGGGAAATGCAAGAAACCTTAGGTTCATGGACATTAAAAAAAAAAGCAAAAATAATGAAATAATTACAGTTTACTAGTGCAATTACAAAAACTAGAACAGAATAAAGTGATTTGAGAGTGTCAGGGCTGAAGAGTAGGGTGAAATTTAAGAGAGAATGGTCAAGGATACTTGAGAAGAGGTAGAGATGAGGAGATCTGGCTTGCAGATATTTGAAGTGAATGTCCCAAGGAGAGGGAACAGCCATTGCGAAGTTTCTGTTAAGGGTGGAACATTTCTAGGGTCTTTGAGGCAAAAATGCAATGGCAGATTCAAATAGACAGAGGAGAACTGTGCAGATAAGCTTTGTAAATTTTAAAACATCTGTATGAAAACCAATGAGATTAGATATAAAATTATGTACCACATTAACATTCCAATATGCTCTTTTCTTGGTAGAAGATAGAGCTTTAATTAACATAAGGATGAAATGTCATAAAATTTGGTCTGTATCTTTAAGCATGGTACATATTCTATGGCATATATTCTGGCAGAGAAAAGAGTACCAGCACCGATGAAAGAGGAATGGGAATAAAGCAGGTGTGCAGAGGTCTGATTCCATCAAAGGGGAGAATCTATTTATTCTTGCTTTTCCCCTAAATCTGCATAAGGTGTCCCCTCTGAAAGCTGCCCAAAGCTCAGACTTTGATCTGCCTGTTGAAAGATCAGACTAATAATTTAGCATGACAAGAGATATACCCTTTTGAATAGCAAATGCCCCAAATAATTAGCCTTTAACTTTGAACTTCTATATTTGATCAAGAATAATAAAGAGAAGCTTCTTGAGAATTTTCTCTTATTATTTTTTTCTTATTGCTCATGCATTGGTGATGGTGCTTCAGTTTTTCTAGAAAAAGCTCACAATTAGAAATAAGAGAATAAAAAGTAAGCCAAAATCTAGATACAATTAAACTAGCTTTCATTTGAATTAAAATTGCACTTTTAGTAAAAATAAGACCCTAGCATTTGCTCTCTGTTCACATGGTCTTTGATTTTACATTATACATTTTTATTAAGTGCCTGTTTTGCGTTCTACATCATTTTTCATGCTTGAGATATATCAGTGGGAAATGCAAGAAACCTTAGGTTCATGGACATTAAAAAAAAAAGCAAAAATAATGAAATAATTACAGTTTACTAGTGCAATTACAAAAACTAGAACAGAATAAAGTGATTTGAGAGTGTCAGGGCTGAAGAGTAGGGTGAAATTTAAGAGAGAATGGTCAAGGATACTTGAGAAGAGGTAGAGATGAGGAGATCTGGCTTGCAGATATTTGAAGTGAATGTCCCAAGGAGAGGGAACAGCCATTGCGAAGTTTCTGTTAAGGGTGGAACATTTCTAGGGTCTTTGAGGCAAAAATGAAGCCAACATGGCAGGATCTGAAAGAACAAAGGGGATAGACAGAGGAGAACTGTACGTAAGCTTGTGTTCTGTGTCAAGGGATGGTGAGCAGACCATGGAAGACTTTGTAAGCTATTATATGTAATTTGACTCTACTGTTGATAACATGGGGAACCATCTCAGTTTTTGTAGGCACAAGAGTTGGCAGGATCTGACTTCCATCCTCAAAGTATCTTTTGGCTACCATTAGAAATGAAATATAGAGTAACAAGACGAGACTGAGGTCAATCAGTTAGGAAGCAATAGGAATAATATAGATGAAAGACAAACTATAGGTGAAAGATAGTGGTTTTTTAACACAGCACAAAGGTAGAAGGAGAGAAAATAGGAGTATTAACTTTCTGTTATCAAAGTTTTACTTTGGTTTAATCTGTGCTTATAAGAACCCAGCTATAGGTGACAGTCAAAGCAGTCACATAATCCAAAAACACTTACTCAAAATATTATTCAAGTGATATGACTGTTCCTTTCAGCCATATCTGTATTGTCTTGCACACGGATGGTGAACTGCTTGAGTACAGAGAACAAATTTCAAATCTTACTCTGCCTTATCTGTACAAAGTACTTAGTAAATATTTTTGAATTAGATTTCTTTTTTGAGGGAGGTAGGGGAGTGGGTCGGGGAGGGAGGGGGCGGGCAGGCCACTTCTATTGGTCTTTCATTATCTATTTTCATCCATCTTTGTTCTTTGGCCTATGTGGGCCTCCCATCGCAGTGGCCTCTGTTGTCACAGAGCACTGGCTCTGGCTGCATGCACTCCAGAGCTCTGGCTCGGTAATTGGACACATCAGTCCAGCCGCTCTCGGGGAGGAGAGCACTTAAATAATGAAATAATTACAGTTTACTAGTGCAATTACAAAAACTAGAACAGAATAAAGTGATTTGAGAGTGTCAGGGCTGAAGAGTAGGGTGAAATTTAAGAGAGAATGGTCAAGGATACTTGAGAAGAGGTAGAGATGAGGAGATCTGGCTTGCAGATATTTGAAGTGAATGTCCCAAGGAGAGGGAACAGCCATTGCGAAGTTTCTGTTAAGGGTGGAACATTTCTAGGGTCTTTGAGGCAAAAATGAAGCCAACATGGCAGGATCTGAAAGAACAAAGGGGATAGACAGAGGAGAACTGTACGTAAGCTTGTGTTCTGTGTCAAGGGATGGTGAGCAGACCATGGAAGACTTTGTAAGCTATTATATGTAATTTGACTCTACTGTTGATAACATGGGGAACCATCTCAGTTTTTGTAGGCACAAGAGTTGGCAGGATCTGACTTCCATCCTCAAAGTATCTTTTGGCTACCATTAGAAATGAAATATAGAGTAACAAGACGAGACTGAGGTCAATCAGTTAGGAAGCAATAGGAATAATATAGATGAAAGACAAACTATAGGTGAAAGATAGTGGTTTTTTAACACAGCACAAAGGTAGAAGGAGAGAAAATAGGAGTATTAACTTTCTGTTATCAAAGTTTTACTTTGGTTTAATCTGTGCTTATAAGAACCCAGCTATAGGTGACAGTCAAAGCAGTCACATAATCCAAAAACACTTACTCAAAATATTATTCAAGTGATATGACTGTTCCTTTCAGCCATATCTGTATTGTCTTGCACACGGATGGTGAACTGCTTGAGTACAGAGAACAAATTTCAAATCTTACTCTGCCTTATCTGTACAAAGTACTTAGTAAATATTTTTGAATTAGATTTCTTTTTTGAGGGAGGTAGGGGAGTGGGTCGGGGAGGGAGGGGGGCGGGCAGGCCACTTCTATTGGTCTTTCATTATCTATTTTCATCCATCTTTGTTCTTTGGCCTATGTGGGCCTCCCATCGCAGTGGCCTCTGTTGTCACAGAGCACTGGCTCTGGCTGCATGCACTCCAGAGCTCTGGCTCGGTAATTGGACACATTGGTCCAGCTGCTCTGCGGCACGTGGAATCTTCCCAGGCCAGGGATTGAACCGGCGCCCCTTGCACTGCAAGGCAGTGTCCTTACCCACTGGATCACCAGGGAAGCCCCCCTGGATTAGTTTTCTTAAATGAAGATTTAATAAAAGTTTGTGAAAATTTGCAATTCTGTTCAGCTATCATGTTCATTAAGTCTTCTGTGGTTAAAAACTTGCGAGATTTAATATGTTGCATGGCAATAAATGCTCAAGATTATTTTAATAAAATAGCATGATGACAAATATCAATTCACTTAAATGTTTTCATCAATTATAATATTATTGTGGTGAGTGAATTTAATATTCTTTGCATTTATGGTACAAATATACAATCAATAAAGGTACTACCAGTGAAAAATAGAAGGCAAAAAGATCGAAAGACTGAAATATTAAATGTGCTCCCTGAAAGAGATGTGAATTTATGTTAATGAGATATTCCTGGGAAAGTGAACAGTGTGCTTTGATATCATTTGTTTTTTTCCATAAAGACTTAAAAATATAATTATCTTTGTCTTCATAGTTATTAAAGTTTATGTCTATCTTTAGCATAAAATAACTTCTATAACTTAAGCTATAATGAGGCAAACCAAGTAATACAGCTTCCAAGTCTGAAAACAAATTGAAAATAGGTACCCTGTTTTTACTCTCTGCAGAGGGCAATATACACTTCAACATTGATCTGGGGGGATATACATTGTCCTAAAGTGAAAAAAAAAAATCAAGACAAATTATGATTTGAATTTATAAAGTAAAATTTTATTTAACTGTGTTAAGCCCAATTTTTCTCTTTTGTTATTTCGATCTAAAAGTCCATAGTATTACTGAAGGTATATAATCCAAGAAATTGAAAGGGGTAAGGAATTATGCAGAAAGTCCTTTGACAACATGTCCAAGTGGAGGTGGGGGTCGGAGGCCATTTTTGGTCTTTCATTTATCTATTTTCATCCATCTTTGTTCTTTGGCCAATGTGGGCCTCCCATCGCGGTGGCCTCTGTTGTCACAGAGCACTGGCTCTGGGCGCATGCGCTCCAGAGCTCTGGCTCGGTAATTGGACACATTGGTCCAGCTGCTCTGTGGCACGTGGGATCTGCCCAGGCCAGGGATAGAACCAGCGTCCCTTGCACTGCAAGGTGGTGTCCTTAACCACTGGATCACCAGGGAAGCCCCCCTGGATTAGTTTTCTTAAATGAAGATTTAATAAAAGTTTGTGAAAATTTGCAATTCTGTTCAGCTATCATGTTCATTAAGTCTTCTGTGGTTAAAAACTTGCGAGATTTAATATGTTGCATGGCAATAAATGCTCAAGATTATTTTAATAAAATAGCATGATGACAAATATCAATTCACTTAAATGTTTTCATCAATTATAATATTATTGTGGTGAGTGAATTTAATATTCTTTGCATTTATGGTACAAATATACAATCAATAAAGGTACTACCAGTGAAAAATAAAAGTGAAAAAAAAGATCGAAAGACTGAAATATTAAATGTGCTCCCTGAAAGAGATGTGAATTTATGTTAATGAGATATTCCTGGGAAAGTGAACAGTGTGCTTTGATATCATTTGTTTTTTTCCATAAAGACTTAAAAATATAATTATCTTTGTCTTCATAGTTATTAAAGTTTATGTCTATCTTTAGCATAAAATAACTTCTATAACTTAAGCTATAATGAGGCAAACCAAGTAATACAGCTTCCAAGTCTGAAAACAAATTGAAAATAGGTACCCTGTTTTTACTTTCTGCAGAGGGCAATATACACTTCAACATTGATCTGGGGGGATATACATTGTCCTAAAGTGAAAAAAAAAAATCAAGACAAATTTTGATTTGGATTTATAAAGTAAAATTTTATTTAACTGTGTTAAGCCCCATTTTTCTTTTGTTATTTCGATCTAAAAGTCCATAGTATTACTGAAGGTATATAATCCAAGAAATTGAAAGGGGTAAGGAATTATGCAGAAAGTCCTTTGACAACATGTCCAAGTGACAAAGAAGAAAGAATCTTGCTTGCATTATTGAGATAATCATACTTTGACTATATAAAGCTCAGGCTACAAACACCTTTAATATTTACATTTCAATGTAATTGAAATCAGAGCTTTGTTAGCAAAATAAATAATCACAAAATTAGCAACTATAAAAGACAAAATGGAGATATTTAGGACATAGGACAAAAAATTAGTAATAAATTTTTGTAGAACTTCATGTAACATAAGTAGTCCAGTTTAAAAATATTTTTGAAGCATCTGCTCTTCCAAAATCTGAACTGAATAATTTTATAATATTTTTCTTCTAAAAATATCAGCTTTAGTAGCCACCACAAAATTGATAATAAGGTACAACAACAAAACTATTTCAGCAGCAGTGGGTTTTCTTATTTGTTTGGTTTTGGTCTGCCAAAATTTGAAAGCAAAAAGTAAAAGAAAAAAAAAAAAATTGGGTTGGCCAAAATATCTTTGTTTGGGGTTTTCTGTATGCTGGTACGGAAAAATCCAAAGAAATTTTTTGGCCAACTAAATAAATAATAATAATAATAAAATTTAAACTGAGAAGTGTTTTAGATAAGATTTTTAATCTTTGTCTATTTCACTATCTAGTGGAAAATAATTTACCTGGAATTACATGGAGCTACTTCAAAATTCTTGACAATCTCAGAAATAAATAATATGAAGATTTAGAAAGAAATCTCAAAATTCCCTTGATTCCAGTTGATTATGAAAAGTGCTTAATACAAATCTACATCTGAGAATAAGCCAACCAAGTAATACAGCTTCCAAGTCTGAAAACAAATTGAAAATAGGTACCCTGTTTTTACTCTCTGCAGAGGGCAATATACACTTCAACATTGATCTGGGGGGATATACATTGTCCTAAAGTGAAAAAAAAAAATCAAGACAAATTATGATTTGAATTTATAAAGTAAAATTTTATTTAACTGTGTTAAGCCCAATTTTTCTCTTTTGTTATTTCGATCTAAAAGTCCATAGTATTACTGAAGGTATATAATCCAAGAAATTGAAAGGGGTAAGGAATTATGCAGAAAGTCCTTTGACAACATGTCCAAGTGACAAAGAAGAAAGAATCTTGCTTGCATTATTGAGATAATCATACTTTGACTATATAAAGCTCAGGCTACAAACACCTTTAATATTTACATTTCAATGTAATTGAAATCAGAGCTTTGTTAGCAAAATAAATAATCACAAAATTAGCAACTATAAAAGACAAAATGGAGATATTTAGGACATAGGACAAAAAATTAGTAATAAATTTTTGTAGAACTTCATGTAACATAAGTAGTCCAGTTTAAAAATATTTTTGAAGCATCTGCTCTTCCAAAATCTGAACTGAATAATTTTATAATATTTTTCTTCTAAAAATATCAGCTTTAGTAGCCACCACAAAATTGATAATAAGGTACAACAACAAAACTATTTCAGCAGCAGTGGGTTTTCTTATTTGTTTGGTTTTGGTCTGCCAAAATTTGAAAGCAAAAAGTAAAAGAAAAAAAAAAAAAATTGGGTTGGCCAAAATATCTTTGTTTGGGGTTTTCTGTATGCTGGTACGGAAAAATCCAAAGAAATTTTTTGGCCAACTAAATAAATAATAATAATAATAAAATTTAAACTGAGAAGTGTTTTAGATAAGATTTTTAATCTTTGTCTATTTCACTATCTAGTGGAAAATAATTTACCTGGAATTACATGGAGCTACTTCAAAATTCTTGACAATCTCAGAAATAAATAATATGAAGATTTAGAAAGAAATCTCAAAATTCCCTTGATTCCAGTTGATTATGAAAAGTGCTTAATACAAATCTACATCTGAGAATAAGCCAACTCAGTAAGCTTATATGATCCTGTACCATTAACTATAATATTTTTTATTTGAGAACTGGTCGGTTTAATTCCAGGACATCCACCTTTGTCAGGCAAATCTCCCCCTAGCTTCCCATCTCACTGAGAATGAAAATCATCCACAAGAGAAATCCTCAGAAATTTGGGTCTGTACTTCTCTAATTGCATAGGACATCTTTCATGCCTGCAGATATTTTTACATCTAAGACAGTCTGCAGTTCTGCTTGCCAACATGAAACTTGTTTCACAAATTTTTTAGCAGCTGGTATGATAATAAGCCAGTCTTTATGTAAATTAGTGATCGTTCTAATCAATTTTTAACTACAAAATTAAAATTTAAATTTTTTGAGTAAATTATTTTTAAACAGAGAAATGCTTTATCAAACTTATTTAGCTCATGTTCCATTATATTAAAGAACTATGTTTAAAAACTATTACTAAGAAGCAGAGTAAAGCTTTCTGCTAGAAGTGTAGTTTTTAAATTATGTGGTATATTGAAAGGTATATTTTAATTTTTAAACTAATATTATTATAAAATAAATTTTCATTAATATAGGGAGGTTACCATATTTTATACTGTTACATTAAATGCAATGTATTTAATCATTTCTTTAGAAAAGACAAAATACCATAAAATAAACATGCTACTTTTTATGCTGAAGCTAATTAATTGTTCCTTCTAAATACCTGAGCCAATCTTTGCAAACCACAAACTAAGCAACTAGTAAACATATCCAGTTATTTACAGAGGCTTCCCAGGTGGTGCTAGTGGTAAAGAAACTGCCTGTTAATGCAGGAGACTTAAGAGATGTGGGTTCCACCCCTGGGTTGGGAAGATCCTCTGGAGGAGGGCATGGCAACCCACTTCAGTATTCTTGCCTGAAGAATCTCATAGCCTGGTGAGATACCATCCACAGGGTCACACAGAGTCAGACACTCAGCACATTTAGCACTTAGTTGTTTACAGAGTACAAGCTACTTGTATTACAGGGACAAATCTCAGAAATAAATAATATGAAGATTTAGAAAGAAATCTCAAAATTCCCTTGATTCCAGTTGATTATGAAAAGTGCTTAATACAAATCTACATCTGAGAATAAGCCAACTCAGTAAGCTTATATGATCCTGTACCATTAACTATAATATTTTTTATTTGAGAACTGGTCGGTTTAATTCCAGGACATCCACCTTTGTCAGGCAAATCTCCCCCTAGCTTCCCATCTCACTGAGAATGAAAATCATCCACAAGAGAAATCCTCAGAAATTTGGGTCTGTACTTCTCTAATTGCATAGGACATCTTTCATGCCTGCAGATATTTTTACATCTAAGACAGTCTGCAGTTCTGCTTGCCAACATGAAACTTGTTTCACAAATTTTTTAGCAGCTGGTATGATAATAAGCCAGTCTTTATGTAAATTAGTGATCGTTCTAATCAATTTTTAACTACAAAATTAAAATTTAAATTTTTTGAGTAAATTATTTTTAAACAGAGAAATGCTTTATCAAACTTATTTAGCTCATGTTCCATTATATTAAAGAACTATGTTTAAAAACTATTACTAAGAAGCAGAGTAAAGCTTTCTGCTAGAAGTGTAGTTTTTAAATTATGTGGTATATTGAAAGGTATATTTTAATTTTTAAACTAATATTATTATAAAATAAATTTTCATTAATATAGGGAGGTTACCATATTTTATACTGTTACATTAAATGCAATGTATTTAATCATTTCTTTAGAAAAGACAAAATACCATAAAATAAACATGCTACTTTTTATGCTGAAGCTAATTAATTGTTCCTTCTAAATACCTGAGCCAATCTTTGCAAACCACAAACTAAGCAACTAGTAAACATATCCAGTTATTTACAGAGGCTTCCCAGGTGGTGCTAGTGGTAAAGAAACTGCCTGTTAATGCAGGAGACTTAAGAGATGTGGGTTCCACCCCTGGGTTGGGAAGATCCTCTGGAGGAGGGCATGGCAACCCACTTCAGTATTCTTGCCTGAAGAATCTCATAGCCTGGTGAGATACCATCCACAGGGTCACACAGAGTCAGACACTCAGCACATTTAGCACTTAGTTGTTTACAGAGTACAAGCTACTTGTATTTTTATTCCATGAATGACTGCTCTTTTGAGAGTAAAGGGTAATTCTTATTACTGATGGGCTTATTGGTCTATGGCTATATGCATGTGTGTATGAAGTTACTTTCTCAATTTTATGCCCTGGAGTATAGTGACACATCCTTTAAGATGAAGAGAAAAATGGACTCAACCTTTGGCATAAGGTTCAAAAGAAGGAATAAAGTATATTGTTATATTTGCTTTTTACCTGAACAGTATACATATTGTCTGTAAAATATTAGTAATATACAATTGGTTGTACCTTTGATTCAGTTATTTCTAAAGCAATCAGAGATAAATTTTGATTTTAAAAATGGAAAAAATAAAGGAAGATTTATCTATGATTTGATAAGACAAACATTTCAAATGTGCATTGAGTATATTGTAAAACGCCAATATTCAAAGTATACAGGAACTTTTTATTCTAATCAAGTTAAATAAATAAATCCTTAATTCAATAATGAGCATGGATTTGACTGATATTTTTGATAATTTTTTTAAATCTGCACATTGACATTTGGATATGTAGTAATACATAGCTTGCTGGGGAGCAAATATGTTAAGAGTTGAAAAAGCAAAACAAATAATTCTTTTACTATAGACATTATCATTTGTTTTTCCTTCTGTTCCCAGAATCAAAGTCTATGTATTGTCCAAATGCTTCTTTCTGAGCCCTCTGAAATCTAGAATTTAGAAGCATTCTAGCACAAATAAGTCTCAATATATATTTATTGCTTAAATGAATGATAATGAGACTAGTTTCTTTCCTTGTCATTGTACTAACAATGCATCTTTATTTTTCATGTATATTGTTCAGTTGTATAACAATATATATACATATTTTTCCAGCTTTCTTGAGGCACTGATGAATATTGATGCAAAAATTCTTATTTTGTTTTTAATTTTGGCCTCTTTTATTGGTTTTTATTTATTTATTTATTTTCATCCATCTTTATTCTTTGGCATGTGTGGGCCTCCCATTGAAGTGGCCGCTCTCATTACAGAGCACCAGCTCTGGATGCATGTGCTCCAGAACACTGGCTCATAATTGGACACACTGGTCCAGCTGCTCTGTGGCACATGGGATCTTCTGGGGCCAGGGATTGAATCAGCAGACTCTTTACCCACTGGATCACCAGGGAAGCCCCAATGCAAAAATTCTTAACAAAATATTAGCAACTGAATCCAACCGTACATTTTAAAAAAATAAATCATAATTAAGACTGACTTATCCCTGAGGTACAAGGTTGTTTACAAATATACAAATCAGTAATTGGGATAAACTACATTAAAAGAATGAAGAATAAAAAGCATAAGATTATCTTAATAAATGCATTTGACAAAATTCAACATCTATTCTATATAAGAAATATACCTCAACATAATCAAGGCTGTAATATGACAAACCAACCGTTAACATCATACACAACACAACGGTAAAAAGAGGAAATTTTTTCTCTAAGATCAGAAAGAAAGCAAAGATGCCTTATTTTACCACTCTTTTCAATATGGTACTTGAAGTTAGATCAAAACAATCAGGCAAGAAAAAGAAATAACAAGCATCCAAATAAGAAAGGAAGAAGTTCAGCTGTCTCTTGTTTTTAGATGACATGTTTTATCTAGAAAATCCTAAAGATTTCACTGAAGAAAACCATGGAAGCTAATAAATGAATTTAGCAAAGCTGAAGGATACAAAAATCAGTTGCATTTATACATACTACCAAAAAACCATACCTTACTAGAAATTTTTAAGAATAAATGTAATCAAGGAAGTGAAAGATCTGTACACAGAAACTATGAGACATTGATGAAAGAAATCGAAGAAGGCATAAATAAATGAAAAGGTATTCTATGTTCATGGACTGGAATTAATCTTGTTGAAGTGTCCACACTACACAATGCATTCTTTACAATAAATTAATGTGACCTCTTTTCTGGAACTTAGGAAAACTTCTGATGCAGAATCCTAGTTCAAAAGCTATCCACAGTTCTGAAAATATTTTTTAGAGAAAAAACAATCAATGCTCAGCAAGCCTATAGGTTCCTGCCCAGGCATGGTGATATTTCCTTTCTATAGTAAAACTTAACATAAATGGAATGACTAATAAATTGCCTTCTTCATTATTGATGAGTCAGAGACTGGACGAGTCCATGCCGACACACAAAAGCTACTTAAAACATGTCACTGGGCAAGATTGGAATTGTCAAACACTGAGAAATTGAGGCACCTGGGAACAGCTAGGTAGGGAAATAGATAGGTATGAAACTCAAAAAAGAGAAGTTTAGTTACAGAAAATATTTTCCATTGCTTAAGTGCTTGGGTTGTATTAGACTACTGTTCATGATATTTAGTCCTTTCTTCAAACTCTTATGGGAGAAATTGAACAACACTGCTTCATTATATGAGGCTTTGTCAAGCGACTGGCTTTGATAGATACTGGGCAGTTGTGGTAATGTGCCAGTTATAATTCTGTCCTTAAGGGACATCAAGTTTCTATTGGCCCTTCTGCTATGGAAAAAAAGAAAAAGAAAAAACAACAAGAAAATATGCCTTAGAAGTTAATGGTCCAAGACAGGTAAGATACATGTGGAACAGCCCTGAATGAAGCTTAGAACCAATAGAGTCAGGCCAATTTAGATAAATGATGAGAACAGTAATTGTAGTTTGAAGCCACTGAGGTTAGTAATGCTTTGGCTTTACAGCATTGTGACAATAACTGGCTTATTTTATGCTCCTCACTTTATTCTTGAATTAACACTATCTGCCAAAAGAATCTCCTGAGGACCTCCTATTTATTCCTGCCTGCTTTCATTTCAAATGGTGACTATTATCATACCTTTCATAATCAGATTGACAGGGCTCTGCAGAGAGGTGGAGAGGGACAATTAAATGGTGGCCCCTAGCACTAAAGAGAATATATACACATATAAAGAGAATATACATGATGAAAAAGAGCAGAGTTTAATTTGAGAATCTACTTAGATGGGCTGGAAATATAATGTTCAACTATTTCTCACAAGAAAAGTGTGTGCAAATAACTAAGAGATTACAATGTGGCAATCAAACTCGGGCTAAGGTTCTATGAAAACAACGGAAAAGAAAGATTGCTGGTAGAGCATTTCTAAGACTATAAATTCTCTTCTGGCTCACCTCTGAATTCTCATGTTTTACACAAATCTCTAAATGCTTTCCCTATTGGCAGAACATTAAAGTAACTTATACTACTACATATGATTGCACCCTGCTTTTCTGTGAAAGATATGCTATAATCTCTCTCTCTATCTTTAAGTTCTGCAAATTAGTTTGGCTCAAATCCAGAAAAGCACCAATACTTATTAAATTTTAAAAGCTGTGAAACCAATGTTTAGATCCCTAAATATTGCTAGTCTCAAAGGAAATATGAACTTCTGGGCTATTTTTACTACAACAAACAAAGCACTTCTAAGAAATTATTTGACAGAACTTATAATTGGAATATGGCACACCAACTTAGAGTTAAAATAGCCCTATGCTTATTACAGAGTAGTTTAAAAGTTCGTTTTTTTAATCAGTGTAGAAGCCAAGAACACGTAAATTCTGTTACACTTAGAATATTGTATTTGGTATTATTAATGTAAAAGAAGTACTGCGTTCTCTAGAAGGTGTGCTTTCTGCTTTCAGCTTTGTAGCCTTAAGTTGATTGTCTTTTAACTTCCCTATTGCTTTTAAGAGCAATAGAAATTTCCCAATTGTTCAAGCTTAGACTACTGCTAAGCTCTTACTCTCTTTCAGGAAGCTAAGTTCAGTTAACTAAAAAGTCCCTTGGAACTGTATTTTCAGTGTTTCTCGGAGATGCTCTTTCCTTTCCTGCAGTCTTAAACCTTTAGCACATCATAAAACACTGCAAAGACCACTGAGGTGCTTGCACATGCTTAATATTTAGCAAACACTTATTGTGAAGAATGAATCAATGAATGAATGAACAATTACTTCCTCCTCTCCCTGCAAAAAAAGTCCTATGAGTTTCCATCTTTTACAGTATTAAGTCATACAACTCTATTCATTGTTATCAAGCAGATCTCTAGGACATGACTTAATTACCTTCCCAAGCTCATCTCTTACTATATAAATACATACATCAATTCTCTCTCATGAATAAAATTCACTTCATAAGTATATGCTTTGCTCATTTAATCAAAAGAATCTTCCCTCAGTTTTCTATTTGGAAAAATCTTAATTTTTCCTGCAAGACTCCTTTCAACTCTAGAGCACAGCAGTTAAGAGCAGAGACTTTGATGTCAGATCCCTTTGAAAAGTTTAATTCAATTTCCTATAAAGCTGAGCATATGCCTACTATGTGGTGTGGGAATTCTATTCTGAAAAATCTACCCAAGAGAAATATAAAGATCTGTCAGTAAAAATAAGTGAGAAAGAATGCTCATAGCAAATTTATTCATAATAGTCAAAACTAGAAACAGCCCAAGTATCCATCAATAGGAGTATGGATAATCATTGTATATTTATATTCATACAATAGAATGCTAGTCAGTAATAAAAAGAAACTATGTCTATAACATGGATGAATTTTAAATGTATTATTCTGACTGAAAGAAAATTTAATGAAAAGAGTAATATGGTATGATTTGGGCTTCCCAGGTAGCTCAGTGGGAAAGAATCCACGTGCCAGTGCAGAAGGTTCAGGAAACAGGGGATTGATCCCTAGACTGGGAAGATCCCCTGAAGGAGGAACTGCAGCCCACTCCAGTATTCTTCTCTGGAAAATCCCATGGACAGAGAAGGCTGCCAGGCCCCAGATCACGTGGTCCCAAAGAACTGGACACGACTGAGAATGCACACAAGGTACAATTTAATTTATATAAAGTTTTTGAGAAGCAAAAATTGATGTATGTTGGAAAAAATAAAAACTACTGTTGTCTTGGAAGGGTGATGCAGGTATTAGTTGAGAACAGGAAATTTTCTGGAATGATGTTTTCTTGTAACATTTTATGTCTTAGCAGGTGGCTCGGTTTCACAACTGTTTTAAAACTCATCTTTACCTCAAAAGAACAAAAAAGAAATGTAAATATATATTGAATTCCAATGAATTATAGGTATGCTTAACTGCTTGGGGGCAAAAGTACTGACGTAATTACCTTCCCAAGCTCATCTCTTACTATATAAATACATACATCAATTCTCTCTCATGAATAAAATTCACTTCATAAGTATATGCTTTGCTCATTTAATCAAAAGAATCTTCCCTCAGTTTTCTATTTGGAAAAATCTTAATTTTTCCTGCAAGACTCCTTTCAACTCTAGAGCACAGCAGTTAAGAGCAGAGACTTTGATGTCAGATCCCTTTGAAAAGTTTAATTCAATTTCCTATAAAGCTGAGCATATGCCTACTATGTGGTGTGGGAATTCTATTCTGAAAAATCTACCCAAGAGAAATATAAAGATCTGTCAGTAAAAATAAGTGAGAAAGAATGCTCATAGCAAATTTATTCATAATAGTCAAAACTAGAAACAGCCCAAGTATCCATCAATAGGAGTATGGATAATCATTGTATATTTATATTCATACAATAGAATGCTAGTCAGTAATAAAAAGAAACTATGTCTATAACATGGATGAATTTTAAATGTATTATTCTGACTGAAAGAAAATTTAATGAAAAGAGTAATATGGTATGATTTGGGCTTCCCAGGTAGCTCAGTGGGAAAGAATCCACGTGCCAGTGCAGAAGGTTCAGGAAACAGGGGATTGATCCCTAGACTGGGAAGATCCCCTGAAGGAGGAACTGCAGCCCACTCCAGTATTCTTCTCTGGAAAATCCCATGGACAGAGAAGGCTGCCAGGCCCCAGATCACGTGGTCCCAAAGAACTGGACACGACTGAGAATGCACACAAGGTACAATTTAATTTATATAAAGTTTTTGAGAAGCAAAAATTGATGTATGTTGGAAAAAATAAAAACTACTGTTGTCTTGGAAGGGTGATGCAGGTATTAGTTGAGAACAGGAAATTTTCTGGAATGATGTTTTCTTGTAACATTTTATGTCTTAGCAGGTGGCTCGGTTTCACAACTGTTTTAAAACTCATCTTTACCTCAAAAGAACAAAAAAGAAATGTAAATATATATTGAATTCCAATGAATTATAGGTATGCTTAACTGCTTGGGGGCAAAAGTACTGACGTATACCATCTATTTTGAAATATTCAATAAAATAAGATGGATTTACAGACAAGTAGAATGGTAGAAAGATGAACTGATCTGTGATAAAACAACTGTAGTAAAATGTTAATCTTTGAATCTAAATGGTGAGTATATGAACATTCACTAGAAAATTCCTCAAATGTTTTCGTATATTTGAAATTTTTCATAACAAGTACTGAAAAAATTTAAACACTAGTTTTTTTTTTTTTTTTCATTTTGGTCTCTTTTATTGGCCTTTCATTTATTTATTTTCACCCGTCTTTGTTCTTTGGCCTGTGTGTACCTCCCACTGAAGTGGCCCCTCTCGTTACACAGCACTGGCTCTGGGCGCATGCGCTCCAGAGTGCTCGAGCGTAATTGGACACACCAGTCCAGCCGCTCTGTGGCACATGGGATCTTCTTTAGGCCAGGGATCGAACCGACGCCCCCTGCACTGCAAGGCAGACCCTCCACCCCCTGGACCACTAGGGAAGCCCAAGCACTAGATCTTTTAAATTAAAAACCATTAAAAAAATTTTTTTGGCCTCTTTTTATTGATTATTTATTTATTTATTTATTTTTCATCCATCTTTATTCTTCGCCCTGTTCTGTGTGGGCCTCCCATTGCAGTGGCCTCTCTTGTTACAGAGCACCGGCTCTGGGCGCATGCACTCCAGAGTACTGGCTCATAATTGGACACACCAGTTTAGCCGCTCTGCAGCATGTGGGATCTTTCACAGCCAGGAATGGAACTGGTGACTCCTGCACTGCAAGGCGGACTCTTTATCCACTAGACCCCGAGGAAAGCCCTATGTACTAGTTTTAAAAATCATAGATGATCTTACCCCATTTAAGTATTACTCTGATATTTGTAAGATGGTAACTTTCTAAGTCCCTATTCCATGTACATTCAGTATTTGGCCTTTTACTGTAAGGAAGAACTGTTTCTTCTTTCATATTTGCTTTATTTAATTATGAGTATGGATTTATGAATTCAATGAACATAAATTTGAGCAAACTCTGGGAGGTGGTGAAGGACAGGGAAGTCTGGCTGCTGCAGTCCATGGGGTCACGAACGGTCGGACACAATTGAACAACTGAACTGAACTGATTCTATTTACTGTTATACTACATTACTGTCATTATTATTTTTCAAGTTTGAAATTCCCCATATTCAGCAAGTTGGAAGTATTTTAAGCTATTTTGTTTTCCTAGGTCCCTCTCTCTTTTTTTTTATCACTTCTGACACAAGGTATTACCAAGTTCATCCTGTATTTTCTTTGACTCAGACCTAGACTTACCCATTTCAGAAACACTGATTCTTTTGAGTGTAGAATGATACTTAGAAACTAAGACCTTATTTCTAGATGTGCTCATTGCTACATGTATCTTTGCTTATAGGCCTTTGCAGTAGAATTTCATAAATTTAATATGTACATATATTTAAAGTATATATTTAGAATTAAGTAATTCTGATACTACCAATTTCACTGCAACATTACGGTGATCTCTGCATATCTCCTCTTTGACTTCCAAGACTGTGTATTTGTATCACCTTGCTCCACCACTGAAGATGCTGCCTCTCAAAAAAATCAATATATTACACATAGCTCGAATCTTGCCATATACCAGATAAGTATAGTATCTTCAAGGGAGGATTCCTGGGTAGATGATGATATTGTTAACTACAAACTGGCACATGCCTGTCAACTACAATTGACACTTGCCAAGAGCATCTCCTACTGACTGGATAACAACAAGGGCATTTGCCATTTGCCTGGGCTGCTGCAGTTGCTGATCTCTGACACTCCCTAGGGGGAAATTCAGAATAGAGAGTGAGGCACAATGTGCTTTAAAGGAAACTGGTGCATAGGGCTTTAGATCATTAGATATTTTCAAATATTTCATAACTGATTTCATGTTCCCAATTCTTGCAAAAAACTAACACGGCCTAGGCTTGGTTGAGATCAGATAATAGAGAATAGTAAAACATGAGCAGAGATTGGAAAATGGCAATTGTCATTCTGTAGTGGTGAAATATCTGATAAAATGGGCACCTGCCATCATGTAACAAACAGATAATGTATCTATTGAACCTGTGACTCTGGAAGAGGGTTTTTCAAAAATAGAATGTTACTGGTATGAGTGTATTGGTTTAGCTGAATTTTATAAGGTGCTTGCCAAGGCAGAGCTGAGTTAGGAGAGAACGAGCTCATTTTCAATAGGAGACTAAAAAAACTCAGAAATTCCATAACTTGCAGGACTTAGAGATACAGCACTTTCCCTTCTCTAATTGGTAAATGAAATAACAAAAGAAAACTAAAAAGAAAATGTTTTGAGTAACTTCAGTGAACAAAGTGAGGGCATGGTCATCTCTTTTGTTTTAAATTCATGCGTGTAGTCATGTTCCTCCCTTTGCAACCCTATGGACTGTAGCCCACAAGGCTCCTCTGTCCATGTGATTTTCCAGGCAAGACTACTGGAAAGGGTTGCCATGTCCCTCCTCCTGGGGATCTACCTGACCCAGGGATCCTCCTGCATTGCAGGCAGATTCTTAAACTGCTGAGCCAACTCAGATGTAATTAATTTGCCTGCCTTCGCCCATCACATCATTTAGGTTGGACAAAATATCTCTGAGGGAAGAGACCAAAGGCATAATCTAACAGATATCTGATAAACTCAAAGTACCTATGATTAAATCTAAAGAGAAGGCATGTCTTGAAATGAATCGTGTGTGTGACTATTAATACACAGAGTGGACTACAAGCAAATAATTTTAAAACTTTTTGAGAATTATACTGCTAGAAGTACCACCAGTATGACTGAACTGATGACGTTAGGCACAAAAACTTCTATTTCATACGTGGCCAAGGATGATATTGAAAATGGAAACATTAATTAAAAAGTAGAGACTCAGAAACCATGGAGAACAAATGGTAAGGCACAATGTGCTTTAAAGGAAACTGGTGCATAGGGCTTTAGATCATTAGATATTTTCAAATATTTCATAACTGATTTCATGTTCCCAATTCTTGCAAAAAACTAACACGGCCTAGGCTTGGTTGAGATCAGATAATAGAGAATAGTAAAACATGAGCAGAGATTGGAAAATGGCAATTGTCATTCTGTAGTGGTGAAATATCTGATAAAATGGGCACCTGCCATCATGTAACAAACAGATAATGTATCTATTGAACCTGTGACTCTGGAAGAGGGTTTTTCAAAAATAGAATGTTACTGGTATGAGTGTATTGGTTTAGCTGAATTTTATAAGGTGCTTGCCAAGGCAGAGCTGAGTTAGGAGAGAACGAGCTCATTTTCAATAGGAGACTAAAAAAACTCAGAAATTCCATAACTTGCAGGACTTAGAGATACAGCACTTTCCCTTCTCTAATTGGTAAATGAAATAACAAAAGAAAACTAAAAAGAAAATGTTTTGAGTAACTTCAGTGAACAAAGTGAGGGCATGGTCATCTCTTTTGTTTTAAATTCATGCGTGCTTAGTCATGTTCCTCCCTTTGCAACCCTATGGACTGTAGCCCACAAGGCTCCTCTGTCCATGTGATTTTCCAGGCAAGACTACTGGAAAGGGTTGCCATGTCCCTCCTCCTGGGGATCTACCTGACCCAGGGATCCTCCTGCATTGCAGGCAGATTCTTAAACTGCTGAGCCAACTCAGATGTAATTAATTTGCCTGCCTTCGCCCATCACATCATTTAGGTTGGACAAAATATCTCTGAGGGAAGAGACCAAAGGCATAATCTAACAGATATCTGATAAACTCAAAGTACCTATGATTAAATCTAAAGAGAAGGCATGTCTTGAAATGAATCGTGTGTGTGACTATTAATACACAGAGTGGACTACAAGCAAATAATTTTAAAACTTTTTGAGAATTATACTGCTAGAAGTACCACCAGTATGACTGAACTGATGACGTTAGGCACAAAAACTTCTATTTCATACGTGGCCAAGGATGATATTGAAAATGGAAACATTAATTAAAAAGTAGAGACTCAGAAACCATGGAGAACAAATGGTAAGGCCATTACTTTTAAGAAGGAGAACCATGACCTGTAACAATTCCTCAGTAAGCATAGGAACACTTCACAAAGTTAGCTCAATGAGATTTCAGAATTTCCCTGGACTACTGACTACACTGAATGGTAGTGTTTATTACAGTTGTCTTGTTACTGTTCTACTACTGCATGTTGGATTTGTGTTGAGTTAAATGGGGAAGGTTGGTTTCCCACCCTCTCTCCTCCATGTTTCCAGATCAAGAAGAGCCACACTTGATTTGTTTTGGACAATGAAAAGCAAATGACCTAACACATATCACATCTGAACAGAAGTTCTATTTGCAATTGCACTGGCTTCCCGTCTTCCCTTTTCCTATGAGAAAAGGTGTATTCCATATAAGGTTTGCTTCTTTAGGCATTATACCAGAATGAGAAGACACAGGGAGCAGAATCAAACAGAGTCAAGTAGATCAGAGAAAACTGTAATTGCTGAAGTGTAATATGAGTGAGAAATAAACATGTGCTGTAAACCACTGACATTACTGACTGGCTAGTTGTGCAGCAAGGGTGTTTATTACAAGAATATCTAGAAAACAGATTTTAAAGTGTGCCATAAACACAGCTTTAATATGCACAACTCTGGTTTAAAATTTGGTTACAATAAAGAACAGTCTCTAATTTGCTTTCCAAAGCAAATAAAGATAATGAAAAAATCTACATGGGAAGATTTTTAGAAGCTCTTAAATAATATGAATTACCTCTGAAAGATTACTGGGTCCAGATTGGCCCTTTTTCCCAGATTGCAAAAAAAATCACATCATTTAGGTTGGACAAAATATCTCTGAGGGAAGAGACCAAAGGCATAATCTAACAGATATCTGATAAACTCAAAGTACCTATGATTAAATCTAAAGAGAAGGCATGTCTTGAAATGAATCGTGTGTGTGACTATTAATACACAGAGTGGACTACAAGCAAATAATTTTAAAACTTTTTGAGAATTATACTGCTAGAAGTACCACCAGTATGACTGAACTGATGACGTTAGGCACAAAAACTTCTATTTCATACGTGGCCAAGGATGATATTGAAAATGGAAACATTAATTAAAAAGTAGAGACTCAGAAACCATGGAGAACAAATGGTAAGGCCATTACTTTTAAGAAGGAGAACCATGACCTGTAACAATTCCTCAGTAAGCATAGGAACACTTCACAAAGTTAGCTCAATGAGATTTCAGAATTTCCCTGGACTACTGACTACACTGAATGGTAGTGTTTATTACAGTTGTCTTGTTACTGTTCTACTACTGCATGTTGGATTTGTGTTGAGTTAAATGGGGAAGGTTGGTTTCCCACCCTCTCTCCTCCATGTTTCCAGATCAAGAAGAGCCACACTTGATTTGTTTTGGACAATGAAAAGCAAATGACCTAACACATATCACATCTGAACAGAAGTTCTATTTGCAATTGCACTGGCTTCCCGTCTTCCCTTTTCCTATGAGAAAAGGTGTATTCCATATAAGGTTTGCTTCTTTAGGCATTATACCAGAATGAGAAGACACAGGGAGCAGAATCAAACAGAGTCAAGTAGATCAGAGAAAACTGTAATTGCTGAAGTGTAATATGAGTGAGAAATAAACATGTGCTGTAAACCACTGACATTACTGACTGGCTAGTTGTGCAGCAAGGGTGTTTATTACAAGAATATCTAGAAAACAGATTTTAAAGTGTGCCATAAACACAGCTTTAATATGCACAACTCTGGTTTAAAATTTGGTTACAATAAAGAACAGTCTCTAATTTGCTTTCCAAAGCAAATAAAGATAATGAAAAAAATCTACATGGGAAGATTTTTTTAGAAGCTCTTGGAAATAATATGAATTACCTCTGAAAGATTACTGGGTCCAGATGGCTTTACAAGCTGATTCACTTCAACCTTTCAAAGAAGAGATATATCTGAGAGGATACATTCATACTAGTCAATACTTTAGCAAAACATAAAATCTTCCCAATTTGTTTTGTAAAATCAGCGTAGCCATAATAACAACACCTAACAAATATGTCACACATAGAGAAAGGAACTCATAAAAAATTCAATTTGGATAGGAATGCTGTGTGTTGGACTGGCTATTTTCAATATGATATCACTATTATTTCCTTAAAAGGGTGAGCATTGAATTTCTAAGAATCACCTTCCTTATACTGATATATTCTTACAGTTTGCCCAGAAAATTTGGAAGACAGACTAAGGTGAAGTCACCACTCTGAGGTCACACAGCCAATGTGGTGGCTTTTTGAAATTCCTTGTGAATTTGGGAATCTGCATCTGCTTTACTGCTTTAGACACATGTTATTAGTAGTTTGCAACTAAAGCTGTACTTATACAGTGAATTATAATCTTGAAGCAATTTACAAACTAAAATTTAATCACAGTTGTTCAAATCCAAGTAGAAGAAATATATAAATAATATGGGAAAAGGAAAATCACAAAAAAGCCAAAAAAAGAAAAATCACCAACAACATCAAAAGTTGACTCTTTGAAAGGACTAGTAGAAAAACGTTTAGGAAAACTGATTAGAAAAAAATTGAAAAGGTTGAAATAAACAATATTGTGGAGAAATACATTTATCTACAAGTAGAATCAGAAATTAAAAAAAAATCACAATGTACTAAAAATTAGAAAGAAATGAACATCTTAAAAGAAATGAATTACTCAAATTTGCTCAGTAAGCAATAGTTAACTTAGGAGAGGGATGACATTGAGATGACAACATAAGTCATTTGTGACTTCATTCACCCTCCTACGAAAAAAACAGCTAACATCTATTCAAGAATAAAACACCGGGGCTTCCCTGGTGATCCAGTGGGTAAGGACACCACCGCCTTGCAGTGCAAAGGGCTCCAGTTCAATCACTGGCCTGGGAAGATCCCACGTGTGGCGGAGTGGTTGAACCCATGTGTCCAATTATCCAGCCAGAGCTCTGGAGCACATGTGCCCAGAGCCAGTGCTCTGCGACAACGGAGGCCATTGCGATGGGAAGCCCACACAGGCCAAAGAACAAAGATGGATGAAAATAGATAAATGAAAGACCAATAGAAGTGGCCCACCCGCCCCCCTCCCTCCCCAACCCGACCCCTCCCCCCAAAAAGCAATAAAACACTGTCTAGAGAACCCTAGTACAAGAGGCTGAGGCTGAAGTAACCCCCTATTCCCAGAGACCAAGACAGACCAAAAAGGTAACAGAAGCAGATACCTGTTGACCGCACATTCCCTCCACTAGGACAGCACAGCATCACACAGATCTTTTCTGAGACCCCAAGTGCCTCCTTTCTGCTTCTTCAGTCAACCTCGCCACCTTCATGGAACCCTGGCTTTCTCTATGATCAGTTTCCTTGGGTTAGTGTGAATTATAGAGGATTACTTACAGAAAATTAAATATTTTAATATGACCATTACTTAAAGATGAAAGAAAATGTAGGTAAGTGAAATTGCCCAAGGAGAGAATGGAAAGAAAGAAAGAAAAAAAAAGATATAGGATCAAGGACAGAGCCCTAAAACCATCAACACGTATAAAGAAAAAACTAAAAACAAGATGGATAAGAGGCTGCTAAGATTTCAGAAAAAAACAAAACAAAACATTGCAAGCATTTACTTTTATAAAAGAGAACTACTGATTGTGCCATCGGAAGCCCTCTGGGTGCCCTAAGTGCTTAACTGTCATCTTAATTTAATAGAATTCCAGCAGCAACCTGGTTTCCTTGAGTTGTTCTGGTTACGCTTCAATGAGAATAGCAGTCATTTGTCACATTTTATAAAACAACAAAGTAATAAAAATAAATAAAACTATATATTTGTATATTATATGCATATAGACATAGAGAGGAGGAAGAGAAAGAGGTAAAAGGAAAGGAAATTTTGTAAGAATATCACATATCAAATAGTTAACAATATCTACTACTAGTTTGTAGAACTCACAGAAAGACATAGAAGCTTAAACACAGGGGACTTTAACTTTTAATTTCTTATCATGTACATGTTCACACACCAACACTTATTCAATGAGGAACTATCATTATTCTATTAAAATAATGTTGAATTTAGATTATATTATGGAGTCTATGAAATTTGAATCAATGGGTAGTGAGATTTTGAAATGAATCAAAGAAAAATCAGAAAAGTTATAACATGCAATACAAATACTATAAAACAGTTCGTCTTTAGATCACTACATAGCTGTAGACTGAGATTAATGTTTGGGCATAATACCTGACATATATAGAAATATATATCAAATGAAGAAAAATGTACAACCTAAGCTTGTCAGTTATGTTTGTTTCAGGGACCTTCCAGAGCACTATAGCCTGGCAGACCAACTTTTAGATAGCTCTGAAGAACTGTCTCAAAAGGATAAGGGAGGAACCAGTATATATAGGAAGAAAACCTATATAGGCATTTATTTACTGGATCTAACAGATGCCTCCTGTCAGTGTGCATTTAGACAGCACCTCAGATTTTTCTTCTGCAGTATACCTAAATTGTAGGGTTGGTATAATGGTTAAAAAAATAGGCATATCCATTATTCCGCACTTTGCAAAGGCACACATTCAGCATCAAATCGATACTTGTTAATATCTAAAAATACAGAATGGTGGGCCACCCTGGTGGCTCCGTGGTAAAGAATCTGCCTGCAATGCAGTGGACATGAATTCTACCTCTGATCTGGAAAGAGTCCCACATGTCTAGGAGTAACTAAGCTTGCACACCACAACTCTTGAGCCTGTGCTCTATAGACTGGGGGCTGCAACTATTGAGACCATGTGCTGCAACTCTTGAAGCTGGCATGCTTCACAAGAGAGAAGCTTCACAAGAGAGAAGCCACGGTGCATCCCAGCTGGAGGGTAGCCCCTGGTTACCGCAACTAGAGAAAAGCTCTCACAGCAATGAAGATTCAGGACAGCCACAAATAAGTATATAAAAGTATTAAAAAAAAAATACAGCGTGGCCATAAAAATGAGTCTTTCTTTACCTGTAGGTTGCAATCTTCTCCCACGTCTGCTGGTTCCCTTCTGTGTGCGGCCTCTTCCTCCCACACCAACACCGTGAGGTAGTCATTTTCCTAATGACTAATGACAGAGAAAGCACTCAGTGATTGTTAGCTAAAAGACATTAGCAACTGAACACTAAATATTTGAAGGATTTTGTGGTTGAAGGTTTTAAGTGATACTGTTCACCTCCATGACAGGAGTTCCTAGTATCTCCTTCTGTGATCTTTATACCCCTGCTCCCCTTCTGACTTTCTAAGGTGCCTACCCCTGTGGGACTCTACCGTTTCCTTCTGTTAAAATGTATACATTCACTAAAGGCTTACAAAAATGCGTGAAAGCAACCAACCAACCATAAAAAGCAAGACAGATCTAGGTTTAAGCCTCTATTCTGCCATTGAACTAACTGTGCGACTTCTTGCAATTTTTTTTTTCCTCCAGGTGTCACCTCTGTCTAATCTCTAAATTAGGAAAATCACCTCACTAATTAATTGAGAAGATTAAATAAGGTATTTTAAAGCCCCAGTGGGAAACTCAGTAACTACTTTCTCTTCTTTCTCCTTATTGGCATCAAGGCCGAAATTAGTATCAATCATATTGGAGGGTGTTACTCTACAAATAATTTGTGATTTTGTACATGCATTTGAGAGAGGTGTTAAACAAACATCAGGGTAAAAGTGTGGCGGAGGGACACTGGTAGAAAAAAAGGTCTTCCTAGTTAATAAACCATGCCTGCAAGCATACAGAAAACTTTGTTTCCCACAGATAAACTTAATCCAGATTATTAAACCTTATTTTCTTACAGCCTTACTTATTTTCTTAAATTCTTCTCAGTTGTTATAGGTAAAATTTGCACTATGTCTCAATTTTAATATACATAAAATCATATATATCAATATAAATATTTGCCTGTCACCAATAGGCGAAGTAAAAGCAAATTATGCAAGATGTTCTGTTAGATTTTTATTGTAACTTTTTTTTAGCTTTTCCTATGGGGCATCTATTAGAGTATTTGTTTACCCACGTCAGGGGAAGTGCATTCAGAAGAGCAAACCTAACCGAAGTTTTTCTTAAAAAAAAAAAAAAGAAAGGTGGGTTTGGAAGAGACTGGGAAAAAGCTCTCTTGGCTGCATTAAAAGCTGAGGATTAGTAGCAATGTTCTGACTTGAAATTTAGGTCTTGTGATTTCTTTAAAGGAGATTTTTCACTACACTAAAAACCCGTCTGTAATGGCTTCATTATTTAATTCAATCTTAATTGGATACAAACTGTCAAAATCTGAAGGATTGCTGGCAGGCCTAAAAGTGCACAGCTATTTTTTTTTAATAGTAATATCAATCACCTAGAAGTGGAGATGTCCATCACCAAGCCACTACATCTTTCCGCTATATTTTACATTCATTTTGCATTTCTTTCACATTTTAAGGTTTCAGGACATAACATTTAATCTCTAGAGCTTCCCTGCTTAGGGAAATTCAGCCATTTTCAAAAGTAGGCTAAGCTTTTGTGTTCAGTGATGTATATTTTAGGAGTTCTTCACGTGCCTTCATGAATATGTCTTCATTGCTATAAGAGGTGAGTCAGGTTTCAGCTTCCAACAAGACCCTCTGCAGACAAGGAGGATGCTAAGGGACCTACATAGGGTGAGCACCGGCTCCCTTACAGAGCCATAATGGGACCAGAAATCACTGAGCACTATCAGGCCACCGTTTGATGGAGAAGCAAATACCCAGAATGTTTTCCTTTGCGAGAGATGTAAATGGCCGGCTCGGAGAGAAGCCTAGGGAAAAGGGTTCCTCGGGTCACTCACTGCCTCTAGCACGGGCAGAGTATATTCGGCGACGTTCGCAGAATATTCAAGGGTGTGAGGTAGGACCATTTCTATTGTTATCCCGCATGAGACAAAGGCGGGGTGGTGGTAGGGGGGTGGCGGGCAAGTGTGCCCATCCTCTCTGTTGCGTGGGCAGGGGCAGGACGCGAGGGATGGCAGGGGGGATTTGCTTTGCTTTGCAGCCGGCTTCCCCGAGGCCTCCCCGCCCCCGCCGGGAGCGCAGGGAGGCGGCGGCGGCGAGGCAGCCGCAGCGGCCTCTGCGTCAGGAGGCGGCGGGGCGGGGAGGTGCGGCGCCCGGCCGGGCGACCTGGCTCGCCTCCCCCGGCGCCCGCAGCCTCTGCCTCCCCCGCAGCCAGTCGGCGGCCGCAGCTCGGGCGGGCCGGGCACGTGGGCGCCTCCGTCACACCCTCGCTCACACACTCACACACACCCGCGCGCACGCACTCGCATCTCGTGCTCCTTCCCTGGCCGACACACAGGCGCTCACGAGTCCCTCCTGGCCGGCCCGCAGGGCAGCGACCCCCTCGACCCAGCCTCAGGGCCCGCCCTCGGGCACCCGCGCCTTCTCTCCAGACCGCTCCTCGTGGCCGTGGTCGCAGCCCCCTGGACCCGACCCTCTGGCCACGGCTGCTACCTGGGGCACTTGGAAACAGCCAGAGGCGCCCGGCCACGCTGACGGTGAGGACACGCTCTTCGCGCTCAGGGCCCGGCCTAGGTAGGGCGGGGCCTCCCCCGGCGCCCGGGACCAGGGAAGGGAGCAAAATTGATGGCTGGATGCCGGGAAAGACTAGGGATGTGTCGGGGGGAGGGGGGGTGAGGGGAGGCTGGGCGTCTCCAAAGCCCTGGGAGAGCTAAGCTGGGCTCTGCGGGCGCCTCTTTGGGCTCCTCGTCCTGCACCTGTGCATAGCTGGGTCGGGGGCCTAGAAGCCGCGAGCAACGCAAAGCCCACGGGTCGAAACGTGCCTCCATCCTCCCTTCTTGTGACCACAGCATCCCCGAGAGACTAGTTGTTTCCAGGTCAAATCAGGGTCGGCCGAAGGGTGGGGTCCAACTGGGGTAAGTCAGAAAGTTGCGAGGGTCGGGACGGAGCGAGGAGCTTCCAAGGTTCCAGGTGAGTTGGCAGCCTATCCTCCCGCGGGTGGGCGTTGGGGCGGGGAGAGGAGCCAACCTCATTCCTCACTCACTTCTGATTGCTTTTGCAACGCTGAAGGCGACTACCCAAGGCGAGGTGTTTTCACGTGACCCCCGTTCCCTTTTGCCCGGGGTATCCTGCGTTAAAGAGTCCTTTTCCCCCCCGAAACTGGGTTGACCGGATTGCCCCGCCGGGAGCGCAGGGAGGCGGCGGCGGCGAGGCAGCCGCAGCGGCCTCTGCGTCAGGAGGCGGCGGGGCGGGGAGGTGCGGCGCCCGGCCGGGCGACCTGGCTCGCCTCCCCCGGCGCCCGCAGCCTCTGCCTCCCCCGCAGCCAGTCGGCGGCCGCAGCTCGGGCGGGCCGGGCACGTGGGCGCCTCCGTCACACCCTCGCTCACACACTCACACACACCCGCGCGCACGCACTCGCATCTCGTGCTCCTTCCCTGGCCGACACACAGGCGCTCACGAGTCCCTCCTGGCCGGCCCGCAGGGCAGCGACCCCCTCGACCCAGCCTCAGGGCCCGCCCTCGGGCACCCGCGCCTTCTCTCCAGACCGCTCCTCGTGGCCGTGGTCGCAGCCCCCTGGACCCGACCCTCTGGCCACGGCTGCTACCTGGGGCACTTGGAAACAGCCAGAGGCGCCCGGCCACGCTGACGGTGAGGACACGCTCTTAGCGCTAAGGGCACGGTTTAGGTAGGGTGGGGCTTACCCCGGAGCCCGGGACCAGGGAAGGGAGCAAAATTGATGGCTGGATGCCGGGAAAGACTAGGGATGTGTCGGGGGGAGGGGGGGGGAGGGGAGGCTGGGCGTCTCCAAAGCCCTGGGAGAGCTAAGCTGGGCTCTGCGGGCGCCTCTTTGGGCTCCTCGTCCTGCACCTGTGCATAGCTGGGTCGGGGGCCTAGAAGCCGCGAGCAACGCAAAGCCCACGGGTCGAAACGTGCCTCCATCCTCCCTTCTTGTGACCACAGCATCCCCGAGAGACTAGTTGTTTCCAGGTCAAATCAGGGTCGGCCGAAGGGTGGGGTCCAACTGGGGTAAGTCAGAAAGTTGCGAGGGTCGGGACGGAGCGAGGAGCTTCCAAGGTTCCAGGTGAGTTGGCAGCCTATCCTCCCGCGGGTGGGCGTTGGGGCGGGGAGAGGAGCCAACCTCATTCCTCACTCACTTCTGATTGCTTTTGCAACGCTGAAGGCGACTACCCAAGGCGAGGTGTTTTCACGTGACCCCCGTTCCCTTTTGCCCGGGGTATCCTGCGTTAAAGAGTCCCGAAGTGGGGCCTTTCTCCCGCACCAGGCTCGCGGCTCTCCAAGAAAGCACAGCCTGTGGGTTTCTGCGCATCCAGGAATTTGAGAGGGCGGCGGTGAGGGTGCTGGTGCTGGGATTTAAAGGAGAGGATGGGAGGAATTGGAAGTCCAGACTGTTTCTACGTTTCCTGAACTCGGCAGGTTTATGCGTGGCCTGCGCAGAGTACCTTTGGAGTATAGGGAGTAGACTTTCCGTCGGAACGCGCCTTTTAAATATAAATGCATCAAAAACGCCCGACCTGTGCAGGGGACAGGTATGACCCACCCACTTTCAGAGGCCGCAGTGGCGGGAATTCTTTTCCGTTTTGCAGAGAAGCGGCGTGTGTCGCGCGTTCGCAGCGAACGAAGCCCCCAAGCTCGCGTTCTCCATGCCGAGCTCTCCCCCTTTCCGTCCTCGTGCCTCGCGGAGAAATAGTGGAGTAAGACGGGGCGGGGTCCGCACTCGGGCGCGGTGACGTCAGCAGTGTTTGGGTGCTTATGCAAATGAGGCTGCGTCCTTTTACTTCGGGCCGGCCTTTCCTCTCCAGGTCTTAAAGGTACACCCAGGCTCAAGCTGCGCCGTTTGGTTCACTGCCCAGACATTCGAAAGGTCCAGAGGATTTACGTTATGTGGTACATTTGGACTTCTCGTCTCCCCGTTTTTAAAGGTGCTTTATACCAGTTATTGCCTGGTGGTTTTCCCGGAATGCAGGGAACAATGTCCTTTGCTTTAAGAAATACCTTCTGAAAACCCCATGGAGAGTATCTTTCCCAGCCTAGCCTCATTTCTGCAAGAAGCCTACTGAGACACACTCCTGCGTCTTCAACGCCTAGTATTAGGTTTGACTCATCATAGATGTTTAATAAATACTTGGTGATGGACTGAAGAGTGTATGCATTTCTCTCATTAAATTTGGAGTATTCAACTACTGAAATAGTCTTATTTTTTGCTAATATGAGTGGCTTTTGGGTCTTAAATTATCAACGATCCATCTATATTCGTTAGTGTAAAACATATTACGTGACCCCCGTTCCCTTTTGCCCGGGGTATCCTGCGTTAAAGAGTCCCGAAGTGGGGCCTTTCTCCCGCACCAGGCTCGCGGCTCTCCAAGAAAGCACAGCCTGTGGGTTTCTGCGCATCCAGGAATTTGAGAGGGCGGCGGTGAGGGTGCTGGTGCTGGGATTTAAAGGAGAGGATGGGAGGAATTGGAAGTCCAGACTGTTTCTACGTTTCCTGAACTCGGCAGGTTTATGCGTGGCCTGCGCAGAGTACCTTTGGAGTATAGGGAGTAGACTTTCCGTCGGAACGCGCCTTTTAAATATAAATGCATCAAAAACGCCCGACCTGTGCAGGGGACAGGTATGACCCACCCACTTTCAGAGGCCGCAGTGGCGGGAATTCTTTTCCGTTTTGCAGAGAAGCGGCGTGTGTCGCGCGTTCGCAGCGAACGAAGCCCCCAAGCTCGCGTTCTCCATGCCGAGCTCTCCCCCTTTCCGTCCTCGTGCCTCGCGGAGAAATAGTGGAGTAAGACGGGGCGGGGTCCGCACTCGGGCGCGGTGACGTCAGCAGTGTTTGGGTGCTTATGCAAATGAGGCTGCGTCCTTTTACTTCGGGCCGGCCTTTCCTCTCCAGGTCTTAAAGGTACACCCAGGCTCAAGCTGCGCCGTTTGGTTCACTGCCCAGACATTCGAAAGGTCCAGAGGATTTACGTTATGTGGTACATTTGGACTTCTCGTCTCCCCGTTTTTAAAGGTGCTTTATACCAGTTATTGCCTGGTGGTTTTCCCGGAATGCAGGGAACAATGTCCTTTGCTTTAAGAAATACCTTCTGAAAACCCCATGGAGAGTATCTTTCCCAGCCTAGCCTCATTTCTGCAAGAAGCCTACTGAGACACACTCCTGCGTCTTCAACGCCTAGTATTAGGTTTGACTCATCATAGATGTTTAATAAATACTTGGTGATGGACTGAAGAGTGTATGCATTTCTCTCATTAAATTTGGAGTATTCAACTACTGAAATAGTCTTATTTTTTGCTAATATGAGTGGCTTTTGGGTCTTAAATTATCAACGATCCATCTATATTCGTTAGTGTAAAACATATTAACAACATATTTCTGAATTCATTGACCAGTTCCCCCAAGTGAAAAAAATGTTCAGTGTGTTCTTTTTCTCAGAAAGACAAGAATTAAGTGTTTTAAAAGAAAGACAACCTCATTGTTGTTGACACTTTTTTTTTACTTTTTTTTTTTTGGTTGCACGTTATATACTTGATTTGAGAATTATTTTGGTGGTTCAGATAGTAAAGAATCTGTTTGCAATGTAGGAGACCCAATTCAGTCCCCGGGTTGGAAGATCCCCTGGAGAAGGAAATGGCAACCCATTCCAGTATTCCTGGCTGGAGAATTTCATGTACACAGGAGCCTGGGGCCTACAGTACATGGGGTTGTAAAGAATTGGACACGACTGAGCGACTTTCATTTTATACTTCAATATATGCAACATAAGATGCTGTATTTTAATGGTGTCAATAAAGGTATTTATATATGTTTTTAGGAAATAAGTGCTACAGCCTCCAGTTTCTAAAGTGAATCAGAAATACTGTCAGTCTAGTTCAAGTTGCTATATAATAAATTGCCGTAAAATGAGTGACTTATAAACAAAAGAAATTTATGTCTCACAATCTTAGAGGCTGGTTCAAGATCAAGGTGCCCTAGATTGTGGGTCTGGTGGGAGCCTGTTTCCTGGTACATGAAGTATGCTTTCTCACTGTGTCCTCACATGGTGAAAGAGGCTAGTTAGTTCTCTTGCTTCTCAGAGAACCAACTAGAGTTCACCTTCTAATACTATCACATCACAGTTAGAATCTCAACATATATGGGATGGAGGGAGGACACAGACATTCAAACCATAGCGTATAGTAAAGAATTTTTAAATTGGATGATAGCTATTTGAGATACCAATAGTCAGATGAGATACCTTAGTTGTTATTGAAATTTTAACATAAGTTAAAATAATTACTCAAACCTAATCATAAGCATTAGTTTATCCAGTGATCACAGTTCAAGTTTTACTGTGTAAATGTTACAGAATAGGATTGTCCTGTCATAACATAAAACATTTGAGTTGACAGTAATTTGCATTCTTTTAAACTCTGGGGTTATCATCGAGTTAACTAAAACATCATTGACTTAGAATGATAGACCTGAGACTGTTGTTGATGAAAAGCACCAAAAACTTTTACTTCTCAATTTACTTCTCAACTTCTTTTGAAGAGTGTGTTAACCCCTTTATTAATGCATACATATATATATGAAGGGCTATGTTAATGTATTCCTATGCAAAGCCAATTTTAAAATAGTTTCTGAGAAGATGATATTATTAACAAAAATACTTGAGCAGTCTCATGTGTGAAAACTTTCAAGGTTACATAGCAGGAATCTTTAGATATCCTTCCCATTTGCCCTCTAACTTAAAACAAGTCATAACTACTCTTGTGGATGTATTCATTAAATATGTTTTTAATAAACAATTTATCTGCTTATACATCCTATTTGATCAATAATCATTGTCTCCAATTTCTTGGTGAACAGCAAGCCCTAGAGACTAGGCTACAGAGTAGTTTTAAATGCACAATGCCACTTGACATACCTGGCTTTCCAAGTGGCTCAGTGTTAAAGAATTCACCTGTCACCATTGGAGACGCAGGAGATGCAGGTTTGATCCCTGGGTAGAGAAAATCCCCTGGAGGAGGGCATGACAGCGCACTTCAGTATTCTTGCCTGGAGAATCCCATGGACAGAGGAGCCTGGTGGGCTACAGTCCATGGAGTAGCAAAGAATTGGACATGACTTAGAGACTTAGCATACACAAGCACACAACTTGATATAGGATAGAGCTGTTTTCAGTCTTGAAGGTCAGTTTATGTACTTGTGATTAATGTGCTAAGGTGTCCTTTCACATAAGATGAAATGATGGCTATTTTTTTAAAAAAAACAATTCTTTTTGTTTATTTATTTACTTATTTTTGTTTATTTATTTACTTATTTATTTACTTATTTTTTACTATTCTGGGTTTTCACGCTGCCACAGGCTCTTTTCTAGTTGCAGGGAGTTGGGGCTACTCTCTAGTTGAGGTGAGCAGGCTTCTTATTGTGCTGACTTCTCTTGGGATCCTCCTGAAGCCAGGGATTGAACTGGTGCCCCTTGCACTGTATGGTGGACTCGTTACTCACTGAACCACAGGGATGCCCTGGTTTTTTTTTTTTTTTAAGAAAAAAACTGAGATTGTTATGTTAATATGTAGATGTAAAAAAATAATTCTGTAAGACAATAGATGATTATAAGCAATAATGCAGACAGTTCTTGTGTACCCTTTATGCAGTTTCTTTTTTAAAGATTTATTTATTTATTTATTTGGGCGGGTGGGGGGGCGGGGGGGGGGGGGAGCAGGCGGGCCACTTCTATTGGTCTTTCATTTGTCTATTTTCATCCGTCTTCGTTCTTTGGCCCGTGTGGGCCTCCCATCGCGGTGGCCTCTGTTGCCGCAGAGCACCGGCTCTGGGCGCATGCGCTCCAGAGCTCCGGCTCGGTAATTGGACACATCAGCCTAGCCGCTCGGCGGCACGTGGGATCTTCCCAGGCCAGGGCTCGAACCGGCGCCCCTTGCACTGCAAGGCGATGTCCTTACCCACTGGACCACCAGGGAAGCCCCCTTTATGCAGTTTTATACAAGTGCAACATTTTGCGAAACTATACTTTATCATAGTAGAATACTGATGTTGATAAAGCAGCATTATAGAAGAGTACCATCACTATATGGATCCCTGTGTAGCTTTTTTATAAGCACAACCACTTCAGTTCTGTCCCAACCTCTCCTTAATGTTTGTTGTCTTGTCTTTTCAAGAATGTCATGTAAGTAGTGCGTGTGTGTTCAGTTGCTTAAGTTGTGTCCAACTCTTTGCGGTTTGGTGGACTTTAGCCTGTCAGGTTCCTCTGTCCATAAGATTCTCCAGGCAAGAATACCGGAGTGGGTTGCCAGGCCCTTTTCCAGGGGTTTTCCCCACCCAGGAACTGAACCTGTGTCTCATTATGTCTCCTCATTGCAGACCAGTTTTTTACCACTGGCACCACTTGGGAAGCATATATAAGTAAAATCATATACAATATGCAACCTTTTGGGATTGGCTTCTTCCACTCAGCATAATTGTCTGTAGATTCATCTAAGCTGTTGTATTAGTAGGTTTTCTCTTTTTCTTTTTTTTTTTTTTTTTGAGTTGTATTCTCCGTGGTGTAGACTTACCAGAGTGTCTTTGATCATTCACTCTTTGAATGACATCTGAGTTGTTGCCAGTTTAGGTCTGTAATGAATAGAGCTGGTATAGGCAGTTGTTTACAGATTTTCTGGAACCTAACTTTACATTGTCCAGGATAAATGCCCAGGAGGGCAGCTGCTGGGTTATATGGTAGTTACATGAATCGTTTTGTGGAGAGCTGTACCATGTTACAT
Source organism: Tragulus kanchil (assembly GCA_022376925.1). Taxonomy (NCBI): domain Eukaryota; kingdom Metazoa; phylum Chordata; class Mammalia; order Artiodactyla; family Tragulidae; genus Tragulus; species Tragulus kanchil. The sequence continues at coordinate 232,295,458 of JAIOJX010000004.1, read as the reverse complement.
TCTCACCACCAAAATAGGAATGCTCCAGTTGCTCTGAATCCTTGCCAGAATTTGGTTGTCACTCTGTTTTAGCCATCCTGAGAAGCGTGCAGTGACATTGCATTGTAATTTTAGATATCATTTCTTAATGGTAACGGATAATGTCAAACCTCATTTCATGTGCTTATTTGGCATCCATACATCATGTTCAGTGAAATGTCCCTTCATGTTCCCTGTCCATTTTCTGAATTATTTTCAATTGATGAGTTTTGTGAGTTTTTATAGATTCTAAATACTGGTTTTCTTCATGTTGGGCTCATGGCTTGCCAATATTTTCTCCCAGTCTTTAGCTTAATTTTTCATCCAGTTAATAGGTTCTTTATCTCAGCAGATTTAAAAACTTTGAAGTCCATTTTACCAAAATATTTGCCTTGATGGATTCTGCTTTTGATGTTACGTCTAAGAATTCTTTGATTAGTGCTATACTTCAGAGGGATTCCCTTATAGCTCACCTGGTAAAGAATCTGCCTGTAATGAAGAAGACCTCAGTTCAATTCCTGCCTCTGGAGAAGCGATAGGCTACCCATACCAGTATTCTTGTGTTTTAGCCTGTCAGGTTCCTCTGTCCATAAGATTCTCCAGGCAAGAATCGGAGTGGGTTGCCAGGCCCTTTTCCAGGGTTTTCCCACCCAGGAACTGAACCTGTGTCTCATTATGTCTCCTCATTGCAGACCAGTTTTTACCACTGGCACCACTTGGGAAGCATATATAAGTAAAATCATATACAATATGCAACCTTTGGGATTGGCTTCTTCCACTCATCATAATTGTCTGTAGATTCATCTAAGCTGTTGTGCGTGTTGGTAGTTTGTTTGTTTTTTTTTCTTTTTCTGAGTTGTATTCTCCGTGGTGTAGACTTACCAGAGTGTCTTTGATCATTCACTCTTTGAATGACATCTGAGTTGTTGCCAGTTTAGGTCTGTAATGAATAGAGCTGGTATAGGCAGTTGTTTACAGATTTTCTGGAACCTAACTTTACATTGTCCAGGATAAATGCCCAGGAGGGCAGCTGCTGGGTTATATGGTAGTTACATGAATCGTTTTGTGGAGAGCTGTACCATGTTACATTCTCACCACCAAAATAGGAATGCTCCAGTTGCTCTGAATCCTTGCCAGAATTTGGTTGTCACTCTGTTTTAGCCATCCTGAGAAGCGTGCAGTGACATTGCATTGTAATTTTAGATATCATTTCTTAATGGTAACGGATAATGTCAAACCTCATTTCATGTGCTTATTTGGCATCCATACATCATGTTCAGTGAAATGTCCCTTCATGTTCCCTGTCCATTTTCTGAATTATTTTCAATTGATGAGTTTTGTGAGTTTTTATAGATTCTAAATACTGGTTTTCTTCATGTTGGGCTCATGGCTTGCCAATATTTTCTCCCAGTCTTTAGCTTAATTTTTCATCCAGTTAATAGGTTCTTTATCTCAGCAGATTTAAAAACTTTGAAGTCCATTTTACCAAAATATTTGCCTTGATGGATTCTGCTTTTGATGTTACGTCTAAGAATTCTTTGATTAGTGCTATACTTCAGAGGGATTCCCTTATAGCTCACCTGGTAAAGAATCTGCCTGTAATGAAGAAGACCTCAGTTCAATTCCTGCCTCTGGAGAAGCGATAGGCTACCCATACCAGTATTCTTGGACTTCCTTGGTGGCTCAGGTGGTAAACAATCTGCCTGCAATACAGGAGATCTGGGTTCAATCCCTGTGTTGGGAAGATCACCTGGAAAGGGAAAGGCTACCCTTCTCCAATATTTTTGCCTAGAAAATTCCATGGCTCGTCCATGGGTTGCAAACAGTTGGACATGACTGAGTGACTTCACCTTCATTTCACTATACTTCAAAATTTTTCTCTGATGATATCTTTGTAAATATATTATAGTTTGATGTTTTTATATTTAAGTCTTTGCTTCATTTTGAGTTAGTTTTTGTATAAGTTATGAAATTTAGTTTCAGGTTATATTTTTGCCTGGACATCTCCAGTTGTTCCAGAACTATTTGTCGAAAGGTTTATCCTTTCTCTGCTGGAATTGCTTGTGCACCTTTGTTAACAATGAGTTGGATGTAGTTGTGTGGGTCTTCTTATGGATGCTCTCTTCTGTTTCACTGATCTATTTATCTACCCTGTCAGCCTAACATAGTGTTTATTATGGTAGCTACAAGTCTTGAAATAAGGTAGAAAAATTCTTTATACTTCATTCTTCCAATTTGAAACTGTTGTAGTTATTTTAGTTTTATGTACTTTATATAACTTTTAGAATAATTTTATCTTTACCTATAAAAATTTTTGATGAGATTTTATAGGAGTTTCCTTAAACCTCTATATTATTTAGTGATAATTGGCATATTTACTGGTTTGGGTCTTTCAGTCTATGAACATGATATGTCTGTTCATATATATATAGATCTTTTTTGATTTCTATTATTTTTAGCATTCACTATAAAAGTTTATGTTTTGTAGATTCCTTGGGATTTTCAATATAGACAGGCAGAATGTCTGCACATATGGAAAACTTGCTTTCATCCTTTATAGTCTGTATGCCTTATGTTTCCATTTTTTCCCCTTACTGCACTGGCTAGAACTCCGAGTACTGCATTGAATAAAAGTGTATGACTGGACATTCTTATCTTGCACCTGATCTTAAGGCAAAACATTACATTACTAGTTTTTGAATTTTGAAACAGCTTGTATACCTAGAACAAGCCCTACTTGGTCAGGGGGTATAATTCTGACTATACAGAGCTGAATTCTGTTTTCTAATATTGTGTTAAGGAAGTTTTTATCTTTATTCCCAAGAGATATATAGGTTTTTTTGTTTGTTTTACTCTGCTACTATCTTTGTAAAATTTCAATATCAAAAATACTGGCTTCGTAAAATAAGCTGTGAAATGTTATATTAATCTTCTGTTGTCTGGAAAAGATTGTGCAGAGTTGTGTTAATGGTTTCTGAAATGTTTGCTAGGATTCTCCAGTGAAACGATCTGGGCCTGGAGATTTATTTTTAGGAGTTTTGAAATAATGTATTTACATTGCTAAATAGTTATAGGACTATTAAATGACCTGTGTTATGTTGGGGAAGTTGTGGTAGTTTATGTTTTTCAGGGAACTGGTCTTTTTCAAATAAATTGTCAATAATTCTGTGTGTAGAATTTTTGCTAGTATTTCCTCATGATCATGTTGACATCTGCAGGTTTTGTTACAATCCTTGTTTTATTTCTGATATGTAAATAATATATAAAATATAAGATCAACCTTATGGAGCTTTGCATTAGGGTAAATAAAATGTGTCTTTCAAGGGTAGGATCTAAATTGTGGTTAAAGTAAATCACTGCATGGATTTAAAAGCCTAAGCCACACCCTTTCTACATGGGTGTAGCCCTATGGTGAATGATTCTTTGGAAAATATTTTATAGTTAATGAAATATTTTTACTTTCAGTTAAACTCAGTGACTATTGGGTTATATCCCTCATTAGGCAATTATCTATTGCTACATATGCTTATAGAAAATTATCTTTTTATTTTAGTAGGTTGGAAACAATGTTTTATTGAAGCATTCACCTTCTTTTACCTTCCTGGGATTGTAGTGACTTAAATCAATTGTGACTTATCATTATTCTCTATGTTGGTTGGGCTCAGCTAGGTGCTTCTTCTGTTCTCATTGATACTAACTGGCAATTTAATTAGGACTAGAATGTCAGCATCTTTGCTGTTGTGCTTGCGAGTTTAGTGCAGACAGTACCAGTTGACTTGTATGATTGGTGGCTGATTTAATCCATCATTTCTTTCCTTCCATGTGGGATTACTAACAGGCAGGTGGACTTTTTTTTTGTGGGGGGGTGGGAACACTCCTATTGGTCTTTCATTTATCTATTTTCATCCATCTTTGTTCTTTGACCCTTTGGGCCTCCCGTCACAGTAGCCTCTGTCACTCTAGAGCTCTAGCTCAGTAGTTGGACACATTGGTCCAGCTGTTCCACGGCATGTGGGATCTTCCCCAGCCAGGGATCGAACTGGCACCCCTTGCACTGCAAGGCAGTGTCCTTACCGACTGGACCACCAGGGAAACCCTAGGTGGACTTTTTAATACTGAGTTTGGCTTCCAAAGAAGAAACTGCTAGGCTTCTTTAGACCTAGCCTTGGAACTTGCATAAGGCTATTTGCATGCTAATAGTCAAAGTAAGTGCAGGCCTAGCCCAGAATTAAAAGAAGGAAATAGACTCCATCTTTTAATGAAACGAGTAACAGGGATAATACAGCACTGGGAGGAATCATTAATGCTTGTTTTTGCAATCTATCATAGGAAATATCTATGATCATAGTTGACATTCTAAGATGATGACAATAAAACGTGTTAAATGTTTTCAAATTCATGTTTTCTTTTAAGGCACAATAATACAGATGTATAAATAAACATAGTGCAGTAGTATATGCCTGTTGTTATTTTTCAGTAACTAAGTCATGTCCAACTCTTTACAACCCCATGGACTGTAGCATGCCATGCTGCCCTGTCCTTCACTGTCTCCCAGAGTTTGCTCAGATCCATGTCCTTTGAGTCGGTGATGGTATCTAACCATCTCATCATCTGCCACCCCTTTCTTTTGCCTTCAGTATTTCCAAGTATCAGGGTCTTTTTCAGTGAGTCAGTTCTTTGCAGCAAGTGGCCAACGTATTGGAGCATCAGGGTCAGTCCTTCTAATGAGTATTCAAGGCTGATTGCCTTTAGGATTGACTAGTATATGCCTATAGTAGGCTAGTAATAACTCCTAAAAATATATCTACCTCTTAATTCCTTAGCTGGAAAGAGAGTCATTGCAGAATTTATCTTCAGATGAAGAGGCTATCCTGAATGTCTACATGGGTCCTACATGCCATTCCATTACAAATGTCCTTATGTGAAAGAGGCAGAAAGAGATTAGAAGAGGAGGAGGCACTGTAAATATGGAAGAATAGATTGGAGTGTTGTGGCTATGAGTGAAGGCAATGCTGGCCGCCCCAGCAGTTAGAAGAAGCCATTACTTTCCCCTAGAGCCTCCTGAGGGAGTGCAGACCTACTAACGTCTTGATTTTGGTTCATTCAAACTGATTTGGAATCTCTGGCTTCCAGGGCTTTGAAAAATTAGATTTCTGTTGTTTCAAGCCACTAAATTTGTATTTGTTACAGCAGCCTCTGGAAATGAATACATTGCCTAAATCAGGGTTGTTCTCAATATGTCAATAAAAGTTTAAGAGTTCAGAACACTTTTGGTATATTTTAAAAATGTTTACAAGACTTGTAGACTGACTTAGTTAAGTTAGATATAAGATGGGTCCTTGGTTCATAGAAGTCCACAAAAATACATTTCAATTTCTGGGAATTACTTTAACTTTGAAATAATCTCAAGCTTACGGGAAGATGCAAAGTGAGATCCTGTGTAAGCTTCACCTAGCCTCCCCACCTAATAATCTTATATAAAAATAGAATACAAAAAATAGAATACAATCAGTCCAGCATATTGATACTGGTGTAATTCATAGAGCTTTTCCAAATTATGCAATCATGTAATTATGTGATTGATCTAGTTTTTCAAATCATCACGAATTGTTGGTGTCATCATGTATTTATTTATTTATGCCATTCTTGATGTTTATTGACTGCATGCCATGTCCTCCCACTGTCTCCCAGAGTTTGCTCAGATCCATGTCCTTTGAGTCGGTGATGGTATCTAACCATCTCATCATCTGCCACCCCTTTCTTTTGCCTTCAGTATTTCCAAGTATCAGGGTCTTTTTCAGTGAGTCAGTTCTTTGCAGCAAGTGGCCAACGTATTGGAGCATCAGGGTCAGTCCTTCTAATGAGTATTCAAGGCTGATTGCCTTTAGGATTGACTAGTATATGCCTATAGTAGGCTAGTAATAACTCCTAAAAATATATCTACCTCTTAATTCCTTAGCTGGAAAGAGAGTCATTGCAGAATTTATCTTCAGATGAAGAGGCTATCCTGAATGTCTACATGGGTCCTACATGCCATTCCATTACAAATGTCCTTATGTGAAAGAGGCAGAAAGAGATTAGAAGAGGAGGAGGCACTGTAAATATGGAAGAATAGATTGGAGTGTTGTGGCTATGAGTGAAGGCAATGCTGGCCGCCCCAGCAGTTAGAAGAAGCCATTACTTTCCCCTAGAGCCTCCTGAGGGAGTGCAGACCTACTAACGTCTTGATTTTGGTTCATTCAAACTGATTTGGAATCTCTGGCTTCCAGGGCTTTGAAAAATTAGATTTCTGTTGTTTCAAGCCACTAAATTTGTATTTGTTACAGCAGCCTCTGGAAATGAATACATTGCCTAAATCAGGGTTGTTCTCAATATGTCAATAAAAGTTTAAGAGTTCAGAACACTTTTGGTATATTTTAAAAATGTTTACAAGACTTGTAGACTGACTTAGTTAAGTTAGATATAAGATGGGTCCTTGGTTCATAGAAGTCCACAAAAATACATTTCAATTTCTGGGAATTACTTTAACTTTGAAATAATCTCAAGCTTACGGGAAGATGCAAAGTGAGATCCTGTGTAAGCTTCACCTAGCCTCCCCACCTAATAATCTTATATAAAAATAGAATACAAAAAATAGAATACAATCAGTCCAGCATATTGATACTGGTGTAATTCATAGAGCTTTTCCAAATTATGCAATCATGTAATTATGTGATTGATCTAGTTTTTCAAATCATCACGAATTGTTGGTGTCATCATGTATTTATTTATTTATGCCATTCTGATGGATGTATTCTGATCTACATTTTGGGGCAAAACATAATCCCAGATATAAGTTGTTACTTTGTAATTCACAAAGTATGAATGTGAAAATATGCCCCTTTTGACTAGATAGGTGGTTTTTTGTTATCGTTTTACTTAATGTAAACATTTTATGTAAAGAGGGATATAATTTGCAAAATAATGCTTAGGTTGAAGTCTATATTGTATTATTTGTTAAAGTCATTATTTCATTGTGTTTTCAAATCTTGTCTTTTTGTCTATGGCAGTTATTTCATAACTACAGACTTCTTAGCATGTGCCTTTTTTCCCCCTTGGCTATTTCAGTATGACTCAACATTTTATTTTTGTTCAAATAGTCTTTACCTTTACCTTATACATTATAATATGAAAACATATATTTCATTTGAATTCACTGTGAATTTCAGATTCAGTGTTCAGAATTGATTCATATTTAAAGAAAACTTTATTCAGTAAAATTTGAGTTTCACTAATTCAGAGGAGATACTTTACTGTTGTTCTAGTTCTTTATTATGACAAATGCCAATCATTAGTCAATGCAGGCATGTCTACCTGAATCATCTCTCATATCTCAGATGCAAGTGCCTCCCTCCTATTTTAGGGTTTTGCATATTTTCACAGGAAATATTAATTACTGTCTGTGTTGTGCTATGCTTAGTTGCTCAGTCGTGTCTGACTGTTTGCGACTGTATGAACTATAGCCCACCAGGCTCCTCTGTCCATGGGGATTCTCCAGGCACGAATACTCCAGTGGGTTTCCATGCTTCTGTCCAGGGAAAACCAGGGATCCAACCCAGGTCTCCCACATTGCAAGCAGATTCTTTACCACCTGAGCCACCAGGGAAGCCCAATTAATGTCTAATATAATATACTGGGTCCTTGGTTCATAGAAGTCCACAAAATACATTTCAATTTCTGGGAATTACTTTAACTTTGAAATAATCTCAAGCTTACGGGAAGATGCAAAGTGAGATCCTGTGTAAGCTTCACCTAGCCTCCCCACCTAATAATCTTATATAAAAATAGAATACAAAAAATAGAATACAATCAGTCCAGCATATTGATACTGGTGTAATTCATAGAGCTTTTCCAAATTATGCAATCATGTAATTATGTGATTGATCTAGTTTTTCAAATCATCACGAATTGTTGGTGTCATCATGTATTTATTTATTTATGCCATTCTGATGGATGTATTCTGATCTACATTTTGGGGCAAAACATAATCCCAGATATAAGTTGTTACTTTGTAATTCACAAAGTATGAATGTGAAAATATGCCCCTTTTGACTAGATAGGTGGTTTTTTGTTATCGTTTTACTTAATGTAAACATTTTATGTAAAGAGGGATATAATTTGCAAAATAATGCTTAGGTTGAAGTCTATATTGTATTATTTGTTAAAGTCATTATTTCATTGTGTTTTCAAATCTTGTCTTTTTGTCTATGGCAGTTATTTCATAACTACAGACTTCTTAGCATGTGCCTTTTTTCCCCCTTGGCTATTTCAGTATGACTCAACATTTTATTTTTGTTCAAATAGTCTTTACCTTTACCTTATACATTATAATATGAAAACATATATTTCATTTGAATTCACTGTGAATTTCAGATTCAGTGTTCAGAATTGATTCATATTTAAAGAAAACTTTATTCAGTAAAATTTGAGTTTCACTAATTCAGAGGAGATACTTTACTGTTGTTCTAGTTCTTTATTATGACAAATGCCAATCATTAGTCAATGCAGGCATGTCTACCTGAATCATCTCTCATATCTCAGATGCAAGTGCCTCCCTCCTATTTTAGGGTTTTGCATATTTTCACAGGAAATATTAATTACTGTCTGTGTTGTGCTATGCTTAGTTGCTCAGTCGTGTCTGACTGTTTGCGACTGTATGAACTATAGCCCACCAGGCTCCTCTGTCCATGGGGATTCTCCAGGCAAGAATACTCCAGTGGGTTTCCATGCTTCTGTCCAGGGAATCTTCCCAACCCAGGGATCCAACCCAGGTCTACCACATTGCAAGCAGATTCTTTACCACCTGAGCCACCAGGGAAGCCCAATTAATGTCTAATATAATATACTTTTAAAAGATTTTGTAATTAAAAAAGGATTTTGTAACAGTAACAGTTAAAAAGTCTTGAAAGATGGAGCAAGAATTGTGTTAATTCCATGGTGAATTATTTCTATTTTGAATTAATTATGTGGTGAAATTTCTAGCAAGACTAATAAAGACAAAATACCTATTACCAGTAACAGGGATACAAATGAGATAAGATTACAAATCCTCAGACTTTAAATAATTTGAGAGGATAATTTGAATCACTTTGTGCCTATACCTTTGACAATTTAGATGATATAAATTCCTTGGAAAACACAACTTACCAAAACTACATAGCAAGAAAAAGAAAACCTTAAGTAGTTGTATATCAGTAAACTATATTGAATTTTTGATTTAAAATATTCCAAAAAAGAACTCCAGGCCCAGATGGCTTTATTGGTGAGTGCTGCCAAACATTTTAGGAAGGAAGAAAACTAATCGTACATATATTCTCTCAGAAAATAAACTCTATTTCAAAACTGTTATTTAGGAGTCCACCAAAACCAGAGAAGCAAAAATAAATGTTATATTAAATATGTATATGAAATATAAATATATATATATAATATAAATAAGAAAAAAATACAGCTATAAATAATAAAATAATATAAATAATAATATAATAATTTAAAATAATAAAATTACAGCTATTCATGGTCCCATGAATATAGTTGAAAAACATCCTTAACAATATACTGGTGATTTAGTTCAATAATATATTAAAAGTGTAATATGTCTAGACCAAGTGGGGTTTATCTCATAATGAAAGATATAAAACCAATCAATATAATATTTTATATTAACAGATTAAGAAGTTATGTGATTATCTTAATAAAAGTGGGAAATTATTTAACAAAATCAACAAAATTATTTAACAAAAGTTATTCCTGATTCAAAAAAAAAAAATAAAATCACTGAACTAGGAATCGAAAGAAGCTTCTAAATAGATAAAAAGTACCCAATGGGAAAAAAAATCTAACTGTACCTAACCATAAAATATTGAGCACTTCCCCACTAACATCTGAACATAAATGAAGAAGCCTGCTCTTAACAGTTTTATTCAAAATTCCGGTGGATGTCCTAGCCAGAAAATAAGTCAAGAAAAAGAAATTATAGGTAAACAATGAGAGAAAGTTAGGCTATTCCTAATTGCCAATGACATACTATGTATAGAAAAATCCAAAGGGATCTTTAAAAAGTAACAACTTGATTTACATTGTTGCAGGACAGAAATCTTATATTAAAAAATCATTTTTGAGAGAAATTAAAGCAGATAGAAATATATACCAGATTCACAAATTGGAAAACTCAATTTTTTAAGATGTCAGTGCTCCCCAAAAGGGTCTATAGAATCAGCCTAATACTATTCAGAATTCCAGAAGGCTGTTTTTTGGGGTAAAAATTGACAGGCTGATTTCAAAATTTATGTAAAGGGGCAATTAAACAATCTTCAAAAAGGAAAAACACATTAAAAATGGTTAGGGTTGAGAATCATAAGCTTAAAATGTTTTAATGTAGGACATAATCTCTTATATCCTATTTTAAAAGCTTTTGAATCTGGTTTTTAAGTGTTTAAAATAGTTTTTTTTTTTTTTTTCTGAAAAGTTTACCAATGAAGATATTAAAGCAACATAAAAATGGTTGAATGAGAAAAATGTCAAGATAAGTCCAAATTTAAATAATGTAACATTTCCAACATTTTTTTTTAACATTTTAATTCATTCATTTATTTATTTATTTATTTTGGCAGGGGTGGGGAGGGACGGGGGTGGGCGGGCACTTCCACTGGTCTTTCCTTTGTCTAGTTTCATCCATCTTTCTTCTTTGGCCCATGTGGGCTTCCCATCGCGGTGGCGTCTGTTGTCGCAGAGCACTGGCTCTGGGTGCATGCGCTCCAGAGCTCCGGCTCAGTAGTTGGACACATCGGTCCAGCCGCTCTGCGGCACGTGGGATCTTCCCAGGCCAGGGACCGAACTGGCGCCCCTTGCACTGCAAAGCGGTGTCCTTACCCACTGGACCACCAGGGAAGCCCTCCAACATTTTTAATGTATGTCTTTACATAGCATAGATAAATGGGAATAATATACTCATTACATTTATAATGCTGTATTATTTTTTAATGTATTAACTACACTTATAATAGATTTACAATATGTGGTTTATAATTGGTGTATAATAAGGTTCTTTGCAAGCTGCAGAAACTGATGCTGGCTAAGAGAGGAAGAAAAAGAAATACTGACAGGGTCACAGGGGCTCAAAGAAACAATGGGGTGCATGGCAATAAGATGGAAAAGGGCAATAATGAAAACAGTTCTGAAAACTAGGAGGCAGGATCCATGACTACCGTAGTAGCTACAGCCTGGGCATAATGCCTTTGGAATTAAGTGAGATACCAGCTTTTTGATCTTTGTTCCTCTCCCCAAGATTCCAAATCCAGAGAGGGGAAATCAAACTGGATAAATGCTGCAGATTATTTTCCTAGTGGTGGCAACACTTCTGTCTTCCCTATGTTCATACCTGTAGCAAACTGACTTTGTTGCTCCTTCCATCAAACGTGGAGTCATCTGGATTTAGCTGTGTGACGCTAACAGGCTTAACTAGCATTTGTGTGCTGGGCTTAACCTTTTGGGCTAGAGTTAGAACTCTGAGCTTATCATGTGAACAAGCTGGAGCTGGCAGACTCTGGAAAGACTGTGTGTAGGAGAACGAAACTGAGCAGCTGCCTCCTGCCAGAATGTGATTTCAGCCCTCTTAGACCATCTTCTTTCACTTGAGCTCACAGGTGACTGCCCAGAAATGACCAAAGTCAAGAGAGGTCAAGCAACTGATCATCTAAGCCTAGCTCAGATGACTAACCCACAAAATTATGAGCAAATACAATTTTTGTTTGTTAAGCTATTAAATTTTCGAGGTAATTTGCTATGCAGAGATAGAAAACTGGTTTTAAAAAACGGTGTTAAAACCACTGAAACATGTAGCATTGACTTTGGACTCACATTATCCTTAATAGAATAAACTTCTAAATAATATAAACATAAGAGACAATTATCATAGTGATAAAAGAAAACATATATTAAGTACTTTCAATGTGTGGGCATTTATCCAAGTACTTTATTATTAGCTACCTCAGTACTTTAGCCAATGTGATAAAACCATTAGTGATAGAGTTTGGATTTGAACTCAGCCTGTTATCTAGACCCTAGATAGAAATGTTTGGCACCAATACATGTCTTTTCACACCAGGAAAAATTAAGTCCTACGAGATGCCATTAAAAGTAAGTAAGAGGGCTTCCCTGGTGGTCCCGTGGGTAAGGACACCGCCTTGCAGTGCAAGGGGCGCCGGTTCGATCCCTAGCCTGGGAGGATCTCACGTGCCGCGGAGCGGCTGGACTGATGTGTCCAATTACCGAGCCGGAGCTCTGGAGCGCATGCTTATAAAACTAAGTAAACTAAGAATTTAGAAAAGGTTCCAAATTTCTACTTACAAATAAGCCGAGTACTCATTATGCAATGGGGTATAGCTGAGATCAAAGTAGATTTTTGCAAGAAGGAAGAATTTAGCAAAGAGAAAATGTGTGTGAGGCTCTTGTGTACTTTATATACTTCTGTAAATATTGAGCTCTGAAAGGTCAAGCATAAGTATATATATTATACTCTGTAGAAAGAGTTTGTATCATAAAATTGAACAGACTTCTGGACATTGTGGGGAGTGAACAGGGGGTGAGAGACATGGAAAGAGTAACATGGAAACCTATACTACCATATGTAAAAGAGATAACTATTGTCAATGTGCTGTGGGAATAAGGGATCCTACATGGGAGCTATACAACGACCTGGAGGGGTGGGATGGGAGTCTAGGAGGGGGCAGAGGAGGGAGGGGTCAGGGATATACATATGACTAATCTGGGATTATACATATCTGTAAACAACAAAGCTCTGTAAAAGCAAAAAGTAAAGATAAAAATAAGTATTATTTTAAAATCTGTCAAAAAAAAAAAAAAAAAGACATGACTGAATGACTGAACTGAAAAAAAAGAAAAGAAAAACCTTGTATCATAAAATTAATAAGACAGAGTCTTTGGTATTTTAAACATTTTTCCTTATTAAATATTATTGTTTTCCAACTTAAAATTTTACAGGTACCTACAGAATATTGGACACACAGATCCAGGTTATCCATTTTTTTTTCATATTTTAAAAGTACTTTATTATTAGCTACCTCAGTACTTTAGCCAATGTGATAAAACCATTAGTGATAGAGTTTGGATTTGAACTCAGCCTGTTATCTAGACCCTAGATAGAAATGTTTGGCACCAATACATGTCTTTTCACACCAGGAAAAATTAAGTCCTACGAGATGCCATTAAAAGTAAGTAAGAGGGCTTCCCTGGTGGTCCCGTGGGTAAGGACACCGCCTTGCAGTGCAAGGGGCGCCGGTTCGATCCCTAGCCTGGGAGGATCTCACGTGCCGCGGAGCGGCTGGACTGATGTGTCCAATTACCGAGCCGGAGCTCTGGAGCGCATGCTTATAAAACTAAGTAAACTAAGAATTTAGAAAAGGTTCCAAATTTCTACTTACAAATAAGCCGAGTACTCATTATGCAATGGGGTATAGCTGAGATCAAAGTAGATTTTTGCAAGAAGGAAGAATTTAGCAAAGAGAAAATGTGTGTGAGGCTCTTGTGTACTTTATATACTTCTGTAAATATTGAGCTCTGAAAGGTCAAGCATAAGTATATATATTATACTCTGTAGAAAGAGTTTGTATCATAAAATTGAACAGACTTCTGGACATTGTGGGGAGTGAACAGGGGGTGAGAGACATGGAAAGAGTAACATGGAAACCTATACTACCATATGTAAAAGAGATAACTATTGTCAATGTGCTGTGGGAATAAGGGATCCTACATGGGAGCTATACAACGACCTGGAGGGGTGGGATGGGAGTCTAGGAGGGGGCAGAGGAGGGAGGGGTCAGGGATATACATATGACTAATCTGGGATTATACATATCTGTAAACAACAAAGCTCTGTAAAAGCAAAAAGTAAAGATAAAAATAAGTATTATTTTAAAATCTGTCAAAAAAAAAAAAAAAAAGACATGACTGAATGACTGAACTGAAAAAAAAGAAAAGAAAAACCTTGTATCATAAAATTAATAAGACAGAGTCTTTGGTATTTTAAACATTTTTCCTTATTAAATATTATTGTTTTCCAACTTAAAATTTTACAGGTACCTACAGAATATTGGACACACAGATCCAGGATCCATAAGACTTTATCACCTCGAATCAAGGATTTCTTTGATAACCTCCTCCATCTTTTATTCCTATCTACTAACATATTTTAAAAAAGAATTGGAAATTTGCCAAAAGGGAATTCAAAAAAAAAAAAAAAAAATACCACTACTACCCACACTTTCCAATGCCTAAGAATAGCAAGGTGGTAAAAAGAGAATTAGACGATGAGGTTATTGAGTCTGTCAAGGACCTTCTTTCCAATGAAGACTCAGCTGATGATGCTTTTAAAAAGAGTGAACTAATTGTTGATGTCCAAGAAGAGAAAGACACAGATGCTGAAGAAGGATCTGAAGTTGAAGATGAAAGACCAGCTTGGAACAGCAAAATGCAATACATCCTGGCCCAAGTTGGATTTTCTGTAGGATTAGGGAATGTGTGGCGATTCCCATATCTCTGTCAGAAGAATGGGGGTGGTAAGTTTCTGTTTTCTGCTTTTTGGTGTTATTTTTTTTTTTTTTTTTTGAGTGATATATTGCTGAGTAAGCTACAGTTGATTATGTCAGATGGCATTCGCTGCTGCATTCTCAGTGTTTTAGAAACTATGAATTCCTTTGTAAAACCAAGGAGACGCCTTTGTTGAAAGTGAGTTCAGCTCTCTTTTCAGGTTAGGTTTCCATAGGAGCAGATGACTTGCTATGAACACTCAAGGATTGCTTAAGGTCATACATTCTCAAATTCTTTCTGTATATGCTGCTAACATCTCTAAATTACTGACTTTCTTAACCAGTGTTCCAGTCCTTGTTCCTGTCAGTTATTCACTTTGGAGAAAAATTCTCAAATTTTTGATACAAAATGATATTGGTGTACAAGACAGAATGTTCTGTCTACAGTGTATTCTTTTGTTTTTTTTTGGATAAAATCCTATTTATTCTGGATGATGCTCAATTATTTTTTTTTTCTACAGTGTATTAACTCCAAATTTTATTACGTGTAATTTAGAATGTTATAGTCTTCAAATGCCAACAAGAACTTTGTAGATCCCAGTAGA
Source organism: Tragulus kanchil (assembly GCA_022376925.1). NCBI lineage: Eukaryota > Metazoa > Chordata > Mammalia > Artiodactyla > Tragulidae > Tragulus > Tragulus kanchil. The sequence continues at coordinate 232,280,250 of JAIOJX010000004.1, read as the reverse complement.
AGACATTTAACCAGATAATTAATATATAGTCTTCATCTATAGATATCAGTATCCTTCAGATGCTATAAAGAAATTAGCATTTTAATTTTCAACAAACTATGTACATCAGACTACTTAGCTTTTTGTATTTGTGCATATAATTACCAAGGGTTATTTAGTGAAGATGGTTATTTTTAATTTAAAAATCAAGAAAATAAAAACATACACAAAATAGATTATTTTTATAGGACTCAAGCTCATTAGTATCACCAAAGTCAAACTGAACATTAACTGACATTTTGGCTATTAAAATAATTTTCATATTTGCTATAACTTCTTTGCATTTACTGTATTTACTATATACTATATATTTACTATATACTTCCATATACTATGGAAGCTGTTAAAACAAGTGTTTTTAAACAGTAAATGTCCTGAATGTGGCATTTCAGCATATAGAAGAAAGAAAGACTATTTTGGTATTTGATTCCAGTTTGTGATAGGTTTGTTGACTGTGCAAAAACATGGTTTTGGCTTATTTTTTATGTAATTTCCAACCTATAGATCAACTGAAGTAATAAAACCATTCATATGGGAAATGGGTTTTTTTAGTGACCAAGATAAAAAGCTAAGGTGTCAATGTGACAAATACACTTAAGGTCTTACTTAGTTAATTCAACCCGGGATAGACCATCAGGTTTAGGGAAAGGTAGCCGTGTGATGGGACTTCCCTGGTGGCTTAGATGGTTAAGAGTCCACCTGCAATGCAGGAGACCCTGGGTTCAATCCCTGGATTGGGAATATACCCTGGAGAAGGGAATGGCAACCCACTCTAGAATTCTTGCCTGGAGAATTCCATGGACAGAGGACTCTGGTGGGCTACAGTCCGTGGGGTCACAGAGATTTGGACACAACTGAGTCACTAACAATTTCACTTTCATGAATAATAGAATAAAAAGTAATAGACCAATATAAGTTGATCTGTGTTGAAGATATTACTTAAAGACAATGATTAAGTTTGAAAATGAAAATGTTAGTGGCTCAGTTGTGTCCAACTCTTTGGGGACACCATGGACGATTGCCAACCAGGCTCCTGTGTCCATGGAATTCTCCAGGAAAGAATAGTGGAGTGGGTAGCCATTTCCTGCTCCAGGGGATATTCCTGACCCAGGGATTGAAACAGGGTCTCTCCAATTGCATGTAAGTCACCAGGGAAGGCTTGATTAAGTACGTGTTACAATATAAAAGGTACAAGCTCAGGTTTTGAAGTCCATTTGTCTATGAAGTCTGGCTCTTTCCCTCACTATCCAGGTGACCTTTGACAAGTTAACTTATAACTTTGGGTTTAATTTCCACACCTGTAAAATGAGGATAATAATGGTGTTTACCCCATTGGATTCTTGTGAAGAATAAATGAGTGACTACACATATCATGGATAGAAGTGTGCCTGGCAAATAGTAAAGGCTCAGTTGTATTTTAACCGTGACTATTTTTATTACCAGGGTTGTAGAATAATTTGAGTTAGAAGAAAAGGCTAGGTATTTAATAGTATGTCGTGTGCACATAACTGAGGAAATGTTCTCAATGAGTCAGTCTTCATTCATACACTTTTTTTGTTGTTGTTGTTTCCCTCTCCTAATCATTGACACACACAAACCTAGTCACACCCCAGAATTTCATGCCGGTGTTAAAACGCACTTTCAGTCCTTCAGGGAACATTCTCAGGTCATTAGTGCCTGCATGTTAGTAATCATCTTAGAGTCTGAATTTTTATACTTCTGTTTTATAATTTCATGCATCGATGCTTTATGTTACCTACTTCTTTGCAGAATTAACTCATGTCTCAAAGACTACAAATCAGCTGTTAGAGAGTGGAGAATTTCTACCAGCCACCATATGAAGGGGAAGTTTTGTACATGGAAATTATTTCAGAGATACATAGATACTGAGATACATTATTTGAAAAGATCCTTAATGTTTACTTTTTCAGCAAAAAAGATATCATAAAAATCTGAATAGCTTCCAAAAATCTATTCAATACCAGTAAACATTTTTTTGAAACAAGATAAATATAATGAACGTTTTTCCTCTTTAAAAGGGAATTAGGTGTTCACTTTGGCCAAGCAAAAAATTTTAAAAACTGCAAATTCGTGAAGCATTCCTGCCAACCAGGCTCCTGTGTCCATGGAATTCTCCAGGAAAGAATAGTGGAGTGGGTAGCCATTTCCTACTCCAGGGATATTCCTGACCCAGGGATTGAAACAGGGTCTCCAATTGCATGTAAGTCACCAGGGAAGGCTTGATTAAGTACGTGTTACAATATAAAAGGTACAAGCTCAGGTTTTGAAGTCCATTTGTCTATGAAGTCTGGCTCTTTCCCTCACTATCCAGGTGACCTTTGACAAGTTAACTTATAACTTTGGGTTTAATTTCCACACCTGTAAAATGAGGATAATAATGGTGTTTACCCCATTGGATTCTTGTGAAGAATAAATGAGTGACTACACATATCATGGATAGAAGTGTGCCTGGCAAATAGTAAAGGCTCAGTTGTATTTTAACCGTGACTATTTTTATTACCAGGGTTGTAGAATAATTTGAGTTAGAAGAAAAGGCTAGGTATTTAATAGTATGTCGTGTGCACATAACTGAGGAAATGTTCTCAATGAGTCAGTCTTCATTCATACACTTTTTTTGTTGTTGTTGTTTCCCTCTCCTAATCATTGACACACACAAACCTAGTCACACCCCAGAATTTCATGCCGGTGTTAAAACGCACTTTCAGTCCTTCAGGGAACATTCTCAGGTCATTAGTGCCTGCATGTTAGTAATCATCTTAGAGTCTGAATTTTTATACTTCTGTTTTATAATTTCATGCATCGATGCTTTATGTTACCTACTTCTTTGCAGAATTAACTCATGTCTCAAAGACTACAAATCAGCTGTTAGAGAGTGGAGAATTTCTACCAGCCACCATATGAAGGGGAAGTTTTGTACATGGAAATTATTTCAGAGATACATAGATACTGAGATACATTATTTGAAAAGATCCTTAATGTTTACTTTTTCAGCAAAAAAGATATCATAAAAATCTGAATAGCTTCCAAAAATCTATTCAATACCAGTAAACATTTTTTTGAAACAAGATAAATATAATGAACGTTTTTTCCTCTTTAAAAAGGGAATTAGGTGTTCACTTTGGCAGCACATATACTGAAATTGGATCTATACAGAGAAGATTAGCATGGCCTTTGCACAAGGATGACATGCAAATTCGTGAAGCATTCCGTATTTTTAGAAAGACAAGTACAGTATATTAACACATATATATGGAATCTAGTAAGATGCTAATGATAACACATGCAGTGAAGTGATGGAAAAACAGACATAGAGAACAGACGTATGTACATTGTGGAGAATGAACAGTGGGGTGGGAGGCATAGAGGAGTAACACGGAAACCTATACTGTCATTTGTGAAAAAGATAGCTATTGTCATAGCACTGTGGGAATAGGAGATCCTGCAGGGGTGCTGTGCGATGGTTTGGAGGGGTGGGATTGGAGGGGACTGGGAGGAGGATGGAGGAGGGATGGGGGCCAGGGATATAGATATGACTAATCTGGGATTATACGTATCTGTAAACAACAAAACACTGTAAAAATAAAAAGTTAAAAAAAAATAAAACTTGAAAAAGAAAAAGGGAATTAGTACCCACTTGGTAATATTTGTTTGAATGAAACTCTAGACATGAAATTTGAATGTAGCAAGTCCATTTTAAAGGTTATCCAATGAATAATTTGCATATGTATTCTCACCTAGAAATGAGTACAGGTTTCATATTTGACTTTATCAATAATAGAGTCTGATATTAACATTTTGAAACTACTTAGTACATTCTTCAGTCATTGGGCATATGTCTTAAGTTGAGATTTAGCTGTAAAATATTTATGTAAATATTTTGTTAAGTACGAAAACTTTACTATGGAAAAAATAACACATATATGTTACAAAGCTATTAAATATCTCAGTTTTTTAGTTAGTCTTCCCTACCACGTTACAGGTGGATTCTTTACCATCTGAGCCAAAAGGGAAGCCCACCCCTTAATAGAATTTTGGAAAATGAAAAATTACTTATTTCCTGAAGTGAATTTTTTCCATGACATACATATGGGAAAAAAATGCCATTTGTCTGTGGTAAAAGTTCTTTTTCTTTTGTCTTCTCTTTCCAGTCTAAGCAGCCATTTCTTCTTCCCTGTTGTTACTTAGGGGAAAAAAAGTCTATTTTAATACCATAATATCTCATTCATTTTGACGTCAGATTTGAAATGCGTGATTTAGATGAGTTTGAATAAAATTTAATAAATGACTTCATTAACATCTTGTGAATAAGACTTCAAGGAGCTTGTGAAACCTATTTGAGAAAATACTTAATTTTAATGGATCAATTATTTTTATAAAAATTAAAGTTGTTTTACCTTTTCATTAAAATGAAACTAAAACTATTCACTGATACTCTTTTCATTTTTTCAGTGGGGTGGGAGGCATAGAGGAGTAACACGGAAACCTATACTGTCATTTGTGAAAAAGATAGCTATTGTCATAGCACTGTGGGAATAGGAGATCCTGCAGGGGTGCTGTGCGATGGTTTGGAGGGGTGGGATTGGAGGGGACTGGGAGGAGGATGGAGGAGGGATGGGGGCCAGGGATATAGATATGACTAATCTGGGATTATACGTATCTGTAAACAACAAAACACTGTAAAAATAAAAAGTTAAAAAAAAATAAAACTTGAAAAAGAAAAAGGGAATTAGTACCCACTTGGTAATATTTGTTTGAATGAAACTCTAGACATGAAATTTGAATGTAGCAAGTCCATTTTAAAGGTTATCCAATGAATAATTTGCATATGTATTCTCACCTAGAAATGAGTACAGGTTTCATATTTGACTTTATCAATAATAGAGTCTGATATTAACATTTTGAAACTACTTAGTACATTCTTCAGTCATTGGGCATATGTCTTAAGTTGAGATTTAGCTGTAAAATATTTATGTAAATATTTTGTTAAGTACGAAAACTTTACTATGGAAAAAATAACACATATATGTTACAAAGCTATTAAATATCTCAGTTTTTTAGTTAGTCTTCCCTACCACGTTACAGGTGGATTCTTTACCATCTGAGCCAAAAGGGAAGCCCACCCCTTAATAGAATTTTGGAAAATGAAAAATTACTTATTTCCTGAAGTGAATTTTTTCCATGACATACATATGGGAAAAAAATGCCATTTGTCTGTGGTAAAAGTTCTTTTTCTTTTGTCTTCTCTTTCCAGTCTAAGCAGCCATTTCTTCTTCCCTGTTGTTACTTAGGGGAAAAAAAGTCTATTTTAATACCATAATATCTCATTCATTTTGACGTCAGATTTGAAATGCGTGATTTAGATGAGTTTGAATAAAATTTAATAAATGACTTCATTAACATCTTGTGAATAAGACTTCAAGGAGCTTGTGAAACCTATTTGAGAAAATACTTAATTTTAATGGATCAATTATTTTTATAAAAATTAAAGTTGTTTTACCTTTTCATTAAAATGAAACTAAAACTATTCACTGATATCCTGACTTTTTTCATATTTATTTTTTATCAGAAACTCTTGGTGGCAGTCAAGTTTAGGTTTCAAATACCAGAAAACTTAAAAGTTAATGAAATTGCATTTTCTTTAAAGTCTTTTATAATTATACTTAACGGAAGTTTAAATGTTATCTTTCATAAGATAATCAGAATTAGTGTATTTGCTACTGTACTGTTGAAAATATAATGTATTTTATTTGTTCTTGCCTTTGTAGGTGCCTATCTTTTGCCATACTTAATCCTGCTTCTGGTAATAGGTATTCCCCTTTTTTTCCTGGAACTTTCTGTGGGTCAAAGAATTCGGCGAGGAAGCATTGGTGTGTGGAATTACATAAGCCCTAAACTGGGAGGGATTGGATTTGCAAGTTGTGTTGTAAGTTTCCTGCTATTGTATATGCCATATAATTTTTGCAGGGTTTGTAATTATAGCGCTTGAATTTAAATGCAACCTTTGAGTGTGTATTTCTACTTAACTCTTTAATCATGTTTAAAAAAAACGCTACTGGATCTTGCACTCATACACAAAATAAGCTGTAATGTGAATGTAGTTCAATCTTGTTAATGCATTTTCTTAAGGCTGATGAGAGTCATTGTTTTAGAAAAGATAATGCATTTCAAATAAAAATCAAATGAGTTTTTTTTTTTTAAGTATTAAATGGGCTTTTATGCTTTTCATTTCATTGTTTCAAAAGGAGGGGCAGGAGAGGTTTAATGTAATCACACTGTTTTATTTTGCAGGTGTGCTTTTTTGTGGCTCTCTACTACAACGTCATCATCGGCTGGAGTTTGTTTTATTTTTCTCAGTCTTTTCAGCAACCTCTGCCTTGGGATCAGTGTCCTTTGGTGAAAAATGCTTCACACACTTGTAAGGCATACAGCTTTTGTATCTAAAGATCATAAAGCTAGTAAAGCCAGGAGCTTTAAAGATATTTTTTCTTTCTAAAAGTAATGTGGAAAAATCTTTCAAAGTTATTGTAGCAAACTTTCCTTGACGTACTCAGAAAGATAGATGTTGGGCATCATTTACCTAGTTCTTTCAAGTTATTTTTTTGTGCCTCAAGATGTTAGGATAAAAATTATTAGCCTTCGGTTGGAAACGCAGAAAATATTTTATTTCGTTCATCTTTACTGATGCCTTACATTTCCATTAAAACAAAAAAGAGGAGAAAAAGAAGAATTTAGAATGAGGAATTGTTTTTATGTCTTGGGTATTCTAGAATATAAAGACCAACTCCCTAGCAGTTCCCTACTGAACAATTCCAATGTCCAGTAAATATCAAATGCAACTCATATATGTCATCTAAAATGTGCTAGTGATCATATTTACAAACAGTTAAAAGAGACAGGGGAAATATTTTATTTATTCCAATACATCCGATATATTTATACATATATATATGAGGTTGCTAAAGAGTCAGACATAACTGAGTGACTAACATCCAATATATTAACATTCTAATATATAGTTAATATAAAATAGAAATAATAATGTATTAATTTACATTGCTTTTCTCATACTAAGTCTCCAAAAACTCCTTTGTATTTTATGTTTACAGCACAAGTCACTCAACACTAGCTCCATTTCTAAGGTCACATATGGCCGACAAGCTAGTATTTTTGATGGCTCTACCACCAGGAAGTCAATTGATTAATTTTGGGAGCGGAAGGGGCTATTAGCCTGATACGTTTTAATCACCGTGATTAAAGCTCATGCTTGCATGCTCAGTCGTGTCTGACTCTTGGTAACCCTTTGGACAATAGCCTGCCAGGCTTCTCTGTCCATAGAATCTTCCAGGCAAGAATACTGGGATGGGTTGTCATTTCCTCCTCCAGAGGATCATCTAACCCAGAGATCGAACCAACATCTGCTGTTTCTCCTGCATTGCAGGTAGATTCTTTACCTGCTAAGCCATCAAGAAAGCCCCTGATAAAAGCTTAAACATTCCTATGTTGGAAGTGTGTTTCAAGAAATATCAAAGAGGATTTGTGTTTGTTGATTTTTTTTTTCTTCATATTTTTGCACAGTTGAGATTTCATTGTGGATTTAAGTGCTTTTGTAGAATAGTAGTACTTTTATAGGAAATGTTAAGAATTGATTTATAGGTTTATGAAGGGAAAAGAGCCTCATTCTTCTTTCTCGTTTGAAATGATTGTGTTACCTTTCTTTCCACAGTTGTAGAGCCAGAATGTGAAAAAAGTTCTGCCACTACCTATTATTGGTACAGAGAAGCACTGAATATTTCCAGTTCCATTTCTGAAAGTGGTGGCTTGAACTGGAAGATGACCGTCTGCTTGCTGGCTGCCTGGGTTGTGGTGTGCTTGGCTATGATCAAAGGCATTCAGTCTTCTGGAAAAGTTAGTATGTTAGAGACCTTCCTGCTTCTGCTAATCATTCCTGGGACCTGTTCCCACCCTCTGAGCCCCCCACTCCATATAAATCTGTATGAGCAAACTGCAAGTAGCACTTCATTGTAGGCAGTTAATTAAAGATTGGTAAAGAGTGGCTCTTTAAAAAATGTTTAGATCAAGGAAAGGATATCAATAAAGATATAAGCTTTTTTATAATGAAATCTAAGGTCATTTATAATCTCTGCTGATTTTATCAAGATCTGTTTTGAACTTTTTTCTCATCACCTAAAAGTCCTTTCTTTTTTTGCTGGCATTCAGCTGACCCTAATGTTTTAGTTGTCTGATTAGTTCCAATCCTGGAAATAAGGAAATGTGGTAGAATAAAGAATTTGTTTATGTTCTTTGTGTTATATCATTCATTTTTCGCTACTATAGGTGCTCTAGAGAATAGCTGCACAAAAGATTTTAAAAGTCCATTGTGGAGTGTTTCTTAAAAATCTGAATATTAGATAGTTATATTAATCTCAGCAAGAAACTTACAGTAATATAAAGACTAAAAGCATGTGGCCAGGGCAAATGGAAAATTTTATAAGGCTGTGGTTGAGAAGGACATTAAGTGAGTTCTAGATACCCTGGGAAGTCAATCAGATAATTTTTTTTGAAAGGATGCATTAGGAAAGTAATTGTTGTTCACTATTTTGCCTGTTTATATTTTTGCACAGTTGAGATTTCATTGTGGATTTAAGTGCTTTTGTAGAATAGTAGTACTTTTATAGGAAATGTTAAGAATTGATTTATAGGTTTATGAAGGGAAAAGAGCCTCATTCTTCTTTCTCGTTTGAAATGATTGTGTTACCTTTCTTTCCACAGTTGTAGAGCCAGAATGTGAAAAAAGTTCTGCCACTACCTATTATTGGTACAGAGAAGCACTGAATATTTCCAGTTCCATTTCTGAAAGTGGTGGCTTGAACTGGAAGATGACCGTCTGCTTGCTGGCTGCCTGGGTTGTGGTGTGCTTGGCTATGATCAAAGGCATTCAGTCTTCTGGAAAAGTTAGTATGTTAGAGACCTTCCTGCTTCTGCTAATCATTCCTGGGACCTGTTCCCACCCTCTGAGCCCCCCACTCCATATAAATCTGTATGAGCAAACTGCAAGTAGCACTTCATTGTAGGCAGTTAATTAAAGATTGGTAAAGAGTGGCTCTTTAAAAAATGTTTAGATCAAGGAAAGGATATCAATAAAGATATAAGCTTTTTTATAATGAAATCTAAGGTCATTTATAATCTCTGCTGATTTTATCAAGATCTGTTTTGAACTTTTTTCTCATCACCTAAAAGTCCTTTCTTTTTTTGCTGGCATTCAGCTGACCCTAATGTTTTAGTTGTCTGATTAGTTCCAATCCTGGAAATAAGGAAATGTGGTAGAATAAAGAATTTGTTTATGTTCTTTGTGTTATATCATTCATTTTTCGCTACTATAGGTGCTCTAGAGAATAGCTGCACAAAAGATTTTAAAAGTCCATTGTGGAGTGTTTCTTAAAAATCTGAATATTAGATAGTTATATTAATCTCAGCAAGAAACTTACAGTAATATAAAGACTAAAAGCATGTGGCCAGGGCAAATGGAAAATTTTATAAGGCTGTGGTTGAGAAGGACATTAAGTGAGTTCTAGATACCCTGGGAAGTCAATCAGATAATTTTTTTTTGAAAGGATGCATTAGGAAAGTAATTGTTGTTCACTATTTTGCTTTCATATTGTACCCCTCTCCATTGCCATTGTTTTATAGCTCTCTATTTCTTTTGTCTGGATCACAGCAAGAATTAATTTTGGTTTTTCTCTCTGCCCTTTAATAATCTCTACTGCTTTTTCTTTCCAAAGTATAGATCTGATAATATATCTTTCCAGGCTGATATATTGCCACTTACCTTACTCTTACGAGTAAGAGTGGAAACAATAGTATTAATACTAGCAGCAGCAGTAACAGTGGTATAAATGAAGATAATGAAGATGATTCTCACAATGATCAGAGTGAGAACAATGACAGAAGTCAATATTCAGTAAATGTTTACTTTGCTCTAGGCACTGTGATAAGTGCTTTATAGACATTATCCCATTTACATCTTAAAAAAAGGCCTCTAAGAAGTAATTGCTACTCTGAGACCTGCTTTACAGAGGAAAAAAAAAACAAGTTTGGGGAAACAGGTAATTAGCCCAAAGAATAATGGTTAGTAAGTGTTGATAGCTGGAATCAAACTCAGCTCTGTCTGAAGCTAAAGCCCATGCTATTGAATTGCAATAATGTCTCTCGCTGTGAGAGTTTTCCCCATCAAAGAGTGAACTCTTGCAGGCAAAGTCTAATTCATCTTTGCTTCCTGTCAGTTCATATTTAATTAGAAATGTTTGACAGTGTTTTCAACCTGAACATCATAGCGGAGTTACATTTACCTTCCTGATGGAACTTCTTTACCATTTTCCTGTGTAGAAATGAATATGGTAGATAACATATCTCAGTATTTTTCAGTCTTTTGTGAATGTTAGTGTATTCTGTGATTAAATAAGTTCAATTAATTGGTTCCATTTGGTGAGTCTTCTATAATGTTACAGCCCTAGAACAGTCAGGTTTTAAATAAAGGAACAGATTCCTAAGCCAAATCTAACCACATTTATAGGCTTCCTAAAGTAATGTCATTTAATAGAAGGAGAACCAACTGTGGTCAGCCAGGGAGATCCAGAAATTCCTCTGCTCAAGACTTGCCCACCACATTTTATTTCTTCTTTGTTTGAGTATTATGCCTTATCATTTAAAGAAATACTTCCATAGTTTTCTTATTACAGCAACTTATGTAATATAACTTTTCCTAGAAAAGTAGTATAACTTTTCTAGAAAAAAATAATATAACTGATAGACTGTAATTTATTATTTCAATGAGAAGGCTTAGGCAGAGACTAGCTTTTCAGCAAATTTTGAAGAAAAATTTTGGTAGGCACAGATGGAGAGAAAGCTATAAGTAATATGAACAAAGTTATGAAAGTCTAAATTGTCACAATTGCTCATTCTAAAATAATGAGCTAAATACAGTAAGAAGTTTATTAGGAATATATGTAAAGTTCTATTTGCCTGCCAAACAAAGAAAGCCTCTGAATAAACAGTTACACCAATGTAGTATAGAGAAATATGGTTTAAGAGTAATGAAGTTTAAAGATAGTATGTGAAAAAAATAACTTAAAGGATTTAGCAGCAGCTATAAGTCACTAGTGATATGCTTGGCCAACACACATTTGAAGCCGCATGAATTAAGAGAAGAATATGACAGTCTCACACTTGTAATACTGGATTTTACCAGAATTCTTATTTTCTTCTTTGTCCTGGAGAAGAGATAGCTTCGAAGCCTAGTTTTGTGACCACAATCTTCTAATAGTGGAGTAAGAAGCAGACTAAGTTTTATCCTGTGTGGTCACAGAGAGCAGGACCAGTACAAATACTGAGGATTACAGAGAGTGGCAGAGTGGTGGTGAATCTTCCAGGAAAGGAAGACCTTTCAGGAATCGATCCTGGTAACAATGAGTTGTCTGCACTGGTAGAGAGCTCAGCCTAGTAGAGGTGGTCCAGTGGAGGTTGTATGGTTGCATACCCCTTTGTTGGAGCCTATGTGACTGAGCTGCCTGCCTCCAAGGGGAAGGATAGCAATGAGAAGTTCCAGGCTTTCTTCTAGCACTAAGGTAATATTTTCTACTAGTCCTACTTTGCTGTCAGTATGAGTAGTGTGCCAAGTGAATACTCTGCATACATTAGCTTGTTTAATCTATCAGCCAGATGATTTACCTGTTCTTATCCCCATTTTACTGCAAAGTTAAGCTTAGGAAGAATGAACAGAATTAAACAACTGATGAGTAGCAGAGCTAGAACTAGGCTATGTAACCCTCAGAGACTGTCTGAAGGTACGTTTAAACACTTTAATATAAAAGAGAGAAAAACAGCTAAATGATTTCACGTGTTTACTATTTTTCGATAGGTTAGTACTATTTTCATACATTTTGATGTGTAAACTTATCTTTCTTACTGAATGTACTTGCTATGAAAGGCATTTCAGTTTTTAAGAACCAGAGAGCCTTAAAACCAGTCCAAGAAACCTATTTCATTGTTTTACTTCCCAGTTCTTAAAAATAATATTTAAGAATTATCCATCTATTCACTGAACACATATTTATTGAGCACCTACTGCGTGCTGGGTGCTGATTTAACTCTGGAAGTACAGCAGTGAACAAGGCAGGCAAAATACCTATACTCATGGAAAGTCCATTCTAGTGGCAGAGGCAGGCAATAAATCATAAAATAGTATCGGGTAGCAATGCAAAAAATAAAGAGAAAATATTTTACATATAGTGAGTTACAGAGAATTTGAATTATTTGTCATATTATGCAACTGATCATTTTAGTGTTCTGCAACCCATATGATTCAATGCAAAGAATTGGGGTTTATAAACACAACATGGATACCTCTGTAAGATGCCAACTTATGAGACATCTTTGAATCTCAGAATTTAATTATTAAATAATTTGCCCCTTCACCTGCTCACAGAAGAAGAAAACTAAGGTGTGACCGACTGTCAGTTTTCTTCCTGTTATATCTAACATGAAATTTTCCTGTTCCTTTTTGGATGAAACTAAGCTAGAATCTTGTCACTGAAGCCAGATGAGCATCTTTATGAACTCTAATACTTACTATATTAATAAATGAATTTGAAATGTCTTATCATATAATTAGTATGCCATCTTTTATTTTTTATTTCTTTTAAAATTTGGCCTCTTTTATTGTGTGTGTGTTTTTTTTTTTATTATTTAATTATTTTTCATCCATCTTTTATTCTTTGGCCTGTGTGGGCCTCCCATTGCAGTGGCCTCTCTTGTTGCAGAGCACCGGCTCTGGGCCCATGCACACCAGAGCGTTGCTTGTAATTGGACACACCAGCCCAGCGGTTCTGCAGCAGGTGGGATCTTCCAGGGCCAGGGATCAAACCAGTGTGCCTTGCACTGCAAAGCAGAGTCTTTACCCACTGAACCACCAGGGAAGCCCTATCATCTTTTAAATACTATAAAGACAAAGATTTTGTTCATTTCTCTTTTTTTAGGGAATGTGTACAGAAAGGAAAGTTCCCTATGAATTGTCTCTTACTGTAAAATATTTCTGAGTACCAAAGAATGTGCAAAGGCTAATAGGCCACCATTTTTATCCTCATAAAACCCATAATTTAATGCGTGAGACTGATAATTACAGCAGAAAACATGCCGTAAGTTCACCTGAAAAAGTTCAGAGAGAGGACACCAGTGGCATGGAAAACAGCATGTGCAAAGCCCAAAGACTGCTGAGTAACCCTGTGTGACCTTTACAAACAATTTGTGCAGCTTGTGGGAGATGAGGCTTGAAATGTTGACTGCAGGCGTTAAAGTATTTACGGACACTAGCAAAATGACTGGCTGTTACTTTATAAACTGAAATATTTGAGGATTTTTAGCAGTTCATTAACACCATCAGATCTTTAGAAAGATCATTCTGGTAGCAGTGTGGGTGATGAATTTCTGGGAGGGAGAGGAAAGCTGGCAGGGAAAATCTAGAGGCAAAATGAGCAGGAAGCTAATAGTGAAGGGTCATATCACTGAGGATAAAAGCCAGGGGTAGCTATGAACTTGGGAGTCAGTTGGACTTTTTGACCCGTGGTTTATGGGATGTGGGAAATACGGGATATTCTGGTGATTTAGAGTTGTAGAGTATGGGCAAATACAACTATAGGAAGAATCATTTTTTCCTTTACTTGTAATTTGAAATTATATGAAAAATATACCAAGGATATGTCATATTTATCAGAAAAAAATTGTTACCAAACTATCCAGATCATTTTAGTATGCAGCCTTCATTTTCACTTTTAAAATAAATGTGTTAAGAGAAGTCCTGTAAGTGATTTTGTTGTTGTTTAGTCACTTATTTGTGTCCAACTCTTTTTGTCACCCATAGACTGTAGTCCACCAAGCTCTGCTGTCCATGAGATTTCCCAGGCAACAATACTGGAATGGGTTGCCAAAGGTAGCCAATTTCAGTTCTATTACAAAACAACAAGAGCAAAGACAAACTATTGTGCAAAAGTGAATCCACCCTTCTAGTTAGCCTCAAGATTTGTAAAAAAAAAAAAAAAAAAGCATAAAAGGAATAGCTGCAATTCAAGTGATGTCAAGGCTACTTGCATAGATCCGTATATAGTAGACCCACAAATTTAAAGAACGCCAAAAATAGGCAGAAAAAATGAAAAGTACTCCATCTGAAAAGCATTCTGATTCCAAAAAAAAAAAATCAAGAAATATGGATGAATGGATGCAGTTTAAAAAGTAGACTGTTCTGAAATGATCGAAAAGTTATATTTCTTTATATTTAAATTAGAATATAATTACTTTAGAGAAATACAGGTTCCTAATTATGTTGATATTTGTAATATTAATTTTTATAATGTTTAGATGATATAGTTACAAATTATACAGAATAGTAGAAGTGTGAATTATTGTGTTGACTTCTTTATTGTCAGTCTACAGTTTTTATATGACTCAATAACTCTGACCTGCCTGAGCCATTTTCTGCATGGCAGTTTCTCCCTCCACTCTTCTCACTTTCCCTCCATTCCTTCCTCCACAGATACATAGATACGTACTATGTGTTAGCAACTGGATTAGGTGTTTGGGATTTGGTAGTGAGCAAGAGAGAAAAGGTCCTTGCCTTCACAGAGCTTATATTCCACTTGGGGAGACTGAAAAGTAGCAAACATATCATTTCAACAGTGTTAAGTGCTGTCAAAACAAAATAATATCATTGAGGGTTCATGGGACAGAGGGAAGGACAGAAGCAGGCCTACAGGATGGGAGAAAAATAAGGGATAGACTTATTCTGGGTGTTCTATGAAGACTTGAGAAGATGACGATGAGACATAAATAATTCAAAGGGAGCAAGCCACAGCCAGGTGAGGAAAGATGAGTGTCCAGATCGAGGGCCCAGCCTGCTCTGGCCCTGAAGCTGAAGAGCTTGGTTTCCCTGGAGGCTGAAGCTCAGGAAGAAGTGGGAGGGTGGGCAGTAGGCAGTCTAGTGCCAAGCTTTGCAGTGCAGAGGGAGACATTTGCATTTTATTCTGACTGTATTAGAGATTCTTGGAGTGTGTTAGGCAGGGAATGAGATAACCCGGGTGGTAGCCTGAAAACTAGGAGATTGTAAACCGTACAGAACTACTTCTGGATGTTGACTTCAGCAGCTAATGGGTGGAACAAGATGGAGACTGGTGGAAACAGGAATTTTAGAAATGACATAGAGATGTCAAGGAGGCAGTGCATGTCTGGTTAGGACAATTGCTCTTCTGTGATAAACATTTGTTTACCTTTAATGATGAAGACTTCTGACATAGAAAGTAAAACCTTTATTATTCAAGTTCTATAGGAGCCTTAACAGGGACCACTGTCTACACTAGAAGGTTTACAGAATTCTAATGGAACTTTGCTTAATTACAAAACAGAAGGAACTTTTAAGGAATTAAATGTCCATTTGTTTGTCTTAACTACTGCTTATTTTGCAAACTGTGTGAACTATGTGGAATGAACACTATTCGAGGTATATCACATCCATGGACTATTAAATAAGGAAGATTTCTCATTTTTCATTATATCCCATGTAGAATCTCATATGAGTCACATCCAATCAAGACTCATAAGCCATTCTAATATAATGACTAGACAATGTATTAATAGTATTATTTATCATATTATAAAAATGTCATTTTCATAGTTTGGAGATATGAAGTGAAAGTGTCAGTTGCTCAGTTGTGTCTGACTCTTTGCGACCCCATGGACTGTGGCCTACCAGGCTCCTCTGTCCGTGGAATTCCCCAGGCAAGAATACTAGAGTGACACCATAAACATTTTGCATTGGGGTGTAGCCTATTAACAATGCTGTGATAGTTTCAGGTGAACAGTGAAGGGACTCAGCCATACATATACATGCATCAAAAAAAACCCCTAAAATATTAAAAAAAAAAGAATACTGGAGTGGGTTGCCATTTATTTCTCTAGGGGATCTTCCACATCCAAGGGATCAAATCCAGGTCTCCCTCATTGCAGGCAGATTCTTTACTGTCTGAGTCACCAGGAAGCACAGTATAAAAAAAAACAAAAAACCTATAGCTCAGGAAGAAGTGGGAGGGTGGGCAGTAGGCAGTCTAGTGCCAAGCTTTGCAGTGCAGAGGAGACATTTGCATTTTATTCTGACTGTATTAGAGATTCTTGGAGTGTGTTAGGCAGGGAATGAGATAACCCGGGTGGTAGCCTGAAAACTAGGAGATTGTAAACCGTACAGAACTACTTCTGGATGTTGACTTCAGCAGCTAATGGGTGGAACAAGATGGAGACTGGTGGAAACAGGAATTTTAGAAATGACATAGAGATGTCAAGGAGGCAGTGCATGTCTGGTTAGGACAATTGCTCTTCTGTGATAAACATTTGTTTACCTTTAATGATGAAGACTTCTGACATAGAAAGTAAAACCTTTATTATTCAAGTTCTATAGGAGCCTTAACAGGGACCACTGTCTACACTAGAAGGTTTACAGAATTCTAATGGAACTTTGCTTAATTACAAAACAGAAGGAACTTTTAAGGAATTAAATGTCCATTTGTTTGTCTTAACTACTGCTTATTTTGCAAACTGTGTGAACTATGTGGAATGAACACTATTCGAGGTATATCACATCCATGGACTATTAAATAAGGAAGATTTCTCATTTTTCATTATATCCCATGTAGAATCTCATATGAGTCACATCCAATCAAGACTCATAAGCCATTCTAATATAATGACTAGACAATGTATTAATAGTATTATTTATCATATTATAAAAATGTCATTTTCATAGTTTGGAGATATGAAGTGAAAGTGTCAGTTGCTCAGTTGTGTCTGACTCTTTGCGACCCCATGGACTGTGGCCTACCAGGCTCCTCTGTCCGTGGAATTCCCCAGGCAAGAATACTAGAGTGACACCATAAACATTTTGCATTGGGGTGTAGCCTATTAACAATGCTGTGATAGTTTCAGGTGAACAGTGAAGGGACTCAGCCATACATATACATGCATCAAAAAAAACCCCTAAAATATTAAAAAAAAAAGAATACTGGAGTGGGTTGCCATTTATTTCTCTAGGGGATCTTCCACATCCAAGGGATCAAATCCAGGTCTCCCTCATTGCAGGCAGATTCTTTACTGTCTGAGTCACCAGGGAAGCACAGTATAGAACAGAACAAATACTATTTAACTATGATAAAGAATATAGACTGTCTCACCTATTTTCATCTTTCTTTCTTTCTTTCTTTCTTTGCAGATCATGTATTTTAGTTCTCTGTTCCCGTATGTGGTACTTATATGCTTCCTAATCAGAGCACTCCTTTTAAATGGTTCAGTTGATGGCATTCGTCACATGTTTACCCCTGAGGTATGTACTGTATTTCCAGTTAAGGCTCATGATCACAAAAGCCTTATGTTTATTGTTAAAGTGTTCCCACAGTTACATTTAAAGGATAATTGTTCTAACCTACGTCCAACAACAACAATGCACACTCAACTATTAAATTATAGCTGTTATGCTAACCGGCCTCATAAAACCAAGGCTTTAGATATCTATAATTATATCCACCTCTCTCCAATTTTAAATGGTCCACTTTATCTAAAGGAAATTTCACTATTTAAATTTCCTCTTTTACAATGAATTAACTTCCCACTTTTACACTAGTACATTTTCAACGTAGTAGTCTTTACTCTTCCTCTTCCATTTCAATGGTTCTTAACCTTTGTGAGATGGTTCCCTTTGGGGGGAGAAAACACTGATAATAGGATCTTCTTACCAGAAAAAAACAATGAACATATTAATTTGCTTAGTGTTTTAGGAGGTTGACAGAATTCCTAAAATCCATGGACCCAGGTTGTGAAGCCTACCTCACTCGAAATCCTGTCTTAGAGAAATTTAAGGTTTCTTGTTCTGTTCTGAAGTTTTGTATTTTCTAGAAGAGTGCTTAAATTAGTGCGTTTGGCGAGTTCTGTAACTTTTAAAAACACCTGTGTGTCTCAGGAAACTTCTCATTAGGTTTTCTAAAAGGCCCAGAACTTAAACTCTGTAATTCAGCTTCTAGCAGACCTCAGTATGGGGCTCAATGATCCTGATTAATCAGTCCTTGTGCATTTGTCATATCGGTTTGACAAGAAAAAAAAAAAAAAAAAAACAAAGCGAGTTTGAGATGCATACGTATTTTGGGTATTGACTGAAATGAAATCATACCTCACATGAGCTTGCTGATACTATCGCAGTCAGACACTGAGTCATCAAAACACAATTTCAAAATTAGTTCAGAAATTGGAAGTTTTCTGAAGGATGCCTGTGCAGCCAAGCATTTATGCCGAGAGACTTGGGCATAAGATTTTGACCTCCCTGGAACTGTCACTCCTGGCGGCTGCCTTGGTCCTGCAAAGAGGCTGTGTTCTTTGGGTAACTGGTTCCAACGAGTTGTTCATTCTCGAGTAGCAAACATGTTGACATTGTTATCTCGTTCTCTTGCATAGTTCAAAAGTCTTGTTTAACATTTAGAATTGTTGGAACTCTTCAGTGAATAATTAGCTGAGATTTATGAATTTCAGCTATGTGTGTGCGTGAGTGCTAAGTCACTGCCATTGTGTTCGACTCTTTGTGACTCCCTGGACCGTAGCCCACCAGGTTCCTCTGTCCTTGGGATTCTCAAGGCAAGAATACTGAGGTGGGTTGCCATGCCCTCCTCCTGTGGATCTTCCTGACCCAAGGACAGAACCCACAAGTCTCTTATGTCTCCTGCTTTGGCAGGCAGGTTCTCTACCACTAGGACCACCGGTAAAGCCCAAGTTTCAGCTGTATTATCATTTAAGTCAACCTCAAATAGGTTATACTTAGTGACCACAAATAGTTATATTTGCAATATCAGAAACAAAAAAGTTTTCTGAGTTTAAAACAACTAGCTTTGGTATAAATCTCTAGAATAGAACTTTTCTCTAAGTTGGTAATTATTTGTGACATAAATCTAGATATTTCATTTAAATAGATATTTTAGAATCTAGATACCTTAATATGACACTTTTACATGGTTTCCATATTTAAAACTGCAGTACTATTAGTATTTTAAACCAGAAGTGGAGATAACTATTAGAATGTAGTGAATTACTTCTTGAGCTCACTTTGGACTATTGATAAGATTCTTTATTAGGCCATTGTAGGATGTGATAGTTGTAATAACAATAAGAAGTTGTTAATTCCATTTTAATTTACATTGTTTATGTAAGGAATAAAGTACCTTAGCACACAAAATACTCCCAGTGAACGGAGAAGTAGTTCCTCAATCAGAAGTAGGCAGAATGTCTTTAGTAAATAGATGTTGTCTGCCATCTAGTGGACAAAGTAGAGATAGACCACTGAATCAGTGTATTTTAGTAGACTGGTAAATATCCTGCCTGCTAATGCAGGAGACAGAAGAGAGGCGGGGTCTATCCTTGGGTTGGGAAGATCCCCTGTAGGAGGATATGGCCCACTCCAGTATTCTTGCCTGGGGGACCCCACGGGCAGAGGAGCCTGGCGGACTACAGTCCATAGGGTTGCAAAGAGTCAGATAGACTGAGGTGACTAAGTATGCATCCATAGGTATCAAAAGTAGAATGGTAATGTAGCAGCAAGAATCAATAAACAATGTAGTTAATTGCAAATAAATTATACATATAATCATGATTATGTTTCATGATCACATTGAATAAATTGCAATAATAATCACTTAAATGGTTGAACACCATATCCTAATGTTTGAGAGCTTATGCATTTTGAAATCGACTTGTGTTCATGTTTTTAGCTCTACTTCAAAAGTACCATGTAATCCGAGGTAGGTTACTTAAGGTTTCTAAGATGCAGGCACTATTAGTAACCCTGGGCTGTTGTAGATATTCAATGAGATAAGTCTTACAAAGTGCTTACCCGTGCTGTTGTTCCGCCTCTAAGTTGTGTCTGACTCTTTGTGACCCTATGAACTATATAGCATGCAACGCTTCCCGGTCCTTCACTCTCTCCTGGAATTAGCTCAGACTCATGTCCACTGAGTCAGTGATGCCATCCAACCATCTCATCCACTGCTGCTAACTTCTCCTGACCTACATCTTTCCCAGCGTCAGGGTCTTTTCCAGTGCTTAAAAGTGTATCCGTCACTATGGTCCATATACTAGCAATTATTGAAAATTCAGTGTGGTAGGCAGTGTGATAAGTGGTATTTGCATGTATTGTGACTCTCATCTTACAGCTGGGAAGGCTTAGCATGTACAGGCCACTCACCTTAGGCTGCACTCTTAGGTTATTATAAGGCTGTCTATGGAACTCTTAAGCTAAGCTTACAGGAATAAAGTACCTTAGCACACAAAATACTCCCAGTGAACGGAGAAGTAGTTCCTCAATCAGAAGTAGGCAGAATGTCTTTAGTAAATAGATGTTGTCTGCCATCTAGTGGACAAAGTAGAGATAGACCACTGAATCAGTGTATTTTAGTAGACTGGTAATATCCTGCCTGCTAATGCAGGAGACAGAAGAGAGGCGGGGTCTATCCTTGGGTTGGGAAGATCCCCTGTAGGAGGATATGGCCCACTCCAGTATTCTTGCCTGGGGGACCCCACGGGCAGAGGAGCCTGGCGGACTACAGTCCATAGGGTTGCAAAGAGTCAGATAGACTGAGGTGACTAAGTATGCATCCATAGGTATCAAAAGTAGAATGGTAATGTAGCAGCAAGAATCAATAAACAATGTAGTTAATTGCAAATAAATTATACATATAATCATGATTATGTTTCATGATCACATTGAATAAATTGCAATAATAATCACTTAAATGGTTGAACACCATATCCTAATGTTTGAGAGCTTATGCATTTTGAAATCGACTTGTGTTCATGTTTTTAGCTCTACTTCAAAAGTACCATGTAATCCGAGGTAGGTTACTTAAGGTTTCTAAGATGCAGGCACTATTAGTAACCCTGGGCTGTTGTAGATATTCAATGAGATAAGTCTTACAAAGTGCTTACCCGTGCTGTTGTTCCGCCTCTAAGTTGTGTCTGACTCTTTGTGACCCTATGAACTATATAGCATGCAACGCTTCCCTGTCCTTCACTCTCTCCTGGAATTAGCTCAGACTCATGTCCACTGAGTCAGTGATGCCATCCAACCATCTCATCCACTGCTGCTAACTTCTCCTGACCTACATCTTTCCCAGCGTCAGGGTCTTTTCCAGTGCTTAAAAGTGTATCCGTCACTATGGTCCATATACTAGCAATTATTGAAAATTCAGTGTGGTAGGCAGTGTGATAAGTGGTATTTGCATGTATTGTGACTCTCATCTTACAGCTGAGAAAGCTTAGCATGTACAGGCCACTCACCTTAGGCTGCACTCTTTTTAGGTTATTATAAGGCTGTCTATGGAACTCATGTTCCTAAGCACATCTGGCATTGTTCCCAATAAAGACAATTTCATTGCAATGATGAAAAGAGATAAAATACCAATTTACATACTACTGTTACTGACAAAAATTTACTGTTTATTGAGTTCCTTAACATATATAGCTAATATGCATTGTTCCATTTAAAAGGTTTAGTTCTATACAGTGATAATTATTTAAGAGGTAAAGCAGAGTTACTTGAAAAATATGTTGAGCACAGACTCCAAACTATAGAACTCTGGATCTGAAAGGGTCTTAGAGAGGATATAGTGGAATTTCTTCATTTTGCAAAGGAAACGCTTTCAGAAAACAACTGAATGAATGAATAACACCTATGTAAATATGCAAAGTACAAATAGTTCAACCATACCCAGCTTATAATTACTATCTGCTTTGGCTGTTAGACTTCACCAGAAAATACAAACCTTAGGGTATTCATTACATAATTATTTAACTTTTATGGCTAACTGATTTATCTTGCATTGGAAAGAAAAGAAAGAAATAACCGAAGATAGTTCATTTCTCTCTCAGAGTCTTCTGAATTGTCTTAAAGATATTTAAAAATTCCCATAGAAGTATTTCCTCCATGTAAATAGCATCTCCACCTAAAGGTTTGATCATCTACATAGGCTTTCCTATTCATTTCCCTTGTTTAATTCCTAAATGCAAAACTTGTTCTTTCTCCTTAAGGACAGAGTATCCCCCACTTAAAATGATCTGTGGGTGCATCAGTGTCATTATGATATATTTAAACAACAGAATCAATTCCTTGTGAATCATTGTAAAATATTATTCCTCAGCCGACTTCTCTTCTTTTTATTTTAAACAGCTTGAAATCATGCTGGATCCCAAGGTCTGGAGAGAAGCGGCGGCTCAAGTGTTCTTTGCCCTAGGGCTGGGATTTGGTGGTGTCATTGCCTTCTCAAGCTACAACAAGAGAGACAACAACTGCCACTTTGATGCCGTCCTGGTGTCCTTCATCAATTTTTTTACTTCTATCCTGGCAACACTGGTGGTGTTTGCAGTTCTGGGTTTCAAAGCAAATGTCATAAATGAGAAATGCATTGCCGAGTACGGTCGTTAATTTCCTTTAGATTTGATGGCATGATTTTCTTTGAAAAATCTCTTTCCCCAACCCACACGTGTTCATTAACGGTGTTTTACTTTTCAGAAATTCAGAAATGATCATCAGACTTGTGAAAATGGGCAACATTAGTCAAGATATTATTCCCCACCATATCAACTTTTCAGCGGTTACCGCGAAAGATTATCATTTAGTGTATGACATCATTCAGAAAGTGAAAGAAGAGGAGTTTCCTGCACTTCATCTCAATGCCTGTCAGATTGAAGATGAGCTCAACAAAGTTAGTCGCCTATGTTTAAGCAATAAAATGATGCTCATTAACTTAAAATATGCCTTAGCTGGAAGACGTCTTTTGGGAAAAGGACCTTTAAAATGCCTGTGGGAGTTCATGCTGTTTCAAAATTCGCATCTTTATTTCAGAGAGCATTATTTTCTTAAATCACAAAGGCTTGCTTGACTTTCAAAAGTAGTTTCACTGATGAAGCCACAATAATTTTTTTTTTTAATTTTACTCTTTTCAATCTTCATATAAGGAAATAGAGAGCCCAAATCATTTTATTTATTTATTTATTTTTTTTTTTTGAGGGGGGGCGGGTTGGGGAGGGAGGGAGGAGGGCGGGCGGGCCACTTCTATTGGTCTTTCATTTATCTATTTCATTCATCTTTGTTTTTTGGCCCGTGTGGGCCTCCCATCACAGTGGCCTCTGTTGTCGCAGAGCACCAGCTCTGGGCGCATGCGCTCCAGAGCTCTGGCTCGGTAATTGGACACATCTGTCCAGCTGCTCTGCAGCACGTGGGATCTTCCCAGGCCAGGGATCGAACTGGCGCCCCTTGCCTGCAAGGCGGTGTCCTTACCCACTGGACCACCAGGGAAGCCTGAAGCCACAATAATTAAAAATCTGAATATAAATTAGGTGATCTTCATCATTGAAAATGAAACAAGATCCATTTCCTGGTATCATATTTAACACAAAACTTGAATTATGATTACCATTTACATATGGCATAATCGTTGGGGCACATGAATGATACCTGCCCATCTTCATAGTTGTGTTCAGTACGTCATAATGAAGTCCTTGCTCTAGCCACTGTCATATTTGAAGAAACAAGGCCAGCGGAATGTGAATAAATGGCCTTTCATAAATTTTCACCTTCTCTTTACATTGCCCAAAAGGAAAATAGAATGAAGAAATTGGTTGTTAATCACTTGCTTTGAGATAGCTAACTGTACTGGAACCTAAATAAAGAATCCTGGCAGGAAATCATGGATGAAGCCATGGTTACGATAAAAATCTTGAATTCTGTAAGGAAAGATTTAATGGCTAACTTACTCTTAATTTTCTAAAAAATTTCGGTCTATCTGTTGTCTTTAGGAGGTAACACGATCACCTTGAATTTTGCTTAAAGGTGTTGTTTCTTAGGAGAAAGCATGATACCCGTGTGTTTGTTTCTGGAAATTCCCCTGCATGATTCACAGTCTCCCTGCCCTCTGATGCAGATAGCTGGCACTGCACATGGTTCCGTATTAATGTGGCTATTCTGTGTATTTTACAGGCCGTTCAGGGGACTGGTTTAGCTTTTATTGCCTTTACAGAAGCAATGACACATTTCCCTGCCTCTCCCTTCTGGTCAGTGATGTTCTTCCTCATGCTGGTAAATCTAGGGCTTGGCAGCATGTTTGGAACCATCGAAGGGATCATCACGCCCATTGTGGACACTTTCAAAGTCAGGAAAGAAATCCTCAGCGGTGAGTTTTTCTGTACTTGACTTTTCATTGATCAGATAACAGGCCATTTTACTCTTGGTGAGCGATCAGAGATGGAAATAAGAAAGTGTTCATTATCATTGTCTGCTTAATAGTATATATTACAACAGTATTTGTTATCTAGGGATTTATTTAGATAATATGCAGATGACATTTAATGTAGATGAATTATTGATTAGTGATCATTTATTATTTTGCAATTTATCAATGGTAACATCCTTAAGAAGCACTGGCACTAGAAAAAAGTCAACGCATGTTCAGGTGTACTTTTGTATTCAGGTCAGATAATTATGTAAACATAGTTCAGATCATGGGATAACTGACAGTGACAAACTTAAATTTAGTTTTTCATATAAAATGGCAATTATAGCCTGATAGAAGTTAATATGTCCAGGTAGGAGAGATTAACACAATTTATCAATAATGATGGTTGTTAATAAGTCCAATCTGCAAGCAGTTAATTAAAGTATCGGTTGTGTATTGCATTGTTCTTGCATTTGAGGGAAAGCAGGGATATAAGAGAAATACCTGTGACTAAGTCATGTTGATATATGGGAAAAACTATCACAATATTGTAAAGTAATTATCCTCCAATTAAAATAAATAAATTAGTTTAGTAAAAAAAAAAAAAAAAAAAGAGGGAATTACAAAGAGATACAGAGATATAGGAGGGCCTCTCTTCTAAAAAGAATAGGACTGATAATTAAAATCAGTGTATAGATAAGACCTGTATCATGTGATATACTGATAGATAGCTTGATAGAGACTTTACATGTTCTATGAATTAAGGAAGCAGCAAAGATCATCTAAATATATGAGAGAACTGTCAGCAGAAAGTGTGGAGATTGAATTAGACAGGGGAAGGTTCTTCTCAGGGGTCAGAAGATAGCTTTAGTTAGCAGGCATACCCAGACAGAGACAAAGGAAGCAGGGAAGAAGCAGCCAGACCAGACTGCAGCCACAGTATTGGTAAGTGACACAAAAGATCATTGTAAAAGCATATACAGATGATCCCGAATGCTGGCCAGTGGTGCACAAGCTCCCCCCAGGCTCTGTTTTCAGTTCTGAAAGATTGAGTAGTAATTTAAGTGTCAGTAACTCTCAAATGCATCTACACCCCTATCCCTCACTGCTCTGTTAAGTGTGTGTGTAAACAATTTCAGCAGTTTGTCAGATATTTACATCTAGATTTCTTTAATTCAGCTGAATGTGAATGAGACAAGTCTCTTCTTTTCCCTGAAAGGCAGGCTCTGCTTCTGTGGATTCTATTTATTCTAAGGCTATCAATATCCTTCTGACATGCAGACTAAATAACTGTCATCTTTTCCCCGTCTCCACACTCTCCTGTTCTAAGAGCGCTTGCAAAATTAAGAGAACAGCAACCGTGGGGAGAGAGAAACACACACGGGGGTATTTGCCAGCCCCAGTGGAAGACGTACTAGGTCAGGGTGTAGAAGAACGGGCTCTCGACTCCCTTTACGTGCAGTCTAGGATCATACTGTTGCTTCAGGCCATTGACTTTGAGGCAGTGTTCCCCTGTCACCTTTATCAGATGCTTTCCTCCCCTCCGATAGGAGAGCAGGTATTAGATAAGTGACTTGTTCTCTGTTTCCCTCACATTGTCAGCGAAGCTCTCAGTGTCTGCACCACCTAGAACACACTTCCTACTTATTTACCTTCTGCTGTGAGTGAGTGTGACACAGACCACGGTTCAAATATAAGCTCTGTCGCCTCCATCCTGAGACACTGGGTATGATCTGCTGTGAGAAGCATTTAAAGATTTCAATATGTGTTAGACAGCAAGTGAATGCTATTACTACCTTATTAAAGTATTAATGCTATTAATACTTTTCCTTTTTTACCTGGTATGATTATATGTTATATTAACTTATGGATGCTATAACTCATACAGCTAGCCCAGCACTCACAAGATGAGGGAAACGGCTTAATTTAACCCATACTTATTGAAATTGTTAGGGAACCCCCATCAGATGGAACCCAGGGATGTCTGTTTTCTCTCCTTCTGAACTTCCATCACCTGCTCCGCCTCTTTCGCTTTTACTCAGCTCTGCTAAAAGAGAGTTAAGACAACAGTCATCACTTGTTTTTGAAGGCTTCTCTACTAATATGCACAAGACAATATAGAGTGTAACAGAAACATGGGAATAGTATACAGATTCCAGATTTCTCTCTAAGTATTTATAGTAATGGTATCTGGTTGGAAGTTTCTGGATCTTTCTTCAGTACTGCCACAGAAATGCTTTTTAGATGATTCTTCTTAGTTACTTGGACAGGCTAGTTGTTCAACCCTGTCGTAACTATATTTCCAACCCATCTATCCAGACAATATCAAGGTAGAGATGTAGGTTGCTGCTAAGGGGTCAGATTTTTTTTTCAGTTATGCCTTAACAATAACTGTATATCAATTAAATATAAAAATGTATGTTATCATACTCTTATAAGACACATTCATCCCATGATTAATTCAAAATTTCCATATTGCTTCCAAAACTAGAAAACATTATTAAAAGTAGAGATGACCTATGAACATTTGCTGCCTGGAAAGGTCACTTTTCTATTAATAATGAGAAGATGGCTATGGAGATTTATACTTTTAACATATTTTCAGTTTTGCCTCATTTGGTATTTGTGCTTGGTACATTTCCACAAACTCAAGGAGATAAAATAAATTACTATCCTACAATGAATTCATATTAAATCCAGGTAACTAACTGCCAGTATATTATATTCCATGATATCAGGAAAAGTATTCTATTTATATTATTGACAACTTATAAAAAGTGAAACAAAGTACATATAATAACTTATAATGCAGTTTAAAAGGCTTGATTCTCATTTTGGACTTCTGTCTTCCAAACTATAAGAGAATACATTTGTATTACTTCAAGCCCCTAGGTTTACAGACATTTGTTACAGCAGCAATGGGGAACTAATACACCTACAAAATCCATTGTCTGAATAAGAGATTTCTACATAATCGACAGAACTAGCATACATAATCTTACTCCCAGCTAAACATCATTTTAGTAAATAAAGCTATTTGTGGAATATAAAAGAAAAAAAAGGCTTGATTCTGACAAGGGCTAAATTTTTAAAATGTATTCCTTTTGTCCAGTGATCTGTTGTTTTCTGGCATTTTGTATTGGCCTGATATTTGTGCAGCGCTCTGGAAATTACTTTGTCACAATGTTTGATGACTATTCTGCGACCCTGCCTCTGCTGATTGTTGTCATTTTGGAGAATATCGCTGTGTCCTTTGTTTATGGCATAGATAAGTAAGTATATTTTTTCTTATGCATCCATTTTACATTTCTGTTTTGGAAAGGTCAATTGTTAATATCTCCCTCATTTATAAGAGGAGATAAATGACTAGAGGAAAAAAACTCCTTGCCACGAAAAAAATCTTTGTTAGGCCCTTCTTCATACAACAGTTTTAACAAAGTATATCTCCTTATTAGCCAATTAGATAGAAAGGTGCAGATGGGAAGTTTAGGATTCTGGAGCTTGGATTTATTCTGGTTATCAAATAGGAACTTCCAAGAGCTTGTGCATATTGGCTAGATTCCAAGAATCTTGCTAAGTTGCTTTGAGCCATTGTTACCTTCATTTCACACATAAGAAAACGCAGGCTCAGTGAGACACTAAGTGACTTGCTCATCACATATCTGAACAGAGCAGATCTGGGATTCATAGCCATTTTCACTTAACTCTACAGTCTGTACTTCTAATTATGTTACCAACCTATTTTACAAGAGGAATTTTATTTTGTTGTGCTATAAAACGCCTTATTTTATTATGCTACACTATTTTACATAGCAGGGCAATTGGGGGAAGTTATATATATGTATATATCAATTAATCAGTGCTCTGAGATATATGTATATATACATATATAGCATTCCCTATACATAACATATTTATGGAGTCATAACTTGAGCTCAGTAGATTCCTAAACATCTGAATTATATACCTGATTGATTTGAAAAGTGTATATACTTGGTGTGAAATGTTAGAATAAACTCAGAAGAAAATGGTTTATGGAGGCCTTGTCCAATATTTTTTAAAGTTGTCTTTATTTTGATGCATATGGCTTAAGGCAATAAGATCATCAAGCTTATTAGAGGTTTCTCTGAAGTAGGAATAAGTTCACTGAATGAGGACCAGGGTTGTAATTCAGTGTTATCATTCAACAACATAAAGAACATTATTGGTACTGAGTAATTTTTGTGACAAAATTTAAAGAATGTTTTATTACTGTCAAAAGCTGCAAGCAAGGAAAGGTAGGGCAACTTACATTTACTGAGCATGTTCTATGTAGCGACAGTAGTAATAGTTGTATGTGGTTTGGTTACTAAGTCATGTCTGTCTCTTTTGTGACCCCATGGAGAATTAACTATAAAGACTGCACAGCTAAAGAGATGACCAACAAAATAAAAAGGTAACCTATTGAATGAGAAAAATATTTGCAAATCATACATCTGACAAGGGGTTAATATCCACAGTATATAAGGACTTATAACTCAGTAGCAAAAAATAAACAAGTAAGTCAATTAAAAAATGTACAGAGGACCTGAATAGTTGCCAAAGAATATATACAAATGATCGACAGACACATGAAGAGTTGTATGACTAGGAAAATGCTGTATGACATGTATTAAGTCTTAATCCTCATAACAGTACTCCATGACAGGCAAGTCATGACTCTACTATAGAGGTAACTAATATTAGCCATGTCACAGATGTAAAATTGGCTCTACTTGTACAGGAGGGCACAGTATGTCAGTTGTACAGTCAGGGCTTTAAGCTTTAATTTCAAAACCAGATATTTCTACAGTCTACTGAGCTACCCCCAACTCTTAATGTGTACTGTGTTGAAATTTGACATTGTTACTGAATTAATCTGTGGATCAATAGGATCATAATTTATTTTTCCATTTAGGCAGTTCATCAGTTATAATAGACATAGTAGTAAATATTTCTTTTCAGCAGTTCCTAAACAAGAATCATTATAACAACAAGAAAAGTAACACTACTGATAATACATGCATCTATCCATTTCTGCTGTATGTGAGGTAGTGTTCTTTGTATTGGTGTCTATAAGCCTAACAATAACCCTCCAAGACAGGTTTTATCTTTCTTGAAAGTGCCAAAAATGAAGCTCAGAAAGACTAAGATATACATTAAGTGATAATGGAGCTCTCAACTGAAACCAGACAGATCTGTTGGTCTCTAAAGTTCATATCATGCCTGTCCTAGAAGTTGAATTAGAATTCTCCTGTTTAAAATATCCTCATTTAGTTACTTTCCCCTCCTTTACATGTCTGTAGCAATCTTATATTCTTCCTATCCACCTTCAGTAGTAACATGAACTCCGTTCTGCTCTGTCTTCTGTCATATTTATCTACATTTCCAGAGACAGGTTGAGGGAAAGAAGGAAACTTGTGAGATGGCAAATTCAAATGCAGAAAAATAAGTACTGGAGGAGAGCAAGTCAAGAGATGAGGAAGAAATATGATTGACAGAAAGTGAGAAGGAGGAGCCTGTGATGCTCAAAATGATAGCTGTATAGAATGCATTCCCCAAGTCTCCTTTTAAAACTGAAAGAAAGAAAGAAGGCAAAACCAAATCCTGGCTAGCAAAAATAAACAAGTAAGTCAATTAAAAAATGTACAGAGGACCTGAATAGTTGCCAAAGAATATATACAAATGATCGACAGACACATGAAGAGTTGTATGACTAGGAAAATGCTGTATGACATGTATTAAGTCTTAATCCTCATAACAGTACTCCATGACAGGCAAGTCATGACTCTACTATAGAGGTAACTAATATTAGCCATGTCACAGATGTAAAATTGGCTCTACTTGTACAGGAGGGCACAGTATGTCAGTTGTACAGTCAGGGCTTTAAGCTTTAATTTCAAAACCAGATATTTCTACAGTCTACTGAGCTACCCCCAACTCTTAATGTGTACTGTGTTGAAATTT
This sequence comes from Tragulus kanchil, assembly GCA_022376925.1. Lineage (NCBI taxonomy): Eukaryota > Metazoa > Chordata > Mammalia > Artiodactyla > Tragulidae > Tragulus > Tragulus kanchil. The sequence continues at coordinate 232,249,873 of JAIOJX010000004.1, read as the reverse complement.
GACATTGTTACTGAATTAATCTGTGGATCAATAGGATCATAATTTATTTTTCCATTTAGGCAGTTCATCAGTTATAATAGACATAGTAGTAAATATTTCTTTTCAGCAGTTCCTAAACAAGAATCATTATAACAACAAGAAAAGTAACACTACTGATAATACATGCATCTATCCATTTCTGCTGTATGTGAGGTAGTGTTCTTTGTATTGGTGTCTATAAGCCTAACAATAACCCTCCAAGACAGGTTTTATCTTTCTTGAAAGTGCCAAAAATGAAGCTCAGAAAGACTAAGATATACATTAAGTGATAATGGAGCTCTCAACTGAAACCAGACAGATCTGTTGGTCTCTAAAGTTCATATCATGCCTGTCCTAGAAGTTGAATTAGAATTCTCCTGTTTAAAATATCCTCATTTAGTTACTTTCCCCTCCTTTACATGTCTGTAGCAATCTTATATTCTTCCTATCCACCTTCAGTAGTAACATGAACTCCGTTCTGCTCTGTCTTCTGTCATATTTATCTACATTTCCAGAGACAGGTTGAGGGAAAGAAGGAAACTTGTGAGATGGCAAATTCAAATGCAGAAAAATAAGTACTGGAGGAGAGCAAGTCAAGAGATGAGGAAGAAATATGATTGACAGAAAGTGAGAAGGAGGAGCCTGTGATGCTCAAAATGATAGCTGTATAGAATGCATTTCCCCAAGTCTCCTTTTAAAACTGAAAGAGAAAAAGAAATGACTAGAAAGCAAAACCAAATACCCATGGGCACTGGCAAGAAGATATTCCCATGAACCCACAAATATGAAAGTTTGGGACAAACCACTGGCAGCCGCAGGATCTGTGTGATTGCAAATTCATGCGGGAGATGCCTGAGGATACATAACTGGGCTTCTGACAGCTCTCCACTTACCCGCAGGTCCACCTTGCAATATGTGGTAGGCTAATCAGTCTGAAGATAGTGAGCTAAATGGGGGGAAATCTTATGGGATCTTTGCCCTCACTTCAGGACCTCAGAACCTGAGGACAATCTGAACCTCAGGAGCAATCTGATCTCTAAAATCCTGGAATGAACAACCCAAAGTTCTCTTCCAAGATCAAGCTCTGCACCAAGAATAAAGTGGTGGGAGCAACACTTGAACTGAGCAGGAGAGAGGGAGTAGGGGTGCTGGAAAAAGAAGTCCAAGTAAATGTGAGATGGAGGGCTTCCCTGGTGGTCCAGTGGGTAAGGACACCGCCTTTCAGTGCAAGGGGCACTGGTTCAACCCCTGGCCTGGGAAGATCCCACGTGGCGGAGTGGCTGGACCGAGCCGGAGCTCTAGAGCAGATGCTCCCAGAGCCTGCACTCTGCGATGAGAGAGGTCACTGTGATGGGAGGCCCACACAGGCCAAAAGAACAAAGATAAATGAATGAAAGATCAATAGAAGTGGATATATATACATGAGATGGAGAGCAGATGTAAACAGAACTGAGAAATTATGAGGCCACTTTTTCTGATTACTTTTCAAAAATAGAGAGGAGAGACTTCCCTGGTGGTCCAGGGGTTCCTATCCACCTTCAGTAGTAACATGAACTCCGTTCTGCTCTGTCTTCTGTCATATTTATCTACATTTCCAGAGACAGGTTGAGGGAAAGAAGGAAACTTGTGAGATGGCAAATTCAAATGCAGAAAAATAAGTACTGGAGGAGAGCAAGTCAAGAGATGAGGAAGAAATATGATTGACAGAAAGTGAGAAGGAGGAGCCTGTGATGCTCAAAATGATAGCTGTATAGAATGCATTTCCCCAAGTCTCCTTTTAAAACTGAAAGAGAAAAAGAAATGACTAGAAAGCAAAACCAAATACCCATGGGCACTGGCAAGAAGATATTCCCATGAACCCACAAATATGAAAGTTTGGGACAAACCACTGGCAGCCGCAGGATCTGTGTGATTGCAAATTCATGCGGGAGATGCCTGAGGATACATAACTGGGCTTCTGACAGCTCTCCACTTACCCGCAGGTCCACCTTGCAATATGTGGTAGGCTAATCAGTCTGAAGATAGTGAGCTAAATGGGGAGAAATCTTATGGGATCTTTGCCCTCACTTCAGGACCTCAGAACCTGAGGACAATCTGAACCTCAGGAGCAATCTGATCTCTAAAATCCTGGAATGAACAACCCAAAGTTCTCTTCCAAGATCAAGCTCTGCACCAAGAATAAAGTGGTGGGAGCAACACTTGAACTGAGCAGGAGAGAGGGAGTAGGGGTGCTGGAAAAAGAAGTCCAAGTAAATGTGAGATGGAGGGCTTCCCTGGTGGTCCAGTGGGTAAGGACACCGCCTTTCAGTGCAAGGGGCACTGGTTCAACCCCTGGCCTGGGAAGATCCCACGTGCCGCGGAGTGGCTGGACCGAGCCGGAGCTCTAGAGCAGATGCTCCCAGAGCCTGCACTCTGCGATGAGAGAGGTCACTGTGATGGGAGGCCCACACAGGCCAAAAGAACAAAGATAAATGAATGAAAGATCAATAGAAGTGGATATATATACATGAGATGGAGAGCAGATGTAAACAGAACTGAGAAATTATGAGGCCACTTTTTCTGATTACTTTTCAAAAATAGAGAGGAGAGACTTCCCTGGTGGTCCAGGGGTTGAGAGTGCACCTGCCAATGCACAGGACACAGGTTCAGTCCCTAGTCCAGGAAGATCCCACATGCCATGCGACAGCTAAGCATGTGTGCCACAACTCCTGAGCCCACACGCTCTAGTGTCTGTGCTCCACAACAAGAATGACAAGCCTACACTACAACCAGAGAGGAGCCCTGCTCATCACAACTAGAGAGAGCCCATACAACACCAAAGACCTAAATGCAGCCAAAAATAAATACATGCATTAAAAAATAGAAAGGAAATGCTCATCCATCCTTCCCTCCCCCAAAATACAGGAAACTCTATTTCACTAAAATGTGGTCAATGCTCATCCATCCTTCCCTCCCCCAAAATACAGGAAACTCTATTTCACTAAAATGTGGTCAAATCATAAGAAAAGTCATTTTTAAAAAAGGCAGAAGGGAGCAGAATAACATCCCTGAAGATAACAAAGCCACAGAAATCAAATAATAGAAAACTAATAATATCTCAAAATGAGTTGAAATAAATGTTGAAAAATAATAGGAGTCACAAAAGAATAGCATATACCATCTGTTATAAAACTGAGACATATTCGAGACAGGGAGATTTGAAAACAGAGGTAATAGAAATCAGGAAATACTTGTGAATAAAAGAAAAGCACTTAAGAAATGAAGTCAAATTTTGAAAAAGACAACAACAGTAAGCACAATGGATGATTCCTCAAGAACTATAAGCTAGAAAGGAGGAACATTTTTAAAATAAAAAAAACACTAAGTATAGGAAAATGAATATGAACAGCAGTTAAGCAAAGAGGATCTCTAAAAGCAGTGGCCAGAAAATAATTCTAAAAACTGTAACTAAAAAAATGGACCCGAAGTAAATAACTTGAATGTTGAAAGAGCAAATGATATACTTGGAAAAGAAAACATAAAAACCAACACCAGGACGTAGCCTAGGATGCTATTTGGAGACACACACACACACAAACTTGCAGGTAAAAACTGTATAAAACAAAACAAATTATTTACAAAAGAAAAATCTAATAGTCAACAACACTTATATAGTTAGACATATTTATAATTCTCAAAAAAAGAAAATGTAAGCTACAGATTTTAAATTCAGATGACTTGATATTCTAGTAGACCAGAAGAAAACAGTTTTAAACATGCAGGAAATTAGTGAATATAGTTATTATGATCCCTTTTTGAAGGATCTACTGGAGGAAAAGCTTTAGACAACCAAAAAGTCTACAGAAACATTAGTACAAGGACTGGTGGGTGGGCAGTACATATTTTATCTCAAGATAAATATTAAGGGAGGGCTTCCCCTGGTGGTCCAGTGGGTAAGGACACCACCTTGCAGTGCAAGGGACGCCGGTTCAATCCCTGGCCTGGGAAGATCCCACGTGCTGCGGAGCAGCTGGGCCGATGTGTCCAATTACCGAGCCGGAGCTCTGGGGCGCATGCGCCCAGAGCCGGTGCTCTGCAACAACAGAGGCCACCCCGATGGGAGGCCCACAGGAGCCAAAGAACAAAGACGGATGGAAATAGAGAAATGAAAGACCAATAGAAGTGGCCTGCCCGCCTCCCATCCCGACCCTTGCCCAAAATGTAAAATAAATAAATAAATCTTTAAAACAAAACAAAACAAAACAAAACAAAAAAATATTAAGGGATAAAAACCAGTATATAATGGCTCCATGCTCCTGACAGTGTTAACATCATACAACTAAGAAGTGTGAATTCTGGTGCTTCCTTAGTGGTTCAAGGGTGAGAAATCAGTGCTGTCACTGCTGGGGTCCTGAGTTTAATCCCTGTTCTGGGAACTAAGATTCCACAAGCCATGCAGCCAACAAAGAAAAAAAAAAAAAAGTGAGTTTTATTTCAGGTACATACTGTATCAATAACTTGACTTTGCAAGCCGACACAAACGTCTAATCATTACTCAGTGTCAAGTGCTAATTCATAGGCAATAGGAGGATCAGCTGCACTTGTGATGCAACATTGGCGGGAAGCAATTAGGAGAATCTGGACTTTTGGAGGCTCCAGGACGGAGTACCCAGTGGCTTCAACAAAAACTGGTAGCGATGTGATGTCGGAGGAACTTAGCAGAGATGAGAAAAGGACTTGGGAGCCAAAAAAAATCAAAGACTTGAATCTGTATGGACCTTCTTTCAATTAAATAAAACCAAACTAAAAATTTTAAATTCAGATGACTTGATATTCTAGTAGACCAGAAGAAAACAGTTTTAAACATGCAGGAAATTAGTGAATATAGTTATTATGATCCCTTTTTGAAGGATCTACTGGAGGAAAAGCTTTAGACAACCAAAAAGTCTACAGAAACATTAGTACAAGGACTGGTGGGTGGGCAGTACATATTTTATCTCAAGATAAATATTAAGGGAGGGCTTCCCCTGGTGGTCCAGTGGGTAAGGACACCACCTTGCAGTGCAAGGGACGCCGGTTCAATCCCTGGCCTGGGAAGATCCCACGTGCTGCGGAGCAGCTGGGCCGATGTGTCCAATTACCGAGCCGGAGCTCTGGGGCGCATGCGCCCAGAGCCGGTGCTCTGCAACAACAGAGGCCACCCCGATGGGAGGCCCACAGGAGCCAAAGAACAAAGACGGATGGAAATAGAGAAATGAAAGACCAATAGAAGTGGCCCGCCCGCTCCCCTCCCTCCCCAACCCGACCCTTGCCCAAAATGTAAAATAAATAAATAAATCTTTAAAACAAAACAAAACAAAACAAAACAAAAAAATATTAAGGGATAAAAACCAGTATATAATGGCTCCATGCTCCTGACAGTGTTAACATCATACAACTAAGAAGTGTGAATTCTGGTGCTTCCTTAGTGGTTCAAGGGTGAGAAATCAGTGCTGTCACTGCTGGGGTCCTGAGTTTAATCCCTGTTCTGGGAACTAAGATTCCACAAGCCATGCAGCCAACAAAGAAAAAAAAAAAAAAGTGAGTTTTATTTCAGGTACATACTGTATCAATAACTTGACTTTGCAAGCCGACACAAACGTCTAATCATTACTCAGTGTCAAGTGCTAATTCATAGGCAATAGGAGGATCAGCTGCACTTGTGATGCAACATTGGCGGGAAGCAATTAGGAGAATCTGGACTTTTGGAGGCTCCAGGACGGAGTACCCAGTGGCTTCAACAAAAACTGGTAGCGATGTGATGTCGGAGGAACTTAGCAGAGATGAGAAAAGGACTTGGGAGCCAAAAAAAATCAAAGACTTGAATCTGTATGGACCTTCTTTCAATTAAATAAAACCAAACTAAAAATAGAGTTTGGATAATTGGATTAGATGATGTGAGTTGATTATGTCTAAGTAAAAAGATGAAGAGAGAGCGAGAAGGAAATTTTAATGTATCGGAAATATTGTGTTCATAATGTGGAAGGTCATCAGTTGGAAGGGACTTTCCAGTAATTGGCTTAGGGGACTTGAGTCTATGAAAACTATAGCACACTGGTTCCACTTTACATTATAAATGTTCCTAATTTATAAGTCATCTTCCAGTATGACTTTTAGATTCAGTATAAAATGTCATAGGGTATCATTGTTAACCTCCATCAAACCAATGATATAAAGCACATTTTAAAGGACATTTAAATTAGCATATTTTAATACAGCTATCTTAACTCATGGACTAATTAAATTCTTTCTTTCTGTTTAGGTTTATGGAAGACCTAAAGGATATGCTAGGCTTTGTTCCGAACAGATATTACTACTATATGTGGAAATACATTTCTCCTTTAATGCTGTTATCACTGCTAATCGCTAGTATTGTGAATATGGGATTAAGTCCTCCTGGCTATAATGCATGGATTGAAGATAAGGTAAAACACAAAAGAAGAAAGTTAGATAAAAAAAATACATGAAATGTCATTTTAGAGGTTTTTGGCTTTTGCTTTTTTCACAGTATAGTTTGTTGTTTAATGAATGGTGTTGCTTTAATGCAAAGATCTTAAGATTTATGTTTTGTTTGGCCCCAATAATGTATGACATTTTTATATGTAGTGGGTTTTTGTTGTTGTTGTTGTTATTACATAAGAAACACTGACTTGGTCCTCATTAAAGAAATCTATTCACATCACCACAGATGAACCAATAATTATTAAAGTTTTTGAATCTAGAGAACATATTTATCAAACCACCAGAAATACTTTTCTGTGTATAAATTGTGAAATCATGTCTGAGATGCTCTAAAACAATGAACATATGCATTAGCCACGTAGACATAATTTAAGTAAATACTGAGAGTTTTGCTATCACTGTTTTTTAAACTGAACTATCTCACTAGAGAATCTGATGGACCTTCTTTCAATTAAATAAAAAACCAAACTAAAAAAAAAAAAAAGAGTTTGGATAATTGGATTAGATGATGTGAGTTGATTATGTCTAAGTAAAAAGATGAAGAGAGAGCGAGAAGGAAATTTTAATGTATCGGAAATATTGTGTTCATAATGTGGAAGGTCATCAGTTGGAAGGGACTTTCCAGTAATTGGCTTAGGGGACTTGAGTCTATGAAAACTATAGCACACTGGTTCCACTTTACATTATAAATGTTCCTAATTTATAAGTCATCTTCCAGTATGACTTTTAGATTCAGTATAAAATGTCATAGGGTATCATTGTTAACCTCCATCAAACCAATGATATAAAGCACATTTTAAAGGACATTTAAATTAGCATATTTTAATACAGCTATCTTAACTCATGGACTAATTAAATTCTTTCTTTCTGTTTAGGTTTATGGAAGACCTAAAGGATATGCTAGGCTTTGTTCCGAACAGATATTACTACTATATGTGGAAATACATTTCTCCTTTAATGCTGTTATCACTGCTAATCGCTAGTATTGTGAATATGGGATTAAGTCCTCCTGGCTATAATGCATGGATTGAAGATAAGGTAAAACACAAAAGAAGAAAGTTAGATAAAAAAAATACATGAAATGTCATTTTAGAGGTTTTTGGCTTTTGCTTTTTTCACAGTATAGTTTGTTGTTTAATGAATGGTGTTGCTTTAATGCAAAGATCTTAAGATTTATGTTTTGTTTGGCCCCAATAATGTATGACATTTTTATATGTAGTGGGTTTTTGTTGTTGTTGTTGTTATTACATAAGAAACACTGACTTGGTCCTCATTAAAGAAATCTATTCACATCACCACAGATGAACCAATAATTATTAAAGTTTTTGAATCTAGAGAACATATTTATCAAACCACCAGAAATACTTTTTCTGTGTATAAATTTGTGAAATCATGTCTGAGATGCTCTAAAACAATGAACATATGCATTAGCCACGTAGACATAATTTAAGTAAATACTGAAGTAGAGTTTTGCTATCACTGTTTTATATTAGTTGTGACTACTCAGTTTCTGTTCTCAAGCTGCATTAGCTATATAGTAATGCAGTCACAAGGTCTATATTAGCTGTTAGAAAATCAGAATGCTTATTTTTTGGAGCTATCTCTGATGTTTGTTCTATGGTCACTAATTCTATATAATGACAACTAAATTCACGACTATTCTTAAAAAAACAAAATAACAACAACAACAACAAAAACAAGTCTGCTCTCCTTTACCAAAACCTTTGGGGCCAAATGTAGTTTAAAATTTAATTTCAGATTTTAGGAAGGTAATGTGGCACCTGTAACTGGTCTCCATTGCTTATTAACAAATGACCACCAGAGTTAATGATGGCAAGCAATGCTGACTTACTGTTTCTTCAGGTTCGTGGATGAGCTGAATGATTCTTCTCTAGGTCTTTTTTGAGCTAACTCACAGTTGACTAAACTTGGAAAGCTGGGCTCCCTCCATGTGGGCTTTCATTCTTGACTTCTTCCAAGTGTTATGGACACAGGGCAGCATCTACGACACAGAAGCAGAAATCCACCAGGCTTCTGAGTTGTTTTTTTTGTTTGTTTTCCTGGAAGTTGCTTACTGTCACTTACACAGCAAAACTTAGGAGCCAAAGGCACACGACTGGCCCACATTCTTTGCTTATAAACCCGAGAGATAAATATTTTCTTATGCTCCTGCAGAGAACACTAGATGATTAAGAGTTATTTTTTGGCTTTAACAGGCATCTGAGGAATTTCTGAACTACCCAACGTGGGGGATGGCGGTCTGTGTCTCTCTGATTGTCCTGGCGGTACTACCTGTCCCGGTTGTCTTCGTCATCCGTCACTGCAACCTTATAGACGATAGTTCTGGTAATCTAGCATCTGTGACCTATAAGAGAGGAAGGGTCCTGAAGGAACCTATAAACTTAGAGGGAGATGATGCAAGCCTCATTCATGGCAAGATATCAAGCGAGATGTCCTCTCCAAATTTCGGTAAAAATATTTATCGAAAACAGAGTGGATCGCCAACTCTGGATACAGCTCCCAACGGACGCTATGGGATAGGGTACTTGATGGCTGACATGCCCGACATGCCTGAATCTGACTTGTAGCTGGAGTGGGCAGAAATCAGTGAGTTTTATTTGGTTCATTTTTATTAATGAACATTGGCTCTACTAAGAGAAGTGTCAGACTTCGCTTATCAGAGGGGGATCTCAGGTGTTCCATGGCTGTGATGTTTAATCCTATTGGTAAACGCAAATTCAGCTCACGCATTCCTTTGGATCGTTTGGTTTACATATGAGCAGAGTCACAGGCAAAGCGTGCAATAACTGAGGTCCATGTTGATCAGAATTTTTAAACATACTTTTGGCATTTTTTTCCCCAAGGATTCCTATCTCTAAAAACCACAGGTGTTACCTCAGTTTCTAACAATTTCTGGATGTCATGGTATGGGCAACTCAAAAATGGTATACTTCAAAATTGGTTAAGTTAGCTTTCAGGGTAACCCCCCGGATTAAAATGAACAGTTCTGTAAGTTGGTGCTGCTCAGCACATTTCCATGAATATATCCTGTAGATAGGCTGTACTTATTTTGGTAGCACTGATACCTTCTTAGGTAATTAGTTGAAGAAATCTGCAAAATATTTTCTTATGTACTAGCTGTATAGAGCAATAGTATCAAAGTATAAGAAGGCACTGATGCTGAAATTCTGAGGTGACTGGGGATCATGTGCGTGATGGCTGTGTATTTTATGTAAAATATATGTGTGTGAAAAGGATCAAAAAATGAGTCAACGCTCTCAAGAATCATGCAGATTCTGCATTTTTCTATGCCGTGTGCCTAAGAACCTACTTGATATTTATTGTGGTTTCAAGATTACTCATAGTATATTTCTATAATATACTTGCCATGTATATAGATGATGTATATTAGTACTCTAAGTACTGATTTGAAAACTTGAAGATGGCATTTTATTTCCTATCTTTCTGTTTTGCTTCCATTTTATGCAAATATAAATCCTTTTTTAAGTGATTGTTAAAACTGTATGGCATTAGGAGATGATGCAAGCCTCATTCATGGCAAGATATCAAGCGAGATGTCCTCTCCAAATTTCGGTAAAAATATTTATCGAAAACAGAGTGGATCGCCAACTCTGGATACAGCTCCCAACGGACGCTATGGGATAGGGTACTTGATGGCTGACATGCCCGACATGCCTGAATCTGACTTGTAGCTGGAGTGGGCAGAAATCAGTGAGTTTTATTTGGTTCATTTTTATTAATGAACATTGGCTCTACTAAGAGAAGTGTCAGACTTCGCTTATCAGAGGGCGATCTCAGGTGTTCCATGGCTGTGATGTTTAATCCTATTGGTAAACGCAAATTCAGCTCACGCATTCCTTTGGATCGTTTGGTTTACATATGAGCAGAGTCACAGGCAAAGCGTGCAATAACTGAGGTCCATGTTGATCAGAATTTTTAAACATACTTTTGGCATTTTTTTCCCCAAGGATTCCTATCTCTAAAAACCACAGGTGTTACCTCAGTTTCTAACAATTTCTGGATGTCATGGTATGGGCAACTCAAAAATGGTATACTTCAAAATTGGTTAAGTTAGCTTTCAGGGTAACCCCCCGGATTAAAATGAACAGTTCTGTAAGTTGGTGCTGCTCAGCACATTTCCATGAATATATCCTGTAGATAGGCTGTACTTATTTTGGTAGCACTGATACCTTCTTAGGTAATTAGTTGAAGAAATCTGCAAAATATTTTCTTATGTACTAGCTGTATAGAGCAATAGTATCAAAGTATAAGAAGGCACTGATGCTGAAATTCTGAGGTGACTGGGGATCATGTGCGTGATGGCTGTGTATTTTATGTAAAATATATGTGTGTGAAAAGGATCAAAAAATGAGTCAACGCTCTCAAGAATCATGCAGATTCTGCATTTTTCTATGCCGTGTGCCTAAGAACCTACTTGATATTTATTGTGGTTTCAAGATTACTCATAGTATATTTCTATAATATACTTGCCATGTATATAGATGATGTATATTAGTACTCTAAGTACTGATTTGAAAACTTGAAGATGGCATTTTATTTCCTATCTTTCTGTTTTGCTTCCATTTTATGCAAATATAAATCCTTTTTTAAGTGATTGTTAAAACTGTATGGCATTACATTTTAAGCTACAAATAAACAAAGATCAAAAACAATGTTTGTTTGCTTCATTGATTTTTCTTTTGCCACATGAATAGGCTTGTCTTGCACTTCCGTTAACTCTTAAGGCATTTCATAATAATCATCCCATTCCAAGTGGGATTAATGGATTAATAGAGTTACCATCACTTTAGAGACAAAAGCAAAAGACAGTATTTTGGTTAAGTGATGTTCTAATGTAGTCTCACAGGCTTCCCTGAGGGCTCAGCGATAAAGAAGCCACTTGCAATTCAGGAGATGCAGGTTCAATCCCTAGGTTGAAAATGGCAGCTCACTCCATTGCCTGGAGAAATCCTAAAGACTAAAGAGCCCGTGGGCTATAGTCCATATGGTGTCACAAGAGTTGGACATGATCGAGGAACTAAACAAGAACAATGTAGTCTCATAATTCTTGGAAAAATACTTACAGTCTCCCATGTGTAGAGGCGACTGACTGCCTGCTGGCTCAATATTGTCTCTAAAGTTTAAAAAATTAGGACAATTTCTAGGAAATGGTTATAGATATGAGGTTAGATGAAGCAGAGCTTCATTGAGTGATATCTAGTTAAAAGCTTTTATTTAACTCTTCTACCACCATATCAGTCACATTTGAAAAATAATGACGGATAAACCAGCAAAATAGGGGAAGTAGTGCACACACTGTATTCATTGATTTATTTTGGCCAAATAGTCTCCATCTGCTATGGAATATGCTAACAGACTACAATACCACATTTAAAATATAATACCACTGGTGACAAAAACTTGCAGGGTTTTTTTTTTTTTTTTTGCATCTTACTAATACTATATATCACTTTAAAATTTAAGAATATTTTTATTGATAGGAAATATATGCACATTATCCAAACTCAAAAAAAAAATCACAATTCAGTCTAAATGAAATTTCCCTTTTAAATTTTCCTCATTACTCATTTGCCATCTTTGAAGGAAACCACTGTTGCCAGTTTCTTGTCGTCCTTATGGAGATATTCCATGTATATGCATTGTATAGTGAAACTTCTGTATTCTCTCCTATCTTTCTGTTTTGCTTCCATTTTATGCAAATATAAATCCTTTTTTAAGTGATTGTTAAAACTGTATGGCATTACATTTTAAGCTACAAATAAACAAAGATCAAAAACAATGTTTGTTTGCTTCATTGATTTTTCTTTTGCCACATGAATAGGCTTGTCTTGCACTTCCGTTAACTCTTAAGGCATTTCATAATAATCATCCCATTCCAAGTGGGATTAATGGATTAATAGAGTTACCATCACTTTAGAGACAAAAGCAAAAGACAGTATTTTGGTTAAGTGATGTTCTAATGTAGTCTCACAGGCTTCCCTGAGGGCTCAGCGATAAAGAAGCCACTTGCAATTCAGGAGATGCAGGTTCAATCCCTAGGTTGAAAATGGCAGCTCACTCCATTGCCTGGAGAAATCCTAAAGACTAAAGAGCCCGTGGGCTATAGTCCATATGGTGTCACAAGAGTTGGACATGATCGAGGAACTAAACAAGAACAATGTAGTCTCATAATTCTTGGAAAAATACTTACAGTCTCCCATGTGTAGAGGCGACTGACTGCCTGCTGGCTCAATATTGTCTCTAAAGTTTAAAAAATTAGGACAATTTCTAGGAAATGGTTATAGATATGAGGTTAGATGAAGCAGAGCTTCATTGAGTGATATCTAGTTAAAAGCTTTTATTTAACTCTTCTACCACCATATCAGTCACATTTGAAAAATAATGACGGATAAACCAGCAAAATAGGGGAAGTAGTGCACACACTGTATTCATTGATTTATTTTGGCCAAATAGTCTCCATCTGCTATGGAATATGCTAACAGACTACAATACCACATTTAAAATATAATACCACTGGTGACAAAAACTTGCAGGGTTTTTTTTTTTTTTTTGCATCTTACTAATACTATATATCACTTTAAAATTTAAGAATATTTTTATTGATAGGAAATATATGCACATTATCCAAACTCAAAAAAAAAATCACAATTCAGTCTAAATGAAATTTCCCTTTTAAATTTTTTCCTCATTACTCATTTGCCATCTTTGAAGGAAACCACTGTTGCCAGTTTCTTGTGCGTCCTTATGGAGATATTCCATGTATATGCATTGTATAGTGAAACTTCTGTATTCTCTCCTCTGAATCTTGATTATTTCAAGAAATAATTTATTTTGGACAGCATTTTACATGAAAGCACATAAATCTGCCACTTTATTTCAGAAGTTGAGGTAATATAAATTTTGTTTATTTTCACATCGAAGCAGTATTTTCTGCTGTAAGCTACCCCAATGTGAGAATGTCTGTAGCAAATGCTTACTTTACCTGTCAACTTTTAGCTTAACATGATAATACGCTGCCAATAGCACCATCCCTCTGCATCCGTCTCTTGCCAGAAGGGTTGTTAATATACAATTTGGATACCAGCCTTATACTAGGGAATAGCATCTTCTGTTCTCAGAGTAATAGGAAGAATGCAAGAATCCTTTCAGCAGGAAGAGAATCTGAACAGCTTCTAAGGTCCCCAAGTGGCAGATGAGGAAACTAAAGCCACAGAAGCAAAAAGTAAAATGAACAAGGTCGCTCCTCTCAGCTATTTTCAGTCAGTCAGTTCTTCAGCTGTTCATTCATTTATTCACCCTTTCTTTCAGGATCTACTCACCAAGAATCTGCCTTATTCTTAGTACTAAACCCAGGCACCATTGTGATTAAGGTGAAAAATCTTAATCTTTCCCCAACTTTTTCACTCTTGTCTGGTAGCCCTCTTACCTGCTTTTGCCCAGGCAGTGTAGTATTTAATCAGTAAATAGTAGGATGAAGTAACCTTTCATATTCTCCAAAATTTACTTTTCTATTACTTTCCACTCTTCCTGTAAACTCTGACCTAAATTTGCACCTAGATGTGACACAGACAAAGATTTCAAGTGGAAAGCAATCTGGTGAGAGTGACAAGAGGATCAGAGTGTTCCAAGTGGATCAAAGGAGGAGAGAGAATGTGCTCCCTTTTAGGTGTTAGAGTCATAATGAGGAAGTCGAATATCTTGGTGATGGGAAGTTTTATGGTATAGTTTTATGAAAGTATATTTGAATTTTATATGTGTTTCTGTTTATATGCATTGCTTTAGGCAGATAATATTTTTTTCATTGAATCTTCAAATCCACTGTTGCCAGTTTCTTGTGCGTCCTTATGGAGATATTCCATGTATATGCATTGTATAGTGAAACTTCTGTATTCTCTCCTCTGAATCTTGATTATTTCAAGAAATAATTTATTTTGGACAGCATTTTACATGAAAGCACATAAATCTGCCACTTTATTTCAGAAGTTGAGGTAATATAAATTTTGTTTATTTTCACATCGAAGCAGTATTTTCTGCTGTAAGCTACCCCAATGTGAGAATGTCTGTAGCAAATGCTTACTTTACCTGTCAACTTTTAGCTTAACATGATAATACGCTGCCAATAGCACCATCCCTCTGCATCCGTCTCTTGCCAGAAGGGTTGTTAATATACAATTTGGATACCAGCCTTATACTAGGGAATAGCATCTTCTGTTCTCAGAGTAATAGGAAGAATGCAAGAATCCTTTCAGCAGGAAGAGAATCTGAACAGCTTCTAAGGTCCCCAAGTGGCAGATGAGGAAACTAAAGCCACAGAAGCAAAAAGTAAAATGAACAAGGTCGCTCCTCTCAGCTATTTTCAGTCAGTCAGTTCTTCAGCTGTTCATTCATTTATTCACCCTTTCTTTCAGGATCTACTCACCAAGAATCTGCCTTATTCTTAGTACTAAACCCAGGCACCATTGTGATTAAGGTGAAAAATCTTAATCTTTCCCCAACTTTTTCACTCTTGTCTGGTAGCCCTCTTACCTGCTTTTGCCCAGGCAGTGTAGTATTTAATCAGTAAATAGTAGGATGAAGTAACCTTTCATATTCTCCAAAATTTACTTTTCTATTACTTTCCACTCTTCCTGTAAACTCTGACCTAAATTTGCACCTAGATGTGACACAGACAAAGATTTCAAGTGGAAAGCAATCTGGTGAGAGTGACAAGAGGATCAGAGTGTTCCAAGTGGATCAAAGGAGGAGAGAGAATGTGCTCCCTTTTAGGTGTTAGAGTCATAATGAGGAAGTCGAATATCTTGGTGATGGGAAGTTTTATGGTATAGTTTTATGAAAGTATATTTGAATTTTATATGTGTTTCTGTTTATATGCATTGCTTTAGGCAGATAATATTTTTTTCATTGAATCTTCAAATGGGTGTATGATTCCAGAATGTTTCAAATAAGACATAGTGCTTCCTAACTATAATTATGATTTTGAGTCACTTGTGACCTTTCTAAAGTCACTTGTGACCTTTCCGTTTTACCTTATTGAAACTAAATCCTTTTGGGATTGGATATGGGACATGAGTATTTTTTAAAAAAATATTCTAAGATTCATGCTTGATTAGGAACCATAGGTATGAAGAAGATGCAAAAGAAAATCATGTAGAGTATGAATTCTGTCTTTAATCAGACAAAATAAAAATGCAGATGCAATAACTGCAATCTCTGAGGAGAACAATAATTCCAAAAGATAGAATTTGGAATTCATAATTTAAAAGACATATTTGTAAAATATCTTTCTCCTTTTGACTTTATTTCCAGTCACTGTGTCTGAACATTCCCCAAAGAGATATATATCTATGCAAATTGAATATGAATAAAATCACTATCATGTATAGCAATTATATAGATTTTTTCCATAAATTTTAGTTGTAGTTTTTTTGAGACAAAATGTTTTGACAAGAAGAGAAAAACAGAAAACTCTAGGTAACTACTGGACCTATTGAATCTAACATTTCCTATAAGCTTTCTGTTACTAACTATAGCGTATTTTGCCTTTATACCTTAGGACTGATGTAAAATGTTCCATATGTTAATTTGCCTCAAATATCTAACTCCAAAACTGGCTGATCTCCTAGTTATCCTACTATAATTCTCATCTAAAATATTGTCAGTCATGCTAAGCTGCTTCAGTTGTGTCTATCTGAGACCCTATGCACTGTAGCCCACCAGGTTCCTCTGTCCATTGTATTCTCCAGGCAAATATACTTTGGTGGATTGCCATGTCCTCCTCCAGTGGATCTTCCTGATTTAGGGACTGAACCTCCATCTTGTATGCCAGTCGGGTTCTTTACCACTAGCACCAGCTGCGAAGCTCAAGTATGCCTATATCAAATGGAGGTAAAAATAGAAAAGGAACTAGGGCAATACCTTGTCCTAAATTCAAAGCCCTTTGGATTCTACTATTACTTTAACATATCACAGTACTTCCCAGAACCACCATCAAAACACATACTGAAACACACACTGCCATCACCACCATTAACAACAAAAACAGAACACCTGATCTATATAAATAGAAAAAGAAAAATGCCCTAGGGTGTCTATGTAATCCTATATTTGGTGTCATGTAAATAGAAGAAGCCATGCCTTGTAGATGAATGATGATAGCTGCTCTTACCTATTTTATTTTTACTTTTCAGCTCATATTCATAGCTCATATCCATTAAACAGAGAGCATTTTCTCATCCCAAACTTTTTTCACTTTTATTTTTTGGCCACTTATCCATGAAATATTTATAGGCAGACAAATTCCAACCCAAACAAGTAGATTAAGCTACCTTCCTGTTGAATTTTACAGATGAATTTCAATAGCAAAACAACACACAGTTTTTCTCATCACTTTGTGGTGGTTTTTAAAAACATCTTTCTATGTGCTTATAAAAATACCATAGTCTGTATCCTAAACTTGAATTTTTCAAAGTTTTTAATTTTCACATTTCCCAAATTTTTTTTCAAATAAGACTTTATTTAAAGGGGACTTCCCTGGTAGTTCTTTGGTTATGAATCCAGCTTGCAATGCATGGGACATGTGTCCGATCCCTGGTTGGGGAACTAAGATCCCATATACTGCAACTCCTGTGCCAGAGAGCCACAGCCAGAGAGTCCATGTGCCACAGCCAAAGATCCTGCATGATGTAATGAAGATCCTGCTTGCTGCAACTAAGCCCCAACACAGCCGAAAAGAAAAATGTGCCCAGAAAAACACTTCTTAATTGCCAAAACCAAACCAAAAAAAATATACTACTACTACTACTAATAAGGCTTTTAAAACTGGTTCTCTATTTTCAGGCAGCTGAGTGAACATAACACCTCTAGTATAGGGGTGACGGACAGAAGCATCACTTTTTTGATATTCTTATTCAAAACTAAACTTTACAATGCATATAGTGATGACAGACACTAGTTCAGACTTAACCTTGATTTTGTCATGATTAAATGAAAACGTGCCTGCTATTTCACAAATAGTTTGTTTCATAGGAATTGAATGGGCTGTACATGACTAAAGCACGTGTTCATTGACTATGATCAACCAATTTCAGGTAATGTCAAGGCCATTAAGAATTCTTTTGAGATAGAAAGACAATATTTTTGTAATGGAATGACTCCTATTTCTGAATAAAATAAGGACGATACTTATTCAACAGTAATCTGAAGAAAATGCTAAATCTGTGCTCTTTACATCATTGTCCTAGCCAACAGAAAGGAAAGTAATTTATATGTGCATGAGTCTGTCTTTTAAAAGAAAAAAAGCAGTGCCTGTGTAATATCCTTGAAGAAAGACAGCTAAAATTTTTTACTTTTCATAATTTCATATCCATTAAACAGAGAGCATTTTCTCATCCCAAACTTTTTTCACTTTTATTTTTTGGCCACTTATCCATGAAATATTTATAGGCAGACAAATTCCAACCCAAACAAGTAGATTAAGCTACCTTCCTGTTGAATTTTACAGATGAATTTCAATAGCAAAACAACACACAGTTTTTCTCATCACTTTGTGGTGGTTTTTAAAAACATCTTTCTATGTGCTTATAAAAATACCATAGTCTGTATCCTAAACTTGAATTTTTCAAAGTTTTTAATTTTCACATTTCCAATTGTTTTTTCAAATAAGACTTTATTTAAAGGGGACTTCCCTGGTAGTTCTTTGGTTATGAATCCAGCTTGCAATGCATGGGACATGTGTCCGATCCCTGGTTGGGGAACTAAGATCCCATATACTGCAACTCCTGTGCCAGAGAGCCACAGCCAGAGAGTCCATGTGCCACAGCCAAAGATCCTGCATGATGTAATGAAGATCCTGCTTGCTGCAACTAAGCCCCAACACAGCCGAAAAGAAAAATGTGCCCAGAAAAACACTTCTTAATTGCCAAAACCAAACCAAAAAAAATATACTACTACTACTAATAAGGCTTTTAAAACTGGTTCTCTATTTTCAGGCAGCTGAGTGAACATAACACCTCTAGTATAGGGGTGACGGACAGAAGCATCACTTTTTTGATATTCTTATTCAAAACTAAACTTTACAATGCATATAGTGATGACAGACACTAGTTCAGACTTAACCTTGATTTTGTCATGATTAAATGAAAACGTGCCTGCTATTTCACAAATAGTTTGTTTCATAGGAATTGAATGGGCTGTACATGACTAAAGCACGTGTTCATTGACTATGATCAACCAATTTCAGGTAATGTCAAGGCCATTAAGAATTCTTTTGAGATAGAAAGACAATATTTTTGTAATGGAATGACTCCTATTTCTGAATAAAATAAGGACGATACTTATTCAACAGTAATCTGAAGAAAATGCTAAATCTGTGCTCTTTACATCATTGTCCTAGCCAACAGAAAGGAAAGTAATTTATATGTGCATGAGTCTGTCTTTTAAAAGAAAAAAAGCAGTGCCTGTGTAATATCCTTGAAGAAAGACAAAAGTTTTCTGGTCTGTTCAGAAAAATATATGTAGATGTTTCTGGCAAAAGCGCTTACCTGTGTGCGCTAGATAGAGGAATGGACTGTGGGACCTTGTATTTCTTTGTCGGGCTGCAATAGCCTTCACTGATCAGCCAGGCATGGCAGCCTCACCTGCTCTTATTGATTACCTCCCAAGGCTTACCCAGAACCTTGTACTGTCCAGGCTTCAGATCTGTCTAGTTGGTTTCACACAAAGGAACTACTAGGAACTGTCACCCTAGAAAGTGGCCCTGAGAGCAGCCCCATCTTCAAAAGCACAAAGGAATAATTGGAAGAGGGTTATTGCTTAGTACAAGCTATGCTCATTTTAGAAAAGTAGCTTCCACACATTACCTGTACTTTAAGAAGAACAGTGTATTTTAGGTAATACAGATTTGAAAGTCTAGATTCAGTTACTGAAAATTAAAGTCCAAACTTTTGAAACAGTGAAATGTGATTGTTTCTGTTAAGAGCTCCAACATTGAGGTCGGGAAGGCTAGGTATAGAGCAATTTATCTATTAATCCCAAGTCTCTAATACCCATTAGGCTGGGTTTACCTGGGGATCCCTAAGCTTCACATCAACCAGGTTTTTCTCAACTCTTCCTTCCTTTCCCATTTCTAGCTGCAGTATTCTGCTCTTTTCTGTGCTCTTAGCCTTAATTCATATCTGTTACTCAAAGAATGTGTGCATGCGTGCTTAATCACGTTGGATTCTGCAACCCCATGACTGGAGCACACTAGGTTCCTTGGTCTATGGGATTTCCCAGGCAAGAATATTGGTGTGAGGTGCCATTTCCTTCTCCAGGGGATTTTCCTGACCCATGGATCAAACTAGTGTCTTTGGCTTTGGCAAGTGTATTCACTGCTACTGGGTTCCCGGGAAACCCCAGTCAAGGAATATATGGCTAGTAAAAGTTTTAGGGTTTAGCTCCATTCTCTGTGGCAGCTACCATTTAATAGAGTACAGCCTTAGATCCATTCTACCTTTAATACACAGAGCCCTAGTGTGTTGGGAGAGAGGCAGTGGATTAGGTTTTTATACTTATTCCACACTTTTTTTTTTTTTTTAATTTTGGCCTATGTTATTGTTTATTTATTTATTTATTTTCATCCATTTCCATTCTTTGGCCTGTTCCACACTTCTTTTTATTCAACTAAAGTCACATCACTTTTTTATGTTTCCAGGTTTGGTAACACTTCATTAAAAATTTAATTTTAGGGCTTCCCTGGTGGTCCAGTGGGTAAGGACAGCGCCTCGCAGTGCAAGGGGCACCAGTTTGTTCCTTGGCCTGGGAGGATCCCACATGCCACAGAGCAGCTGGACCGATGTGTCCAACTACCGAGCCAGAGCTCTGGAGCACATGCGCCTAGAGCTAGTGCTCTGCAACGAGAGAGGCCACTGTGATGGGAGAGCCACACAGGCCAAAGAACAAAAATGGATGAAAATAGATAAATGAAAGACCAATAGAAGTGGCTAAAAAAATTAATTTTAAACTCATAAGAAGCTATATGCAAATGTTCATATATATATGTATTTGTATACACACACACATAATAAAATCTTGCTCCCGAGATGGGGTTTAATTTTTCTTCATATGAGCTCTAATATTATGTGACTCTAGATAATTTATCAAGATAATCTGAATCATAGTTTTCTTATCTGTAAAGTGGGATTAATAACAGTATCTACCAATCTATAGCTATTATGAGAATTAAAGAAGACAATGAGATAAAATGCTTAGCATAAATGCTGGCCCACATAAAGCTTCTAAATTTTTTTTTGAGTTTTTTTATTTTGTTACTCAAAGAATGTGTGCATGCGTGCTTAATCACGTTGGATTCTGCAACCCCATGACTGGAGCACACTAGGTTCCTTGGTCTATGGGATTTCCCAGGCAAGAATATTGGTGTGAGGTGCCATTTCCTTCTCCAGGGGATTTTCCTGACCCATGGATCAAACTAGTGTCTTTGGCTTTGGCAAGTGTATTCACTGCTACTGGGTTCCCGGGAAACCCCAGTCAAGGAATATATGGCTAGTAAAAGTTTTAGGGTTTAGCTCCATTCTCTGTGGCAGCTACCATTTAATAGAGTACAGCCTTAGATCCATTCTACCTTTAATACACAGAGCCCTAGTGTGTTGGGAGAGAGGCAGTGGATTAGGTTTTTATACTTATTCCACACTTTTTTTTTTTTTTAAATTTTGGCCTATGTTATTGTTTATTTATTTATTTATTTTCATCCATTTCCATTCTTTGGCCTGTTCCACACTTCTTTTTATTCAACTAAAGTCACATCACTTTTTTATGTTTCCAGGTTTGGTAACACTTCATTAAAAATTTAATTTTAGGGCTTCCCTGGTGGTCCAGTGGGTAAGGACAGCGCCTCGCAGTGCAAGGGGCACCAGTTTGTTCCTTGGCCTGGGAGGATCCCACATGCCACAGAGCAGCTGGACCGATGTGTCCAACTACCGAGCCAGAGCTCTGGAGCACATGCGCCTAGAGCTAGTGCTCTGCAACGAGAGAGGCCACTGTGATGGGAGAGCCACACAGGCCAAAGAACAAAAATGGATGAAAATAGATAAATGAAAGACCAATAGAAGTGGCTAAAAAAATTAATTTTAAACTCATAAGAAGCTATATGCAAATGTTCATATATATATGTATTTGTATACACACACACATAATAAAATCTTGCTCCCGAGATGGGGTTTAATTTTTTCTTCATATGAGCTCTAATATTATGTGACTCTAGATAATTTATCAAGATAATCTGAATCATAGTTTTCTTATCTATAAAGTGGGATTAATAACAGTATCTACCAATCTATAGCTATTATGAGAATTAAAGAAGACAATGAGATAAAATGCTTAGCATAAATGCTGGCCCACATAAAGTGGCCGTTATATTTGGGAAATTTCCAAAAGCTGAAGATGATTCTTTACAAGGTTGAGGCTTTACAGAACCCATAAGAATCAAATCACATATAAGTGCTTCCTGTTTTTCCTATGTGTAAGACTAAACTTGAGATGCCAAGATAAATTAAGTCTCTTTAGAAATGGCCGAGACATTATATACTTCTGTTTTATTTCAAATTACAGTCAAGTTAGAGAAGCCAAATACAAGATCCAATCAAAGAATGCAGGGCTGAAGATTAGAAACTGTAGTCCCAAAGTCAAGAGTCAGGAACCCTGGCAAGAAATGCCAACCAAGAAGCAGAGGAAAGAGTGAAGCCTGAGGGGCCAGAACGTTGACTATGAACAGAGACACCCAAATCTCCTTCATATGAGGGTAGCGATAGCTTGTTGCATTGTCTCAGAGAAACCAGATCAGTGTAGAACCCCCTTGACCTCTATAAGCTTAATATAGCGAGATGATCGGCAAAGAAAAGTGGACTGTAAACAGTGACAAACTCAGATCTTTCAAGTTAAATAAATGTGAAAAGCAAGAGAGCAGGAAGGAAAGTTGTAAACTGGACTCCATATCTAAGTTCATTCAAAAGCGACTGTTTTAAAAAAGTCAGAACTATGTTGTAATGAAATAACACAGTCTAAGGGCCAGGTTCTGCCAACAGGTTCTGCCAGTTTACCACATCCATATGCAATATCTCATTTGTTCTTACTACCCTCATGGCATCCATATAAAATCTTTAGAATTACCTGGCTACAAAGTAATTCTTAAGGCACAGTTATCTTGGTGGGCAAAAGAGAATCTTCTTGGGTACTTTGACTATTGCATTTACTAAAACACACACATATATATAGAAAATTCAGACAGAGGACAATATGGAAAAATGTTTTGCCAAAGGTAATGATGGCCTTTACTCATGAGCCAGCCTGTCACTTGGTGAATTCTGTAGTGCTCTGTTGAGCTGCTATGAAAGTCTAAAGACAGAACTCGCAGGATGGTGCATTACTTTTCTAGGGGCATACAAACCACTAGTCTGAATCATAGTTTTCTTATCTGTAAAGTGGGATTAATAACAGTATCTACCAATCTATAGCTATTATGAGAATTAAAGAAGACAATGAGATAAAATGCTTAGCATAAATGCTGGCCCACATAAAGTGGCCGTTATATTTGGGAAATTTCCAAAAGCTGAAGATGATTCTTTACAAGGTTGAGGCTTTACAGAACCCATAAGAATCAAATCACATATAAGTGCTTCCTGTTTTTCCTATGTGTAAGACTAAACTTGAGATGCCAAGATAAATTAAGTCTCTTTAGAAATGGCCGAGACATTATATACTTCTGTTTTATTTCAAATTACAGTCAAGTTAGAGAAGCCAAATACAAGATCCAATCAAAGAATGCAGGGCTGAAGATTAGAAACTGTAGTCCCAAAGTCAAGAGTCAGGAACCCTGGCAAGAAATGCCAACCAAGAAGCAGAGGAAAGAGTGAAGCCTGAGGGGCCAGAACGTTGACTATGAACAGAGACACCCAAATCTCCTTCATATGAGGGTAGCGATAGCTTGTTGCATTGTCTCAGAGAAACCAGATCAGTGTAGAACCCCCTTGACCTCTATAAGCTTAATATAGCGAGATGATCGGCAAAGAAAAGTGGACTGTAAACAGTGACAAACTCAGATCTTTCAAGTTAAATAAATGTGAAAAGCAAGAGAGCAGGAAGGAAAGTTGTAAACTGGACTCCATATCTAAGTTCATTCAAAAGTGACTGTTTTAAAAAAGTCAGAACTATGTTGTAATGAAACAACACAGTCTAAGGGCCAGGTTCTGCCAACAGGTTCTGCCAGTTTACCACATCCATATGCAATATCTCATTTGTTCTTACTACCCTCATGGCATCCATATAAAATCTTTAGAATTACCTGGCTACAAAGTAATTCTTAAGGCACAGTTATCTTGGTGGGCAAAAGAGAATCTTCTTGGGTACTTTGACTATTGCATTTACTAAAACACACACATATATATAGAAAATTCAGACAGAGGACAATATGGAAAAATGTTTTGCCAAAGGTAATGATGGCCTTTACTCATGAGCCAGCCTGTCACTTGGTGAATTCTGTAGTGCTCTGTTGAGCTGCTATGAAAGTCTAAAGACAGAACTCGCAGGGATGGTGCATTACTTTTCTAGGGGTGCCATAACAGTACACCACATTGGGAGGCTTAAAACATCAGAAACCTATCCTCCACTGTTCTGGAAGCTACAAGTTGGAAATCAAGCCATGCTCTCTCTGAAGGTTCTAGGGAGAGTCTTTTCCATGCTCTTTTCTTAGTTCCAGTGGTATTGGGCAACCCATGATGTTGACTTAATGATGCCTCACTCCAATCCCTACCTTTATCATTGTATGGCGCTCCCCCTTCTTCTAGGTCTCTTCCCTTTTTCCAAGGACAATGGTTTTATTGGTCTGAGACCCGTCTTGATCCAGTATGATCTCATTTTAGCTTAATTTGACTTCCGGAAGCCCTATTTCCAGCAGAGGTCACGTTCACAAGTACATATGGTCAGGACTTCAACATGTCCTTCTGGAAAACACACTTTAGCCCACAACAGAAAAGGATGAAACTGTATTCATTTATGTTCAGTTTCCCTGTGGATATAATTTGTATGCTGCTAAGAGTAATAACAAAATAGACTTCACTATTTTCCTTCATTTTTACAGAAAAAGGCAGATAAGTAGAGCACTTAAATGAATAATTCTGCTTTGACTAGTCTCAACAATCCATCTAAGGCTCTGTATTTCCCTCAGGATAAAGTTCAAACACTATTTATGATGGTAGACAGACCAAGCTCTTTTCAACAAGTCTCTGGCTCACCTCTGGTTCATATCCTTCCTAGCAAGTTCTACATCCCAGTCACATTCACTATTTACACTTTGAATGTTCTGAATCCCTTCTAATCCATTTCTTTCCACATACTGTTCTTTGTGTTCAGACTGCTGCCCATCCTTCCCTAGCCCTCCCTTTATCTTTGGCTGGAATCAGCACATCTTCTCCGTTTAGAAGGTATTTTCCTTTGACTATTGCATTTACTAAAACACACATATATATAGAAAATTCAGACAGAGGACAATATGGAAAAATGTTTTGCCAAAGGTAATGATGGCCTTTACTCATGAGCCAGCCTGTCACTTGGTGAATTCTGTAGTGCTCTGTTGAGCTGCTATGAAAGTCTAAAGACAGAACTCGCAGGGATGGTGCATTACTTTTCTAGGGGTAACAGTAGGGGTAACAGTACACCACATTGGGAGGCTTAAAACATCAGAAACCTATCCTCCACTGTTCTGGAAGCTACAAGTTGGAAATCAAGCCATGCTCTCTCTGAAGGTTCTAGGGAGAGTCTTTTCCATGCTCTTTTCTTAGTTCCAGTGGTATTGGGCAACCCATGATGTTGACTTAATGATGCCTCACTCCAATCCCTACCTTTATCATTGTATGGCGCTCCCCCTTCTTCTAGGTCTCTTCCCTTTTTCCAAGGACAATGGTTTTATTGGTCTGAGACCCGTCTTGATCCAGTATGATCTCATTTTAGCTTAATTTGACTTCCGGAAGCCCTATTTCCAGCAGAGGTCACGTTCACAAGTACATATGGTCAGGACTTCAACATGTCCTTCTGGAAAACACACTTTAGCCCACAACAGAAAAGGATGAAACTGTATTCATTTATGTTCAGTTTCCCTGTGGATATAATTTGTATGCTGCTAAGAGTAATAACAAAATAGACTTCACTATTTTCCTTCATTTTTACAGAAAAAGGCAGATAAGTAGAGCACTTAAATGAATAATTCTGCTTTGACTAGTCTCAACAATCCATCTAAGGCTCTGTATTTCCCTCAGGATAAAGTTCAAACACTATTTATGATGGTAGACAGACCAAGCTCTTTTCAACAAGTCTCTGGCTCACCTCTGGTTCATATCCTTCCTAGCAAGTTCTACATCCCAGTCACATTCACTATTTACACTTTGAATGTTCTGAATCCCTTCTAATCCATTTCTTTCCACATACTGTTCTTTGTGTTCAGACTGCTGCCCATCCTTCCCTAGCCCTCCCTTTATCTTTGGCTGGAATCAGCACAACTTCTCCGTTTAGAAGGTATTTTCCTTTGCGGAGTTGTTCGCCCTGCCTATGTGATCTATCATCTTTGCAACAGCATCATCACACTATACCAATTTACTCTGTTTTCTACTTCAACTTGAAAGAATGAAAGTGTTAGTCGCTCAGTCATGTCTGACTCTTTGCGGACCCATGAACCATCACCCACCAAATTTCTTTGTCCATGGAATTTTCCAGGCAAGATTATTGCAGTAGGTTGCCATTTCCTTCTCCAGGGAAGACCCAGGGATCCAACCCAGTCTCCTGCATAGCAGGCAGATTCTTTACTGTCTGAACCACCAGGAAAGTCCCTACTTTAGCTTATACACTCTCAAATGTTAGATGTTTTGTTTTATCCAGAACTGTATGTCCAAGGATTGCACACTGCTTGGCACAGAATAGACATGAATTCTTTTTCTTCTTTCTCTCCTCCTTTTCCCTTTTTTTTAAGAAAGAAGGAATAAATGAGGAGATAACGAAGGTAGAAGGAGAATTAGAGGAGAGTAAACAAGGCCATGTCTGAACACCCACATTCTTATTCTTGACCAAACTAATCTACCCATCCATTGGCTAATATGATCCAACTAATAGTGAACCGAAAACGTCTGTTTTTTTTTCAGGGGTTATAGAAAGACATATCAAATCTCTTAATAAATCATCTTGATCACAGAGAACCAGTAGACTTTTGGAATTAAAAACACGGAGCCAGTTTGCCTGGTTCAAATACCAGCTCTGCTCCTTAGTATATAAGTGACTAATTCATACACTTGTTTATGCCTCCTTTGCCTCATCTGTAAGTGAGAGATGGTAACAGTATTCATACAAAAAAAAAATCGATACTAACAAACACTATTTTTTGATGGTAGACAGACCAAGCTCTTTTCAACAAGTCTCTGGCTCACCTCTGGTTCATATCCTTCCTAGCAAGTTCTACATCCCAGTCACATTCACTATTTACACTTTGAATGTTCTGAATCCCTTCTAATCCATTTCTTTCCACATACTGTTCTTTGTGTTCAGACTGCTGCCCATCCTTCCCTAGCCCTCCCTTTATCTTTGGCTGGAATCAGCACAACTTCTCCGTTTAGAAGGTATTTTCCTTTGCGGAGTTGTTCGCCCTGCCTATGTGATCTATCATCTTTGCAACAGCATCATCACACTATACCAATTTACTCTGTTTTCTACTTCAACTTGAAAGAATGAAAGTGTTAGTCGCTCAGTCATGTCTGACTCTTTGCGGACCCATGAACCATCACCCACCAAATTTCTTTGTCCATGGAATTTTCCAGGCAAGATTATTGCAGTAGGTTGCCATTTCCTTCTCCAGGGAAGACCCAGGGATCCAACCCAGTCTCCTGCATAGCAGGCAGATTCTTTACTGTCTGAACCACCAGGAAAGTCCCTACTTTAGCTTATACACTCTCAAATGTTAGATGTTTTGTTTTATCCAGAACTGTATGTCCAAGGATTGCACACTGCTTGGCACAGAATAGACATGAATTCTTTTTCTTCTTTCTCTCCCCCTTTTTCCCCTTTTTTTTAAGAAAGAAGGAATAAATGAGGAGATAACGAAGGTAGAAGGAGAATTAGAGGAGAGTAAACAAGGCCATGTCTGAACACCCACATTCTTATTCTTGACCAAACTAATCTACCCATCCATTGGCTAATATGATCCAACTAATAGTGAACCGAAAACGTCTGTTTTTTTTTCAGGGGTTATAGAAAGACATATCAAATCTCTTAATAAATCATCTTGATCACAGAGAACCAGTAGACTTTTGGAATTAAAAACACGGAGCCAGTTTGCCTGGTTCAAATACCAGCTCTGCTCCTTAGTATATAAGTGACTAATTCATACACTTGTTTATGCCTCCTTTGCCTCATCTGTAAGTGAGAGATGGTAACAGTATCTAACTCATTAGGCTGATGTGAGAATATACCGAGTTAATATATGTAGAATGTTTTGTATTTGGAAGAATGCCTAGATACAGATACTAACAAATAGGATTTGTTACATAATGTTAACTATTATTTTCAACATTTCTTATTTTACTCAGTTTTTCTGTCTATATTAATCAGACATTTAACTACCAATGGTTTAAACATTAAAATCTACCCTTAAAATTAAATGACCAATTATATTTCAGTTTTCCATTAGATACACTACTGTCAATCTGATAAAATTCAAAGGATACTATCAAAGGGAATATTATATATTGATAATATTAAGTATCAAATTACACAAATAAAAAAATTATGTATTGTTTTGCTATTTTAAAAATCTTGTTACTAATTTCTCCACTTCAAAAGAGATGTGTAAAACCTCCAACTGTCAGTAAAGTATCTTCCACAAGGGGGCAGTCGCATATTTCCATATCGACAGAAGGTGTTCAGCTATTTTCATTTTCATTATGTGTAAGTAATAATTGATGTTTTGCAAGGTGTATATTTATGTTAAAACCTTGTTTTACGGCTTAAAGGCTTTCTTTTTTACATCTCTATTACCATGTAAATTTAAAATTTTTTAAATAGAATTAAAACCTTTATAAAAACATAGAGACCAAAATTATTGACTCTTTAAAACAAAATACAGATAAACAATCATTAAAAATCTTGTTTTCTTAAAGCAATTATCAATAAAAGTATAATACATATTGATATTTCAGTAACAATTTTGGACATTGGTAAAATTTTTTTTATTAAAATAAAACTAGTTAAAACGTATTAGTCAATTTTCCATCATTGTTCAGACATTTTTATGTGTGTGTAGCAGTATGTATAGAACCACATGAACTATTATTATTCATTAATTATTTTATAAAATAAATGGAACCTTTTGAAATAGTTTGTTAAAATAAATTTACTCATGTTATCTTGCATGAACTGCTGACAAGTATGCAATATTTTTTATTGCTTTAAGTTTACTATGTCTAAACATTTTTTAAGGTAGTTACTGATTTGAAAGATACAGAAATTCTTAAAAACTATAAATTTGAAGAGTGCTAATGATAATATTAATAGGAAGAACCTTAAAATATATTTCTACAAAGTACTTCAAAGTTACTATTAATAAAAACATTCATTAATTAGCTCAGCTGGTAAAGAAATCTGCCTGTAATGCAAGAGACCTGGGTTTGATTCCTGGATTGGGAGGTTCCCCTGTAGAAGGAATAGGATACCCACTCCAGTATTCTTGGGCTTCCCTGCTGGCTCAGATGGTAAAAAATTTGCCTGCAATGCGGGAGACCTGGGTTTGATTCCTGGGTTGGGAAGATCTCCTGGAGAAGGAAATGGCAACCTGGAGTATTCTTGCCTGGAGAATTCCATGGCTTGTCCATGGGTCGCAAAGAGTTGAACATGAGTGAGTGACTTTCACTTCACTTCACAACTCTGCAGTGAAGAAACCTGGCAACATCTTAACAAAACTATGAAAGCCATCATCACCAGTAATATGACAATTATCCATGGTGTCCTTTCTAATACAATATATTGAGCTGTACACAACCAGTGTAAAACATTCTATGAAATAACTGTGCTCTATTCTTTAAACTTGTTAAAGAAAAGAAGAACCTGAAGAACTGTTCTAGATTTAAAAAGACTAATGAAACATATCAATTAAGTGCATCACAGAACTCTGTATTCGATCAGATGTAAATTATTAGGTCAATCAGTGAAATGTAAATGAGGTTTCTGGATTAGATAGTAATATTTAATCAGTATTTGATCAATGGAAATTTCCTGATTGTGGTCATTCTACTGTGATTAGGATAGCAAATATCCTAGACTGCAGAAAAGGCACAGGGGAGTTCTTAAAACTATCCAATGACTTTTATGTATATTTGAAATTATTTTAAAATCAAAAGTATCAAAAAACACAAAACCACTAGGGCAGCGCATCAGGGAACGATAACAGCAAATGCTATGGCACTAAAACAGGAGCGGTCAGAGAGTGAAGGGTTGGGTAGCTGAGCACAGAGAGGAAAGGGGTGTGATACACACCGGATGAGGTTTGAGAAGGATGCAGGAACTGTATCTTGTAAACTTTAGTGTCCAAAGCCATTTAAAAGTTCTATAACAGGGAAATGACATGACCTGATTTATGCCTTAAAAACTACTCCATGTGTGCTGGGTGTAGACTGGATTGGTGGTGGGGAATTAGAGAGGAGAAAATGCAGAAGCAGGAGGAGGCAGTTTCCTGGGGGCTCATGATTACTGAGCCAGTGTGACTATAATGTAGAGGAAAAGGAATAGATACATTTGAGCTGTATTTTGGAGACCGAACAGACAGCTACAGACTGATGCATTGAAGGAAAGGATTAAGGATGACTCAGGTTCTCTGTAAAATTGGGAAGGATGTAAATTGTAACTTTGGTATGTCCCAAAGCACATGAGTAGCATAAGGTCTTAGGTATCTAAAATATTCACTGTTCATTGTACATATGTTGACTGATGTTTATTATCATTTGAAAGTAACTATAATGGTGGACATACTTATAAAACTTCCATAGTGAATGTTTTATGAGGAAACTACAGGGGGTTTTTAACCTGAAGCATTTACAAGTGATAATGTAAGGCGCCAATGTGATTACTGCTATCATTCTATCACATTTTAGGTAATATGATAGCAATTCCATAATAATTCAGAACTCCCATTCCTTGGTTGCTACCTGATGGCTCAGAGAATTACAATATTGTAGAATTCAAAGTAATTTTTGAAGAGACTTCTAAGGCAATAATCTATTTCAGAGTTTTCTGATAAACATTCATCTGATCCTTCTCTAAGGATGCCTGGGCCTAGGAAATCTTTATGTTAATTTCAAAGATAAGTCAACAAACATTGATCTCTGTTGCCGTGTCTTTTGCTTCTTCTTTCTGCTTCATCCATTCCCATCATGTCATTTATAAAGAAGAAAGTATGGGATAGGACAGTGTGTTATTCAGAGTTGATTCTACATTAGTGGGACACAGGGAAGGCATTTAAATGAGTAACTAGAGGCGTTTCAAACCAAGGCAAGGGGAGGAGATGTGATAGTCAGGAAAGATATTTTCAGGAAATGGAAAAATGAAGGTAGAACAGGGAAACTGTGGAGGCTTATACCAATTTCACAGGTGTGGACACCTGTACACTAAAAAAAAGGAGC
This sequence comes from Tragulus kanchil, assembly GCA_022376925.1. Lineage (NCBI taxonomy): Eukaryota > Metazoa > Chordata > Mammalia > Artiodactyla > Tragulidae > Tragulus > Tragulus kanchil. Next base: position 232,218,635 of record JAIOJX010000004.1, on the reverse strand, counting down.
GGTCAGAGAGTGAAGGGTTGGGTAGCTGAGCACAGAGAGGAAAGGGGTGTGATACACACCGGATGAGGTTTGAGAAGGATGCAGGAACTGTATCTTGTAAACTTTAGTGTCCAAAGCCATTTAAAAGTTCTATAACAGGAAATGACATGACCTGATTTATGCCTTAAAAACTACTCCATGTGTGCTGGGTGTAGACTGGATTGGTGGTGGGGAATTAGAGAGGAGAAAATGCAGAAGCAGGAGGAGGCAGTTTCCTGGGGGCTCATGATTACTGAGCCAGTGTGACTATAATGTAGAGGAAAAGGAATAGATACATTTGAGCTGTATTTTGGAGACCGAACAGACAGCTACAGACTGATGCATTGAAGGAAAGGATTAAGGATGACTCAGGTTCTCTGTAAAATTGGGAAGGATGTAAATTGTAACTTTGGTATGTCCCAAAGCACATGAGTAGCATAAGGTCTTAGGTATCTAAAATATTCACTGTTCATTGTACATATGTTGACTGATGTTTATTATCATTTGAAAGTAACTATAATGGTGGACATACTTATAAAACTTCCATAGTGAATGTTTTATGAGGAAGCTACAGGGGTTTGTAACCTGAAGCATTTACAAGTGATAATGTAAGGCGCCAATGTGATTACTGCTATCATTCTATCACATTTTAGGTAATATGATAGCAATTCCATAATAATTCAGAACTCCCATTCCTTGGTTGCTACCTGATGGCTCAGAGAATTACAATATTGTAGAATTCAAAGTAATTTTTGAAGAGACTTCTAAGGCAATAATCTATTTCAGAGTTTTCTGATAAACATTCATCTGATCCTTCTCTAAGGATGCCTGGGCCTAGGAAATCTTTATGTTAATTTCAAAGATAAGTCAACAAACATTGATCTCTGTTGCCGTGTCTTTTGCTTCTTCTTTCTGCTTCATCCATTCCCATCATGTCATTTATAAAGAAGAAAGTATGGGATAGGACAGTGTGTTATTCAGAGTTGATTCTACATTAGTGGGACACAGGGAAGGCATTTAAATGAGTAACTAGAGGCGTTTCAAACCAAGGCAAGGGGAGGAGATGTGATAGTCAGGAAAGATATTTTCAGGAAATGGAAAAATGAAGGTAGAACAGGGAAACTGTGGAGGCTTATACCAATTTCACAGGTGTGGACACCTGTACAAAGGTCACAGGATAAAATTCTCTGGAATTTTGACCAAGCCCCATAGCAACTGTTGCCATGATCCTCGGGATTTAAACCGGCCAATTCCCTGACCCTATATTATGTAAAATAATCACCCTATTATCCACCCTATAGCATCCTAACCAATCACCTAATGCCACCATTCCAGTAGGAATTTTCTCTGTCTTGAGGCTATAAAAATTGACTGCAAGCCTGCCCGTGAAAGTGTTCGGCTCTCCCTTGAGCCAGCCCGCTGTTCTTTCACTGTAATAAACATTATTCTCCTTTCATTCTGCCTCCCGTCTGGAAAATCATTTCCAACCTGCGCACGGACCATGACGGAAACCAACACGAGTGACCTTAGCTGCCTGAAGTACCAGTGGGTTCTTTCATGATGGCTCGGGAAAGCCTTGGGAAGCTTCCAGTAATGATAATAAAGACACGGAGAACTGATCTACTCAGGAGAAATTTCAGCGGCTGCTGACAATACCCTTCATCTTCTGCTTACCTGCTCATGTCCACACACCTATCTGCAGCTCTGTAAGACACTCACTCCTCCTTTCCTTCTTTACCTCCCAGATGTGACGGGGCTCTGGGGAAAATGGCTTTCTGTTTCCTTCCGCCACAGTCTTTGAGAGAGGTCTGAAGGGCAGGGGTGGTACTGAGAATCAGCAAATGATATCTATCACAGGTGTGATGTTTTCCTTTCTTTGAGCTCAGTATCCATGTTAATGGTTTTTTTTTTTTTCTCTCTGCATCTGCATCTGCTCTTAAATCCAGCTGAAGGAGCATACTTTGCCTTTAGTTCTCCAGAATTTTTATATCAATATAATGAAAAGCAAAGTGAAGAATCTGGAAATTTCTAATCATGATTTTTATCAGGATGCCAAAGTTAATTTGGTCAATTTTGTTATACTTAGGCAAATATTTATGGGAAACAAAGGAGTTTCTGGCCCAAAGTCATTAATATATGTGATAATTTAGTTAATGGCAGAAATAGCACTTGATTTAACGACAATGTGCATAATTAGCCAGGTATTGGTGGTGGAGGTGGTTTAGTCACTAAGTTGTGTCTGTCTGACTCTGTAGCCTGCCAGGCTCCTCTGCCCATGAGATTCTCCAGGCAACAATACTGGAGTTGGTTGCCATTTGCTTCTCCAGGAGATCTGCCCGACTCAGGGATCAAATCCCGGTCTCCTGCATTACAGGTGGATTCTTTACCAACTGAGCCAGCAGGGAAGCTCAACCAGGCATCAACAGATAACGTTTTATTCAGTTCCCAAATATGTATGGAACATTAAATGTGTCAGAAACTCTCTTTGCTTTGGAGGAATTTATAGCTTATCATCTTGATTGACTACACAATTCATCTGTTCTTTGCTTACTGTCGAGATCTGAGCTGGCTGAAGTTTTTCACCTGGTAGTGATCTAAAGGTTCGTTAAGGTCTAAAGGTTCTAAAGGTCTAAATCATGAGTAAACCTGCCTCCTCTGTTTGCTAACTTGTTTCTTCATATGTTTGTTTTGCTCTAATTATCCATTACCATTACTACTTGGGATTGAAGTGATGGAGAATTCCAAAGGTTTCTAAAGTTTTCCTTTCCTCACGGAACAACAATCACAGTTAATCCTCGTTTATGAGGATCCATCCCCCCAGCTAGGATACTATCCTCTTTGCCTTTTGTTCGAATGACAATGAGGAATGCAACTTGGCTAAGTACTAACTAGCAAGGTACACTTTCTACTTTTGGAACAATGAAAGCAGGAGTCTGCGGGAGCAGCCACATATGGGCTCCTGAGAACTGACTATGTGGTTCATTTCTCAGCTCTGGATTTGTGATATTATCTTGGAAGCTGGAAATCAGCCTTTGGAAGTATGCATGGCTCAAAAGTCAGTAAATGCTACAGGTCAGGGCCTGACATCAACTATAGATTCATGACTTATAAACACAATGGCTGTAGCTGTTATGCATGCTTTCCTAAGCATCTTTTGCATGTGTATTTCTACCAATTACTCTACACCAATTCTAAAATGAACTTCGGCCTTCCATGATGGCTCAGGTTGTAAAGAACCTACCCACCAATGCAGGAGACACAAGAGATTCAAGTTTGATCCCTGGATCAGGAAGTTCCCATAGAGAAGGAAATGGCAGTCCACTCCAGTATTTTAGTCTGAACAATTCCATGGATAGAGGAGCCTGGCAGGCTATACAGTCCATAAGGTCACAAAAAATTTGGCATGACTGAGTGAGTACACACAGTACTTCTAAAGCCTCTGATTATGGTCTAAAAGACCATTTCCTCTCCATGAGATCTGCCCGACTCAGGGATCAAATCCCGGTCTCCTGCATTACAGGTGGATTCTTTACCAACTGAGCCAGCAGGGAAGCTCAACCAGGCATCAACAGATAACGTTTTATTCAGTTCCCAAATATGTATGGAACATTAAATGTGTCAGAAACTCTCTTTGCTTTGGAGGAATTTATAGCTTATCATCTTGATTGACTACACAATTCATCTGTTCTTTGCTTACTGTCGAGATCTGAGCTGGCTGAAGTTTTTCACCTGGTAGTGATCTAAAGGTTCATTAAGGTCTAAAGGTTCTAAAGGTCTAAATCATGAGTAAACCTGCCTCCTCTGTTTGCTAACTTGTTTCTTCATATGTTTGTTTTGCTCTAATTATCCATTACCATTACTACTTGGGATTGAAGTGATGGAGAATTCCAAAGGTTTCTAAAGTTTTCCTTTCCTCACGGAACAACAATCACAGTTAATCCTCGTTTATGAGGATCCATCCCCCCAGCTAGGATACTATCCTCTTTGCCTTTTGTTCGAATGACAATGAGGAATGCAACTTGGCTAAGTACTAACTAGCAAGGTACACTTTCTACTTTTGGAACAATGAAAGCAGGAGTCTGCGGGAGCAGCCACATATGGGCTCCTGAGAACTGACTATGTGGTTCATTTCTCAGCTCTGGATTTGTGATATTATCTTGGAAGCTGGAAATCAGCCTTTGGAAGTATGCATGGCTCAAAAGTCAGTAAATGCTACAGGTCAGGGCCTGACATCAACTATAGATTCATGACTTATAAACACAATGGCTGTAGCTGTTATGCATGCTTTCCTAAGCATCTTTTGCATGTGTATTTCTACCAATTACTCTACACCAATTCTAAAATGAACTTCGGCCTTCCATGATGGCTCAGGTTGTAAAGAACCTACCCACCAATGCAGGAGACACAAGAGATTCAAGTTTGATCCCTGGATCAGGAAGTTCCCATAGAGAAGGAAATGGCAGTCCACTCCAGTATTTTAGTCTGAACAATTCCATGGATAGAGGAGCCTGGCAGGCTATACAGTCCATAAGGTCACAAAAAATTTGGCATGACTGAGTGAGTACACACAGTACTTCTAAAGCCTCTGATTATGGTCTAAAGCATCAGACCATTTCCTCTCCATGATAATGCCACACTATTTTCAACAGAAATGTTGATATGCAAAAGGTCAAACTGTACTGTGCTGTATCTTTGTATTCCCACATCAAAGGCTATGATTTTATAAGGTTTTATTCAGAAAATGAAGTTAAACAGAGATTTTAACCCTAAAAGCATATAAGGAAAGCAAAACTGCACACTGAATATAGCTTCTAGTTCAATGTGGAAAAGATAGACAGGGTCCCGTTTTCTGGGCTAAAATATAATCTTTTATTATATAATTATAAAACATACAAAAAAGAGAGAAGGGGAAAATAAATCCTAGTGTATTTCATTGATCCAACGAATAATTTTAAAAGATTGGACAATCTTATTTCATCTATTTCACAACTATTTTCTTTTTTCTGGAGCATTTTAAAGCAAATCTCAAACAACATTTAATTTTAATTTGAGCCTTTTAAAATAAATCTTAATGAAGTCAGAAACCAGTCCATTGTGCCTTTTTATTATTTACCCGCAGGGAGTATTAAACACGTTTAGGTTCTATCCTCATAGGTTTCAAACCTCAGTCCTAGTTAAAATGAGGCCTTCTTTTCCTTCTCCTTTTCTAACACTCAGAGCAGAACTGAACAGCCCCAGAAGGTTTTGTTTACAATGGGTGCCCTGTTAAGTGTAGAGGGGTTTGGGCCATTCTTATCTGTTCTTTTCGGGCAGAAACTGGGTAGTGATAAAAGGTCATTAAAATAGTAAGGAATCATTATATGTTGCTTGTGTCATGGTCAATTTCTCCTTTTTTTTAATTTATTTATTTTTTTGCTGAAGTTCATATAGATATTAAGGTCAATTGTTAACAACTAGATGTTCCTAATTGTATCCCTCGGCTGCCCCGGTGGCTCAGTGGTAAAGAATCTGCCTGCAATGCAGGAGATGTAGGTTCGGTCCCTGGGTTGAGAAGATCCCCCGTAGGAGGAAGGCACGGCAACCCACTCCAGTATTCTTGCCTGGAGAATCCCATGGACAGAGGAGCCTGGCCAGCTACAGACCATAGGGTTGCAAAGAGTGGGATATGACTGAAGTGGCTGAGCACACACACAATCACATTTCTACCCTGTGAGAATAAGGCAAAAATGTCTCTTTATGATGAGTATCAGAAAAACTTACATGCTATTATAAACTATTTAATGAAATATTTTCAGTAGAATACAGGTTTGCAGAGGCAGACTGCCCAAACTAGCCATGCTCCCTTATGTCAAAACTTGCTCCCTTTTTTCCATATCTTGAGAGATACTTCTCTCTAAGCTCCATTTCTGTACCCTTCCCTTAGAAAACTCACTCAGAACTGTAGAGTCTATCACAGACTTAGAGAACATATCTGTGGTTGCCAAGTGGGAGGTGGGTTGAGGAGGGGAGGATGGACTGGGAGCTTGGGGTTATTAGATGCAAACTATTATATATAGAAAAGGGATAAACAACAAGTTCCTACTATATAGCAAAGGGAACTATATTATCCTGTGCTAAACCATAACAGAAAAAAATACACAAACAGGAGATATATGTGTGCATGTATATATATATATATATATATGTGTGTGTGTGTGTGTGTCTGTGTGTATATATTTATATTTATATAACTTTCCTATACAGCAGAAATTTACACATTGTAAATCAACTATACTTCAAAAAAATAACCTCATAGAATCTAGTATAATTCTAGAGTTAGTTCTCTCTCTCCACTAGTACAATCCAGGGAATTCAATAAAAGGATCTGAGTAAATATCACAGGTCTGTTTTTCTGCTTAAAACAAACTGTGAATAGCGAGTGTGCATGAGACATGGGGATTTAGGTATCGCTCACATGTCTGGCTCAGATTGGGTACTTCAATTTTCAGTATCCTGAGGACTTATCACAAGGGTGGACTGGAGATGGGTCCCGGGAATTGATGTAGAATCTTAGTTCATATAGATATTAAGGTCAATTGTTAACAACTAGATGTTCCTAATTGTATCCCTCGGCTGCCCCGGTGGCTCAGTGGTAAAGAATCTGCCTGCAATGCAGGAGATGTAGGTTCGGTCCCTGGGTTGAGAAGATCCCCCGTAGGAGGAAGGCACGGCAACCCACTCCAGTATTCTTGCCTGGAGAATCCCATGGACAGAGGAGCCTGGCCAGCTACAGACCATAGGGTTGCAAAGAGTGGGATATGACTGAAGTGGCTGAGCACACACACAATCACATTTCTACCCTGTGAGAATAAGGCAAAAATGTCTCTTTATGATGAGTATCAGAAAAACTTACATGCTATTATAAACTATTTAATGAAATATTTTCAGTAGAATACAGGTTTGCAGAGGCAGACTGCCCAAACTAGCCATGCTCCCTTATGTCAAAACTTGCTCCCTTTTTTCCATATCTTGAGAGATACTTCTCTCTAAGCTCCATTTCTGTACCCTTCCCTTAGAAAACTCACTCAGAACTGTAGAGTCTATCACAGACTTAGAGAACATATCTGTGGTTGCCAAGTGGGAGGTGGGTTGAGGAGGGGAGGATGGACTGGGAGCTTGGGGTTATTAGATGCAAACTATTATATATAGAAAAGGGATAAACAACAAGTTCCTACTATATAGCAAAGGGAACTATATTATCCTGTGCTAAACCATAACAGAAAAAAATACACAAACAGGAGATATATGTGTGCATGTATATATATATATATATATGTGTGTGTGTGTGTGTCTGTGTGTATATATTTATATTTATATAACTTTCCTATACAGCAGAAATTTACACATTGTAAATCAACTATACTTCAAAAAAATAACCTCATAGAATCTAGTATAATTCTAGAGTTAGTTCTCTCTCTCCACTAGTACAATCCAGGGAATTCAATAAAAGGATCTGAGTAAATATCACAGGTCTGTTTTTCTGCTTAAAACAAACTGTGAATAGCGAGTGTGCATGAGACATGGGGATTTAGGTATCGCTCACATGTCTGGCTCAGATTGGGTACTTCAATTTTCAGTATCCTGAGGACTTATCACAAGGGTGGACTGGAGATGGGTGGTCGTCAGTGGAGAATTTGTGTAAAATGATTATATGCACATCTTAAGTCACTTCAGTCACGTCCAACTCTTTGCCACCCAGTGGACTGTAGCCCACCAAGCTCCTGTTGGTGGAATTCTCCAGTCAAGAATACTGGAGTGGGCTACCATACCCTCCTCCAGGGTTATACGTATATATACGGTGACAAACAATAATTCAAGGTGACTGTGGTCCAGATTCACACTAAGGACACTCTGTTCTCTCTAGGCTCATCTACCTATCATGTAGATACCAGGGTTATCAGTCACACCGGTGATCCTCTTCCCACTTCCCAAACCCTATCCAGAGGGCTATGGGCCAAAATGCTTGTGCATTTTCCCAGCATCTGTGTTTTGTGGGTATCTTCTTTCACAAAAAATCCTTTTGGAAGGAAAAAATACATTTACTTACTTTAGACAGAAGCAAACGGATGTCAGCGAATGAGGACTCACTATCCTCCCGTCCATGGCAGTCAATTCCCTGACGGGTCAAGGATGAGGAGAGGACGGAGCATGGTGTCTCAGTTACACATTCACTGCTCTCCTGTTTGTCCCATCTTGTTGTGGACCAAGGGAGACCGGCTGTTTGAGGAAAATACGAGATATTTTTCCTAGTGTTAAAATTATATGTGTAATGATATGATAAATGCTACTTTCTAAATATAAAACTCTTTACTAAACATTAATTTATGCTTTTCTAATAATAGCATGCAAACTTGACTGTGATTAAAATGACTGGAGAAGCTTCTTTAAATTACTGCTTTCTACTCCTCAGGAATTCTGATTTAGTAAGTCTGGGAAGAAGCCAGTGATTGACATTATTTTTAATGGATATTTTGGGGATCTGGGTACAAAAGGTCTATGTCATTTACTGTGAGAAATATTCTTCCACCGAGTGTAACAACACGAAGCAAGCAGTGTGGTGAATAAATGTCATACTCCAGCAATGTAGATGCACAAATTAGTCCAAACTTTACCAAATGCCCTTAGTACCAGCACACTGTGAAACACTTGTATCCAAAGAATCAGACTTCCTTAAATCCACCACGCAGTCTTTCTTTTATTCTCTCCCACTACAAAGATACTTTCTTAGCTCCTTTCCCCCTCAAGCTCTCAGTCTCAATTCCCTCCATAAACTAAAATTTCTGTGTGAGAGAAGGATAGGATAGGAGGGCTACAAAGAATTTTTACTTTACTTCTGAGACAGAGGAGCATAAAGTTATGAAACTTAGAAAATGTAAATGAAACTAAGAAGAATTAAAAGGCACAAATAATCATTACAATATATTATCATGACATTGCGTGAGTGTGCTCAGTTGAGTCTGACTCTTTGCAACTCTATGGACTCCTCTGTCCCCGCGATTCTGCAGGCATGAATACTGGAGTGGGTTGCCATTTCCTCCTCCAGGGGATCTTCTCAGCCCAGGGATCTAACTCACATCTCCTGCATCTCCTGTGTTATAGGTGAATTCTTTAATGCTGAACCATCTAAAGCTACTTGCACTGATAACTTTCTCTCTCTCTCTCTTTTTTTTTTTGGTACTGATATTCTAGATCGTGGGGCTTCTCAAGTAGAGCTAGTGATAAAGAACCCACCTCCCAGTGCAGGAAGCACAAGAGAGACAGATTCAATCCCTGGGTGGGAAGAACTAGAGGAAGGAATGGCAAACCACTTCAGTATTCTTGCCTAGAGAATCCCAGAGACAGAGAAGCCTGGTGGGATATGGCCCATAGGGTTGCAAAGAGTCAGACACAATTGAAGCAACTTAGCACACATGCATTCTTGATCATTATAATAATATTTATTCCACTGGCAATTCCCATTTGGTATATTTTTTAAATTTAGAAAAAAAAATGATAGCAGTTTTTATATACCCATAGAAACTTTGAAAATAGTTTAAAAAATTATAAAAGTAAATAAAATCACCCATAATACCACAAACCAGAAAATCATCTGGAAAAGTTTTTAATAAACTTTTCGAGTGTAACAACACGAAGCAAGCAGTGTGGTGAATAAATGTCATACTCCAGCAATGTAGATGCACAAATTAGTCCAAACTTTACCAAATGCCCTTAGTACCAGCACACTGTGAAACACTTGTATCCAAAGAATCAGACTTCCTTAAATCCACCACGCAGTCTTTCTTTTATTCTCTCCCACTACAAAGATACTTTCTTAGCTCCTTTCCCCCTCAAGCTCTCAGTCTCAATTCCCTCCATAAACTAAAATTTCTGTGTGAGAGAAGGATAGGATAGGAGGGCTACAAAGAATTTTTACTTTACTTCTGAGACAGAGGAGCATAAAGTTATGAAACTTAGAAAATGTAAATGAAACTAAGAAGAATTAAAAGGCACAAATAATCATTACAATATATTATCATGACATTGCGTGAGTGTGCTCAGTTGAGTCTGACTCTTTGCAACTCTATGGACTCCTCTGTCCCCGCGATTCTGCAGGCATGAATACTGGAGTGGGTTGCCATTTCCTCCTCCAGGGGATCTTCTCAGCCCAGGGATCTAACTCACATCTCCTGCATCTCCTGTGTTATAGGTGAATTCTTTAATGCTGAACCATCTAAAGCTACTTGCACTGATAACTTTCTCTCTCTCTCTCTTTTTTTTTTTGGTACTGATATTCTAGATCGTGGGGCTTCTCAAGTAGAGCTAGTGATAAAGAACCCACCTCCCAGTGCAGGAAGCACAAGAGAGACAGATTCAATCCCTGGGTGGGGAAGAACTAGAGGAAGGAATGGCAAACCACTTCAGTATTCTTGCCTAGAGAATCCCAGAGACAGAGAAGCCTGGTGGGATATGGCCCATAGGGTTGCAAAGAGTCAGACACAATTGAAGCAACTTAGCACACATGCATTCTTGATCATTATAATAATATTTATTCCACTGGCAATTCCCATTTGGTATATTTTTTAAATTTAGAAAAAAAAATGATAGCAGTTTTTATATACCCATAAAAACTTTGAAAATAGTTTAAAAAATTATAAAAGTAAATAAAATCACCCATAATACCACAAACCAGAAAATCATCTGGAAAAGTTTTTAATAAACTTTTTCTAAACAGTCCTAAAATCTCAACAGCAATCACTTTATTCCTTTATTTCTCAATCACATAGGAAAGACTGGTAAAAACAAATATGACTTAATGGAATGTGGGATATAATAATAGCAGAGATATTTCCTTGAGGTTTTCTTCTTGCCTGAGAGCATTCTATTTACCACAAGACACTGGCATAGATGCCCAGTTGCACTTAGTGGTCAATATAGTTGATCTTTGAGATAATAAAAGGCCTAAAGCAAGTTAGATTTAATAGTTTATAGGAAAAATAAAACAGCAATTTATCTAAATCTCTGACTAGTAAGAGCACTTAAAATACAATATTGGTAGATTTTTAAACAGCCCTTACATGTTACCCGCTTTTGCTTTTATAGGGTAGCTGAATTTAAACATTTTACATGGAATCCACAAATTGTTTTCCAGTAACACTTTTAACACGGTGGATGGTGACTACAGTCATGAGATTAAAAGATGCTTACTCCTTGGAAAAAAAGCTATGACAAACCTAGACTGTGTATTAAAAAGCAGAGACATCACTTTGCTGACAAAGGTCCATATAAGTCAAAGCTATGGTTTTTCCAGTAGTCATGTACGGATGTGAGAGTTGGACCATAAAGCAGGCTGAATGCTGAAGAACTGATACATTTGAATTGTGGTGTTGGAGAAGACTCTTGATAGTCCCTTGGATGGCAAGGGGATCAAACCAGTCAATCCTAAAGGAAATCAACCTTGAATATTCATTGGAAGGACGGATGCTGAAGCTGAAAGTCCAATACTTTGTCCACCTGATGCAAAGAGTCGACTCACTGGAAAAGACCCTGATGCTGGGAAAGACTGCAGGCAAGAGAAGAAGGAGGCAACTGAGGATGAGATGGTTAGATAGCATCACTGGCTCAATGGACATGAGCTTGAGAAACTCTGGGAGATAGTGAAGGACAGGGAAGCCTAGCCTGCTACAGTTCATGAGATAGCAAAGAGTCAGACACGACTTAGGAACTGAACAAGTCTATATGTGGCATGTTTTATTTGACAAAGTTTTAGGTCAAGTTTAGATTTAGAAGATACAATAGCTGTTAAAACTTGTGACAGAGTTTTGATGTTCCTTGCCAAGTACTGTACTTACTTTGCTCTACTGAACAAATGACTTATTTTGTTGATTTGTGGCTCAGTTAATAGTCTTTCATCATGATGGTGACCCTATCAAAGAATGATTTTTAGTCCATACAGAATTGACTAAATATCATTTAGCAAGTCAGCCTTACCATTTTTTTTCTTTTTTTTTAAAAAAATATTTATTTAGTTGGCTGTGCCAGGTCTTAGTTGTGGCATATGTGATCTTCCATCCTTACTTGCAGCATGTGAACACTTAGTCACAGCATGTGGCATCTAGTTCCCTGACTAGGGATAGAACCTGGACTCCCTGCATTGGGAGCACAGAGTTTTAGCCACTGGACTACCAGAGAAGTCCAGACTTGCCCATTTTCAAATGAATTTTTCCCATGTCATAAAGCATGGACTCAATATGAAGAAAAAACCCTAGCCTCAAAAGTAAATATTCAAATAGACTAACCAGTTTTTTGACTGGCTGGCAGTACAGGAAAAAAATTATGAGTCATTGGGAATGGCTTCAATTCACTGTCAACCACAGCTAACATTACAGGTTCTATTTCTGCAGTATTTTCATTTTCAGATGTGATGTTTCAATCTGAATTATAAATCTTTTTTGTAATTAACCTAAGAGAAAAATATCCTCTATTATATTTGTTTTGTTCTTTGGTGGTAGTTTTGGAGTCTGTGAAATTATTACTCTGACAACTCTGGAAATTATGTGAACATAATAATAAGTCCACCTGATGCAAAGAGTCGACTCACTGGAAAGACCCTGATGCTGGGAAAGACTGCAGGCAAGAGAAGAAGGAGGCAACTGAGGATGAGATGGTTAGATAGCATCACTGGCTCAATGGACATGAGCTTGAGAAACTCTGGGAGATAGTGAAGGACAGGGAAGCCTAGCCTGCTACAGTTCATGAGATAGCAAAGAGTCAGACACGACTTAGGAACTGAACAAGTCTATATGTGGCATGTTTTATTTGACAAAGTTTTAGGTCAAGTTTAGATTTAGAAGATACAATAGCTGTTAAAACTTGTGACAGAGTTTTGATGTTCCTTGCCAAGTACTGTACTTACTTTGCTCTACTGAACAAATGACTTATTTTGTTGATTTGTGGCTCAGTTAATAGTCTTTCATCATGATGGTGACCCTATCAAAGAATGATTTTTAGTCCATACAGAATTGACTAAATATCATTTAGCAAGTCAGCCTTACCATTTTTTTTTTCTTTTTTTTTAAAAAAATATTTATTTAGTTGGCTGTGCCAGGTCTTAGTTGTGGCATATGTGATCTTCCATCCTTACTTGCAGCATGTGAACACTTAGTCACAGCATGTGGCATCTAGTTCCCTGACTAGGGATAGAACCTGGACTCCCTGCATTGGGAGCACAGAGTTTTAGCCACTGGACTACCAGAGAAGTCCAGACTTGCCCATTTTCAAATGAATTTTTCCCATGTCATAAAGCATGGACTCAATATGAAGAAAAAACCCTAGCCTCAAAAGTAAATATTCAAATAGACTAACCAGTTTTTTGACTGGCTGGCAGTACAGGAAAAAAATTATGAGTCACTGGGAATGGCTTCAATTCACTGTCAACCACAGCTAACATTACAGGTTCTATTTCTGCAGTATTTTCATTTTCAGATGTGATGTTTCAATCTGAATTATAAATCTTGTTTGTCATTAACCTAAAGAGAAAAATATCCTCTATTATATTTGTTTTGTTCTTTGGTGGTAGTTTTGGAGTCTGTGAAATTATTACTCTGACAACTCTGGAAATTATGTGAACATAATTATATATGCCTTTGAAGTACAGTATTTCTGTTAGATATGTTACTGTATTTAACACAGATATATGTATGCACATATATGAAGAAGGGCCATTAAATTTTTTTATTTCCATTTATTTTTTAATGAAAATATCTTATTTCAAATTACAGGTGACTATTCATTCTTACAAACTTACCTAAAGAAATTTTGAGCCCATAACTATAATACTTATATCCACTCATGAAAAACAAAAAGAGAGAGAAAACAAAATAATGAAAAAGAAAACTTACATTGTTTACCAGACACTGCAAATGCACCCCTTACATTATTTTTGTATGAATTTGATCATTTTCTATTTCCAAACATTCAATAGAGCCTACTATCCTTCCAAGCTGAGAGAACAGAAGTTTTCAATTTCAAGAATGCTCCAGAAATCTTTATAAAAATGTTTCACCAATAAATTAATGAATAATTATATTATTATGATATCAAATAACATAGAATTAGCATAATGGATTTCTGGCCACATACACTATTTTACAAATTGTTTCCAGGTTATAAAAATACTGTGAGAAAGCAGAACAGATTTACACAGGAAGTCCCGGGAAGAATTTCTCTTGGGGGGAAGATTATTTATTTCTTGGGTCTACACTTATTTCCCTCTAAGAAACAGGTTTGAAGTACTTGGGAATATCTACACAGATTAAGTGTAAAAGAGTAGAGAAGTAGGCAATAACGAAGATCTGCATCTCCGTCTTGAATGAGCCTATACCTCTCTTGAGTTTGTTACAACATAGAGCCTGATGTCACTGTTCTCGGAGGAGGTCTGAGATTCGACACGTCTCACAAGCTCCCAGATAACACTCGCATGGCTCAGACCCCACTGAGTCGATTCACAGCAGTGGATTCTACACCTGACTGCCTATAAAAGTAACCATGGGGAGATTTTAAATGAAAACAAGAGTCTTGTGTCTAATCCTCTGAATCCGGGTCACCTAGAGGGCCTCTGACACGTGCGCAGTTAATAAACTGCATTAGTGACTCTGAGTCTCAGGCAGCGTGGTGAGCCATGGGCTTAGACTAATATTTTTCTCTGTCGAGAGTGCACATAGCTATAGGTGTGTGGATGGGGCGTGGGGTCAAGTTTTTTCTCGATCAAGACAGAGAAGGAGAGTTTTATTTTGAGCAGGTGCACCTCCTAATCTCAAAGCTTCTTTCCTCCCAAATAGAGAAGCATGGATTGGTGAGGTAAAAATGTGACATATAGGTACAGCCTCATTATTCATAACTACATCCAGAGACCTCTGAAATCATTTCCTAATTCTCTTTCCCTCCCTAACTCTGCTCTAGCCATAACTGGCTTCCTTGTGATTTCTGAAAATCCCTAAGCAAACCACCCCTCCATTTTGACTGAATGTTTCCTCAGCCTGGAATACTCTTACCTCATATATCCCTGGGAACATCTCTTACCTTTTTCAAATATTTGATCAAATACTATCTCCTCAATAAGCCTCCTGACCACCTATTCAAATGACAACTTGACGCTAGCTCTCCTGAGCTTTCTATTTTGTATCATTTTTTCCCTAAACATATGTCACATTCTGTTGCATTGTTTATTATGTTTACTAATCAATTTCTGTTCTCACACTTCGTACCATCACTAGACAGTAGTGATGTAAGGGATCTTTGTTAACAGATATTGCCAAAGAGATAGAAAATTCCTGTACCACAGCACATGTTTTACAAATGAAAAGATAAATTTAGGTGCCATTTCAAGACAGGCTTCTGTAACTGCCCCAGTAAAACAACTACCCATCTTCAAACTTCCTACCTTCACCCCTCTTTATTAGGGGACAACAGAGGACGACATGGTTGGGTGGCATCACTGAGTCAATGGACATGAATTTGAACAGGCTCCAGGAGATGGTGAAGGACATGGAAGCCTGGTGGCTGCAGTCCGTGGGGCTGCAAAGAGTAGGACACAACTGAGTGACTGAACTGATTATACTAGCTTATTATATATTCCCTATGTCCTCACCCCTTTCCTGTCTCTTTTTTCCCCACATACATAATTTTTATTTGCTTTTGAATTTATTATTAGAACATACATTAAGAATAGTGGTCATATTTCAGAGGTATGTACTAAGCAAACATAACACCTCCTTACACAGAGTATATAGGTAGTAAATATTTGTTGACTCTTTTTAAAAATGGGGGTAATATAAAGATATGTTAACCTTGCATTGCTATAATGTAATGAATAACTTCTGTTTCACATTTCTTGGGATAGAGAAACACTGTCTTATATTGATGGCTGATTTAGTGCTCTATTATTCAAGCAAGCAAGGGCAAACAAATCAGTTAGACATTTATTTCCAACATTTATTCTATGACTCACAATACTCGAAATCATTTCCTAATTCTCTTTCCCTCCCTAACTCTGCTCTGGCCATAACTGGCTTCCTTGTGATTTCTGAAAATCCCTAAGCAAACCACCCCTCCATTTTGACTGAATGTTTCCTCAGCCTGGAATACTCTTACCTCATATATCCCTGGGAACATCTCTTACCTTTTTCAAATATTTGATCAAATACTATCTCCTCAATAAGCCTCCTGACCACCTATTCAAATGACAACTTGACGCTAGCTCTCCTGAGCTTTCTATTTTGTATCATTTTTTCCCTAAACATATGTCACATTCTGTTGCATTGTTTATTATGTTTACTAATCAATTTCTGTTCTCACACTTCGTACCATCACTAGACAGTAGTGATGTAAGGGATCTTTGTTAACAGATATTGCCAAAGAGATAGAAAATTCCTGTACCACAGCACATGTTTTACAAATGAAAAGATAAATTTAGGTGCCATTTCAAGACAGGCTTCTGTAACTGCCCCAGTAAAACAACTACCCATCTTCAAACTTCCTACCTTCACCCCTCTTTATTAGGGGACAACAGAGGACGACATGGTTGGGTGGCATCACTGAGTCAATGGACATGAATTTGAACAGGCTCCAGGAGATGGTGAAGGACATGGAAGCCTGGTGGCTGCAGTCCGTGGGACTGCAAAGAGTAGGACACAACTGAGTGACTGAACTGATTATACTAGCTTATTATATATTCCCTATGTCCTCACCCCTTTCCTGTCTCTTTTTCCACACATACATAATTTTTATTTGCTTTTGAATTTATTATTAGAACATACATTAAGAATAGTGGTCATATTTCAGAGGTATGTACTAAGCAAACATAACACCTCCTTACACAGAGTATATAGGTAGTAAATATTTGTTGACTCTTTTTAAAAATGGGGGTAATATAAAGATATGTTAACCTTGCATTGCTATAATGTAATGAATAACTTCTATTTCACATTTCTTGGGATAGAGAAACACTGTCTTATATTGATGGCTGATTTAGTGCTCTATTATTCAAGCAAGCAAGGGCAAACAAATCAGTTAGACATTTATTTCCAACATTTATTCTATGATCTTTTCACCTAGCAAAGTTTAGAGTATGATTGCATCCAGTTGGTTTGCTTGCCCCAAAGCACCCAGGTACTCAAGATTCACTCCCTCTCATCGTTTCATTTTTTTTGCTGCCAAAAGGTACATGTCCACAGTTCTACTAATGAGGAATCAGCATTACAAAAGTCTGGTGCAGCCCCAGGCAAATTCACATAGCTGGCTAAAGTCATCGCATGGTGGATGGTTTTTTTCTACATAAATACACTTGTGGTCTATCAAGAGCTCAATATTTCATAGTTGTTCACTTTTGATCCAACAGGGTCTACATTTTCCATTACACAGCACTTAAGTAACTTTGTAGTTATGGAGGATTTCCACACTGACAGGACATATATGAGGCACTGATCCTTACACTGGCTAAACAGACTTGAAGCTGGTGTCTGTGTGTTCTTTCTTGACCTACGTTATCCAGGGGTGTGGATTTATTTACATAGTTCGTGGCACAGGAGATGCCACTCAAAAGATGAGATGGTTGTGCATTTGTTGTTCTTGACATAACTGCAAACACAAGTAGGTATAGGAAAGAAAAAGAGGCTTTAATCTGAGCTTCAGAACCCAATGGTCATATTTTATAAAACTACAAGAATGGTTAAAATCAAAGTCATCATTTTACAGTGGACAAGATAGGAGCTAAATGCAGATTATTTGGGATCTCTGGCTAAACTTCTTGACTAACAATTAGTAGTCACTTTGTTCAGTCATTTACTTACTAATTCACTCAATAAGTTTTACCTAATCCTATATGGTACACAGTATTGTGCAAAGCACTTGAGGGCAACCCTGAACAATTCTAATTATGCAAAATATTAAAAAAACAGAAAAAAAAGATGATGGATATAATGATTGTAATGACTATAAATCTATTTCAACAAATACTTATTAAGGGACTTATTTTGTGCACTAAAGATTAACACCTGCACATACACACAGTTGGTTTAACCAATTATTAGCAGCACATCGCCTAACTTTGAAAGTTATACATTGTCTAATACAATTAGAACTATAAATTGTTATAAAAGAGCTATAAAAGCTATGAACTGTGTAAGAATCAGTTCCTAGAGAATAGGAATGAGTGAGATTTTCAAACACTTTCCCATCACTAACAAATATTTTCACAGTATCCTGGATAGTGAAGATGTTGTGTACTTCTTCCAGGGGGAAATTAATCTTATAGGATATTTCAAAATTCACAGTAACTCCTGAGAGTCAAGTAGGAGCTGGAATTTTGTGGAGTAGGTTTTTTGTTGTCAGCATCATTTTGCACTGCAAGCATTCAGGCCCTTACATCAGAGTGCTAGAAATCTTAGACTGTAGGGAGAGTCCCACATAAAACATACTTTTACTGGGTCCTAATGACTTTTAGGTATTTCCATAGTCTATTTTCCAAATGGAAAAACTCATTTGTAATTATTTGAGATTAGACCCTCCTTTCCTTTTACATATAAGTGCAAAGGATATTTTTGCACAGTTCTAATGGACACGATTCTGTAGGCATGTAACTACTGAATAAACTAAAGGAAGATTATACATTATTCTATTTGGGAATTTATTGAGAGTGTTTCACATTGTAGGAAATAAAATAAATGTCAGTAATGCTAATGATAATATTTAAGTCAACATACTATATCCAGAATGGATCAGCTGCTATGATTATGAACTCATTGTTATTCTACATGAAGGCACAACCCTCTGGCCACTTCATGTCAATTAGTGTAGACTCATTTGAGCATTGACAAAGGAAAAGAAAGCTGTGCTTCATTACAAATTATCTTCTTTTATATTGCAAATGCCAAATGGAGAGGTTTTTATTTGTTTTTTTTTTTTTAAACTTTTATTTATTTGTGACTGTGCTGGGTCTTCGTTGCTGTGTGGGCTTAGTTACCCCGTGGCATGTGGGATCTTCCCCGATCAGGGATCGAACCCATGTCTCCTGCATTGGCAGATGGGTTCTTATCCACTGAGCCACCTGGAGAGGTTATTTTTAACTCTATGTATGTACTTATTTTATCTATGAATTTCAGGAAGGTAATAAGGAATTGAAAAATTATAAAAAGGAAGTCTTAAACATTTGAATTTGAAAACCACAGTTCTGATGGGATAAAAACGTTTTTAAAAGTAACATCTCTCTACTAAACTCATTTCAAGGTTCAGATTCTTCTAAACATAAAATATGGTAGAGAGTATATAAAAATGGAACAGGTAACAATAAATTGTGAAAAATATACAATATGAGGCACTATAAAGAAGGAACAAAGGGCTCCTTCCCAGAGGAAGGGGAATCAGGTCTTTAAGGATGAAGAGGGTCAACCTGTAGGGCTGGGGAACAATGAGGGGAGAGCGAGGTAGGGTCGCACATTAGATCAAGTATAGGAAGCATTTAGAAAAGTGGAAAATGGTTTCACTTTGAGAAGAAAATGATCCTGGCCTATAAACACTGAATTTCCTGATGAATACAGATCACAGACAAGAACAGAATTTGGCATTTCTCATGTAGAGTGGGGATGAAAAGATTGAGAAGAAGCTACTGGAAACATGTTAGACCAATGCTAACAGGTTTATGAAGTAAGTGGCATGTGAGCACATTATTAGTTAGGTTCTTTCAAATTACGAATATTTGTGCACTTTGCAACAGAGAAATAATGAAACATTTCCATGTCTTCCTCTCTGCTCTGTGGAGATTCTCATGGCTGTTGCTTCTAAGATCTCCAAAAACCCAGAGGAAAACATTCTCTCATAATGTTGGGTTTCTGCTTCAGTAGTATCTATTCACTGTAGATCTTAACCTAAAAAAGTTCCTAAGTAAACCCTCCCTTCAGGAAAGTCTATCTGGAGAGTTGGCT
Source organism: Tragulus kanchil (assembly GCA_022376925.1). Taxonomy (NCBI): domain Eukaryota; kingdom Metazoa; phylum Chordata; class Mammalia; order Artiodactyla; family Tragulidae; genus Tragulus; species Tragulus kanchil. The sequence goes on along the minus strand of JAIOJX010000004.1, from coordinate 232,198,623 downwards.
TCTATTCTTTTTAGAAAGCTTAGGCCTTCTTCCCAGTGAGTTTCAGGTTTTCTTCGCAGTTCATTGGAAAGTCAGGAGCTGTACTTTGTTCTTTTTGTTTTGCCAGGTATATAATAATAGGCTTGCAAATTATTTTGTTAAGGGAAAAGATGAAAATGGATAAATAACCACATAAACACAGAGAACCCCAAACAGACATCAAATTAGCAAAAAAAAAAAAAAAAGAAGGAAATTTCAGAAAATGTTTGCTCCTGGAAGTGGTGCTAGTGGTAAAGAACCCACCTAGGAATGCAGGAGACATGAGAGGCATGTAGGATCTCTGGGTCAGAAAGATCCCCTGGAGGAAGGCATGGCAACCCACTCCAGTATTGTTGCCTGGAGAATCCCCATGGACAGAGAAGCCTGGTGAGTTATGGTCCATTGGGTCGCAAAGAGTCAGGCATAACTGAAGTGACTTATCATACACTAGATGTTGCAGCTCCTCAGCCGGGTGCATAGAGATTAGCGGGTGTGATGAGACTTTAAGAAATACACACACACGTACATACAGAGACAGAGAGAAAGGATGGGAACAGGTGGCTCAAGACTTCTTGGGTCAAGGCCCAGAACACATTCACCAGTCCGCTTTTATTCAGTGCTGAAGCCTCCGGGTGTTTACAGGCATTGATATTAGCCCCGGCTGGTTTCAGTCACAGCCCTGTTCAATGATTATTCTCATGGCTCTGAGGATGGAAAGGGTGTGTTGCAGCTGGAGGGCAACTAAATTGGCAAGAAGTTAAGCACTCTGACAGACCTGGTGTTCCAGAGTCCATAACAGGTATCCCACCTGTTGCTGATCAGCATATCCCCAGCTAATGAGCCCATGTGAATCAAATCACTTGTTTGTCTTAGATCTTTCTCATATATCTCTCATTCCAACTTCTCTCCTGGCTCAGACAAAGCCACAAAAACCTTCACTGGTTTGTTTCCCTACAACTGGAAAAGGGGTTTTCTGCTTCAGTAGTACCTATTCACTGTAGATCTTAACCTAAAAAAGTTCCTAAGTAAACCCTCCCTTCAGGAAAGTCTATCTGGAGAGTTGGCTTCTATTCTTTTTAGAAAGCTTAGGCCTTCTTCCCAGTGAGTTTCAGGTTTTCTTCGCAGTTCATTGGAAAGTCAGGAGCTGTACTTTGTTCTTTTTGTTTTGCCAGGTATATAATAATAGGCTTGCAAATTATTTTGTTAAGGGAAAAGATGAAAATGGATAAATAACCACATAAACACAGAGAACCCCAAACAGACATCAAATTAGCAAAAAAAAAAAAAAAAAAAAGAAGGAAATTTCAGAAAATGTTTGCTCCTGGAAGTGGTGCTAGTGGTAAAGAACCCACCTAGGAATGCAGGAGACATGAGAGGCATGTAGGATCTCTGGGTCAGAAAGATCCCCTGGAGGAAGGCATGGCAACCCACTCCAGTATTGTTGCCTGGAGAATCCCCATGGACAGAGAAGCCTGGTGAGTTATGGTCCATTGGGTCGCAAAGAGTCAGGCATAACTGAAGTGACTTATCATACACTAGATGTTGCAGCTCCTCAGCCGGGTGCATAGAGATTAGCGGGTGTGATGAGACTTTAAGAAATACACACCCCGTACATACAGAGACAGAGAGAAAGGATGGGAACAGGTGGCTCAAGACTTCTTGGGTCAAGGCCCAGAACACATTCACCAGTCCGCTTTTATTCAGTGCTGAAGCCTCCGGGTGTTTACAGGCATTGATATTAGCCCCGGCTGGTTTCAGTCACAGCCCTGTTCAATGATTATTCTCATGGCTCTGAGGATGGAAAGGGTGTGTTGCAGCTGGAGGGCAACTAAATTGGCAAGAAGTTAAGCACTCTGACAGACCTGGTGTTCCAGAGTCCATAACAGGTATCCCACCTGTTGCTGATCAGCATATCCCCAGCTAATGAGCCCATGTGAATCAAATCACTTGTTTGTCTTAGATCTTTCTCATATATCTCTCATTCCAACTTCTCTCCTGGCTCAGACAAAGCCACAAAAACCTTCACTGGTTTGTTTCCCTACAACTGGAAAATAACAAATTGACTCTAAATATTGAGGATTTTTATTTAGTGATCAACATAGTGATTGGATACTAAATGGACTTTATGGATTCCTGGATAAGGTTAAAAGTTCCATTCAATAAGATTTCTGAATGCAAAGTAACCTGTTATATTTAATACATACACACACACACACACACTATATATGCAACAAAATGTTAGTCTACTTACTAAGTGTAAATACTTATTATTTTAATTTTCTCATTTTCTGTAATAGTGATAACTTCAGCTTCTGTAAGAAAAGAAACATTAACTTTCATTTTTTTATCTGAATGATTCTATTTTACCATCTTTCTTTGCTACATTGTTATTATCTAAAAGTCATACTGAGAATGGAGCTAGATCATTTATTACATTTTGTCTACTTTATAAAATGGAATCTAAGGCAGGTCCATGAACTGAATGTAGAGAGTGGTAACTTGGAAATTTTAGGATATGAATGCTAATCAGTTTTTTGTGTGAGCACCAAGACCTCTCTAATTTTTTTTCAAAATGAAACACTTTTTGTTTTATTGTTTTTATCAGTTGACGATTCATTTCTACAAATTCAGGACAGAAAATTTCATTCAGTTCTCTTAGGATTGGGACTGATGCTGGTAAGGAAGACTTTAACATTACAGGCTAAAAATATCAGAGTATAGCTATTCCAAATAGATCCGAACCACAAATTCTCACAGAAAATACAAAGAAGTGTGTTTTTATTTAAGTTTTATACATGAGACTAGGGAAATAATTATACTGCAATAAGGATGAACTCTGGAGAGCAACGGATGTCAAAGTGGTATTCTTTCACCTGTCTATTGAAAGCATATTTTTCCACTGTCAAATTCTGAATTGTACTTTTTGGAAGTGATACATTTCAAGCATCACCTATTATAACTTGTTATGGATCCTTTGATTTTATTGGATGAGTCTATTTCATCCTTACATTTTAACATAATTCAACCTTAATCATTTTTGTTCCCAATTGCTACTACAGGTATTCATCTACTAAGCACTTATGTGAGGTGGATTTTACAGCCCTACCGTGGGGTTTCAGTTTGTTATAAACATGTTCCATAATGTTCTTTCCCCTTGTAACTTTCTTTCTGGCAAGGCTGGTTCTAATTTGGATGCAATTATGCTTACCTTTTAAACTTTTTAATCTCATAACTTCCTATTTTCTATTTGTAATTCTTTCCAAATGGCAGTCTTAATCTTTTCTTAAATAATGCCATTTGTGTTTTTCTTTCTTATGGTTTTGCTCTGTTTCTCTGTGTATCTCATTCTTTAGTGTTAAGGTTTTTTTGTATAGGCCTGCATACTCAAAAAATTTTGACTGCTTGAGGGAATTGCTACAAAAACTAATCTGAAAACCTTTAATATGTTAAAAATATTCAGAAAGTCATTTAGGTAATTTGAATTATTTTTGGTAAATTCTTGGAGATACGATTGGTAGATTTACATTTATTCCAATATTTTCATACGAGGTATTAAAATCAATAATGATGGGGCAATTGGGCAGATGTTAAAGAGCACAAGAAGATGAATAAGTTCTGAAGATCAAATATATAGCATAGTGACTATGGTCAACAGAACTGTATTATATACTTCAAAATTGCTAAGAGCCTAGATCTGAAAATCAATAGTGGCAGACAGCTGGCTTTTGTATTATTCATTGATTTCATTGTAATAATATCATATTATTTCATATTTTCCTATTACATTTACACAGAATTACACACTTATGTATAAAGGGCTTGAAGGTATCATCTGCATTTGAGTTGTGAATTTAGTCCTGGTTAAAAAAAAAAGGTTTGAAGGAACATGAACATTAGAACTTCTACAACATTTCATTTATAATGCTCAAGATGCAATCTTAGAATAAATTACAGTATGATGAGTCACAAAAAACATGGGGAGGGAGACATTCTTCACAACTTGTGGGTAATCTATGCCTTGCTATTTAAAAGAAATTACCATAAAAAGATGATAAATTAGACCTCCTCATAGAAACCTTTGATTATTTAAAGATGTCATTAAGTAAATACTTTTACAAGCCACAGATAAGGAAAAAAAAAATGTTTGAAATATTTGCAGAACCTGTATCTGACAAAGGACTGGTATCCAGGAAATACTGCAAATCTTCTACAACTCAAAAAATAAAAATATAGAGGCAGAGCCAAGATGGTGGAGAGGGAAGACACAGCATCTTTGTCTCCTCATTCCTAGGATACACATCAAATGCTGATGGGGGACCTCTGACAACCAGGCAGACAGGAGGAAGCCCTGAGCAACCAGGACAGCTAAAATGAAAAAGACTGATTTCTGCAGCTAACCTTGTAGTTTATTAAAAGTAATATAGGCTGATGGATGAATCGAGAGATGAACTGATGATATATATGTGATAAAGTAAGTATAGTAAAGTATCGATTGTATCAATCAATGTACCTATGTACTCTGTGGACATTTACTGCAAAAATCTTTCAGGTTTTCTCCATGTTGGAAAGTTTTTATTATAGTTAGTTAGAAAAAAATAAATATGGCATATAAATTATCTTTAGTTATTTACTCATTTTCAACATAGTTCAGCCTAAAGCATGCACTATCTTTATTATTGTTATTGGTGATAAGACCAGACAATTGTAAACTATTGACATTTTCACCAGTAAACATTTAAGTACTAAAGTACTTACTTAGGTTCATTTAAGTGCAGTTGAAGTGGCAAATGAGTCCTTGGTGTATTAAGATCAAGGAAGCCCAGTATAAAAGCATGTGAGCACATAGAAAATTCTGAATAATTGTCAAGAACCCTTTGACAACGATGCTGCATTGTCAGTGATGGTAATGGCACAGAGGCTGACCTTGTGTGAGAGAAATACGTCTCAATCTATCTAAGTTGAAAAAGATTCCGACAAGTCAGACTCAAGAAGGTTCAGGAATATACGATAAAGCCTATTAGGAATTATAAAATAAGAACTCTAAGAGCTAAGTTGTTATTTTCTTTCTTACCGTTATATACTATGACAATGCATCTTGCATCAGATGACATTTTAAATTTGATGAACTATGGTATTTGAGTTCCTCCCGACCCATGTTATAGTAGGTGTTAGAAACAGACAAATAAAACATGATCCTTGTCATTGACAAATGCCAATTTGGGGAAGGAAATATACCAGGTTCACAAATACAATCAATAATGTAATTGTGTCATATGAGTCCACTCTGTAGGAACATCTAAACTTATCTGGATTTGTCTGAGAAAATTTCCCAAGAAGTGATATACATTTAGCAATGAAATTGTTGTTGTTTACTCACTAAGTCTTGTCTGAATCTTGTGATCCCATGGGCTGTAGCCCAGCAGGCTCCTCTGTCCATGAGATTTCCCAGGCAAAAATACTGGAGTCGGTTGCCATTTCCTTCTCCAGGGGATCTTCCGGACCCAAGGACTGAACGTACATCTCTTATGTCTCTTGCAGTGGAAGGAGAGTTCATTACCACTAGTGCCACATGGGAAATCCCATCATTATGAAGGTAATTATCAATTCATGTGACTGACAAGACAAATAGACAGAACACAGCTGTCTAAAATAAAAAACAGCAGAAAGCACAAAAATATAAAATAATGAAGGAACAAAGCATTTCAAAAGTGATGACATGTTTCATATGTGAGAATAAGAGTGCTGTGGGAGGCAGCAGTGTACCATGAAGGTAAGTTAGATTAGCTTTCGTAATATGTTGTATGTCATGGTAAGTGTTTCAGTACTACGGGCCAGATGTTCCCAAGCTGTGGAGTTGGAATATTTGCCTCATGGTGAAGAATTGATAAAAATAAGACTCTCCCCTTATTTAGTTCTTATAGTCAAATGATATAAATCCCATTGCCTTTATTTTTAGATATAAGTAATAATTTCTTAGCAGTAATTAGCTGAGTTATTAAAAGTTACACACACTGAATTCATAGAATGAAGTTACAATATTTTTAGAGTTTTGGAGGAAAACAAGTCCAATATTCTACCATATATCAAGCTATGATTCAATTCTTCTGAGCTGTATACATTTTTCAGGACATAGGGATACAAATAATGGGGGGCTTTCCTGGTGGCTCAATGGTAAAGAATCTGCCTGCCAATGCAGGAAACTCATGTACTTTTAAATTTGATGAACTATGGTATTTGAGTTCCTCCTGACCCATGTTATAGTAGGTGTTAGAAACAGACAAATAAAACATGATCCTTGTCATTGACAAATGCCAATTTGGGGAAGGAAATATACCAGGTTCACAAATACAATCAATAATGTAATTGTGTCATATGAGTCCACTCTGTAGGAACATCTAAACTTATCTGGATTTGTCTGAGAAAATTTCCCAAGAAGTGATATACATTTAGCAATGAAATTGTTGTTGTTTACTCACTAAGTCTTGTCTGAATCTTGTGATCCCATGGGCTGTAGCCCAGCAGGCTCCTCTGTCCATAGGATGTTCCAGGCAAGACTACTGGAGTCGGTTGCCATTTCCTTCTCCAGGGGATCTTCCGGACCCAAGGACTGAACGTACATCTCTTATGTCTCTTGCAGTGGAAGGAGAGTTCATTACCACTAGTGCCACATGGGAAATCCCATCATTATGAAGGTAATTATCAATTCATGTGACTGACAAGACAAATAGACAGAACACAGCTGTCTAAAATAAAAACAGCAGAAAGCAAAAAAATATAAAATAATGAAGGAACAAAGCATTTCAAAAGTGATGACATGTTTCATATGTGAGAATAAGAGTGCTGTGGGAGGCAGCAGTGTACCATGAAGGTAAGTTAGATTAGCTTTCGTAATATGTTGTATGTCATGGTAAGTGTTTCAGTACTACGGGCCAGATGTTCCCAAGCTGTGGAGTTGGAATATTTGCCTCATGGTGAAGAATTGATAAAAATAAGACTCTCCCCTTATTTAGTTCTTATAGTCAAATGATATAAATCCCATTGCCTTTATTTTTAGATATAAGTAATAATTTCTTAGCAGCAATTAGCTGAGTTATTAAAAGTTACACACACTGAATTCATAGAATGAAGTTACAATATTTTTAGAGTTTTGGAGGAAAACAAGTCCAATATTCTACCATATATCAAGCTATGATTCAATTCTTCTGAGCTGTATACATTTTTCAGGACATAGGGATACAAATAATGGGGGGCTTTCCTGGTGGCTCAATGGTAAAGAATCTGCCTGCCATGCAGGAAACTCAGGTTCAATCCCTGGGTTGGGAAGATCCCCTGGAGGAGGACATGGCAACCCATTCCAGTATTCTTGCCTGGAGAATTCCATGGGCAGAGGAGCCTGCTGGGCTATAGTCCATAGGGTCACACAGAGTTGGACACAACTGAAGGAACTAAGTGGCGGCAGCAGCGTACATGTAAGAGGAGTTGTAATTCCTACAAATTGAAGGACTGCATATGACTATATATTAGATATCGCATTTTACTACTTTTTACCCTCTAGGTGTTAGCATCCCAATTTTTGTGTAGGAAATTAAAGGTGTCTCAAAAATCAGTCTGTGATGACTTGGTTCTTCTGGCTTATATTCTGGGTCCAGAATTGATGCGTATATTACACCAAGTCAAGCAGAACTTCACATTGCGCTGGTCACATTGATTGGTTCAGGATGCTTTTATGGTGATTCAACAGAGATGCAGGCTAGGACATCTGTGGAAGGATGTCTCTCCCTTCTCTCCTCTCCCTCTCCTTCCCTCTTTGGAATTTAACTTGGCAGATGTGGACTTAAAACTGCTGAGAACCATCTTGATACCAAATGAAACCTAAATATAGAAGCCATGTAAAACCTAACTGCAAATGGAGAGAGCTGGCATTGTGTATGCCCCTGAATCAAGCTGTTTTTAAAGTGATTTATACTCTTGGGCCACTCACATCTATTAACCCATAAATTCTCTTTGTGCCCAATTCTCATTTTCTGATACTCACTCCAGAAAGAATGGTAATGCAGATGATTGGTTTTCAGTGTAGTGGTGGCATTTTCTCTAGAAATCTTAGTTTCTAAATTCTTCTGTGTTGACCTTGGTGTCAAACTGCCTGGTTTAAGTCCAGATTCTAACAGTCCATGGTGTAATCTGATCATCTGTTGCAAAACTTTTATTTTTTTAATCTGTTGAAAACTATTTGGTGCCTCACTTTTCTTATTACCATATATCAAGCTATGATTCAATTCTTCTGAGCTGTATACTTTTAGGTGGGATACAAATAATGGGGGGCTTTCCTGGTGGCTCAATGGTAAAGAATCTGCCTGCCATGCAGGAAACTCAGGTTCAATCCCTGGGTTGGGAAGATCCCCTGGAGGAGGACATGGCAACCCATTCCAGTATTCTTGCCTGGAGAATTCCATGGGCAGAGGAGCCTGCTGGGCTATAGTCCATAGGGTCACACAGAGTTGGACACAACTGAAGGAACTAAGTGGCGGCAGCAGCGTACATGTAAGAGGAGTTGTAATTCCTACAAATTGAAGGACTGCATATGACTATATATTAGATATCGCATTTTTACTACTTTTTTACCCTTTAGGTGTTAGCATCCCAATTTTTGTGTAGGAAATTAAAGGTGTCTCAAAAATCAGTCTGTGATGACTTGGTTCTTCTGGCTTATATTCTGGGTCCAGAATTGATGCGTATATTACACCAAGTCAAGCAGAACTTCACATTGCGCTGGTCACATTGATTGGTTCAGGATGCTTTTATGGTGATTCAACAGAGATGCAGGCTAGGACATCTGTGGAAGGATGTCTCTCCCTTCTCTCCTCTCCCTCTCTCCTTCCCTCTTTGGAATTTAACTTGGCAGATGTGGACTTAAAACTGCTGAGAACCATCTTGATACCAAATGAAACCTAAATATAGAAGCCATGTAAAACCTAACTGCAAATGGAGAGAGCTGGCATTGTGTATGCCCCTGAATCAAGCTGTTTTTAAAGTGATTTATACTCTTGGGCCACTCACATCTATTAACCCATAAATTCTCTTTGTGCCCAATTCTCATTTTCTGATACTCACTCCAGAAAGAATGGTAATGCAGATGATTGGTTTTCAGTGTAGTGGTGGCATTTTCTCTAGAAATCTTAGTTTCTAAATTCTTCTGTGTTGACCTTGGTGTCAAACTGCCTGGTTTAAGTCCAGATTCTAACAGTCCATGGTGTAATCTGATCATCTGTTGCAAAACTATTTGGTGCCTCACTTTTCTTAGTGGTATATTGGCAATAAAAACGCACCTTACCGATAGTGGTTTTGCAAGGAATAAATGAAATGATAAATGTTAACTGCTTACTAAGGTGTCTTTCATATGCTAAATAGACGTTAGCTATTTTTACAGCTTAACAATGACATACTATTTGCTTTTATTTTCTGTTTCGAATGCTGAGACATATTTGTCTTCTTTTGCAGTGTATTTTTATATCCTTTATATTCATGCATTTTTTGTGTAAACCATAAATTACTATTTCATTTCTGTTTGAACAGATTCCAAAGAATGAAGACACATACATTCCATTTCCATTATTATGACCAGTAGTTTTAGCCACTACAGATAACATCTGGTGGGATCTGGATGGTTCCTTGAAAGAGAATGTTCCTAGGGTCAAGGTCAAGGGGATTGTATTTTCCAACATCCTTCAGTCATTTAAACTGTGTCATATTTTAGTTGCGTCACATTTGGATTATTGCTTTTTGGACTTTTTTTCTTTGTGAAGTTTCTGTTTGTCTCCCTTTCTTTTCTTTTCTGTCTTCTCTGTTTCTATTCATCTTCTCTCTTCCTTTCCTTTTTTTTTTTTTTTTTTCTTTATCTGGAAGGTGGAACATGGAGTTCTTATCAAACAACTCATATGCTTCAGCTTCAGATCCATTTTATTGTCAAGAAAAAATGAGGTCAAAAAATTGCCTGGAAGTCTTGTTTAACTCAGTCTTCTGGGTTATCTGTGACTTTCTTTGTTGATCTTTTATAGCTACAAGTTGTAGGAAATTGATAGACAAGTAAATAATTCATATCCATAGAAATATAAATGAATTTGGTCAAGTGGATAAATGCAATAATTATTGTCCTATGGATGTTGAGTAGTTTTGCACTTTGAAAATAAATCATTTTAGAATTTTTGATTACCTATCTAATAATCTGATTGAGTAATCTATATTCTCACTTACCATTGCATATAGCTTCTCCATGACAAGCAAAGGTGAAGAGAGGAGAACTGATTGGTGGTTTTGCCTTAAATATTTCAATTAATCAAAAAAGTTTTGTTTCAGGCTTCTCTGGTGGTCCAGTGGGTAAAGAGCCCCCTTGCAGTGTAAGGGGCACTGGTTCGATCCCTGGCCAGGGAAGATTCCACGTACCACGGAGTGGCTGGACTGCTATGTCCAGTTAGGAGCCAGCACTCTGGAATGCATGTGCCTAGAGCTGGTGCTCTGCAACGAGAGAGGCCACTGCGATGGGAGGCCCACAAAGGCAAAAGAATAAAGATGGATGAAAATAAACAAATAAAAAAACCAATAAAAGAGGCCAAAATTAAATATATATATATATATATATATATATATTTAAAAATGCAAATAAAACATTATTTAAAAAAAAAAAAAAGTTTTGTTTCACATGCATATTTGTTCAAACGAGTCAAAAAGGAACCTCTCTACTTTCCCTAGTGACTTAACTATATAGTTTTTAATGTACTCTAGATATTAATGTCTACAAACCAACCTATAAAAAACAGCATTGAAAATAGTGATGCATTCCAAAACTGAAGCGATTTGATGGAAAGCAGATAAAACACTTGTCTGGTAGCAGACTGTTCCCTAAGGAGAGTTAGAGTAGAAAATCATTTTGTGATATATTCTAAAATGCATGCATACTTGCCCCCCATTGATTCAATTTAACACCAAAATGAAAAGATTCCTAGCTAACTATAGCTTAGGAAAGAAGGAAAATCTGGTATATTGCCATGAAATAAACATGTAAATGGTTGGCACTTAGTTGATCTCAGTAAATTTTCTAAAATAAGTGGTTTGGGTGCCAGAGGGAAAAAATAAAACTATATAACCCAATAATAAAATAAACTTTCTATAGAGAGCAATTGGTTTCTAAACCATAGACAAATAAATAAATTAAATAAAGACAACTTCTCAGGGTTTTGAAGGTACTGACTTTGGGCATGAAGATATCTTTTGGGGTAACAGATCATTCAATTAACCTAGTTACCAAGAGAACTAAAATTAATTTTCAAATATTCTTGTGAAATAAAGAAACAAACTAACTATCAACCCTGCACCATCCTTGGAAACTAAACTACTATATCGTAAAATTGCTTCTGCCTTACTGATTTAGAATAAACATTTGTATAATTTTATGTAGCTCAAGTTATTGCAAATTAATGCTCCAGGTTCATACACAATTTATATGACTGAGTCTTATTTTATATTGTACAATAAAATTCTCATTTTATTCCTCATCAAGTTTAAAGATGTTCTAGCTTAGTTCAAATTAACGAATCACATTGTCAAATGCCGAGCCCATCTGTCACCACTGGAGGTCATCTGGTTTCATCATTTATTCTGCTGGAACGTGTGAGGCAAAAAAAGGTAAGTTCTTAGGACTTGAAATCTTTTCACATATATTTATGGTTGGAGCCATGTTTAGAGCTTTTCATTTTTTAAAAAAAATTAAGACGCAAACCTAATGCTAGTAACCATAGGATCTCTTTCTGAAATACAGATGGGCATTTTTAATATTTCCTAAAAAAGAAGTTAAATCAGAGAGGTATCAAGAGGAATGTGATGTGATTTTTTTAAAGAGGATTTGTCTTGAAGTAAAACATTCCCCTCTGTCTACTCTATTCATTTTTTCTTAAAGTCACTCAGTAATTTTGTAAGAAATGCTACAGTTTTTAAGATTCTGCTGCTGCTGCTCCTAAGTCCCTTCGGTCATGTGTGACTCTATGTCTAGTTCATAATCACTTATGGGCTATAGGTCTCAGTAGATGGATGGTTATAGTTTTATATATTTATTAACTCATAAATATGTTATAATGAAATTATCCTAAGTCATATGTAGTTATCATATGTTGGCATTTCTGTGGAGACATTTCAGTGATACCATTTAACAAGCAAACCTAAGTTCCTTATGAAAGGATATTAAACTTAATTCACAAGTCAAAGTGTAGGAGAAATATTACATACCATTAAATCATTTCAGATTGGTCTCAAAGTTGTATTTTTTCTATGCTGGATGAGAATTTCATCTCAGTCATTATAAGAGTATCCTTCCTCTCCCAGAAATTAGGACACTACCCCTAAAATGAGATAATCACTTGTAAACTCTTGTTTACTATTAATTCTAGTAATTTTTGTTGTTTTTTAAGTCTGCAGTATTCTTTTGATGTCTGGCAGTATTGTGCATTCAAGGTAGATGTGGGATATAGAAATCATAGAAAACTGTTCTGTTTTTGGAAACTATTTTTGTCCTTGAAAACTATCATTTCTTTCTCTCATCCTATGTGGTTTGGGTAAAGCTGGTTTAAATCTTAAGACCCGGAAATAAACATATTATATTAGCCTTGACAATTAGCCCAGCACATTTCTCTGCTACAGTGATTGGTTCATAGAGGAACATGTGACACATTCAGCACTAGAGAAATGAACCATACCTTACCTCAGGGAGGGGGTCCTGGATAAGAGAATCTCATTTTTCCTTTAACATAAGAAGCTCAGATCACATACACTTTGGAGTTACTTAAGATCTCTTGAGGGGCTTCCCTGGTGGTCCAGTGGGTAGGGACACCGCCTTGCAGTGCAAGGGACGCTGGTTCGATCCCTGGCCTGGGAAGATCCCACGTGCCGCGGAGTGGCTGGACCGATGTGTCCAATCAGCAAGCCGGAGCTCTGGAGCGCATGCGCCCAGAGCAGAGCCAATGTTCTGCGACAACAGAGGCCACTGCGATGGGAGGCCCATACGGTCCAAAGAACAAAGATGGATGAAAATAGATAAATGAAAGACCAATAGAAGTGGCCCGCCCATCCCTCTCCCTCCCCAACCACCTGCCCCCCCACCCCCACCCCGCCCACACACACAAAGGTCTCTTGAAACCAAGAGGGGAGAATTTGCTGGAGAATAGTACTGTTGTTATGGAAAACAAAACTGAAAGATCGAGGATAAGAAGCTGAATCATAGGGCATTATTTCAATTGCTGATCAATAATTCCTGAACTTTTCAGTCATGCAAGCCAATAAGATGCCTTTCTTCAAGCTTTTGGATCTGTTTTCCTGTTTTTTTTTGTAACAGATACAGTATCTGTCTAGCTAGATTGTCAACCATCTTTATAAATACTAAGTCATCTTCCATGGGACAGCACTTCCCTGGAGAAGCACTTAGATGTCTATAACCTGTGAAACTTAGAATCATATCTTTCATTCCATACCTCATTTTTTCTACCTCCTTGATTCTTGAAGAAATTCCTTCATGTAAACTCTGCCTTTTATACCTAACAATCTTTTCTTTTTTAAAACTGGTTTAGGGCTCATGAATTTCCAGCTGACTTGTCTCCTAGAATCAGGCTAAATATATTAGAGAATGGTGAAGCTAGTTGTGAACTTTGTATTTTTAGCTATGTCAACACTCCTGCTGGTCTTTTTCAGCTCCCAGTTAAACCTTATTTTTTTTAAAGACAAAAAACTTGCTGTATCATTTACTTCTGAAATTTTCCACATCACCAATAATCCTTGGACTTTCAAAACCTGCCTCCCTAGTTTGGCAGAAGACAGTAAAGGGTGGCAAAGAAACAGAAAAGAAAAGAGAAAACAAGCAGACATCAATATTTCAATAAGTTATCTTGGTTTCTCAATGTTGTTGGATATTAATGAGTTAATTTATGACTGAAAATTTTTACTAATATACAAAGTTGGGTATTTAGTGTCCCAGGGCAATAGTATGTATCTGAGAAGGTGAACCTATGTGTTGATCTGAGAAGATTAATCTACATGTCAATCTCCATGATTTCTTGTGCCAATTTTCAACTGGTCAAAGGCTTTTACATTTGAATGATGATTATTACAGAAAAATTGCCAAGAAACAGAGAGAGTTAATGATTACTTCCAACGTAATGTGCAAAGAATTTTAAATAAGGACCACCAATAAGATCAAGAAAAGGTTTATGCTTCAAATACCCTTTTGAAGACTTAGGTCTCTTAAAGACTGGAAAACAGTCACGTTGGCAGGAGGAGATGATAGTGGCATAGTATGACCTTGGAGAAAGTGGATTATCTGCCTTCCCCACCCTGGCCTTCTTCTTTTTTTCTCTTTATTACTTTGATAAAATTGCCATAACAAAGCACAGAACAAGGTGATTTAAACACATATTTTCTCCTTATTCTGAAGGTTGGAAGTCTGAGATCATCTGTGTCTGCAGGTTTGAATTCTGAAGTCTCTCCTTGCCTTAATCTGTCATTCAAGCACTTCCTGGAGAAGCATTTAGATGTCTATAACCTGTGAAACTTAGAATCATATCTTTCATTCCATAACTCATTTTCTACCTCCTTGATTCTTGAAGAAATTCCTTCATGTAAACTCTGCCTTTTATACCTAACAATCTTTTCTTTTTTAAAACTGGTTTAGGGCTCATGAATTTCCAGCTGACTTGTCTCCTAGAATCAGGCTAAATATATTAGAGAATGGTGAAGCTAGTTGTGAACTTTGTATTTTTAGCTATGTCAACACTCCTGCTGGTCTTTTTCAGCTCCCAGTTAAACCTTATTTTTTTTAAAGACAAAAAACTTGCTGTATCATTTACTTCTGAAATTTTCCACATCACCAATAATCCTTGGACTTTCAAAACCTGCCTCCCTAGTTTGGCAGAAGACAGTAAAGGGTGGCAAAGAAACAGAAAAGAAACGAGAAAACAAGCAGACATCAATATTTCAATAAGTTATCTTGGTTTCTCAATGTTGTTGGATATTAATGAGTTAATTTATGACTGAAAATTTTTACTAATATACAAAGTTGGGTATTTAGTGTCCCAGGGCAATAGTATGTATCTGAGAAGGTGAACCTATGTGTTGATCTGAGAAGATTAATCTACATGTCAATCTCCATGATTTCTTGTGCCAATTTTCAACTGGTCAAAGGCTTTTACATTTGAATGATGATTATTACAGAAAAATTGCCAAGAAACAGAGAGAGTTAATGATTACTTCCAACGTAATGTGCAAAGAATTTTAAATAAGGACCACCAATAAGATCAAGAAAAGGTTTATGCTTCAAATACCCTTTTGAAGACTTAGGTCTCTTAAAGACTGGAAAACAGTCACGTTGGCAGGAGGAGATGATAGTGGCATAGTATGACCTTGGAGAAAGTGGATTATCTGCCTTCCCCACCCTGGCCTTCTTCTTTTTTTCTCTTTATTACTTTGATAAAATTGCCATAACAAAGCACAGAACAAGGTGATTTAAACACATATTTTCTCCTTATTCTGAAGGTTGGAAGTCTGAGATCATCTGTGTCTGCAGGTTTGAATTCTGAAGTCTCTCCTTGCCTTACAGAGAGATAAGCTGTCTTCACATCATCTTTCATCTGGGAGTGTGGATGTCTGTATCCATATTTCCTCTTACAAGGACACCAATCACATTACAACCCACCCAAAAAACCTTAATACTTAATTCCTTCAATTCCTAATTTAATTACCACTTTAAAAACCTTATCTCCAAATACAATTACGCTCTGAGATACTGTGAGTTAGGACTTCAACGTAAGAATGAGGGCGGGGAGGGCACACATGATTCACCCTGTAACATTCCCTTGCTCTGTTTCTCTGCCTCATTTGTTATGGTACAAGCTCCACACCTCAGTCTATGTGGGGCTTTCCCATTATATTCTCTATTACTGGGACTTTAGAAATTTAAGAAGCTGGACAATGAATGGTTACTGCTTTATTGTGACCTTCCTTTACTTCAAGCATTTTGCTGACTAATCAGACTCCTAACTTTCCCACTCTTGCTCCTTCTCCACACATTCAGTATTGATCTATTCATCTTGATGCTTCATGCTAACCTTGCATCTTGATAAACTCAAGATGCTTACATGCGTCAAACAGAATTTTCTTTGACCGCTAATATGTAAAAAGTGGAAGAAATTGTTTAGTTATTATTATTATTTTTTTTTAATTTTGGCTTCTTTTATTGGTTTTTTATCTGTTTGTTTGTATCCATCTTTATTCTTTGGCCTGTGTGGGTCTCCCATTGCAGTGGCCTCTCTCAGTGCAGAACACCAGCTCTGGGCACATGTGCTCCCTAGTGCTGGCTCGTAATTGGACACACGGGCCCAGCTGCTCTGCAGCACGTGGAATCTTCCTGGGCCAGGGATCGAACTGGTGCCCCTTGCACAACAAGGCATACTCTTTACCCACTGAACCACCAGGGAAGCCCCTGTTTAGTTATTTTTATCCAGTCAATGTAGTTTCTTGAATCAATACAGTCTATGGAGAAAGTGTAAAAGTGTAAGACCAAATAAGAACTCAATTTGGATCTTTCTGAGTAAAATTATTTGCTGAACATGTGATCTATTAATCATTCCACTTAACTGTGACCCCAGACAGTTTTGCATATGCAGGGTCACCACGGATAAATGGTCAACCATCACGGGACTTGCTGTCAAAACAGCCTTCATCCTTTGATGGCAGATGTTGCCTTAATATTATGCTGCTGAATCCATTTCTCTTCTTGGAATTCACTAAGTACAGGTTAAGAAAGGAGACGGAAGGGAATGTGTACTACCTGTGAAGTAGAAGAAAATATGTAAGAAAATAAAACGTAGAAAAGTGTTTTCCTCACAGGGTAATTTGAGCTGATCATCACAATTAATAACAAAACTAATAATTCAGGGATCATGAGTCTGTTAAGTGTGTAGTGGTATAAATTAGACCATATTCTTTAGGATGAAAGAAATAATTTAATGCAGTGATTGAAGCGCACTCCACGGTACTGTAACTGTGCTCTTACCCCTCACCTCTGCCCTGTTAAATTCATGTTCCAAAAAAGCTGTAATTATTTCTTTAAAAAACAGTATGCACTGTTTAAAACTCCAGGAGAAGGAAATGGCAGACCACTCCAATATTCCTGCCGGGAAAATCCCATGGACACAGGAGCCTGGTGGGCTGCAGTCCATGGGTCGCAGTCCAGAGTCTGACACGACTGAGCGACTGAGCACACACACACTTTATAAACATTTTCTATATATTATTTAATACCATCTTCCTCTAAGGAGGGTGTAGTGTATATTATTATTTACTAATGTTACAGGTGAAAAAAAAAAATGAGGTTACAGGAGTATAATAGCCTGGACAAAATCACTTGCTAGTAAGTGAGAGCAACTGAATTTGAAACCAATCTGCTTGTCTTTAGAGATTGAACAGTATTTGATACCTTAACATAGCTGTACTTAAAAATAAATTAGCTATTGTGCAAGTCAGTTGTTCCTAAATAAAATGACAGCTTAATATTTCCCAAAACTCCTGATAGTGTAACCAATTCCAAAAATGACAAGACGTTCTGAAGCATTCCACTGTAGTGTGGAGTTTCCTAGTGCATATACTTTGTATGTTATTCTGCTTTTAAAATTCTCACTTGAATGGAGAACAATGAATAGCTTTAAAAAGATATATATGTATATATATATATATACATATATATATATTTATGGAGAGAGACATATATATACGGAGAGAGAGAGAGAGCCATCTTTTGACAAGGTGCTATGATGATTTAGGCTCCAAAATATTCTTACTGTTTGTCCAGTTAAAAACATCAAACAAATTATATGGTGCAGTTCTGTAGAGGACGATAAATATTCTGTTATTTTAAGATGTAATCCTTGAGAATCTTACAGTTCACATATAGGGCTCAATCTCAAAGTTTTGGTTGCTTTTAATAATGAAAAAAAGAAAACAATCTTTAATTAAATGACTATATAATAGATCTAGTAAAAGAGAGCTGATAAAATTTTGTAGACAGCTCATTATTTGATAATCTACCTGGAATAGTTTTAAAAATTAGGAATTTTTTCTTTAAATTTTAGGAAAAAATCATGTGAAAACATACCTAAAATTATTATAATTATTAATTAACAAGCTTAAGAAATGTCGAGTGTGTACAGCATGTTCAATGACCGCCCCACTTACTACACAATATGCCCATTCCTACTAAATCTTCAAGTATGGAAAATAACTTTTGTATTGATCTCTGGTGACTGTTTGTGGTTCGGATATCTGGTGCTCCAATACCAAGTGCCCTTACATTTCCAGTTAATCAAAAAAGCATTGGTAATAAACATCTGTTTATTACTTGTTGTTGATTTCAGGAATCAGATAATTAATAAATCCTATTTTGATATCATATTTATTCTCAATTTGGGCTAATCCAACATGTAACTTTGTTGAGGTTAGTTTGGGGCACGGAAAAGGCTAACATCTGGACGAATTTCCTCACTACACTGGCTGCACCAGTAGGTGGCACTGTGTCTCAGTCTGTGTGGAGCATGCATGCTCGTTGGCTCAGTCGTGTCTGACTCTTTTGAGACTCCGATGGCCTGTAGCCTGCCACCTCTTCTGTCCATGGGATTTCCCAGGCACGAATACTGGAATTTCCTTCTTCAGGGGATCTTCCTGACCCAGGGATCAAACTCATGCCTCTTGGGTCTCCTACACTGTCTCCACCTTGTAAGTCCGTGGAGTAGTACATGACTTAACTTTTATCTTAAATAAATCTCCACAGATCCTTCATGCACATTAAATCATCAGTTCTTTCTCCCTGAAGTTTAGAGTTTTTTGCTATTGCTCTGTCACTGTGTCACTGACTCATTTTCAACTGGTAACCTCCTCAATAATCTTTTGTGTGCTCTACACCTGTATTTCATCATCAAAATCTTTCAAACTCCTCAACTCTTGGCAGAATACATACTATACCTTCTTTTTGAAACCCATATGGGGTATCCAGTTGATGATCCAAGTTTCAGACAAATTAAGAAGATTGGATCTACACCGGAATACCCCACATGGGTTTCAAAATTTACTTTACCCTAAAGGATCTGGTGAGATGGTTGGATAGCATCATTGACTCAATGGACATGAGTCTGAACAAACTCTGGTAGTTAGTGAAGGAAGCCTGGGGTGCTGCAGTTCATGGAGTTGCAAAGAGGAAGACACGACTTAGCAACTGACCAACAAATGAACAATCAACTAGAAATAGTTATTCCCTTTTTATTCACTTTCCAAGAATGACTACATTATCTTACTTGCTTAAGCCAGAAGCCATTAACCAAAGAATTTTCTCACAATATGCCCATTCCTACTAAATCTTCAAGTATGGAAAATAACTTTTGTATTGATCTCTGGTGACTGTTTGTGGTTCGGATATCTGGTGCTCCAATACCAAGTGCCCTTACATTTCCAGTTAATCAAAAAAGCATTGGTAATAAACATCTGTTTATTACTTGTTGTTGATTTCAGGAATCAGATAATTAATAAATCCTATTTTGATATCATATTTATTCTCAATTTGGGCTAATCCAACATGTAACTTTGTTGAGGTTAGTTTGGGGCATGGAAAAGGCTAACATCTGGACGAATTTCCTCACTACACTGGCTGCACCAGTAGGTGGCACTGTGTCTCAGTCTGTGTGGAGCATGCATGCTCGTTGGCTCAGTCGTGTCTGACTCTTTTGAGACTCCGATGGCCTGTAGCCTGCCACCTCTTCTGTCCATGGGATTTCCCAGGCACGAATACTGGAATTTCCTTCTTCAGGGGATCTTCCTGACCCAGGGATCAAACTCATGCCTCTTGGGTCTCCTACACTGTCTCCACCTTGTAAGTCCGTGGAGTAGTACATGACTTAACTTTTATCTTAAATAAATCTCCACAGATCCTTCACGCACATTAAATCATCAGTTCTTTCTCCCTGAAGTTTAGAGTTTTTTGCTATTGCTCTGTCACTGTGTCACTGACTCATTTTCAACTGGTAACCTCCTCAATAATCTTTTGTGTGCTCTACACCTGTATTTCATCATCAAAATCTTTCAAACTCCTCAACTCTTGGCAGAATACATACTATACCTTCTTTTTGAAACCCATATGGGGTATCCAGTTGATGATCCAAGTTTCAGACAAATTAAGAAGATTGGATCTACACCGGAATACCCCACATGGGTTTCAAAATTTACTTTACCCTAAAGGATCTGGTGAGATGGTTGGATAGCATCATTGACTCAATGGACATGAGTCTGAACAAACTCTGGTAGTTAGTGAAGGAAGCCTGGGGTGCTGCAGTTCATGGAGTTGCAAAGAGGAAGACACGACTTAGCAACTGACCAACAAATGAACAATCAACTAGAAATAGTTATTCCCTTTTTATTCACTTTCCAAGAATGACTACATTATCTTTTACTTGCTTAAGCCAGAAGCCATTAACCAAAGCCCAGGAATTTTCTCTATACAATTTCTCAAAGTCTATTGATCACAGGATTCTATAAATTTCATTCATATGGTTTCTTTCTTCTACCATATTGCCATAAATTAAGGTTCTTACACTTCAACTGGATGCTGTAGTAACCGGCTACATTCTTCTGGCTAATATCTCTGATTCATATATTCTTGGCTCTTTAAGCTTGGCTTCAGTATTTTCCTCTGGCCTAATTATTTATTCAGAGTTCTAAATTAAATTCCCAAATAGCCTCTTGGATTTGTTCAGTCCTCTGATTTTCATGTTCTCTGAATCTTTGCTTTTTTCTCTCATCGTTGATCTAAAGAGACCCACTTGCCTTGGCGAACCTTAAAATTCATCACTCAATGACAATTTCTGATACTAAAATCCATACCCTACACATTCATTGAATACTAATGCAAACCTGATGCTTCTAGGTAACCTAATTATAGCTAAGGAGTATTTCTACGTATTATGCTTACTTCTATGGCCAGACTTTCATATTTATGGGTCACTCTTTGGAGAGCACCAACTCTGAAAATCCCTTCTCACTAAGGTTTCAAATCAACACTATCTTATACGATGACTTTCCTGAACTACCTCAGTTCGATCTTTTCCCTTCTGGGTTTTCACAACTAGAGGAAAACAATAGTGAATTAGAAGAAAGGGATATTTGTCCTCAGAGGCTTGGGTTATCGTGGGGATTGTATTAATTAAGAGAAAGCTAATTTTTCTAAGCAACTAATCCCAAATTTCACAACTCAATCAAGACAACTGATTTTTCATTTAAAAGTCCAAAACAGGCAATACTACATAGCTTGTGTTGGAGTCCATGAGGTGATATAAAGACTCAGCTTCCCTATGTCAAAAGAAAATCACTAGAAAAAATTAAACTAGCAAGGAAGAGACTAAATAGCAGTTTATGGTGATAGGGTCAAGACTACGGCAATAGGAAGAAGAGACTGAATTCAAGGCAATTGAAATGAAAGGTGGGAGACTTTTTAAGTGCTTTGGTCAGCTAGTGGAGAAATACTAGACTGCATATATTCTAAAGCAAATGCTATAAGAAAAGGGAGATCAGGTACCTATAGCCAAGAAGAAACCTGGGGAAACTCTTCTATCCCCCTTCCAGTTACTTTAGCTGGAGGCTTTCTCTATCCCTTTTTTTCTTTAACAAATCTTTGGCTGCATGGAGTCTGAGTGACCAAAGCATAAGACATAAGAAAAGGGTGTCCTCCTTGAGGTTTTGGCATGGGAAACATTCTGGAAACTGCTCTGTTGCATGCAGGTGATGTCAGAGGAAAAGGGCAAATCAAGCTAATGGTTTGTCAGTGAGGAAGTAAAAATTCGGGATGCTGCCAGGTCTACCTCTGCTGCATCTCCACGTCTCCTCAGAGGTAGAACAAGGAGGGATGTCAACGCTGCGTCAGTAAGAGAGAGGCTAATTCTGATCCAGGAGGGAAGCTCAGGTGGACCACCGTCTAGAGCAGGCAGGGATGCCTCCAGTGGAAAAAGGCAAGGGTGCCAGATGCTGCATTTTTCTCTCACAGATGGGAGCTTCATAAAGTTCTAAGACCTCCGCCCCCTTGTATTGTGTCCTGAAAAACGAGGATAAGTTTGATCCCCAGAGCTTAAGTAAAACACACCTTTCTTGTGCAAATCTGCTGGTCACAGTATCCATTACAGGGTCATAAACGTTGGTTAGTCAAAGGATCCCTTAATTACAATACTGTTTTATAGTTAGGTTTGCTTTGTAGAAAGCATGGGAAATGGGTAGAAGTGCTGTATGTTTCTCTTTCTCTCTGTGAGACATGCCAGACTTTTGTCCTATGGGTACGGATTTGGGTGTAAAGCCTTCAGCTCCCTCCTGTCCTCTTACTCTATCCTGTATGAGAAAGAGGACAAGATGGAGGATGAGGCACAGACCGATGAGAAAAAAACAGGTTTCTCCAATCTATTGTCAACTACAAACTGGCATTTACCGATTACATTGCCAATGTCTGGACAACAAGGACGTTTGCCGTCTGCCTCTGCAGAGACCAGACCCTGTGCTGTTGAGAGCTGCTGACCTGCAATACCCCCTGATGGAGATCAAGGTGGGGTAGAGGCACTCTGTGCTCCAGGGAATCTGGTGGGGCAGGTCTTTAGATAGGTGGATGCTTTTAGGAACAGCTTTTATTATCTCAATCCTTGCATCTCCTCATATTTAGAAAAGCACTAAATCTCCTCATGGTGACATCAGATCCTCATGACTAAGTGAGACCCTTTGTAAAATGACTGTTTAATGATATTAAACTCCCCCCTCACCGAAATCCTTAAATATCGACCCTCCTGCTGCTTCTTTGGAGCAGTCTCTCAGAGCTATCTGGGGTGCTGTCTCCTGGGCTGCAGTCCTAATTATGCCCCAAATAAAACTTAACCCACAACTCTCAAGTTGTTCATCTTTTTAGTTGACATTATCCCTGGAAATACATGAAAAGGATAGCTAGAGAGGTTGAGGAACAGTTACATAAGTTACCCTCTCTTCAGAAGGCATCCAGATATCCAACGTAAATTACAGAAACAGGCATTTGGACCTAATCAGCCTTTGCAAAAACTGTTGCAGCTGGCTCGGACAGTATATTACAGTAGAGAATATAAGGAAGAAACGCATAAACAAAAATGGACCAAGGAAAGGCTGAGGCCCTAATGATCACTGTTAGATCCTCTCTGAATCAGCCTGGGGAAAATACCCAGAGGAGCCCAGGTAAATGGGGACAGACTTTTCACTGTGGAAAGGACGGGCAGGGCTTCCCTGGTGGTCCACTGGGTAAGGACACCGCCTTGCAGTGCAAGGGGCGCCGGTTCGATCCCTGGCCTGGGAAGATCCCACATGTGGCGGAGTGGCTGAACCCATGTGTCCAATTATCCAGTCAGAGCTCTGGAGCACATGTGCCCAGAGCCAGTGCTCTGCGACAACGGAGGCCATTGCAATGGGAAGCCCACACAGGCAAGAACAAAGATGGATGAAAATAGATAAATGAAAGACCAATAGAGAAGTGGCTCGCCTGCCCGCCTCCCTTCCCAACCTGCCCCCCGCCCCAGAAAAGAAAAAAAGAAAGAAAAAAAAAAAAGGAGGGGCATCTCAAGCAGGAGTGTCCTCAGGTGTCTAAGCTCCCCCTGGCTCCTTGTTTGGTCTGTCAAGGACCGCACTGGAAGAGGAACTTCCCCCAGAGACCTAGGGTCTAGGGGTCAAGCTCTCAGGACAATTAGGACTGAAAGTGCCCAGGGGTTCCCATACAAGTTCCGGTCCTAATAACACCTGAGGAACCCCAGGTATTGATAACTGTGGGGTGTCAATCAGTCGATTTCCTTTTGGACACTGAGACAATTTTTCTCCGTTTAACGAAGCCCCTGGCTTGCTTTCTTTCCAATCCACTACTGTAATGGAACTGCCTGGATGAGCCACATGTAATTATTTTTATCATCCTCTAAGCTGCAACTGGGACTCTGTATTATTTTCACACATATTTCTGACCATGCCAGAGTCTTCCTCATCCCTTTTGGGGAAGGATATACTGAGCAAAATCCAGGCCTCTGTTTTCATGAAAATAAAACCCTCTCTTCTCTTCCCACTGATTGATCAAAATGTAAATAATTTGATCACCAGAGAAGGGTTTTAAGACTCTTCAAACTGCTCAAACTATTTTCGTTTCATTTAAGTTTAATATAAGTTAAATATTATTATATCTGTTACAAGTTTGTCAATAAGGAAAGTAACTCAAGTGAAGAAACTTTTAAAAAATGTAAATGAAATAAAATAATTAAAAATAATTTTAAATACTTAAAAATAATTTTGCTTTAAAAATGTCTATCTAAAATAGTCTCTCCAGATGGTGGTAACTTCAATTTCTAAGGGTTGTGCTAAACTAAGTGATGGAAGTCAATTAAATAGCTAGGTTATTTCCAAATAAAATAAGGTTTTGAGACATTTATTAGCAAAACTAATTACATCATAGAAAAAAAAGAAAAAGCTAAGGAAATCTGGAACTGCTAATGAATAATGTTTGGTGCCATCCTGAGATGTTCTCTATAAGATAACAAGTGTTTTTAGAAATTATTTATGCTCACCAATTAGAATGCTTATATAAAGGTCAGTTTTTGGTTGCTTGAGGAAAGTAGGATGTGTATTTTTGGTAAAGAAGGTATTGAAATGGAATTACATTTTATGAAGGGGAAAAAAAGTAGGTCTGACTTAAGATGGGAAAATAAAGCAATAGGCATAAAAAGTGATAAAAAGGTTTTATGGAAGCTTTATGCATGGTTAGGACTGACTAGAAATTTAAATAAATTTACCTTTGTATGAATTTAAAAGTAACTGATGCAAAAAATTGAATTTTGCTTTTTTCTTTGTTAAGAAGTCACACTTTCTTCAGATGCTCAATTGTCTTTGATAACAGACTTAAGCTTATTTACCTCTTAACTGATCTGTTCTATATTTGCTTCTGAAATCCTATATTGTCACTTTGGCTATGTAAATAGCTTTTGCTTCCCAGTGAGGAAAGGAATGGCTTTGGAAGCGCTAACTCAGCCCCAGAGTGCCTCTGTACTATTTTCACACATATTTCTGACCATGCCAGAGTCTTCCTCATCCCTTTTGGGGAAGGATATACTGAGCAAAATCCAGGCCTCTGTTTTCATGAAAATAAAACCCTCTCTTCTCTTCCCACTGATTGATCAAAATGTAAATAATTTGATCACCAGAGAAGGGTTTTAAGACTCTTCAAACTGCTCAAACTATTTTCGTTTCATTTAAGTTTAATATAAGTTAAATATTATTATATCTGTTACAAGTTTGTCAATAAGGAAAGTAACTCAAGTGAAGAAACTTTTAAAAAATGTAAATGAAATAAAATAATTAAAAATAATTTTAAATACTTAAAAATAATTTTGCTTTAAAAATGTCTATCTAAAATAGTCTCTCCAGATGGTGGTAACTTCAATTTCTAAGGGTTGTGCTAAACTAAGTGATGGAAGTCAATTAAATAGCTAGGTTATTTCCAAATAAAATAAGGTTTTGAGACATTTATTAGCAAAAACTAATTTCCTCATAGAAAAAAAAGAAAAAGCTAAGGAAATCTGGAACTGCTAATGAATAATGTTTGGTGCCATCCTGAGATGTTCTCTATAAGATAACAAGTGTTTTTAGAAATTATTTATGCTCACCAATTAGAATGCTTATATAAAGGTCAGTTTTTGGTTGCTTGAGGAAAGTAGGATGTGTATTTTTGGTAAAGAAGGTATTGAAATGGAATTACATTTTATGAAGGGGAAAAAAAGTAGGTCTGACTTAAGATGGGAAAATAAAGCAATAGGCATAAAAAGTGATAAAAAGGTTTTATGGAAGCTTTATGCATGGTTAGGACTGACTAGAAATTTAAATAAATTTACCTTTGTATGAATTTAAAAGTAACTGATGCAAAAAATTGAATTTTGCTTTTTTCTTTGTTAAGAAGTCACACTTTCTTCAGATGCTCAGTTGTCTTTGATAACAGACTTAAGCTTATTTACCTCTTAACTGATCTGTTCTATATTTGCTTCTGAAATCCTATATTGTCACTTTGGCTATGTAAATAGCTTTTGCTTCCCAGTGAGGAAAGGAATGGCTTTGGAAGCGCTAACTCAGCCCCAGAGTGCCTCACGTAGCTCAGGGATGGCCCCATTGTTTAGGGGTAATCGCTGCTATTGCTTTGCTAATGCCTAAAATTCTTAAGTTTACTAATGGATGGAACCTTACTGTGTTGATTTCCCCTGATGTAACTTGAACCTTAAATTGTAAAGTTAACATTTGGATGTCAGATAGTGGACGCCTCAAATATCAGTCACTGTTGTTAAAAAGACTATCTTCTTTCAAATGTCTCTATGACAGGCCACTTTTACACACAGATATTGTCATAGATTCTGAAATCTTAAAATTAACTGTGTAACTCAGCTTTCAGCCTTTCAACAGACATTGGGAGAACCCAGACTGACTCAGACAAGGTGCTATTTGAGCCAAGCCAAGTTAGCAATTGCTGGATTTGTAAAACATTCTCCCTCCTCACCAGTGAAAGACTTCCCCCACGGGAAGGTGGATTTCTCCGCTTCAAGAAAAAGACTTTCTGTAATAATTCTGATTGTTTTGTTTTTGCTCCTTGTATCTGTAATTGCATAATAGGATTTGTTTCTAACCGTTTAAATACTTTTAAGTTACAAACAATTGTTTGTATTACTAAAAAAACGAAAAAAATACCACCCGTTTAAAGTTTAGTCAAAATGGACTTTCCTGGTGATACAGTGGGTAAGAATCCACCCATTAATGCAGAGGACAAGGGTTCAATCCCTAGTCCAGGAAGATTCCACATACTGAGGGACAGCTAAGCCCATGTGCCATGCCACAACTACTGAGCCCACACTCTAGAGCCCAGGAGCCACAACTACTGAGCCCAGGGCTTCCCTGGTGGTCCAGTGGGTAAGGACACCGCCTTGCAGTGCAAGGCGCTGGTTCGATCCACGTGCCGCCGAGCGGCTGGACTGATGTGTCCCATTACTGAGCCGGAGCTCTGGGAAAGCATGCGCCCAGAGCCGGTGCTCTGAGACAACAGAGGCCACAATGGGGAAAACAAGACGGAGAAAGCACCAAAACTATTTACCTCTTAACTGATCTGTTCTATATTTGCTTCTGAAATCCTATATTGTCACTTTGGCTATGTAAATAGCTTTTGCTTCCCAGTGAGGAAAGGAATGGCTTTGGAAGCGCTAACTCAGCCCCAGAGTGCCTCACGTAGCTCAGGGATGGCCCCATTGTTTAGGGGTAATCGCTGCTATTGCTTTGCTAATGCCTAAAATTCTTAAGTTTACTAATGGATGGAACCTTACTGTGTTGATTTCCCCTGATGTAACTTGAACCTTAAATTGTAAAGTTAACATTTGGATGTCAGATAGTGGACGCCTCAAATATCAGTCACTGTTGTTAAAAAGACTATCTTCTTTCAAATGTCTCTATGACAGGCCACTTTTACACACAGATATTGTCATAGATTCTGAAATCTTAAAATTAACTGTGTAACTCAGCTTTCAGCCTTTCAACAGACATTGGGAGAACCCAGACTGACTCAGACAAGGTGCTATTTGAGCCAAGCCAAGTTAGCAATTGCTGGATTTGTAAAACATTCTCCCTCCTCACCAGTGAAAGACTTCCCCCACGGGAAGGTGGATTTCTCTGCTTCAAGAAAAAGACTTTCTGTAATAATTCTGATTGTTTTGTTTTTGCTCCTTGTATCTGTAATTGCATAATAGGATTTGTTTCTAACCGTTTAAATACTTTTAAGTTACAAACAATTGTTTGTATTACTAAAAAAACAAAAAAAATACCACCCGTTTAAAGTTTAGTCAAAATGGACTTTCCTGGTGATACAGTGGGTAAGAATCCACCCATTAATGCAGAGGACAAGGGTTCAATCCCTAGTCCAGGAAGATTCCACATACTGAGGGACAGCTAAGCCCATGTGCCATGCCACAACTACTGAGCCCACACTCTAGAGCCCAGGAGCCACAACTACTGAGCCCAGGGCTTCCCTGGTGGTCCAGTGGGTAAGGACACCGCCTTGCAGTGCAAGGGGCGCTGGTTCGATCCCACGTGCCGCCGAGCGGCTGGACTGATGTGTCCCATTACTGAGCCGGAGCTCTGGAATGCATGCGCCCAGAGCCGGTGCTCTGAGACAACAGAGGCCACTGAGATGGGAGGCCCACACAGGCCAAAGAACAAAGACGGATGAAAATAGACAAATGAAAGACCAATAGAAGTAGTCCGCCTGCTCCCCTCCCTCCCCAACCCCTCCAAAATAAATAAATAAATAAATCTTTAAAAAAAAAAAACCCTACTGAGCCCACACGGATTCACAACTACTGAGCCCGCACTCTAGAGCCCACAAGCCACAACTACTGAGCCCACATGCTGCAACTACCACTGCCCATGCTCTAGAGCCCAGGCACTGCCATGAAGAGTAGCCTCACTTGCTCCAACCAGAGAAAGCCCACATGCAACAACGAAGGCCCAGCACAACCAAAAATAAAAGTATATAAATACATTTTTGAAATAATCTTCAGAAACTATTCAGTCGGGCTTCCCCTGGTGGCCCAGTGGATAAGGACACCGCCTTGCAGCGCAAGGGGCGCCGGTTCCATCCCTGGCCTGGGAAGATCCCACGTGCTGCGGAGCGGCTGGACTGATGTGTCCAATTGCTAAGCCGGAGCTCTGGCGCGCATGCGCCCAGAGCCGGCGCTCTGCGACGACAGAGGCCACCGCGATGGGAGGCCCACAGGAGCCAAAGAACAAAGACGGACGAAAATAGAGAAATGAAGGACCAATAGAAGTGGCCCGCCCGCTCCCCTCCCTCCCCAACCCCTCCAAAATAAATAAATAAATAAATCTTTAAAAAAAAAAAACCCTACTGAGCCCACACGGATTCACAACTACTGAGCCCGCACTCTAGAGCCCACAAGCCACAACTACTGAGCCCACATGCTGCAACTACCACTGCCCATGCTCTAGAGCCCAGGCACTGCCATGAAGAGTAGCCCCACTTGCTCCAACCAGAGAAAGCCCACATGCAACAACGAAGGCCCAGCACAACCAAAAATAAAAGTATATAAATACATTTTTGAAATAATCTTCAGAAACTATTCAGTCGGGCTTCCCCTGGTGGTCCAGTGGATAAAGACACCGCCTTGCAGCGCAAGGGGCGCCGGTTCCATCCCTGGCCTGGGAAGATCCCACGTGCTGCGGAGCGGCTGGACTGATGTGTCCAATTGCTAAGCCGGAGCTCTGGAGCGCATGCGCCCAGAGCCGGCGCTCTGCGACGACAGACGCCACCGCGATGGGAGGCCCACAGGAGCCAAAGAACAAAGACGGACGAAAATAGAGAAATGAAGGACCAATAGAAGTGGCCCGCCCGCTCCCCTCCCTCCCCAACCCGACCCCCGCCCAAAATAAATAAATAAATATTAAAAAAAAAAAAAGGAAAGAAACTATTCAGTCAAGCTCAGGGAAAATATTAAGATAATTTTGGTCACTTCTTGTGTTTTGGATCATCTTCACATACCTTTGAAAGTTTCTTTTTTTTTCTGTATCAAATAGGTGTCTGGGGAATGATTATGAATGATGCCCTAGGAAGTCCATGGTCTAGTCCTGGAACTGGCACATTCTAGTATCACTATTATTTCCCTGACTGAAACTCAGATACAAGGCCCCATGTAACTGCAAACAGGCCTGGCAAAAATGTGGATAACTGTGCTTTCAAAAAGAATGTGCAACTAGTTTGATACACAGTAAATTAGTCTCTGCCATAGGAAAATAAAAGTCAAAAATATAATTGTACAATTAAATTACATGATTACTTTATAGAAATTCATCATGTTGCTTGATTTGCAGTCCCTTAAGGACCTGCTTATGTCTCTTTTCTGTTTCTTTAGACCTAAAAAAAATACCATGCACATAGACACTATGGTACTCAGTAAATATTTCTTAAATGAATCATGTTGATAAAGGGTGATATTTTTAGATAACTGTGAAAATTGCTGCCTTTTGTCACATTCCACTGTATCACTCATATCCCCTAAAATCTTTAAAGTTAGTATTACTTGTGTAAATTTTAGTTCACAAAAGTGATGGTCTATACATTCAATCACCTTATTTTAGACTGTTTCATGCTTACTTTTTTAGACAGAAAGATAAGTCACTTTATAGTTCAGTCAAACATATTTTTAATGATTAAAAAATAAAAAAGTATTTTTAAAATTGTTATTAAATTTTGGTTTTAAATAAATTAATTCTTTTCCTTCTATTGTTCACTACAATAATGGCAATGAGTTACTGAACTATAAATGTAGTTTTCAGTTTATTTTCTTAAGCAGATATACCCATATTGATCCATGATCCTACACTCCAAGTTTCTTAGTTAAATAACATTTGTTATATTGTTCTGTATATGAATCATTAGAAAACATCTTTAATGAAATCTAGAACTAAATAGTCTTATCATCAGGATTCAAAGACAAAGAAAGAAGCCAAATATAAGGCCCTTGACATGCTTAAATGAGCAAGATATCTGGTGGAGAGGCAGTAAATATGGTCGTTATTTCATGCTTTCTATATGGTCATATGAAGCCTGAGAATCAACATCCAATGCTATTTTTATATCAGATTATATTCACCTCCAATGTTGGTATTACTTTAAACTTTATCTAATTGATTATTTCACATAACATATATTAAAATGTATTTTAATTTTACTGATCAAGACAACCAAAGCATAGAAAAATTATATGCAAAAACACCATGTGTTATTTCATTAGAGAAATTAAAATGTAAAGCTCTCAATATTTTGACAGTTACACAGCATACTAAACCATTATATTATCATAAACAAATTATTTTAAGTCTTTAGACAATTCAGTTTCAAGTTTGTCCTTGTATAGAATTTTTGGAATCAGCTCGATATTTTTGTTTTAATATTGATTTGTTTGCACATCTTGTATAGGCAATTCATTGCCAAGCTAGAAATACCTCAGAACAAGTAGTTGGCAAGCATGTCTCCATTTTCGTTGCTTGATTTGCAGTCCCTTAAGGACCTGCTTATGTCTCTTTTCTGTTTCTTTAGACCTAAAAAAAATACCATGCACATAGACACTATGGTACTCAGTAAATATTTCTTAAATGAATCATGTTGATAAAGGGTGATATTTTTAGATAACTGTGAAAATTGCTGCCTTTTGTCACATTCCACTGTATCACTTATATCCCCTAAAATCTTTAAAGTTAGTATTACTTGTGTAAATTTTAGTTCACAAAAGTGATGGTCTATACATTCAATCACCTTATTTTAGACTGTTTCATGCTTACTTTTTTAGACAGAAAGATAAGTCACTTTATAGTTCAGTCAAACATATTTTTAATGATTAAAAAATAAAAAAGTATTTTTAAAATTGTTATTAAATTTTGGTTTTAAATAAATTAATTCTTTTCCTTCTATTGTTCACTACAATAATGGCAATGAGTTACTGAACTATAAATGTAGTTTTCAGTTTATTTTCTTAAGCAGATATACCCATATTGATCCATGATCCTACACTCCAAGTTTCTTAGTTAAATAACATTTGTTATATTGTTCTGTATATGAATCATTAGAAAACATCTTTAATGAAATCTATAACTAAATAGTCTTATCATCAGGATTCAAAGACAAAGAAAGAAGCCAAATATAAGGCCCTTGACATGCTTAAATGAGCAAGATATCTGGTGGAGAGGCAGTAAATATGGTCGTTATTTCATGCTTTCTATATGGTCATATGAAGCCTGAGAATCAACATCCAATGCTATTTTTATATCAGATTATATTCACCTCCAATGTTGGTATTACTTTAAACTTTATCTAATTGATTATTTCACATAACATATATTAAAATGTATTTTAATTTTACTGATCAAGACAACCAAAGCATAGAAAAATTATATGCAAAAAGCACCATGTGTTATTTCATTAGAGAAATTAAAATGTAAAGCTCTCAATATTTTGACAGTTACACAGCATACTAAACCATTATATTATCATAAACAAATTATTTTAAGTCTTTAGACAATTCAGTTTCAAGTTTGTCCTTGTATAGAATTTTTGGAATCAGCTCGATATTTTTGTTTTAATATTGATTTGTTTGCACATCTTGTATAGGCAATTCATTGCCAAGCTAGAAATACCTCAGAACAAGTAGTTGGAGTCTAAGATTTCAGTTCTCTCCTCCTTGTCATAAGTATTAAAGAATATTTATATTCTTGTAACATCTTTCAGTTACTGTGCTTGCAAGTTTATGACATCTTTTCTTATACATCCTAATATTTGACTTTCATAATCCCATGTGGAATGAGTCAAGCACTTTTCATTTTATAGATGGAAGAATGGAAGCACAGAGGGAATCAGACACTTGATTAAAATAGCATAGCTGGTATGCACAGTGTATTCTCCGGAATGGCTCTAACAACCTATCCAGTCCCAGATGCTTTTCTGAAACGGAGGTTGACGTTCTTCCCAGTGGGAGCTGTAAGTGTCCATGCTCACTCCCCGTGCAGGACAGGCTCTCAGCTAGACTGGAATTAAAGCTATGCGACTTCTGAAGTTTGGTCATAAAGTCACCACGCTGTGAGGCAGCTCAAGCCTTGTGAAAAGGCCTCCTGTTGGGGCATTATAATCCACAGCTAGCATCCATCAACAGGCACGCAAGGGAAGCAGCATTTGAGATGACTCTATTCTCAGCTGCAATCTGACAGCAACTGTGTAAGAAACTCCAAATGAGAGGTCAATCGGCCTCCAGAAATGGGAGTGGTAATATACAATAATTGTTGTTGGTTTAAGTCACTAAGCATCAGAATGATATGTTCTGTTGCAATAGTAAGTGGAAGATCTAGTAAGTAGTTGAGGCTATAAAAAGTCCTCTGTCTCTCCCAACCTCTTGTGCTCTTTCCAGTATACAGCACAGGGTAGCACAGCAAAAGCTGCACAGAGAAAGTCATGTAAAAAGTGATGTAGAAAGTGAAGATTCAATTCTGTAATTGTGTTTGGTGATGGGTGTTAACTAGACAGATTGTGGTGATCATTTTGCAATTTATATACAGCATACTAAACCATTATATTATCATAAACAAATTATTTTAAGTCTTTAGACAATTCAGTTTCAAGTTTGTCCTTGTATAGAATTTTTGGAATCAGCTCGATATTTTTGTTTTAATATTGATTTGTTTGCACATCTTGTATAGGCAATTCATTGCCAAGCTAGAAATACCTCAGAACAAGTAGTTGGAGTCTAAGATGTCAGTTCTCTCCTCCTTGTCATAAGTATTAAAGAATATTTATATTCTTGTAACATCTTTCAGTTACTGTGCTTGCAAGTTTATGACATCTTTTCTTATACATCCTAATATCTGACTTTCATAATCCCATGTGGAATGAGTCAAGCACTTTTCATTTTATAGATGGAAGAATGGAAGCACAGAGGGAATCAGACACTTGATTAAAATAGCATAGCTGGTATGCACAGTGTATTCTCCGGAATGGCTCTAACAACCTATGCAGTCCCAGATGCTTTTCTGAAACGGA
The DNA here is from genome assembly GCA_022376925.1 of Tragulus kanchil. Lineage (NCBI taxonomy): Eukaryota > Metazoa > Chordata > Mammalia > Artiodactyla > Tragulidae > Tragulus > Tragulus kanchil. Next base: position 232,164,878 of record JAIOJX010000004.1, on the reverse strand, counting down.
GGTTGACGTTCTTCCCAGTGGGAGCTGTAAGTGTCCATGCTCACTCCCCGTGCAGGACAGGCTCTCAGCTAGACTGGAATTAAAGCTATGCGACTTCTGAAGTTTGGTCATAAAGTCACCACGGTGTGAGGCAGCTCAAGCCTTGTGAAAAGGCCTCCTGTCAGGGCATTATAATCCACAGCTAGCATCCATCAACAGGCACGCAAGGGAAGCAGCATTTGAGATGACTCTATTCTCAGCTGCAATCTGACAGCAACTGTGTAAGAAACTCCAAATGAGAGGTCAATCGGCCTCCAGAAATGGGAGTGGTAATATTCAATAATTGTTGTTGGTTTAAGTCACTAAGCATCAGAATGATATGTTCTGTTGCAATAGTAAGTGGAAGATCTAGTAAGTAGTTGAGGCTATAAAAAGTCCTCTGTCTCTCCCAACCTCTTGTGCTCTTTCCAGTATACAGCACAGGGTAGCACAGCAAAAGCTGCACAGAGAAAGTCATGTAAAAAGTGATGTAGAAAGTGAAGATTCAATTCTGTAATTGTGTTTGGTGATGGGTGTTAACTAGACAGATTGTGGTGATCATTTTGCAATTTATATACAGATACTAAGTTATTACATTGCACACCTGAAAGTAATTTAATGTGTATGTCAATTATATCTCAATTAAAAAGATGAAAAACTCACTTACCTAACAGGAAGTTTCATTATGCTTTCCAGCATAATATTTCCAATAAAAATGATATAAATCTTTGATGCTCTGAATGATGTAAAGAGCTGGATTTTTTTTTTTCTCAGTTCTCATAGTGGCAATTGATGACCTTGGGCAAATCAAATAACTTCTTTTTAGCATTAAAATCAAACATTATGGTACACCTTTAACTACCTCCTCTGGCAAGACCCTTACAAGAAAATTAATAGAAAGCTGCTGTGGTCTGCTTCTGAACTATTCAGTGCTTGAAGCAGCTTCAGAAGTACCACAGTGGCTCAGAGAAAAATCCTTCATTTTGGGTCCAAATTGAATGTTAATAAGCAAGAAAGAAATAAAATATACTTAGAGGGCTATAGAGATTTAATAAAAACCCTTAGGAGTTTATGATTTTTATCTTTATTCTAATTGCTTCAATTCATTATTAACTCAACCTTAAGAGTCATACTCTATAATGGTATAAATAGTTACTGTCTGCTAATAAAAATGTCTCAAGTATAATTTTCACATTTACTACACTTGTTACATTTTAAAATTATTAACACTTAATCATGTTAGGTTACAGTTTTAAACAGGAAGAAAAATTAGTTCAGGAAGAGAATAAAGTCAAGGTTCACTAACAAGTTTGAGTGGCATGTGAAGATCTAACACTATGCAGAAGTGCATTCTGTATTATGTAGGACACATAGATCTGTTTCAATAAAAGGCTTCCTTTCTACATTTAACAAACTAGGTAATAAATATGATTCCATATTCTGGCTTGCATTTCTGTCACAGAAGAGTATGCATGGTAACCTGCATGAATGAATGACATAAAAGTTTCTTTTATCAAATGAAATCTGCTTAAAGTTATTCAATGGCTTTCTATTTAAGTTATTGGGCCTGGTAGCTCAGCTGGTAAAGAATCCTCCTGCAGAGCAGAAGACCTGGGTTTGATTCCTGCGTAGGGAAGATCCCCTGGAGGAGGGAATAGGCTACCCACTCCAGTCTTGGGCTTGCCTGGTGGCTCAGATAGTAAAGAATCAGCCTGCAATGTGGGAGACCTGGGTGCAATCCCTGGGTTGGGAAGATCCCCTGGAGGAGGGATTGGCTACCCGCTCTGGTAGTCTTGCCTGGAGAATTCCACGGCTTGTCTGTGGGGTCACCAAGAGTTGGACATGACTGAGCAACTTGACTATTATTTTTTTTTTTTTTTAATTATTAACAGAACAAAATCTAAATTAATTTGCCTGGTCCACAAACCTTTCCCTGGGTTTCTGTCTTTTAGAACCTCCTCTTCTTCATCTCTCCCCCTGGCTCACTATATACTAGCCACATTGGTCTCCTTTTCATTAATGTGCTTTGAACAGATTACTGTTCATTTCACTTCAGGCTACAGCTATTGCTGTTCTCTCTACCTGCAAGTCAGCTTTTTAGCTTCTCATGTCTTGAAAATGGTGTTTACTCACAGAGGTTTTGCTTGGTAGAGTCTCCAAAATAGCATGCCCTAATGTCTCTATGTCATTACCCTTGTAAGGGAAGAAGAACTTTTCCTCTATCTTTTTAGGTTAAGTCACTGAGGCCTGCAAATTAAATTGACAAAAGACAAGCGAAGAGTTTATGCATCATTTTAAACCAAGGGTGCTATCTGGTAGAGAAGTGACTTGACAAAACGAAAGGTATTTCAACTTCTAGGACCAATAAACTGTGGGAAAGTGACCAGGAAATATATGGAGGGGACTAATGGAAGATAAAGGTTACTTTAGAAATGTCTGCTTATGCAGAATCATCTTGACATCGACTCTGTCTCCAGTGATAAAGAGCGTTCTCTTCTCTTGGTACAAGGAGGACACTGTTTTCACAGGAAATTTATGTCCTGCTTTTAGGCAAATAAGGGAAAGATGGAGAGTTTTTCCTGTATCTGTTGTTGCTCAGTTGCTTTTAGCTCAAAACAATCAATATGCCAGTGTGGCATTTTTTGGGATGGCACATCCTGATTCCCTTTTCACCTGGTTTATCTACTTCTTGTTACTCATTTAACTTGATGCTTGAGTTTTGTTTATCATTTTATTATGAGACTTCTCTGGAGTCAAAGTAAACTCCTTCCAGGCAAATAACTTCTCTGTGTCAGTTTTCTTTTCTTTTTTTTTTTTCAAATTCTTGTATCCACAGTTTCTAGAACAGCACTGGTACTCACTGCACTGGTATATGAACCTCTTTGTTCTGTCTCTTATCTCTGTCACTGATTTTCCTTGAATCTTTCATGCACTCTTGCTTTCGTTCTCTGCCTTTTCCAGAGAGTACCTTTTCCTTCTGTGCCTTTCTGCCACAAAGATAAAGATGTTGGAAGAAGACAGTTAGAGGCAATAATTTTCATAGGATCCAATTTTGCACAAAAAAGTTGGAAATCCTATTAAGAATGCTTCTAAGGTCAGTTAATATAATACTTAAGGCTGCAGGTTCTGGAGCTCTAATACTTTGACTTCTTCATTTATTAGAGGCATATTTTGGCCAGCCTCTTTCAACTGTTTGAAACTCTGCTTTTGCATTCCTAAAGCTAGGTGGACAATAGTTCCTGCTACATAGGAGTGGTTGTAATGATCAAATCAATCAATATACTACTTCTAATAGTAAAGTTGTTAAAAGAGTTCCTGGCAGTCAGTAATTTTTAGTTTCATTTTTATTTTAGCGAAATTATTAATAATTCCCAGAGGGGTACAAATGACTTGGATGGACTAAACTGAAGAGAAATTTAGCAACTAAACTGCTAAAAATAACAATAGATTACATTTAGGTTGTGTGTATGATACTGTTTCATGCTACTTTACTTAATTCTCGTACTAATGCTCTGAAAAAGTTTTTACTATGGCTTCCATTTAACATTGTGGAGTCAGAGACATACATCATACAGTATGAAGTGACAGGGTGAGTATTTGAACCTTGGCTGATTGAGTTCTAAAGTTCCTGTTCTTAACCAGTTGGTCATAGGACTGTTTCAGATAGGCAAACAAATAAACATATTCATAAAACCTCTCTCAATTAGCACGGAAATATCATATCTTGGTACAAGGAGGACACTGTTTTCACAGGAAATTTATGTCCTGCTTTTAGGCAAATAAGGGAAAGATGGAGATTTCACTCATTTATAACAATCAATATGCCAGTGTGGCATTTTTTGGGATGGCACATCCTGATTCCCTTTTCACCTGGTTTATCTACTTCTTGTTACTCATTTAACTTGATGCTTGAGTTTTGTTTATCATTTTATTATGAGACTTCTCTGGAGTCAAAGTAAACTCCTTCCAGGCAAATAACTTCTCTGTGTCAGTTTTCTTTTCTTTTTTTTTTTTCAAATTCTTGTATCCACAGTTTCTAGAACAGCACTGGTACTCACTGCACTGGTATATGCACCTCTTTGTTCTGTCTCTTATCTCTGTCACTGATTTTCCTTGAATCTTTCATGCACTCTTGCTTTCGTTCTCTGCCTTTTCCAGAGAGTACCTTTTCCTTCTGTGCCTTTCTGCCACAAAGATAAAGATGTTGGAAGAAGACAGTTAGAGGCAATAATTTTCATAGGATCCAATTTTGCACAAAAAAGTTGGAAATCCTATTAAGAATGCTTCTAAGGTCAGTTAATATAATACTTAAGGCTGCAGGTTCTGGAGCTCTAATACTTTGACTTCTTCATTTATTAGAGGCATATTTTGGCCAGCCTCTTTCAACTGTTTGAAACTCTGTTTTTGCATTCCTAAAGCTAGGTGGACAATAGTTCCTGCTACATAGGAGTGGTTGTAATGATCAAATCAATCAATATACTACTTCTAATAGTAAAGTTGTTAAAAGAGTTCCTGGCAGTCAGTAATTTTTAGTTTCATTTTTATTTTAGCGAAATTATTAATAATTCCCAGAGGGGTACAAATGACTTGGATGGACTAAACTGAAGAGACATTTAGCAACTAAACTGCTAAAAATAACAATAGATTACATTTAGGTTGTGTGTATGATACTGTTTCATGCTACTTTACTTAATTCTCGTACTAATGCTCTGAAAAAGTTTTTACTATGGCTTCCATTTAACATTGTGGAGTCAGAGACATACATCATACAGTATGAAGTGACAGGGTGAGTATTTGAACCTTGGCTGATTGAGTTCTAAAGTTCTTGTTCTTAACCAGTTGGTCATAGGACTGTTTCAGATAGGCAAACAAATAAACATATTCATAAAACCTCTCTTCAATTAGCACGGAAATATCATATAACATGAATTAATTATTGTTCAATATTTTATACATGAGGATTTCTAATTCGTATTCAGTGAAAACATGTTTAATGTGTTTCCTCCCTTCTATGGCAGATGTATCATTTAACAATTATATATGGGTTAATAGTAACTTATAGCGAACAAAAAATTTAATGTTATTTTTTCAAGAAATAGAAAACATAAAATTATAGAAAACTTTAAAATTCATCAGGGGTTTCAGTAATATTCTCACCTTATTAGATGGGCTTCCCAGGTGGCTCAGTGGTAAAGAACACACCTGCCAATGCAAGAAACATGGGTTTAATTCCCTGGTTTGGATCCCTTGAAGAAGGAAATGACAACCTACTTCAGCATTCTTGCCTGGGCAATCCAATGAACAGAAGGAGTCTGGCAGGCTACAGTTCATAGTGTGGTAAAATAAAAGTCAGATATGACTTAGCAACTAAACAAAAATGACAACCTGCTAGATACACAATATTTCATGTTAAAGTATTCTCAGATTAAGATGGTGTTAGATACAATTGAGGATATCCAGGTTATAAATACTGTTCCTTACATATAAGAGGTACTCTTTTTTTTTTTTTTTTAAACCTTTTATTTATTTATTTTTGGCTGTGCTGGGTATTTGTTGATGTGTGGGTTTAGCTGCTCTGTGGTATGTGGGATCTTCCCGGGTCAGGGATCGAACCTGTGTCTCCTGCATTGGCAGACGGGTTCTTATCCACTGAGCCGCAAGGGGAGCCCAAGAGGTATTCTTAATATTAAGAATTCTTTAGGAAAATTTCCTTTCTTGTGTAGTCCCTCTTTATAGATAGCTACTTCTTTGAAATGAGGCCATCCCCCTTTACTTGTCAATTTTCATTAATTACTTTAAGATCATAAAACTAAAATAAAAGTAGACACATATAACTTGCCTATAAAATGATTACCTAGCTTTTACAAAGGCTATGCTACTTTGATTTTCAATTATCGAAGTGACAGGGTGAGTATTTGAACCTTGGCTGATTGAGTTCTAAAGTTCCTGTTCTTAACCAGTTGGTCATAGGACTGTTTCAGATAGGCAAACAAATAAACATATTCATAAAACCTCTCTTCAATTAGCACGGAAATATCATATAACATGAATTAATTATTGTTCAATATTTTATACATGAGGATTTCTAATTCGTATTCAGTGAAAACATGTTTAATGTGTTTCCTCCCTTCTATTGCAGATGTATCATTTAACAATTATATATGGGTTAATAGTAACTTATAGCGAACAAAAAATTTAATGTTATTTTTTCAAGAAATAGAAAACATAAAATTATAGAAAACTTTAAAATTCATCAGGAGTTTCAGTAATATTCTCACCTTATTAGATGGGCTTCCCAGGTGGCTCAGTGGTAAAGAACACACCTGCCAATGCAAGAAACATGGGTTTAATTCCCTGGTTTGGATACCTTGAAGAAGGAAATGACAACCTACTTCAGCATTCTTGCCTAGGCAATCCAATGAACAGAAGGAGTCTGGCAGGCTACAGTTCATAGTGTGGTAAAATAAAAGTCAAATATGACTTAGCAACTAAACAAAAATGACAACCTGCTAGATACACAATATTTCATGTTAAAGTGTTCTCAGATTAAGATGGTGTTAGATACAATTGAGGATATCCAGGTTATAAATACTGTTCCTTACATATAAGAGGTACTCTTTTTTTTTTTTTTTTTTTAAACCTTTTATTTTATTTATTTTTGGCTGTGCTGGGTATTTGTTGATGTGTGGGTTTAGCTGCTCTGTGGTATGTGGGATCTTCCTGGGTCAGGGATCGAACCTGTGTCTCCTGCATTGGCAGACGGGTTCTTATCCACTGAGCCGCAAGGGGAGTCCAAGAGGTACTCTTAATATTAAGAATTCTTTAGGAAAATTTCCTTTCTTGTGTAGTCCCTCTTTATAGATAGCTACTTCTTTGAAATGAGGCCATCCCCCTTTACTTGTCAATTTTCATTAATTACTTTAAGATCATAAAACTAAAATAAAAGTAGACACATATAACTTGCCTATAAAATGATTACCTAGCTTTTACAAAGGCTATGCTTAACAATTAAGAATGTGATTAAATTTTATAACAATGTGAAAGGACCTGGTGGTGGGTTAGGCTCACTTGAAGAGTTTAATCTCTAAGTCATACAGCTAGGTTTCAAATATCCAATTACCTCAATAAAAGGAAGATACAAATGGCTATCTATCGTCTTTTATCTCTGTGTGGAAGCAATGATTCATCTGATTCCTAATGATGTCCACTCTTTCACCATCCTGACACATACTCTGTTGTTACATGTTTCTCCATAGCAATTATTAGTGACTTACAATAACAATTTGGTCAGATGTCTGAAGATTCAGTTTCAGTGATTAACTAGCTGCTTCATTTCTCCTCCATGTGACTTATCTATGTAGCTAGCTTGTGCTTTCTCATGAAAAGGTGGTCTCAAGAGTCCAAAGAGGGTGTATTACATGTGGACTAAACCAATGTGTTGGTACCTATCAAGTGTCTTTCTAATGCCCCAATGGCCAAAGTAAGAAACACAGATGATTCCTGAGTCAGCTGGAATAGGAAGAAATTTTATAAGTGTATTAATACTGCAAGGCATGGGTTTGTGGCAGCAATTGAGGTAACTGTTTACCTCTGTCCATCCATTGCTACCTAATAATTCACAGTCCTTTCACATGCAAAGTACACTTCCCTCCTCCCAAGATCCTCAACATCATCTTTCCTTATGCTGCCAGCCTTAGTTAGGCTCTTGTCATCTTAATCAGGCTCAAGGGCAAATGAGGATCCTTAGACACAGTTCCTTGGATGCAGCTGCTCAAGTATGACTCCTCCTAATTCAGATATCTATGAATTAAAAAGGGAACTTTTCTGCCCATATATATTCAATATTTAATGATGATATAGTAACAGAAAAACTCTGGAGCACATTCCTATTTACAAAAGTACATCACACAGCACTGACCCATTAAATTGTTAAAATCCAACCAGTTCCAAATTGTCGGACATGGTCCTTGACTATAGGCCAGTTCTTTTCCATAGAATTGTCCTTTTTTTTTTTTTTTCCTTCCACATGAGTCTGTTTCTATTTTCCATAGGAAATACCATGCATATATAAACCTTTATCTGCTTTCAAGTCGCAAGGCCAATACTGGATTTAGTTTTTTGATACAGCAGAACTGCTCTTCTGGTATCATTTTCTCTTACAGTTATCTATTGGTACATAGTATAGTATCCAAAGAGCTTCCCAGGTGGCACCAGAGGCAAAAAACCCACCTGCCAATGCAGGAGATGTAAGATACGTGGGTCAGGAAGATCCCTTGGAGGAGGGCATGATAACCCACTCCAGTGGGTTGCCAGGAGAATCCCATGGGCAGAGAAGCCGGATGGGCTACAGTCCATGGGGTCACAGAGAGTCAGACACAACTGAAGCCACTTAGCACACACACAATGAACATACCACCCAAACTTAGTCGATTAAAACAAGAAACAGGGCTTCCGTGGTGATCCAGTGGGTAAGGACACCGCTTTGTAGCGCAAGGGGTGCCAGTTTGATCCCTGGCCTGGGAAGATCCCACATGCCGTGGAGCGGCTGGACCGATGTGTCCAATTAAAGCCGGAGCTCTAGGAGCCCAACCGGGCTCTGTGACACAGGTGGACTAAACCAATTGTGTACCTCTGTCCATCCATTGCTACCTAGTCATAATTTTTTCTGCAAGGCATGGGTTGTGGCAGCAATTGAGGTAACTGTTTACCTCTGTCCATCCATTGCTAACTAATAATTCACAGTCCTTCCACATGCAAAGTACACTTCCCTCCTCCCAAGATCCTCAACATCATCTTTCCTTATGCTGCCAGCCTTAGTTAGGATCTCGTCATCTTAATCAGGCTCAAGGGCAAATGAGGATCCTTAGACACAGTTCCTTGGATGCAGCTGCTCAAGTATGACTCCTCCTAATTCAGATATCTATGAATTAAAAAGGGAACTTTTCTGCCCATATATATTCAATATTTAATGATGATACAGTAACAGAAAAACTCTGGAGCACATTCCTATTTACAAAAGTACATCACACAGCACTGACCCATTAAATTGTTAAAATCCAACCAGTTCCAAATTGTCGGACATGGTCCTTGACTATAGGCCAGTTCTTTTCCATAGAATTGTTCTTTTTTTTTTTTTCCTTCCACATGAGTCTGTTTCTATTTTCCATAGGAAATACCATGCATATATAAACCTTTATCTGCTTTCAAGTCGCAAGGCCAATACTGGATTTAGTTTTTTGTTACAGCAGAACTGCTCTTCTGGTATCATTTTCTCTTACAGTTATCTATTGGTACATAGTATAGTATCCAAAGAGCTTCCCAGGTGGCACCAGAAGCAAAAAACCCACCTGCCAATGCAGGAGATGTAAGATACGTGGGTCAGGAAGATCCCTTGGAGGAGGGCATGATAACCCACTCCAGTGGGTTGCCAGGAGAATCCCATGGGCAGAGAAGCCGGGTGGGCTACAGTCCATGGGGTCACAGAGAGTCAGACACAACTGAAGCCACTTAGCACACACACAATGAACATACCACCCAAACTTAGTCGATTAAAACAAGAAACAGGGCTTCCGTGGTGATCCAGTGGGTAAGGACACCGCTTTGTAGCGCAAGGGGTGCCAGTTTGATCCCTGGCCTGGGAAGATCCCACATGCCGTGGAGCGGCTGGACCGATGTGTCCAATTACCAAGCCGGAGCTCTGGAGCGCATGCGCCCAGAGCCGGTGCTCTGTGACAACAGAGGCCACTGCGATGAGAGGCCTACACAGGTCAAAGAACAAAAGATGGATGAATAATAGATAAATGATAGACCAATAGAAGTGGCCGGCCCACCCTCCTCCCTCCCCAACCCACCCTCCACCAAAAAAAAAACCCAAGAAACACTTTGGTCATAATTCTGTGAGTCAGGATTTCAGGCAAGGAAAGCAGAAACAGCTGATATGAATTCCATAATATCCCTAGCCGAAACTGTTGTGGCTTGAATGGCTGGAGCTGAATAAAATAGCTTAACTGGGACTATATTCTTGGAATCTTGGATCTGGATATTCATTCTATTTCTTGGTTCTTTTCCATGGGTTTTCCATGTGGCTAGCGTGAGTTTTCTCATAGATCATGGTCTCTGAGACCCAAGGGGTAATATTTCAAGAGGACAAACTGCCTGTGTAAGTACTTATCAAGCCTCTGCTTGCAAAACACTAATATCTCACTGGTATGCAAATTTCATGGGTAAGTGGAGAGTCAGCAGGGAAGAGGAATATAGGACTGTAAATAACACTAAATGCAGTTTAGTGTTTAGAAAACACAAACACAATAGTTACCCCACCTACGGGGCAACCATTGAAAGCTGCATTGAATTATCTTGAAGATAGCGAACATGCTCTCAACTCACTTTTGTGCCAAAAGTTTAGCTGCTAACTGGGCTCAAATAGCGCTCAATTAGTATACGTTGAATGAGATGAACGATAACATCCTTATATGTTAGCCTTTCTGAGATAGGAGATACAAGTTCAATCTTGAAAGATAGTATTTTAAAAAATTCCCTGTCCAACTGTATGGTAGATTTGTTACAGTATTACTCTCCATATTCTACTTCTCTCTGCACACATCCTTTGTAGTATAACTTTTACCAAGAGGTCTTTTTATCAAAAGGTGGAATCTAGTTCTCTATGCCTTATATTTATGCTGCACCTGTGAACTTGCTGTGGCCCATAGGATACAGTGAAAGTGATGTTTCCATTGTTAAGTGATAGACCATGTGTCCAATTACCAAGCCGGAGCTCTGGAGCGCATGCGCCCAGAGCCGGTGCTCTGTGACAACAGAGGCCACTGCGATGAGAGGCCTACACAGGTCAAAGAACAAAAGATGGATGAATAATAGATAAATGATAGACCAATAGAAGTGGCCGGCCCGCTCCTCTCCCTCCCCATTCCACCCTCCACCAAAAAAAAAAAAAAAAACCAAGAAACACTTTGGTCATAATTCTGTGAGTCAGGATTTCAGGCAAGGAAAGCAGAAACAGCTGATATGAATTCCATAATATCCCTAGCCTAAACTGTTGTGGCTTGAATGGCTGGAGTTGAATAAAATAGCTTAACTGGGACTATATTCTTGGAATCTTGGATCTGGATATTCATTCTATTTCTTGGTTCTTTTCCATGGGTTTTCCATGTGGCTAGCGTGAGTTTTCTCATAGATCGTGGTCTCTGAGACCCAAGGGGTAATATTTCAAGAGGACAAACTGCCTGTGTAAGTACTTATCAAGCCTCTGCTTGCAAAACACTAATATCCCACTGGTATGCAAATTTCATGGGTAAGTGGAGAGTCAGCAGGGAAGAGGAATATAGGACTGTAAATAACACTAAATGCAGTTTAGTGTTTAGAAAACACAAACACAATAGTTACTCCACCTACGGGACAACCATTGAAAGCTGCATTGAATTATCTTGAAGATAGCGAACATGCTCTCAACTCACTTTTGTGCCAAAAGTTTAGCTGCTAACTGGGATCAAATAGCGCTCAATTAGTATACGTTGAATGAGATGAATGATAACATCCTTATATGTTAGCCTTTCTGAGATAGGAGATACAAGTTCAATCTTGAAAGATATTATTTTAAAAAATTCCCTGTCCAACTGTATGGTAGATTTGTTACAGTATTATTCTCCATATTCTACTTCTCTCTGCACACATCCTTTGTAGTATAACTTTTACCAAGAGGTCCTTTTATCAAAAGGTGGAATCTAGTTCTCTATGCCTTATATTTATGCTGCACCTGTGAACTTGCTGTGGCCCATAGGATACAGTGAAAGTGATGTTTCCATTGTTAAGTGTAGCTTCAGAAAGTTGGCATTCTAGCACTCTCTCTTCTGGACCATGCCTCTGTTAGGAAAATGAGTTCAGGCTAACTTGCTGCAGAGGTGAAAGACCATGCAAAGCAGAGTCAAGTTGCTCCAGTTGAGGAGAGTAGACCATCCAGTCCTTATTTGACCTACTCGCTGAAGAGACAAACATCAGTGAACCCAGGGATCGGTGGAGCTTGGTCCAGATCAACAGAGTTGCTCAAAAATGCAAAATTTGGAGATGGTTTGTTATACATCAATAAATGACTGGTACAAATATCCCAAGAATTTACAGTACCTGTTAACATATTCACTGTAAGAAAAGAAACTAGAGAACCCAAACAATTAAAAGTAAAACGTTCTGTATGCGTGAGTGTATGCTAAGTCGTTTCTGACTCTGCCACCTTATGGACTGTAGCCTGCCAGGCTCCTCTGTCCATGGGAATCTCCAGGCAAGACCACTGGAGTGGGTTGCCATGACCTCCTCTAGGAGATCTTCCTGACCCAGGGAACAAACCCATATCTCCTGTGGCTTCTTCACTGCAGGTTGATTCTATACTTCTGAGCCACTGGAGAAGCCCCAACATTCTGTATTCTTTCCCTAAATTATTTGGCTACAGAACTTCAACAGTCTCTCCTTGGTTTTTGCTTTAATATACTAACTGTTATACCTCCGCTTTAATAGTCTGTAGAGAACACTTTGGAACCTTCTGTAGAATTCAGAAATTACAATAACATTGAATGGACAGTTTGCCAGAAATACAAAGCAGCAATGCTTTCATTGTTTCTATTCTCTTTGAAATAATTAATTTGACTGAATTTTGGTTCAGGTTTATTATTATTTTCTTAAAGTACTTACATTATTTCCCCCTTTCCCTTCCTTACTACAATGTCCTCAGTTCTCACAGTTTCAACAGTAAAAATTTTTAAAGGCCATTTTATGCCAGACATATGTGAGAACTAATCATTTACACTGAGTCAGGTACATGTCTGATAAAGTGTTCAATGGTAGATGACGTATAGGTGGAATCTAGTTCTCTATGCCTTATATTTATGCTGCACCTGTGAACTTGCTGTGGCCCATAGAATACAGTGAAAGTGATGTTTCCATTGTTAAGTGTAGCTTCAGAAAGTTGGCATTCTAGCACTCTCTCTTCTAGACCATGCCTCTGTTAGGAAAATGAGTTCAGGCTAGCTTGCTGCAGAGGTGAAAGACCATGCAAAGCAGAGTCAAGTTGCTCCAGTTGAGGAGAGTAGACCATCCAGTCCTTATTTGACCTACTCGCTGATGAGACAAACATGAGTGAACCCAGGGATCGGTGGAGCTTGGTCCAGATCAACAGAGTTGCTCAAAAATGCAAAATTTGGAGATGGTTTGTTATATATCAATAAATGACTGGTACAAATATCCCAAGAATTTACAGTACCTGTTAACAAATTCACTATAAGAAAAGAAACTAGAGAACCCAAACAATTAAAAGTAAAACGTTCTGTATGCGTGAGTGTATGCTAAGTCGTTTCTGACTCTGCCACCTTATGGACTGTAGCCTGCCAGGCTCCTCTGTCCATGGGAATCTCCAGGCAAGACCACTGGAGTGGGTTGCCATGACCTCCTCTAGGAGATCTTCCTGACCCAGGGAACAAACCCATATCTCCTGTGGCTTCTTCACTGCAGGTTGATTCTATACTTCTGAGCCACTGGAGAAGCCCCAACATTCTGTATTCTTTCCCTAAATTATTTGGCTACAGAACTTCAACAGTCTCTCCTTGGTTTTTGCTTTAATATACTAACTGTTATACCTCCGCTTTAATAGTCTGTAGAGAACACTTTGGAACCTTCTGTAGAATTCAGAAATTACAATAACATTGAATGGACAGTTTGCCAGAAATACAAAGCAACAATGCTTTCATTGTTTCTATTCTCTTTGAAATAATTAATTTAACTGAATTTTGGTTCAGGTTTATTATTATTTTCTTAAAGTACTTACGTTATTTCCCCCTTTCCCTTCCTTACTACAATGTCCTCAGTTCTCACAGTTTTAACAGTAAAAATTTTTAAAGGCCATTTTATGCCAGACATATGTGAGAACTAATCATTTACACTGAGTCAGGTACATGTCTGATAAAGTGTTCAATGGTAGATGACGTATGGGTCAATATTAAATTATTCATATAAGTAGTTCTCAAAATGCTGCACACAGCTGAAGAGATAAGAAATCAGGCAAATGGAATAGAAAATAATACTTTAGATAGCAATTGAGTGTTACAGAACAGACTTTAATTTTCCTGTCATGCAAAAAAAAAAAAAAATCTCTGCTCTCTGCTTCTAAAAACTTGTGTGCTTAGAATGCATACAGTATTTCCTGAGATGATATATATTTCTTGAGATGATATGTGATTTTATCATGATTTCCAGGGTAAAAATGTGAATAAAAGTGTTGCTTTTAAATTTAAAGAATGTGAAGATAATATTCAGTTGAATTTTATATTAGAATTTGTAGGTTGGTTTATTCTTTTTTTTTAAAGATTTATTTATTTATTTACTTTTGGGCGGGGGTCGGGTTGGGGAGGGAGGGGAGCGGGCAAGCCACTTCTATTGGTCTTTCATTTTTCTGTTTTCATCCGTCTTTGTTCTTTGGCTCGTGTGGGCCTCCTGTCGCGGTGGCGTCTGTCGTCGCAGAGCGCCGGCTCTGGGCGCATGCGCCCCAGAGCTCTGGCTCGGTGATTGGACATATCGGTCCAGCCGCTCCGTGGCACATGGGATCTTCCCAGGCCAGGGATCGAACCAGTGCCCCACACCAGGGATCGAAGCAGAGCCCCTTGCACTGCAAGGCGGTGTCCTTACCCACTGGACCACCAGGGGAAGCCCGGTTGGTTTATTCTTGTAGGTTCTCTTTAAAATTAACATCTCTGCCATCTATCTGAGAAGCTATTTGGCTTTTCATAGATGTATGATTTAAGATATCTTGACTTTTGCAAGCTTGTTAAGTTGTAAAATTTGATTTGGAATCAAAAATCACATCTAAATTAATTTAATAGTATAAAATTAAAATAAATGTAAACAAACAGTTATGAAGGAGAACTTGAACCTCTTAGCAGAGGTTTATTACTCTTAGTAGAATAATATTTGATCATCGTCATTAACTTCAATTTACTTAACTTTTATATTAATGCCTGTTAATCTAAGTTGTGCCAATAGCGCCTGTAATTATTTTGCTGATTAAAGGAAAACACATTAATTTAGAGAACATTTGAGGGAAGAAGGAAGTCCTATTAACATTTAAGGATTAGTGAGTTGATACTCACTTCAACTGAAAAATAGTGATAGATTCCAAATCTAGATATTCATTCTTTTTAAAATAATGGTTTTTTTGAAAATAATGATTCTGGGCTTCACTGGTGGTCCAGTGGGTAAAGAGTCGGTCTTGCACACGGGGTACTAGTTTGATCCCTGGCCCTGGAAGATCCCATGTGCCATGGAGCCGCTGGGCCAGTGTGTTCAATTAGGAGCAAGCACTGTGGAGTGCATGCGTCCAGAGCTGGTGTTCTGCAATGAGGGAGGCCACTGAAATGGGAGGCCCACACATGTGAAAGAATAAAGATGGAGGAAAATAAATAAATAAAAACCAATAAAAGAGGCAAAAATTAAAAAAAAAAGAACAATGATTCTATTTAAAACGCTTCCATAAATCAATAGTTACCTCTTTTTAAGCATACATAAAGACAATAAATACAGGAAGGCCTATTGCACAATTGCCATTTAATTTTATATTTTATGATCAGCAGTTTCTTTGATCCATAGTATACTTCTGCATAAACAATGAAAGAAATAAAATATAGAGATTTTACCTGATATTTATATAAAATAAAGCAATTCATTTTTTATTTAATAAATATCATACATGCATTTATCATTTTATATTATAATTTAGCATTCTTAAAGCTCTAACAATCATTAAATCAACTCTGACCTCTTAAAGCGAAGCTTTTCCAATTTATTCATAAATATAATTAAAAGTGTGCTCAAGTATTTAGATGTAAAAATGTCTACACTATAACACAGTTTTATTTACAAAAAACAATAAAATTAAATACTAGAAATCACAAAAGTCAGATTTGCTGTGATACATTCAGAGAATAGAATGCTATGTATCCCTAAAACTAATATTTAATGGCATGTGGAAATTCTAGTAGTACATGCTTAAGAGAAGAAATAAGATAATAAAATTATATATATATATATATATATATATACACTGTAAGGTTTTAAATCAAAATTTAATCACATTCATAGAGTGGATATTAGATATTCAGACTGAATATTGAACAGTGTTTATCCCTGGATGATGCATTATAAGTTCTTTACAATTTTGTATTTACCTCTTCTTTTTCTGTACATATTCTCCTCAAAAATATATATAGTCATAACAATCACAAAGTTATTTTTAAAGAAGAGTTGGGAATCAAGCCCCTATATTAAAATTATAAATTAGTGTCTTTCACTAGTTTTGGAATGTCTTGTAAATAAATTGTATAACTTTTTCTCTAACCACTTGATAATATTAAATGAATTTTCTTTGTAGTAATCTCTTTAAGGAAAAAGCCTGTGTTTGCCAATATGTGTTCTTAAATTAAAATAGATGATTCTCCCATATTTTAGACCATTTTGGCTTAATTAATTTATCATTTGTCAATTTAAAGACATTTTTTTTAGTGCTCACTATGTGTGTTAGTTCTATATGCTGTGAATACAACAGCATTACAGGCAAAAATTTCTACCTATGTTTATTGAGCTTACACTCACAGGACAGAAAAAAATATACATACTTCTTGACCACCTCTCTGTAGGTTTACCAATGTGGATTCATGAAAGGATTAAGGTTTTTCAATTTTGATAAAGTAATTATTATATGAAATGCAGTAGAGTATGTCAAAAGGCCAGGAATGACCACAAATCCCGGGTAGTGGATTACAGCATGTGTTTGAACCACACTGGCAGTCTTTCAAAGGTGTTTTCTATGGTATAAATTCTGGCCTACATTTGATTCCTTTATTTCAGTTTTTCATCCATAAAATGGAAGCAATGAGAGTATATATCTCATAGAATTGTAGTGAGGCTTAAATAAATCAACGCATGTAAAGTGCTCAGAATGGTGGCTAGCAGGTATTAAGTGAAAATTAGTTGTTGACTACTATTGTATTTGATTGACTTCTAACTTCTTTCTTAGCCACAGAAATGCTTTAAGCCTGAGTTCTGTCTTCAGTATCCTTGCCATGCATTACTGTTAAGACCCTAATGTTACTCATTAGGAACACTATAGTTCAAAACACTCTTTGTGGCTTTCAGAAACAGTCAGATTTTGTTGAGTGTAATCAGATAGTTACATTATCAATGAATTTTACTCTAAGTCTGGAATGTGCTTAAATGATTTGTTAAATATTTCTGACTTTGCATGTGTTGAGAGATGGATAGTGTATGCAACATCATGGTTGAGACAAATGATAAATGCATAGAGACTGTACTTTAAAATTGATTTTGGTGTTGATATAGGGTTTATTTTCACATTTGCTATTCATTGTGTAATATAAAGCTGATAACCTTGTGATATTATGAAAACTTATTGTTGAGTCTAATTATTTGTGGATTTAACACTGTGGCCTTAATTGCTACATATACAACAACAACTTTATTTGCAATTGATATCCCTTTCCTCTACTAAGAGCCAGCATTTTTTGTTTGTGTAAATCTATTTTGGAAATTTCATCAGGCCCATCAGTTACCTGAAAACTATATAATGATGGCATTCTTCAAGTCCGTTATTTTCTATCAAACTAAACAGTATACAATTCACCTAGTATCACAAGCTAGAAACTTGAAAATCATGGCAGACCCGTTCATCCTTGTAATTCTTCTCATGCAGCTGCCTAAATAACTAAAACCTTTATTTCCTTTACCTTCCTCTAGTACCTTATTTTATCTGCCTTGTGCTCCTCTTTCCTTGACTTTTATCAGTCTGCTGCTGCTTAGTCATGTGTGACTCCATGGATTGCAGCCTGCCAGGCTCCTCCTTCCATGGAATTCTCCAGGCAAGAACACTGGAGTGGGTTGCCATGCCCCTCTCTAGGGATATCTTCCCAACCCAGGGATGGAACCTGGATCTCCTGCATTGTAGGCAGATATCTCACCACTGAACCATCAGAGAAGCCATATATATATTTGAGTCCCCGTAGATTGTAGCTCGCCAGGCTTCTCTGCCCATGGAAGTTTCCAGGCAATCAGTCTAAGATTGGTTTTTACTTGTAGTTCTATCCTTTTCAAAATTCGTTCATGAGTCCTCATTATCTACAAAATTAAATTTAAATTGTTTGGCATAGAATTCAGGACCACTTAAGATTAAGGACCTCTTTTTTATTCTATTTTGTCTTGACTTTACAAATGTTCTGTTTATACTTCAGGAATACTAGTTTTTGCCTCTCAAATATGACACACAAACTCTGGTCTTTTTACCATTGGTCTTACAGTTCTTCCTGCTAGGGAAGTCTTTTTTTCCTTATTTTTGTAGCAAATTACCATTAATTTATTAAATGTGAGCTCAGATATTTTCTATTGCACCAAGCCAACAATGTTGCAAGTGCACCTATACCCCACTCACTAAATATTATAAAGGCATCTCATATATTTCCACTCTGAATTTGGGAATGGGAACTGTGTGTTTACACGCATGTATCGGCTGAATGCCTATTTCAGACCTTGAAAGAGGTATTCAATCACACAACTAAATGATGGCCAGCCTTTCTAAAGTGAGTTAGGATAGAAGTCAAAATCCTCAAATAATGTCTTCTACATACTCTGTCAGAACGCCAATAAGACTTACCTTAAGAAGGCTCCTTTGGCATTGTTCTTTCTTCCTGGTAAACTGCACACCAGTTTCACAACCATTATGAAGATTACAATGGCACCCTGCACAAAAATAATAAAGAGAGACATTTATTTATTTATTTCTGGCCACTTCTATTGATCTTTCATTTGTTTATCTTTTTGTTCTTTGGCCTGTGTGGGCCTCCCATTGCGGTGGCCTTTCTCGTTGCAGAGAACCGGCTCTGGGCGCATGTGCGCCAGAGCTCCAGCTGGGTAGTTGGACATATCGGTCCAGCTGTTTCACGGCACGTGGCACCGGCTCTGGGTGTCACCCACTGGACCATCAGGGAAGCCATATATATATTTGAGTCCCCGTAGATTGTAGCTCGCCAGGCTTCTCTGCCCATGGAAGTTTCCAGGCAATCAGTCTAAGATTGGTTTTTACTTGTAGTTCTATCCTTTTCAAAATTCGTTCATGAGTCCTCATTATCTACAAAATTAAATTTAAATTGTTTGGCATAGAATTCAGGACCACTTAAGATTAAGGACCTCTTTTTTATTCTATTTTGTCTTGACTTTACAAATGTTCTGTTTATACTTCAGGAATACTAGTTTTTGCCTCTCAAATATGACACACAAACTCTGGTCTTTTTACCATTGGTCTTACAGTTCTTCCTGCTAGGGAAGTCTTTTTTTCCTTATTTTTGTAGCAAATTACCATTAATTTATCAAATGTGAGCTCAGATATTTTCTATTGCACCAAGCCAACAATGTTGCAAGTGCACCTATACCCCACTCACTAAATATTATAAAGGCATCTCATATATTTCCACTCTGAATTTGGGAATGGGAACTGTGTGTTTACACGCATGTATCGGCTGAATGCCTATTTCAGACCTTGAAAGAGGTATTCAATCACACAACTAAATGATGGCCAGCCTTTCTAAAGTGAGTTAGGATAGAAGTCAAAATCCTCAAATAATGTCTTCTACATACTCTGTCAGAACGCCAATAAGACTTACCTTAAGAAGGCTCCTTTGGCATTGTTCTTTCTTCCTGGTAAACTGCACACCAGTTTCACAACCATTATGAAGATTACAATGGCACCCTGCACAAAAATAATAAAGAGAGACATTTATTTATTTATTTCTGGCCACTTCTATTGATCTTTCATTTGTTTATCTTTTTGTTCTTTGGCCTGTGTGGGCCTCCCCATTGCAGTGGCCTTTCTCGTTGCAGAGCACCGGCTCTGGATGCACATGCTCCAGAGCTCCAGCTGGGTAGTTGGACATATCGGTCCAGCTGTTTCACGGCACGTGGCATCTTCCCAGGCCAGGGATCGAACTGACAAGGAGGTGTCCTTACCCACTGGACCATCAGGGAAGCCCCGGGAGACATTTATTTTTACACATCCGAAAATATGCATTCACACTAAAATTTGCATTGGAACTCTCTTGCAGGCAAAAACAAAGTTCTGTAGAAAATACGTAGTCAGGATTCTTATGGGCTTATACCTTTCATCGTTCTCTATATGGCTTTCTGATTTTGGTAACATTTGCCAGGGATAATGCTGGAAGATCTGCCAGAACTGACTCTCAGCAATGGTTCCCTTAATTTTGCTGCAAGGGAACATGGCACAGTGGTGAAGAATATGAATGCCGATGATGCAAGAGACGTATCATCGTCTGGGTTGGGAAGATTCCCTGGGGTTGGAAATGGTAATCCATTCCAGTATTCTTTCCTGAAAAATTCCATGGACTGAGGAATCTGGCAGGCTACAGGCTGCAAAAGAGTTGAACACAACTGAGCAACAGAGCATGGAGCAGTAGCAAGAGCCAGCTTTTAGCAATGCAACTGAGTGAGCTCAAAAGTCCAGGATCAACTCAGTTCTCTTGGGAATTGTTCCTTTTCTTGAGATAGACTTGTTTTCCACTCCAGCCAAAACAATTTTGAATTTTCTTGTTTTATGGGGAAATCTTGATTGCAGAAAAGGGTGGAATACTTTGGAAATAAAACTCAATAATGATTTTGAATTAAAAACTTATAGGTAATAACATATATAGTTGCAAGATGACAGAAAAATGTTACTTATGCTGAATATAATGAAATGGAAGGAGTGATGTATATATATTTGTTGAATGAACAATCATACATTAATCATGAAGTATTATAATTACACTAAAATGTCCATAAGCTATTGTAGTTTTGATGGATATATTTGAATTAAGAATTTTCTCCTATGAAATTATTTATAGCTTTACTTTTTCACTTCATGTCAGACTGGCTTTTTACCAGGAATGGGTCACAAAGAGTCAGGTATGACTGAGGGACTAACACTTCACTTTTCATGTTTTTTTCTGCTCAAAAGACAAAACAGCTTGTACTCATGTTCTAATTGACGTAGTCCATGGGGTTCTAAAGAGTCGGACACAACTGAGTGATTGAACTACAGTGATATATGTATATGTATATATGTGTGTGTGCTAAGTCATTTCAATCATGTCCAACTCTATAATGCTATGGACTGTAGCCTGCCAGGCTCCTCTGTCCATGGGATTTCTCCAAATAGACAAGAATGTCAAGAATACGGAGTGGGTCCTCCTCCAGGAGATTTTCTTCTTGCCCCAGGTATTGAACTCACATCTCTTACATCTCATCTTCTGCAGTGGCAGGTGGTTCTTTACTGCCAGCTGGGAAACCTATATATATATATACCATTATAATTGCTGAAAATTAGATTGGCAGCCTCCAGAATCAACAAAGCCATTATAAATTACTTATCCCAAATATAAGTGCAGAATATTTTTGTCAAATGACCTTATTGCTTAAATTTTTATTATAAATAATTTTACATACTGAGGGACTGCAGGGAAATAAATTGGTTAATTTCAAGCGTTATCTAGATATGATTTTTTGATTAAATAAATTCCTTGTTAAATGGACAAAAGTAACTCATTGATGAATTCTAATTTGAATAGGATCCCAAGTTACCCATTTTGTCTTTTGAAAGATTAGGTATTCAAAAACTTCTTACACAGCAAAACAAAAATAATAGAATTAGAGTATCATTTTTGTACTCCATTTATTTACAAAAAACTTTCTCTGAGTTTGGCTAATAAATACATCATATTTTTTGATAATGATCACCATCATTATCATGAGCAACAATAACTAAAATCAACTCTTATGATGAATATTGGGTCTAAGATAAGATATATAATTCATCATTTATTCAGGCTACATTTCTCTTTTTATAATTTAATTGTTATAATAGTTGCAAGATGACAGAAAAATGTTACTTATGCTGAATATAATGAAATGGAAGGAGTGATGTATATATATTTGTTGAATGAACAATCATACATTAATCATGAAGTATTATAATTACACTAAAATGTCCATAAGCTATTGTAGTTTTGATGGATATATTTGAATTAAGAATTTTCTCCTATGAAATTATTTATAGCTTTACTTTTTCACTTCATGTCAGACTGGCTTTTTACCAGGAATGGGTCACAAAGAGTCAGGTATGACTGAGGGACTAACACTTCACTTTTCATGTTTTTTTCTGCTCAAAAGACAAAACAGCTTGTACTCATGTTCTAATTGACGTAGTCCATGGGGTTCTAAAGAGTCGGACACAACTGAGTGATTGAACTAAACTGATATATGTATATGTATGTGTGTGTGCTAAGTCATTTCAATCATGTCCAACTCTACAATGCTATGGACTGTAGCCTGCCAGGCTCCTCTGTCCATGGGATTTCTCCAAATAGACAAGAATGTCAAGAATACGGAGTGGGTCCTCCTCCAGGAGATTTTCTTCTTGCCCCAGGTATTGAACTCACATCTCTTACATCTCATCTTCTGCAGTGGCAGGTGGTTCTTTACCGCCAGCTGGGAAACCTATATATATATATATACCATTATAATTGCTGAAAATTAGATTGGCAGCCTCCAGAATCAACAAAGCCATTATAAATTACTTATCCCAAATATAAGTGCAGAATATTTTTGTCAAATGACCTTATTGCTTAAATTTTTATTATAAATAATTTTACATACTGAGGGACTGCAGGGAAATAAATTGGTTAATTTCAAGCGTTATCTAGATATGATTTTTTGATTAAATAAATTCCTTGTTAAATGGACAAAAGTAACTCATTGATGAATTCTAATTTGAATAGGATCCCAAGTTACCCATTTTGTCTTTTGAAAGATTAGGTATTCAAAAACTTCTTACACAGCAAAACAAAAATAATAGAATTAGAGTATCATTTTTGTACTCCATTTATTTACAAAAAACTTTCTCTGAGTTTGGCTAATAAATACATCATATTTTTTGATAATGATCACCATCATTATCATGAGCAACAATAACTAAAATCAACTCTTATGATGAATATTGGGTCTAAGATAAGATATATAATTCATCATTTATTCAGGCTACATTTCTCTTTATATTTAGTATAATTATGGTATACATTGTTCATAAACTCAATTGTTTGGTAATTTTTCAATAAGCATACAATGCAACATACTCCAACTCTGATTTCCTAAGTGTCACTGACAAAGATGATAAAATAATATTCCTTTTACCACTAGAATGCCAAGAAGAACTAACCCATCTATCCCATGCAATTTATAATATTATTGGAATTAAATTGATCAGTATTAATTCATAATAAGTAAAATATAACTATATTAAATTATTTAAACATGAAATTATTTCTCTTTGTGTGATCCGTCAATTCTGCTGATATTTCATTTCATTAAAACTTCATTTACTTTGTGCCATAATTTGTTTACTTTTATAGAATTAAATTCATGAACGGTCACATTAGTAATAGCTTATCCACTATCCATTTAGCTTTCACTTTGACTTCTTAAAATTATCAATATTTAAGGCAACAACCAAGGATTTCCCACTCTGAACAAATAAAAATTAATAGCCATTTAGGATAGACACATATCTGCTATCTCACCATAACTATATCCCAAGGATTTTCTTGCCTCAGTTTCCTATAATGATCATGGATAAATATTTCAGGAAGCCTGAAGTCATATCATGGACTATTTCACTCAGGTAATTATTCAGTTAATACACATATATACTGCACTTAACCAATGATATATTGTTTGATTTTGATATTAAATTTTAATTTCTGTCTTAACAATCCACTGGGGTAGAAAACAACTTTCTTATTCTAGTTTCCTCCTTTAGGAATTTAACATTCACTGGCATTTCTATAATGGCTAGGAACAGCATTTTCGGTTAAATAAATTCCTTGTTAAATGGACAAAAGTAACTCATTGATGAATTCTAATTTGAATAGGATCCCAAGTTACCTATTTTGTCTTTTGAAAGATTAGGTATTCAAAAACTTCTTACACAGCAAAACAAAAATAATAGAATTAGAGTATCATTTTTGTACTCCATTTATTTACAAAAAACTTTCTCTGAGTTTGGCTAATAAATACATCATATTTTTTGATAATGATCACCATCATTATCATGAGCAACAATAACTAAAATCAACTCTTATGATGAATATTGGGTCTAAGATAAGATATATAATTCATCATTTATTCAGGCTACATTTCTCTTTATATTTAGTATAATTATGGTATACATTGTTCATAAACTCAATTGTTTGGTAATTTTTCAATAAGCATACAATGCAACATACTCCAACTCTGATTTCCTAAGTGTCACTGACAAAGATGATAAAATAATATTCCTTTTACCACTAGAATGCCAAGAAGAACTAACCCATCTATCCCATGCAATTTATAATATTATTGGAATTAAATTGATCAGTATTAATTCATAATAAGTAAAATATAACTATATTAAATTATTTAAACATGAAATTATTTCTCTTTGTGTGATCCGTCAATTCTGCTGATATTTCATTTCATTAAAACTTCATTTACTTTGTGCCATAATTTGTTTACTTTTATAGAATTAAATTCATGAACGGTCACATTAGTAATAGCTTATCCACTATCCATTTAGCTTTCACTTTGACTTCTTAAAATTATCAATATTTAAGGCAACAACCAAGGATTTCCCACTCTGAACAAATAAAAATTAATAGCCATTTAGGATAGACACATATCTGCTATCTCACCATAACTATATCCCAAGGATTTTCTTGCCTCAGTTTCCTATAATGATCATGGATAAATATTTCAGGAAGCCTGAAGTCATATCATGGACTATTTCACTCAGGTAATTATTCAGTTAATACACATATATACTGCACTTGACCAATGATATATTGTTTGATTTTGATATTAAATTTTAATTTCTGTCTTAACAATCCACTGGGGTAGAGAAAACAACTTTCTTATTCTAGTTTCCTCCTTTAGGAATTTAACATTCACTGGCATTTCTATAATGGCTAGGAACAGCATTTTCGGTCAACCCCTTTCTGCTTGGTCCTTTCTGTCATCTTATCCAATTCCCTTAAGTTGAAGTGCATCTATTTTGTATTACATTAGTAAGGTTGCCTTCTATAATTCACCTCTAGGCTGTCATTTCTTCATACAAAAAATATGTAGAGACATTCCATTATCAAATTCTTATTAGGCTTTTCTTCCCCCTTCTTTTTTCATACCCCAAAGTGCTCTGGCCATTATAATTTGTGGTTTGATGACAGTCTCCTTAAGAATAGTGAATTGTCAAAGCAGACTCATAATAGATCTCTCGTGCCAAAATTTGCTAATACATTGTGTGTGTTACCTTGGACTCCATTAACAAAGTATCACACGCTGGGTTGCTTCAGCAGCAGGCATTTATTCTCTCACGGTTCTCTGAATTTAGCCTGATTCAGTTTCATATGTAATAATGTGACTATGAATTAATTAAAGTTTTCTGGAGCAGCAGAGAATACAGAAAAAATTCTCAATTCAGGCTGGAAACAGATGATTTTCCTACATTTGGAAAAAATAAGCATATCATGCCACTTCCTGTATTTATGTCATTACACATGTCCTAGTTTTCAGTTGTTCTGAGATACTGCTCTTTGACAAGTTTATAGTCAATATTCTTGTCATTTCCCTGTATATACATATATATATATATATATATATATATATATTCTAACGAAAACTCTTACTAATATGCTTGATCAGTTCTCAGCTTCTTTCATGAATTTACTCATGTAAATAAACCTAACTGCTATTTCCTCAGGGGTGCACTTTCCAGGATTGCTTGTCTGTTTGACATACCAGGTCCTTTTAATTTCTGTATCCTAGCTTTAGACTCATTAGGACTGTCAACTTCACTTAAGATTAAAATAAATCTTTTGATGTAGAGAAAGAAGATTCTAACCACAGAAAGATTAATTCTTTTTTTTTACTCCAGTGGTATTCTATATGGGTACATTATTATTTTAACAAGATGTCAACTTATTACTTATTCCATAGCTCACAATTCAAGTTTAAAATTCTGCACTAGTTTAACTTGCTCTCATCAGGATTGTTGTTTCCATTATAAAGCTTTTATTATATTTTCCACTAGTGAAGAAAAGCAATGACCCAGGCAGTCGATGTGTCTAAAACACATAATTTCATACAGCAGCTGATACATCAGTGATTTTTCCCCCCAAAATGATGTGCTATAAAATTAAGGAAGAGGATGTGGAGGAGATTCAGTATAAAATAAGAACATGTCCCAGCAGTATGAAACAATTTGCTCTCAGGTTCCTACTGAACATTGTTTATTCATTTTAAAACAAAAAGAGAATGGTATAAAGCTAGGCTTTTTCACACAGGAGTTAGCATCCACATCTGATATTTCCAGTCAACCATTGTAACAGACCTGCTTTCTAGGTCATCGCTAAATGTGAGAGAACTGATGTAACCATGGAATAGAGCTTTGGGGTGATTGAAACTTAAATTTAACCCAACTAACTGAGAGAAAATTGATCAGTTTCATATGTAATAATGTGACTATGAATTAATTAAAGTTTTCTGGAGCAGCAGAGAATACAGAAAAATTCTCAATTCAGGCTGGAAACAGATGATTTTCCTACATTTGGAAAAAATAAGCATATCATGCCACTTCCTGTATTTATGTCATTACACATGTCCTAGTTTTCAGTTGTTCTGAGATACTGCTCTTTGACAAGTTTATAGTCAATATTCTTGTCATTTCCCTGTATATACATATATATATATATATATATTCTAATGAAAACTCTTACTAATATGCTTGATCAGTTCTCAGCTTCTTTCATGAATTTACTCATGTAAATAAACCTAACTGCTATTTCCTCAGGGGTGCACTTTCCAGGATTGCTTGTCTGTTTGACATACCAGGTCCTTTTAATTTCTGTATCCTAGCTTTAGACTCATTAGGACTGTCAACTTCACTTAAGATTAAAATAAATCTTTTGATGTAGAGAAAGAAGATTCTAACCACAGAAAGATTAATTCTTTTTTTTTACTCCAGTGGTATTCTATATGGGTACATTATTATTTTACCAAGATGTCAACTTATTACTTATTCCATAGCTCACAATTCAAGTTTAAAATTCTGCACTAGTTTAACTTGCTCTCATCAGGATTGTTGTTTCCATTATAAAGCTTTTATTATATTTTCCACTAGTGAAGAAAAGCAATGACCCAGGCAGTCGATGTGTCTAAAACACATAATTTCATACAGCAGCTGATACATCAGTGATTTTTCCCTCCAAAATGATGTGCTATAAAATTAAGGAAGAGGATGTGGAGGAGATTCAGTATAAAATAAGAACATGTCCCAGCAGTATGAAACAATTTGCTCTCAGGTTCCTACTGAACATTGTTTATTCATTTTAAAACAAAAAGAGAATGGTATAAAGCTAGGGCTTTTTCACACAGGGACTTAGCATCCACATCTGATATTTCCAGTCAACCATTGGAACAGACCTGCTTTCTAGGTCATCGCTAAATGTGAGAGAACTGATGTAACCATGGAATAGAGCTTTGGGGTGATTGAAACTTAAATTTAACCCAACTAACTACACGGGAGTATGGCAACATTATGTGGTTTTCTTGAACACTCTCCTGTATGTGAAATTGTCATTTTACTTATTTATTTATATTTGAATGTAGCTGATTTACAAGGCTGATTTTATTTTAAAAAGAAGCAAAGAAACTCACTAGTCCATAGAAATTCATTAACCTTCACTTTCTGTCCTGAATTCTACTCACAGTACAAAATCTGAATGAGTTATGGAGTGAGAAGACTGGAGAATGATATTCTATCAAGGCTATGGAAGTGGATGATACATCAGCTTTAGTCAGAAATGGAGTTAAATATACAATTCTAATTTCGAGAAAATTTTCATTCATGACTTAAAGGGACTTTTTTTGGATGATTCATCTACCTCTTCCTCCAAACTGAGATAAAAACATGTCATTAAAATGCAAAATTGCTTCACTATAATAAAGTTCCTGAAATATTCAAAGCATTCACTTTCCATGGTAATTTATTTTAATCTAAATTCCGAGAGAATTTTCTTGCCTTCAATTTTATTCAAAATGTTATTTCCTTCAAGCAATGTACATATCTTATATAAAATGTAAAAGTCAGTCATGGAGAGGGACTCCAAAAAAAGTCATGCAAAACTGAACTTGATTTTAGTCCTTTCTGCCATTTAAAGAGATGAAAGACATAGTGGCTTCATAATTCAGGTAAGTGGAGGAAATAAAAATATTTTTACTGCTTGATTCTTCTCACAGAATCTATTGGTCAGAAGGAGATTATAGTATAGGCCTGACATTTTAATATCTTTGCCAGTGTGGTGCTAACTGTTCACACCTGGTATACATGGCAGTATGAAACAATTTGCTCTCAGGTTCCTACTGAACATTGTTTATTCATTTTAAAACAAAAGAGAATGGTATAAAGCTAGGCTTTTTCACACAGGAGTTAGCATCCACATCTGATATTTCCAGTCAACCATTGGAACAGACCTGCTTTCTAGGTCATCGCTAAATGTGAGAGAACTGATGTAACCATGGAATAGAGCTTTGGGGTGATTGAAACTTAAATTTAACCCAACTAACTACACGGGAGTATGGCAACATTATGTGGTTTTCTTGAACACTCTCCTGTATGTGAAATTGTCATTTTACTTATTTATTTATATTTGAATGTAGCTGATTTACAAGGCTGATTTTATTTTAAAAAGAAGCAAAGAAACTCACTAGTCCATAGAAATTCATTAACCTTCACTTTCTGTCCTGAATTCTACTCACAGTACAAAATCTGAATGAGTTATGGAGTGAGAAGACTGGAGAATGATATTCTATCAAGGCTATGGAAGTGGATGATACATCAGCTTTAGTCAGAAATGGAGTTAAATATACAATTCTAATTTCGAGAAAATTTTCATTCATGACTTAAAGGGACTTTTTTTGGATGATTCATCTACCTCTTCCTCCAAACTGAGATAAAAACATGTCATTAAAATGCAAAATTGCTTCACTATAATAAAGTTCCTGAAATATTCAAAGCATTCACTTTCCATGGTAATTTATTTTAATCTAAATTCCGAGAGAATTTTCTTGCCTTCAATTTTATTCAAAATGTTATTTCCTTCAAGCAATGTACATATCTTATATAAAATGTAAAAGTCAGTCATGGAGAGGGACTCCAAAAAGTCATGCAAAACTGAACTTGATTTTAGTCCTTTCTGCCATTTAAAGAGATGAAAGACATAGTGGCTTCATAATTCAGGTAAGTGGAGGAAATAAAAATATTTTTACTGCTTGATTCTTCTCACAGAATCTATTGGTCAGAAGGAGATTATAGTATAGGCCTGACATTTTAATATCTTTGCCAGTGTGGGGTGCTAACTGTTCACACCTGGTATACATGGCCTATAGTTTAACAGAACATATTACTGAGTCTTTGGATCCAAAGCCAGGATACCATTTAGGTGTAAGAGATTGGGAGATAAACTTCTCCTTTAAGTAACTGAGATAATTAAATGTGTGTGCTTGGAGCAGGACTGGTCTTTGAGATAGGCCTAGATAAATGGCCAAGCATGCGTAGAAAGAAGACAGCGCTGAGCAATGGGGCAAAGAGCTAGAGATCATGAACAAGGTAAGGTAACAGGAAATCCCCATTGGTTCAGTGGCCAGAGTTTTAATAGAAATTTTTTCAAAAATAACATTTTTTTATGGAAAATATCAAACATATACAAAATACAAAGAATAGTTTAAGGATATCTCTGGACCTATCACTCAGCTTCAATATTCATGATTCAGTGGCCAATCCCATTTCCTCTTCTCATACTCCTCCTGGAATTAGATTCCATTCATCATTTAGTTTAATGCGTAAGTATCTTGGTTCTAAAATATAATTTTTTAAAAAAATTCACTATCACACCACTCTTCATCAAAATGACTGATCAGTTCTCAAAAACACTGAAAATCCAACTGGTGTCCCCATGTTCCTATTTCTTTTATAATTTTACCTTTTAGTAGGTTAAAATCGGTTATGTATCCCCATTTGAGGGGACATGAATGGGAACTACTCAAAAAAGGAGGGATATTCTAGCTCAGTCTAGCAATAAATAAAAACAGGATGAAGCATAAAAAGGAATCTGAAGAAATTGATGGGGGGAACTGAAGACAAGGTATATTTCTTGCCTTCCAATTTTATTCAAAATGTTATTTCCTTCAAGCAATGTACATATCTTATATAAAATGTAAAAGTCAGTCATGGAGAGGGACTCCAAAAATAGTCATGCAAAACTGAACTTGATTTTAGTCCTTTCTGCCATTTAAAGAGATGAAAGACATAGTGGCTTCATAATTCAGGTAAGTGGAGGAAATAAAAATATTTTTACTGCTTGATTCTTCTCACAGAATCTATTGGTCAGAAGGAGATTATAGTATAGGCCTGACATTTTAATATCTTTGCCAGTGTGGGGTGCTAACTGTTCACACCTGGTATACATGGCCTATAGTTTAACAGAACATATTACTGAGTCTTTGGATCCAAAGCCAGGATACCATTTAGGTGTAAGAGATTGGGAGATAAACTTCTCCTTTAAGTAACTGAGATAATTAAATGTGTGTGCTTGGAGCAGGACTGGTCTTTGAGATAGGCCTAGATAAATGGCCAAGCATGCGTAGAAAGAAGACAGCGCTGAGCAATGGGGCAAAGAGCTAGAGATCATGAACAAGGTAAGGTAACAGGAAATCCCCATTGGTTCAGTGGCCAGAGTTTTAATAGAAATTTTTTCAAAAATAACATTTTTTTATGGAAAATATCAAACATATACAAAATACAAAGAATAGTTTAAGGATATCTCTGGACCTATCACTCAGCTTCAATATTCATGATTCAGTGGCCAATCCCATTTCCTCTTCTCATACTCCTCCTGGAATTAGATTCCATTCATCATTTAGTTTAATGCGTAAGTATCTTGGTTCTAAAATATAATTTTTAAAAAAAAATTCACTATCACACCACTCTTCATCAAAATGACTGATCAGTTCTCAAAAACACTGAAAATCCAACTGGTGTCCCCATGTTCCTATTTCTTTTATAATTTTACCTTTTAGTAGGTTAAAATCGGTTATGTATCCCCATTTGAGGGGACATGAATGGGAACTACTCAAAAAAGGAGGGATATTCTAGCTCAGTCTAGCAATAAATAAAAACAGGATGAAGCATAAAAAGGAATCTGAAGAAATTGAGTGCCAAGAGGAAAAGAGGAACCCAGACAGGCTCACAATGAAAACAGCCACTGCTCTATGCAAAGACTTTTACATGTTATCTCATTGAGGTTTTATAGCAGACTGTCAGTAATTTAAAAAAGCATAATTTTTAGTGATAAGAAAATTCAGACAGAATGATTAAGTAACAACTTCACTATTAATCAACATGTTTAGAAGATCCTGATCTTTCTACTATAAAAATCTGCCTCTCTAAAACTGAAGAGACTTCTTTTTCTCTAGGCTAAATTTCACAGTGGGCACACACACACAAAAAGGACATATTTAATTTTGGCTGGGTGGAAACACCAGAGGAAAAGTGTAAATAAAAATTGTTTATTTTATGAAGAGAACACATGTGAAAAAGTCCATGAGAAAGACCATGCCTGGGCATGTTTTAAAAGAATAAATAGATCTATTATTTGTCATGAAACAAAGCAGAACAAAGTAAAATTCTTCTTCTTTGACTTAACCTCCTATATCCTCCTCCACTTTTGTCTGTTTTTACTACTCTCTATTAGGGTAAAAGAAACAAACAAAAGACAAAACCAACTGAAAAACTCAGAGGTGAGTCCTGTGATCATCAGAGTTTTATTTTCTGCCTTTTGTTCTCTTTTCAACCCACTAAATTTGGTGTTTTGTCCATGCGGCACAACTGAAATTGTCCCTGTTAAGGTCACCAACCATGCTGCTACAAATGCACTACTTTTTATTTCGTCCTCATTGATTGACCTATTATTCAACCACTCTTGCCTTCTTTGAAATCTCTTCTTCTGAGTTTCTAAGGTAACACAGTAGAATGGGCTGCTCCTTATTATATTTTAATGAAGCTTCCTCTTTTCCCCTAATTCTAGTGCACCAATGCTCAGTTTATGGATAATTTCTCTGGCTAAATGTTCTCCCTCAGTATATGTACAGTACATCATGCAAAATATTGGGCTGGATGAAGCACAAGCTGAAATCAAGATTGCTGGGAAAAAATATCAATAACCTCAGGTATGCAGATGACACGACCCTTATGGTAGAAAGTGAAGAGGTACTAAAGAGCCTCTTGATGAATGTGAAAAAGGACAGTCAAAAAGCTGGCCTAAAATTCAACATTCAAAAAACGAAGATCATGGCTTTGTGTCCCATCACTTCATAGATGAGGAAACAATGGAAACAGTGACGAACTGTTTTCTTGGTCTTCAAAAATCACTGTCTGCAGTGATTTTGTGACTGCAGCCACAAAATTACAAGATTCTTCCTCCTTGGAAGAAAAGCCAGTGCATTGAGGTTTTATAGCAGACTGTCAGTAATTTAAAAAAGCATAATTTTTAGTGATAAGAAAATTCAGACAGAATGATTAAGTAACAACTTCACTATTAATCAACATGTTTAGAAGATCCTGATCTTTCTACTATAAAAATCTGCCTCTCTAAAACTGAAGAGACTTCTTTTTCTCTAGGCTAAATTTCACAGTGGGCACACACACACAAAAAGGACATATTTAATTTTGGCTGGGTGGAAACACCAGAGGAAAAGTGTAAATAAAAATTGTTTATTTTATGAAGAGAACACATGTGAAAAAGTCCATGAGAAAGACCATGCCTGGGCATGTTTTAAAAGAATAAATAGATCTATTATTTGTCATGAAACAAAGCAGAACAAAGTAAAATTCTTCTTCTTTGACTTACCTCCTATATCCTCCTCCACTTTTGTCTGTTTTTACTACTCTCTATTAGGGTAAAAGAAACAAACAAAAGACAAAACCAACTGAAAAACTCAGAGGTGAGTTCTGTGATCATCAGAGTTTTATTTTCTGCCTTTTGTTCTCTTTTCAACCCACTAAATTTGGTGTTTTGTCCATGTGGCACAACTGAAATTGTCCCTGTTAAGGTCACCAACCATGCTGCTACAAATGCACTACTTTTTATTTCGTCCTCATTGATTGACCTATTATTCAACCACTCTTGCCTTCTTTGAAATCTCTTCTTCTGAGTTTCTAAGGTAACACAGTAGAATGGGCTGCTCCTTATTATATTTTAATGAAGCTTCCTCTTTTCCCCTAATTCTAGTGCACCAATGCTCAGTTTATGGATAATTTCTCTGGCTAAATGTTCTCCCTCAGTATATGTACAGTACATCATGCAAAATATTGGGCTGGATGAAGCACAAGCTGAAATCAAGATTGCTGGGAAAAAATATCAATAACCTCAGGTATGCAGATGACACCACCCTTATGGTAGAAAGTGAAGAGGTACTAAAGAGCCTCTTGATGAATGTGAAAAAGGAGAGTCAAAAAGCTGGCCTAAAATTCAACATTCAAAAAACGAAGATCATGGCTTTGTGTCCCATCACTTCATAGATGAGGAAACAATGGAAACAGTGACGAACTGTTTTCTTGGTCTTCAAAAATCACTGTCTGCAGTGATTTTGTGACTGCAGCCACAAAATTACAAGATTCTTCCTCCTTGGAAGAAAAGTCATAACAAACCTAGATAGCATATTAAAAGCAGAGACATCATTTTGCTTACAAAAGTCTGTATCATCAAAGTTATGGGCTTTCCAATAGTCATGTATGGATATGAGAGTTTAACCATAAAGAAGGTTGAGTGCCAAAGAAATGACGCCTTTGAACTGTGGTGTTGGAGAAGACTCTTGAGCATTCTTTGGACTGCAAGGAGATCAAACCAGTCAATCTCAAAGGACATCAACCCAGAATATTCATTAGAAGGACTGATGCTGAAGTTGAAGCTCCAATACTTTGTCTACCTGATACAAAGAGACAGTTCATTGGAAAAGACCCTGATGGTGGGAAATACTGAAGGCAGGAGGAGAAGGGGATGACAGAGAGCAAGATGGTTGGATGGCATCACTGAATCAATGGACATGAGTTTGAGCAAGCTCTGGGAAATGGTAAAGGGCAGGGAAGCCTGGCATGGTTCCGTCCATGAGGCTGCAAAGAACTGGACACAACTGAGCAACTGCACAACAAACCTAGTCAGAGCTAAGCTTCAGATATCATCTTTAAGCAAATGATTTCTAAATTCATGTGTCATTCCCTGACAACTTCTCTGAGTTCCAAATTTGTCTATCTAGTGATATACTAGTGGTTTTAAAATTTTTTAAAAACATAAAGATTAATTTTTCTTTCATCCATATTCAGGATTAATTCTCAGAAGCCCATGTTCTCAGTAGCATGGGTACAACCATCCTTGGTAAATAGATTGAGTACCATTCTCAGTATTATGTTGCTCCACCACCCTTAGTAAATAGACTACGATTGTTGCTCCTAGTTCACTGTCTACCAGAAGGAACAAGAACTATGAAAAAGAAATTGGCATGCCTTTCAGCATGCTCTCTGATGTTACACATACCCCTTTTATGTTCCCTTGTCCAGATTTTAGCCTGTTTTTTTTTTTTTTTTTCTAGGTAGCTGTATGTACAGTTAAGAATCAAGTAGCTTTTCTAGTAAGAATGAAGGAAAGAATAGATATGAGAGAATAACAGTGTTTCCCATAATATGTAACAAAGGTCTCAATGTTACCCTCTAAAACTTTCTCATCCAGTCTTTTTCACCATCCACCTAGTTGCTCAAAGCCAAGAACTCCTCACTGGACTATCATTATTATTGCTGCTGTTCAGCTGTCAGTTTTGTCTGACTCTTTGATACTATGGAGTGTAGCCTACCAGGCTCCTCTGTTCATGGAATTTTCCAGGGAAGAATACTGGAGTTGCCATTTCCTTCTCCAGGAGATCTACCTGCCTGAGGGATTGAACCTCATCTCCTGCATTGCCAGTGGATTCCTTACCAATGAAACACCTGGGAAGCCCTGGACTATCATTACTGCCCTCTAGTCGGATTTCATGATTGTATATTCCCAATAAATTCTAAACAAAGGTTGTCTTATAAAAATGTAAAACAGATAATGTTTTATTAGGCCTATGTTCTGACTTTCACTACCCTTACAATGAAAGCCAATCTCCCATTTTTCTAGATTTCATATATATGCATTGACATACAATATTTCCTTTTCTTTTTTCTGACTTACTTCACTATGACTGACACTCTCTAGGTCCATCCACATCTCTACAAATTACCCGGGTTCATTTCCTTTTATGGCTATGTAATATTCCAACGTGTATATGTACCACATCTTTATCCATTCTCTGGTGGGATTGGCACATATACACTATTGATACTACATACAAAACACAACTCATGAGAACATACTGTACGGCATAGGGGACTCTACTTATTGTAGTGTGGTGATGAGTGGAAGTAAGTCCAAGGGAGGGGGGTCTACATATATCTGGCTGATTCATTTTACATTACATCATTTACAGTAGAAAGTAGCACAACATTATAAAGCAACTACACCATAAAAATTAATTTAAAAATAATAAACACCTATTTCTTCATAGGTTAGGTCCTGAAATTTCTCGCTGTTCCCAACCATTAGATGTTATCTAGTGATTCTCTCAGCTGTGCACAGTGGGCCCTGGTCACTCCATGCTTTTGTCAGTTTCATGAATTCACAAAGTGCATTCCCATGGTATAATATAAAAGCTGGACTGTTAATTTTACTTGTTTTCCTCATTCATATCTCACTTTCAACTTAAATTCCTCAGCAAAATCTTTCCTAACCAATTTATCCCAAGTTGGACACTATTCAGTCTCTCTCTTGGACCTGTGACTCCACAATCCCCTTCTTTTTGAATCTACAATTTTTGAGTGTGAGGATCTAGATTGTTTCTCCACAGCTATAGTCCTTATGCCCAGAAGAGTCCTCTTTCACTGTCAGTTCAGTCACTCAGTTGTGTCGAGCTCTTTGTAACCCCATGGACTGCAGCATGTCAGGCTTCCCTGTCCTTCACCATCTCCTGGAGCTTGCTCAAACATGTCCTATGAGTCAGTGATGCCATCCAACCATCTCATCTTCTGTGTTCCCCTTCTCCTTCTGCCTTCTATTTTTCCCAGCATCAGAGTCTTTTCTGTTGAGTTGTCTCTTCATACCAGGAGGCCAAAGTATCAGAGCTTCAGCTTCAGCATCAGTCCTTCCAATGAATATTCAGGGTTGAATACCTCTATGATTTACTGGTTTGATCTCTTTGTTGTTGAGGAAGGAACTGAAATGTTACCTGTGTAGCTATACTGTGGCAGGTAGGAAGTGGTTAGAGATGAGGCTCATAGAGGTTAGAGTCTTCAGAAAATTATGAACCATATAGGAGTTTGTGCTTTGTCTTAAAAGCAATTGGAAGTCATTAAAATGCTTAAATTACGGCAGTAACATTTCTCCAACTTGGATTTTAGACTTTAGAAACATCAGTGGCTTCAGAGGTAAAAATATTAAAAGCAATGGATTAAAGCTATAGCCATGATTAAAATAATAATAATAATGACAATTATAGTAGCAGTAATTATAGACAGGTGCTTGTAGTAAACACTAGCAATAATGAACGTAACTCCTTTGTAATGTAACCTGACTATGCACCAAATTCTGGCACATGTACTTTGTATATATTATCTCGGATATTTAACAGCCATCATAGCAATTCCTGTCTTTTATATGTAGTACTTTCTCTTGACTAGCTACTTTTGTATGAACTTTTCTTGTATTCAGTTTTTTGATCTTACAACCTATGAAGTAGGTACTCTACATCACCCATTTTACAGGCAAGAAATCCAGTAACCAGTCTCACAAAGACACACACACCTGGGGTGATAGGAGGGTAGGCGTGTGGTGGTGAGAA
This sequence comes from Tragulus kanchil, assembly GCA_022376925.1. Lineage (NCBI taxonomy): Eukaryota > Metazoa > Chordata > Mammalia > Artiodactyla > Tragulidae > Tragulus > Tragulus kanchil. Next base: position 232,127,702 of record JAIOJX010000004.1, on the reverse strand, counting down.
GAGAGTTGAAATTGAAGTGCAGAATTCTGCTGTGGGGCTGGTGGAAGCCAGGGAGGACATCCACTTTAATACTTTGATCCAACCACCTATGCTGAAAGCCAGGAGAATCAGCTCTTTGTAACCCCATGGGACTGCAGCATGTCAGAAGAGTCCTCTTTCACTGTCAGTTCAGTCACTCAGTTGTGTCGAGCTCTTTGTAACCCCATGGACTGCAGCATGTCAGGCTTCCTGTCCTTCACCATCTCCTGGAGCTTGCTCAAACATGTCCTATGAGTCAGTGATGCCATCCAACCATCTCATCTTCTGTGTTCCCCTTCTCCTTCTGCCTTCTATTTTTCCCAGCATCAGAGTCTTTTCTGTTGAGTTGTCTCTTCATACCAGGAGGCCAAAGTATCAGAGCTTCAGCTTCAGCATCAGTCCTTCCAATGAATATTCAGGGTTGAATACCTCTATGATTACTGGTTTGATCTCTTTGTTGTTGAGGAAGGAACTGAAATGTTACCTGTGTAGCTATACTGTGGCAGGTAGGAAGTGGTTAGAGATGAGGCTCATAGAGGTTAGAGTCTTCAGAAAATTATGAACCATATAGGAGTTTGTGCTTTGTCTTAAAAGCAATTGGAAGTCATTAAAATGCTTAAATTACGGCAGTAACATTTCTACAACTTGGATTTTAGACTTTAGAAACATCAGTGGCTTCAGAGGTAAAAATATTAAAAGCAATGGATTAAAGCTATAGCCATGATTAAAATAATAATAATAATGACAATTATAGTAGCAGTAATTATAGACAGGTGCTTGTAGTAAACACTAGCAATAATGAATGTAACTCCTTTGTAATGTAACCTGACTATGCACCAAATTCTGGCACATGTACTTTGTATATATTATCTCGGATATTTAACAGCCATCATAGCAATTCCTGTCTTTTATATGTAGTACTTTCTCTTGACTAGCTACTTTTGTATGAACTTTTCTTGTATTCAGTTTTTTGATCTTACAACCTATGAAGTAGGTACTCTACATCACCCATTTTACAGGCAAGAAATCCAGTAACCAGTCTCACAAAGACACACACACCTGGGGTGATAGGAGGGTAGGCGTGTGGTGGTGAGAAGGGAGTTGAAATTGAAGTGCAGAATTCTGCTGTGGGGCTGGTGGAAGCCAGGGAGGACATCCACTTTAATACTTTGATCCAACCACCTATGCTCAAGAATCCAAGCCTCACTGGATTTGAATAGTTAACTTACTATCATGAAGCAAGAAAGTACAACTGGAATTTTGATGCTTTTCTCTTTATCTCTTTATGCTTTAAAAAACCTATATGAACACTTTGTGAATGGAATTGTGTCCTGCAAGTGTTTATATGTTAAAACCCCAAACCCTCAGTACCTCAGAATGTGACTGGATTTAGAGACAAGGCTTTAAAAAGGTTAAGTCTGAAAGTCACTCAGTTGTTTCCAATTGTTTATGACCTATGGATGAGCCATGGAATTCTCCAGGCAAGAATACTGAAGTGAGGAGCCTTTCTTTCCTCCAGGGAATCTGTCCAACCCATGAATCGAACTAGGGTCTCCTGCACTGCAGGTGGATTAAATTAAAATGAGGCTGTTATGATGGGTCCTAATCCAACCTAACTGGTATCCTTCTAAGTAGGAGAGATTAGGATTTCAGAGATGCACAGGGGTCTGTGTGTACAAAGTGAAGACTCTGAAAACCTAGCAAGAAAATGGAAATATGGAAGCCAAGGAGATAGGCTTCAGGAGAAACCAAACCTACAGACACTGAACTTGCACTTCCAGTCTCCAGACCCATGAGAAAATATCAAATACATTTTTGTTGTTTAAATCAACCACTTTATGGTTAAATAGATTTAAACGTTGCTGCATTTTGTAATGGCAACCCTAATACATGAATACAGTATATGCTATCCTTTCTTACTCCTAAGTTACAATATTAAGTAAATGTTTTCAAATTTATTTACTTAATATTTTATATAGGGCAAATTTATTGCTTTATTATTTTAATGATTTTTTTTTTTTTTTTAGAATTTAGGCACATTTAAAGGTATGTATAAAGGATCCTACTAATTTGCTTCCCTCAGTTTTCATTCTATACATTTCTTGTTGGTACATTTCTATAACATGTAGAATGTTCAAAGGTTCACTTTTGGCATCTATGATAGTATGCCTATGGCAACTGCAGAGTTAAACCACAATGGGGTGATAGGAGGGTAGGCGTGTGGGGGAGAAGGGAGGTGAAATGGAAGTGCAGAATTCTGCTGTGGGGCTGGTGGAAGCCAGGGAGGACATCCACTTTAATACTTTGATCCAACCACCTATGCTCAAGAATCCAAGCCTCACTGGATTTGAATAGTTAACTTACTATCATGAAGCAAGAAAGTACAACTGGAATTTTGATGCTTTTCTCTTTATCTCTTTATGCTTTAAAAAACCTATATGAACACTTTGTGAATGGAATTGTGTCCTGCAAGTGTTTATATGTTAAAACCCCAAACCCTCAGTACCTCAGAATGTGACTGGATTTAGAGACAAGGCTTTAAAAAGGTTAAGTGTGAAAGTCACTCAGTTGTTTCCAATTGTTTATGACCTATGGATGAGCCATGGAATTCTCCAGGCAAGAATACTGAAGTGAGGAGCCTTTCTTTCCTCCAGGGAATCTGTCCAACCCATGAATCGAACTAGGGTCTCCTGCACTGCAGGTGGATTAAATTAAAATGAGGCTGTTATGATGGGTCCTAATCCAACCTAACTGGTATCCTTCTAAGTAGGAGAGATTAGGATTTCAGAGATGCACAGGGGTCTGTGTGTACAAAGTGAAGACTCTGAAAACCTAGCAAGAAAATGGAAATATGGAAGCCAAGGAGATAGGCTTCAGGAGAAACCAAACCTACAGACACTGAACTTGCACTTCCAGTCTCCAGACCCATGAGAAAATATCAAATACATTTTTGTTGTTTAAATCAACCACTTTATGGTTAAATAGATTTAAACGTTGCTGCATTTTGTAATGGCAACCCTAATACATGAATACAGTATATGCTATCCTTTCTTACTCCTAAGTTACAATATTAAGTAAATGTTTTCAAATTTATTTACTTAATATTTTATATAGGGCAAATTTATTGCTTTATTATTTTAATGATTTTTTTTTTTTTTTTTTTAGAATTTAGGCACATTTAAAGGTATGTATAAAGGATCCTACTAATTTGCTTCCCTCAGTTTTCATTCTATACATTTCTTGTTGGTACATTTCTATAACATGTAGAATGTTCAAAGGTTCACTTTTGGCATCTATGATAGTATGCCTATGGCAACTGCAGAAAAACAAAGAGTCGTCAAAATAAGGGGAATTTCAGAGTACTTGTCTAAAGAAAAGAAAAGAAAAAAAAAATATCTCAAGTACAACTTAAATTTTTTCCCCAAAGGTTGCAGAAATATTGTAAAGATTAATATGTCTTTTCAAAGGAAAAGTACTCACAGGTGTCCTTTGCTTTGCTCTCCTTCCTTTTCCATTTCTGCTTTGGCTTGAAGTTTTGCTTTGAATTGTGAGTCTAAAACCCCTCAACTTACTGAGTGAGGCTTAATTGCCTCTTGCAGTTAAGATTAATTACCTATTTAATACCTAAGAAGATGAACCCCTGCTGGTAAGTTTTATGATTTCTTCTTCCACCATAACATCATACCCTCTTCTGGGGGTGTGGATAATTAAGCCTTTAACAAACTGCCTTATTGTAACCTATTCCAACTAGTACCTTACTTTCCTCTCCTTTTAAATCAAAATTTATTCTCAGTGGGTTTTTCTCTAGGTGTATTGGCATTGGAGAGGTCATTATCTTTCCCATTTGGGAGCAACAGCTCTAGTGTGCTGTAGTCTAAGCAAGCTGCCTTGATGCTAACCAGCTAAAATGGAATTTCCCCTGAGCCTAAAAGGTATGTGATCCACCCTAGGTCTGTGATCCAATTTCAAATACCACCCACCTAACCTGCATCTGTCTCATCCCATTTTTGGCATTTCATAAATTTATTCAGCCACCAACAAAGAGCCAACATACATTGTAATCTTCTAATATATATATATATATTATATATATACGCTAAGGCATATGTATCCAAAGATATTTGAGACATGACTTCTGACCTTGAGCAGTTTATAGTAGTTAGCAAAACAGATTAATTAATCAATGATGACTCTATATACAGTCCCTAAATAACTTTGATGGAATATAACTTTTCACTTATAAATGTACATAACTCACCCTGCTCTCTCTCTTGTGACCCCACTGTCCCGCCAAATCAGGGAACAAGTAGGCATTTGGTATCCATTGCTTGAGAGAAAGGTCCTTATTGCAGAAAAGTAAGAAAAGGTAATTAAATTGTAAAAGTCTGGATTTTAGGAGAAGGGAAGAACTCAAGGCAGAAGACAGAAATTTGGAAGAATGCATGATGAAAAGAGCCCACATTCAGTTAGTTCAGAAGGAAGGTAGGTGGAGATGGCTGGCTCTGGTACTGAGGAGAGATGGGTTAAGATTTGAATGCAAATATCAGAACTGAAAAGACTAGCAGGGAAGTCAGCTTCCAGAGGCTACTCAGCCTCCACAGGATCATCTGCAGGAGATAGGACCTGCTGGACAGGCGACTGTGACCTAGTACTTAGCCTCAATTTTAAGTTAATACAACTTGTCATTATGACATTGGATGCTTTCTCAAGTTCAAATGAGAAGAATATTTAATTTAGTGTAAAATAATTTGGTTAGAAACTTATTTAATGACTATGAAGATGTACAATAGGTCTTCAATATCTGGAATTTGTGTTCATAACTTTATATATAGAATTTGTGATGGGTATCAATTTTGAACATTTTCTAAGCCCTATTTTTAAAACTGAAGCACAGTTGACATATAGTGTTACGGTGTACAACACAGGGATTTGATTTTTTAAATAGATTATATTGCATTTTCTTCCACCCTAGTGGGTTTTCTCTAGTGATTGGCAGAGGTCATTATCTTTCCCATTTGGGAGCAACAGCTCTAGTGTGCTGTAGTCTAAGCAAGCTGCCTTGATGCTAACCAGCTAAAATGGAATTTCCCTGAGCCTACAAGGTATGTGATCCACCCTAGGTCTGTGATCCAATTTCAAATACCACCCACCTAACCTGCATCTGTCTCGTCCCATTTTTGGCATTTCATAAATTTATTCAGCCACCAACAAAGAGCCAACATACATTGTAATCTTCTTATATATATATATATATATTATATATATATATATATATATATATATATATATACGCTAAGGCATATGTATCCAAAGATATTTGAGACATGACTTCTGACCTTGAGCAGTTTATAGTAGTTAGCAAAACAGATTAATTAATCAATGATGACTCTATATACAGTCCCTAAATAACTTTGATGGAATATAACTTTTCACTTATAAATGTACATAACTCACCCTGCTCTCTCTCTTGTGACCCCACTGTCCCGCCAAATCAGGGAACTAGTAGGCATTTGGTATCCATTGCTTGAGAGAAAGGTCCTTATTGCAGAAAAGTAAGAAAAGGTAATTAAATTGTAAAAGTCTGGATTTTAGGAGAAGGGAAGAACTCAAGGCAGAAGACAGAAATTTGGAAGAATGCATGATGAAAAGAGCCCACATTCAGTTAGTTCAGAAGGAAGGTAGGTGGAGATGGCTGGCTCTGGTACTGAGGAGAGATGGGTTAAGATTTGAATGCAAATATCAGAACTGAAAAGACTAGCAGGGAAGTCAGCTTCCAGAGGCTACTCAGCCTCCACAGGATCATCTGCAGGAGATAGGACCTGCTGGACAGGCGACTGTGACCTAGTACTTAGCCTCAATTTTAAGTTAATACAACTTGTCATTATGACATTGGATGCTTTCTCAAGTTCAAATGAGAAGAATATTTAATTTAGTGTAAAATAATTTGGTTAGAAACTTATTTAATGACTATGAAGATGTACAATAGGTCTTCAATATCTGGAATTTGTGTTCATAACTTTATATATAGAATTTGTGATGGGTATCAATTTTGAACATTTTCTAAGCCCTATTTTTAAAACTGAAGCACAGTTGACATATAGTGTTACGGTGTACAACACAGGGATTTGATTTTTTAAATAGATTATATTGCATTTTCTTGGCTATGTCTCCTCAAACAAGAGAAACAAGGGCAAAAATAAAAATTTTAGTTAAACTTACAAGCTTTTTAAAATTGAGGAATAGCTGATTTACAATATTGTGTTAGTTTCAGGTGTACACACATAGTGATTCAGTACTTTTTGCAGATTATACTCCATTATAGGTTATTACAAGATATTGGATGTGATTCCCTGTGCTATACAGTAAATCCTTGTTGCTTACCTATTTAATAGCATAGTAGTTTATATTTGCTAATTCCATATCGCCAATTTGTCCCACCCCATTCCCTCTTCCCTGTGGCAACCACAGATTTGTCTCCTAGGTGTCTGCATCTGTTTCTACTCTGTATATGCATTCATTTGTATTATTTTAAAAATTCTACATATAAATGTTATCATATACTATTTGTCTTTGAATTATTTCATTGAGCATAATATTCTCAAGGTCCATCCATGTTTCTGTAAATGGCAATTTCTTTCTTTTTTATGACTAATATTCCATCACGTATATAATATACTATACAATTATAGTAAATATAATAGTAACACATCATTATATGCATATTATATAAGCAAAAGCTTTAAAGTTTAATTCGGTCCAATTTGTTTATTTTTGCTTTTATTTCTTTGGCCTTGAGAGACTGATTCAAGAAAATATCGCTGTGATTTATGTCAAAGACTGTTTCACCTATGTGCTCTAGGAGTTTATGGCTTTTATAGCAAATGAGGACATCAACAAAACAAAAGGCCACCTACTTGGGAATACAGCTGCCAGAGGCTACTCAGCCTCCACAGGATCATCTGCAGGAGATAGGACCTGCTGGACAGGCGACTGTGACCTAGTACTTAGCCTCAATTTTAAGTTAATACAACTTGTCATTATGACATTGGATGCTTTCTCAAGTTCAAATGAGAAGAATATTTAATTTAGTGTAAAATAATTTGGTTAGAAACTTATTTAATGACTATGAAGATGTACAATAGGTCTTCAATATCTGGAATTTGTGTTCATAACTTTATATATAGAATTTGTGATGGGTATCAATTTTGAACATTTTCTAAGCCCTATTTTTAAAACTGAAGCACAGTTGACATATAGTGTTACGGTGTACAACACAGGGATTTGATTTTTTAAATAGATTATATTGCATTTTCTTGGCTATGTCTCCTCAAACAAGAGAAACAAGGGCAAAAATAAAAATTTTAGTTAAACTTACAAGCTTTTTAAAATTGAGGAATAGCTGATTTACAATATTGTGTTAGTTTCAGGTGTACACACATAGTGATTCAGTACTTTTTGCAGATTATACTCCATTATAGGTTATTACAAGATATTGGATGTGATTCCCTGTGCTATACAGTAAATCCTTGTTGCTTACCTATTTAATAGCATAGTAGTTTATATTTGCTAATTCCATATCGCCAATTTGTCCCACCCCATTCCCTCTTCCCTGTGGCAACCACAGATTTGTCTCCTAGGTGTCTGCATCTGTTTCTACTCTGTATATGCATTCATTTGTATTATTTTAAAAATTCTACATATAAATGTTATCATATACTATTTGTCTTTGAATTATTTCATTGAGCATAATATTCTCAAGGTCCATCCATGTTTCTGTAAATGGCAATTTCTTTCTTTTTTATGACTAATATTCCATCACGTATATAATATACTATACAATTATAGTAAATATAATAGTAACACATCATTATATGCATATTATATAAGCAAAAGCTTTAAAGTTTAATTCGGTCCAATTTGTTTATTTTTGCTTTTATTTCTTTGGCCTTGAGAGACTGATTCAAGAAAATATCGCTGTGATTTATGTCAAAGACTGTTTCACCTATGTGCTCTTCTAGGAGTTTATGGCTTCATGTTCTGCATAGCAAATGAGGACATCAACAAAACAAAAAGGCCACCTACTGAATGGGAGAAGATATTTGCAAATGATACATCTGATAAGTGTTTAATACCCAAAATGTTTAGAGTACCCATACACCTCAATATTAAAAAATAAAACAGTCAAAAATAGGCAAAGTACCTTAAAAGGCATTTTTACAACTAACAGGCATACGAAAAGATGCTAACATCACCAGTCATCAGGGAAATGCAAATCGAAGTGAGATACCACTTCACAACTGTCAGAATGTTCAAGCCCAGATTTCTTTTTCTTTTTAATTCAGTGAGCATTTATTGAGACCATACCATGTATAAGCATCAGAAAACAGAGACAATATGTATCTGTGTTTACACATTAAATATAAAAATATATTACATATTAAGATAAAACCTTCACTCTGGAATAACTCGGGCTGAAGTGATTTTTAGCTCTTAGTGCACATGAATCACTTGGGATGCTTTCACTAAATAATTATGAAAGGAATACACCCCAGGCCAATTAAGTCCTCACCTCTTGAAATAAGGCTCAAACACCTGCAATTATTAAAGTACCCCTATTAATTCTAATGTGCAGACATGATTTACTGAGAGTGAAAACAGAAATAGGCCAGAGGAAACAAAACTAGAAAGGTATGATTTAGTTGATGTTGGATGTAGAGAAAAATTCTGCATAAATTTTGAGATTTCAGAGGACGTAGTTAAAAATGAAATGAGCATTCTAGAGAGCACAACAGAAAGAACTGGGTAGGAATTAATAAAGGAAGAAAATAGGACAAAACACATGCATGAGGGAAGATGAAGGAGTGAAAAGAAGAAAAATACCAGTGTCTCCTTATTCTCTTCCCCCTTTTCTCCTTCTGCTTTTTCTCCCCCCTTCTCCTCCTCCTCATCTTTCTTTTTGTTTGTAACAAAGGGTCAAGAGGACATATGAGAGATTACAATTCAACATATATTGGGAATAGTTAATTCTACCTGATGTGTCCAAGGAAAGGCAACCTTCAGAGCAAGTTTCTGAGATGGTGAAGATAAGTATTCAAGAAGAGAACAATACTATCTTCAGACACTGTTTAAATATTGCTGTTGTTTTCTGAGCAAACATAAGGGTTTCATGCATTAAGGCCTGACTGAGACAATAAATACTCTTACATGTTTGTTTCTTCGCTTTCCAGATAGGGGGATTTTTGGAAGGTCTGTGGAGCTTTAGATCATTTCTGTCAATTTCCATAACACTAGGGTGTTAGTGGAGGATGAGGTAGGCTTTGGGACCTTAACATATGATGTTCTCTTACGCTAGAAGGTTTTAGTCACTCTCACCTTACTCCAGCTTAGTTTGCCTTTCATAACTCATTTCAACACTCTTGTCTTCAGCCACACCATCCCTGGATGATTCAATCCTATTTCTGTTTTTTAGGACACTGGGATAGAAAGGAACAATGGTGTTCCTTCCCTGATGCTACTTGTCCTGAAATTTTCCTTTCAACCCATGATGATGATACATCAATGAATATTTGGGAATTTTCCTTGGTATAACAGTAGCCCCAAAACAAAACAAAACAAAACCACATCAAGCCCAATTTGCAATCACATTTTAGTGTTGAGTTTGAAGATTGGGATGGTGATTATAAAGAATACTGTGGGGCAATATTTGGGTTCAAATTTTTTCCTGTTGAAAATGGGGGAAAAACTGCAGAGCAGACCATGGTGCCAGGAGTGGGCTTGGAATCAGCAGAGAGTTCCGCTGTATTCAAGAGTAGGATGTATTGAAGCCATTAGATCAAGAAGGGAAGTGGGAGAGAGACTTAGATCAGTATTTTACTTTGTACTCTGGGAATCTAACTTCTGCCTATCAACTCAGTTTTATGAATAATAGCAGTGACCACATTCCAAGTGTTCGCATACTGTATTAGTTCTTCATAATAGCCCTATATGGCTGGCAATACTGTAATATTCATTTTACAGAGGAAGGCATTTAGTTACAAAGAGATTAAGTGACTGCCAAGCTGGAGTGAGAGCTGGAGAAGACCGACATTGGAGTCTAGGCTCTTAACCATTATTCATTTAATTATTTTTTCAGTTATATTTTATAACACTTCATCAGGCAAAGGTAATGCTATTTATCAGTTTGAAGGATTCCTGAATTTTTTCCATACTTGAATGTCCAGTGTATGTTACTGTATTTCTGAACTAGCAGTCTGTCTCATTTTCCATTCCTTTAGGAGCCAACCCTGAAATAAGGATTCCACAGCACCCCAGACAAGGCAGGGGATCAAGAGACAGTGAGACGTCGACAGACAATAAACCTCCGAGGCTGCACCTTTATCAAAGGGTAGAAATTCTAGTAAAGGTGTAAATCCCGTGTCTCAAAATTACTTCTCTAGGGGAAAGGAGGTCAGGGTATGCAGATACCAGCTCCTATCCAGTCACTGTTCGAGAGCTGTTCTTAGGGTTGGGGATATTAATTCTCTAGTTCTTCAAGTTTGCTAGGTTAAGTCACAGAAGGGTGCAGAGTGCACAGACGTGGAGAGGTTCAGAAGATGTGGGTGGAGCATCTACAGCATTTGGTGCAATGTCATCATTAGTGGAATAAATTACCTTAGCCGTTTAGAAAATAACAGGAACTAGTTACTTGTTGCTTTTGAAACCAGACTGTTCAGTTGTCCAGAATGGTGATTATAATAATATTAGCTGATACCCACTGAGTTCTTACAGCATGCCAAATTCATTTCTAAGAACTTTAACGGTATTAATGCATTTAAACCTCATTACAATACTGTGAAATATGTACTATTATGACCTCTATTTTACAAAGAATGGCCAAAATTTACAGAGCTAATAAATGGTGGGACAGAGCTGAGAATTCAGTAGCCACGTTTCAGAGCCTTGTTTCCAATCACTCAGCTACCCCATTGTTTGTTCTTTTTGTTTCACGCTGTTTACCAGATTTACTTGCTCTACTTGCACTTGCCATGTAAAAGAAGATGCAAAGATTCCAATAAAATACATCCCTCTGTACTCCAGCAGTTTCCCAGGAGGTTTAGAACTTCCATAATCAGACAATTGTTTGATTGGGACATTGCTTTGCTGAAATAGCATCAAGTATAGAATAATGCAGACTCTGGACTGAAAGGAAATGTGCTATTATTCATCCCTTTATTCAAACGATTGATTTGAACATCAGAAATGAAAGGTTTTTGGTCAGAAATAGGAAAAATAGGGCTGCCTTGGTGGTCCAGTGGGTAAAGAATTCACCCTGCATTGCAAGGGGCAACAATTCAATCCCTGGCCCAGGAAGATCCTACATGCCAGGGTGGCTGGACCGATGTGTCCAATTATGAGCCAGTGCTCTGGAGCACATGTGCTCATAGCCAGTGCTCTGCAACGAGAGAGGCCACTACAATGGGAGGCCCACACAGGCCAAAGAACAAAGATGGATGAAAATAAATAAATAAAAAACCAATGAAAGAGGCAAAAAAATTAAAAAAAAAGAAATAGAAAAAAATAGAATGAGTAAAATGCGACCATTTCCATTACGAACTGTTGAATAAGAAAGTACAGGAAACGTTGAAATACTCCATGAGGTGACTTATAGTCTCAAGGTAATGAGCTCTGGACTGTTTAAATAACTGATGTCTACTGACACACATCAACTCCCATGTCTTTTATTTTTAATTTTTTAAAGACTAATCAACTTTCATTTCCTTTTTCTCTGAAACTACCATCTTCATATGAATCACCTAGTATAGACTCCTTCATATTTCTCATTTTCAGAAAAAGCATATATATAATATATAATCAATTTATACACAAATGTTAATATATGGGAGTTCTTATTTTCCATGTCCTTGGTATACAATAATGTATTCAACTATTCTTTTATCAATAGATACTATAATTATTTAAAATTTTTGTTTTTCATTGTCATTGTATGTTTGCTTTCAATTTACATTGGTTTGTTTTCTATTTACTGCTGAACTTCTGTGTTAAACAACTGACAATAATATTTGAGCAAATATTGTGTATGGTGAAAAGTTTTTATCGTCACTACCTATTATACAGTGGCGGAGGGGAATGCTTTATGTTTGCTAGCAGTCCTGTGCTAGACCTCAGAACATTTCCTACAATATTACACAGGAATGCTTCAGAAAACTTCTTGAGTTCAACCAAAGGAAAAAGTTCAGATCGCTATCTGCGGGGACCTTCCGCAGAAAGGGAAGGCAGCAGGGATTACTCCCGGCTGAACCGGGAGATCTCGGAGAAAAGTGAATCTTGATCTGTCCGCCCCGCAGCCCCCTGGCTGAAGGCAGGGGACAATCAGACGCGACAGGGGTTCCATCAAAGTAGTTCCACTTTATTAGAGTAAACTAACAGTTTTTATAGGCAAACGAAAAGGGGGGTTTGCAAGGGACTTCCTATAGTTACACCAATCAAGCTAAAGGTCGAGCAACCACGCATTTACATTGCAATAGGAACTCACGGTGAGCCGGCATTGCCCGGTGAGCCGGCATTGCCCAGAGCGCGGAAACCAGGGGGATCAATCAGAAGTTTTGATAATGGACCTTAGATCATGCCCTGTCTCTTCCTGTCAGCGTCCTTTTAGTACCAAACTGCAAATGTGTGCTTAAGTTTCCTTATGCTTGCAAAGGCCGTCTTTCCTTCAGGGCCCCACATCTCCCCCTCTTTTATTTTTTTTTAAAATTAAGAGACTTTTGTTGAGGCAACGCGTAGAGCTAAGATGTGGCCAGCCTCTAGCCTCGTCCGCTCTCCCTTGCGGCTGTGCCTGTCTTAGGTTGGGACAGAGCACTGTTCAGGCAGAGCCCGTCATGGGATCAGGCAGCAGCTGTGGCGGCCCTCCTGTCTTAGGCCTGCTCTGCAGTGGTGTCCTCTTACCCGTCACTGGCTAACCAGCCATCTCGCGGGGGCTGGACGGAGATTTTAGAGCGTTCTTCATTCAAAGGCCTCATTATATGTCTCCAGTGATTTCTTGAGGGGCCATATCGACCCAGGGGTTTTGTGGGTGCCCAACGTAGGGCTCTTCTTCTAGGACCTGAGCAAGCACAATTATTTTTTGTTGTAACTGCCTATTGTGGGCCATAACACCCTTGACCTTAAACAATACAGCTAGCAAGGCAACAAAAACAAACAAATAGAAAGCATTTTTAAACCAGGTGAGTGGGCTCTGTATCCATTGTCAAAAATCTTAAACCCCCTTTTACCCTTGTTCCCAAAACGTTTGGGGTGTAATACGGTTTACTCTGGTTACATTTAGTTTGCTAACAATATAAGTTAGTATCTTTTGCCCTTCCCAAAATTTAGTGTCCCATATTTTCATCTGTACTTCAATTAGAGAACTGTTCATCACTGGAAAGTCTGTCAAGCAGAAGCAGGGATATCTCACGTCACAGTCCAAGTGTGCCAAGATGCTTAATGTCTCGATTGCTCTGGCGTGTAGATCAAACTGTTGCTGGAGTCCCATTATGGCAGCCTTCAGGTGTTTAAGTTGGTGTAGGCTGGTCTGAAGTCCCTGGTCAGAGGTGGTGGATGTTGTTTACTGCTGCGATGGTGTGCATTTGTTGAGCTCTGAGCACGGATGTTGTTACTGTTGTACCTATTAAGGAGAGAAAGAGAGAGAGAGAGATGCCTCAAGAATTTTCTGTTCTTGGGCCTGATATATGGTCATATTTTATCTGCAGCAGATTTTAAGGTTTGATCCTTGTTTTGTGGCATAAATTTAAGATTTCTCGCCGGTACCCATATAGGGCTGGGTTCCCCAATGGGGAATATGCACCCAAATCCTCTCCCCATAGTAAGGAGTGGATCAGGCCCCTTCCACTGGCCAGTGATGGGGTCCTTCCATCTCACTTGTACTTCAGGCTTTATTTCTTGGCTGGACCAGTGTTTTTGAAAGGGTGCCATCAGTTCTTTCTTTGAAAAATTTAAAATGTTTAGGGTAAAGAGTGCCATTCCAAGTTGCTGGTGAGGGCTTATTCCCCCTTTTTGTTTTTGTAATTGGGCCTTTAAGTTTTGATGATGACGTTCAATTATGGCCTGTCCTTGAGGGTTGTATGGGATCCCTGTGGTGTGGAGGATGTGCCATCGTTGAAAGAAGTTTTGTAAATTTTTACTAACAAAGCAGGGACCATTGTCTGTTTTTATCTGGTAAGGTAGACCCAGAGTTGCAAAGCATTGTAAGAAATGACTCTCGGCATGTTTTGCTTTTTCTCCTGAGTGGGCTGTAGCCCAGCAGGCATGGGAATAAGTATCAATGGATACAAAGATGTACTTGCAGTTTTCTAAAGGGAGAAAAGTGAGTGACATCTATCTGTCTGCCACAACATATTAGGCCTCAGTCCCCGAGGGTTTATTCCCGGAGATTGTAGGGGAGGAACTTGTAAGTGAGGGAGGCAGGATTTACAAGTATGCACAATTTTCTTTAAATCCTTGATGGGGATCTGTGGGTTAAGTTTTATCTGAGGTACAATTAGGACTGTAGTCCCAGAGGTAGCACCCCAGACAGTTCCAAGAGACCATTCCAGAGAGTTAGGGGAAAAAAGTCAACACAAGGGTTTCAGTGTGGGGGAAATTTAAATGTCAAAGAAAGGGTTTTTTTTTTTTTCTTTCTTTTTTTTTTTTAAAAAGGCTTTTGTTTTACAAATGGATTGTGCCCTACATGAGGATGTGATATCTTCAAGAAGGATTTTAGCACTTTTTTAGTTGTGAGGAGATGCAGGGATTGAGATAATAAATGCTCTTTCTAAAAGTCATTTACCTATCTAAAGACCTGTTCCACTGGATTTCCCTGAGCACAGAGTGTCTTGCCCCACCCTGATTTCCTTCAGAGGGTGTTTCAGGGGGATGTTTTCCTATCTCCTTAGGGGGCACTCTCTCTTAAAGTGTCCCAGTTGGCCGCAGTTAAAGCAGTGGCCTGATTCAAGTGAGGCGGGGGGCCCCTGGGACGAGGCCCTACCTGTAACCATTGCAGTGGAAAAGGCTTTAGTCATTGCCTCAGAGAGAGCCTCAGTTTGAGCCTGAAGGGCATTGGTGATAGAGCGGGCTTGGTGGCTTTGTGTGCCTATATCTTTAGAGCACACAATCCATCGCTCAATGGAACGATCTTTTTGTCCCGCGCAGGCCAATTTATGGTCTGTATTCATTCCCTTCCAAACTAGCATTTTGAGGAACTGATCTCTTAAAGGCCCTGGAGGGAACTTTCTCTGGAGGCTCTTTTCTACACGATCTACAAAAGTGGCAAGGTCTTCGCTATTCTTTTGTGTTATCCCTGATATGGGGGGTTCAGTAGGGCCTTCAGCAAGTTTTTTCCAGGCAGCCAGACATATAGCCCGTACTTGGTCTTGATAAGGGGCAGGAATGGCGGCCTGCTGAATACCAGTGCTCCATCGGTCCGCCGTTCCCGATAGCATTCCAAAAGTTATTGGAATGACGGGATTGGCAGCCTGGTTTCTCTCTGCTTGAGCATGACATTCCTCTTTAAAAAAGGCACACCACTTGATATAAATGTTACTGGGAAGTACTGCCTTACATAGCATTTTCCAGTCTTGGGTGGTACAAGGTTGGTGGGCTAGCCCTTGGAGTATGGTTTCTGCCCATGGGGAGTTTGGGCCGTCCTCGGCTACTGCCTTCTTAAGTTCCTTTAGGTCATTAGCCTCCCACGGATACCAGGCGTCCGGTCTGTTTCCCCCCGGGTTAACGTTTACAGGAAAAGCTTGGGCTGGGCCCGTGAAGGGCTCTGAGGTCCCCCCAGGGTCTTCAGGATAGGTCCTCTCCCTCCAAGGTGACCCCAGTGCCCTCTCTCCCCATGGAGCCTCTGTGATCTCTTCAAAGGAGGGAGGGAGCGGGGAGTGCAGTCCTGTGCCTTGAGATCTTGACTCCGAGTGACTGGGGAAACGCTCATCATAGCTAATTTCGTCTTCATTTACAAACGAGTCCCAGGCTCTGTTAAGAGCCTGAATATAGTTTCCCATGTTGTTAAAAGAGAGCAGAAAAGAAAGACAACCGAGGACAACCACCAAAAATCCTAACGGGAGTGGTGGCGGCCGGGAAGTTGGGCTCATGTCGTGCTTGTGAAACCGTGAAGGAGTCCCTAACGTTGCACGGACATTGTCTTGCTGGGGGCGGGCGCTCTAAGAGGCTCTGGCCCGTTCCGTGACCCCCTTATCCTGTCACGGGAGTCTTCAAGCGGCAGGCGCCCTAATGGCTTTTAAATGCCTGACCCGTGCCCGCACGGGAGAGGTTTAGGCCACGTCCTCAATTTGAAATATAGAAAAGAGAGGCTTCCACCCAGTCGGGCTGCCGCTACTGGGGCGGACTGTCTTAAAGCCTTCTGAAGACCACCAGAGAGTAACCCTGGCCTGGTCCCCGTCAGTTGCTTTTTTGACTGTCCACCTGTTCGCTGGAAGTCTCGAATCGGAGAGAACAAGAAAGTAGGAATTAAAGCAAAGAAGGAAAAACAAAGGAAAGCGACGTTCAATTTTTTTTTTTTTCTTTTTCCCTTTGTGACTACCCTAAATCCCCACCCTCTCGGGAGTGGCGCGATAAAGGGGAAGACTCACCTTGAAATCCGGATTACTCCGAGAAGATGCCCCTCTAGAGGGAGGCTCCGCGCTGAGGCCCGTCGGCCGCTTGGTCGGTTCTCTTTCAAACCCGCACGGTGATGCTGCCTTCCACTTTCTCGCCGTCAGGCCCCACGTTGGGCGCCAGCTTCTGCGGGGACCTTCCGCAGAAAGGGAAGGCAGCAGGGATTACTCCCGGCTGAACCGGGAGATCTCGGAGAAAAGTGAATCTTGATCTGTCCGCCCCGCAGCCCCCTGGCTGAAGGCAGGGGACAATCAGACGCGACAGGGGTTCCATCAAAGTAGTTCCACTTTATTAGAGTAAACTAACAGTTTTTATAGGCAAACGAAAAGGGGGGTTTGCAAGGGACTTCCTATAGTTACACCAATCAAGCTAAAGGTCGAGCAACCACGCATTTACATTGCAATAGGAACTCACGGTGAGCCGGCATTGCCCAGAGCGCGGAAACCAGGGGGATCAATCAGAAGTTTTGATAATGGACCTTAGATCATGCCCTGTCTCTTCCTGTCAGCGTCCTTTTAGTACCAAACTGCAAATGTGTGCTTAAGTTTCCTTATGCTTGCAAAGGCCGTCTTTCCTTCAGGGTCCCACAGCTATCATTTCCCATAGAGACCCCTGCCAGGACTCAAGCAGTTTGTTGAATACACATACACTCACTGCTGCAACCTTGTCAATGGAGGGGCATGTTTTCTAGTTATTGCCAGGCAAAGTCGATTTTAATTTGAGATGTTTATACTTGTTTGGAAAAACCAGCTGCCCAGCACCTGTTTTAGCTTTTTCCCAACATTCGTACAGGCCAAAGGTGTTATCATTCTTTTAAGCTTCCACCTGTCAGATGAGTGCTAGGATGTTGTTATCTTTTTGCTATGTAACAAATCACCCCAAATTAGTGGCTTAAAATATTAACAACATCTGCTGAGGAATATGCAGTGTGTGTTGACTTGATAGAATTTGCTCACCTCTGCCTCATTCAGCTTCAGTTGTGCTTGCTTAAAGACTGAACTGGAATCATCCAAAGCTTTGCTCACTCACAATCTGGCATGTTGGTGATGGTTGTTGGCTGAGATTTCAGTTGGAGTTAGTGGCCAGAATACATATATGTGGCTTTTTCCAAGAGCTCTTTGGCTTCTCTGAAGTACAGTGGCTCAGCTCCAAGGGCAAGCATTCCAGGGGAGAAATCTTAGCACACCAGGAGAATCATTTAGCATCACTTCTATCTAATTAAAAGTCAGTTACTGGGCTTCCCCTGGTGGTCCAGTGGGTAAGGACATCGCCTTGCAGTGCAAGGGGTGCCGGTTCCATCCCTGGCCTGGGAAGGTCCCACGTGCCACGGAGCGGCTGGACCGATGTTTCCAATTACCGAGCCGGAGCTCTGGCGCGCATGCGTCCAGAGCCGGCGCTCTGCGATGACAGACGCCACTGTGATGGGAGGCCCGCAGGAGCCAAAGAACAAAGACGGATGAAAATAGAGAAAGACCAATAGAAGTGGCCCGTCCGCTCCCCTCCCTCCCCAACTCGACCCCCGCCCAAAATAAATAAATAAATCTTTAAAAAAAAAAAAAAAGTCAGTTACTAAGGCCAGTTTATATCATGAGGAATTGGAGTCCCCCTTTTTGGGGAAAAATTTCAACGAGTTTTCAATCATGAAACCATCACAATAGAAATAATTCATTACTTCTTTAATTTTCATTTTTTTTCTCACTACTTATTTTCAGCATCTTTTGTTTGTTCATATAACAGTTTTCTTCTGCAGCATACCAAATTACCATGAGCTTTGCAGCTGAAAACCATACTCATAGATTCTGTAGGTCAAAAGTTCAGGCATGGCTCAGAAGGATGGTCTTCTTAGAATCTTAAAAGACTGAAATACAGGTGTTGACTAGGCTGCAATCTCATCTGGAAGGTTGATTAAGGAAGGGTCCATTTTCAAGCATCTTCAAGTTGTTGGTAGAATCTATTTCCCCAAAGCACTTCCCTTGAAGTCCAGTGGTTAATACTTTGTGCTTCCATTGCAGAGGGCACAGGTTTGAACCTTGGTCACTGAACTAAGATCCTGCATCCTCATAGCTTCCTCATGACACCTTTTTTCTTCAAAACCAGCAATGAAGAGAGTTCATTTCTACTGTTTCAAGGTTGGATTAGGGTATAACTGAACTGGAATCATCAAAGCTTTGCTCACTCACAATCTGGCATGTTGGTGATGGTTGTTGGCTGAGATTTCAGTTGGAGTTAGTGGCCAGAATACATATATGTGGCTTTTTCCAAGAGCTCTTTGGCTTCTCTGAAGTACAGTGGCTCAGCTCCAAGGGCAAGCATTCCAGGGGAGAAATCTTAGCACACCAGGAGAATCATTTAGCATCACTTCTATCTAATTAAAAGTCAGTTA
This sequence comes from Tragulus kanchil, assembly GCA_022376925.1. NCBI lineage: Eukaryota > Metazoa > Chordata > Mammalia > Artiodactyla > Tragulidae > Tragulus > Tragulus kanchil. The sequence goes on along the minus strand of JAIOJX010000004.1, from coordinate 232,108,651 downwards.
CTGGGCTTCCCCTGGTGGTCCAGTGGGTAAGGACATCGCCTTGCAGTGCAAGGGGTGCCGGTTCCATCCCTGGCCTGGGAAGGTCCCACGTGCCACGGAGCGGCTGGACCGATGTTTCCAATTACCGAGCCGGAGCTCTGGCGCGCATGCGTCCAGAGCCGGCGCTCTGCGATGACAGACGCCACCGTGATGGGAGGCCCGCAGGAGCCAAAGAACAAAGACGGATGAAAATAGAGAAAGACCAATAGAAGTGGCCCGTCCGCTCCCCTCCCTCCCCAACTCGACCCCCGCCCAAAATAAATAAATAAATCTTTAAAAAAAAAAAAAAAGTCAGTTACTAAGGCCAGTTTATATCATGAGGAATTGGAGTCCCCTTTTGGGAAAACTTTCAACGAGTTTTCAATCATGAAACCATCACAATAGAAATAATTCATTACTTCTTTAATTTTCATTTTTTTTCTCACTACTTATTTTCAGCATCTTTTTGTTTGTTCATATATCAGTTTTCTTCTGCAGCATACCAAATTACCATGAGCTTTGCAGCTGAAAACCATACTCATAGATTCTGTAGGTCAAAAGTTCAGGCATGGCTCAGAAGGATGGTCTTCTTAGAATCTTAAAAGACTGAAATACAGGTGTTGACTAGGCTGCAATCTCATCTGGAAGGTTGATTAAGGAAGGGTCCATTTTCAAGCATCTTCAAGTTGTTGGTAGAATCTATTTCCCCAAAGCACTTCCCTTGAAGTCCAGTGGTTAATACTTTGTGCTTCCATTGCAGAGGGCACAGGTTTGAACCTTGGTCACTGAACTAAGATCCTGCATCCTCATAGCTTCCTCATGACACCTTTTTTCTTCAAAACCAGCAATGAAGAGAGTTCATTTCTACTGTTTCAAGGTTAGGTCTGATCCAGTCAGGGCAATCTTTTATTTCATCAACTCAGTATTAACCATTTTAGAATGTAATTAGAGTGAAAAATCTCTTTACCATTGTCATATTCTGTTGGTTAGAAAAGTCACATTTCCACTTATACTCAAGGAAATAGATGCCAGGAATTAAGCAGGCCATCTTAGAATATTGCCTGACACAGCTGGTCTTTGTTGTTAAGTCCCTTCATTGTGTCTGACTCTTTGTGACTCCGTGGACTTACAGGTTTCCATGTTCTTCATCATCTCCCAGAGCTTGCTTAAACTCATGTCCATCATCACAATGATGCCATCGTCCTCTGTCACCCCCTCCTCCTCTTGTCATCAATCTTTCCCAGCATCAGGGTATTTTCTAATGAGGCAGGTCTTCGTGTCAGGTGGCCAAAGTATTGGAGCTTCGGCTTCAGCAACAGTTCTTCCAATGAATACTCAGTGTTGATTTCCTTTAGGATTCAATGGTTTGATCTCCTTGCAGTCCAAGAGACTCTCAAGAGTCTTCTCCACCATCAGTTTGAAAGCATCAATTCTTTAGCAGCCTTCTTTATGGTACAACTTTCACATCTGTACATGACTACTGGAAAAACCATAGGTTTGATTATATGGACATTTGTCGGCAAATGTTCTTTAATACACTGTCTGGATTTGTCATAGCTTTTCTTCCAAGGAGCGAGTGTCTTTTAATTTCATAGCTGCTGTCACCATCCACAGTGATTTTGGAGTCCAAGAAGGTAAAGTCTGTTACTGTTACCATTGTTTCCCTATCTATTTGCCATGAAGTTGGCATTGAGCTGGTATTATTTAATTCATAAATCGTTTCTTTATATCTACTTTGTCTTATATGGGTATTTATCCACTCTGGCCAATTTGCAAAAGTTCCTGACATACTGCTTTTGGTTTTTTTTTTTAGGTAGCATCTTCAAGTTGTTGGTAGAATCTATTTCCCCAAAGCACTTCCCTTGAAGTCCAGTGGTTAATACTTTGTGCTTCCATTGCAGAGGGCACAGGTTTGAACCTTGGTCACTGAACTAAGATCCTGCATCCTCATAGCTTCCTCATGACACCTTTTTTCTTCAAAACCAGCAATGAAGAGAGTTCATTTCTACTGTTTCAAGGTTAGGTCTGATCCAGTCAGGGCAATCTTTTATTTCATCAACTCAGTATTAACCATTTTAGAATGTAATTAGAGTGAAAAATCTCTTTACCATTGTCATATTCTGTTGGTTAGAAAAGTCACATTTCCACTTATACTCAAGGAAATAGATGCCAGGAATTAAGCAGGCCATCTTAGAATATTGCCTGACACAGCTGGTCTTTGTTGTTAAGTCCCTTCATTGTGTCTGACTCTTTGTGACTCCGTGGACTTACAGGTTTCCATGTTCTTCATCATCTCCCAGAGCTTGCTTAAACTCATGTCCATCATCACAATGATGCCATCGTCCTCTGTCACCCCCTCCTCCTCTTGTCATCAATCTTTCCCAGCATCAGGGTATTTTCTAATGAGGCAGGTCTTCGTGTCAGGTGGCCAAAGTATTGGAGCTTCAGCTTCAGCAACAGTTCTTCCAATGAATACTCAGTGTTGATTTCCTTTAGGATTCAATGGTTTGATCTCCTTGCAGTCCAAGAGACTCAAGAGTCTTCTCCACCATCAGTTTGAAAGCATCAATTCTTTAGCAGCCTTCTTTATGGTACAACTTTCACATCTGTACATGACTACTGGAAAAACCATAGGTTTGATTATATGGACATTTGTCGGCAAATGTTCTTTAATACACTGTCTGGATTTGTCATAGCTTTTCTTCCAAGGAGCGAGTGTCTTTTAATTTCATAGCTGCTGTCACCATCCACAGTGATTTTGGAGCCCAAGAAGGTAAAGTCTGTTACTGTTACCATTGTTTCCCTATCTATTTGCCATGAAGTTGGCATTGAGCTGGTATTATTTAATTCATAAATCGTTTCTTTATATCTACTTTTTGTCTTATATGGGTATTTATCCACTCTGGCCAATTTGCAAAAGTTCCTGACATACTGTATACATTATCCTTTGTCTTTATTCTTTATAAAATATGCTTTTTTCTAAACCAAATTTATTATTTGTACATTGACTGTGTTTGCCAATTTTTTGAATTCATAAGATATTTTCACATTTTATCATTTTCCTTGAATTGTCATTGTAAAAAATCATTCATCTAAGATTGTGCTAATATTATCAACAACTAGTCACATGTCTTTTAAATTTATATTCATTAAAATTTAATAAAATTGAAAGTTTAGTTCCTCTGTTCCACACATTGCACTTCAAATGTCATAGGTAGTTACCTTTTTAGACAGTAGAGATACAGGATATTTCCATCATCAATAGCTCTACTGGACATTGATAATCTAATTGTTTTTAATAAAGCACTCCTTTAGACAATCAAAAATTTTGTTTCTTATATTTTGTATCTATTAATTTTATATTTTAACTATATTAATTTCTTCCTCTGGTTCCTTTTTGGTTTATTTTATATTTCTTAAAATTTTTTTAGGCTGAGTAAGAAGTTACTTTTGTCCCTCTTTTCTTCATTCAATTATGTGTTTTCAAATTCACTAAGGCTGTCCATTTACTAATGAGTTCAGTTTTTATTGAATCTTTAAAGTTTTAAAATACAGCTTTTGGTTATAAGGATTATATTTGTATAAATTTCATCATTTCTAAATCATTAAGCTCTTTTCATGATTTATTCAGTTTTATCGAACCATTATCTGATAACAGTTAATATAGCCAGCTGATAACATAGCACGACAGTTGTTTTAAATATGTACAATTTTCTTTGTGATAATCTATTATAAATATTCCATGTTCATACCACAAATAATGCATATTTATTTACTTAATAACAAATACCAGAGAGTCATAACTTTTATGTTATATTACCCAATTCTCCTATGATTTTAATTATTTTATGCTTTTCCAATTTGGAAGAAATAATCTCAGTAAAATTATATTGTATAACTGTTACTGTTACCATTGTTTCCCTATCTATTTGCCATGAAGTTGGCATTGAGCTGGTATTATTTAATTCATAAATCGTTTCTTTATATCTACTTTTGTCTTATATGGGTATTTATCCACTCTGGCCAATTTGCAAAAGTTCCTGACATACTGTATACATTATCCTTTGTCTTTATTCTTTATAAAATATGCTTTTTTCTAAACCAAATTTATTATTTGTACATTGACTGTGTTTGCCAATTTTTTGAATTCATAAGATATTTTCACATTTTATCATTTTCCTTGAATTGTCATTGTAAAAAATCATTCATCTAAGATTGTGCTAATATTATCAACAACTAGTCACATGTCTTTTAAATTTATATTCATTAAAATTTAATAAAATTGAAAGTTTAGTTCCTCTGTTCCACACATTGCACTTCAAATGTCATAGGTAGTTACCTTTTTAGACAGTAGAGATACAGGATATTTCCATCATCAATAGCTCTACTGGACATTGATAATCTAATTGTTTTTAATAAAGCACTCCTTTAGACAATCAAAAATTTTGTTTCTTATATTTTGTATCTATTAATTTTATATTTTAACTATATTAATTTCTTCCTCTGGTTCCTTTTTGGTTTATTTTATATTTCTTAAAATTTTTTTAGGCTGAGTAAGAAGTTACTTTTGTCCTTCTTTTCTTCATTCAATTATGTGTTTTCAAATTCACTAAGGCTGTCCATTTACTAATGAGTTCAGTTTTTATTGAATCTTTAAAGTTTTAAAATACAGCTTTTGGTTATAAGGATTATATTTGTATAAATTTCATCATTTCTAAATCATTAAGCTCTTATCATGATTTATTCAGTTTTATCGAACCATTATCTGATAACAGTTAATATAGCCAGCTGATAACATAGCACGACAGTTGTTTTAAATATGTACAATTTTCTTTGTGATAATCTATTATAAATATTCCATGTTCATACCACAAATAATGCATAATATTTATTTACTTAATAACAAATACCAGAGAGTCATAACTTTTATGTTATATTACCCAATTCTCCTATGATTTTAATTATTTTATGCTTTTCCAATTTGGAAGAAATAATCTCAGTAAAATTATATTGTTATAAAGGTCTTTTCTCTTTTTGGTTAATTTTACATAATTTATTATTTTCTATCTTATATGGTACATAAAAATAAAGGTCTATTGAATATTTTATTAGACATTTGTGTCATATTTTATGTATATTTTAATATTATTATACTTAAATTCAATTAGTTAATATTACTTTTGTTTGTACCTGTTTATTATTAATTTAACTATAATTCCTTGGTTTCAAAGTATCTTATTTTAAGTTGCTGCTAGATTGTTAGTAATGAAGAGACTAGACTTAATTATACTGTTGTTATGTTGTTTTCTGAAATCTAATATAATGGTTTTGGCTTTTCTTGGAATATATATATGTGTGTGTGTCTGTGTGTGTATATATATATATATATATATATATAAACACATATATCCTTATTTGCTGCTTATGTCTCTTGTCCCTAAACCACCATATTTGTTAAGTCATCTCCACATACATCTTTATATATAGTCATGCATGGTCATGCTCCACAACTGCTATTTCAACCTTGCTGTCCCATTATGGCAACTACAGTCACCTTGCTTGCACTTAGCCTCTCCCATTCAGAGATTAATTACGCTCACTGTTACTAGGAATTTTAGTCTTTCTTTTTTTTTTTTTTCTTTTCCCCATTGTGCTTCTTTTGTTTATATTTATTTTCATCCATCCTTTTATTCTTTGGCCTATATGGGCCTCCCACTGCAGTGGCCTCTCTCATTGCAGAGCACCGGCTCTGGGCAATTTTTCACTAAGGCTGTCCATTTACTAATGAGTTCAGTTTTATTGAATCTTTAAAGTTTTAAATACAGCTTTTGGTTATAAGGATTATATTTGTATAAATTTCATCATTTCTAAATCATTAAGCTCTTTTCATGATTTATTCAGTTTTATCGAACCATTATCTGATAACAGTTAATATAGCCAGCTGATAACATAGCACGACAGTTGTTTTAAATATGTACAATTTTCTTTGTGATAATCTATTATAAATATTCCATGTTCATACCACAAATAATGCATAATATTTATTTACTTAATAACAAATACCAGAGAGTCATAACTTTTATGTTATATTACCCAATTCTCCTATGATTTTAATTATTTTATGCTTTTCCAATTTGGAAGAAATAATCTCAGTAAAATTATATTGTTATAAAGGTCTTTTCTCTTTTTGGTTAATTTTACATAATTTATTATTTTCTATCTTATATGGTACATAAAAATAAAGGTCTATTGAATATTTTATTAGACATTTGTGTCATATTTTATGTATATTTTAATATTATTATACTTAAATTCAATTAGTTAATATTACTTTTGTTTGTACCTGTTTATTATTAATTTAACTATAATTCCTTGGTTTCAAAGTATCTTATTTTAAGTTGCTGCTAGATTGTTAGTAATGAAGAGACTAGACTTAATTATACTGTTGTTATGTTGTTTTCTGAAATCTAATATAATGGTTTTGGCTTTTCTTGGAATATATATATGTGTGTGTGTCTGTGTGTGTATATATATATATATATATATATATAAACACATATATCCTTATTTGCTGCTTATGTCTCTTGTCCCTAAACCACCATATTTGTTAAGTCATCTCCACATACATCTTTATATATAGTCATGCATGGTCATGCTCCACAACTGCTATTTCAACCTTGCTGTCCCATTATGGCAACTACAGTCACCTTGCTTGCACTTAGCCTCTCCCATTCAGAGATTAATTACGCTCACTGTTACTAGGAATTTTAGTCTTTCTTTTTTTTTTTATTTTTTTCTTTTCCCCATTGTGCTTCTTTTGTTTATATTTATTTTCATCCATCCTTTTATTCTTTGGCCTATATGGGCCTCCCATTGCAGTGGCCTCTCTCATTGCAGAGCACCGGCTCTGGGCAAACGTGCTCCAGAGCGCTGGCTCATAACTGGATACACAGGTCCAGCCCCTCCATGGCACATGGCATCTTCCTGGGCCAGGGATTGATCTAGTGCCCCTTGCACCGCAAGGCAGACTCTTTACCCACTGGACCACCAGGGAAGCCTGGAATTTCAGTCTTATAATAGCATCTTCTAACAATAATCCTAGTCCAGGGAAGCCTGGGATTTCAGTCTTATAATAGCATCTGCTAACAATAATCCTAGTCTAAAAAAGAAGAGTCATAGCTGAACGTTTTATCAGTGTTGTTGCTCACAGGGCATTCCTATTTATCTTTAAACGACAAATCACAGGATTCCCGAAGAAAGACAGCTGGTGTCACTTATCATCATTCATAACAGACCCATTCTACAATACCCACTTTTGGCATGTCCGTTTTCCATAATCTACCATGGCAGTTCTAGCATCTTCTTTATTTGTGTGGTCTATATTTCAGAGTGCTAATAACACATCTCAGAAACATTCAAATTGGCTATGGGGGCTCAAGTCAAGATTTGTGCTTTGTCATGAAAGAGTTTCCATATTGACAGACTCTATTTAACCTTTATATTCTGCCTGCCTTGATTCAGTTCCCTCAGTATCTGCTCCCAGTTATAACCTTCCAGCCCCTGTTGCTACATGCTAGTTTCTTATGGCAGCCCCTTTGTCACCTAACCTTTCCTCTCTTAGCAGATCTAGCACATCTCCAGTTCTTTATCTTTTGATTTGATTTGTTAAGATCATAAGATTGTAGGAACCTATGTTGAAGAAGTTAGGCAAACCCCTATGAATCTGAAGCTGAAGCATGGGGCTATTTGTTAGTCATCTCCACATACATCTTTATATATAGTCATGCATGGTCATGCTCCACAACTGCTATTTCAACCTTGCTGTCCCATTATGGCAACTACAGTCACCTTGCTTGCACTTAGCCTCTCCCATTCAGAGATTAATTACGCTCACTGTTACTAGGAATTTTAGTCTTTCTTTTTTTTTTAATTTTTTTCTTTTCCCCATTGTGCTTCTTTTGTTTATATTTATTTTCATCCATCCTTTTATTCTTTGGCCTATATGGGCCTCCCACTGCAGTGGCCTCTCTCATTGCAGAGCACCGGCTCTGGGCAAACGTGCTCCAGAGCGCTTGCTCATAACTGGATACACAGGTCCAGCCCCTCCATGGCACATGGCATCTTCCTGGGCCAGGGATTGATCTAGTGCCCCTTGCACCGCAAGGCAGACTCTTTACCCACTGGACCACCAGGGAAGCCTGGAATTTCAGTCTTATAATAGCATCTTCTAACAATAATCCTAGTCCAGGGAAGCCTGGGATTTCAGTCTTATAATAGCATCTGCTAACAATAATCCTAGTCTAAAAAAGAAGAGTCATAGCTGAACGTTTTATCAGTGTTGTTGCTCACAGGGCATTCCTATTTATCTTTAAATGACAAATCACAGGATTCCCGAAGAAAGACAGCTGGTGTCACTTATCATCATTCATAACAGACCCATTCTACAATACCCACTTCTGGCATGTCTGTTTTCCATAATCTACCATGGCAGTTCTAGCATCTTCTTTATTTGTGTGGTCTATATTTCAGAGTGCTAATAACACATCTCAGAAACATTCAAATTGGCTATGGGGGCTCAAGTCAAGATTTGTGCTTTGTCATGAAAGAGTTTCCATATTGACAGACTCTATTTAACCTTTATATTCTGCCTGCCTTGATTCAGTTCCCTCAGTATCTGCTCCCAGTTATAACCTTCCAGCCCCTGTTGCTACATGCTAGGTTCTTATGGCAGCCCCTTTGTCACCTAACCTTTCCTCTCTTAGCAGATCTAGCACATCTCCAGTTCTTTATCTTTTGATTTGATTTGTTAAGATCATAAGATTGTAGGAACCTATGTTGAAGAAGACAAATCTTAACTGGCAAAGCCCCTGCTTCATCTGAGAATTCTGAATAGCTCTGAAGCATGGGGCTATATTTTATCCTTTAGCAAGAGCATAAAATATAGTGCTACTTTTCTAGGTCAAGAAGTCTCAGGCGGACGTGAGCCCTCAGGGTATTTTGGTTCTTCTACCTACTTTTCCCAGTATCCTTTCATAACTGTTATCCAAATTTCATGAAAGAGACTTGCCAAGATGAATATTCCACTTTCTCTATATTTATCTACACTTTAAATAAGCTTCTATTCCAGTCCCTTAACGTGATCAGTCCTGCCACAGAAAATGATTGTATTATCAAACATTACTAAGGAAGTCTCTGGTTCACATTTTTATTTCCATATGGAATACTTCACAAATCTGAGTATCATCTTTGTGCAGAGGCCATGATATTATTCTCTCCTTCTAATTTTATTACATGTATTGCTGAAGCAAGCAGTGCATCTCTTAAATTTTTATTTAAATTATTGGAATGGATGTTTTATTATCCCAACTCTGTCACTGTTTCCTTTCAAAGTACCAATGTTGCTTACCAACAGCTATCTAATTTCTCAATTATTATCATTGCTACAATAGCTGTATGTCTAAAATACTCTAGAAGAAGACCAGATATTTATTTATCAGATATCAAATGCCAGTGCACCTCTTTCCAACTGCAGATAAGCCAAATTTACTAGAGTCGTAAATTTACTAGAGTGAAAGTCTGAAACAATTACCATTTCACAACAGATCAGTGACTGTTAATTTTCCACCTACCATCTGAGATAGAGTCTTCATTTCAGTGGTTCACCATATTTGCAACTCCAGATCTCATTCTACAGTCAGCTTCCTAGGGAGCACTTCTTATATCCTAGAAATAGACATTGAGACAAAGATTCAGGTGTGTGTGATGTATTGTGTGAGTACTCTGTGGGGAAATCTTGCATGAGAATGAAGGAAGTCACGTTGGTTGGATGTGCTTTGTCATGAAAGAGTTTCCATATTGACAGACTCTATTTAACCTTTATATTCTGCCTGCCTTGATTCAGTTCCCTCAGTATCTGCTCCCAGTTATAACCTTCCAGCCCCTGTTGCTACATGCTAGTTTCTTATGGCAGCCCCTTTGTCACCTAACCTTTCCTCTCTTAGCAGATCTAGCACATCTCCAGTTCTTTATCTTTTGATTTGATTTGTTAAGATCATAAGATTGTAGGAACCTATGTTGAAGAAGACAAATCTTAACTGGCAAAGCCCCTGCTTCATCTGAGAATTCTGAATAGCTCTGAAGCATGGGGCTATATTTTATCCTTTAGCAAGAGCATAAAATATAGTGCTACTTTTCTAGGTCAAGAAGTCTCAGGCGGACGTGAGCCCTCAGGGTATTTTGGTTCTTCTACCTACTTTTCCCAGTATCCTTTCATAACTGTTATCCAAATTTCATGAAAGAGACTTGCCAAGATGAATATTCCACTTTCTCTATATTTATCTACACTTTAAATAAGCTTCTATTCCAGTCCCTTAACGTGATCAGTCCTGCCACAGAAAATGATTGTATTATCAAACATTACTAAGGAAGTCTCTGGTTCACATTTTTATTTCCATATGGAATACTTCACAAATCTGAGTATCATCTTTGTGCAGAGGCCATGATATTATTCTCTCCTTCTAATTTTATTACATGTATTGCTGAAGCAAGCAGTGCATCTCTTAAATTTTTATTTAAATTATTGGAATGGATGTTTTATTATCCCAAGTCTGTCACTGTTTCCTTTCAAAGTACCAATGTTGCTTACCAACAGCTATCTAATTTCTCAATTATTATCATTGCTACAATAGCTGTATGTCTAAAATACTCTAGAAGAAGACCAGATATTTATTTATCAGATATCAAATGCCAGTGCACCTCTTTCCAACTGCAGATAAGCCAAATTTACTAGAGTCGTAAATTTACTAGAGTGAAAGTCTGAAACAATTACCATTTCACAACAGATCAGTGACTGTTAATTTTCCACCTACCATCTGAGATAGAGTCTTCATTTCAGTGGTTCACCATATTTGCAACTCCAGATCTCATTCTACAGTCAGCTTCCTAGGGAGCACTTCTTATATCCTAGAAATAGACATTGAGACAAAGATTCAGGTGTGTGTGATGTATTGTGTGAGTACTCTGTGGGGAAATCTTGCATGAGAATGAAGGAAGTCACGTTGGTTGAGGGGAGCTATTTTTAAGAATGAATTGCCCCAGCAAAAGCTGTAACACCTTGAGGATAAGGAACAGAATAAATGGGGAGACAGTGATGTAATTGTCTAACTGTTCCCAGGAAAGTTGTTTCCCTTCAGCTAAGGGCATTTCTTCCAAGAAGGTCATAGTTATAAGCCATTTGGTTCAGCACTCACTGCAGATAGAGGATGACAAACTGGTAAAGAGAATTTGTGTAAGGGCACCAAGAACTTTTAACACACACCTACAGTATAGCTGAGAAGCACTAGGATAGTAAACTCTGAGGTTGGAATAATTCAGACTTAGAACTTTCAAGAAAGTTTATTAATGCCATTTTAAACATGTAATTGTAGACTTTAGGTACCTTAGTATTGTGATAATTTCTGACTTCATAATTTATTGGACAGTTATGAGTTTACTTATGTACACAGAGCAACAACAGCAACAAAGTAAGGCACAACATTGTTCTCATGACCTTTATAAGAAGTTGTCAACAATTTGAGAAACCATGAAAAAATTTCAATATAGGTATTAAAATAATTACTATTCTGTGTCAAGAGACACAGACATCAATGTGATGTCAAAATTTTCGATAAAATATCTCAAGCACTCAGAAGGAAAAAACTTGAAATATTTTTTCTGTGCCTTTTAAATCAGTGTAATTGTAAAAATATTTCTTTAAAGAATCAATTTTAGTTCTTTAATGTAATCTATCATCACAGAGCTATTATATAAAAAGGGAAGAGTGAGACTAGATATTTTGTTATAATCAGGCTATGGCTTTGGAGAAGAAAGGCAATTTTTGCAGTTTTAGCTTAAACAAATAATGATCACATCACCATTACATGGTGCCTCTTTCCCTTATTACAGCAGTGAGTGTTGATTTTTTTAGCTAAGTTCACTCGGAAGTGGCTAGCCACAGATACTGATTGTTACAGAGCAACTCTTCTATTTAAATCTTCTTTGGATGAAAGACAGGCTAACCAGACTTCAGTTAGAAATTTATTTTTGATCAAGAGCAAGTCTCATAACAAATACTGTAACCAATATCACAACACATGGAGAAGATTAGTATGAGATAACATGAACTGAAAGCTCTTTTTTCCCCCCAGCTACTCACAATGTAAAAATCTATTCAAAATTATGCCTGATTACAGCCACCATGAATAGCAATGCATTTATGGAAAATGGAAAATCCTCCTTAGAGTCAAATTTTCCCCAGCATTTGCAAAAGGAGAGTCTAAATGGCATGCAATGCTAGGAGGATATGTTTTTCATACTCTTCAAAAGCTGTTTGTTATTGTTGACAGAGTGCTGTATTATGCTGACATTTTTAGGAAAACATTTTCCAAGATTATTTCCCACCTTGATGTTTCACAAATTGCTACCGTTGTTTTCGTTTAATAAACTATTTTCAAAGATGCTTAGGTTCAGGAAATTCTGGCTTAAATAAAATTAGATTATATCTGCTGCAAAACCTCTGAGAGAATTAATATAGGTGTTATGGATGTCTATTTTAAAGAGAACTATTTAGCTATTGGATTTTGGAACCCATTTTTCCTGGAGTGAATCCTGCGATAGCTTCTGAAAAACATTTTTTTTTTAGAGAAATTGCATTAAGGTAAATTCTACAGTTACTTCTTTAATGTCACTGTAACTGAATACAACAATCCTTCAAAGAATATGAGGTACTGCTCATTCAGTGAGGGTCTCCTCAGGAGACAGAATCACCCAGTAATTTGAAGAGGGAACATTTAATATAAAGAATTTTTAAGTACAGTCAGAATTAGATTAATGATGCACAGACACATGCTCGGTAGAAGGAAAGGTATGACAAACTGAGACAGTGTATTAAAAAGTAAATATAATCACTTTGCTGAAAACAAGTCCATATAGTCAAAGCTATGGTTTTCCCGGTAGGCATGTATGGATGTGAAAGCTGGAAGGCTGAGCACTGAAGAATCGATGGCTTCAAACTGTAGTGCTGGAGAAAACCCTTGAAATTCCCCTGTACAGCGAAGAGTTCAAACCAGCCAATGCCAAACAAATCAACCCTGAATATTCATCCAAAGGACTGATGCTGAAGCTGAAGCTCCAATGCTTTGGCCACACAATGTAAAGAGCCAGCTCATTGGAAAAAACCCTGATGCTGGGAAACATTGACGGCAGGAGAAGGGGTGACAGGATGAGATGATTGGATGTCATCACCTATCCAGTGGATATGAGCTTGAGAAAATTCTGGAAGGACAGGGGAGGCTGGTGAAGAGTCACACACGACTTAATGACTGAACAGCAACAACAAAGGCTGGTAAGTGGGCTTCCCTGGTGGTCCAGTGGGTAAGGACACCGCCTTGCAGTGCAAGGGGCGCCAGTTCGATCCCTGGCCTGGGAAGATCCCACGTGCCGCGGAGCGGCTGGATCCATGTGTCCAATTACCAAGCCGGAGCTCTGGAGCGCATGCGCCCAGAGCCGGTGCTCTGCGACAACAAAGGCCACCGCGATGGGGGGCCCACATGGGCCAAAGAACAAAGATGGATGAAAATGGACAAATGAAAGACCAATAGAAGTGGCCCGCCTGCTCCCCTCCCTCTCTACCCCCTTTTCACCCCTCCCCAAAAAAGGCTGGTAAGGTGTTAATAGAACTCTAAAGAATATGGGAGCACCAGGTATGTGTTAGACAGCATTAGAAGCCTATGGAAGAGTCTCACCCTCCCTCTTGCCCGGGCTGAAAGCTACACCTCTTTAGAGAAGATATGGTCATACAAGCAGAGGCGTCACTGTGATGAAATCCTGGTGGAACTTGTGGGAACTCCCCGTGTCTAGAACTTGCTGGAAATCAAATCTCTAGGATATAGAGGAAAGCTGTTCACAGAAAGATGTCTCCTGGAAACATTCTGTCATGGGATTTCCTAAGGGGATGGTGCGGGAAGCTCCTTGTTGCTGAGTAGTGCTGGATGCCCAGCAAGAGTTGGATGATGAGAAATTGCACATGCTCTAGAGCAGCTTGATGTTGGCGCAGCTGCGTGTACTGTAAGAGCTGGATACACTGGAGCAGCTGAGAAGCCACCCACACCACAGCAGTGCTGGAGAGGCCAAGTATACAAGTATAATGCACGAGGATTCCAAGTGAGCGCTAGAATCAGAAGGTAAAGCCTGTTCTCCAGCAAAGCTATTGGCAAAGCTTTGGCCACACAATGTAAAGAGCCAGCTCATTGGAAAAACCCTGATGCTGGGAAACATTGACGGCAGGAGAAGGGGTGACAGGATGAGATGATTGGATGTCATCACCTATCCAGTGGATATGAGCTTGAGAAAATTCTGGAAGGACAGGGAGGCTGGTGAAGAGTCACACGACTTAATGACTGAACAGCAACAACAAAGGCTGGTAAGTGGGCTTCCCTGGTGGTCCAGTGGGTAAGCACACCGCCTTGCAGTGCAAGGGGCGCCAGTTCGATCCCTGGCCTGGGAAGATCCCACGTGCCGCGGAGCGGCTGGATCCATGTGTCCAATTACCAAGCCGGAGCTCTGGAGCGCATGCGCCCAGAGCCGGTGCTCTGCGACAACAAAGGCCACCGCGATGGGGGGCCCACATGGGCCAAAGAACAAAGATGGATGAAAACAGATAAATGAAAGACCAATAGAAGTGGCCCACCTGCCCCCTCCCTCCCTACCCCTTCTCACCCCCTCCCCCCCAAAAAAAAGGCTGGTAAGGTGTTAATAGAACTCTAAAGAATATGGGAGCACCAGGTATGTGTTAGACAGCATTAGAAGCCTATGGGAGAGTCTCACCCTCCCTCTTGCCCGGGCTGAAAGCTACACCTCTTTAGAGAAGATATGGTCATACAAGCAGAGGCGTCACTGTGATGAAATCCTGGTGGAACTTGTGGGAACTCCCCGTGTCTAGAACTTGCTGGAAATCAAATCTCTAGGATATAGAGGAAAGCTGTTCACAGAAAGATGTCTCCTGGAAACATTCTGTCATGGGATTTCCTAAGGGGATGGTGCGGGAAGCTCCTTGTTGCTGAGTAGTGCTGGATGCCCAGCAAGAGTTGGATGATGAGAAATTGCACATGCTCTAGAGCAGCTTGATGTTGGCGCAGCTGCGTGTACTGTAAGAGCTGGATACACTGGAGCAGCTGAGAAGCCACCCACACCACAGCAGTGCTGGAGAGGCCAAGTATACAAGTATAATGCACGAGGATTCCAAGTGAGCGCTAGAATCAGAAGGTAAAGCCTGTTCTCCAGCAAAGCTATTGGCAAAGCTTACTGCCAACTGGCAAAGGAAAACTAAATTTAAAGTGACAAATTCACTTTTGCAGAACAGGTAAGGTAGGGTAAATTGTGAGCTAAGAGACATTAAGTTGGTAACTGTCAAAATAACATTATGGAATTTAGAAGAAAAATTCTTATGTTCTTCTGTTATTCTTTGTTTACTTTGATGATATTCTACAGACATTAGGGACTTGCTCCAAAAACTTGGTTTTCTTGTAAATAATAGGAACAGTCAAAAGTGATTATGAACATTTGTTTTGTTTTTCAGGAAAAAGTCTTCAAATGTTGCTTTTTGTTTCAAGAGAAACTTGGTATGAGTACACCAGGCTATTAACTGCATATGTGACTTTGTTGCAAGCAACAGGATAAACTACTAATTGTTATGTGCGTGTGCTACGTTGCTTAGTAGTCTCTGACTCTGTGACCTTATGGACTGTAGCCCACCAGGGTCCTCTGTCCATGGGTTTCTTCAGGCAGGAATGCTGGAATGAGTTGCCATGCCTTCCTCTAGGGATCTACCCGACCCAGGGATCAAACCTGAGTCTCTTATGTCTCTTGCATTGGCAGATGGGTTCTTTTTTTTTCCCTTTGACCTCTTTTTTTGGGGGGGAGGGTCAGATTGTGGGGGGTGGGCCTCTTCTATTGGTCTTTCATTTACCTATTTTCATCCATCTTTGTCCTTTGGCCCATGCAGGCTTCCCATTGCAGCGGCCTCTGTTGTTGCAGGGCACCGGCTCTGGGCGCATGTACTCCAGAGCTCCGGCTCAGTAATTGGACACATCGGTCTAGTCACTCCGTGACACATGGGATCTTCCCAGGCCAGGGATCGAACTGGCGCCTTGCACTGCAAGGCGGTGTCCTTACCCACTGGACCACCAGGGAAGCCCGGCGAATGGGTTCTTTACCACTAACACCCCTTGGAAAGCCCAAAAGTCATATAAACAAGTAAATATTAATTGATAAATATCTGCCATGAGATACACTCGTGAGAAAAGGAGCTTCAGGCATTAGTTTGGTGACCATTCATTTTGAGGGTGCCACATCTGTGATTCTCTTGGCCTTTTCCTCGTGCACACCACATGGCTCTTTTATAATCAGGAATCATATCTGCAACCAAGGTAGAAACAAGAAAAATAAATTTAAAGTGACAAATTCACTTTTGCAGAACAGGTAAGGTAGGGTAAATTGTGAGCTAAGAGACATTAAGTTGGTAACTGTCAAAATAACATTATGGAATTTAGAAGAAAAATTCTTATGTTCTTCTGTTATTCTTTGTTTACTTTGATGATATTCTACAGACATTAGGGACTTGCTCCAAAAACTTGGTTTTCTTGTAAATAATAGGAACAGTCAAAAGTGATTATGAACATTTGTTTTGTTTTTCAGGAAAAAGTCTTCAAATGTTGCTTTTTGTTTCAAGAGAAACTTGGTATGAGTACACCAGGCTATTAACTGCATATGTGACTTTGTTGCAAGCAACAGGATAAACTACTAATTGTTATGTGCGTGTGCTACGTTGCTTAGTAGTCTCTGACTCTGTGACCTTATGGACTGTAGCCCACCAGGGTCCTCTGTCCATGGGTTTCTTCAGGCAGGAATGCTGGAATGAGTTGCCATGCCTTCCTCTAGGGATCTACCCGACCCAGGGATCAAACCTGAGTCTCTTATGTCTCTTGCATTGGCAGATGGGTTCTTTTTTTTTCCCTTTGACCTCTTTTTTTGGGGGGGAGGGTCAGATTGTGGGGGGTGGGCCTCTTCTATTGGTCTTTCATTTACCTATTTTCATCCATCTTTGTCCTTTGGCCCATGCAGGCTTCCCATTGCAGCGGCCTCTGTTGTTGCAGGGCACCGGCTCTGGGCGCATGTACTCCAGAGCTCCGGCTCAGTAATTGGACACATCGGTCTAGTCACTCCGTGACACATGGGATCTTCCCAGGCCAGGGATCGAACTGGCGCCCCTTGCACTGCAAGGCGGTGTCCTTACCCACTGGACCACCAGGGAAGCCCGGCGAATGGGTTCTTTACCACTAACACCCCTTGGAAAGCCCAAAAGTCATATAAACAAGTAAATATTAATTGATAAATATCTGCCATGAGATACACTCGTGAGAAAAGGAGCTTCAGGCATTAGTTTGGTGACCATTCATTTTGAGGGTGCCACATCTGTGATTCTCTTGGCCTTTTCCTCGTGCACACCACATGGCTCTTTTATAATCAGGAATCATATCTGCAACCAAGGTAGAAACAAGACATAATACATAAGGGCAACTAGGTCTGACCTTTTTAAAGCAAAAGGAAACTAGGAGCCCTCATCAGACTCATTAGCCATAGCTTGTCACCTAGCCACCCCTCGTCAGGATTCTGGCTGTGAAGCACATGTAAACTGTATCAGTCTCCACAGGGTAACATTCAAGGAGAATGACATTTGGGGATTTTTGTAGGCTAAGCCAATGAATAGTAATTTCTTCATGAGAGTTTCTTTTTTTTTTTTTAACTATATGCTTTTTTTTTTTTTTAGGATTTATTTATTTATTTACTTTTGGGCGGGGTCGGGTTGGGGAGGGACGGGAGTGGGCGGGCCACTTCTATTGGTCTTTCATTTCTCTATTTTCATTCGTCTTCGTTCTTTGGCTCCTGTGGGCCTCCCATCGTGGTGGCATCTGTCGTTGCAGAGCACTGGCTCTGGGCGCATGTGCTCCAGAGCTCCAGCTCGGTAATTGGACACATCAGTCCAGCTGCTCCGCGGCATGTGGGATCTTCCCAGGCCAGGGCTTGAACCGGCGCCCCTTGCACTGCAAGGCAGTGTCCTTACCCACTGGACCACCAGGGGAAGCCCATGAGAGTTTCTTATAAAACAAATGCACTAAAAACAATGGGGGCAGTGTGGTCAGGTGAAAACAGCTACCTCCAAAGATGTCTATGGAATTTATGAATAACATGACAAAGAGAAATAAAGATTGCAGATGGCTACAAACCTGTCGATTTTAAGACAGACTATCCTGGATTATCCTGCAGGACCCATTATAATCACAACAGTGATCAGTGAAAGAGGGATGTAGCAGAGGAAAATCAGACAGCAATGTATCTACACGAGAATGTTGCTAGAGACGCAAAGTCACCAGCTTTGAAGATGGAGGAAGGGGACTCTAGCCAAGGGATGTGATCAGCCTCTAGAAACTGGAAAATGCGAAGAAAGATTCTCCCCTAGAGACTATCGAATGGAAAGCAGTTGTGCCTACACTGTGATTTTAGCCCAGTGAGACGTGTTGGCCTTCCTACCTACAGAACTGTAAGATAATAGGGGTTTGTAATTTTGAAATCACGAGGCATGTGATAATTTGTTACAGCAGCTATAGAATACCAGGGAGAAACATAATGTAGATACAACACTGGGAGATGGCAACCTTTCAACTTCATATTAGATTCTTCTTTGTGATTCTTTGCAGAAACATTCATTTATATACTGGATGGCTTCAAAGTTCAGATATAGCTAACTGAAATTCTAGAAATTTGTTAGTTCATTCATAATTATTTATTTCTACTGCAAAACCAGTGGGGATGTATGCGAATCTTAGTGGATAAATTAGACATAAAAATAGTCCTTAGGCTTGACGCAAAGTTATCTGAATATCTATTGATTCTCTTCACTTTAACGATCTGCTTTTAGTGTGTAGACTGATACATCCAAAATTTCTAAAGAAGGAAGTTTAATATTAATGATAATATTTTATATATGTTTTTTCCAGGTGTGATTAAAAGTATCCCCACAGAACAACTCAGTGGCAGATGTACTAACCATGTAGCTAGCTATATACATTATTTTATAACTATTACATTATTTGGACACATCAGTCCAGCTGCTCCGCGGCATGTGGGATCTTCCCAGGCCAGGGCTTGAACCGGCGCCCCTTGCACTGCAAGGCAGTGTCCTTACCCACTGGACCACCAGGGGAAGCCCATGAGAGTTTCTTATAAAACAAATGCACTAAAAACAATGGGGGCAGTGTGGTCAGGTGAAAACAGCTACCTCCAAAGATGTCTATGGAATTTATGAATAACATGACAAAGAGAAATAAAGATTGCAGATGGCTACAAACCTGTCGATTTTAAGACAGACTATCCTGGATTATCCTGCAGGACCCATTATAATCACAACAGTGATCAGTGAAAGAGGGATGTAGCAGAGGAAAATCAGACAGCAATGTATCTACACGAGAATGTTGCTAGAGACGCAAAGTCACCAGCTTTGAAGATGGAGGAAGGGGACTCTAGCCAAGGGATGTGATCAGCCTCTAGAAACTGGAAAATGCGAAGAAAGATTCTCCCCTAGAGACTATCGAATGGAAAGCAGTTGTGCCTACACTGTGATTTTAGCCCAGTGAGACGTGTTGGCCTTCCTACCTACAGAACTGTAAGATAATAGGGGTTTGTAATTTTGAAATCACGAGGCATGTGATAATTTGTTACAGCAGCTATAGAATACCAGGGAGAAACATAATGTAGATACAACACTGGGAGATGGCAACCTTTCAACTTCATATTAGATTCTTCTTTGTGATTCTTTGCAGAAACATTCATTTATATACTGGATGGCTTCAAAGTTCAGATATAGCTAACTGAAATTCTAGAAATTTGTTAGTTCATTCATAATTATTTATTTCTACTGCAAAACCAGTGGGGATGTATGCGAATCTTAGTGGATAAATTAGACATAAAAATAGTCCTTAGGCTTGACGCAAAGTTATCTGAATATCTATTGATTCTCTTCACTTTAACGATCTGCTTTTAGTGTGTAGACTGATACATCCAAAATTTCTAAAGAAGGAAGTTTAATATTAATGATAATATTTTATATATGTTTTTTCCAGGTGTGATTAAAAGTATCCCCACAGAACAACTCAGTGGCAGATGTACTAACCATGTAGCTAGCTATATACATTATTTTATAACTAAGTTTTATTCCAGATGCTGAGTAGCTTTAATGTTATAAATGATTAAAAATAGTATCTGTCATCTCTGAGACTCTCTGGTGTGTCAGCATTAAAAAATGATTGTTACAACTTCATATTATACTTATTTCTTTCTTACATTGAGTAGAACTAAAAGTAAATTTGCAATAAAATATTTTAAATATCTGTTCTCACACAGGAACATTCTGTATCCAAAGAAAAAATTAGGTAGAACACTTACCACTATAAGTTAGATTTAACCACTCTTTGGCATTTTATTCTTTCATTATATATATATATATATATATATATATATATATATATATGTATATGCCATTCCAAAACTAATTCATTCTTTCTATAGTACAGACAACTACATCTGATGTGATGTAAATCTCTTGCTCTACTTTTTACTTTCAGGTGGATTTTGCCAAATTCTGTGCCTCTCTAAATCACACTTTTCTTATTTGTAAATTTGGCACAATATTACAAAATACGTAAGACTTAGGAGTTTTTGTGACTAACACTTTCACTTTTCACAGGAGTTTTTGCCGAGTAGGCACTTAATCAGCTGCAGCAATTATGCTTATTAAAATAGAATACTAATATTTATCTTTAAAAGTAAAACAAAACAAATACACCATTTATGTGGTTTGATAGAAACATTCTCTGTGACAAAATATTTCTTCCTAACAAGATGTGTTCGATAAATCAACAAGTTAATCATGAAATGTATAACTTAATTTGCATTTGTCTATTCTTATTTGATAAATTAACAATTGTTCTAGAAAAAACATTGTCCTGGGTTACATATAGGCCTCATATGGACTTCCACAGCACCCAGCTTGATAGTGTAGGATGCATACTTCAGAGTACATAGGTGAAAACTGAATTTAAAGAAACATTTATTTTTATATAACAGAAGAGAGACAAAAAAAGGTAAGGCTAAGATGGTCCTAGTGATACAAATTTAGAATAATACATATATGCTTTGGTTTACACACACATCCCTTTTCCAGAAAATAAATCAACCAAAACTACTTATCTGATCCTCTCAACATGGGTCACCAGCGGCTTTGAATTTCTGTAATTGTATCAAAAAAAACTGGGCAAAGAGAACAAAGTTTAATGTCACTTATATCTTAATCAATGTGCATAGGAGACTTTAAAGAGGGACACATTAGTACTATTACTATTAATGATATTGTGATTACAATATAATCACTTAATATTTTTGCATGATTATAGCATAATTGAATCTTTACTAAGTACTTTATATGTATTGTTAAATCATTTCGAGTTCACACCAATGTCATTAGCGAGGTACCATTGACCTCATCTCCCTGCACAGATGCGCGAATGAAGCATGAGGGGGTGAATAGCAGCTGCAGGTGCCACAGTACAGTTAGCGAGTGGAGGTGACAGGATAGAACAAGGACAGCATATATTTCGTATTTATTATTTAATTGCAAGACTAGCTGTATTAGGGGAGGAAGCTATAACATATACACTTAAAAGTTCTAGCTCACATATTTTATATGACCTTGCATGGAATTGATGATATGCGAGAAATAATTTGTACTAATGGGTTTTCAATATCTCTAACTGTCCAGTAATATGTCTATTACAAATCAAATGCTGCTGAGAAACTTGACATGTCTTTATTTACAAAGTGCATTGATATTTTAAAGTTATTTTATGTAAGTCTGTGGCAATCATTGTCATTATATGCATATATATGCATGTTGCTCATTACTGTAGGACTTTTATTGGAGAATTACTTTTCAATGATGATTGCTCGATGTTTGCATTTTCAAATTTCTTTTTGTTTTCAAACTATGCTTACTTTTCTGTGAACGCATAAATATTGGGATGATCTTGTGGATAAAGATGTATTTTGTCCTAGGAATAAAGTACTGGAAATATTTTATAAAACTCACTGAGAAAAACACAATACTTTGTTACTCTGTTAAATAAGTGATGGCATGTTTTAATACACATATAAATCAAGCCAGCATAAGTTCAAGACTGACTTGCTGGTCCTCTTATATACCGAGGCTGGTATTATAATTATTTTAAACAAGTCTTCAGTGGAATGAAAACAAGAATATAAAAGGGAAAGAAAAACCCTATTTCCTGACATGGAGCTACTAAATTAAAGACATGGATTTCTGCTCCGTGTACACCGAATCTTATATCCCAATGTGCTGGGTTGATATTGAATGATTTTCCATATGCACAAACCTCTAAGGAAACATCCACAATTAAAGAGAACAAAGTTTAATGTCACTTATATCTTACTGGCATGACTTTAAAGAGGGACACATTAGTACTATTACTATTAATGATATTGTGATTACAATATAATCACTTAATATTTTTGCATGATTATAGCATAATTGAATCTTTACTAAGTACTTTATATGTATTGTTAAATCATTTCGAGTTCACACCAATGTCATTAGCGAGGTACCATTGACCTCATCTCCCTGCACAGATGCGCGAATGAAGCATGAGGGGGTGAATAGCAGCTGCAGGTGCCACAGTACAGTTAGCGAGTGGAGGTGACAGGATAGAACAAGGACAGCATATATTTCGTATTTATTATTTAATTGCAAGACTAGCTGTATTAGGGGAGGAAGCTATAACATATACACTTAAAAGTTCTAGCTCACATATTTTATATGACCTTGCATGGAATTGATGATATGCGAGAAATAATTTGTACTAATGGGTTTTCAATTTCTCTAACTGTCCAGTAATATGTCTATTACAAATCAAATGCTGCTGAGAAACTTGACATGTCTTTATTTACAAAGTGCATTGATATTTTAAAGTTATTTTATGTAAGTCTGTGGCAATCATTGTCATTATATGCATATATATGCATGTTGCTCATTACTGTAGGACTTTTATTGGAGAATTACTTTTCAATGATGATTGCTTGATGTTTGCATTTTCAAATTTCTTTTTGTTTTCAAACTATGCTTACTTTTCTGTGAACGCATAAATATTGGGATGATCTTGTGGATAAAGATGTATTTTGTCCTAGGAATAAAGTACTGGAAATATTTTATAAAACTCACTGAGAAAAACACAATACTTTGTTACTCTGTTAAATAAGTGATGGCATGTTTTAATACACATATAAATCAAGCCAGCATAAGTTCAAGACTGACTTGCTGGTCCTCTTATATACCGAGGCTGGTATTATAATTATTTTAAACAAGTCTTCAGTGGAATGAAAACAAGAATATAAAAGGGAAAGAAAAACCCTATTTCCTGACATGGAGCTACTAAATTAAAGACATGGATTTCTGCTCCGTGTACACCGAATCTTATATCCCAATGTGCTGGGTTGATATTGAATGATTTTCCATATGCACAAACCTCTAAGGGAAACATCCACAATTAAAGAAAAAAAGTCTTTACTGGGTGATACCCACTTAAAAAAAGTAATATTATCCATATCCTTCTAATTTTAACCTTCTTTTATTTCCAATGCTTGAGTTGAATATGTGCTATTTTAAACTGAATGCTATTTCTGCTTGACTTGATGTCTTTTACAAATCTGTGCTTGCATTTGGCAAAAAATATGTTGCTACTTATAAGTATTTCTGTTCTTTCTTAGTATCTCAGCTCAGTTATAAAGAGAAACAAATCTCAGATTAAACTCTTAACCTAATGTTAATTCTTTTCTGCATAACTTCTCTTTGTGTTTTGCTTTTATTTTGTTAAGAAAAATTATCCAAATTTGAAATGTAACAGGTGGATAGACTTAACAAATTTATATTTTTTTTAGGTCTAAAAAGAGGCACCCAAAACTTATTTAACTTCATAAGAGAAAACTCTGTGCTTACCTTAGAATTTAAAATTTTATTTGAGCTCTGAAAACTGTTAACTGTTTCATGTGAACTTTTACAGTTCTGTTTGGTATAAATAGATAAAGGCCAATGTTATCATTTTGTGGCCTTGATAGGACATAAGCTACTTTTGTATCTATTAGATAATTCATTTCATCAATCTGTTAACTGACTGACTATATAAACGTTTGGTTTTTGAACCTTCTTTGAATTAGTCTTATCATCTTAGTGGTTACCTCTTGAGGAATAAAATTGAATATAATCTTTGACAAATTGTCATGTTAGCCTTATATGAAATTCATACTTGAATTTTATAAAACTCACTGAGAAACACAATACTTTGTTACTCTGTTAAATAAGTGATGGCATGTTTTAATACACATATAAATCAAGCCAGCATAAGTTCAAGACTGACTTGCTGGTCCTCTTATATACCGAGGCTGGTATTATAATTATTTTAAACAAGTCTTCAGTGGAATGAAAACAAGAATATAAAAGGGAAAGAAAAACCCTATTTCCTGACATGGAGCTACTAAATTAAAGACATGGATTTCTGCTCCGTGTACACCGAATCTTATATCCCAATGTGCTGGGTTGATATTGAATGATTTTCCATATGCACAAACCTCTAAGGGAAACATCCACAATTAAAGAAAAAAAGTCTTTACTGGGTGATACCCACTTAAAAAAAGTAATATTATCCATATCCTTCTAATTTTAACCTTCTTTTATTTCCAATGCTTGAGTTGAATATGTGCTATTTTAAACTGAATGCTATTTCTGCTTGACTTGATGTCTTTTTACAAATCTGTGCTTGCATTTGGCAAAAAATATGTTGCTACTTATAAGTATTTCTGTTCTTTCTTAGTATCTCAGCTCAGTTATAAAGAGAAACAAATCTCAGATTAAACTCTTAACCTAATGTTAATTCTTTTCTGCATAACTTCTCTTTGTGTTTTGCTTTTATTTTGTTAAGAAAAATTATCCAAATTTGAAATGTAACAGGTGGATAGACTTAACAAATTTATATTTTTTTTAGGTCTAAAAAAGAGGCTTACCCAAAACTTATTTAACTTCATAAGAGAAAACTCTGTGCTTACCTTAGAATTTAAAATTTTATTTGAGCTCTGAAAACTGTTAACTGTTTCATGTGAACTTTTACAGTTCTGTTTGGTATAAATAGATAAAGGCCAATGTTATCATTTTGTGGCCTTGATAGGACATAAGCTACTTTTGTATCTATTAGATAATTCATTTCATCAATCTGTTAACTGACTGACTATATAAACGTTTGGTTTTTGAACCTTCTTTGAATTAGTCTTATCATCTTAGTGGTTACCTCTTGAGGAATAAAATTGAATATAATCTTTGACAAATTTTCATGTTAGACTTATATGAAATTCATACTTGAATTTTTTTAAAAGTGTATTTTAACATCATTTTATTACTTTTAATTTTTCCCCCCAAATTTAACTACTGAATATCTATCTCTTAGGTTTTAAGTATTCTGGCCTGGGGTTATTATTATTATCTTTTTTGGTAAAATTATCTGAGGAATGGCTTTAAAGTCAAAATCTTTATAAAAGTAAACACACCAGGACTAAAGATATAAAGTAATGTTCCACCTGGTTGCAAAGGGAATAATCATTGAGAAATAAACAAAGAGTGGATACTTGTACACACAAATGGACACTAGAGTTCAGAGATTCAGGCTTGCGAAGGGTAATAGCTCTAAGTGTTGCTGGTATGTTTTAGTTTCTAATTATCCCGTGGCTAAAACATGGAGTTCAAGAAGGAAACAAAAATTAAGATTTGTATATAGAGGGAAAAACTGTCTCAAATTAGAACTGGAAATAGGCATTTCTAGAGCCTAAACTAATAGAAAAAGCAATCTTAAATACCTCTTTCTGAATGAAGACTTTGTGGGTGACTTTGCCCGTGTTGAGGCATGTGTCTATTTTTATGACAGTCAGTGTCCATATCTACAGAAGATTCACTGGCCTCAAGAAAGGCATGAAGTTTTAACAAGCAACAAGAGTGCAGGCTGGATGAAGTAACAGATCTAGGAAAAAGAGAAAATTTTTTTGTATCCACACTCTTATGGCATTAGGAGGAAAAGCAATTCTTCCTTAAGGGGGCAAAACAATGTATTTCAGTGAGCCTGTGGAAAATTTTAACTCCAGGCTCTGAAGAGTGGCAGTACTTTCATTGTCTTTGATTCCCTCTAGACTAAACCCACGGGGCTTCCCAGGTAGTTCAGTGGTCAAAAAAAAAAATCTGCCTGCCAATGCAGGAGTCACAGATTCAGTCCCTGGGTCGGGAAGATCCCTGAAGAAGGAAATGGCAACCCACTCCAGTATTCTTGCCTGGGCAATACCATGGTCAGAAGAACCTGGCTGGCTACAGTGCATGGGGTTGCAAAAGAGTCAGACAGAACTTAGCAGCTAAACAACAACAAGAAGACTAAACCGATGGAGAGATTAACCTTGAATAAAGGCTGAAAAATAGTCATTCATTAAGTCAATATTATATGAGGAACACACATGTATCAGGTATGGTTTTAGGCACTTGATCATCCAAACAACAAAACAGAAAAGGAAAATAAGACAAACATATTTATGGCTGGCTTCTTAGCAGTATACATAATATCCATAATCAGGAAAATTGAGAAAGCACTTTCAAAAGATCAGTGTACTCTTTATGTGGAAAGAAAAAAAAAAAAAAAAAAGATCTGAATATGTCTGAGAAAAAAAGACCTTGAATGTCAGTTAATAAAATAAATATTTTTTTGAGATTCAAAGTGATGTAGTGTAGCAAAGTACCCAGTTGACATTTGAGTCTTGAGAAACTATCCTGTAAAAATGTATGGAATTAGGACTCCAAGGAAAGAGGCAGGGATGATGACAGAAAGTAAAACAGGAAGACAATGATCGCTCAGGCCTAAGATTGGGCTAAATATAACATACATGGGTACGTTAATCTCCTGGAAGGATTAACCAATCAGGAATCTGAAATTCATCACTAGTTATGATGTTGGAAGATTGATGCCTTTGGCAGTCCTAAAACTCATGGTTTTAAATCTTTCATTGACAGATTTTCTTTTCTTGGGCTCTCAAATCACTGTGGACGGTGACTGCAGTCATAAAATTAAAAGGCTTGCTCCTAAGAAGGAAAGCTATGACAAACCTAGATAGCATATTAAAGACCAGAGACATCACTTTGCCAACAAAAGTATGTAACAGTAAAGGCTATAGCTTTTCCAGTAGTTATGTACAGATGTGAGAGTTGGACAATAAAGAACGCTGAGTGCTGAAGAACCGCTGCTTTTGAATTGTGGTGCTGGAGAAGACTCTTAAGAGTCCCCTGGAGAAAAGGGAGATTGAACCAGTCAATCCTAGAGGAAATCAACCCTGAATATGCAATGGAAGGTCTGATCTGAAGCTGAAGATCCAATACTTTGCCACCGGATGCAAAGAGATAGCTAATCGGAAAAGACCCTGACCCTGGGAAAGACTGAAGGCAAAAGGAGAAGGGGGCAGCAGAGGATGAGATGGTGAGATTGTATCACTGACTCAATGAACATGAATTTGAGCAAACTTAGGGAGATAGAGAAGATCACAGGAGCCTGGCATGCTATAGTTCATGGGGTAGCAAAAAGCAGGACACAACTTAGCAAGTGAACAACTGTGGGGGCCCAACAGACGGATTCTACTAGAAAACACTAATACAGATATAACTGGACCAAAAGCCTAAAAAGCACTTTCTCACCCTGCAAAGAGTGCTCACCTAGAACAATTAAGACTCAAAATTAAATCAGTTTAACTGGAAGAACTAGCTGAGCCTTCTTAAGGACCGTGGAGGATGAGTATCTGGAAATAACTCACTGGAATTCTCTCCATCCAGCATGTGGATAAAGCAAAGGAAACCCACTCAAGGAACAGAGAATTAGAACACTGAGGAAAAGACAACATGAGGACTGACTGATCAAGGTTTTGGTTTTCATCACCTTTCCAGTGACACAGATTCATAAA
Source organism: Tragulus kanchil (assembly GCA_022376925.1). Classification (NCBI taxonomy): domain Eukaryota; kingdom Metazoa; phylum Chordata; class Mammalia; order Artiodactyla; family Tragulidae; genus Tragulus; species Tragulus kanchil. The sequence continues at coordinate 232,080,445 of JAIOJX010000004.1, read as the reverse complement.
TTTCAACAGCAGCTTCACTCTACTATTTCTTTGCTTGTACGTTTTCCCCCCATAAAACCTATGTTTTATGATGACAAATGCGAACGAGGTTAGGATTTTGGGCAATCAGGAATCTGAAATTCATCACTAGTTATGATGTTGGAAGATTGATGCCTTTGGCAGTCCTAAAACTCATGGTTTTAAATCTTTCATTGACAGATTTTCTTTTCTTGGGCTCTCAAATCACTGTGGACGGTGACTGCAGTCATAAAATTAAAAGGCTTGCTCCTAAGAAGGAAAGCTATGACAAACCTAGATAGCATATTAAAGACCAGAGACATCACTTTGCCAACAAAAGTATGTAACAGTAAAGGCTATAGCTTTTCCAGTAGTTATGTACAGATGTGAGAGTTGGACAATAAAGAACGCTGAGTGCTGAAGAACCGCTGCTTTTGAATTGTGGTGCTGGAGAAGACTCTTAAGAGTCCCCTGGAGAAAAGGGAGATTGAACCAGTCAATCCTAGAGGAAATCAACCCTGAATATGCAATGGAAGGTCTGATCTGAAGCTGAAGATCCAATACTTTGCCACCGGATGCAAAGAGATAGCTAATCGGAAAAGACCCTGACCCTGGGAAAGACTGAAGGCAAAAGGAGAAGGGGGCAGCAGAGGATGAGATGGTGAGATTGTATCACTGACTCAATGAACATGAATTTGAGCAAACTTAGGGAGATAGAGAAGATCACAGGAGCCTGGCATGCTATAGTTCATGGGGTAGCAAAAAGCAGGACACAACTTAGCAAGTGAACAACTGTGGGGGCCCAACAGACGGATTCTACTAGAAAACACTAATACAGATATAACTGGACCAAAAGCCTAAAAAGCACTTTCTCACCCTGCAAAGAGTGCTCACCTAGAACAATTAAGACTCAAAATTAAATCAGTTTAACTGGAAGAACTAGCTGAGCCTTCTTAAGGACCGTGGAGGATGAGTATCTGGAAATAACTCACTGGAATTCTCTCCATCCAGCATGTGGATAAAGCAAAGGAAACCCACTCAAGGAACAGAGAATTAGAACACTGAGGAAAAGACAACATGAGGACTGACTGATCAAGGTTTTGGTTTTCATCACCTTTCCAGTGACACAGATTCATAAATTTCAACAGCAGCTTCACTCTACTATTTCTTTGCTTGTACGTTTTCCCCCCATAAAACCTATGTTTTACATTTGCATCGTGTGGTGCTAGTGATAGATGTCTGTGATCTCCTTGCATGACCTATATTCACACTGGAATGACAGAAATCCAGGCCCAATATTTTTTTCTGATAAAATTAACGAAATATCTTAAACGTAGCACTATCCCCTCAGACTCCTTCAAGCCACCATGGAGCATCTTTCTCTTCTACAGCTTCTAGTGATGGCCTTTTAGGCCACATGACTTATGGTATCAGAAAGAATAGCTTAAGCCATGGAACAGTGAAAACAAACTGAAAATTTCACGTACTTTAAGCAACAACGTGTATTTCTTATACGTGCTTCATCTCTGTCGCAGGCAAGCAAGGAGATTAGCCTCATCACAGTTACCTAGGGTATGGGCTGATGAAAACTGTTATAATGCATGCTTCCAGAATTACTATAGGTGACAAGAAAATGTAGTAAGCTACATTTAAACCTTCAAACTAAATATAGAACATGCCACTTTCACTCACATTTCCTCGTCTAAGCAAGTCACACAATCATGAGTTTAACAGGGTTTTGTTAGCAGGTCTAATCCTTCAATTGGGAAGACCATCAAACATTTTGGTATCTGCACTCCTGGGGTCTTCAAACCCTTTGATAGTGACCTTCATAACTTATGACACATAATCAACCCTTTATTGTTTTCTCCATCATATTTTTCATTATAGTGGGAAAATATCCTCCATCTCCTCTTCTCTCTTGACCATCAATACATTTTGGTATCTGCACTCCTGCAGTGACAACTGTGGCCCAACAGGTTTATAAACCCAGCTGGACCAAAAGCCTAAAGCACTTTCTCACCCTGCAAAGAGTGCTCACCTAGAACAATTAAGACTCAAAATTAAATCAGTTTAACTGGAAGAACTAGCTGAGCCTTCTTAAGGACCGTGGAGGATGAGTATCTGGAAATAACTCACTGGAATTCTCTCCATCCAGCATGTGGATAAAGCAAAGGAAACCCACTCAAGGAACAGAGAATTAGAACACTGAGGAAAAGACAACATGAGGACTGACTGATCAAGGTTTTGGTTTTCATCACCTTTCCAGTGACACAGATTCATAAATTTCAACAGCAGCTTCACTCTACTATTTCTTTGCTTGTACGTTTTCCCCCCATAAAACCTATGTTTTACATTTGCATCGTGTGGTGCTAGTGATAGATGTCTGTGATCTCCTTGCATGACCTATATTCACACTGGAATGACAGAAATCCAGGCCCAATATTTTTTTCTGATAAAATTAACGAAATATCTTAAACGTAGCACTATCCCCTCAGACTCCTTCAAGCCACCATGGAGCATCTTTCTCTTCTACAGCTTCTAGTGATGGCCTTTTAGGCCACATGACTTATGGTATCAGAAAGAATAGCTTAAGCCATGGAACAGTGAAAACAAACTGAAAATTTCACGTACTTTAAGCAACAACGTGTATTTCTTATACGTGCTTCATCTCTGTCGCAGGCAAGCAAGGAGATTAGCCTCATCACAGTTACCTAGGGTATGGGCTGATGAAAACTGTTATAATGCATGCTTCCAGAATTACTATAGGTGACAAGAAAATGTAGTAAGCTACATTTAAACCTTCAAACTAAATATAGAACATGCCACTTTCACTCACATTTCCTCGTCTAAGCAAGTCACACAATCATGAGTTTAACAGGGTTTTGTTAGCAGGTCTAATCCTTCAATTGGGAAGACCATCAAACATTTTGGTATCTGCACTCCTGGGGTCTTCAAACCCTTTGATAGTGACCTTCATAACTTATGACACATAATCAACCCTTTATTGTTTTTCTCCATCATATTTTTCATTATAGTGGGGAAAATATCCTCCATCTCCTCTTCTCTCTTGCTTTTTCAGCCAAGAAGAGATGCATTATGCTCTGAAACGTCAGCTATGCTTGTGGCTCAGATAGTAAAGAGTCTGCCTGCAATGTAAGAAACCTAGGCTTGACCTATGGGTTGGGAAGAACCTCCAGAGAAGAAAATGGCAACTCACTCCAGTATTATTGCTGGGAGAATTCCTTGGACAGAGGAGCCTATAGGTAGTTTTCATTGATGTCAATCTCTTCTTTAGATTTTCTTGCAGATACAGCTGAAGGAACACTCAACCCTAGAAGTCTATTTTCTGTTATGCAGTCTGTCTAGCACTTACAATTGGCTTTCTGAATTCAAGATTCACAAGAGAAAAAAAATTGTATGATTAGCATAAAAATGTCTGACATTAATTTTAAGCTAAAAACTAACACTTAGAAAATCCAATATTTAATTTATTCCTTTTTGTAGAAAATCTCCCACAGTACTTTTCTGTACCATTTTATATATTGCTACTTGTGTTGATAGAAATTGTAGTAAATTATTCAACCTGAGATAATCATGATAAGAGTACCATAATTAATTTTAAAAACAATCAAAAGCTCTCTGGGGAGACAATTTCACTTGTATTAGACTGCAATATTTTTGGGAAAAGACTAAAATACCTTATATTGAGAAATTAGATGTCATATTTAATTTCAATTATGTAAATTTAGAAATAGCTTTGAGTACTATTTAGAATTCAGTAATCTATGTTGTCTTTATTAGTTCATGTTGCTTCTCCCCACACTCCTATCCACAGAATAAATTCAACTCCAAATTTAATAATAACATAAATAAAGATAAACTAAAAATAGCTTTGAAAGATATAAGGGCATCTTCAGGTCAATTTTGGAATGTATTTTTGTGAATTATAAATGTCAGAAAATTCAGCCCTATATAAATCCAAGTATGGTACCATATGAAAAGACCCACACTATTGATTGATTGATTCTCAAAACTATGTATGTCTCATTTGTGTTTTAAGATTTTGTTCACCTAATACGAAGCTACAATTTTATAGTATCTTTTTGAAGCGGATGAATTATATCCTAGCACCAAACCCATATAGCAGTTTGAAGTTTAAGCCTCTCGACCAAAATGTTATGATCTGTTAGACTGTTTTCTTATTTCTTCCTTAAACACACTTGTAATGGTGTTGTACAAAGGTGACGTGCCAATATACAGCCAAACACATTTTCTTAAAGGGAGGAAATATGAAACACCACATAAAGATCAACCAAATAGAAAGTGTTTCGAGATGAAAATCTAGCAAAAGCACAGCACTTGAAACCTATTGTAAAATGTAATCTGATGCATACTCTTTAAGCAATAAGATTTTCAAAGTATTTTTTTTTTTTGGCTATGTTTCTCTCTGAATTTTTTTTTTTTTTTATGTTCAAAATGCTCAATAACACACACACACACACATACACACATACACACACACACACACACACTAATCTATAAATATGGGTTTTCCCAGGACTCATGTATGGATGTGAGAGTTGGACCACAAAGAAGGCTGAGTCTCAAAGAATCGATGCCTTTGAACTGTGGTGTTGGAGAAGGTTCTTGAGAGTCCTTTGGACTGCAAGGAGATCAAACCAGTCAATCCTAAAGGAAATCAACCCTGAATATTCACTGCAAGGACTGATGCTTCAACTGAAGCTCCAATACTTTGGCCACCTGATGTGAAGAGATGACTCATTGGAAAAGAGCCGGATGTTGGGAAAAATAGAAGGCAGAAGGAGACAAAGGGGAGGAGGTGGTTGGGTAGCATCACTGAGTCAGTGGACACGAGTTTGAGCAGGCTCCAGGAGATGGTGAAGGACAAGGAAGCCTGGCCTGCTACAGGCCATGCTGTTGCAAAGAGTCAGACATGACTGAGTGACTGAACTGATAAATTTACGAACAGGGGAACTTCTACTGTACACACTTGAAGAAATCTTAGCTATACACCTTGTTAAATATTCATCTATAAATTTGTAAGAAAACACTACCACTGGAAATACAGATCATGAGGGAAAATAAAAGTTAAAACTATATGAACAGAAGAATTGTTTATGACATTTCTCAGATTGCAATAAAAAGTAACCATGATTCTGCTTATCATTTGCAAAAGAAATCATGAGCAATAACGGTAAATGAAGCTCTATAAAATAAAGTTTGAGATAAATGAAATAGTATCTATTCATTTAAAATCATGTATTTCTTCTGTGTTCAGTAGGGGGTTGAATCTCCCTCTTTGTTATGATACTCGTTGCTCTTATTAGGTCAATTATACACTATTACTAGAGATAAACACCCTAATTCATGATACCACTTCCAAGAGAGGCTTCAAAATTGAGGCATATGAAGGAAAGACTGCCCTTTAAGAAAATGAAATTCAAACTGAGGAATTATGGATTTTATAAAATTAGGCAAAGAACAGAATTTCTGTTTTCTAATTTAATTCTAGGGTAGGAGTCATTTAAAAAATATTTTTATTTACTTATTAGCTGTCCTGCGTCTTTATTGATGTTCAGGCTTTTCTTGAGTTGCATAGAGTGGGGGCTACCCTCTAGCTTCTGTGCTTGGGCTTCTCAGTGTGGTGGCTTCTGTTATTGTGGAGCACAGGTCCTATAGCAGAGGTTCAATAGTTGTGGTGCATATGAGAAGTTGCTCTGTGATATGTGGGATCTTCCCAGACCAGGAATCAAATCCCCCTTGCCTGCATTGGCAGGCAGATTCTTTACCACCCAGCCACCAGGAAGCCCCAAAGGTAGGAGTCATTTTAAGAATCAATTACAGGCTAACACACCTCTTTTAGTGATTGGTTCTCTAATCACTCTGGTGAGGAAGTTTCTGTGCTATCCATTGATGATTTCTTAGAAGTTGATTTTTATCTGAGCCAAAATATGTTTCAGTTAAATTTTCCCTTTTAATCCTAATTTTACCCTCAGGAATAGTACAGAAAAATCTAACTGTAAATTTTAAAAACAATAATATATCCCCACTCCTTATCCAACAATAGTTTACCTCCATCTCTGACTCACAACTGCTGAGATGGTTTTGTTAGTGTTAGTTCCTTCAATCATTCTCATTATGTTATATTAATGTTTTAAAAACTTATTCTTCTTGCCTTTTCAAAATACTTTCTTCAGATACAAGATTCAATATTAGACCATCTTCTGAAGCTAACTGAATGCAAGGTGTTTGTATACATATCCATATATTTCATACATTTAGCTTGTATTAACCATGTGACTAAATAAAAATTTCTATGTTTTTTTTTTTTTTTCACTTAAACTACCATACCTCCATTTTACTCGAAATAGCATCTAAAATAAAGTTTGAGATAAATGAAATAGTATCTATTCATTTAAAATCATGTATTTCTTCTGTGTTCAGTAGGGGGTTGAATCTCCCTCTTTGTTATGATACTCGTTGCTCTTATTAGGTCAATTATACACTATTACTAGAGATAAACACCCTAATTCATGATACCACTTCCAAGAGAGGCTTCAAAATTGAGGCATATGAAGGAAAGACTGCCCTTTAAGAAAATGAAATTCAAACTGAGGAATTATGGATTTTTTAAAATTAGGCAAAGAACAGAATTTCTGTTTTCTAATTTAATTCTAGGGTAGGAGTCATTTAAAAAATATTTTTATTTACTTATTAGCTGTCCTGCGTCTTTATTGATGTTCAGGCTTTTCTTGAGTTGCATAGAGTGGGGGCTACCCTCTAGCTTCTGTGCTTGGGCTTCTCAGTGTGGTGGCTTCTGTTATTGTGGAGCACAGGTCCTATAGCAGAGGTTCAATAGTTGTGGTGCATATGAGAAGTTGCTCTGTGATATGTGGGATCTTCCCAGACCAGGAATCAAATCCCTCTTGCCTGCATTGGCAGGCAGATTCTTTACCACCCAGCCACCAGGGAAGCCCCAAAGGTAGGAGTCATTTTAAGAATCAATTACAGGCTAACACACCTCTTTTAGTGATTGGTTCTCTAATCACTCTGGTGAGGAAGTTTCTGTGCTATCCATTGATGATTTCTTAGAAGTTGATTTTTATCTGAGCCAAAATATGTTTCAGTTAAATTTTCCCTTTTAATCCTAATTTTACCCTCAGGAATAGTACAGAAAAATCTAACTGTAAATTTTAAAAACAATAATATATCCCCACTCCTTATCCAACAATAGTTTACCTCCATCTCTGACTCACAACTGCTGAGATGGTTTTGTTAGTGTTAGTTCCTTCAATCATTCTCATTATGTTATATTAATGTTTTAAAAACTTATTCTTCTTGCCTTTTCAAAATACTTTCTTCAGATACAAGATTCAATATTAGACCATCTTCTGAAGCTAACTGAATGCAAGGTGTTTGTATACATATCCATATATTTCATACATTTAGCTTGTATTAACCATGTGACTAAATAAAAATTTCTATGTTTTTTTTTTTTTTCACTTAAACTACCATACCTCCATCTTACTCTCTAGGCAATTGATTTTGACACCTATCAATGTACTTCATGGTTATGCTAAAGCTCTTGTTCATTTTAAGCAGATAACTCTGCATAATCTGTGTTACTTTCTCTTCATCCTGGCTTTTCTCAGTTGAACATTTCATACTTTTTTTTTTTTTTTTACTTAGTTAATAAAATTAGGAGTCTGAACTATAAAAAGGAGTACTGTTGGTTAGTGTGAATATGGTTTAAATATATTGTATTAAGCATTTTAGGTGTTTTATGGTATTCAAAAGATAAAGGTGATCCCTTCATATCTCTACTTGTCTTGGTCTGAGATTGCGAAGTTGTTAAAAGCTAACAGCTGTTGGAAAGGGCAGTTCTTATATCAAGGATAGGAGACATTAGCCAGAGAGCTGGTTGTTTCTCTGTTGAGTGAGAGCAGACTGTTTAGAGATGGTGAACCTCAAAGACAAGTTAAGCCTAGGCTGACTTGATAATCCTGTCCAAAGTGAGTGTCCACCATGTTGAGGTACTTTTGTGACGATTCAGGGGAATTCATGAGGAGAAGAGGCCAAAGGGTTCTGTTCCTGCTCTGCCCAGAAAGCTGTTCTCCAGATTTGTAAGAGGTGCTTTTGCGCTGATGAAGTGACAAGCTTGGATGTAGAACCACAGATGCTGAAGCTGTAAACGGTTGGCCCAGGGCCCTGTATGGCAAGGGTCCAGCTCCTTTGAAAGTTAAAGAATTTCTACGGAAGCATATTAAAAGCCAAGTTTTTGTCAAACTGTTATTAAAGTCAGGAGTGGTATATGTTGAGACCAGTTCTTTCAGATCTTTCTTCAAACTGAATTGTCTTATATAAATATGCTGCATAACAATGTTAATATTATATATTTATGATGCTTCTTTAAAAACCCATTTTAGGAATTCAGAAATCTATGTCTATTATTCAAATCTGGAGTTTGATAATGTTCCAAACCTATCAAATAACAGCACACTCTAGTGTCAATTAACTGAAATGAGTAGTAGTATGATTCTCAAAGGCTATAAATAAGGGACATGAACTTGAGCAAACTCAGAGATAGTGGAGAACAGGGAAGCCTGGTATGTTGCAGACCATGGGGTTCCAGAGTCAGACACAACTTAGCGACTGAACAACATAGATAATTAAGCAATAGAGCTTCTAGATAGCCTAAACATTACATCTGGGGTTAGGAAATTGTCCTGGGGAACAAGTATAAATTCCATCAATAATTTTAAGAGTTTCCTTCGAGAAAATACATGCAAATCTAATCTGTCCTTCATTTTCCTTGTTTCTAAGGGATAAAGGCACTGTTGTATATTCACATATCCAAGTGAAAATTAGTTGAGAAATGTGGTATAAGGAACTTATTATCTTTTGGAATAATATGACTTCTGTGCTGGGAATGTATATCATCTTATCTATTTTATATTTCAGATGAGAGAGAGTAAAGCTGAGAAAATATCTTTTAGAAGATCTCATAAAACAGATAACCATGGAAGGAACGTCCAGGATTTCAGTCCAATGATGAAAAACTATGAAAGTTTGTCAAAAATATTTAACCACTACAACAAAAGGTTTGCTAAAGCTTCTAAACTCTTTTCAAAAAAATACTCAAAATTAATACACTTGACTGCTTGATCAAATACCTTATGAGGGTCCTCTGAGATTCAGAGATCATTATAAACGCAAGCTGTTTGGAAACTGAAGACACTATGGGACTGAATCCAAGCGCTACACCAGGATTCAGTCCTGGGTTTAGTTAATTCAAAGACACATAGGATAATTGTTCTTTCAAGGATGCAAATAGTATGGTGCTTCTCACTTTTTGCTTCTTTTTCTCAATGTGGTGAAAAACAATGGGAAGCTATTCAGCAGTCAAGGACAGGCTAAATATCCAGTGAAGAACAGGTGAGGACAAGTAGAACCAAAGTGACAGTAGTGAGGATGAAGTGGGTCAACACTGCACCTCAGAAACTGATTCTCTTGAGGAGATTTGTCTAGTTTTCCAGACACGATGCTCTGATGAGCATGTCGACAGCTGAATATTTTCTTCAAAATGCTTGCTGTGATGAACTTAATCTTTTGTGTTTTTTGAGGAATCCCAAATTAGTGGCTCAGTTGGTAAAGAATCTGCCTGTAAGGCAGGAAACCATCTGCAGTGCAGGAAATCCAGGTTCGATCCATGGTTTGAGAAGACTCCTTGGAGAAGAAAATTGCAACCCACTCCAGTATTCTTTCCTGGAAAAATACAATCTATGGGGTCACAAGAGTTTGGCATGACTTAGCAACTAAACCACCACCAAATCTATATTGCCCAAACTGGGAACAAGTATAAATTCACAATCATGGGGTTAGGAAATTGTCCTGGGGAACAAGTATAAATTCCATAAAAAGAGTTTCCTTCGAGAAAATACATGCAAATCTAATCTGTCCTTCATTTTCCTTGTTTCTAAGGGATAAAGGCACTGTTGTATATTCACATATCCAAGTGAAAATTAGTTGAGAAATGTGGTATAAGGAACTTATTATCTTTTGGAATAATATGACTTCTGTGCTGGGAATGTATATCATCTTATCTATTTTATATTTCAGATGAGAGAGAGTAAAGCTGAGAAAATATCTTTTAGAAGATCTCATAAAACAGATAACCATGGAAGGAACGTCCAGGATTTCAGTCCAATGATGAAAAACTATGAAAGTTTGTCAAAAATATTTAACCACTACAACAAAAGGTTTGCTAAAGCTTCTAAACTCTTTTCNAAAAATACTCAAAATTAATACACTTGACTGCTTGATCAAATACCTTATGAGGGTCCTCTGAGATTCAGAGATCATTATAAACGCAAGCTGCTTGGAAACTGAAGACACTATGGGACTGAATCCAAGCGCTACACCAGGATTCAGTCCTGGGTTTAGTTAATTCAAAGACACATAGGATAATTGTTCTTTCAAGGATGCAAATAGTATGGTGCTTCTCACTTTTTGCTTCTTTTTCTCAATGTGGTGAAAAACAATGGGAAGCTATTCAGCAGTCAAGGACAGGCTAAATATCCAGTGAAGAACAGGTGAGGACAAGTAGAACCAAAGTGACAGTAGTGAGGATGAAGTGGGTCAACACTGCACCTCAGAAACTGATTCTCTTGAGGAGATTTGTCTAGTTTTCCAGACACGATGCTCTGATGAGCATGTCGACAGCTGAATATTTTCTTCAAAATGCTTGCTGTGATGAACTTAATCTTTTGTGTTTTTTGAGGAATCCCAAATTAGTGGCTCAGTTGGTAAAGAATCTGCCTGTAAGGCAGGAAACCATCTGCAGTGCAGGAAATCCAGGTTCGATCCATGGTTTGAGAAGACTCCTTGGAGAAGAAAATTGCAACCCACTCCAGTATTCTTTCCTGGAAAAATACAATCTATGGGGTCACAAGAGTTTGGCATGACTTAGCAACTAAACCACCACCAAATCTATATTGCAAGATAACCTAAAAATGAAATTTCACAATTCACAACAAATAAAAAATTAAAAAAAAACACTTTCATTCTCTGTCATATACAGAAAGAGAGGTAAACAGAATTTATGGGACCAGATGCTCACTAACAAGTTCATCTCTTATTAGAAAATAAGAGAATAACTTCATCTAAAGGATGTGTCTGAAAATTTGATCCCTGGGACAGGCAGCCTTAGAACCATTATATTGTAATAAGAAAAAAAAAAAAAAAAAGAAGAAGAAATTTTCTGGTCCCAAAACAGAGCTCCTGAACCAGAATCTCTGGAGTGGCAATCAGGAACCTGTGCTTTACCAGCCTTTCCTCTTGAGTCTTAGGCATGACAGAATCACTGATGCAGAGCACTGGCCACTTGTCCTCTAAAAGGCCCTGTGTGTCAGGGCCAGAAGGTAAAAACAGGTATTAATTCAAGAATCCTACTGCTAGAAATGGTAATTTTATGAAACAAAAAGATAAGACTGCTCTTCGGGGGTATATTTCTGATATCAATACATATGAAAAAGCAACCTCATATAATGTGAGATCATTTTTTATTTTATTTTTTTAAAGAAGCAGGTAAACCACAGCATTAATTCATCTGGGAGGGAACTTTAAGAGTATCATTGGGGCTTCCCTGGTGGTCCAGTGGGCAGAGAGTGCACTGGTTCAATCCCTGGCCCGGGAAGATCCCATGTGCTGCAGAGCGGCCGGACCAGCGTGTTCAATTGCAAGCCAGAGCTCTGGAGCACATGTGCCCATAGGTGGTGCTCCCCTGGGGCCCACACAAAAAGTTTTCCAGACACGATGCTCTGATGAGCATGTCGACAGCTGAATATTTTCTTCAAAATGCTTGCTGTGATGAACTTAATCTTTTGTGTTTTTTGAGGAATCCCAAATTGGTGGCTCAGTTGGTAAAGAATCTGCCTGTAAGGCAGGAAACCATCTGCAGTGCAGGAAATCCAGGTTCGATCCATGGTTTGAGAAGACTCCTTGGAGAAGAAAATTGCAACCCACTCCAGTATTCTTTCCTGGAAAAATACAATCTATGGGGTCACAAGAGTTTGGCATGACTTAGCAACTAAACCACCACCAAATCTATATTGCAAGATAACCTAAAAATGAAATTTCACAATTCACAACAAATAAAAAATTAAAAAAAAACACTTTCATTCTCTGTCATATACAGAAAGAGAGGTAAACAGAATTTATGGGACCAGATGCTCACTAACAAGTTCATCTCTTATTAGAAAATAAGAGAATAACTTCATCTAAAGGATGTGTCTGAAAATTTGATCCCTGGGACAGGCAGCCTTAGAACCATTATATTGTAATAAGAAAAAAAAAAAAAAAAAGAAGAAGAAATTTTCTGGTCCCAAAACAGAGCTCCTGAACCAGAATCTCTGGAGTGGCAATCAGGAACCTGTGCTTTACCAGCCTTTCCTCTTGAGTCTTAGGCATGACAGAATCACTGATGCAGAGCACTGGCCACTTGTCCTCTAAAAGGCCCTGTGTGTCAGGGCCAGAAGGTAAAAACAGGTATTAATTCAAGAATCCTACTGCTAGAAATGGTAATTTTATGAAACAAAAAGATAAGACTGCTCTTCGGGGGTATATTTCTGATATCAATACATATGAAAAAGCAACCTCATATAATGTGAGATCATTTTTTATTTTATTTTTTTAAAGAAGCAGGTAAACCACAGCATTAATTCATCTGGGAGGGAACTTTAAGAGTATCATTGGGGCTTCCCTGGTGGTCCAGTGGGCAGAGAGTGCACTGGTTCAATCCCTGGCCCGGGAAGATCCCATGTGCTGCAGAGCGGCCGGACCAGCGTGTTCAATTGCAAGCCAGAGCTCTGGAGCACATGTGCCCATAGGTGGTGCTCTGCAGCAAGAGAGGCCACTGCGATGGGAGGCCCACACAGGCCAAAGAATAAAGATGGATGAAAATAAATAAATAAAAACCAATAAAAGTGGTCAAAATTAAAAAAAAAAAAGTATCAATGTATGCTGTATTTAAATAAAGTTTTTCTGTTTTAGTAAAAAATCCTAATTACAGAACAATAATATATAAGATCAAAATCAGTTATTTTGATACATTTTTTCATATTTTAAAACATTTACTTGTAATAGTAACTTATTCTGACTCTGGAGTATGGTATCACCCCTGTTATTTGCTCTCACTGTATTATTATACCTAAAAGCTTAGTTTGAATGTAATTCTTTAATTTAAACATGGCCTCCATTGCTCCTTTCTTTTTCTCTGTAATAGGATTATAATCTAATTACATTTAGGTGAAATAATTTGGAAATGCTTCAAATATACTACCATCTGCTATGTTATTTAAATTCTGGGAAAAAATCCAAACGTATCAATACAAAGATTTTTTTGCTTCCAGGATTTAAACAGTAGCTACAAATATCTTTTAAAGTACTTGATTAGAATAAACCTTACTGTATACATGAAACTGTTATCCATTTAATAGTGAGAGTCAAATGCTGTCTTCATTTATTGCGAAAATTCCAATAAGAGTAATGTCATCTGCCTAGTTAATTACATGCCCTCTGTTCCTGCTCAGGGAGGAGGAATGCAGGGTGGACAGAGTTTCTGTATGTTCTGCACAAGGACAGTCATTTTATCTTTGATGTATCCTCCAGCAGCACCGCTACAGGGTAAAAGAACTGTCTGGTCGCTTCTGTCCTTACAAAATGACGGCTTCTTTTGGAAGGGTGATTAGGATCGAGATGAGGGTGGTGGTGCCTTCTCTTTCCTCATTATCACTACGGCAAGATGCTGCTCAACTACAAGCTGACTGGCTTAACTCAAATCTCTTAGAAATAGAACTTTAAGAGTATCATTGGGGCTTCCCTGGTGGTCCAGTGGGCAGAGAGTGCACTGGTTCAATCCCTGGCCCGGGAAGATCCCATGTGCTGCAGAGCGGCCGGACCAGCGTGTTCAATTGCAAGCCAGAGCTCTGGAGCACATGTGCCCATAGGTGGTGCTCTGCAGCAAGAGAGGCCACTGCGATGGGAGGCCCACACAGGCCAAAGAATAAAGATGGATGAAAATAAATAAATAAAAACCAATAAAAGTGGTCAAAATTAAAAAAAAAAAAGTATCAATGTATGCTGTATTTAAATAAAGTTTTTCTGTTTTAGTAAAAAATCCTAATTACAGAACAATAATATATAAGATCAAAATCAGTTATTTTGATACATTTTTTCATATTTTAAAACATTCACTTGTAATAGTAACTTATTCTGACTCTGGAGTATGGTATCACCCCTGTTATTTGCTCTCACTGTATTATTATACCTAAAAGCTTAGTTTGAATGTAATTCTTTAATTTAAACATGGCCTCCATTGCTCCTTTCTTTTTCTCTGTAATAGGATTATAATCTAATTACATTTAGGTGAAATAATTTGGAAATGCTTCAAATATACTACCATTTGCTATGTTATTTAAATTCTGGGAAAAAATCCAAACGTATCAATACAAAGATATTTTTGCTTCCAGGATTTAAACAGTAGCTACAAATATCTTTTAAAGTACTTGATTAGAATAAACCTTACTGTATACATGAAACTGTTATCCATTTAATAGTGAGAGTCAAATGCTGTCTTCATTTATTGCGAAAATTCCAATAAGAGTAATGTCATCTGCCTAGTTAATTACATGCCCTCTGTTCCTGCTCAGGGAGGAGGAATGCAGGGTGGACAGAGTTTCTGTATGTTCTGCACAAGGACAGTCATTTTATCTTTGATGTATCCCTCCAGCAGCACCGCTACAGGGTAAAAGAACTGTCTGGTCGCTTCTGTCCTTACAAAATGACGGCTTCTTTTGGAAGGGTGATTAGGATCGAGATGAGGGTGGTGGTGCCTTCTCTTTCCTCATTATCACTACGGCAAGATGCTGCTCAACTACAAGCTGACTGGCTTAACTCAAATCTCTTAGAAATAGAAAAAGGGTTTGTATACACGTGACTCACATAAAAGAGTACTTTCAGTGTAACACAGCAAAAGAGTGGGAGAAGCAAGACAGAGAAGAGTAAGAAGTAAAGGAATCCTACAATTTTAGGGAGAGACACCCTGGGCAAGGTCTTAAGGGGCACTTCTGGAGTGTAAATGATGTCTCCAAGTTTGTTATGTCGTAAAGCACAGGATTTAGATTTTCATACTCTACACTACTCAACAGGCTAAAGGTACCACAGCTGGATGGCAAGAAGTTCTTGGTGAAATTTCCAAATATTTTCAGTTGTTTGTATTTGAGGGCAAACAAAGTTTCCTAGTAGATGAGATAAAATCTCCAAAGAGAACCGTAGCTATAAGCTCTTAGAAGCTATGGGCAGAAGTTAGGGAAGGGAACCTCAGAAAGAGTTAAGGGAATTTAGAGAATCTGGATAGGGTACCCACAGCATCTGCTACAGTGGATTCATACTTGCATTCTTAAATATTGTGGTTGTTATTTAAAAATGAATATAGTGTTAAAATATAATAGAGAATATACATTTTTAATATACACTGACCAGCCAAAGACTACCAATTTTCTCACAGACACTAAAACACGAAAGTACTGCATTTTAAATTATTTTAATTAAATGGCTATAAGATTTAGACATTGCTATTTAGCTTTTTTGTTTTGATAATTGATTAGTTTATGCATTCATTAAATTTGGCACCTTATAAGGGGAACATACATACATATATATATATGTATTAATTTGGGTAATCAAAGCTCTATAGTTGGAGGTTGTTTATGCAAGTTTAAATCCTAAAACCTAAAAACATGTGTTGTATATAAATGCTATTTAAAATTTAAAAGATCTCTAATAGCCAAGGTTAAGAAAGAGTAATCAGAAAGCTTTCAGAATGGAATAGAGCCAAAAAAGCATTAGCTATAGGGAACCAGAATGCTCCTTCGTAATATCAAACAAGCTTAGTAATTTAGAAATATACTTTGTTCTTAAATGAAACATCACACACACACACACACACACACACACGCACATATAGAACAACCACTTAACCTGAGGCTATAGGTTTAAACATAAAACTATTTCAAATTAGATAGCAATTGGTTTATATATATATATATATATATATATATATATATATATAATAGCATATAACATATATATCATTATAACATTGATATAATAAATCGATGGAGAAAGTATTACCTAAAGTGCAAAACTTCTTTCAGGTTAGCTATTACATTGAATGCTACATATTATACTTATATAGTAGCATATATAATAGCATATGTGATATATATTGCTTATGGATTATAGATTTATGCTACTATCATTAGTATAATGTATCATTGGAGAAGTATTAGTTCAACCTTAAAATTTTATTCCAGAGTGGCTAACAAATTGATTGTTATACGTTATATATGTTAACATATTACATATCATAACATATTATACATTATGCAACATGTATGTTATATGACATTATCTAAATAATTTATAATGGTTAGTTATATATTTATATATGGATCAGTGAAGCATATACTGATTATATAAAATGCTTATCCACTTATTATTCATCAAGCTGTCAGGTATGAAATAATATTTACATTAATAGGTCACAGAATACTAGAGGAATTATATTATTTATTGTTGTCAAACTACAGATTGAAAATCTTGAGACATTCAGAAGTCAGTGACTTTCCAGTATTACTCAACTATAAGACTCAGAGTAGAGTACAAACCTTGTAATATCCAGATGTGCTGTTCTCCTGTTAAAATTCTCCTGTTAATGCTCTTTTCATGTTTAGAAGGTAAACATTTGTTTCCTTCATTTTCAACTCTGAAACAAAAGGCTCAGTTCTTAAGTTTGTGCTATCACTCAAAAACTCCACTGGCAGGATTTTAAAATTATTTTTTATATTTTTAAAGTACACACTAAGAGAAAATTAACTCAAAAGTTATACATAAAATAAGTCTATTAAAATTTAAAAGATTCTAAGAAAAAAACAAACTTTCGGGGCCTTAAAACCTGAAAAAGGCTAAATGAAACATCACACACACACACACACACACACACGCACATATAGAACAACCACTTAACCTGAGGCTATAGGTTTAAACATAAAACTATTTCAAATTAGATAGCAATTGGTTTATATATATATATATATATATATATATATATATATATATATATAATAGCATATAACATATATATCATTATAACATTGATATAATAAATCGATGGAGAAAGTATTACCTAAAGTGCAAAACTTCTTTCAGGTTAGCTATTACATTGAATGCTACATATTATACTTATATAGTAGCATATATAATAGCATATGTGATATATATTGCTTATGGATTATAGATTTATGCTACTATCATTAGTATAATGTATCATTGGAGAAGTATTAGTTCAACCTTAAAATTTTATTCCAGAGTGGCTAATAAATTGATTGTTATACGTTATATATGTTAACATATTACATATCATAACATATTATACATTATGCAACATGTATGTTATATGACATTATCTAAATAATTTATAATGGTTAGTTATATATTTATATATGGATCAGTGAAGCATATACTGATTATATAAAATGCTTATCCACTTATTATTCATCAAGCTGTCAGGTATGAAATAATATTTACATTAATAGGTCACAGAATACTAGAGGAATTATATTATTTATTGTTGTCAAACTACAGATTGAAAATCTTGAGACATTCAGAAGTCAGTGACTTTCCAGTATTACTCAACTATAAGACTCAGAGTAGAGTACAAACCTTGTAATATCCAGATGTGCTGTTCTCCTGTTAAAATTCTCCTGTTAATGCTCTTTTCATGTTTAGAAGGTAAACATTTGTTTCCTTCATTTTCAACTCTGAAACAAAAGGCTCAGTTCTTAAGTTTGTGCTATCACTCAAAAACTCCACTGGCAGGATTTTAAAATTATTTTTTATATTTTTAAAGTACACACTAAGAGAAAATTAACTCAAAAGTTATACATAAAATAAGTCTAGTTCCTTAACAATATAATTTGGTGATGTTTCTGTATCAGGATATGTAAATCTGCTTTATTCTTTTTAATCATCGCATAGTATTCAATTGCACAATTTCTATACCAATCAGACAAATGAATAGCACTGTTATGACAGACTTACTTTTGAATGGAGTTGAATAATTCTTTGTATGGACAATGTTCCTAAGTACAAAAACTAGAGAAAATTAATTTATAAAATCATCTGTCAGAGATATCAGAGAACTGCAGAAGAGATGAGATTAAAGTGACTAGGATTCCAGAGAGTGGAGAACCACAAATAGCTAAATTGATGTTACCAGTTCTTTCCCCCTAATATTATTAGCTATTTATGAACACTATGGATACTACTTATGAATATGAACCATTTATGGAGCAAGTATCTGAGAGTTAAAGTATTTTTCACACAGAGGAGCCATGCTGGGGAAAACAGGACCTCTAAGAATGTGGTCATCAGTACTAATAGCTTTTTTAGAAAAGAAGGGCTTCCCTGGTTATCCACTGGTTAAGAATCTACTTTGCTATGTAGGGAACACTAGTTTGATCCCTGGTCCCGGAAGATCCCACATGTCGCAGAGAATCTAAGCCTGTGCACCACAACTACTGAGTCTGTACTCTGGAGTCCATGGGCTCCAACTACTGGGGTCACGAGCCACAACTCCTGAAGCTTACACACCCTTGAGTCTGGGCTGCTCAACAAAAGAAGTATGATCACTAAGCCTGATCATTAAGTAGAGAGTAGCTGCCATTCTCTGAAACTAGAGAAAACACATGTGCAGCAACATAGACCCAGCACAGCCATAACAGAAAAAAATAAAAATATTTAAATGTGCTGTTCAGGACTAGTGTAAATTGCTTTGGCCCTTTAAATTCTCCTGTTAATGCTCTTTTCATGTTTAGAAGGTAAACATTTGTTTCCTTCATTTTCAACTCTGAAACAAAAGGCTCAGTTCTTAAGTTTGTGCTATCACTCAAAAACTCCACTGGCAGGATTTTAAAATTATTTTTTATATTTTTAAAGTACACACTAAGAGAAAATTAACTCAAAAGTTATACATAAAATAAGTCTAGTTCCTTAACAATATAATTTGGTGATGTTTCTGTATCAGGATATGTAAATCTGCTTTATTCTTTTTAATCATCGCATAGTATTCAATTGCACAATTTCTATACCAATCAGACAAATGAATAGCACTGTTATGACAGACTTACTTTTGAATGGAGTTGAATAATTCTTTGTATGGACAATGTTCCTAAGTACAAAAACTAGAGAAAATTAATTTATAAAATCATCTGTCAGAGATATCAGAGAACTGCAGAAGAGATGAGATTAAAGTGACTAGGATTCCAGAGAGTGGAGAACCACAAATAGCTAAATTGATGTTACCAGTTCTTTCCCCCTAATATTATTAGCTATTTATGAACACTATGGATACTACTTATGAATATGAACCATTTATGGAGCAAGTATCTGAGAGTTAAAGTATTTTTCACACAGAGGAGCCATGCTGGGGAAAACAGGACCTCTAAGAATGTGGTCATCAGTACTAATAGCTTTTTTAGAAAAGAAGGGCTTCCCTGGTTATCCACTGGTTAAGAATCTACTTTGCTATGTAGGGAACACTAGTTTGATCCCTGGTCCCGGAAGATCCCACATGTCGCAGAGAATCTAAGCCTGTGCACCACAACTACTGAGTCTGTACTCTGGAGTCCATGGGCTCCAACTACTGGGGTCACGAGCCACAACTCCTGAAGCTTACACACCCTTGAGTCTGGGCTGCTCAACAAAAGAAGTATGATCACTAAGCCTGATCATTAAGTAGAGAGTAGCTGCCATTCTCTGAAACTAGAGAAAACACATGTGCAGCAACATAGACCCAGCACAGCCATAACAGATAAATAAATATTTAAAAAAGGAATAAAACAATGCTTGACCCGGTCTCAATCTAGTAATTATGTTACAACCATCCAAAGAAAAACAACTGTAAAGAAAATCCTTTCATCACATTGAGAGATAATTTTCAAAACTATCCATCAATAGTTGGTGGTATTAATATTTATAGTGCTTTAATCATTAGTGTATCTGTGATATTTGTAATAATGATTTAATACAGAATAAAAGTTAAGCATCATTGGATCACTGGAGAATATCAAACAATGATTTACAATTTTGTGTCAGAAATATCTGATGTGATTAACAAAATATGTAAGGTATCAAAATATGTTTTAGGATAAATCTTACCAGAGAAGTGAGCTGGAAATATGAGTTCAAGAGAAATTAACAATACAGAAGTTAAGAAAGGGCTTCCCTGGTGGTCTAGTGGGTGAGGACACCGCCTTGCAGTGCAAGGGACACCGGTTCTATCCCTGACCTGGGAAGATCCCACGTGCCACGGAGCGGCTGGACCAATGTGTCCAATTACCGAGCCAGAGCTGTGGAGCGCATGCGCTCAGAGCCTGTGCTCTGTGACAACAGAGGCCGCTGTGATGGGAGGACCACACGGGCCAAAGTACAAAGATGAATGAAAAATAGATAAATAAAAACCCAACAGAAGTGGCCGGCCTGCCCCACCCCGCTCCCCCCCACCCTCACACGCACATAAAAAAGAAGTTAAGGGACATTAAAAATGCCTTTCATGGGTTTTTAGAATATGCAATCATAGAGGAACAAAACACCGCTGCTATTTAGGAACCACTAAATCCATTTTTAAAAGTACTGCAACCAATTTGTCTAAAAGGTCAGTATTTACCACATGTAGAAATCACTTCCTTTGGGTGTATTTAGGCTTATGAAGTATTTTACGCTAAAAATCTGTGAGGAAGTACGTAGCTTTACAATTTCCATCAAGAAATATCTGACTTCTTAAAAAAAGTTAAAATTTCTTTCTCTAAGAAATTTAATGTTATTCGTCTAAATAAAATAGACTAAATTCTTAACATTTCCTTAGGATTTGGCATTTATTTGACTTAATTGGATTTTATGAGAAATGTGTAACCTTGGAGGTTTGCAAATCCCATTTAAATTACTTTTGGGGTTGTATTTTTAATGAAGGTTTTGTTATGGAGGAAAACCTTTTGCTTTTTAGAATTCAATTTGAATCTAATGCAATAATATGCTAAGCTTTTTTATGGAAGACTATTTATTCTCACTTCCCAAACACACAGTTGTGCTAGCTGAACGGCTATTTGCAAGAAACTTGATTCTACTTAGTCAGACTAAAGAAGCCGGCAAGGGGAAGCTGTATCTTTATTGCCAATCTTGCTCAATTCTGTGGATTTTATTTATTGGTAAAAATAAAGGACTTTTGCTTTAGAGTTTCTAGGATCACCCCCCACCCTTTTTTTTTTTTTTTTTATTTTTATAAGGAATGCATTAGAATCATTATAGAGTTTAGAGGCTGGCTCAGACCCGGCAGTTAGTGCTGGTAAAGTAAATGCTCACTCAATAAATGATAGGAATCATTATTAAGATTTAACTTTAGGAATTAGGAGCTAATTTGTTCAAGGCTAATCTCTTACAGGCTAGTCTCCCAGAGAAGAGCTGAGCGCCCTTCCAAGCTCCATGAAAACCAGCAGTGAGCTTGTGCTTAAGGCAATCAATTTCGGATGACTACAGGCCTTCGATGACAGCCCTCCCTTTTGATCCATCACATGAAATAAGCCTGTTTCCTTCCAACGTCTAGTTTAGAAGTTATCCAGGCCAAATTTAGAAAATAGGAGAAATAAAAATAAAAAAAAACCCAACAGAAGTCCCCTACCTTCACACGCACATAAAGAAGTTAAGGGACATTAAAAATGCCTTTCATGGGTTTTAGAATATGCAATCATAGAGGAACAAAACACTGCTATTTAGGAACCACTAAATCCATTTTAAAAGTACTGCAACCAATTTGTCTAAAAGGTCAGTATTTACCACATGTAGAAATCACTTCCTTTGGGTGTATTTAGGCTTATGAAGTATTTTACGCTAAAAATCTGTGAGGAAGTACGTAGCTTTACAATTTCCATCAAGAAATATCTGACTTCTTAAAAAAAGTTAAAATTTCTTTCTCTAAGAAATTTAATGTTATTCGTCTAAATAAAATAGACTAAATTCTTAACATTTCCTTAGGATTTGGCATTTATTTGACTTAATTGGATTTTATGAGAAATGTGTAACCTTGGAGGTTTGCAAATCCCATTTAAATTACTTTTGGGGTTGTATTTTTAATGAAGGTTTTGTTATGGAGGAAAACCTTTTGCTTTTTAGAATTCAATTTGAATCTAATGCAATAATATGCTAAGCTTTTTTCTGGAAGACTATTTATTCTCACTTCCCAAACACACAGTTGTGCTAGCTGAACGGCTATTTGCAAGAAACTTGATTCTACTTAGTCAGACTAAAGAAGCCGGCAAGGGGAAGCTGTATCTTTATTGCCAATCTTGCTCAATTCTGTGGATTTTATTTATTGGTAAAAATAAAGGACTTTTGCTTTAGAGTTTCTAGGATCACCCCCCACCCTTTTTTTTTTTTTTTTTATTTTTATAAGGAATGCATTAGAATCATTATAGAGTTTAGAGGCTGGCTCAGACCCGGCAGTTAGTGCTGGTAAAGTAAATGCTCACTCAATAAATGATAGGAATCATTATTAAGATTTAACTTTAGGAATTAGGAGCTAATTTGTTCAAGGCTAATCTCTTACAGGCTAGTCTCCCAGAGAAGAGCTGAGCGCCCTTCCAAGCTCCATGAAAACCAGCAGTGAGCTTGTGCTTAAGGCAATCAATTTCGGATGACTACAGGCCTTCGATGACAGCCCTCCCTTTTGATCCATCACATGAAATAAGCCTGTTTCCCTTCCAACGTCTAGTTTAGAAGTTATCCAGGCCAAATTTAAGATCCCTCTCCCACAATCTGACTCCTAGATACCTGAATCTCTGTGCTCAATGAATACTTGCTTTGGCTTTTGTTTATGAGGTTTCTCCAAGAAATGTTGTTCTATCAGGCTTGGTATGTGTGTACTTCTGGGACATATGCCTTTGTTCACTCAGCACCTTGATTCGGTTCATATGCTATAAATGCATGTGCACGTGAGGGAAAGAGAAGAAAACAGAAAACAGAAAATGCACAATATCCAAACTACAATGCTGATGCCAACACACAATCCTTAATGATTCAGCCTCAAAAATGTTATATGTGCTTCGCCATCTCAATCCCAAACTTCACTGAAGTGTAACTAACAGTTAAAATTGTATACATTTAAGGTATACAACTTGATAATTTGATATATGTAGACACTAGGAAATATTCATGCCAGTCAAACTACTTAATATATCCATCATCTCACATAGTTACCATTTTCTTTATGGTGAGAAGACTTAAGATACATCCCTTTAAAATTACAAGTATACAACACAATATTCATTGTTGCACTTTATTTTTTTTTTAAGATTTATTTATTTTATTATTTATTTTTGGGTGGGGGTTGGGTTGGTGAGGGAGGGGAGCAGGCGGGTCACTTCTATTGATCTTTCATTTCTCTATTTTCATCAGTCTTTGTTCTTTGGCTGCTGTGGGTCTCCCATTGCAGTGGCCTCTGTCGCTGCAGAGAGCCGGCTCTGGGTGCATGTGCTCCAGAGCTCCGGCTCGGTAACTGGACACATTGGTCCAGCCGCTCCACGGCACGTGGGATCCTCCCAGGCCAGGGATCGAACCGGCGCCCCTTGCACTGCAAGGCGGTGTCCTTACCCACTGGACCACCAGGGGAAGCCTCATTGTTACACTTTAGATTTCAGAACATCAGTCTTGTATAACTGAAACTTAGTATTCTTGAGCAACATTTCCTCACTTCCCTCTTTTACCAGTCCCTGGTAACCACCATTCTTCTCTTCCTTTCTGTAAGTTTATATTTTTCATATATAAGTGAGATCATACAATATTTGTCCTCCTGCCTCTGGTTTATTTCTCTTAGCATAACGTCTGCCAGTTTCACCTATACTGTTGCAAATGGCAGGATTTCCTTCTTTTTAAGGCTGAAAAATAATCCATAGTGTGGAGATACAATCCATTACATTTTTTTAAATCCATTTACTCATCCATCGTCATTTAGGTTATTTTCCTATCTTGGGTATTGTAAACAATGCTGAATGAACATGGGAGTGCTAATGTCACTTTGAGAACCTGTTTCCATCTTTTTTGATCATTAACCCAAAAGTATATATACCTAGAAGTAGGACTGTTGGGTCATAAAGTAATTCTATTTTTGATTATTTGAGGAACTTTCATAGTGACTCCACTAATTATGAGTTTTTTTAAAATTTGTTATTTACAGCAAGAATGGGAGCCCAATTAGCAATTCTTTATTTGGGTATTATAATAAAGCAACTGAATTTTAATTTAAAAATATGGTTCTTTAAAATATAAACATTTTCTCTAATTTTAAAAACAGCTTTTGTTGCTTTAGAAAACTTAAGAGTATATAGATAAATACAAAGAAACAGTAAATTCATTGATTTTGAAGATTATTCTTCCCTACTAAATATATTAATCATTCTGAGGTCTTTTGCCTTCAGTGAATTTTGCTTTTCTTGTATTGTTTAACACCTGCAATTTCACAACACAGCAATGTTAATTCTATTGTGTATAATGTTTATGACAGAAAAATAGTATAAAATATTCTTTACCTGAATTCCATAATAATTAGATGTATGGATGTCATGGTGTACAAAGCTAAAGAGTGCACTAAAATTGATTTAACTAAAGGAGTTCAACAAGATTTTTTAAGTGCATGCCAAAGCACTGTCTTAGATGCTGCTAAAGACAGCATACATGCTAATTATAGTATGACCCTAATATTGAAGCATCTCAAGATAAGGCAAAGGCGTGAGCATCAAAATGTTGCTCTGTGCAAACTCTGTTAAAATAAACACAATAAAATATATGGCTAAGACACAAATGTTCAAGTACCACAAAATAGTGCTCATTTAACACACTAGCAAGGTAATACTCAAAATCCTTCAATTCAGGCTTCAACTCTACGTGAACTGAGAACTTCCAGATACACAAACTGGATTTAGAAAAGGCAGAGGAACCAGAGATCACATTGCCAACATCCAAAATGCCAGAAATACATCTATTTCTGCTTCATTGACCAAAGCCTGATGTGTGGATCACAACGAACTGTGGAAAAATGTGAAAGAGATGGGAATACCAGTCTACCTCACCTGCTTCCTGTGAAACCTGTATGCAGGAAAGAAAGCAACAATTAGAACCAGACATGGAACAACAGAGTGGTTACAAACTGGGAAAGGAGTAGGTTATGGCTGTATACTGTTACCATGCTTATTTAACTTACATGCAGAACACATTATGCAAAATTTGGGCTGGATAAATCACAATCTGGAATAAAGACTGCCACGGGAAATAATCAGACAGGCAGATGACACCACACTAATGGCAGAAAGTGATAGGACAACAAATGGGCCTTCTGATGAAGGTAAAGAAGAGAATGAAAGAGCTAGCTTAAAACTTAACATTCAAAAAACTAAAATCATGGCCTCTGGTCCCATCACTTCAAGGCAAATAGATGGGGGGCGGAGGGGGGGGGTATGGAAACAGTGACTGGGTTTATTTTCTTGGGCTCTAAAATTAAAAAAAAAAAAAAACACTTGCTACTTGGAAGGAAAGCTATAACAAACCTAGACAGTATATTAAAAAGCAGAGTCACTCTTTGCCAACAAAGGTTCACATGGTCAAAGTTATGGTTTTTCCAGTAGTCATATATGGATGTGACAGTTGGATCATAAAGAAGGCTGAGCACTGAAGAGCTGATGTTTTTAAACTGTAGTGCTGGAGAAGACTCTTGGTAGTGACTTGGGCAGTAGGACTGACTGGTCAACCCTAAAGAAAATCAACACTGAATATTCATCAGAAGGACAGATGTTGAATCTGAAGCTATAATACTTAAGCTACCTGATGCAAAGTGCTGACTCAGTAGAAAATCCCTGATGCTGGGGAAGATTGAGGGCAGGGAAAAAAGGGATGAGATCATTGGATGGCATCATCAACCCAATGGACATGAGTTTGAGCAAACTCCAGGAGATAATGAAGGACAGGGAAACCTTACATGCCACATGCTGCAGTTCATGGGGTCACAGAGTTGGAAAAGAGTGACTGAACAATAACAAGAAGACAATAATGAAAGGCATGAATTTGGTAGGATATGGATGAATTCATCAGATAAATGGCAGAGTTGTAGGCAATTCGCATTGGATTTTGTAGCAAATGCAGACAATGGCACATCATATCGAGGAACTTGGGCAGATTTGCAGGGCTTTTGTGAGAAGGTGAGGTAGGGTTTGTGAAGAATGATGCTTTAGGAGAAGTGGGAAATGTGAATAAGTGAAAACAGCTGGATGAAGACAGTAAGAAATGGTGGAGGATATGGCAAACTGGTAAGCATCTGAAGCATTCAAAAGGGGCAGACAATCAACTAGAACACATGTGCTTGCCAGATGTGTCCCTTAAACTACAAATATATCCAAAGTGAAAGATGTAGACAGAGTGGTACGATTATTTCATTTGGGATATATATAGATTTGAACTTTATTCTCTGGTCAGAATTTCCCAACGTCAGCATGATTGACTTTTTTTGGTCCTGATATTTCTTCATTGTTAAGGGCTCTCTTGTGCCTTGTAGAATATTCAGTTTCCTCTTTGCCTTATACACATTAGATTCAAATTATGCTCCCCACTTCTCCCATTGTGGCAACCCAAAATATATCTACATATTGCCAGTTATTCCCTGGGAGAGAGACGTTGCTTTTTGGTCAAGAAACACCGGATCAGGTAGTCATGAAAAGGTACCGTGTAGTAGAGTTACATGAGGAGACTTAGACTTTAAAGAGGAAATTCTAGTGACAGGACAAATAAGTCTTATATGAAAAGTGGAGGGGACAGAGACAAAGTAGTAGTTATTAGTTCAGCTTAGAAGCTATAGCAATAATCTTCTCAGTTTCTATGAATAAGGACACTTGGAGAAACAAAATAGTAGAGTAACCAAGATAAACACTTGGTTTTCTTTCTTCTCTGCTTGCGAGATCTTAATTCCCTGATGAGGGCTTGAACCCACGGCCTTTGGCAGTGAAAACACAGAGCCCTAACCATTTCACTGCAAGGGAATTCCCATAAATACTTAACTTTCTCTAAAAGACCAACTCATAGACTTTGGGGCTATTGCTTCATATTCTGAATACAAATATTGCCAAATACATCACACAATATTATTAATCATGTTATGGCACTTAACAAGCAGCTCTGGCTTCATCTAACATTTTGCATGCTGTCTGTGGCTTTTGTTTTTATAGCCACAACTATCCTAAATGTGGTACTTCTTTTTCTCCATTATGTGCTTAGTCGCTCAGTTGTGTCTGACTCCTCGTGACCCCACAGACAGCACCCCGCCAGGCTCCTCTGTCTATGGGGCTCTCCAGGCAAGAATACTGGTGTGGGTTGCCATGCCCTCCTCCAGGGGATCTTCCCAACTCAGGGGTCAAGCCCAAGTCTCCTGCCTTGCAGGCAGAATCTTTACTGTCTGAACCACCAGGGAAGCTTTTCTCCATTAGTAATTGTAAAAACAAATTACAATGAAAACAGAACACTGACATCCATGGTCGTGCATCATAGAACTCTAAAAGTCATAATGAAAACATGTGTTATTACTATTTGAAACCATTTATGTGTTTAGACTTTTTTTTTTTAATTTATTTTTATTTTTTGGCCACTACTATTGATCTTTCATTTATTTATCTTTGTTCTTTGGCCTGTGTGGGCCTCCCATCGCAGTGTCCTCTGTCCCTGCAGAGCACTGGCTCTGGACACTCGTGCTCCAGAGCTCCAGCTCGGTAGTTGGACACATCGGTCCAGCCGCTCTGTGGCACGTGGGATCTTCCTAGGCCAGGGATCGAACCAGCGCCCCTTGCACTGCAAAGTGGTGTCCTTACCCACTGGACCACCAGGGAAGCCCTAGACTTATTTACTTAACCAACGTATAGGATCCACTGTGTGCCCCCACAGTACTAGGCTTTGAAGATGAAGTAATAAGCAACAGTGATATTTCTGTCTTTTTGTTTGTAGTCCAGCAGAAGGATCAAATATCAATCAAGTAGTCATACAACAGAAGTGAAACTGTAACTGCAGAGAGGACTATAAAACAGGAAGTAAGACAAAGCCTTTCAGAACAATCACAGAGCCCTAACCATTTCACTGCAAGGGAATTCCCATAAATACTTAACTTTCTCTAAAAGACCAACTCATAGACTTTGGGGCTATTGCTTCATATTCTGAATACAAATATTGCCAAATACATCACACAATATTATTAATCATGTTATGGCACTTAACAAGCAGCTCTGGCTTCATCTAACATTTTGCATGCTGTCTGTGGCTTTTGTTTTTATAGCCACAACTATCCTAAATGTGGTACTTCTTTTTCTCCATTATGTGCTTAGTCGCTCAGTTGTGTCTGACTCCTCGTGACCCCACAGACAGCACCCCGCCAGGCTCCTCTGTCTATGGGGCTCTCCAGGCAAGAATACTGGTGTGGGTTGCCATGCCCTCCTCCAGGGGATCTTCCCAACTCAGGGGTCAAGCCCAAGTCTCCTGCCTTGCAGGCAGAATCTTTACTGTCTGAACCACCAGGGAAGCTTTTCTCCATTAGTAATTGTAAAAACAAATTACAATGAAAACAGAACACTGACATCCATGGTCGTGCATCATAGAACTCTAAAAGTCATAATGAAAACATGTGTTATTACTATTTGAAACCATTTATGTGTTTAGACTTTTTTTTTTTATTTATTTTTATTTTTTGGCCACTACTATTGATCTTTCATTTATTTATCTTTGTTCTTTGGCCTGTGTGGGCCTCCCATCGCAGTGTCCTCTGTCCCTGCAGAGCACTGGCTCTGGACACTCGTGCTCCAGAGCTCCAGCTCGGTAGTTGGACACATCGGTCCAGCCGCTCTGTGGCACGTGGGATCTTCCTAGGCCAGGGATCGAACCAGCGCCCCTTGCACTGCAAAGTGGTGTCCTTACCCACTGGACCACCAGGGAAGCCCTAGACTTATTTACTTAACCAACGTATAGGATCCACTGTGTGCCCCCACAGTACTAGGCTTTGAAGATGAAGTAATAAGCAACAGTGATATTTCTGTCTTTTTGTTTGTAGTCCAGCAGAAGGATCAAATATCAATCAAGTAGTCATACAACAGAAGTGAAACTGTAACTGCAGAGAGGACTATAAAACAGGAAGTAAGACAAAGCCTTTCAGAACAATCACAGAAATCATATTAACTCAGTTACAATCATATTTCAGGGTAATTTCCCAAAGTGACGCCTTTAGACCTACGACTGTTGCACAAAGGTGCACTCTGTGTGAAAAAAAAAAAAATGCATTTAGACTTTATATGAACTGATTTATTATTCTATAAACTTTTATACAAGGATTCATTTATTATTCTAAATATCCTTATAAAACAAATCTGATCTACATTCAATTCATGAAATGAGTTATTCTGTATAAATATAACCCACAAAATATTGGGAATTAATTAGCTAAGCAGTTATAAACAAAGCGGAGGCTTCATGCTGGAAAGAATTCATATGGAAAGAATTTTACATAAACCATGATCTAATTGGATCTTTTCTGTAACAAATACCTACAGCCATGATGCAAAGTTCTGCACCCAACCAATCATACATTCTCCAGCACATGGTGGGTAATCACTAAATGAATGAACGAGTTAAAAATACCTACTATGTACAAGACATTGTGAAAAGCATGATGTTACTTTTCAGAAGCTCAGAAATGCATTTTTTTTTGGCCACTTTTAATGATCTTTCATTTATTTATCTTTGTTCTTTGGCCTGTATGGGTCTCCTGTCGCAGTGGGAGTGGGCACACGCACTCCAGAATTCCAGCTAGGTAGTTGGACACATCGGTCCAGATGCTCTGAGGCATGTGGGATCTTTCCAGGCCAGGAATCGCACCAGCATCCATTGCACTGCAAGGTAGTGTCCTTACCCACTGGACCACCAGGGAAGCCCCAGAAATATTTTTAAAGAGGCTAAGTATAAAGAGACAGAAACCTGACATTTGGCTGTTCAGTTGCAAATGTTTCTATTTTCTTTTCCTTGGAGAAAATCCGTTTTTTACTCTAAGTAACCTTTCAAATGAAGCTGCCTTTAACAGACTGTATTGCTCTTGTGTGCATGCATGCTTAGTCACTCAGTCATGTATGTATTTTTGTGACCCCGTGGACTATAGTTCACCAGGCTCATCTGTCCATAGAGTTATTCAGGCAAGAATACTGGAATGGGTTGCCATTTCCTCCTCCAGGGCTTCTTCTCAACCCAGGTATCAAACTTGTATCCCTTCTGGTTTCTGCCATTGGTTGGCGGATTCTTTACCACTGAGTGACCTGAAAAGCCCACACTGCTTTCAAAACAATTTAAAAAGCTTTTTTTACTCATGTATAATTTTATCACCCTATAGCCTGAAGCTGTTCCTTTCCTTGTTTTTTTTTTTTTTTTTTAATTCTATCATTGATTAACATTGAGAGTTTAGATGCTTGACTTCAAAATAGTTCTATGCTTATAAACTAGCTGTCAGTGTGAAATACTAGGTCAAGCACAGTTAAATTAGAATGCAGTTACTGAGGTTTACAGAAAATGAATATGGTAAATGTGTATTTGGGAATAAATAACCAATTGCATGAGGTCACTTTATGATGGTATTTGACTTGATCACTACATGTAAAAAGATCTGTGATGTGTGCCTTCTCTTAAGTATCACTAAAAACAGAGAATAGAGAGAAGTAAAAGAAAAAAATACTGACAAGCTTAAAGTCTTATCTGCCTCTTCTCCAAAATACAGTATTCATGTTAGAATTTTTAAAAATTATTTCAGTTCCCCTTTTTCTGAAAAG
This sequence comes from Tragulus kanchil, assembly GCA_022376925.1. Lineage (NCBI taxonomy): Eukaryota > Metazoa > Chordata > Mammalia > Artiodactyla > Tragulidae > Tragulus > Tragulus kanchil. Next base: position 232,049,426 of record JAIOJX010000004.1, on the reverse strand, counting down.
AATATTTTAATTGTATGTAGTTTTATATTCCTTTTCATTTGTTGTAAATTGAGTTATATGCATTTATAATTTACTGAATGCCTACTATGTGACAGGTTTCCCAGGTGGTACAGTAGTGAAGAATCTGCCTGCCAATGCAGGAGATGCGGTCGGATCCCTGGGTTAGGATTCTCTGGAGGAAAAGGCAACCCACTTGAGTATTTTTGCCTGAAAAATCCCATGGACAGAGGAGTCTGGTGGGTTACAGTCTATGGGTCGCAAATAGCCAGACAAGATTGAGCATGCATGCACGCCCTCTGTGCCAAGATCTTTGTTTCTTGAAAGAACAGTGTTTTGTTAAAGACAGTGTAAAGTCAAGGGAGAAAAACAAACATCTGAATTATAGGGACATCCCTGGTAGTCCACTGTTTGAGAGTCTGTCTGCCAATGCAGGGGACATGGGGTCAATCCCTGGTGCACGAAGATAGGAAGATCCCACATCCCGGGCAACTAAGCCGTGGGCCAAACATCCTCCAAGGGCTCCTTTCAAAACCCAGGTTCTTCTCAACCCAGGTATCAAACTTGTATCCCTTCTGGTTTCTGCCATTGGTTGGCGGATTCTTTACCACTGAGTGACCTGAAAAGCCCACACTGCTTTCAAAACAATTTAAAAAGCTTTTTTTACTCATGTATAATTTTATCACCCTATAGCCTGAAGCTGTTCCTTTCCTTGTTTTTTTTTTTTTTTTTTAATTCTATCATTGATTAACATTGAGAGTTTAGATGCTTGACTTCAAAATAGTTCTATGCTTATAAACTAGCTGTCAGTGTGAAATACTAGGTCAAGCACAGTTAAATTAGAATGCAGTTACTGAGGTTTACAGAAAATGAATATGGTAAATGTGTATTTGGGAATAAATAACCAATTGCATGAGGTCACTTTATGATGGTATTTGACTTGATCACTACATGTAAAAAGATCTGTGATGTGTGCCTTCTCTTAAGTATCACTAAAAACAGAGAATAGAGAGAAGTAAAAGAAAAAAATACTGACAAGCTTAAAGTCTTATCTGCCTCTTCTCCAAAATACAGTATTCATGTTAGAATTTTTAAAAAATTATTTCAGTTCCCTTTATCTGAAAAGAATATTTTAATTGTATGTAGTTTTATATTCCTTTTCATTTGTTGTAAATTGAGTTATATGCATTTATAATTTACTGAATGCCTACTATGTGACAGGTTTCCCAGGTGGTACAGTAGTGAAGAATCTGCCTGCCAATGCAGGAGATGCGGGTCGGATCCCTGGGTTAGGATTCTCTGGAGGAAAAGGCAACCCACTTGAGTATTTTTGCCTGAAAAATCCCATGGACAGAGGAGTCTGGTGGGTTACAGTCTATGGGTCGCAAATAGCCAGACAAGATTGAGCATGCATGCACGCCCTCTGTGCCAAGATCTTTGTTTCTTGAAAGAACAGTGTTTTGTTAAAGACAGTGTAAAGTCAAGGGAGAAAAACAAACATCTGAATTATAGGGACATCCCTGGTAGTCCACTGTTTGAGAGTCTGTCTGCCAATGCAGGGGACATGGGGTCAATCCCTGGTGCACGAAGATAGGAAGATCCCACATACAGGGCAACTAAGCCCGTGGGCCAAAACTTCTGAGCCTGTTGTACCCTAGAGCCCGAGAGGCACAACTACTGATGTCAGCATGCTCTAAGTCCATGCTCAGAAACAAGAGAAACCACGGCAATGAAAAGCTCATGCACCACAACTAGAGAGTAGCCCCATTTGTCTCAACTAGAGAAAGCCCACATGCAGCAATGAATAAGAAGTACAGACAAAAATAAATAATAAAAAAATACAGTTATACCTTAAGAGATAGGTTTGTATAACTTTATATACAGATGATTTTATATTTATAGGCTATCACCTACAGACATTTTGGATTACATGTTTAACTTCAAACTCTTAGCAGGAGATATTCTAACACACACACACACACACACACACACACACACGCATAGCGTACATAATTCTTTTTCTTTTTTTATATGAACCTACATTATACCTGCGATTTAGTTTCAGGAAGAAAATCTAGATTATGAGCCAGAACCAGTTTAAGCATCACTTAAATTCCTTATTAGCTTTGTGATCTTGGGTAAGAACTTTAGTTGTTTCAACATCAGTAAAACGGGAATGATAATACAGAGAGGCTTCAGTTATGTACATTGTTTTGCCAATAAAAATGAAGTGTGGCAAACTAGATAAAATAGAGCTCTGTAGTATAAGAACAGGGACACAACAGTGTTTGAAATGTATCATTAAGCATAGTATATTTTCACAAGTATACTATGATATATGGATATATTACTTAACAATTCCCTAATGTGTTACCATCTTGGGTTTCTTTGTTACTGGAATATCACACAGTTGATAGTATTTCACGATATACAATTTGGTAAACACAATACCAACTCATTAAGATATTAAAAGAAATACTGTCAAACATTACAGGTCAAACTTAGGTTAGATGGACATACTCTGTATTATAACTAATTGACATATTTTGCTGTTTTCAGATATGATCACCAGTCTAGGTTTAAGCATGTGAAAACAGTTTTTAAAAAGGTAGTAAGTCTGTTATGATTTATTAGGTCAATTACCAAGGGAGACCTCAAGCCTCCCCAAGAAACTACCACCTAGAAGTAGTTTGTTTTCAAGATGAAGCTTGAAGGTTCAAGTAAAAAGCAGACTGAAGTAATTTAACTTTAATGGATAATTTGAATTTATTTTAAGAGAGATGTTTATAATGATAGACTTGGATTTGGTACATAAAAAGTCATTTTGTATGCCATGGACTAAGGAAGTCAAATGGCTAAGCCCAATATCTATGAGTCAGAAAACTATACTCTTCTCACAAGAAGTTACTGCTGGACACATAGCAACTGGAAAGGGTATTTAATCCTCTTACAAAGAAGATGAATAAGTACTTAGAAACAAAAATAGAAACCATGGTTATCCTCTCTCTCTACAAAAATATTTACCTACTTTCTGCATACAAAATTTACTTACTCTTTCCTAAGGGACACACACCAAAGTCTCATTCAACCATGGTATTAGGTTCCAAGTGCAGGATTTCATGATAATCTCTTCATTGGATTAGATGTTGCTTCTCTTCCTTTGGATATCAATACAGTCAAAAGTTAAAAAATACAAGTTCTCTTTCTTCCAGTTATACAACAATGCAATAGGAAATTATAACTTCAGTACACACTCTAGTGTCTAAAAGGAATAGTGGATGACAACCAAGAGTAACTGGTCAATGATAATTCCCTCTGGTCAAGTGTTGTGCTGGCCTCCTACTCTGATGGTAAGGGAATATTCTTGGATTAGCTCTCAATGATATTCCTTGGAAGAATTTTCTCCATGGTTTTTGGATTCCATCTCTGTGAGAGCTGTCTTACTCTTTTCAGGCTGCTATAACATACTATCAGAGACAATTTTAATATAGGGTGTCTTGGAGTAGGTCTTCTTGTGTTGAGGTAATTGGGTGTTCTCTTAGTCTTATGGATTTATGTATCCAGTTTCTTCCCCAGGTTTGTGAAGTTCTCAGCTATTATTTCTTTCAATAAACTCTCCTTTCCTTTCTTTCTCTCCTCCCTCACAGAGACACCTATTATTCTCAGGTATTAGGGAGACCTCAAGCCTCCCCATAGAAACTACCACACTAGAAGTAAAGTTTTAAAAAGGTAGTAAGTCTGTTATGATTTATTAGGTCAATTACCAAGGGAGACCTCAAGCCTCCCCAAGAAACTACCACCTAGAAGTAGTTTGTTTTCAAGATGAAGCTTGAAGGTTCAAGTAAAAGCAGACTGAAGTAATTTAACTTTAATGGATAATTTGAATTTATTTTAAGAGAGATGTTTATAATGATAGACTTGGATTTGGTACATAAAAAGTCATTTTGTATGCCATGGACTAAGGAAGTCAAATGGCTAAGCCCAATATCTATGAGTCAGAAAACTATACTCTTCTCACAAGAAGTTACTGCTGGACACATAGCAACTGGAAAGGGTATTTAATCCTCTTACAAAGAAGATGAATAAGTACTTAGAAACAAAAATAGAAACCATGGTTATCCTCTCTCTCTACAAAAATATTTACCTACTTTCTGCATACAAAATTTACTTACTCTTTCCTAAGGGACACACACCAAAGTCTCATTCAACCATGGTATTAGGTTCCAAGTGCAGGATTTCATGATAATCTCTTCATTGGATTAGATGTTGCTTCTCTTCCTTTGGATATCAATACAGTCAAAAGTTAAAAAATACAAGTTCTCTTTCTTCCAGTTATACAACAATGCAATAGGAAATTATAACTTCAGTACACACTCTAGTGTCTAAAAGGAATAGTGGATGACAACCAAGAGTAACTGGTCAATGATAATTCCCTCTGGTCAAGTGTTGTGCTGGCCTCCTACTCTGATGGTAAGGGAATATTCTTGGATTAGCTCTCAATGATATTCCTTGGAAGAATTTTCTCCATGGTTTTTGGATTCCATCTCTGTGAGAGCTGTCTTACTCTTTTCAGGCTGCTATAACATACTATCAGAGACAATTTTAATATAGGGTGTCTTGGAGTAGGTCTTCTTGTGTTGAGGTAATTGGGTGTTCTCTTAGTCTTATGGATTTATGTATCCAGTTTCTTCCCCAGGTTTGTGAAGTTCTCAGCTATTATTTCTTTCAATAAACTCTCCTTTCCTTTCTTTCTCTCCTCCCTCACAGAGACACCTATTATTCTCATTTTCTTAACAAGATATAAACTGGATAGCTCCTTCCAGGTTTGTCATCCTCTGCAACATTTTCAACTCAGTGTATAATGCCATGCTCTTATTTCTTAATGATTTAAGATTTTTTAATTTCAAATAACCAAATTTTGAGAATAAAAAATTTTTCTTTTTAACTTTTTTATCCATTTGACATAGATTTTATCATATTTTCCCTGATTGGTCATAGAATTATAGTACATTAATCACATAGAAAAGTTCTGGTTATACATACTTAATAGATCCTCAATAAGAATTATATCTGCAATTGTGGAAGTCTGGATTAGATCAAATTATTTCCTCAGCCAAAAATTATAATTTACAAAGATAAATCTGAGATCACAGCATACATGATTAATTGTTCTGTTCCTATTATAAATCACATAAACACTAGCAATTAGTTTTCTTTCTTCTTCTTTCTCTTGATGATTAATATTAAGAATTTATATTTGAGTAAACTATACACTATTAGGTACACTGGTACACTATTAGGTACAGTGGTACTTAATAGTGTGTCTTAGTTAAAGTAATTTTAAGAATTTGCTTTATCATGACCATTTTCAAATCACATTGATATTTTATAATATTGTTAATCAAATGCTTCAAAAATTATTTTAAAAACTAAACATCAATTTGAATGTAGTCTTAATATAAGTAAATGCAAGTATTTGAGAAAGAACATGTGTTTAAATATAAAGGAATATATGATACTAAGAGGCAATGTAGGGCTTCCCTGGTGGTCCAGTGGGTAAGGACGCTGCCTTGCAGTGCAAGGTGCACCGGTTCGATCCATGGCCTGGGAAGATCCCACGTGCCACGGAGCAGCTGGACCGATGTGTCCAATTACTGAGCCAGAGCTCTGGAGGCATGAGCTCAGAGCCAGTGCTCTGCGACAACAGAGGCCACTGTGATGGGAGGCCCACGCGGGCCAAAGAACAAAGATGGATGAACCTGAATAAATGAAAGACCAATAGAAGTGGTCTGTCCGACTCCCTCCCTCCCCAACCCGCTCTTTCCTACCAAAAAAAAAAAAAAAAAGAGGCAATGTAGGAAGTTTAAAAGTGATTGTAATTATCCTCCAATTAAAATAAATTAAATGAAGAAAAGAAAAGGAATGAGAAAGTGTTATGTGCTCAGAAAGACCTTACTTTCAAACCAGAATGTTGAAAATCCATTTAGTCAAATACATATTCTTTTTTTCTTTTAAAATTGCAATTCCCTTCTCAAAGCTTTGAATGGAAAATGAGGATTGTAAAGAACCATTCTTCAGTTATGTGAAAGTTGAAGCCATTGTTGAATTTGTTGAATTACTCAATTATTCCAAAAGTCGTACAGAGATTGCCAAGGGTGATGGTAATGAATGAAATTGATCTAATCTTGCAATATGAAAAGAATTTCTTGGAATAGAACACTTGTTTCACAGAGGAATCTTCAGGGAAATAACTGGCAAAAGCATCCTTTTTCATGGAAGGAAACTCATTAGCATGACATATAAGGGAAAGCCTGGACATTTTAAGGCCTTATGCAAAGCTTGTCTATTAGAATCTCACAATAATACTGGCTTCAAGGGAGCTTGGAAGCATCCTCAAGAACAAAAATGCCGGCTCTTGTCTCAGTCACATACATATGTTTTGGGTCAGGTCTTTTTAATTTTTCTCATGTAGCCAAATGAAATATAATTTGTTGTGTGATCTGTCAGGTACACAGATCTGTTTAAGACCTGTGAGGTTACTAGGCATCTTTGATCAATTCTAAAGATTGGCACTCTGATTTGCATTCATAACACAAAACTACTATGCGAGACTTTAGGGTATTGAACCCCAGTGATATGATATGATACTTTACAGCTTTCACAATTCTTTCATATATATGTGGCTACTTGAATTCTGCAGCAACCTTGGCAACTGTGATAATAACTGCAATACATCTTTGATTTGTTTCACACCTACTCCACTCCATGAAAGCAGTTGACAATAGCTACAGAAAAAGAGAAAATCATGCTGGCGGATCTTATTTTAAATTCATGACCAGGAATCTCAATTGGGCCCCTAGCACTGCCAGGCAATTTTACTACATTTCCCTAGTCAATTTACTCTCCTACTTTTTACACGACTATTTCACAACCCTCTCATTTCCTCATTCTGGGCTGATAATTTTGCTTCTCAGTGACTGAGATAGGTGCAATTAGAAGAGAATTTCTGAATGTTCTATTATTAAATCTATAGCTCTACTTAAGTCTGTACCTACATATGTCTCCTTCCCTTTAATTGCAAATGATGAACCATTCTTGCTATCAGGTTACTTCCTGTATTTGTCCTTTGCATCCTCTCTCAGCTCCTCAAGGACAAAACTTTTTTTTTTTTTTTTTTTTCACTTTGCTTTCAGAATCATCGCTTTCCCATCTTTGCTGTTTCTTTCATCAAAATATAAACATATTATGATAGCTTGTTCTTAAAATGTTTCTCCCTTATCCCTATTCTCTTTTGATCTAACATCTCAGTCCTTTCAAGTTCTTTAGATAGTTTCATTATTCTCCCTGCTTTCTCATATTACCCTTTCCAATATATATTTTTGTCACTATCATTCCACTGAGACCACTTTGGTCCAGGTGATCAGTGACCTCTATGCTGTGGAATCCAAGGATCAACTCTCTTTCTACTTTTTGTTTAATCACTCAGCAGCCCTTAACCTGCTAATCATATCACTCACTATTTGGGGCCCTTTTAGCAACTGAACAGAGAATATATATCTCACTTGGTTCTCTTACTTTATAGTTATTTCTTTTTTGCAGTTTTCTTTTCCTGATTTCTAAATACTGCAGACCATTATTTTTCCTAGTTCATCTACAGTTAATTTATTCTGATATTATCCAGAGTGTATATGCAAATGCCACCTAAATGTTAATTATTTCAAATTTACATCTTCAGCCAAGTCCACTCTCTTTAACCGTATATTTAAATATTTCAATTGGCTATTAATTTTTTAAAAATTTGAATATACCCATACGCATCCCCAACATTAATGTCTATAAAATTGCACTTCTTTCCCCCACAAAAATACTTATTCCTGAATGTACGACATCTCTGTCTTTCATTTCCTTAAATTATCCTTCATGCATCACGGGATGCAGCAAGTGCATCCCTTTATATTTTCTTTTTCTAATGTTTAACATAAACCCCATCTTTGAAAAGTCTAGATTTTGACCAGTCCACTATCATCACCTACCAGCAGTATTACATCTAACTTCTTCCATTTGTTCGTTCTTTCTTCCTATCTCTTTCAACACAGAAACTGGGTTATATAAATGAATAAATCAGAACCAGATATTCCTGGCTCAAAACCCTTCAGTGTGTCCTCATTTACTCCATTGTCTTCCGCTTCATCGCGTTTCTTTCATCAAATACTAAACATTAATGATGAACCATTCTTGTTATAAGGTTACTTCCTGTTTTTTTCCTTTGCATCCTCTCTCAGCTCCTCAAGGACAAAACTTTTTTTTTTTTTTTTTTTTCACTTTGCTTTCAGAATCATCGCTTTCCCATCTTTGCTGTTTCTTTCATCAAAATATAAACATATTATGATAGCTTGTTCTTAAAATGTTTCTCCCTTATCCCTATTCTCTTTTGATCTAACATCTCAGTCCTTTCAAGTTCTTTAGATAGTTTCATTATTCTCCCTGCTTTCTCATATTACCCTTTCCAATATATATTTTTGTCACTATCATTCCACTGAGACCACTTTGGTCCAGGTGATCAGTGACCTCTATGCTGTGGAATCCAAGGATCAACTCTCTTTCTACTTTTTGTTTAATCACTCAGCAGCCCTTAACCTGCTAATCATATCACTCACTATTTGGGGCCCTTTTAGCAACTGAACAGAGAATATATATCTCACTTGGTTCTCTTACTTTATAGTTATTTCTTTTTTGCAGTTTTCTTTTCCTGATTTCTAAATACTGCAGACCATTATTTTTCCTAGTTCATCTACAGTTAATTTATTCTGATATTATCCAGAGTGTATATGCAAATGCCACCTAAATGTTAATTATTTCAAATTTACATCTTCAGCCAAGTCCACTCTCTTTAACCGTATATTTAAATATTTCAATTGGCTATTAATTTTTTAAAAATTTGAATATACCCATACGCATCCCCAACATTAATGTCTATAAAATTGCACTTCTTTCCCCCACAAAAATACTTATTCCTGAATGTACGACATCTCTGTCTTTCATTTCCTTAAATTATCCTTCATGCATCACGGGATGCAGCAAGTGCATCCCTTTATATTTTCTTTTTCTAATGTTTAACATAAACCCCATCTTTGAAAAGTCTAGATTTTGACCAGTCCACTATCATCACCTACCAGCAGTATTACATCTAACTTCTTCCATTTGTTCGTTCTTTCTTCCTATCTCTTTCAACACAGAAACTGGGTTATATAAATGAATAAATCAGAACCAGATATTCCTGGCTCAAAACCCTTCAGTGTGTCCTCATTTTACTCCATTGTCTTATGGGGAATTCATGGCCCCAGATAATGTTTTGATCTTGGTTCCTGTCATTCCATCATTTGGTTACTCCAGTCACAATACCCACAGACATCTCTGGACCTCAACAAAGTTATTTCAGTTTGCGGTTATTTCTGCCATGTTCTTCTGACTGTTCTTCCTCACTTTTTAAGTCACTACTAAACTGTCCTCATTTCTTAAGTGTCTTTCTGGATGACTCTATTAAAAACAATGAACTTTACAAAACTGGCTTCAGTCCCTCTCTAGCTCCTTATCCTACCTTTGTCTTTTTTTGGTCTTAATATTTTTTATTATCTAATATAAACCTATAGTGCAAGGATCTTTGCATTTTAAATGGTGTTTGGCACACAGAGGTACTCAACAAATATTTGAAAAAGAAATAAATATTAAAGGCTTTTGGTATATTTTCATGTTTTTATTTCCCTAGCTGCCTATCACCACACTAGGCTCTGTTGTCCATATAAGAATGGGTTACATCTGTTTTGCTTGAGATTGTGTCACCTAGAGTTAGACCAGTGTCTGCCTGATAGTAAGACCTCATCCTAAAATACTAAATGAATGAGTACATTAAAAACATTAATATTATTTTAAGTCCAGAAAGATTAAATAACTTGCAGGAACTTATTGTCATATAAATTAAAACTGACCTGAATTCAAATCATTAATTACACAATGATGCACATTAGGCTTTAATATATATTTTCACATCATCATCTACCATGGACCTCTCAATTTCCATATGCAACTTATAGCTCAATAAATTAGAACAATTACTATTTCCAAGTAGAGAAGAAAATTGCACCTATTTTGCATGTTGCTGTTCTGGCTTGGATGTCTGCTCTTTATGACTTCTTTTTAATATTTTATTTATCTTTCAAGATCTGATTTAAGGATCAACTTCTCTTTGAAATCTTTCTAGACTTTCCCATGCAGAACTAAGTACTCTCTCTTCTGCTATTTACAACTCATTTATGCATTCATTGAACAATTACTTATTTAATTTTCCAGGGAATATACTTGGCACATTGGAGAAAGGAATGGCTATCTAAATAAATATTTTACTGTGAGTTACCTAAGGGAACAGATTTCCTAGGTATTTGAGAAATTGCATATTGTTATTAATTATTGATTTATATATGTACTATCACAATTTTTCTCTAAACAGTTTCTATGAATTATTCTATTTGTGGCTGTTGTGGTTCTGAACACTGTGTTTAGTATATACCAATTCAGAGTGTTGAAATGAAACTAAAACATCCATTCATTTCAGGGCTATTTCTGAAGTTGTATTCTAAAACTTCCTTAGTTTCCCTGTTATGTACATTACTCTCTGTTAGAAACAATACCCGGTCTCGCCACACTCAAATCAAATGGGGCACAATTTCAGTAAATTATATCTCAAGTCTCCAGTCTGCCTCTTTCCCAACTGCACATTGGCTGCTCCTTCAGTTGGATATTCGCACAGTGATTTTTTTTTTTTTTTTTTTTTACGTAAACTGTATGCCTATTATCTAAAGAGAAAAATAAAACATTTTTTGACTTAGAGATTTGGGAGTGCTCCATTTTCCATATTTTGTTTTTTTACTTACTTTACAAGTTATTTCTTTTCTCCCAACCAGAAGAGCTCAAAAGTTAGGTTGTAATAAACTTGAAAAATATATTCCTTTTAGAGAATATTCAAGCCAAGATGGAAACACCACCTAAGATGCTCTGAAAGGCAATTTACATCTGTTGTTTGACCACTCATTTAAAATGAGTTAGACAACTTGTCAGGGCTTTCCCCGTGGCTGAGTGGTAAAGAATCTGCCTGCAATACAGGAGCTACAGGAGCCAAGGATTGGATTCCTGGGTCAGGAAGATCCCTTGGATAAGGGGATGGCAACCCACTCCATATTCTTGCCTAAAAAACCCCATGGACAGAGGGCTACAGTCTATGGAGTCACAAAGAGTCATACACCACTGAAGCAACTTAGCATGCATGCACATAGAATACTCTTCAGCGACAAGTGTGAAGCTGTTTACCATTGCTGTAGCATAAAATGGGGAAATTTCTACTTATGTAAACATTATACTTTTTTCTGGTTCAACCAATGAAGGACTATAAGTTCTTATTCTCTGCTACCTGCAATATATATTTTTCCTAGACTGAAAACCAGTTGTTGAAAATGCCCAGAGTCTTGATTTTCCCCATGATTATTTAATCAACCTTTTAGGTGAGTCTTCTACATGTCTTCTATGTCTGGTTATTTTGTTAAATGTCAAGACTGGTGTGTGGGACTCTGGCTATAATCAGCTAATATCTTCAGGAAGAAAGGGGATTGCCAGTCCCTAGCAACTGAGTCAAGGTATTTTTAGAAAGATACCTTAAAGTTCATTTTCTTCTAGCTCCACAATGTATTTTAAACATAGTTCTTGGCACCCATCAGCAGCATCCCTTTCAGTTTTACAACAATGTGTGTACTTTCTTAAGGAAGGGGTAAATGTAAAATGATATTTTATGTGAGATAGTAGTTTATTTAATTTTGACTCTTTAAACAATATAGAGGAATACATTCACTGTCATAATTCATAAAATACAATTAGAATATTTTATTTTTGATAATACTAGACAGTAAATAGAATTAGGTGAAACAGGTGCTCAGTTACATAAGCAACCATTTCTGTCAGTACTGATTTATCCTTGAGAATTCAGATTTGTTTATCACGAAAAAAATAAGCATGTTGATTAACAAGGACTATTGTCACTTTGATCTCTTCAAATATACATTTTGAAAATAACATATGCAACTGAAAATGTAATTTCCAGTCTAATTTTTAATACTCTTAAAAATTAGCATATTCAATATGCCATAGGGCATATTCCTCTATGGTGATAAAATCATTAAGAATGACTATACTATGTATAGTGAAAATTGGCCATACAACAACATTTAGAAAAGACTTCAACCAAATTGTTCATTATAAAATTATTTACGATTCTGTCCCAGGTACTGTTCATCTGAGGAGAAAGTGACAATGAGAATGAAGGCGTATTTTCTTTTTGTCAGGCCTAGTTCAGTATAGAAATATAACTGCTTAATGGTTAGAAAATAGCATGCAGCTGTTTACCATTGCTGTAGCATAAAATGGGGAAATTTCTACTTATGTAAACATTATACTTTTTTCTGGTTCAACCAATGAAGGACTATAAGTTCTTATTCTCTGCTACCTGCAATATATATTTTTCCTAGACTGAAAACCAGTTGTTGAAAATGCCCAGAGTCTTGATTTTCCCCATGATTATTTAATCAACCTTTTAGGTGAGTCTTCTACATGTCTTCTATGTCTGGTTATTTTGTTAAATGTCAAGACTGGTGTGTGGGACTCTGGCTATAATCAGCTAATATCTTCAGGAAGAAAGGGGATTGCCAGTCCCTAGCAACTGAGTCAAGGTATTTTTAGAAAGATACCTTAAAGTTCATTTTCTTCTAGCTCCACAATGTATTTTAAACATAGTTCTTGGCACCCATCAGCAGCATCCCTTTCAGTTTTACAACAATGTGTGTACTTTCTTAAGGAAGGGGTAAATGTAAAATGATATTTTATGTGAGATAGTAGTTTATTTAATTTTGACTCTTTAAACAATATAGAGGAATACATTCACTGTCATAATTCATAAAATACAATTAGAATATTTTATTTTTGATAATACTAGACAGTAAATAGAATTAGGTGAAACAGGTGCTCAGTTACATAAGCAACCATTTCTGTCAGTACTGATTTATCCTTGAGAATTCAGATTTGTTTATCACGAAAAAAATAAGCATGTTGATTAACAAGGACTATTGTCACTTTGATCTCTTCAAATATACATTTTGAAAATAACATATGCAACTGAAAATGTAATTTCCAGTCTAATTTTTAATACTCTTAAAAATTAGCATATTCAATATGCCATAGGGCATATTCCTCTATGGTGATAAAATCATTAAGAATGACTATACTATGTATAGTGAAAATTGGCCATACAACAACATTTAGAAAAGACTTCAACCAAATTGTTCATTATAAAATTATTTACGATTCTGTCCCAGGTACTGTTCATCTGAGGAGAAAGTGACAATGAGAATGAAGGCGTATTTTCTTTTTTTGTCAGGCCTAGTTCAGTATAGAAATATAACTGCTTAATGGTTAGAAACCTGGAAGCAGCTAAACTTGATTCACCTAAAATACAGATACAAAATAAGTACCAGGAGGAACTTTCAACAGCTCATTGAAAGAGTTCTGATGAAATCTTGAAGTGTAGCACTGCACAACGAGGTTGAACCCAGTGTTAATGGGTGTCTTGGTACCAGAGCCACGGGTCAGATATACAGCTACTAACTATTCCCATACCTTGGTTGCCCCTGCCTCTTCTTTTTTAAATGTCAGCAAGAGTGTATCAGAAAAATACTACAGAGTTCTTTTCCTTTTTTCAAATTTTCTTGGAAAATCTTTCACTGACTAGAACAATTGCCATTTATTTCTTTTCATAGTAGGATTTGTAATTTCAGCAAAGAAAAAATATCTCATGGCAAATTACTTTCCAAAAGATTATTCATTGTTTATCTGAAAATTCAAATATGATTGAGCATCCAATATTTTATCTGGAAACCCTACTGGAATTAAAAGACAAAAATCCCTGATTATTACTCAGTTTCAACTTGAAAGTATAAAATGTATTCCTGGGATGCTGAAAGAAGGCCATTTTCTTTCTGGTTTACTTAGAGTTCTAAAGCACTCAGCTGGAGTTGGATACTCACAATGGTGCGCAGACTGTTTTGTCTCTGTAGTTTTTTTAGAATCCTACAATTTGAGCTCCATTGACTGGGGCATGAGCTCCTTTTGCTTCCATTCTTGTTTTAAAGAACACACATTTGCAAAAGAAAAATCAGTCTGAAAAGTAGGCTAATTAATCTGCTCAACATTTTTCAGACAGGAGATACTACGGTTGAGGTTGAATCTTATTAAACATACTGTGGAGCTTGTGTTTTCATGAGGAACTGAAAGCAGGATATTATGGCAGAGAGAATACTGGCTTTAAATTCAAGAGATGTGTTTTATTTTTATTTCTATCTTTAACTGGAGCAAATAGTAGAATATTTTTGAAACTCAGTTTCTTTCTCTATAAATGAAGAAAAAAAAAAAGGTCCTTCTTAAGGTATGCCCTCCTAAACTTAACAAAGTGTGAAGATGTATTTCTCACCATAAATAAAACTTTAATCAACTTATTATTTGGCGAGTTATTTTAAAATTCTGGTATCCTTGAAATTCTGTTATACATTTTCTTTGCTTCATCATGATACTTATCATTTATTCCCTTTCAATACTGCATTTTTAGGGTGAAGTATATACCTCAGAATTAGAAGGCATAAAATAAATGTGTACAAATATTGAAGGAATACTGAATACTACAGAATAATAACTTGCTATCTGGCTTTATGTTGGCTAAATTATAGATGTTTTCCCCTCAAAGTAGCTGGTATCATTATTTGAATGAAATCTCTATGGATAATATATTTTTCCCCCCTGCAGTGTAAGGCAAATATTAGGCATTCAAGAAAAATATACTGCCTGAATTAAAAAATCTTCAAAACCTACTTATAGCACTCAAGATGTCTCATTGCTTTGAAATAAAATTCAACATAAAATTCTTGACATGGAATGGAGAAAATGTAATTTTCTTATATATGAGGTCAATCTTTTTTTTTTTTTTTGAGGTCAATCATTTTAAATTTTATGAGAAATAAAATTTGTCAGTCAATTTGGTCTTATATGTAAGCAAAAAATCTAGTTACTAACTTCTGAGTTATAATCTTTTAAAATTAAATATTAAAAACTATATATTTAAGAATGTATTCTTGAAACTGCTAAAATAAAGATGTTTATTAATGAATCTTTTGATTTTAGACATTAACTTTTATTTTAGTCATAGTCAACAGTTGAATATTTAAAATTAAAAGGTTTAACATTGAATTTCCCAAACTTCTTTTGATTTGGGAACTATTTTCAAGGTAATAATTTCACAAATATATATAACCTAATATAGCACACACATTTTTACACATAATGTTTACATTTACTCACTGTATCTAATATCCTAAATTTAGGTGCTAAGTAAGTTGCTGAGGAGAGACATCTCTGAATAAATACATCTCTTACTTCCAAGGGCATTCTGCTATAATCGTACTGTGAATCATTTTTTCTGTAGTTATTTTGTATAGTTTTAAGGAACAGACCATCTGTTCCTTAAAACTAAATGTTTCTACAGCATTTCTAGTATAGTGAATTTCAAATTAAATTAAATAACTTTTTAATCAAGGGCTTCTGTGTGAACAGCAAAGTTATTTAATAAGTCTTTTGGCCCGACTGTACTCATCTCTGTAAGGTTAATAATGATGCTTCATTATTGAAGCATTATTGAAGCCACTGAAGTGACTCTTCCATTTAAGTGATTTTATACCTTTCTACACAATAATCACAGTATTTTCAGTAATTAATGATGATTATGAAAGATTATAATGCATCAGGTGCCTCTCAAACAACTTCTTAGATGACATCTCATTTGATCCTCACAAGGAAGTAGAAAGGATTATTATCATTGTGTTGGAGTTGAAAAATGAAACAGAGCAGTTTACACAATGTGTAAGTAATAGTGATGAGAGTCAAGACCAGACAAAAATGGGCAAAGGCAAATTTCTCTCTTTAATTAAAACTTGAATAAAGCTAATACTTTAAGGCTCACCCATCACTGCTTCAAGTTGCCTTAAGAACCAACTGATTAACAAAAACTTCCTATTGAACTGGCCAGGCCAGAACTGGTAAGTCAAAGTTTTGATTTTTCATTTCATAAATGTTTTTAGCACTTAGGATTTGACAGTTGGGTTTCTGAGGTGGCACAGTGGTAAATAATCTGCCTGTCAATGCAGGAGACACAAGAGACGCATGTTTGATCTCTGGGTCAGGAAGATCCCCTAGAGTAGGAAATGGTAGGCAACTCCAGTATCTTTGCCTGGGAAATCCCATGGATAGAGTAGCCTGGAAGCCTACAGTTCATGGGGTGGTGAAGAGTCAGACTGAGCACACATTAATGGAATCAGATTTCTTACCCAATGTAAATCAGTGTGCTGACTTCTGTGAACTGTTTGGCCTTAGTGAGCTTTTATGTAAGGGTTGAGAGTAGAGTACCCTAATCAGAATTTTAAAAAGGAATTTGTAGGCCATAAATTCTAGTGAGTGCTACGAATCAAACCACTTAAGGAAAGAATCAAGGTAAGTGCAATGGACCACATGGTAAAAAATAAGATATATTCTGAGGGCTAGGAATTTGATAAAAGGATAAACCAGAAAAGAGCATGGACACAGAATGAGTCACTGATTAGACAAATCCATCTGAATGACTGACTAACCTTGTCACTTTCAATACAAATATCTTGGCATAAGAAAAACATAATCGTAGCTGTATTTCTCAGTCAGCATAATTTATTTTCTTCTTACAAATGTTTGATTTAATTAATACATTCACTGATAGAAAAAAAAAGTAGGAAGATAGAAAAAAAAAAAGTAGGAAGGGTTCCATGTGACTCTGTCTTTTATTTTATATCACGTTAAGAAAAGTTGCTCAAAAATACTCTTCCTGCTTTGGTGTGAGAGTAGATTAATGTGCTCTGACTACTGGCATAATACTCCTGTTGCTATAATTATGCAAGGCACGAAGTCTAATGTGAAACCACACCAACTGCAGAGTAAGCCTACTATTTGCAAGATTACACATGGAATAGATCAATTTAAGAAGATGATAGCTTATTTTCTGTGTGGGATATGCAAATACATAACTTCTCAGCTATTTGAGTGGGTAAGTATTAAAAGGACATACCATAAATATTACTCTGTTTCCATTTGGCATATACTAGTAGTTTCTTCCCTTTAAGTGATTTCCCAAAATTTCTGAAAGTGAATGAAAATAACTTTTATTTGAGTACCACATTTTGTCAAGTACTTTTGTAGATGTTATATTGGGTCTTGCCTTTAAGTGATTCCCAAAATTCTGAAAGTGAATGAAAATAGATCTCTGGGTCAGGAAGATCCCTAGAGTAGGAAATGGTAGGCAACTCCAGTATCTTTGCCTGGGAAATCCCATGGATAGAGTAGCCTGGAAGCCTACAGTTCATGGGGTGGTGAAGAGTCAGACTGAGCACACATTAATGGAATCAGATTTCTTACCCAATGTAAATCAGTGTGCTGACTTCTGTGAACTGTTTGGCCTTAGTGAGCTTTTATGTAAGGGTTGAGAGTAGAGTACCCTAATCAGAATTTTAAAAAGGAATTTGTAGGCCATAAATTCTAGTGAGTGCTACGAATCAAACCACTTAAGGAAAGAATCAAGGTAAGTGCAATGGACCACATGGTAAAAAATAAGATATATTCTGAGGGCTAGGAATTTGATAAAAGGATAAACCAGAAAAGAGCATGGACACAGAATGAGTCACTGATTAGACAAATCCATCTGAATGACTGACTAACCTTGTCACTTTCAATACAAATATCTTGGCATAAGAAAAACATAATCGTAGCTGTATTTCTCAGTCAGCATAATTTATTTTCTTCTTACAAATGTTTGATTTAATTAATACATTCACTGATAGAAAAAAAAAAAAGTAGGAAGATAGAAAAAAAAAAAGTAGGAAGGGTTCCATGTGACTCTGTCTTTTATTTTATATCACGTTAAGAAAAGTTGCTCAAAAATACTCTTCCTGCTTTGGTGTGAGAGTAGATTAATGTGCTCTGACTACTGGCATAATACTCCTGTTGCTATAATTATGCAAGGCACGAAGTCTAATGTGAAACCACACCAACTGCAGAGTAAGCCTACTATTTGCAAGATTACACATGGAATAGATCAATTTAAGAAGATGATAGCTTATTTTCTGTGTGGGATATGCAAATACATAACTTCTCAGCTATTTGAGTGGGTAAGTATTAAAAGGACATACCATAAATATTACTCTGTTTCCATTTGGCATATACTAGTAGTTTCTTCCCTTTAAGTGATTTCCCAAAATTTCTGAAAGTGAATGAAAATAACTTTTATTTGAGTACCACATTTTGTCAAGTACTTTTGTAGATGTTATATTGTGCAGACAAAGAAACAGAAAGTCAGAGAGGTTAAAGTACTTGCTTAAAATTGCAGAAAGCCTGGGCAACAATCAAGATTTATACTCAGATCAATATGAATATTAAAACCTATGGTACATTAAAGGTTTGGATTTATAAGCAAAATTGTTTTCACATTTGACCCTGGCATTTACATTTTTAAAAGTCAGTGAAAACTTTCACTTTTTTGTGTGTGTGTGGTCATATTTTTGTTGTTGTTTAGTTGCTCAGTTGTTTCCACTCTTTTGTGACCCTATAGACTGCAGCCTGCCAGGCTCCTCTGTCCATGGAATTTTCCATGCAAGAATACTGGCCTCGCCCAAGGGATCTTCCAGACCCAGAGATCAAACCCACATCTCTGCTTCTCTTGTATTGCAAGTGGATACTTTACCACTGAACCACCAGGAAAGCCCAGCCGTATTTGAACAGATTGTATTTACTCAGACACTCAGCAAAGACCTACTGTGTACCAAATATGTACAAGGTATTTTGATACATATTAGGTCTAAAGTAATAGCCATAGACAAAATTCTAGAACCTCATGGAGCCTTTACATTTTAGGTAATGAAACACATAAAATAAATGAACAAAAGGTATCTTACATGGGGAGACATTTTAAAGTTCTAAGTTTACAATAATATGGAAGTTTTTTTAGAAATTTCAGTTAAAATAGGTTTTATTGCTCATTTTCTCTATAATTATATGACTATTAATGCAAGGTATTGAATTAACTTCTTATTTTTTATAAACTTGTTTTACCTCTAATGTGAAACCACACCAACTGCAGAGTAAGCCTACTATTTGCAAGATTACACATGGAATAGATCAATTTAAGAAGATGATAGCTTATTTTCTGTGTGGGATATGCAAATACATAACTTCTCAGCTATTTGAGTGGGTAAGTATTAAAAGGACATACCATAAATATTACTCTGTTTCCATTTGGCATATACTAGTAGTTTCTTCCCTTTAAGTGATTTCCCAAAATTTCTGAAAGTGAATGAAAATAACTTTTATTTGAGTACCACATTTTGTCAAGTACTTTTGTAGATGTTATATTGTGCAGACAAAGAAACAGAAAGTCAGAGAGGTTAAAGTACTTGCTTAAAATTGCAGAAAGCCTGGGCAACAATCAAGATTTATACTCAGATCAATATGAATATTAAAACCTATGGTACATTAAAGGTTTGGATTTATAAGCAAAATTGTTTTCACATTTGACCCTGGCATTTACATTTTTAAAAGTCAGTGAAAACTTTCACTTTTTTGTGTGTGTGTGGTCATATTTTTGTTGTTGTTTAGTTGCTCAGTTGTTTCCACTCTTTTGTGACCCTATAGACTGCAGCCTGCCAGGCTCCTCTGTCCATGGAATTTTCCATGCAAGAATACTGGCCTCGCCCAAGGGATCTTCCAGACCCAGAGATCAAACCCACATCTCTGCTTCTCTTGTATTGCAAGTGAATACTTTACCACTGAACCACCAGGAAAGCCCAGCCGTATTTGAACAGATTGTATTTACTCAGACACTCAGCAAAGACCTACTGTGTACCAAATATGTACAAGGTATTTTGATACATATTAGGTCTAAAGTAATAGCCATAGACAAAATTCTAGAACCTCATGGAGCCTTTACATTTTAGGTAATGAAACACATAAAATAAATGAACAAAAGGTATCTTACATGGGGAGACATTTTAAAGTTCTAAGTTTACAATAATATGGAAGTTTTTTTAGAAATTTCAGTTAAAATAGGTTTTATTGCTCATTTTCTCTATAATTATATGACTATTAATGCAAGGTATTGAATTAACTTCTTATTTTTTATAAACTTGTTTTACCTTAGAATGACATACTGTAGTTGTTGGACAATACATAATAGCTGTTAAATGACATAGATGAAAATAAATTTTGTGACAATATTCTTCTTAAAAGAGAGAAATTTTAAAGATCATATCAAATTTGTTTTTACTACTAATGGGATTCCTTGATTATGCATAAATTATAAATAGTACAGTTATTTTATATATTTTTTGTCTATATTTTAATTACCTTCTATACATGTAGCAATCCTGCTGATTAGTCAAAATTAAATATTTAAAAGAATCTAATTAACAGTACATGGAAACTAGGACAATTTTTAATAATAAGAAAAGCATGTTACATCTCAAATCTAAATTGATTCACTGGGAGATGATCTAAAGCTATTTGAACATCTGGCCCTCAAGAACATGGTTCTTGTTGAATTAAACAAAGGTACTTCAGTTTGGAAAATTATAGCTTCTAAAGGACAATGCATACCATCATCCCCCTTTCCAACCCATGCTTGTCTTCTGGAGCTCAAACCAGCTGCAAATGATTTAATGTCATTTAATGAAATCTTTGGAGACCCACAGTGGAATAGTGCCCATTGGTCATTATTCAGGCTTGCCAGGGATTTCATTTGCATTCGGTCTTAAATATAGAAAATGTAATAATTAGTGTGTCATAATGGCCTTGCTCAATACACCATACTTTTTTCTTTCTTTTTTCTGCCTTACAAAATAAGTTTCTTTTCTTTTCTTATGTCTTTTTATTTAGGTGAAAGAAAATGGCTCTGAATGACAGGAACATCATCCTTTGGCTCTGTTTTCTCCATTACAGGAGATATAACTGTACATGCAAAATTGCTCTGCTCAGGGAATTATTATCTGAAGCTCTTTAAATCCACTGTGAGAAAACAATCAAGTGGACCCATAAGTGTGACTGAAAAAATTCCAAATTGTTACCTTTGAAGCTACATTTGTAAGATAAATATTACTCTCTACATTTCCATTTACTCTGTTTTTTTTTTTTTTTAGAGACAGTGGTAGCTAATATAAAATATTTTTATGCCTTCATTTAAATAAGAGCTCAAAATGCCTGAAATATATTTGATGTTTTTATGTCATAATGTGCTTATCTAATTAAATTTTTAGAATGACATACTGTAGTTGTTGGACAATACATAATAGCTGTTAAATGACATAGATGAAAATAAATTTTGTGACAATATTCTTCTTAAAGAGAGAAATTTTAAAGATCATATCAAATTTGTTTTACTACTAATGGGATTCCTTGATTATGCATAAATTATAAATAGTACAGTTATTTTATATATTTTTGTCTATATTTTAATTACCTTCTATACATGTAGCAATCCTGCTGATTAGTCAAAATTAAATATTTAAAAGAATCTAATTAACAGTACATGGAAACTAGGACAATTTTTAATAATAAGAAAAGCATGTTACATCTCAAATCTAAATTGATTCACTGGGAGATGATCTAAAGCTATTTGAACATCTGGCCCTCAAGAACATGGTTCTTGTTGAATTAAACAAAGGTACTTCAGTTTGGAAAATTATAGCTTCTAAAGGACAATGCATACCATCATCCCCCTTTCCAACCCATGCTTGTCTTCTGGAGCTCAAACCAGCTGCAAATGATTTAATGTCATTTAATGAAATCTTTGGAGACCCACAGTGGAATAGTGCCCATTGGTCATTATTCAGGCTTGCCAGGGATTTCATTTGCATTCGGTCTTAAATATAGAAAATGTAATAATTAGTGTGTCATAATGGCCTTGCTCAATACACCATACTTTTTTCTTTCTTTTTTCTGCCTTACAAAATAAGTTTCTTTTCTTTTCTTATGTCTTTTTATTTAGGTGAAAGAAAATGGCTCTGAATGACAGGAACATCATCCTTTGGCTCTGTTTTCTCCATTACAGGAGATATAACTGTACATGCAAAATTGCTCTGCTCAGGGAATTATTATCTGAAGCTCTTTAAATCCACTGTGAGAAAACAATCAAGTGGACCCATAAGTGTGACTGAAAAAATTCCAAATTGTTACCTTTGAAGCTACATTTGTAAGATAAATATTACTCTCTACATTTCCATTTACTCTGTTTTTTTTTTTTTTTTTAGAGACAGTGGTAGCTAATATAAAATATTTTTATGCCTTCATTTAAATAAGAGCTCAAAATGCCTGAAATATATTTGATGTTTTTATGTCATAATGTGCTTATCTAATTAAATTTTCTAAGAAAATCTTTTAGTTTTTACCTCAGAGACATGCAAAACCACATTAGCACAGCCTACTTTTTGAGAATAATCACGTTATAGTTACAAAATTCTTTGGCTATATGGAATTTATTATGATTTGGAAAAACCTGAAGCATTTTTTCCTAATGCATTTTTATTTTTCACATTACATACAGTAATTTTATTTTTCATGAGACAAGCCTTGTCAGAAAAGTTCAATTGAAAATATAAAATCACACTCAGTTCTCCCCAAAGACGGCCAGAGACTGGCAGGCTTCTGCAGAGCAAGGAAGGATTTATCTTTACTGCGAATGAAAAGGGGGAGATTGTATATATCTCACTGTGTAACAGTCACACAAATCAGAAAAAGGAGTTAATTTGAAACACAATTTCAGTTTTTCAGGAAAAACCTTTGTTTTAAACAGCTCATTTTTTTTTGTCAATTCCAGCAGATTCGGGATAATTCATTATCTCTATAGGCATTGGTTCGCAAGTTGTACGATTTTCACACCCCTCACCTCTCCACTCCAGGGATATTTAGTTATGTCTGAAGACATGTGTGATGGTCACATCTGGGGTGCTGCTGAAATGTGGTGGGCACAGGGCATATAAGCTGAATTTACAATGCACAGGACAGCCCCCACAACAAAAATTATGATATACAATGCCCATAGTGTCAAGATCAAGAAACCCTGTCTCAGGTAAAGACAGTCTTCTTGTTGCCAGTCACTAAAGCTACCTGAAAGAGTTTTATGGGATCTGTCCCTCTGCATGCAAAGAACTAACACACAACCTGTCTCTCAAACCTTATACTGTGAATGTTTTATATACTACCACTCAAAATATTTTAATATATATATTTTTAATTCTTTATTTTAAAGATTTTACAGAGTTTTGTTGTTCACCAACATGCATGTTCCCAGATCATTCATATGCATATCCCTGGACCCTCCCCCCATCCATTTTCCCATCCCACCCCTCCAGACCATCCCCCCAAGTGATTGTAGGTACTCCTATTCCCTTAGCACTATGACAATAGCTATCTTTTCCACACGTGCCAGTATAGGTTTCCATGTTACTCCATGCCTCCCTCCCACTGTTCAGTCTCCACAGTGTCCTTATGTCTATTCTCTGTTTTTCCATGAGTTCACTGCGTGTGTTATCATGACCATCTTACTAGATTCCATATATATGAGTTAGTATACTGTAATTGTCTTTCTCTTTTTGACTTACTTCCCTTTTTATGATAGGTTCTAGAGCTAGTCACCTCATTAGGACTGAGTCTTCTGCATTTCTTTTAACAGCTGAGTAGTATTCCATTGTATATATGTACCAGTGCTTCTGTATCCATTCATTTGTTGATGGACATCTAGGTTGCTTCCAAGTTCTGGCTATTGTATAGAGAGCTGCAATGAACACTGGGGTACAGGTGCCTCTTTCATTTTTGATTTCATCAGGATATAGGCCTAATAGTGGGACTGCTGGGTCATAGGGTGCTTCTATTTTTAGTTTCTTAAGGAATCTCCAGACAGTCTTCCATAGAGGCTGTATCAGTTTACATTCCCACCAGCAATGCAAGAGTGTTCCCTTTCCTCCGCACCCTCTCCAGCATTTGTTGTCTGTCGATTTGTTGATGATGACCATTCTGATGGGTGTGAGGTGGTATCTCATTGTGGTTTTAATTTGCATTTCTCTAATGATAAGCGAGGTTGAGCATCGTTTCATGTGCCTTTGGGCCATCTGTATGTCCTCTTTGGAGAGGCGTCTCTTTAGATCTTTTTCCCATTTTTTAATTGGGTTGTTTGTTTTTCCTGTGCTGAGTTGTCTGAGTTGCTTGTAGATTTTGGAGATTAATTCTTTGTCTGTTGTTTCATTTGCTATGATTTTCTCCCACTCTGTGGGCTGTCTGTTCAGCTTTTTTGTAATTTCTTTTGCTGTACAAAAGCTTTTAAGTTTCATTAGGTCCCACGTGTTCACTTTTCTTTTCAGTTCCACTATTCTAGTAGGTGGGTCAGAGAAGATCTTGCTTTGATTTATGTCCTTGAGTGTTTTGCCTATATTCTCCTCTAAGAGTTTTAGGGTTTCTGGTCTTACATTTAGGTCTTTAATCCATTTTGAGCTGATCTTTGTGTATGGTGTCAGGGAATGTTCCAACTTCATTTTTTTGCATGTATCTGTCCAATTTTCCCAGCACCATTTGTTGAAGAGGCTGTCTTTGTCCCATTTTATAGTTTCTCCTCCTTTGTCAAAAATAAGGTACCCATAGGTGCGTGGGTTT
Organism: Tragulus kanchil; assembly: GCA_022376925.1. NCBI lineage: Eukaryota > Metazoa > Chordata > Mammalia > Artiodactyla > Tragulidae > Tragulus > Tragulus kanchil. The sequence continues at coordinate 232,024,577 of JAIOJX010000004.1, read as the reverse complement.
ATCTCTGGGTGCTCGATCTTGTTCCATTGATCTATAGTTCTATTTTTGTGCCAGTACCATACTGTCTTGATGACTGTTGCTTTGTAGTAGAGTCTGAAGTTAGGGAGGCTGATGCCTCCAGCTCCGTTTTTCTTTCTCAGGATTGCTTTGGCTATTCGAGGTCTTTTGTGTTTCCATATGAACTGTGTTAATTCTTTGGTCTAGTCCTGTGAAAATGTCAATGGTAGTTGGAGAGGTATTGCATTGAATCTGTAGATGATATTTGGTAGTAAAATATTTTAATATTAAAGAAAAAGTTGATAGCACTTTCATTTATTAATTCATTAAATGGATATTTATTATAAAAACCCTACATGACAATTCCTGTGCTAGACACAGATACACAGTCTCTACACAAGGACATTACCACTGGATATAAATACTTCATGAAAGCAGGGAATGATGGTGGTGTGATTAATCTTATATTTTTCAATTGCTACCATAAAGCCTGAACACATAAGGCTTAATCAATATTTGTTGCATTACCGAAAACCACGAATGAGCGTATCAGTCTGTGACATGACAAGCATGTACCAGGTATAGTGGCACATTAGAGAAGGAAATAGCATGCCTCGTCAGATATGTCAGAGGGGTCTTCACGGATGAGGGAGCATTTGACCTAAGCTTACTGAACTGATAAGATTATTGAACAGTAATGGGAAACTTGGGGAAGGTTAGTGATCCCAGAAAAGACAATAGATGAGGTTTCTGCACAAGTTTGGCCTTGAAAGATAAACCATTTTTATTGAATATCAGGTGGACTATTACAATTGGAGGTCTACAGCTCACAAGAAAGTCTAGGGCTAGCAATATCAACTGAGAGGCAGCCACATAGCAGTGAAAGAAGCCACTTGAGAATGGAGGAGTATTTGACTGAGAATATAACAAAAAGAACAAACAAAGAGGGGAGAAAGGAAGACACAGAGGTTCAAAGATTGAATATTTGTAGAAATGAGGACTACCAATGAGAATTTTTATATTATAGTGTATACCATGAGAGGCAAGAGAAAAGTATTTTTTAGAAGGTATTACTGGCTTACAGTGATAGAGGAAAAGAAGCCAGTAAAGAGTTATCAGAGAGGTTACCGAGTTTTTCTTTAGGAAGCCCAATATTTCATACATATACACTAGGAGATACAGGGTCAGAGGTCAAGGGAAAGTTACCTGAAAGAGCTGTGAAATTTCACTCCTCTTTCGAGCATCACTTCTCTGGTTCACAGCTTCATTCTATTACTTGGACCACAGTCATAGCCTCCTCAGTAGCCCTTCCTTGGCACAAAGCCTTTTAGGAACAGCTTCAATATGAATCTTTTAACATCTCAAATTTGAGCATATTACTCCTTTGCTCAAAAGCTATCATGGAGTGGTCATTATTTATAGTCTCATTTTTTTTTTTTTTTTTATCCTGGAATTCAAAGCCTTTCATTTTCTGTTTCCACTCTATTCTTCCTTTTTTCTTTTTATGTTTTATCACACTTTCAAAAATTACAGAACAGGCAGTTTTTTGTATTTACTACATTATTTCTTTACTGAATGTCTTTTCTCGTGTTTTTATTTTACTCATATGGAAATATCACTTTTTCAGTTCTTCACTGTCCATAACCTAGGCATCTTTCATGTTATAGATTTAATACTATCTACTCAACTAGACTTGTCCTGATTCTCCCCACCTACAGATCATTTCTGTTTTCTATTCTTCCGAAGTATCTTCAGATCTCCCTCATGGCATTTATATACTTTTTTCTTTATCATATGTATTTACCTCAACTGATACATATTCATTCACATATACACACATATATATATAGTTCACATATGTAAGTGTGTGTATGTGAGTGTGTATATATATATGACTTGCCTGTTCAGCATCAATTTCATATGTGTCTGAATGGAAGCCAAATTAAATTAGGTGACTACCTAGGCCACGTATTTCTCATAGTATTAACCCAATTCCCATGGCCACAGTGAATTGGTTTCTGACCCAATTGAGCAGGCTGGATTAATCAAGCATCAATACGTGGATTTTTCCAACACTATCAAGAATGATGTGTTCACCTTCTATGGGCCTAAGTGACATAAGCAACATCATGAAGAGGACTGGTTTGAGAATCAAGTCAATATAGATTTAAGTGGAATTGAGAAGGAGTGAAAGACAGAGGAAAAGGCAAAATCTAATGAAAAATGTTTTACTCTGGACTTAGGAAGTCTGTACTGCATAACTACAGGGAACACCATTCATTTGTGTTCTGTATGAATGACACTTTCAGGAATTTAGTGAGGTGGTAGCAGGACATTTTATTACTTGGGACAAGAATTTTCCCATTCCAAGACTAATCCAATTTAACAGAGCACTTGACACTCTCATTCGCAAATGAAACAAGTGATTCATTTAGATGACACTTAAAAAATTTTTTTTGACCTCTTTTATTGATTTTTTGTTTATTTATTTTCATCCATCTTTATTCTGCAGCCTGTGTGGGTCTCCCATTGCGGTGGCCCCTCTCGTTGCAGAGCACTGGCCCTGGGTGCATGCTCTCCAAAGCATTGGCTCATAATTGGACACATCGGTCCAGCAGCTCCAAGGCAGGTGGGACCTTCCTGGGCCAGGGATTGAACCAGTGCCCCCTGCGCTGCAAGGCAGACTCTTTATCCACTGGACACGAGGGAAGTTCTAGATGACACTTTTAAAAACATTTCTTCGACCAGAGAATACACTCTTGAGAACTGTATTTACTTGCTCATTTTGAATTCAAAGTAGTTCTCAATGGTGCTTTCTCCATAGTAAACGACTTTATGTTTTAGTGTATTCTATTTAATTGGTTTGGTCTAAGATCAAGTAAATGTCAGTAAAGAGAAAAATCAAGGACTATAAACCACAGAAGAATGCTTATGTGGTCTGTACAGGGTTAGTGGTTTAGGGGAAATATCGGACAAAGGTTTCTTTCAGGAAAAATCATTTGTTTTTGAAAAATTAAAAAGTTATTAGTTGACACTATATCACTTATAAATAACATTATAAGTTATTTGAACTTATGAATCATTTTTATAGTCCATTGTTTATGTCATTATTTTTATTATAAGGTTTTTATTTGTATAACTGATAACTATGGGCAATAATGAAACTTTTGATAGATCTGGTTCAATAGCTATATCTATCCATACATCTATCTCAATAACTGTATCTTGGAGGAAATATAAGTTCATTCTCAGTGCTTGAGAATGTACACTCACAAATACACCCTTATTTAAACTCTACTACAGCTAAGCCATAATAGAAGTAACATTCTATCAGCATTTGGTAAGAAACATAAAGAAAATGACTACCATGATTTTCCCTTCCTCCCAGATTCACTGTCTAATTTTTAAAATTCTCTGACTCAGAGCCCTGTTTCCCTCAGTCCTCACATATTTATACACACTTATAAACATTAGTAAATAGTTTGATATTTTAACAAAGATGTATAAGACCTTGAACAAGTGATTCATTTAGATGACACTTAAAAAATTTTTTTTGACCTCTTTTATTGATTTTTTGTTTATTTATTTTCATCCATCTTTATTCTGCAGCCTGTGTGGGTCTCCCATTGCGGTGGCCCCTCTCGTTGCAGAGCACTGGCCCTGGGTGCATGCTCTCCAAAGCATTGGCTCATAATTGGACACATCGGTCCAGCAGCTCCAAGGCAGGTGGGACCTTCCTGGGCCAGGGATTGAACCAGTGCCCCCTGCGCTGCAAGGCAGACTCTTTATCCACTGGACACGAGGGAAGTTCTAGATGACACTTTTAAAAACATTTCTTCGACCAGAGAATACACTCTTGAGAACTGTATTTACTTGCTCATTTTGAATTCAAAGTAGTTCTCAATGGTGCTTTCTCCATAGTAAACGACTTTATGTTTTAGTGTATTCTATTTAATTGGTTTGGTCTAAGATCAAGTAAATGTCAGTAAAGAGAAAAATCAAGGACTATAAACCACAGAAGAATGCTTATGTGGTCTGTACAGGGTTAGTGGTTTAGGGGAAATATCGGACAAAGGTTTCTTTCAGGAAAAATCATTTGTTTTTGAAAAATTAAAAAGTTATTAGTTGACACTATATCACTTATAAATAACATTATAAGTTATTTGAACTTATGAATCATTTTTATAGTCCATTGTTTATGTCATTATTTTTATTATAAGGTTTTTATTTGTATAACTGATAACTATGGGCAATAATGAAACTTTTGATAGATCTGGTTCAATAGCTATATCTATCCATACATCTATCTCAATAACTGTATCTTGGAGGAAATATAAGTTCATTCTCAGTGCTTGAGAATGTACACTCACAAATACACCCTTATTTAAACTCTACTACAGCTAAGCCATAATAAGAAGTAACATTCTATCAGCATTTGGTAAGAAACATAAAGAAAATGACTACCATGATTTTCCCTTCCTCCCAGATTCACTGTCTAATTTTTAAAATTCTCTGACTCAGAGCCCTGTTTCCCTCAGTCCTCACATATTTATACACACTTATAAACATTAGTAAATAGTTTGATATTTTAACAAAGATGTATAAGACCTTGAACAGTGTTTTACCAGTTTTAAAAGATTAGTGAACAGAAACAGGACTTGGAGAAGAAAGAGTGAAGGCAAAAGGTATCTTACTAGTTTTCTACAGCAAAACAGTAACCCTGAGAAAAAACCCCCAAGATTAAAGGATTTCTAAAATGGCAAAAAGTATTTAAGTTAAAGTAGGTAGAAATGGAATCTTTTAACGTTTGAAATGCTAGAGAGGATGATTATGTTAGGTGAGAAATCATTTACTCTGATGTAATTAATGGTAAGTGAAATAATTTCTTTTCTGGCTTCTTTCCAAGGCAATTATCCCTGGAGATGTGAGGATGGGCCAGATGACTTCTTGAAATGCTTCCTTTGATTTGTAACTATCAAGAGGAGTATATGTAGACATGAATACACATGTACTCAATTTAAGAAATAGCAGTGCTCCAGATATGTGTGGCATAACAGATGTGCACTCCATGAAGACGTCAATGGAAAAAAAAAAAAAAAATCTCTGTATATAGATAAAAATGCGCAAATGAAATTCAAAGAAATTTCTCAAGATTACTTTTACCCTTCACAGTGAAAATCTATGAAGGCATTTTAGTGAAAGTTCTATAATAAACTAGTAAACATTTCTAAGTATATTTTTCCTGCTTAGAGGAAAAAAGTCTAGTATGTCAAATAAGGTGATGCAAATTAGTAACATTATAAACAACCCAAGAATGAGCTTAGCTAACAGGAACAGGGAATGACCCAACCAGTCTTTAATTTACATGGTTACTAGTCAAACAAAACGAAATGTTTACATTTCTGTTTCTGAGAAGTTCTGACTCTAGAACATATTTGTTTTAAAGCAGTTTTGATACTGCCTTTCAAGTAATAAATATACATCACCTTATATAAGAAGAAATCAAATTATGGATTCATATTTTGAAAATTTTAGCTTCATCCTTGAATATTTTCCCTCAGTGGATTTTAATGATGTTATTCACTTTTCACTTTACTTATATAATAGAAAACTAGCTTGAGGCAAATCAACATTATTTCTCTGAGCAACTTAAGCTTAGAAAATACTGACTATTAACGTGCTGAAAATGGGTGGCATAATGTTTATGTAAATACAAAGAACTTTCCCTGTGATTTTTCAGCAGAGCATAAATTAGCTTTTAAAAAATATTGCTGAACTATTTTATAAAGTATGTCTTTTATAACTAAACTTTAATAACAATGATAATAATAGTAATAGTAAAAGCTTGTCACAAAGACTATTCACTAGAAATAGACCTGTTCTGAAATTAATCTAGAGCTATATAAGATAATCCTGTTTAAAAAGATTTTTAAATCAAAATTCTAAAAAAAACATTTACTTAAGTTTTTGGGTGTAATACTATCTCTTGGTTAAAGTTCAGGGTGCAGAAGATCTGTGCAGTGTTCTATCATGCATGATCATGGAGCTTACTTTTCCAATTCAAACCAATAATCTGGCACATAGTTCTCTTGTGTAGGTGATAAAATTTTTCTGATAGTATTCAGTTTTTTTAGGCAATTCCCTTAAGATCCAGTGGTTAGAACTTGGCTTTTCATTGCTGAGGGCCCAATTCAATCCCTAGTTGGGAAACAAAGATGCTACCAGTCACAGACAGAGGCCCCAAACAAACAAAAACTAGTTTTAATGTGTGCTCACTGAATAAGGGTTTTCCTAGGTATATGATTTTAGATTTCCAATTGTATTTCTCAGTTATTTGAGGCTATAATTCTAATTTCTATTGTGGCAGCTGAAAATGTCAAGTGTCAGTAATGTTTATTTGTCTTTAACTGTGGGGTGGGGCATAGTTTATATTTTAACCTCTGGCTTCTTTTAAGATATTCTCTTTAACTCATCTGAAGTTTCATTATCAAGAGCCTTATATGTCCTTTTATCCTTCATAGTAAGTTTTTTTTTTTTTTTTTTGTTTCCCTAAATCTAATTATTTTTATTTTGGGACAATTTTTGGGTATCTCACCCAATAGCTCTTTTGAATTTCATCTCTCGTTTGCACTGTTTTCTCTTTCTCTTCATTGGTTTTTCTCATGGTTAATTTCTTTTTATCTCTCTTTCTGCATTATGGGAAATAACTTCAGGATGAATTTTCTCATTTACAAGTTCTTACTTCAGCTGTTTCCCCCGCACTCTTTAGTCTATGAAAACATGTTTAATTTTTTTGGTAATATTGTTTTCGTTTCTAGAAGGTATATTTGGCTTTTTAAAAATTCTTCTGGGTCTCTTATAGTCTCTTGTTCCTTTCATTTATTTTAAATATGTTCTTTTTAGTTTTAAATCAACCAGATAATCCTTATTTAAGTTGAAATGTCACCTATTACATAATGTTAAAATCTGCAGTCTCACTGAATTTGTTTCTGTTTTTCATTATTTCTTACTCTCATGCTGGGTTGTTTTATTATTTGCTTTATAGCTTTTACTTTGAGCTTACTTTCCATGGCACTTTACCCTGTGGTAAGACCTGGAGCTTAAGGTTGAAGGGTATTTCTGCCAGGGAGGAGTTTCCTCCTGCCAGGCATCTGGGACACTACCAATTTTGAGCTGTTTTAACTTCTAGTTTGTGATTAGAAATTCTTAGGGGAGATTTTTCCCCCTCTACGAGGCTTAGACAATCTTTCATAATATCTCTTTTTGGGTCATGGCATTATATTAAGGCATTCATCCAAATTCTCTTCTCACAAAGGTCCTAGATGTTTTATTTTCATTCTACGTTTCTGTGAACTTTTAAAATGGAAAGCTGTAGACACGGTATGGCAGCTGTCTTAAGGGCAGCTGTTGACTTTACTCCTTGATGGTGAGGCCAAGTTGCCATCCTGGCCAAGTCGTGTTTTCTAGTGATTTTGTTCTCTGAGAATTCCCCTCCATTTATTGCTAGTTCAGCCATAAATTCATGGTACATTAATAAATAGTTTGCCCAGCATTTTTAATTTTCCAGTTTTGAATAGATTTCCTCAGTTATCTAGAATAAAATATTTCCAGATATAGAAGTGCCTAAACTAGTTCTATATATTTTATATGGGCCTCATAAGTGAGCCTCATTCTACAAAGTGCATGTGGACCGTTCACTCCATGAATCTGATTGTATACCATACTGAGTGGACTCTTTAGAGTCCCCTGGACTGCAAGGAGATCAAAAGAGTCGGTCCTAAAGGAAAGCAACCCAGAATATTCATTGGAAGGACTGATGCTGAGGCTGAAGCTCCAATATTTTGGCCACCTGATGGGAAGAGCCAACTCATTGGAAAAGACCCTGATGCTGGAAAAGATAGAAAGCAGAAGGAGAAGGGAGTGGCACAGAATTTAGATGGTTAGATAGCATCACCGACTCCGTGGACATGAATTTGAGAAAACTCTGGGAGGTAGTGAAAGACAGGGGAATCTGGCATGCTGCAGTCCATGGGGTCTCGAAGAGTTCGACATGACTTTACAATGGAAAAAAGAGATACAGAGAAACGCACACACAGGGAACATTTCACGTAATAAACAGAAGCAGAGATTGGAGTGACAAATCTTACATGACAAGGAACACTAAGGATTACAACCAACAACCAGAAGCTAGGGGACAAGTGTGGAATGCTTTCTTTCTCAGAATCTAGAGAAGGAACTGACATGAATAACTTGATTGCAGACCTCTAGCCTCCAGAACTGTGGGAGGATAAATTTTGTTTTTTTAAATCACCAAGTTTCTTCTAATTTGTTACAATAAGTCCTAAGAAACTAATGCATATTAAGGCATTCATCCAAATTCTCTTCTCACAAAGGTCCTAGATGTTTTATTTTCATTCTACGTTTCTGTGAACTTTTAAAATGGAAAGCTGTAGACACGGTATGGCAGCTGTCTTAAGGGCAGCTGTTGACTTTACTCCTTGATGGTGAGGCCAAGTTGCCATCCTGGCCAAGTCGTGTTTTCTAGTGATTTTGTTCTCTGAGAATTCCCCTCCATTTATTGCTAGTTCAGCCATAAATTCATGGTACATTAATAAATAGTTTGCCCAGCATTTTTAATTTTCCAGTTTTGAATAGATTTCCTCAGTTATCTAGAATAAAATATTTCCAGATATAGAAGTGCCTAAACTAGTTCTATATATTTTATATGGGCCTCATAAGTGAGCCTCATTCTACAAAGTGCATGTGGACCGTTCACTCCATGAATCTGATTGTATACCATACTGAGTGGACTCTTTAGAGTCCCCTGGACTGCAAGGAGATCAAAAGAGTCGGTCCTAAAGGAAAGCAACCCAGAATATTCATTGGAAGGACTGATGCTGAGGCTGAAGCTCCAATATTTTGGCTGATGGGAAGAGCCAACTCATTGGAAAAGACCCTGATGCTGGAAAAGATAGAAAGCAGAAGGAGAAGGGAGTGGCACAGAATTTAGATGGTTAGATAGCATCACCGACTCCGTGGACATGAATTTGAGAAAACTCTGGGAGGTAGTGAAAGACAGGGGAATCTGGCATGCTGCAGTCCATGGGGTCTCGAAGAGTTCGACATGACTTTACAATGGAAAAAAGAGATACAGAGAAACGCACACACAGGGAACATTTCACGTAATAAACAGAAGCAGAGATTGGAGTGACAAATCTTACATGACAAGGAACACTAAGGATTACAACCAACAACCAGAAGCTAGGGGACAAGTGTGGAATGCTTTCTTTCTCAGAATCTAGAGAAGGAACTGACATGAATAACTTGATTGCAGACCTCTAGCCTCCAGAACTGTGGGAGGATAAATTTTGTTTTTTTAAATCACCAAGTTTCTTCTAATTTGTTACAATAAGTCCTAAGAAACTAATGCATATTAACCATGGGACCAACTTATTTTTTTCCTAATGTATTCCTCCTACGTGCATCTGTGGATGTGCATCAGTAGTCATTCACTCTGTACACAGTCTACGTTATGCCTAAAACCCTGAGGCACTACTGCAGAAACTGCATATTCATGATTTAGTCAGAAAGTAAAGTTATATTAAGTTCATAACATGGTGTCTAAAGAGAGAGTGAAAATCACTTAATCATTTTGACGTATTAATCACTAGTTACATAAACAGACTTCAAGCCGTTAAAATGAGAATTCTGGTATTAATCTTATAAAAATAAAACAAAGTAAAATATTCTAGAATATATCTGTAATAGAAGATTCCCAGATGGAAACTGTCAGGATAATTTCTGAAATTTTTAATGCTATCAAATCTATGACATATAGACAAGACTATACGATAAAAGATATACATGCTATATTGGTTCCTTGCTTGAGGAAATATTAAGATACATTGTTGCGCAAGGTAAATATTGACTTTAGAATTTGGACACTCAATATTTTCCTTATCCATCAACGCATTCTTAGAGTGCCTTCAGTGTTCAATATTTCCTTAGTGTTAAATGAAATGACAGGAATAAAAGTTGTTTATCTTTGTGCTCCCTCTAGCAGATTTTATAGAAGATTTATTTGGAACTAGAGACAAACTATATCAATAGGACTTCTGGAAACACTAGCCTCTTGCTAGAGGGGTGTGTGGGGGTGTGGGCCTGCATTAGCAGCATCAAACAGATGAAATGTTAATGTGGACTTTACTGAGTTGTAAACAAGAGATCTGGGGAAAAAGTAGTTGTGATGTTAAGATACATTTTAAAAATTATTTATTTTCCTATATTGATGTCAATTTCTTCTTAGTAATTATCAAAATATCCATTCTGGTTATATGAAAAATGTATCTCTAGCTTTGTACCATATTTTACCTTACATTGATAATATGTATTATGTATACATGCATATATACCTCTATATCCATATATAACACAGATACAAATGACAAAAGCAGAAAGCTAATGAATCTGAAAATAGAAAACAAGCATCAATCCCTGCTGTGAGCCAACCTGAGTTATTTCCTTACACCCCTAGTAGATATATACACTCAGGAGATACATACATTCAGTAGATATACACATTGAAAGATTTTAGGCGAAGTTTGAACATTCTGTTGGAGACGGGTGCTCATTCTCCTTCCTCCACATAATGCTATGAAACAACCACTTAACACATAAATAGTCCCCACATGGTAAGAAAGCTATACATTCAGCATTGCTACCTGACCATGGCAGTACACAATCACAGTCTATGACTATCCTCAGCTTCCTGGTCACATACCCCTGCCATGGCCCTCATCTGGAAACAATCTTCTCCTGGCTTCATCCAAATAGTCACCAGGTTTGCACCTACTCTCCAGCAGCTGAGAGCTGTTACTGAAGCCACACACCTGGACTGACTCATCACTTTAAACAAATCACCAAGAAAACTCAGCTGAATACGCACAACACTTTAAAATTATGTTATACATGCACAGTGTGTTTAGACAATTGATATTACTTTTCTCCTGGTGTTTGAAACTCTACAGAAAAGAAAAAAAAAAAAATACTATGAAGCTCCAACTTCAAGGGTCTCAAAAACCTAATTGGGGAATTTTAGTTAGAAATTAAAATGTATGATAGAAAATAAAGAGATGCAAAAGGGAGTCTGTGGACCATGGTTTATATTATTATAGTATAAAATGACCTATTTGAGCAAAACTGCCTGATAATTCTTTTTTGTTCTCAATCATACATAATAACCACATTTTACCCTTTCTTTAGAAACACTGTTTTGAAGGAGAAATTTCTGTATGGGATACACAATGTAGTCACATTATGGATATAATGTCCTACTCAAAGTCTACATAATTCAAGGTCAATATTTCCATTCGAATACAAAGAATGAATATGTGCATGTATTTGCATATGCTCATTCTTGGAGCAAATAAATCTAAAAGCATTAATGTATGTATCTCTTTGCTGTTGATTTTTATTCTTGAAGAATTCCCTCTTGTATTCTGCAGTGTGTGATCCCTGAAATAAACTACATGGCATTAATCATATCATTTGCCCTCTTCATTAGCTTGAGAGCTAAATTGCTCAGTTGTGTTTGACTGTGACCCTGGAGACTCTGTGACCAGGCTTCTCTGTCTATGGGATTCTCCAGGCAAGAATACTAGAGTGGGTTACCATGCCCTCCTCCAGGGATCTTCCTGACTCAGGGGTTGAACTCACATCTCTTATGTCTTCCAATTTGGCAGGTGGGTTCTTTACTACTAGCACCACCTGGGAAGCCCGTTCATTAGCTTATATAACATCTACATTTTCTCTTTAAAGTTATTGGGTATTAAGTGTATTTTTTAGCACCAGACTCATTTTAAATTATAAAATGAGCTATAAATAATAGGATAAGAACAAACACATCCCTTATTGATGCACATAAACAGTAGCAGGGCAGATCCTGGAGTTCTCTTTCAAAGTGATTCCACAAGGTGAAAATACAGTACTTAGAGTTGACCACTCACATGGTTTCTGATATTTAAATTTACACTTCTCTAATTTTGGAGAGTTTAAAATTGAGGAATTTGCATAATTAAAGAATGTGCATAGAAAGTAATATGTATTAATGTTTGATTATATAAAGTTCAAATCAAAAGTATTCATATATACCAAAAATACACTTGATATGGCTTGCACTCATCATCAATCATTCATTTTTCTTGGTTTTCACACTTCAGAATTCACTGGAATTCCTAACCAAAACAATCTCAGTACTCAGCAATGAAATTTTTGAGCTGCCTGATAATTCTTTTTGTTCTCAATCATACATAATAACCACATTTACCCTTTCTTTAGAAACACTGTTTTGAAGGAGAAATTTCTGTATGGGATACACAATGTAGTCACATTATGGATATAATGTCCTACTCAAAGTCTACATAATTCAAGGTCAATATTTCCATTCGAATACAAAGAATGAATATGTGCATGTATTTGCATATGCTCATTCTTGGAGCAAATAAATCTAAAAGCATTAATGTATGTATCTCTTTGCTGTTGATTTTTATTCTTGAAGAATTCCCTCTTGTATTCTGCAGTGTGTGATCCCTGAAATAAACTACATGGCATTAATCATATCATTTGCCCTCTTCATTAGCTTGAGAGCTAAATTGCTCAGTTGTGTTTGACTGTGACCCTGGAGACTCTGTGACCAGGCTTCTCTGTCTATGGGATTCTCCAGGCAAGAATACTAGAGTGGGTTACCATGCCCTCCTCCAGGGATCTTCCTGACTCAGGGGTTGAACTCACATCTCTTATGTCTTCCAATTTGGCAGGTGGGTTCTTTACTACTAGCACCACCTGGGAAGCCCGTTCATTAGCTTATATAACATCTACATTTTCTCTTTAAAGTTATTGGGTATTAAGTGTATTTTTTAGCACCAGACTCATTTTAAATTATAAAATGAGCTATAAATAATAGGATAAGAACAAACACATCCCTTATTGACGCACATAAACAGTAGCAGGGCAGATCCTGGAGTTCTCTTTCAAAGTGATTCCACAAGGTGAAAATACAGTACTTAGAGTTGACCACTCACATGGTTTCTGATATTTAAATTTACACTTCTCTAATTTTGGAGAGTTTAAAATTGAGGAATTTGCATAATTAAAGAATGTGCATAGAAAGTAATATGTATTAATGTTTGATTATATAAAGTTCAAATCAAAAGTATTCATATATACCAAAAATACACTTGATATGGCTTGCACTCATCATCAATCATTCATTTTTTTCTTGGTTTTCACACTTCAGAATTCACTGGAATTCCTAACCATCATCTCAGTACTCAGCAATGAAATTACATAGAACTGACTCCAGTCCAACAAAGGGTTAAACCAATTAGTTTATACTCTGTCCTTACATAAAGATGATGTGATGAAAAATATATAATCAATCAAAGACAGTGAAATGAAATATCCTTCTGAAACTTCTAAGGAAAAGTTTGCAATTTCTTTCAGATTAGGTGGCACAAGGGTATAAGGGTTGAAACTGCTGCTACTAAAGTAATGCCACAGGCTAGGACAGAGGATTGATGCACATATAGAGGCAGAGTAAAGAGAACAACCAGGTATGATTAAACTGGTATAAGTGATTCACCATTGTAACAGATTTAAAGACTCTAGGAACTAGTTCTTCTGAACTTTCCACTTATGTGAGATAGTATTAATAAATTCCATTATTTTAAGTATGTATACATTTTTATTTTTTGTTATTTGCCATTGAAAATAGTATATTTCAGTGACCAAATCTTCCACTTTTTTAATAATTTGCTTCTATTTGCCCATTTTAACATCTATGACATGGAATAAATGTTCTTTCTCCTTTCAAGAATAGACCCTCCATTTGTTCTCTGAACCATATCTTCATCAATTTCTCAAGAAGTTCTTCAGTTATTCCCTCACAGTTACAGTATTAGTTCCCCCCTCTTTCTATTATACCTGTCACTAAAACCTTCCAGTATCTTCTGCTTAAGCAATAATCACTTAAAGAAAACTGTCATTTGTCTTTATATCATCCTCCAAATGCTCTGCTTGAATTAAATTACTCTGCCAGGAGTGAAGGTACTATATACATTGCTATTTATTATTTCTCTTTTTGGAATACTCCATCTGGCTCTCATCATTACCACTTTACTTCAAAGCATCATTTCCAAATTAACACAAATCATCCTCTTCTCTTTCCTCTATCCCCAGTTTCAGCGTAAGTATCATACACATTTTCTCTTCTTACTTCACCGGCTTCTCCTTGTATTTTGTTATGTTGTTGTTATTGTTCAGTTGTGTCCGTCTTTGAGACCCATGGACTGCAGCACACCAGGCTTCCCTGTCCCTCACTGTGTCCCTGAGTCTACTCAAACTCATGTACATTGAGTTGATGACACGATCCAACCATCTCATTCTCTGCTGCCCTCTTCTCCTCCTGTTGTCAATCTTTATCAGTATCAGGGTCTTTTCCAAAGAGTCGTCTCTTCACATTAGGTAACCAAAGAATTGGGACTTCAGCATCAGTCCCTCCAGTGAATATTCAGGGTTGATTTCCTTTAGCATTGACTAGTTTGATCTCCTTGCAGTCCAAGGGACTCTCAAGAGTCTTCTCCAGCACCACAATTCAAAAGCATCAATTCTTCAGTGCCATAGCCTTCTTTATGGTCCAATTCTCATACCTGTACATGACTACTGGAAAATCCACAGCTTTGACTATAGAGATCTTAGTCCTCAAAGTGATCTATTTTTTTTAATATACTGTCTAGGTTTGTCATAGTTTTTCTTCCAAGGAGTAAATGTCTTTAATATAGTGGTTGCAGTCATTGTGTAGAGTGATTTTGGAGTCCAAGAAAATAAAGTCTGTCACCGTTTCCCCTTTTTCCCCATCTTTTGCTATGAAGTGATGGGACTGGATGCCATGATCTTCATTTTTGAATGATGAATTTTAAGCCAGCTTTTTCACTGTCCTCTTTCCCATTCATCAAGAGGTTCTTAAGCTCCTCTTCACTTTCTGCCCTTAGAGTGACATCATCTGTATATCTGAGACTGTTGATATTTCTCCTGGCATTATCTGAGACTGTTGTATACCCCTCTTTCTATTATCCCAAAAGTATCTTCTGCTTAAGCAATAATCACTTAAAGAAAACTGTCATTTGTCTTTATATCCTCCAAATGCTCTGCTTGAATTAAATTACTCTGCCAGGAGTGAAGGTACTATATACATTGCTATTTATTATTTCTCTTTTTGGAATACTCCATCTGGCTCTCATCATTACCACTTTACTTCAAAGCATCATTTCCAAATTAACACAAATCATCCTCTTCTCTTTCCTCTATCCCCAGTTTCAGCGTAAGTATCATACACATTTTCTCTTCTTACTTCACCGGCTTCTCCTTGTATTTTGTTATGTTGTTGTTATTGTTCAGTTGTGTCCGTCTTTGAGACCCATGGACTGCAGCACACCAGGCTTCCCTGTCCCTCACTGTGTCCCTGAGTCTACTCAAACTCATGTACATTGAGTTGATGACACGATCCAACCATCTCATTCTCTGCTGCCCTCTTCTCCTCCTGTTGTCAATCTTTATCAGTATCAGGGTCTTTTCCAAAGAGTCGTCTCTTCACATTAGGTAACCAAAGAATTGGGACTTCAGCATCAGTCCCTCCAGTGAATATTCAGGGTTGATTTCCTTTAGCATTGACTAGTTTGATCTCCTTGCAGTCCAAGGGACTCTCAAGAGTCTTCTCCAGCACCACAATTCAAAAGCATCAATTCTTCAGTGCCATAGCCTTCTTTATGGTCCAATTCTCATACCTGTACATGACTACTGGAAAATCCACAGCTTTGACTATAGAGATCTTAGTCCTCAAAGTGATCTATTTTTTTTAATATACTGTCTAGGTTTGTCATAGTTTTTCTTCCAAGGAGTAAATGTCTTTAATATAGTGGTTGCAGTCATTGTGTAGAGTGATTTTGGAGTCCAAGAAAATAAAGTCTGTCACCGTTTCCCCTTTTTCCCCATCTTTTGCTATGAAGTGATGGGACTGGATGCCATGATCTTCATTTTTGAATGATGAATTTTAAGCCAGCTTTTTCACTGTCCTCTTTCCCATTCATCAAGAGGTTCTTAAGCTCCTCTTCACTTTCTGCCCTTAGAGTGACATCATCTGTATATCTGAGACTGTTGATATTTCTCCTGGCAATCTTGATTCTAGCTGGTGAGTTATCCAGCTCAGCATTTCGTGATGTACTCTGCATATATATACAGTCTTGACCTACTCTTTTCCCAGTTTTGAACCAGTCCCTTATTCCATGTCTAGTTTTAACTGTTGCTTCTTGTCTTGCATATAGGTTTCTTAGGAGACAGGTGAGTGGTCCAGTATTCTCATGTTTTCCATAATTTTCCACAGTTTGTTGTGATACACTAACAGGGAGGAGGAGATGGTAAAGGACAGGGAAGTCTGGCATGCGGCAGTCCATGGAATCTCAGAGTTGGACAAGAATGAGGAACTGAGGAACTGAACAACAAGGAGGGAGCACAGTCCCACCCATCAGTAGAAAAATGGATTAAAGATTTACTGAGCATGGCCCTGCCCACCCTAGCAAGACCCAGTTCTGCCTACAGCCAGTCCCTCCCATCAGGAAACTCATACAAGCCTCTTACTCGCCATTCATCAGAGGGCAGACAAAAGAAGCAAGCACATTTTTCCGTGATAACTCTACACTTTAACATGCTTCTGAGATTCAACTCTCGTCCCATTTCTCTTACCTTCCTTTTTACTGTTTCTTCTCTTAAATCTATTCTCTTCTTTCTCTTTCTTTTCATTAACACTGTGTTTGTTTATTTATTGATTTTGCTGGGTAAGGTCTCATTCACAGCACAAAGGCTCAGTAACTGCAACTTGCAAGCTTCTTTGCCCCAAGGTATGTGAAGTTTCAGTTCCCCAATCAGGGATCAAACCTTTGTCCCCTGCATTGGATGGTGGATTCTGAACCACTGGGCCATCAGGGAAGTCCTTAACATGGTGTTTTTAGCCAATTTATTTAATTCTAGGGCTTCAAATGATGATCATGCTGACCATCTAAAAATGTATATCTAAATTTAAGACTTAATCACTGCCCTCCACGTTCATAAGCCTGTTTGCTTGACATTAATTTCAATAACACATATTTATTAAGCACCTATGCAATGCTAGGCACTTTTGCTGGTGCTTGGGATACATCACCTAAATAAATATAGTAGGCTGAACAAATTTTTTTGTAAAGAGCCAGAGAGAAAACATTTTAGGCTTTGCTGACCATATACTCGCTACTGCAATTCTGCTGTTGTAGCAAAGAAAGGGTCAGAGACAATATGTAAGTGATGAAGAATGTCTGTGTTCTAATAAAACTACACTTACAAGACCAGATAGTGAACCATGTTTGTGAAGTGACTTTAAAATCACTGCCAAGTCTCTTATAGAATTATTCCTGGGTATCTCAAATGTCTCATATCTATGATAGAATTCTTGATTTTCCCCATCATACTTATCTCTTCTCCAGTCTTTACAAACTCAATGAAACATGTATCTTTAATTCATTTACTCAAGACAGAAAAAGGATTAGGGGGCTTCCCTGGTGGTCCAGTGGGTAAGGACACCGCCTTGCAGTGCAAGGGGCGCCGGTTTGACAGCTGGCCTGGTAAGATTCCACGTGCCGTGGAGCGGCTGGACTAACGTGTCCAACTACCGAGCCGGAGCTCTGAGGGGCATGTGCCCAGAGCTGGTGCTCTGTGACAAGAGAGCACTGCGATGGGAGGTCCACATGGGCCAAAGAACAAAAGGTGATAACTCTACACTTTAACATGCTTCTTTTCCCCATTTTCATTCACTGTTTCTTCTCTTAAATCTATTCTCTTCTTTCTCTTTCTTTTCATTAACACTGTGTTTGTTTATTTATTGATTTTGCTGGGTAAGGTCTCATTCACAGCACAAAGGCTCAGTAACTGCAACTTGCAAGCTTCTTTGCCCCAAGGTATGTGAAGTTTCAGTTCCCCAATCAGGGATCAAACCTTTGTCCCCTGCATTGGATGGTGGATTCTGAACCACTGGGCCATCAGGGAAGTCCTTAACATGGTGTTTTTAGCCAATTTATTTAATTCTAGGGCTTCAAATGATGATCATGCTGACCATCTAAAAATGTATATCTAAATTTAAGACTTAATCACTGCCCTCCACGTTCATAAGCCTGTTTGCTTGACATTAATTTCAATAACACATATTTATTAAGCACCTATGCAATGCTAGGCACTGTTGCTGGTGCTTGGGAGACATCACCTAAATAAATATAGTAGGCTGAACGAATTTTTTGTAAAGAGCCAGAGAGAAAACATTTTAGGCTTTGCTGACCATATACTCGCTACTGCAATTCTGCTGTTGTAGCAAAGAAAGGGTCAGAGACAATATGTAAGTGATGAAGAATGTCTGTGTTCTAATAAAACTACACTTACAAGACCAGATAGTGAACCATGTTTGTGAAGTGACTTTAAAATCACTGCCAAGTCTCTTATAGAATTATTCCTGGGTATCTCAAATGTCTCATATCTATGATAGAATTCTTGATTTTCCCCATCATACTTATCTCTTCTCCAGTCTTTACAAACTCAATGAAACATGTATCTTTAATTCATTTACTCAAGACAGAAAAAGGATTAGGGGGCTTCCCTGGTGGTCCAGTGGGTAAGGACACCGCCTTGCAGTGCAAGGGGCGCTGGTTTGAGCCCTGGCCTGGGAAGATCCCACGTGCCGTGGAGCAGCTGGACCGATGTGTCCAATTACCAAGCCGGAGCTCTGGAGCGCATGTGCCCAGAGCTGGTGCTCTGTGACAACAGAGCACTGCGATGGGAGGTCCACATGGGCCAAAGAACAAAAGATGGATGAAAATAGATAAATGAAAGACCAACTGAAGTGGCTCGCCCACCCCCCTCACTCCCCAACCCCCGTCCAAAAATAAAAATAAAATAAATTAAAAAAAAAAGGATTAGTTTTTATATCTCTCTTTATTATCACTATCAAGGTCCAATTTCTCAACAAGTCACACATATTCTATCTCCAAAATGTCCATCCACTTCTGTGTGTGTGTCCATCACATCCATCCACTTCTTTACATCCCCAGATCATTATTACTTTTCACTGGGCTCTTTCAAGCAACACTTTACTTTATTCCCTTCTTTATCTCTTTCTCTCCCTATCCATTTTCCTCACAGCAGTAGAATGACATTTTAAAAATATAAGACAAATCATGTTATTCTTCTACTTCAAGCTGTACAGTAAATTCTCTTTCCCTTTGAAATAAATTCAAATGTATATGATTCAACTCTCCTGGAATTCTCTTAGCTTCCTGCATATACCAAGGTCTTTCCTGTCTATTGAAGTTTGCATTCACTATTTCTACACCTGGAATATTCTCCTTGTAGTTCTTTGCATGATTGACTCCTTCAATATCTTTGTTAAAGTGTTGCCATAACTAGACAACACTATCTCTTCTATCAGTTTCTATCACATTATTCTGTTTATTTATTCTCTAACACTAATTATTCTTAAGTTTATCATCTTTCTCTTCCTCTTGTATTTTCTTTTTAAAGATTTATTTATTCATTTATTTTGGTAGGGGTAGGGTGGGGAGGGAGGGGAGCAGGCGGGCCACTTCCATTAATCTTTCATTTATCTATTTTCATCCATCTTTTGTTCTTTGGCCCATGTGGACCTCCGTGGTCCAGTGGGTAAGGACACCGCCTTGCAGTGCAAGGGGCGCCGGTTTGACAGCTGGCCTGGTAAGATTCCACGTGCCGTGGAGCGGCTGGACTAACGTGTCCAACTACCGAGCCGGAGCTCTGGAGCGCATGTGCCCAGAGCTGGTGCTCTGTGACAACAGAGCACTGCGATGGGAGGTCCACATGGGCCAAAGAACAAAAGATGGATGAAAATAGATAAATGAAAGACCAACTGAAGTGGCTCGCCCACCCCCCTCACTCCCCAACCCCCGTCCAAAAATAAAAATAAAATAAATTAAAAAAAAAAGGATTAGTTTTTATATCTCTCTTTATTATCACTATCAAGGTCCAATTTCTCAACAAGTCACACATATTCTATCTCCAAAATGTCCATCCACTTCTGTGTGTGTGTCCATCACATCCATCCACTTCTTTACATCCCCAGATCATTATTACTTTTCACTGGGCTCTTTCAAGCAACACTTTACTTTATTCCCTTCTTTATCTCTTTCTCTCCCTATCCATTTTCCTCACAGCAGTAGAATGACATTTTAAAAATATAAGACAAATCATGTTATTCTTCTACTTCAAGCTGTACAGTAAATTCTCTTTCCCTTTGAAATAAATTCAAATGTATATGATTCAACTCTCCTGGAATTCTCTTAGCTTCCTGCATATACCAAGGTCTTTCCTGTCTATTGAAGTTTGCATTCACTATTTCTACACCTGGAATATTCTCCTTGTAGTTCTTTGCATGATTGACTCCTTCAATATCTTTGTTAAAGTGTTGCCATAACTAGACAACACTATCTCTTCTATCAGTTTCTATCACATTATTCTGTTTATTTATTCTCTAACACTAATTATTCTTAAGTTTATCATCTTTCTCTTCCTCTTGTATTTTCTTTTTAAAGATTTATTTATTCATTTATTTTGGTAGGGGTAGGGTGGGGAGGGAGGGGAGCAGGCGGGCCACTTCCATTAATCTTTCATTTATCTATTTTCATCCATCTTTTGTTCTTTGGCCCATGTGGACCTCCCATCACTTACATATTGTCTCTGACCCTTTCTTTGCTACAACAGCAGAATTACAGTAGCGAGTAAATGGTCAGGGCTCGAACCTGCGCCCCTTGCATTGCAAGGCAGTGTCCTTACCCGCTGGACCATCAGGGAAGCCCTCTTCCTCTTGTATTTAAGATACTCAAGTGCATGGTCCTGTTTTATCATAGAACCTCTATCATCACCAAGCACAATGCCTAAGAGTCAATTAAGGTTTAAAAACTGGGTGAATAAATGAATCTATCCTTATTAAATAAACTGCAAACAAAAATTATGTACTAATAGAAACAAAAGGTTTCCTTTCATGTTTTCTGAATTTTGAATTTTTTCATAATGAAAAATTAGTTTAGTCATTCATTATTTGACTTATTCATTCAATAAATATTACCCTATACATTAGAGATTCTCAGTCTCAGCACTGTTGACATTTTGGGCTGGATAGTTCCTTCTTATGTGGGTTGTCCAGTGAGTTGTAGGACACATTGCAGCATCCTTCATCTTTATGTACTAGGTATTAATGGCATCCACTCTTTTCCTCTTCCCTGGTTATGACAACCAGAAATGTCTCTAAACATCGCCAAGTGTGCTTTGGGAGAGAAAAGCCACATCCTCCCAATTGAGAACCATGATGATGAGGTATCTGGTGTAGCCTACATATTTTGTTAGATGCTGAGATAAATGGAAAGCTTTCTTCCTGTCCTCAAAATACCAAAATCTAGTAGTAAAGAGAAATATTGAACTAGTATTTTAAATATGTGCTATGAAGAAGTACAGGGTAAAATTAAAGTATGCAACAGGGAAATCTAACCTAAATCAGGAGGTGGCTAAATTTTTCCTTCAAGACGTGATTGTAAGCTGAAATATCAGTGTTGTAAGGGAAATTAGTATAGAAGAAAAGAGTACTCCAGACAGAGGAAGAATCATGTAGAACAAAGCATGGCCCATTTGAAGAAGTAAAAACAAAATGCCAGTCTATCTAAAGTACAGAGTGCAATCCATCACATGAAACCTGGAGAGGTTAGCAGGTGCTATGTTATATTTACACAGGTGCATTCCATTAAAGGTTTGGACTTTATTCTACAAAAGCTATAAAAATTTAGACACATGATCAGAGATGAATTTTAAAGTCTTCCCCTGGATTATCTGAATAAAATGGATGAGTAGGAAAAAAACAGGACCTACAATGTGAATAGAGCGTGATGTAGTGCTTCAAATGTCAAGTAATGATGAAATGTGTAGGAAAGGAGAGAAGTAGGTGAAAATGAGAAAATTTCAGAGTGTGAATCAACTAAGTTTATGGATTAAATAGATTTCAGGGACAAAGGATAGAAGGACCATGATGTAAGCCACTGAGAAGACGGTGGCATTTTTCTATTATTGACGCTAGTTCCACACACCCAAACTAATACAGAGAGTATTTCATAAAATATAAATCTAATTTTGAGTACAAAGAACCTCTTCACATCAACAATTTATAATGCTAAAAATGTTTTTTGATTTTATTTTCATCGTTATGTTATTCAATTATTCATTATTTCTTATAGCCTAATAAATACTGCAAATTCAGTGATTAAAACTATGGTTATATATACTTTCATGATACCTATTTGTTGGAAATCTGGACATGACTTAGTTGGGTTCTCTGATTCAGGATCTCTCCCAGGACTGGAAACAGAGTATCAGCCAGGGCTGGGGTCTTATCTAAAGGTTTGAGTGCAGAAGGATCTGTTTTCCAGGCTCACTTGGTGGTTCCTGAAAAAATCAGCTCCTTGTGGGCTGTTGAATTGAGTCCCTTAGTCTTTTTTTCTTTTTTAACAGGACCTTGGCTGGAATTTTTCCTCACTTCTTGTCACATCAGCTTTTTCACATCATATCTAACTTCATCAACACTAACAAGAGACAGAATCTACTAGCAAGACAAAAATCATAATCTTTTGTAGCCTAATCAAGGAAATGTTTCTCTGCATTTCATATTCTCTTGGTTAGAATAAATTACTCAAGGGTAGAGATTATACAAGGCCATGAACACTAGGATGCTGGATTCTTTTTGTGCTGGCTTGAAAGTCTGTCTACCATATTTATATATTATTTAAAGCATTCAGATTAAAATAAAATAAATACAATATAAACAGGCTGGCATCCATTAAGAATCTAAGATAAATGTTTTAGTTAAAATTAGTTCTTCCTAGGAATGAATTTTCATAAATCTTGAAGCTACTATGTAGCATGGACAAGAAATATATTTTCTAAGAAGAACACACAAGTTGAATCAGAAAAAGTAAATTTCAAAAATATTTTCTTTAATGATACAGCTATTTATAGGATAGGATAAGACTGGACAGGGTGCATGGAGAAGAGACCTAATGCTATTAATAAGTGCCAGAACTATAAACTTAAAAGCAAAAATTCTTTTAATTTTCTTTAAAAATGTCACTTTATTTATTTTGAGAAACATTTGATCTTGACTAATAAAAATTAGGCTATATTTCCTAAAGTCTTTGTAAAAGTTGGGACACTAAGCATAACATTCTTTTTTTTCCCCAAGTGTCTTATTTTACTTAACTTCCTGGACATTGTCTGAAATTGATCTTGAAAGACTTTAATCAGGATGATGAAACACTGTTGATTGTCAGGCATAAAATGTAATGTTTGGTCTACCCATTTTAGAGGGCTCTTAAGATGAACATAAGTCATTTGTGGCAGCACAGGAAAGGTTTAAGAATGTCTTTAAATTTTGTTTTGTTGGAAATCTGGACATGACTTAGTTGGGTTCTCTGATTCAGGATCTCTCCCAGGACTGGAAACAGAGTATCAGCCAGGGCTGGGGTCTTATCTAAAGGTTTGAGTGCAGAAGGATCTGTTTTCCAGGCTCACTTGGTGGTTCCTGAAAAAATCAGCTCCTTGTGGGCTGTTGAATTGAGTCCCTTAGTCTTTTTTTCTTTTTTAACAGGACCTTGGCTGGAATTTTTCCTCACTTCTTGTCACATCAGCTTTTTCACATCATATCTAACTTCATCAACACTAACAAGAGACAGAATCTACTAGCAAGACAAAAATCATAATCTTTTGTAGCCTAATCAAGGAAATGTTTCTCTGCATTTCATATTCTCTTGGTTAGAATAAATTACTCAAGGGTAGAGATTATACAAGGCCATGAACACTAGGATGCTGGATTCTTTTTGTGCTGGCTTGAAAGTCTGTCTACCATATTTATATATTATTTAAAGCATTCAGATTAAAATAAAATAAATACAATATAAACAGGCTGGCATCCATTAAGAATCTAAGATAAATGTTTTAGTTAAAATTAGTTCTTCCTAGGAATGAATTTTCATAAATCTTGAAGCTACTATGTAGCATGGACAAGAAATATATTTTCTAAGAAGAACACACAAGTTGAATCAGAAAAAGTAAATTTCAAAAATATTTTCTTTAATGATACAGCTATTTATAGGATAGGATAAGACTGGACAGGGTGCATGGAGAAGAGACCTAATGCTATTAATAAGTGCCAGAACTATAAACTTAAAAGCAAAAATTCTTTTAATTTTCTTTAAAAATGTCACTTTATTTATTTTGAGAAACATTTGATCTTGACTAATAAAAATTAGGCTATATTTCCTAAAGTCTTTGTAAAAGTTGGGACACTAAGCATAACATTCTTTTTTTTTTCCCCAAGTGTCTTATTTTACTTAACTTCCTGGACATTGTCTGAAATTGATCTTGAAAGACTTTAATCAGGATGATGAAACACTGTTGATTGTCAGGCATAAAATGTAATGTTTGGTCTACCCATTTTAGAGGGCTCTTAAGATGAACATAAGTCATTTGTGGCAGCAGCACAGGAAAGGTTTAAGAATGTCTTTTTCTTTTCCCTACCCTGCCTTCAGGAGGAGGGGGTTTCCAGAAAATACAAACTTACAGAAATTTTGCTTACCTTAACATGACATCTTACAATGGTGATGTGATATTTTGAAGTTACTGATGTTCAGCATATAGGATTTGAATTATTTTCATTAATATTTTCCATTTTATTTCAAACTGATATGGGTGCTGTAGATACTGCTTTATCATTCTCTAAACACATTTTTAAGTTTTATAAAATATAACTGGATTCCATTTCATAATTCACTTTAGGTAGAATTTTCCATGTAAGTTACTTAGGAAAGAGCTATTATTTTTAAATATCAGTTTCTATGTTCTGTATTATTCTGAATGTCAGGTCAGCACTGCCAATTATATGATTTAATTATTTGATCCATGATGTCATACACTTATTATAAATAATGAATAATACTTTCTTTCATCTAGAGCAAATGTTATTCATACGGAAATTGACCTATTTGGAATTTAACAAGAAGGGAAGTAAGATAATTTATTAGATTTTTTTTTTTTTGTTTCTAACTTTGCTCATGCCCAATAATTCACAGAACATACTATTAATATTTTCAGCTGTAAGTTAATAAGACAGTAGTCTCAGTTTAAAAGATTTGGTGAAATTTCTAAGGTCTAAGATTGTATTTCCATAAACAAAAATATTAAAAGTGAAACCACCTATTTAAAATCACCTTTTGCTATTGTTGAACTGTGCACGTCACATTCATGTAACAAGGGCACCGAATTTCAAAAAATAAAAATAAAAACAAAAAACTTGGATTTCAGCATTTTTATCAAACTATAGGAAAAAGAGACCAATATTAAATTCTTAAAGTTTATTTGAAGGGAAATTATGAAGGATCAAGATTTCCACCACCAAATGGAGATGATATGGAGGAAAGGGTTGGTAGGAGAGAAGTGAAAGCTTCTCATTTCAGTGGAACAAAATGTAAATATTCCCAATGGTAAGATAGGGAAAATGGCTTCTTCTTTATGGCAGGATCTGAGTCTAGCAGAAGAACACCATTGCGGAGTGGTAGTGAGACCTTAGAACTTGTGGGATCCATGGATTTTTGTGTGCCTGGGGAGGTGGGCGGTATAACATTAGCCTTCCTGTTATGACAAGGATTCCCAATAGACAACAAAGCAATGAAGCTTTCTACCACTTTGAGACCATATGAACTTGTATAATTAACTGATAAAACTAAGGGACCTAGTTTTACTTGTATTAACACGGGAAAAAGCTTTGAGGCCTTCTCAGGAACCTGGTGAAGAGAGTGTGAGTCAATGACAGAGGTTGTTAATTTTTGTTTCATTTTGTTTTTAGATTGTCTGGTAAGAAGGATCTGGGATTGAGGTTGAAGAATGAGTAAAGGCAGATTTGCTCAGATTAAAAAGAAACATAGTTGGTAGGGATTTTTCTTTTTGGCTGTTTAAAATCAATGATATCAAGTTGAATGAACTTTGCTTGCACATAATCAAATAGCATGAAGTATAAACTGATTTTCACTTCTTTTGCCAATGTGGAATACATGTAGTTGAGATTCCTACTAAATAATACAGCAGGAGTACATAAAGTATGTAGCCCTTGTAAAAGGTACTATATGAATACTACAAAAGTCAACTGAATAATACTGAACATAACTGCTGCAGTAGTTGAAAGGAAAAGAAAATACTTCAATCTGGTGAATAAAGAGAGCCTCCTTGAGGGTAGAGGAGATACTGTTTGAAGGGGGATTGAAAAGGTGGGAGGGACTTGATTCCTCCAAGAGACAGGAGAGAAAAGACAGAACTGATACTATATAAGTAATAAAGAGTAATAAGCCTCATTTTGATGACTTGCCTTCCAGGAGTATACCATTGATACTTCAAGAGTGTTTTCGTTTCTGCATATAATTTAGAGTTGAAAACTGAATCTAAAATAAGTCTACTAGATAGTTTTACTAATTGCTGTCAGTCAATTCAATCAATTAACTTAATTAATTATTCAAACTAAAGTCTCTTGTTTTAGTTTTAAAAAATGTAAAATTCTAAAATGAAATGTGAATTTCATACTCACTTTCAAATCAATTTGACTTATGAGTATTTTAAAAATGAACATGAGAACACATCTTGTTCCAAACTTGTCAATGAACCCTTGTAAAAAATTTGCTCTACCTACAGGGCTTGAAACAGTATTGTTTCACAACACTGTGTTGGTCTCTGCCATATATTAACATGAATCAGCCACAGGTTTATATATGTCTCCTCCCTTCTGAACTCCCCTTCCATTTCCCACCCCATCCCACCCCTCTAGATTGTCAGAGAACACTGGGTTGAGCTCCCTGTGTCCCATAGCAAATTCCTATGTGTGATTTTGCATATGGTGATGAATATGTCTCAACTATCCTGTTTTTTTTTCCCATTTTTTGCCTGCCAAACTTCCTCATTTTTAAGATGGTCTGTAAGTAGGATCTTTGGGATTGAGGTTGAAGAATGAGTAAAGGCAGAGTTAAAGAAACATAGTTGGTAGGGATTTTTCTTTTTGGCTGTTTAAAATCAATGATATCAAGTTGAATGAACTTTGCTTGCACATAATCAAATAGCATGAAGTATAAACTGATTTTCACTTCTTTTGCCAATGTGGAATACATGTAGTTGAGATTCCTACTAAATAATACAGCAGGAGTACATAAAGTATGTAGCCCTTGTAAAAGGTACTATATGAATACTACAAAAGTCAACTGAATAATACTGAACATAACTGCTGCAGTAGTTGAAAGGAAAAGAAAATACTTCAATCTGGTGAATAAAGAGAGCCTCCTTGAGGGTAGAGGAGATACTGTTTGAAGGGGGATTGAAAAGGTGGGAGGGACTTGATTCCTCCAAGAGACAGGAGAGAAAAGACAGAACTGATACTATATAAGTAATAAAGAGTAATAAGCCTCATTTTGATGACTTGCCTTCCAGGAGTATACCATTGATACTTCAAGAGTGTTTTCGTTTCTGCATATAATTTAGAGTTGAAAACTGAATCTAAAATAAGTCTACTAGATAGTTTTACTAATTGCTGTCAGTCAATTCAATCAATTAACTTAATTAATTATTCAAACTAAAGTCTTTTGTTTTAGTTTTAAAAAATGTAAAATTCTAAAATGAAATGTGAATTTCATACTCACTTTCAAATCAATTTGACTTATGAGTATTTTAAAAATGAACATGAGAACACATCTTGTTCCAAACTTGTCAATGAACCCTTGTAAAAAATTTGCTCTACCTACAGGGCTTGAAACAGTATTGTTTCACAACACTGTGTTGGTCTCTGCCATATATTAACATGAATCAGCCACAGGTTTATATATGTCTCCTCCCTTCTGAACTCCCCTTCCATTTCCCACCCCATCCCACCCCTCTAGATTGTCAGAGAACACTGGGTTGAGCTCCCTGTGTCCCATAGCAAATTCCTATGTGTGATTTTGCATATGGTGATGAATATGTCTCCAAGCTATTCTCTCAGTTCTTCCCATCCTCTACTTTCCCCATTGTGACCATCAGTCTGTTCTCTATGCCTGTTTCTCCAAAAGATGCTCAACATCACTCATTTTAGAGAAATGCAAATCAAAGCTACAATGAGATGTCACCTCATGCTAGTCAGAGTGGCCATCATTAAAAAAACCCAAAAACTACAAATAGTAAACGCCAGAGAGGATATGGAGAAAAGAGAACACTGTTACACTGTTGGTGGGAATGTAAATTGATATAGCCACTATGAAGAACAGTATGGAGAGTCCTTAAAAACTAGGAATAGAACTATCATGCCATGCTGTGCTGTGCTAAGTTGCTTCAGTCATGTAAAACTCTGTGGCCCTATGGACTGTAGCCCACCAGGCTCCTCTGCTCATGGGATTCTCCAGGCAAGAATACTGGAGTGGATTGCTGTGCCCTCCTCTGGGGGATCTTCCAGACCCAGAGATCAAACCTGTATCTCTTACATCTCCTGTATGGACAGGTGAGTTCTTTACCACTGAGACACCTGGGATACCCCACTGAACTATCATATGACCCAACAATCCCACTAGTGGCATATGCTCAACAATCCCACTAGAGGGCATATACTCTGAGAAAACCATGACTGAAAGAGACACATGTACCCCAATGTTCATTGCAGCACTTTTCACAATAGCTAGGGTATGGAGGCAACCTAGATGTTCAACAGATGAATGGATACAGAAACTGTGGTACATATACACAATGGAATATTACTCAGCTATAAAAAAGAACACATTTGAGTCAGTCCTAATGAGGTGGATGAACCTAGAGCTTATTATACAAAATGAAGGCAGAAAGACAAAGACAAATATTGCATCTTTATGCATGTTTATGGAATCTACAAAGATGATACTGATGAACCTATTTGCAGAGCAGCAATGGGGACACAGACGTAGAGAAGGTCTTAAAAAAAAAAAAATAGAGCAATTTTAGGTTCACGGCAAAATTGAAAATGAGAGACTTCCTATATATTCCTTGGCCCTGCACATGCATATTCTCCCCCATTATCAACATGCTCTATAAGAGTTAAACATTTGGTACAACTGATGAAACTATGCTGACATTATAATTACCCCAAATCTATACTTTACATGGTGGTTCACTCTTGGTGCTATACATTCTCTGAGTTTGGGTATATCATTATACTATTGCACTGGCCAAAACATTTGTTCAGGTTTTTAATATAAGATTTTATGAAAAATCCAAACAAC
The DNA here is from genome assembly GCA_022376925.1 of Tragulus kanchil. Taxonomy (NCBI): domain Eukaryota; kingdom Metazoa; phylum Chordata; class Mammalia; order Artiodactyla; family Tragulidae; genus Tragulus; species Tragulus kanchil. The sequence goes on along the minus strand of JAIOJX010000004.1, from coordinate 231,995,130 downwards.
ATTTTGGCCAACTCAGTATCATAAAGAGGAGATACACTATCCTAAAAGCCCTTTATTCTCTTTGTATTCATCCTCCCCCCTACCTCAAGCCCTGGGCAAAACTGATCTTTCTACTATCTTCATAGTTTTGCCTTTTACAGAATGTCATTTAGTTAGAATTATATAGGACATAGCTTTTTCAGATTGACTTGCTTCACTTAGTAAATATGTATTTGAATTACCTCCAAGTCTTTTTATGGCTTGATAGGTTATCTGTGCTTAGCAGTGAATAATACTCCTTTTTCTGGATATACCAGTTTTTGTTATTACATACTTTTTTTTTTATACATATATGTATATTGACTTTCTAGGTGGATCAGTGATAAAGAATCCATCAACCAATGCAGAAGATATGGATTTGATCCCTTGGTGAGGAAGATCCTCTAAAGAAGGAAATGGTAACCCACTCCAGTGTTCTTGCCTGGGAAATCTCACGTATAGAGGAGCCTGGCAGGCTACAGTCCATGGGATTGCAAAAGAGTTCGAGACAACTTAGTCTTAGTGACATGCACAGTTCTATCATTTTTTTCAATAAGACTTGATATTGTGCTTTTGATTTGATGGACTGTAAAATTTTCTTGTGGAAAAAATGTAGTGGGCATTTGCTTTTTTTTGCCAACAGATCTCCAGTTTTCCTCTCAGTGAACACCCCTCCTCTCTACTTGTAGCCACATATTTACAGGAAGCTGTCTGCCTAGGCACATTTGTCTTAAGCCAGGAATGCCATAAATATTGTCATTTAGTGTTATCAAATGGCTCGATTATTAAAATATAAATATCTGATAAAATGGAAATATAGAGTTCTTCTATTTATTGCTTCTTTATACAGTGTTTAGGAAATATGGCTGGCATAGTATTTTAAACAGAAATAATACAGTTGCACTAGACACTCATAGTGTTTCTAACCTTCTTTGAGTTTCTAACTCTCAACACCAACACAGTCCTACAAAGGAATGTTAGACTCAGGAAAAAAGACAAAAGGACAGGATTAACAATGAGATTAGGTCTCTCACTCCAACGATGCCCGGGGCAACTGGTTGTCAAATTGGGACTGTTTGTTGTGGCAGAGAAAGAGTAACAAAACACAAAGGTTTGTATGTTTTCAGCTTGTTGAGCTTAGCAGAACTCACTATCTTTGGGGTTGAGATCCTTGTAAATCTTACAACTGTTTTACTGTCTAGCTGAGCCATGTCAGAAGTGTGCATGGACTCTATTTCAAAGCCTTCAGAATTCCTAGCTACCTATTGCCAGTCAGGTCTGTCTAACCTTCCTCTGAAATGAAAAATAGTTTGAGATGTTCTCCTAGATATAACAACAGTGGAAAAGAAAAAGATTACAATAACAAAATTGTTTTAGCAAAGGGCAAGGGCACAAGGTTGTCTCAGCCATTTGTGAACTCTAGCTACAGAAGTTCGATTTTTATTACTTGTAGGTTATAGAAGGCAGTGAGGAGCATTACATAATGGCAGAAACCAGATTTGCAAACTTGGAACCAGTCCAAATGTTCCTCCAATTCACCTGTGAAACAAAAAATGGAAAAATGTTTTGCTGATTTTTTTTTTTTTTCTCCCATAATGGCCTTCTCTTATGCTAGAAGTTCCATCTCTATAACAAAACTATTCTATTGATTTAAAATGTTAGCTATCACTTATAGAAAACTTATTATACATCTGGCATTGTTATGAATCTTAAGTGTTTAATACACATTTTGTGGTCAATTGTAAAGTACACTGTGAGCCAAGAAGAAATTCAGGAGTTTGGGAAGATGACGGAATATGGCACCGTTTGTATTGAAATTCAAGAGAAAGGGGTTTTTAATGTAACCCTGGTTTACAATTCTGTGTAAATTATTGTGGCAGAATTATTATGGCAGATAATGTTTTCAGGTACTTATTAAGGATTCAACCTCTAGGGATTCTTGGTAACTTCTGACTTTTTGGCAACTACTAGGCAGCTGTGGGAGCTTTTCATTTGCCAGGAGACAGAGAAATATATACCAAAACAAAAACATCATAGCTCAACTTTGTATTTCAAATTAAACTTCTTCAAAAATCCATAGAATAAGCAATAATCCTGAAAGCTGAGGCTATAATTATAGAATTGGGCCCCTTAGAGAGAAAAATGCATATTGGTGTTCAAAGTACTAAGAAACTAGAGAATCCAAAGTATAGAATTTATTTAATACCATAAATCAAATCAGATAAATTGCTTTGACTAGAGAAAACCATGAGGATTTTTCAACTTCCTGACTATGGTTTGAATTTTGAACCAGAGCCTTAAGAACGCCCAAACACTCCTGAGAATATGAATGTGGATTCTCTTTTAGTAAAGTTACCCACGGAAGGTTCTTGGATGAGGGGAGGACTAATCCAATTATCTGTGGTCACCCCAAGGATCATGGACACCATTACTGAAGACTAAGAAATAGTCAGGAAATTATACCATCTGGCAAAATGGTAGTTTTGATAATACAGACCTCTAACTCTTTCAGAGAAAATCTATGGATTTCAGAAAGGGCAAGGGCACAATTGTAGGTTAGCTACAGAAGTTCGATTTTTATTACTTGTAGGTTATAGAAGGCAGTGAGGAGCATTACATAATGGCAGAAACCAGATTTGCAAACTTGGAACCAGTCCAAATGTTCCTCCAATTCACCTGTGAAACAAAAAATGGAAAAATGTTTTGCTGATTTTTTTTTCTCCGATAATGGCCTTCTCTTATGCTAGAAGTTCCATCTCTATAACAAAACTATTCTATTGATTTAAAATGTTAGCTATCACTTATAGAAAACTTATTATACATCTGGCATTGTTATGAATCTTAAGTGTTTAATACACATTTTGTGGTCAATTGTAAAGTACACTGTGAGCCAAGAAGAAATTCAGGAGTTTGGGAAGATGACGGAATATGGCACCGTTTGTATTGAAATTCAAGAGAAAGGGGTTTTTAATGTAACCCTGGTTTACAATTCTGTGTAAATTATTGTGGCAGAATTATTATGGCAGATAATGTTTTCAGGTACTTATTAAGGATTCAACCTCTAGGGATTCTTGGTAACTTCTGACTTTTTGGCAACTACTAGGCAGCTGTGGGAGCTTTTCATTTGCCAGGAGACAGAGAAATATATACCAAAACAAAAACATCATAGCTCAACTTTGTATTTCAAATTAAACTTCTTCAAAAATCCATAGAATAAGCAATAATCCTGAAAGCTGAGGCTATAATTATAGAATTGGGCCCCTTAGAGAGAAAAATGCATATTGGTGTTCAAAGTACTAAGAAACTAGAGAATCCAAAGTATAGAATTTATTTAATACCATAAATCAAATCAGATAAATTGCTTTGACTAGAGAAAACCATGAGGATTTTTCAACTTCCTGACTATGGTTTGAATTTTGAACCAGAGCCTTAAGAACGCCCAAACACTCCTGAGAATATGAATGTGGATTCTCTTTTAGTAAAGTTACCCACGGAAGGTTCTTGGATGAGGGGAGGACTAATCCAATTATCTGTGGTCACCCCCAAGGATCATGGACACCATTACTGAAGACTAAGAAATAGTCAGGAAATTATACCATCTGGCAAAATGGTAGTTTTGATAATACAGACCTCTAACTCTTTCAGAGAAAATCTATGGATCTATTTTGGGGGGAGCTATAGAAGAGACTTTCACAAGGTTACACACAATCTTTATAGCAAGTTCTGTGAATCACATATATTATTTTCTTAATCTATAATTGAAGGATTGATATTTTAAGTGCTTGATTAATTTTTCTAAGGTACCAGTCTGTGGCAGAAACAGGACGCAGAGAAATCTAGATTTTTCTGGTTCTTCAGCCCATGTTTTTGTCACCAGAGAGTATTAACTTTGCCACAACCTAATATGTGAAACGACTACCACTCATATTTCTTTCCAGTGTGAAAGCCACTGACACAGTATTCTTAATTTTAGATGCTATTCTGGGAAATACTTCATCTCCAAAACACAAAGTGCATTGGTTCCTTTTTCAAGCAAAAGCCTTATCCATTTGAAGGGACAAGAAGGATGTACTTGAAGCTATAACTGGAGTGAGATGCAGAAAGGAGGTCTCACATTAGCCTCTGTATCAGGGCATATTGTAAGTTAAAAAAAAAAAAAAATTCTGTTAAGAGAGGGCTCTTTCTGATTAAAAAAAAAAAAAAAATCAGTACTTGCTTCTAACGTGGGGAAGCATTCTTGTTTAGTTCAAACAAGTTTTGCAGTTTGTAAATGTGAGGATTACCTCTACATTTAGTTGTCCCTCCAAAATTCAGCTGAATGTGAATCTACTTAAAAAAAAGCATTTACTGTGTATATATTATATTTTTGGTCTTGTAGTAGGCACTAGAAATAAAAAACTTTAATCAGACAATCTTCTACTCAATAAAAAGATAACTTCTTGTGGAGACAGACAAGCTTATATCCCATGTCTAAGGAATAATACAAAATTGCTTTGACTAGAGAAAACCATGAGGATTTTTCAACTTCCTGACTATGGTTTGAATTTTGAACCAGAGCCTTAAGAACGCCCAAACACTCCTGAGAATATGAATGTGGATTCTCTTTTAGTAAAGTTACCCACGGAAGGTTCTTGGATGAGGGGAGGACTAATCCAATTATCTGTGGTCACCCCCAAGGATCATGGACACCATTACTGAAGACTAAGAAATAGTCAGGAAATTATACCATCTGGCAAAATGGTAGTTTTGATAATACAGACCTCTAACTCTTTCAGAGAAAATCTATGGATCTATTTTGGGGGGAGCTATAGAAGAGACTTTCACAAGGTTACACACAATCTTTATAGCAAGTTCTGTGAATCACATATATTATTTTCTTAATCTATAATTGAAGGATTGATATTTTAAGTGCTTGATTAATTTTTCTAAGGTACCAGTCTGTGGCAGAAACAGGACGCAGAGAAATCTAGATTTTTCTGGTTCTTCAGCCCATGTTTTTGTCACCAGAGAGTATTAACTTTGCCACAACCTAATATGTGAAACGACTACCACTCATATTTCTTTCCAGTGTGAAAGCCACTGACACAGTATTCTTAATTTTAGATGCTATTCTGCGCAAATACTTCATCTCCAAAACACAAAGTGCATTGGTTCCTTTTTCAAGCAAAAGCCTTATCCATTTGAAGGGACAAGAAGGATGTACTTGAAGCTATAACTGGAGTGAGATGCAGAAAGGAGGTCTCACATTAGCCTCTGTATCAGGGCATATTGTAAGTTAAAAAAAAAAAAAAATTCTGTTAAGAGAGGGCTCTTTCTGATTAAAAAAAAAAAAAAAATCAGTACTTGCTTCTAACGTGGGGAAGCATTCTTGTTTAGTTCAAACAAGTTTTGCAGTTTGTAAATGTGAGGATTACCTCTACATTTAGTTGTCCCTCCAAAATTCAGCTGAATGTGAATCTACTTAAAAAAAAGCATTTACTGTGTATATATTATATTTTTGGTCTTGTAGTAGGCACTAGAAATAAAAAACTTTAATCAGACAATCTTCTACTCAATAAAAAGATAACTTCTTGTGGAGACAGACAAGCTTATATCCCATGTCTAAGGATACACTACTTACTTGTTTTATACACAATTTGTTGCTGACATATTTGATATAAGATGTTGTACCAGGAGATGTGGTTCCTGTCCTCACAGACATTTTATAAAGACTAAAGACAAACAGACAGATAAATACAATTTGTATGATAAGGTCTCAGAGAAAGTTAATGAGGGGTTTGTGGAACGTTTAAAAAAATGTCTAATCTATATCTAAGGATATCTTCTTAGAGGAAGCTTTATCTAAACTAAAAACTAAAGCATAGTCAAGATTTTGTTGGAAGTGCTCGCAGAGTTCCAAACCTCAAGTTAAGGACACCTGAGAGAGTGTGGTCCATTTAAAAACTACAAAAGGTTTTCTTGTTGCTTAGTAGTCACCAAGCTGTGTCCAACTCTTTTGCAACCCCATGGACTGTAGCCTGCCAGGCTCCTCTGTACACGGAATTTCCTAGGGAAGAATCTTAGAATGGGCTGCCATTTCCTTTTATAGGGAATCTTCCCACTAGAGATCTAATCTGAGTCTCTAGCAATGGCAGATAGATTCTTTAACATTGAGCCTCCAGGGAAGCCCATAAAAGAATTTAGTTAAGCTAAAAATACAGAATCTTTGTCTTCCAATTTTGAAATCCTGACTAACAAAGTTTCTAGGGAAAAAAAAAAAAAAAAGGTTATCCTTAATTTACATTGATATAGTTTTGCAATGAAAATCAAAGCCATTTTAATTGATTTGTAAATAGAAACCATAACTTATTATTATAAATAATGCTCATGATTAAAATTTGTCAAATGAAAAGTGGTTAAAATATTCTATAATTTCCTGACATTTTGATTGGTTTACTTTCGAATTTCTTCTCGTTGTAATTGCAACACCCTCAAAGTTAATTTGTGTCACTATCTGCAAAATCTGCTAAAGTTTTTCTCCTTCTGAAGTTCAAAGAGTTTGCATGTCAATTTCCAGTAAATATGCTTTAATCAGACAATCTTCTACTCAATAAAAAGATAACTTCTTGTGGAGACAGACAAGCTTATATCCCATGTCTAAGGATACACTACTTACTTGTTTTATACACAATTTGTTGCTGACATATTTGATATAAGATGTTGTACCAGGAGATGTGGTTCCTGTCCTCACAGACATTTTATAAAGACTAAAGACAAACAGACAGATAAATACAATTTGTATGATAAGGTCTCAGAGAAAGTTAATGAGGGGTTTGTGGAACGTTTAAAAAAATGTCTAATCTATATCTAAGGATATCTTCTTAGAGGAAGCTTTATCTAAACTAAAAACTAAAGCATAGTCAAGATTTTGTTGGAAGTGCTCGCAGAGTTCCAAACCTCAAGTTAAGGACACCTGAGAGAGTGTGGTCCATTTAAAAACTACAAAAGGTTTTCTTGTTGCTTAGTAGTCACCAAGCTGTGTCCAACTCTTTTGCAACCCCATGGACTGTAGCCTGCCAGGCTCCTCTGTACACGGAATTTCCTAGGGAAGAATCTTAGAATGGGCTGCCATTTCCTTTTATAGGGAATCTTCCCACTAGAGATCTAATCTGAGTCTCTAGCAATGGCAGATAGATTCTTTAACATTGAGCCTCCAGGGAAGCCCATAAAAGAATTTAGTTAAGCTAAAAATACAGAATCTTTGTCTTCCAATTTTGAAATCCTGACTAACAAAGTTTCTAGGGAAAAAAAAAAAAAAAAGGTTATCCTTAATTTACATTGATATAGTTTTGCAATGAAAATCAAAGCCATTTTAATTGATTTGTAAATAGAAACCATAACTTATTATTATAAATAATGCTCATGATTAAAATTTGTCAAATGAAAAGTGGTTAAAATATTCTATAATTTCCTGACATTTTGATTGGTTTACTTTCGAATTTCTTCTCGTTGTAATTGCAACACCCTCAAAGTTAATTTGTGTCACTATCTGCAAAATCTGCTAAAGTTTTTCTCCTTCTGAAGTTCAAAGAGTTTGCATGTCAATTTCCACTGTCATCATGAAAGCAATATTATATATCAGTAAATATGCTTTGCTAAACTTCTATCAATCTTAAACTGCAGGAAATAAGCCTAGTCATCCTTAACCTCATGCTGTCAATCAGAAAATCAGAAAGCAGGATACACATAACATATGATCACAGCATTGTAGAATCCACATGTGGTTCACATACTGAATGATTCATAAATATGTCTTTAAACCCCAGAAAAGAAGCAGAATTTGAATGAATAATAAGAGGGAGAAATTAATCTTAAACATTCAAGTTATTTCTAGAAATTAGAAAATGGAAAATGAATTTTTCATTAAGTGAAAAAGAGTGAATAAAAGTATAGGCAATTTGTTATAAATAGCCTTAGATAAGCTAGGTACATTTTACATTGAATATGAAATATAAATGCTAATTTTCACACATATATATTCATTTCCAAAGGGAAAATGGATATAATCTATGAATCAAGACTGTCTTTATAAAATCTTATTTTAAAATTGATTTGTCATTTTTAGTCTATTCATAGTTGGAAGAAAACTTTTTGTTTTAAGATTAGCTGTCAATATGCTGTATATATCTCGTTTTTGAATGAATTTTATGTGTTTAAATTATCAACTTCTGCTGGCTTTGATCTGGTCTTAACTTGTTGAGCTTTTGTATAAGGATTCATGACTAATCCTCATAGCAACACTAAATATAAGGATTAGAAGATCAGAATTTAAAAACAATTTTAGACATTGCCAATATTGTTCTGATTCATAAGAGTTAGTATGTTCCTACAGCTACATGGCATTAAATTTGGCAGCTTTTGTTGAAATTCAGTTATCCTTGGTGATTGAGCTTTTTTCAAAATGATTTCATATGTACACTTTTGGTGACTGTTATGCTAAATCTCTGGCAATTTACAAACAAAGAAGTGTGTTTTGTAGATACAATCGCCAGATTATATGTCTTCTTTTTCTTTCCAATCAACTTTCCAATTCTAATGCATTTCTTATACTGTCAATCATAGCTGTTTCAGACTTCCTGTAATTGGTGAAGTAATTACTTTTCATGCTTTTAAATCATGTGTGCATTTTGTAGCTACTAATCAATCTCCTGCTGTGCCCTGAGTTAAATTAAATTACAATATTAATACCAGAAGGGATTCCAGTTGCTTTTTCTCTATACTTTAGTAAAGCAATCATCAATGTAGAAGCAAGATTTTAGTTTTTATATAAAAAAGGTAGAGAACAATTGTCCTTCTAGAACTGACAGATGATATCTACTATTGTTTAGTACTTACTGTTCTGCAACAGCATAACTGGAATAATATATTACAAGCAATTGATGCAATACAATTGGTTGGTGACTCAAACAGCAGCATTTGCTTCTTTCTCCAGCAGTTGTCTGCCCCTTGCTCTCTCATTTGATAAAAATGAATGTAGAGTGAATGAGAATACATTTCTGCTCTCTTCTTGCTTTCATGGCTACATTGCTTTTGTCAAGCAGTTTATTTAAAACAGTACATCCAGGCCTTCTAGGTAAGAGCAAGGTGGATCTCATGCTTCAAAGCAGCCTCAAATGGAGCTATATCCAAAACATAAATCGACAGATAGAGCTTTGTGATAACTAGATAAATAGATGGTGGTTCTACTATGGGGAAAATGATTAGGCAGGGACCCAATGCATGAGATTTAAAGTTGGTGGGCAGTTATTTCAGTTTTATTAATTATCAGAACATAGAATCAATAATGTTAAGACTAGGTATGTTTAAATATTAAACCATGCTGAAGTCTGGCATGAAGCATAGATCATAAAACATAAGCAGGGATGTATTTAAATACCTCAAAATGAAAAACCCTTGCCACATTTCACTCTGGGAGAGAATTTCAATATGACATGCCCATGATTTCTTGAAATTAAATCGAATTTAGCTTTCCATTTTGTTTAAAAATGGGGACTTAAAAATAAAGGTATATGATTTAATTGCCTGTAATGTTGCAAGTATAATAGAAAAGATACATTTTTACAAGAATCAAAATACACTTTTTATTTTGAGATTTTTGGAACGCCTTCTGTTATATGCATTCTTATAGAGGTGCAAAATTAGAGTTATTATGTAAATGTTGCAGTTTTATGTCTTACAGAGCTATGAAGAGACATTTGTTAAAGATGTTTATGACAATCGTACCATAAAAAAAAAGTTAGCTTGAAATAGAGAGTAAAACTCAATGAGAAAATAAAAAAAAGAAGATTAAAGGATAAATGTAAATGTAAGAGCTGCCAATGTTTGAAAATATCAAATGAAATAGCACAATTAAAGATACTAAAGAAAACACAATAAGTTAAGAAAATATTTTCTACCTTTTTCCCTACGTCTTTCACTGAAGGAGATTTGGTATTTTTTTTTTAAATTTATCCTTTTTCATAATAAAAAGCCATCTTCTCTTACCAGTTATACACAGAATATACCGTTTTTTCTTTTCTTGAAAAAGTATGCTATTTTACCCCATAATAATTGAAACAAAATATGTGAATGTAGAAGCACAAGCTTCAGACCTCATTTAAGTGCAATTCTTTGTGCTCATGAACTGTTTCTAGGGGAGGAGAGAGAGCTGTTAAGGAAGACAGATATCATACAGGAATGTTTTCAAAATTTTTTACATTTAATAGGCAGTTTTGGTGGAAGGTAGATTGCCTTACTAGAGGTCACAGAGAGTTGACACCAGTTGTGATAACTAGATGGTGGTTCTACTATGGGGAAAATGATTAGGCAGGGACCCAATGCATGAGATTTAAAGTTGGTGGGCAGTTATTTCAGTTTTATTAATTATCAGAACATAGAATCAATAATGTTAAGACTAGGTATGTTTAAATATTAAACCATGCTGAAGTCTGGCATGAAGCATAGATCATAAAACATAAGCAGGGATGTATTTAAATACCTCAAAATGAAAAACCCTTGCCACATTTCACTCTGGGAGAGAATTTCAATATGACATGCCCATGATTTCTTGAAATTAAATCGAATTTAGCTTTCCATTTTGTTTAAAAATGGGGACTTAAAAATAAAGGTATATGATTTAATTGCCTGTAATGTTGCAAGTATAATAGAAAAGATACATTTTTACAAGAATCAAAATACACTTTTTATTTTGAGATTTTTGGAACGCCTTCTGTTATATGCATTCTTATAGAGGTGCAAAATTAGAGTTATTATGTAAATGTTGCAGTTTTATGTCTTACAGAGCTATGAAGAGACATTTGTTAAAGATGTTTATGACAATCGTACCATAAAAAAAAAGTTAGCTTGAAATAGAGAGTAAAACTCAATGAGAAAATAAAAAAAAGAAGATTAAAGGATAAATGTAAATGTAAGAGCTGCCAATGTTTGAAAATATCAAATGAAATAGCACAATTAAAGATACTAAAGAAAACACAATAAGTTAAGAAAATATTTTCTACCTTTTTCCCTACGTCTTTCACTGAAGGAGATTTGGTATTTTTTTTTTAAATTTATCCTTTTTCATAATAAAAAGCCATCTTCTCTTACCAGTTATACACAGAATATACCGTTTTTTCTTTTCTTGAAAAAGTATGCTATTTTACCCCATAATAATTGAAACAAAATATGTGAATGTAGAAGCACAAGCTTCAGACCTCATTTAAGTGCAATTCTTTGTGCTCATGAACTGTTTCTAGGGGAGGAGAGAGAGCTGTTAAGGAAGACAGATATCATACAGGAATGTCAATCACATTTAATAGGCAGTGGTGGAAGGTAATCTTCTTTTTTCCATCAGTCTCTAGCAGACTAGTAGACAGAACTCATTACTGTGCAAATGAACCTGCCAGATGCGTCAGCCATTTGCCTTACTAGAGGTCACAGAGAGTTGACACCAGTTAAAGCTGGTTAAACGTGTCCAGGGAAGGAACACGGAGACAGAGCACCTCCATAAGTGGAAATAAACAGTATCCTATTGACAACAATCTTAGGAAGTTTAAGCAGTCTTGATGCAATTGTGGGGAGAAAAAAACCCACTGCATCAAAGTGGTTCATATGTTTAAAATTAGTTCCTCCCGTCATTTAACACATAGGAAAAATGGGAATTTAAATTTTCCAATATTATGGTAACAAAATGTCAGTTCAGCAGCCGTTAGCCTATAGGGACTTAAGAGATTTTTAAAAGGTTCTTCTCATTTGCAGTGAGCTACAGCTTCTTATTCAGTCAGTCTTTGGACTTGAAAATACTCAGTGTCATCTTCTCACTAATGGTGGTAACACTGATTATTGTTGTTAGCCCCATTGACTGCTACTCTCTTTGAAGGGCTCTGCTAAGCATCACCTGGTTTAATTTTCAAAGCCTTTCAATGCGATAGGAATCATTATCTTTGTTTTGCAAATAAGGAAACTGGAGCTACAAGAAGTTGGAATTTGCATCAAACCATGAGTTTAAAAGTAGGAAAATTCTAATCTAGACTAAGGCGTATCTGATTTGAAAATCTAATCTAATAGAGTCTCACTATAGCTTTTCTTAGCTTTTCTACTTTATTATATTTCTCTTCAATAATGTATTTATGTAGATGTAATGAGAACATACATACTTAAATATAACTTTATCATAAAATACCCCTTCTTAGAAAAACAATTGAAACTTTATAAAAAATAATAATATGTTATTGTTGGATACACACTGCATAGATCAATAATCACAGGGTAATATCTTAATATTCAATTTAAGGAAAGGAAAATAAAGATAAAATTTAGTACTACTCTCATTAATTGCTGTTGTATATTTTTTTGAAAAAGTATGCTATTTTACCCCATAATAATTGAAACAAAATATGTGAATGTAGAAGCACAAGCTTCAGACCTCATTTAAGTGCAATTCTTTGTGCTCATGAACTGTTTCTAGGGGAGGAGAGAGAGCTGTTAAGGAAGACAGATATCATACAGGAATGTCAATCACATTTAATAGGCAGTGGTGGAAGGTAATCTTCTTTTTTCCATCAGTCTCTAGCAGACTAGTAGACAGAACTCATTACTGTGCAAATGAACCTGCCAGATGCGTCAGCCATTTGCCTTACTAGAGGTCACAGAGAGTTGACACCAGTTAAAGCTGGTTAAACGTGTCCAGGGAAGGAACACGGAGACAGAGCACCTCCATAAGTGGAAATAAACAGTATCCTATTGACAACAATCTTAGGAAGTTTAAGCAGTCTTGATGCAATTGTGGGGAGAAAAAAACCCACTGCATCAAAGTGGTTCATATGTTTAAAATTAGTTCCTCCCGTCATTTAACACATAGGAAAAATGGGAATTTAAATTTTCCAATATTATGGTAACAAAATGTCAGTTCAGCAGCCGTTAGCCTATAGGGACTTAAGAGATTTTTAAAAGGTTCTTCTCATTTGCAGTGAGCTACAGCTTCTTATTCAGTCAGTCTTTGGACTTGAAAATACTCAGTGTCATCTTCTCACTAATGGTGGTAACACTGATTATTGTTGTTAGCCCCATTGACTGCTACTCTCTTTGAAGGGCTCTGCTAAGCATCACCTGGTTTAATTTTCAAAGCCTTTCAATGCGATAGGAATCATTATCTTTGTTTTGCAAATAAGGAAACTGGAGCTACAAGAAGTTGGAATTTGCATCAAACCATGAGTTTAAAAGTAGGAAAATTCTAATCTAGACTAAGGCGTATCTGATTTGAAAATCTAATCTAATAGAGTCTCACTATAGCTTTTCTTAGCTTTTCTACTTTATTATATTTCTCTTCAATAATGTATTTATGTAGATGTAATGAGAACATACATACTTAAATATAACTTTATCATAAAATACCCCTTCTTAGAAAAACAATTGAAACTTTATAAAAAATAATAATATGTTATTGTTGGATACACACTGCATAGATCAATAATCACAGGGTAATATCTTAATATTCAATTTAAGGAAAGGAAAATAAAGATAAAATTTAGTACTACTCTCATTAATTGCTGTTGTATATTAAATACATTTTATAGGACTCTTCGGTAGTTTTCTATTTGTATTCGGGTTAATTCTTATAATAATTATGCAAGATAGACCCATTTTTCACCAGTATATGAATCAGATGATTAAGATTTAGGAGTTAATTCATTTGCTCAAATCTAGAAGGTTAGTAAAAGACAGAAATTTAAATTTCTGAATGTCTAATTCTGAGCCAGTCTTTCAAATATGCTTGGGTAGAGCACCTACAGCAGAAACAAATACTAAGAGTAAGATTATGCAAATAAAAGACTACGTTGCATTTTTTTCTGGTTTACTATGTATTCTAAAATATCTCTAATAACAGGTGATCTAGACTAGAACTCATTTAGATTTTTAAAATCATTATGTCATGTCATGAGAGAACAGTTATAAACTCTAAAATTATGATGGGGAATAACCATGAGTTCCTTTTATTTCTCCAATATCCTCTCTGTTGATTCTCAATTCAGTCTCACTGCCATATATCCCTTTTACTCAAAGCACAGACCTTTCTGGCAAAATGGTCAATTAAATTCATAGTATTTGAATGTCTCTGTCTTTCTTTGTTTTGATACCTTATGCTCACAGAACAAAGAAAATGAAATGAAGCCCATAATGTTTTTGATTTCCTGCTTTAATAAAATACCATATTTAAAAAACCCAATTATATCATTTTAAATAAGAATATATTTATATAAGAGAGAGTCAATTTAAAACTTCTTGATCATATGCATTGTACAATAACTTCAATGACTGTAACTACCTGATAATGAAATACAGTGAATATGTATACTTTACCTAATCTATAAAATTCTCTCTTCAAAATAATTTGTATTTTTTTTTTTTTTTTGTAGATGTAATGAGAACATACATACTTAAATATAACTTTATCATAAAATACCCCTTCTTAGAAAAACAATTGAAACTTTATAAAAAATAATAATATGTTATTGTTGGATACACACTGCATAGATCAATAATCACAGGGTAATATCTTAATATTCAATTTAAGGAAAGGAAAATAAAGATAAAATTTAGTACTACTCTCATTAATTGCTGTTGTATATTAAATACATTTTATAGGACTCTTCGGTAGTTTTCTATTTGTATTCGGGTTAATTCTTATAATAATTATGCAAGATAGACCCATTTTTCACCAGTATATGAATCAGATGATTAAGATTTAGGAGTTAATTCATTTGCTCAAATCTAGAAGGTTAGTAAAAGACAGAAATTTAAATTTCTGAATGTCTAATTCTGAGCCAGTCTTTCAAATATGCTTGGGTAGAGCACCTACAGCAGAAACAAATACTAAGAGTAAGATTATGCAAATAAAAGACTACGTTGCATTTTTTTCTGGTTTACTATGTATTCTAAAATATCTCTAATAACAGGTGATCTAGACTAGAACTCATTTAGATTTTTAAAATCACTATGTCATGTCATGAGAGAACAGTTATAAACTCTAAAATTATGATGGGGAATAACCATGAGTTCCTTTTATTTCTCCAATATCCTCTCTGTTGATTCTCAATTCAGTCTCACTGCCATATATCCCTTTTACTCAAAGCACAGACCTTTCTGGCAAAATGGTCAATTAAATTCATAGTATTTGAATGTCTCTGTCTTTCTTTGTTTTGATACCTTATGCTCACAGAACAAAGAAAATGAAATGAAGCCCATAATGTTTTTGATTTCCTGCTTTAATAAAATACCATATTTAAAAAACCCAATTATATCATTTTAAATAAGAATATATTTATATAAGAGAGAGTCAATTTAAAACTTCTTGATCATATGCATTGTACAATAACTTCAATGACTGTAACTACCTGATAATGAAAAATACAGTGAATATGTTATACTACCTTAATTGTCAAATCTATGTATATAACTGAATTTTGGACTGATATGTTTTGTAAAAAGAGAAAAATAAATCATAAAATTAACTAACGTCTTCTATCTAATTTATTTTCCTAGTGGACTTTTCAGTGTTTCTCTAGCCATGATTCCAAAGTTAACCTTTCAAAGATGAAAGAGCTGAAAATAAACAAATCAACGTGAGAGGAAAGCCAGAAAGATTTTATCTTCAGAAGGCAGAGGAAGAAAGAAAGAGACTGAGACAGAGACAGAGGGAAAGATTAGAGATACACTAATCATAACAAATATTCTAGTCCAGAAGGGAACATTGGAAATTGAGAACTAGTGATGGGTAAGCCTTTCAAGGTTTAAAGATGGGGTTCAGATAAGAAACTCAACATTCTTGTGATTATCCTAACCTTTCTCATAGAGGTTGAACTCAGACTGGAAATATGAGAACAAGCTTTCTTGTAACATATTGCTCCTTCCAGAGTTATTGCTCCAGTCCAGCTGGAAATGCATAGAAGCATGAAAATGAAAAAGAAAACAAACAGAAACAAGCTAACCAAATCTTGAACCATAGGAAAGGTTCATTTGGGTTTGCATAGGCATAGGTCATTTTTCCCCTCTGGACAGATTGTTCCCTTGTTTCTAATAAGAGCACTTTGTTGTTTTTGTAAATGAGCCTTTTGGAAATAGTTCATCATGTCTTCACAGAGATCTGGGATTATTATTTTTTCCCTGTTTCTAATAAGAGCATCTAGACTAGAACTCATTTAGATTTTTAAAATCACTATGTCATGTCATTTTTTGATGGGGAATAACCATGAGTTCCTTTTATTTCTCCAATATCCTCTCTGTTGATTCTCAATTCAGTCTCACTGCCATATATCCCTTTTACTCAAAGCACAGACCTTTCTGGCAAAATGGTCAATTAAATTCATAGTATTTGAATGTCTCTGTCTTTCTTTGTTTTGATACCTTATGCTCACAGAACAAAGAAAATGAAATGAAGCCCATAATGTTTTTGATTTCCTGCTTTAATAAAATACCATATTTAAAAAACCCAATTATATCATTTTAAATAAGAATATATTTATATAAGAGAGAGTCAATTTAAAACTTCTTGATCATATGCATTGTACAATAACTTCAATGACTGTAACTACCTGATAATGAAAAATACAGTGAATATGTTATACTACCTTAATTGTCAAATCTATGTATATAACTGAATTTTGGACTGATATGTTTTGTAAAAAGAGAAAAATAAATCATAAAATTAACTAACGTCTTCTATCTAATTTATTTTCCTAGTGGACTTTTCAGTGTTTCTCTAGCCATGATTCCAAAGTTAACCTTTCAAAGATGAAAGAGCTGAAAATAAACAAATCAACGTGAGAGGAAAGCCAGAAAGATTTTATCTTCAGAAGGCAGAGGAAGAAAGAAAGAGACTGAGACAGAGACAGAGGGAAAGATTAGAGATACACTAATCATAACAAATATTCTAGTCCAGAAGGGAACATTGGAAATTGAGAACTAGTGATGGGTAAGCCTTTCAAGGTTTAAAGATGGGGTTCAGATAAGAAACTCAACATTCTTGTGATTATCCTAACCTTTCTCATAGAGGTTGAACTCAGACTGGAAATATGAGAACAAGCTTTCTTGTAACATATTGCTCCTTCCAGAGTTATTGCTCCAGTCCAGCTGGAAATGCATAGAAGCATGAAAATGAAAAAGAAAACAAACAGAAACAAGCTAACCAAATCTTGAACCATAGGAAAGGTTCATTTGGGTTTGCATAGGCATAGGTCATTTTTTTCCCCTCTGGACAGATTGTTCCCTTGTTTCTAATAAGAGCACTTTGTTGTTTTTTGTAAATGAGCCTTTGTGGAAATAGTTCATCATGTCTTCACAGAGATCTGGGATTATTATTTTTTTCCCTGAGAAAAGTTCAAAACATCATAGCAAAAGTGTTGAAGAAAAGGATGTAGTTTTGGATTGGTGTAAAATAGTTGAAATTGAGAGCAATTAATGAGAATACTCTCGCAAATGGTGCTGATAGCAAAATGGATGAATTATGCTGTATTATAATAGACTCAGGAAACCTTTGAAGGCCAGAAGTATGACAGAATGATGTAAAAGGATCAATGTACAAATTGTAGTATTACTGGTCTGATTCCATTTTTCTAAAGAGAAACATTATAATTACAGAGCCAATTATCTTAATTGGTAATAATGTGCTGAATAAGTGTCTACATATTCATAGTTAAGCTTACTTTATGGTTCAGGGAAAGCAAAATTCCTGTGTATTTTAACTTAATGTAAAGAACAACAGTTTTATGCTGTGCTAGAGGAAAGGAAAAAACTTTATAAATAGCATGAATCTCTCTCAACTTTTAAAAATCAAAACAAAAACCAAACTATTTTCTCAAAGTCCAAATTTTACACATAACACACACAGATGCACATATGCAATGGGTCGTGACAAAAAGCCAACTCAACTATGGAAAAGATCAGCAGATTTATGTAACTGAAAAGCCCAGAAATGACCTAAGTAGAACTACAGTTCCATTTTTCATGACACTTACAGCAGTGCTCTCTCCCCTAGGCTGGCACATCTTACATAAAGAATGTAAAGAACGGGGCTTCCCTGGTGGTCCAGTGGGTAAAGACACTGACTTGCAGTGTAAGGGGCACCAGTTCGATTCCTAGGGCCAGTGCTCCGCCACAAGAGAGGCCACTGTGATGGGAGGTCCATACAGGTCAAAGAATGAAAATGGATGAAAATAAACAAATAAAAAACCAACAAAAGGGGTCAAAATTAAAAAGAAAAAGAAAAAATGAATGTAAAGTGCGGCCGTCATTACACCCAAGGATTCATGTTCTCTGATTCACATTAATAATGAAGGAGAGGGCTTCCCTGGTGGTCCAGTGGGTAAGGACACCGCCTTGCAGTGCAAGGGGCGCCAGTTCGATCCCTGGCCTGGGAAGATCCCACGGGCTGCGGAGCGGCTGGACCAATGTGTCCAATTACCGAGCCACAGCTCTGGAGCGCATGTGTCCAGAGCCGGTGCTCTGCAACAACAGATGCCACCGCGATGGGAGGCCCACACGGGCCAAAGAACAAAGATGGATGAAACTAGACAAATGAAAGACCAGTGGAAGTGGCCCGCCCACCCCCCTCCCTCCCCACCCCCGACAAAATAAATAAATAAATAACTGGTTTTTAAAAAAATAATAATAATGAAGGAGAGCATCAACTCTGATCACCATCACATAATTCTTGAATCTGGCCAGGGATCCCAGATCTTTCATTGAGACTACTATGCACTGATTTCTAAACCAAACTTTTAGTAAATGGATAAGATTATGTCAACTGGATATTCTTGGGGGCCTATCCATGGAGCTTGGTGTGAGCTTAATACTATCAAAATCTTAAAGATGACTAAAATTAGAAGAAGTCTGTTTTCCAAGGAAACTCTGGATGGTTAGAAAACAGGGATAGTTGGTGAATAGAAGAGCAACAATTACTCAATGTAGTGATAAATATAATGGATATAGAGGTAGAAGTCCATATATAAGAAAAACCAGGGACTTCTCTTGCCAGTGGTTGATCCACACTTCCACTGCTGGGGGCACTGGTTGGATCCCTGTTGGGGAAGCTTAGATCCTGAATGCCATGAGGCATGACTAAAATAAAAGACTACAATAATAAAGCTATTTTGTTTCTACTTATTTATTGAATCATGCTAAATTCAAGTTTGATGTCTTACACCAGTACTTTATTCGTATAAAACTAACATTTCTGTTTACTCTTTACATGAGAGCATGTTAATATATTCGAGTTTAGCTATATATCACCCCTTCTTAAGAATCTGCCCTCATTTCTACCTCTCAGCCCCTATTGCTCAAATCATCTTCCAAACAATGTCCTCAAGACAAGTACAATAGATAAAACAGAATAGGCAATTAATGAGGTAATTTTCCATCAAAAATAGCAACATATCTTTATCTAAAACATTCAGATCTATCGTTGCTCTTCCATCTCAGTATAAATTTATTTGATGTCATTCTACAGGTACTAAATGTTGAAACTATTTTATATTTTCACAAAAAATAACCAACTTTCCTCTAAATTTGAACTCCTATTTCTACAAAGTTGCAATTTTTAAAATAATTTTTATCTTCTGTACATCTATAGCTATTTCCTTCTCTCTCAATTCCTTTTATATTCAGTCATTCATTCATATATTTGTAAACAACTATCTACAAGAGCTTACGTACTAGACATAAATGTGACTTCTCTGTTATTGGAAAAAATGAAAAAAACTAAATAAATGAAATCTCTATCCTCACTGAATTTATAGACTAGTGGAGGGCAGTGAATAATAAATAGAATAGTTTCTTTGATGATAGCAAAAATTGTGGAGAAAAGAAATACGACAGAGGAAAGAAACAGGGAGGATAATGAGGGAGGGCTTCAGAGTTAAATACTGTCACCAAGATAGAGCTTAAGGAAGAAATAATGAACACCTATTAGAGGTGTAAAGTCCTGAGGCAAAATAAGGCTGGGTTTTTCATGGACAACAAAGAATAGCGTTATTGGGCAGAGAGGGATTAAGTTAGAGAGAGACTTAGGCAGTTTAGGTCAGAGAGGAAATAGGAAGCTAGACTGTCTTTCTCACACTCTCTCCTTCTGTTTGTGTCTATCTCAATCATGAATATGAAAGTATTATCTACTTGACAAATCTTTCATTGATTTACTGCCTAATCACTGTCTTTGTTAACTATTTTGATTTCCTCTTCAAGTTATATCTTTATTATTATTTTAAAATTTATAGTTATTTTGTTGTCCTTTTTCTAGATCTGTGGGAGAATAAATATCCTCATATACTTTCAACTTTCCTCTCTGATAATGAGATTAAAGACATCTGTTTGATTATCACTTTAGTTCCACCTCCAAGCTTTTGATGTACTGAGTTCTCTACGTTACTCATTTATGATTAGGTTGTAATTTCCACTTCAATATTCTTTTTAATCCATCTGAAGGGTGCTTTATTATAGGGCTCATGAATTTCCAGATCTATACATATTTTAGGTACTCTTGCTATTACATCTAAATTTACTCCATTGTACCTAGACAAAATAATCTATATTATTTCTGCATCCGGTACATTTTATTACTGCTTTTGTGCTCTCTGTTTGTAGGTATTACATATGGGTTTGAAGGCAATGTATATTCTTGCACTTGGAGGTTTAAATTTAATTCTATCTCTATCAGGCAGAATAATGACCTCAAAAGACATCCACATCTTAATCCCCAGAACCTGTGAATATGTTCTTTTACAGGATAAAAGGGAATCTTTGTTAAGATGCCATTGTGACTTCTCTGTTATTGGAAAAAATGAAAAAAACTAAATAAATGAAATCTCTATCCTCACTGAATTTATAGACTAGTGGAGGGCAGTGAATAATAAATAGAATAGTTTCTTTGATGATAGCAAAAATTGTGGAGAAAAGAAATACGACAGAGGAAAGAAACAGGGAGGATAATGAGGGAGGGCTTCAGAGTTAAATACTGTCACCAAGATAGAGCTTAAGGAAGAAATAATGAACACCTATTAGAGGTGTAAAGTCCTGAGGCAAAATAAGGCTGGGTTTTTCATGGACAACAAAGAATAGCGTTATTGGGCAGAGAGGGATTAAGTTAGAGAGAGACTTAGGCAGTTTAGGTCAGAGAGGAAATAGGAAGCTAGACTGTCTTTCTCACACTCTCTCCTTCTGTTTGTGTCTATCTCAATCATGAATATGAAAGTATTATCTACTTGACAAATCTTTCATTGATTTACTGCCTAATCACTGTCTTTGTTAACTATTTTGATTTCCTCTTCAAGTTATATCTTTATTATTATTTTAAAATTTATAGTTATTTTGTTGTCCTTTTTCTAGATCTGTGGGAGAATAAATATCCTCATATACTTTCAACTTTCCTCTCTGATAATGAGATTAAAGACATCTGTTTGATTATCACTTTAGTTCCACCTCCAAGCTTTTGATGTACTGAGTTCTCTACGTTACTCATTTATGATTAGGTTGTAATTTCCACTTCAATATTCTTTTTAATCCATCTGAAGGGTGCTTTATTATAGGGCTCATGAATTTCCAGATCTATACATATTTTAGGTACTCTTGCTATTACATCTAAATTTACTCCATTGTACCTAGACAAAATAATCTATATTATTTCTGCATCCGGTACATTTTATTACTGCTTTTGTGCTCTCTGTTTGTAGGTATTACATATGGGTTTGAAGGCAATGTATATTCTTGCACTTGGAGGTTTAAATTTAATTCTATCTCTATCAGGCAGAATAATGACCTCAAAAGACATCCACATCTTAATCCCCAGAACCTGTGAATATGTTCTTTTACAGGATAAAAGGGAATCTGAAGATGTAGTTAAGATTAAGGACCATTAAGTGGGATGATTATTCTAAACTATCTGGGTGGGCATAATCTAAACATTTGAATCTTTCAATGCAGAGAAATTCTCCTAAGCTGGGTTCAGAGAGAGAAACATGTAAGATGTGAAGAAGTTTTGAAGAGATGAGACTTGACTGTCTTGAAAGATGGTGGAAGAGCCTTGTGAAAGGAAGATCTTGAGCAGCCTCTAAGAAGCTTGAAATGTCAAAGTAACAGATTCTTCCTTAAGGAGCCTCAAGAAAGGAATGCAGTCTCACTGACACTTTGATTTTAGCTCAGTGAGAAGTCTGCCAAACTTAAGATTTACAGAACTGTAAGATAATAAGTTTGTATTGTTTAAACCACTAAGCTTGTTACAATTTTTTTATAGCAGTAGCAGAAAACTAGTACAGTATCTACTGGATCAAGCTGCTGATTCAATTATTTATACGTATAAATATATATATGTATATCTTTTATACATATATAAAAATATATATATTATTTTTCCTTGACCTGTGAATTTCTAAAGCTGACTTGAGAAATTATTTTTTTTCACATTTTTTTCTATTTTTATCACTTTTTCCTTTGTATATAGATCAAAGCTATACTGTTAATTAAGTAACACTTTAGAGCTGATATATCTTAATATCTGCCATAATATCTTAATATCTGCCACAATAATAAATCTTTAAAAATGGAAGATTGCCTTCTATTCTTAACATTGCTATATCAATAGAAATACAATATATGCAATAATTATGTATATTCAAAAGAAAAAAACCAACTTAATTTGGACATCAGTTCTCCTTTAACATTTGTGGTTAGTTTAAGAAGTCTTGCTATACATATGGAGTAACCAAAATTTTCCAAAGGAGATCTCTTAACGCGATGAAAGTATTGGGTAGTGATTGCTTTCAAAAAGTGTCAATAATTGGTTTCAAAGAGAAGACAAAGAAGTCTTATAAAGATCTTGCACTTGGAGGTTTAAATTTAATTCTATCTCTATCAGGCAGAATAATGACCTCAAAAGACATCCACATCTTAATCCCCAGAACCTGTGAATATGTTCTTTTACAGGATAAAAGGGAATCTGAAGATGTAGTTAAGATTAAGGACCATTAAGTGGGATGATTATTCTAAACTATCTGGGTGGGCATAATCTAAACATTTGAATCTTTCAATGCAGAGAAATTCTCCTAAGCTGGGTTCAGAGAGAGAAACATGTAAGATGTGAAGAAGTTTTGAAGAGATGAGACTTGACTGTCTTGAAAGATGGTGGAAGAGCCTTGTGAAAGGAAGATCTTGAGCAGCCTCTAAGAAGCTTGAAATGTCAAAGTAACAGATTCTTCCTTAAGGAGCCTCAAGAAAGGAATGCAGTCTCACTGACACTTTGATTTTAGCTCAGTGAGAAGTCTGCCAAACTTAAGATTTACAGAACTGTAAGATAATAAGTTTGTATTGTTTAAACCACTAAGCTTGTTACAATTTTTTTATAGCAGTAGCAGAAAACTAGTACAGTATCTACTGGATCAAGCTGCTGATTCAATTATTTATACGTATAAATATATATATGTATATCTTTTATACATATATAAAAATATATATATTATTTTTCCTTGACCTGTGAATTTCTAAAGCTGACTTGAGAAATTATTTTTTTTCACATTTTTTTCTATTTTTATCACTTTTTCCTTTGTATATAGATCAAAGCTATACTGTTAATTAAGTAACACTTTAGAGCTGATATATCTTAATATCTGCCATAATATCTTAATATCTGCCACAATAATAAATCTTTAAAAATGGAAGATTGCCTTCTATTCTTAACATTGCTATATCAATAGAAATACAATATATGCAATAATTATGTATATTCAAAAGAAAAAAACCAACTTAATTTGGACATCAGTTCTCCTTTAACATTTGTGGTTAGTTTAAGAAGTCTTGCTATACATATGGAGTAACCAAAATTTTCCAAAGGAGATCTCTTAACGCGATGAAAGTATTGGGTAGTGATTGCTTTCAAAAAGTGTCAATAATTGGTTTCAAAGAGAAGACAAAGAAGTCTTATAAAGATCTTGAAATAAAAAGTAATACAACACAATCAATGAATCATCCTTTTTCTCTAAGAAACACTGTATACATTAGAGCAGAACTTAATTATCCCAGATCAAGAAAGAAAAAAAGAAAAATGTAGCTTTAGAATTTTATGGAATTTCAGAAGCAATTTATGCTTATTCTACTGAGATATTTAAAACTTACTGTGAAAATCTGGTTATCTATTTATAAGATCTGACCACTGGAGCAAATTCTAGTGTTCTAGGAACAATATCCTATCCATTTTGCAAGTATTGGCCCCAAACCTCCAGGAGCACACATGCAGTTAAATCATTTCATCTTATCACTGGTTGCAGTCTTGGAAACCAAGACACATCTCAGTAACAAGGTGTCAGAAAGAACTTGTACAACTTGAGCATCAGCTGAGTAATTTGGTGAGAGAACCAGAAGTTTGCTCTCAACTGGGTATAATGAGAAAGCAGAGACAATTTTGTGATTAGGCATATCAATAAATCATACTTATAGGGAGCACTGACTAAAATGAGTTGGAATATATAATTATAAAATATATAATGGAATATATCATGAAGAAGTAGCAGTCACTCATTTAGTAATAGAGAGGAGGATGTTTGATATTTTGTGGGGTGCTCAGTGACCTAGTCTGAAGTGAATGTTTAATGAGACTGTTTATGTCCAACGGGAGCACACATGAGTTAGCTTTAGGCAGAAGATAAACATGTAATAACATGAAGGCTTGCCTGTGAGTGTCTGATTTGCTGCCCAATACCCAGTGTCACAGGCTGTTCTTTTTCCCCCTCAGGAGACATATTTAGCATAGATACCATTTAAAAAATAAAAGGGAAGATGATGTTCCTTTGGTTTTAACAAAATCTCTTTTCAGAAAGTACAGGGTGATATTGGGTAGCTTGCACATTTTAAAGGAAAGCTTATGACTGATACGCTTTTCATTACCTGAAATTTACGACCTTAATTTGGACATCAGTTCTCCTTTAACATTTGTGGTTAGTTTAAGAAGTCTTGCTATACATATGGAAAAAAAAGGAGATCTCTTAGATGAAAGTATTGGGTAGTGATTGCTTTCAAAAAGTGTCAATAATTGGTTTCAAAGAGAAGACAAAGAAGTCTTATAAAGATCTTGAAATAAAAAGTAATACAACACAATCAATGAATCATCCTTTTTCTCTAAGAAACACTGTATACATTAGAGCAGAACTTAATTATCCCAGATCAAGAAAGAAAAAAAGAAAAATGTAGCTTTAGAATTTTATGGAATTTCAGAAGCAATTTATGCTTATTCTACTGAGATATTTAAAACTTACTGTGAAAATCTGGTTATCTATTTATAAGATCTGACCACTGGAGCAAATTCTAGTGTTCTAGGAACAATATCCTATCCATTTTGCAAGTATTGGCCCCAAACCTCCAGGAGCACACATGCAGTTAAATCATTTCATCTTATCACTGGTTGCAGTCTTGGAAACCAAGACACATCTCAGTAACAAGGTGTCAGAAAGAACTTGTACAACTTGAGCATCAGCTGAGTAATTTGGTGAGAGAACCAGAAGTTTGCTCTCAACTGGGTATAATGAGAAAGCAGAGACAATTTTGTGATTAGGCATATCAATAAATCATACTTATAGGGAGCACTGACTAAAATGAGTTGGAATATATAATTATAAAATATATAATGGAATATATCATGAAGAAGTAGCAGTCACTCATTTAGTAATAGAGAGGAGGATGTTTGATATTTTGTGGGGTGCTCAGTGACCTAGTCTGAAGTGAATGTTTAATGAGACTGTTTATGTCCAACGGGAGCACACATGAGTTAGCTTTAGGCAGAAGATAAACATGTAATAACATGAAGGCTTGCCTGTGAGTGTCTGATTTGCTGCCCAATACCCAGTGTCACAGGCTGTTCTTTTTCCCCCTCAGGAGACATATTTAGCATAGATACCATTTAAAAAATAAAAGGGAAGATGATGTTCCTTTGGTTTTAACAAAATCTCTTTTCAGAAAGTACAGGGTGATATTGGGTAGCTTGCACATTTTAAAGGAAAGCTTATGACTGATACGCTTTTCATTACCTAAAATATTGTGCAATATATTTTTGAACTCAATTAAAAGATTTCTCCATTTGAAATTACCAGAAATTATCATTTCTGTTCCCTTCTATGAACTGTGTGGTGGAGCTAGCGCTAAAGAAGCTGCCTGCTAATGCAGGAGATACAAGAGACATGGGTTCAATCCCTGGGTTGGGAAGATCTCCTTGAGGAAGAAATGGCAATCCACTCCAGTATTCTTGCTTGGAGAATCCCATGGACCGAGGAACCTGGTGGGCTACAGTCCTCCAGAGGGTAACACAAAGAATCAGACACGACTGAAGCAACTTAGCACACAGACATGAACTGTGTGATTACATGAAAATTGTTTTCTGATAGTTCTTTAGAATTACATAGCACTTCATAAATACTTAACAAGAATTTGCTCTGAAGACTCATCAGGAAATTGGGCCAACCTCCTTAAACTGATTTGTTGGTGTATTGCACAGTATGAGCAGGATTTATCGTTGGATGAAACAGAGCATGAGAAAAGGTAAAGACTCATTGGAATGAATAAGAGCAAAAGAGTTAGTACTTGAGCACATTCCTTAAGGGAAATTATTATCAACTCTGACTTTGGGGAGTCATTATGAAAACTACAAGGAATATCAAATGGATTGGCTTTTAAAAACAACTCATCTTTGATTTCACAATACAGAGAATAGTCATAAAGGTTTTGTTCCTTCAATACATATTAGGACAATAAGGCAGGGTAAGAAACTTTTGAGCCATTTCGCTAAGGCGAAAAAGGTTAAAGATTATAAAATATATAATGGAATATATCATGAAGAAGTAGCAGTCACTCATTTAGTAATAGAGAGGAGGATGTTTGATATTTTGTGGGGTGCTCAGTGACCTAGTCTGAAGTGAATGTTTAATGAGACTGTTTATGTCCAACGGGAGCACACATGAGTTAGCTTTAGGCAGAAGATAAACATGTAATAACATGAAGGCTTGCCTGTGAGTGTCTGATTTGCTGCCCAATACCCAGTGTCACAGGCTGTTCTTTTTCCCCCTCAGGAGACATATTTAGCATAGATACCATTTAAAAAATAAAAGGGAAGATGATGTTCCTTTGGTTTTAACAAAATCTCTTTTCAGAAAGTACAGGGTGATATTGGGTAGCTTGCACATTTTAAAGGAAAGCTTATGACTGATACGCTTTTCATTACCTAAAATATTGTGCAATATATTTTTGAACTCAATTAAAAGATTTCTCCATTTGAAATTACCAGAAATTATCATTTCTGTTCCCTTCTATGAACTGTGTGGTGGAGCTAGCGCTAAAGAAGCTGCCTGCTAATGCAGGAGATACAAGAGACATGGGTTCAATCCCTGGGTTGGGAAGATCTCCTTGAGGAAGAAATGGCAATCCACTCCAGTATTCTTGCTTGGAGAATCCCATGGACCGAGGAACCTGGTGGGCTACAGTCCTCCAGAGGGTAACACAAAGAATCAGACACGACTGAAGCAACTTAGCACACAGACATGAACTGTGTGATTACATGAAAATTGTTTTCTGATAGTTCTTTAGAATTACATAGCACTTCATAAATACTTAACAAGAATTTGCTCTGAAGACTCATCAGGAAATTGGGCCAACCTCCTTAAACTGATTTGTTGGTGTATTGCACAGTATGAGCAGGATTTATCGTTGGATGAAACAGAGCATGAGAAAAGGTAAAGACTCATTGGAATGAATAAGAGCAAAAGAGTTAGTACTTGAGCACATTCCTTAAGGGAAATTATTATCAACTCTGACTTTGGGGAGTCATTATGAAAACTACAAGGAATATCAAATGGATTGGCTTTTAAAAACAACTCATCTTTGATTTCACAATACAGAGAATAGTCATAAAAGGTTTTGTTCCTTCAATACATATTAGGACAATAAGGCAGGGTAAGAAATTTTGCTTCGCTAGCAAAAAGTGAAGCCAAAGTAATTCAATGTAATTACCTTGTGATATATTTTATGCATGCTTTTACTTAAGCAATACTTCAGAAACGATTCTATGAGGCAAGTGAGTCCAGCCACTTTCAACAGAGTAATCAGATTTTCATTGCTTTTTTTTTTTTAAGACTAGAATTACAATCTTAATTTACAACAAGGCTTTATTATTTAAATTTCTCAAATGCTACTGCATCTGGGATAAATTAAGATGAGTTATACCCAAATCTCTTTACTTCTGCCTCACAAAGATGGTGTGTGTGTGATACTCAGTTGCTGCAACTGTGTCCAACTCTTTGCAACCCTGTGGACCATGGTCTGTCAGGCTCCTCTTTATCCATGGAATTCTCCAGGCCAGAATACTGGAGTAGGTTGCTATGTCCTCATCCAGGGGATCTTCCAGATCTAGGGATTGAATCTATGTCTTCTGTGTATCCTGCATTATAGATGAATTCTTTTATGCGCAGAGCTACCTGGGAAGTCCCCCAAAGATGCTATCTTTCCTCACATCTGCATATTTACATAAAATAAAGCTGAAACCTCAGAATAATGAGAAATAATTTTCAATAAAATGTTTTGAACTTCTGAATCTCAGATAAATTTCATTTTTGAAATAAATATTACTCTCGTGGAATTAGTGTCAGTTATAATGATTGAATTAGTTTGTAAGATTTTGACTTCTCTTCAAAATTAAAAAGAAAAGATAAACTACTGTAGTATTTAAAAAATTAAACTTAACAAGAATTTGCTCTGAAGACTCATCAGGAAATTGGGCCAACCTCCTTAAACTGATTTGTTGGTGTATTGCACAGTATGAGCAGGATTTATCGTTGGATGAAACAGAGCATGAGAAAAGGTAAAGACTCATTGGAATGAATAAGAGCAAAAGAGTTAGTACTTGAGCACATTCCTTAAGGGAAATTATTATCAACTCTGACTTTGGGGAGTCATTATGAAAACTACAAGGAATATCAAATGGATTGGCTTTTAAAAACAACTCATCTTTGATTTCACAATACAGAGAATAGTCATAAAGGTTTTGTTCCTTCAATACATATTAGGACAATAAGGCAGGGTAAGAAATTTTGCTTCGCTAGCAAAAAGTGAAGCCAAAGTAATTCAATGTAATTACCTTGTGATATATTTTATGCATGCTTTTACTTAAGCAATACTTCAGAAACGATTCTATGAGGCAAGTGAGTCCAGCCACTTTCAACAGAGTAATCAGATTTTCATTGCTTTTTTTTTTTTAAGACTAGAATTACAATCTTAATTTACAACAAGGCTTTATTATTTAAATTTCTCAAATGCTACTGCATCTGGGATAAATTAAGATGAGTTATACCCAAATCTCTTTACTTCTGCCTCACAAAGATGGTGTGTGTGTGATACTCAGTTGCTGCAACTGTGTCCAACTCTTTGCAACCCTGTGGACCATGGTCTGTCAGGCTCCTCTTTATCCATGGAATTCTCCAGGCCAGAATACTGGAGTAGGTTGCTATGTCCTCATCCAGGGGATCTTCCAGATCTAGGGATTGAATCTATGTCTTCTGTGTATCCTGCATTATAGATGAATTCTTTTATGCGCAGAGCTACCTGGGAAGTCCCCCAAAGATGCTATCTTTCCTCACATCTGCATATTTACATAAAATAAAGCTGAAACCTCAGAATAATGAGAAATAATTTTCAATAAAATGTTTTGAACTTCTGAATCTCAGATAAATTTCATTTTTGAAATAAATATTACTCTCGTGTGGAATTAGTGTCAGTTATAATGATTGAATTAGTTTGTAAGATTTTGACTTCTCTTCAAAATTAAAAAGAAAAAGATAAACTACTGTAGTATTTAAACCAAAGGATTCATGATTTGCAACAAATATGTTTTCTACTTTAACAGATGCCAAACTTATCAAATTCGTTTTTATTCAAATATATTTCATAAAAAAGAATACACCTTTCAAAACTGAATAAATGTTTTCCAGGACATAGTCCTTAAATCTCTTCCTGTTGTCATAGCCTATTTTATCAAAGACTTTTCCTTCAGAGCAGCACTGAATGGTGTGCACTTTTTTGAGTTTTGAAGTGTCTTGAGTGAGGTACTATGCTGACCGCTTAATTCTGAAGTTTGCTTTTCATTTTGACTGTTTCCTTCCATGGATTGTTACTATTATTGTTCTCTGAATGATTCTAGCGGTAGAGCTATTCAAGTAGAACAACATGAAACAAAACAAAAACAAAACAAATAATACTTTCCCATGCTGGACTGTACAGAAAGTTGAGTCAGATGTTGATTAGTGTATGAGAGGCTTATTAAGGAGCTCTCAAGATCAACTCCTGTTGAAAGAAGTGATGAAGGGGTTTCCCTGGTAGTCCAGTGGGTAAGGACACCGGCTTGAAGTGCAAGGGGCTCTGGTTCGATCCCTGGTCTGGGAAGATCCCACGTGCCGTGGAGCGATTGGACCAATGTGTCCAACTACTGAGCCTAAGCTCTGGAGTACGTGTGCCCAGAGCCGGTGCTCTGCGACGAGAGAGGCCACTGTGATGGGATGCCCATACAGGCCAAAGAGCAAAGGTGGATGAAGACAAATAAATGAAAGACCAATAAAAGTGGACAAAAAGAAAAAAATAGAAGTGATGAAGCCAGAGTGGACAGAGGGAGATCACGTTGGATGGGGTCTCAGTGGAGGTGGGGCATGAGGCATTTCTTCAGAATTTTCCCCAGTGGGATGAGGAGACTTGGCTTTAGTAACCCTCCTATTGAATAGGCATCTTTGGGAGTTGCCCTCATATGTGCATGTGATTTTTGCACCCGAGCTGAGGATGTGTGCAAAGTTGGCAGCTCACACTTCCTGAAG
Organism: Tragulus kanchil; assembly: GCA_022376925.1. Classification (NCBI taxonomy): domain Eukaryota; kingdom Metazoa; phylum Chordata; class Mammalia; order Artiodactyla; family Tragulidae; genus Tragulus; species Tragulus kanchil. The sequence goes on along the minus strand of JAIOJX010000004.1, from coordinate 231,964,222 downwards.
GGGGATCTGGGTGATCCATTACAGGAACACTCCAACAATAGGTATCTATTTTTCACAGGTATGAAAAGGCTTTTTTCCTCTGATCAAAATTAGCTCATTACAAAGAAAAAAGTATGATATGCACCTTTAAAAATTATTTTCAAACTTTATTTTGTAACAAATACGACCATCTCTATTTTACCAACTTCCTGCTAGAGGGGCTTGGTGTATATGTGCTTGTCTATTCTGCTTACAGTTGCATAGTTACTACATTAAAACATGGCATATATAAATGTATAATTTAACCAGCTATTTGTGTATGTAAGTTATTCCATCTTCTGAATATAACCAACTATACAGAATTTATTTCTGAGGACTATAGAAGGCTCTAGGTTAAATTTTTTTCTTTTAAAAGTTTAAGTTTAAAACCATTAGAAAGCAGGAAGTTAAAAAAGCCATTTTTGTGGGTGATAAAAAAAACCCTTCATTAATTATCATGGAACACATAAGAAGCATCACTGGAAAATATGGAAAACTCTGAGGCATAAATTATGCAACTAACTTAATTTGAATTGTTAAATGTTTCAAGATTATATAATGAAAAGCTATTTCCATTAATATAAAACCCACAGGGCTTCCCTGGTGGTTCACTGGGTAAAGAGTCCGCCTTGCAGTGCAGGAGGCACTGGTTCAATCCCTGGCCTGGGAAGATCCCATGTGCCACAGAGGGGCTGGACCAGTGTGTCCAATTACAAGCCAGCGCTCTGGAGAGCGTGCACCCAAAGCTGGTACTCTGCAACGAGAGAAGCCATTGCAATGAGAGGCTCAGACAGGTCAAAGAATAAAGAATGATGAAAATAAATAAATACAAAACCAATAAAAGAGGCCAAAAGAAAAACTGAAAAAAAAAAAAAAAACAACAAAAAAACAACCACAAACTAGGGAATTCCCTGGTGGTCCAGGGGCTAGAACTTGGCACTTTAACTGCTATAGGTGCAGATTCTACTCCTGGCCCGGGAACTAAGACTCCCACAGTCAAAAAAACAAAAACAAAATTCAAGCTATATATAGCATACTATGCAATCATCTCAAAAACAGGTGACTATTTTTCTATGAAAACAACAATTTCTACTATTTCCACGAACAATAATGATTTTTCTCACTCATTAAATACAGTCCCATAAAATGGTGATACACTACAATTATTAAATAATTGCTAATGCTTATTTTTATTGTTGTTCATGTGAAACTTTTATTACAGCAGTATAAAAATGAATCAAGGCAATCTATGAACTATTTGACAATGATTTTTAAAGTTCACACATTCCAATGCTGAAGTGTTAGTTCAAAAACAAACGTTCAAATGTTTGTATGTTAACTTTTATTTCTCAGTTGCAAAAAATTTCACCGAGTGTGTATTTTAGTTATTAATATTCACTAAGTTGATGTAATCAAATTTATGATTTTTTTTGGGGGGGGGTCACAGTGTTTTGTGAAGACTACCTATTGAAATAACTAAGAAGTTTGTGAATAATGTTATAACTCATCTAAATATATTTTAGAAAATGAGTATATTACTTCCTAATGGTATTTGACTGGAAAAAATATTGAGCATATTCTTACTGTGGCCATTTCCTCTAGGAATGAGGAGTAACAATAGAATCTAAGTTAAATAATTTTATAATAAAAAATGGTTGTTTGGGTTGAGATGAATATACTTTTTAATTATGCACCTCAGAATCAGTAATTATAAAACATCCAATAAAGCATGTAAAACATTGGCCCTCTAAATTTTACACTTTGTTTAAAATCTCTTTCTCTTAATAGGTAGGTGTCAGACATGTATCCCTAGCTTCCTTACAGAAATTCTTTCTCTAGAAAATGTTTCTGGTTGTCTTAATATCCTTATGATATTAGATTACTTAATTCAAATAAGAAACACCATGGAGATTAGACACCAAAGGGAAACGTGAGGAGCCATCATCATTACAAAGTCATTAACCAAAGGCTACTTGGAACCTAATTAATCAAGCTGGGCCACAGCAATGCAAGTAAACATAGAAAGACTGTCTTCTAATAAGACTCAAAGATGTTCATGATGTTGTATCTTAGATGTTCAAGATATTTTCCTAAGTAAATAAAAGTTCAAATTCTAACCAGACGTTCATGAGACAGGACTGAGGAAAGAGTGTAAGAAAGTGCTTGCTATAGATTTCTTGCACATACATACACCTTTTGGTGAGGTCGATCCATGGGTTCATTTTTCAGGAAAGAAGGGAATGATTTGTTTTCATTTTATTGGGTAGACAGTGGACATTCAGGCAGAGAGGGTGCTCTGACCTTGATAATGTCATTGTGAGATGTCAAGGAAACTCTAATTGTTCTTGATGTGGAAAACAAGACAATAAGATCGGTTAAGAATAGAACTTCTGTTTATTTGATCATGTGGAGGGTCGTTCATATAAATGTGAATATCTTACTAGTGTAGTACAGTATGCTCTATTACTTGCATTGTTTATTGCATTGTTACAGTCCATCACTAGTTCATTGTTCCAGTTTGAACTCATATCTAATTAGAGGATTTTGCATTTCCTCTCAAAGCCATCAAATATTCTCACATGAAATATGAAATTAGCTTGATTGAGAATTGTTTTGTGTGAAATCTGTGGCTTTGAAAATACAAGATAATTGTGGATGCATGAGTTGTTTGTTCTTCCTGAAGTCTGTTATTTTTTTTTTCATTGATTTATCTTAAAAACATTAACTATTTATGTGAAATGTCCACATCAGCAATAGTTAGCACTGAACTGACAATGAAACAGATGTGATGATTTTATACTTTTAATTATGCACCTCAGAATCAGTAATTATAAAACATCCAATAAAGCATGTAAAACATTGGCCCTCTAAATTTTACACTTTGTTTAAAATCTCTTTCTCTTAATAGGTAGGTGTCAGACATGTATCCCTAGCTTCCTTACAGAAATTCTTTCTCTAGAAAATGTTTCTGGTTGTCTTAATATCCTTATGATATTAGATTACTTAATTCAAATAAGAAACACCATGGAGATTAGACACCAAAGGGAAACGTGAGGAGCCATCATCATTACAAAGTCATTAACCAAAGGCTACTTGGAACCTAATTAATCAAGCTGGGCCACAGCAATGCAAGTAAACATAGAAAGACTGTCTTCTAATAAGACTCAAAGATGTTCATGATGTTGTATCTTAGATGTTCAAGATATTTTCCTAAGTAAATAAAAGTTCAAATTCTAACCAGACGTTCATGAGACAGGACTGAGGAAAGAGTGTAAGAAAGTGCTTGCTATAGATTTCTTGCACATACATACACCTTTTGGTGAGGTCGATCCATGGGTTCATTTTTCAGGAAAGAAGGGAATGATTTGTTTTCATTTTATTGGGTAGACAGTGGACATTCAGGCAGAGAGGGTGCTCTGACCTTGATAATGTCATTGTGAGATGTCAAGGAAACTCTAATTGTTCTTGATGTGGAAAACAAGACAATAAGATCGGTTAAGAATAGAACTTCTGTTTATTTGATCATGTGGAGGGTCGTTCATATAAATGTGAATATCTTACTAGTGTAGTACAGTATGCTCTATTACTTGCATTGTTTATTGCATTGTTACAGTCCATCACTAGTTCATTGTTCCAGTTTGAACTCATATCTAATTAGAGGATTTTGCATTTCCTCTCAAAGCCATCAAATATTCTCACATGAAATATGAAATTAGCTTGATTGAGAATTGTTTTGTGTGAAATCTGTGGCTTTGAAAATACAAGATAATTGTGGATGCATGAGTTGTTTGTTCTTCCTGAAGTCTGTTATTTTTTTTTTCATTGATTTATCTTAAAAACATTAACTATTTATGTGAAATGTCCACATCAGCAATAGTTAGCACTGAACTGACAATGAAACAGATGTGATGTAATTTGTATACTTTTGAATTGATCTCCATCATCTGGATGGGGGAGAGACAGTGAAGGTACTTGCCAAAATAAAAGTAAGAGATAATAACATGGAGATTCAAGAAAGAAAACAACAACTAGAGCAAAGAAATCCTGCTTAAAGTTTTGTCCTTAGTCCTTCATTTTTATTTCTCCCTAGCTCCCAAGGTAGATGTCTTTTAATCATATTCTTATACCTATAAGTAAGTAAGTAAGGCTTTGTCACTCCATCATGTTTGACTCTGTGATCCCATGGACTGCAGTGTACAAGGCTCCTCTATCCATGGGATTTTGCAAGCAAGAATACTGGAAAGGGCTGCCATCCCCTTCTCCAGTGGATCATTCCAACCCAGGGATGGAACCAGGGTCTCCAGCGTTGTAGGCGCATTCTTTCCTGTCTGAGGCACCAAGGAAAGCTCTTTTATACCCCTACTCCCACCATTTTCTCTGCCTTGAGAGGAAAAGCTAGGTTGGATGAGTGTGCACATACAAATCAATTTCATGCTGATATTCCAAAAGGATGCTCTACAAAGGATGGATCCAGGTAAAGCTGTGAATATTCTTCTTCAATATTAGAAGTTATAAATTCATGCCCTTTAGTGGTTTATTGTTTTAGGTTTTGCTTTATTTCTTTTGCTTGTACTTTAGTTGATTATATTGTAAAACAAAACAAAACAAAAACAAGACAAAACAAAACACAAAAAACTGCTTGGGTTCTGTTTCCCAATATTTTGGAGAATCCTGTATGCATTGTCTTCTCCCAAAGGTATATGATGTACTCCCAAAGATGTACAACTTAAGATTTGGTCTTAGATCATTTTGTTGTATCACCATATCAATAATGTGCAGTAAACTGTATATAGAATATAAATCATTTCCAATGTCCTGAGATTGGGAAAGATTGGCTGTGGTAAGGCCATAATGAAAACACTGTCCTTGGGTAACTAGAAATATTTGACCTTCATGAATTGTAATTTTCTGTGATGATTATTCCCTTTTGTTTTTTTACTTGCTGCATTTGTTTATATTTCTTTGAACAATGAACTTAAAAGCAGGCTGTAGTCCTTTTATCATGTATGATTCCTAATTCACCAAGTGCCAGAAACCCTTGGTCAGAAAGTATAGTTAACAGTGAAAATCTTAATAGTTAATTTAATTCTGCTGTTTAGAACAATCGCTTGCTTTTGTGAAATGATTCTATGTAAGAGGAACTTCGGTCATGTGCCAGTTGTTTTGTTTCAATTGCTGACATGCTGCCAATACACAGAAGATGGAAATCTCTTTCGTGAATATAATTGATCTTGAATGAGGTCAAACTGTTTATTTCATTCAAATATGATGCTAAATTAACTTGTTAATATGTTCACAGGGTATACACAAACATCTCAAATACACTATTTATATTCATAAATTGATGTGTTAATGAATTTTCCTCAGCAGGGTTCCATCATACAAATCCCTTTGGGTTTATTATCTGAAAAGACTAATCTGTTAGACACTGTTTGGGGGTGGAGACTACACAAGGTTAGAATTATTTGGTTCCTCAGTACTATCCTTTGTGTGTTGGCATTTTTCCTCCAAGGCATAAAATATTCTAACTGAACATGTGCTTAAAGATTTCTTTCAGTCCAAATCTAGGACAAAGACTCAAATAAAATATAGATTGAGTACATTTGAGGATATAAGCAAAATAAAAGGCTGGCTAATTTAGTGCAAACTACACATACATCAATGCTGTGAGGATTTGTTTCATTAAACAAAAATACAACTCTGCAAAAATATGCTGAAATTTTTATGAAAAAAGAGATAAACAAAACTGAGCTATAAAACAACCAATAGTCACATTTAATTATTGTCTTCATATTTTACACATTAAGAAAATCCTTGTAGCTCTATCCTTAACATTTGAATTGTTTTGCTAGTACTCAATGTCTCTCTATATGAGAGAAAAACCTATTTGCATTTTTACCAAAGTTTCCATGGTGGTTACTACATTTTTTTTCCCCCAAGTCAACATCTCTCATAATATAGCCACACTTATGCTTAGAGGATTGCTTATTCACTGGGATATCTGGACTGAATAAAGAAGAAGGAAGAGTTTAAAGCATTGAAATTGATCATTGTTCAGTGTAAAGTAGGCAAAAGTCATGAAAATCAGAGGCCTTAATCAGAAAAATAAAATCTGTATATAAAATTAATCTCTTAGGAACTTCAATTATAAACTTGGAAAGGTTCTCTATTTGAGCAAATGATACTGACTTTGTTGTTTCTCCTTCTTACCTCTCTGATGACATCTCAGTCTGATTTCATAGTTTGTATCCCTGTTTGTTTATAATAACTGTCAGCCCTTATCCAGTTTCCTGAGGGGTGAGAGGGGAAGGAAAGAGCACAGCCTCACTGATGTCTTTGGTCTCTTCTGTTCTGTGCCTGCTGACAACGCTTCTTCTGCCATTAAGTGCTGGAGAACAGCAACTCACTCTGCTTTCCTTCAATTTTTCGTGGTAGATCTATAAAAACACTTTACCTTCTCTCATATTCAGAAAAGAGGCATATTAGACCAATGAACAGGGCTTTTAAAAACCTGGCTTTGGAAAATTTAGTAACTTTGATCTCAACAGGGAGCTCACTGCTTCCACCATATCCTGCATTCTTTGGCAAGCTCTGGAGACAAGACCATATGTCACTCAGTACCTCATACAAGTTGTACCTCATAAAACCATTGTATCTGGGGAATACAAAAAAGTAAAACGAGTACTTAAAATATAGATTGAGTACATTTGAGGATATAAGCAAAATAAAGGCTGGCTAATTTAGTGCAAACTACACATACATCAATGCTGTGAGGATTTGTTTCATTAAACAAAAATACAACTCTGCAAAAATATGCTGAAATTTTTATGAAAAAAGAGATAAACAAAACTGAGCTATAAAACAACCAATAGTCACATTTAATTATTGTCTTCATATTTTACACATTAAGAAAATCCTTGTAGCTCTATCCTTAACATTTGAATTGTTTTGCTAGTACTCAATGTCTCTCTATATGAGAGAAAAACCTATTTGCATTTTTACCAAAGTTTCCATGGTGGTTACTACATTTTTTTTCCCCCAAGTCAACATCTCTCATAATATAGCCACACTTATGCTTAGAGGATTGCTTATTCACTGGGATATCTGGACTGAATAAAGAAGAAGGAAGAGTTTAAAGCATTGAAATTGATCATTGTTCAGTGTAAAGTAGGCAAAAGTCATGAAAATCAGAGGCCTTAATCAGAAAAATAAAATCTGTATATAAAATTAATCTCTTAGGAACTTCAATTATAAACTTGGAAAGGTTCTCTATTTGAGCAAATGATACTGACTTTGTTGTTTCTCCTTCTTACCTCTCTGATGACATCTCAGTCTGATTTCATAGTTTGTATCCCTGTTTGTTTATAATAACTGTCAGCCCTTATCCAGTTTCCTGAGGGGTGAGAGGGGAAGGAAAGAGCACAGCCTCACTGATGTCTTTGGTCTCTTCTGTTCTGTGCCTGCTGACAACGCTTCTTCTGCCATTAAGTGCTGGAGAACAGCAACTCACTCTGCTTTCCTTCAATTTTTCGTGGTAGATCTATAAAAACACTTTACCTTCTCTCATATTCAGAAAAGAGGCATATTAGACCAATGAACAGGGCTTTTAAAAACCTGGCTTTGGAAAATTTAGTAACTTTGATCTCAACAGGGAGCTCACTGCTTCCACCATATCCTGCATTCTTTGGCAAGCTCTGGAGACAAGACCATATGTCACTCAGTACCTCATACAAGTTGTACCTCATAAAACCATTGTATCTGGGGGAATACATAGTAAAGGGAGATGGTTATTAATAACTGTAAAACGATACTGTAGCCAAATAAAGACAATGTAATTTGAGAGCCCTAAAGTTAGAAAACCTAGATTCAATGGCATTCATTCATTCATCTAATCATATATTCATGTCTCTTTCAGCAAATACTTTTGAACTCCTACTATTCAGAAGGCACAGTGATGGAAGCAAGGAGTCTACAACACAACTGCCTTTTCAACAAGCAACAGGTTCAGAAATGGATATCACTTAGCATCTCACTATAAACTATAGTATAAAAAAGAGAACAGTATAGAAAAGCCACTCACTCTGCAAGATGGCTTATAAAAAAGACAGTGCAATATCCTTTGAAAATAATTTTGAATTATTTCAACTTATGAACATATAAGGAAGTTGGAAATCACATATACAGTAGAAACACCTAGCATTATTGGGAGAGGAGAGAAATAAAATTTGTAGTAAATTTTAATAATTCTAGGTCATAACCTTTAGATAAGTTAATGAAGGAAAAATAGGATAAGAAAATATTGCCTTCAAAAAAAGTAAGAAGGGCTTCCCTGGTGGTCCAGTGGGTAAAGACTCCACCTTGCAGTGCAAGGGGCCTGGGTTCAGTCCTTGGCCTGAGAAGATTCCACCTGCCATGGAGCGGCTGGACCGGTGTGCCCAATTATGAGTCAGTGTTCTGGAGCACATGCATCCTGATCCAGTGCTCTGCAGTGAGAGAGGCCACTGCAATGAGAGGCCCACACATGCCAAAGAATAAAAAGAATGAATGTAAATAAATATAAATAAAAGAAGAATGATGGGGGAAGAAAAGCAAGATGCTAAAAAAAAAGAAATGAGAGAAAAACTAATATATCTGTTCATTCAACAAAAGTAATTATTATCATGGAGGTCAATAGAACATAAATAATAAAATTGTAGTCATAAGTCCATATGTTTCAACAATTACACTAAATCCCAGTTAGTTAGTCTTTTTAAAACTATATGATTGTGAAATTACATAAAACATACACCCCAAATATATGTTTAAAAGGGACATTGTTTAAATCTAAAGAAACAGAAGTGTTAAAAGGGAAGGATGGGAAAAGATAAACATCAATCTAGTCAATGAAGCAAAGTGTTGCAAATTAGATCAGACAAAGTGAGTGTTAGGGTAAGACATTTTTTAGGAGAAAAGAAGGAACTTTCATAATGATAAAATAGTCCTCCAGGACGATTTCACAATTCTAAATCTGTATCATTCAATTATAAAGTTTCAAACTATATAGAGGAAAAAACTGACACAATTAGAAGGAAAAAAAAAAATAGATGGATCTGCAAACAGAATACTCTCAAGATCTGATGGAACAAACTGAAAAGCATCAGACAGGATTTAAAGGATGTGACATCCCAATCTAACAAGCTTGACCTTCTTGACAATATTCACCAGGCATATCTTCAGTCTACAATAACAGAGTGGATTCTTTCCATGAAGCGTCTCATGAAGCATCATGCAACATTGCACATATCACATTTATTGACACTGTAATTAAGACTCATCAGACTTCATAGGGTAATATGTTTTTTTTTTTTTTTTTTTTTTTAACCACAGTTAAAGGAAGGTACCAATGAATAAATAAAAGATAACAAGAAAAACAACTAGTACATTGCACGGAAACGATCATAATTTAAAGTTCTTTATTTTGACATAGGCATCAGATCAAATTTAAACCTAAAACCCTCCAATATGTAACTTTTTAAAAAATATTGGGTTTCCCTGGTGATTCACTGGGTAGGGAGTCCGCCTTGCACGCCAAGCGGCGCCGGTTCACTTGCTGGCTGGGGAAGATCCCGCATGTAGCGGAGTGGCTGGAAGGGTGTGCCCAATCATGAGCTAGCACTGGGGCGCATGCACCCAGAGCCTGTACTCTGCAACAAGAGAGGCCATTGCAATGGGAGGCCTACACAGGCGAAAGAACAGAGATGGATGGAAATAAATAAACGAAAAACCAATTAAAGAGGCCAAAATTAAAAAAAAAAAAAAATTGTCAATATTCATGAAATAACGATTGAATTTGATCCTCGTATTCAAGCATAGACGCACCATTGTACAGGGGTTAAACAAATGACACCTGTATGTCTAGTTGGGTTTTCCATTTTGCCTCCTGCTAGCTGTGATCTTAAACAAGGTACTACTTAACCCCACTGGTTTGCTGACCTGTAATGCAAGGATAATGATGGTGCTTATGCCACCAGATCTGCCTCTGAAGATTAAAACAATAATGCTGATGAACTATGTTACACATAGCAGAACAAATATTTTCAGAGAATTCTGTGGAATGCATTTATTCCATAATGCAAGCTACATACTAAGTCCCTTCAGTCATGTCTGACTCTTGCCAGACTGTCCATGGGATTCTCCAGCAAGAATACTGAAGTGGGTTACTATTTCCTCTAGGGATCTTCCCAACCTAGGGATTGAACCCACATCTCTTATGTCTCCTGCACTGGCTGGAAGGTTCTTTACCACTAGTGTCATCTCTGATTCTATATAATGTAATCAGGCAAGGTATTTTTTTTTGGACAACTGTTCTTTATATCAGCACTGTAATAATTCTCTAGTATCCTACTTACTGCATTTGTTTACCTTCAGAAAAGTTAAATTTATAGCAAAAGTAAGAGTATAATTATAAACATCCTTCACTTGATAGTAAAAATAGCTCAAAATTATTTTCTTTTCTGACTTTCTGTTCTCTGTATCTGAAACGAACACCATGACATTTAGGTAAGCTGAGTCCTCTGTTTCTTGGTCCATGGTTCAAAACTAGCTGTAATGATTTGGCAGATGAAATCATTTGACTGTGATGTAATCTCATAAAATATGATGAACATTTCTTGTCAGAATTTGATTGACTTTACCAACAGACTTATATTAAAATACTAGATTTGACTACCATTACTGTGAAATTGAAAAGATAGAAAATTTAATAAAGAACTATGAAATCATAAGTATGTCTACTATTTTTACGCTTGAGAAACTCTGAAATCTGTTAACATCTACTCATTTTAAGTGAAATAGGATCTCTCTTCAGACAAATGTACTAAGTCTCTATTAACCTAGTATAATATGAACAAACCCCAAAACTTCTAAATAGTAAAAATGCCTAAATATGAGACATTTACTGTTTTTAAAATGTCAGTTTGTTTTAGTTTTCTGTTGTCAAATGATCATTACCCCAACTTCAGCGGCTTAAAAAATATATCCTTTAGCTCACAGGTCTGTCGGTGAGAAGTTCATGCATGCTGCTATGACTGGATTATATGCTTGGGGTCTTAAAGGCTAATACCTCTAAGATTATAAGAAAGGCTGAATTCTAGGCTAGAGATCCTGGGGAAGAATCAACTTAATTCTGGTTTTTGGCAGAATTAGTTCCTGTATCCCATCAGGATTTTTGGAGATAGGAACTTCAGTCATGTCTGACTCTTGCCAGACTGTCCATGGGATTCTCCAGCAAGAATACTGAAGTGGGTTACTATTTCCTCTAGGGATCTTCCCAACCTAGGGATTGAACCCACATCTCTTATGTCTCCTGCACTGGCTGGAAGGTTCTTTACCACTAGTGTCATCTCTGATTCTATATAATGTAATCAGGCAAGGTATTTTTTTTTGGACAACTGTTCTTTATATCAGCACTGTAATAATTCTCTAGTATCCTACTTACTGCATTTGTTTACCTTCAGAAAAGTTAAATTTATAGCAAAAGTAAGAGTATAATTATAAACATCCTTCACTTGATAGTAAAAATAGCTCAAAAATTATTTTCTTTTCTGACTTTCTGTTCTCTGTATCTGAAACGAACACCATGACATTTAGGTAAGCTGAGTCCTCTGTTTCTTGGTCCATGGTTCAAAACTAGCTGTAATGATTTGGCAGATGAAATCATTTGACTGTGATGTAATCTCATAAAATATGATGAACATTTCTTGTCAGAATTTGATTGACTTTACCAACAGACTTATATTAAAATACTAGATTTGACTACCATTACTGTGAAATTGAAAAGATAGAAAATTTAATAAAGAACTATGAAATCATAAGTATGTCTACTATTTTTACGCTTGAGAAACTCTGAAATCTGTTAACATCTACTCATTTTAAGTGAAATAGGATCTCTCTTCAGACAAATGTACTAAGTCTCTATTAACCTAGTATAATATGAACAAACCCCAAAACTTCTAAATAGTAAAAATGCCTAAATATGAGACATTTACTGTTTTTAAAATGTCAGTTTGTTTTAGTTTTCTGTTGTCAAATGATCATTACCCCAACTTCAGCGGCTTAAAAAATATATCCTTTAGCTCACAGGTCTGTCGGTGAGAAGTTCATGCATGCTGCTATGACTGGATTATATGCTTGGGGTCTTAAAGGCTAATACCTCTAAGATTATAAGAAAGGCTGAATTCTAGGCTAGAGATCCTGGGGAAGAATCAACTTAATTCTGGTTTTTGGCAGAATTAGTTCCTGTATCCCATCAGGATTTTTTGGAGGGATAGGAAAATGATAAAATGATTGATAAATTTAAAAGAATATTCGGAGGTTTAGAATAGCCAATGAAAAAACTAGTTTGAAGTTTTACATTATCCTCAAATAGACCTGTCAAAGTTACAGTAACTAAGAAAGTGTGATGTGACCTAAAGATGAATGAATGGACCAACATAATGTAATAGCGAGAAATAGAATTACACTTACCCAGCTACTTAAGGAAAATGTAAACATATGGCCTATAATTGAGCTCCTCATGACATTAATGAACTCCTCCTGACATTAACATAATCTTTATTCCTAGTAGACCAAACCAGGAAACAATACAATTGCCTACCACAGAGAATGGATACATGAACAGTGGTATATCCGTACACTGGCATACTATTCAGTAAAAAAAGAAAAGAGGGCTTCCCTGGTAGTCCAGTGGGTAAGGACACTGCCTTGCAGTGCAAGGGGCACCAGTTCGATCTCCGGCACGGGAAGGTCCCACATGCCGCAGAGAAGCTGGACCCATGTGTCCAACTATGGAGCTGGAGCTCTGGAGTGCATGCACCCTGAACTGGTGCTCTGCTGCGACAGAGGCCACTGCCACACAGGCCACACAGGTGAAGGAACAAAGATGGATGAAAATAGATAAATGAAAGACTAATAGAACTGGCCAAAAAAAGAGAAAAGAACACATGACCAATTCATGCAGTAATACACTGGATCTGGAAAATATCATTTTGAACAAAAAAGCCAGACACAAAAGAGTATTTACTGTATTGAGATGGGTGAGACCTGGGACCCTGTGCTGCTGTGCTGGTACCTGGACTATTGTCTCCTCAAGCTACAAAATACAAAGAAGTTCTAAGAGACTAAAAATAACTGCATATATGTGCAGTTGGGACAATTCCAGACAAAAGAGACAAGAGACCAAATAGCCCAACTGCTACTTCTGAAAAGCCAGGAGCAAAATCAGAGTTGTTTGGAGCACAAGCAGGGTATATGCATGCCCCTACCAAGTCCCTAGAGATCCTGGGAAGAATCAACTTAATTCTGGTTTGGCAGAATTAGTTCCTGTATCCCATCAGGATTTTTTGGAGGGATAGGAAAATGATAAAATGATTGATAAATTTAAAAGAATATTCGGAGGTTTAGAATAGCCAATGAAAAAACTAGTTTGAAGTTTTACATTATCCTCAAATAGACCTGTCAAAGTTACAGTAACTAAGAAAGTGTGATGTGACCTAAAGATGAATGAATGGACCAACTGAATGTAATAGCGAGAAATAGAATTACACTTACCCAGCTACTTAAGGAAAATGTAAACATATGGCCTATAATTGAGCTCCTCATGACATTAATGAACTCCTCCTGACATTAACATAATCTTTATTCCTAGTAGACCAAACCAGGAAACAATACAATTGCCTACCACAGAGAATGGATACATGAACAGTGGTATATCCGTACACTGGCATACTATTCAGTAAAAAAAGAAAAGAGGGCTTCCCTGGTAGTCCAGTGGGTAAGGACACTGCCTTGCAGTGCAAGGGGCACCAGTTCGATCTCCGGCACGGGAAGGTCCCACATGCCGCAGAGAAGCTGGACCCATGTGTCCAACTATGGAGCTGGAGCTCTGGAGTGCATGCACCCTGAACTGGTGCTCTGCTGCGACAGAGGCCACTGCCACACAGGCCACACAGGTGAAGGAACAAAGATGGATGAAAATAGATAAATGAAAGACTAATAGAACTGGCCAAAAAAAGAGAAAAGAACACATGACCAATTCATGCAGTAATACACTGGATCTGGAAAATATCATTTTGAACAAAAAAGCCAGACACAAAAGAGTATTTACTGTATTGAGATGGGTGAGACCTGGGACCCTGTGCTGCTGTGCTGGTACCTGGACTATTGTCTCCTCAAGCTACAAAATACAAAGAAGTTCTAAGAGACTAAAAATAACTGCATATATGTGCAGTTGGGACAATTCCAGACAAAAGAGACAAGAGACCAAATAGCCCAACTGCTACTTCTGAAAAGCCAGGAGCAAAATCAGAGTTGTTTGGAGCACAAGCAGGGTATATGCATGCCCCTACACACAACGTCACCTAAGGGGTAAGCAAATCACCTAAGCTAACCCTCAGGTCCGACCCCTGGACACATCCTACCCTCACTTCATATGAGGAACCAGCTCTCTACTTCCTCAGTGAGTGAGCTTAATAGTTTTTCTTGCATTTTCTTGCCACAGTAAGGCCCCAATAAAGCCTTGCCTGAACTTCTTGTCTGACCTCTGATCAATTTCTATTGATTAAAGAGGCCAAGAATCCCAGTTGGTAGCAGTATGATCCTATTTATATGAAGCTGTAGGAAAGGTAAAATTAATACCTAATGACATAAGAGCAAATCAGTGGTTTCTTGGGGATAGTAGTGTGTTTAGTTGACAGTAAGGGAGACATCACAAGGAAACTTTTGGGGTAAAAGTAGTTATCATTATTTTGATTATGATGGTCAATACACTGGTGAATATGGTTAAAATCTGATCAAACTATACACTTATCTTGAATGTATTTGCTGCATGTAAATTGTACTTTAGTAAAGTTGGAGTAAGAGTAAGCTGACAAAATTAGATACTGAAGTGTAACCTAATCTTCTTTGTTCCTCTGCTCGTCATTTATTTAAAACTTTTGATTATATTACTATTTTCAGTCATACTTTTCCAAAAATTTTAGTGCCACTCTTTTATCATAAGTAAACAACTTTTATCATACTGATCTAGTCTTTTACTTTTAATATTTAATACTTTGGATCTTTATCCCCTAGAACAGAATGTAAACATAAATCTGGCACTCCTTACTTAAGCTCTGTTTATTTGTATTTACCTCTTTCTCTGTGTGTAGTATACAGTGCAGATGATTATAATTTTTACTGACATAGTTTAGTTCATTGTCTGATAAATTCCAGGGAACTCAAAAATCAGAGTAGAATAATATCTATTTATATTCACCAGTGCTATTAATCAACCCTATTCATTGGAAGGAAGGAAGCTGAAACTCCAATACTTTGGCCATCTGATGCAAAGAGACAACTCACTGGAAAAGAGTCTGACGTTGGGAAAAATAGAAGGTAAAAGGAGAAGGGAATGACAGAGGATGAGATAGTTGGATGGCATCACTGAGTCAATGGACATGAGTTTGAGCAAACTCCCGGAATGAAGGGTAAGCAAATCACCTAAGCTAACCCTCAGGTCCGACCCTGAAATACCCTCACTTCATATGAGGAACCAGCTCTCTACTTCCTCAGTGAGTGAGCTTAATAGTTTTTCTTGCATTTTCTTGCCACAGTAAGGCCCCAATAAAGCCTTGCCTGAACTTCTTGTCTGACCTCTGATCAATTTCTATTGATTAAAGAGGCCAAGAATCCCAGTTGGTAGCAGTATGATCCTATTTATATGAAGCTGTAGGAAAGGTAAAATTAATACCTAATGACATAAGAGCAAATCAGTGGTTTCTTGGGGATAGTAGTGTGTTTAGTTGACAGTAAGGGAGACATCACAAGGAAACTTTTGGGGTAAAAGTAGTTATCATTATTTTGATTATGATGGTCAATACACTGGTGAATATGGTTAAAATCTGATCAAACTATACACTTATCTTGAATGTATTTGCTGCATGTAAATTGTACTTTAGTAAAGTTGGAGTAAGAGTAAGCTGACAAAATTAGATACTGAAGTGTAACCTAATCTTCTTTGTTCCTCTGCTCGTCATTTATTTAAAACTTTTGATTATATTACTATTTTCAGTCATACTTTTCCAAAAATTTTAGTGCCACTCTTTTATCATAAGTAAACAACTTTTATCATACTGATCTAGTCTTTTACTTTTAATATTTAATACTTTGGATCTTTATCCCCTAGAACAGAATGTAAACATAAATCTGGCACTCCTTACTTAAGCTCTGTTTATTTGTATTTACCTCTTTCTCTGTGTGTAGTATACAGTGCAGATGATTATAATTTTTACTGACATAGTTTAGTTCATTGTCTGATAAATTCCAGGGAACTCAAAAATCAGAGTAGAATAATATCTATTTATATTCACCAGTGCTATTAATCAACCCTATTCATTGGAAGGAAGGAAGCTGAAACTCCAATACTTTGGCCATCTGATGCAAAGAGACAACTCACTGGAAAAGAGTCTGACGTTGGGAAAAATAGAAGGTAAAAGGAGAAGGGAATGACAGAGGATGAGATAGTTGGATGGCATCACTGAGTCAATGGACATGAGTTTGAGCAAACTCCCGGAGATGGTGAAGGACAAAGAAGCCTGAGGTGCCACAGTCCATGGGGTTGCAAAGAGTTGGACACAATTGACTATTATTTTCTAACTCAATTTGCTGAGAAATGATTAAATAAGTTGGTGCTAAATCTTATTAATTAGTAAACCTAAATTTCCAAAAGATGTAATGATTTATTTTCATATTTCCTTTTAGATATCTGACTTTAATAATTACCATCTCAATCAACATCATCACTGCTGTCATAGCTAGTATCATATCATACTATGTCAGGCACTATGCAAATACATTCTTTATTGCCTTTTTTGTACTTTCATACTAGTTTTGTATTTATAAATCAAAGTTCAAATTAGTGAGACATCTCATATTTTCATTTAGCACAAGAATTCCCCTGTTAGGGCTACTTTTCTAACCAATCTCTATAAAGATCAAATGAAATATCCTTATTGTTAACCATAAAAAAATAAGATGTCCTGGTCTAAATCCTTATATAATATTTGAGTATTATGACACCCCACTGAAAAAAATAATAAGATTTTGTCTTTTTGAAGAGAATACTTTTGAGCACAGAATATTGACTTAAAATTCAAGTAAATTAGGTTCTTAAGAACCTCTCATGACATGACTTTCTACAATTTTTCCTCCAAGTTGACTCATAAGGCATATTGGAAAAATGTTAAGAAATTCATCTTAGACTCAAAGCTATGACTTTGATGTACAAGCTTTCACAAAAGTATTTAAGTCTTTCTGCCCCAGGCCGAAAAACTCATCTAAAAAGCCAAAGTTCTTGCTAGCCAGCAAAATAAAATGTGATTTTTGTTTGCAGTTATCAGAGTAGACAGCCCATACTGAATATGTGTATCCTAACCGATGCCAAAGGAGCTTAGCGGAGAGGAGGAGCCATTTTATCAGAGGAGACTGTTGACCCTGTGAAAGTGGGAGCTGCAGACAGAATGGGGATATAGCAGAGTGCCTGCTTCGGAGAATGGATGCAAGAGGGAAAGCCTCTGAATATACAGATGCAACTGGAAATATTCAAAAAAAGTCAGATCTGTGCCCAGAAATAACACAGAGTTTAGAGTTAGACAGCCACAAGCCTTTACATCTTCAGCCCTTCAAGCGACTTCAAAATCAACTGGAATTGAGCTGACTTGCTCTAAACCCAGTTCAATTTTACTAGGTTTCAATCAGAGACGATCTGTAAAACATACTGCACACAATTTGTAATTTAGTGCATAAAATAATAAGATGGTCACTAAAAGAGAGACACTGATTTGCCATGAAATGTAATGTTCCATGATTCATTTCAATTTTAATAGCCTCTGACAGTGGAAGATTAGGAGTTTTATAACAGATCTTGAAAAATCTTGAATTTATTCTTTACATATGCAACCCAGATTACTGACTGGAAGAGTATTTTAGCTACTACAGTCTCAATCTTAGCTGTGATTCTCGGAGGCAGTGAAAATACAATTATCCATGCTGGTTAGATGGAATTGCCAGGGGGCATAATTAAAGGAGGCATCAATCTAACAGCTTTCTCAAAGAGAATGAAAGGATGTGAGGGGAGTCAAGAGTGCATATGGGTCTCCAGAGGGAAACATTCTCTCTCAGAAAAGAAAAAAAAAGAAAGAGAGAAAAAAGAAAACATGGTCCATGATGGCATACATATTAACACACTGAAAGTCGCTCAGTCATGTCTGACTCTTTGTGACCCATGGTCCGTGGACAAGTCACGTACTTCTTCAGGTAAGAATACTGGAGTGGGTAGCCTTTCCCTTTTCTAAGGGATTTTCCCAACCCAGGGATGGAACCTAGGTTTCCAACATTGAAGGCGGATTCTTAACTGTCTGAGCCACCAGGGAAGCCCAAGAATACTGGACTGGTAGCCTATCCCTTCTACAGGGGATCTTCCCAACCCAGGAATCAAACCAGGGTCTTCTGCATTGCAGGCCAATTCTTTACCAGCTGAGCTACAAGTGAAGTATATCATACATGCATGGGGCAAAACTGTAGGCTGAAGGAAGTGAAAGAGTGATTGGAAGGGAGGAAAGAGTATTTGATATAGACAGACACCCCTGAGTACCACTTGCCAAAGCATTTTCTTTGAAGTATATGGAGAGATGTTTTCTGAACAGAATTTTCTCCATTTAAATGTTTTGGGTAAACTGCACAACATATTCCTCTTTTTGATTCAAAATATCTTTCAAGTCTATAAGCCTCTAAGTTCTAAAGCAAAAATAAATGTTTAACACTTCATTGCTCTACATTGAAAACATACTTTGGGACCTTGTACCATAGAATATTTCTTATTTGAAATATTTCTTTTTAAGGGGATCTTCAGCCTTATAATTTTATTATTCCTGCTATTTAGAAAACCCAACTGTGGGAGACAGCAGAAATAAATGGAATAGTCTTACAATGTGTGTGTACTCAGTGGTGCTCAATTCTTTGATCCCATGGATTGTAACCTGCCAGGCTCCTCTGTCCGTGGAATTCTTCAGGTAAGAATGTATGCATGGATTGTCATTTCCCCCTCCTCCTTTGCGATCTTCTCAATCCAGGGGTCAAACTCGTGTCTCTTGCATTGGAGGTGTATTCTTTACTACCCAACCACCTGAGAAGCGACTCTTACAACAGAATGTTATATATCTGGAAAAATAAATTATAGCTGGTAGCTCAACTGGCAAAGAATTGGCCTGCAATGCAGGAGACCTGGGCTTGATCTCTGGGTTGGGAATAGCCCCTGGTGGAGGGCATGGCAACCAATTCCAGTACTCTTGCCTGGAGAACCCCCATGGACAGAGGCGCCTGGTGGGGTGCAGTCTGTGGGCATGCAAAGGGTAGGATATAACTCAGTGCCTAGGCAGAGCATGCTACACTTCTTTTTGGCAATTATTTGTAGTCATGTCAAGAAATGATGCTTAGCTTGAATCAACTTAGTTGTACTTTTTGTTTAGTCCTTAGATGAAGTTCAGTTTTATATGATGAAGTCATAGGGGATATCTACTGCAGCTTCAGTCTTGTGCAATTTACTATTAGAAATAAGCTTGATAAGTTCTTTTTAAAAATATGTTACTTAGCAATAACCCCTTAGATACATCAAGTTTCCTTTCAAACTATCTTGATTTGTTGTGATTATTACAGCTAAAATTAAACTCAAAATTCAGAAAGTCCTGGAGAATTATTCCATCTCCCTTTAGCTTGCCAAGAGCTGGCCTAACAAGACTGAGTTAACTCAGTGTAAGCATAAAATAATATCTGCCACCTAAATTCTACAAGACTATTTTCTAGATGAAGAATTTTCCATTACAACAGAGAACCCCCGGGACATCTCTGTATCCTCTCCTTATAAAAAATAATGCAGAGTATTAGTGAGAGAAACTATTTTTTCTGGGATTCTCTATGGTGTGCCTCTTCATCTACACCCTGCCAGATATAATGTGAATATTTGTGCCTTAACAGTCCAATAGATTCACCAGGCCTTAGCTACTGACTTTGTTCTCTCAATCTCTATATTGAGATATGTGTGTGTGTGTGTGTGTGTGTGTGTGTGTGTGCATGTGTGTGTGTGTATGTATCTAAATCACAAATTCATGTTGATGAGGTTGTGCATTTCTAGACAGTTCACTCTCACAGTCTTATTTCCCTCTTACACTTTACTTTTCATATTGCGTTTTCAAAATAAGTGTCAGAATTTCCACCCCGTTCCCCACAATTAGAAGACAAAGCACAGTTTAAAAGAAAAAAATTTGCAAAGAAATCCCACATCTGATAAAGGATATCCAAGATATATAAAGAACGATTAAAACTCCACCACAAGAACACAACCTTATTAAAAGTGATTCAAAGACCTTAACAGACCTCACCAAAGATACACAGATGGTAAATAAGCATATGAAAGGATGCTCACTTGTCATCAAGGGATTGTAAATTAAAACGGAAATGAGATATCTTTACACACCTATTAGAATGATCAAAGTCTAAAATGTTGACAATGCTAAATGATGAGGATGTAGAGCAGCAGAAACACTCATTCATGGAGAGAGTTAAAATGGTACAGCCTTAGATGAAGTTCAGTTTTATATGATGAAGTCATAGGGATATCTACTGCAGCTTCAGTCTTGTGCAATTTACTATTAGAAATAAGCTTGATAAGTTCTTTTTAAAAATATGTTACTTAGCAATAACCCCTTAGATACATCAAGTTTCCTTTCAAACTATCTTGATTTGTTGTGATTATTACAGCTAAAATTAAACTCAAAATTCAGAAAGTCCTGGAGAATTATTCCATCTCCCTTTAGCTTGCCAAGAGCTGGCCTAACAAGACTGAGTTAACTCAGTGTAAGCATAAAATAATATCTGCCACCTAAATTCTACAAGACTATTTTCTAGATGAAGAATTTTCCATTACAACAGAGAACCCCGGCACATCTCTGTATCCTCTCCTTATAAAAAATAATGCAGCGTATTAGTGAGAGAAACTATTTTTTCTGGGATTCTCTATGGTGTGCCTCTTCATCTACACCCTGCCAGATATAATGTGAATATTTGTGCCTTAACAGTCCAATAGATTCACCAGGCCTTAGCTACTGACTTTGTTCTCTCAATCTCTATATTGAGATATGTGTGTGTGTGTGTGTGTGTGTGTGTGTGTGTGCATGTGCATGTGTGTATGTATCTAAATCACAAATTCATGTTGATGAGGTTGTGCATTTCTAGACAGTTCACTCTCACAGTCTTATTTCCCTCTTACACTTTACTTTTCATATTGCGTTTTCAAAATAAGTGTCAGAATTTCCACCCCGTTCCCCACAATTAGAAGACAAAGCACAGTTTAAAAGAAAAAAATTTGCAAAGAAATCCCACATCTGATAAAGGATATCCAAGATATATAAAGAACGATTAAAACTCCACCACAAGAACACAACCTTATTAAAAGTGATTCAAAGACCTTAACAGACCTCACCAAAGATACACAGATGGTAAATAAGCATATGAAAGGATGCTCACTTGTCATCAAGGGATTGTAAATTAAAACGGAAATGAGATATCTTTACACACCTATTAGAATGATCAAAGTCTAAAATGTTGACAATGCTAAATGATGAGGATGTAGAGCAGCAGAAACACTCATTCACTGTTGATGAGAGTGTAAAATGGTACAGCCATTCAGGAAGAGTTTTATTGTTCCTCATGAAACTAAATATACTCTATCACCTGATCTATGAATTGTATTCCGTGGTATTTACTCTTCTAAACAGAAGACTCATGTCCACAAACATACTTGCACAAACATATTTACAGCAAGTTTATTTATAAGTGCCAAACTTGGGAGCCACCAAGATGTCCTTAGTGGTGAATGGATAAATAGACTTCAGTAATTCAGATAACTGAATATTACTCAGAGAAAAAAAAAAATAACCATTGTGCCATGAAAGGACATGAAGGAAACTTAAGTGTATATTATTAAGTGGCAAAGCCATCTGAAAAACCTACTGAATGATTCTAATTAATGATACTGTAGAAAAGACAAAACTATGGAGATGATACAAAGGTAGATGGTTGTCAGAAGTGGGTGGGGCAATGGAGGACAAATGAATAGGTACAGCACAAAAAATTTTAGAGCAGTGAAAGTACTCTGTATGATATTATAATGATGCGTATATATTGTTACACATTTGTTCATACATACAGAATGAAAAATACCAAGAGTAAAACCTGAAGTATGGAATTTTCATTGCAATGGATCAATATATGCTCAATATTATTCTGGTGAGTACTATGGATAATGGAGAAGACCGAATGTATGGGGGATAAGGGGATATAAGCAGTTTTAACTACTGAAAAATAAAGTTAATAATGAAGAAATTGATGGTAGCTTGGAGGTAATAATCACAAAATGAGATAGCAGTTGCTAGCTTACTCCTACACTGAAAGATAATGATTGATAAACTAAGTGTTTCTAGGGCAGAGAGGTTATATGCTTGGAGAACATTTAACCATTGGTAAAGGAGTGTAGGAGAGAATATGAGGAGGAAAGTCAAGGCAAAAGGTGAATACTGATCTGAGGAAGATGAAGAAAGGGCTTCCCTGGTGGCTCAGATGGTTAAGAATCTGTCTGCAATGCAAGAGACTGGAGTTTGATCCCTGGGTTGGGAAGATCCCCAAAGAAGGGAATGGCTACCAACTCCAATATTCTTGCCTGCAGAATTCCAAGGACAGAGGAGTCTGGCAGGCTCTACACCATGGATTGGGAGCCTCTTTTCTACTGAAAGTAGAAACAAGGGAAGAGCATTTATATTTTCTTGAGAGTCAAATGAAAGCTCCACAGGATGGAAAGCCACGCAGAAGCTAATTCAAACTCTTCCTGACTGTTCATAGAGTGTGAGCCCAACAAATGAATGAACAATGCAAATCCCAAGAGCAGGGAAAGAACTATAAAGGGCTTACCAAAGAAATCTGCATCACCTTGCAATGAGAATGCATTGAAATGTTTTTAGTGTGACTTGCAAGGCCCTCAAACATACACATGAGCATAGCAAGTCCAGGGCGATAGGACTTTAAACATTCTCCAGTGCCTGAGAGATGCAATGCCAGAACACAAGGAAAATCCTCCTCTCTTCTACTCTTCAAACTGAAGGAACTAGAGGCCCCTCCTGAGTCAGGGAAGAGGAGAAGAAATAATCTAATTTTAATCTTTAATATGTCTCACCTTCAGAATAATAGCTGGCAATCATCAAGGTAATGATTAAAATAAATAATTAAATATTTAAATGAAACTACAAACAAATAATAATGTAAAAGTAGACTGCTGTTAAAGCTTTGGATAGGGCTTCCCTGGTGGTCCAGTGGGTAAGGACACCACCTTGCAGTGCAAGGGGTGCCGGTTCGATCCCTGGCCTGGGAAGATCCCACGTGCCGCGGGCTGGACTGATGTGTCCAATTACTGAGCCGGAGTTCTGGAGTGCATGTGCCCAGAGCCGGTGCTCTGCAACAGCAGAGGCCAATGCGATGGGAGGCCCACATGGGCCAGAGAACAAAGATGGATGAAAATAGATAAATGAAAGACCAACAAAAGTGGCCCGCCTGCCCTCGTCCCCAACCCACCCCATCCCTCCACCAAAAAAAAAAAAGCTTTGGATAGATGGATTCTCTCTCCATTAATAAGAATTAAGAACAGACAGTTGGATATATTGATTTATCAATATCTGTATAATTTTTAGACTAGGTTGTTGGGTCTATATATTAGTTGATAAAAAGAAACAAATCAACTTTGAAACAATTTTACTCTTCATTCCTGAATTTTTTTGTTTTCATCTTCCTAAAATGCTGATAACTATATTCAGACTGCCTAATTCTTAGCACAACTAATGTGTTATTTGATTTCTAAATGTTCAAGCTGTATTTCTAAGTTATATTAAATTCTAGCTGCATTTTTTTTTATGTGCTAATTTCCTATAAGTGATTTCCTCAGTTAGGTCTGTGGTTTATTTTAAGCCTTCAGTACATAAACTCTTTCCAGAACAGTGGGTAAACTTAATTAAATCATGGGGAAATGTGAAGTTGGTAGGGAAAAGAAAGAAGAAGTAAACAAATGGGAAATAAGAGTGGTTGGTATACCATCTGTTTAATTAAACCAAGTTCAGTATTAGTACTCTTGTTCTTAAAGCACATAGTAAACACCTTAATATTTTTTGTTATATTGTTGCTCATGAGGACCATTAGAAAAGTCTTTAGACTATATTTTGCGAGCATTTTGGTAGAGTAAGATAAAGTATATTATTTAAGGTTATGAAAGCCATTATCACTTGGCTTTACCTGCTGACAGAAATTCAAAATTGCTTGAACTTTTTCCCTTTCTTTACAGGAACTTTCATTACTCAGAACCATATTCCTCTGTTGAAGCACTAAGTGATGAATAATTCCATACATGTTTTTTCCATTTCATTGTATTTCCAGGAGATTTGGATGCCTTCAACAAATAAAACAGTAGGCCCTCTCTGTATTACTTAAATTGCAGGAGTTACACAGTACTTGCCCATACAGATGTCTGTTTATTACACGAATTCCACCTAACACACATTAAAAAAAAGCAACCAGAATGTCAACATTTTGTTGTCGTTGCTTAGCCACTAGGTTATGACTGGCTATTCTGTACTTCCATGAGTTGTAGACCACCAAGCTATTCTTTCTGTGGGATTTTCCAGACAAGAATACTAAAGTAGGCAACCTTTTCCTTGTCTGGGGGATCTTCCTGACCCAGGGATTGCGCCCATATCTCTTGGACGGGCAGGTGAATTCTTTATTACTGAGTCAAAATTCTATGAAATGAAAGCAAGATTTTAGAAGCAACAGTCCAGTTTTTAGAACCATTCTCAGGAGCATTTCAATTTTGTTTAGCTGTTGCAAAAGGACATTATCCAAACACACAACTGATACACTGAATCACCGATACCTTTTGAAGTTTTCATTTGTTTCGTTTATTGTACTTGATAGTAGCTTCAAATTTAGAGCGTCCTGACATAAAAGAAAAACTTAACATAACACTGAAGCGCATTATGTTATAGGAATCTATTTTCTCGTGGTCACAAGGTCTTAGAAAAAAGGGTAGTTTCTTATTGGGAAGACAATTTTGCAACCAATGAAACTAACTAAAAACATTTTAGCCAATAATGCCATTTAAGAAAGTACCATCAGATATTTGAAGAAGCTCGCTGTTTTGTTCTTGGTGGCAAAGAGTAATCACAATCTGTTTATGGCTATCTCACTGTTATTGATTTATTTTTGTCAGGTATGGATTGAAGGAATAATTTCTATTTTGCTTGATATAAAGTCTGGCCAGGGCATCCTTGAAGCTAGACATTTTAAGCAAGAATCAAATGGCTATTATATATTGAATAGTAAAATACTATTTTGGGGAATTTTATTTTGTTTTCATTGCTAGCTTTTAGGGAATACATTCTTCCCTTTAGGTGATTTGAAAGTTTCAAACTCTCAAAGCAGAAAACCGTTTTGAAATATTTCTTTTAAACTGACAATGTTTGTGATTACATCTCTTGTATACTGTTTCTCTCTCTCATTCCATGAACTTTTACTAGGATCCTTCTGTATGCACAGATCATTATAACGTATTAAGATTTTTCCATATGGCAATTATAAAACAGACATATAATAAATAGCTATAGATTATAAAAATTAAAGTTATTATAAACTTTATGTATGCCTTTGAAGGTAGCAGAGTGAAAACTGTATCATAGCTTAGATACAGTCTAAAAAACAACATGGAGATAAAGAAGTGTTGTTTAGTTACTCAGTTGTGTTCAACTCTTTGCGACCCAGGGATTGCGCCCATATCTCTTGGACGGGCAGGTGAATTCTTTATTACTGAGTCAAAATTCTATGAAATGAAAGCAAGATTTTAGAAGCAACAGTCCAGTTTTTAGAACCATTCTCAGGAGCATTTCAATTTTGTTTAGCTGTTGCAAAAGGACATTATCCAAACACACAACTGATACACTGAATCACCGATACCTTTTGAAGTTTTCATTTGTTTCGTTTATTGTACTTGATAGTAGCTTCAAATTTAGAGCGTCCTGACATAAAAGAAAAACTTAACATAACACTGAAGCGCATTATGTTATAGGAATCTATTTTCTCGTGGTCACAAGGTCTTAGAAAAAAGGGTAGTTTCTTATTGGGAAGACAATTTTGCAACCAATGAAACTAACTAAAAACATTTTAGCCAATAATGCCATTTAAGAAAGTACCATCAGATATTTGAAGAAGCTCGCTGTTTTGTTCTTGGTGGCAAAGAGTAATCACAATCTGTTTATGGCTATCTCACTGTTATTGATTTATTTTTGTCAGGTATGGATTGAAGGAATAATTTCTATTTTGCTTGATATAAAGTCTGGCCAGGGCATCCTTGAAGCTAGACATTTTAAGCAAGAATCAAATGGCTATTATATATTGAATAGTAAAATACTATTTTGGGGAATTTTATTTTGTTTTCATTGCTAGCTTTTAGGGAACACATTCTTCCCTTTAGGTGATTTGAAAGTTTCAAACTCTCAAAGCAGAAAACCGTTTTGAAATATTTCTTTTAAACTGACAATGTTTGTGATTACATCTCTTGTATACTGTTTCTCTCTCTCATTCCATGAACTTTTACTAGGATCCTTCTGTATGCACAGATCATTATAACGTATTAAGATTTTTCCATATGGCAATTATAAAACAGACATATAATAAATAGCTATAGATTATAAAAATTAAAGTTATTATAAACTTTATGTATGCCTTTGAAGGTAGCAGAGTGAAAACTGTATCATAGCTTAGATACAGTCTAAAAAACAACATGGAGATAAAGAAGTGTTGTTTAGTTACTCAGTTGTGTTCAACTCTTTGCGACCTCATGGACTGTAGCCACTAAGCTCCTTTGTCCATGGGATTCTCCAGGCAAGAATACTGGAGTGGGTTGCCATTCCCTTCTCCAGGGGAACATCCCAACCCAGGAAAAGACCCTGGGTCTCCTGCTGCGTTCTTTACTACTGAATCACCAGGGAGTTCTAAGTAAATTGTTTATACATTAAAATATCAACTTTACATCAGAGTATTTTCATAAGAGGTAAACAGTGATTAATAAAAAAAAAGAGATGCAGTCTCTGCTCTCAAAAAGAACTCAAATGTATTGAAATGTAGCAATATAGCACTTTTAACTGCCTGATTCATTTTTTCATTCATTCAAACAGATAACCCTTTGAGTGGACACTGTGCTTACAAAGATGAAGAAGGCATAACCCACTTAACAAGTCACTCACATTTCATTTGAAAAGGGAGACCAGTAAATACATATAACTTTACAATGTACAATATAATGACTCTTATGATCAGAGTTGTACATGTACTTTAAAAAAGTGCCATTACCTTTCCTGTTGGAATCAGGACATTTTTTATCTCAAAGTATGTGACATTTGACACAAACTCAAATATGTAAGCTGATGATATTCAGACAGAGAAGAAAAATTATTCCAGGATGAAAGCTGTAAACTGAATGTGAGTTTAGAGAGTCATGGGCTACACAGACCAGATGGCAGATGGTGAGTGGGAAGGAAAGTCATCATAGGAGATACAACTATTGGGTCCGGATGATGAAGGACCATGAATGCTCTAATTGCAAGTTGAAATCTTTTTCTATTTTTTTTTGTTTTTTTCTATTTTGGGTTTTGATGCAGATAACATGTGAAAAACAGTATGCCTAGATTTGGTACAGCCACTATGGAGAACAGTATGAGGAGTCCCTAAAAAAGTAAAAATAGAGGTACTATAAGATCTTGCCATCCGATTTCTAGGAAAATATTTAGAGAGAACTATAATTTAAAAAGATACATGCACCACGATGTAACAGTAGCATAGCTTAGATACAGTCTAAAAACAACATGGAGATAAAGAAGTGTTGTTTAGTTACTCAGTTGTGTTCAACTCTTTGCGACCTCATGGACTGTAGCCACTAAGCTCCTTTGTCCATGGGATTCTCCAGGCAAGAATACTGGAGTGGGTTGCCATTCCCTTCTCCAGGGGAACATCCCAACCCAGGAAAAGACCCTGGGTCTCCTGCTGCGTTCTTTACTACTGAATCACCAGGGAGTTCTAAGTAAATTGTTTATACATTAAAATATCAACTTTACATCAGAGTATTTTCATAAGAGGTAAACAGTGATTAATAAAAAAAAAGAGATGCAGTCTCTGCTCTCAAAAAGAACTCAAATGTATTGAAATGTAGCAATATAGCACTTTTAACTGCCTGATTCATTTTTTCATTCATTCAAACAGATAACCCTTTGAGTGGACACTGTGCTTACAAAGATGAAGAAGGCATAACCCACTTAACAAGTCACTCACATTTCATTTGAAAAGGGAGACCAGTAAATACATATAACTTTACAATGTACAATATAATGACTCTTATGATCAGAGTTGTACATGTACTTTAAAAAAGTGCCATTACCTTTCCTGTTGGAATCAGGACATTTTTTATCTCAAAGTATGTGACATTTGACACAAACTCAAATATGTAAGCTGATGATATTCAGACAGAGAAGAAAAATTATTCCAGGATGAAAGCTGTAAACTGAATGTGAGTTTAGAGAGTCATGGGCTACACAGACCAGATGGCAGATGGTGAGTGGGAAGGAAAGTCATCATAGGAGATACAACTATTGGGTCCGGATGATGAAGGACCATGAATGCTCTAATTGCAAGTTTACATAATTTTTTTCTATTTTTTTTTGTTTTTTTCTATTTTGGGTTTTGATGCAGATAACATGTGAAAAACAGTATGCCTAGATTTGGTACAGCCACTATGGAGAACAGTATGAGGAGTCCCTAAAAAAGTAAAAATAGAGGTACTATAAGATCTTGCCATCCGATTTCTAGGAAAATATTTAGAGAGAACTATAATTTAAAAAGATACATGCACCACGATGTAACAGTAGCGATATTTACAGTACTCAAGACATGGAAGCAACCTAAATGTCCATGGACAGATGAAGCAATAAAAGTGATGTGATACATACACAGAATGGAATATTACTCTATTATAAAAAAGAATGAAATAATGCCATTTGCAGCAATGTAGATGTACTTAGGGCATATCATACTAAATGAAGTAAGTCAGACTGAGAACAGTAGTGGTCTTCTGATATCTCTTATACGTGGAAGGAAAAAACGGACACAAATAAATTTATATACAAAACAGAAATAGACTCACAGGCATAAAAAACAAACTTACAGTTACCAAAGGTGAAAGAGGGGGAGGGGGCTTCCCTGGTGGTCCAGTGGGTAAGGACACCACCTTGCAGTACAAGGGGCGCCGGTTTGATCCCTGGCCTTGGAAGATCCCACATGCTGCAGAGCTGCTAGACGGATGTGTTCAATTACCGAGCCGGAGCTCTGGAGCGCATGTGCCCAGAGCCGGTGCTCTGTGACAACAGAGGCCACTGCGATGGGAGGCCCACATGGGCCGAAGAACAAAGATGGATGAAAAATGAAAGAGCAATAGAAGTGGCCCGTCTGCCTCCCTCCCTCCCCAACCTGTCCCCCCACCAAAAAAAAAGGAAAGAGGGGGATGGATAAATTAGAAGCTCGGTACTAACATATTATATGCATTGCTATATGTAAAATAGAAAAGTGACACAGACATACTATATAGCACAGGGAACTATATTAAATATTTTGTAATAACTTATAAGGGAAGAGATCTGAAAAAACAGGTGTATATGATATACACATGTATAAATGATGCACTTTGTTGTACATCTGCAGCTAATATAACACTGTAAATCAATTATACTTAAATCTATCAACTAAATAAATGCCATTAAAAACTTAGAAAACAGTTGAAAAAGAAAAGGTTTAAAATTTTACATCTGTCCTATTTCTGGGGCTCTATCTCATTCAGCATCACCGATTCAAGGAACATGAATGAGGGCAGACTCAGGGAGATGGTGAGGGACAGCGGCCCCACATGCTATAGTCCATGAGGTTGAAAAGAATCAGACATGGCTTGGCGACTAACAACAATAAATCTCATTCTTTGTATTCATAGCCCTGAGCAAAGCCTTCATCACATTCTAGTGATGTTTCATTATGGTTGTCTTTAAGAGAAATACCCTGTAGGACACCCTTGACAATGTAGTTAAAACATTTTAACATTTTGTGAGTTGATCTGAATGTGAATTATGTAACATATTTGTAAATGAAAATTTGCCCAGTATATACCATCAAAGCAATTCTATTATCCTCTGCTTCTCAGGAGGAACAGAACAGTTGAAACATGTTAGGTCTTCTGAAGAGAGGGAAATCATGGTGAATTGCTGGCTTTTTAAGGGGTATCATTATTACTATTGTAGTTTTTGTTGTTTTGAAACTTTTGGGTACATTCTCTAATATCTAGGAATTAAAAACACCCTTTTCCCCATCAAAGCTGCCCATCTCAGTCTCTTAAAAAAGAGAAACTGTTTTTTGTAATCAGGTAATCACTCATAGTTTCTTAGTACTTTCCTGGTGAAGTCCTTTTCTTGAGTTGTTTAAAAACTTGAACAGAATTGAAGATGTGAGGATCTGATTCATTGGAAAAGACCCAGATGCTGGGAAAGATTACAGAAGGAGAAGAGGGCAACAAAGGATGAGACGGTTGGATGGCATCACCAATTCATGGACATGAACTTGGGCAAGCTCCGGGAAATGGTGAGGGACAGGGAGGTCTGGAGTGTTCCAGTTCATGGGGTTGTGAAGAGTCAGACACGACTTGGCAAGTGAACAATAACAACAGAATTGAAGAGTTCCCTCTTCTTGTGTTAAGAAGGACAGAGAAACAAGATTTTTTACCCATGCTCATCCTTTGTGAACCCAACTCTGTCGGTCTTCTTCCTAGCATGGTGATTTGGCTTGCTCTTTTGTAATGATGAATATTGAAAAAGTGATATTATTAACTCACAGCATTTTATTGCCAAAACAAAATAAAAGGTTTTCATCTGTCCTATTTCTGGGGCTCTATCTCATTCAGCATCACCGATTCAAGGAACATGAATGAGGGCAGACTCAGGGAGATGGTGAGGGACAGCGGCCCCACATGCTATAGTCCATGAGGTTGAAAAGAATCAGACATGGCTTGGCGACTAACAACAATAAATCTCATTCTTTGTATTCATAGCCCTGAGCAAAGCCTTCATCACATTCTAGTGATGTTTCATTATGGTTGTCTTTAAGAGAAATACCCTGTAGGACACCCTTGACAATGTAGTTAAAACATTTTAACATTTTGTGAGTTGATCTGAATGTGAATTATGTAACATATTTGTAAATGAAAATTTGCCCAGTATATACCATCAAAGCAATTCTATTATCCTCTGCTTCTCAGGAGGAACAGAACAGTTGAAACATGTTAGGTCTTCTGAAGAGAGGGAAATCATGGTGAATTGCTGGCTTTTTAAGGGGTATCATTATTACTATTGTAGTTTTTGTTGTTTTGAAACTTTTGGGTACATTCTCTAATATCTAGGAATTAAAAACACCCTTTTCCCCATCAAAGCTGCCCATCTCAGTCTCTTAAAAAAGAGAAACTGTTTTTTGTAATCAGGTAATCACTCATAGTTTCTTAGTACTTTCCTGGTGAAGTCCTTTTCTTGAGTTGTTTAAAAACTTGAACAGAATTGAAGATGTGAGGATCTGATTCATTGGAAAAGACCCAGATGCTGGGAAAGATTACAGAAGGAGAAGAGGGCAACAAAGGATGAGACGGTTGGATGGCATCACCAATTCATGGACATGAACTTGGGCAAGCTCCGGGAAATGGTGAGGGACAGGGAGGTCTGGAGTGTTCCAGTTCATGGGGTTGTGAAGAGTCAGACACGACTTGGCAAGTGAACAATAACAACAGAATTGAAGAGTTCCCTCTTCTTGTGTTAAGAAGGACAGAGAAACAAGATTTTTTACCCATGCTCATCCTTTGTGAACCCAACTCTGTCGGTCTTCTTCCTAGCATGGTGATTTGGCTTGCTCTTTTGTAATGATGAATATTGAAAAAGTGATATTATTAACTCACAGCATTTCTTCTTTATTTGGGTATTTCATTTTCAAATAGAAAGATCACAACTAAGTATGTAGCAAGACAGCAAAACAAAAGGACTCAGAGCACGCCCAGTTGTTGATCTATCTTTACTTCTTACGAACATAATGATTATGTCTTGAGAGACAAATGGCTCAAACCATGCTTTTATAGTGACAGTTGATTATCAAGTTGATAATTATTTTTCCAGATGAAGAAAGAAGTATTTGGGGTAAAAGGACCAAAAGTGCCCCTAATGTGTGAGACAGAAATGGTCTGGGTTCTACTCAGGCTATGTTGCAACCAGCACTTGTACTTCACTGCTATTGGGCTTATCTTTGGGCTTTGCTGCACTGTAGGGAAAGTTAAATTTATAGCACTGTACCATGGTTCCCCAGCTTCATGGTCTACTTCAGAAATAGGGCCAAATGCAATCCAACCTCAGTGTAGCAATGATACTCTGTTTACAGTAACAACGATCTTGTGACGCAGGTAAGAGAGATTCATGGCAAAACCAACTGCTCCAGTCCACCACTCTGGATTGCCCCCTTTGGGACTCACTGCACAGTAGCTGATGAAAAGATATTGAGGGAGTCGGGGATCCTAGCCACATATTGTACACTTAAGAGTAACTTGACCTGTTTATGAACCTGTCCAGCTGACTTGACACCTGGATTTCTAATAGGCATATCAAATCTACCAAGCACAAAATAACATCTAGATATCATCTTCCATTTCTGCTTTCTCACACAATTTCCCATATCTATACATGGCAATACCATTCACTTTGACTCACCAAAGAGATTGGAATCACTTTCAATGCCTCTTTACAGAAGGAGAAGAGGGCAACAAAGGATGAGACGGTTGGATGGCATCACCAATTCATGGACATGAACTTGGGCAAGCTCCGGGAAATGGTGAGGGACAGGGAGGTCTGGAGTGTTCCAGTTCATGGGGTTGTGAAGAGTCAGACACGACTTGGCAAGTGAACAATAACAACAGAATTGAAGAGTTCCCTCTTCTTGTGTTAAGAAGGACAGAGAAACAAGATTTTTTACCCATGCTCATCCTTTGTGAACCCAACTCTGTCGGTCTTCTTCCTAGCATGGTGATTTGGCTTGCTCTTTTGTAATGATGAATATTGAAAAAGTGATATTATTAACTCACAGCATTTCTTCTTTATTTGGGTATTTCATTTTCAAATAGAAAGATCACAACTAAGTATGTAGCAAGACAGCAAAACAAAAGGACTCAGAGCACGCCCAGTTGTTGATCTATCTTTACTTCTTACGAACATAATGATTATGTCTTGAGAGACAAATGGCTCAAACCATGCTTTTATAGTGACAGTTGATTATCAAGTTGATAATTATTTTTCCAGATGAAGAAAGAAGTATTTGGGGTAAAAGGACCAAAAGTGCCCCTAATGTGTGAGACAGAAATGGTCTGGGTTCTACTCAGGCTATGTTGCAACCAGCACTTGTACTTCACTGCTATTGGGCTTATCTTTGGGCTTTGCTGCACTGTAGGGAAAGTTAAATTTATAGCACTGTACCATGGTTCCCCAGCTTCATGGTCTACTTCAGAAATAGGGCCAAATGCAATCCAACCTCAGTGTAGCAATGATACTCTGTTTACAGTAACAACGATCTTGTGACGCAGGTAAGAGAGATTCATGGCAAAACCAACTGCTCCAGTCCACCACTCTGGATTGCCCCCTTTGGGACTCACTGCACAGTAGCTGATGAAAAGATATTGAGGGAGTCGGGGATCCTAGCCACATATTGTACACTTAAGAGTAACTTGACCTGTTTATGAACCTGTCCAGCTGACTTGACACCTGGATTTCTAATAGGCATATCAAATCTACCAAGCACAAAATAACATCTAGATATCATCTTCCATTTCTGCTTTCTCACACAATTTCCCATATCTATACATGGCAATACCATTCACTTTGACTCACCAAAGAGATTGGAATCACTTTCAATGCCTCTTTATTCTCATATTGTAAATGTAATTCTCTAAGCTTTGTGGCTCAAAGGGTAAAGAAATTGCCTGCAATGCAGGAGACCCAGGTTTGACCCCAGGAAGATCCCCAGGTTTGACCCAGGAAGATCCCCTGGAGAAGGGCATGGCAACCCACTCCAATATTCTTGCCTGGAGAATCACACGGACAGAGGAACCTGGCGGGCTATAGTCCATGGGGTCACAAAGAGTCAGACATGACTGAGCAACTTTCACAGCAAAAACGCATTCTGCTTATTTCTACTCTTCAAAATATATCTAGACTTTAATGAATTGTCACCACTTCTCTGCTATCATGTCTCATCTGAACTATTTTATTTTATTTTATTATTATTTTTAAACATTTATTTATTTATTTATTTTGGCAGGGGTGGGGAGGGAGGGGGGTGGGCGGGCCACTTCCACTGGTCTTTCATTTGTCTAGTTTCATCCATCTTTGTTCTTTGGCGCATGTGGGCCTCCCATCACGGTGGCATTTGTTGTCGCAGAGCACCAGCTCTGGGCGCATGCGCTCCAGAGCTCCGGCTGGGTAATTGGACACAGGGGTCCAGCCACTCCGCGGCACGTGGGATCTTCCCAGGCCAGGGATCGAACCGGTGTCCCTTGTACTGCAAGGCGGTGTCCTTACCCACTGGACCACCAGGGAAGCTCCTGAATTATTTTATTACCTTCTCAATATATCCCCATTTCTGGTGTAGCCCACCTCTGATTTGTTCTTAATCTGGCAGAAAATTTAGTCTGTAAAATCGAAGCCTGATCATTTTTATTCCTCAGCTCACACTCTGCAAGAGCTTATCTGACTCAAAGTGAAAGTCAAAGCTCATGATGACATACCAGTTCTTGCATTATTTATTCTCTTGCATTTTCTCACACCCACACCTCCTGTCCTTTCCTCTTCTCTTCATTTGCTACAGCAACATTGGCTGCCTTGCTGTTCTTTGAGCAGACTGGTTGTGCATATTTTTAAGTGCCGCTACACTTACTAGTGGTTTCCCAGGTGGTTAAGCGGTAAAGAATCAGCCTGCCAGTTCAAGAGGTGCAGGAGACATGGGTTTGATCTCTGGGTCAGGAAGATCCCCTGGAGTAGGAAATAATAACCAGTCCATATTCTTACCTGGAATAGTCCATGGACATAGGAGCCTGATGGGTTACAGTCCATGGGGTCACAAAGAGTCAGACACAACTTAATGACTGAGCAGGCAAGCACACACTTTGTAGTCCTTCTGCCTAAAATCTTCTCCCCTTACATATCAACATAACTTATGCCCCATTTCAAGTCTTTGCTCACACAATACCTCTGCAGTGCCAACTTCCCTGGTTGCCTTCACCCTTGTATAAAGTGACATCTCGTGGCTCTAACCTTTACCCTACCCCTGCCTGAAACTCTTCCTATCTCTAATCATGGCTTCACTTTGTTTTCTTTGGTGCTTATTACTATCTTATATACCATGTCATTTAATAATTTCCTTTTTCCCTCTAGCTTCTTTAGTAGAATGTAAGTTTCAAGACACATTTTTATAAAAACTTCTGTGTTGTTCAATGTTGTATCCATAGTACTTAGAACAGTTCCTGACAATGAGTAGTTCTTCAATAAATCTATATTGGATAAATAAATGAACTTTAATAAGTCATATCTCTAATTATTCATTAAGAATTTGACATTAATATTTAAGATTTTATCTTTTTATTATGTCTACCTAAAGCATAGTGCTTTATGGATAAGATGAAGAATGAGCTATAGCACAATATAATGCTCATAAATTATTTTTACATATAAGAACAAAAATAAGCATTTTTTACAAACACACAAAACTAGAAAGATACCAAAATTAAACAGGCTAGAATGCTTGACTATGGGTATGGGTATGAGGTAAGAGGACACAGCAAATAACTAGAAACAATGAAAGAATGATGTAGAGTTTGATGATAAGAGTTCAGCACCTGAAGACAGGTGTAGAAGAGAAATAGGGGGAGACAGAGATAAAGATAGAGACAGAGAGATAGAGAAAGACAGACAGTGAACAAATTTGTGACTGACACTGAAGTCTGGTCAATAGAACCTTGATGTCAGCACCTTTCCTCACACTGAAGCTAAAACCAGTCCATATTTTCCTGAATAGTCCATGGACATAGGAGCCTGATGCAGGAGTTACAGTGGGTTTGATCTCTGGGTCAGGAAGATCCCTGAGTAGGAAATAATAACCAGTCCATATTCTTACCTGGAATAGTCCATGGACATAGGAGCCTGATGGGTTACAGTCCATGGGGTCACAAAGAGTCAGACACAACTTAATGACTGAGCAGGCAAGCACACACTTTGTAGTCCTTCTGCCTAAAATCTTCTCCCCTTACATATCAACATAACTTATGCCCCATTTCAAGTCTTTGCTCACACAATACCTCTGCAGTGCCAACTTCCCTGGTTGCCTTCACCCTTGTATAAAGTGACATCTCGTGGCTCTAACCTTTACCCTACCCCTGCCTGAAACTCTTCCTATCTCTAATCATGGCTTCACTTTGTTTTCTTTGGTGCTTATTACTATCTTATATACCATGTCATTTAATAATTTCCTTTTTCCCTCTAGCTTCTTTAGTAGAATGTAAGTTTCAAGACACATTTTTATAAAAACTTCTGTGTTGTTCAATGTTGTATCCATAGTACTTAGAACAGTTCCTGACAATGAGTAGTTCTTCAATAAATCTATATTGGATAAATAAATGAACTTTAATAAGTCATATCTCTAATTATTCATTAAGAATTTGACATTAATATTTAAGATTTTATCTTTTTATTATGTCTACCTAAAGCATAGTGCTTTATGGATAAGATGAAGAATGAGCTATAGCACAATATAATGCTCATAAATTATTTTTACATATAAGAACAAAAATAAGCATTTTTTACAAACACACAAAACTAGAAAGATACCAAAATTAAACAGGCTAGAATGCTTGACTATGGGTATGGGTATGAGGTAAGAGGACACAGCAAATAACTAGAAACAATGAAAGAATGATGTAGAGTTTGATGATAAGAGTTCAGCACCTGAAGACAGGTGTAGAAGAGAAATAGGGGGAGACAGAGATAAAGATAGAGACAGAGAGATAGAGAAAGACAGACAGTGAACAAATTTGTGACTGACACTGAAGTCTGGTCAATAGAACCTTGATGTCAGCACCTTTCCTCACTATCTGATTCTTCCACAGAGACTGCAAGGCTATGATTATTAAAAACAAAATTTGAACTCAAATTTTTCTTACACCAGTGGTGGGATGTTACGTACATCAAGAAAATAAATCCATAAATAAAAGCTTATGAGAGAACAATCCTTTCTAAATAAATAGGAAAAGTCAGACTGGGATAAAGTCTTTCACTTTTTGCATACTGACCTTCCCTCTTCTTGAGGAATACAGTAACAACGACTCTAGGTATATGGCCAGATTGCAAACTGCGGGACAAAAGCCAGACAATACTGTTCTGGTTTCTGCTATACAACAACATGATTCACCAACACAAACACTGTAATTATCCTCTAATTAAAAATAAATTTAAAAATACCATTAAAAATGCTCACCCTGTGGAGCTCACATTAGTAAATAAAATGATTAATTAAAAAAAGATTGTGTAACAGAGATATGGAAGAAGCACAAGTATTTTTTTGACATTCTTGAACAGCACTTCAAGCACTGGATTGCTTACGTGTAAAGTTCTTGTTACATGGAAAAATAAACACTTAATCTGTTTAGGTTCTTATAATTTTTTTTTTCCTATCACTCGATGCCTGAATACATCTAGCTAATCTTTTGAATATTGGTGTTTCTTCTTATTAAGATCTAATATTTAAATCATTCACTGTCACTTAAAATGAGGATTTATTGTGACTCAGATTCTCAAAAGTACTATTTTTATCCTTCAGATGGGGGGAAGACTGAGTGAATTTATTTGAATGACTTGATTAACCAGGAAGAATAAAATATAGACATGTTTAAGATGTAGAATAATAAGATAAATTCCATGAATATTGGAATAATACAATTATATTCTACTTCATGGATGATGATTTATAAATATAAATAGCTATTGAAGAAATTTTGTAACACTGCTGTATGAAAAATAAATTAGGTTAGATTATTTCTTTATAGCAAACTAATATAGGCACAGATGCTTTTTGTTTTGGGCAAAAATCATAGATTTTAAAGCATTTTGAGAACTCAAAGTTGCAAAACATATCCTTTGAACTATATTTCTTGCCAAGCTCTTTACACATTTAGCTACCACAAAATCACTCAATTAAGCCTAAGCAGTGTATCTTCTATTGCAGTTTAGGCACTCATTGTGGAGAGTGTAAGGCTATTTTCTTTTAATCTGAAGTATTCTGTTGTGTATAACTTAGAGCATCTTTGAAGACCAGATGTGAATTTTATCAACAAGCTAGTCTAGCAGAAAAGATCTGCCCCAAATACACATCCTTCCAAAGTCCCTATGTCACCCTTTTAGTGCTATAAAGGCTCTGCCTGTAAAGTTGATACTATGTATTTGAATGTGTTAAGGGTTATTATATATATTTTGATCACTAAGAGAAAATAAAGGGATAAGACAAAATTGACTTTTATTTTTTAAATATTAATGGAACCAATACAGATACATTAGAACGCTTTTTTGTTATTTTAATTAAAAAAAGAGTCACTAAAGCGCAACCCAGAATTCAGTCTGGACAAAACTATTACATATGCATTTCAATCCATAACTTTTATAGATATTTATTCAATTTCTATAAATACTCTGAAGGCCTTCCAGCTCATCTTTCTTCTGTCTTTTCATGAGAAGTAAATAAATTTAAAAAATTCTATTCCTATTGACATTGTAATTATGATACACAGCAAAAGTGGGAAGCACAGAGTAATTAATATTCACTTATCCATCTAACAATGTGTCAATTGCAGTGAAGTGCTGGTAGATCAGATACACAAATAGCCTATTTTTTTGGAGTTTCTCATGGTGTCAAGAAGTAGCCTTGTAAAGAGGACATTGCTAGGTCCCTAAGAATTAAGTAATTAGAGTCATGACAGGGGAAGTTCAGGTATTTTAGGAAATTTTAAAAATGTGGGAAAAATGTAGACTTACGATAACGTAAGACTTCTTAGGAAAATGATTATAAGTTAAAATCTGAAAAATGAGTAGGAATTATCAAGTCAAAGTGTGGGAAAAATTGTGAGGAAATAGATTCATGTAAAGGCACACCACAACTAAAGTGTCGGAGGCTGGGGAGAATTTGCTCTCTCTGGAAATTCAAACAATGGAGCATGGACAGAGAGTAGAATAGGAGTCTGGAAGTGGGCTGGATATCAATGGATGAAGTCTGATCATTTCTCTAGGAAGCAAGATTTCTGTAGCCTGCCCTTCTTTCTCCTCACTACTCATCTTTAGTCTTTTTAAGTTTGTATGGTCTGATTCTTCCTTAAGACACTCAGCATTTCCTCATTTATTTCCAATACCTTTTAAATCGAATAGCAGTATTCTGTTGTGTATAACTTAGAGCATCTTTGAAGACCAGATGTGAATTTTATCAACAAGCTAGTCTAGCAGAAAAGATCTGCCCCAAATACACATCCTTCCAAAGTCCCTATGTCACCCTTTTAGTGCTATAAAGGCTCTGCCTGTAAAGTTGATACTATGTATTTGAATGTGTTAAGGGTTATTATATATATTTTGATCACTAAGAGAAAATAAAGGGATAAGACAAAATTGACTTTTATTTTTTAAATATTAATGGAACCAATACAGATACATTAGAACGCTTTTTTGTTATTTTAATTAAAAAAAGAGTCACTAAAGCGCAACCCAGAATTCAGTCTGGACAAAACTATTACATATGCATTTCAATCCATAACTTTTATAGATATTTATTCAATTTCTATAAATACTCTGAAGGCCTTCCAGCTCATCTTTCTTCTGTCTTTTCATAAGAAGTAAATAAATTTAAAAAATTCTATTCCTATTGACATTGTAATTATGATACACAGCAAAAGTGGGAAGCACAGAGTAATTAATATTCACTTATCCATCTAACAATGTGTCAATTGCAGTGAAGTGCTGGTAGATCAGATACACAAATAGCCTATTTTTTTGGAGTTTCTCATGGTGTCAAGAAGTAGCCTTGTAAAGAGGACATTGCTAGGTCCCTAAGAATTAAGTAATTAGAGTCATGACAGGGGAAGTTCAGGTATTTTAGGAAATTTTAAAAATGGGGGGAAAAAGGTGGACTTACGATAACGTAAGACTTCTTAGGAAAATGATTATAAGTTAAAATCTGAAAAATGAGTAGGAATTATCAAGTCAAAGTGTGGGAAAAATTGTGAGGAAATAGATTCATGTAAAGGCACACCACAACTAAAGTGTCGGAGGCTGGGGAGAATTTGCTCTCTCTGGAAATTCAAACAATGGAGCATGGACAGAGAGTAGAATAGGAGTCTGGAAGTGGGCTGGATATCAATGGATGAAGTCTGATCATTTCTCTAGGAAGCAAGATTTCTGTAGCCTGCCCTTCTTTCTCCTCACTACTCATCTTTAGTCTTTTTAAGTTTGTATGGTCTGATTCTTCCTTAAGACACTCAGCATTTCCTCATTTATTTCCAATACCTTTTAAATCGAATAGCAGTATAACTTGATGTCAAACATGGACACTTGGTTTTTTGACAAGTTGGAAGCTCTAGTCCTAGTGTTCAGCATTACACAGAGGATTCCATTCAAAAGTCTGACATCTACAAACTTGGACTGTAAATTTTGTTTTAAGTGTCAATCTGCCTTTAAGTGAACAAACAAACAAAAATAAATGGTATCCATTTCCTAGGAATGAGGGTGTGGGCAATGATGCTGACACCCTCCAACTGCTTTTATCCCACTCACCCAATTAACACTAGCAGGAGAACAGTTTACAATCAGATTGACCTGAGATAAAGTCTCAGTTTTACTACTTGAAAGCAATGTAAACAAATTTCTTTAAGGTTCTGCTATTTCACCTGAAACACTGGAGACATAAAACCTATGTCTCTGTCTTGCTATCAGGATTAAAGATAACTACCTACGAAAAGATTTCAGAATGGTATCTGATATGTTGAAGAAGGATATGACAACCCACTCCAGTATTCTTGCCTGGAAAATTTCATGGATGGCAAGCTACAGTCCATGGGGTTTCAACTATGTATATCTGGGGCTTCCCTGATGGCTCAGTGCTGAGGAATCTGCCTGCAGTGCAGGAAACTCAGGTTCCATCCCTGGGTTGGGAATATCCCCCTGGAGGAGGGCATGGCAACACACTTCAGTATTCTTGCCTGGAGAATTCCATGGACAAAGGAGCCTGACAGGCTGTAGCCCATGCGGTCACACAGAGTTGCACAAAACTAAAGTGACTTAGCATCTGATATGTAGAAAGAGCTCAATACAGGAAAGATAATATTGTTAATTTTTTCTGAACATTAGTTTTTCATCTTTAGAATAAAGCTAGTGTTGTTCACATCAAATGATCATTATGAGGAATAGAAGAGATTAAGATCACAAAAATATATAGAGCAGATACTTGATACACAGTAGATATTTAACTAATGTGAATCTCCTTTACTGTGGCTAATGTATACACAAGATGGTTCAATTCAAGGGTGTTCTTTTTTTTTATATGACCACTAGTCAGCGAGTAGGGGAAAAGTATCTGTAAACAAATATGAGTAAATGGAATGTGCCCCAAAGAATTCTTAGTGATACTCTCTTTACTGGTATTAATTATAGCTGTGGGTGTAGTTGTAATTCCTCACTTGTCCAAGCTGTTAACTAAAATAATTAATGTTATGTAGTAACATTATATAGTAATGTACATAGTAATGTTCAATTCACTTGGTAACTCTACCATTATTTGTATAAATTATAAATTTTTATACAAATAGTAAAATTCAGTCTGTTCCAGCTTATTTATTAGAAAATATATACTAATGTAGAGTGTTATATTAACTGAGGATAATTATAAATTTGAATATATAATATGATTATTAATATTTTATTTTCAAATATAAAAATATCAACTCAAATTTCACTTAAAGTCTATATGTATGGAAAAGTAGTTTTCTTCTGATGATACAGTTCCCTAAACTTTATGATTTCATCTCAAAGTTACACATAGGAAACATATAGGAGACCTGTGAATGTAACACAAAGACAAAATTGTTCTGATTTTTTATATAGATGATTATCCATACAATTTGGATCATATTAAGAATGTTGCATTGCCAAAAAAAAAATCATTATCTGTCATTTTGCATGCCCTCGGAATATTCAACAATGATTCCTGATCTTTAGTGTCCCTTATCTGATATTAAAAATCACAAACCAACTTGTAATCTCTCAATTTTGCTTTTATTCACTTTTCAGTAAAAAGCATGATAAAGGAGCTGAAACAATGCATTCACAGGATTCTGAGGCATTCACAGCTTTTCGAAGAATATAAACTGAGTTATGGTCTCTATCTGAATGCATTATAATTTAGAAATTATGGGCTAAGCACAGGAAATTAAACCACAGTTCAGGGATATCATTCATCATAACTTAGTATTGTTGGTATTTATTGTATGTTTATATTGACCATCAATAGATAAATAATATCTCATTCTCAATTCTATTGATGAATCTTTTGCTGGATTTAATGTTAAAAGTAACAAAACAAAACAAAACAAAAACAAAAAAAAAAACAACCCTGCTCCAAAATGATTTCCCAGACTCAGTTAAAACCATTCTTTTGGCTCAAACCCCACTTGATGATCCTTCACAGACCCTGTGTTTTTAAAAAGTTTCATTTCCTTAATACCCAATCTTCCTTGAAAAAAAAAAAAAAATGTGTTTGTGGGAAAGGCAGAAGGCTTTAGATTAGGCTTCCTTAATTTAGTGCTAGCCAACTGCCCTAATCACAAATCATATTGTTTCAGTGTGTCGGAGCTGGATCTAGTAACATTATATAGTAATGTACATAGTAATGTTCAATTCACTTGGTAACTCTACCATTATTTGTATAAATTATAAATTTTTATACAAATAGTAAAATTCAGTCTGTTCCAGCTTATTTATTAGAAAATATATACTAATGTAGAGTGTTATATTAACTGAGGATAATTATAAATTTGAATATATAATATGATTATTAATATTTTATTTTCAAATATAAAAATATCAACTCAAATTTCACTTAAAGTCTATATGTATGGAAAAGTAGTTTTCTTCTGATGATACAGTTCCCTAAACTTTATGATTTCATCTCAAAGTTACACATAGGAAACATATAGGAGACCTGTGAATGTAACACAAAGACAAAATTGTTCTGATTTTTTATATAGATGATTATCCATACAATTTGGATCATATTAAGAATGTTGCATTGCCAAAAAAAAAATCATTATCTGTCATTTTGCATGCCCTCGGAATATTCAACAATGATTCCTGATCTTTAGTGTCCCTTATCTGATATTAAAAATCACAAACCAACTTGTAATCTCTCAATTTTGCTTTTATTCACTTTTCAGTAAAAAGCATGATAAAGGAGCTGAAACAATGCATTCACAGGATTCTGAGGCATTCACAGCTTTTCGAAGAATATAAACTGAGTTATGGTCTCTATCTGAATGCATTATAATTTAGAAATTATGGGCTAAGCACAGGAAATTAAACCACAGTTCAGGGATATCATTCATCATAACTTAGTATTGTTGGTATTTATTGTATGTTTATATTGACCATCAATAGATAAATAATATCTCATTCTCAAT
Source organism: Tragulus kanchil (assembly GCA_022376925.1). NCBI lineage: Eukaryota > Metazoa > Chordata > Mammalia > Artiodactyla > Tragulidae > Tragulus > Tragulus kanchil. The sequence continues at coordinate 231,920,181 of JAIOJX010000004.1, read as the reverse complement.
TCTATTGATGAATCTTTTGCTGGATTTAAAGTTAAAATTAAAAAAAACAAAACAAAACAAAACAAAAACAAAAAAAAAAACAACCCTGCTCCAAAATGATTTCCCAGACTCAGTTAAAACCATTCTTTTGGCTCAAACCCCACTTGATGATCCTTCACAGACCCTGTGTTTTTAAAAAGTTTCATTTCCTTAATACCCAATCTTCCTTGAAAAAAAAAAAAAAATGTGTTTGTGGGAAAGGCAGAAGGCTTTAGATTAGGCTTCCTTAATTTAGTGCTAGCCAACTGCCCTAATCACAAATCATATGTTTCAGTGTGTCGGAGGCTAGTGGATTCAGAGAAGGTACCCATTTTAGCAGTATGCATATGTCGTTTTATACACTTACCCAGAAGAAAACATGGAACTCACAGTAATAGAAAGGGCAGACAACAGAGTAGCGTGCCTGGACCTCTAAAATCTGGAGATGGATTTATGCAAATAAGACATCTTGTTTAGAGATGGGAAGGAGGGGGTGTTTAACCTGAGATGAATAAAAGTAGGAAAAACATTGCATTGTGTTGACTTTTCTATAAAGGTTGAATTGACATCTGGTTCCAATTTGCTTTCCAAGATTTTTTTTTTTTTTTTTTTACCCACTTCATACTGGTCTAAAGCTGCCAAAAAATCTTGCACATGTAATTTAGAAAATAAAATGCTACTGTTAATTTCTGCACACTAGAGGGCACTAAAGTATCCTAAGATAAAATGTACTCACACTTTACCTTAAACGACTTTTGAGTGAATAATGATCATAATTTTAAAGTCCATTAAAAGAACTGACTGCTGGTCTGATACAACACACTAAGCAAAAGATTCCACACAGTTCACAGGGACAATAATAAGATTAATATAGCATTGTGAATATTAGCTTAGAAAAAATAACACCACAATGTTATTTTTTTTAATGCCACCTGCAACATATTTCCTTAGTAAAGAATACATCTCTGAATATCAATATCTCATAATATTTTATATGAATATCTCAAACTATTCTCATAACTAATCTTCTCTTTTCAGAACTATAATTGCCAAATATTTAATAGACTTTTTTTCTATTGATTTGTAGCAGTAGCTTTTCTAACTGTCTGATATAATCATATCAATGTCATTGGATCAACCATTTTTAGGGCTGAAAAATACTGGCCATATGTTGTTGTTGCTGTTCAGTCGTTCAGTTGCTGATTCTTTGTGACCCCATGGACTGCAGCATTCCGGGTCTCCCTCTCCCTCACCATCTCCTAGGATTTGTCCAAATTCCTGTCCATTGAATTGGTAATGCCATCCAATCATCTCATCCTCTGCCACCCTTTTCTCTTTTCCTTCAATGCTTCCCAGCATCAGGGCCTTTTCCAATGAGTTGGCTAAGGTATTGGTGTTTAAGATTCAGTATCAGTCCTTCCAATGAGTATTCAGGGTTGATTTCCCTTAGGATTGATTGGTTTGAGCTTGCTGTGCAAAGGGCTCCGGAGAGTCTTCTCCAGCACCACAACTCAAAAGCATCAACTTTTCAGTGTTCAACTTTCTTTATGGCCCAACTCTCACATCCGTACATGATTACTGGAAAAAACATAGCTTTGACTATCTATGTAGACTTTGCCAGCAAAGTGATGTCTTTGCTTTTCAATATGCCATCTAAGTTTGTCATAGCTTTTCTTCAAGAAGCAACCATCTGCTAATTTCATGGCTGCATCCACCATCCAGTGTCTCTGAAGCCCAAGAAGAGAAAACCGTCACTGCTTCCACTTCCCTCCTTCTGCTTGCCATGAGGTGATGGACAAGATGCCAAGATCTTAGACTTTTAATATTGAGTTTTAAGCCAGCTTTTTTACTCTTCTTTTTCACTCTTCTCCTGTCTATTTTCTGATGGCTAATAGTTAGAGCCAGTAAAATGCTACTGTTAATTTCTGCACACTAGAGGGCACTAAAGTATCCTAAGATAAAATGTACTCACACTTTACCTTAAACGACTTTTGAGTGAATAATGATCATAATTTTAAAGTCCATTAAAAGAACTGACTGCTGGTCTGATACAACACACTAAGCAAAAGATTCCACACAGTTCACAGGGACAATAATAAGATTAATATAGCATTGTGAATATTAGCTTAGAAAAAATAACACCACAATGTTATTTTTTTTAATGCCACCTGCAACATATTTCCTTAGTAAAGAATACATCTCTGAATATCAATATCTCATAATATTTTATATGAATATCTCAAACTATTCTCATAACTAATCTTCTCTTTTCAGAACTATAATTGCCAAATATTTAATAGACTTTTTTTCTATTGATTTGTAGCAGTAGCTTTTCTAACTGTCTGATATAATCATATCAATGTCATTGGATCAACCATTTTTAGGGCTGAAAAATACTGGCCATATGTTGTTGTTGCTGTTCAGTCGTTCAGTTGCTGATTCTTTGTGACCCCATGGACTGCAGCATTCCGGGTCTCCCTCTCCCTCACCATCTCCTAGGATTTGTCCAAATTCCTGTCCATTGAATTGGTAATGCCATCCAATCATCTCATCCTCTGCCACCCTTTTCTCTTTTTCCTTCAATGCTTCCCAGCATCAGGGCCTTTTCCAATGAGTTGGCTAAGGTATTGGTGTTTAAGATTCAGTATCAGTCCTTCCAATGAGTATTCAGGGTTGATTTCCCTTAGGATTGATTGGTTTGAGCTTGCTGTGCAAAGGGCTCCGGAGAGTCTTCTCCAGCACCACAACTCAAAAGCATCAACTTTTCAGTGTTCAACTTTCTTTATGGCCCAACTCTCACATCCGTACATGATTACTGGAAAAAACATAGCTTTGACTATCTATGTAGACTTTGCCAGCAAAGTGATGTCTTTGCTTTTCAATATGCCATCTAAGTTTGTCATAGCTTTTCTTCAAGAAGCAACCATCTGCTAATTTCATGGCTGCATCCACCATCCAGTGTCTCTGAAGCCCAAGAAGAGAAAACCGTCACTGCTTCCACTTCCCTCCTTCTGCTTGCCATGAGGTGATGGACAAGATGCCAAGATCTTAGACTTTTAATATTGAGTTTTAAGCCAGCTTTTTTACTCTTCTTTTTCACTCTTCTCCTGTCTATTTTCTGATGGCTAATAGTTAGAGCCAGCATATATGTGTTTTTATTTCATAGTTTTGGAAATGTGCTTAAAAACAAGGATTTTTTCCCGAAGTCAGTAGCATGCTTTTCCCTCTTATCTCTTTATTTTTGTAGTCTTTTTCTTCTTTATCCATAGCACTTCTGTAGCTTCTTATGAATGTTAACAATAAGATAGCAGATCCAAAATGGAGTTGCCTATGTCAAGTCATGTGCCACCAAACCAAGACTTGACTTCATTACAGTTTAGGCTCTCCTCTAAGTGGAATCTTCTACAAGTCAATAAAGAATCCTGGATCACCATCAGTGAAGTATTTTGCTTGATAAACTCCGGTTATCCCCTAAAGGAACTGAAATAAACAACCCATTTCTTTGTCTAGTATCACTTCCTTGTTTCTGCTCCCTTCTGGCTGTAAAATTCTTTTATTTGTCCAGTTCCTAGGAGCTCCTTTCTATCTGCTAGACTGGATGTTAATCGATTCAAATCAATTTTTGCTCAGATAAACCCTTAAAAGTTTTAGCATGCCTCAGTTTAACATAAGACACATAGAAACATGCAAAAATCTTTTAACTTCTAGTCATGGATATCAATCAATAATAAGAAAGGCAACAAGAACTTTATATGTTATAGATTAGAAGCCTTTTCCAACTCTGTCTTAATTTAGAAACCATTACATGTAGTGCCCACGCTTCTTTGAAGTGTGCATATGAAAGTGTTAAAGAAGCAGAACTTAAAAATAGACTTAACAGGGCTTCCCTGGTGGTCCAGTGGGTAAGGACACCGCCTTGCAGTGCAAGGGGCGCCAGTTCGATCCCTGGCCTGGGAAGATCCCACGTGCTGCGGAGCGGCCGGACCGATGTGTCCAATTACCGAGATGGAGCTCTGGAGCGCATGCGCCCAGAGTCGGCGCTTAGCGAGGACAGACACCACAGCGATGGGAGGCCCACACGGGCCAAAGAACAAAGATGGATGAAAACAGAGAAATGAAAGACCAATAGAAGTGGTCCGCCCACCCCCTCCCTCCCCAACCCACCACCCTCCAAAAAAAAGAAAAATAGACTTAACAGCAAACAAGTAGGAAGACAAGAAAGGAAGACAATAAAAACAAAGAGATGAGGGTATTGATTTAATAGCTTATCATTTTGAAGTAAACATAAAAGTGCTTGGTTTTGAAAACTGTGAGTAGGAAGAATTGTCTTATCTGGAAGGTAGTGTTCAGGGAATCTGGCTTGAACCATACTCACAATAAGCACACACATCTGAAATTATCCATTGTTTTCTGTGACACAGAAAAATAAACCCAGTTGACATATATGTATGTGCCCATTGAAAAGAACCTTTTCTATGTATTGCCTTTAATGTACTTAATACATTACAGCAATCATTACCACCACATAGCAGAATGACAAATAGGACTTAAACTATAAGGGTCTATGATAGGAGGCAACATTTAAAACATAATCAGCATTCTCAAAAATCCCTTTTTAACTTCTTTTTTTTTAAAATTCTTTTATTTGTCCAGTTCCTAGGAGCTCCTTTCTATCTGCTAGACTGGATGTTAATCGATTCAAATCAATTTTTGCTCAGATAAACCCTTAAAAGTTTTAGCATGCCTCAGTTTAACATAAGACACATAGAAACATGCAAAAATCTTTTAACTTCTAGTCATGGATATCAATCAATAATAAGAAAGGCAACAAGAACTTTATATGTTATAGATTAGAAGCCTTTTCCAACTCTGTCTTAATTTAGAAACCATTACATGTAGTGCCCACGCTTCTTTGAAGTGTGCATATGAAAGTGTTAAAGAAGCAGAACTTAAAAATAGACTTAACAGGGCTTCCCTGGTGGTCCAGTGGGTAAGGACACCGCCTTGCAGTGCAAGGGGCGCCAGTTCGATCCCTGGCCTGGGAAGATCCCACGTGCTGCGGAGCGGCCGGACCGATGTGTCCAATTACCGAGATGGAGCTCTGGAGCGCATGCGCCCAGAGTCGGCGCTTAGCGAGGACAGACACCACAGCGATGGGAGGCCCACACGGGCCAAAGAACAAAGATGGATGAAAACAGAGAAATGAAAGACCAATAGAAGTGGTCCGCCCACCCCCTCCCTCCCCAACCCACCACCCTCCAAAAAAAAGAAAAATAGACTTAACAGCAAACAAGTAGGAAGACAAGAAAGGAAGACAATAAAAACAAAGAGATGAGGGTATTGATTTAATAGCTTATCATTTTGAAGTAAACATAAAAGTGCTTGGTTTTGAAAACTGTGAGTAGGAAGAATTGTCTTATCTGGAAGGTAGTGTTCAGGGAATCTGGCTTGAACCATACTCACAATAAGCACACACATCTGAAATTATCCATTGTTTTCTGTGACACAGAAAAATAAACCCAGTTGACATATATGTATGTGCCCATTGAAAAGAACCTTTTCTATGTATTGCCTTTAATGTACTTAATACATTACAGCAATCATTACCACCACATAGCAGAATGACAAATAGGACTTAAACTATAAGGGTCTATGATAGGAGGCAACATTTAAAACATAATCAGTACTCATAAAGATACAACAAAATAGTTTCTCACTTGAGAGGTGGATATCAAAGCAATACCCAATGTGTCAGATGGAAGCAAATGGCAGATATGACAAGAATAGTCTAACCTCAAATGATGCAAATATCTACAAAATATTGGCATATTCTGGTTGAATCAAATTTGTTAATATGGGTATTTATCTCTTTTTTTCTATTTTTCTCCTTGTTTTCTATGTTAGGTATAATTAAACAGCATGCTGGGAGTTCCTTGGTGGTTCAGTGGGTAAAGAGTCTGCCTTGGAGTGCAAGGGGCACTGGTTCGATCCCTGGCCCGGGAAGATCCCACCGACTGGACTGGTGTGTGCAATTACAAGCCAGCACTCTGGAGCGCATGCACCCAGAGCCGGTGCTCTGCAAAGAGAAAAGCCACTGCAGTGGGAGGCCCACACAGACCAAAGAATAAAGATGGATGAAAAATAAAAACAGTTGATGCAATAGAGGCAAAAAAAAAAAAAAAAAAAAAAGTAAAAAAAAAAAAAATAGAGACAGCAGGCTCTGATGTCTCAGTTTGAATCCTGGAGTCTAGCCCCCTGGCTGGAATCCTGACTCAGACTTTTACTGGTGGCATGAGCTTCAGCGAGTAGTTTAACCTCCCCATGGCCCACTTTCCTTACCTATAAAACACTAATATGAACAAAAGTGGTGTTTTAAGGATGAAATAAATTATTCATCCAGGAACTTTAGATCAGTACTTCAACAGCCATATGCAAATATTTATTAAATATTTTGAGACTAGGACAATCTGAATTAATGATGTGTTACTTACAATAAGCACACACATCTGAAATTATCCATTGTTTTCTGTGACACAGAAAAATAAACCCAGTTGACATATATGTATGTGCCCATTGAAAAGAACCTTTTCTATGTATTGCCTTTAATGTACTTAATACATTACAGCAATCATTACCACCACATAGCAGAATGACAAATAGGACTTAAACTATAAGGGTCTATGATAGGAGGCGACATTTAAAACATAATCAGTACTCATAAAGATACAACAAAATAGTTTCTCACTTGAGAGGTGGATATCAAAGCAATACCCAATGTGTCAGATGGAAGCAAATGGCAGATATGACAAGAATAGTCTAACCTCAAATGATGCAAATATCTACAAAATATTGGCATATTCTGGTTGAATCAAATTTGTTAATATGGGTATTTATCTCTTTTTTTCTATTTTTCTCCTTGTTTTCTATGTTAGGTATAATTAAACAGCATGCTGGGAGTTCCTTGGTGGTTCAGTGGGTAAAGAGTCTGCCTTGGAGTGCAAGGGGCACTGGTTCGATCCCTGGCCCGGGAAGATCCCACCGACTGGACTGGTGTGTGCAATTACAAGCCAGCACTCTGGAGCGCATGCACCCAGAGCCGGTGCTCTGCAAAGAGAAAAGCCACTGCAGTGGGAGGCCCACACAGACCAAAGAATAAAGATGGATGAAAAATAAAAACAGTTGATGCAATAGAGGCAAAAAAAAAAAAAAAAAAAAAAGTGTAAAAAAGAAAAAAAAAAAAAATAGAGACAGCAGGCTCTGATGTCTCAGTTTGAATCCTGGAGTCTAGCCCCCTGGCTGGAATCCTGACTCAGACTTTTACTGGTGGCATGAGCTTCAGCGAGTAGTTTAACCTCCCCATGGCCCACTTTCCTTACCTATAAAACACTAATATGAACAAAAGTGGTGTTTTAAGGATGAAATAAATTATTCATCCAGGAACTTTAGATCAGTACTTCAACAGCCATATGCAAATATTTATTAAATATTTTGAGACTAGGACAATCTGAATTAATGATGTGTTACTTACATAGCAATTGATAATTGTCAATTTTATATACCTCCTTGATCTCAAATCTGGTTTAATGATTAGATAGCAGATAATTGAAATAAGCATAGCAAAATACGATCCTAAGCACCACTTGGCTCTGCTTCTCAGTGTTATTGTAGATGCATTTCCAAAAGTACTTAAAAGTATTTGATTCCTTAATCATTCTTAATGTTACCTCTTTCCATCTAGTGTACGCTATGGATTTTAACAGTTAATCATTTGCTATACATCATTCATACACAATTTTCAACTCCATTTATCAGAATATAAGACTTTGCAAATTTTCTAATCTTCATTATTGGCCTCTATTTTATATAGCACTTAACACAGGTTTCTTTTTAGTTAAAATTGTTTGCATATAAATATTTCCACCTACTTTAAAGGTCCAGACATATATAACCAGAGGTTATAATGAGTCAGGTTTTTTTTTAATATATTGAATTTCAGTACTGTGAGTGTGTATGTGATGATTCCAAATTTCTCACTCAGTTTACATCTGATATATAGATTCAATTCAATTTTTTTTTTTAAATTGCATTCATATTAACATAGGCACCCATGGACTATATGATTGAAAAACACCTGCAAGATACATAGGTAGAAAGATTCACATAGATATGATTTTAACTCAGGGTAGTACACATTAAGTGCTACATCTAATAGACACCAAAAATGAGCTATGAAGACTGCAAAATATGAGTTGTATCCTTAGTGGTAATAATATTGTGATGAACTTCAGATTACATGGAATACAAGAATTCCTGCCCAACAAACCAGCTTGGTCAAAGGTAAGAAAATAGAGCAGACTTTTGGTATAACAATACCACTGATAATCAATCAGATATGAACCAGATAGTGTCCTAAACAGATTTTATGTGTTAATCCAGTTAATCCAGTTAGTCCAGTTAATCGACTCTGTGAAGTAGGCAATCTCATTATCTTAGCAAAAATTGAGCTATTCAGAATCTTTTTGGTTGTTTAGTTAGTTTCCCTTTTGAAAACCATTTTTTAGGGATATACATCCATGTGACTAAAGGCCAGTGAAGATTAGATTTGGGAACTTCTCCAGAATTACTGGATAAAATACCTTCACCTTTCATCAAGCTCAGTAAACTGAGAGAACATTATCTTGGACCTACTCAAATGTGAATAGTCATCATCCTCACTCTGTAGATAGAGATGGCCTAATGATATTTCTCCAAACAGGGTAAAGCTGAATCAAGGAACACAGGGGTGTGATGCCCCTTTGACACAGTTTAATTCCTATACTCAGTAATAAATAAAATCAAAAACCATTTATTGATTGATTTATGAGTTAGTAACTGTGGGGCCCTAAATGAAAGAGGGCCTTTGCAAGCATAGGGAAGCTAAAGCACATATTTGCAGTTTGGTGCTAAAAGGATGCCTATAGGAAGAGACAGGGCATGATCTAAGGTCCACTGTCAAAATTTCTGATTGATCCCCCTGGTTTCCGCGCTCTGGACAACGCATGCTCACCATAGACTCCTATTGCAATGTAAATACATAGCTGCTCGACCTTTAGCTTGATTGGTGTAACTATAGGAAGTCCCTTGCAAAGCCCTCTTCGTTTGCCTATAAAAACTGTTAGTCTACACTATTAAAGTGGAACTGCCTCGACAGAACCCCTGCCGTGTCTGATTGTCCCCGGCATGCACCAAGGGCTGGGGGGCCAGCAGCCGGGGGCAATCCCGCTGCCTTCCCTTTCTGCCGAAGGTTCCCGCAAGTAACATGCACTGTGGGGTTTCTCTGGTGGCTAGGATGGTAAAGAATCTGCCTTAAATGTAGGAGACCCAGGTCTGAGCCTTGGATTGGGAAGATCCCTGGGAGAAGGGAATGGCAACCCCCTCCAGCATTCTTGCCTGGAGAATCCCATGGACAGAGGAACCTGGCAGGTTATAGCCCATGGGGTCACAAAGAGCTAGACATGACTGACCAAATGAGCACACACATCGTGTTCTTTCCTGTTTTTGCTTAAAATAGTACATTTTTTTCTTTCTCTCTTACAAGCAGTAAACATCTATGAGTTTGAGGTGGGAAGGGATAGAGAAATGTCACCTTATGCTCTGAAATAAGAAAGAAAATGTGAACAGTAAAAAACAGCAATCTTTGAAAAGTCATGCATCATTTATATTTTGCCATTGTATGCCTAGCATAATGCAATATAATTATAGTATTCCACTTAGTACAATTTATTAATATTAATTTTATTTTAATATATTAACATTTTCATATCATGTTTTTAATTAAAAAGCTGAATTTCCTACATATCTGAAAATTGATTTGTACCTATCATTGTTTCAACCAATCATATTTTGTCAATTTAATGATAATTTTTGCCTCGATACTGTGTATTATATGTAAATATAATTTTATTATATATTAATAATTACATAAATAATATAGTTTATAGTTATAATAAAGGCTTCCCTGATGGCTCAGATGGCAAAGAATCTGCCTGCAATGTGGGAGACCTGGGTTTGATCCCCAGATGTGGAAGATTCCCTGGAGAAGGGAATGGCTACACTCTCCAGTATTCTTGCCTGGAGAATTCCATGGATAAAGGAGCCTGGTGGGCATAGTTCATCATGTCGCACACAGTTGGACACAACTGAGCAACTAATACTTTCACTTTTCATAGTAATAATATCTTGATAACCTAGGTAAATTGTTCAGTTTATGTAATTGACAAAATTGAGCATTAATAATTACTTTCAGTTTCCTTTTTGATATGATGCTATGCCTACTCATTAAAAAAAATATACACATATGCTTTCATAACCTCATAATTAGAGACAACAATCATCAAAATAATAAGTTGTTTCTAAAAGTGCAGTTTTCTTAATTTTACATCTATCTACATGAAAACTAAAAGGGCATTTTCCTTCAATCAAAATGACAGCGTAGAATCATCATTTTTCACTTATGAAAGTTGTATGAAGTCCTTTACTAATCTCTCCCAAGTTGTCAGGAAATAATATTATTCATACTTGGATTAGATATGTTAATATAAATCTCATATACAAAAATTAAGATTATGCTTTTCTCTGGGAAACAAATATGAAAAGTATTTCTTTGGATGTGCTTTCAGCAAGATTATTTTAAGGTTGAAAATAGTTCAGTATAATTAGCATTTATGATTAAATACATTTTGTCTCTGAAAATGACTTTACTTATTAATATCTATTCCTTGCATAAAGTATATATATAACATATATTTATATATAAGTTGTATGTACAAAGTTATTAGGAAGAATATAGTATAAATATTACTTATGAACTACCTACTCAAACTAAGAACCAGAAGATTTACAGTAATTTGAGTCTACTAATCTCTTACTCCCCTAATCCTTTCCTTTGCCTCTCAAAGATGTAAATTATTTTTCAAATTGATTTCACCTAAAAAACATTCAACTTCATAATTATATTATAATATTCACTAGAAGAAACAATTATATAGTGGATAGAAAAGCAATGTTTACCTTTGATAAAAATTCACCTAGAATAATTTTATCAGACGTAAGTTTTTTTAAATAGCAGGAAATCTAAGATTCGTTTCTCACACACTGAATCCAACTTCAAATTTTATAATAGCATAAAAACAAAACAATAATTTTCTACTGACCTTGGAAAATCTCATAAGTAGTTACATTAGAAATACTGGAAACTTTATTACTTTTTTAAGTTGTATTGCTTACGGATGTCCTTGGCAAATTTAATAGGTATTCAATTCCTAGTTTAGTGAAAATAACATCTCTCTCCAAATTTTACAAATTCCTTAATATATAAGCTAATTAAAGATACATGTATCTTAGATTTTTAATCTAACAATATGTTCTGTTATGGCTGCCAGAGTAACTAAAAGGAACCATTCTGATTTGACACTGAAGAATTCAAACAGCCATTAATCTAAAAAGAAATCTGCAAAATGTATAAAAGTTGAGATGGCACCGAGTCTTTTCAGCTCTGATTTTCATTTTAGGATTATTCATGTCATTGTCAAGAAATTTATGAAGGCTATAATAGCCCTTAGAGTATGTCTTTATTATTTTCCAGTTATGTGGCTTGTAGCAGATTCTCTGCTGGTTATGCTTAAATCATCAAGGGATAATGCTATTCAATTACATATTAACATCATTCATTGAATCAACAAATATTTTTTAGAAAATATTTATGGAGTCCCTACTCTGTACCAGGCTCTATTCCAGGTTCTGGCAATGCAGCAGTGAATAAGACATATTTTCTGCCCCATGGAGCATTAACAAACCAGACAGACCATTATTCAGCATGGAAACAGTATTGTAAATTCCAAATAGAAAATATCATTTTCTTTTAACTTTTCATTTGAATGATTGGTGTTTATAAATATAGTCTAAAATTACCTCTATTAAAGGTCAATGGCTACTTCTGGAATCAAGTCACTTATTCAGTGATGCCTTTATAAAGAGGTCATGCTTTAAAGATATTCAAGAAACAGTTTTAGGGTAGAAGGTTTCTAATTTTAAGATTTATAATTGATACCAGCTTCATTATGAAAAATACAGATCTTTATTATGAAAATTTGAGATAATGAATAAAAATATTAGTTCACTGAAATCTAAATATAATTTAATTTTCTTCCCTCTGTAGTATAATTATACTATTTTTTATATCTGAAATTTTAGGAAATTTTATTTCCTACACATGTTTAAAGTATTTGTAATTGTGTTCTGTAGAACTGTATTGGAGCAAAGTTGATTTTAATATCTCCTGCTTTTTACATTTTTGTTTTCATAATTTTTATGAATTTCTATGAATGCATATTTATTATCACCCACTCATTTCTGTGACTCTAATTCCCACTGCAAACGCAGTTATCTAAATGTAAGAATTCTTACAATGTTATTGGACAGTCTTTCACACTGTTTGAAATGATTCAAATGGTATAGGATCCAATAGGTTACTGAAGCTTAATTTTTCGATTCTCTATTCATTGTTCCCATACAAGTAAAATGCAGTCAAAATGATCAAAATACAACTTTCCTTTTTTCCAGCTGAGAGACAGCATTCAGACAAATATATTATTTAATTGTTATGGCATGTGAGCTTAGTCTCTCAGTCATGTCCAGCTCTTTGTGACCACATGGACTGTAGCCCACCAGGCCGTCTTCTGGTCTGAATCTACAGGCAAGAATTTTATTATCATTCATTGAATTTCAAACTAGATATGCATTATTTTCCAGTTATGTGGCTTGTAGCAGATTCTCTGCTGGTTATGCTTAAATCATCAAGGGATAATGCTATTCAATTACATATTAACATCATTCATTGAATCAACAAATATTTTTTAGAAAATATTTATGGAGTCCCTACTCTGTACCAGGCTCTATTCCAGGTTCTGGCAATGCAGCAGTGAATAAGACATATTTTCTGCCCCATGGAGCATTAACAAACCAGACAGACCATTATTCAGCATGGAAACAGTATTGTAAATTCCAAATAGAAAATATCATTTTCTTTTAACTTTTCATTTGAATGATTGGTGTTTATAAATATAGTCTAAAATTACCTCTATTAAAGGTCAATGGCTACTTCTGGAATCAAGTCACTTATTCAGTGATGCCTTTATAAAGAGGTCATGCTTTAAAGATATTCAAGAAACAGTTTTAGGGTAGAAGGTTTCTAATTTTAAGATTTATAATTGATACCAGCTTCATTATGAAAAATACAGATCTTTATTATGAAAATTTGAGATAATGAATAAAAATATTAGTTCACTGAAATCTAAATATAATTTAATTTTCTTCCCTCTGTAGTATAATTATACTATTTTTTATATCTGAAATTTTAGGAAATTTTATTTCCTACACATGTTTAAAGTATTTGTAATTGTGTTCTGTAGAACTGTATTGGAGCAAAGTTGATTTTAATATCTCCTGCTTTTTACATTTTTGTTTTCATAATTTTTATGAATTTCTATGAATGCATATTTATTATCACCCACTCATTTCTGTGACTCTAATTCCCACTGCAAACGCAGTTATCTAAATGTAAGAATTCTTACAATGTTATTGGACAGTCTTTCACACTGTTTGAAATGATTCAAATGGTATAGGATCCAATAGGTTACTGAAGCTTAATTTTTCGATTCTCCATTCATTGTTCCCATACAAGTAAAATGCAGTCAAAATGATCAAAATACAACTTTCCTTTTTTCCAGCTGAGAGACAGCATTCAGACAAATATATTATTTAATTGTTATGGCATGTGAGCTTAGTCTCTCAGTCATGTCCAGCTCTTTGTGACCACATGGACTGTAGCCCACCAGGCTCTTCTGTCCATGGATTCTACAGGCAAGAATACTGAAATGCGTTGACATTTCCTTCTGCAGAGGATCTTCCTGAGCCAGAATTCGATCCCGAGTCTCCTACATTGGAGGCAGATTCTTTACTGTTGGAGCCACCAGGGAAGCCTGTGTTATAGCAATGATAACTGCATATAGATGATTTGTTTGGCTAATGGGTATAAAATAAATTTATTATAGAAATATGAAAATATATCATAGTTTCTTAAAAATTCTATAGCCTATATCTACACCCTTTGTCATGTAATACTGAAATCCTTGTAACTACAAAGGCTGAACTTTTTCCACACTGCGATGTTGGAGTGACCTTGCACCTTGTTTGGCCAGTAGGATGCTGTGGACATGGATGTTGTAGAGTGGATTCCCACTCTATATCTCAAAGACTGTGTGTGTTCTTGTTGACTTCCTGTGTCTTTACCATCACCACTGACTCACTCCATGACTGGAGATTTCAATCCAGCAGCTTTCAACATTTATCTAACATGAAAAAGCATGAGTGAACCAACCTGAAGTCAGTACTACTACCTAGCCGATGACAACAGATATACACTTACTGCAGAATTTCACAGGAGCTGTGTGCATGATTACTATGGTCTTCAATGACTGAATTAAAGAACAAAATATTTTTAAGATCTACTTAGCATTTTTGATGGTTAAGGTGTGAACAAATTAACTATAGATTGTTCATAAAGGTTAGTTTTAGGTTCACATTGTTCTTTTAGGTTCTAAATTCTAAGGACCGTAATTATATTGTCATTTTCCTTTGAATAAGATGTCTCAAAGAATCTGTACTTGAATAACTCAGCAATAACTCATTAGACAAGGTGATATGAATGTGATATGAGAAATAAAAACATATGAAAACAGGATTTTCTACATCCATTTTAGTTTGAAATGATTCAAATGGTATAGGATCCAATAGGTTACTGAAGCTTAATTTTTCGATTCTCCATTCATTGTTCCCATACAAGTAAAATGCAGTCAAAATGATCAAAATACAACTTTCCTTTTTTCCAGCTGAGAGACAGCATTCAGACAAATATATTATTTAATTGTTATGGCATGTGAGCTTAGTCTCTCAGTCATGTCCAGCTCTTTGTGACCACATGGACTGTAGCCCACCAGGCTCTTCTGTCCATGGATTCTACAGGCAAGAATACTGAAATGCGTTGACATTTCCTTCTGCAGAGGATCTTCCTGAGCCAGAATTCGATCCCGAGTCTCCTACATTGGAGGCAGATTCTTTACTGTTGGAGCCACCAGGGAAGCCTGTGTTATAGCAATGATAACTGCATATAGATGATTTGTTTGGCTAATGGGTATAAAATAAATTTATTATAGAAATATGAAAAATATATCATAGTTTCTTAAAAATTCTATAGCCTATATCTACACCCTTTGTCATGTAATACTGAAATCCTTGTAACTACAAAGGCTGAACTTTTTCCACACTGCGATGTTGGAGTGACCTTGCACCTTGTTTGGCCAGTAGGATGCTGTGGACATGGATGTTGTAGAGTGGATTCCCACTCTATATCTCAAAGACTGTGTGTGTTCTTGTTGGACTTCCTGTGTCTTTACCATCACCACTGACTCACTCCATGACTGGAGATTTCAATCCAGCAGCTTTCAACATTTATCTAACATGAAAAAGCATGAGTGAACCAACCTGAAGTCAGTACTACTACCTAGCCGATGACAACAGATATACACTTACTGCAGAATTTCACAGGAGCTGTGTGCATGATTACTATGGTCTTCAATGACTGAATTAAAGAACAAAATATTTTTAAGATCTACTTAGCATTTTTGATGGTTAAGGTGTGAACAAATTAACTATAGATTGTTCATATAGGTTATTTTTAGGTTCACATTGTTCTTTTAGGTTCTAAATTCTAAGGACCGTAATTATATTGTCATTTTCCTTTGAATAAGATGTCTCAAAGAATCTGTACTTGAATAACTCAGCAATAACTCATTAGACAAGGTGATATGAATGTGATATGAGAAATAAAAACATATGAAAACAGGATTTTCTACATCCACAGTCTCTTCTGTTTGAACAAAATAAATGTTTCCACTAAAACCCAGAACAATTAATTTTTAATTTACATGTACTTTTACTAAAGTATTGTCCCACCCCAGGTAGACTTGAATGTTAATAGATTCAGGTATGTTTTAGTAAGAATTCTTTTAGTTCAGAGAAACGTCTATGTTTTAGATTTTCTTCAAAAATTGTAAGTATAAATAACATGAAAATGAAATAAATTCACCTTACTTTATCCATCTATAAATAAGATAAAAGTGTAATCATTGAGACCTTCAACTGATACTATAAAATTGCAATTGGAGTTTTAGGAACAAATGATTATGAGGGTTTCATAACTGTATTTTTCTTTAACTTTGAATCCAACCTTTTCAATGTCATATTAAATCTGCAATTACAAACTATAATCTTATATTTCAATAAAATGTTCACAATTAAGCCATTAGAGTCCTAAACAACAAATTAATAACAGGGTTAATCAGTGTAAACACTTATAATTCTATGTTGGTGCAAATAGATGTATAATTTTTATTTAGCTCAATTGACTGTGGAAATCACATTCTATCAAAAATTTCAATCATTAGAAAGTTTAAAAGCTCATTGGGGCAACTTGTCTAATTCAAAAACTCTTCCAGGCCATTATTTTGGTTAGGAGTCAGGTCCTCAAGGGCTGATGTTAGTTTGGTAATGAAAGTGGCAGATGATATAAGGGCTTTACTTGCAGAGATATACAAGTGAAAACAATTTTCTCTTTTATCTCTCATTTTCAGTTCTCTTATTCTTTAACTTTTGGCTGTGAAAACATTTTCATTTTTCTCCTTTTTTAAAAAAAACATCATCTCATATGTGTTTGTTTCCCAGCACTTTTAAGGCATTTGCCAATCTCTGCATTTCTTTGTGATTACTCCCTCTGAAAACTGCTTGTTTTCCCAATGGAGCATGCTAGATTTTCATGCTTTGCTGTACCGCTTTGAACATACTGTAGACTAATTCAAAAACTATGTCATTTTTCTTTGTACATTAGCAAATTTTTTTTTTTAAAAATGCTATGCCTGAATTTAGAGGAATAAACAGTTATTTTTATGGATCATTTTAGAATTATTCATTTCTTTAAACAAAGCTATTTCATTATCTTATGTTACTTACAATGATGTCTTATAGGGCACTTAGATCTATAATTACAGTCAATAATAAAAGCTATCATTTACTGTTTATTTAATCCATTCCAGGACAAATATTAGATCAATAATCCTAAGAAGTTGTTCTCATGGAATTATTCCTATTTTAGGAATGTGGGAGTTGAAACTTGTAAAAAGAGTGACTTTCTGAAAGTTGTGGAGCTACGAAACTGCACATCCAGGATGTGACAAGCGTGTACTGATTCTAGAACCTATTTATAAAGTAGTCACTCACCACTGAGTTTCTAAACTTTTTTTTCTGATAAATTTCAGCATCCTCTCTGTATGCATTCCTCTACAATCAGTTGTGTGTATTTCAGCTGCTCTAATAAATTCATCTTATTAATTAAAAGTTGGATAGTTTTTACTTTTTTAGCTCTCTTCATATGATAAAATATAAACAATCTCAGTTTTTAGGACTATTGAGACCCAGCTTGATGTTTAAAAATTGCAAGATAACTAACTGGAACGAGGCCAACTGGACATTGTAAAATTATGCTAAATTAAGCAAAGGATTAGCTTATCCATATTGTCAAGATGCATAAGGATGCTGAAGAATGCCTTTGAATGTTGGCATTAAAAACTACACAATAAACACAATGTCATTCAACTGGTGAATGTTTAGTTTTTAAATGAATGGCTTCCATTCCTGAGTAGACCCACACCACAGCTTCACTTACTTAAATAAAATTGAACCAGAAAGCAAAATTTTAATACGTATATGAACTAAGTGAAAACAATTTTCTTTTATCTCTCATTTTCAGTTCTCTTATTCTTTAACTTTTGGCTGTGAAAACATTTTCATTTTTCTCCTTTTTTAAAAAAAACATCATCTCATATGTGTTTGTTTCCCAGCACTTTTAAGGCATTTGCCAATCTCTGCATTTCTTTGTGATTACTCCCTCTGAAAACTGCTTGTTTTCCCAATGGAGCATGCTAGATTTTCATGCTTTGCTGTACCGCTTTGAACATACTGTAGACTAATTCAAAAACTATGTCATTTTTCTTTGTACATTAGCAAATTTTTTTTTTTTTAAAATGCTATGCCTGAATTTAGAGGAATAAACAGTTATTTTTATGGATCATTTTAGAATTATTCATTTCTTTAAACAAAGCTATTTCATTATCTTATGTTACTTACAATGATGTCTTATAGGGCACTTAGATCTATAATTACAGTCAATAATAAAAGCTATCATTTACTATTTATTTAATCCATTCCAGGACAAATATTAGATCAATAATCCTAAGAAGTTGTTCTCATGGAATTATTCCTATTTTAGGAATGTGGGAGTTGAAACTTGTAAAAAGAGTGACTTTCTGAAAGTTGTGGAGCTACGAAACTGCACATCCAGGATGTGACAAGCGTGTACTGATTCTAGAACCTATTTATAAAGTAGTCACTCACCACTGAGTTTCTAAACTTTTTCTGATAAATTTCAGCATCCTCTCTGTATGCATTCCTCTACAATCAGTTGTGTGTATTTCAGCTGCTCTAATAAATTCATCTTATTAATTAAAAGTTGGATAGTTTTTACTTTTTTAGCTCTCTTCATATGATAAAATATAAACAATCTCAGTTTTTAGGACTATTGAGACCCAGCTTGATGTTTAAAAATTGCAAGATAACTAACTGGAACGAGGCCAACTGGACATTGTAAAATTATGCTAAATTAAGCAAAGGATTAGCTTATCCATATTGTCAAGATGCATAAGGATGCTGAAGAATGCCTTTGAATGTTGGCATTAAAAAAACTACACAATAAACACAATGTCATTCAACTGGTGAATGTTTAGTTTTTAAATGAATGGCTTCCATTCCTGAGTAGACCCACACCACAGCTTCACTTACTTAAATAAAATTGAACCAGAAAGCAAAAAGTTTGCTCTAATACTCGTTTCATCATGAACTAGATTTTGGGAAAGTCATCTGACTGTGTAAGGGCTTCAGCATCTCCATAAAAGAAAGAAGTTGTTAAAAATCTTTGTACCTAATTAGCTGTCCCACAATCAATTTATTCAAGTTAATTCAGTAACATGAAGTGATCTACTACGTGCAAGGTTAGGAATTACATAAATGAAGAAACCTCTATCCTCATCTTAAGGATTTTGCAATCTCTCGCTTGAGGTACACCCTGCAACCAATACTACAAAGAAAGATGGGCAACAACATTCTTAGTTTCAAAGCATAGAAAAATAAAGGAATTGATTCAATTCATTTAGGCAATTTGAAGTTTCCATAAAGTGAGGAGGGGCTTTACTGACAGATTGCTGACTGTACTCCAGAACTGTTTTCTTCTCTTCTTCAGGATATGGCCTCCCAGCAGCCTGTTGGGGATCTATGTCTCCCTTGTAGCTATGAGTGGCCAGGGTCAGAAGACTAACTGATGCACTTTCCTCACTTGAGCAAAGATAAAGAGCTGCCTTTGATTTTATTTCACTTTCCTCCTGCCAATTAAAGGCAAATGGTTTGCATCTCAGCTTGGACCATGCAGAGGAGCCGTGTGTGTGTGTGTGTCACACAGTTGTGGTTCAACTCTTTGTGACCTTCTGGACTGTTGCCTGCTCTGTTCATGCGATTCTCCAGGCAAGAATACTAGAGTGGGTTGCCATTCCCTTCTCCAGGGGATCTTCCTAACTCAGAGTTCAAACCAGGGTCTCCTGCATCGCAGGCAGATGCTTTATTTTTGCTTCGCATTTAAAGCTTTTATTTTGAAAAATAAAATACAAAAGTCATCACATTGTAAATGTATGTGGTAATTTCTCAACTTCTCAGGAACAACACAATGAATTATTTAAATAATTAAGATACTTAATATTGATATTAAGTATCTTAATATCTATTGATATTATCCACATCAATAGATTTCAACAGGTACAAGTGTTCTATAAAACATCAGAACATGTACAGACAGCCTTCTTCCAAGATGAAACTCTGAGGCACACCTCCACTCTGAGGCACACCTCCAATACATATTAAAGCCGAATTCTGCCTATGGAATCCTATTTTTAAACATTCCCTTGGGAAACAAAGTTTGGAATCTGGTAAGAAAAGATGTGGGTTAGAGTAGTTTTAACAGAAAGCACACATCCCCACTGGGCTCCTTCTCTACAGGACTGTGCATGTAATTAGGATCAAGGGCACCACAGGTCAGAAGCAGGAAACAAAGGTTTGGGGAACTGGCAAATGAGCAGGAGACCCCTATCCTCATCTTAAGGATTTTGCAATCTCGCTTGAGGTACACCCTGCAACCAATACTACAAAGAAAGATGGGCAACAACATTCTTAGTTTCAAAGCATAGAAAAATAAAGGAATTGATTCAATTCATTTAGGCAATTTGAAGTTTCCATAAAGTGAGGAGGGGCTTTACTGACAGATTGCTGACTGTACTCCAGAACTGTTTTCTTCTCTTCTTCAGGATATGGCCTCCCAGCAGCCTGTTGGGGATCTATGTCTCCCTTGTAGCTATGAGTGGCCAGGGTCAGAAGACTAACTGATGCACTTTCCTCACTTGAGCAAAGATAAAGAGCTGCCTTTGATTTTATTTCACTTTCCTCCTGCCAATTAAAGGCAAATGGTTTGCATCTCAGCTTGGACCATGCAGAGGAGCCGTGTGTGTGTGTGTGTCACACAGTTGTGGTTCAACTCTTTGTGACCTTCTGGACTGTTGCCTGCTCTGTTCATGCGATTCTCCAGGCAAGAATACTAGAGTGGGTTGCCATTCCCTTCTCCAGGGGATCTTCCTAACTCAGAGTTCAAACCAGGGTCTCCTGCATCGCAGGCAGATGCTTTATTTTTGCTTCGCATTTAAAGCTTTTATTTTGAAAAATAAAATACAAAAGTCATCACATTGTAAATGTATGTGGTAATTTCTCAACTTCTCAGGAACAACACAATGAATTATTTAAATAATTAAGATACTTAATATTGATATTAAGTATCTTAATATCTATTGATATTATCCACATCAATAGATTTCAACAGGTACAAGTGTTCTATAAAACATCAGAACATGTACAGACAGCCTTCTTCCAAGATGAAACTCTGAGGCACACCTCCACTCTGAGGCACACCTCCAATACATATTAAAGCCGAATTCTGCCTATGGAATCCTATTTTTAAACATTCCCTTGGGAAACAAAGTTTGGAATCTGGTAAGAAAAGATGTGGGTTAGAGTAGTTTTAACAGAAAGCACACATCCCCACTGGGCTCCTTCTCTACAGGACTGTGCATGTAATTAGGATCAAGGGCACCACAGGTCAGAAGCAGGTCACTCAGGAGGGTCCAAATATGTGTTGACATCCCACCCTCTCAGGGGGGGTAGACTGGCAAATGAGCAGGAGACCCCGGTGTGGTACATACACTCCACTGATCTCAGGACCAGACAGCCAGTCTGAAAAATTTCTCTGTAGCCTAGAAGGTGGCCTTCTTTCCCTATGCACCCAAGAAGTTCATGGCTATGCTATTCCATTTGCTCAGACTGAGGTTTTTCTTTAAGAAATTCAGGTAGCTGAAATTCTCCTTTATAGACCCTTCTAGTGTTTTCAAGGATATTGGGATCAAGTTTTCCATAATTAGGTGGATTGGCAGAGTGGTTATATCTGAGTTTGGCACGCATGGGTGCAATCACTGCCATGTCTTGCAACACAACTGCAGCTATTTTCCCAACCCATTTCTATAGAGTTTCCACAATGACTGGTTTGATGACCTGGTCTGTGGATCTCTCCACTTTTGACAGAGATACTCCTCCAGCTTTCCCAATTATCTCTTCATGCTGTAATACTGAGTGGTTCGAAGGAATTTGGAATCCCTGCTCCAGACCTATTAAGACTGTTCTCATCCACCATTCAGGATGTAAGATAAGTTGCTCACAGTGAACTAACATGCATTTTTTTTATAGCCAACCTCCATACACTGGTTATATACATGGCCTCGATGACATTCAGTCAGATAATACCTATAGCTGTTCGGGTCAAATTCAGCTATGGTAACTTTTCTAGAAATCACTGAATGCACTGATGCCTGGCCATCTCGGACTATCAGGAGAAATTTGGCATTGGAGGATAACTTAACAAGATAAATTAATGATTTCAGGGCAAATGGATCTTTATTACATCAATAAGGGGCTAGCCTGCTGTGTTTCACCATGATTTCTAGTAAGAAGGCCTGCAAGGCAGATTCCAGCACTTCACTGGTGACACCAGCCTCATCAAAGCATATTTTCTCCATAACCAAATGTGACCATATCTGCTTCAGAGCCAAGATTTGAGGAGTGACCTTGGTTTCTTTTCCATAGCGAATATCAGGGTGTGCATCTAGCATGGCCCCCAGGAGTATGGTTCCACTCTGAGGCACATCTCCAATAATTATTAAAGGCATATCTTTATGATGGGCAATGGTTTTATTGGCTTTGATGGCCAGGGCAGTTTGCCCAGTGGTCTTTATGTTTTCCAGTTTGAGGGGCTGGCTATGTTCCTCTATTTGACAACAGCATTCCATGGCGTGTTGGCCCAAGTAAAATGCAGTCACAGAACTAACCATCAGACATGACAGTAGTAAGTTCTGCTTTAGTTTTCCAACAATCTTGATATGGTTATCTTGCTAGTAAACAAATATTTTGCTCCAAATGATTTTCAGAAATCATTCAGGCCATGGAGATTCTATTTCAGAAAGATGGCCAACATCTGAGATGAGTGAGGAGCCACTGCACTGCCTCCTCCAGAATCCTGGGCTCAGCGACTACTCCCACCGTACCAGGGGAGGACCATTCCGCCCAGCCCGGTAGCCCACCCTCATTGCCAGGCACCAGCTGCTGCCAGCCCGGCCCTGTCCTGTGGAGCCGCGCCGAAGCGACTCACACCTGACGCTGCCTCAGGAGCAACTCTGCAGGCCATGTGTTACCAGATGGCAGAGGATGGGCAGAGGAATTGAAACAGCGTTGAAGGTCATAAGAAACCAAATCTTTATGAGGCTTAAATTTCATTAAAAATATTCTGAAGGGAAATAAGATAAAAGATAACAAATACTTTGATTTTGAAAGAAAAGTATGTTGTTTGATTACAATTTGCTTAAAATGGAATAAAGATGTTCATAAAAAAGGACATGAGACAGCTCAGACACTTAACAGGAGGGCATATACATGGCCTCGATGACATTCAGTCAGATAATACCTATAGCTGTTCGGGTCAAATTCAGCTATGGTAACTTTTCTAGAAATCACTGAATGCACTGATGCCTGGCCATCTCGGACTATCAGGAGAAATTTGGCATTGGAGGATAACTTAACAAGATAAATTAATGATTTCAGGGCAAATGGATCTTTATTACATCAATAAGGGGCTAGCCTGCTGTGTTTCACCATGATTTCTAGTAAGAAGGCCTGCAAGGCAGATTCCAGCACTTCACTGGTGACACCAGCCTCATCAAAGCATATTTTCTCCATAACCAAATGTGACCATATCTGCTTCAGAGCCAAGATTTGAGGAGTGACCTTGGTTTCTTTTCCATAGCGAATATCAGGGTGTGCATCTAGCATGGCCCCAGGAGTATGGTTCCACTCTGAGGCACATCTCCAATAATTATTAAAGGCATATCTTTATGATGGGCAATGGTTTTATTGGCTTTGATGGCCAGGGCAGTTTGCCCAGTGGTCTTTATGTTTTCCAGTTTGAGGGGCTGGCTATGTTCCTCTATTTGACAACAGCATTCCATGGCGTGTTGGCCCAAGTAAATGCAGTCACAGAACTAACCATCAGACATGACAGTAGTAAGTTCTGCTTTAGTTTTCCAACAATCTTGATATGGTTATCTTGCTAGTAAACAAATATTTTGCTCCAAATGATTTTCAGAAATCATTCAGGCCATGGAGATTCTATTTCAGAAAGATGGCCAACATCTGAGATGAGTGAGGAGCCACTGCACTGCCTCCTCCAGAATCCTGGGCTCAGCGACTACTCCCACCGTACCAGAGGAGGACCATTCCGCCCAGCCCGGTAGCCCACCCTCATTGCCAGGCACCAGCTGCTGCCAGCCCGGCCCTGTCCTGTGGAGCCGCGCCGAAGCGACTCACACCTGACGCTGCCTCAGGAGCAACTCTGCAGGCCATGTGTTACCAGATGGCAGAGGATGGGCAGAGGAATTGAAACAGCGTTGAAGGTCATAAGAAACCAAATCTTTATGAGGCTTAAATTTCATTAAAAATATTCTGAAGGGAAATAAGATAAAAGATAACAAATACTTTGATTTTGAAAGAAAAGTATGTTGTTTGATTACAATTTGCTTAAAATGGAATAAAGATGTTCATAAAAAAGGACATGAGACAGCTCAGACACTTAACAGGAGGGCAGCCCTGTGAAGTACTCAATATGACTCAGACAAGCCAGGATGCTCCATCTAATCACTTCCTACAGTTAGCATTAATATTTTAAGTCGACATGTTCCAGCTGAACTTATAAGTCCTGTCAGAAAATTTTCAATACAGTGAAAGGAACAGCCATCCATGGATAATGTGGTAACTAACTGGTATACTCTGCCTGCACATATAATTCCAACATTCATATGATTCAGAACTTGCAACATTCAGTTCCAGAACACTCTTGATTCTCAGCCTACTGTCAGTTTATAGTTTTGCAGTGGTAGAGAAATCAGTTCCAACTATCAGCTAGTGACAATTTGCACAGTTTCACTCAAGTGAGAACAGAATTAATATGCTTCCTCTCACATTCCCTCCTACACCATCAGTTTTCTTTACATGCCTAGACAAATAATTATAATTAAAAAAAAAACAAAAAAAAAACAGCAAGGTGTTGAGAGGGGGAGCATGCCTAACCTACAGATGCATAGACCTGTTCATAACAAAACATGTTTTCTGTTCTTTCAATTGGGTAATATCCTGTTGTTATTTATAAATTAATAGAGAATAAATATTGATGTCTACAGTAAGGTGACCAACCATCCTACTCTGATGAGGACTAAGAAAGGAGTTTCTTAAGATGTAGCCTTTTCAGCATGAACACCAGGAAAGGTTTGAGAGATTAGGAGGAAATGTTCACTGTATTCTAGGTGGAGACAGAGAGACAGTGAGAGAGAAAGAGAGAGAGAGAGGGGGGTGGGGAGAGAGAGGGGTGCATTTTTGAAATGGACAGAGATCTGTTAGCATTGGGGACATTGACTATCATCTCATTTCTAAGCATGTTTCAGTTATAAAGCCTTATTTATCCTCCTGGCCTCAGTTTTTGGGGAGGACTTTCTTCGTCCCATTAATTGCTGCTCCTAAAAAACAGCGTTGAAGGTCATAAGAAACCAAATCTTTATGAGGCTTAAATTTCATTAAAAATATTCTGAAGGGAAATAAGATAAAAGATAACAAATACTTTGATTTTGAAAGAAAAGTATGTTGTTTGATTACAATTTGCTTAAAATGGAATAAAGATGTTCATAAAAAAGGACATGAGACAGCTCAGACACTTAACAGGAGGGCAGCCCTGTGAAGTACTCAATATGACTCAGACAAGCCAGGATGCTCCATCTAATCACTTCCTACAGTTAGCATTAATATTTTAAGTCGACATGTTCCAGCTGAACTTATAAGTCCTGTCAGAAAATTTTCAATACAGTGAAAGGAACAGCCATCCATGGATAATGTGGTAACTAACTGGTATACTCTGCCTGCACATATAATTCCAACATTCATATGATTCAGAACTTGCAACATTCAGTTCCAGAACACTCTTGATTCTCAGCCTACTGTCAGTTTATAGTTTTGCAGTGGTAGAGAAATCAGTTCCAACTATCAGCTAGTGACAATTTGCACAGTTTCACTCAAGTGAGAACAGAATTAATATGCTTCCTCTCACATTCCCTCCTACACCATCAGTTTTCTTTACATGCCTAGACAAATAATTATAATTAAAAAAAAAACAAAAAAAAAACAGCAAGGTGTTGAGAGGGGGAGCATGCCTAACCTACAGATGCATAGACCTGTTCATAACAAAACATGTTTTCTGTTCTTTCAATTGGGTAATATCCTGTTGTTATTTATAAATTAATAGAGAATAAATATTGATGTCTACAGTAAGGTGACCAACCATCCTACTCTGATGAGGACTAAGAAAGGAGTTTCTTAAGATGTAGCCTTTTCAGCATGAACACCAGGAAAGTTTTTGAGAGATTAGGAGGAAATGTTCACTGTATTCTAGGTGGAGACAGAGAGACAGTGAGAGAGAAAGAGAGAGAGAGAGGGGGGTGGGGAGAGAGAGGGGTGCATTTTTGAAATGGACAGAGATCTGTTAGCATTGGGGACATTGACTATCATCTCATTTCTAAGCATGTTTCAGTTATAAAGCCTTATTTATCCTCCTGGCCTCAGTTTTTGGGGAGGACTTTCTTCGTCCCATTAATTGCTGCTCCTGTCAGTATAGCCCAAGCAAGGGTCCTTCCCCTAGGCAACAGAAACTGTTTCCTGGGTTTTCAGCACTCTCAGCACAAGCCTCATTATGCCCCATCTCAGGTATCCAAAAAGCTGAACAATGTGGTCTTATCAGCAATCGCAGCCAGGCTCTAAGAGCCTTTCTTCTGAGCTCCTGAGTCACCAGCATCAGCCAGGTAGCAGCAGTCTGAGTGCCAGTGTGGTCTGGCCCGACCCCCAGGCCTTTAGATTCTGATAATCCTGCTTCCTAGGTCTAGTAGCTACTTCCTACGATTACTATCTTTATGCCACTTTAATGTTCTTTTTTGCTTTATCAGTCCACAAATGTAAAGCCAAATCACTATATTAAATTTTCTGTTGATATATGCAATGTAATTTCCATTTCTCTGTCCAAACCTTGACCAATGCCAGCAGTAATTTAAAATTAAAAACTCCTAGAAGAAATATTATAAGATAGGCTCCGTAACCACAAAGTATAAATTTGAAAGTTACCAACCAACCAACTAGCTTTTAGTTAAGATTTTAAACTGCATTAGGTTTCTTCTGAATATAATCATAATTTTCCAATAAACAGCTAACAAATGATGAGGTCCTTATTTAGAAAAGGCCAATCATATCACTTTAAAATTTCACCAGATTTTTGAATAAGGAACAAAAATAAACATGGAGATCCTTTAGTCTGACTTAATATAATTTGCTTATTTCTTAGAAAACATAAAAAACACAGAAGTTTTAAGTTCTTTAACTGTAAAGATAAAAATTTTTCTAGAGTAAATTTAAGTTATATAGTTTCTTTACTATTTACTATATAAATAAAATGAAATCAAAAATAGAAATTTATACAAGGCATTAGTTTTCATCCAATTAAGAACCAATAACCCCTATTATAATCCACTGAAAATAGATATGTTTACATATTCATGTGGTAAGATTTTAAACTTTTGTATAAGCATCTCTAAATGGTTAATTGCTAACATGGAGAACTTACTACTCTAGGCATTTGTAAAATCCTTTAATTATAAACTAATGTATAGTTTAGTTACTCTTTTGAGATAAGATATTTATTATTCCCATCCTCCAAATAAAAAAATAGTGTCACAGAGTGGTTACTTTACTTACCCAAGGTCACGAAGATTGCTGAAGCTTGTAGGCAAACTAAGGCAGGCTGACTCCTATTTATGAATGCTCTAAACCACTCCAGTATGCTTCTCTTATCCAAGTGCATAACTTCCAAAAGTCATCTATGTATGGACATAAGGAAGAATGTGACATAAACATCCATCATTCTGGCAAAGAGTATGCCAAATAAGCAAGAATTAACACAACCACATATTATATTTATCTTTGTAAGGACACAAGTACTTTTATTTAACCGTAAAATTACTCTCAAATTCCACTTTAATGTTCTTTTTGCTTTATCAGTCCACAAATGTAAAGCCAAATCACTATATTAAATTTTCTGTTGATATATGCAATGTAATTTCCATTTCTCTGTCCAAACCTTGACCAATGCCAGCAGTAATTTAAAATTAAAAACTCCTAGAAGAAATATTATAAGATAGGCTCCGTAACCACAAAGTATAAATTTGAAAGTTACCAACCAACCAACTAGCTTTTAGTTAAGATTTTAAACTGCATTAGGTTTCTTCTGAATATAATCATAATTTTCCAATAAACAGCTAACAAATGATGAGGTCCTTATTTAGAAAAGGCCAATCATATCACTTTAAAATTTCACCAGATTTTTGAATAAGGAACAAAAATAAACATGGAGATCCTTTAGTCTGACTTAATATAATTTGCTTATTTCTTAGAAAACATAAAAAACACAGAAGTTTTAAGTTCTTTAACTGTAAAGATAAAAATTTTTCTAGAGTAAATTTAAGTTATATAGTTTCTTTACTATTTACTATATAAATAAAATGAAATCAAAATAGAAATTTATACAAGGCATTAGTTTTCATCCAATTAAGAACCAATAACCCCTATTATAATCCACTGAAAATAGATATGTTTACATATTCATGTGGTAAGATTTTAAACTTTTGTATAAGCATCTCTAAATGGTTAATTGCTAACATGGAGAACTTACTACTCTAGGCATTTGTAAAATCCTTTAATTATAAACTAATGTATAGTTTAGTTACTCTTTTGAGATAAGATATTTATTATTCCCATCCTCCAAATAAAAAAATAGTGTCACAGAGTGGTTACTTTACTTACCCAAGGTCACGAAGATTGCTGAAGCTTGTAGGCAAACTAAGGCAGGCTGACTCCTATTTATGAATGCTCTAAACCACTCCAGTATGCTTCTCTTATCCAAGTGCATAACTTCCAAAAGTCATCTATGTATGGACATAAGGAAGAATGTGACATAAACATCCATCATTCTGGCAAAGAGTATGCCAAATAAGCAAGAATTAACACAACCACATATTATATTTATCTTTGTAAGAACACAAGTACTTTTTATTTAACCGTAAAATTACTCTTTATGCAATTGAAATATTTTATTTCCAGTATCCATTGACATTGTTCTGCTGAATTCAAGTGGGTCTTAGGAAGCACTACTGTAAACAAAGTTAGTGGAGGTGATGGGATTCCAGCTGGGCTATTTCAAATCCTACAAGTTGATGTTGTTAAAATGCTGCACTCAATATGACAGCAAATTTGGAAAACTCAGCAGTGGACACAGGACTGGAAAAGGTCAGTTTTCATTTCAATACCAAAGAAAGGCGATGCAAAGAATGTTCAAACTGCCACAGAATTGCACTCATTTCATATGCTAGCAAAGTAATGCTCAAAATCCTTCAAGGTAGGCTTCAATAGTATGTGAACTGAGAACTTCCAGATATACAAGCTGGATTTGGAAAAGGTAAAGGAGCCAGAGATCACATTGACAAATCTGTTGGATAATAGGAAAAAAACAAGGGAATTACAGAAAAACATCTATTTTGGCTTCACTGACTACACTAAAACCTTTGACTGTGTGAATCACAACAAAGTGTGGTGAATTTTTAGAGGTGGGAATATCAGACCACCTTACCTGCCTTCTGAGAAACCTGTATGCAGATCTAAAAGCAATAGTTAGACCCAGACATGGAAAGAAGAGCTGGTCCAAAATTGGGAAAGGAGTACATCAAGGCTGTATAATCTTACTCTGCTTATTTAACTTCTATGCAAAGTACATCACGTGAAATGCCAGGCTGGATGACTCACATAAGCATCTCTAAATGGTTAATTGCTAACTTTAACATATTTTCCTTTAATTATAAACTAATGTATAGTTTAGTTACTCTTTGAGATAAGATATTTATTATTCCCATCCTCCAAATAAAAAAATAGTGTCACAGAGTGGTTACTTTACTTACCCAAGGTCACGAAGATTGCTGAAGCTTGTAGGCAAACTAAGGCAGGCTGACTCCTATTTATGAATGCTCTAAACCACTCCAGTATGCTTCTCTTATCCAAGTGCATAACTTCCAAAAGTCATCTATGTATGGACATAAGGAAGAATGTGACATAAACATCCATCATTCTGGCAAAGAGTATGCCAAATAAGCAAGAATTAACACAACCACATATTATATTTATCTTTGTAAGGACACAAGTACTTTTTATTTAACCGTAAAATTACTCTTTATGCAATTGAAATATTTTATTTCCAGTATCCATTGACATTGTTCTGCTGAATTCAAGTGGGTCTTAGGAAGCACTACTGTAAACAAAGTTAGTGGAGGTGATGGGATTCCAGCTGGGCTATTTCAAATCCTACAAGTTGATGTTGTTAAAATGCTGCACTCAATATGACAGCAAATTTGGAAAACTCAGCAGTGGACACAGGACTGGAAAAGGTCAGTTTTCATTTCAATACCAAAGAAAGGCGATGCAAAGAATGTTCAAACTGCCACAGAATTGCACTCATTTCATATGCTAGCAAAGTAATGCTCAAAATCCTTCAAGGTAGGCTTCAATAGTATGTGAACTGAGAACTTCCAGATATACAAGCTGGATTTGGAAAAGGTAAAGGAGCCAGAGATCACATTGACAAATCTGTTGGATAATAGGAAAAAAACAAGGGAATTACAGAAAAACATCTATTTTGGCTTCACTGACTACACTAAAACCTTTGACTGTGTGAATCACAACAAAGTGTGGTGAATTTTTAGAGGTGGGAATATCAGACCACCTTACCTGCCTTCTGAGAAACCTGTATGCAGATCTAAAAGCAATAGTTAGACCCAGACATGGAAAGAAGAGCTGGTCCAAAATTGGGAAAGGAGTACATCAAGGCTGTATAATCTTACTCT
Organism: Tragulus kanchil; assembly: GCA_022376925.1. Classification (NCBI taxonomy): domain Eukaryota; kingdom Metazoa; phylum Chordata; class Mammalia; order Artiodactyla; family Tragulidae; genus Tragulus; species Tragulus kanchil. The sequence goes on along the minus strand of JAIOJX010000004.1, from coordinate 231,889,288 downwards.
GCTTATTTAACTTCTATGCAAAGTACATCACGTGAAATGCCAGGCTGGATGACTCACAAGATGAAATCATATTGCTGAGAGAAATACTAGCAACCTCAGATAGGCAGAGGATACCATTTTAATGGCAGAAAGTAAAGAGGAACTAAAAGCCTCTTGATAAAGGTAAAAGAGGAGAGGGAAATGGCTGGCTTAAAACTTAACAATTCAAAGAACAAAGATCATGGCATGCTATCCTGTCACTTCATGGCACATAGATGGGGAAAATGTGGAAACAGTGTTGAGATTTCATTTTCTTGGGCTCCAAAATCAATGTGGATGGTGACTGCAGGCATGAAATTTAAAGGCACTTGCTCTTGGAAGAACAGCTACATTAAAACTAGGCATTGTTGGGCTTCCCCTGGTGGTCCAGCGGGTAAGGACACCGCCTTGCAGTGCAAGGGCCGCTGGTTCGAGCCCTGGCCTGGGAAGATCCCACGTGCCGCGGAGCGGCTGGACTGATGTGTCCAATCACTGAGCCGGAGCTCTGGAGCGCATGCGCCCAGAGCCGGTGCTCTGCAACAACAGAGGCCACCGCGATGGGAGGCCCACAGGAGCCAAAGAACAAAGACGGATGAAAATAGAGAAATGAAGGACCAATAGAAGTGGCCCGCCAGCTCCCCTCCCTCCCCAACCCGACCCCTGCCCAAAATAAATAAATAAATAAATCTTAAAATAAAAAAAAATTTAAAAAGACAAAAAAACACCAAAAAAAACCTAGGCATTGTTTTATAAAGCAGAGACATCACTTTACTGACAAAGGTCTGTATAGTCAAAGCTATGATTTTTCCAGTAGTCATGTATGGACGTGAGAGTTGGACAATAATGAAGGCTGAGCACCAAAGGATTGAGGCTTTTGAACTGTGGTGCTGAGAAGCGGGAGCCCTTTGAAGTCCCTTGGACAGCAAGGAGATCAACCAGTCAATCCTACAGGAAATCAACCCAAATATTCAAATATTGGAAGGACTGATGCTGAAGCTTAAGCTCCAAAACACTGGCTACCTGATGTGAAGAGCCAACTCACTGGGAAAGACTGACAGCAAGAAGAGAAGATGACAGAAGATTAGATGGTTGAATGGCATCACTCAATGAACCTGTGTCTGAGCAAATTCAAGGAGATGGTGATGGACAGAGAGGTCTGGCATGCTGCTGTTTGTGGGGTCACAAAGAGTCAAACACAACTTAGCAACTGAACAAAAACAATATGAGGTTATGTTATGGCTACATACATTATGGCTACGTTATGGTTATGTTATGGTTGCTGCTACTGCTGCTAAGTCAGCCAGGAGAGAGGCTGTTTTATGGCTGTTCTGCCAACCAAGAGAGAAAAAATGTGTCTGCAGTTTCCACGGCTCCTGAAGTCTCCTTCCAGCCTTTTCACTCTGGCCTTGTCTACCCTTGAGTGCCAACAGCAAGACAATTGGGGTCACAAACAGAATGAAGAGCAATACAACAAGGAAGCCTGGTGTGCTGCAGTTCACCAGACTGCAAAGAGTAAGACATGACTGAGGGAACGAACAACAACCACCACCGACATTGTTCCGCTGCAGAAAAAATAAAAACTACCAACTGGGGCGGGGGGGGATCTGCCTATCAATCTAGCATATATTATAGTTTGAAATTACTGGAGTGCTTTCACACAGTTTCTTCAATGAGTTGCTTTAATTCGTTAGGAAGGCAGAAATTTGGGGGGACAACTGTTTTTCAAGGAAAATAATCTTTTATTAGTTTCCATTACCAATAAAAGGAAAATACACTTAAAATATAAATGTAGCTCTCTTATTCTTAGAAAAATATAATTGCAACCTTAAGATCTAGTATATAATGTATTAGATATTAGGCTTAAGAATGAAAAAAACAAGCAATGAAATAGCTTTGATTTTATTAAACAGACAAAGTATATTTCATTATCAACATGCATTCACATTTCATTCATTAGGCTAACATTCATGGTCTACCACAAATACAAATCAAGACATTTTTCTGATCTTAATTTGCAAATTATTCATCATGGTTAAATAAGCAGGAGATGGTATGATCTGTAGGAAAGTTAATCCTAGAAAACTTGGTATATTCTAAGAACATGAGGTAGTATACAGGATACAAGAATTGCATATCCAATTGGTTTCCTTTTCTGCAAATAATGAGTGCATGGAGCATTTATACTCATTTATGTCACAAGTCTACTAAATGATGATGGCTACTTTATAATATTGATTAGATACAAATAAAGATGCAGGCATAGATACAAAGTATTTTGTAGCTATAGGTATCTGAGGACAGATACAGTGGAGAAAGCAAGAGTTTTCTCACATTGCAACCTGAAAGCATAGATCATGAGAATAAATAAATTTTTAGAGGTTATTATTTTGGTCAAAAGTCCCATCCCCCATCCCCACAGATCAGACTTTTGACATTCTGTGCCATAGTTAAAAGAGCTGTCATATCTCATAAATAATTTTAGAACAGCAAAACTGTCAAATGGAACTTTCTTCAATGATGGAAAATGTCTATATCCTCAATGAGAATATTGGGCACTGGAAATGTGGCATGTGCAAATGAGAACATAAAGTTTGTGTTTACTTAATTTTATTCCTTTAAACATAAAACATTTGTGACCAAGAACATTGGATACTTTAGCTTTACTGAGGAACGAACAACAACCACCACCGACATTGTTCCGCTGCAGAAAAAATAAAAACTACCAACTGGGGCGGGGGGGGATCTGCCTATCAATCTAGCATATATTATAGTTTGAAATTACTGGAGTGCTTTCACACAGTTTCTTCAATGAGTTGCTTTAATTCGTTAGGAAGGCAGAAATTTGGGGGGACAACTGTTTTTCAAGGAAAATAATCTTTTATTAGTTTCCATTACCAATAAAAGGAAAATACACTTAAAATATAAATGTAGCTCTCTTATTCTTAGAAAAATATAATTGCAACCTTAAGATCTAGTATATAATGTATTAGATATTAGGCTTAAGAATGAAAAAAACAAGCAATGAAATAGCTTTGATTTTATTAAACAGACAAAGTATATTTCATTATCAACATGCATTCACATTTCATTCATTAGGCTAACATTCATGGTCTACCACAAATACAAATCAAGACATTTTTCTGATCTTAATTTGCAAATTATTCATCATGGTTAAATAAGCAGGAGATGGTATGATCTGTAGGAAAGTTAATCCTAGAAAACTTGGTATATTCTAAGAACATGAGGTAGTATACAGGATACAAGAATTGCATATCCAATTGGTTTCCTTTTCTGCAAATAATGAGTGCATGGAGCATTTATACTCATTTATGTCACAAGTCTACTAAATGATGATGGCTACTTTATAATATTGATTAGATACAAATAAAGATGCAGGCATAGATACAAAGTATTTTGTAGCTATAGGTATCTGAGGACAGATACAGTGGAGAAAGCAAGAGTTTTCTCACATTGCAACCTGAAAGCATAGATCATGAGAATAAATAAATTTTTAGAGGTTATTATTTTGGTCAAAAGTCCCATCCCCCATCCCCACAGATCAGACTTTTGACATTCTGTGCCATAGTTAAAAGAGCTGTCATATCTCATAAATAATTTTAGAACAGCAAAACTGTCAAATGGAACTTTCTTCAATGATGGAAAATGTCTATATCCTCAATGAGAATATTGGGCACTGGAAATGTGGCATGTGCAAATGAGAACATAAAGTTTGTGTTTACTTAATTTTATTCCTTTAATCTTAAAAACATTTGTGACCAGCAGCTATCACATTGGATACTTTAGCTTTAAAGGCTTACTTGTGGCTAGAGAATATAAATAATACAAGGGAAGATGGCAAAAAATTTTGAGAGTCACTAACCTCAAACAAAATTCTATGTCTTCTGTATATTAATGCTGTTTTTAAGGAAAGAACAAATAACATGCTAGAGCAACGAAACAACCCAAGAGACTTGGATGATAGCCTTGCGAAATGATATAAGGTAAGGGACTTGAGGCACCATGTATATCAAATGTCTCATTAAAAAATATTCAAATATAAATTATGTATCAGACATTAGTTAACTCACTTGAGGTCACTCAGGAATAGAATTGTAAAGAGATATCACTGATCTAATTAAGATTTAAATAAAGCATAAGAGCAACTAAAGGTCAGCTGATAATCATATGACAGCATAAACTCCTTTACATAGTAAGTTTAATAGAGAAGAACAAGTCTGACTCCATATTATATGATCTATTCCTATAGGTCTTACCTTTGTGCTCTGTTGCCTGTTTTTAGTCATGCTAGCTCTGCATCTTTGTAAGGAATTCTTGTCTACAGAGTGAAATATATATAATAGCCTGTTCTCAAGGTTTTTCTTCCCAGGCTTGGCTTTAAAGATACAACCTTTTCGTTCATATAGAGATTAAAATGTTGCAGAACAGAGAATAACAATTATCTTGTTGGAGGTTTACAGGAAGACTGGATAGACCTGGGTGCATAGCTGCAGGCACAAAGGATTACCAAATCCCCTCTAGATCTGACCAGCACCAAGAAGTTTGCAACAATCAGCCACACCTCTCCCTTTTAGTGTAATTAAAGCTAGAATTCTCAGGTAAGATGATATTTTGCACAATCTGAGAATAAATAAATTTTAGAGGTTATTATTTTGGTCAAAAGTCCCATCCCCCATCCCCACAGATCAGACTTTTGACATTCTGTGCCATAGTTAAAAGAGCTGTCATATCTCATAAATAATTTTAGAACAGCAAAACTGTCAAATGGAACTTTCTTCAATGATGGAAAATGTCTATATCCTCAATGAGAATATTGGGCACTGGAAATGTGGCATGTGCAAATGAGAACATAAAGTTTGTGTTTACTTAATTTTATTCCTTTAAACTTAAAAAAACATTTGTGACCAGCAGCTATCACATTGGATACTTTAGCTTTAAAGGCTTACTTGTGGCTAGAGAATATAAATAATACAAGGGAAGATGGCAAAAAATTTTGAGAGTCACTAACCTCAAACAAAATTCTATGTCTTCTGTATATTAATGCTGTTTTTAAGGAAAGAACAAATAACATGCTAGAGCAACGAAACAACCCAAGAGACTTGGATGATAGCCTTGCGAAATGATATAAGGTAAGGGACTTGAGGCACCATGTATATCAAATGTCTCATTAAAAAATATTCAAATATAAATTATGTATCAGACATTAGTTAACTCACTTGAGGTCACTCAGGAATAGAATTGTAAAGAGATATCACTGATCTAATTAAGATTTAAATAAAGCATAAGAGCAACTAAAGGTCAGCTGATAATCATATGACAGCATAAACTCCTTTACATAGTAAGTTTAATAGAGAAGAACAAGTCTGACTCCATATTATATGATCTATTCCTATAGGTCTTACCTTTGTGCTCTGTTGCCTGTTTTTAGTCATGCTAGCTCTGCATCTTTGTAAGGAATTCTTGTCTACAGAGTGAAATATATATAATAGCCTGTTCTCAAGGTTTTTCTTCCCAGGCTTGGCTTTAAAGATACAACCTTTTCGTTCATATAGAGATTAAAATGTTGCAGAACAGAGAATAACAATTATCTTGTTGGAGGTTTACAGGAAGACTGGATAGACCTGGGTGCATAGCTGCAGGCACAAAGGATTACCAAATCCCCTCTAGATCTGACCAGCACCAAGAAGTTTGCAACAATCAGCCACACCCTCTCCCTTTTAGTGTAATTAAAGCTAGAATTCTCAGGTAAGATGATATTTTGGGACACTAGTCTGTTATCTTCTTGGTTTGCTGGCTTTCTGAATAAAGTCACTATCCCTTATCCCAGTGATTCATCTCTTAATTTACTGCCCTCAGTGCAATGAGCAGTATGTTCTTGGACTCAGTGTTATAAGCATTATTATCACACAGTTCCCTTTTACAGAAGATTCAGAGTGATTAAGTACTATTCCAAGGTTATTGTGATACAGAAAATATATTCTTGGTCTTCATTCCCATTCCTGACTAGAGCTCCTAAAACTCTTGGAATTCTCTAAGTGATAAGAGCAATAGGAACATCTTTTATACATGGTTTTGTTTGGGGCTCTTGAAATAGATCTGTAGCATTAAATTGAAATAAGTGTCTTTTGCTACTAATAAGAAGTCTCTTTCAAACTGTATCTGAGTTTATGTTAATGAGGCGACTTTCTCTAAAGGTTCTAAGGATGAAGAGCTAGTTGCCAGGGTGACCAATTATGTGATTATAGTAGTAGGGGTATTAGTCGCTCAGTTGTGTCCATCTCTTTGCGACCCTATGGACTGGAGTCCGCCAGGCTCCTCTTGTTCATGGAATTCTCCAAGTAAGAACACTGGAGTGGGTAGCCATTCCCTTCTCCAGAGAATCTTCCTAACTTAGGAATGGAAGGGAAGTTGAGTCTACCCCCTAACCTCCAGGGGCATAGATGGAATGGAAGTTGAGTTAATAACCAATAACCAAGTATTTAATCAATCATGTTTATATAATGAAGCCTCCATTAGAAAATAAGCCTAATTCAAAGGGGTTCAGTGATCTTCCAGATTGATGAACACTTGCATGTGCTGGGCAAGTGACAAATCCTGATTCTCCAGGGACAGAAGTTCCCATACTCAGGATCCTTTCAGACCATGTCCTATATATCTGTTCATCTGTCAGTTTATTTGCATCATTTGAAATAACCTTTACAATAAATATATAACAGTAAATAAACTGTTTCCCATGGGTTTTATGAGAAGTTTTTAGCAAATTATCAAGGAGGGGTTTGTGGGAAGCTCTGATTTGTCATTGAGTAGGGTAGAAGTTGTGGGTATCCTGGGGACCCAGTATTCATAACTGCCATCTGGGTGAAAGGTAGCAGTCTTGTAGGACTAAGCCATTAGCCTGTTAAGTCAGCTCTGATGCTGAGCTGTTTTTATCAGATTTAAGTTAGCTTTAGGATACCCAGTCAGTGTCTGCCAAGAATTGAAAAGCTGTTTTGTACAGAAACAAAACAAAACAAAAAGACCCCACACATTTGGTGTCAGAACAGAGGTAGCAGTGGATTTAATTTTACAAAGTTACAGAGGAGATAAATGGAGGAACTCATGAGGAAACTCTAGTCTCACCTCAAATTCTGTTTTTTCTTTCTACATGAACTGTCCCTCACAGATGCCAAATTACCAGTGTTAGGGACAGAACACTTAGGGTCAACATGAAGTTCACTTCTATGGCCCACTAATGGCCACATTAGGTGTTTCACCAGAGACAGACGGAAAACCCATCCACAAGTGGAACTCAAAGAGTTGCAACACTACAGAGGTCAGAAAAACATGTTGAGCCCTGCCTTTCAGCACTGAAGCAAAGAATATCAGTCATATTTAATTGAGTACCTAGATCATTTTAGGGCTTCCCTTGTGGCTCAGATGGTAAAGAATCTGCCTGCAGCTGGGGAGACCTGGGTTTGATGCCTGGGTAGGGAAGATCCCCTGGAGGAGGGCATGGCAACCCTCTCTAGTATTCTTGCTTGGAGAATCCCATGAACAGAGGAGCCTGGTGGGCTACAGTACGTGGAGCTGCCAAGAGTCGGGCATGACTGACCCACTAAGCACAGCACAGCAAGTCATTTTAACTTTTTAGAAATGGGCCTGGATTAAATAAAAACTAATTTTCCAGGTGATCTACAAGGATTTATATCCCAGGATGTACTATTTTCAAAGTGACAAAGATATTGCTGCTTTAGTTATAAGAATGCCTAGCAGTGATGTACTGGATCTGGTATTTAGTGACCTGCAAGACATGACTGTTCAATTCCAGGAACTTTGCAAGTCAGTTGAAATATATTCTTAGCGTGAAATTGGCAATGATGGCAGAATTTACTGTATAGCATGGAAAACAGTAAATATTACAAGACAACCAGCCTCCCCAATCTTCAAAAAACAAGTTGTTAGTATTTACCAGCATACCACTATCCTTGAGAGTCCGATTGGTAAAAATTACCAAAGTCTGTCTAATAATTAGCTTTAACTGCATCATCCATCTCTTGCTCCAGCTTGTAACGAAACTCTACTTTCATTTCTTCTATGCCTCTGTGAATGTGCTTTCCTACTTTTTTCTACCAACAAAAATCCTACTTACTATCTGCCAGAAATTTTCCACAGCTGTTTTTATTTATGATTTTTACTATCTTCTCTTATTTCTTCTAAAACTCATAGCATCAGACAGTCTTTTATTCAATCCATTTCACTTTTTTTTTTTTTATTGGAGTATACTTGTTTACACTGCTATGTCAGTTTCTGCTGTATAGCAAAGTGAACTAGCCATAAACATATATATGTATATATATATATATATATATATATATATATATATACATATCACATTCCTTTTTTACTGAATTTATTTCCTATTTAGGTCACCACAGAACACTGTGTAGAGTTCCTTGTGCTATACAGTAGGTTTTCATTAGTTATCCATTTTATACATAGTAGTGTATATAGGTCAATCCCATTTTCCCAGCCTCCTTTCTCATTTGATGGTAAAGAATCTGCCTGCAGCTGGGGAGACCTGGGTTTGATGCCTGGGTAGGGAAGATCCCCTGGAGGAGGGCATGGCAACCCTCTCTAGTATTCTTGCTTGGAGAATCCCATGAACAGAGGAGCCTGGTGGGCTACAGTACGTGGAGCTGCCAAGAGTCGGGCATGACTGACCCACTAAGCACAGCACAGCAAGTCATTTTAACTTTTTAGAAATGGGCCTGGATTAAATAAAAACTAATTTTCCAGGTGATCTACAAGGATTTATATCCCAGGATGTACTATTTTCAAAGTGACAAAGATATTGCTGCTTTAGTTATAAGAATGCCTAGCAGTGATGTACTGGATCTGGTATTTAGTGACCTGCAAGACATGACTGTTCAATTCCAGGAACTTTGCAAGTCAGTTGAAATATATTCTTAGCGTGAAATTGGCAATGATGGCAGAATTTACTGTATAGCATGGAAAACAGTAAATATTACAAGACAACCAGCCTCCCCAATCTTCAAAAAACAAGTTGTTAGTATTTACCAGCATACCACTATCCTTGAGAGTCCGATTGGTAAAAATTACCAAAGTCTGTCTAATAATTAGCTTTAACTGCATCATCCATCTCTTGCTCCAGCTTGTAACGAAACTCTACTTTCATTTCTTCTATGCCTCTGTGAATGTGCTTTCCTACTTTTTTCTACCAACAAAAATCCTACTTACTATCTGCCAGAAATTTTCCACAGCTGTTTTTATTTATGATTTTTACTATCTTCTCTTATTTCTTCTAAAACTCATAGCATCAGACAGTCTTTTATTCAATCCATTTCACTTTTTTTTTTTATTGGAGTATACTTGTTTACACTGCTATGTCAGTTTCTGCTGTATAGCAAAGTGAACTAGCCATAAACATATATATGTATATATATATATATATATATATATATATATATATACATATACACATTCCTTTTTTACTGAATTTATTTCCTATTTAGGTCACCACAGAACACTGTGTAGAGTTCCTTGTGCTATACAGTAGGTTTTCATTAGTTATCCATTTTATACATAGTAGTGTATATAGGTCAATCCCATTTTCCCAGCCTCCTTTCTCATTTGGTTTTATATTAATCTCTTTTGGAAATAAATAAAACATTACCTAATATTTATTTTTATTTTACATATCTCATTGTACCAAGTATGAGTTTTATAGGTCCTAATTAGTGCCTAACTATGAAATCTGAAATGTAAGGGATACACAGAAAGATCATGAAGATTTTTTATTTGTTCTGATTGATTTTAATTCACTCTGACCTGCCAAATTTCAACATCTTAACATATAACAGATATCTAGGAAGTCAGCTCTCTGTCTCCTCTTATTCTCTATCCATACAAGTGGAGAAAAACACACGGACATGCTAACTGATCACTAAACTTGATGAAGTCCTTAAGACTGCCTGCCAAATGTACTATATTTCCCTTGCTCACTTTTTCTATTTGAACACACAATAGGAATCACACATTTGTACACTCAGTCACTCAGTAGTGTCTGATTCTTTGTGACCCTATGGACTGTAGCCTGCCAGGCTCCTCTGTTCATTTTCTAGGCAAGAATACTGGAGTGGGTTGCCATTTCCTCCTCCAGGGAATCTTCCTGACTCAAATCTCGATCTCTGCCTCCTGCATTGCCAGGCAGATTCTTCACCACTGAGCCACCTGTGAATCACCAACACACCTTTAGCATGTCTAAAATAAGCTTCTAGTCTTTATCTTTAAAAGCGAACCTCACAAAATCATCTTTGTCAAAGTTAAAAGTACTTTCATTGTATGAGATAGCTTTTGCTGTGTAACATTCTCTCATCCCACCCTTCCAGCAGCACCCCACTCTCCCCTCTAGGGTAGTGGCTAAAAACAGAAATCATTAGCTAACAAATACTTATGTGGGTTGGAAGTTTGGTCTAGGATCAGCTGAGTAAGTAATCTACATCCCTCAGCTGGGCTCACTCATTCATCTGAGATTAGCTATAGATCAGCTAGATTGATTCTTTTTGAGAGATTAACTGGTTATTATCAGAGGCAACCAGAGTGCTTGGGCTGCATGCTTCTATTTAGGTCAACAGCTGTGGAGAGTTCCTTGTGCTATACAGTAGGTTTTCATTAGTTATCCATTTTATACATAGTAGTGTATATAGGTCAATCCCATTTTCCCAGCCTCCTTTCTCATTTGGTTTTATATTAATCTCTTTTGGAAATAAATAAAACATTACCTAATATTTATTTTTATTTTACATATCTCATTGTACCAAGTATGAGTTTTATAGGTCCTAATTAGTGCCTAACTATGAAATCTGAAATGTAAGGGATACACAGAAAGATCATGAAGATTTTTTATTTGTTCTGATTGATTTTAATTCACTCTGACCTGCCAAATTTCAACATCTTAACATATAACAGATATCTAGGAAGTCAGCTCTCTGTCTCCTCTTATTCTCTATCCATACAAGTGGAGAAAAACACACGGACATGCTAACTGATCACTAAACTTGATGAAGTCCTTAAGACTGCCTGCCAAATGTACTATATTTCCCTTGCTCACTTTTTCTATTTGAACACACAATAGGAATCACACATTTGTGCACTCAGTCACTCAGTAGTGTCTGATTCTTTGTGACCCTATGGACTGTAGCCTGCCAGGCTCCTCTGTTCATTTTCTAGGCAAGAATACTGGAGTGGGTTGCCATTTCCTCCTCCAGGGAATCTTCCTGACTCAAATCTCGATCTCTGCCTCCTGCATTGCCAGGCAGATTCTTCACCACTGAGCCACCTGTGAATCACCAACACACCTTTAGCATGTCTAAAATAAGCTTCTAGTCTTTATCTTTAAAAGCGAACCTCACAAAATCATCTTTGTCAAAGTTAAAAGTACTTTCATTGTATGAGATAGCTTTTGCTGTGTAACATTCTCTCATCCCACCCTTCCAGCAGCACCCCACTCTCCCCTCTAGGGTAGTGGCTAAAAACAGAAATCATTAGCTAACAAATACTTATGTGGGTTGGAAGTTTGGTCTAGGATCAGCTGAGTAAGTAATCTACATCCCTCAGCTGGGCTCACTCATTCATCTGAGATTAGCTATAGATCAGCTAGATTGATTCTTTTTTTGAGAGATTAACTGGTTATTATCAGAGGCAACCAGAGTGCTTGGGCTGCATGCTTCTCATCACCTGGAACACTGTTTGGGTTTGTTTGTACGGAGGCTCAGGATTCCAGGTGAGGAGGGAAAGACCCAATACTCGAGCATTTTTAATTCTTACGTATTACTGTTATGTTGACTAAAGCAAGTCACATGACCAAGCACAGCTCCAGTAAGAGAGCATTTAAAGGAATATCCTTGTATTCAGACTATGTGGATAAAAGAAGAAGAAAATAAATTGGGTTCATTGGCACAGTTAAACCACTTCATCAATCCTTTATTTACTCAAAGATCATAAGTCATTCTTGGTCCCTCTTGTCTCATACTTCACATCTAACCCACAATGAAATTCTATAGGTTTTACCTTTAAAATATACACAAAATCAAACCATTTCTTACCACCAGCACTGCTTCCCCATGACATGAATCATCATCACCCCTCATCTAGTTTGTTGCAGATTCATAACTAGTTTTCCTTCTCCCACTCCCACGAGTCAGTCTGTACTGCACACAGAATGATCCTTACACTGTAAATCAGGTCACGTCAGTCACTCCCCAAAGTCCTCCAATGAATCCCCACACATAGAAAAAGATGCATGTGTACAATTAAGATGAAATGATCAGAACACCACATGATCAACAGCAAGGTAACTGCCTAAACTATGCTGTTATGCATATGGTCCCCTCCCTCCATCTGTACACCTCTGAAACTCCCCTTAAAAGTTCTTGCCCTTTGGTGTATAGGTGGGAGTTTGCTTTTAGACATGACTCCACCTTCTCTTCAAGTTGCAAGCCTCATAAATAAAACAACCTTTCCTTTCCTATCAGCATTTGTCTCTATAGTATTGGCTTTCAAGCATTGTGCAGCCAAACCTGAGTTCAGTAATAGTGTAACTAAATGATTGAAGGACTTCCCCAGTGGCTGAATAGTAGGGAATCCACATGCCAATGCGGAAGACATGGGTTTGACCCCTGGGTTGGGAAGATGCCCTGCAAGTGCAAACAGCAACCCACTCTAGTATTCTTGCCTGGGAAATCCTACAGACAGAGGAGCCTGGTGGGGCTACAGTCCATAGGGTCGTAAAAAAGTCGGATGTGATTTACCAATTAAACAACAGCAATAACAAATGACTCAAACTGTCCTAGATTCAAGGCATGTAGTAGTGAATGTCAAACTAAGCTTCGTGTAGATCGTATTATTATTTCTAATTATTTGATGCCCTCCCTCTTAAAGGGCTTTCCTGCTGGCCCAGCAGTAAAGAATCTGTCTGCCAATGCAGGAGACGCGAGTTTGATCCCTGGGTCAGGAAGATCTCCTGGAGAAGAAAATGGCAACCCACTCTAGTATTCTTGCCTGAGAAATCCCATGGATAGAAGAGCCTGGTGGGCTACAGTTCATAGGGTCACAAACAATCAGACACAATTTAGCAACTAAATCAGTAACAACTCTTTCTAAGAGGAATATAACCCTTCCTCATTCTCATATGATTGGCTGTGCACATCCAAGTAGGAAAACAACATGCCTTGTTTTAAGTGGCATCAAGGTTGCCTATGCTATTGGATATGACCAATGGCATGGAGGGGAAAATGATGTATGTCATTGCCAAGAAGAGATGCTAAGAACCATGCGTTTTACCATTATTTGCTTTTTCTCTGTTCCATGAGAATGATAAATCTCAGATAGTGGCTGCTTCTTCAATTTGGATTCCAGAATGAAGACACTTCGTATAGGTGGGCAGTTTGCCCTTTAACTGCCTAAACTATGCTGTTATGCATATGGTCCCCTGCCTCCATCTGTACACCTCTGAAACTCCCCTTAAAAGTTCTTGCCCTTTGGTGTATAGGTGGGAGTTTGCTTTTAGACATGACTCCACCTTCTCTTCAAGTTGCAAGCCTCATAAATAAAACAACCTTTCCTTTCCTATCAGCATTTGTCTCTATAGTATTGGCTTTCAAGCATTGTGCAGCCAAACCTGAGTTCAGTAATAGTGTAACTAAATGATTGAAGGACTTCCCCAGTGGCTGAATAGTAGGGAATCCACATGCCAATGCGGAAGACATGGGTTTGACCCTGGGTTGGGAAGATGCCCTGCAAGTGCAAACAGCAACCCACTCTAGTATTCTTGCCTGGGAAATCCTACAGACAGAGGAGCCTGGTGGGGCTACAGTCCATAGGGTCGTAAAAAAGTCGGATGTGATTTACCAATTAAACAACAGCAATAACAAATGACTCAAACTGTCCTAGATTCAAGGCATGTAGTAGTGAATGTCAAACTAAGCTTCGTGTAGATCGTATTATTATTTCTAATTATTTGATGCCCTCCCTCTTAAAGGGCTTTCCTGCTGGCCCAGCAGTAAAGAATCTGTCTGCCAATGCAGGAGACGCAAGTTTGATCCCTGGGTCAGGAAGATCTCCTGGAGAAGAAAATGGCAACCCACTCTAGTATTCTTGCCTGAGAAATCCCATGGATAGAAGAGCCTGGTGGGCTACAGTTCATAGGGTCACAAACAATCAGACACAATTTAGCAACTAAATCAGTAACAACTCTTTCTAAGAGGAATATAACCCTTCCTCATTCTCATATGATTGGCTGTGCACATCCAAGTAGGAAAACAACATGCCTTGTTTTAAGTGGCATCAAGGTTGCCTATGCTATTGGATATGACCAATGGCATGGAGGGGAAAATGATGTATGTCATTGCCAAGAAGAGATGCTAAGAACCATGCGTTTTTACCATTATTTGCTTTTTTCTCTGTTCCATGAGAATGATAAATCTCAGATAGTGGCTGCTTCTTCAATTTGGATTCCAGAATGAAGACATGTGGAGCAGAGCCTCAGCTGACACACAGCTTGCATATGGTGTGAACAAACAAAACCCATTTTTTTTTTTTAAGCCAGTGAATTTATGGGAATATTTGTTAGGACGTAAATGGATCAGAAAAAGCTCATATGATCTCTGGCCTCATGAAGCTTACAGACACAAAAGGAGAACCATCAGACTTACTGGAATATTTCTTATATACTACTTAATTAAGTTTAAATCATAAGGGAATCAACTGGACCTGGAAACTACATATTGCAAAGAAAAACAGAATTCAGGTGTCTCAGCAAAATGCTGGGCATCTTGCCCGTATTTTTTGTGATATGTCTTCATTCTGTCCAAACTCACACTTTCTCACATCTGTTTATATGGTGTCTTTCTGTTCTTTAGAGACACTCCATGCTGAAGCAAGTCACCGAGATGAGGAGAGAGATGTAAATTTGACCAACTTGTAAGAGTTTAATGCGGTTCAGGATTCCTACTACACTGAGTCATTTAAAACATTTAAATGGCTTTTTTATTTTATAGATTTTGATGTAAATAGCCTATTGTGGGGAAAAATGTGGCATTTCAAATATGAAAGAGGCATGGTTTGATCCTAATAACTCAACTGAATTTCTGTAAATAGAGCTCCACAATGATTTCAGTGTATAAGCAAGCAGAGCGGATAAAACAGCAGGTGGGAATGCACACAACTCACAGCAAGAAAGCTTTCTATAAGCTTATACCTCAAAGTTTATACTCAGAGGCCAATGCACAACTGATTCCAACAACATGCCTCTTTGTTCTTTGTTTGCTGGTATGTGCCAAGTTTTACATCTAAACCAAAAGCAATGCATAACATGTTGTGGCAAAAAATGGCTTGATATCATCATATTACCTTTTTTCTCAGGTAATTCTTTATTAAACTGTATTTGAATGAAAAAACAAAGAGTCTAACACTGTCTCAGGAATGAGCAAGAGAATGAAAACATGATGGAAATCCAGTTACAGGAATAAATTCATGGTGAACAAATGATGAATAGTTAGAAAATTCAGTTTCAGATGTTTGCTGAAATGAAGGGGAGAGAGATGGGCCCATGAATTTTATCACATGGTCGTTATATTGCTCAGATTAATTTTTAAAATCTTCTGTAAGCATGTGTTTGCAGGCAGGGACTTACAAGGAAAAATACTCCTGGAGACCAAATCTGTGTTTTTATTTCTTCAAACATAAAACACCTCATATATTTCACATTCACATAATAATAGAAAACAATATTTAATCAGTAACTACTTACTGTTTTTAGGATTTTGTGTAATACTTAAAACTTTTAGAAGATATATAGATACATGCATGTTAATTATGAAGTAGAGTAAGATGAATTCCTGAGGACTGGTCGCCTAACACAACTAGTTGTTTCTAAGATAATGCTATCCTTACCATTTTGCTCCCTTTGTATCTATTAAACATCTATTAAACCAGAGGTAAGCATTTAGGGCTGGATTTTGGTTTAGTATTTCCTGAGCACTAATTCTTTGCTAAACTCCTGTTATTTGTCCCCTGTTTTTGAAGTCCCATCATATTTAAGAGAATGGCATGTGAAAACTCTATATAAAGACCTCATCTTTTTTCATCTTGTCTCCTACTCTAAGGTATCTGTTTTGGTCCATTTGGGCTGCTATTACCTAGTCTAAGCATTACCATAGACTAGGTAGCTTAAACAATAGAAGTTTATTCCTCATGATTCTTGAGACTAGTAAATCAAAAATATCAGGGTGCCAGCATAATCATATTCTGATGAAGGCTTCCTTCTTGTTTCACAAATAGCTGCATCCTTACATGGCAGAGAAAAACAAATTCTATCTTGCCTCTTCTTATCCAGCACTAATGCCATCATGTGATTTTACCCTCATGACGTAATTACCACCCAAATGCTTCATTTCCAAATAATATCACACTGAGGCTTCGGGCTTCAATATGAATTTTGGGAGGACATAAACACTTGCTGCATAACAGTACTTGAATTAACAAATTATTATAACTAAAAATAATATAAATGTGCAATGATAGTAATATTCAGATTAAACTACTAGCTTTTGATCTTTTCTAATCTTCACAATAGGTACAAAAATCAGACCAAAATGTATAATTTTATTTCCAATCTAGAATTAATAATGTTGACTATCAAAAAAGACAAGTGATCTTTTCAGTCATGTTCCTAGAAATATAGCCATGTCCAATGCCCAAGATACCTGACTATCCTCATGATGAATCGTTAATGAGTCCCTATTTTTTACCAAGAATTTTTACTAACATTTTCCATCAAAGCAATAAGGTATGTATAGTTACCAACCTCAGATTCCTGTGGAGAAAACTGGGAGTCAGACAAGGTAAGAAATTCATCCATGATCACACAGCAGAAAAGTGTCAACATAAAATTTATGGGAAGGTCTGTGTGATTACAAAACACAGTCTCTTAACCTCTTAATTCTGTGACTCTCAAGATATTTTGTCAGGTTTCTTTGTGTTACATATTAAACAAAGTTGTGATAATATTTCAGTGAAAAAGGATCGAATATTGCTTAATGCAATTGGAAAAAAAATAAGAAAGCATAACATTTAAAGAAGCTGAAAAAAATAAAAGAAGAGAAACATTCTGAAGCAAAAAGATGAAAGTAATGCAATTAAGAGTACATAAAAGAGAAAATCACAAGAGATGATACTTGTGTAGGTTAGTTACAGCCTTTGCCAATCAGGATCTATGGTTATGAAGGTTGACACACTCTGAATAATTTTGTCCATTATTTTACTGGTTCTCTGTATGTCTCAGGAATCAGATCTTCAGTCAGAGAAGCTATGCAATACTGTAACTGCATGGCAGGACTCAGCCTCAGCTATGATCTTTGGCTCACCTCTTTCTACAGTCCCTAATTTCCTAGAAATACAACATAGTGTTTACCAACCATGGACGCCTGAACAAAAGTCAGTGTAAATGGCTACGTAGGAATTCAGCCTACAAAAGGAAGGAACATTTCTCAAACCCATTTCCGCTTCAGTTAGTCTCTGGATCATGACAGCGTCAGAACACCTTACAGTGGTGTTGATTTATTACTATCCAAGGATGCAGTTTTGAGCTGACTGGCAGTTTTGAGTGATATAAGCTGTACCATAAATTAAAGTTTAGTAAGTTATATCAGTAGGAGGATAATATTGTAAGCCAAGGTAATAATGGTAGAAATAGAGTCAAGGAAGTGAGGCGGAGAATACTGTGGAGGATGAAGACTGGTATAAAGTGAGATTTAAAATGATCTGGTAATTATTATGAATGTTAAAATAAAGAGATAACTCTTTACTTAAAACTAAGGTGTTAAATAACCATATCTCTGTGTTAGGAAGGGCTTTTGTCACCAAGTGATACATTTTATAGAGATGGGATGTTAAAAGAGCAAGCTCTCTGTTTTCAGTTTTTAAAAACTATTCATTAACCAACGGATATCCATGATCACACAGCAGAAAAGTGTCAACATAAAATTTATGGGAAGGTCTGTGTGATTACAAAACACAGTCTCTTAACCTCTTAATTCTGTGACTCTCAAGATATTTTGTCAGGTTTCTTTGTGTTACATATTAAACAAAGTTGTGATAATATTTCAGTGAAAAAGGATCGAATATTGCTTAATGCAATTGGAAAAAAAATAAGAAAGCATAACATTTAAAGAAGCTGAAAAAAATAAAAGAAGAGAAACATTCTGAAGCAAAAAGATGAAAGTAATGCAATTAAGAGTACATAAAAGAGAAAATCACAAGAGATGATACTTGTGTAGGTTAGTTACAGCCTTTGCCAATCAGGATCTATGGTTATGAAGGTTGACACACTCTGAATAATTTTGTCCATTATTTTACTGGTTCTCTGTATGTCTCAGGAATCAGATCTTCAGTCAGAGAAGCTATGCAATACTGTAACTGCATGGCAGGACTCAGCCTCAGCTATGATCTTTGGCTCACCTCTTTCTACAGTCCCTAATTTCCTAGAAATACAACATAGTGTTTACCAACCATGGACGCCTGAACAAAAGTCAGTGTAAATGGCTACGTAGGAATTCAGCCTACAAAAGGAAGGAACATTTCTCAAACCCATTTCCGCTTCAGTTAGTCTCTGGATCATGACAGCGTCAGAACACCTTACAGTGGTGTTGATTTATTACTATCCAAGGATGCAGTTTTGAGCTGACTGGCAGTTTTGAGTGATATAAGCTGTACCATAAATTAAAGTTTAGTAAGTTATATCAGTAGGAGGATAATATTGTAAGCCAAGGTAATAATGGTAGAAATAGAGTCAAGGAAGTGAGGCGGAGAATACTGTGGAGGATGAAGACTGGTATAAAGTGAGATTTAAAATGATCTGGTAATTATTATGAATGTTAAAATAAAGAGATAACTCTTTACTTAAAACTAAGGTGTTAAATAACCATATCTCTGTGTTAGGAAGGGCTTTTGTCACCAAGTGATACATTTTATAGAGATGGGATGTTAAAAGAGCAAGCTCTCTGTTTTCAGTTTTTAAAAACTATTCATTAACCAACGGATATTTAGAAAGTACCTAGTATATGTCAGAGACTTCCCTGATGGCTCAGTGGAAAGAATCCACCTGCCAATGCAGGAGATAATGAATTTAGTTCCTGGGTCGGGAAGATCCCCTGGAGAAGGAAATCCACTACAGTATTTTTTTCCTAGGAAATCTCATGGACAGAGGAGCCTGTTGGGCTACAGGCCATAAGATAACAAGAGAGTCAGATACAATTTAGCGACTAAATAACAAACAACAACAAGTATAAGTCAGACTTTTCTATGCCACAGCGAAAAAGGCAGGAATGATTCTAGCCCTTGGCCCATATTATAGCTGGAAAAATAGGAATTAAACAAATAATATAAGTTGAAAGAGTGCGACAAAAGAGGTTAAATTGTATGTAAATATAAAAGAAAGTAATATATTTTCTCACTGGAGACTCATAATATGACCTACTATTAGTATTGAATATCTAAGATTCATTGCACTCACACTTTTAGGAACTTCTGACAAAACCATTCGTCATGTTTTTATTCCAAATATCAATCCTCTCATTTTATCAAACATTTTCAAGAGTTAGATACCAAATATGTCAAACCAATAATTGTACCATTTTAAAAAATAAAGCATGTTCAAACTCAATGTTAAAGCTTGCAGACGTAGAAAAGCTATCAGGAGTAAATTAAAATGGAAAAAGGAGAAATACTGTCTGATGTGGCAGGAAAGAATATTTGGATTAATGGAAGATGAGAGGAAAAGAAACATGGAAATTTCTGAGTCTCATTCCGTTCATTTCGAGGCGGAAAAGCTTCAAGCTGTGTGTGTGTGTGTGCGTGTGTGTGTGTGCGTGTGTGTGCGTGTGTGTGTGTGCGTGTGTGTGCGCGCGCGTGTGGTGTATGGAGGGGGATCAGGACATTGTACAGGAGCACATGGAGGGTTGTCAACGTGTGAATGCACTATTTCTGTGTAATCCAAAAACGCTCTGTATTTTTCTGTATATAAAACCTATGATGACATTAGATGGTATTACCAATATTTTATGTGTCTATCAGACAGTGCTTAAATTGTTGAATTGTGAAATCAAAAACCAAGTTAAACATATGTGCTGTTTTAAAAACCACATTAATAAAAATACATCCTAGTTTGAGAGATTTGGGGATAAAACAAGAGTTCTTTCAGTCTCACTGTCATGAGTCAAAGAGACTCTATTTTCAAAGAGAAAATTATATGTCCTTATGAAAAGGGCAAGAGTTGTCAAATTATTTTTCCAGTGCCTTAATAATCATAATACTCACTGATAAAATCTTTTTTGACCTAGCAATTTCATCTGTATATTTGCTAGGAAGGATGTACCATTAACTTTGAATCCAACTGATTTTTCAAAAAGCTTGGAGAATTGTACCCGCAAATAAATATTTATTGACAGGTTAACAAATTAATAATTGATAACATGAACATGCTCATACTAGTCTCAAGGGAGATAAGAGAAAGTATTAACAATTCATAAAATAATTTATAAGGATTCTAACATTCTCTTCTATGTTGATGGGACGATCAGATATTTTGTTGCTGCTTTTATTCAAGATTTTACCTATCCAAATAACCAACTTTCTTAACATGATTTGAAACCCAGACACAAGGAATTTGAAACTATTTGAGTAATTTAAATAATTTATAAGGTTGGAAAGTTTTTCAATATTTGGGATAGATTCTGTTGTCAGGGACACTTCAGATTCAACTTTGCAAAAAATTGCCAACTTAAATAAGCAGGAAGAATGCATCTGAGAACAAAAATCAGAATTTCCCTTTTTTTGAATTAAATTTTAGAAAAAAGCATAGGAAAAATTTCAAATTTTACATAGATTTTTGTTGTCCCTGGCACTTCTTTTAAACTTTCTTTGTTGGGAAAACCTTTCTTTTGACTTTTAATAAAAGGAGAATGGTCACCTTAGAATTTTTTTTGATACATACATTCATTACCAACATAGAGAGTAGGTCTTTCATTTCCATTTAATTGATAAGAAAATTTTTGGGGCTTGGTGTTTGTGACTTATTCTTTGTGTGTGTCCTCTGTTTTTATTGGGAAACTGGCAACACCCCTGCTATAGCCCACCAGGCCTCTCTTCCATGGGATTCTCCAGGCAAGAATATTATCGTTGCCATTTCCTCCTGCAAGGGGGAATTTCCAGCTCAGGAATGGAACCCACATTTTCTTGTGTCTCCTGCTCAGGTGGTTCTTTACTGCATCCCCTGGCAAGCCCATTAAAATAAACACCAAGCTAGAACTTGGACAACTCTAGGAACAATTGCATCCCTTGCCACTTTCCCCCTTTCAGGCACATTTTTCCAACTTCTGCCATTATTTTACCAATTATGTAACAATGATTTGGGTTTTAACCTTACCACCCAAAATCCTTAAAATACAGAGTGTCCTCCTCCCAACCTTCCCCCGATTCCCTTAGAACATAAAATTAACTTTTCTTTATTCTCTCTTTGGAAGTGAGAACATTAATATACAATGAGTTTTTAATTAAAGGGGAACAAATTTCATACAATGAATTTTTTGAATTTTAACTATTTTATTTATTTATTTCCTTTTTAAGCTTTCCAGATTTTCTTTTACAACATGTAATTAACCCAAATTTGTCTATGCATAACCTTGGCCCCTGCCAATCTCTGCCTTCCCCATCCCAAGCTCTGGCTGTCACACCAAGCCCTTGTTTGGAATTCCTATTTTACTAGTGCAATGACAATACTATCTTTTCCACATATGACAGTATTGTTTTCCATGTATCTCCAGTTCTCACCACTATCCCTGGCCCCTCCCCATATCTCTATTCTTGTTCTTCCATGGGTCCATGCATGTGTTACCAATCCCTTTCACTAATTCCATTACTGGTTTTTATACAATACTTTTCTTTCCATATTTACTTATTAGGTTTCATGATGGGTTTTAGATTCAACCCCCCTCATTAGGCTGAGTCTTCTGCATATTTTCTAAAAGCTAGTGTACTCTTCCAATTTGGTACCACTGCTTCTTTATCCCTTCATTTACGATGCACATATAGGTTAGTTATGTTCTAGCTTTTTTTGATACTTCACTTTTCATGGGAGATTCAGCCACCTCATTAGGACTGAGTCTTCTGCATTTCTTTTAACAGCTGAGTAGTACTCCATTGTATATATGTACCAGAGCTTCTTTATCCATTCATTTGTCGATGGACATCTAGGTTGCTTCCATGTTCTAGCTATTGTATAGAGAGCTGCAATGGACACTGGGGTACAGGTGCTTCTTTCAGTTTTGATTTCATCTGGGTATAAGTCTAATAGTGGGATTGCTGGGTCATATAATGCTTCTATTTTTAGTTTTTTTTAAGGAATCTTCATACTGTCTTCCATAGAGGCTGTATCAGTTTACATTCCCACCAGCAATGCAAGAGGGTTCCGTTTTCTCCGCACCCTCTCCAGCATTTATTGCTTGCAGATTTTTTGAAGTTGGCCATTCTGACGGGTGTGAGGTGATACCTCCTTGGACTTTTGCTTTGCATTTCTCTAATAATAAGTGAGGTTGAGCATCATTCCATGTGCTTTTTGGCCATCTGTATGTCCTCTTTGGTGAAATGTCTATTTAGATCTTTTTCCCATTTTTTGATTGGGCCATTCATTTTTCTGGTGCTGAGTTGTCTGAGTTGTTGTAGATTTTGGAGATTAATTCTTTGCCTGTTGTTTCATTTGCTATTATTTTCTCCCATTCTATGGGCTATCTGTTTGCCTTCTGTGTAATTTCTTTTGCTGTACAAAAGCTTCTAAGTTTCATTAGGTCCCTGTACAATGAATTTTTACATACCTCTGTGAATGTATACGATAAACACAAATATCAACAACTCCATGGTTTGTATTTTGTTTTACAAGAGTCAAGAAGGTTTGTTTTAAGATTCTCCGTATTTTGACCAAATGCTGATGACTACATTATATTGCTTTTTCTGTACTTTCCCAATAAAGAGTAAAGTCACACACCATGTTTTTCCAGAATGGCTTTCTCTTTTTTTTTCCTTTTTTAAAATTTTACTTTTTACTTTTACAGTGTTTTGTTGTTTACAGATATGTATAATCCTAGATTAGTCATATGCATATCCCTGGCCCCCATCCCTCTGCCACCCGCCTCCTAGTCCCCACTCACCTTGCCCCCCATCACATCCGCCCAGGCCATCTCACAGTACCCCTGCAGGATCCCCTATTCCCACAGCATAATGGCAATAGCTATCTTTTTTACATATGATAGTATAGGTTTCCATGTCACTCCCTCTGCACCTCCCCGTGGTTTGCATTTTATCTTCAACTCTGGAGAAAAATGATTAAATGTTCATTTAGGGAAATAGATCTTGTTGAGTTTCATTGCATAATATTTCTCTCACTTATGTAACCAAAATAGTAAGAGCGAAGGATATAAATATGATCATGTATGATTCCATAAATGCCTTATAGCTATGTGATTCATATATGTGTGTGTGTGTGTGTGTGTGTGTGTGTGTGCTGATTTGGCACATATTCTTAATCTGGTAGCTACATAAAATGGATCTGTCACTTCTTTTTTAAAAAGTGCTCAGATGCTTCACAGGGAATTCTATCTCTAATGTCAAGGTTAGGGCAGGTGGGTTGGCAATCAAGTCTGAACAAATGAAATAGAACATTCTGTGGAACAGAGTGATGTTTAAGTGATGAGCACTCAGACAAAGCCATTGGGACACAATGCAATGCTTCCTGGGGCCACTGAAAGAGAGGCAGAGACTCTTCCCTGTTGGATTTAAACCTAAAAGGCTGGGGGCTGAGAACAAAGCCTGGAGAGTATATTTAGAGCCAAAACATGTAGGGGAAATAAGTCCTGTTGACAACATTTGATGCATTAGATCAAGCTGCACCTGAAAATTTACAGCTGGACATTTCAGTTACATGAGACAATAACATTTTTTGTGTTGTTGTTTAAGCCAGTTTGAATTGCATTTCCTGTCATCTGCAAGAAATAATATTAACCAATACAAAACAGATGACTTGGACACAGTGACCTAGCAGAACCCGGTTTATATTACTAGCTTTAAAACTCTGAATTTCTGAGAAAAGGAGTTCTGTTTTGCACAGCAAATGGAAAATAGTTTAGAGATGGAGATATGTGGGAATAAAAAGAGATGAAAGAGTATTCATGTCTGTCCTCACACTGAAACATCAATAACAATAATATTTATGAAGCAGATTACTACTAAAAATGACAAGCAAATCAAATGTGGTCCTTGCACTCAAGGGGCTTATTAGAGCAAATAATAATATATAATTTGACCAATGGGTATGTAGACTTTTGATGATTTAGTTAAGTGTAGTTTTGATGAGTTCTAGGAGGGTCAAAGTATACAGTGAAAACACATGGAAAGATTATCTGGAAAACAAACTGCACTAGAAGATCCGAGGAGTAAATTTAGGTTCATGGGAATGGGAGAGCGGTCAAAAGGATTCAGACTTGAGTCAAATAAGTATAGGGAAGATTCTATGCTAGGAAGATCGACTTTAAAGGTTTTAAAATCCCAGTGTGGCTGAGATGTAGCGACAAAAGAGACATGAAAGGTACTTGCAAAGGACAACATGGCCTGCTCTATTAAAGAATCTATACAGAGAGGTGAGAGAGAAGCTGCCTGGATAGAGGAGGCAAGGAGGAATCGAATGTTAGGAGGTTCCAAACAGGGTGCACATACCCCCTGTAGTATTGCAGAGGTCATGAAACTGTGATTCAATATGAGGAAAGTTTGTGAGCATGACAGATTTCAAAGTATGACTGAGAAGATTAGCTACCAAGGTAAACTAAGAAACTCTTAGAAATAATTAAGTTCAGGTCTCAGCAGTATTACATGAAGCATCCGTAATGTAATTCACATCACCTGGTATTGATAGTAGGAATTGAACTGTAACAAAAACAAGTCAACTGATGCCAAGTCTTCAAAGAGTGGGAACTCTTCTATTAATATAATACATACAGTAAGAGGCAAATAAAGTACTGAGAGACAGGGTTTCCCTGGTGGCTTAAACAGTAAAGAATATGTCTGCAATGCAGGGGACCTGGATTCAATCCCTGAGTCAGGAAGATCTCTTGGAGAAGGAATGGCACCCTACTCTTGCCTGGAGAATTCCACAGATAGGAGCCAGGTGGGGTACAGTCCATGGTGTTGCAATGAGGTGGACATAACAGAGTGATTAATACTTTAGTTGACCACAGAAAGTATTAAGCAAAGGCTAAATATTTTATTGATATATGTTATTTAAATTAATTTAATTCACTTTTCCACTATCAGGTTGGTACTTGATGCTTTTGATTTTACAAATGAGGAAATTAAACTGCAGAATGGAGTATTTAAGTAATTTGCCAAAAGTCTCATAGTCAGGATTTGAACTCACACATTTTGATTCTAGAACACATACAGATGACACATACTCTTCTATTTTAAAAGAAAATCGCAAGTGTGTGAATAAAGTACAGGAAGTGGAAGTGGGAAGGCAAGACACTGACCCTAGGTACGTTTTAGAGATTTGTTTGAAAATAACACAGGATAATAAAGACAGGTTTCATCAAGTAGTATGGAGATGTCAATATGACAAAGAATAAACCATTTGATTTCATTTGGGGTCTGAGAGTTTTGGGACTGTTGGTACACTTTCTGGTGTTTCTCTGATGAAGGGCTTGTAGTGGACAAAATGAAAACTTAAGAAAAATCAATTTAAACTCTGGATAGTTTGCAAATGACTGCAATAATTTACCTTTATTCACCTTGGTGGTCTCTTCCCATAGTGACTATGTTCCTGACCATGGGACAATAAACAAGGTGACTGTGACTTGATTTGGCCGATGGGGAAAAATCAGTATGACTTAAGAAGAGACTTTAAAAGTGCTTGCTTACTAAGATTTTCCTGTTCTTGTAGCTCTTAGGAACTTGGAAACAACGATTACGTGAAAAGTCTCTGATGATCTATCAAATAATGAGAGCCTCAAGTCCTTTGCTTATTAACAAATGATTTTTATATTCATTAATTTTTCAATTCATTTTGCTGATTTTTAAGAATTTACTTCTTTTAGTTTAAGAGTTGATAAGTTGGTCTATGTTTTTTCTTATTTGTATTTTTTTTTTACTTGAATATTTTTCTTGTTATTCCTCCAATTAAAATTCTCTGAGTCCCAGTTCTCGGGTTTATTGGTATGTAAAAATTATCTCCTAATCTCAATATGTGGTTAAAAGGAACAAATAAATGATGAGCACAGAATATGACATATAACACATGCTGAAAAGTCAAAATATTTTTATTAATAATGCCATAGGGATAATGTCTTCACCACTTACAATATCTCTCAACACTTCAGAATAGATATTGGTTATAATAATCATTTTGAAAATTGATGCCTTTTGTCTGTGAAGTTTTTAAAAAAAGGCTGCAATGTTGATACTCCATTAACACACTTTTGATATTCTATATTCAAACTGCATAAATTAAACAACTTTAGGCAAGATTTTTTGAGTTATATCTAGAGTATCTCAACCTTTTACATTGCTTGACAGTTATATACTTTCTTATATTTTAACTATTGAGAATGACTAACTGTGCTTAAATGACTAAAAGCCCATTTTGGTATCAGTTAATGCAAAACAAATATACAAATATCAATATTATGCAATGTGAAAATATTTAAAGGATCATATTAATTCTTCCAAATTGCATACAAACAACAAACATATCCATTTGTTTTAAAGCATTTTAAAATACTTTTAAATGCAGAAATTATATTAATTTTATTCTTAGGAAAGGGAGACATCAGTTGAAAAGATGTGACTTTGGTGACAAAAAGGAGGGATATAGCTATTTGATTCAACTCATAGGTTCCCCTTACCATACCCTTGAGACTCTTTTTCCAGCCTCATGTTTTTCCTACTTCTGCCAGTTATTTTACCAATTAGTGTAACAATTGACCTTTTGGGTTTGAATTCTTACCACAATATTCTTAGTGTACAGAGTGTCCTCCTCCCAACCTTCCCCTGATATTTCTTAGAACATAAAATTAACTATTTCTTTATTCTGCTAACTTTGGAAGTGAGAACAGTTGAATATACAATGAGTTTCAATTAAAGGGTAGACTGAAATACATACAATGAATTTTTTTGTTGTTATTTTTAACTATTTTATTTATTTATTTATTTTAAGTTTTTACAGAGTTTTGTTGTTCACAGACATGTATGTTCCCAGATTAGTCATATGCATATCCCTGGCCCCCTCCCCCATCTCTGCCCCCCTTCCCCCATCCCACCCCTCCAGGCTGTCACACCAAGCCCTTGTAGGAATTCCTATTCCCTCAGTGCAATGACAATAGCTATCTTTTCCACATATGACAGTATAGGTTTCCATGTTACTCTCTCTATGTCTCTCACCCACTGTTCGTTCCCCACAATGTCCATATGTCTATTCTCTGTTCTTCCATGGGTTCACTGCATGTGTTATCATTACCCTTTCACTAGATTCCATATATATGTGTTAGTATACTGTACTTGTCTTTCTCTTTTTGACTTACTTCACTTTTCATGATGGGTTTTAGATTCAACCACCTCATTAGGACTGAGTCTTCTGCATTTCTTTTAACAGCTGAGTAGTACTCCATTGTATACATGTACCAGAGCTTCTTTATCCATTCATTTGTCGATGGACATCTAGGTTGCTTCCATGTTCTAGCTATTGTATAGAGAGCTGCAATGGACACTGGGGTACAGGTGCTTCTTTCAGTTTTGATTTCATCTGGGTATAAGTCTAATAGTGGGATTGCTGGGTCATATAATGCTTCTATTTTTAGTTTTTTTTAAGGAATCTTCATACTGTCTTCCATAGAGGCTGTATCAGTTTACATTCCCACCAGCAATGCAAGAGGGTTCCGTTTTCTCCGCACCCTCTCCAGCATTTATTGCTTGCAGATTTTTTGAAGTTGGCCATTCTGACGGGTGTGAGGTGATACCTCCTTGGACTTTTGCTTTGCATTTCTCTAATAATAAGTGAGGTTGAGCATCATTCCATGTGCTTTTTGGCCATCTGTATGTCCTCTTTGGTGAAATGTCTATTTAGATCTTTTTCCCATTTTTTGATTGGGCCATTCATTTTTCTGGTGCTGAGTTGTCTGAGTTGTTGTAGATTTTGGAGATTAATTCTTTGCCTGTTGTTTCATTTGCTATTATTTTCTCCCATTCTATGGGCTATCTGTTTGCCTTCTGTGTAATTTCTTTTGCTGTACAAAAGCTTCTAAGTTTCATTAGGTCCCTGTACAATGAATTTTTACATACCTCTGTGAATGTATACGATAAACACAAATATCAACAACTCCATGGTTTGTATTTTGTTTTACAAGAGTCAAGAAGGTTTGTTTTAAGATTCTCCGTATTTTGACCAAATGCTGATGACTACATTATATTGCTTTTTCTGTACTTTCCCAATAAAGAGTAAAGTCACACACCATGTTTTTCCAGAATGGCTTTCTCTTTTTTTTTCCTTTTTTAAAATTTTACTTTTTACTTTTACAGTGTTTTGTTGTTTACAGATATGTATAATCCTAGATTAGTCATATGCATATCCCTGGCCCCCATCCCTCTGCCACCCGCCTCCTAGTCCCCACTCACCTTGCCCCCCATCACATCCGTCCAGGCCATCTCACAGTACCCCTGCAGGATCCCCTATTCCCACAGCATAATGGCAATAGCTATCTTTTTTACATATGATAGTATAGGTTTCCATGTCACTCCCTCTGCACCTCCCCGTGGTTTGCATTTTATCTTCAACTCTGGAGAAAAATGATTAAATGTTCATTTAGGGAAATAGATCTTGTTGAGTTTCATTGCATAATATTTCTCTCACTTATGTAACCAAAATAGTAAGAGCGAAGGATATAAATATGATCATGTATGATTCCATAAATGCCTTATAGCTATGTGATTCATATATGTGTGTGTGTGTGTGTGTGTGTGTGTGTGTGCTGATTTGGCACATATTCTTAATCTGGTAGCTACATAAAATGGATCTGTCACTTCTTTTTTAAAAAGTGCTCAGATGCTTCACAGGGAATTCTATCTCTAATGTCAAGGTTAGGGCAGGTGGGTTGGCAATCAAGTCTGAACAAATGAAATAGAACATTCTGTGGAACAGAGTGATGTTTAAGTGATGAGCACTCAGACAAAGCCATTGGGACACAATGCGATGCTTCCTGGGGCCACTGAAAGAGAGGCAGAGACTCTTCCCTGTTGGATTTAAACCTAAAAGGCTGGGGGCTGAGAACAAAGCCTGGAGAGTATATTTAGAGCCAAAACATGTAGGGGAAATAAGTCCTGTTGACAACATTTGATGCATTAGATCAAGCTGCACCTGAAAATTTACAGCTGGACATTTCAGTTACATGAGACAATAACATTTTTTGTGTTGTTGTTTAAGCCAGTTTGAATTGCATTTCCTGTCATCTGCAAGAAATAATATTAACCAATACAAAACAGATGACTTGGACACAGTGACCTAGCAGAACCCGGTTTATATTACTAGCTTTAAAACTCTGAATTTCTGAGAAAAGGAGTTCTGTTTTGCACAGCAAATGGAAAATAGTTTAGAGATGGAGATATGTGGGAATAAAAAGAGATGAAAGAGTATTCATGTCTGTCCTCACACTGAAACATCAATAACAATAATATTTATGAAGCAGATTACTACTAAAAATGACAAGCAAATCAAATGTGGTCCTTGCACTCAAGGGGCTTATTAGAGCAAATAATAATATATAATTTGACCAATGGGTATGTAGACTTTTGATGATTTAGTTAAGTGTAGTTTTGATGAGTTCTAGGAGGGTCAAAGTATACAGTGAAAACACATGGAAAGATTATCTGGAAAACAAACTGCACTAGAAGATCCGAGGAGTAAATTTAGGTTCATGGGAATGGGAGAGCGGTCAAAAGGATTCAGACTTGAGTCAAATAAGTATAGGGAAGATTCTATGCTAGGAAGATCGACTTTAAAGGTTTTAAAATCCCAGTGTGGCTGAGATGTAGCGACAAAAGAGACATGAAAGGTAACTTGCAAAGGACAACATGGCCTGCTCTATTAAAGAATCTATACAGAGAGGTGAGAGAGGAAGCTGCCTGGATAGAGGAGGCAAGGAGGAATCGAATGTTAGGAGGTTCCAAACAGGGTGCACATACCCCCTGTAGTATTGCAGAGGTCATGAAACTGTGATTCAATATGAGGAAAGTTTGTGAGCATGACAGATTTCAAAGTATGACTGAGAAGATTAGCTACCAAGGTAAACTGAGAAACTCTTAGAAATAATTAAGTTCAGGTCTCAGCAGTATTACATGAAGCATCCGTAATGTAATTCACATCACCTGGTATTGATAGTAGGAATTGAACTGTAACAAAAACAAGTCAACTGATGCCAAGTCTTCAAAGAGTGGGAACTCTTCTATTAATATAATACATACAGTAAGAGGCAAATAAAGTACTGAGAGACAGGGTTTCCCTGGTGGCTTAAACAGTAAAGAATATGTCTGCAATGCAGGGGACCTGGATTCAATCCCTGAGTCAGGAAGATCTCTTGGAGAAGGAATGGCACCCTACTCTTGCCTGGAGAATTCCACAGATAGGAGCCAGGTGGGCTACAGTCCATGGTGTTGCAATGAGGTGGACATAACAGAGTGATTAATACTTTAGTTGACCACAGAAAGTATTAAGCAAAGGCTAAATATTTTATTGATATATGTTATTTAAATTAATTTAATTCACTTTTCCACTATCAGGTTGGTACTTGATGCTTTTGATTTTACAAATGAGGAAATTAAACTGCAGAATGGAGTATTTAAGTAATTTGCCAAAAGTCTCATAGTCAGGATTTGAACTCACACATTTTGATTCTAGAACACATACAGATGACACATACTCTTCTATTTTAAAAGAAAATCGCAAGTGTGTGAATAAAGTACAGGAAGTGGAAGTGGGAAGGCAAGACACTGACCCTAGGTACGTTTTAGAGATTTGTTTGAAAATAACACAGGATAATAAAGACAGGTTTCATCAAGTAGTATGGAGATGTCAATATGACAAAGAATAAACCATTTGATTTCATTTGGGGTCTGAGAGTTTTGGGACTGTTGGTACACTTTCTGGTGTTTCTCTGATGAAGGGCTTGTAGTGGACAAAATGAAAACTTAAGAAAAATCAATTTAAACTCTGGATAGTTTGCAAATGACTGCAATAATTTACCTTTATTTACCTTGGTGGTCTCTTCCCATAGTGACTATGTTCCTGACCATGGGACAATAAACAAGGTGACTGTGACTTGATTTGGCCGATGGGGAAAAATCAGTATGACTTAAGAAGAGACTTTAAAAGTGCTTGCTTACTAAGATTTTCCTGTTCTTGTAGCTCTTAGGAACTTGGAAACAACGATTACGTGAAAAGTCTCTGATGATCTATCAAATAATGAGAGCCTCAAGTCCTTTGCTTATTAACAAATGATTTTTATATTCATTAATTTTTCAATTCATTTTGCTGATTTTTAAGAATTTACTTCTTTTAGTTTAAGAGTTGATAAGTTGGTCTATGTTTTTTCTTATTTGTATTTTTTTTTTACTTGAATATTTTTCTTGTTATTCCTCCAATTAAAATTCTCTGAGTCCCAGTTCTCGGGTTTATTGGTATGTAAAAATTATCTCCTAATCTCAATATGTGGTTAAAAGGAACAAATAAATGATGAGCACAGAATATGACATATAACACATGCTGAAAAGTCAAAATATTTTTATTAATAATGCCATAGGGATAATGTCTTCACCACTTACAATATCTCTCAACACTTCAGAATAAATTTTGGTTATAATAATCATTTTGAAAATTGATGCCTTTTGTCTGTGAAGTTTTTAAAAAGGCTGCAATGTTGATACTCCATTAACACACTTTTGATATTCTATATTCAAACTGCATAAATTAAACAACTTTAGGCAAGATTTTTTGAGTTATATCTAGAGTATCTCAACCTTTTACATTGCTTGACAGTTATATACTTTCTTATATTTTAACTATTGAGAATGACTAACTGTGCTTAAATGACTAAAAGCCCATTTTGGTATCAGTTAATGCAAAACAAATATACAAATATCAATATTATGCAATGTGAAAATATTTAAAGGATCATATTAATTCTTCCAAATTGCATACAAACAACAAACATATCCATTTGTTTTAAAGCATTTTAAAATACTTTTAAATGCAGAAATTATATTAATTTTATTCTTAGGAAAGGGAGACATCAGTTGAAAAGATGTGACTTTGGTGACAAAAAGGAGGGATATAGCTATTTGATTCATTTCTGTGAACTTGGGCAAATTTAGAAACTTGCATGAAATTTGAATTTCTTTATCCACTAAATGAGAATAAAAGAAATACTATTTTGCAGAGATTTTGATGAGATAAAAGGGATCAAGTATGTATAAACTCTTCAAAGTAGGAAATTTAGATTTTGATTAAATTAATTTATGTATGAAATTAACCATTGTATTTTAAATTAAATAAAAAATAGGAAAATGGTAAATGAAAGCATATAATCTTTATATTCAATTATTTATCCTTGAATACTAGCATTACAACTTAATAATGATAAAACTAAAGACAAGATTAATGAACTTTAAAAAGACTGTATCTTCTGATCTGTATAAATGAGATAATAATGTCCAGTTCATATGACTTGTAATTAATGATATTAAGTGAGCTAACATAAGCCAATAATGATCCAATGATCTTTAGGACATAGAAGTCACTCACAGAAGTCAAGTCATTATTATTACCATCCATATTATGGGATTAGTTTCATTATATAATGAAGTCATTGTAGGAAAATTCTGTTAGAATACTGTTAGGAAATTAATAAATATAAAATATTCACAAACCAATGAGTTATATTTAACTTGTGCCTATAGAACTTTTTCTCTAATTTCTTTTCATCAGTATGACTTAGAGTTTTTCTTTCCCTATAATATTTATATATTTTAGTTGGTATGTTTATACATCCTTACTAATTAACATTATGACCAATGACACATTTTTGCGTGTGTGAAATATCACAATAAGCCTTAAATTGTATTCATTTATACAAATGAAACTTTTCACTCTAACATTACTGTCAATCCTTTAACAAAGTGAGTTAAATAATTTAGCATCAGAAGTTTAGGAAAACTGACAGTGTATTTGGATAAATGGTTAAAAAGAATTTATAATGTACTTGAATCACATAAAATGTGTGATTTCAAAATACATGCATTTACTCTTTAGCAACATGATTTCTATTTGTGTATACTGTGTGTTCAATCATCATGTCTGACTCTTCTGGGACTCCAAATGCTGTAGACCGCAAGGTTCCTCTGTCTGTGGGGTTTTTCAAGCAAGAATACTGGAGTGAGTTGCCATGCATCCAGGGAATCTTCCTGACCCAAGATCAAACCTACATCTCCTGCATTGGCAGGCAGGTTCTTTACCACTGTGCCCCCTAGGAAGCCTTATTTTCCTTTGATTTTCATTAAAAAATTTTACCTACATAGCTGTAATTGTATACATTGAAGACTTGGAGAAGATAGCAGTAATTATTTCAGTTTTCCACTCTGGGATGGGATGCTGAATGAATTTCATATTTATTTTCTTTAATAGGATAGAACATTGTTTAATTGTGACAGCTAAAGAAAAAATCCTCATTTGATTAAGTGTTATGTATAATATCATCCATTGAGCTAAGCATAAAGATTTTTAATTATACAAAGTAGGACATTTCAAGCTTTGAAATATTAATTAATCATTCAGGGAAGATGTTAGCTTGATCTCTTAGGTTAATTTTATACCCTTACATTTATTACTAGTTGTCTACATTTTTATAGACTATTAGATCTCACATTTTCGGAGGAGGAGAAGTAAAATGAACTGTTTTCTATGTTGTCTCAGCATTAGGTAGTAAGAACCAGAGAAGAGAAAGGTCCCAAATAGTCAGAATAAATTCTCAATCCACTGTTTTGTATACCACTAAACTGGGTTAATCACTTTGTGCTTTAAAAAAAAAAAAAAAAAAAAAATTGGCCTCTTTTATTGGTTTTTTATTTATTGATTTTTCATCATTATCCTTTGGCCTGTGTGGGCCTCTCCTGCAGTGGCCTCTCTTGTCGCAGAGTACTGGCTCTGGGCGCATGCGCTCCAGAGTACTGGCTCCTAATTGGACACAGGGGTCCAGTTGCTCCATGGCACGTGGGATCTTCCCAGGCCAGGGATTGAACCAGTGACCCCTGCACTTGCAAGGCAGACTCTTCACGCACTGGACCACCAGGAAAGCCCCAGTTTGTGCTTTTAAGATACAAATGTGGAAGAGATATAAGGATTTTCACCCCTCCTTTATAATCCATAGCACATTTGTACTGTGATCATTGCAATATAGTCAGAGGAAAAAAATAAGGTGGTGTCAAGGAAAATAGAGTGACAGATTAAGATTAAATATAGAGGGTCTTCCCTGGTGGTCCAGTGGGTAAGGACACCGCCTTGCAGTGCAAGGGGCGCCGGTTCAATCCCTGGCCTGGGAAGACCCCACGTGCTGCAGAGCGGCTGGACCGATGTGTCCAATGACCGAGCCGGAGCTCTGGAGCGCATGCACCCAGAGCCGGTGCTCTGCGACAACAGAGGCCACCGCGATGGGAGGCACACCGGGCCAAAGAACAAAAAGATGGATGAAAAATAGATAAATGAAAGACCAATATAAGTGGCCCGCCCGCCATCCTCCCTCCCCAATCCGTCCCCTAGCCCCTCCCCCCAAAAGATTAAGTATAGAAAAACACATACCATTAATTCTAAAATTAGCTCAATTAAATAGAGAAATATACCAGCTTTGAACAATAGGTAATGTTTCACTTTCTGTTTTGCCTCTCCTCAGTTTTTCTATAAATATTTTTCAATATTTATTTTCTATAATATATGAAATGTATATAACATAACTATATATTATATATACTT
Organism: Tragulus kanchil; assembly: GCA_022376925.1. NCBI lineage: Eukaryota > Metazoa > Chordata > Mammalia > Artiodactyla > Tragulidae > Tragulus > Tragulus kanchil. The sequence continues at coordinate 231,854,091 of JAIOJX010000004.1, read as the reverse complement.
TCTATCAATATCTTTAAATATTCTAGACAAAGTATGCCTTCTTGCTTCTGTTTACAAATGAACCATCTGAAACAAGAATTCAAACTAAAACTAGAGTATTACCTGAGTTATCCCTGAGATTTCATTCAGAGTAATCTTTTATTCACCTCTCAGATGTGAAAATGTCATGTCATTATTCCCAATGTATATATTTTATGGAAGATGACTCCCAGGATGTGCTCCGAGACCATAAGGCCGTCAAGGGAAAAGCGATTCCATGGTTGAATAGTTGCTCTTTACTAGAGAAGTTACAGTTGTGTTAGCCTGCTGAAGATGTCTAGAAATCTTTTACTTTGATAAAGAAACTAATTTAGCATTGTGACAAAGTGCTTTTCATATGTATTTCTCTTTATATACTTTTCTGTGTATCACCATGTTCACAGCTGATATTGCCTGGTAATAGAGTAGTCTGTGGGATCCAAATGCCTGGGTTCAAATCATGGCTCCCTTACATTCTAGATGCACCATCCAAGACACATTACAGATCACTATTTTTAAGTAAAGTTTTTAAGTTTGCTTAGGTGATTTGTTTGTTTACTTTTGCTTCTGTTTCCTTTGCTTTAGGAGACAGATTCATAAACATATGGCTATGGTTTGTGTCAAAGAGCATTTTGCCCATGTTTTCCTCTGGGAGTTTCATAGTATCCAGTCTTACATTTTGGTCTTTAATTCTTTTGAGTATACTTTTGTGTATTGTGTCAGAGAATGTCCTTATTATATTGTTTTAGAAGTAGCTGTCCAGTTTTCCCAGCACCATTTATTGAAGAGACTATCTTTTCTCCACTGTATATTCTTGCCTCCTTTTTCATAGACTGACATGATTATGTCATGAGTAATTAATTAATTAAGTACGTAGGTTTATTTCAGACTTAATTAAACTTAAAAGCTTTAGCAGAGCTAAAGAAATCATCAACAAAACAAAAAGACAACCTACTGAATGGGAGAAGATGTTTGCAAATGATACGACTGATAAGGGATTGACACCTAATATATATAAATAGCTCATACCTCATAAAAACAAACAACCCAAGTAAAAATGGGTATAAGAACTGAATAGAGATTTTAATAAAGAGGAATAACAGATGACCAACAGGCACATGAACAGATGCTCAATATCACTCATCATCAAGAAGATGCAGATCAAGATCTCAATGAGATATCACCTCATACCTATAGGAATGGCTCTCACGAAAAAAAGAGTACAAATAACAAATTATGGAGAGATATGGAAAAAAGGTAACCCTTGTGTAGTGCTGGTGGGAATATAAACTGGTGCAACCACTATGGAAAGCAGTACAGAGATTTCTCAAAAAACTAAAGATTTGGGCTTCCGTGGTGGTCCAGTGGGTAAAGAGTCCGCCTTGTAATGCAGGGGGAGCTAGACCCCTGTGTGTCCAGTTGTGAGCTGATGCTCTGGGGCCTGTGTGCCCAGAGCCAGTGCTCTGCAGCTAGGGAGGCCACTGTGGTGGGAGGCTCATACAGGCCGGGGAATGAAGATAGATGAAAATTAAAAACATTAAACTAAAAAGAAGCGAAAATTAAAAAAAAAAAAAAAAAAACTAAAAACTCAAAGACCAGGTGGCCCAGGAATTCCACTGGTGATTATATGTTGGAGGAAAAAACCAAAATCACTAATTTTAAAAGATATATGCACCCTTATGTTCATAGCAGCATTATTTACAACAGCCAAGGTTGGGAAGCAACCTCAGTGTCCATCAGCAGATGAACAGATAAAGAAGTTGTTACACACACACATACATATATATAGAATACTACTTGGCCACCAAAAAGAAGTCATCTGCAACACCATGGATGGACTCAGAGATTCCCATATTAATTGAAGTAAATCAGACAAAGACAAATACTGTATGTTATCACTTATATGGAATCTAAAAAAATTAAAACAAGTGAATATAGCAAAACAGAAATAGACTCACATATACAGAGAACAAGCTGGTGGTTACCAGTAGGGAGAGTGGAGGAGAGGCGGAAGGGCTTTTAAAAGATTAAAAAGGGGAATTATGAAATTATATGAAACCATGTGTGTCAAATTAAAAAGCGGGAATGGGAGAAGATGTTTGCAAATGATACGACTGATAAGGGATTGACACCTAATATATATAAATAGCTCATACCTCATAAAAACAAACAACCCAAGTAAAAATGGGTATAAGAACTGAATAGAGATTTTAATAAAGAGGAATAACAGATGACCAACAGGCACATGAACAGATGCTCAATATCACTCATCATCAAGAAGATGCAGATCAAGATCTCAATGAGATATCACCTCATACCTATAGGAATGGCTCTCACGAAAAAAAGAGTACAAATAACAAATTATGGAGAGATATGGAAAAAAGGGAACCCTTGTGTAGTGCTGGTGGGAATATAAACTGGTGCAACCACTATGGAAAGCAGTACAGAGATTTCTCAAAAAACTAAAGATTTGGGTTTCCGTGGTGGTCCAGTGGGTAAAGAGTCCGCCTTGTAATGCAGGGGGAGCTAGACCCCTGTGTGTCCAGTTGTGAGCTGATGCTCTGGGGCCTGTGTGCCCAGAGCCAGTGCTCTGCAGCTAGGGAGGCCACTGTGGTGGGAGGCTCATACAGGCCGGGGAATGAAGATAGATGAAAATTAAAAACATTAAACTAAAAAGAAGCGAAAATTAAAAAAAAAAAAAACAAAAAAAAAAAACTAAAAACTCAAAGACCAGGTGGCCCAGGAATTCCACTGGTGATTATATGTTGGGGGAAAAAACCAAAATCACTAATTTTAAAAGATATATGCACCCTTATGTTCATAGCAGCATTATTTACAACAGCCAAGGTTGGGAAGCAACCTCAGTGTCCATCAGCAGATGAACAGATAAAGAAGTTGTTACACACACACATACATATATATAGAATACTACTTGGCCACCAAAAAGAAGTCATCTGCAACACCATGGATGGACTCAGAGATTCCCATATTAATTGAAGTAAATCAGACAAAGACAAATACTGTATGTTATCACTTATATGGAATCTAAAAAAATTAAAACAAGTGAATATAGCCAAACAGAAATAGACTCACATATACAGAGAACAAGCTGGTGGTTACCAGTAGGGAGAGTGGAGGGAGAGGCGGGAAGGGCTATATAGGGGTAAAAGATTAAAAAGGGGGAATTATGAAATTATATGAAACCATGTGTGTCAAAACGTTTGAAAATTGTGAAGCACTGTAGGATTTACAAAATTTTTCATTCCATTTAAAAATAAGGTGGAAAAATTGCTTTTAAGAACAGTTACAGTTTGACCAAAAAATTTTGAAGATGATACAGTTAGATTCCATTGTACGTTGGTAACAACATGGGTAACTTACTGTGTGCAGAGTTTTTAAAATTATCTTTCACTTGGTTTCTGCTTTTCTGTAAATGAGAATACTTACAGCAATCAATGAAGTGAGATAATTAATTGCTTTGGACTTTGTGGAAAGTAATGCAGTCTTGGGGAGAAAGTAAATGCATGTTTATTTATATGTTTAGAAGAAGGAGTATAACTTTAAAATAAAAGAAGATTGAATCCAGAAGAAGATTTCAGTCTCCTGAATTCTAGGCTTTCAGAAGATATGTATTAAATGGGAGGCCAGAGCCTATTTACAAGAAAATTATGTTTTATGAAGATTGTAGCCTCTTATCAAATATTCCGTAGCATTTCAGAGAGATTTTGAAAAATGTTGGCCTTTTGGGACTACTAAAGGTATGACATTTCATGTTCTGCAAAGCAATATTGGCCTTAAATTGAACCATTTATTTTGTTCTTGTTAAATGTCACAGTTGTCCTTTCCCTTGAATTATTAGTTTTATCACCTAAAAAGTTCTTTGTAGAAAAATTGGTAGATATCATAATGGACCAAAATAGAGAGCTGATTTAGTCTGAGGTCTATACAACTAGTAACTGGGGACCAATAAAGCATCGTGATCACCAAAAGAGCTGTTTATATCTAGGATTCCAAACAAATCAAAATATACAAAACAAATATAGAAACAGACTTCTTGGTTTATCACAGAGGCCAAAAGCACACCTAAGAAATTTTGTATAAATTTTCTTGATTGACATTTCTTCTTTCTCTGTCCACCAAAAGAAGTCATCTGCAACACCATGGATGGACTCAGACCAAAGAAAAAAAAAATACTGTATGTTATCACTTATATGGAATCTAAAAAAATTAAAACAAGTGAATATAGCCAAACAGAAATAGACTCACATATACAGAGAACAAGCTGGTGGTTACCAGTAGGGAGAGTGGAGGGAGAGGCGGGAAGGGCTATATAGGGGTAAAAGATTAAAAAGGGGGAATTATGAAATTATATGAAACCATGTGTGTCAAAACGTTTGAAAATTGTGAAGCACTGTAGGATTTACAAAATTTTTCATTCCATTTAAAAATAAGGTGGAAAAATTGCTTTTAAGAACAGTTACAGTTTGACCAAAAAATTTTGAAGATGATACAGTTAGATTCCATTGTACGTTGGTAACAACATGGGTAACTTACTGTGTGCAGAGTTTTTAAAATTATCTTTCACTTGGTTTCTGCTTTTCTGTAAATGAGAATACTTACAGCAATCAATGAAGTGAGATAATTAATTGCTTTGGACTTTGTGGAAAGTAATGCAGTCTTGGGGAGAAAGTAAATGCATGTTTATTTATATGTTTAGAAGAAGGAGTATAACTTTAAAATAAAAGAAGATTGAATCCAGAAGAAGATTTCAGTCTCCTGAATTCTAGGCTTTCAGAAGATATGTATTAAATGGGAGGCCAGAGCCTATTTACAAGAAAATTATGTTTTATGAAGATTGTAGCCTCTTATCAAATATTCCGTAGCATTTCAGAGAGATTTTGAAAAATGTTGGCCTTTTGGGACTACTAAAGGTATGACATTTCATGTTCTGCAAAGCAATATTGGCCTTAAATTGAACCATTTATTTTGTTCTTGTTAAATGTCACAGTTGTCCTTTCCCTTGAATTATTAGTTTTATCACCTAAAAAGTTCTTTGTAGAAAAATTGGTAGATATCATAATGGACCAAAATAGAGAGCTGATTTAGTCTGAGGTCTATACAACTAGTAACTGGGGACCAATAAAGCATCGTGATCACCAAAAGAGCTGTTTATATCTAGGATTCCAAACAAATCAAAATATACAAAACAAATATAGAAACAGACTTCTTGGTTTATCACAGAGGCCAAAAGCACACCTAAGAAATTTTGTATAAATTTTCTTGTTTATTGACATTTCTTCTTTCTCTGTGAAAGTGAAACTGTTAGTAGGTCAGTCATGTCCCACTCTTTTGCAGCCTCATGGACACCTGCTAGGCTCCTCTCTCCATGGGATTTCTCAGGATAGAATACAGGAATGGGTTACCATTTCCTAATACACAGGATCTTCCCAAGTCAGGGATCAAACTTGGGTTTCCTGCATTGTAGGTGGATTCTTTACTGTCTGAGCTACCAGGGAAGCCTTTAAAGATTCATAAAATCAGATTATTCAGGAATAAAAGGACAATTATTTGCTAAAAGCAACATTATCTTGGCTCAGTGATGGCCATAAACCACAAGAAAAGAGAAGTCATTTGGTGTGATGTGTAGGACTAATCCATTAATCACAGGTTAATAATGCATTAGTTTTACATCTTCTTTCTGTTGGCCCAAGCTCTGTTGTCTCTGAGTGCAAACCTCTTATGTTTTATTGTGTAAATAAATTTATGGGATCCTTTTTCACAGTGATTTTTGAGAAGAGAGTGAATACAAAATATGTGGTCCCTAGAAGAGGAGGAGGAAGGGAATCCATAGGACCGAGGTATAGCCAGACATGGCGAGCACACAAAGAAGGAGCTTAGGGAATCAAAACCTAATAGGTTCATTATTTTTCATGGAGATTCCAAAGGAGAATAATGAGTAGAAGGAGAAGGTTCCGCTAGAATTTAATGAACCTAGGATGAAGAGGAAATAAAGAAATGAAACATTGGAGGCCAGAGCCTATTTACAAGAAAATTATGTTTTATGAAGATTGTAGCCTCTTATCAAATATTCCGTAGCATTTCAGAGAGATTTTGAAAAATGTTGGCCTTTTGGGACTACTAAAGGTATGACATTTCATGTTCTGCAAAGCAATATTGGCCTTAAATTGAACCATTTATTTTGTTCTTGTTAAATGTCACAGTTGTCCTTTCCCTTGAATTATTAGTTTTATCACCTAAAAAGTTCTTTGTAGAAAAATTGGTAGATATCATAATGGACCAAAATAGAGAGCTGATTTAGTCTGAGGTCTATACAACTAGTAACTGGGGACCAATAAAGCATCGTGATCACCAAAAGAGCTGTTTATATCTAGGATTCCAAACAAATCAAAATATACAAAACAAATATAGAAACAGACTTCTTGGTTTATCACAGAGGCCAAAAGCACACCTAAGAAATTTTGTATAAATTTTCTTGTTTATTGACATTTCTTCTTTCTCTGTGAAAGTGAAACTGTTAGTAGGTCAGTCATGTCCCACTCTTTTGCAGCCTCATGGACACCTGCTAGGCTCCTCTCTCCATGGGATTTCTCAGGATAGAATACAGGAATGGGTTACCATTTCCTAATACACAGGATCTTCCCAAGTCAGGGATCAAACTTGGGTTTCCTGCATTGTAGGTGGATTCTTTACTGTCTGAGCTACCAGGGAAGCCTTTAAAGATTCATAAAATCAGATTATTCAGGAATAAAAGGACAATTATTTGCTAAAAGCAACATTATCTTGGCTCAGTGATGGCCATAAACCACAAGAAAAGAGAAGTCATTTGGTGTGATGTGTAGGACTAATCCATTAATCACAGGTTAATAATGCATTAGTTTTACATCTTCTTTCTGTTGGCCCAAGCTCTGTTGTCTCTGAGTGCAAACCTCTTATGTTTTATTGTGTAAATAAATTTATGGGATCCTTTTTCACAGTGATTTTTGAGAAGAGAGTGAATACAAAATATGTGGTCCCTAGAAGAGGAGGAGGAAGGGAATCCATAGGACCGAGGTATAGCCAGACATGGCGAGCACACAAAGAAGGAGCTTAGGGAATCAAAACCTAATAGGTTCATTATTTTTCATGGAGATTCCAAAGGAGAATAATGAGTAGAAGGAGAAGGTAAAAATAAAATCAATACAGACTGAGACAACTTTCAATATGAAACCTAGAAGAAATGATCAAATTGCCTAGGAAATGTAGAAAAAGACCTGTATTACTTATGAATAATACAGTCTTGGACCACATGTGTTTGCCAGAGGATTCCAGAAGCAGAGTTTGACCCTGAGAAGTATCAGCAGAGATGAGATCAGAACCCTCACCCGACCTTGCCTTAATCTAAAGCTGAGTGAAATCCTAGTATGGAACTGGAGAGGGCCTGGGTATTTAGTTGCTCAGTCGTATCTGACTCTTTGTGATACCGTGGATTACAGCCAGCAACAGGCTCCTCTGTCCATGGGATTCTCCAGGCAAGAATACTAAAGTGGGTTGCCATTGCCTACTATAGGGGATCTTCCCAAACCAGGGATCAAACTTATTATCTGTGTCTTCTGCATTGGCAGACAGATCCTTTACCACTGACCCATCTGGGAGAGGATCTATACACCAGTGATTTAGTCAACAGATTGGCTGAGTCAAGAGTTAGCTGGGAAGAATCCAACCCAGCACTCCGAGGACCTGAGAAATCTACTAAAGAGAACTCATTTCTCATTGAATCCAACAAGACACTCTAGAACAAGAAGTCTAGTTCAAATCTCATCCCACACAAATAGGAAGGTAACTCCTAAAGTAACTTTAAGTAGTGCCTGGTGCTTCAGGCACTGACAATGTGTGCTGAGGTCAGCTGTGGAAGCTTTTAATGCTCATGTCTGGTAGGTTAAGAGGCAAAGACTGAGAAAATACCTGAATCCTAACAGTATCTCTCCTTTACTTCTGTGCAACTACTTCATCTTTCAGAGTTTGCAAAACCCTCAGTATAGTAAATAGGATGCAGCGAAATGGGCAATTACATGTTTTCAAAAAAAAAAATCAGGTATGGAAAGCAAAATGTGGTCCCTAGAAGAGGAGGAGGAAGGGAATCCATAGGACCGAGGTATAGCCAGACATGGCGAGCACACAAAGAAGGAGCTTAGGGAATCAAAACCTAATAGGTTCATTATTTTTCATGGAGATTCCAAAGGAGAATAATGAGTAGAAGGAGAAGGTAAAAATAAAATCAATACAGACTGAGACAACTTTCAATATGAAACCTAGAAGAAATGATCAAATTGCCTAGGAAATGTAGAAAAAGACCTGTATTACTTATGAATAATACAGTCTTGGACCACATGTGTTTGCCAGAGGATTCCAGAAGCAGAGTTTGACCCTGAGAAGTATCAGCAGAGATGAGATCAGAACCCTCACCCGACCTTGCCTTAATCTAAAGCTGAGTGAAATCCTAGTATGGAACTGGAGAGGGCCTGGGTATTTAGTTGCTCAGTCGTATCTGACTCTTTGTGATACCGTGGATTACAGCCAGCAACAGGCTCCTCTGTCCATGGGATTCTCCAGGCAAGAATACTAAAGTGGGTTGCCATTGCCTACTATAGGGGATCTTCCCAAACCAGGGATCAAACTTATTATCTGTGTCTTCTGCATTGGCAGACAGATCCTTTACCACTGACCCATCTGGGAGAGGATCTATACACCAGTGATTTAGTCAACAGATTGGCTGAGTCAAGAGTTAGCTGGGAAGAATCCAACCCAGCACTCCGAGGACCTGAGAAATCTACTAAAGAGAACTCATTTCTCATTGAATCCAACAAGACACTCTAGAACAAGAAGTCTAGTTCAAATCTCATCCCACACAAATAGGAAGGTAACTCCTAAAGTAACTTTAAGTAGTGCCTGGTGCTTCAGGCACTGACAATGTGTGCTGAGGTCAGCTGTGGAAGCTTTTAATGCTCATGTCTGGTAGGTTAAGAGGCAAAGACTGAGAAAATACCTGAATCCTAACAGTATCTCTCCTTTACTTCTGTGCAACTACTTCATCTTTCAGAGTTTGCAAAACCCTCAGTATAGTAAATAGGATGCAGCGAAATGGGCAATTACATGATTTCAGGGGATATGTGAAAAGAAATGGTTTAAATTTAAGTGGAAAATAATCCAAGGATAGGCATCAGAAAACAAAGCAGCAACAGCTGCAGAAAATAGGCTGAATAGGAGTTTCGGAAAAAATTATATAGGAAAAATATGTAATTTACAGAGAATTCTTTTTTAATCCACAAAGGATAGGTGGCAGATGTTTTTAATCGTTTAAAGTACTCACAAAAAATATTTTCTTCCATTCAAGGAGTTGAGGATAGAAGAGAAATAAATGAGGGAAACTGAGAGGTACAAACTTTCAGTTGCAAAATAAATGAATCGTGGGTATTAAATGTACAGTGTCGGGAATATAGTCAATAATTATGTAATCTTCCTATGGTGACAGATGGTAATCAGACATATTGTGGTGATCATTTTTAAAGGTATAAAAATATCAAATCACTATGTTGTATAACAGGAGCAAACATAGTGTTGTAGATTAACTATGCTTAGAAAGCAAACAAACTCATAGAAAAAGTGATCAGATTTGTGGTTCCCAAAGTTTAGGGTAGGACAGGGGGAAGGAAATTGGATAAAGGCAGCCAAAAGGTACAAACTTCCAGTTATAAGTACTAGGGATGTAACGTACAACAAAATAAATACAATTAACACTGCTGATTGTTATATTTTAAAGTTGTTAATAGAGTAAACCTTGGGTTCTCATAAACAAAAAAATACTTCTATTTCTTAATTTTGTATCTATAGGGTTGAGGAGCAACAAAAAAGAAGGCTCTACTGGACACTTGTGTGACACCAAGTGTGAGTGCATGCTCAGACGTGTCTGACTCTTTGTGACCCCATGGTATGTGGCCTACCAGCTCCTCTGTCCATGTGGTTTTCCAGGAAAGAATACTGAGTTGCCATTTCCTCCTCTAGGGAATTTTTCAAACCCAATAATCAAACCCAGGTCTCCTGAACTGCAGACAGATTCTTGACCATCTCAGCCACCAGGGAAGTTGGCTGTATGTTCTCCTAAATCATAGTAACATCAGTTATGATTAGACTATACACTAGACTATACACGGTCTCAGAGAAGGCAACTAGCTTAGAGTTATCAATAAAAAGAAATTCCCCTAAAGGATTTTCCAGTATGATGTCATGACTCAAGCAAAGAGATGACCTGGAAAAAGGAAGAGAGAACATTAAAGGGGACATAATAGTTATTGGCAGGAAGAGGCAGAGTCCAGAGCCTGTGTTAATTAAACTGAAGCTGAAACATGCCAAGAGATGAAGTTTAAGGACTGCAACAGCCCCTACAGTGGAGACTGTGGATAAGTATTCCTTGTATGCTTCCTTGTACTGTTGAGATTATACAGCTAAAATGTGCATTTTCATTTACATTTGCTAAACTGCCTTGCAATTTGGTTGCGGATAAAATGTTGATTTGTCCAACCAGATATATTTGTGTGGGGCAATGATGATGAGAGTAGGGTGGAGTTCAAATTTCTATCGGTTCTCAGATTCCTACTGAAAGGCAGAATCACAGAAGCCATTGTTTTTCTTTGTTAATAGTGGCAAAGAACCAGTCACTAAACTAAGGATGTCAAGAAGGAAGACATGAAGCATTCATTTCACTGATGTCACACATTTCTGGAGCACATGCAGCTTCCCAAATATGATAGGCATCTCACATTATGTATCCTGATTGAAATCACAGCAACAGCACTTTTCTCTTTATCAGTTCCCAAAGTTTAGGGTAGGACAGGGGGAAGGAAATTGGATAAAGGCAGCCAAAAGGTACAAACTTCCAGTTATAAGTACTAGGGATGTAACGTACAACAAAATAAATACAATTAACACTGCTGATTGTTATATTTTAAAGTTGTTAATAGAGTAAACCTTGGGTTCTCATAAACAAAAAAATACTTCTATTTCTTAATTTTGTATCTATAGGGTTGAGGAGCAACAAAAAAGAAGGCTCTACTGGACACTTGTGTGACACCAAGTGTGAGTGCATGCTCAGACGTGTCTGACTCTTTGTGACCCCATGGTATGTGGCCTACCAGCTCCTCTGTCCATGTGGTTTTCCAGGAAAGAATACTGAGTTGCCATTTCCTCCTCTAGGGAATTTTTCAAACCCAATAATCAAACCCAGGTCTCCTGAACTGCAGACAGATTCTTGACCATCTCAGCCACCAGGGAAGTTGGCTGTATGTTCTCCTAAATCATAGTAACATCAGTTATGATTAGACTATACACTAGACTATACACGGTCTCAGAGAAGGCAACTAGCTTAGAGTTATCAATAAAAAGAAATTCCCCTAAAGGATTTTCCAGTATGATGTCATGACTCAAGCAAAGAGATGACCTGGAAAAAGGAAGAGAGAACATTAAAGGGGACATAATAGTTATTGGCAGGAAGAGGCAGAGTCCAGAGCCTGTGTTAATTAAACTGAAGCTGAAACATGCCAAGAGATGAAGTTTAAGGACTGCAACAGCCCCTACAGTGGAGACTGTGGATAAGTATTCCTTGTATGCTTCCTTGTACTGTTGAGATTATACAGCTAAAATGTGCATTTTCATTTACATTTGCTAAACTGCCTTGCAATTTGGTTGCGGATAAAATGTTGATTTGTCCAACCAGATATATTTGTGTGGGGCAATGATGATGAGAGTAGGGTGGAGTTCAAATTTCTATCGGTTCTCAGATTCCTACTGAAAGGCAGAATCACAGAAGCCATTGTTTTTCTTTGTTAATAGTGGCAAAGAACCAGTCACTAAACTAAGGATGTCAAGAAGGAAGACATGAAGCATTCATTTCACTGATGTCACACATTTCTGGAGCACATGCAGCTTCCCAAATATGATAGGCATCTCACATTATGTATCCTGATTGAAATCACAGCAACAGCACTTTTCTCTAATTTATAGATAAGTCAGTGACAATTTCATGTCATGCTTGTGTAACTTACGGCTTTGAGAGATATTCTTTTTCTGTGTGTGTGTGTTTCAACAGGAATATATTTAATCAAATTCAATAAAGAGATATATGTGAAAATTTAGAAGTGTTCTATTAAGACAGACATTTGTTATTTAGTTGCTAAGTCAAATCTGACTCTTTTGCAACCCCATGGACCGTAACCTACCAGGTTCCTCTGTCTATGGGATTCTCCAGGCAAGAATACTGCAGTGGGTTGCCATTTCCTTCTCCAGAGGATCTTCCCAATCCTGGGATCAAAGTCATGTCCCCTGCATCTCCTGAACTGGCAGGTGGGTTCCCTGCCACTGAGCCACCAGGGAAGACAGGCATTGGGATGTGCAAAAAATTTAAACCAGGTTAATCTTCATCACTAGTTTTTTTTTGTTAAAAATAAAAACAGCTTTTCATATTAATTCATTAGTTGTATATAATCTGTAGTTGTTAATTACTGTTATTTTAAGTGAATTTTTCTCCGTATTTCAAATTTGGTAAATAGTGATATACATATAACTCACATGGACAAGAGTTCTTTGTTGTCCTTATTTTTTAAAAAATAAAAGGGACAATGACATTAATCAAAAGAAGATCCTCTATGACCCGCCTCCAAGAGTAATGGAAATAAAAACAAAAATAAACAACTAGGAACTAATTAAATTTAAAAGCTTTTGCACAGCAAAGGAAACTATAAACAAGATGAAAAGATAACCTTCAAAATGGGATAAAATAATAGCGAATGAGGGGCTGGGCTTCCCCTGGTGGTCCAGTGGGTAAGGACACAGCCTTGCAGTGCAAGGGGCACTGGTTCGATCCCTGGCCTGGGAAGATCCCACGTGCCGCGGAGCGGCTGGACTGATGTGTCCAATCACTGAGCCAGAGCTCTTGAGCGCATGAGCCCAGAGCCGGTACTCTGCAGCGACAGACGCCACCGCGATGGGAGGCCCACAGGAGCCAAAGAACAAAGACGGATGAAAATGGAGAAATGAAAGAGCAATAGAAGTGGCCCGCCTGCTCCCCTCCCTCCCCAACCTGACCCCCGCCCAAAATAAGTAAATAAATAAATCTTTAAAAAAAACAGTAATAGCGAATGAAACAACTGACAAAGGATTAATTTCCAAAATACACAAGCAGTTCATATGTCAATACCAGAAAAACAAACAACCCAATCAAAAAGTGGGGAAAAGACCTAAAGAGACACCTCTCCAAAGAAGACATACAGATGGCTAACAAATACATGAACAGATGCACAACACTGCTCATTATTTTAAAAAAATGAAAATTAAAACTACAAAGAGATATCACTTCACACCAGTCAGGATGACCATCATCAAGAAATCTAGAAAGAACAAATGCTGGAGAGGGTGTGGAGAAAAGGGAACTCTCCTGCACTGTTGGTGGGAATGTAAAGTGATATGCATACACCTTAAAAAACCTCAGAATAAAATCACCATGTGACACAGCAATCCCATTACTAGGCATATATCCTGAGGAAACCAAAACTGTAACTCATGTACCCCAATGCTCACTGCAGCACTATTTACAATAGTCAAACCACAGAAGCAGCCTAGTTGGCCTTGACAGATGACTGGATAAAGAAGCTGTGATACATATATACAGTAGAGTACTACTCAGTCATAAAATGGAACACATTTCAGTCAATCATAGTGAGGTAGATGAACCCAGAGCCTAAACACGGTGAAGTAAGTCAGAAAGAGAAAGACAAATATCATATATTAACACATATATATGGAATCTAGAAAGATGGTACTGATGAAATTATTTGTAGGGCACCAATGGACACACAGACACAGAGAACAGACTTACGGACATGAAGATCGGGGGGAAAAGAGAGGGTGAGATGTATAGAGAGAGTAACGTGGAAACTAGCATTACCATGAGAGATATTCTTAAAAGCTACTTTAAGAGTTGGGGATTTTCAGATAGACAAGTACACACTGCTATATATAAAATGGATAACCTACAATGACCTACTGTATAGCACAGGGAACTCTACTAAGTGTTATGTGGCAGCCTGGATGGGAGGGAGCTTTGACGGGAGGATTGATGCATGTACACATACAGTGAATATGTAATATATAAAATATGCTGACTATATCTTAGAAATACAAAAAGTTGTGTTCTATTAGCTTAAATTTTTCTGAGAATAAGAATAGACTCTGCAAGATACTGGGGATGATGTCATTGATATAGGGCCAAAGATAATGTCTTACGTAAAATCATTGTTCCTTAGAATAATTACTTCTTATTAATTTTCTAAATTAACAATCATATAAGCTTAGAGACATGGGAAAGAAAAGAGGTATGAAGAAATCAAAATGCCAATCTTTTTATGAACTTGACTTCTAAGTATTTCCAAAAATTAGCCACATTTTTATGTGATTTTGGTTTTCTATATACTAATATTTTTATGCCACATGTTGCAGTATCTTTTTGAAAAAAAATATATACCCAAGCAAAACTATTCCCCAAATCTCAAAAAAGTAACTGATTAGTGAATTGAATTCTCATGCTTTTGACAATCAAATAAAATACCTTGAAAATAAAAGAAGTTGTAGTCTTCCTTATTATTTAAAAATAATATTTAGCTTCACACATTATGAATAAAGTTTGTAAGTTGGAATTTTTAAGGCAAAGATATTCAACGTGTATCATGTTTTCCAATGTATTAAGGACTGTCACAAATCATTACAGATAATGAAAAATGGCTGTCTATAGAATGTAAAGGGCTAGAAAAAGATAAAGTCATGTAATAATGAAGTTGACATCTTTTTCATTCCAGTGAGTCAGATCTTAAAGTTCTAACAAGAAATGTCAAGTTTAAGAAAAACAGGCGTACACTATTTGTTTTATATTCCAATATTGAGTATATCTGAAACCAGATCTCTTTCTTATTACTCTCTCTGCTTCTAAATGTCATTTTAAATAAAGTAACACATGCATTTAGCTGCCTTGTCCACCTCCTTTTTTGAGTTTCCCCTATAAAATATATCATTTTCTGAAAAACATATTCCCCATTGATAAAGCTTCCTGAATAGGTCCTTCAGTAGTACAGAAGGGCAAATATATTAGCCTGAACTTTATCATTAACAACTTTACCAGTCTTTTCAAAATGTCCTGAAAAGGCCCTGACACATGTAACAATTTCCTAAGAAATATCTGGGAAAGTTTCAAGGAAATTTTATGTTTCCTTTTAAACAAATAACATACATAGGATCTCTTTATGATGCATATCTGTTGATGAAATATCTGAGGCCAATAAATGGTTCCTGTATCTCAGATTCAAAATGAGTTTTAGAATTAGAAATATTATACAGATATTTTATAATTAAAAGTCACTTCATTGCTCTGTACCACCCATAGCTGATAAGGATGTATGCATGTACACAGATCTGTATGTAAGAGTTACAGAGTATCTATCTATATATACATAAGTGTACAAGTGCACCCATAATGCGTATGTCTCTGTGTCTTTTGTGTGTCCCTGTCTTTTCAACAAAAAGCAACTTGCTTTTTCCTGAAGACAAAGAAGGCAGTTCACGCTTTAGTAAGTTCACTCCCTTTACTTGGAAAACCCTTCTTTTCTCTATCATGCTCCATCCATTGAAACACATCATAGCTGGGCTCCTAATGTAATAATACCATTTTGTAGAACTGTTTGTAGGGCTGTATAGCTTTTGTATAGCTGTTTTGGCCTATGTTGGTTCGAGGACGCGACAATGTTGATTTCTTCCATCTTATTTATTGCAGTAACTCATAATTGGTAGAAGCCTAAACACTATTTGCTACAAGGATGAGTGAGTTTTGCTGACATCATCCAAAGTGCCATATTCCCTATATCATCTCTGCTTGACAACTGTTTTGTAGGTTGTTTGATACAATGCTTCATGTAAACAAAGAAAATGTCAAGTTTAAGAAAAACAGGCGTACACTATTTGTTTTATATTCCAATATTGAGTATATCTGAAACCAGATCTCTTTCTTATTACTCTCTCTGCTTCTAAATGTCATTTTAAATAAAGTAACACATGCATTTAGCTGCCTTGTCCACCTCCTTTTTTGAGTTTCCCCTATAAAATATATCATTTTCTGAAAAACATATTCCCCATTGATAAAGCTTCCTGAATAGGTCCTTCAGTAGTACAGAAGGGCAAATATATTAGCCTGAACCTTATCATTAACAACTTTACCAGTCTTTTCAAAATGTCCTGAAAAGGCCCTGACACATGTAACAATTTCCTAAGAAATATCTGGGAAAGTTTCAAGGAAATTTTATGTTTCCTTTTAAACAAATAACATACATAGGATCTCTTTATGATGCATATCTGTTGATGAAATATCTGAGGCCAATAAATGGTTCCTGTATCTCAGATTCAAAATGAGTTTTAGAATTAGAAATATTATACAGATATTTTATAATTAAAAGTCACTTCATTGCTCTGTACCACCCATAGCTGATAAGGATGTATGCATGTACACAGATCTGTATGTAAGAGTTACAGAGTATCTATCTATATATACATAAGTGTACAAGTGCACCCATAATGCGTATGTCTCTGTGTCTTTTGTGTGTCCCTGTCTTTTCAACAAAAAGCAACTTGCTTTTTCCTGAAGACAAAGAAGGCAGTTCACGCTTTAGTAAGTTCACTCCCTTTACTTGGAAAACCCTTCTTTTCTCTATCATGCTCCATCCATTGAAACACATCATAGCTGGGCTCCTAATGTAACAATACCATTTTGTAGAACTGTTTGTAGAGCTGTACAGCTTTTGTAGAGCTGTTTTTGCCTATGTTGGTTCGAGGACGCGACAATGTTGATTTCTTCCATCTTATTTATTGCAGTAACTCATAATTGGTAGAAGCCTAAACACTATTTGCTACAAGGATGAGTGAGTTTTGCTGACATCATCCAAAGTGCCATATTCCCTATATCATCTCTGCTTGACAACTGTTTTGTAGGTTGTTTGATACAATGCTTTCACAGATGCTGGGAGGCAAGTGCTCTACAACCCCCATGTAAAGGAGATTTATAACTACTTTTCATCTCTTCTGCTTTAGTGGCTTAGTTAGGGAAGCATATAAAAGCTTCTATAAAAGCATATGAAGCAATGTGACAAACTGGAGCATCATAATGAAGACTTTGAGCTTCATGTTCAGATTTTTTTTCATGAGCACAATAAAATAATAATGTCTACATCACAGGTTTTGCAAAAGAAAAATGGAGTGGCGTATGTAAATACTTGGCAAAAAACAAGCACATAATAAGCCGGCAATAAGGCCAGAATAAGAATAAAGAATCTTGTTTTGTAATGAATAAAGAAAATCTGCTCTAGGCAAAAGTACCTGAAAATTGTTTCTGTGATACCCTTATAGGCAGAATGACTTTAGGGCTCCTTTTTTCCTGAACTGTATGGTTTACATATTTCATAATTTATATTTCTCTAATACAGAAAGTTGAGTTCCATAGCTTTCAATACCTTGAGTATAATAACAGACTCTGCAAGAAGCTGGGGATGATGTTATTGACGCAGGGCCAGAGATAATGTCTTCTATAAAATCACTGTGCCTTAGAATAATTACTTCTTATTAATTTTCTAAATTAACAATTGTACCAAGTTAGAAACATGGGGAAGACGGATGAAGAGATCAAGATGACAATCATTTTATGCATGTGATTTCCAAGTATTATCCAAGCATTTATTACTATCATATAATTATTAATATTATTCCTTTTTACTCTAAAGATATTTTCTAGTTTAGAAAATGAGTTATATTATGACTTTACTCCTAGTCTTTCTTGACACCTCCTTTATTTTTAAAAATATTTTTGAGCTATCCCAAAATTTTAGAGCTGGTAATTTTTCAAAATCCAAATAAGCAAAGTGGACAACTATTACAGCTTTCTTTTTTCCTCTCATTAGGAAAAAAATAAACAAAACTTTAGGTTATGCCACAGGAAGATATCTCACTGTTTAGGGATAATTTCTGTGTTTTAGGGATAACTGTATTCTTCCATTTTTGTTAAAAAGTAATCTTTAAAAAATGTGCATGCTATGTTTTAATGTTGAAAATTATATAATTTCACAACATAGTTTGCTTATTATAATGCTGAAACTAAAGTGCTTTGTACTTAAATTTTTTTCAGGCTTGATTTTTCAGGAAAACTAGAAAGTGGAAAAAAATGATAAAAACAAAAGCATACTTAAGCAAGAGTATAATACATAAAAATGTGTGTCTATTAAAATGTCTACTTAAAATCAACATTTCTATACAATGGTGTCTAAGATAAGTAGGAATAGAACATGAACATTAATTACTTTTAAATGAAGTTTTAATGCATGTATATATATATATATATTTAATTTACTAATGGTTCCTCTTAAACATCTTACAAAGATATAAAGGCATATATTTATATATTTAATCAATAATTTTCACAAATAACCATCTTTACATGAAAACAATCATTTATATAAAATAGCTTTCAAAATCTAGACCTCAGTGAGTACACCAATAGGAAAATTTTCTCTGAAAAATAATTCTGTATTAAATTAGAAATAGGCTGAGCTTTATATCTTTGCTTGCTTAGTTGCCTCTCCTGTAACTCTAATATCAGGGATCACGACATTTGGACATCTTTACCTGCAAAATCCAGCATCAAGAAAAATGAAATGAAATTGGATAGTTTCTGTAGGATATTCCTTTGACCTTGATGGTAAAATGTTAATGCCTTATCCTGGGCTATCTGTAATACTTGACCTTTATAAAGCCACATTGCTTTAATGAAGCTAATAAGAAGGTCAAAGTAATTATGTTTGCTTCCTATTTTTCTGTATTCCACATATTTGGAGTAAAATACCCTTAGAGTGTTCGGAGAAGAACAATACCTGTGAAAATTGAGAATAGCCCAAAAGGTGGACCCCAAGCTGGGATGCCCAGATGAGTTCACTTGTTCATGGTAGACACTTCTGTAATTAAGCATTTTCCTTACACTGCTTGATTTTTGTCTTAGCTCTAACTAGTTCTATCACTTGACGCCAAATGGATAGTTGCTTGGCTAGAAATCATCTTAAGTTTAAAACACAGTGTTGTAATGTCCTATAAATCCTTTGTACATTGCATGGATTAATAAAAAAAAAAAAAAATTGCTCCCTTATTTACACTGAGCTAATGGATGGAGAATGTTGGAAATTTCAGAAAATCTTTGAACTTCATAGTAGAGGAAAATCTAAATGGCATTTATCTTGGAACTATTATTGGTCATAGGATGGAAACAGGTGGTAGGAGAAAGTTACCAAAAGGAGAGCAGAGAAGCCAGAGACAAGTCACTTTACCAAATTGTGACATTCGTAGTGAGATACTGTTGAATACATGCCTAACAACCATTTGTTCATCTTACTGGATCACAAAACCCGTATAGAATCTGCCAGCTTCAGGAAATAAATCATTATATATGTAAGTCACCATGTTCTTAGCTATGGAATATGAACCAATTATGAGTCATAAAAGTAATTTGGTGGGTCAAAACCAATGGAAACAAGAAAGAAATGCTTTTTTTCTCCTGTATATGGTAAATACAGCTCATATAGTTCATTATTATAAATATAAATTATGCATGTTTTTTTAAAAATGACTTTCTTACTGTGAAATACTTTTAAATTCACAGATATAAGCCAACCCTGCAAACTCTATCCTCAGTATCACTGGTATATGTCTCTCAATGGACAATGATCACTGATTCTCAAGGGAATTTTGCTAGGTGTTTTCTCCTTTGAGAAAGTAGAGCAGAGGAAAAACATAGGATTTGTTTAAAACTCACTTCCTTACTTGATGTAAATTTTCCTTTGGGCTATCTGTAATACTTGACCTTTATAAAGCCACATTGCTTTAATGAAGCTAATAAGAAGGTCAAAGTAATTATGTTTGCTTCCTATTTTTCTGTATTCCACATATTTGGAGTAAAATACCCTTAGAGTGTTCGGAGAAGAACAATACCTGTGAAAATTGAGAATAGCCCAAAAGGTGGACCCCAAGCTGGGATGCCCAGATGAGTTCACTTGTTCATGGTAGACACTTCTGTAATTAAGCATTTTCCTTACACTGCTTGATTTTTGTCTTAGCTCTAACTAGTTCTATCACTTGACGCCAAATGGATAGTTGCTTGGCTAGAAATCATCTTAAGTTTAAAACACAGTGTTGTAATGTCCTATAAATCCTTTGTACATTGCATGGATTAATAAAAAAAAAAAAATTGCTCCCTTATTTACACTGAGCTAATGGATGGAGAATGTTGGAAATTTCAGAAAATCTTTGAACTTCATAGTAGAGGAAAATCTAAATGGCATTTATCTTGGAACTATTATTGGTCATAGGATGGAAACAGGTGGTAGGAGAAAGTTACCAAAAGGAGAGCAGAGAAGCCAGAGACAAGTCACTTTACCAAATTGTGACATTCGTAGTGAGATACTGTTGAATACATGCCTAACAACCATTTGTTCATCTTACTGGATCACAAAACCCGTATAGAATCTGCCAGCTTCAGGAAATAAATCATTATATATGTAAGTCACCATGTTCTTAGCTATGGAATATGAACCAATTATGAGTCATAAAAGTAATTTGGTGGGTCAAAACCAATGGAAACAAGAAAGAAATGCTTTTTTTCTCCTGTATATGGTAAATACAGCTCATATAGTTCATTATTATAAATATAAATTATGCATGTTTTTTTAAAAATGACTTTCTTACTGTGAAATACTTTTAAATTCACAGATATAAGCCAACCCTGCAAACTCTATCCTCAGTATCACTGGTATATGTCTCTCAATGGACAATGATCACTGATTCTCAAGGGAATTTTTGCTAGGTGTTTTTAAGAGAAAACTGTATTCCCTTAGAGAAAGTAGAGCAGAGGAAAAACATAGGATTTGTTTAAAACTCATTTCCCCTTCTTGTTGGTATATTATTGAATGCTAATTAATGCTCATATCCATGGAAAATGACATATGAATATTGGTTTTATACTAAGAATAACAGACACAATAATAAGAAAAGTCTGGATCCTTAGTGATATCATTAAGTCACTGGGATAATAATTGCGAAATAGCCCACCTTCAGCCTTCTTGATAAGTTATGTAATAAATTCTGAATTACCTAAGCATATTTTATTGTTATTCTTTAACTTGCAGTGTAAAATAGAATGACTACAAGTTTAAAACCAGTTATGCTGAGAAAAAGTTATAAATTTTTCTTCATCTGCAATTTCATTGTTTTTTTCTTTTTTTGGAATTTCATTGTTTTTATCTTTTGCCATTTGCCAGTCTTTTTCTAAGGCTTAGATTTTACATCAATATTTGCAAAATGTATATTGCGTTCACTCTTGTTAGATAGCTTTTCTCCTTTTTTAGCTCTTGTTTCTGGTTTGTATTGCTTTTGTTTTTTAATAAATTTTGTTTAAGGTCCATTGTTACAACCTCAATTTGATCTTGAGGCTATTACTTAACCAGACTGACTATTTATTGTTCTTGCAGCATCAAGAATTTTGATCATGAAAGCCTGGATATTATTATTCATCTGTTAAGTTCTAATTTTCCTTTAGATAGTTATTTCAAAAACTTTTCCCCCAAATTCTTTCCCAAATAAATCTGCTCTATTAAGTTACATATATCCTTAGCATATTCTGTTTCATGTATTCTTACTCTGTATCTTACAGAATCATAAGCTATGACTTATAAAGCATATTAATTTTCATGGTAAATAGAGTGAACATAGAATTTAATTTTAACGAAGCTTGCAGTAACAAACATTCCACTCCAATGAAACAGTACAAAGCAGCTGGGGACCAGCTGTGTCCCTTCCTCTTTTACTGCAGTGAAATCTTGCTATGACCAAATAAAACAGATACATCCTTAAAGGTTTTGGTGAACTTTGAAGATCTTTGGCTCAGGTCTTCAATACTCTACTTTATATCAGCTAAAAAGCAAAAAAGGTTCATTATCTTTGGAGACTCATTAGCTTCTCTTTGAGGTTCTGCCAAATATTCAGTTTCCTGTCAACAGACAGAGGTGATGCTGTATTGGACTAATTTGGTCCTAATGCCATTCCTTCAATATAGATAACTGAAAATATCAATTAGGTTTATATCAAAAGGCTCTTTATTAAAAGATAAAATATTAAAGTACAAATTATACAAAAGGAAATTTTAAAAAACTATGGGTTTAGATAATTTTCCCGATATTAAATAGCCCACCTTCAGCCTTCTTGATAAGTTATGTAATAAATTCTGAATTACCTAAGCATATTTTATTGTTATTCTTTAACTTGCAGTGTAAAATAGAATGACTACAAGTTTAAAACCAGTTATGCTGAGAAAAAGTTATAAATTTTTCTTCATCTGCAATTTCATTGTTTTTTTCTTTTTTTGGAATTTCATTGTTTTTATCTTTTGCCATTTGCCAGTCTTTTTCTAAGGCTTAGATTTTACATCAATATTTGCAAAATGTATATTGCGTTCACTCTTGTTAGATAGCTTTTCTCCTTTTTTAGCTCTTGTTTCTGGTTTGTATTGCTTTTGTTTTTTAATAAATTTTGTTTAAGGTCCATTGTTACAACCTCAATTTGATCTTGAGGCTATTACTTAACCAGACTGACTATTTATTGTTCTTGCAGCATCAAGAATTTTGATCATGAAAGCCTGGATATTATTATTCATCTGTTAAGTTCTAATTTTCCTTTAGATAGTTATTTCAAAAACTTTTCCCCCAAATTCTTTCCCAAATAAATCTGCTCTATTAAGTTACATATATCCTTAGCATATTCTGTTTCATGTATTCTTACTCTGTATCTTACAGAATCATAAGCTATGACTTATAAAGCATATTAATTTTCATGGTAAATAGAGTGAACATAGAATTTAATTTTAACGAAGCTTGCAGTAACAAACATTCCACTCCAATGAAACAGTACAAAGCAGCTGGGGACCAGCTGTGTCCCTTCCTCTTTTACTGCAGTGAAATCTTGCTATGACCAAATAAAACAGATACATCCTTAAAGGTTTTGGTGAACTTTGAAGATCTTTGGCTCAGGTCTTCAATACTCTACTTTATATCAGCTAAAAAGCAAAAAAGGTTCATTATCTTTGGAGACTCATTAGCTTCTCTTTGAGGTTCTGCCAAATATTCAGTTTCCTGTCAACAGACAGAGGTGATGCTGTATTGGACTAATTTGGTCCTAATGCCATTCCTTCAATATAGATAACTGAAAATATCAATTAGGTTTATATCAAAAGGCTCTTTATTAAAAGATAAAATATTAAAGTACAAATTATACAAAAGGAAATTTTAAAAAACTATGGGTTTAGATATTAGAACTTTGCTAAAAATCAACAGGTTTAAGAGACAAATATTTACATGAGAAAATTCCCAATATAAATTTTCAGTAGTAAAATTATGAGCTATATTATCTAATAAAAAGAGCAGAAATGATAATGCATTCAACATATCTTTTGGTAATAGCAAATTTAGGTTAATAAAATCAATGTCATAGATTCATACAGGTCACACACACCTCAGGGGAAGCAAATATTTCCTCTAATCAAGATGTGATAAAAATATATAGATACATTCTTTTTCTGTACTTCAGTGTAGGCAAAGCATCATTTTTATTCATGTCTATATTCTCAAAATTTAGTAATTCCAATTTGAATTAAAACAAATTCCTAATCATGTAATAGGTGGTTGGTTTGCATAACTCTATACTTAAGCTATGAAAAAGGCACAGGGGAATAAACAAACCTGGGTCATGAATTTTACAATAAAAGTGTCACAGGGTGCAAATGGAATGCATAGGAGGAACTCTTTCTATAAGCACTGCAGGATATATTTGAGTGGTTCGAATGTAGCTCCAAAAACTATGATGCATCCTATTTAAATACAGTGTGGACATATAGGAAAGGAAAATAAGAGGTTTTCAGGCAAAATCAGGAGCATGAAGTAGACAACTATTTAAGTACATTTATATAGGTAAGATGTTTTATTCTAGAGATTTAGTCATTTGTAAATTAAGCAATTATTTCCAGTATGCCTATTTTGTACTGAGGATATGATAATGCTGACAAAAGTCAGTATAGTCAAAACTATGGTTTTCCCATTAGTCATGTATGGATGTGAAAGTTGGACCATAAAGAAGGATGAGTGCCAAAGAATTGATGCCTTTGAACTGTGATGCTGGGGAAGACTCTTGAGAGTCCCTTGGACTCCAAGGAGATGGTACAAGTCAGTCCTAAAGGAGATCAAACCTGAATATTCATTGGAAGGACTGATGCTGAAGCTGAAGCTCCAGTACTTTGGCCACCTGATCAGCAGAGATGACTCACTGGAAAAAAGACCCCTTAGAAGGAGAATGGGAACAGAGGATGAGATGGTTGGATGATATCACTGATGAATGGACATGAGTTTGAACAAGCTCCAGGAGATGGTGAAGGACAGGGAAGCCTGGCATGCTACAGTCCATGGGATTGCAAAGAGTTGGACATGACTGAGAAGCTAAACAGAACTGATTATGATACTCTCCTGCAACATGATTCTTATCATTAATGTCATTATGGTTACAATCTATTTAAGGTGCATCCTATATGAAAGTATGTGCAAGTTGGGTCCAAAATTCACATACATTATTATGAACATAAAGCTTTAATTTACTTATAATTCAAAATGTAATAATAATAATATTGGAAAGTTCAACAAAGTGATTAAATATGTGTGTAAACATGTGTCTCATGTTCTTACAAGTTTAAGTAGTTAATAGATAAATATGAACATAGAAATTTGGATTCAATAAGAAGGTGGTGTTAGTGTTCAAAACTCTGCCTGCCAATGCAGGAGACACAGGTATGATCCCTGGGTCATGAATATCTCCAAGAGTAGCAAAGGGCACCCCACTACAATATTTTTGCCTGAAAAATTCCATGGGCAGAGGAGTCTGGTGGCCTATAGTTCACAGGGCTGCAAAGAGTCAGACATGATTGAGCAGAAGAAGTTTTTGAACTATTGTAGTTCTAATTCAAACAGTTCTCAGAGTAATAAACACAGTGCCTAATCTATACTTGCTTAATGAATGGATGATAAAATAAATAAATTAATTATTGGATGCACAGAGAAAGTGTAATAATAAACACAAAATAGAAACAAGAGGGGCTCCTTAATCTGAAATGACACAGTTGCTTTCACTGTGTCAGAGAAGCTTCTCACTGGCTCTATACAAAAAAGCCTGAATAAAATATAAAAAAATAGCAGTTTGTGGCATTCATAAGTATCCAAAAGAGGCAAGATTTAAGGGAGCAAAAACCTTGAGACAATGGAACGCATTAAGTTGACACCTATTTTTGGCCACTTTCTCCCTGTTGGCTTGTTTTCCAGTTTCCTGCATGTGGCATAATAAGCTGCTTTCTAGAGTTTGTGACACTCTAGCATGTTTTGAGGGTTAAAAAAAAACAACAAAAAAAGGAATTTCAGGGACAACAACGCAGGAAGGGTCTGATATAATGGGAAGATTTTTCCTTTCGAGTAATTTGGTAACTCTGAGACTGAGGAAAAAATGAACATGCTGATAAGGTAGAAAAAAAATAGATCCTATAACAGTACCACGAAACCATTGCCGATAAATGAATCCACATGTCACAATCTATTTAAGGTGCATCCTATATGAAAGTATGTGCAAGTTGGGTCCAAAATTCACATACATTATTATGAACATAAAGCTTTAATTTACTTATAATTCAAAATGTAATAATAATAATATTGGAAAGTTCAACAAAGTGATTAAATATGTGTGTAAACATATGTGTCTCATGTTCTTACAAGTTTAAGTAGTTAATAGATAAATATGAACATAGAAATTTGTATTCAATAAGAAGGTGGTGTTAGTGTTCAAAACTCTGCCTGCCAATGCAGGAGACACAGGTATGATCCCTGGGTCATGAATATCTCCAAGAGTAGCAAAGGGCACCCCACTACAATATTTTTGCCTGAAAAATTCCATGGGCAGAGGAGTCTGGTGGCCTATAGTTCACAGGGCTGCAAAGAGTCAGACATGATTGAGCAGAAGAAGTTTTTGAACTATTGTAGTTCTAATTCAAACAGTTCTCAGAGTAATAAACACAGTGCCTAATCTATACTTGCTTAATGAATGGATGATAAAATAAATAAATTAATTATTGGATGCACAAAGAAAGTGTAATAATAAACACAAAATAGAAACAAGAGGGGCTCCTTAATCTGAAATGACACAGTTGCTTTCACTGTGTCAGAGAAGCTTCTCACTGGCTCTAAACAAAAAAGCCTGAATAAAATATAAAAAAATAGCAGTTTGTGGCATTCATAAGTATCCAAAAGAGGCAAGATTTAAGGGAGCAAAAACCTTGAGACAATGGAACGCATTAAGTTGACACCTATTTTTGGCCACTTTCTCCCTGTTGGCTTGTTTTCCAGTTTCCTGCATGTGGCATAATAAGCTGCTTTCTAGAATTTGTGACACTCTAGCATGTTTTGAGGGTTAAAAAAAAACAACAAAAAAAGGAATTTCAGGGACAACAACGCAGGAAGGGTCTGATATAATGGGAAGATTTTTCCTTTCGAGTAATTTGGTAACTCTGAGACTGAGGAAAAAATGAACATGCTGATAAGGTAGAAAAAAAATAGATCCTATAACAGTACCACGAAACCATTGCCTATAAATGAATCCACATGTCACAAAGGGATATGTTGAGATGCCTGAACTCTACTTCCTAGGAAAGTAAACAGAATCATCCTGTTTAGTCATAAAAATAGAGGAAATAAGATGCATATAGAACATACTACATATTATAGTAAAACAAAAGAGGAAATAAAACAAAACATGTAAAAATATTAAATAAATATAAAGCTGATTGATTAAACTTTGAGATACAAATAATTACATTAAGCGTAAATTGCCCAATAAAGAGGTACAGATTATCAGAATGGATAAGCCAACAAGACCTGTTTGCCACTTATAAGAAACATAC
Organism: Tragulus kanchil; assembly: GCA_022376925.1. Lineage (NCBI taxonomy): Eukaryota > Metazoa > Chordata > Mammalia > Artiodactyla > Tragulidae > Tragulus > Tragulus kanchil. Next base: position 231,826,916 of record JAIOJX010000004.1, on the reverse strand, counting down.
CACATATAAATTCAAAGATTCATTAAAATTAAAAAGATGGGAAACTTCTATGTCTTTTGTTAAAACACAATGAGAACAAATGTCTTTAAGATAAAAATATTGATGGAAAAACATAATGCTGGAAAAATTACTTACTTATGTGGAAAAAAAAACAACCACCATGTTACACATGCTACATTATATATCCCTTGAAGAAGGAAATGGCAATCCATTTCAGTATTCTTGCCTGGAAAATCCCATGGACAGAGGTGCCTGGTGGGCTACAGTTTCTGGGGTTACTAAAGAGTTGCACACGACTTAGTGACTAAACAATAACAATAATACCACATACATGGCAGACTGTGATTAGTTAAAAGTGACTACTATATCTCTTAATAAAAATACTAAAATATCAAAGTGAATGATTATGTTCAATAAAACTTCAAAAGAGATAAAATAATAAAGTTCTAAAATCATGTTAAAAAACAAAAAGACAAAAAAAGATATTAAGATCATAGTAATCAAGAAACACATTCATTATAAATGGTCTGGATAACTCATTAAAGATTTATTTTTCAGATTAAGGAAAAAAGGAAAACTCAAATATGTGCTTCTTATCAGAAAGCTACTTCAAGTATAAAGTGACCAATATGTTAAAAGTAAAAGTATAGAAAAATATATGACATGATAAGACTAATAAAGAAGTCTGGAGTGGCTACTTATATAAGAAAAGTATAATTTAGGATCAAGAATATCACCAGCAATAAAAGAAACATCATTTCATAATGATAAACTGTCCTATACACTGAGAGGGCATAATAATCCTACACTTTATGTACCTAACTATGTATCATAACATGACAGAACCTTTCTTTGTAAGAAAAAACAAACATGTCTAAAAGTATAGACTATAGAGATTTACAAACTGTTTGGCAAGTAATTGATAAAGCAATAAAAGAAAACTACACATTAAAAATGTACAAAATCAGGCAATACATAATAAATGAAAATTACAAGTGAATCTTCTTTCTGAATATATATGCAAAAAATCTAAACAAAAATTTTGCAAACAAATTCAACAATATATAAAAAGAATAATCCGTTAAAACTCAGTAGAGTTTATTCCAAAAACATTAGATTAGTGTGAGTGAAAGTTGCTCAGTCATGTCTGACTCTTTGCATGGATGAGTCACGGAATTCTCCAGGCAAGAATATTGCAGTGGGCAGCCTTCCCTTCTCCAGGGAATCTTCCCAACCTAGGGATTGAACCCAGATCTCCTGCATTACAGGCAAATTCTTTACCTATCTGAGCCACCAGGGAAGGCTAAGACTAGTTTAATTTAACATTCAAAAACTAATCATGTAATCTACCAATTGGCAAACTAAAAGAGAAAAACAATGTCATAATCACATTAGATGCAGAAAAAGCAAATGGAAGCATCCAACACACAGGATAAAAAATAAGCAAAGAGAGAAATATATATAAATATTGTAATAACAACTGGAAATGCCTTGTCATAGAATTTTTCTTTCATATTTTCTATCAAACTACTTAGAGCTATTTTTACATATCTTTAACGATTATGGTGAACTCATCAGATACATTAAAAAAATATATATATCTGATGTTATCTAAACTCTCCTATTATTTGCTTATTTTTTCAGTTTGGGTCATAGGGAATTGTTGGTTCCATAATAACTTTGGTAGAGATATCTATTCTGTAACAATATATTCATTATATTGTTAAAAATTTCAAGTGATATTATAAACTTTTGAGACAAAATACTAAATTTCAATAAATCAATATTAATCTTTAAAATAACTGTAAACCTTATTTTAAGCATTTATACTTATAAATATGAATACATATATTTCCCTTTATTAAAAATGGGCATGTGATTTCTTAGCTCTAAAAATATCATAAACATAATTCAAAGGTTGCAAAACTTAAAAATCAAATTAGCTATTCAATTTTTGCTTTTTATACAATTAACTTTATTCAGACTCACCAGTAAGAATAAGTGAAAGATGAGTTACTTTTGTTGAGTCATGTCTTTATAATAGTAATATTTTTGGCTTATTGAAAATGGTACTAATTAATACCATGGTAAACACTGATTCATCTCATAAAAATGGTAAACACCATTCATCTAAAAAAAATCATTATTTATCTCTAAATAGTATTCAAAATAAATTAAAAGCATTGAAAAAATCTAAATACTGTGCTTACAACTTGATCACTACACTTATATCAAACCTTTGAAACTATCTGTAGTGCTAGTGAACATGAATAATGAACATATCAGGTTATATGATATGTACTCAAACTTCTAAAAATCAAATTTAACTTTATGTATTTAAACCACATATGCTGCATTATAAATTTCATTTTTTTGAATAAATGTTATAGTATATATAGTAATCCCATAGGAATATACTGATGGTTTGTGCTTAAGGCAATCATTTCTATAAAAAATGAGGCACGGAGGAGCCGCCGGAACCCGCCGCCGCGAGGAGCCGCCGGAACCCGCCGCCGCGAGGAGCCGCCGGAACCCGCCGCCGCGAGGAGCCGCCGGAACCCGCCGCCGCGAGGAGCCGCCTGAACCCGCCTCCGCGAGGAGCTGCGGACGCCGCGAGGAGCCGCGGACGCCGCGAGGAGCCGCGGACGCCGCGAGGAGCCGCGAGGCGGGTAAGTTCAGCCACTCCAACTGGAGGGCTTGCTGAACGGAGAGAGGAAGTCGTCCACGGGTTGCTGACCAGGGACCGGGCACGAGTTGGATGGGAAAGCTCGCGTCCGCCTTTGGTACTTAGACACATAACCGGCAGTGGTGGAGGAGCCCGCGCTCCTCTAGAGCTGCAGCAGCAGCGGAGAAAGCCGGGGAAAGAGCAGGAATTGGAGACTACAGGCGGGCGCGCGGTCGAGCCGGGGCGCCCCCCTCCAACACGGGACTGCGCGCGCCGCGGCCTCCGCCCGACTGACTGGGATCAGCCCACCGTCCCGGCCAGCACCCAGTATGGCAGCAAAGCCCCCATTTTGCTGAACACAAAAACAGAAACCACAGCAACCGGCACTGTAAGGGAAAGACCACGCCATCAAGACACCACCATCAAGAGCAGATTGGTTTCCAACAGGCAGATATGAAGATAAAAACCAAGGACAGTATTTAACTTTTTTTTTTTTTTCTTTTTTCATTTTTTTCTGCTTTTTTGTGGTGGACTATTTTGCTTATTCAATTGATTGGTTTGGGGTTTATTAGTTTCTTTGTTTATTGGGGTTTTTTATGTTTGTTTGTTTGTTTTTTGTTTTTGTTTTTGTTTTTTTGTAGTTTTCATTTGTTTGATTTATTCTATGTGTTTTTTCTTTGTTTTTCGATCTCTTATTAATTTTTTCTGCTCTTTTTAATTTTTAACTTTCTTTTGACTTTTATTATATATTTTTTAACTCTATTTTAATTCTTGAAAACCTCTAATTCTCTTTTCTCTTTCCTCTTTCCCACTGCTTTCTTTCTCTATGTTCTAAATGTAAAACATCTTCCTAGCTATCAGTATCCTCTAGACAAATTATTTCCTATCTTTCTGTCTGCACTATTCACTTCCAAATGCACTAAACAGTACACACACTAATCTTTGCTACCTAATCCTATAAAATACTTCCAAGACAAATCTTTTCCTTTTTATTACTTATAGACTCTCCTCCTTGTCACCACGAGCACATGTCCTAATTTAAAATTGCTTTCATTGTAATTATCCAAGCCAGGACCTTGTGCTAGATCTATTATTCAGGCACTATTTTAATTAATTCAGAGCTTAACGGGCAAGTATCATCTGTGATTGCATGAGTTGCTAGAAAGATTTCCTGCGCCTTATCTCTGTAAAACTGGTCAGTTGTGGGGATTGCTGTATATGTATGTGTATCTTATGATTATGTTAGAAAACATCTGCATGCTTTTATGACTGTCACCCATCAGGGATGCACCTCTTGTTCCTCAGATGCTAGTGTGTGAACTAGTATCACAGAACACCATAGCAAACCAGACATAGAGCCTACACTCCTGACCAATCATCAAACCAAGGATCCCCAGACTGGAAGCCCGGATTCCAAGACCCCACACTGATTATCAAAGAACATACAACACTACAGATTATTCACCTGTAAACAAGGTCTATCACCACCCAAGACACAAGCCACTGAACCCTTCTACAAGGACAAAAACCCAAAGGAAGGAGAATTCAACCAAGAAGCCTGGTGGGAATAAGAACTCCATACACACAGACACACACAAAGAAACAAAAATTAACCTAATAATGAAACGTCAGAGAAACACTGTACAAATGAAGGACCAAGCTAGAGAAACACCACTTCAAATGACAGAGGAGGAGATAGACAAGCTATCTGAAAGAGAATTCAGAAAAACTATACTAATGAGGATGCAAAACACCGAAAACAGAATATTAGAGGAAATTAGTGCATTGAGAAAAGACATGCAGGAAATGAAAAATAAGCAAATAGAGACCACCAACTCAGTTGCTGAACTCAAAAATACTATAGAAGGTCTCAACAGTAGAGTATCAGAGGCTGAAGAACGGATAAGTGAGCTGGAAGACAGAATGGTGGAAATAAGTGCTGAAGAACAGAACAAAGCCCAAAGAATTAAAAGAACTGAGGATAGCCTCAGAGACCTATGGGACAATATTAAACGCACCAACATTAGAATTATAGGAGTTCCAGAAGAAGAAGAAGAGAAGAAAGACTATGAAAAAATTCTTGAAGAGGTTATAGTTGAAAACTTCCCCAGCATGGGAAATGAGATAGTCAGCCAAGTCCAAGAAGCACAAAGAGTTCCATACAGGAGAAACCCCAGAAGAAACACACCAAGGCACATACTAATCAAACTAACGCAGACTAAATATAAAGACAGATTACTAAAAGCAGCTAGGAGCAAACAACAAATAACATATAAAGGAAACCCCATACGTTTAACTGCGGATCTCTCAACAGAAACCCTACAGGCCAGAAGAGAATGGCAAGATACATTTAAACGGCTAAAAGAGAATAACCTGCAACCACGAATTCTCTACCCAGCAAGAATCTCATTCAAAATCGATGGTGAAGTCAAAAGCTTCACAGACAAGCAAAAACTAAAAGAATTCTGTACCACAAAACCAGCCCTACAACAAGTGTTAAAGGGCCTGATATAGCCAATAAATACAAGAGTAGGAGAAGCCTTACAAATCAAACCCCAAATTTCTAAGAAGATGACAATAGGAACATTCGTATCAATAATTACTTTGAATGTAAATGGACTAAATGCTCCAACCAAACGACACATGTAAATAAACAAGAAAACGTAAAGGGCCCACTTCAGACCTAAGACACAAGGCCCCAAAAACCCAAAGGAAGGGAGAATTCAACCAAGAAGCCTGGTGGGAATAAGAACTCCATACACACAGACACACACAAAGAAACAAAAATTAACCTAATAATGAAACGTCAGAGAAACACTGTACAAATGAAGGACCAAGCTAGAGAAACACCACTTCAAATGACAGAGGAGGAGATAGACAAGCTATCTGAAAGAGAATTCAGAAAAACTATACTAATGAGGATGCAAAACACCGAAAACAGAATATTAGAGGAAATTAGTGCATTGAGAAAAGACATGCAGGAAATGAAAAATAAGCAAATAGAGACCACCAACTCAGTTGCTGAACTCAAAAATACTATAGAAGGTCTCAACAGTAGAGTATCAGAGGCTGAAGAACGGATAAGTGAGCTGGAAGACAGAATGGTGGAAATAAGTGCTGAAGAACAGAACAAAGCCCAAAGAATTAAAAGAACTGAGGATAGCCTCAGAGACCTATGGGACAATATTAAACGCACCAACATTAGAATTATAGGAGTTCCAGAAGAAGAAGAAGAGAAGAAAGACTATGAAAAAATTCTTGAAGAGGTTATAGTTGAAAACTTCCCCAGCATGGGAAATGAGATAGTCAGCCAAGTCCAAGAAGCACAAAGAGTTCCATACAGGAGAAACCCCAGAAGAAACACACCAAGGCACATACTAATCAAACTAACGCAGACTAAATATAAAGACAGATTACTAAAAGCAGCTAGGAGCAAACAACAAATAACATATAAAGGAAACCCCATACGTTTAACTGCGGATCTCTCAACAGAAACCCTACAGGCCAGAAGAGAATGGCAAGATACATTTAAACGGCTAAAAGAGAATAACCTGCAACCACGAATTCTCTACCCAGCAAGAATCTCATTCAAAATCGATGGTGAAGTCAAAAGCTTCACAGACAAGCAAAAACTAAAAGAATTCTGTACCACAAAACCAGCCCTACAACAAGTGTTAAAGGGCCTGATATAGCCAATAAATACAAGAGTAGGAGAAGCCTTACAAATCAAACCCCAAATTTCTAAGAAGATGACAATAGGAACATTCGTATCAATAATTACTTTGAATGTAAATGGACTAAATGCTCCAACCAAACGACACAGGCTGGCTGAATGGATCCAGAAGCAAGACCCATATATATGCTGTTTACAAGAGACCCACTTCAGACCTAGAGACACTCATAGACTGAAAGTGAAAGGCTGGAAAAAGATATTTCATGCAAATGGAAATCAAAAGAAAGCTGGAGTAGCAATCCTTATATCAGACAAAATAGACTTTAAAGTAAAGAAGATTCTAAGAGACAAGGCAGGTCACTACATCATGATTAAGGGATCTATCCAAGAGGAAGACATAACAGTCATGAATATCTACGCACCCAACACAGGGCACCTCAATACATAAGACAGGTACTTTCAGACATAAAAGAAGAAATCAACAATAACACAATAATAGTAGGAGACTTTAACACTCCTCTCACACCAATGGACAGATCAACAAAACAGAAAATTAATAAAGAAACACAAGCCTTAAATGCCACACTGGAAAAGATGGACCTCATCGATATCTTTAGGACGTTCCATCCAAAAGCAGAAGAATACACTTTCTTCTCAAGCGCTCACGGAACATTCTCCAGGATAGACCACATCTTGGGCCACAAATCTAACCTCAGTCAGTTCAAGAAAACCGAAATTATATCAACCATCTTCTCGGACCACAATGCAATGAGACTGGAGATCAACTACCGGAAAAAAAACCCTAAAAACAGAAACACATGGAGATTAAACAATACATACCTAAAAAACCAACTGATCATTGAGGAAATCAAAGGAGAAATTAAACAATTCCTAGAAGAAAATGACAATGAACACACGACAGTGCAAAACCTATGGGATACAGCAAAAGCAGTTCTAAGAGGGAAATTTATAGCAATACAATCCCACCTCAAGAAACTAGGAAAATATGAAGCAGATGACCTAACCCTCCGCTTAAAACAGTTGGAGAAAGAAGAACAAAAACATCCCAGAGCCAGCAGAAGAAGAGAAATCATAAAGATCAGAGCAGAAATAAATGAGAAAGAAACAAAAGAAACAATAGTAAAGATAAATAAAACAAAAAGCTGGTTCTTTGAAAAGGTAAACAAAATTGATAAGCCACTGGCCAGACTCATTAAGAAAAAGAGAGAAGAACCAGATCAACAAAATCAAAAACGAAAAAAGGAGAGATTACAACAGATAATGCAGAAATCCAAAGGATTCTAAGAGACTATTATGAGCAACTCTATGGCAACAAACTGGACAACTTGGAAGAAATAGACAGTTTCTTGGACAGGATTAATCTCCCAAGACTGAGCCAGGAAGAAACAGAAACTTTAACCAACCCAATCACAAGCTCAGAAATCAACTTTGTGATTAAAAATCTACCCAAAAATAAAAGCCCAGGACCAGATGGCTTCACAGCCGAATTCTACCAAACATTTAAAGAAGAGCTAATGCCTGTCCTTCTAAAACTCTTTCAAAAAATTGCACAGGAAGGAAAACTCCCAAACACATTCTACGAGGCCACCATCACCCTGATACCCAAACCAGGCAAAGACAACACAAAAAGGAAAACTATAGGCCAATTTCACTGATGAACTTAGATGCCAAGATCCTCAACAAAATCCTAGCAAACAGAATTCAACGACATGTCAAAAAACTCATACATCACGATCAAGTTGGGTTCATCCCAGGCATGCAAGGCTTCTTCAACATCCGCAAATCAATCAACGTGATACACCATATCAACAAGTTGAAAGACAAAAATCACATGATCATCTCAATAGATGCAGAAAAAGCCTTTGACAAAGTACAACATCCATTTATGATCAAAACTCTTCAGAAAATTGGCATAGAAGGAACCTATCTCAACATAATAAAAGCCATCTATGAGAAACCTACAGCGAACATTATTGTTAATGGTGAAAAACTGAAAGCATTCCCTCTAAGATCAGGAACAAGACAGGGGTGCCCACTTTCACCACTGCTATTCAACATAGTCCTGGAAGTCCTAGCAACAGCAATAAGACAAGAGAAAGAAATAAAAGGAATCCAGGTTGGAAAGGAAGAAGTCAAGCTCTCTCTTTTTGCAGACGACATGATATTATACATAGAAAATCCCAAAGACACGGTTACAAAGCTACTAGAACTAATCAATGAATTCAGCAAAGTTGCAGGATATAAAGTCAACACACAGAAGTCACTGGCATTCCTATACACAAACAATGAAAAATCAGAAAATGAAATCAAAGAGGCAATCCCCTTCACCATTGCAACCAAAAGAATCAAATATCTAGGAATAAACCTACCCAAAGAAACAAAAGAATTGTACACAGAAAATTACAAGACACTCATGAGAGACATTAAAGAAGACTTAAACAGATGGAGAGATATTCCATGTTCCTGGATTGGAAGAATCAATATTGTGAAAATGACCATACTTCCAAATATCATCTACAGATTCAATGCAATACCTATTCAACTACCACTGACATTTTTCACAGAACTAGACCAAATAATAACACAGTTCATATGGAAACACAGAAGACCTCGAATAGCCAAAGCAATCCTGAGGAAGAAAAATGGAGTTGGAGGGATCAGCCTCCCTAACTTCAGACTCTACTACAAAGCAACAGTTATCAAGACAGTATGGTACTGGCACAAAAACAGAACTATAGATCAATGGAACAAGATTGAGAACCCAGAGATCAACCCACGCACCTATGGGTACCTTATTTTTGACCAAGGAGGAGAAACTATAAAATGAGACAAAGACAGCCTCTTTAACAAGTGGTGCTGGGAGAATTGGACAGCTACATGCAAAAAAATGAAATTGGAACATTCCCTGACGCCATACACTAAGATCAACTCAAAATGGATTAAAGACCTCAATGTAAGACCAGAAACCATCAAACTCTTAGAGGAGAATATAGGCAAAACCCTCAAGGACATAAATCAAAGCAAGATCTTCTCTGACCCACCAACTAAAATAGCAGAACTGAAAAGAAAAATGAACATATGGGACCTTATGAAACTTAAAAGCTTTTGTACAGCAAAAGAAATTACAAAAAAGTTCAACAGACACCCCACAGAGTGGGAGAAAATCATAGCAAATGAAACAACAGACAAAGAATTAATCTCCAAAATCTACAAGCAACTCAGACAACTCAGCACAGGGAAAATGAGCAGCCCAATCAAAAAATGGGAAAAAGATCTAAAGAGACGCCTCTCCAAAGAGGACATACAAATGGTCCAAAAATACATGAAACGATGCTCAACCTCGCTTATTATCAGAGAAATGCAAATTAAAACCACAATGAGATACCACCTCACACCTGTCAGAATGGCCATCATCAACAAATCGACAGACAACAAATGCTGGAGAGGGTGTGGAGAAAAGGGAACCCTCTTGCATTGCTGGTGGGAATGTAAATTAATACAACCTCTATGGAAGACAATATGGAGATTCCTTAAAAAACTAAAAATAGAAGCACCCTATGACCCAGCAATCCCACTATTAGGCCTATATCCTGATGAAATCAAAACTGAAAGAGGCACCTGTACCCCAATGTTCATTGCAGCTCTCTATACAATAGCCAGAACATGGAAGCAACCTAGATGTCCATCGACAAACGAATGGATCCAGAAGCTCTGGTACATATATACAATGGAATACTACTCAGCTGTTAAAAGAAATGCAGAAGACTCAGTCCTAATGAGGTGGCTGGCTCTAGAACCTATCATAAAAGTGAAGTAAGTCAAAAGAGAAAGACAAGTATAGTATACTAACTCATATATATGGGATCTAGTAAGATGGTCATGATAACACACACAGTGAACTCATGAAAAAACAGAGAATAGACATTAAGACATTGTGGAGACCGAACAATGGGAGGGAGTAACATGGGAACCTATACTGTCATGTGTAGAAAAGATAGCTATTGTCATTGTGCTAGGGGAATAGGAATACCTACAACCACTTGGAGCAATGGTCTGGAGGGATTGGGGGGGGAACCTGGGTGGGGGGAGGGTCAAGGGATATGCATCTGATTGATCTGGGAACATACATGTACAAAAATAAATAAATAAATAAAAGATAAAAAAAAATGAGGCACAAGAAATTCTAGCATGCTTTAAAGTGTCTCAAATTTCTCAATAAAGACTATAAATTGCATATCATTTTTGACATTAAAATTTTTATCTTGTTTCTTTATCACAACTGTAACTGTTGGTAAAGCTGTCTACTGCTTCCAAAATGAAATATTATACTGTCAATAAATACGAAAAATGTGATATGTTATACATCACCTAGATGAGAAGAGAATGGGAATGAGAAAGAAAAAATAACAGTAAAACACTTTAGCACACTGTAGTATAAACCCTGACTTTTTTCCCCATTTTTAAGGGAAAAGCTTTGATTGCCTCACACCTGTCAGAATGGCCGTCATCAACAAATCGACAGACAACAAACGCCGGAGAGGGTGTGGAGAAAAGGGAACCCTCTTGCATTGCTGGTGGGAATGTAAATTAATACAACCTCTATGGAAGACAATATGGAGATTCCTTAAAAAACTAAAAATAGAAGCACCCTATGACCCAGCAATCCCACTATTAGGCCTATATCCTGATGAAATCAAAACTGAAAGAGGCACCTGTACCCCAATGTTCATTGCAGCTCTCTATACAATAGCCAGAACATGGAAGCAACCTAGATGTCCATCGACAAACGAATGGATCCAGAAGCTCTGGTACATATATACAATGGAATACTACTCAGCTGTTAAAAGAAATGCAGAAGACTCAGTCCTAATGAGGTGGCTGGCTCTAGAACCTATCATAAAAAGTGAAGTAAGTCAAAAAGAGAAAGACAAGTATAGTATACTAACTCATATATATGGGATCTAGTAAGATGGTCATGATAACACACACAGTGAACTCATGAAAAAACAGAGAATAGACATTAAGACATTGTGGAGACCGAACAATGGGAGGGAGTAACATGGGAACCTATACTGTCATGTGTAGAAAAGATAGCTATTGTCATTGTGCTAGGGGAATAGGAATACCTACAACCACTTGGAGCAATGGTCTGGAGGGATTGGGGGGGGAACCTGGGTGGGGGGAGGGTCAAGGGATATGCATCTGATTGATCTGGGAACATACATGTACAAAAATAAATAAATAAATAAAAGATAAAAAAAAAAATGAGGCACAAGAAATTCTAGCATGCTTTAAAGTGTCTCAAATTTCTCAATAAAGACTATAAATTGCATATCATTTTTGACATTAAAATTTTTATCTTGTTTCTTTATCACAACTATAACTGTTGGTAAAGCTGTCTACTGCTTCCAAAATGAAATATTATACTGTCAATAAATACGAAAAATGTGATATGTTATACATCACCTAGATGAGAAGAGAATGGGAATGAGAAAGAAAAAATAACAATAAAACACTTTAGCACACTGTAGTATAAACCCTGACTTTTTTTTCCCCATTTTTGTAATGCAAGTGCTGGACTTAAGCTTTGATTGCCTGGGCATCCACTTCATAGAGGCACCCCTTCAAAGACTGATATCTCAATAAACATGCCAGACACATACCTAGATAAAGAGGCGGGTTGTCTTCACTTGATTGAAGCACCTTTGTTTTAGAAATTGTGGTTGATTTTCATAACTGACAATCTGGGCCACCTGTTTTTTCTTTCTATGCTTTAAATTCTCACTCTCACATTTTCAATTCACCAATAAAGAATAAGACTGCAAAACTGTAGTCTTCCATTCTCCACTCCCAAAATAAGCAGAACCCCAAAATGACCTGTGGTTCTCTCTTTCCTACCTGAGACCTCAGATGTGTGCTATGTAACTTCCAGGTCCTGTAAGCCATACACCTTAAGTTTTTCAACGTTTCCTGAAGGTTATTGCTGAAGGGCATCTTGTGATCATAAGAACCAGGAGGCTTGGTCCAATAACAACATTGCTTATTGATAGGCAGTGTGAGTGAAGTGAAAGTTGCTCAGTCGTGTATGATTCTTTGCAACCCTATGGACTGTAGCCCATCAGGCTCTTCTGTCCATGTGATTTTCCAGGCATGGGTGCCCATTTCTTTCTCCAAGGGATTTTCCCAACCCAACCCAGGGATCCAAGCCACATCTCTTATGTCTCCTGCACTGGCAGTGGGTTCTTTTACCACTAGGGCCATTTGGGAAGTTTACTTTGAAAAAATTAGAGTGTTCAAAGCAGGGAAAGTCACTCATCAATTTTCCCTAGTTTGAAACAATGGCAATGGATAAGATTCCAAATTATTGCTATGTAAATACTAAAACTGCTATTATAATCTTATTTCAATGTGCAATTTCTGGGATATAACATAACTCTTCCCTGGTGAAGGACAGGGAAACCTGACATGCGGCAGTCCATGGGGTCGCAAAGAGTCTGAAGTGACTGATCCACTGAACTGAACTGAGCCCTAGGCTTTGGGTATATCAGCTTCCCAGGCCATTAGCTCTGTTGCCTCAGTTTAGATTAACTCTTCTGCCTTTGGGTAGATTGTATTATAAATTCTGACAGTTGAGAATTTTTTTTTTTGTAATGCAAATTCTTGACCTAAACTTTAATTGCTGAGGCATTGATTTCAAAAAGGTCTCCATTTCAAAGACTGCTATCTCAAATAGACACACCAGCCAGTGGACTAGATCAAGAAACAGGTTGTCTGCCCTTACTGAGGCACCTTTGTTTTAGGGATCTTGGTTGGGCCTGAAAACGGACCATTTGAACCACTTCTTTCTGTCTTCCTATGCTTTAAATTTTTGCTCTTATGCTTTTAATTTATCAATAGTGAGCCCACAAAACCGTCAGACTCCACCTTTGAATCCAATAAAATCAGAACCCCAGGCCTACATGCCTTTTCTCTCTCTCCCTCTCTCTTTTTCTCTCTCTGAAATCTATCTACCTATATACCTGTGTGGCCTGAGAGATGTGTAATTTCTAGATTCTGTAAGTAATAAACCTTTATTTTTTAAAAATTTACTAATTGTATTGCTGAAGGGCATCCTGCCATCACATTAAGAACCACAAGGACCAGTCCAACCACAACACTGATTGTTGGTAAGCTGAGCCAGGCCCAAAACACACATGAAATTGCACAAAACTTTGGAAATGAGTTTTGTATTTCATAAATTTATTCTCCATTGCTATGATATTCAGCAGAGAATACAAAGTATGACTGCTAATAAGCTTTTAGTGCTACCTGTCTTAGCAGAGGCTTTTTCTGTTAATACTGATGTCTTGGAAAAGCAATTTGACTTGTGGAATAAAAAGGAATCCGCACGACCCAGACAGAGAAATCCAATTTTATCCTCAGACAGGCACAAAGCTGAATGCCTTCCATTTTAATGACTGACAGTTTTCTATTTCTTTATACAAGCATCATGTAAGAAATGAAAACAACTGCCAACAGAAGCATGATCCAGCCTATAAGCACTGGTAGCATCTTCAGTGTGGACAGTGCTCTACATAGGCACATATTGATTCAAGCCCAGAGAAAAATACTGCAATCTCATGAGTTCCATACTGTATTTTCCACAACTGAGCCCTAGGCTTTGGGTATATCAGCTTCCCAGGCCATTAGCTCTGTTGCCTCAGTTTAGATTAACTCTTCTGCCTTTGGGTAGATTGTATTATAAATTCTGACAGTTGAGAATGTTTTTTTTGTAATGCAAATTCTTGACCTAAACTTTAATTGCTGAGGCATTGATTTCAAAAAGGTCTCCATTTCAAAGACTGCTATCTCAAATAGACACACCAGCCAGTGGACTAGATCAAGAAACAGGTTGTCTGCCCTTACTGAGGCACCTTTGTTTTAGGGATCTTGGTTGGGCCTGAAAACGGACCATTTGAACCACTTCTTTCTGTCTTCCTATGCTTTAAATTTTTGCTCTTATGCTTTTAATTTATCAATAGTGAGCCCACAAAACCGTCAGACTCCACCTTTGAATCCAATAAAATCAGAACCCCAGGCCTACATGCCTTTTCTCTCTCTCTCCCTCTCTCTTTTTCTCTCTCTGAAATCTATCTACCTATATACCTGTGTGGCCTGAGAGATGTGTAATTTCTAGATTCTGTAAGTAATAAACCTTTATTTTTTAAAAATTTACTAATTGTATTGCTGAAGGGCATCCTGCCATCACATTAAGAACCACAAGGACCAGTCCAACCACAACACTGATTGTTGGTAAGCTGAGCCAGGCCCAAAACACACATGAAATTGCACAAAACTTTGGAAATGAGTTTTGTATTTCATAAATTTATTCTCCATTGCTATGATATTCAGCAGAGAATACAAAGTATGACTGCTAATAAGCTTTTAGTGCTACCTGTCTTAGCAGAGGCTTTTTCTGTTAATACTGATGTCTTGGAAAAGCAATTTGACTTGTGGAATAAAAAGGAATCCGCACGACCCAGACAGAGAAATCCAATTTTATCCTCAGACAGGCACAAAGCTGAATGCCTTCCATTTTAATGACTGACAGTTTTCTATTTCTTTATACAAGCATCATGTAAGAAATGAAAACAACTGCCAACAGAAGCATGATCCAGCCTATAAGCACTGGTAGCATCTTCAGTGTGGACAGTGCTCTACATAGGCACATATTGGATTCAAGCCCAGAGAAAAATACTGCAATCTCATGAGTTCCATACTGTATTTTCCACAACAAAATGAATAGTATTATGTATAAGCCAATGTGTCCTGAATCAATAGTACTAGAATTATAAGAAAGAATCTCTTGACAAACTGTACATAATAGACCCTGACATTCCCAAGTGAAATTGTTTCTCTCTGTGGGATAACATGACATGACATGATGAATGTATCCGTGTGGGGAGGCGGTGAGTGGTTGGGGATGGGAAAAGAGATAGGGTGAAAAGATAGCAGAGCACAGGTGCCTGTTATGACTATCTCTGAGTGCTCAATTCTTCAGTAAATTTACTAAGAAATTTTGATGGTGAGTGTTCTTGTGAAAGTCAATGAATCAACCAGATTTCATAATTAAAGAAATTATATAAGGCAAAATAGAGACAGCAAGTGCAGTCAGGAGTAAAAAGACCTAGAGTATAGACAAGGAGATCATAAGCAGTTAGTGAAGAAATTTGCAGAAACTGGGGACATGGCACAAAGCATAAGTAACTGGAACTGAAGTTTAGATCAAATTTATACTTTCTGGATCCTTTTTAAGAATTACCTAAAGTGACCACTGTAAACTACATTATACTTCTATATTGAATAATTCAGTTTGTGACATAATTGCATTTGTGATTATGGTTTTGACCTCCTTAAATTGAAAAATTTAAATCTCAGCTCCTGCACATATAACATCAACTTTGTCAGCACAGGCAATTAGTGAAAACTGGAAAAAAAAGTTTGGAAAGGGGGATCATCCTTCAAGACTTTTATTTGGTTTTGCATATTTATATTAATAAGATGAGAAAAACTAAAGTAGCATATATTTTTGCCTCAAAGTGAATAGATGTACTTCTATCATGGCACTCAGGTTTCTCTCTGTATTCCAAGGTAATCTAGAAGCTGAGCACATGGTTTTCAGCTCATGAATTCATTTTGTATCATGGGCTGTTTAGTTTACTTCTTTTCCGGGTAAGTCAAACTTTTCATATAACTGAAATCTTAACTCAATGAAATAAGCATGGAGGCACCAAGATTTTTAAAGTTTCAGTGTCAGGCTTACTGAGAGAGTCTCATAATTTAGATTAAATAATCAAAATTTGTATTCCTTAAGGCTGTTTCTGGAGAACACTCTCAAGAATCACTTCGACTGCAAAGAGATCACACCAGCCAATTGTAAAGAAAATCAACCCTGACTACTCACTGGAAGGACTGATGCTAAGGTTGAAGCTCCAATACTCTTGCCACTTGATGCAAAGAACCTACTCTCTGGAAAAGACTCTGATGCTGAAAGACTGAACGAAAAAGGAGAGGGGGCAGTAGAGGATGAAATGATTAGATAGCATCAATGACTCAATGGACATGAGTTTGAACAAACTCTGAGAGTTACAGGAAGACAGGGAAACCTGGTGTGCTATAGTCCATGGGATCACAGAGAGTTGAACATGACTTGGCAACAGAACAACAACAGAAATGCTGTTTCCAAAGCATAAGGCATATTACCTAGCAATAATTCAATGTTGATAGTTAAGCCAATGATTACTGAGAGTTACTGATTGTCATACAGTCACTCAGATGTGCCCAACTCTTTCTGACCCCACAGAATGTTAGAGGGAATTTATTTTTTAGAAGAATCTCATTATATTATTACTCTTCTCTCTGTCTCTATCTATATACACATGATTCCCCAAGTTTACAGTTATACATAGACATAATGATTTTAAAACTGGTATTATTAATATTTTGGATATAATATGAAAGCATTAAAGTGTTTCAATAGTAGTTAGTTGAATAATAATGTTATTTTGAATTCATTCATTGTTACAGTTGTATAAGTTCAGAAGTCACACATTGTATTGAATATTCATAAAGGTAATGGTCACTATAATTCATTTATGTTTTAAATCTGGCACTTTGAATCATTTAAAATTGAGGAAATATTCTCCATTAGTAGAAATTGTTATAATTTAAACCTTTCTATATTCTATCTTTTTTCTTTTCCATCCATTGCTTTCATCTATTTGGTCATTTTAGACTTGATGATATAGCCTTTCTCATTCCAGGTTTTAACTTGTAGTTTCAAGTCAAACTTTTCATATAACTGAAATCTTAACTCAATGAAATAAGCATGGAGGCACCAAGATTTTTAAAGTTTCAGTGTCAGGCTTACTGAGAGAGTCTCATAATTTAGATTAAATAATCAAAATTTGTATTCCTTAAGGCTGTTTCTGGAGAACACTCTCAAGAATCACTTCGACTGCAAAGAGATCACACCAGCCAATTGTAAAGAAAATCAACCCTGACTACTCACTGGAAGGACTGATGCTAAGGTTGAAGCTCCAATACTCTTGCCACTTGATGCAAAGAACCTACTCTCTGGAAAAGACTCTGATGCTGAAAGACTGAACGAAAAAGGAGAGGGGGCAGTAGAGGATGAAATGATTAGATAGCATCAATGACTCAATGGACATGAGTTTGAACAAACTCTGAGAGTTACAGGAAGACAGGGAAACCTGGTGTGCTATAGTCCATGGGATCACAGAGAGTTGAACATGACTTGGCAATAGAACAACAACAGAAATGCTGTTTCCAAAGCATAAGGCATATTACCTAGCAATAATTCAATGTTGATAGTTAAGCCAATGATTACTGAGAGTTACTGATTGTCATACAGTCACTCAGATGTGCCCAACTCTTTCTGACCCCACAGAATGTTAGAGGGAATTTATTTTTTAGAAGAATCTCATTATATTATTACTCTTCTCTCTGTCTCTATCTATATACACATGATTCCCCAAGTTTACAGTTATACATAGACATAATGATTTTAAAACTGGTATTATTAATATTTTGGATATAATATGAAAGCATTAAAGTGTTTCAATAGTAGTTAGTTGAATAATAATGTTATTTTGAATTCATTCATTGTTACAGTTGTATAAGTTCAGAAGTCATACATTGTATTGAATATTCATAAAGGTAATGGTCACTATAATTCATTTATGTTTTAAATCTGGCACTTTGAATCATTTAAAATTGAGGAAATATTCTCCATTAGTAGAAATTGTTATAATTTAAACCTTTCTATATTCTATCTTTTTTCTTTTCCATCCATTGCTTTCATCTATTTGGTCATTTTAGACTTGATGATATAGCCTTTCTCATTCCAGGTTTTAACTTGTAGTTTCTATAGTCAGTTATGTGTTTGAATGCAGTCCCCTTTGTTTATCAGCTAGATATCTCAGCAAATCTATTTAAGCTTGCATGGCCTATTTTCTTTTTTGCTAACAGTGAATGATAGTAAATGTAACTCAAAAATCAGAGCCTAGAGTATGCATGAAAATACCTACCACCATCATCATCAATATATTGCCATTATGCAATAAGTAATTGAAAATATCTTTAGTGGTTCAACTCAATCAGAATTTCATATGGTTTCTACATGTGTTTGTGCACGGTCATTTCTGACTCTTTGTGACTCCATGGACTGTAGCCCATCAGGCTGCTCGGTCCTGGGAATTCCCAGGCAAGAATACTAGAGTAGGTTGCCATTTCCTACTTCAGGAGCTCTTCCTCTTCCAAGAATCTAACCTGTGTCTCTTGAGTCTTCCGCACTGGCATGTGGGTTGTCTACCACTAGCGCCAGCTAGGAAGCCCTTAATCTTATACACCATCTGGTTTATGCCTATGCTTGCTTTGATTATGGTGAGACAATCAGCTTGCATCTATCTCATGAAAAGAGGCATTATGCTATAAAAATAAATTATACTTATTTTTAAAGAAGTACTTTTATTAATGTGAGAAGTAAGAAAATGACAAGATCAATAATTAACTAGAAATTAATCAAAGGAATAGAAAGTCTTTTTCAGAAAAGTGACTATCATTGAATATCATAAGAATTGGGGGAAAAAAAAAAAGTCAAAGGCTCCAGTAGAGACTTAGGCCTTGGTAAAAATGATCAGAAAAAGTTTCAGATAGTATTTAATATACATCCGTAAGGCTAAAATTTTTGAGAATTATTTTTTAAAAATGTACTCTTTCATTTCATATCAACAATGTTTTAGTCCTGGTTGGCCTGTTACTTCTACCTTTTGAGCTCTATGGTCATTGAAAAGAGGAACTTTTCTCCAACTATGTCAAATTTGTTTCATTATTATCAAACAATTCAACCTCATATTGTATAAGTGTGTCTTTTCTCTACATCTTTTAGTGAATTATCTCATTTTAAATGATATCTCAAGCAGGATGATTTCCATCCATTGCTTTCATCTATTTGGTCATAGACTTGATGATATAGCCTTTCTCATTCCAGGTTTTAACTTGTAGTTTCTATAGTCAGTTATGTGTTTGAATGCAGTCCCCTTTGTTTATCAGCTAGATATCTCAGCAAATCTATTTAAGCTTGCATGGCCTATTTTCTTTTTTGCTAACAGTGAATGATAGTAAATGTAACTCAAAAATCAGAGCCTAGAGTATGCATGAAAATACCTACCACCATCATCATCAATATATTGCCATTATGCAATAAGTAATTGAAAATATCTTTAGTGGTTCAACTCAATCAGAATTTCATATGGTTTCTACATGTGTTTGTGCACGGTCATTTCTGACTCTTTGTGACTCCATGGACTGTAGCCCATCAGGCTGCTCGGTCCTGGGAATTCCCAGGCAAGAATACTAGAGTAGGTTGCCATTTCCTACTTCAGGAGCTCTTCCTCTTCCAAGAATCTAACCTGTGTCTCTTGAGTCTTCCGCACTGGCATGTGGGTTGTCTACCACTAGCGCCAGCTAGGAAGCCCTTAATCTTATACACCATCTGGTTTATGCCTATGCTTGCTTCGATTATGGTGAGACAATCAGCTTGCATCTATCTCATGAAAAGAGGCATTATGCTATAAAAATAAATTATACTTATTTTTAAAGAAGTACTTTTATTAATGTGAGAAGTAAGAAAATGACAAGATCAATAATTAACTAGAAATTAATCAAAGGAATAGAAAGTCTTTTTCAGAAAAGTGACTATCATTGAATATCATAAGAATTGGGGAAAAAAAAAGTCAAAGGCTCCAGTAGAGACTTAGGCCTTGGTAAAAATGATCAGAAAAAGTTTCAGATAGTATTTAATATACATCCGTAAGGCTAAAATTTTTGAGAATTATTTTTTAAAAATGTACTCTTTCATTTCATATCAACAATGTTTTAGTCCTGGTTGGCCTGTTACTTCTACCTTTTGAGCTCTATGGTCATTGAAAAGAGGAACTTTTCTCCAACTATGTCAAATTTGTTTCATTATTATCAAACAATTCAACCTCATATTGTATAAGTGTGTCTTTTCTCTACATCTTTTAGTGAATTATCTCATTTTAAATGATATCTCAAGCAGGATGTTCATTGATTCATGGAGTCTGATGGACTATTATTGTTTAAATTCCTAATCCCTAATCCTGTACTAGAAACTACACAATATGGGTTTTCCTTAGTTTTTCCGTCTTTTGCTTCTGGAAAGCAAAATGTTTAGAAAGTGTCTTCCTTATATAAAAGCTACTAAACTAGAGAATTTAATACAATGGGATATGTTCAAGTACACATAGGTAAATTTTAAATAAAATTCTGAAAAGTCCCCAAAGTTCAGAAAATTATAAAAATCAATAGACAAATTACAAAAGAATCCTCTACAGATTTCCAAGGGTCAAGATGTTAGAATCTGCAAATAATAACAAAGAGTATCTTTAAATTAAGAACACACATAGCTGAAACTATACTCTTTTTTCTTTTTTTTTTGGCCACTTCTGTTGGTCTTTCACTTATTTATTTCATCCATCTTTGTTCTTTGGCCTCTGTGGGCCTCCCATTGCAGTGGCCTCTCTTGCTGCAGAGCACTGGCTCTGGGTGCATGTGCTCCAGAGCGCCAGCTTGGTAGCTGGACACATAGGTCCAGCTGCTCCGAGGCATGCAAGATCCTCCCAGGTCAGGGATCGAACTGGCGCCCCTTATACTGCAAGGCGGTGTCCTTACCCACTGGACCACCAGGGAAGTCCTCAGAGATTTTTTTAATCCAGGTCCTTGTCAAACCAATAGTAGATGCCTGCTCCTGCTTTGTCACATGAAATATTATTTTGGGGGACACATCAATGTACTGGACAAAGAGGATGGAATACAATTAAATCTAGTTCGTTTTTGATCCTCTATCCCTCGTTTTCAATCTCTCCTCTCCAATTGACTGTTCTCATGTGATTCAGTTCCAGCCAATAAACCATGAAAATGTTGCCAGTGGTCTCTTAGATTATTTCCTCTGTGACCAAGAAAAAAAGTATAATAAGAAATCTTTTGTCACTCTGATTAGCTCTTATACTTTCTATGCTTGAACAGAGTTACATAAGGACATGAAACCTGGAGATTCTGCAGCCACTCGGGAGCCCTCAGGGAAAGATTAAGTGACACGGAGGTTTGATGTCACATTGTCACTAAACTGCCTTCCTCTAGACTAATTTCTAAATAAGATACTTAAATCTCTTTATGTTTATCATCAGGGATATTATATATATTATCATGAGGAAAGAACTAAATAAAAATACAAAAGTCACCTAATTACCCTGTAAAGGTGCCTTAATACTTAAATGCATGCTATTCTATTAAATTGAGGTTTTAGAATTTTAATGGGAAAGTGCTTATGAAACACAGCTAAAAGAAAAATACAGAACACATCAATTTAGACATACATTACTCTAACCATGTGAAAACCAAATAGAAAAATTCAAAAGGAAATAAGGTCGTAGATAGTGGAATTATGAGTGACTTTCTTTCTCAGCTTCTTTTATTTCCAGAATTCCTAAAGTCTTTCTTATTAGCATATGTTTTATTCTCATATATTACAATCAGCAAAATAAGCCAAAGATCATTGTTCCCAATGTTTTTCAGTGATGGAATATTCACCTTACTACATATCAGTAGGAATCCCTAAAAGTTTTCAGTCTATTTAATAACTGATTATTATAATAATGTACTATAGATGAAGAGGCTTCCCTGGTAGCTCAGTGGTAAAGAATCTGACTGCCCATAAAGGAGATGTGGGCTGAATCCCTGGGTCAAAGAGAGCCGCTTAAAAAGGAAATGGCAGCCCACTCCAGTATTCTTGCCTGGAGAATCCCATTGACAGAGATTTTTTAATCCAGGTCCTTGTCAAACCAATAGTAGATGCCTGCTCCTGCTTTGTCACATGAAATATTATTTTGGGGGACACATCAATGTACTGGACAAAGAGGATGGAATACAATTAAATCTAGTTCGTTTTTGATCCTCTATCCCTCGTTTTCAATCTCTCCTCTCCAATTGACTGTTCTCATGTGATTCAGTTCCAGCCAATAAACCATGAAAATGTTGCCAGTGGTCTCTTAGATTATTTCCTCTGTGACCAAGAAAAAAGGTATAATAAGAAATCTTTTGTCACTCTGATTAGCTCTTATACTTTCTATGCTTGAACAGAGTTACATAAGGACATGAAACCTGGAGATTCTGCAGCCACTCGGGAGCCCTCAGGGAAAGATTAAGTGACACGGAGGTTTGATGTCACATTGTCACTAAACTGCCTTCCTCTAGACTAATTTCTAAATAAGATACTTAAATCTCTTTATGTTTATCATCAGGGATATTATATATATTATCATGAGGAAAGAACTAAATAAAAATACAAAAGTCACCTAATTACCCTGTAAAGGTGCCTTAATACTTAAATGCATGCTATTTTATTAAATTGAGGTTTTAGAATTTTAATGGGAAAGTGCTTATGAAACACAGCTAAAAGAAAAATACAGAACACATCAATTTAGACATACATTACTCTAACCATGTGAAAACCAAATAGAAAAATTCAAAAGGAAATAAGGTCGTAGATAGTGGAATTATGAGTGACTTTCTTTCTCAGCTTCTTTTATTTCCAGAATTCCTAAAGTCTTTCTTATTAGCATATGTTTTATTCTCATATATTACAATCAGCAAAATAAGCCAAAGATCATTGTTCCCAATGTTTTTCAGTGATGGAATAGTCACCTTACTACATATCAGTAGGAATCCCTAAAAGTTTTCAGTCTATTTAATAACTGATTATTATAATAATGTACTATAGATGAAGAGGCTTCCCTGGTAGCTCAGTGGTAAAGAATCTGACTGCCCATAAAGGAGATGTGGGCTGAATCCCTGGGTCAAAGAGAGCCGCTTAAAAAGGAAATGGCAGCCCACTCCAGTATTCTTGCCTGGAGAATCCCATTGACAGAGAAGCCTGGTAGGTTGCAGTCCATAGGGTTGCAAAATTGCTGGATACGACTTAGCAACTAAACAACAACTATAGTTGCAAAGAAAAATGTCAGATTTAGATAACAAAAATGTGTTTTTCAAATAAAAATATTAGGCCAAGTTGGTAATAAAAAAATTAGTAACATACAAAATTGACTTACAAGCAACAACTTATTTACCTATGAATGCTAAATAAATAATGATCCTATACTGATCACACTAAAGTCTCTTTGAAATGTGGTCTTAAGAAATAGCATGAACAAGCACATTATTCATTAGCTCTTCAAAAGACATAATTTTATTTAGCAATACTGTTATATTTTAAAATATTATCATAATTAAGTTCAGTTTCAACAGTACCATTTAGCATACCTGTTTCCAGGACTTTTTAAAGGCATCTGTTCAGTTTGTAAATGTTTCTCAGACATTCAATTATAGATTTTACATTTCTTTCATTTGGTTTTTCAGATCATAATATCTCATTCATTGTTGAGACTGAAGAAAAACTTCTAAAGATTTCAGTCAATATTTGGAGAAAAACCATTAATGTACTTGATATTTGAAAGTGCACCAACTCTGAAAGTGAGATGCTCTGGGGGAATATTAAATGTTCAGCTCTGTACATGAAACTGACATCATGGTGGGGATGTTGCCAGCAGATATTTGAAGTGTCAAATGCTAAGGAATTTTAGTGTCTGTTGACAGTCTCTGATTTCTTTTACTCTGGCAAGTGTATGAAAAGGCAGAGTATAGACAGTAAATCATTTTTAGAGCTTCAAAAATGCTTTCCCAATACAAATAACGATCAAAATGGCTGATACTCGTTTGTATTGACTAAAGACAGCATTTCAGAACACAAAAGAATTACTATAAAATGTGATGTGCAATAAACAGCTCATAATTTTAATATTTCATGGAATAATTTTGAGCTTAAAGAATTCATTGGATCTCATCTAACATCAAATCTGATTTTACAGAAAAAGATACACAAGCCTTCATGCTTAGTAATTTTTCCAAAAATTTTACATACTTTGCTTGCTAATCTTTTCATTATACCATAATGATTAAATTTGACCATATTCTAATTTTTTTAAGCAAGTTTTTGTTTTTCTCCTATTATGAGAAACCAAATGCAAATAGCCAACCAAAAATTAACAGCCAAAACCTAATGACATGCACGATGCAACTGCCTAAATATGTATATTCCTATTCTATTGAAAACAGTGGATTTTTATATAATGTCAGTCTACTATATTAATATAAATGTATATTTCCAAGTTCATGGTACAGTAAGGAAATGCTTATATATTTATTTTCTTTTCTTGTACATATAATGCAGTTCTTGCTTAATTTAAATATTTTTCTTTTATAATACATTACTGATCCTGTGTATTCAATATCTTTGTGAATACAGAAGCATAAAAAAACATAGTGATTGTCATACAAGATAATGACCTTCTCAGATTCCACTTATTAACTTATAAACAGAATTACCTTGAAGTAATTTTTATAATTACTAAATCTGCTTAATTTGGACCATTAAGGGACTTGTGGACAAATAATATCCAAAGTGATATTCTGACACAGGGAATATGAATGTAGTATCAATGTAGCCCCAATCTCTCATCAACAAATGAATTTGTCATTATTGTCTCTATTTTATTATACTGTTAAAATTTCAGAAGACACTTACAGAAATGGCACCGAAAGCTGTAGTAATTCACATATACATACACACACTCACACACTAAAAGTGAAGCAGCTTTTTAAGAAAGGAAAGTAAATGAGGATTATTTTTGTGTATTTTTATCATATTTGAAAATAACTGTCTTTTCTTCAAGTTCTTTCTATTCAGTTTTTTAAATTTATTTTTAATTGGAGGATAATTGCTTTACAATACTGTGCTGGTTTTTCTGACATATAAGAACATGAATCAGCCAACTGTTTTTTTTTTTTTTTTTTTAGAAGGATTATCCTCATCTTGTTTAATTTACACATCACCTCATTCGTTTTTCTTTTTTTTTTTTTTTTGTGAGAACATTTAAGATCTATGCTCTTAGAAAATTTAAATTTGATAATATGGTATGATCAACTGTAGTTCTTATGTTTTATCTTACATCTTCAGTCCTTATTCATCTTAGAACCAAAAATAGCTGTTTTTAATAGGGTGTTATTTATTATATTTTCATATAGTTTTTCATTTATAATTATCTGGCTGCTTTTTATTTGACTATCTTTACTCCCAGTGATAAAATTACCAAAAATAATTACTGGCACTTTAACTAATAATGTATTGTTTCCAAGTTCATGGTACAGTAAGGAAATGCTTATATATTTATTTTCTTTTCTTGTACATATAATGCAGTTCTTGCTTAATTTAAATATTTTTCTTTTATAATACATTACTGATCCTGTGTATTCAATATCTTTGTGAATACAGAAGCATAAAAAAACATAGTGATTGTCATACAAGATAATGACCTTCTCAGATTCCACTTATTAACTTATAAACAGAATTACCTTGAAGTAATTTTTATAATTACTAAATCTGCTTAATTTGGACCATTAAGGGACTTGTGGACAAATAATATCCAAAGTGATATTCTGACACAGGGAATATGAATGTAGTATCAATGTAGCCCTAATCTCTCATCAACAAATGAATTTGTCAGTATTGTCTCTATTTTATTATACTGTTAAAATTTCAGAAGACACTTACAGAAATGGCACCGAAAGCTGTAGTAATTCACATATACATACACACACTCACACGCTAAAAGTGAAGAAGCTTTTTAAGAAAGGAAAGTAAATGAGGATTATTTTTGTGTATTTTTATCATATTTGAAAATAACTGTCTTTTCTTCAAGTTCTTTCTATTCAGTTTTTTAAATTTATTTTTAATTGGAGGATAATTGCTTTACAATACTGTGCTGGTTTTTCTGACATATAAGAACATGAATCAGCCAACTGTTTTTTTTTTTTTTTTTTTAGAAGGATTATCCTCATCTTGTTTAATTTACACATCACCTCATTCGTTTTTCTTTTTTTTTTTTTTTGTGAGAACATTTAAGATCTATGCTCTTAGAAAATTTAAATTTGATAATATGGTATGATCAACTGTAGTTCTTATGTTTTATCTTACATCTTCAGTCCTTATTCATCTTAGAACCAAAAATAGCTGTTTTTAATAGGGTGTTATTTATTATATTTTCATATAGTTTTTCATTTATAATTATCTGGCTGCTTTTTATTTGACTATCTTTACTCCCAGTGATAAAATTACCAAAAAATAATTACTGGCACTTTAACTAATAATGTATTGTTTCCTCTGTTGCTCAAAGGGTATAAAGTTTCATTTAATTAGATGAGTAATTTCTAGGTATTTGCTGTACAACACAGTGTCAGTAGTTAACATGGAATCATGCACTCTGAAATTTGATAAATGGGTATATATCATGTTAAATCTTCTTATGACACACACACATGCAAATCCTGTAACAAAATAAAAGGACACAAGGTAACTTTGGGAGGTGTTGGATGTGTGTATTACCTTGATTTGGGGAATGGTTTCACAGGTGTTTTTCTACGTCCAAACTATTCAACTTGTACAGGTAAAATATGTGCCTTCCTTTGCATATCAAGTACACCTCAACAACACTGTTGGAAAAAAAAAAAAAAAGAATTAAAGAATTAGACACTTATCCTCTGAATTTTGTACCGATATCTGAATATTTCATTGGTGTGTGCCTGTGTACATAGTCACTCAGTTGTGTCTGACTCTCTGCAATCCATGAACTGCAGCCGGCTAGGCATCTCTGTCTATGGAATTCTCCAGGCATGAATATTGGAGTGGGCTGCCATTTCTTACTTCAGGGGATCTTCCCAATCCAGGGATTGAACCCATATCTCCAGTGTCTCCTGCATCAGTAGGTGGATTCTTTACCATTGAGCCACCTGGGAAGTCATTGGAACTTGGATTAACAAAAATCAAAACATGTCTAAAATTGAGTGTATAATCTTGAATTTCTCAGATAAGTAGATTTTGCTGCAGTGACAAACAATCCCCAAATCTCAGTAGTTTAAAAAAGCAACAATCCTCATTTGTTGGTTGTGCAAGTGTGCTTCGTATTATTTCCTTGGGAAACAGGACTCCACTCTCTGGGCCATTTGTCATGCCAGATGTACAATTGTGCACACATATAACAATTCACATCACTAATGCTTTGGCTAAAGAAAGTCCCTTAGTCACACCTAGCTTCCAAAACACAGGTTTGTGTAATTCTTTAGAAGCAGCAATGCCAGTGTCTTCCACTATTTTTAGTAAAAATAAAAGTGATTTCTTAAAAAGATAAATCAATAAATTTGTAGCTATCATATTGTGTTTAAAAAGTCTAGCTGAGAATGTTGAAAACTCTGGTTCTAAGATATGAAAAGTATTAATTTAAATGCTTATGCCTTTTTTTTTCTATGTATGCCTTTAAGTAAATCATATAATATCTCTAAACCTTAGCATCTGTCTCTGAAAAGTATATTATTACTTTGCTGGCATACTAAATGATTATGAAAATTAAATAGGACAACCTAAATGATTATGAATGTTAAATAGGACAACCTTTTTTACACAAGGTAACTTTGGGAGGTGTTGGATGTGTGTATTACCTTGATTTGGGGAATGGTTTCACAGGTGTTTTTCTACGTCCAAACTATTCAACTTGTACAGGTAAAATATGTGCCTTCCTTTGCATATCAAGTACACCTCAACAACACTGTTGGAAAAACAAAAGAATTAAAGAATTAGACACTTATCCTCTGAATTTTGTACCGATATCTGAATATTTCATTGGTGTGTGCCTGTGTACATAGTCACTCAGTTGTGTCTGACTCTCTGCAATCCATGAACTGCAGCCGGCTAGGCATCTCTGTCTATGGAATTCTCCAGGCATGAATATTGGAGTGGGCTGCCATTTCTTACTTCAGGGGATCTTCCCAATCCAGGGATTGAACCCATATCTCCAGTGTCTCCTGCATCAGTAGGTGGGTTCTTTACCATTGAGCCACCTGGGAAGTCATTGGAACTTGGATTAACAAAAATCAAAACATGTCTAAAATTGAGTGTATAATCTTGAATTTCTCAGATAAGTAGATTTTGCTGCAGTGACAAACAATCCCCAAATCTCAGTAGTTTAAAAAAGCAACAATCCTCATTTGTTGGTTGTGCAAGTGTGCTTCGTATTATTTCCTTGGGAAACAGGACTCCACTCTCTGGGCCATTTGTCATGCCAGATGTACAATTGTGCACACATATAACAATTCACATCACTAATGCTTTGGCTAAAGAAAGTCCCTTAGTCACACCTAGCTTCCAAAACACAGGTTTGTGTAATTCTTTAGAAGCAGCAATGCCAGTGTCTTCCACTATTTTTAGTAAAAATAAAAGTGATTTCTTAAAAAGATAAATCAATAAATTTGTAGTTATCATATTGTGTTTAAAAAGTCTAGCTGAGAATGTTGAAAACTCTGGTTCTAAGATATGAAAAGTATTAATTTAAATGCTTATGCCTTTTTTTTTTCTATGTATGCCTTTAAGTAAATCATATAATATCTCTAAACCTTAGCATCTGTCTCTGAAAAGTATATTATTACTTTGCTGGCATACTAAATGATTATGAAAATTAAATAGGACAACCTATGAAAAATGCATACTATGTAATTTATATGTTGAAACATGATAATAGCACATACTAGGTACTAAAATGTCAACTACTATTATTTAATAATTGTAATTCTTATAATAATGAATATATTTCTTTGGAAATTCACCAAGGAATATATAGTGAATGCATGATTCATAATGTGGAGTATTCAGGGTGTAACACAATAAATTGGGCAGCTTAATTAAAAAATTATTTGTTGTTGTTATTATATAGAGGATGCTATATTAAATATAGAGAACACAAGGATATAAGCAAAATGGTGTCAGTCACAATTTCAAGTAGTATTTTGAGGCAGCACAATGAAGCACTCTGTTGAAGAATTATTAATATGTAAAACCTGCAAAAAAGACAAAAAGGGAGACATATCCAACCTGGCTACCTCAACAGGAAATTAGTAAACTGAGAAAAACTTGTTGGATCAAAATAGAAGATCATTACATACAGATATATCTATGATTATATTCTATGTCTATGATCTATTTTCTTTTCACTGGAATTCCACCTAGCATTATGCATAAAGTATTGTGATTATCAACTATGATAACAGCATAAGTATCGAATGTCAGTTAATATAGAACATACTTAGAATTTCCTAAAATAAAAAAAGGAAAAGTGAAAACGATAATTTGAAAATAACATTTACTAATTTTATAGAAATGTATTTATTTAATTTGGAATTGAGATGATAGATATTATCCTCATTACTTAACATGATTTATGTGAAAAAAAATTTAAGAGACAGGTTTGTGTAATTCTTTAGAAGCAGCAATGCCAGTGTCTTCCACTATTTTTAGTAAAAATAAAAGTGATTTCTTAAAAAGATAAATCAATAAATTTGTAGCTATCATATTGTGTTTAAAAAGTCTAGCTGAGAATGTTGAAAACTCTGGTTCTAAGATATGAAAAGTATTAATTTAAATGCTTATGCCTTTTTTTTTTCTATGTATGCCTTTAAGTAAATCATATAATATCTCTAAACCTTAGCATCTGTCTCTGAAAAGTATATTATTACTTTGCTGGCATACTAAATGATTATGAAAATTAAATAGGACAACCTATGAAAAATGCATACTATGTAATTTATATGTTGAAACATGATAATAGCACATACTAGGTACTAAAATGTCAACTACTATTATTTAATAATTGTAATTCTTATAATAATGAATATATTTCTTTGGAAATTCACCAAGGAATATATAGTGAATGCATGATTCATAATGTGGAGTATTCAGGGTGTAACACAATAAATTGGGCAGCTTAATTAAAAAATTATTTGTTGTTGTTATTATATAGAGGATGCTATATTAAATATAGAGAACACAAGGATATAAGCAAAATGGTGTCAGTCACAATTTCAAGTAGTATTTTGAGGCAGCACAATGAAGCACTCTGTTGAAGAATTATTAATATGTAAAACCTGCAAAAAAGACAAAAAGGGAGACATATCCAACCTGGCTACCTCAACAGGAAATTAGTAAACTGAGAAAAACTTGTTGGATCAAAATAGAAGATCATTACATACAGATATATCTATGATTATATTCTATGTCTATGATCTATTTTCTTTTCACTGGAATTCCACCTAGCATTATGCATAAAGTATTGTGATTATCAACTATGATAACAGCATAAGTATCAAATGTCAGTTAATATAGAACATACTTAGAATTTCCTAAAATAAAAAAAGGAAAAGTGAAAACGATAATTTGAAAATAACATTTACTAATTTTATAGAAATGTATTTATTTAATTTGGAATTGAGATGATAGATATTATCCTCATTACTTAACATGATTTTGATGTGAAAAATTTTATTATTTACACTTAATTTTATGGAGAGATATATTATATAAAGGTAACTATACAAGAGTCCCTCAATCTGCTCAAGAGATTTCTTCTCCAGACAATAGAGTTTCCTTCAACTACTCATCACTGCTCTGGTAACGCATTGGTGTTGGATGTCAGAGGCTGTCATGTATCCAATACATATTAATAAATTTTGCTGAGGAAAGGAAAGCGATAATAATAAAATGTCTGGGAAAAAAAATATGGATTAGTGAACTTGACAATTCTGATTTGACAAAATATCCTCAAATTATTTTGAGTGTCTTGGTTTAGGCAAAATATTTTGTCAAGGACCATTTCTCATTTCTTTATCTTGTTAAATAAAA
This sequence comes from Tragulus kanchil, assembly GCA_022376925.1. NCBI lineage: Eukaryota > Metazoa > Chordata > Mammalia > Artiodactyla > Tragulidae > Tragulus > Tragulus kanchil. Next base: position 231,795,641 of record JAIOJX010000004.1, on the reverse strand, counting down.
TTGGAAACATATGGTCATAATTACTCACATGCATTTACAAAAAGTTCATGAATTCAGTGTAGATTTATGACTTACATCCCTTTACTAAGGTTTTTATAACATTTTAACTGGGAATTGGGATTTAAAGAATGAGAGTATTTAAGCCATTTAGAATCTATCAAAGTTCAATAAGATGGGGAACGATCTGCTCATCAAGTAATATATCAATGGATTTTCGTATGTACAATGAGTTTGAAGATGATCCATAAGCCAGTATGGAAAACTGTAAAGAAACAAACTGGAGTCACAAAACATGAACTAAAATCCAGACTCTCTAATTCTCTAAGCTTCAATTTCTCATCTATATAATAGAGATATCAATTTATATTCCAAAGAATTATTCTCAACATTGTTAATAAAATACATTAAAATAATACATGATTCTTTATACAGGGACCCTTCCCTGTATATAGAAAGTTCTATTTGAATTAAATGGTATATCATGGAGTTTTGGGAATTAAAATGTAAAACTGTTGCTGTGCAAAAGCTAACTCATGTTCGATTCTTTGCAATACCATGGACTACAGCATATCAGGCTTCTCTGTCCTTCATTGTCTCTCAACTCATGCCCATTGAGTCCAATCATCTCATCCTCTGCCCTCTTTGCCCCCTTCCTTCAATCTTCCCCAGCATCATATTTTTTTCCCCCCAATGAGTTGCCTCTTCATATCAGGTAGCCAAAGTACTGCAGTTTCAGCTTCAGCATCAGTCCTTCCAGTGAACATTCAGGGTCAATTTACTTTAGAATTGACTGGTTTGATCTCCTTGCAGTCTGAATATTCTCCAGCATTACAGTTTGAAAGCATCAGTTCTTCAGAGTTCAGGTTCTTGGGAGGCAGATAATGTGGTTTGGTATTCTCATCTCTTTCAGAATTTTCCATGGTTTGTTGTGATCCACATAGTCAAAGGCTTTGGCATAATCAATGAAGTAGAAGTAGATTTTTTTTTTCTGGCATTCCCTTGCTTTTTCTATGATCCAACAAGTATTGACTATTTGACCTCTGGTTCCTTTGTCTTTTCTAAGTCCAGCTTGTACATCTGAAAGTTCTCAGTTCATGTATTGTTGAAGCCTAGCTTGGAGGATTTTGAGCATGACCTTGCTAGCATGTGAAACTAGTGCAGTTTGTGGTAGTGAATTGCATCCCTTTACTAAGGTTTTATTTTAAAGGAAAATGAGAGTATTTAAGCCATTTAGAATCTATCAAAGTTCAATAAGATGGGGAACGATCTGCTCATCAAGTAATATATCAATGGATTTTCGTATGTACAATGAGTTTGAAGATGATCCATAAGCCAGTATGGAAAACTGTAAAGAAACAAACTGGAGTCACAAAACATGAACTAAAATCCAGACTCTCTAATTCTCTAAGCTTCAATTTCTCATCTATATAATAGAGATATCAATTTATATTCCAAAGAATTATTCTCAACATTGTTAATAAAATACATTAAAATAATACATGATTCTTTATACAGGGACCCTTCCCTGTATATAGAAAGTTCTATTTGAATTAAATGGTATATCATGGAGTTTTGGGAATTAAAATGTAAAACTGTTGCTGTGCAAAAGCTAACTCATGTTCGATTCTTTGCAATACCATGGACTACAGCATATCAGGCTTCTCTGTCCTTCATTGTCTCTCAACTCATGCCCATTGAGTCCAATCATCTCATCCTCTGCCCTCTTTGCCCCCTTCCTTCAATCTTTCCCAGCATCATATTTTTTTCCCCCCAATGAGTTGCCTCTTCATATCAGGTAGCCAAAGTACTGCAGTTTCAGCTTCAGCATCAGTCCTTCCAGTGAACATTCAGGGTCAATTTACTTTAGAATTGACTGGTTTGATCTCCTTGCAGTCTGAATATTCTCCAGCATTACAGTTTGAAAGCATCAGTTCTTCAGAGTTCAGGTTCTTGGGAGGCAGATAATGTGGTTTGGTATTCTCATCTCTTTCATAATTTTCCATGGTTTGTTGTGATCCACATAGTCAAAGGCTTTGGCATAATCAATGAAGTAGAAGTAGATTTTTTTTTCTGGCATTCCCTTGCTTTTTCTATGATCCAACAAGTATTGACTATTTGACCTCTGGTTCCTTTGTCTTTTCTAAGTCCAGCTTGTACATCTGGAAGTTCTCAGTTCATGTATTGTTGAAGCCTAGCTTGGAGGATTTTGAGCATGACCTTGCTAGCATGTGAAACTAGTGCAGTTTTGTGGTAGTTTGCACATTCTTTGGCATTGCCTTCTTTGCAATTGGAATGAAAACTGAAATCTTCCAGTCCTGTGGTCACTGCTGAGTTCTCCAAATTTGCTGGCATATTGAGTGTAGCACTTTAACAGCATTGTCTTTTAGGATTTGAAACAGTTCAGCTGGAATTCCATCACATCCATTAGCTTTGTTCATAGTTATGCTCCTTAATGTCTGCTTGACTTCACAATCCAGGATGTCTGGCTCTAGGTGAGTGATAACACTATGGTGTTTATCAGGGTCATTGAGATCTTTTTTATATAGATCTGTGTATTCTTGCCATCTCCTCTTAATATCTTCTGCTTTTGTTAGGTCCATATCATTTCTGTTCTTTATTGTGTCCATCTTTGCATTAAATGGTCCTCTTTAATCTTCATGAACAAATCTCTTGTTCCCATTTTTCTGTTTTCCTCTATTTCTTTGCTTTGTTCATTTAAGAAGGCTTCTTACCACTCCTTATTATTCTTTGGTACTCTGCATTCAGTTGGGTATATCTTTCCAATTTTCCTCTGCCTTTTGGTTTTCTTTTTTCTCAACTATTTGTTAAGGGCTCCTTAGACAACCATTTTTTTTGCCTCTTACATTTCTTTTTCTTGGGGATTGATTTGGTCACCACCTCCTGTATAATGCTACAAACCATAGTTCTTGAGGCACTCTGTCAAGTCCAATCCCCTGAATTTACTTGTCACTCCCAGTGTATAATCACAAGGGATTTGATTTAGTACCTGAGTGGTCTAGTGGTTTTCCACACTTTCTTCAATTTAAGTTTCAATTTTGTCATAAGAAGTTCATGATCTGAGCCACAGGCAGCTCCAGGTCTTGTTTTTTTGCTAACCGTTTAGACATTCTCTCTCTTCATCTGTAAAGAATGCAATCAATCTGATTTCAGTACTTACCATCTGGTGATGTTCATGTGTAGAGTTGTTTCTTGTGTTGTTGGAAGACAGTGTTTGCTATGACTAGTGGGTTCTCTCGGAAAAACTCTTTTAGCCTTTGCCTTGCTTCACTTTGTACTCCAAGTCTAAATTGTCTGTTACTCTAGGTATCGCTTGACTTCCTACTTTTGCATTCCAATCCCCTATGATGAAAAGGATATCTTTCTTTGGTGTTGGCTCTAGAAGGTCTTGTAGGTCTTCAGAGAACCATTTAACTTCAATTTTTTTTTAAACATTTATTTTATTTATTTATCTTTTGGGGGGTGAGGTGGGGAGGGAGGGGGACGGACGGGCCACTTCTGTTGGTCTTTCATTTATCTATTTTCATCCGTCTTTGCTCTTTGGCTCCTGTGGGCCTCCCATCATGCCAGCTCTGGGCGCATGCGCTCCAGAGCTCTGGCTCGGTAATTGGGCACATCAGTCCAGCCGCTCTGCGGCATCTTCCCAGGCCAGGGATGGAACCGGCACCCATTGCACTGCAAGGCGTTGTCCTTACCCACTGGACCACCACGGGAAGCCCCAACTTCAATTTTTTGACAATAGTGGTTTGGGCATAGGCTTGAGTTACTGTGATGGTGAATGTTTTGCCTTGGAAATCAATCAAGATCATTCTGTCCCTTTTGAGATAGCATCCATGTACTGCATTTTGGACTTTTTTGTTGACTATGAGGGCTACCCCATTTTCCTAATGAATCCTTGTGCATGGTATTCGATATAATGGTCATCACTAAATTCGCCCATTCCCATGCATTTTAGTTCACTGATTCCTAAAATGTTGATGTTCACTCTTGCCATCTCCTGCATGACCACATCGAGTTTACCTTGACTCATACAGCTAACATTCCAGGTTCCTATGCAATATTGTTCATTAAAGCATCAGACTTTATTTTCACCATTAGACATATCCACAACTGGGCATCATTTCCACTTTGGCTCAGTCTCTTCATTCTTTCTGGAGCTATTTCTCTGCTATTTCCCAGTAGCATATTGGACACCCCCACGCTGTGGGGCTCATATTTCAATATCGTATCTTTTGGCCTTTTCATACTGCTCATGGGTTTCTCAAAGCAAGAATACTGAAGTCATTTGCCACTTCCTTCTCCAGTGGATCATGTTTTGTCAGAACTCTCCATTATGAACTGTATGACTTGGGTGGCCCTATATGGGATGTCTTTCCATTAATCCTACTACCTTTCCTGGTGGCTCAGATGATAAAGAATCTGACTGTAATGCAGAAGACTCCAGTTCAATTCTTGGGTCAGGAAGAACTCTTAGAAAAGGGAATAGGCTACACACTCCAATATTCTTGAGCTTTCCCAGTGGCTCAGATGATAAAGAATCCACCTGCAGTGCAGGAGACATGGGTTCAATCCCTGGGTTGGGAACATCCCCTGGAGAAGAGAACCGCTACCCACTCTAGCAGAATTGGCTGGAGAATTTCATAGACAGAGGAGCCTGGCAGGCTATGGGGTCTCAAAGTGTCACACACAACTGCATGACTTTCACTTCACTTCACGTAACTATCCATCACATTTTGTAGCAAGTTTTTCTAAGTTGGTTCCATTAATAGCTCTCTATATTTCTGAGATGGATAGCATCCATGGCCAACTAAACTGCTGTGTATTAATGGACTGGCTGAGTAGTTACTCAGTGGTCATCTCTTTTAAATATGTCTGCAATAAAGTTTTATATTGTGATAAACACCATGCATTGGTTATCAATGCCAAAGTAGGACTTCAGCTACATGGAAACAGCAAAGTTCATCCCAATACTAGCCACCAGGAATTAAAGTGCCTCACAACTGGACAGCTAAAAGTCAGCAAGAAAAAATAAAAATAAAACTTATCAAAGAAACCACAACACTGCAAGCATTGGTGGAATGATGCTTTTAATCAGATGGTTAACAGCAGAACAAAATCAACCTCAATGGTGTGTGTAAGTCCCTCACGAGTAGTGGGTGTCCCTGGCAGCAGACACAGTGCAACTGGCCTATGCACATTGCTCCTCATACCCTAGTGGAAGGACTTTGACCCTTCCTCTGTGAAGCCTGGAACACTGAAAGCTGGGACATGACAGAGGTCCACTGACATACATGCTTCAGTAGAGCAAAAGAATACTCACTGAGCATAAAACCAGACAAGATATTCTCATTCTTGAATAAGGTGACAAGCCAAAGTGTGTAGGCTCTTTACTGCTTGGTCAGGAAATGCCCCATGCCCAAAGCCCATTGTTTCTGAATGGGCTGAATGAAGGTCTACAAATTGTATCCAGGAGACTGCCTTTCCCAACATTTTAAATTACACTTCTGCCTATAAAAAATGCAATAATACATTAATAGGAAATCAAAAAAAAAAAACAGGCTCATCAACAAGATGGGGAAAAATATATTTTACATAATAAAATGGGACAACTCAGATGTTTATATATGTCTCTTTTACATATATGTTTTTTAAATCATATACCAAAAAGTTTGACAATTTAGCATACATGAAATTCAGGCCCTGATTTAAGTGACACATAAATTTTTAATTTTCAGAAACATGTTGCCTTGCTAAAGGGTCTAAACTTAGCAAATCTTAACATCTTCTTTTATTTTTTTTTTCATGTATGCAACCCCCACCAACATCACTAAACTTCCATTGATTTCAGTATGGACAATTTAATTGAAACCTCTGCATGCCCAACTCCTAGTAACATAAACTGAAGAAAAAAAATAATTAGTTTCAGTGGGAATTACATGAATGTACAGATGGCAGATTGGAGCCAAAGTCATTATTCATTTTCACAGTTTTGATGGCCTTTCAAATTAGAAACTAGACCTTATAAAGTAAGAAAGTTAGGATACCTGTGTCTACTCTGTATATGTTAGGAGTGAGATGAGAGGTCTTATTTCTCCATAGCTTCAAACCTTGTTTGTTTTTTATACACCATGAGAAACAGTGTACAGCCTACGAAGAATGGCAGAATAATCTCACTCTCTGAGAGAATACCTGGTAAAGATATCTTTGTTAGATCAAAGGTTTTCTCATGTTTATTTTCTAAGGATGCTATAAGTGAAATTGGGAACCTTACTGGAACAGATGTTTTATTTAGAATAGATGCTAAACACAAAGTGATGTTTAAACCATGAACTATAAAACTAAACTGAATTAATATACTTTATTAATAAAATTACTATTTATCTTAACTTTTTTCTTTAATATATAAATTGTGTTCATTTTAAAATGATAGAAACTTTGAGTACTAATTCCAAGTGTCCTTTCTGAGATTCAAAACAACATAATTTTTTGTGAAGGGGAGTTATCATTTTTGTCATGAATAAGATGGCTAAATATAGGCAAAACTAGAAGAAAATCTCAAACATGAAAATCTTCATAATATAATTTATAAGGGAAAATGCCCTGAGAGAATTGAAGTCATGGTCTGTTGACACATGATATCTTCATTTTAAAGAAAGTAATGCATACTATTAATTATTCCTTTGAACTTTGATACTTGCTTTATACTATTACTTTAAAATGCACAATAATCTTAGAATAAAATATATGGAGAAAACTCAATACAGAATATTGCCGTTTATAAAAGCAATATGCAACATTCATGTATAATTCTAAGTATATTTGTGAAACAAAAGATGCATTTTTGGTTAATTACTAGGAACCAAGTCATTTTTAAAACAGAAAAGGCATAACATTATTTCTGAGGGACTACTTTAATTGAAACATCTGCATGCCCACCTCCTAGTAACATAAACTGAAGAAAAAAAAATAATTAGTTTCAGTGGGAATTACATGAATGTACAGATGGCAGATTGGAGCCAAAGTCATTATTCATTTTCACAGTTTTGATGGCCTTTCAAATTAGAAACTAGACCTTATAAAGTAAGAAAGTTAGGATACCTGTGTCTACTCTGTATATGTTAGGAGTGAGATGAGAGGTCTTATTTCTCCATAGCTTCAAACCTTGTTTGTTTTTTATACACCATGAGAAACAGTGTACAGCCTACGAAGAATGGCAGAATAATCTCACTCTCTGAGAGAATACCTGGTAAAGATATCTTTGTTAGATCAAAGGTTTTCTCATGTTTATTTTCTAAGGATGCTATAAGTGAAATTGGGAACCTTACTGGAACAGATGTTTTATTTAGAATAGATGCTAAACACAAAGTGATGTTTAAACCATGAACTATAAAACTAAACTGAATTAATATACTTTATTAATAAAATTACTATTTATCTTAACTTTTTTCTTTAATATATAAATTGTGTTCATTTTAAAATGATAGAAACTTTGAGTACTAATTCCAAGTGTCCTTTCTGAGATTCAAAACAACATAATTTTTTGTGAAGGGGAGTTATCATTTTTGTCATGAATAAGATGGCTAAATATAGGCAAAACTAGAAGAAAATCTCAAACATGAAAATCTTCATAATATAATTTATAAGGGAAAATGCCCTGAGAGAATTGAAGTCATGGTCTGTTGACACATGATATCTTCATTTTAAAGAAAGTAATGCATACTATTAATTATTCCTTTGAACTTTGATACTTGCTTTATACTATTACTTTAAAATGCACAATAATCTTAGAATAAAATATATGGAGAAAACTCAATACAGAATATTGCCGTTTATAAAAGCAATATGCAACATTCATGTATAATTCTAAGTATATTTGTGAAACAAAAGATGCATTTTTGGTTAATGACTAGGAACCAAGTCATTTTTAAAACAGAAAAGGCATAACATTATTTCTGAGGGACTACTTTATTGAAAAAAGGTAAGGGTATTATTAAGAAGGAGCAGCATTTTAAAGCACTTAAATAAGTAATGAAGTAGAAAATGATAAATTGGCAGCATAACAGAAAGAGAAAATTATCTTCTGATTGGTAGATCATAATTGGATGTGCAGATTCTAGTGAATAAAAAGTGCTGCTTTCCTGTGAATCTTTCATATTAAGTAATCGAAGCATTTATTTTTCCCAATAGTAATATCCTTTTCCAAAAATAAAAGGTATTATTTTCTGAAGGCTCTGTGCTGCAGATTGTTTTCATGATATATAGAACATATAATGATATATTATTACATTTAATACATATGTATTCTGAACATTTATTTACTATAAAAATCAACATCTGTAATAGAATTAGTTTATAATGTACTATAGGGAAAGTTTAATAATTATTTTAAAACTTTCTTCAAGCTACCTTTCTTCTTCTAATTTGTCACATCAATCCTAAATGTTGCATATCCTTGTAGAGTTACAGTTTCCAGCTAATAATGCCTGGGAAGACATCCTTTCTTAGAAATCAAAGGATCAGAACCAAGTCTGGTGATCTTGTGTTAAAAAATTTATGCTGTAACCGTTAGCTATGTTAATCTCAGGCCAGCACACCTGAAAACTTACTCCATATTCCAAGTAAAAGTCTGTTAGAATAAGACAAATAATTCTCTCGAGGACACAATTTCTTCAGAAAATGCAGTTCATCTTAAATATATGCTGATAATTCAAGGAAACTATAACACATCTGCTTAGTTTCTTTCCAAAGTAACTAATTACAAGCAGAAGTTAAAGCAGAATATTTTGTGAAATGGTGGGAAACAGACCCATAATTCACAATTTCAGAGTACATAAGCTGAGTTCATATTGTCTAGTCACAGTTTTCTGAATACTCAACCAATAAATGAAATAATTTATGAAACAATGTATTACTTTGAACTTTGATACTTGCTTTATACTATTACTTTAAAATGCACAATAATCTTAGAATAAAATATATGGAGAAACTCAATACAGAATATTGCCGTTTATAAAAGCAATATGCAACATTCATGTATAATTCTAAGTATATTTGTGAAACAAAAGATGCATTTTTGGTTAATGACTAGGAACCAAGTCATTTTTAAAACAGAAAAGGCATAACATTATTTCTGAGGGACTACTTTATTGAAAAAAGGTAAGGGTATTATTAAGAAGGAGCAGCATTTTAAAGCACTTAAATAAGTAATGAAGTAGAAAATGATAAATTGGCAGCATAACAGAAAGAGAAAATTATCTTCTGATTGGTAGATCATAATTGGATGTGCAGATTCTAGTGAATAAAAAGTGCTGCTTTCCTGTGAATCTTTCATATTAAGTAATCGAAGCATTTATTTTTCCCAATAGTAATATCCTTTTCCAAAAATAAAAGGTATTATTTTCTGAAGGCTCTGTGCTGCAGATTGTTTTCATGATATATATTACATATAATGATATATTATTACATTTAATACATATGTATTCTGAACATTTATTTACTATAAAAATCAACATCTGTAATAGAATTAGTCTATAATGTACTATAGGGAAAGTTTAATAATTATTTTAAAACTTTCTTCAAGCTACCTTTCTTCTTCTAATTTGTCACATCAATCCTAAATGTTGCATATCCTTGTAGAGTTACAGTTTCCAGCTAATAATGCCTGGGAAGACATCCTTTCTTAGAAATCAAAGGATCAGAACCAAGTCTGGTGATCTTGTGTTAAAAAATTTATGCTGTAAACGTTAGCTATGTTAATCTCAGGCCAGCACACCTGAAAACTTACTCCATATTCCAAGTAAAAGTCTGTTAGAATAAGACAAATAATTCTCTCGAGGACACAATTTCTTCAGAAAATGCAGTTCATCTTAAATATATGCTGATAATTCAAGGAAACTATAACACATCTGCTTAGTTTCTTTCCAAAGTAACTAATTACAAGCAGAAGTTAAAGCAGAATATTTTGTGAAATGGTGGGAAACAGACCCATAATTCACAATTTCAGAGTACATAAGCTGAGTTCATATTGTCTAGTCACAGTTTTCTGAATACTCAACCAATAAATGAAATAATTTATGAAACAATGTATTACTTTCTTTGTTTCAGTTTTTTAAACAATGAAAGGAAAGGAATGGAATCTCTTATATGGAACTTAATCTTGAACTGCTGTATAAACATAGGTTGGAGGTAGATAAAATTCCCATGCAAAAAGCCAAAAGTCTGGACAGAGGAATAAACAGTAAAATGAGCCCAGCATAAAGTTTATTGTGGAAATCATCTTAAGGCAGAGTCCTCTCATATCAGAGTCTGGCTTAGTACATGATGATTTCTTGACAGAGGGGGGTAGAACCTTTCTTTCCTTCAGTTTTTTGAGATAAGTCTATAAAAATATTAAAACACTGGTGTGTTGCTTCCTTCAGTAATATTGCTCAGAGACATGATTGTTGCTGAGGACCTACCACTGACTTTCAAGAAAGAGTAAAATTCAGCCCTTATCTCCTTGGGACCAGAAGTCCTCATCTCAATATTTTTACTTGGAGATCATAAGCTTATGTGCTTTGGCCTGGTCCTTTACCTCTGAACTAGCTGTGAAAACCTTTTACAACTTGTAATCATTGGACATGATACATTTTTACACACTAGTTACACTGGCTTAGGTTCCCTATAGGATCTGGTAAAATACTTTTGCACTTATGCTGTGTTTTGTTTTGTTTTGAATGATGAAGTCAATATTGAAACACAGGTTAGTGCTGAAATCAAAATCCTGTAATAGTTTAGGATAAATTTTCCCGAGTCACAGTCTGATATGTGATATTTCCAATGATACCTAGGATTCAACTACTAGGCTGCCAATTGGAACATTTAATGAGGGTTGCAAAAGGCTCAGAATTTTTGGTATTTCTATCATTTAGCACTGTCATATTGGGTAGTGAGTCTGAATTTTGCAAGTGCCTCTTGAGACTACCTAAATGCTGATAATTCAAGGAAACTATAACACATCTGCTTAGTTTCTTTCCAAAGTAACTAATTACAAGCAGAAGTTAAAGCAGAATATTTTGTGAAATGGTGGGAAACAGACCCATAATTCACAATTTCAGAGTACATAAGCTGAGTTCATATTGTCTAGTCACAGTTTTCTGAATACTCAACCAATAAATGAAATAATTTATGAAACAATGTATTACTTTCTTTGTTTCAGTTTTTTAAACAATGAAAGGAAAGGAATGGAATCTCTTATATGGAACTTAATCTTGAACTGCTGTATAAACATAGGTTGGAGGTAGATAAAATTCCCATGCAAAAAGCCAAAAGTCTGGACAGAGGAATAAACAGTAAAAATGAGCCGAACGCAAAGTTTATTGTGGAAATCATCTTAAGGCAGAGTCCTCTCATATCAGAGTCTGGCTTAGTACATGATGATTTCTTGACAGAGGGAGGTAGAACCTTTCTTTCCTTCAGTTTTTTGAGATAAGTCTATAAAAATATTAAAACACTGGTGTGTTGCTTCCTTCAGTAATATTGCTCAGAGACATGATTGTTGCTGAGGACCTACCACTGACTTTCAAGAAAGAGTAAAATTCAGCCCTTATCTCCTTGGGACCAGAAGTCCTCATCTCAATATTTTTACTTGGAGATCATAAGCTTATGTGCTTTGGCCTGGTCCTTTACCTCTGAACTAGCTGTGAAAACCTTTTACAACTTGTAATCATTGGACATGATACATTTTTACACACTAGTTACACTGGCTTAGGTTCCCTATAGGATCTGGTAAAATACTTTTGCACTTATGCTGTGTTTTGTTTTGTTTTGAATGATGAAGTCAATATTGAAACACAGGTTAGTGCTAAAATCAAAATCCTGTAATAGTTTAGGATAAATTTTCCCGAGTCACAGTCTGATATGTGATATTTCCAATGATACCTAGGATTCAACTACTAGGCTGCCAATTGGAACATTTAATGAGGGTTGCAAAAGGCTCAGAATTTTTGGTATTTCTATCATTTAGCACTGTCATATTGGGTAGTGAGTCTGAATTTTTGCAAGTGCCTCTTGAGACTACCTAAATGCTAGAACCTTGGAAAGAGACGATATGGAGAATTTTATTCAGGCTGAATCACATTAAGAATCTGGTTCATCTCTGGACCAGACAATGTTCCTAGATTCCTGAATTGTTGAAACTGGAAAATCTATCCACTCTCATTTAATTTGGCCATTTTCAAGTTTGGCTGAGTACTAGAATCACTTAGGGAAATTTTCTTTAGATATCCTGGGGACACGACATGGATCTAATTTCTTTTTTTATATTTTTACTTTTTTGGGATCTAATTTCTATTGTCTAATATCATTGCATCAAAACTATCCTCAAAGTCAGAGCCTTAAAATAACTTAAAATTATTGCATTATATAATTATGTTGATAGGCTGAGGCTTAGCTAGATGTCTTTTGGTTTGCTTTTTGTTTTTCACCTTGTTTTATTCCCCCATGCTGAGATCCAGACTGCATCTTATTTTAAAAGATACTTTTCATAACTGATCTTCATTCATTGCAATACCTGAAGAAAGTAGTAAGGAATGAGAATGTGTATCCAGATGGCTTCAATGCTGTAAATGAGGCATCATGGCTAGTTAGTGGTAGTCCCAACCTAGGCTTAGATCTTTGAAAATTGGGGGCATAACATTGTTTGTCACATCATTTCATATTTTGATGCTGCATATAGAATACTTAGGACTTAATATAAAAGTAGTACCACAAAATAATGTACTGATATGACATACTTTTAAATTTATTATAAAATTATGAGGTTTTTAGATGGAAAACAAATTTGTAAGTTTGTAATAGTGTGTACACTGTGAGCTTACTTGTGAATGTGGCTCTTCCTAGTTGAAGAGCCAGAAAAATGCTCTAACTCATTGCATATAAGTCAAGGTTAAGTTCTAATCTTCTGGCCTTGGCTGAGAGCCTACTTTCTCCATGCTTCCTTCTTTAGCAATCATTTAAAAGCTGTAGGATTATATTTTCAGTTGTGCCTTTTTCAACATTAAGGGAGAAAATAATCTTAAGACCTATGCCATTAGAAAGACTTTCAAAATCTCAATGCCCCCATCCAAAGGCCAAGTTTAGCAAGAGGATACTTTCCTCAACTTATGATGAAGACCCACCTAAAAAGACTGAGTAAGCAGACCATTAACTTTTCTTGGGTCTCTCAAAGAACTTACATGGTAAATACAATGCATTTTTAGAGGCTGAGTGTGAACTAGTTTGGAAGTGAAAACCGGAACCTGTAGTCTTAGAAGGGCACAGAGTTTTACAGACTTCACCTCTAGTTACCATGAGCCATGGCCTCATGGATCTGAGAAAGATTTCCTTCTAGTTCCAGCAAAGAGAATGGATCAGTAACCATCGTGAAATACACTCCGACCATTCTCCACAACAATGCCAACTTCATAGGTGAAAAGATTTTAGAAAGATTACATATAAGGAATATTAATCTATAGAGAAATGAAGAATGCTTATGATGGGATCAACAGTGAATGACCCCAAGGAAAGAAAGTAAGAAGACAGGTCAACAGAAAGATTCCAGAGACAAATAATTGCTTAAAAAATGGAGTGGAACATTGAAAATGTGGAACAACTTCAAAAGATAAAAGTACCATAATGTCACAAGGAGAAGATAGAAGAAAGTTTTGACGTGTTAATGGTTCAGAACATGTCAAATCAATTATGAACCCCAAACCAGTATTAAAGGAAGTTCAGGAGACATCATAACAGAAAAATACAAAATAAAAACAACAGAAGTCCTATACCTAGGCATATCATGTTCACTTGTGGAAAATCTAAGAGCAAACAAAGGCAGTCAGAGAAAAATAAGTAACTTGTCTATTGAAAAGAATCAGAGTGAACATTGAATTAAAAAAAAAAAAAAGAAGTCAGAAGAAAGTGGAATTAAAGGTGTACACAAGATAAAAAAAATCCCAGTAGAATAGTTTTATATTCAGTGAAATTATCCTACAAAAGTGAAGGAGAAGTGGAAATTTTTGAAATTCATCATGGCTAGACTTTCCTTATGGGAACTATTAAAAGATTTTCTTAGGCAGAAGAACAATGACATAAGATAGAAGTTCAAGTCTACAAAAAGCCAGGAAGACTATTAAAGAAGTAATTAAGAGGTAAAATAAAATATTTTATTTTTCTTTATTAATTTGAAAGATAACTGCTTAAGGAAAAATAGTATTACTTCCAGAAAATGGAATATTAAAGTAAACATAGATTAGTGTACTGGGTCATCATAGCCTATGGATCACTGCAATGTCTTAAGAGAAGGGAGAAATGACGATTATTTTCTTAAAATGTGCCTGTACTATCTATAAAGTGATAAGAATTATTTGAAGTTAAACATAGAATATTTGAAAACTATTCTAAAAGAAGATCAGTGTAAGCAGTAGAAGAAAATAAGTAATAAGCAGTAGAGCAGAAATTGGTATAATTAAAAACAGAAAAACAATAGAAAAAAATGAACAAAATCAAATGATGGTTCATTAGAAAGATAAATAAAATTGAAGACTCTCCATTCAGGACATTTCCTCTGCTAAATATTAAAGTTAATCACTTATAAATTCTACTTTTCATAAAAAGTTACATTTATAAAAACCAAGATCTGTCACTTTATGATAAGGATTACCTTCCCTTCAGTTTCCACTAGCATGTTCTTAAATTCTATCTGAGACAGTACCCAAAAGCACCTTTAACATTCACATTTCTGGTAAAATTCTGTTCATGATGATACATGCAACAGAAGACAACAGAAGTTTTCCCTAAGCTCTTTCTCACTTTTTTCCTCAAAAGTGTTTATTTCTGCCAAATTTTTATATCTTTGAGGTCATCTCTGTTTTTTTCAATCATGTATCTTCAAATTCTTCCATGCGCTACCCATTATTCAATCCCAAAGCCACTTCCATAGTTTTGGTAGTAATAGCAGCATACCACTTCCCAGTAGTACCAAGAAAGAAAAGGTATGACTTACCATTATCAGAAATGTAAGTGGGGATCACTACTACTCTCTGGACATTAAACAGATAATTAAATACTTCTAAAGTATTTTTATGACCATATGCTTAATAACTTAAATAAAACAGGCAAGTTTCTTGAAAGTTACAAACTATCAAACTCATTCAAGAAGAAATAGGAAATTTGAATAGGCCTATATCTATCAAATGAATTAATAATTTATAACCTTCATAAAAAGGAAGGACCATTCCTAAATTGTTACCATAGTGAATTCTTTCCTATATGTAGAAATAATACCAATTCCTCACAACTGTTTCCAGAAAATTAAAGTAGTGGGAACATTTTTAAACCCATTCTGTGGTAGCAGAATTAAACTTATAACAAAACTAGATTTCAAGAAAAAAATCTACAACTAATATCTCTCATGAACATAGAAGTGAAAATACTCAAAATAATATTAGCAAATCAAATCAAACAATGTTTAGTAAAAGTTATACACCAACACCAGAAGGGATTTAGTTCAGGTATACAAGCTGATGGATTCAATATTCAAACATCACTCAGTGCTATCTACTACATCAAGAGATCAAAATAAACATTATATGATCATGACAACTGATCAGAGAAAATATCTGACAAAGTCTAACACCATCTATAACAAAAATTATATGGAATAGAAGGAGATTTTCTTGTAATTAGGAATAAGTTTGACAAATTATGTGTAGGATTTTAAAGTGGAAACCACAAAATTCTGATGAAAGAAAAGAATATCTAAATTAAGGTTAAGATTCTGTGTTCATGGACAGGAAGACTAAATACTATTAAGATGTCAATTATGCACAATTTTCATATGATACAATGCATACAGAAGAACAACAGAAGTTTTCCCTAAGCTCTTTCTCACTTTTTTCCTCAAAAGTGTTTATTTCTGCCAAATTTTTATATCTTTGAGGTCATCTCTGTTTTTTTCAATCATGTATCTTCAAATTCTTCCATGCGCTACCCATTATTCAATCCCAAAGCCACTTCCATAGTTTTGGTAGTAATAGCAGCATACCACTTCCCAGTAGTACCAAGAAAGAAAAGGTATGACTTACCATTATCAGAAATGTAAGTGGGGATCACTACTACTCTCTGGACATTAAACAGATAATTAAATACTTCTAAAGTATTTTTATGACCATATGCTTAATAACTTAAATAAAACAGGCAAGTTTCTTGAAAGTTACAAACTATCAAACTCATTCAAGAAGAAATGGGAAATTTGAATAGGCCTATATCTATCAAATGAATTAATAATTTATAACCTTCATAAAAAGGAAGGACCATTCCTAAATTGTTACCATAGTGAATTCTTTCCTATATGTAGAAATAATACCAATTCCTCACAACTGTTTCCAGAAAATTAAAGTAGTGGGAACATTTTTAAACCCATTCTGTGGTAGCAGAATTAAACTTATAACAAAACTAGATTTCAAGAAAAAAATCTACAACTAATATCTCTCATGAACATAGAAGTGAAAATACTCAAAATAATATTAGCAAATCAAATCAAACAATGTTTAGTAAAAGTTATACACCAACACCAGAAGGGATTTAGTTCAGGTATACAAGCTGATGGATTCAATATTCAAACATCACTCAGTGCTATCTACTACATCAAGAGATCAAAAATAAACATTATATGATCATGACAACTGATCAGAGAAAATATCTGACAAAGTCTAACACCATCTATAACAAAAATTATATGGAATAGAAGGAGATTTTCTTGTAATTAGGAATAAGTTTGACAAATTATGTGTAGGATTTTAAAGTGGAAACCACAAAATTCTGATGAAAGAAAAGAATATCTAAATTAAGGTTAAGATTCTGTGTTCATGGATAGGAAGACTAAATACTATTAAGATGTCAATTATGCACAATTTGTCTATAGATCAATGCAATCTCATTAAAAAACCCATTGAGCTTTCTTGATATTGTCACACTGATTCTAAAGTTTATGTGGAATGGTAAAGACATAATAGTATACATGGTACTGGAGAAGAAAAGACTCCAATCTATCTGATTTTAAGGCTTATTATAAAACTACAGTAAATCTCCATGCAATCTCCTTTGTTTCTTTGTCAAAGATTAACCATTTATATTATTGTAGGTCTTTTTCTGGGTGCTCTCTTCTTTTCCATTAATTTATGTTCATACATTTTTTGTCAATATTACACTATCTGATTTACTGTAGTTTTACTCAGCCATAAAAAAGGAATGTAGTTCTGCCATTTGAAGCAACATGTATGAACCCAGAGAATGTTATGCTTAGGGGAATAAGCCAGACAGAGAAAGACAAATTTGGTAGATCACTTATATGTGGAATCTAAAAAAGAATACAAAAAATGTATACGGAAAACTTAGAAAAAGACTCACAGATATAGGAAACAAACTAGTGGTTACCATAGGTGGAAGGAGGAAGAAAACGTTAGGAATAGGAAATTGATACAAGCTACTAGGTATAAAAAAATTAGATAAGCAACAAGGATATATTGTATAGCACAGGGAATTAGAGCCCAGAGGATTTTCCCTACCCGAGGATCGAGCCCACATCTTACATCTCCTGCATTGGCAGGCAGGGTCTTTACCACTATTGTCACTTGGGAAGCACCTTAAAGGAGCAAAATTTATAAAAATGCTAAATCACTACGCTGTACACCTGAAGCCAATATAACACTGAAAATCAATTATACTTCAATAAAATACATCAATTAATAAAGCAACACATGATACTTGGCAAAAAACAAAACAAAACAACTAACACTTCACAATCATAGGTGCTTCTTCTAATTGTATGAGGTTTTATATGTTATACATTCATAGGCACATATGTGTTCATAATTATTATATGTTCTATGGAAAAGATAATAAATTAAGGTTAAGATTCTGTGTTCATGGACAGGAAGACTAAATACTATTAAGATGTCAATTATGCACAATTTGTCTATAGATCAATGCAATCTCATTAAAACCCATTGAGCTTTCTTGATATTGTCACACTGATTCTAAAGTTTATGTGGAATGGTAAAGACATAATAGTATACATGGTACTGGAGAAGAAAAGACTCCAATCTATCTGATTTTAAGGCTTATTATAAAACTACAGTAAATCTCCATGCAATCTCCTTTGTTTCTTTGTCAAAGATTAACCATTTATATTATTGTAGGTCTTTTTCTGGGTGCTCTCTTCTTTTCCATTAATTTATGTTCATACATTTTTTGTCAATATTACACTATCTGATTTACTGTAGTTTTACTCAGCCATAAAAAAGGAATGTAGTTCTGCCATTTGAAGCAACATGTATGAACCCAGAGAATGTTATGCTTAGGGGAATAAGCCAGACAGAGAAAGACAAATTTGGTAGATCACTTATATGTGGAATCTAAAAAAGAATACAAAAAATGTATACGGAAAACTTAGAAAAAGACTCACAGATATAGGAAACAAACTAGTGGTTACCATAGGTGGAAGGAGGAAGAAAACGTTAGGAATAGGAAATTGATACAAGCTACTAGGTATAAAAAAATTAGATAAGCAACAAGGATATATTGTATAGCACAGGGAATTAGAGACCAGAGGATTTTCCCTACCCGAGGATCGAGCCCACATCTTACATCTCCTGCATTGGCAGGCAGGGTCTTTACCACTATCGTCACTTGGGAAGCACCTTAAAGGAGCAAAATTTATAAAAATGCTAAATCACTACGCTGTACACCTGAAGCCAATATAACACTGAAAATCAATTATACTTCAATAAAATACATCAATTAATAAAGCAACACATAATACTTGGCAAAAAACAAAACAAAACAACTAACACTTCACAATCATAGGTGCTTCTTCTAATTGTATGAGGTTTTATATGTTATACATTCATAGGCACATATGTGTTCATAATTATTATATGTTCTATGAAAGAAGATAATATAATACAAATATTCTATTCTATCATTAGTCATAATAAATGCAAACATATCATTTCCAAAGGGTGTAAATTCTAAAATTGGATATTAAAAATATCCAGCTAGTCCTAGTTTGAAAGGCATAAATGAAACATAATTATATTAAAAGGTTAAAAATGTTTTACCAGGTACTTAGTAATCAAAAGAAATCTGAAGTGAAATTAATATAATTTAAGTAAACAGGCAATAATAGGACTAAAGCTAAAAAAGATTCCTATAAAAGCAATAAAAGATGTATTCTGAACACTATAGTTTTCACTGGGTTTTTGTTTCCATCAAAATTCTTATGTTGAAAACCTAATCCCAGGGTGGTAATATTTGGAGACTGAGTCTTTGAGAGGTGGTTAGGTCATGAGAATGGAGCCCTTGTGACCGGGACAAGTGACTGTATAAGAAGAGGCCAGAGAGGCAGGGAGCTCCATTTCTACCATATGAACATACAACCAGAAGACACTTCTCCCTGTAAACCAGGAAGAAGGCACTCACCAAGAACACAACCATGCTGACATCCTGAGATTGGATTTCCAGACTCCAGAACTGTGAGAAATAAAGGCTGTTGTCAAAGTCACTCAGACTATAACAACTTGTTACAGCAGTCTGAGCTAAGAAAAAGACTACACTAATTATAATATGAAACTGTAAATAAACCTTTCAAATGATGCATGCGATTTAATGAAGAAACTCATTAAACTTTATTGGATAACAGGCACCAAAGAAGAAATACATATGAAATAAAAGCTTTTCCACACATATAAAGTTATATAGTTGACTTATGGATAGAAATACTAAATATAGCAAAGATGTTCTTTTTCTCCAATATAACTAACAGTTTAAATGAAATTCCAATTTTGTGCCATGATATATAACATGCCAAACTAAGCCAAAAATTCATATAGAGAATTAAAGTGCTCAAAATAGAATACTTGAAGTACTTGGAGTTTGAGGAAACAGGATATTAAAAAACATTATAAAACTGCACTGACTATAAAAATACTATTAAAATACACAAAGCAAAATAAATAGTTATTTTTATAGTATAGTGTGGGTATTTTTATGATATACTATTTAAGTAATACTCCTAGAGAAAAAAAATCCATTTACATCAGAAGAGTGATAGACTTGTACTTCACACCATAACTTAAAATATACTTTGGCATGTTAAATATTGTATTAGTTATCTACAGCTGCTGTAACAAAATGCCACAATTTGGTGGCTTAAAACAGAAATTGATGCTCTCGTGGTTCTGGAGTTCAGAAATCAAAAGGTTAGCAGGACCATGTTTCCTTTGAATCCCTTGGTAGAATCCTTTCCTGCCTCCTTCTAGTTTCTGGTGAAAGTGTGTGTCAGTCAGTCACTGTTCCAAACTTTGTGACACCATGCGCTGTCCATGGGATTCTCCAGGCAAGAATACTGCAGTGGGTTGTCATTTCTTTCTCCAAGGGATGTTCCAAACTTTGAGGTTGAACCCAGGTCTCCTGCATTGCAGGTAGGTTCTTTACCTTCTGATCCACCAGGGAAGCCCTAATGGTTACCATCAATCATTGGCATTTCTGACTGGAAACTGCATCACTCCAGTCTCTGTCTCTTTTGTCATATAATTGTCCTGTCTGTCTCTGTCTCAGGATGCAAATTTCTTGCTTATGACACTAAGTTTTTTGGATTAAAGCCTTCCCTCCTCTAGTATTGGAGAAGGAAATGGCAACCTGCTCCAGTATTCTTGCCTGGAGAATTCCATGGACAAAACAGCCTGGCGAGTTGCAAAGAATCAGACACGACTAAGCAAGTGAACAACAACTCTAGTATGGCCTCATTTTAACTAAACTAATTATATCTACAATGAGCCTATTTCTAAAGAAAGTCACATGCTGATATAGGGGGGCTAAGACTTCAATGTATCTCTTTGAGGCATCCAATTCAACCTGTAAAAATCTACTTCTGCTCACTCCCTCAAACTGCATGTTCTTCCTTTGTGTAAAATATGCCCATGCCATTGGAACATCCCAGTTTTAAGCATACCAGCATCAACTACAAGTACAAACTCTCATCTAAATGTTACCAATCTGAAGTCCCAAGTCATATAATCTAAATCATTTAAATCAATTGTGAGAGATACTGAGGGTATGATTCATCCTGGGGCAAAGTTCCCCTCTGTCTGTGAATCTCTGACTAGATAAGTAGTCAATTTCCAAAATACCATGATAGAAAAGCATAGCATACATGTCCATACTGAGAAAAAAAGAAACTTCTGGTAGGAAAAAAGTGGTTACAGATGTGAAAAGGTGCAAAATCCAGCAAGGCAAATTTCATTAGATCCCAAGACCTGAGAAGACTCCTTTATGGCGCTATACTCCGGGCTCTGGGCCACTGGGGCAGCCTTCCCCCTTAGCCCTCTTCCAGGCCCATGTCTTCTCTCCCTTGGTGGCAGAAGTAGCCCTGCCTGCCTTTGCATTCTGGCTCTTCCCTCCAAGTTGCTCTTCCCTCACTCTTTCCATCTCTCTCCATTTCAGACCTTGCTGGTATTGTTCCTATTAGTGTAAGATTTCCAAAACCTATGTTCTTCCATGCAACAAGATTTGTCCTCCTCAAACATTTCCTGGAAAATCTCATCTTTATTCCTCGTTGATTGGATTCATAAATTACCTTTCCAGCCTCTTCAGTAAATGACTGTCCAGCCCACCCTTGGTTTTATTTTTAGAAGAGGCTGTGAATTTTCTAAATCATCAAGTTCTGGTTACTTTTTGTTTAAAAGTACATTCTTCAATTTATCCTACCTCTTGAATTTTATCAAAAATTCAAAAAAAGCAAAGAGGGATATATGTATCCTCTAAATCACTTCCCTTGGACATTTCCTCAGCTAAATATTAAAATTAATCACTTACAAGTTCTACATTCCACAAAAAAGTACATTTATAATTCAACCACGATCTGCCACTTTATGATAAAGATTATCTTCCCTTCAGTTTCTAATGACATGTTCCTAAATTTCATCCGAGACCATACCAGAAGCACCTTTAATATTTCCCTTTCTGGTAAAATTCTGTTCATGATGATACATGTGTACTATAAGACTACAGAAGCTTTCTCTGCAGCTCTTCTCACTTTTTCCAGAGCATTCATCTGAACTGCCTCAGTCTTTATTTCTACCAATACCTTTGAGGCCATCTATCTTTTTCTATTATGTACCTCGAAATTCTTCCATGCTCTACCCATTATCCAATCCCAAAGTCACTTCTACAGTTTTCGGTAGTAATAGATTTTGTATTTGTTTCCTAGGGCTCCTGAAACAAATGACCACAACTGAGTGGCTTAAAAGAAAAGTTTAGGGCTTCCCCTGGTGGTCCAGTGGGTAAGGACACTGCCTTGCAGTGCAAGGGGCGCCGGTTCGAGCCCTGGCCTGGGAAGATCCTACGTGCTGCACAGCGGCTGGACCGATGTGTCCAATTATCGAGCCGGAGCTCTGGCGCGTGTGCGCCCAGAACTGGTCCTCTGCGATAAGAGAGGCCACCATGATGGGAGGCCCACAGGAGCCAAAGAACAAAGAAGGATGAAAATAGAGAAATGAAAGACCAACAGAAGTGGCCCGCCCATCCCTCTCCCTCCCCACCCACCCCCCAAAAGATAAATCAATAAAAAATTTTAAAAAATTAAAAAAAAAAAAAAGTTTATTCTCTCACAGTTATAGAAGTCTAGAAGCGAAATGTCAACAAGACCATGCTTCCTCTGAAATTATGGATATAACTCTTCCTTGCTTTTTCATAACTTCTGGGGGCGACATTCAATCTTTGGCATTCCTTCGCTCATGACTTCATCATTATCCAGCATTTTCCCATGCTATCTCTGCCTCTGTAAGGATTCTGTGTCTGCCATATTCTTGTAAGGACACCAGTCATATTGGATAAAGAGTCTGTACCACTCCAGTATAATTTCAGTTTCACTTAACTAAATCCTATTTCCAACTTAAATCTCATGTAAGTTAGGAGATCAATCTATTTTTTGTAGGAGAGACACAATTCAACCCATAACAGATATATATATATATATATATATATATATACTTGTAGAGAAAGACCACAAAAATAACTTGGAGAAAATATAGAAATGTTTTTGGGCATTGTGGTGCATGAAGATTTTTTAAAAGACCAAAAATCAAAAAGAATAAATTCAACTACACTGCAATTATATATTTTTGCATGTGGAAATGACTAATTAGCCATGTAACAGTGAAATTTTCATACTTAAGAAAATATTTAGAACTCCTAATGGCAAGGAAGGAATATAAATTTGATTATGTAAAAATACAAAAAATTCCTACATATATTTAAAAAATGAACTGTTAAAGATAAGATGCACAAATATAAGTAATGAATTCATAGTAGGTACTGAAAATCACTAGAAATCTGGAAATTAATTTTCAATAGGACCTAATTAACCTCTTATTAGATTGGCAAAAGTGAAAGCAAAACAAAACTTAATACAATATATTGTTGGTAAAGATGTAAAAAATAGGAATTTATCAATACTGCTCAGAGGTATAGAAATGGCCATATTCACCTTGAAGCAATTTAAGAGTATCTTATAACATTTTCTTATAACTGTATCATCATTTGATACACGACATCAGTTAGCTGCCACCATCATGATAGAAAAACCACAGTTTACATTCCAATGTGTAAACTCCTCAAAAACTCATTGTTTCAAAGTCATACTGCTTTATTCTCCTGGGTCTGTGAGTCAGCTAAGACATGGTTCTTAAAAGTATCAGCAGAGTGCAAGTGAACACTCAGTATATGCCTTAGAACTAGTTTTTCCCTTAGACCAAAGTCCAAAATTCAAAAGTCAAAAGGCAAGTTCTTCCCCAAATGGGGCGACATTCAATCTTTGGCATTCCTTCGCCATGACTTCATCATTATCCAGCATTTTCCCATGCTATCTCTGCCTCTGTAAGGATTCTGTGTCTGCCATATTCTTGTAAGGACACCAGTCATATTGGATAAAGAGTCTGTACCACTCCAGTATAATTTCAGTTTCACTTAACTAAATCCTATTTCCAACTTAAATCTCATGTAAGTTAGGAGATCAATCTATTTTTTGTAGGAGAGACACAATTCAACCCATAACAGATATATATATATATATATATATATATATATACTTGTAGAGAAAGACCACAAAAATAACTTGGAGAAAATATAGAAATGTTTTTGGGCATTGTGGTGCATGAAGATTTTTTAAAAGACCAAAAATCAAAAAGAATAAATTCAACTACACTGCAATTATATATTTTTGCATGTGGAAATGACTAATTAGCCATGTAACAGTGAAATTTTCATACTTAAGAAAATATTTAGAACTCCTAATGGCAAGGAAGGAATATAAATTTGATTATGTAAAAATACAAAAAATTCCTACATATATTTAAAAAATGAACTGTTAAAGATAAGATGCACAAATATAAGTAATGAATTCATAGTAGGTACTGAAAATCACTAGAAATCTGGAAATTAATTTTCAATAGGACCTAATTAACCTCTTATTAGATTGGCAAAAGTGAAAGCAAAACAAAACTTAATACAATATATTGTTGGTAAAGATGTAAAAAATAGGAATTTATCAATACTGCTCAGAGGTATAGAAATGGCCATATTCACCTTGAAGCAATTTAAGAGTATCTTATAACATTTTCTTATAACTGTATCATCATTTGATACACGACATCGGTTAGCTGCCACCATCATGATAGAAAAACCACAGTTTACATTCCAATGTGTAAACTCCTCAAAAACTCATTGTTTCAAAGTCATACTGCTTTATTCTCCTGGGTCTGTGAGTCAGCTAAGACATGGTTCTTAAAAGTATCAGCAGAGTGCAAGTGAACACTCAGTATATGCCTTAGAACTAGTTCATCATCATTTCTATCCACATGTTATTGACCAAAGCCAATTCAAAAGTCAAAGGGAAAGTGCTCTTTGATTGGTATGGAGAAGACAAAGCTTATATTGAAGGATATGGAAACAGGAATTAGTGAAAATTGCTGGCCAATAGCTCCATTTAATGCAGTGTGCTTTCTTGGTCACATGTATTCACAAGCTTATTACACTTAAAACATGTCCACCCTCATCCAAAGGCCCCAATCTAATCATAGTATGAGGCCTGACATGTTAGACCTTGAGATCTACATCAATATCAATTTTGGATTAGTTCCTCATGATTCAGAGATTTATGAACAAGACAGAAAGCATCCCCTCAACATACAATGGTCAAACAGGTAAAGGCTATTCTTAACAAAAAAAAAAAAAATTTAAAGTGTATGTAGATAATTTGAGACACACGGGAGTCACTTGTTTATAGTTTGTAACCATACTGAAATCCTGCTGGATTAATGATGCCAGATCACCCTAAATGTGGGATAAGACATGTATTTTGTTAGGCATTGATTCTGCTTCTTGGGGCTGTTTTTCATTTTAATATTATCTTAGACTCTTGTGTTTGCCCGAGAGACATCCTTCTTTTTCCATCATGGTCATTAGTCATTTGTAGAGAGACTTATAAAAAAAGTGGGATTTTCTTTTTGGAGATGCAAAAGTTTTTCACCCTTTTCCATACCTATAGAAACTTGGGGACCAAAAGAACTTTTCTCTTCTTGAACTATCTCAGTTAAGGTTTGCTGTAATTTAAAAAGTGTATTTCTCTTCAAAATTAATACAATATATTGTTGGTAAAGATGTAAAAAATAGGAATTTATCAATACTGCTCAGAGGTATAGAAATGGCCATATTCACCTTGAAGCAATTTAAGAGTATCTTATAACATTTTCTTATAACTGTATCATCATTTGATACACGACATAAGTTAGCTGCCACCATCATGATAGAAAACCACAGTTTACATTCCAATGTGTAAACTCCTCAAAAACTCATTGTTTCAAAGTCATACTGCTTTATTCTCCTGGGTCTGTGAGTCAGCTAAGACATGGTTCTTAAAAGTATCAGCAGAGTGCAAGTGAACACTCAGTATATGCCTTAGAACTAGTTCATCATCATTTCTATCCACATGTTATTGACCAAAGCCAATTCAAAAGTCAAAGGGAAAGTGCTCTTTGATTGGTATGGAGAAGACAAAGCTTATATCAAAGGATATGGAAACAGGAATTAGTGAAAATTGCTGGCCAATAGCTCCATTTAATGCAGTGTGCTTTCTTGGTCACATGTATTCACAAGCTTATTACACTTAAAACATGTCCACCCTCATCCAAAGGCCCCAATCTAATCATAGTATGAGGCCTGACATGTTAGACCTTGAGATCTACATCAATATCAATTTTGGATTAGTTCCTCATGATTCAGAGATTTATGAACAAGACAGAAAGCATCCCCTCAACATACAATGGTCAAACAGGTAAAGGCTATTCTTAACAAAAAAAAAAATTTAAAGTGTATGTAGATAATTTGAGACACACGGAGTCACTTGTTTATAGTTTGTAACCATACTGAAATCCTGCTGGATTAATGATGCCAGATCACCCTAAATGTGGGATAAGACATGTATTTTGTTAGGCATTGATTCTGCTTCTTGGGGCTGTTTTTCATTTTAATATTATCTTAGACTCTTGTGTTTGCCCGAGAGACATCCTTCTTTTTCCATCATGGTCATTAGTCATTTGTAGAGAGACTTATAAAAAAAGTGGGATTTTCTTTTTGGAGATGCAAAAGTTTTTCACCCTTTTCCATACCTATAGAAACTTGGGGACCAAAAGAACTTTTCTCTTCTTGAACTATCTCAGTTAAGGTTTGCTGTAATTTAAAAAGTGTATTTCTCTTAAAAACTTCAAGGATTTTCTATGTATTTAACTCCAGTCAATTCTCTTTTGCTAAATTCTATCCTCATAATTCTTTTAGAAGCACTAATTTATATATATATATATATATATATGTATATTTCCATATATATAGTTCCTATATATGTATGTATATATACATACATATATGTATATACACACACACACACATATATATATATGTATATATACATATATATATATATATATACACATATATATATATATAGGTAAAAGTCTTTAAGTATATCTTTCTTCAGCAAAACCATGAAGTTATATCTGTTACAGGTTATTTTACCCAAATGAAAATGAAGATCTTCCGGTCTTTCAGATATTTTACAAAAGTGACGTCTTATCCTTTGATTTTTTTTCTGTGTCCCTAGGCTGTGTCTTAAATTGAGAATTTTTACTGACAGGAGATTTGGAGAATAAGGCACAGTTTTATTTTTCTATCCAAAGTTTTGAGTTTTCTGTATTACCTCTAAATTCTGCCTAGAATCTGTCCAGTTGTTTTCTGAGCTTATTCATTTCTTTGGTAGCTTATATGCAGCAACAATCTCAAATTTTCAGCATTTTCCTAGAAGCCATCTTGCCAGAAGTTCACTGGTTACATTTTCTTTTATTCTATTTAACATGTGATAGTCTTACCAAATGTTTCACCACCATGTAACACTGACATATGATATATTTAAGAAAATTTGCTAAAATGGCATATACATTCCTGATAAAATAATTAACAGGATAAAATAAAATAACACACACACACACATACATACACACTATACATGTTGGTTTATATTGAATCTTTCTTGCAGCAACAAAGGTTACAGTACCATTCTGCAACATTCTTCTGAATTGTGCTATCAACCAAAAAAAATGTCAGTACCAAAAAAAAAAGCTTTTAAAAAACATTAATCTAGACAATATTGTGAGAATTGATCTACAGAAATATTTCCAAGTTTTAGGATGCAAAATGATATAGATGAACAATTTTAAGCAATTATTTTTTTGGTAATAAACAGAAAATATGAAATGTCTGTATGAAGCTTAAAAATGCTGTGCTTTGCATTTGTATCCTTTCTTTGTGTGTGAATTTGGCAAAAAAGTCATTGTAAACTTTCATAATAATTGCATGGAACCTATGGGAATATAAATGCCATACACATATTTTTAACAGTTAGGCTTTGATACAAATGTGTTTTGAATAGTGTACAACACAGAGCACTTGTAAATAGCTAAGTATCACTAGGCATATCCAATAGAGGAATTTCCCTTTCATAAACATTGAAAGAAACAACACCCTCAGAACAGAAAAGTTTTTATATTATATCTAAGTCCATGTGCAGTTCAGTCAAATAAAAATGTACACATTACATGTAAGTTAAAGTTATACTGTGAAATTAATTTACTTAAAAAGTCTTTTTGGGGGACTTCCCTGGTGGTCCAGTGGGTTAAGAGTCTGCCTTGCAGTGCAGGGGGCACTGGTTTGATCCCTGGCCCAGGAAGATCCCATGTGCCACGGTGCATCTAGGCCGGTGTGTCTAATTATGAGCCAGTGCTCTGGAGCACATGTGTCTAGAGCCAGTTCTCTGAAACGATAGAGGCCACTGCAATGGGAGGCCCACACAGGCTGAACAACAAAGATGGATGAAAATAAATAAATGAAAGACAAATAAAAGAGGCCAAAATTAAAAAAAAAAAAAAAAAAAAAACTTTTTTGAATACTTGCTAACAGAGTAACTGTATACTCAACTGTATACTTCAAAGCAACTACTGAAAGATTATAGATCCTCGGGTAAAAAAAAAAAAAAAAAATTCAAAAAAACAAATTGCCATATTTTGATTGTGGTTATCATCGTTTTGACCTCTCTTTGTGAGCATCCATTTTATTATACTGAATAAAATTATAAAGCACTTTGAAAATTAATACAATAGAAGCTTATAAACTATCACGTAATTGTAGTTTTCTATATACATGCTTAAGTTTACCTTGCTTAACAGCAAAGAAAGTCTCTTACTATCAGCTAACTTCCTGTTAAGATATGCAAAGAGAGGGCTCTAAAAGGCAATGAGAAGACACAAAACAAGCAAAGACTTTAAGTCCCCAATTGTTGTTTCTGTCAGCAAAGCCACACAACAAACCTTCAGTTGAAAATGGAAATTGTTTCCAGTTTTCAGCCTTGTCTGTTCTTGCAGTGCTTCCAGAATGAGACCCATCGTGCTCTTCCTCCAAACTCAGTAAAAAGAAAACGACTCAATTTTAAAAAATGGATAAAAGATCTGAACAGACACCTCACCCACAAAGATATGCAGACTGTAAATATGCATATGAAAAAAGTGTTCAATAACATATGCATTTGAGGATTACAAATTAAAACAATGAGAAACCAGTGTATACCTTTAAAAAAACCACACCCACCAAAAAAGCATGGAATTTCCCTTTCATAAACATTGTAACAGAAAAGTTTTTATATTATATCTAAGTCCATGTGCAGTTCAGTC
The DNA here is from genome assembly GCA_022376925.1 of Tragulus kanchil. Classification (NCBI taxonomy): domain Eukaryota; kingdom Metazoa; phylum Chordata; class Mammalia; order Artiodactyla; family Tragulidae; genus Tragulus; species Tragulus kanchil. The sequence continues at coordinate 231,766,275 of JAIOJX010000004.1, read as the reverse complement.
AAATAAAAATGTACACATTACATGTAAGTTAAAGTTATACTGTGAAATTAATTTACTTAAAAAGTCTTTTTGGGGGGCTTCCCTGGTGGTCCAGTGGGTTAAGAGTCCGCCTTGCAGTGCAGGGGGCACTGGTTTGATCCCTGGCCCAGGAAGATCCCATGTGCCACGGTGCATCTAGGCCGGTGTGTCTAATTATGAGCCAGTGCTCTGGAGCACATGTGTCTAGAGCCAGTTCTCTGAAACGATAGAGGCCACTGCAATGGGAGGCCCACACAGGCTGAACAACAAAGATGGATGAAAATAAATAAATGAAAGACAAATAAAAGAGGCCAAAATTAAAAAAAAAAAAAAAAAAACTTTTTTGAATACTTGCTAACAGAGTAACTGTATACTCAACTGTATACTTCAAAGCAACTACTGAAAGATTATAGATCCTCGGGTAAAAAAAAAAAAAAAAAATTCAAAAAAACAAATTGCCATATTTTGATTGTGGTTATCATCGTTTTGACCTCTCTTTGTGAGCATCCATTTTATTATACTGAATAAAATTATAAAGCACTTTGAAAATTAATACAATAGAAGCTTATAAACTATCACGTAATTGTAGTTTTCTATATACATGCTTAAGTTTACCTTGCTTAACAGCAAAGAAAGTCTCTTACTATCAGCTAACTTCCTGTTAAGATATGCAAAGAGAGGGCTCTAAAAGGCAATGAGAAGACACAAAACAAGCAAAGACTTTAAGTCCCCAATTGTTGTTTCTGTCAGCAAAGCCACACAACAAACCTTCAGTTGAAAATGGAAATTGTTTCCAGTTTTCAGCCTTGTCTGTTCTTGCAGTGCTTCCAGAATGAGACCCATCGTGCTCTTCCTCCAAACTCAGTAAAAAGAAAACGACTCAATTTTAAAAAATGGATAAAAGATCTGAACAGACACCTCACCCACAAAGATATGCAGACTGTAAATATGCATATGAAAAAAGTGTTCAATAACATATGCATTTGAGGATTACAAATTAAAACAATGAGAAACCAGTGTATACCTATTAGAAAGAATAAAGCTCCAAACACTGACAACACCAAATGCTGAATCCATGTTCCAAAGGCATGGAGCAATGGGAACTTCCAGTCTTTGCTAGTGGAAATAGAAATGATATAGCCCCCTTGGAAGACACTTACGAAGATTCTTACAAATCCAATCATGTGCTTATTACCATATGATCCAGCAATTGTACTCTGATTATTTATACAAACAAATTGAAAACTTGTGTCTACACAAAAACCTGCACAGGGATGTTTACAGCAGTTTTATTCATAATTGCCTTAAATTGAAAGCAACCAAGATATCCTTCAACAGGGAAGTGAATAAACAAACTCTTTTATATTCATACCAAGGCCACAAAAAGACATGAAAGTACCTAAATGCATATGTCTTAAAAAAGACCATCTATTGTATGATTCTAACTATATGACATACTGAAAATATCTAAATTTTGGAGATTACTGAAAATCAGTGGTTACTAGAGACTTTGGGGAAGAGACGGAGAGATAAATGAATAGCCCTTGCTTATCTGACACTTTCTTCTCACTGGTCTAGATCATATACCTTTGCAACTGACTGTATCATGTGTTCTAATGTCTGCTTTGGGGCTTTCCAAGTAAAGAAGCCATCTTCATTGCAGGAGCCTCAGGAGATGCGGGTTCAGTCCCTGGGTCAGGAAGATTCTCTGGAGGAGGGGAAATGGCAACCCATTCCAGTATTCTTGTCTGGAAAAATCTAACAGACAGAGGAGCCTGGTGGGCTATAGTCCATGGGGTCACAAAGAGAAACCATGGGGTTTCTAAGAGTCAGGAAAGCCTGGCGTGCTGCAGTATATGGGGTCACAAAGAGTCAGACACGGCTGAGACTGAACTGGACTGAAGAGTCAGATGTGATTGAGCACACAGCATCTAAAGTCTGATTTATCATTTACTCAAATCAAAGATGGCACAGGATGGGCAACAATCTGTATACAGTGATAAAAGGTAACCTTTAACTGAACTGATTCTTAATTTGTCTTTTTCCTTAACACAAAAAAACTACCAGTTCTGTTTATTAATAAAAAAAAAAAAAGACCAGCATTTTAAATGTTATGATAACTGAACAGCATGTAAAAGACAATCTTAGACTATAAGATTTGTTTCACTTATAATTAATCCCAAATTTTGTAAACCACTTGCTCTCAGTTCAACCTAAATGTGGATATTTTAGTGTAATTTAACTTTTTTAATAGTCTGTGCTGGGGGACTCATAAACATTCTGTTTGTGTTTCAGGCTAATAAAACTATCACTTTTAGTGCAAAAGAATAAAGATGCAATGACATAAACTGAGGTAAGATTTCCATAAAGATTGATTTAATTTATTAAATTATATGATGAAAAACAAAGAATCTACTTACAGAGCGTAGGTGTATATTACATAAGTATACAAAAGATCTCATTGATCTCTTTTAAATTTGTTGAAGAATATTCTTTATTGTATTTTACTGACTTCTTTCAAGAACTTAGATTTGCATTTGCCAGAGAAACATTAAATAGCAAAAAAATACTTCTGAAGCTTTTCATTACATGAGGACATCTCCCTATATAAGTGGCTTTGTACTACACAAAACAAAATTCCTGATTTAAGTTCATCAAAATCAATTCAAATAAAACTGGAAATAATGCTATATTTATGTTATTCCTACCTTTAAAGTTTATCTCTAAAGACTTTGGAAAACAATTATGGTCACTAAGCCTGTGAAAAAGGAGGCAAGAACATACAATGGAGAAAAGACTGTTTTCAGTAAGTGGTGCTTGGAAAACTGGACAGTTATAAATAAAAGAATGAAATTAGAACACTCCTTAACACCACACACAGAAATACACTAAAAATGGCTTAAAGATCTAAATGTTAAGCCAGACACTATAAAACTCTCAGAGGAAAACACAGGCAGAACACACCTTGCCCTTAATAATAGCAAGATTATTTTGACCCACCTCCTAGAGTAATGAAAATAAAAACAAACAAATAGGACCTTATTAAACTTAAAAGATTTTGCACAGCAAAGCAAACCATAAATAAGGTGAAAAGACAATCCTTAGAATAGGAGAAAATATTTGGAAACAAAACAACTGACAAAGATTCATCTTCAAACAGCTCATGCAGCTTAATATTTATATTTTTAAAAAAGTCAAAAAATGGCTCTAAAATCTAAACAGATATTTCTTCAAAGACGGTATATACATAGCTAACAAACACATGAAAAGATGCTCAACATCACTAATCATTAGAGAAATGCAAATCAAAACTAAAAATGAGGTGTCATCTCACACCTGTCAGAATGGGCATCATCAAAAACCTACAAATAAATGCCGGTGATGGTGTGGAAAAAAGGGAACCCTCTTACACTGTTGGTGGGAATGTTAAATTTATATAGCCAGTATGAAGAACAGTATGGAGGTTTCTTGAGAAACTAAAAACAGAACTATCAGGGCTTCCCTGGTGGTCCAGTGGGTAAGGGCACCACCTTGCAGTGCAAGGGACGCCGGTTTGATCCCTGGCCGGGAGGATCCCACGTGCCGCGGAGCGGCTGGAGTGAAGTGTCCAATTACTGAGTCGGAGCTCTGGAGCGCATGCGCCCAGAGCCGGTGCTCTGCGACAACAGAGGCCGCTGCGATGGGAGGCCCACAGGAGCCAAAGAATAAAGATGGATGAAAATGGACAAATGAAAGACCAATAGAAGTGGCCCGCCTGCTCCCCTCCCTCCCCACCCCATCCCCATCAAAAAATAAATCTCTAAAAAAAAAAAAAAAAAAAGAACTATCACCTGACCCTAGAGTCCCACTCCTGGGCATATATACTCAGGAAAACCATAATTCAATAGGATACATGCATACTAATATTTATCACAGCACTATTTATAATAGCCAAGATATGGACGCAGTCTAAATGCCCATCAACAGAAGAATGGATACAAATGTACATATATACAATGGAATATTACTCAGCCATAAAAGGAATGAAATTGTGTCATTTACAGAGACATGCATGGATTTAGAGACTCATACAGAGTGAAGTCAGCAAGCCTTTAAATTCCAGAGTAATGAAAATAAAAACAAACAAATAGGACCTTATTAAACTTAAAAGATTTTGCACAGCAAAGCAAACCATAAATAAGGTGAAAAGACAATCCTTAGAATAGGAGAAAATATTTGGAAACAAAACAACTGACAAAGATTCATCTTCAAACAGCTCATGCAGCTTAATATTTATATTTTTAAAAAAGTCAAAAAATGGCTCTAAAATCTAAACAGATATTTCTTCAAAGACGGTATATACATAGCTAACAAACACATGAAAAGATGCTCAACATCACTAATCATTAGAGAAATGCAAATCAAAACTAAAAATGAGGTGTCATCTCACACCTGTCAGAATGGGCATCATCAAAAACCTACAAATAAATGCCGGTGATGGTGTGGAAAAAAGGGAACCCTCTTACACTGTTGGTGGGAATGTTAAATTTATATAGCCAGTATGAAGAACAGTATGGAGGTTTCTTGAGAAACTAAAAACAGAACTATCAGGGCTTCCCTGGTGGTCCAGTGGGTAAGGGCACCACCTTGCAGTGCAAGGGACGCCGGTTTGATCCCTGGCAGGGAGGATCCCACGTGCCGCGGAGCGGCTGGAGTGAAGTGTCCAATTACTGAGTCGGAGCTCTGGAGCGCATGCGCCCAGAGCCGGTGCTCTGCGACAACAGAGGCCGCTGCGATGGGAGGCCCACAGGAGCCAAAGAATAAAGATGGATGAAAATGGACAAATGAAAGACCAATAGAAGTGGCCCGCCTGCTCCCCTCCCTCCCCACCCCATCCCCATCAAAAAATAAATCTCTAAAAAAAAAAAAAAAAAAAAAAGAACTATCACCTGACCCTAGAGTCCCACTCCTGGGCATATTTACTCAGGAAAACCATAATTCAATAGGATACATGCATACTAATATTTATCACAGCACTATTTATAATAGCCAAGATATGGACGCAGTCTAAATGCCCATCAACAGAAGAATGGATACAAATGTACATATATACAATGGAATATTACTCAGCCATAAAAAGAATGAAATTGTGTCATTTACAGAGACATGCATGGATTTAGAGACTCATACAGAGTGAAGTCAGCAAGAGAAAAAACATATATTGTATATTAACACATACATGTGGATTTTAGAAAACCTTCCAGTTTGGGGTATAAAGAACTTGTCTGCAAATGCCAGAGGTGTAAGAGATATGGGTTTGATCCCTGGGTTGGGAGCATCCTCTGGAGAAAGACATGGCAACCCACTAGAGTATTCTTGTTTGGAGAATCTTCTGGTTAGAGGAGCCTGGTGGGCTACAGTCCATAGAGTTGCAAATGGTCAGACACAATTGAAGCACATGGACTTTAGAAAAATGGTATAGATGATCTTATTTGCAAAGTAGAAACAGAGACACAAATTTAGAACAAACATGGATACCAAGGAGGAAAGGCAGGGTGAGATAAATTGGGAGACTGTGGTTTACGTGTATATACTACTATGTATAAAACAGATAACTAAGGAGAACCTACTGTATAGCACAGGGAACTCTAGTTGGTTCTCTGCAGTGATGTAAAATGGGAAGGAAATCCAAAAAAAAATGAGATATATATATATAAGCTGATTCACTCTGCTGTACAGCTGAAATTCACACAGCAATATAAAGCAAATATACTTCAATAATAATAAATAAAAAAGACCTTGGGAAAAAACAGCTATTTGTGATGGTGACAAATGTTAACAATAAGATTATCGCTAGAGTTTTTGTAATGTAACGTTTCCTATATCTTGGCTGCCAGCATTTACTCCCTGATGTAAATTCCTACAAAAAAGTGCATTAGTTCTGCTTCCCCAAGAACCAGATGGCCAGGTGGAATCAGACATGTAAGAGATTTATTGAGAAAAATGACCATGGAGACTAAACGAGAGGAAGCTGGAGAAACTTCAGATCACACTGCAGATCTGCCCCATGAAGGAGATTGGGGAAAAAGGAAGATGAGTAGAAAAACTCTCCCATGACAGTAAAGTTCTGAGAAAATTTTGTCCAGGCTAATGGTGAGGGCCTGAGTCAAATTCACCTGGCAGAGTAGTCTTGTTTCCCACAGGCAAGGTTTAGTGCCAAGATCCTGGCCTGATCCAGTAATTAGCTGGGAGCAACTCTGGAAAAGGATGGCTTTGTTACAGATGTAACGATACATCCAGAGGAGCAGCAGTACCTGAGACTGGTGGTCATCTAGGTGGTTCCCAAAGCAGCAGTACCTTGAGACTCTGAAAGCGAATTTTTCCAGCATATATTGTATATTAACACATACATGTGGATTTTAGAAAACCTTCCAGTTTGGGGTATAAAGAACTTGTCTGCAAATGCCAGAGGTGTAAGAGATATGGGTTTGATCCCTGGGTTGGGAGCATCCTCTGGAGAAAGACATGGCAACCCACTAGAGTATTCTTGTTTGGAGAATCTTCTGGTTAGAGGAGCCTGGTGGGCTACAGTCCATAGAGTTGCAAAGAGTCAGACACAATTGAAGCACATGGACTTTAGAAAAATGGTATAGATGATCTTATTTGCAAAGTAGAAACAGAGACACAAATTTAGAACAAACATGGATACCAAGGAGGAAAGGCAGGGTGAGATAAATTGGGAGACTGTGGTTTACGTGTATATACTACTATGTATAAAACAGATAACTAAGGAGAACCTACTGTATAGCACAGGGAACTCTAGTTGGTTCTCTGCAGTGATGTAAAATGGGAAGGAAATCCAAAAAAAAATGAGATATATATATATAAGCTGATTCACTCTGCTGTACAGCTGAAATTCACACAGCAATATAAAGCAAATATACTTCAATAATAATAAATAAAAAAGACCTTGGGAAAAAACAGCTATTTGTGATGGTGACAAATGTTAACAATAAGATTATCGCTAGAGTTTTTGTAATGTAACGTTTCCTATATCTTGGCTGCCAGCATTTACTCCCTGATGTAAATTCCTACAAAAAAGTGCATTAGTTCTGCTTCCCCAAGAACCAGATGGCCAGGTGGAATCAGACATGTAAGAGATTTATTGAGAAAAATGACCATGGAGACTAAACGAGAGGAAGCTGGAGAAACTTCAGATCACACTGCAGATCTGCCCCATGAAGGAGATTGGGGAAAAAGGAAGATGAGTAGAAAAACTCTCCCATGACAGTAAAGTTCTGAGAAAATTTTGTCCAGGCTAATGGTGAGGGCCTGAGTCAAATTCACCTGGCAGAGTAGTCTTGTTTCCCACAGGCAAGGTTTAGTGCCAAGATCCTGGCCTGATCCAGTAATTAGCTGGGAGCAACTCTGGAAAAGGATGGCTTTGTTACAGATGTAACGATACATCCAGAGGAGCAGCAGTACCTGAGACTGGTGGTCATCTAGGTGGTTCCCAAAGCAGGAGATCTGAGTAGCTCATTTCCACGGCTTCTCTCAACAGGTACTCTGAAAGCGAATTTTTCCTAGAGAGGAAGAGTTCTCTGATTCTTCTGAAATCATAGTCTAACTTCCCTTTCTTCAGTGAAAAATTTGAAGAGTGTTTGTTGCTTCTTTGCTTCACAGGTTGATATTTTTTTCATTGTCACACACTTAACTGCTAGAATTCCATGTAAGATTCCAAAATAATCTTTGGATGCTTAAGATTTATCTCTATTATTTATTTGAACTTTTGAGTGAACACATTCTTCCTTCCTCCTATACTGATTCTTATATTTCTATCCTCTTGGCTATCAGCTTAGCTCCAGAGTTTTCCTTTATTTTATCCTTATGACTATGAGTATAATGATTGGGTAGAGAAAACTACTACAACGGTTAAGATCAGATGCCTTCTGTTTCCCTTGGGTTTCAGCATTACATATAATTTTTACATCAATACTAAGATGAAAACCTTAAAACATGGTATATAAGGGAATTATATACAACCTTTTCCCTCCAACTATGTTTAAAAATGAAATGCAATTTCCAAGAGAAGTAATCCTTGTTATAATGTAAATTTTAGTTGTAGTGATATTTAAAGATCTCTGAATTTTTTAACAATACATGATCTTTGCTTTTCATTAAGCTTTAATTACAATATGATTATGTCATGGCACATACCAAAAGAAAGAGTTAGAGTTAATCTCTTATAAGCTTTTAAATTAGAAATGTAATCACATAACTCAGATAGGAAGTATGCTTTATCCCATTTGAAAATGTGACTGAAGTGTAATTTACTTATGATTTTCTAACTATTTAAAGGGGTTAAAGAGATATATTTAATAAATTAGTAGAATGGTTGAGATTGGGAAAAAGGAAGATGAGTAGAAAAACTCTCCCATGACAGTAAAGTTCTGAGAAAATTTTGTCCAGGCTAATGGTGAGGGCCTGAGTCAAATTCACCTGGCATAGTCTTGTTTCCCACAGGCAAGGTTTAGTGCCAAGATCCTGGCCTGATCCAGTAATTAGCTGGGAGCAACTCTGGAAAAGGATGGCTTTGTTACAGATGTAACGATACATCCAGAGGAGCAGCAGTACCTGAGACTGGTGGTCATCTAGGTGGTTCCCAAAGCAGGAGATCTGAGTAGCTCATTTCCACGGCTTCTCTCAACAGGTACTCTGAAAGCGAATTTTTCCTAGAGAGGAAGAGTTCTCTGATTCTTCTGAAATCATAGTCTAACTTCCCTTTCTTCAGTGAAAAATTTGAAGAGTGTTTGTTGCTTCTTTGCTTCACAGGTTGATATTTTTTTCATTGTCACACACTTAACTGCTAGAATTCCATGTAAGATTCCAAAATAATCTTTGGATGCTTAAGATTTATCTCTATTATTTATTTGAACTTTTGAGTGAACACATTCTTCCTTCCTCCTATACTGATTCTTATATTTCTATCCTCTTGGCTATCAGCTTAGCTCCAGAGTTTTCCTTTATTTTATCCTTATGACTATGAGTATAATGATTGGGTAGAGAAAACTACTACAACGGTTAAGATCAGATGCCTTTTGTTTCCCTTGGGTTTCAGCATTACATATAATTTTTACATCAATACTAAGATGAAAACCTTAAAACATGGTATATAAGGGAATTATATACAACCTTTTCCCTCCAACTATGTTTAAAAATGAAATGCAATTTCCAAGAGAAGTAATCCTTGTTATAATGTAAATTTTAGTTGTAGTGATATTTAAAGATCTCTGAATTTTTTAACAATACATGATCTTTGCTTTTCATTAAGATTTAATTACAATATGATTATGTCATGGCACATACCAAAAGAAAGAGTTAGAGTTAATCTCTTATAAGCTTTTAAATTAGAAAAATGTAATCACATAACTCAGATAGGAAGTATGCTTTATCCCATTTGAAAATGTGACTGAAGTGTAATTTACTTATGATTTTCTAACTATTTATCAATGGGAGCTTCTTCAAACTTATTAAAGAGATATATTTAATAAATTATCAACAAATTTTGCACAGGGATGGATATGTATGCCTTAAATCTAGTGAAAATTAGATATCATTATCTTAAGATATATTTTACCTAAAGTTAAAACATAATTCTGATTTTATACTTGTCTTAATTTTTATTATTTTAAGTATCTCAGATGAATCCTCATTATAATTTTTTCCAAGTTTGTCTGCATTTAAGTCAATTCAATAAACATTTTTTTCCCATTAGTATCTCTTCCTGATGCTGTATTAAATTGACTCAAGTTGCTAATTCAGATCTCAGCTCTAAAACTTAATACCTGTGGCAACTGTAAAAGGTTTTTTTTTTTTTTTTTTTTGATATTTTTTGGAGAAGACTCTTGGAATGAAAGGAGATAAAAACAGTCAATCCTAAAGTGAATCAACCCTGAATATTCACTGGAAGGACTGATGCTGAAGCACCAATACTTTGGTCACTTGGTGTGAAGAGCTAACTCATTGGGAAGGACCCTGATGCTGAAAAAAGTGAAGACAGGAGGAAAAGGGGATGACAGATTCCAAGATGGTTGGATGGTATCACAGACTCAATGGACATGAACTTGAGCAAGCTTTGGGAGATGGTGAAGAACAGGGCAGACTCGCATGCTGCAGTCTATGGAGTTGAAAAGTGTTGGATGATTGAGCAACTGAACAACAATATATTAGCTGTGATTATATGTGATCCAATACCAAATCCGTTTTCCATTTTATGTAAATAAGGTTACATTTAATTTTTAGCACAATAAAAATGCAATTTCCTTTACAACTAATAATAGCTAATTGAGCATAATCTGATTATTAAGATGTAGGAAAAGGATTGTGTATAAAATTCAGGATAGCTCCTTTAAAGTGAAACTTGCAAGTATTCTTTTCAGGTGGCTAAAACATAGCTGTGAAGGTTGGAACATTAAGCTTGACCTTGAGGGAATTTGGAGAATAAGAGGTTTGTCCAGTGGAACAAATAGAGTTATATCCTTGAGGACTTTGTGGGACATATCCTTTAATATCAGTTCTGAAGTTATCTTCTCTCTCAACAAATAGTAGCGACTTAGAAGCAAATATATTTTATTTTCCTATCATCACTTTCATTGTGCAAACCTATCTTAAATATCTCTATCAGAATAAATATTGATTAAAATTTCAGACTTCGAGTCAGACTTCTAAAATTAATTTCCGCTTCTAGCATGTAATAGCAATAAAAACTCAGGTAAGATATTTTATCTAGCCGTATCTGTTTCATTCAAATAAAGATAACAGGAGTATTTAATTTCTTTTATTATTTTAAGTATCCGAATCCCATTATAATTTTTTCCAAGTTTGTCTGCATTTAAGTCAATTCAATAAACATTTTTTTCCCATTAGTATCTCTTCCTGATGCTGTATTAAATTGACTCAAGTTGCTAATTCAGATCTCAGCTCTAAAACTTAATACCTGTGGCAACTGTAAAAGGTTTTTTTTTTTTTTTTTTTGATATTTTTTGGAGAAGACTCTTGGAATGAAAGGAGATAAAAACAGTCAATCCTAAAGTGAATCAACCCTGAATATTCACTGGAAGGACTGATGCTGAAGCACCAATACTTTGGTCACTTGGTGTGAAGAGCTAACTCATTGGGAAGGACCCTGATGCTGAAAAAAGTGAAGACAGGAGGAAAAGGGGATGACAGATTCCAAGATGGTTGGATGGTATCACAGACTCAATGGACATGAACTTGAGCAAGCTTTGGGAGATGGTGAAGAACAGGGCAGACTCGCATGCTGCAGTCTATGGAGTTGAAAAGTGTTGGATGATTGAGCAACTGAACAACAATATATTAGCTGTGATTATATGTGATCCAATACCAAATCTGTTTTCCATTTTATGTAAATAAGGTTACATTTAATTTTTAGCACAATAAAAATGCAATTTCCTTTACAACTAATAATAGCTAATTGAGCATAATCTGATTATTAAGATGTAGGAAAAGGATTGTGTATAAAATTCAGGATAGCTCCTTTAAAGTGAAACTTGCAAGTATTCTTTTCAGGTGGCTAAAACATAGCTGTGAAGGTTGGAACATTAAGTTTGACCTTGAGGGAATTTGGAGAATAAGAGGTTTGCCCAGTGGAACAAATAGAGTTATATCCTTGAGGACTTTGTGGGACATATCCTTTAATATCAGTTCTGAAGTTATCTTCTCTCTCAACAAATAGTAGCGACTTAGAAGCAAATATATTTTATTTTCCTATCATCACTTTCATTGTGCAAACCTATCTTAAATATCTCTATCAGAATAAATATTGATTAAAATTTCAGACTTCGAGTCAGACTTCTAAAATTAATTTCCGCTTCTAGCATGTAATAGCAATAAAAACTCAGGTAAGATATTTTATCTAGCCGTATCTGTTTCTTCATTGGACAAATAAAGATAACAGGAGTATCTACCTCATTGAGCTGATGTAAATACTTAAAATATTGCTTTGCACATATCAACTTCTTCTCCTCCCTCTTCCCCCTTTCCTCTTTTGCCCTCCTACTCATTCTTATTCAGCAGTTGTTTTCCAAATACATTGGTAGACAAGATGATTAAAAGTATATTTTGAAGAATAAATAGATGACATAAAATTTTATAATTTCAGTTAACTATTTTGGTATTTCTAGTTATTCATTTATTGAATTTTTCAAGGAACATATATTCAAAATTAATATGTAATACATTAATTGGGTGTTAGTCAGTCAGTTGTGTCTGATTCTTTGTGATCCCATGGACTGTAGCCTGCCCTCCAAGACCCTCTGTCCATGGGATTTTCCAGGCAAGCATACTGGCCATTCCCTTCTCCAGGGGATCCTCCCAGCCCTTGGATGGAACCTTGCTCTGTCTCATTGGAGACAGATTCTTTACAATCTGAGCCACCCATGAAGCCCAATACATTTATTAATGGAAAATTAAATTGGAAAAATAATTAGCTTGTATACTTATCTTCTTGGAGTTTTACAAAGAAAATAAGAGTTTTTTTTCTTATTAGTATATTTTAAATTTTCTGCAATGAATATATATACACACACATCTATGTAACACAATATTAAAAGACTGTGAATGCATTTCAAAGTGAATTTTTATTCAATATGAAAACATAAAGTATATTTTAAATTATTTCTGTCAAAGTTTGACCTTGAGGGAATTTGGAGAATAAGAGGTTTGCCCAGTGGAACAAATAGAGTTATATCCTTGAGGACTTTGTGGGACATATCCTTTAATATCAGTTCTGAAGTTATCTTCTCTCTCAACAAATAGTAGCGACTTAGAAGCAAATATATTTTATTTTCCTATCATCACTTTCATTGTGCAAACCTATCTTAAATATCTCTATCAGAATAAATATTGATTAAAATTTCAGACTTCGAGTCAGACTTCTAAAATTAATTTCCGCTTCTAGCATGTAATAGCAATAAAAACTCAGGTAAGATATTTTATCTAGCCGTATCTGTTTCTTCATTGGACAAATAAAGATAACAGGAGTATCTACCTCATTGAGCTGATGTAAATACTTAAAATATTGCTTTGCACATATCAACTTCTTCTCCTCCCTCTTCCCCCTTTCCTCTTTTGCCCTCCTACTCATTCTTATTCAGCAGTTGTTTTCCAAATACATTGGTAGACAAGATGATTAAAAGTATATTTTGAAGAATAAATAGATGACATAAAATTTTATAATTTCAGTTAACTATTTTGGTATTTCTAGTTATTCATTTATTGAATTTTTCAAGGAACATATATTCAAAATTAATATGTAATACATTAATTGGGTGTTAGTCAGTCAGTTGTGTCTGATTCTTTGTGATCCCATGGACTGTAGCCTGCCCTCCAAGACCCTCTGTCCATGGGATTTTCCAGGCAAGCATACTGGCCATTCCCTTCTCCAGGGGATCCTCCCAGCCCTTGGATGGAACCTTGCTCTGTCTCATTGGAGACAGATTCTTTACAATCTGAGCCACCCATGAAGCCCAATACATTTATTAATGGAAAATTAAATTGGAAAAATAATTAGCTTGTATACTTATCTTCTTGGAGTTTTACAAAGAAAATAAGAGTTTTTTTTCTTATTAGTATATTTTAAATTTTCTGCAATGAATATATATACACACACATCTATGTAACACAATATTAAAAGACTGTGAATGCATTTCAAAGTGAATTTTTATTCAATTACATGAAAATTCACATGAGAAACTGGTTCTTAAATTGGTTGTTTTGCCACCACACATTATGTCAGAAATAATCTAATTGGCTACATGTTAAATTTAAAAATAAAATAGGTTTAGAAATTAAAGTGACAATATACCACATTTTAAAAAATTTAGGGCTTCTTGTTTAGCTTAATCATATCTTATTTAGGTGTTTTGTTTATTTAAAATTCTCCAGACATACCTCTGTTAGAGTCATGTCTTCTTTATTCTGTTCCTTAAGGACATATTGCTTAACATATATCTCATTAGAATTATTCTAGCAAGGCATTATGAGATGTTTCCTTATGTTTGTTCTTTTCAGTGTATTTTACATTTGCATTAGATCTTAAACTAATAGACATACTTGTTTTTATTTTATAGTGAAGCATCCTTAAAATGCATTATACTGAAGTGATGTACTTCTAATATTAATTAAAATATTATACATTATTAAAATAATTATTTCTAGATTTTTAAACTATCATTACAAGATAGTGATTTTTTCATATTGTAGAGGGAAAACCTAATAGTTTTTACTTCTTTTTTGGAAGTAGAAATTACCTATTTACAGTTTTTATGTGCTTCAAGAAGTAAGACGTTCCTAGATTTCAATCTGTTGTCTCTTCTGCAATCGACTCATCACCATGTTTGCATATTCTCCTGTGACTCTTTAAAAACATCAGGAAACTATAATTAAAAACACAACAGTTCTGCTATATTTATAGGTTAATATAAATGGTGGAGGTATTGATTATTTAATAAAGCATCAATACCTATTTTTAAAGTAATACCTGATTTTTTAAATATGTGTGTTCTACAGTCTTCTAATTTTGAAGATGTCTATTCCACCAAAAATAATAAGTTTTAACTAATGTATTTGATATTTGCATGAGGTATCTCAATAGCACACAGAAAACCAGGACTGATATACTGAATCAAAAAAATAGAGTAGTAAGTTATTTTCATCTAAAAAATATAATGCTTGATGTGCATGGTATAAAGATAAAAGGGTTTTTTATAACTTTCATAAAAATAAGAAACTGGTTCTTAAATTGGTTGTTTTGCCACCACACATTATGTCAGAAATAATCTAATTGGCTACATGTTAAATTTAAAAATAAAATAGGTTTAGAAATTAAAGTGACAATATACCACATTTTAAAAAATTTAGGGCTTCTTGTTTAGCTTAATCATATCTTATTTAGGTGTTTTGTTTATTTAAAATTCTCCAGACATACCTCTGTTAGAGTCATGTCTTCTTTATTCTGTTCCTTAAGGACATATTGCTTAACATATATCTCATTAGAATTATTCTAGCAAGGCATTATGAGATGTTTCCTTATGTTTGTTCTTTTCAGTGTATTTTACATTTGCATTAGATCTTAAACTAATAGACATACTTGTTTTTATTTTATAGTGAAGCATCCTTAAAATGCATTATACTGAAGTGATGTACTTCTAATATTAATTAAAATATTATACATTATTAAAATAATTATTTCTAGATTTTTAAACTATCATTACAAGATAGTGATTTTTTCATATTGTAGGGGGAAAACCTAATAGTTTTTACTTCTTTTTTGGAAGTAGAAATTACCTATTTACAGTTTTTATGTGCTTCAAGAAGTAAGACGTTCCTAGATTTCAATCTGTTGTCTCTTCTGCAATCGACTCATCACCATGTTTGCATATTCTCCTGTGACTCTTTAAAAACATCAGGAAACTATAATTAAAAACACAACAGTTCTGCTATATTTATAGGTTAATATAAATGGTGGAGGTATTGATTATTTAATAAAGCATCAATACCTATTTTTAAAGTAATACCTGATTTTTTTTAAATATGTGTGTTCTACAGTCTTCTAATTTTGAAGATGTCTATTCCACCAAAAATAATAAGTTTTAACTAATGTATTTGATATTTGCATGAGGTATCTCAATAGCACACAGAAAACCAGGACTGATATACTGAATCAAAAAAATAGAGTAGTAAGTTATTTTCATCTAAAAAATATAATGCTTGATGTGCATGGTATAAAGATAAAAGGGTTTTTTATAACTTTCATAAAAATAAGAAACCTTTTTGAAAACACATTTTGAATTGCCTTTAATTCTGAGCAGGAAGAATTCCTCTGTTATAATAATCTTCAAAAAGGAAATGAGAAGGTACAGAAGTGGCCATAGGAGATATTAACACATCAGGAATTTTCATCTGCCAGAGATGGACCTCATGAAATAGTGACTTGGTCTGAAATTGTACATTTGAATGTTACTTTAAGTGAATAGAAAGTATTATCATCTGTACTCTATTCTCATTCTCTTTAAGGAAAAGGGGTCAAATCTCTTTTTATATTCTGTAATATAAGATTTTAAAAGTCCCAATAAAGTGGTAACATAAAATTCACTCTTCATTTAGATTTTATTTCTTCTCTTACTGTACATATGTAAGCTTAGTAGGTGTAACATTGAATATGAAGAATAACATAATACTGGTCAGTCTAAAGAAAATGAATTTTGCACATGAGTGTTTATAATCCTAAGAATACAAAACAGTCATATCCATTTCCTCTGCTTTGGCTCACACTCTCTTCTCCATAATTAGAATTTTGTTCCTAAAATCATTTCTGCTCTTCACCACATGACCAAATGCTGCATCATTAAGAACATATTTCACCAGCAAACAAAATGTATAATAGAAACACTGACAAACTCCTTTGATCTCACATTCCTATCCAACCCAAGCTATTTTCACATCTTTTCCCACTTCCAGGAGAATTTCTCAAAACTGTCATTAATGCCCTTAGATTCACACTTTTCACCACTTTATACTGTGTTTAACCTATTCCAGTTGGACTTCTTTCCTCTCAACTGAAAATCTCCTGTTGAAATTCCCTTGTTTCTCTTTTTATCTCATGTCTTTCTATGTTCTCTGCTAAAGTGGACATATAACAAAGTTCTAAGTTATCTATTTGATTGTGGCTTGCAAATCCATCTTCAAGAAATTTTTACACTTCATACAATATCCGATAATACAAATATAATTGTAATAAACACAACTGTTTTCATATTTTGCTTTTATGCTTTACTCAGGTCTGTGCTGAAAAAGTCTTCCTTGATCACATACCCTAAACTAAAACCCTTTACCATTCTCTATTCTGGTATGCTGTTTTATTAATTTTTGTAGGAGTTTTATCACTATTTGATATTTTATTACAAAAGTACACAGTTACTGTTTATTTTCTCCTCTATTGTTTATTTCTCTTTTGTCAATTTCTTGTGTCATCAGAACATAGATATATGACAAGCAGACAATACGTTTTGTTCGCCACTGTAACACCAGAACTAAGAGGTATAAACTAGCACAAGAAAGTGCTCAGTTCAGTTGTCACTCAGTTGGGTCCAACTATTTACAACCTCATGGATTACAACACGCCAGGCTTCCCTGTCCTTTACCATCTCCAGAGCATGCTCAAACTCCTCTTCACTGACTCAGTGATGCCATCCAATCATCATGTTCTCTGTTGTCCCTTTCTCCTTCTTTTTAATAACAAATGCATGAATTCATCTTTTGCATTAGCTCTCAAATTTCTTACTATTGTTATTAAAAGAACAACTTTGAAACATGGTTTAAAGTGTGTTTATCTCTTGCCAAACACTTCAACACATCTGCAGATATCCTCTTGCTTCATTTACTGCATTCCAGTAATACCGGTCTTATTTGTGATGCTAAATTTCACACATCAGAGTCTTTGCCTATATTATTATTGTCACATCATTAATGTCTGTCTCCTTTTAATCATTAGCTGGAAAATTTTCTGTTATTCACAGCAACATATCTTCAACCCACTTGGGTACATTGTAGGAATTTAGTTGTTATTATTTGAATAAATTAATTATTTAACATATTGATTAGATTGTTTAATAAGCAGGAGAAGCATTAAGTGGCAAACTTAAGAAATCTTCCTGATGAAGACCAATTTGACAGTCATGAAAAACAAAGGCAAGTGCTTTTCAACAAAAAAGTAGTTAACTCTTGTGATTTAAACTATATTCAGTATATTGATTACTCCAACAATCTCTTTTTATCTCATGTCTTTCTATGTTCTCTGCTAAAGTGGACATATAACAAAGTTCTAAGTTATCTATTTGATTGTGGCTTGCAAATCCATCTTCAAGAAATTTTTACACTTCATACAATATCCGATAATACAAATATAATTGTAATAAACACAACTGTTTTCATATTTTGCTTTTATGCTTTACTCAGGTCTGTGCTGAAAAAGTCTTCCTTGATCACATACCCTAAACTAAAACCCTTTACCATTCTCTATTCTGGTATGCTGTTTTATTAATTTTTGTAGGAGTTTTATCACTATTTGATATTTTATTACAAAAGTACACAGTTACTGTTTATTTTCTCCTCTATTGTTTATTTCTCTTTTGTCAATTTCTTGTGTCATCAGAACATAGATATATGACAAGCAGACAATACGTTTTGTTCGCCACTGTAACACCAGAACTAAGAGGTATAAACTAGCACAAGAAAGTACTCAGTTCAGTTGTCACTCAGTTGGGTCCAACTATTTACAACCTCATGGATTACAACACGCCAGGCTTCCCTGTCCTTTACCATCTCCAGAGCATGCTCAAACTCCTCTTCACTGACTCAGTGATGCCATCCAATCATCATGTTCTCTGTTGTCCCTTTCTCCTTCTTTTTAATAACAAGTGCATGAATTCATCTTTTGCATTAGCTCTCAAATTTCTTACTATTGTTATTAAAAGAACAACTTTGAAACATGGTTTAAAGTGTGTTTATCTCTTGCCAAACACTTCAACACATCTGCAGATATCCTCTTGCTTCATTTACTGCATTCCAGTAATACCGGTCTTATTTGTGATGCTAAATTTCACACATCAGAGTCTTTGCCTATATTATTATTGTCACATCATTAATGTCTGTCTCCTTTTAATCATTAGCTGGAAAATTTTCTGTTATTCACAGCAACATATCTTCAACCCACTTGGGTACATTGTAGGAATTTAGTTGTTATTATTTGAATAAATTAATTATTTAACATATTGATTAGATTGTTTAATAAGCAGGAGAAGCATTAAGTGGCAAACTTAAGAAATCTTCCTGATGAAGACCAATTTGACAGTCATGAAAAACAAAGGCAAGTGCTTTTCAACAAAAAAGTAGTTAACTCTTGTGATTTAAACTATATTCAGTATATTGATTACTCCAACATCTATATATTCACCTTAGTTTTCTCTCCTATTTATTTCCTCTACTACTTAGTGAACAACTTAAACTCGATGTCTAAGAGCACAGAGTTCAGTGTATCTAAAATCCATCTCATTAACATCCTTCTGAAGTCTACCTTGCCAATATTTGCAGGTTAGTTTCCCTGGGAATAAATGTCTGAAAAGAGATTTATTGACCATGATTAACACACAAGATCTGCTGAATGAATGCTGAACTGCTGCTGAAGAGGGACTAAATTTGGTTAAACTGTCATATCCTAAGCAGCTATTGTGAACAAATGCTACTGCTCCCCCAAAAACTAGATTTACAGGAGCACAACTCAGTGTCTACTGCACTAAATAAGATCACTGTCACATTCCGGGAAGAAGTAGCTTGAAACAGAATATATTTTATTAAAATGTTTCATGCTTTTATAAGAAAAATATTTTAATAAGTAACTAGGGGTAGAAAAGTTGACCTTTAGGATATGAGTGTTAGTTAAATCCTCATAAATTGAAGAGATGAAGTGCCCTATGTGGAATTTGAGAAAATTATTTTTGTTCTTAAAACAGAAAAGGGACAAAGAATTACAGTGGGAGAGGGAGGACTGAATAACTGAATGCTGAGATGATATGGAATTGAGGGAGGACTGATGAAAAAAACTTCAACACATCTGCAGATATCCTCTTGCTTCATTTACTGCATTCCAGTAATACCGGTCTTATTTGTGATGCTAAATTTCACACATCAGAGTCTTTGCCTATATTATTATTGTCACATCATTAATGTCTGTCTCCTTTTAATCATTAGCTGGAAAATTTTCTGTTATTCACAGCAACATATCTTCAACCCACTTGGGTACATTGTAGGAATTTAGTTGTTATTATTTGAATAAATTAATTATTTAACATATTGATTAGATTGTTTAATAAGCAGGAGAAGCATTAAGTGGCAAACTTAAGAAATCTTCCTGATGAAGACCAATTTGACAGTCATGAAAAACAAAGGCAAGTGCTTTTCAACAAAAAAGTAGTTAACTCTTGTGATTTAAACTATATTCAGTATATTGATTACTCCAACATCTATATATTCACCTTAGTTTTCTCTCCTATTTATTTCCTCTACTACTTAGTGAACAACTTAAACTCGATGTCTAAGAGCACAGAGTTCAGTGTATCTAAAATCCATCTCATTAACATCCTTCTGAAGTCTACCTTGCCAATATTTGCAGGTTAGTTTCCCTGGGAATAAATGTCTGAAAAGAGATTTATTGACCATGATTAACACACAAGATCTGCTGAATGAATGCTGAACTGCTGCTGAAGAGGGACTAAATTTGGTTAAACTGTCATATCCTAAGCAGCTATTGTGAACAAATGCTACTGCTCCCCCAAAAACCAGATTTACAGGAGCACACCTCAGTGTCTACTGCACTAAATAAGATCACTGTCACATTCCGGGAAGAAGTAGCTTGAAACAGAATATATTTTATTAAAATGTTTCATGCTTTTATAAGAAAAATATTTTAATAAGTAACTAGGGGTAGAAAAGTTGACCTTTAGGATATGAGTGTTAGTTAAATCCTCATAAATTGAAGAGATGAAGTGCCCTATGTGGAATTTGAGAAAATTATTTTTGTTCTTAAAACAGAAAAGGGACAAAGAATTACAGTGGGGAGAGGGGAGGACTGAATAACTGAATGCTGAGATGATATGGAATTGAGAACCATATAAAGTGAAGCATCTTATAGAAATTTCTTATTGTAGGGAAGTAATGATTATAATTTATTGCTCTTTAACATTCCAGTCAAATCATGTATGTTGTTTGGACATAAATAGGTCTTCTGTTCTTACCGCCATTCCAATTATCAATATAGCGTTCTACATTTAAATCTCTCCCGGAGAGGATGTGTGTGTTTGTTTGTAGGTATGTGTCTGTGATAATGAATTTTTTACATGTGAAAACACAGTGTCACAAAGATAACTGTAGGATACTGAAAACTGAAAGTGAAAGTGTTAATGACTCAGTCATGTCCAAATTTGGCGACCAATGGGCTGAAGGCCATAAGGCTCCTCTGTCTATGGAATTCTCCAGGCAAAAACACTGGGCTGTGTAGCCATGTCCTTCTCCAAGGGACTTCCTAACCCAGGGATTGAACCCTATCCCCTGCACTGCAGGCTGATTCTTTACCAGCTGAGCCACCAGGGAAGCCCAGTAGGATACTGAAATAATTGTTAAATGGAGGAAATTCATTGTTAGTGGAATTAACTCTAGATGAGAAAGAAAACTCAAAGCCTTCTAGGAGTTTATAAATTCTAAAATTCGGACCTTGGAATTCCATGATACACACAAGTTTAGTTATTTCTATTTAGAACATCTTGCTTTGGTGGAAATCTCCCTTTTTTAGGTTGTAATCTGCTGAAATCAGAGAATATAATTTATTCAGACTTTGTGAGGATTGCATTTATTGCAGGAGGTCCTCTAGAGTATAAACAGAAGACTTTTTTAAAAAATTTTTCTTGCACACTATTTTTTTGTATTTAGTTGCTGGGATTATATCCTTCTGTCCCTGCATCTAAAAACTATGGCCAGGTTCATGTTTAGTTATCTACTGCTTTGTAACAGGTTGTCCCAAAACATAGTGGTTTAAAATAACATTTTTATTATGCATCACCATTCTTGTGCATCAGGAACTTAGACATGACTCAGTTGGGCCTTCAGGTTATGGGCCTTTCATGGGGTTGCAATTAAGGTGTTGGTCAGGGCCGTGGTCTCATTTATAAACTTAAGTGGAATGGATCTACTTACAAGCTCATTCTACTTATTATTAGAAGGATTTTTTTTTAATAGACTGTAGAACAGGCCTCAGTTTCTTACAAGTTATTGACAGTAGGCTTCTCTCGCTTCCGTGTTATGTGATCTTTCCATGCAACAGTTCTTAACATGGTAGCTGGTTTGACCAAACTGAGTATGCATGAGGTCAAGAAAAAGTGCCAGCAAAACAGAACTCAGAGTCTTTGGGACCTTAATCTCGGTAGTGCTGTCATGTAACTTTTGCCATATTCTGTTCATTAGAAACAACTCACTAAATCCAGATCACACCCAAAGGGAGAGAATTTTACAGGGGCTTGAATATCAGTAAGCAAGATCATTGTGGGCCATCTTGGAAGTTGCCTACTAAAACCTATGAATTTAAGGCAGCTCTTAGGTTAAAAAAAAAAAGTGTTTGATGACTTCAAATCATAAAACACAGTCTTGGTTAAGTCATTTGAAAATTTTGTCAAGAGAGTTTGCCAAATTTTCAGTCTTAAGTTAAAAATTATTCTCCCATCCTTTCCCCATTCAACTCCGCTGGGAAACATGATTGGTTCAGTTTTCTCTTTTTCCCAGATAACATTTTCAAACCTCTTATCCAGAAATGTATATTGCATATGTCTTGAGATAACATTCATATTTTCTTTAATAAGAATTATCCCTCCTGGAGTGATTAAAAAATACGTGGGTGGTCTGCCTTTTCAAGATTCTGATCTTTTCTGGGTTGAGAGATAAAGGAAGACTCATAGGACTTGAAAGATTTAGTTGGATTTTATCTTTTAAAAAATGGGTATGAATGTCACCTGAGGAGGGCATGGCAACCCATTACTGTATAATGACCTGGAGAATCCCATGGACAGAGGAAGTCTGCAGGGATACAGTCCATGGGGTTGCAAAGAGTTGGACACAATTGAAGTGACCTAGCATACACACAGAAAGGCATGAATGTCACCATTACTCAGGGGTTGAACGTTATAATTTATACATGTCTTGATCAGGACAAATACATCTCTATATATTTTAGATATGTATCTTTTCATTTTGTCTTTGTTCAAACACAAAGTTTGCAGTAGTACCTCTAATGCCTTTCTGCTGAAGTCTTTTTACACCTCAAGGTAGTTCTTGGATTGTGTCCAAGACAAAACCATCCTAATTCTCCTGTGGCATGGCACACATCTGGTTCTTGGTAAAAACAGATTCTTTATCCCAACAAGCACTGGGAGGGTGGGCCACCCAAAGCAGACACTTTTCTACCACTTGTGTGTGCAAGATGCTAGTTAAATCATCGCTCTCCCTTTAGATATCTCTATAGGACACACATGCCAGTGAACTCTTCATAGGGCATTAATCAAGCTCACTCAGTGTTCTTAAAGCTTTACTTCCCGCTAATCCCCTAACCTGTTGGAGGAAGTAGAATTTAGAGCAGACCCTAGATTTGTCAGTAAATTTTATTAACTCCAGATACTTTTAAGAGTTTATAATATGGATGTGGAAAAGGATTTTTAAAAAATTAGAACACTTTTTGCTCATTCTTTGAAAAACCTCTTCTACAGTCTTATGCAGTCTTGTGACATTTGCTTTGGTGACTCCAAAAATAATACCTTATACATATAGGTACTCCACAAATATTTTTAAATAAATAAATATCATTATGCTAATTAACTATTACATCATTTCATGATATTTTAATTATGATAGATAATTACTTGAATAAAAATACGTGGGTGGTCTGCCTTTTCAAGATTCTGATCTTTTCTGGGTTGAGAGATAAAGGAAGACTCATAGGACTTGAAAGATTTAGTTGGATTTTATCTTTTAAAAAATGGGTATGAATGTCACCTGAGGAGGGCATGGCAACCCATTACTGTATAATGACCTGGAGAATCCCATGGACAGAGGAAGTCTGCAGGGCTACAGTCCATGGGGTTGCAAAGAGTTGGACACAATTGAAGCGACCTAGCATACACACAGAAAGGCATGAATGTCACCATTACTCAGGGGTTGAACGTTATAATTTATACATGTCTTGATCAGGACAAATACATCTCTATATATTTTAGATATGTATCTTTTCATTTTGTCTTTGTTCAAACACAAAGTTTGCAGTAGTACCTCTAATGCCTTTCTGCTGAAGTCTTTTTACACCTCAAGGTAGTTCTTGGATTGTGTCCAAGACAAAACCATCCTAATTCTCCTGTGGCATGGCACACATCTGGTTCTTGGTAAAAACAGATTCTTTATCCCAACAAGCACTGGGAGGGTGGGCCACCCAAAGCAGACACTTTTCTACCACTTGTGTGTGCAAGATGCTAGTTAAATCATCGCTCTCCCTTTAGATATCTCTATAGGACACACATGCCAGTGAACTCTTCATAGGGCATTAATCAAGCTCACTCAGTGTTCTTAAAGCTTTACTTCCCGCTAATCCCTAACCTGTTGGAGGAAGTAGAATTTAGAGCAGACCCTAGATTTGTCAGTAAATTTTATTAACTCCAGATACTTTTAAGAGTTTATAATATGGATGTGGAAAAGGATTTTTAAAAATTAGAACACTTTTTGCTCATTCTTTGAAAAACCTCTTCTACAGTCTTATGCAGTCTTGTGACATTTGCTTTGGTGACTCCAAAAATAATACCTTATACATATAGGTACTCCACAAATATTTTTAAATAAATAAATATCATTATGCTAATTAACTATTACATCATTTCATGATATTTTAATTATGATAGATAATTACTTGGAATAATTGACCATACCATGTTCTACATGCTATACCTCAAGTGCCCAGAAGTCTCATGAAGCACTTTCTTAGGACAATCTCTCTAGAAGCAGACTCCAGAGTTAAGAATAAGCTTGCAAGTGATTATCACATTATCTGTTTGGCTTCCTGAGATATTCTCTTTCCTGTGAATATCAGTGCTATTTTCTTTTTAAGATTTTTTTAATGGAGACAATTTTTAAAATTCTTTATTGAATTTTTTACAATATTGTTTATGTTTTTTATGCTTTGGTTTTTTAGCTGCAAGGCATGTGGGATCTTAGCTCTCTAACCAGGAATGAATCTTCATCCTTTGCAGTGGAAGTCAAAATCTAAACCACTGGATCATGAGGAAAGTGGTTTTCTAACACTGCCTATAATGGGGTGGTTGGATAAACCTGTTTAATTCAGTGATACAATCATGGTGATTGTCCACCTGAGGTACATAATCTACAAGGTATAAATATGATATTTATATACCTCCCTGTCTATGACCATATCACCCTGAATACACCCGATCTCATTTGAGCTCAGAAGCTAAGCAGAGCTTGGGCCGGATTTGTACTTGTATGGGACATGCCTCTCCTATTTCCTATCCCTCATTGATTTAGAACATAAAGAAGATATTAAATGTGGAACATGTACTGATCCCCTCAATCCTCAATATTTATCTCTAAATCTATAAAGTAGGTATTTTAATGATTGAGTAACAGGAAATAAATGAACACATGTAAATATCCACATACATGTATACATGTATGTGTATGTATGACCAATATGTTCTTAAAGCTTTACTTCCGCTAATCCCTAACCTGTTGGAGGAAGTAGAATTTAGAGCAGACCCTAGATTTGTCAGTAAATTTTATTAACTCCAGATACTCTTAAGAGTTTATAATATGGATGTGGAAAAGGTTTTTTAAAAAAATTAGAACACTTTTTGCTCATTCTTTGAAAAACCTCTTCTACAGTCTTATGCAGTCTTGTGACATTTGCTTTGGTGACTCCAAAAATAATACCTTATACATATAGGTACTCCACAAATATTTTTAAATAAATAAATATCATTATGCTAATTAACTATTACATCATTTCATGATATTTTAATTATGATAGATAATTACTTGGAATAATTGACCATACCATGTTCTACATGCTATACCTCAAGTGCCCAGAAGTCTCATGAAGCACTTTCTTAGGACAATCTCTCTAGAAGCAGACTCCAGAGTTAAGAATAAGCTTGCAAGTGATTATCACATTATCTGTTTGGCTTCCTGAGATATTCTCTTTCCTGTGAATATCAGTGCTATTTTCTTTTTAAGATTTTTTTAATGGAGACAATTTTTAAAATTCTTTATTGAATTTTTTACAATATTGTTTATGTTTTTTATGCTTTGGTTTTTTAGCTGCAAGGCATGTGGGATCTTAGCTCTCTAACCAGGAATGAATCTTCATCCTTTGCAGTGGAAGTCAAAATCTAAACCACTGGATCATGAGGAAAGTGGTTTTCTAACACTGCCTATAATGGGGTGGTTGGATAAACCTGTTTAATTCAGTGATACAATCATGGTGATTGTCCACCTGAGGTACATAATCTACAAGGTATAAATATGATATTTATATACCTCCCTGTCTATGACCATATCACCCTGAATACACCCGATCTCATTTGAGCTCAGAAGCTAAGCAGAGCTTGGGCCGGATTTGTACTTGTATGGGACATGCCTCTCCTATTTCCTATCCCTCATTGATTCAGAACATAAAGAAGATATTAAATGTGGAACATGTACTGATCCCCTCAATCCTCAATATTTATCTCTAAATCTATAAAGTAGGTATTTTAATGATTGAGTAACAGGAAATAAATGAACACATGTAAATATCCACACATACATGTATACATGTATGTGTATGTATGAACACTCATACATACTAACTACATCTATCTACCAACCAATCAATTTAAAATACAGAATTACAATGTAAAATAAGGAATGAAATAGATCCTTCATTAGAAGAACTATACATGGACAAAATAGAGATTGAAAAGTGTTGGTTATGCACTAGAAAGAAAGGAATGTGCAGGATGGCTAGTGACTTCCTTTTCCAGAAGATGTGACTCTGCTCTTAGAGAGCAGCAGCTGAATTTCACCTCCTATCAAAACATTCAAGTAAGATAGCAGCTCCATACCACTTCATACAGAAAGGCCATTGTATGTACATACATAATTCAGTTAAAATAATAAGAAATAAACAATACAGGAAAAGCATGAATCCAAGAACCAAACAGCAATCAGTATTAGAGAAGAACTAAATACATACACAAAGCATAGGATAGAGCCAAAAGACTACCCATAGGAATGTATAAATTATATAATATATATAAATGTTTTTATTTTAAATATGAAAGACAAAAAATTAAGAGCAATTGGTATAAAGTTAAAATTAATGAACTGAAAAACAACTGTGCAGTTCATTAATTAAAATTCCTGTTCTTTACAGACATCACAGAATCAGTAAATCTATGCTTATTGTAATTAGAGAAGAGAGAAAGCATTTCCAAGCAAGACTCAAACAAAAAAGGGCACAAAGATAAAGACTTAAGGAAGAATAGTAAATAAGTACAAAGAGAAACTTTCTGTTCAACTTTGTGGCCATAAATCTGACAACATAGACAAATGTTCAATTTTCTGGGAAAAATATACATTTCCAAAACTGGCTCAGAAAAAAAGTATAGTACCTCAAGAGATCAATAGCTGCACTGGATGTAAAACGGTAGTAAATTTTCAACCTATAAAGAGAGACAGTGCCAAAGCAGTTTTAGAGAGCTAGTATTCAAGAAAGAGTTCATTCTCATGTTCTATAAAATATTCTGGAGGTTTTTTTTTTTTTTTTTTTTTTTTTTAATGGAGAACTTTCCAACACGTTGTACACACTCCTGATATAAATTTTCTAAAAACAAAGAGTATAAATAAATTGACCAATCAAAAAAGAATACAATTATAGGCTAAACTCACTCACAAAAACGACTACTAGAAACTAATAAAAAGAAACTTATATTAGGTGGAGCTAAGATGGCGGCATAGAAGGACGTGCAGTCATCTCTCCTGCAAAATCACCTGAATTGCAAAGAGTTCCTGAAAACCCATCGTCAGGAGGAGGTTGGATCTGATCACAGAGATGATACCCCACATCGAAGAACAAAGGAGAAGCCGCATCAAGACGGTAGGAGGGGCACAATCGCACTTTTAAAAGTCAAACCTCATACCCGCCAGAGAGGCTGGGTGGGCCAAAGGCACAAAGCCTATTGCAGATCAAGACCCGGGAAAGGAGCAGTGACACCCACAAGGGACTGAGCCAGACCTGCTTTGGAGGGTCCAGGTGCCCCCTTGAGCTAGAAGTGCCCTTGAGCAGTCCTCGGAAGGACGGCACTCAGTTTCCTTTGGAAGAGGTTACCATTAACCCGATCACAGAGCCATCGAGGAGGACTGGAAACTCAGTGTGCACTGTTATCCGGGAGAGGGGAATAGCGATCCTGCATGAGACTGAGCCAGACTCATCTCTGAGTAATCTGACGTCTCCCGTGATGGCGGGGGTCGACGGTGGCCTGCAGCAGGGTCAGGGTCACTGTGGAAGTGCTTCCCATAGAGCGTGTGGGAGTAAATCCTTTGTGAGACAGACGCCATTTTCCCTACTGTAGTTTGGCTGCTGGTCAAGCTACAGGAAAGGAATTTAGCTCCACCCAGCAAGAAAAGGGATTTGGATTAAGAAACTCCAGGGCCAGCCTAGGTGGGCCTTTTAGTTCTGGAATAGGCCGAAATAAACAAGCAGTCAAAGAGGTCTTCAGATCCAAACCACTGCCAGAGGCAAGAAAAAGACTGATAGTTCCTGAATAGTCAGCAGAGACAGAAGAACATAAACATTATTTTCACGTTTTGTCTGAAGCTGGAGTTACTGCTGGATTTTTAAATTTTCATTTTATTCCTTATTCTTTTTTATTGCCTTTTTTTTTTTTTTTGTATTGTATTGCTTTGTTTCAATTGCTTTTTTCCCTTTTTTTCCAAACCCACTCAGTGCACCTCCCATTTTTTTTGGGGGGGGAGGGTGTGAGAATGGGTGTGTTCATTTCCTTCACTGAATTCTATTGAAGTTACTAATCTTATCAGTAAGACTGAATATAGTCAAGTTTACATATTTTTTTTTTTTTCTTTTTCCTTTTAAACCACACATTTTATTTTGGTATAAACTTCTGGTTCCCCATTGGTCTTTTAAGGTTCTGTGGGGGTTTTGTTTGTTTTTATTATTTTTGCTTTGTTTTTCTATATTTTTCTATATACTTATCTCTGTTTTAATTTTTAAATTTTTTCATTTGTACTACTACTTCCTCTATAATTCTTTGCTTTCTCTGAAGCTCCTTTCCTATAGCACTAAACTCTAATACATACAAATCTTTACCTCCCTATATTTAACTTGGCTGTATTTCTCTTCTATCCTCCCTTGCTCTTTTTCCCTTTTCCCACCATATTTCTTAGTCTGTTCTGTCCTCATTGCCTTATCCCCAACGGGGACCCTGCTCTAGCACTGTTCTCCAATTGGTGCTCTAATTAGTTTGGTTATTAATTGGTGGATATCA
Source organism: Tragulus kanchil (assembly GCA_022376925.1). Taxonomy (NCBI): domain Eukaryota; kingdom Metazoa; phylum Chordata; class Mammalia; order Artiodactyla; family Tragulidae; genus Tragulus; species Tragulus kanchil. The sequence goes on along the minus strand of JAIOJX010000004.1, from coordinate 231,737,056 downwards.
TCCTTGGTTTTCTCTATTTGCCGTGCTAATGTATTGTACTGTATTTTTGGCTGGAATGCTTGGGTTATGTTAGAGCTGTATATGTTTGTGTGTATAATTCAATACACTAGATAGAATTTGCATAATATTTTAATTGCCATTTGTCAAAGGTATACCTTCTGTTTCTCATTCACGTATATATGTTTTAATATCATTTAATGCCATAACAAACCAGCTGTCAAATCTTCATTCCCTGGTCAGACAACAAGCCCCGGGGCTTTAGGGAGGGAGCACTGACTTCAAAACTCTACAATACTAGAGAACGCCTAACACTAGAGAGCACTATACAAGTGAGAACGCCAACAAAGGTAATCACTTGTATGCAAGTCCTGACAGCACCCAAGCACCAGCATCACCCAGAATAAGAAGCCCCATCCAAATAACAAACACCAACAGATGTAACTCAAAGTCTGGGAAAAGGAAATCCCAAGCAGAGTCAGTTAAAAGCTTAATAATAACAATGAAACGGCAGAGAAATACCACACAAATGAAGGAACAATCTACAAACACACAAGAACAAATCAACGAAGAGGATTTGGACAAACTTTCTGAAAGGGATTTCAAAAGAATGATAGTAAAGATGAGCAAAGACACTGAAAACAGAATGTTAGAGAAATTGCAGGACAAAACTAACACAATGAATAAAGAAATAGAAGAACTTACAAAAAAAGTAACAGAGACAAACAACTCAGTTGCTGAACTTAAAAACACTAGAAGGAATCAAGAGCAGAGTATCTGAGAAATAAGACAGGATAAGTGAGCTGGAAGACAGAATGGTGGAAGTAAGCTGAAAACTGGAAAAGACTTATCTCTGTTTTAATTTTTAAATTTTTTCATTTGTACTACTACTTCCTCTATAATTCTTTGCTTTCTCTGAAGCTCCTTTCCTATAGCACTAAACTCTAATACATACAAATCTTTACCTCCCTATATTTAACTTGGCTGTATTTCTCTTCTATCCTCCCTTGCTCTTTTTCCCTTTTCCCACCATATTTCTTAGTCTGTTCTGTCCTCATTGCCTTATCCCCAACGGGGACCCTGCTCTAGCACTGTTCTCCAATTGGTGCTCTAATTAGTTTGGTTATTAATTGGTGGATATCATCCTTGGTTTTCTCTATTTGCCGTGCTAATGTATTGTACTGTATTTTTGGCTGGAATGCTTGGGTTATGTTAGAGCTGTATATGTTTGTGTGTATAATTCAATACACTAGATAGAATTTGCATAATATTTTAATTGCCATTTGTCAAAGGTATACCTTCTGTTTCTCATTCACGTATATATGTTTTAATATCATTTAATGCCATAACAAACCAGCTGTCAAATCTTCATTCCCTGGTCAGGCAACAAGCCCCGGGGCTTTAGGGAGGGAGCACTGACTTCAAAACTCTACAATACTAGAGAACGCCTAACACTAGAGAGCACTATACAAGTGAGAACGCCAACAAAGGTAATCACTTGTATGCAAGTCCTGACAGCACCCAAACACCAGCATCACCCAGAATAAGAAGCCCCATCCAAATAACAAACACCAACAGATGTAACTCAAAGTCTGGGAAAAGGAAATCCCAAGCAGAGTCAGTTAAAAGCTTAATAATAACAATGAAACAGCAGAGAAATACCACACAAATGAAGGAACAATCTACAAACACACAAGAACAAATCAACGAAGAGGATTTGGACAAACTTTCTGAAAGGGATTTCAAAAGAATGATAGTAAAGATGAGCAAAGACACTGAAAACAGAATGTTAGAGAAATTGCAGGACACAACTAACACAATGAATAAAGAAATAGAAGAACTTACAAAAAAAGTAACAGAGACAAACAACTCAGTTGCTGAACTTAAAAACACTAGAAGGAATCAAGAGCAGAGTATCTGAGAAATAAGACAGGATAAGTGAGCTGGAAGACAGAATGGTGGAAGTAACTGCTGAAAAACAGAATCAAGCTCAAAGAATGAAAAGAGCAGAGGATAGCCTCAGAGACCTCTGGGATAATATCAAACACACCAATATTCAAATTACAGGGGTTCCAGAAGAAGAAGAAAAAAAGAAAGGCTATGAGAAAATTTTTGAAGAGATTATAGTTGAAAATTTCCCCAACATGGGAAAAGAAATAGTCAATCAAGTCCAAGAAGCACAGAGTACCATACAGAATCAATCCGAGAAGAAACACACCAAGACACATATTAATGAAGCTAACACAAATTAAACACAAAGACAGACTTCTCAAAGCAGCAAGGGAAAAGCAACTAGTGACATACAAGGGAAAGCCCATACATTTAACAGCTGGTCTTTCAACAGAAACTCTGCAGGCCAGAAGGGAATGGCAGGACACATTTAAACGGCTACAAGAGAAATAATCTGCAACCAACAATCCTCTACCCTGCAAGGATCTCATTCAAAATGGATGGAGAAATCAAAATCTTTACAGATAAGCAAAAATTAAAAGAATTTAGTCACACCAAACCAGCCTTACAACAAGTGTTAAAGGGACTATATAGACAACAAGTATAAGAGAAGGGGAAGATCCACAAAACAAACCCATCATAACATCTAAGAACATGACAGTGGGATCATTTGTATCAATAATTACTTTGAATATAAATGGACTAAATGCCCCAACCAAAAGACACAGAGTTGCTGAATGGATTCAAAAACACGACCCATACATATGCTGCCTCCAGGAAACTCACTTCAGACCTAGAGAGACTCATAGACTGAAAGTGAGAGGGTGGAAAAAGATATTCCATGCAAATGGAAATCAAAAGAAAGCTGGAGTAGCAATCCTCATATCAGATAAAATGGACCTCAAAATAAAGAAGATTAGAAGAGATAAGGCAGGACACTACATAATGATCAAGGGATCAATCCAAGAGGAAGACATAACAATCATAAATAGCTATGCACCCAATGCAGGAGCACCCCAATACATAAGACAAACACTTTCAGACATAAAAGAAGACACCGACACTAACACAATCATAGTAGGAGACTTTAACACTCCTCTCACACCAATGGACAGATCATCCAAACAGAAAATTAATAAAGAAACACAAGCCTTAAATGCCACACTAGAAGAAATGGACCTCATCGATATCTTTAGGACCTTCCATCCAAAAGCAGAATACAATTTCTTCTCAAGTGCTCATGGAACATTATCCAGGATAGACCACATCTTGGGCCACAAATCAAACCTCAGTCAATTCAAGAAAACTTAAATTCTATCAACCATCTTCTCGGACCACAATGCAATGAGACCAGAAATCAACTACAGGAAAAAAACCGCTAAAAACACAAACACATGGAGATTAAACAACACATACCTAAAAAACCAACTGATTACCGAGCAAATCAAAGGAGAAATAAAAAAATTCCTAGAAGAAAATGACAATGAACACACGACAGTGCAAAACCTATGGGATACTGCAAAAGCAGTTCTAAGAGGGAAGTTTATAGCAATTCAATCCCACCTCAAGAAGCTAGGAAAATCTCAAACAGACAACCTAACCTTACGCTTAAAACAACTGGAGAAAGAACAAAAACACCATAAAGCCAGCAGAAGAAGGGAAATCATAAAGATCAGAGCAGAAATAAATGAAAAAGAAACAAAAGAAACAATAGTAAAGATAAATAAAACAAAAAGCTGGTTCTTCGAAAAAGTCAATAAAATCGACACACCACTGGCCAGACTCATCAAGGAAAAGAGAGAGATGAACCAGATCTACAAAATCAAAAATGAAAAAGGAGAGATTACAACAGATAATGCAGAAATCCAAAGGATTATAAGAGACTATTATGAACAACTCCATGGCAACAAACTGGACAACCTGGAAGAAATGGACAGTTTCTTAGAGAAGATTAATCTCCCAAGACTCAACCAGGAAGAAACAGAAACTATGAACAAGCCAATCACAAGCTCAGAAATCGACTTTGTGATCAAAAATCTGCCCAAAAATAAAAGCCCAGGGCCAGATGGTTTCACAAGTGAATTCTACCAAACATTTAAAGAAGAGCTAATGCCTGTCCTTCTAAAACTCTTTCAAAAAATTGCACAGGAAGGAACACTTCCAAACACATTCTATGAGATCACCATCACCCTTTTAACAAAGCCAGGCAAAGACAACACAAAAAAAGAAAATTATAGGCAAATTTCACTGATGAATCTAGACGCCAAAATCCTCAACAAAATCCTAGCAAACAGAATTCAACAACACATCAAAAAGCTCATACATCATGACCAAGTCGGGTTCATCCCAGGCATGCAAGGATTCTTCAATATCTGCAAATCAATCAATGTGACTAGAGATCAACTACAGGAAAAAAAGTACTAAAAACAATCCCATGGAGATTAAACAACACATACCTAAAAAACCAACTGATTACCGAGCAAATCAAAGGAGAAATAAAAAAATTCCTAGAAGAAAATGACAATGAACACACGACAGTGCAAAACCTATGGGATACTGCAAAAGCAGTTCTAAGAGGGAAGTTTATAGCAATTCAATCCCACCTCAAGAAGCTAGGAAAATCTCAAACAGACAACCTAACCTTACGCTTAAAACAACTGGAGAAAGAACAAAAACACCACAAAGCCAGCAGAAGAAGGGAAATCATAAAGATCAGAGCAGAAATAAATGAAAAAGAAACAAAAGAAACAATAGTAAAGATAAATAAAACAAAAAGCTGGTTCTTCGAAAAAGTCAATAAAATCGACACACCACTGGCCAGACTCATCAAGGAAAAGAGAGAGATGAACCAGATCTACAAAATCAAAAATGAAAAAGGAGAGATTACAACAGATAATGCAGAAATCCAAAGGATTATAAGAGACTATTATGAACAACTCCATGGCAACAAACTGGACAACCTGGAAGAAATGGACAGTTTCTTAGAGAAGATTAATCTCCCAAGACTCAACCAGGAAGAAACAGAAACTATGAACAAGCCAATCACAAGCTCAGAAATCGACTTTGTGATCAAAAATCTGCCCAAAAATAAAAGCCCAGGGCCAGATGGTTTCACAAGTGAATTCTACCAAACATTTAAAGAAGAGCTAATGCCTGTCCTTCTAAAACTCTTTCAAAAAATTGCACAGGAAGGAACACTTCCAAACACATTCTATGAGATCACCATCACCCTTTTAACAAAGCCAGGCAAAGACAACACAAAAAAAGAAAATTATAGGCAAATTTCACTGATGAATCTAGACGCCAAAATCCTCAACAAAATCCTAGCAAACAGAATTCAACAACACATCAAAAAGCTCATACATCATGACCAAGTCGGGTTCATCCCAGGCATGCAAGGATTCTTCAATATCTGCAAATCAATCAATGTGATACACCATATCAACAAATTGAGAGACAAAAATCACATGATCATCTCAATAGATGCAGAAAAAGCCTTCGACAAAGTACAACATCCATTTATGATCAAAACTCTTCAGAAAACGGGCATAGAAGGAACCTATCTCAACATAGTGAAAGCCATATATGAGAAGCCCACAGTGAACATTATCCTCAATGGTGAAAAACTCAAAGCATTCCCTCTAAGATCAGGAACAAGATAAGGGTGTCCACTTTCACCACTCTTATTCAACATAGTCCTGGAAGTTCTAGCAACAGCAATAAGAGAAGAGAAAGAAATCAAAGGAATCCAGATTGGAAAGGAAGAAGTCAAGCTCTCTCTATTTGCAGATGACATATTATACATAGAAAATCCCAAAGACACGGTTACAAAGCTACTAGAGTTAATCAGCGAATTCAGCAAAGTTGCAGGATATAAAATCAATACACAGAAATCACTGGCATTTCTATACACAAACAATGAAAAATCAGAAGATGAAATAAAAGAGCCAATCCCCTCACCATCGCAACCAAAAGAATCAAATATCTAGGAATACACCTACCCAAAGAAAACAAAGAACTGTACACAGAAAATTACAAGACACTCATGAGGGACATTAAAGAAGACTTAAACAGGATGGAGAGATATTCCATGTTCCTGGGTCGGAAGACTCAATATTGTGAAAATGACCATACTACCAAATATCATCTACAGATTTCACAAGCTCAGAAATCGACTTTGTGATCAAAAATCTGCCCAAAAATAAAAGCCCAGGGCCAGATGGTTTCACAAGTGAATTCTACCAAACATTTAAAGAAGAGCTAATGCCTGTCCTTCTAAAACTCTTCCAAAAAATTGCACAGGAAGGAACACTTCCAAACACATTCTATGAGATCGCCATCACCCTTTTAACAAAGCCAGGCAAAGACAACACAAAAAAAGAAAATTATAGGCAAATTTCACTGATGAATCTAGACGCCAAAATCCTCAACAAAATCCTAGCAAACAGAATTCAACAACACATCAAAAAGCTCATACATCATGACCAAGTCGGGTTCATCCCAGGCATGCAAGGATTCTTCAATATCTGCAAATCAATCAATGTGATACACCATATCAACAAATTGAGAGACAAAAATCACATGATCATCTCAATAGATGCAGAAAAAGCCTTCGACAAAGTACAACATCCATTTATGATCAAAACTCTTCAGAAAACGGGCATAGAAGGAACCTATCTCAACATAGTGAAAGCCATATATGAGAAGCCCACAGTGAACATTATCCTCAATGGTGAAAAACTCAAAGCATTCCCTCTAAGATCAGGAACAAGATAAGGGTGTCCACTTTCACCACTCTTATTCAACATAGTCCTGGAAGTTCTAGCAACAGCAATAAGAGAAGAGAAAGAAATCAAAGGAATCCAGATTGGAAAGGAAGAAGTCAAGCTCTCTCTATTTGCAGATGACATATTATACATAGAAAATCCCAAAGACACGGTTACAAAGCTACTAGAGTTAATCAGCGAATTCAGCAAAGTTGCAGGATATAAAATCAATACACAGAAATCACTGGCATTTCTATACACAAACAATGAAAAATCAGAAGATGAAATAAAAGAGCCAATCCCCTCACCATCGCAACCAAAAGAATCAAATATCTAGGAATACACCTACCCAAAGAAAACAAAGAACTGTACACAGAAAATTACAAGACACTCATGAGGGACATTAAAGAAGACTTAAACAGGATGGAGAGATATTCCATGTTCCTGGGTCGGAAGACTCAATATTGTGAAAATGACCATACTACCAAATATCATCTACAGATTTAATGCAATACCTATCCAACTACCATTGACATTTTTCACAGAACTAGACCAAATAATAACATAGTTCATATGGAAACACAAAAGACCTCGAATAGCCAAAGCAATCCTGAGGAAGAAGAATGGAGCTGGAGAGATCAACCTCCCCAACTTCAGACTCTACTACAAAGCAACAGTCATCAAGACAGTATGGTACTGGCACAAAAACAGAACTATAGATCAATGGAACAATATTGAGAACCCAGAGATAAACCCACGCACCTATGGGTACCTTATTTTTGACCAAGGAGGAGAAACTATAAAATGGGACAAAGACAGCCTCTTCAACAAATGGTGCTGGGAAAATTGGACAGATACATGCAAAAAAATGAAGTTGGAACATTCCCTGACACCATGCACAAAGATCAACTCAAAATGGATTAAAGACCTAAATGTAAGACCAGAAACCATCAAACTCTTAGAGGAGAATATAGGCAAAATGCTCAAGGACATAAATCAAAGCAAGATCTTCTCTGACCCACCTACTAGAATAGCTGCACTAAAAAGACAAATGAACACGTGGGACCTAATGAAACTTAAAAGCTTTTGTACAGCAAAAGAAATCACCAAAAAGCTGAACAGACAGCCCACAGAGTGGGAGAAAATCATAGCAAATGAAACAACAGACAAAGAATTAATCTCCAAAATCTACAACAACTCAGACAACTCAGCACTGGAACAATGAACAGCCCAATCACAAAATGGGAAAAGGACCTAAACAGACACCTCTCCAACGACGACGTACAGATGGCCCCGAACAACAACTCTTTAAAAACAACTACATGAGAATACACACGAAATTTCAAAGACTGCATTTCTATACACAAACAATGAAAAATCAGAAGATGAAATAAAAGAGCCAATCCCCTCACCATCGCAACCAAAAGAATCAAATATCTAGGAATACACCTACCCAAAGAAAACAAAGAACTGTACACAGAAAATTACAAGACACTCATGAGGGACATTAAAGAAGACTTAAACAGGATGGAGAGATATTCCATGTTCCTGGGTCGGAAGACTCAATATTGTGAAAATGACCATACTACCAAATATCATCTACAGATTTAATGCAATACCTATCCAACTACCATTGACATTTTTCACAGAACTAGACCAAATAATAACATAGTTCATATGGAAACACAAAAGACCTCGAATAGCCAAAGCAATCCTGAGGAAGAAGAATGGAGCTGGAGAGATCAACCTCCCCAACTTCAGACTCTACTACAAAGCAACAGTCATCAAGACAGTATGGTACTGGCACAAAAACAGAACTATAGATCAATGGAACAATATTGAGAACCCAGAGATAAACCCACGCACCTATGGGTACCTTATTTTTGACCAAGGAGGAGAAACTATAAAATGGGACAAAGACAGCCTCTTCAACAAATGGTGCTGGGAAAATTGGACAGATACATGCAAAAAAATGAAGTTGGAACATTCCCTGACACCATGCACAAAGATCAACTCAAAATGGATTAAAGACCTAAATGTAAGACCAGAAACCATCAAACTCTTAGAGGAGAATATAGGCAAAATGCTCAAGGACATAAATCAAAGCAAGATCTTCTCTGACCCACCTACTAGAATAGCTGCACTAAAAAGACAAATGAACACGTGGGACCTAATGAAACTTAAAAGCTTTTGTACAGCAAAAGAAATCACCAAAAAGCTGAACAGACAGCCCACAGAGTGGGAGAAAATCATAGCAAATGAAACAACAGACAAAGAATTAATCTCCAAAATCTACAACAACTCAGACAACTCAGCACTGGAACAATGAACAGCCCAATCAAAAAATGGGAAAAGGACCTAAACAGACACCTCTCCAACGACGACGTACAGATGGCCCAAAAGCACATGAAACAATGCTCAACTTCACTTATAATTAGAGAAATGCAAATCAAAACTACAATGAGATATCACCTCAAACCTGTCAGAATGGCCATCATCCACAAATCAACAGACAATAAATGCTGGAGAGGGTGCGGAGAAAAGGGAACACTCCTGCATTGCTGGTGGGAATGTCAATTGATACAGCCTCTATGGAAGACTGTCTGGAGATTTCTTAAAAAACTAAAAATAGATGCACCCTATGACCCAGCAATCCCACCTTAGGCTTATATCCTGATGAAATCCAATCTGAAAGAAGCACGTGTACCCCAATGTTCATTGCAGCTCTCTATACAATAGCTAGAACATGGAAGCAACCTAGATGCCCATCGACAAAAGAATGGATACAGAAGCACTGGTACATATATACAATGGAATACTACACAGCTGTGAAGAGAAATGCAGAAGAATCAGCCCTAACGAGGTGGCTGGATCTAGAACGTATCCTATAAAGTGAAGTCAGTCAGAAAGAGAAGGACAAATATAGTATATTAACACATATATATGGAATCTAGTAGGATGGTGATGATGGCACATGCAGTGAAGTGATGGAAAGACAGACATGGACAGTGGACATATGGACATTGTTGAGAAGGAACAGAGGGTGGGCAGCATAAAGGAAATACCATGAAGGCCCGTACTATCATAAGTGATGAAAATATCTATAGTCATTGCTCCTTGGGGATCCTTCATGGGTGCTGTGTGATGGTTGGGAGGGGTGTGAAGAGGGGGATATAAATATGACTAATGTCGGAACTCACATATCTGTAACCAACAAAACTCTGTAAAAGTTAAAAGCAAAATAAAGGTTTAAAAAATAAATAAATAATTTAAAAAGAACCTTATATTAAAAATATATAATTATCATAATATTTATTCCAGAATTATAAGGTTAATGTAACAACACCCCGTAACAGAGCACTACATTTGCTACAACTGAGGAACCTACAGTAATATATTATGGTCACCCAAAGTCCTTAGTTTACATTAGTGGTCACTCCTAGTATTATATATTCTATAGATTTATAAAAATATATAATAACTTATATGCATCATTATAGTACCATACTGGGCATTTTCACTGCCCTAAAAGTCTTCTCTCCCCTGACTATTCATCTCTCCCCACTGTCCAGTCCCTGGAAACTGCTCATATTTTTGCTGTCTCCATTTTCTAAAATGTCATATTGCTCAGCCATACTTGGAGCCTTTTTAGACTGGTGTCTTTTACTTAGTATTATGCATTTAGAATTCCTCCATGTCTTTCATGCCTTAATAAATATTTCTTTTTAGCACTGAATAATATTCCATTGTCTGGATATACCACATTAGTCATTCACCTTCTAAAGGAAATACTCATTACTTTCAAGTTTTAGAAATTATAAATAAACCTGTTATAAACATCATGGGCAGGTTTCTGACATGGACATAAATCTTTGATCCCATTGGGAAAATAACATGAAAGTGATTGCTGTATTTTACAGTAAGAGTGTCACTCAGTTGTATTTAATTTTTTGCAACCCACGGATGAACCAGGGAATTTTCTTGCAGGCAAGAATACTAGAGTGAGTAGCCTTTCCCTTCTCCAGGGGATGTTTACAACCCAGGGATCAAACCTAGGTCTCCTGCATTGCAGGTGGATTCTTTACCAGCTGAGCAACAACAGTATGTTTAGTTTTATTTTATTATTATCTTCAACAATGATCATACTATTTTGCATTCCCACTGTCAATGAATGTGAGTTCCTATGCCCTTATATTCTTAACATTTGACGTAAATGTACTATATACTGGCTTTCTAATAGTTGTGTAGTGGTACCACACTGTTGTTTTAATTTGCACCCTTTTGGTGCTGTGTGATGGTCGGGAGGTGTGAAGAGGGGAATATACATGTGACTAATGTCGGAACTCACATATCTGTAACCAACAAAACTCTGTAAAAGTTAAAAGCAAAATAAAGGTTTAAAAAATAAATAAATAATTTAAAAAGAACCTTATATTAAAAATATATAATTATCATAATATTTATTCCAGAATTATAAGGTTAATGTAACAACACCCCGTAACAGAGCACTACATTTGCTACAACTGAGGAACCTACAGTAATATATTATGGTCACCCAAAGTCCTTAGTTTACATTAGTGGTCACTCCTAGTATTATATATTCTATAGATTTATAAAAATATATAATAACTTATATGCATCATTATAGTACCATAATGGGCATTTTCACTGCCCTAAAAGTCTTCTCTCCCCTGACTATTCATCTCTCCCCACTGTCCAGTCCCTGGAAACTGCTCATATTTTTGCTGTCTCCATTTTCTAAAATGTCCTATTGCTCAGCCATACTTGGAGCCTTTTTAGACTGGTGTCTTTTACTTAGTATTATGCATTTAGAATTCCTCCATGTCTTTCATGCCTTAATAAATATTTCTTTTTAGCACTGAATAATATTCCATTGTCTGGATATACCACATTAGTCATTCACCTTCTAAAGGAAATACTCATTACTTTCAAGTTTTAGAAATTATAAATAAACCTGTTATAAACATCATGGGCAGGTTTCTGACATGGACATAAATCTTTGATCCCATTGGGAAAATAACATGAAAGTGATTGCTGTATTTTACAGTAAGAGTGTCACTCAGTTGTATTTAATTTTTTGCAACCCACGGATGAACCAGGGAATTTTCTTGCAGGCAAGAATACTAGAGTGAGTAGCCTTTCCCTTCTCCAGGGGATGTTTACAACCCAGGGATCAAACCTAGGTCTCCTGCATTGCAGGTGGATTCTTTACCAGCTGAGCAACAACAGTATGTTTAGTTTTATTTTATTATTATCTTCAACAATGATCATACTATTTTGCATTCCCACTGTCAATGAATGTGAGTTCCTATGCCCTTATATTCTTAACATTTGACGTAAATGTACTATATACTGGCTTTCTAATAGTTGTGTAGTGGTACCACACTGTTGTTTTAATTTGCACTGCCCTTTGACATTTGATGTGGAGCATCTTATCATATGCTTATTTACACCTTGTATATCTTCCTTTGCAAGATGTTTATTAAGAATTTTGGACCTTTTTTTTTTTAAATTGGGTTATTTGTTTTCTTATTGTTGAATTTTAAAAGTCTTTATATATATATTTTTTGTCTTTTTTTTGTTTGTTTGTTTTGGCCTCTTTTATTGGTCCTTCATTTATTTGTTTTCATCCATCTTAATTTTTTGGCCTGTGTGGGCCTCCCATCACAATGGCCTCTCGTCGCAGAGCACTGGCTCTGGGCGCATGTGCTCCAGAGCGCTGGCTTGTAATTGGACACACCAGTCCAGCCACTCCAGCATATGTGGGATCTTCCCAGGCCATGAATGGAACCAATGCCCCTTGCACTGCAAGGCAGACTTTTTACCCACTGGACCACCAGAGAAACCCTATATATATTTTGAATAATGTCCTTTATTGGATGTGTCTTCTGCAAATAAATTATCCTAGTCTGTGATTTGTCTTTTCAATCTCTTGACATTGCCTTTCACAGAGCAGAATTTTGAATTTTAATGAACTCCAGCCTATCAATTATTTCTTTCATGAATAAAGTATTTTTGTTTACACCTAAAAAGTCATTGCCACAGTCAAGGTCATGCAGTTTCTCTATCTTATTTTCTAAGAGCTTTATAAATTTGTATCTTATATTTAGGCCAATGTTAGAGTTAAAGTTAATTTTTTGAAAGGTGTAAGAATTGTGTTTCAATTCATTATTTGTATGCAGATGTCCATTGTTCCAGAAATTGTTGAAGATAAAACACGGATGAACTAGGGAATTTTCTTGCAGGCAAGAATACTAGAGTGAGTAGCCTTTCCTTCTCCAGGGATGTTTACAACCCAGGGATCAAACCTAGGTCTCCTGCATTGCAGGTGGATTCTTTACCAGCTGAGCAACAACAGTATGTTTAGTTTTATTTTATTATTATCTTCAACAATGATCATACTATTTTGCATTCCCACTGTCAATGAATGTGAGTTCCTATGCCCTTATATTCTTAACATTTGACGTAAATGTACTATATACTGGCTTTCTAATAGTTGTGTAGTGGTACCACACTGTTGTTTTAATTTGCACTGCCCTTTGACATTTGATGTGGAGCATCTTATCATATGCTTATTTACACCTTGTATATCTTCCTTTGCAAGATGTTTATTAAGAATTTTGGACCTTTTTTTTTTTTAAATTGGGTTATTTGTTTTCTTATTGTTGAATTTTAAAAGTCTTTATATATATTTTTTGTCTTTTTTTTGTTTGTTTGTTTTGGCCTCTTTTATTGGTCCTTCATTTATTTGTTTTCATCCATCTTAATTTTTTGGCCTGTGTGGGCCTCCCATCACAATGGCCTCTCGTCGCAGAGCACTGGCTCTGGGCGCATGTGCTCCAGAGCGCTGGTTTGTAATTGGACACACCAGTCCAGCCACTCCAGCATATGTGGGATCTTCCCAGGCCATGAATGGAACCAATGCCCCTTGCACTGCAAGGCAGACTTTTTACCCACTGGACCACCAGAGAAACCCTATATATATTTTGAATAATGTCCTTTATTGGATGTGTCTTCTGCAAATAAATTATCCTAGTCTGTGATTTGTCTTTTCAATCTCTTGACATTGCCTTTCACAGAGCAGAATTTTGAATTTTAATGAACTCCAGCCTATCAATTATTTCTTTCATGAATAAAGTATTTTTGTTTACACCTAAAAAGTCATTGCCACAGTCAAGGTCATGCAGTTTCTCTATCTTATTTTCTAAGAGCTTTATAAATTTGTATTTTATATTTAGGCCAATGTTAGAGTTAAAGTTAATTTTTTGAAGGGTGTAAGAATTGTGTTTCAATTCATTATTTGTATGCAGATGTCCATTGTTCCAGTACCATTTGTTGAAGATAAAACACATATTACTATTATTTGAATGAATTCTTACCTCTTATATAAATTAAGATTTAGAAAATTAAAAGTTTTTATTTTATATTCACTTATTCCTTCTTCAGTATTCTTCCTTTCTTTATGTAGATTTTTGAGTTTCTGATCTTTGTCTTTCTTCTCTTTTAATAACTTCTGTTAACATTGCTTGAACTACTGCTCTCCTGGAAACAAATTCTTCCAATTTGTGTTTGTTTAAGAAAGTCTTTGTTTCTCCTTCATTTTGAAATGTAACTTTGATGGGCACAGTTTTCTAAGTTAGCATTTTTTTTTTATCAGTTCTTTAACTACATTATTTCATTCTTTTCTCACTTGCATCATTTCTGAGAAGTTGGAGGCTTCTATTAAGATATGTTCAAGCTCTGAGATTATTTCTTTAGCTGTATCCAGTATTATTCTTCATTTTTGATCTCTAAGATTTATCAATATTTTCAGTCCCTTTTTAGAATTTCTAACTCTCTTCTTACAATGTCCATCTGTTTTTGTGTGCTGTCTATTTTATGCATTAGAATCATTAGCATCTTAACCATAGTTGCCTTAAATCTCCACTCTGACAATTCAAATACCCCTGCCATGTCTGGTTTTGATATTTTTGATGTTTCTTCAAATTGTATTATTTTCATTTTGGCATGTCTTGCCTTTTTTTTTTTTTTTTTCCTTGACAGCTGGGAAGTACGTACAACATAAAGAAGCTCCTATAAATACACCTTCAGGATGAGGTTCAGAAAGTTGAAGAGAGGGTAAGCTTTCTATAGTCCTTAGATAAGCTTTTAGTTATTTAGTGAACCTTTGCTCTGAACTATAAACTTCTCCAGTGCTTACAAGCTTTTATTCTTTTTCTTTCCTCTTAGATGGGAGAGAGTGTCCATGTAGGGTAGAATTTGAAGTTTGCTTTTCCTCAGATTAGTTAGGCTCTGATAATTCTCTGCAGGTTAGGCTCTGATTAACTGGTTTCTCCTGATGGCAGGTCTTGTTAAGAAAAAAAGAGTGCTCGGACATATTTTTAAAAAATGCTACCTATTCTTTTTCCCCTGTGGAAGCACAAGGTGACTTGTTGCCAATATCTACTGTGAGAACTTGGTCAGGTTCCTAGAGGTAAGTCTTATAAAATTGGTCGGGGAGCTTTGATGTGTCCTCTTGGAGTTTTTAATTCCCAGAATTGCCCACAGCAAAACTTAGCAATTTGGCAATAACCCACAGCACAGATTTCCCCGCTCTTAGCATTGTTTCCCTCAGATAATAATCTGCCTGCAATGCAGGAAACTCAGCTCTGATCCCTGGGTCAGAAAGATCCCCTGGAGAAGGCAATGGCTAGTTACTCCAGTACTATGGCCTGGAGAATTCCACGGACATACGAGCCTGGCAGGCTACAGTCCATGAGCTTGTAAAGCATTGGACATGACTACGGGACTAACACTTTCACTTTCATTGCTTTCCAGGGCAATTTTCATTCATGAGTCTTTGCTCAGGGAAGCTTATGACTTCCTGTAGTCCTTCTTCTCTTTGTCAGTCTTGAAGGACAGTGTTTTCTAGAATGACGGAAATATTTTTTATCTTGATTGCCGTGGTAGTTGCTTCAGTATTTTTTCCTCAAAGTCAAATAAGACTTGTAAATTTCATTGTATAGAGATTATAACTCATCATAAAAATAACAGCATCAAGATAACTGAGGGACTAAATGCAAAACATATATTAGAGAAATAGATGAAATGTATATATAGATAGAATAGATAAAATAGATTTATTTTATTGTCCATTCAATATATGTAAAGTTACTTGACTTCATTTATGTCAATACTAAGATAAATGTAAGTTAAAATTATTTTGACACAGGTGTTCTTCATCTTTTATATTTAAGTCAAAATTCCAAAAGTTTGATTAAAGAAGGCAAGATTGACAAGACAGTGAGGGTAAAACACTTTCATATACTGCAAGTGAATAATGCTAAAATCCCTATGGAGATTTGAAAAAAAAACTGATAAAACACATTTGTTTTGGCTTTTTGTCCAGCAATTTCATGTCTAGGAATTTGCCCTAAAGACACATATTTACTAATGGGAAAATACATAAACAATTGCATAATATCAACAGCAAAATATATGTAGAAATGCATTTACAAATGTAATTTTCATGGTAATATGCTAGAAATAATCTAATAGCACACATAAATCATTGACTGGGAAAAGATATACATCTATAATGAAGTATACTACATGTATACCACTATTAAAATTGCATTTATGAGGTCTTCGCTGGTGGTCCAGTGGGTAAGGACACCAACTTGCAGTGCAAGGGGCGCCGGTTCAATCCCTGGCCTGGTAAGATCCCACGTGCCGTGGAGCGGCTGGACTGATGTGTCCAATTACCGAGCCGGAGATCTGGAGCGCATGCGCCCAGAGCCGGCGCTCTGCGACAACAGAGGCCACCACGATGGGAGGCCCACAAGAGCCAAAGAACAAAGATGGATGAAAATAGAGAAATGAAAGACCAATAGAAGTGGCCCTCCCACCCTCTTCCTCCCCAATCTGCACCCCCCCAAATAAATAAATAAATAAATAAATGTTTTTTAAAAAATTGCATTTATGAGTATATCTGTGTATGTATTTTTGCTGTATTCTAATGAGAATGCTATGCAGTTATAAATATATAGAAACATCCCTGTGAATTTATATGATGTGTTTTCTAGACTATGGAGTTAGAAAGTAAGGTTAACAGTATACATAATGAAACTTAAAAAAAAAAAAAAAAGAATGGCCTCTTTTATTGGTGTTTTTATTGATTTATTTTTATCCATCTTTATTATTTGACCCATTTGGGCCTTTCCTTGCAGTGGTCTCTTTTGTTGCAGAGCATTGGCTCTGGACACATGTGTTCCAGAGTGCTGGCTTGTAGCTGGACACACCGGTCCAGCTGCTCCCAGTGGCATGTGGGATCTTCCCCAGCCAGGGATCGAACCGGTGCCCCCATACTGAAAGGTGGATTCTTTACCCACTGGACCACAAGGAAGCCCCATAATGTTACTTTTATGCAAGAAATAAAAATAAGGCTATTTTGAAGAATTTATAGAGGAACAATAAACTTGCAAAAAAAAGGGGAAAGTCTACTGAATTTTAACATTTGTTTTGGCTTTTTGTCCAGCAATTTCATGTCTAGGAATTTGCCCTAAAGACACATATTTACTAATGGGAAAATACATAAACAATTGCATAATATCAACAGCAAAATATATGTAGAAATGCATTTACAAATGTAATTTTCATGGTAATATGCTAGAAATAATCTAATAGCACACATAAATCATTGACTGGGAAAAGATATACATCTATAATGAAGTATACTACATGTATACCACTATTAAAATTGCATTTATGAGGTCTTCGCTGGTGGTCCAGTGGGTAAGGACACCAACTTGCAGTGCAAGGGGCGCCGGTTCAATCCCTGGCCTGGTAAGATCCCACGTGCCGTGGAGCGGCTGGACTGATGTGTCCAATTACCGAGCCGGAGATCTGGAGCGCATGCGCCCAGAGCCGGCGCTCTGCGACAACAGAGGCCACCACGATGGGAGGCCCACAAGAGCCAAAGAACAAAGATGGATGAAAATAGAGAAATGAAAGACCAATAGAAGTGGCCCTCCCACCCTCTTCCTCCCCAATCTGCACCCCCCCAAATAAATAAATAAATAAATAAATGTTTTTTAAAAAATTGCATTTATGAGTATATCTGTGTATGTATTTTTGCTGTATTCTAATGAGAATGCTATGCAGTTATAAATATATAGAAACATCCCTGTGAATTTATATGATGTGTTTTCTAGACTATGGAGTTAGAAAGTAAGGTTAACAGTATACATAATGAAACTTAAAAAAAAAAAAAAAAGAATGGCCTCTTTTATTGGTGTTTTTATTGATTTATTTTTATCCATCTTTATTATTTGACCCATTTGGGCCTTTCCTTGCAGTGGTCTCTTTTGTTGCAGAGCATTGGCTCTGGACACATGTGTTCCAGAGTGCTGGCTTGTAGCTGGACACACCGGTCCAGCTGCTCCCAGTGGCATGTGGGATCTTCCCCAGCCAGGGATCGAACCGGTGCCCCCATACTGAAAGGTGGATTCTTTACCCACTGGACCACAAGGGAAGCCCCATAATGTTACTTTTTATGCAAGAAATAAAAATAAGGCTATTTTTGAAGAATTTATAGAGGAACAATAAACTTGCAAAACTAATGAAAATGTAGTTGTTGTTGTGGATTATACTTTCATGAATATACAGTTTTCTACATTTTGAATTTTTAAATCATTTTATTAATACATATCTAAAATTGAAGTCAAATTTGTTTATGAGAGTAGTGAAAATACTTATATTCTCAGGAAAAACTGTTCTTACTCTGGATGAAGAAAGATATATACACAGAGAAAGGAGAGGAGAGGAAGAATGATGTTCAGCTGGAACTAAAGGTAATAAGGTTAATTCATTGTTACAAGAAAGCTGACTCCTCATAAGAAATGGACATATTTTATGTCCACTCTAAATTCTATTCCCTATAATAGTATTGAAACATGGGATTCCCAGGTGGCCCTAGTGGTAAAGAACCCCCCTGCCAGTGCAGAAGACACAGGAGAGGAAGGTTTGATCCCTGGGTCAGAAAGATCCCCTACAGGAGAGCATGGCAACTCAGTCCAGTATTTTTGTTTAGAGAATCTCATAGAGAGAGGAGTCTGGCAGGCTACAGCCCATAGGCTCTCAAAGAGTTGGACACGACTGAAGTGACTTAGCAGGCATGCACTGAAAAAAAAAAACAAAAAACAAAAAAACAAAAAACAACTGACTGAATGAACAAAGATCCTAGTGCTTCTTGTAGAAATGACCAGTTATTGTTCTGGGTCAGGGGAATTTAAAATTAAGGTAAAATGTCTAATTGTACAATAAAGTAAGAAAATGCTCCCAGACTAATGGAGATCTGGCAAAAACACAGGAGTCAGATTAAATAGCTCCCATTGGCCAAAAATGAGCTTCAAAATGAATAGGGACAGAAGTGGATTCTAACATACTCATGTCCAAAAAAGTGTATAAAAGTCTGTACTTAAAATAAAACAACATAATACTTAAAAAGTAAGAGAGGAGCAAAGGAAAAACTTTTCTTTATAAAATAATGCTAAGTGAACAAGAGACTTGATTTCACTGAAAATTCAAGGTAAGTTTTATAGAAGACATCCATACTCATCAAGCATTTTACAGGAATGAATTTGAAAATGAGTATTTTGGAAGGTATTTGAAATTTCCTATGTATTTATGAACATTCATAATGAACTCTAGTTTAAAATATTAAGGTACAGTGACACATGTTCACCTAGAAATTGTTAAAATTATAAATCGCAATCCTTCTTGCAAATTATGGGCATATATTTTAAGTTTTACTGGCAAAGATCAGTATTGCTCTTTAAGTATTATTATTATATTGTCTTATATGCCACATTGTCAAATATATTTTGTTATATTATAGTTTTAAATATAATATAACTCCTTTTGCTTAAAATACATCATGTATTCCTATTGTGAAGTCAAAGAAGTTCAAATGTCTTCCCAGCTCCTATAAGGCTCCACTTGGACTGGCATTCCCTTCCTTCTGCCATGTTCTGTGCTGTAGGCACATCATTCAGCGTCTCATGTTTGAATCTACCACGCTCTTTCCTATCTCAGAGTCTACATGCTTTGTGAGTCTATTCTCAATGATTTTCCTCCGATATTCATAACTTCTTTTGTTATTATTTTTATCAGATAAAATATTTTAGCTAATAACCTCATATTCTCAATCGCTTCATTCTTCTCATTAGGCTATCATTATTCTTTCAGAGAACTTTAAAAAATTGTCAACATTTACTGTACCTTTTATTCACTTGTTAAATGTTTGTTTATTCCTCTGGACTGTGAACTCCATTATCCTTATAGAATGTTGTAGTCACTATGATTTGCCTTGGGCCCAGAACGGTGCATAATACACACTGAGGATATCAAATGAGATTTTTAAAATATGGGAATGAATCAATCTTAGCCATTCTTATTAACAACTCATGCTTTAGTAGAGATAATTATCTTATTATTTAAAGCAATTTTACTGTAAAACATTTAGTTTTGTTACCCATGTATTAAGCATAGGTTTTCACCTGGTGCTGTGGAAACAACAAAGGTGACCTGAATGTGTAGCAGACACTGCCAGCTAGAATCCACAGTGCAACGCCTAGAAGGTCTGGTGATTTACCAGGATTTACTTTGTATAAAGAAATGTAGATTCTTGTGGGAGAGGATGGAAGAGTGAAACTGACAGCAAGTTAGAAATCACGTTTAGTAAGAAAAAAAAGAAAAAAATCAAAAACCTAGTGGTCAGAAGGAAAAGCAATTCAATAAACCTTCAGGGGTCTGCTTCCTTTTTCCAAAGGATTAAAGCTTGGTGTTTCTCATTTATATCTGTCATTAGTTCAGTACCATGAACTCAGACCTGAAATCTGAGAAGAGAAAGACAGGTGCAATAACTTAAAAACTATGTAACTGTTTTCAGACAAACTTCTGTGAGAAAAAAAAAAAAAAAAAAAGTAGCATTATTTGGGCAACAATATAAGAGAGGATGGTATGAAGACTGGGGAAGGTGGAGGCAGCCTATTTGCTTCAGCCCAGTGCAAGCTCAGGTACAGAGGACTCTGGCAGGCAGGGAGATTAAAAACCAGATTCGGTCTGGATAATCGGCATTTGACCAGGGAAGCAGGTTTTTCTGTGACATTCATTAGATAATCCCTTCAGGCTCCAAACGATGAGTAAGAGAAGTGGTAGAGGAACCACAATTTGCAATAGTGTCTGAGAAAGATAAATTTTGCTGTCACATGACTTCATTTTTACTTTCAGTCTACTATGACCCAAGGTTTCACATTGCTCTTGATGTCAAAGAGTTCACAGAATAACATACCTACATGTATTACAGAGATTTTGAAACGAATAATATAAAGATTTCAAATAATTCTCTAATGTGTCTGCAAAGGGAAAGTGAAAGAAAAAAGAAAGTGTAATAAATAAGGCATTTTAAAAATTTTAAAGATAAATCATTACATTAAAAGGCTGTGTGCTTAGTTGTTCAGTCGTGTCTGACTCTGTGTGACCCTACAGACTGTAGCCCGCCAGGCTCCTCTGTCCATGGGGATTCTCCAGGCAAGAATACTGGAGTGGGCTGCCATGCCCTCCTCCAGGGGACATTCTCAACCCAGTGATCAAACCCAGGTCTCCTGAACTGCAGGCAGATTCTTTACCATAGGAGCCACTAGGGAAGCCCTATGTAAGAGTACAGAGAAGTAATTTGGGGAAGCAAATTTTAAAAATAACTTAAACAACTGCTGGAGAAGATTATCATTTGTATCAAAAAAATAAAGATAATTAATTATTGAACTCCTTGTAGCTGTGTAAATTTTTACTAGAACGTAAAATGAAACATTTTCTTATATAGGCATCTCGCCAATCAGAATCTGCAAAGTCCATTTAGAAACATACTGACCTTTAGTCTGAGAGAGGATTATAGAAAATATAATGCAGAAAATACTCAGTCTTTTAAAAATTAAAGTCATAATTATGATTATATATTTTCTTATTTTGACCTCTACTATTGATAAGTTTCCTAACCAAGGAAGCCCTTAAGTCACCTGTAGGATTTTTAATTTATGACCTTTCAACTCAAAAGAAATTACATAAGTATAGGATTAATTTTCAACATATTTAGCAGTTATTTGTTATCATTATTAAAGTATTAGAATTTCACGTTCAAAAATGAGTAAGGCAAAGCATTGAAAAAATATGTTTTCAAAAATTTTCTGTAGATACACGTACATGTAAGTAAAATGAGGTTCATTGTCTAAAGCATAAATCCTGTATTCAGTTAACATTTTTATAATTTCTATACTTAACAGTCTCCAGAAGTTAAATTAGGTGGAATTCTAGGAAAAATCGTTGAAGATGATCTTTCTCCTACCATAATTCTTAAGCACTCAATCCATTCGGTGCTCACTGCAATTTTATTCATTACAGTTTCTTTCACAGTGATAGAAATTGTTAGATTCAGTATTTTCTTCTTCTTTTTTTGATCACGAGGTGTTAGACTTTATTGCCTGAAGTGGTACAATTTGTTCTCTGTGAAATATGGTAAGCATCACCTTACTTTTTTATTAAGTGTATATTTATAACCTTGAGAAGCAAATGTACTCTATCCACATGGCTAGCGTTTATTGTTTTATGTTCTGCACGCAAAGCTGCTTTTCTTAATAATAAGAAACAGCTGTTGTAAGCACAACAATGAATGCAATGGGTCATACATGCCTAAATTAGATACAAAGGGAGCCAAGCAGGGCTAAGCTCTTTAATTCTGTCTCACTCTTCCATGATTGATGCTCTCTAAAAAGAGTGGTTGAACACTATGTTGAGATTTAACAGATGCTAAAAGCAGCCTATTCCAGTGTACATTTGTTAGGCAGCTGTGTTTTACAGCAGCAGTGATTACAATGGGGAATCAATGTTTCCATGACAGTTAAGACTGACAGAACTTACATGCAGCTAACTAAGGTAAAATAATGGAAAATATTAGTGTAGTTCACAAATGCAATCAATCATTTCTATGGTGTGTATATATATATATATATATATATATATGACTGTATAAAGTTAGATATCAGGACATTGGTTTGTTATATCATTATGTATATGCATGTGTATATATATAATCTAAAGTTCTATCATTGCATAAATGATAATTGAATTACTGAACCATGTAGAATGGTAGTTATAAGACATATGGAGCTATGTACATTTTGAGAAAAAAATAGAAATAAACTTAGAACTTATGGCATATGGTACATAAGGATAGCCAAAATTTTTACTTCTATTTAAACCTCTGTTTTCATGGATTTAAAAGTCATCTTTCAATTATACATTTCATCTTTTAAACCTTTCCTATTAAGAAACATTAGACACAAAATGAAGTCATTTCCGATGAACAAATCTACTTTGGCAGGAGACAAAAACTATATATAAAATAATGTCTACAGAGGATCTACATGTGACAGTTTCAAAAATGTATACTTAAATATATAGACTTTGTACATCTTTTGGCTGTTATGAATAGTACTTCAGTGAATATGGGAGTCTAAATTATCTCTTTGAGATCCTGTTTTCAATTATTTTTCAAGAAATACCCAGACATGTGATTGCCAGATTATATGTTAGCTGTATTTCTAATATTTTTGAAGAATCTCCATTCCATTTTTAATAGATATCAATTCTTCAGGACTTGGCTTTCTTTATGGTCCAACTCTCACATCTGTAGATGAATACTGGAAAACTATAGCTTTGACTATATGGATTTTTGTCAGTAAAGTGATGTCTCTGCTTTTTCATATGTTCTCTAGGTTTGTCATAGCTTTGATTAGTCTGTGCATCATTTTATTATGTTGATTATCACTGCTTCTTGAACAATGTTGTATGTTTGTTTTCTGATCTGATACTGTTTTTCCTTTAAGGAACTCACTTTTAGTCTATCCCTTTTTATCTCCGAATTAGCTCTATCTGTATACTGAAGTAGAATCTTTTTAAGTGTTAGGATTCATCTTTAAATTTAAGAAGTCATACAAAAAGTTATATTCTGCAAAAATTTTAGGGGAAAGTAATCAATGAGCTCAGTTAAAATAAACACTCTCATGTGGGCAGGATTTGCTCTTTCATAACTTTCACAAGCCAGGATCATATGGTTACTTGTACATAATAGGGGTCAAGTAAATATATCACATGTTTTAAGAAATTAAGGAATAAAAGAATTTAGGTAAGCAGCAATGACAAACTTGAATAAAGGCTTCTCTTTCTTATATCTGAATCTTAATAACAGAAACTGGTGTATGAAACAACTGCTGAGTCTTTCTCTCCCCCAGCAAGTGCAGAGGATATAATTTTGTGCATAGGAACACTTAAGACTTCCTAAATACCAAGGGATTATTAACAACTTAGTAAAAGATTAAATTATATATTAGTTTTCAAGAGTTGAGGAAGAATTAAACTAATATTCTCTAAAATGATTTTTGGGAAATTACATACAAGTGGCCCATGAGAATAAAAATGTACTGAACATCTTTAGGGATGTACAAAGTAAAACTCTACTAAGATATCACTACACCAGTCAAAATGAAAATACAAATTGACCACACCAAATGCTGGAAAGGATGCAGGAGTAACTACAACTCTACTATATAAAGTAATACAACCACTTTGGAAAAGAGTATAGCAATTTCTTGAAAGAAATTAAGCAATCTAGGTATTCCAGTTCTACATATTTAACCAGTATCAATGAGATTATATTTTCAGAAAAGAATTTCTATCTGAATTTTCATAACAGACATACTCATAATATCCCAAACTTGGAAACAATCTAGATTGCCATAAATAACTACATGGAAATTCCACTGTATGTATTTATATAGGTGAATGCAGCACAACAATTAAAAGTCATAAACTACTGATAAATGGAATATGGACAGAATGTGCTCTATGGTTCCATTTATTTGAAAAGTTTAATAGGTCATAGGTCTCTCTCACATGGATTGAACAATGTTGTATCTTTGTTTTCTGATCTGATACTGTTTTTCCTTTAAGGAACTCACTTTTAGTCTATCCCTTTTTATCTCCGAATTAGCTCTATCTGTATACTGAAGTAGAATCTTTTTAAGTGTTAGGATTCATCTTTAAATTTAAGAAGTCATACAAAAAGTTATATTCTGCAAAAATTTTAGGGGAAAGTAATCAATGAGCTCAGTTAAAATAAACACTCTCATGTGGGCAGGATTTGCTCTTTCATAACTTTCACAAGCCAGGATCATATGGTTACTTGTACATAATAGGGGTCAAGTAAATATATCACATGTTTTAAGAAATTAAGGAATAAAAGAATTTAGGTAAGCAGCAATGACAAACTTGAATAAAGGCTTCTCTTTCTTATATCTGAATCTTAATAACAGAAACTGGTGTATGAAACAACTGCTGAGTCTTTCTCTCCCCCAGCAAGTGCAGAGGATATAATTTTGTGCATAGGAACACTTAAGACTTCCTAAATACCAAGGGATTATTAACAACTTAGTAAAAGATTAAATTATATATTAGTTTTCAAGAGTTGAGGAAGAATTAAACTAATATTCTCTAAAATGATTTTTGGGAAATTACATACAAGTGGCCCATGAGAATAAAAATGTACTGAACATCTTTAGGGATGTACAAAGTAAAACTCTACTAAGATATCACTACACCAGTCAAAATGAAAATACAAATTGACCACACCAAATGCTGGAAAGGATGCAGGAGTAACTACAACTCTACTATATAAAGTAATACAACCACTTTGGAAAAGAGTATGGCAATTTCTTGAAAGAAATTAAGCAATCTAGGTATTCCAGTTCTACATATTTAACCAGTATCAATGAGATTATATTTTCAGAAAAGAATTTCTATCTGAATTTTCATAACAGACATACTCATAATATCCCAAACTTGGAAACAATCTAGATTGCCATAAATAACTACATGGAAATTCCACTGTATGTATTTATATAGGTGAATGCAGCACAACAATTAAAAGTCATAAACTACTGATAAATGGAATATGGACAGAATGTGCTCTATGGTTCCATTTATTTGAAAAGTTTAATAGGTCATAGGTCTCTCTCACATGGATGGGGGATAGGATTATTAAGGGGTTTCAACTTTAATGTTTACCTAACTGTGTGAGGAAATGGGGAAGACATCCTTAAAAGGGAATTTATTTGATCAAGGAAAATAATAAGCCTGATACAAAAGAAAGAGCTGAGATTTTCAGGGAAACTTGGAAGCTAGACAGATTTAATTAAAACTTTCTGACAACTTTTGGGCTTCCCTGCCTGAATTTGGGTGTATCTGAATAAAATGAAATGTAAATAAAAGTTTTTCAAGAATTAAAATTAAATTGTTCACAGTTTGCAATGACTGTTCTACAATGACAATGGTCACTAAAATTCTGTGCCTGTGTCTGGTTTGATAATAGGCATGTGACTCAAATGTGGTCAAAGAGGTATGCTGTAAAATTTCTTTACTTCTTAAAACCTCAAAAATAATCCCCTTTACTGACTCTGGTTATTAGTGTATTAGAAGTGATGCTTACAAAGTGGGAGACATATTGCTACCAACCCTATGATATTTCCCAATGATGTCAAATAGAAAGGCAGAAAAAAGTCTGAGATCTTCATGAACATGCTGAGCCCCTGAATCAACTCTGAAAGCCAGCCTTTTCAGAGGCTTTTTTATTTCCAATGGTCTGTATTTATTTTCTGTAGATTTGAGTTTCTATCTTGACTCATTTCCTTTCAGACTGAAAGATATTTTATCATTTCTTGAAGTGACAGACTCAGAGTTCATTTAAACCTTGCCTTTCAAAAGGATATTTTCACTGTATATGAAATTTTTGTCGTTTTCTTTCTTTCCTACTGCTTTTTTTTTTTTTTTTTAACTTACAGCACTTAAAAAGGTCACTCAATCGATTTTTGGCCTCCACTACTTCCGATGAAAAGTCAACAGAACTTTATTCTCTTTGATACCATGTATATAACATGTCTTTTTTCTCCTGTGGATCTTATTGAGGCTTATTTTTAGGCTTATCTTGGGTATGAATCATAATTGCATCAAATTCTACGGCAGTATTTCTCAACCTCAGCGTTAATTTCATAAACTACTGATAAATGGAATATGGACAGAATGTGCTCTATGGTTCCATTTATTTGAAAAGTTTAATAGGTCATAGGTCTCTCTCACATGGATGGGGGATAGGATTATTAAGGGGTTTCAACTTTAATGTTTACCTAACTGTGTGAGGAAATGGGGAAGACATCCTTAAAAGGGAATTTATTTGATCAAGGAAAATAATAAGCCTGATACAAAAGAAAGAGCTGAGATTTTCAGGGAAACTTGGAAGCTAGACAGATTTAATTAAAACTTTCTGACAACTTTTGGGCTTCCCTGCCTGAATTTGGGTGTATCTGAATAAAATGAAATGTAAATAAAAGTTTTTCAAGAATTAAAATTAAATTGTTCACAGTTTGCAATGACTGTTCTACAATGACAATGGTCACTAAAATTCTGTGCCTGTGTCTGGTTTGATAATAGGCATGTGACTCAAATGTGGTCAAAGAGGTATGCTGTAAAATTTCTTTACTTCTTAAAACCTCAAAAATAATCCCCTTTACTGACTCTGGTTATTAGTGTATTAGAAGTGATGCTTACAAAGTGGGAGACATATTGCTACCAACCCTATGATATTTCCCAATGATGTCAAATAGAAAGGCAGAAAAAAGTCTGAGATCTTCATGAACATGCTGAGCCCCTGAATCAACTCTGAAAGCCAGCCTTTTCAGAGGCTTTTTTATTTCCAATGGTCTGTATTTATTTTCTGTAGATTTGAGTTTCTATCTTGACTCATTTCCTTTCAGACTGAAAGATATTTTATCATTTCTTGAAGTGACAGACTCAGAGTTCATTTAAACCTTGCCTTTCAAAAGGATATTTTCACTGTATATGAAATTTTTGTCGTTTTCTTTCTTTCCTACTGCTTTTTTTTTTTTTTTTAACTTACAGCACTTAAAAAGGTCACTCAATCGATTTTTGGCCTCCACTACTTCCGATGAAAAGTCAACAGAACTTTATTCTCTTTGATACCATGTATATAACATGTCTTTTTTCTCCTGTGGATCTTATTGAGGCTTATTTTTAGGCTTATCTTGGGTATGAATCATAATTGCATCAAATTCTACGGCAGTATTTCTCAACCTCAGCGTTATTAACATTTTAGACCAGATCATTTTTTGTTGTTTGAAGAAAGGATGATTAGTAACATATTTGGCCTCTACCCACAAGATAGCAGTATCACTTCACAAGTTGTTACAATCAAAAATGTCCCCAAACATTGCGAGGTGTCCATTGGTTGGCAAACCTGCATCATTTACCTTCTCTCTTATTAATACCTAGTGTTCTAGGATATGGTCCTCACTCCTAATATGTGGCAGGCTTTCTGTTATTTCAGCTGGATGCCATAAACATGTTAAATTAAGTAGAAAATGGAGATCAAACTTGTTAATTCCCTGAGCAGATAAAACCATTTAAATCACGTAAGCAAGCCAAACTTATTTCATGAACATACACAAAACTTGGGCTTTCCAGGTGGTGCTAGTGGTAAAGAACCCACTTGCCAAAGCAGATTTGATCCCTGTGTTGGGAAGATCCCCTGGAGGAAGAAATGGCAATCCACTCCAGTATTCCTGCCTGGAGAATCCCATGGACAGAGGAGCCTAGCAGGCTACAGTCCACCAGGTCATAAATAATTGGACATGACTGAAATTACTTAGCATGTGCCCATACAACACTTAATTTATAGATTATATCTTGTAAATGCCTCTGATAATTACAAAAGAAACTTGTTATAAGATAGTCACTTGTAACCAATCCTTCACAGACTGGAAATCACCATTGCAATAATCATTGTTAACGTTAAACAACTTTCTTATTTCTACTTTATAAACCAGACTGTAACTTCATGCCACTGAGCTTGCTATTAGTTTTAAATGTGAAAGCTCCCAGTTCACAAACCATTCTTATATGCCCAATAAACTCTTACTAAATATTACTTACTGATTTGGTGGTTTTAATTCTGCTATCTTAGGATATGGGGCAAATGTTAATTACAATAATTCTGGGTGGGCCATAACTCAAATCTTTCCATTTTCTGTTCTTGCCAATGCAGTATATCTATATTGCTTTTAACCCAGTTGTCGCCACTTTCTGGAAAACTTCCGCTCATTTTACTCCCTGAAAGTACAGCCCACCTCTCAGTCATGACCTTGAAACAAGCCCCATGATGTACTTCTCCAGTCCTCTCTTTTTGTAATCCCTCTGATTATGTTCATCAAAAAGGTCTGACCACTACTTCATCCATTTTGTGCTCTCTTCAGACTCTGCAATGTGGTCAGGAAATTGACTCATTAGGCTTATCTTGGGTATGAATCATAATTGCATCAAATTCTACGGCAGTATTTCTCAACCTCAGCGTTATTAACATTTTAGACCAGATCATTTTTTGTTGTTTGAAGAAAGGATGATTAGTAACATATTTGGCCTCTACCCACAAGATAGCAGTATCACTTCACAAGTTGTTACAATCAAAAATGTCCCCAAACATTGCCAGGTGTCCATTGGTTGGCAAACCTGCATCATTTACCTTCTCTCTTATTAATACCTAGTGTTCTAGGATATGGTCCTCACTCCTAATATGTGGCAGGCTTTCTGTTATCTCAGCTGGATGCCATAAACATGTTAAATTAAGTAGAAAATGGAGATCAAACTTTTTAAATTTCCCCTGAGCAGATAAAACCATTTAAATCACGTAAGCAAGCCAAACTTATTTCATGAACATACACAAAACTTGGGCTTTCCAGGTGGTGCTAGTGGTAAAGAACCCACTTGCCAAAGCAGATTTGATCCCTGTGTTGGGAAGATCCCCTGGAGGAAGAAATGGCAATCCACTCCAGTATTCCTGCCTGGAGAATCCCATGGACAGAGGAGCCTAGCAGGCTACAGTCCACCAGGTCATAAATAATTGGACATGACTGAAATTACTTAGCATGTGCCCATACAACACTTAATTTATAGATTATATCTTGTAAATGCCTCTGATAATTACAAAAGAAACTTGTTATAAGATAGTCACTTGTAACCAATCCTTCACAGACTGGAAATCACCATTGCAATAATCATTGTTAACGTTAAACAACTTTCTTATTTCTACTTTATAAACCAGACTGTAACTTCATGCCACTGAGCTTGCTATTAGTTTTAAATGTGAAAGCTCCCAGTTCACAAACCATTCTTATATGCCCAATAAACTCTTACTAAATATTACTTACTGATTTGGTGGTTTTAATTCTGCTATCTTAGGATATGGGGCAAATGTTAATTACAATAATTCTGGGTGGGCCATAACTCAAATCTTTCCATTTTCTGTTCTTGCCAATGCAGTATATCTATATTGCTTTTAACCCAGTTGTCGCCACTTTCTGGAAAACTTCCGCTCATTTTACTCCCTGAAAGTACAGCCCACCTCTCAGTCATGACCTTGAAACAAGCCCCATGATGTACTTCTCCAGTCCTCTCTTTTTGTAATCCCTCTGATTATGTTCATCAAAAAGGTCTGACCACTACTTCATCCATTTTTGTGCTCTCTTCAGACTCTGCAATGTGGTCAGGAAATTGACTCATGTCAGCAAGGTGGGCATTTGTGCTTATGTTGACTTTGTAAACTTCCCTTTCCCCAGAAAGTAGTATTACTTTGCCTGTTACTCTGAGTGTTACTCTGCCTGTTGACCTGAAAATAATTTCATTTATACATTGTCCAGTTTAAAATTGTCTACTGCAGGAGAACTAGTCTGGCACCAGTTATTGGATCATTTCCAGAAGCATATTTACAGTATTTAGGTTACTAAGCATTTGTTCATATTTTCTTTACATCAGAATATGAGTGAGGGCTTTTTAAAATTTTCAACTGAAAGTACAAAACATTAAGATTCATCATATTTGTTTATTTTTATCATTAGCAGTATGATTATTAGTGACTGTACATCCCTGGATCTTCTCTAATTTGTATAAATGGCTTCAAAGGAAGCTTTGCATCTTTCCAATTATTTTATATCAAAGGCTCTTCCTTTTCCCCTAATTCTTCCCAGTCCTTTATGCTAAAAGCCCTCCAGCTCTTGGAAAGTACAAATTTTCTTTTCCAATTCATCATTTATCTATCCTACAGAAAAGACAATCAGAAAGGAAAATTTCTTATTTTTCCCTACTCTCACGCCTCAAAAGAAAAGTGGAAACCATTCCAGAACCCACTAAAATAAAACCTCAAATATTTTTCTTCCCACTACAAGACAGTATTTTCTCACTGTAGCCTCTAGTCAGAAGTGAAAAAAAAATTACATACTTGTTTAAATTTTGCCCTGTTTCTGCCTGTTGCTAATTAAACAATCTTTATTAAATTATTCCAGCAACAATTCAGCTACAGCTTTCTTCAGAGGTTCCAATTTTACTATTTTGATATATATCTAAAAGCTGGAATAATTTTTTGAGCAAGGAAGACGTTTACCTTATTACTAAACTGCCTAAATCAGTATCTACTGAAAACCTGTTACTCTAGGTTGGACACTTACTTGGTTTCTTAAAGGGAAAGCAAGAAGGACAATAAGTAATTTAGGAAGAAATAAAACGTGGAAAGAAGAAAGTGGTGTGAAAAGAGCAGAGTAAAACTTATAAATTAGATGGTGTTACAGCATGCCATCTTTTATGTTAGGAAAGAGGGGTACCAAGGCTTAGTGGAAAGATTAGAATATTCCCTTGTGAACGCAGGGGAAAGATAAGGGACACTATTCAAAAGCTTTTTGAATTTAAATGTCATCATCATTCCTTGTAATTTGTGTGTGTGTGTGCTCAGTCACTCAGTCATATCTGACTTTTTGCAACTCCATGGACTGCAGCCCGCTAGGCTCCTCTGTCCATGGATTTGTCACAGGTAAGAATACTGGAGTGGGTTGCCATTTCCTTCTCCAGGGGATTCTCCCAACCCAGGGATCGAACCTGTGTCTCTTGTGTCTCCTTCACTGGTAGGCAGATTTTTTATCACTGTGCCTCTTGGGAAAGTTTTCATATTAAACATGACCTATAGACAAATTTCATAAAATTATCTGCCATGTGAATAAATGATGTCCTGTTTCATTATTCATTTGGGATCATCTGAGTGGATTTCTGAAAAGGAGCTTGCACCTGTGCCTATAATATACCTTCTTGTTCACTATTTATTTCATTTTTTTTTTTTTTTACAGATTTAACACTTTTTTGCTTCTATCACCGTTAATATAGACCTTTCTCAACAATTTATGTTCTTTCTCAGTTAGCTTTGTCTTTATTTCTTTTCTTTCTATTTCTGTCTTGACAAAAAGCAAAGACTCACTTGAACCAGCTCAGACAAGTTGTTTTTATATGGGTACATGCTGTAATCTCACAGAAACCCACAAACACACCAAAAACACATCCAGACCTCTTATGGAGTGCAACTGGGAATTTGAAAGCAATCAAGAATTCAGACTTCTATTTATCGTGAGCCAGAACTTCTTTCAGTCACTGCCTCTCTGTTTTTCTCTAAGTGTCTGAACTTTTTAATATTTCTTATCTCAAGTGCTCAGTAGCAACTGACTCATCTCATGATTTCTAATTCCAAGTTTCTAGAAGATACATTTAATTGCCCTAACTCACATATTTTTCCAGGACTTAAAGGCATATGGGGTGAAGCTGCCTTTCATTAAAAGAGCTGTTAAGGCTTATATAATTTTTCATACACATCACTTGGCTCTCTTCCTCCCTTGTTGCATTTATGACATTTATTTTTCAGATGCTCATGGCCTCTAGCCTAACTGTTACATTGCCTTCCTGATTTTCATACCTGTACCCTCTCCTTGACACACCATATCCTTCAGAAAACCATGGATGTAGACTTCATAACTTTAAGGAGTGAAGACTGTATGTCTGTAGGATATTTATGAGCATAGGAAAGAAGAGTAGGACACACGATTGGAAATACTACAGACCTTGAATTCAGGTAGAACAGAGCTGGAATCTTGGTTCTCTTAGGAGTTGTTTATTTCTAGGAATATTGCTTAATTTCTAAAAGCTCTAAGTTCTTTGTCTGAAGAAAATGTGGATGTTTGCATTTAAAACAGAATACAAGAACTAACTACCCAGGGAAGAGGCCAAGAAACAAGATGACATGTTTCTCCATGAGTCTGCAAAAGCCAGTGACTAGTCTGGCTCTTGGCCTAATAGCTAAAAATTTTCATTCGTCAGCACACTCAGTATTATTTCAAAGTGACTCTTCTATAATAGTATCACTCATTTTTTTTACTTAAGTACTGTTTTACAAATAGGCTCTTCTCTTTGAAAGACTTACTGGACATGTAAATAAAATTTAAGTGCTAAAGGGGACCAACTTGCTAGAGATATTTACACTAAAATATTATGTAGGTTTGTGAGTATCCGAATGCCACTGGGGTTAGCTGTCCTGTTTACATTCTGAAAAAAATATTTTCAGCCTGCAATGAGAACAGAACTATCTTCGGGGTTTTTCCAGTTATGGGTATGTTTTTTTTACTATTTGTGGCATCTGAAGAGTAATATACTGTGGTTAGTCAAAACTCTAGTGGCTATCATCAGTGGGAAAGGTGGTATAGAGGAAATTAATTTGAGGCAAAGATAATAATGGCCTGGAACATGGATTTTCATTTTTATTTAGACAGTAATTTTCTGAGTTAGATTAGCACGTGAGCCAGAACTTCTTTCAGTATAATGTCTTTTTTTCATCTCAAGTGCTCAGTAGCAACTGACTCATCTCATGATTTCTAATTCCAAGTTTCTAGAAGATACATTTAATTGCCCTAACTCACATATTTTTCCAGGACTTAAAGGCATATGGGGTGAAGCTGCCTTTCATTAAAAGAGCTGTTAAGGCTTATATAATTTTTCATACACATCACTTGGCTCTCTTCCTCCCTTGTTGCATTTATGACATTTATTTTTCAGATGCTCATGGCCTCTAGCCTAACTGTTACATTGTCTTCCTGATTTTCATACCTGTACCCTCTCCTTGACACACCATATCCTTCAGAAAACCATGGATGTAGACTTCATAACTTTAAGGAGTGAAGACTGTATGTCTGTAGGATATTTATGAGCATAGGAAAGAAGAGTAGGACACACGATTGGAAATACTACAGACCTTGAATTCAGGTAGAACAGAGCTGGAATCTTGGTTCTCTTAGGAGTTGTTTATTTCTAGGAATATTGCTTAATTTCTAAAAGCTCTAAGTTCTTTGTCTGAAGAAAATGTGGATGTTTGCATTTAAAACAGAATACAAGAACTAACTACCCAGGGAAGAGGCCAAGAAACAAGATGACATGTTTCTCCATGAGTCTGCAAAAGCCAGTGACTAGTCTGGCTCTTGGCCTAATAGCTAAAAATTTTCATTCGTCAGCACACTCAGTATTATTTCAAAGTGACTCTTCTATAATAGTATCACTCATTTTTTTTACTTAAGTACTGTTTTACAAATAGGCTCTTCTCTTTGAAAGACTTACTGGACATGTAAATAAAATTTAAGTGCTAAAGGGGACCAACTTGCTAGAGATATTTACACTAAAATATTATGTAGGTTTGTGAGTATCCGAATGCCACTGGGGTTAGCTGTCCTGTTTACATTCTGAAAAAAATATTTTCAGCCTGCAATGAGAACAGAACTATCTTCGGGGTTTTTCCAGTTATGGGTATGTTTTTTTACTATTTGTGGCATCTGAAGAGTAATATACTGTGGTTAGTCAAAACTCTAGTGGCTATCATCAGTGGGAAAGGTGGTATAGAGGAAATTAATTTGAGGCAAAGATAATAATGGCCTGGAACATGGATTTTCATTTTTATTTAGACAGTAATTTTCTGAGTTAATAATAGCATTTATGGTGCCATTCATTGGAGATTTGGTTTCTACAAAGTTTCCAATTACAGATGTTATGAATTTCCCTCAGAAGCCACAGATACAGCATACTGGGGGATTGTTGACTTATCTCTCTCAGAATATTATACAAAATTTTATTTTGAGTGAGGAAAGGGAAAGATAGAAAATCTAGAAATAAATGATTGCTTTGAAAACCAAGCACTTATGCTTTAGTGAAAAACTCTGGTTTCGAATCTAAAATTGAATTTCATTGTAACTGAAAACTAACAACCACAACCAAAATGTGATTTTTTTTCATGTAGTCTCATGTCTTGTGCCTGATATATTACTTCTTCTATTTATGTTACATGTTTCATTTAGATTTTCAATTAAGGGTTTAGAAAGAATAATATTAACCAAAATTTATGTTTACAGTAATAGTTTAAAATCTATACCGGAGAGATCTTTAGACGTTATAAAGTTTTGGTTTTAGTAGTAACTGTTTACTCAAATGGCTATAAGAAAAGAAGTCATGTTTTTCAGAAACAACACTGTCTGACTTTTCTTCATATCAGTCACACATCCATGGGCTATTACTTCTGCTCAGGTATGTCTGAGTGTCCTTTGACCAGGCTTAAGTCTAGAGTGGACAAGCATGCAGGTCATTTCTTTCATGAAAACTGTTCCTTTGGCCCTTGGGTGAAATCAATCTGATATAATTGATATTAATATTGAATTGGTATTGATTGATTCTAAAACTGCAATCACCCAAGGCATGGAAGAACACAGACAACATGGCCTCCAAGTAAATAAAGAACTATCTTCGGGTTTTTGGACCATGTAAATAAAATTTAAGTGCTAAAGGGACCAACTTGCTAGAGATATTTACACTAAAATATTATGTGTTTTTACTATTTGCTGTCCTGTTTACATTCTGAAAAAATATTTTCAGCCTGCAAGGAGAACAGAACTATCTTCGGGGTTTTTCCAGTTATGGGTATGTTTTTTTTACTATTTGTGGCATCTGAAGAGTAATATACTGTGGTTAGTCAAAACTCTAGTGGCTATCATCAGTGGGAAAGGTGGTATAGAGGAAATTAATTTGAGGCAAAGATAATAATGGCCTGGAACATGGATTTTCATTTTTATTTAGACAGTAATTTTCTGAGTTAATAATAGCATTTATGGTGCCATTCATTGGAGATTTGGTTTCTACAAAGTTTCCAATTACAGATGTTATGAATTTCCCTCAGAAGCCACAGATACAGCATACTGGGGGATTGTTGACTTATCTCTCTCAGAATATTATACAAAATTTTATTTTGAGTGAGGAAAGGGAAAGATAGAAAATCTAGAAATAAATGATTGCTTTGAAAACCAAGTACTTATGCTTTAGTGAAAAACTCTGGTTTCGAATCTAAAATTGAATTTCATTGTAACTGAAAACTAACAACCAAAATGTGATTTTTTTCATGTAGTCTCATGTCTTGTGCCCGATATATTACTTCTTCTATTTATGTTACATGTTTCATTTAGATTTTCAATTAAGGGTTTAGAAAGAATAATATTAACCAAAATTTATGTTTACAGTAATAGTTTAAAATCTATACCGGAGAGATCTTTAGACGTTATAAAGTTTTGGTTTTAGTAGTAACTGTTTACTCAAATGGCTATAAGAAAAGAAGTCATGTTTTTCAGAAACAACACTGTCTGACTTTTCTTCATATCAGTCACACATCCATGGGCTATTACTTCTGCTCAGGTATGTCTGAGTGTCCTTTGACCAGGCTTAAGTCTAGAGTGGACAAGCATGCAGGTCATTTCTTTCATGAAAACTGTTCCTTTGGCCCTTGGGTGAAATCAATCTGATATAATTGATATTAATATTGAATTGATATTGATTGATTCTAAAACTGCAATCACCCAAGGCATGGAAGAACACAGACAAAATGGCCTCCAGTAATCTGCCTCCACATTTAGGATTCTGCATCCATAAAGAGATAAAATCCTCATGCGGTTAAATGTTTTTCTAAAAAAGTCAGAAGACAGGGCTTCCCTGGTAATCCAGTGGGTAAAGAATCCGCCTTGCAGTACAAGGGGCACGGGTTCAGTCCCTGGCCTGGGAAGATCCCACATGCTGTGAGGCAGCTGGACCAGTACAATTACAACTCAATTACTTGTCCAATTACAAGTCAACGCTCTGGGGCACATGAGCCTAAAGCCAGTGCTCTGCGACGAGAGGAGCCACTGCAATGGGAGGCCCACAAAGGCTGAAGAATAAAGATGGATGAAAAATGAATAAAAAATCAATAAAAGAGGTCAAAAAAATTAAAAAAAAAAAAGCCAGAGGAAATGTGTGATGTCTTGGTATTGCAAGAGAGTTATTAGAAGAGAGTTTTTCCAAGTAAAATTGGAGTGACAGTATGTCCCCATGGAGCAGGCTTCAAATTGAGGCGAATGTCCAATGGAGAGAGAGGTTACTAAGCATGAACCCAGCAAAGTAATATTGCAATTCAGGAGTGGCAAAAGGACTGTCTGTGATCCCTACAGTCTTTGTTTTAGATACTACAAAGGAAAGAGCTGTCAGGAACCAAATGTGTATATCAGGGAGTCCTTATACCCCTTTCTTACATAATCAGAAAAGTGTAAACTATGAAGACCTATTGGTAATGAAGGAAAAATTCAGTGGAAAGAGAAAAAATATCTATGAAATGGAAGCTATAATATCAAGAGAGACTGTGAGAAAATCTTACTGCAGCACCCAAAGAAGGATTCAGGATATCTTCTCATGGTCTTTTCTTTTTTAAACCCTGAAGTCAGTGAACAACTGGGCAAATGGGAATGACAGGAACAATTGTAAAAAATAAAAAATAATAAAAATAAATGTCCACAATGGATAAATGAAGCAGTTAAGTCTCCCTAGGGTTTTAAAGTGAAGTATTTAGTGACTAGCCTTTTTTTCAGCTATATAACCTAGCCCAGGAAGGACTGAAATATTTTACTTGGACTGTTGTGTTTAGCCACAGAGAGAGTATAAGCTTTCTGGGATTATGATTTGCTTGAATAATAAACTATTGGAAATGATGCAAAAGTGAAACTTATAATATTGTGTTACTTCTTCTACCTCCCCTATGATTTTATTGTGTCCCTATAATTGGTGTTCACATTTTTAGTGTATCAGCTTAGTCTGAATGTATTATATCAAATCTCTCAGGTTGGCAGTAATTTTGAATATTTAGACTGGATGGTGAGCCAACCCGCTATTCCAAGTTTCATATAAATTTAAGATTCTATATTACAAAATATAGGGGAAAATGTGTTTCACATTCATAGACACTCTATTCCATATTTAATTTTCAAATTTATAGTCAAATGACACTTTCAGTAAGCACTTTGTTAACTTTTGCTTAATCAAATTTTCTTCTATTCATTAATTGTACAAATGTTATTTTTGGAGTATTATAGATTTCGAAATCTTAGTTTCGATTCTGGGCTTCTTAAAACAAACATACTCATGCATTTTCCTTTTAAAAGTATGAAAAATAATATATATAATGACACTGCATAAAATTATATTATTCAGTGTATCACATAACTAGAAAACCAATACCTGGGGAACCACAAACTAAGTTGGGAAGAAACTTGCAGTCCTCCCAGAATTCCTTCATGTGTTCTTGCTCCATGGTACCCCATCCCTTAAGAGTAACTACAATGCTGTTTTTAAATGATAAATAGCTTCATATATTTTTAACTTTTTATTTTGTATTGGAGTATAACTGTTTAACAATGTTGTGATAGTTTTGGGTGAACAGTAAAGGGATTCAGTCATACCTATATATGTGTCCATTCTCCCTCAAACGCCCCTCCCATCCAGGTTGTAACATAACATATAGCAAAGTTCCATGTGATAGGTGTATATTTTAAAAATATTTTAAAACATCCGGTATATATTCCAAAAGGTCCTATAGGTAACATATGAAGACTCTGATGATAATTACTTTTTTTTTTTTTTCACTCACTTTTCCACTGAATGTTTGTGCCTCCTCCAGCCCGAATTCTTATGTTGAAATTCTAATCCCCAGTTAGCTGGTACTAGCAGGTGGGACTTTTGCTAGCCAGGAGGAAGAAGTGATGAAGAATCTTCCTGCTAATGCAGGAGATGCAAAAGATGCAAACTCCATCCCTGGATTAAGTAGATCCTATGGAAAAGAGTCCGACCATCCACTCCAGTATATTGCCTGGAAAATCCCATGGACAGATGAGCCTGGTGCGCTTCAGTCCATGGAGTTACAAAGAGTTGGACACGACTGAGCACAAACACACTATGGTATGCTCATGAAGACGGAACTCTCATGAATGGAATTAATGCCCTTATTAAAGACCCTAAACACTCCCTCATGCTTTCCTTCATAGCAAGAGTTCAGTGAGAAGATGTGGTCTATTGAACAGGAAGGAAGCTGTCACCAGACAGTAAATCTGTCAGCACCTTAAATGTGCATTTCCCAATAGCCAAGATGATGAGAAATAAATATTTGTTATTTAAGGCACCAGTCTGTGGTATTTTTGCTATAGCAACGCAAACTAATATAAGCGTCACCTATATCTATGTCCCTCTAAAGTTACAGTATAAAATTATATTTTGACTTTTTATAAATGTAACCATATTGCATATTTTATCTTGTGTTTGTATCTTTTAATATTGTCTTTATAATATACATAAGTATTTACATGTGGCTGGAGTTCAGTAAATATAATTGTTGTATATTTGTTAATTCATCATATAGCCCTATAACAAGTAACAGAAAGTGGCAATCAGACTCAGTAGTAAACAGAAAAATTTAATGAAACTGTGCAATGTTTACACAGCAGATTGCCATGAAACTAAATAGTCTAGAAAGAATAATTATAAGCTAAAGAATTGAGTAAGAAGTTCTCTGAAACACTGCTGACAGAAGGGTACATAAGTATAACTTCTCTGGAAAACTGACTTTAGGGCTTCCCTGGTGGTCCAGTGGGTAAGGACACCACCTTGCAGTACAAGGGGTACCAATTTGATCCCTGGTCTGGGAAGATCCCACGTGCCAGAGCGGCTAGACCGATGTGTCCAACTACAGAGCTGGAGCTCTGGGGCACATGTGCCCAGAGCCAGTGCTCTGCAAGGAGAGAGGCCACTGCAAAGGGAGGCCCACACAGGCCAAAAGAACGAAGATGGAAATGAAAGACCAACAGAAGTGGTCAAAAAAAAAAAAAAAAAAAACCCACAAAACTGACTTTATGTGGCAATGCTGAGGATATTCTTATCTGTGACCTAACAATTCTACTCCGAGGTGGATATTCTAGGGATACTCATATATGTGTACACCACAATAAAGTTCAAGGTTGTCCTCAACAGCATTGTTAGTACATATTACCCCAAATCTAAAAACAATTGATATACCCATTGTCATTCTGGTAAACAAATTGAATTCCTTCAATTAAAGCTGGTTTAATATTTTCTCAAAATTAGCCTGGAGTTATGAAGTTGGGAAAAGAGCACAGAGGTGAAATGTGCTTCAAATTCAATCAAATAAGAGGATATATAATACTAATATGATTTGTAGCTAGTAAAATCAGCTTAAACCGTTCTGTTAAGTTGTTGTATGCTAGCTTTTACTATTGCTAAATTAAGATTTTTCACTTTTCATGCTCTATTTTTCAACACAAATTATGCTAGTCTGCACTTTAAGGGTAAAGGAATTAATATCTACCTCCTGGGAAGAGTATTATAAAGGCAT
Organism: Tragulus kanchil; assembly: GCA_022376925.1. Taxonomy (NCBI): domain Eukaryota; kingdom Metazoa; phylum Chordata; class Mammalia; order Artiodactyla; family Tragulidae; genus Tragulus; species Tragulus kanchil. The sequence goes on along the minus strand of JAIOJX010000004.1, from coordinate 231,696,565 downwards.
TTTCACCTAAGTTAAAACTGTCACAGTAATTAATATTGAGGCTATAAAATATTGATAATAAAATTTCATCCACAAATTTTAGCATTCATAGATATTTTGCAAGAAAATTATATCATGATCTGTTATACTTTTATTCCTTCTACTTCTGGTATTTGGAATTATTCTATAGCAAGTGCACATCTTTTCTCTGGTTTTAAATTAGTTTTATCATTTATTTGTATCAGCATGGGCTTATATATTTATTTTATCCTTTGATCTATAACCCAAGGTTGTCATTATTTATTTTGTTGCTTTAACTGTTCAAGTTTTGGTCAATGGGAGTTTTTTCAGTTGGCTCTTTTTCCCACTGTTGCACTCTCATCCTCCCATTTTTCCTGTCTTTCTTGTTTTTGATGCTACAAAACACTCCTGATTGTCTTATGTTTTCCCTATCCCAGTTTAAGGATCAACGATTTCTCTAGGGAACTTTGGTTTCTATTAACTGGCAAATGATATTTAGAAACCAAGGTCTTAGGACTTGAGGTGCTCATTGCTGCTGGGGTACTTCTCTCTCAGTGGTCAGGGGCAGAAATATGTGTACGTACCAACCAATGTAGAAATCCATATCTATAATTGCTTTTGTGTATATCTATCCATATATGTTTAAGTTAGTAATGAGTTCATCAGATAATGCAGTGTCAAAATGTGTTGGCAAGGTAAAACTTTGAAGTAAATTTAACAGCAAGCTTTACTATATATAACAGAGAAAATAGCAAACAAACATGAAAAGGCACCTTATCATTCACTATTTACCACTTCATTTACCAAGCACTTTAGTATAATAACAAGTAAAGAGTAACACTATTAATAAAATTTTTGAAATAGCAAGCATTTTAAAATCACAACCATAGATTTAAGAGTAGTGATATTAACACATATAAACAGAAAGCTGTATTATAATGGGTACTTTGAATGAGGAGGATATATTATTATATAGGAATGGTAATGTTTAATTCAACCATCATACATTAGTTGATCTTTCTTTATAGTCAATCTACCTTGGCTTCTTCAGTGGGAAATCTAGAGAAAACCCAGATGCTAATTTGAATTAAAAACACAAGTGTTAGATTCATTAACTATGTACTACTCCTCAAAATTATATAAAATTATGTTTTAATGAACATTGTGACAGTAACAGTTGGAAGAATTTCTGTACTGCAAAAGTATCTTTTAGAACTCAGGTTGCTATAAAAGATCTCTCTCTGAGGTAGAGTGAAAATTATAAACTCTTGCTAAACTAAATTTAGATTTAATTTTATATAATAATATAAAGAAAATATCCAGAGGCATTACCCATATTTACTTTCTTTTTTTAACTCAATACAAGTTAAAACATCAAAAATGAAAAAGATGCTAATTACACATGAATTAGAAGCATCTGTTAATTTTAGATGAGACAATGGCTTTTTAATTTTAATTAAATACTACAAAGTATAATATGTACTGAATGGATCAGTTCTACACTATGGTATTATTAAATCATTTTTTTTTTTAATTTAGAGAATATCTGAGTAAAACTCTCAGTGCTAGCACCTATTATTTTCCAATCCCAGTTTCACTTCTACTCAGTAAAATATCCATCAAATTGGGACTATTTTCTGATGGCTCAGTGGTAAAAATCCACTTGTAATGCAGGAGACACCGGAGACAAGAGTTCAATGCCTGGGCTGGGAGGATCCCCTAGAGGAGGAAACAGAAACCCACTCTAGTATTCTTGCCTGAAAAAATCCCATGAACATAGGAGTCTGGTGGGCTACAGTTCAAAGGTTCACAAAGAGTGGGCATGACTGACCAACTGAGTACACTGAGCACAATATCAAAATTGAGAGTAACACATTACTTCTATCATTCCCTGAAGAATGTCTTCTCTAGAATGCACAAATAAGCACCAGTGTTACAATTAAAAAGATAGGAAGTGAAAGAGAAACATTGAAAGAAGTGGGACATTTGCAGAGGGACTAAGAGGAGATGAGTAGAATGTGGGAGGAGAATAAAATGGGTGATAATCCCAGCCTCATGTACTAGATTTTGATCTTTGTTAGAAATCCCAGACCATAGCTGGGAGTAGATTATTTGTAATGAATTGAACAAAGGCAGAAGCACTTCATTTTAGCACTGAGTTCAGAAGGGTCTTCTTCCATACTATTTATGAAACCCACTCATTATTTTAATTTTTAAAAATTAACATACAAGAAAACTAAGACACTCTCTTTAGAGTACAGTTTAATGAGATTTAACACAGGTATAGATCTGTGCAATGACCACCATGATTAGAGTCATAGTTTCCGTACCCTATTAAAATGTATCCCTGGTGTTACCTGTCCATTTGTAGCCACATGTTCTCTTCCAAGCCCTGGCAACCAATGATCGATCATTCTTCACCTCTGTCACTGTGTCTTTTGCAGCATGTCACACAAATCAAATCTTGAGATTTATATAGCCATTGAAATTGGCTTTTTTCATTTAGAAAATCCATTTACGATTCATTCATATTATTACATTAATTAATAGCTTGTTTATTTTTTATTGCTCAGTAGTATTCCATTCTATACATACAATAACAGTTTCATTTATTAATTCACTCAGGAAAGAACATTTGAGTTGTTTCCAGTTTGGGGCTATTACGGATGGATAGAGCTGCACTGAATATCTGTGTACAGGTTTGTGTGTGGAATATTTCTGTATGTTTTATGTAGACATTCCACTTTATTGGGCTTATGGCTTTCTGAGGGCTGAATTCTAACATGAGCCTCAATTTTTTTTTAATAGCCAATTAAAAAAATTATTATTTATTTTCCTCCATCTTTATTCTTAGGCCTGTGTGGGCCTCCCATTGCAGCACCCTTTCTCAGCCCAGCACCAGCTCTGGGTTGCTGGACACAGAAGTCCAGTTTTATGGGGCAATGGAGACTAAAAACTGAGAGTAATACATTACTTCTATCATTCCCTGAAGAATGTCTTCTCTAGAATGCACAAATAAGCACCAGTGTTACAATTAAAAAGATAGGAAGTGAAAGAGAAACATTGAAAGAAGTGGGACATTTGCAGAGGGACTAAGAGGAGATGAGTAGAATGTGGGAGGAGAATAAAATGGGTGATAATCCCAACCTCATGTACTAGATTTTGATCTTTGTTAGAAATCCCAGACCATAGCTGGGAGTAGATTATTTGTAATGAATTGAACAAAGGCAGAAGCACTTCATTTTAGCACTGAGTTCAGAAGGGTCTTCTTCCATACTATTTATGAAACCCACTCATTATTTTAATTTTTAAAAATTAACATACAATAAAACTAAGACACTCTCTTTAGAGTACAGTTTAATGAGATTTAACACAGGTATAGATCTGTGCAATGACCACCATGATTAGAGTCATAGTTTCCGTACCCTATTAAAATGTATCCCTGGTGTTACCTGTCCATTTGTAGCCACATGTTCTCTTCCAAGCCCTGGCAACCAATGATCGATCATTCTTCACCTCTGTCACTGTGTCTTTTGCAGCATGTCACACAAATCAAATCTTGAGATTTATATAGCCATTGAAATTGGCTTTTTTCATTTAGAAAATCCATTTACGATTCATTCATATTATTACATTAATTAATGGCTTGTTTATTTTTTATTGCTCAGTAGTATTCCATTGTATACATACAATAACACTTTCATTTATTAATTCACTCAGGAAAGAACATTTGAGTTGTTTCCAGTTTGGGGCTATTACGGATGGATAGAGCTGCACTGAATATCTGTGTACAGGTTTGTGTGTGGAATATTTCTGTATGTTTTATGTAGACATTCCACTTTATTGGGCTTATGGCTTTCTGAGGGCTGAATTCTAACATGAGCCTCAATTTTTTTTTAATAGCCAATTAAAAAAATTATTATTTATTTTCCTCCATCTTTATTCTTAGGCCTGTGTGGGCCTCCCATTGCAGCACCCTTTCTCAGCCCAGCACCAGCTCTGGGTTGCTGGACACAGAAGTCCAGCCACTCCATGGCACGTGGGATCCTCCTGGGCCAGGGTCTGAACCAGTGCCCCCTGCACCACAAGGTGGACTCTTCACCTACGGGACGCCAGGGAAGCCCCGAGCTTCACTTTTTTTTTTTTTTGATGCGATTTTATTGAGACATGCAGTCACTTCTGTCATGTCTGACTCTGTACAACCCATGGACTGCAGGCCACCAGACTCCTTTGTCCAGGGGATTCTCTGGGCAAAAATATGGGAGTGGGACCCCTCTGTTCATGGGATTCTCCAGGTAAGAATACTGGAGTGGGTTTCCGTGCCTTCCTCCAGGGGATCTTCCCAACCCAGGGATCAAAACAGTGTCTTCTATATCTAACCTGCATTGGCAGGCAGGTTCTTTACCACTAATGACACCTGGGAAGCCCTAAGACACGATGAACATAGAAACAGTGATACACATTTAATATACAGAAGTTTATGAGTTTGAATATAAGTATATACCCGTGAAACTATTACCACAACTTATGCCATAAATGTATTCATTCCCTTCAAAAGCTTTTTCCTACTTTATTATTTTTCTTTAATATGATTAGAACACTATGCTGTTTTAAGTGCACAATATAGAATTGTTAACTATAAGTAGAATGGTGTGGACAGTTGATCTGTAGGCTTTAATCATCTTGTATAATTGTAACTGTAACTTTTGAAAGTCTTTTTAAACCTCTCTGTAACTGTCTTCCATATATGTTACCCAGTGGGCAGCCTATGACTTGGATGGTAATTTTTTTCAGTTTTCAAAGATGTCTGATACTCTGTTTAGGGACAGAGCAATGTAGTTAGTGCAAGTTGGGTGTGAACTCAGGACAACATACACTACTTTAAAGAATTTTTTTTTTCTTGAGCCTCTTCTCTGTGATCATCTTCTTTCTGCTTCCCTGGGGCTTATGGCTTAATAATTTCCTGCTCTCTGATACACTTTCTGTGCCTGCATCCACATCAAGGGATAATCATCAGGACAGAGAAAGAGAAGACAAGTTAAGGAGTTTCAGCTCTTGCTTCTGGAACTACAACTCCTGTGGTCAGACAGAAAACTTACCCTCCCTTTCAGTTAAGGCAACTGCCTTGACCACCACTGTGGTTTCTATTGCCAGAGCCACAGCAGTCACTAGTGGTTGCGGGGAGAGAGAAGATAAAAAAGAAAGAAAAATAGAACACTCCCCACTATGTCTGACCATATGAAGTTTGCTTTTCCTACTTATTGCTCCAGAATATGAACACTTTCTTTTGTGATTTTTTTCTTACCGCACACTTCTGGGCTGCGGCTGCCATTGAATTTAGGCTAAGCAATACCAAAGGCCAAAAAAATCAAAATACAAAAAACAAACGAGAATCTTACCACTGGTTCAGAGATAATATTAACACAAAGTCTGGCCTTTTTCCATAATCAGTCTACTCCCATGGCAAATATTCTGGGAAAATTATTCTGTCTGATCATAGCATCAAGGAAAGGTGTACTTTATATAACTGCAAAGTCTTAATCTAAGAATATAGTGAGTTTTTTTTTTTTTTTAATGATCTGATTTTTACTTTCAGTTAGGTGCTAGAAAGTTTATATTTTTTAAAATGTGACCTTTTATATACAATGCATATGTCATGCATTAGTTACCTTCCTGGCTCCCTTTTAATCTTAAAATCTTGCTATTTTTTCTTTACTTTCTCTATTTAAACAATGTCATTATATTATTGATATATTCTTTTAAGCTTCTTTAAACAAACAGGATAAAGATAAAGATGTTTTTCCTTCTATTTAGTGACAGGCACGGAGATGTATACTCAGACCCCTCCAGAGAGAAAAACTGGCTGCCAACTTATAAGGAATGTGATTAGCTGAAAACTCCCACCTGTAAGTGCCTCGCTTAGTTTCTGAGCTAACTCCATTAGTTTCTTAGGGCAGCCCCTAACCCCAAAATTGGTACTTTTGTACCACTGCCTAGGCAGTGACAACCAGGCCTAGGCACCTTAGTCAAGTGGGAAGAAAGTGTTGATAGAAAAGAAACTTATTTAAAACACATTTAAAATTCCAGGAGAAGGTAAAAGAAAACTTAAAAAAAAAGTTCAGTAGTTAAAAATTACTGAGAAATGTTTTCCTGAGTTGGAACTACAACTCCTGTGGTCAGACAGAAAACTTACCCTCCCTTTCAGTTAAGGCAACTGCCTTGACCACCACTGTGGCTTCTATTGCCAGAGCCACAGCAGTCACTAGTGGTTGCGGGGAGAGAGAAGATAAAAAAGAAAGAAAAATAGAACACTCCCCACTATGTCTGACCATATGAAGTTTGCTTTTCCTACTTATTGCTCCAGAATATGAACACTTTCTTTTGTGATTTTTTTCTTACCGCACACTTCTGGGCTGCGGCTGCCATTGAATTTAGGCTAAGCAATACCAAAGGCCAAAAAAATCAAAATACAAAAAACAAACGAGAATCTTACCACTGGTTCAGAGATAATATTAACACAAAGTCTGGCCTTTTTCCATAATCAGTCTACTCCCATGGCAAATATTCTGGGAAAATTATTCTGTCTGATCACAGCATCAAGGAAAGGTGTACTTTATATAACTGCAAAGTCTTAATCTAAGAATATAGTGAGTTTTTTTTTTTTTTTTTTTTAATGATCTGATTTTTACTTTCAGTTAGGTGCTAGAAAGTTTATATTTTTTAAAATGTGACCTTTTATATACAATGCATATGTCATGCATTAGTTACCTTCCTGGCTCCCTTTTAATCTTAAAATCTTGCTATTTTTTCTTTACTTTCTCTATTTAAACAATGTCATTATATTATTGATATATTCTTTTAAGCTTCTTTAAACAAACAGGATAAAGATAAAGATGTTTTTCCTTCTATTTAGTGACAGGCACGGAGATGTATACTCAGACCCCTCCAGAGAGAAAAACTGGCTGCCAACTTATAAGGAATGTGATTAGCTGAAAACTCCCACCTGTAAGTGCCTCGCTTAGTTTCTGAGCTAACTCCATTAGTTTCTTAGGGCAGCCCCTAACCCCAAAATTGGTACTTTTGTACCACTGCCTAGGCAGTGACAACCAGGCCTAGGCACCTTAGTCAAGTGGGAAGAAAGTGTTGATAGAAAAGAAACTTATTTAAAACACATTTAAAATTCCAGGAGAAGGTAAAAGAAAACTTAAAAAAAAAGTTCAGTAGTTAAAAATTACTGAGAAATGTTTTCCTGAGTTGAAAAGACTGAATATGAGATTTGAAAAACTCAGATAATTCTGGATGAATTGATAAGAAAAAAATGAATAAATAAAAAGCAAAATGAAATGAAACACAAATGGTAAAATTGCTAAAAGCTAATAGTAAAAAAAATTATATAAACATGCTTCTAGTCATCACAAATTATGGCTATTAAATTTCATATGTAACATTATATAGAATGTGGATAGATTTAATTCTACTTTTATAATGCATTCTCAGGTTGGGTTAATGTGAAAAAAATCACTAAATGCCATTTCCTAAGCAATAACATAATTAGAATAAGTGATAAAGAAAGACTAAAAATAATAATTTGTAATAAAAAAACCAGTACAATGAAATGAAACAAGTACAAATACAGGAATATTCACATTAGATATACTAAAATTGGAGAATAAATATGTAATGGTGACATTATTGGTGATAATAATAATATAAAATTAAGAATAAAATTGATTTCATAATAAAATAAATTGCAGAAAATAAATTAACTTTATGATAAAATAATACATCCTAGATGAGAGATAGAAGAAATGAAAAAGGAATTAGGAGAGGAGGAAGAAGGGATATAGAGAAAAGAAGGAGACAAAATTATAAATTTTAAAATAGATAATATATATTAGATACATATGTATTAAACTATAACTGTATTTAATATGTATATTAAGCTATATATTAATTCAATATATATATAAATTATATGTTACATAAATATTCACTGGTATAAGCTGTTAGTAAAACTTCTCAAGTTGGTGTCACAAGGAATACTATAATTTAATTAATTACCCTCCAGAGAGAAAAACTGGCTGCCCACTTATAAGGAATGTGATTAGCTGAAAACTCCCACCTGTAAGTGCCTCGCTTAGTTTCTGAGCTAACTCCATTAGTTTCTTAGGGCAGCCCTAACCCCAAAATTGGTACTTTTGTACCACTGCCTAGGCAGTGACAACCAGGCCTAGGCACCTTAGTCAAGTGGGAAGAAAGTGTTGATAGAAAAGAAACTTATTTAAAACACATTTAAAATTCCAGGAGAAGGTAAAAGAAAACTTAAAAAAAAAGTTCAGTAGTTAAAAATTACTGAGAAATGTTTTCCTGAGTTGAAAAGACTGAATATGAGATTTGAAAACTCAGATAATTCTGGATGAATTGATAAGAAAAAAATGAATAAATAAAAAGCAAAATGAAATGAAACACAAATGGTAAAATTGCTAAAAGCTAATAGTAAAAAAAATTATATAAACATGCTTCTAGTCATCACAAATTATGGCTATTAAATTTCATATGTAACATTATATAGAATGTGGATAGATTTAATTCTACTTTTATAATGCATTCTCAGGTTGGGTTAATGTGAAAAAAATCACTAAATGCCATTTCCTAAGCAATAACATAATTAGAATAAGTGATAAAGAAAGACTAAAAATAATAATTTGTAATAAAAAAACCAGTACAATGAAATGAAACAAGTACAAATACAGGAATATTCACATTAGATATACTAAAATTGGAGAATAAATATGTAATGGTGACATTATTGGTGATAATAATAATATAAAATTAAGAATAAAATTGATTTCATAATAAAATAAATTGCAGAAAATAAATTAACTTTATGATAAAATAATACATCCTAGATGAGAGATAGAAGAAATGAAAAAGGAATTAGGAGAGGAGGAAGAAGGGATATAGAGAAAAGAAGGAGACAAAATTATAAATTTTAAAATAGATAATATATATTAGATACATATGTATTAAACTATAACTGTATTTAATATGTATATTAAGCTATATATTAATTCAATATATATATAAATTATATGTTACATAAATATTCACTGGTATAAGCTGTTAGTAAAACTTCTCAAGTTGGTGTCACAAGGAAACTTAGTCAATTAATATTTTATAGACTATTTTCTCTTATTATAATATAGTAAATTTAGATATGAGTAATAAAAAGGGTGTTAAGAAACATCTTAACTATTTTGAAATTTGGGAAACTACATGTAGGTGCCTCTAGAATCAAAGAGGAAATTTAAAATAATTTAATTTTACACTAGCTAGAAAACAATGAAAAGGAATATATCTTATATTATAGATATGAAATAAGGTAAATAAGTTGGAAAGTTTATAGTCATAATTCATTACAGAATAAAGAGGAAAAGTTTCAAAGAATATGGAATTATCTTTTGAGATTAGCTAACAAAAAATACAATATTTTAAACAGTATTTCAATAACTAATAAAATTTATAAGCTTTCAGCAAACTAAATAAGGAAAAAATAAACATGTAAGTAATATTAGAAAAAATAGGTTAAGCTAATTTAAAGAAAATATTAAATATGACTTCATAAAACAAATGCATATTTATCTAGAAACACAGAAATCAGCAAAATTGATCCAAGAGGTGAAAGGTTTATGTAAATCAGTTGTACTTAAAAAGATTAAGAAGGTTAATTAATGTGTATTAAAAAATGTGTTAGTTCTAGCTAGACAATGGCAAAATTTTCCCATTTAAAAGTGAGGTAAGTTCAATGCTATTTAAATTATAATAAGCTATAGAAAATACTGAATTTCAAAATTGAATTTATAATGTCAAATCCCAGTCATCTTTCATGAAGTATCCTTGCTGAACACCGATAATTCATTAAATACCTCTGAAAAGTCAAGCCTTAGGAGTAAGGACAAACTAGCAAGAGATCAGAGATCTTCACACTTTTTGGCATAGGGACCAGGTTCATGGAAGATATTTTTTCCATGGATCAAAAAGCGGGAGGGAATATGGCTTGAGATGATTCAAACACTTATTGTGTACTTTATTTCTAATATTATTGCATCATCTCTAACTCAGATCATCAGACATTAGATTCCAGAGTTTGAGGGCCTCGGCCCTAGATACCAGCTACAACATACCCCACCTCAAGAAAGTCCAACTGATTCACAGGTAAGTTACATATCAGCCACAGGAGATCACACATTGACTAACAAAACCTAAAGATGAAAAAAGGTCAAGATCCAATTATAACTTCGGATTAAGTGAACAGTAACTTAGAATGGGCTTACAAAAGATCAGGAAGCCTTACGATGCAACAATATAAATGATCAAAACTAGTTTGGAAAAATAAAATACCAAAAAGAAAAAATGTGAGATTCACTGACCTGTGGAACTGTATTGGAAATTCTAAGCTTATAGAAATATCTTTGAAAATACAATTATTGAAGGGACCTCCCATATGTATTATCCCTTATAGCTCAGGATCTATCGTGCAGCTAAAAAAAGATCTTGCTTTGCCTCCTTTCTTTATTTTAGTTGTAGTCTGAATCCTCATCTATTCTAAAGTGGACAAGGTGAATGTCATATGCTAACAGTCAACTTGGATTTCAGGCCACATACAGAAGGCATTTTCAGCACTTACTTCCTAGGCTTTCTGCTTTTACAGAGATTACCATTATTTGGCTCCCCACTCCAATATCCTTGTCTGGGGAATCCATGGACAGAGAAGTTTGATGAGCTACCATCCATGGGGTCATAGAGAATCAGACACAACTGAAGGGACTTAGCATACCTTTATGACAGTGATATTACTAACAGAAATAATTATACATTCATAGGTGGCTGAGTAGTAAAGAATCCACCTGCCAATGTAGGATATTCAGAAGACACAGGATCAGTCCCTGGATCTGGAAGATCTTCTGGAGAAGGAAATGGCAACCTACTCCAGTATTCTTGCCTGGAAAATTCCATGGACAGAGGAGCCTGGCAGGCTTCAGTCCATGGGGTTGCAAAGAGTTGAACAAGACTGAGAGAGTGAAAACACACCGAGCACACCCCATTATACTAAGTACACCTTTGTGTAGCACCTATTTATCAATCAGGTAACTGTAACTCCTCTGTACCTTGGTTAATCATAAAAAGAAGACGTAATAGTATTTGCCTATTAGAATAGAAAATTCTGCAAAAGATCATTTTGTAGACTATAAAAAAAATTCACAAGTATTAGTTGGACTTTTTTGAAATTAATATATATATATATATGTATATAACTTTGGCAAATAATGGAATAGAGTTAAACAGAATGTATTTAGAAAATAAACATTGTAAGCAGGTATGCTTAGTAAGGGGAGTTTTCTGACAAGGTTAAAAATAAAAACTATAACTTTTAAAATTTGCCTTCCAAAAATGTGCATCGGTGTGCATTTGTGGAGTGGGTACATGAGTATTAGTTATTTCTTTCTTATAGTTTGAATTAGTTCTTCCTTACAGTTTACATCTGTTTATTCCAAAAAGGGAAGGAGAAAGGAATCCCTTTGTTAAAATTGTCCATGCTGTAATGTACATGTTCTGCTGTTTTTCACATTTACACTCAAGATTGCTCCAATATGTTTTGACTGAACTTGCCTCAACCTCAAGACTCCAAGTGCCCTGTGACTTCTCATCCAGACACATGAAAGCTGGGAGTTGCCAGGAACACCTAGTTGTATATGTAGATTTCACAAGTAACATCAAGAGTGCAGGTGAGAGCAGAGGTTAGCTTATTTAATATTTCCCATCATCTATAAATAAAAATGGCCTTTTTTGGATGAAAGGCAGAATCAAGCAGGCTCTTACTGTTACTAGGAGGAATTCACTGTTGTTATTAGAAAGAAGATCAATTTTGTGGATGCAGATATATTGCAACAGCCATCACAGACTCCTTCTAGAGCAAAAGCTGTTTCCTATACATTTAGTTACTGCTATTTTGGGATTTATAAGCCTATCATTCTTAATTTGATATTTTTTTTTTATACTACAATAAAAAGTTCTTGCCCAAAATGTAAAGCTTTCAATGGAAGCACATTTTGGCCCATGGAGAGGGGAGGACGCTAAAAATGTAAAATAGCCAGTTGGATTATTTTCTATTTTTACACTGGTTAGTCTACTCTTTTGCTGGTTTTGTTTGCTTGTTTCAATCTGTTTTTCAATTGGAGGAAAACTGCTTTAAAATGTTGCGATGGTTTCTGCCGTACAACACAAATCATATGTAATTATACACCTATACATCCCTCTTGAACCTCCTTCCTCTCTCCGGGTCCCAACCCCAGTAGATTATCATAGTGCATTTGGCTGGGCTCCCTGTGTTATATAGCAACTTCTCATCTGTGCTCTATTTTACACATGGTAGTATATTTATAGATACACTAATTTCTCCATTCATCCTACTTTCTGCTTCCCCCGCTTTTTCTGGATGTCCATTTTGTATATCTGCAGTCTGTTTTGAAAAGCAGCGTTTTATAAGATGTTCAGATTGACTCATTCCATCATGCTAGCTGAAAAATATGTCAATGGCCAGATTATAAAAGAAATTGTTCCTTCTTTATCTTAATTTTGGCCTATTACCAAGGAATAATTCTACTGATGTTTTACATATTTTGTGTTTTATAGTAACTGCTAATTACATTTTCACAGCATGGGAATAAAACACTCATCTTTTGAAGCCAGTGAGATGTAATGAACTGACAAGTTATTCTGAAGGAAAACAATTACCCTTTATTTATTTATTTTTTTTTATTTTATAAAACTGTCTATTCTCAATTTCTCAATGCCTGGTTACTGATACATGAAATCATTCTAAACATGTATAAAGTTTTGAAATAAAATATAATTATTCTAGTAGTATGAATTGAAACAATGCCAACTGAGAATTTTTAAAGAAAAAATTAAAAAAAAAGATTTGCAAAATCAAATACATTTAAAATGTTTGTCTTTAATCCCCCAACTTCTCCATGCTGTATTTGGTGTCTAATTCCTCACCTGACTGCATGACTAGGAGTCAAGATCAGCTAGATATTCTGTAATTATTAGCCATTCATTATTCAAGAAGGCTCTTTTTAACTTGTTACTTGTTCTTCGAACTTCCATAAGAAGACTGGCTAAAGTGATACAATAAAGGTAAGCAATCTTGGAGCATATTTGTCTTATCAATGAATTGAGAAGACATGAATACACTGAGGTTGTTTAAGAATTCTCTGAGTATATTTTCCATTTAGGTAGACTTACAATCTTCCCAACTATGCTGGGATATATTCAAGTTATTTGATTACATATGACACATATTTATAAATGAATGCTATGAAATCGTTCTCCTTATGCTGTCTTCTGTTGTTAAAATCTGAAATCAAGGAAAAAGGATTGTGTTGGTACTTCTAAAATTTATTCTATACTTTCAAGTACTGAATTTGTAGAATCTTGAGATTTGCCTCTCTTTTTTAAAAAAGAAAAACAACAAATGCTTGTCTTTGCTTGTCTTTTCATTGACCAGCTTATTCTTCATGAACATTCTTTTCTTTCCATAAAATCATTTTGGAATAAATCAGGACATAAAATAGTCTTTTATGTTTTCTAACCAACATCAAGTTGAAAATTTTGCATTGTGTGACTATGTGTGTTCTGCTTACAAACATAGTACAAGAAAAACACAGTATAGTGTTATTATAGACCAATATTCTTTATGAACACTGATGTAAATATCCTCAACAAAATACTAGCAAATAGAACTCAGCAGTATATTAAAATTTTACACAGTGACCAAGTGGGGCTTATTCCAGGAGTTCAACGATGGTTCAATAAAAATTGATGAACACAAAATGCTACATAAACAGAATGAAGGAAAAAAACCCACAAGATCATCTCAGTTGATGCAGAAAAACCATGCGACAAAACCAACACCCTTTCAAGATAAAAACATTCCATAAAATAGTAAAAGAAAACTACCTCAAGATAATATAAGTCATATATGAAAACACTGCGACAATCACAGTCAGTGGTGAAACATTTCCTCTAAGATCAGTAACAAGGAAAAAAAGTCCCCTTTACCACATCTGTCAACTACTAAAAGTTCCATATAGGACAATTAAAACAAGAAAAAGAAATGAAATACATTCAAGTTGGAAAGGAAGGAATAAACCTAACTCCTTATGCAGATTATATGATCTTATAGACAAAACTGTTAGATCTACCAAATGAATTCATTAAAGTAACAGAATACAACGTCAGCACACAAAAATAAGTTGCATTTCTATGCATTAACAATCTACAAACAAAATTACAAAAAAATCATCCCTAATACCAACAAAAAGACGAAAATACTTTGGAATTAACTGCAAAAGTACAAAACATTGCTGATACAAAGTTATACCTTTTAAAGATATAAACAAATGGAAACACATCTCATGTTCATGGACTGGAAGTCTGAATATTGTTAAAATGTCAATAATAAATGTCAGTTGTGAAAATGCCAGAGCAATCTACAAGTTCAAGGCAATTCCTATCAAAGCCATGATGATTTTTTTTGCAAAAATAGGAAAACCCATTCAAAAATGTATATGGAATCTCAAGAGCCCCAGATAACTGAAAGAATCTTGAAAATGAAGAACAAAATGGGAAAATTGACACTTCCTGATTTCAAAACTTAGTACAAAGTTATGGTAATTAAAATAGGATGGTATTGACATAAAGACATCTAGACTAATGGGTAAACCAGACAGTCTAGAAGTAAACCCTCATGTATATGGTCAAATGAGTTTAGACAAGAACATTCATTGGGAAAAGTAGTCACCAATAAATTGTGCATGAAAACTGGATATCCACATGATAAGTAATGACACTGGAGCCTAACCTGAGGTAATATACAGAACAATTTTATAAACATCAAGGATCTAAATGTAAGAGGTTAAGTAATAGAAGTCTTATAAGACAACACAGTATATTAAAATTTTAACACAGGAAACCAATTTTTGGGCTTATTCCAGGAGTTCAACGATGGTTCAATAAAAATTGATGAACACAAAATGCTACATAAACAGAATGAAGGAAAAAAACCCACAAGATCATCTCAGTTGATGCAGAAAAACCATGCGACAAAACCAACACCCTTTCAAGATAAAAACATTCCATAAAATAGTAAAAGAAAACTACCTCAAGATAATATAAGTCATATATGAAAACACTGCGACAATCACAGTCAGTGGTGAAACATTTCCTCTAAGATCAGTAACAAGGAAAAAAAGTCCCCTTTACCACATCTGTCAACTACTAAAAGTTCCATATAGGACAATTAAAACAAGAAAAAGAAATGAAATACATTCAAGTTGGAAAGGAAGGAATAAACCTAACTCCTTATGCAGATTATATGATCTTATAGACAAAACTGTTAGATCTACCAAATGAATTCATTAAAGTAACAGAATACAACGTCAACACACAAAAATAAGTTGCATTTCTATGCATTAACAATCTACAAACAAAATTACAAAAAAATCATCCCTAATACCAACAAAAAGACGAAAATACTTTGGAATTAACTGCAAAAGTACAAAACATTGCTGATACAAAGTTATACCTTTTAAAGATATAAACAAATGGAAACACATCTCATGTTCATGGACTGGAAGTCTGAATATTGTTAAAATGTCAATAATAAATGTCAGTTGTGAAAATGCCAGAGCAATCTACAAGTTCAAGGCAATTCCTATCAAAGCCATGATGATTTTTTTTGCAAAAATAGGAAAACCCATTCAAAAATGTATATGGAATCTCAAGAGCCCCAGATAACTGAAAGAATCTTGAAAATGAAGAACAAAATGGGAAAATTGACACTTCCTGATTTCAAAACTTAGTACAAAGTTATGGTAATTAAAATAGGATGGTATTGACATAAAGACATCTAGACTAATGGGTAAACCAGACAGTCTAGAAGTAAACCCTCATGTATATGGTCAAATGAGTTTAGACAAGAACATTCATTGGGAAAAGTAGTCACCAATAAATTGTGCATGAAAACTGGATATCCACATGATAAGTAATGACACTGGAGCCTAACCTGAGGTAATATACAGAACAATTTTATAAACATCAAGGATCTAAATGTAAGAGGTTAAGTAATAGAAGTCTTATAAGACAACACATAACAAAGTCTTAATGATAATGAAATTGGCAATGATTTCTGAAATATTCTTCAAAGGTACCAGTAACAAAAAATTGGACAAATCAGCAGACTTCATAAAACATTTTTTTAAATTTGTGGATTAAAAGACATTATCAACAGAGTACAAAGGCAACCTGTAGAATGGAGACATTATTTTCTAATCGTATATCTGATAAGAATTAAATCCAGAATATATAAAGAACTCCTAAAACTCACTAACAACAAAAACTGGATTCAAGATATGCAAGAAACTTGAATAAATATTTATCCAAGGAAGATACACACTTGACTAATAACATATGAAAAGATGATGAAGATCACCAATCACTAGGGATATGCAGATTAAAACTACCTGGAGATACTAACTCACACTATCAAAGAAAATGAGAATGAAAATAGAATTACCATATGATTCAGCAATCCCTCTTCTGGCTATATACCCCCAAAATTGAAAGTAGGTTCTTCTAGAGACATTTGTACAAATATGTTCATAGCATCAGTTGTGGGTCACCATTTTATCCTCCAAGGGATCTTTCAGATCCAGGGATTGAACCCACATCTCCCAGGTTTTCTGCATTGGCAGGCAGATTCTTTACAAGTGCACTACCTAGGAATCCCCAAAATATGGAAGCAACCAAAGTAGCCATGAAAGGATGAACAAATAAGTAAATTGCAATATATACACAATAGAAGATTATTTAACCATAAAAAGGAAGGAAATCTGAACAAAGATGACAACATTGATGAATTTTGAGAATATTATGCTAAGTGAAATAAGTCAGTCATATAAAGACTAACATTGTATTGTTTCATCCATGTCATAGAGTAGTAAAAGTCATGAAGACGGGGGATATAAAGATGAGTTTAGACAAGAACATTCATTGGGAAAAGTAGTCACCAATAAATTGTGCATGAAAACTGGATATCCACATGATAAGTAATGACACTGGAGCCTAACCTGAGGTAATATACAGAACAATTTTATAAACATCAAGGATCTAAATGTAAGAGGTTAAGTAATAGAAGTCTTATAAGACAACACATAACAAAGTCTTAATGATAATGAAATTGGCAATGATTTCTGAAATATTCTTCAAAGGTACCAGTAACAAAAAATTGGACAAATCAGCAGACTTCATAAAACATTTTTTTTTAAATTTGTGGATTAAAAGACATTATCAACAGAGTACAAAGGCAACCTGTAGAATGGAGACATTATTTTCTAATCGTATATCTGATAAGAATTAAATCCAGAATATATAAAGAACTCCTAAAACTCACTAACAACAAAAACTGGATTCAAGATATGCAAGAAACTTGAATAAATATTTATCCAAGGAAGATACACACTTGACTAATAACATATGAAAAGATGATGAAGATCACCAATCACTAGGGATATGCAGATTAAAACTACCTGGAGATACTAACTCACACTATCAAAGAAAATGAGAATGAAAATAGAATTACCATATGATTCAGCAATCCCTCTTCTGGCTATATACCCCCAAAATTGAAAGTAGGTTCTTCTAGAGACATTTGTACAAATATGTTCATAGCATCAGTTGTGGGTCACCATTTTATCCTCCAAGGGATCTTTCAGATCCAGGGATTGAACCCACATCTCCCAGGTTTTCTGCATTGGCAGGCAGATTCTTTACAAGTGCACTACCTAGGAATCCCCAAAATATGGAAGCAACCAAAGTAGCCATGAAAGGATGAACAAATAAGTAAATTGCAATATATACACAATAGAAGATTATTTAACCATAAAAAGGAAGGAAATCTGAACAAAGATGACAACATTGATGAATTTTGAGAATATTATGCTAAGTGAAATAAGTCAGTCATATAAAGACTAACATTGTATTGTTTCATCCATGTCATAGAGTAGTAAAAGTCATGAAGACGGGGGATATAAAGATGAGTTCCAAAGGGAGGGGAAATGGGGACTTATTGTTTAACAGATAATAGTTTCATTTTTCAAGATGAAGAGAAATATGAGGATGGATTTGGATGTCACAAAACAATGAGCATGTCCTTAATATTCTTGAAGTATACACCTAAAAATGGTAAATTTTATGCTCTGTGTATTTTACTGACATTTTTTACAAAGCAATACCATTTTTACTTTAAAAAGATCATACCTGAGAAGATGAACCAGAATTTCCTGTGAAGAGAGAAAAAAACGTAGGTAATAAATGACATGTAAGAGAAAATGTTCTTAGGGTCATCTTTCATTACGATTGTTTTATTAACTGAAAGAGTAAACTGCTTAGGAAACCAATCGATGGAACAACGAAACATTGAAAGAACTTTGAAACTCTTTGGGGGTAGGTTTGTATCAGGTTTCTGTACTAAAAAACGTGGCCAGCACACAACTCGTATTCAAGAACAAAGAGTAAATTGGTGAAACAAAATGAAACATGTTATCTGTATTTCTCTTAAATTCATATATTAGAAGATTTAAAGATTATGAAATAGCTCTATTTTTAACTTTTTAATTAAAATATTTCTAATTACATATTAAAAGGTGTGACAATATTCCTTCAGTAAAGCAGTACACATCAGTTTATTGACAACTGGGCTACTCTAACTAGCAAAAGTTTTCCTGTCATGGGGTTGGCCCTTTCCTAGTCTTTTGAGGGCAGAATTCAGGCCCTTTTGAGGTAGCATCAGTTGTGGTCACCATTTTATCCTCCAAGGGATCTTTCAGATCCAGGGATTGAACCCACATCTCCCAGGTTTTCTGCATTGGCAGGCAGATTCTTTACAAGTGCACTACCTAGGAATCCCCAAAATATGGAAGCAACCAAAGTAGCCATGAAAGGATGAACAAATAAGTAAATTGCAATATATACACAATAGAAGATTATTTAACCATAAAAAGGAAGGAAATCTGAACAAAGATGACAACATTGATGAATTTTGAGAATATTATGCTAAGTGAAATAAGTCAGTCATATAAAGACTAACATTGTATTGTTTCATCCATGTCATAGAGTAGTAAAAGTCATGAAGACGGGGGATATAAAGATGAGTTCCAAAGGGAGGGGAAATGGGGACTTATTGTTTAACAGATAATAGTTTCATTTTTCAAGATGAAGAGAAATATGAGGATGGATTTGGATGTCACAAAACAATGAGCATGTCCTTAATATTCTTGAAGTATACACCTAAAAATGGTAAATTTTATGCTCTGTGTATTTTACTGACATTTTTTACAAAGCAATACCATTTTTACTTTAAAAAGATCATACCTGAGAAGATGAACCAGAATTTCCTGTGAAGAGAGAAAAAAACGTAGGTAATAAATGACATGTAAGAGAAAATGTTCTTAGGGTCATCTTTCATTACAATTGTTTCATTAACTGAAAGAGTAAACTGCTTAGGAAACCAATCTATGGAACAACGAAACATTGAAAGAACTTTGAAACTCTTTGGGGGTAGGTTTGTATCAGGTTTCTGTACTAAAAAACGTGGCCAGCACACAACTCGTATTCAAGAACAAAGAGTAAATGGGTGAAACAAAATGAAACATGTTATCTGTATTTCTCTTAAATTCATATATTAGAAGATTTAAAGATTATGAAATAGCTCTATTTTTAACTTTTTAATTAAAATATTTCTAATTACATATTAAAAGGTGTGACAATATTCCTTCAGTAAAGCAGTACACATCAGTTTATTGACAACTGGGCTACTCTAACTAGCAAAAGTTTTCCTGTCATGGGGTTGGCCCTTTCCTAGTCTTTTTGAGGGCAGAATTCAGCCAGCATTCTCTTTTGAGGCTTCGGTAGTATGGGCAATTCTTCATCCACATCATCAAACTGCCCTTCCCTATGGCAGTGTATCAACATGGAGTGTTTCTTAGTAGGAAAAAACTTGAGTACTGCCTGAGCTGGAGTTCTGAAATCCATCCTTTAACTAAGACCCACATTATCAAATTAAGGCCAAATATTTGGCCTTACATTGTTTGTGCTTCCTGAAGTTTTTTTTTTTTCTTTTTTGTAATTTTTTTCTGAAAAATAAAACAAAACATAGACCCAGCACTATTACTCCAACAGTTCTCTGAAATACTTTATTAGATGACACTGCATTCGTAAA
Source organism: Tragulus kanchil (assembly GCA_022376925.1). Taxonomy (NCBI): domain Eukaryota; kingdom Metazoa; phylum Chordata; class Mammalia; order Artiodactyla; family Tragulidae; genus Tragulus; species Tragulus kanchil. The sequence goes on along the minus strand of JAIOJX010000004.1, from coordinate 231,676,224 downwards.
ACTCATTTACTTATTGAACTTTTCTTTATCAATTCAATTATTCTCCCTCCTTTATGTGAAAATTATATACAAATAAATTGAGGTACAGGAGGGACTTGAGTTCTATAAACTTTGAGTATCTGCATTGATTTATGCCTTAAAGTAATTTTCAGTGAACTGCAATTTTTATATGAAAATTAAGCTAAATTGTCACAGTTTAGGCAAAATGGAGTCTCTTCAAGCTAACCCTTTTTGACGAACTTCTGATGTCTTTCAAAGTTAGGTTTTTTTTTCTTGAAAATAAAACTCAATACAACAAGACAAACGTTTATTTATTAAACTGAAAATACTATTAGATACCAATGTTTGTGTCCTAGGAGTTTTCATTATATTGCTGTATATATAAGCATATGGGATAAAGTAGGATAGCACATGAATTGTTATCATTTTGAAACATGAATAAAAATGTGCTAAATATCTTTGGTTTTGGCAATTTCCAAGAAAATAAAGCTTACTTTAGTTTATAATCAATTAAAACCTCCCTCTTTTTAAATCAAATAGGCCAGCTGATATGAAAAACCAACTCACTGGAAAAGACACTGATGATGCAGGAAGAGAAGGGGGTGACAGAGGATGAGATGGTTGCATGGTTGCATCACCATCATGAGTAAGCTCCGTGATACAATGAAGGACAGGGAAACCTGGAATGCTTCAGTCCTTGGGGTTGCAAAGAGTCAGGACATGACTGAGCGAATAAACTGAACTGAACTGTGAAAACTAACAATATTTCCCTTACAGATATGAATAATACAATTCTGTATTAGAGAATGTGGCCAGGCTTTCTCATTTTAAGTCTCACTTTCTACTCAGAATCACCTTCTAAGCAGGTACAATTATTCCGATTTTAATGAGCAGGAAATAGGCACTGGAACATCAAATAAATGATTGAATGCCACATAGCTTTATGGACAAATGCAAGATGTAAATCACAGTGGGACTAGAACCTCCCACTGAGAAAACTATTGTCCATAGAAAGTTCTCTAAGCTCAATGGATAACAGAATGTTCAAGGCTGTAGAGACATTTTTCCAATTTGATACGTGGAAAGATAGTATTATGTCTTTATTCAGCCAGACTGCATTTTTCACCCAATTTTTACATCATATGAAGTTTAATGACGTTTACTTTTTTGCTTTTCTGGGCGTTTTATAATTTAGTAGGGTTTCTAATCTAGTGAAGCTTTCTCTACCTTTATCTCTGGTAGTCCTTGGCTTTGGTCAGTTACTCCTGGCTGCTACTGAACTTGGAACTATCTCATATTGTTTTCTTAGTGTCAACTTCCTTGACCATGTTGTCAATACCCAAACAAACAATTCTCCTGTTCATCTCCCTTTGCTAGCCAAGGGATTTGGTCAACTTTTCATGGAGCCGGCAGATGCCCTGGAGCCCAGTATTAAAATCCAGTACTCCTTATTATCATAATTTGCAAATGCTCTAAGTGTGACTATAGCTTGTAGGTTAGTTTGCAAATTTTTGATTCAGTTCTTTTATTTTTTAATTTTTTTTTGCCTTTGGGGACTTTTGTTATTCTGATGCAAGCACAGGTTTGCATTAACAAATGTATGCTATTTTTCTAGTACTTAGAAACTTTTATATTAATAATTTTTCAGAGCGCTTGTCTTGGCATATTAATGGAGAAGTAGTTTAAATCTTCTATTTCTGCCAATATAATAAACAAAAACTTTGTAATTTTAGTTTCTATAAAAGAATATATTGCTCTGAAAAGAGATAAGGGTGCAAAATCTTGAGAACAAGGTAAATTCTGCAGTTTGTTCACAAGTTTTATAAATCAATAAAGAGGTAACCAAAAATTATTCACTGAAGTGATATAATGTGGCACTTGTATCAAATTTGAGTCTTTATAACCAAAAAAAATAATTTCCTTCTTCAATGTGGTGCTATTTGTAATATCTGAAATCATGATAATCATATTACTTTCATAAATAAAGCACAGTCTTATTATAAAGTAATATAAAGTAAAATGTCGACATATATATTACATAAAATGGAGATATTCTACAAAGAAACATATATTTTAAAACCAAGGTTTTTGTTTAAATATAAATATAAGTTAAAATGATTAGGGAATCACTAGAGAATTTACCAAGACTGGTTAAAGTAAGATATACATCAGTAATTATTGAAATGTTACAACTATTCGACTGCACATTGTCAAATTCTTTCTCCAGATACACTTTGCTTATATAAGCACAGGATTAAGTTGTCATCATTCTCTTATGTTTATGTCAAATTGATGAAAATTCTTCACTTGGGTTGTTTAGTCTGTGCTAGGCTGGTATATCATATTTTCATTAAAAATCTATACTATTCATCTATTTCATTTCATAAAGGATTCTCCTGAACTACTGGAGCTTTAAACCTCTTTCCCTTAATTGTGATTACAATTTATCATTTCAACTTTAAGATGATATAAGTAGGAAAATATTGAAGACTGAAGGTATTTATATATCTCACCTTTCCTGTTTGACTATATATGTCATAAAGATCAGTATGAATAATTCATTTCTTAATATTAATGATTTTGATTGACCAAAAGAAGTTATAAATTTTATGAAATGCTCTAGTTCATAGAAAAGTTGTACAGCTTATAGAGTAAGCATAATCTGATAGCATATTTGCCAAACATAAGTAGTACATTATAACTTAATTTATAATATATCATCTCACTTTCCCTGCTTTATACATATATATATAGTCATTTACATATGCATATATTCATTTATTTGTATATATATACACACACACATATATATTCATTTACTTATTTTCATATACAAGAATATAAACCCCAAGAAATGAGTGATAATCTGATTTTTTTACTCATACACACTACAGTTATCAATTTTTTTAACCATTATTCCTTTCTCTTTACTTATATTAACTGTTCATGATACCTATTTGGGGAGAAACAGCTCAGGAACTACCAGTCCATGCTTTTTTTTTTAATGACAAGCTCTAATTCCTGGTTCATCTGAAGTTTGTAAGATAGAAGTGAGCACATAGACACAAATCACTAGCCTGTCTCAAGGACCATTTCTGAAGACAGAGTCCTGTCTCATGTAGAGCCAATCAGAGCCATTTGATCTCATTTCTGGCATTTGGTTGAGATTAATGGGTAAACATCATTCCTGGATTAAACTGTGAATGCATGACATAGAAAGCTTTTCAACCATTGTGTCAACATAGATGAAGAACTTCTTTAATAAAGAGAAAACAAAATAATAAGGTAGAAAAGGGGTAATACTTTACAATACTAAGAAAACTTACGCATTAAAACGTAAACTTAAGATGCCAAAAGTATTGAAAAATATGTTAAAAATGAAACTAAAGTTATACATGTGGATACACACGTGTAACTTTTAATACTAATCGATCACTAAACAAAGTATGTTTTATGCTTTTTTTTTTAAAGAATTGATATTTTTCTTTTTAAAATCAGCAAATATATTTCTACATATACTTCTACATATGTATAGGGCTATAATGATTCAGAGGAAGAGAGAGCTCCCAATATTGGCAGAGAAAGGGCAACACCTCCAGTTCAATTGAATAAGGAAATAAGACAACCCTTTCATATATCAAGGGCTTCCCTGGTGGCTCAGAAGGCAAAGAATATGCCTGCAATGCAGGAGGCCTGGGCTCAATCCCTGGGTAGGGGAAAAATCCCTGTTGAAGGTAATGGTTATCCACTATGGTAGTCTTGCCTGGAGAGTTCGATGGTCAGAGGAGCCTAGGTGGGCTACAGTCCATGGGGTCGCAAAGAGCTGGACACGTTTGAGCAGCTAACAACTTTCATTCTCATATATCAAGTTCTCTAACTTCATTTATAGTATCGACAATTTATTTTGATCCTGGATAACTCTCTATGAACAATGGAGAGAATGTAGTATATGTACAAGTAGAGATTTCTTGTCAAACTGCCTGTTCACATCCTGCATTATTGTGTAGAGTTATGGGACATCCATTTATTTCTTTGGCATCCTGTCTTTAGTTTCCTCCTCACTATAATAGGGGTAATTGTTCCTGCTCATAATGTGTTGTATTGTGAAAAGACTTTGCCAGAGTCTCCAAATATTTACCATAGTTAGTGTTACTCATTTCCATATCTGAAAGAGAATGTATTATGCACTTAAACCTCCATAAAGAAGTTTATATAACATTAAAGTATTTACATATATTTCAAATTCATGAATGTACAATATAATTACAGCCTAAAATTTTAGGTTAAACTTGAAGCAAATATTTGTATAGGCATAGGGGGTGTACTGTAAATATACATGAAACTGTAATTCACTTCCTAGGCATAAACATATGGACACAAGCAAATTAGTAAGGCTATTCTGCAACTTTGCTTCATTTTTCTCATCAGTATTTTGGAGTTTCAGTAACTGGGTAAGGGGTAAGAGCACAGGCTCTCGAGTCCAGGTTCTCGAGTTCAGACTCTGGACCTGGTTCTGTCTCACCAGCTATCACCTGAGCGATTTCTTTTGCAAAATCCACTTACCCATAAACAGGGATGCTAACAGTAGCTACCTCATAGGAGTATGATTGGAATTACCTGAGTTTAATATGTGAACAGAATTTATATTAATGCTTAGTGTAGATTTTTTAATTTTTGTATGTGAATCATTTTTAAAGTCTTTAATGAATTTGCTATAATAATGCTTCCGTTGCTTATGATCTTATATTTTTCCTTGGTGGGGAGGGGAGACATGAGGCATGCAGGATCCTAGCTCTCTGATAAGGAATGAAACCTACACTCGTGGCATTGGAAGGTGAACTCTTAACCACTGGACCACCAGGGAAGTCATAGGACAGATTGAGTGACATGAAAGGTTACTTAAATAAAATAAATGAGTAAAGACTTATATAGAAATAAATAGGAATTATAAAACACATCTATTCTTTTTTTTCCTTAGATATGTTCTTCAAGCTAATTGCATATCTTTTCTTGATGTGCATTCATATGACATATACTATTTTACTTATTTTTTCCTAATTCTAAGAATCACTTTCTTCTGAGAGGAAAAATGCCTAAATTTGAGGCAAACAAAACTTTATAGAAAACTTAGACATAAGGATACAAAGTCGTGAATAAAGGCACATTACAAACAGCATATGTCCACACACAGACATGATATTTTTCAAGAGTAACGTATTTTTTCTATATGAAATATTCAGAATTATTAGTATTAATAAACATAACAAAGTATAAATCATTTTTAAAGCTCTAGTATGCTGTTTTATATTGTCATGTAACCTTCTGACCCATTTAAAATTTGGGAAAAAATTTAGGCATAGGGGGTGTACTGTAAATATACATGAAACTGTAATTCACTTCCTAGGCATAAACATATGGACACAAGCAAATTAGTAAGGCTATTCTGCAACTTTGCTTCATTTTTCTCATCAGTATTTTGGAGTTTCAGTAACTGGGTAAGGGGTAAGAGCACAGGCTCTCGAGTCCATGTTCTCGAGTTCAGACTCTGGACCTGGTTCTGTCTCACCAGCTATCACCTGAGCGATTTCTTTTGCAAAATCCACTTACCCATAAACAGGGATGCTAACAGTAGCTACCTCATAGGAGTATGATTGGAATTACCTGAGTTTAATATGTGAACAGAATTTATATTAATGCTTAGTGTAGATTTTTTAATTTTTGTATGTGAATCATTTTTAAAGTCTTTAATGAATTTGCTATAATAATGCTTCCGTTGCTTATGATCTTATATTTTTCCTTGGTGGGGAGGGGAGACATGAGGCATGCAGGATCCTAGCTCTCTGATAAGGAATGAAACCTACACTCGTGGCATTGGAAGGTGAACTCTTAACCACTGGACCACCAGGGAAGTCATAGGACAGATTGAGTGACATGAAAGGTTACTTAAATAAAATAAATGAGTAAAGACTTATATAGAAATAAATAGGAATTATAAAACACATCTATTCTTTTTTTTTCCTTAGATATGTTCTTCAAGCTAATTGCATATCTTTTCTTGATGTGCATTCATATGACATATACTATTTTACTTATTTTTTCCTAATTCTAAGAATCACTTTCTTCTGAGAGGAAAAATGCCTAAATTTGAGGCAAACAAAACTTTATAGAAAACTTAGACATAAGGATACAAAGTCATGAATAAAGGCACATTACAAACAGCATATGTCCACACACAGACATGATATTTTTCAAGAGTAACGTATTTTTTCTATATGAAATATTCAGAATTATTAGTATTAATAAACATAACAAAGTATAAATCATTTTTAAAGCTCTAGTATGCTGTTTTATATTGTCATGTAACCTTCTGACCCATTTAAGATGAACTTGTGGAGAATCCATTTTAATAGTTTCTTCTTGAAGGCTTGAGGGACCCTAGAGCAAGCACAAGTCCTAAACCAAAAATATCCTTGGGTATTTCCACTCATTTAAAGATTTCCATGCCTGAAAGTTTTGTGTTGAGATGGCATCTCCTAGGAATACAAGTGAATAAACAACACAGAAAGAGGAAAGAAAAGAGAAATATTTGTTCGACACTCTGCATGCTGTAACAACGTGCAACATCATTTATGATATGTTACCTCAGCCAAAAATGACATGATGTTATAAATCACTAATTTCTCAATTTTGGAAAGGAAGTTGGAAACATGGGAGAAGGTCATATTCAGTTCAGGTCATGAAAACCAAAAATGCACAGGTTGGACTTTTTATAATGTTTTACTAAATCCCAGAGGAGGTTCAATATCATAGCTATTACTATTATTTTCCTCTTGGAAAAGAAAGGAAATGGAAAAATTCTTGCCCGACTTTTGAGGCATTATAATATGGCCTGGGAGACTTTTACTTTTTATTTAATACTCATTAAATCCTGCTTATTCTTTATTTCATAAGGTAGTATTTCAGCAAATAAATATTAATGACTCTTTTTCTTAACATTCCCTACTCCGGTAATGCATTTTTCTTTGCCTATAACTGATCATGCTAAATTTCTGCATCTTGGAGTTTGATGTAAAAGAATAGTTTTAAACCAGTGTTGGAACACATCTTCTAAAAAATTTATGCCACAAGGTTTGCAAAAGTTGAGACCTAGTCACTTTAAAAGTAGAAGAATGAGAAATGCACGCGTTTTCAAAGGCTTTCTCCTGTCATTGTGCCAATGGGCTCTCTTTCACCTAAATTTGAGGCAAACAAAACTTTATAGAAAACTTAGACATAAGGATACAAAGTCATGAATAAAGGCACATTACAAACAGCATATGTCCACACACAGACATGATATTTTTCAAGAGTAACGTATTTTTTCTATATGAAATATTCAGAATTATTAGTATTAATAAACATAACAAAGTATAAATCATTTTTAAAGCTCTAGTATGCTGTTTTATATTGTCATGTAACCTTCTGACCCATTTAAAATGAACTTGTGGAGAATCCATTTTAATAGTTTCTTCTTGAAGGCTTGAGGGACCCTAGAGCAAGCACAAGTCCTAAACCAAAAATATCCTTGGGTATTTCCACTCATTTAAAGATTTCCATGCCTGAAAGTTTTGTGTTGAGATGGCATCTCCTAGGAATACAAGTGAATAAACAACACAGAAAGAGGAAAGAAAAGAGAAATATTTGTTCGACACTCTGCATGCTGTAACAACGTGCAACATCATTTATGATATGTTACCTCAGCCAAAAATGACATGATGTTATAAATCACTAATTTCTCAATTTTGGAAAGGAAGTTGGAAACATGGGAGAAGGTCATATTCAGTTCAGGTCATGAAAACCAAAAATGCACAGGTTGGACTTTTTATAATGTTTTACTAAATCCCAGAGGAGGTTCAATATCATAGCTATTACTATTATTTTCCTCTTGGAAAAGAAAGGAAATGGAAAAATTCTTGCCCGACTTTTGAGGCATTATAATATGGCCTGGGAGACTTTTACTTTTTATTTAATACTCATTAAATCCTGCTTATTCTTTATTTCATAAGGTAGTATTTCAGCAAATAAATATTAATGACTCTTTTTCTTAACATTCCCTACCCCGGGTAATGCATTTTTCTTTGCCTATAACTGATCATGCTAAATTTCTGCATCTTGGAGTTTGATGTAAAAGAATAGTTTTAAACCAGTGTTGGAACACATCTTCTAAAAAATTTATGCCACAAGGTTTGCAAAGTTGAGATAGTCTAAGTAAGAGGACCCTAGAGAATCAAACAGCTGGTTTGAACCGGAAAGACTGCTCTGCTAGAAGAATGAGAAATGCACGCGTTTTCAAAGGCTTTCTCCTGTCATTGTGCCAATGGGCTCTCTTTCACCCTCAATAAAACTTCTGTTTCTTTCACTTGATCTAGGTGTAAAGAATCACACAAAGAACCACAGGTAAAAGATGAATTATCCAACGGAAGAAACAGAAAATTGAACTGTATGTGTTTCAGATGCTTAATTGCCTGGAAAAGTCCCCTTGATTCTTCATAGGTCAGCAAGCTGAGGATGGCGCTTGGCTCCCTGTTATGGCCCTCTTTGAGAGCAAATCTATCACCTGTATGTTTTTGTTGTTGCAGTAAACAGCATCAAGCCTTCTGAATAAGGTTACTGAAACTTTATTTAAGAACCTGTTATGTAAAAAAAATCCAAGATGCATTTTATCATATGGAATTCTTGTTGCTCTTTTGATCCATTTACTCCACAAATATTCATTGCCTACTTCCTATGTTTAAGCCTTTTAAGCAATTAAAATAGGGCAAAGGAATGGAGAACCTCTGCCTATAATGGAAATGACAGCCTTGTGAAAGAGGTGGATACATTTAAAGTGCAATAGAAAGAAACAGGAGCCTTCACAATTATATACAAACACTGCAACAGGAGAAAGTGTAGCTTAGATGAAGGAGTCAGACAAATGGAGATTAATATACTGAATACCATCTTTATTTATGGGAAGCTATGTTGGGAAGTGTATGCATTCAAGAATTAAATATCCTGGGAAAAGAAAGGAAATGGAAAAATTCTTGCCCGACTTTTGAGGCATTATAATATGGCCTGGGAGACTTTTACTTTTTATTTAATACTCATTAAATCCTGCTTATTCTTTATTTCATAAGGTAGTATTTCAGCAAATAAATATTAATGACTCTTTTTCTTAACATTCCCTACTCCAGTAATGCATTTTTCTTTGCCTATAACTGATCATGCTAAATTTCTGCATCTTGGAGTTTGATGTAAAAGAATAGTTTTAAACCAGTGTTGGAACACATCTTCTAAAAAATTTATGCCACAAGGTTTGCAAAGTTGAGATAGTCTAAGTAAGAGGACCCTAGAGAATCAAACAGCTGGTTTGAACCGGAAAGACTGCTCTGCTAGAAGAATGAGAAATGCACGCGTTTTCAAAGGCTTTCTCCTGTCATTGTGCCAATGGGCTCTCTTTCACCCTCAATAAAACTTCTGTTTCTTTCACTTGATCTAGGTGTAAAGAATCACACAAAGAACCACAGGTAAAAGATGAATTATCCAACGGAAGAAACAGAAAATTGAACTGTATGTGTTTCAGATGCTTAATTGCCTGGAAAAGTCCCCTTGATTCTTCATAGGTCAGCAAGCTGAGGATGGCGCTTGGCTCCCTGTTATGGCCCTCTTTGAGAGCAAATCTATCACCTGTATGTTTTTGTTGTTGCAGTAAACAGCATCAAGCCTTCTGAATAAGGTTACTGAAACTTTATTTAAGAACCTGTTATGTAAAAAAAATCCAAGATGCATTTTATCATATGGAATTCTTGTTGCTCTTTTGATCCATTTACTCCACAAATATTCATTGCCTACTTCCTATGTTTAAGCCTTTTAAGCAATTAAAATAGGGCAAAGGAATTGAGAACCTCTGCCTATAATGGAAATGACAGCCTTGTGAAAGAGGTGGATACATTTAAAGTGCAATAGAAAGAAACAGGAGCCTTCACAATTATATACAAACACTGCAACAGGAGAAAGTGTAGCTTAGATGAAGGAGTCAGACAAATGGAGATTAATATACTGAATACCATCTTTATTTATGACGAAAGCTATGTTGGGAGACTTGGCTTGCTAACAGTGCATTCAAGAATTAAACTTACTTACTTAGGTACAGACATAGCTGGAAAACCACAAACTTCCTCTATTGAGCTTACCCTTGTAAAATTTATAGCATGAGAAGCCCCCTGACTCTAAAGAGGAAAGAGCTAACCTAAGCATATCCGGCTAGTTTTGTTAGACTTCTAATCAGAAAACTCATTCCTCCCCCAGAAAGAAATGGATAACCAGTGGGGAAAGAAGCTTTGAATATTATTTTAGTGAGTTCCTCCACATGGAAATATGAAGAACTGTAACATAAACAGCAATTTACCAAGACACATAACTCTAAGAATTGAATTACTTTAAGGCAGACCTTCCCTGGGGTCAGTTGAGTCCTAATTCCCTGTCACAAATCTTACACTGGGAACACAGCAAAAATCTTGAGATCATAGATCCTGATGTCTCCTCCTCACAAAATTACTTTTCAAACACAGTATGGCATGAAATAGTATATATAATCCTTATAATGTGCAATATTTTGGGATTTTGGCACTTATTAAAAATATTATTGGTCACAACAGAGGTTAAGTCATAATAGCTGAAGACTGGTTAGGTAACTTGAACTTAAGAGTGAAATTATTGGACTGAACAATAATTCTGCTTATATAGTTGCTGTTTCAGTTCACTCACACTCTCTTATTTTGAGCACCAAAACTCTCACACTCTTAAAGAATGTGATTTAACTATATATGTAAACAAGCCAGTTAATGATATCATCATTATGACTTACAAAAGCATATTGGAGCCTGAAAAGTACTCCTTTTCTTAGTCATAATAATAAACAAATGGAAAAGATGATCTCTTATTCTCTTAATTTAGTTAGGGCTACAAATATCTTGCTCTTCTAGAGTGAACCTAAATGAAACTTTATTAAATTCCTCAACCTTGCATAGGCATAGTGGGTTCTCTAGTAAAATCTCAGAAAAATCTTCTGGCTAAGACAGAGTTCCATCGCTAGAGGAAGAGGTAATTTTCTCTAGCCAAGTATATGTTTTCTTGCTAGAGAATAAGAATTACCAACGCTAAAATCTCATTTTAGAAAAGCTAAGACCTAGTTTTCTGGCACCTTTACTTCTATCATAGGACCTCTACTTTGATAGAATGACTATTGTTTGGAGACTTGAAAAAAAAAAATCACCGGGAATATTTAAATTAAAATGAGGATACTCTGTAGCTTTTTAACTGCCGATTGCCAGAGAAAGACAAAATTTAAATTTCATTTTCTGATAATATCAAATAAGAATCAATATCTTATTATTGAAATATAAGTTGTTATATGGATTATATGTTAAAACATGCATAAATTGAAACTAAATAAACGGTCAAAAATGTTTATCTGCACTTTTTCCTCAAAATGCAAGCCTGAGGACCTGAATATTTTTAACATGCTGACAACTGTTAACCCAACATGAGATACTGCATGATATGAACTTCAATTGCAAATTAAAATAAGCAACTTTGCTTTGCAGTTATTTTTCTTTCTGCTTTACCACCATATTACTAAGTCATGGTTTGACTAGGATTTTTTTTTTTTTTTGAATCTGTCAGTTTATCTTTTCTTCAAATTTTAGAAAATTTTCACCAGTATTTCATCAAATATTTATGTTCACCTTTTTTTTTTTTGAGAGGGGAACTACAATTACATATTTTTATACAACTTACATATATTAAAATGTCAGAGTTTATTTCATCACAAACTTTCTGGTGCTCTGCTCTTATTTATTTTTTGAATGTTTTTCATTCTGGATGGTTTCTATTGTGACATCAACAGATCTAGTTTTGAGAGTATAGTTTTTAGAACGCCTGGGAAATCATCCATTGTTAAAACCTTGGGCACTTATCCTTGATGAATAATTTAATTTTAATACTTAGAGTTTTGCTCTTCAAAATAAATATTGACATGCATACAGAAATATTTATTGACTAATTCTTAGATTTCAACAATTTTTACAAATATCTTGCTCTTCTAGAGTGAACCTAAATGAAACTTTATTAAATTCCTCAACCTTGCATAGGCATAGTGGGTTCTCTAGTAAAATCTCAGAAAAATCTTCTGGCTAAGACAGAGTTCCACCGCTAGAGGAAGAGGTAATTTTCTCTAGCCAAGTATATGTTTTCTTGCTAGAGAATAAGAATTACCAACGCTAAAATCTCATTTTAGAAAAGCTAAGACCTAGTTTTCTGGCACCTTTACTTCTATCATAGGACCTCTACTTTGATAGAATGACTATTGTTTGGAGACTTGAAAAAAAATCACCGGGAATATTTAAATTAAAATGAGGATACTCTGTAGCTTTTTAACTGCCGATTGCCAGAGAAAGACAAAATTTAAATTTCATTTTCTGATAATATCAAATAAGAATCAATATCTTATTATTGAAATATAAGTTGTTATATGGATTATATGTTAAAACATGCATAAATTGAAACTAAATAAACGGTCAAAAATGTTTATCTGCACTTTTTCCTCAAAATGCAAGCCTGAGGACCTGAATATTTTTAACATGCTGACAACTGTTAACCCAACATGAGATACTGCATGATATGAACTTCAATTGCAAATTAAAATAAGCAACTTTGCTTTGCAGTTATTTTTCTTTCTGCTTTACCACCATATTACTAAGTCATGGTTTGACTAGGATTTTTTTTTTTTTTTTGAATCTGTCAGTTTATCTTTTCTTCAAATTTTAGAAATTTTTCACCAGTATTTCATCAAATATTTATGTTCACCTTTTTTTTTTTTTGAGAGGGGAACTACAATTACATATTTTTATACAACTTACATATATTAAAATGTCAGAGTTTATTTCATCACAAACTTTCTGGTGCTCTGCTCTTATTTATTTTTTGAATGTGTTTCATTCTGGATGGTTTCTATTGTGACATCAACAGATCTAGTTTTGAGAGTATAGTTTTTAGAATGCCTGGGAAATCATCCATTGTTAAAACCTTGGGCACTTATCCTTGATGAATAATTTAATTTTAATACTTAGAGTTTTGCTCTTCAAAATAAATATTGACATGCATACAGAAATATTTATTGACTAATTCTTAGATTTCAACAATAATTTTTAAAAAATGAATAATTATTATTTAGTGACTTGTATACCAGTTACTGTCCTGAAATCAGATGTTTCTCACAGCAAACCTGAAGGGTAAGGGATCTTCTCATTTAACAGGAAAACAAGTTATCAGGATTAGGGCAAAGAAATTACCACAGTGCTAGTAAACATTGGGGTTAAACAAAGACTCTTATTCACTCTACACCCAGTGGTCAAGCTTGGAGAAACTACTCTCCTAAGGGAACAACTAATATTTTCTGGGAATGGGAGGAGGAGCACTGGATTTTGAGAACTTGCATCAAACATTATAAAATCAATTAATTTTTAAGAAAGTAAGGAGTATATACTTTGCAGTAAAAATTATAGAAATTAAAGCTCAGCTAATTGGGGCATGAAATCAGGTAAGGTTAAAAATCCAGTGTCAAAAACTACAAATTTTTGTGAAAATGTAATTACCCCAACAAGGGATGGCCCAAAACCTAGTGATTTTGAAATGAACAAATGAAAATAAGGACTAATTTCACATTCTATACTTCATATTGGTAGATACTGTTATATCTCTACTTAATATTAGTGGCAAAAAATTCAGTATTTATAAAAAGTCAGTTTACATTGTCCTCATTGTATTCTGTCTCTTTGAAACATTCTGTTAACTGAGAACTTAACTGAGAACTTAGATGCTCTCATGTCACAGAAATATGTGATTTGCATTTTGTATTTGAATTTCAGCAACTGAGATTAGGAAAGCCTGGCAAACCTCCTGTTTCCAGCTTTCAAAACAAGACACAGTGCAATTGTATATATGCCTCATGAAAAAATTGGGATGATATTATGGAACAAATGTATCACTAGCAGATATGTTTCTTACAAGAATTACTTTCATACCTGGAGTTATCTCTCTACTGAAAGAACATTAAAAAAATTTATTAAATGACAATCTCATGTTTTATAATACTTGTGATAACCACTACAAACAAAAGCAGATTCTTTAACAAGAGTCCAGGGAATATATTCAAATAGGAAGTTCTTTCATATTTGTTATTCCACAAAAGTTATGGAGTAAAATATTTAGACCATTTGTGGGTATTTATCAAGGGCTTCCCTGATGACTTAGATGGTAAAGAATCTGCCTGCAAAGCAGGAGACCCCAGTTCGATCCTGGAGTCAGGTAAATCCCCTCAAGAAGAAAATGTTTACCCACTCCACTATTCTTGCCTGGAGAATTTCATGGACAGAGGATCCTGGTATTCATTAATTGCAAACTTTATCAGAGTAGTGGGAAGAAAACCAGAATTTTTTTTTAGGATTTCACATTTATGTTTCTAGTAATAAATTGTTAAAAAAGAAGAAAGCCTCACAATTATTTTCTGGGAATGGGAGGAGGAGCACTGGATTTTGAGAACTTGCATCAAACATTATAAAATCAATTAATTTTTAAGAAAGTAAGGAGTATATACAGTAAAATTATAGAAATTAAAGCTCAGCTAATTGGGGCATGAAATCAGGTAAGGTTAAAAATCCAGTGTCAAAAACTACAAATTTTTGTGAAAATGTAATTACCCCAACAAGGGATGGCCCAAAACCTAGTGATTTTGAAATGAACAAATGAAAATAAGGACTAATTTCACATTCTATACTTCATATTGGTAGATACTGTTATATCTCTACTTAATATTAGTGGCAAAAAATTCAGTATTTATAAAAAGTCAGTTTACATTGTCCTCATTGTATTCTGTCTCTTTGAAACATTCTGTTAACTGAGAACTTAACTGAGAACTTAGATGCTCTCATGTCACAGAAATATGTGATTTGCATTTTGTATTTGAATTTCAGCAACTGAGATTAGGAAAGCCTGGCAAACCTCCTGTTTCCAGCTTTCAAAACAAGACACAGTGCAATTGTATATATGCCTCATGAAAAAATTGGGATGATATTATGGAACAAATGTATCACTAGCAGATATGTTTCTTACAAGAATTACTTTCATACCTGGAGTTATCTCTCTACTGAAAGAACATTAAAAAAAATTTATTAAATGACAATCTCATGTTTTATAATACTTGTGATAACCACTACAAACAAAAGCAGATTCTTTAACAAGAGTCCAGGGAATATATTCAAATAGGAAGTTCTTTCATATTTGTTATTCCACAAAAGTTATGGAGTAAAATATTTAGACCATTTGTGGGTATTTATCAAGGGCTTCCCTGATGACTTAGATGGTAAAGAATCTGCCTGCAAAGCAGGAGACCCCAGTTCGATCCTGGAGTCAGGTAAATCCCCTCAAGAAGAAAATGTTTACCCACTCCACTATTCTTGCCTGGAGAATTTCATGGACAGAGGATCCTGGTATTCATTAATTGCAAACTTTATCAGAGTAGTGGGAAGAAAACCAGAATTTTTTTTTAGGATTTCACATTTATGTTTCTAGTAATAAATTGTTAAAAAAGAAGAAAGCCTCACAATTATTCTCTCATTTTCTCCATACATTTTTTTCTAATATTATTCATTTGTTTTCTTGTTTGAAATCAGTTAGAAAATTAGAAAAAGTTCTAAACAAAAGTAGAGAACATTTTTCTTTTGGCTTCCTTTTGCTTGAAATCAGTGACATATGTACTGTATAAAATGACATGGTATCCAAATGTAAATAAAACGCTTGAGTACAGTTGTGAATGAAACAATTAGTAGAAGGTCTTGCTGGTATTTCATGAACTCATATCAGATTTGTAAAATATCAAAACTTACTTTTTATTTTAATTTTTAACAATTTTAGAACTTCATATAAATTCAAAACAACACAGTAAACAAGTATGTAATAGCCATGCTTTTGCACTTGGCTGTTTTTGGCTCAGCATAATCCTTGTGAGATCCATTCATGTTCTGTATGTATACGTGATTAGTTGCTAAGGGTATTTGCATACAAACCTTTGTATGGATTATGTGTGTGCATGTGTGTTGCTCAGTCATGTCGGTCTATTTGTAACTTGATGGACTGTAGCCCACCAGGCTTCTTTGTCCATTTAATTCTCCAGGCAAGAATACCAGAGTGGGTAGCCTGTTCCTTCTCCAGGGGATCTTCCTGGCCCAGGAATCAAACTGGGGTCTCCTGCATTGCAAGTGCATTCTTTACCAGCTGAGCTACAAGGGAAGGGACCCTATATATATACATATATATACAGAAACACATATATGCTGTGCCATATGGTGTGCAGGATATTTGTTCCCCAGCCCAGAGCCCAAGTCAGTGAAAGTGCAGAATCCTAACCATTGGACTGCCAGGGAATTCCCTGAAATTTGCTATTTTTTAGGTAAATATTTAAAAATGGAATTGCTAGGCCATATGGTAATTGTACATTTGGTTTTATCAGTAATTAGCAAAATCCTTCCGAGTGGTTCTGGTATTTTACAATATGACTGACCACATATGAGTCCATTTGCTCCCCATCTTTGCCAAAACTGGGTGCTATCTAATGTTACATACTATTGATAGTGTTCTATAGTTTCATTTGCACTTCTCGGATAGCTACCTAGCATCTTTCATGTGTTTATGTTCCATTCATAGCATGTTTGGTGAAATTTCTATTCAAATATTTTTCAGACTTTTATATAGCAATATCTGATTATTAAATTATAAGAGTTCCTTACCCACCCCCTCTCCCAGTTTTGTTGAAACGGAATTTTCATGTAGCATTGTGTAAGTTTCAGAAGTAGGTTTCTCTTATGACTCAGCAGTAAAGAATCTGCCTGAACTGCAGTAGCTGCAGGAGACATGGGCTTGATCCCTGGATCAGAAAGATCCCCTGGAGGAGGAGATAGCAACCCACCCCAGAATTCTTGCCTGGAAAATTCCATGAATAGGACAGCCTGATGGGCTATAGTCTATGGGGATACAAAGAGTCTGATACAAGTGAGTGTGAGTATGAGACGAGGGAGAAGTTCAAGGTGTACAGTGTTGATGATCTGCTATACATATCTCCTGTGAAAAGACTATCAGAATCAGGTTAGTAATCTAACATTATACTCTCTAATGTATATCAGAGACATGTATTCACCTTCCTCGGAACACGAAAACCCTCTCTTTGATTCCTAGCATCAGGAAGTGTTTGGAGATGGAGAAAATGTGGACCTGCTATTGAAAGGACGAGATCCTTGAGATACTACCTCTGCAGTGACTGCTCCTTCTCAGAAGTTAGTCTAAAAATGTGTTTCTAGGCTAACAGTATTCGAGCTCCAAGCATTTTGAGCACAACTTCAAGTATAATCTGACCCAAGATGAGCCAATCACCTCAGTATGATTTTCCTGATAGCCCCTGTGTTAGTCAGATCAGTGAACATGATTAAAATGAAGCCATACAGAAGCTTGCTGATTTCCAACCTATTTGTTCCCCAGCCCAGAGCCCAAGTCAGTGAAAGTGCAGAATCCTAACCATTGGACTGCCAGGAATTCCTGAAATTTGCTATTTTTAGGTAAATATTTGAAAATGGAATTGCTAGGCCATATGGTAATTGTACATTTGGTTTTATCAGTAATTAGCAAAATCCTTCCGAGTGGTTCTGGTATTTTACAATATGACTGACCACATATGAGTCCATTTGCTCCCCATCTTTGCCAAAACTGGGTGCTATCTAATGTTACATACTATTGATAGTGTTCTATAGTTTCATTTGCACTTCTCGGATAGCTACCTAGCATCTTTCATGTGTTTATGTTCCATTCATAGCATGTTTGGTGAAATTTCTATTCAAATATTTTTCAGACTTTTATATAGCAATATCTGATTATTAAATTATAAGAGTTCCTTACCCACCCCCTCTCCCAGTTTTGTTGAAACGGAATTTTCATGTAGCATTGTGTAAGTTTCAGAAGTAGGTTTCTCTTATGACTCAGCAGTAAAGAATCTGCCTGAACTGCAGTAGCTGCAGGAGACATGGGCTTGATCCCTGGATCAGAAAGATCCCCTGGAGGAGGAGATAGCAACCCACCCCAGAATTCTTGCCTGGAAAATTCCATGAATAGGACAGCCTGATGGGCTATATAGTCTATGGGGATACAAAGAGTCTGATACAAGTGAGTGTGAGTATGAGACGAGGGAGAAGTTCAAGGTGTACAGTGTTGATGATCTGCTATACATATCCCCTGTGAAAAGACTATCAGAATCAGGTTAGTAATCTAACATTATACTCTCTAATGTATATCAGAGACATGTATTCACCTTCCTCGGAACACGAAAACCCTCTCTTTGATTCCTAGCATCAGGAAGTGTTTGGAGATGGAGAAAATGTGGACCTGCTATTGAAAGGACGAGATCCTTGAGATACTACCTCTGCAGTGACTGCTCCTTCTCAGAAGTTAGTCTAAAAATGTGTTTCTAGGCTAACAGTATTCGAGCTCCAAGCATTTTGAGCACAACTTCAAGTATAATCTGACCCAAGATGAGCCAATCACCTCAGTATGATTTTCCTGATAGCCCCTGTGTTAGTCAGATCAGTGAACATGATTAAAATGAAGCCATACAGAAGTCTTTGCTAGATTTTCCAACCTATAGCAAAGAGCAGGTAAATACTTCCCTAGTAGAACTAACTTTGACAGAAAAGTTTTAGAAAGTATTGGTGAGTACAATTTAGGTGGAGAAAAGAATGGGGAGTACAAAGTTCACAATCAAACAACAGAAATGATGAGATACAGAGATGATTCATGGTAACTTTCCAGAATATCTAAGGGTGTGTGTGTGCGTGCGTGCGTGTATTAGTCATTTAGTCGTGTTTGACTCCTTGTGACTCATAAGATGATAGCCCACCAGGCTCCTCTGTAAAGAATACAGGAGTGAGTCATCATTCTTTCCTCCAGGGCATCTTCCCCACCCATAGATTGAACCCAGTTTCCTGCACTGTGGGCAGATTCTCTACCATCTAAGCCACCTGGGAGGCGCATATCTATGGGCAGTTAACACTAAATGGTTATTCACCTTGAGACATATTCTATGCCTAGCGAAACCATAATTATTTTAAATTCAGTAGGTAAAGCAAAGTGTAAATATTTATTGTTTTTATAAATTTAATATTTGATTTAGTTGTGACAGCTTCTTATTTTGAGAGATATGATGATCTGAGGATTACCAGGCCTCCTTGTTATCTTTAGTTACACATAAATATTAATTTTATAATGTTTACCAATGCCAAATATTAAAATGCTGCTATACATATCCCCTGTGAAAAGACTATCAGAAACAGGTTAGTAATCTAACATTATACTCTCTAATGTATATCAGAGACATGTATTCACCTTCCTCGGAACACGAAAACCCTCTCTTTGATTCCTAGCATCAGGAAGTGTTTGGAGATGGAGAAAATGTGGACCTGCTATTGAAAGGACGAGATCCTTGAGATACTACCTCTGCAGTGACTGCTCCTTCTCAGAAGTTAGTCTAAAAATGTGTTTCTAGGCTAACAGTATTCGAGCTCCAAGCATTTTGAGCACAACTTCAAGTATAATCTGACCCAAGATGAGCCAATCACCTCAGTATGATTTTCCTGATAGCCCCTGTGTTAGTCAGATCAGTGAACATGATTAAAATGAAGCCATACAGAAGTCTTTGCTAGATTTTCCAACCTATAGCAAAGAGCAGGTAAATACTTCCCTAGTAGAACTAACTTTGACAGAAAAGTTTTAGAAAGTATTGGTGAGTACAATTTAGGTGGAGAAAAGAATGGGGAGTACAAAGTTCACAATCAAACAACAGAAATGATGAGATACAGAGATGATTCATGGTAACTTTCCAGAATATCTAAGGGTGTGTGTGTGCGTGCGTGCGTGTATTAGTCATTTAGTCGTGTTTGACTCCTTGTGACTCATAAGATGATAGCCCACCAGGCTCCTCTGTAAAGAATACAGGAGTGAGTCATCATTCTTTCCTCCAGGGCATCTTCCCCACCCATAGATTGAACCCAGTTTCCTGCACTGTGGGCAGATTCTCTACCATCTAAGCCACCTGGGAGGCGCATATCTATGGGCAGTTAACACTAAATGGTTATTCACCTTGAGACATATTCTATGCCTAGCGAAACCATAATTATTTTAAATTCAGTAGGTAAAGCAAAGTGTAAATATTTATTGTTTTTATAAATTTAATATTTGATTTAGTTGTGACAGCTTCTTATTTTGAGAGATATGATGATCTGAGGATTACCAGGCCTCCTTGTTATCTTTAGTTACACATAAATATTAATTTTATAATGTTTACCAATGCCAAATATTAAAAATGCTGAATTATTTTCTATAATTCAATGAATTAAAGGGTGCATTTGCATAAATACATAACATGTATTGTTCCATAAAGTTAAACCTATCTCTCCTAGGAAACAAAAACATCTTAAGAGCTTTATGCAGGTTCAAAAAGTTTCAGGGATTGTCTTTTTCCCTTGCTAAATTACTTCCTGGAGAGGATACATTATTTAACAATAAAATATTATTTAAAATAATCCAAAATTATAGTGAAATCTAGCCTGTTTTTCCCAGACAATTACATTCCATTACTGCTACCACATTGTTAAAAAAAAAAAAAAAAGGAACTGATGCTAATTAAGCATTTACAGGAAGTTATAAATGGAGAACAATATACATTGGTATGATACAGTCAAGTTCACTGTGCAAAAATACTGACAATTATTTCAATTTTTATTTTTCTTGCATTCTTAGACTGCTCCACGCTATATTCAGTTGTGACATTTAAGGCTTGTATTGACAATATTTTTTCTGGACGTGCATTTTTTCCGTGAGTAGGATAAGGAAACGGGAACATATCACTCTCCTCCTCTTCAGATAATTCCCCCGAAGCTTTATTTATATTGGAATTATTTCAAAACCTCTCTCAACATTTTAAGGATTGTCTTCTTCCAGTTTAACTTATGGATCTAAATTCCCTTTTCTAGTTCTTTTACTCTACATGGTCTGTTCTATAGTTCCTTTTTCATTCTTGGAGATCTCTTTAGTAATGTTGATACAATTTTATTTTACTACTCTAGGGACACAGCAACTGGGTGGTATCTACATAAGTGCTTTCTTCCTCTCTCACAGTGTGATGGGGCCTGATGTCCAGTTTCAGAAAGAGTTGGATAAACAGATAATTATATTCCCCAAACACGAAAATATTACATAGGAGTAAGAGAGTGAGCAAGAGAGAAATTCAGTGCTTTTAAAAAATTTTGATTGTAATTATGGTCATAATTCAATTGCTCCAAACTTCCACTTTCCATAAAACATATTAGTGTACAGTGGATGGTAGATATTAGAGAGATCACAAATACTCTAGGCACCCCTTCCTCCAGATAATCTGTCTTATATTGTCCTTTGTCTTGCCATCTGAATTTAGTGGTGGTCATGCGTGTTTTGGCACTGGGTAAGGCACCCTAAATTCAATGTTCATTTGTTCCCATAAAGTTAAACCTATCTCTCTAGGAAACAAAAACATCTTAAGAGCTTTATGCAGGTTCAAAAGTTTCAGGGATTGTCTTTTTCCCTTGCTAAATTACTTCCGGGAGAGGATACATTATTTAACAATAAAATATTATTTAAAATAATCCAAAATTATAGTGAAATCTAGCCTGTTTTTCCCAGACAATTACATTCCATTACTGCTACCACATTGTTAAAAAAAAAAAAAAAAGGAACTGATGCTAATTAAGCATTTACAGGAAGTTATAAATGGAGAACAATATACATTGGTATGATACAGTCAAGTTCACTGTGCAAAAATACTGACAATTATTTCAATTTTTATTTTTCTTGCATTCTTAGACTGCTCCACGCTATATTCAGTTGTGACATTTAAGGCTTGTATTGACAATATTTTTTCTGGACGTGCATTTTTTCCGTGAGTAGGATAAGGAAACGGGAACATATCACTCTCCTCCTCTTCAGATAATTCCCCCGAAGCTTTATTTATATTGGAATTATTTCAAAACCTCTCTCAACATTTTAAGGATTGTCTTCTTCCAGTTTAACTTATGGATCTAAATTCCCTTTTCTACTTCTTTTACTCTACATGGTCTGTTCTATAGTTCCTTTTTCATTCTTGGAGATCTCTTTAGTAATGTTGATACAATTTTATTTTACTACTCTAGGGACACAGCAACTGGGTGGTATCTACATAAGTGCTTTCTTCCTCTCTCACAGTGTGATGGGGCCTGATGTCCAGTTTCAGAAAGAGTTGGATAAACAGATAATTATATTCCCCAAACACGAAAATATTACATAGGAGTAAGAGAGTGAGCAAGAGAGAAATTCAGTGCTTTTAAAAAATTTTGATTGTAATTATGGTCATAATTCAATTGCTCCAAACTTCCACTTTCCATAAAACATATTAGTGTACAGTGGATGGTAGATATTAGAGAGATCACAAATACTCTAGGCACCCCTTCCTCCAGATAATCTGTCTTATATTGTCCTTTGTCTTGCCATCTGAATTTAGTGGTGGTCATGCGACGTGTTTTGGCACCTGGGCTGACACCTGACGGGCCAGTCAGTGCCCTCCCGTGCTCTGCCCCACTAGTGTAACAAGTCACAATAGCAGATTAAGGCACTAATAGCCTGGTTTTCATGATGAGGATGAGGATGACAACATGTAGACTTTACAGATAATTCAAAACAGTCATGGATCAGAAACAAAAAATGTATCATGTTTCTTGCCACCGATATTTGGGAATTGTTCTTTGAAAATGAGCTAGTTTTCTGATGCTGCAGCTATTGCTGAGTTGCTTCGTGTGTGACTCTGTGTGACCCTTGTGGACGACAGCCCACCAGTCTCCTCTGTCCATAGGATTATCCAGGTAAGAACATTGCAGAACCTGGGTCCCCTGCACTCCAGGCAAATTCTTTACCACTGAGCCACCAGGGAAGCCCGGTTCCTGATAGAAATATCCAAATTTGAATAACATACAATCCATTCAATCCAGGGATTGAATTTTCATCTCCTTCATTGGCAGGCAGATTCTTTACCGCCGAGCCACCTGGGAAGCTCAACTTATGTCCTAGAGGATAGTTAAAAAATATAAATGTATATATTTTTTCACAAATAAATACTGGTGGCCCAGTGGTAAAGAACCTTCCTGTAGTGCAGGAGATTCAGGAGACTCGGGTTCCATCCCCAAGTCAGAAGATCCCCTGGAGAAGGAAATGGCAAGCTTCTTATTGTAATACCCATTCCAGTATTCTTGCCTAGAAAATCCAATGGACAGAGGAGCCTGGCAGGCGATAGTCAATAGGGTCACAAAAAAGTCAGACATGACTGAGCACACACAACAGTGCTCGTGAATAAATCTCCTAATTCTTTTTTAGGCAGTTTTCTTTTTTGGGGGGGGAGGGGGCGGACTGGGGAGGGAGGGGGTGGGTGGGCCACTTCTATTGGTCTTTCATTTATCTATTTTCATCCATCTTTGTTCTTTGGCCCATGTGGGCCTCACATTGCAGTGGCCTCTCTTGTCGCAGAGCTCCGGCTCTGGGCGTACGTGCTCCAGAACTCCAGCTCAGCAGTTGGACACATCGGTCCAGCTGCTCTGCAGTATGTGGGATCTTCCCAGACCAGGGATTGAACCGGCACCCTTTGCACTGCAAGGCGGTGTCCTTACCCACTGGACCACCAGGGAAGCCCATGAATAAGTCTCCTAATTCTTAATAAACTCTCAATGCCTCAAAAAATGTGTCTTTCATAATTCAGTGATTCTGCAGTGAATATTCTCTTAAAAGTTTTTTGCCTACATCTGATGGTTTATGATTAAACTCCAGAATATATATCTTCACAAGGTTACCCCCTGGTGATTCTGTAGCAGTTGATTACTGAAGAGCCTCTGAGAAATACAGCTTTTAGTATATACAAAATTTATTTCAAAAACCAGATAAATGTTCTTCAGGATGTCAATAACTGGTTAACATATTATATTCAGAATAAATACTTTAGTATCACTCTGTAGCATGAAAAGAAGAGATGGACTGAAGGGAAACAAAACTGAGTCAAGACAGAGGAAAATATTACTTAGAGTGGAATTTTTGATGCATTTCTTTGGGTATTAGAGATGGAGTAGGATGACAATAGCTTTAGGTAATCTGAAATTGATATGAATCTACAGGAACAGTGAGGAGGCAGTGGAATACAAATTTGAGAGTCAAGACATGAATTTGTTTTATGCATTTTGAAGGTATTAGCATGTATATGGTATCTGAAAGCACACAATGCATCTTGTGATCAAGAGAGATAGTAAACAGGGGAGAGGAAATGAAACAAGGAATTCTAATGTAAACCAGTATTAAAAACTGATAGAGAAGTGTAGCTAGTGAATACTACTATGCGACATGTTTATCCAAGCACAAAATAAACCATCATAAGACAATATTCTGTATTTGGCTTTATTTGTTCAGTTTTTGGTGAACCAGACACTAGACTCCAAGTCTAAAGAATAATTTATACCAGCTGTTATTAATCATCACTGTGTATCTTATAACTTGTGGAGGTTTAAAAGAGACATTATTGAACTTATCCTCAAAACTTATAATGAGAAGATTTCTGATATACTACCAGATAAACAAATCACAGATTTCAAGTAATTTTATATGGAGTTAATAATCTAAGAGCTCCGGCTCTGGGCGTACGTGCTCCAGAACTCCAGCTCAGCAGTTGGACACATCGGTCCAGCTGCTCTGCAGTATGTGGGATCTTCCCAGACCAGGGATTGAACCGGCACCCTTTGCACTGCAAGGCGGTGTCCTTACCCACTGGACCACCAGGGAAGCCCATGAATAAGTCTCCTAATTCTTAATAAACTCTCAATGCCTCAAAAAATGTGTCTTTCATAATTCAGTGATTCTGCAGTGAATATTCTCTTAAAAGTTTTTTGCCTACATCTGATGGTTTATGATTAAACTCCAGAATATATATCTTCACAAGGTTACCCCCTGGTGATTCTGTAGCAGTTGATTACTGAAGAGCCTCTGAGAAATACAGCTTTTAGTATATACAAAATTTATTTCAAAAACCAGATAAATGTTCTTCAGGATGTCAATAACTGGTTAACATATTATATTCAGAATAAATACTTTAGTATCACTCTGTAGCATGAAAAGAAGAGATGGACTGAAGGGAAACAAAATTGAGTCAAGACAGAGGAAAATATTACTTAGAGTGGAATTTTTGATGCATTTCTTTGGGTATTAGAGATGGAGTAGGATGACAATAGCTTTAGGTAATCTGAAATTGATATGAATCTACAGGAACAGTGAGGAGGCAGTGGAATACAAATTTGAGAGTCAAGACATGAATTTGTTTTATGCATTTTGAAGGTATTAGCATGTATATGGTATCTGAAAGCACACAATGCATCTTGTGATCAAGAGAGATAGTAAACAGGGGAGAGGAAATGAAACAAGGAATTCTAATGTATACCAGTATTAAAAACTGATAGAGAAGTGTAGCTAGTGAATACTACTATGCGACATGTTTATCCAAGCACAAAATAAACCATCATAAGACAATATTCTGTATTTGGCTTTATTTGTTCAGTTTTTGGTGAACCAGACACTAGACTCCAAGTCTAAAGAATAATTTATACCAGCTGTTATTAATCATCACTGTGTATCTTATAACTTGTGGAGGTTTAAAAGAGAGACATTATTGAACTTATCCTCAAAACTTATAATGAGAAGATTTCTGATATACTACCAGATAAACAAATCACAGCTTTATCATTATTCAAGTAATTTTATATGGAGTTAAAAATTAGAGGTTTAACTGATAATCACTTAACTTATGCTAATAGTTTAAAATATATTATGGATTACCATAAAGCATATATAATTTGTTAATTATTTTACCTTTATAAGCAGTTATTTATAACTAATTGTGCCAAGTATTTACCTATTGTCTCTGAGATTCAATTCAAATATCCTGCACCTATAAAAAACTTAAAGTGAAACTTCTCAGACATACATTGTCTTCTCTTTCTGTTCCAGTTTAATGTTTTTAAATGTTTAATGCTGTACTGTACATCTCAAAGAAACACCCAGAAATATGCACACATAAACATTATATATTTATTTGTTTTTTTCTATTTCTCTTATATACAGAAGAAGTCACATTGAGAGACCCAAGTCAAGTGCCAGCTATGTATTGGGGAAGTGGTTATATATATATATATATATATATATATATATATATATATATATATGTATACACTCCCATATACTGAAGGAGATAGAAGGAAAGAGAGAGAGCCCAGTGTTAACTGGAAAATTGGATTAACATTCTTTTTGTGTATCTTTCATACACAATATATATATATATATATATATGCATATATATATATATACACTCCCACATACTGAGGGAGATAGAAGGAAAGACAGAGAGTGCAGTGTTAACTGGAAAACTGGATTAACATTCTTTTTGTGTATGTTTCATATTGTATATCAGTTATTTTAATACTCAAGGGACTTTTTTCACTCAGAAATCCACTAGGTGGCATTACAAACTATACTGTTTTAATAATTCACTGATTAAACACTTAATAAAATTGTGTAATAAAGCCGCCTGTTCAGAATTTCTTTCAAATAATCTGAGTTAGGTCTTCTACCTTTATTTTCAATATTAATAATGTGAGGCTTTCATTAAAATTAGGATTCATCAAAAATTTTATTGAAAATCTATAAGTTTATTTGTTCAGTTTTTGGTGAACCAGACACTAGACTCCAAGTCTAAAGAATAATTTATACCAGCTGTTATTAATCATCACTGTGTATCTTATAACTTGTGGAGGTTTAAAAGAGAGACATTATTGAACTTATCCTCAAAACTTATAATGAGAAGATTTCTGATATACTACCAGATAAACAAATCACAGCTTTATCATTATTCAAGTAATTTTATATGGATTTAAAAAATTAGAGGTTTAACTGATAATCACTTAACTTATGCTAATAGTTTAAAATATATTATGGATTACCATAAAGCATATATAATTTGTTAATTATTTTACCTTTATAAGCAGTTATTTATAACTAATTGTGCCAAGTATTTACCTATTGTCTCTGAGATTCAATTCAAATATCCTGCACCTATAAAAAACTTAAAGTGAAACTTCTCAGACATACATTGTCTTCTCTTTCTGTTCCAGTTTAATGTTTTTAAATGTTTAATGCTGTACTGTACATCTCAAAGAAACACCCAGAAATATGCACACATAAACATTATATATTTATTTGTTTATTTCTATTTCTCTTATCTACAGAAGAAGTCACATTGAGAGACCCAAGTCAAGTGCCAGCTATGTATTGGGGAAGTGGTTATATATATATATATATATATATATATATATATATATGTATACACTCCCATATACTGAAGGAGATAGAAGGAAAGAGAGAGAGCCCAGTGTTAACTGGAAAATTGGATTAACATTCTTTTTGTGTATCTTTCATACACAATATATATATATATATATATGCATATATATATATACACTCCCACATACTGAGGGAGATAGAAGGAAAGACAGAGAGTGCAGTGTTAACTGGAAAACTGGATTAACATTCTTTTTGTGTATGTTTCATATTGTATATCAGTTATTTTAATACTCAAGGGACTTTTTTCACTCAGAAATCCACTAGGTGGCATTACAAACTATACTGTTTTAATAATTCACTGATTAAACACTTAATAAAATTGTGTAATAAAGCCGCCTGTTCAGAATTTCTTTCAAATAATCTGAGTTAGGTCTTCTACCTTTATTTTCAATATTAATAATGTGAGGCTTTCATTAAAATTAGGATTCATCAAAAATTTTATTGAAAATCTATAAAGTTGTTTAAGTACTTAATGAAGGGCATAGTTTGGGGACATTATTATAATATTGTATTTTATTCTCCTGAGAAAACTTTGAAATTTCATAGGTTTTATATTTTAAAATCCCACATGTTTAATGAATATTGTCTAAAAAAAGGAAATAAAAACAATGAAAATAGCTTAGATGGCAAAACCTGGAGTACATGTATGAAAGATGGTTAGCTTGAGACTGATCTGATCCAGGAAAATGTCTTTATTCCTATTTCTACTAAAAGCTGGTCAGACATTCAAACTGTATATGTTTGAAACTATGAGACTAAATGCTTGAATCATCTGAAGGGTAATTTTATTAAAAATATAGAATTGAAATTAATTTCCTGTCCCTGATAGTACTGAATTTTGATTTAAGATTTCTGTAGAGAGACTGTCTTTATAATACACCTCAGTATTGCACTTGGATTACTTTAGATGTATATTGCAAACTCTAGGACAACCACCCAAAAGTAATTAAAAATAGGAATAACATATTCTAAGTAAGGAGAGAAAACAAAGTCATTTATATTGCACAAAACACAAACTCAAAGTGTAAGAAAAACTAGAATACAAAAAGAGGTCAAAGAAAAGGGGCAACAATGAAAAATAGTAACAAATATAGCAGATATTACTCCAACTATATCAGTAACCATTTTGAAAGAAATGGTCTGAATGCACCAATAAATAACAAAGACTGTCCAATAAATAACAAAGACTGTCCAGGTGGATCAAAAAAACCTGAATATAAGTTGTCAATATGATAAATACTTTAGACAGACACATAGAGGCTAAAAGTAAATGGGTGAGAAAAGATGAACTAACACTACTCAAAATAAATCAGGAGTCATTATATAAATTTCTGACAGTGCAGATTTCTAGACAAGAACAATCACCAGGAATAAAAAGGGACATTAAGTCAGTGAAAATCATTCAGCCATGTCTGACTCTCTGCAATGCCATGGACTGCAGTCTCTGCCGTCCCCTTTTCCCCCTGCCTTCACTTTTTCCCGAAATGAAGGTGTTTTCCAATTAGTTGTCTCTTCACATCATGTGGCCAAGAAATTGGCATTTCAGTTCTTCCAATGAATATTCAAGGTTGATTTCCTTTAGGATTGACTGGTTTGATGTCCTTGAAGTCCAAGGGACTCTCAAGAGTCTTCTCCAGCACCACAATCCAAAAGCGAATGTTCTTCATGCTTGGCCTTCTTTATGGTCCAACTCTCATATTCATATATGACTACTGGAAAAAACATAGCTTTGACTATATGGACCTTTCTTGGCAAAGTGACGTCTCTTATTATAGTTGTATACTTCAACAACCTCTATCAGAAGTAGACAGATCCAGAGGTAGCAAATCAGTAAGAAACTGATAGAAAAATTCAATAGTGAATTTTGGAAGGTGAGTATTGAAATTTACTCTTGTGGTCATCCAAGACAAGTCCCAATATCAAACTCCCTTGCTGCCATCTACCAATCTGTTGTGTTCTGCTTTTTTTCTTCCCTTTGGTCTCTCCCTGTCCTCCAAATATAGGTGCAGGTTTCAGATTACATATGGGAAGTTCTCAAGGAGGTTATGAAGCAATATCTGGTGATAACTTTTTAGACATAATACCAAAGACACGATCTATGAAATAAATGATTGATAATCAGGACTTTGTTAAATTTAAAAACTTCTGCTCTGGAAGTGACAAAGTTGAAAGAATGAGAAAGGTTTCCCTGGTAGTCTAGTGGGTAAGGACACTGCCTGGCAGTGCAAGAGGTGCTGATCTGGGATCCCTGGCCTAGGAGGATACTACACACCACGGAGCAGCTGAACCGATGTGTTCAACTACCAAGTCGGAGATCTGGAGTGCATGTGCCCAGAGCCGGTGCTCTGTGACAAGAGAGGCCAATGCAATAGGAGGCCCACACAGGCCAAAGAACAAAGGTTAATGAAAACAAATTAATGAAAGACCAATAGAAGTGGCCAAAAAGTAAAAAAAAGTTTAAAACAAACAATGAGAAGAAGAGCAATAAATGAGAAACTATTTGCAAAAAACCTAGAAAATCATTCAGCCATGTCTGACTCTCTGCAATGCCATGGACTGCAGTCTCTGCCGTCCCTTTTCCCCCTGCCTTCACTTTTTCCCGAAATGAAGGTGTTTTCCAATTAGTTGTCTCTTCACATCATGTGGCCAAGAAATTGGCATTTCAGTTCTTCCAATGAATATTCAAGGTTGATTTCCTTTAGGATTGACTGGTTTGATGTCCTTGAAGTCCAAGGGACTCTCAAGAGTCTTCTCCAGCACCACAATCCAAAAGCGAATGTTCTTCATGCTTGGCCTTCTTTATGGTCCAACTCTCATATTCATATATGACTACTGGAAAAAACATAGCTTTGACTATATGGACCTTTCTTGGCAAAGTGACGTCTCTTATTATAGTTGTATACTTCAACAACCTCTATCAGAAGTAGACAGATCCAGAGGTAGCAAATCAGTAAGAAACTGATAGAAAAATTCAATAGTGAATTTTGGAAGGTGAGTATTGAAATTTACTCTTGTGGTCATCCAAGACAAGTCCCAATATCAAACTCCCTTGCTGCCATCTACCAATCTGTTGTGTTCTGCTTTTTTTCTTCCCTTTGGTCTCTCCCTGTCCTCCAAATATAGGTGCAGGTTTCAGATTACATATGGGAAGTTCTCAAGGAGGTTATGAAGCAATATCTGGTGATAACTTTTTAGACATAATACCAAAGACACGATCTATGAAATAAATGATTGATAATCAGGACTTTGTTAAATTTAAAAACTTCTGCTCTGGAAGTGACAAAGTTGAAAGAATGAGAAAGGTTTCCCTGGTAGTCTAGTGGGTAAGGACACTGCCTGGCAGTGCAAGAGGTGCTGATCTGGGATCCCTGGCCTAGGAGGATACTACACACTACGGAGCAGCTGAACCGATGTGTTCAACTACCAAGTCGGAGATCTGGAGTGCATGTGCCCAGAGCCGGTGCTCTGTGACAAGAGAGGCCAATGCAATAGGAGGCCCACACAGGCCAAAGAACAAAGGTTAATGAAAACAAATTAATGAAAGACCAATAGAAGTGGCCAAAAAGAAAAAAAAAAAAGTTTAAAACAAACAATGAGAAGAAGAGCAATAAATGAGAAACTATTTGCAAAAAAAAACCTATCTGATAAAAACTGTATCTAATACACACACATATATAAAATATGCATATATATAAATGTATTGTACTCAATTCAACAATAAGACAACAACTGAAATAAAAAATGGGCAACAGTCTTACACAGACACCTCACCAAGATGATATAATATATGGATGGCATATAGCATATGAAAAGATGTTACATACTATATGTTAGGGGATTAAAACAAGGGGATTCCACTTAATACCTTTTAGAATAATCCAAATTCCAACATTGGTAATACTGAATACTAATAAAGATGTAGAGTAAAATGGACTCTTCATTCATTGTTGGTAGAGACACAAAATTGTACATACCCACTTTGAAAGACAGTTTTTCAGTTTTTTTTTACAAAAGTAAACATACTCTGAGGGATTTCTGGTGGTTCAGTGGTTAAAGTTCTGCCTGCTAATACAGGAGATGCATATTCAATCCCTGGTTGAGATTATCCCTTGAAGTAAGAAATGGCAACCCACTCCAGTATTCTTGCCTGGGAAATACCACTAAACAACAAGAACATCAACAAAACATACTCTGAGTATATGATTCAGCAATCACACCTCTTGGTGTTCATCAGAATGATGTGAAAAACCAAATTATGAAAACATACAGATGGTGCTTATATCAGCCTTATTACAGCTGCCAAAACTTAGAAGCAACAAGGTGATCCTCAGTAGGTAACTGAATAAATAACTGCAATACAGCGAGACCACGGAATATTACTCAGATGCAAAAAAATAAATAAGCTATGAAATAAAGAAAAAACTGGAGAAATATTAAATTCATATTACTAAGTGAAAGAAGATAACTTGAAACAGCTACATACTGTGTGATTCCAGCTATAGGACATTTTAGAAAAGGCAAAATGATGGAGAGAGGGAAAGACAATGCTTGTCAGGGACGAGGAGAGACAAACAAATATGAAAAGAATTGAGGATTTTTAGGGCAAGGAAACATTTCTCTATGAATCTATAATGCAGATATTTGTCATTACACATTTTTGAAAGCACATAGAATGTAATATCTAAAATGAAGTTTAATGTAAACCATGGCCTTTGACTGATAAGGATGTTTCCACGTAGGTTCTGCAGTTGTAACAAATGCATCATTCTGGCGTGGGATACTGATTCAGGGGGACACTGTGTGGGGAGTAGGAGGTACATGAGAATTCTCTACTTTCTGTTCAATTTTTCTGTGAATCTAGATATGCTCTAAAAATAAATATTTAAAATGAGGAAAAGAGCAACTTTAGAAAACACATCTTCATCAAAGTTATAAGAAATGTAACAGTGTCTATCATAAAATTTTTCTAAAGTTGTAACTGAAAATCCTACCCTGCTCAAAAAATCACCAACTCCAAAAGTCATTTGCACAGGTATTTAAGAAACAAAATATTTAACTCATTCAGAAACATTTTCAGAGAAGAAAAAAACAGTCATCATTTCCCAGCTCATATGAGAGACAAGGATTGCTATTATGAAAAGCAAGTAATAATACTGTATGAAAATTAATTTCAATCTAATCACCTTTATAATTATATATGTTAAAACCTTGAACAATATGTTAACAAATGAAATTCAGGAAAATATTAAATAAGGTAACCAATCATGGTCCTTTTGACTTTATCTTAGCAACTCCTGGAATAAAAGGTTAGTTTAATAAGAAAAATGATTAATGAAATCCACTGTATTAATAGAAAACAACTATATTATAGTGTTAATCAGTGGAAAAATACATATTTCATAAGGCCTACCATTCATTTAGGATTAAAAAAATATTAAACCAGAAATAGTGAGGAATTTGCTTAAGATTTTTAAGAGCACTGAATTCTCAAGTCCACTCATTAGTATCTCTTAAATTGAATAAAGCATCAAATATTTTCTCAAGGATTTTGTAATACACTATACTTTACAAGGCAGCTTAAATATACACTATATGTTTTTACTTTATTTAAAATAACATAATGGTTATATAAAATAAATTAGGGCTGGATGTAGAGATGCTACAATATATGTCAAATAGTGAAATTGGAATGTATCAAAACTCTGTTTAGAATTTATATATGGTAACTCCCCGTTAAAAGTTCTTTTGAGAACTCTAATATCATCTCCTCAGAATTATAATCATGGATTTTTGTGAGTAGCCAAAGTCATTTCTACATGTATGAGTTAATGTGAAAAGGAGAAGCTACACTTCATCCTTTGAAGTGTACTGAGAGCATTGAGTCCAGTTGTCTGCAAGCCTTGTCCACACATTGTCACTGCCTGCAGCTTTGCATCTGTTAGGTGGTAACCGTGTGAAAGAAAGACTGGGAAAGATAAAATAATGGAAATTTATACTGGCAAAATTGAGGTTACTGGTCTAAATTTTCCGGCCCCCATTAGGCAAAAGATGCAAATATCAATGTAGCATAAAACATGGAGAATATGACAGTTTCTTGGAAAACTGCAACCTATCAGTCAAATTAAAGATCAGGAACTGGGAAAAGTAGGGACAATGTCTCCCTCTTTGGACATCAGTGTGCATCTTCATCATATAGACTTGAGATCAAGTAAGAGCGTTTAGAAGATTACATATGATAGGCCAGATGTAAAGATATTCCAAAATTGTTGTTGAAGACAAACAAAAAATACCCCAGTTATTAAATATTGTTTGCTGGTCAAGAACTTGAAAAACTTTCTGAATAATTTGTGGAAACTGATATTTAGAAAAGTAACTCTCAGTTTGTTCCCTGAAGTTTTACTGATACTAAAAACAGGAGGGATTTTTTAATATATTTATGTAAATATAATTAGACACACACACACAGACATACAAGTGAAAGTAATCAATTATTTGTTGTGAAACCATTTCTAATATAATTAATCTGTCATCTGAAACACATTGTAAGAAAATTATATGAAATCCATGTTTACTTAACTAACATTTTTAACTTTAAATAATGTTTGCTTACATAAAACAAATACATAAAATATTCTTCATTAATATTTAATATTTTATTTATGATTTAAAAAGTTTATGATATTAAATGCATATCTCTGAAATAATATTTTGTTTTGAAAATGCAAAAATCTCATTTTGTGAATGCTCATTAAAAAAATCCCATTTTTTTGGATCACCCTTGATCCAATGATTTATTGTCACTGCTCAAGAAGAAATTATTTTACATTTTTTCCCTAAATAAAGCAAAATTACTTCCTTTTGTTTGTCTGTCAGAATTATAAAACAGCTAACAGGAGCACAGGAGTGTACAGGAGTGATAGGTATGTATCACTGTTTCATTATTTAATGTTACAGAAAAAATTTTATTATGAAAGATATATAAAACATTGTATTTAACTATAGGCCTAATTAGGCCTAGTTACATATAATATATATTTGGCTGTTCAATAGAAATTTCTATTGAAGCTTTTCAATAGAAATTTTATCACCAAATATGTATGTATAGTTAAAGATACAAGTATATAAATTATATGAAAACATAAAATATATCTCTAAAAATTAATGTGACTCTGAAGATATATTTTGAAACTAAATCAAGGAACTAGAAAGGAAAAATACTCTGATATATATACTCAAATTAGGTGACAGTGACTTCTGCTCATTTCCCGATGGTTACATTTTATCATTTATAGACATATATGATTTAATCGTTCATTAGGACTGAGTACGGTAGTAAATACTTTCTGTGTATCATATACAATCTTCACAATAGCCACAAAGGAAGGCTATTGTTTTCACCTCTTTTTTTTTTTTCCAGATAAGGAGATTAAGTTCTAAAGGGCTGGGGAACTTGCTCGAAGTCATATAAATTTTAGGTGCATGACAAAATATCAGTTACTTTTTCTAGTATTTGAGGATATGATGTGGCATATTCCAGTAGTCTACTTGAGAATGGTACAAAGATTTAATTTGGTAAAACAATAGATTCAGACAAGACTGTACAAGTGGGTGGGGGGTTCCCTGATGGTTCAGTGGTAAAAAGAAGCCCATCTGCCAGTGCAAGAGATGCAGGTTTGATACCTGGCTCAGGAAGATCCCCTGAAGAAGGAAATGGCAACACACTTCAATATTCTTGTCTGAAAATTCTATGGACAGGGGAGCCTGGTGGGCTACAGTCCATGGAGTTGTAAGAGTTGGATAAAACTTAGCGACTAAACAACAATTGCAACAATACAAATGGGCATTAGTTTGAAGGGTATCAACCCACCAAGGTTGTTTGTTTTAAATATCCTATTTCATTCTTCCAAATATTGTGATAAAATTATCTTATTGTACATTTCTGGAGGGCACACATTTTTCAGCTAAATGTTACTAATGGGGTCTTGGAAATCCTGTGTATTAGGAATCTTTATGAATTAATCTTTATGAATTAAGATGAATTAATTAATATTTATGAATTAATTAATACCTTGAGCTATAAAGCCTGATAACTGACATTGTTAGGTATTAGTGATGAATCATAGCCATTAAAGCTTTTGAAAAAGATTTGCCAGAGATATAGCTATAGAGTCAATACAATTACTATCAAGCTACCGATGTTATTTTCACAGAACTACAACATATAATTTAACAATTTGTATGGAAACCCAAAAGAACCCGAACAGCCAAATCGATCTTGAGAAAGAAGAATGAAGTAGGAGAAATCAACCTTCCTGACTTTAGATTATAA
Source organism: Tragulus kanchil (assembly GCA_022376925.1). Classification (NCBI taxonomy): domain Eukaryota; kingdom Metazoa; phylum Chordata; class Mammalia; order Artiodactyla; family Tragulidae; genus Tragulus; species Tragulus kanchil. The sequence goes on along the minus strand of JAIOJX010000004.1, from coordinate 231,640,292 downwards.
TACAAATCAATAGTCATCAAGGCTACTTGGTACTGGCACAAAACCAAATATATAGACCAATGAAACAAGGTAGAAAGCTGGAAATAAGTCCACACACTGATGGGCACCTTGTCTTTGACACAGGAAGTAAAAATAAACAATGGAGAAAAGACAGTCTTTATAACAAGTGGTGCTGGACAAAGTGGACAGTTATGTGTAAAAGAATGAAATTACTACACTTTGTAACACTATATATAAAAATAAAGTGAAAATAAATTAAAGTCTTAAATATAAGACCAGAAACTGCAAAATTCTTACAGGAAAACAGGAAAAACACTCTTTGACATAAACCACAGGAAGATGTTTTATAACCCATCTCCAAGAGTAATTGAAATAAAAATAAACAAGTGGGACCAAATTAAACTTAAACACTTTTACAAAATGAAGGAAACCATAAGCAAGGTGAAAAGACCATCCCCAGGATGGGAGAAAATCGTAGCAAATGAAACAACTGACAAAGGAGCAACCTCCAAAATATATACACAGCTCACGCAGCTCAGTACCAGAAAAACAAAGAAGCTAATCAAAAAGTAGGCAGAAGACCTAAGCAGACATTTCTCCAAGGAAGATATACAGATGGCTAATACATACATGAAAAGATGCTCAGCATCCCTCATTATTAGAGAAATGCAAATCAAAACTACAATTAGGTATCATCTCATACTAGTCAGAATAGCCACCATAAAAAAAAAAAAAAAAAAAAAAACAAACACAATCTACAAAACTTCCTGGAGAAAAGGGAACCCTTTTCCTCTGTTGGTGGGAATGCAAACTGATACAGCCACTATGGAGAACAGTATGAGGATTCCTTAAAAACTAGGAACAAAACTATCATACCACCCAGCAATCCTACTACTGGGCATACACACTCAGGAAACTGTAAGCACACACGTACCCCAATGTTCATATGAGGAGCTAAATACCTTCAAACTAAATCAAGTTACTTCATAAATATTGGCACTTAATTTTTAAAATTTTGGCCTCTTTTATTGTTTTCTCATTTATTTTCATCCATCTTTATTCCTTGGTCTACACAGGCCTACCATCACAGTAGCCTCTCTAGTTGCAGAGAACTGACTCTGGGCGTATGTGCTCCAGAGCTCTGGCTCATAATTAGACACACCAGTCCAGCCACTGCGCAACACGTGGGATATTCTGGGGCCAGAGCTCGAACCGGTGCCCGAGCTCGAACCAGTGTCTTAAGAATTGTATTAATGTGTTTATTAGTTTCTTCGGCAAACATTTAGCAAGTAAATTGTAAATACCAGACACTCCTGTAACTGCTGTTGATGCCTCATGCAATCTATATTCTGGTAATAGGGACATGAAATGAACAGATTAACAATAAGCATTTTATATGACATACGAGAAAGTAATGCTAAGTGTTTGAAGAAAAATGAAGCCGGATAAAAGGGGAAAAAATTGTAGATGGGAATTATTTTATTAATAAAGTGATCAAGTCATCTTAAGACATAATGAAAATGATCCATGCTATAATCTTGAGGAATACATTTCTAGGCAGAAGAAACAGCATTTACAAAAGCCTCGGTACAGAACACACTAGTATGTCTGAGTCATGGTTATTGTGGTTGAAATATACTGAAAGAGAAAGTGATAGAAAGTGACAGCCAAAGGCCAAATTATGTAAGGCTTTCTAAACAAATAGTTTAGTTTTTATCCCAAGGTGATGAAACTCTGTTGGGAAAGTCAATGTAGAAATTGCAGAATTATTTTTTGCAGAAGTTTATACCAAAAGTTATTAGAATGGCCTGACAGGTATACTATAGAGACTTAAATAGGTTTTTAATTCATATAAACAGCTCAAGATGTTTGTAAGTGTACATATAAGGTGGTAATATGAGGATTCCTTAAAAACTAGGAACAAAACTATCATACCACCCAGCAATCCTACTACTGGGCATACACACTCAGGAAACTGTAAGCACACACGTACCCCAATGTTCATATGAGGAGCTAAATACCTTCAAACTAAATCAAGTTACTTCATAAATATTGGCACTTAATTTTTAAAATTTTGGCCTCTTTTATTGTTTTCTCATTTATTTTCATCCATCTTTATTCCTTGGTCTACACAGGCCTACCATCACAGTAGCCTCTCTAGTTGCAGAGAACTGACTCTGGGCGTATGTGCTCCAGAGCTCTGGCTCATAATTAGACACACCAGTCCAGCCACTGCGCAACACGTGGGATATTCTGGGGCCAGAGCTCGAACCGGTGCCCGAGCTCGAACCAGTGTCTTAAGAATTGTATTAATGTGTTTATTAGTTTCTTCGGCAAACATTTAGCAAGTAAATTGTAAATACCAGACACTCCTGTAACTGCTGTTGATGCCTCATGCAATCTATATTCTGGTAATAGGGACATGAAATGAACAGATTAACAATAAGCATTTTATATGACATACGAGAAAGTAATGCTAAGTGTTTGAAGAAAAATGAAGCCGGATAAAAGGGGAAAAAATTGTAGATGGGAATTATTTTATTAATAAAGTGATCAAGTCATCTTAAGACATAATGAAAATGATCCATGCTATAATCTTGAGGAATACATTTCTAGGCAGAAGAAACAGCATGTACAAAAGCCTCGGTACAGAACACACTAGTATGTCTGAGTCATGGTTACTGTGGTTGAAATATACTGAAAGAGAAAGTGATAGAAAGTGACAGCCAAAGGCCAAATTATGTAAGGCTTTCTAAACAAATAGTTTAGTTTTTATCCCAAGGTGATGAAACTCTGTTGGGAAAGTCAATGTAGAAATTGCAGAATTATTTTTTGCAGAAGTTTATACCAAAAGTTATTAGAATGGCCTGACAGGTATACTATAGAGACTTAAAAATAGGTTTTTTTAATTCATATAAACAGCTCAAGATGTTTGTAAGTGTACATATAAGGTGGTAATATGAGGATTTCTCCTATACAGTCATTCAGGGATTCTAACTTAAGAAGAAAGACTATGCCATTTTCAAAACATACGTTCCAAAATGGCTAGAGCATTTTCATCCAGTTGGCAAAACTAGAGGATTTCATACGGGTCCTGATTTTCAGAAACCAGGCCTGGAAATAGGAAACACCAGTGCTTTTGCAGTACAAATGGTTCAATAGCTAGAACTCATTCACACAGCCATGCCTAACCGAGAAGAAATACAGCCTCATTATGTGCCCAAATAGAAGGTAGAAGGAGAAGGGGATGACAGAGGACAAGATAGTTGGATGGCATCACTGAGTCAATGGATATGAGTTTAAGCAAGCTCTGGGAGATAATGAAGGACACAGAAGCCTGGTGTGCTGCAGTCCATGCGGTCACAAAGAGTCAGACACAACTGAGTAACTGAACTGAACTGATGTGCCCAAATGAAGAAAAAACACATGAAAAGGTAGACATTTCTGCCACATCAATATTTTATATTTTATAGCATCATGAGCAATATTTTCTGAGTATTGTAATCAATAAAATGCACTCATTTTAGATATACGGTATGAAGACTTTTGAGAAATGTATACATATCTATGCAACCAAGCTCTACCTCAAAGATTTCTATTGTTCTCCAAATCGCCCTCTTGGTGTTCTGTAGCTACTCATCTTCACTCCCAATTGCAAACAATCTTCTAGGCAGAAGAAACAGCATTTACAAAAGCCTCGGTACAGAACACACTAGTATGTCTGAGTCATGGTTATTGTGGTTGAAATATACTGAAAGAGAAAGTGATAGAAAGTGACAGCCAAAGGCCAAATTATGTAAGGCTTTCTAAACAAATAGTTTAGTTTTTATCCCAAGGTGATGAAACTCTGTTGGGAAAGTCAATGTAGAAATTGCAGAATTATTTTTTGCAGAAGTTTATACCAAAAGTTATTAGAATGGCCTGACAGGTATACTATAGAGACTTAAAAATAGTTATTTTTAATTCATATAAACAGCTCAAGATGTTTGTAAGTGTACATATAAGGTGGTAATATGAGGATTTCTCCTATACAGTCATTCAGGGATTCTAACTTAAGAAGAAAGACTATGCCATTTTCAAAACATACGTTCCAAAATGGCTAGAGCATTTTCATCCAGTTGGCAAAACTAGAGGATTTCATACGGGTCCTGATTTTCAGAAACCAGGCCTGGAAATAGGAAACACCAGTGCTTTTGCAGTACAAATGGTTCAATAGCTAGAACTCATTCACACAGCCATGCCTAACCGAGAAGAAATACAGCCTCATTATGTGCCCAAATAGAAGGTAGAAGGAGAAGGGGATGACAGAGGACAAGATAGTTGGATGGCATCACTGAGTCAATGGATATGAGTTTAAGCAAGCTCTGGGAGATAATGAAGGACACAGAAGCCTGGTGTGCTGCAGTCCATGCGGTCACAAAGAGTCAGACACAACTGAGTAACTGAACTGAACTGATGTGCCCAAATGAAGAAAAAACACATGAAAAGGTAGACATTTCTGCCACATCAATATTTTATATTTTATAGCATCATGAGCAATATTTTCTGAGTATTGTAATCAATAAAATGCACTCATTTTAGATATACGGTATGAAGACTTTTGAGAAATGTATACATATCTATGCAACCAAGCTCTACCTCAAAGATTTCTATTGTTCTCCAAATCGCCCTCTTGGTGTTCTGTAGCTACTCATCTTCACTCCCAATTGCAAACAATCTTCTGGTTTCTGTACTACAAATTAATTCAGTCATTTTTAGAGTTTCACATAAATGGCATCATAAATATGGACTGTTTTGTATTTGGCTTCTTTGGCACAATATTTTCCAAATTGCTGCATGTTTATGTAATTTTCCCTGTTTGTAATCAATAGTATTCCACTGTTAACGCCAACCAGTTGAATGGACACATGGTTATTTTCAGTTTTTTTTCATATTATGAACTATGTTACTATAAATTTACCTATATAAATGTTTATAGGGAAATATACTTCAATTTTTATTGGTTAAATAGTTAAGGGTTACCTAGGTCATACTGTTTGTCTAATATTTTGTACTGGTAGGTTATTGGTAGGTTATTATTATTTTTTTTTTTTACCTTTTTTCTTTTCCCCATATGCCTCTTTTATTATATATTTATTTTCATGCATCTTTTATTCTTTGGCATGTGTGGGCTTCCCATTGCAATAGCCTCTCTCATTGCAGATCACTGGCTCTGGGCGCACGGGCTCCACAGCACTGGCTGCTAATTAGATACACCAGTCCAGCTGTTCCATAGCACATGAGATCTTCCTAGGCCAAGGATCGAACTGGTGCCCCTTGCACTACAAGATGGACTCTTTACCCACTGGACCACCAAGAAAGCCCAGGTTATTTGTTTTTAATTGTAGATATTCTAGAGGGTGTGCAATGGCACCTCTGTGATTCTAATTTACACTTTAATAATGGTTAAAAGCATTTTATTAATTTCCTTCATATAAATCAATTACCTAGTTTTCATTATTAGATGCTTCCTATTTTCATTTTTTGTTAAATTTTGGCCTCTTTTTATTGGTTGGTTATTTATTTATTTTCATCCATCTTTATTCTTTGGCCTGTGTGGGCTTCCCATTGCAATAGCCTCTCTCATTGCAGATCACTGGCTCTGGGCGCACGGGCTCCACAGCACTGGCTGCTAATTAGATACACCAGTCCAGCTGTTCCATAGCACATGAGATCTTCCTAGGCCAAGGATCGAACTGGTGCCCCTTGCACTACAAGATGGACTCTTTACCCACTGGACCACCAAGAAAGCCCAGGTTATTTGTTTTTAATTGTAGATATTCTAGAGGGTGTGCAATGGCACCTCTGTGATTCTAATTTACACTTTAATAATGGTTAAAAGCATTTTATTAATTTCCTTCATATAAATCAATTACCTAGTTTTCATTATTAGATGCTTCCTATTTTCATTTTTTGTTAAATTTTGGCCTCTTTTTATTGGTTGGTTATTTATTTATTTTCATCCATCTTTATTCTTTGGCCTGTGCGAGCTTCCCATCACAGTGGCCTCTCTCCTAGCAGAGCACAGATGTTGGGCGCATGTGCTCCAGAGCGCTGGCTTGCAATTGGACACAATCGGTCCAGCTGCTCTACCACACATGGGATCTTCCCAGACAAGGGATTGAACTGGTGCCCCTTGCACTGCAAGGTAGACTCTTTACCCACTGGACCACTAGGGAAGACCCCTATTTTCTGATATATGCACCCAATGCAATAAATTTTGCCAAGTATTGCTTTACATAGAATATGCAAATTATTATGCTGTCATTTTCCTTTATCTCAACTTTCATATGATTTATATCCTGTTTTATTACCACCTACATTTTACCTTGTACATATATATAAATGAAAACTCCTTTCTTCTTTATCATATATATAAATAAACATACATACATATATGTATAGTTTTCTGATGAATTTATCATTTATTTAAGCTATTTTTCCATTATTTTAATTTTTTTTTTTTTTTTAAAACTACTGGATATAACCTGTTCTACTAATTTCATTACCTGCTAAGGATTACTGCACTTATTCTGTGACAGAATGGAACTGTGAAGAAAAAGAAAGCTTTGGACACGGAGTAAAATGCTAAATTCACAGGTATTTTTGCCATTGAATCAATTAGGAAAGGCAAAATTATGGCTCAATTAGACTCCAAAATAGTATTTAATAATATTTACTTGTTTAGGTCATCTCTTCACTGCAAGTAGCCAAGAGATTTCTGCTTCTACTTGTAGGTAAGGGGCTCAATCCAATGATGAAGCAACAGCGTCAGATTTTAAAAATCACTGGAGGAAAAGAAGAATTCTAGGATACAGATCATAACTATGTCTAGAATAGTGAATACTGGAAATATTTTGCAAAAATTACTAATGATTATCAAATTTATTTACTACTTTCTAGCAACAAAAATCTATTTTTAATTTCTTGCTAATATTGGAAATATTATAAATGATCTTATAAATACATCTCATAAATAAAACCTGGCTATGGCTTGACCACAGGCTCTGGAATATATCTAACTCCTTATGTTCCCACAATTGACTTCATATACTAGACTTACATAATAAAGCTTCATCTCTATTGCCTTTTTATCACAGTGGCCCTCTCTCCTAGCAGAGCACAGATGTTGGGCGCATGTGCTCCAGAGCGCTGGCTTGCAATTGGACACAATCGGTCCAGCTGCTCTACCACACATGGGATCTTCCCAGACAAGGGATTGAACTGGTGCCCCTTGCACTGCAAGGTAGACTCTTTACCCACTGGACCACTAGGGAAGACCCCTATTTTCTGATATATGCACCCAATGCAATAAATTTTGCCAAGTATTGCTTTACATAGAATATGCAAATTATTATGCTGTCATTTTCCTTTATCTCAACTTTCATATGATTTATATCCTGTTTTATTACCACCTACATTTTACCTTGTACATATATATAAATGAAAACTCCTTTCTTCTTTATCATATATATAAATAAACATACATACATATACGTATAGTTTTCTGATGAATTTATCATTTATTTAAGCTATTTTTCCATTATTTTAATTTTTTTTTTTTTTAAAAACTACTGGATATAACCTGTTCTACTAATTTCATTACCTGCTAAGGATTACTGCACTTATTCTGTGACAGAATGGAACTGTGAAGAAAAAGAAAGCTTTGGACACGGAGTAAAATGCTAAATTCACAGGTATTTTTGCCATTGAATCAATTAGGAAAGGCAAAATTATGGCTCAATTAGACTCCAAAATAGTATTTAATAATATTTACTTGTTTAGGTCATCTCTTCACTGCAAGTAGCTAAGAGATTTCTGCTTCTACTTGTAGGTAAGGGGCTCAATCCAATGATGAAGCAACAGCATCAGATTTTAAAAATCACTGGAGGAAAAGAAGAATTCTAGGATACAGATCATAACTATGTCTAGAATAGTGAATACTGGAAATATTTTGCAAAAATTACTAATGATTATCAAATTTATTTACTACTTTCTAGCAACAAAAATCTATTTTTAATTTCTTGCTAATATTGGAAATATTATAAATGATCTTATAAATACATCTCATAAATAAAACCTGGCTATGGCTTGACCACAGGCTCTGGAATATATCTAACTCCTTATGTTCCCACAATTGACTTCATATACTAGACTTACATAATAAAGCTTCATCTCTATGATTTTGAATTTTTTAGAGATTCCTAAGAAGACAATTCCTGATATTTTTATTAATTGAAAAGAGATTACACTTTTTTACAATTAAATGTATCAAGAAGAAAATCTTCTATAATCTATTTAGTTTCTTGGTATGGATGATGGATTAGAAAATTAATAATTATACATAGTACAACTGAATTTCTTTTAATAAAACTGTCAGTATAAATTGATATTTCTTTCTTTATGTAATTTACAAATGATTAGTTTCTCATCTCAGAAGTTAGGTTATACTTATCAAATTATTTGCTATGATTTAATTTATCATCTGTTGATTTTTGCCAAACATGGTGGCAGAAATAATACTAGCATTCACCATTTGCCACAAAAATGATGAAAGAAAAGAATAGTATAATTTTTTATGCTTGATTGTATTTGAAGTAACAAAGGAATCCGGCTACAATTTGCTGCTGAAGTTCTTTGTCCTATCTAGCTGAATTTAGTGACGGTAACATGATGCGGTTTAACAGATTATTTTAGAATTAAAGAAACAGAAATTATCAAACATTTGCATAAGTACAATGTCAGTTGCTAAATTAAAACTTTAAAATTCATAATTCTTATTTTTGTTATATTTTTGCATTAATTTCTGAAGATTAACAAGTTTTCACACACATCCTTTGATTTTTCTACACCTGTTGAAAGATAAGATTGAAGGGGGCACAAAACTGTTTTGACCTGAATCAATTAAAAACTTCCAAAGATCAATGTATTTTTTTCGTTACTTTTGGTAGAGATTTTTAAGAAGGCTCAATCCAATGATGAAGCAACAGCATCAGATTTTAAAAATCACTGGAGGAAAAGAAGAATTCTAGGATACAGATCATAACTATGTCTAGAATAGTGAATACTGGAAATATTTTGCAAAAATTACTAATGATTATCAAATTTATTTACTACTTTCTAGCAACAAAAATCTATTTTTAATTTCTTGCTAATATTGGAAATATTATAAATGATCTTATAAATACATCTCATAAATAAAACCTGGCTATGGCTTGACCACAGGCTCTGGAATATATCTAACTCCTTATGTTCCCACAATTGACTTCATATACTAGACTTACATAATAAAGCTTCATCTCTATGATTTTGAATTTTTTAGAGATTCCTAAGAAGACAATTCCTGATATTTTTATTAATTGAAAAGAGATTACACTTTTTTACAATTAAATGTATCAAGAAGAAAATCTTCTATAATCTATTTAGTTTCTTGGTATGGATGATGGATTAGAAAATTAATAATTATACATAGTACAACTGAATTTCTTTTAATAAAACTGTCAGTATAAATTGATATTTCTTTCTTTATGTAATTTACAAATGATTAGTTTCTCATCTCAGAAGTTAGGTTATACTTATCAAATTATTTGCTATGATTTAATTTATCATCTGTTGATTTTTGCCAAACATGGTGGCAGAAATAATACTAGCATTCACCATTTGCCACAAAAATGATGAAAGAAAAGAATAGTATAATTTTTTATGCTTGATTGTATTTGAAGTAACAAAGGAATCCGGCTACAATTTGCTGCTGAAGTTCTTTGTCCTATCTAGCTGAATTTAGTGACGGTAACATGATGCGGTTTAACAGATTATTTTAGAATTAAAGAAACAGAAATTATCAAACATTTGCATAAGTACAATGTCAGTTGCTAAATTAAAACTTTAAAATTCATAATTCTTATTTTTGTTATATTTTTGCATTAATTTCTGAAGATTAACAAGTTTTCACACACATCCTTTGATTTTTCTACACCTGTTGAAAGATAAGATTGAAGGGGGCACAAAACTGTTTTGACCTTAGGATGAACTTTTCAAAAATAATTAGTTCTTAAAATGTAAAAGTAAATGTTATTTCATTTTGTTAGGAGATAACAACAATTAAAGTTGCACCTTAGTTTTAGAAAGAAACAAAAAGAGCACGATGCCTTTAAAAAGAATCATTCAACTTCATGTGAAATTACTATCTTCTTTTGACAAAGGATTGTTTAATATTATTTAGGCAATATTGTGACTGAAATTTTCAATTGTGTCAAGCTCTGCTCTGAAAAGGCTGATTTTTCCCATCAATTATGGATTCTTTGTATTACCTGTATTATTATTTTAGTGTAGAAGCCTTAACTTTTCACTGTTAAAAACATGTTTGTAATAAAAATATGAACAAATATCTTACAAATGTTGAGTGATCATTATATAAGTATAAGCAAAATGTGTAATACCACAGAAGTTCATTAGTTTTACAGACAAGTATTGAACTTAGTGCAATTTCTCTTGGAAAATTTAGTTAATAATCTTGAAAAATAATTTTTTCTCATTTTTATTGTATGTCTGTAAATTATACACTGAAACTCTTCGAAAAATAATCTTTCTTATGAAAAGTGTAGCAGAGAAGAAAATTATTTCTTGATACTATGTGTGTTTTTAAGTATTTGTTTACAATAATTAATTCCATTACTGTATAATATCACATTTTCTACCATAATATGCAAACCTTATGCAACCTGTTAAGAATGTATAAAATGTCATTATTCTATCAGTAATCAGTAGAGTATAGTTTTACTATGTGGTTTTGGGGATGTTAGAAAGAGATGGTCACAACTATACCAATAAATCAATCAAATTTTCTGCAGGTCTTTTCAAGATGACTTTTATCTTCTGTTTTACATTTATTTTATGAACATATGAACTACAGTTTAGTGGTATAAAATTAAAGAAAATATCAATGAGGCAACTCAAGGAAATGTTGTTTTAGCAATGTCAGAAGAAAAGTCGTTATTTCTCTGTTCACAAAACTAGTTCCTAGTGGGCCTAAGAGCTAAATGAATGCAAAAAAAAAAAGTTCATTAAGAAGTTTTTTACACAATTTTTTAACAAATGTTAAAAATTTTGACCTTAGGATGAACTTTTCAAAATAATTAGTTCTTAAAATGTAAAAGTAAATGTTATTTCATTTTGTTAGAGATAACAACAATTAAAGTTGCACCTTAGTTTTAGAAAGAAACAAAAAGAGCACGATGCCTTTAAAAAGAATCATTCAACTTCATGTGAAATTACTATCTTCTTTTGACAAAGGATTGTTTAATATTATTTAGGCAATATTGTGACTGAAATTTTCAATTGTGTCAAGCTCTGCTCTGAAAAGGCTGATTTTTCCCATCAATTATGGATTCTTTGTATTACCTGTATTATTATTTTAGTGTAGAAGCCTTAACTTTTCACTGTTAAAAACATGTTTGTAATAAAATATGAACAAATATCTTACAAATGTTGAGTGATCATTATATAAGTATAAGCAAAATGTGTAATACCACAGAAGTTCATTAGTTTTACAGACAAGTATTGAACTTAGTGCAATTTCTCTTGGAAAATTTAGTTAATAATCTTGAAAAATAATTTTTTCTCATTTTTATTGTATGTCTGTAAATTATACACTGAAACTCTTCGAAAAATAATCTTTCTTATGAAAAGTGTAGCAGAGAAGAAAATTATTTCTTGATACTATGTGTGTTTTAAGTATTTGTTTACAATAATTAATTCCATTACTGTATAATATCACATTTTCTACCATAATATGCAAACCTTATGCAACCTGTTAAGAATGTATAAAATGTCATTATTCTATCAGTAATCAGTAGAGTATAGTTTTACTATGTGGTTTTGGGGATGTTAGAAAGAGATGGTCACAACTATACCAATAAATCAATCAAATTTTCTGCAGGTCTTTTCAAGATGACTTTTATCTTCTGTTTTACATTTATTTTATGAACATATGAACTACAGTTTAGTGGTATAAAATTAAAGAAAATATCAATGAGGCAACTCAAGGAAATGTTGTTTTAGCAATGTCAGAAGAAAAGTCGTTATTTCTCTGTTCACAAAACTAGTTCCTAGTGGGCCTAAGAGCTAAATGAATGCAGTAGTACCTAGGCAACCAGCTTTGTGGGTGTTAGCATCTGACCTCTTGAGAAAACACAGCATATCCCTGACATGAGCAAATACTAGCAATGATATTATAAAGGCTTCGTCAGGGCAGTTAAATCTTGTTTGCGGACAACTGTGGTAGAGATATGTCATATCTGCATTTCAAATGAGATCTTTCTTCATTTGATAGTTTAATTTTGGGGCTGGAAATCTTCCAAATGACTACAATTAAAACTGTTTCATTTAACTTTATTTTTTTATATCAAGTAATAGCATCTATTCATTTTAGGAATATCACTCAGCAGGGCTGTACCAGGAATGCTTTGTGTGTCCAAAATAAATAATGCTTAGATTATAACTACAGAATTCTATTTGACTGTAAGCTAACGAATCATATCCTCTTAAAGAAGTATTAATAATAAGTTATCCAAAATTGAACATGCCTATCAATTAGTTTATACAATCATTCAAAAATATGAACTGAGTGTCTGTTATATACCTGACAATTCAGGTTAGTGGTTGTGAAGATGAGCTAACAAGTCAGTCTGTTTTTATCAAAAATACAATATCACTCACCAAAGAAATGCATGCATAGAAATAAAGGCAATATGGATTCAAAGCTATGGTGTGGTATAGTATAAAATAGTGCAATCACTTATCTTCTGCAAATGTGATCTGTAGCACACAGTGCCTCATCAGCATAGTTTTGTAAAAATCAAGTCCTGAAAGATGAGTATCTGTTCTCTAGGATATTGATTTCAAATGTTTTGAATATGCATCAGAGTTATACATACAACTTACACTACAAGCCAGTGTTTAGCCACATACGCATTCTCAATAATTACAGAAACTAAAGTTTCATTAAATAGTGCTTATCCTTACTGTGCTTGATGCAATCATATTTTCAATTCTATTTTATTCCATTCTTACACCTAAATTGATTTCACAACCCCACTAATGAGTCATGATCCTCTAATCCACTATCTCAGTTTCAAAAACACTTCACAAGAAGTGATAATCCTGATAACTGGTGGTAATGGAGCAATTGTAAGCATAGGAATTATAGGAGCAAGAAAGAATATCTCTTGTTTATAATGGAAAGGTGAGTGAGGCAAGAAGCCAGAAAAAGAGTCATAGTGTGCATTTTCTCCCTTATCTTTACTGTTGTTGCTTGCTTGCTGTTATCTATGGCTTCTGATAAGACCTTTTAAATCATAATTTAAGATATGGGTGAGTCTCACTTCAGCCTAAACATAGGAGAAATATATCTGGTTGAAACTGTTAATCATATGTCTGGTAGAAAAATAATATTTAAAAGTATGTGCATAGCTTAATAGGACTGAAGAAGTAAGAGTTGTCACATTCAAAATCTTCATCAGTTCAAAACAGATTTAGGAAAGTTGTAGTAAGTGTGGAAATTACATAAGCCAATTCTCATATAATTTAAAGGAATCACTTTATAATTGGTGAGAGTCAATGAGAAGCTGTCAATGATTAAATGATCAAATGTGTATGTGTTGGTCGCATCTGACTTTGCAACCCCATGGTCTGTAGCCTGCCTGGCTCTCCTGTCCACGGAAATCTCTAGGTAAGAATATTGGAATAAGGGCTTCCCTAGTGGTCAGGTGCGCAAGGACACCGCCTTGCAGTGCAAGGGACGGCGGTTTCATCCGTGGCCTGGGAAGATCCCACGTGCCGTGGAGTGGCTGGACTGATGTGTCCAACTACCGAGCTGGAGCTCTGGAGCGCATGTGCCCCGAGCTGGTGCTCTGCAGCGACAGAGGCCACTGCGATGGGAGGCCCACCCAGGCCAAAGAGCAAAGATGGAAATAAATGAAAGACCAACAGAAGTGGCAAAACAAAACAAACAAACAAAAAATGTTTAAAGAATATTGCAGTGAGCTGCCATTCCATTCTCCAGGGAATCTTCCCAACCTTGGGAGTAAACCCAGGTCTTCTGCATTGCAGACAGATTCTTTACTATCTGAGCCACCAGAGAAGCCCAAATGAATAGCTGCTACTAATAAAATTACCCAGAATTATGCCTTGGGAACACTCAATTTAAATTATGGTTACAAAAGAAATTCTGTAGCAATCCTCATATGTAACTCTCCTTAACATACTGTCAAAAGGTGAAACCATCTCTTCAATCTCAGAAAATTTTATAATGTCTCCTCTAGTTTTGTTGTTTAAATATTCAGGACATAATTCTGTCAGTCACTGGGTACCCAAAAGAGCCAAAGGTGATGATGCTGTCAAATTTAGTCCAGATATATAAGCAATATGTATTGATATAAACACCAGGGCATAATAATAATAGTGAAAGTTGAGTTAAATTAATGAAGTAAGTCTCTACTGCCTGAGTCTGGTTGCTAAACTAAGCACAGGAAGTTGATTTGCCCCTACTCACTGTCTTTCTCTTGGTCTCACCTCATAATGTGACAAATAAAGAACCACAGAAGTAAGGTTTTTATTTTTCCAAATCCAAACTCCTGAAATAAAAAATATATATAACTGTTAGAAATATTGTAAATATATATCACCATTCTAACACATTTTAAAAGAAAATATTTGATTCTTGGAAATTTTATTCCAAGGAAAATGTCTCAGAGCAGTGAAAAGCAGAGAGAGCCCATGCACAATATGGTTTGATCCAACACAGGCTGTAAATCCGTACGTGTCAGCCCAGGCTGCTCTGCCTATCACTGTGCCCACATCCAGGGCTCTATGAGAGAGGAACAAGTGCCAGATAAACTGCATTATCTGCTCTCAACTGCCTGGTCCAATGGCTTATTCTGACCGCACCATGGCCACTAGACCTGTGGAGAAGGCATTTACTTAGTTCTCAGCATTCAGTGTGACACTGGGGGCCAATGTGACTTAATATATAGCTACTCATCAGTCAATAATGTTCACCATGAGGGTCATTCCATTCCCCTAACTTCATACCTAAAATGATAATATTACCTCAACCTTGATTGATTATCTATACACACATTATACTATAAGCTTCCTCTCCAGTGACTTAAATTGGCATTTTCCTCTCCTTTTTGAATTTTCCCGTTGTGTCTTCTGAAACTCCAATCATTCCATGATGGATCATATCTCTACTTGCTGCCCTGAGCTTCCAGTAAGGTCTCCTTTGAGAATATCCATTTCCTATAGCTCACACACATAATCTCACCACAACCCTGAGGCAGCTTCAGGAAAATGGTTTTTCCTTTAATAAAACCCCTGCTTCTTTGAGGCTTATTCCACTGAGCTTGACTACTTTTTCCTCCTACATTTCCTCAGGCTACTCAGTCTACAGATTCTTCTATTTTCTTCCCCACTAGCACTTTCTTCTGTGAAAGCTTATTTTTCCTTAAGACCTATATAAGCAATATGTATTGATATAAACACCAGGGCATAATAATAATAGTGAAAGTTGAGTTAAATTAATGAAGTAAGTCTCTACTGCCTGAGTCTGGTTGCTAAACTAAGCACAGGAAGTTGATTTGCCCCTACTCACTGTCTTTCTCTTGGTCTCACCTCATAATGTGACAAATAAAGAACCACAGAAGTAAGGTTTTTATTTTTCCAAATCCAAACTCCTGAAATAAAAAATATATATAACTGTTAGAAATATTGTAAATATATATCACCATTCTAACACATTTTAAAAGAAAATATTTGATTCTTGGAAATTTTATTCCAAGGAAAATGTCTCAGAGCAGTGAAAAGCAGAGAGAGCCCATGCACAATATGGTTTGATCCAACACAGGCTGTAAATCCGTACGTGTCAGCCCAGGCTGCTCTGCCTATCACTGTGCCCACATCCAGGGCTCTATGAGAGAGGAACAAGTGCCAGATAAACTGCATTACCTGCTCTCAACTGCCTGGTCCAATGGCTTATTCTGACCGCACCATGGCCACTAGACCTGTGGAGAAGGCATTTACTTAGTTCTCAGCATTCAGTGTGACACTGGGGGCCAATGTGACTTAATATATAGCTACTCATCAGTCAATAATGTTCACCATGAGGGTCATTCCTTTCCCCCTAACTTCATACCTAAAATGATAATATTACCTCAACCTTGATTGATTATCTATACACACATTATACTATAAGCTTCCTCTCCAGTGACTTAAATTGGCATTTTCCTCCCCTTTTTTGAATTTTCCCGTTGTGTCTTCTGAAACTCCAATCATTCCATGATGGATCATATCTCTACTTGCTGCCCTGAGCTTCCAGTAAGGTCTCCTTTGAGAATATCCATTTCCTATAGCTCACACACATAATCTCACCACAACCCTGAGGCAGCTTCAGGAAAATGGTTTTTCCTTTAATAAAACCCCTGCTTCTTTGAGGCTTATTCCACTGAGCTTGACTACTTTTTCCTCCTACATTTCCTCAGGCTACTCAGTCTACAGATTCTTCTATTTTCTTCCCCACTAGCACTTTCTTCTGTGAAAGCTTATTTTTCTTCAAGTGTAAGACCTATTCTTTGAATTATTTTTCAGATCTTCTAAATATCATACCACATCATTTGTATTTTTCATAATTCTGGAATAAAAAAAAATCCCTGAATAAATATAAAGCCTGGCTATGTGTGTGTATCATGCTGACATATGAAGAAGTCAGATCAACAGACTATAATAAAGAATTTTCATTATTAGTTGTGAGTCCAACAAGTTCTACTACTCTGTTGAGTCTGGTAATCTTTGTGACAATTTCTCCCTGGACTTTTATGTCTCCACCCAAACACATCCTCAGTAGAAAACATTTCCTCTTAATAGAGATCAGTAGATGAGAAAATAGCACAGGAATTCTTATGAGAATCTTAATTCTTCAAAACAGGCTTATTAATTATAGTCCCGTTTGTGTTGTAAGTGGTGATGGTAGCTGTTTAGAAATAAAGCATTTTATGACACACCAGAGTATAAAGCTTAAAACACAATGAGAATAAACTTAGAACTTAGCTCTCGTTTTCAGAGGGAGAAAGACAGACAGACAGACAGGGAGAGAGAGAGGTTTCTCCTGAAAATTATGAAGAAATAGTGACTACGAGGAAGGTGTACAGAATTCAGGCTATAGCAAGAATTTTTTCGGTTGATGTTTTGTTAAAATTTCTAGAGTTTTTATAGACAGGTCAGGCATACATAAGTATTCATTGCAAAGCTTTTTTGTTTTAAGCTAAAGTTAGTTTAAATTAAATTAAATTGTATTTTTTTTCTATTATGCCCTACCAAAAATATATCTGCTTCCATACAAATACTGTGAACTTATTTATTTCATAATTTATCTAAAGCAACCTGGTTTTATAAGAAAGAGACCATGGGAATTTGTTCATGAGTCTCCTCACATAGGAAATAAATACTTTGAATTCTCAAGAGGAAATATCTTAGTTCTTTATCTGATTGCCACCTAAAAATATCTAATATCCAGAGAAAAATTTTTGCTTGAGAAACAATTGATTTTTTGCAGGGGGGAATAGTCTCTTGAAACAATTGATTTTTAACAGAATTCTTTCAATGGAGCAATCTTTAAGTTCATGGTATTATTCATTTTGAAGTGCTGACTATATACAGCATGAAGTTTAAAAGGCTAACTCATGACCAACCATTAAGGAATATAAAAATTCTTTCTTAATTAAGGCATAAAGACATACATGATCTTCAATTCCTATATTTTATTCAATGTGTTTCAAAATAGATAGACTGGCAAGTGGGCCAGAAAACAAAATGATAAGAATGAAAAAAGGATTATAATTAAACATTAAGAAAAATAAAAAATATAGAAAATAACAAAAATTAGATACTAATAATTAGTAATTTTATAGTTACCACTGGTATATATAAAGTTCAAGCAATAAATAGAATATAAGAAAAATAACAACAGAAGTAAATAATCACATATAGTAAAAAGCAAAACGTGAGTTCTATACACAGCAAATGTTTTAAAAGAACAAAAACTAGGAAATACATTGATAGAATCTATAAAGAATATAAAACATTTAAGTAAGTGGGTATAAAAAATAATCAAACTTAGGTAAAAGAAAGCCACTAAGGAAAATACACTAATCTATAATTCTATGGCTTCAGTGAAGCTTGATTTCCCATATTAGATATTAACCAGAGCTGTCTTCCAGATTTTCTGTTTGCAAAAATCTCAAAGAAATAGCATTGGATACTGAAGAGGTCATAGGTGAATAGCTCCCAAATTGTACTGAATTAAGGTATTCTAGAAGCTATAAAGTGAAAAAGTAATTTTTGTCCTTTTTAAAAAGTAACTAATAATCATGTCTAATATTGAAGAGACAATTAATACTTGGTGATTAGAGAATAATGGTTCAGTTTAACGATCTTTAAGTAACTCTAACAAAATATCCACCATTAAGGAAAAACAAAAAATCATAATACAGCAACAGTAAAGCTTCAGTGTGTTTATAACAAAAAACAAGGGGCTGGGAGATGAAGAGACAAGATGACAAGAGATTGCTTTTACAGTAGATTAATATAGAGAATAAATCATAAATAGAGATCAGCTATTTATCTATTACATGACAGCACTCTGCATTTAAGAATAATTTTAAGTGAACTCTCACCCAAACTTTTCTCAGTCCATAGCCTTTCAAAAGGTTACTCTGTTTCCATCAGTTCACTTCAGTTGTTCAATTGTGTCTGACTCTTTGCGACCCCATGGACCACAGTATGGCAGGCTTCCCTGTTCTTCTCCATATACCAGGGCTTGCTCAAACTCACGCCCGTTGACTCAGTGGCACCAGCCAACCATCTCATCCTCTGTCATCGCCTTCTCCTTCTGCCTTCTATTTTTCCCAGCTTCAGAGTCTTTTCCAATGAGTCATTCTTCACATAGGAGCTTCAGCATCAGCATCAGTCCTTCAAATGAATATTCAGGGTTGATTTCCTTTAGAATTGATTGGTTTGATATCCTTGCAATACAGGGACCCTTAAGAGTCTTTTCCAACACCACAATTTGAAGGCGTTGATTCTCAACCTTCTTTATAGTCCAAATCTCACATTCATACAAGACTACTGGAAAAACTACAGCTTTGACTATACAGACCTTTGTTAGCAAACTGATGTCTCTTTTTTAATACTCAGTTTCAGCTTGTCATAGCTTTTTTTCCAAGGAGCATGTGACTTTTAATCTGATAGCTGCAGTCACTGTCTTCAGTGATTTTGGAGCCCAAGAAAATAAAATCTTTCACAGTTTCTGTTGTTTCATCTATTTCCATGAAGTGATGGGACTGTATGCCATGATCTTCATTTTTTTTCTGAATGTTGAGTTTTAAGCCAGTTTTATTTTACTCTCCTTTTTCACCTTCATCAGGATGCTCTTTCCTCTTTACTTTCTGTGATAAGAGGTCATAGGTGAATAGCTCCCAAATTGTACTGAATTAAGGTACTAGAAGCTATAAAGTGAAAAAGTAATTTTTGTCCTTTTTAAAAAGTAACTAATAATCATGTCTAATATTGAAGAGACAATTAATACTTGGTGATTAGAGAATAATGGTTCAGTTTAACGATCTTTAAGTAACTCTAACAAAATATCCACCATTAAGGAAAAACAAAAAATCATAATACAGCAACAGTAAAGCTTCAGTGTGTTTATAACAAAAAACAAGGGGCTGGGAGATGAAGAGACAAGATGACAAGAGATTGCTTTTACAGTAGATTAATATAGAGAATAAATCATAAATAGAGATCAGCTATTTATCTATTACATGACAGCACTCTGCATTTAAGAATAATTTTAAGTGAACTCTCACCCAAACTTTTCTCAGTCCATAGCCTTTCAAAAGGTTACTCTGTTTCCATCAGTTCACTTCAGTTGTTCAATTGTGTCTGACTCTTTGCGACCCCATGGACCACAGTATGGCAGGCTTCCCTGTTCTTCTCCATATACCAGGGCTTGCTCAAACTCACGCCCGTTGACTCAGTGGCACCAGCCAACCATCTCATCCTCTGTCATCGCCTTCTCCTTCTGCCTTCTATTTTTCCCAGCTTCAGAGTCTTTTCCAATGAGTCATTCTTCACATAGGAGCTTCAGCATCAGCATCAGTCCTTCAAATGAATATTCAGGGTTGATTTCCTTTAGAATTGATTGGTTTGATATCCTTGCAATACAGGGACCCTTAAGAGTCTTTTCCAACACCACAATTTGAAGGCGTTGATTCTCAACCTTCTTTATAGTCCAAATCTCACATTCATACAAGACTACTGGAAAAACTACAGCTTTGACTATACAGACCTTTGCTAGCAAACTGATGTCTCTTTTTTAATACTCAGTTTCAGTTTGTCATAGCTTTTTTTCCAAGGAGCATGTGACTTTTAATCTGATAGCTGCAGTCACTGTCTTCAGTGATTTTGGAGCCCAAGAAAATAAAATCTTTCACAGTTTCTGTTGTTTCCCCATCTATTTCCATGAAGTGATGGGACTGTATGCCATGATCTTCATTTTTTTTCTGAATGTTGAGTTTTAAGCCAGTTTTATTTTACTCTCCTTTTTCACCTTCATCAGGATGCTCTTTAGTTCCTCTTTACTTTCTGTGATAAGAGTAATATCATCTGCATATCAGAAGTTATTGATATTTCTCCCAGCAATCTTGATTCCAGCTTGTGCTTCATCTAGTTCGGCATTTCATATCATGTACTCTGCATGTAAGTTTAATAAACAGGGTGACAGCATACAGCTTTGACACACTCCTTTCCAAATTTGGAACCACTCAAAGATTGTAGCATCATCAATAAAGCAGAAATAGGTGTTTTTCTGGAGTTCTCTTGCTTTTCCTATGATTCAACCGATATTGGCAATTTGATCTCTGGTGCCTCTGCCTTTTCTAAATCCAGCTTGTACATCTGGAAGTTCTCAGTCCATGTACTGTTGAAGCCTAGTTTGGAGGATTTTGAGCATTACTTTGCTAGCATGTGAAATGAATGCAATTGTGCAGTGCTCTGAACATTCTTTGGCATTGTCCTTATGATTGGAATGAAATCCAACCTTTCCCAGTCTTGTGGCCACTGCTGAGTTTTCCTTATTTGCTGGTATAATGAATGTAGCACTTTCATAGAGTCATCTTTTAGGATTATGTTTCCATAATAATTCTGTGATACACCAGTCAATGCAGTACTATAATGATCTCAATATATTTTTTTTCAGTACATTCTAAACACCTCCAAGAAAAAAAGTCTGATTCAATTTTCAACAAAATATCTATGCTACTATTTGGATGCTAACAGATTATCAACTAATGAATGTAGTGCATGACACAGTGAACAAAATAGAGAAAGCTCTCAAATTAGTGCATTTTCAACTGAATTAACCACATATACCCTAACAAAAACTAACAGTATTAACTTTTATTTCTCTGTACTTCTGTTAAATATGAGGTCTTATTTTATTTCTATTTTTGCTAATATTTTCTTATAACATCAGTGTTTACCTCATTCCCCTTTTATTACACACCATGCATACCAATAATTACCATGGTTTTTATTTGCATACAAAATAAAATGTTATAAAATTTTCATGAAATAATTTAAAATGAATCTCCTGCATGAGTGTTCACTGATTAGTGTCATTCTCCATTGGTTTAAAACATGGTCCATGGGCTTCCCCAGTGGTCCAGTGGGTAAGGACTCCGCCTTGCAGTACAAGGGGCGCTGGTTTCATCCCTGGCCTCGGAAGATCTCACGTGCTGTGGAGTGGCTGCCTAGATGTGTCCAATTACCGAGCTGGAGCTCTGGAGCGCATGTGCCCAGAGCCAGTGCTCTGAAAGGGGAAATGCCACTGAGATGGGAGGCCCACACAGGCCAAAGAATGAAGATGGATGAAAATAAATAAATGAAAGACCAATAAAAGTGGCCAAAAAAATTTTGTTAAAAACCAACCAAACAAACAAAAAAGCATGGTCCATGACAAAAGGACCCCACAAAAGTGACAGTTATTTGGGAATGGTATGAAACCTTGGAAAAATAGGTAAAAGCAGCATATGTGATATGAAATACTTATGTAATGAGCATGTCTTTTTAGCAACAAAATGCCACTTACTCTTTCATGACACTATAATAAACATGGGCTATGCAGTCTGGATGCTCCCACTTGTGTAACAGGTTTTCAGAGTCAAAGGTTAAGAAATAAGTAAGCAGCTTTACATTTTATTCCTCATAGATATTTGGCCTAGAATAGATACAGCATCTCATAGGGCCTTACTCTGCAGGCAAAGGCAAATTTTATACTAAGAGTTCAAAAGCTCTCTGTTTAGTTTTCAGCATGAGAACTCTAGCAATCAAAAAACTTGCTACAGGTGTATCTATTGAAAGGACTGTCACTCATCAGTCTTAAGGACTTCAGCTTAGATAAAATTGTTAATAAATTTAAGAAAAATGATTATATTAAAATACTAGATAGTGCTATTTTCTATATTATCTTCTATTAAGACAAGTTTTTCATGGATTTTTAGTAAAAAGAGGTAACTGTATAGTTAAATTTCCCTGTATACAAAGTTCTGCTTGCTTATATTAATAGCCCTTTCTAGGTATTTGAAAAAATTTGCTCAGAAGATGCGGGGTTCTCTTATCTGAACTGTCCATGATTGGAAAATGTATTATCTAAATTACTAACTTTAATTAATATAAAATAAGTTTGTATCTCATAAGACATTCCTCAGTGATAGAGGAAACCTCAGGAGAAAATTAGATAACAAGGAAAAGTCACATTTTAATATATAATGCTTGGAAAATCCATACTATAGGTATTATATTTTCTGACAATCAGAGCTTGAATATACTCGAAACAACACGAAAGTAATGTTTTATCTAAATTTGTTCATATTTGGTAATAAACAGAGATTTCTATAAACCTGACTTGATTAACTGGTTATAAAATTAATTTCCTATAAATTCAGTTATTGCATTTTAATCATTGTCTGCAAGCTCACTTTGGAGAAATTATTCTAATATCTATCACTGTTCCTTAGTCATTACTTAGAAAATAAATGTAGCTCATGGATTTAAGTGCTTTCTAGAAAATGCAATCCTTAAAGCACATTTAAAAGCGCTTGGTTTGGGCTTCCCCTGGTGGTCCAGTGGGTAAAGATACCGCCTTGCAGTGCAAACTGCACCAGTTCGATCCCTGGCCTGGGAAGATCCCACGTGCCACGGAGCGGCTGGACTGATGTGTCCAATCACTGAGCTGAAGCTCTGGAGCGCATGCACCCAGAGCCAGTGCTCTGCGACAACAGAGGCCACCGCGATGGGAGGCCCACAGGAGCCAAAGAACAAAGACGGATGAAAATAGAGAAATGAAAGACCAATAGAAGTGGCCCGCCCGCTCCCCTCCCTCCCCAACCCGACCCTCGCCCAAAATAAATAAATAAATAAAGCTTAAAAAAAAAAAAAAAAAGCTCTTGGCTTTAGAAAGAGAAGTTTTTGCACGATTATTTAGTAAAAAAAATAAAAAATAAAAAATAAATATATAAACTACTAGCTTGGGAAATCAAATAATTCAGGTATATGTTTTAGTATTCTTCATTCTGCTTAAAAAAAAACTCTCTCAAAATATTGCAGCATATTTTGACTGATGTAAAAATTTAAATCTCAAAGGCATACAATTTTTTCATAATTTTTAAAATTTATTCTATCACCATGGCTACTCACATTCAACTCTTTGCACCTGCAGGTGAATCAAAGCCAACTTCTAAGATGTTCTGGCATCTTACTTCTTCATGGGGAAAGGGAAAGCCAAACTCTGGGTTTTGCTGACCTTAAATTACAGCTTACATGAAAAGCAGCAGATACCCTTGTCATTTCCACCGCTCCAGCCCCATCCCAACTGCCTGGTCTGTTATACTCTCAGTGGTATCTGTCTTCATAAGACTCTGCAAGTAAAGATTAGTTGAGTATACATCCAAAGGGAAATAATTTTTCTGGTGCTTCAGAACCCACTGGCTGATTAACTGTAATAAATTATTGCATATATTTATGATTACTTATACTAGATCACTGAATAATGTCTCATCATATATTCCTGAACTGTTTAAGTAATCATGTCTGCTATTGTAAGCTTTATCTGAGACTAATGGACTGCAATGTGAATTATGAGACCGCAACTGAAGCCCTGTTATAATATGATACTTAACTCTCTTTCCACAAATGTTATATGATATGTGAATATTATAAAAGTATGTGTGCAGAACATGTGATTATTGACTAATAATTCTGGTTTCATTTCTGGCTAAATAAAGGAAAGTACCTCAACATTAATAATCAAATTTGTATTACCTATTCATAAAAGAAAAACATTTTTGAGGAAACAAATGTAGTTTAATTGATTGTATAAAATGCAAATATAATGTATATGTCTGGCATACATTTATAAAAGTATACTCATTTTTTATCCAAGTCATGAACTATTATTCTTTCTTCCTTTTGGATGTTTGGTTTTTAGATGTCTGTAAATACTGAATTTTTGTTGAATTTCTTACATTATCCTAATGAACATTTATTACAGCATGATTTGAATCTACAGCATCTTAGAAGACTTGATTTTTTAAAACTGTTAAAATCAAGCTGGTGTGCTGAAGTAAATGCATTTGTTTTGCAACTACATAACAAAATGGGGTTAAATATGGACAATGAATTTTATTTCCATTACATATAGTCATCTTGAGTAAAGTCTGTAGTGTTTACTAAATCTAACCACTTGAAAGACAAAGCTTTTAGACAGTGTGACAATAAACCAAAATAGCAAAAATAGTACAAAGAGAGAAAATAAAGAAGAGGGTGGGATATGCTAACCAAAAATGCTAAATCTAATGTTACGAAAAAAAAAAAAATGTACTTCTTAAACAGTGTGCTGCAGAAGAAGAGGGTATAGAAATATTACTGTTTAGAAAAAAATACTGGAAAGAAGCATTGGGGTAATCATTGAAAAATTCGACATAATGGCTTTTACTGAATTGTAAATGTTTTAGAAGATATAATCAGGAAGGTATCAATAGTCATATAATAAATAGGTTTTTGAAAATAGCTTTCTATATAAAATAAATCACCATGGGAAAACACCAGTTCCAAACAAAAATGATTTGAACAAATCGTTAGATAGATGCTAGGGAAATATCATGATGTAAAAAAGGTATTTCATTTATACGTTTAACCTATGTAACGTATTACCATTTTTATTAATCTTAGTATAAAAAAATGTATGTAACATCATAACAAGGGAAATAATTCATGTCTTTTCTCCTTGTGAGGGCAGAAGAGATATTCTACATAGGTTTAATTATGCCATGAGCACATCTTTTTCACTTTTTCAAGAAGCCTACAAACCATTCTCATATACTGAAACTTATGCTCAGCATCACTGTTAATTAGAGAAATGTAAATCTCTAATCTAGAATTCCATACCCAGAAAAAAAAGTTACATAAATTTGAAAGATATATTGTAAAATAATAATTAAAAACATTGAGGAAGTTCTTCACTATACACCCCCGAACTAAAAAACAGCATTGATTTCCATAGTCAAAAGGGAAAATTTCAAGATGTGAACATGTTAATACAAGAGAAAATAAGTAACAGTGGAAAGGGTAAATATGGATAAATATAGATGAATATTGTTTATCCAAAACAGTATTTTAAAAGATGTTGTAATCTGAAATAAATTTGGAACCAAAATGTATGACAATATCAATGCAAAAGTCTGGAGGAAGGAGCGATAACAAAGTCAGGTACATGGCAGATTCCATGTCTCAGAACATGATTTCTCAACCACTCCCACTAAAAAACCATCTCCTCCACAAAATTTAAGGAGAGAATAAGAATGTGCAGTTATTTTTCTGTTGTACCAATACTGTCTCTTGAATTAACTAAGAAAGCCAAATGATTGTTAGAGTCAAAGGAACCTAAGCTTCACTGCTGCAGAGATGGAGGGACCCAGATTCCCACTTGAGCAGCTATCTTCAAAAGCTCTCTCCCTGAGTTACAAAGCTACTCTAAAGAAAAGGTCATATTGAATTTTTGTTGTAATGAACACTGGGATGCATTATCTTTTTAAATTATGGTTTTCTCTGGATATATGCTCAGGATTTAAGGAAACTTTAGACCATTCTTCATAGTGATTGTACCAGTTTAGATTCCCACCAATGGTGTAGGAAGGGTTTCCTATTCTCCACATTCTCTCCAGCATTTCTTGTTTGTACATTTTTTTGATGATGGCTATTCTGACTAGTGCGAGGTGATTCTTCAAATATCTCTTCAGTTTATTCTGCTATGTCTCTGGGATTTAAGACAGACATTATATTAGATCTTTTCAGTGCATCTCATATGTATTTTATGCTCTATTTTCTATTAATATTCTTTCATTTTTTATCTTTCAGTTTGATTATTTTTATTCACCTATTTTCCATTTCACGCTACATTTTTCTGCTCAAACTAATGTACTGTTATATCCATATATTGCATTCTTCAATTTGCAGATATTAATACTTGATTTTTTCCTTTCTGAACTTTCATTGTTCTCTTACAGATTTAAATTCTCCAAAGAATGTCTCCAGGATTTCGTCTATGTTGTTCCACAAATTTTTTTGCATTTTATTGAACATATTAATTGTTGCTTAAACTGTTTTTCTACTAATTTACTATCTGAACTACATTTTGGTTTGCTACTATTGTGTTATTTCTTCTAGGCTATCATCTTATGGTCGTATTTTATCAGTAATGCGTCTAATAATTTTTTACCTTATGTCAATGATGTATTAAAAAATAATAGATGCTCAAGATGACGCTGCAATCCAAGAGGAGTTACATTCTTTCTTCTGTTAGGTAATAGGACTGAGTTAGAGATAGCTGTATTGCATTGGAATTGTCTCTGATTCCTTCAAATGATTTGTTTTTGTAATTTTTCCAGCTTTTTTCCTAGTTGTTATCAGCAGTATTGACTTCCTATTACTCAATTTATCCCACTGAAATTAGAAGTCACTAGCAGTTATTTTAAATAAGCAATGAAGAATGACACACAACCTGAGCAGAATGCTTGGAATAGGAAATGAAAATTTAAGAAAAGCATAATCTACCTTTGATAATGTTCAAGATACAATATAATAAGCAAAATTAGATCCTAGAGTAAAAAATATCTAGATTGTTTAGCAAAGAGATAGATATTTAAGTTTTTCTCTAAGGTGCTACTCAAGAAAAATAAACAGAGGAAAACAGAAAAGAGAGACCACAAAGAAAAAGATTTATATGTGTAACCCTATCTTACTTATCAATTAATCATTATTCTTTTATCTTCAGTATACATTTTATTTTAACCAGACTTAATACTTTAAGTCTTCCATAATCCTTCTTTTTTTTAGTAATCCTTGCCTTCTTTTTAATAGTAATGCCACACTCACCTGTTTGTCACATTTTAAAGTTTTCTATATCTCTTTTTGTCGGAAATTTGACTAAGAATGCCACTTATTTAGATTTCAGTTTTGATATAATTCCCTAATCTTTCTGTTTTAGTATGTTCTTTTGGTTGATTCATAATAACTATGATGAATTACAAGTTAGGCCCTATCTGTCTCACATATTTGAGCTTATTTTTTCATGCTTTTACGCCGTTTGTTTTCTATCTTTTCCTCTTAAATAATTCTTATTTATAATCTATCATATTCATATTCTTACTGAATGGTTTAATATTCTTTAGAATATCCTTATGTTGATATTACAGTCTGGAATACCGTGCATGTTATATTTATTGTTCTCTGAATACAATCCACAGTCATATTACATATACCATAGACATTTTTGCTCTCTAAAAGTGGTGATACTCAAAGAACAAAGAAAGTCTCCCTCCTCTACAGCTAATGTAGGAGACGTAAGATACGCAGGTTTGCTCTATTCCTTCAAGATGATTGTGCTTTGCAATCCAAGAGGAGTTCTTTTCTTCTGTTAGGTAATAGGACTGAGTTAGAGATAGCTGTATTGCATTGGAATTGTCTCTGATTCCTTCAAATGATTTGTTTTTGTAATTTTTCCAGCTTTTTTCCTAGTTGTTATCAGCAGTATTGACTTCCTATTACTCAATTTATCCCACTGAAATTAGAAGTCACTAGCAGTTATTTTAAATAAGCAATGAAGAATGACACACAACCTGAGCAGAATGCTTGGAATAGGAAATGAAAATTTAAGAAAAGCATAATCTACCTTTGATAATGTTCAAGATACAATATAATAAGCAAAATTAGATCCTAGAGTAAAAAATATCTAGATTGTTTAGCAAAGAGATAGATATTTAAGTTTTTCTCTAAGGTGCTACTCAAGAAAAATAAACAGAGGAAAACAGAAAAGAGAGACCACAAAGAAAAAGATTTATATGTGTAACCCTATCTTACTTATCAATTAATCATTATTCTTTTATCTTCAGTATACATTTTATTTTAACCAGACTTAATACTTTAAGTCTTCCATAATCCTTCTTTTTTTCAGTAATCCTTGCCTTCTTTTTAATAGTAATGCCACACTCACCTGTTTGTCACATTTTAAAGTTTTCTATATCTCTTTTTGTCGGAAATTTGACTAAGAATGCCACTTATTTAGATTTCAGTTTTGATATAATTCCCTAATCTTTCTGTTTTAGTATGTTCTTTTGGTTGATTCATAATAACTATGATGAATTACAAGTTAGGCCCTATCTGTCTCACATATTTGAGCTTATTTTTTCATGCTTTTACGCCGTTTGTTTTCTATCTTTTCCTCTTAAATAATTCTTATTTATAATCTATCATATTCATATTCTTACTGAATGGTTTAATATTCTTTAGAATATCCTTATGTTGATATTACAGTCTGGAATACCGTGCATGTTATATTTATTTTTCTCTGAATACAATCCACAGTCATATTACATATACCATAGACATTTTTGCTCTCTAAAAGTGGTGATACTCAAAGAACAAAGAAAGTCTCCTCCTTAAGCTGGCAGTGGTGTAGAACTCTACAGCTAATGTAGGAGACGTAAGATACGCAGGTTCTATCCCTGGGTCGGGAAGATCCCCTGGAGGAGAGCATGGCAGCCCACTCCAGTATTCTTGCCTGAAGGATCCCCATGGACAGAGGAGCCTGGCAGGCTACAGTCCATAGGGATGCATGACTGAAGAGACATAACACATAATAAAATTGATTCAAGATATTTTTTAAAAAATGCATAAAGTCATAAAATTAGTGGTAAAAATCAAAGATAATTCAAGTATGTATCAGATAAGCTGTAGTTTTTCTATGCACACTTTTTTAATGCTGCATATATTGTCAAACATACTGAAAAAAATCATTGCTATCACTCAGCAACATAATGTAAACCAAATCCTGCAAATATTTCTCCTTTCCTTCTTCATCCTAAAAAAATGTTTCCTGGATTTTTTTTTTCTTTGAAAAGTTTAAGAAGGATTCTTCATTTCAATTTGATGCTTATTATTACTCTTAGAAAGGCCTTTAAATCAATAATAATACAATACACAATAATTGTAACCATTAAAAGTGGAGTTTTCAAAGTGTAAAACTCACCACAACAATAGAGACTTGGCTTTTATTTTTATGAAAAATTGATCTAAACTCCACATTCTTAGCTGGATTCCTGCAGTATTTTCTTTGGCACTCATGTTTTGAAATGTGGCAGAATAGTTTTAAAGGCAATGTCTGATGGAAACCGTGAGTGCCAAAGGGCCCACAATTTGAATTCACAAAGATTCCATTAAAGAGGTTAAGAGTTAACATTTCTATGAAAAATGGTGCCCTATCTGTCTCACATATTTGAGCTTATTTTTTCATGCTTTTACGCCAAGTTTGTTTTCTATCTTTTCCTCTTAAATAATTCTTATTTATAATCTATCATATTCATATTCTTACTGAATGGTTTAATATTCTTTAGAATATCCTTATGTTGATATTACAGTCTGGAATACCGTGCATGTTATATTTATTTTTCTCTGAATACAATCCACAGTCATATTACATATACCATAGACATTTTTGCTCTCTAAAAGTGGTGATACTCAAAGAACAAAGAAAGTCTCCTCCTTAAGCTGGCAGTGGTGTAGAACTCTACAGCTAATGTAGGAGACGTAAGATACGCAGGTTCTATCCCTGGGTCGGGAAGATCCCCTGGAGGAGAGCATGGCAGCCCACTCCAGTATTCTTGCCTGAAGGATCCCCATGGACAGAGGAGCCTGGCAGGCTACAGTCCATAGGGATGCATGACTGAAGAGACATAACACATAATAAAATTGATTCAAGATATTTTTTAAAAAATGCATAAAGTCATAAAATTAGTGGTAAAAATCAAAGATAATTCAAGTATGTATCAGATAAGCTGTAGTTTTTCTATGCACACTTTTTTAATGCTGCATATATTGTCAAACATACTGAAAAAAATCATTGCTATCACTCAGCAACATAATGTAAACCAAATCCTGCAAATATTTCTCCTTTCCTTCTTCATCCTAAAAAAATGTTTCCTGGATTTTTTTTTTCTTTGAAAAGTTTAAGAAGGATTCTTCATTTCAATTTGATGCTTATTATTACTCTTAGAAAGGCCTTTAAATCAATAATAATACAATACACAATAATTGTAACCATTAAAAGTGGAGTTTTCAAAGTGTAAAACTCACCACAACAATAGAGACTTGGCTTTTATTTTTATGAAAAATTGATCTAAACTCCACATTCTTAGCTGGATTCCTGCAGTATTTTCTTTGGCACTCATGTTTTGAAATGTGGCAGAATAGTTTTAAAGGCAATGTCTGATGGAAACCGTTGAGTGCCAAAGGGCCCACAATTTGAATTCACAAAGATTCCATTAAAGAGGTTAAGAGTTAACATTTCATAATGCTTTTATAAAATAAGAGACTGACAGAGCACTGACTCATCCAATTATAAAACTGGCATAGAAACAAAGCAGTAAGAAAAGCTGGAAATGGACCCAGAGAAAAAGTGATTAGATTACTTTCCATAAAGCAAGATTTAAAATTATTGAGACAGTGCCTTGGACAATTTTAACTAGTGAGATCTAGACTTTCAAAGTGGCAAATTTCTAAGGGAAAAAGAACAATGAATATAGGGGAGGTGAAATGTGGAAAGTGGAAGCAGGCAAAGGATGTTCTCTGATAGCTTTGTAGTTACTAACTTTATTCCTTAGTTGAAGATTTGATGCAGGTAGAAGGCTAGTGAAAGCATAATTAATATCTCTTTTTTTTATTTTTACAATTTTTTTCTTTGCACCTCCTCTTAAAAACAGTTGCCATTTTCCCTCATATTTTATTTCTTCAACATTTCACTCATTCTCATGTCTAAATAGTCAGAATGTTTCCAGGTTAAGTGAAAAACCTTACTTTAAAAATACGCTAAAGAATATTTGATCAAGGTTATAATATTGATTTAAAATATTAAATGGACTTGCATAGAATAGCATCCAAGTTATATAAGTTATTGGGAAATTGCACAATAAAAAATGGTAATATTCCTTATTACAAAATAATGGCTTTATTGAACTGTAATATTTTTCATATTCCCCAATGAAGTTATATAGAATTTGAGATTAGATAATACATCATGCATGTAACTGGAGAAGGAAATGGCAACCCACTTCAGTATTCTTGCCTGGAAAATTCCATGGCCAGAGGAGCCTGGCAGGCTAAAATCCATGGGGTCCCAAAGAGTCAGCCATGACTGAATGACTGAGAACTTATGCATGTAGTTCTCAAATCTTTCATTATTTAATGTGTTTCTTTTCTCTTTTTTTGACAACTCAACCCAGCTAGCTGCTACCTACACAGATCCCTACAGGTGATTATTTTACAATAAAAACATTAATAAGAGTAATCAACGTTAGTGAAAATAGTGTTTATTATTATTAAATGGATATATCATATTTTGATGTAGCAAACATTTCCCTGATTTAAATATTTTTTTTGGCCACTTCTACTGGTCCTCATTTATTTATTTTCATCTATCTCTGTTCCTTGGTCTGTGTGGGCCTCCCATCACAGCAGCCTCTCTCGCTGCAGAGCACCTGCTCTGGGTGCATGCACTCCAGATCTCTGGCTTGGTAATTGGATACATCTGTCCAACCGCTCTGCTGCACGTGGGATCTTCCCAGGCCAGGGATGAACTGGCACCCCTTGCACTGCAAGGCGGTGTCCTTACCCAATGGACCACCAGGGAAGCCCTTAAGTCTTAATTGAAAGTAAAATAAAATGAACTGCATGGAAAAATGGTGATGGTGATTAAACCATCTATTTAAGCATGCTATTTCCATATCAGCTTTCAGATTGCATAATGAAATAATCCAAAGTCTCAACATTTCTAATGATTAGTAAAAGGATTTCATAAATTAGCACCTATTAATATTTATTTTTTATTTTTACAATTTTTTTCTTTGCACCTCCTCTTAAAAACAGTTGCCATTTTCCCTCATATTTTATTTCTTCAACATTTCACTCATTCTCATGTCTAAGTAGTCAGAATGTTTCCAGGTTAAGTGAAAAACCTTACTTTAAAAATACGCTAAAGAATATTTGATCAAGGTTATAATATTGATTTAAAATATTAAATGGACTTGCATAGAATAGCATCCAAGTTATATAAGTTATTGGGAAATTGCACAATAAAAAATGGTAATATTCCTTATTACAAAATAATGGCTTTATTGAACTGTAATATTTTTCATATTCCCCAATGAAGTTATATAGAATTTGAGATTAGATAATACATCATGCATGTAACTGGAGAAGGAAATGGCAACCCACTTCAGTATTCTTGCCTGGAAAATTCCATGGCCAGAGGAGCCTGGCAGGCTAAAATCCATGGGGTCCCAAAGAGTCAGCCATGACTGAATGACTGAGAACTTATGCATGTAGTTCTCAAATCTTTCATTATTTAATGTGTTTCTTTTCTCTTTTTTTGACAACTCAACCCAGCTAGCTGCTACCTACACAGATCCCTACAGGTGATTATTTTACAATAAAAACATTAATAAGAGTAATCAACGTTAGTGAAAATAGTGTTTATTATTATTAAATGGATATATCATATTTTGATGTAGCAAACATTTCCCTGATTTAAATATTTTTTTTGGCCACTTCTACTGGTCCTCATTTATTTATTTTCATCTATCTCTGTTCCTTGGTCTGTGTGGGCCTCCCATCACAGCAGCCTCTCTCGCTGCAGAGCACCTGCTCTGGGTGCATGCACTCCAGATCTCTGGCTTGGTAATTGGATACATCTGTCCAACCGCTCTGCTGCACGTGGGATCTTCCCAGGCCAGGGATGAACTGGCACCCCTTGCACTGCAAGGCGGTGTCCTTACCCAATGGACCACCAGGGAAGCCCTTAAGTCTTAATTGAAAGTAAAATAAAATGAACTGCATGGAAAAATGGTGATGGTGATTAAACCATCTATTTAAGCATGCTATTTCCATATCAGCTTTCAGATTGCATAATGAAATAATCCAAAGTCTCAACATTTCTAATGATTAGTAAAAAGGAATTACTTCATAAATTAGATATCCCCAAAATTAACTGTTTCAAGATTTGAATCTCTAGGACATCACATACTTTTAAACAAAGAAGAAATTAACTTCTCAATTTTTATTTACAACTCTTTTGATTCCAATGTTAACAATATAGTTTCATAAAAACAGACCATTCAGAAATGTTCCTAGTCCTGGAAAGATCATATTCTGAATAGATGTTATGTGTAACTGAAGTTAAAATTAAACTATTTCTCCATTAATCCCATGAGAGATATTTGCTCTTCTCCAAAACACCCACAAGACATCTGGCCCACCAAAATGTACTTGATATTTGGTCCTATCCAAAACCACATGTTGTGGATGAAATATGTTCATGAACATTTTAGGTAGGGCCGAACTGCAGGGCCTTTTTGGAATGGATGAAATGTCCATTGGACAACATGCTTATGGAACAATGTCTTCTGGATGTTTTGGATAGTATCAAATGTCGACTAGCCCACAAACCTTGTCTCTGAAATTATGTCATGTTATCTTTCAACTGTGTTTCTTAAGTACTCTTTTATTAATTTCTTTATCACCATATTTCATTTATTAATTATATGGTCACTGACTGACACTAAAATATAGATGCAATAAAACCTCATATTTATTTTGTTCATTAATAATCCTCCAATCAATATTTAAGTTAATCTATGTCCATGAGTATTCCTATTCTAAAGACTTTGAGCTTTCAATTCAAAGCATATTATAACCAACTCCCTTCAGCTATTTCTTTACATAAGAGGAGCTTTATGGAAATGCCAATTATAAATTTTGGTGGAAAAACAGTTTCTATTCATCAATTCCAGCTCTGCTGGCATCTGTCCAACCGCTCTGCTGCACGTGGGATCTTCCCAGGCCAGGGATGAACTGGCACCTTGCACTGCAAGGCGGTGTCCTTACCCAATGGACCACCAGAAGCCCTTAAGTCTTAATTGAAAGTAAAATAAAATGAACTGCATGGAAAAATGGTGATGGTGATTAAACCATCTATTTAAGCATGCTATTTCCATATCAGCTTTCAGATTGCATAATGAAATAATCCAAAGTCTCAACATTTCTAATGATTAGTAAAAAGGAATTACTTCATAAATTAGATATCCCCAAAATTAACTGTTTCAAGATTTGAATCTCTAGGACATCACATACTTTTAAACAAAGAAGAAATTAACTTCTCAATTTTTATTTACAACTCTTTTGATTCCAATGTTAACAATATAGTTTCATAAAAACAGACCATTCAGAAATGTTCCTAGTCCTGGAAAGATCATATTCTGAATAGATGTTATGTGTAACTGAAGTTAAAATTAAACTATTTCTCCATTAATCCCATGAGAGATATTTGCTCTTCTCCAAAACACCCACAAGACATCTGGCCCACCAAAATGTACTTGATATTTGGTCCTATCCAAAACCACATGTTGTGGATGAAATATGTTCATGAACATTTTAGGTAGGGCCGAACTGCAGGGCCTTTTTGGAATGGATGAAATGTCCATTGGACAACATGCTTATGGAACAATGTCTTCTGGATGTTTTGGATAGTATCAAATGTCGACTAGCCCACAAACCTTGTCTCTGAAATTATGTCATGTTATCTTTCAACTGTGTTTCTTAAGTACTCTTTTATTAATTTCTTTATCACCATATTTCATTTATTAATTATATGGTCACTGACTGACACTAAAATATAGATGCAATAAAACCTCATATTTATTTTGTTCATTAATAATCCTCCAATCAATATTTAAGTTAATCTATGTCCATGAGTATTCCTATTCTAAAGACTTTGAGCTTTCAATTCAAAGCATATTATAACCAACTCCCTTCAGCTATTTCTTTACATAAGAGGAGCTTTATGGAAATGCCAATTATAAATTTTGGTGGAAAAAACAGTTTCTATTCATATCAGGACAAATTACAGAATCTATTTCAACTGCAATATTTAGCTTGAATCTTAAAGATGGAAAAATCTATAATAGCTTTGTTTCTTCCTGCATAAAACAAAATAATTCATCTAGTTATTAAACATTTATAGAAAGTCACTCTTTAAAGTTTGTCAAAGTCTTTGCTACCTATATTTTGTCTTCACCGGTTCTAAGCATTGAAGTAATAATATTTTCACAATAGTTATCTTTATTTTATTCTTACTCTAATGGATATTGATATGGTAAATTGCTAAATATTTTCTATGTCAGTTTCAAATTTTTAAAAAATGTATTAAAATACTATTTATTGTCTAATGAGATTAAAGTTATACACTGCAATTGGAAAGCTTTGGAAAACACACAAAGAAAAGCCAATAACAGTAATAGTAGTAGAGCAGTAATTCTGCAACACAGAGAATGTGATCAGTTACAGCTTTTGTTACACCCCTTATTATTTTTTCTTCTAATAATTTTGAATATAACTAAGATTATACTGTAAATGTCACTTTTATCTTGCTTTTGCTCATTAAAGATCCTTTCCGTCATTCCATTTCCTCATTCTGAATCACAGAATAATTATGTGCTATTTGTTATATACATTTTTACTTGTAATTATCATAAACCACAATGAAGTATCAGCCTCATGGTAATAAATTAGACTTCCTACAATTTGAATATGAACTATGGAATTTATTAGCAGTGCTAGTTGCACAGCTAACCTAATACAACTTAAAGTTTTTATCTACTAAATATACAAATTTCCATTAGCCACTGTCAGTGTTTTGAAGATTAAAGGAATTTACTCAAAATCCTTTGCACATAGAAAATGCTTACTAGACTCTAGATTTTTTCCTTCTTCTTTCTCCTTTGTCATATTTCATTTATTAATTATATGGTCACTGACTGACACTAAAATATAGATGCAATAAAACCTCATATTTATTTTGTTCATTAATAATCCTCCAATCAATATTTAAGTTAATCTATGTCCATGAGTATTCCTATTCTAAAGACTTTGAGCTTTCAATTCAAAGCATATTATAACCAACTCCCTTCAGCTATTTCTTTACATAAGAGGAGCTTTATGGAAATGCCAATTATAAATTTTGGTGGAAAAAACAGTTTCTATTCATATCAGGACAAATTACAGAATCTATTTCAACTGCAATATTTAGCTTGAATCTTAAAGATGGAAAAATCTATAATAGCTTTGTTTCTTCCTGCATAAAACAAAATAATTCATCTAGTTATTAAACATTTATAGAAAGTCACTCTTTAAAGTTTGTCAAAGTCTTTGCTACCTATATTTTGTCTTCACCGGTTCTAAGCATTGAAGTAATAATATTTTCACAATAGTTATCTTTATTTTATTCTTACTCTAATGGATATTGATATGGTAAATTGCTAAATATTTTCTATGTCAGTTTCAAATTTTTAAAAAATGTATTAAAATACTATTTATTGTCTAATGAGATTAAAGTTATACACTGCAATTGGAAAGCTTTGGAAAACACACAAAGAAAAGCCAATAACAGTAATAGTAGTAGAGCAGTAATTCTGCAACACAGAGAATGTGATCAGTTACAGCTTTTGTTACACCCCTTATTATTTTTTCTTCTAATAATTTTGAATATAACTAAGATTATACTGTAAATGTCACTTTTATCTTGCTTTTGCTCATTAAAGATCCTTTCCGTCATTCCATTTCCTCATTCTGAATCACAGAATAATTATGTGCTATTTGTTATATACATTTTTACTTGTAATTATCATAAACCACAATGAAGTATCAGCCTCATGGTAATAAATTAGACTTCCTACAATTTGAATATGAACTATGGAATTTATTAGCAGTGCTAGTTGCACAGCTAACCTAATACAACTTAAAGTTTTTATCTACTAAATATACAAATTTCCATTAGCCACTGTCAGTGTTTTGAAGATTAAAGGAATTTACTCAAAATCCTTTGCACATAGAAAATGCTTACTAGACTCTAGATTTTTTCCTTCTTCTTTCTCCTTTGTCAATTAATAATGCTGTTATTATCACTACTCCGAAGTCAACTTCTATTATAAGTAGCCATACTAGTACTAAATCTAATATTATATTCTAATGACCAGAAATAGATTCTGAGTAGAATAATGCCTTCCAGTGTTAGT
This sequence comes from Tragulus kanchil, assembly GCA_022376925.1. Taxonomy (NCBI): domain Eukaryota; kingdom Metazoa; phylum Chordata; class Mammalia; order Artiodactyla; family Tragulidae; genus Tragulus; species Tragulus kanchil. The sequence goes on along the minus strand of JAIOJX010000004.1, from coordinate 231,602,469 downwards.
TGCTGAGATGTCAAGGGAACACTGCATACAAAGATGGGCATAATAAAGGACAGAGATGGTATGGATCGAAGAGAAGAAGGAGATATTAAGAAGTGGCAAGAATACACAGAAGAACAATTTAAAAAGAGACCCTAATGACCTGGACAACCATGATGGTGTGCTCACTCACCTAGAGCCAGACATCCTGGAGTGTGAAGTCAAATGGTGCTTAAGGTCTGGCGGGGTGGGATGGGGGGTGTTATACATATGACTAATCTGGGAACATACATATTCATAAACAACAAAACTCTGTAAAAGTTCAAAGTAAAATAAAAGTTTTAAAAAATAAAATAAGCAAAATTGTCCTCTTAAAAAAAAAAGAAGCATCGCTATGAACAAAGCTAGTGGAGGTGATGGAATTTCAGTTGACCTATTTCAAATCCTAAAATATGATGCTGTTAAAGTGCTGCACTAATTTGGAAGCAAATTTGGATAACTCAGCAGGTGGATAAGGACTGGAAAGGTGATTTTTCCATGCCAATCTCAAGAAAGACTATGCCAAAGAATGTTCAAACTACTGCATAATTGCAATTATTTCACGTACTAGCAAGGGTAATCCTCAAAATCCTTCAAAGTAGGCTACAGCACTACATGAACCAAGATCTTCCAGATGTACAAGCTGGATTTCAAAAAGCAGAGGAACCAGAGATCACATTGTAAAACATCTGCTGGATCACAAAAGAAGCAAGAGAATTCCAGAAAAATATCAACTTTTGCTTCATTGACTATGCTAGAGCCTTTGATTGTGTTGATCAAAAAAAAAAAAAATTCAAGAAATTCTTTAAGGGACGAGAATACCAGACCACATTACCTGCCTCCTAGGAACACTATATTCAGGTTAACAAGCAACAGTTACAACCAGACATTACATCAAGGCTGTGTATTTTCACCCTGTTTATTTAACTCATATGCAGAGTACATAATGCAAAATGTTGGTATGGATGAATCTCACAGTGGAATCAAGATTGCTGGGAGAAATATAAATAACCTCAAGTATGCAGATGATACCACCCTAATGGCAGAAAGAGAAGAGGAGCTAAAGAGCCTCTTGATGAAGGCGAAAGTGGAGAGTGAAAAGGATGGCCTAAAACTCAATATTCAAAAAACTAAAATCATGGCATCAATTCCTATCACTTCATGGCAAACAGATGGAGAAAAAAATGGAAACAGTGACAGATTTATTTTCCTGGGCTCCGAAATCACTGCAGATGGTGACTGAAGCCATGAAATTAAGACATTTTCTCCCTAGAAGAAATGCTATGACCAACCTAGACAACCGGTTAAAAAGCAGAGACATCACTTTTCCAACAAAGGTCTGTACAGTCAAAGCTATGGTTTTCCTAGTAGTCATGTATGGATGGGAGATCTGGACTGTAAAGAAGAACTGATGCGGGCTTCCCTGGTGGTCCAGTGGGTAAGGATACGGCCTTGCAGTGCAAGGGGCACCGGTTCGTTCCCTGGCCTGGGAAGATCCCATGTGCTGCGGAGCAGTTGGACCGATGTGTCTAAATACCGAGCCTGAGCTCTGGAGCGCGTGCGCCCAGAGCTGGTGCTCTGTGACGATAGAGGACGCTGCGATAGGAGGCCCACACGGGCGGGCTGAAGAACAAAGACGGATGAAACTGAATAAATGAAAAACCAATGGAAGTGGCCCACCCTCCCTCCTCCTTCCCCAACCTGCCCCCTCTAAATTAAAAAAAAAAAAAAAAACTGATGCTTTAAAACTGTAGTGCTGGAGAAGACTCTAAAGAGTTCCTTGGACATCCAGGATGTCAAACCAGTCAATCCTGAAGGAAATCAACCCTAAGTATTCATTAGAAGAATTGATGCTGAAGCTCCAATACTTTGGCCACACATATGAAGAGCTGTTATTGGAAAAGGCCCCAATGCTAGGAAAGACTGAGTGCAGGAGAAGGAGGTGACAGAGGATTAGATGGTTGGATGGCATCCCTGACTGGACATGAGTTTGAGCAAACTCCCTTTAGATGGTGAACAACAGGGAAGTCTGGCATGCTGCAGTCCATAGGTTTGTAAGGAGTCAGACATGACTGAGCAACTGAACAACAAAACGAATGGCCTCCAGGTTCATCCATTTTGCCAAATATGGAAGACAAAAATGTTTTCCATTTTTCTGGCTAAACAAGATTTCTTTGTGTGTGAATTTTTTCCTTATCCATTGTGCATAACAAGACATTCAATTTGCTCCTATGTCTTGAGTATAGTGCACAATGCTGTGATAAACACAAGGCTTATATCACTTATATCCTGGCTCCATTTCTTTAGATATATACCCAGAGGTGGTACTGCTGGGATATATAGTTCTATTTTTAATTTTCTAAGGAACTTCCATAATGAAGAAGTGTTCCCTTTCCATTACACCCTCACCAATACTTGTAATCTTTATTTTATAATAACTTTCTATCTGATATGAGGTAGGTGATAGTTTCTTATGCTTTTTATTTGTTTTTCCCTGATGATTACTTAGTGATGCTGAGCATCTTCTTCTATATCTATTATTCATTTGTATGTCTTCTTTGAAGAAATCTCTATTCAAATATTTGCCCACTTTTGGCTATTGAGATGTAAGAGTTTCTTATATATTTTGGATTAAATAATAGCACTTATTTGAGAAATATAAAGAAGTCAAACATATAGTAACAAGGGCAAAATTTCAGTAGCAAGGGTAGCTGTGAAGACTTGGGAGGGTAGGCAGTAGGGAGGTTATCAATCAAAGAGTGCAAACTCTCAGTTATGGAAGATGAATAAGTTGTAGAGATTTGCTATAGAGTATAATGACTATGTTAACAGTACTGTATTATATACTTAAACCCTGAGGACAGGTCTTAGTGCTGGAGAAGACTCTAGGATCCAGGATGTCAAACCAGTCAATCCTGAAGGAAATCAACCCTAAGTATTCATTAGAAGAATTGATGCTGAAGCACCAATACTTTGGCCACACATATGAAGAGCTGTTATTGGAAAAGGCCCCAATGCTAGGAAAGACTGAGTGCAGGAGAAGGAGGTGACAGAGGATTAGATGGTTGGATGGCATCCCTGACTGGACATGAGTTTGAGCAAACTCCCTTTAGATGGTGAACAACAGGGAAGTCTGGCATGCTGCAGTCCATAGGTTTGTAAGGAGTCAGACATGACTGAGCAACTGAACAACAAAACGAATGGCCTCCAGGTTCATCCATTTTGCCAAATATGGAAGACAAAAATGTTTACCATTTTTCTGGCTAAACAAGATTTCTTTGTGTGTGAATTTTTTCCTTATCCATTGTGCATAACAAGACATTCAATTTGCTCCTATGTCTTGAGTATAGTGCACAATGCTGTGATAAACACAAGGCTTATATCACTTATATCCTGGCTCCATTTCTTTAGATATATACCCAGAGGTGGTACTGCTGGGATATATAGTTCTATTTTTAATTTTCTAAGGAACTTCCATAATGAAGAAGTGTTCCCTTTCCATTACACCCTCACCAATACTTGTAATCTTTATTTTATAATAACTTTCTATCTGATATGAGGTAGGTGATAGTTTCTTATGCTTTTTATTTGTTTTTCCCTGATGATTACTTAGTGATGCTGAGCATCTTCTTCTATATCTATTATTCATTTGTATGTCTTCTTTGAAGAAATCTCTATTCAAATATTTGCCCACTTTTGGCTATTGAGATGTAAGAGTTTCTTATATATTTTGGATTAAATAATAGCACTTATTTGAGAAATATAAAGAAGTCAAACATATAGTAACAAGGGCAAAATTTCAGTAGCAAGGGTAGCTGTGAAGGCTTGGGAGGGTAGGCAGTAGGGAGGTTATCAATCAAAGAGTGCAAACTCTCAGTTATGGAAGATGAATAAGTTGTAGAGATTTGCTATAGAGTATAATGACTATGTTAACAGTACTGTATTATATACTTAAACCCTGAGGACAGGTCTTATGCTAAGTATTCTTACCACTAAGTCAATAATAAAAAATTATTAAAAATGAATGGATATGTCAATGACATAGATAGAGGCGTAGTGATTTCACAGATGTATACTTTTCTCCAAACTCATCAAGTTGTATGCATTAAAAATGTGTATCTTTTTGTTTGCTAACCATACCATTATCATTATTCAAAAAATAAATAAGTAAAAACTTCCATCAGAAACAACAACAACAAAAAAGCATCAGATTTTGGGTTCAGACAAATACAAATAAAGTCTTTAGTAGACTTCTACTAATTGTGTGGATTGAGCAAAGTATGTTATCTCTTTGCCTCCCAGACTTTTCCTTTCTAAACATGAGAATAATAATAAAGCCACAAAGCTGTTATTTTTCATGCATGCAAATGTGGCTCATAAAACTGCTGGTATATATTAGGCATCAGGTAAATATTAGTTCCTGTTTCTTCTCGCAGTTTTCCCAATATAATTCAATTATTGGAAAGAAGGGAATGGAAGAAACATTGAAAATTTTATAACATCAGTAAAATTATTTTCAAAATGTCTATTCCTAAATATCTATTTTAATAACAAGAATAGGAAATTTGAAAGCACAGAAGAATACTTATATTTAACTTAGTTTACTGCAATGTTTTCTATATTTTCTCTTATGAAAATGTTATCAATTTATGAGATTGAAATCTTTGATTATGTTAAACTGCATAGGACTGGCCTTTCTGTAGAGCTGCAATTAATACATTATATTTATTTCAAAATAAATCCCTGAAGAGATGTTAATTGGAAAGTCAAATCCTTTTATACTGGATTAAATCTGTCTACATCAAGTTATGATAATATTTTAATATTGTAATAGTAAGCTAGACTAGTTAATTGTGTCCCTTTATGACTTAAAAAAAGCTTTTTTATTTGAATAATGCATATTTTAAATGAATATGTTTATAATACAATGAAAGTCTTGAAATGATGGAAGTATTTGAAGAAATCTGGAGGTAAAGGTTGTAAGAAAAACACCTGTTCAAATAAAAGTCATTGGCTATGTCTGAAAAGTTTCTCCTGCATAGGATCTTTATATAGGAATCTCCTAAAATGTTTTCATAATTGGATCACCACAAAACCAATGTTGTGACATTCTATATGTGCAAGTTAAAAAAAAGGAATCCATGGGGCTTCCCTGGTGGTCCAGTGGGTAGAATTCGCCTTGCAGTGCAAAGGTCTCAGGTGCAATAACTGGCCCAGAAAGATTCACTGTGTTACGGAGGGGCTGGACCGGTATGTCCAATTACGTGTCAGCCCACTGCAGTGTACATGCCCAGAGCTGGTGCTCTGCAACAAGAGGCCATTGCAATGGGAAGCCCACACAGGCCAAAGGATAACGATGGGTGAAAATAAATACATAAATAAAACAATAAAAGATGCCAAAATTAAAAAAAAAAAAAAAGGAAGAAGGAATCCAGAGATCACAAGCTCAACATTTCATGACAAAATTTTTAAAAGATAAATAATTTCATGACAAACATGAGAATAATAATAAAGCCACAAAGCTGTTATTTTTCCCAATGTGGCTCATAATACTGCTGGTATATATTAGGCATCAGGTAAATATTAGTTCCTGTTTCTTCTCGCAGTTTTCCCAATATAATTCAATTATTGGAAAGAAGGGAATGGAAGAAACATTGAAAATTTTATAACATCAGTAAAATTATTTTCAAAATGTCTATTCCTAAATATCTATTTTAATAACAAGAATAGGAAATTTGAAAGCACAGAAGAATACTTATATTTAACTTAGTTTACTGCAATGTTTTCTATATTTTCTCTTATGAAAATGTTATCAATTTATGAGACTGAAATCTTTGATTATGTTAAACTGCATAGGACTGGCCTTTCTGTAGAGCTGCAATTAATACATTATATTTATTTCAAAATAAATCCCTGAAGAGATGTTAATTGGAAAGTCAAATCCTTTTATACTGGATTAAATCTGTCTACATCAAGTTATGATAATATTTTAATATTGTAATAGTAAGCTAGACTAGTTAATTGTGTCCCTTTATGACTTAAAAAAAGCTTTTTTATTTGAATAATGCATGTTTTAAATGAATATGTTTATAATACAATGAAAGTCTTGAAATGATGGAAGTATTTGAAGAAATCTGGAGGTAAAGGTTGTAAGAAAAACACCTGTTCAAATAAAAGTCATTGGCTATGTCTGAAAAGTTTCTTGTGCATAGGATCTTTATATAGGAATCTCCTAAAATGTTTTCATAATTGGATCACCACAAAACCAATGTTGTGACATTCTATATGTGCAAGTTAAAAAAAAGGAATCCATGGGGCTTCCCTGGTGGTCCAGTGGGTAGAGTTCGCCTTGCAGTGCAAAGGTCTCAGGTGCAATAACTGGCCCAGAAAGATCCACTGTGTTACGGAGGGGCTGGACCGGTATGTCCAATTACGTGTCAGCCCACTGCAGTGTACATGCCCAGAGCTGGTGCTCTGCAACAAGAGGCCATTGCAATGGGAAGCCCACACAGGCCAAAGGATAACGATGGGTGAAAATAAATACATAAATAAAACAATAAAAGATGCCAAAATTAAAAAAAAAAAAAAGGAAGAAGGAATCCAGAGATCACAAGCTCAACATTTCATGACAAAATTTTTAAAAGATAAATAATTTTCATAAGGTACTATCAACTATGGTTTTGTTTAAATTCCATTATATACCTTTCTATGCACTTATATAGATGCTTAGACCAACACATTTCCATTTCAAATATTTCAGTTGGTAGATATTTTTACCATATAAGCTCCTTATTTTTCTTCCATAAAGCAATTAATAACAAGTATTGCTGAATTGTATAATGTTTCACTGTTGCCTGTATTTTAGTACTTTAAATATCAGTGATGTAAACCTAAGATTATAGCTTTGAAATCTTGGCATGAGAAAACTAGCATGTTAACAGAAATGAAAAACAGCTATAGGAAAGTTATTTATAACTGAAAAGACTATGAGAGAAAATGGATTGAATTAAGGTCTAAGCTGCAAAGTAAAAATGACGCATTTAATTTTTTCCCCTTTGTTAGTACAGCATATATTGGCCCAAAAAAATATTGGCTAATTTAAAATGCAAGCCCCAAAGTGACTTCTTGAAAGTTCAGTTAAGCATAACAGAACCCTTCGTATCTATTCCCTTCTCCAGGGGATCTTCCCAACCTAGGGATCAAACCCAGGTCTCCTGCATTGCAGGCAGATTCTTTACCACCTGAGTCATCAGGGAAGCTTATATAATGAGATGATAAGTAAAACACTTGATGGTTAGAATTTATTTTTTCATTTAGGAAGAAAATTTATTTTCCCTAGAAGCAATCTGGTGAGTTTATCAGTTCTAAGAAAGAAAATTAATTTGAGAGGGCCCCCCCATAGAAACTTTAGATTACCGATTCACCTCTCTGAGATTCCCTTCAGAAGATTCTGGCCCAGAAAGATTCACTGTGTTACGGAGGGGCTGGACCGGTATGTCCAATTACGTGTCAGCCCACTGCAGTGTACATGCCCAGAGCTGGTGCTCTGCAACAAGAGGCCATTGCAATGGGAAGCCCACACAGGCCAAAGGATAACGATGGGTGAAAATAAATACATAAATAAAACAACAAAAGATGACAAAAATAAAAAAAAAAAAAAAGGAAGAAGGAATCCAGAGATCACAAGCTCAACATTTCATGACAAAATTTTTAAAAGATAAATAATTTTCATAAGGTACTATCAACTATGGTTTTGTTTAAATTCCATTATATACCTTTCTATGCACTTATATAGATGCTTAGACCAACACATTTCCATTTCAAATATTTCAGTTGGTAGATATTTTTACCATATAAGCTCCTTATTTTTCTTCCATAAAGCAATTAATAACAAGTATTGCTGAATTGTATAATGTTTCACTGTTGCCTGTATTTTAGTACTTTAAATATCAGTGATGTAAACCTAAGATTATAGCTTTGAAATCTTGGCATGAGAAAACTAGCATGTTAACAGAAATGAAAAAACAGCTATAGGAAAGTTATTTATAACTGAAAAGACTATGAGAGAAAATGGATTGAATTAAGGTCTAAGCTGCAAAGTAAAAATGACGCATTTAATTTTTTCCCCTTTGTTAGTACAGCATATATTGGCCCAAAAAAATATTGGCTAATTTAAAATGCAAGCCCCAAAGTGACTTCTTGAAAGTTCAGTTAAGCATAACAGAACCCTTTGTATCTATTCCCTTCTCCAGGGGATCTTCCCAACCTAGGGATCAAACCCAGGTCTCCTGCATTGCAGGCAGATTCTTTACCACCTGAGTCATCAGGGAAGCTTATATAATGAGATGATAAGTAAAACACTTGATGGTTAGAATTTATTTTTTCATTTAGGAAGAAAATTTATTTTCCCTAGAAGCAATCTGGTGAGTTTATCAGTTCTAAGAAAGAAAATAATTTGAGAGCGTGAAACAATAGGAGTCCCTTTTGTTAAGGCTGGCCCATCTTCTCTGCCCATGCAGAAAGACAGAGTGTGTGTAGGCAGCAAGATTCGCCTCTCTCTGAGATCTCCCGGTTCAGCTGGGGGTAATCCCGCTGCCTTCCCTTTCTGCGGAAGGTCCCCGCAAGATACATCAATCTGTGCTCCAGAGATTAAATCAGATCAAAATACCTCTGCTGTGTCACTGCTTCCTGTCACACACCAACCCAGAGAGTGGACACTGGAAAGCTCTTTAGAGCCTCGTGTGAACTCACAACCTTGACTGCTAGCAGCAATAGCTAAGCCTTGGAGGGAAAGTATCTACATGTACTTTTCCTGTTACTAGACTTGCACAAATTATCAGAAAAAAATTATTTCCAGAACCCTGCCTTCAAAGAAACTCTCTTTTCCAAAGTCTTTAAATAAAAAGAAGGATAAATAAATTAGAATCAATTCAAATGCCCTCCTACTGAGGCATATTTAGTATTCAGCTATTAAGGGGTAAACCCTGACATCTCTCATACAGATTTCAATGACTAGGGAAGTCTAAGGGTTGAAGAGCGTCTAAGTGAAGAAGGAAAGTCAGGTGCAGCCAGAAAGTATAGAATGAGTATGTATGGCAAAATGATAAAAAGATATCTCAGAAGAAACTACTGTGAAGCTCTATGGCACATGTTGGAGATAATAAAAACACTTTGAGTACTAATTTAGCATTGATCTTATTGTATTAGTTTTTCTTAAAGTTTCACCAAATTACGTAAATTTTATGTATCACAAAACCTGCTTTTACTCCTGAACTCTACAGATTATACTAAATAAACAACTGCCTGGAATTTAGGGAACATATATGGGCTAGAGATATGTCTGGGAATTAGACGGAATTGAAAGTCTTGAGTCTATCATCAAGGGATGAATATATAGAAAAGATATCCAAAGAAGAACCCCTGAGGTACACCCCAATTTAGAGGCCCTGGAAACTGCGATATTAGACATACTGCAAAAGATGAGAAAGTCAGTGAATGATACTGGAAAGAAATGGTGAGATATGAAAATTTAAGAAACGTTCTGGTTCAGATGCCAAATAAAAGTAAGTTTTTCTAAGAGGAAGTGATCAGCCATGCCACATGATAGCTAATCTCATTAATACCAAGGAGAAGCAAAATAACAACAACCAAAATTTTCTTATGACAAGAGGTGTTCTAAACACTTTAGTCAAACTCACTTAATCCTCACATAGTTTTCTTAGGCAGAACTTAGAGGTAACAGTTCCAATTTTGGAAAATGAGAAATCTGAGACCCACAAAGTTTAAGCAGTGACATACTCAAAATCACACAACTAGTAAGCAAGTCAGGATTAGCCCCCTACCCTCCAAACCACCTGGCTCCTGAGTCTCCATGGTTCAGAATTTACAGATCTATTTGTCTATTAGAGGACAGGTCAAAACATTTGTACATTCATTCTGTTAATTTTGCCAATGACCATTTTAGGCCTGAATGTGTTCCTTGTATATGAAATATACTTATTTAGTGTAATGATGGGTAATTTGTTTCCTTCTTACTTAATAACTTACATAATGTCCTAAGAGGAATCCATTGTCTATGTTTTTCAATCTAAGACTTTTCTCCTGGGAATCACAGGCTTCCTCACTTCATCCTCCATGCTATTATAATCATCTATCTGCATTTTTCATCTAATTGTCAAACACTGACATACTACTAAAATGCAAAGAAGGGTAGAATTTCAGCTGTTGATGATTCAGTGCACCTGTTTCTAATTAGGAGCTGGTGATGGCTGCTAAATCCCTTCTCTATGTATCTAGAGGGACACTATTGAGACCATGTCGTCTGTTTATCCTCTGAGTTACTCCAGAACCAGTCCAGCAGGGAGTTAGCTAGCTAGTTTCACCAAATTACGTAAATTTTATGTATCCTGCCTGAACTCTACAGATTATACTAAATAAACAACTGCCTGGAATTTAGGGAACATATATGGGCTAGAGATATGTCTGGGAATTAGACGGAATTGAAAGTCTTGAGTCTATCATCAAGGGATGAATATATAGAAAAGATATCCAAAGAAGAACCCCTGAGGTACACCCCAATTTAGAGGCCCTGGAAACTGCGATATTAGACATACTGCAAAAGATGAGAAAGTCAGTGAATGATACTGGAAAGAAATGGTGAGATATGAAAATTTAAGAAACGTTCTGGTTCAGATGCCAAATAAAAGTAAGTTTTTCTAAGAGGAAGTGATCAGCCATGCCACATGATAGCTAATCTCATTAATACCAAGGAGAAGCAAAATAACAACAACCAAAATTTTCTTATGACAAGAGGTGTTCTAAACACTTTAGTCAAACTCACTTAATCCTCACATAGTTTTCTTAGGCAGAACTTAGAGGTAACAGTTCCAATTTTGGAAAATGAGAAATCTGAGACCCACAAAGTTTAAGCAGTGACATACTCAAAATCACACAACTAGTAAGCAAGTCAGGATTAGCCCCCTACCCTCCAAACCACCTGGCTCCTGAGTCTCCATGGTTCAGAATTTACAGATCTATTTGTCTATTAGAGGACAGGTCAAAACATTTGTACATTCATTCTGTTAATTTTGCCAATGACCATTTTAGGCCTGAATGTGTTCCTTGTATATGAAATATACTTATTTAGTGTAATGATGGGTAATTTGTTTCCTTCTTACTTAATAACTTACATAATGTCCTAAGAGGAATCCATTGTCTATCTTTTTCAATCTAAGACTTTTCTCCTGGGAATCACAGGCTTCCTCACTTCATCCTCCATGCTATTATAATCATCTATCTGCATTTTTCATCTAATTGTCAAACACTGACATACTACTAAAATGCAAAGAAGGGTAGAATTTCAGCTGTTGATGATTCAGTGCACCTGTTTCTAATTAGGAGCTGGTGATGGCTGCTAAATCCCTTCTCTATGTATCTAGAGGGACACTATTGAGACCATGTCGTCTGTTTATCCTCTGAGTTACTCCAGAACCAGTCCAGCAGGGAGGGTCTTCATCCCTCTTGCAAGGGATTCTCCCAAGAGGGAGGTACAACCTTCCACAGACCCTAAACCATAATTGAGATTTCCTGGCAAATTCCATGTGTGAAGAATCAGCCCCTGAGAAACCCTGCAGGAGGAACGCTGCATTGACTTCAGCTGTGCCTAATTTACCATAAAACTTCAGAGAAGATAGCAAATTGGTTAGTGCTCTGAGATAGATTTTCCTATTATAGAGGGGGAAAAAAAACCCCAGGAAGGTAGCAGATGCACTATTCTGTCTTTGAAGGTGAAAGGAAATCTGCTTTTTATGCCATTTCAGATACTCATGACTAAACAGGGATGGATATGTCGACTAGATGGGTAGAATTCATGTTTTATTGTGAATTTTATTTCAGTGGAACAAAATATATAAACATGGATCATCTTCAGCTTATAAAAACAGGCACAGAAAGAATAAAAATCAGACACCCTAAAATTACTCAGTGGAAACTGTGTGATATGATGTGACAGTGTGTCACTAATACCTATGGTGCAATCTCTTATTTATAAACAGAGTTTGCTGCTTGTCACAAATCCAGAAAACAAATGCATTTGTTGTACTGTAATGCCCTTAGGAAGAACTGCATTTGATCATCCACCTTGTTCCTCTCCATAAGACTTTACTGAAATAAGAGAACTACAGTAATATTTGAACTAAAGATTCCACTGGATTTATAAAAGAGAGTGTCAAAAATGTATTTCTTTGAAGAACTGAAAAGATCCTCAGTAGGATTGACAGTGTGTGGAAATACAACCTCAAATAAAAAGGAGAAAGCTCATACTTTCTAGGAGTGAGTAAAGCAGGAACAATAATTTATTAGAATGATATATAGCACCTATTAAACAAAAAAAAGGATACCATAATAAATTTATGTGAGAATCTTACGAAGAATAAACTATAGAGATCCTATGTCCATGTTTATATTCTGAGAAAGGACTGTTTTGTCATCAGTTTTGCTTAATAAAAGGTGTTCATAGTTCATTAGATATTCTTTTCTGGGATTAACAACATTTTCCATTTATTTAAATCATTTGTTAAATATGTAGCCATTCCACCAACTTAGAGAATTACTTATTTCCTTAAAAAAAAAGTATATGACAGTTGCTTTGAAATACCCCTGTGTCTTTACCCCAGTTCACACTAAATTCTATTCATGACTATTATCTGTTTCTTAATAATTCTGCATATTAAAGGAGTATCTCAGTTATAAATACTCTACATATATATATATTAAGATAGATAGATGGATAGGTAATATGTTAGTATTATGGATGGAGAGCAGATGTGAAAATGGAACCTTCATATGCTGGTAAACTGTTAGTAGGTGAAAGTGTTATCTACCTTATGTATTTATGACTGTGGAGTCAGGTCTACTCACTTTTGAATTTCGGCTGTCTGCCTCAGTGGCTGTATGACTTTTCACTTGTTAATTAATAGACTTGGCCCCTCAGTAGTCTTATATATATAATTGTGATACCAATATAATTTACTTGATAGAGGAATCATTGGACAAAATGGAATAACATAAAGAGCAAAGGAAACACCTGCTTCATAATAAATATTTTCCCTGAGTATATTTCCTGGTGGCTCAGACAGTAAAGAATCTTCCCATAATGCAGGAGACTCAGGTTCGATTCCTGAATCAGGAATATCCCCTGGTGAAGAAAATGGTAAACACTTAGTATTTTGCCTGAAAAATCCAATGGGGAAGGAGTTGGGTGGGCTATAGTCTGTGGGGTCACAAAGAGTCAGACATGATTGAATGACTAAAACACACTCATATGGTTGCTGTATGGTAGCTATTTTTCTTATTAAATGATATGGGTTGGTATTATAAAGACAATACATTTTGTAATATGTATAAACTGTAGAAGTTAATTATATTTTAAATAAAGATGACCTGAAAATGTAGACCCTGATAACCATTTTTTCCCCTCATTTTCTATTACAGTATTATAGTTTTTAAAGGAGTGGGATAATTCTAAAACTTGTTTACATCATCTAGAGTATACAGACCTTATATGTGTATGTGCTTACTCGCTCAGTAGTGTTTGACTCTTTGCGACCCCATGGACTGTAACCCACCAGGCTCCTCTGTCCGTGTAGTTTCCCAGGCAAGAATACTGGAGTTGTTTACCATTCCCTTCTCCAGGGAATCTTCCAACACAGGGATTGAACCAGTGTCTCTTGCATTGCAGGTAGATATTTACCACTTGAGTCACCAGTGAAGATCTGCTAATATTGCTTACCCAAAACAGGTATCCTCAAAATAAAGCAAACTTTAGGAATACCCTGGCCAACAGACAGTTATAGAATTGACTTTAAGGCAACTTTAAAACTTATATCATTATTATCACCTGTTAAATTTTGATTATGAATATACATATTCTGTTCAGTTGAAGAGTATCACTTAATGACAATCAAGGTTTGTGAAAACTAATAGTTCTCCACAAAATCTTTTATAGGTCTAACATTCTCTCTCACTATATTTTTTTCAAGATACAATCTATCCTCATAAGTTACAGTAGTTATGATCTATAAAGTGACAGCAAATGCTGAATTAATGAATACTGAATCATTGATCCCAGGAGAAATACTGGGTTAAGCCCTCGTGAGCCTCTGGTTTTAACACTTTTCTCACTATTAGCAGTTTTACTGATTATTAGGCAATTTGTGTTATATACAGACAACTTTAATATATATTATTGTTTATTAATGCTGAATTCAATAAACACAACAGAAGTCAATTGCATTGTATCCCTGCCTGAACAAGTCTATCTAATGTGCAGATTTTCTTTAAGACACATCAATGCCTATTTGTGCTTAGGAACACAAGACACACTTTAAGACAAAAAAAAGTCACAGAAACTGGCATTAAATAGACAACATAAAGAACTCACTCTCACATTATAAGAGTTAAAGTAAGATTAACACTGTCACTTTGGCCTTAGGAATATGTCAGGCAATTCAAATTTTTTGCTTCTCCATTCAAGTCTGTGACTAGGAAAGTGTCACATGTATTATGTGGGATAATTCTAAAACTTGTTTACATCATCTAGAGTATACAGACCTTATATGTGTATGTGCTTACTCGCTCAGTAGTGTTTGACTCTTTGCGACCCCATGGACTGTAACCCACCAGGCTCCTCTGTCCGTGTAGTTTCCCAGGCAAGAATACTGGAGTTGTTTACCATTCCCTTCTCCAGGGAATCTTCCAACACAGGGATTGAACCAGTGTCTCTTGCATTGCAGGTAGATATTTACCACTTGAGTCACCAGTGAAGATCTGCTAATATTGCTTACCCAAAACAGGTATCCTCAAAATAAAGCAAACTTTAGGAATACCCTGGCCAACAGACAGTTATAGAATTGACTTTAAGGCAACTTTAAAACTTATATCATTATTATCACCTGTTAAATTTTGATTATGAATATACATATTCTGTTCAGTTGAAGAGTATCACTTAATGACAATCAAGGTTTGTGAAAACTAATAGTTCTCCACAAAATCTTTTATAGGTCTAACATTCTCTCTCACTATATTTTTTTCAAGATACAATCTATCCTCATAAGTTACAGTAGTTATGATCTATAAAGTGACAGCAAATGCTGAATTAATGAATACTGAATCATTGATCCCAGGAGAAATACTGGGTTAAGCCCTCGTGAGCCTCTGGTTTTAACACTTTTCTCACTATTAGCAGTTTTACTGATTATTAGGCAATTTGTGTTATATACAGACAACTTTAATATATATTATTGTTTATTAATGCTGAATTCAATAAACACAACAGAAGTCAATTGCATTGTATCCCTGCCTGAACAAGTCTATCTAATGTGCAGATTTTCTTTAAGACACATCAATGCCTATTTGTGCTTAGGAACACAAGACACACTTTAAGACAAAAAAAAGTCACAGAAACTGGCATTAAATAGACAACATAAAGAACTCACTCTCACATTATAAGAGTTAAAGTAAGATTAACACTGTCACTTTGGCCTTAGGAATATGTCAGGCAATTCAAATTTTTTGCTTCTCCATTCAAGTCTGTGACTAGGAAAGTGTCACATGTATTATGTGGGACCTAATGAAAGTTAAAAGCTTTCGTACAGCAAAAGAAATTACAAAAAAGCTGAACAGACACCCCACAGAGTGGGAGAAAATCAAAGCAAATGAAACAACAAAGAATTAATCTCCAAAATCTATAAGCAACTCAGACAACTCAGCACCGGAAAAACGAACAACCCAATCAAAAAATGGGAAAAAGATCTAAAGAGACGCCTCTCCAAAGAGGACATACAGATGGCCCAAAAGCACATGAAATGATGCTCAACCTCGCTTGAAAAATGCAAATTAAAACTACAATAAGATATCACCTCACACCCATCAGAATGGCCATCATCAATAAATCAATAGACAATAAATGCTGGAGAGGGTGCGGAGAAAAGGGAACACTCTTGTATTGTTGGTGGGAATGTAAACTGATACAGCCTCTATGGAAGACCGTATGGAGATTCCTTAAAAAACTAAAAATAGAAACACCCTATGACCCAGCAATCCCACTATTAGGCTTATATCCTGATGAAATCAAAACTGAAAGAAGCACCTGTACCCCAATGTTCATTGCAGCTCTCTGTACAATAACCATAACATGGAAGCAACCTAGATGTCCATCGACAAAAGAGTGGATACAGAAGCACTGGTACATACATACAATGGAATACTACTCAGCTGTTAAAAGAAATGCAGAAGAATCAGTCCTAGTGAGGTGGCTGGCTCTAGAACCTATCATAAAAAGTGAAGTAAGTCAAAAACAGAAAGACAAATACAGTATACTAACACATATATATGGAATCTAGTAGGATGGTCTTGATAACACATGCAGTGAACTCATGGAAAAACAGACAGAGAATAGACATATGGACATTATGGGGAAGAAACAGGGAGGGGAAGGCATGGAGACAGTAACATGGAAACCTATACTGTCATGTATGGAAAAGATAGCTATTGTCACTGTGCTAAGGGAATAGGAGTGCTCACAATGGCATGGGGTGATGGTCAGGAGGGGTGGGATGGGGGGAACTGGGTGGGGCGGGGTGGGGGGCGGGCAGGACCATGGACATGCATATGACTGATCTGGGAACATACATGTCAGTGAACAACAAAACTCTGTAAAACCTTTAAAATAAAGAATTGAAAAAAAAAAAAAGAAAGTGTCACATGTATTGACTTAAGGAATAAATAAATTTTCTTAATAGGCATATTGCAAATATAGAATTTTTGAATAAAGAGAATTGACTGATTATTTGCAGTGAAATTCTCTCTAATGGAACTAGATTCTATTTTTCTAGTTGACACATATTAACCATAAACTTTATGTCCTAGAAAGAATGTGAACCATCCAAATCCAAAAAGAAATGATCGCCTTTAATGTCTTCACCATAAGAGTCAGCTAAAATTGATGTAATAATGAATGCAGACCAATTCTGATGCACCTAGGAAGATAGCTAGTTTAGAAAATCTGTTTCTTTACTATAAAAAAGTTTTCCTTATAACACAATTTCTTACGTTTCTGAACAACAACAAAAACAACAGAAACAGAAACTTTATGTTTTTTTCTTGATTCAGAAATGCAAAACCACTAAAGTCTATACACATCTTAGAAGCAAACACAATAGGATATACTCTCATTATGTAGTCTCCAGCTTTACTCGAGGCAATAGCGATCTATGTGATGCCAGAACCTGTAGGTTTGTCAGTCACGGAAGAAAAATAATACAGATGTTGCTAAACTCAGAAATAAAGACAGAAGGTTATCTGACTAGGTGATAAGAAAATATGTTCCAAGAGAGGAAACACTGACTTGTTAAAAAGCTTTTGTTTCCTTATCAATTAAAACATTTTTCTGAATTAAGACGGACATCACAGTCATGATTCAATAAATCCATTAGCTGCACCACATTTTTTTGTATTCTAGAAGCTATTTGAAATGGATAAACTGATCAAGCAGATAAATTCTGACATTTTCTAAACTCAGTGGAAGAGGATGGAAAATGACTACATCATTTCTAAAGCGAGTTATAGTTTTATAAAAATGATGATCCCTAAAATAATTTTTTTAAATGTATTTCTTCTTTTGGGGGGTAGGGGTTGGGGAGGGGCGTGGGCGGGCCACTTCTATTGGTCTTTCATTTATTTATTTTCATCCATCTTTGTTCTTCGGCCCATGTGGGCCTCCCATTGCAGTGGCCTCTGTTGTCACAGAGCACCGGCTCTGGGCGCATGTGCTCCAGAGCTCCGGCTCGGTAATTGGACACATCGGTCCAGCCACTCCACGGCACGTGGGATCTTCCCAGGCCAGGGATCGAACCGGCGCCCCTTGCACTGCAAGGTGGTGTCCTTACCCACTGGACCACCAGGGAAGCCCCTCCCTAAAATATTAATTCAAACTTGAATATTTAAATATTAACAGTAACATTTATTTTGAAGATACACTCCCTAATCTATTTTAAGCTACAAAGTGTAACAAAAGGACTTTATCAGTAATCATATTTTTCAATTACTGGCTTTTCTATAACTACATTTAATTTCAGCAGAAACACAGAAGATAATAGATTACTGTCTTGCTAAATTTGTAAGGTATTGGTTATAGCCAGTGATGTGCTGTCTAATTGTTAACAATCCATTCTCCACACACACACAAAAACACATACAAACAATCCTTTATTTTGTATTACCTGCTGATTTTCACTGTATAAGGAAATATTCTCACCAGAGCTGATTTCAAATTACCAATAGATCACTAAAGATGAAAGAAAGATGAGAATCAATAGAAACATTCAGTTTCATGACAAGATCACGAAAGCTGACTGACTCCAGCACACTACTGATAACTCTAAACAATTCTTTTGATAAGTATAAATTTTCACCACCTGATAAAGTTAGATTCTTAAGGAATATGACTTTTCTTGTATTATACATAGTATTATGGCAAAAAGTACTAATATTCTTGAAATTTAATGAATTTCCTGGTTTTCATTTTTTTCGGTTAATTTCTTTTCTTTTTTTTTTTTTACTTGACATTTTACTTTTTACTCTGGAATTAAGATTCCAAAATAGGGCTTATTTTTTCCCTTCTTGTAATAGAGAAGAGGAAAACAACAACAACAACAACAATATAAACTACGAGAACTTTGGATTAGATCCTAAAAAAAAGGACTCTAATGGAAACCTATGTTTGCTAAATATTAGAGATTTGTGCTTGAATTAAAGATATGAATATGCTAGGTAGAGTTGGTATAACTTCATAATACACCAAAACTGCTACAGTCAAGTACCTAGTTAACTAAAAAAAAGAAGTCATGTTATCTGCTTCTTACTGTCAAGATATTGAGTTTCTACAGGGTAAGATAATTTTTCATCCATAAAATTGTGTGTCTCTAGAGAAAAGAACCACAGAAAGGTGACCAAAATTGGAATACCAGGTTATACTCACCTCCTTATAAAAAAACCAAAAAATTAGAAAAGAAGATATTTTATTTGTTCAAATTTTGTCAAAATTGAAAAAGATGGCCATTGGCAATCTTATGTCACCTCAGGCACAAATCAACATTTTTACTCTGTCTTACAGTATCTTCTTTAAGGCTGATTTTGCATTCATTCAAATCTATGGCTCAAACTCTCACTAAAACTTTCTCAATCCTAAACATAAATTCACATTAGCTGTACATGGTATATTGTTGAAGATTTTGAGTCTCTAGTATGAGTTATAGTTAATAGTAATCATAATTATTAGTGACATTAAGCATAAATTTCAATATGTGAGAATGCCTTATAGGTTTCTTGAAAAAAAAGTGAAAAATGAGGTGCTCGTGGTATAATTACACCTATGTATAATACCTCTTCAGCCCTCACAAAAAGAAAGGACATTAATAGATTCTATTTACAATATTTATCCAGAATCTTCTATATACAAGGCATGTTCAAAGCATTTTATTTGTTGTAAAGAAAATCACTTCAACTTTATTTTACAGGAAAGTGAACTGTACTACACAGGAAGCAGCAGATTAGGTATTCAAATGGCCACTGGTTAAACTCCACACCGCACCTGCTGATCCAGCACACCACGCTGCCTCTTCACAAACTGCCAATCAGAAACTAGACCAACATTCATCATCAGTAAAACTAGTTATTCCTGATGGCATATCACCTATTGCAAGACTCTGAAATCTATGCACAGTAACCACTTAAGTTCTTAAATGCCTTTAATCCATTGACATTAGTTTTATACTGGCTAATGATCCTATAATCTATAATGCAGAGGTTTGTGATTCAAGTTTAATTGGTGTTTTGACTTTTAAATTGTCAATTAAAAATTATCTACTGTCAATTATTTGGCTCTGAAGGTATGGATGAAGCTACACCAAAATACGTGTTATGTAGGCAACTTATTTTTTTTTTCTATTTCTGATTTTTATATATTAATAAACTTAGTAGCTTTTAGCAGCTTCAGTTCACAAAAAAATTGAACAAAAAGTTCACAGAACTCCCACAGGCCCCTGTCTCTGTCATGCGTATCTTCCCCAGCTATCAACCTGGCCACAAAGAAGGACATTTTGTAAAATCAATGTATCTACACAAAATAATGACACATCATTATCATCCAAAGTCCATAGTTTACCTTAGGGTTCATTCTGGGTGATGTAAATTCAATTAGTTTGACAAACGTATAATGGCATGCATTCATCATTATCACACAGTACTTCAATTATAATGGCTAAATTCACTTTTTTTAAAAAAGCTGTACATGGTATATTGTTGAAGATTCTGAGTCTCTAGTATGAGTTATAGTTAATAGTAATCATAATTATTAGTGACATTAAGCATAAATTTCAATATGTGAGAATGCCTTATAGGTTTCTTGAAAAAAAGTGAAAAATGAGGTGCTCGTGGTATAATTACACCTATGTATAATACCTCTTCAGCCCTCACAAAAAGAAAGGACATTAATAGATTCTATTTACAATATTTATCCAGAATCTTCTATATACAAGGCATGTTCAAAGCATTTTATTTGTTGTAAAGAAAATCACTTCACCTTTATTTTACAGGAAAGTGAACTGTACTACACAGGAAGCAGCAGATTAGGTATTCAAATGGCCACTGGTTAAACTCCACACCGCACCTGCTGATCCAGCACACCACGCTGCCTCTTCACAAACTGCCAATCAGAAACTAGACCAACATTCATCATCAGTAAAACTAGTTATTCCTGATGGCATATCACCTATTGCAAGACTCTGAAATCTATGCACAGTAACCACTTAAGTTCTTAAATGCCTTTAATCCATTGACATTAGTTTTATACTGGCTAATGATCCTATAATCTATAATGCAGAGGTTTGTGATTCAAGTTTAATTGGTGTTTTGACTTTTAAATTGTCAATTAAAAATTATCTACTGTCAATTATTTGGCTCTGAAGGTATGGATGAAGCTACACCAAAATACGTGTTATGTAGGCAACTTATTTTTTTTTTCTATTTCTGATTTTTATATATTAATAAACTTAGTAGCTTTTAGCAGCTTCAGTTCACAAAAAAATTGAACAAAAAGTTCACAGAACTCCCACAGGCCCCTGTCTCTGTCATGCGTATCTTCCCCAGCTATCAACCTGGCCACAAAGAAGGACATTTTGTAAAATCAATGTATCTACACAAAATAATGACACATCATTATCATCCAAAGTCCATAGTTTACCTTAGGGTTCATTCTGGGTGATGTAAATTCAATTAGTTTGACAAACGTATAATGGCATGCATTCATCATTATCACACAGACTATTTTCACTACTCTAAAAATCCTCTGGGGTCTATTGATCCAGCCTTTCTTCTGCCATCCCCCAGCAATCACTGATCTATTTACAATCTCCATAGATCTGCATTTTCCAGAACGTCATGTAGTTGGAATCATACAGTATGTAGCATTTTGGGGTTGGCTTCACCCACATCTTTCACTGGCTCTTCATGGTTTATAGATCATTTCCTTTTACTGCTGAATAATATTGCATTGTCTGGATGTACTACAGTTTATTTACCCATTCACCTACTGGAGAACACATCATGACTGCTCCCAAGCTTTGGCAGTTAGGAATAAAGCTGCTATAATATCCATGTGCAGGTTTTCGTGTCGACATAAGGCTTCAGATCACTTACAAGCACAATTACTGGATCATAAGAGCATGTATAGTTTGTAAGAAATTGTCACTCAATTTGCCAAAGTAGCTGTACTATTTTGCATTTTCACCAGTAATCTATTAGAGCTCCTACTGCTCTTCATGCAAAGCAGGAGAGCAGGGTTCTATCTCCGGGTTGGGAACACCCCTGGAGAAAGGAATGACATCCCATCCCAGTGTTCTTGCCTGGAGAATCCCATGGACAGACAGTCTGGTGGGCTACAGTCCATGGGGTTGCAGGAGTCAGATACAACTTAGCAACTAAACCACCATTACTCTGCACCCTCAGCATCATTTGGGATCTTCAATATTGCAGATTTTAGTTATTCTAATAGGTAATAACCTTCCCCAGTGGCTCAGTCAATAAAGAGTCCACCAGCAAAGCAGGAGATCTGGATTTGATCGCTGGAAAAGGAAATGGCAACCTACTCCAGTATTCTTGCCTGGAAAATGCCATGGACAGAGGAGCCTGGTGGGCTACAGTCTGTGGGGTTGCAAGAGTCAGACATGACTGAAGACTAAATCACCACCACCATCAATAACTATGTATTGACATATTTTCCCCGCTATTACACC
The DNA here is from genome assembly GCA_022376925.1 of Tragulus kanchil. NCBI lineage: Eukaryota > Metazoa > Chordata > Mammalia > Artiodactyla > Tragulidae > Tragulus > Tragulus kanchil. Next base: position 231,580,105 of record JAIOJX010000004.1, on the reverse strand, counting down.
TTTCAATGTATCTACACAAAATAATGACACATCATTATCATCCAAAGTCCATAGTTTACCTTAGGGTTCATTCTGGGTGATGTAAATTCAATTAGTTTGACAAACGTATAATGGCATGCATTCATCATTATCACACAGACTATTTTCACTACTCTAAAAATCCTCTGGGGTCTATTGATCCAGCCTTTCTTCTGCCATCCCCCAGCAATCACTGATCTATTTACAATCTCCATAGATCTGCATTTTCCAGAACGTCATGTAGTTGGAATCATACAGTATGTAGCATTTTGGGGTTGGCTTCACCCACATCTTTCACTGGCTCTTCATGGTTTATAGATCATTTCCTTTTACTGCTGAATAATATTGCATTGTCTGGATGTACTACAGTTTATTTACCCATTCACCTACTGGAGAACACATCATGACTGCTCCCAAGCTTTGGCAGTTAGGAATAAAGCTGCTATAATATCCATGTGCAGGTTTTCGTGTCGACATAAGGCTTCAGATCACTTACAAGCACAATTACTGGATCATAAGAGCATGTATAGTTTGTAAGAAATTGTCACTCAATTTGCCAAAGTAGCTGTACTATTTTGCATTTTCACCAGTAATCTATTAGAGCTCCTACTGCTCTTCATGCAAAGCAGGAGAGCAGGGTTCTATCTCCGGGTTGGGAACACCCCTGGAGAAGGGAATGACATCCCATCCCAGTGTTCTTGCCTGGAGAATCCCATGGACAGACAGTCTGGTGGGCTACAGTCCATGGGGTTGCAGGAGTCAGATACAACTTAGCAACTAAACCACCATTACTCTGCACCCTCAGCATCATTTGGGATCTTCAATATTGCAGATTTTAGTTATTCTAATAGGTAATAACCTTCCCCAGTGGCTCAGTCAATAAAGAGTCCACCAGCAAAGCAGGAGATCTGGATTTGATCGCTGGAAAAGGAAATGGCAACCTACTCCAGTATTCTTGCCTGGAAAATGCCATGGACAGAGGAGCCTGGTGGGCTACAGTCTGTGGGGTTGCAAGAGTCAGACATGACTGAAGACTAAATCACCACCACCATCAATAACTATGTATTGACATATTTTCACATGATTATTTTCTACAAATATTCATTGTTTTGTAAGATATCTACTTAGATCTATTTACCATGTTTGGATTATTGGGATTCCCTTGTAGCCCAGCTGGCAAAGAACATGCCTGCAATTCAGGAAACCCTGGTTCAGTCCCTGGGTGAGGAAGATCACCTGGAGTAGGGATAGGCTATCCATTCCAGTATTCCCACCTGGAGACTTCCATGGTTCATCTGTTGGATGCAAAGAGTTTTCAGTGACTTCACTTTCATTAGATTGACTTTTAAGCATTCTATGTATAATATATTTTGGAATGTATTACTTTATTATGTATATTTTTGCAAATAATTTATTTTAATCTGTGGTTAATCTCATTCTCTTGACACTATCTTTCGTAGAGCGGAAGTTTTTAGTTTTAATGATGTCCAGAATACCAATTATTTTCTTTTTTTTAAAATTAATTAATTATTTAATTTATTTACATGTATGTTCCCAGATCATTTATATGCATATCCCTGGGCCCTCCCCCCTATTTTCTTTCTGAATCATATCTTTAGTGTATATTTAAATAATCATTGCCAAACACAAAGTCATCTAGATTACTTTCTACCTCCTAGACATCGTACAGTTTTGTATTTTACAGTTAGATTTATGAACCATTTAGACAATATTTGTGAAAGATGTAATCTACATACCTATACATATAAAATATATAAAATATATATCTATTTTTATATACATTATATACTACATAAAAATCTATTCTTTGCATGTCAGTGTCCAGTTTTTCCAGCATTGTTTGAAAGACTCTTTACTCCTTTGTTAAAAATCACTTAATTATTTCTGGCTCTATTTTAGTTTCTCTTGAGCTATCTGTCCATTCTTTCATTAATACCACACTTTTAAAGATGGCTGTATCAAGTACTGTCGGTCTTCCAATATGCTTCTTTTCTATACTTTATTGGCTTCTCTGACCTTGCCAAATAAGATACAGAATCGGCTTTTCAATAGTCACAAATTATTTGCTACAATTTTTATTTGTAATGCATTATATCTCTATATCAAGTTTTGGAATAACTGACATCTTGACAATGCTGCTAAGTCTTCTTATCCATGAGCATGGATTATCTATTTATTTAGTTCTTAATTATTTCATCAGTTTTATAGCTTCTCACATAGACCTTATCTATATTTATGCCTAAGTATTTCACATTGTGGTGCTAATATAAATGTTTTGGGGTTGTGAATTTTAAATTTCAATTGTCAATGCTATGTTGGCATCTGCATAACAACTTTGTATTTTCTATCTCTGCTGTAATTCCTTACTCATTACAGGTAATTCGGTAATTTATTTTGATATTTCAGAATGAAGTTTAAAGACATCCAAACCAGAACCATACCGTGTATAAGCAAGTCATGCAAACAACCAAAAGAAGAAGGAGTACATATAGGTACATCCCCTCATAGCTTTTTCATGATATCTTGAATTGTGGCATCTCTAAGTTAGTAAGAAAAACACAGATGACCCTGTAAAGCATAAACAGATCTCCTAATTGAAACTTATTATTTCAACTACAATCCCTCATAGCTTTTTATTCATTGCCAATAAACTATCCCTGGGCCCTCCCCCCTATTTTCTTTCTGAATCATATCTTTAGTGTATATTTAAATAATCATTGCCAAACACAAAGTCATCTAGATTACTTTCTACCTCCTAGACATCGTACAGTTTTGTATTTTACAGTTAGATTTATGAACCATTTAGACAATATTTGTGAAAGATGTAATCTACATACCTATACATATAAAATATATAAAATATATATCTATTTTTATATACATTATATACTACATAAAAATCTATTCTTTGCATGTCAGTGTCCAGTTTTTCCAGCATTGTTTGAAAGACTCTTTACTCCTTTGTTAAAAATCACTTAATTATTTCTGGCTCTATTTTAGTTTCTCTTGAGCTATCTGTCCATTCTTTCATTAATACCACACTTTTAAAGATGGCTGTATCAAGTACTGTCGGTCTTCCAATATGCTTCTTTTTCTATACTTTATTGGCTTCTCTGACCTTGCCAAATAAGATACAGAATCGGCTTTTCAATAGTCACAAATTATTTGCTACAATTTTTATTTGTAATGCATTATATCTCTATATCAAGTTTTGGAATAACTGACATCTTGACAATGCTGCTAAGTCTTCTTATCCATGAGCATGGATTATCTATTTATTTAGTTCTTAATTATTTCATCAGTTTTATAGCTTCTCACATAGACCTTATCTATATTTATGCCTAAGTATTTCACATTGTGGTGCTAATATAAATGTTTTGGGGTTGTGAATTTTAAATTTCAATTGTCAATGCTATGTTGGCATCTGCATAACAACTTTGTATTTTCTATCTCTGCTGTAATTCCTTACTCATTACAGGTAATTCGGTAATTTATTTTGATATTTCAGAATGAAGTTTAAAGACATCCAAACCAGAACCATACCGTGTATAAGCAAGTCATGCAAACAACCAAAAGAAGAAGGAGTACATATAGGTACATCCCCTCATAGCTTTTTCATGATATCTTGAATTGTGGCATCTCTAAGTTAGTAAGAAAAACACAGATGACCCTGTAAAGCATAAACAGATCTCCTAATTGAAACTTATTATTTCAACTCTAGCAACACTAACTCAGCAAAGTAGAAAATCATCAAGTGTATACTGCTGCTTCGTGTCTGCAATTATAGGCAGCTATACAATACCTTCTGGCCTTAGTTCCCACATATGGGAGAAAAGTCATAGTTTAGGACTTTTATGTGTTCCTTTTGCCAGTGGTTTATATAACATTCATTTTTCACTGGAGATGGAAGCCTACTATCCACTATCCAAGCCTACTAAACTACCCATTGACATTGCTGAGCTAGTTATATAGGGAGAAATCCCTTACTGTGACAGGCGTATAGACGTTTGCAACAACCATGTATTTCCTGTCAAATCTGTAACATGCACTCCGTGTTATTTACGTAGGGTCCTGTAAAAAAGTTCACGTCCCAATTTTTGCTTAATTACATAATTTACCACCTTATTTAATAATTATCTTGCCAGTCACTGATGAGGAAACATCATACAACCATGCAAATTTTTTCCAGGATGAATCAAAGCCTACAAAATATAAATTTATAATGAGGACAATGATCAACTCTGAGGTTCAACTTTGTCACAGGTTAGTTTCTCCAGAAAATAGATTCTGAAACTGAGATGTGCCTGCAGAAATTGTACTAGGGGATGTTCTTAAGAACTGTTAATTTTGGGCTTGCTGTACTGTAGATGTAATGGCTTTTCAGAGTTGAGGACTGAAAATACAATATGAGGCCTTCATGTTTTCACTGACATGTTATCTTTTCCCCTGCAACTCCCTAATGAAAAAGTTCCATTCTTATGACTTCCTAAAACCCAGCTGTACAAGGACAATATGAGGCAATAGGGTCAGATAATAATCCCGACTCTACCATTTATTAGACATGCTACTTTATGTCTTTTGGACTAAATTTTGTCATTTGTAGACATAGGGATGTAAATAACGATTCTACAAAATCTAAAATTTCCTAAATGTGCTTAAATAATCAGAGATGAAATGATGGCTATGATTTTTATTAATACAGCCCTGGGCGGAAGAAAGAAATAGGTATATAAATAAAATAAGATTCAAGGTACAGAATGCATTTATGTCAGCTTATTGTGAAAGTTGCTCTATCTTGGTTTATGCTGGAAATATTGCCTAATGAAAAGTACATGAAAAAAATCTGGTTATAAAAGTCTAGTTTCTATATTTTATTTACAAAAATGTTGATGAAAAGTTAATATGAAAGATATGGGGCTATTTTTTTAATCTATTCTATAAACCACATTAAAATTTTTGTCATGTGAGCATGCGGGCATGCTCAGTCATGTCTGCCTCTTTGTGATCCCATGCACTGTAGGCCACCAGGCTCCTCTGTCCATGGAATTCTCCAGGCAAGAATACTGAAGTGGATTGCCATTCCCTTCTCCAGGGGATCTTCCTGACCCAGGGAGCTAATCCATGTCTCTTGCGTCTCCTGCACTAGCAGCTGGGTTCTTTATCACTAGCGCCCCCTGGGAAGTCCCCATGTGATCATACAATACTACAACATTCCAAGAATTTCAAGTTTTCCTAGTACTGAAAGTTTAGATTTTCTCATTAAAATTAATATTGTGATACTTCATCACCTTCTGATCATAGCAACCATGCAAATTTTTCCATGATGAATCAAAGCCTACAAAATATAAATTTATAATGAGGACAATGATCAACTCTGAGGTTCAACTTTGTCACAGGTTAGTTTCTCCAGAAAATAGATTCTGAAACTGAGATGTGCCTGCAGAAATTGTACTAGGGGATGTTCTTAAGAACTGTTAATTTTGGGCTTGCTGTACTGTAGATGTAATGGCTTTTCAGAGTTGAGGACTGAAAATACAATATGAGGCCTTCATGTTTTCACTGACATGTTATCTTTTCCCCTGCAACTCCCTAATGAAAAAGTTCCATTCTTATGACTTCCTAAAACCCAGCTGTACAAGGACAATATGAGGCAATAGGGTCAGATAATAATCCCGACTCTACCATTTATTAGACATGCTACTTTATGTCTTTTGGACTAAATTTTGTCATTTGTAGACATAGGGATGTAAATAACGATTCTACAAAATCTAAAATTTCCTAAATGTGCTTAAATAATCAGAGATGAAATGATGGCTATGATTTTTATTAATACAGCCCTGGGCGGAAGAAAGAAATAGGTATATAAATAAAATAAGATTCAAGGTACAGAATGCATTTATGTCAGCTTATTGTGAAAGTTGCTCTATCTTGGTTTATGCTGGAAATATTGCCTAATGAAAAGTACATGAAAAAAATCTGGTTATAAAAGTCTAGTTTCTATATTTTATTTACAAAAATGTTGATGAAAAGTTAATATGAAAGATATGGGGCTATTTTTTTAATCTATTCTATAAACCACATTAAAATTTTTGTCATGTGAGCATGCGGGCATGCTCAGTCATGTCTGCCTCTTTGTGATCCCATGCACTGTAGGCCACCAGGCTCCTCTGTCCATGGAATTCTCCAGGCAAGAATACTGAAGTGGATTGCCATTCCCTTCTCCAGGGGATCTTCCTGACCCAGGGAGCTAATCCATGTCTCTTGCGTCTCCTGCACTAGCAGCTGGGTTCTTTATCACTAGCGCCCCCTGGGAAGTCCCCATGTGATCATACAATACTACAACATTCCAAGAATTTCAAGTTTTCCTAGTACTGAAAGTTTAGATTTTTTCTCATTAAAAATTAATATTGTGATACTTCATCACCTTCTGAAAAATAGCACTATGGCTTCTTACTCATAAGTGAAGAGACTCTCCCCAGGTCAGTAAAGCTGTATTAACTTCTATACAAACTTTAGTAATTTATGATTACTTTGAGTTAAAAATGTATCCTTTTAATGTGATGCTACCTTTAAAAGCAAATTGAAGTAAGAAATGACACGCTTTTGTGATATTCTTTTTTTTTTTTTTTTAAGATTTATTTATTTATTTTGGGCGGGGGTCGGGTTGGGGAGGGAGAGGAGCGGGCGGGCCACTTCTATTGGTCTTTCATTTCTCTATTTTCATCCGTCTTTGTTCTTTGGCTCCCGTGGGCCTCCCATCGCGGTGGCCTCTGTTGTCACAGAGCGCTGGCTCCGGGCGCATGCGCTCCAGAGCTCCGGCTCGGTAATTGGACACATCAGTCCAGCCGCTCTGTGGCACGTGGGATCTTCCCAGGCCAGGGATCGAACCGGCGCCCCTTGCACTGCAAGGCGGTGTCCTTACCCACTGGACCACCAGGGGAAGCCCTGTGGTATTCTTCATAAAGACATTCACACATCATTTTACTTTAGGTACTGAACAAAAAAATTATTTCCATTATAATTATTGCATAATATCAATTATGCTCCAATACATTATGAATTTATTGAGGATTAGAATCTTAAAATATCTTTTTAAGTATTAATTTATTATTATTTTTTTATTCTTTATTTTAAAGGTTTTACAGAGTTTTGTTGTTCACAGACATGTATGTTCCCAGATCAGTCATATGCATATCCATGGTCCCCACCCGCCCAGATTCCCCATCCCACCCTCCAGACCTTCACCCCAAGCCATTGTAAGCACTCCTATTCCCTTTTAAGCCCCCATTCCAGGCAAGAATTCTAGAGTGGATTGCCATTCCCTTCTCCAGGGGATCTTCCTGACCCAGGGAGCTAATCCATGTCTCTTGTGTCTCCTGCACTAGCAGCTGGGTTCTTTATCACTAGCGCCCCCTGGGAAGTCCCCATGTGATCATACAATACTACAACATTCCAAGAATTTCAAGTTTTCCTAGTACTGAAAGTTTAGATTTTTTCTCATTAAAAATTAATATTGTGATACTTCATCACCTTCTGAAAAATAGCACTATGGCTTCTTACTCATAAGTGAAGAGACTCTCCCCAGGTCAGTAAAGCTGTATTAACTTCTATACAAACTTTAGTAATTTATGATTACTTTGAGTTAAAAATGTATCCTTTTAATGTGATGCTACCTTTAAAAGCAAATTGAAGTAAGAAATGACACGCTTTTGTGATATTCTTTTTTTTTTTAAAGATTTATTTATTTATTTTGGGCGGGGGTCGGGTTGGGGAGGGAGGGGAGTGGGCGGGCCACTTCTATTGGTCTTTCATTTCTCTATTTTCATCCGTCTTTGTTCTTTGGCTCCCGTGGGCCTCCCATCGCGGTGGCCTCTGTTGTCACAGAGCGCTGGCTCCGGGCGCATGCGCTCCAGAGCTCCGGCTCGGTAATTGGACACATCAGTCCAGCCGCTCTGTGGCACGTGGGATCTTCCCAGGCCAGGGATCGAACCGGCGCCCCTTGCACTGCAAGGCGGTGTCCTTACCCACTGGACCACCAGGGGAAGCCCTGTGGTATTCTTCATAAAGACATTCACACATCATTTTACTTTAGGTACTGAACAAAAAAATTATTTCCATTATAATTATTGCATAATATCAATTATGCTCCAATACATTATGAATTTATTGAGGATTAGAATCTTAAAATATCTTTTTAAGTATTAATTTATTATTATTTTTTTATTCTTTATTTTAAAGGTTTTACAGAGTTTTGTTGTTCACAGACATGTATGTTCCCAGATCAGTCATATGCATATCCATGGTCCCCACCCGCCCAGATTCCCCCATCCCACCCCTCCAGACCTTCACCCCAAGCCATTGTAAGCACTCCTATTCCCTTAGCACTATGACACTAGCTATCTTTTCCACACATAACACTATAGGTTTCCTTGTTACTTCCTCCATGCTTCCCACTCCCTATTTCTTCGCCACGATGTCCCTATGTCTATGTTCTGTCCTTTTTTCCATGAGTTCCCTGTGTGTGATATCAAGACCGTCCTGCTAGATTCCATATATGTGTGTTAGTATACTGTATTTGTCTTTCTCTTTTTGGCTTACTTCACTTTTTATGATACGTTCTAGATCCAGCCACCTCACTAGGACTGAGTCTTCTCCATTTCTTTTAACAGCTGAGTAGTATTCCATTGTATATATGTACCAGAGCTTCTGGATCCATTCATTCGTCGATGGACATCTAGGTTGCTTCCATGTTTTGGCTATTGTATAGAGAGCTGCAATGAACATTGGGGTACACGTGCTTCTTTAAGTTTTGATTTCATCAGAATATAAGCCTAATAGTGGGATTGCTGGGTCATAGGGTGTTTCTATTTTTAGTTTTTTAAGGAATCTCCATACTGTCTTCCATAGAGGCTGTACCAATTTACATTCCCACCAGCAATGCAAGAGGGTTCCCTTTTTTCCGCACCCTCTCCAGCATTTATTGTCTGCAGATTTTTTGAAGATGGCCATTCTGACGGGTGTGAGGTGATATCTCATTGTAGTTTTAATTTGCATTTCTCTAATAATAAGCGAGGTTGAGCATCGTTTCATGTGCTTTTGGGCCATCTGTATGTCCTCTTTGGAGAGGCATCTCTTTAGATCTTTTTCCCATTTTTTGATTGGGTTGTTCGTTTTCCCTGTGCTGAGTTGTCTGAGTTGCTTGTAGATTTTGGAGATTAATTCTTTGTCTGTTGTTTCCTTTGCTATGATTTTCTCCCACTCTGTGGGGTGTCTGTTCAGCTTTTTTGTAATTTCTTTTGCTGTACAAAAGCTTTTAAGTTTCATGAGGTCCCATATGTTCATTTTTCTTTTCAGTTCTGCTATTTTAGTTGGTGGGTCAGAGAAGATCTTGCTTTGATTTATGTCCTTGAGCGTTTTGCCTATATTCTCCTCTAAGAGTTTTAGGGTTTCTGGTCTTACATTTAGGTCTTTAATCCATTTTGAGTTGATCTTAGTGTATGGTGTCAGGGAATGTTCCAACTTCATTTTTTTGCATGTAGCTGTCCAATTTTCCCAGCACCATTTGTTGAAGAGGCTGTCTTTGTCCCATTTTATAGTTTTGCCTCCCTTGTCAAAAATAAGGTACCCATAGGTGCGTGGGTTTATCTCTGGGTTCTTGATCTTGTTCCATTGGTCTATATTTCTGTTTTTGTGCCAGTACCATACTGTCTTGATGACTGTTGCTTTGTAGTAGAGTCTTAAGTATTAATTTAGACTAACATAGCATCTGATACAGGCCAAATCTAAAATATTTTTTTGTCTCTAAGTCATGGTTTATTTATCATCCATCTTTATTTGTTGGCATGTGTGAGCTTCCCATCACAGTGGCCTCTCTCCTTGCAGAGTACTGGCTCTGGGGAAATGCGCTCCAGAGCACTGGCTCATAATTGGATACATTGGCCCAGCCATTCCTCAGCATATGGGATCTTCCCAGGCCAGGGATTAAACCAGTGCCCTTGGCACTGAAAGGCAGATTCTTTACCCACTGGGCCACCAGGGAAGCCCTAAAATAAATGTTTCTTAAAATTAATTTAATTTACTTTTTTCCCCCCTCCTAGGTTTTTCCTCTGGCCATTTATTTTTCTTATAAACATTTAAAAAATTTATTTTATTATAAAATTCTACTTTTCTTGTGCTATTCTGTCTTCTAAAAATAGGACAAGCATCGTTCTGTAAACAAAGGTTTAAATACTCTTTCTAGTACATTAAGCTTTTCTTGATTTCTAGGTGTGACTTATAATGGCCTTAAGCCATTATCTTTCTCCTGTACTCATTCTCCTTGTCAATCTTCTTTTGATTTTCTTTTCTTTTCAGTTCTGCTATTTTAGTTGGTGGGTCAGAGAAGATCTTGCTTTGATTTATGTCCTTGAGCGTTTTGCCTATATTCTCCTCTAAGAGTTTTAGGGTTTCTGGTCTTACATTTAGGTCTTTAATCCATTTTGAGTTGATCTTAGTGTATGGTGTCAGGGAATGTTCCAACTTCATTTTTTTGCATGTAGCTGTCCAATTTTCCCAGCACCATTTGTTGAAGAGGCTGTCTTTGTCCCATTTTATAGTTTTGCCTCCCTTGTCAAAAATAAGGTACCCATAGGTGCGTGGGTTTATCTCTGGGTTCTTGATCTTGTTCCATTGGTCTATATTTCTGTTTTTGTGCCAGTACCATACTGTCTTGATGACTGTTGCTTTGTAGTAGAGTCTTAAGTATTAATTTAGACTAACATAGCATCTGATACAGGCCAAATCTAAAATATTTTTTTTTGTCTCTAAGTCATGGTTTATTTATCATCCATCTTTATTTGTTGGCATGTGTGAGCTTCCCATCACAGTGGCCTCTCTCCTTGCAGAGTACTGGCTCTGGGGAAATGCGCTCCAGAGCACTGGCTCATAATTGGATACATTGGCCCAGCCATTCCTCAGCATATGGGATCTTCCCAGGCCAGGGATTAAACCAGTGCCCTTGGCACTGAAAGGCAGATTCTTTACCCACTGGGCCACCAGGGAAGCCCTAAAATAAATGTTTCTTAAAATTAATTTAATTTACTTTTTTCCCCCCTCCTAGGTTTTTCCTCTGGCCATTTATTTTTCTTATAAACATTTAAAAAATTTATTTTATTATAAAATTCTACTTTTCTTGTGCTATTCTGTCTTCTCCTAAAAATAGGACAAGCATCGTTCTGTAAACAAAGGTTTAAATACTCTTTCTAGTACATTAAGCTTTTCTTGATTTCTAGGTGTGACTTATAATGGCCTTAAGCCATTATCTTTCTCCTGTACTCATTCTCCTTGTCAATCTTCTTTTGATTTTCTTTTCTTTTTCAAGGTGGTCTCCTATAATTAGAAGCAAGGTTCCATCCATAATGTAGAGAAATTCCTTTAATACTTGGATAATGGCAATCTTCAGGATAATGGTAATCTTAAATTTTCCAGGTGGCGCTAGTGGTAAAGATCCTGCTTGCCAATGCAGGAGACATAAGAGATCCAAGTTTGATCCCTGGGTCAGGAAGATCTCCTGGAAGAAGAAATGGCAGCCTACTCCAGTTTTCTTTCTGAAGAATTCTATGGACAGAGAAGTCTGATGGGTTACAGTCTGTGGGTCTCAAAGAGACACAACTACAGTGCTTTAGCACAATGGTAATCTTCATGATGATTTTAAAAGAGAAGAATAACACCTTTAACATGGAAAACATTAGGAAGTATGAAATAGAAATAAGACTATCTTCAGCGAGATATCACTTTATATGAATATCACATAATGCATTAAAAAGCAAAATTGATGATCTCCTGCTCAAATGTGCGTTGACTAGGCTATCTAATCTTCTTGGTGACTGTTCCATGCCACAGATTAATTTCTTAAAATGATTTGTAGATTGTTGTGGAATTCAACAGGAATATACAAAAAAAAGAATGGATTTTCACTTTAGGAGTGAATTCTTACTTGAACCAGTTACTCAGTGAGGCAATGGAACATCCAAAAAGTATAAACATGCCTATGAAGTGTGAGGAATAATAGAAATAAAGGCTGCTTGTAGCATAATGGACAGTGCTGAGTCAAGATTTCACTTCTCGCACACACTTCGGATCTTAGTTGTTTTGGGTGACTATAAGTCAACCCCATAGATGGGATAGCTTAGAAAATCATAGAAATTTACTTCTCCCAGTTCTGGAGACTAGCAAGAGTCCATATCTGTTTAGAGCCTGCATTCTGGTTCACAGATGGTCATCGTTTTGTTGTCTCTTACATGAGGGAAAAGCAAAAGAGCTCTCTGGGGTTTCCTTCATAAGAAATTGATCCTGTTCATGAAGGTTCCACCTTCATGACCTTATCACCTCTCAAAGACCACACTTTTCACACTGTGGGTTAGGATTTGAACATAAAAATTTTGGAGGGACACAACCATCGGTCCCACAGCACCTACCTATGAAGCAGAAGGCTAGCAGACTGCTATCTTCTCCTTTCCTTCCATGAGAAAACATTAAATGGTAATGAGAAAGGAATTAGGACAGGAGATTGTATTTAAAATTTTTAAAATATTTCCTTCAATTCTAAAGGTAGCTCTTATCCTGCCAGGCTCTTCATTCCCAATTGTGATTATTTATGTATTTCGAAGATTGTTTTTCCCATGGACAGTTGCAATATTCATTACACATTAGTATTTGCGCATATAATGCCCCAATACACTTTCTAAACCTCATGAAATATAAAATGCATAGAAACGGAAGAAAACATTACATAAATTTTTCAAACATGTCCTGTAAACAGGAAAACACAACCTACCAGAGATTTGTCTAATGAAACTTTATAGTATCCAGGGAGGAGCACAAGAATGTGTCCTTAGAATGAGTGAAAGTTGAAGGTGGATAGTCTAGAATTTAAATAGCGGTGGGCCAAACATATCAAGAACAGTGATGCAAAACTCAACAGGTGCTGTTTGAAAAATGAGAAATGGTCTCATATATTTAGATGTAAGAATTTTCAATGATTTTTATCTTGTGAGAAATTGGCTCTTCTTTCACTGAAAGTCAATCCTATCTCTATGGAAAATGGGAATCTTGTTTAAATAAAGTTCATTTAAGCTTTAGAAAAAAACACTCCATTTTAGACAAAAGGACTGCAATATCAATGCAATAATGGACAGTGCTGAGTCAAGATTTCACTTCGCACTTCGGATCTTAGTTGTTTTGGGTGACTATAAGTCAACCCCATAGATGGGATAGCTTAGAAAATCATAGAAATTTACTTCTCCCAGTTCTGGAGACTAGCAAGAGTCCATATCTGTTTAGAGCCTGCATTCTGGTTCACAGATGGTCATCGTTTTGTTGTCTCTTACATGAGGGAAAAGCAAAAGAGCTCTCTGGGGTTTCCTTCATAAGAAATTGATCCTGTTCATGAAGGTTCCACCTTCATGACCTTATCACCTCTCAAAGACCACACTTTTCACACTGTGGGTTAGGATTTGAACATAAAAATTTTGGAGGGACACAACCATCGGTCCCACAGCACCTACCTATGAAGCAGAAGGCTAGCAGACTGCTATCTTCTCCTTTCCTTCCATGAGAAAACATTAAATGGTAATGAGAAAGGAATTAGGACAGGAGATTGTATTTAAAATTTTTAAAATATTTCCTTCAATTCTAAAGGTAGCTCTTATCCTGCCAGGCTCTTCATTCCCAATTGTGATTATTTATGTATTTCGAAGATTGTTTTTCCCATGGACAGTTGCAATATTCATTACACATTAGTATTTGCGCATATAATGCCCCAATACACTTTCTAAACCTCATGAAATATAAAATGCATAGAAACGGAAGAAAACATTACATAAATTTTTCAAACATGTCCTGTAAACAGGAAAACACAACCTACCAGAGATTTGTCTAATGAAACTTTATAGTATCCAGGGAGGAGCACAAGAATGTGTCCTTAGAATGAGTGAAAGTTGAAGGTGGATAGTCTAGAATTTAAATAGCGGTGGGCCAAACATATCAAGAACAGTGATGCAAAACTCAACAGGTGCTGTTTGAAAAATGAGAAATGGTCTCATATATTTAGATGTAAGAATTTTCAATGATTTTTATCTTGTGAGAAATTGGCTCTTCTTTCACTGAAAGTCAATCCTATCTCTATGGAAAATGGGAATCTTGTTTAAATAAAGTTCATTTAAGCTTTAGACAAACACTCCATTTTGACAGGGACTCAAATATCAATGTCTTTATGAAGCATATTAATAATATGTGCAAAGTACTATGCTAGGTCAAGGCCATGTAAATATATACACAAACATTAGCTTTTCTTGCTCTTGAAGACTATACAAACTGAATGTAAGAGCAGACATAACCCAATACTGTAATAAAGGATACAAAATAACACATGACAATATACAGATATTGCTTCAGTGTTATGGGAGGTCAGAAGAGGACTAAATTAATTCTGGCTGGGGGAAAGCTTCCATGGTGGCAGATGGATTTGAGTTGAGATTTCAGTATTAGAAAATATAGATTTGAGGAGGATTAATATTTGAGGGGAAGGGGAAGGGATCGTGTAGACCAAAAACAATAGATAGATCAAAAGTGTATGTGAGGGATTTGTTTAGTTAGATTAAAACTAAAATTCAGTGAAGGGAAGAAAAACTGTTACTTTGGAACAGATTTGTGGAGAGATTTTAACAGGCAAGTATGGATTCCTGATTTAAGGACTAAGTCAGGAAGTGTTATTGTTAATAAAGAAAAATAACTACAGTTAAAAGATATTACTTTGTTGTGTAAGGAAGAAAAGCAGATTGTGTGTTGTCACAAATGTTTACAAAGACTATGTGATTTTGGCTTTTTATATCTAATGCTAAGTTTCTGATAGTCGCCTTACATAAAAATTTGCTGAATTTATCTGCTTGAGGTTTGGGACTGTTGGCAAAGGTGCTAAAAATATTTGATTAAATACTTTTGTCACCTTCAATTAAGTACAGTTCAGTCACTCAGTCATGTCTGACTCTTGGTGACCCCATGGACTGCAGCACACAAGGCTTCCCTGTCTGTCACCATCTCCCAGAGCCTGCTCAAACTCATGTCCATTGACTCAGTGATGCCATCCAACCATCTCGTCCTCTGGCATCCCCTTCTTCTTTTGTCTTCTGTTTTTCCCAACATCATGCTCTTTTCCAATGAGTTGTCTCTTCGCATCAGGTGGCCAAAGTATTTGTCACCTTAGACTTAATTAACTGTTGGCATTTAAAACAAAACTCTGGGACACTGAGGTAGTTTGGCTACAGAAGAAATCCCCTTGGAGCTTCTCTCTTAGACCATCCCAGTGTCAATTTCAATGAATGTTCTCAGGGCACAGTTTGGAGATGCTATTGTAACTTTCTATGAAAATTAACTGCTAATGTACTTTTGATAGACTAGTAGGGTTATCAAAGAAAGAAGCACATCGGTACAGTACTTGCATTAATGTAAATCACTGGGAAGTGATTTCATTGGGGTTAGCCTCTTAGGTTTTACCAAGCCACTTTTAGAAGCATCCTTCTGGAAATTCTGTCCTCTTGCTTTTTACATTCTAGGACTTTATTGCATGAGGTGTAAGAATGTGAATACAAATATTTGGTTCTGGGAAATACGGACATTTGGCATATACATTCTGAAAACATTCTTATCCATAATTCTACATCTTATGACCTTAAGAAGCTATAGCCTGGAAGGTCTCACTATGTCCTGCTATTTCTCAGGCTACCATAAATAGTAATTGTAGTAGTTGTGCATACTCTTTCATGTGGAGAGATTTTAACAGGCAAGTATGGATTCCTGATTTAAGGACTAAGTCAGGAAGTGTTATTGTTAATAAAGAAAAATAACTACAGTTAAAAGATATTACTTTGTTGTGTAAGGAAGAAAAGCAGATTGTGTGTTGTCACAAATGTTTACAAAGACTATGTGATTTTGGCTTTTTATATCTAATGCTAAGTTTCTGATAGTCGCCTTACATAAAAATTTGCTGAATTTATCTGCTTGAGGTTTGGGACTGTTGGCAAAGGTGCTAAAAATATTTGATTAAATACTTTTGTCACCTTCAATTAAGTACAGTTCAGTCACTCAGTCATGTCTGACTCTTGGTGACCCCATGGACTGCAGCACACAAGGCTTCCCTGTCTGTCACCATCTCCCAGAGCCTGCTCAAACTCATGTCCATTGACTCAGTGATGCCATCCAACCATCTCGTCCTCTGGCATCCCCTTCTTCTTTTGTCTTCTGTTTTTCCCAACATCATGCTCTTTTCCAATGAGTTGTCTCTTCGCATCAGGTGGCCAAAGTATTTTTGTCACCTTAGACTTAATTAACTGTTGGCATTTAAAACAAAACTCTGGGACACTGAGGTAGTTTGGCTACAGAAGAAATCCCCTTGGAGCTTCTCTCTTAGACCATCCCAGTGTCAATTTCAATGAATGTTCTCAGGGCACAGTTTGGAGATGCTATTGTAACTTTCTATGAAAATTAACTGCTAATGTACTTTTGATAGACTAGTAGGGTTATCAAAGAAAGAAGCACATCGGTACAGTACTTGCATTAATGTAAATCACTGGGAAGTGATTTCATTGGGGTTAGCCTCTTAGGTTTTACCAAGCCACTTTTAGAAGCATCCTTCTGGAAATTCTGTCCTCTTGCTTTTTACATTCTAGGACTTTATTGCATGAGGTGTAAGAATGTGAATACAAATATTTGGTTCTGGGAAATACGGACATTTGGCATATACATTCTGAAAACATTCTTATCCATAATTCTACATCTTATGACCTTAAGAAGCTATAGCCTGGAAGGTCTCACTATGTCCTGCTATTTCTCAGGCTACCATAAATAGTAATTGTAGTAGTTGTGCATACTCTTTCATGCCCCACTCTTTGTGAGCCCATAGACTGTAGCCCACCAGGCTCCTCTGTCCATAGGGTTTTCCTGGCAAGAATACTGGATTTGACTGTTGTTTTCTACTCCAAGGCATCATCCCAACAAAGGGATTGAACCCATGTCTCCTAAGTTTTCAGCATGCAGGTAGCTTTTCCCACTGCTGTAAATAGGGAACTTCATTAAAAGTTTCCATAGAGGTAGTATCAATTTCAGAGATTCAAGGTCCACTGAATTCAATTTCAAAGCAAACATGTATTCCATACTTCAGCATTTTCAAAAAAATGCATGCATCAGTGTACAATATCCTATGAAAAATAATATAAAATATAATACTAAATATATTTGACATAAAATAATAGTTTAGCATGTATTTGAAAATTTACTGGTAAAAAAAATAAAAATCTTTTAGGCATTAGTTTTAAAGCATTCAATAAACAATAGTAGGCAGGAATATATAACATTGTCACTACTCACTTCAACTGTCCTCCTATTAATGAGCATTGCCTTTGGCTGTCACCCCATCTCTCTCACTTCCATCCCCACACACTTACTTTTAAGGAGAAAATGGCAAGTAAATATATTCTTTTTAGAAGACAGACAGAAAGAGACATACATTTATGACATGAGAATTGAATCATCAATATATGATTGAACCAAGTATTTCATTTTTTCTCCTTTGGCATGAGTGGTATGAGTCTCAGTGTAGAAAATGAGAGTCAAAGTAAGCACATATACTTAAAAGGAAGAGATGCCACATCGGTACAGTACTTGCATTAATGTAAATCACTGGGAAGTGATTTCATTGGGGTTAACCTCTTAGGTTTTACCAAGCCACTTTTAGAAGCATCCTTCTGGAAATTCTGTCCTCTTGCTTTTTACATTCTAGGACTTTATTGCATGAGGTGTAAGAATGTGAATACAAATATTTGGTTCTGGGAAATACGGACATTTGGCATATACATTCTGAAAACATTCTTATCCATAATTCTACATCTTATGACCTTAAGAAGCTATAGCCTGGAAGGTCTCACTATGTCCTGCTATTTCTCAGGCTACCATAAATAGTAATTGTAGTAGTTGTGCATACTCTTTCATGCCCCACTCTTTGTGAGCCCATAGACTGTAGCCCACCAGGCTCCTCTGTCCATAGGGTTTTCCTGGCAAGAATACTGGATTTGACTGTTGTTTTCTACTCCAAGGCATCATCCCAACAAAGGGATTGAACCCATGTCTCCTAAGTTTTCAGCATGCAGGTAGCTTTTCCCACTGCTGTAAATAGGGAACTTCATTAAAAGTTTCCATAGAGGTAGTATCAATTTCAGAGATTCAAGGTCCACTGAATTCAATTTCAAAGCAAACATGTATTCCATACTTCAGCATTTTCAAAAAAATGCATGCATCAGTGTACAATATCCTATGAAAAATAATATAAAATATAATACTAAATATATTTGACATAAAATAATAGTTTAGCATGTATTTGAAAATTTACTGGTAAAAAAAATAAAAATCTTTTAGGCATTAGTTTTAAAGCATTCAATAAACAATAGTAGGCAGGAATATATAACATTGTCACTACTCACTTCAACTGTCCTCCTATTAATGAGCATTGCCTTTGGCTGTCACCCCATCTCTCTCACTTCCATCCCCACACACTTACTTTTAAGGAGAAAATGGCAAGTAAATATATTCTTTTTAGAAGACAGACAGAAAGAGACATACATTTATGACATGAGAATTGAATCATCAATATATGATTGAACCAAGTATTTCATTTTTTTTTCTCCTTTGGCATGAGTGGTATGAGTCTCAGTGTAGAAAATGAGAGTCAAAGTAAGCACATATACTTAAAAGGAAAGAGATGACATAGGCCCTTAAAAATAAATAGTGGAAATATAATTTTTTGACTAGAATCTTGGTTAACACTTGGAATCTTACTTGAAAAAGAAAAGAAAAACACTTTAAAATAAAAATTAATTTAGAGAACAGATTTATTTCATTTAAAAAAGGTATCCATTTAAATTTCTAAATATATATCAACTTATCAACTTCATAATAGATATAAAACAAATTGGGACACTTTTTTACATGTTTATTAATATTATGTATTTATCATTACACTAAAATTTATGATTTGAATGTTTGGAAACTGAATACAAGAGATCATCAAAGTCGTTCTTAGAAAACCTAGTATTTAATAATGCTAACAAAGAACATATTGAAATTTAGGACCCAAGGAATTTCCCTTGTAGATCAGCTGGTAAAGAAACCGCCTGCAATGAAGGACACCCCAGTTTGTTTCCTGGGTCAGGAAGATACCCTGGAGAAAGGATTAGGCTACTCACTCCAGTGTTCTTGGGCTTCTCTGGTAACTCAGATGTTAAAGAATCTCCCTACAGTACAGAAGACCTGGGTTTGATCCCTAAGCTGGGAAGAATCCCTGGAGAAGGGAAAGGTTACGACTCCAGTATTCTTGCATGGAGAATTCCAGGGTTTGTCCATGATATTTCCATGGGCTGCAAAGAGTCAGACATGACTGAGCAACTTACTTTCAAAAAAAAAAAAAAAAAAAAAAACATGGTTTATACACACACATACACAGTCATAGACAAAGCCACAGAAAAGAAAAGCAGGAGGGAGAGGGGAGGAAGAATAAATTTTGATGAGCAGTTTCTTTGAGTGACTTCATCTCTATAAGATTTCATTAATAGAAAAGCCAGGCTTCTGATATAAACATAGTCTTTTGTTATGATATTATATCCTTTATTTTTTGTTTTTAAACATTTACACTCTAACACTTGACTTCCCTGTGGTACATTCTCAATGACTCCTCTCAAGGTCTAAAATAATAAAACATAAATAACTCCTAAAATGTGTTTGAACTATATTCTACACAATACAATTTGCTTGTCAATTAAAAAAAAAATCCCCTCCGGTAAAATGAGACAAGCAATATTTAAATAAAATGGAGTTTGTAGTAATAATCATAAATAGACATGGTAGCTATCAGTTAAATCATAGGATTCTATGGAGATTCACTGGCTTTTATTCTTTCCAAATAACTGTACAATTAATAACAATGGTTTATTGTCAACACTCTATGGAAACTATTCACAAACATTCTAATGAGGTGATTCTTACAAAGGGATGAAATTAAACTTGACAATTATCTTGTTTTACTAATTGTTTTCTAGACATCCAGAATGCATTTTGATAAGCCTTTTCATTACAATTCAGCCATTTTTTTTTGAGCAACTATAGTCTGCATAGAGAAGTATGTTTAAGTCCTAATAAAAAAGAATGGTTTTTCAGCCCCAAATTCTTTAAGCAATTTGAAGAGAAGGTAGACAGAGCTGTGCAGAACTCCTTTGGGGATTGTTAAGTAAATGTCCATTATGACCTTTTAGAATATAAATCAGGAAAAAAATCAGGGGCATGAAAACAAACAAATGGGAATTATCAGTGGCTTCATGGGGATTAGCCATTCAAGGTAATTGTACTTGTCAACTAAACACTGAATGAATAAAAAAAAAATGGCACCTTTATTTGGAAAACAAAAACATGAATTGATTTATTTGAATAAAACAATTTATGAAAAATTTTCTTAAGTCCTATGGACAAAATTGCTTTATAATAACTGAGTGTTATTATTAACTAACGTTTAGGAAAATTTTCATGTATGTGGCTAGGGTTCTTACCTTTTTAAAACCGTGTGATTCAGATAAATTCAAGCAAGATATAAGCCTCATTACTAGAACAATACTTGGATTTTCTTACCAATTGGTATGGATAAGTGTAGTAAATTCAGAAATTTGGCTGACCTGGAATGATACTCTGGCACAGGAGTGTAAGGGTCAACTTAATTAAAGGCTGCAATATCATGATCTAGGCTTAAGTGACACTGACTCGCACAATACATAATTAAATTCTCTCCATGGTAATTTGTCACATGAGAATTGTTGCAGCTTTCTATAAATAATGCACTTGAAACTGTACATTTAGAAAATATCTTCAAATATCGTTGCTTATAGAGGTAGAAGGGCACTGCAGTCCTCTAAAATAATTCTCACAGTTTCATGTTGATATTCATCAAAAAACAGCAACATTCTTTAAAGAATTATCCATCAATTAAAAATAAACTAATTAAAAAAGAATTCTCTTATTAAATGTCCTTCTATATATCTGCAGTATCTGTAAAAGTGGCTATACAGAAAAAATATTTTAATTTACATGTTAAAATAATCTTCTCAGTTACAAATAGTAAATGAAGATACAAAAAAAGTATGATTTTTCTAACGAATGAACCAAACTTAAAGAGAAACAAAGTGAATGCAATAGTGCACTATAGGCAAGAACCCAAAAGCAGAATTTAACACAGATTTAACTCTCGTTAATTTTTAAAAACAATTTTTATTCTGTAATATTTTTTAATGATTCTTGACTTTCCTTAGCTCATAAGTCCCAAGCACTAGGAAATGAAAAGTCCCATTATTTATATCTAACTGCACAGACAAACGCCTAATGTCCCCAGAAGTCAGACTACCTTTTGCTTTTTTTTCAAAAAATGTCCATTATGACCTTTTGGAATATAAATCAGGAAAAAAATCAGGGGCATGAAAACAAACAAATGGGAATTATCAGTGGCTTCATGGGGATTAGCCATTCAAGGTAATTGTACTTGTCAACTAAACACTGAATGAATAAAAAAAAAATGGCACCTTTATTTGGAAAACAAAAACATGAATTGATTTATTTGAATAAAACAATTTATGAAAAATTTTCTTAAGTCCTATGGACAAAATTGCTTTATAATAACTGAGTGTTATTATTAACTAACGTTTAGGAAAATTTTCATGTATGTGGCTAGGGTTCTTACCTTTTTAAAACCGTGTGATTCAGATAAATTCAAGCAAGATATAAGCCTCATTACTAGAACAATACTTGGATTTTCTTACCAATTGGTATGGATAAGTGTAGTAAATTCAGAAATTTGGCTGACCTGGAATGATACTCTGGCACAGGAGTGTAAGGGTCAACTTAATTAAAGGCTGCAATATCATGATCTAGGCTTAAGTGACACTGACTCCACAATACATAATTAAATTCTCTCCATGGTAATTTGTCACATGAGAATTGTTGCAGCTTTCTATAAATAATGCACTTGAAACTGTACATTTAGAAAATATCTTCAAATATCGTTGCTTATAGAGGTAGAAGGGCACTGCAGTCCTCTAAAATAATTCTCACAGTTTCATGTTGATATTCATCAAAAAACAGCAACATTCTTTAAAGAATTATCCATCAATTAAAAATAAACTAATTAAAAAAGAATTCTCTTATTAAATGTCCTTCTATATATCTGCAGTATCTGTAAAAGTGGCTATACAGAAAAAATATTTTAATTTACATGTTAAAATAATCTTCTCAGTTACAAATAGTAAATGAAGATACAAAAAAAGTATGATTTTTCTAACGAATGAACCAAACTTAAAGAGAAACAAAGTGAATGCAATAGTGCACTATAGGCAAGAACCCAAAAGCAGAATTTAACACAGATTTAACTCTCGTTAATTTTTAAAAACAATTTTTATTCTGTAATATTTTTTAATGATTCTTGACTTTCCTTAGCTCATAAGTCCCAAGCACTAGGAAATGAAAAGTCCCATTATTTATATCTAACTGCACAGACAAACGCCTAATGTCCCCAGAAGTCAGACTACCTTTTGCTTCTAATTTTTTTCTTTTAATGAGGAAGGAGCCAAGATCCCTCTCTGAGTTGCACCCTCCCATTTAAGAATGGAGGATAACAGGGTTATTCCCCGTGAGTGACTCCATCACTTTACTCATGTTTAAACTATTTTTTTAGCTTGGCCATTGTCCAGAATCCTAACAGCAAGAATACTGACAAAACTCATAGTGTGTTTAGAACTGCCTGACTGCATTCGGATCTCTAAAACTCACCAAAGGGTGGGTTGATATATGAAAAGAGTAACGGTGTTATGGGTCGTCTGGCCACTCAGGTTTCATATGCTTTGGTTTTAATAAGATCTCAAAGATATCCCAAACCTTTGAAGTGTCATTTTGAAAAGTGTCCACACATACTCACATCCATACCCAAAGTAACATAATGGGAATTTCTGAATCATCAACATGGAAAGCAATAAACTGAATAGCATTCTGGTGAAATACAGAGAAAGGCATTTGAAATTGCTTAAAAATGGCACAGTAGTTAATTATATAGAGTTTACAAACTGTGAAGCACATGCTAAGTGAATGTGTATATTTTCTCTATTGACAATAGTCTTGTGAGATAGAGAGTATAATTTAGAATATATGAATTGAAATAGAATCTAGAAATAATAATACTAATACAGACATTATCTTAGAATTTTAAATGTATACCATGGATGGGGAAACAGACAGAAAAATGAAGTAATCCAATGTCATAAAGTGAACAGAAGAGCAATAAATTGAATTCAGACAATCTGATTCTGGAAATTGCACCTTTAGTCACTATACTATAATATGTAGCTACACTATAACATGTAGCTTCCCATTTCTTTAGTCAATCTTAAAGAGAAACAAAGTGAATGCAATAGTGCACTATAGGCAAGAACCCAAAAGCAGAATTTAACACAGATTTAACTCTCGTTAATTTTTAAAAACAATTTTTATTCTGTAATATTTTTTAATGATTCTTGACTTTCCTTAGCTCATAAGTCCCAAGCACTAGGAAATGAAAAGTCCCATTATTTATATCTAACTGCACAGACAAACGCCTAATGTCCCCAGAAGTCAGACTACCTTTTGCTTCTAATTTTTTTCTTTTAATGAGGAAGGAGCCAAGATCCCTCTCTGAGTTGCACCCTCCCATTTAAGAATGGAGGATAACAGGGTTATTCCCCGTGAGTGACTCCATCACTTTACTCATGTTTAAACTATTTTTATAGCTTGGCCATTGTCCAGAATCCTAACAGCAAGAATACTGACAAAACTCATAGTGTGTTTAGAACTGCCTGACTGCATTCGGATCTCTAAAACTCACCAAAGGGTGGGTTGATATATGAAAAGAGTAACGGTGTTATGGGTCGTCTGGCCACTCAGGTTTCATATGCTTTGGTTTTAATAAGATCTCAAAGATATCCCAAACCTTTGAAGTGTCATTTTGAAAAGTGTCCACACATACTCACATCCATACCCAAAGTAACATAATGGGAATTTCTGAATCATCAACATGGAAAGCAATAAACTGAATAGCATTCTGGTGAAATACAGAGAAAGGCATTTGAAATTGCTTAAAAATGGCACAGTAGTTAATTATATAGAGTTTACAAACTGTGAAGCACATGCTAAGTGAATGTGTATATTTTCTCTATTGACAATAGTCTTGTGAGATAGAGAGTATAATTTAGAATATATGAATTGAAATAGAATCTAGAAATAATAATACTAATACAGACATTATCTTAGAATTTTAAATGTATACCATGGATGGGGAAACAGACAGAAAAATGAAGTAATCCAATGTCATAAAGTGAACAGAAGAGCAATAAATTGAATTCAGACAATCTGATTCTGGAAATTGCACCTTTAGTCACTATACTATAATATGTAGCTACACTATAACATGTAGCTTCCCATTTCTATTCCAGTAAGCAATTTGTCAACACAATATTTTGTATCTTTCAAGAAAAGTCATAAATGTCATTGATTCTAATGTTTAATTATGGTGAACTCGCAGATACTCTATTTATTTACCATTCCATATACTTTCTAAAAAGGAGATGTACAGCCAAGCTACATATGTATGATTATTCTCATTACTCACTATTGCTAAGGAAGTTATTATTTATTTTAAAACAGAAATTACTGTTTTTAATAATTTAAATGTTTAAACTCTTTAAATATTTGTACCAAGTTTTATCAAGTTAAATCAACTTATTATCCAACTAACAGAATTTACCCAATTCTCAAAATTTAATATTATGATTCATTGCTACTTAATGGATAGAGGGAAGATTTTTTAATGTCTATCAGTTTCATTAATGTGGTTTTTACTTAGAAAACAACACAGAACTGCAAGTCCGTTTCATGTACTTTATCTTAGACATTAACACGTTGCCATTTCCAGTTGTCATTATGTTTCTAGTAGCTTTATTTTATGTACTTGATTTTGTGTTTACTGCACAGGAGATTTGATTTGTACAAAATTTTTTAAAGTCTGAACTACACTTTCCTAGGGTTGTGTAACTATAGCATTTTTGCTCTTAAATATCTGATATCTGCTGTCACCTTGTGGCACTAAATCTGAAAGCTGAGATAAGAGATTATGGTTGGTTGTAAAAGTTTAAATCTAAAACCTCAATTAAAATAATGATAAACTGAATAGCTTTTGGGAAATTTGCTTAAAATGGCACAGTAGTTAATTATATAGAGTTTACAAACTGTGAAGCACATGCTAAGTGAATGTGTATATTTTCTCTATTGACAATAGTCTTGTGAGATAGAGAGTATAATTTAGAATATATGAATTGAAATAGAATCTAGAAATAATAATACTAATACAGACATTATCTTAGAATTTTAAATGTATACCATGGATGGGGAAACAGACAGAAAAATGAAGTAATCCAATGTCATAAAGTGAACAGAAGAGCAATAAATTGAATTCAGACAATCTGATTCTGGAAATTGCACCTTTAGTCACTATACTATAATATGTAGCTACACTATAACATGTAGCTTCCCATTTCTATTCCAGTAAGCAATTTGTCAACACAATATTTTGTATCTTTCAAGAAAAGTCATAAATGTCATTGATTCTAATGTTTAATTATGGTTAACTCGCAGATAGTCTATTTATTTACCATTCCATATACTTTCAAAAAAGGAGATGTACAGCCAAGCTACATATGTATGATTATTCTCATTACTCACTATTGCTAAGGAAGTTATTATTTATTTTAAAACAGAAATTACTGTTTTTAATAATTTAAATGTTTAAACTCTTTAAATATTTGTACCAAGTTTTATCAAGTTAAATCAACTTATTATCCAACTAACAGAATTTACCCAATTCTCAAAATTTAATATTATGATTCATTGCTACTTAATGGATAGAGGGAAGATTTTTTAATGTCTATCAGTTTCATTAATGTGGTTTTTACTTAGAAAACAACACAGAACTGCAAGTCCGTTTCATGTACTTTATCTTAGACATTAACACGTTGCCATTTCCAGTTGTCATTATGTTTCTAGTAGCTTTATTTTATGTACTTGATTTTGTGTTTACTGCACAGGAGATTTGATTTGTACAAAATTTTTTAAAGTCTGAACTACACTTTCCTAGGGTTGTGTAACTATAGCATTTTTGCTCTTAAATATCTGATATCTGCTGTCACCTTGTGGCACTAAATCTGAAAGCTGAGATAAGAGATTATGGTTGGTTGTAAAAGTTATACTACAATTACCATAAAACCTCAATTAAAATAATGATAAAAATACATCTTTGAAAAAAGGATTCAAAATTACAGAAACCTGCTTTTGGAAAATTGAAAAAAAAAATCACCTACATCCTATAAATAGGAGTTTTCAGAAATATTAATACAAGTAACCCTCAGAAAGTACCAGACTCAAAATAAATGTAATTCTCTGTAAGACCAATGTGAAAGCAATGTCTATTATTATACAAAATAATTAAAACTCACAGACTAAAAATGACTCAGAAACTGATGGTCTTGATTTTGAAGAACAGTACTTATATATCAGTGTGAGTGCAATTACATATTAGCTGCATGTTTTTGTAGAATCCTCAGAATTAATAAAATGTATATTAATTTATATTCATAATAGTGTAAGTATAAGAAGAAATTAGAAATTATTTTCCTTAGATTTGAAACGGGTGAATAGGCAGACTTGGTAAGGAGGCCAGAAGTTTCCAAGGAGGAGGAGGAGAAACAAGCGTTTTTAGTCAAGGTGCCTTCACCTTGATTGCCACGTCTGTGACAATAATCTATTTCACTTAAGACTTTCTTTAAGTCCAGAGCTAATGTCTGTAACAACATTGTATCTTGCTGGAGGACATGTGGCTCCTTCTTAACTTGTACTTATGTTATTTAAAGATGTATGTTATGGGTGTAGGTCTGGTAAGACCTTCATCACCTTAAAATTTAATATTATGATTATTGCTATTGGATAGAGGAAGATTTTTTAATGTCTATCAGTTTCATTAATGTGGTTTTTACTTAGAAAACAACACAGAACTGCAAGTCCGTTTCATGTACTTTATCTTAGACATTAACACGTTGCCATTTCCAGTTGTCATTATGTTTCTAGTAGCTTTATTTTATGTACTTGATTTTGTGTTTACTGCACAGGAGATTTGATTTGTACAAAATTTTTTAAAGTCTGAACTACACTTTCCTAGGGTTGTGTAACTATAGCATTTTTGCTCTTAAATATCTGATATCTGCTGTCACCTTGTGGCACTAAATCTGAAAGCTGAGATAAGAGATTATGGTTGGTTGTAAAAGTTATACTACAATTACCATAAAACCTCAATTAAAATAATGATAAAAATACATCTTTGAAAAAAGGATTCAAAATTACAGAAACCTGCTTTTGGAAAATTGAAAAAAAAAAATCACCTACATCCTATAAATAGGAGTTTTCAGAAATATTAATACAAGTAACCCTCAGAAAGTACCAGACTCAAAATAAATGTAATTCTCTGTAAGACCAATGTGAAAGCAATGTCTATTATTATACAAAATAATTAAAACTCACAGACTAAAAATGACTCAGAAACTGATGGTCTTGATTTTGAAGAACAGTACTTATATATCAGTGTGAGTGCAATTACATATTAGCTGCATGTTTTTGTAGAATCCTCAGAATTAATAAAATGTATATTAATTTATATTCATAATAGTGTAAGTATAAGAAGAAATTAGAAATTATTTTCCTTAGATTTGAAACGGGTGAATAGGCAGACTTGGTAAGGAGGCCAGAAGTTTCCAAGGAGGAGGAGGAGAAACAAGCGTTTTTAGTCAAGGTGCCTTCACCTTGATTGCCACGTCTGTGACAATAATCTATTTCACTTAAGACTTTCTTTAAGTCCAGAGCTAATGTCTGTAACAACATTGTATCTTGCTGGAGGACATGTGGCTCCTTCTTAACTTGTACTTATGTTATTTAAAGATGTATGTTATGGGTGTAGGTCTGGTAAGACCTTCATCACCTTAAAATAGTCTTTTGGGGGTTTCCCTGGTGGTCCAGTGGGTAAGGACGCCGCCTTGGAGTTCAAGGGGCACCAGTTCCATCCCTGGCCTGGACCGATGTATCCAACTATTGAGCCGGTACTCTGCAGAGAGAAAGGTCACTGCGATGAGAGGCCCGAACAGGCCAAAGAACAAAGATGGATGAAAATAAATAAATGAAAGACCAATAGAAGTGGCCAAACAAACAAAAAATAGTTTTTTGATCTATTGTTAATAACCAACTGGAAAGTACAAAATACCTAGCCTAAACTAGCCTCTGAGGGTACTCTTCTATTCCCCTTCCAGTTCCTTTAGCTGGAAGCTTTCTCTTAGCCCTTTTTTCTTTAATAAACTTTTACTGCACGAAGTTCTAGTGTGAAATCTTTTCCTTTGGAGATCAAGAATTTAACACAGTTCAAAGTAAGCTATCTACTGGTCATTTACCAGACTCAAGTCAGAAGTTATTGATCATGTTAAAATTTAATTCTCACTGAATCATTTGAGGCAAGTCACTCATTTTTTTTAATATATAATTTATTTTATCTGTCAAATCTCAGAAATAACTAATGGATATGTTTTAATGTTAAACTGTGCAATTGAATTTAAATATGATTTTAAAAAGACTGACACATTGTGGAGACCGAACAATGGGAGGGAGTAACATGGGAACCTATACTGTCATGTGTAGAAAAGATAGCTATTGTCATTGTGCTAGGGGAATAGGAGTACCTACAACCACTTGGAGCAATGGTCTGGAGGGATGGGGGACCTGGGTGGGGGGAGGGCCAAGGGATATGCATCTGATTGATCTGGGAACATACATGTACAAAAATAAATAAATAAATAAATAAATAAAAGACTGACAAGGTAGATTTTAAAAATGAGTGAATTATACAAATATAAGTAAAGATACCATCACCGACTCAATAAGCAAATTCTGAGTGACAGTGTAAAACAGGGAAGCCTGGCATGCTACAGTCTAAGGGATCACAAAGAGTTAGACATGACTAGCAACTGAACCCACACCTCATATTTGACAATATAAGAAACTTGAAAGTAAAAACATGGAATAAGACATACCATGAACATTATTTTTTTTAAAGTGGCTATATTAAGATCTGAAAAAAAAAGACTAATGCAAAGAAAACTACTAGAGATGTGTAATTATAAAAGAATCAGTTCACCAATCACACTTAATATTCTTATATTCTCTTTTCAAGTATATGTAGGATAGGAATTAAAATTTGGATTGGATTTTGTCTTTTTTTTTTCCTTTTTGTCTCACTATTTTTTTTAAACCTTTATTTTACTTTTAACATTTACAGAGTTTTGTTGTTTACAGACATGCATGTTCCCAGAGCAGTCACATGTATATCCCCCTCTTCCCACCCCTCCCAACCATCACACAGCACCCCTGAAGGATCCCCTTTTCTCAAGGAGTAATGACTATAGCTATTTGCTTCACTTATGATAGTGCAGGCCTTCATGCTACTTCCTTTACATCTCCCACCCTCTGTTCCTTCCCAACAATATCCATATGTCCACTGTCCATGTCTGTCTTTCCATTGCTTCACTCGTGGCCATCATCACCATCCTGCTAGATTCCATATATATGTGTTAATATACTGTATTTGTCCTCTTTCTGACTGACTTCACTTTATATGATACGTTCTAGATCCAGCCACCTCATTAGGGCTGATTCTTCTGCACTTCTCTTCACAGCTGTGTAGTATTCCATTGTACATATGTACCAGAGCTTCTGTATCCATTCGTTTGTCGATGGGCATCTAGGTTGCTTCCATGTTCTAGCTATTGTATAGAGAGCTGCAATGAACATTGGGGTACAGGTGCTTCTTTCAGATTTGATTTCATCAGGGTATAAGCCTAAGAGTGGGATTGCTGGGTCATAGGGTGCTTCTATTTTTAGTTTTTTAAGAAATCTCCAGACTTCTCACTATTTTAAAAATGCCTTCCATGAATACTTCTTTGTATTGTTTCTAACAAGAATAAGGTATCATTCTTATCAATGTAACCTACCTGTTATATGTTTGTTATCTTTGGCAGCTTTAATGATTTTCGTCTTTATATCTGGTATGTAGGGATTACTTCAAGGTTGTCTAACTTTCTACCTTTGATTTTCTGAGGGAACTGGCATGCTACAGTCTAAGGGATCACAAAGAGTTAGACATGACTAGCAACTGAACCCACACCTCATATTTGACAATATAAGAAACTTGAAAGTAAAAACATGGAATAAGACATACCATGAACATTATTTTTTAAAGTGGCTATATTAAGATCTGAAAAAAAGACTAATGCAAAGAAAACTACTAGAGATGTGTAATTATAAAAGAATCAGTTCACCAATCACACTTAATATTCTTATATTCTCTTTTCAAGTATATGTAGGATAGGAATTAAAATTTGGATTGGATTTTGTCTTTTTTTTTTCCTTTTTGTCTCACTATTTTTTTTAAACCTTTATTTTACTTTTAACATTTACAGAGTTTTGTTGTTTACAGACATGCATGTTCCCAGAGCAGTCACATGTATATCCCCCTCTTCCCACCCCTCCCAACCATCACACAGCACCCCTGAAGGATCCCCTTTTCTCAAGGAGTAATGACTATAGCTATTTGCTTCACTTATGATAGTGCAGGCCTTCATGCTACTTCCTTTACATCTCCCACCCTCTGTTCCTTCCCAACAATATCCATATGTCCACTGTCCATGTCTGTCTTTCCATTGCTTCACTGCGTGGGCCATCATCACCATCCTGCTAGATTCCATATATATGTGTTAATATACTGTATTTGTCCTCTTTCTGACTGACTTCACTTTATATGATACGTTCTAGATCCAGCCACCTCATTAGGGCTGATTCTTCTGCACTTCTCTTCACAGCTGTGTAGTATTCCATTGTACATATGTACCAGAGCTTCTGTATCCATTCGTTTGTCGATGGGCATCTAGGTTGCTTCCATGTTCTAGCTATTGTATAGAGAGCTGCAATGAACATTGGGGTACAGGTGCTTCTTTCAGATTTGATTTCATCAGGGTATAAGCCTAAGAGTGGGATTGCTGGGTCATAGGGTGCTTCTATTTTTAGTTTTTTAAGAAATCTCCAGACTTCTCACTATTTTAAAAATGCCTTCCATGAATACTTCTTTGTATTGTTTCTAACAAGAATAAGGTATCATTCTTATCAATGTAACCTACCTGTTATATGTTTGTTATCTTTGGCAGCTTTAATGATTTTCGTCTTTATATCTGGTATGTAGGGATTACTTCAAGGTTGTCTATGTATCATTTTATCATATTTACTCATTTTTTGGATTTTCTGAGGTCCTAGAATATGTGGACTGTTGTTCATATGGAAAATTTTGACATTTTCATATAGTTTTTCTATTTTCTTTCTTCTACTTGTCCTACAATGAAACATATTAGACTTAAACTCACTGAGAATTAAGTTCACTATTCTTTAGTCCCCAATAATCCAAGTCTAGGAAGTGAATTTGATTGTTTCTGATGTTTAAAGGATTTTTAGAGATCTTTTTAAAAAGCAGTTTTAGGTTTGCGACAAAACTGAGCAGGAATTCATACAGAGACTTCTAATATATGCTTTGCCCCACATATGCATAGATTTTCCCATTATCAACATACTCACTAGAACCACACATTTTTTACCAAAGATGAACCTACATGGACATACCATAATCACTCAAGTTCACAGTATATCATTGGGTTCATTCTCAATGATATATGTTCTAGGGGGTTAAAAACAATGTATAATGATATATTGGCTTTCCTAATGGCTCAGTTGGTAAAGAAACTGCCTGCAATGTAGGAGATTCAGGTTCAGTCCCTGGGTGGGGAAGATCCCCTTGAGAAGGGAATGGCTACCCACTCTAACATTCTTGCCTGGAGAATTCTACGGACAGAGAAGCCTGGAGGGTTACAGGGCTACAGTCCACAAAGTGGCAAAGAGTCAGATATTACTCAGTGGCTAACACTTTCACTTTTATAAACATACACACACACACACACACACACACACACGTATATATATATACATACACACACACACATATATATATATATCTCCATCATTTTACTCTCATTTTCACTGACCTAAAATGATTGTTTCATAGTTTTCAGTTCTCTGAAGATATTCTCCATCTGTTCATTCATTATTTTTACCTTTCATTGTAGGTTATGAACTGCTAATTGTAACATCTGACTCCATTGGTTCTGCACTTACTTGTTTTGATTATGAGTTTAATTTCATTTTCTTTTTCACTTTTACTTGTAATGTTTATCAGAATATAGGAAGATATTACAGTGGAAACTAATGTATGATTATTTTGCTTTCTTCACTTTGCTTTTCCCTGAAAGGTACATTCTTTCTTATGCCTGCTGGCTAAAGTGAGAAGATTATCATTTGAATTTTACTAAATACAAATTGATTTAGAGCCTTTTAGAGTCTGAACATTGAATCTTATCAAGGTTTACTCCTGGGAATCAGACTGTTACTTGCCTTCAGATTCATTAACAGCATAGCTTTTAGTTTCAGAAACTACAAACATAGTTCACAGAAATTATGATAATTGTTTCTGACTTTCGGTATGAACTTCACTGAACTAACAATAAAAAAAAAGAGAAGCAGCAGAAAAGATTGAGACACTGCAGAAAGATTTAGCAGGTAAAAACTCCTAAAACAATTTAAAAATTCAAAACAACATCTCTATATAAACAGTGTTTGTGTTAAAGAATAGTAGTTACCAAGGTAAAGTAATATACTGCAACTAAAATTGTTGTTAGATGAGTATGAATAACACATAAACATTCCTCAAATATGTTGTGTGCTTACTCACTCAGTCACATCCTACTCTTTGTGATACCCCCCCACCAAATTGTATTATCATAAAGGTTCTTGGTTTTATAAACTACAGTAACTCTTAAAATTCCTCCTGGAAAATAGTAATTCCTATTTTCAATGATAAGGAAAAAATCTGTTATCATTTTATATTTGATTTTTTCTTTTTGTAAGAACTTACAAGTTAATTTTTTATCTAAAATTTAGTTCTGCCATGGTTCTTTGTTTCTGTTAGTAAGCTTGCAATAACCTCCCAGTTCCTGACAACATTTAGTTTCCTCACATAAAATAATAAACCTTAAATATGCATAACACTAATTTCTGTTTAGGGAAAAAATAAAGAGAAACGAAGGAGAAAACTTACTTGAAAAACTAATAATGTCAGGTCATTAGGTTAATACTATTCCCATTTATTGTATCAATTATTAATTGTGTTATATTTTTCAAAAAGTCATTTTAGGGCTTCCCCTGGTGGTCCAGTGGGTAAGGACACCGCCTTGCAGTGCAGGGGGCGCCGTTTCAAGCCCTGGCCTGGGAAGATCCCACGTGCCGTGGAGCGGCTGGACTGATGTGTCCAATTACCGAGCCGGAGCTCTGGAGTGCATGCGCCCAGAGCCGGTGCTCTGCAACGACAGACGCCACCGTGATGGGAGGCCCACAGGAGCCAAAGAACAAAGACGGATGAACAGCGAGAAACGAAAAGACCAATAGAAGTGGCCCACCTGCTCCCCTCCCTCCCCAACCCGACCCCTGCCCAAAAATAAATAATTAAATAAATCTTAAAAAAAAAAAAAGTCATTTTAATATGGTTTCTTATTTTTTTCTATTTACATAAATGCATTCTGAGAACTCTCTTAGAAAACTGTTGTTAAAATAATTTGATTATAATAATACAGAGATTGTACTTATCACCTTAGCTAAGGATAGAAATAATACCAATTACTAAATCTTTATGTTTCTAATTTTTCCCACTTCTACTATTCAAATAATAACAACTATGCATATATATATGTATATATATATATATGTGTGTGTATGTGTATGTGTGTATATATATATATATAGAGAGAGAGAGAGAGAGAGAAGGGAACACACACACACACACAGACAATATTATATAATCTATATGCACAAACTGTAATTTTCCAACACAAAATGAAGTCTCTAGTATTTTCAAAAGAACCTGAAATTTGTAGTTTAAGGAAGTTGAATTTGAAATCAGCTCTACTCCACTTTTGACAAGTTTTATCCATTTAAAATATGGTTAATAAAAATTATTTTTCAGTATTTGTAGGAAGAATATATGAGATGTAAATGCATTGTGCCAGGCATATTGATTATCCCAATGAATATAAACAGCTGTATTAGAAAAATCAGAAGAGTGTTCAGAGTACATTGAAGAATAAAACATTAAAGATACAAGTTTTACTCTGGGATTGATTTTTCTGTCTGCCTCTCAGCTTCACCATGGCTTACTTGAAAAACTAATAATGTCAGGTCATTAGGTTAATACTATTCCCATTTATTGTATCAATTATTAATTGTGTTATATTTTTCAAAAAGTCATTTTAGGGCTTCCCCTGGTGGTCCAGTGGGTAAGGACACCGCCTTGCAGTGCAGGGGGCGCCGTTTCAAGCCCTGGCCTGGGAAGATCCCACGTGCCGTGGAGCGGCTGGACTGATGTGTCCAATTACCGAGCCGGAGCTCTGGAGTGCATGCGCCCAGAGCCGGTGCTCTGCAACGACAGACGCCACCGTGATGGGAGGCCCACAGGAGCCAAAGAACAAAGACGGATGAACAGCGAGAAACGAAAAGACCAATAGAAGTGGCCCACCTGCTCCCCTCCCTCCCCAACCCGACCCCTGCCCAAAAATAAATAATTAAATAAATCTTAAAAAAAAAAAAAAAGTCATTTTAATATGGTTTCTTATTTTTTTCTATTTACATAAATGCATTCTGAGAACTCTCTTAGAAAACTGTTGTTAAAATAATTTGATTATAATAATACAGAGATTGTACTTATCACCTTAGCTAAGGATAGAAATAATACCAATTACTAAATCTTTATGTTTCTAATTTTTCCCACTTCTACTATTCAAATAATAACAACTATGCATATATATATGTATATATATATATGTGTGTGTATGTGTATGTGTGTATATATATATATATAGAGAGAGAGAGAGAGAAGGGAACACACACACACACACAGACAATATTATATAATCTATATGCACAAACTGTAATTTTCCAACACAAAATGAAGTCTCTAGTATTTTCAAAAGAACCTGAAATTTGTAGTTTAAGGAAGTTGAATTTGAAATCAGCTCTACTCCACTTTTGACAAGTTTTATCCATTTAAAATATGGTTAATAAAAATTATTTTTCAGTATTTGTAGGAAGAATATATGAGATGTAAATGCATTGTGCCAGGCATATTGATTATCCCAATGAATATAAACAGCTGTATTAGAAAAATCAGAAGAGTGTTCAGAGTACATTGAAGAATAAAAAACATTAAAGATACAAGTTTTACTCTGGGATTGATTTTTCTGTCTGCCTCTCAGCTTCACCATGGCAACTCTGGAAATACTTAAATATCACACAGAGTTTTCCTATGGATTAACCAGTAGGAGGCTTTACGCTACTCTATGAAGTGAATTCATATGGTGAGTCCTTCCATCTTACTAAGAAAATGATGCAATTCCATTTAAGAAAATACAATATCCATAGTTACCAGAGGCTTTTTGAATTGCCTTCTTATAATATTAATGCATTTATTCTACTCCATCAGCACATTTGATGCTTCTTGTACCCAGGATTACTCATATCTGGAAATAAACTTTCAATGAATGAGCACAGAACATAAACAAAACAATAAAATGTTTTTCACTTTTCCTTATGAGTAAAACTGAAATCTTACCTTGTTCTTATTGCTAAAATTAAGGTTCTTTTCATTAATTCAATTCATAGTGCGTGCACATGATTTATTAAAACAATGTGGGCTGCCCTGGTGGTCCGGTGGGCTAAGGACACCGCCTTGCAGTGCAAGGGGCGCTGGTTGGATCCTTGGCCTGGGAAGATCCCACATACCGCAGAGCGGCTGGATTGATGTGTCCAACTATCGAGTACGAGCTCCTGAGCGCATGCGCCAAGAGCCCGGTGCTCTGCCACAAGAGAGGTGGCTGCGATGGGAGGCTCACACAGGCCAAAGAGATAAATAAATGAAAGACCAATAGAAGTGGCCAAAAAACAGAAAAATGCAAAAAGAAAAAAAATGCACTACTTGCACTACTACCCATGAATACATGCATTAGATAAATTCTTTTTTTATTATTATTTTTTGGTCTATTTGCACTGAGGAAAATTGAGAGAAAGTAATTCATTATACAAAGAACTATGGAAAGATTTCTGTAATTATAAGACATATAAGGTTGTTTACAAGGTAGTTTGATGGAAAAAGAGAAATCACTTTTTTTAAACTAGCCAAAAGAATAATGAATATATCCTGATGTTACAAAAGCAGATATGAAAATGCCTGTGATTTTTAGGTCCGTTGTTGTATTTAATTATATAAAATGTTAAAATAAAAAGTTACAAGTTTCTTTGTTACCATTGGTCATATATCTAGAGAAACGTCCTTTTTAATTACCTGGATCAAAGATAGCAGGTGCCAATTATTCACCAAATTATCGCCAAAGCAATCCTCAATATTTGTGTTTTTATTAGTTGGTTTTCAACAGGGGAAATTTTTTTCAAACCATCCCTTTTATCATATCTTGAAGTAACTAATTCTGCTTGAAACTTTCTGAGTGGACAGTTTGTTAATTTTCATGATGTTCTTTTACCACTGAATAAAGCTCATTCAAAACACAATAAAAAAATCATCAACTTTTTCCAATTTTTACAAAATGCATTTCCTTGACCTTTCCAAATCTATTAATCTCACTTCTTTGTATATCTATCATCTACATTAAGATAGCTATCTGTAAGGATATATATCTATATATCTGTGTTATATATATATATATATCTGAATATTTATATCTATACATAGATTATAATAGTGAAAATTATCTACAGGAGAATTTATGTATGACAAAGAAGGGTAAAATCCTGTGGACAGTGTACTTAATTGAATGTGTGACATATGAGTTGAGACTATTGATAATTTATATTTTGATAGGTTTATGACAGCTACTTAAAATGTTCCCCATCATCTAACTGTAATGGATCATGGAACTTCCTGAAAATAATAATGGCAAGAAAACTAGTGCTTATGAGATCTTAGAATCTCTAAGAACGTAATAGCCAAATCAATGATTTTTATTAAGTAGAAACCTTCTGTGTGGTATGGTGTCAGAGACTATGAGCTGATTCTACCTGTTAACAGAGTCAGTGTTTTCATATTGTCTGGGTGTCTTACAGGTTAAATTGACTGAGCCTGAATTATATTAGTGGTTCTATAGTAGCAAAATTGCATCTGGAGACCATACGCACACTTTCTTTCTTACCAATATTCACTTGGTTGTATTTATTGAACCTATAGAAGTGCTGAGTGAGTCATGGCAAGCTGCCTGTCAAGTAAAGGTGCCATCCAACCTGCCTGACGTAAGCACAAGGACTCAATATTTTTAGGTCCGTTGTTGTATTTAATTATATAAAATGTTAAAATAAAAAGTTACAAGTTTCTTTGTTACCATTGGTCATATATCTAGAGAAACGTCCTTTTTAATTACCTGGATCAAAGATAGCAGGTGCCAATTATTCACCAAATTATCGCCAAAGCAATCCTCAATATTTGTGTTTTTATTAGTTGGTTTTCAACAGGGGAAATTTTTTTCAAACCATCCCTTTTATCATATCTTGAAGTAACTAATTCTGCTTGAAACTTTCTGAGTGGACAGTTTGTTAATTTTCATGATGTTCTTTTACCACTGAATAAAGCTCATTCAAAACACAATAA
Source organism: Tragulus kanchil (assembly GCA_022376925.1). Classification (NCBI taxonomy): domain Eukaryota; kingdom Metazoa; phylum Chordata; class Mammalia; order Artiodactyla; family Tragulidae; genus Tragulus; species Tragulus kanchil. The sequence continues at coordinate 231,542,037 of JAIOJX010000004.1, read as the reverse complement.
AAAAATCATCAACTTTTTCCAATTTTTACAAAATGCATTTCCTTGACCTTTCCAAATCTATTAATCTCACTTCTTTGTATATCTATCATCTACATTAAGATAGCTATCTGTAAGGATATATATCTATATATCTGTGTTATATATATATATATATCTGAATATTTATATCTATACATAGATTATAATAGTGAAAATTATCTACAGGAGAATTTATGTATGACAAAGAAGGGTAAAATCCTGTGGACAGTGTACTTAATTGAATGTGTGACATATGAGTTGAGACTATTGATAATTTATATTTTGATAGGTTTATGACAGCTACTTAAAATGTTCCCCATCATCTAACTGTAATGGATCATGGAACTTCCTGAAAATAATAATGGCAAGAAAACTAGTGCTTATGAGATCTTAGAATCTCTAAGAACGTAATAGCCAAATCAATGATTTTTATTAAGTAGAAACCTTCTGTGTGGTATGGTGTCAGAGACTATGAGCTGATTCTACCTGTTAACAGAGTCAGTGTTTTCATATTGTCTGGGTGTCTTACAGGTTAAATTGACTGAGCCTGAATTATATTAGTGGTTCTATAGTAGCAAAATTGCATCTGGAGACCATACGCACACTTTCTTTCTTACCAATATTCACTTGGTTGTATTTATTGAACCTATAGAAGTGCTGAGTGAGTCATGGCAAGCTGCCTGTCAAGTAAAAGGTGCCATCCAACCTGCCTGACGTAAGCACAAGGACTCAATATTTTTATATATAAGTTTCTGGTAGGCAACAACTTGGCTACTTCATATTAATAACTGCATACCTAAGCAAAAAAATCACTTTTGTTATATGCACAAAATTACAGTCGTTGGATTTTTTTGTTATTTTATCTAAAGTAGGAATTAGATAAAATGTGGGAAGACCTTCTATCTAACCTTCTATTGAGATGTCCACTTAGATTCTCTGCATATCTCCAATACAAAACAACACTTCCATTGTTGAATTATTCCAGTGACTGGCTATTTCTTATTTTCTAGATGTGGAAGAAAAGTAGGGAAAAACTAGCTTAGCTGCTAAACTTGTCAAGAAGTTTGGATGTAACATCTGTAGGCTATAGGCACAGGTTATTCCATTAACAAATTAGAAATTGTACTGAATAAACTCACAACAACTTTTAAGTGTAATCCTGCCAGTATAAAAGGCCATGCATGTGAGTGTTTGAAAACAGATACCTCTAATTTTTTCACTTGATAACTGTCATTTGCATTTCTCAAAAACTGATCTGACTTCTTTAAAACAATGACTCTCATTAGGTTAATTTTCTTGCTCAAGGGACATTGGCAATTTCTAGAGACATTTTTGATTGTCAAAAATGGGAAGGATGGGTGTTACTGGCATCTAGTGGGTAGCAGCCACAGATGCTATTAAACATCATACAATACATAGTGCAGATCAAAACAGTTATTTGACCTAAACTTTCAATTGTTCCAAGGTCTAGAAACAGTGATAGAAGGATTCATAATTAACCTAAGTATTCGACATGTATACTTTTAAATTGGAGTCATATTGCTTTCTTTTTTGGTTGATATATAATTGATACAATAATATATTAGGTATAATATACATAGTGTTTTGATAGAAGAGACTAAGAAGAGGTGGCAAGAATAAACAGAAGAATTGTACAAAAATGCTCTTAATGACCCACATAACCACAATAGTGCCATCACTCACCTAGAGTCTCAAATCCCAAATAGTCCCTAGGAAGCATTACTGCAAACAAAGCTGTCAGTAAAAGGTGCTGAGTGAGTCATGGCAAGCTGCCTGTCAAGTAAGGTGCCATCCAACCTGCCTGACGTAAGCACAAGGACTCAATATTTTTATATATAAGTTTCTGGTAGGCAACAACTTGGCTACTTCATATTAATAACTGCATACCTAAGCAAAAAAATCACTTTTGTTATATGCACAAAATTACAGTCGTTGGATTTTTTTGTTATTTTATCTAAAGTAGGAATTAGATAAAATGTGGGAAGACCTTCTATCTAACCTTCTATTGAGATGTCCACTTAGATTCTCTGCATATCTCCAATACAAAACAACACTTCCATTGTTGAATTATTCCAGTGACTGGCTATTTCTTATTTTCTAGATGTGGAAGAAAAGTAGGGAAAAACTAGCTTAGCTGCTAAACTTGTCAAGAAGTTTGGATGTAACATCTGTAGGCTATAGGCACAGGTTATTCCATTAACAAATTAGAAATTGTACTGAATAAACTCACAACAACTTTTAAGTGTAATCCTGCCAGTATAAAAGGCCATGCATGTGAGTGTTTGAAAACAGATACCTCTAATTTTTTCACTTGATAACTGTCATTTGCATTTCTCAAAAACTGATCTGACTTCTTTAAAACAATGACTCTCATTAGGTTAATTTTCTTGCTCAAGGGACATTGGCAATTTCTAGAGACATTTTTGATTGTCAAAAATGGGAAGGATGGGTGTTACTGGCATCTAGTGGGTAGCAGCCACAGATGCTATTAAACATCATACAATACATAGTGCAGATCAAAACAGTTATTTGACCTAAACTTTCAATTGTTCCAAGGTCTAGAAACAGTGATAGAAGGATTCATAATTAACCTAAGTATTCGACATGTATACTTTTAAATTGGAGTCATATTGCTTTCTTTTTTGGTTGATATATAATTGATACAATAATATATTAGGTATAATATACATAGTGTTTTGATAGAAGAGACTAAGAAGAGGTGGCAAGAATAAACAGAAGAATTGTACAAAAATGCTCTTAATGACCCACATAACCACAATAGTGCCATCACTCACCTAGAGTCTCAAATCCCAAATAGTCCCTAGGAAGCATTACTGCAAACAAAGCTAGTGAAATGATGGGATTTCAGCTGAGCTATATCAAATTCTAAGAGATGATGCTGTTAATGTGCTATAGTCAATATGCCAGCAAATTTGGAAAATTGAGCAGTGGCCACAGGGAATGTAAATGGTTAGTTTTCATTCCAGTTCCAAAGAACAGCAATGCCAAAGAATATTCAAAATGTTGTACAATTGTATTCGGTTCACATGCGAGCAAAATAATGCTAAAAATCCCTCAAGTTAGGCTTTAACAGTACATGAACTGAGAACTTCCAGATGTACAAGTTCAATTTAGAAAAGGCAAGGAACCAGAGCTCAAATGGCCAACATCCTTTGGATCATAGAAAAAAAGCAGGAGAATTAAAAAAAAAATCTATTTCTGCTTCATTGACTATGCCAAAGTCCTTGACTGTGTGGATCACAGCAACCTGTGGAACATTCTTGAAGAGATGGGAATACCAGACCATCTTACCTGCCTCCTGAGAAACTTGTGTGCAGGACAAGAAGTAATAGTTAGAGCTTGACATGGAACAACAGACTGCTTCAAAATTAGGAAAAAGAGCACATCAGACGGTATACTTCACCCTGATTATTTAACTTATATGATGAGTACAAATACGAAATGCCAGGTTGGATGATTCACAAGCCAGAATTAAGATTACCCATAGAAATATCAACAGCCTCAGATATGCAGATGATACCAATTTATAATGGTGTTACTGGCATCTAGTGGGTAGCAGCCACAGATGCTATTAAACATCATACAATACATAGTGCAGATCAAAACAGTTATTTGACCTAAACTTTCAATTGTTCCAAGGTCTAGAAACAGTGATAGAAGGATTCATAATTAACCTAAGTATTCGACATGTATACTTTTAAATTGGAGTCATATTGCTTTCTTTTTTGGTTGATATATAATTGATACAATAATATATTAGGTATAATATACATAGTGTTTTGATAGAAGAGACTAAGAAGAGGTGGCAAGAATAAACAGAAGAATTGTACAAAAATGCTCTTAATGACCCACATAACCACAATAGTGCCATCACTCACCTAGAGTCTCAAATCCCAAATAGTCCCTAGGAAGCATTACTGCAAACAAAGCTAGTGAAATGATGGGATTTCAGCTGAGCTATATCAAATTCTAAGAGATGATGCTGTTAATGTGCTATAGTCAATATGCCAGCAAATTTGGAAAATTGAGCAGTGGCCACAGGGAATGTAAATGGTTAGTTTTCATTCCAGTTCCAAAGAACAGCAATGCCAAATAATATTCAAAATGTTGTACAATTGTATTCGGTTCACATGCGAGCAAAATAATGCTAAAAATCCCTCAAGTTAGGCTTTAACAGTACATGAACTGAGAACTTCCAGATGTACAAGTTCAATTTAGAAAAGGCAAGGAACCAGAGCTCAAATGGCCAACATCCTTTGGATCATAGAAAAAAAGCAGGAGAATTAAAAAAAAAATCTATTTCTGCTTCATTGACTATGCCAAAGTCCTTGACTGTGTGGATCACAGCAACCTGTGGAACATTCTTGAAGAGATGGGAATACCAGACCATCTTACCTGCCTCCTGAGAAACTTGTGTGCAGGACAAGAAGTAATAGTTAGAGCTTGACATGGAACAACAGACTGCTTCAAAATTAGGAAAAAGAGCACATCAGACGGTATACTTCACCCTGATTATTTAACTTATATGATGAGTACAAATACGAAATGCCAGGTTGGATGATTCACAAGCCAGAATTAAGATTACCCATAGAAATATCAACAGCCTCAGATATGCAGATGATACCAATTTAATGGCAGAAAGTGAAGAGGAACTAAAGAGCCTCTTCATGAAAGTGAAAGACAAGAGGGAAAAAACTGGCCTAAAACTGAACATTTAAAAAATGAAGATCACAGCATTTGGTCCCGGCACTTTATGGCAAATAGATGGGCAAACAATGGAAACAGTGACAGACTTTATTTTCTTGGGCTCCAAAATCACTGCAGATGGTGACTGCAGCCATGAAATTAATCTTCCAAGGAAGAAAATCTATAGCAAACATAGACAAAGCATTCAAAAGCAGATACGTCACTTTGCCTACAAAAGTCTGTATAGTAAAAGCCATGGTTTTCCCAGTAGTCACATATGGCTGTGATAGTTGGACCATAAAGAAGTCTGAGCGATGAAGAACTGATGCCTTCAAACTGTGGTGCTAAATATTCAGAGTCCCTTAGAGAGCAAAGAGATCAAACCGTCAAGCCTAAAAGAAATCAACCCTGAATATTAATTGGAAGATTTGCTGCAGAAGCTGAATTTCCAGTACTTTGGCCGTCTCATGAGAAGAAGAGAATCTTTGGGAAAGACCCTGATGCTGGGGGAGATTGATGGAAAGAGGAGAAAGGGATGACAGAGGATGATACGATTTGATGGTATCCCTGACTCAATAGACATGAGCTTGAGCATACTCAGGGATATAGTGAAGAACAGGGAAATATGGTGTGCTGCAGCTCATGGGGTTGCAAAGAATTGGACACGACTGAGTGACTGAACATTTCTTTTTTTAATTTTGCTTCTGTTTCCCATACGGTTTCTATATTTGTGACAGTATATTAAGAAAACAGGCAAGTCACTTTAGTGGTATCTCAGAGCTAGAAAACCCCAGATTTTCTTGGATTCATAATCAGTGTTTTATTGGCCCTATCCACAATATATTAAAGATAATGCTTGCTTCTTATAGCAAAGGTATCATTAATTTCAGGGGTAAATCTTGACTCTTATTATTGATTCCAAGACAGTTAATCAAAACCAGAATAATTTTGAAAACTCTTTACCATAATTTTATCCTTCTAGCTATATAGTATATGACTAGCTGTTCTTTCACCTGTAATACTATTGCCAGAATGGTTCAACATTTTCTTACTTCACTCCATGGGATGTTTGCCTGTTACTTAATTTGCATATAGTTCCTTTCTACTGGGTGGGAGGAAGAAATGAGTAGTGAAATTATGAATCTTTGGAAGTTTATTTACATCTGTGTCTAGCAAATGTTCATTCCTTGTGTTGAGTATTGATGCACAATTCTTCTATATGCACTTTACAAATCATTTAGTAAGCGAAAAACCTTTTTTAAAAAATAAAACGCAACAAAATAACACTGAGATGGAGGCTTTGTGGCAGCAAACATAAAAACTGTAATGTGCTACTAGGAATAATACAATGCAAAAAGATAGGCACTCTGAATGAGGAAGCAAGAGCAATTGTCTTGAGGGCTTGAGGGAAGAATTACAACTCCTGAATTTGCTCAATTTAAACTTGCACCTCTACACTGCTGAGGTTGAAGAAATCGTGTTCCTTGTTTAAGCATGATGAACAGCATCTTGATACTAACACCAGAGGACAATACCCATTGTCATACTAGTACTTGTCAGCATAACCCACGCTTAGCAACAAGCCACTTTCCATCTCTCTCACCTGGATCTGAGTAACCTCAGTTAAAAAAATTAAGAAATGGAATCTGTGATGATTTTTTAAAACTCTATTTTCTACACATTTTTTTCAGTGTATTTTACTAATTTTTTGAAATATTTCAGTTTTTTTTTTCCATTCTAACAGCAACACTTTTGCTATTTGAACACTGATTGTGTTTTTGTTTTTTTTTTCTAATTATAATAGAGTATGTCCTAAATTTATCTAAAATATTTAAATATATTTATCATTCTTTATATGGTTTGATTTGCTTATTAATTTTTTACTTTTAATAAAATATTTTAAGATTCCATTTTAAGTTTTTTTTTTTTTTTAAATAATATCTAATCCTTGAGCAGTTTATGAAGAAACAAATATTCATTGCAACAACAAACACACAGTGAGAACTTATATTTCTTGATATCTGTGCTTTAATCAAGAGATCAAGTAACTGCTTTTTAAGTATCTGCAAACCTCCCATGGATGTGGTAAGAGCAGAAGATAAATAAACAAGCAGTATAATGTGCTTGCCTTAGAAAGATTAGACTCCTGCAAGAAAAAATAAAGACAACAAATACAACACAATGCTTATACAGAACACGCATATGTATAAAGTAGTCTGTGAGCACATAAAAAAAGTGATATATTTAATTTGGGTTTGGTTAGAAAGGAAAGGCTCTACAAGTGAGCATCAACTATTTTTACCAGAAAAACTGTAACAGTAGGAAAAAGGGCAGGGCACAGTTTTTGAAAGAATGGCATACCCCAAGGGCACAACATAAATTGATTAGAATCAAATGGGTCCCAGATGGTGGACTAGATTTGATCCTCAATCAGCAAGCTTAATAACACAACCAGAGATGCCATGATAGTCCTACTCCTTCCCCAAACTAGTTGGAATAATCCTCCTGCTCATTAGCATATGAAATTAACCAGTTCATAAAAGCTAAGCACACCACATTTCAAGGTCACACCAGCCATCTGCGATGGTCCACTCTCCGTGTATGGAGTGTGCATGTCTTTGAATCTAAATTAATCCACTTCTTACCTGTCACTTTGTCCCTCACTGAATTATTTTCTGCAATAAGACATAAAGAACCTGAGTTACATTAGGTGCTGAACACGGGTTTTGGCTGGTTTTGAGTCCCAGTCAGACGGATTCAAGTTCTAAGCAGGGTTTTGGCTGGGTTCGAGTTCTAGGCACATTGGTTCGAGTTCCAAACTGTTCGGCTGGTTTAGAGTCCCAGCACATGGGCTGACTTCCCAAATGGTTTCAAACTCACAAACCATCTTATAATCCACAATCTTTAGTTTCTTGATTTAATACCAATCTTGGCATTACTAAGTAGACTGTTCAACTAAAATTATACATTGTTTGATAAAGTATCATTACTCTGCTGGTGTTCACAAAAAAATTGACTAGAAAAGTTGGTAACCTTAATAATTTTCGTATCAATGAAAAATGCATCAATACAACCAGAGTATTTCTTTGTAGGTATGCATGGTTGTAATATAGGAACACTTTACAATATGAACACAGAACTCACTTTCTCTCACTTCTCTGTACAAACTGTTATCTCTCAAAATAACCTACTTAATTTTGAGAAATCTATAATTTTCAGCCCAGAAGTTTACCATTTTATTAAGGTACAACAAGATGTACCCAAAAATGGAGTTGCACTTTAATTATTTTTAATCAAATTTCAACAGAGCCAAAACCAATTGCAAAATGGTATAAAGTTTCCTATAGTCTTTCTTATAATGGTGTATTTGTATTTATATCTATTCAGATCTAGTTCAGTATCTAGCCAAAATTAGGCACTATATGTATGGTTATTTAAACTTTATATACCTCTGAAATATAGTTGGGCACTTAAGACAAATGGTCAGAAAAGGGCAGGGCAGTTTGAAAGAATGGCATACCAAGGGCACAACATAAATTGATTAGAATCAAATGGGTCCCAGATGGTGGACTAGATTTGATCCTCAATCAGCAAGCTTAATAACACAACCAGAGATGCCATGATAGTCCTACTCCTTCCCCAAACTAGTTGGAATAATCCTCCTGCTCATTAGCATATGAAATTAACCAGTTCATAAAAGCTAAGCACACCACATTTCAAGGTCACACCAGCCATCTGCGATGGTCCACTCTCCGTGTATGGAGTGTGCATGTCTTTGAATCTAAATTAATCCACTTCTTACCTGTCACTTTGTCCCTCACTGAATTATTTTCTGCAATAAGACATAAAGAACCTGAGTTACATTAGGTGCTGAACACGGGTTTTGGCTGGTTTTGAGTCCCAGTCAGACGGATTCAAGTTCTAAGCAGGGTTTTGGCTGGGTTCGAGTTCTAGGCACATTGGTTCGAGTTCCAAACTGTTCGGCTGGTTTAGAGTCCCAGCACATGGGCTGACTTCCCAAATGGTTTCAAACTCACAAACCATCTTATAATCCACAATCTTTAGTTTCTTGATTTAATACCAATCTTGGCATTACTAAGTAGACTGTTCAACTAAAATTATACATTGTTTGATAAAGTATCATTACTCTGCTGGTGTTCACAAAAAAATTGACTAGAAAAGTTGGTAACCTTAATAATTTTCGTATCAATGAAAATGCATCAATACAACCAGAGTATTTCTTTGTAGGTATGCATGGTTGTAATATAGGAACACTTAACAATATGAACACAGAACTCACTTTCTCTCACTTCTCTGTACAAACTGTTATCTCTCAAAATAACCTACTTAATTTTGAGAAATCTATAATTTTCAGCCCAGAAGTTTACCATTTTATTAAGGTACAACAAGATGTACCCAAAAATGGAGTTGCACTTTAATTATTTTTAATCAAATTTCAACAGAGCCAAAACCAATTGCAAAATGGTATAAAGTTTCCTATAGTCTTTCTTATAATGGTGTATTTGTATTTATATCTATTCAGATCTAGTTCAGTATCTAGCCAAAATTAGGCACTATATGTATGGTTATTTAAACTTTATATACCTCTGAAATATAGTTGGGCACTTAAGACAATGTACAATGTATAGTAAAAAACTTAGGCTTGAAGATAATATTCGTCAGTTGAAACTGAAAATACATAAGAAACTTTTCTCATTTGAATTTTATAAAAAGAAATTCACAGCACAGTCCAGATACAAAAAACTTCAGAAGTGCCACAGAATTTAACTTTGTTGTTGTTTTTTTCAGTTTCTTCTGAGATTAAGCAGATTTCTACATCCATTGCATCAATATGTTCACTGGATTGCAGACTAATCAGAAGTTTTCAAAAGCAACTGTTACATGATTTTTTATGCCTTGTGTAAATCTGGGATTCATTTGGTGATGCAGAAACAATGGACTCTAAATTATTTCAAAAAATTCAAAATAAAATATTAATTTCAATTAGCTTTTGCCATTATTGACCTTACTATTTTGACACTTCCACAATCAGCTCAAATGAAAACAAAAAGATGTTTATTTCAAGGGAGTGAAAGCTGAAGTGAAGAAAAATTAAAAAGCTTTGATAATTGCCTAGTAATAGTTCTTAAATATAATATTAATTCATCAAAGCTCCAATTTTATTTACTTTACATACACATATATGTATCATTTCATTTGAAGATTTGGGTTTTACTTTAAAAGTAATTTCTTGAATTATTTTTTATATTATCTTTTGTTCAGTTTCCTCTACTCTCTTGTTACATTGTCCTTTTAGTTGGAATTTGTTTGTCCTATTGTTAATAATTTTCGTATCAATGAAAATGCATCAATACAACCAGAGTATTTCTTTGTAGGTATGCATGGTTGTAATATAGGAACACTTTACAATATGAACACAGAACTCACTTTCTCTCACTTCTCTGTACAAACTGTTATCTCTCAAAATAACCTACTTAATTTTGAGAAATCTATAATTTTCAGCCCAGAAGTTTACCATTTTATTAAGGTACAACAAGATGTACCCAAAAATGGAGTTGCACTTTAATTTTTTTTAATCAAATTTCAACAGAGCCAAAACCAATTGCAAAATGGTATAAAGTTTCCTATAGTCTTTCTTATAATGGTGTATTTGTATTTATATCTATTCAGATCTAGTTCAGTATCTAGCCAAAATTAGGCACTATATGTATGGTTATTTAAACTTTATATACCTCTGAAATATAGTTGGGCACTTAAGACAATGTACAATGTATAGTAAAAAACTTAGGCTTGAAGATAATATTCGTCAGTTGAAACTGAAAATACATAAGAAACTTTTCTCATTTGAATTTTATAAAAAGAAATTCACAGCACAGTCCAGATACAAAAAACTTCAGAAGTGCCACAGAATTTAACTTTGTTGTTGTTTTTTTCAGTTTCTTCTGAGATTAAGCAGATTTCTACATCCATTGCATCAATATGTTCACTGGATTGCAGACTAATCAGAAGTTTTCAAAAGCAACTGTTACATGATTTTTTATGCCTTGTGTAAATCTGGGATTCATTTGGTGATGCAGAAACAATGGACTCTAAATTATTTCAAAAAATTCAAAATAAAATATTAATTTCAATTAGCTTTTGCCATTATTGACCTTACTATTTTGACACTTCCACAATCAGCTCAAATGAAAACAAAAAGATGTTTATTTCAAGGGAGTGAAAGCTGAAGTGAAGAAAAATTAAAAAGCTTTGATAATTGCCTAGTAATAGTTCTTAAATATAATATTAATTCATCAAAGCTCCAATTTTATTTACTTTACATACACATATATGTATCATTTCATTTGAAGATTTGGGTTTTACTTTAAAAGTAATTTCTTGAATTATTTTTTATATTATCTTTTGTTCAGTTTCCTCTACTCTCTTGTTACATTGTCCTTTTAGTTGGAATTTGTTTGTCCTAGATTGTTTAAATATGTTAAGCTAGGTCGTTTCATTTTTTCAGTTATGATATTTTTTCGATTCACATTTTCTTCAATTCCTTGAATATATTTTTCCTCTAGGGACAATTTTAAGTTTTTTGAGAAATGAAGTATATAATCATATCAAAAAATAAAGTAAAAGGAGAGACTACTCTGTGGATGTTCATTTAAATGAAACCTGCCAACTGATACAATTCATTTTAGAATAAGTTGGTCTAGATTTTGATATTTTACTGAGCATTCCCAGATGCCAAAATGCAGAACATTTATTCCGGGCTACAACTGCAGCTATTCTCATTCTTTCCAGTCATATAATTATATTTATTTATATGTATTTACCTAGGAAGTGGATGCTTGCCTTCAAATCACTCTGTGTGCAGAAGTGAGTGACTTGACATTGTCTCTCACTTTTCTTCAGCCTTCTCTGAGGACATTCTGAACTATGACTTTCTTTGCTTTACTTTATCATAACTGCTTTATCCACTATTCATTAGCTGTTCTTCTTCCAGGTTTTTGTTACAACTGTTTTTGTTAATCGTTCAACTACCATCATTCTTTTAATTGATAAGGGTTTGTATGTCTTTTAAATCATTGTAATGAGATTCCAGGAGGGCTAGCAGATCAATTTCACTCAGACAGAATCTAGAATGAGAATCATAAAACACCTATTAATGTTTGCTGTTTTGATTAGTCTAAATCTTTGGCAAGAGACCCTGTGTCTCATTTACATTTCCTTTGTTAGTACTTGGCATATTATCCAGCTAAGAGCTGGTGCTCAATGATGTCCATTTGAGTAACTGATGCTCATCTGAAATACGTTCCTTTTTCAATACTCTTTACTGTTCTCAAGAGTATGAAACAGATTCTCTTTCTATAGGTGTGTGTGTGGTGGTACATTGAAAAATAAAAAGCTTTGATAATTGCCTAGTAATAGTTCTTAAATATAATATTAATTCATCAAAGCTCCAATTTTATTTACTTTACATACACATATATGTATCATTTCATTTGAAGATTTGGGTTTTACTTTAAAAGTAATTTCTTGAATTATTTTTTATATTATCTTTTGTTCAGTTTCCTCTACTCTCTTGTTACATTGTCCTTTTAGTTGGAATTTGTTTGTCCTAGATTGTTTAAATATGTTAAGCTAGGTCGTTTCATTTTTTCAGTTATGATATTTTTTCGATTCACATTTTCTTCAATTCCTTGAATATATTTTTCCTCTAGGGACAATTTTAAGTTTTTTGAGAAATGAAGTATATAATCATATCAAAAAATAAAGTAAAAGGAGAGACTACTCTGTGGATGTTCATTTAAATGAAACCTGCCAACTGATACAATTCATTTTAGAATAAGTTGGTCTAGATTTTGATATTTTACTGAGCATTCCCAGATGCCAAAATGCAGAACATTTATTCCGGGCTACAACTGCAGCTATTCTCATTCTTTCCAGTCATATAATTATATTTATTTATATGTATTTACCTAGGAAGTGGATGCTTGCCTTCAAATCACTCTGTGTGCAGAAGTGAGTGACTTGACATTGTCTCTCACTTTTCTTCAGCCTTCTCTGAGGACATTCTGAACTATGACTTTCTTTGCTTTACTTTATCATAACTGCTTTATCCACTATTCATTAGCTGTTCTTCTTCCAGGTTTTTGTTACAACTGTTTTTGTTAATCGTTCAACTACCATCATTCTTTTAATTGATAAGGGTTTGTATGTCTTTTAAATCATTGTAATGAGATTCCAGGAGGGCTAGCAGATCAATTTCACTCAGACAGAATCTAGAATGAGAATCATAAAACACCTATTAATGTTTGCTGTTTTGATTAGTCTAAATCTTTGGCAAGAGACCCTGTGTCTCATTTACATTTCCTTTGTTAGTACTTGGCATATTATCCAGCTAAGAGCTGGTGCTCAATGATGTCCATTTGAGTAACTGATGCTCATCTGAAATACGTTCCTTTTTCAATACTCTTTACTGTTCTCAAGAGTATGAAACAGATTCTCTTTCTATAGGTGTGTGTGTGGGTACTAGGTCACTTCATTTGTCCTACTCTTTGTGACCCCATGGACTGTAGCCCATTAGGTTCTTCTGACCACAGGCGTCTCCTGACAAGAATATGGGAGCAGGTTGACTGCTTCTCCAGGGGATCTTTCTGACCCAGGAATTGAACCCACATTTCCCTGTGGCCCCCCCATTGCAGGCAAACTCTTTATGGCTGAGCCACCAGGGAAGCCCCTTATATGTACACATTCTTGGTCTTCATGACTTCCCAAAAGGGCAGCTAAGAGAACGTCACTGAACTTCCTCTAGTTCATCCCAACTTTGCTAAAACATACTTCAGAAGGGAAGCAAAGTGTAAACACCAAAATGAAAGTTTGCTTAATGTGACTGAAAAACCAAATGTTCCCAAATGGATTATGATAATATCAAGAAACCTATTAGTTTAAATATCCAAACATATTTATTAATGTGGTATATCACACTGACTGATTTGCAGATATCAAACCATTTTTGCATCCCTTGGACAAATTACACATAAACATGGTTTATGATCTCTTTAATGTATTGGGGAATTTGGTTTGACAATACATTGTTGAGGATTTTTGCATGTGTATTAGTTGATGATATTGGTCTATAAATTTCTCTTTTTTATAGTGTTTTGGCTTGGTTTTTGTACCAGGAGGATGTTAGCTTCGTAGAGTGAGTTTGGGAGTACTCTTTTCTCTACAATTCTGGGGCCTAGTTTTAGAAAAACAGGTGTTAATTATTCTTTAAATGTTTAGTAGAATTCATCTGTAAAGTCATCTAGCCCTGAACTTTCATTTTTTGGCAGCTTGTTTGATTACAGATTCAATTTCATTAGTGGTAATCATTCTGTTTGTCTATTTCTTCCTGATTCACTTTTAGGAATTTGTACATTTATAGCAATGTATTCATTTATTTTAGGTTGTCCACTTTATTGCAGTATAAATGTTTAAAGTAATCTCCTGTAGTAGTTTTTCTCAATGATGTCCATTTGAGTAACTGATGCTCATCTGAAATACGTTCCTTTTTCAATACTCTTTACTGTTCTCAAGAGTATGAAACAGATTCTCTTTCTATAGGTGTGTGTGGGTACTAGGTCACTTCATTTGTCCTACTCTTTGTGACCCCATGGACTGTAGCCCATTAGGTTCTTCTGACCACAGGCGTCTCCTGACAAGAATATGGGAGCAGGTTGACCGCTTCTCCAGGGATCTTTCTGACCCAGGAATTGAACCCACATTTCCCTGTGGCCCCCCCATTGCAGGCAAACTCTTTATGGCTGAGCCACCAGGGAAGCCCCTTATATGTACACATTCTTGGTCTTCATGACTTCCCAAAAGGGCAGCTAAGAGAACGTCACTGAACTTCCTCTAGTTCATCCCAACTTTGCTAAAACATACTTCAGAAGGAAGCAAAGTGTAAACACCAAAATGAAAGTTTGCTTAATGTGACTGAAAAACCAAATGTTCCCAAATGGATTATGATAATATCAAGAAACCTATTAGTTTAAATATCCAAACATATTTATTAATGTGGTATATCACACTGACTGATTTGCAGATATCAAACCATTTTTGCATCCCTTGGACAAATTACACATAAACATGGTTTATGATCTCTTTAATGTATTGGGGAATTTGGTTTGACAATACATTGTTGAGGATTTTTGCATGTGTATTAGTTGATGATATTGGTCTATAAATTTCTCTTTTTTATAGTGTTTTGGCTTGGTTTTTGTACCAGGAGGATGTTAGCTTCGTAGAGTGAGTTTGGGAGTACTCTTTTCTCTACAATTCTGGGGCCTAGTTTTAGAAAAACAGGTGTTAATTATTCTTTAAATGTTTAGTAGAATTCATCTGTAAAGTCATCTAGCCCTGAACTTTCATTTTTTGGCAGCTTGTTTGATTACAGATTCAATTTCATTAGTGGTAATCATTCTGTTTGTCTATTTCTTCCTGATTCACTTTTAGGAATTTGTACATTTATAGCAATGTATTCATTTATTTTAGGTTGTCCACTTTATTGCAGTATAAATGTTTAAAGTAATCTCCTGTAGTAGTTTTTATTTCTATGGTGTTGGTAGTAACTTCTCTTTCACTTTTGATTTCATTTTTTGGGGCACTCTTTATTCCCAATGAGTCTTACTAAAGGTTGTAAATTTTATTAGTACTGCCAGCTAAAAAGCTGGAGATCTTTGTTAGCCTAGAAAGCAGACCACATGCCCGTAAGTTTAAAGCTACATTGAATAATTGGGGCATATCATGTTTGGAAAGCTATTCAAAAGCAATAGAAGAGAATATTGTTTTTGTTCAGAGGTTTTCTCTGAGGTGTCTCCTTGGGAATGTCAGCTACATCTTGTGAGTCATAACTGTGGTAAATCTAGTCTAAGGAAGGTCTGTCAGATGGCTTACTGCTTCAGATGCCCTCATTAAAGACAAGGGGAGAGAGATGATCCCAAGCACAGATGACAATAACCAAAAAAAGAGAATAAGGGGGCTTAAATGTGATATCAAGGATAGATTTTTAGGTTTGGTTAAGAATTTTCTGGAATTAAATAAACTGGAAACCTAATACATAAATTTACTTCCAGAGAAATGACTTTGAATTACAAAGTTATCTCAGATTATTATATTCCTATAGCAGCCCCAAGATTTCACTGGCAAGAAGGAGATTCCTAAAGATCACCAATTTCAGAGAAGACACACATTCCAACACTCAGTAAATGTGACTATGCACACACAAAAAAAGATGCATCAGTCAGTGTACACAGTTTCACTGAAAGATAAAAACCTTGCAGCAAAAACCAAAAAAAAAAAAAGGTTTTATTTTTTATATTTACAGTGTTCACCATGAAATAGACATCTCTCTGAAGCAAGTGGCTCTCATGTAAATATATGTTTGGACCATCATAAAGATGCTTCCATTACTTCACTGGTCAAAGAAATGGACACAAACATACATAACAACAAATGGGAAAGGAAGGGGCTTCCCTGGTGGTCCAGTGGGTAAGGACACCACCTTGCAGTGCAAGGGGCACCGCTTCGATCCCTGGCCTGGGAAGATCTCACGTGCCGCGGAGCAGCTGGACCCATGTGTCCAATCACCGAGCCGGAGCTCTGGAGCGCATGCGCCCAGAGCTGGTGCTCTGCAACAACAGAGGCCGCCGCGATGGAAGGCCCACACAGGCCAAAGAACAAAGATGGATGAAAATAAATAAATGAAATACCAATAGAAGTGGCCAAAATTAAAAAAAAAAATGGGAATGGAAGAACAAATTTTGTTCTGCCTGTTAAGTAGAGAGGCTCTCATTAGTATTGAATATAAATAATATCTACCCTAATCCAATTAAACATTTTTTTTCTCCAAGAACAAAACCAGAAACCATAGAAAACAAGAGACATAAGAGTTACTTTCAGAGAAAAGAACCAAGTGTAGCCTGCTGAGCTAACAGAAGAACTTATTCCACTGACAGAACAGGACTCTCCTTGATGCCTCACTATCAGGAATTGATAACTGAATGTGCTTGCATTCTCTCTTTTTCCAAATGGAGTTTTTACTGTATTAAACTAGTTCCAGTTTCATCATTCTACATTCACTGTGAGAAGAAAAACAGCATATTAAAACTATTAAATCAGCTTCATAAATAAATTGAATGGAAGTGAGATAATATTATTCAGACATCCTGAATTTTAAACTAGGTGAAATAATTATATAGGACTTTGAATTTTCTTCATTGGAGAGAGAATATATGTGTGCTATATATGGGGGAAATGATATGAATTCATATTTGATGATACCAAATTGAAGATCATACAGAGAAAACTAAAAGGTAAAGAACTATGCACACAAAAAGATGCATAAGTCAGGGTACACAGTTTCACGGAAAGATAAAAACCTTGCAGCAAAAACCAAAAAAAAAAAAAGGTTTTATTTTTTATATTTACAGTGTTCACCATGAAATAGACATCTCTCTGAAGCAAGTGGCTCTCATGTAAATATATGTTTGGACCATCATAAAGATGCTTCCATTACTTCACTGGTCAAAGAAATGGACACAAACATACATAACAACAAATGGGAAAGGAAGGGGCTTCCCTGGTGGTCCAGTGGGTAAGGACACCACCTTGCAGTGCAAGGGGCACCGCTTCGATCCCTGGCCTGGGAAGATCTCACGTGCCGCGGAGCAGCTGGACCCATGTGTCCAATCACCGAGCCGGAGCTCTGGAGCGCATGCGCCCAGAGCTGGTGCTCTGCAACAACAGAGGCCGCCGCGATGGAAGGCCCACACAGGCCAAAGAACAAAGATGGATGAAAATAAATAAATGAAATACCAATAGAAGTGGCCAAAAAAGAAAAAAAAAATGGGAATGGAAGAACAAATTTTGTTCTGCCTGTTAAGTAGAGAGGCTCTCATTAGTATTGAATATAAATAATATCTACCCTAATCCAATTAAACATTTTTTTTCTCCAAGAACAAAACCAGAAACCATAGAAAACAAGAGACATAAGAGTTACTTTCAGAGAAAAGAACCAAGTGTAGCCTGCTGAGCTAACAGAAGAACTTATTCCACTGACAGAACAGGACTCTCCTTGATGCCTCACTATCAGGAATTGATAACTGAATGTGCTTGCATTCTCTCTTTTTCCAAATGGAGTTTTTACTGTATTAAACTAGTTCCAGTTTCATCATTCTACATTCACTGTGAGAAGAAAAACAGCATATTAAAACTATTAAATCAGCTTCATAAATAAATTGAATGGAAGTGAGATAATATTATTCAGACATCCTGAATTTTAAACTAGGTGAAATAATTATATAGGACTTTGAATTTTCTTCATTGGAGAGAGAATATATGTGTGCTATATATGGGGGAAATGATATGAATTCATATTTGATGATACCAAATTGAAGATCATACAGAGAAAACTAAATGTTCCCATGATCCATTAAAACCTTCCTCTTGTGTGACTGAATCCCTAAGGCTTTAGTTAAGCCTATAATCACTATTTCATTCTGGGTCCTCCGAGAAGCAGACGACAAAGTATGATTAGGTATAAAGGAGATTTAAGCTCCAGGCTAAATGCAGAAGAATTATAAGCTTGCAAGGAACACTTTCAGACTATGATACAGTATGGCATCCATGAAAGTAAGGAATGGAAGATAAAATGATTGGACAACAAGACCTGAGTTTAGTACAGCTTTGAGGAAGCAAATGCCAGAACATTAAGGAGTTCCAGGAAAAAAATGATTACTCATCAAAGGGGATCCAAATAGAAACAGCTGAGCTCTAGTAACCCAACAAGCCCCAGCGTTGATTTGGTGTAGGCAAAATAGAGAACAGCATTAGCTCGAATGTGACAGTAAATCCAAAAGTTCAATTGCAGGATGCTGTCTGCCCATTACATTTCTTCTAGCATTTTCTCCTAAAGAGAGATCTGAGCCACTTGTTTTCATTATTGATATATTACTCAACTAGAAACTAACTTCACTGGTCTTTCTTGAAGTTAAGCATACCCATGACTGATTCTGGCTGATGGAATAAAATAAGTAATTTTTTTCGCAACTTACAGCATTTTATGAGGCAATTTCTTCCTTTCTATTTTCTTTTCCCCTCATTATAAACGTTAAACTTCAGATTATATGATGTGAAATAAGTAAAGGCTTTAGGTAATGATAAATCCAAAAGAAGTAAGAGACTTGAGCTTCCTTATAACTTTCAGGTGGGCTACTTGCTGTGCTAGTGCAGTTGACCGTTTCTAAACCAACAGCCCACTCTAGACTGTTGCTTGAGAGACAATTAATCTTCTAACTTATGTGGGTCAAAGATGCCGCAGTCTCTTTTTAGTAGTAATTAAACCTATCTAATATAAACAAACATTACCCTAATATAAAAGCAAAGGTAATCAAGCTTCAGAAATAAATCCTCAAGGTTCCATCACTAGGAATCAATAAAACTAGTACTTTAGACCCAATTGTAGAACAATCCCTAACCAGAAATATGATTGATGCTTAAGATCAATTCTAGATGAAGAAAACTGGAATTCAAATTCTGAATTCACTATTACTAGATGCATGATCTTGGACAAGTCATTTAAGTTCTCTAAACCTGAAATTCAGCTTTCCACTTTGATGTGGGCATTAAATTATGCATATTTAATAAGATTTTGAGTACACCTTAAAGAGGATAGTATTCTCAATAAATATATAGCTTAATATCCATAATTATTCAATATTATTCATAATTATTTTATAAAACTTATATAATAATTCTATGTCCCTTCCATTACTCTAATTCCCTAATATGTGTATCAGTATCAATTTGGTCTCTCAGTTATTTCTGACTCTTTGTGACTCCCTGGACTGCAGTATGTCAAGCTTCCTTGTCTTTCACCATTTTCCAGACTTATGTCCATTGATTCAGTGATGCCATCCAACCATCTCATCCTCTGTTGTCCCCTTCTCCTTTTGTCTTCTATTTTCCCAACATCAGGCTCTTTTCTAGTGAGTTGTCTCTTCACATCTGGTGGTCAAAGCATTGGAGCTTCGATTTCAGCATCAGTTCTTCCAATGAATATTCAGGGCTGATTTTCTTTAGGACTGACTGGTCTGATCTCCTTGCAGTCCAAGAAACTCTCTAGAGTCTTCTCCAACACTACAGTTCAAAGAAAGCAATTCTTTGGTGCCCAGCCTTCTTTATGGTCCAGTTCTCACAGCCACTTATGATTACTGGGAACCATAGCTTTCACTATACAGACTTTTGCTGGCATAGTGATATCTCTGCTTTTAAATACTCTGTTTAGGTTTGTCATAGTTGTTCTTCCAAGTACCTTATAATTTCATGGTTGCAATCACCATTCTAACCCTACACTTATCTGCACTTATTTTTTTTTTAGATGTACAAATACAACTGCTAATATATTAAAATAACTCCATTATAATTCTAAATGGAGTTCTCCTGTATGTATATATTTATTTATACATTTAATTTTATGAAGTAAAACTAAAAGCACAAAACAGACTATTTGATAACACAAGATGGGCTGTAAGAGGGTATTTTATTAGTGTAAAATGTGAAGAAATGAAAGAACAGTTGAAGGATTATGGAGAGATATCAGAGAAAAATAATTTGAAGCATTAGTGAATTAAAAATGTGATAAACAATGAACTAGCTGTCAATAACCATGCATTTGATTTAATGAAATATAATCAGTCAGTAAATGACAAGCCATCAGAAAATATGAAGGATGTAAAAACTGTTGTTTTGGTAAAGGTACTGGCTATGTGGAAAAATAGAATTAGGAAGAATAGGGTTTTGCTTTTGCTTGACTGTTCAAACATCTTTTTATGAATATATAAATGAGGAAGAAAACAATTACATTGCATATCAGAGAAATTAGTCAAATGTATTATAATAATGTGCTTGAACTGTATTTGTTTAGGTGAAAAAACTGCACTCTGAGAGGAAGAACATAGGGAAAGGAGATCATGAAATGCATGTATATCATATGGCAATGAGATTTTGGAATAGCATCTTTTAAAAACCTACCATTTTAAAGGGGTCAATAGGCTAAAAGTGCATTTGACTTCAGTAGAGGAGGCCTGTAGTTAATCTGAGGTGTTTCCAATTAGAGACAGTATGTTCTGGCACAAACGTGTACACACCATCTAAGATTAAACATGTGAATACCTACTAGCTCTGAGAGGTTAACTTGATCATGCTCCTTTAAATTGTTGCTCGAAATGGTTGTTTTTAATCATCTGAACATTTAAACTCATTCTTTTGTTTTTTTTCATGTGTTTTCATGTGTTTCAGACTGACATTTAGATCTAAATTTGTTTAAACAAAATGAGGCTATCGTTATTTAAAACATTATTTTCCTGTTGGTTTTTGAAGTGTTCCAGACTGAATTGAGTCAACATGTTTGCTTCTTTTTCTCTGGTAGGAATGGAAATAGTCTTCCCACAGCAAGGCTAATCTCATCCTCTCTATGCTGCATTTTATCACTTCCTCTCCATGCCTTAACTAACGTCACTTGTTCATACCCAGAAGACCAAGTGTCTCTTTCATTTCCACGAATTCTTGCGTGCAGTTTTTCTCTATTCACACCTCAAACTCTTGCAACCCGGGGTCAACACGCAAATCTTAACTGAAACAAATCTGTCTGAAGTCGTGAATGGCCACTTTATAGGAAAACTGAATTTTAGCGGTACTTTTTCTTCATTTCTCTTGGATTTGATCAACGTCTATTTTTCTTCCTATGAATTTTTAACTTGAAACCTGAGATTAAAACACCTTCTTATATTTTCCCATATATACGTATAGCAACATTTTATCCACCTCTTCTATGGCCTTTTCCTTATGCTCATTTTTTTAAAATGTTTAACTTAAGGATCATCGCTTTACAATGTTGTGCTACTTTTCTGCTCTATGGCACTGTGAATCAGCCATAAGTACACAAATATTCCCCCCATCTTTTTGAGCTTCCCTCCTACACCCCTGTTCCCTCTCCTCTAGGTCATCACAGAGCACCAAGCTGAGCTCTCTGTACTATACAGCAGCTTCCCATTAACTGTCTATATTACATATGGTAGTGTATATATGCAATGCCACTCCCTCAGTCTGTCTCCCTCTCTCCTCCCCACCCCGTGTTCACAAGACTATTTTCTATGTTTGTGTCTCTATTCTGCCCTACAAATAGGTTCATCAGTACCATTTTCCTGTGCTCAATTTTCATCTGTTGGTATTCACCAATTTTCACCATGTCTCCTATTGGCACCTCTACTTAATGAAAACACTCATTTCCATAACTTCTCTCATCACCTAGATGCTCCTATCTGTGAATTTTAAAAATCATTCCAGAGACTTCTGTTCTAAGATTATATTTAATTCTGTAATTCTAATTTGACATCCTAGAACTAACATTTCACTCAATGTGTTCTTAAATCAACTGGCCTCCCATTTACCACAAAAATCTCTCCCTTTTCTGGTGTTAACAGAGAAGGACATTGTATAATAGTCAGTGTCTAAAGCTAGAAATCTAGTTTTTGGCTGTCAGTATTTCCTCTTTCATCCCTGCATCCAAACTCTGATAGAAGTCCTCTCCATTCTCCTTGTCTCCATCGACATTTCTTACTTCACAAGACTGCACTTCTTATTTCACATCTTTCAGCCAAGTAATTCCAGAGGTTTCTATCCATTCTGTTTCTATATCATTTTTCTCCTATCCTCTGTTTTTGCCATATTGATTTCAGAATATTCCTTTTACCAAAATGATTATATCATTCCTTTTCATAGTTCTTTATTGATAGATCAAAAATAATTTTAAAAATAGAAATAAAACTTCTTGATCTTAGGAAAACATTTATCTCCCACTAGCATCTTCTAAAAACTGCACACAAATAGTTTTAAATTGAAGTGATAGGAACTAGGTTGAAAATACAAAGAATTTGGTGCAAGCTCTCATTGTGTTCCTATTTCAAAGCATTGCTATAAAGATAGGATATGACAAGCTAAATGTATTTTGTACTCTATATAGTTCTGAATATAAATATTGTTTATATTCCTATCACTGTTCTCTACCTTCTTCCACTATCTCATTGCGGTATGCTTTTCTACATGCACTTTCTATTTCTACATTTTGCTGTAATGAAAACCTGATTCACTCACTAAATCTTTAAATAATCTTTTTAAAATCACTGTTTAGCATTATTTAAGACTTTCTAAAATATAACAACAGCTGTTTCACATTTTCTCCTGTCAATTCACTGTTATTGTGTTAGCAACCTGACAACACATTATTTTAACCATTTAGAATCCTAGATGATATAGTCACTTAATGTCTATTCAAACTCCTTTCTTGCCACATCAGCAACTGATATGATATATCAAACTTCAACAAAGGATATTTAATTCATGCATAACATCTGCTTCTCTCATTCATTTTACATGTCCTCAGATCCAGGTTCTACTCTAGAATATCCTGTCATATTTATGACATCAAAAATGTTTATTAAATGAACAAAGCCAAATCAAGATACATTTTCAGTCCCTATTATGTCCTCTGCATTGGTGTGTGTTGCAACTAAAAAAGAGATCATTGAATTATGGATATCAAAAGAAATTAACAGGGTTTCCCTGGTGGTCCAGTGGGTAAGGACACCGCCTTGAGTGCAAGGGGCGCCAGTTGGATCCCTGGCCTGGGAAGATCCCACGTGCCGTGGAGCGGCTGGACTGGTGTGTCCAATTACTGAGCCGGACCTCTGGAGCACATAAGCCCAGAGCCAGAGCTCTGCAACGACAGACGCCACCGCGATGGGAGGCCTACACGGGCCAAAAAACAAAGATGGAAATAGACAAATGAAAGACCAATAGAAGTGGCCCGCCCACCTCACTCCCTCCCCAACCTGCCCCCGCCAAAAAAGAAATTAACATAGCAATAAATATGTATGTATTTTAAGGAAATTAGCACTAGTCTGACTAAAGTTGGGTACAGAGTAGGAAAAAGGATTCTGGTGAGGAAATTTAAATGATAGAATATATTCCACAGAATATAAAACCAAGAGGAAATGACATTTTTCTATTTGATCATTGTTGTTTTTATGGTTTTCAAATTCATTTCTTCTTTTTTATAATATTTTTTAAAAATTTTATTTAACTTTTTACTTTTAGTGTCTTGTTATTTATAGATATGTATAATCCCAGGTTAGTCATATGTGTATCCCTGGCTCCCATCCCTCCTCCACCCCATCCCACCTCTCCAGGCCATCGTATCGCGCCCTGGTAGGATCCCCTATTCCTGCAGGGCAATGACAATAGCTATCTTTTTCACATATGATAATATAGGTTTCCATGTTATGCCCTCTACACCTCCCACCCACTTTTTCATTTTCAAAAATGTCCATATGTCTACTCTCTATACTTGTTTCTCCAACGCTTCACTGCGTGTGTTATCATTACCATCTTACTAGATTCCATATGTATGTATTAATATACTATACTTGTCTCTCTTTTTGACTTACTTCACTTTTTATGATAGGTACTAGATCAAGCTCACCTGCAGTGTAGTTTTATCTGATTCTTCTAGCATTTCCTATGTATGAAACATCAAAAATGTTTATTAAATGAACAAAGCCAAATCAAGATACATTTTCAGTCCCTATTATGTCCTCTGCATTGGTGTGTGTTGCAACTAAAAAAGAGATCATTGAATTATGGATATCAAAAGAAATTAACAGGGCTTCCCTGGTGGTCCAGTGGGTAAGGACACCGCCTTGAGTGCAAGGGGCGCCAGTTGGATCCCTGGCCTGGGAAGATCCCACGTGCCGTGGAGCGGCTGGACTGGTGTGTCCAATTACTGAGCCGGACCTCTGGAGCACATAAGCCCAGAGCCAGAGCTCTGCAACGACAGACGCCACTGCGATGGGAGGCCCACACAGGCCAAAAAACAAAGATGGAAATAGACAAATGAAAGACCAATAGAAGTGGCCCGCCCACCTCACTCCCTCCCCAACCTGCCCCCGCCAAAAAAGAAATTAACATAGCAATAAATATGTATGTATTTTAAGGAAATTAGCACTAGTCTGACTAAAGTTGGGTACAGAGTAGGAAAAAGGATTCTGGTGAGGAAATTTAAATGATAGAATATATTCCACAGAATATAAAACCAAGAGGAAATGACATTTTTCTATTTGATCATTGTTGTTTTTATGGTTTTCAAATTCATTTCTTCTTTTTTATAATATTTTTTAAAAATTTTATTTAACTTTTTACTTTTAGTGTCTTGTTATTTATAGATATGTATAATCCCAGGTTAGTCATATGTGTATCCCTGGCTCCCATCCCTCCTCCACCCCATCCCACCTCTCCAGGCCATCGTATCGCGCCCTGGTAGGATCCCCTATTCCTGCAGGGCAATGACAATAGCTATCTTTTTCACATATGATAATATAGGTTTCCATGTTATGCCCTCTACACCTCCCACCCACTTTCTCATTTCCAAAAATGTCCATATGTCTACTCTCTATACTTGTTTCTCCAACGCTTCACTGCGTGTGTTATCATTACCATCTTACTAGATTCCATATGTATGTATTAATATACTATACTTGTCTTTCTCTTTTTGACTTACTTCACTTTTTATGATAGGTACTAGATCAAGCCACCTCATTAGGACTGATTCTTCTGCATTTCTTTTTATAGCTGAGTAGTACTCCATTGTATACATGTACCAGAGCTTTTTTATCCATTCATTCATATATGGATGTCTAGGTTGCTTCCATGTTTTAGCTATTGTATAGAGAGCTGCAATGAACACTGGGGTACAGGTGCTTCTTTCAATTTTGATTTCATCAGGGTATAAGCCTAATAGTGGGATTACTGGGTCGTATGGTGCTTCTATTCTTAGTTTTTAAAGGAATCTCCAGACTGTCTTCCATAGTGGCTGTATCAATTTACATTCCCACCAGCAATGCAAGAGGGTTCCCTTTTCTCCGCACCCTCTCCAGCATTTATTGTCTGTCGATTTGTTGATGATGGTCATTTTGACGGGTGTGAGGTGATATCTCATTGGAGTTTTGATTTGCATTTCTCTAATAATAATTGACGTTGAGCATCATTTCATGTGTTTTTTGGCCATCTGTATGCCCTCTTTGAAGAAATTCATTTCTTTATTTCAACATTTTGAAGGATACCTAGCACATATTTGACACTGATTTTTTTTAATAAATGGCTTACCTTAGACAAGAAGGACATGGCTTTAAAGAGCATTTGGAGTTTGAAAAAATACAGCATGGTTGTATTTTTTACATTAGAGCATGGTTGTAATGGTTCTGACATACCTACACTGGAAAAAATAGCTGAAAATGAAGAAGATAAAAAGACTCAAGATGAGAAGAATGGTGGAATATATAGTTGCTTTCAAATACTTGCAAACAGACTAATACTAGTGGAATTAGATACAAAGCTCCTCACAGATATGGTCAGATCTCATAAAGCCGTTGTCTAATGACTTCCCTGAAATACCAGCATGCACTTTTCAACTGACCGGTTCAGAAAGTGGTGAGGCAGAAAGTCTGCGATTATTGGTAATGTCAAAACATAGTCTGACAAAAACAGGAATTTGTGGAGGAATTAAACATAAGAAAGGTAACATTTTGCTTTAGGATCTCACCTAACCCTAACATACTGTAAAACTAAATTTGTGGTTAACCTCTGCAGATAAGATCTAGACATCCAGAGAAAGTAATGTCCTCACTCTATAAATGTTCTGTTCATTCAGTGATGTCAAATTATGAAATCAACTTGTTTCTTTCTATGCATTACTTATAAATAAAATTTCTTTCATTTTCAGCTGCTAATCTTCCCAGCTTTGCTGTAATCTGACATCTCAGAAGGGTTCTTTCATTTTGGTAGAATTTGTATTTCATGTAGAGCATGGAAAACTGAAATTTTCTAACACACGGTGAAATCTGTCATTTAATAATTCATCATATGTAAGCCTTTTGAAACCTCCCTTTTCCCTCCACTTGAATGATTTTGGCCTTTGTTCTGAATCAAAAAAAGGGAGCGGGGGTCTTAACATGTGGAAGAAATCATCAGAAACCTGAACAAGATTTTATTCTTAGACACATAAACTTGAACAAATTCTTGCCAGTGACAGGAAGATCAAAGGAGCATGGCACCCATCTGGGCAAGTTCTCCTGGAGAGCCCCCCAGCCGATTGAACTGCAGGCAAGCCAATGGAAGCCAATGCGACCTTAAGTATCATCTGGCCAGTCATTTTCCATAGTGCAGTGAGCCAAGAATCCAGATGTTGCTGTTACTATTACTGGAAAAAAAATGTGTCAACCAGGTAACCAGGATCTGCAGCTGTACTATTCCCTTTATATTCATTGTACTTTTCATTTTATTTCTAGGGGAAAATTAGAATAAAAGAAGTTCAAAGAGTTATATATGATGTAGAAAAAATTGGGGATTCAAAAGTACAATAAATACCCATCATATATTTTAGCTTAAAACAATATGCTAATTGGGGCCAGTTCACGATACTCTTCCATCAGTCTCAAATAAATTTTTCTTTTGCAAACAGACTAATACTAGTGGAATTGGATACAAAGCTCCTCACAGATATGGTCAGATCTCATAAAGCCGTTGTCTAATGACTTCCCTGAAATACCAGCATGCACTTTTCAACTGACCGGTTCAGAAAGTGGTGAGGCAGAAAGTCTGCGATTATTGGTAATGTCAAAACATAGTCTGACAAAAACAGGAATTTGTGGAGGAATTAAACATAAGAAAGGTAACATTTTGCTTTAGGATCTCACCTAACCCTAACATACTGTAAAACTAAATTTGTGGTTAACCTCTGCAGATAAGATCTAGACATCCAGAGAAAGTAATGTCCTCACTCTATAAATGTTCTGTTCATTCAGTGATGTCAAATTATGAAATCAACTTGTTTCTTTCTATGCATTACTTATAAATAAAATTTCTTTCATTTTCAGCTGCTAATCTTCCCAGCTTTGCTGTAATCTGACATCTCAGAAGGGTTCTTTCATTTTGGTAGAATTTGTATTTCATGTAGAGCATGGAAAACTGAAATTTTCTAACACACGGTGAAATCTGTCATTTAATAATTCATCATATGTAAGCCTTTTGAAACCTCCCTTTTCCCTCCACTTGAATGATTTTGGCCTTTGTTCTGAATCAAAAAAAGGGAGCGGGGGTCTTAACATGTGGAAGAAATCATCAGAAACCTGAACAAGATTTTATTCTTAGACACATAAACTTGAACAAATTCTTGCCAGTGACAGGAAGATCAAAGGAGCATGGCACCCATCTGGGCAAGTTCTCCTGGAGAGCCCCCCAGCCGATTGAACTGCAGGCAAGCCAATGGAAGCCAATGCGACCTTAAGTATCATCTGGCCAGTCATTTTCCATTGTGCAGTGAGCCAAGAATCCAGATGTTGCTGTTACTATTACTGGGAAAAAAATGTGTCAACCAGGTAACCAGGATCTGCAGCTGTACTATTCCCTTTATATTCATTGTACTTTTCATTTTATTTCTAGGGGAAAATTAGAATAAAAGAAGTTCAAAGAGTTATATATGATGTAGAAAAAATTGGGGATTCAAAAGTATAATAAATACCCATCATATATTTTAGCTTAAAACAATATGCTAAGCCCTTGCTAGTGTTAACAGTGAATTAAACCAGTGTTCACGATACTCTTCCATCTTAGTGGAAGGCATTTTTTTCTTCACCTGTGTGCCTAACAGCGCTATCCAACCTAACTTCTTACTCAGTAATACGCAGACACATATCTAATACATCTGGCCACATCAAAACAATAAATAAATACTCTTGATGAACATGATGTCAACACACTCAAGGTTCACTCTTCATCAGAAAGATTGAAGACAGTGTTTTACTTTTAAGAGTTTAGGAGAATATGTTCTTCCTATTGTGAGCTGCTTAACAAATTTGACGATAAGTTTTCAAATGATTTATACTAAACATACAGTAAATCTTACCTAGAAATCTACTCTATAGTACTCTTTTGCTAAATCAAAACCAGGAAAATAAGTTATGGACTGGTACTAGTGTATGTTTTAGTAAGAATGGTTAATTTATCCCCTTTTTAGACAAACAGGTTACAGACTAAAAGAATTTTTAAATTTTATGTGTAAATGTATATTTATGAAAGAGAAAGTATTAGTCACTCAGTCGTGTCTGACTCTTTGAGACCCCATGGACTGTACCTGGGCAGGCTCCTCTGTCCATGGAATTTTCCAAGCAAGAATACTGGAAAATGTATATTAATAGTCATATGAAATTTATATGTAATCCTACAAACATTGTTAATTTACAGAGACAAATTTCATTTTAAACTTCCTTGAAATGAGAGGTATTGTGAAAATTATTCTTCAAAATTTAAATCTTGTTTAATTATTATATTTATTCATATTTCAAGAGCTTTCTAAATATTTTAGAAATGAATTAGCAGAAAATGCCTCACAATCAATGAGATATCTAACATTTCTTTGAGTTCTTTTCTTTTTTTTTTTCTTTTATTTTTTATCTTTTTTGAGTTATTTTAGAACTATAGTTGGTGAGTATATATTATTAACATTTATAATGAATGCCTATCATGTTGGGAAGAAAGATTATTCTTTCTTAATGCAAAGTCAACATCTAACTTTGTTAAATAAAATCTTATTTAAATTTCTTTATTAATGTATTTAAATACATCTGTTTATTAAGTGAAGTGCTTGTTGTTTAAAAGAATTTAATCTCAAATAGGCTCTATTTGCCCATTTAATAATGACTATTAATGGCTTCAAGAATAAAGCTCAGGGCTTCCCCTGGTGGTCCAGTGGGTAAGGACACCGCCTTGCAGTGCAAGGGGCGCTGGTTCGATCTCTGGCCTGGGAACATCCCACGTGCCGTGGAGCGGCTGGACCGATGTGTCCAATTACCGAGCTGGAGCTCTGGCGCGCATGCGCCCAGAGCCAGTGCTCTGCGACGACAGACGCCACCATGATGGGAGGCCCACAGGAGCCAAAGAACAAAGATGGATGAAAATAGAGAAATGAAAGACCAATAGAAGTAGCCTGCCCGTCCCCCTCTGTCCTCACCCCACCCGCCAAAGGATAAATAAATTAAAAAAAAAAAAAAAAAAAAAAGAATAAAGCTCAAAGCCCTTTGAAGAATCTTGCATAATACGCAAAAGGCCTACAGGTCTATAGACCCATCTCACTGTACTCTTTTCTTTTTAATTCATTATCGACCCTAGCATTTCCCCAGAGTGTGTTCTGGTTTAAAATATATTTAGCTAAAACAATTGAGCCAAACACCTAACACACAGTGCACTTTTGTGAAATTCCTAAGGAGGAAAATATGTAATATACAGTTTTATATGCAAGTTTATTTGACCGCAGATGCCTTTAATTGTGGATCATTCCTATAGAATAATACAGTAAGGAACCCGTAACGCAATTTTGCATGGAAAACCTTTACCTTTCTCCACCTGGTAAAGCCATGTGTATCCTTCAAGATTGAGTTCCGTTTTAAATCCTTTGTCTAATATTTCCCTGACACCTGCAGATTATGCTAACTCATCACTCTCACTCCACTTTTTCCTTCTACTTTAGTAGTTTTCATATGCTTATTACAATTGCCATATTTCATCAAATCTAAGGCATCAATTGGTACATCATGTACTAAAATTTTTAATCCTCTAAGAAACCAAAACTATTAATATTATTCATATTAATATATCCATCTAGATAAAATTATACTAGTAGAAATGTCTTTAACTTATTATATGATATATTTGTGCTGACCTAAGAAGGAAAATATGAGAGGGCAAAATCTTTCTAAAACTACTCCAAATTCTGACTTCAACATTCCTATGTTATTTTTCAATTTAGGATTTTAAATAGCTGTTATACAGTATTCTTTATCATCAAGAGCATTCACAATTTATTTAAGAGAGGGCTTCAGTACTTTCTCTGAATTTTAATTCTAAGTCATACCTCCTCATTCTGTAATTTTTGATATTGGTGTTTACTTAATCATACAACAATTTCCATGCACGTGAAAACAAGGACAACTGTATGACAATAACAACCTGACAAAAATTGTGATATGCCGTTGAGTACAAGACTTTTCCTAATTTTAGTGATCTAACAATGAGAAAAATAAATACTTTAGAACTGAGGAATTGCGATATTTTTTCAATTTCCCCAGTGAGCAATATATCTCTTGAAGGAAAGACCTTGTCATATTTAAAAACATCCACTGGCAATCTCAATTCCCACATACAGATACTCACACACGCACACGCACACATACATTCTGGAATAGGTTTGCACAAAACTAAGTTCTTATTGATGCATTTGTATAAGTATCTCCCGCTGAGTTTTATGATACATATTTCTCGAACACTTTGAGAGTATAATCCCTAAACTGAATATTACAGAGGTGAACAGATATGTACAGGTTTGGAATACTTGAGCAACTCCTCATTGAGCCTAAAAGATTTACTCTCATTCAAGATAAGTTTGCATATGTTGAGAGAATTCG
Source organism: Tragulus kanchil (assembly GCA_022376925.1). Lineage (NCBI taxonomy): Eukaryota > Metazoa > Chordata > Mammalia > Artiodactyla > Tragulidae > Tragulus > Tragulus kanchil. The sequence continues at coordinate 231,510,667 of JAIOJX010000004.1, read as the reverse complement.
CTTTTTGAATAGAAAAGATCTTGCCAGTATTATTTGCAGCCAAGAAGTCTAAGGGATCATTATTACTCAATAATCATTATCTATAGTAAGCAAACAATAGCATAATGTACTTTTTTTTTTTTAATTCCTAAAGATACTTACAATATTTTTTCCATATTTTATATGCATTAAGACAGGAGCTCTACCAATTTTGGAGATCATCTTTCCTATATATTTTTAAAAATAGAATTTTCCTCCAATTTTTAAATGACGTAGGAGCTCAATATTATTCATATTTATATATCCATCTAGATAAAATTATACTAGTAGAAATGTCTTTAACTTATTATATGATATATTTGTGCTGACCTAAGAAGGAAAATATGAGAGGGCAAAATCTTTCTAAAACTACTCCAAATTCTGACTTCAACATTCCTATGTTATTTTTCAATTTAGGATTTTAAATAGCTGTTATACAGTATTCTTTATCATCAAGAGCATTCACAATTTATTTAAGAGAGGGCTTCAGTACTTTCTCTGAATTTTAATTCTAAGTCATACCTCCTCATTCTGTAATTTTTGATATTGGTGTTTACTTAATCATACAACAATTTCCATGCACGTGAAAACAAGGACAACTGTATGACAATAACAACCTGACAAAAATTGTGATATGCCGTTGAGTACAAGACTTTTCCTAATTTTAGTGATCTAACAATGAGAAAAATAAATACTTTAGAACTGAGGAATTGCGATATTTTTTCAATTTCCCCAGTGAGCAATATATCTCTTGAAGGAAAGACCTTGTCATATTTAAAAACATCCACTGGCAATCTCAATTCCCACATACAGATACTCACACACGCACACACACATACATTCTGGAATAGGTTTGCACAAAACTAAGTTCTTATTGATGCATTTGTATAAGTATCTCCCGCTGAGTTTTATGATACATATTTCTCGAACACTTTGAGAGTATAATCCCTAAACTGAATATTACAGAGGTGAACAGATATGTACAGGTTTGGAATACTTGAGCAACTCCTCATTGAGCCTAAAAGATTTACTCTCATTCAAGATAAGTTTGCATATGTTGAGAGAATTCGCTTTTTGAATAGAAAAGATCTTGCCAGTATTATTTGCAGCCAAGAAGTCTAAGGGATTATTATTACTCAATAATCATTATCTATAGTAAGCAAACAATAGCATAATGTACTTTTTTTTTTAATTCCTAAAGATACTTACAATATTTTTTCCATATTTTATATGCATTAAGACAGGAGCTCTACCAATTTGTGAGATCATCTTTCCTATATATATTTAAAAAAATAGAATTTTCCTCCTGATGAGTAGGTTTGTTTGTGCAGACAGAGGGAGGATTGACTAAAGTAGCTGAGCAGTTTCAAATAATAACAGCAAATGCAGACTTTTTTTTTCAACCTCACTTTTCTTCGGCAATCCAGCAATTACATAATTTGATTTATTTAATGATAATTTAGCATGCTGTGAAATCTGTCTAGGGCTATTTCCAAGTTCAAAACAGAATGTAAAGTTTATACCCCCTAAATGGATATTTTTTATTGTGAAGAAGTCATTGCTTTCCAGAGAACCACAAAATTGTTACAGATTAAACTATCAAAACCCATGGACTTGGAAGTTTTGGACACTGGCTAAAAGTATTATTCAGAAATATTTTCCTTGTTTTTTTAATATCTTAGATAAGATTTTAAGTGTCTATCAACTATTAGGAAATATTCAGTTTAAGAAAAGAAATTTAAAGGCAGAAATATAGGCCAAAGAAAATGAAAATACTAAATTACAAACATATATTAACATTAATTTCATAACAGCACTATCTATAGTAGCCAGATATGAAAGGAAAACACATATACACACAATAGAGAAACACACACACAATGGAATATTACTCAGCCATTAAAAAGCATAAAATGCTGCTATTTGCAACAACATAGATGAAACTGGAAGGTATTATGCTTAGTAAAATATATTTAAAAGAGAAAGACAAATACTGAATGCATATCACTTATATGTGGAACTTAAAAAAATGCATGAATAAAAATAGACTTAAAGGTATAGAAGCAAACTAGTGGTTGCCAGTAGGAAAAAGAAAAGGGGCAGGGTTAAATAGAGACAAACAGATAAGAGGTATATGATTATGTGTAAAGTAAATAAGCTATAACAATATACTGCTCAACCAGAGAATATAGCTAATGTTCTACAATAACCTTAAATGGAGCATCATTTATCTTTATAGAGTTACTATGTTGTACACCTGAAAGCAATATAATAAATTAATTATAACTCAAAAAACTTAAAGGTACTATTTTATCTCATAAGTCTCAACACTCTTATTTTTGTGTTGTTGAACAAGTATATCATATAATTTACTTACTGTATTTAACTTAACCAAAATATAGTGGGCATCAAAATGGCACATAAGAGTTAAAATAAGCTATGCACATTTAGAAAAGAATGTGAATAAAGATGAACATATTTTCTTTCTTTAGAAAACACCACCTCTTAAAACAAAATAAAGAGAAATGAAATCAAAGAAATAAAACAAGGGGTTAAACAGTCTACTGAGTCAGGTAAGGTACTATCGGGCTTTTAAGTTTTTATACCCCTAAATGGATATTTTTTATTGTGAAGAAGTCATTGCTTTCCAGAGAACCACAAAATTGTTACAGATTAAACTATCAAAACCCATGGACTTGGAAGTTTTGGACACTGGCTAAAAGTATTATTCAGAAATATTTTCCTTGTTTTTTTAATATCTTAGATAAGATTTTAAGTGTCTATCAACTATTAGGAAATATTCAGTTTAAGAAAAGAAATTTAAAGGCAGAAATATAGGCCAAAGAAAATGAAAATACTAAATTACAAACATATATTAACATTAATTTCATAACAGCACTATCTATAGTAGCCAGATATGAAAGGAAAACACATATACACACAATAGATTATCCACACAATGGAATATTACTCAGCCATTAAAAAGCATAAAATGCTGCTATTTGCAACAACATAGATGAAACTGGAAGGTATTATGCTTAGTAAAATATATTAAAAAGAGAAAGACAAATACTGAATGCATATCACTTATATGTGGAACTTAAAAAAATGCATGAATAAAAATAGACTTAAAGGTATAGAAGCAAACTAGTGGTTGCCAGTAGGAAAAAGAAAAGGGGCAGGGTTAAATAGAGACAAACAGATGAGAGGTATATGATTATGTGTAAAGTAAATAAGCTATAACAATATACTACTCAACCAGAGAATATAGCTAATGTTCTACAATAACCTTAAATGGAGCATCATTTATCTTTATAGAGTTACTATGTTGTACACCTGAAAGCAATATAATAAATTAATTATAACTCAAAAAACTTAAAGGTATTATTTTATCTCATAAGTCTCAACACTCTTATTTTTGTGTTGTTGAACAAGTATATCATATAATTTACTTACTGTATTTAACTTAACCAAAATATAGTGGGCATCAAAATGGCACATAAGAGTTAAAATAAGCTATGCACATTTAGAAAAGAATGTGAATAAAGATGAACATATTTTCTTTCTTTAGAAAACACCACCTCTTAAAACAAAATAAAGAGAAATGAAATCAAAGAAATAAAAACAAGGGGTTAAACAGTCTACTGAGTCAGGTAAGGTACTATCACTGAAAGGATTTATATGTATAAATGTAACAATGAAGGCAGAGTTGGAATCTAAATAGTATTTTCAGTGAAGGTATTCACATAGTCAAATCTATTTTTCAATCTTGCCTTTTGAGTAAAATGAGAAAAAATTAGTTTGCTATACTCTTGGCAAAGTCATGACAGCTGAAGTCTGTGTGCATACACATGTTAGTATTATGTATGTACTTACCAGAGTGGAGTATCATAAAGAATACTGTTTTAAACATTTTGAATATAAAAACTAGAGAAGGGTAAACCAAAGTCAAGATGTTGAAAATATAACACAAACATTACTTTAAGTAATAAAATATGCATATTTCACAATTTTTCAGTGTTATTTTTATTATAGTAAGCACTAAAATTACTTAATTTGATTATATAATTTCTATTACTGACTGGTACAACAATAAACAGTGCAAAATTTCTCTGAGGAGTTTTTGGAAATAGCCTCAAATATGTTGTATTTACAAAGTATAAATATATACACATATAAGTATACATGGTATAGATAAATAATTGCACATAATATAGTATATAACATATATAAAATACTGAAATAGAATCAATTAATCTTAATTTTTATATCATTCTTAGAACCTAAAATGTTTCAGCAATTGAATCAATGCTTCATACAGAGAAGTTACATCTAAAAAGACCAGCACCAGGCTTTCCTGGTAGCTCAGTAGTAAAGAATCTACCTGCCAATCCAGGAGACACAGGTTTGATCTCTGGTTCCAGAAGACCCCACATGCCATGGAGCAACAAAGTCTGTGCATCTCAACTCCTAAGCCTGGGTTCTAGGTCAGGGGAGCCACGAGGCCCATGTGCCCTAGAGGCCAATCAACTCTTATTTTTGTGTTGTTGAACAAGTATATCATATAATTTACTTACTGTATTTAACTTAACCAAAATATAGTGGGCATCAAAATGGCACATAAGAGTTAAAATAAGCTATGCACATTTAGAAAAGAATGTGAATAAAGATGAACATATTTTCTTTCTTTAGAAAACACCACCTCTTAAAACAAAATAAAGAGAAATGAAATCAAAGAAATGAAACAAGGGGTTAAACAGTCTACTGAGTCAGGTAAGGTACTATCACTGAAAGGATTTATATGTATAAATGTAACAATGAAGGCAGAGTTGGAATCTAAATAGTATTTTCAGTGAAGGTATTCACATAGTCAAATCTATTTTTCAATCTTGCCTTTTGAGTAAAATGAGAAAAAATTAGTTTGCTATACTCTTGGCAAAGTCATGACAGCTGAAGTCTGTGTGCATACACATGTTAGTATTATGTATGTACTTACCAGAGTGGAGTATCATAAAGAATACTGTTTTAAACATTTTGAATATAAAAACTAGAGAAGGGTAAACCAAAGTCAAGATGTTGAAAATATAACACAAACATTACTTTAAGTAATAAAATATGCATATTTCACAATTTTTCAGTGTTATTTTTATTATAGTAAGCACTAAAATTACTTAATTTGATTATATAATTTCTATTACTGACTGGTACAACAATAAACAGTGCAAAATTTCTCTGAGGAGTTTTTGGAAATAGCCTCAAATATGTTGTATTTACAAAGTATAAATATATACACATATAAGTATACATGGTATAGATAAATAATTGCACATAATATAGTATATAACATATATAAAATACTGAAATAGAATCAATTAATCTTAATTTTTATATCATTCTTAGAACCTAAAATGTTTCAGCAATTGAATCAATGCTTCATACAGAGAAGTTACATCTAAAAAGACCAGCACCAGGCTTCCCTGGTAGCTCAGTAGTAAAGAATCTACCTGCCAATCCAGGAGACACAGGTTTGATCTCTGGTTCCAGAAGACCCCACATGCCATGGAGCAACAAAGTCTGTGCATCTCAACTCCTAAGCCTGGGTTCTAGGTCAGGGGAGCCACAACCACCGAGGCCCATGTGCCCTAGAGGCCATGCTAGAAACCGCCAAGAGAAACCACCACAAGGAGAAGCCCATAACTTACTGAAACTAGAGAAAAACCCTCAGACCAGTGAAGAACCAGCAGAACCATAAATAAAGAAATTTATCTAGCATTGTATCATCTCAGTATCCCTACATTCTATATTTAGACATCATGAAAATGTCATTTAAGAGTTTTATTCAAAAAAAAAGTTTTATTCACTTAATTAAAATATTTTAATCACCTAAAATCAGTGATTAAAGAAAATATGAATTGATTCTTTTCCTGTTTCTATTTTTATTTTAAGTATGGAAAAAATCTGAAGGTACAGTCTTTATATATGTACACTTTTTAATTGCAGAAATCACTATTTTTAATGAGGCACTGCTGTTGCAATACACAAATCCAAGGCTACCATTTGAAGGAGATGTAATCTGGAGATTGGGTTACACATTGCCCATTCTATTCTCTTTCTAGTGAACCGTATGACCTAAAAAGTTAAAAATCCAAAAAGAATAAAACAACCAAAACTCTGCAGCTCAGCTGGTGTTTTTTGTTTTGTTTTAATTTTGCTCCCTTTTATTGTTTTTTATTTGTTTATTTTCATCCATCTTTATTCTTTGGCCTGTATGGGCCTCCCACTGCAGTTGGCTCTATCGTTGCAGAGCACTGGCTCTGAGTACATGCTCTAGAGCGCTGGCTTGTAATTGGGTACATCAGCCCAGCCGCTCTGCAGCATGTGGGAACTTCCCGGGCCAGGGATTGAACTGGTGCTCTTTGCACTGCAAGGCGGACTCTTTACCCACTGGACCACCAGGAAAGCCACTCAGTTGTTCCTGAGTGATATTCGATTAGCTGATCCATGCCTATGATTTTCAATTCAGAACTGAATTAAGTAGAAGAAAGAAACATGGCACAAGGCAGCACTTACTGACACAAACTGCAGCAAGTTTCCTGAAGTGGCAGCTTCCTGAGGTCTCTGTGGCAGTTGGGTCAACCACAGTAGTAACAACATACATTCAGAGACTGAGGATTATTGCAGAAAGCCTGGTTTATATCATACCTTTCTGGGTCTCCAGATGACCTGTAACCTAACCTAGGATCTAGTTATAGTCATTCCTACAGGATTACTTCCTCTTGTCTGCATCTGAACCATAACACTTAACTCAGCTGTTGTCAAGAATGGTTATATACATCTCTCAAAGGAATGAGTCTTTGGGAATGGCAGTCCAACACTATTTTAGATGTAAGTGTAATGAGCACTAATCTAGCATTAAAGGATAAGGCATGATATTTCCTATATTTTTAAACAATTTTATGCCATCCCCAAAACATTAAGTATGGAATTGATTCTTTTCCTGTTTCTATTTTTATTTTAAGTATGGAAAATCTGAAGGTACAGTCTTTATATATGTACACTTTTTAATTGCAGAAATCACTATTTTTAATGAGGCACTGCTGTTGCAATACACAAATCCAAGGCTACCATTTGAAGGAGATGTAATCTGGAGATTGGGTTACACATTGCCCATTCTATTCTCTTTCTAGTGAACCGTATGACCTAAAAAGTTAAAAATCCAAAAAGAATAAAACAACCAAAACTCTGCAGCTCAGCTGGTGTTTTTTGTTTTGTTTTAATTTTGCTCCCTTTTATTGTTTTTTATTTGTTTATTTTCATCCATCTTTATTCTTTGGCCTGTGCGGGCCTCCCACTGCAGTTGGCTCTATCGTTGCAGAGCACTGGCTCTGAGTACATGCTCTAGAGCGCTGGCTTGTAATTGGGTACATCAGCCCAGCCGCTCTGCAGCATGTGGGAACTTCCCGGGCCAGGGATTGAACTGGTGCTCTTTGCACTGCAAGGCGGACTCTTTACCCACTGGACCACCAGGAAAGCCACTCAGTTGTTCCTGAGTGATATTCGATTAGCTGATCCATGCCTATGATTTTCAATTCAGAACTGAATTAAGTAGAAGAAAGAAACATGGCACAAGGCAGCACTTACTGACACAAACTGCAGCAAGTTTCCTGAAGTGGCAGCTTCCTGAGGTCTCTGTGGCAGTTGGGTCAACCACAGTAGTAACAACATACATTCAGAGACTGAGGATTATTGCAGAAAGCCTGGTTTATATCATACCTTTCTGGGTCTCCAGATGACCTGTAACCTAACCTAGGATCTAGTTATAGTCATTCCTACAGGATTACTTCCTCTTGTCTGCATCTGAACCATAACACTTAACTCAGCTGTTGTCAAGAATGGTTATATACATCTCTCAAAGGAATGAGTCTTTGGGAATGGCAGTCCAACACTATTTTAGATGTAAGTGTAATGAGCACTAATCTAGCATTAAAGGATAAGGCATGATATTTCCTATATTTTTAAACAATTTTTTTTGCATGCCATACAAGCAAAACTCCAGAAAGTATCAAAAGAGTATTAGAGAAAAATTAAACAGTAAGAGACGAGAATAGCTCTAAAAGCATTTTGTGAGTCCAGTATTATCCTAATCCTAAAGACAAAGAAGCAAACTGTGGAGTCATATCTTCAAAGATATAGCTATGAAAATTTGTTATTAGGTTTTAGTACATTTAATCCAACAGTGCATACAAAATATAATATATCATGACCAAGTTGAATTTATCTCAGTAATGTAAATTTATCTTTTGGAAAATTAAGGAACAAGATATGTATGTGAGTTAGATGTAACAAAATACATAACTGATGCTAAATTAACAGAATAAAAAAGAAAAAAAATTTAAAAGACCATCTCAATAAATGCAGAAGCAGCATTTGTCAAAATTTAAACAACAATGTACACTAAAAAAAATGAAAGTCTTCAAAATTCAGGCTAGAAGGGAAATGTCTCAGTCTTTTAAGAATACATATAAAAAGGTTTGATTTCAATGTTGGCCACATGAAATAATGAGAATGGAGCAGGCTTCCCAAAGTTACTATATACAATGAGAAGAGAAGGTGTAGGGACAAATCTTTTGTTAAATTTTAAGTAAACCAAACTGAAGAAAATTGTGAAAAATAATTGTACAGTTGTCAAATTCATTAAAGGAAACAAGGTCAATGTTATTTTTGAAGGTAAGGTAAGATATATTTATATTTATCCCCCTCCCCTCTTTTTTGGAAAAGGAATTGTTACACAGTAACAACAATTTTAAAGCAAGATGTGGACTGAAATGAAGTAGTATAGTTATCTAGTCATTGACTGCCTCTCAAAAAACTAACCTGGGTAGAATTATGAAGATTATATGGAGAAGGAAATGGCAACCCACTCCCATAGTTTTGCCTGGAGAATCCCTAGGGATAGGGGAGCCTCGAAGGCTATAGTCCATGTGATTGCAAAGAGTTGGACATGACTGAGCAACTGAGAACGATAGAGATTACAGGATATTGGTAAAAGTGAGAAATTTGAGACAAACGTTCACTACTCTATTGGCATTAAGAATTTTGGTGGTAATAGTGGATTCAATTTTGGCAACCTCTGAAGGTTCTCTGAGCTATCTGAAACTTTTACTAAATATAAGAACGATAGGCAAATATTTATTTCCTGAGGGGGAGGAAATGTCAGAAAGGAGAAAGGCCATATGAATACAAAAGAAGAGAAGGACTATTTAAAAAACAGTATCATGAAAAAGGAAGGGAGCAAAAATTGAGGTTACAATAGTGCCTTAGTAAAAGGTTTTTATTTTTACATTTAATCCAACAGTGCATACAAAATATAATATATCATGACCAAGTTGAATTTATCTCAGTAATGTAAATTTATCTTTTGGAAAATTAAGGAACAAGATATGTATGTGAGTTAGATGTAACAAAATACATAACTGATGCTAAATTAACAGAATAAAAAAGAAAAAAAATTTAAAAGACCATCTCAATAAATGCAGAAGCAGCATTTGTCAAAATTTAAACAACAATGTACACTAAAAAAAATGAAAGTCTTCAAAATTCAGGCTAGAAGGGAAATGTCTCAGTCTTTTAAGAATACATATAAAAAGGTTTGATTTCAATGTTGGCCACATGAAATAATGAGAATGGAGTAGGCTTCCCAAAGTTACTATATACAATGAGAAGAGAAGGTGTAGGGACAAATCTTTTGTTAAATTTTAAGTAAACCAAACTGAAGAAAATTGTGAAAAATAATTGTACAGTTGTCAAATTCATTAAAGGAAACAAGGTCAATGTTATTTTTGAAGGTAAGGTAAGATATATTTATATTTATCCCCCTCCCCTCTTTTTTGGAAAAGGAATTGTTACACAGTAACAACAATTTTAAAGCAAGATGTGGACTGAAATGAAGTAGTATAGTTATCTAGTCATTGACTGCCTCTCAAAAATCTAACCTGGGTAGAATTATGAAGATTATATGGAGAAGGAAATGGCAACCCACTCCCATAGTTTTGCCTGGAGAATCCCTAGGGATAGGGGAGCCTCGAAGGCTATAGTCCATGTGATTGCAAAGAGTTGGACATGACTGAGCAACTGAGAACGATAGAGATTACAGGATATTGGTAAAAGTGAGAAATTTGAGACAAACGTTCACTACTCTATTGGCATTAAGAATTTTGGTGGTAATAGTGGATTCAATTTTGGCAACCTCTGAAGGTTCTCTGAGCTATCTGAAACTTTTACTAAATATAAGAACGATAGGCAAATATTTATTTCCTGAGGGGGAGGAAATGTCAGAAAGGAGAAAGGCCATATGAATACAAAAGAAGAGAAGGACTATTTAAAAAACAGTATCATGAAAAAGGAAGGGAGCAAAAATTGAGGTTACAATAGTGCCTTAGTAAAGAGTTAAAAGTTCTTTGTCTTTAAAAATATGAAGCAAAAATAACTATATTTGTATTCTTTCAGCATTGTATCTAGAGAGTTATGTTTTAAAACTACTGAAAATAGGGTGGAAAACTATACAGATAAATCACTGGATAGACAACAGTTTCTGTGCATTTTGTAAATGTCAAATTAACAAGAATGGGAAAGTAACAGAAAACAACACCTTGGAACAGATTCATTGTTTATTAGAGACAATGTTTTCTTGGTTTTCTGGTTCTTTCTATTTATCTCTGCAACCGTTTTCTAGGTCACAGAGCATATCAATATTTGTATTGTTTTAGTACTAAGAAAAGTGTTTTGAATTATGGTAAAAATTACATCCATAACTCTTTTTTTGTGCGCCCTATGAATACTATTCTTCCATTTTATTCTAAAATATGTATCTAAAAGCCATCATTTTCTATCTGAATGCTAACATTCTAACAGAAGCTGCCCTATACTGGAAGAACCTCAACCGAAATTAACATGTGGATACTTAGGGAGTTATTTAAGAATGTATAAATCCATTCTGTGGCCCAAGTATATTTACTAGGTAGGATTTTTGTTTAAAGCAAGAATCCTAAACAACCTTTGTATTCACTAGCACTCTTAATGTTAATGCTCTTAAACTAGAGGCTGTAACACCTATCAGGGTCAGATATTGATATGACTTAAGAAGCAGAATTCTGTTTAAGCAGAAAAATTTTTCTACCCTTAGATTTTTGAGATCTGACATGCTTTATTTTGTTAAGAATACGAGTGTCATTTTTATATTGTTCACCAGTATTTTTATCTATCAATGGTAAATAAATGTAACACGTTATTTCTTAGGGCTTCCCAGGCAGCACAATGGTTAAAGAATCCATCCTGTCAGTACAGAAGCTGCAGACATGGGTTGAAAAATCCCTGGGTTTAGAAGCTGCTCTGGAATAGGAAATGGCAACCTGCTCCTGTATTCTTGCCTAGAAAATTCCATGGGCAAAGGCACTTGGCAGGCTGCACTCCATTTGGTCACAAAAAAATCTGACATGACTGAGTAACTGAACATACAGAGACACTAAAATCTAGAGAGTTGGGGAGGGGGACAAGATGGCAGAGGAATGAGAGGAGGATTTCACCAGCTTCCAAACAGAATCACCAGAACTAATCAAGAAATGAAACATCAAGAAACCAGCCTCTAGATGACAAAAGAAGTTCTCAGTTCTACAAGAAAAGCGAGCAGCCCGAACTTTCCCAGAGCCTCCCATGGATCCTGGAGCTCCTGTCCCCCAGCTCCCACACCGGACTGGGTGGAAAGAGCACTGGGAAGTGCACCAGGTCAACAGAAAGCAATCCTCAGCATGAGAATCCCACTGGGGTCAGTACTGTGACAGGGACACGCCAGGAGGTGAGCTGAGACTGAACCTAGCAGAGTGTGGGAAACAGAATGGGAAATCTCCCGCGGGTCACAGTCCAGAAGTCCAGCTTGAGCCAGACAGGGAAGCTGCTTGCCCGCGTTTGGGGCAACTCATACTGGAATGCTAACATTCTAACAGAAGCTGCCCTATACTGGAAGAACCTCAACCGAAATTAACATGTGGATACTTAGGAGTTATTTAAGAATGTATAAATCCATTCTGTGGCCCAAGTATATTTACTAGGTAGGATTTTTGTTTAAAGCAAGAATCCTAAACAACCTTTGTATTCACTAGCACTCTTAATGTTAATGCTCTTAAACTAGAGGCTGTAACACCTATCAGGGTCAGATATTGATATGACTTAAGAAGCAGAATTCTGTTTAAGCAGAAAAATTTTTCTACCCTTAGATTTTTGAGATCTGACATGCTTTATTTTGTTAAGAATACGAGTGTCATTTTTATATTGTTCACCAGTATTTTTATCTATCAATGGTAAATAAATGTAACACGTTATTTCTTAGGGCTTCCCAGGCAGCACAATGGTTAAAGAATCCACCCTGTCAGTACAGAAGCTGCAGACCTGGGTTGAAAAATCCCTGGGTTTAGAAGCTGCTCTGGAATAGGAAATGGCAACCTGCTCCTGTATTCTTGCCTAGAAAATTCCATGGGCAAAGGCACTTGGCAGGCTGCACTCCATTTGGTCACAAAAAAATCTGACATGACTGAGTAACTGAACATACAGAGACACTAAAATCTAGAGAGTTGGGGAGGGGGACAAGATGGCAGAGGAATGAGAGGAGGATTTCACCAGCTTCCAAACAGAATCACCAGAACTAATCAAGAAATGAAACATCAAGAAACCAGCCTCTAGATGACAAAAGAAGTTCTCAGTTCTACAAGGAAAGCGAGCAGCCCGAACTTTCCCAGAGCCTCCCATGGATCCTGGAGCTCCTGTCCCCCAGCTCCCACACCGAACTGGGTGGAAAGAGCACTGGGAAGTGCACCAGGTCAACAGAAAGCAATCCTCAGCATGAGAATCCCACTGGGGTCAGTACTGTGACAGGGACACGCCAGGAGGTGAGCTGAGACTGAACCTAGCAGGGTGTGGGAAACAGAATGGGAAATCTCCCGCGGGTCACAGTCCAGAAGTCCAGCTTGAGCCAGACAGGGAAGCTGCTTGCCCGCGTTTGGGGCAAAAAGTGAGGCTTAGTCCTGCGGGACAGGAGTAAGCCAGCTGCTCGAACTAGCCCACGCAGCCCCAGAGCTGTGACAAAGAAGCTGGGCATCCAGAATGAGATCTGGGATGGGGACAGGGAAGCTGTTGCCCGAGTCTGCGGCAAACAGTGAGCCTTAGTCCCACGGGACAGGAGTGAGCCAGTTGCTCGAACTAGCCCACGCAGCCCCAGAGCTGTGACAAAGAAGCGGGACATCCGAGATGAGATGCTGGACGAGAAGCGCTCAGTCCTGCCAGCAGCAGGGTCACGTCAGAGGCACTGGGAACGGAGCTAAGGCTGAAGGCTACCAGGGGGTACGCAATAGAACCGGGGAACCGCACCTCCAGCACAGAGTCCAGGGGCGCAACCCCCGCCCGCCCGATTGAATGGGGACTGCCCGCAGTGCCGTCCCCGGCAACATCAGGGGCCAAGAGACAGGGGTCAGCTATTTTGGCTGCAGACCCTTTGTTTCCTGAAACCAAGCAACCGGTACTGCAAGGGTCCTGACTACAAAAAAAAAAAAAAAAGAACAAAACCTGACCCTCACTGAAACCTAAGACATACACAGCCATCCAGCCCCCACACCGGATCCCCCACCCAGTACAGACTAGGGAAATCTGGGACAGCATCAAGAGCAAACTGGTGGACGGTTCACACGCAGATGACAGTAATTTTTTTTTTAATCATTAAAATTTTTTTTTTAATTATTATTATATTTCTTTTTCTTATTCCACAGTTTCCTCTTCCTACACTTTAGCTGTAAAATCTTTTTTATGTCTATTACTATCCTCTCTATAAATATTTCCTACCTTGCTGCCTCTAATGTTCTCTTCCAGCTGTACTAAACTCTACTACATACTAATCTCTGTTACCTAACCCTACAAAATCCTTGCAACACGAATCTATTCCTCCTTATTACCTATATATACTCTCCTCCTTCTCCCAACAGGTCTTAGTTACAAACTGTTTTCATTGCAATATTCCCAGCTGAGACCATGCTCTGGATCTGTTTTCCCATCCACTGTTTTAATTAATTTAGAGCTTAACGGTCAGCTACCAACTTTGTGCCATCTGCCAGAAAAATTTCCTGTACTTTATCCCTTTAAAACTGTTCAGTTGTGTTTATTGATGTGTATGTATGTATATTTTTCCATTATGTTAGAAAATATTTGCATAATTTTATGACTGTCATCTACCAGGGATGCACCTATTGTCCCTCATATGCCTATATTTGAACTAATACCACTGAATGCCATAGCAAATCAGACATAGAGGACCCTACACTATCAAAGAACATATAACACTAGAGATTATTTACCTGCAACCAAGACCCAACACCACCTAAGACACAAACCACCAAACCCTTCTACAAGGACAGAAACCCAAAGGAAAGGAGAATTCAACCATGCAGCCAGGGGGTGGGGGGGGTGGGGACCATCACATAGACACATACAAAGAAACAAAAATTAACATAAAAATGAAAAGACAGAGAAACACCACACAAATGAAGGAACAAGTAAGAGAAACACAATTACAAATGACAGAAGATGAGATAGACAAATTATCTGAAAGAGAATTAGAAGAGCAATACTAGCCAGGATCCAAAACTTTGAGAACAGAATATTAGAGGAAATTAGTGCACTGAGAAGAGACATGCAAGAAATGAAAAATACACAAATAGAGACAAACAACTCACTTGTTCAACTTAAAAATACTATAGAAGGTCTCAACAGTAGAGTATCAGAGGCAGAAGAATGGATAAGTAAGCTGGAAGACAGAATAGTGGAAATAACTGCTGAAAAACAGAACAAAGCACAAAGAATCAAAAGAACTGAGGATAGCCTTAGAGACCTATGGAACAATACTAAATGCACCAACATTAGAATTACAGGGGTCCTAGAAGAAGAAGAGAGAAAGAAAGGCTATGACAAAATTCTTGAAGAGATTATAGTTGAAAACTTCTCCAGCATGGGAAAGGAAATAGTCAAACAAGTCCAAGAAGAACAAAGAGCTCCATACAGGATAAACCCAGAAGAAACACACCAAGGCACATTCTAATCAAGCTAACACAGACTAAATATAAGGAAAGAATACTTAAAGCAGCAAGGAACAGGTCTTAGTTACAAACTGTTTCATTGCAATATTCCCAGCTGAGACCATGCTCTGGATCTGTTTTCCCATCCACTGTTTTAATTAATTTAGAGCTTAACGGTCAGCTACCAACTTTGTGCCATCTGCCAGAAAAATTTCCTGTACTTTATCCCTTTAAAACTGTTCAGTTGTGTTTATTGATGTGTATGTATGTATATTTTTCCATTATGTTAGAAAATATTTGCATAATTTTATGACTGTCATCTACCAGGGATGCACCTATTGTCCCTCATATGCCTATATTTGAACTAATACCACTGAATGCCATAGCAAATCAGACATAGAGGACCCTACACTATCAAAGAACATATAACACTAGAGATTATTTACCTGCAACCAAGACCCAACACCACCTAAGACACAAACCACCAAACCCTTCTACAAGGACAGAAACCCAAAGGAAAGGAGAATTCAACCATGCAGCCAGGTGGGGGGGTGGGGACCATCACATAGACACATACAAAGAAACAAAAATTAACATAAAAATGAAAAGACAGAGAAACACCACACAAATGAAGGAACAAGTAAGAGAAACACAATTACAAATGACAGAAGATGAGATAGACAAATTATCTGAAAGAGAATTAGAAGAGCAATACTAGCCAGGATCCAAAACTTTGAGAACAGAATATTAGAGGAAATTAGTGCACTGAGAAGAGACATGCAAGAAATGAAAAATACACAAATAGAGACAAACAACTCACTTGTTCAACTTAAAAATACTATAGAAGGTCTCAACAGTAGAGTATCAGAGGCAGAAGAATGGATAAGTAAGCTGGAAGACAGAATAGTGGAAATAACTGCTGAAAAACAGAACAAAGCACAAAGAATCAAAAGAACTGAGGATAGCCTTAGAGACCTATGGAACAATACTAAATGCACCAACATTAGAATTACAGGGGTCCTAGAAGAAGAAGAGAGAAAGAAAGGCTATGACAAAATTCTTGAAGAGATTATAGTTGAAAACTTCTCCAGCATGGGAAAGGAAATAGTCAAACAAGTCCAAGAAGAACAAAGAGCTCCATACAGGATAAACCCAGAAGAAACACACCAAGGCACATTCTAATCAAGCTAACACAGACTAAATATAAGGAAAGAATACTTAAAGCAGCAAGGAACAAACAAGAAATGATTACAAAGGAAACCTCATACGTTTAACCGCTGATCTATCAAGAGAAACCCTGCAGGCCAGAAGAGAATGGCAAGACACATTTAAATGGCTAATACAGAATATAATATAACCGAGAATTCTCTATCTGCCAAGGGTCTCATTCAGAATTGATGGAGAAATCAAAAGCTTTACAGACAAGCAAAAACTAAAAGAATTTTGTACCAGGAAACCAGCCTTACAACAAGTGTTAAAGGGTCCGATACAGCCAATAAATTCAAGAGAAGGAGATGTCCTACAAATCAAACCCCAAACATCAAAGAAGATGACAACAGGAACATTTGTATCAATAACTACTTTGAATGTAAACAGACTAAATGCTCCAACCAAAAGACATCATTCAGACTGGCTGAATGGATTCAAAAACAAGACCCATATATATGCTCTTTACAAGATACCCACTTCAGACCTAACAACACACACAGACTGAAAGTGAGAGGATGGAAAAAGATATTCCATGCAAATGGAAATCAAAAGAAAGCTGGAGTAGCAATCCTCATATCAGACAAAATAGACCTCAAAATAAAGAAGATTATAAGAGACAAGGCAGGCCACTATATAATGATCAAGGGATCAATCCAAGAGGAAGATATAATAATCACAAATATCTAGGCACCCAACACAGGAGCACCCCAATATATAAGACAAACACTTTTAGACATAAAAGAAAAAGTTGACAACAACACAATAAGAGTGGGGGACTTTAACAGTCCTCTCACACCAATGGACAGATCATCAAAACAAAAAATTAAATAGAGAAGAACAAAGGGAAACTGCTGAAAAACAGAACAAAGCACAAAGAATCAAAAGAACTGAGGATAGCCTTAGAGACCTATGGAACAATACTAAATGCACCAACATTAGAATTACAGGGGTCCTAGAAGAAGAAGAGAGAAAGAAAGGCTATGACAAAATTCTTGAAGAGATTATAGTTGAAAACTTCTCCAGCATGGGAAAGGAAATAGTCAAACAAGTCCAAGAAGAACAAAGAGCTCCATACAGGATAAACCCAGAAGAAACACACCAAGGCACATTCTAATCAAGCTAACACAGACTAAATATAAGGAAAGAATACTTAAAGCAGCAAGGAACAAACAAGAAATGATTACAAAGGAAACCTCATACGTTTAACCGCTGATCTATCAAGAGAAACCCTGCAGGCCAGAAGAGAATGGCAAGACACATTTAAATGGCTAATACAGAATATAATATAACCGAGAATTCTCTATCTGCCAAGGGTCTCATTCAGAATTGATGGAGAAATCAAAAGCTTTACAGACAAGCAAAAACTAAAAGAATTTTGTACCAGGAAACCAGCCTTACAACAAGTGTTAAAGGGTCCGATACAGCCAATAAATTCAAGAGAAGGAGATGTCCTACAAATCAAACCCCAAACATCAAAGAAGATGACAACAGGAACATTCGTATCAATAACTACTTTGAATGTAAACAGACTAAATGCTCCAACCAAAAGACATCATTCAGACTGGCTGAATGGATTCAAAAACAAGACCCATATATATGCTCTTTACAAGATACCCACTTCAGACCTAACAACACACACAGACTGAAAGTGAGAGGATGGAAAAAGATATTCCATGCAAATGGAAATCAAAAGAAAGCTGGAGTAGCAATCCTCATATCAGACAAAATAGACCTCAAAATAAAGAAGATTATAAGAGACAAGGCAGGCCACTATATAATGATCAAGGGATCAATCCAAGAGGAAGATATAACAATCACAAATATCTAGGCACCCAACACAGGAGCACCCCAATATATAAGACAAACACTTTTAGACATAAAAGAAAAAGTTGACAACAACACAATAAGAGTGGGGGACTTTAACAGTCCTCTCACACCAATGGACAGATCATCAAAACAGAAAATTAAAAGAAACACAAGCCTTAAATCCCACAATAGAAGAAATGGACCTCATGGATATCTTTAGGACCTTCCATCCAAAAGCAGAAGAATACACTTTCTTCTCAAGTGCTCATGGAACATTCTCCAGAATAGATCACATCTTGGGCCACAAATCAAACCTCAGTCAATTCAAGAAAACTGAAATTCTATCAACCATCGTCTCTGACCACAATGCAAAGAGACTAGAGATCAACTACAGGGAAAAATCCACTAAAAACACAAGCACATGGAGATTAAACAACACATACCTAAAACCAAACTGATTACTGAGCAAATCAAAGGAGAAATAAAAAAATTCATAGAAGAAAATGACAATGAATACATGACAGTGCAAAACCTTCAGGATATCTCAAAAGCAGTTCTAAGAGGGAAATTTATAGCAATTGAATCCTACCTCAAGAAACAAGAAAAATATCAAATAGACAACCTAACCCTATGTCTAAACTGGAGAAAGAAGATCAAAAGCACCTCAAAGCCAGCAGAAGAAGATCAGAGCATAAATAAATGAAAAAGAAGTGAAAGAAGCCATAGTAAAGATAAATAAATTGAAAAGCTGGTTTGTCAAAAAGATAAACAAAATTGACAAGCCACTGGCCAGACTCATCAAGAAAAAAAAGAGAGAAGGACCAGATCAACAAAATCAAAAATGAAGGAGAGATTAAAACAGATAATGCAGAAATCCAAAGGATTGTAAGAGACTATTATGAACAACTCTATAGCAACAAACTGGACACCCTAGAAGAAATGGACAGTTTCTTAGAAAAGATTAATATTCCAAGACTGAACCAGGAAGAAATAGAAACTATGAACAACCCAATCACAAGCTCAGAAATCAAGTTTGTGATTAAAAATCTACCCAAAAATAAAAGCTCAGGGCCAGATGGCTTCACAGTCGAATTCTACCAAACATTTAAAGAAGATCTAATAATGCCTGTCCTAAAACTCTTTCAAAAAATTGTACAGGAAGGAACACTTCCAAACACATTCTACAAGGCCACCATCACCCTGATACCAAAGTCAGGCAAAGACAACACAAAAAAAGAAAATTATAGGCCAACTTCACTGATGACTTTAGATGCCAAAATCCTCAACAAAATCTTAGCAAACAGAATTCAACACCACATCAAAAAATTCATACATCATGACCAAGTCGGGTTCATCCAAGCATGCAAGGATTCTTCAATATCTGCAAATCAAACAATGTGATGCACCATATCAACAAATGGAGATACAAAAATCACATGATAATGTTAATAGATGCAGAGAAAGCCTTCGACAAATCCAACACCCATTTATGATAAAAACTCTTCAAAAAATGGGCATAGAAGGAACCTACCTCAACATAGTGAAAACTGTAAATGAGAAGCCCTCAGCGAACATTATCCTTAATGGTGAAAAACTGAAAGCATTCTCTCTCAATTCGGGAACAAGATAGGGGTGTCTACTTTCACCACTCTTATTCAACATAGTCCTGGAAGTTCTAGCAACAGAAATAAGAAAAGAAAAAGAAATAAAAGGAATTCAGATTGGAAAAGAAGAAGCAAAACTCTATTTGCAGATGACATGATATTATTCATAGAAAATCCAAAAGACACTATTACAAAACTACTAGAGCTAATCAGTAAATTCAGCTGAGTCGCAGGATACAAAATCAATATACAGAAATCACTGGTATTCCTATATACATACAATGAAAAATCAGAAAATGAAATCAAAGAGGCAATCCCCTTCACCATCGCAACCAAGAAAATAGAATACCTAGGAATAAAACTACCCAATGAAACAAAAGAACTGTACACTGAAAATTACAAGACACTCATGAGAGACATTAAAGAAGACTTAAACAGATGGAGAGATATTCCATGTTCCTAGATAGGAAGAATCAATATTGTGAAAATGATCATACTACCAAATATCATCTACAGATTTAATGCGATCCCTATCAAACTACTAATGATATTCTTCACAGAACTAGACCAAAGAATAACACAGTTCATATGGAAACACAAAAGACCCCATATAGCCAAAGCAATCCTGAGAAAGAAAAATGCAGCTGGAAAGATCAGCCTCCCTATGTTCAGACTCTACAAAGTAACAGTCATCAAGACAGTGTGGTACTGGCACAAAAACAGAACTACAGATCAATGGAACAAGATCGAGAACTCAGAGATAAACCCACGCACCTATGGATACCTTATTTTTGACAAAGGAGGTGAAAATCTAAAATGGGACAAAGACAGCCTCTTCAACCAATGGTGCTGGGAAAATTGGACAGCCACATGCAAAAAAATGAAGTTGGAATATTCCCTGACATCACACACAAAGATAAACACAAAATAGATTAAAGACCTAAATGGAAGACCAGAAACCTTAAGACTCTTAGAGAAGAATATAGGCAGAACCCTCAAGGACATCAATCAAAGCAAGATCTTCCATGACCAACCCACCAGAACAGTGGAGCTAAAAACAAAAATTAACATGTGGGACCTAATGAAACTTAAAAAGTCTTTTGTACAGCAAAATAACTTACAAAAAAGGTGAACGCACAGCCCATAGAATGGGAGAAAATAACAGCAAATGAAATAACAGACAAAGAATTAATCTCCAAAATCTACAAGCAACTCAGACAACTCAGCACAGGAAAACTGAATAACCCAATCAAAAAATGGGAAAAAGATCTAGAGACATCTCACCAAAGAGGACATGCAGTTGGCCCAAAAGCACATGAAGCGATGCTCAATCTCACTTATTATTAGAGAAATACAAATCAAAACTACAATGAGATATCACCTCACACCAGTCAGAATGGCCATCATCAAAAAATCGACAGAAAATAAATGCTGGAGAGGGTGTGGAGAAAAGGCAACACCTTGCATCGCTGGTGGGAATGTAAATTGATACAGCCTCTATGGAAGACAGTCTGGAGATTCCATAAAAAACTAAAAATAGAAGCAGTACACGATGCAGCAATCCCAGTATTAGGCTTATACCCTGTTGAAATCAGAACTGAGAGAAGCACCTGTACCCCAATGATCATTACATCTCTCTATGAAAGGGCTAGAACATAGAACCAACCTAGATGTCCATTGACGAATGAATGGATAAAGAAGCTCTGGTATATATATACAATGGAGTACTTCTCAGCTGTAAAAAGAAATGCAGAAGAATCAGTCCTAATGAGGTGGATATATCTAGAACCTATTATAAAGAGTGAAAAATGGGACAAAGACAGCCTCTTCAACCAATGGTGCTGGGAAAATTGGACAGCCACATGCAAAAAAATGAAGTTGGAATATTCCCTGACATCACACACAAAGATAAACACAAAATAGATTAAAGACCTAAATGGAAGACCAGAAACCTTAAGACTCTTAGAGAAGAATATAGGCAGAACCCTCAAGGACATCAATCAAAGCAAGATCTTCCATGACCAACCCACCAGAACAGTGGAGCTAAAAACAAAAATTAACATGTGGGACCTAATGAAACTTAAAAAGTCTTTTGTACAGCAAAATAACTTACAAAAAAGGTGAACACACAGCCCATAGAATGGGAGAAAATAACAGCAAATGAAATAACAGACAAATAATTAATCTCCAAAATGTACAAGCAACTCAGACAACTCAGCACAGGAAAACTGAATAACCCAATCAAAAAATGGGAAAAAGATCTAGAGACATCTCACCAAAGAGGACATGCAGTTGGCCCAAAAGCACATGAAGCGATGCTCAATCTCACTTATTATTAGAGAAATACAAATCAAAACTACAATGAGATATCACCTCACACCAGTCAGAATGGCCATCATCAAAAGTTCACAGAAAATAAATGCTGGAGAGGGTGTGGAGAAAAGGCAACACCTTGCATCGCTGGTGGGAATGTAAATTGATACAGCCTCTATGGAAGACAGTCTGGAGATTCCATAAAAAACTAAAAATAGAAGCAGTACACGATGCAGCAATCCCAGTATTAGGCTTATACCCTGTTGAAATCAGAACTGAGAGAAGCACCTGTACCCCAATGATCATTACATCTCTCTATGAAAGGGCTAGAACATAGAACCAACCTAGATGTCCATTGACGAATGAATGGATAAAGAAGCTCTGGTATATATATACAATGGAGTACTTCTCAGCTGTAAAAAGAAATGCAGAAGAATCAGTCCTAATGAGGTGGATATATCTAGAACCTATTATAAAGAGTGAAGTAAGTCAAAAAGAGAAAGACAAGTATAGTATACTAACACATACATATGAAATCTAGTAAGATGGTAATGATAACACACACAGTGAAGCAATGGAAAAACATAGTAATGGAAAAGCATAGAGAACAGACATATGGACATTGCTAGGAATGAACAGTGAGTGGGAGGTGTAAAGGGAGTAACATGGAAACCTATAGTATCATATGTGAAAAAGATAGGTATTGTCATTGCCCTTTGGGAATAGGCAGTCCTGCAGGGGTGGGGTGCGATGGCCTGGAGGGGTGGGATTGGGAGGACTGCAAGGCGGGTGGGGTGACAGGGATATGCATATGACTGATCTGGGAACATACATGTCTTGAACAACAAAATTCTGTTAAAATTTAAAAAAAAAATAAAATTAAACAAAAAAGAATAAAAAATTAAAACTCAAAAAAAAAATCTAGAGAGTTGTTACTGTTAGGATCTCTTAGTCATTTTAGTTAATTAAATTTAGTTAACTTTAATTAATTAAAATAATTTAAAAGTTGTCACAGTAAATTCTGAAATAATGGACTAATCCAAATTAATTTTTAAGTATTTTTTTATTTATTCTTGAACATGAAGAGATGTTATAGTATCGTGAGATTAAAGGGGGAGAGGCCTCTCTCTATGATAACTTCATTTATTCAATATTGATGTTATGGAATTGGGTTCATACTAACTGTTTCATGACTACATATCCCACAGTAAACTCTAGGATTAAAGAGGTAAACAAGAATGAGAGTTATAGAGAGGAAGTAACATGGAGAAATAGGGCAGGGAAAAGCCAGAACTCAAAGGAAGAAAAATAAGCCAGTGAAAAGAATAGAAAATCAATGATTTTCACTATAGCTACCTTAATGAAAAACTGAGAGCAAGTTGAAAGGATATACAGCTGTATCCCAAACTCCAAGGACATGGATAAAACTATGTCTGAGGAATAAACTTAAACTAGAGGCTGTAACACCCACCATGGGCAGATTCAAGAGTTTTCAACCACTCAGAGGCTCGCTCTGAAAGACTAGTAAACATTATGTGGTTAATCTTGATGACCCATAAGAAATCATACATGTACACACACAAACACACACAAATATGGCTACTGGAAGGACTTAAGGTTTTATATCAATCACCAAGGAATAATTTTCTTTCCAGAGATAATTCTCAATGGAAGGACACTAAGCTGTCTTCCAATTTTATGAGTGGAAGAAACGATGCCAGGAAAAAAGTAGGGTGATAATGTCAACTACATATATAACAGAGTCAAATGCAAGAGAATAGGGTCCCAATTTCAGTAGGAATTTTCAATGCATACCTGTGCATATAAATCTCATGTGCATGCAAAGCAATTTTAATCATGTCTGACTCTTTGCAACCCCATGGACTATAGCCCATCACACTCCTCTGTCCATGGGATTCCCCAGGCAAGAATAGTGAAATGGATTTCCATTTCCTCCTCTACAGGATCTTCCTGACCCAGGGTTCAAATTCACATCTCTTACATTGCCTGCATTGGCAGGAAGGTACTTTACCACTATTGTCACCAAATTATAAATAGACTAAGTAAAAAATAAACTATTACCTTCTAAAAGATATCAGAAAATTAAATTGATATGAAGCAATTTGGTACATTTATAGGAAAGCTATGTCTCAAAACTATGAGAGGAGGTAGGGATCAGACCCTTGCTTCCCTCCGCCACTTTACATTAGAATTGAGACTACTTAAGCAAATATAACTTATCTGTTCTAGGAAATATTAAACTTCAAACAAACACATCTTTTCATAGCTTACTTCAGAATACTAATATGAAAAAAGCTTAGGTGGTTAACCAATTTTCTCATGTAAGCAACTTTCTTTTTAGGATAACAATTTCCTCACTTAAAGAAAACCTTCTGCATATATAATAAAGCAATAGTTTGCTTACCAAAATTCATCAGAAGGCCTTTCAGCTTAAGTGATTTATCATTACATAATGTCCTCTAAAGTATACTTCATTTCTATTTTCTATTGGCATGAACTGCCATAGTCAAATGTATCTAAAACATCCATGTTATAGAAGAATATAACATTAGATAGCATGGTGGTATTCTGGGTATATCTTTTGTTTGCTGAAAGATAAGCATAGCCTGTTATATCCTCAATAATATATATATATATATATATATATATATATATATATATATATATATATATATACTGGAGTGGCAACCCACTCCAGTATTCTTGCCTGGAGAATGCCATGGGCAGAAGAGTCAGGTGGGCTCCAATCCATGCAGTCACAAAGAGCTGGACACAACTGAGTGACTCTCATTCACTCACTCACTCATATATGCATATACATATTTATGTTTGTACTTCTTTTTACTTCAATCAGGCACAATTTTGTGCTCATGAGGGTATTTGCAATACTTTCACACCATTCAGGTTGTAACAATTGGACTGGTAGATGCTCCTGCAGTTCAGTAAACAGAGGCCAGAGATGTTGCTCAACATCCCTACAGTGTGCAGAACAGCCCTATACAACAAAGAATTGTCTGACTCTAAATGTCAAGTGTCAAGGTTAAGCATGAATGGTGTGTTTATACCTAAGCCAATAAGTTCAAAGAGGGAGGAAGGGATACACTGATAGACACAAACTATCAGTGGTTACTCCTGAAGTTGAGAACGGGATCAACTATTCTATCGCATGAAAAAGACGGAGATGTGGCTACAAGTATGTATGTTGTGTGTCAGTTGCTAAGTTGCGTCTTACTCTTTGCAACCCAAACAACTGTAGCCCACCAGGCTCCTCTGTCCATGGAATTCTCCAGTAAAGAGTATTGAAATGGGTAGCCATTCCCTTCTTCAAGGAATCTTCCCGACCCAGAGATCAAAACCAGGTCTCTTACATTGCATTCAGACTCTTTAATGTCTGAGCAAACAGGGAAGCCCCAACTGAAGCAGTGTTGTTGGAAGTGATGAAAAAAACCCTAATACATAAGGTTATTCTACATAAAAAGTTGCTTACCAAAATTCATCAGAAGGCCTTTCAGCTTAAGTGATTTATCATTACATAATGCCCTCTAAAGTATACTTCATTTCTATTTTCTGTTGGCATGAACTGCCATAGTCAAATGTATCTAAAACATCCATGTTATAGAAGAATATAACATTAGATAGCATGGTGGTATTCTGGGTATATCTTTTGTTTGCTGAAAGATAAGCATAGCCTGTTATATCCTCAATAATATATATATATATATACTGGAGTGGCAACCCACTCCAGTATTCTTGCCTGGAGAATGCCATGGGCAGAAGAGTCAGGTGGGCTCCAATCCATGCAGTCACAAAGAGCTGGACACAACTGAGTGACTCTCATTCACTCACTCACTCATATATGCATATACATATTTATGTTTGTACTTCTTTTTACTTCAATCAGGCACAATTTTGTGCTCATGAGGGTATTTGCAATACTTTCACACCATTCAGGTTGTAACAATTGGACTGGTAGATGCTCCTGCAGTTCAGTAAACAGAGGCCAGAGATGTTGCTCAACATCCCTACAGTGTGCAGAACAGCCCTATACAACAAAGAATTGTCTGACTCTAAATGTCAAGTGTCAAGGTTAAGCATGAATGGTGTGTTTATACCTAAGCCAATAAGTTCAAAGAGGGAGGAAGGGATACACTGATAGACACAAACTATCAGTGGTTACTCCTGAAGTTGAGAACGGGATCAACTATTCTATCGCATGAAAAAGACGGAGATGTGGCTACAAGTATGTATGTTGTGTGTCAGTTGCTAAGTTGCGTCTTACTCTTTGCAACCCAAACAACTGTAGCCCACCAGGCTCCTCTGTCCATGGAATTCTCCAGTAAAGAGTATTGAAATGGGTAGCCATTCCCTTCTTCAAGGAATCTTCCCGACCCAGAGATCAAAACCAGGTCTCTTACATTGCATTCAGACTCTTTAATGTCTGAGCAAACAGGGAAGCCCCAACTGAAGCAGTGTTGTTGGAAGTGATGAACACAAATTAAGAGATATCTACCATAATACATAAGGTTATTCTACATTTTATGGTTTAAAATATTTAAAATATTTACATTCTGTTCTCAAATAATAATTTCCATAGTTATTTTGACTCTAATTCTACTTTTATGTGGAATCAATACTTTCTGTATCTCCTCCATTTATCACACAGTACTCATGTAGTTTATTCTCAAGTTGTTTGTTCAATAAGGAATCACAGAGAAAAAGAATCTCTGAGTTCTTCAGGTTTGAAAATAGCATTTTAACAAGGACAGCACTTGATTAGTTATCTACTGCTGTACAACTGATCACTATAAAGTTTATTACCTTAATATATCCACCATATATTTTTGTTTACGAGCTTACAAAAGTAAGTAAGTATTTACGCTGATCGGGAACAAGTTTCAGCTTTAGTTCACAGCCTTAAACACCTCTTCTTCTCCCCACAGCCTTCGGATGTGAGGGCTAGGAATCTATAAATCACATTCTACTCTGCCAGCTGTCTCTTTGGCTTTGCCAAATGGGATGCTAGAAGGGATCCAGAAGGCTGGGGAAAGAGATCTCTGCCACATGTTTGCTTCTCCTTCTGGACAAGGTCTTCACAGCACCCATTCTTCATCCTGGCAGCTGTATCTTATTACAATCTGCCAAAATACCTTGTTTTTGCCTCTTCAGATAACCCTCAGGATTTAGCACAAGTTGAACAGTGCACGCTTCTCCAATGTCTCTGTTGACTATCTCAGTGTTACCGCTGTTTTCCACTTTATTTCTTTTCAATAATTAGGCAATACCTTTTGCAATAATTATTCTTTATCAAAATAATTATTGTGGCACAATCTCCAGATGCCATAGCTATTCTCTGTAGCACTCACTGACCCTGTGAGGGTTCCCTCAAGTAATTTCTCCCTTTTCAAATACTTTGGAAATATTTCGGAAAGGAAGTTAGTAAAGGAGGAGAAGTACAGATCTAGTTGCCTTCAGAAGGACAAGACTAAATATGGCAATGTCATAGTCATGAGAGAAAGTCCCAACTGTGTTAAGTTTCTGTTTGAGCCAATCATTTATACCTCTCTATCATTTTCCACCTAGTCACCTATGAACTGTTGATACCAGATGCCATCAAGTGACTTGGTCTTCAAAAGGAATTAGATATGCCACTCACCAATTTTGTCATTATAAGTGATATGTTTCACTTAAAAATAAACTCTGTATCTTTTTGATATTTACTTATGACATGATTGGAAGACACATTCACTCAAAGTCTTCCCAGTATCATCCTAATACTATTAGAAGCAGCTCACTTTTCTCCACGTGCTCTGCTTGCCTGAGATATTCTCAATGCTTTATTGTGTATGGAACAAATACAATGACACCTTCAGGACTATTGTCAGATTTGGGCAAAGTGATGACCCACATGAAGTGTAACACTCTTTAAACAAACAGGTCCTGTATACAGACAGACACTGTCTCTGCTCTTTCTTAAATTACCACTTCAAATTGCTCTTCAGCATGTTCTGCTCCTCTGAGAATATATGCTGAAGAACAATGTTCTTACTGTCTCTGAAATTGGTTGGGAAAATCCAGTTAGCTCTCCTTAGTCAGTGTAAAATCATGGAATTCCAGTGCTTACAGTTTTTAACTTTTGCTTCATTATTAGCTTGTTTTATTTGTGGGGAATTTGATGTTAGCATATATAGGGTACATTGGTCACATCTCTAGTAGTGGGATTACTTTCTCTATACCTCAAATTATCCATAGTTTTGGGAGAAAAGACACTGTATCATGATTTTTTCTCAAAGAAGGAAGGTTATTATTATTTTATATTAGAAGAGATATGAACAGTAATCCTGAACATCAGCCTTTCCAGAGAAAAAATAAAGCCCTGTTTTGTAGTATTTGCTAATTTTCATAGTGTTAATGCTCCCACCATGGTCAGTTTCAACCTACCAACATGCTGTTATTGAACACAGAGTTAGGACAAAATCACTCTCAAAGGAAAATAAAAGCAACCTCTAACACACTATCATAAGACATAAAATATGTAAATACTCTAGTCCAACCCCAAAGTATCCCCCTAGTGATTGAAACTAATTTGCTAGATAGTCAGTCATCTCTACATATGATAGTAAAAGATAAGCTTGGAACACGTCAATCACATATTTAGTTGAGCTTTATTTTTAGATTAGCTACTCTGTTAAAGACACTTTGCTCCAAGGAATGCTTTTAAAAAGGTATATTAGGGTTTCCCTGGTGGTCCAGTGGGTAAGGACACTGCCTTGCAGTGCAAGGGGCACCAGTTTGATCCCTGGCCTGGGAAGA
The DNA here is from genome assembly GCA_022376925.1 of Tragulus kanchil. Lineage (NCBI taxonomy): Eukaryota > Metazoa > Chordata > Mammalia > Artiodactyla > Tragulidae > Tragulus > Tragulus kanchil. The sequence goes on along the minus strand of JAIOJX010000004.1, from coordinate 231,481,776 downwards.
TCCCACGTGCAGGGGAGCAGCTGGACCGTTGTGTCCAACTACCAAGCCAGAACTCTGGAGCGCATTGTGCCCAAAGCCAGTGCTCAGGAACGAGAGAGGCCACTGCAATGGGAGGCCCACACAGGTCAAAGAACAAAGATCGATGGAAATAAATAAAGGAAAGACCAATGGAAGTGGCCAAAATAAAAGGTATATTAACATGCTTAAACCTACTGAAGCATCTAATTATCTTGAGTATTTCCAAATGCACTATGTCATTGTTTAGTATCAGTGATTGCTTGGAAACTGGCTGCAATTACTGTGAAAAAATCTGTTTTGATTGGAATCTACTAAATTTGTTGATATCAAAAGCCTGTTAACAACTATCAATATATTAGTTGATCAAACAATTTATACATGATATTCAGTAAATGATCCTGGTATATACACTGAAAACAGTATGCTCAGAATTTGATAATGATCAATGAACAGATAAAAGAAAATAACAAATTAACTTTTGCTTCATTATTAGCTTGTTTTATTTGTGGGGAATTTGATGTTAGCATATATAGGGTACATTGGTCACATCTCTAGTAGTGGGATTACTTTATCTATACCTCAAATTATCCATAGTTTTGGGAGAAAAGACACTGTATCATGATTTTTTCTCAAAGAAGGAAGGTTATTATTATTTTATATTAGAAGAGATATGAACAGTAATCCTGAACATCAGCCTTTCCAGAGAAAAAATAAAGCCCTGTTTTGTAGTATTTGCTAATTTTCATAGTGTTAATGCTCCCACCATGGTCAGTTTCAACCTACCAACATGCTGTTATTGAACACAGAGTTAGGACAAAATCACTCTCAAAGGAAAATAAAAGCAACCTCTAACACACTATCATAAGACATAAAATATGTAAATACTCTAGTCCAACCCCAAAGTATCCCCCTAGTGATTGAAACTAATTTGCTAGATAGTCAGTCATCTCTACATATGATAGTAAAAGATAAGCTTGGAACACGTCAATCACATATTTAGTTGAGCTTTATTTTTAGATTAGCTACTCTGTTAAAGACACTTTGCTCCAAGGAATGCTTTTAAAAAGGTATATTAGGGTTTCCCTGGTGGTCCAGTGGGTAAGGACACTGCCTTGCAGTGCAAGGGGCACCAGTTTGATCCCTGGCCTGGGAAGATCCCACGTGCAGGGGAGCAGCTGGACCGTTGTGTCCAACTACCAAGCCAGAACTCTGGAGCGCATTGTGCCCAAAGCCAGTGCTCAGGAACGAGAGAGGCCACTGCAATGGGAGGCCCACACAGGTCAAAGAACAAAGATCGATGGAAATAAATAAAGGAAAGACCAATGGAAGTGGCCAAAATAAAAGGTATATTAACATGCTTAAACCTACTGAAGCATCTAATTATCTTGAGTATTTCCAAATGCACTATGTCATTGTTTAGTATCAGTGATTGCTTGGAAACTGGCTGCAATTACTGTGAAAAAATCTGTTTTGATTGGAATCTACTAAATTTGTTGATATCAAAAGCCTGTTAACAACTATCAATATATTAGTTGATCAAACAATTTATACATGATATTCAGTAAATGATCCTGGTATATACACTGAAAACAGTATGCTCAGAATTTGATAATGATCAATGAACAGATAAAAGAAAATAACAAATACATTTTAGGTTGCTTTTCTATTCAAAAGGTAATACACTTGCTCCAAGCCCCCCAATTTTTCACTCATTCTCATGGCTTCCCAAAATTTGGAGAGCATACATATGATAGGTCTCTGTGTATTTTAACTTTCTTTCATGTTTAAATAGTTGGAATACTTTGGAATAGTTCCCTTTCCTCTTTTAAAGATATGTAAATTCTTGTTTTTCAAGGATTCTGGGAGGTAATTTCTGAATAATAAATAACATAAATCTTTTAAAATATTGTGAGGTAGATAAGTATAGATGCCCAAAACAGACAATACTAATAAAAACAGAAAACTTTTTCTGTTTTAAATAATTAGAGCACAAACTGCTTTCAATTGTTCTATGACTATTGGAGTTTTGTTGTAACTACCCAATTTATTGCCCAGCAGTAGTCTTCCTAATTATTTTTAAAGAAAATTTTACAAAATTTTTTCACAGAAAGACAATTTGAGTATTTATAAATTCCCTCTAAGCAAGTAAGCAAACAAATTTAATTTGGAATACAAACAGTCATGTATATTCAATCTTTATATAAAACATAGTTTCGTTAGAAGATAGCTGTGTTTTGAAATACTTATATCTAATATGAGTAATTTTTATTAATAATGTCTAGTATTTTGGAATGCTTTCTAAATGTTAGACAGTGTTGTCTTAATTTATACATTTGTGTGTACGTGTGTGTGTGGGTGTAAGTGTATGTATGCATACCCATTTAATCGCTGAATTAGGTGAATTTAAAGGCCTGCTTTCAGATAAAGAAACTGAGGCACAATGCAAAGATAACTGACACAGCTGAGATTCAAGCTCAAGCAGCCTTGCTCTAAGCATGGGTTCTCTAAGGTAGCACTTTCTTGCATCTTTATTAGTAGACTACCAGGCAGTGTGCTCTAAGTACAGGATGTGCTAAGAATCAAATAGATTTTAGCAGTGGATTTTTGACTCATAAATTTCATTTATTTATTTATTTATTTAGTTTCAACTCAGAAATTTTCAAACCATAAACTTCAGTTGTTCAAAAATGTTTCTCCTTTGGTTCTATACATTTGGACTAATTCATATTTTCCTTAACTGTCTTTTCCAAGGAGATCAATTCAAGCTACATTTTAGGTTGCTTTTCTATTCAAAAGGTAATACACTTGCTCCAAGCCCCCCAATTTTTCACTCATTCTCATGGCTTCCCAAAATTTGGAGAGCATACATATGATAGGTCTCTGTGTATTTTAACTTTCTTTCATGTTTAAATAGTTGGAATACTTTGGAATAGTTCCTTTCCTCTTTTAAAGATACGTAAATTCTTGTTTTCAAGGATTCTGGGAGGTAATTTCTGAATAATAAATAACATAAATCTTTTAAAATATTGTGAGGTAGATAAGTATAGATGCCCAAAACAGACAATACTAATAAAAACAGAAAACTTTTTCTGTTTTAAATAATTAGAGCACAAACTGCTTTCAATTGTTCTATGACTATTGGAGTTTTGTTGTAACTACCCAATTTATTGCCCAGCAGTAGTCTTCCTAATTATTTTTAAAGAAAATTTTACAAAATTTTTTCACAGAAAGACAATTTGAGTATTTATAAATTCCCTCTAAGCAAGTAAGCAAACAAATTTAATTTGGAATACAAACAGTCATGTATATTCAATCTTTATATAAAACATAGTTTCGTTAGAAGATAGCTGTGTTTTGAAATACTTATATCTAATATGAGTAATTTTTATTAATAATGTCTAGTATTTTGGAATGCTTTCTAAATGTTAGACAGTGTTGTCTTAATTTATACATTTGTGTGTACGTGTGTGTGTGTGTGGGTGTAAGTGTATGTATGCATACCCATTTAATCGCTGAATTAGGTGAATTTAAAGGCCTGCTTTCAGATAAAGAAACTGAGGCACAATGCAAAGATAACTGACACAGCTGAGATTCAAGCTCAAGCAGCCTTGCTCTAAGCATGGGTTCTCTAAGGTAGCACTTTCTTGCATCTTTATTAGTAGACTACCAGGCAGTGTGCTCTAAGTACAGGATGTGCTAAGAATCAAATAGATTTTAGCAGTGGATTTTTGACTCATAAATTTCATTTATTTATTTATTTATTTAGTTTCAACTCAGAAATTTTCAAACCATAAACTTCAGTTGTTCAAAAATGTTTCTCCTTTGGTTCTATACATTTGGACTAATTCATATTTTCCTTAACTGTCTTTTCCAAGGAGATCAAGTCAAGCTTTAGTTAAATAAGCATTTTTCACAAAACTTATATAAAACTACACATTTATCTTGTGAGATAGTGCTAAAAGCATCCTTGTGTTTTCATGAACAGATTACAATATTCTTGCCACTCTTTCCTTCAATTAATACCTTTCTACAAAGTTAACATATATTATATAATAATATTAATGGTTCTGCATTAATCCATATCACTTATACACTGATTAGTACAGTAATTATAATAATCATTATGGTAGTTTTCTACCTGACTAGTTACAATTTCTAACTTATACCTGTATAGTTCATATTTTTAGTGACCAGCTGATTCTTTTCATATGTGGAATGCCTTCAAGTATGTTAAAGGGCACCCTAATTTTCATCTGGAGAGGCATCTCTCCTCTCCTCACTCCATCTAATGGAAGAGGACTTCAACTTCAATTTGTCCAATTAGAAAATGACATCTCTTGGCCAAGATGTCTGACCACCTTGGTCACATATTGTGACAGGACACCCCCCAGCTACTTGAATAGTAATTTGTTAACAGAAAACCATGAAACATAGTGCATACCAAAATTTGAGCCTACCAGAAAATACAGATAGCATAAATGCAACACAACACTGACAGCCCTAGTGACCGAATTTCAGCCGTGACTAAAGTCAGCTACTTGCATTAATATGCCACTCTTCAGGCCCCAAGCATACATTCATTTAATACATATTAATATATGCTTTATAAGTAAATTTATAATAAGTACATAATTATATACCTTATATTTTTATACATACTTTATTCTGTTATTCTTATGATGTACATAGCAACAAATGACCATTTCTACTTGTCACAAGTAAAAGAATCCTGAATAAACAATCTATTACTAATAGAATACTAATCATTAGGGCTTCCCTGGTGGTCCAGTGGGTAAGGACACCGTCTTGCAGTGCAAGGGGCGCCGGTTCGATCCCTGGCCTGGGAAGATCCCACATGCCGCGGAAGGCTGGACCGATGTGTCCAATTACTGAGCCGGAGCTCTGGAGCGCGTGCGCTCAGAGCCAGTGCTCTGCGACAACAGAGGCCACTGCAATGGGAGGCCCACATGGGCCAAACAACAAAGATGGATGAAAATAGATAAATGAAAGACCAATGGAAGTGGACCCCCTCCCCCCTCCCTCCTCACCCCATTCCCCACCAAATAAATAAATAAATAAATATTAAAAAATACTAATTAGTAATTAGAATTATTAGTAATAGAATAGTAATTTTCTATGAATTCAATAATCACTTCATGCTCATTTTTCTAGTTTCAAGTTTTTCTTATTTTTAAATACCCCTCACATTTTTTCTTTCTCTTTCCTTATTCTCTATTTTCTTCTATTGTCCTCATTTCTTTAATTATGGCAATAGGTGTCTTTTAAACATTAGAAAATCCACAAGTTAAAAACAATATCACCCTACTTTCATAACTCAAAAATAAAAACTGCTAAATATTTATTCCATGAGTCTAAATTTTCTATTAAATTGAATTTTTTTCAAAAGTAGGTGCATACTCAGCAGAAATACATATTGAGTCTGCATAGATATTATATAAATACTACCATAAATATTATTCTGTGCTAATAAACACATCCCTCAAGCACCAGTAAATGGTTATACAGTGTGCTTTCATTTGGATAGAACAGTTTTTTTTACCAGTTTTCTTGTGTTGCACATCTGGATTGTTTAGAGATTTGTGCTAGCATAAACAATGCTAGATTAAATATTAACATGTAAAAATTTGTGTGCTTTTTGGATTGTTTTCTAAGAATAAAGTATCAAAAATCAAATTATTAACTTCAAATTTATAAAGAATTTCAGAGCCCTTCTGTTAATAAACATGGGTAGCCCATAACCATTTGCCAGTTCCACTCTTAAAAACTCTTGCATTCTTTTTCCAGTACACTTGAGTTTGGACAGTTTTCTGGTCTCTCCTCCATCCCTTATTAGAATAGCCTTAAATAAAATCTTCTTACCTTTATAACTCTGTCCAGTGAAGTTTCAGCTTTGGTAACTCCTATTCATTTGGGATGAATTCTATAAAAAGAGACAAAAAGAACATGTATTAAAAAAATTTTTTTGAATGCCACTTTCTGAGCTGAACAATAACATTCACTGTACCACGCTCTTCCCACTTGTAAAATGGAAGTGATAATGCAATATAGATTCCGTTCCAAATTGTAAATAGTATATACATTTTGAAGTTAATTTGTGAGTATTAATTATTCAGTATAAACTTGCTTTAAATATATACTATTGGGAATGCTCTGGAAATCTTTCTTAGTATTTTACACATTACTTGTTTACTTTGTATCCCTGAGGTTAAGATAAGGCCCATGAATCCAGAGTCTATCCTTAACACATCTGTAGACTAATTATAGAGTTAACCTTTAAGGATCCTGTATAAGACTTTCCTTTAAAAAGCAGTCTGACAGGACTTCCCTGGTGGTCCAGCAGGTAAGGACACCGCCTTGCAGTGCATGGGGGGCCGGTTCGATCCCTGGCTTGGGAAGATCCTACGTGCCGCGGAGCAGCTGGACCGATGTGTCCAATTACCGAGCCGGAGCTCTGGAACACACGCGCCCAGAGCTGGTGCTCTGCGACAACAAATGCCACCACGATGGGAGGCCCACAGGAGCCAAAGAACAAAGATGGATGAAACTGAATAAATGAAAGACCAATAGGAGTCACCTGTCCGCCCCTCTCCCTCCCGAACTGGCACCCCCCTCAAAAAAAAAAAGCAATCTGACAGATAAAATAAACTTCACATGGGATCTTCACAGGTCAGGGATCGAACCCGTGCTCCTTGCCCTGCAAGGCAGACTCTTACCCACCGGACCACCAGGAAAGCCCTATAGGTTTCTTTTTAATACTACTGTCTTGAATATGTTTTTATCATATACATAATGCATAAATATCTAATAATATGAAATAATACAATAAAGGATATTAGTATGTGTACATGTTTTGTGGGTTTAATAAACATGGGTAGCCCATAACCATTTGCCAGTTCCACTCTTAAAAACTCTTGCATTCTTTTTCCAGTAGACTTGAGTTTGGACAGTTTTCTGGTCTCTCCTCCATCCCTTATTAGAATAGCCTTAAATAAAATCTTCTTACCTTTATAACTCTGTCCAGTGAAGTTTCAGCTTTGGTAACTCCTATTCATTTGGGATGAATTCTATAAAAAGAGACAAAAAGAACATGTATTAAAAAATTTTTTTTGAATGCCACTTTCTGAGCTGAACAATAGCATTCACTGTACCATGCTCTTCCCACTTGTAAAATGGAAGTGATAATGCAATATAGATTCCGTTCCAAATTGTAAATAGTATATACATTTTGAAGTTAATTTGTGAGTATCAATTATTCAGTATAAACTTGCTTTAAATATATACTATTGGGAATGCTCTGGAAATCTTTCTTAGTATTTTACACATTACTTGTTTACTTTGTATCCCTGAGGTTAAGATAAGGCCCATGAATCCAGAGTCTATCCTTAACACATCTGTAGACTAATTATAGAGTTAACCTTTAAGGATCCTGTATAAGACTTTCCTTTAAAAAGCAGTCTGACAGGACTTCCCTGGTGGTCCAGCAGGTAAGGACACCGCCTTGCAGTGCATGGGGGGCCGGTTCGATCCCTGGCTTGGGAAGATCCTACGTGCCGCGGAGCAGCTGGACCGATGTGTCCAATTACCGAGCCGGAGCTCTGGAACACACGCGCCCAGAGCTGGTGCTCTGCGACAACAAATGCCACCACGATGGGAGGCCCACAGGAGCCAAAGAACAAAGATGGATGAAACTGAATAAATGAAAGACCAATAGGAGTCACCTGTCCGCCCCTCTCCCTCCCGAACTGGCACCCCCCTCAAAAAAAAAAAGCAATCTGACAGATAAAATAAACTTCACATGGGATCTTCACAGGTCAGGGATCGAACCCGTGCTCCTTGCCCTGCAAGGCAGACTCTTACCCACCGGACCACCAGGAAAGCCCTATAGGTTTCTTTTTAATACTACTGTCTTGAATATGTTTTTATCATATACATAATGCATAAATATCTAATAATATGAAATAATACAATAAAGGATATTAGTATGTGTACATGTTTTGTGATTATTATTTCGTATGTAGTTAAATCTTGTTATACAAGTCATTACTGAAATAGGAATCCAATAAGTACACTTTATCGTGATATTATTATTGCTGTTTATTACTGGTTTCCTTGAGCATAATTCATGCTACAGTGGAGTAATAGCTGTAAAGAAGAACAATAAGAAAAATTTCCAAGTGAAATTGAACATTTTCAGAAAATCATTTCAAACTCTTCTAATTCCATCAATCTATTGGCTTTTTTCCCCTAGTTTATAAAATCCACACTTAAATGCATGGCATTCACATCTGGCTTACCAGGAGCAAACGATATAATAGATTTATTTTCTTCTAATATGTAACCTGATGTTCCTTATGGTAATAAAACTGAACAAACTATGAGTTGCTAACAACTAAATGGATTGAAATTATGTGAGTAGGAATACCTAAAATATATGCTTTCAATTTTGCTCTTAGTACCCTGCCAATGCATTCCTCACACTGCTAGATGAGTGACATTTTAGAAACACCAGTATACTGCTTCATGTGTTAATATAAATGGTGAATTCCCATCACTACTGAATGGGATAGATTTGATTTCATTTCATTTTGATTTGATTGAATTGATTTGGTTGGAAAGCGATTGAATTAGATAAAAGGAATTGCTGGGAATAGGCCTGTAGTGCTATAGTCTTGAGCTGTAAAGAAGAGGAAGCATTCTGTGCTTATATGATTAGGCCTCAGTCTTAAGTGATCTGGTGCCTCTGGATGGTGAATTTCACAACCATTTCTGACGGTATCCCCACCATCCTCCACCTCAGGTGAGACAGGATGGCTAGATTAGATTGGAGCTGGAAACAGGAGTACCCCTGAGACATCATAGGGTTGGTTCCAGATCAGTGCAATAGAGTGAATATTTTAATTAAAAAAGCCACATGAATTTTGGGGGGTTATCAGTGCATATAAAAGTTATACTGACAATATATTACATTATATTAATTGTGCAGTGATATTATGTCTAAAAGAACAAACTACTTAATTTAAAGTGGAAGGTCTTTCTTCGATGTCAGTGGTTGCATACTGATCTGGGTGGTGGGTGCTGAAGGCTGAGATGGCTATGGAAATTTCTTCAAATAAGACAACAATGAAATTTGCTGCACTGATTGACTCTTCCTTTCCCCAGATTTCTCTGTAGCATGCATGCAGTTTAACAGCATCTGACCAAGAGAACTTCTTACACAATCGGAATCAATGTTCTCTAATCCTGCTACATTATGGACTAAATCTTTGTCATATTCTAAATCTGTCATTTGAACAGTCTTCACAGCATCTTCACCAGGAGTAGATTCTGTCTCAAGAAACCACTTTCTTCATTTATCCAAAAGAACATGACCCTCACAAAAAAGTTTTACCATGAGATTGTAGCAAATCATTCACATCTTAACACTCTACTTCTAATTCTAGTCTTAATGCAATTTCTACCATATCTGCAGTTACTTCACCAGCTACAGTCTTGAACTCCTCAAAGTCATTAAGTTCTTCACATGTATCTGTTATTCAATTACATTTTTTTAAACATTTATTTAGTGATTTTGCTCTTAGTACCCTGCCAGCATGATGACATTTTAGAAACACCAGTATACTGCTTCATGTGTTAATATAAATGGTGAATTCCCATCACTACTGAATGGGATAGATTTGATTTCATTTCATTTTGATTTGATTGAATTGATTTGGTTGGAAAGCGATTGAATTAGATAAAAGGAATTGCTGGGAATAGGCCTGTAGTGCTATAGTCTTGAGCTGTAAAGAAGAGGAAGCATTCTGTGCTTATATGATTAGGCCTCAGTCTTAAGTGATCTGGTGCCTCTGGATGGTGAATTTCACAACCATTTCTGACGGTATCCCCACCATCCTCCACCTCAGGTGAGACAGGATGGCTAGATTAGATTGGAGCTGGAAACAGGAGTACCCCTGAGACATCATAGGGTTGGTTCCAGATCAGTGCAATAGAGTGAATATTTTAATTAAAAAAGCCACATGAATTTTGGGGGGTTATCAGTGCATATAAAAGTTATACTGACAATATATTACATTATATTAATTGTGCAGTGATATTATGTCTAAAAGAACAAACTACTTAATTTAAAGTGGAAGGTCTTTCTTCGATGTCAGTGGTTGCATACTGATCTGGGTGGTGGGTGCTGAAGGCTGAGATGGCTATGGAAATTTCTTCAAATAAGACAACAATGAAATTTGCTGCACTGATTGACTCTTCCTTTCCCCAGATTTCTCTGTAGCATGCATGCAGTTTAACAGCATCTGACCAAGAGAACTTCTTACACAATCGGAATCAATGTTCTCTAATCCTGCTACATTATGGACTAAATCTTTGTCATATTCTAAATCTGTCATTTGAACAGTCTTCACAGCATCTTCACCAGGAGTAGATTCTGTCTCAAGAAACCACTTTCTTCATTTATCCAAAAGAACATGACCCTCACAAAAAAGTTTTACCATGAGATTGTAGCAAATCATTCACATCTTAACACTCTACTTCTAATTCTAGTCTTAATGCAATTTCTACCATATCTGCAGTTACTTCACCAGCTGCAGTCTTGAACTCCTCAAAGTCATTAAGTTCTTCACATGTATCTGTTATTCAATTACATTTTTTTAAACATTTATTTATTGATTTATTTTCGGGGGGATGGAGTGGGGGGGGTGCGGGTGGGCCACTTCTATTGGTCTTTCATTTGTCTATTCTTCATCCATCTTTGTTCTTTGGCCCGTGTGGGCCTCCCATCGCGGTGGCCTCTGTCGCTGCAGAGCACTGGCTCTGGGCGCATGCACTCCAGAGCTCCAGCTTGGTAATTGGACACATCTGTCCAGCCGCTCCGCGGCACGTGGGACCTTCCCAGGCCAGGGATCGAACCGGCACCCCTTGCACTGCAAGACGGTGTCCTTACCCACTGGACCACCAGGGGAAGCCCCAATTGTGTTTTACTTTATATGATTTAATCTAGTTGATGTGATTGGATTGACTATTTCTGGAAAGCTTCTGTCAGTTCACCTTATGTTTTAGAAGGCTCTTTTGCATAGTTCTAGCATTCTGCCTCTGTCTATTGAACCTTATTCAATAATGTTTCATGTCACCCCACTATTGAATTATACTCTAGATCTATCCTGTATACTAGTCAGTGAACAGCATAAGTACAGAGTCATGTTTTATTCACATTTTTTCCTTCTACACCTAATGCAGTATTTAGAAGACTTAAGTATACATGAGCCTATTTGCTGAAGCTGACTTTAGATTATGTGCATGTATACATATGTGTGTATAGTTTGAATTAGATCTGTATTAATAACCACATGCATGGTACTAAAATGAGAAATCTGAACTTAAGACGGAGTATTTAGAAGGAGCAATGGTGATGAACTTTTATGATCTTACCAAATTTTAAATTAAGCCAAATAAAACAATAACAACAGATTAAGAAAAATACTGAGGTAGTAGACCCTTGTGGATTAAAAGTTTAGATAATTCAGTGGCTTCCCTGGTGGTACAGTGGATAAAGACACCGCCTTGTAGTGCAAGGGACCCTGGTTTGATTGTAGCAAATCATTCACATCTTAACACTCTACTTCTAATTCTAGTCTTAATGCAATTTCTACCATATCTGCAGTTACTTCACCAGCTGCAGTCTTGAACTCCTCAAAGTCATTAAGTTCTTCACATGTATCTGTTATTCAATTACATTTTTTTAAACATTTATTTATTGATTTATTTTCGGGGGGATGGAGTGGGGGTGCGGTGTGCCACTTCTATTGGTCTTTCATTTGTCTATTCTTCATCCATCTTTGTTCTTTGGCCCGTGTGGGCCTCCCATCGCGGTGGCCTCTGTCGCTGCAGAGCACTGGCTCTGGGCGCATGCACTCCAGAGCTCCAGCTTGGTAATTGGACACATCTGTCCAGCCGCTCCGCGGCACGTGGGACCTTCCCAGGCCAGGGATCGAACCGGCACCCCTTGCACTGCAAGACGGTGTCCTTACCCACTGGACCACCAGGGGAAGCCCCAATTGTGTTTTACTTTATATGATTTAATCTAGTTGATGTGATTGGATTGACTATTTCTGGAAAGCTTCTGTCAGTTCACCTTATGTTTTAGAAGGCTCTTTTGCATAGTTCTAGCATTCTGCCTCTGTCTATTGAACCTTATTCAATAATGTTTCATGTCACCCCACTATTGAATTATACTCTAGATCTATCCTGTATACTAGTCAGTGAACAGCATAAGTACAGAGTCATGTTTTATTCACATTTTTTCCTTCTACACCTAATGCAGTATTTAGAAGACTTAAGTATACATGAGCCTATTTGCTGAAGCTGACTTTAGATTATGTGCATGTATACATATGTGTGTATAGTTTGAATTAGATCTGTATTAATAACCACATGCATGATACTAAAATGAGAAATCTGAACTTAAGACGGAGTATTTAGAAGGAGCAATGGTGATGAACTTTTATGATCTTACCAAATTTTAAATTAAGCCAAATAAAACAATAACAACAGATTAAGAAAAATACTGAGGTAGTAGACCCTTGTGGATTAAAAGTTTAGATAATTCAGTGGCTTCCCTGGTGGTACAGTGGATAAAGACACCGCCTTGTAGTGCAAGGGACCCTGGTTTGATCCCTGGCCTGGGAAGATCCCACGTGCTGCGGAACGCCTGGACGGATGTGTCCAATTACCAAGCTGGAGCTCTGGAGCGCATGAACCCAGAGCTGATGCTCTTCAATGAGAGAGGCAATTGTGATGGGAGGCCCGCACAGGTCAAAGAACAAAGATAAATAGATGAAAGACCAATAGAAGTGGCCAAAAAAAAAAAGTTTAGATTATTCAGATTATAATCTCAGGTAAAATGTTTCATTTTCCTTAATTACGATAACTATATTTAACTACTGAGATAGCTTATTATTTCAAATAACCTGATTAGATGAATGGTTAGTTTGGAAGACCTAACTGACTCACATTCCCAAATCTTTTTAGATGGATTCTGCCAAACAGGAATCAAAGAGAGTTTAAAACTATTTTCTGACACTTCAGATCTTCCAGTATTCTTGTTATTCAGATCCTAAACTTACCTTTATATTTAACACTTTCCTCCTGTGCCCCACATCAACCTACTTCAGTCAAGTACTGTGCCTTTCTGAATCCTCCCTCTAAATATCAGATGTACCAATCCATTCTTTTCTTATCATGTTATGACCTATTTTATTTCTTTTCAACTTACATATTTCAATAGTATTTTTCAGTTTACTTATTCAATTACTTCCTGAAAGAATTTTAAAAGCAACAAATATACTCACATTTTTTAAGATGAAATATAAAATCGTTCATCTTGTTTCGATAATTATGAAGGAATTATATAGATTGACTTATAAAACAAACTGTTGTAATGCCACTTAAAAGTTTAAGTTATAAACTTCAGATAACATAAAGACTTAACACTTACCACCATACATTTAAATATTCATGTAAATAACTTATAGATCAGCAGAAATTGTCCATTGCTATTTGAAATCATCATTGTGTGTACTGAATATGACTTTTCTAAGAGACTTTAATATATTTTAAGCATAAAACTTTACCATATATATACATATATTTATGCATTTTTAACCTATACATATATGTATATATGTATATATTCACAGACAAACTATTTGTTTTTTTGGATATAAAAAATAAATTATTCAAATACCTGTGTATATGCATGTATGTATGTATATCTATATATTCTTTGTACATAGCTGTAGTCATATAATTATCATATGAATGACCTCATTACCAAGCTGGAGCACTGGAGCGCATGAACCCAGAGCTGATGCTCTTCAATGAGAGAGGCAATTGTGATGGGAGGCCCACACAGGTCAAAGAACAAAGATAAATAGATGAAAGACCAATAGAAGTGGCCAAAAAAAAAAAGTTTAGATTATTCAGATTATAATCTCAGGTAAAATGTTTCATTTTCCTTAATTACGATAACTATATTTAACTACTGAGATAGCTTATTATTTCAAATAACCTGATTAGATGAATGGTTAGTTTGGAAGACCTAACTGACTCACATTCCCAAATCTTTTTAGATGGATTCTGCCAAACAGGAATCAAAGAGAGTTTAAAACTATTTTCTGACACTTCAGATCTTCCAGTATTCTTGTTATTCAGATCCTAAACTTACCTTTATATTTAACACTTTCCTCCTGTGCCCCACATCAACCTACTTCAGTCAAGTACTGTGCCTTTCTGAATCCTCCCTCTAAATATCAGATGTACCAATCCATTCTTTTCTTATCATGTTATGACCTATTTTATTTCTTTTCAACTTACATATTTCAATAGTATTTTTCAGTTTACTTATTCAATTACTTCCTGAAAGAATTTTAAAAGCAACAAATATACTCACATTTTTTAAGATGAAATATAAAATCGTTCATCTTGTTTCGATAATTATGAAGGAATTATATAGATTGACTTATAAAACAAACTGTTGTAATGCCACTTAAAAGTTTAAGTTATAAACTTCAGATAACATAAAGACTTAACACTTACCACCATACATTTAAATATTCATGTAAATAACTTATAGATCAGCAGAAATTGTCCATTGCTATTTGAAATCATCATTGTGTGTACTGAATATGACTTTTCTAAGAGACTTTAATATATTTTAAGCATAAAACTTTACCATATATATACATATATTTATGCATTTTTAATCTATACATATATGTATACATGTATATATTCACAGACAAACTATTTCTTTTTTTGGATATAAAAAATAAATTATTCAAATACCTGTGTATATGCATGTATGTATGTATATCTATATATTCTTTGTACATAGCTGTAGTCATATAATTATCATATGAATGACCTCATTACCTTTATTCAGTAACTTTCCACATTTGGCAACTTAATTCCATAATGGGGAAGGAGAATTCTGTAAATGACTATGCCCTTCTCCACCCTGTGATGAATGGCCACATGCTTCCCTTGGAAAATATTCCGTCTCATATTGTGCAGCATATTTAAGCAATCACGCAGACACACAGACATACAAACTCACCACACACACTAGAATCAATTTCTTAAAAAATAAATCACTCCTTTCTTCAGTCTCCAGAGAATCCTACAAAGCCATATGTCCAGTTACTCACTGAGATAAGAGGTGTGGAAAGACTGAGAAAGCCTGCTGAAATGTTGAATAATAATCAGTTTAGTAATTCACTTACATCTTTACTTTCAATAAATCTATATTTATAGCACTTTATTGATGAAACAGACATATCAATACAATTCAAACCATATTATTTAACACAGTATTTACATTGCAGGTTCATTATCATTTATCTAATCAGACTATTAAGTATTTTTTTTCCACTTTAAGTTAAAATTTACATAAAAGTAAACAAATAATTAATGTCAAATTAAAGAGGAAAACCTATCAATGAAGATTATGTAACAAAACTATATCTAAATCATTAATAAAAATAGATAAATGTTTTCTAAATAACTGTAGAATCAGATCCAATGTTCCTGAATGCAGGGTTTGATGGTCTGTATAGTTTGCCTATGAATAACAGTTATTATTAATTTTGAAAAAGAAAGGCACAGGATTTTCTAAAAATATACATTTTAAAAATATATTTAATATACTTTAGATATACTGATATATATGTATATATATATATACATTTATTTTCATAAGTAGGAAACAGATATGTCTTTAAGAACTACCAAATGACGAAATAATGTAGCTCTTTGACCAAAATTATAAAGCCATTTCCTAATTGATTATACCAGAAATATGTAAAATCACCTTAAACAAATAGAAGGACACATAGAACGCTGACATATATGAGACAAACTGAATAAAACAGCAGAATTTTTTAAAAAATTGTCAATCCAGTGAGGGTGTTGTTTCTGCTGGAACATATGAGAAGGACATTTATTGAGGAAGGGACTCACAAATCTAGTCCAGGGTCCAGGACAAAGAATTTTTAGGCCTGGAGAATGTGACTGGTTTGCCCAAATCTCTAGATGAATAACCAGAACATTCTAGAAACCATGACAGCAAACGGTAACAAATGGTAAGATTTGTTTGGCCCATTTATAGTTACTAAATTGTCACAGGGATCTACTGAAGCAATACACCAAGAGGCGTTTTGGATTCATAGACAATTTTCTGTCATTTGAGCTCTGAAAAGTTTCTTAGAAATCTTTAGTCATTGTTTTAAAACAGAAGTTTGCCTCCAACCTGAGTTTAATTGTCTTTAATATGGGAGAAGGCAAAACTTTGTAAATATTATTTAAACCTTCATTTTGGGTCATTGCATTTATTAATACTCCTAACTAAATTCTAACAGTGTCCTTAAATGCACTTCTGAATAAGAAAATAATAAAACCATA
Organism: Tragulus kanchil; assembly: GCA_022376925.1. Lineage (NCBI taxonomy): Eukaryota > Metazoa > Chordata > Mammalia > Artiodactyla > Tragulidae > Tragulus > Tragulus kanchil. The sequence continues at coordinate 231,465,279 of JAIOJX010000004.1, read as the reverse complement.
TAAAATAATTTATATTAAATTACTTTCCATATTTCAAATATTTTTCATTTCATTATATTAAACAATAAGAGAAAGAACAACAAGTACAACCAATTTATTTCTAAACTTAAAATACATGTATACATGAAACAAGTGATACATTACTTCCAAATATGAAAATGCAAAAAGTTGGTTAAAAAACTGGATGCCAGATGTTTTATACCTGATTCATATTTTAAAGGGAAGATTTCTTTTTTTTTTAGCATTATAAAATAACTGAAAACCAAATCTTTTCCTTTTTTTTCATAGCTAAAATTTTTCTAAATAATGTAATGCTCTACATAGCTCCTCTTCTCACCTCCATTTCAGCCTTAATAATTTGGCTTCTTTTCTCATCACTTTAGCAAGTTGCAGCCTGGATGATTTACAGTGACCTTGTAATTGGTAAATCAATCTAGATCTTCTCTGTCTTCATCACTCTTAATTTCTCTACAGCATGTGTCACGATAGCCCTTGTCCTCTGTGACATTTTTCACCCTGGGCATCTGTGATGTTACACTTTTACACGCTTTACACTCAAAAGTAAGAAAAAAGGAAACTCATTATTTTAATTCCCAGAGCCTCTTTTTTATTTCTTTCTTTTTTTTTTCATGATGGAATCACAATTGAGGTCAGACAGAATCAAAGCACTGGAGACATCATCTACCATTTATCTGACTTTGTATGATCTATTTTTTGATAAGACAGCTTGAGTAAGATTAGAAAACCACTAACTAAAATCTAAAATCTGTCACTTTTCTACTTACTGTCTTTCAGTGCCAACTGACTAAAAAAAAAATCAAAATACTCTATGGTAGCTTATAAAACTCTGTCTACTTCCTCTGACCATTCCATTCTTTGTCACTCAAGCTCCAAGTGGAGACCTTCTTCCTGTCCCTTGAAAACACCAAGTTTCTGTATTTCCTTCTTAATAGCCCTTGGCATCAACTGCACACTCTATTTCAAGCACTCTTTCCTTATATTGCTGTGTGACTGGCTGCTTCTTTACCATCACATTCCATCTTTCACATCATCTTACTGGTGAAGCCTGACCTGTCTGATTTAGAGCACTAAACTCCCCAAGAGTAGAGAGTGGGGAACTTTTCTGAAATTTTTTGGATTATATTACTAGATCCTAGAATAGTGTATGACATGTGGTTGACACTAAACATTTATAAACATAAATAAATGTCTTCATCCACTCTTCCTTTCCAACACATAATAGTTCACAGTATTGCTGCCTTTTCCCTTGGAATACTTACTAACCAGCTTGACTGAACTCTTTCAAAGTTGGCCTCTCTGATCCTGTTACTTCCATCCCCAACAATCTATATTAACTTTCCACTTCTCAAAGAAATGAGGTTCTGTTCAGAATTTTTCTGTTACCTACCCAACCCAGGCTTGCTTGTCTCAGGCAGTGTCTCTTATTATAACTCCCCTATACACCCCTTTCCTGAAACCAAGCTCTTGCATTCACTCATCTTGATAAACTGGATATCTAGATCTTCTCTGTCTTCATCACTCTTAATTTCTCTACAGCATGTGTCACGATAGCCCTTGTCCTCTGTGACATTTTTCACCCTGGGCATCTGTGATGTTACACTTTTACACGCTTTACACTCAAAAGTAAGAAAAAAGGAAACTCATTATTTTAATTCCCAGAGCCTCTTTTTTATTTCTTTCTTTTTTTTTTCATGATGGAATCACAATTGAGGTCAGACAGAATCAAAGCACTGGAGACATCATCTACCATTTATCTGACTTTGTATGATCTATTTTTTGATAAGACAGCTTGAGTAAGATTAGAAAACCACTAACTAAAATCTAAAATCTGTCACTTTTCTACTTACTGTCTTTCAGTGCCAACTGACTAAAAAAAAAATCAAAATACTCTATGGTAGCTTATAAAACTCTGTCTACTTCCTCTGACCATTCCATTCTTTGTCACTCATGCTCCAAGTGGAGACCTTCTTCCTGTCCCTTGAAAACACCAAGTTTCTGTATTTCCTTCTTAATAGCCCTTGGCATCAACTGCACACTCTATTTCAAGCACTCTTTCCTTATATTGCTGTGTGACTGGCTGCTTCTTTACCATCACATTCCATCTTTCACATCATCTTACTGGTGAAGCCTGACCTGTCTGATTTAGAGCACTAAACTCCCCAAGAGTAGAGAGTGGGGAACTTTTCTGAAATTTTTTGGATTATATTACTAGATCCTAGAATAGTGTATGACATGTGGTTGACACTAAACATTTATAAACATAAATAAATGTCTTCATCCACTCTTCCTTTCCAACACATAATAGTTCACAGTATTGCTGCCTTTTCCCTTGGAATACTTACTAACCAGCTTGACTGAACTCTTTCAAAGTTGGCCTCTCTGATCCTGTTACTTCCATCCCCAACAATCTATATTAACTTTCCACTTCTCAAAGAAATGAGGTTCTGTTCAGAATTTTTCTGTTACCTACCCAACCCAGGCTTGCTTGTCTCAGGCAGTGTCTCTTATTATAACTCCCCTATACACCCCTTTCCTGAAACCAAGCTCTTGCATTCACTCATCTTGATAAACTGGACATATCTGTCTCTTGAACATACCCTATACATTTGTTAACTATGGTTTTTATATTTCATTTCCTAAACTCAGACTGCTTACAAAATCTTATCAGCTGAAGTCATGTATTTGCCAGTGAGTCTCAGTTCAAATCTCTTCCTTTTAGGAAGGATATTACTACTGCTTTTGATTAGAATTAATGTCTTTCCTCTGTGAATAATATAAGAAGCACTTTCTCATAAGCACAGAGTGAATGTGTCTGAGCATGTTTAGGTATTTCAGTTGTGTCTGACTCTTTCCAACCCTATGGGCTGCAGCCCACCAAGCTCTACTGTCTATAGGATTCTCCAGTCAAGAATACTGGCGTAAGTGCTCGCTTCGGCTGCACATATACCAAAAACAAAAACAAAAAAAATTGGAACGATATAGAGAAGATTAGCATGGTCCCTCCGCAAGGATGACACGCAAATTGGTGAAGCGTTCCATAAGAAAGAAAAAAAAAAGAATACTGGAGTAAGGTGTAAGGCCCTCCTCTCAGGACCTTCCTGATCCAGAGCTGGAACCTGAATCTCCTATATTTCCTGTAAGGCAGGTCAGTTCTTTACCCACTGAGGCACCTGGTAAGCCCACAGAGTGAATGTTTTACATCAGTTGTCCACTCACTTGTTCTTACACAAGGCAACTAATTTTGCTCAGGAGTAAACTCTTAGTATACATTTTTAAGTTCTCATATTATCTAACATATGTCTTACACAGAAAGGTACTCAGTTAAATAGACACTGAATGGATATTTGCATGTTTAAAATTTCATAATACCAGCAGAGTCTGACATCTCAGTTTATTACTTTCAAAAATTATTTCATAAAGCATATATTCAAAATTTCCAAATAGAGGGCAATTATTTAAAATTATATATGTCTTTAAACTTCAAAGTTAAAACTGAGAATCAAAGAGAATTACTGTATTAGTATTACATATAGAGATTTTATTTCCTGTCCATTCTTATATTTTTGTTTTATGCTTATATTTTTGTTTTATGCTTACTTTAGTTTTAAACTGAAGTTTTTCTGTTCCTGAATATTTTCATTTCAATTCTTTGATTTTTGTTTTTTCCATTTATCTCCTTACGACACAGAGCTGATTGTTTAAACTTGCCCATCTAAATTCTTTATACTTTGATTATAACTGCAACTCTCTTTTCAAAGTATTTCTATCATTACTACCTCTGAATATCCTGCTGTTTCTGAGATGTAAGATGCCAAAAACCCTACTAATCTTTCAATAATTCAACTTTTATTTTCTAGGGATGATACCCTTATTTCTTATTTTGGGTTCTATAAAATTCAGCTTTTAAAATGAGTAAAACAGAAGCGTACTTTTATCTCAAAAACCTAAAATACCATATTCATCCATACCCATTGAGTTTGAGACTGAATATTTTGAAAGAATTTATTATAAATACTTAAATACAATTTCTAATTAAAATTTTAAAGATAATTAATGCATCATGCAGCCTTGAGTAAGTATACAGATTATGTCTGACAGTGACTCTAACAAAGGTTTTATATAGTGATTCAGATCCCAGTGAACAAAATACTTTTTTTCTTCAAAAAATGTTAACCGAAGAATTAAGTTGTTAATTCAAGAATTTAGAAGCAACTCTGGTTGGTTGCTTTTCTAGGATGTGTCATTTCTTAGATGAGATTTAAAAGTTTTATAAATTGAGAACTACAAAGCATTCAGTATCTAATTTCCCTGTCTAATCACTCTGAAAATATACTACCTGATGTCACGGCTCTAACCAGTCCCAACAAAATGTGACAAAGCAGGCACTGTTTAATGGTTCCATTTACAATGCACAAGATTTTTATAGCTGTTCCATTTTCTTGTAATTTCATACAGCAAATGTCTTCTGCAGAATAAGTTTAAGTACTCAGCAATTGATCAGACAGTTTGAAATGTATCCTCTGGTTAAAACTACTCAGAAGCCTTTAAGGTACAGACTCTTTAAAAATAATAAAATAAAAATGTTAGTTAAAAACAGTTTCTTAACAGTGTTCAAGAAAGGCTTTTCTATTGTAAATTTTTGGAGAAAATATCTTTTTTCTGAAATATATATATTTTGATATATTCACATTTAATTCCTTGTTAATTTATTTGAAAAGTTCTCACTGGAAAAATGCAGGTTGTAAAACTAAGTTTTACCAATTTGCTGTCCCTGAGTAATGAAATATGTAATTGAAACTAAGTTTTTATTTTCAGAGCACTAAGAACTATAAGTCAAATTCAAAATCTAAAACATAGTAAAAATAAAATTGATTTTTAAAATGAACACACCAATAAAATTACTACTACTAAGGTAAGTACTGAGCTAGGTACTGGACTAATTACATTCCTTGCTTTGCTGAATTAATTTTTAAAGATTTATTTATTTATTTATTCATTTTTGGGTGGGATGGGGACGGAGGGGAGCAGGCAGGTTACTTCTATTGGTCTTTCATTTGTCTATTTTTATCCATCTTTGTTCTTTGGCCCGTGTGGGCCTCCCATCACAGTGGCCTCTGTTGTCGCAGAGCACCAGCTCTGGGCGCATGCGCTCCAGAGCTCCGACTTGGTAATTGGACACATTGGTCCAGCCGCTCCGCAGCACGTGGGGTCTTCCCAGGCCAGGGATCGAACCAGCGTCCCTTTCACTGTAAGGCAGTGTCCTTACCCACTGGACCACCAGGGAAGCCCGCTTTGCTGAATTTTTAAAACAACCCTATAATAGAGATTATAGAGAAAAATTCTGTATTTTATCCAAATTCTGAACATAAGTTGCAGATGACATTTTATTTAATATTTAAGGCAGAAACAGTATGAGCTATTAATTCCTGTACGATTCTACTTCTTTCCTCCTTCAAACCAATACGCATATATATGTATGTTTTCACATACTGAATCAATTCTTATACACATACAATTGGCTTAATGTGGGAAAATATATTTCAGAAACAATAGGAAAACTATGATTGTACAAAAGGGCCTTGTAAATTTTCAAATGCTTAAGTTCATGTATCTCTGAAAGAAATTTTTTCCCATATCCAATACAGGGTATCAGGAGAAATATTGGATATTTGTGGACAAGTTAACTCATAATTCATTCTCAACTCAGTTTAGAAAGCCACATAATAACCAGGAATTAGGTGCTATAGCTGTTTTTCCTATCCAAGTCAATATATATTTGCTATATATTTGTTATTTAACAAGCAGTATTCCAAAACAGTGCTTCAGGGAAATTTAATCTAGCTAAGATAAATACATATGTTATTTAGGTACATTTATTTTCTCCTTTTATTGTTGTTTGTTTGTACAAAGTTTGTTTTCTCCTCAGCTTTGTGTCTCAGTTTGAAATATGTAATAGAAAAGGGAATATACAAGTGTGGTATTTCTTTCGGATATATTCATCAACTTATTCCTCAATTGTTTTCCTCTTTTTTACATGTTTTTGAGGCATTGTATAAGCAGTAAATGTGGTATATGCCAAAGCAGTATACATACACAGATATACCCTGCCCGACACACACACATACACCTATAGTACATTTTTGTCCTCATAGTTTGAACGCTGCTAATACAATACCAAACTGAACAAGCTAGTTTCCATTCACATACTTGAAATTCAGTTAGAAAATACTCCTATAATTATTAATGTTAGAGTTAAATTTTATTTTAATATGTAATGCGCAATATTATACCATTCCTTCTGAAATGGAATTATATCATTCCCACAGCCCCACCTCTTTGACCTAAATGTTCACAATCCAATCATATTTAAACTTTAATGTCAACAGGTAAAAAATAAGAGGTATCTAAGCAAAGGATTTCCTGTTTAAAAAGGAATATTTTAGACTCTGTGCAAGAAGTGAAATTTGAAATGGAGAGCAGGACAGTCTTTTCCTCTGAGTCCTTTACAACATAAAGCAGGAAGCAAGCAATTAAAATAGAAGAAAATAAATGTGATGCTGTGGCAGCCAAAGCTAGACAAAACAGGGAGCATGGTGAGAAGATAAGCATTCCTAAAGTACATGAAGAACATGACTTTTAAGGTGACACCTGAAAAAAAAAAAAATGACTAAGATATATTCAGATAAACTTGGCAGGGAAATGATCAAGTGAGAGATTAGAGCCAGTACTAAGACTGAGAGATGTGAGCAGAAACAAACAACAAAAGAACAGAGTGTAAAAGCAAGAAAGATGAGCACTGAAGCCACAGAAGTATATGGGCACCAGGCTGGAATGGCTCTGTGATTAACTCATAATTCATTCTCAACTCAGTTTAGAAAGCCACATAATAACCAGGAATTAGGTGCTATAGCTGTTTTTCCTATCCAAGTCAATATATATTTGCTATATATTTGTTATTTAACAAGCAGTATTCCAAAACAGTGCTTCAGGGAAATTTAATCTAGCTAAGATAAATACATATGTTATTTAGGTACATTTATTTTCTCCTTTTATTGTTGTTTGTTTGTACAAAGTTTGTTTTCTCCTCAGCTTTGTGTCTCAGTTTGAAATATGTAATAGAAAAGGGAATATACAAGTGTGGTATTTCTTTCGGATATATTCATCAACTTATTCCTCAATTGTTTTCCTCTTTTTTACATGTTTTTGAGGCATTGTATAAGCAGTAAATGTGGTATATGCCAAAGCAGTATACATACACAGATATACCCTGCCCAACACACACACATACACCTATAGTACATTTTTGTCCTCATAGTTTGAACGCTGCTAATACAATACCAAACTGAACAAGCTAGTTTCCATTCACATACTTGAAATTCAGTTAGAAAATACTCCTATAATTATTAATGTTAGAGTTAAATTTTATTTTAATATGTAATGCGCAATATTATACCATTCCTTCTGAAATGGAATTATATCATTCCCACAGCCCCACCTCTTTGACCTAAATGTTCACAATCCAATCATATTTAAACTTTAATGTCGACAGGTAAAAAATAAGAGGTATCTAAGCAAAGGATTTCCTGTTTAAAAAGGAATATTTTAGACTCTGTGCAAGAAGTGAAATTTGAAATGGAGAGCAGGACAGTCTTTTCCTCTGAGTCCTTTACAACATAAAGCAGGAAGCAAGCAATTAAAATAGAAGAAAATAAATGTGATGCTGTGGCAGCCAAAGCTAGACAAAACAGGGAGCATGGTGAGAAGATAAGCATTCCTAAAGTACATGAAGAACATGACTTTTAAGGTGACACCTGAAAAAAAAAAAAATGACTAAGATATATTCAGATAAACTTGGCAGGGAAATGATCAAGTGAGAGATTAGAGCCAGTACTAAGACTGAGAGATGTGAGCAGAAACAAACAACAAAAGAACAGAGTGTAAAAGCAAGAAAGATGAGCACTGAAGCCACAGAAGTATATGGGCACCAGGCTGGAATGGCTCTGTGAGTCTTAAAGACTTTGCTGAATTATCCCAAGGCCGGGGAAGCCATTTTAATTTGTATCCTGCATCAGCATATTTTACTTTCACATCAAAACACCAGTCTCCTTGCATTTAGGTAGGGAGATTACGTGAGGACAGTAAAAGCTGGGCAAAAATAAGATGCAGTGTTGTTAAAATCTTGCAGATACAAAACATGCAGAAAGGATGCCAAAGCCATAACGGGCTTAAAGGAAATCCAGAAGAGTGCAAGGCATGTAGGGAGAAAAACACATCTACTCCCTAGACTTGCCTCCATATGGTAGGCTGAACTCAGTCAAGGTTGTGAGCAGACACTGAGAAGAACTGTAATAAGGAAAGGCAACAGAAATGCCCGGGGAAGGGGTTTGGGAGTGGGAAAGAAACAGCAAGTCATTACTCATTGACATAGAACATGTGGGCCTCTGAACAGGAGAGAAAGGAAACATTTAAGAGTTCTTGTATCATTCAACATAAAATGACAGACTTATTTGCTGTTATCTGTTCCTCTTGCCTCATATTTTGCCTTAACATATATGCTCAGCTGTTGTTTCTGACCCAAGAGAATTTATATTCAACCAATTAGTCTACGGTTTTAGGGGGATTTTTTCCATAGTTCTCATTCATCAATCTTTTAAGGTAATAAGTTTAGTTAGAAACACATGTTTTTATTCCTTGTGGAATAACTTGTCAGGTAAATTAATACAGTATTCCAAAACAGTCTTAAGTTCTTTAATACAACATTTAATATACAAAATCATTAAGTCATTTGAAAATTATCTTCCAATTCATTTTTTTTTCTTTTTTTACCTTCCAATTTCTTAAGTAATGTATTTTTAAACTGCATTTAAGGTTTTCTCTGGATTTTAAAAATAAATTGCAGAGGAGAATTTTATTTTAGCAAAATGCTGCAAATTGTGTTGTACTGGCACTTAGACTTCAATAAAAATGGCTGGTTAGATTATTAGAGTTTTGTTTAGTCATTACTTGTTTTCTCTATCTTTCAAAAACACCAGAACACTATAAGCAGAGGAAGGGCCTTATAAGGAAGAGAGCTGGGGTCTAGAAAAGTGTGCTATCTCAAGGAAGCAAAATTTCTCTCATGATTCTCTCATCTCCTATCCTTCTAATATACTGCTCCCCAACCATATTCCCATTATATGCTAAATTCAGACCACATCAGGTATATAACTATATAACAAATTACAGGAATCACTGCAGAAGATTATGAGTTCAAGTTAACTCATAATAGCATGAATTTTAACTTATACCCAAACTCTAGCAGTAGCTCTTTGAATTTGCACTACTTAGTTAAAACTTCTCATTTTATTCAATGTTAAAGAGGGATTCATAAAGCCTACCTTAAGTAATACTGGTAATTAAAGGGGGTAATTTAATAAGCTGGATATATAAAAGCCTTAGTTTTTGGTTCACACACAGCAAATTATCAAGAAATAACAGCATTACCTGTTTTATTACTACTGTTTTTATCCATCCACAACTAATTTCAGCTTTTTAAAAAAGTATATCTGGGAAACTAAGTATTTTAAGCAGAAATTGATAATAATAATTTATTTAGAAACAATTTTATGATGTGTATAACATAACAAGCAAATGTGTCATTTAACTGTACCAACGACTTGATTGAGAAACCAATTACATGTATTGGCAGAAAATTACTCATTCTTCATAGCACGCATATAAAAAATCTGAGTCTCATTAGGAAAAAAAAGAAAATAGTAAACGATACCTGAAAATCCAGTCAACAAATATTAATTCTCTAAGTATCCAACTATCTAAGGCTGAATATAGGAGGACTTTATTCTGACAAGAATTAATTGGCTATTTCATTAAGTCACTGTAAAAGTGACTATATGTTTATATCTACAGATACAATATTTTTTTTTTTTTTTAAGATTTACTTATTTATTTATTTTGGGCGGGGGTCGGGTTGGGGAGGGAGGGAAGCGGGCGGGCCACTTCTATTGGTCTTTCATTTCTCTGTTTTCATCCGTCTTTGTTCTTTGGCTCCTGTGGGCCTCCCATCGCGGTGGTGTCCGTTGTCGCAGAGCGCCAGCTCTGGGCGCATGCGCTCCAGAGCTTCGGCTCGGTGATTGGACACATCAGTCCAGCCGCTCCGCGGCACGTGGGATCTTCCCAGGCCAGGGATCGAACCGGCAACCCTTGCACTGCAAGGCGGTGTCCTTATCCACTGGACCACCAGGGGAAGCCCCAGATACAATAGTTTTGATGATGTGTTTGAATGTAAAACTCAATGCCACCACGACTCCCTTCTAAACATGGGGACAATGTTCTCTAGAATTTCCTTCCATACCTCTTCATGGGCTAGAGTTTGATAATTAGGGATAAGTTGTGTAATATTTGGGAGGAAGAAGTGGCAAAGAAGTCATTCTGGTCATGGTAGTCAGATGTGAGGAATCTGCAGAACTCAAGTTTTTGTTTTTGTTTTTTTTTTTTCAATTTTTTTTTTGGCCACTTTTTTTCTTTATTGGTCTTTCATTTATTTATTTTCATCCATCTTTGTGCTTTGACCTGTATGAGCCTCCCATCATAGTGGTCCCTCCTGCTGCAGAGCACTGGCTCTGGGTGCATGCACTCCAGAGCTCCGGTTTGGTAGTTGGACACATCGGACCAGCCGCTCCACGGCATGTGGGATCTTCCCAGGCCAGGGATGGAACCGGCACCCCTTGCACTGCAAGGTGGAGTCTTTACCCACTAGACCACCAGGGAAGCCCCAGATACAATAGTTTTGATGATGTGTTTGAATGTAAAACTCAATGCCACCACGACTCCCTTCTAAACATGGGGACAATGTTCTCTAGAATTTCCTTCCATACCTCTTCATGGGCTAGAGTTTGATAATTAGGGATAAGTTGTGTAATATTTGGGAGGAAGAAGTGGCAAAGAAGTCATTCTCGTCATGGCAGTCAGATGTGAGGAATCTGCAGAACTCAAGTTTTTGTTTTTGTTTTTGTTTTTCAATTTTTTTTTTGGCCACTTTTTTTCTTTATTGGTCTTTCATTTATTTATTTTCATCCATCTTTGTGCTTTGACCTGTATGAGCCTCCCATCATAGTGGTCCCTCCTGCTGCAGAGCACTGGCTCTGGGTGCATGCACTCCAGAGCTCCGGTTTGGTAGTTGGACACATCGGACCAGCCGCTCCACGGCATGTGGGATCTTCCCAGGCCACTGATGGAACCGGCACCCCTTGCACTGCAAGGTGGAGTCTTTACCCACTAGACCACCAGGGAAGCCCTCAAATACCTTTAAGAACTTCCTTTCACGACAGTAACATAGACCTCAGCAAATCAGCTGATTTCTCAATGAGTTCTGGCTTCTACAGTGTCCTATTCTTCAGGCTGCATTTTTAGTAATTGAGTATGGGTAACTTTTCAGACCCTCACTAATGGAAGCTGCTTTCTCACATTCCTGTAAGCCATAATTTACATATTAAATACCTTACTCTTTTATTCTACTTGTGACTCAATGTTCCTGAATAAGCCAAACAGATGAATATTTCCAATACATGATGCATTTATCTGTGAATATCTTATTAACATTCTAGTGAGGATCACATACAAGGGTAAGTTTAGATTCTCTGCATCATGTAGGAGTCTCATATGTCATTTGAATAACAATGCAACCCCAACCAGATTTATTATATGCACTCTATCAAAATATTTAATTACATGAGTTAGTGTTAAATTTATTTGAAGAAGTAGAAAATATGGATGTCTTTAAATCACAGATTGAAAAAAATACATTTAAAATATTTTAGATAACAGTGAAATTAACACCATCACTAATCATTAGTTATTATTAGGATACCTTCTCTCTCACCTTCAATGAAAAACATCAACAAAGAGAAAGCATTAATAAAGAGATGGTTACAATGCTTCAGGCAACTATTAAAGACTCTCATCTCAATCACTATTTTTACTCCTGATAATAGTACTTATTTCTCATTTAACCACGGGATATGTTCCTGAAAATCTGCCATTAAGCAAAAAGCTTACATGAAAAAGAAATCTATATTATTTTAAAGGGAAAAATTGTATGTCATATTCCAATTCAAGATACCAGGCCAGTTTTTAAAGATGTTTCCATGCCAATTTGATCCATTGAAGCATTATTTATTAGAGAATATAAGTAATAAAAAGTTGTATATTACAGTATATTGATACTTAAAACTATTACATTTAATAATATCAGTCTGTACATCAATATAAGGTAAGGAAAACTTAATTTACTTTCCAATAAAGAAGAGAGATCAGAGATACTAGTGGCTGTTGACGGAAGGAGGGATGCAAGGGAAAAATGTGGGGTTCTTTGTCATTCTACTTTCAAACTGCACTTAAATCATGTGATAGTAAAACAGCCTTATACTGTGCTTAGTCACTCAGTCATGCGCTTAGTCACTCAGTCATGTCCAACTCTTTGTGACCCTTATGGACTGTAGCCTGACAGGTCCTCAGTCCATGGGATTCTCCAGGTAAGAATACTGGAGTGGACTGTTATTCCCTTCTGCAAGGGATCTTCCCAACTCAGGGATCAAACCTGGGTCTTCTGCATTGTGTGCAGATTCCTCACTTTGAGGCACCAGGGAAGTCCAAGATAGCCTCAGGACAAAGTAAAGATGAACCATGAGAAAGCTTTGAAATACATGGAACTATCACATGTATACAACAGACTGAAAGTCATAGGAGATACCACCCCTATAGCCATCTCACTGGGTATGTATTTGCAAACAAACTGATTTTTACTTATCCAATCACAGAGGGCAATTAAACTGTGTTCCACTGACTATTTTCTGACTTTAAACTGGTATCTTATAAACTGGTAAATATGTCATTACCTGAAACTAAAATACCAAAATATCACTTCTTAAAGCTATTTATGAAAGTACCTTATTTTTTCGGATAAGCCTATAATTGTTTTCCAAAACCCTCTACCTCCTGACCAGAGCTTGCATTCCTACTCAAAATGTTTGCTGGGAATCCTACAAGGGCTAAAGAAAATTGTTGATAGTTCAGTGTTTTCTTTCCCAGTCAATCTTTTCCTTGATTTACATTTACTTCCAGAAAGATTACCAAAAGACAGAAATTCGTGTGAAAGTTCAATTAACCTCAAAATATAAAGGAAAAGAATTCTGCCTCTACTTGCAGAGTGGTTCTTTTCATAAACAGAGATAAATCTACATAGATAAAGCTTTTTTCCAAATTTAAAATCCTTTCTACAATAATAGAACAGGTTATTTTAACATATTTAAAGATGATTATAATCAATGGAAGATTTAATACCTGTCCCTTAATAGTAGCTGGTATCCTAACTACTGTACTGCCCTTTCCAGCTTTCTTCTAAACTTCTGTTTTAATTGGAATGCCTTTCTTCCATTGGATCAAAATGTAAATAACTTAGTTATTAAAAAAAAAGCAGTTTGCACTGACTGTGTTTTCCATTGCCTTTGTAGTAACAGCTATCTTTCCCTACATGCTTGAGTGTTGACATCTGTTCTTTCATGCTACAATAAAATGATTAATTATTTTCTTGTGTTAGGTGAATATTCAGTATATCCTAGTAGTTTCATAATCATAATCTAAGTACACTCAAAAAGGTATAATCCTAAATTGAAATTCATGGAAATCCCAGACTTACATTACTTTTTACATAAACACTCTTACCTCCTTTGATTTTGATTCACATTTCTTTTTAAATATAACTTTAAATTTGAAGAATTGTCTAGAAAAATTGCATTCACTCACAAAATTGTTGGCTTTATATTTATATTCTCTCTCTATTTATATATATATATATATATATATTATATTCCCTAAATAACACAAGACCAGTGTAAGTGTTGCTGCTTTTCCACTTAATCATAGGCTGCTGAGCTTTCTTCTCATTAGGCTTGACGAGAGCTGTCTGTGTGCAAATGAATACACATTTAGAGAAAGAATATGAGATGCATGAGCTTTTGTATAAATTCATTTTGTTCACCTAACATTTCATAAAAGGTTATGAGGTGGTCATTTACCCTAAAGCTGAGATGAGCTCACATTCCCAAATTTATGTAACTGTATAAAATATAATCAACAATTGTATGTGTTCAGGCCAGATGGAAGAATTTTCCTGAGATAGTTGGACACTGTTTCTTCTTTCACAGTAAGAAACACTTACAGTTCCCTAAAACAGTGCCAACATTTTTGGTATACTTCTCCCAAATTCCTGACACCGCTAGCATATAAGCATGAAAAGCTTCTTGTCTATAGTTCCCTCTTTTTTCCAAGTATGTAAATGAAAATAGTTGAACTTTGTATAGCTTTATTCTGAGAATACACTCTTTTTTTTTTTTTTTAAGATTTATTTATTTATTTACTTTGGGCGGGGGTCGGGTTGGGGAGGGAGGGGAGTGGGCGGGCCACCTCCACTAGTCCTTCATTTCTCTATTTTCATTAGTCTTCCTTCTTTGGCTCCTGTGGGCCTCCCATCGAGGTGGCGTCTGTCGTCGCAGAGCACCGGCTCTGGGCGCATGCGCTCCAGAGCTCCGGCTCGGTGATTGGACACATCAGTCCAGCCGCTCCGCGGCACGTGGGATTTTCCCAGGCCAGGGCTCGAACCGGCACCCCTTGCACTGCAAGGCGGTGTCCTTACCCACTGGACCACCAGGGGAAGCCCTGAGAATACACTCTCAAAAGTATACAATCTCTAGCATCAAATTTCCAAAGGATAAGGGTTATATAGATCTTTTAATTCTCTAAATCCTTAATCACAAGATAGAATGCAGTGGAAAAAATAACAAAGAAAATGGCTACACATATTCAGGAAATTAAACCTTTCACACGTTTCCTAGCAGTGCGTGCTGTCTCCACTCCCAAACCTCATCTGTCCCTTCTGTCCTGTCCCAGCCTCCAAAGTCCACTCACCTCCTCTTCTCTAGTCAGTTCACCTGGTGTCTAAAATCCATGTTTATTTACCATGCAAAATTATCAGGATACTCTGCCTATTTTAAAAATTTAGGAGCTGAAATAAGTTCTTTTTGTTAAAACTGCTTTAGCTAGAGACATTAAAGTTATGTAATTCAATGAATAAAAATAGTCTCTCCATGAAATAAATAGCTTTTTTCAACACATTTAGATTTCTTGGGAAGCCTTCTGTTTTCACAATTATTCATATAACCTGTTTCACCTGAGAAGTAAAATTAGAACATGCTTATGGTCTGTGAAAATAGTCAATCATTAGAGACTGCACTTTGAGCATTATTTTAAATCTTTTGTTTCTTGTAAGGATTTTTAAAATTTTCAAATTATGATTTATGCTCATTTAGAGTAAAAAACAAAGATAATATGACAAAAAAGTAAATGTCAAAATACTGCCAGGGTTACACATAAAATGAAATAATTAAATGTTTCCACTGAAAGTTTTTAGCATGTACAGGTCCCAAGTGAGCCAGAAAACTGAAAGCAAGATCTTTCTAGCTTCATTGAACTAATTACCAAAATTTTATAGAAGAGTCTTTTCAATGACCCAAATATGCAAATATAAAAACTTGCTTCATCTGAATAAAAGTATAGGAGAAAAAGTCTGTCTTTAAATGCTCCTTCATTACATTCATAACTTAATATATGCACATAAATTTAAATTTTAAAAATTCATATTTCTTTTCGGAAGTCATTTTCTTTATAAAGCTTTTTTAGTCAATCTAAGTTTGAACTGAGAAGCAAACAGAGAAAATGTCATTAACATTATGGAAATGTAGGATGTTTTGAGGTGCTCTCTTTTTTGACCTTCACTTTAACTTTTTATTTAAATGGACAATGTGAAAAGGATATCAAGCTTATGTGTTTGTGGACAAGTAAGGCAAGAGTTTATGGCACGGAACATCTAGAACACAGAAGATAAAAGAAGCCAGTGGGATGGCGGTGAGGAGCTCCTTGAAGGTTAACACAGAGGAGGAGCCAATCATGGTCCTATATAGATAGTGTTCCTACTGCTGCTGAAACAAATTGCCACAAATTAAGGAGCTTATCAACAGAGACTTATTGTCTCACAATTCTATAGGTTAGAAGAAGGACCTGTTTAAAAGAGAATCACGTGCAGACAAAGTTTATTCCTTTATGGAAGCACCAGGGGAGATTATCTGCTCTTGCCTTTCAAGAGGCTTTCCTTATCCATGGACTTCATCATCCAAAAGAAAGCCAGTAAAGTTGGGCTGAGTCTTCTCTTACGATTCCTTTTTCTACTTTTAAGGATCTCAGTGACTGTATTGAAGTCAGATGATCCAAGATAATCTTCCTATTTGATCAACAATTTTAACTGAATCTTATGGGTTAGCCAAAAGTTTCGAGTTTTTCCATAAGATGTTATGGGAACATCTGAACAAGCTTTTTGGCCAACCCAATACAAACTGAATCCTTTTTTTGCTCTGAATAATCTATACTCGCTGGTTCTGAGGATTAGGACAGTGCTATCTTTTGGGCCATTATCTGGTCCAACACAGTCCTCTCTCTTTAATCCCCCAGACAAACTCTAATATTGAGTGCAGCCGTAATGAAGCAAAGAATGAGGAAGTTAATCATTTGCCCACAAATGTTTACTACCATTGCGTGATCCAAAGCCTTTCTCGGAATTAGGAATTTCTGTCAACACTGCTTTCAAGTGCTTACGGTCTAGTCAAAGAAACAGTAATGTAAACATGACTACCAAAAAATTCACTAATTCCAGCATGCATTTTAATTGTGAATTAGACACAACAGAAGATGTCTGATGAAGATACTCATAAAATCTCACAAAAATCTCGATTAAAGTTATCTTTTGTATTCGGAGAATGGCTTTAAAGTGAATTGTGTAACCATATTGTGGCAGTTTAACCACAAATAAACACTACTTGCTATTAAAATTGTCTTTGACTTTCTTCAAAAGTATTTCCAAGAATAAAGATTCACTTAGTTATCAAACTGAGATGTACATGGTAAAATTATGATTTTTGTGTTCAACTGGAAATGAAATACAGCATGGAAGAATGATCTTCAATAATATATGTTGGCTACCTGATGTGAAGTGCCAACTCATTGGAAACTATCCTGATAAGTCAGGGTGGCTTCTGATGAAGGCAGTCACAAAATCACAGTTTGAATTGTATTCATATGATTATAAAAATATATTATTAATATATATATGGATTACTGAGACATAAGGGCATGTCTATATTGGTTAACTCCACTATATATCAATATGTTTCTAATATCTCTTTTTGTGCTGCCTCTCTACTCAACAAGAATGTATGGATAGGGGCTGACTGCTTTTCCACAACCAGCCGACAGAAGAATGAGCTGCTACAAATAGGAACAAATATAATTGTTTTAGTTCTGATTTACCTTGCCTTATTTAGTGATTCCAGGGAAATGCAGAGCATTGAAAAGCCTTTGGTATAATTGCATCTTGGAACAGAATCCTATGTTAGAGTACATGGCATTATCCAGAATGGCTCAAATTAGTGAGGACGAGATGGTTGGATGGCATCACTGACTCAATGGACATGAGTTTGAGCAAACTCCGGGAGATAGTGAAAGACATGGAAGCCTGGTGAGCTGCAGTCCATGGGGTTGCAAAGAGTCAAACAGGACTTAGACTGACCAACAACTAAAGTCCCATGCTTGAAGATGCGGGGTGGTATCAGTCACCTTAAGACAGGAAGGGAGCAGGGAACAACCTTTAAAAGAGTGACACAGTCCAAGGAAGACAGGACGTAAATTGATTAAGACCAACTAGGTCCAAAATCACACACAGAAGACTTATACTAGACTTCAAACCTCTGCATGTGCTCTTTGTAACACTAAATGACACACCCACAGACACCCACAACAGTCCAAGGCAGACCATAAAGGTCATGAAATGGGCACTGGCCCAATTTCTAGAAATCTCCACCCTTCCCCCAAATAGCAGAAAAACTGGTCCTAATCATTAGCCTATGAAATTACCCACTCCTACAAAAACTGACCTTTCCAGACAGCCCACACTCTGATTATGGAGTGTGTTTTCTCCCTGAATGAACTCTCTTTCACTTAACTATGGCTCACTCTTGAATTCTCTCCTGCTTGAAGCTAAGAACCCACACTTGGTGAGCATTGCAGGGACTCAGGTAACATCCCAGAGACTTGAACGTGACCCAGGATGTGACCATCCTCTTGCGCCACTGTCTTGTTTATGCAACACCCTTAAGACAAGTGATATCTGAAGAGAGATATTTGACATCAAATCAGGGTATCTTAAAAAATAAGGAGGTAGAATTTCTTAGAAATCAACCAGGAAATACTCTATATTTTATAGCCTACACACAATTTCTGGGTTGACCGAAAAAGGGTGTTTGTTACGACCAGCATGTTCTCTGGACAAAACTCTGTTAGCCTTTGCCCTGTCTCATTTTGTACTCCAAGGCCAAACTTGCATGTCATTCCATCTTATTTTCTTGCCTTCCTACTTCTGCTTTCCAATCCTCTATGATGAAAAGGACATCCTTTTGAGGGGAGAGGGGGGTGTTAGTTTTAGTTCTTGCAGTACTTCATAGAATCAATTAACTTCAGCTTCTTTGGCATCAGTGGTTGGGACATAGACTTGGATTACTATGATACTGAATGGCTTGCCTTGGAAACAAACTAATATCATTGTGTTGTTTCTGAAGCTTCCCAGATGGCTGAGTGGTAAAGAATCCACCTACCAGGGCAGGAGATATAAGAGATGTGAGGTAGATTCCTAGGTGGGGAAGATACCCTGGAGGAGGGCACAACAATCCACTCCAGTATTCTTGTTTGGAGAATTCCATGGACAGAGGAGCCTGGTGGGCTATAATCCATGGGGTCCTAAAGAGTCCGACATGACTGAGCACCCACACACACACACAATTTTTAATTGTATTTGGAAAGTAAAAATGTATCATTAATGTGATTAATTTTTAAATAATAACCATGAGAAAATTAAACATATCTAGGCCAATATGAAATATATCTAGGGAACACTCATAGATAAAATGTGTACATACAAGTGAATGACCTTGACGGATTGAACTAAATAAATGATAGAATTTAAACACTAAATTGCAGGTGCTGAAGGTTTCTAGAGAATTCTACTCCCATATGAGGAAACATCAACCTAAGACTCCTTTGAAAAAATAGAACAGTAATTATGAAATAAAATTCCTATTTTATGGTGACAAGAAACACTTAAACATTGATATATTCTCTGCCCTTTGGCCTCTCCACTGCACTGTGCACTGTGTATCTGCATTATGCACAGACCAAGCTTCCCCATTGGCAGAAATATCTGTCTAAACATCAAGAGCAACATCAACAAGACAACTTCTTAAAAAACAGCATCCCTTTTTGATTTTGTAAGAGGCCACATTAGCCTCAGATCTGGATTGTGTAAGCTGTCAATAATGTTATTTTGTGTACAGTCTTCTATCTCAAAAAAAGAGAAAAACTTACACAACTGTGCTTTGACTTCTAAAAGGAACATGTCATTCCATCTTATTTTCTTGCCTTCCTACTTCTGCTTTCCAATCCTCTATGATGAAAAGGACATCCTTTTGAGGGGAGAGGGGTGTGTTAGTTTTAGTTCTTGCAGTACTTCATAGAATCAATTAACTTCAGCTTCTTTGGCATCAGTGGTTGGGACATAGATTTGGATTACTATGATACTGAATGGCTTGCCTTGGAAACAAACTAATATCATTGTGTTGTTTCTGAAGCTTCCCAGATGGCTGAGTGGTAAAGAATCCACCTACCAGGGCAGGAGATATAAGAGATGTGAGGTAGATTCCTAGGTGCGGAAGATACCCTGGAGGAGGGCACAACAATCCACTCCAGTATTCTTGTTTGGAGAATTCCATGGACAGAGGAGCCTGGTGGGCTATAATCCATGGGGTCCTAAAGAGTCCGACATGACTGAGCACCCACACACACACACAATTTTTAATTGTATTTGGAAAGTAAAAATGTATCATTAATGTGATTAATTTTTAAATAATAACCATGAGAAAATTAAACATATCTAGGCCAATATGAAATATATCTAGGGAACACTCATAGATAAAATGTGTACATACAAGTGAATGACCTTGACGGATTGAACTAAATAAATGATAGAATTTAAACACTAAATTGCAGGTGCTGAAGGTTTCTAGAGAATTCTACTCCCATATGAGGAAACATCAACCTAAGACTCCTTTGAAAAAATAGAACAGTAATTATGAAATAAAATTCCTATTTTATGGTGACAAGAAACACTTAAACATTGATATATTCTCTGCCCTTTGGCCTCTCCACTGCACTGTGCACTGTGTATCTGCATTATGCACAGACCAAGCTTCCCCATTGGCAGAAATATCTGTCTAAACATCAAGAGCAACATCAACAAGACAACTTCTTAAAAAACAGCATCCCTTTTTGATTTTGTAAGAGGCCACATTAGCCTCAGATCTGGATTGTGTAAGCTGTCAATAATGTTATTTTGTGTACAGTCTTCTATCTCAAAAAAAGAGAAAAACTTACACAACTGTGCTTTGACTTCTAATGGACAGAACAGTTCTGAGAGCTGTATGAGATGCTTTTCCTGGGTTATGTCACTCAAATTTGGCTCAAATAAAAATTTCCATTTCTTTCTTAGATCAACTTGTTAATTTTTCATCAACACAACAAAAGAAAAACAGATAATATCAGTTTATATAGATCTGTTTAAAACCTCAAATTAAGTAATGGATGCCTAAAATTGAGAGACTTATTGAAGCTATATTTCAGAAGAAGCCATCATCTTCCACTGCTTTAAACTATAGTTATTAAAATAATTGAATCATAGTTTTAAATTTATGTAATGCACTTCACATAATTAGGTGTATACATATATATATATACTTAAGGCATACTTCAAGTTGAACTATATGAACTTGTCTTTCTCAAATATTTTCATATAAATTACAGGAAATATATTACTTGGACTCTAGTAGTATAGAAAATAAGGAAAAAGACTCATTTAGTCTTCTTTAACAATTTGAAAAATCTTGAAAGATACAATTGATGGCACAAACTAAAGAAATTGCAAAATTAATAGAAATTTTAAAATGATTCATGAACTGAATTTTCTGAGATTCTAGATTCTCTAATAATAATGTCATCCCCAAAGCTCAGCTCTACTACATCTTGATAGCACTTATCCTAACACATACACCCACACAAACACACTTCCTCCTTCTCTCAAAACTCTTATCTGATTCCATTTCTCTCCTTAATTCTCATGTCTTTTCTCTAATAATACTATATATTCCTAGGGGTATGGAACATGTTAAGACTGAAAGGATGGCAAGTAGGCAAAACTAACATGAGAGCAAAAGTCATCATCAGATCTAACATGGATATTTAATGTACTGTGAATGTTCAACATTTTAAAATATTAATTCTGACAAATGATCATAAAATTAGAAGACTCTGCCAAAATTGTATTACAATCCTTATTCCTTGAGTTACTGAAAACTTGATGCTAGAAGATAATTTATTTCATTGCTTTAAATAATATAAATAATGAAGCTAATCTCAAATTACTATGAATTCAATTTTTATCTGTTTCCATCTCTCTCTTGGAGATTACTGTCAATTAAATCATTTTTTAAAAAATCTGTTCACTTAAAGTATTTAAGGTACACTGGTTATTTTCCAAGACTATTTCACATTCTTGAGATATAGTGAAAATGACAATGTTCTTGATTCCTGCTGAGTCTAGTGTTAAAAACCAATTAAGCAAACAACTGAAATAAAATATGATGAGACAAACCTATAGTTCTTTGAAAATAATTGGAGCCCATGACGTAAGTGAGAGGTGTTTTACATAAGATATAATAATTAAGATTAAGAAGAGATATTTTTTGACCTGGTGAACTATAAACACACCAAACTAGATGAGGTGTCATTTGCCTAACTATCCAGAAAAAAAAAGTCCTGAAATTTCCTAGATGTATGTAAATTCTGAAGTAAGACTGTAGAGGATATGCATTTTGTGCAAGTTCCTTACTCTTGATCTTTATCTTAGTAATGAAGAGAATGAATTTATCAACCCCATAGAATTTAGAGGTAATACATGCACTGCACAGAGAAGTATGCCTGGCATGATGATGTGTCAAGTAAATTTTAACTAGTGTTATTCATATTATTATGAATATATTTAGCTAGCTATATATCCCTTTCAAACTAGATGGTCTAGAATGATCTAGAAAACAGGTTTGTGCTCCAGCTCAAATTTTACAAGAGTGAACAAAAAGATGCTTTCAATTTATGTATAGAAGTATCAATAGAGTACTAATGCTTAACATAGTCACAGATGAAGAAGTACATTTTCAGAAGGAGAACAGAAGTGAATACTTTGCTAAGAATGGTATAAATAAGAGGTTATGCTGTGATATCCAGTATATACCACTTCCATCACTTATTCCCCCAGGTGATGATTCTTAAACCTTTTCTTAAATCTCAGCCTCACTCAGAATCTAGCATAGGGACACAAGTACATTGGGATGAAATCCAAACTATACCCTGGGTCTTTCTATGTCTTTATTCTGCTTTCTATGTCCTCAGAACTGATTCTCATCCTCTGCCAATGAGTTTTTATGTTTATTGAGGGGAAAGACTTCCTGATTTTCTTTAATGCTCTATCTAGTGTGCATGTGTGCTCAGTCATGTTGAACACTTTGAGATATCATAGGCTACAACCCACCAGGTTCTTCTGTCCATGGAATTTTCCAGGCAAGAACACTGAAGAGAATTGCTATTTTCTACTCTAAGGGAACTTCCTTACCCAAGGATCAAACCCACATCTCTTGCATCTCCTGCATTGGCAGGCAGATTCTTTACCACTGTGCTACCTGGGAAGTCCATATCTACTGTATCAACATCTAAAACAGACCTGACATTTGATAACTGCTCCATAACTTTTTTTCTTTTTTGGCTGAACTAAATGTTACAGAATATAACAAGGATATAGGATGAGCTCAATAGTTAAAATCCCTTCATCATTCCCATTATTTCTTCTAAAAATAACTAGGGTCATTATATTTGGACATGGCAAAGCACATCCAGACAATCCACTGAAACATGAATTACATTACAGACAATCTCTTTATGTTTGTTAATTCATTAATTTATTTGACTTCATGTATAAAAGGTAAATGGAATAATTAAAAATAATTGTTAGTCAAACAGATATCACATTTGAAAAAAAAATATGTATATATATATATAATTTATTGTGGTTTACACTGTAGTGGAAATTGAGAGGATAACACTTAAGCATTTATCCGTAATTTATATATATTAGTCCACTATTGCTAATTAGATGTTTATGGACCATGTAGGCAAACACACAATTCTGAATATGAGGAAATTGTATGTATCTTCCTTCATGGCAGGCATTATATGTTTTTAATAGTTTTATTTCCTTTTTTTATAACCCATAATATAAAGGCATATGGGTAGACTATGAAATATGATTCAGATAAGAAAATATGAATAGTTTATGACCCATTTATTTTCTATGTACTAGTAATATTAGCATGTTATATTTAGCAAAATTTTGTGTTTGACAGTCCTGGTTATATGTTTCATGTTTTACTGATATTAAATTAATGTAGATACCAAGCTAGGAGATGAATCCCTTTAAGTAACAAAATATTGCCAAAGGAAACTGAAGGGTAGCATTTTTCTCTTTGTTACAATATCAGTGCTGTCCTGAAAATGACATAGCAGAATTATTTGACCAGTTATTAACTCCTTTACTCAACTGGTTGAATGTTACTGCTTCTTTTTTCTTTCACCCATTCATAAAAATGCAAAAAGGGAGATGTGCTTGGAGTTGAGTAGGTGTTCAAAAAGTTTTTTCTGAAGGAAATATACAGAAAAAAGCAAGAATTGAAAGAATGCGAGGATGGAGAGGAGGAGGGAGGGAGACAGAGAAAAGGAAGGGAGAGAAGTAGGGGAGGTGAAGAGAGGAAGGATGGAAATCTTCTCTGGCATGTGAAACTAAGTGTCAGTACCATCAACCTTTGCCTACATTGAGACCTTTACTCCCAGACAGTCTAATTTATGTTTTTGTACACCAGGTATCCCAAGTGGAACATATTCATTACAACACAGGCACCTAACATTCTATAATAATGATCATATTTTACTGATTAAATAATCTATCTCTGTTATGACTAATGCATTGTGACTAATGCAAGGGGTTATGACTAACCCCTTAATTCTAAAGGGATTTCAAATGCCTCTACCTAATATATCTATGTACTTTAAGATATACTGATACAATAGACCATGGAAAACAAATAAATAACATATGGAGTATTGGAACTCCAAGACAAGAATCAGAGATTGTGAGTCAAATATTCAGTTAATAAATAGTTGCTTGTACTTTGAATTAACATCTAATCTGAGCCTCATTTCCTGATTTGCAAAATGAGAATGTTTGTATATATGATCTTCAGTTACCTTTCTGGATTTAAGTTTGTGTGTGTGTTTATAATATACTATTACTGATTTGAGACGGATATCAAATGACAGTCACCTTTTATGAAATGATAGTTCTTTCCCACACTTCAAGGTATCCAATTATGCAAAGGGAGATTTCCAGAGTGAAATAAAATTCAACTTATTTATTTTATATGTCTTTTTCAGGAGTTATTATGCAGTGATTGTTTGAGATTTTGGCACCAGGGATTTCTCATTAGTTTCATATTCAGTATGTTTATGGTGATTCTAAATAGTAAGTGACAGCTGGTTTACATCTTACTAGCTATGGAAAAAACATTTTAAGTATTCTGAACTACATATTAACACTTGTCCTTGACCCTAAAACTTGACCTTATGAAGGGTCCGGTTCTTTAATTATATAACACATAATATTGTGCCTTGCCTCTGTTCTTCAATTATATTAAATGATTCCCTTGGGTTTTCAATGAAAAGAAATACATCTTCCACATTTTGGTGCAAAATGCACATATAATTGGCTCCCTGACAGATACTAAATTTTAACTTCTTGAAAAATAAACATCGGACCATACCACTAAGATTTTGATATCATGCATCCTTTGGGATCCAGAACATCTGGGCTAATGGGTGGGTTACTAACCTTTCTCAGCCCTGCTATGACTCCTTTATCCTATACAGCGTATATAAGTCCCTCCTTCTGTTAGGATATTTAAATTGTTTCTTATACATGCATATTTGAGTACATAGGTTTCTGAATCAATCTCATTCTTCAGTTTTGTGTTCCTCCTATGCCTTTTTTTTTTTTTTTTAGCATACTTGAGGCAATACAGCCCAAGCTACAGGACTGCAGGTTTATGGTATATCATTTACACCACTCCTTTGATGGGATCCCCCCCCTCAACCATTTGGCCTTATTTCCTTTGCCATACTACTATTTACTCTACTGTCCCTTATCCTTTAATTTATTTCACAATTTCTTTCCTTGGTTCCAGGAATCTAGGTTACTAAAGTTTCTGAAACGGACACAAAATGGCATTGATAATTCTAAAGAACATGCACTCTCTAAAATGTACATGGACTCATTTAATTTAGCAAGCCATATACTTGTCCTTAATCATCTTCTATCCACCTGCCAATGCAGGAGACATAAGAGACACAGGTTCAATTCTTGGGTTGGTAAGATCCCCTGGAGAAGGGCATGGCAACCTATGCTTGGAAGAACTCACGGACAGAGGAGTCTGGTGAGCTACAGTCCATAGGGCTGCAGAGTAGAACACAACTGAAGCAACTCAGCACACATTCACACTATACTCCTTTCTTTATGTTGGTTCTCAGAACTTATAGACTAGATTACCAGATATCAGTGCAACACTATTTTCACACACAAATATAAATATACACATATACCAAAGGAAAAGAAAAATTTGTCATCATTGAGTATGACCACATAAGGATGTCTCCCACAATAACTCTGAGAATCAATTCAGATTTGCTTAACTACATGACTGCTTTAATTTCAGGGATGTGACCTTCAATGTTTCAAAACCAGAAAGTTTTATTTTCAATAATCCTATGCTATTAAATTGTTCCTCCTCTTGATGTAATGAAGCCAAAACGTATATCATGTCTATAGGACTGTATTTAAGTCATGTGACCTGAATAGATTTGCTTTATTTCTAAATTTTTACAAATAGACACCTTACTTCAATAATTTTACAATGTTCCTAAAAATTTTTTCAGTTTTTTAGATTGGTTAGGTATCTTTTGTTTTTCTTTTGTTTATGTGCTAAGTGTTTTGAGAGGGTGATTTTTTCCAAGGGTAACAGAGGCTTCAGGAGAAAATTCAACAGGCCAACAAATGAATATAAAAGATAAATTTCTTAAATTCAAAACATATTCAATCTGGATTGTATTAACTTGAAAAGAAATGGTAATTCTAATATTTCAATTAAGAATAGAACCATGGGCTTCCCTGGTGGCCCAGTGGGTAAGGACACCGCCTTGCAGTGCAAGGGGTGCCGGTTCGATCCCTCGCCTGGGAAGATCCAAAGTGCCGCGGAGCGGCTGGTCGGATGTGTCCAGTGACCAAGCCAGAGCTCTAGAGTGCATGTGCCCAGAGCCTGTGCTCTGAAGCGAGAGACGTCACTGGGATAGGAGGCCCACACAGGCCAAAGAACAAAGATGGATGCAATAGACTTAACATCTTCTATCCACCTGCCAATGCAGGAGACATAAGAGACACAGGTTCAATTCTTGGGTTGGTAAGATCCCCTGGAGAAGGGCATGGCAACCTATGCTTGGAAGAACTCACGGACAGAGGAGTCTGGTGAGCTACAGTCCATAGGGCTGCAGAGTAGAACACAACTGAAGCAACTCAGCACACATTCACACTATACTCCTTTCTTTATGTTGGTTCTCAGAACTTATAGACTAGATTACCAGATATCAGTGCAACACTATTTTCACACACAAATATAAATATACACATATACCAAAGGAAAAGAAAAATTTGTCATCATTGAGTATGACCACATAAGGATGTCTCCCACAATAACTCTGAGAATCAATTCAGATTTGCTTAACTACATGACTGCTTTAATTTCAGGGATGTGACCTTCAATGTTTCAAAACCAGAAAGTTTTATTTTCAATAATCCTATGCTATTAAATTGTTCCTCCTCTTGATGTAATGAAGCCAAAACGTATATCATGTCTATAGGACTGTATTTAAGTCATGTGACCTGAATAGATTTGCTTTATTTCTAAATTTTTACAAATAGACACCTTACTTCAATAATTTTACAATGTTCCTAAAAATTTTTTCAGTTTTTTAGATTGGTTAGGTATCTTTTGTTTTTCTTTTGTTTATGTGCTAAGTGTTTTGAGAGGGTGATTTTTTCCAAGGGTAACAGAGGCTTCAGGAGAAAATTCAACAGGCCAACAAATGAATATAAAAGATAAATTTCTTAAATTCAAAACATATTCAATCTGGATTGTATTAACTTGAAAAGAAATGGTAATTCTAATATTTCAATTAAGAATAGAACCATGGGCTTCCCTGGTGGCCCAGTGGGTAAGGACACCGCCTTGCAGTGCAAGGGGTGCCGGTTCGATCCCTCGCCTGGGAAGATCCAAAGTGCCGCGGAGCGGCTGGTCGGATGTGTCCAGTGACCAAGCCAGAGCTCTAGAGTGCATGTGCCCAGAGCCTGTGCTCTGAAGCGAGAGACGTCACTGGGATAGGAGGCCCACACAGGCCAAAGAACAAAGATGGATGCTAATAGATGAATGAAAGATCAATAGGAGTGGCCCAAAAAAAGTTTAAATAAAAAAAAAAAATAGAATCATACTTTAATTTGGTTAGAAGACAGTTTGTCACTGGAATTCACAAATTTCATTAAACTAGTTAATCACTAGCAAAATCATTTCCCCCACATCAGTACATGTTATACATTAAATGCACATACAGCAAACAATATAAAAATTGAAGTCCTAGGGAATATGAAACAATCTATATTCATTGGCAAGATAGTATATCCTTACCTGATCTGTAATAGTCCCTTTCTTTTTAAAGCATAGTTTGAACTGTAGCCTGTCCATTATACAGTATTTCTCATTCAAAGAGGTCTGCAGTGTGTAACAAGCTTCACAGACATGGACAAGATCACTTTCACATAACATAATCGCAGAAAGGAGCTCTGTGACATGACTAAGTTATATTCTGGTCTTTTCTTTCAGGATCAAAATGAACAGTTACACAGAATATATTGTTATGTAAGAGAACAGAGATAGAGTGAAGTAAATATATGTAGATTGAACTACCTGCCAAAAAATACCTCAAACTCTTAATCCTAAAAGTTGGATGCAATATTGACTGATGGGGTTGAGGGGGTGGGGTCCCCCTGTTTAAAAAGAAATAAGGTGCCATGAGAAACAGTTCAGATGAGTCTCAAGGGCCCTGAGAAGACTAGTCTACTGAAAAGCCAGAGGATCTAAGGCAAAAGAAGATTACAAAATTGTATAATTACCAGCATTTGTGCCACACTTTTGTTTCAAAGTGTTTTCCGTATATTTATCACGGTTGATTCTCAAAAGAATTCTGAACAGTAGTTATAGTATTGAGCATTACTACAATTTACACAAAAACTACATAAGAGAGATTGAGTCTTATTAGAAAATTCACCCTGCTATGTCTATAACATACTGATAAAACTAAACATTACAGACAAATGTAAGGAGTTTAAAAAATTGGCGGAAAACACTGCAAAATAGAGAACTGCAGGAAGATAGATATGTCCTTGTGCTCAAATCACAAAAATTATACTTGGCTAGCAGCATTATTGCACAGTTATTCTGTTTTCCTTTGTAATTAACACATATCTTAGGAGAGATTCTTTGGGACATCCTTCTCTAAAAAATTGCTAATTTATTACTCCTCACTGGATCTTACCTGATACAATGATCACTGTAATGTTTTAATGGTGGTTTTCTGAAATTTTATTCATTTATTCAGTCATTCATTAGAATTCTTTTGTGAATAAGAATCTTTACCAATTTTTTATATCAGTATGGATACATGTATAATTTTTATTACTTGATCAATTTATATTGTTATTCAAATTCTTACAGTTCTTTCAGATTGGCTTCTGTACCATCTTGCATGCCCTAATTCTTAATATTTGAATATCCTCTTAGATTTTTACAATATAAGATGCTCCAAGATTATATTTATACTCTCCCTTTGACAACCCTGGAATCAACTCTTCCATGAACTCTAGTTCTTTGATAATAATTCACTGAATAATTATTATTAATCAATAAATTAAGATGGTGGTACTCATTGATTATATTTTCATACTTTCTCATTTTATCCATCTAAGAAAGAACGTTCCTATGTAAGTACTTGCTAGCCATATGACTGTTTTTAAAAATTTTTAAGTAAATATTAGAACACTGCCAAAAATACCTCAAACTCTTAATCCTAAAAGTTGGATGCAATATTGACTGATGGGGTTGAGGGGGTGGGGTCCCCCTGTTTAAAAAGAAATAAGGTGCCATGAGAAACAGTTCAGATGAGTCTCAAGGGCCCTGAGAAGACTAGTCTACTGAAAAGCCAGAGGATCTAAGGCAAAAGAAGATTACAAAATTGTATAATTACCAGCATTTGTGCCACACTTTTGTTTCAAAGTGTTTTCCGTATATTTATCACGGTTGATTCTCAAAAGAATTCTGAACAGTAGTTATAGTATTGAGCATTACTACAATTTACACAAAAACTACATAAGAGAGATTGAGTCTTATTAGAAAATTCACCCTGCTATGTCTATAACATACTGATAAAACTAAACATTACAGACAAATGTAAGGAGTTTAAAAAATTGGCGGAAAACACTGCAAAATAGAGAACTGCAGGAAGATAGATATGTCCTTGTGCTCAAATCACAAAAATTATACTTGGCTAGCAGCATTATTGCACAGTTATTCTGTTTTCCTTTGTAATTAACACATATCTTAGGAGAGATTCTTTGGGACATCCTTCTCTAAAAAATTGCTAATTTATTACTCCTCACTGGATCTTACCTGATACAATGATCACTGTAATGTTTTAATGGTGGTTTTCTGAAATTTTATTCATTTATTCAGTCATTCATTAGAATTCTTTTGTGAATAAGAATCTTTACCAATTTTTTATATCAGTATGGATACATGTATAATTTTTATTACTTGATCAATTTATATTGTTATTCAAATTCTTACAGTTCTTTCAGATTGGCTTCTGTACCATCTTGCATGCCCTAATTCTTAATATTTGAATATCCTCTTAGATTTTTACAATATAAGATGCTCCAAGATTATATTTATACTCTCCCTTTGCCAACCCTGGAATCAACTCTTCCATGAACTCTAGTTCTTTGATAATAATTCACTGAATAATTATTATTAATCAATAAATTAAGATGGTGGTACTCATTGATTATATTTTCATACTTTCTCATTTTATCCATCTAAGAAAGAACGTTCCTATGTAAGTACTTGCTAGCCATATGACTGTTCAATTCTTTTTACAGCAACAAGATATAGTTTCTTCTATAAAATTTGGATAATAATAATCTTACATTTTATTATTCTTAAAGGCAATTGAGAAAGTAAAGATAATTTGTAATTATAAAACATTATAAATGAAAAGTACTATAATAATTCTTATAATATCATTGTGTAGGAATTTCATATTTAGAGAAAATGTGAAATTCTACTGTTCCTGTAACATGACCCTTACTTCAGACTAATCAGGTGAAAAGTATATGCTTCTAAAAATGCCATAACTTAACTGCTTAGAAGTTTAATATTTGGCTCACTATTCTGCTCACCATCTCTTTATTATGTTGGGATTCCAGAATATGCTTTTGAAATAAGCATAAATTCATCTCTTGACATAAATACTGAGTCTGGGAAAAGTACAAAAAATAAAATAAAAAAGAGTCATCACATCTACTACACAGGTTCAGGTATGCATTACAGAATTGAAACAGAAAGTCATTAAAGGTGTCAATTTTAATATTAACCACAATTTCATAATACAGAAGAAAATGAGATTCAAAATCTTTTTTTTTTAAATTATGGCCTTAAAACTCCTCTGAATAATGCCAAAGAAAGATGTGTTTTGTGAACTCTTAACTGAGATTTACTTAGAAAACAGGAATTGCAGCTAATCCTTGAATGATCAGGACTGTGGTTTAACAAAATTGTTCCAAAGTCAGCCAAGCAGGGAGTTCCCAGAAATCCAACCTCACAATTTGACAATTCATTCCACTTTTTAAAAAAGATATACAGAGCTTTCAAAAATCTAAATAGGAAAACTCTATTTATAAGAATTATCCTCATATCACCATTTTAGGCTTGATGATTCATGAGTCATCGGGCCTAAAGTGGCCCGATTCCATGCTTAGAAAAAGAGCTGCCCTCCAAAATGCTGAAAGGGATGACGCTCAAAACATTCAAGAAGAAATTTAAGACTCAATGGTACATCAATAAAAATCAATGAAAAGATCAACAAAAAAGATCAATAAAAGTCTCAGGGTATCTCGAGTAATGAAAGAAACATCATATAATTTTTAAAGCATTGCATTAGCAAAAAAATTAAAACTATCATATCCAAAACCATAGCAGGAGAAATGCACAGGTAGCCAATATTTTGAAAGTCTCTTAAATGGTAATATTATATTGATTCCTTTTTATGTGCAATTTTTAGAGGTCACATTTAAAAAGCATTTATAAAGATGTATTTACTTTATTAAAAGCAAAATATAAAGATGTATTTACAATAACATCATCAAATAAATTTAGCTATATTATAACACAAAATGTTAACACTGAGAGAAATTATGGAAGTGGTGGGAGTATAACTGAGGAATATTCAAATTTTAATTGAGAAGATTCATGTTTATGTTTGACTTTCTAGAGGAGGTCTTGGTTGTATTTTGCATAGCAAAATAAAACTGAAATCTAAGAAGAATATTACAGGCTTCCTATGTAGAATTTTAGTGAGAACTTCAAATTTTATTAGTCCTATTTTATATTCCACCACTGCACTGATAATAGCTAAATGAACATTCTGACCAACTTCATGCATATGTAACTGATACTACCTCACCCCTGCTTCCTACCAGGGTGTCTCTCTGAAATTGTGGAAGGGGAACACATGAGAAAATGAGAAAATGCTCATCATTCACATATGTTCAAATCAGAAATATGCACTGATCGGAGCCCATGGTGTCATTTTCAGCCACTTAGGTATGAGAATGAATAGATGAATATGTCTTCATTTTGGACCCTCAGATGCACAGTTCTGAGATGAGTTCTGAGTTCTGTCTTGTCTCTTCGAATATCCTTATGAGTTAAAAGAGTTGCCCATAGCACTGGCCAAATGCATGTAACATTCTTATCCTTTTTCACCTTTTCCTTTTCATTCCCCACGTCTTGTACTTTTTTGCTCCTTGAGATTATATTTTCTCAAGATCTTCTTTGAAAAAAACGTAGGCTAAGATTGGCATTATTTTTGTTCTTTGTGCATTGGGAGGGTGGGGAGAAAATCAGAATCTTTCAGCTCATTCAATACATGTTGACCTTAAACAAATGATTGAGTTACTCAGCAATAAACACCAAAGAGAATCAGCTTCCTAATTAAAACACACTAGTTCTATTTATTTTATAATACACATATCATAACATCATAAAATGAAAGCACTAGTATAAATTTAGAGGTTGTAAAAGTTCTCTGTCAATTACATTATATTTAATTGTAAATCTCTGTAAGGAGAGATTCACTGTTAAAACAATGTAATGTACAGGAGTACCAATCATTTTCTTTTCAATGGGACACTACACTCTCTATAAAAGAAATTTACATCAAATTGTTTTTAAATAGAAACTGTTTAGAGCACTAAATGACTCACTTGTCAAAATGCCCATACTTAGCAGATTTTTTTTTTTAAATCTGTATGTCTATCATACAGACCAATTAATTCCATGTTTACATCTGCCTTCTAACAGTATTATTAGTCCACAGAAAAGTTTTTTCCCTATCACATTAAGGTTCTTCATTTAGAAAGCTTTAAACATGTTTTGGCATGTTTACTTTATTGTGAAATGTCACATATTTTTCCTTTGTAAAATACATCTACTTTGAGTAAATAGAATAAAAGTTATAAATTGAGGCACCAGATAGCTGGGAATTTAAATAGTAAAAATGAGATATTCTACATCTTCATATTATCATAAAATTATTTCAGGTTTTGCTCTCATTGTTTAAATAAACTTCTAATAAATTTACAATGGACAGAATTACTACTTTTCATTGATTATAAAGGGTTGTGTTTTATGACATAATTGCCAACAAAATTTTCTGTGGCACAACTGTGTGTACTTAAGTGCTAACTCAATATACTCATAGGAAAAAGGGAAAAGAAAAAACCTGTTTTTCTATATTATTATGACAGTCTTTCTTTCTCCCCAGTATATCAATACTGAAAACACTGGAAAACCATAGGGGAAGAATTCATTCACCAATAGAGGATTCTCTCTATATAAATAACCTTTCAATGATGCTCAAAGGAAAGCTTAGCAGAAATGGAAAAAGATCCAACCACACATGCATACTACCTAGAAAGATACACAGAGTAAGTAATTTCTGTCAAATCAATTGTATTTCAAAGTAAACACTTAAGAAATACCTCAATATGAGTCTTTTTTTTTTTTTGGCCACTTCTTTCATTTATTTATCTTTCTTCCTTGGCCTGTTTGGGCTTCCCATCACAGTGGCCTCTCTCGCAGCAGAGCACCAGCTCTGGGTGCATGCACTCCAGAGCTCAGGCTGGGTAGTTGGACACATCGGTCCAGCCGCTCCATGGCACGTGGCATCTTCCAAGGCCAGGGATCGAACTGATAACCCCTGCACTGCAAGGCAGTGTCCTTACCCACTGGACCACCAGGGAAGCCCTAAATACGAGTCTTAATCAGCACACAGATCTATTGTAAAATATTCAGCATGTCATGGTAGCCATGATCTCAAGTAGGAAAAGAATAATATTTATCTAAGAACTGCAGAATTATCTTCATGTTCAACAATTTGCTGTTGCCAAAAACAACACAATCATAGATATGCTTTGCTATAGTAGACTATCATTTTACTGGAATAGAAAGCATCATCTTAAGCTCACAACACATAGTTCATTCAAACAGATACTGATTGTTAAAACTGTATATGTGGGGCTTCCCCTGGTGGCCCAGTGGGTAAGGACACCGCCTTGCAGTGCAAGGGGCGCCGGTTAGATCTCTGGCCTGGGAAGATCCCACGTGCTGCGGAGCGGCTGGACGGATGTGTCCAATTGCCGAGCCGGAGCTCTGGAGCGCATGCACCTGGAGCCGGTGCTCTGCGATGACAGATGCCACCGCGATGGGAGGCCCACGGGAGCCAGAGAACAAAGACGGATGAAAATGGAGAAACAGGGGACCAATGGAAGTGGCCCGCCGGCTGCCCTCTCTCCCTAACCCGACCCCGGCCCAAAAATAAATAAATAAACAAATCTTAAAAAAAAAAAAACTGTATATGTATCTGAAGAATTATTTGTAATAAAATAATTTATCTATACATCTTAGGATATGCTTCTCCCCCAGCACTTCATGTATATATTGTGTTGGAATTTCTAAACAAATTGCTTTCATTTAAATTCAAAGTATTAAAGGAGAAGAAAGGGGAAAAAATAAAAGAAAAAAGGAAGAAAATCTTGAAATCAGACTAAATTGTGCTCAAATTTTTATATTTAATTATTTTATAATACTATGTAAAACAGATAAGAAACACCAGCATAAGGAAGTCTTGTAAGTGCTTATCAATTACTGTCATGTTGAAAAAATAATCTGTAGGTGACAATAAGGAGGGCGAAAATGTCAGCTGTTACAGGGAAGTAAACTGAGTCAAGTATTTCTTTGAAACTCTGAAGAAGTATATCAGTTTTATTTTTAGCTCATGCTGTTGAAAATAATTTTGCTACTCTCTTGTTACAAATTTAGTAATGTAAGAAGTATAATTACAGCTTATTTATGTAGTTTT
This sequence comes from Tragulus kanchil, assembly GCA_022376925.1. Lineage (NCBI taxonomy): Eukaryota > Metazoa > Chordata > Mammalia > Artiodactyla > Tragulidae > Tragulus > Tragulus kanchil. The sequence continues at coordinate 231,430,098 of JAIOJX010000004.1, read as the reverse complement.
CTTTGACTTTGGTTCTTCTTTCTTTTAAGTTAGTCACTCAGTCATGTTCAACTCTCTGCAACACCAGAGACTATAGCTGGCCAGGCTCCTTTGACCATGAAATTCTCCAGGCAAGAATACTGGAGTGCGTAGTCATACTTTCCTCCACTGGATCTTTCTGACCCAGGGATCAAATCCAGTCTCCTGCATCACAGGGAGATTCTTTACTATCTGAGCCACCATAGAAGAAAACTTTGGTTGCATATGTGCTTATTTTCTTTTTACTTTAATGTATGTCCTCTAATATTACACTATTAATAATTGACATAAACACAGGTACAAAAATGAAGATACTTTTCTATTTTGTAAAATACATGATAAATGCCACCTTTGTATATCTTATTTTCTATGAAATTTTCAATTTAAATGCCAAATAAAAAAAAGGAACCAATGGGATGCCATGCACCTGGAGCCGGTGCTCTGATGACAGAGGCCACCGCGATGGGAGGCCCACGGGAGCCAGAGAACAAAGACGGATGAAAATGGAGAAACAGGGGACCAATGGAAGTGGCCCGCCGGCTGCCCTCTCTCCCTAACCTGACCCCGGCCCAAAAATAAATAAATAAACAAATCTTAAAAAACAAACTGTATATGTATCTGAAGAATTATTTGTAATAAAATAATTTATCTATACATCTTAGGATATGCTTCTCACCCAGCACTTCATGTATATATTGTGTTGGAATTTCTAAACAAATTGCTTTCATTTAAATTCAAAATATTAAAGGAGAAGAAAGGGGAAAAAATAAAAGAAAAAAGGAAGAAAATCTTGAAATCAGACTAAATTGTGCTCAAATTTTTATATTTAATTATTTTATAATACTATGTAAAACAGATAAGAAACACCAGCATAAGGAAGTCTTGTAAGTGCTTATCAATTACTGTCATGTTGAAAAAATAATCTGTAGGTGACAATAAGGAGGGCGAAAATGTCAGCTGTTACAGGGAAGTAAACTGAGTCAAGTATTTCTTTGAAACTCTGAAGAAGTATATCAGTTTTATTTTTAGCTCATGCTGTTGAAAATAATTTTGCTACTCTCTTGTTACAAATTTAGTAATGTAAGAAGTATAATTACAGCTTATTTATGTAGTTTTCTTTGACTTTGGTTCTTCTTTCTTTTAAGTTAGTCACTCAGTCATGTTCAACTCTCTGCAACACCAGAGACTATAGCTGGCCAGGCTCCTTTGACCATGAAATTCTCCAGGCAAGAATACTGGAGTGCGTAGTCATACTTTCCTCCACTGGATCTTTCTGACCCAGGGATCAAATCCAGTCTCCTGCATCACAGGGAGATTCTTTACTATCTGAGCCACCATAGAAGAAAACTTTGGTTGCATATGTGCTTATTTTCTTTTTACTTTAATGTATGTCCTCTAATATTACACTATTAATAATTGACATAAACACAGGTACAAAAATGAAGATACTTTTCTATTTTGTAAAATACAGCAGATTCGATAAAGACTCTGAACGATATTCACATTAAGCAACAAAAATTCTTATACCTTTGTATATCTTATTTTCTATGAAATTTTCAATTTAAATGCACTTTCAAGTTACTAAGGAAACAGGGAAGCAGCGAAAGCCCAACAAAGTGAAAAAGGGAACTTTTTAGAGAAAGCAAATTCAGAAGTTGGCTTCCCACCAGCAGGTTTCAGCTAAAACACAATTACTTGAAATTTCAATCTGAAAGGTTTATGAGGAGTGGGAAGAAGTTGGGGAGATAAATGACAAGAAATAATGTATAGAGCTTTCCTAGCATTGAATAACTAATAGAATCCCCTGATATAAAGATTGGACCACAAAGCCCAGGAAATAATCTCAGTCCATAGGAGAGAAAGCAATGAATTCTGACAGTTTCACATGAATCGTGGTTTTCTGAAGGGTAAAATAAATCCACCCTAAAGATTATAATCACAAAAGAGATTTCATCTAACCATGGTAACCAATTTCACAAAATCTATGTTGCTTCCCCAAATCTCTAGCAAATATTTTACTTTAGACTGTTCTTAGATTCATGCAATCCATATGCCTGGCAGAAGCAAAAGTATAACTTCTCTGAATTTGTCAAAGGTTCTCACAGGTAGAAAAAAGTGAATAAAAGCAACTAAGAACACATATACAAAACCAAGGTACACAAAACCAAGAAACACAGGACAGCAAATTCAACTTGCAGAGATGTAAGACTCATTATACAGTAATTATTAAATAAATGCATTTACCTTGTTTAAAAAAAAAAGAGTGGCTTAAGAAGAATGCATGGAAAATAGAGGGTTTCCCTGATGGCTCAGTGGTAAAGAATACACCTGCCAGTGCAGGAGATGCGAGTTTGATCCTTGGTTTGGTTAGGTCCCCTGGAGAAGGAACTCACAATCCACTCCAGTGTTTTTGCCTGAGATGTCATGGACAAGAGGATGCTAGCAGAGCCACTCTGAAATGGCTAGCAGAGCCATTTCTAAAAAATGAAATGAAGTGTCCTTAAAATACGAAAAACAGAACTACCATATGATCCAGCAACCCCATTCTTGGACATATATACTGTAGAAAAATATGGTTTGAAAGGATACATGCATCCCAGTGCTCACTGTAGAACTGTTAACAATAGCCAAAACACGGAAGCAACCGAAATGTCCAATGACAGAAGAACGAATAAAGAAGATGTGATACATATAATATGTACAATAGAATATTATCCAGTCATTATAAAGAATGCAATACTAACATCTGGAGTAACATGGATGAACCTGAAGATTACATTACTAAGTGAAGTAAGTCAGACAGAGAAAGACAAATATCATATGACATGGATTATATGTGAAATCTAAAGAAAAATGATGTAAATGAACTTATATTCAAAACAGAGACAGACTCACAGACTTAGAGGACAGACTTATGGTTACAAGGTGGGGTCAGTCCATAGGAGAGAAAGCAATGAATTCTGACAGTTTCACATGAATCGTGGTTTTCTGAAGGGTAAAATAAATCCACCCTAAAGATTATAATCACAAAAGAGATTTCATCTAACCATGGTAACCAATTTCACAAAATCTATGTTGCTTCCCCAAATCTCTAGCAAATATTTTACTTTAGACTGTTCTTAGATTCATGCAATCCATATGCCTGGCAGAAGCAAAAGTATAACTTCTCTGAATTTGTCAAAGGTTCTCACAGGTAGAAAAAAGTGAATAAAAGCAACTAAGAACACATATACAAAACCAAGGTACACAAAACCAAGAAACATAGGACAGCAAATTCAACTTGCAGAGATGTAAGACTCATTATACAGTAATTATTAAATAAATGCATTTACCTTGTTTAAAAAAAAAAGAGTGGCTTAAGAAGAATGCATGGAAAATAGAGGGTTTCCCTGATGGCTCAGTGGTAAAGAATACACCTGCCAGTGCAGGAGATGCGAGTTTGATCCTTGGTTTGGTTAGGTCCCCTGGAGAAGGAACTCACAATCCACTCCAGTGTTTTTGCCTGAGATGTCATGGACAAGAGGATGCTAGCAGAGCCACTCTGAAATGGCTAGCAGAGCCATTTCTAAAAAATGAAATGAAGTGTCCTTAAAATACGAAAAACAGAACTACCATATGATCCAGCAACCCCATTCTTGGACATATATACTGTAGAAAAATATGGTTTGAAAGGATACATGCATCCCAGTGCTCACTGTAGAACTGTTAACAATAGCCAAAACACGGAAGCAACCGAAATGTCCAATGACAGAAGAACGAATAAAGAAGATGTGATACATATAATATGTACAATAGAATATTATCCAGTCATTATAAAGAATGCAATACTAACATCTGGAGTAACATGGATGAACCTGAAGATTACATTACTAAGTGAAGTAAGTCAGACAGAGAAAGACAAATATCATATGACATGGATTATATGTGAAATCTAAAGAAAAATGATGTAAATGAACTTATATTCAAAACAGAGACAGACTCACAGACTTAGAGGACAGACTTATGGTTACAAGGTGGGGGGACGGGGGGGAAGAGGGGCAGAATGGGAGTTTGAGAATGACATGTACACACTATTATAATTAAAATAAAATGACTTTCCATGAAAAAAAAAATGACAAAGCTAAGGGAATGATGAAAATGCTCAAAAGTTTTTGGAAAAGACCATATGCACTTCCTAGAAATTAAAAATTTTAGAAGTGGAATATAGAATGATATAACCTTAGATTAGATTCAGTTGAACATATAATTACCAAGAGAAGAAAAAGCATGAAAATCAGTATACAGTATAAAGAGAAAAAAAACATAAAATATAAGTAAACACAGATGAAGATTAGAGAGGAACATTGAACAGAGAAAGTCAGAGTTCCAGTGGAAGTTAAAAAATGAGGAAAACCTTAGGGTATTCAAAAATGTTGGTCTTCTGTGGTAGCTCAATTAGTAAAGAATTCACCTGCAATGAAGGAGACCCGGGCATGATCCCTGAGTTGGGAAGATCCCTTGGAGAAGGAAATGACAACTCACTCCAGTATTCTTGGACAGAGGAGCCTGGCAGACTACGGTCCATGCGGTCACAAGAGTCAGATATGATTTCATGACTAACCAACTAGTACCACATATTCAAAAATGAATATAAAGCTATATTAACTAACCCAGTATATCACTGGAGCAGGAAAAGATGATAGATTACACTAAATAGATGTAAAACACAGGTTTATATCTTCTGGAAATAAAATAAATGACAGCCTGACAGATGAATAATGAAGTCCTACTAAACTGACAGTTAACCACACTGGAAAAGAAAAATATACCATGTTTTCATTACTTAAATGTTAAAGGGAAATCTACACAACTTTAAAAATATGTACTCTACTTATACAGAGCCATTGTTGTTCAGTCACTAAGTCGTTTCCAATTCACCCACCCCATGGACTACAGCATGCCAGGCTTTCCTGTCCTTCACTATCTCCTGAAGTCAGTTCAAACTCATTGAGTTGATGATGCCATTCAACCATTTCATCCTCTGTCCCCCATTTCTCCTTCTACCCGCAATGCTTCCCAGTATGAATTTTATCAATGAGTTTGCTTCGCAAACCAGGTGGCCAAAGTATTGGACTTTCAGCTTCATAAATAGAGAGTATATGCACACAAATCTGTGGTTTTAAATAGGAAAGGAAGGACTTTACTGGTGGTTCAGTGGAAGACTTTGCCTTCCCATTGGAACACTTTGCCTTTCAATGCAGGGGAAGTAGATTCAATCTCTCTCCTGGTGGGAGAGCGGAGATCTCACATGCCCCATCGCCAAAAAACCACAACATAAAACAGAGGCAATACTGTTAAAAAAAGAAAGAAAGAAAGAAAGAAAAATCAATAAAGACTTTAAAAATAGTCCACATTCGAAAATTTTAAATCAGGAAAGGATATAAACCAACAGAAATTATATTAAGTCTACATATCTAAAATTAAAAATATATAAACATTAAGGATGTCATAAGAAGAGTAAAAAGACAAGCCACAACCTGGGAAAAATACTTTGCCATACATGTCAAAAGGAGTCAAATTAAGAATATGAATGTAGATACACACTGAAGAATATGTTTGTGTCATAAATTTATCATCAGAAGTAGAAATGTATAACAGTAAATTTGCTGTACACCTGAAACTAATGCAATGTTGGAAAACAAATATACTCCAATAAAAAAAAAGTAGAAATAAAACAATGCTTCCACTTAAGCTTAATAGGTCAGTAAAAACTAAAAACTGAAATCTAAATATTGCAATAGTTGGTAAGCAGGTAAGCATGTTCAAAAGAGAAATGCTGATGAGAAATAATTTGACAGTGCCTTATATTTCAGGTACTTTCTTTTTTTAGGCATGCTAATATAACCTGGGGAGAAATGAATCTTAATTTTTATATGCATGTGTGTCAAAGTATACATGAAAAATTTTATCTTAGCAACCTTGTAGCAGCAAAAGTCTGTGAGCAAGACAAAAATAACAAAAAGATACGTTGAGAAATATTGGACATGACTTAGCAATTAAACAACCACAACTGTTTAAAGATGCTTTCCTCTTTTGAACAGTTTCATTCATTTCTTCTAGGTGAGTATAGATATATACAATGCTGTTGTTGTTGCTGTTCAATCACTAAGTTGTGCTCAACTCTTTGTAACCCGCAGCATGGAAGGCTCCTCTGTCCTCCACTATCTCCTGGAGTTTGCTCAAATTCATGTCCATTTACTTGCTGATTCTAATTATCTCATCCCTTGCCACTACCTTCTCCTTTTTCTTTTTAATGTTGACAATTTTAAAAGTATTTCTTGATTTTTTCACAACATTGTTTCTGTTTTATATTGTGTTTTTGGCTATGGGGCATGTGAGATCTTTTCTAATATCAGGGCCTTTTCAAATGTGTCAGCTCCTCACATCAGGTAACTGAAGTATTAGAACTCCAGCTTCAGCATCAGTCTTTCCAATGAATATCCAAGGATGATTTCCCTTAGGATTGACTGGCTTGATCTCTTTGCAATTCTAGGGACTCTCAAGAGTCTTCTCCAGTACCACAGTTCAAAAGAATCAGTTTTTCAGTGCTAAGCCTTCTTTATGGTCCAGCTCTCACACTGGTATTACTGGTATTAAACACATGCTTACCAGAAAAAGCATAGCTTTGGCTTTATGGACCTTTGCTGCCAAGCTGACGACTTTGCTTTTTAATAGGGTGCCTAATTTGTCATACATTTTCTTTCAAGCAGCAAGCATCTTTTAAAGTCATGGCTCCAGTCATCACTCACAATAATTTTGGAGCCCAATAAAATACAATATCACTGCTTTCACATTTTTCCCTTCTACTTGACATTAAGGGATGGGACCAAGTTCCATGATCTTAGTTTTCTGAATGCTGAATTTTTAGCTAGCTTTTTCACTCTTCTCTTTCACTCTCATCAAGAGCCTCTTTAGTTCTTCTTCACTTTCTGCTATTAGAGTGGTATCATCTGTATATTTGAGGTTGCTGATATTTCTCCTGGCAATCTTGATTGTAGTTTGTGATTCATCCAGCCCATTGTTTTAATTAATGTTGATATACTCTGCGTATAATAAATAAGCAGGGCGACAATATACAGTCTTGTTTTATTCCTTTACCAATTTTGAAGCAAATTAAACAAAACCACAACTGTTTAAAGATGCTTTCCTCTTTTGAACAGTTTCATTCATTTCTTCTAGGTGAGTATAGATATATACAATGCTGTTGTTGTTGCTGTTCAATCACTAAGTTGTGCTCAACTCTTTGTAACCCGCAGCATGGAAGGCTCCTCTGTCCTCCACTATCTCCTGGAGTTTGCTCAAATTCATGTCCATTTACTTGCTGATTCTAATTATCTCATCCCTTGCCACTACCTTCTCCTTTTTCTTTTTAATGTTGACAATTTTAAAAGTATTTCTTGATTTTTTCACAACATTGTTTCTGTTTTATATTGTGTTTTTGGCTATGGGGCATGTGAGATCTTTTCTAATATCAGGGCCTTTTCAAATGTGTCAGCTCCTCACATCAGGTAACTGAAGTATTAGAACTCCAGCTTCAGCATCAGTCTTTCCAATGAATATCCAAGGATGATTTCCCTTAGGATTGACTGGCTTGATCTCTTTGCAATTCTAGGGACTCTCAAGAGTCTTCTCCAGTACCACAGTTCAAAAGAATCAGTTTTTCAGTGCTAAGCCTTCTTTATGGTCCAGCTCTCACACTGGTATTACTGGTATTAAACACATGCTTACCAGAAAAAGCATAGCTTTGGCTTTATGGACCTTTGCTGCCAAGCTGACGACTTTGCTTTTTAATAGGGTGCCTAATTTGTCATACATTTTCTTTCAAGCAGCAAGCATCTTTTAAAGTCATGGCTCCAGTCATCACTCACAATAATTTTGGACCCCAATAAAATACAATATCACTGCTTTCACATTTTTCCCTTCTACTTGACATTAAGGGATGGGACCAAGTTCCATGATCTTAGTTTTTTGAATGCTGAATTTTTAGCTAGCTTTTTCACTCTTCTCTTTCACTCTCATCAAGAGCCTCTTTAGTTCTTCTTCACTTTCTGCTATTAGAGTGGTATCATCTGTATATTTGAGGTTGCTGATATTTCTCCTGGCAATCTTGATTGTAGTTTGTGAGTCATCCAGCCCATTGTTTTAATTAATGTTGATATACTCTGCGTATAATAAATAAGCAGGGCGACAATATACAGTCTTGTTTTATTCCTTTACCAATTTTGAAGCAGTTTGTTGTTCCCTGTCTGGTTCTAACTGTTGCTTCTTGATCCACATACAGGTTTCTCATGAGACAGGTAAGGAAGTCTGGTATCCCCATCTCTTTAAGAATTTTCCAAAGTTTTTGTGATCTACATGGTTGAAAGCTTTAGCATAGACAGTGAAGCAGAAGTAGATGTTTTTTGTAATTCCCTTGCTTTCTCCATGATCTAACAGACCAATTGGAAATTTGGCTATCTGATCTCTTGTTCCTCTGCCTTTTATAAACACAGACTGTACATCTGGAAATGTTCAGTTCAGTATTGCTGAAGCCTAGCTTGAAGGATTTTGAGGATAACCTTGCTAGCATATGAAATGAGTGCAATTGTGCGGTAGTTGGAACATTCTTTGGCATTGACCTTCTTTGGGACTGTAATGAAAACTGACATTTTCCAGTCGCTTGGCCACTGCTGAATTTCTCAAATTTGCTGATACACTGAGTGCAGCCCTTTAACAGCAGCATTTATTTGGATTTTAAAATAGCTCAGCAGAAATTCAGTCACCTCACTATAGTAATGATTCCTAAGGCCAGTGCGACTTCACACTCCAGTATGTCTAGCTCTAAGTGAGTGACCATACATACCATTGTGCTTATTTGGGTCATTAAGAATTTTTTTCTATAGTTCTTTTGTGTATTCTTGACATCTCTTCTGAATATCTTTTGTACCTGTTATGTCCCTATTGTTTCTGTCCTGTATGCCCATCGTTGTATGAAATGTTTCCTTGAGATCTCCAATTTTATTGAAGAGATCACTGGTCTTTCTTATTCAATTGTTTTCCTTTTATTTCTTTGAATTTTTCATTTAAGAAGATCTTCTTACCTCTTCCTGGTATTCTCTGGAACTCTGCATTCATTTGGTATATATTAAAATGTCCTTTCTATTGGAATTACCACACTGCATACAATTTTAAAATAAAAAGTAGGGATCATTTTTCCTTTGCCCTATTGTACTTTGTGATGGTTTGATATATACCAGATGGAAATCTATTTGCCACCTCTATGTGTAATTATAGGAATTTGGTTGAGGTCATATCTGAATGGTCTAATATTTTTTCCTTAATTTTTTTTTCAATTTAAACCTGAATTTTGCCATACGTAAATAATAATTTGAGCCACAGTCCACTCCGGGTATTTTTGCTGACTTTGTAATTTCTCCATCTTCAGCTGCAAACAACATAATTAATCTGATTTTGACTTGGATTAGACTTGGATTACTGTAATGCTGAATAATTTGTCTTGTAAGTGAACCAAGATCATTCATTCATTTTTGAGACTGCATCCAAGTACTCCATTTTGACCTCTTTTGTTCACTATGAGGGATACTCCATTTCTTGTAAGGGCTTCTTGCCCACAGTAGTAGATATAATGGTCATCTGAATTAAATTTTCTCATTCCCGTCCATTTTAGTTGACTGAGTCCTAACATATCAATGTTCAATTTTGTCATCACCTGCTTGACCATGTCTGGTTAACCCTGATTCATGGAACTAACACTCCAGGATCCTATGCAATATTGTTCTTTTACAGCACTGAAATTTACATTTACCACCGGACACATCCACACCTGAGCATCCTTTCTGATTGGCCCAGCCACTTCAATCTTTTTGATGTTATGACTTATTTCCCTCTGCTCTTCTACAATAGCTTATTGGACACCTTTCAATTTGAGGGGCTCATCTTCTGGTGCCATTCTTTTTGCATCACTTATTTGCATACTGTCCAAAGGGTTCTCATTATTGGAGCAGGCTGCCATTTCTCTACCAGTGGACCACATTTTGTTAGAACATTTCACCATGACCTGTCTGTCTTGAGTGGCCCTGCATAGCATGGCTCATACCTTCATTGAGTTATGCAAATGCCTTGGCCACAACAACACTGTGATTCATGAAGAGGTGTACAATCCTAGAACCTTGTTAAATACATTTTTGCTTGAGGCTTAGGGCCATTCTCTTTCCTGTATTCTCTGTTAAGTATATAACAACATTTGCTCAATGCAGAAAAGTGGTGAATATCCAGATGGTTGTATAATGACCTTTCTATTGGAATTAACCCCCCTCCTATATACACTTTAAGATAAAAAAGTAGGGATAATTTTCCCTTTGCCACACTGTACTTTATGATGGCCTGGTATACTTCAGACGGAGAAAATACATGCTATATGGTTTATACATTCTGGGTTACTTGGAAAATTATTTTTTTGTGAAACACGATGCATATTCAAGAGACTGATATATTCAATGTGGTCATGCAATTAATGTTTTAAATTGATAATGATTAGATAAAGAATAGCACCTCAGCTTTGGGTTTATACAAGTGGAAATATAAATATATAGCGAAATAACAGTCTTTCTACATTAACATAAGAAAAGAATTGTGTTTTCTTACCTCATTAGATACATTTTCATAAATTTCCCATTTCCACAGTGAAAAACCCTGAGCTAATAGTATTAATGATAAAGAGATATTTCCATTAAGTAGCTGACCAAAATTTTTTATTTTAATAGTATGCAGCAATCTACGAACCTTGCACAAAGTCTTTTTAAAACAAGAGCAAATTTACCTCTGGGCTTGTGGTGCAATCAGTATATGTTCCAACTGCTTTAATACAGTCATTCACATCAATTTAATATAGAATTAGACCACAGTTTTAATAAAAAATATTAATTTTCAACACAGATTATGTAATTAAATGAAACTAAATGAGAGTTAAATAATTACTTGCTAGAGTTTGCTTCAAATTCTGTAGGAGAAAAAAGACTTCTAAATTTCAAAATAAGCTGTAGGCAATGCAAATGTTATAGCTTTCAGAGGCATTAAACACAGAATGCAAATTACTGCTGGATTTATTTTTTTCAATGACTACAGAATTGAAACCACACACATTTTTCATCTACATTCCTAAGGCTTTAGGCTCAATTAAACTAAAAATTGGTAACTCCAAATATTTCCAGGTCCCTGTATAAATTGCTTGAAATTTAACTCTCTCCCATTACAGATGTATTTATAATTGGCTAAAATAAAAGTTGCTTAGTAAAGATTTAGTAAAATCACACCCATGAATCATATCTTCCTCTTGTAAATAACCCAACTTGTGTGTATGTGTGTAAGTGACAAAAAAAATTCAGACTGAAGACGAATGTATATTATGCCAACCACTTAAAATAACACTTTAATTCAGAGAGAAGTGCATTTACTCTTCAGTTTTCCCATAAAATGAAAATTTTTAAATATTTACAGTGTTTTTCTTTTTAGAAACATCATAAAATTTACACAGAGTCCAAGAATAAAATTAAGAAACAAATGCACTTTTTTTTTTGCACAACACAGAAGCATGTACCAAGAAGACCAGGTGATCCACAGTTCACAAAATAAACGATTCTTTTTATTTTGTAAGGCACAAAGTGGTTTTTAAGGCACTCAAATTTATCCTAATTCTTTACAAATAAGCCCAAACAAATTAATAGACAATAGTTAATGAAGCTAAACACAGTTTTCTAGAAAAATACTTTTTTAGAAAATAAGCAGTGTCCTTTTTCCACAGTACTTCTCCCTAATTCAGTTTATATTTACACCATAATTTTATATATGTGCATAAAAATAAACATATTGAATTAAAAGAATGTTTGTTCCTTATGTGTACACTTCAATGTATAGAACTTCTATGTTAACTCTGTAATTAAGAACTTTGTATAGTAATATTAGCACCCTCAAATTACCCATGTGGCACTAGTGATAAAGAATTACCACTAGTGCAATGCAGGAGACAAGTGACACAGGTTCAGTCTCCATGTTAGGAAGATCCCTTGGAGGAGGGCATGGTACTCACTCCAGTATTCTTGCCAGGGGAATCTCCATGGACACAGGAGCCTGGTAGGCTACATACAGTCCACGGGGTCATAAAGAACTGAACATGATTGAAGCACTTAGCACACACATGTTAATGTCTATGTATGTGGGAATTAGTTAAGAAAACCTCCCATTTTTCTCCAACAAAAGTTGTGTTAGAACAACAGAGATAGTAAGATAATGTGAATATAAAATGGCAGTTTCTCTCTTTCTAAATCATTCTATCTTCCATTATTCTCTCTCCTCAAAATTCACACAAAGATGTGCACAAGTGCACATTCATAAATGCACAGATCTGCAAGCACACCAGTGTACGGAAATTACAATTACATCTGACCATAAAGTTCTAATTAACTCTATACTTTTAAAATATTTTTCAACAAGCACACACGCATGTATTGCTGGCTTATATTTGCGTATAAAAATCATTTACATGGTCAATTATGCATTACAATAAGTAGTCACTGCTTTATTTCTCAGTAAGGTATACTATGATATTACCCAAAAAGTCTATAAATTTCATTTATAGTAACATTGAAAAGGATAAAACACTTAGGAATTAGTTTAGTGAAGGAAGTTACAAATAGAAGTGTATCCCACGTTTAGGGATTGGAAGATGAATAGAGAATCCAGAAGCAAACCCTTGCATATATGAGTAAGCAATTTTTGAAGACTGCAAATGAGATTCAATAAAGAAAGTACTGTCTTTTCAGTGGATATTCCTAGGAAAACTATATCTTCACATCTAAAAGAATAAAGCTGGGCCCTTTAACACCATATACAAAACTACATCAAAATCTATCAAGTACCTAAATGCAAAACCTAAAACAATACAACTCAGAATACACAATCAGAGAAAAGTTTCTTGACAGTGGATTTGACAAGGAGTTTTTGCACATGACACACATGACACAAAGAAAGCATAGGTAAAAAAATAAAATAAAATAAAACAAGTAGGTAAACTAGGCTTCATGAAAAATTTTCAAAAAATATTCTGCTTCAAAATACACTATCCACTGACTAATAGGCCAAATTATACAATTTAATACAATACAAAAATTACCTGGAAATTGAATATCTGATAAAGGATTGATACATAGAATAAGGAACTCCTAAAACTTAACAATAAAACACACACAGTCCAATTCAAAAATGGGTAAAGAACTTGAATAGTTATGTCTCTAAAGAAGATATATAAATGGCTAATAAGCACAGATAAAAAGGTTCAGCATCATAATCATTAGAGGAATATAAATCACAACCACAAGAATCAATTCACAAGCATTTTAATGGTTACGGTAAAAATATTAAAAAGAAAGGAAAAAATAGAAGAACCTGTTGGCTATAATGTGCAGAAAAATTAGAACCTTTGTGTACTTTTGGTGGAAACGTAAAATGGTAGAGTCTTTGTGGAAAACTGGTGAGTCTTCAAAAAATTAAAAACAGAATTGTGCAAGCCAGCAATTTTACTTCTGATATATACCAAAACAGCTGAAGTAGGGTTCAAAATATGTGTATTTTCATGATTATCATGGCATTATTCACAATGGCTAAAACATGGAAGCAATGCAAGTGTCCCATGACAAATGAATAAGCATAATGTGGGGTGTGTCTGTCTGTGTGTGTCTGTGTGTATAACAGAATATTACAGGCCCTTAAATAGAAGGAAATTCTGAGTTGAAATTTGAAGGCATTACTCTAAGTAAAATAGATACCAGGGTTTCCCTGGTGGTCCAGTGGGTAAGGACACCGCCTTGCAGGGAAAGGGGCGCCGGTTCGATCCCTGGCCTGGGAAGATCCCACGTGCTGTGGAGCGGCTGGACTGATGTGTCCAATTACCGAGCCAGAGCTCTGGAGTGCATGTGCCCAGAGCCGGTGCTCTGAAGCAAGAGAGGCCGCCGCGATGGGAGGCCCACACGGGCCGGAGAACAAGGATGGATGAAAATAGACAAATGAAAGACCAATAGAAGTGGCCCGCCTGCTCCCCTCCCTCCTCACCCCACCCCCACCAAAAATAAATAAATAAATAAAAAAGAAAAAAAAATAGATATCAAAAAATATAATAGCTGCATGATTCTATTTATGTAAGGTACTTAGAATAGTCAAAATCATGAAGGCAGAAAGTATAATGGTGGCTTCCGGTGGCTTCCAGGGGCTTGTGAGAGAAAAAAATGGGGTGTTACTGTTTAATAGGTAAATAATTTTAACTTTACATGATGAAAACAGCTATGGTGATGGATGGTGGTGGTTACCCAACAACGTGGATGTATTTAATACCACAGAACTGTACACATAGGGGGAAGACGGAAAATATGTGTGCTAAACCACACATATACTCACATTCACAAACAAAAGCAATGTAATGACCCAATGAAAAGTTGACTAACAGAGAAAAAGAAAGTAAAAGGAAAGCAAAAGATATATCATGACAATATTTAAAAGAAACCTGGTCAGCTGTATTAATTTTAGAAACAGCAGACATCAGTACAAGAAAAATAATGAGGGATTAATAGGGGGCATTACAGAAAAGGTACAGTTTTCCAGGAAGACATACAATCCTTATTCTGTAGGCACCTTACAACAGACTGTCAACCTGCATGATTACATGGCATTATTCACAATGGCTAAAACATGGAAGCAATGCAAGTGTCCCATGACAAATGAATAAGCATAATGTGGGGTGTGTCTGTCTGTGTGTGTCTGTGTGTATAACAGAATATTACAGGCCCTTAAATAGAAGGAAATTCTGAGTTGAAATTTGAAGGCATTACTCTAAGTAAAATAGATACCAGGGTTTCCCTGGTGGTCCAGTGGGTAAGGACACCGCCTTGCAGGGAAAGGGGCGCCGGTTCGATCCCTGGCCTGGGAAGATCCCACGTGCTGTGGAGCGGCTGGACTGATGTGTCCAATTACCGAGCCAGAGCTCTGGAGTGCATGTGCCCAGAGCCGGTGCTCTGAAGCGAGAGAGGCCGCCGCGATGGGAGGCCCACACGGGCCGGAGAACAAGGATGGATGAAAATAGACAAATGAAAGACCAATAGAAGTGGCCCGCCTGCTCCCCTCCCTCCTCACCCCACCCCCACCAAAAATAAATAAATAAATAAAAAAGAAAAAAAAATAGATATCAAAAAATATAATAGCTGCATGATTCTATTTATGTAAGGTACTTAGAATAGTCAAAATCATGAAGGCAGAAAGTATAATGGTGGCTTCCGGTGGCTTCCAGGGGCTTGTGAGAGAAAAAAAATGGAGTGTTACTGTTTAATAGGTAAATAATTTTAACTTTACATGATGAAAACAGCTATGGTGATGGATGGTGGTGGTTACCCAACAACGTGGATGTATTTAATACCACAGAACTGTACACATAGGGGGAAGACGGAAAATATGTGTGTTAAACCACACATATACTCACATTCACAAACAAAAGCAATGTAATGACCCAATGAAAAGTTGACTAACAGAGAAAAAGAAAGTAAAAGGAAAGCAAAAGATATATCATGACAATATTTAAAAGAAACCTGGTCAGCTGTATTAATTTTAGAAACAGCAGACATCAGTACAAGAAAAATAATGAGGGATTAATAGGGGGCATTACATAAAAGGTACAGTTTTCCAGGAAGACATACAATCCTTATTCTGTAGGCACCTTACAACAGACTGTCAACCTGCATGAGGCAAACTGATAGAATTGCAGGGAGAAGCAGGCAAATCCACTATACAACTGGGTACTTCAACCTCCATCTTTCAGTAATTGATTGATCAATCTGACAGAAAATCTGTTAAGGACAGAGTTAACTTGAAAACTACTATCAATCAAGTTGATATAATTTACAAAACACTCCAGTAAGCAAATGGAGAATACACATTGTTTTCAAGCTTACACAGAACATTCAGTAAACAGCCAACTTCTGGCCATAAAATACACACTAATATATTAAAATAATAGAAATAATATAGGGTATAGTCTCAAACCACAAGGGACTTAACCTGGAAATTAGTCAAAGAAATATACCTGGAAAAAGTAAAAAAATTGGATCCCAGAAAAAAGTCACAAGAGAAATTTAAAACATTTTGAACTAGTGATAAACTATTTGAAAGACTAATTTATCAAATTTTGAAATTTAGGATATATAGTAAAAATCAATGAGTTAATGTTGAGTAAACATTAAAGTACTGAATATATGAGAAGAGAAAGATCCCTTTAGATATTAGATAAAAGGGAGAGCAATTTTAGACTAAAGCAAGCCAAAAAATTTAAAAAGTAGAAAGAGATAGTAATTAGAGCAGAGATCAATAAAATTTAAAATAAATAATTTTAAAAATCAATACCATATAACCCAGTCATTTGATAAGAACAATGAAATTAATAAACCTCTAACCAATCTAATCAAGAAATATGGAGAAGAAATAAATATAAATATCAGAAATTAAAGCAATAATGACCCAATGAAAAGTTGACTAACAGAAAAAGAAAGTAAAAGGAAAGCAAAAGATATATCATGACAATATTTAAAAGAAACCTGGTCAGCTGTATTAATTTTAGAAACAGCAGACATCAGTACAAGAAAAATAATGAGGGATTAATAGGGGGCATTACAGAAAAGGTACAGTTTTCCAGGAAGACATACAATCCTTATTCTGTAGGCACCTTACAACAGACTGTCAACCTGCATGAGGCAAACTGATAGAATTGCAGGGAGAAGCAGGCAAATCCACTATACAACTGGGTACTTCAACCTCCATCTTTCAGTAATTGATTGATCAATCTGACAGAAAATCTGTTAAGGACAGAGTTAACTTGAAAACTACTATCAATCAAGTTGATATAATTTACAAAACACTCCAGTAAGCAAATGGAGAATACACATTGTTTTCAAGCTTACACAGAACATTCAGTAAACAGCCAACTTCTGGCCATAAAATACACACTAATATATTAAAATAATAGAAATAATATAGGGTATAGTCTCAAACCACAAGGGACTTAACCTGGAAATTAGTCAAAGAAATATACCTGGAAAAAGTAAAAAAATTGGATCCCAGAAAAAAGTCACAAGAGAAATTTAAAACATTTTGAACTAGTGATAAACTATTTGAAAGACTAATTTATCAAATTTTGAAATTTAGGATATATAGTAAAAATCAATGAGTTAATGTTGAGTAAACATTAAAGTACTGAATATATGAGAAGAGAAAGATCCCTTTAGATATTAGATAAAAGGGAGAGCAATTTTAGACTAAAGCAAGCCAAAAAATTTAAAAAGTAGAAAGAGATAGTAATTAGAGCAGAGATCAATAAAATTTAAAATAAATAATTTTAAAAATCAATACCATATAACCCAGTCATTTGATAAGAACAATGAAATTAATAAACCTCTAACCAATCTAATCAAGAAATATGGAGAGAAGAAATAAATATAAATATCAGAAATTAAAGAGAAGCCATTACTACTGATTAAAGACACTAAACAGCCAATAAAAATATGAGTAATTCTCTGCCCTCAGATTTAACAACTTATATAAAAAGCATAAACTCCTTGAAGTATACAGATACTAAGCTCATAGAAATAAATGTAACTTGAATAAGCCTGTATCAATCAGGAGTGTAATCAATAATTTATGACCTACAAAAAGAAAGAATGAGGCCAAATGGTGTCACTGCAAAATTATACCAAATATTTAAGGAAGAAATAACACAATATTCTACAATCTCCAGAAATTAGGAGCAAGAGTGGGCACATTTAAACTTATTCAATGAAGTTAGCATAACCCTAGCAGTAAAACATAATTTAGATAATAGAAGAAAGGGAAAATAGTCCAATGTCTCTCATGAATATAGATGAGAAATTTAACAAAATACTAGCAAACTAAAAGGAAAAATGTATAAAAATAATTTGATACCACAACCAAATGAGATTTATTCCAAGCATGCAAAGTAGATTCAACATGCAAAAATAAACAAATACAATCCATCATCTTCAAGAAGTTGATGAAAAATCATTATAAGAACGTATCAGGTGTTATAGAAAAAAAGTCTCATAAAAGTTAATTCTCAGTTTTAATAAAATCTAATTTCATCTTCATTTGTTTTCACAAAAAAAAAAAAAAAACTCTAACAACTAGAAACAGAAACTTTTTCAACATGAAAAAGAACAACTAAAAAAATTTACAGCAATCTTTACACATAATTCCACAAAACTGGATAATTTTTCTCTGAGATTAAACACAGGGCAGGATGCCCCTTCTCACTGGTCCATGTCAGTGTTATCAGAAGTCCAAATGCATATAACAATATAATAAAATAAAACATGGACAGATTGGGAAAGAAAACATGCAATGGACTTTTTTAACAGATGATATGACAAAAAGTTTGAAACTATCAAGATCACAGGACATAGGGTTACTATATGAAAGTAGACTGCTTTTCTATATACCCACAATGAACAAGGAGAGTTTTCAATTAACAACATTATATTATCTATTTGTTGTTGTTCAGTTGTGCCCAATTCTCTGCAACCCCATGGATGCCCAAGGCTCAAAATTAAAGAGAAGCCATTACTACTGATTAAAGACACTAAACAGCCAATAAAAATATGAGTAATTCTCTGCCCTCAGATTTAACAACTTATATAAAAAGCATAAACTCCTTGAAGTATACAGATACTAAGCTCATAGAAATAAATGTAACTTGAATAAGCCTGTATCAATCAGGAGTGTAATCAATAATTTATGACCTACAAAAAGAAAGAATGAGGCCAAATGGTGTCACTGCAAAATTATACCAAATATTTAAGGAAGAAATAACACAATATTCTACAATCTCCAGAAATTAGGAGCAAGAGTGGGCACATTTAAACTTATTCAATGAAGTTAGCATAACCCTAGCAGTAAAACATAATTTAGATAATAGAAGAAAGGGAAAATAGTCCAATGTCTCTCATGAATATAGATGAGAAATTTAACAAAATACTAGCAAACTAAAAGGAAAAATGTATAAAAATAATTTGATACCACAACCAAATGAGATTTATTCCAAGCATGCAAAGTAGATTCAACATGCAAAAATAAACAAATACAATCCATCATCTTCAAGAAGTTGATGAAAAATCATTATAAGAACGTATCAGGTGTTACAGAAAAAAAGTCTCATAAAAGTTAATTCTCAGTTTTAATAAAATCTAATTTCATCTTCATTTGTTTTCACAAAAAAAAAAAAAAACTCTAACAACTAGAAACAGAAACTTTTTCAACATGAAAAAGAACAACTAAAAAAATTTACAGCAATCTTTACACATAATTCCACAAAACTGGATAATTTTTTCTGAGATTAAACACAGGGCAGGATGCCCCTTCTCACTGGTCCATGTCAGTGTTATCAGAAGTCCAAATGCATATAACAATATAATAAAATAAAACATGGACAGATTGGGAAAGAAAACATGCAATGGACTTTTTTAACAGATGATATGACAAAAAGTTTGAAACTATCAAGATCACAGGACATAGGGTTACTATATGAAAGTAGACTGCTTTTCTATATACCCACAATGAACAAGGAGAGTTTTCAATTAACAACATTATATTATCTATTTGTTGTTGTTCAGTTGTGCCCAATTCTCTGCAACCCCATGGACGCACACCAGGCTTCCTGATCCTTCACTATCTCCCAGAGTCTGCTCAAACTCATATCCATTGAGTCAGCATATATACATATATATATATATATATATGTATTATTTTCCAGGTTCTTTTTCTATATAGGTTATTAGAGAATATTCAGTTGAGTTTCCTCTGCCATATACTTATTAAATGATGGTCATCCTGACTAGTCTCAGGTGGCATCTCAATATACTTTTGATTTCCATTTCTCTAATAATTAGCAATGTTAAGCATCATTTTAAGTGCCTGTTGGTCATATTTATACTTTATTTGAAGAAATGCTTATTTAGGTCTTCTGCCTATTTCTTGACTGGGTTGTTTGTTTTTTGAATATTGAGGTCCACGAGCTGTTTGCCTGTTTTGAGATTAATACTTCGGCAGGTACATTGTTTGCAAATACTTTTTCCCATTCCACAGGCTGACATTTTTGCATTGTTTAGGGTTTCCTTTGCTACGGACAAGATTTTAAGTTTAATTAGGTCCCATTTGTTTATTTTGGCTTTTGTTTCTTTTACTCTAGGAGATGGACACCCCCAAAGAATATACAATTAAAGGCAAAGAATATATATAGTCTTTGCATATATATATACACACATTATACATATATAACATATTATATATACACATATATATTATACATATATATATACATATATATTATATGTGTTATATATATAAAGAATTGTATATAGTGTATTATATATATTATATATATAATGTATATATATGTATTCTGTTATATATTATATTCCATTATATATAGGAACAGTATTCAGTCATAAACAAGAAACACTGACATTTGCAGCAACATGGATGAACAGAGACATTATCATACCAAGTGAAGGGAGTCAGAGAGAGAAAGATAATTAGCACTTATATGTAGAATCTAAAAAAATTATACAAATGAACTTAGTTACAAAATGGAACAGAACCATAGACATAGAAAACTTAGGTTACCAAAGGAGAAAGGTAGGGAGGGAATGGGTAATTCATGATTAACTGATAAATATTACTATATGTAAAATAAACAAAAAGAACTTATTGAAGAACATAGAGAACTATATTCAAAACCTTAAAAAGCATATATATAAGTATGGTTGATTTATAATGTGTCAGGTGTATAGAAAAGTGATTCAGTTATATATATGCACATATATAATTCACATATAAAAATAATCAAATATATTAAACAAACAAATACTGCACAATTTCTAAACCCCACTTACAAAGTTTTTATTAGCTTTGTTTCACATTTTAAAATAACACTTTTTCGTATAAACATTAGATTTGGAAACTGAAAAGAACTGAAAACATTAGATTTGGAAACTGAGTTTCATTCTGAAAATATGTGTTTACCTGCTTAGTTTATAGAATAAAACAGAAGTCATGATTTCATTCTATTCATTTTTAAAGCACAGAGCAATTTTTACATAGTTCAGTTTGACAGACAGTCCCTTCTAACAAGCAGGTGTTTCAAGGTAAAAGCTAAGTATTGCTGGCAGAGATGTGGTGCAGACAACTGAACATCAGCCAACATGTACTTGGCTTCCATCCCTTGTTTCACCAGCACTAATTTCATTCACTGATAATTTTTTAAAGGGAAAAGTATTACTGCCTCTGTAAATCTTTTATAAATGATTTAAGCAAGTTTATTTCCTTTCCTTTTCCACCTTATCCTCTAGCAGGGCAAATGGAGATTTCTCCTAAGTGAACAGTCTTTCAAAACATATCAAGCAGTGACTGCACTTACTAACAATTTTTAAAATACCCACTTATGACATATGCTTGGCAGGTTTTCTGGTTTCCAGTTAAAAGCAACCTTCCTACTTAAAAATAGCTTTTAAACTGTAACTCTACCTATAAACCTATCATTTATATCACTTTGTCAATTTTTTTGTAGCTAGCAGCATTTGTTAATAACTGCATCATCTCACTAAAATGTCCAAACAAGACTCAAGGGTGAAGATGGTAGTTTTAATAGCCATGGGCACATCTTTTAAATTGGGTGTATTTTACAAGATAATGATAGCAAATTTATTCCTTGGTTTCACACTGTAGACTAGTTTTCCACTCACTTATATGTAGAATCTAAAAATTATACAAATGAACTTAGTTACAAAATGGAACAGAACCATAGACATAGAAAACTTAGGTTACCAAAGGAGAAAGGTAGGGAGGGAATGGGTAATTCATGATTAACTGATAAATATTACTATATGTAAAATAAACAAAAAGAACTTATTGAAGAACATAGAGAACTATATTCAAAACCTTAAAAAGCATATATATAAGTATGGTTGATTTATAATGTGTCAGGTGTATAGAAAAGTGATTCAGTTATATATATGCACATATATAATTCACATATAAAAATAATCAAATATATTAAACAAACAAATACTGTACAATTTCTAAACCCCACTTACAAAGTTTTTATTAGCTTTGTTTCACATTTTTAAATAACACTTTTTCGTATAAACATTAGATTTGGAAACTGAAAAGAACTGAAAACATTAGATTTGGAAACTGAGTTTCATTCTGAAAATATGTGTTTACCTGCTTAGTTTATAGAATAAAACAGAAGTCATGATTTCATTCTATTCATTTTTAAAGCACAGAGCAATTTTTACATAGTTCAGTTTGACAGACAGTCCCTTCTAACAAGCAGGTGTTTCAAGGTAAAAGCTAAGTATTGCTGGCAGAGATGTGGTGCAGACAACTGAACATCAGCCAACATGTACTTGGCTTCCATCCCTTGTTTCACCAGCACTAATTTCATTCACTGATAATTTTTTAAAGGGAAAAGTAATACTGCCTCTGTAAATCTTTTATAAATGATTTAAGCAAGTTTATTTCCTTTCCTTTTCCACCTTATCCTCTAGCAGGGCAAATGGAGATTTCTCCTAAGTGAACAGTCTTTCAAAACATATCAAGCAGTGACTGCACTTACTAACAATTTTTAAAATACCCACTTATGACATATGCTTGGCAGGTTTTCTGGTTTCCAGTTAAAAGCAACCTTCCTACTTAAAAATAGCTTTTAAACTGTAACTCTACCTATAAACCTATCATTTATATCACTTTGTCAATTTTTTTGTAGCTAGCAGCATTTGTTAATAACTGCATCATCTCACTAAAATGTCCAAACAAGACTCAAGGGTGAAGATGGTAGTTTTTAATAGCCATGGGCACATCTTTTAAATTGGGTGTATTTTACAAGATAATGATAGCAAATTTATTCCTTGGTTTCACACTGTAGACTAGTTTTCCACTCACATTTTCATGGCACTGAATTGAAAATCTAGAGTAGTGGGAGACAGAAATCAACACAAATAAGATTTTGACTGTCTTGACTGCAGTTGTATTTTTAATTATTATTATTAATAAAACCACATTCCAATAAGTACAGAAATGCTAAAACATCTTGTGTTTTTTTCATTAGTAAATTAGAAGTAAACCTCTTTATCTTTTGTTAAATCACTGTTAATATGGAAAAATAAATCTAATTACTTTTCATGATGAAATTTCAAAAAATTACACAGTTGATATAAAATTTCATTAAATCAAATTAAATAACGCTAAAAATAACAAGTTTTTATTGATATATAAAATCACATTTATTACATGTTTAACAATATTTGTAATGTTGTAATCATTTGTAATGTTTAATAGGCTCTATACTGTCACTACTATTTTTCTCTAATTGTTTGCATGCTAAGTTGCTTCAGTCGTGTCTGCCTCTTTGTGACCCTATGGACTTCCTCCGTCCATGGGATTCTCCAGTCAAGAATACTAGAGTCAGTCGCCATGCCCTCCTCCAGGGGATCGGCCTGATCCAGGGATTGAACCCACATCTTTTATGTTCACTGCATTGGCAGGCAGGCTCTTTGGCACTTGCACCACCTGGGAATCCATTTCTCTAATTAGTACTGTGTGGAACTAAATAAACACCCAAGTTAGAAATGTTCATAATTGTTTCACTATGATTTATACATAGTTAAATGAAACAATAAAGGATGTTCATAGCCATAATGCCACCCCTGGTGGCTCAGTAAAGAATCTGCCTTCAATGCAGGAGATCTGGGTTCGATTCCTAAGTCAGGAAGATGCCCTGAGAAGGGAATGACTACCCAAAATTTATTTAAATATGTCATTTGTGACTGCTAGGAATACAGCTATTAGGAGTAATTATATAAATTATTTGAAGAAATATATTTCAATTTTTCTGGTATAATAATTAGGAGTGAACTACTGGGTCATAGAGTAAATATGTGCCTAACACATAGCTTGCTAAACTGTTTTTTAAGATGACTGAATCATTGTATACTGCAACTCACAGTTATTGCAGTCCTTGCCAATGCTTAGTATATATATATTTTTTTAATTTTAGACATTCTACTGGGTGTGCAGTGACATCTAATTTCACTGTGCATATCTCCATAGTGAGAACAGTTTTTTTTTTTTTTTTGTCATGTGCTTTCTGCTATCTAAATATGTTCTTTGGTAAAATGTCTGTTAAAATCTTTCATTCAATTTTTATTGTCTTTTACCCCCTTAGTTTTCAGTTATACTATTTTTCATCAAGTGTTTGAGCTCACCAGCATGCAATATTGACCTAGAGGTTTATTTCTGAAAAAGTATTTATTATTACATTTAGTTTATTTGATAAATAATAAATATATTCTTTGCAAATTGTTTAAGAAATTTGTTCATTTTATGTAAAGTTGAAGATGTCTTAAAATCTTTCTATAACTTAAAACTCATCATTGGTGGCCTCCGTTTTAATTCATGATATTTATAACATACTTTCCCCTCAGCGAGAGATGTTTCCAATGAACCAGGTTTTATTACATTGGTTTACATTATGGATTGTCTGTTTCCTATTTCATATACTTTCACTTCTCCTCCTACCTGCTTTGTATTAATTAATCCTTCCTTTGAAAAAGAAAATTTACAGTTCATTGATTTTACACATTCTTAGATAAACATGGAAAACTGCAAAATTCTAAGTACTGCTGTAGATACCTCCCACAAAATTTATATATATATATATATATATATATATAAAACTGTTCACATCTAAATATTTTAAAATTTACTTTGTAATTGTTTCCTCAATGGACGATTACAACTGTTATGGCTAATGTCCTGCATTTGTAAATTTTCTATATTCTTGAAAATATATTTGCAACCTATTTTTCTTATAACCAGATATCACTTTTTTTATGAATCAGTCACTTTCAATGTCTTGAGACATGCTACATAGCTCAGTCTGCATGCGTATGTGCTCAGTCATATCTGACTCTTTGCAACCCCATGGACTGCAGCCGACCAGGCTCTTCTCTCCATGGGATTTCCCGGGCAACCCACTGGAGTGGGTTGCCAACTCCTTTAGTACTCATCTTAATGAATGTTTCATGTGCATTTGAAGACTATATGTTCTGCAGTTATGAGGGCCAAGTATTGTATATGTCAGTTTGGACAAGTTAATGATTTCCGGTATCCTTATAAATATTTCTAATTGGTCTATCCATTTCTGAGAGAAAAGTGCTTAAATCTGTGAATGTAATACATATTATCTTACTATATGTCGTTGTTGTTTAATAGCTAAGTCATATCTGACATTTTTGTGACCCCGTGGACTGCAGTCCTCCAGGCTCCACATCCGAGGGATTCTCCAGGCAAGTATACTGGGGTGGGTCACCATTTCCTTCTCTACTATATGTATACTTATACGAATTCAGAGAAAAAGATAGAGAGAGGGAGAAGGAAGAAAAGAAGAGAGAGAAGATGAGGGAAATACACTCAGTATGAATTTAACTCACACTAATTTGAATATTTTGTTTCTAGATTAAAACAATATTGAGGAAAGCCCATATATTTTATTATCTGAAAGTACGTATTTCAGGAGAATTATTTTTCATGAACAATTTAAAAATCTTACCATTAAACTTCTGTTTTAAAGTGATGAATCATTTTGTTAAATCTTTGGTCAATTTAACTTTTTTATTTATTTATTAATACTGATGCTTAGTGTTTAAGAAATCTTACTTTTTAATGTTTGTCCTCACTAGTATTCTATTTTATACTTTAGTTAATACTTTGCTATTTATGGTTACTTTTGCCTCTCTCACTCCTAATTTGAATATATTTGTATATTTGAATATATTTGTGTTTTAATTAGTCTTAACAATATTTATATATATATATTTTAATTTTGGACTCTTTTATTGGTTTTTTTATTTATTTATTTTCATCCATCTTTATTCTTTGGCTTGTGTGGCCAAAGTAAGTAAGTAAGCTGTCTATTCATTTATTTATTTATTTTTGTCTATCTTTATTCTTTGGTCTGTGTGGCCACAGTAACTTGATTTTATTTACCCCACATAATTGTTTTTCAATTTTCTGTTTCCTCCCCTCTTATATATAGTAAGGTCTTTTGCAGAGACTTTCAATGCACCTGATGTACCAATTATTGGGCAATATCATATTTTAAACAAATGTCATTTAGTAGAAAGGTTAAATAAAGTCAAAAGCCTAAGAGGATAAGCACATGATAATTTGTCTTTATACATAATTATATATGTATGTGTGCACTAACATTAATTGTTAATTTTCCCCAGACATTTGATCGCATACTTTAAATATATCACATTGAAAGTTTACTGTGTTAATTATCAAGGTTTAAATTTATTTAGGTTTGTTCAAGAATAAATAATAATTAAAGCTATTACATTAAGTTTAGTAAGTAATAATTTGGTGCTAATGGGTCTCCCAGGTGGTGCAGTGGTAAAAATCCTGCGAATGGGGTTTGTCTAAGCCTGGAGTAAGAAATAGCCGGGTCACCATTTCCTTCTCTACTATATGTATACTTATACGAATTCAGAGAAAAAGATAGAGAGAGGGAGAAGGAAGAAAAGAAGAGAGAGAAGATGAGGGAAATACACTCAGTATGAATTTAACTCACACTAATTTGAATATTTTGTTTCTGGATTAAAACAATATTGAGGAAAGCCCATATATTTTATTATCTGAAAGTACGTATTTCAGGAGAATTATTTTTCATGAACAATTTAAAAATCTTACCATTAAACTTCTGTTTTAAAGTGATGAATCATTTTGTTAAATCTTTGGTCAATTTAACTTTTTTATTTATTTATTAATACTGATGCTTAGTGTTTAAGAAATCTTACTTTTTAATGTTTGTCCTCACTAGTATTCTATTTTATACTTTAGTTAATACTTTGCTATTTATGGTTACTTTTGCCTCTCTCACTCCTAATTTGAATATATTTGTATATTTGAATATATTTGTGTTTTAATTAGTCTTAACAATATTTATATATATATATTTTAATTTTGGACTCTTTTATTGGTTTTTTTATTTATTTATTTTCATCCATCTTTATTCTTTGGCTTGTGTGGCCAAAGTAAGTAAGTAAGCTGTCTATTCATTTATTTATTTATTTTTGTCTATCTTTATTCTTTGGTCTGTGTGGCCACAGTAACTTGATTTTATTTACCCCACATAATTGCTTTTTAATTTTCTGTTTCCTCCCCTCTTATATTTAGTAAGGTCTTTTGCAGAGACTTTCAATGCACCTGATGTACCAATTATTGGGCAATATCATATTTTAAACTAATGTCATTTAGTAGAAAGGTTAAATAAAGTCAAAAGCCTAAGAGGATAAGCACATGATAATTTGTCTTTATACATAATTATATACGTATGTGTGCACTAACATTAATTGTTAATTTTCCCCAGACATTTGATCGCATACTTTAAATATATCACATTGAAAGTTTACTGTGTTAATTATCAAGGTTTAAATTTATTTAGGTTTGTTCAAGAATAAATAATAATTAAAGCTATTACATTAAGTTTAGTAAGTAATAATTTGGTGCTAATGGGTCTCCCAGGTGGTGCAGTGGTAAAAAAAATCCTGCGAATAAAGGAGACACAAGAGACACAGTTTTGCTCCCTGGGTGGAGAAGGCCCTTGGAGTAAGAAATAGCCACCCACTCCAGCATTCCTACCTGTAAATTCCATGGACCGAGGAACCAAGCGGGCTACAGTCCATGGTGTCACAAAGAGTTGGACACAATTTGGTGCTATAAGCAGGAAAAAAAACAAATATCAACTGAGCATTTGCAATGTAACTATTGTGACTGAGACATAAAGTTTTCATTGTATATAATTTGCATTAAGTAAATTTTAATAGCTCTCTGTGGCCAGTTGCTACTACTTTTGATAGTGCAGCCTAGAAATACCTATATGTCAGTTGATGCAACATTACTTTGGCATTACTTTTCCTTACTGCTCTGGTCTTTTGTATACTTTACCATCCCAAATTTGATATCTGGTAAATTAATAACTGTGATCTAGTCATTATAATGGTCCGCTGTAAGGCTTATTATTTGTAACAAATATTAACTAAGGAGGTGGTAGTCATATATATGAACAGTGTAAATACTGGTGATATGAATTGATGCCCACAATAGAGAATTAAGATATAAGATCAAATTGAACAACAGTATAAACAATAAAATTAAATTTCAGTAAGCAATGAGCAATTATGTGCATCTATGCTTGTGGTTTTGTTTTTTGGTACAATTTTCAATATACTTAAAAAGAAAATTTTGAAAAGGGAACTTTCTGTTTTTTTTTTTTTATTGGAAAGCTTGGCATAGAAGATAAGTGAGACAGACTTAAAGGTGGCCCCCATGATTTCTCCCTTCTGGTATCCAGACCCTTGTAAAACATCCTCTTACCTTAATTGTGGGTGAAACGTGTGACTTTCTTACAAATTAGGAAAAAGTTAAAAAACAAAAGCCTAAGGATAAGCACATGATAATTTGTCTTTATACATAATTATATATGTATGTGTGCACTAACATTAATTGTTAATTTTCCCCAGACATTTGATCGCATACTTTAAATATATCACATTGAAAGTTTACTGTGTTAATTATCAAGGTTTAAATTTATTTAGGTTTGTTCAAGAATAAATAATAATTAAAGCTATTACATTAAGTTTAGTAAGTAATAATTTGGTGCTAATGGGTCTCCCAGGTGGTGCAGTGGTAAAAAAAATCCTGCGAATAAAGGAGACACAAGAGACACAGTTTTGCTCCCTGGGTGGAGAAGGCCCTTGGAGTAAGAAATAGCCACCCACTCCAGCATTCCTACCTGTAAATTCCATGGACCGAGGAACCAAGCGGGCTACAGTCCATGGTGTCACAAAGAGTTGGACACAATTTGGTGCTATAAGCAGGAAAAAAAACAAATATCAACTGAGCATTTGCAATGTAACTATTGTGACTGAGACATAAAGTTTTCATTGTATATAATTTGCATTAAGTAAATTTTAATAGCTCTCTGTGGCCAGTTGCTACTACTTTTGATAGTGCAGCCTAGAAATACCTATATGTCAGTTGATGCAACATTACTTTGGCATTACTTTTCCTTACTGCTCTGGTCTTTTGTATACTTTACCATCCCAAATTTGATATCTGGTAAATTAATAACTGTGATCTAGTCATTATAATGGTCCACTGTAAGGCTTATTATTTGTAACAAATATTAACTAAGGAGGTGGTAGTCATATATATGAACAGTGTAAATACTGGTGATATGAATTGATGCCCACAATAGAGAATTAAGATATAAGATCAAATTGAACAACAGTATAAACAATAAAATTAAATTTCAGTAAGCAATGAGCAATTATGTGCATCTATGCTTGTGGTTTTGTTTTTTGGTACAATTTTCAATATACTTAAAAAGAAAATTTTGAAAAGGGAACTTTCTGTTTTTTTTTTTTTTTTATTGGAAAGCTTGGCATAGAAGATAAGTGAGACAGACTTAAAGGTGGCCCCCATGATTTCTCCCTTCTGGTATCCAGACCCTTGTAAAACATCCTCTTACCTTAATTGTGGGTGAAACGTGTGACTTTCTTCTAACTAATAAGAGTATAGCAAAGTTGTTTGAGATGTACATGATTATGGGACTTACTTTCTTTTTTATTATAATAGAGGGTGAAATGTCATGTCTGATTTGTTTAGCTACAGCTCCTGAACATACCACACTAAGTATGTTTTAAATAAATATTTGTGGACAGACTTTATAAATAACAAATAGTTTTTGACTGAAAAAATATCCATGACAAATTTAAAGCTCTCAGTTTTGTAAGGCAACCCTTTCCGTTGCGGGTTTTGAAAAAGTCTGCTGCCGTGTTGTGCATTTCCCTGTAGAAAGAGCCACGTGCCAAAGAACTAAAGGCAGCATACCATGCAGTCAGGGAGAAACTGAGGCAGGCATGATGTCATCCTGCAAGAAGCTTCAAGTTGCCAAAAGCACATGAGGTTGGGAGGAGATCATAAGATAGACAAAGAGTAGATAACTCTGAAAATGCAGGCTACAGTTGGCAATGTAGTCAAATCTAATACATATTTAATCCATCATAATGGCAACAGGTAAAAATGGAAGGCTCTTATTCAAGAGTGTCTTGTTTGTTTTAGGAATATTCATGATGGAAGAATGATACTGAATGCACTCAGCAAGTGATAAAGCTACCATATCCTGGAAATCTAAAAGTGAGCTGGTTAAGAATTTGCATCTGGAGACTGATTATCAGGCAACAGAAAACAAGGGAGATACAAACTCAAATTGAAAAACTAATTTAGAAAAAAAAGATGATTATTTACAGTAGCTTATTTCACATGCTAATAAGGCTATGCTCAAAAACATTCAAGCAGGGTTTCAGCAGAATATGAACCGAGAATTTCCAGATGTACAAGCTGGATTTAGAAAAGGCAGAGGAAACAAAGATTAAATTGACAACATTCACCGGATAACAGAAAGTAAGGGAATTTCAGGAAAACATCTAATTCTGCTTCATGGACTACACTAAAGCCTTTAATGGTGTGGATCACAACAAATTGTGGAAAATTCTTAAAGAGATGAGGACATAAGAACAGACTGCCTGAATCCTGAGAAACTTGTCAAGAAGCAACAGTTAGAACTGGACATGGAACAACTAACTGACTGGTTCAAAATTGGGAAAAGGATACTAAAAAGCTATATATTAACACCCTGCTTATTTAATATCTTTAACTTCTATTTTACTTTTAACTTTTACAGAGCTTTGTTGTTTACAGATATGTATGTTTCCAGATTAGTCATATGTATATCCCCTCCATGCCACCCCTCTAGACCGTCACACAGCACCTCGGAAGGATCCCCTTTTCTCACAGAGCAATGGCTATAGCTATTTTCTTCACATATGAGAGTACAGGCCTGCATGCTACTTCCTTTATGCCTCCCACCCACTGTTTTTTCCCCACAATGTCCATATGTCCACTGTCCATGTCTGTTTCTCCATCGCTGCACTGCATGTTCCATCATCACCATCCTACTAGATTCTATATATATGTGTTAGTATATTGTACTTGTCCTGCTCTTTTTGACTGACTTCACTTTTTTTTTTTAATATTTATTTTTTTACTTATTTGCGGGGGGAGATGGGGTGGGGAGGGAGGAGGGTAGGAGAGCCACTTCCGTTGGTCTTTCATTTATCTTTTTTCATCCATCTTTGTTCTTTGGCCCATGTGGGCCTCCCATTGCGGTGGCCTCTGTTGTCGCAGAGCAACGGCTCTGGGTGCATGCGCTCCAGAGCTCCGGCTCGGTAATCGGACACATCGGTCCAGCCGCTCCAGGGCACGTGGGATCTTCCCAGGCCAGGGATCGAATCGGCGCCCCTTGTACTACAAGGCGGTATCCTTACCCACTGGACCACTAGGGAAGTCCTGTCCACGTTTTAAAGCTATAAATGTTGTGAATAGAATTATCTGCTATACAGACTTTTGAACAATGTGGGGGTTGAGATACAGACCCTCAATGCAGTGGAAAAACTGTGTATACATTAATAGTTGTTTCTACTTATGCCAACTCAAATAGTAATCTTGTAGTACTAAAATAAGTATTGAAAAGACCCACATCCACGTAGACCCATGTTGAAGTATCACAGTAATTAGAAATCACCCTACTTACATGAAATCAGTCATTTTAAGAATTAAGAATCTAACTGGGGCTTCCCCTGGTGGTCCAGTGGGTAAGGACACCACCTTGCAGTGCAAGGGGTGCCGGTTCGATCCCTGGCCTGGGAAGATCCCACGTGCCACGGAGCGGTTGGACTGATGTGTCCAATCACCGAGCCGGAGCTCTGGGGCGCATGCACCCAGAGCCGGTGCTCTGCAGCGACAGATGCCACTGCGATGGGAGGCCCACAGGAGCCAAAGAACAAAGACGGATGAAAACAGAGAAATGAAAGACCAATAGAAGTGGCCCGCCAGCTCCCCTCCCTCCCCAACCCGACCCCCGCCCAAAAAATAAATAAATAAATAAATCTTAAAAAAAAAAAAAAAAAAAAAATCTAACTGGAATAACAATCATAATGAAAGAGAAAGCAGACCAGACCTATGGTGTTGGCACTTTGCTAGGCCTGTTTAAGTACTGTGGGGATTGTGCACAAGTGAAATCCATGGGACTTTACACTTGATACTGAGGTCTTTCTTTCCAAGATTACAGTGTTAGGAATTCTTAGCCCATCTAGTTCAAAGAGGAAAATTTAAACTTGAATATGAAAGATATTTTTACCCGTGGGTTAGTGAAAAATTTTTAGCCCATCTAGTTCGTGGGACCTTCCTTGGTCTTTCATTTATCTATTTTCATCCATCTTTGTTCTTTGGCCCATGTGGGCCTCCCATTCGTGGCCTCTGTTGTCAGAGCAACGGCTCTGGGTGCATGCGCTCCAGAGCTCCGGCTCGGTAATCGGACACATTGGTCCAGCCGCTCCAGGGCACGTGGGATCTTCCCAGGCCAGGGATCAAATCGGCGCCCCTTGTACTACAAGGCGGTATCCTTACCCACTGGACCACTAGGGAAGTCCTGTCCACGTTTTAAAGCTATAAATGTTGTGAATAGAATTATCTGCTATACAGACTTTTGAACAATGTGGGGGTTGAGATACAGACCCTCAATGCAGTGGAAAAACTGTGTATACATTAATAGTTGTTTCTACTTATGCCAACTCAAATAGTAATCTTGTAGTACTAAAATAAGTATTGAAAAGACCCACATCCACGTAGACCCATGTTGAAGTATCACAGTAATTAGAAATCACCCTACTTACATGAAATCAGTCATTTTAAGAATTAAGAATCTAACTGGGGCTTCCCCTGGTGGTCCAGTGGGTAAGGACACCACCTTGCA
This sequence comes from Tragulus kanchil, assembly GCA_022376925.1. Classification (NCBI taxonomy): domain Eukaryota; kingdom Metazoa; phylum Chordata; class Mammalia; order Artiodactyla; family Tragulidae; genus Tragulus; species Tragulus kanchil. The sequence goes on along the minus strand of JAIOJX010000004.1, from coordinate 231,397,001 downwards.
GTGCAAGGGGTGCCGGTTCGATCCCTGGCCTGGGAAGATCCCACGTGCCACGGAGCGGTTGGACTGATGTGTCCAATCACCGAGCCGGAGCTCTGGGGCGCATGCACCCAGAGCCGGTGCTCTGCAGCGACAGATGCTACCGCGATGGGAGGCCCACAGGAGCCAAAGAACAAAGACCGATGAAAATGGAGAAATGAAAGACCAATAGAAGTGGCCCGCCAGCTCCCCTCCCTCCCCAACCCGACCCCCGCCCAAAAAGTAAATAAATAAATAAATCTTAAAAAAAAAAAAAAAAAAAAGAATCTAACTGGAATAACAATCATAATGAAAGAGAAAGCAGACCAGACCTATGGTGTTGGCACTTTGCTAGGCCTGTTTAAGTACTGTGGGGATTGTGCACAAGTGAAATCCATGGGACTTTACACTTGATACTGAGGTCTTTCTTTCCAAGATTACAGTGTTAGGAATTCTTAGCCCATCTAGTTCAAAGAGGAAAATTTAAACTTGAATATGAAAGATATTGGTTTGTGATGTTCTCTCAGCCTAATAATTTTTAGGGGTCTAAGTGAACTATAAATCATCATAGGTTTGTATAGCAAACAAACGGATAGATACTGAAGATAATGTCATGCCCACTTCTTCTGCATCCAAAATTACGAAATCCAGGGAAATTGGGAGGGATTTCAGATAAATACCATGTAAAGAAATAGATGACTGGGTTGAGTAGTTAGGTAGTTGGCCAGCTCCATTATAGATGGAACTTTTAGAAGGCTGTCAGATGAATCACAAACAGCACACAGTATTCTTGAAATGGATACACAGGAAAAATGACAGGTATCTCTTGCTTGTGCACTGTATATTGTCTCTGTAGGAGCCAAATGGGACTTTAGAGACTTAACAGTCCCTTTTAGGAAGGGAAATCATGTATCTAAATTTGGGACTATCTTGTCTTATTCTTGTTTCTGTGTGACTATTACAGCCATGTTTTACCCTTAAGGGTTCCTCTTTCGAAGACAATCATGTGGTTATAACACAATTAAGAGGAATTAAAGCACATACCAAATCCAGTTGCTTCTGTGATAGTTAGAGATTGAAATAGGAAATTGACAAAATAGGAAACTCCTTAGGGAAAGGACTTAGACTTAGCAAATAAACTTTGGCCTAAACACCTGAAAGGTAGAAAACTACATTTGGGAGCAATGTATACAGTTGATATGATTGTCATTATCTCTATTTTCTGGCGTATGTCAAGAAATTTTAGTAGATGGGTGAAAGAGGCCATCAACAATAAAGAAAATGATAGAATTATTGTATTAATGTTGATACCAAAGGATAAAGATCAGAAAAAATACAGACTGTCCTACAGACTTAAAGACAGTTGTTTGGAAGGAAATAGGGAAGAGGAAAGTAATACTTGGGAATTAATTTCCTCCTGGAGAGAAAAGGATAGATCAGCATAAGGCTAAGTAATTAGATTACAACATAGGGCAACAGTGAAATACTATCACTATTTCTATTTTTACTGGATTCTGCTAGGAATTTAAACACAACATATCGCATGTATAGGATAGGATAATCCATCCCACAATAATGGGAGGTTGTTTTCTTGGGCAAATATGTCTGCTTTCTAGAACCGAAATATCCCTCAGATGGGCTAGGCATCTAATGATTTATTCCTACAGGTATAGAGGATGGTAGGATTGGTCTTTAGACTTTAAGTTACTTTCTCTCACAGTTTTATTAGTAACAAAATTGACACACTGGCCTCTTTATCTCTGATCTGGGTTTGCGTTTAGAAAGGAGAAATGGGTATAATTATTATATCCTCTCAAATTCTAACATCAGTCTTATTTTTTTTTTAATATATTGGTCTCTAGAATATTCTCACTGAGCCACAGAGCCTAATCCAGATCCTGGAAACAACAGTGCTTGTTGGGAAAATTCATATATTTTATTACATTTTCAGTAATTTCTGTAAATTTATTTTAATTCTTATAATGGCTTGTTGAGTGAGGTATGAAAAAAAAATGTTTTAACAAAATGGCAAACTGTGCCTCAAGAAGTTACATAACCAAGGAACAAACTAATTTTCACTCCCAAATTTTATCCCTATTCCCTTTCTGTGTAGAGAAAGCAAGATAACCATCTTTATTGTATCAACTAGCAATAATGTAGTAATTAGAGATAAACTAAACAGACACGTTGAGGGACACTTTGGAAGTTTTAAATACCAGATGAAGCCTGGTGGAGAGAAGAACTACATACACACAGACACACACAAAGAAACAAAAACTAACCTAATAATGAAAAGAAAGAGAAACACTGCACAAATGAAGGACCAAACTAGAGAAACACCGCTTCAAACGACAGAGGAGGAGATAGACAAATTATCTGAAAGAGAATTCAGAAAAGCTATACTAATGAGGATGCAAAACACTGAAAACAGGATATTAGAAGAAATTAGCGCTTTGAGAAGAGACATGCAAGAAATGAAAAATAAACAAATGGAGACAACCAACTCAACTGCTGAACTCAAAAATACTATAGAAGGTCTCAACAGTAGAGTATCAGGGGCTAAAGAATGGGTAAGTGAGCTGGAAGACAGAATGGTAGAAATAAGTGCTGAAGAACAGAACAAGCCCAAAGAATTAAAAGAACTGAGGATAGCCTTAGAGACCTATGGAACAATATCAAACGCACCAACATTAGAATTATAGGAGTTCCAGAAGAAGAAGAGGGGAAGAAAGGCTACGAAAAAATTCTTGAAGAGGCTATAGTTGAAAACTTCCCCAACATGGGAAAAGAAATAGTCAACCAAGTCCAAGACGCACAAAGAGTTCCATACAGGAGAAACCCCAGAAGAAACACACCAAGGCACATTCTAATCAAACTAACACAGACTAAATATAAAGACAGAATACTAAAAGCAGCTAGGAGCAAACAACAAATAACATATAAAGGAAACCCCATACGTCTAACTGCGGATCTTTCAACAGACACGCTGCAGGCCAGAAGAGAATGGCAAGACACATTTAAACGGCTAAAAGAGAATAACCTCCAACCAAGATTTCTCTACCCAGCAAGAATCTCATTCAGAATTGATGGTGAAGTCAAAAGCTTCACAGACAAGCAAAAACTAAAAGAATTCTGTACCACAAAACCAGCCCTACAACAAGTGTTAAAGGTCCTGATATAGCCAATAAGTAGAGTAGGAGAAGCCTTACAAATCACCCCAAATTTCTAAGAAGATGACAATAGGAAGATTCGTATCGATAATTACTTTGAACATAAATGGACTAAATGCTGCAACCAAACGACACAGGCTGGCTGAATGGATCAAGAAACAAGACCCATATATATGCTGTTTACAAGAGACCCACTTCAGACCTAGAGACACTCATAGACTGAAAGTGAAAAGCTGGAAAAAGATATTCCATGCAAATGGAAATCAAAAGAAAGCTAGAGTAGCAATCCTCGTATCAGACAAAATAGATTTTAAAGTAAAGAAGATTCTAAGAGACAAGGCAGGTCACTACATCATGATTAAGGATCTATCCAAGAGCAAGACATAACAGTCATGAATACCTATGCACCCAACACAGGGGCACCTCAATACATAAGACAGGTACTTTCAGACATAAAAGAAGAAATCAACAATAACACAGTAATGGTAGGAGACTTTAATACTCCTCTCACACCAATGGACAGATCATCCAAACAGAAAACTAATAAAGAAACACAAGCCTTAAATGCCACACTAGAAAAGATGGACCTCATTGATATCTTTAGGATGTTCCATCCAAAACCAGAAGAATACACTTTCTTCTCAAGTGCTCACGGAACATTCTCCAGGATGGACCACATCTTGGGCCACAAATCAAACCTCAGTCAGTTCAAGAAAACCGAAAGTATATCAACCATCTTCTCGGACTACAATGCAATGAGACTAGAGATCAACTACCGGAAAAAAAACCCTAAAAACAGAAACACATGGAGATTAAACAATACATACCTAAAAAACCAACTGATCATTGAGGAAATCAAAGGAGAAATTAAACAATTCCTAGGAGAAAATGACAATGAACACATGACAGTGCAAAACCTATGGGATACTGCAAAAGCAGTTCTAAGAGGGAAATTTATAGCAATTCAATCCCACCTCAAGAAACTAGGAAAATATGAAGCAGATGACCTAACACTCCGCTTAAAACAATTGGAGAAAGAAGAACAAAAACACCCCAAAGCCAGCATAAGAAGAGAAATCATAAGGATCAGAGCAGAAATAAATGAGAAAGAAACGAAAGAAACAATAGCAAAGATAAATAAAATAAAAAGCTGGTTCTTCGAAAAGGTAAACAAAATTGACACACCACTGGCCAGACTCATTAAGAAAAAGAGAGAAAAGAACCAGATCTACAAAATCAAAAATGAAAAAGGAGAGATTACAACAGACAATGAAGAAATCCAAAGGATTCTAAGAGACTATTATGAATAGCTATATGGCAACAAACTGGACAACCTGGAAGAAATGGACAGTTTCTTGGAAGAGATTGATCTCCCAAGACTGAGCCAGGAAGAAACAGAAACTTTAACCAACCCAATCACAAGCTCAGAAATCGAATTTGTGATTAAAAATCTACCCAAAAATAAAAGCCCAGGGCCAGATGGCTTCACAGCCAAATTCTACCAAACATTTAAAGAAGAGCTAATGCCTGTCCTTCTAAAACTCTTCCAAAAAATTGCACAGGAAGGAAAACTTCCAAACACATTCTACAAGGCCACCATCACCCTGATACCCAAACCAGGCAAAGAGAACACAAAAAAGGAAAACTGTAGGCCAATTTCACTGATGAACGTAGATGCCAAGATCCTCAACAAAACCCTAGCAAACAGAATTCAACAACACATCAAAAAACTCATACATCACGATCAAGTCGGGTTCATCCCAGGCATGCAAGGATTCTTCAACATCCGAAAATCAATCAATGTGATATACCATATCAACAAATTGAAAGACAAAAACCACATGATCATCTCAATAGATGCATAAAAAGCCTTTGACAAAGTACAATATCCATTTATGATAAAAACTCTTTAGAAAATGGGCATAGAAGGAACCTATCTCAACATAGTAAAAGTCATATATGAGAAGCCCCAGAGAACATTATCCTCAACAGTGAAAAACTGAAAGCATTCCCTCTAAGATCAGGAACAAGACAGGGGTGCCCACTTTCACCACTACTATTCAACATAGTCCTGGAAGTCATGGCAACAGCAATAAGAGAAGCGAAAGAAATCAAAGGAATCCAGATTGGAAAGGAAGAAGTCAAACTCTTTTTGCAGACGACATGATATTATACATAGAAAATCCCAAAGACACGATTACAAAGCTACTAGAGCTAATCAACGAATTCAGCAAAGTTGCAGGATACAAAGTCAACAGACAGAAATCACTGGCATTCCTATACACAAACAATGAAAAATCAGAAAATGAAATCAAAGAGGCAATCCCCTTCACCATCACAACCAAAAGAATCAAATATCTAGGAATAAACCTACCCAAAGAAACAAAAGAATTGTACATAGAAAATTACAAGACACTCATGAGAGAAATTAAAGAAGACTTAAACAGATGGAGAGATATTCCATGTTCCTGGGTCGGAAGAATCAATATTGTGAAAATGATCATACTACCAAATATCATCTACAGATTCAATACAATACCTATCCAACTACCATTGACATTTTTCATAGGACTAGACCAAAGAATAACACAGTACATATGGAAACACAAAAGACCTCGAATAGCCAAAGCAATCCTGAGAAAGAAAAACGAAGCTGGAGGAATCACCCTTCCTAACTTCAGACTCTACTACAAAGCAACAGTCATCAAGACAGTATGGTACTGGCACAAAAACAGAACTATAGACCAATGGAACAAGATCAAGAACCCAGAGATAAACCCACGCACCTATGGGTACCTTATTTTTGACAAAGGAGGCAAAACTATAAAATGGGACAAAGACAGCCTCTTCAACAAATGGTGCTGGGAAAATTGGACAGCTACATGCAAAAAAATGAAGTTGGAACATTCCCTGACACCATACACTAAGATCAACTCAAAATGGATTAAAGACCTAAATGTAAGACCAGAAACCATCAAACTCTTAGAGGAGAATATAGGCAAAACCCTCAAGGACATAAATCAAAGCAAGATCTTCTCTGACCCACCTACTAGAATAGCAGAACTATAAAGAAAAATGAACACGCGGGGCCTAATGAAACTTAAAAGTCTTCTGTACAGCAAAAGAAATTACAAAAAAGCTGAACAGACAGCCCACAGAGTGGGAGAAAATCATAGCAAAGGAAACAACAGACAAAGAATTAATCTCCAAAATCTACAAGCAACTCAGACAACTCCGCACAGGAAAAACGAACAACCCAATCAAAATATGGGAAAAAAGATCTAAAGAGACACCTCTCTAAAGAGGACATACAGATGGCCCAAAAGCACATGAAACGATGCACAACCTCGCTTATTATTAGAGAAATGCAAATTAAAACCACAATGAGATACCACGTCACATCCTTCAGAATGGCCATTATCAACAAATCAACAGACAATAAATGCTGGAGAGGGTGCGGAGAAATGGGGACCCTCTTGTATTGCTCTTGGGAATGTAAACTGATACAACCTCTATGGAAGACAATATGGAGATTCCTTAAAAAACTGAAAATAGAAGCATCCTATGACCCAGCAATCGCACTATTAGACCTATATCCTGATGAAATCAAAACTGAAAGAGGCACCTGTACCCCAATGTTCATTGCAGCTCTCTATACAATAGCCAGAACATGGAAGCAACCTAGGTGTCCATCGACAAATGAATGGATACAGAAGCACTGGTACATATATACAATGGAATACTACTCAGCTGTTAAAAGAAATGCAGAAGAATTAGTCCTAATGAGGTGGCTAGCTCTAGAACCTATCATAAAAAGTGAAGTAAGTCAAAAAGAGAAAGACAAATACAGTATACTAACACACATATATGGAATCTAGTAGGACGGTCTTGATAACACATGGTACCTTTTCAAAGGAGGCAAAACTATAAAATTGGAAAAAGAACGCCTCTTCAACAAATGGTGCTGGAAAAATTGGACAGCTACATGCAAAAAATGAAGTTGGAACATTCCCTGACACCATACACTAAGATCAACTCAAAATGGATTAAAGACCTAAATGTAAGACCAGAAACCATCAAACTCTTAGAGGAGAATATAGGCAAAACCCTCAAGGACATAAATCAAAGCAAGATCTTCTCTGACCCACCTACTAGAATAGCAGAACTATAAAGAAAAATGAACACGCGGGGCCTAATGAAACTTAAAAGTCTTCTGTACAGCAAAAGAAATTACAAAAAAGCTGAACAGACACCCCACAGAGTGGGAGAAAATCATAGCAAAGGAAACAACAGACAAAGAATTAATCTCCAAAATCTACAAGCAACTCAGACAACTCCGCACAGGAAAAACGAACAACCCAATCAAAAAATGGGAAAAAAGATCTAAAGAGACACCTCTCTAAAGAGGACATACAGATGGCCCAAAAGCACATGAAACGATGCACAACCTCGCTTATTATTAGAGAAATGCAAATTAAAACCACAATGAGATATCACGTCACATCCTTCAGAATGGCCATCATCAACAAATCAACAGACAATAAATGCTGGAGAGGGTGCGGAGAAATGGGGACCCTCTTGTATTGCTCTTGGGAATGTAAACTGATACAACCTCTATGGAAGACAATATGGAGATTCCTTAAAAAACTGAAAATAGAAGCATCCTATGACCCAGCAATCGCACTATTAGACCTATATCCTGATGAAATCAAAACTGAAAGAGGCACCTGTACCCCAATGTTCATTGCAGCTCTCTATACAATAGCCAGAACATGGAAGCAACCTAGGTGTCCATCGACAAATGAATGGATACAGAAGCACTGGTACATATATACAATGGAATACTACTCAGCTGTTAAAAGAAATGCAGAAGAATTAGTCCTAATGAGGTGGCTAGCTCTAGAACCTATCATAAAAAGTGAAGTAAGTCAAAAAGAGAAAGACAAATACAGTATACTAACACACATATATGGAATCTAGTAGGACGGTCTTGATAACACATGCAGTGAATTCATGGAAAAATAGAGCATAGACATATGGATATTGTGGGGAAGAAATAGGGAGGGGGAGACATGGAGACAGTAACATGGAAACCTATACTGTCATGTGTGGAAAAGATAGCCATTGTCATTGTGCTAAGGGAACAGGAGTACCTACAATCACTTGGGGCGATGGTCTGGAGGGGTGGGAGGGGGGAAACTGGGTTGGGGGAGGGCCCAGGGATATGCATATGACTGATCTGGAAGCATACATGTCTGTGAACAACAAAACTCTGTAAAATCTTAAAATAAAGAATAAAACAAAGAAAAATAAATAATTATTAAATGACTTTTTCACTTCGAATGTGAATTCCCTAAAGGGAAGGTCATTATCTGGTTATAAAATTCTCATTGTCCTGCATACAGCAGGTTAATAAAAGAAAAACCTGCCTTTGACGGGTCCTTGTTTTCCATAACAACTTGTTTCCTTTAATTAACAATGACTGCAAGTACTGAAATTGATCATGTTCTGTTTTGGCACTGGTTATGAGGGCAATGTGAAGTGGTTGGCTATGCGACTCACCTCTGGTAAAGAGCAGAATCCTATCTATATTTGCAATACCCTCTCCATTGCCTTTTTTTTTTTTTTAAGATTTATTTTTTTGAGGGGGATAGGGTGGGGAGGGAGGGGAGCAGGCGGGCCACCTCCACTGGTCTTTCATTTGTCCATCTTCATCCATCCTCGCTCTTTGGCCCATGTGGGCCTCCCGTCACGGTGGCCTCTGCTATTGCAGAGCACCGGCTCTGGGCGCATGCGCTCCAGAGCTCCGGCTCGGTAATTGGACACCTTGGTCCAGCTGCTCCGCGGCACATGGGATCTTCCCAGGCCAGGGATCGAACCAGTGCCCCTTGCACTGCAAGGCGGTGTCCTTACCCACTGGACCACCAGGGAAGCCCTCTCCGTTACCTTTTAATTTCTACCCTATTGCCTTTCCTTCTTCACTACTGTCTCTTAAATATAAACATTAATGTGAACACTCTAAATATCCACTTGCAACAAGGTACAGATACATACAGACATGAACAAAACAAATATACCAAAAAGAAAGTGATTTTGGTAAGCTCACCTTTGAAGCCTACAAACACAAAACAGTTTTATTCATCTTTAACCACTGGCTTCAACTAAGCTATATTCTGTTCCTTAATAATATCTTTGGAATACCTCATTGCCTCCTTTGTTTTATGTTATGATTTTAAAAATACATCACTTCTGCCATTGTCATTGTGCTAAGGGAACAGGAGTACCTACAATCACTTGGGGCGATGGTCTGGAGGGTGGGAGGAAACTGGGTTGGGGAGGCCCAGGGATATGCATATGACTGATCTGGAAGCATACATGTCTGTGAACAACAAAACTCTGTAAAATCTTAAAATAAAGAATAAAACAAAGAAAAATAAATAATTATTAAATGACTTTTTCACTTCGAATGTGAATTCCCTAAAGGGAAGGTCATTATCTGGTTATAAAATTCTCATTGTCCTGCATACAGCAGGTTAATAAAAGAAAAACCTGCCTTTGACGGGTCCTTGTTTTCCATAACAACTTGTTTCCTTTAATTAACAATGACTGCAAGTACTGAAATTGATCATGTTCTGTTTTGGCACTGGTTATGAGGGCAATGTGAAGTGGTTGGCTATGCGACTCACCTCTGGTAAAGAGCAGAATCCTATCTATATTTGCAATACCCTCTCCATTGCCTTTTTTTTTTTTTTAAGATTTATTTTTTTGAGGGGGATAGGGTGGGGAGGGAGGGGAGCAGGCGGGCCATCTCCACTGGTCTTTCATTTGTCCATCTTCATCCATCCTCGCTCTTTGGCCCGTGTGGGCCTCCCGTCACGGTGGCCTCTGCTATTGCAGAGCACCGGCTCTGGGCGCATGCGCTCCAGAGCTCCGGCTCGGTAATTGGACACCTTGGTCCAGCTGCTCCGCGGCACATGGGATCTTCCCAGGCCAGGGATCGAACCAGTGCCCCTTGCACTGCAAGGCGGTGTCCTTACCCACTGGACCACCAGGGAAGCCCTCTCCGTTACCTTTTAATTTCTACCCTATTGCCTTTCCTTCTTCACTACTGTCTCTTAAATATAAACATTAATGTGAACACTCTAAATATCCACTTGCAATAAGGTACAGATACATATAGACATGAACAAAACAAATATACCAAAAAGAAAGTGATTTTGGTAAGCTCACCTTTGAAGCCTACAAACACAAAACAGTTTTATTCATCTTTAACCACTGGCTTCAACTAAGCTATATTCTGTTCCTTAATAATATCTTTGGAATACCTCATTGCCTCCTAGTCATGGTTAGTGATTTTAAAAATACATCACTTCTGCACAATCCAGTCCAAGACTTTGATTATCTATTTACATCCACCATTTCCCTTTTCTCACCCTCAGCAGGGCCATCAAGAGCCCTTCCACCTTCACTGAATGGAATCTCATTGAATGGAAGATTAACTTACATACAATCTCTTATATTAACCCTCTGCTCCTGCTCCTGGCAGCTTAGCAGCAGATAAAATAATGTGTGCATGTGCAAAGTGGCTTCAGTCATGTTCGACTCTTTGTAACCCTATGGACCATAGCACACCAGGCTCTTGTGTCCATGGGGTTCTTCAGGCTGGAATACTAGAGCTAGTTGCCACGCCCTTTTCCAGGGGATCTTCCCAACCCAGGGATCGAACTCATAGCTCTTATTTCTCTTCCATTGGCAGGCAGGTTCTTTATCACTAGTACCACTGGGAAAGCCCAAACTAAGGTTAGGTCTTTGTAAACTAGCTCAGATCAACTATTCACAGTATCACCTGATAACTGAATACTCTTATATTCTGGATATATCAAGGTTGGGAAGGAAAATTCTTTCTTTTCTCCATTTCAGGCTTCAATTCTGGCTCTAACAAAAGACAGATTAATGAAAAGCACATATATATTTCAATTTTAAATTGCAAGGAAACTTTCTAAAGGAAATGAAGACCCAAATAAGTGGCAAAACAAATGTTTTTATAAACAAAACAAAGGCAGGCTGAACACAGACAGGCAATTGTGATCAATTGTGGAAAACTGAGTAAAATATATGGGGAAGCTAGAGGAAAGTAAGAATTATATTCACAAGGTCTGTATATATAGAATTCTCTCTTAGCTTCACTTCCATGATGATAAGAATGTTTCTTCTAGTATAGGGAGAAATATGGAATTTTTATCTCTTGTTTTCAGGAAGGAAAAAGGAGATATAAACATAAATGTGAACACTCTAAATATCCACTTGCAATAAGGTACAGATACATATAGACATGAACAAAACAAATATACCAAAAAGAAAGTGATTTTGGTAAGCTCACCTTTGAAGCCTACAAACACAAAACAGTTTTATTCATCTTTAACCACTGGCTTCAACTAAGCTATATTCTGTTCCTTAATAATATCTTTGGAATACCTCATTGCCTCCTAGTCATGGTTAGTGATTTTAAAAATACATCACTTCTGCACAATCCAGTCCAAGACTTTGATTATCTATTTACATCCACCATTTCCCTTTTCTCACCCTCAGCAGGGCCATCAAGAGCCCTTCCACCTTCACTGAATGGAATCTCATTGAATGGAAGATTAACTTACATACAATCTCTTATATTAACCCTCTGCTCCTGCTCCTGGCAGCTTAGCAGCAGATAAAATAATGTGTGCATGTGCAAAGTGGCTTCAGTCATGTTCGACTCTTTGTAACCCTATGGACCATAGCACACCAGGCTCTTGTGTCCATGGGGTTCTTCAGGCTGGAATACTAGAGCTAGTTGCCACGCCCTTTTCCAGGGGATCTTCCCAACCCAGGGATCGAACTCATAGCTCTTATTTCTCTTCCATTGGCAGGCAGGTTCTTTATCACTAGTACCACTGGGAAAGCCCAAACTAAGGTTAGGTCTTTGTAAACTAGCTCAGATCAACTATTCACAGTATCACCTGATAACTGAATACTCTTATATTCTGGATATATCAAGGTTGGGAAGGAAAATTCTTTCTTTTCTCCATTTCAGGCTTCAATTCTGGCTCTAACAAAAGACAGATTAATGAAAAGCACATATATATTTCAATTTTAAATTGCAAGGAAACTTTCTAAAGGAAATGAAGACCCAAATAAGTGGCAAAACAAATGTTTTTATAAACAAAACAAAGGCAGGCTGAACACAGACAGGCAATTGTGATCAATTGTGGAAAACTGAGTAAAATATATGGGGAGGCTAGAGGAAAGTAAGAATTATATTCACAAGGTCTGTATATATAGAATTCTCTCTTAGCTTCACTTCCATGATGATAAGAATGTTTCTTCTAGTATAGGGAGAAATATGGAATTTTTATCTCTTGTTTTCAGGAAGGAAAAAAGGAGATCAGCATATTCTTCTTGCATTAGCTGTTTTTCAAGTATCTCTACCTCAAAATGATCCTTGTACTGAAGTGGCAGACTTTGGAGTGTCATATTCTGGCACCTTTTATCACAAACACCCCTCAACTCATTTTTTTTCTCTTGAATCCTTTTTCTTCCCCTTGAGTAGGGCTGTGGACAAAGAAAGCAACAGGCTTGAAAAGCATATTGAAAATAATACAGAATTTCCAAAATCCTATGGGAAACTCTTTATGAGGTCCCTTCTCTTAGTTTCAACAAAGATGAAATTTCCCAAGAACTCAGGTTGTCTGACAATTTTCCTCTCCATTAGCTTGTCAATTTAGTTTTTAGGACTGACCTTTAATCACTGGAAAGTAAGTCATTACATCAGGGCTTATTCTACTACTCCTTAATCAATTCTACACAGAAGTACCAAGACATCTTGATGACTGTCTTTTGGACACGGAGGTAGTCAGTGACTTTTCTGATCACCCTTGGAATTTTGTTAATTTTTTTATATTTCAAATTATATATTTTATTTTGTTGAAATTCTGTAATTTATCATCCTGTTAAACTTTAAACACATAAACATAAAATTAACATTGACTATTTTATATATGACCTAAAATGGAATAAAACACAGTGCTTTACAAACTAAAATTGCCATTAGATGGAACTGAATACTCTATATTCTGGATATATCAAGGTTGGGAAGGAAAATTCTTTCTTTTCTCCATTTCAGGCTTCAATTCTGGCTCTAACAAAGACAGATGAATGAAAAGCACATATATATTTCAATTTTAAATTGCAAGGAAACTTTCTAAAGGAAATGAAGACCCAAATAAGTGGCAAAACAAATGTTTTTATAAACAAAACAAAGGCAGGCTGAACACAGACAGGCAATTGTGATCAATTGTGGAAAACTGAGTAAAATATATGGGGAGGCTAGAGGAAAGTAAGAATTATATTCACAAGGTCTGTATATATAGAATTCTCTCTTAGCTTCACTTCCATGATGATAAGAATGTTTCTTCTAGTATAGGGAGAAATATGGAATTTTTATCTCTTGTTTTCAGGAAGGAAAAAAGGAGATCAGCATATTCTTCTTGCATTAGCTGTTTTTCAAGTATCTCTACCTCAAAATGATCCTTGTACTGAAGTGGCAGACTTTGGAGTGTCATATTCTGGCACCTTTTATCACAAACACCCCTCAACTCATTTTTTTTCTCTTGAATCCTTTTTCTTCCCCTTGAGTAGGGCTGTGGACAAAGAAAGCAACAGGCTTGAAAAGCATATTGAAAATAATACAGAATTTCCAAAATCCTATGGGAAACTCTTTATGAGGTCCCTTCTCTTAGTTTCAACAAAGATGAAATTTCCCAAGAACTCAGGTTGTCTGACAATTTTCCTCTCCATTAGCTTGTCAATTTAGTTTTTAGGACTGACCTTTAATCACTGGAAAGTAAGTCATTACATCAGGGCTTATTCTACTACTCCTTAATCAATTCTACACAGAAGTACCAAGACATCTTGATGACTGTCTTTTGGACACGGAGGTAGTCAGTGACTTTTCTGATCACCCTTGGAATTTTGTTAATTTTTTTATATTTCAAATTATATATTTTATTTTGTTGAAATTCTGTAATTTATCATCCTGTTAAACTTTAAACACATAAACATAAAATTAACATTGACTATTTTATATATGACCTAAAATGGAATAAAACACAGTGCTTTACAAACTAAAATTGCCATTAGATGGATAAGCTCAGTGTAGATTTTAATTAGAAATAAATCTTACTTTCCGCTCAAATTTGTCAGAGAAAACTTAAATTGAATCAAAATAAAACTGAAAAGAGAACTACAAATGCATGCCTCCCAATGACCCCACAGTCCTTCTAATCACTATGCTATTTCTTTACTCTCATTCAGTCATAATTCAATACAGCCTACTGATTATGCTCTCTTCAGCTTTGCCACATATACATATTTTCATTTATTGATATTTTTATAAAATATAAAGTAGTTTAAAGAGACTAACATTAGAGTCCATTAGGTCATTCATTTTAAATATGAAAGTAATACAACTTTACAACTAAAGTTGAAGTATACTTTGAGCCATGCACACTGACCTAATTCAAAAACTACTCTACTGATACTAAAGTAACCATAGTCTTAAATTTTCTGTGCATCCATCCTGCTTTTTACATTTTACTCAGAATATATTTATGTGTGTGTGTATCTGTATTATAGTTTTAGGTATTCATAATTTTATTATATGTATAATTGTCCTTTTGGGAGGATATTTTTGCATAAATACTTTTGGCATAAACAAGCAGATAACTATTTAGAAGCAAATTTTCTTACACTTGTGTACATAAATAGAATAGTAATATTTGGAAAACACTTTTTTGACTTTCCTCTAATGATAAATATTTATCTATTTAACTAATACAAATATTCCGTCTGTGAACAATATGATACATGGCTCCTTGGCCCACCTTGAAATGAACTCAGTATGTCTATAAGCCATGAATCTCTAAACCATGACATTGAGACCCACAGCATATTAAAATCCAGTCTAAATTTGCCCAGCTAGTAAACTTGGGGCTAAGAGCTAAACTCAAGAAGTCTGAATTAACAGTTGTACCTAGTGATCAAAAGCAGAGTTCTACCATGTTCTTCATATGATGACATGGTAAGACGATACACAAGGGGTAAATTGCAAGACTGGCCACACTTCTCCATAGCTCTCTTATAAAAAACCCCTTTGCTATGAGAATCTGCAGCTCTACCCACCTAAAATAAAATCTCTCTCTCCACATACTGAATCCTGTGGCCTCGCAATTTGCAAGAGAATATGGTAGAACCATAACCATCCATGTCTAGTCTAAAGAGTTGGCTCTTCTTTAGAACCCACCTGAGACAGCATCTGAACAATCCTGACAGGATGAGAGCCACAAGGCTGGTTGCTCTTACTGCTCTGTGAGTGAGTGCTCGGTCAGTTGTGTCTGACTCTTTGCAACCCTATGGACGGGAGCCCGCCAGGCCCTTCAAGTATGGCATTCTCCAGGCAAGAATACTGCAGTGCATTGTCATGCGCTTCTCCAGGGGATCTTCCTGACTCAGGGATCAAACCTGTATCTCCTGGCACTGCCCGCTATAATATAAGTAGTTTAAAGAGACTAACATTAGAGTCCATTAGGTCATTCATTTTAAATATGAAAGTAATACAACTTTACAACTAAAGTTGAAGTATACTTTGAGCCATGCACACTGACCTAATTCAAAACTACTCTACTGATACTAAAGTAACCATAGTCTTAAATTTTCTGTGCATCCATCCTGCTTTTTACATTTTACTCAGAATATATTTATGTGTGTGTGTATCTGTATTATAGTTTTAGGTATTCATAATTTTATTATATGTATAATTGTCCTTTTGGGAGGATATTTTTGCATAAATACTTTTGGCATAAACAAGCAGATAACTATTTAGAAGCAAATTTTCTTACACTTGTGTACATAAATAGAATAGTAATATTTGGAAAACACTTTTTTGACTTTCCTCTAATGATAAATATTTATCTATTTAACTAATACAAATATTCCGTCTGTGAACAATATGATACATGGCTCCTTGGCCCACCTTGAAATGAACTCAGTATGTCTATAAGCCATGAATCTCTAAACCATGACATTGAGACCCACAGCATATTAAAATCCAGTCTAAATTTGCCCAGCTAGTAAACTTGGGGCTAAGAGCTAAACTCAAGAAGTCTGAATTAACAGTTGTACCTAGTGATCAAAAGCAGAGTTCTACCATGTTCTTCATATGATGACATGGTAAGACGATACACAAGGGGTAAATTGCAAGACTGGCCACACTTCTCCATAGCTCTCTTATAAAAAACCCCTTTGCTATGAGAATCTGCAGCTCTACCCACCTAAAATAAAATCTCTCTCTCCACATACTGAATCCTGTGGCCTCGCAATTTGCAAGAGAATATGGTAGAACCATAACCATCCATGTTGTCTCTAGTCTAAAGAGTTGGCTCTTCTTTAGAACCCACCTGAGACAGCATCTGAACAATCCTGACAGGATGAGAGCCACAAGGCTGGTTGCTCTTACTGCTCTGTGAGTGAGTGCTCGGTCAGTTGTGTCTGACTCTTTGCAACCCTATGGACGGGAGCCCGCCAGGCCCTTCAAGTATGGCATTCTCCAGGCAAGAATACTGCAGTGCATTGTCATGCGCTTCTCCAGGGGATCTTCCTGACTCAGGGATCAAACCTGTATCTCCTGCACTGCAGGCAGATTCTTTACTGCTGAGCCACCAGGAAAGCCCTGCTTATTGCTGTTATTATGCCAACCAACACACATGAATGAAGGATCTTAGGCCTGTTTGTTAGGCCTGATCTTAGGATCAGCCATCCTGCAATTGGTTGGTAGCTAGCCACAGATGCATAAGAGAATTCAGACAAATACAAAACAAATTACTTACTGAATCCTGCCCAAATTACCAAACCATACTGTG
Organism: Tragulus kanchil; assembly: GCA_022376925.1. NCBI lineage: Eukaryota > Metazoa > Chordata > Mammalia > Artiodactyla > Tragulidae > Tragulus > Tragulus kanchil. The sequence goes on along the minus strand of JAIOJX010000004.1, from coordinate 231,379,864 downwards.
AGTTAAATTAATGGCAATTTTAAGTCCTCATATTTGAGTTGGTTTGTCAGGCAACAACAGATAACTGATATACCACATACTAATATTTATTTCAAGGAGTATTAATTTGTTCCAACTGTTTTGGGACAAAACAGTTTGTTTCTAAATCAAAAATCTTTATTAAGAAATTTGGTCTAAGCAAGGATATAGTGTAATTCTTGACTGCAAACCAGTTTATAATGATCACTAAGAATGACAATATTAGCATTCCGAAAAAGAATTGGATTATCAGGACTGTGGGTACTATTCTGGCAATGTAAGCCTTTTTTTTAGAGATAATAAATCATTAAGATAGTTGTATCTATTTGATTTCAAATAATTATTTAAAGATGTGGTGCTGTTGTTCAGTCACTAAGTCATGTTCAACTCTTTATGATCCCATGGATTGCAGCATACTAGACTTCCCTTTCCCCCATCACCTCCTGGAGCTTGCCCAAGTTCGTGTTCATTGCATCATCGATGCCATCCAACCGTCTTATCCTCTGTCACGCTCTTCTTTCGCCTTCAGTCTTTTCCAGCATCAGGCTCTTTTCCAGTGAGTTGGCTATTCACATCACGTGTCCAAATACTGGAGCTTCAGTTTCAGCATCAGTCCTTACAATGAATATTCAGGGTTGATTTCCTTTAAGATTGACTGGTTTGCTGTCCAGAGGACTCTCTTGTCTTCACCGGCACAACTGTTAAGTTTGAATTCTTTGGTCCTCTGCCTTCTTTATGGTCCATCTCTCACAACCGTATGTGACTACTGGAAAGACCATACTCTTTATTGTACAAATCTTTATTGGCAAAGTACATCTCTGCTTTTTAACACACTGTCTAGGTTTGTCATAGCTTTCCTGCCAAGAGACAATCATCTTCTAATTTCATGTTTTAAAGATGTAAATAAAGTAAAATATAGAAAAAATTATAATTATTAAATCTGGATCTTATGCAGAATTATAATATTTTACATATGTTTACATATGTTTACATGTTTATGAGTTTGAATTTTTTCCTAATAAAAATTTTTAATGTGATGTTTCTCCCTCTTTCTATTGAAAATAATCTTCACTGCTAATAAAACCTGACTATGGACTAGCTTCTGTATTTCCAAACAAGAATATACTCAGAACTTGGCTCCATCTATATTCAACTCCAAATGGCTTATTATGAAATGCCAAGAACTAGAAGTGAATAAAATGATATATTTAAATTCCTTTTGTCTCTCTAGCAAAATATCTTTATCTGAAATTTCAATTCCTTATATTCAAATGGAAGATTAAATCATATGGATCAAATTCTTTTAATTCTGTAGACCTAATTTATTATACTGCTCCCTTCCACAATTTAAAATAAATTATGTGTTCATGGTCCAATCAGAACTTAAGAACCTTATTCTCAGTGCTTTAAAATCATTGAATATCTAAATAATTTTGTATACACTGAATTTGGAATAAAAAATAATTTAATGTGATATGCATAAAATTTAACCCAAACACTTATTCTAAGCATGAAATGTCATATGCATTCAAAGTTTAGCCTAATGTTTGGAATATAAAATGAATACTAATCAAAGTAAAGTTATTACGTTTATGGTTAATTCTATATATGTGATTATTTGATTCATTTAAGCAAACATTAGTTGAATAACTACTATGTACAAATATTACTCAATATTCTTTGGAAAATTTTGTAGTATAAAGCTATACTTAATATATTTTCATAAATATCTATATATTAAACAGGATATAGTAAGTTTAGAATAATGTGCCAATAAAATATCATGCTTCACCGGCACAACTGTTAAGTTTGAATTCTTTGGTCCTCTGCCTTCTTTATGGTCCATCTCTCACAACTGTATGTGACTACTGGAAAGACCATACTCTTTATTGTACAAATCTTTATTGGCAAAGTACATCTCTGCTTTTTAACACACTGTCTAGGTTTGTCATAGCTTTCCTGCCAAGAGACAATCATCTTCTAATTTCATGTTTTAAAGATGTAAATAAAGTAAAATATAGAAAAAATTATAATTATTAAATCTGGATCTTATGCAGAATTATAATATTTTACATATGTTTACATATGTTTACATGTTTATGTGTTTGAATTTTTTTCCTAATAAAAATTTTTAATGTGATGTTTCTCCCTCTTTCTATTGAAAATAATCTTCACTGCTAATAAAACCTGACTATGGACTAGCTTCTGTATTTTCAAACAAGAATATACTCAGAACTTGGCTCCATCTATATTCAACTCCAAATGGCTTATTATGAAATGCCAAGAACTAGAAGTGAATAAAATGATATATTTAAATTCCTTTTGTCTCTCTAGCAAAATATCTTTATCTGAAATTTCAATTCCTTATATTCAAATGGAAGATTAAATCATATGGATCAAATTCTTTTAATTCTGTAGACCTAATTTATTATACTGCTCCCTTCCACAATTTAAAATAAATTATGTGTTCATGGTCCAATCAGAACTTAAGAACCTTATTCTCAGTGCTTTAAAATCATTGAATATCTAAATAATTTTGTATACACTGAATTTGGAATAAAAAATAATTTAATGTGATATGCATAAAATTTAACCCAAACACTTATTCTAAGCATGAAATGTCATATGCATTCAAAGTTTAGCCTAATGTTTGGAATATAAAATGAATACTAATCAAAGTAAAGTTATTACGTTTATGGTTAATTCTATATATGTGATTATTTGATTCATTTAAGCAAACATTAGTTGAATAACTACTATGTACAAATATTACTCAATATTCTTTGGAAAATTTTGTAGTATAAAGCTATACTTAATATATTTTCATAAATATCTATATATTAAACAGGATATAGTAAGTTTAGAATAATGTGCCAATAAAATATCATGAGGCTATGTCTGGGAAAAGACTTTCCCAGAGCTCCATTCTGAGCTATTTCTTTACCTACCTTTCTTCATTTCTTTGCTTAAGTGCTTCTGTCCTAGGATATATATTTTATTTGGTCATTCATTAACCCTGACTTGGGCTACCCCAGTATCTTAGAGGGCAAGAATCCACATCCACTCCAGTATACTTGACTGGAGAATTCCATGGATAGAGGAGTCTACAGAGGGGACTACAGTCCACAGGGTTGCGAAGAGTCAACACAACTGAAATGACTTCGTACACACGACCCATGTCTTAGTCATCTTTGATCTACTGAAGTGTTGTATACAGAACATAGGTGTTTCAAACTCAGGTAGGGAAGATAAGACTTTCCAAGACCATAAAAAAATATTTATTGTCTTGTCTATAAAACAAAATGGTTACTCTATGTAATTGTTAAGCTGCTCACCTGACCTAAGATTCTATTATATCCAAGAAATTGGAAAATGTGAAGAAGTGGATATGAAACTTGCCTCTACTCATTGACATATGGGTTACATTTAGAGACTCCCTTCCTTATACCTTACCAATAAGATGCAGATAGACCCTTAAAGGGATTTTGTCTACGCTTTTTGTTTGCATGTTTTCTTGTATTTTCAGGATTAAATGACAAGTGTTTCTGGAAGCAGTCAAAAGTCAAGCTAATAGTAAATCACTTTTTTAAAGTTATTATACTGCTCCCTTCCACAATTTAAAATAAATTATGTGTTCATGGTCCAATCAGAACTTAAGAACCTTATTCTCAGTGCTTTAAAATCATTGAATATCTAAATAATTTTGTATACACTGAATTTGGAATAAAAAATAATTTAATGTGATATGCATAAAATTTAACCCAAACACTTATTCTAAGCATGAAATGTCATATGCATTCAAAGTTTAGCCTAATGTTTGGAATATAAAATGAATACTAATCAAAGTAAAGTTATTACGTTTATGGTTAATTCTATATATGTGATTATTTGATTCATTTAAGCAAACATTAGTTGAATAACTACTATGTACAAATATTACTCAATATTCTTTGGAAAATTTTGTAGTATAAAGCTATACTTAATATATTTTCATAAATATCTATATATTAAACAGGATATAGTAAGTTTAGAATAATGTGCCAATAAAATATCATGAGGCTATGTCTGGGAAAAGACTTTCCCAGAGCTCCATTCTGAGCTATTTCTTTACCTACCTTTCTTCATTTCTTTGCTTAAGTGCTTCTGTCCTAGGATATATATTTTATTTGGTCATTCATTAACCCTGACTTGGGCTACCCCAGTATCTTAGAGGGCAAGAATCCACATCCACTCCAGTATACTTGACTGGAGAATTCCATGGATAGAGGAGTCTACAGAGGGGACTACAGTCCACAGGGTTGCGAAGAGTCAACACAACTGAAATGACTTCGTACACACGACCCATGTCTTAGTCATCTTTGATCTACTGAAGTGTTGTATACAGAACATAGGTGTTTCAAACTCAGGTAGGGAAGATAAGACTTTCCAAGACCATAAAAAAATATTTATTGTCTTGTCTATAAAACAAAATGGTTACTCTATGTAATTGTTAAGCTGCTCACCTGACCTAAGATTCTATTATATCCAAGAAATTGGAAAATGTGAAGAAGTGGATATGAAACTTGCCTCTACTCATTGACATATGGGTTACATTTAGAGACTCCCTTCCTTATACCTTACCAATAAGATGCAGATAGACCCTTAAAGGGATTTTGTCTACGCTTTTTGTTTGCATGTTTTCTTGTATTTTCAGGATTAAATGACAAGTGTTTCTGGAAGCAGTCTGTAAACTATATAATGTCAAGCTAATAGTAAATCACATTAGTGTTGTTATCACAATCTAGGTAAAGAGTAAAAGTAGACAAGAAATTGTGGCTATTACAGGGAAACCATGAGCTTGGTCAAGGCAAGTGTGATTACTGTAACTCTGGGAAAGATGGTTTGAAAAATCTTACTTGTTTATTGAAGGCCTTGAATTCCAGGGTATAGAAATATTTTTTGTTTGTTTAAATTTTTTCGCATCATGCCTTTTATTTTTATATTTATTTTCATCCATCTTAATTCTTTGGCCTGTATGGGCCTCCCATTGCAGTGGCCTCTCTCGTTACAGAGCACCAGCTCTGGGCGCATGTGCTCCAGAGTGCTGGCTTGCAATTGGACACACTGGTCCAGCTGCTCTGCGGCACATGGGATCCTCCTGGGCCAGGGATCGAACTGGTGCCCCTTGCACTGCAAGGCAGACTCTCCATCTACTGGACCACCAGGGAAGTCCCAGGGTATAGAATTTTATGTAAATATGTAAAGATTAATACTTTGGTTTGACATAGGGTAGATATAAACAGAACTGAGCATACAAGTTATTAACATTACAGTAATAAACTTAGGAGGGGGTTAACTAAGAGAAGAAAAAAAACTATACAGTACTCTGGAGAAGCAGAATTGTTCAGCAAGCAAATGTATGTAGAAGTAAAATAGAGCTAAAATTGTTAAAACCAGTTATAACTGAAAATTATTTTTAAATTTAACAATAAAAAATATCCTGGCCATTTTATTAGTAGAATTGAATAATGGAGTGAATGCAAGATTTACCAAAAGTTATGAATTGCCATAATTTCATTAGACCTGTATGAATGGATTTTTAAATTTGTATCCCTGGTGATGATCTGCCTGCAATGCAGGAGATAGAGTGTTCAAGCCCTGGATTCAAGTTACCCTGAAGAAGGGAATGGCTACCCACTACAGTATTCTTGCCTGAAGAATCCTATGAACAGAGGAACCTGGTGGGCTACTGTCCATGGAATCAGGAAGAGTCGGACACAACTGACTGACTAACACAACACACACACAAAAAAATCATAGAAAGTTACAATCTAAATATATGTTAATGGGAAAATTCTCTAAATGTCTGAATTCAATAAATAGAGCACTCATATCTAACCAAATTAAATACAGATAACTTGAAATAATAAAAGTCCAAAACTATTTACAGACTCAATGGTTTGCCTTCCTTTCTACTCTCTATTAAGATGTACCCAATTTCCTATAGCTAAAGAGCAATGGAAAACATACATCCAAATGATGAATACACATATTTTTATGAAACTGAGAAACAAAAAGAAGATAACTAGTAAAGTGAGAAAAAAGTCACTCAAAAAAAAAAAAAATCAATCTAATTAACTGACAAACAGTAATGTGATTGCATAAAGTCTAACTTTTGATCAGAAAATCACATATACTATTGATTCACATAAAGTGTGAAACAAATAAAACTGTGCATTGCCGTATTTATCATGACTACTTCATGAGCATATAGTCCTGGGATACAATATTATACATACTAATTTTGTAATTATTTTATGTCAAATATTAAGTATTAAAATATATGCTAACAAAACCTCTCATGACTTACATTCATAAAAACTAACCCACTGAACCACCAGGGAAGTCCCTTTGTTCACTTTTGATAGAATCCAGCACACTGAACATTGCCTTTCTAAGCTAACCTCAAAGTGATAAATTAAGAACAACAATTCTTACCAGGTATCCTCAATTGTTTCCTCCATTTTAGATTGCTGAGGGTTGAGTCATCTTGACTGACCAAGAGAATTCTACTGTGTTTCTGCCAGCTCCATCCACTAAAATGTTTCCATTTGAAGTTTCTACCTGCTGAGATCTATTTCTCTATCTGCATTGATGCTTCCAAAAGAAGGTTTGCATTAAAGCCAAAACTGCTATAAGAATCTGTCTGCAGCTTAATTCCTTCATTCTTTTTTTGGACACTCATAACCTACTGTGTTTCAGTGCCACAGACTCCAGGTGCGGTATTTTACTTAAAACTCACAAATTTTCCTTTTAAAATGTCAAGTATCAACAGCAGAGAAAAAATAGCCTTTTTAGGGCAGGGACATCCAAACTTTCCTGAGTAGACTGCACTTCTCATCCATGCATTAATCCATCCATCTATCATCCATCCACATATGCACCTATCACCATAGTATTTTGTCTATCAACAAATTAATTCCTAAATAATTTAGCAAATCTTACTCGTTTAGTAGGCAATATTGTCTTAGTTTTGGGGGAAAAAACACAGGATAAAAACTATTAACCTCATCACATAACTACATGTGGAATACTACTGATACCTAAACGTAAACTTATTACTCCATTATAAAGATACATAAGCCCTGCCTTGGAGAAGGAAATGGCAACCCACTCCAGTATCCTTGCCTGGAGAATTCCATGGACAGGGGAACCTGGTTTATGGGTTGCAAAGAGTGGGACACAATGAGCAACTGAACACACAAGCCTTGCCTAATCATGACCAAATAAATCCCATGCTATTAAGGGATTTAAAGAACTGAACATGGGAAAAGAAATTTCATGGAAAATTAATGGAAGGATTTCACCCTATACAGCATGTTCTAAACAAATAAGCAAAACACTCACTATGCATAAATGAGCATTCTAAGTTCCAAGCCACAGTGACAAATACAAATTCTATTGATTTCTGAAAAAATCATTAACTTGTATTTGATATTATTCTCTTCTATTTGTTTAGTGAGGAACTGGGTACCCCATAGCATACATTACAACTATGCTTTCTACATCACTCAGCAAAGACCCAACAAAATCAGGTTTAGCCATTTCTAGAAAACAAAACCACTCAAAATAATTATGAAATTGAAGGAAGCTTTTTACTTTTCACAGAATGCAAAGTGGCACTTGTAGTAAGTTAACTGGTAAACCAGGCAAAATTATTTGTTTGGAATATCCTCATATAATCCTGTTATTTAAATATCCTTTCCTTGAGCAAATATTATCTTTAAAAATATGCTTTTGAGCCACTATATTTAAACCATCAAACAAATATATTGCAAAGTGTTTTAATGATTTCTGAAAAAACATGTTTCTTGTCTCCCTCATAGAGAAGTTTATATTCAGGCAATACCTGAATGAATACATTGTTTATATTATATTGCATTTGTCTTATTTTAAGTCATTTTTTCTGGATCTTCCCCCAAACACTGATGCAGATACTTAACTTTTCATCTATGTACATGGTAATTCATAATAACTAAAAATCAGATTCTGAAACACTAAGAATTTTTTCACAAAGCTATATATTAATATTTACTTTTCATTGTTTGGTAATTCAGATTGATTTCTCAATGTACAAATTTTGCGTCTGTGTGTGCTCAGTTGTTCAGTTGTGCCCAACTCTTTGAAACCCTATGAACTACAGTCAGCCAGGCCCCTCTGTCCATAGAATCTTCCAGGCAAGAATATAGGAGAGGGCTCCCATTTCCTACTTCAGAGGATCTTTCTGACTAATGAATCAAACCCACATCTCTTCCATCTCCTTCACTGGCAGGAAGATTCTTTACCACCGTACCACCTGTTAGGTTAATCAAACAAATTATACCTGCAAATGTTTTCAATATTTCTTAAGTAAGTTTGCAGTGTGGTTCAATTTTTACTAAATAATCATAATCTATACAATTCAAGATTGTTCAGAGTCACTTTCTTTTGAAAATTCAAATTTGTCAATAATTGCTCAATCAATATTCTCATGCCTTTCCATAAATTTTATCTTCTTCTCAAGTGATAGTTGGACTTAGCGGTGGCCTCGTTAATACCAAATATTTGGGGATAAATAGTATTCTTTGAGGGCTTCCAGGTGTCACTAGTGGCAAAGAAGTCAGCTGCCAATGCAGGAGACCTATGGGACACAAGTTCAATCCCTGGGTCTTGAATATCCCCTAGAGAAGGGTATGGCAATTCACTCCAGCATTCTTGCTTGGAGAATCCTCATGGACAGGTATCTAGTAGACTATACTCCACAGAGTCACAAAGAGTTGAACATGGCCAAACAACTTAGCACACGCGCACAGTATTATTTTTGTTCACTGGCTTTCACTGACCCTATTAGATCTCACCATTTTCTGATTGCCCCCCTTCATTGAACTCTACCCACATTGCCCTCCACCCCCAGTTCTTCTTTTGTATTCTCCAAACTGACTCCACTTTCCAGGATCTTTGCATTTGCTGATTTCATGTTTTTTCCCCCAACTAACAAGTATCTTACTCTCCCATTGCCCTTAGGTTTCTCAGCAATTGTCATTTTACTAAGTGACTCTTTCCTTGAATAGGTCATAGGATATAATAGCAAACACTTCCTCTCCCTTATATCATACTTCCTTTTGTTCTTCTCAATATCCAGTATTTCATCAACATTCTTATCTATGGTCAGCCCTCCCCCAAGCATGTAAGCTCCATGAGGCAGAAGATTTTAGGTTTGATCTTCGCCATCTGCTTAGCAACCTAGAATAGGGTCTGACACTTAGTACGTGTTTGATAAACACCTATTGAAATAAAATGAGTGAAAAGGAAGAAATTAAAAATGAAAGGATTTGAAGTGACTTTTGTTTCAACTGATGATTATAAAGAAAAATATCAGAATTTTTAGAACTCCTATTCCTCCTTCTGTTGGACCCCTCACCAATAGGGTAATCCTTAGGAGGACACCGTGTCTGAACCACATTTTTCTTGGTCTTTTTGTCCTTCAATATAAACAGACACACAGTACTTTGCATACAAAGGCAATTTAACAAGTAATATTTCTAAGAAGCATATTTAAAGCCAAACTCCTGACATACAGGAATTTAATGTAATTAAAATCAATGGAAAAAAGCTTTTGACTTAGCGGTGGCCTCGTTAATACCAAATATTTGGGGATAAATAGTATTCTTTGAGGGCTTCCAGGTGTCACTAGTGGCAAAGAAGTCAGCTGCCAATGCAGGAGACCTATGGGACACAAGTTCAATCCCTGGGTCTTGAATATCCCCTAGAGAAGGGTATGGCAATTCACTCCAGCATTCTTGCTTGGAGAATCCTCATGGACAGGTATCTAGTAGACTATACTCCACAGAGTCACAAAGAGTTGAACATGGCCAAACAACTTAGCACACGCGCACAGTATTATTTTTGTTCACTGGCTTTCACTGACCCTATTAGATCTCACCATTTTCTGATTGCCCCCCTTCATTGAACTCTACCCACATTGCCCTCCACCCCCAGTTCTTCTTTTGTATTCTCCAAACTGACTCCACTTTCCAGGATCTTTGCATTTGCTGATTTCATGTTTTTTCCCCCAACTAACAAGTATCTTACTCTCCCATTGCCCTTAGGTTTCTCAGCAATTGTCATTTTACTAAGTGACTCTTTCCTTGAATAGGTCATAGGATATAATAGCAAACACTTCCTCTCCCTTATATCATACTTCCTTTTGTTCTTCTCAATATCCAGTATTTCATCAACATTCTTATCTATGGTCAGCCCTCCCCCAAGCATGTAAGCTCCATGAGGCAGAAGATTTTAGGTTTGATCTTCGCCATCTGCTTAGCAACCTAGAATAGGGTCTGACACTTAGTATGTGTTTGATAAACACCTATTGAAATAAAATGAGTGAAAAGGAAGAAATTAAAAATGAAAGGATTTGAAGTGACTTTTGTTTCAACTGATGATTATAAAGAAAAATATCAGAATTTTTAGAACTCCTATTCCTCCTTCTGTTGGACCCCTCACCAATAGGGTAATCCTTAGGAGGACACCGTGTCTGAACCACATTTTTCTTGGTCTTTTTGTCCTTCAATATAAACAGACACACAGTACTTTGCATACAAAGGCAATTTAACAAGTAATATTTCTAAGAAGCATATTTAAAGCCAAACTCCTGACATACAGGAATTTAATGTAATTAAAATCAATGAAAGCTAACTACCTATATACAGGTTTGTGATGCTCTTTTAGCACCAAACTTTAGACTGATTAGACCCCCACCCCCATCCTGCCCCACGACAACACTGGTTCTTCAAATATTGGTACCTAAATTGATCATCCGATTACACTGTAACCTCTGAAAGTTCTCAGTGTTCCTTTTGGTACAAAATAGTTTAGTTAGCTTTTAAAAATATATAAAATGAAATGATAAAAATCTGTAAAATCCCCTAACCCTTATATCCTAGACAATTATCCCTCATGATCAACACACTGAAGGAAAAGAAAGAGGACAGGGACAGGTTTGATTTTTGGCTTTTTGTGGTTGGGGCACAGAGGGCAGTGTTGAGTTTACTGCATCCTGGCCATTCTGCAGTTCTCTTCATGTACAACTACAAATATGTTCACTACTATAGATTGTCTTAAAAAAAACTTTTTTTGTCTATATACTGTAGACCTTGTTGCCACTGATGATTATTAAAACAAAGTCTAAGCTACAGTGTTTTTTACACTGGCCCATGTTAACCTCAGTGAAGATTGGCAAGTCATCAATAAAAAAAAATTTAAAAAAAAAAAAGATTCTCAGCAAATAACACTCTAGAAATCCCCCTAAAATATCTTATTGTGAGCCTTGCTGAAACCAAACAGTTAATGGCAGTAACATCACTGCCTCCCGCTGAGCCAAATAGACCTGTAGCAGAACCGCGACAGATGTGTGGACACCAGGAAAGAGATGGCATCTGTGCCATGCAGCCCTGTATATTTTCCTTTGAAATTCTGAGTGTGGTCTGATTCAGACTATTATGTTTTCGTGTTGTGGCGCTATGTCGACACTGAAGTACAATATTTGGAAAGCTATTGTTTCCACAGCTTGCGCTGATTTATGCTTCATTCTATACAGAGGTCTTTGTAGTAGCACAAACCCAAATGTCTTGTGTAGCAATGTACTAGAGGATTGTTTCACACTATTTTCAGCCACAGGCTCCCAGATCATCTCAGATTGTTTTGTTAACTGCAGTTGGATTATCATTTACAAAAGAAGTTTCCAGAGATTCAAATAAATGAAGGAAATTCCATCTAAAGCTGGAGGCCTGAACGAATCTAATCTTTTCTTGTCTGGAAAAACAATAAAATAATTGTGAGAAAGAGTATAAAACCTAACAGTATGCTCTTTGGGACAGGGTTTAATGAAGTACATGACTTAAAAATGATTTTCATCCTAAAAGTGAACTAACTTCCTATGCGAGTCAGTTTTGTTTTCCTCTTAGAGAAAGTTACAAAAATTATGACTAAACATTTTTAGAGGAAAAGTCAACACGTTTTCTAGAATTAAAAACATTATTCTGAAGCGAAAAGAGAAGCAAGGAATCATCTACACAAAACCCTCAGTTTCAAAGGCTCCTGTTTTCACAGAATTTCTCAGTGTAAATTCTGTGGACAGAGGATCCTAAGGGTCCTCAGTCCACAGAGTTGCAGAGTCAGACACACTGAGGGACTGAGCAGATACACACCACACACATCAGTGTAAAAATCACAGCCTATCAGTAAAGTAAAAATCACTTAGTCGTGTCTGACTCTTTGAGACTCCAAAGGCTGCCTTTGTTCCTCCTTCCTACACAGGTCAGGAAAAAAATCCTGGCTTGTAATTCAAAATGGCCAATCAACAGTCTTGGGGATATGAACACTGTGACTTATTGAACTAAAACAGAGGAAAGTAGCAGCCATAATACATCAGTCTTACAACAACAATTAAAGCCTAATGTTTATAAATCCTTACAAGTCTTACAAATAAATGTGCTAAAACATTCCCACCATAAAAGGCAGTTAAGTCCTTTATGAAATGCAATCTTCTGTAAATGAGGGATCAGAAACAATAAAACAAGTTAACTTTATAATCCTTTAGCTCTAATCTCATCTTAATGCCTTCCACCTGCCCAGAAGCTGGGTGAAGCTTGAGCCTATACTTGAGAACAGTGAAACTTAATTTTTCATGTTTTCTTCTTTAGAAGTGTTTAAGCCTCTAGTCTTCTTATCAGCAAATGAATCTCCCTATGCTGCACTTTCTTTGACTAATGAGACATTTTAACTTACTGTGAAACGTTTGGTTCATTTAAAAAGAAACAAAGTGGCTTAATTATGTGTATTTTTTAAATGTCCTTGTCAGTATTTTCAAGAGTCAGAGATTTTTGCAATATAAATATGTATCGTTTTCCTAATGAAAGTCAACCCAAACTGCTCTAAAAATAACATTTCTAAAGTCAAGCCTATTTTAAATTGAAACTCAAATTTTTAAGTTTTAAATTGAAACTATTAAAAAAAACCTTAATTCTGACCACAATAAACATTTCTGTATAATTCAAGAAAAGGGAGTGTACTTTCTGCTCTGACAATGAACCAATGACTAAACTTTCAGTCTCTGAACCATGACTTGCTAATCTTCAACCCCAGGAGGAAGATGAGAGCTGGAGCAGAGATACACTCGCTGAGCCGCCTCTACTGAGCCTAGCCCATATCTGCAGACATGATGGTGCCCCAAGATTCTCAGTGCGGACAGAGGATCCTAAGGGTCCTCAGTCCACAGAGTTGCAGAGTCAGACACACTGAGGGACTGAGCAGATACACACCACACACATCAGTGTAAAAATCACAGCCTATCAGTAAAGTAAAAATCACTTAGTCGTGTCTGACTCTTTGAGACTCCAAAGGCTGCCTTTGTTCCTCCTTCCTACACAGGTCAGGAAAAAAATCCTGGCTTGTAATTCAAAATGGCCAATCAACAGTCTTGGGGATATGAACACTGTGACTTATTGAACTAAAACAGAGGAAAGTAGCAGCCATAATACATCAGTCTTACAACAACAATTAAAGCCTAATGTTTATAAATCCTTACAAGTCTTACAAATAAATGTGCTAAAACATTCCCACCATAAAAGGCAGTTAAGTCCTTTATGAAATGCAATCTTCTGTAAATGAGGGATCAGAAACAATAAAACAAGTTAACTTTATAATCCTTTAGCTCTAATCTCATCTTAATGCCTTCCACCTGCCCAGAAGCTGGGTGAAGCTTGAGCCTATACTTGAGAACAGTGAAACTTAATTTTTCATGTTTTCTTCTTTAGAAGTGTTTAAGCCTCTAGTCTTCTTATCAGCAAATGAATCTCCCTATGCTGCACTTTCTTTGACTAATGAGACATTTTAACTTACTGTGAAACGTTTGGTTCATTTAAAAAGAAACAAAGTGGCTTAATTATGTGTATTTTTTAAATGTCCTTGTCAGTATTTTCAAGAGTCAGAGATTTTTGCAATATAAATATGTATCGTTTTCCTAATGAAAGTCAACCCAAACTGCTCTAAAAATAACATTTCTAAAGTCAAGCCTATTTTAAATTGAAACTCAAATTTTTAAGTTTTAAATTGAAACTATTAAAAAAAAAACCTTAATTCTGACCACAATAAACATTTCTGTATAATTCAAGAAAAGGGAGTGTACTTTCTGCTCTGACAATGAACCAATGACTAAACTTTCAGTCTCTGAACCATGACTTGCTAATCTTCAACCCCAGGAGGAAGATGAGAGCTGGAGCAGAGATACACTCGCTGAGCTGCCTCTACTGAGCCTAGCCCATATCTGCAGACATGATGGTGCCCCAAAGATGTGTGAGTGATTATGAAAAAAATCTGTTTAAGCAACTGGTTTGTAATCTATAAAAATACACTTATGCAGCACCCTAAAGACCATCTATTACTTCCTTGATTAATAACCTAAAATGGAAAGATACCATACCAGTTCCAGACCTACATTTTAAAAGTAATGGCACCACTGTCCTGTTTGCTGCAGACTCTCAACTGCCATATAAAGTCAACTTCTGTAATACAAGGAAAACTTGGAAGACCTTGAAAATACATGGAGTGAGAGAGGTTCCTCCCTGATCCTAGTTTCCAGTCACTACTGCCAAAGCCCTAAGTATGTGATTTTAACCATCTCAAGCCCTCCACATCAGGCCAACTGTCAACAAAGTACCACCAACAGAACTGCCCATCCAAACCATGCCTGAATTCCTGTGAGATAGAATAATAAAATCAATGTTGTTTAAAGACACTATGTTGGATTAATTATTATGCAGAAATAGATTGCCAGAACAATCATCCAAATATTTGGAATCAAAATCTGCTAAAGCTCAATATGAGGGCCATTCTATTCTCCATTTATTGTCTGTTCTTCCAACTCGAGTTACATTTTGATGAGAGAGTTTCATCACTTTAAACACAAAGTTTTATTTATTAAATGTAGGAAAATTAAATTTAGTTGCATAAAAATTGCCATTTCCTAAAAATATTACCACACAACCACCCTAATAACCCAGTCTCTGTTATATGATAATGATACAAGCATTTAGATTTATTTCATAGCCATTCTATTACTCATGAAACAGAAATACGATTAAACACAAAAAGAAAAAAATGACACTTGACCAAAAACAGAATCTTAGCCCCAATTTTTTATTTCAATTAATATGGTTATAAATTAATATTTGTACTAAAATAACTTTTAAAGTAAGAAAAGGGAGTGTACTTTCTGCTCTGACAATGAACCAATGACTAAACTTTCAGTCTCTGAACCATGACTTGCTAATCTTCAACCCCAGGAGGAAGATGAGAGCTGGAGCAGAGATACACTCGCTGAGCTGCCTCTACTGAGCCTAGCCCATATCTGCAGACATGATGGTGCCCCAAAGATGTGTGAGTGATTATGAAAAAAATCTGTTTAAGCAACTGGTTTGTAATCTATAAAAATACACTTATGCAGCACCCTAAAGACCATCTATTACTTCCTTGATTAATAACCTAAAATGGAAAGATACCATACCAGTTCCAGACCTACATTTTAAAAGTAATGGCACCACTGTCCTGTTTGCTGCAGACTCTCAACTGCCATATAAAGTCAACTTCTGTAATACAAGGAAAACTTGGAAGACCTTGAAAATACATGGAGTGAGAGAGGTTCCTCCCTGATCCTAGTTTCCAGTCACTACTGCCAAAGCCCTAAGTATGTGATTTTAACCATCTCAAGCCCTCCACATCAGGCCAACTGTCAACAAAGTACCACCAACAGAACTGCCCATCCAAACCATGCCTGAATTCCTGTGAGATAGAATAATAAAATCAATGTTGTTTAAAGACACTATGTTGGATTAATTATTATGCAGAAATAGATTGCCAGAACAATCATCCAAATATTTGGAATCAAAATCTGCTAAAGCTCAATATGAGGGCCATTCTATTCTCCATTTATTGTCTGTTCTTCCAACTCGAGTTACATTTTGATGAGAGAGTTTCATCACTTTAAACACAAAGTTTTATTTATTAAATGTAGGAAAATTAAATTTAGTTGCATAAAAATTGCCATTTCCTAAAAATATTACCACACAACCACCCTAATAACCCAGTCTCTGTTATATGATAATGATACAAGCATTTAGATTTATTTCATAGCCATTCTATTACTCATGAAACAGAAATACGATTAAACACAAAAAGAAAAAAATGACACTTGACCAAAAACAGAATCTTAGCCCCAATTTTTTATTTCAATTAATATGGTTATAAATTAATATTTGTACTAAAATAACTTTTAAAGTAAGAAAATACTTCAAAGATAAAACAGATTATAGTCAATAATGTCATATTATAAACATAAAGTTGCTGAGATTAGATTCTAACTGTTCTCACCACAAAAAATAAATCATAATGATATGATATGATAGAGATGTTAGTAACACAATGCTGGCATTCATATTGTAATATGTAAATATTGTGGGCTACTACCGGAGAATTTTGGGGGAATTACTGGACCCCTGGATATGAGGAAATGAGTGATGATGATATGGATAGCTCAGACAGTCCTCAAACCCCAGGTAAGTTTTTTAGATCTATGGTTCACCCTTTGGAAAGTGAGATAAGTTCAGAGGGAGAAGAAGAGTGGGTGAATATGATGATACCCAAAGGGAGGATATATGTTAACCCGAAAGGCAAGAGAATTGTATCTAAAGGAAACAAAAGAAGTTATGAACAGGTCAGTCAGAGTTTTTCAAGCTTTTCTAGTGAAAACGAAAGTGAACCTGAGTCACAACCGCCCCATAAGGTTTGGAAAGGAAAGAAATAAAAATAAGAAGGGAACTCTCCGAGGTAATGTGTAGTTACTTATTAAGTATAAGGAAGTTTAAATAATAAGTAAAATAGCCTGCCCTGGTCTAGCACAAACGGTAAAATCTCTGTGTGATAGTTCCAAGGTTTATGTTTTTCTTTAATCACTAGTTCGAGTGATTAGGAAGAAAGTTTTCTTTTGACTATGAGGGCCATTCTATTCTCCATTTATTGTCTGTTCTTCCAACTCGAGTTACATTTTGATGAGAGAGTTTCATCACTTTAAACACAAAGTTTTATTTATTAAATGTAGGAAAATTAAATTTAGTTGCATAAAAATTGCCATTTCCTAAAAATATTACCACACAACCACCCTAATAACCCAGTCTCTGTTATATGATAATGATACAAGCATTTAGATTTATTTCATAGCCATTCTATTACTCATGAAACAGAAATACGATTAAACACAAAAAGAAAAAAATGACACTTGACCAAAAACAGAATCTTAGCCCCAATTTTTTATTTCAATTAATATGGTTATAAATTAATATTTGTACTAAAATAACTTTTAAAGTAAGAAAATACTTCAAAGATAAAACAGATTATAGTCAATAATGTCATATTATAAACATAAAGTTGCTGAGATTAGATTCTAACTGTTCTCACCACAAAAAATAAATCATAATGATATGATATGATAGAGATGTTAGTAACACAATGCTGGCATTCATATTGTAATATGTAAATATTGTGGGCTACTACCGGAGAATTTTGGGGGAATTACTGGACCCCTGGATATGAGGAAATGAGTGATGATGATATGGATAGCTCAGACAGTCCTCAAACCCCAGGTAAGTTTTTTAGATCTATGGTTCACCCTTTGGAAAGTGAGATAAGTTCAGAGGGAGAAGAAGAGTGGGTGAATATGATGATACCCAAAGGGAGGATATATGTTAACCCGAAAGGCAAGAGAATTGTATCTAAAGGAAACAAAAGAAGTTATGAACAGGTCAGTCAGAGTTTTTCAAGCTTTTCTAGTGAAAACGAAAGTGAACCTGAGTCACAACCGCCCCATAAGGTTTGGAAAGGAAAGAAATAAAAATAAGAAGGGAACTCTCCGAGGTAATGTGTAGTTACTTATTAAGTATAAGGAAGTTTAAATAATAAGTAAAATAGCCTGCCCTGGTCTAGCACAAACGGTAAAATCTCTGTGTGATAGTTCCAAGGTTTATGTTTTTCTTTAATCACTAGTTCGAGTGATTAGGAAGAAAGTTTTCTTTTGACTTTTTAAGTTTTTACTTAAACTTTCTTTAATGTTAAAATTAATCAAGAGATTTTGTGTTTATGCTTGAGTTTGATTTATATAATGCCTGAATAAATACAATGGTTGAATGAGAAGTAAACTCAATTGCTCAAATTGTTACTATCACCTTAAAGAAAGAGGAAATGCTTTGATGTGTACGAACTGTACACGGGCTCAAATCTAAATGGGCTTGAATTTTAAAGAGATTGTTTCACTATAAAAGGGGCAGGGGAACAGATTGTAAGGAGCTCAGCTCACTCACAGATCTCAGCTGCGACTGAGATAAGGCTGAAGCTCTCAGCTCTGGGTTATGATCTTTCTGTTATTTTGTTGATTGAGTTCTGAAATATTTTAAGGCTTTATATTGTTACTGACTGAGTTCTGAACGTTTAAATTAACTGTTATTTGTTAACTATGATTACTGATGCACAGCTATAATGTATTGATGTTGATCACTGAAACATATGACTACTGACTTGATCTTCTTTAGGTCAATAAATCCTATCTTGATTTGAACTCCACGCCTTTTTACTGTTGAAGTTCTATTCTCAAATTAGAGGGAACTACAGAGTATAGGTTGAAGTTTTCTGATAATAGTACCGGGGCAATTGAGTGTTTCCTCAATTCTATTAATCAGAAATAAATAACTATGCTATGCCCGTGGCATAAAACTATCAAATCAATATCAAAACTTGTTAAATCAACATATTATACAACTGATACTTACATAATTATGTAAGTTATCTTAGCTAGACATAAAAATAAAATAAATAGGGCTTCCCTAGTGGTCTAGTGGGTAGGGACACCGTCTTGCAGTGCAAGGGGCACCAGTTTGATCCCTGGTCTGGGAAGATCCCATGGGCCACGGAGCGGCTGGACCAATGTATCCAACTACCAAGCCAGAGCTCTGGAGCGCATGCGCCCAGAGCCAGTGCTCTGTGACGAGAGAGGCCACTGAGATGGGAGGCCCGCAGAGGCCAAAGAATAAAGATGGATGAAAATAAATAAATGAAAGATCAGTAGAAGTGGCAGAAAAAAAAAAAAAAAACTTAAAAATGAATAAAATATTGTTGTGCTAATTATTTTTTTTTCATATTAGAAACATTTTAAATCAGGGTTCCTCAACCTTCAGGCCATGGATCTGTTAGATCAGGTACAGCATTAGATTAGAAATAAAGTGAATATTAAATTTAATGCACTTGAACCATCCTGAAATTATGTCCTGCCACCTGGTCCATGAAAAAAGAAGTGTCTTCCAAAAAACTTGTCCCAATGTGCAAAAAACTTTTGGAAACTGCTGTTTAAAACTAAAGGATAACCATTTATATGATTTGATAAACTGGCGATTACTATATATTTCCTGAGCTAATCAATATTTAAGATAATTGTTATATAAATATATATTATCAAACTAAGGAATATATAGAAAATAAATATTTCCCAGAGTAACTGTAAGAAATTAACAATTGACGATTCAAAGAAAATGTTAGGTGCTCAGTCATGTTTGACCCTTTGTGACTCCATGTGACTCTCCAGGCAAGAATACTGGAGTGGATAGCCATTCCCTTCTCCAGGAAATTTTCCCAACATAGGAATCAAACCTGAATCTCCTAAATCATAGGCAGAATCTTTACTCTCTGAGCCATGATGGAAACTCAATGGATTGCATGACTAGAAATCTGTTCTTTAGTCTGAATTTCTGACTTGAGATGGGTTTTATGTAAGGACAAGCTGATACATCTTTTTGAATCCAAATTAACTTGATTAAGTCAATCTGAAATCCCATCCAAGTATCAATTCCATTCAGGGGATTCAAACTTCCATGAATTAACTGCCAGTTTCAACCTTTTCTTAACAGAAAAAATAACTGATGAAGTTCTGTTCTGTTTCTGTTCTTAGTGTATTTCTTATAGTAATAATCACCAAGATTATTTCTACCAGTTGGGTGGGATTTCCACCCACCACTGTGTGACACTTCCAAGGTATTAGAGTGATTGAAACGTCTAGCAAGTTATTTCTCCTATACGTTTATCATTTAGGTATTGATGTGTCTGTTTTGAGGAACCACAATCAAATAATATTTTTAACTGAAAGAATTCTAAATTTAATAAATGGAATCTTATAAAAATTAAAAACAGTAACATTACAAAAGATCTGTTATGAAGATTAAAAATCAAGCTGAAAAACTGAGAGAAAATATTTTAAAACCATCCATCAGACAATGAGGGCTTTTCTGGTGGCTCAGACTGTAAAGAATCTGCTTGCAATGCAGGAGACTTGGGTTCAGTCCTTGATTGGGGAAGATCCCCTGGAGAAGAGAATGAGTACCCATTCTAGTGTTCCTATCTGGAGAATTCTTGCTCCTCCTCCACGACAGAAGAGCCTGGTGGACTATAGTCCATGGGATTGCAGAGTTGGATATGACTGGACGAATAACACTTTATCCTTTTTCTCAGGCAGAAAAACACTACATAGTATATATAAACAACTCTCAAACTCAACAATTAAAAATAAGGCAATCAAACTAGAAAATGGGCATAAGACATGAAGTGGCATTTCACTGCAGAGGATATATATATGGATGACAAGTAAGCACATGGAAATATTGAAGTTCATTACCTATCAAAGAAATTTAACATCCACAGTAACATTATCACTTCATTTCTGCCAAAATGGTGAAAAATTTGAAATAGTAACAGCATCAAATACTGATATCAGCATAGAGACATTAGATCATAAATGCATTAGCTGATAGGAAAGAAAATCTGTATAGCCAATCTGAAAAATTAAAAGATAGTTTCTTACAAAAGTAAATACACACTTACCTAAAGACCAAGCAATTGCACAATATTTGTGTTGGCCTTTGTCCCAGAAACTGATCTACACATAAATGCTTATAGCAGTTTTATTCATAATAGCCCCAAACTGGAAACCTCTGAAATGTCCTTCAGCAGTTGAATAACTTCTGGTGTTTCAACACAATGGAATTCTACTCAGCATTATAAAAGATCAAGCTAGTAACACAAAAACCTGGATGGATCTCAAGTGTGTTATGAGTAAAATCTGAACAATCTCAAAAGATTATATACTACATAATTTCATTTATATAGCATTCTAGAAAAGACAAAAATCAAAGAAATGAAGAAAATATTAGGTGGCTAGGTCCATAAAACGGTAGCAAGAAGAATTCCTGTGATAGAACACTTCTGTATCATGACTGTAGTATGGGATAAAAGCAACAACACGTGGATGAAAAGGTATATATATGCACTCCAACTTTGCTTGCTTTATGTTACTTCACTCTTATGAGAGACCAAAGATGGGCATAAGTATCCATTTTTTGCTAACCAAAATGAATCACAAGAAAATTTTTGCTTTTATGAAAAAACTGTTGTTCAATTTTTAAAATATCGTTCTGTGTCTGTCTTGCAGGAGTCATTATAGAGGCAGTGGAGAAGCCACTACAGGGAGAAAGGCACCAGCAAACTCCTTTCCGAGGAACTACACTCAACATCTCAGCATCAAGCCATCATAACATTCAACTGTCTGTATTTGTGCTTTATCTCAAATTATTCTGTGCATCAGTTAAGCAAGCTATGGGCTTCCCTGCTGACTCAGACAGTAAAGACTGCCCGCAATGCAGGAGACCCAGGTTCGATGCCAGGGTCAGCAAGATTCCCTGGAGAAGAGAATGGCTACCCACTCCAGTATTCTTTCCTGGAGAATCCCATGGACACAGAAGCCTGGCAGACTATAGTCCGTGGGGTTGCAAACAGTTGGACACGACTGAAGTGACTAACACTACTACTACTACTACTAAGCAAGATGTTATTCATTTTCATCCAACTTTGTTCTTTGGCCTGTGTGGGCCTCCCATCGCAGTGGCCTCTGTTGTGACAGAACACCAGCTCTGGGCGCACGCGCTCCAGAGCCCCGGCTCAGTAGTTGGACACATCCGACCAGCCGCTCTGTGGCCTGTGGGATCTTCCCAGACCAGGGATCGAACCAGCGACCCTTACACTACAAGATGGTGTCCGTACCGACTAGACCACTACGGAAGCCCAAGAATAATCTAGTTTTACATAGCAGAGAAGAACCTGTATAACTAAGCTATATACTCACAAGTGAATGTATCTAAAACTAGTGAAATTTGAAAATGTTTAGTAGACTTTATCAATGTCAATTTCTTGGTTTTGATATTGCTGTATAACATATTACCATTGGGGAAACGGTACAGAGCAAAGGGGATCTTTCTGTATTATTTACTGCTATTGCATGTGAACTTACAATTACCCTAAAATATATTTTTAAGAAAATGTAATGAAAACATTATATATCATTAAAATTCATATAAAATAAGAAAGAGAGTTTTGCTGAGTTAATCACATTTTTATCTTCTTTTCTATTTCTGAGCGCTCTTGTTACATTATGCCCCCCATTATCACAAGACAAAACAACACGTGGATGAAAAGGTATATATATGCTCCAATTGCTTGCTTTATGTTACTTCACTCTTATGAGAGACCAAAGGGGATTCCATTTTTGCTAACCAAAATGAATCACAAGAAAATTTTTGCTTTTATGAAAAACTGTTGTTCAATTTTTAAAATATCGTTCTGTGTCTGTCTTGCAGGAGTCATTATAGAGGCAGTGGAGAAGCCACTACAGGAGAAAGGCACCAGCAAACTCCTTTCCGAGGAACTACACTCAACATCTCAGCATCAAGCCATCATAACATTCAACTGTCTGTATTTGTGCTTTATCTCAAATTATTCTGTGCATCAGTTAAGCAAGCTATGGGTTTCCCCTGCTGACTCAGACAGTAAAGACTGCCCGCAATGCAGGAGACCCAGGTTCGATGCCAGGGTCAGCAAGATTCCCTGGAGAAGAGAATGGCTACCCACTCCAGTATTCTTTCCTGGAGAATCCCATGGACACAGAAGCCTGGCAGACTATAGTCCGTGGGGTTGCAAACAGTTGGACACGACTGAAGTGACTAACACTACTACTACTACTACTAAGCAAGATGTTATTCATTTTCATCCAACTTTGTTCTTTGGCCTGTGTGGGCCTCCCATCGCAGTGGCCTCTGTTGTGACAGAACACCAGCTCTGGGCGCACGCGCTCCAGAGCCCCGGCTCAGTAGTTGGACACATCCGACCAGCCGCTCTGTGGCCTGTGGGATCTTCCCAGACCAGGGATCGAACCAGCGACCCTTACACTACAAGATGGTGCCCGGGCATCGACTAGACCACTACGGAAGCCCAAGAATAATCTAGTTTTACATAGCAGAGAAGAACCTGTATAACTAAGCTATATACTCACAAGTGAATGTATCTAAAACTAGTGAAATTTGAAAATGTTTAGTAGACTTTATCAATGTCAATTTCTTGGTTTTGATATTGCTGTATAACATATTACCATTGGGGAAACGGTACAGAGCAAAGGGGATCTTTCTGTATTATTTACTGCTATTGCATGTGAACTTACAATTACCCTAAAATATATTTTTAAGAAAATGTAATGAAAACATTATATATCATTAAAATTCATATAAAATAAGAAAGAGAGTTTTGCTGAGTTAATCACATTTTTATCTTCTTTTCTATTTCTGAGCGCTCTTGTTACATTATGCCCCTTACATATCAAGTTCATAACAGAGTTGATCACACTCAAACTTCTGTATGGCATTAAAAGAAGAAAAACAATAAAAACATTAATTAAATTATTTAATACATACTAAGTTAAAGTGATTGAAGAGATACTTGTAAAAAGGAAAATATATTTTATTTGAATTTTAGGGGGCCAAGTCTTGCACTGCAAGGCAGTGTCTTTACCCACTGGACCACCAGGGAAGCCCGGGGCCAAGTTTTAATAAACTTAAGCTACTCCTACTAGATTTCATTTAAAAACTAAAAAGGCTTTCTTTATTTTTAAATCAAAGTCTGAAAATTATAGACATTCCTTAGTAATCTTTTTATTATTTTCTAAAATCAATCCAAGTTTCGAAAAGAAAAACTTCATAAATCTATATCTAATCTGCTTTTTCTTTTATCTGTAATCAGTTGAGACATTGTCTACGCTATGAATCTACTTCAGTGCTACTAGCTAAATGCTAATATTATTTATATGAACACTGTAGTGGTATATTGTCCTGAAAAAGGTTAACCTACAAGCATTAAATGAATCAAACAGACTGAAATGGTATCATCAACCATGCTGGAATGGTTTTAATATACCTGAAATAGTCTTTATGTTTTTCTCATTACACTGTGTCATAAACTCTAATACAAAATTTTCTAGAGCTATGAGACAGTCATGCTCCTCAAAACTCAGGATTATTTTAAGGCAGAGTGAGTTCAAGGTATGGCTCAGAAAATAAAATTCAATTCCTTATTGATTGTACGTGTTATGATAAAATGACAAAGTTATTATGTGACAGGTTATATTAACAGTGGCCTATGTGTCTTAAACGTGATCACAGAGGCAAAATTATGTCTGTGCTTTCAAAAGTAATATGAGTCAGTTTTCTCTCTTTTACAGAAATAACTCACGTTTAATGCCTAGTTTTATACTCACAGCCCGTTTTAGAATACGCCAAAAAAGGAAGTACCAAATTACATTTATAGAAAATGTATTTGACATTAACAATTACCCTAAAATATATTTTTAAGAAAATGTAATGAAAACATTATATATCATTAAAATTCATATAAAATAAGAAAGAGAGTTTTGCTGAGTTAATCACATTTTTATCTTCTTTTCTATTTCTGAGCGCTCTTGTTACATTATGCCCTTACATATCAAGTTCATAACAGAGTTGATCACACTCAAACTTCTGTATGGCATTAAAAGAAGAAAACAATAAAACATTAATTAAATTATTTAATACATACTAAGTTAAAGTGATTGAAGAGATACTTGTAAAAAGGAAAATATATTTTATTTGAATTTTAGGGGGCCAAGTCTTGCACTGCAAGGCAGTGTCTTTACCCACTGGACCACCAGGGAAGCCCGGGGCCAAGTTTTAATAAACTTAAGCTACTCCTACTAGATTTCATTTAAAAACTAAAAAGGCTTTCTTTATTTTTAAATCAAAGTCTGAAAATTATTGACATTCCTTAGTAATCTTTTTATTATTTTCTAAAATCAATCCAAGTTTCGAAAAGAAAAACTTCATAAATCTATATCTAATCTGCTTTTTCTTTTATCTGTAATCAGTTGAGACATTGTCTACGCTATGAATCTACTTCAGTGCTACTAGCTAAATGCTAATATTATTTATATGAACACTGTAGTGGTATATTGTCCTGAAAAAGGTTAACCTACAAGCATTAAATGAATCAAACAGACTGAAATGGTATCATCAACCATGCTGGAATGGTTTTAATATACCTGAAATAGTCTTTATGTTTTTCTCATTACACTGTGTCATAAACTCTAATACAAAATTTTCTAGAGCTATGAGACAGTCATGCTCCTCAAAACTCAGGATTATTTTAAGGCAGAGTGAGTTCAAGGTATGGCTCAGAAAATAAAATTCAATTCCTTATTGATTGTACGTGTTATGATAAAAATGACAAAGTTATTATGTGACAGGTTATATTAACAGTGGCCTATGTGTCTTAAACGTGATCACAGAGGCAAAATTATGTCTGTGCTTTCAAAAGTAATATGAGTCAGTTTTCTCTCTTTTACAGAAATAACTCACGTTTAATGCCTAGTTTTATACTCACAGCCCGTTTTAGAATACGCCAGGAAGTACCATTACATACAGTTCAATATCATGCTATTTTCTGGTGTTCAGGCTTAAATTCACAGTTTTAAGCAAGAGATAAGAGAGGCCATAAGCCAAAGAGATGACAGAGTGAAAAGAAAACCAGAAGTTGCATAAAATATTATCTGAATAAGACCTATGGCCATGCACTGGGTAAATGGGGCCAGGTTTTAAAGGGAAGTCCAGACACAGCATACAGAATGCAGACTCCAGAACTAAGATGCTACACTCTCTAGCCTGATAAGGACAAAGGAGAACAATCCATGTACTAGGCTGCCCAGACTTCTCTTAACCCTTGCTAACTACACAGCAGGGGAAAGTACTTTTCCCATTCAAGGCTCCCTGCATGTGCCTTTTCTAACAAATAGTTCTGCTGAACAAGAAGCAGCCAAACAATAAAGACATGTAACCACATAATTTGCTATTTACAATGACATAACCAAAAAAAAAGGAGATCAACACATGGAAGCTTCTCAAGTCTCAGACAGGCGCAAACTCAAGGTGATATTTTATAATCATATTTTCATATCACACACATGGGGGGGGGCTAGGAAAAAAACACTCAAAATTTCCTTTTCTGTCTTCTTAGTTCAATTTATCTAGAACACAGAACCCAAGGCAAAAACCTCAAGAATAATGTTGTCAAGAAGTGTTTGTAAAAAAATAAGTTTGGCATTGACCTGAAACATACATGAAATATTCTTAGCTATGTGAATATTCAATCACTATGATTTCCCTTCCAGCATGCACAATAATTTGATTACTAATGTGTGTGGGGGAGGGAGGGAGAAGGATTTATTTTCAAGTTTACAAACCCACTGAATCACAGTATGGCTCTTTTGTTGTTGTTGTTGCAATGTTTAATTCTATATTTTCGGCTACATAAGTTCTTTTTACAACAGAGATATCTACACTTTGGTTATAATATATGTTGTTACTAATTTTAGGGTTTTTAAATTTTTTTATGCATATCAAGTTAAAGTGTAGAGATATAGATATGTATATTTTAGGACTCTGTATTTATTAATATTTTCATTCATAGAACCATTCAGATATTTTTAATTCAAAAATAAAAATGTATCTCAATCTACAACCATCCATTTGTGACCTAAATTTTATTCTCTCATGCCTTTATTAATATCTACATTTAACATTTTAAGCTATCTGGAATTTACCTTGCTAATATAAGATGAGATATAATATAACTTTTTTTCAAATTGCTTTTCATACTAAGTGGATGACAATTTAAGGTAGTTTTTTAAAACTTAGAGGCTACCTGCAATAGTTCGACCTAGCACTTCTTCTTTATTAGGTAGCTGACATATGTTAGTTCTGTGAAATTTCTACACAAAGATCCCTAAAAGTATAATCATTGCTATTTCTTTCTTATTTGGACTGTTTAATCCATGCCCTTCTCTTATGCTTTTTTTTTTAAAGATTTATTTATTTATTTATTTAGGGCTGAGGTCCGGTTGGGGAAGGAGGGAGCGGGTGGGTCACTTCTGTTGGTCTTTCATTTCTCTATTTTCATCTGTCTTTGTTCTTTGGCTCCTATGGGCCTCCCATCGCGGTGGCCTCTGTCGTTGCAGAGCCCGGGCTCTGGGTGCATGCGCTCCAGAGCTCCAGTGCAGTAATTGGGCACATGGGCCCAGCCACTCCGTGGCACGTGGGATCTTCCCAGGCCAGGGCTCGAACCGGCGCCCCTTGCACTGCAAGGCGGTGTCCTTACCCACTGGACCACCAGGGGAAGGCCCTTTTCTTATGTTTTGAACTCTTTTGGAGTTTGTTGCAATGATCTCTCTGATGCATCACAATGACTATCCTCTGTAAAAGAAGGGAGTCAGCATCCATGCTTCTTCTAACTCGTAACCTAACATTTCTTACTCTAATAGGAGCTCTTTATAATTCCAGGCTTCTGTGCCATGTCCTTCCTTCTTGACAGCCATATAAAATTCTTGTTCTTTATATTTTTCATCTTTAATGAGAGACTGCCATTTCCTAGGCAGTTGGATATACCACTAATGGAGTCCAACTGAGTTAATATTTTTAGATCTACTTAATTACACCACTTTGGTTATAATATATGTTGTTACTAATTTTAGGGTTTTTAAATTTTTTTATGCATATCAAGTTAAAGTGTAGAGATATAGATATGTATATTTTAGGACTCTGTATTTATTAATATTTTCATTCATAGAACCATTCAGATATTTTTAATTCAAAAATAAAAATGTATCTCAATCTACAACCATCCATTTGTGACCTAAATTTTATTCTCTCATGCCTTTATTAATATCTACATTTAACATTTTAAGCTATCTGGAATTTACCTTGCTAATATAAGATGAGATATAATATAACTTTTTTTCAAATTGCTTTTCATACTAAGTGGATGACAATTTAAGGTAGTTTTTTAAAACTTAGAGGCTACCTGCAATAGTTCGACCTAGCACTTCTTCTTTATTAGGTAGCTGACATATGTTAGTTCTGTGAAATTTCTACACAAAGATCCCTAAAAGTATAATCATTGCTATTTCTTTCTTATTTGGACTGTTTAATCCATGCCCTTCTCTTATGCTTTTTTTTTTTTAAGATTTATTTATTTATTTATTTTGGGTGGGGGTTGGGTTGGGGAGGGAGGGAGCGGGTGGGTCACTTCTGTTGGTCTTTCATTTCTCTATTTTCATCTGTCTTTGTTCTTTGGCTCCTATGGGCCTCCCATCGCGGTGGCCTCTGTCGTTGCAGAGCCCGGGCTCTGGGTGCATGCGCTCCAGAGCTCCAGTGCAGTAATTGGGCACATGGGCCCAGCCACTCCGCGGCACGTGGGATCTTCCCAGGCCAGGGCTCGAACCGGCGCCCCTTGCACTGCAAGGCGGTGTCCTTACCCACTGGACCACCAGGGGAAGGCCCTTTTCTTATGTTTTGAACTCTTTTGGAGTTTGTTGCAATGATCTCTCTGATGCATCACAATGACTATCCTCTGTAAAAGAAGGGAGTCAGCATCCATGCTTCTTCTAACTCGTAACCTAACATTTCTTACTCTAATAGGAGCTCTTTATAATTCCAGGCTTCTGTGCCATGTCCTTCCTTCTTGACAGCCATATAAAATTCTTGTTCTTTATATTTTTCATCTTTAATGAGAGACTGCCATTTCCTAGGCAGTTGGATATACCACTAATGGAGTCCAACTGAGTTAATATTTTTAGATCTACTTAATTACACCACACTATCACGGCAGTATAGAAAGCAAATATAATTTTCATCTGTTACTGTAGTGTATTACCTTGCTAGCATGTGAAATGAGCACAGATGTACAGTAGTTTGAACTTTCTTTGCAATGCCCTTCTCTGAGATTGCCCTGAAACTGAACGTTACCAGTCCAGCGGTCACTGCTGAGTTTTCTAAATTTGCGGACATCTTGAGTGTAGCATTTTAACAGCATCATCTTTTAGGACTTGCAATATCTCGGCTGGAATCCCATCGCCTACACTAGCTGTATTTGTACCAATGCTTCCTAAGGCCCACTTGACTTCACAATCCAGGATGTCTGGCTGTAGATGAGAGACCACACCATCTTGGCTATCGGATCATTAAGACCTTTTTTATATAGTTATTCTCGGCATTCCTGTCACCGCTTCTTAATCTCTTTTGCTTCTGTTAGGTCCTTACAATTTCTGTCCTTTATTGTGCCCATCCTTGTATGAAATGTTCCCTTGGGATCTCTAATTTTCTTGAAGAGATCTTTAGTCACGCAATTGTTTTCCTCTATTGCTTTGTACTGTTCACTTAAGAAGCTTTCTTATCCTACTTGCTATTCTTTTGGAACTCTGCACTCAGTTGGGTGTATCTTTCCCTTTTCCCTTTGCCTTTCTCTTTTCTTCTCAGCTATTTGGAAGACCTTCTCAGACAACCACTTTGCTTTCTTGCATTTCTTTTTCTTTGGGATGGTTTTAGTCACTGTCTCCTGTACAAGGTAACAAACCTCCATCCACAGTTCTTCTGGCACTCTGTCTACCTGATTGAATCCCTTGAATCTATTCATCACCTCCACTGTATAATCATAAGGGATTTGATTAGGTCATTCCTGAGTAGCCTAGTGGTTTTTCCTACTTTCTTCAATTTAATCCCAAATTTTGCAATAAAGGACTCACAGTGTATTTTATGTACTCTAATTATAACTGGGATCTTGATTTATTTTTGAACTAGCTCATTGTGAATACCTCTACATAAAAATAAACTGTTTCTCAGGGTGAGAGCTAACAATTAAATTTAAAAGTCTCACATTTTGACAGGATGTCATGCTTCCTTACTGTGAGTATTTTTACTATACAAACAGTCTTTTTCCACCCATTTTTGCCTTCCCATTACTTGTACTCAAATTCAGTAGCTTTAATTAGCCCAGGATTACATTTTGAACAATGCCCTTCTCTGAGATTGCCCTGAAACTGAACGTTACCAGTCCAGCGGTCACTGCTGAGTTTTCTAAATTTGCGGACATCTTGAGTGTAGCATTTTAACAGCATCATCTTTTAGGACTTGCAATATCTCGGCTGGAATCCCATCGCCTACACTAGCTGTATTTGTACCAATGCTTCCTAAGGCCCACTTGACTTCACAATCCAGGATGTCTGGCTGTAGATGAGAGACCACACCATCTTGGCTATCGGATCATTAAGACCTTTTTTATATAGTTATTCTCGGCATTCCTGTCACCGCTTCTTAATCTCTTTTGCTTCTGTTAGGTCCTTACAATTTCTGTCCTTTATTGTGCCCATCCTTGTATGAAATGTTCCCTTGGGATCTCTAATTTTCTTGAAGAGATCTTTAGTCACTCAATTGTTTTCCTCTATTGCTTTGTACTGTTCACTTAAGAAGCTTTCTTATCCTACTTGCTATTCTTTTGGAACTCTGCACTCAGTTGGGTGTATCTTTCCCTTTTCCCTTTGCCTTTCTCTTTTCTTCTCAGCTATTTGGAAGACCTTCTCAGACAACCACTTTGCTTTCTTGCATTTCTTTTTCTTTGGGATGGTTTTAGTCACTGTCTCCTGTACAAGGTAACAAACCTCCATCCACAGTTCTTCTGGCACTCTGTCTACCTGATTGAATCCCTTGAATCTATTCATCACCTCCACTGTATAATCATAAGGGATTTGATTAGGTCATTCCTGAGTAGCCTAGTGGTTTTTCCTACTTTCTTCAATTTAATCCCAAATTTTGCAATAAAGGACTCACAGTGTATTTTATGTACTCTAATTATAACTGGGATCTTGATTTATTTTTGAACTAGCTCATTGTGAATACCTCTACATAAAAATAAACTGTTTCTCAGGGTGAGAGCTAACAATTAAATTTAAAAGTCTCACATTTTGACAGGATGTCATGCTTCCTTACTGTGAGTATTTTTACTATACAAACAGTCTTTTTCCACCCATTTTTGCCTTCCCATTACTTGTACTCAAATTCAGTAGCTTTAATTAGCCCAGGATTTTTGTATGGTTTTATAGTATTATTCTGTCTTGTGTTTTTATTATATGTAGGTTCAAACACATAAAAAGCTGGTAAGCAGTAAATGAGTAGTTAACAGAAAAAAAAAAAAAAAAAATGGCCAAATGAAATAGAGAATAAGAAGTTAGGAAGGGCTAAAAGGAATAACGTGTATTCCCCAAAGTCTATCTACTTCTAGCCTCCTGACAAAAAACTAAGTAGCTGGGTTCCCATATAAATAATTCTAGTGTAGGTTTATGTATAAAGACACTATATTTGCAACAAAGAGATGGTTTTACTTGTTAATTTATTTTCCCACAGAATATATTTCCTGACAAAACCATGCTTAAAATATAGTTTCTCTTATTCAAAAGGTATAATGTAAAATTAATCTATATTTTAAAAAGATATTTCTCTATCAAACTAGAAAACTTTTATGTATTTTAGTACTATTTTATGAATGCAACTTGTAAATCATTCATATTACTTTATATAATATGAAACTTCAGACTAAATTATACTAATAGAATATTACTTTATCAACAATATAATATTAATAGGATAATACAACCATATATGTTAATGTTCAGTTTTGCAAACTAAATGTCAAATAAGAGTCAATGATATATTGTGAGATGTAAATTAATCAGTTGAAATTGAGTTGTTACAGCAGAAAAAAATACTAACTTATGTGTACTGTCACATAGTTTCAAATAAAATGTTTAAACAATTCTAAAATTCCTTACAAACAACATTAAAGCTGTGTCTGCATGTATGCAATTTTTAAAGGATTTCTGATCTATCCTCCCCCAAAATTAAAGGATGAAGGACACTTAAAAATTATTTCTTAAAATATAAAAATGAAAGCAAAAAATACTAATAATATATATCAGAAACTTTATTTTTTGGGAAAACTAGCTCATTGTGAATACCTCTACATAAAATAAACTGTTTCTCAGGGTGAGAGCTAACAATTAAATTTAAAAGTCTCACATTTTGACAGGATGTCATGCTTCCTTACTGTGAGTATTTTTACTATACAAACAGTCTTTTTCCACCCATTTTTGCCTTCCCATTACTTGTACTCAAATTCAGTAGCTTTAATTAGCCCAGGATTTTTGTATGGTTTTATAGTATTATTCTGTCTTGTGTTTTTATTATATGTAGGTTCAAACACATAAAAAGCTGGTAAGCAGTAAATGAGTAGTTAACAGAAAAAAAAAAAAAAAAAATGGCCAAATGAAATAGAGAATAAGAAGTTAGGAAGGGCTAAAAGGAATAACGTGTATTCCCCAAAGTCTATCTACTTCTAGCCTCCTGACAAAAAACTAAGTAGCTGGGTTCCCATATAAATAATTCTAGTGTAGGTTTATGTATAAAGACACTATATTTGCAACAAAGAGATGGTTTTACTTGTTAATTTATTTTCCCACAGAATATATTTCCTGACAAAACCATGCTTAAAATATAGTTTCTCTTATTCAAAAGGTATAATGTAAAATTAATCTATATTTTAAAAAGATATTTCTCTATCAAACTAGAAAACTTTTATGTATTTTAGTACTATTTTATGAATGCAACTTGTAAATCATTCATATTACTTTATATAATATGAAACTTCAGACTAAATTATACTAATAGAATATTACTTTATCAACAATATAATATTAATAGGATAATACAACCATATATGTTAATGTTCAGTTTTGCAAACTAAATGTCAAATAAGAGTCAATGATATATTGTGAGATGTAAATTAATCAGTTGAAATTGAGTTGTTACAGCAGAAAAAAATACTAACTTATGTGTACTGTCACATAGTTTCAAATAAAATGTTTAAACAATTCTAAAAATTCCTTACAAACAACATTAAAGCTGTGTCTGCATGTATGCAATTTTTAAAGGATTTCTGATCTATCCTCCCCCAAAATTAAAGGATGAAGGACACTTAAAAATTATTTCTTAAAATATAAAAATGAAAGCAAAAAATACTAATAATATATATCAGAAACTGGAAAATTAAGCTCTTTTTCCCAACCTATACTCTCTTGATTGAATTATTATAAATAATTTTGATAAATAATACTTTCAACAATTTCCAGATATAAAAAACCAAATAGTGCAGTGTATGAGAATTATTATCTCAAGATTACTTTAGATGACTACATTTTCAGAAAATTACAAATTCATAAAATTTCATGGGTTTTCAAAAAATAATTGACTATTTAGTCCAATTCCAGTTACTCGAGTTAAGAACAGAAGGGTTAACGAAAATTCAAGTTTACAAGCATAATAGAAACAAGATTAGAGCACCATCTTAATTTTTCAACTATGTCGTGCTTTATTGTTTGCCTTGAAACATACAGAAATATGCATATTGGTAATTTCTATTATTGGACTTATGGCATGCAAATTAAGAACATGTGCCCTGACAAACACAGACAGGTTCAATACTATTTGTTCCAATTTATCTATGTGATCTTAAGTAAATTAACCTACATTTTCCTAATTTTTTCACTTGAACATAGGCATGACCATGGCATTTACCTCATTGTACAGTTCTGTGGTGATTTAATTATAAAGCAAGTTTAATGCCCTTAGCATGCTTCATAAAACACTTTAAGCACACAGTAAGTAATACGGTAGCTAAAATTATGTAAATAAAATAAGGTCACCAAGAATTTGTATTAGCAAATAAATCTTAGCATTGATCTGGAGAAACATTCAAATGGAACACAAATAATGGCAAATAGATTAAATTACCAGAATTACATAAACTGGCTCAGTAATATTAGGAAGTCTAATGTGTTGCTAGTGTATCATTTTCTAGGTCAAGTAAATGTAACCTCACTCAGTACAAGAAGCAAGCCTGTCATTCAGTGCATATGTAATCAATTTTATAATGAACTAATTGATAGGCACTTTAGGACTCTCCAGAGAAATAAAATCTGTGTGTGTGTGTCAAAGGGTAGGAGGAGAAAGCGAAAAAGAAAATGAGTGATTTGAAGCAATCAATTTATTTGGTTGTCTGGAAAATAGTTTCCAATATACTTAAGCTCTGATGATATGGAATCTATCTAATAAATAATTAAATTTCTTAAAATATAAATGAAAGCAAAAAATACTAATAATATATATCAGAAACTGGAAAATTAAGCTCTTTTTCCCAACCTATACTCTCTTGATTGAATTATTATAAATAATTTTGATAAATAATACTTTCAACAATTTCCAGATATAAAAAACCAAATAGTGCAGTGTATGAGAATTATTATCTCAAGATTACTTTAGATGACTACATTTTCAGAAAATTACAAATTCATAAAATTTCATGGGTTTTCAAAAAATAATTGACTATTTAGTCCAATTCCAGTTACTCGAGTTAAGAACAGAAGGGTTAACGAAAATTCAAGTTTACAAGCATAATAGAAACAAGATTAGAGCACCATCTTAATTTTTCAACTATGTCGTGCTTTATTGTTTGCCTTGAAACATACAGAAATATGCATATTGGTAATTTCTATTATTGGACTTATGGCATGCAAATTAAGAACATGTGCCCTGACAAACACAGACAGGTTCAATACTATTTGTTCCAATTTATCTATGTGATCTTAAGTAAATTAACCTACATTTTCCTAATTTTTTCACTTGAACATAGGCATGACCATGGCATTTACCTCATTGTACAGTTCTGTGGTGATTTAATTATAAAGCAAGTTTAATGCCCTTAGCATGCTTCATAAAACACTTTAAGCACACAGTAAGTAATACGGTAGCTAAAATTATGTAAATAAAATAAGGTCACCAAGAATTTGTATTAGCAAATAAATCTTAGCATTGA
Organism: Tragulus kanchil; assembly: GCA_022376925.1. Lineage (NCBI taxonomy): Eukaryota > Metazoa > Chordata > Mammalia > Artiodactyla > Tragulidae > Tragulus > Tragulus kanchil. The sequence goes on along the minus strand of JAIOJX010000004.1, from coordinate 231,344,575 downwards.
TCTGGAGAAACATTCAAATGGAACACAAATAATGGCAAATAGATTAAATTACCAGAATTACATAAACTGGCTCAGTAATATTAGGAAGTCTAATGTGTTGCTAGTGTATCATTTTCTAGGTCAAGTAAATGTAACCTCACTCAGTACAAGAAGCAAGCCTGTCATTCAGTGCATATGTAATCAATTTTATAATGAACTAATTGATAGGCACTTTAGGACTCTCCAGAGAAATAAAATCTGTGTGTGTGTGTCAAAGGGTAGGAGGAGAAAGCGAAAAAGAAAATGAGTGATTTGAAGCAATCAATTTATTTGGTTGTCTGGTCTAGTCCCAAATCTTCAGGGAAGGCCATCAGATTGAAGATTCAGCGAAGAGTTGATATTACAGCTCAAGTCAAAAGATAGGCAGTGAGCAGTGTTCCTTCTTCCTTAGGGACCTTAGCAGGTTTTCTATTAAGCTCTTCAGCTGACTAGATGAGGCCTGCCCACATTATGGAGGGCTATTAGCTTCACTAAAAGCCTCCTGATTTAAATTTTATCTCATCTAAAACACATCTTTACAGAAATACATAAACAAAACACCTGGGTACTATGATGTACTCAAATTAACACACAGAATAAGCCATTACAAGAGGTCAACCCAAAATTGCTCTTTATTAATACTCTTTCATTTTCACAGCAGGAAAACTGATCATCTTTTCCTTCTCCATTTCCCTTTATGCACATTCTTTCCCCTAACCTCCTTCCTTCTTCTCCACCCATGCTACTCAAGAAATCATTAAATTCCCTTGGCTGTAAACTCACAAAGACTGCCAGAAAAATACTTTCATCAAATAAATCTGAGTTTATTAAACTTATTAGTATTTCAGCAAGGGAGAATGCCACTTTGAGTCTCAATGGTCTCAGAAGATTTAAGTTAGGGAAAGGTATATACAGGGTTGATGTCTACGTTTAAGTGGTGTTAGGTAGATTCTTTAAGATGGAGAATTCACTGGGACTGTGCAAAACTCATGTTACAATGTTTTAGGATTAATGGACTCAATGTGGTAAGAATTTTGAGGAGTCTTTGAAAGCAAACTGATTATCTGAGAAGCAGGATGTTTGTCCAGGTGAGAAAGATGTTATCATAATGGGAGATCTGTTTGTCCAGATGAGCAGACTGTTCAAATAAATTTGCTAGCAAGAACTTCTTGATACAGCCTGGCAAACACTGAAAGTAATTATTGGTCTACAGAAGTATTTTGCCAACAAAGAATTTTCTCTAATAAATAGTCAAGTCGTGTTGACACAAGTGGTCTGGATTTTCAGTTCAGTTGTGTCTCCTTTGCATTCTCTTTCTTTTCAGCTCTCTAGGCAGCATCTAGATTTCTTTTCCTTCTTCCTCTCCCTTGGGTGCTTAATATGTTTATATAAGGACTACTAACCTCCCATTCAAACCTACCTCTACGGTATTTTCTTCGATTTGTATGAAAAAGTAAAACAATCCCAATCTTATCCTGTATTTCTCACAGGAAATCCATTGACTATCTCGAGTCCCTTCATCACTAGAAAGAATAAAATACCTAACTCATAGCAATTGTGTCATTGTTTGGCATGGTTTATTCATTCAGAATCTTCCCTAGTCAAATATCTACATATAACACTTGTCCTATCTATGACACACTTAAAATTTCCTCAAATGCCATGATAATTTCAGGGATATCTGCTTTTGGGATACCACTACTTCCTCCCCCAATAATGCCTTTTTTTTTTAACAAATGAGGAAGTATTAATCCTTTAAAGCCAACTATAAGCATTTCTTCCTCTATGAAACAATTTTTGATTAACCTTATGAGTTAATATCAAACAGATTTTCCATTGGGATCTTACAACTTTTCGCTATAATAATACTTCATTTTCCCACCTGAATAACCACTAATCTTTTAAACCCTACTGTAAGCATCTCTTCCTCTATGAAACACTCTTTTTGATTAACCCTATCAGAGTTGATCAATCCATTGCTTGTTTTACTACTCAATCTGTGTCATAAGTCTTTTAGCTTTTTGCTATAATTATTCATATTTGACATATTTATTTTATTGTATTAGATTATAGTATCTTAAAGTGTACAGTTCTGTATTTCTCTTTCTGTCCTAAGTCTAGCCTGTATCTTGGCAAAGAGCAGGCACAAAGTATTTGTTGAATAAATTATAAAAGTGATTTTTATAAACACAAATTAAATTTAATAAAAATAATTATTTTACTGTTAAGAGCCCTCTTAAAACACATGGATCATTTAGAAGATAATGTAGATATATGTGGACACATCTGTAGTTTGGAAATGAAAGTGATCAAATCTATCTATTATCTTCATTCCTCAAGGTCTATACTTTTATCATAACATATTCAGATTTCCATTTTGTATTGGAAGATAAAACTAGAAAATATTCATTATATAATATATAATACATTATTCTGTCCACAAGAGCTCTCTAGGCAGCATCTAGATTTCTTTTCCTTCTTCCTCTCCCTTGGGTGCTTAATATGTTTATATAAGGACTACTAACCTCCCATTCAAACCTACCTCTACGGTATTTTCTTCGATTTGTATGAAAAAGTAAAACAATCCCAATCTTATCCTGTATTTCTCACAGGAAATCCATTGACTATCTCGAGTCCCTTCATCACTAGAAAGAATAAAATACCTAACTCATAGCAATTGTGTCATTGTTTGGCATGGTTTATTCATTCAGAATCTTCCCTAGTCAAATATCTACATATAACACTTGTCCTATCTATGACACACTTAAAATTTCCTCAAATGCCATGATAATTTCAGGGATATCTGCTTTTGGGATACCACTACTTCCTCCCCCAATAATGCCTTTTTTAACAAATGAGGAAGTATTAATCCTTTAAAGCCAACTATAAGCATTTCTTCCTCTATGAAACAATTTTTGATTAACCTTATGAGTTAATATCAAACAGATTTTCCATTGGGATCTTACAACTTTTCGCTATAATAATACTTCATTTTCCCACCTGAATAACCACTAATCTTTTAAACCCTACTGTAAGCATCTCTTCCTCTATGAAACACTCTTTTTGATTAACCCTATCAGAGTTGATCAATCCATTGCTTGTTTTACTACTCAATCTGTGTCATAAGTCTTTTAGCTTTTTGCTATAATTATTCATATTTGACATATTTATTTTATTGTATTAGATTATAGTATCTTAAAGTGTACAGTTCTGTATTTCTCTTTCTGTCCTAAGTCTAGCCTGTATCTTGGCAAAGAGCAGGCACAAAGTATTTGTTGAATAAATTATAAAAGTGATTTTTATAAACACAAATTAAATTTAATAAAAATAATTATTTTACTGTTAAGAGCCCTCTTAAAACACATGGATCATTTAGAAGATAATGTAGATATATGTGGACACATCTGTAGTTTGGAAATGAAAGTGATCAAATCTATCTATTATCTTCATTCCTCAAGGTCTATACTTTTATCATAACATATTCAGATTTCCATTTTGTATTGGAAGATAAAACTAGAAAATATTCATTATATAATATATAATACATTATTCTGTCCACAAGGAGAAAAATCTTCCCAGATGTAGAAATTCTAGTCTGTCCTTTAAAGAAATAAAATCTAGATTACAAAGTATCCCAATGAAGTCTGATACAAATTCAGGTATTTTGATAACCTAGAGGTCTAATTGCAAGTACCTATAATCTAAAGGGCCAACTGAAAGTTATAAACTATTGATCAATCTATATCTATATCAATTTTTTATTTACTATATGTAATATCAGTGTTTACTGTCTATCAGGACTGTGGTTCTGTGCTTTGCAAAATTTATCTATCAATAACATATCTAAAATGCTTCCTTAAAACTAACCTATAGTGCTTCCCTAGTGGCTCAGTGGTGAAGAATCTGCCTGCCAATGCAGGAGATACGGGCTTAATCCCTGATCTGGGAATATCCTACATGCCGTAGAGCAACTAAGCCCATGTGCCAAGACTACTGAGCCTGTGCTCTAGAGCCCAGGAGTCACAACTATTGAGCCCGTGAGCCACAACTATAGAAGCCCACACACCCTAAAACTCATGCTCCACAACAAGAGAAACCACTACAATGAGAAGCATGCACAGCACAGTTGGAGGGTAGACCCTACTCACGGCAACAATTAAAAAACACACACAGCAATGAAGACTCAGCACACTCAAAGCCAAATAAATAAACAAACGATTTTTTAAAGTAACCTGTAAAACTCAGTGATGGGTTTGTGACATATATAGTTAAAGATCTTAAAGTGTACAGTTCTGTATTTCTCTTTCTGTCCTAAGTCTAGCCTGTATCTTGGCAAAGAGCAGGCACAAAGTATTTGTTGAATAAATTATAAAAGTGATTTTTATAAACACAAATTAAATTTAATAAAAATAATTATTTTACTGTTAAGAGCCCTCTTAAAACACATGGATCATTTAGAAGATAATGTAGATATATGTGGACACATCTGTAGTTTGGAAATGAAAGTGATCAAATCTATCTATTATCTTCATTCCTCAAGGTCTATACTTTTATCATAACATATTCAGATTTCCATTTTGTATTGGAAGATAAAACTAGAAAATATTCATTATATAATATATAATACATTATTCTGTCCACAAGGAAAAAAATCTTCCCAGATGTAGAAATTCTAGTCTGTCCTTTAAAGAAATAAAATCTAGATTACAAAGTATCCCAATGAAGTCTGATACAAATTCAGGTATTTTGATAACCTAGAGGTCTAATTGCAAGTACCTATAATCTAAAGGGCCAACTGAAAGTTATAAACTATTGATCAATCTATATCTATATCAATTTTTTATTTACTATATGTAATATCAGTGTTTACTGTCTATCAGGACTGTGGTTCTGTGCTTTGCAAAATTTATCTATCAATAACATATCTAAAATGCTTCCTTAAAACTAACCTATAGTGCTTCCCTAGTGGCTCAGTGGTGAAGAATCTGCCTGCCAATGCAGGAGATACGGGCTTAATCCCTGATCTGGGAATATCCTACATGCCGTAGAGCAACTAAGCCCATGTGCCAAGACTACTGAGCCTGTGCTCTAGAGCCCAGGAGTCACAACTATTGAGCCCGTGAGCCACAACTATAGAAGCCCACACACCCTAAAACTCATGCTCCACAACAAGAGAAACCACTACAATGAGAAGCATGCACAGCACAGTTGGAGGGTAGACCCTACTCACGGCAACAATTAAAAAACACACACAGCAATGAAGACTCAGCACACTCAAAGCCAAATAAATAAACAAACGATTTTTTAAAGTAACCTGTAAAACTCAGTGATGGGTTTGTGTGTCTGTCTATATGTCTATGCGTCTGCATGCGTGTTATGCACTGATGTTGGAAGAAGACAAAGTTGACCTTTAAACAACTTGGCGGTTAGCACTGCCAACCACAAACACAGTAAAAATAAGTCTACATACAATGACAGCTTTCTATATCAATGGCTCTGCATCAGTGAATTCAACTAACTGCAGATTTTGTAAGTACTCTAGTATGTAATTATTTTAAAAGATCTGCTTATAAGTGTACCTGGACATGTCAAATCATATTGTTCAAGTGTAAACTGTATACTGTGAGAGTTAGAAACATGCAATAAAGGAAAGAGTAACCCGAGTGAGGAAATTAAGCCAGCTACAATCCTTTTACCTTATAAAATTTTAATTGAGTTATAAATAATATACATAATTATATCAGTTTCAGGTGCACGAAATAGCCACTTGATGTTTTTATACATTATCAATATATATACATAATGTACATATACACAATACAATGTTACTCAGCCATAAAATGATAATGAAATATTACCACCTGCAACAACATGGATGGGCCTAGAGAATATTACACTTGGTGAAATAAGTCAAATAGAAAAAGACAAATACTGTATGATGTCACTTACATATGGAATATAAAAAATGATACAAATAAATGTATATACAAAACAGAAAGTGATTCAGACACAGAAAACAAACTTCTTGTTATGAAATGGGAGTGGTTGAGTAACAAATAAGGGGTATGGTATTAATAGATGCAAGCTACTATATATAAAATCCATAAGCAACAAGGACTTGTATAATCCAAGGAATTATACCCATTATCTTGCAATATCAAATAATGACAATATAATCTGCAAAAAAATAATGAATCAGTATTCTCTACCCCTGAAACACGATACCATAAATCAACTGCACTTCAATTTTTGAAAAGAATAAGAGATTAAAAATTAATAGAAAAAATGGTTAGCACAACCATGTCATTGAACAAAGTTGTTAAATATTATTGACCTTATTCCCTAAACATACCTTATATCATAGTGATGCACTAGTCCTATAGCTAGAAATATATACCTAGTAATCTTTTTCAGCTATTTTGACCAACACCCTGTCCACCTCCAATCTGGCAAACCCCAGTGCTTTTCTCATGTATATGAGTCTGTTATAGTTCTGTTTTATTTTCTTTGGTTTCTTTTTTAGATTCCACATATAAGAGACACCATATAGAATTTTTTCCTCTGCCTCTCTTCGCCTTCAGGACTCCCAAAATGCATGTGTTGTTATGCTTGATGTTCTCCCAGACGTCTTCTAATTTTTAAAAGTTATTTCTTCTCACTGTTCTAACTGATTTTCACTAATCTATCTTCCAGCTGAGTACCATGTCAAATCATATTGTTCAAGTGTAAACTGTATACTGTGAGAGTTAGAAACATGCAATAAAGGAAAGAGTAACCCGAGTGAGGAAATTAAGCCAGCTACAATCCTTTTACCTTATAAAATTTTAATTGAGTTATAAATAATATACATAATTATATCAGTTTCAGGTGCACGAAATAGCCACTTGATGTTTTTATACATTATCAATATATATACATAATGTACATATACACAATACAATGTTACTCAGCCATAAAATGATAATGAAATATTACCACCTGCAACAACATGGATGGGCCTAGAGAATATTACACTTGGTGAAATAAGTCAAATAGAAAAAGACAAATACTGTATGATGTCACTTACATATGGAATATAAAAAATGATACAAATAAATGTATATACAAAACAGAAAGTGATTCAGACACAGAAAACAAACTTCTTGTTATGAAATGGGAGTGGTTGAGTAACAAATAAGGGGTATGGTATTAATAGATGCAAGCTACTATATATAAAATCCATAAGCAACAAGGACTTGTATAATCCAAGGAATTATACCCATTATCTTGCAATATCAAATAATGACAATATAATCTGCAAAAAAATAATGAATCAGTATTCTCTACCCCTGAAACACGATACCATAAATCAACTGCACTTCAATTTTTGAAAAGAATAAGAGATTAAAAATTAATAGAAAAAATGGTTAGCACAACCATGTCATTGAACAAAGTTGTTAAATATTATTGACCTTATTCCCTAAACATACCTTATATCATAGTGATGCACTAGTCCTATAGCTAGAAATATATACCTAGTAATCTTTTTCAGCTATTTTGACCAACACCCTGTCCACCTCCAATCTGGCAAACCCCAGTGCTTTTCTCATGTATATGAGTCTGTTATAGTTCTGTTTTATTTTCTTTGGTTTCTTTTTTAGATTCCACATATAAGAGACACCATATAGAATTTTTTCCTCTGCCTCTCTTCGCCTTCAGGACTCCCAAAATGCATGTGTTGTTATGCTTGATGTTCTCCCAGACGTCTTCTAATTTTTAAAAGTTATTTCTTCTCACTGTTCTAACTGATTTTCACTAATCTATCTTCCAGATCACTAACGCATTCTTCTTTCTCATCTGATTTACTGTTGATATCCTTTAGTGTATGTTTAAGTTATTTATTCTTCAGTTCTGATTGGTTCTTTCTTATACTTTCTAAGTCTGTGCTGAAATTTTCACAGAATTCCCTCATTCCTCTCTGGAATTTAGTAACCATCCTTTTGACTATTTATTTGAACACTTCATCAGGTAGATGACTTATCTCTTTCATTAAGGCTGTCTTTTTGTTATTATTGTTGCTGTTCTTCTTCTGTTTAAAAGTCATTTCTGTCTCCTCATTTTGTTTAACTGATCTCTCTGATCCCATAGAGGGCTCCAGAAGTTCCCTGTCAAGCTGGCAGAAGCTCTAGGGTTTGCAAATGGATTTCCTTTTGGTATAATCTAGATTCCCTGTAAACTGCTGGGGGGGAGGGTGTTGTGTTTGGGATTTTTTTTTTCTGTGTCCCAGAACAGGTAGTCTTCACTCTAGCCCCTCAGTTGTATGACTCCATACTGGAGGTAAACATACTGGGATAAGGTTTCCATGGATACCATGTCTCCATCTTTTCTACCTGTTTCTGTGGATCCATTTACAGGCAATAACTGTTCAATCAGCTCTTGAGTCTCCTCCAGAGGGAGTTATTCTACATGCAGGTGTAGATTCAGTGGGGAAAGGATCATTTTAAAAAACCCTCAGGCTCAGTCCTTCCCTCACTTCAATTTGAAAAGAATAAGAGATTAAATTAATAGAAATGGTTAGCACAACCATGTGCTTGTTAAATATTATTGACTTTCCAAACATACCTTATATCATAGTGATGCACTAGTCCTATAGCTAGAAATATATACCTAGTAATCTTTTTCAGCTATTTTGACCAACACCCTGTCCACCTCCAATCTGGCAAACCCCAGTGCTTTTCTCATGTATATGAGTCTGTTATAGTTCTGTTTTATTTTCTTTGGTTTCTTTTTTAGATTCCACATATAAGAGACACCATATAGAATTTTTTCCTCTGCCTCTCTTCGCCTTCAGGACTCCCAAAATGCATGTGTTGTTATGCTTGATGTTCTCCCAGACGTCTTCTAATTTTTAAAAGTTATTTCTTCTCACTGTTCTAACTGATTTTCACTAATCTATCTTCCAGATCACTAACGCATTCTTCTTTCTCATCTGATTTACTGTTGATATCCTTTAGTGTATGTTTAAGTTATTTATTCTTCAGTTCTGATTGGTTCTTTCTTATACTTTCTAAGTCTGTGCTGAAATTTTCACAGAATTCCCTCATTCCTCTCTGGAATTTAGTAACCATCCTTTTGACTATTTATTTGAACACTTCATCAGGTAGATGACTTATCTCTTTCATTAAGGCTGTCTTTTTGTTATTATTGTTGCTGTTCTTCTTCTGTTTAAAAGTCATTTCTGTCTCCTCATTTTGTTTAACTGATCTCTCTGATCCCATAGAGGGCTCCAGAAGTTCCCTGTCAAGCTGGCAGAAGCTCTAGGGTTTGCAAATGGATTTCCTTTTGGTATAATCTAGATTCCCTGTAAACTGCTGGGGGGGAGGGTGTTGTGTTTGGGATTTTTTTTTTCTGTGTCCCAGAACAGGTAGTCTTCACTCTAGCCCCTCAGTTGTATGACTCCATACTGGAGGTAAACATACTGGGATAAGGTTTCCATGGATACCATGTCTCCATCTTTTCTACCTGTTTCTGTGGATCCATTTACAGGCAATAACTGTTCAATCAGCTCTTGAGTCTCCTCCAGAGGGAGTTATTCTACATGCAGGTGTAGATTCAGTGGGAGGATATGAACTCAGAGTCTTCCTACAGTCCATCTTAGACCTCCCCTCTAATTATTTTTAAATATTAGGGGGTTCTTCTTGTCCCATGGGTAGAGGAGCCTAGAGGGCTACAGCTTGGAACCACAAAGGTCTGGACATGACTGAAGAGACTTAGCACACATAAACATATATGTGCTAACCTTGAACATTTTTCATTGCCATCTCACATTTTAAGAGATATTATTCCAAACATACTCCCTAGTTACTGACCAGGCATCAAAGAACTGAATACATTTAATTGAAAGGAAAGCGTAAAGTATGTAAAGATTATTTGCTTTTCCAGCAATTCAGGCCTAGTCTCATTAGGATTTACATGAGAGTAATGAAAGTGAGACTGAAAAAAAAAAAGTGCACTTTATACATTTTGTAAATGATAATTATCAGCTCCTTGGGGGTTGAAAGCGAAGGGGGTATTAAGTATGAATTTCAGCATCTGATATTGAATATTGGCATAACATCTAAAGTTTTTACCAAAATTATATAACTTTGTGAGAGGTAGAGTGATGTTTTTTATATTATGAATCTGAGATGACAAAGATCTTGCATTAAAGTTTCTATTGTCAGAAATTAAAATGAGTCAAGCTTAATTAGTAGTAGTAGCACATGCAAAAAAGATCTTCTTCTAAATGCACAGTCTGAAAATGTGAGAATATTTCCCACAGAAAGAAAGAAAAGAACAAAAGACCATGCGTTTGGTTCTAAAAGATTCCCATGATTGGGATCAAGATGAAGAGGAGGAGACTGTGAAGAGAAAAATAAATATTCAGATGACAAGAGAAACAGTATAGTGCCTTGTCAGTGAAATATTAACATAGTAATACTTGGGTGTTAATATAAGACTTAAATTCAGTTAAAGTTTTTCTCCATTAAGGAGCATGGCTTTTTTTATTTCAAACTTTTTAAATTTGGGCCTCTTTTATTGTTGTTTTACTTATTTGTTTTCATCCATCTTTATTCTTTGGCCTATGTGGGCCTCCCATTGAAGTGGCCTCTCTCGTTGCAGAGCACTGGCTCTGGGTGCATGTGCCCCAGAGAGCTGGTTGGTAACTGGACACACTGGTCCAGCCTCTCCATGGCATGCAGGCTCTTCCCAGGTCAGGGATCGAACTGGTGCCCCTTGCAGTGAATGGCAGACTCTTTATGCACTGCACCACCAGGGAAGCCCAGAATATGTGTTCTATACATACATACATACATATATATCTAGATAGATAGATATAAATGCATGTGTGTATATGTGTATACGTTATGGGGCTTTCCTGGTGATCCAGATGGTAAAGAATCTGCCTGCAATGCAGAAGACCAGGATTTGACCCCTGGGTTGGGAAGATCCCCTGGAGAAAGAAATGGTAACTCACTCTAGTATTCTTGTCTGGAGAAACCCTTGGACATTGGAGCCTGGCAAGCTACAGTTCATGGGGTCTCAAAGAGTCAGACATGACTCAAATTTAAAGATTTCTAAACTCATATTTCTATATGATTAGACCTGAAAAATTATCTACATTAAGAAACACATGTTTAAGAACAATGAGTTTTCATAAATATTGAGATTTTATAAACCATGCCCATTTTCCAATCTTGTCTAAAAGCAGGTAGTATAAAAGCCATTACAGGGCTTCCCTGGTAGTTCAGTGGTAAAGAGTTCGCCTGCCAATTCAGGAGACACAGGTTCAATCCCTGGTCCAGGAAGATCCCACAAGCTGCAGACCAACTAAGCCCGTGAGTCACAACTACTGAGCCTGTGCTCTAGAGCCAGGGAGCTACAACTATTGAGCCCATGTGCCACAACTACTGAAGCCTGTGTGCCCTAAAGCCTGAGTTCCACAGCAAGAGAAGTCTCTGCAACAAGAAGCCTGCTCACCTCAGCTAGAGAGTAGCCACAACTCCCTGCAACCAGAGAAGAGCCTGAAACAGCAGGGAAAACCCAGAATAGCCAAAAATAAATAAATAAATAATTTTTTTTAAAGCCATTACAATGTAACATGTTTATAGAATAGTAAAAATACCAATGTGTATTACACACAAAGTATCAATGTGTAATAGAACAGTAGCAATGTATAATACCTCATCCCAATTTACCTCAGGAACCTAGTGAATTTCTGTATCATCTGAACTGAATGCTTTTGGATAAACTTTATGACTAAAAACCTAATATCCATATCTGTATATTTACATGAAAATTTGATATTTAAAATGAGGTAGAGTGGGGAAAAATTCATTGACTTTCTTCTTTAAACCTGACCAAACTATTGGCGAGCCATCATAAAATTAGCCTAAAAATCATATGTCAATAGAAGAAAAGACAGTGGCTTGAAACCAAAGCAGTATGAAAAGTGACAAAGCTAATAACTCCTACATAAACTTTTGCTCTAACAATTTAGTTAATTTCCAAACTATATCAAACTGTATGTTATTTATTGGAGACTTCCTGTATACAGGACACCTTGCTGACCCTGTGTGGCCTACTGGGGTATTATATTCTTAATCTCTTCCAAGAAATTTATAGCCATGTTCAAAAATAAGTCAAAGGCATTTATAAATGTCAAAGATTTAAAATTACAACAAACTTTAGTGACCATCTATTAAAATTACTTTCAGGAGTATCAAAAATATTAAAGAGAGCAGAGCTAGGCTTATTTTTATATGGTCTTCCTTTTCTTTAAGAACATTTAAAAAGGGCTTCTCTGGTGGTCCCATGGGTAAGGACATCGCCTTGCAGTGCAAAGGGCGCCAGTTGGATCCCTGGTCTGGGAAGGTCCCACGTGCTGTGGAGCAGCTGGACTGATGTGTCCAACTACCAGGCTGGAGCTCTAGAGGCACATGCACCCAGAGGTGGTGCTCTGCAGTGAGAGAGGCCACTGTGATGGGAGGCCCACACAGGCCAAACAACAAAGATGGATGAAAACAGATAAATGAAAGGCCAACAGAAGTTGCCAAAAAAAAAAAAATATCTGAAAAAATAAAACCATTTAAAATATGAGTTAATAATATAAATAATATTAAAATAATAATATACTATCTATTCCAAGGTGACATATAATTAACTCCTAAGGTAACACTATGGAATATCAGTGCTATTAGTTTAGGAGAGGAAAATATAATAAAAAAATATTTAAGTGCACTAATGAAGGCAGAGTTTTGGTCATTTTGAGTTGAAATATCGCATTCAGCCTTTCAAATCCACTACTGATTATTGTTAAATTATGAATAAAACAGATTGAAAATTAAATAAACTCATAAAATGGAACTCAAGATAAAGAATGTATCATTAAATCAGTTAGTCAAAACTTGTATCAAGAATACAAAGATTTTTGAGCAGATAAAAATTTTGTACAGTATTTTAAACACATTCTTTCACACATATAAGCAAACATCTCCATTCAGAGATGTATGCAAAGAGTTTTTATCACAAAGAGTTAAACTGTAATCCAAGTCCACATGCCTTGTACCTTTCCATACTTGTCACATATATTATCTGGTATTTAAATAGCTTTTTTGTTATGAATGCAATGTTTTCAATAAACCTTATTCATTTTTGAGAAGTAGATTCCATTTTTGAAAGGTTTTTGCAAAGCTCACAATCTTGTTAGGCATCTGGACAGAATGACTCACAGAGAAATTGAAGACTATGATAGAAATATTACTAAACATTCTGTCTCACTGGGGTCAGAACTTTTTTCTAATCTACACAGTATATACCAAACAGATGGACTGTGAAAACAAATCTGTGCAGTGGGTGGCCTTATCTTTTCAGCCAAAATGATCCATATAGACCCACAAAAGATATGTATCCAATAAGTCCTCTGAATAAACCTAATTCAGAGATTGTTCTCAAAATATTTGTCTCATTTCTAACATTCAACAACTTTTGAAAATAATCAGATTTCAAGAAATCAACTATTTGGGAGATGGGTAGAGGGGGGATGGTGGCCAGGGATATACATGACTAATCCGGGATTATACATATCTGTAAATAACAAAACTGTGTAAAAGCAAAAATTAAAATAAAAAATTTTTAAAAAGATGAGTTAATAATATAAATAATATTAAAATAATAATATACTATCTATTCCAAGGTGACATATAATTAACTCCTAAGGTAACACTATGGAATATCAGTGCTATTAGTTTAGGAGAGGAAAATATAATAAAAAAATATTTAAGTGCACTAATGAAGGCAGAGTTTTGGTCATTTTGAGTTGAAATATCGCATTCAGCCTTTCAAATCCACTACTGATTATTGTTAAATTATGAATAAAACAGATTGAAAATTAAATAAACTCATAAAATGGAACTCAAGATAAAGAATGTATCATTAAATCAGTTAGTCAAAACTTGTATCAAGAATACAAAGATTTTTGAGCAGATAAAAATTTTGTACAGTATTTTAAACACATTCTTTCACACATATAAGCAAACATCTCCATTCAGAGATGTATGCAAAGAGTTTTTATCACAAAGAGTTAAACTGTAATCCAAGTCCACATGCCTTGTACCTTTCCATACTTGTCACATATATTATCTGGTATTTAAATAGCTTTTTTGTTATGAATGCAATGTTTTCAATAAACCTTATTCATTTTTGAGAAGTAGATTCCATTTTTGAAAGGTTTTTGCAAAGCTCACAATCTTGTTAGGCATCTGGACAGAATGACTCACAGAGAAATTGAAGACTATGATAGAAATATTACTAAACATTCTGTCTCACTGGGGTCAGAACTTTTTTCTAATCTACACAGTATATACCAAACAGATGGACTGTGAAAACAAATCTGTGCAGTGGGTGGCCTTATCTTTTCAGCCAAAATGATCCATATAGACCCACAAAAGATATGTATCCAATAAGTCCTCTGAATAAACCTAATTCAGAGATTGTTCTCAAAATATTTGTCTCATTTCTAACATTCAACAACTTTTGAAAATAATCAGATTTCAAGAAATCAACTATTTGGGAGATGGGTAGAGGGGGGATGGTGGCCAGGGATATACATGACTAATCCGGGATTATACATATCTGTAAATAACAAAACTCTGTGAAAGCAAAAAGTAAAATAAAAAAATTTTAAAAGAAAAGAATTCAATGATTGTTTTTAAGAAAAGAATGGCAAAATAATTAGCCTTATTTATATTATTAAAAACATATTGACATCTAAGTGTTCAACAAGAGAATAGCTAAGGAATTTATGTTTCATGAAATGGATCAATTTAGCCAAATATAAAAGTAGGGTTATGTTGAAAAATGGAATAGTGTTTATCTTGTAATATTAGGTGGGAGAAGTACGTATACAATTTATGTCTACTGTGAAAGATGTGCATGGAATTATAAGAAAGCTAGAACTGACTGCAAAAAAAAAAAAAACTGTTGGCTTCAGTATAATATTTTTCTTTAAAAACACACTTATGGGCTTCCCCTTGTGGTCAAGTGGGTAAGGACACAGCCTTGCAATGCAAGGGGCACCGGTTCGATCCCTGGCCTGGGAAGATCCCACGTGCCGCGGAGCAGCTGGACCGATGTGTCCAACCGAGCCGGAGCTCTGGGGCGCATGCGTACAGAGCCGGCGCCCTGCGACAACAGAGGCCACCGCGATGGGAGGCCCACAGGAGCCAAAGAACAAAGACGGATGAAAATAGAGAAATGAAAGACCAATAGAAGTGGCCTGCCCGCTCCCTCCCTCCCCACCCCACCCCCCTAAAGGATAAATAAATAAAATAAATGTTCAAAAAAAAAAAAACAACACACTTACGTTGCCATAGTATTCTCTATATTATAATCAAAACTGTAGTTACTTTTTTTTATTTCAAAAAGAGTTTGGTTATTGTTTTAAGTTCCTCTGTTATTTTCCTGATCACAGCTCTTGTGACAAAATGAGCTGGCCCAAGTAAAGTTAGTAACGTGTAAGTGGATGGTAGTCTGTTAATACTCTGTCTTCCAACTGGACTGTTTACTGAATTATCTTCGTCAAGAACTCTAATTCATTAGTGTTCTGCAAAGACTATCTGTTACAAGCAATTAAAAATAATTAACACCTCAAGAAATGTCCTTATAATTTGAAAAGGCAGTTACAGAGTTCAATGATTGTTTTTAAGAAAAGAATGGCAAAATAATTAGCCTTATTTATATTATTAAAAACATATTGACATCTAAGTGTTCAACAAGAGAATAGCTAAGGAATTTATGTTTCATGAAATGGATCAATTTAGCCAAATATAAAAGTAGGGTTATGTTGAAAAATGGAATAGTGTTTATCTTGTAATATTAGGTGGGAGAAGTACGTATACAATTTATGTCTACTGTGAAAGATGTGCATGGAATTATAAGAAAGCTAGAACTGACTGCAAAAAAAAAAAAAACTGTTGGCTTCAGTATAATATTTTTCTTTAAAAACACACTTATGGGCTTCCCCTTGTGGTCAAGTGGGTAAGGACACAGCCTTGCAATGCAAGGGGCACCGGTTCGATCCCTGGCCTGGGAAGATCCCACGTGCCGCGGAGCAGCTGGACCGATGTGTCCAACCGAGCCGGAGCTCTGGGGCGCATGCGTACAGAGCCGGCGCCCTGCGACAACAGAGGCCACCGCGATGGGAGGCCCACAGGAGCCAAAGAACAAAGACGGATGAAAATAGAGAAATGAAAGACCAATAGAAGTGGCCTGCCCGCTCCCTCCCTCCCCACCCCACCCCCCTAAAGGATAAATAAATAAAATAAATGTTCAAAAAAAAAAAAACAACACACTTACGTTGCCATAGTATTCTCTATATTATAATCAAAACTGTAGTTACTTTTTTTTATTTCAAAAAGAGTTTGGTTATTGTTTTAAGTTCCTCTGTTATTTTCCTGATCACAGCTCTTGTGACAAAATGAGCTGGCCCAAGTAAAGTTAGTAACGTGTAAGTGGATGGTAGTCTGTTAATACTCTGTCTTCCAACTGGACTGTTTACTGAATTATCTTCGTCAAGAACTCTAATTCATTAGTGTTCTGCAAAGACTATCTGTTACAAGCAATTAAAAATAATTAACACCTCAAGAAATGTCCTTATAATTTGAAAAGGCAGTTACAGAGAAAAAAAATATGAATTTTTAATTATAATGCTGATAAAAAGTTCCAAGCAAATGTCATGTTTATTGGTACAAGCAAATTTCGTAATTTATTTAGTGTTTGCAAAACTCTGCAAGAGGCATTAGGAAGAGTGTGAAATAATAATAAATTTTTCTATAAATTTAATTTGTACAATGTTAAAAAATAAAGCCAATTTTTTGTTTTTCAAACTTATTTCAAAAATGTCAAAGAAATGATAATCAAAGTGCTTATTTGTCTCATATAAATGAACTGCCATGCAATTATACCAAGGTCAGAATATAAATCAGTGCTTTTTATTCTAGTATGTTCATGCTTCCTGTCAAAAAATTATATATATATATGTATATATATATATACACACACATACAGACGGAGAGACAGACAGACAGATTGTTGTAGTCCCTGGACCTTCCACACTGATGTTAGACACATAAATTCTATGAATATGTTATGCTGCATAGCAAAAAAGAATTTAGTGATATAATTTAAATTACTAATTAGCTGATCATTAAATAGGAAAATAATGAATTACCCAGTGGCACTAATCTAGTCACCTGGACCCTTAAAAGTACAGACCTTTCTCTGTCTAGTAGCAGAAGGCCTGTGATACATTAAAAGCCTGGTGCTCATTTGCTATATCATGTCTGACTCTTTGGGACCCTGTGGACTGTACCCTGCCATGCTCCTGTGTTCATGGTATTTTCTAGGTAAGAATACTGAAGTGAGCTGCCATTTCCTCCTTCAGAGGATTTTCCCAACCCAGATACTGAACCAGCATTTTCTGCATCTCCTGCATTGACAGGTGGATTCTTTACCACTAGTGCCACCTGGAATACCCTGATTAAAAGCAGAAGAGGGGGGCTTCCCTGGTGGTCCAGTGGTTAAAATCTGCTTTCCAATCCAGGGATTTGGTTATTGTTTTAAGTTCCTCTGTTATTTTCCTGATCACAGCTCTTGTGACAAAATGAGCTGGCCCAAGTAAAGTTAGTAACGTGTAAGTGGATGGTAGTCTGTTAATACTCTGTCTTCCAACTGGACTGTTTACTGAATTATCTTCGTCAAGAACTCTAATTCATTAGTGTTCTGCAAAGACTATCTGTTACAAGCAATTAAAAATAATTAACACCTCAAGAAATGTCCTTATAATTTGAAAAGGCAGTTACAGAGAAAAAATATGAATTTTTAATTATAATGCTGATAAAAAGTTCCAAGCAAATGTCATGTTTATTGGTACAAGCAAATTTCGTAATTTATTTAGTGTTTGCAAAACTCTGCAAGAGGCATTAGGAAGAGTGTGAAATAATAATAAATTTTTCTATAAATTTAATTTGTACAATGTTAAAAAATAAAGCCAATTTTTTGTTTTTCAAACTTATTTCAAAAATGTCAAAGAAATGATAATCAAAGTGCTTATTTGTCTCATATAAATGAACTGCCATGCAATTATACCAAGGTCAGAATATAAATCAGTGCTTTTTATTCTAGTATGTTCATGCTTCCTGTCAAAAAATTATATATATATATGTATATATATATATACACACACATACAGACGGAGAGACAGACAGACAGATTGTTGTAGTCCCTGGACCTTCCACACTGATGTTAGACACATAAATTCTATGAATATGTTATGCTGCATAGCAAAAAAGAATTTAGTGATATAATTTAAATTACTAATTAGCTGATCATTAAATAGGAAAATAATGAATTACCCAGTGGCACTAATCTAGTCACCTGGACCCTTAAAAGTACAGACCTTTCTCTGTCTAGTAGCAGAAGGCCTGTGATACATTAAAAGCCTGGTGCTCATTTGCTATATCATGTCTGACTCTTTGGGACCCTGTGGACTGTACCCTGCCATGCTCCTGTGTTCATGGTATTTTCTAGGTAAGAATACTGAAGTGAGCTGCCATTTCCTCCTTCAGAGGATTTTCCCAACGCAGATACTGAACCAGCATTTTCTGCATCTCCTGCATTGACAGGTGGATTCTTTACCACTAGTGCCACCTGGAATACCCTGATTAAAAGCAGAGAAAAGGGGACTTCCTTGGTGGTCCAGTGGTTAAAAATCTGCTTTCCAATCCAGGGATGCAGGTTCAATCCCTGATCAGGGAACTAAGATCCCACATACCGCAAGCTGACGAAACTCGCATGCCTCAACTAAGATCCTATGCAGCTAAATAAATAAATAAATATTAAAAAAAAAAAGCAGAGCAAAGACTTATCTCCTTACGCTTATTCGAAGGTAAAGAGGACAACATGGAAAGTAAGAGAAGGAAATGAATTCTGACAGCAATCAGTGACTCTGGAGGTGGACTATAAGACTTGAATGAAAACTACAACCTTGGTTGGCACAATGATTTTAGCCTGATAAAATCCCAAGCAGACAGAGTACAGTCAAGCCTCTTTGGACTTCTCACCTACAGGAATGTGAGATAATACACAGGCGTTGCATTAAGCCATTATGTATTTGATAAATTATGGTAATAGCAGTAAGAGGA
The DNA here is from genome assembly GCA_022376925.1 of Tragulus kanchil. NCBI lineage: Eukaryota > Metazoa > Chordata > Mammalia > Artiodactyla > Tragulidae > Tragulus > Tragulus kanchil. The sequence goes on along the minus strand of JAIOJX010000004.1, from coordinate 231,325,337 downwards.
GTTAATACAGTAACTGTCCTCTTGACCTTGCATAGGGAAAATGGAAAAGCAAAGAAAGTTATGCAATTAAATTTAATTAACTTATACCTTATTTTTCTCTATAATTCTTACTCATGTTGTTTCCCTTTCTTTCTGAAGGCATCCCAGGACAACTGGCAGTTTACAGTCCTCTAACTAAGAATTATTTCAAGATCATTGTACTTGTTGAAACCAACTCCATTAAAACTTTGTAAGTCTGTCACACTAGAGAGAAAGCTGGGAATTGCTTCTCATATTTTTCCAATGGTATTTCCATTTCAAATGTGGACACATTAAAAAAAAAAAAAAGTTCAAAAGTGATGACATAAAATGGAGTGCAAAGGGCTTCCCTGGTGGTCCAGTGGGTAAGGACACTGCCTTACAGTGCAATGGGTGCTGGTTTGATCCCTGGCCTGGGAAGAGCCCATGTGCCGTGGAGTGTCTAGACCAATGTGTCCAACTACCGAGCCAAAGCTCTGGAGCACATGTGCCCAGAGCTAGTGCTCTGCAATAGGAGAGGCCACTGCAATGGGAGGCCCACACAGGCCAAAGAACAAAGATGGATAAAAATAAATAAATGGAAGACCAATAGAAGTGACCAAAAAAAAAAAAAAAATGGAGTGTTTAAATTTAGGAACATGATTCTATTGCCCACATGATCAAACACATGGCTATTCTAATCTCTTAAAGGAACAGTTATCTGTGAAATCCTCTTTACACATATCTTTAATGTGAAATCATGCTCATGTCTGAAGTCATTTTTAACACTATTTTGTAATCTGCAAACATAGCTATATGACTGTGTTTTAGACACAAGTAAGAGAAAACTCAACTCAAATAGGTCAAACAAGAAAGTAATTTAATTGATTTCACAGAAAGTCAGATTTCAGGCCTTTCAGTTGGCTTTCTGTCTCTAAAATTTTTGTGACTCTCACTCATGAGTGCTTTATGTATATTTGGATTTTCCCAGGTATTTACTATCCTCATGATCCCAAGGTAACTCTCAGAAATTGAAGGCAAATTCCTTCTACATGTTTAGTTGGGAAATGTCCTATACAAATGAGCTTAAATTCAGGTCACTGTCTGTCCTTTAACCCTATGATAGTGTGTGAGTTAGTGTGTGGGAAGATTACTATTCTAGACTTAACACAAATCAAGGAAGGCCCACCCAACAGATGCAGCACTATGAAGAAATGTTCAGTAAGACTGTAATCTAATCCATCACTCTTGCCAATCTCAGGAAAAATTGAGAAATTTAGTCAACCATCTGACTCTTAAATTTACCATCACCCATATCTATTTTCTACTTTTTTTGTTTAGTTTGCTCTTACACACCAAAAACCAGTATTTTATTGCTATTTTATTTGATTAGTAATAAGAAAGTTCCATCTGAAATGTCACTCAAAACTCAGAGTTCTCTTTAAAGGTAAATATTCTCTCCTTATGTAGCTTGGACTAGCTTTGGCTGCAAATTCAGCATTGGTAAAAGATGCACGTTGCTGGTGTCCTCTCTAAGTGTTCTAAAACAGAAGAAAAATGACCTTATTTAGATAGGTAGAGTCTTAAGCTAGGTTTGTACTCTGCGGAGCTAGTAACTATTTCAACATGATTCTGTTATGGAATATTTTCAAGCAGTCCTCAGAAGGTTCCCACCAGGCCCTCCATTCTGAAAATCTTTTAACCCTGGAATGTTTTTACTTTTTTCTGCTTTTACTTTCTCATATCTGGCTCCTTCCTCAGGCTTCAGAAGTTCACACATAAGTTTCTGCTGGTAAAGTGCCTTCACCTTTCCAGACAGCATTAAGGATCAAAGACCAACCCAGAGTCACATGTGACTAGGATATCTTCTATGAGAAATACACATGCACAACTGTATCCTACATATTTTGGGAGTTCAGCCTAACTGATCCCAGCAAAGTAGAACTCTAAAGGTTTGAAACTCAAAGTAATTCTCCAGACTGTCTCTGGTCATCTTAAATTTTTTTAGCAGGAGTGAGATCTTTAGTGCGGTGCATCTTCAATCTATACTAGACGCACATTGGGTTCTGAGTAGCTCAAGAGAAGTTCCACACTCACTTTGAATGTAGATACTACGCCCAATGAAGTGGAATGGTAAAGTGGCTTAGATCCCTGTTTTTCCCTGTTTTGTGACTAACCTCGTCATGAAAACATGCTTTATTCATCTTTCTCACTCTTTTTATAATCTCAAGATGGGATGAGTTGGAAGGGTGCACTCTAGGATGCCAGAGTTATGAATGAGCACCAGGCCACATCCTTAAAAATCAATGCATTACAGATTATGCAAACCACTGTATGTCTAAGCTATTGTACCTGGCTAAAATGAAAACTTTTATGTCTTATTCTATTTGTGATAATTAATACAATAGTTTTCTGATTTATCTACCTTTTATATCTTATTTTAAAATAAACAGATGCTTGCTTAGAAGTGTATAAAGCATTTGAGGACAGTCTTCATTAAATTTTAAAAAATATATTCATCAATAATTTAAAAACACTTTGTGAAATAAAGAACAGTTTTCTTCAGGCAATTTCAATGGTTTATTACAAAGATATTTTGTTTATAAATTCAAAGGCAATAATAGTATTAATATAAAATAAGCTTTGGTTTATATTATCTGGAACATATAAACTATATTACCAATGTATTCATTTATAGTATTAAAATTATTAAAACTTTTTGATATACTCATGCATTTTGGAAGAATAGGGCTAGTGGTTGAAGAATCATAGACTAACCCTGATCTAGCTGTAATTTTTTTCTAATATTTTTGGCAAAGAATAGGTACTTAATAAATGTTTCTGAATGTCTTAAAAGAATATTTTAAAGGAATAACACATTTTTCTGTCTCCACTTACTTCAACTCACACTTTTTTTTTTCCCATTTTCATCTTCTCTTTTCTTAAAGGCAACCAATAAATTCTTCAGGTCTATGTATCGCCGGAAGAAGGAAATCACTGAATTAATCACAAATATTAGCCAAATACATTCAACCCCATTTAAACTGACAGGAGCCAAATTCATTCAGAATGTAAATGCTATAAAAAACAATCAAACAAAGACAAAAGGAAAAAGTTTTAATATCAAAATATAAAAATCAAAAAACGCAGATGACGGTGCACTTCAATCTATACTAGACGCACATTGGGTTCTGAGTAGCTCAAGAGAAGTTCCACACTCACTTTGAATGTAGATACTACGCCCAATGAAGTGGAATGGTAAAGTGGCTTAGATCCCTGTTTTTCCCTGTTTTGTGACTAACCTCGTCATGAAAACATGCTTTATTCATCTTTCTCACTCTTTTTATAATCTCAAGATGGGATGAGTTGGAAGGGTGCACTCTAGGATGCCAGAGTTATGAATGAGCACCAGGCCACATCCTTAAAAATCAATGCATTACAGATTATGCAAACCACTGTATGTCTAAGCTATTGTACCTGGCTAAAATGAAAACTTTTATGTCTTATTCTATTTGTGATAATTAATACAATAGTTTTCTGATTTATCTACCTTTTATATCTTATTTTAAAATAAACAGATGCTTGCTTAGAAGTGTATAAAGCATTTGAGGACAGTCTTCATTAAATTTTAAAAAATATATTCATCAATAATTTAAAAACACTTTGTGAAATAAAGAACAGTTTTCTTCAGGCAATTTCAATGGTTTATTACAAAGATATTTTGTTTATAAATTCAAAGGCAATAATAGTATTAATATAAAATAAGCTTTGGTTTATATTATCTGGAACATATAAACTATATTACCAATGTATTCATTTATAGTATTAAAATTATTAAAACTTTTTGATATACTCATGCATTTTGGAAGAATAGGGCTAGTGGTTGAAGAATCATAGACTAACCCTGATCTAGCTGTAATTTTTTTCTAATATTTTTGGCAAAGAATAGGTACTTAATAAATGTTTCTGAATGTCTTAAAAGAATATTTTAAAGGAATAACACATTTTTCTGTCTCCACTTACTTCAACTCACACTTTTTTTTTTCCCATTTTCATCTTCTCTTTTCTTAAAGGCAACCAATAAATTCTTCAGGTCTATGTATCGCCGGAAGAAGGAAATCACTGAATTAATCACAAATATTAGCCAAATACATTCAACCCCATTTAAACTGACAGGAGCCAAATTCATTCAGAATGTAAATGCTATAAAAAACAATCAAACAAAGACAAAAAAATCATCATTTTAAAAATGCTGAATATTCACATGTATTTTAATGAGATTTGCATTCAGATGAAGACAATTAAGGAAAAGACTCTTAAACAGGTTTGAATTCAATAAATACTTCAGAAAGGTTTTAAAAATGGAATTTGCTTTTCAGCCAAGTTCTTCTCTGGCAGTTTCTCTTATCAGTTTTGAACAGCACATTCAATGAACCAAGGCAAAGATAGTTCCCAGTATGTGCTTAACGGCAGCATTCTGGTAATTAGAACTTCCATTCTAAACAAGTGGAATTTATCAGGGAGAATATTTAAGGCGGACTGAAAAGGTCGGACTATTTGTACCTATCTTCTGAGCTGCCGATATGTTAATCTAGCATCTGGTACAAAAGCACAATTTTCTCTGCTCTGCCTCTCCACTTATTTCTGTTCTCCTTAAAGAACTTAATGTTCTTTATATAGATCCATTGCTAATGCATATACTTCCTGAGATAATATTTGCTTTCATTTTAATCACCATAGTACTTAGTAATTATGATATATCTTGCACATGTGTGCCTGTGCTCAGTCACTTCAGTCATGTCTGACTCTTTGCAACCCTATGGCCTGTAGCCCACCAGGCTCCTCTATCCATGGGATTCTCCTGGCAAGAATACTGGAGTGGGTTGCCAAGCCCTCCTCCAGGGGATCTTCCCAACCCAGATACTGAACCAATATCTCCTGCATCTCCTGCATTGCAGGCAGACTGTGTACCTCTGAGCTCCTAGGGAAGCCCAGGCCTTGAACATGGCACCTCATTAATGTTTACAGAAAATAATTAAACTTATAAACTGTATTATTCTCAAGCAGCCATGGGATTAGTTATGAGGATAGGTTAAACATAGAAAAGTACCTAAAACAGTGGGTGATTTAATGCACAACAATATATTAGGTATTATTATTCTTACTGCTTTCATCTTTACTATTTAAAATTAAGAAGGTTTTCTAAGAGAAATTAATGTAAAATCGTATTTGTCACTGAAGTATGTCTCTGTATATAAATGTAATGTATACAAAATTCTAATATTTGGGTGAAGATGGATAAATATGTGTGGCTATGTTAAAAATAGTGGTATCTATTTAAAATATTTTCATATAATTCTACACATGCTTTGGTCTACAGCTAGGGATAGGTAGTTTATCTTCAAATTTTAGGCATTACTCAAGGTAAACATATAGAAAGTAGCACTAACACATCCGTATCATACAGAAGTATGGATAAAACTATACTACATAATTTAAAACATTTCATGTGATAAAAATTTAAAGTTACTTTACTCTTATATTTTGAGGAACAATCCATTTATGAACAGGAAAGAAACAGAATCACATGAATATTTAAAGGTAGTTACAAGAAAAATGAGGATCACTCATTTCCTGTTAAGTCAACTGCTGTTTAGTCACTAAGTTGTGCCCCAACTCCTTGTGACCCCATGGACTATAGCCTGTCAGTCTCCTATTATTTGTCCATGGGATTTCCCAGGCAAGAACACTGGAGTGGGCTGCCATTTCCTTCTCCAGAGTATCTTTTTAATCTAGGGATCAAACCCAGGTCTCCTTCTTGACACCTGGGAAGCCTAGTTTTAAGCATACAAATTCATAAATTTCTAGAAAACAATCCTAACTTCTTTTTTTCACACTGTTCCCTGAGGCAAGCTCATTCATTCCCAGCACTTCTAATTTAAGTCATCTACAAATAACAAACTAGTGCTTATCCTGAGCCTTCACTTTTTCAGTTGCCTAGGTTGCAACTTGTTCAGATGTTTTGATACATCGAAGACATCTAAAATCCAACGTTTCAAAACAAAACAAAACACATCTCAGTATCTTCCCCCACAAAACCTGGTCCACTTGCAACATTAGGATCTGAGCAGCTGCCAAATATCTTTCTACTTATGCAAAAGCTAGCTCCTCCCCACCCCCACCCTTACTCACAGCCAGTTCAACACCAAGAATTTCTGTATCATCTTTTATATATCTGTTGAGCCATTAGATGGAGTTTTACAAAGACAAACTACACTTAATTTTGTTCACTGATATATTCTTAAAACCCTGTTTGATACCTTATGCCAAAGAGGTACTTACTACATATTTGTTAGATGAATATATGAACATATGTAGACATATTTTGGTATACAACAATCAGCAAATTTATTCAATGTTTCTACCATTCAGAGAAAGGCAAGGGAAACAGAAAACAGTATTTAAAATAGAGGAATATTCAGAATGGCTTTCATTAAAAGTACTAAAAATAAGAAATGTTGGTGAGGATGTGGAAAAAAGAGGACACCTGTACACTGATGGTGGGAGTGTAAATCGGTACAACCACTGTGGAAGTATGGAAGTCTTTCAAAAGACTAAAGACAGAATTGCTATATGATCTAACAAGCCTACTCTCAATTACTAATCAAACAACAACAGCTCTAATTTCAAAAGATACATGCACAGCAATATTCACAGGAGTATAAGTTATACTCTCCATGATATGGAAGCAACCTCAGTGTCCATCAACAGATGAATAGATAAAGAAGATGTATAAAGATATACATATATATAACACACACACACAGGAAAAACTACTCTGCCATAAAAATAATGGAATTTTCCCATTTGCAACAATATAGACTGACTTGGATAGTATTATACTAAGGGAATATAGAGAAAGACAAATACTATATGATATCAATTATATGTAAAATGTAAAAAATAAACTAGTGAATAAAACAAGAAGAAACAGACTCACAGATATAGAGAACAAACTACTGGTTACCAATGAGGAAGGAGGAGGGACAAGGGGCTGGTAGGGAATTAAGAAATACAAGCAATTATCTTCGAAATAAACATGCTATAAGGACATATAGTACAAAACAGGAAACATACCCATTATAAGTATGAATGGAATACAATATTTAAATATTGTGAATAACTATGCTCTATACCTGAAATTTATATAATACAGTACATCAATTATACCTCATTATACAAGAGGAAAAAAAATTACATAGTGGTGCAGTATTACAGTGAGTAGTTTACAACTGACAGAAAATCTGAGAAGCTAACTAAAAACAGTAAATAAACTTAAAGATGTCAAAGACAGGAAGCTGTTAACTCCTAGGCTAGAAGAAAAAAAAGGAGGCACTAAGTAGAGAGACTCCTATCTTGAACAGTATCTGGATGTGAAGAGAGAATTCTGTATGCCTAGAAGCCATGGAGTATATGTAATCTTTTCTAGAGATGACAAATGAGGCAAAGAGATGGGGAAAAAAACATATTACCAAAAGTATCTCCATGATACCACAAAATAGAGGAATATTCAGAATGGCTTTCATTAAAAGTACTAAAAATAAGAAATGTTGGTGAGGATGTGGAAAAAAGAGGACACCTGTACACTGATGGTGGGAGTGTAAATCGGTACAACCACTGTGGAAGTATGGAAGTCTTTCAAAAGACTAAAGACAGAATTGCTATATGATCTAACAAGCCTACTCTCAATTACTAATCAAACAACAACAGCTCTAATTTCAAAAGATACATGCACAGCAATATTCACAGGAGTATAAGTTATACTCTCCATGATATGGAAGCAACCTCAGTGTCCATCAACAGATGAATAGATAAAGAAGATGTATAAAGATATACATATATATAACACACACACACAGGAAAAACTACTCTGCCATAAAAATAATGGAATTTTCCCATTTGCAACAATATAGACTGACTTGGATAGTATTATACTAAGGGAATATAGAGAAAGACAAATACTATATGATATCAATTATATGTAAAATGTAAAAAATAAACTAGTGAATAAAACAAGAAGAAACAGACTCACAGATATAGAGAACAAACTACTGGTTACCAATGAGGAAGGAGGAGGGACAAGGGGCTGGTGGGGAATTAAGAAATACAAGCAATTATCTTCGAAATAAACATGCTATAAGGACATATAGTACAAAACAGGAAACATACCCATTATAAGTATGAATGGAATACAATATTTAAATATTGTGAATAACTATGCTCTATACCTGAAATTTATATAATACAGTACATCAATTATACCTCATTATACAAGAGGAAAAAAAATTACATAGTGGTGCAGTATTACAGTGAGTAGTTTACAACTGACAGAAAATCTGAGAAGCTAACTAAAAACAGTAAATAAACTTAAAGATGTCAAAGACAGGAAGCTGTTAACTCCTAGGCTAGAAGAAAAAAAAGGAGGCACTAAGTAGAGAGACTCCTATCTTGAACAGTATCTGGATGTGAAGAGAGAATTCTGTATGCCTAGAAGCCATGGAGTATATGTAATCTTTTCTAGAGATGACAAATGAGGCAAAGAGATGGGGAGACATATTACAGTATCTCCAAATACATCTGAGCCTCCCTGGTGACTCAGATGATAATCTGCCTGCAACATGGGAGGCCTGGGTTCAGTTCATGGATTGGGAGGATCCCCTGGAAGAAGGCATGACCACCCACTCCAGTATTCTTGCCTGGAGAATCCCCACAGACAGAGGAGCCTGGCAGGCTGCACTCCATGGAATTGCAAAGAATCAAGAGTAAGCAAGTAAGCACAGAATAATATCTAAAATGCCTGAAGCAATCAATATGTTAGAGGATCTGGGGAATGTAGCTTCCATGTATTATCATATATAACATAATAATAATATTAATTATGTATGTATGCACTAAACATTGGGGAACAGAGTGAGGTAAGGATGAACTTTATATGAAAATACCCTAAAGACTAGCAGGTTGTCTACATGTATGAGCCAAAGTCTTAACTCTTCACTAAGCACCTAAACAAATGTCATTTAATGATGTTTGATCAAATGGACTATGAAGTGATACATTTCTCTAAGTACATCAGTGAGTACCAAAGTCCATAACTGTTATTTGAAAACAAACAAGTAATCACTCACACTAATATTCATTAGATAACAGATGGTGTCTAAAAGTTTTGTCTTTCACTTAGTTAATTTGTTGGGCATCAAATTCCATACGGCAGAGAAAGACAAGTACCGTACGGTATCACATATATGTGGAATCCAAGAAGTCATACACAGAGAAACAGAGAGCAGAATGGAGGTTATTAGAGGTAGTAAGGTGAGAAAAATGTGGAGATGTTGGCCAATGGGGCAAATATCCAGAGGTAAGAGGAACATAGTTTTGGGAATCTAATAGACATTATGCCCATAATTAATAAATCTATATACTACACTTTGAATTTCCTGACAGAGTAGATCTTCAGTGTTCACACCATACACATACACAAAATAGCAACTACATGAGGTGATGTATATGTTAATTAACCTGATTGTGGTAATCATGTCACAACATATATATATATATATATATATATATATATATATATATATATCAAATCATATTATATACCTTAAACACATACAATTTACTTGTCAATCATACTTCCATAATTGAGGGAGTAGCAATGAAACATATATATAACATATGTAAAATTAGATAGCCAATGGAAATGCCAGTGCTCAAATCTAGTGCTCTGTAATAATATGGCAGGGGGAGAATTGGATGGGAGCTTCAAGAGGAAGGGGACAAATGCATAGCGATGGTTGGCTCATATTGATATATGGCAGCAGCCAACTCAATATTTTAAAGCAATCATCCTCTAATTAAATAATAAACACATTTTTAAAAAAGGAAGAAAATACAACATACCAAGATCTATGTGATGCAGCAAAAACAATTCTAAGAGGGAAGTTCATAGACACATGCCTAGTTTAAGAAAAAAAGAAAGCTCCCAAATGAACAACCTAATTTACACTTCAAGGAACTAGAAAAAGAACTAAACAAGCCCAAAATTAGAAGGAAGGAAATTACAAAGATCAGAGTGTAAATTTAAAAAGTAGAGATTAAAAAGACAATAGAAAAGATCAGTGAACTTAAGAGCTGTTTTTTACAACAAAATAGAAAAGCTTATGTCCAGACAAAAATCTGCACATAAATGTTTACAGCAGCTTTATTCATAATTGCCAAAACTTGAAAGCAATGACAATATCCTTCAATGGTTGACAGGAATAACTCTGATATATCAGGCAAGGGAATATTTACTCAATGCCAAAAAAAACATGACAACATGGAAGAAACTTAAATGTGTATTATTAAGTTAAAAAGCCAATCTGAAAGGCTGAATACTGAAAAGTATGAAATGCTACATACTGTAGATTCTAACTATTTGACAATCTGGGAAAGGCAAAACTATGGAAACAGTAAAAAGATCAGTGGTGAGACTTTGGGGCTGCAGGTTTGATCCCTCGTTGGGGAACTAAGATCCCACATGCTGTAGCAGCCAGAAAAAAAGGATCGGGGGTGAGGAAAGGAATGAACAGACGGAGTACAGAGGATGGTGAGGTGAGTGCAGCTATTCTATGATAGTGCGTGTATGTCCACTATGCATTTGTCCAAATCTGTAGAATGTATACCATCACAAGTGAACCCTAATGCACACTATGGTCTTTGGTTGATAATGATGTATCCGTGCAGGTGCACAGACTATAACCAACGTATTAGTCTGGCGTGGGATGCTGATAGTTAGAGGTGTGTGTTTGTGTAAAACCTAAAATAACTAAAACCATTAAGTTATATGTTTTTTAAAAAAAAAACAGATAAGCAGGACTTCCCTAGTGGTACAGTGGATAGGAATCCACCTGCCAATGCAGGGGACACAGGCTCAATCCTTTATCCTAGAAGATTTTACATGCCATGAGCAGAACAACTAAGCTGGTGTGCCATATGACTGAGCCTGTGCTCTAGAGCCCACAAGACGCTGCTGAAGCTTATACACCTAGAGCCTGGGCTCAGCAACAAGGGAAACCATCACTAATGAAAAGCCTGTGCACCAAAGTGAAGAGTAGCTGTCACTTGACGCAACTAGAGAAAGTCCACTTGCAGCAAGTAAGACCTAGTGCATCCAAAAATAATAAAATCAATTTTCTAAAAAATGCTGGGGGATAAAGTCTCTCTGATTTTTGACAAAAATTTAATTCATAACTTTAAAGTTATTGTGTGGCATCATTTTAGCTCTTTTCTTTCTCCTGTCTTTACCTAAGTTATATTCCATAGTCAACTTTTATAATCAGTGTTTTTGCACATTCTCTTTTCCTCTTTTATATCTCTCCCTCCAGTTATTTTGTTGATATTACACTGTTTCTATCTACCTTATGTATGTCTGCATTGGCTGGAGCACAACACAACTGCTTTGACTGATCTAATTTGACTAATCTCTGTTCACAGTTATTGCAACTAATGTACCTCAAATGGAACCATAATGGTGCCCAGCAATCATCTTTCTCACATCCCTACATCAGATGTAACCATTTAATCTCTTTTTCCCTTCAACCACTCCTTCTCAACACAAATGTTCAGTTTATGACCCACATCCTCCTTTATGGGAACAAAGAAAAAAAGTTGAGTTTTAGTAGACTCTCACTCTCTACTCACACACTCTGTGTTTCTGTGGAGAACTACTCACATTCTTACCTATTGCTGATAGTTCCATATGTCTGTTACACAATTTTGTAACTACAAAACAGAGGGATTACCTGACATTTTGTCATGTCATCAATCTAAATATATTTAGCCATTCTATTTGAAGTAACTGCCTAAGATAGCAGGCATCAGAAGAGTTAGTTATCTTGCATCCTTTTACAGTTTTTAGTAAGCCAGAATAATCAATTTATAAATTTTGAATTAAGGAAAATAATAATGCAATATTCTGTGAACAGACGTAGGACCTAATATAAATACAGAATCCCAGTTTCTCAAACTACCTTAGGCAAATATAATAATAAAATTCTAACCATGTTTGTCTACCTACACAGAACCCTAAGATGGAAATCAAGACTTTCTGCATATATCTAAGGGAGAGGGAAAAAAAATGTACTCCAACCACTCATGACTGGTTTAGGATTGTAAGTCTCACCTTCATCCCCCCAAATTTCCACTAATAAAATATCATCAGGTGGGAAATACATATTTTTTAAGATTCATGAAGAAAAATATTTAAGTATTTTATAGAAGTATAATAATATGAATACACTTCAACACCTTGATTAACCCTCTTTTATAACAGCACAGTACATCACTTTTACACCCAAGCAGTGTCATTGTCATTTCCATTTAACATCTCTTCACTTTTAGCAAATATGCAAGAGGGACTCATGCAAAATCAAGCACTCTGTCCATGAAATTCTGTAGAGTTTATCTTGCATGAGAAAGTAGGAAATGTGCTATAAATATTCATAAACTGGCCATTATCCATAGTTGAGGTATATTTGAGGTATGAAAATAAAAACTCATAGAAAAGATCACTTGATTATCTAAAACTGAAGCAGGAACTTTTCTCAGGGCTCACACATGGCCAATGACTTTAAACAACCCCTTTTATTTTGTTATTCTCTGTGTTTTATCCAGTATTAACATAAAATAATCTTATGTAATAGATGTTATTTCTTTCAGTAAGTATTCTACTATATCTGTCTTTATGACCCACATCCTCCTTTATGGGAACAAAGAAAAAGTTGAGTTTTAGTAGACTCTCACTCTCTACTCACACTCTGTGTTTCTGTGGAGAACTACTCACATTCTTACCTATTGCTGATAGTTCCATATGTCTGTTACACAATTTTGTAACTACAAAACAGAGGGATTACCTGACATTTTGTCATGTCATCAATCTAAATATATTTAGCCATTCTATTTGAAGTAACTGCCTAAGATAGCAGGCATCAGAAGAGTTAGTTATCTTGCATCCTTTTACAGTTTTTAGTAAGCCAGAATAATCAATTTATAAATTTTGAATTAAGGAAAATAATAATGCAATATTCTGTGAACAGACGTAGGACCTAATATAAATACAGAATCCCAGTTTCTCAAACTACCTTAGGCAAATATAATAATAAAATTCTAACCATGTTTGTCTACCTACACAGAACCCTAAGATGGAAATCAAGACTTTCTGCATATATCTAAGGGAGAGGGAAAAAAAATGTACTCCAACCACTCATGACTGGTTTAGGATTGTAAGTCTCACCTTCATCCCCCCAAATTTCCACTAATAAAATATCATCAGGTGGGAAATACATATTTTTTAAGATTCATGAAGAAAAATATTTAAGTATTTTATAGAAGTATAATAATATGAATACACTTCAACACCTTGATTAACCCTCTTTTATAACAGCACAGTACATCACTTTTACACCCAAGCAGTGTCATTGTCATTTCCATTTAACATCTCTTCACTTTTAGCAAATATGCAAGAGGGACTCATGCAAAATCAAGCACTCTGTCCATGAAATTCTGTAGAGTTTATCTTGCATGAGAAAGTAGGAAATGTGCTATAAATATTCATAAACTGGCCATTATCCATAGTTGAGGTATATTTGAGGTATGAAAATAAAAACTCAAAGAAAAGATCACTTGATTATCTAAAACTGAAGCAGGAACTTTTCTCAGGGCTCACACATGGCCAATGACTTTAAACAACCCCTTTTATTTTGTTATTCTCTGTGTTTTATCCAGTATTAACATAAAATAATCTTATGTAATAGATGTTATTTCTTTCAGTAAGTATTCTACTATATCTGTCTTTCTGCTTGGAAGTTGTCATAAATAGGAAAATACTGTTTTATATACCCTGTAAATACTTAGCTAAAACACCACACTCTTATTTATCATTGTTACTCCCTTACGTGATGTCTGCAAATTTTCTCTATTGTAAAATCCCAATTTACATTTATTATTAATCTATCCAAATCAAGAGTTTTGTTATTTATCAAAAGAAATACCTATCAAATAGAAAGAAACTAATTCAGAAGTTCTCTTTATATTTTTTATAAATATATACATAACAGGTGATAGAAAAAAGCATTTTATGAAAAGCACTAAAAGATATTGCTATAATGTTTACTTTTTGACTACTGCAGAGTTTCTGAAGTTCCTTCCTACTGACTCAAAGGAAAGTTATGCAAATGATACAAAAAAATGTTAAAGTTCCCTAATAAACTGAGCAGTATAAAAAGGGTTTTTTATCATTAAGAAATTTAAAAATTTTCTAAAGACTAGATAATTTCAAGCAAAACATATGCATTTTACCATATATTAGGTCATTTTAAGTATATAAAATATATGACCAATGCATGTCTTTCTTACTGTCAAAACTATTCTGAAGATAATAGTATTTTGGTATCCTCGTTTATAATTACTACCGTTTTAGGATTAGTTTTATAGCTTATATTAATAAAAGAGCTATAATTTTGTTCTAAATTGCATAAGAAACAATTTTCCCTGGTAGGAAATTAGTATGCATATATTCTGTTAATAAACCAATTTAGTAATGCTTTGGAGTAGAATGCTGAAAAACTGGAACTATTACTTTTGCCTCAATAAAATTCTAAGAAAATCAAAAGAGCCATGTCTATATTAAAGTGGTTGAGATTAATCAGATCAAGCCTTTGGCTATTTTTCATCATTGTACATCTTAATATGATACAGAAGCATCGGACCAGTTTCACAAATTTCCTTAAGATTGTTTCTAGGTTATTAGACCATTTAAATGTATTCTTCCATATTTGATTTAGTCACATCATACAGCTTTAGCAAAAATTTTTTATATTCAACTTATTTTTACTTGAGGAAAAATTTCCATATGGACCATGAGTGTGCAATTCAAGTTCTGACAAATATATATGAACTAAATAGCTGTTTAACAATTCTCCCTATCAAAACATATATGATTTTCACCACCTTGAAAATGTTATTCTGCCTCTCAGTCAGAATCAAGTCCCATCAATTAATATTCTTCTGAGTTCTATTACCATAGATTAACTTTTAGTTTTTGTACTTCATATAAATGAAATTATATACTATCTGGGGCTTCCCTGGTGGCTGAGAGGGTAAATAATCTACTTGCAATACAGGAGACCCTGGTTCAGTTCCAGGGTTGGGGAGATCCCCTGGAGGAGGAAATGGCAACCCACTCCAGTATTCTTACCCGAAGAATCCCTGTGGACAGGGGAGCCTGGTGGGCTACAGTCTATAGGGTCCCAAAGAGTAGGACGTGACTGAGCAAATAATACACTTCAGTTCAGTTATATATAGTATCTATATTTTCTCTCTGTTCATTTTCACTCAATATAAATGTTTTAAGATATAGCATAGATGTAACATCACTAGCAGTTTATTTTTTTGTGTTTGTGTAGTGAAGAATTAAGCTCTGGTCTTTGTCCTTCACTCCTGAGAGATGTCTGTGTCCTTAAGAATGTCACACAGGGCTGGGATATCTTTGCTTGCATGAGAATCTTGGCTACCAGCCTATCTACATGATTTACAATGGGAGCTTTTGAGTCACTCAGTATCAGTCTTTCTGCACCTCTGGAAAATAAATGTATCAGTCACACCTGTGGAAAGACTAAAGATGCACAGAATGTGATCAAAACTCTGGGCACCAAGATTTGGATGGACTTGCCTGTGTGATAATATTGTTATGCTTTAATAGGAAAGTAAAATCACTTTCCTGCACAAGGAGAAGACAATGGAAGCTATGTGTTTCTTGGACTTGGACTCTGTTCTACCTTTTCTTGGCTATTTTTTTTTTTAGCTTTCTCGGAGTATAAGTGACACATGTACATTGTATACACTGATGGTGTACAATTTTACATTTTTGACATACACGTTACATTTTGAAATGATCATCACAATCAAGCTAGTTAACATATCCATCAAGTATTCACAGTTATCTTGTGTGAGTGTGTGTGTGTGTGTGTGTGTGTGTGTGTGTGTGTGTGTGTGTGTATCCTGAGACCACATAAGATCTATCCTTTCAGCAAATTACAAGTATACAATACTGGATTGTTAACTGGCATCATATTGTTCTTGTTTAGCCACTAAATCATGTGTAACTCTTTGTGACCCCATGGACTGCAGTACACCAGGCTCCTCTGCCCTCTACTGTCTCCCAGAGTTTGCTCAATTCACATCCATTGAGTCAGTGATGCCATTTAACCATCTCATCCTCTGTGGCCCCTTTCCCTTTCGCCTTCAATCTTGGCTAATATCAGGGTCTTTTGCAGTAAGTCAGCTCTTTTCATCAAGTGGCCAAAATACTGGAGTTTCAACTTCAGTATCAGTCCATCCAATCAATATTCAAGGTTGATTTCCTTTAGGACTGATTGGTTCGATCCCCTTGCAGTCCATGGGACTCTCTAGAGTCTTCTCCAGCATCACGGTCTGAAAGCATCAATTCCGTGCTCAACCTTCTTTAAGGCCCAACTCTTATATCTGTACATAACTACTGGAAAAAAACCCATAATTATGACTATATGGACCTTTGTTGGCAAAGTGATGTCTCTGCTTTTTCATATCTGACTAGCTGTGACATAGCTTTCCTGAAGTCACAATGCTGTACGTTAAATTTCCAAATCTATTTATCTTGCATAACTGACATTTTGTATCCTTTAAATCTTGTAATATGCCTTCACTTTCCCATACCCTCTAACTTCTAGTAACCACAATTCTATGCAATCCTTCTACAGTTTAACTATTTTTGATTCAACAAAATCTCTAGAAAGAGATCATGCAGTGATTCTCTTTTTGTGTTTGGCAATAGCTAAATACAAGTGTCCTAAGAAGCTATACCATTTTGTTGATAACAGCATAACCAGTGCCTAAAACACCACACGCAGCAGCAGCCTCTCAATAAACATCAGTAGAATAAAGCATTTTCTTAAAGGACCACCTATCCCTGTACTCATTTCTCACAGAACACTATGTGATACAAATTAAAGGGTGATGAAATAATACCAAACACTGACCTTTGAGGTCAGTTATTTACTTAATATGGTGGTAAAGAACCCACCTGCCAATGGAGAAGACCTAAGAGACACAGGTTCAGTCCCCAGGTCAGGACGATCCCCTGGAGGAGGGCATGGTAACCCATTCCAGTATCCTTGCCTGAAGAATTCTATAGACAGAGAAACCTGGTGGGCTACAGTCTGTAGGGGTGCAAGGAGTCAGACATGACTGAAGAAACAGCATGCACCATGAACATGCATTTACTTAATATATAAAAATTTAAGTAAACTAGGTTATAGTAGCCAGTATTATTTTCTCTGCAGGAATAATATTTTTTTGACCCATATGGATAGAAGATAGAAGGTAACCACATGGATAAAAAACTTCTCTGCTCTTGAGGACAAATTTGGGCATTTGGGAGAATTCTATGTGACTGGCACTAGCTTTAGCTCTCTTTGACAACTTAGATCATCTGCAATAGTAGTATCCCACAGTTCATGCTAGAAATATCAACACAGGTGCCTACCTCCCAATTCCATGGAATTAGTCATGTTTACCTACCCTGCTGAAAAAGTAGCTATGGACAAACATGATTATGACTCTAGACTCTGATCAAATCACAGATGAGCACTAGAGCAAAGGACAGACAGGTTATGTTCAATGATGTCTGCTTTTTCATATCTGACTAGCTGTGACATAGCTTTCCTGAAGTCACAATGCTGTACGTTAAATTTCCAAATCTATTTATCTTGCATAACTGACATTTTGTATCCTTTAAATCTTGTAATATGCCTTCACTTTCCCATACCCTCTAACTTCTAGTAACCACAATTCTATGCAATCCTTCTACAGTTTAACTATTTTTGATTCAACAAAATCTCTAGAAAGAGATCATGCAGTGATTCTCTTTTTGTGTTTGGCAATAGCTAAATACAAGTGTCCTAAGAAGCTATACCATTTTGTTGATAACAGCATAACCAGTGCCTAAAACACCACACGCAGCAGCAGCCTCTCAATAAACATCAGTAGAATAAAGCATTTTCTTAAAGGACCACCTATCCCTGTACTCATTTCTCACAGAACACTATGTGATACAAATTAAAGGGTGATGAAATAATACCAAACACTGACCTTTGAGGTCAGTTATTTACTTAATATGGTGGTAAAGAACCCACCTGCCAATGGAGAAGACCTAAGAGACACAGGTTCAGTCCCCAGGTCAGGACGATCCCCTGGAGGAGGGCATGGTAACCCATTCCAGTATCCTTGCCTGAAGAATTCTATAGACAGAGAAACCTGGTGGGCTACAGTCTGTAGGGGTGCAAGGAGTCAGACATGACTGAAGAAACAGCATGCACCATGAACATGCATTTACTTAATATATAAAAAAATTTAAGTAAACTAGGTTATAGTAGCCAGTATTATTTTCTCTGCAGGAATAATATTTTTTTGACCCATATGGATAGAAGATAGAAGGTAACCACATGGATAAAAAACTTCTCTGCTCTTGAGGACAAATTTGGGCATTTGGGAGAATTCTATGTGACTGGCACTAGCTTTAGCTCTCTTTGACAACTTAGATCATCTGCAATAGTAGTATCCCACAGTTCATGCTAGAAATATCAACACAGGTGCCTACCTCCCAATTCCATGGAATTAGTCATGTTTACCTACCCTGCTGAAAAAGTAGCTATGGACAAACATGATTATGACTCTAGACTCTGATCAAATCACAGATGAGCACTAGAGCAAAGGACAGACAGGTTATGTTTCTAGCAGTTTAATACAAAGTACTTGACAATTCTGGACAACGATTTCTAACAAAGCTAGTAAAAATATTTTCAACTAAGTAGCATTAAAAAAAATCCAGTTTATAGTTGGAAAAGAAGACAGACACAAAGAGAATTACTGATTCGCTGATGGCACAGCACTGAAATACATGTCCACAGCCAGAAACCTTGAATTCTGTGTAACCTGTTTTGATTCCTGAAAATTTCTGGACTGTCTTTTTGCTCTTCCCAAGGCCTGATGGTCTTTTTGTGTTTTGTATGAGTCAAGACCTTATCCTCTGTGTAGCTCTAAATTTATTCTCTTATTACTTAAAATAATATATGTGAATTCCTGTTCTTTCTGACAAAAAGCACTTCATTTAAAATACTTTTGCAAGGAGCTCATAATTACATAGATGATCAATCTTTCTATATCACTTACATCTTGTTTATAAACTATGAGGTGATTTCTTTTTCTCTTCAATTTTTTCTTGAGTCATAATTAAATCATTTGATATTAAAGAAAAAAAGTCCCATATTACTATTGAGGAGACATGTTGTTATCTGCATTCCTGAATTTGTGCTTAACCCCTCAATGAATCTTCTCTAGAAATTAACTACATCACTCTTCCCCAGTTCCTTCCTTACTTGGGGAATATCTTATTTCATTATTGCTTTACCTCAGTTGAGGAATGAATTTCACATTTTCACATCTAAAGCCTTGCCTGAAGTGACAAGAATCAGACATGACTGAAGAAACAGCATGCACCATGAACATGCATTTACTTAATATATAAAAAAATTTAAGTAAACTAGGTTATAGTAGCCAGTATTATTTTCTCTGCAGGAATAATATTTTTTTGACCCATATGGATAGAAGATAGAAGGTAACCACATGGATAAAAAACTTCTCTGCTCTTGAGGACAAATTTGGGCATTTGGGAGAATTCTATGTGACTGGCACTAGCTTTAGCTCTCTTTGACAACTTAGATCATCTGCAATAGTAGTATCCCACAGTTCATGCTAGAAATATCAACACAGGTGCCTACCTCCTAATTCCATGGAATTAGTCATGTTTACCTACCCTGCTGAAAAAGTAGCTATGGACAAACATGATTATGACTCTAGACTCTGATCAAATCACAGATGAGCACTAGAGCAAAGGACAGACAGGTTATGTTTCTAGCAGTTTAATACAAAGTACTTGACAATTCTGGACAACGATTTCTAACAAAGCTAGTAAAAATATTTTCAACTAAGTAGCATTAAAAAAAATCCAGTTTATAGTTGGAAAAGAAGACAGACACAAAGAGAATTACTGATTCGCTGATGGCACAGCACTGAAATACATGTCCACAGCCAGAAACCTTGAATTCTGTGTAACCTGTTTTGATTCCTGAAAATTTCTGGACTGTCTTTTTGCTCTTCCCAAGGCCTGATGGTCTTTTTGTGTTTTGTATGAGTCAAGACCTTATCCTCTGTGTAGCTCTAAATTTATTCTCTTATTACTTAAAATAATATATGTGAATTCCTGTTCTTTCTGACAAAAAGCACTTCATTTAAAATACTTTTGCAAGGAGCTCATAATTACATAGATGATCAATCTTTCTATATCACTTACATCTTGTTTATAAACTATGAGGTGATTTCTTTTTCTCTTCAATTTTTTCTTGAGTCATAATTAAATCATTTGATATTAAAGAAAAAAAGTCCCATATTACTATTGAGGAGACATGTTGTTATCTGCATTCCTGAATTTGTGCTTAACCCCTCAATGAATCTTCTCTAGAAATTAACTACATCACTCTTCCCCAGTTCCTTCCTTACTTGGGGAATATCTTATTTCATTATTGCTTTACCTCAGTTGAGGAATGAATTTCACATTTTCACATCTAAAGTGAGAATCTTCTTCTGTCCATTGTTTTTCTCTCAAGGTATTACCTATTTACCATCACATTTCCTAAAAGAATAACCTGGATTCATGTCTTACTCTTTGGGGAGCATTCGCACCTCAATTCTTCTGAAATACTGCTTCAACCCAACTTCTCTGTCATAAATTCTCTTTCACACTAATGGCCAAGTACTCACAAACAAAATATCTTTATTTTGACTTTGTGCATAATTCTATTGAATTTTATGATACAACTGATAGAGTGATATATTTTCTTTATATGCATAACTTATCCCCAAAGGCTACATAAAGGGCAGAGACAGAAGATGTAGAGAGAAGTACTATGGTATCCTCTGGGGACAAATAACAAGAAAAAAAACCTGATTGTTAATTTTATCCTCAGAACTCTTATATTTTCACTCATTTTTATCCTCTGGATATAAATAATTTGTGTGTTAACCTAGGAGAGAACTCTAAGAAGACAGTTTGTTGCTAAACACCCAGATTTTTGTGTGCATTCTTACAAATCCTTCTTCACTCTGCTGTATGTGTCCAGAGGCTGACCTATTTGATTTACATTAATGAACTCTCTTATCCTACAATTACGGTTAGGTTTGACCAGTGAGTATCACTAACAGTAGGTCAAAGAGTAGAGGATGGTAAAGTTCTGTTATGTACTCTACTGTCTTTCCTCCAGAAGGGATTCCCGACTTGGCAGCACCCTGGGCAGGTCATAGATTTTATCAGTTCTTCTTCTTCATTGTTTTACTCTGAACTCTGGGAGCCATTTCCTCTTCTTTAGAGCTAGGGGCATGAGTAGATTCCAGCTATTTCTAAAATACTTTTGCAAGGAGCTCATAATTACATAGATGATCAATCTTTCTATATCACTTACATCTTGTTTATAAACTATGAGGTGATTTCTTTTTCTCTTCAATTTTTTCTTGAGTCATAATTAAATCATTTGATATTAAAGAAAAAAAGTCCCATATTACTATTGAGGAGACATGTTGTTATCTGCATTCCTGAATTTGTGCTTAACCCCTCAATGAATCTTCTCTAGAAATTAACTACATCACTCTTCCCCAGTTCCTTCCTTACTTGGGGAATATCTTATTTCATTATTGCTTTACCTCAGTTGAGGAATGAATTTCACATTTTCACATCTAAAGTGAGAATCTTCTTCTGTCCATTGTTTTTCTCTCAAGGTATTACCTATTTACCATCACATTTCCTAAAAGAATAACCTGGATTCATGTCTTACTCTTTGGGGAGCATTCGCACCTCAATTCTTCTGAAATACTGCTTCAACCCAACTTCTCTGTCATAAATTCTCTTTCACACTAATGGCCAAGTACTCACAAACAAAATATCTTTATTTTGACTTTGTGCATAATTCTATTGAATTTTATGATACAACTGATAGAGTGATATATTTTCTTTATATGCATAACTTATCCCCAAAGGCTACATAAAGGGCAGAGACAGAAGATGTAGAGAGAAGTACTATGGTATCCTCTGGGGACAAATAACAAGAAAAAAAACCTGATTGTTAATTTTATCCTCAGAACTCTTATATTTTCACTCATTTTTATCCTCTGGATATAAATAATTTGTGTGTTAACCTAGGAGAGAACTCTAAGAAGACAGTTTGTTGCTAAACACCCAGATTTTTGTGTGCATTCTTACAAATCCTTCTTCACTCTGCTGTATGTGTCCAGAGGCTGACCTATTTGATTTACATTAATGAACTCTCTTATCCTACAATTACGGTTAGGTTTGACCAGTGAGTATCACTAACAGTAGGTCAAAGAGTAGAGGATGGTAAAGTTCTGTTATGTACTCTACTGTCTTTCCTCCAGAAGGGATTCCCGCACTTGGCAGCACCCCTGGGCAGGTCATAGATTTTATCAGTTCTTCTTCTTCATTGTTTTACTCTGAACTCTGGGAGCCATTTCCTCTTCTTTAGAGCTAGGGGCATGAGTAGATTCCAGCTATTTCTAATCCTGGGGTTAGTATCTTTTCTAGTTTCCATAAATACTTTATCAAACTCCTCTCAAATTAACCCAGTTAAAATATGCCATCTGTTTCCTCTCAGGGCACTAACAGATACATTGAAAATTTTTAGTGTCAGTAGTGTTTGGGCTGTTTTCTTTCCTTTGTCTATCCATGAACGATAAGCAAATTCTCACCTCTCCTTACTGTATCTCTGGATCACTGAATGGATATTAATCACTGGAACACCTGATACAGTAGTAGAAGAAATGAGTCAATGGTAAAAAAATGCCTTATGTTACTGTTTTGATCTTCAGTTGCATTTATTTCACTGTTCTTAGGCTCACCTGGTTCTAATAATTCTGAATCATGTTATTGTTATTGCTGCTGTTGGCCACATGGAAACAACTCTATATTAAAAAAAGTAAAGACACTTTCTTCCTTACCCACCCACTTGGAATACCACTGATAATTCTAGTTTTTGCTATCTCATCTCTACACAAGCAAAAAAAATTCAGTTAGGCTTACAATCAGCCCTCTTTTAACACCATATACACTCTCCTTTAGTAATTCTATTCACTTCAGAAATTTAACTGTTGTCTCTTTGGATACCTTTCAAGCCTATGGGAGATGATGAACTCTCCCTTGGGTTCTTTCTCTAAACTCTAATTTCCTCATCTATATGGGTATTCATTATACAAATAACAAATCAATTCATTTAAAGAATATTATTTCAGCCCTGGTATAAAACTAGCATTTGCACCTAGAATCTATTATACAAAATGAAGTAAATCAGAAAGAGAAAGATAAATATTGTATATTAACACACATATATGGAATCTATAAAGATGGTACTGATAAATGTATATGCAGAGCAGGAATGGAGAAACAGACATAGAGAACAGACTTATAGACATTAGGAGGAGGAAGGAATGGGAAAGATGTATGGAAAGAGTAACATGGGCACTTACATTGCCAGGTATAAAAAAGATTACTAATAGGAATATGCTGTAAGACTAAGGAAACTCCAACAGGGGCTCTATAACAACCTAGAGTGGGGTGGGGAGGGAGATGTGATGGAAGTTCAAGACGGAGGGACATATGTACACCTATGGCTGATTCAGGTTGATATGTGGCAGTAAACAACAAAAAAATAAAATAAAAAACTATCATTTAACTATTGGTAGGTATTAGTAGTAGTATTTACAATGTGCATTTTAGGGGTATCTAAATTCCACCATATTCAAAGCTGAATCCACTGACTTTTTCCACAAACTTACTCTTGTTGAGTAGTGGACACCAAATAAATTGGATTAGTAATCAAGCAGAAGTAATGGGCCTTGACTATATCTTCACTGGAGACAAAATATAGCTGCAAGAATCTCCATATTCGTCGTGTTAACAAAGATCTCTAGACTTTCTGTACAAATAAAAGAGATCTGGTTCCTCACTCCTATTTGGCAAATAAGCTGCTTTAACCTTTAGAAATAGCTATATCCATTTGAATGGTCCAATTCACAAGTTTAAATAACGTATTTTGGTATAGACAGACCAAAGGGCTGGACCATTAAAAAATGCTGAGTATCAAAGAATTTCAAACTGTGGTGCTGGAGAAGACTCTTGAGAGTCCCTTAGATTGCAAGGAGATCAAACCAGTCAATCCTAAAGGAAATCAACCCTGAATATTAATTGAAAGGACTGATGCTGAGGCCAAAGATCCAGTACTTTAGATACCTAATGTGAAGACACAACTCCCTGGAAAAGACCCTGATGATGGGAAAGACTGAAGGCATAAGAAGAAGGAGGCAACAAAGGATGAGATGGTTAGATAGCATCACTGACTCAATGGGTATGAGATATAGTGAAGGACAGGGGAGCCTGGCATGCTGCAATCCATGGGGTCAAAAAGAGTCAGGCACAACTTAGCATTGAATAACAACAAAGTCCCAAAGAGTGGGACCATCTTCAGTCTTCATCTCCAAAGGTAGCCCTTATTAAATGGTAGGCCAAAGTCTTAGGTCAGGGATTAGTAAGACAGAAATCCATACTGCAGTTGATGATATCTGTTGAATTATTGTATTGTAAGGATATGAAAATTTTAATTTTCCTGGAGATGGCTTAGCTATAGGAAGGCAATAGCCCATCTCTTTGCTCTCCTTAATAAGAAATAGTCTAGGGCTTCCCCTGGTGGTCCAGTGGGTAAGGACACCGCCTTGCAGTGCAAGGGGCGCTGGTTCGATCCCTGGCCTGGGAAGATCCCATGTGCCGCGGAGCGGCTGGACTGATGTGTCCAATTACCGAGCCGGAGCTCTGGAGCGCATGCGCCCAGAGCTGGTGCTCTGCAACGACAGATGCCACCGCGATGGGAGGCCCACAGGAGCCAAAGAACGAAGACAAATGAAAATAGAGAAATGAAAGACCAATAAAAGTGGCCCGCCCGCTCCCCTCCCTCCCCAACCCAACCCCCGCCCAAAGTAAATAAAAAAAAATAAAATAAAAATAAGAAATAGTCTAGAAATATGTGACAAGCAGGTTCAATGGAAACTTGGAAATCACTGAATGACTTTAAAATACTTACATTTAGTGGGAAGAAAACACAGATTTCATGCCACCAGAGAGAATGGCAGCTTATATTATTTATAATTATGCTTATGGTTCTTTCAAAATTTTCACCTTTATAAAAGCCCTTCTATCCAGAATTCCCTTCTTTACCAACTTTTTTTTCCTGGTTTTTGAAACTAGCTCAAATCACTTATTCTCCTCTGTGTGTGTGCATGCTTAGTTGTGTTCGACTCTTTGCAATCTCATGGACTGTACCCTACTAGGCTCTTGTGTCCAAGCAGGAATACTGGAGTGGGTTGCCATTTCCTTCTTGATCCAAGGATTGACCCCATGTTTATTGTTTCTCCTGAATTAGCAAACCAATACTTTACCACTAGCACTGCCTATAAGAAGACATTTACAATGCCCATAAACAGAACAATTCTTAATAAATTCACATAACACCCTGTACTTACATTATAGATTATCTCACAACCTACTTGAACTTACGTTTAAATGATTAGTTATTTAGAACCTATCTCCTCCTTTTGTCTGTGTGTTCTCAGAAATCAAATTAGGTTCCATTAATCCAGAAGCTAGTAAAATATCAAATGTAGACACTCAAAAGAAACCTGCTAAAGTAAAATGCATTTTTATCTAATATACATTTATTTTTAGAGTGATTCTAGCTTATGATTAAAAAAAAGAGGAGTTTTTGTCTTTTTCCCTTATTTGTACGCTGTTTTCAGCATAACTCCCTCTAAAGACAATTAGAGGGACAGAGATTGTAGCATCATTGGTCTAGTGATATAGCTTAAATAGCTGATTATAAAGCAGTGCTTCTGGAAAATGATAATATAAATCTATACAAGAAATCGGTCATCACTAACTCAATAAAGACAAACACACACCTAAGACTAAATATATCATCCCTTCAAATTGCAGTACACAGAAAGCAAAGTTCTCACAATTTAAAGTGAATAATACTTTTTAGAAATTATTTTTATGTAATCTCACCAGATTTAGCTATCAGGATGTTTTCCACACAGAAATACTTCACTTTTCATGTATCTTAAGCTAGTATAGTTTGTATTATGCATAATCTTGCTATGTATTTTTTAAAATATTACATTTTTAGTTTCATGCTAGTATAACATTTTCAGTGATTCAATAGTTTTTGGTTTTAACGACCATTATATCAGCAATATTATTTCAACCTAATAAACCATCATACCTCACCAAATTTTACACTCCTTAAATTTTTACATTAATAATTAGCAATTGGAAAATACACACAAATTCCTTTTTTTAAGTTTTTTCTCAAGTCATTGACCTCAGAGGCTGATACGTTTATTATCTGAGTCACAATTCACAAGTGCTCTCCACAAATAGAAAATCTATTGATTTTCCAATGAAAAGCATGCCTCACTTTCTTTTAATGCATATCTTGGAGAATAAACCAATTTCTTCACATTTAATTTAATTAAAATTAATATGTTTAATTTGCAGTGAAAACGATTTCATAAATCTGTTTATGTGTTCTTAGTTACTCAGTTGTGTCCAACACTTTGTGGACCCATGGCCTGTAGCCCACCAGGCTCCTCTACCCACGGAATTTTCCAGGCAAGAATACTATAGTGAGGTGCCATTATCTTCTCCAGGTTATCTTCCCAGTCCAGGGATGGAACCTGCATCTCTTCTGTCTCCTGCATTGGCAGGCGGGCTCTTTACCACCAGAGCTACCTGGGAAACCAAATTCTATTTACAGCAGACTTAAACATGTCAGGTCATGGAACTGGATAGAAACTCTTCTCCAAAAAACAGGTAGATTATAGATGAAAAAAGACTGCTTCTGCTTGCTAATAAATGACTTTAAAACAGTGACAGTTTCATATTTTTTTTCCAGGATCATTAAAGCACATAAACAGACTTTCCTAGAGGGATTATTACAATTTTTTTCCAACATGGTTACTTTGCTACATGCATGAGCTATAATTTTAAGACATTAAAATGTAGAAAATATCAAGAATGATTTAATAAATACATTGAGTCATATCAAATTCCTGGTTAATTATTAAGCTAAAAACCTTCATTATTCTAAAATATTACATTTTTAGTCTCATGCTAGTATAACATTTTCAGTGATTCAATAGTTTTTGGTTTTAACGACCATTATATCAGCAATATTATTTCAACCTAATAAACCATCATACCTCACCAAATTTTACACTCCTTAAATTTTTACATTAATAATTAGCAATTGGAAAATACACACAAATTCCTTTTTTTAAGTTTTTTCTCAAGTCATTGACCTCAGAGGCTGATACGTTTATTATCTGAGTCACAATTCACAAGTGCTCTCCACAAATAGAAAATCTATTGATTTTCCAATGAA
This sequence comes from Tragulus kanchil, assembly GCA_022376925.1. Classification (NCBI taxonomy): domain Eukaryota; kingdom Metazoa; phylum Chordata; class Mammalia; order Artiodactyla; family Tragulidae; genus Tragulus; species Tragulus kanchil. The sequence goes on along the minus strand of JAIOJX010000004.1, from coordinate 231,297,654 downwards.
AAGCATGCCTCACTTTCTTTTAATGCATATCTTGGAGAATAAACCAATTTCTTCACATTTAATTTAATTAAAATTAATATGTTTAATTTGCAGTGAAAACGATTTCATAAATCTGTTTATGTGTTCTTAGTTACTCAGTTGTGTCCAACACTTTGTGGACCCATGGCCTGTAGCCCACCAGGCTCCTCTACCCACGGAATTTTCCAGGCAAGAATACTATAGTGAGGTGCCATTATCTTCTCCAGGTTATCTTCCCAGTCCAGGGATGGAACCTGCATCTCTTCTGTCTCCTGCATTGGCAGGCGGGCTCTTTACCACCAGAGCTACCTGGGAAACCAAATTCTATTTACAGCAGACTTAAACATGTCAGGTCATGGAACTGGATAGAAACTCTTCTCCAAAAAACAGGTAGATTATAGATGAAAAAAGACTGCTTCTGCTTGCTAATAAATGACTTTAAAAACAGTGACAGTTTCATATTTTTTTTCCAGGATCATTAAAGCACATAAACAGACTTTCCTAGAGGGATTATTACAATTTTTTTCCAACATGGTTACTTTGCTACATGCATGAGCTATAATTTTAAGACATTAAAATGTAGAAAATATCAAGAATGATTTAATAAATACATTGAGTCATATCAAATTCCTGGTTAATTATTAAGCTAAAAACCTTCATTATTCTAAAATAGTTTGAGAATCTTAAACCTTTGAATTCGAAAGCAGTTTGAGAAAGTGTCCTTCTATACACAAAAAAGTAAACCACAAGGGTGGCCCTGGTGGTCCAGTGGGTAAGGACACTGCCTTGCAGTGCAAGGGGTGGTGATTCGATCCCTGGCCTGGGAAGATCCCATGTGCCGCAGAGTGGCTGGACCGATGTGTCCATCTACAGAGCCAGAGCTCTAGAGCACATGCGCCCAGAGCCAGTGCTCGGCGACAAGAGAGGCTGCTGCGATGGGAGGCCCACACAGGTCAAAGAACAAAGATAAACAAAAGAAAGATCAATAGACGTGGCCCCCGCCCCTCACCCCCCCCCAAAAAAAATATATATACAAAAAAAATAACCATAAGACTACATTGTTATATATTTTCATGAATTAAATGCCTCATTAGAAGTAAAGGTACACTTTGACCTAGCAGGAATTCAGCAAAATCACATTGTGCTTCTTCCATGTGCTAGACACTAGAAATAGGATAGTAAACAAAAAACATGTTGAGTTCATATTCTAATGTGAGAGACTGACATGAAACAACAATGGGCACGATAGTTGGAGAGTTTAAATAACCCTTAACATCAGCCCTGCAACTCTTAGAAGCACAATTATAAAAATACCATTTTTAAAGTTAAACTTTTCTACCAAACTCTACATTCATACAAAACTGCCTAATCAAATCCCTGTTTGCATTTCAAATAGATCTTTCTTACCAGATACATCTAAACCTAAATTCTGTACTCTCTCAACATTGGCCTTACCCACCACTCTCTTTTCTCTCTACTGATGCACTAAATGCTGTATTCACTGCCAAGATCTCTCAGCAGCGGTGAGGCACTCATTCCCCTGGTGCCAGGAATGTTGGCTGTTACAGCTGAGTTTTCCCCCAGCGTTTCCTGCTGCAAATGGATGGAAGCTCAGGTGGCAAAATTATGCCCCATTTCCAACAGTAGTCTACATCAATGAATATTCAACACAGGGACATCAAGGTCCAACACTCTTGCCAAAACCTGGACAACTCAGAGGGTCCACCTTAGCTCCAGAATTACTCGTAGCATCAGCTAAGGCCTTTGTTATAACTGAATCGTATTTCAACCTCTATCTTCTGCTATACCCTGCTTCCCTTACTATTTACAGCTCAATATCCTTTGCAATAAACCACCTGGATGAGATCTCCATTTCTGATTCTGTTTAAGAGAAATTTTGACTGAAAAGAGTTGGTCGTAAGGGTAGTCTTAGAAGCAGGTCGTAAAGTAGGATTTTGGAACTGAATCACCAACTGACTGATTGGCATGAATATGCTATCACTGGGGTTAGAGTAGTGACAGATTCTGGCAAACTCTGGTGGTGTCATTGTTTTATCAATATGTTTCATGGACAGAATAATCTTATGAAAGAGAACATAGCCATGTATACATCACATCAGGTATTTGAAAGATTACAGAAAATACTAACTATACAGGAAATGAATGTATTGGAGCAAAACAATGAAGAACTTGGGATAATTAATCAGTAATTTAAGGTAAAGCATAAAAACTATAGAGGACTTTCTTGTCAGTATATAAAAAGATCCTCTTCTCATAGAGCCAAGGAACAGATGAAGTTGAGGCAAAGCACATAATGACCTTGTAAGTGAAGCAGGAAAGGTTTAATTCTCAATTCAAGCACTAATTGGGAAGGAAGGTAATCTGAGATTTGGGATGTATACATCTGGCTCAATGCACTTGAAAATCTGCAGATGTGAGCTAATTTCCAACTCTTGTTTAACAGCAATCCAGAGGTCTCTTCTTTGCAAGACAACACATGAACTCCTGGGGACATACCCCTCCCTTCCTTCTTGGTCACCAGACCAGGATCTACGGTTGAGTCACAACATTTCTCAGGCAGTTCTTTGATTCCCATGGTGAAAGGGTTATAGCCAGGACCACATGAGAAAAGGATCCAGACGGCATGTTCAGAAAGCAGCAGTTTGCTGAGTATTTTAGGAAATGAATTCTGAAAATGATGAATCTAGAGGAAAGGGACAGGAAGTTGAACAAAGGAGAATTTAGCAATATAAGAGCCCTCTATCACAATGCAGTTTTTAAATCTGTGACAAGGACCTCAGAAAAATAAACTTAATAGGCTGCCTACTAAGCCAGGGCTTGGAAACTGGAGGCTTGATAAAAGGGATGTTCTACCTTAAATGATGTAGAAAGGCCAGAGTAGCTGTGGCAGATGGTAAAGACAAGGATCAAAAACCACAGCGAAGTGTGCCTGCTCAATATTTATAACATATATCATCAGAAAATTTATCTTCTGTGGGACACCCTAGAATATACCATTTTCTAAGCAGTAGGCCTCTCCCCGGTAGACAACAGCATCTCTAATGGAGCTCACTAACAGCAATGCCATGACAGAATCTTGCACTTATAAACACCAAGTGGTAACACTTAGCCTTCAAAGAAAAATTGGTACAATGATAATAAAGAGTAGAAACATTTGAAGGCAGTAGGAAGTCCTAACTTCAGAGAACTATGGAGACAATTAATAGTGGATAGATCAAGATTAGATGGGTAACCAACAATATATCATACACTAATACAACAACAAGAAGTCATGGATGAACAATTGGGATTTAAAAGGAATCTGACCTAATAAAAAGTCAATGGAACTATTGTACCCCATTTCATACTTCCAACTATAAAAAGAAGATGAACAGTGGAAGACATCAATGAACAAGCTTTACCATATAGTGGCCTCAAATGAGGACTTCTGTTGTGGTTCAGTGGCATTGAATTCAGCTGCCGATGCAGGAGACGTGGGTTCAGTCCCTGACTCTGGAATATCCCCTGAAGAAGGAAATGGCAACCACTTGAGTTTTTCCTGGCAGGAATTATGGCAGCAGTGGTAACTCTGCTGCAATAAAGTACTCTTTGGAGTTTATGGCATGCTCCAATAAGAGAATCAATCGCAACTTAAGTAGAAACCTAAATTTGTACAATGGTTTATGAAGTTGAATTATCTGTTCTCTGTCCTCTCTCTGACCCATCTTTTGTGATGCCCTTAACACTCTTCATTCCAGTCACAGTGGCCTCTGTTTGTTCCAGGAATGCTCCTCAAACAGGGTATTTGCTAATTTCCTTCAGGCCAAGAAGGCTCTTCTCCCAGATGCTGGCATGACTAATTCCCTCACTTCCTTTAAATATTTGCTTCAAGTCACCTTTTTAATAAGGTTCATCCTGTGTTGCATTCTGAACTCTTTCTCTGACATTCCTCACATCCAATATTCCAAATCTCTATTCTTCTTCATTATTTTTCATTTTTTTAAACAGTATAATTAAACCTTCAGTAATTCACCTATTTTAGGGCATTTTTACCCATTAAGGGGTTTTGTTTGGGTTCCTTCTTATTTTTTGTTTTTGTCTCTTTTCACTGCTAAAATATAAGGCAATGATTTTTATTTTCTTGTCTGACAAGTGCCTAGAACCATTCCTGGTACAGAGTCGGTGTTCCATAAATTTTATGGAATGAATTGGGAGAAGAGAACAATCACTACTCTGATTAAGACAGTCTTTGAAATAATAATTGTTTTGCTTCAGAAAAATATTAAAGGTAGGGATGAAAAATAGTATATACAGCTGCATAATTCCTAAGGGCATCTGTTATCCAGAGTGGAGACAATTCAAACCTGTGAGAAGAAACTGATACAGTTGGTAAAACAATGATACGCTAAATTAATCAGTCCTCTGGAAACTTGTTAACATATATAGCATTTCTTCTCTATCTATAGCACAACATAAATATTATTGTTTATAGTGATGACTTGAGACTCTAAGAAAATGCTGCTAAAATACATCCATGTGTATTCTCTGTAAGTTTGGAGAAGATAATGCATTTATTCATTATTATTTCTTTTTTATAATTCAAAACAGTCTGAATGGTTAAGAAAAAGAATAAATGGCTAATTTCTCAGTTATTTAGAAAATCCTGATGTAGATTAGCACCTTGGCCAGAGATTTGAAATAAAAGAAGAGATGCACAATGTCATACTGTGAAATCTCAATTATCAGTGGGTAGTTTTTCTAGTTTGTGGATTCTGTGGATTATACTCCATGTGTTTCAAATCACAGAGCAACTGCTCTGCACTACAGAGAACATTTCTGTTAGATTCTGTCCCCGTCTTTAACCTCTGCCTATCCAGGCGCTCCCACATGTGTAGGTTACCACCTGCAGATCCTGGAACTGGCAACCATCTAAAACTAATTCAGATTCAGCTGAATCCATAGGAGATATTTCCAACCTAAGGCAATAATTTAATAAAATCTTAAGTCTCAGGGGGAGCCTCAGATACGATCTAATCATAGGGCACATAAGCAGAGCGTTAAGTGGGCAGGTCGTCCAGGGAAGTAGACTTTATTGTCTGACATTCCTCACATCCAATATTCCAAATCTCTATTCTTCTTCATTATTTTTCATTTTTTTAAACAGTATAATTAAACCTTCAGTAATTCACCTATTTTAGGGCATTTTTACCCATTAAGGGGTTTTGTTTGGGTTCCTTCTTATTTTTGTTTTTGTCTCTTTTCACTGCTAAAATATAAGGCAATGATTTTTATTTTCTTGTCTGACAAGTGCCTAGAACCATTCCTGGTACAGAGTCGGTGTTCCATAAATTTTATGGAATGAATTGGGAGAAGAGAACAATCACTACTCTGATTAAGACAGTCTTTGAAATAATAATTGTTTTGCTTCAGAAAAATATTAAAGGTAGGGATGAAAAATAGTATATACAGCTGCATAATTCCTAAGGGCATCTGTTATCCAGAGTGGAGACAATTCAAACCTGTGAGAAGAAACTGATACAGTTGGTAAAACAATGATACGCTAAATTAATCAGTCCTCTGGAAACTTGTTAACATATATAGCATTTCTTCTCTATCTATAGCACAACATAAATATTATTGTTTATAGTGATGACTTGAGACTCTAAGAAAATGCTGCTAAAATACATCCATGTGTATTCTCTGTAAGTTTGGAGAAGATAATGCATTTATTCATTATTATTTCTTTTTTATAATTCAAAACAGTCTGAATGGTTAAGAAAAAGAATAAATGGCTAATTTCTCAGTTATTTAGAAAATCCTGATGTAGATTAGCACCTTGGCCAGAGATTTGAAATAAAAGAAGAGATGCACAATGTCATACTGTGAAATCTCAATTATCAGTGGGTAGTTTTTCTAGTTTGTGGATTCTGTGGATTATACTCCATGTGTTTCAAATCACAGAGCAACTGCTCTGCACTACAGAGAACATTTCTGTTAGATTCTGTCCCCGTCTTTAACCTCTGCCTATCCAGGCGCTCCCACATGTGTAGGTTACCACCTGCAGATCCTGGAACTGGCAACCATCTAAAACTAATTCAGATTCAGCTGAATCCATAGGAGATATTTCCAACCTAAGGCAATAATTTAATAAAATCTTAAGTCTCAGGGGGAGCCTCAGATACGATCTAATCATAGGGCACATAAGCAGAGCGTTAAGTGGGCAGGTCTCAGTACCAAACGAGCGGCATAGAGTTCACTGACTTTATTTAGAGTCTCCTTTAAACAAAGCATACTTGTTTTACTTCGATTTCCTGCAGTTCCACTTAAGACAGTTTTTTAAACCAAAGTTTCAAGATTTTTTAAAATTAAAAACACTACCAAATTTTATTCTTCACCGATAAAGAAACCAAATTTCCAGAGAATGGAAAGAGCCCCATAACTCAGGCACAAATGTTCTTTTGTTTAATTCATGCATGAAACCCTTTTTTATACTATAGCCTAAGTATTGGAAAGGCTCTGTGCATTTCCTGAGGTTAATGATATAGAGCCAATGTAAGTGGTTGGAAAGTCTTTGGAATTCAAAGGTTAAAAAAAAATATAAAATCAGGGAAGTTTCAGGTTGTAAAAACCAAAACTGAGAGAAGGAGTAGCATAATGCATTGAGGGTCAATAAAAGCAAAGACCTAATAAGATGTATACTACTATATATAGTATATATCTATAAAGTAATATATACTATATATTACTCTAAAATTTACACATCCAGTTCTTAAGTTTCTTTTGAACTCCACTTGTCTCTTTGACCTCACCACTAGATAAAAAATTTGATGCCCTTTCCTCATGAAAACCCTTATTTATCAGCTTCAAATTATTCTCCCTCTGTCTTTCCGAGCTCTGTACTTAAAAACTATAGACCAAGATCTTTCCCAGCTCTGTACTTAAAAACTATAGACCCAGAAGCTCAAGCCAAGTATCTAATAAGGGTTTTATCCTGGTTGCCTGCTTTCTTTAGTTCCTTCATCAAATAAGGAGCCCCTCACTTTCCTGAACCTGAACACTGCAGGTATTAGGTAGCCATGGCTGTGATTTCTGTCATGTATTACTAACACGGAAGCTGGAGAGACCTGCTCTGGCCATCCAAAGTGACCATTCAGTTATTCTCAATTACCTCACAGTATTTTAATTTTTTTGGATTCTATTCATCATTATTTACTATTTGTTGGTATTTATATATGTGTTTAATGTTCACCTGCCTGTACTTAATGAAATGAAAAATTCAGTGGTCATGTCTATCTCATTCTCAATAGCTTCTAAAATACAGCCACGAACTAGCAGATGCTCAATAAATATTTGTTGAATAAGCAAAAAGCAAAAAACTGACATTATATGTTAGTATATCCATGGCTTGATGTTTTTAAACTTCTGTTTCCTAATTCTTCTGTAACCATGTTGAATCTTTCCTAACATGACCAAGTTTAATTACAACCGAAAAGTGCAGAGTTCAAAATAATGCTGGGTATCACTGGTTTTCAGCCCTACAACAGCTGATTAGGCAGACGTTAATGATAACTAAAGAGCTGATAAATTAATGTTGATGTTTTATTTTTCAACAAGAAGCAAATCTCTTCCAGTTACCATCCTATCCATTTTAAGTTTCCTTTTGGAGAGGCAATACATGGTATAGGCTTGTTCCATCACTATGACTAGGGATGCGTGGCTTTCAATTAAGTAGCATATTGAAATTAACAGAGAACACTGCTGATGACCAATACAAAGGTAAAAAAACCCTGGGTCTTCTTAATAAGATGTATACTACTATATATAGTATATATCTATAAAGTAATATATACTATATATTACTCTAAAATTTACACATCCAGTTCTTAAGTTTCTTTTGAACTCCACTTGTCTCTTTGACCTCACCACTAGATAAAAAATTTGATGCCCTTTCCTCATGAAAACCCTTATTTATCAGCTTCAAATTATTCTCCCTCTGTCTTTCCGAGCTCTGTACTTAAAAACTATAGACCAAGATCTTTCCCAGCTCTGTACTTAAAAACTATAGACCCAGAAGCTCAAGCCAAGTATCTAATAAGGGTTTTATCCTGGTTGCCTGCTTTCTTTAGTTCCTTCATGAAATAAGGATCCCCTCGCTTTCCTGAACCTGAAGACTACATGTATTAGGTAGCCATGGCTGTGATTTCTGTCATGTATTACTAACACGGAAGCTGGAGAGACCTGCTCTGGCCATCCAAAGTGACCATTCAGTTATTCTCAATTACCTCACAGTATTTTAATTTTTTTGGATTCTATTCATCATTATTTACTATTTGTTGGTATTTATATATGTGTTTAATGTTCACCTGCCTGTACTTAATGAAATGAAAAATTCAGTGGTCATGTCTATCTCATTCTCAATAGCTTCTAAAATACAGCCACGAACTAGCAGATGCTCAATAAATATTTGTTGAATAAGCAAAAAGCAAAAAACTGACATTATATGTTAGTATATCCATGGCTTGATGTTTTTAAACTTCTGTTTCCTAATTCTTCTGTAACCATGTTGAATCTTTCCTAACATGACCAAGTTTAATTACAACCGAAAAGTGCAGAGTTCAAAATAATGCTGGGTATCACTGGTTTTCAGCCCTACAACAGCTGATTAGGCAGACGTTAATGATAACTAAAGAGCTGATAAATTAATGTTGATGTTTTATTTTTTCAACAAGAAGCAAATCTCTTCCAGTTACCATCCTATCCATTTTTAAGTTTCCTTTTTGGAGAGGCAATACATGGTATAGGCTTGTTCCATCACTATGACTAGGGATGCGTGGCTTTCAATTAAGTAGCATATTGAAATTAACAGAGAACACTGCTGTGATGACCTAGATAAACAGTGAGAAGAGTAGGTGAGTTATGTTGTTAAAATCTCAGCCTGTTCTATTAATATTCTGGATTCTATGAACCCAGAAGCCTTTTCCCCCTCTTTTTAACCACCATGTGAATTCTTAGACTTCCAAGGTGGCACAGTGGTAAAGAATCCACCTGCCAATACAGGAGATGCAGGTTCAATCTCTGGGTCAGGAAGTTCCCTTGGCAAAGGAAATAGCAACCCACGCAAATATTCTCACCAAGATAATCCCATGGACAAAAAAGCCTGGCAGGCTACAGGCCATGGCATCACAAAGACTTAGTGACTGAGCACACACAAATTTGCTTTAAGGTCCCACATCTTTGGTTGTACTGTAGCCAGTTCTTAAGTTACACTTTACTTTAGCAGTAATTAGATTTTATTTGAACAGCACATCCAATAATGTCATGAAGAGTCATTGCCAATATTGGCACCATAGCCATTCGAAAATTATCTCCAGCGCTAAGAGAGAAAAAAAAACTAAGATTAAAAATAAATTTCGTTTATAAGTGGGAAAAATCAAATCTGTGACATTTTAAAAACCCTCTCATCAGTTGGCCACACTACATCTAGGAACTAAACCACCTGCTCAAGTTCTCTTAGCTATCTAGTGACTTACCTGGAACCAGAAATAAGAGCCTTGACTAAAGTCCAATGCTTCATTTTATTGGGTTATCTGCTTTACTATGCACATATCTATTCATTAAAGCCATTTCATTATCATCCTCTATATTTTAGAGAAAGTACCATGTTGAATCTTTCCTAACATGACCAAGTTTAATTACAACCGAAAAGTGCAGAGTTCAAAATAATGCTGGGTATCACTGGTTTTCAGCCCTACAACAGCTGATTAGGCAGACGTTAATGATAACTAAAGAGCTGATAAATTAATGTTGATGTTTTATTTTTCAACAAGAAGCAAATCTCTTCCAGTTACCATCCTATCCATTTTTAAGTTTCCTTTTTGGAGAGGCAATACATGGTATAGGCTTGTTCCATCACTATGACTAGGGATGCGTGGCTTTCAATTAAGTAGCATATTGAAATTAACAGAGAACACTGCTGTGATGACCTAGATAAACAGTGAGAAGAGTAGGTGAGTTATGTTGTTAAAATCTCAGCCTGTTCTATTAATATTCTGGATTCTATGAACCCAGAAGCCTTTTCCCCCTCTTTTTAACCACCATGTGAATTCTTAGACTTCCAAGGTGGCACAGTGGTAAAGAATCCACCTGCCAATACAGGAGATGCAGGTTCAATCTCTGGGTCAGGAAGTTCCCTTGGCAAAGGAAATAGCAACCCACGCAAATATTCTCACCAAGATAATCCCATGGACAAAAAAGCCTGGCAGGCTACAGGCCATGGCATCACAAAGACTTAGTGACTGAGCACACACAAATTTGCTTTAAGGTCCCACATCTTTGGTTGTACTGTAGCCAGTTCTTAAGTTACACTTTACTTTAGCAGTAATTAGATTTTATTTGAACAGCACATCCAATAATGTCATGAAGAGTCATTGCCAATATTGGCACCATAGCCATTCGAAAATTATCTCCAGTGCTAAGAGAGAAAAAAAAACTAAGATTAAAAATAAATTTCGTTTATAAGTGGGAAAAATCAAATCTGTGACATTTTAAAAACCCTCTCATCAGTTGGCCACACTACATCTAGGAACTAAACCACCTGCTCAAGTTCTCTTAGCTATCTAGTGACTTACCTGGAACCAGAAATAAGAGCCTTGACTAAAGTCCAATGCTTCATTTTATTGGGTTATCTGCTTTACTATGCACATATCTATTCATTAAAGCCATTTCATTATCATCCTCTATATTTTAGAGAAAGTACCTAATACTACAGGATACTGCAAAAATATTGAAATTGACAGAATTGCCTGAAGTTATGGTATAGTTAAAGAAAAACACATTTCTAAATGTGGTTGTTTCTGGTTAAACTGCTTAGCATGATATTGACTACCTGAACTCTAATCTGGCTTGTTTGAAAAAAAAGAGCCTTCTTTTCTGATTATACATACTCTTATATACTATCCTTAGTAAGAAGCTAAGTGTGGATTCCCTATCTCTACAGTTTATGCCTCCAATCATTCAATCATGTTATTCTGTCTTCTGATCTTTTCCCCATCATCCTTCATACTTGAATGTTTGCAAATTTTTAACTGAATCCATATTTTTCAATCCACAATCTATATAAAATTTTTGGTCCCTAGATTTGCACTATTTTCAACATAGATTTTTAAGTGTAATTTCTTGTCCAGGAATTATTTTTTCCAGTCTATGTTGCTGTTGTTCCATCACTAAGCAGTCTCTGACTCTTTGTGACCCTATGGACTGCAGCACACCAGACCTCCGTCCTTCACTATCTCCTGGACTTTGCTCAAATTCATATGCATTGAGTCCGTGATGCAATCAACCCTCTTCTGCCCAATTCTGTTGCCTTCAATTTTCCCCAGTATCAAAGTCTTTTCCAATGAGTCAGCTCTTCATATCAGGTGGCCAAAGTATCTAAATTCCAGTTTCAGCATCAGTCCTTCCAATGAACTCAGGGTTGATTTCTTTTAGGATAGACTGGTTGGATCTGCTTGCTGTCCAAGGGATTCTCAAGAGTCTTCCCCAGCACCACAATTTGAAAGCATCAATTATTTGGCGTTCAGCCTCCTTAATGGTCAAAAACTCACAACCATATATGACTACTGGAAAAACCTCTGCTTTGACTATGTGAACCTTTGTTGGCAAAGTGATGTTTCTACTTTTTAATATGCAGTGTAGGTTTTAATATGCTAAGTTATAATTTTCCTTCCAAGGAGCAAGTGTCTTTTAATTTTATGGCTGTAGTCATTTTACACAGTGATTTTGGAACCCAAGAAAATAAAACCTATCACTGCTTCCCTTTTTTCCCTTTTATGTGCCTGAAGTGATAGGACCAGATGTAATGATCTTAACTTTTTGAGTGTTAGCTTTAAGCCAGCCTTTTTTCACTCTCCTCTTTCACTCTCATCAAGATGTTCTTTAGCTCCCCTTTGCTTATTGCCATTAGAGTAGTATCATCCACATATTTGAGGCTGTTGATATTTCTAATTTATAGCTATAACTTTTTTCACATGAACAAAGCATAGGACAAAGTGCTCCAAATAACTATTATTGAACAGATATTTTGAGCATAGCAAGATGGAATATGCTTTTAACATACACAAAAACAATTTTATAAAGGTGAATGATATATCAAACACATTTAATTACTTTTAGTATACACGTAAGTGACTTGGTCACACTGATAATAGTTGAGATTAAGAACCAATACAGAGGAAGACTGCCTGTCTAAGAAAACTTGCTGTTAACCACTATTATTGGTATTATAATTGTGATCAAAATTATCAAAAGCATCCCTGACATTCTTTTAGAACGTCTTTTAGAATGCTTTTCTAGACTTACCAGGTTTTTCTTGGTGAAACTAGTTGCTTTAAGATCAAGGCAAGAAGTTCTGCCCAGCCTGTCTCCAACTTGGTGTTTATCACAGCAAAGAGTAACACAGATGGAATTTCTATGCTTATATCTATTGTATTTTTGATTTCTCCGTGGCTTTCAGGTGAACCTCTTAATATTTGGTCTTTATGACCTTCCTTTTGAAGTTTTGGGATTATTTGGCTGATTAATATATACTTCCCTATCTTAAACTTTCTCTTTGGCTGCTGGAGGTAATTCTAAACCTTGATTTCAGATCTCAAGCACCGATATGAGGCATCATCACTCATAGTCCTGCTCTCCTGAGAGAGAAGAGGGAGCTGACTCTGTACTAGAATGGTGATATTTGCAGTGACATATGTCATTTTCTCTCAAATTTGAGGACAATGTAAGGCAGCCTTTGTCTTATAAATAACAAAGAGGTGTCTTTTATTTTGACATGTTATAAGTATAGCAAGTTGTCAGGAAAAGCATTCACTCTTTCTACTTGTTTTTCCATTTGGCTAGTGCTCTGTGCCTTTAAATTTTAATGTACTTTTAAAATAGCAGCAAAAAAAATTAAGTGACTATAATAATAAAAAAACTGCTTGTACTCACAGATGCCCTATATATAAACAGATGCTGGGGACTAATTAAAAGTACAAAGAATAGACTTTGAAATTATCTCCAATGGCCCCGTAATCATGGATCTGAATAAAATGCCTTTAAAATTCAGTTGAGTCTGCAATCTCATATAGTGGATATTAAAAATAAATTAATAAAAGGATGTATTTTTCAATTTAAATCAGCGTTGTTCTTTCCAATTAGAGTTTGCCATTCGTCAGACAGACAGTAAGAGAAGAATATAAATGTATTGACAGTAAATGACTTATAAATGACACACAGGAAAATCTGGCTTCCCCTTTTTAAAGAATTATGAAATAAATGTATCAGAGCAAAGACTTAGATCATTATTGTAATGACACCTATTTGCAACTTATCTTGACTAAGTTCAGTTTCACACCAAGTGGCTGGGTAATTCAACAGCCCACCTGCAGAAGGTTCCTGGCCACATAAAAGTCACAGCCAGGACTCATTTCCTATTCACTTTTAGAAGCAATTTAAACACTGATTTTAATGTTTAAAGGCAGTCTGAGTTCCAGATACCCAGATGCCTAAATTTTATACTGCATTTTTATAAGAACATGGTTCGATTTATGTGTTCCTGTGAACACGTTTTTTTGTATTTTGATTTCTCCGTGGCTTTCAGGTGAACCTCTTAATATTTGGTCTTTATGACCTTCCTTTTGAAGTTTTGGGATTATTTGGCTGATTAATATATACTTCCCTATCTTAAACTTTCTCTTTGGCTGCTGGAGGTAATTCTAAACCTTGATTTCAGATCTCAAGCACCGATATGAGGCATCATCACTCATAGTCCTGCTCTCCTGAGAGAGAAGGGGGAGCTGACTCTGTACTAGAAAGGTGATATTTGCAGTGACATATGTCATTTTCTCTCAAATTTGAGGACAATGTAAGGCAGCCTTTGTCTTATAAATAACAAAGAGGTGTCTTTTATTTTGACATGTTATAAGTATAGCAAGTTGTCAGGAAAAGCATTCACTCTTTCTACTTGTTTTTCCATTTGGCTAGTGCTCTGTGCCTTTAAATTTTAATGTACTTTTAAAATAGCAGCAAAAAAAATTAAGTGACTATAATAATAAAAAAACTGCTTGTACTCACAGATGCCCTATATATAAACAGATGCTGGGGACTAATTAAAAGTACAAAGAATAGACTTTGAAATTATCTCCAATGGCCCCGTAATCATGGATCTGAATAAAATGCCTTTAAAATTCAGTTGAGTCTGCAATCTCATATAGTGGATATTAAAAATAAATTAATAAAAGGATGTATTTTTCAATTTAAATCAGCGTTGTTCTTTCCAATTAGAGTTTGCCATTCGTCAGACAGACAGTAAGAGAAGAATATAAATGTATTGACAGTAAATGACTTATAAATGACACACAGGAAAATCTGGCTTCCCCTTTTTAAAGAATTATGAAATAAATGTATCAGAGCAAAGACTTAGATCATTATTGTAATGACACCTATTTGCAACTTATCTTGACTAAGTTCAGTTTCACACCAAGTGGCTGGGTAATTCAACAGCCCACCTGCAGAAGGTTCCTGGCCACATAAAAGTCACAGCCAGGACTCATTTCCTATTCACTTTTAGAAGCAATTTAAACACTGATTTTAATGTTTAAAGGCAGTCTGAGTTCCAGATACCCAGATGCCTAAATTTTATACTGCATTTTTATAAGAACATGGTTCGATTTATGAGTTCCTGTGAACAAGTTCTCAATTTGATTTTTGGAGAAACAGACAGATAAACTGTAGGGGCCCAGGTGTATGTGTGTTTTAAATGGGGCCTTGTTATTTTGAATTATCTTCTGGCAAATTTGATGATCTCATTATTTGCTTGACAATCAGTATATTACAGACACCTGCAACTTTTTTTTTCTTATACCTACTATTTAGCCTAGTATATTTACCTAAACTAAAAATAACATAATACTCAGCAAGAATTTTAAACTTTATTTTCTTTCAACTTGTATATTATAAGGAGAATTAGTATTAGGAAAATTACACTAAAATTTTAAGCAGGCACATCTGTGAAATTGAAAAATACCAACAACAGTGTTCAATTCTAACCATGCTCCTATATGAATGTAATGGAATCTAACCAGAAACCAAAATTCCTATTCCATTAAATTAACTACTCTAGTACTTACAGTGTTTCAAATTAGAAATCACACCACAATATGACTGATGAAGGAAAGTTTCTATTAACTTCTCACTCAAGGCCTTGAAAACGTGAATTAAAATTTGCAAATCTATTTTTGGTTCTTCCACAGAGTTTGAGTAAATATCAGATTCAGTACAGTAAAACAAGTTTCTAATGTTCTGTACCCATTTCAGTGTGTGTGTGTGTCTGTGTTAGCTGCTCAACTCTTTGTGATCCCATAGACTGCAGTCCACCATGCTCTTCTATCCATAAGATTCTCCAGGCAGGAATGCTGGAGTGGGTTGCCATTTGCTACTCTAGGGGATCTTTCCCACCCAAGAATCAAACCTGTGTCTCCTGCACTGCAGGTGGATTCTTTACTGTCTGAGCCACCAGGGAATCCATTCCTGAGTAGATATCAAAATACAAATTTTACTTTGTAAAACTACTTTATTTTGTCTTTGAAATGTATATTATGGAGGTATCTAAAGAAATATCAATATGTAAGAGGACAATGCCTTCTAGCATAAGGCAGAAATATTAACTACTCAATGCTTACAATAAACAGTCTGATATGAACTTTGGGCTACGGCTGCTAACTGCCTCCACTCTCAGATTGATCTTGGGTATCCTTGGCCTGTAGCAGCTTGAAAACTTCAGTTCCTGCAGATATTGAGGTCAAACCATGGCCAGGAAAGCACTGACTCCCAGCTGCTAGAGGAGCAGTCAGTGACAAGGCCCTGGTCCATCAGCTGTGGAGAAATAAATTTCCACAAAGAAATGGAAAGCAGTGAAACAAGTGAAGGATTTCATAGGGGTAAAAAGAGTGCATGTATGGGTGGATAGACATGCAGGTGAGCTGAAAGACAATCATGCTCTCCTGCTGCAGAGAGAAAACCAATTCGAACTCCATGCTGGAAACTGCCTCTTTCACTTGCTTTTCGTTGCTTTTGTTAATCATACATAATGGCTTCCTTAAAAGGACCCTGCCCCTCTGCCTGACTTAAACCGAAGTGCCTTTTTTCAGAACCCTGTCCACCTGTGGAACACAGGAAGAGAGAAATTAACACATCCCCTGCCTGAGGCTTGCCATTCTAGATGTTGCAGGATTAATGGCCCCTGCCCCCCCCATAGGAAAGTTTCTATTAACTTCTCACTCAAGGCCTTGAAAACGTGAATTAAAATTTGCAAATCTATTTTTGGTTCTTCCACAGAGTTTGAGTAAATATCAGATTCAGTACAGTAAAACAAGTTTCTAATGTTCTGTACCCATTTCAGTGTGTGTGTGTGTCTGTGTTAGCTGCTCAACTCTTTGTGATCCCATAGACTGCAGTCCACCATGCTCTTCTATCCATAAGATTCTCCAGGCAGGAATGCTGGAGTGGGTTGCCATTTGCTACTCTAGGGGATCTTTCCCACCCAAGAATCAAACCTGTGTCTCCTGCACTGCAGGTGGATTCTTTACTGTCTGAGCCACCAGGGAATCCATTCCTGAGTAGATATCAAAATACAAATTTTACTTTGTAAAACTACTTTATTTTGTCTTTGAAATGTATATTATGGAGGTATCTAAAGAAATATCAATATGTAAGAGGACAATGCCTTCTAGCATAAGGCAGAAATATTAACTACTCAATGCTTACAATAAACAGTCTGATATGAACTTTGGGCTACGGCTGCTAACTGCCTCCACTCTCAGATTGATCTTGGGTATCCTTGGCCTGTAGCAGCTTGAAAACTTCAGTTCCTGCAGATATTGAGGTCAAACCATGGCCAGGAAAGCACTGACTCCCAGCTGCTAGAGGAGCAGTCAGTGACAAGGCCCTGGTCCATCAGCTGTGGAGAAATAAATTTCCACAAAGAAATGGAAAGCAGTGAAACAAGTGAAGGATTTCATAGGGGTAAAAAGAGTGCATGTATGGGTGGATAGACATGCAGGTGAGCTGAAAGACAATCATGCTCTCCTGCTGCAGAGAGAAAACCAATTCGAACTCCATGCTGGAAACTGCCTCTTTCACTTGCTTTTCGTTGCTTTTGTTAATCATACATAATGGCTTCCTTAAAAGGACCCTGCCCCTCTGCCTGACTTAAACCGAAGTGCCTTTTTTCAGAACCCTGTCCACCTGTGGAACACAGGAAGAGAGAAATTAACACATCCCCTGCCTGAGGCTTGCCATTCTAGATGTTGCAGGATTAATGGCCTCTTCACTTTGCTTCCTCACCTCACTTCATCTCTGATCTATAAAGGAACCTGACATCCAAACCCCAAAAATGGTTATCTCGAGGGGCTAGCTTCCATCTTCTGAGTCCTTTCCAAATAAAGTTGTTTTCTTTGCCTCCATACCTTATCTCTCAGATTGACTGCCTTGGCATATGGCAAACAGAGTAAGCTTACACTCAGTAACACTTGTGGTAGTTTGAATCACTTATATGGGGCATTTCTTCAGGGTCTCCTCTGGCTAATCATTTTGCTTTGCCTGGTTCTGAGCCAGCATTTGGTATATCTCAGGATTCGCCTGTGTGTGTGTATGTGTGTGTGCATCTCTTAGCCAAGATGAATTTTAGCGAAGAGGTTTATGGGTAAGATGACCTCACTTACTATGACGTGACACTCCCTCCATTTTGAACTCTGAGGAGCCTTTCTGAGCATGTATAGCTGAGACAGTCTCCTTGACCTTGATAATGAGAAGTATGTAGTCTCTATTTTTCATCTGGTGAGGGCTCAGCTCTTCTCTTGCCCCTGTTATTTTGAAGTACCTGTTCACAGGGAACAAACTCCAGATGCTCAGCTTGGGCTCCATCTACCTTCTGCCTCAAGACCAGTTTTGGAATTTGGGATAACCAATGTGTATATTCCTAGTCATATTTGTTCTAGATATGAAGGCTTAAAGCTGTGCCCAAATAAGCTCTAAATGTAGTAAAATCACTTAACTATACATCATATTTTCTATCTTATTGGAGAAGTAAAAATGCATTCTACATACATGGAAAAATTATGAGAATAACATTTAGAAAAATACATATATTTCTGTTATTATTTACTTCAGGAATCTATTCTTATAATAGCACCTTTGATCCTCCTCCCCAGAAGATAACTATTTTTTTCCCTCATTGTCAAAAATCCCTGTGCCTCTTTCGGAGATGAATAAAAGCAACATAACAACTATTAAAAAGCCAGTTTGATCATGCTATGAATGGAATTTAAAAGCTCTGATTATATAGCTGATATAGGATTGGGAAAGGAGATTTCATCAAAAACTATTAAATATTGGATTCCTTATGGCACTAATTTTGGGGGAGATCTTACATATTTTTATGGTTTACATATCTGTACATACACTTGTGTATTTAAAGCTCATGACCTTATGACCTTTTCAATACAACAGTTACTAACACTACTAAATTTTTAAAATAACTTAGAATCAGAAAATTTAATTTGTCCCATTAAACAATCAAGAATTATATAATTTGACACTGAGTGGGACACATTCTCCTGTTAGAAATAAAAACTACAAAACAATCTTAAGATCTTTCAAATATTTTCTTTCTCTTTTCCCACAATTTTAGAATAAATTAGAGTGACTAATAACAGAGTAATAAGAAGGGGGTCAGCTAAACAATGATATAACTTTGAAGATAAGAGCTATTCTTAGGCAAGTTGGAAAATGCAGAGAAAAAAATGTAGAATATTCCTATTTCTAGCAAACCTCTGACTCTACTTACAATGCAAATGAGGAGTGCAGAAAATTCTCCCAGCATTATTCTCTGGTTCACTTCCTTGCTAACCCACCAGCTTCTGTATACATAATTATGAATGTCATTGGCAATGGATTTTGTGTTTCTACAACCACAAGAAGTCAGTCAAATCATTTTAAATCCTATGCAAAATTAATGCTTAAAAAAAGAAGTGCAGTAATTCGGTTATTCAGCTCTGGATTAGGTTCATTTGTTCTTTGTTATTTCTATCTGGTAAACGTTTTCTTCATACTCCTGCCTTTATCTACTATCATGAGCTTATTTTGTCCTTTTAATTTAAAATTCAACAGTGTGACATTCTCTTTAGTTCTGATACACTGTTGCACAGGATTTTTTTTCGGTTATTTTACTTACTTACTAATATTGGACCCTGCTGTTTCACATACAATCAAGTCATTGTGAATCCAGAACACGGATATTTTCATGTAGGTATACAGAAAACAGACTCTGAAAAAGTCACAAGGTATACAGAATAAAGAAACTGTACAATTTAATACTGTCCTTCACATACTTCTAGCCTCAATGCTGAAATACTCTTAGTACACTTAAACTATATTTACCTATATTTCTAGGCTGGATTTATATCTGTATCTATTCAATGGGAACAGTTTCCTAGACTCCTTGCAGTTGTTTAAACTAATACAATAATTTAGAAAAATATCAATATGGAATTTTTTATTCAAGATACTACAAAAGTTTCTGTTCCTTAAATTAGAATAGATACTTCCAGACATGTAAGTCACAGAAATATTCTGAGCTACAGAAGGAAATTTTATCCAATGTTTATCTCAAAATGATTCATGTAAAATATTGGAAAGAATATTAATTTCCAGCATTAGACAAACATCAAGTACATTATACAACATCTAAACAATGTGTATAAAGACTAATCACACAGGAGTCTAATCTAGTGGTTAACAGGAGTGATCTCATTAAACTTCCTGGGTTCTTCTGTAACCTGCTCCCACAAAATATCTTCCACAAACTCTATAGTTAGAGTATGCTTCGCAACATCAGAGAAAAAAATGTAGAATATTCCTATTTCTAGCAAACCTCTGACTCTACTTACAATGCAAATGAGGAGTGCAGAAAATTCTCCCAGCATTATTCTCTGGTTCACTTCCTTGCTAACCCACCAGCTTCTGTATACATAATTATGAATGTCATTGGCAATGGATTTTGTGTTTCTACAACCACAAGAAGTCAGTCAAATCATTTTAAATCCTATGCAAAATTAATGCTTAAAAAAAGAAGTGCAGTAATTCGGTTATTCAGCTCTGGATTAGGTTCATTTGTTCTTTGTTATTTCTATCTGGTAAACGTTTTCTTCATACTCCTGCCTTTATCTACTATCATGAGCTTATTTTGTCCTTTTAATTTAAAATTCAACAGTGTGACATTCTCTTTAGTTCTGATACACTGTTGCACAGGATTTTTTTTCGGTTATTTTACTTACTTACTAATATTGGACCCTGCTGTTTCACATACAATCAAGTCATTGTGAATCCAGAACACGGATATTTTCATGTAGGTATACAGAAAACAGACTCTGAAAAAGTCACAAGGTATACAGAATAAAGAAACTGTACAATTTAATACTGTCCTTCACATACTTCTAGCCTCAATGCTGAAATACTCTTAGTACACTTAAACTATATTTACCTATATTTCTAGGCTGGATTTATATCTGTATCTATTCAATGGGAACAGTTTCCTAGACTCCTTGCAGTTGTTTAAACTAATACAATAATTTAGAAAAATATCAATATGGAATTTTTTATTCAAGATACTACAAAAGTTTCTGTTCCTTAAATTAGAATAGATACTTCCAGACATGTAAGTCACAGAAATATTCTGAGCTACAGAAGGAAATTTTATCCAATGTTTATCTCAAAATGATTCATGTAAAATATTGGAAAGAATATTAATTTCCAGCATTAGACAAACATCAAGTACATTATACAACATCTAAACAATGTGTATAAAGACTAATCACACAGGAGTCTAATCTAGTGGTTAACAGGAGTGATCTCATTAAACTTCCTGGGTTCTTCTGTAACCTGCTCCCACAAAATATCTTCCACAAACTCTATAGTTAGAGTATGCTTCGGGAAAGGTATTCTTTCTTTGCCTCTTTTTCTCAGCCATTAAACACAGATGATAACCATCTCACAGGCTGTTGTGAACGTCTGATCCTTGAGGACATTTCATCCTGTCCAACACATTCACTGAGACATTGGTCCCTAAACAATAGAAACCTTTAACTTTGTTAAATGTCTTTGAGATTTTGTCCTGCCATTCCTTTTATGTTTGTCCTATAACACTTTAACAAATCTCCAAACTGAAGGTGATGCACTGCCCTAAGCTCTTGAAATATGCTATGCCAGTCTTCCATTGCATTGGTCATCCTATGATTGCTATTCACTATGGGTGTATAGTCATTCCAAGTTTCTTGTTGAAATTCTTGTAGTTTCAGTTTTCTTCTACCTCTATCACAGCTTACACTTACACTCTCTCAACATAATACAACAGCTCATCTAAACTTTCTTCAGCTTTCTCTGCAACGTACTTGGAGTTTCATTTACATCTTCCAAAGCCACAAATGAAAGTCCAAACAACATGGATGCACACTCACATGTATGTATTTTTATATACTCACACGTTAGACCTACATAAGATATGTTTCACCACAGTGATTGTGGAGAGTAAAACAACCAACTTTTTATAAGTGCATTTGGTAGGAACAGTCAAATGTGTTCATATTTGCAATCTCAAAATCCATCATGCACAATGAAAGGTTAATTCTGAGATTTCTTTCTTATGAAAATACAAGGGTTTTCTCAAATATGTATATTGCTAAGTGCCTTCTGGTGTTTTCATTGTTAGTGCATAAATCAATGGCATGCTATAACCCAATACTACACAGTGAACATAAATAATGTAGTAGATTGTGTGACAGTGGCATTGTGAAGGTGCTATTACTGAATAATGTGGTACTGGCACTTAAGTATCAAATATTGTCATACGTTGTGTAAATAATTCTTTCATCATCTTAAGCACTGGAATCATGCACAAAAAATGCTCCACATCTGGCCACTTTATACTCCTCTGGAATTCCCATTCCATGCAATAAACTTGAATTTGGAGGTTGATGTCTGTTTTAAATTCTATTTTTTTTGCTTTGTCAATATGTTTTCTCTGCTCTTCATCATGAATATCATAGAGGGTTCTTTTAGGAACCTATGATATTACTGCATTTAGTTCTTCTTTTGCATGTCATTTTAACCTATTCATAATCTTCCTATGTCCTCTTCATCACCAACTTTGTATGATGCTTTACTTTCCCATCTATGGATAGAATGATTAGAATATTATCCAAACCCTGACCAGTTGAGCACTGTACACTGAAAGTTTTTTCCTCTTCAATCCCAATTCCTTTTATGTTTGTCCTATAACACTTTAACAAATCTCCAAACTGAAGGTGATGCACTGCCCTAAGCTCTTGAAATATGCTATGCCAGTCTTCCATTGCATTGGTCATCCTATGATTGCTATTCACTATGGGTGTATAGTCATTCCAAGTTTCTTGTTGAAATTCTTGTAGTTTCAGTTTTCTTCTACCTCTATCACAGCTTACACTTACACTCTCTCAACATAATACAACAGCTCATCTAAACTTTCTTCAGCTTTCTCTGCAACGTACTTGGAGTTTCATTTACATCTTCCAAAGCCACAAATGAAAGTCCAAACAACATGGATGCACACTCACATGTATGTATTTTTATATACTCACACGTTAGACCTACATAAGATATGTTTCACCACAGTGATTGTGGAGAGTAAAACAACCAACTTTTTATAAGTGCATTTGGTAGGAACAGTCAAATGTGTTCATATTTGCAATCTCAAAATCCATCATGCACAATGAAAGGTTAATTCTGAGATTTCTTTCTTATGAAAATACAAGGGTTTTCTCAAATATGTATATTGCTAAGTGCCTTCTGGTGTTTTCATTGTTAGTGCATAAATCAATGGCATGCTATAACCCAATACTACACAGTGAACATAAATAATGTAGTAGATTGTGTGACAGTGGCATTGTGAAGGTGCTATTACTGAATAATGTGGTACTGGCACTTAAGTATCAAATATTGTCATACGTTGTGTAAATAATTCTTTCATCATCTTAAGCACTGGAATCATGCACAAAAAATGCTCCACATCTGGCCACTTTATACTCCTCTGGAATTCCCATTCCATGCAATAAACTTGAATTTGGAGGTTGATGTCTGTTTTAAATTCTATTTTTTTTGCTTTGTCAATATGTTTTCTCTGCTCTTCATCATGAATATCATAGAGGGTTCTTTTAGGAACCTATGATATTACTGCATTTAGTTCTTCTTTTGCATGTCATTTTAACCTATTCATAATCTTCCTATGTCCTCTTCATCACCAACTTTGTATGATGCTTTACTTTCCCATCTATGGATAGAATGATTAGAATATTATCCAAACCCTGACCAGTTGAGCACTGGACACTGAAGTTTCCCCTCCTCACAATACATGTACCTTTTATTCCTATCTCTGATTCAAAGGAATGGAAATGGTAACAAAAGTTATTATAAGGTAGTGCTGACTTTTTTTGTGTGTCACTATATTCACAGTGGAATACGGCTTTTTCTGCCATATTCCACTGACAAGTGGAAAAAAATGGTTATCTATGTAAGTATGGATGGATGGATGAATGAATGGATGAATGGATGGATTCCTTAGGTAGGGAAAACCTCATTAATTTCTTATGGTTCAATTCCAAAGCCATTCACATTGAATCAGCTGATAAGTAGGTACCAGCCAAGGCTGTGGTATTCTACCTGGATTGCAGCTTTGTGTGAGTTATACCCTCTAAAAGCTCTGAATAGCAGCACTTACTATGGTCTACTACTGTCATACCTTTGTAAGCAACTGATTCAAGGGAAATATACCCCATTAACCTTAGACAATGCAATTATTGTAGAAGTGTTAATCAGATCCCCATATCACCCTGAAGGTGTCTATTACACTCAATAGCTAAAGAGTAATAAGGCCACATCCATCCTCACTCCTCCCAAACAAGCGAAACTCCGTGTCAAGTATTTTTGTCAATGTATTCAAACACCCATTTTACATAGGAAACTGACAGATTTCCTCCTTTTAAACTTTATATTTACTGAATAATCAAGCCACACACAAAATGTCCAGTCTAACATCCTTTCCCCCTATATTTACATAGCCGAAACTAGTCAAGCATTCTATTTTTGGATGCCAAAATGCTCCACATCTGGCCACTTTATACTCCTCTGGAATTCCCATTCCATGCAATAAACTTGAATTTGGAGGTTGATGTCTGTTTTAAATTCTATTTTTTTTGCTTTGTCAATATGTTTTCTCTGCTCTTCATCATGAATATCATAGAGGGTTCTTTTAGGAACCTATGATATTACTGCATTTAGTTCTTCTTTTGCATGTCATTTTAACCTATTCATAATCTTCCTATGTCCTCTTCATCACCAACTTTGTATGATGCTTTACTTTCCCATCTATGGATAGAATGATTAGAATATTATCCAAACCCTGACCAGTTGAGCACTGGACACTGAAGTTTCCCCTCTCCTCACAATACATGTACCTTTTATTCCTATCTCTGATTCAAAGGAATGGAAATGGTAACAAAAGTTATTATAAGGTAGTGCTGACTTTTTGTGTGTGTCACTATATTCACAGTGGAATACGGCTTTTTCTGCCATATTCCACTGACAAGTGGAAAAAAATGGTTATCTATGTAAGTATGGATGGATGGATGAATGAATGGATGAATGGATGGATTCCTTAGGTAGGGAAAACCTCATTAATTTCTTATGGTTCAATTCCAAAGCCATTCACATTGAATCAGCTGATAAGTAGGTACCAGCCAAGGCTGTGGTATTCTACCTGGATTGCAGCTTTGTGTGAGTTATACCCTCTAAAAGCTCTGAATAGCAGCACTTACTATGGTCTACTACTGTCATACCTTTGTAAGCAACTGATTCAAGGGAAATATACCCCATTAACCTTAGACAATGCAATTATTGTAGAAGTGTTAATCAGATCCCCATATCACCCTGAAGGTGTCTATTACACTCAATAGCTAAAGAGTAATAAGGCCACATCCATCCTCACTCCTCCCAAACAAGCGAAACTCCGTGTCAAGTATTTTTGTCAATGTATTCAAACACCCATTTTACATAGGAAACTGACAGATTTCCTCCTTTTAAACTTTATATTTACTGAATAATCAAGCCACACACAAAAAAATGTCCAGTAACAAACTAACATATCCTGTATTGTGAGACCCAGTCCTATGTATTTATCAAACTGTAGGACTATTCCTCAATATATGTAATTAACATAAATCCCATTCTTCTGTAAGATTCAAACCCTGGCCCATCTAATTAATCTTATGTGTCATTACCAGTCTCCCAAGCAAAAAATGTTATTATTACCAATACAGCCACAATTACTGGGCCAATAAAACATCATTGTTTTGTTCAGTCGCTGAGTCATATCTGACTCTTTGTGACACCATGAACTTCAGAACACCAGGCTTCCCTGTCTTTCACTATCTCCCTGGGTTCACTCAAACTTGTGTCCATTGATGCCATTAAACCATCTCATCCTCTGTTGTCCCCTTCTCTTGCCCTCCATCTTTCCCAGCACCAGTGCCTTTATTTATGTATTAATCCTGTCAACAAAAAAGTATAAATAAATGTTGGGGGCTATTTGAACCCAGGGATCTTTACTAACCACGGACAATTTTAAAAGATGCAAATATTAAGGACCATTTGTCATGGACCAAATAAATATGCTCATATATGTTTTTGAAAGGACATATTTCAAGAACTTTTGGCATGGACCAAGTATCAGTGGCAAAGTGGTAAAAAAATCCACCTAGTAATGCAGGTGTATTTGCTAATGCTAAAGCTGAATCTCCAATACTTTGGCCACCTGATGCAAAGGGATGACTCATTGGAAAAGACCCTGATGATAGGAAAAATAAAAGGCAAAAGGAGAAGGGGTCAACAGAGGAAAAAATGGTTGGATGGCATCACTGAGTCAAAGAACATGAGTTTGTGCAAGCTCTGAGAGATGGTGAAGGACAGGGAATCATGGCATGCTGCAGTCCATGAGGTCCCAAAGAGTCAGACACAAAGGAGTGACCAAACTGAACCGAAGCAATTCAGGAGACACAGCAGATGCGGATTTGATCCCTGGACTGGGAAGAACCCTTGGAAGTGGAAATGGTGATCAATTCCAGTATTATTGCCTGGAAAATTCCATGGAAAGGGGAGTCTGGTGGGCTACAGTCCATGAGGTCACAAAGAGTCATGCACGACTGAACGTGCATGAGCAAGTATCTTAATGGATATTTTGGATAGGACCAAATTATCAAAAAACATTTTGGCAGACCAAATGTTCAAATAAACATTTGGACAAGACCAAATGTAGGCCACTTCATTTAACAAATCAATGCTCATTAAGCTCTTTGAAAGTGCTTGGAAGGTAATAATGTTCAGAAAGATGAGCAAGTTTTTGTTTTTGTTTTTTTCCTCAGAGGGACCCTTTATTCATTTACTTTCTACTTGTAAGGTGGAATTTCAGTCTGTGAATGTTGTTTCTCCTGGTTCAGCCAGTGCCTTGGAACACTGCTCTGCCTCCTCCTCAGTGTAAGCAGTACCAGGGCAGATCTGATGGCTGGGAATTCACCGGGACTGGATGAAGGGGATTCCAGAGCTCCACCAGGCAGGCTTCCCCAGGAGACCTCTCCCTATTCCTATCAGAGATCAGCGAGGAAATGGGTTGGATTTCTAGTCACTTTTTCAAGATCAGATCTACTTCACATCTACACACAGATCTTCACATAGAATCACAAAGATCTACTTGACATATCAAGAAGAATTTCTCAATAAAGTGTCTACCATTTTCCTAGAGTTCGTCAAGTGTCTGATATTCATCTTTTCTCCCTACCTTTAAAATCCAGTTCTGTTGCACATTTTCTTAATTGCTCCTTATTGTAAAAAACAACAACAAAAAACAAAGACAGGTGGATCTGTTGTGCACATTAGCAGGTTCATACAGAAAAAATGCACAGAGGTTTATATTCCATTTACAGTAACAGCTTAGAGTACTGTCAAGAAGAAAGAATCTGAAATGATCAGTCTTGCTCTGAAAGAAGCCTATGTAGGAGGAAATACCACTTACGTGTAATCAGAATTTTCCCTTACCAAGTATTAACTGTGGCAAATGCAGAAAACCTGAAGTTAAAATGCATGACAGTCACTCCATATACTGCTCTCTCCCTACCTATCTAATTTTTTATTTCAAAATTTCATTCTTCTTTTGTTCAGATTTCATGGAAAAAGGTAAAAAGTCATGTTTTAGAAAGGTATCCCCATAGTTCACTGCAATTTACCAAGATTTTTTTCAGAGAGAAATGTTACTCAAAGAAGAGTGATGAGTATTTTCCAGCAAATATTGAGCGAAAAACCATTTTAACTTCAATCAGAGGTGATAAAACTTGCTTTTTGGGAGGACCCAACTCCTGTAAGTGAGACAATTGTAGCAACCATCCAGGACAACAAAGAAAACTGAGGACAGTCTGTCGTATCGTGGTGAGTGTGCATCAGAGCTCATTGTGGTTTTTGGTGAAATCTTTCCCATATTGGCAGCTTGTCTTCCAACAAACATGTTCCAGTTGTCTTAAGATCTCCTCTTTAGTGAGCTTTTCATCCTTATTTTTGTCCGACTCATACACCAGATGCCTTGGCCTGCGCGTGGTCATAGTCTTGCAGGAGGATCCAGTGATGAATCTCATCCTTGTCCAGCTTTCCATCCTTGTTCACATCACGGAATTCATTAAACTGCTCCCTTTCCGACAGCACCCAGTCTGGCTCGAGGCCATTCTCCTCATGGGAAAACATATCAGCAATATCTTCACATCTACACACAAGATCTTCACATAGAATCACAAAGATCTACTTGACATATCAAGAAGAATTTCTCAATAAAGTGTCTACCATTTTCCTAGAGTTCGTCAAGTGTCTGATATTCATCTTTTCTCCCTACCTTTAAAATCCAGTTCTGTTGCACATTTTCTTAATTGCTCCTTATTGTAAAAAACAACAACAAAAAACAAAGACAGGTGGATCTGTTGTGCACATTAGCAGGTTCATACAGAAAAAATGCACAGAGGTTTATATTCCATTTACAGTAACAGCTTAGAGTACTGTCAAGAAGAAAGAATCTGAAATGATCAGTCTTGCTCTGAAAGAAGCCTATGTAGGAGGAAATACCACTTACGTGTAATCAGAATTTTCCCTTACCAAGTATTAACTGTGGCAAATGCAGAAAACCTGAAGTTAAAATGCATGACAGTCACTCCATATACTGCTCTCTCCCTACCTATCTAATTTTTTATTTCAAAATTTCATTCTTCTTTTGTTCAGATTTCATGGAAAAAGGTAAAAAGTCATGTTTTAGTAAGGTATCCCCATAGTTCACTGCAATTTACCAAGATTTTTTTCAGAGAGAAATGTTACTCAAAGAAGAGTGATGAGTATTTTCCAGCAAATATTGAGCGAAAAACCATTTTAACTTCAATCAGAGGTGATAAAACTTGCTTTTTGGGAGGACCCAACTCCTGTAAGTGAGACAATTGTAGCAACCATCCAGGACAACAAAGAAAACTGAGGACAGTCTGTCGTATCGTGGTGAGTGTGCATCAGAGCTCATTGTGGTTTTTGGTGAAATCTTTCCCATATTGGCAGCTTGTCTTCCAACAAACATGTTCCAGTTGTCTTAAGATCTCCTCTTTAGTGAGCTTTTCATCCTTATTTTTGTCCGACTCATACACCAGATGCCTTGGCCTGCGCGTGGTCATAGTCTTGCAGGAGGATCCAGTGATGAATCTCATCCTTGTCCAGCTTTCCATCCTTGTTCACATCACGGAATTCATTAAACTGCTCCCTTTCCGACAGCACCCAGTCTGGCTCGAGGCCATTCTCCTCATGGGAAAACATATCAGCAATATACTCGTCCTGATCCACAAAGCCATCCCCATTCTTGCCAATGTCCTCCAGAATTTCCAAACCACGATTTCCTTCATATGCTCAAGTCCTCTGGGCGCAGAAAGGCAATCAACTCCTCTTGGGTGGCTGTCTGGTCACTATTGAGGTCTGCAGCCTTGAACTGCCTCTCCTCTGGAGGCACTATCTTTTTAAAGGTGTGATGGTCTGAAGTATCCTGAAACTCAGTGGGGTTTCCTAGGTAGTAACTGTAGGTGGCTTGTTTGTATTCTTCCCAGGAAATTTTATCGTATTTGTCTCGATCATAATCCTTCCAGTCTTTGGCAACATTTTTGTAGATGTACCTTTTCTACACCAGTTTGATCCAGGTTTTCAGCTCCTCAGTGGTGACGAAGCCATCTCCATCACTGTCGATTTGGTCAACTATCTTTCTGAGCCTCTCTTTGCTCTCCTTCGAGGTGAGCTGGTCGAAGGTCTTGGAGTACTCCTTGCCCAGGAAGGCCTCTTGGTTGTACTGGTACCTCCAGTTGTCCTCGGGCAGCCACTCACCCAGCTCCGAGTCAGGCCACACCATGCACTCCTTGCTCTTGATGGGCCTGGCCCACATTGCCCGGGCACCAACATCAGCGTCAGTACCAGCCCTAGGGCCAGCCCCAGTTGGTGACCTCGGCCACCGCGAGCCATCGTCTGGAGGAGAGCACAACCCACGGAGAGGCACCCAGTGAGCGATGAGAGTTGTGGCTCGGGAATGGGGGCTTGGGGCGTGTGTGGCGGTGTGGTGTTGAGGACTGGTGCTGGGAGAGAGGGGACAGACGAGTCCCTCGGCCAGCACCCGCCCCATGCCAGAGCGGAGGGGCGCGGGCGGGGCGCTGGCCGGCCCAGCTCAAGTGCCTATTGCCTGCTGGATGAGCAAGTTTTAACTCTAATGTAATGTCTTAATAATTTAGAAATAAAAAGATTAAAATTACTACTAAAATGTTAATTATATATTGATATTATCAATGATGGCTTTGTTTACAATTTATTAACTTCATTTTTACAAAAAATTAAAATATACTTACAAATAAACCAATATTTCACAACAAAAATTAGAAATGTGAAAGTATACTTAACAATGTATATTATAAAAGCTATTACTGATCACTGATTTCTAGATCCTTTGAAAAAACTGTGAGACAGGCTTCCTACAAGACTATTTCAGTCAGGATTAGCTTGGTTATGCTATACTTTTTTTTTTTTTTTTGGCCACTTCTATTGGTATTTCATTTATCTATTTTCATCCATCATTGTTCTTTGGCCTGTGTGGGCCTCCCATCACTGTTCTCCAGAGCTCCGGCTGGGTAGTTGGACACATCGGTCCAGGCACTCCATGGCATGTGGGATCGTCCCAGGCCAGGGATGGAACAGGAGCCCCTTGCACTGCAAGGCTGTGTCCTCACCCTCTGGACCACCAGGAAAGTCCTGCTATACTATTAAAAAACAAAAACAAAAAAACGAAATGCTATTTCAAACTAAGGGGCTTAAAATGAAACGGGTGTGTTTGTATTTCACTGTACAGCTATCATAAGTCAGCAGGGTGGGAAGATAGTGCTCTGCTTATCATAGTTTCTCAGGAACCCAGACTGATGGAGTAGCCACCTTCTCAAAGTTCTATTGATGTACAAAGTGAAAATAAGCTCCAGACAACCTTGCATTGGCAATTAAATTTTCATGTTTCCTTGAACAGCTCACTGAAGAGAACTAGTTAAATGAGGACACCAGTGAGGAAGACTCAATGTGGCCAAAAGAAATTTCTCTTCTTTCACAAAAGCATGTTAAGGATTAGGAAATCAAGGAGAGTACCTACCAGTCTAAGATTTAAATACTATTGGCTAAAGATTCTACCATGTCATAAAAATACCTGTCCTCCCTGACAAAATGAGAAGCTCAATAAAACTGAGACAAAGAGAAAAAAAAAGTGGATCAAATGACTAAAAAGAGGCTGCTGAACTTCAGATTTAATTAAGAGGTCAAAAAAAAGTTTTCATTACAACACCAAGTGCTAAATTTATGAGTTTAATCACAAATGTCCAAAGTCAGGCAAAGAAAATAGCCATCTCCGCAAAATAACAAAAAAGAGCACATGAGATAATGGGCACAGTATGAGGTAACAGTAACACAAATCTCCTTAAAAAAAAAGTGGCTATTTCTGTCTCTGAGTTATTTATCAAGGGCCAGAATAATGTCCTCCTTCTCCACATGCCAGAAATGTTTATTTCCGTATTAGTTGAGTGACCTCCCCTGTGGCTCTGTAGTAAAGAATTCACCTGAAATGTTAAGAGACTGAGACTTGGGTTCAATCCATGGGTTTGAAAGATCCTCTGGAGGAGGGCATGACAACCCACTCCAGCATTCTTGCCTGGAGAATCGCTTGTACAGAGGAACCTGGCAGTCTACGGTCTATAGGGTCACAAAAAGTCAGATATGCTTGAAGTGACTTAGCACACACAGACTGAGAACTAGTTATTTCACATTCTTGGACAGGTAGTTATTTGGCCAGTATTGGAAATATGAACAACTAGTGTCCTTACTAATTTGTAAAATAAGCTTTCATTTCTAGTTCAAAAGCTTAGTCATGTCCAACTCTTTGCAATCCCATGAACAACAGCATGCCAGTCCTTCCTGTCCTTCACCATCCCCCCGAGTTTGCTCAAACTCAAGTCCATTGAGTTGGTGGTGCCATCCAACCATCTCGTCTTCTGTTTTCTTGAACAATATAATATTCCCTTGACTTTGACAATTCTGAACTAAAAGTTTTGACTAAAATCAGCTCTTTACTCCCATTCTACCTGCCCCATTAGTGACAGTTGATCACTAATTCCCATCTCCAATTTTCATGCAGTTTCCTGTAGTTCATGGTCTCATGGTCTTTCTGTGTCTTTCGGATCTCCGTTTGCATCTTTTGTTTATTCCAAAACCCTAAAAGCTGTTGGGGCCTGAGTATATCTCTTCAGGTTTATTTTTTTCTCTACATTTCTATGAAATCTTTGGTGAACTCATGAATTGCTTTAAATATGCTGGAAATTCCTAGTTTTTCCTTTCAAGCCCCATAGCTCTACTCCTCATCTAGCTCCTGTAACCAATAGCCCCCTATTACAACACCAAGTGCTAAATTTATGAGTTTAATCACAAATGTCCAAAGTCAGGCAAAGAAAATAGCCATCTCCGCAAAATAACAAAAAAGAGCACATGAGATAATGGGCACAGTATGAGGTAACAGTAACACAAATCTCCTTAAAAAAAAAGTGGCTATTTCTGTCTCTGAGTTATTTATCAAGGGCCAGAATAATGTCCTCCTTCTCCACATGCCAGAAATGTTTATTTCCGTATTAGTTGAGTGACCTCCCCTGTGGCTCTGTAGTAAAGAATTCACCTGAAATGTTAAGAGACTGAGACTTGGGTTCAATCCATGGGTTTGAAAGATCCTCTGGAGGAGGGCATGACAACCCACTCCAGCATTCTTGCCTGGAGAATCGCTTGTACAGAGGAACCTGGCAGTCTACGGTCTATAGGGTCACAAAAAGTCAGATATGCTTGAAGTGACTTAGCACACACAGACTGAGAACTAGTTATTTCACATTCTTGGACAGGTAGTTATTTGGCCAGTATTGGAAATATGAACAACTAGTGTCCTTACTAATTTGTAAAATAAGCTTTCATTTCTAGTTCAAAAGCTTAGTCATGTCCAACTCTTTGCAATCCCATGAACAACAGCATGCCAGTCCTTCCTGTCCTTCACCATCCCCCCGAGTTTGCTCAAACTCAAGTCCATTGAGTTGGTGGTGCCATCCAACCATCTCGTCTTCTGTTTTCTTGAACAATATAATATTCCCTTGACTTTAACAATTCTGAACTAAAAGTTTTGACTAAAATCAGCTCTTTACTCCCATTCTACCTGCCCCATTAGTGACAGTTGATCACTAATTCCCATCTCCAATTTTCATGCAGTTTCCTGTAGTTCATGGTCTCATGGTCTTTCTGTGTCTTTCGGATCTCCGTTTGCATCTTTTGTTTATTCCAAAACCCTAAAAGCTGTTGGGGCCTGAGTATATCTCTTCAGGTTTATTTTTTTCTCTACATTTCTATGAAATCTTTGGTGAACTCATGAATTGCTTTAAATATGCTGGAAATTCCTAGTTTTTCCTTTCAAGCCCCATAGCTCTACTCCTCATCTAGCTCCTGTAACCAACTTATACTTGACCTCACCATCTGAATATCTAGTAGAATTGTTAAACCAATATACTGGAAACTGGACTCTGGATTACTCTACTCCCCTAGCTCCCTATGCAAATCTATTTCTTCACCATCTCTGCAAAAGACAATTTTATTTTCCAGGTTGCTCAGGGTGGAAAAACTCTGAATAAATATGAAGCACATTAAATTATTTGTTGAGTTACAAAATCCTTGCTTTTTAGGTGAATCACTCAAAGACAGGGCCATAGGGCTTACCATGAGCAACTCCATTTTGGATCTGTTGTCTTGTTTTCAACTACCATCCTCTGTGCTCACTCTGACCTTTTTATCTGTTGCATGTCTCAGGATATTTGCACTTCTGTTGTCTCTACCTAACCTGCTCTTCCTCCATAGACTTGCATGACTAACTTCTCTCCATATTCAGACCTTTATAAAATGCCAAATTTTCAACGACATCTTCCTTATCAATTCTATTTAATTTTGCAAAACCAGTATTTTCTTTTATACAACTCCCTAACTTCCTTCTAAAGTCCCTCTTATTTTTCTCCTTAGTACATATCACCATTTTCCATACAATTATGTTAACTATTCCTTGCTTTTGCCTAAATTTCCCACTAAATGAAGGCTACTATAGGCAATGATATTTTGTTTGTTTTGTTCATTGCTACAGTACATTTGTCTATAAAAGGTTTCTGTTGACTAATCACACTGATTATTTATACTCAACAGGAATATTCTGAACTGTGATGGGAATACAATTTCTTTAAATCTTATTTAAAATTTTATATTTGATTTAGACTGTTTATGAATATTTATTTTAGCTACTTCCATAGTGTTTGAATTAGAAACAAAAAATAATTAGTTAACTCTATCAATGTAGAGGTTATATTAAATCAACTTGCTTTTATTTTGAAAATTTCTATGAAATCTTTGGTGACTTATAATTGCTTTAAATATGCTTTGGTGAACTCATGAATTGCTTTAAATATGCTGGAAATTCCTAGTTTTTCCTTTCAAGCCCCATAGCTCTACTCCTCATCTAGCTCCTGTAACCAACTTATACTTGACCTCACCATCTGAATATCTAGTAGAATTGTTAAACCAATATACTGGAAACTGGACTCTGGATTACTCTA
Organism: Tragulus kanchil; assembly: GCA_022376925.1. Lineage (NCBI taxonomy): Eukaryota > Metazoa > Chordata > Mammalia > Artiodactyla > Tragulidae > Tragulus > Tragulus kanchil. The sequence continues at coordinate 231,263,257 of JAIOJX010000004.1, read as the reverse complement.
CTCCCCTAGCTCCCTATGCAAATCTATTTCTTCACCATCTCTGCAAAAGACAATTTTATTTTCCAGGTTGCTCAGGGTGGAAAAACTCTGAATAAATATGAAGCACATTAAATTATTTGTTGAGTTACAAAATCCTTGTTTTTTAGGTGAATCACTCAAAGACAGGGCCATAGGGCTTACCATGAGCAACTCCATTTTGGATCTGTTGTCTTGTTTTCAACTACCATCCTCTGTGCTCACTCTGACCTTTTTATCTGTTGCATGTCTCAGGATATTTGCACTTCTGTTGTCTCTACCTAACCTGCTCTTCCTCCATAGACTTGCATGACTAACTTCTCTCCATATTCAGACCTTTATAAAATGCCAAATTTTCAACGACATCTTCCTTATCAATTCTATTTAATTTTGCAAAACCAGTATTTTCTTTTATACAACTCCCTAACTTCCTTCTAAAGTCCCTCTTATTTTTCTCCTTAGTACATATCACCATTTTCCATACAATTATGTTAACTATTCCTTGCTTTTGCCTAAATTTCCCACTAAATGAAGGCTACTATAGGCAATGATATTTTGTTTGTTTTGTTCATTGCTACAGTACATTTGTCTATAAAAGGTTTCTGTTGACTAATCACACTGATTATTTATACTCAACAGGAATATTCTGAACTGTGATGGGAATACAATTTCTTTAAATCTTATTTAAAATTTTATATTTGATTTAGACTGTTTATGAATATTTATTTTAGCTACTTCCATAGTGTTTGAATTAGAAACAAAAAATAATTAGTTAACTCTATCAATGTAGAGGTTATATTAAATCAACTTGCTTTTATTTTGAAAATTTCTAAAAGGCCTCTGGTCTGGCACTTTTGAAAGCAAAACTACAAAATAACAAAAAAATCAAATACCTAAAAACACAATGATACATTTTCTTATATTAATGGAAAATTTTAACATTTTTCTGTAGTGTGGGACAGTAATAAAATGTTGAACAAATTTTTTTAAGAAAATGTTGGATCCAAGTCAGAGATAGTCTTATTGTCCTTGTAAGTTGGGTTCTAAAAGAAATATATATGTGCATATGGTAAAAATTTCCCTTCATAGTTTTATAAATGACCATTAAATTATAAAACCCAGCCTGCAGAGTGATATTCTATATAAGTAAATAATATATATTTAGCAGAATATATATGTAAATTCTAAGAATTTAAAAATATAGATTTATGTAAGTGATCATATACGGTTGGCAGTTAAAAGCCATATGTTGTAATCTACTACTCAGATATAGGATATTCATAATCTCAAACACATGGATTATTTCCTAGAAATTGTAGAAATGACTCAGATCTCTGAATATGATTCAAAGGAATAATGTAAAACTTTAAAAAATTAAAATAATAGAAATTTCTGCTAAACGACAGTATCTTTAAATCATATAGTTTAGTAATCCATTTTAAATAATGATTTAAAACTCTTTCTACAATATTTTATGTTAATCTTTATCATTAAATTTTCAAAATGACCATCAAGATAAATTTTACTGAGGCAGATCACATCAATGCTTACTTATACACAGTATCTTCACAGATCTTTCTTGGTGATTAATAGGGGTTTTCCATAGAGACAGAAAAAAATCATATTCAGTATTAAATTCAATAAAACTATGCTTTCATTGAGGCCAGTTTAATAGATCGTTGTTTAATACAGTTGAAGACTTACTGAAGTCTACATATTTTAGCTACTTCCATAGTGTTTGAATTAGAAACAAAAAATAATTAGTTAACTCTATCAATGTAGAGGTTATATTAAATCAACTTGCTTTTATTTTGAAAATTTCTAAAAGGCCTCTGGTCTGGCACTTTTGAAAGCAAAACTACAAAATAACAAAAAAATCAAATACCTAAAAACACAATGATACATTTTCTTATATTAATGGAAAATTTTAACATTTTTCTGTAGTGTGGGACAGTAATAAAATGTTGAACAAATTTTTTTAAGAAAATGTTGGATCCAAGTCAGAGATAGTCTTATTGTCCTTGTAAGTTGGGTTCTAAAAGAAATATATATGTGCATATGGTAAAAATTTCCCTTCATAGTTTTATAAATGACCATTAAATTATAAAACCCAGCCTGCAGAGTGATATTCTATATAAGTAAATAATATATATTTAGCAGAATATATATGTAAATTCTAAGAATTTAAAAATATAGATTTATGTAAGTGATCATATACGGTTGGCAGTTAAAAGCCATATGTTGTAATCTACTACTCAGATATAGGATATTCATAATCTCAAACACATGGATTATTTCCTAGAAATTGTAGAAATGACTCAGATCTCTGAATATGATTCAAAGGAATAATGTAAAACTTTAAAAAATTAAAATAATAGAAATTTCTGCTAAACGACAGTATCTTTAAATCATATAGTTTAGTAATCCATTTTAAATAATGATTTAAAACTCTTTCTACAATATTTTATGTTAATCTTTATCATTAAATTTTCAAAATGACCATCAAGATAAATTTTACTGAGGCAGATCACATCAATGCTTACTTATACACAGTATCTTCACAGATCTTTCTTGGTGATTAATAGGGGTTTTCCATAGAGACAGAAAAAAATCATATTCAGTATTAAATTCAATAAAACTATGCTTTCATTGAGGCCAGTTTAATAGATCGTTGTTTAATACAGTTGAAGACTTACTGAAGTCTACATATTTTAAGGTGTTTTTTCTGGCTAAAATTAATTTATAAAGCTCTATTTCAAAAGGTGGTGAAATTTGCATTATTAGACATTAAAGCACAAGTCCTTATTTCATTATGTGATGCTGTTAAAATGTTAAGAGCAGAATTGCCATGTCAGTGGCCAAATTTCTTTATAACATGTTAATCTGAATAGCCACATAAATCGTACACTTGCAACTTGGAACCTTAGAATATCTCACCCAATCCAAATACTGTTACCCAAGCAGTGTTCCATACAGATGTAAAAACTCATAAAATAGTTTAAACTCAGTTGGTGGTCCCTGCATCTTCCAATGGTTCCATTCCCCATATATTAAGACTGTAGCCAAAGTAATTCACACAGAGAAGAGTAAGAAACCAATCATGTTTAAGACATAACAGTAAGTCAGACATTATCCTAGGAGCGTTATATAAACTGTCAGTTTAAAATTGTCATGAAAATCCTTAGAGGCAGTAAAATTATTCTAATTATACAGATGACTAGATTAAATACAATTCACCTAAAACAGGGTATTGGGATAAAATTATGAGTCCTGGTTGGGCTACTAGTTAAGAATAATGACAATAAAAGTGATTCAGTGCCAGGCGCTGGGCATATGGTTTACATACTTCATGCTATTTATTTAGCTCAATAACCTCAAAATGAAACTGCTATTATTATCTTCATTTTTTAGAGACTGAAACTGAAGGGTTATATAAATATCTCAAGGTCACAGAGTTATAAGATATAAATGTGAGCACCCCTTTCAGCTTGCTCAACCTAAAAACGTAACTAGTGGTTCTTCCTCCCTTAGAAGCAATAGAGCTTAATGGCTTAACTTAGAAGATTCCAACTACATGGACCTGAAAATTACAGGAGAAAAACAGTCCAGTATTTTTTACTACTCTGTGACCAGGGGAAAACCACTTTCTTCGTTTTAAATAGGAACAGAAAGAATTCAGTCCTCAAAAGATTACTGTGGGGCATAAATAAGGAATTCATTTAATGTACTTAGCACAACATCACTAAAGTACCCCCACCCTATCCCCTTGCCAGCAGAAGAGTAATAAAACTCTTTCCTCATCAGGGTGAGGCATATAGTCAAACAGGTCTTAAGCTTCACCACAGATATCTCCCTGAGTGACCTGAGCTTAGAGGTAGATAACCAGTTAGAAGGAAGAAATTCACCAGGGACACAACATAAAGAATCATCAAACAAAACCACAGTACACAAAGAATGGAAGTCATCTCATAATGACAAAAATACCATCTGGCTTTAGAATTTCATTAGGAACTTTGCAAAGAATGCAAATAATATCTCAAATAATATCTCAATTACACTTTATAATTAGGAAATCTGTTTTTAATTAGTAATATAATTTGTTAGTATAACTGAAAAGTGAACTTATCAGTTTCTTAATTCATATAACAAGTCCCCATTATAAACTGACTACATAAAACAAAAGACAGAATTTTAGAGAGCAGTAATGAGTTTCTGAGATAAAGAAACCATAATCATTGTTTTATTTATTCATAGACCACCAAGTTCCAAACATATTTAACATTGGAGCCTTCTTATAAACTATGTAAAATTTTGAAAATGAAATAAAACTATGTGTTTATGAAAACAAAAAGTATTTCAAATAACTTTACATATTTGACACCACACTTATTTTGCTAAGGAATTAATTAAACCTTTAGTGAAAGCTAGCCACTCTGGGTTATACAACAATTACCATAGAATGTTTATTATATTATTTTGGGTATATGTACTTTTTTAAAATTTTGGCCTCTTTTATTGATTTTTTACTTATTTATTTTCATCCATCTTTAATCGTCAGCCTGCGTGGGTCTCCCATTGCAGTGACCTCTCTCATTGCAGAGCAACAGCTCTGGGCGCATTCGCTCTAGAGCACTGGCTCCTAATTTGGACACACCAGTCCAGCCGCTCCACGGCATGTGGGATCTTCCCAAGACAGGGATTGAACCAGTGCCCCTTGCACTGCAAGGCAGACTCTTTATCTACTGGACCACCAGGGAAGCCCCTACGTGTACTTTTAATTCTCAAAACAAATTAATAATTAAAACAACACAAAAACTCTTATGCTTTTCTGATAAGTGGTATCTGCTTGCTTGGGTTTTTTTACAATTGAAACTACATTTCCATGGCAATAGATTTTAATGAAAATTCAACAAATATTGACTCACTTCTCCCTCCCCACTGGTGACCACTAGTTTTGTTTTCTATTGTCTGTCTGTTGCTGTTTTCCTATATACATTTGTGATATGTTTTAGATTTCACATACCATTGATATCTTACAGTACTGGTCTTTCTCTGTCTGAATTATTTCCACTAAGGATAATATTTTCCAGGTCCATCCATGTTACTGCAAACAGCAGAATCTCATTCTTTTTATGACTAAATAATATTCCATTACCATGTCTTTAACCATTCATCTAATACGAACATTCGGGCTGCTTCCATATCGTGGCAAATGTCTAAAATGGGATAGATATATCTTTTAAAATCTGTGTTTTACTTTTTCCAGATATATACCCAATGGAATCTGGGCATTGCTAATTCATATAACAAGTCCCCATTATAAACTGACTACATAAAACAAAAGACAGAATTTTAGAGAGCAGTAATGAGTTTCTGAGATAAAGAAACCATAATCATTGTTTTATTTATTCATAGACCACCAAGTTCCAAACATATTTAACATTGGAGCCTTCTTATAAACTATGTAAAATTTTGAAAATGAAATAAAACTATGTGTTTATGAAAACAAAAAGTATTTCAAATAACTTTACATATTTGACACCACACTTATTTTGCTAAGGAATTAATTAAACCTTTAGTGAAAGCTAGCCACTCTGGGTTATACAACAATTACCATAGAATGTTTATTATATTATTTTGGGTATATGTACTTTTTTAAAATTTTGGCCTCTTTTATTGTTTATTTATTTATTTTCATCCATCTTTAATCGTCAGCCTGCGTGGGTCTCCCATTGCAGTGACCTCTCTCATTGCAGAGCAACAGCTCTGGGCGCATTCGCTCTAGAGCACTGGCTCCTAATTTGGACACACCAGTCCAGCCGCTCCACGGCATGTGGGATCTTCCCAAGACAGGGATTGAACCAGTGCCCCTTGCACTGCAAGGCAGACTCTTTATCTACTGGACCACCAGGGAAGCCCCTACGTGTACTTTTAATTCTCAAAACAAATTAATAATTAAAACAACACAAAAACTCTTATGCTTTTCTGATAAGTGGTATCTGCTTGCTTGGGTTTTTTTACAATTGAAACTACATTTCCATGGCAATAGATTTTAATGAAAATTCAACAAATATTGACTCACTTCTCCCTCCCCACTGGTGACCACTAGTTTTGTTTTCTATTGTCTGTCTGTTGCTGTTTTCCTATATACATTTGTGATATGTTTTAGATTTCACATACCATTGATATCTTACAGTACTGGTCTTTCTCTGTCTGAATTATTTCCACTAAGGATAATATTTTCCAGGTCCATCCATGTTACTGCAAACAGCAGAATCTCATTCTTTTTATGACTAAATAATATTCCATTACCATGTCTTTAACCATTCATCTAATGACGAACATTCGGGCTGCTTCCATATCGTGGCTATTGTAAATGGTGCTGCTACAAACACTGGGATAGATATATCTTTTAAAATCTGTGTTTTTACTTTTTTCCAGATATATACCCAGGAGTGGAATTGCTGGGTCATATGATAGCGCTTATTTTTAGTTTTTTGAGGAACCTTCATACTGCTTCCAATAGTGGCTGCACCAATTTACATTCCTACCAACAATACTTCTATCTGCTCAGCAATGAAATACTCATAAAGTTACTGCAAAATACTATCAGATAAGTCAAAATGGTTTCGATATCAAACTTTCTTTAAGTGATTTTCAGCCAGTATTTTCTCACTTTCCCTTGAAATTTTACACATTTCTAGAATATGGGGTCCCTCTATATATTTATCAACTCCTACTCTTTTCACTCTTCTTTTTAATTCAGTGTAGCCACTCAGTTGTATCTGACTCTTTGCAACCTCATGGACTGCAACACACCAGGTTTCTCTATCCTTCACCACCTCCCAGAGCTTGCTCAGACTCACATCCATTCACGTAGTGATGCCATCCAACCATCTCGCCTGTGTCATCCCCTTCTCCTTTACCTTCTATTTCTCCCAACATCAGGGTCTTTTCCAATGAGTCATTTCTTCGCATCAAGTGACCAATGTATTGGAGCCGCAGCTTCAGAATCGTTCCTTCCAATGTACAGTCAGGGCTGATTTCCTTTAGGACTGACTGGTTTGATCTCCTGTGGTCCAAAGGACTCTATAGAGCCTTCTCCAATACCACAGTTCAAAGGCATCAGTTCTTCAGTGCTCAGCCTTCTTTATGGTCCAACTCTCACATCCATGCATGACTACTGGGAAAATCATAGCTATGACTACACGGACTTTTGCTGGCAAAGTGATGTCTCTGCTTTCTAATATGTTGTCTAGTTTTGCCATAGTTTTTCTTCCAAAGAGCAAGTGTCTTTTAATTTCATGGCTGCAAACACCATCTGCAGTGATTTTGGAGCCTGAGAAAATAAATCTATTATGCTTTCCACTGTTTTCTCATATATTTGCCATGAAGCGATGGGACTGGATACCATGATCTTAGTGTTTTGAATGCTGAGTTTTAGGCTTAACTTGAAGTTACATTTCTATAATTCGTTATGTAACAATTTATAATCACTATAGGTGTTTAGACAATCTTCCTTTGGCTTACCATCATTTTCAATGCTTAGATTAATACATAGTAAAAGCACAATAGACATTTAGAAAATAAAAACAGAAGGCCAGCACTTAAAGCTCTAGTATAAATGCATTATGTTTGAACACAATTCAGTTTTGAAAATCTGTGCTGAACAATAATAAAGTTAATAAGATATACATTTTTCATTAGAAAAAGACAAAAAAGTTAAACACAAGACAGTATTAATTGTGAGATATTTTGATTTCTGATATAAATTGCATACTACTGATTACTGTTAAAGTAGACTGATGTGAGAAAGCTCTTCAAAAAGAATACTAACCACATGCAGAACAGTGATGGAAAAACAGACATGGAGAACAGCCTCACGGACATTGGAGGAAGGGAAGTGTGGGTGAGAGGTATGGAATGAGTAACATGGAAACCTGTACTATCATATGCAAACGAGGTAGCTATTGTCAATGCACTGTGGGACTAAGGGATCTTACATGACGGCTATGGGATGGCCTGGAGGGGTGGGATGGGGGGGGATGGGAAGGGGACATAGAAGGGAGGGATCAGGAATATACATAAGATTTATCTGGGATTATACATATCTGTAAACAAAACTATGTAAAAACAAAAAGCAAAATAAAAACAATTAAGAAAAATCAAGGGGCTTCCCTGGTGGTCCAGTGGGTAAGGATACCACCTTGCAGTGCAAGGGGTGTCGGTTCAATCCCTGGCCTGGGAAGATCACATGTGCCACAGAGTGGCTGGACTGATGTGTCCAATTACCGAGCCGGAGTTCTGGAGTGCATGGGCCCAGAGCCGGTGCTCTGCGACAACAGAGGCCACCACAATGGGAGGCCCACATGGGCCAAAAAACAAAGATGGATGAAAACAGACAAATGAAAGACCAATAGAAGTGGCCCACCCGCCCCCCTCCCTCCCCACCCCACTCTCCCCCCAAAAAAGAAAAGTCAAGCTAGAATTAGATAATTGTAAAAAAAAAAAAAAAAAAAAAAGATACTAACAAAATGAATGCCTGTGTATCAAGTGAAATATAAACATTAAGAAACCTAGGATTGGTACAGTGAAACCTACCAAGAAGACAATATTTCATATATAAAAAAAAAAGAAAAAACAAATTGCTGAGATAATTTTCTTAAACTGCAATAATGTAATAATAGCAATAATAATAGAATAATATATTGTTTATGAAAGTAACTGCCATATAATGACCTCCAGATCATAATATTCAACCATCACAAATTAAATAAGTAAATCTCTTGGTCTCTGGCATGTAGGATTTCTCTCATCAGATATAAAATACTACTTTTAGGTTCTCTCTGCCCAGTAGTAAAAACAGGAACATATTTTAAAAGATTAACCAAACCATCAAAAATATCTTTTACTCCAGTGAATTGTTAGAGAACATTTCTGCTCCATTTGGATAACAATTGAAAAGAAGATAACATGCCAAAAGAAACTAAAATAGCAATAGAGTTTAATCCTGAATCCACATTTTAGAGTTAAAATCAACAAGGAAACATAATAGCCTATTACATCTTAGATTTCAGCATATGAAATAACACTTGGGAAACATCCAAAATGTTTAGAGGAGGAAGTAAGGTGAGGAAATGAGAAAACTCATATTTCCTAAGATTTGCAATCATAAAGTCCCCTATAAATGTTTATCATTCAAACAAGATTTTCCCTTTGTTTTTAAATGAACTGAATTGGATACTGTTCAAAGTTCTAAAAAAAGGGGCAGGAATGATCATTCTTTCCATACCAGGTCCTTCACCACTCTTGGGTGCTAAAAACAATATTTTATAGTCTCTGATATATATCTTTTAAAAGTCAAGAAATTTAATTTGTAAGATGAAAGGTGAGTCCTTTCTCTGTGCATATATTATCCAGTTTGTGAAATATTACAGTGCATTAAGTAAATTGTAACCATAAAATTAACTCTACAAATACTTAATCATCAGTATCCACTATATAAAGATCAGTTGAATTATCTATAGGACTAATTTCATTCATGTGTCTTTCACTCATAAAAAATATAATCAACGATTGAATGTCCTTGAATTTACTATGGAACATTTCACATGAAAACTATTCTTTTTAAAAATCTGTTTTGACAGGTGACAGATAATTTGAATATTAAAGTGATTTTAATGTGATGATGTGACTCTTTAATTGCTTTAACTCACTGCAAAATTATTCCTGTTAGCCAATTTATAATCAACTACTTTTTGTCTACTTATATCATCTGACATCTTGCAGTCTCCAAGGATTTGGCTTACTCTTTTATTTTACCATCACTTTCTGTGCCACTGGTTTTCACCTCAGTTTTCTCATCTTCCTCCAATTTGCTGATTATGATAAGTGCACAAATTACCCATTCCATAGGAATTTCTATCTGAGAATAAAGAATCACATGTAATTAAGCAAAGTAAAGAAGATCAACAACCTAGCTCTTCCCCAGGCACCCTAACGCTTTTTATAATGTTCTCTTTGGGAACCTTCTAGATTTTTTCTTATAAAACATCTATAGCCAATCCTGGCAAGATTAGATGCCAGATCAACGAACTCATACTTTGGTTGCTTTGTTTTCATTGGCTTTTCTGTCCAGTCATAAGCCAACTGAAATATTTTTTTATCAGGTAAAAAAAGAGTTTTCAAATAACTCTGAAACCATTTCACTTTGCTTCCAATACTTTGGTTCTAGCCTTATAAATGAGGAAGCATTTCCTGCTTTATTTCAAAAATTGTTTCCCTGACTTCTTAATTTACCCTAAACTTGAAATTACTTCCCTTGCCCCTGTTTTAAATGAACTGAATTGGATACTGTTCAAAGTTCTAAAAAAAGGGGCAGGAATGATCATTCTTTCCATACCAGGTCCTTCACCACTCTTGGGTGCTAAAAACAATATTTTATAGTCTCTGATATATATCTTTTAAAAGTCAAGAAATTTAATTTGTAAGATGAAAGGTGAGTCCTTTCTCTGTGCATATATTATCCAGTTTGTGAAATATTACAGTGCATTAAGTAAATTGTAACCATAAAATTAACTCTACAAATACTTAATCATCAGTATCCACTATATAAAGATCAGTTGAATTATCTATAGGACTAATTTCATTCATGTGTCTTTCACTCATAAAAAATATAATCAACGATTGAATGTCCTTGAATTTACTATGGAACATTTCACATGAAAACTATTCTTTTTAAAAATCTGTTTTGACAGGTGACAGATAATTTGAATATTAAAGTGATTTTAATGTGATGATGTGACTCTTTAATTGCTTTAACTCACTGCAAAATTATTCCTGTTAGCCAATTTATAATCAACTACTTTTTGTCTACTTATATCATCTGACATCTTGCAGTCTCCAAGGATTTGGCTTACTCTTTTATTTTACCATCACTTTCTGTGCCACTGGTTTTCACCTCAGTTTTCTCATCTTCCTCCAATTTGCTGATTATGATAAGTGCACAAATTACCCATTCCATAGGAATTTCTATCTGAGAATAAAGAATCACATGTAATTAAGCAAAGTAAAGAAGATCAACAACCTAGCTCTTCCCCAGGCACCCTAACGCTTTTTATAATGTTCTCTTTGGGAACCTTCTAGATTTTTTCTTATAAAACATCTATAGCCAATCCTGGCAAGATTAGATGCCAGATCAACGAACTCATACTTTGGTTGCTTTGTTTTCATTGGCTTTTCTGTCCAGTCATAAGCCAACTGAAATATTTTTTTATCAGGTAAAAAAAGAGTTTTCAAATAACTCTGAAACCATTTCACTTTGCTTCCAATACTTTGGTTCTAGCCTTATAAATGAGGAAGCATTTCCTGCTTTATTTCAAAAATTGTTTCCCTGACTTCTTAATTTACCCTAAACTTGAAATTACTTCCCCTTGCCCCTGCCCCGATTTTGGAGATCTCCCAAATAGCAATATTTTCTGAAAATCTCTATTATTCTGAATCATTGCCTCTGGACTATTTACTGCAGCTCAATCAATGATTATATGCAATCTGACAGAGGTGAGCGTTCATACACCAAACTGACCCCTTGTTCTCTTCTTCTATAACAACTTTATTAAGATATAATTCACATACTATAAAATTCACCCATTTAAGTATACAAGTCAACGTTCTTTTTAAGTTTTCAGAGCTGTTCACTTGTCATCAATGAATTTTAGATTATTCTCAACTACCCAGACCCCCAATCTCCGAATCTCCCAGTGCCCTCTTCCCAGCCATTGCCATTTGCTGCTTAGTCACTAAGTCCTGTCTGACTCTTATGTGATCCCATGGACTGTAGCCAACGAAGTTCCTGGGTCCATGGGATTTCCCAGGCAAGAATACTGGGGTGGGTTGCCATTTCCTTCTCCTAGGGATCTTCCTGATTCAGGGATTGAACCCTCTGTCTCCTGCATTGGCAGGCAGAGTCTTTACCACTGAGCCACAAGGGAAGCCCCTTCCTAGCCACCGGCCAATCTACATTATGTCTCTAGAGATTTGCCTGTTTCGGACATTTACCATGCTTTCTCACTGGAACAACCCACCTCAGCAATGTATTCACATCAATATATCCACCTTTCTACAAATAGCAAGCTCCCTGTTGGATGAACCCTGACTCCCCCCAACAAATCCCTACTGATACAGATTTATCCTGTTTTTCCTCTTTTGCTGTTATGTTAACAAGAATTCTACCGAATAGCTGTGTGCATATATCATTTGGGCTTTTTTAATACTGCATCTATGGAATCTATTCTTAGAAGTGAAGTGCTGAGTCAAACAGTAAATGCTAACTATTGCCAAATTACCCTTGGTGGCATCTATACTATTGATATTTTGCATTCCCATCAGCAATGCAAGAAAGCACCTGTTTCCCCACAGCCTTCCCAACAAATACACTGTAAAACTTGTATTTCTGCCAATCTGGTAAGTAAAAAAGGCTAGCTCGGATTAATTTTTTAGGTGAAATTCACAGAACAAAAATTAACCATTAAAAGTGCACAGTTCTACAGTATTTAGTACATTTACACACTATGCTACCATATGCTACTATCTAGTTCCAAGATATTTTCATCACCCCCCCACCCTCCGCCCACCAAAAAAAAGTCTCTGTACTTTTCAGAAGCCACACTTCACTCACTGTTCCATCTCCCAATCCCACTCACTCCCCTGACAACTACCAATATTTCTGACTATTTCTCATATGCAATTATAAAATATGTGACCTTTTTGTGTCTGGCTTTTTTTACATAGATTTCAAATTTTCTTTTAAAATTATTTATTTATTTGGCTGCTCTGTGTCTCAGTTGCAGCATGTGGGATCTACTTCCCTGACCAGGGATGAACCTGAGTCCCCTGCACTGGGAACACAGAGTCTTAACCACTGAACCACTAGGGAAGTTCCAGATTTCAAGATTTATTCGAATCTGTAGCTATCAGTACTTTTTTTAAATGACTAAGAACACATACACCACGTTTTTTTTTCTCCATTCATCTCTTGATGAATAGTTGGGTTGTCTTCATCTTTTGACTGCTATGGATTGTGCTACTAGAATATTCTGGTACAGGTCTGTTTCAGTGTCTTTTTAATTACTTTGGATCTGTACCCAGGAATAGAATTATGAGGTCATATAGAAATCTTGTTTAACTTTTTGAGGAACTGTGAAACTCTTGAGAGTGCTTTATGCTTTCATATCCCACTAGAAGTGCATAAGGAATGCTTTATTTCAAACCACCTTTCTAAATGCAACCATCCCTATTTGATACAGATTTATCCTGTTTTCCTCTTTTGCTGTTATGTTAACAAGAATTCTACCGAATAGCTGTGTGCATATATCATTTGGGCTTTTTTAATACTGCATCTATGGAATCTATTCTTAGAAGTGAAGTGCTGAGTCAAACAGTAAATGCTAACTATTGCCAAATTACCCTTGGTGGCATCTATACTATTGATATTTTGCATTCCCATCAGCAATGCAAGAAAGCACCTGTTTCCCCACAGCCTTCCCAACAAATACACTGTAAAACTTGTATTTCTGCCAATCTGGTAAGTAAAAAAGGCTAGCTCGGATTAATTTTTTAGGTGAAATTCACAGAACAAAAATTAACCATTAAAAGTGCACAGTTCTACAGTATTTAGTACATTTACACACTATGCTACCATATGCTACTATCTAGTTCCAAGATATTTTCATCACCCCCACCCTCCGCCCACCAAAAAAAAGTCTCTGTACTTTTCAGAAGCCACACTTCACTCACTGTTCCATCTCCCAATCCCACTCACTCCCCTGACAACTACCAATATTTCTGACTATTTCTCATATGCAATTATAAAATATGTGACCTTTTTGTGTCTGGCTTTTTTTACATAGATTTCAAATTTTCTTTTAAAATTATTTATTTATTTGGCTGCTCTGTGTCTCAGTTGCAGCATGTGGGATCTACTTCCCTGACCAGGGATGAACCTGAGTCCCCTGCACTGGGAACACAGAGTCTTAACCACTGAACCACTAGGGAAGTTCCAGATTTCAAGATTTATTCGAATCTGTAGCTATCAGTACTTTTTTTAAATGACTAAGAACACATACACCACGTTTTTTTTTCTCCATTCATCTCTTGATGAATAGTTGGGTTGTCTTCATCTTTTGACTGCTATGGATTGTGCTACTAGAATATTCTGGTACAGGTCTGTTTCAGTGTCTTTTTAATTACTTTGGATCTGTACCCAGGAATAGAATTATGAGGTCATATAGAAATCTTGTTTAACTTTTTGAGGAACTGTGAAACTCTTGAGAGTGCTTTATGCTTTCATATCCCCACTAGAAGTGCATAAGGACTCAAACTATTTCACATCCTTGCCAATGCTTGTTATTTTTCTCCTCCTCCTTCTCATTTTCCTTCTCTAATGTTTTTTTATTCTCATTTTTGTTCTTATAATCAGAACCACCCTAACATACCAAGTCATATGTTATTTGGTTTTGATTTACATTTCTATAATGATGAATGATGTCAAGCACTTTTTCCTGTGTTTACTGAACATTTATATATCTTCTTTGCAAACTAACTGTTCAAATCATTTGTCAATCATTTTTTAAGGTTTTTGAATGTTTAATCTTTTATCCTCAAGAGGAATCACTTTCCTCCAGAGACAAAAAACCTGATCACCCTCTTCTATTTTTTGGTTTATTTGTCTACTTGTTGTGGAGTCGTAAGCATTCTTTATGTACTCTAGATAGAAGCCCTTACCAGATATATGGTTTGCAAACAGTTTCTCCTCTTCTAAAGACTGACTCTCTTCTGAGTTAATAATGTCCTTTCATACACAGAGCATTTAATTTCAACAAAACCAATATATAGATTTTTTTTTTCTTTTTCTGCTCATTCTTTTAGTGTCATGTCTAAGAATTCACTATCATAGACTCATAGTCAAGATCATGAAAATGTATGCCATGTTGTCTTCTAAGAGTTTTACAATTTTAGTTCTTCTACTTAGTTCACTGATATATTTTGAGTTGATTTATATATATAAATTGTGAAGTAGGAGCTCAACTGCATTATATTGCCTGTTTGTATCCAGTCAATCCATTATAATTTATTGAAGATATCACTCTTGGTCCACTAAGCGTTCTCAGCAATGCCTATTTTGCAGATATGGAAAAGTAGGTCCTGAAATTCATATGGAATTACAAGGTACCTAAAGTAATCCCTTCTGAAAAAGAATAACAAAGATGAAAGTCTCATAATGCCTGGATTCAGACCTTGCTGCAAAACTACTGTAATAAAAAATATGTAATACTGGCATAATGATGCAAATTTAAACCAGTGGCATACAATTGAGAATCCAGAAATAAACTCATACATCTGTGCCCCTGTGCTGTTGAATAAGGTGCTAAGAATGAATCAAGTTTTAAGTTTCCACCTAAGAGGCAGTTTTCAGTTAGGGCCAAATTATTGCCTGCTAAGTCAAACAAACCAAAATCAACAATTTTCAGCAGAAAAGATAAAAATAAAACAAAACGGAATTTAGAGTCTTCACAACATAATATTTACAAAGTATAGAATACAATCCAAAACTACCTGGCATACATAAACCAAGAAACTTTGATTTACATTTAAGGGAAAAGACAATGAAAGACAGCCCACAGTAAGATGGTTTGATGTGATAAATAAAAATCATGATTAGATTGTATTTATGATAAAAATCCTGAGAAATAAAATAATTAACAAGGAAACTTGTTAGACTGATAAAGGGCATCTACCAAGTCCCACTAATAAAATTAATGGTAAAAATAAACAAGTTCCCACTAAAGTCATGAAAACTGGAAAAAAAATGCTGCTTCTCACCACTTTGCTCAAAGTAATAACTTCTAGAAGATGATAAGAATAACATGAAAATCATAAGGCAAGAAGCAAAACAGTCTCTATTTGCAGATGACAAGAGTCTTCACAAAGACGATCTTAAGGAAGTTATTGAATTATTAAATAAATTTAGCAAGGTCATAAAATACATAGAAGGTTATAATAATCCATTTTTATATGCTGGCATAACAATATTGGAAATTATATTTTAAAAATCAGAGATAAAAAATTCTATGAAGAACCTCTAGGAGGGGGCCTGTGGGGAGACTACACATGGTCACCTTATCACTAATTTAAAAACTATACAGAGATGTGATACATATGTTTCACAGGAAGAGCAAAGTGTTTACAGAACATTCCTAGTACAAGGTAAGTTATCATTCCCTCTGAGTAAAATTCAGTTAAGTAGTGTTCTAAATTAATATTTCATCAGGATAACAATATTGCCTTAGTAGACTCAAAAGCATGTATCTGTATTCCAGCAAAGTTACTTAAATCTGTAATTTTCCACATTCAGATAGATTTTCTCACTTATAAGTTAAGTCAGATCATGTCAACCTCCTGCTCAAAACCCTCTAATGGGTTTACATTCATTTCAGAGTGAAGTCTAAGTTTCACCATGCCCAACGTAATCTGCTGCACACCTCTGTGACCTGCCCCTGAGCTCTGTTGTTTCCATCCATGTATTTCTCCACTCATTCCCGCGTTACTGCCAACCTTCGAAAAATTTTATTTACCTATACTCCTATTTTCAGCAGAAAAGATAAAAATAAAACAAAACGGAATTTAGAGTCTTCACAACATAATATTTACAAAGTATAGAATACAATCCAAAACTACCTGGCATACATAAACCAAGAAACTTTGATTTACATTTAAGGGAAAAGACAATGAAAGACAGCCCACAGTAAGATGGTTTGATGTGATAAATAAAAATCATGATTAGATTGTATTTATGATAAAAATCCTGAGAAATAAAATAATTAACAAGGAAACTTGTTAGACTGATAAAGGGCATCTACCAAGTCCCACTAATAAAATTAATGGTAAAAATAAACAAGTTCCCACTAAAGTCATGAAAACTGGAAAAAAAATGCTGCTTCTCACCACTTTGCTCAAAGTAATAACTTCTAGAAGATGATAAGAATAACATGAAAATCATAAGGCAAGAAGCAAAACAGTCTCTATTTGCAGATGACAAGAGTCTTCACAAAGACGATCTTAAGGAAGTTATTGAATTATTAAATAAATTTAGCAAGGTCATAAAATACATAGAAGGTTATAATAATCCATTTTTATATGCTGGCATAACAATATTGGAAATTATATTTTAAAAATCAGAGATAAAAAATTCTATGAAGAACCTCTAGGAGGGGGCCTGTGGGGAGACTACACATGGTCACCTTATCACTAATTTAAAAACTATACAGAGATGTGATACATATGTTTCACAGGAAGAGCAAAGTGTTTACAGAACATTCCTAGTACAAGGTAAGTTATCATTCCCTCTGAGTAAAATTCAGTTAAGTAGTGTTCTAAATTAATATTTCATCAGGATAACAATATTGCCTTAGTAGACTCAAAAGCATGTATCTGTATTCCAGCAAAGTTACTTAAATCTGTAATTTTCCACATTCAGATAGATTTTCTCACTTATAAGTTAAGTCAGATCATGTCAACCTCCTGCTCAAAACCCTCTAATGGGTTTACATTCATTTCAGAGTGAAGTCTAAGTTTCACCATGCCCAACGTAATCTGCTGCACACCTCTGTGATCTGCCCCTGAGCTCTGTTGTTTCCATCCATGTATTTCTCCACTCATTCCCGCGTTACTGCCAACCTTCGAAAAAAAATTTTATTTCCACTCATATACTCCTATTTTTTGAACTAGAAATCTCTTTCCATAGATTATCATCCACTTTCAGATGTCTGCTCAGATATCACTCCCTCAGAGACTCCTGCCTGGTCATGCTCTTAAAATGGCATCTTCTCAGTTTCTATTATCTAAACTTCTCTTTTTTTCCCCCCCATAAAATTATAACCCTTACATTTTATATATATTTACATTATATGTTTTATGATATATATGTTTTTAATTGGATATCTCCCCTCATGAACTATAAATTAAGTACAGCTAAATTCTATACAAACACAAAGACAGACTCATTTGTTGCTGTAACTTCAATACCTAAGACTGTACAACCTACACGGTCTGCCATCAATAAATGGTCACTGAAACAATGAGGTAAGGACAGCTTTCATCTCTCTGCATAGACTCTCCATGAAGTTTCTTTTGTTAAATATGATTAAATCCATTAATCTCAGATAATTTAAAAGCTCATAAAGTTAACTAACAGCCCTGTGAAAGATCACTGTTCCATGCCTCCTGGTGCCATGTTAGCTCACTTCCACAGGGTTTCTTCATGACTCTGAACCGTTTCACCCCTGAGCACATTTTTCACACACAGATAAAATTGTTTACAATCTATCACTGGAGCTTTACAATGTGCCTTAACAGTTACAAACACCACTTTTCCCAAGGGAATTGTAATTACTTTATATAAACATTAGGAGTTATTTCTGGCCAGATTCACTCATTTTAAAATTACACAATGTGTAAGTTAAAAATATTCCCTGTGCTGTTGCTATCGTGTGATTACATGAAATTGCCAATGGTCATCATAACATATCCAACTTCATCTGTTTTCTTGAGTAGCTTTATAATTTAGTTAGCTTTTATTCCACTTCATCACAGGTTTGCATTACTATAAAAATCCCTTAAGGCATTTCACACATTAATGGTTATTTCATCCCAAATTTTAGTCTTGAATATCACTAAATTTGGGTCCCTGGGAAAATGGAACCCATCTGTATATTGACACGACTTTGACAGAAAACAAGTGGTGGCCAAACATTCTGTAGAATCAACTCAGTGCCAATTTGGTTTTGGCAAATATTAATGGGAAAATAAAGCACTAATGAACCTTTTCTCCTAGAATAATATTTGATGTTTACATAGTTTCTCTCATCAAAAAACATCAAATGTGCAACAAGTGAAAATCTCATTAACCTTCCAAAAAAAAAAAAAAAAAAAAACCCTTTGAGACAAGTAGAGTTCAGGTATTTCTACTTCAGTTTCATGAACTTTCTGTTCTACCTTTCCAGGGACAGAGAGAAAGCTTTTAAATAACAATACATGCAAAACTGGAAATGAAGTTGTCCCTTATTCAGAGAAAAATTATTTAAACCAGATTTGCTCAAACACTGGATTCAAATTAAATTTTGATAGGGTTCTTCAGAGTGTTTCACACATGAAGACAGATGTTAGTGATTACACAAGTTTTTGAAATGTGTTATAAATTGATTAAATCTAAGATTGGTCAGGAAGCATTTTGCTACATGGTATATTACAGTTTCATGACTATGCCTCAAATACTACATTTTCATGAGTGGCAGTTTTATTAGTTCATTCACTCATTGTTTTAAAATATTCATAAATAAAAGCTCTGAGTGAAAAATCAATCTTGGAACTTGGAATCCTCTGCCCCTGCTGCCTCTTCAGTTACCAGTTACTGGCTTCTACTTCTTTCTACCTGAAATGAGAATCCAACACGTCTTGCTCCATCCTTCCCCTCCCGCACACCCCTAATTTCCTCTATATTATAGTGATTCTCCATATGTGTTCCATAGATCAATGGTATCATATTAACTGGGCACAGGCTATAAAAGAAAGATGTCAGGCTCCACATCAGACCTAGTTAATCAGAATCTCTGGGACAGGAGCCCAACCAACAGTGTTTTGGGTTATGAATGATGCTATTATGGTTGGAGAGTCACTGTCTTATGTACTGTACTAACCATGTCCATGAAAGTCTTACGCTAAAGGCTTAGCATATATTTCTCAAGATTAATAGTGTATATGGCATTCTATCTGTTGCAGTGCTTAATGTAGCTATTTTCCTTATTTCTGAAGTCCTTATTTCTAAGGATGTAACATTAAATTATGGTTGAAAAAGGCCAAAGAAACTAGGCATGCCCAGAACAACAGATACGATTTTCGAGGATGCAGAAATTGTGCAAAAGCCCGTGACGTGAAAAACGTGTTGTATACAAGCATTCAGCTTAGTGGACACAGGAAAAGGATAAGAGATGAGAGAAAACAGGTGTGTAGGAGCCAGCTGTGGCTTCTTTCATTTAGAAAAACAAGTGAAATTTACGTGTTTGATATGAATTGATAGCTTTCCTTCCTATTACTTAATTTTAGTCTAGATCAATGTGGTACAGTTTCTTTAAACATTCAAAGTAAAAAGTTTATATTTTATTGTTAAAAAATAAGAAAAACCTTTGAGGGTTAAAGGAGAGAGAAATTATATCACAGGAGAGACATAATTTACTGATGCCTGTAACAGACATGTTTGCTTGCACCATTATTAATATATTTTTGAAAGGTCTAGTAATGCAACTTGGCATGAAAGGAAAATAAGTTAGTATAATAAAATATAAAACATATAATTAGCTAGCACCTTCATCACAACACATATTACCATTTCTTTTATTGTGATAAGAACATTTCTAGTCTACCCTCAGCAATTTTCAAGTACACAGTACAGTTATGCTCATTATAACCACAATGCTGTCCATTAGATCCCAGAATATATTAGTCTTCTAACTGAAAGTTTGTACCGTTCAAACTAAAATATACAGTATATGAAATCAATATACTCTATAAACATAATATTTTATGTCAATTATATCATGATAAAGGTAATAAGTACAAAATTAATTTCATATGCATAAAATGTTGGAAAATGTTTAAAAACTCAAAGGAATACATCTACAGTCAGTAATAGCAAGTAGAAATAGCAACATTTCTGGGGAGGCGGGCAGGGGGTTGCTTCAAAGCAGATAGACCTAACTTCTGATTAAGTAGCATCATTTATATTATAAGTTCTTTTAAAAGTTACTTAGTTTCAGTAGGCACCAGTGTTCTGATGTGCGTAACAGGAGGAAATTGCAGATCTTCACCTAAGATTAAAGTAGTAATATGGCCCACAGCTAACATATTCAATGGTGAAAATCTGACAGCATTTTCTCTAAGCTCAAAAATATGACAAGGACGCTAACTATTCACTTTTACTTAAACAATATTGGAAGCCCTATCCTGAGCAATTAGGCAAGAAAAAAATAAATAAATAAAAGGCATACAAATTGGAAAGTAAAGAGTAAAACTGTCAGTATTTGTAGATGACATATTATATATAGAAAACCCAAAATATTCTACCAAAAAATATATAGAAAGAATTAGTGTGACTAATCTGGGATTATACATATCTGTAAACAACAAAACACTGCAAAAATAAAAAGTAAATAAAAATAATTATAAAAAAAGAATCAGTGAATTCAGTAAAGCTGCAGAATACAGCATCAATATATGGAAATCTGTTGCATTTTGATGAGTCAATACCTATCAGAAATGGAAATTAAGAAAATAATCTTATCTATAATTCCATCAAAAAGAATACCTGTGAATACATTAACTAAGGAGGTGAAACACATGTGCAGTGAAACTTTAAGACATTCTTGAAAGAAACAGAAAAAGAAACAACTGGAAAGAAATGCCACATCCATGGACTAGAATAATTAATATTATTAAAATATCTACATTATCCAAAGCAATCTACATAATCAATGCAGACCTTATCAAAATTCCAGTGGCACTTTTTCATATAAATAGAATAAACAGCGCTAAATTTTGTATGGAATCAGGAAAGACTAGAAATAGCCACAGTAATCTTGAGACAGAGCAAAGCTGGATGTATTGTACTCTGTAATTTCACATGATTTACAAAGCTGCAGTAATTAAAACAGTACAGTATAGAAGGAGATGACAACCCACTCCAATATTCTTATCTGGAAACCATATGGACAGAGGAGTTTGGCAGGCTATAGTCCATGGAATCTCAAAGAACCATAAACAATTTAGGGAAGAAAGAATAACAATATACTATACCACACACAAATTAACTTAAAATGTTTTAAAACTTGAATGTAAGAACTGAAACCATAAAGCCTCTAAAATGTTTTAAAACTTGAGGAAATTGCAGATCTTCACCTAAGATTAAAGTAGTAATATGGCCCACAGCTAACATATTCAATGGTGAAAATCTGACAGCATTTTCTCTAAGCTCAAAAATATGACAAGGACGCTAACTATTCACTTTTACTTAAACAATATTGGAAGCCCTATCCTGAGCAATTAGGCAAGAAAAAAATAAATAAATAAAAGGCATACAAATTGGAAAGTAAAGAGTAAAACTGTCAGTATTTGTAGATGACATATTATATATAGAAAACCCAAAATATTCTACCAAAAAATATATAGAAAGAATTAGTGTGACTAATCTGGGATTATACATATCTGTAAACAACAAAACACTGCAAAAATAAAAAGTAAATAAAAATAATTATAAAAAAAGAATCAGTGAATTCAGTAAAGCTGCAGAATACAGCATCAATATATGGAAATCTGTTGCATTTTGATGAGTCAATACCTATCAGAAATGGAAATTAAGAAAATAATCTTATCTATAATTCCATCAAAAAGAATACCTGTGAATACATTAACTAAGGAGGTGAAACACATGTGCAGTGAAACTTTAAGACATTCTTGAAAGAAACAGAAAAAGAAACAACTGGAAAGAAATGCCACATCCATGGACTAGAATAATTAATATTATTAAAATATCTACATTATCCAAAGCAATCTACATAATCAATGCAGACCTTATCAAAATTCCAGTGGCACTTTTTCATATAAATAGAATAAACAGCGCTAAATTTTGTATGGAATCAGGAAAGACTAGAAATAGCCACAGTAATCTTGAGACAGAGCAAAGCTGGATGTATTGTACTCTGTAATTTCACATGATTTACAAAGCTGCAGTAATTAAAACAGTACAGTATAGAAGGAGATGACAACCCACTCCAATATTCTTATCTGGAAACCATATGGACAGAGGAGTTTGGCAGGCTATAGTCCATGGAATCTCAAAGAACCATAAACAATTTAGGGAAGAAAGAATAACAATATACTATACCACACACAAAAATTAACTTAAAATGTTTTAAAACTTGAATGTAAGAACTGAAACCATAAAGCCTCTAGAAGAAAACATAAGCGGTAAGCTCCGTGACATTAGTCTTGGCAATGATCTTTTGGATTTGATATAAAAGCAAAGGCAACAAAAGCAAAAACAAGTGGGACTATAGCAAAATAAAAAGCTTCTGCACAGCAAAGAAAACCATCAACAAAGTGAAAAGGCAACCTACTGAATTTGAGAAAATATTGGCAAATAATATATCTTACAAGGAGTTAATATCCAAAATATATAAGTAATATACAACTCAATAGCATAAAACAATCAATTTGATTTAAAAATAGGCAGAGGATCTAAACAGATATTTCTCCAAAGAAGACATACAGATGGCTAACAGGTATATGAGAAAAAGTTCAACATCACTAATCTACAGGGAAATGCAAATCAAAGCCACAAAGAGATAATCATCTCACACCTGTTAAAATAGATTTTATCAAAAACAAATGATGGTAAAGATGTAGAGAAAAAGAGAATCTTGTGAACCACTGCTGAGAATGTAAATTGGTACAGTCACAATGGAAAACTATATGAAAGTTCCTCAAAACCTAAAAACTGTACTACCATATGATACAGTAAGTTACTTCTGGGCATTTATCTGAAGAAAACAAAAATACTATCTCAAAAAGGTTATGAACTTCCATGTTCACTGCAGCATAATTTACAATAGCCAGAATACAGGAATAATCTATGTGTCCACCAAAGGATAAATGAATATAGATTTGATGTGTGTGTGTATGTGTGTATAAACACAGAATGGAATATGACTTACCATGAAAAAGAATGCAATCTTGCCATTTAAAATAACATGGAAAGAACTGAAAGAATTATGATAAGTAAAATAAATCAGACAGAAAAGACAAACACTGTCTGATTTCACTTACCAGGGGAATCTAAGACAAAAAAAGGGAAAATACAAGTTTATAGAGAATAGATTAGTGGTTGACAGAGGGGACCAGTAAGGACGGACAAAACAGGTGAAGGAATTCAAAATGTACAAACCTCCCATTATAAACTAAATCACAGGAATGTAACATACTTCATGCTGATTACTGTTAACAATACTGTATTACATATTTGACAGTTGCTGAAAAAAATTCAGATTTTATAAGTCCTCACCACAAGACAATTTCTGTAACTATGTATGTATGGTGACAGATACTAACTAGACATAAATTGTTTGTGATTATTTTGCAGTATATACAAATATCAAATCATTATATTGTAAACCTGAAGCTAATATAATGTTATATGTCAAAAATGATAATGCAGGTAAAGAGCTTAATAGAGAACAAGTATCTCCAATTTATCTATTAACATCCTCCACAGGGTTGCAACATGGGAAATACATGTGAACAAATGTGTACATGTACCTTTTTCCATATAATAGTAATAACAAATTAAAAATGTAATTGAGAAATATACACAACCTAAGAACAGAAGCTTTCATTTAATAAGAATATTCAAGCATAAACTGTGCTTTCATCAAAGCATTTTAGCAAGTAGAACACAATAGTGCTAGTCGCTCAGTCACGTCTGACTCTTTGTGACCCCCATGGACTGAAGTCCACTATTGTCCTCCATCCACGGAATTCTCCAGGAAAGAATACTCAGTGGACAGCCATTCCTGTCTCCAGAGGATTATTCCTGACCCAAGAATCAAACCTGGGTCCAGGAAGATTTTTTACTATCTACTCACCAGGGAAGCCCAAAAGAAAATATTATTCTACATATTCTAAGCATGTATCACACCTCAACAAGTTATACTTTTTCATATCAAATATATTTAATTAAAAAGTCAAAAGCTTTTAAAAATATCAAATGTGTTTATGACCTTGGGGTATAAGTGCATTTTAATAGAAACAAAGTGCAAAAATAAAGCACAGTCAGTTTCATCACATTAAAGTTAAAAATTCCATGAGTCACAGAGATTTTTAAATGTATTTTTAATTTGCCTATGGTAAAATTTACTCTTTTTGAGACACAGTTCCAGGAGTATTGACAAGTGATAAAGTCTTATAACTAAACACCAAACTGAGATAGAAGTTAGATCCCCTTAACCGAGTCAGCTTTGGACAAAACAGGTGAAGGAATTCAAAATGTACAAACCTCCCATTATAAACTAAATCACAGGAATGTAACATACTTCATGCTGATTACTGTTAACAATACTGTATTACATATTTGACAGTTGCTGAAAAAAATTCAGATTTTATAAGTCCTCACCACAAGACAATTTCTGTAACTATGTATGTATGGTGACAGATACTAACTAGACATAAATTGTTTGTGATTATTTTGCAGTATATACAAATATCAAATCATTATATTGTAAACCTGAAGCTAATATAATGTTATATGTCAAAAATGATAATGCAGGTAAAGAGCTTAATAGAGAACAAGTATCTCCAATTTATCTATTAACATCCTCCACAGGGTTGCAACATGGGAAATACATGTGAACAAATGTGTACATGTACCTTTTTCCATATAATAGTAATAACAAATTAAAAATGTAATTGAGAAATATACACAACCTAAGAACAGAAGCTTTCATTTAATAAGAATATTCAAGCATAAACTGTGCTTTCATCAAAGCATTTTAGCAAGTAGAACACAATAGTGCTAGTCGCTCAGTCACGTCTGACTCTTTGTGACCCCCATGGACTGAAGTCCACTATTGTCCTCCATCCACGGAATTCTCCAGGAAAGAATACTCGAGTGGACAGCCATTCCTGTCTCCAGAGGATTATTCCTGACCCAAGAATCAAACCTGGGTCCAGGAAGATTTTTTACTATCTACTCACCAGGGAAGCCCAAAAGAAAATATTATTCTACATATTCTAAGCATGTATCACACCTCAACAAGTTATACTTTTTCATATCAAATATATTTAATTAAAAAGTCAAAAGCTTTTAAAAATATCAAATGTGTTTATGACCTTGGGGTATAAGTGCATTTTAATAGAAACAAAGTGCAAAAATAAAGCACAGTCAGTTTCATCACATTAAAGTTAAAAATTCCATGAGTCACAGAGATTTTTAAATGTATTTTTAATTTGCCTATGGTAAAATTTACTCTTTTTGAGACACAGTTCCAGGAGTATTGACAAGTGATAAAGTCTTATAACTAAACACCACAACTGAGATAGAGAAGTTAGATCAACCCTTAGGTATATCCCCTTTTGGTACCTGGTAGCTAGGCTCTCTTCTCTCTTCTACTCCCTGACTATCAATAATGTTTGTTCATATCACCTTTTCCAGAATGTCATATAAATAGAACCATGCAATGTGAAGGCTTTCAAGTCTGGCTTCTTAACCTTAACACATCTGAAATTCAAAAAAGTTGTTCTATGAATCAACAGTTTGTTGCTTTCTAATGCTTAATAGTGGTCCATTGTAGGGATTCACCACAATTTCTTTATCCAAATGCCACTGAAAGATCATATGTTGTTTGTTTGTTTGTTTTTCCTGGGTTTGGGGCTATTATAAACATTCACACATCAGTTTATGTGTAAATATCAGTTTTCATTTCTCTTTAGTGAATATCTATGTCTGAAATAACTGGGACTTACAATAAGTGATGTTTTACTTTATTAAAAACCATGACACTTGTCCAAAGTGGTTGTATCATTTTACATATAAGCAATGTATGAATTCTAAGTGCCTCATATCTATACTAGCACTAGACATTCTCATGTTGTTTGTTTGTTCTTTAACATAGCCATTTTAATTGGTATAAGATGGTATCTTGTTATGGCTTTATTTTGAATCCCAAAATAACTAGAATTGAGTATCTTTTCATGTATACAATTGCTACCTACATATAATTTGTTTAAGTATGTTACCTACATATGTTTCTTAGTATTTTTTTTTCAATTTTTAAAATTTGATCTTTGTCATTATTGAGTTTTGAGAATTTATTATATAGACCGGATGTGAATCCTTACTCTATTATTTTCAAATATTTTCTCTAGTCTGTGGCTGTTCATTCTATTAACCTTGTTTATCAAAAAAGAGAATCTCAAAATTCTGGTTAAGTCTAATTTATTACTTTCTTTAAATGGGCTATGCCTTTGGCATTTTACTAACAAATTTTCATTGCATGCAAGGTCACAAAAATTTTCCTTCAGATACTTCTGGTGCTGATGTCAAATGATACAACCACTTTAGAAAAGAGATAAACCGTTTTTAAAAAGTAAAACATACACCTGACCTAAGGTCCAGAAATTAGACTAACTAGTTACCAAAAAGAAATGAAAGCACATATCCATATAATGGCTTGTCCATGAATACTGATAACAACACTATTTGCAATAACCCTAAACTAGAAACAACCTAAATTCCATTAAATGTGAATCCATATACAAAGTATTATATATCCATATGTGGAACAATACTTACCAATAAAAAGAGTGTATTGATTTACATTCCCGCCAACAGTACAAGAGTGTTCCCTTTTCTCCACACCCTCTCCAGCATTTATTGTCTGTGAATGTTTTTGACGACGGCCATTCTGACTGGTGTGAGGTGATTATCTCATTGTAGTTTTGATTTGAATTTCTCTAATAATGAGCAACACTGAGCATCTTTTCAAGTGTGTTTTGGCCATCTGTATGTCTTCTTTGAGGAGATGTCTGGTCTGTCTAGGTCTTTTTCTGAAATAACTGGGACTTACAAAAACTTTATTAAACCATGACACTTGTCCAAAGTGGTTGTATCATTTACATATAAGCAATGTATGAATTCTAAGTGCCTCATATCTATACTAGCACTAGACATTCTCATGTTGTTTGTTTGTTCTTTAACATAGCCATTTTAATTGGTATAAGATGGTATCTTGTTATGGCTTTATTTTGAATCCCAAAATAACTAGAATTGAGTATCTTTTCATGTATACAATTGCTACCTACATATAATTTGTTTAAGTATGTTACCTACATATGTTTCTTAGTATTTTTTTTTCAATTTTTAAAATTTGATCTTTGTCATTATTGAGTTTTGAGAATTTATTATATAGACCGGATGTGAATCCTTACTCTATTATTTTCAAATATTTTCTCTAGTCTGTGGCTGTTCATTCTATTAACCTTGTTTATCAAAAGAGAATCTCAAAATTCTGGTTAAGTCTAATTTATTACTTTCTTTAAATGGGCTATGCCTTTGGCATTTTACTAACAAATTTTCATTGCATGCAAGGTCACAAAAATTTTCCTTCAGATACTTCTGGTGCTGATGTCAAATGATACAACCACTTTAGAAAAGAGATAAACCGTTTTTAAAAAGTAAAACATACACCTGACCTAAGGTCCAGAAATTAGACTAACTAGTTACCAAAAAGAAATGAAAGCACATATCCATATAATGGCTTGTCCATGAATACTGATAACAACACTATTTGCAATAACCCTAAACTAGAAACAACCTAAATTCCATTAAATGTGAATCCATATACAAAGTATTATATATCCATATGTGGAACAATACTTACCAATAAAAAGAGTGTATTGATTTACATTCCCGCCAACAGTACAAGAGTGTTCCCTTTTCTCCACACCCTCTCCAGCATTTATTGTCTGTGAATGTTTTTGACGACGGCCATTCTGACTGGTGTGAGGTGATTATCTCATTGTAGTTTTGATTTGAATTTCTCTAATAATGAGCAACACTGAGCATCTTTTCAAGTGTGTTTTGGCCATCTGTATGTCTTCTTTGAGGAGATGTCTGGTCTGTCTAGGTCTTTTTCCCATTTTTTGATTGGGTTTTTTGGTGTTGAGTTGTATGAACTGCTTACGTATTCTGGAGATTAATGAGGTGGATCAATCTAGAACTATTATACAAAGTGAAGTAAGTCAAAGGAAGAAGGATAAATATAGTACACTAATACATATATGTGGAATCTAGAAAGATGGTATTGATAAATACACACACAGAGCAGCAATGGAGAAATAGACATAAAAACAGACCTATGGACAGTGCACGGAGGGAAAATCAGGTGATAGAGAGGTATGGAAAGAGTAACATGGAAACCTACACCATCATATGTAAAGAGATACCATTGTGAAGAAGCTGTAAGACTAAGGGAACTTACATGGGGGCTGTGCAACAACCTGAGGGGTGGGATGAGTGGGGAAAGGGAGGGGAAGCTCAGGTGGGAGGGGTCATGAATATACCTATGACTGATTTGGGATTATGTATAGCTGTAAAAAACAAAACTCTGTAAAAAATGTATAACAATAACTTCCCCATACACCTGAAACTAATACAACATTGTAAATCAACTACACTCCAATAAAAAATATACATATTGACAAAAACAACAAATGTTTCTTAAAGTAACTATACTAAGTGAAAAATGTCAGATAAAAAGAATTCATAAATTAGTATTCTATTGATATAATATCCTAAAAAATGCAATCTCTAGTGACAGGAAGCAAAGCAATATTTTTTCTAGGGAAGGAGTAGTGCTGGGGAGAGAAACTGAGTTAAAAAACAATACAAACAGATTTTGGAGATTCTGCATATGTTTATTATCTAAATTTGGTGAGGAGAACCTGGATGCACATATATGTCAAAACTTATCAACCTATACATTTTAAATATGCTCAGTGTATTTTATGTCAGTTATACTTCACTGACTCTGAAAACATTCATGCAATTGAAATGACAAAACAATATCAGAAAACCCTCAATTAATGGATTACAAATACTAAAATATCTAGCCTTTGAACATATGGGTAGGAAAGTACAGAGACGTCTGAGCAGTAAAGAGCCCCCAGCCCCTATGAGCATCTTTTCAAGTGTGTTTTGGCCATCTGTATGTCTTCTTTGAGGAGATGTCTGGTCTGTCTAGGTCTTTTCCCATTTTTTGATTGGGTTTTTTGGTGTTGAGTTGTATGAACTGCTTACGTATTCTGGAGATTAATGAGGTGGATCAATCTAGAACTATTATACAAAGTGAAGTAAGTCAAAGGAAGAAGGATAAATATAGTACACTAATACATATATGTGGAATCTAGAAAGATGGTATTGATAAATACACACACAGAGCAGCAATGGAGAAATAGACATAAAAACAGACCTATGGACAGTGCACGGAGGGAAAATCAGGTGATAGAGAGGTATGGAAAGAGTAACATGGAAACCTACACCATCATATGTAAAGAGATACCATTGTGAAGAAGCTGTAAGACTAAGGGAACTTACATGGGGGCTGTGCAACAACCTGAGGGGTGGGATGAGTGGGGAAAGGGAGGGGAAGCTCAGGTGGGAGGGGTCATGAATATACCTATGACTGATTTGGGATTATGTATAGCTGTAAAAAACAAAACTCTGTAAAAAATGTATAACAATAACTTCCCCATACACCTGAAACTAATACAACATTGTAAATCAACTACACTCCAATAAAAAATATACATATTGACAAAAACAACAAATGTTTCTTAAAGTAACTATACTAAGTGAAAAATGTCAGATAAAAAGAATTCATAAATTAGTATTCTATTGATATAATATCCTAAAAAATGCAATCTCTAGTGACAGGAAGCAAAGCAATATTTTTTCTAGGGAAGGAGTAGTGCTGGGGAGAGAAACTGAGTTAAAAAACAATACAAACAGATTTTGGAGATTCTGCATATGTTTATTATCTAAATTTGGTGAGGAGAACCTGGATGCACATATATGTCAAAACTTATCAACCTATACATTTTAAATATGCTCAGTGTATTTTATGTCAGTTATACTTCACTGACTCTGAAAACATTCATGCAATTGAAATGACAAAACAATATCAGAAAACCCTCAATTAATGGATTACAAATACTAAAATATCTAGCCTTTGAACATATGGGTAGGAAAGTACAGAGACGTCTGAGCAGTAAAGAGACATAACTACAAATCTTCAGCTTTTATCTCTACCCTTTACATCATCATAATATTTATGAAATAAATATTTAACTTCTACATTAATTTTTAACAAATATAAGTCGCCAACATGACCTTTGCAAATTAAAAAATGAGTATTTAGTTATAACCATTCACTGACAATTTATTCCATGTAGAAAAATTCTAATATATTGCAACTTGCTATGCATATATCTGTGCAAGTTAAGGTTTATTTTCTTATTTCCTCAATCTT
The DNA here is from genome assembly GCA_022376925.1 of Tragulus kanchil. Taxonomy (NCBI): domain Eukaryota; kingdom Metazoa; phylum Chordata; class Mammalia; order Artiodactyla; family Tragulidae; genus Tragulus; species Tragulus kanchil. The sequence goes on along the minus strand of JAIOJX010000004.1, from coordinate 231,232,055 downwards.
AGTCTGGAAATACAGATTTGGGGAAGAACTGAAGAATGTCTCAGGTGTGTATTTGTATTTGAAAGAATGCCTGATTCTTGAGGCAGATTTTAGTTTGTGGTAAAAAACCACATCAGAATGAAATTTGTTCTTTAGTGTGATTCCTCTTGAGGAAATACAGTCTGATAAATAAGAATCCACGTTTTATCTCCTGGCGAAAACAAAGACTTACACAAGTTACCTGTGTATATTTGTGATATAGCATGTCAAAATTAATAAAACTGGAGACAATCATCCTTTCCCACAGATTTCTTAGGGGTATTCTGTTTCATACTCCCTTGGCTTTCAGTGGAATAACATCTGAATAAACACCCACATCAAGCTTTAAAATAAGCATGCTTAGTCCATCACTGTGCCTCTAAATGGACTAAATGTTGGCACCTATTACTGATGCAGCCTCCCTAGTAATCAAGGAAACAGATGACTTGCTCAGGGAAAGCAAGTGCCAATTCTGTCTGAGTAGTCAGAGTGTGGTTTGCAGCAGAACCACTCTGAGGGAGAAATAAAGGACAGAAAAAAGTAGTCCAAGAACTAGACACCTCATTTCTCTATGCATTCCTTACATGGTATCAGGGAATTTTATTATAAAAACCTATACATTTTAAATTTTTTTAAAAATGCTCAGTGTATTTTATGTCAGTTATACTTCACTGACTCTGAAAACATTCATGCAATTGAAATGACAAAACAATATCAGAAAACCCTCAATTAATGGATTACAAATACTAAAATATCTAGCCTTTGAACATATGGGTAGGAAAGTACAGAGACGTCTGAGCAGTAAAGAGACATAACTACAAATCTTCAGCTTTTATCTCTACCCTTTACATCATCATAATATTTATGAAATAAATATTTAACTTCTACATTAATTTTTAACAAATATAAGTCGCCAACATGACCTTTGCAAATTAAAAAATGAGTATTTAGTTATAACCATTCACTGACAATTTATTCCATGTAGAAAAATTCTAATATATTGCAACTTGCTATGCATATATCTGTGCAAGTTAAGGTTTATTTTCTTATTTCCTCAATCTTAGTCTGGAAATACAGATTTGGGGAAGAACTGAAGAATGTCTCAGGTGTGTATTTGTATTTGAAAGAATGCCTGATTCTTGAGGCAGATTTTAGTTTGTGGTAAAAAACCACATCAGAATGAAATTTGTTCTTTAGTGTGATTCCTCTTGAGGAAATACAGTCTGATAAATAAGAATCCACGTTTTATCTCCTGGCGAAAACAAAGACTTACACAAGTTACCTGTGTATATTTGTGATATAGCATGTCAAAATTAATAAAACTGGAGACAATCATCCTTTCCCACAGATTTCTTAGGGGTATTCTGTTTCATACTCCCTTGGCTTTCAGTGGAATAACATCTGAATAAACACCCACATCAAGCTTTAAAATAAGCATGCTTAGTCCATCACTGTGCCTCTAAATGGACTAAATGTTGGCACCTATTACTGATGCAGCCTCCCTAGTAATCAAGGAAACAGATGACTTGCTCAGGGAAAGCAAGTGCCAATTCTGTCTGAGTAGTCAGAGTGTGGTTTGCAGCAGAACCACTCTGAGGGAGAAATAAAGGACAGAAAAAAGTAGTCCAAGAACTAGACACCTCATTTCTCTATGCATTCCTTACATGGTATCAGGGACACTCCCATATATGTTCTCCCTGATTCTATTATTACTTTAAAAATATCCTCTTGTTGACTATGAATGTTCACGTCTAATGATGTTGAACCAATCTTGAGCTTACTCATTAGGGTCTAGATCTCAGACTCAGCTGGTTTAACACTTTGAGTTGCAACATTTTTCTTGCTTTCCCAGCACTATTAACACACTTGCGTATATATTCATATATTCCAGAATATTTCCCTAATTCTCCTTTCTCCTGAAACCTGTTCAGACTTTTGATCATCAAAAAGTTTCACCCTTAGAGTATCAAATATATTTTTAATATTTTAATGTTTTTAGAGCATCTTGGATTTTTGTTTTTTCCAATATTATGTTCCCAATGTTATGTCCTTCATTGATTTTATTATTATTTGTCAATGTTTTTTAATGCCCACTATTAATTCTCTATCATTATCTGTCTGCCTCTGGGTCATGTGAGCCAGAAAAAAGTGATAGCAAGGGAGTGTGGATGAAGGAGGTATTTTCAAAAAATGCATTCAAGCCTCAGTACTTAATATATTATTCTGTAAGAATAAAAAGTAATTTAAAGGGCTTCCCTGGTGGTCCAGTGAGTAAGGACACCGCCTTGCAGTGCTAGGGGCCCGGGGTTCAATCCCTGGCCTGGGAAGATCCCACGTGCCGGAGCGGCTGGACCGGTGTGTCCAATTACCGAGCCGGAGCTCTGGGGCGCATGCGCCCAGAGCCAGTGCTCTGCGACAACACAGGCCGCCGCGATGGGAGCCCCATGCAGGCCAAAGAACAAAGATGGATGAAAAAAATATATAAATGAAAGACCAATAGAAGTGGCCCGCCCCACCCCCCAAAAAAACCCCAACAAAACAACATAAAAAGTAATGTAAATTACAATATTCAGAGTGCAAAATTTTAAACCCTAGGCTAAACCTACAAATGGAATTTAGAGTTTTTTTTTTTTTCAAACTTTGAGTCCCCTTGAGGCACTCTCTATGGACTTGTAGGTAGTTATACGTTTACTTTTGTCTCAGTAATATTCCATAAGAAACTGTGAAAAAATATCAGTGAGAAATGATAATATATTTCTCACTCCCACATCTAAGGGTTGACTGCAGAGCCATTGCTCCTCATATTCTTTTCTGGGTCCAAGGATGGTTGGGCAGGGGCAATTCAAGGCATGGTTGCCTATCACAATGGCAAATATGCAAGACAGTTAAAAGAAATAAACAGCACAAGCATATTATAACGTTCTCTTTGGATAGCATCCACTGGCTAAAGAAAGCTACATGATGGAGCTCAAAGTCAAGAGGTGAGGGATAATACTCTTCCTACAGAGGGAAATATATCTGGAAGTCAAGTGATGAGTGTTTGCTGGAAAACAATCTTCCATGCCAGGAGATTACTTGAAAACCCTTTTCAAAAGTTAAAAGTTTAAAGAAGAAAAATAGTATCTAGTCTGGCATTAGTGGTTCAGTGAGAAAGACATACTGATTTATTTTCCCATAAAAATGCAGTTACATATGGAGATTAGAATCAATTTTTAAATTACATTTTGGGGTAAGTGTATTTGAAAACTGGCCTGAAACCAAACCACCATGAATAGCATTATTTATGTGTTCCAAGTCATAAAAGTTCAACCTATCAACACATTTTAGGGAAAAATACAGTAATTTGGGGACAGACAGAATACACTGCTATACTTTTCCATACTTCCCAAAGACACCTAGAATTTTATTTTTGACTGAGATGATGGAAGCTTAGAAGAGGATGTGAATTTCTTCAGATGTGCATTTTCAGAAGGTTTGCACAGACCTTCCACAGCACACCTGGTTTTCTGATATAATAACAGAAGGCTGCCTTAGTGTCTCCTGTGCACTTTCTTTTGTTAGATCTGTATGGTAAACATTGTATGTATGGTCACATTTTAAAATTACTATTCATCTATTTATGTCATACGATAGACTTTAAAAAATACTGGCGGTGGTTTAGTCTCTAAGTCAGTCCAATTCTTTTGCGACCCCATGGACTGTAGCCCACCAGGTCCCTCTGTCCATGGAAATTCCCAGACAAGAATACTGGAGTGGATTTCCATTCCCTTCTCCAGGGGATCTTCCCAATCCAGGGATTGATACACACAAACACACACACACACAGAGACAGAGACAGACACAGACACAGACACACACACACAGGAGAAGCTGAGGGTCCCAAGCTCTCTTGATATTTAATCAAGTCCTAGTATCTGCATGAATTCTCCATGCTCATTAAGACAATAAAATTAATATGATTTTCAATACTCAAAATCTTAATCTAACTAATATCTAATAATAATCTAATTAAACAGTATAAACTAATACTGGGATTCCCTTGTAGCTCAGCTGGTAAAGAATATGCCTACAGTGCAGGAGACCCCAGTCTGCTTTCAGGGTTGGGAATATCCCCTGGAGAAAAGATAAGCTACCCATTCCAGTATTCTTTGGCTTCCCTTGTGGCTCAGATGGCAAATAATTCACCTGCAATGAGGGAGACCTGGGTTTAATCCCTGTGTTGGGAAGATCCCCTGGAGAAGGGAATGGCTACCCACTGCAGTATTCTTGCCTGGAGAATTCTATGGGTCACAAAGTGTCAGACATGACTGAGCAACTTCACTTTCACTTTTAATTAATACTATAAATAATATCAAAATATTTTATTGAGTTATAATTGACATATTACTCTCAGGTATACAGCATAATGATCTGACATTGGTAAAATATTGTAAAACAACTACCACAGTAACTCTAGTTAATATCCACAAAATCTCTATTTAAATATGTAACTAGTTCTTTCATATTTTCTAATAGAAGTAGAACATTTATTCCCCAAGAACAACACTGTGTTTATTATTTATTGCTTATATATCTTCAAGCAAGTTGAGCTAATTTCAATATCAACATTTCTGACCCAATAAATATGTCTAAAACTTTGTGCCAAATTTCATAACCAGAATTATTTGTTAGTATTCAATAAAGAAATGTTACAAAGTAACATTTTATAAGCAGTTAATGAAATATATAAAGACAGAATTCTATGGAATTTGTCTTGGTATTTGATTCAGGGTAAGCTGATTGGAAATACTTTGGCAGAAACTGTTGAAATATTTTGCATTATGTGATCCATAAGATATTTTCATAATTCCAGCATATAACAACCATGGAATACAATAACCAAGACACAAAAATATATCAATCTTTTTGTGATATCTGATTGATCTGTGAACCCCAGCAGTAGGCACATTTCTACCCCACCCTAAGTTCTCTAGTCTCAGCATTCAGGGATCTCTCCAGCCAAGCAGTTGCTTTTATGGAGCTGTCAATCATAACACTAAGTTGCAAACAAAAATGTACTACCTTGCAAATGGAAACAAAAATCCATTGGCTTGCTGCAACTTTATAAATCTAAATTTAGGAAAATCATGTACTGATTAATCTGGACCAGTTTTCAGGTCACATGTCAACCTGATATCTTCCTGTAAATTTGCAGTTGTATAACTGGAAATAGACTTGTCCTAAACAGACAAAACTGAAGATACATATCCTCTTACCCAAGTCCCTAACTCTTAGCTTCCGAATGTCAAACACAGACTGTATCAGTGAGCAATGAAGATGATGGAAGATTTGAAATTAACCCTGGGTACTGAAGGTTGGGCCTCTGTTCTGCATCAAGGATCTGTTTTCACCTACATCAATATCTGATGTCTATCCGCAAAATCTAAATTTCTCAACTGCTGCTAATTTGTCCTCTAGATTTGACCTCTTTTTTAGGGGTATGGAGGAAAGATAAATTCTTAGGGGCTGATTCAGGGTTTTCATTTCCCTATAGAATCCCTGTATGTGTGTATTACATATATACACCCTCTGCGTGTGTGTGTGTGTGTGTGTGTGTGTGTTCTGAAAACAGAAGCAGCTCATCCTGACATGTTTCATATCCCTCCTCACCTCAAAATGCAGTTATATTACAGCCATATCATGGAGATAGTTTATTGTCACCAACCTGCTCACCTCAATATAAGAATGGATATATCAGACAAAAACATATAAGCACATTGTAAGACTATCTCTTGGTACACTTCTAATTCATATGATTGCACTTTTTATTCAAATATATTGAGTAGAAATGGAAATAAAATATTTCTCTATGGAGGACTTCCCTGGTGGCCCAGTGGGTACAGAGTCCGCCTTGCAATGCAAGGGCTCCAGTTTGATCCCTGGACCAGGAAGATCCCACGAGCCGTGGTGCAGCTGGATATGTGTGTCCAATTACAACCCAGCACTCTGTGAACCCCAGCAGTAGGCACATTTCTACCCCACCCTAAGTTCTCTAGTCTCAGCATTCAGGGATCTCTCCAGCCAAGCAGTTGCTTTTATGGAGCTGTCAATCATAACACTAAGTTGCAAACAAAAATGTACTACCTTGCAAATGGAAACAAAAATCCATTGGCTTGCTGCAACTTTATAAATCTAAATTTAGGAAAATCATGTACTGATTAATCTGGACCAGTTTTCAGGTCACATGTCAACCTGATATCTTCCTGTAAATTTGCAGTTGTATAACTGGAAATAGACTTGTCCTAAACAGACAAAACTGAAGATACATATCCTCTTACCCAAGTCCCTAACTCTTAGCTTCCGAATGTCAAACACAGACTGTATCAGTGAGCAATGAAGATGATGGAAGATTTGAAATTAACCCTGGGTACTGAAGGTTGGGCCTCTGTTCTGCATCAAGGATCTGTTTTCACCTACATCAATATCTGATGTCTATCCGCAAAATCTAAATTTCTCAACTGCTGCTAATTTGTCCTCTAGATTTGACCTCTTTTTTAGGGGTATGGAGGAAAGATAAATTCTTAGGGGCTGATTCAGGGTTTTCATTTCCCTATAGAATCCCTGTATGTGTGTATTACATATATACACCCTCTGCGTGTGTGTGTGTGTGTGTGTGTGTGTGTTCTGAAAACAGAAGCAGCTCATCCTGACATGTTTCATACCCCTCCTCACCTCAAAATGCAGTTATATTACAGCCATATCATGGAGATAGTTTATTGTCACCAACCTGCTCACCTCAATATAAGAATGGATATATCAGACAAAAACATATAAGCACATTGTAAGACTATCTCTTGGTACACTTCTAATTCATATGATTGCACTTTTTATTCAAATATATTGAGTAGAAATGGAAATAAAATATTTCTCTATGGAGGACTTCCCTGGTGGCCCAGTGGGTACAGAGTCCGCCTTGCAATGCAAGGGCTCCAGTTTGATCCCTGGACCAGGAAGATCCCACGAGCCGTGGTGCAGCTGGATATGTGTGTCCAATTACAACCCAGCACTCTGTAGCACATGCACCCAGAGCAGGTGCTCTCGAAGGAGAGGGACCACTAAAATGGGATGCCCACATAGGCCAAAGAATAAAGATGGATGAAAATAAATAAATAAACAAACAATAAAAGAGGCCAAAATTTAAAATATACATATATATATATGTGGATAGAAATGGTAAATATGCTTATATTTGAAAGACATGCTATTTTACAAAAATAAATACTATATCATACTTTATTTTGGAATTGTCATTCAACTTTCATGTGCCTGTTGCTCATACTTTGGTAGAATTTATCATGAACACTTACTAAGACATAAAATCTGGAGAAGGGATGGTACATTTGTCAATATTAGATTCACTGGACCCATCTAAACTCTCAGAAAATTAAATTTCAAGTGTCTCAAATAAGACAGGGTTTCTCTGTTACATAAATGAAGTAGAGATATCAATAGTTCTGGGCCAGTATTCCTGACTCCTTAAAAAAAAGATTTCTTAGGTTGGTACATATCCACTTACTTCTTACTGGTAAAATATTATAGACACCTGGTAATTTATAGTTGCAAGGAATCTGGAAAATTTTGTATTTGTTCTGGATAGCAAAATAAACATTTCTGAAAGAAGTACTTAAGACACTTCAAAGAACACAAAAATAAAATAAAATTTATGAGGGCCCAGGCTTGATGGAACACCACAAAAATAAGAACAGACAAATAATTAAAATAAACTAAAAATAAACTAATAAATAAACTAATAAACTAAAATATTATTGATTAATAAGTACAATTGCATCCTACTGGGCACCAGCATATTCTAGGCACTGGGACTCCTATGTGAACACACACACAATCTCTGCCTTCATGTGGTTTACCTTTTAGTGGATGAAGACAGCTGTTTTGCTTGTGTATCTGTTTTCTTTTGCTGCATTTTCAAGTTCTGTTCTATGCTCAGTCACTCAGTTGTGTCTGACACTTGCAACCCCACAAACTGTAGCCCACCAGACTCCTCTGTACATGAAGTTTTCCAGGCAAAAAACTGGAGTGGGCTGCCATTTCCTACTCCAATACTTCCCCAGGTAAATCAATTTTACTAAAATTGAATAATCATTCTGCTTTCCCCTGAGAAGCCTCTTGGTACCCAAGGATCCAGGTGGTTTTGTAGTGATAAAATGGTCTGTTTTTCTAACCCTTCATCTAGCAATACATCATTCAACTCCACATTCGCACTGTGTTAATTGTATTATCCACTTTCTTACATACCTGTCTCCACTTTGTAGTAAAACAAGATACCAATTATTGTCTCCACAAACTGATCTATACTTTCCTTCATCATTTGAAAAATAAAAACTAACATCAACAATAACAAAACTCCATGAAACCCAAGATTTTTACTTCCTAATTCTTTCTTCCACCAATAGATGGGATATATGTAACATATTATATGCTCCCTTATAATCCATTATACACTAGATCCTGAGTTTTGTTGAGATGGATTTATCTGTTTAATTGCCTTCATAAATTAGAGATATCAATAGTTCTGGGCCAGTTTTATTTTCCGGGACTCCTTAAAAAAGATTTCTTAGGTTGGTACATATCCACTTACTTCTTACTGGTAAAATATTATAGACACCTGGTAATTTATAGTTGCAAGGAATCTGGAAAATTTTGTATTTGTTCTGGATAGCAAAATAAACATTTCTGAAAGAAGTACTTAAGACACTTCAAAGAACACAAAAATAAAATAAAATTTATGAGGGCCCAGGCTTGATGGAACACCACAAAAATAAGAACAGACAAATAATTAAAATAAACTAAAAATAAACTAATAAATAAACTAATAAACTAAAATATTATTGATTAATAAGTACAATTGCATCCTACTGGGCACCAGCATATTCTAGGCACTGGGACTCCTATGTGAACACACACACACAATCTCTGCCTTCATGTGGTTTACCTTTTAGTGGATGAAGACAGCTGTTTTGCTTGTGTATCTGTTTTCTTTTGCTGCATTTTCAAGTTCTGTTCTATGCTCAGTCACTCAGTTGTGTCTGACACTTGCAACCCCACAAACTGTAGCCCACCAGACTCCTCTGTACATGAAGTTTTCCAGGCAAAAAACTGGAGTGGGCTGCCATTTCCTACTCCAATACTTCCCCAGGTAAATCAATTTTACTAAAATTGAATAATCATTCTGCTTTCCCCTGAGAAGCCTCTTGGTACCCAAGGATCCAGGTGGTTTTGTAGTGATAAAATGGTCTGTTTTTCTAACCCTTCATCTAGCAATACATCATTCAACTCCACATTCACACTGTGTTAATTGTATTATCCACTTTCTTACATACCTGTCTCCACTTTGTAGTAAAACAAGATACCAATTATTGTCTCCACAAACTGATCTATACTTTCCTTCATCATTTGAAAAATAAAAACTAACATCAACAATAACAAAACTCCATGAAACCCAAGATTTTTACTTCCTAATTCTTTCTTCCACCAATAGATGGGATATATGTAACATATTATATGCTCCCTTATAATCCATTATACACTAGATCCTGAGTTTTGTTGAGATGGATTTATCTGTTTAATTCCAGCCTATGACAGTAATTTCTCTTTGTGTGTTTATTCAACTACAGGAATACTTATTAAGCACCAACATGATTTTTTCACCAATTTTGAACCTTTTGTGGATTCACTATAATCTTGCATTTTTTTGTTGTTATTGTTCAGTCATTAAGTCATGTACAACTCTTTGTGATATCATGAACTGCAATCCACCAGGCTCCCTCCATCCATGGTATTTTCCAGGCAATAATACTGGAGTGGGCTGTCAGTTCCTTCTCCAGGGGATCTTCCCATATCAGAGACAGAACCTGTGTCCCCTGCATTGGCAGGCATATTCTTTACCACTAAGCCCCCAGGGAGCCACATCTTGAATTTTAATTGCATTTACAAACAGTTACTGCTCAGAAAAACAACTTTGTGGCAACATAAAATCAAATATGAAGGTGCTTCAGAATCAAAGAAACTACTCCACAAGGGCTGAAGTGTTTAAGAACATCTTATACACTTTTATCTCTACCATGTGTTTAAGGCATGTGAAAGAAAACATGTGCCTCCTGATATTCCCTGACAGGATATTCTTGTGACAAAATCATTGGTGAGGATGTGTTTAGCAAAAAAAAAGAGGGTAAGATATTCTGTCTAAAATGCAATACAGCTTTTCAAGAGCAAGGATATCTGTGTGTGTATATACATAAATATAGAGAGACTGCATATATAATACATTGTGTCATGCATTGTGAACATATGCATGACAAAGCTGGTAGAAGAAACAGTAAAACCAGATTTGTACCGATTAACTTGTAGGCATATCCCTTATACATTAAATTACTGTCGATATGTTGTTAATCAAGCTTTATATTGTTCATTTAGTATGATCATGCTGATGTAAAAACAAGTTAAAGGGGGACATTCCTGGCTGTCCAGGGGCTACGACTTTGCTCTCCCAATGCAGTGGACCTGGGTTCAATCCCTGGTCAGGGAGCTAAATCCCATATTACACAGCTAAGACCTTGCACAACTAACTAAATAAATAAAACATTTTTTAAAATAAAATAAAATCAAAGTTAAAATCCACATGTATCTCTGTGTGTATATATATATATATACACACACACAAATATATGTGGAAACACAAAGACTTTGGCAAAAGTGTGAAAGAATGGACACGTTTCCTGACACATTAACAATTAAGGGCACCCTCTGAAAAACATTCAAGTGTAGTTTATGAATTAGATTTTTTCCTTTTCGATGTCCTGTGAAACAAATAAAACTGTAACAATTTCGATTAGTATTCCTCTGCTTTTATTTTCAGATAGAAATGACAGAAAACCATTCAGAGGCATAACTACTTGAGATCTGGTACACATTTGGGACTAAATATGTTTAACTCATATTTTTTTTAGATTTTCAATTTCACAAAATATATGGACCTGGGTAGTTTCTTCTGTTTTTCACTTTTAGTTTTCTGCATTTGGCAATATATTTAGAGGAATATTAATATGTATAAAATTTAGATTTTTATAAAATAAGTCACCCATTCACCATAAATAATATTAAGTCATGCATTTTAAATTCAATTTCAGATTTTCAGCTAGCTGGAACTGCCAAGATAATACTACAATGTCTTGTTTCTGAGTTAGTAATGTGGTCCCTAGTTATAACATGCAACATGAAAACGCTGATCCCCCAAATACTTAGGAATATACCAGTCCTTACCAAGTTTTAAATTGCTACTTTAATTGGAGCAGAAAGAATTCGCTTTCTGCCAGAAATGTTAATATGTGCCTATAAGAAACTCTATTAACTGAATTCATATTTTAAATGTATTCCAGTGCTTGTTTATCATCTTGTAGATTTAAACCAGGCATCTGCCCAGTTGGCCCGGGGCTTTATGAAGAACTACTACTGATAGCTGCTGGCAGTGAGTAGAAAGCTCACTGTTGTATAGAAACACACACACACTCTCTCTCTCACACACACACACACACAACCCCCTCCAAGATGCCCTTACTGTAATCAGCGAGTGTGGGACATCTCAACATCCTTGCCTTTGATTTTCCCATCACATACTTGAGTTTCCATACCTATATAATCTCATTTCCACCAAGTTCTGCATGAAGATCTGCATATCTTTCAAACAAGGAAGGTAAACGGCCTTGAGGCCTTTCCATCTACTACTCGTCATCCCATTAATAGCCTCATTTACCCACAATCGACCTTCATGTTCAAGAAGATTTCCCCTCAGGGTTACTGAGATACCAATAACAGAAAACACTGTAAATTTAAAGTGTTCAACTTTAAACTTTCATAGGTATATACACATTACCAACCTTCGTATGTGCGGTGAAACCTTTTAAGACTTGCTCCCTTAACGTCTTACTAGCATACCCTACAGTATTAACCCTCACCCTGCGGCACATTAGCTCCCCAGGACTTGCTCCTCCTAAAACTGAAGTCTGTACCCTTTGACCACCTTCACCAATTTTCCTCTCTCCCTCCATCCCTCCCTGGCAACCATCAATCTGTTTCTACGAGTTAGGCTTCTTAAATTCCACATACAACTGAGTTCAATTTCTTTTTCTTTTTTTTTTTTCTGATATAGTTCATGTTAAGTGGTTCACCTGTTTCTGCTTTTCATTTTGAAAGCCCTAATGTTTGAGGCTATCTCAGCATATCGCTAGCACGGCTATCGGCCAGCAATGCCTGGGCGTCGCTCCCACGCTACGACGAGTGGGCCCCCACAGATATTTCCCGGCAGAGCCAGCATTGTGGCCGCACCAGCCCTTGTGGTCCTCCGTAGGATTACAAAATGCACCTCAGCAACAACCGTCAGAGAACTCCAAGAATGAAAAAACAAGCTGCCTTACTCACAGGCCCTGCAGGATTCCACTCCACGGACCCCTCCACGGGCGAAGTCACAGGTGGGCGAGATAGCGCATGCGGCCTGGCGTGCTGCGCCGTTTTGGGGCGAGAGGGAGGGACTTGCGTGGGATCAGGGGTCACTCTTTATTGGTGAATATGCCACACCTGAAAGCTGGAAATAATGCCCAGGCGGGGGGAAAAAACAAGTCGCAGAAGGGATTCGCGACATTTAAAGCTAAGGGAAACTTCTGGACTGCAGCGGTGTGACTTTATATCCAGTCATGTAGCTGGAAACAGGCTTTTTTTAGATGATTGTCTTTGAGAAACAATGCCCGGCACTTACATTGCAATTTAAAATGCCAGCTGTCAGATGCTTACACGCTAAATAGATTGGCAGCAAGTCCAAAGGTAATACTGAGGGGCACCTGAGACCTTCCCCTGAGTTCACCCTAAAGATCACCTCTGATACAATTCTAGTACATAATGAAAACCAGGAATCTGGCATTGGGGCGAAGTGTGTGTCTAGCTCTGTGCCATCAGACTGAAATGTGCGCTTCTGTCATACCCAGTTTAGTCACCACAAAGAGCTGCGTCATGCTATCCCTTCAAGTCACACCTGTCGCCCTCCCTCTACTAACCCTAGCCCGTGGCAGTCACTGAAATGTTTTCCCTTTGTATTATTTTGTCATTTTAAGGATCAGTGCTGACATATACACACTGTTGTGTGTAAAATAGTGGGAAGCTGCTGTATAAGAGGAGCCCAGCTTAACCCTCTGTGAGGGCCTGGAGGGGTGGGATGAGAGGTGGGAGGGAGACTCAAGAAGGAGGAGAGGATATATATATATATGTGTGTGTGCGTATACATATATGTGTGTGTGTGTATATATATATATATATATATATATACACATATAGCTGATTCAGGTTGTTGTACAGCAGACAATAACACTACATTGTAAAGCAATTATCCTCCAATTTAAAAAACAAGAATATTATGTATATTGAACTAGCTTTTAGACTAGGTTGTTTTGTTTGTTTTACTTGGAATAATGTTCTGGATACTCAACTAATTGTTGTATTTATCCCTTTGTGTGTGTGTGTGTGTTTATTTATTTTTTCCCACAATCACAAGTTTTTATTTGGTTTTTTGATTTTACAGAGCTTTGTTGTTTGTGTATTTATCCTTTTTATTAGAGAGTAAGATTTCATGGTATGTTGGTATAGCTGACTCTTGAGCAAAACAGATTTGAACTAGGCTGGTACACTTATATGTGGATTTTTTCAATATGTATGACACACATCCATGGTTAGTTGAATGTAAGGATGCAGAACTGTGGATTTATAGGGCAGATTATAAAGTTTTGACTGCCAGGTTAGGGGTCAGAACCCTTAAGTTTATGTTATCCATGGGTCAACCATACTATAGTTTGTTTAATCATTTACTTGTGAAGGGAAACTTTAGTTGTTAAGAGATTGTTTTCACTTACAATAGACTGTCAGATGCTTACACGCTAAATAGATTGGCAGCAAGTCAAAGGTAATACTGAGGGGCACCTGAGACCTTCCCCTGAGTTCACCCTAAAGATCACCTCTGATACAATTCTAGTACATAATGAAAACCAGGAATCTGGCATTGGGGCGAAGTGTGTGTCTAGCTCTGTGCCATCAGACTGAAATGTGCGCTTCTGTCATACCCAGTTTAGTCACCACAAAGAGCTGCGTCATGCTATCCCTTCAAGTCACACCTGTCGCCCTCCCTCTACTAACCCTAGCCCGTGGCAGTCACTGAAATGTTTTCCTTTGTATTATTTTGTCATTTTAAGGATCAGTGCTGACATATACACACTGTTGTGTGTAAAATAGTGGGAAGCTGCTGTATAAGAGGAGCCCAGCTTAACCCTCTGTGAGGGCCTGGAGGGGTGGGATGAGAGGTGGGAGGGAGACTCAAGAAGGAGGAGAGGATATATATATATATGTGTGTGTGCGTATACATATATGTGTGTGTGTGTATATATATATATATATATATATATACACATATAGCTGATTCAGGTTGTTGTACAGCAGACAATAACACTACATTGTAAAGCAATTATCCTCCAATTTAAAAAACAAGAATATTATGTATATTGAACTAGCTTTTAGACTAGGTTGTTTTGTTTGTTTTACTTGGAATAATGTTCTGGATACTCAACTAATTGTTGTATTTATCCCTTTGTGTGTGTGTGTGTGTTTATTTATTTTTTCCCACAATCACAAGTTTTATTTGGTTTTTTGATTTTACAGAGCTTTGTTGTTTGTGTATTTATCCTTTTTATTAGAGAGTAAGATTTCATGGTATGTTGGTATAGCTGACTCTTGAGCAAAACAGATTTGAACTAGGCTGGTACACTTATATGTGGATTTTTTCAATATGTATGACACACATCCATGGTTAGTTGAATGTAAGGATGCAGAACTGTGGATTTATAGGGCAGATTATAAAGTTTTGACTGCCAGGTTAGGGGTCAGAACCCTTAAGTTTATGTTATCCATGGGTCAACCATACTATAGTTTGTTTAATCATTTACTTGTGAAGGGAAACTTTAGTTGTTAAGAGATTTTGGTATTTGCTGCTCTGAACATTCATACGCAGGTTTTTGTGTGGTTATACTTTTTATTTGTCTAGGTTCAGAAGTACAATATTTGAGTCATAGACTAAATACATGTTTACTTTTATTTTTTAAAGAATCTGTCAAATTATTTTCTAGAGTTACTGTAACATTTTACATTTGCAGGAGCAGTATATGAGTGATCCAACTTCTTTGTAGCTTCACCAGCAATTGGTATTGTCACTTTAAAAAAATGTTTAGTGGTTCTAACAGGTAGTTTCATCATAGTCATGATTTGCATTTCCCTGGGCTGGTTATGTGTAACACCTTTTCGTGTGCCTATTGCCATCTTTCCATTATCTATAGTGAAATATCCCTTGGTCTTTGCCCATTTTCTAATTGGATTGTTATTAACTAGTGGTTTTTGAGAGTTCTTTATATATTCCAGTATAGTTCCTTTATCAGAGATGTAGTTTCCAAATATTTGCCCCAAATTTCTAGCTTGTTTTTTCATTTTCTCATTAAGGTTTTTCAGAGAAAAGAAATGTTAATTTTGATGAAGTTCAAATTATGTATGTATTTTTCTTTTGTGAATCATGCTGTTTGTATCAAGTCCAAGAACTCTGTCCAATCCTTGGTCTTGAAATAATTTCTCCTCCTTTCTTTGAAAAGCTTTAAAGTTTTATATTTAAGTCTGTGATCCATTTTGAGTTTATTTGTATAAAAGGGGCAAGGTTCAGGGTAAGGTTCACTTATTTGCTTATAGATTTCCATTTGCTCCAACACCATTTATTTAAAAGGCTATCCTTAATCCATTGAATTATTTACATTTGCATCTTTGACAAAAATCACTTGGCACTACTTCTAGGGCTATTTCTGGGTTTTTTATTCTATTCTGTTGATCTCTCTCCCTATATATAATCTCTCTCTCTACCAAGAACACAGTCTTAATTACTACAGCTATGTCATGTGTCCTGAATTCAGATAGAGTCATCTTCCATTATTCTTATTTTTTAAATTATTTCAAAATTGTTCCTTTGCCTTTGCATACAAACTTTAGAAAAATTTTACTGTAGCTTAAAATAAAAGGAAATCTTACTGAGATTTTGAAAAAAAAAAACAAAAACCTAATTGGAGTGAAAATATAGGTTCCTCAAGCTCTCTCCCTACATTGTAGATGGAAGGAGGGATCTTACTACTCAGACAGGAGGATGTTCCTGCTCCGGAGTAGTCCTCCTCAGACAGCAGTGCAGGTTTAGGCTGTGTTGTTACAACCTAGGAGAGGTGAGTAACTAGGCTCTCCGCTCAGTCTTTGCTAGCAAAGTTGTAGGAAGACACTTTTTTTTTTTCTTTCTCTTGTTGTGTGATGGTTGACTAGAATAAACCAGTGACTGTTGAAAAGTTTTCTGCCTTGCTACACTCCTTTCCTGGTCTCATGGCTACATAGGACAAGTTTACAGGTTTACACGATTTTGTTACCATGCTTTTTTATGTTTCGTCTGAGCTCACTGGTATTTTAGAATTGCCGCCTTATTCAGATCCAAATCTGACATATATGAGGCAAAAAAAAAACCTCTGATACTCAACATTCTGTCATTCCTTGGGTCATTAGCTCATAGGTCTTCTTCCCGATAACTTTCAGCTTCTTCTTCTGGTTGCCTTATATATGATGTTTCAAGCTTTCAGTATACACATAGGATACAAATGGAAAAATACATCTATTCCATCTTCCTGGAAAGCAATGTCATAAACTTAAGAGTTTAACATCTCTTATGCTTCCCAGGTGGTTCAGTGGCAAAAAATCCTCCTGAAATGCAGGACCTGTGGGTTTGATCCCTGAGTCCAGAAGATCCCTGGCACAGCAAATGACACCCTACTCCAGCATTATTGCCTGGGAAATCCTATGGACAGAGGAGCCTAGTGGACTACGGTCCATGGGGTAGCAAAGATCACAACTTAGCAATTAAACAACAATAACAAATGTGCCCGGTATTGTGCTATACAAGGAAAGTTTAGACCTCAAGGAAATTATTTTCTGATAGAGAATGACCAAACCTCTCTATGTTATTTTTAGATGATATAAATGAGAAGGAACAGGTATGTACACTTGTCTAGAACTCAAGATAAGGAAAGCTGTCCAGCTAAAACCCAAAGTTCAGGGACTGTTTCTTATTGGGTAGCATACCTAAAATGAGACATATAATATAAGCAGAATTCACCAGATGAATAAAACAAATAATGCAAACAAAAGTCTACTTACATGAAAAAATGATAATATGGCAAAATCTATAGAAAAGCTGTTTTGGAATATGAAGTTGAAAAAATAGTTGGAGAATAAGTATTGGAAGTCTTTGAACTATGTCGTAAAGAGCATATATATATATATTTTTGAGACAAGTTGAATCATTGAAATCTTTTATAAAAATTTTGGATAGCGCTGCCCTAGTGCTCCAGTGGATAGAGAGTCCACCTTGCAGTGCAAGGGGCACTGGTTCCATCCCTGGCCCAGGAAGATCCCACATGCCACAGAACTACTGGACCCGTGTGTCCAATTATGAGTCAGCGCTCTGGAGCATATGCACCCAGAGCCAATGCTCTGCACCGAGAGAGGCCAGTGCAATGGGAGGCCCACACATGCCAAAGAATAAAAGATGGATGAAAATAAATATAAAAATAAAAGAGGCATGATGGGGAAAGATAAATTTTCATTTTATGAAAATTGAACGTTAGGGGACAAAACAGTCTAATAGTTTGAAGATATAATGTGCATAGTGCACATCTTTATTACTTTAAATCACAGAGTATAATAGGCTTTCTTACAGGCTGGTGTGAATAAACTAGCAATAAAAGGAAGAAGTAATTAATTCTGAAAAAGCCTGGAGGAAAAAGAAAATCAAGCTTTAAACAGTGTGTCTCACAATGCATGGCACAGAGAAAGTGCTCTTTAATCCTTTCATGACTAAATGGAAAGAACTTTCAGCCCTTGAACCTATAGATTAGGAACTATTGATATTTTAGATCAAGTTCCAGACAAATAAGGAAGAGTGACAGGTGTGGCCAGGAAGTTAAGACCTCAAGGAAATTATTTTCTGATAGAGAATGACCAAACCTCTCTATGTTATTTTTAGATGATATAAATGAGAAGGAACAGGTATGTACACTTGTCTAGAACTCAAGATAAGGAAAGCTGTCCAGCTAAAACCCAAAGTTCAGGGACTGTTTCTTATTGGGTAGCATACCTAAAATGAGACATATAATATAAGCAGAATTCACCAGATGAATAAAACAAATAATGCAAACAAAAGTCTACTTACATGAAAAAATGATAATATGGCAAAATCTATAGAAAAGCTGTTTTGGAATATGAAGTTGAAAAAATAGTTGGAGAATAAGTATTGGAAGTCTTTGAACTATGTCGTAAAGAGCATATATATATATATTTTGAGACAAGTTGAATCATTGAAATCTTTTATAAAAATTTTGGATAGCGCTGCCCTAGTGCTCCAGTGGATAGAGAGTCCACCTTGCAGTGCAAGGGGCACTGGTTCCATCCCTGGCCCAGGAAGATCCCACATGCCACAGAACTACTGGACCCGTGTGTCCAATTATGAGTCAGCGCTCTGGAGCATATGCACCCAGAGCCAATGCTCTGCACCGAGAGAGGCCAGTGCAATGGGAGGCCCACACATGCCAAAGAATAAAAGATGGATGAAAATAAATATAAAAATAAAAGAGGCATGATGGGGAAAGATAAATTTTCATTTTATGAAAATTGAACGTTAGGGGACAAAACAGTCTAATAGTTTGAAGATATAATGTGCATAGTGCACATCTTTATTACTTTAAATCACAGAGTATAATAGGCTTTCTTACAGGCTGGTGTGAATAAACTAGCAATAAAAGGAAGAAGTAATTAATTCTGAAAAAGCCTGGAGGAAAAAGAAAATCAAGCTTTAAACAGTGTGTCTCACAATGCATGGCACAGAGAAAGTGCTCTTTAATCCTTTCATGACTAAATGGAAAGAACTTTCAGCCCTTGAACCTATAGATTAGGAACTATTGATATTTTAGATCAAGTTCCAGACGAATAAGGAAGAGTGACAGGTGTGGCCAGGAAGTTAAGACCGGCCATAGCTAGAAGCCTCGATTTTTTTGGATTTCAATGGAAATCTTAGTCATCTCTTAAAAGTAAGAAGCTGAGTTTTAGATGGTAGTCTTGAGGAAAGGGGTTGCATTTTATAAAAATTGAGAGGAGACTAAGAACAAAACTTATTAACAGTAAAAAAAAAAACCTGATCCAGAGTACACAGGTTGTTTAGCCAATATGCAGAATCAGTTAAAACTAAGAGGGGAGCAAATCATAAGTAAAGCATTCATAATATATACTTATCCTTCCTCTGTTTCTTATATTTTAACGAACAAAGACCAATTTTTGAATAAAATATTACTGGGTTTTAAAAAAGAAATTAAGAAATCCTAATATTTTGTTGTTGTTGGCTTAATTCCATTCTCACACATGACAAAGCATTTTATTTCAAATTTAATTAACGTCTATTATCTACCAAAGTGTATTACTTATAGGCACTTAATATGTGTTGAGCAGCAAATGGATCATTGAATGAATGGGTTTTTGACATTGTGAAATGGACACAGATATCTGTCCTGTACCAAAATGCAGGCTTTTCATCATATTAATCGTTTCAAGGACAGTGTAAGCTTCTATTTCATCTGTGTCATCCCTTCCTACTATTCATCATTTTCCAGTGTTCAGTTATTTTCTTTAGGATGGCAACTTGCTACTGTAATATTAAATTTATTAGAAGAGCCAAATCTAAGAAGTCATCTCATACATCAATCTGTCTTCTGATTAGATTACAGCTAAAATAATTCTATTTATAAACACCTGCAAAAGTGGAGATTCCACAGCTTCTCAGGACAACAATTTAAATATTTAAACTTCTTTGCTGCTGAATAATGTCTTCTTTAGATTTTCTTCAAATACCAAATGTTCAAAAGAGAGCACGCTTTCTTTTCTTCTGTGTGTGTTTAAAAGATCTGGCCACAATTATTCTAAGAACCTTGAGTTTATTCCTAAGAACTGAACCATAAGCAATGTATAAGTAATTCCTGATTTACACAGTAACTAAATGAACATATTTCAAGGACATATTGTTTTATTATTAATGTTCACTAATTTTATTAAAATACTTTGTATCTTATGATACTTTTAGACTTACAGAAGTATTGAGATACTACAGAGAGCTTTTCATGTATCTCCTGCACCCAGTTTCCTTCATTATTAACATTTTACAATAATACTGTACACTCCACTAATGAAGCAATATTGATCCATTATTGTTAAACAGAAATCTGTATTTTATGCAAATTCCCTTAGCTTTTCTAAACTCCCCTTTCTTTCTAGGATTATGACCAAGATGGTGTTTTAGTCTACAAGGCATGTCTAACTTAGCTCCTCTGTCTATAGGATTTTCCAGGTAAGAAATCTGGAGCAGGTTGTCATTTCCTTCTCCAGAGGATCTTCCTGACCCAGGGGTAGAAGCTGAAGACCCAGGTCTTCTGTATTTCAGGCAGATTTTTTACCACTGAACCATCTGGGAAGGCCTACAACAAAGATAGCACACTATATTTAACAACTTTTTCTTTTCTTAGGCGCCTCTTAACTGTGAAAGGTTCTCAGTCTTTCCTTCTTAATGACCTTGATAGTTTGGGGTGGGTACTAGTCATGTATAGCATAGAGCCCCTCTTTTGAAATTTGTCCAGTGTTTATCTTATAGTTAGACTGAAGTTTTGTTTTGGAAAGGAAAATCAGAGACTTGTAGTATGTTGATACCATTGTATCAAGGGTCCATACTTACCAAAATGGTTTATGACAGTTGACAAAGTTTCAGAAAATGACCCTTTTGAGCCTGATAAGTCCCTTGTTTGAAGTTGGCTTTGTCTGAAATTAATATAACTATACTAGCTTTCTTCTGATGAGTTTTAGCATGGTATATATTTTCTGCTTCTCTTTACTTGTAACCTGTTTTTGTCTCCATGTATTTAAAACAGGCTTCTTGTAATCAATATATACGTGGGATTTGCTGTTTTATCTACTCTGCTAGTCTCTGTCTTTCATTTGTGCTTTCATACCATTCACATTTAAAGTATTTATCCATATAAATGTTAGCCTCTGATATTCTTCAGTTTCACCCTGCCTCATAACACCATACAGAGCGGAGTCACAGGTCCCCTTTACAATCCTAGGGATCACACCATACATGCATTCATCTTGATTTTTAATCCTTCAAATCCAAGGAAAAGTCTAAAATATTAAAACTATTTTCTCTGCGCAAAAAAATAAAAAGCTACTTGAAATACACATGTCCCTTTACGTTGGGTTTAGCTGAGACTGAAAGAAACTAAGGGCATAAACACCCCTATTCTGAGTCAGGCAGGAGAGCTTTCTAGAACTTTTAAAATGAAGCAGTGAGAATAAATCTTCAAAATATTTCTCTACTAATTTAGAGTCTCTGCCATCATTGCATTACATATGGTTAAACAATCCAACTATGCTAGAGCCTGCTAAACATTACTTTAGTGATGCAACCATGTACCTCAGATTATCATATAGTATACTTTTTTCTCAAGTAGCTTGAAAGAAATATGATTTCTAGACTTTCCCTAACCTAGCGACAAGCACAGACATCCCCTGTAACTATGCACTATGTTGTTTTCTTCAGTAGTTGATTCAGTGTCTTCATTTATCTCAGAACTGAACCTGCCAACCATACTTCAGTGTCTCCCCCTATCTCACTGTGAAGCAGATACACAATGTAATTTAGGAGTAAGTGTGAACTTTTACTTGCTGTAGGTATAGTTCATATATTGTCTCACAAGCTAGGTGATTGGTTTATAAGAACTATATTAGTATAACCCTTTCATGGCCTTTATGAAAAAGTCATGTGCTTAGCTTCCTAATAGGCTTATGAAAAAACATATTATCCTTGAACAGTCTTATGTACTTCTATAAAAAGGGAAAAAACCCGCAAGGAAAAGGCCTATTTTGAAAAACAAAGAAATGCTTATTGCTGGGGAGATGGGAAGCTAAACAGAAGTCTAGTATCTGTATACTGAAGAGTGCTCCTAGATTTCCAACAAGGAGGCCCTTGGTAACCCCAGAAAGGGTAGATTCAATGTAGTAGCAGAGTGAGGATAGATTATAACTGATCGAAGAATGAACATGTTGTGAAATGGTAGAGACACTGAATTTAGGATTACGTTTCACATAGAAGTTTGAGTTTGTAAGGATCTTTTAAGTCAGGGTATAGTATTGAAACAAAACTTTTCTACTGTTTCTTCTTTTCATGTATTGACTGTTTCTCTTTAAAACTTTACTTTCTTTGAATGCAGCCTGCCTCAAACTCTTCTTCAGAGTAAGCACAGCACAATGTATGAAAAGATAAATGAGCTAAAAAATGTCTCTTCGTATGAGCTGTAGTTACTGTAATGCTTCATGTATTTTATTCTCAAAGTCTTTTACTCATCCATTTTTCTCTGAAACTCAATTATTTATTTATCTACTGTGAGAGGATCAAAAAATCTTAATATCATCATTTAATGACAATTTTATGGTTACAATATTTCTACATAGAGGATTTCTCCTAGGGTGTCTAAATGAGTTTTTTCTAATGATAACAGAGGAAATATGAAATAGATCTCAATCCAACTATGCTAGAGCCTGCTAAACATTACTTTAGTGATGCAACCATGTACCTCAGATTATCATATAGTATACTTTTTTCTCAAGTAGCTTGAAAGAAATATGATTTCTAGACTTTCCCTAACCTAGCGACAAGCACAGACATCCCCTGTAACTATGCACTATGTTGTTTTCTTCAGTAGTTGATTCAGTGTCTTCATTTATCTCAGAACTGAACCTGCCAACCATACTTCAGTGTCTCCCCCTATCTCACTGTGAAGCAGATACACAATGTAATTTAGGAGTAAGTGTGAACTTTTACTTGCTGTAGGTATAGTTCATATATTGTCTCACAAGCTAGGTGATTGGTTTATAAGAACTATATTAGTATAACCCTTTCATGGCCTTTATGAAAAAGTCATGTGCTTAGCTTCCTAATAGGCTTATGAAAAAACATATTATCCTTGAACAGTCTTATGTACTTCTATAAAAGGAAAAACCAGCAAGGAAAAGGCCTATTTTGAAAAACAAAGAAATGCTTATTGCTGGGGAGATGGGAAGCTAAACAGAAGTCTAGTATCTGTATACTGAAGAGTGCTCCTAGATTTCCAACAAGGAGGCCCTTGGTAACCCCAGAAAGGGTAGATTCAATGTAGTAGCAGAGTGAGGATAGATTATAACTGATCGAAGAATGAACATGTTGTGAAATGGTAGAGACACTGAATTTAGGATTACGTTTCACATAGAAGTTTGAGTTTGTAAGGATCTTTTAAGTCAGGGTATAATATTGAAACAAAACTTTTCTACTGTTTCTTCTTTTCATGTATTGACTGTTTCTCTTTAAAACTTTACTTTCTTTGAATGCAGCCTGCCTCAAACTCTTCTTCAGAGTAAGCACAGCACAATGTATGAAAAGATAAATGAGCTAAAAAATGTCCCTTCGTATGAGCTGTAGTTACTGTAATGCTTCATGTATTTTATTCTCAAAGTCTTTTACTCATCCATTTTTCTCTGAAACTCAATTATTTATTTATCTACTGTGAGAGGATCAAAAAATCTTAATATCATCATTTAATGACAATTTTATGGTTACAATATTTCTACATAGAGGATTTCTCCTAGGGTGTCTAAATGAGTTCTTTCTCTCTCTAGGTTTGATTGATAACAGAGGAAATATGAAATAGATCTCATTATATTAAGCCTAGAAGAAAAGCACTCTCATCAGCTGGCTGAATATAGAAGCATAAATAAGGGATATTTATTACAATATATGAAACTATATTCATAAATAAACTACCCTTGGAGGTGGTGATATATTACTCATTTTCATTATCTAATTTAAAAACTTTTGAATTATCACCAGTAGGGTCATCAGGAGTTATTTCCTATAAACAGTCTGTTGATGCGTTTTAAATTTCATAATGTATATTTCAATTGTGATTGAAGTTGATTTACTAACATTACTATTCAAATTGTTTTCACTGGCATTATAGAAAAAGAAAAAATGGAAAGAGCAAATGTATAATTTCTACTTAGCTATACAGTTCAAATTATATATATATATATATATATATATATGCATATATTTATATATACATAAATAACAGAGTGAAACATGTTGTTTATTAAACCAAATTACTTAGTGCCAGTTACAAACAGATGAGCACTAGAACTAAATATCATGGGAATAAGATGCATTAATTTACTAAACAATAGATTTTTAGTTATTTCTGAAGATTGAGAAATAATGGCAATCAAACTCTGTCCCATGAAATGTGCATGATTTTGAATTAAAATTCTATCCTTAAAGCAAGTAAATTCTAATTTGTTTGGAGGCTGATTTTGAAAGCTCTACCACAAGTTATCAAGTATAATTCATCATTCTTAAGTGCATAGTTTTTTTGTGATACATTTTGTGGATTTTTATGTATTATCAAGGATTCATTTATGATAACCACTCATTTGCATGAGCTTTAAGATAATTATTTTATTCCAATGCTTGAGTCAGTGAAATTCTCCAATTATTTCATTTGGCCTAGAGTTTTATCTTAGGCAAGTGTTCTTTTCCAAATGATACTTGTTTTATAAACATAGAACTAGCTCTATTGTTTTCCTTACTGTTTTAACGTTAATTCTGCAAATGCCAGCTGAAAAATGCTTTGATAGCTAAAACATAGAACTAAAGTCATGTTCTTCAAACATAGAATTTAATAGGATACAAATAATATACATTTATTATATTATTAGTCTGTACTCAATATATTATCAAGCAAATAAAAGGCATAAGAATCATAATTTTTAATTTAAGAGATCAGTATGAATACATATTGCTTTAATTTAAAAACAAACAAATGTGATAGTCCAAATGTTGGTTAGTTTTTTAAATTAAATAATCAAAATAAATTATTGGTATCTGTATGATTATGAAGGTTAATTGGTTTTCCCTGTATTTATTTTAGTTATATTCCACCATCTAAGTGTGATTTTCATACTGTGCTCAGAGTTCAAGTTCACAATTGATTAAAGAATTTCCTGGCAGTATTTTCTCCATCAAAACTTACAGTTCTCTCAAGCATTGGACCAAAGGGAATTCTATTTACTTTCATTTTTCAGGAGTCACCCAAGAATCTACAGTGCTCACCTTTCTACTTTCTGAGGCTTCCAGGAAAAGAATAAAAAGAGTTATGGGAATCATCAGTGATGCTCGAATTAAAAAAGCACATATGAACACTTACAAAAATCATATGGACACAAACATTCTCACAGGTGACCAAAGAATTCTGATGTATATAATAAGTACACATTGCCATTGAACTTGGAAAAAGAAAGCAACACCTTAATATAATAAGCTAACATCATTTTTTTCTGTTGTTGCAATGTATATTCAGAATCCACAAGCAATGTCCTACTACTTATTGAGAAGTTTCCCAAAGGAGCCTCCTTTAAAGGCCTTGCCTGGTATTAATAGTGTAAAAGAAAACGTATTTTAAAATTCTATCCTTAAAGCAAGTTCTAATTTGTTTGGAGGCTGATTTTGAAAGCTCTACCACAAGTTATCAAGTATAATTCATCATTCTTAAGTGCATAGTTTTTTTGTGATACATTTTGTGGATTTTTATGTATTATCAAGGATTCATTTATGATAACCACTCATTTGCATGAGCTTTAAGATAATTATTTTATTCCAATGCTTGAGTCAGTGAAATTCTCCAATTATTTCATTTGGCCTAGAGTTTTATCTTAGGCAAGTGTTCTTTTCCAAATGATACTTGTTTTATAAACATAGAACTAGCTCTATTGTTTTCCTTACTGTTTTAACGTTAATTCTGCAAATGCCAGCTGAAAAATGCTTTGATAGCTAAAACATAGAACTAAAGTCATGTTCTTCAAACATAGAATTTAATAGGATACAAATAATATACATTTATTATATTATTAGTCTGTACTCAATATATTATCAAGCAAATAAAAGGCATAAGAATCATAATTTTTAATTTAAGAGATCAGTATGAATACATATTGCTTTAATTTAAAAACAAACAAATGTGATAGTCCAAATGTTGGTTAGTTTTTTAAATTAAATAATCAAAATAAATTATTGGTATCTGTATGATTATGAAGGTTAATTGGTTTTCCCTGTATTTATTTTAGTTATATTCCACCATCTAAGTGTGATTTTCATACTGTGCTCAGAGTTCAAGTTCACAATTGATTAAAGAATTTCCTGGCAGTATTTTCTCCATCAAAACTTACAGTTCTCTCAAGCATTGGACCAAAGGGAATTCTATTTACTTTCATTTTTCAGGAGTCACCCAAGAATCTACAGTGCTCACCTTTCTACTTTCTGAGGCTTCCAGGAAAAGAATAAAAAGAGTTATGGGAATCATCAGTGATGCTCGAATTAAAAAAGCACATATGAACACTTACAAAAATCATATGGACACAAACATTCTCACAGGTGACCAAAGAATTCTGATGTATATAATAAGTACACATTGCCATTGAACTTGGAAAAAGAAAGCAACACCTTAATATAATAAGCTAACATCATTTTTTTCTGTTGTTGCAATGTATATTCAGAATCCACAAGCAATGTCCTACTACTTATTGAGAAGTTTCCCAAAGGAGCCTCCCCTTTAAAGGCCTTGCCTGGTATTAATAGTGTAAAAAGAAAAACGTATTTTAACAAGTGCTCTTGGATTCCAGAGAGGAGAGATTATTTCTGATAGAAAGAACTTTAAAAAGTATTATGAAAGATGTAATATTTGATCTGAATGCTGAAGAATTTACAGAAGTTACTGAATTTTGATGGGAGAAGTTAGAGAAAGGGCTTTCCTCTTAAAGAGGAGAATAATGGCCAAGAAATAGTGTAGTGAAAGTGTGGGTAATCCCAGGAAATAGAAGATAGTCCACTTTGTCTAGGTTACATTATGTGTGCAAGGAAAATGTCTAGAGGTAGGACAGATATTTATTGGCCTTGGGAAATTTGTGAAAAAATTGGATTATATTTTGTAAGCGACTAAAAGCTATGTGTTAGAAATGTAAACCTCTCTGAGGCATAAGTAAAAGATATATTAACTTATTCTGAGGCTGAATTCCATTGTGTAGTCACTACAGAGGTATATGCAATAAGTATTAGTCTAAAAGTTTCTTTTAACAAGAGTCTATCAAATCATCCCATCACCTTTTTTCATTACTGCTATACAATTATATCCTTTGTATTGTATTTTTATAATTTTTCCCTGAAATCAAATTGTAAGACTTAAGAAAAAATTACTTTCTCAATAACTGGGAAGACTTGCCCTCAACTTGTACTAAGGTCTAAACATGCAGTACTCTAATTAAGAGTACAACTACTAAAAAATGGCATTAAAGTGTATGATCAATAAGTACCTGCTAACAAGCTAAATAAAGACCCAAGGCTTGTATTTGCTGTCCTTTAGTTTTCCTCTAGAGAGATTTGAATTGATTGAAGGAAAAGAGATAGCTAGACAAACTGATTTTTTAAGACAATCCAAATATATATACCTTAAAAAAACATTTTGTCTGTGTAATTTGAGAAAGGAAAATGTTAAGTCCCTTGCTTAGAATAACATGTGAATTAGAAAAAATAAAAATATTGTTAGTTATCTAGAAACCTACTCTGGCTTATGTTAGCACACATCAAATTGTGTAGTCTCTCATCTATAGAAAGAAGTATTTCTTGAGTTAAATCGACATATCAATATTTTAGCATTCAGTATAGCTACATGAATTATTCTCAACTGTGATAAAAGGATAGCCTTAATTTTCTTAAAATCTACTGTACACTCAGCTTAGTGCCATGCCCCTTAGTGTCATGCCCTTGGGGGGTGTGTGCCCCACCTTACACACACTCAGTGTTTGAAATATGCAAGCAGCTGATCAGATATCTATGGTGAAGAATTTATTTTTTTCCACGTTCTATCATCAGAACTGCAACAGACCCAAGAAAAATAACATGCCCTTAAAAAAAACTAAATAGGATGCTCTGCCAAAGGATTTGTATCTCCTGTGCTACATAATTTTATTTGGCCACTGGAGGACATCAAATATTTTATAAATACTGGTTTCACTTATCTCCAATTTCTTGGGTTAGAATAATATTACATACTATTATACTATTAGGTTTATTATGAGCATTGTGATGTGGTAATATTTGCTAGACCACTAGGAAGGGAAAACTACGTATGACAATCCATTTTAGATTTTGGAAGCGGTTTATTTATATTCAAACTGCAATTTGTTGGCCATATGCCAAAAATTGATACCATAAAACAAGAGGGACTCTACTTCAAAAGGATACTAGTGTTTTTATTATGAATATTAAATACTTGGTGACAGTTATAAGGAAAGATCTTTAAGGATGCTTATGTAACTCCAAATGTATAAACTTAAGAAATGCTTATGAACAGTCATCCCCTAATTCTTTCCATAGGCCAGCCTAGAACTATCAATCTAAGTATGCATGTGTGTGCTAAATCACTTCAGTTTTGTCTAGAGAGATTGAATTGTTAAGGAAAAGATAGCTAGACAAACTGATTTTTTAAGACAATCCAAATATATATACCTTAAAAAAACATTTTGTCTGTGTAATTTGAGAAAGGAAAATGTTAAGTCCCTTGCTTAGAATAACATGTGAATTAGAAAAAATAAAAATATTGTTAGTTATCTAGAAACCTACTCTGGCTTATGTTAGCACACATCAAATTGTGTAGTCTCTCATCTATAGAAAGAAGTATTTCTTGAGTTAAATCGACATATCAATATTTTAGCATTCAGTATAGCTACATGAATTATTCTCAACTGTGATAAAAGGATAGCCTTAATTTTCTTAAAATCTACTGTACACTCAGCTTAGTGCCATGCCCTTGGGGGGCATGCCCATGCCCCTTAGTGTCATGCCCTTGGGGGGTGTGTGCCCCACCTTACACACACTCAGTGTTTGAAATATGCAAGCAGCTGATCAGATATCTATGGTGAAGAATTTATTTTTTTCCACGTTCTATCATCAGAACTGCAACAGACCCAAGAAAAATAACATGCCCTTAAAAAAAACTAAATAGGATGCTCTGCCAAAGGATTTGTATCTCCTGTGCTACATAATTTTATTTGGCCACTGGAGGACATCAAATATTTTATAAATACTGGTTTCACTTATCTCCAATTTCTTGGGTTAGAATAATATTACATACTATTATACTATTAGGTTTATTATGAGCATTGTGATGTGGTAATATTTGCTAGACCACTAGGAAGGGAAAACTACGTATGACAATCCATTTTAGATTTTGGAAGCGGTTTATTTATATTCAAACTGCAATTTGTTGGCCATATGCCAAAAATTGATACCATAAAACAAGAGGGACTCTACTTCAAAAGGATACTAGTGTTTTTATTATGAATATTAAATACTTGGTGACAGTTATAAGGAAAGATCTTTAAGGATGCTTATGTAACTCCAAATGTATAAACTTAAGAAATGCTTATGAACAGTCATCCCCTAATTCTTTCCATAGGCCAGCCTAGAACTATCAATCTAAGTATGCATGTGTGTGTGCTAAATCACTTCAGTTTTGTCTGACTCTTTGCAATGCTATAGACTGTAGCCCTCCAGGTTCTTGTGACCATGGGATTCTCCAGGCAGGAATACTAGAGTAGGTTGCCCTGCCCTCCTCCAGAAGATCTTCCTGACATAGGGATCAAACCTAACATGAATCTCTAACATCTCCTGCATTGGCAGGTGGGTTCTTTACCATTAGCACCACCTGGAAAGCCCAAGTCTAAGCATATTTCTCTTGAATTAAAAAATTGCATGTCTAATAAACTTGTTAGTGCCAGGCTTTGCATCCGTTGCTTCAGCCAAATCAAATGTTTTGGCTGAAAGAGTGATAGATGCACCAATAACAGCCTAATAAATTGCCTGGGGAAGTGATCTGTCTTTCAGCCAAGTCGCCATGCTAGAGTCTCTCTTTATGAAAAGGAAACACAAAAGCAAGACAATTAAACTCCATGTTAATTTCTATTTTTGTTGAACCTGAAGTATAATTTAGTTTATATCTGTTTTCTCTAGAAAATACATGTGAGAAAATATTTCTGTAGTGTTTATAGGCTAAATATTTCAATGGTTCAGTGATAAACTCTAGGGTATATTCACTCAAGTAAATAGAAACTTCCCATTGATCATAAAATTATTAGTAAGATGCTTATATAGCACTGTGGTTGTAACAATTACTTCAAAATCAATACTAGACCAGAATACTAATAATTTTATAATGAGGAATATTATCATATCAATAAAGAATGTGTTTACTATTAAGGAGTATATTAATATTTTTTTAGTTTGTCAGGTCAACAAAACATTTTAATATAGAATAACTATTTTCTTGAACTGGCTGCTTCCAAATTATCTATACTTATCATTTGCTATTCTGATATATAACAATGAATTCATGTTGGAAATATACAATCATTACAAAGAGTGCTCAGCACTATTTCAAAAGAAGGTATTTTTTTATTAAATCTCTGTAGTGCTGCTAACAGATATTAAGCAGTCTGTGTGTGTTTATGTCTGTGTGTCTATACATGCGGATAGTTATACATGGAAGATAAACTAGAAATATGAAATATACTTTTTGCCAACAGGAAGAGAAGGTATCATAATGTGCATGTTCTAAAATGAGTTCTTGACTTATAGAGGCTCACTTTTCTCATCTGTAGAATAAGGATTCAAAGCACTTCCTATGTCATAGAAATTTTATGAGGAATAAATAAAATTATATATTTGACTTATTTAGCAGAAATTCTGTTATACTAGGCATATAATTAATAACAAATCCTTTAGCCATTTTTATTTTCATATAATTGATTAGATTTAGTTCATTATGTAAAGAGATTCTTTTTTCTATCATGTATCTTTAGATATTTTCTTAGTTTGTAGTTTGCTTTAACTCTTATTAGAGTCATTATTTCTATGCAGATATTTTTACTTTGTATGTAATTAATTCTATTTAGAGGAACTGTTTTTCAGACTTTTCTGTATAACTTCTGGGTCTGTGTCAAAATTAGAGAATTTTCTCCTGTTTATTTTTATGATTTTTTTTAAGTTTCTGCCATATTTTTATCATTTTTATTTATTTATTTTTGGCTATTCTGGGTTTTCACTGCTGCTGCAGGCTCTTCTCTGATTGCAGGGAGTGAGTGGAGGCTACTCTCTAGTTGAAGTGAGCAGGCTTCTTGTTGCAGAAACTTCTCTTGTGGAACTTGGGCTCTAGGGCACACAGGCTTCAGTAGTTGTGGCACATGGGCTCAATAGTTGTGGCTCCGAGGCTCTAGAGCACAGGCTCAGTAGTTGTGACTCACAGGCTTAGTTGGTCTGCAGCATGTGGGATCTTCCTGGACCAGGGATCGAAACTGTGTCTCCTGCATTGGCAGGTGAACTCTTCATCAGTGGACTACCAGGGAAGCCCTGGTAGTTATTTTTTATAGTTTCCTATAATTAAAAATTTAAACCTTCAATAGTTAATCCATTTGAGATTTATAGCTAATTGTTCCAAGCCATGGAAAGGTTAATTTATAGATCTGAATTGACATCTTTATAATGTACTAAATTATTCCAAATAATAGGTTATCTTCCTGAACTTCCTGTTCTGGTTTGTTGGGACCTTCTTTACCTTCATGACTAAGCTGTCAAAAATTCCTACCAATTCTGTTTCTGAAATATAGCTGCACAATTCTGTGGTGGCTCAGAGGTAAAGAATTCCCCTGCCAATGCGGAAGACATGGATTCAATCCCCGATCCAGGAGAATCCCACATGACACAGGGCAGCTGGGCTTGTGTGCCACAACTATCGAGCCTGTGCTCTAGAGGCCAGGAGTGGCAAATACTGAGCCCGCATACCACAGTTATTGAAACTTACATACCCTGAAGCCTGTGTTCTACAACAAGAGAGGTCACTGCAATGACAAGCAGCTACGGAGTAGGCCCTGTTCATGGGAACCAGAGAAAGTTCATGCAGCAACAAAGAACCAGTACAGCCAAAAATAAATATATAAATGAAACTGGAATTCATTGTGATACCCACTGCCTTCACTGTAGTCCAAATTACTGTCTTTCTTAAATTTAAATCTAAACAGTAGCTTTCCAAACAATGTCCCCTGTTCCAGCATTGCTCCTTCCCATGTCTATTTTCTACAATGCATATTGCATGATTTCAAAAAAGAAAAAGTCAGATCCTTCACTGTAGTTACTTCAGTGGTGTACCATTACAAGCATAAGAATCAAACTCTTTTATAAGACCTACAAGGCCCTAAAGTCAAACCTCAGACTTCCTTCCTCTTTGAATTTGTCTGGCAATGTTGCTCTCACTCACCAAACTGGCTTTTCAGTGGTTTTCCAGTCGGGCCAAAACCTTTTCATATTCAGCACATGTTTTCTTCGACTCTGGAGCATTCTTTCATTAGTCCTTCATTGAACTGTTCCCTAGTTATAATTCCAGTTTCATTTCAGATGCCTTTCCCCAACACATGCTTTCAAATCTAAGTTAACATGTGCTCTGAATACAAATCTTATTGACAGATTTCTCTTAAATATCCAAGATTTTTTGCTTAGTTTTAAAGATATGATTGTACCTTCTTCATAGCTAAATATACATATTCATATATTTTATGAATATATTGTTTTCCTATCTCTAACTTAGGATACTACCTGAACTTCCTGTTCTGGTTTGTTGGGACCTTCTTTACCTTCATGACTAAGCTGTCAAAAATTCCTACCAATTCTGTTTCTGAAATATAGCTGCACAATTCTGTGGTGGCTCAGAGGTAAAGAATTCCCCTGCCAATGCGGAAGACATGGATTCAATCCCCGATCCAGGAGAATCCCACATGACACAGGGCAGCTGGGCTTGTGTGCCACAACTATCGAGCCTGTGCTCTAGAGGCCAGGAGTGGCAAATACTGAGCCCGCATACCACAGTTATTGAAACTTACATACCCTGAAGCCTGTGTTCTACAACAAGAGAGGTCACTGCAATGACAAGCAGCTACGGAGTAGGCCCTGTTCATGGGAACCAGAGAAAGTTCATGCAGCAACAAAGAACCAGTACAGCCAAAAATAAATATATAAATGAAACTGGAATTCATTGTGATACCCACTGCCTTCACTGTAGTCCAAATTACTGTCTTTCTTAAATTTAAATCTAAACAGTAGCTTTCCAAACAATGTCCCCTGTTCCAGCATTGCTCCTTCCCATGTCTATTTTCTACAATGCATATTGCATGATTTCAAAAAAGAAAAAGTCAGATCCTTCACTGTAGTTACTTCAGTGGTGTACCATTACAAGCATAAGAATCAAACTCTTTTATAAGACCTACAAGGCCCTAAAGTCAAACCTCAGACTTCCTTCCTCTTTGAATTTGTCTGGCAATGTTGCTCTCACTCACCAAACTGGCTTTTCAGTGGTTTTCCAGTCGGGCCAAAACCTTTTCATATTCAGCACATGTTTTCTTCGACTCTGGAGCATTCTTTCATTAGTCCTTCATTGAACTGTTCCCTAGTTATAATTCCAGTTTCATTTCAGATGCCTTTCCCCAACACATGCTTTCAAATCTAAGTTAACATGTGCTCTGAATACAAATCTTATTGACAGATTTCTCTTAAATATCCAAGATTTTTTGCTTAGTTTTAAAGATATGATTGTACCTTCTTCATAGCTAAATATACATATTCATATATTTTATGAATATATTGTTTTCCTATCTCTAACTTAGGATACTACTCATTATAACTTCAAAGTAAAAGCTTATTTCCTTAGTTCTACTTCCCTGAGAAAAGTTTTCTATAATACTTGTTCTTTTTTTGGAAGTAAATTTCTTTAGTTATTATTTTCTTATCATCAACAATTCAGGTTTGGATTAAGGAGTAATATTAACAGGAATAGGCTTCCTCAGTATTGACACAGGGCACTTTTTAATTTCCTCAGAATTCCCCAAAGCACTGCAGTTGATCAGAGGGGGCAACAGAAGGAATCTGCTCCAGGTGAAATAGGTAGGTAGGTAGGAGTAGGCATCATGTAATCTTCCTTCAAGTATACAACTTAATCCTTGTGATGGTTATTTTTTTTTTTAAGGGGGATGGGGCTCACAAGGCATGGCATGTGAGAATTTAGTTCCTTGACCAGGAATCAAACCCACACCCCCTGCATTGGAAACATGGAGTCTTAACTACTAGACTGCCAGGGAAGTACCTGTGAATGGTTAATTTTATACCTCAGCTTAACTGGGCTAAAGGATGCCCAAATAAATAAATAACCAGTAAAACTATTTCTGGGTGTATCGATGAGGGTGTTTCTGGAAGAGATCAGCATTAGACTTAGTAGACTGAGTTAAGAGAACCACTTCTCATCAAACTGGAAGCATCTTCCAATCCATGAAGTTTCTGAATGAAAAAAAAAAGAGTGAATTCTTTCTCTCTTCTTGAGGTGGAATATTCTTCTTTTCCTGGCAGTGGACCTCCTTGCTCCAGGGCCTTCGGATTCCAACACTTACTTCACCAGCTTCTTTGATTCTTAGGTCTTCAGAATCAGACTGAATTATAGCACCAACTTTTCTGGTTTTCTAGCTCGTAGATAGCAGATTGTGAGATTCTTCAGCCTACATAACTATGTAAGCTAATTCTTATAACCCATCTCATAAACAGGTATACCTTAGAGATCTTATGGTTTCAGTTCCAGACCACCATAATAAACTTAATATGCAACAAAGCAAGTTACATGATTTTTCTGGTTTCTCAGTGCATATTAAAGTGATATTTGTACTATGCTGTAGTCTATTAAGTATGTAATAGCATTATGCCTAAAAAAAATGCACATATCTTTATATAAAAAATATCACACCATTATAAAATGGTGCCCATAGACTTGCTTGATACAGGGTCGCTGCAAACCTTCAGTTTAAGAGAAAAAAAAGAAAAGAAAAGAAAAAAGCAGTGTCAGTGAAGCCCAGTGACATGATGCACAAGGCAGGATTTGTTCATCTCTGTATATTGGTGTCACATGTTGGTAATTCTTATAATATTTCAAACTTTTTAATTATTATTATGTTTGTTATGGTGATCTGTGATCACTGATTTTTGATGTCACTATTATAAAAAGATTACAACTTACTGAAGCTTCAGATGGTGGTTGGCCTTTTTAAACAAAAAAAATAGCAATATTTGTAAATTAAGATATATATTAGACATATGCATATGTATACACACACACACACACACACAGAGACCATATTGGTTCTGTTTCTCTGGAAAACTTTAACTAATATGATAACTCACTTAAATAAGGTGGAAGACAGACTTTTTGGCTTACTTTCAAATTGTGGTGTTTTTCTGACAAGTTAAGCCTGAGGCCTATGCCTGGGCAAACTGTTCCAGTTTTAAAACTGTAGGGGAGTTCTGAATGCCTTTCAATATGCCACCCAGCATGTTCTTGAAATATTGAGAATGTCTGCATTTACCTAGAGATATAGTTACAACTGGGGAAAGGGAGATTTGCCTGTAGAGTTCATTGAAATAGTTTCATCTTTTATTGCGATTATTTTTTATAAAACTAGTCATAAATAATTGTAAGAAAAACAATGAATGATTTTGGTGGAGAAAAGAGAAATGAACAAGTGCCTAGTTTACTCACGTGAAACCCTAAATATGGTATATTTTCCACATTTTTTGCTATCTGCTTCATAAATATCTTTAGACTGTGGGAAGACTATATTAAAACAAGACTTGGGTGTTTGGCATATATAGCTATTAGAGAAGAGATCAGAGACTAATAAGAAGAACCCAAAGGTACCGAAGACAGAAAAAGAAACAAAAAATACGTGGTGACATAGTATTTAAAAGTTTCTTATAGAACTAAACAAACTTATTACACAGTTCAGCAACTGTGCTCCTTGACTTGAGTCACTACGAGTTAGGGAAAGGGTGACCTTAGCATGGTTTTGATCACATGGAAAAGCTTACATTCATGTTATCTATTAATTTATTATGTGTGCATGTTTTAGTGGAGTAGGTTTGGTAGGTGCATGTAGAAATAATATGTATAGCAGCAATGTCAGTATTTTTCTTATATCGAGTAATAGTGTTGAATTTTACTTGAACTCTGTGCTTTTAGAAACAGGAAAGGTTAAAAGAACTCCCACCCCCACCATGCCTTGTGTTCTGGAAAATAGCTTCCTGCAAAGAACTCCCCTTCCCCAGAGGACTTAGACTAGATGCCACCCTTGTTTATCTATGAGAAGGCCAGGTACAGACTCTCGATATTCCCTTCCTTTGCCTCAAAATTTGATAATCTGAACCGCTTGTCCCCAGTGATCAATTGGAACAAAATGCTTTCAAACCAGGTTTTGATAGAACTCCTTTCCACCCTTCAGGACCCTGAGCTTAGGTTCACTGTCCACCTGAGCCAGCATACAGCCCTTCCTGAAAATAGTCCTCACGCTAAAATGGATTCTGATCTACTATCCTGTCACCATTTCTTTCCTCCCACTTCCCCACACTTATTTTCTTTTTTTCCTAGCATTATTTCTGCTCTATGAGAAAACTACCAACAACAACGAAAAATCTTTTTTTTTCTAACTTTTGAGCTTTTTGCAGACCTTGTGTCAGGCTTCTCCATATTTTAATTTTCCGTTTCTCACCTTTGTACAAATATTTTTAATAAAAAGTCTCTCCTTACTGAGTCTGACCTGTTTGATATTTGATATGAGGAATTCCTAAAATATTTATTGTAAAGATAATTATTTGATATTACCTGGAAGTATTAGTTTTTAATGTGCATTCTCAAATCTGAAATTATCAAATGTTAAAAGTTTCTTTTTAAATATATAGCTATTAGAGAAGAGATCAGAGACTAATAAGAAGAACCCAAAGGTACCGAAGACAGAAAAAGAAACAAAAAATACGTGGTGACATAGTATTTAAAAGTTTCTTATAGAACTAAACAAACTTATTACACAGTTCAGCAACTGTGCTCCTTGACTTGAGTCACTACGAGTTAGGGAAAGGGTGACCTTAGCATGGTTTTGATCACATGGAAAAGCTTACATTCATGTTATCTATTAATTTATTATGTGTGCATGTTTTAGTGGAGTAGGTTTGGTAGGTGCATGTAGAAATAATATGTATAGCAGCAATGTCAGTATTTTTCTTATATCGAGTAATAGTGTTGAATTTTACTTGAACTCTGTGCTTTTAGAAACAGGAAAGGTTAAAAGAACTCCCACCCCCACCATGCCTTGTGTTCTGGAAAATAGCTTCCTGCAAAGAACTCCCCTTCCCCAGAGGACTTAGACTAGATGCCACCCTTGTTTATCTATGAGAAGGCCAGGTACAGACTCTCGATATTCCCTTCCTTTGCCTCAAAATTTGATAATCTGAACCGCTTGTCCCCAGTGATCAATTGGAACAAAATGCTTTCAAACCAGGTTTTGATAGAACTCCTTTCCACCCTTCAGGACCCTGAGCTTAGGTTCACTGTCCACCTGAGCCAGCATACAGCCCTTCCTGAAAATAGTCCTCACGCTAAAATGGATTCTGATCTACTATCCTGTCACCATTTCTTTCCTCCCACTTCCCCACACTTATTTTCTTTTTTTCCTAGCATTATTTCTGCTCTATGAGAAAACTACCAACAACAACGAAAAATCTTTTTTTTTCTAACTTTTGAGCTTTTTGCAGACCTTGTGTCAGGCTTCTCCATATTTTAATTTTCCGTTTCTCACCTTTGTACAAATATTTTTAATAAAAAGTCTCTCCTTACTGAGTCTGACCTGTTTGATATTTGATATGAGGAATTCCTAAAATATTTATTGTAAAGATAATTATTTGATATTACCTGGAAGTATTAGTTTTTAATGTGCATTCTCAAATCTGAAATTATCAATGATGCTGATATTACTGTCAAATATATTGGTACCTCACTAAAAATGTTTCTTTGGTTTGACAAAATGTGCAAAATTAATAAATGCCTGTGAATTTTTGATTAATAATACTTACCCACAAGCAATAACCAATTATGTAAGAAGTATTTATTTGTTTTTCTTTCTTTCAAATTTATAAATTACTAATAGCATCTGGCATATACTGAGCAAGATTTGATTTTATGGAATTTTGTTTCTGATAACGTGTGTGATTTGAGATTTCAGGGCTAGAATCACTAGGTACAAGTTTATTTATCAAATAACTAGTCCATAAGAAAAAATAAATTGAAAAATATATCTTACCAATGAATGATTTGATTAGCTATGGCTTTGGATTTCTACCCTTTCTTACATATACCAAAATAATAACTTGTTTTATAAAATTTTAAAAATAGCATTGCTGTTTAAAGACTGTAAGTTGGAAGAATTTTAATAAACTGAAATTAAGTTCACAATATTTAAGTGGAAAAAATGGTTACAGTAAGTTGTAAGTAAGAATGTCCAGACTGATTCCAGTTGTGTGCATATTTGTGGGTACAGATATAGATCAACATGAAAGAGAATATTAGCAATGGTTATAAAGTAAAACTTTACGTATCAGTCATACAGTCTTTGTACTTTTCCATATGTCCTTAATTTTCTTTAATTAATATATTTTTAATTTTTAAAAACATCTAAAAAGAAATCTATTCTTATTAATTTGAAAACAAACCTCTAAAATTTTGTGTTTATAACAGTAATTTCTTTCAAACAGTTTTAGGTCATGTCATGTAAATCTGATGCGGTTTTACCCCTATGGAGGGTTTCAAAATATCAATATTATTTTCTTGTATGGCATGTTGTAAAATTTTAATTTGGGATTGCTGAGAGGCTTAAAGGAGATGAGAAATATTAAGAGCATCTTGTAGGATATTCTACATATATACAGATAACTGATTATTATAGAAATTGATTCATAGTCTCTATATATCTCTGGTATATACATAAACATTAAATATAAGGCAAAATGATTTCTGTCGATTACAAAAATTGGTTCTGGCAGAACCTACTCTGACAGAAACTGTTCTACATTCCTACTAGCATGTATGGGTGAGCCATCATGATTTCTTTGCGGCCCACATATACCAGATATGCTTCCTGTCAGAGAAAAACAGAAATATATAGATATGTATAAGGTTAGAATTTGGTACAGAATCTTTTAAATAAAAGTTAGAACTTAGGCAAGACCCCCCTCCTTTCTTAGATAATATCAGTGGATGAAGAGAATGGAAACTTGCCTGTGTATAGAGCAGAGACTTGTGCTTTATGAATGATTAAAAGAACATAGAGAGCATTATTTTCTAGTTCCTGTTGAGTAACACTCCAATATCCCCTGGAAAGAGGATGAGCTGAGTTTCTTGACATAGGGATCTTAAAACAACAGAGTGGAGGCTCATAAGTGGAATAGTGCTTCAGTCATTTCTGTGAAAGTAGCTCAGCAGAGACATGAGGACTGCAGGGAAGACTGGTGGTGACAAGAGGAGCCATACCTCTATGACAATGAAAGGAGAGTTATGTACCTGTAGGCAATGTTAAGCCCAAATCATGAGGCAGAACATTTAACAGCTGGCAAAGACCTAGGGGCAAATAAGTGTACGTAGATGCACACCAAGGAAGGCAGTTAATTTTAACTGCTGTCAAGGCAAAAAAAAAAAAATGTGTATTTCTTTTTGTCACTTTCTTATAGAGGCAAAGATAGATAAGAAATTTAAGATTTGAGGACTTACTAATTCCAGGGTATGGTTCAAAATAAAAGAGTATTATTGATATTAATACCAAAATGAATATTTCCCACATTCATTAGGATATTAGAATCAAAGGTTACTAAGAGGAGAGGGAATGGTATATGCAGATGGGAAGGTGGTCAGGGGAAATATTCTGAGGATCAAACTAGAAGGAGAAGGGAAGGAGGAGGAGGGGTGATAGAGGAT
Source organism: Tragulus kanchil (assembly GCA_022376925.1). Taxonomy (NCBI): domain Eukaryota; kingdom Metazoa; phylum Chordata; class Mammalia; order Artiodactyla; family Tragulidae; genus Tragulus; species Tragulus kanchil. The sequence continues at coordinate 231,191,823 of JAIOJX010000004.1, read as the reverse complement.
TAGATGGTTGGATGGCATCACCGACTCAGTGGCCATGAGTTTGAGCAAACTCTAGGAGATAATGAAGGATAGGGAAGCCTGGTGTGCTGCAGTCTATGGGGTCACAAAGAGTCGAACTCAACTGAGCAACTCAACAACAGCAAAACTTGGTTAATCCAGTGCCTTGTGTTGCATCCTGTCTCAGTGAAGATTGTACCATGTTTAATTTTAGTTTTCCTCAGCAGTGCATGATATGAAAGAAGCTAGGAGAGGTCAATTTCACCTTTTTCTTGCAAGAAGAAAACTTGAGAGTTTTGAATTAGAAAGAAATAGGGGGGGCTTCCCTGGTGGTCCAGTGGGTAAGGACACCGCCTTCCAGTGCAAGGGGTGCCAGTTCGATCCCTGGCCTGGGAAAATCCCACGTGCCGCGGAGCGGCTGCACAGATGTGTCCAATTACCGAGCCAGAGCTCTGGAGCGCATGCTCCCAGAGCTGGCACTCTGCGACAACAGAGGCCACCGCGATGGGAGGCCCACACGGGCCAAAGAACAAAGATGGATGAAAATGGACAAATGAAAGACCAATAGAAGTGGCCCGCCTGCTCCCCTCCCTCCCTACCCCACCCCCACCAAAATAATAAATAAATAAATCTTAAAAAAAAAAAAAAGAAGAAAGAAATAGGGGCTTTTTGCACCAAGAGAAAGGATAAGAGAGTTTTGTTCTTGCAAGACTGATCAAAAAAACAAATACTTGGATTGTGCCAACTAGGACTGTCTCATACTACCAAGGATTCTGGGGCATGAGAAACAGAAGAATGCAGACCTTTGGAAGGGAGAAGGAAACTCTGAGGTTTTTCTTGAGTGCAGAGACCAGGACTCAGCAAATCATAAACTGATAATTTTTAGATGCTGATATAAAAAGCATCACAGACATTAGAATGTCACTAAGTCAAAGACTGATGGAGATTCTCTACTTTGTGAAGCTTATACAAATTCTAACAGGGAAAGTCTCTCAAGAAAAAAAAAAATAGAAAAATGTGGATATACTACTATAATACAGGTTTATTTAAATAAAAAGAACCCAATACATTATCAACTTTTAAAGAACTGACAAATAGTATGATGCAAATTCAAAATGATAAAATAGGATTTTGCTAACTATCCTATTATGTCTCTGTAATATTTTTGGTCTTTATTCTAGGGACTTATACTATATATATATATATATATATATATATAGAGAGAGAGAGAGAGAGAGAGAGAGAGAGAGAGAGAGAGAGAGAGAGATTCTCCTTATATGAAAGCTATTTCAAAATATGTCTTTCATTGTAGAGGAATAAAAATGTTATTCTTCTACATGATTACTAATAAAAATTGATTTATGTCACTGGTAGTTTAAAACATTCTTCAAAACTTTTTATTAATACATCATTTATAGTTTTAGAATTAATGTCAAATTTGGAAAACCTCCATCAAGATGTAAGATGTATTTCAAATTCATTTTGTGCTCAGTCACTCAGTTGTGCCCAACTCTTTGGGGCCCCATGGACTGTAGGCTGCCAGGTTACTCAGTCCATGGAAGTTTCCAGGCAAGAATTCTGGAGTGAGTTGCCACTTTCTACTTCAGGAACTCTTCCTGACCTAGGAATTGAACCCATATCTCTTAGGGCTTCTGCATTGACAGGTGGATTTTTTATCACTAGCGCTACCTGGGAAGCCCCAAGTTCATTTTAGAAATGACTAATTCTAGGTAGTCTTTACATTGATAACATTCTTTAACAAGTTTATCCTGGATGTCTATATTATAGCATATTTTAAACTATACAAATCTTTATGTCAGTATGTTAGTTGCTCAATTGTGTCCAACTCTTTGTGATCCCATAGCCTGTAGTCCACCAGGCTTCTCTGTATTTCATGTCAAATCAGTTTATATGTTTAGTGTTCATACGATTCTTTCTTTATATTAATTGGATTATCCAACTGACTTGACATTTTATTTAATTGAAGTAAGCTCCCCTTAATTAAGAATAATTTACCATGTGATCTAAACTATTTTTGTCACAAATTACTTCTAGATATCTATATTAACTTGCTAAGCTACTGTAACATATTGCCACAAACTTGGTGGCTTAAGACAATATAAATTTTGTATCTCACAGTTATAGAGGCAAGAAGTTTTCAGCAGACCCGTAGTCCCTAAGGAAACATTAGAGGAGAATCCATTTTGTTTCTCTTCTAGCTTTCAGTGTTGACAGCCTCCTCAGCTTGTAGCCACATTACTCCATCTTACCTCATCCTCAGATCACCTCCTCCACTATATCTGTCTTCTAGCATGGTATTTGACTTTTGTAAGAACACTCATCAGATTTGGGGACCACATGGATCATGCAAGATGATCTTCTTGTCCCTGAATACTTAATACCAAAAGACCTTTTGTCCAAATCAGGTAACATTCACAAATTTCAGGGATTAGGATATAGACATATCTTTTGGGGGTCACCACACATTCAAACTTTTCTTATCTGAAGGTCAGTAATTTTCATGAATAAACACTTTTGCACTTACTCAGTCTCATCAGTCTATTCCCAGGGTATCATAATGGTTGGCTCAATTGTTTTGCCTACCTTTGCAGTTGCTTTTCAGAGAAAGAACTTTTAGACTGTTCAGTCTGTCATTCCAGAAGCTAGCCTCTGATTTATTTTTCTACCTATTTTCATTGTTGCTAAAGTCTCTTAATGCTTAAGATAAGAAAAGAGAGTTGTTACGTTGATTAGTTTTTCAAGCACATGTATTTAGTAGTCCAGAAATTAGGGGCAGTTAGATTCCTGTTTTGATCAAATAGATAATTGAAGTTTAAAATTATGCAAATGATGCATTTTATTTTATAAGATGTTTCTTATTCATTTCAAAATTAATTAGGTGCACTGTGTATTCCATTTAGCTGTTGAGTCATTATAAAACCTAAAGCCCATTAATTTTAATCAGTTTAAATTCTCTAGAAATCTGTTTATTTATTTATTTACTGATTTGTTTAATACAGTTAGTTGCTCAATTGTGTCCAACTCTTTGTGATCCCATAGCCTGTAGTCCACCAGGCTTCTCTGTATTTCATGTCAAATCAGTTTATATGTTTAGTGTTCATACGATTCTTTCTTTATATTAATTGGATTATCCAACTGACTTGACATTTTATTTAATTGAAGTAAGCTCCCCTTAATTAAGAATAATTTACCATGTGATCTAAACTATTTTTGTCACAAATTACTTCTAGATATCTATATTAACTTGCTAAGCTACTGTAACATATTGCCACAAACTTGGTGGCTTAAGACAATATAAATTTTGTATCTCACAGTTATAGAGGCAAGAAGTTTTCAGCAGACCCGTAGTCCCTAAGGAAACATTAGAGGAGAATCCATTTTGTTTCTCTTCTAGCTTTCAGTGTTGACAGCCTCCTCAGCTTGTAGCCACATTACTCCATCTTACCTCATCCTCAGATCACCTCCTCCACTATATCTGTCTTCTAGCATGGTATTTGACTTTTGTAAGAACACTCATCAGATTTGGGGACCACATGGATCATGCAAGATGATCTTCTTGTCCCTGAATACTTAATACCAAAAGACCTTTTGTCCAAATCAGGTAACATTCACAAATTTCAGGGATTAGGATATAGACATATCTTTTGGGGGTCACCACACATTCAAACTTTTCTTATCTGAAGGTCAGTAATTTTCATGAATAAACACTTTTGCACTTACTCAGTCTCATCAGTCTATTCCCAGGGTATCATAATGGTTGGCTCAATTGTTTTGCCTACCTTTGCAGTTGCTTTTCAGAGAAAGAACTTTTAGACTGTTCAGTCTGTCATTCCAGAAGCTAGCCTCTGATTTATTTTTCTACCTATTTTCATTGTTGCTAAAGTCTCTTAATGCTTAAGATAAGAAAAGAGAGTTGTTACGTTGATTAGTTTTTCAAGCACATGTATTTAGTAGTCCAGAAATTAGGGGCAGTTAGATTCCTGTTTTGATCAAATAGATAATTGAAGTTTAAAATTATGCAAATGATGCATTTTATTTTATAAGATGTTTCTTATTCATTTCAAAATTAATTAGGTGCACTGTGTATTCCATTTAGCTGTTGAGTCATTATAAAACCTAAAGCCCATTAATTTTAATCAGTTTTTAAAGTATCTACTAGAAATCTGTTTATTTATTTATTTACTGATTTGTTTATAATTACAGGCTTGTCTGTGTGTTTATCTGAGAGAAGACAGTCTTACATGTGTTTGTCTCAATGTTATATGTCATTAAAATATGATCTTAGTTTGCTGGTTGAATTTATAGAGTACATCATTTTTTTTATGGTCAAGGTGAAAAATAAAGAATGCTAAGATCCCAGTGCCAATCTCAAACATACTGGCTATAAACTATGAAATACCATTGAGAAGATCAAGAAATAATAGGCATTTAACTCATGGTACCTAAGATATCTCTAGGAAAACATAGCAACAAAGATTAGGTATCAGTGAGATTAGATGCCTTGGTGGGTATCTAAGAATGGTTTCCCAGTTGAAATAACAAAGAAAATTCTAAGGGAAGTGTAATCTTTTGATTCATATGTTCATGGAAACACTGGATTTAATATAATTAGCTTATAGAAGGAAAGAAAATGTATACCAGAAATTGTAGCACGAAGTTTCAAAAAAAAATGTTTTTTCTGTAATCATGGACAAAAGAACTATGGTAAGATCAGAGCACAACAGGGTGGAGAGTCTGTAAGAGTAGGGATGAGGAAGTCTTTGTCTAACTACAGGATATAAGGATTGTCCTAGGCACCATCAAAAGCAGAAGTCTGAGTTTACGCCAGATACCATTCTTGTAAGCAGGAAAAACCTTTTTTCAAAGTTAAACAAACAAACAAAATGTTAGCAGTTTTACATTAGTTGCTTTCAAGCACATGTCATTTCAGAAGCTAGCCTCTGATTTATTTTTCTACCTATTTTCATTGTTGCTAAAGTCTCTTAATGCTTAAGATAAGAAAAGAGAGTTGTTACGTTGATTAGTTTTTCAAGCACATGTATTTAGTAGTCCAGAAATTAGGGGCAGTTAGATTCCTGTTTTGATCAAATAGATAATTGAAGTTTAAAATTATGCAAATGATGCATTTTATTTTATAAGATGTTTCTTATTCATTTCAAAATTAATTAGGTGCACTGTGTATTCCATTTAGCTGTTGAGTCATTATAAAACCTAAAGCCCATTAATTTTAATCAGTTTTTAAAGTATCTACTAGAAATCTGTTTATTTATTTATTTACTGATTTGTTTATAATTACAGGCTTGTCTGTGTGTTTATCTGAGAGAAGACAGTCTTACATGTGTTTGTCTCAATGTTATATGTCATTAAAATATGATCTTAGTTTGCTGGTTGAATTTATAGAGTACATCATTTTTTTTATGGTCAAGGTGAAAAATAAAGAATGCTAAGATCCCAGTGCCAATCTCAAACATACTGGCTATAAACTATGAAATACCATTGAGAAGATCAAGAAATAATAGGCATTTAACTCATGGTACCTAAGATATCTCTAGGAAAACATAGCAACAAAGATTAGGTATCAGTGAGATTAGATGCCTTGGTGGGTATCTAAGAATGGTTTCCCAGTTGAAATAACAAAGAAAATTCTAAGGGAAGTGTAATCTTTTGATTCATATGTTCATGGAAACACTGGATTTAATATAATTAGCTTATAGAAGGAAAGAAAATGTATACCAGAAATTGTAGCACGAAGTTTCAAAAAAAAATGTTTTTTCTGTAATCATGGACAAAAGAACTATGGTAAGATCAGAGCACAACAGGGTGGAGAGTCTGTAAGAGTAGGGATGAGGAAGTCTTTGTCTAACTACAGGATATAAGGATTGTCCTAGGCACCATCAAAAGCAGAAGTCTGAGTTTACGCCAGATACCATTCTTGTAAGCAGGAAAAACCTTTTTTCAAAGTTAAACAAACAAACAAAAATGTACTATGAAAGACGAATACCATAGAAAAATAGAAAAATAAAGTACCAAGGGAGGTGATGAGAAAAACTAATATAGACAAGGGAAATAGAAAAGTTTTCACAGCGGAGGTGGGTTAAAATGGATACAGCTTCAATGTTTGCTTAGGTTGTGTTAGTGGCATTCAGATATTTTTCTACTTTATTCCGAGCTTAAAAAATTCTTTCTTATACCTAAAAAAAAATAAACTTTTCCTAAGTTCTATCCATGTTTTATGCCTGAATTCAAATGTCATCTCTGTAAAATTTTAATATGCTAACCTAAAAGAATTTAACCCCTCTTGTTTCTTTCTCCTTTTCAGTCTTGCCTCCCATTTTCTTGGCCATATAAACTTTGAGATTCTGTCCTAATTCATTACTTGCTGTTCCTCACTTTTTTTGTTGTCTTCCCTTTCCTTAAGCTAGGCCAACTGTATGGAGTTTTATTCCTCAGCTTCTCCTTGATTCTTGAACCCTTCAAATCCTTTAATATCTTTAAGAACTATGTGAATTAGTAAACTCTCTTTGGAAAAAAATCATTGGGGGTTTAAATAGTGACAGAAATGAAGCTGAGCTTCTTTACTGAAAAAAAAAAAAGGAAAAATTTCAGTAAAGTGTAAATATTCTAATTGGTGGAGATGTAGTAAACACACAAATGGATAAGTAAATATTCAATATAAAGTATCATGCTGTAGTTTTGGTTAGTAAAAGGTGACATGAAGAAATAAAAGAGAATAATGGATAATAATAGAGGAGAGAAATATTATTGAAAAAAAATTCTGACACAGGATAGACCAAGGCTAATCTTGGTTAAACAGATTATGTTTAAATCAAGGACTTATTTTTGAAAAGGAGCCAGCCGAGCTGAAACTGGTAGTGGAGGTAGGAACTGGGAACGTTTCAGAGGTTACAGCAGTGGCAAGACCCTGACATGGGAACAAAATTGACCTATATCAGTATCAGAAAGAAAATATATACTCTAAGAACAGAATACGGTGCTGGGGGATAAGTAGCAGAAAATGAATTCAGACAGACCAGTAGATACCTTATCTTCTAAAATGTGTTCATGGCAGTCACAAAGTAGGTAGAGATGCACATGAATTAAGTTATTGTCCAACACCTTCAAAATAAAATTTTGTAACTATTTGGTGACATAGTATCTTCTATTTCTTGAACCCTTCTACCATTTTAAAATCTGATTATGTCATCCGTGTATCCTTGAAACACTTAATTTGGTATCTTTACAGATATTAGGAGTTAATTTTTCATGTTAGGTATCCTGTGGAAATTTATTATACTACTTTTAAAAGTAGTCTGAAAAGCATACTTGTTGAATTAATTGGCATGGTGTATTATTTTCAGTAAAGAGGTTTTTTGATGTTATCTGTGATTCTTTGTTTATTTTATAGTTAAGATTCTTATAAATGACCCTGATAAAACAGTATCCAAGGAGACATTAGATTTACTGGAGTATGGGCCTTTATGTCATCAAACTTCAGTAGCATACTTACTTTAGACATTAAAGCAATTTTAGCAGAGTTAGTAAATTCAAATGGAAACCTTCTACATGTTGCAACTTTTATAAACTTAATTAAGGGAAACTTGGGGTAGTCAATACCTCAGGTGCCATATATCAAATCTGAAGAAGTACAAGAAGGCTGGATTATTGAATTCCAAGAACTTGCTTACACTTCAGGGATAAGGTAAATCAATGATGTGGGAAATAAACTTTACAGCCTTTGTTGTCTTTAGTGTTCAGTTTCTTTGTCCCAGTGCTTAAGATGTAATAATAAAAATACTCCTATATTCTTGAAAGAAATACTATTTGAGATTAGTATTTGAAAGTGTGTACTGCAAGGCAAAGCAAGTTAATAGAGCTATATTTGAGAGGCATTAAGTTAAATGCATTTAATAAACATGGAAAAAATTTAAGAAAAGAGTAATTGCATTTTATTCCAGTCTTGTAAACATGATTGGCATATGCAAAAGTCTCTCAGTGTGGATTTCAGCTATGTGGACTTCAGTGTGTTGTATTTTATTCCCTGCTGGTTCATAAAACTTTGCTCTTTGGGTCATTGTGAATAATGTGAAATAAATCACCTTTAATAAAATAAGCTCTTTAAGTGACCTTTCTCCTTCCTTGTGCTAAACCGAAAATGGTTTCTGCGCCATAGCATGTAGAGTCTCAAAAGAATACAAAAGGAAAGCAAGTCCTATCATTAGATTTGTTGGTATCCTCTCTGTCAGAGTATCTTAATGTTAAAGCACCATCAGTCACCAAGGAAACTTATGGCTTCAGTAAGGATTTTTAAAACATAACAAAGCAATTGTGAATGGCAAGTATACATTTCTATATATTTCTTTTACAGTGAGTGAAGTAAATAACATTCCTCTCTAAATTATAAAAATCTGCCTGAATCAATTGTTCTAAGGAAACATGTCTTTCTTTCTAAATATTTACTTTTTGAAAAGTCCCATGTAGTCAAGCTGTTTCTTCCTATTTACCAGTTTACTTACTTTTTGTCAACCTGAACATACAGGAGACATTAGATTATGGAGTATGGGCTTATAAATGACCCTGATAAAACAGTATCCAAGGAGACATTAGATTTACTGGAGTATGGGCCTTTATGTCATCAAACTTCAGTAGCATACTTACTTTAGACATTAAAGCAATTTTAGCAGAGTTAGTAAATTCAAATGGAAACCTTCTACATGTTGCAACTTTTATAAACTTAATTAAGGGAAACTTGGGGTAGTCAATACCTCAGGTGCCATATATCAAATCTGAAGAAGTACAAGAAGGCTGGATTATTGAATTCCAAGAACTTGCTTACACTTCAGGGATAAGGTAAATCAATGATGTGGGAAATAAACTTTACAGCCTTTGTTGTCTTTAGTGTTCAGTTTCTTTGTCCCAGTGCTTAAGATGTAATAATAAAAATACTCCTATATTCTTGAAAGAAATACTATTTGAGATTAGTATTTGAAAGTGTGTACTGCAAGGCAAAGCAAGTTAATAGAGCTATATTTGAGAGGCATTAAGTTAAATGCATTTAATAAACATGGAAAAATTTAAGAAAAGAGTAATTGCATTTTATTCCAGTCTTGTAAACATGATTGGCATATGCAAAAGTCTCTCAGTGTGGATTTCAGCTATGTGGACTTCAGTGTGTTGTATTTTATTCCCTGCTGGTTCATAAAACTTTGCTCTTTGGGTCATTGTGAATAATGTGAAATAAATCACCTTTAATAAAATAAGCTCTTTAAGTGACCTTTCTCCTTCCTTGTGCTAAACCGAAAATGGTTTCTGCGCCATAGCATGTAGAGTCTCAAAAGAATACAAAAGGAAAGCAAGTCCTATCATTAGATTTGTTGGTATCCTCTCTGTCAGAGTATCTTAATGTTAAAGCACCATCAGTCACCAAGGAAACTTATGGCTTCAGTAAGGATTTTTAAAACATAACAAAGCAATTGTGAATGGCAAGTATACATTTCTATATATTTCTTTTACAGTGAGTGAAGTAAATAACATTCCTCTCTAAATTATAAAAATCTGCCTGAATCAATTGTTCTAAGGAAACATGTCTTTCTTTCTAAATATTTACTTTTTGAAAAGTCCCATGTAGTCAAGCTGTTTCTTCCTATTTACCAGTTTACTTACTTTTTGTCAACCTGAACATACAAGCATAATTTTACAATTATAGGATTGGAAAAATGTTGTGCTTGAGTCTCTGTTGTCTTTTTCAGAGAGTTTCTTACCCTTTTAAGAATGTTATGAAAGCTGCGTACCCTTCCCTCAGAATAATGCACTAAGATTCCCACCCACAAACTTCTGTATATTATTTCAAAGGATTTAGGACCTTTAATTTTGTTCATTCCATAGTTCAATATTTTAAAAAGTCTACTATGTTCCTAAACCTCTTTAAAAAGATATTTCATAACATCACTTGATAATGCATTCCAAATGGCTCAAAAACTTTCTTAATCAGTACCATATCTCAGAAGAGATCAGGTCTTCTAAGTCACTGCATACAAAAGCCAATTGCCCTTGTTTTTACTGTTCTTGGGTTAAATTCAACAGAGACAATGATGGAAAACTAACTAAAAGTAAAAATCCCCAAATCCAGATTTTCTTTGTGCCACATTGTCGAATGAAACTTTCCCTCTGAACTATTGAAAAACTGATGAATATAGAAATTACATGGTGAACTGTTTTGTAAAACAAACATCTGTATTAAAAATTTCCTCCCATACAGCCAGGGAAATCTGGACACATTTCCCAAGACTACTGATCATAAAGAACTGAAGGTCAAAAGCAACGACTTTCTCAACAGATTTGAACATCTGCTCACTGTCAATAATCTCAGTATCTCACGTACTCTGCAGTCTCCCTAGTTTTTCTTGGTTCTACCTAGAACAGCCTTGACTCACCATGCAGCCTACATTTTATCTTTACACTTAAAAAGCAAAAAAACAATCCTATCATTAGGTACCGAAGTCTATGTAAGTCAGTCACCAAGCTTATGGCTTCAGTAAGGATTTTAAAACATAACAAAGCAATTGTGAATGGCAAGTATACATTTCTATATATTTCTTTTACAGTGAGTGAAGTAAATAACATTCCTCTCTAAATTATAAAAATCTGCCTGAATCAATTGTTCTAAGGAAACATGTCTTTCTTTCTAAATATTTACTTTTTGAAAAGTCCCATGTAGTCAAGCTGTTTCTTCCTATTTACCAGTTTACTTACTTTTTGTCAACCTGAACATACAAGCATAATTTTACAATTATAGGATTGGAAAAATGTTGTGCTTGAGTCTCTGTTGTCTTTTTCAGAGAGTTTCTTACCCTTTTAAGAATGTTATGAAAGCTGCGTACCCTTCCCTCAGAATAATGCACTAAGATTCCCACCCACAAACTTCTGTATATTATTTCAAAGGATTTAGGACCTTTAATTTTGTTCATTCCATAGTTCAATATTTTAAAAAGTCTACTATGTTCCTAAACCTCTTTAAAAAGATATTTCATAACATCACTTGATAATGCATTCCAAATGGCTCAAAAACTTTCTTAATCAGTACCATATCTCAGAAGAGATCAGGTCTCCTAAGTCACTGCATACAAAAGCCAATTGCCCTTGTTTTTACTGTTCTTGGGTTAAATTCAACAGAGACAATGATGGAAAACTAACTAAAAGTAAAAATCCCCAAATCCAGATTTTCTTTGTGCCACATTGTCGAATGAAACTTTCCCTCTGAACTATTGAAAAACTGATGAATATAGAAATTACATGGTGAACTGTTTTGTAAAACAAACATCTGTATTAAAAATTTCCTCCCATACAGCCAGGGAAATCTGGACACATTTCCCAAGACTACTGATCATAAAGAACTGAAGGTCAAAAGCAACGACTTTCTCAACAGATTTGAACATCTGCTCACTGTCAATAATCTCAGTATCTCACGTACTCTGCAGTCTCCCTAGTTTTTCTTGGTTCTACCTAGAACAGCCTTGACTCACCATGCAGCCTACATTTTATCTTTACACTTAGAAGATTTCATCAGCATAAATAGAAACAAATTGTTTCTTTACATATAAGCTTATTAGATTTTTGTCCTCCATAAATTACAAGTTTATTTAGGTTTTTCCAATCTCTTATTTTTTTTTAATTGGTAGTTTCATAACCCCAAATTATCCTGTAGATTTCCAACTTTGCTCAAGAAAGGACAAAAAGTAAATATTTAACTATCCTTTCTATTATAGGGAGACATATCGATATAAGTGAGGGTAAACCTGATACTGTAAAAGAGTGAAAATTATATCATTATTATATGCAAGTGAGGTAATTTGTAACATTGTTACATTTAAGACAAAGTAAAGTATTCTAGGACACATCTTTACTTCACTTATTTTTACCATTATCACCATAGTCTATGTGATTCTATTTAAATCATATTTTTTTAGAATTTCCATGCATTCATATTTTTAAAAAGCTGAAGTATAGTTGATTGACAATGCTATGTTAATTTCTACTATATAGAAAAGTGATATATATATATATATATATATATATATATATATATATATACATAGAGAGAGAGATGTATTATATATGTGTGTGTGTGTTATATATAATACAGGCAAATATTTTTTTCCATGATGGTTTGTTATAGGATACTAAATATAGTCCCTTGTGCTATCCAATAAGGACCTTGTTGTTTATCCCTTCTGTTTGTAACAGTTTGTGTCTGTTGTGCTAATCCCAAACTACTAATTTATCCCTCCTTCACCCTCTTTCCTCTTAGGCAACTATAGGTATCTATCTGTGAGTCTGTTCCCATTTTATAAATAAGCTCACTTGCATTATTTTTCACATTCCATATATAAGTGATATCATATTAATATTTGTTTCTCTGTCTTACTTCCTTAATTTAGTATGATAATCTATAGGTCTATCCATATTGCCGCAAATGGCATTATTTCATTCTTTTAATGGCTGAGTAATATTCCACTGCATGTATGTACTACATCTTCTTTAGCCATTAATCTATTGATGAATACTTAGCTCTGTCTTTGTTGTAAATAGTGCACTATAAACACTGTGATGATCTTGATATGGTCTTGAATGTTGAAGATTCAGTATCTCACGACTTGAGTCCATTTTCTTGGTTCTACCTAGAACAGCCTTGACTCACCATGCAGCCTACATTTTATCTTTACACTTAGAAGATTTCATCAGCATAAATAGAAACAAATTGTTTCTTTACATATAAGCTTATTAGATTTTTGTCCTCCATAAATTACAAGTTTATTTAGGTTTTTCCAATCTCTTATTTTTTTTTAATTGGTAGTTTCATAACCCCAAATTATCCTGTAGATTTCCAACTTTGCTCAAGAAAGGACAAAAAGTAAATATTTAACTATCCTTTCTATTATAGGGAGACATATCGATATAAGTGAGGGTAAACCTGATACTGTAAAAGAGTGAAAATTATATCATTATTATATGCAAGTGAGGTAATTTGTAACATTGTTACATTTAAGACAAAGTAAAGTATTCTAGGACACATCTTTACTTCACTTATTTTTACCATTATCACCATAGTCTATGTGATTCTATTTAAATCATATTTTTTTAGAATTTCCATGCATTCATATTTTTAAAAAGCTGAAGTATAGTTGATTGACAATGCTATGTTAATTTCTACTATATAGAAAAGTGATATATATATATATATATATATATATATATATATATATATATATAGAGAGAGAGATGTATTATATATGTGTGTGTGTGTTATATATAATACAGGCAAATATTTTTTTCCATGATGGTTTGTTATAGGATACTAAATATAGTCCCTTGTGCTATCCAATAAGGACCTTGTTGTTTATCCCTTCTGTTTGTAACAGTTTGTGTCTGTTGTGCTAATCCCAAACTACTAATTTATCCCTCCTTCACCCTCTTTCCTCTTAGGCAACTATAGGTATCTATCTGTGAGTCTGTTCCCATTTTATAAATAAGCTCACTTGCATTATTTTTCACATTCCATATATAAGTGATATCATATTAATATTTGTTTCTCTGTCTTACTTCCTTAATTTAGTATGATAATCTATAGGTCTATCCATATTGCCGCAAATGGCATTATTTCATTCTTTTTAATGGCTGAGTAATATTCCACTGCATGTATGTACTACATCTTCTTTAGCCATTAATCTATTGATGAATACTTAGCTTGCTTCCATGTCTTTGATGTTGTAAATAGTGCACTATAAACACTGGGGTGAATGTATCTTTTGAAATAATGGTATTCTCTGGATATGCCCTTGAGAAGGATTGCTGGATCATATGGAAACTATCTTTATTTGTTTAAAGAATCTCCATATTGGGCTTCCCTGGTGGTCCAGTGGGTAAGGACACTGCCTTGCAGTTCAAGGGGCGCCAGTTCAATCCCTGGCCTGGGAAGATCCCATGTGCCGCAGAACAGCTGGACCAACATGTCCAACTACTGAGTTGGAGCTCTGGAGCGCAAGCTCCCAGAGCCAGTGCTCTGCAGCAAGAGGCGCCACTGTGATGGGAGGCCCACATGGGCCAAAAAACAAAGATGGATGAAAAAAGAAAGACCAATAGAAATGGCCAGGAAAAAAAAAATATCTTAAAAAAAAAAGAATCTCCATATTGTTTTCTATAGTGGCTAAAACAATTTATGTACTCACGAATAGAGTAAGAGAATTTCCTTTCTTCCACACCCTCCCCAGCATTTGTTAATTATTGTTTGTAGACATTTTAATGATTGTCATTCCGACTGGTGTTAGCTGACACAACATTACAGTTTTGATTTGCATTTCTCTAGTAATTACTGATATGGAGTATTTTTTCATGTGCCTATTGGCCATCAGCATGTCTTTTTTGGAGAAATGTCTATTTAGGTCTTCCTATACATATTTGATGGACTTTCGCTGTTGTTGTTGAGTTGTATGAGCTGTTTGTATCTTTTGGAAATTAAGCCCTGTCAGTTGCATTGTTTGTAAATATTTTCTCCTGTTCTATAGGTTGCACAAGTTTCCTTTAAATATTTTAAAAGTTTTCCTAATTGGCAACTATAGGTATCTATCTGTGAGTCTGTTCCCATTTTATAAATAAGCTCACTTGCATTATTTTTCACATTCCATATATAAGTGATATCATATTAATATTTGTTTCTCTGTCTTACTTCCTTAATTTAGTATGATAATCTATAGGTCTATCCATATTGCCGCAAATGGCATTATTTTATTTTTTTTAATGGCTGAGTAATATTCCACTGCATGTATGTACTACATCTTCTTTAGCCATTAATCTATTGATGAATACTTAGCTTGCTTCCATGTCTTTGATGTTGTAAATAGTGCACTATAAACACTGGGGTGAATGTATCTTTTGAAATAATGGTATTCTCTGGATATGCCCTTGAGAAGGATTGCTGGATCATATGGAAACTATCTTTATTTGTTTAAAGAATCTCCATATTGGGCTTCCCTGGTGGTCCAGTGGGTAAGGACACTGCCTTGCAGTTCAAGGGGCGCCAGTTCAATCCCTGGCCTGGGAAGATCCCATGTGCCGCAGAACAGCTGGACCAACATGTCCAACTACTGAGTTGGAGCTCTGGAGCGCAAGCTCCCAGAGCCAGTGCTCTGCAGCAAGAGGCGCCACTGTGATGGGAGGCCCACATGGGCCAAAAAACAAAGATGGATGAAAAATGAAAGACCAATAGAAATGGCCAGGAAAAAAAAAATATCTTAAAAAAAAAAGAATCTCCATATTGTTTTCTATAGTGGCTAAAACAATTTATGTACTCACGAATAGAGTAAGAGAATTTCCTTTCTTCCACACCCTCCCCAGCATTTGTTAATTATTGTTTGTAGACATTTTAATGATTGTCATTCCGACTGGTGTTAGCTGACACAACATTACAGTTTTGATTTGCATTTCTCTAGTAATTACTGATATGGAGTATTTTTTCATGTGCCTATTGGCCATCAGCATGTCTTTTTTGGAGAAATGTCTATTTAGGTCTTCCTATACATATTTGATGGACTTTCGCTGTTGTTGTTGAGTTGTATGAGCTGTTTGTATCTTTTGGAAATTAAGCCCTGTCAGTTGCATTGTTTGTAAATATTTTCTCCTGTTCTATAGGTTGTCATTTCATTTTGGTTATAGTTTCCTTTAATATGTAAAAGCTTATAAGTTTGATTAAACCCCGTTTGTTTAGTTTTCCTTATATTTATATTGCCTTTGAAAATTGAAACATTCGTATTTTTAAACACAAAATTTTAAATACTTGTGAAAGTTTAATAGAAGTTTAATTCTTATGCCAAACAACTTTCTAAGTATGAGCTATAATGACAATGCATAGATTTTTGAAAAAATATAGACTGGTAATTAACTAAGATATAACCGATACTACTTAGAGAAATATGCTTCTCAAAACACACCAATATGATGAATAAAATAACAAAATAGGATATAAATCCATAGCAGAAGAACAGAGTGTAAACCACCGCCGATGAGAGGTACAGATATTTTTTCCCCGTTTATAAAGACTGATAACCAATTGAAAGATTTTTAGTTTTTGGAACTTAAAAATCTACTAAAAATGCCTTAAAAATCATAATAGCGAAAAACAAAGCCTTGTTTGAAAGAAAGCACAGGAGATCCCCTAGAGTGCATAAGAATCTGAAAATCAAAATAGGAAGTACAAAGATCTAAGGCTGAAGATGTTATTTAGGAATGTCAGAGGAAAATTAGACATTTGGAAAACTTGTGTCTACCACTATGACCTTGACAAGTTCTCAGGTTTTAAAGACATTTCTGATGATATCAATATTTATAGTAATATGATTTTTGAAGCACATGATTAAATGTGGCAATGCCTGGATGCTGTACATGATTCAACAAACCAATATTTTCCAATTATACATGGGTAAAGAAGTCATAAAAAGTATAAGATATGCCAATGAATTGTGATGTAACAGTAAGAAATTGCCCTTAAATATGATTTCAGTTTCCATATTGCAAGTGACCATTCAAAAACTATATATTGTGAGTTAAGTTTTAGTATCAAAGAAAATATCTATAATAATCTGAAAAATTTAGCACTCATAGTCTTATAATTTTGATGGACTTTCGCTTGTTGAGTTGTATGAGCTGTTTGTATCTTTTGGAAATTAAGCCCTGTCAGTTGCATTGTTTGTAAATATTTTCTCCTGTTCTATAGGTTGTCATTTCATTTTGGTTATAGTTTCCTTTAATATGTAAAAGCTTATAAGTTTGATTAAACCCGTTTGTTTAGTTTTCCTTATATTTATATTGCCTTTGAAAATTGAAACATTCGTATTTTTAAACACAAAATTTTAAATACTTGTGAAAGTTTAATAGAAGTTTAATTCTTATGCCAAACAACTTTCTAAGTATGAGCTATAATGACAATGCATAGATTTTTGAAAAAATATAGACTGGTAATTAACTAAGATATAACCGATACTACTTAGAGAAATATGCTTCTCAAAACACACCAATATGATGAATAAAATAACAAAATAGGATATAAATCCATAGCAGAAGAACAGAGTGTAAACCACCGATGAGAGGTACAGATCTTTTTTCCCCGTTTATAAAGACTGATAACCAATTGAAAGATTTTTAGTTTTTGGAACTTAAAAATCTACTAAAAATGCCTTAAAAATCATAATAGCGAAAAACAAAGCCTTGTTTGAAAGAAAGCACAGGAGATCCCCTAGAGTGCATAAGAATCTGAAAATCAAAATAGGAAGTACAAAGATCTAAGGCTGAAGATGTTATTTAGGAATGTCAGAGGAAAATTAGACATTTGGAAAACTTGTGTCTACCACTATGACCTTGACAAGTTCTCAGGTTTTAAAGACATTTCTGATGATATCAATATTTATAGTAATATGATTTTGAAGCACATGATTAAATGTGGCAATGCCTGGATGCTGTACATGATTCAACAAACCAATATTTTCCAATTATACATGGGTAAAGAAGTCATAAAAAGTATAAGATATGCCAATGAATTGTGATGTAACAGTAAGAAATTGCCCTTAAATATGATTTCAGTTTCCATATTGCAAGTGACCATTCAAAAACTATATATTGTGAGTTAAGTTTTAGTATCAAAGAAAAATATCTATAATAATCTGAAAAATTTAGGTATATGTGAAACTCAATTTATTTATTTCAAGCAAAAGTAATAAGTATAACACAACAAATACCAAAATAGACACGGTGATATATAAAAAAAGACATTCAAGAGGTCTTATAAAAATAAAAAACAATGTCACTTTCCTCATTAAATTTTTGTGGATTTGGAAAAGATACTTATTAAATATAATAAATTTATAATTGCCATGTTTAAATGAAGTAATTATAAATATTCATCAAATGTTACTATTTTATCTTTAACATAGTGACTACCAACATATGGATCACACATAAACAAAAATTCTTTGGGAGTCAGCAATTTCACTAGTGTCGAAGGGTCTTGACACCCAAAACTTTGAAAACTGTTGAATAAAAGAATGCTACATAACTTGCCCAGCGACACACAGGAATAGAAATTAGTCTGTCAGTTCAAATACAGTATTTTCCTTCCTTCACCAAGCAATTCTCCCTCAACATGTAATGTCACTCAGATCTTTTAGAACTCAGATAGCAACCAAACAGGAAAATGTAGTGTCTGTATATATGCTGTATTCTTTTCAAGTGGTGATGTGTGTATGTGTATATATGTTGTGTGTTTGTATGCATGTAGTTGGTGTGTAGAGAATTCATAGATATATGTTGACAGTGGTTAATGACTTGGCTCAATTGTTCATATACCAGTAGCTTTATCTGAGTATCAAAAGAATATATGCATTTCTCTGAAATGTCAGTAATCTTTAAAGCTTTTTCTTTACTGTTGGTCTTAATTATTTCTAATTAAGTAAAGAGAGTGAGATACTTGAAAATATGCTCTAGAAGTTGAATAGTTGAGTTGCATTTACTTTATTTATGCTGTCTATTGAAAATAGATTTTGAAGCACATGATAAACATGCCTGGATGCTGTACATGATTCAACAAACCAATATTTTCCAATTATACATGGGTAAAGAAGTCATAAAAAGTATAAGATATGCCAATGAATTGTGATGTAACAGTAAGAAATTGCCCTTAAATATGATTTCAGTTTCCATATTGCAAGTGACCATTCAAAAACTATATATTGTGAGTTAAGTTTTAGTATCAAAGAAAAATATCTATAATAATCTGAAAAATTTAGGTATATGTGAAACTCAATTTATTTATTTCAAGCAAAAGTAATAAGTATAACACAACAAATACCAAAATAGACACGGTGATATATAAAAAAAGACATTCAAGAGGTCTTATAAAAATAAAAACAATGTCACTTTCCTCATTAAATTTTTGTGGATTTGGAAAAGATACTTATTAAATATAATAAATTTATAATTGCCATGTTTAAATGAAGTAATTATAAATATTCATCAAATGTTACTATTTTATCTTTAACATAGTGACTACCAACATATGGATCACACATAAACAAAAATTCTTTGGGAGTCAGCAATTTCACTAGTGTCGAAGGGTCTTGACACCCAAAACTTTGAAAACTGTTGAATAAAAGAATGCTACATAACTTGCCCAGCGACACACAGGAATAGAAATTAGTCTGTCAGTTCAAATACAGTATTTTCCTTCCTTCACCAAGCAATTCTCCCTCAACATGTAATGTCACTCAGATCTTTTAGAACTCAGATAGCAACCAAACAGGAAAATGTAGTGTCTGTATATATGCTGTATTCTTTTCAAGTGGTGATGTGTGTATGTGTATATATGTTGTGTGTTTGTATGCATGTAGTTGGTGTGTGAGAGAATTCATAGATATATGTTGACAGTGGTTAATGACTTGGCTCAATTGTTCATATACCAGTAGCTTTATCTGAGTATCAAAAGAATATATGCATTTCTCTGAAATGTCAGTAATCTTTAAAGCTTTTTCTTTACTGTTGGTCTTAATTATTTCTAATTAAGTAAAGAGAGTGAGATACTTGAAAATATGCTCTAGAAGTTGAATAGTTGAGTTGCATTTACTTTATTTATGCTGTCTATTAGAATCCAAGCTCTGTGAGGTATTTTTTGTTTGTTTACTACCTTATCATTAAGTACCTAGAAAAATCCATAACATTCAATAATTGCTTTATAAATTAACAAGTACTAAGAATATATACCAGAGAAATTGTAAAAAAAAAAAAAAAAATCACAGATAAGGTAACATCTAGTTTCTCACTATTGGATATTTCCTTCTATTTTTTTTTTTTTTTTAAAGACTTTACTCGGGTCCCTTTTTCAGGAAACTCATTTCTATCATCTTTTGACTATACCTTTTTTCTCCAGTCAGTTCTGAGTTAATGAAGTTGATTATTTAAGCAGATAATTGAAATCCATATAATAAAATTACCATAATATCAGTGTGATATTTTGTAATTGTTGACCAAGCATCTTTTATCTGGGTTTGCCCTTCATGACCAAAACCACTTTAGGTTTTTTTTCTGATGAAAGAGCAACCAACCTTTATCATATCATAAAATGCAGATTTTTATCTATAAGAAATGAGAATCTTTAGACATTTTAATTAAAGGTATGACATAAAAAGATATGTCTTTTAGAAATACTATTGACAGCATTTGGAAGAGAAAGACTGGAAGGAAAGATTTGCTAGGAAGCTATTGCAATAAATAGTAAGAGGAAGAGTGGGAACTAAAACACGAACAATTAGCTTGAAGTAAGACAAAAGAGTCTAGAAGATGTAAGAGAAAGTAATTATATATGAGATAAAGGAAAACTCAGGAATATTGAAATAATATGTTCACTTTTCTAAGAAAATAAAAAATGGTATACTTGAAATAATAGCTATAAGAAAAAAATGTGTGTCGAGTGAAAAACTTAGTTTGGAAATTTTGACATGTTCTGCCTGTGAGACAATGAGACGAAGATGTCTAGGTAACATTTAGAAATATCTCGTGATGACATTGAGGAGAAAGACCAGGGAAAGAGTTTTGACAATCACATATTATAGATGGAAGCAGGAGTCAATAAGAAAGATGAAAATAATTAGTGAAGCAAAGAATAAGCCACTAAAATCCCTATGGTTAGAAACCTATGGCTCAATGATCTCCAATATTTTTGGAAAGAAAATGGGATGAAGGTATATATTTTAAAAACTAAAAATGGAAAAACATTCTTTGCATCATCTATCCAATTACCTACATTAATCCCCTCCAAAATAAACTAAGAGATTTTGTGTATATCCAACTCCATAACTCATATGTGAATCACTGCATAGTATATACTCACTAGAAAAATACTTATAATATTAGATTAAATATAAAATTGAATCTTAAAATATTAAGTGATATGTATTATGTAATACCATGATTACACCGTATGAAAATGCCATCTTATAAATAATTATTGGGAAACTGAAGCTAATATTTAAATGTAGGCCCAATTACCAGATTATCTGGATTTGAATACCAGTTTTGACAATATTTTCTGATTCTTGTATGTGTTTTCCTATTTCTTTAAGGGTTTGCCCTTCATGACCAAAACCACTTTAGGTTTTTTCTGATGAAAGAGCAACCAACCTTTATCATATCATAAAATGCAGATTTTTATCTATAAGAAATGAGAATCTTTAGACATTTTAATTAAAGGTATGACATAAAAAGATATGTCTTTTAGAAATACTATTGACAGCATTTGGAAGAGAAAGACTGGAAGGAAAGATTTGCTAGGAAGCTATTGCAATAAATAGTAAGAGGAAGAGTGGGAACTAAAACACGAACAATTAGCTTGAAGTAAGACAAAAGAGTCTAGAAGATGTAAGAGAAAGTAATTATATATGAGATAAAGGAAAACTCAGGAATATTGAAATAATATGTTCACTTTTCTAAGAAAATAAAAAATGGTATACTTGAAATAATAGCTATAAGAAAAAAATGTGTGTCGAGTGAAAAACTTAGTTTGGAAATTTTGACATGTTCTGCCTGTGAGACAATGAGACGAAGATGTCTAGGTAACATTTAGAAATATCTCGTGATGACATTGAGGAGAAAGACCAGGGAAAGAGTTTTGACAATCACATATTATAGATGGAAGCAGGAGTCAATAAGAAAGATGAAAATAATTAGTGAAGCAAAGAATAAGCCACTAAAATCCCTATGGTTAGAAACCTATGGCTCAATGATCTCCAATATTTTTGGAAAGAAAATGGGATGAAGGTATATATTTTAAAAACTAAAAATGGAAAAACATTCTTTGCATCATCTATCCAATTACCTACATTAATCCCCTCCAAAATAAACTAAGAGATTTTGTGTATATCCAACTCCATAACTCATATGTGAATCACTGCATAGTATATACTCACTAGAAAAATACTTATAATATTAGATTAAATATAAAATTGAATCTTAAAATATTAAGTGATATGTATTATGTAATACCATGATTACACCGTATGAAAATGCCATCTTATAAATAATTATTGGGAAACTGAAGCTAATATTTAAATGTAGGCCCAATTACCAGATTATCTGGATTTGAATACCAGTTTTGACAATATTTTCTGATTCTTGTATGTGTTTTCCTATTTCTTTAAGGCTCAGTTTCCTCTTTTGTATATTGAGAGTAATAATAGTGTATCTCTGTCTCTTGTGGAGATCTTTCAATGTGATAATTCATGTGATTAGAACATAACTAGCACTTGGCAACTGCTAGGTATAATTATTAATTTTTATTAGTGGAAGAAAATATATTGCTATTTTTGAATGGTTGAATGCTGTTTCCTGAGGGAGTAGAAGCTGCGGCCAGTCTCTATTAGTTCAATTTTTGTATCCTTGTCTAGTTAACTAATCTTTCCCTGAAAATAATAAATAACAGTAGCACTTAGAAGTGTTATGAACTTTGAAGAAGATAAAACCTAGAATTATTCTCTTTATGTATTTAGAACACAAATTTTATGTTAATGTTCATAAATTCTAATCAGTATTACTGAGAGAAAGTAATTTTATGTGAGATAAAGGAAAACTCAGGACTATTGAAATGATAGTTCATTTTCTAAGAGAATAAAAAATGTTAAACTTGAAATAATACCATTAAAAAGTGTGTGTAGAAAGAATTTCATTTTTTGAATTTCATTTTTCTATTTAAGGTTTTAAAAAATATGCACTGTTCCTGAAATACAAATTCAAAATAGAGGAATATCCAACAAAACTGAATCAAAATGAGGCTTCTTGACCTTCAAAGATAATCTGTTCTTTTTACCAGTTTCATTAATCAACAAAAATAGTATATAATCATTTTATAATATTGTGCAGTGATATTTAAGCTTACCTGTTCTTCATCTTTGGAGATCACAGACCATTTATTTTCATATTCTTGACATTTTGTGCATTGCATTTTGGTTTTTAATGTTTATGAGTTCTGTGACAGAAAGTAAGCACATACCATCTTAAAACTGCGAATGGATACTCAAGAAAATGCAGTCTTGGACTTATATAATCTTAAGGTCAAGCAATATAAGTTCCTCACAATTTCCACACATGAATAAAAAAATAGGAAATGAGAAATGTCAAGGGTAACCAAGGTTATTTACAACTATATATAATAATAAACTAAGTATTTCAGAAACTGGGGAGTAAAACTAAGGTACAAAAATAGGAAAACAATAAAAAATACAAATATATCTGTGAATGCACAAAATAACTCTATAAGATTATTATGTTATTTTTATTGTTTGTTTGTTTGTTTTAAAACAAAATAAGGCACCCTACTGGTGTATCATGTGTCTTAAATGCTTAGCGTTCCCTCTTATATGAATCCTATCATTTCCTGAAGAATATATATGAATGTTACCATGAAAGAGGACAAGTTCCATTTAATAATTTCACATTAAAATCAGATATACTTATTGCTAAATATTATTGTAGCTATTGTGATAAAAATTATATAATCTATCATAACAGAACATATGTTTCTCTTTGATAGGCAGCAAGAAACCAAGACAATTATTATTGCACAGTGTCTTAAAATATGGACCCTAAAGCCAGAGTAGTGTCTTTAACTTTGCAACTGACTAGTTTGACTTTACACAAGTGTCCTAATCTCTCTGCAATTTGGTTCTCTCATGTGTAAAAGAAAAATTATAATTTCCTATGAGAGCATGCATACTAGGTTGCTTCAGCTGTGTCTGACCCTTTGCAGTTCTATGGATGATAGCCCTCCAGGCTTCTCTGTCCATGAGACTCTCTGGAGTGGGTTGCCATGCCTTCCTTCAGGGGATCTTCCCAACCCAGGAACTGAACCTCCATCTCTTCTGTCCCCTGCATTGGCAGGCTGCTTCTTTACCAGTAGTACCACCTGGGAATCCCATAACTACCTATAATAGTAAAGAAAGTCATTAGTTCTTTTAATGAGTATTGAATGAATATGTATATAACAGAACAGTGGCTAGCAAACAGTACACACACAATAAGCATTATCTTCTATTAAAATATACAATTGTATGTGTGTACAGGCTTTAAAGCCTTTTGTAGGTAATTTTGTAGGTAATTTTCATAGGTAATTTTGTTCTGATGAATCAGTAATCCTCCCATGATAAAATTTCTCTATAACATTCTAAATTATGAAATATCTGGACTGCCATAGTTAATGCATCTTTAGCAGAGGTGTGTCTAGTTAGTGATGTAAAAGTCTTGAAACAGGTTAATATGTTAATATTACTATTTAATTTAAATAAATATTAAAATTGACTAATATGTAAATATTAATAAATTGATATTTTCTTTTAGTACAGTTATACTAATGAATACATAATAATATCCCTTGTGGATAAAAGATTATGTCACTTGATATTTTTGAATATGTGGTAGAACATAAGACAGCAGATATATTTTACAAGATCAATAGAATATAATAAAATGTTACATCCCTTTTTACCAGTTGAAAGTAACTTTCTTTCTGGGAGGATTTTTTTTTGATATTGTACCAGGTATATGTACACACAGTTTCTCATCCAAAAAACAGGTGAAAACTTTGGATGTTTCTCATAATGTTCTGAAAATACAATGAGATTATGCATATGAACAACTTAACAATTTTAGTATAGCAGTGTTCACATACTGAACTTGTTATTCAAACCCAAAATTGAGGTGCCATCATTTATTCTTCTCTTTTTCAGAAAACTAATCATTTTGGATCCATGTTCAAAATATGCGAAATCCACTTTTCCCCCATTCTACTGCACTATCCTGGTTCAGTCTTCCAATAGCTTTAATATGGGCTCCATGCACGTCGTTTGGTTTTATCCCTGCACTTACTCCCCTTTCACACTATTCTTACATATTATCCAGAGAATGGTTTTAAAATGTGAGTTAAATTTTGTTACTCTACATTTATTCTCTCAACTATTTATGGCCTGCAGTGCTTTCCAATTGCATTTAGAATAACAATTAAAATCTTTAAGATATGGCTTCTCTTCCACTTGTTAATGACTAATCATTTACCTTCATGTGTTCTTAATGTACCTTGAATTTGTTGTTGTTGTTCACTTGCTAAGTCACGTCAAATGTCTTGTGGCCCCATGAACTGCAGCATGCTAGGCTTCCCTGTCCTTCACTATCTCCCAAAGTTTGCTCAAACTCATATCCAGTGCATTGGTGATACTATCTAACCTTCTCATCCTTGACAGCCCCTTTTCCCTTTTGTTTTCAGTTTTTCCCAGCATCAGGGTTTTTAACAATGAGTTGGCTCTTTACATCAGTTTAGTCCAGTTGCTAGTTAGTGATGTAAAAGTCTTGAAACAGGTTAATATGTTAATATTACTATTTAATTTAAATAAATATTAAAATTGACTAATATGTAAATATTAATAAATTGATATTTTCTTTTAGTACAGTTATACTAATGAATACATAATAATATCCCTTGTGGATAAAAGATTATGTCACTTGATATTTTTGAATATGTGGTAGAACATAAGACAGCAGATATATTTTACAAGATCAATAGAATATAATAAAATGTTACATCCCTTTTTACCAGTTGAAAGTAACTTTCTTTCTGGGAGGATTTTTTTTTGATATTGTACCAGGTATATGTACACACAGTTTCTCATCCAAAAAACAGGTGAAAACTTTGGATGTTTCTCATAATGTTCTGAAAATACAATGAGATTATGCATATGAACAACTTAACAATTTTAGTATAGCAGTGTTCACATACTGAACTTGTTATTCAAACCCAAAATTGAGGTGCCATCATTTATTCTTCTCTTTTTCAGAAAACTAATCATTTTGGATCCATGTTCAAAATATGCGCAGAAATCCACTTTTCCCCCATTCTACTGCACTATCCTGGTTCAGTCTTCCAATAGCTTTAATATGGGCTCCATGCACGTCGTTTGGTTTTATCCCTGCACTTACTCCCCTTTCACACTATTCTTACATATTATCCAGAGAATGGTTTTAAAATGTGAGTTAAATTTTGTTACTCTACATTTATTCTCTCAACTATTTATGGCCTGCAGTGCTTTCCAATTGCATTTAGAATAACAATTAAAATCTTTAAGATATGGCTTCTCTTCCACTTGTTAATGACTAATCATTTACCTTCATGTGTTCTTAATGTACCTTGAATTTGTTGTTGTTGTTCACTTGCTAAGTCACGTCAAATGTCTTGTGGCCCCATGAACTGCAGCATGCTAGGCTTCCCTGTCCTTCACTATCTCCCAAAGTTTGCTCAAACTCATATCCAGTGCATTGGTGATACTATCTAACCTTCTCATCCTTGACAGCCCCTTTTCCCTTTTGTTTTCAGTTTTTCCCAGCATCAGGGTTTTTAACAATGAGTTGGCTCTTTACATCAGTTTAGTCCAGTTCAGTTCAGTCACTTGTTTCCGACTCTTTGCAATCCCGTGGGCTGCAGCACACCAGGCTTCCCTGTCCTTCACCATCTCCCAGAGCTTGCTTAAACTCATGTCTGTGGACTCAGTGATTCCATCCTATATCTCATTCTCTCTTACCCCATTCTCCTTTTGCCTTCTATTTTTCCCAACATCAGAGTCTTTTCCAATGAGTCATCTCTTCACATCAGGTGGCGAAAGTACTGGAGCTTCAGCTTCAGCATCAGTCCTCCCAATGAATTTTCAGGGTTGATTTCCTTTAGGATTGACTACTTTGATCTCCTTGCAGTCCAAGGGACACTCAAGAGTCTTCTCCAACAACACAGTTCAAAGGCATCAATTTTTTGGCACTCAGTCTTCCTTATCGTCCACCTATCACATGCATACATGACTACTGGGAAATCCATAGCCTTGACTATATGGACCTTGTTGGCAGAGTGATGTCTCTGCTTTTTAAATATGCTTTCTATGTTTGTTATAGCTTTCATTCCAGTGAACAAGAGTCATTTAATTTCATGGCTGAAGTCACCATCCAGAGTGATTTTGAAGCTGAAGAAAAGAAAATCTGTTACTGTTTCCACTTTTTCTGCTTGTACTTGTAAATGAAGCAATGGGTCCAGATACAACAATCTTACTTTTTTGAATGTTGAGTTTTAAGCCAGTTTTCACTTTCTTCTTTCACCCTCATCAAGAGGCTCTTTAGTTCATCTTCACTTTCTGCCATTAAAGTGGCTTCATCTGCATATCTGAAGTTGTTGATATTTGTCCCAGCAAACTTTATTCTAGCTTGTGACTTATCCAGACTGACAGTTTGCATGATGTCATCTTGTACTGAGCATATAAGTTAAACAAATTTCCACCTTACAGTCTTCAAACTTACCACTTTTGCTTTAGTCAGTTACTGCCCAGAAATATGACATGAATTATTTCAGTTCATTCAGGCATCTGTTCAAAGTTCATACAGTCTCTTTTCCCTCTGTCAGTCCATTTATATGCCAGTGTTTGATGTATATTGTAAAGACTGAGCAAAAATACTCTTTTTTTATTCATAGTTGTAACCCAGTGCCTAGCACAGTGCCTAAAATGCAGTAGCTCCTGATATTAATTAATCTAATTGCTATCATAGTTATTATCTAAATAAGATTCAGAGTATATACATTTTTTTCTGATTGTGGAATTTTAACTGCTTGTAAATTTATTAATTTCAGAAAATAAAACATATGGCCAAATTATATTATCAAGATTCTTCATTCCCTATGCTTATTCCAAAAAAACACTTTTTGGCATACTTTCTTTGAGAATACTTTTAGTGTATTTCCATTTTAAACAATTGAGAGGAAAAACTAAGTTAAGTTTATGTCAGTTAGATAGAAATGATTAGAGCTACTTTAAACAATAGCTTTAATACAGGCACCTAGGCATTTAGAAAGATATATTTATTTGCAAAAATATTCTGATCTATGTGTAATTGTATTACAGTTTTTTTCTTTTGTCAAATCAGTTTTTTGTATTTTTAAAAATTTTACAGAAGCAGTGTTTCAAATCCATCTGCTAATGGCTCTAAGGTCAGAACCTGTTATTTCTTTCTAAATCCTTTGGTTTTAATATGTTATTTAAAGAAACCAGACATCAGCTTTAACATATCAAGTGAAGCCAGGTATGACCCAGGTGTAGGCTCACCTTTTATAATTCCCAGTTCTCCTACTTTATTTAACTAGGAACATTTGTTCACAGATAATGATAGAAAACTGACAAATGTTAACTGACAAGCACCTGGTGCTTATTAAATAAGATCTACAACTAATCAGAGATCATATGCCTTTTTTCAGTAATAAAACTCAATGGAGAGAAACTGATTAAAGCCCTTTTCAAATATAAGGAAATATTATTATGATGGAAATGTAACTAAATAAATCAATGATTTTTCTAAAAAATAAAATTGAACACTCTTAATCCTCCCCTCTCCCTTTTACCCTAGGGACAACCTCTTAATTTCATCAGGAACAATTGCTATCTTTAGTTCATCAGCTGGAGCGACAGTCTCTTCAGAAAGCCCATCACAGCTGACCATTATCCACTCGATGCAATCTCATGGTAAGTCAATCTCATGTCTATATCATGATCACTATCATTGAATGTCCAAACTTTCTTCTCTCTAGTAAGAAACAACTCAATTGAGATGAAACTATGAGTTTTAAAAGTCAGTCCACCCAGAGATTCACCCTTTCAGTCAACTGGAAGCAGCTGAACAGTAGTCTAAAAGAGTACTAGAAAAGAAAAGAAGATGAGAGCAGAAATAGGGCATTGATTTGCCAATGACATCTAATTTACACTTATGGAACATCTGCTCTATATCTTTCATTTAATTTAACTGCTTGTAAATTTATTAATTTCAGAAAATAAAACATATGGCCAAATTATATTATCAAGATTCTTCATTCCCTATGCTTATTCCAAAAAAACACTTTTTGGCATACTTTCTTTGAGAATACTTTTAGTGTATTTCCATTTTAAACAATTGAGAGGAAAAACTAAGTTAAGTTTATGTCAGTTAGATAGAAATGATTAGAGCTACTTTAAACAATAGCTTTAATACAGGCACCTAGGCATTTAGAAAGATATATTTATTTGCAAAAATATTCTGATCTATGTGTAATTGTATTACAGTTTTTTTCTTTTGTCAAATCAGTTTTTTGTATTTTTAAAAATTTTACAGAAGCAGTGTTTCAAATCCATCTGCTAATGGCTCTAAGGTCAGAACCTGTTATTTCTTTCTAAATCCTTTGGTTTTAATATGTTATTTAAAGAAACCAGACATCAGCTTTAACATATCAAGTGAAGCCAGGTATGACCCAGGTGTAGGCTCACCTTTTATAATTCCCAGTTCTCCTACTTTATTTAACTAGGAACATTTGTTCACAGATAATGATAGAAAACTGACAAATGTTAACTGACAAGCACCTGGTGCTTATTAAATAAGATCTACAACTAATCAGAGATCATATGCCTTTTTTCAGTAATAAAACTCAATGGAGAGAAACTGATTAAAGCCCTTTTCAAATATAAGGAAATATTATTATGATGGAAATGTAACTAAATAAATCAATGATTTTTCTAAAAAATAAAATTGAACACTCTTAATCCTCCCCTCTCCCTTTTACCCTAGGGACAACCTCTTAATTTCATCAGGAACAATTGCTATCTTTAGTTCATCAGCTGGAGCGACAGTCTCTTCAGAAAGCCCATCACAGCTGACCATTATCCACTCGATGCAATCTCATGGTAAGTCAATCTCATGTCTATATCATGATCACTATCATTGAATGTCCAAACTTTCTTCTCTCTAGTAAGAAACAACTCAATTGAGATGAAACTATGAGTTTTAAAAGTCAGTCCACCCAGAGATTCACCCTTTCAGTCAACTGGAAGCAGCTGAACAGTAGTCTAAAAGAGTAATCAGTACTAGAAAAAGAAAAGAAGATGAGAGCAGAAATAGGGCATTGATTTGCCAATGACATCTAATTTACACACTTATGGAACATCTGCTCTCTAGAAATTCTGGTTTCCCAATGAATCCACAAGGACTGCTAAGAATTGTCAGATTGATTTCTGCAGATCAAAGGTGTAACAGTTCTGCAATCAAAGGATTTTATGTTTGTCCAGCTATCTCAATTGAAACTAATAGAGCCATATTTTATCTAGAAAAGGTGTGGGGAGGTGGGGGGAGGAGAATAAATTATTTCTGTTCTAATTACTTGCAAAAATATTTCCATATATGGCTTTCTTCAGATATGTTTATTTTCTGTTTTCTACCTGAGGACATTTTTTTCAGTTACATATAATCTTTAGAAACTAGAAGTTAAGACTTCCTTACAGTTGCTGCTCATTACTAAGATCTACAGGTATGGAGGTGATCAATCCAAACATCATAACTAGCTTTCTTTGAAAATAGCCCATTCTCCCTCAATCTTATTCAGTGCTGTGAACAACATATGCCCCAATCACATGTTCTGTTGCATTAGAAGGCTAGACCTATACATACCATAGTCTGAGTAACCCCAAGTAAAGCTTTGTATTAGTCTTCTGGAGGCTGCCATGTATTACCGACTGGTTAGATTAAACTACATAAATTAATTTCTCACAATTTTGGGGAGCTGAAAGTCCAAGGTCATGAAGCCAGTAGGTCCATATCTGATAAGGCCTTTTTTGGCTTGTAGGCAGTTGTCATCTCCTTGTGTGTTCACATGACTTCTTCTTGCAGAGAGAGAGAGAAATAGACAGATGGGGAGAACAAGATCTTTGGTTTCTCCTCTTATGACACTAATCCTATGAGATCAGACGCCCTCTCTTAACTTCCTTAGAGGCGCATGTCGAAATCTACTAATAGCTGCCCTGGGAGTTAAGACTTCAACATGTGAATTTTAAGGGGACACAAACATCCACTCCTTGACAAGTATGTTGTAAGAGATGCAAGAAATAATGAGGAAAAAAGAAAATTCAGAAGTTCTGTTTTAAATATGGTTTAAAATAGTGCATACTTTCAAATATAAATATAGCATTCAGTTATCAACACAAGAAGTGGAAAATAACATGCAAGCTTTGACTATGCAAACATTTTTAATTTAACAAACCTTTTCTGCCAAATGTTATTATAACATATGTACGATGGAATGAATTTCAGCAAAAATACATAGTATTCAACTTAAACATAAGGATGCAGCATTTGGAATTTTTTTAGTTCTATACTAATTGTTTAAATAACAAAGTCACCAAAATCTAATCACAACAGAATGATAGAATAGGTTTTTACTTATATATACAGCAATATTAACAGGAGTCCTCAGTCTTTTCAAAGGTCAAATACAGGTTATTATGAGTCATGCTGGTGTGGTTTTATGAGTAAAATGACCTTTGACCTGCACATTTCCAGATGTTACTATTTGCTCTTTAATAGTCAAAACAGCTCTAACCCACACTGAGAACTGGCGGGAATTCATAGTGTAGTAGATCAGGGCTATTTATTTTATATATCAGCAGAATATGGGTGTGTCCCCAGTCAGCATATTCTTAAAAATCACTACTCTGCAATTTTTCTAAGGTTCTTTGAGTTAATAGCTGTGTTTTGGTCTCTTTTCTTTCTTCCCATTTCACTGCTGGCAGATTGTTTCAACTACATTGGAAGAGAATACAACTTCATTCACTTCATTCAAGAGAGACTGAGAAAAACAGATAACACTAATTCCTCTTTCCTTTCTAGGTATCGGAAGAAGAGTTGTGAGTACTGCATAGATGTAGGTGTAAAACAGAACTTAAAAGTAGTATTTAGTAATTGTGATGTGACACATATTTAAGTAAATGGGTTTGAGGTAATATGATTATCACCTGCCTTTTTAACATAAGAAATGCATTCCTAAAAACATCATGAAGTTTATCATTGCTGTACTGTGCTGTGCTCAGTCATGTTTGACTTTGTGACCCCATGGAGTATAGCCCCCACCAGGCTCCTCTGCCAATGGGATTCTCCAGGCAAGAATACCTGAGTGGGTTGCCATTTCCTCTTCCAGGGAATTTTCTTGACCCAGGAATTGAACCTGAGTCTTCTCTGCCTCCTACACTGCAGGCAGATTCTTTAGTGATGAGCCATCAGGGAAGCCTGGCATTTATCATTACAACTTTTTAATTTGTAAATGCTGTCATATAGGAAGTAAATTTGTTTAATCTTTCCTACTTATCTGTAATTAGGAACATTTTTTTACTTCTTTAAAACTAGTAGAATCTTTCATTCTCAATAACCCTAGATTGATACTGCAAAATTAGGAAAAAATGAGAAATAAATAATTATTATGTATTAATATATATTTAATACACAAAATAAAGATCTTCACAATCATTCTCATACTTAGAATTTATAATATATCAGTGTACAAGGATATATTTTCATAATATCTGCTTGCTTTTAAATGATATATACAATGTATTGTATAAGTTTAAAGAATATTTAAGCACTGTTTTTTATGAGTGACCTTTGACCTGCACATTTCAGATGTTACTATTTGCTCTTTAATAGTCAAAACAGCTCTAACCCACACTGAGAACTGGCGGGAATTCATAGTGTAGTAGATCAGGGCTATTTATTTTATATATCAGCAGAATATGGGTGTGTCCCCAGTCAGCATATTCTTAAAAATCACTACTCTGCAATTTTTCTAAGGTTCTTTGAGTTAATAGCTGTGTTTTGGTCTCTTTTCTTTCTTCCCATTTCACTGCTGGCAGATTGTTTCAACTACATTGGAAGAGAATACAACTTCATTCACTTCATTCAAGAGAGACTGAGAAAAACAGATAACACTAATTCCTCTTTCCTTTCTAGGTATCGGAAGAAGAGTTGTGAGTACTGCATAGATGTAGGTGTAAAACAGAACTTAAAAGTAGTATTTAGTAATTGTGATGTGACACATATTTAAGTAAATGGGTTTGAGGTAATATGATTATCACCTGCCTTTTTAACATAAGAAATGCATTCCTAAAAACATCATGAAGTTTATCATTGCTGTACTGTGCTGTGCTCAGTCATGTTTGACTTTGTGACCCCATGGAGTATAGCCCCCACCAGGCTCCTCTGCCAATGGGATTCTCCAGGCAAGAATACCTGAGTGGGTTGCCATTTCCTCTTCCAGGGAATTTTCTTGACCCAGGAATTGAACCTGAGTCTTCTCTGCCTCCTACACTGCAGGCAGATTCTTTAGTGATGAGCCATCAGGGAAGCCTGGCATTTATCATTACAACTTTTTAATTTGTAAATGCTGTCATATAGGAAGTAAATTTGTTTAATCTTTCCTACTTATCTGTAATTAGGAACATTTTTTTACTTCTTTAAAACTAGTAGAATCTTTCATTCTCAATAACCCTAGATTGATACTGCAAAATTAGGAAAAAATGAGAAATAAATAATTATTATGTATTAATATATATTTAATACACAAAATAAAGATCTTCACAATCATTCTCATACTTAGAATTTATAATATATCAGTGTACAAGGATATATTTTCATAATATCTGCTTGCTTTTAAATGATATATACAATGTATTGTATAAGTTTAAAGAATATTTAATCACTGTATTTACATTAAAAACTTCTAGATTTTTATTAACACTGTTGTAAGAAATATGAAAATGTTGCTTAGTGTTTTGAGAAGTTCTAATATTGTGTTTTCTTTTGAAATTAATGGGGAACATACTGGCTGTTTTTTCTCCTGATGCTTTTCCTTTCTTTCTCTTTCTTTTTCACTTCATCCTCTTACCAATGATAAGTACATATTCTGTGGCATCATATCAAACAGTTTATGTGAAGTCTGCTATGAAATCTCACCACATGTACAATCCATATATATCTTTCTTCTTTTATTGACAAAGAAATCAAAATTTGGGGAGATGAAATCACTCACAGCCATTTGGACAGATGCCCAATATAAATGAACTCGACTTGTGAGCAAAACCACCTCACTGGAGTTAGCAACATTCCCTGTAAGTTATTCAGATTTTACAGATTCTATGGATAAAATATTCTCAACAAAGGCAGGAGAAAAGAATGTGTTAATTATGTCCATATTGGAGGAAAGAATTGACTCAGTGTTGATATAGTCATTCTCAGTTGAGTTCCTGGACCAAAAATGTCAGCATTTAGTACCTACTAGAAATGCATATTCTTGGGTGCCTCCCCAGGCCTACTAAATCAAAACTAGTTGCAGCTCAGTAATCTGTGTTTTAAAAAGCCTTCCAGGTGGTTCTACATATATCTAAGATCCAGAGTCTTTGTGTATCTACTCTCCCTAATTGATTGAAATTTGCATCTCATAATGAAAATGCACTTTTGTTAGAAAAGGTTCATTTGGAGGGACTTTCAGTACCTGATCCAGAAGAGCATAGAAAGCTTATAATTAAGGGTAAAACACTGGAGAAAAACTAAGTGAACATCTTATACATTCTTTAAGGAGAGAAATATTCACATTCAAGATACTTCCTAGTTATCGTTGTGTCCTCATATTTACAAATACACATCTTTCTTTCACAGGTAAAGGAAAGGGAATATGTATCCTGGGATAAAAGCAGAAAGGATACACATAGATGACAATGGTAGAAGATGATAATGCTGTGAAGTGATGAAGACCTGAAGACGATCTAGTCGCTCCCCAACAAAAGCTACTTCCTGAGATTCTGGAGACATTACAGGGGCTTCCTTATGAACTCTTACAGCTAATTGCTTTTTCTCCAATCCAATCAGCTTGTGAAATATCAGTTTCCTGACAAGAAATTGAACCCAGATTCACAGCATTGAAAGTGACAGATCTTAATCACTGGAATGCCAGGAACTCTCCTCTATGCCTATTTTCTTTGCTTAATGTGTCTTGTCCATTTCTTTTTTCTGCTGGTTATCTGAGATTATTATTTACCTAATAGGATTCACTTCATTTTAGCCTTACCCTATTAATATTTGCTTAATCACTTAATTAGCCTTCTATTTTTCATCTTACTTAAAATCACTCACAGCCATTTGGACAGATGCCCAATATAAATGAACTCGACTTGTGAGCAAAACCACCTCACTGGAGTTAGCAACATTCCCTGTAAGTTATTCAGATTTTACAGATTCTATGGATAAAATATTCTCAACAAAGGCAGGAGAAAAGAATGTGTTAATTATGTCCATATTGGAGGAAAGAATTGACTCAGTGTTGATATAGTCATTCTCAGTTGAGTTCCTGGACCAAAAATGTCAGCATTTAGTACCTACTAGAAATGCATATTCTTGGGTGCCTCCCCAGGCCTACTAAATCAAAACTAGTTGCAGCTCAGTAATCTGTGTTTTAAAAAGCCTTCCAGGTGGTTCTACATATATCTAAGATCCAGAGTCTTTGTGTATCTACTCTCCCTAATTGATTGAAATTTGCATCTCATAATGAAAATGCACTTTTGTTAGAAAAGGTTCATTTGGAGGGACTTTCAGTACCTGATCCAGAAGAGCATAGAAAGCTTATAATTAAGGGTAAAACACTGGAGAAAAACTAAGTGAACATCTTATACATTCTTTAAGGAGAGAAATATTCACATTCAAGATACTTCCTAGTTATCGTTGTGTCCTCATATTTACAAATACACATCTTTCTTTCACAGGTAAAGGAAAGGGAATATGTATCCTGGGATAAAAGCAGAAAGGATACACATAGATGACAATGGTAGAAGATGATAATGCTGTGAAGTGATGAAGACCTGAAGACGATCTAGTCGCTCCCCAACAAAAGCTACTTCCTGAGATTCTGGAGACATTACAGGGGCTTCCTTATGAACTCTTACAGCTAATTGCTTTTTCTCCAATCCAATCAGCTTGTGAAATATCAGTTTCCTGACAAGAAATTGAACCCAGATTCACAGCATTGAAAGTGACAGATCTTAATCACTGGAATGCCAGGGAACTCTCCTCTATGCCTATTTTCTTTGCTTAATGTGTCTTGTCCATTTCTTTTTTTTCTGCTGGTTATCTGAGATTATTATTTACCTAATAGGATTCACTTCATTTTAGCCTTACCCTATTAATATTTGCTTAATCACTTAATTAGCCTTCTATTTTTCATCTTACTTAAAATCGTATTTCAATTTACCTGTGCTCTGTCATTCAATCATGTCAGACTCTTTGCAACCCCATGGACTGTAACCCTCCAGGCTCCTCTGTCCATTGGATTTCCCAGGAAAGAATACTGGAGTGGGTTTCCATTTCCTACTAAATTTACCTAAATCACTTTATTTTACTCTTATTTTTTTATTTAAATTGTTGTAGATAGTTCTTAGTTGCAGACTAGTTATTTTTCTTTATATAGCATTCATTTAAAATTTCATCCACTTTAAGACTATGTAGGGTAATCCAAACATTGTTTGACATGTGCATTACAGTCTTGATCACCTAGCATTAAACTCACTTATGTCAAGATAATAGTATTTGGGCCAAGTTCATTTTTCCAGAAGGAAAAGGACATAGCAGTTTAAAATTCATTGTCAAAAACTTTTCTATAATATATGTGTATGGAGTCTTTGTCCAACTTTGCCAATACAGTCCTTATTTTCATCTTTTATACCAAAATAATTATTAATAGTACCCGTCTTAGTGTTCAAATACAGCCAATTTGAACTATGAAAAGTGGAAAGTGTTAATCGCTTCATTGTGTCCAACTCTGTGCCCCCATGGACTGTAGCTCGCCAGGCTGCTCTGTTCGTGGAATTCTCCAGGCAGGAATACTGGAGTAGGTAGCCATTCCTTTCTCCAGGAGATCTCCCCGACCTAGGGATCAAACCTGGGTCTCACATGTTATAAGCAGATTCTTTACCTTCTGAAGTGGGAAGCCCAATTTGAACTATAAATTAAAGGAATACTCTGTGTAAAAGAAATTGAGCTAAGCTTTGGGCTTTTCCTAATAGATATTGGTCTGTGTGATATTGTGATATAAGAAATATTTAGTTCTAATCCCTGATTCCTGGCACAGAGCTTTTAAAACCCTTAGAATTTCCCTAGGGATAGATTTGAGAGGGTAGTCTTTTGTCATTTATAATAAGCACCTTTCAACCAGTCCTGAGTTAATACTAGTTTGGTGACTTTTGGAGAATGAGGACTGGTTACCAGAAAAACTGACCACATGATGGCTAGAGATTAATTTAATTACAAATAGCTAACAATTTAACTGGGATTCCCCTGTAGCTCAGCTGGTAAATAATCCACCTGCAATGCAGGTAAAGAATCCATGTGCAATAGAGGAGACCCAGATTCCTGGGTTGGAAGATCCTCTGGAGAAGAGATACGCTACCAACTCCAGGATTCTTGGGCTTCCCTGGTGGCTCAAACAGTACAGAATCTGCCTGCAGTGTGGGAGACCTAGGTTTGATCTCTGAGTTGGGTGTATTTCCTGTAGAAGGGAAAGGCTACACACTCCAGTATTCTTGCCTGGAAAATTTCATGACTCATTCATGGGTTGCAAAGAATTGAACATGACTGAGCAACTTCACTTTTCCTTGATGATTTAACAAATCAGACCTGGGTTCAATCCCTGGGTTGTGAAGATCCCTTGGAGAAGGGCATGACAACCCACTCTGGTATGCTCGTCTGGAGACTAGTCCTAGTAATAACAGTCCAAGTAATAACAGTCAGACAAGACTGAGCAACTGAGCACAAAAGAACTTACATGATGAAGGCTCCATAAAAACACTGCTGAAAGGGATTCAGAGAGCTCCTGGATGGTGAACACATTGAGGTGCAGGGGAGGTGACATACTGGAGTTGGCTTAAAATCTCCATGAAGGTTCCATACGCCTAGTTTATACCTTGCCTACATTCATCTTTATCTGGCCTATCATCTATATCCTTTGTCATATCCTTTATAATAAACTAGTACATGTAAATAAATGTGTTTCTCAGTCTATGAGCTATTATGGCAAATTATCTGACCAGAGAAAGGAGTCAATTTATTAACTGGTCAATTATAGCTTCTGATTTATAGCTGGCCAGCCAGCTGCACAGGTGATAACTAGACTTGCTACTGACTTATGAAGCGGGGAGTAGTCTTGTGGAACTGTTTTGTTTTTTTAACACTGGGCAGTTAGTGTCAGAATAAATTAAACTGTAGGACAACTAGCTGGTGTTCACTGAATGTTGGAGAATTGGTGTTGTGATCCCCACGTTTTTGGTGTCAGAATGTTGTAAGAGTACAGGAAAGACTTTTCTTTTAGCCCGCAAAGAAGAAAAATATATTTAACCCTAGTGACCACCCACTTTTAAAACTTGAAGCTCCTTCTTAGCATTCTCTCTTTCCATTCTCTTCTTTAATTTTTAATGTGACTGTTAGCAATGTATGGGGCTTCCCTGGTGACTCAGATGGTAAAGAATCCACCTGCGATGCAGGAGACATGGATTCGCTCTCTGAGCCATGAAGATCCGCTGGAGGACTGGCTACCCATGCCAGTATTCTTGCCTGGAGAATCCCTTTGGCAAAGGAGCCTGTGGAGCTATAGTCCATGGGGATGCAAAGAGTCAGACACAACTGAGTGACTAACATTTTCACTTAGCAACGTGTATTTTATTAAAATGTTTTTTGTTGCTTACCTCTAGAGTCTAAGTTCTCTGAGGATAAGAGTTTCTCTCTTTATTCACGTTTCAAATGCTGTCCTCAACCATTTGAATATTTTGCATGTAATAGATGTTTAGGAGGTATCTGATCATATAAATGTGTGTATATACACACATATATATATATCTCCTGAAGATTTATATATATGTAAATATATATCTACATATCTTCACACAATATGTATATGATATATTTTTTCACATATATGTATATTGCATGTGTGAGTGTGTGTGTGTCTTGCTCAGTTTTTCCTTCAATGTGTTGTTTTCTTATTCCTGGAATTTCCTTTAATGGAGACATATTGATGGCAAATATCTTTGGTTCATAAAAATAAAATAAGATTTTGGCTCTCAGTTTAAATAATAGGTTAGCTGTTTTGATGCAGTGTTAGTACTCTGGTGATATTTTATTTTATTTTTTAAGTTTTTCTTATGGATGTTGTTACAGCTGAGAATCTGTCAGTGTAATTTCTAGGCATTATCTCTTTTATAAAAAAATTGATTTTAAGATTATCTTTTAACTTTTGAGAACTTCCTTTCTTATCTAATTGTAGACTTATTACCCGTTTGGAATTTAAACTCCTTACTATGGTTCTCTCATCAGATCTGAAACATTCTCATTTTTTCTGTCATCAGATTGTGCCTCTCCTCCTTTCTCTCCTCCTCTTCTTTAAGATCTTCTATCAGATATGTTTTTGACCTTTCTTCATATTCCTTAATTTATCATTTTTTACCACTTTATCTCTTTGTGCTGCATTCTGCATAATTTCTATTTTGTATATTTCTTTCAGTTAACTTCTCTTTTTAACTCCAATTAATCTGAACTTAAAACTTAAATATTACATTTAATTTTATTGCCTAAATATTTAATTTATACATATTGGCTTTGGTCCTTTTCCAAAACTGTCTGGTCTTTACTAAAAGAGCTTTCCATTATTCCATTATTTTCAATTCCTTCTTTTATTTAACCACTTGTATACTCTTTACAGTTTACTAATTTGTTTAGTGCCAGCTGTTGTTACAAGCATACAACCAATTCAAAATATATGTGCCATGTATTGCTTGTAAATATAGATCAGGTCAGTGGGGTGTTATGGTCTGGATAATTTTCCTTTTGCCTGATGAGGATATAATCTCCTTCAATACCTTAGGTGCCTCTCCTCCAAACCCATACTGTCTTTTACATTCTGCAATGATGAGAAAAAGAGAAAATGATGGCTGCATGATTGAAGTTTATATCAATTGGGCCAAGAAGTGACATATATTTACTTTAGCAACGTTCTTTAGGCCAGTAATTGGTCATATGGCCGTGACAGACTACAGGGAAACTTGGAAATATAATCATTTCATCTCTGAATCCAATAATGTGAAATAGGTGGGGAGAGCAGCTAGTCAGTTGGCACCACAATAATTCTATTCTGCAGCTCTTGACAGATTAATCATGCAATTTGTTTCTGTCTGCTGCTGACCTTGTGGTAGCTTGCTTCCTCTTGCATTTTGTTATTTTAGACTAAAAGATTGTATTTAGTGAGACTTTATCTCAGTAATTCTGTGTTGTCTTGAGCTCCTAGACCTCACAAGTCAAGTAGCACAAATGTTAATACAAAATGCATGTAAATGGAAGCATGTGGTCACAAAAATGTCATGGGGAGGGGGAGGATCTTTTTCTACCCTATCCACAGCCAAAACTGAAACCCACCATATTTATTTTCATTTGTTTAGACAGTGGGCATTTTTTCTGTCCACATTTATACAGAGGGCAGTGACCCTTTGAAAGTCCAGGCTTCACACCAAAGTCTGTTTCTCAAATCCCCATATCCTACCTTGATCCTATAACTGCAGAGCCAGAAGCACTCAAGCCCTTTGGTGATCACTATCGACAAATGTCACCAAACACAGTTGAAGCATCAGAACTCGCTTTCTGCCCTGATTTTTGACTTATATTTTGTCCTTTGGATTTTTATCAGCCAAGTCTGGTTACCACTGTAAAGACTTGCCTCTTAGCACAGCTGCTGCATCTCACTTTTAGTGTGATGCTGCTGATCTAAACTTTTACTCTAGCTTTCAATTTACTATTTCTTTGTGGGCCCATGATGTTGCACTTAAAATCCTTAGAAAATTTTTTGGAAATGTCTGTGAGTTGTGAACTCTCACTCATTGTTTCTTTAGAAATTGTCTCGGTTCAGTTCAGTTCAGTCACTCAGTCGTGTCCAACTCTTTGCAATCCCATAGACTGCAACACACCAGGCTTCCCTGTCCTTCACCACCTCCTGGAGCCTGCTCAAATTCATGTCCTTTGACTCAGTGATGCCATCCAACCATCTTGTCCTCTGTTGTTCCCCTTTTCTTTCAAATTCATGTCCTTATCAGATTCTACTAATTGCTGCTGACAGACTACAGGAAACTTGGAAATATAATCATTTCATCTCTGAATCCAATAATGTGAAATAGGTGGGGAGAGCAGCTAGTCAGTTGGCACCACAATAATTCTATTCTGCAGCTCTTGACAGATTAATCATGCAATTTGTTTCTGTCTGCTGCTGACCTTGTGGTAGCTTGCTTCCTCTTGCATTTTGTTATTTTAGACTAAAAGATTGTATTTAGTGAGACTTTATCTCAGTAATTCTGTGTTGTCTTGAGCTCCTAGACCTCACAAGTCAAGTAGCACAAATGTTAATACAAAATGCATGTAAATGGAAGCATGTGGTCACAAAAATGTCATGGGGAGGGGGAGGATCTTTTTCTACCCTATCCACAGCCAAAACTGAAACCCACCATATTTATTTTCATTTGTTTAGACAGTGGGCATTTTTTCTGTCCACATTTATACAGAGGGCAGTGACCCTTTGAAAGTCCAGGCTTCACACCAAAGTCTGTTTCTCAAATCCCCATATCCTACCTTGATCCTATAACTGCAGAGCCAGAAGCACTCAAGCCCTTTGGTGATCACTATCGACAAATGTCACCAAGCACAGTTGAAGCATCAGAACTCGCTTTCTGCCCTGATTTTTGACTTATATTTTGTCCTTTGGATTTTTATCAGCCAAGTCTGGTTACCACTGTAAAGACTTGCCTCTTAGCACAGCTGCTGCATCTCACTTTTAGTGTGATGCTGCTGATCTAAACTTTTACTCTAGCTTTCAATTTACTATTTCTTTGTGGGCCCATGATGTTGCACTTAAAATCCTTAGAAAATTTTTTGGAAATGTCTGTGAGTTGTGAACTCTCACTCATTGTTTCTTTAGAAATTGTCTCGGTTCAGTTCAGTTCAGTCACTCAGTCGTGTCCAACTCTTTGCAATCCCATAGACTGCAACACACCAGGCTTCCCTGTCCTTCACCACCTCCTGGAGCCTGCTCAAATTCATGTCCTTTGACTCAGTGATGCCATCCAACCATCTTGTCCTCTGTTGTCCCCTTCTCCTTTTGCTATTTTTCCCAACATCAGGGTCTTTACCAATGAGTTATCTCTTCACATCAGGTGGCCAAAGTAGCTTCAGCTTCAGCATTAGTCTTTCCAATAAATATTCAGAGTTGATTTACTTTAGAATTGACTGGCTTGATCACCTTGCAGTCCAAGGGATGCTCAAGAGTCTTCTCCAACACCACAGGTCAAAGGCATCAATTCTTCGGTTCTCAGCCTTCTTTATGAAATTGTCTATTTCAGGTCTATTCTTAGTGGTAATTTATGTAGGCTTGAAATTCTAGACAAATCATTATTTTTAATGGTCGCCATGTGTATATCATATTGTCTTTTTGACATTCTGCTGATGGCATGTTTAATGTCAAGCTTATTGTTCTGAGTAGTTACCCTGTCCTTTTCACAAGGTGTTTATGAGATCTCTCTGATTCTGAAGTTTCCTTTAGAATATTTCTAGGTATAGATTTACTGTGATCTTTATGTGGACAGATTGTATGCCTACTATTTGACAATTTAAGATACTATAGAATATTGTCAACCATTTTTAGATTATAAAATATTCATATCCGTATCCTTTTTCACTCTGTTCTGTATTCCACTTAGTCCTTTCTTCCAGTTCTATCTTCAGTTTTATCTAAACTGCTATTTTATCCCTGCCAATATCTTTTAATAATATTTTTTTTTATTTTTCTCAAATTTACCTTTTTTTTTTTTTTTAAAGACTTATTTATTTTGGGCGGGGGTCGGGTTGGGGAGGGAGGGGAGCGGGCGGGCCACTTCCATTGGTCTTTCATTTCTCTATTTTCATCCGTCTTTGTTCTTTGGCTCCTGTGGGCCTCCCATCGCGGTGGCGTCTGTCGTCGCAGAGCGCCGGCTCTGGGCGCATGCGCTCCAGAGTTCCGGCTTGGTAATTGGACACATCGGTCCAGCCGCTCCGCGGCACGTGGGATCTTCCCAGGCCGGGGATCAAACCGGCGCCCCTTGCACTGCAAGGCAGTGTCCTTACCCACTGGACCACCAGGGGAAGCCCCTCAAATTTCAATTTCAATTTTAAACCTACATCTCTTGTCTCATGGTATCTTATTTTTAAGATTTTAAGATTGTGTCTTAATCATTTAAAATGTCGATTTGATTATTTGTCACAACAATTTTATGGATTTCCCTGGTAGCTCAGCAGTAAAGAGTCCTCCTGCCAATGTTCAAGATGCAGGGGTAATCCCTGGGTCCCGAAGGTCCCCTGAAGATGGAAGTGGCAACCCACACTAGTATTTTTGCCTGGGAATCCCATGGACAGAGAAGCCTGGAAGTCTACAGTTCATGGGCTCACAAAAAATTGGGCACTACTTAAAAACTCAACCAACAGCAACCACTTTGACAAATTCTTGACATTCTAAACCTACTTTTATTTTATATTTATTGCATTCAGTCATGTTAGATTGTTTTCTAATGGGATTTGTAATTTTATTTTGTTAGCTCATAACCTGTTATGCTTTATCTATGGAAATTTTGTATAGTACAGCTTGTCAGAGAGCAGAACCAAGAAATCAACCCAGGAGTGAAAGCCACATACCACAGGGAAAGCAAGTCAAAAATCCTTCAAAGAATATGAAGAGTAGGACTGAGTCTTCATCAAAGAACTGTCATCATGTACCTGGGTATATGGCCCAATCTGTTTTATATAACTTTTTTGCTATCTTTTTAAGTGTGTGTATCAATAGAACTTATCCATTCCCGTATCACTGTGTATATTGCATATGTTTGGGAGGAAAGTGTGGGCAGAGGATGAAGAAAATATTTCTCCTTCATGAGTCTTCATATCAAGAGTAACTGTATCTGACA
This sequence comes from Tragulus kanchil, assembly GCA_022376925.1. NCBI lineage: Eukaryota > Metazoa > Chordata > Mammalia > Artiodactyla > Tragulidae > Tragulus > Tragulus kanchil. The sequence goes on along the minus strand of JAIOJX010000004.1, from coordinate 231,147,847 downwards.
AATGACATCTGACCTGAATCGGATTTAGATGTTGAGATTTAGGCCTTAAGCTTGAACATAATGCTATGAAGAAATATAGTTTTGAGGAGTCTTGGGAGAAGGTAGCTATGCTTTTCAAGTGGAAGAAATACAAATAATTTATAGCTAAGATGCAGATTGTGATGATTTTCCGGTTTTTGGACACATCGGTCCAGCGCTCCGCGGCACGTGGGATCTTCCCAGGCCGGGGATCAAACCGGCGCCCCTTGCACTGCAAGGCAGTGTCCTTACCCACTGGACCACCAGGGGAAGCCCCTCAAATTTCAATTTCAATTTTAAACCTACATCTCTTGTCTCATGGTATCTTATTTTTAAGATTTTAAGATTGTGTCTTAATCATTTAAAATGTCGATTTGATTATTTGTCACAACAATTTTATGGATTTCCCTGGTAGCTCAGCAGTAAAGAGTCCTCCTGCCAATGTTCAAGATGCAGGGGTAATCCCTGGGTCCCGAAGGTCCCCTGAAGATGGAAGTGGCAACCCACACTAGTATTTTTGCCTGGGAATCCCATGGACAGAGAAGCCTGGAAGTCTACAGTTCATGGGCTCACAAAAAATTGGGCACTACTTAAAAACTCAACCAACAGCAACCACTTTGACAAATTCTTGACATTCTAAACCTACTTTTATTTTATATTTATTGCATTCAGTCATGTTAGATTGTTTTCTAATGGGATTTGTAATTTTATTTTGTTAGCTCATAACCTGTTATGCTTTATCTATGGAAATTTTGTATAGTACAGCTTGTCAGAGAGCAGAACCAAGAAATCAACCCAGGAGTGAAAGCCACATACCACAGGGAAAGCAAGTCAAAAATCCTTCAAAGAATATGAAGAGTAGGACTGAGTCTTCATCAAAGAACTGTCATCATGTACCTGGGTATATGGCCCAATCTGTTTTATATAACTTTTTTGCTATCTTTTTAAGTGTGTGTATCAATAGAACTTATCCATTCCCGTATCACTGTGTATATTGCATATGTTTGGGAGGAAAGTGTGGGCAGAGGATGAAGAAAATATTTCTCCTTCATGAGTCTTCATATCAAGAGTAACTGTATCTGACAAATGACATCTGACCTGAATCGGATTTAGATGTTGAGATTTAGGCCTTAAGCTTGAACATAATGCTATGAAGAAATATAGTTTTGAGGAGTCTTGGGAGAAGGTAGCTATGCTTTTCAAGTGGAAGAAATACAAATAATTTATAGCTAAGATGCAGATTGTGATGATTTTAAATCATGTCCACAAAATTCTTAACAATTTTCTCACTATGCATGGTTTCTGTATTCCCTTCCTTTGGATCTTTGCTGATATAAATAACTCATTTTTACCAAGTGAAATGTAGGTACATGTGACTGCTGCAGGACTTCAAAGCTATATTATTACATTATAAATGGCAATGTTGATTCTGACTTGTTTGCCTTTGGAACCTTGAGACTACCACATAGTAGAGAAGCCCAGATTACAGGGAAATGCCACTTGGTTCTTCTGTGAGCCTTAGTTAAAGTTTCTAGACAGCAGCCAAAACCAGCTCACAGACATGTGAAAACTGTGGTTGATTCCAGCCACAGTCATGGTGTTACCCTTTCCTGTCAAGTCTTCAGAAGCCTGTACTCAGACGTAAAGCAACAAGTAAAACTCTTCTATTATATGATCGTTCAGAATTCTAAACCCAAAGAACCCATGAGTGTCTGAAAAGGTTTTTCTAAGCCAGTAGTTTTATAGGAATATGTTACATAGCAATAGTAATTCTAATAAGCTTGTAAATTTACATTTATGTTATAGGCTAAAAACTTGTAATGCTTTCTCCTGAAACTCATGTGTGGCCTGGGTGTAGAGTTTGTGCTGCCACAGAAATGCAATTAATTTAGAATTTAATATTATATTTATGTATCTGCTAGACCTCTTCTGAGTCAAGTTGTGGCATATACAAAAAATCACACCTATTGGATAGCACATATGTAGCTGTGAATTCTTAGAAGACATCCCACCTGGATCCCAAGAAGAAAAACGTAAATAATTATTTTTTTGTTTTAAACAAAAACATAAATAATTATTTTTTTATTTGTGGGTAAATATTTTATCTATTTTCTTAAATTGAAGGTTAGTTTTATAATAAGGGTTTAATTTTCAAACATTGACCTCTCAGGATCAATAAACAGAGTTTTCTTACTCTATAGATAGTAAGTCCCAATCCTCTAGGTTATAGAAAAGCTCCCATTCATCTTCACAAACCCAACAACTTAGGAAAGCTATGCTTTTCAAGTGGAAGAAATACAAATAATTTATAGCTAAGATGCAGATTGTGATGATTTTAAATCATGTCCACAAAATTCTTAACAATTTTCTCACTATGCATGGTTTCTGTATTCCCTTCCTTTGGATCTTTGCTGATATAAATAACTCATTTTTACCAAGTGAAATGTAGGTACATGTGACTGCTGCAGGACTTCAAAGCTATATTATTACATTATAAATGGCAATGTTGATTCTGACTTGTTTGCCTTTGGAACCTTGAGACTACCACATAGTAGAGAAGCCCAGATTACAGGGAAATGCCACTTGGTTCTTCTGTGAGCCTTAGTTAAAGTTTCTAGACAGCAGCCAAAACCAGCTCACAGACATGTGAAAACTGTGGTTGATTCCAGCCACAGTCATGGTGTTACCCTTTCCTGTCAAGTCTTCAGAAGCCTGTACTCAGACGTAAAGCAACAAGTAAAACTCTTCTATTATATGATCGTTCAGAATTCTAAACCCAAAGAACCCATGAGTGTCTGAAAAGGTTTTTCTAAGCCAGTAGTTTTATAGGAATATGTTACATAGCAATAGTAATTCTAATAAGCTTGTAAATTTACATTTATGTTATAGGCTAAAAACTTGTAATGCTTTCTCCTGAAACTCATGTGTGGCCTGGGTGTAGAGTTTGTGCTGCCACAGAAATGCAATTAATTTAGAATTTAATATTATATTTATGTATCTGCTAGACCTCTTCTGAGTCAAGTTGTGGCATATACAAAAAATCACACCTATTGGATAGCACATATGTAGCTGTGAATTCTTAGAAGACATCCCACCTGGATCCCAAGAAGAAAAACGTAAATAATTATTTTTTTGTTTTAAACAAAAACATAAATAATTATTTTTTTATTTGTGGGTAAATATTTTATCTATTTTCTTAAATTGAAGGTTAGTTTTATAATAAGGGTTTAATTTTCAAACATTGACCTCTCAGGATCAATAAACAGAGTTTTCTTACTCTATAGATAGTAAGTCCCAATCCTCTAGGTTATAGAAAAGCTCCCATTCATCTTCACAAACCCAACAACTTAGGAAAGCTACAATACCAGCCTCAACATTGGATGCTAACTGAGTTTGAACTCCTTCTTCTTTATAGAAAATGTAGAATTATGCTTTCCTTTTTAAGATTTCAATTATACATGTTAGATATAATTTATTTTGTATATCCAACTACTTAGTAGAAAGTTTTTCAAGTTATGAATATATGCATGTTGCTATTCCATATTTTGTTTTCTCTTAAGAACAAAAAATAGTAATATGCAAAGCTATAAAAAATAAGATGATAGATGAGCAGGAATTAATGAATTGAAATCAACAAGTACATAGATTCAACAAATGGGAAATTGTATCTTTCAATAGTTGGACAAAATTTAACAAACTCACTAAAATTTATGAGGAAAAAAAAAACAGAAAAGAAACAAAAATGTTCTTAAGAATGAAAAGGAGAGCTAACTATAAACCCAGTACGGAAAATAATAATATAAAAACAAATAAGCATGGGAAACTATATATTATATAATTTAACTAGATAAAAATAAACAAAAGGTACAATTTATAATATATTATTTATTAAAATGCTCAAAATAAGAAACAAAATGAGTGTAAATTTGAGACAGCGAGAAGGAAAGAAATGAAAATAAGGACATTCAAAAGTTATATAATGTTATATTATTCTTAGTTTAATGGATTCACAAGTATTCATAGTATATTCTATATTATATATTATACTTATTCTGTTTTGTATATGAAATATTTCATAATGAAATTTTTAAGCAATAATTTTCTTAAAGGATAATAGCAACTCATGAAATGAATTTATATATGTGATTATATTTTACTGTTGATTCAGGAAGCACGATACTTATATATCTAATTGGATATCTAGCTTTGAGGTAGAAGGAAATATAGCTTAATATAGCTATGATTACTTGCAATGAAAAAAACAACTTGTTTCTTGAATATTTTATTTATGACTACTCCATCAAACAATTTCTCTTCACTACAAAAGAGGAGATTTCATTAATTAAAACAAAAACTTCATCTTGACTAAACATAAATCATACTTTAATTTGGATAGTTCATATAACAAATATTCTAGAGTTAGCATTTTTTTATAAAATACCTATATTTTAATATTTAATATTAACATTATTTAATATTTCTCTGCTCTTTTTGCTCAGGCAATTTCCTATGTGGTTTCAGTTGGCATTTTTCATTTTTCCTTGCTTGCCTTAATGAGCCAGAAATTTAAAAGGGGTTATGACATATACAATAAATTTGTTCAGACATTGAAATATTCAAATAATAGGCAATATACCTTTGTAAAGCATAGGCATGTTAGTCTTTGATTCTTTTTATGGCTTAGACTGCTTTACGACTTTCTCTCAATAAAAACCATAAAATTAAAATGACCATGCAAGAGTTTATGAAGCGCCTCTGACCCAACATGGTGAAGCTAATGGTAGCAAAATTGTTTCCTAAATCTGCTAAAATACCTGGAGGGAACAATTTTATAATGCATAGGCAGACAGGAGGTCTGGGAAATTCATTTTTGGGGAAACCCTTCAGTTGGCAGATGCACATGGAAAGAAAAGTGTCAGTGTTCACCAATTACAATTTAAATATTGCAAAGTATATGTCAAACAACACATTAGCTCTTCTTCTTTGCATAGAAACAAATGAGAGAAGGCTTTACAAAAATTAAAGTACAAGATTACTGAAATCATGAATATTAATAGTTGATAGGACATTACTCAAGTTCCATGTCTCATTGCACTTCGTTTCTAATAGTAGAGGCAAGAAATGTGTGAAATAATGGATTTTTGAATTAAACAAGTCTCAACATTATTTCCTGAAAATAAAAATCATGTTATCTGAAGGATATGAGTTTATAGGAATGGAATCTACCCTCAAATTATAGTAACAAAGTTTTATCTAAGGAAGTTGAAAGTTACATATGCATTCTCAGTTGCTTGGATGTATACGTCTCTTTGTCACGCCATGGACTAGACCCTGCCAGGCTCCTCCGTTTATTTGATTTTCCAGGCAAGAATACTGGAGAGGGTTGCCATTTCCTACTCCAATGGATCTTCCCAACCCAGGGATCAAACCCCCATCTCTAATGTCTCCTGCATTGGCAGGTGCATTATTTACCACCTGGGAAGCCAGAAATTTACACATATTGCTCAGTATATTAAAAATGACATATATTATTCAACACTTGTGACCTTGAAAATCTTGTCATTGGCATTGAATTATATTTTGATGGAAATTGAGATCAGAAGATTGAACAAAAGAAGCAACATTATATAACAATGAATTGGTACAGTCACTGAGTGATATCTACAAATTGGCTTTCAAATATTTTATTATATGATCATTAACTTGATCTTTATAGTACATATTATATTGGTCATTATTAAGAAATCTGTATCTAGCTATGGTTATTTTTTTTTTATGGTTATGGTTTTTAAAAAAAATTTTGTCACATAACAAGAAGAGGTAGTAATGGTAATAGCTGTAATACCACAATAATTTTACAGTCTTTGTAACTGTAATTTTCATGACCTTTGCCCAGGGTTCTAAGAGGACTACCATAATTACAGCAAAAAAATGACCTTTAAGTGACAAAAGAATGAGAGAAGAGTGGTTCTAGCTATAACTGTCCCTTTTATTGGGAACCAAAAGTCTTTTCATCAGCACCTCTTATTCATATATATCAGATTGATCATGTGACCACTTTTAAGGGCCTGTGTGTGCTTAATCACTCAATTGTGTCTGACTGTTTGTGGACTTATGGACTGTGGCCTGCCAGGATCCTCTGCCCATAGAATTTTCTAGGCAAGAAAACTGGAGCAGCTTGCCGTTTCCTGCTCTAGGGGGGCTTCCTGACTCAGGGACTGAGCCCCACTCCTGCCTCTCTTGCATTGGTAGGTGAATTCTCTACCACTTGAGCTACCTGGGAATTTTTAAGGGTAATGCGTCATAATTGTTTTACAGCAACAACAGTAAACAGTAGTAATATCAAAGGTAACCGATCACAAATTACCATAACAAACACATTCATAATGAAAAGTTTGAAATATTGCTAGACTTACCAGAAGGTACCACAGAGATGCGAAGTAAGCAAATGATATTGGGAAAATGGCATCAGTAAACTTGCCCATGGTAGGGTTTCCTCAAACGTTCAAAGTGAAACAGAAAAGGCAATATTTGTGAAGTGCAGTAAAGGAAAGTTCAATAAAAGAAGAAAACCCTATATTTTATTCTATTTTTATTTGACATCTAAATGAGAACCAAAGGGCATTATTTTTAGTCTTTTTAAAAAATATATATGAATTAAGTGTTATGAGTTCTTATGAAAACTTTTGGCTTTAGCTTATAAAACTTGACATTATCTGTTTAATAGCATATATAGTCTCTCTGTATATACATTATTGGTATGATATTTTATTTAGCTATGGTTATTTTTTTTTTATGGTTATGGTTTTTAAAAAAAATTTTGTCACATAACAAGAAGAGGTAGTAATGGTAATAGCTGTAATACCACAATAATTTTACAGTCTTTGTAACTGTAATTTTCATGACCTTTGCCCAGGGTTCTAAGAGGACTACCATAATTACAGCAAAAAAATGACCTTTAAGTGACAAAAGAATGAGAGAAGAGTGGTTCTAGCTATAACTGTCCCTTTTATTGGGAACCAAAAGTCTTTTCATCAGCACCTCTTATTCATATATATCAGATTGATCATGTGACCACTTTTAAGGGCCTGTGTGTGCTTAATCACTCAATTGTGTCTGACTGTTTGTGGACTTATGGACTGTGGCCTGCCAGGATCCTCTGCCCATAGAATTTTCTAGGCAAGAAAACTGGAGCAGCTTGCCGTTTCCTGCTCTAGGGGAGCTTCCTGACTCAGGGACTGAGCCCCACTCCTGCCTCTCTTGCATTGGTAGGTGAATTCTCTACCACTTGAGCTACCTGGGAATTTTTAAGGGTAATGCGTCATAATTGTTTTACAGCAACAACAGTAAACAGTAGTAATATCAAAGGTAACCGATCACAAATTACCATAACAAACACATTCATAATGAAAAGTTTGAAATATTGCTAGACTTACCAGAAGGTACCACAGAGATGCGAAGTAAGCAAATGATATTGGGAAAATGGCATCAGTAAACTTGCCCATGGTAGGGTTTCCTCAAACGTTCAAAGTGAAACAGAAAAGGCAATATTTGTGAAGTGCAGTAAAGGAAAGTTCAATAAAAGAAGAAAACCCTATATTTTATTCTATTTTTATTTGACATCTAAATGAGAACCAAAGGGCATTATTTTTAGTCTTTTTAAAAAATATATATGAATTAAGTGTTATGAGTTCTTATGAAAACTTTTGGCTTTAGCTTATAAAACTTGACATTATCTGTTTAATAGCATATATAGTCTCTCTGTATATACATTATTGGTATGATATTTTTATTTAGTACTTAAATGATATTCTTTCTTCTGCCATCCTTGTTTTACCAAGAAGTGAACTCTTAGTCTAACTGACATTCTTTTGTAGGCAACACTGTTTTTCTTTGTATGCTATTATGATGTTCTTGACTCTGATGCAGTGTAGTTTCTATGCAATTTGATTTGCTTAGGATATGTTGAACTTTATACATCTGAGGATTTATGGAAATACCATGACATCTTGCTTGATGTCATCTTCACTGAAAATGTTCTGCATTATTAATACTTTGGCCACCTACTTAGGTAACTCAGTAGTTGGACTTATTCCCTCAAATGTATGGTACCTAAATGAGAAGATTTGAACAGTTGGAGACTGGAACAATTGGGGCTGCTCAGTTAGATCTCTACATATACATGTGTTCACTCCAGCTAACAGCTTCAAGGTACTCCTACTTCATATATTGAAACATAGAGCTCCAAAGGCACTTGTTCTAAAAGAGAGGGCAAGGTGGAGTCTGTGTATCTGTACAATCATTCTTCATAAATAACATAGTATCAATTCTGTCATGTTCTGTTATATGAAGTTTAAGAGATACCTGCAGGTTTAAGAGGAGGGAACTTTTTTAGAAGACCCTGTGAGACAAGGTATATATTGAAGAGGCAAAATTTGGAAATTACAATAGAACATAACTGCGGGGACCTTCCGCAGAAAGGGAAGGCAGCAGGGATTACTCCCGGCGGAACCGGGAGATCTCGGAGAGAGGCAAATCTTGAACTGTCCGCCCCGCCAGCCCCTCGGCTGAAGGCAAGGGACAATCAGACGCGACAGGGGTTCCATCGAAGTAGTTCCGCTTTATTAATGAAGAGCCACAGCTTTTATAGGCAAGTGAAGGGGGTTTTGCACGGGACTTCCTATAGATTACACCAATCAAGCTAAAGGCCAAGCAATCATTCACGAGCGCGGCAGCCAGGGTAACCAATCAGAAATTTTGACCATCAATTAACAATTTAGATCACGCCCTGTCTCTTCCTGTAGGCGCCATCTTAGCTGCAAACATGTGCTTAAACTTCTTTAAACAATGCACTTAAGCTTCCCTTCATTTCCATATCCTTTCCTGTAGGCGCCATCTTAGCTCCAAACTGCAAACATGTGCTTAAGCTTCTTTATGCTTAAAACGGTCCTCTTTCAATTCAGAGCCCCACACATAACCATCTGATAACTTCAGAAAATTTGATTGACTATTGTTTATCTTGGAGATTCAGATAATGGATATGAGTTGTGAAAGATACTTATGATTTCACATTTTCAGGGCAGTCTCATTTATAAATCAAGACTATGACATGTAAGTTTCTTCTGTGATTTTGTCATGATGGTGGTGGTGGTGCTAGTTAAGTTTATTAAATAGCAGTCCTTTGTTAGATCCTGGCTCAACCTCCGAACAAGGTCTTTGTTTTCATCCTTGCGTGCCTTTTAAAACCTAAACCTGGCAGATTTTTCCCTTACAGAGGAGTGGAGTAATGGCAAGTAAGGAACAATGAGAAAGCTTCTGGGCTTTTGTAAATGTTCTACTTCTTGACATGAGTATGGATTAATTAACTGAATTAACTTTATGAAGATTGATGTGTACATTTATAATTTGTACTTATGCACACTATAGTTCAGTAGAATGTAAAACAACCAAAAAATGAAGGGAAAAAATCTGTGGATAAGAAGAAATTTACAAATAATTTCCCAGAACTGTCTTCTATTTCAGCATTTCAATTTTTGTAGTTATTTTCATTTTATAATCTATTACTAAAAATAGATCAATGGAAGTATGAAACTTTTCACAATAAATTCCTTTTTCAATGTCATTGTCTTAATTTACCCAAGTCTGACACCATTTAAACTACTGCATCACTCCTGTGAGAAGGAATATAAAATTCATAGAAAATTTGTACATGTCAAATGAAAAATCAAAGGATATTTGGGTTGAACTACCAATCTTCACAAAGAATGTTTTATTCATGATGGAAGCAGATTGTTATTGTATTAAAATCAAAGAGTGGATCTCCTGTTTTAAAAAGAGGAAATTAGATCTCTGAAAACATAAGATAAAAAAGAAAATGCAGGGCTTCCCTGGTGGTCCAGTGGGTAAAGAGTCCGCCCTGCAGTGCAAGGGGCACTGGTTTGATCCCTGGCCTGGGAAGATCCCACATGCTGTGGAGTGGCTGGACCAGTGTCCAATTAGGAGCCAGCACTCTGGAGCACATGTGCCCAGAGCTGGTACTATGCAACAAGAGAGGCCACTGCAATGGAAGGCCCACATAGGCCAAAGAGTAAACATGGATGAAAATAAATACAAAACCAATTAAAGATGCCAAAATAATTTTTTTAAGTGCAGCAGTTTTACTTGTATAATTTCCAAAATCACTCGAAACAAAGTATTTGATTTTATACTCATACAAAAATGTGCGACATAGATATTATCACAGCTACCCTATTGCCAAAATGTTTTCTATTACTTCTACGTAAACACTCGACGTTGTGTCTGACATGATCCCAGTATCATTTATTTACAGATACTCCTAATTTCCAGCTTACCTGGTGACTTAGATGGTAAAGAATCTGCCTGCAATACAGTAGACCCAGGTTCAATTCCTGAGTCAGGAAGATCCACTGCAGAGGTGAATGGCTACCCACTCCAGTATTCTTGCCTGGAGAATTACAGACAGAGGATCCTGATGAGCTACATACAGTCCATGGGGTCTCAAATAGTTGGACACTACTGAGTGATCAAAACTTTCACTTCGTTTTCACTTTCATTACTAATTTCATACCAGATACATGTTTAGGATTCAGGTGAAGCCCTGAACCCATAGGCATGCCAACAGAAAACTTGCATTGCTATTTCTAGCCACCTGGCACTGAAGGAGCAAGTTTGTCATCCATTTGGCTTTACCAAGAATGGGGCTGATAATCCTGCCTTGAACTTTTAACCAAATGCAGTTCAAACATTAGCATGTTGATGGCCTTCTCCCAAATATAGGAAATGATGCTTAGTTCTAGAATTTTTGATACTCCTTTAGAAACTTAAAATGTAGGTAGGCATTAGGAAAAAAGTTTAAACTTGATTTGCTCAATTAGTTAGCACATTTCTGAATTCCTCTCATGTGCCAGGTTTCACCCTAAGTTATAGATGTACAAAGATTGCTAAGATATAACCCACTGCTTTCAAAGAAATCACAGGAGTCCGCCCTGCAGTGCAAGGGGCACTGGTTTGATCCCTGGCCTGGGAAGATCCCACGTGCTGTGGAGTGGCTGGACCAGTGTCCAATTAGGAGTCAGCACTCTGGAGTGCCTGCACCCAGAGCTGGTGTTCTGCAACCAGAGAGGCCACTGCAATGGGAGGCCCACATAGGCCAAAGAGTAAACATGGATGAAAATAAATACAAAACCAATTAAAGATGCCAAAATAATTTTTTTAAGTGCAGCAGTTTTACTTGTATAATTTCCAAAATCACTCGAAACAAAGTATTTGATTTTATACTCATACAAAAATGTGCGACATAGATATTATCACAGCTACCCTATTGCCAAAATGTTTTCTATTACTTCTACGTAAACACTCGACGTTGTGTCTGACATGATCCCAGTATCATTTATTTACAGATACTCCTAATTTCCAGCTTACCTGGTGACTTAGATGGTAAAGAATCTGCCTGCAATACAGTAGACCCAGGTTCAATTCCTGAGTCAGGAAGATCCACTGCAGAGGTGAATGGCTACCCACTCCAGTATTCTTGCCTGGAGAATTACAGACAGAGGATCCTGATGAGCTACATACAGTCCATGGGGTCTCAAATAGTTGGACACTACTGAGTGATCAAAACTTTCACTTCGTTTTCACTTTCATTACTAATTTCATACCAGATACATGTTTAGGATTCAGGTGAAGCCCTGAACCCATAGGCATGCCAACAGAAAACTTGCATTGCTATTTCTAGCCACCTGGCACTGAAGGAGCAAGTTTGTCATCCATTTGGCTTTACCAAGAATGGGGCTGATAATCCTGCCTTGAACTTTTAACCAAATGCAGTTCAAACATTAGCATGTTGATGGCCTTCTCCCAAATATAGGAAATGATGCTTAGTTCTAGAATTTTTGATACTCCTTTAGAAACTTAAAATGTAGGTAGGCATTAGGAAAAAAGTTTAAACTTGATTTGCTCAATTAGTTAGCACATTTCTGAATTCCTCTCATGTGCCAGGTTTCACCCTAAGTTATAGATGTACAAAGATTGCTAAGATATAACCCACTGCTTTCAAAGAAATCACAGGATTGTTTCCTAATTCAGGACCATTCAGAAAACAAACCCTAAGACTATTTAGTTAAGACATCCCCGATATCATAACTCTGTTTCTGTTTTTTAATTTGTTCATTTGTTTTTCGTTGTGGATTCCACATATAGGTGAAATCATGAAATATTTTTCTAACTGGATTTGATGGTTCCAGAGGGCAGGAGATTGGGAGAAGGAAAAAAGAAGTGAGGGAGATATTAAGAGTATAAACTTTCAGTTGCAAAATAAATGAGTGACAGTTATGAAATACACAATGTAGAGAATAACTGTAAATATCTTTGTGTAGTGACATATCGTAGTTAGATTTATCATGGTAATCATTTTGAAATGTATGTATGTGTGTGTGTACTCAGTCGTGTCCAACTCTTTGTGACCATAGCCCACCAGGCTCCTCTGTCCATGGGATTCTCCAGGCAAGAATACTGGAGTGGGTTGCCATTTCCTCCTTGCAGAGATGTCCCTGGAAATGTACAGAAACACTAAATCACTGTGTTGTGTATCGAGAACTAATGTAGTGTTGTAAGTTAATCATACTTCAAAAACAAACTCATAGAAAAATAGATCAGATTTGTGGTTACCAGACATGGGGGATGAGGTAAGGGGGCATTGAACAGTTTTTGTAAAAAAGATAAAAAAGAAAAGACATCCTCTTTTTCTGTGCATGACTCCTCTTAGTCTTTTCATTCTACAGAAAGAGTAAAAGCCCTGAACCCATAGGCATGCCAACAGAAAACTTGCATTGCTATTTCTAGCCACCTGGCACTGAAGGAGCAAGTTTGTCATCCATTTGGCTTTACCAAGAATGGGGCTGATAATCCTGCCTTGAACTTTTAACCAAATGCAGTTCAAACATTAGCATGTTGATGGCCTTCTCCCAAATATAGGAAATGATGCTTAGTTCTAGAATTTTTGATACTCCTTTAGAAACTTAAAATGTAGGTAGGCATTAGGAAAAAAGTTTAAACTTGATTTGCTCAATTAGTTAGCACATTTCTGAATTCCTCTCATGTGCCAGGTTTCACCCTAAGTTATAGATGTACAAAGATTGCTAAGATATAACCCACTGCTTTCAAAGAAATCACAGGATTGTTTCCTAATTCAGGACCATTCAGAAAACAAACCCTAAGACTATTTAGTTAAGACATCCCCGATATCATAACTCTGTTTCTGTTTTTTAATTTGTTCATTTGTTTTTCGTTGTGGATTCCACATATAGGTGAAATCATGAAATATTTTTCTAACTGGATTTGATGGTTCCAGAGGGCAGGAGATTGGGAGAAGGAAAAAAAAAGAAGTGAGGGAGATATTAAGAGTATAAACTTTCAGTTGCAAAATAAATGAGTGACAGTTATGAAATACACAATGTAGAGAATAACTGTAAATATCTTTGTGTAGTGACATATCGTAGTTAGATTTATCATGGTAATCATTTTGAAATGTATGTATGTGTGTGTGTACTCAGTCGTGTCCAACTCTTTGTGACCATAGCCCACCAGGCTCCTCTGTCCATGGGATTCTCCAGGCAAGAATACTGGAGTGGGTTGCCATTTCCTCCTTGCAGAGATGTCCCTGGAAATGTACAGAAACACTAAATCACTGTGTTGTGTATCGAGAACTAATGTAGTGTTGTAAGTTAATCATACTTCAAAAACAAACTCATAGAAAAATAGATCAGATTTGTGGTTACCAGACATGGGGGATGAGGTAAGGGGGCATTGAACAGTTTTTGTAAAAAAGATAAAAAAGAAAAGACATCCTCTTTTTCTGTGCATGACTCCTCTTAGTCTTTTCATTCTACAGAAAGAGTAAAAGAAAATTAAATCTATGTATAAATGTGTCTGTAGCGGTTGGGATTGCATACTTTAGTCTTTCTGGAATTTCAAATCACTATTCTTCCCACTATGCAGTAAAGTACATAGGCTTTTTCAGTGAATGCCTGTGTTTCAAAATAGGAAATGATGCAGAAAGGCTGGCCCCTATTCAGAGAAACTGATGATTCTAACTAAAAACAAAATGTAGTAGACATTGAGATCCCCAGGGAGAACTTGGCATATGCCCTATGTAAAGGCCACCATCAACTGTAATCAATGTCTTACCCACTCCCTGAAGCTCTGGCTCCTCTGCTTTTGCACATGAACAAACCACTAAGATTTCAGTGAACACTGTTCTTCTGAAATGTTTCTACCAGGGAGATCCACTGTCAGACAAACAGAATTACAGTTGGTAGTGATTGATTTTAAATAGGAATTTTGTACAATTTCAGATATTTTGTGCTTCATGAATTCTACCAATGTCTTTATGCAATAGACAAGTTGAACCCTAGGTAGACCACTGATAAAGTTGCTAAAGAAAACATCTGAAATGTAAGTCTGAGAGAAACATTAACTTATTAAGATGAGGAAATGTTTATCATAGATGCAGATTGCTTTTTGGCTTTTCTACACTATGTATCAATAAAGGATATGTGTAAGAAAAGCATTTTTCTATTTATCTTTTCCTAGAAGACAGAGAGTATAAGATGCTATTCAGTATTTGTCAAAACAAGTTGCACCATGCACTCCGGCCACACCAAACCACATATGTTTTCTGACTCGAACTCATGCTGGGCCTTCTGCCTAGAATCATATTCCTTTTACTCCCTCATCTCTCTTTCACACAAACGCACACAGAGAGACATAGTCACACACAACATGACTTTTTTTCTGCCTTGTAAACGGTGATTTCCTCTGTGATTATCATACTTCAAAAACAAACTCATAGAAAAATAGATCAGATTTGTGGTTACCAGACATGGGAATGAGGTAAGGGGGCATTGAACAGTTTTTGTAAAAAAGATAAAAAAGAAAAGACATCCTCTTTTTCTGTGCATGACTCCTCTTAGTCTTTTCATTCTACAGAAAGAGTAAAAGAAAATTAAATCTATGTATAAATGTGTCTGTAGCGGTTGGGATTGCATACTTTAGTCTTTCTGGAATTTCAAATCACTATTCTTCCCACTATGCAGTAAAGTACATAGGCTTTTTCAGTGAATGCCTGTGTTTCAAAATAGGAAATGATGCAGAAAGGCTGGCCCCTATTCAGAGAAACTGATGATTCTAACTAAAAACAAAATGTAGTAGACATTGAGATCCCCAGGGAGAACTTGGCATATGCCCTATGTAAAGGCCACCATCAACTGTAATCAATGTCTTACCCACTCCCTGAAGCTCTGGCTCCTCTGCTTTTGCACATGAACAAACCACTAAGATTTCAGTGAACACTGTTCTTCTGAAATGTTTCTACCAGGGAGATCCACTGTCAGACAAACAGAATTACAGTTGGTAGTGATTGATTTTAAATAGGAATTTTGTACAATTTCAGATATTTTGTGCTTCATGAATTCTACCAATGTCTTTATGCAATAGACAAGTTGAACCCTAGGTAGACCACTGATAAAGTTGCTAAAGAAAACATCTGAAATGTAAGTCTGAGAGAAACATTAACTTATTAAGATGAGGAAATGTTTATCATAGATGCAGATTGCTTTTTGGCTTTTCTACACTATGTATCAATAAAGGATATGTGTAAGAAAAGCATTTTTCTATTTATCTTTTCCTAGAAGACAGAGAGTATAAGATGCTATTCAGTATTTGTCAAAACAAGTTGCACCATGCACTCCGGCCACACCAAACCACATATGTTTTCTGACTCGAACTCATGCTGGGCCTTCTGCCTAGAATCATATTCCCTTCACTCCCTCATCTTTCTTTTACACAAACGCACACAGAGAGACATAGTCACACACAACATGACTTTTTTTCTGCCTTGTAAACGGTGATTTCCTCTGTGATTATCATAAGCTTCTTATAGTATGTTGGTTTCCTAATCTTTTAACGCCTCGCGTGGCAGTGAACCTGCTACCTAGTAAATACTCAGTGAATAGTAAATAAAGGAAGAAAGGAATATATAAGTGAAACATACTCAGTAAAACATTGTGATAAGGATTTGTGATATTTAGTTCTCCAAAATAACAAATTTGGGAATTCAGGGCACATAAAATCTAAGTGAGCAAGAATGGTTTCAGTTATCACTAATTTATGAAGAATCTGAAAATTGAAAGCAATTCTAAGCATGAAATAAAAATAATGTGAAATCATCGTAGCAAAGTAAAACGAAAATCTTATCTGTTGTGGAAAGGTACACAATCTCCGTGCGGGGCAGGGTAGGGGGTGGTGGAGGAAATAAGTGAAACCAGAGATTAAGGCATAAGGCATGTAAACTTTCCACAAAGAATGAATTTCCAGCTATGATAAGATTATATAAAAAGCTTTCTGGCATGACGAAAGGACACTTACAATTTTAGAAGTCATGGCAGGAAAAATGATTAGTAGTATAGCCAAACACATAAAGTCCAGTTAAGCATTGCAAGACATGTGCACATGGCAGCATTTTAGTCAGAAAAATATATTAAGCATCAAGGCTTAAAGAAAAAATGCCTTTTAAGTTTACAGTTAAAAATCTATACAAAGTGCCGTAAAGTTTAAGAAAAGTTTCCTTCTTCCATACCTGAATTTACTGGTTGTGAATATATATATATATATATATATATGTAAATCTTTATGATTAAAGTTGCATTATTGGAAAATATCACAGGACCTTGTTGATATATATGAATGACTCACACTACATGTTCTTTAAATATGTGAATTTTTACTATTGTTTAAAGAACAGAGTTTTTATTCTCTCATTTATAGTTTCTTTACTCGTTATCAGCATAAGAAAATACTGGTACATCTGAATAAATTTTGGAGAGTACTATATGCTTTAGAGTTATCCCAGTTTTCCTTTCTTTCTTCCTTTACATTTCTTTCTGAATACAGTTTTTGAGATCCATGTCTAATAGGAACTCATTATTCTCTGATTTCCTTTATTTGTTTCCACATTCAGGGTCTCCTGGGCCATGTAAGTCATTTCAGAAACACATGTAGAATGTTTCTGTTGTTAATAGGTGCCCAGTGCCTCCAGATCATACCTAAATCTATATAATTTACATCTATTATCCATGGAATAAAATCATGTTTTCCTTCCTCTTTAAAGAAAACTTCAATTGTCCTCAAGTGCAGCCCAAGCTGACTAGTTCTGGGGATTCAAGTGTCCCATGAATAAAACCAAGGAAAATATAAGCTTCTTATTCCCCACTGGATATCATAGACACAACATTTAAAGTACATATTTCCTGGAGTGAAACATTTGGAAAAGACTCAAGTATTACAGTTATGGAAAAATACTCAAATTAATTATGTAGCTGGTAATTTGTTTCCATGCACCTTACTTTTTTACATGTCCCCATTATTTAAACATGGTGTCATTAGTATAACTTTATGAAAAGTGAAATGATTTTATGCAAAATTCATATATTCTTTTACATTAAAAAATAAGAAAAACACCCCCAAAATAATAAAGTAAGATAAAAATGTACTGATGTTATGCTGGAGGCTGGAAACTAGCATATTTGTCTGTGATACATTATGGTGCATCCTACATGAGAAACTATTTGGTAAAGAAGAAAGTGAGTACCAGAGAGGTTTAGAGATGGGAGTTCCAGAGTCAACTGGCTGTATTGAAAACATCTGAAGTTCATGGAACTTGATGTCCTTTTTGACTGGAGTGGACTCTGTGATGCCCAAAGTGGCACAATCATGAAACAAATAAAATAAGACTCAGCTACATACTTCAGAAACATCAATTTATATATTAATATTCAAGTTTTTTTGTACAATGAGGTCTAACTTACATTAAAACCTTTACTAGGAGAATGTGCC
The DNA here is from genome assembly GCA_022376925.1 of Tragulus kanchil. Taxonomy (NCBI): domain Eukaryota; kingdom Metazoa; phylum Chordata; class Mammalia; order Artiodactyla; family Tragulidae; genus Tragulus; species Tragulus kanchil. The sequence goes on along the minus strand of JAIOJX010000004.1, from coordinate 231,129,919 downwards.
TACTTCAGAAAGCAAGTTTGTCTACTCTTCACACAGCTGATTCTTCATTTTTCTGTGATTATCTTTGCAGATACTTGGAAACACTTTAAAATGTCAGTCATTCCTCAGTATCCATGGTGGATTAATTCCAGAACTCCCATGAATATCAAAATCCGTGGCTGCTCAAGTCTCCAATATAAAATGATGTACTATTTGCATATAACCATGTACATCCTCTGAGGGGCTTTTCAGATTGCGTAGAGATAAAGAACCCACTGCCAATGCAGAAGACATAAGAGATGTGACTTCAGTCCATTGGTTGGTAAGATCTCCTGGAGTAGGAAATGGCAACCCAATCCTCTAGGACGCTTTAAATTGCAGGAAAATTACTTATACTACATAATACAATATAAATGCTATGTAAATAGTTGCCTGCATACAAAAAATTCAAGTTTTGATTTGGGAAACTTTCTAGAAATCTTTAAAAACAATTTTCCATCTGCCGTAGGTAGGTTGAATTCCTAAAAAAACCCACTGGATATCATAGACACAACATTTAAAGTACATATTTCCTGGAGTGAAACATTTGGAAAAGACTCAAGTATTACAGTTATGGAAAAATACTCAAATTAATTATGTAGCTGGTAATTTGTTTCCATGCACCTTACTTTTTTACATGTCCCCATTATTTAAACATGGTGTCATTAGTATAACTTTATGAAAAGTGAAATGATTTTATGCAAAATTCATATATTCTTTTACATTAAAAAAATAATGAAAACACCCCCAAAATAATAAAGTAAGATAAAAATGTACTGATGTTATGCTGGAGGCTGGAAACTAGCATATTTGTCTGTGATACATTATGGTGCATCCTACATGAGAAACTATTTGGTAAAGAAGAAAGTGAGTACCAGAGAGGTTTAGAGATGGGAGTTCCAGAGTCAACTGGCTGTATTGAAAACATCTGAAGTTCATGGAACTTGATGTCCTTTTTGACTGGAGTGGACTCTGTGATGCCCAAAGTGGCACAATCATGAAACAAATAAAATAAGACTCAGCTACATACTTCAGAAACATCAATTTATATATTAATATTCAAGTTTTTTTGTACAATGAGGTCTAACTTACATTAAAACCTTTACTAGGAGAATGTGCCTACTTCAGAAAGCAAGTTTGTCTACTCTTCACACAGCTGATTCTTCATTTTTCTGTGATTATCTTTGCAGATACTTGGAAACACTTTAAAATGTCAGTCATTCCTCAGTATCCATGGTGGATTAATTCCAGAACTCCCATGAATATCAAAATCCGTGGCTGCTCAAGTCTCCAATATAAAATGATGTACTATTTGCATATAACCATGTACATCCTCTGAGGGGCTTTTCAGATTGCGTAGAGATAAAGAACCCACTGCCAATGCAGAAGACATAAGAGATGTGACTTCAGTCCATTGGTTGGTAAGATCTCCTGGAGTAGGAAATGGCAACCCAATCCTCTAGGACGCTTTAAATTGCAGGAAAATTACTTATACTACATAATACAATATAAATGCTATGTAAATAGTTGCCTGCATACAAAAAATTCAAGTTTTGATTTGGGAAACTTTCTAGAAATCTTTAAAAACAATTTTCCATCTGCCGTCAGTCAGTTGAATTCCTAGATGCTGAACCCATGTAAATAGAGGGCTCACTCTACATCTGTATATTCTCACCTTATAAAATCAAATAATATTTTTCTTCTTCAGAGTTAATGTTTAATTCCTTTTTACATTTTTTTACTTCATCTTTATATTTTTCACTATGTAGAATTAAAATTCAAACAAAAGATGAAGAGCTTCCCTTGGTGGTCCAGTGGGTAAGGACACCGCCTTGCAGTGCAAGGGGCGCCGGTTCAAGCCCTGGCCTGGGAAGATCCCACGTGCCGTGGAGCGGCTGGACCGATGTGTCCAATTACCGAGCCGCAGCTCTGGAGCGCGTGCCACCAGAGCTGGCGCTCTGCGACGACAGAGGCCACTGCGATGGGAGGCCCACAGGAGCCAAAGAACAAAGACGGATGAAAATAGAGAAGTGAAAGACCAACAGAAGTGGCCTGCCCATCCCCCTCCCTCCCCGTCCCACCCCCCAAAAAATAAATAAATAAAATTTAAAAAAATAAATAAACTTTTTTTAAAAAAAAAGATGAAGCAAATATGTGTGATGCCTAAGCACGATGATTAGTGTTTTAATGTATTTTCTTCAGGTATTTTCCTTGGTCCGAATATTACATTGTGTGATGAATAATGGGTAAAAAAAGCTGTGTTTTGTTTTTGGTGATGGTAGAATAATGGCAAAGGAGACTGGTGGAGCACATGGGGCTTAGGAGTTCCACTGCCTAGCGAGACGCTGTGAAGCCTTATTCACCCTTGCAGAGATTGTCTTATTATGTACAAAACTGTGAAGAAAACTTTTACATATAAAACTGACAGAATAACCTGTTAAGTGATTAAGTATACTTTACTAAGCAGCTCTTACATGCCCTTGTATGAAATTTAAGTTACATTTAGTTTATCATTATTTCACATAATTTTACACTGATAGACTTGCATTCATGTTTAACGATCACCTCAGGATAAAGTGCTCAATGGCTCAGTGGCTCAGTGATTATCTTCTCTCTTCCATTTTTTCTGTTGGGTCAGTTTTCATCACATAGGATTCTCTAACCTTATTCTTATTTTCCAAAAATTCCTTGGAATCTTTCCATGAGGTTTTTCTAGTATGTTCTTTTAATTATTTTATGTCCTCTGTGTCCATCCTAATTCTAATTATCTTTAACTGTATTTTTTCACTTCATTGTTTTTCATTATTTTTGTGACTCAGTTTGTTGAAAACATATTAACTGTTCGATTATCAGGAAACCATATGCTATGCATCTTATATGCTACTTTGATAGTTTCTAGGTTTATACAGACATTTTATTGGATTTCAGCTATGTCTAAGGCTTCCCTAGTGGCTCAGATGGTAAAGAATCCACCTGCAATGCAGGAGACCTCAGTTCGATTCCTAGGTTGAGAAGACCCCCTGGAGAAGAGATAGGCTATGTCTAGGATATTTGTTGATGGTTTTGATTTGATTGTGACCCACTCTGTGTGTGCACACTCATTCATGTCCAACTCCTTGTGATATCATGGACTGTAGCCCACCAGGCTCCTCCATTCATGGGACTTTCCATGCAAGAATACTGGAATGGGTTGCCATTTCTTTCTCCAGTGGATCTTTTCAACCCAGGGGTCCAACCCACATCTCTTGTGTCTTCTGTATTGGCAGGTAGATTCTTTACTGCTAGTACCAGGATATTTGTTGATGGTTTTGACTTGATTGTGACACATTAGAACATGTTACATTTCAAATAGTAAGAAATAGAAAGCAACTTCTTACAGAATGCCTCGTTTTTAGAAATAGAATAAATAGGAGATGTCTTAATTATATTATCCAGTCCTGAGGTATTGTATCCACTGCTACACCATAGTCCAAGACATTCTCACCTCAACCCTGAAGTCATGTAAAAGCATTGAGCTTCCAACCTTGCCCCTTTAGCCTGTACTCAACTTAGCTGCCTTAGAGATTGTTATGAAATGTAAAATATGTTAATTTAATCCTCTTTTCAAACACTCCATTAGTTTCCCATTTCCCTCTAAGCAAAGCCCCAAATTATTGCTGAAGTCATCTGATTCCCTATGGCCTCTCTGACCTCAATATCTTTTATTCTCAATATTCCTTTTCTGATGAAGGCATGTTTTTTTAAACAGGCTAAGAACTCTCTTTACTTGGAAACTTGGTGGTGGCTTCCCCCACTGTCTGAAGTGTAATTCCCTCATATATCCACACACTTCCTTTCTCACCTCCATCTATTTTATTCTCAAATCATAATAAAAAAACTAAAGCTTTCCTTATCCACCCAACATAAAGTAACACCTCTTTCACCAGCATTCCATGTGACCTTTACCTGCCTTTATTTTGATCCATAGCATTTACTGCCATCTGAGTGCATTTGTTTCTTGTCAGATAGCAGCACCTCTGGGACATGCCACTTTCTCACTGGTCTCCAAAGTGCCTGTTTCCAGAGCTCCTGAGATGCCAGCAATAGCAGAACATATGGTAGTAAATAGCTGCTTATTAACTAATTGTTTACATCTTCCCACTGGAATATAACTCCATGAAGAGAGATTTTTTTCCCCCCCTCACTGTGTTCACTTACTGTTTTTGTTTTTTCCTTACAGTTATTTTCACTCTTGAAACTGCTATCTGATTATAATCAAAGGAGCTCCTTCGAAAATGCTCACCATGTATATACAAAAACACTCATTTTTTCTTTCCCTTTATGTAAAATATGGTGGTTCACTAACAGGATCTTTTCAACCCAGGGGTCCAACCCACATCTCTTGTGTCTTCTGTATTGGCAGGTAGATTCTTTACTGCTAGTACCAGGATATTTGTTGATGGTTTTGACTTGATTGTGACACATTAGAACATGTTACATTTCAAATAGTAAGAAATAGAAAGCAACTTCTTACAGAATGCCTCGTTTTTAGAAATAGAATAAATAGGAGATGTCTTAATTATATTATCCAGTCCTGAGGTATTGTATCCACTGCTACACCATAGTCCAAGACATTCTCACCTCAACCCTGAAGTCATGTAAAAGCATTGAGCTTCCAACCTTGCCCCTTTAGCCTGTACTCAACTTAGCTGCCTTAGAGATTGTTATGAAATGTAAAATATGTTAATTTAATCCTCTTTTCAAACACTCCATTAGTTTCCCATTTCCCTCTAAGCAAAGCCCCAAATTATTGCTGAAGTCATCTGATTCCCTATGGCCTCTCTGACCTCAATATCTTTTATTCTCAATATTCCTTTTCTGATGAAGGCATGTTTTTTTAAACAGGCTAAGAACTCTCTTTACTTGGAAACTTGGTGGTGGCTTCCCCCACTGTCTGAAGTGTAATTCCCTCATATATCCACACACTTCCTTTCTCACCTCCATCTATTTTATTCTCAAATCATAATAAAAAAACTAAAGCTTTCCTTATCCACCCAACATAAAGTAACACCTCTTTCACCAGCATTCCATGTGACCTTTACCTGCCTTTATTTTGATCCATAGCATTTACTGCCATCTGAGTGCATTTGTTTCTTGTCAGATAGCAGCACCTCTGGGACATGCCACTTTCTCACTGGTCTCCAAAGTGCCTGTTTCCAGAGCTCCTGAGATGCCAGCAATAGCAGAACATATGGTAGTAAATAGCTGCTTATTAACTAATTGTTTACATCTTCCCACTGGAATATAACTCCATGAAGAGAGATTTTTTTCCCCCCCTCACTGTGTTCACTTACTGTTTTTGTTTTTTTTTCCTTACAGTTATTTTCACTCTTGAAACTGCTATCTGATTATAATCAAAGGAGCTCCTTCGAAAATGCTCACCATGTATATACAAAAACACTCATTGCTTCTTTATGTACTATGGTGGTTCCACTAACTACTATGTTCGTAAGAAATACAAAATCAATGATAAAATTAACTGACATGATCAATTGAGAAAGTAAATCTACTGAGAGAAAAATATCAAGTGATATTTTCAGAGCGAATCCAAGTAATTTGTTTCATTGTCTGTTGCATGGGATTAATTTTCTGTCCTTTTCATTTGCACAGATAATTAAATCTGTGGATTTAATTGGTTTACTTGGGATAAGATGAAAGAAAATGACTTGCTTTTGTAAACTAAAATTGACAGTTATGTGATGTTAAAATACTGCATAATTTTAAAGGACTTTATTAAATTTGTTGATAGATGTTTGCTGCTTTTAGAATATTTAAATTAAATTATTCTCCATAAGTATTTTTGAAACATGGCTTCATATGAAAAAATGCATATATAGCAATATATAATCACCAGTAATAAAATACTCCTGCCAAAGGGAAGAAATTTAAAGGATAGAATGAGTGAATTTCTAGTTTAAAATTTATAATTCTCTATTTCATGACCATTTCAGGTCATATATGAGTACTGTATAGATAAAACTGAAGAAAAAAACCTTTAGTTTAAATTAATAGATGTGTATCAAACTAAGCCATTTGTTTGCATTTTAAACTTGAATTGGGGCAATTAATATTGCATTAATTTACCAGATGAAGCATTCAGAAGTTAAGTTTTACTCACCAAGAAAGCATTGTAAAACTTGGCTGCATATTTGATAAAATCCAATGTCTAAGATGGCCTAAACTTGACACCAAACCTAAAGCTCAGGAAATTATTAAAGTAAAATGAGCAAAACCTCAATAAACTGTTGGACAGTATCAAGCAGTATATTGTATACTTAGAATCCCCTCAGAATGGAATGAGATGCTGACAAGTTTGTTTACGTTGTTTAAAGATATGTTAATTGATGGCTTACAGCTTGTTTTAATTGGTGTCCTGATTGGCTTGGCTACTTTGCCAGTGGACAGAGTTGCCAGATAAAAAAAGGGAATACCTATTAATCATTTGAGACTAATATATGTATATATTTTAAATTGTTGTTTTTCTGAAGTTCAAATATAACTGAAACCATGTATTTTATTTGCCGATTCAGGCAGTTCTACGAGGAGAGCATCAGAGACCCTTCTTAAATATTTGTCCTGAAAAAAGATTTCTAACATATATCTTATCAAATGATAACACAGACACAAAGTCTCCCCACTGACTATCTTAGGAACCCCATACTTGCCTGTACTTTCTTCTTTGTATTATACATATTTTACATTTTTAAAGCCAGTATAAATACGCTCTGTAGAGTCTTGGGAGTTCTTTCCATTATTCCAACCTATGAATAATTTTTAATATTTTGGATAGAATATCAAATTGAACAGGAATCTCACTGGGCGAATATACATATATAAATTTATGAAAGAAGTTAATTGAAAAAAAAAAAAAAACCAAATGTACAGAAGAAGTTGGAAAGCATTTTCTTAAAATAGAATATCAACTAATAAATATAGAAGGACTAAGGTGGTTAGATAATCACTCTTACATGATAAAACGAAATCATGAAACTTTACTGAGAAACAAGGTATTTATAATCTTAAAATATATCCCAGCCAATGCATGCTAAGTCACTTCTGCCGTGTTGGTCTGTGTGGGACCCTATGGACTGCAACTTGTCTGTCCCATGGATTCTCCAGGCAAGAACACTGGAATAGGTTGCCATGCACTCCTTCAGGGGATTTATCTGACCCAGGGACCAAACCCATGTCTGTTCCATCTAACCTGCATTGGCAGGCAGGTTCTAGTGCCACCTGGGTAGCGCAAATTATATCCCTATAATTTATTAATTCCTATGGAACACATATCTCCTCAGTGGAGAAATCCAATAGACCTCACCTTAAACTGATGAACAAACCATTCATACTCCATAACTGGGCAGCCACTCATAGTGTGTCTCCTAATAGCAATGTCCTTTGATGGATACATTACTTCAGTGTTACTCTTGACAAAGAAATTCAAATTGAAGGCATTCTACAAAATAGCAGTTCTTTAAAAATATCAGAGTTTTAAAAAAAATAAAAGTTGAAGTACTACAAAGTAAAGGAAACTAAAGATTATAAAACTAAATAAAATATATGATCTTGTCTTGGATCCAAAACCTGATTTTCTAGACATATATCTATAATCTGAAACCATGTATTTTATTTGCCGATTCAGGCAGTTCTACGAGGAGAGCATCAGAGACCCTTCTTAAATATTTGTCCTGAAAAAAGATTTCTAACATATATCTTATCAAATGATAACACAGACACAAAGTCTCCCCACTGACTATCTTAGGAACCCCATACTTGCCTGTACTTTCTTCTTTGTATTATACATATTTTACATTTTTAAAGCCAGTATAAATACGCTCTGTAGAGTCTTGGGAGTTCTTTCCATTATTCCAACCTATGAATAATTTTTAATATTTTGGATAGAATATCAAATTGAACAGGAATCTCACTGGGCGAATATACATATATAAATTTATGAAAGAAGTTAATTGAAAAAAAAAAAAAAACCAAATGTACAGAAGAAGTTGGAAAGCATTTTCTTAAAATAGAATATCAACTAATAAATATAGAAGGACTAAGGTGGTTAGATAATCACTCTTACATGATAAAACGAAATCATGAAACTTTACTGAGAAACAAGGTATTTATAATCTTAAAATATATCCCAGCCAATGCATGCTAAGTCACTTCTGCCGTGTTGGTCTGTGTGGGACCCTATGGACTGCAACTTGTCTGTCCCATGGATTCTCCAGGCAAGAACACTGGAATAGGTTGCCATGCACTCCTTCAGGGGATTTATCTGACCCAGGGACCAAACCCATGTCTGTTCCATCTAACCTGCATTGGCAGGCAGGTTCTAGTGCCACCTGGGTAGCGCAAATTATATCCCTATAATTTATTAATTCCTATGGAACACATATCTCCTCAGTGGAGAAATCCAATAGACCTCACCTTAAACTGATGAACAAACCATTCATACTCCATAACTGGGCAGCCACTCATAGTGTGTCTCCTAATAGCAATGTCCTTTGATGGATACATTACTTCAGTGTTACTCTTGACAAAGAAATTCAAATTGAAGGCATTCTACAAAATAGCAGTTCTTTAAAAATATCAGAGTTTTAAAAAAAATAAAAGTTGAAGTACTACAAAGTAAAGGAAACTAAAGATTATAAAACTAAATAAAATATATGATCTTGTCTTGGATCCAAAACCTGCTGAAAAAACTGTTGTGACATTTCACAAAGTTTGAATATGATCTTTGTATTATAGATATTTTAGCAATTTAGATACTTAGATATAGGTTAGTTCTCTTTAAATATCTATCCACATAGATATTGGATATCTATATATCTATCTATCTATCTAATTATCTAGAGAGAGAATAGCAAAGGAAGGGGAGTGGGGAATGTGGACAGAAAAAGAGAGAGAGACAGAGAAAGATGGCATACCAAATGTAAATAACTGATGACTCTAGATAAAGTTCATAGGGAGGTTATTTATCATTTTTATATCTTCTCTTCAAGTTTGGAATTAGAGTAAACAAAGAAAAATTGACATCAGCAATTGTCTACATTTGTTTTCTTTACAAGAAAAATTCTCAATGCAACATTAGGAAATATTTAAGTTATATTGCTTCTGTTTCTTATTCCTTTATTAAAATTAGAAATAATACAATTTCAACTAAGGAAAATATGGGTTAATATGAATTTAGTTAAATGGAAGTCATTCACTTGAGAAAAAACTTTGATTTAACATTCTATTATCTACTACAATTTTATTTATTTTATTCTATTATCAACTACAAATTTCAGAAAACAATGTAATTTTTCAAAGAATCTATTTGCTAAAACAAGAGCTATTATGCAACTTATGAAAGGAAACAAAGGAAAAAAATCAGCAAATGCTAATTTAGACAAGTGAGGAATATCAATTTAGTTTAAAACAATACTAATTCCTCAGGTTCTAAATTGTTAACATTCATGGACTTTGCTTCCTGGCTTTCATATTCAATGATCTTCCAATATATTGCTCAAAAGAGACATGAATCTTAGGAAATTGTTTTCATAATTAATCATAAATTATACTTGCTACTCTAAAGGCAGTGATCTGTAAAAATTTAATTTAAGAAATGAATAGTGTTAAGTCTCAATTCTGATCCAATGGCTCTTTGATTCATTTGTTCTATTGTATTTATTTAAATGAATGTCTTGCTGATATAATGAGAAAATATCATGGTAGCTGCCTCAAAGATTTAACTCTTTCTATTTTCTCTCAGAACTGCCTACTGAGAATTTGGTGATGTAATATAATTATCAAAAATCCCACGTAACTAAATTTAGAGTTTACTAATATCCCAGTATAGAAAAGAGGTTATTATGCTATACTAGAAAAAAATAGTATTATCACTTAACCCTAGTTTTTGAAGTCAAGAGTTTTCTCATCGCTAGTTTACTACTGATAAACATTCCATAGAGCTCCTCTCATAGTTTTATATATGGGAAACAGAAGAGAGAGACAGAGAAAGATGGCATACCAAATGTAAATAACTGATGACTCTAGATAAAGTTCATAGGGAGGTTATTTATCATTTTTATATCTTCTCTTCAAGTTTGGAATTAGAGTAAACAAAGAAAAATTGACATCAGCAATTGTCTACATTTGTTTTCTTTACAAGAAAAATTCTCAATGCAACATTAGGAAATATTTAAGTTATATTGCTTCTGTTTCTTATTCCTTTATTAAAATTAGAAATAATACAATTTCAACTAAGGAAAATATGGGTTAATATGAATTTAGTTAAATGGAAGTCATTCACTTGAGAAAAAACTTTGATTTAACATTCTATTATCTACTACAATTTTATTTATTTTATTCTATTATCAACTACAAATTTCAGAAAACAATGTAATTTTTCAAAGAATCTATTTGCTAAAACAAGAGCTATTATGCAACTTATGAAAGGAAACAAAGGAAAAAAATCAGCAAATGCTAATTTAGACAAGTGAGGAATATCAATTTAGTTTAAAACAATACTAATTCCTCAGGTTCTAAATTGTTAACATTCATGGACTTTGCTTCCTGGCTTTCATATTCAATGATCTTCCAATATATTGCTCAAAAGAGACATGAATCTTAGGAAATTGTTTTCATAATTAATCATAAATTATACTTGCTACTCTAAAGGCAGTGATCTGTAAAAATTTAATTTAAGAAATGAATAGTGTTAAGTCTCAATTCTGATCCAATGGCTCTTTGATTCATTTGTTCTATTGTATTTATTTAAATGAATGTCTTGCTGATATAATGAGAAAATATCATGGTAGCTGCCTCAAAGATTTAACTCTTTCTATTTTCTCTCAGAACTGCCTACTGAGAATTTGGTGATGTAATATAATTATCAAAAATCCCACGTAACTAAATTTAGAGTTTACTAATATCCCAGTATAGAAAAGAGGTTATTATGCTATACTAGAAAAAAATAGTATTATCACTTAACCCTAGTTTTTTGAAGTCAAGAGTTTTCTCATCGCTAGTTTACTACTGATAAACATTCCATAGAGCTCCTCTCATAGTAAGTTTTTATAAATTTTTAATGAATTAATGAACTATAAGGTTAATACTGTGATCTTCATACAATGATGATTATTTGAGCCTCTATTAAGAGGTGGCAAGAATACACAGAAGAACTATACAAAAAAGACCTTAATGACCAGGATAACCACAATGATGTGATCACTCAACTAGAGTCAGACATCCTTGTGTTGAAGTCAAGTGGGCCTTCGGAAGCATTGCTACAACTAAAGCTAGTAGAGGTGATGGAATTCCAGCTGAGCTATTTCAAATCCTAAAAGATGATGCTGTTAAAGTGCTGCACTGAGTATGCCAGTAGATTTGGAACACTCAACAGTAGACACAGGACTGGAAAAGGCCAGTTTTCATCCCAGTCCCAAAAAAGACTATGCCAAAGATATTCAAACTTCTGCAGTATTGCAGTCATTTCACATGCTGGCAAGGTCAAAATCCTTCAAGCAAGGCTTCAACACTATGTGAACCAAGAACTTTCCAATGTACAAACTGGCTTTATAAAAGGCAGAGAAACCAGAGATCAAATTGCATAGCCTCCACTGGATCATAGAAAAAGCAGGAGGGCTTCCCCTGGTGGTCCAGTGGATAAGGACACCGCCTTGCAGTGCAAGGGGTGCTGGTTCGATCCCTGGCCTGGGAAGATCCCACATGCCGTGGAGCGGCTGGACTGATGTGTCCAATTACCGAACCAGAGCTCTGGCACTCTCGACAACAGAGGCCACTGCGATGGGAGGCCCACAGGAGCCAAAGAACAAAGACAGATGAAAATAGAGAAATGAAAGACCAATAGAAGTGGCCCACCCGCTCCCCTCCCTCCCCAACCCGACCCCTGGCCAAAAATAAATAAATAAATAAATCTTAAAAAAAAAAAAAAGAAAAGAAAAAGCAGGAGAATTCCAAAATAACATCAACTTCTACATCATTGACTATGCTAAAGCCTCTGACTGTGGATAAAAGCAAACAGCAAAAAATTCTTAAAAAGATGAGAATACCAGGGGCTTCCCTGGTGGTCCATTGGGTAAGGATACCACCTTGCAGTGCAGGGGGCACTGGTTTGATCCCTGGCCTGAGAGGATCCCACATGCCACGGAGTGGCTGGGCCGATGTGTCCAATTACCGAACCAGAGCTCTGGCACTCTCGACAACAGAGGCCACTGCGATGGGAGGCCCACAGGAGCCAAAGAACAAAGACAGATGAAAATAGAGAAATGAAAGACCAATAGAAGTGGCCCACCCGCTCCCCTCCCTCCCCAACCCGACCCCTGGCCAAAAATAAATAAATAAATAAATCTTAAAAAAAAAAAAAAGAAAAGAAAAAGCAGGAGAATTCCAAAATAACATCAACTTCTACATCATTGACTATGCTAAAGCCTCTGACTGTGGATAAAAGCAAACAGCAAAAAATTCTTAAAAAGATGAGAATACCAGGGGCTTCCCTGGTGGTCCATTGGGTAAGGATACCACCTTGCAGTGCAGGGGGCACTGGTTTGATCCCTGGCCTGAGAGGATCCCACATGCCACGGAGTGGCTGGGCCGATGTGTCCAACTATGGAGCCAGGGCTCTGAAGCTCATGCGCCCAGAGCCGGTGCTCTGCAATGAGCAAGACCACTGTGATGGGAGGCCCACACAGGCCAAAGAAAAAAGATGGGTGAAAATGAATAAATGAAAGTGGCCAAAAAAAAAAGGACGAGAATACCAGACCACCTCACTTGCCTCCTGGAAAACCTGTACGCAGGTTGAAAAGCAACAGTTACAACCGAACATGGAACAATGGACTGGTTCCAAATTGGAAAACAAGTACGTCAAGGCTGTATATTGTCACCCTGCTTATTTAACTTATATGCAGAGCACACTATCTGAAATGCCAGGTTGGATGAAGCTCAAGCTGGAATCTAGAATGTAGGGAGAAATATCAACCATCTCAGATATGCAGATGACACCGTGCTTATGACAGAAAGCAAAGAGGAACTAAAGAGCCTCTTGATTAAGGTGAAAGAGGAGACTGAAAAAAGCTGGCCTAAAGATCAACATTCGAAAAATGAAGATCATGGCATCCAGTTCCATCATTTCATAGCAGATAGATGAGGAAACAATGAAAACAGTGACAGACTTTCATTTTCTTGGGCTCCAAAATAACCGTGGACAGTGACTGCAGCCATGGAATTAAAATACATTTGCTGCTTGAATGAAAAGCTATGACAAACATACTCAGCATATTAAAAGGCAGAGATACCACTTTGCCAACAAAGGTCTGTTTAGTCACAGCTATGGTTTTCCCAGTCATGTATGAATGTGAGAGTTGGACCATAGAGAAGGCTGAGTACTGAAGAATATATGCTTTCAAACTATGGTGCTTAAGACTCTTGAGAGTCCCTTGGACAGGAAAGAGATCAAACCAGTCAATCCTAAAGAAAATCAACTCTGAATATTCATTGAAAGGACTGATGCTGAAGCTCAAGCCCCAATACTTTGGTCACCTGATGCGAAGAGCTGACTCACTGGAAAAAACCCTGACTGAGGGCAGGAGGAGAAGGAGACAAAAGGGTATATGTTGTATGGCATCACGGATTCAATGGACATGAGTGAGCAAACTTTGGGAGACTGTAATGGACCAGAAAGCCTCATGTACTGCATGTAGTTCACAGAGTTGCAGAGTCTGACATGACTGAGTGACTGAACAGCAAGGACTTGGGAAGATAATTTTAATTAAGTCTAGAATTGGATAAGCAATATGAGAAAAGGCATCCTTATCTGACTATGTAAACAAAAATTTAAAGTTATGTAGTACAAGATACTAAATAAATAAAAATCAGACATTGCATCAGGTATAATGTAGCAGGTTGAAAAGCAACAGTTACAACCGAACATGGAACAATGGACTGGTTCCAAATTGGAAAACAAGTACGTCAAGGCTGTATATTGTCACCCTGCTTATTTAACTTATATGCAGAGCACGACTGTTAAATTGGAAAGCTCAAGCTGGAATCTAGAATGTAGGGAGAAATATCAACCATCTCAGATATGCAGATGACACCGTGCTTATGACAGAAAGCAAAGAGGAACTAAAGAGCCTCTTGATTAAGGTGAAAGAGGAGACTGAAAAAAGCTGGCCTAAAGATCAACATTCGAAAAATGAAGATCATGGCATCCAGTTCCATCATTTCATAGCAGATAGATGAGGAAACAATGAAAACAGTGACAGACTTTCATTTTCTTGGGCTCCAAAATAACCGTGGACAGTGACTGCAGCCATGGAATTAAAATACATTTGCTGCTTGAATGAAAAGCTATGACAAACATACTCAGCATATTAAAAGGCAGAGATACCACTTTGCCAACAAAGGTCTGTTTAGTCACAGCTATGGTTTTCCCAGTCATGTATGAATGTGAGAGTTGGACCATAGAGAAGGCTGAGTACTGAAGAATATATGCTTTCAAACTATGGTGCTTAAGACTCTTGAGAGTCCCTTGGACAGGAAAGAGATCAAACCAGTCAATCCTAAAGAAAATCAACTCTGAATATTCATTGAAAGGACTGATGCTGAAGCTCAAGCCCCAATACTTTGGTCACCTGATGCGAAGAGCTGACTCACTGGAAAAAACCCTGACTGAGGGCAGGAGGAGAAGGAGACAAAAGGGTATATGTTGTATGGCATCACGGATTCAATGGACATGAGTGAGCAAACTTTGGGAGACTGTAATGGACCAGAAAGCCTCATGTACTGCATGTAGTTCACAGAGTTGCAGAGTCTGACATGACTGAGTGACTGAACAGCAAGGACTTGGGAAGATAATTTTAATTAAGTCTAGAATTGGATAAGCAATATGAGAAAAGGCATCCTTATCTGACTATGTAAACAAAAATTTAAAGTTATGTAGTACAAGATACTAAATCAAATGAAAATAAAGAATTGCACTGGAGCCAGGTAATAATGTATTAGTATCATTGTTTCTCAAGGGCATTGGCATACTGAAAATTATAAATAGACCAATAGGAAAATTTATAAATTAACAATTCAAAGAGCTTCTTTCAGTAACTTATAAGTATACCTATCATATAAGGTTGAATCACTCTATAAATTAAAGACAAAACTGACTTAAAACAAATTTAATAATTAAATCTCCAATATAAAAGGAATGATAATAGGTTACAACACTGATGGCTGGCATTACTGAGTGGAAAGATGAACTTTCATGTATTACTCATAGAAATTTAATTCATTATCTCAAGTGAAACAATTTACTAATATTAATTATAGTTAATTATAGATAAAATATTATCTTTACTTCCATATTCCCAATTTTCCTCTGTCTCACATGAAAAAAGCACCAATATGCACAGAAATGTAAAATGTAGTATGCTGTAAAATTACTTGTTGAAAAAAATTAGAAGCAAAAATGAATGCCCATTAATAGGGGGAGGGTCAAAAAAACACTATACATTATTCATTAACATGGAATATGTCTCTATAAAAATAATTACTTTTATCTGTACCATTGACTTGAAGAGTCTTTCACAAGGTTATTTTAAAGTTAGGCAAAATGCGGAGCTCTGGAGCACATGCGCCCAGAGCCTGTGCTCTGCGACAACAGAGGCCACCGTGATGGGAGGCCACCACGGACCACAGAACAAAGATGGATGAAAATAGACAAATGAAAGACCAATAGAAGTAGCCCACCTGCTCCCCTCCCTCCCCACCACCCCCCCCAGCAAAAACAAAAAAAGTTAGGCAAAATGTTCCTTGAACATATGATATGTTACTGTTGCACAAAAACCACACTGAATCTTCTGTGTGTGTGTGTGTGTGTGAGAGAGAGAGAGAGAGAAAGAGAGAAAGAGCTTCTGTGTGTGGTTATAATATAGAAATGTACAGAAGGAAATCCATTTCATTGTTTCCTTTGGTTGGAAATGAATTAGGTTAAAAAATCAAGTAGAAATGGCTTTTAAAAAGTTGGCTATTATAAAAAATAGCACAGATGATCTCCTATAAAGACTTAAATTAAATGTAGATACACAAAATGAGAAAAATACAATTAACTGAACAACAGACTTTGTGTTAAAGTAGTTTCTGTTGTTACATTTTTACTATTACTCTTTCTAAGACCCAAAGAGGATCACAAATTGTAAGTCCTCATGTCTTGTTAGTCTCCTTCAACTTGTGGCAGCTCTTATTCTTTTTCTTATCTTTCAAGACATTCACATTTTTTGAGAAATACTGGCCAGTTATCTTTGTACAACACCTTCGATTGGGACTGTCTGATATTTCCTCATAACTGAATTGAAATTATACGTTTTTGGCAAGAGTACCACTGGGGTAATATATATCAATACATCCTATCAAGGTTTTGGAAGATCAGTATGATTTATGAGAAGTTGGGTTTTAATATATAATTTTCATTGTTGCAAAGCATTAATATTTCAAACATATTATAATAAACATGTACAAGTTCTATAACCACTGAAAACAATGAACAGTAAATGAAACTTTGGAGGTGGTGCAATAATTAAGTTACTAATTTTGTTTATAGCGCTAGAAACTAAACTGGTTCCTGGTTTTGTAGGTTGGTTTTTCCTTTTCAATTTTCTAATTTGAATACCCATCTGAAGAGTGCTCATTTAGAATAGAACAGTGTTTCAGTTCAGATAAGTTCGGTAGTCTCTGACTCTTTGTGACCCCAGGGACTGCAACATGCAAGGCTTCTGTGTCCTTCAACGTCTCCTGGAGTTTGCTCAAATTCATGTCTATTTATTATAAATAGAGACATGTTAAAAAGAAAAGGATTATCATAATTTTTAAGCCTTCCAAATGAATATAAATAAAATTTCTCTCTATTCCTATACAAAGAAAAAATAGTGATTAAAAAAAAGCACAATGAGCTACATGTTTATAAAAACCTGGCCATCAATTGTGATGCTCTAGTTAATGGGGTCTGTAAAAAGGCACTATTTTCATTTTCATTTTATAGTGTAATTAGGAAGAATTTTTTGAAACTATATCCAATTTTTTTTTTTTTTTTTTAATCTGAAACATTCTTTTTAAAAGAAACTGACTAGTGTTTAGTGACCAACCTGGCACTCTTTCTTGATTTCAGATGAAATAAAATAGGCTGTCTTCCCATTCATTAAAAATATCTGATGCTGGCCAACTTTCCACCATTAAATGTGTTATAGTTCTCAATTGTACGTCTTTTTTAAGAAATTTCAGATGAAATAAAAGCTCAAAGAGGATCACAAATTGTAAGTCCTCATGTCTTGTTAGTCTCCTTCAACTTGTGGCAGCTCTTATTCTTTTTCTTATCTTTCAAGACATTCACATTTTTTGAGAAATACTGGCCAGTTATCTTTGTACAACACCTTCGATTGGGACTGTCTGATATTTCCTCATAACTGAATTGAAATTATACGTTTTTGGCAAGAGTACCACTGGGGTAATATATATCAATACATCCTATCAAGGTTTTGGAAGATCAGTATGATTTATGAGAAGTTGGGTTTTAATATATAATTTTCATTGTTGCAAAGCATTAATATTTCAAACATATTATAATAAACATGTACAAGTTCTATAACCACTGAAAACAATGAACAGTAAATGAAACTTTGGAGGTGGTGCAATAATTAAGTTACTAATTTTGTTTATAGCGCTAGAAACTAAACTGGTTCCTGGTTTTGTAGGTTGGTTTTTCCTTTTCAATTTTCTAATTTGAATACCCATCTGAAGAGTGCTCATTTAGAATAGAACAGTGTTTCAGTTCAGATAAGTTCGGTAGTCTCTGACTCTTTGTGACCCCAGGGACTGCAACATGCAAGGCTTCTGTGTCCTTCAACGTCTCCTGGAGTTTGCTCAAATTCATGTCTATTTATTATAAATAGAGACATGTTAAAAAGAAAAGGATTATCATAATTTTTAAGCCTTCCAAATGAATATAAATAAAATTTCTCTCTATTCCTATACAAAGAAAAAATAGTGATTAAAAAAAAGCACAATGAGCTACATGTTTATAAAAACCTGGCCATCAATTGTGATGCTCTAGTTAATGGGGTCTGTAAAAAGGCACTATTTTCATTTTCATTTTATAGTGTAATTAGGAAGAATTTTTTGAAACTATATCCAATTTTTTTTTTTTTTTTTAATCTGAAACATTCTTTTTAAAAGAAACTGACTAGTGTTTAGTGACCAACCTGGCACTCTTTCTTGATTTCAGATGAAATAAAATAGGCTGTCTTCCAATTCATTAAAAATATCTGATGCTGGCCAACTTTTTCCACCATTAAATGTGTTATAGTTCTCAATTGTACGTCAAAGCTATATTATGTAAATATTAAAGTAATCAACTCTGACGGTCCCAGATGCATTGTGGAAGAGAATGGGAAGCCTTTTATCAAAAGCCAGTTCCTGCTTCCTGAACAATGATACAGTTTCTTCAGTTTCTCTTCAGAGAATTAAATTTAGTTAGTATTCATGGAATGGGAAAAAGAAATTTTACAATACATGTGCACGCATGCATACACACACTATATGCACTCCCAAGTTTTCAATGACCGTATGAGTGTTCTTCTTTTGTTTTGTAGATGTGTATTTTAATGACTTATTGAGACATATGAGCTTGTATTAGATAGTGTTTGTATTAGTGATTTTTAATGTTCTTCAAGAAAGGAGAGCTATTACTTTTGCTTTTTCATTGTAAAATGATTTTACCTTCTGTTACTCATCTAAAATAGAACATGAACTTAGCATATTGACCAGATGTTACTCGAATTTATCCAGATGATCTTTAGTGCATCATTCAAATTACTACAAATTATTTCTCAAACAATGGATTTGTTATTACCATGCTAACAAGAAAACTCACGCCATCACTCTTCCATTATAATACTTTGTAGCAATCTGAAATTTACTTTACCACCTTAAATGCATTTACTTGGTTTAAGGTTTTAGTATGCAACATACTTTTTTTCTAAGTGTCCATTTTACAAATATTTAACACTCTCCTACAGTGTGTTAAGGATATAAGTATATAAAAAACATGGTCCCTGCTCTGGAAAACCTCACTTTATTACTTTGTGTGTATAATAACATAAAGATAGATGTTTCCCCCCCGGCTCTCTTTAGCATCAAAGCAACATTTTATATAAATGTGTGGGCATGTGTGTATATTGAGGACTGGGGAAGAATATTTTTATTTTGTTTTCAGACCAGCTTCACTTTGGGATGTCAACCATTAGATCTAAACTTAATGTGAAAGAGTTTTCCTATTAGTCTTTCCACTTTAGCGAGGCCCTAAGGTTGTACTGCTCTTTCCATCAAAGACAAAAAGTTCTCATTCTGCTAGGCATGTAAGTACCCATATTTTCAGTAAAGTTGCCTAGTACCCATATTTTCAGTAAAGTTCCCCAGGAAATGGACTCAGAAGTAGATTTTTGTTTGGAGATTTATAGCAGAGTGCTCTTAGGATTTACTGTAGGTTAAAATATTAGGAAAGTAATATTGAGAAACTCTGAAACTGCAATGGCCAAATGTTGACAAGAGGACCAGGACTTGTGATTTGCCCCACTGAGCAATCATCGGATATGAGTTGTACCCATGGAAGGAATAATAGGTATAATATAAGGTAAGGCAGCAGCTGGGAATAAGGAGCCTGGATCATACATAAATATATACACATATAGATGTGTGTATATATATATGTGTGTGTGTGTGTGTATGATTATATACTTGTATAGGTATATGTATTTTGGATATTTTAGCTTTTTCCATATCCTAAGTAGTCTATATTTTTACATGATGAATATTTAATTAAAATAGCTACACACAAAAATACCAATAGAATCCACTTAGGTAGGACTTCTTTGAAATCTCCCAAATAAAACAGTTCTTGAATAAATATTATATATGTTTTAGCATGACTAAAATTACTACAAATTATTTCTCAAACAATGGATTTGTTATTACCATGCTAACAAGAAAACTCACGCCATCACTCTTCCATTATAATACTTTGTAGCAATCTGAAATTTACTTTACCACCTTAAATGCATTTACTTGGTTTAAGGTTTTAGTATGCAACATACTTTTTTTCTAAGTGTCCATTTTACAAATATTTAACACTCTCCTACAGTGTGTTAAGGATATAAGTATATAAAAAACATGGTCCCTGCTCTGGAAAACCTCACTTTATTACTTTGTGTGTATAATAACATAAAGATAGATGTTTCCCCCCCGGCTCTCTTTAGCATCAAAGCAACATTTTATATAAATGTGTGGGCATGTGTGTATATTGAGGACTGGGGAAGAATATTTTTATTTTGTTTTCAGACCAGCTTCACTTTGGGATGTCAACCATTAGATCTAAACTTAATGTGAAAGAGTTTTCCTATTAGTCTTTCCACTTTAGCGAGGCCCTAAGGTTGTACTGCTCTTTCCATCAAAGACAAAAAGTTCTCATTCTGCTAGGCATGTAAGTACCCATATTTTCAGTAAAGTTGCCTAGTACCCATATTTTCAGTAAAGTTCCCCAGGAAATGGACTCAGAAGTAGATTTTTGTTTGGAGATTTATAGCAGAGTGCTCTTAGGATTTACTGTAGGTTAAAATATTAGGAAAGTAATATTGAGAAACTCTGAAACTGCAATGGCCAAATGTTGACAAGAGGACCAGGACTTGTGATTTGCCCCACTGAGCAATCATCGGATATGAGTTGTACCCATGGAAGGAATAATAGGTATAATATAAGGTAAGGCAGCAGCTGGGAATAAGGAGCCTGGATCATACATAAATATATACACATATATATGTGTGTATATATATATGTGTGTGTGTGTGTGTGTATGATTATATACTTGTATAGGTATATGTATTTTGGATATTTTAGCTTTTTCCATATCCTAAGTAGTCTATATTTTTACATGATGAATATTTAATTAAAATAGCTACACACAAAAATACCAATAGAATCCACTTAGGTAGGACTTCTTTGAAATCTCCCAAATAAAACAGTTCTTGAATAAATATTATAAGGATGCTAGCTTAACAGTTTTAAAATGGTCACTAAAGAATAACTAAAAGATTAATCTGGGCTTCCCTGGTGGTCCAGTGGGCAAGGACACTGCCTTTTAGTGCAAGGGGTGCCATTTGGATCCCTGGCCTGGGAAGATCCCACGTGCTGCGGAGTGGCTGGACCGATGTGTCCAATTACCGAGCCGGAGCTCTGGAGCGCATGCACCCAGAGCCGGCGCTCTGCGACGACAGACGCCACCGCGATGGGAGGCCCACAGGAGCCAAAGAACAAAGATGGATGAAAAATAGATAAATGAAAGACCAATAGAAGTGGCCCGCCTGCCCCCTTCCTCCCCAACCCGTCCCCTCCAATAAATTAATTAATTAATTAATTAATTGATTAATTAAATCTTTTAAAAAAAGATTAATCTAAAAAGGTAGAGAGTCTAATACAGAAATTTTATAAAATTCAAAGAATAAATTACTATCGTGCCACATGGAGAAATATTCATAAAAAGGAATAAAATGAATCACATACAAAATTAGTGTAATGAAGAATTGTGTGAGGAGGCAATTTCTTTAACACTTTAAAATCGATAATATAATATTTCTTACTAAATAGAAGAGGAACATAGAAATTTTAAAAAGCATGAATTAATGATTTGCCATATGATGAAGGTGAAAGTGCAAAACACTGGTAAAGAATTGTGATAAGGGATCATTTAATAAATAAATAAATAATTAGAAAAAAGGTGGCTCAGATAGTAAAGAATCTGCTCGCAATGCAGGAGACCTGTGTTCAATTCCTGGGTTGGGAAAATCCCCTGGAGGAGGGCATGGCAACCCACTCCAGAATTCTTGCCTGGAGAATCCCATGGACCAAGGAACCTGGTAGGTTATAATGCATGGGGTTCCAAAGAATTGGACATGAATAAGTAAGTAACACACACACAACAATAGCTTTGGCATGTACTATAGAAATTCACTGAAGCCAGCATAAGTAAAAAATAATTTTATTCAACAAATATGTGTTGACAAAAAGTGAAGAGTCAGGCCTAGGGAGTGACAAGTTTAGAAAGGCTCTGCAATTGAGGTAGCAGAAAATGATGACAGTCACATCAGGGTGCCCTTGCATGAATTTGAATGGCCTCTACATGTTTTAGGTTTTACATTTTCTATTTAAAATTTGTTTATTAAGGATACTCTCCATGTTTGGGGTTAAGCCCAAAAAAAAACTGGGCTTCCTGGTGGTCCAGTGCAGCATGCAGAAGGGTGCCATTTGGATCCCTGGCCTGGGAAGATCCCACGTGCTGCGGAGTGGCTGGACCGATGTGTCCAATTACCGAGCCGGAGCTCTGGGCGCATGCACCCAGAGCCGGCGCTCGGGACGACAGACGCCACCGCGATGGGAGGCCCACAGGAGCCAAAGAACAAAGATGGATGAAAAATAGATAAATGAAAGACCAATAGAAGTGGCCCGCCTGCCCCCTTCCTCCCCAACCCGTCCCCTCCAATAAATTAATTAATTAATTAATTAATTGATTAATTAAATCTTTTAAAAAAAGATTAATCTAAAAAGGTAGAGAGTCTAATACAGAAATTTTATAAAATTCAAAGAATAAATTACTATCGTGCCACATGGAGAAATATTCATAAAAAGGAATAAAATGAATCACATACAAAATTAGTGTAATGAAGAATTGTGTGAGGAGGCAATTTCTTTAACACTTTAAAATCGATAATATAATATTTCTTACTAAATAGAAGAGGAACATAGAAATTTTAAAAAGCATGAATTAATGATTTGCCATATGATGAAGGTGAAAGTGCAAAACACTGGTAAAGAATTGTGATAAGGGATCATTTAATAAATAAATAAATAATTAGAAAAAAGGTGGCTCAGATAGTAAAGAATCTGCTCGCAATGCAGGAGACCTGTGTTCAATTCCTGGGTTGGGAAAATCCCCTGGAGGAGGGCATGGCAACCCACTCCAGAATTCTTGCCTGGAGAATCCCATGGACCAAGGAACCTGGTAGGTTATAATGCATGGGGTTCCAAAGAATTGGACATGAATAAGTAAGTAACACACACACAACAATAGCTTTGGCATGTACTATAGAAATTCACTGAAGCCAGCATAAGTAAAAAATAATTTTATTCAACAAATATGTGTTGACAAAAAGTGAAGAGTCAGGCCTAGGGAGTGACAAGTTTAGAAAGGCTCTGCAATTGAGGTAGCAGAAAATGATGACAGTCACATCAGGGTGCCCTTGCATGAATTTGAATGGCCTCTACATGTTTTAGGTTTTACATTTTCTATTTAAAATTTGTTTATTAAGGATACTCTCCATGTGATCCATAAGGCAGAGATAAAGATAAGCATGATAAAGAGAATAGCTGAGATATGAAAAATATCCAAATGGAACTTCTAGAGAATAAAAATATAGCATCTGATATAAAAATACACTAGAGGAACTTTCAGCTAGATACTGTAAAAGAAAATAACAGTGAATTTGAACATAGAGCAAAATAAAATAAAAACAGATATGAAGAAAAATACCAAAAAGTTAACAAGAAATCAGTGAGGTATGGGACAATACCATTGCAAAGCATACATAAATTGGAGAAATAGGCAACAGAATAACAGAATGGCTAAAATTCCAAAATTTGATGAAAACTATAAACTATAGACTTTAAATCTCAAGCAGAAATAAAATATCTTTAAAAAATAAGCCAAGAAACAATGAGATTGAAGAAAAAATACCACCATAGCCATAAAGTTAAAAAATCTTAAAAGCAACAATGGTGAAAACAGAAATTAAATGAAAGCAACAAAGGTAAGATGAAGTCAGACTTCTTGTCAGAATGTATCCAAACTAAAAGATGGTAGAAATACATCTTTAAAGTACTGACATACAGAAACTGTCAACCAAGAGTCCTTTATAAAGTGAAAATGCTTTTCTATAATTAGTCAAATAAAGATTTTTCAGACCAAATAAAGAGGGACATGATTTATTACCAACAAATGTTCACTTCAACAAATATTAAAGAAATTTTCTAAGCAGATGAAAATGGTAACAGGTGGAAATTGGAATCTACCCCAAAAAATGAAGAGCAGAAATGGGTAACATACAGATATAAATAGAGCAGATTTTTTTGCCCTTTAACAGATAAGCAACTCTGCAGCTCTTTACAGTTAAAACATAGTGATGAAGACTTTATGTAACACACACACAACAATAGCTTTGGCATGTACTATAGAAATTCACTGAAGCCAGCATAAGTAAAAAATAATTTTATTCAACAAATATGTGTTGACAAAAAGTGAAGAGTCAGGCCTAGGGAGTGACAAGTTTAGAAAGGCTCTGCAATTGAGGTAGCAGAAAATGATGACAGTCACATCAGGGTGCCCTTGCATGAATTTGAATGGCCTCTACATGTTTTAGGTTTTACATTTTCTATTTAAAATTTGTTTATTAAGGATACTCTCCATGTGATCCATAAGGCAGAGATAAAGATAAGCATGATAAAGAGAATAGCTGAGATATGAAAAATATCCAAATGGAACTTCTAGAGAATAAAAATATAGCATCTGATATAAAAATACACTAGAGGAACTTTCAGCTAGATACTGTAAAAGAAAATAACAGTGAATTTGAACATAGAGCAAAATAAAATAAAAACAGATATGAAGAAAAATACCAAAAAGTTAACAAGAAATCAGTGAGGTATGGGACAATACCATTGCAAAGCATACATAAATTGGAGAAATAGGCAACAGAATAACAGAATGGCTAAAATTCCAAAATTTGATGAAAACTATAAACTATAGACTTTAAATCTCAAGCAGAAATAAAATATCTTTAAAAAATAAGCCAAGAAACAATGAGATTGAAGAAAAAATACCACCATAGCCATAAAGTTAAAAAATCTTAAAAGCAACAATGGTGAAAACAGAAATTAAATGAAAGCAACAAAGGTAAGATGAAGTCAGACTTCTTGTCAGAATGTATCCAAACTAAAAGATGGTAGAAATACATCTTTAAAGTACTGACATACAGAAACTGTCAACCAAGAGTCCTTTATAAAGTGAAAATGCTTTTCTATAATTAGTCAAATAAAGATTTTTCAGACCAAATAAAGAGGGACATGATTTATTACCAACAAATGTTCACTTCAACAAATATTAAAGAAATTTTCTAAGCAGATGAAAATGGTAACAGGTGGAAATTGGAATCTACCCCAAAAAATGAAGAGCAGAAATGGGTAACATACAGATATAAATAGAGCAGATTTTTTTGCCCTTTAACAGATAAGCAACTCTGCAGCTCTTTACAGTTAAAAACATAGTGATGAATTTTGGACTTTATGTCATAAATAAAAGTGAAAATTATAGCAACAAATAACAAAGCATGGAAAGGGAAATGGTATATAATGCAAGGTTCTATATCATGTGTGAAGTAATATGACATTACTTGAAGGTAAACTGGGATAAATTGAAAATATGTATTGTAGATCCTAGAACAACCACTAAAAAGTAGCAAGAGTTATACCTAATAACTCAATCATGAAAATAAAACAGAATAATAGAAATAATCACCTAATACCAAATGAAAATATAGAAAGAGATAAACAAAGAGAATACACATAATAATAAGGGAGATTTAAAACCAATAATCTCCATAACTACATTAAATGTAAAGGTCTATACACTTGAATTAAATAACGAATACTTTTAGATTAGGTAAAAAGATAATAGCTAAGTATGTGCTGCCTGAAAGATATCATTTAACAAATGGATTTTAATAATTAAAAATAAATAATAATACAAAAGCTACCTCATGCAAGCCCTAAATGACAGAAAGATAGTGTAGCTATATTGATACTTGACATTTTATGGTAATAATTATAGTTGGAAATTTTGACACTTCACTCTCAGTGATTGATACTAAAATATTGGCAGTAAATCAGTGAAGATATTTAAGACTGGAACAATACTATCAACTAACTTGACCAAATTGACACTGATAGAGCATGCCATCTGATAACAAAAACACATGTTCTTTTCAAGGACACTAAGAGCACTAAGTAAAATAGTATTATGAGTCGTAAGACACTCCCAATAGATTTAAGAGAATTAATGTTATGCAAAGTATGTACTATGATCTACAGAGAATTGAACTAGAACTCAGTAACAAAATATATCGGGGCTTCCCTGGTGGTCCAGTGGATAGGGACACCGCCTTGCAGTGCAAGGCGCCGGTGATAATTAGTCAAATAAAGATTTTTCAGACCAAATAAAGAGGGACATGATTTATTACCAACAAATGTTCACTTCAACAAATATTAAAGAAATTTTCTAAGCAGATGAAAATGGTAACAGGTGGAAATTGGAATCTACCCCAAAAAATGAAGAGCAGAAATGGGTAACATACAGATATAAATAGAGCAGATTTTTTTGCCCTTTAACAGATAAGCAACTCTGCAGCTCTTTACAGTTAAAAACATAGTGATGAATTTTGGACTTTATGTCATAAATAAAAGTGAAAATTATAGCAACAAATAACAAAGCATGGAAAGGGAAATGGTATATAATGCAAGGTTCTATATCATGTGTGAAGTAATATGACATTACTTGAAGGTAAACTGGGATAAATTGAAAATATGTATTGTAGATCCTAGAACAACCACTAAAAAGTAGCAAGAGTTATACCTAATAACTCAATCATGAAAATAAAACAGAATAATAGAAATAATCACCTAATACCAAATGAAAATATAGAAAGAGATAAACAAAGAGAATACACATAATAATAAGGGAGATTTAAAACCAATAATCTCCATAACTACATTAAATGTAAAGGTCTATACACTTGAATTAAATAACGAATACTTTTAGATTAGGTAAAAAGATAATAGCTAAGTATGTGCTGCCTGAAAGATATCATTTAACAAATGGATTTTAATAATTAAAAATAAATAATAATACAAAAGCTACCTCATGCAAGCCCTAAATGACAGAAAGATAGTGTAGCTATATTGATACTTGACATTTTATGGTAATAATTATAGTTGGAAATTTTGACACTTCACTCTCAGTGATTGATACTAAAATATTGGCAGTAAATCAGTGAAGATATTTAAGACTGGAACAATACTATCAACTAACTTGACCAAATTGACACTGATAGAGCATGCCATCTGATAACAAAAACACATGTTCTTTTCAAGGACACTAAGAGCACTAAGTAAAATAGTATTATGAGTCGTAAGACACTCCCAATAGATTTAAGAGAATTAATGTTATGCAAAGTATGTACTATGATCTACAGAGAATTGAACTAGAACTCAGTAACAAAAATATATCGGGGGCTTCCCCTGGTGGTCCAGTGGATAGGGACACCGCCTTGCAGTGCAAGGGGCGCCGGTTCGATCCCTGGCCTGGGAAGATCCCACGTGCTGCGGAGTGGCTGGACTGATGTGCCCAAATACCGAGCCGGAGCTCTGGCGCGCATGCGCCCAGAGCGCTCTGCGACAACAGACGCCACCGCAATGGGAGGCCCACAGGGGCCAAAGAACAAAGACGGATGAAAACAGAGAAATGAAAGACCAATAGAAGTGGCCCGCCTGCTCCCCTCCCTCCCCAACCCGACCCCCGCCCAAAATAAATAAATAAATAAATCTTTCAATATATATATATATATATATCGGCAAAATTCTCCAAATATTTGGAAATTTACCCATGGCAAAGAGAAAAATCACAAAAGATATTAGAAAATGTTTTGCTCTGAAGGAAAATAAAAATACTATATATCAAAATTTGTGAAATGCTACTAAATCAGTGCTTAGAAATGTATAGCCTTAAATGTTTGCATTAGAAAAGAAGACAGATCTCAAGTCAGTGATCTCAGCTACCACCTTAGGATACCAGATAAAGAAGAAACAATTAAACTGAAAGTAAGCAGAAGAGGAAGAAATCAGCAAAAAGCATTTTTGAATGAATAGGTAAAAAGTTCATAATCCAAAACAGAGGGCCTAGTCGTTCTAACTTTGGTCATGTGTCTTACTTTGGAAAAAAAAAGCTAGTATTAAACAAATGGATTTTAATAATTAAATAAATAATAATACAAAAGCTACCTCATGCAAGCCCTAAATGACAGAAAGATAGTGTAGCTATATTGATACTTGACATTTTATGGTAATAATTATAGTTGGAAATTTTGACACTTCACTCTCAGTGATTGATACTAAAATATTGGCAGTAAATCAGTGAAGATATTTAAGACTGGAACAATACTATCAACTAACTTGACCAAATTGACACTGATAGAGCATGCCATCTGATAACAAAAACACATGTTCTTTTCAAGGACACTAAGAGCACTAAGTAAAATAGTATTATGAGTCGTAAGACACTCCCAATAGATTTAAGAGAATTAATGTTATGCAAAGTATGTACTATGATCTACAGAGAATTGAACTAGAACTCAGTAACAAAAATATATCGGGGGCTTCCCCTGGTGGTCCAGTGGATAGGGACACCGCCTTGCAGTGCAAGGGGCGCCGGTTCGATCCCTGGCCTGGGAAGATCCCACGTGCTGCGGAGTGGCTGGACTGATGTGCCCAAATACCGAGCCGGAGCTCTGGCGCGCATGCGCCCAGAGCGCTCTGCGACAACAGACGCCACCGCAATGGGAGGCCCACAGGGGCCAAAGAACAAAGACGGATGAAAACAGAGAAATGAAAGACCAATAGAAGTGGCCCGCCTGCTCCCCTCCCTCCCCAACCCGACCCCCGCCCAAAATAAATAAATAAATAAATCTTTCAATATATATATATATATATATCGGCAAAATTCTCCAAATATTTGGAAATTTACCCATGGCAAAGAGAAAAATCACAAAAGATATTAGAAAATGTTTTGCTCTGAAGGAAAATAAAAATACTATATATCAAAATTTGTGAAATGCTACTAAATCAGTGCTTAGAAATGTATAGCCTTAAATGTTTGCATTAGAAAAGAAGACAGATCTCAAGTCAGTGATCTCAGCTACCACCTTAGGATACCAGATAAAGAAGAAACAATTAAACTGAAAGTAAGCAGAAGAGGAAGAAATCAGCAAAAAGCATTTTTGAATGAATAGGTAAAAAGTTCATAATCCAAAACAGAGGGCCCAGTTGTTCTAACTTTGGTCATGTGTCTTACTTTGGAGAAAATAAGACATGGTAAATAAAGACAACTCCAGAGTATCTAGTTTTTCTTTTAAAAAAATAACAAAGAGCTACAACATTACCACAAGAAGAGAAAATGAAAGCATCGCTAGCAAAAATAACAAATATTCACCATTGGCTTATAAAACAAACATTCTCTCCCCTAGTAAAAGAATACTTAGTCATTCTTACACATGGAAATGTAAATTATTACAATTATTTTGGGAAAGTATGTGAGCAGTTTCTAACAGATATAAAAAATATTCATATCTAGTCACTTGATTGAGAATATATAATAAAGAATTCATCTGAAACTTCAGCAAAACTTTATTTATAAGGAGTGAGATTGTTAAAATTTTATTTAAGGTTTCAATCTCAGATCTATCACCTACAAAACCATAGGACTTTGGAAAGATTTGGTGCCACTTTTCACAGTGAAAATAAGTGTTTTCATGTTATGGGGTAACTGTGAGAGACAGAGCAGTCTGTACGTGGAAGCCAATGTTAAAGATATTCACTATAGTCTTATTTATATTACAGAAACATATAAAGAAAAAATTTGGTTAAATAAGTTATAGTCATCAGATAGGATAAAATATAATCCTACACATTAAAAAGAAACAAAAGGGGGTTCCTTGGTGGTCCAGTGCATGAAAAGTCCACCTTGCAGTGCAAGGGGCACCAGTTTGATCTGATCCCTGGCCGAAGAAGATCCCATTTGCTGCAGGATAGTTGGACTGGTGGAGGGCATGTGCTCAGAGCTGGGTGCAGTGAGAGAGGCCACTGCAATAGGAGGCCCACATGGACCAAGAATAAAGATTGGTGAAAAATAAAAAATCACTAAAAAAAGGCCAAATGTTTTTTTTTTTTTTTTTGAAAGAAAGAAACAAAAGACTGTAGGAAGACAGTCATTCTGTGGAATGTGTGTATACAATTAAGCAAAATAAGATATGTTAAAATGTTTATGATGACTGTCTCAGTTTTAATATTATGAGGATTTGGAAGTTTTTTTCCTCTTTATTTTCATTGCTAGTTTAACTGAAGTGGTACATTTCATTTTATCAATTAAAATATATTGACTTCATTCATTTGACAAAATAATTATGAAAAAAAGGAAAAATAGACTAATCAACTAGAAAAGATAGTAGAAAAAACAAATGAAAAGGAGTGTGCCAACTTGCCTTTATTACAGGATAAAATAGTTATAATTTTCCAACAGTATCCTTTTATTAAATGGGAGTCTGTGAAAATCATTCTATTAAAATTCTAATACTTCCTAAAGTTATAGGATTCAAAAACTACAATAGATGAATTTTGATTTGGCATTCTTGAACATTTTGTCCTACCTAAACTACAAATGATTGATATAATTAAGCAGTATTATCTATAAGTTATTGTATTGCTATAGACATTTTTATTTAAAAGTTTATTTTATAAAAAGAAATTCAAATATATCACTGTTACTAATTTTACTCTCAAGATTTACTATAAATTCTGAGCATATGTTGTTCAACTAACTTTGTTGATGAAGCTTTATCATGGTGTTAAAATCACAAATTTTAAGTCTTATTTATATTACAGAAACATATAAAGAAAAAATTTGGTTAAATAAGTTATAGTCATCAGATAGGATAAAATATAATCCTACACATTAAAAAGAAACAAAAGGGGGTTCCTTGGTGGTCCAGTGCATGAAAAGTCCACCTTGCAGTGCAAGGGGCACCAGTTTGATCTGATCCCTGGCCGAAGAAGATCCCATTTGCTGCAGGATAGTTGGACTGGTGGAGGGCATGTGCTCAGAGCTGGGTGCAGTGAGAGAGGCCACTGCAATAGGAGGCCCACATGGACCAAGAATAAAGATTGGTGAAAAATAAAAAATCACTAAAAAAAGGCCAAATGTTTTTTTTTTTTTTTTTGAAAGAAAGAAACAAAAGACTGTAGGAAGACAGTCATTCTGTGGAATGTGTGTATACAATTAAGCAAAATAAGATATGTTAAAATGTTTATGATGACTGTCTCAGTTTTAATATTATGAGGATTTGGAAGTTTTTTTCCTCTTTATTTTCATTGCTAGTTTAACTGAAGTGGTACATTTCATTTTATCAATTAAAATATATTGACTTCATTCATTTGACAAAATAATTATGAAAAAAAGGAAAAATAGACTAATCAACTAGAAAAGATAGTAGAAAAAACAAATGAAAAGGAGTGTGCCAACTTGCCTTTATTACAGGATAAAATAGTTATAATTTTCCAACAGTATCCTTTTATTAAATGGGAGTCTGTGAAAATCATTCTATTAAAATTCTAATACTTCCTAAAGTTATAGGATTCAAAAACTACAATAGATGAATTTTGATTTGGCATTCTTGAACATTTTGTCCTACCTAAACTACAAATGATTGATATAATTAAGCAGTATTATCTATAAGTTATTGTATTGCTATAGACATTTTTATTTAAAAGTTTATTTTATAAAAAGAAATTCAAATATATCACTGTTACTAATTTTACTCTCAAGATTTACTATAAATTCTGAGCATATGTTGTTCAACTAACTTTGTTGATGAAGCTTTATCATGGTGTTAAAATCACAAATTTTAAGTTATATGAATAAAGGAAGATAGTCTATGTATTTCATGAAAATAAGTTTTTTTTTTTTTAAATTTAACCACATACTTAACTGAGGAGAAATAAATATTATAAATGATGGTTTGCATCCAGTAAATCATCTAAAAGTCTTGAAAATACCAATCTCAACATTTTTCCTGGCTTTTATTGAGTAGATTTGCTGAGGGTACATTTTAAAACACTTCATATCAGTATGAGAAAAAGAAACTATTTTACTGACAAGGTGTATAAATTAAGTTATTGATATAAGTAATAATCCAATAAAGACTTCTTACAATGGGTAATGATTATATTACTGTTAATGTGGACCAAATTTTATCAAATGTCTATTCAAATTTGGATAAGGTCAGGAAGATCCTCTGGAGAAGGGAATGGCTCCCCAGTCCAATTTTCTTGCCTGTAGAATTCCATGGACAGAAGAGCCTGGTAAGCTACAGTTCATGTGACTAACTTTCATTTTCACCTGTTTTCAGGCAACAGTTGAGAACACAGCATCTTGGCAATCTATTCTAGTGACACCCATGAAAATTGAAACACACATAATTCAAGTTGGATTAAGACTTGGAATTTTCTTATTCAGAGTAGTTGTTCATTAATAGTTCCAAGTCTTAGTAACTAAAACAGAAATAATTGGGAAATTTGAATCCAAAATCTACCTGTCCAATATACCAACTTTTGCTGTTGCTGCTGGTAAAAAATTCTTTGAAATCTGTTAAAAACAAAAAAGAAAATCTTATTCCTAGAAAATAAACAAATATTTAAAATGTTTTGAATTATAACCTATCACATAAATTTTCAAGAGAACTTAAACCCACTTGGAACTAGTTATTATTGTTATATAATTAAATGTGTGTATAAAAATAAAATATGCAGTATAATTATCTAAATACATTATATAAAACACATTTTCTGAGAATACTTAAATTAATATTTTATAAAAAGAAATTCTATGTTACTAATTTTACTCTCAAGATTTACTATAAATTCTGAGCATATGTTGTTCAACTAACTTTGTTGATGAAGCTTTATCATGGTGTTAAAATCACAAATTTTAAGTTATATGAATAAAGGAAGATAGTCTATGTATTTCATGAAAATAAGTTTTTTTTTTTTTAAATTTAACCACATACTTAACTGAGGAGAAATAAATATTATAAATGATGGTTTGCATCCAGTAAATCATCTAAAAGTCTTGAAAATACCAATCTCAACATTTTTCCTGGCTTTTATTGAGTAGATTTGCTGAGGGTACATTTTAAAACACTTCATATCAGTATGAGAAAAAGAAACTATTTTACTGACAAGGTGTATAAATTAAGTTATTGATATAAGTAATAATCCAATAAAGACTTCTTACAATGGGTAATGATTATATTACTGTTAATGTGGACCAAATTTTATCAAATGTCTATTCAAATTTGGATAAGGTCAGGAAGATCCTCTGGAGAAGGGAATGGCTCCCCAGTCCAATTTTCTTGCCTGTAGAATTCCATGGACAGAAGAGCCTGGTAAGCTACAGTTCATGTGACTAACTTTCATTTTCACCTGTTTTCAGGCAACAGTTGAGAACACAGCATCTTGGCAATCTATTCTAGTGACACCCATGAAAATTGAAACACACATAATTCAAGTTGGATTAAGACTTGGAATTTTCTTATTCAGAGTAGTTGTTCATTAATAGTTCCAAGTCTTAGTAACTAAAACAGAAATAATTGGGAAATTTGAATCCAAAATCTACCTGTCCAATATACCAACTTTTGCTGTTGCTGCTGGTAAAAAATTCTTTGAAATCTGTTAAAAACAAAAAAGAAAATCTTATTCCTAGAAAATAAACAAATATTTAAAATGTTTTGAATTATAACCTATCACATAAATTTTCAAGAGAACTTAAACCCACTTGGAACTAGTTATTATTGTTATATAATTAAATGTGTGTATAAAAATAAAATATGCAGTATAATTATCTAAATACATTATATAAAACACATTTTCTGAGAATACTTAAATTAATATTTAGAACATCAACCTCTTTTTAAAATTTTTAGGCAAAAAATATTGGTACAAAGAGGCTTATCATTGTATTATTATGTTTTAAGGTCAGTCAACTAGTGGAGATCGACAGAAAGTAATCCTGGAAGATTAAATAAGCACTTACTTCTCAATGCTGTCAAAAGTCTATTAAAACAGCAGTGAAGGACATCTTTTTTTAAAAAAATGTTGACAAGAAAATCGTAGAAAAGGTAATAGTAGAGGAGAGATGACCACAAATTAGGAAAGATAAATGGAGATGAATAATGACTGTTGACTTAGCCTGGGAATCTGGAAGTAAGAGCTGACAGCTGCAAGAAGCAAGTACATTTAGGACTCAAAACTCCAGGAAGGATGAATAACTGATTCAACAAGAACATTTGGAGGATGAAGAAAACATGGAGTTAACACCATAAAGGACTGAACATTTGTGTTTGTATAAGAATCAGTTAAGAATCTCTGATGGCTTTCATTAGACCTTGCAGCAAAGAAAACTGTCCTTCTTGTCACTCTGCAGATGAAAAGAGTCAACTCTGTGGAAATATAGACTCATTCAAGAAAATAACATCACCAAACGGCCAATTCACATTTTTAATTCACTGTATGATCAATTCCACAACAGTTAATTCATGAAAAACCAGTTAATTGCTCCAGATGGCAAGTTTACAAACTAGCCAATTTGTGAAATAATTAATTGGCTAAATTTACATGTTGTTTTTAACCTTCTCTGGTGGCTCAGTGGTAAAGAGTCCACCTGCCAATGCAGGAGCCACAGGAGATGTAGTTCAATCCCAGTATGGGGAAGATTCCCTGGAGGAGGGCACAGCAGTCCACTCCAATATTCTTCCCTGGGAAATACCAGGAACAGGGGAGCCAGGCATAATACGAAGTCCATGAGGTGTCAAAGAATCAGACATGATTAAGCAGGCATGCACATTGTTTCTATTTCTTTTAAAAATATTTCATATAAACACATACAACATATAATTATAGTGTGAATTACTTATATTAAAGTATATATTTGAATCTGAAAAAACATATGAACATATGTGTAGCTGAATCAACCTGCTGTGCACTTGAAACATTGTAAGTCAATTATAATTCAATAAATATATATATTAAAATATAGGGTGTATATTTGAGAACACATTCATGAACGTATTTTTCAAACTTTCTTTCTAGGAATAATACAGGCACAGAGTACATAGACTTTATAAAATATTTATTTCACATACTCTGGAAGCATATAGATTTACACATTTTTCCAGCAATCTTGTGAGCTAGGTGCTAAGAGAAAACATAAAATACAGATATTAACTCTGGATAAAATGTAAAGTCATATAGATTTTTAACTATAGGGGCTTTTTGTTTTGATAATCCTCTTTAGTATTGAAGTACAGTTTTAAGCATAGTTTCTAGTGTCTAGTTTTGTGGCAATAAATAAAAAATATTTACTGAGGTCAAAAATTACAGGAGGGCTTCCCTGGTGGTCCAGTGGGTAAGGACATCGCCTTGCAGTGCAAGGGGCACCGGTTCTATCCCTGGCCGGGGAAATTCCCACATGCCGCGAGCAGCTGGACTGATGTGTGCAACCACCGAGCTGGAGCCCTGGAGCGCATGTGCCCATACCCAGTGCTCTGCAGTGACAGAGGCCACTGCAATGGGAGGCCCACACAGGCCAGAGAACGAAGATGGATGAAAATGGATAAATGAAAGACCAATAGAAGTGACAAAAAAAAAAAAATCACAAGAAATCTTCAATCCATGAGACTAAGAAAATTTTGAAAATTTATTCAGCCTAGGTGTATCTACCTATTTCTGGAGCACAAAAATATGCCTTTAATTAACAAAATGAACCTAGAATAGAGCCAAAGCCTAGAACCTAAAGAGTGGGTGTGGAGGGAGAGGATGAGCAGAAAATGCGAGGTCAAGTTCTGTGTAGAACAGCCTTAGTGAGTGCATTAGCAAAGAACTTGCCCCAGGGAGGGGAGGCATACTCACTTAGAACTTGGCTCTGGGCCTAAAGATAGGACCTAGATAGAAATGAATGGTAATCATGTAAATTACCTAACCCATGCATAAAATAAAACTGAGGGCATAAAATAGCAATAATATCTAACTTAGTGTATTTAAAATATTAACTGAAATAATCCTGATTATTATGCTGGACTCACAGAATGCAGGATTGCAAGAGGATTGCAAGAGGTAATCAATAATTAAAAATAAAAGGAAAAGGTTCATAATAAAATTTATAAAAAGTTTAAAAGGCAATAATCTATATTTTCTTTTAAAGATTGTTATGTTCTATTTTTTCATGTACTATTGATAGAAGCTTAATATTTCTAAGACTTAAACAGTAATTTTTGAAAATCACTTTGGGAACAAACCCAATTTCTAAGTAAAACTCATGGATGACAAAATTAACTCACACACAAAGGAAAGTTTCAGCTCCATCTCTGTGAACTACATCCTGTACATTTTTCTTAAGTTAGTTCAGATAAAATCTGAGCTCATGGTCTCCAGCCAAATCAAATAAAAGGCCAAAATTTTGACATTGTCAGAATACCTTTAATAATTTCAACATCTGTTGTTTTATACTCTTCTGTCTGCAAAATATGGAATAACAAGTGATTTCTTACCAAAAGCATGTTGCTTTTGGAATTATGCTTATTATTTATTTTTGATATTCATAAGCTATAACATAATTAATGCATGTTAACATTTTGGATGAATTGACTCAAAGAATCAAAATTAATATCTCCAATTCCACAATATCCTGAAGGAATTATTCCTGGTAGTATTTGCTAGATTAAAAATATTAATGAAAAACACATAGGTCATAAAGTACATCTTAGTTTAGTTGATTTCCTTTTTTTTAGTTTATAAGGAAAACAAATCAAGACAATTGGCAATGTCACACAGGGTGGTTAGAAGAGAGTTTAATTAACAAAATGAACCTAGAATAGAGCCAAAGCCTAGAACCTAAAGAGTGGGTGTGGAGGAGAGGATGAGCAGAAAATGCGAGGTCAAGTTCTGTGTAGAACAGCCTTAGTGAGTGCATTAGCAAAGAACTTGCCCCAGGGAGGGGAGGCATACTCACTTAGAACTTGGCTCTGGGCCTAAAGATAGGACCTAGATAGAAATGAATGGTAATCATGTAAATTACCTAACCCATGCATAAAATAAAACTGAGGGCATAAAATAGCAATAATATCTAACTTAGTGTATTTAAAATATTAACTGAAATAATCCTGATTATTATGCTGGACTCACAGAATGCAGGATTGCAAGAGGATTGCAAGAGGTAATCAATAATTAAAAATAAAAGGAAAAGGTTCATAATAAAATTTATAAAAAGTTTAAAAGGCAATAATCTATATTTTCTTTTAAAGATTGTTATGTTCTATTTTTTCATGTACTATTGATAGAAGCTTAATATTTCTAAGACTTAAACAGTAATTTTTGAAAATCACTTTGGGAACAAACCCAATTTCTAAGTAAAACTCATGGATGACAAAATTAACTCACACACAAAGGAAAGTTTCAGCTCCATCTCTGTGAACTACATCCTGTACATTTTTCTTAAGTTAGTTCAGATAAAATCTGAGCTCATGGTCTCCAGCCAAATCAAATAAAAGGCCAAAATTTTGACATTGTCAGAATACCTTTAATAATTTCAACATCTGTTGTTTTATACTCTTCTGTCTGCAAAATATGGAATAACAAGTGATTTCTTACCAAAAGCATGTTGCTTTTGGAATTATGCTTATTATTTATTTTTGATATTCATAAGCTATAACATAATTAATGCATGTTAACATTTTGGATGAATTGACTCAAAGAATCAAAATTAATATCTCCAATTCCACAATATCCTGAAGGAATTATTCCTGGTAGTATTTGCTAGATTAAAAATATTAATGAAAAACACATAGGTCATAAAGTACATCTTAGTTTAGTTGATTTCCTTTTTTTTAGTTTATAAGGAAAACAAATCAAGACAATTGGCAATGTCACACAGGGTGGTTAGAATAGAGTTTATGGATTAATTACAGATATGAACAGAGTATACAGGAAGTTCAAGGGACACACAAAGCTAGCAGCGAACAGTGGACATCATTCCTAAGCCTGAAGAACAAAGGGAGAGGTACTATGGGAAACCAGAAGGAAAGAGTCTATGTAGACTTGACCTCACAGTCTGTGTGATCTTCCTGTTGAGAACAGCTGGTCCTGGAGACCTCAGAGAACCAGGAAATAAATGCAGTAGTCTCCCTCCGAGATTTCACTTATCCACAGTCTAACATAGTCTGAAAATATTAAATAGAAAATTCCAGAAATAAACAATTTATAACATTTTAAAGTGTGTAACTATGCACCATTCTCAGTAGCCAGTAGCCTGCCAGGTGCTTCTGTCCATGGGATTCCCTAGGCAAGAATGTTGGAGTGGGTAGCCCTTCCCTTCTCCAGGGAATTTTCCCAACCCAGGGTTCAAACGCAGGTCTCCCACATGACAAGTGGACTCTTTACTGTTTGAATCACCAGCGGAGCCCTTAAGGCTAACCCATTATAGCCTAATGAAGTCTGTTTCCCACCTGGGGCGTGAATAATCTCTTAATTGATTTTCCCATTAGTCACTTACTAGCATTCTTGGTTCTTAGATCCACTGCAGGGCAACACAGTGCTTGGGTTCAAGGCACCCTTATGATTTTGAAGAGTAGTGATGCTGGTAATTCGGAGACACCAAGGAGAAGCCGTACAGGGCTTCCTTTAGTGAACAACTGATAGTTATAGACTAGAAAAAAATTATACACTGAGAACGCCGAGATTTATCCCAAGAACAAATCTTCTATCCAAGAAATTGGGAAGAAGAAAAAGAAATATGTGTTACTCCTGATGTTACAACCCAAACTGCAAAAGATATGACCACAGTGAGAGGTAAGTCCTTTATTAACAAATTATTGACTCCAGATGTGTTAATGTGTCTTTTATACTCGAGGCTTATGGACCATAGTAATGTTTTTAGAGATTGATGTAATTAATATCACCGTGCAAAGTTGTTAGAGCTTAAAATTCATCAGAGGTTGATTATGCACCTTATGATTATTGTTACTCACATTTTGCTCCTTTGGGTTTTTGTTCCTACCTTGTGCGTATCATAAATAAAACATTTCCAAAAATGGCGCATCACAAAATTTGGGGATGAAGAAGAATCTTTCAGTGAATTTTATACATATATTTTCTCTGACCAGTGTCTCAGAAGATGTTAGTGCTTCATAATATAGTTCTGATTCAAATGATGTGATTACTAGACCAACAGAAAAACAGAAACTCCTATTAATTGATTCTGATACAGAAAATGAAAATGAAACAGTGCTAGAAAGGCTCCTTTGCTTCTACAGAGGAGTGGATTGAAGACAGCATTTCATGAAAATTAGAAGAATTTACAGATGTTTCAGGTGTAACTGTTGAATGTAATAACCTTCAAAATGTTAGAGAAATAACTATTTTTGGCCAACTAATATAAAAGTTTCTGACCACAGGCATTAGTTTCTGCAAAAACTCCCCTAATATGGAAAAGGTATTAACTATGTACAGTAAGATATTTTGAGAGAGAGAAAAAAAGAGACCACATTCCCAAAGCTTTATTACAGTATATTATTACAATTTTTAGTTTATTATTATCATTAATATCTTATTATGCCTAATAGTTATTAAATTATTTTGTTTTCTTTTAAAGAGATAATAGTAATCAGTTTATAGTATTGTTTTGAGGATTAAATATGTCCTTTACTTTAAATTAAATTTTATCACAGGTACGTATCCATAGGAAAAAACATTATACATAGGTTTTGGTTTTATCTGTGGTTTCAGGCATCCACTGGGAGGTCTTAAAATGTATCCTCAGATGATAAGGCAGGACTACTTGACTTCTCAATCCTCCTTTCCAGGTTTTCTGATCTGTATCCTATTGACACAACTCAAACTGAAGACAAAGGGTTCAGATTAAAGTGATGCAATTTATAAATATCTAAATCCTAGTGAGATATCAGGAAAGTCATGTGTTACTCCTGATGTTACAACCCAAACTGCAAAAGATATGACCACAGTGAGAGGTAAGTCCTTTATTAACAAATTATTGACTCCAGATGTGTTAATGTGTCTTTTATACTCGAGGCTTATGGACCATAGTAATGTTTTTAGAGATTGATGTAATTAATATCACCGTGCAAAGTTGTTAGAGCTTAAAATTCATCAGAGGTTGATTATGCACCTTATGATTATTGTTACTCACATTTTGCTCCTTTGGGTTTTTGTTCCTACCTTGTGCGTATCATAAATAAAACATTTCAAACAATGGCGCATCACAAAATTTGGGGATGAAGAAGAATCTTTCAGTGAATTTTATACATATATTTTCTCTGACCAGTGTCTCAGAAGATGTTAGTGCTTCATAATATAGTTCTGATTCAAATGATGTGATTACTAGACCAACAGAAAACAGAAACTCCTATTAATTGATTCTGATACAGAAAATGAAAATGAAACAGTGCTAGAAAGGCTCCTTTGCTTCTACAGAGGAGTGGATTGAAGACAGCATTTCATGAAAATTAGAAGAATTTACAGATGTTTCAGGTGTAACTGTTGAATGTAATAACCTTCAAAATGTTAGAGAAATAACTATTTTTGGCCAACTAATATAAAAGTTTCTGACCACAGGCATTAGTTTCTGCAAAAACTCCCCTAATATGGAAAAGGTATTAACTATGTACAGTAAGATATTTTGAGAGAGAAAAAAAGAGACCACATTCCCAAAGCTTTATTACAGTATATTATTACAATTTTTAGTTTATTATTATCATTAATATCTTATTATGCCTAATAGTTATTAAATTATTTTGTTTTCTTTTAAAGAGATAATAGTAATCAGTTTATAGTATTGTTTTGAGGATTAAATATGTCCTTTACTTTAAATTAAATTTTATCACAGGTACGTATCCATAGGAAAAAACATTATACATAGGTTTTGGTTTTATCTGTGGTTTCAGGCATCCACTGGGAGGTCTTAAAATGTATCCTCAGATGATAAGGCAGGACTACTTGACTTCTCAATCCTCCTTTCCAGGTTTTCTGATCTGTATCCTATTGACACAACTCAAACTGAAGACAAAGGGTTCAGATTAAAGTGATGCAATTTATAAATATCTACATCCTAGTGAGATATCAGAGTGGAAAAATGTGTCATGTAGATCTGGAGGGTTAATTGCAGAAACTTCTGCACGGCAGACAATATGGATATTATTTTATTTTCGTCTTTTCAGTTAAAGTCATCAGAAATTCATCTTTACTTTTAAAATCAACTGATATTACTAGCTGGATAGCTTGAGGGCTTCTTTTTTCCCCAGTGAAATTCAGTATTCCTGGTATCATAAAAATTGTCAGGAGAGAAAAGATAATTTTGTGAAAACTTTGTGTCTTCTTTTGTGCTTTGTTTGTTTAAAGTTTTTGTTGAGCCCTAAGAGTAGGGTTTGCTCCTCCATGTGGGAAGCTTATCCTCTTCCCTGAGGGGTGGGAGAATGCCCTTTGTGTTTGGTTTGACTTCTTGCTGAGGGATAAGAGCCAATTTTGTTAGATTGGTTAGATCTATTGGTGATAGTAAAGACCCTGTAGACTCACAGGCTGTACTGTTTATGGTTCAGTACATAATTTTCCTGGCACAGATGCCTTTTTTCTGCAGGTGAAAAGCAGAATTGTGAGCACAGCTCACCCCTCCCAGTCAGGAAATGGATTTGGGAAGAGAGAAAAAAAAAAAAAAAGCATACTAGCTGAGCACTTTCTTCTCCAAGGCTGCTTTCTGTGACAACTGCAGTGGAATAATTAGTTCCAAAAGAGATGTTTCATGATCTTCATATAACCCACATACGTCTTCCGCTCTGTCCTAACAATCTTGTTATTTATTGGAGGAATCTTAAGTATTTATCTTATTTTCTAATCTACTATGAACCACTATGTTTCTAAGCTGAGGAGTGTGAGTCAGTAATTTTTTAAAATCTTGCGTTTGTTATTAAATTTTATCACAGGTACGTATCCATAGGAAAAAACATTATACATAGGTTTTGGTTTTATCTGTGGTTTCAGGCATCCACTGGGAGGTCTTAAAATGTATCCTCAGATGATAAGGCAGGACTACTTGACTTCTCAATCCTCCTTTCCAGGTTTTCTGATCTGTATCCTATTGACACAACTCAAACTGAAGACAAAGGGTTCAGATTAAAGTGATGCAATTTATAAATATCTACATCCTAGTGAGATATCAGAGTGGAAAAATGTGTCATGTAGATCTGGAGGGTTAATTGCAGAAACTTCTGCACGGCAGACAATATGGATATTATTTTATTTTCGTCTTTTCAGTTAAAGTCATCAGAAATTCATCTTTACTTTTAAAATCAACTGATATTACTAGCTGGATAGCTTGAGGGCTTCTTTTTTCCCCAGTGAAATTCAGTATTCCTGGTATCATAAAAATTGTCAGGAGAGAAAAGATAATTTTGTGAAAACTTTGTGTCTTCTTTTGTGCTTTGTTTGTTTAAAGTTTTTGTTGAGCCCTAAGAGTAGGGTTTGCTCCTCCATGTGGGAAGCTTATCCTCTTCCCTGAGGGGTGGGAGAATGCCCTTTGTGTTTGGTTTGACTTCTTGCTGAGGGATAAGAGCCAATTTTGTTAGATTGGTTAGATCTATTGGTGATAGTAAAGACCCTGTAGACTCACAGGCTGTACTGTTTATGGTTCAGTACATAATTTTCCTGGCACAGATGCCTTTTTTCTGCAGGTGAAAAGCAGAATTGTGAGCACAGCTCACCCCTCCCAGTCAGGAAATGGATTTGGGAAGAGAGAAAAAAAAAAAAAAAGCATACTAGCTGAGCACTTTCTTCTCCAAGGCTGCTTTCTGTGACAACTGCAGTGGAATAATTAGTTCCAAAAGAGATGTTTCATGATCTTCATATAACCCACATACGTCTTCCGCTCTGTCCTAACAATCTTGTTATTTATTGGAGGAATCTTAAGTATTTATCTTATTTTCTAATCTACTATGAACCACTATGTTTCTAAGCTGAGGAGTGTGAGTCAGTATGAAAATCTTGCTTTGGTTGTGTCCACATAAATACATTGCAGTTAATCTTGGATATGAGCAGAGGATGTAAACAAGTCAAGTTTTTCTTTTTCAATTATGTTTTCCTTGCTGAGCATTTTTATATGTTGATTTCATGTTCATTGTTTATTAAAAAATGCCAGTTTTTTTTTTTCATTTTGATTAAGCTTATATACTTTAAAAGTTCAAATGCTTATATACTTTCGAAGTTCAAATTCTGAATTCTTTGATTTAGAACAATTATTAAACTATGTCTCAATTTTGTTATCTTTTAAATAGAGGTAGTAGTAACCAGTTTATGGTATAGCTTTGAGGATTAAATATGACCTTTCCTATACTGAGTTGAAAAGAAGTACATTTATTTAGGAAGTACTTGATACTTGTTGACTGTTATTAGCTATCATTTTTTTTCCTGAAATTCCCTAGACTTGTTCCTTATCTACTTTATCACATCCAGTCCTCCCAACAGTTTTATACTTGATTATAAGTTACACTGTACACATAGGCAATCAAGGTTCATAGAATTTATTTCACCTGCCAAAATCTCATTGCCAGCAAGTGGTCAAACTAGCATTTGAAGCTGCAGTTAGTTTTTCAAAGGCAAAGCATGTTTCAACACAAGACAGTTCCTTCTGTAATTTTGAAATACATTGCAGAATATTCCTCCTTACAGCCGGTTGTTACTTGAAATGTACCCCCATAACTTCTTATGTATCTATGAGATTTTGAGTGTGGCAACGAGACACAAATGTTCTAGTAACCTTACCAAAAAGCAAAAATATTAATTCCAATTTTCTAAAAGTGATAATATAAAAAATATAGGTTCAAACTCTAAAGTTTGTAGACAATAGTTTTACTTTAGGTACTATAACAATTTCAGTGAACTGAATAAGAAATATAATCTTGTTGGAGCTGGTTTCCTAATGTGAAATAAGAAAAATAATACCTAACTTAGAAGCTTAAAATATGTATAAGAACATAAACTCCTTTCATATAGTAAACCTTCAGTAAGTGATAATTTCCATTATTCTTTCTGTTTGACTCTTGACTCTTGAGTCACTTTTTTTTCCTGTGTACTGTACTTATCAGCTCTAGAAATCAGAGAGAGATGTCTACAGTCTGGAATTTCTGTGATGTAAAGGGACCTATCTATATATAAAGGAATCTTTTCTTAATATGAAAATAATCATAAGCCTCAGAGTACATTACAATTCTCTTATTCACAAGCAACATTTAACAACCCCTTATGGGTGATATAGATAAGGAAAGAGGCAAATATGACAGGGTCCACCTTATGAGATAACTAAAAATAAATGCCTAAAACTCAGCTACCTAGAATAATATCCAAGACACACTGTAAGTGTGAAAAAAAGGAAATAGAATAATATGTATAGTGCAAATATTTTGTATAAAGAGGACAAACAATAGATACTGTTAGACATTTCTCATTTGATGCTACATGTCAGAAGGTTAAACTATGTTAATTGAAAGGTAGTAGTAACCAGTTTATGGTATAGCTTTGAGGATTAAATATGACCTTTCCTATACTGAGTTGAAAAGAAGTACATTTATTTAGGAAGTACTTGATACTTGTTGACTGTTATTAGCTATCATTTTTTTTCCTGAAATTCCCTAGACTTGTTCCTTATCTACTTTATCACATCCAGTCCTCCCAACAGTTTTATACTTGAT
Organism: Tragulus kanchil; assembly: GCA_022376925.1. NCBI lineage: Eukaryota > Metazoa > Chordata > Mammalia > Artiodactyla > Tragulidae > Tragulus > Tragulus kanchil. The sequence goes on along the minus strand of JAIOJX010000004.1, from coordinate 231,085,091 downwards.
TATAAGTTACACTGTACACATAGGCAATCAAGGTTCATAGAATTTATTTCACCTGCCAAAATCTCATTGCCAGCAAGTGGTCAAACTAGCATTTGAAGCTGCAGTTAGTTTTTCAAAGGCAAAGCATGTTTCAACACAAGACAGTTCCTTCTGTAATTTTGAAATACATTGCAGAATATTCCTCCTTACAGCCGGTTGTTACTTGAAATGTACCCCCATAACTTCTTATGTATCTATGAGATTTTGAGTGTGGCGAACGAGACACAAATGTTCTAGTAACCTTACCAAAAAGCAAAAATATTAATTCCAATTTTCTAAAAGTGATAATATAAAAAATATAGGTTCAAACTCTAAAGTTTGTAGACAATAGTTTTACTTTAGGTACTATAACAATTTCAGTGAACTGAATAAGAAATATAATCTTGTTGGAGCTGGTTTCCTAATGTGAAATAAGAAAAATAATACCTAACTTAGAAGCTTAAAATATGTATAAGAACATAAACTCCTTTCATATAGTAAACCTTCAGTAAGTGATAATTTCCATTATTCTTTCTGTTTGACTCTTGACTCTTGAGTCACTTTTTTTTCCTGTGTACTGTACTTATCAGCTCTAGAAATCAGAGAGAGATGTCTACAGTCTGGAATTTCTGTGATGTAAAGGGACCTATCTATATATAAAGGAATCTTTTCTTAATATGAAAATAATCATAAGCCTCAGAGTACATTACATTTCTCTTATTCACAAGCAACATTTAACAACCCCTTATGGGTGATATAGATAAGGAAAGAGGCAAATATGACAGGGTCCACCTTATGAGATAACTAAAAATAAATGCCTAAAACTCAGCTACCTAGAATAATATCCAAGACACACTGTAAGTGTGAAAAAAAGGAAATAGAATAATATGTATAGTGCAAATATTTTGTATAAAGAGGACAAACAATAGATACTGTTAGACATTTCTCATTTGATGCTACATGTCAGAAGGTTAACTTGAGCTTCCTGAAGTAAGAAAAGGAAATTTATTGAAAGCATATCTGATCTCTCATAACTAAACCAAAAGCAAAGCATGAATCGGTTTAGGTGCTATAACTATGCAGAAACAGATATTCATCATTCTCCCTTTTTCTCCCTCTACCCCTCTTTTTTTCCCCAACTGTTTTATCTGCTTCTATCCAAAAAACAACTTCATTATTTCCTACTGCAGATCACCTGTCACTGTTGGTTCATATCATGGTTGTCAACAACTCTCTTGATTAACTCAGCCTTCATCTGGAGCAATATGAGGTGATGGTCCAATTTTGCTTCTTTTTATTGAGCTGTAACTGCATGGGAATTAGTTTCAGGTGTGAGACATGATGATTTGCTGCCTGCGTGCATCATGACAAGATTTCCACAATCAGAAGATAACATCTACCACTACATAAGAGTAGGAGAGTTTTTTTGCCTTTTAATGAGAACTTTTAAGATTTACTGTCTTAGTAACTTGTAGATATACAATAGAGTATTGTTAACTATAGCTACATTCCAAAGAATTGACATCATGTGGTATTTGTCTTTCTGGATCTGACCTATTTCATTTGGTATAATGCCCTTGAGATTCATCCTTGTCACAGGTAGCAAGATTTCCTTTTTTTTTTTTTTCTAATGGCGTGGTAGTATTTCCACTGTGTGTGTGTATGCATGTATGTATGTGCTTCATCCTCTCTATCTGCTCATCTATTGTTGGTCACTAGGGTTGCTTCCACGTCGTGACTACTATAGGTGGTGCTGCTATGATCTTTGAGGGCACACACATGCTTTAGAATTAGCATTTTTGTTTTCTCTGGGTAGGTGTCCAGGAGTGGAATTGCTGGAATATAGAGTGATTCTGTTTTTGATTTTTTGAGGAACCTCAATGCTGTCTTCTGTGGTGGCACTACCAGTTTTCTTTCCCACCAGGAGTGCATGAGGTTTCTTTTCTCGACATCTGACAAGCATGTGTTTGCTATCTTTTTGATGGTGGCTATCCTGATAGGTGTGACAGGGTATCGTAAGATGCTTGGTTTTGATGTGCATTTCTCTGAAAGTTGATGATGTTGAGCACATTTTCATGTCCTGTTGGCCATCTTTGTGTCTTCTTTGGAGTGATGGCTGTTTCAGTCCTTTCCTATTTTTGGATTAGACAGTTTGTATTTTGTTTTGTTTTTTACTATTGAGGTATATGAGCATCTCAATAAATTATTGAGAAAGGTTGTGTTTCATTACTCTTTCATTGGGAAATGGACTGTCTTTATGTTATTGAGTCTGGATTTACATCCCTTTTTCACAAAAACTTGAAAAAATTAAAAACACCAAAGGCAGCTCTGTTTGGCTCAGAGAAAAAGTACTAAAAGAGTTCAGTATTTGCTTTCCAATTCCTAACTCCAAGCCTTGGTGGCCTGGAAGTTTCCCAATGCCTCTCACATGCTCATCTTAGGAGGGTAATGAACCTCTTATATTCAGGTACAATGCTTGCCCTTTTATCTCATATTTATTATGCTGGAGATTTTTTATGTTAGAAGGGCCATTTTCAGGACTTTGTAGAATTTTAAGTCAGTTAATCATAAAATATTAAGAACAGATTTCTCCAACCTGACTCTCGAATAATCCTTCTTCTGACATATGAGCTGCAGGGCCAGTCTGAGTCATATTAAAGAAGAGTGGCATTGTTCTTCCTTTCCAATAGTGACTCTTGGCAGCTGTTACTAAAAACTCATGTTGGGGAATACGTGCAGTCTGATGTTTGGAAACCTCTGTACTGGCCATTGTTCCCCCCAGAGCAGAATATCCTCCTATCCCAAAAGAAAAACCTTTAAACTTGACTTTCCCACAGAAGGTAGGGAATGAAGTCACATGGCAGATACAACAGAGAGAGACCAGCCTTCTTTTTCTAAATCCTGCCTTAATAGAACTCATTAAGAATCCTGAAAGTCTCAACAAGTGAAATGTTTACCCATGGATCTTTGATTGTGCACAGGGAGTTATGGTCCAGCCATACAGCCATCTTTTGTTTCAGAATGATTCCAGAAACAGACAAGTGAAAAATGTTTATCCTTCTTAAAGATTTGTCTCGTCTGGGGTTTCTATCTGAATAGGTGTGACAGGGTATCGTAAGATGCTTGGTTTTGATGTGCATTTCTCTGAAAGTTGATGATGTTGAGCACATTTTCATGTCCTGTTGGCCATCTTTGTGTCTTCTTTGGAGTGATGGCTGTTTCAGTCCTTTCCTATTTTTGGATTAGACAGTTTGTATTTTGTTTTGTTTTTTACTATTGAGGTATATGAGCATCTCAATAAATTATTGAGAAAGGTTGTGTTTCATTACTCTTTCATTGGGAAATGGACTGTCTTTATGTTATTGAGTCTGGATTTACATCCCTTTTTCACAAAAACTTGAAAAAATTAAAAACACCAAAGGCAGCTCTGTTTGGCTCAGAGAAAAAGTACTAAAAGAGTTCAGTATTTGCTTTCCAATTCCTAACTCCAAGCCTTGGTGGCCTGGAAGTTTCCCAATGCCTCTCACATGCTCATCTTAGGAGGGTAATGAACCTCTTATATTCAGGTACAATGCTTGCCCTTTTATCTCATATTTATTATGCTGGAGATTTTTTATGTTAGAAGGGCCATTTTCAGGACTTTGTAGAATTTTAAGTCAGTTAATCATAAAATATTAAGAACAGATTTCTCCAACCTGACTCTCGAATAATCCTTCTTCTGACATATGAGCTGCAGGGCCAGTCTGAGTCATATTAAAGAAGAGTGGCATTGTTCTTCCTTTCCAATAGTGACTCTTGGCAGCTGTTACTAAAAACTCATGTTGGGGAATACGTGCAGTCTGATGTTTGGAAACCTCTGTACTGGCCATTGTTCCCCCCAGAGCAGAATATCCTCCTATCCCAAAAGAAAAACCTTTAAACTTGACTTTCCCACAGAAGGTAGGGAATGAAGTCACATGGCAGATACAACAGAGAGAGACCAGCCTTCTTTTTCTAAATCCTGCCTTAATAGAACTCATTAAGAATCCTGAAAGTCTCAACAAGTGAAATGTTTACCCATGGATCTTTGATTGTGCACAGGGAGTTATGGTCCAGCCATACAGCCACCCTTCTTTTGTTTCAGAATGATTCCAGAAAAGCATGACTCATGACTTTGGCAGCTATGACAAAGATTATTTACTATATCATATCTATATGTAAATCTATATTCATGCCTATCTAGATATACACATATGATACAGAATAGGGGGAAAGTGGGTAGTATGGAAAAATGTAAGGAAAATAGGGACATTTATTTAATATCCTTATGACTATTAAGATATTAAGGATATTTTTTGATATATAATTTAATAAATTATTTGGTAGTTGCCAAAAGTTAAAATATGCTTATATTGTATGAAAAAAAAAGTGAAAGTGTTAGTCATTCAGTTGTGTCCAACTCATTGTGACCCAATGGACTATACCCTACCAGATTCCTCTGTCCATGGAAGTCTCCAGGCAAGAATATTAGAGTGGTAGCCATTCCCTTCTCCAGGAGATCTTCCTGACCAGGGAGCAAACCTGAGTCTCCCATATTCCAGACAGATTCTTTACTGTCTGAGACACCAGGGAAGCCCTTACATTGTATTTGCTACATTAACTGACATAGAGTCTCCAACATAATGAGGAAAAGAATCAATTTTAATCCAGTGAGACCACATTTGAAATATCTCACTTAAGTGATTGTAGTCAAATTCTAGTAGATCTAATGGAGAGTAATAACAGCAATGTGAAGAAAAACTGTGATGGGAAAAAATATTCCCTGCTGGGGGAGTCAAACATAACCACTTATTAAGTTTACTGAACAGTTGCCAAAGTTTATGCATCAGAAGGAGGCCTATAAAATCAGTATTTTTAAAACTCAGAATTGAACTGAAAAGCTTCAGTGATAGCTATTTTTTGTTTATCATTTAAGTCTTTAAAATTGTTCCCCAGAGCAGAATATCGTCCTATCCCAAAAGAAAAACCTTTAAACTTGACTTTCCCACAGAAGGTAGGGAATGAAGTCACATGGCAGATACAACAGAGAGAGACCAGCCTTCTTTTTCTAAATCCTGCCTTAATAGAACTCATTAAGAATCCTGAAAGTCTCAACAAGTGAAATGTTTACCCATGGATCTTTGATTGTGCACAGGGAGTTATGGTCCAGCCATACAGCCACCCTTCTTTTGTTTCAGAATGATTCCAGAAAAGCATGACTCATGACTTTGGCAGCTATGACAAAGATTATTTACTATATCATATCTATATGTAAATCTATATTCATGCCTATCTAGATATACACATATGATACAGAATAGGGGGAAAGTGGGTAGTATGGAAAAATGTAAGGAAAATAGGGACATTTATTTAATATCCTTATGACTATTAAGATATTAAGGATATTTTTTGATATATAATTTAATAAATTATTTGGTAGTTGCCAAAAGTTAAAATATGCTTATATTGTATGAAAAAAAGTGAAAGTGTTAGTCATTCAGTTGTGTCCAACTCATTGTGACCCAATGGACTATACCCTACCAGATTCCTCTGTCCATGGAAGTCTCCAGGCAAGAATATTAGAGTGGTAGCCATTCCCTTCTCCAGGAGATCTTCCTGACCAGGGAGCAAACCTGAGTCTCCCATATTCCAGACAGATTCTTTACTGTCTGAGACACCAGGGAAGCCCTTACATTGTATTTGCTACATTAACTGACATAGAGTCTCCAACATAATGAGGAAAAGAATCAATTTTAATCCAGTGAGACCACATTTGAAATATCTCACTTAAGTGATTGTAGTCAAATTCTAGTAGATCTAATGGAGAGTAATAACAGCAATGTGAAGAAAAACTGTGATGGGAAAAAATATTCCCTGCTGGGGGAGTCAAACATAACCACTTATTAAGTTTACTGAACAGTTGCCAAAGTTTATGCATCAGAAGGAGGCCTATAAAATCAGTATTTTTAAAACTCAGAATTGAACTGAAAAGCTTCAGTGATAGCTACTTCTTTTGTCTGTTTGTTCAAATTACACAAAGCATTTTGTCAAATGTCTTTAAAATTTTACAAATTACAACGTTCAGTTCAGTTCAATTGCTCAGTTGTGTCTGACTCTTTGGGACCTCATGGACTCTAGCACACCAGGCTTCCCTTATCCTTCACCATCTCCTAGAGCTTGCTCAAACTCATGTCCATTGACTCAGTGATACCATCCAACCATCTTGTCCTCTGTTGTCCCCTTCTCCTTTTTTCCTCCTATTTTCCCAAATAGCAGGATCTTTTCCAATGAGTCATCTCTTCACATCAGGTGGCCAAAATATTGGAGCCTTCTTTATGGTCCAACTCTCACAATCCATATATGACTACTGGGAAAACTATAGTTTTGACTATATTGACTTTTGTTAGCAAAGCAATGTCTCTGCTTTTGAGTATGCTGTCTAGGTTTCTCATAGCTTTTCTTCCAAGGAGCAAGCGTCATTTAATTTCATGGCTCCAAAATCATCTGCCGTGATTTTGGAATCCAAGAAAATAAAGTCTGCCACTGTTTCCAAGGTTTTCCCATCTATTTGCCATGAAGTGATGGGACTGGATGCCCTGATCTTAATTTTTTGAATTTTAAGTTTTAGGCCAGCTTTTTTACTCTCTTTTACCCTCATCAAGAGGCTCTTTAGCTCCACTTCTCATTCTGCCATAAGGCTGGCATACCTGAGATTATTGATCTTTCTCCTGCACAGCTTGTGTTTCATCCAGACAGGCATTTCACATGGTGTACTCCGCATATAAATTAAATAAGCAGAGTGACAATATACAGCTTTGACATACTCCCTTCCCAATTTGGAACCAGTCTGATGATCCATGTCCAGTTCTAACTGTTGCTTCTTTTCCTGCATAAAAGTTTCTCAGAGGCAGGTAAGGTGGTCTGGTATTCCCATCTGTTTCAGAATTTTCTAGTTTGTTGTGATCCACACAGTCAAAGACTTTAGCATAGTCAATGAAGAAGCAGATATATTTCCGGAATTCTCTTGCCTTTTCTATGCTCCAATGGATGTTGGAAATTTGATCTCTTTTTCCTCAGCTTTTTCTAAATCCAGCTTGTACATATGGAAGTTCTTGATTTCATGTACTGTTGAAATCTAGCTTGAAAGATTTTGAGCATTACCTTGATTGCATGTGGTTGTGATTCTTTACAGTATATTAAAGAAAGAGCTAAAAGAAAAATTTAACTACACCTGAATAAGACATATTATTCTTCTGGGGACTATTTTGTTATTACACTGACATACTATTGTTTTATTCTGAAGAAAAGTCCGAAAGCAAAATGAGAACTATTCACTGGAAAATCTGTTTTTTTCTGTGGTGCTGCATGCAGATCCTTCTGATCTGTAGTTATATCCAATGTTTAAGGAACAGAGATAAATTGAAGATATAACAATTAAAAGTAATTTACAAATCCCTATCTTTTTTCAGAATTATTTTTCTTACTTTCCACCAAGTGAAGTGATGATATAAATTGTATTTTTTAAAAATTATCACCCACTTTCGAGTAATATTCATTGTCCTTCTTTCCATAGATAAGTCAAAATGCGCATCTATGTGCTAGGTTTCTCATAGCTTTTCTTCCAAGGAGCAAGCGTCATTTAATTTCATGGCTCCAAAATCATCTGCCGTGATTTTGGAATCCAAAAAATAAAGTCTGCCACTGTTTCCAAGGTTTTCCCATCTATTTGCCATGAAGTGATGGGACTGGATGCCCTGATCTTAATTTTTTGAATTTTAAGTTTTAGGCCAGCTTTTTTACTCTCTTTTACCCTCATCAAGAGGCTCTTTAGCTCCACTTCTCATTCTGCCATAAGGCTGGCATACCTGAGATTATTGATCTTTCTCCTGCACAGCTTGTGTTTCATCCAGACAGGCATTTCACATGGTGTACTCCGCATATAAATTAAATAAGCAGAGTGACAATATACAGCTTTGACATACTCCCTTCCCAATTTGGAACCAGTCTGATGATCCATGTCCAGTTCTAACTGTTGCTTCTTTTCCTGCATAAAAGTTTCTCAGAGGCAGGTAAGGTGGTCTGGTATTCCCATCTGTTTCAGAATTTTCTAGTTTGTTGTGATCCACACAGTCAAAGACTTTAGCATAGTCAATGAAGAAGCAGATATATTTCCGGAATTCTCTTGCCTTTTCTATGCTCCAATGGATGTTGGAAATTTGATCTCTTTTTCCTCAGCTTTTTCTAAATCCAGCTTGTACATATGGAAGTTCTTGATTTCATGTACTGTTGAAATCTAGCTTGAAAGATTTTGAGCATTACCTTGATTGCATGTGGTTGTGATTCTTTACAGTATATTAAAGAAAGAGCTAAAAGAAAAATTTAACTACACCTGAATAAGACATATTATTCTTCTGGGGACTATTTTGTTATTACACTGACATACTATTGTTTTATTCTGAAGAAAAGTCCGAAAGCAAAATGAGAACTATTCACTGGAAAATCTGTTTTTTTCTGTGGTGCTGCATGCAGATCCTTCTGATCTGTAGTTATATCCAATGTTTAAGGAACAGAGATAAATTGAAGATATAACAATTAAAAGTAATTTACAAATCCCTATCTTTTTTCAGAATTATTTTTCTTACTTTCCACCAAGTGAAGTGATGATATAAATTGTATTTTTTAAAAATTATCACCCACTTTCGAGTAATATTCATTGTCCTTATTTCCATAGATAAGTCATATAGACAATTCAGTGGTCCCATTTCCTGGAATTTATATTTAAGTTTCTCTCTACTAATGTTTGCTATTCTGTAATGACCTCTGATTCTCACTCAATGTTATTTTAATCAAAAAGAAAGAATCTTTTTTCATCCTGGCTTTTTTTCATCCTGGCTATATGTGAATTTTCTAATGGCTTAAGGAGTGTTATATGCCTATAAATGCTATCTGAAATAAATAATTGATTTTCAAATAAGACAGTAGGAAGTATTATAAAAATAATGTTTTCTTAAAAGCATTGAAAATACTGACTTAAACTCTTTTTTGTTTTTAAACTTTTATTTTACTTTTAACTTTTACAGAGTTTTGTTGTTTACAGATATGTATGTTCCCAGATTAGACTTAAACTCTTGACTAACATACATAAAAATAAACACAGAGCAATAATATTAAAAGAAGATAAATCAGACTGAGCTAAATTGTAAGAAGTTAATTTGTAAAACTATTAAATAATTTAAAAACACTAAAATTTTTTTAAAAGCTATCTTCAAAATTACTCTGTTTTTCTTTTTAGATATTTCCATGTACAAAGACAATTCAAAAATGAAAACAAGCACACATACAATGATTGTCATATAGATTCACTTATCAACAGCTATTTTTGTTGTGTGTACTAGTTATTTGTAGGATAAGTGTCTCTGAGTTGGAGGTGTTGTAGGGTTATGAAAAGTAAGGGGCATTTACCTTGATTGCATGTGGTTGTGATTCTTTACAGTATATTAAAGAAAGAGCTAAAAGAAAAATTTAACTACACCTGAATAAGACATATTATTCTTCTGGGGACTATTTTGTTATTACACTGACATACTATTGTTTTATTCTGAAGAAAAGTCCGAAAGCAAAATGAGAACTATTCACTGGAAAATCTGTTTTTTTCTGTGGTGCTGCATGCAGATCCTTCTGATCTGTAGTTATATCCAATGTTTAAGGAACAGAGATAAATTGAAGATATAACAATTAAAAGTAATTTACAAATCCCTATCTTTTTTCAGAATTATTTTTCTTACTTTCCACCAAGTGAAGTGATGATATAAATTGTATTTTTTAAAAATTATCACCCACTTTCGAGTAATATTCATTGTCCTTATTTCCATAGATAAGTCATATAGACAATTCAGTGGTCCCATTTCCTGGAATTTATATTTAAGTTTCTCTCTACTAATGTTTGCTATTCTGTAATGACCTCTGATTCTCACTCAATGTTATTTTAATCAAAAAGAAAGAATCTTTTTTCATCCTGGCTTTTTTTCATCCTGGCTATATGTGAATTTTCTAATGGCTTAAGGAGTGTTATATGCCTATAAATGCTATCTGAAATAAATAATTGATTTTCAAATAAGACAGTAGGAAGTATTATAAAAATAATGTTTTCTTAAAAGCATTGAAAATACTGACTTAAACTCTTTTTTGTTTTTAAACTTTTATTTTACTTTTAACTTTTACAGAGTTTTGTTGTTTACAGATATGTATGTTCCCAGATTAGACTTAAACTCTTGACTAACATACATAAAAATAAACACAGAGCAATAATATTAAAAGAAGATAAATCAGACTGAGCTAAATTGTAAGAAGTTAATTTGTAAAACTATTAAATAATTTAAAAACACTAAAATTTTTTTAAAAGCTATCTTCAAAATTACTCTGTTTTTCTTTTTAGATATTTCCATGTACAAAGACAATTCAAAAATGAAAACAAGCACACATACAATGATTGTCATATAGATTCACTTATCAACAGCTATTTTTGTTGTGTGTACTAGTTATTTGTAGGATAAGTGTCTCTGAGTTGGAGGTGTTGTAGGGTTATGAAAAGTAGAGGTAAGAGTGTCATTTAAGAGGGAGCATGAATGTACAAACAGGAATAGAGTACTTGATATAAGTGAATTTATAATACGAAAGCTAGTGTTACTTTGGACAATTACCCATAAATATCCATTCAATCCAGAAAGAGGAGGTACAAAACAGAATAGAACCAGCTTTCTAAGTAACGAGTTCAAGGGTGTTGAAGATGACTTCAGGAAGATTAAAATAAGAAAAATAAATGCATAGGATTTATTCTGGAACAGAGGAAAATATTCTGTAAAAATAGTGAAAAGTGGTAGGATTAATGGCTTTTAGTTCTTGATAGAATTCAGAGATTATTCAAATTTGAGTACTAAAGAGAATGAACTGGAAAGGTTGACTCGAGATTGTGATCCTTAAATGAGAAAAAATAAATGCCTCTCCAATCCAGATTAAATCATTTTTATATAATGTGAGTTATAAAAAGACACTACTGTAGTGAACAGCACAACTTACCATATTTATAGAAACACATGTCAAGGCATATGTGCTACTCATGAAGGGTCAAGAACATGAAGAACAGCATGCTATGTCATTGCCAAAGGTGCTGAGAAGGCTTTAATTTCTCAACAAGTAGAATCTTGAGAAGCTGAAATGCTGCTAATAATAACAAACATCTTAAATATACTTTGCTTGTTAAGCAATTCTTGGCAGCAGAGGAAATGATAATCTTTTCATATGTATTATACAGAAATTCAAGTCAAAGAAATGTTTTCTATCTAAGAGCCTTTTACTTTTAATAAAGAGTTTGCATTGTTTAATAAATACATATTCTTGAATTTAAAATTTAGATAGAGTAAATATTAAAAAATGGAAGTACCCCTCTCACTCTTATTATGCCAAATTTACTCTGTTTTTCTTTTAGATATTTCCATGTACAAAGACAATTCAAAAATGAAAACAAGCACACATACAATGATTGTCATATAGATTCACTTATCAACAGCTATTTTTGTTGTGTGTACTAGTTATTTGTAGGATAAGTGTCTCTGAGTTGGAGGTGTTGTAGGGTTATGAAAAGTAGAGGTAAGAGTGTCATTTAAGAGGGAGCATGAATGTACAAACAGGAATAGAGTACTTGATATAAGTGAATTTATAATACGAAAGCTAGTGTTACTTTGGACAATTACCCATAAATATCCATTCAATCCAGAAAGAGGAGGTACAAAACAGAATAGAACCAGCTTTCTAAGTAACGAGTTCAAGGGTGTTGAAGATGACTTCAGGAAGATTAAAATAAGAAAAATAAATGCATAGGATTTATTCTGGAACAGAGGAAAATATTCTGTAAAAATAGTGAAAAGTGGTAGGATTAATGGCTTTTAGTTCTTGATAGAATTCAGAGATTATTCAAATTTGAGTACTAAAGAGAATGAACTGGAAAGGTTGACTCGAGATTGTGATCCTTAAATGAGAAAAAATAAATGCCTCTCCAATCCAGATTAAATCATTTTTATATAATGTGAGTTATAAAAAGACACTACTGTAGTGAACAGCACAACTTACCATATTTATAGAAACACATGTCAAGGCATATGTGCTACTCATGAAGGGTCAAGAACATGAAGAACAGCATGCTATGTCATTGCCAAAGGTGCTGAGAAGGCTTTAATTTCTCAACAAGTAGAATCTTGAGAAGCTGAAATGCTGCTAATAATAACAAACATCTTAAATATACTTTGCTTGTTAAGCAATTCTTGGCAGCAGAGGAAATGATAATCTTTTCATATGTATTATACAGAAATTCAAGTCAAAGAAATGTTTTCTATCTAAGAGCCTTTTACTTTTAATAAAGAGTTTGCATTGTTTAATAAATACATATTCTTGAATTTAAAATTTAGATAGAGTAAATATTAAAAAATGGAAGTACCCCTCTCACTCTTATTATGCATTCTCTAGATATAACTCTTGATACAATTCTTAAAAGTATCCTGTATATCCTTATGCTTCATGGACATCATCCTTCTTTGAGACACTTAATGAAGGTGCATAATTTAATGAAGCTATGGGTCATCCCATGTATGGCCAGCCAAAGTGGATGGGTCATAATGAAAAGTTCTAACAAATGTGACCTACTGGAGGAGGAAATGTCAAACCACCTCAGCATTTCACCGTGAGACCCCATGAAGTGTATGAAAAGCCCCAAAGCTATAACACTGGAAGACGAGCCCCCCAGGTTGGAAGATGTCCAAAGTGCTATTGGGGAAGAGCCAAGGGCAATTACAAATAGCCCCAGAAAGAATGAAGTGACTGGACCAAAATGGAAATGATGCTCATTTGTGTATATGTCTGGTGACAAAAGTAAAGTCCGATGCTGCAAGGAGAAATACTACACAGGAACCTGGAATGTTGGGTCCACAAATGATGGTAAATTGGACATCTTCAAGCAGAAGAATAGACATCTTAGGAATTAGTGAACTAAAATAGATAAGAATGGGCAAATTTAATTCACCATTCACCATTATAACTAAAACTATGGGCAAGAATTCCTTAAAAGAAATGAAGTAGCCCTCATAATCAACAAGAGTCTGAAATGCTGAAGGCAATTTCAAAAATGACAGAATGATTTCTGTTTATTTTCAAGGCAGACCATTCAACATCACCATAATCCAAGTCTATGCCCAGCCACTGATGCTGAAGAAACTGAAGTTGACTGGTTCTATGAAGATGTAAACGACCTTGTAGAACTAACACACAAAAAAAGATGTCCTTTTCATCAGAGGGGATTAGAATGCAAAAGTAGGAAATCAAGTTACCTGGAGTAACAGGCTACTTTGACCCTGGAGTACAAAATGAAGAAAGGTAAAAACTAACAGAGTTTGGTTAAGAGAACACACTGGTCATAGTAAATACCCTTTTCCAGCAACACACCAGATGACTCGACACATGGGCATCACCAAATGGTCAATACCAAAATCAGATAGATTGTATTCTTTGGAGCTGAAGATGGAGAAACTCTTTGCAGTCAGTGAAAACAATACCTGGAGCTGACTGTGGCTCAGAAAATGAGCATCTTATTGAAAAATTCTGACTTAAGTTGAAGAAAGTATGGGAAATCACTGGGCCATTCATGTAGGACCTAAATCAAATCCCTTATATAGTGAAAATCATGAATAGATTCAAGAGATTAGATCTGATAGACAGGGTGTGGCTTCCCCTGGTGGTCCAGTGGGTAAGGACACCGCCTTGCAGTGCAAGGGGCGCCGGTTTGATCCCCGGCCTGGGAAGATCCCACATGCCGCGGAGCGGCTGGACAGATTTGTCCAATTACCGAGCTGGAGCTCTGGAGCGCATGCGCCCAGAGCCGGCGCTCTGCGACAAGAGAGACCAATGCAATGGGAGGCTCACACGGGCCAAAGAACAAAGATGGATGAAAATAGATAAATGAAAAGACCAATAGAAGTGGCCAGCCTTCTCCCCTCCCTCCCCAATCTGACCCCCACCCAAAATAAATAAATAAATAAATAAATATTAAAAAAAAAAGAGAACTATGCAAAGAGGTACATAATATTGTACAAGAGGCAGTGACTAAAAACATCTCAAATAAAAAGAAATATAAGAAGGCAATATGGTTGTCTAAGGAGCCTTTACAAATAGCTGAGGAAAGAAGAGTAATGAAAAGCAAAGGAGAAAGACAAAGATTTATCCAACTTAATGCAGAGTTCCAGAGAATAAGGCCCTTCAATGAAAAATGAAGAAGAAGAAAAAGAAGGCCTTCTTCAATGAAAAATGCAGAAGTAGAGGAAAACAATAGTGTGGGAAAGACTAGAGATCTCTTCCAGAAAATTAGGAAATACCAAGGGAACATTTCATGCAAGGATGGGCAAGATAAAGGCAAAATAAAGTAAGAAAAGGTGGCAAGAATACACAGAATAACTATACAAAAAAGGTCTTAATGACTGGGATAAATAACATAGTGTGGTAACTCACCTGGAGCCAGACATCTTAGAGTGTAAAGTCAGGTGGGACTTAGGAAGCATTACTACTAATAAAGCTAGTGGAGGTGATGGAATTCCAACTGAGCTATTTCAAATTCTAAAAGATGATGCTGTTAAAGTGTTGCAGTCAATATGTCAGCAAATTTGGAAAACTCAGCAGTGGCCTCAGAACTGAAAAAGTATTTTCATTTCAATCCCAAAGAAGGTCAGGTGCCAAAGATTGTTCATACTACTGGACAGTTGTACCCATTTCAGATGCTCATAAAGTTATGCTCAAAAGCTTTTAAGCTAGGCTTCACCAGTATGTGAACCAAGAACTTCAATATGTACAAGTTATTTCATAAAATGGAGTAAGATACAGAAATAAACAATAGATACAATCAAGGCAGGAACTTCTGCTGGTGTTGTACATATAATATTCTACAAAATCTGGTCAGCCACATGCTATGACAGTGGAAGGTAACTACAAATTAGAATTAAAAGTTAATGGAAAGGAAATTTTTTAAAAAAGTGACTCAGATATCCACTGCTATAATCTGTGAAATCCTTTGTTATTCTCCAGTCTTCATAATAAGACTATACATTTCTGATGGGAAGAAGTACACATTTTTAGTCACTTACTTTTTGACTGAGAAGGGATTTATATGGCATGTTATGAGGAAATACTTTTTATAATTTATAAGTACTAGCTAGCTTTGTCAGTTACTCAGTGTGTGACTTCTTTCGAATTAGGTTGACAGAAATGCTAAACCTAGTGAAACTGCATCCCCCTTATGGAATTTGATATAGAAGTCAGGCAGTCTATTGATCAATTGACAGGCTTAGTCTCCTCCAAAATAGATGAGGGGAGTATCACACACACACACACACACACACACACACACACACACACACAGAGTCCTGTTAGGAATCTTTAAGACACAAACACAGAGAATTGTGAGTGGTAAGCAAGATAATCTGTGTCAGTCATCAACATAAAGAAAGCGTTCCGCAGGGCTTCCCCTGGTGGTCTAGTGGGTAAGGACACCGCCTTGCAGTGCAGGGGGCGCTGGTTCGATCCCTGGCCTGGGAAGATCCCATGTGCCACGGAGCGGCTGGACCGGTGTGTCCAATTACCGAGCCGGAGCTCTGGAGCGCATGCGCACAGAGCCAGTGCTCTGCGACGACAGACGCCACCGCGATAGGAGGCCCACAGGAGCCAAAGAACAAAGACAGATGAAAATAGAGAAATGAAAAGACCAATGGAAGTGGCCCGCCCGCTCCCCTCCCTCCCCAACCCGACCCCCGCCCAAAATAAATAAATAAATGTTTAAAAAAAAAAAAAAGAAAGCGTTCCGCAAATGGCAGTATAAGATTCATTTGAAATATTCTACAGGAACTAATACCCCTACCACAATAAAGAGAAGAGAGAAAGGAGAGAGAAGAGGGGAAATATTAGAGAAGAAAGAAAATGATGGAGGGAGGGAGTAAAAAGAGAGGAGTCAGAGGAAAGGAACTTATCATCACACTTCAAGAATGTGAAAAAGTATCCATTTAACATTGAAGTGTTACTCTGCCTTACTCCCATTTTGCTAGCCTTTAATTTTTTCCCCATGGTCACCGTTTGCAATTTGCTGGCCAAAGTATATCAATGAAGACTATTCCTCTGCCATAAGAGCTCAGACTTTGAAAAATTTCAAAGCAGAATAAATAAACCAATCCAAACTTAAGTGGCAAACCTAAATAGACAGTATTGGCCTAAAAGTTGAATGACCTATTTTTTTCTTGTTCTTTTTTTCTTTTCTTTATATATAAACAAACATTTTTCCTTCCAATTATATGTCTTATTGAGATATACTAGACATAAAGCACTGTATAAGTTTAGCACTATAGAAGTTTAAGGTGTATAGCATAATGTCATATGACTTGCATACATCATGAAATGATTACCACAAGTTTAGTAGATATATATCATCTCATATTAAATACAGCATTAAAGACAAAACAATTTTTCTTTTGAGGGGAAAATTGTGATTTACTCTTTTAATAAGTTTCATATATAACATAGAGCAGTATTAATTATATTTCTTATGTTGTACACTATATCCCTAGTACTTATCTGATAATTGGAAGTTTCTAGAGCTTTTTACTGCTTTCATCCAGTTTCCCCTCCCTCTACCACCTCTGCTAACCACAAATCTGGTCTCTTTTTCTGTGAGTGTGTTGATTTGCTTTTGAAATATAATTGACCTGTAACAATATATGAGTTCCTAGTATACAACATAGTGATTCAGTATTTCTGTACATTTCAGAAAGATCATCATAAGTCTAGTTGCCAGCTAGAAGAAATTACATAATATCTTGGATCAAACTCGTACTATAGGAGGTCCTACAGCAGCTGGCTTGCTGTGGATGGGGCTGTTTCCTGCCTAGCTAACTAGTTGGCTTGGGGTGACCTAGGGCTAGTGCTGGCTGGCTAGTGGGTGTGACTGTGTCCCAGCACTAAGGTAAAGGGAGGATTCCCCACATGGCACCGGTGCTGCCAGCAGCATCTTCATGGTGGGCCGAGCTCCCCAGTTGACTGCTCCAGGCCCTTTGTCCCTGGGATGAGGCCCAGCTGCCTCCTGCTTCTCCAGGAGATTCTCTGAGATTGTCTGAGCCAGGCGCCTTTGAAATTATTGCTTCTGCCCGAGGTCCTGTAGCATGTGCAGTGTGGTATGCACCCTTTAAGAGTGGCATGTCTATTTACCACAGCTATCTAGGGTCTCTAGAAAGTAAGCTCCACTGTTTTCGTTTTGTTCTGTTTTTAAGACAAAAAATAAAAATAAACCAATCCAAACTTAAGTGGCAAACCTAAATAGACAGTATTGGCCTAAAAGTTGAATGACCTATTTTTTTCTTGTTCTTTTTTTCTTTTCTTTATATATAAACAAACATTTTTCCTTCCAATTATATGTCTTATTGAGATATACTAGACATAAAGCACTGTATAAGTTTAGCACTATAGAAGTTTAAGGTGTATAGCATAATGTCATATGACTTGCATACATCATGAAATGATTACCACAAGTTTAGTAGATATATATCATCTCATATTAAATACAGCATTAAAGACAAAACAATTTTTCTTTTGAGGGAAACTTGTGATTTACTCTTTTAATAAGTTTCATATATAACATAGAGCAGTATTAATTATATTTCTTATGTTGTACACTATATCCCTAGTACTTATCTGATAATTGGAAGTTTCTAGAGCTTTTTACTGCTTTCATCCAGTTTCCCCTCCCTCTACCACCTCTGCTAACCACAAATCTGGTCTCTTTTTCTGTGAGTGTGTTGATTTGCTTTTGAAATATAATTGACCTGTAACAATATATGAGTTCCTAGTATACAACATAGTGATTCAGTATTTCTGTACATTTCAGAAAGATCATCATAAGTCTAGTTGCCAGCTAGAAGAAATTACATAATATCTTGGATCAAACTCGTACTATAGGAGGTCCTACAGCAGCTGGCTTGCTGTGGATGGGGCTGTTTCCTGCCTAGCTAACTAGTTGGCTTGGGGTGACCTAGGGCTAGTGCTGGCTGGCTAGTGGGTGTGACTGTGTCCCAGCACTAAGGTAAAGGGAGGATTCCCCACATGGCACCGGTGCTGCCAGCAGCATCTTCATGGTGGGCCGAGCTCCCCAGTTGACTGCTCCAGGCCCTTTGTCCCTGGGATGAGGCCCAGCTGCCTCCTGCTTCTCCAGGAGATTCTCTGAGATTGTCTGAGCCAGGCGCCTTTGAAATTATTGCTTCTGCCCGAGGTCCTGTAGCATGTGCAGTGTGGTATGCACCCTTTAAGAGTGGCATGTCTATTTACCACAGCTATCTAGGGTCTCTAGAAAGTAAGCTCCACTGTTTTCGTTTTGTTCTGTTTTTAATTTTGGCCTTTTGTATTGGTTTTTTATTTATTTATTTTCATTCATCTTCATTCTTTGGGCTGTGTGGGCCTCCCATTGCAGTGGCCTCTTTCGCTGCAGTGCACTGGCTCTGGGTGCATGCGCCCAGAGCACTAGCTCATGATTGGAGACACTGGTTGAGCTGCTCTGCGGCACGTGGGATCTTCCCAGGCCAGGGATTGAACTGGTGCCCCCTGCACTGCAAGGTGGACTCTCCACCCACTGGCCCACCAGGGAAGCCTCCACTGTTCTTAAAAGCCGAACTTTCTGTAACTTATCTTCTGAGTTCAGAATCCCTGGGGGCTGGTTAGCCTGAGGTGGGTTTGGACCTTTGTTTCTTTAAGAGAAATTCCTTAATAGCTACTCTGTAAATACTTGCACTTTTGGTACACCTATGGAAAAGGGTGAGGTCAAGATCTTTCTCTTCTACCATTGCAGCCAATGATCTAATCTAACTTAAAAAATAAAATGAAAGTCTATTTAAAACATTCTAGTTTAACGATACAGATTTGTGTGTAAACCATTCCAAAATTTTGACACATAAAATGACAACTATTTTACTATCATTATGGATTCTCTGCATGAAGAATTTAGACAAGGTTTAGAAGATATGATTTATCTCTGATTCATGATGACTGGGGCTTCAGCTAGCAGTTCTCTATAGGAGACTATAATGGCTGGAGAAATATCTGTAGGTTTATCCACTCATATGCCTGGTTGATTGGCTGGAAATGCCTGAAGGCTAGGCTTAGCTGGAACTATTAACTGAGACACGTACATGTGGTTCTTTCTCATGGCTTCAGCTTGCTTAGAATGATTGTATATATAATTATAATAGTTTGATTTTTAATTAGAAATACAGGTAATGTTGTAGTAGTTTAGGTATACAATATATTATATGTACATATTGCAAAATGATCCTGCTTCTCCAGGAGATTCTCTGAGATTGTCTGAGCCAGGCGCCTTTGAAATTATTGCTTCTGCCCGAGGTCCTGTAGCATGTGCAGTGTGGTATGCACCCTTTAAGAGTGGCATGTCTATTTACCACAGCTATCTAGGGTCTCTAGAAAGTAAGCTCCACTGTTTTCGTTTTGTTCTGTTTTTAATTTTGGCCTTTTGTATTGGTTTTTTATTTATTTATTTTCATTCATCTTCATTCTTTGGGCTGTGTGGGCCTCCCATTGCAGTGGCCTCTTTCGCTGCAGTGCACTGGCTCTGGGTGCATGCGCCCAGAGCACTAGCTCATGATTGGAGACACTGGTTGAGCTGCTCTGCGGCACGTGGGATCTTCCCAGGCCAGGGATTGAACTGGTGCCCCCTGCACTGCAAGGTGGACTCTCCACCCACTGGCCCACCAGGGAAGCCTCCACTGTTCTTAAAAGCCGAACTTTCTGTAACTTATCTTCTGAGTTCAGAATCCCTGGGGGCTGGTTAGCCTGAGGTGGGTTTGGACCTTTGTTTCTTTAAGAGAAATTCCTTAATAGCTACTCTGTAAATACTTGCACTTTTGGTACACCTATGGAAAAGGGTGAGGTCAAGATCTTTCTCTTCTACCATTGCAGCCAATGATCTAATCTAACTTAAAAAATAAAATGAAAGTCTATTTAAAACATTCTAGTTTAACGATACAGATTTGTGTGTAAACCATTCCAAAATTTTGACACATAAAATGACAACTATTTTACTATCATTATGGATTCTCTGCATGAAGAATTTAGACAAGGTTTAGAAGATATGATTTATCTCTGATTCATGATGACTGGGGCTTCAGCTAGCAGTTCTCTATAGGAGACTATAATGGCTGGAGAAATATCTGTAGGTTTATCCACTCATATGCCTGGTTGATTGGCTGGAAATGCCTGAAGGCTAGGCTTAGCTGGAACTATTAACTGAGACACGTACATGTGGTTCTTTCTCATGGCTTCAGCTTGCTTAGAATGATTGTATATATAATTATAATAGTTTGATTTTTAATTAGATACAATAGGCAGGTAATGTTGTAGTAGTTTAGGTATACAATATATTATATGTACATATTGCAAAATGATTTCCATAATAAATTTAATTAATATTCATTATCACATATAGTCATATGTTTTTTTTTTTTTTTTTTTAAAGATTTATTTATTTTACAGTTTGGGCAGGGGTCGGATTGGGGAGGGAGGGGAGCGGGCAGGCCATTTCCATTGGTCTTTCACTTCTCTGTTTTCATCCGTCTTTGTTCTTTGGCTCCTGCGGGCCTCCCATCGCGGTGGCGTCTGTTGTCGCAGAGCCCCAGCTCTGGGCGCATGCGCTCCAGAGCTCCAGCTCGCTGATTGGACACATCAGTCCAGCCGCTCCGCGGCAAGTGGGATCTTCCCAGGCCAGGGATCGAACCGGCGCTCCTTGCACTGCAAGGTGGTGTCCTTATCCACTGGACCACCAGGGGAAGCCCCATATGTTTTTTCTTGTAATAACTTTTTCTTTGGCCACTTATTTTGCTCTTTCATTTTTCTATTTTCATTTTCTGACCTGTGTGGGCCTCCCATCACAGTGGCCTCTGTCGCTGCAGAGCATTGGCTCTGGGCGCATGCATCTCAGAACTCTGGCTCAGAACTCTGGACACATTGGTCCAGCCGCTCCATGGCACGTGGGATCTTCCCAGGCCAGGGATCGAACCGGCATCCCTTGTACTGCCAGGTGGTGTCCTTGCTCACTGGGCCACCAGAGAAGCCCTCATAATAACTTTTAAGATCTACTCTGTTAGAAACTTTTGAATATATAATGCAGTATTGTTACATACAGTCATCACACTGAACCTTACATTCCAAGACTTGTTAGTCATATAACTTAAGTTTGAGGAGGCCATTAAGATTAAATGAAGTCATAAGAGTTGGCCTTAATCTGACTGACAGTGTTAGTCTCTTTTTAAGAAGAGGAAAGGGCACAAAAGATCACTCATGCACTCACAGAGGCAAGTCCACATGAGGACTGGGGCTTCAGCTAGCAGTTCTCTATAGGAGACTATAATGGCTGGAGAAATATCTGTAGGTTTATCCACTCATATGCCTGGTTGATTGGCTGGAAATGCCTGAAGGCTAGGCTTAGCTGGAACTATTAACTGAGACACGTACATGTGGTTCTTTCTCATGGCTTCAGCTTGCTTAGAATGATTGTATATATAATTATAATAGTTTGATTTTTAATTAGATACAATAGGCAGGTAATGTTGTAGTAGTTTAGGTATACAATATATTATATGTACATATTGCAAAATGATTTCCATAATAAATTTAATTAATATTCATTATCACATATAGTCATATGTTTTTTCTTTTTTTTTTTTTTTAAAGATTTATTTATTTTACAGTTTGGGCAGGGGTCGGATTGGGGAGGGAGGGGAGCGGGCAGGCCATTTCCATTGGTCTTTCACTTCTCTGTTTTCATCCGTCTTTGTTCTTTGGCTCCTGCGGGCCTCCCATCGCGGTGGCGTCTGTTGTCGCAGAGCCCCAGCTCTGGGCGCATGCGCTCCAGAGCTCCAGCTCGCTGATTGGACACATCAGTCCAGCC
This sequence comes from Tragulus kanchil, assembly GCA_022376925.1. Lineage (NCBI taxonomy): Eukaryota > Metazoa > Chordata > Mammalia > Artiodactyla > Tragulidae > Tragulus > Tragulus kanchil. The sequence continues at coordinate 231,063,028 of JAIOJX010000004.1, read as the reverse complement.
GCTCCGCGGCAAGTGGGATCTTCCCAGGCCAGGGATCGAACCGGCGCTCCTTGCACTGCAAGGTGGTGTCCTTATCCACTGGACCACCAGGGGAAGCCCCATATGTTTTTTCTTGTAATAACTTTTTCTTTGGCCACTTATTTTGCTCTTTCATTTTTCTATTTTCATTTTCTGACCTGTGTGGCCTCCCATCACAGTGGCCTCTGTCGCTGCAGAGCATTGGCTCTGGGCGCATGCATCTCAGAACTCTGGCTCAGAACTCTGGACACATTGGTCCAGCCGCTCCATGGCACGTGGGATCTTCCCAGGCCAGGGATCGAACCGGCATCCCTTGTACTGCCAGGTGGTGTCCTTGCTCACTGGGCCACCAGAGAAGCCCTCATAATAACTTTTAAGATCTACTCTGTTAGAAACTTTTGAATATATAATGCAGTATTGTTACATACAGTCATCACACTGAACCTTACATTCCAAGACTTGTTAGTCATATAACTTAAGTTTGAGGAGGCCATTAAGATTAAATGAAGTCATAAGAGTTGGCCTTAATCTGACTGACAGTGTTAGTCTCTTTTTAAGAAGAGGAAAGGGCACAAAAGATCACTCATGCACTCACAGAGGCAAGTCCACATGAGGACAAAATGAGAAAGTGGCCTTCAGAAAATTAAGAAGAAAAGTTTCACCATAAAACAGTGCTGCCAGAAATTCTTTGACATCCAGGCTCCAGAACAATGAAAAGATTAATTTCTGTCATTAAAGCCACCCAGCCTGTAATATTCTGTTGGCAGCACCACAAACTAATACAGTGGGAAACTATTGGAAGGTCTGAAGCAGGAAAGTGACAGATTCACATTTTAAAGTGAATGGGAATCACTGTGTCACATGAAAATTGGAGGGTGAAAGCAGAGCAGACTTTAACGGTGTGGAAAAAGAATGAAAATTGCTACAATCATTTTGGAAGGTATATGGTAAAGCATATAAAATATTTATAAGTGTATAAAATTTGTTGAAGAAATCCTATTTTAACTCTTTTACAGATGAAGTCACATGATTATCCAAAGAAATTTATGATGAGATGTCTATTGCAGCATTATTTATAACACAAAACTGAAAGTGTTAGTCACTCAGTTGTTTCCTATTCTTGTGACCCCATGGACTGTACCCTGCCAGGCTCCTCTATCCATGGGATTCTCCAGGCGAGAATACTGGAGTGGGTTAGTCATTCTCTTTTCCAGGGAATCTTGCCAATCTTGAGATTGGACCCAGGTCTCCTGCATTGCAAGTGGATTCTTTACCATCTGAGCCACCAGAGGAGCCCTCATAATAACTTTTAAGATCTACTCTGTTAGAAACTTTTGAATATATAATGCAGTATTGTTACATACAGTCATCACACTGAACCTTACATTCCAAGACTTGTTAGTCATATAACTTAAGTTTGAGGAGGCCATTAAGATTAAATGAAGTCATAAGAGTTGGCCTTAATCTGACTGACAGTGTTAGTCTCTTTTTAAGAAGAGGAAAGGGCACAAAAGATCACTCATGCACTCACAGAGGCAAGTCCACATGAGGACAAAATGAGAAAGTGGCCTTCAGAAAATTAAGAAGAAAAGTTTCACCATAAAACAGTGCTGCCAGAAATTCTTTGACATCCAGGCTCCAGAACAATGAAAAGATTAATTTCTGTCATTAAAGCCACCCAGCCTGTAATATTCTGTTGGCAGCACCACAAACTAATACAGTGGGAAACTATTGGAAGGTCTGAAGCAGGAAAGTGACAGATTCACATTTTAAAGTGAATGGGAATCACTGTGTCACATGAAAATTGGAGGGTGAAAGCAGAGCAGACTTTAACGGTGTGGAAAAAGAATGAAAATTGCTACAATCATTTTGGAAGGTATATGGTAAAGCATATAAAATATTTATAAGTGTATAAAATTTGTTGAAGAAATCCTATTTTAACTCTTTTACAGATGAAGTCACATGATTATCCAAAGAAATTTATGATGAGATGTCTATTGCAGCATTATTTATAACACAAAACTGAAAGTGTTAGTCACTCAGTTGTTTCCTATTCTTGTGACCCCATGGACTGTACCCTGCCAGGCTCCTCTATCCATGGGATTCTCCAGGCGAGAATACTGGAGTGGGTTAGTCATTCTCTTTTCCAGGGAATCTTGCCAATCTTGAGATTGGACCCAGGTCTCCTGCATTGCAAGTGGATTCTTTACCATCTGAGCCACCAGAGGACATAAAACTGGGTTTATCTAAAGCTCTATTTATGAAAACAGTTAAAACAATTACTGTTTAACCATAGGGAACAATAAAATACTGCAAATAAAAAGAATTATGTATTTATGATTTGTATTGTCCTAAATATTCATAGATAGGTCAAAGTCTACATAAGATATTCTTAGCAATTTTTACCTATGAGAGGTGGAAATGCTTAGGGGTGTGAGTAGAGCAAATCAAGAAATTGAGTATTGCTTTTCCATCAATGCACATCAATATTCTTTTTTATTTCTTATATATATATTTTTTCATTAAATAAATTGATCTATTTTAAACAAATGGGTTGTGACAATTATATATTAACCTTTTCTGTGTGATTAGGGTCCTTAAGTTTCTGGGTTTGTATGCATTAAGTACATAATTATTTGTATCCATTTTGCTACGTGCAAAACAGCAACAACAAAAAGCCCATGCTTACAGAGAAGTTTGTTAGCTAGACAGCTGTTGAATAGGAATGCTTGAATATGTAATGAATGTGATTTTAAATTGGAAATGCAAAGAATGAAGCAGGTGGAAAGCATCATATCATTTTCAATAGACTTTTAAAAGACTATATAGTTACTTTTTATCAGAGGACCTTAAATAGAATGCCTTTGTGATTAATTGCCTCATTAATCACTGGGGTATTACCTGTGATCTTTATTAGGAACTTTTTGTACTGCTCTATCATCTTGAATAGAACATGTTTCTTTATTTCTCAGGACAATTATTTAATTAAAAAGAGACAACTGTGTTTAATGAAACTTCTACTACATATATGAAGAGCTTATCCAATATAGTTAAGTAGATTTGTATCATTAAATCATTCTAAGTGATCATATCATGATGTGATAGTTTATTCATTTAATAAGCTGAATTGATTACTTATTAATCTTCATTTGCTGTCATCTATTACTATAGCTTCAGTGTTCTCAACCCTAAGTCTTAGTGATATGACTTATTATTTTAGAATAAATGATATTTCAGATTATTTTTTACCAATCTTGAGATTGGACCCAGGTCTCCTGCATTGCAAGTGGATTCTTTACCATCTGAGCCACCAGAGGACATAAAACTGGGTTTATCTAAAGCTCTATTTATGAAAACAGTTAAAACAATTACTGTTTAACCATAGGGAACAATAAAATACTGCAAATAAAAAGAATTATGTATTTATGATTTGTATTGTCCTAAATATTCATAGATAGGTCAAAGTCTACATAAGATATTCTTAGCAATTTTTACCTATGAGAGGTGGAAATGCTTAGGGGTGTGAGTAGAGCAAATCAAGAAATTGAGTATTGCTTTTCCATCAATGCACATCAATATTCTTTTTTATTTCTTATATATATATTTTTTCATTAAATAAATTGATCTATTTTAAACAAATGGGTTGTGACAATTATATATTAACCTTTTCTGTGTGATTAGGGTCCTTAAGTTTCTGGGTTTGTATGCATTAAGTACATAATTATTTGTATCCATTTTGCTACGTGCAAAACAGCAACAACAAAAAGCCCATGCTTACAGAGAAGTTTGTTAGCTAGACAGCTGTTGAATAGGAATGCTTGAATATGTAATGAATGTGATTTTAAATTGGAAATGCAAAGAATGAAGCAGGTGGAAAGCATCATATCATTTTCAATAGACTTTTAAAAGACTATATAGTTACTTTTTATCAGAGGACCTTAAATAGAATGCCTTTGTGATTAATTGCCTCATTAATCACTGGGGTATTACCTGTGATCTTTATTAGGAACTTTTTGTACTGCTCTATCATCTTGAATAGAACATGTTTCTTTATTTCTCAGGACAATTATTTAATTAAAAAGAGACAACTGTGTTTAATGAAACTTCTACTACATATATGAAGAGCTTATCCAATATAGTTAAGTAGATTTGTATCATTAAATCATTCTAAGTGATCATATCATGATGTGATAGTTTATTCATTTAATAAGCTGAATTGATTACTTATTAATCTTCATTTGCTGTCATCTATTACTATAGCTTCAGTGTTCTCAACCCTAAGTCTTAGTGATATGACTTATTATTTTAGAATAAATGATATTTCAAATTATATTATTCTCCTATTTCATGTCTACTCTCATTCTCTTTATGATAGCCTATTTTTCTATACCTACTTTGTTCATTTTATTGTTTAATCTCTTCTCTTTCACTGCCTCATTTTAAGGACCCTAACTTATGTGTGTGTAGTAAATCTCCAAACCGTCTTAGTAATTTTCTATGAGCCCATCTGTGCAAAGAAATTTATTTGCCATATGGTATTATATAGTGCTCATATTTTATATGAAATTTTTTTCTGTCTATTGAACATTTGTTAACATTTGATGGTAAATTACATAGACCAGACATTGCTTCTTCATTTTATATCTTTATCATTCTAGCAGAAGATAGTGTAGTTGAATATTTGAGAGTTCCTTAGGGATGGAACACATGCCCTCTTATTCTTCCTTTCTTACTAAGAAATTGTTTATTTCAAAATCATTGTATTTTAGTAAATTGGATGTGGGTTAGGAAGTCATTGAACTGTCTTCTTGTTTTGGTACTCAAGGTGTAAAGCATAATAAAAATTATAATTCTTCCTTATGTCTATTAAAAACTCCATTTATGTACCTATTGATAGGAAGCTTGAATATACATTAAAAGTCCAATTTGTCCATTTGTGCATTCTTTATCCATATGGTTAGTCATTTAATTTAGGGACTGATAAATTATGTTTTCTAAAATCATGACTAAAGACCTCTATTGTTTCTTATCAATTCCAACAATCCTTGGGAGAATCCTCAAGGAAATGGAAAACAATAAGCCCTGTTGTACATACTTAACTTAAATGATCATTGTAGGTTTTATCTATAGAAATCGATGCCAAATTCCGGTTATTATCCTTTTCTATTAATAAGTGTTCTAAATATCTTATGCTCCCATTCATTATAATGATTTCTCAGGTGTTATGATTTTTGCTTAACAAGTCTATGTTACGTGACATATATATATTAGAGTGAAACCGAATTAGATGAGATCTGTATCATTAAATCATTCTAAGTGATCATATCATGATGTGATAGTTTATTCATTTAATAAGCTGAATTGATTACTTATTAATCTTCATTTGCTGTCATCTATTACTATAGCTTCAGTGTTCTCAACCCTAAGTCTTAGTGATATGACTTATTATTTTAGAATAAATGATATTTCAAATTATATTATTCTCCTATTTCATGTCTACTCTCATTCTCTTTATGATAGCCTATTTTTCTATACCTACTTTGTTCATTTTATTGTTTAATCTCTTCTCTTTCACTGCCTCATTTTAAGGACCCTAACTTATGTGTGTGTAGTAAATCTCCAAACCGTCTTAGTAATTTTCTATGAGCCCATCTGTGCAAAGAAATTTATTTGCCATATGGTATTATATAGTGCTCATATTTTATATGAAATTTTTTTCTGTCTATTGAACATTTGTTAACATTTGATGGTAAATTACATAGACCAGACATTGCTTCTTCATTTTATATCTTTATCATTCTAGCAGAAGATAGTGTAGTTGAATATTTGAGAGTTCCTTAGGGATGGAACACATGCCCTCTTATTCTTCCTTTCTTACTAAGAAATTGTTTATTTCAAAATCATTGTATTTTAGTAAATTGGATGTGGGTTAGGAAGTCATTGAACTGTCTTCTTGTTTTGGTACTCAAGGTGTAAAGCATAATAAAAATTATAATTCTTCCTTATGTCTATTAAAAACTCCATTTATGTACCTATTGATAGGAAGCTTGAATATACATTAAAAGTCCAATTTGTCCATTTGTGCATTCTTTATCCATATGGTTAGTCATTTAATTTAGGGACTGATAAATTATGTTTTCTAAAATCATGACTAAAGACCTCTATTGTTTCTTATCAATTCCAACAATCCTTGGGAGAATCCTCAAGGAAATGGAAAACAATAAGCCCTGTTGTACATACTTAACTTAAATGATCATTGTAGGTTTTATCTATAGAAATCGATGCCAAATTCCGGTTATTATCCTTTTCTATTAATAAGTGTTCTAAATATCTTATGCTCCCATTCATTATAATGATTTCTCAGGTGTTATGATTTTTGCTTAACAAGTCTATGTTACGTGACATATATATATTAGAGTGAAACCGAATTAGATGAGATCTGTCTTGGGCACTTGCACATCTCTATTTGATTAACTATTTGATAACATTGGCACTAATATGCTCTGGTATAGTTATCTTCTTCAGTTTCTTGCTATTTCTGTCTTTTAAGCCTCTATATAATCTTTTTGCTGTGCTTTTGCTACTCCTATATCACAGAACTCTTTCTATCACAAATAATTAGATGCAGTCATTCACATCATAGACATTTGAGCAATATGAGCCTCAGAAGAGAGGTGTTTTTGGCACATTTGAAAAATATAAAGAAAAAATGAATAATTAATCCATTCTTCTTTTTCCTTCCTACCATAGATTAAACATATTCTTTTTTTTCTAAATAAAGTTTATATATTACAGTAAAATATGACAATTGATATACTTAATGTAGAACTTTCCAAAAATGAGATAAGCTGAATAAAAGACTGTGTGAAAAAATCCTTAAGCCTGTTGAAGATACCCCTGATTATCATTCTCTTTTTCATCTTTCTTATATATTGCTGCCTAAATAAATGTTTTGCCATCAAAATTACATTACAATCTTATATGCTTGCCATGTACTAGCATGATACTAGTTTAAACAATTCTCAAAATTGTGAATATTGGTTTATTTATTTATTTATGCTTATTGTAAAAACAGAAACAATAGAAAAATAAGGTAAGCCTTTTTTTAGCTAAATTCTGTTAATCAAAATCAAGCACTGTTTTCATTGTTATATTTTTTTCATTTTCTGTCTTTTCAAATGCTGCATTATTTAATTAGTGTACTTTACCACTTATTGTTAAAACATCAATTAAAACTTAAAACTTCAGTACGAATTCTAGTTAAGTTAGTTTGGTTAAGTTAGTTTGTGTCCAACTTTTCCAGTCCCGTGGACTCTAACCTGACAGGCCCCTCTGTCCATGGGATTTCCAAGGCAGGAGAAATGGAGTGGGTTGCCATTTCCTTCTCCAAGGGCTCTTCCTGACCCAGAGATCAAGAATAGTCATAGAATAGTCAATCAAAATGACAGGACATAAAATGATGATTTCCAGGGAGTTTGGTACAGAGTTTCATTTGAATAAAATGTAGAAATTATGGAGATGAATTATGGTGATGTCTGCACAACAATGTGGATGAACTCAATGCCACAGAACTGTGCAAGTAAAATGATAAAAGTAATATGCTCTGGTATAGTTATCTTCTTCAGTTTCTTGCTATTTCTGTCTTTTAAGCCTCTATATAATCTTTTTGCTGTGCTTTTGCTACTCCTATATCACAGAACTCTTTCTATCACAAATAATTAGATGCAGTCATTCACATCATAGACATTTGAGCAATATGAGCCTCAGAAGAGAGGTGTTTTTGGCACATTTGAAAAATATAAAGAAAAAATGAATAATTAATCCATTCTTCTTTTTCCTTCCTACCATAGATTAAACATATTCTTTTTTTTCTAAATAAAGTTTATATATTACAGTAAAATATGACAATTGATATACTTAATGTAGAACTTTCCAAAAATGAGATAAGCTGAATAAAAGACTGTGTGAAAAATCCTTAAGCCTGTTGAAGATACCCCTGATTATCATTCTCTTTTTCATCTTTCTTATATATTGCTGCCTAAATAAATGTTTTGCCATCAAAATTACATTACAATCTTATATGCTTGCCATGTACTAGCATGATACTAGTTTAAACAATTCTCAAAATTGTGAATATTGGTTTATTTATTTATTTATGCTTATTGTAAAAACAGAAACAATAGAAAAATAAGGTAAGCCTTTTTTTAGCTAAATTCTGTTAATCAAAATCAAGCACTGTTTTCATTGTTATATTTTTTTCATTTTCTGTCTTTTCAAATGCTGCATTATTTAATTAGTGTACTTTACCACTTATTGTTAAAACATCAATTAAAACTTAAAACTTCAGTACGAATTCTAGTTAAGTTAGTTTGGTTAAGTTAGTTTGTGTCCAACTTTTCCAGTCCCGTGGACTCTAACCTGACAGGCCCCTCTGTCCATGGGATTTCCAAGGCAGGAGAAATGGAGTGGGTTGCCATTTCCTTCTCCAAGGGCTCTTCCTGACCCAGAGATCAAGAATAGTCATAGAATAGTCAATCAAAATGACAGGACATAAAATGATGATTTCCAGGGAGTTTGGTACAGAGTTTCATTTGAATAAAATGTAGAAATTATGGAGATGAATTATGGTGATGTCTGCACAACAATGTGGATGAACTCAATGCCACAGAACTGTGCAAGTAAAAATGATAAAAGTAATAAAATTTTTGTTATGTATATCTTACCAAATAAAATAAACTAATAAAAGATGCAATTGTAAATTTCAATAAAAGTTCATGAAAGCAATTAATTTAAGAAAAAGAGTTGACATTGTAAAATTAGCTTTCACACTAAGGATAAATTTTTCACTTGACCTTAAATTTGACTTTAGTTTCACTATTGAAGTTTTGTATTAGTTTTCCCAATATGTCTTTTATTAAGTCTATTCTAATCTGTTTTATATTTACATTATTAGTATGAAAAATATTTTAAAATTATCTTATTATGGTCTACTAGTATTTTCCAATGTAGTACTTTTTATTATTTTTTACAGTTTTGTTGTTTACTGCTATACATCAACCTGAATCATTAATATTAATGATTAATATTAATTAATTTTTTATATTAATTCATATTAGTATTAATAGTCTAAGTGAGAGATGATTCTTGACTGACAACTCATTGTCTTGTATTTTAAGCTTCCATATCTTGAATTTTCCTGAAGCTTGTTTATTCAAGAAAATTCTCAATGGTATATGGTCATCAACTCGAAGTTTAGTTAAAACAAGAGCTTTCAAAAATATTGCGCCTGTATTTAAAAAATTTAATTAATACATGCACATGGGCATTTACTTACCCCTTCTTTTAGATATGGCAAAGGCCATAATTTTTAGCATGAATCTGTCTGAGTTTTTGTATAGCCTTTCTTACCTAAATTGTAAGCCTCCACATATTTTTTTTTTTGAATGTGGTAGTTGAAAACCTTTCAGCCATATGACTAGAATCATTCTAAATTCAGAAACATTAAGCTCAAGTCAGTCTTTTGTGCTGCCCGAGTCCTATAATACTGCCTGGTTCAATTACTTTGTCACCTTCTCAAATAACTTTTTCCTTTTCCAGCATTCCGTATTTCCTTTCATCCTTGCTTCCAACTGAAAATTTTCACACTATTGCAACTACAAATTCAGGAGTTTGGTACAGAGTTTCATTTGAATAAAATGTAGAAATTATGGAGATGAATTATGGTGATGTCTGCACAACAATGTGGATGAACTCAATGCCACAGAACTGTGCAAGTAAAAATGATAAAAGTAATAAAATTTTTGTTATGTATATCTTACCAAATAAAATAAACTAATAAAAGATGCAATTGTAAATTTCAATAAAAGTTCATGAAAGCAATTAATTTAAGAAAAAGAGTTGACATTGTAAAATTAGCTTTCACACTAAGGATAAATTTTTCACTTGACCTTAAATTTGACTTTAGTTTCACTATTGAAGTTTTGTATTAGTTTTCCCAATATGTCTTTTATTAAGTCTATTCTAATCTGTTTTATATTTACATTATTAGTATGAAAAATATTTTAAAATTATCTTATTATGGTCTACTAGTATTTTCCAATGTAGTACTTTTTATTATTTTTTACAGTTTTGTTGTTTACTGCTATACATCAACCTGAATCATTAATATTAATGATTAATATTAATTAATTTTTTATATTAATTCATATTAGTATTAATAGTCTAAGTGAGAGATGATTCTTGACTGACAACTCATTGTCTTGTATTTTAAGCTTCCATATCTTGAATTTTCCTGAAGCTTGTTTATTCAAGAAAATTCTCAATGGTATATGGTCATCAACTCGAAGTTTAGTTAAAACAAGAGCTTTCAAAAATATTGCGCCTGTATTTAAAAAATTTAATTAACACATGCACATGTGCATTTACTTACCCCTTCTTTTAGATATGGCAAAGGCCATAATTTTTAGCATGAATCTGTCTGAGTTTTTGTATAGCCTTTCTTACCTAAATTGTAAGCCTCCACATATTTTTTTTTTTGAATGTGGTAGTTGAAAACCTTTCAGCCATATGACTAGAATCATTCTAAATTCAGAAACATTAAGCTCAAGTCAGTCTTTTGTGCTGCCCGAGTCCTATAATACTGCCTGGTTCAATTACTTTGTCACCTTCTCAAATAACTTTTTCCTTTTCCAGCATTCCGTATTTCCTTTCATCCTTGCTTCCAACTGACAACTAAACTTTCTTTCACACTGAAAAAATAAAGAAGAGAAATGTTTTGTGTTTCTATTGCCACACCTACAAATTTCTTTCCACAGAACTCTTTTCTTAGTATGAAAACTAAATTTCACAAGATGTCAACTCTTTTTCTCAAATCAGTTGCTTCCTTGAAATTTTATTGACATTTTCAATTGTATCACTGTTTTTATTTTGGAAAAATAGACATAGGAATTTACTTTCTTTTTTTTTCTGTACATATAGAATTCTGCTGTCCAAGGCCAAACTTTTCACATGTGCACAGCAGATCTCTCTTGCTCACTCAAGAACATCTCTTCAGTAGTTTTCTCTGCTCTAGCCTGGATCATCCACTTTTTCTTTCCATTGGATCATTCATATGAGCATATGAACCATTTGCTGTATCTTTCATCTTACAAAGACCCTCTTGTAGCCTCAAATTCTTCTGTAATCATCAGCACCTTTTGTTTTTTTCAGTTTCTGTTTATAGAAAACAACCAAAACAAATAAACCTTGAATGAGTTGAATAAGTTTGTAATCCAAGGGCCACCTGTTGTCCTTGATTTTTATGTCTGATAAATTCCTTTTAATTAACATTAAGCTTTTTATTTAATTTAAATGACTATTGAATAGACAAAGCTAATTTTTCAGCAAAAGTATATATCTTTTTAAAATTTAATCTTTTTTAAAAATTTAATTTCTAAAATTTAATCATGGAAAGGCATGACATACAACTACATGACTTCTATGAACAAATGCTTTTCATGATTTTGTTCATTAAAAATAAATTCTGGGCTTCTCTGGTGGTCCAGTGGGTAAGGAGTGGCCTTGCAGTACAAGGGGCTCCAGTTCGATCCTAGCCTGGGAGGATCCCACGTGCTGCAGAGCAGATGGACCGATGTGTCCAACTACTGAGCCAGAGCTCTGGAGCTCATGCTCCCAGAGTCGGTGCTCGGTGACAAAAGAGGCCACTGCGATGGGAGGCCCACACAGACCAAAGAACAAAGATGGATGAAAATGGATAAATGAAAGGCCAATAGAAGTGGCCAATAAATAAATAAATAAATTCTACCGGAAATTCAAAAATTCTTTTGGTAAATGTGGGTCTTATCTCTTTTGTTCTCATAGTCAGTGGGCAATATCCATGGGACAGGGGACAATGATGATAAAGTAAAACACTGAAAACTTTTCTGGGCATATATCAACAGATCAACAAAAAAATCACATTAGCCGTCTAGATATTTACACTTTATAAGGTGTGTTTATTAATTCATGTGAAAAATAAAAAAAAAAAAATTTAATGCCCACTATAATAGTCAGGGACAATTGTCTTGCTGATTCTGCAGTTTTTTCCTCTAATGTAGATAGTATTCAGGGGGTAATAACAAGCAGACCTTAGAGAACTGAAGCCCAAAAGACACAGCTGGTCATCAAAAGGAAATATGGTGTGCCAATATCAAATAGTCACATTTACATGACAGCATCTGTTTTAGTTGAACTAAGGGAGAAATGAAAAGACTTAATTTGTAGTAAATGACACAAAAGTGAGTTGCTGATTCAAAGAAAATAGGGCTGAGGTATGCCACTCTCCCATAGTTGTTTCCAGTTTAATTTGTGGTCAATGACATTGATGATCTGAATGGTTAGCCACTATTCAGATTCAAAAAACATCAAGTTATAAACATCTCAGAAGAAATAAAATCTTTGGAAGAAACAAGTATGCCTCTTAATATGAATCAAGAAACTTGGAATTTTAGAACAGTGAATTTATCTAGATTTTGAATAGGTCAGTCATCTAGTCAAGTGATGCTAGTAATCTTTCCAAGATGATGATATTCATCACCATCAGAAATGCTATTGATTTTCTTGGGAAAATATGTGAGACGTTTGCAGAATTTTTCCGATATATGCAACATTTCTGGTAGCAAGGAATTATTTTTTGCTGAAAATTGAGTGTTGACCCAGCCTCATTTTACCACAGTCTAGATGTTTCAACATCTTTAAAAGTGAAATAGAAAATGTGAAAGCTGAGGTATGTTAACAGAAGCTTCTATGTGATTTAAAAGAGAAGTGGATCATTGAGTACCTTGGATGAAAAGTAAAGTTTCAATCATTCCCTTCCTGAACATTCTATTGCTGATTTCTCCAGGAACAATTTTATGTGGAGTTTAAGAACCGAAAGTTCAGCTAAAACTAGCTGGTTCTGCAATAGTAACATTTAAGCAGTGGGCAATATCCATGGGACAGGGGACAATGATGATAAAGTAAAACACTGAAAACTTTTCTGGGCATATATCAACAGATCAACAAAAAAATCACATTAGCCGTCTAGATATTTACACTTTATAAGGTGTGTTTATTAATTCATGTGAAAAATAAAAAAAAAAAAATTTAATGCCCACTATAATAGTCAGGGACAATTGTCTTGCTGATTCTGCAGTTTTTTCCTCTAATGTAGATAGTATTCAGGGGGTAATAACAAGCAGACCTTAGAGAACTGAAGCCCAAAAGACACAGCTGGTCATCAAAAGGAAATATGGTGTGCCAATATCAAATAGTCACATTTACATGACAGCATCTGTTTTAGTTGAACTAAGGGAGAAATGAAAAGACTTAATTTGTAGTAAATGACACAAAAGTGAGTTGCTGATTCAAAGAAAATAGGGCTGAGGTATGCCACTCTCCCATAGTTGTTTCCAGTTTAATTTGTGGTCAATGACATTGATGATCTGAATGGTTAGCCACTATTCAGATTCAAAAAACATCAAGTTATAAACATCTCAGAAGAAATAAAATCTTTGGAAGAAACAAGTATGCCTCTTAATATGAATCAAGAAACTTGGAATTTTAGAACAGTGAATTTATCTAGATTTTGAATAGGTCAGTCATCTAGTCAAGTGATGCTAGTAATCTTTCCAAGATGATGATATTCATCACCATCAGAAATGCTATTGATTTTCTTGGGAAAATATGTGAGACGTTTGCAGAATTTTTCCGATATATGCAACATTTCTGGTAGCAAGGAATTATTTTTTGCTGAAAATTGAGTGTTGACCCAGCCTCATTTTTACCACAGTCTAGATGTTTCAACATCTTTAAAAGTGAAATAGAAAATGTGAAAGCTGAGGTATGTTAACAGAAGCTTCTATGTGATTTAAAAGAGAAGTGGATCATTGAGTACCTTGGATGAAAAGTAAAGTTTCAATCATTCCCTTCCTGAACATTCTATTGCTGATTTCTCCAGGGAACAATTTTATGTGGAGTTTAAGAACCGAAAGTTCAGCTAAAACTAGCTGGTTCTGCAATAGTAACATTTAAGCCTCAATATTCTTAGAACTGTAAGAGTCAATGAAAGTGTCAAAGGATTGCACAGATTTTGAGTCCAGCAAAAGAAACTAACCTCCTGGCATTGTGACAGTGGTGTTTGACATGGTTTTAGCATTGGCTACAGCTTCTTACATGTATCTAAATCATATATGTTAAAAACTCACTACAGTAGATTCTATATTATACTAGACCCTAGTATTAAGACTCTGACAGTAAGGAAATTGGAAATGTTTATTTTCCCTTCGATTAGCAATAAACTATTCATCCTTTGTCTTCTTGCTCTATATCATTAAACTGCTTCTTGTTATTATTCCATTAATCAGTACTGAAATATGATGATCTTGCAATTAGAGAGCCATACTAAGTGCATATCTTAGGCCATGATCCAGGTACACTAGCAAAAAGCAAGCAGCCTCATCTTATTTTTAGGGAACATACTGACTGATATTTAAGGATTTCCTAGTGGCTCAGCAGTAAAATATTTGCCTGCCAAGCAAGGAGATTCAGGTTCAATCCCTGGGTCAGGAAGATCCCCTGGAGAAGGAAGTGGCAACCAACTGTAGTATTCTTGCCAGGACATCCCATGGACAGCAGAGGCTGGTGGTCTACTGTCCATGGAGTCCCCAGAAGAGCTGGATACAATGTGGTGAGTGAACAGTAACCACTGATAAGTTAGCAGCATGGACATTTTTATCATAAAATATAAATGATTTTTTCTTTCTTTTGCATTTCTCTGTAAAACCCAGTGTAGTGCCTGGCTCAAGGTTGACACATTTTGAATAAGTGTAGTTTGGTCTTCTTTTGTTTTTTAATTTAATATAATTTCATTTAGAAGAGTTAGTCATTTGGCTTTTCTTTTGCTAGTGGTTTGGGGGCTGTTTTCTCAGTATGTGTTTTAACCAGGGCTTATATTATTCACAGATGGGAGAGTTTCATGTCTTTGAAACAATGGGCTTATATTATCTCAAAAATAAATAGTGGAGTGTTAAAAGAGAAAGGTGGATCATTGAGTACCTTGGATGAAAAGTTTAAATTTTGCTTATTGCTGATTTCTCCAGAACAATTTTATGTGGAGTTTAAGAACCGAAAGTTCAGCTAAAACTAGCTGGTTCTGCAATAGTAACATTTAAGCCTCAATATTCTTAGAACTGTAAGAGTCAATGAAAGTGTCAAAGGATTGCACAGATTTTGAGTCCAGCAAAAGAAACTAACCTCCTGGCATTGTGACAGTGGTGTTTGACATGGTTTTAGCATTGGCTACAGCTTCTTACATGTATCTAAATCATATATGTTAAAAACTCACTACAGTAGATTCTATATTATACTAGACCCTAGTATTAAGACTCTGACAGTAAGGAAATTGGAAATGTTTATTTTCCCTTCGATTAGCAATAAACTATTCATCCTTTGTCTTCTTGCTCTATATCATTAAACTGCTTCTTGTTATTATTCCATTAATCAGTACTGAAATATGATGATCTTGCAATTAGAGAGCCATACTAAGTGCATATCTTAGGCCATGATCCAGGTACACTAGCAAAAAGCAAGCAGCCTCATCTTATTTTTAGGGAACATACTGACTGATATTTAAGGATTTCCTAGTGGCTCAGCAGTAAAATATTTGCCTGCCAAGCAAGGAGATTCAGGTTCAATCCCTGGGTCAGGAAGATCCCCTGGAGAAGGAAGTGGCAACCAACTGTAGTATTCTTGCCAGGACATCCCATGGACAGCAGAGGCTGGTGGTCTACTGTCCATGGAGTCCCCAGAAGAGCTGGATACAATGTGGTGAGTGAACAGTAACCACTGATAAGTTAGCAGCATGGACATTTTTATCATAAAATATAAATGATTTTTTCTTTCTTTTGCATTTCTCTGTAAAACCCAGTGTAGTGCCTGGCTCAAGGTTGACACATTTTGAATAAGTGTAGTTTGGTCTTCTTTTGTTTTTTAATTTAATATAATTTCATTTAGAAGAGTTAGTCATTTGGCTTTTCTTTTGCTAGTGGTTTGGGGGCTGTTTTCTCAGTATGTGTTTTAACCAGGGCTTATATTATTCACAGATGGGAGAGTTTCATGTCTTTGAAACAATGTATTTAATGGATCTAACATACTGGAATGGCAGTTATGTCTCTGTGATATACATATATATATGTATATATATATTTAAATTTGGTGAACATATGTAGAAGACATGAAACCACTGTAATAACATATAGCAGATGCTAGAAAATGCTCACTCTTACATTAGAGGACAAGAAGAATTAGTTTGTAACACTTCTGAACTTTGAGAATTTATTGGAGATAAGTTCCAATTTTGAACTTGGATGTATGTGACTTTCAAGGGCAACCTTTCAAAGTAGTTGTTTTTTTTTTTTTCTATTATTGGTGTGTCTGGCAACAATTTTTCTCAATTTTTTTTTTTACAGTTTATAAAAATATATCTTGAAATTCTCAAAATGCATGAAAGAAAATTCCCAAACTGTTCCTCACATGAGTATATTTGCAGTGGTGGTATGATTCTAAAAATAAAATATATGTTTAATGTGTCTTGCTTTGAGATTTGTATAAGAGGTTTTGTAGCTTTGTGAGTTGTTAGCGTATATGATTATATAAATTTAAAAGCTACTAAATAAGTCAGTGTGGTTGTGACAGAAAAATGTAATCATTTACGTCAGCTACCAAGTCTAAATATTGTATAAATATGGTAAAATCTTTAAGAACTGTTCCTGATAAAGAAGACAGGATTTTGGAACTGTATACATATATTTGGCAGAGGATAAAATAAAGGATGAAACCAACTTTCCCTGATTTGGGAAGCTTTGGTATTCTCAAGATGTCAACTTGTAGAAGCAGAGAAAATTAAACCCAAATGAAACCTGAGAAATAAAACATTGGTTTCATACACTTAGCAGAAAATGAAGTATATCACAGGTTCTTTTGATGCTATACATTTTCATGAGTAGCACTATAGTGGCCATTTTTTATTCCTCTTATTTTTATTCCTTACTTGTAATGGTAAATTTTCTTCTTCAGTCTCAAATCTTGATAAGGAAGTAGAACTCATTGCCATTCCTAAAATTAGGGCAGCTTAATATTTAACTTAAAAATGACCTGTTAATTCAATGTTGTTTGTTCAGTCTCTCAGTTGTGTCTGACTCTTTGGGACCCCATGGACTGTAGCCTGCAAGGCTCCTCTGTCTATAGGATTTCCCAGGCAAGAATACTCGAGTGGGCTGCCATTTCCTTCTGTAGTTCATTCTTTTCTCCATGCTAAAAAAATAGATTTCATTTGTTGTTCTTGATAATTCTTTCATTCATTTTTACTTGTTTACTCTGCAACAGGATTTGTCAAGCTTGAGAATGTTGATGTTTGGAATCAAATACTTGTTTATTGTAGCAGGGAGTCTTTGGTGTTAAAGGATAGTCAACCACATCCCTCATCTTTACTTAGTAGATACCAGTCCCATACAGGTTGATAATCAAAAAAATGTCTCTAGACATTGCCAGATGTCACCCAAAAGGCATTGAGAACCAATGATCTGCAGGACAGTTTGGAATTTGGGGGACTTATAATATTAGATACAAATAGAAAGGGAATATAAACAGAACGTTTTACTTTACAATAAAAGAGATAATCCTAAAAGTGAGAAAATCAGTATAGTAGTTGTTACATGTATATAAAAGTCATAAGTTCCAAACAAATAATTGTCAAAGATAACTTACTGAGCAGAGAAATACTTATCAGGTCAATGAGACACTTGAAATCTAGATTCTCCTAGTGTGGAGTTAGACTTTGCCTTTGTTTACTTCTGGAAAGAGTGAAAGAATGATGGGGATACTTTATGATTGTTTACCACTTACGGTTTGTTGCTGCCTCACCTTGGCTACTCAGTACTCTATTTACATAATATATATGCAATGTAGTATGGTATTTTTGAAGGCTATTGATACAAAAACATCAGGAAATGAACTCACCTTTGCATTTCAAAGTCAATTATTATCTTCAAGGTATTTTATTATGGGAAACAGTTTATACTATAATATTGTTAAAATATTAAATAATATAAAAAAATCTACATTTCTATGTTGATAATTTCAGAGGATAAGTTGATTTTATCTGTTGAAAGACATGAATTAATAAAACCATCTTTCCATGACAACGATCAACCTTTTACCTAACAGCTGCAGTTTTAATTATAGTTTATGTCTTCCTATGTAACTGTTGTTTGTTCAGTCTCTCAGTTGTGTCTGACTCTTTGGGACCCCATGGACTGTAGCCTGCAAGGCTCCTCTGTCTATAGGATTTCCCAGGCAAGAATACTCGAGTGGGCTGCCATTTCCTTCTGTAGTTCATTCTTTTCTCCATGCTAAAAAAATAGATTTCATTTGTTGTTCTTGATAATTCTTTCATTCATTTTTACTTGTTTACTCTGCAACAGGATTTGTCAAGCTTGAGAATGTTGATGTTTGGAATCAAATACTTGTTTATTGTAGCAGGGAGTCTTTGGTGTTAAAGGATAGTCAACCACATCCCTCATCTTTACTTAGTAGATACCAGTCCCATACAGGTTGATAATCAAAAAAATGTCTCTAGACATTGCCAGATGTCACCCAAAAGGCATTGAGAACCAATGATCTGCAGGACAGTTTGGAATTTGGGGGACTTATAATATTAGATACAAATAGAAAGGGAATATAAACAGAACGTTTTACTTTACAATAAAAGAGATAATCCTAAAAGTGAGAAAATCAGTATAGTAGTTGTTACATGTATATAAAAGTCATAAGTTCCAAACAAATAATTGTCAAAGATAACTTACTGAGCAGAGAAATACTTATCAGGTCAATGAGACACTTGAAATCTAGATTCTCCTAGTGTGGAGTTAGACTTTGCCTTTGTTTACTTCTGGAAAGAGTGAAAGAATGATGGGGATACTTTATGATTGTTTACCACTTACGGTTTGTTGCTGCCTCACCTTGGCTACTCAGTACTCTATTTACATAATATATATGCAATGTAGTATGGTATTTTTGAAGGCTATTGATACAAAAACATCAGGAAATGAACTCACCTTTGCATTTCAAAGTCAATTATTATCTTCAAGGTATTTTATTATGGGAAACAGTTTATACTATAATATTGTTAAAATATTAAATAATATAAAAAAATCTACATTTCTATGTTGATAATTTCAGAGGATAAGTTGATTTTATCTGTTGAAAGACATGAATTAATAAAACCATCTTTCCATGACAACGATCAACCTTTTACCTAACAGCTGCAGTTTTAATTATAGTTTATGTCTTCCTAGTAGTAACTGTTCACTATTTCCTTAATATTTCCTATACTGCATGCTTTCTCTTGGGGCCTTGGCCATTAAAGCTCCAGATTCCCAAGACTGATTCTCAGGTTACTACACATTAAAGCTGAATTTCTCTCTCAGATACTACACCTCGATAATTAACATTAGAAAGAGTGATACTATATTAAACCACAGGGATCATTTCTAATGTAGACTTCTCTATGTGTGTAGCATTATTATTGAGATTTCAATATTGATTTATTGCTTCTGTTGAGCAGTCATAAAGTAAAAATTAAGTAAATTTTAATATAATTTTAATAGTGTATATTTCAGGCTATTGAGAAAATATTTACAATAGTATTTACAGAACCTTTTAAGTTTTAAACAAGAACTGTATTGGAGCAGAATGTGTCTTTGGATGTCTCAGGACAAAGAATGTTGCTGCCATATCAGTAAACAAAGGATGTTGCAGCCATCAATCTATCAGCCGCTGCAGCCATGGGAATTCAGGAAGGAGAAAACAGCATATGCTCAGTTACTCAGTCAAGTCCTATTCTTTGTGACCCAGTGGACTGTACCACTCCAGGCTCCTCTACCCACAGCATTCTCCATGCAGGAATACTGGAGTGGGTGGCCATTTCTTCCTCTAGGGGATCTTCCCCACTCAGGGATCCAACTTGTGTGTCCTGTATCTCCTACACTGGCAGGCAAATTCTTTACCACTGTGCCTCCTAGGAAACCCAGAAAACAGAATAGTGGCCTCAGATATTTAAGGTACAAATCAAAGGAATAATTTCAATGAGTGCAGATACTTGCATCTTCCCATATATAGAAAAGTATTAAATGCATTAACTTGAGCTGTCTAGTTTTTCTGTAATAACAGTAATCTTTTGATGTTATGACCACCTGCTTTTGTTTGTTATCAATTACTCCTATATATCCTGGCTTCTCTCGTAGGCCCTTTGGAATAGTCCCACCTTAGAGCTCTCTGAGAAGCTGTCTCCTGGGTGTTTCAAAACTTTTCTGTTGAAAGACATAAAAAACCATCTTTCCATGACAACGATCAACCTTTTACAATTTATAGTTTATGTCTTCCTAGTAGTAACTGTTCACTATTTCCTTAATATTTCCTATACTGCATGCTTTCTCTTGGGGCCTTGGCCATTAAAGCTCCAGATTCCCAAGACTGATTCTCAGGTTACTACACATTAAAGCTGAATTTCTCTCTCAGATACTACACCTCGATAATTAACATTAGAAAGAGTGATACTATATTAAACCACAGGGATCATTTCTAATGTAGACTTCTCTATGTGTGTAGCATTATTATTGAGATTTCAATATTGATTTATTGCTTCTGTTGAGCAGTCATAAAGTAAAAATTAAGTAAATTTTAATATAATTTTAATAGTGTATATTTCAGGCTATTGAGAAAATATTTACAATAGTATTTACAGAACCTTTTAAGTTTTAAACAAGAACTGTATTGGAGCAGAATGTGTCTTTGGATGTCTCAGGACAAAGAATGTTGCTGCCATATCAGTAAACAAAGGATGTTGCAGCCATCAATCTATCAGCCGCTGCAGCCATGGGAATTCAGGAAGGAGAAAACAGCATATGCTCAGTTACTCAGTCAAGTCCTATTCTTTGTGACCCAGTGGACTGTACCACTCCAGGCTCCTCTACCCACAGCATTCTCCATGCAGGAATACTGGAGTGGGTGGCCATTTCTTCCTCTAGGGGATCTTCCCCACTCAGGGATCCAACTTGTGTGTCCTGTATCTCCTACACTGGCAGGCAAATTCTTTACCACTGTGCCTCCTAGGAAACCCAGAAAACAGAATAGTGGCCTCAGATATTTAAGGTACAAATCAAAGGAATAATTTCAATGAGTGCAGATACTTGCATCTTCCCATATATAGAAAAGTATTAAATGCATTAACTTGAGCTGTCTAGTTTTTCTGTAATAACAGTAATCTTTTGATGTTATGACCACCTGCTTTTGTTTGTTATCAATTACTCCTATATATCCTGGCTTCTCTCGTAGGCCCTTTGGAATAGTCCCACCTTAGAGCTCTCTGAGAAGCTGTCTCCTGGGTGTAAGTCCTCCATACGTCTGCTGAATAAAATATAGTTCTCAGCTTTTAGGTTGTGCATTATTTTTCAGTTGACACTCCTTAGTTTGTGTCTTTATTATATTGTTGCTAGGCCTCTTCCCCTTTCTCACATGTCACCTTGTTACCCAGGACATCTCTGCTTTGTTCCAGGTGTTATCTAGCTCTTCCAGTGTCAAGTTTGAACCCATGAGCACTATCTAGGCTTGCATTCATTTCCCCTGGCTCCAGTGCCTCGTTATCAGTATGCCTATACCAGATTCAAGATTTAACAATACTGAGTCCCAAGTACTGTGGGGCACTTTTTCAGGTCATCACTCCTCATCATAGTCAATGATAATGAAGGTGAGTCTTCCAGTATTTTGAGTCATCTGCTCATGAACACACAGCCTTTTCCTCTGTGCCTTTCAAATGTTGATTCACTCATCTGATAAGTTCATATCTGCAAATGTGGCTGCTAAAGACCACAACTTCCTTTTTGGTAGGAATATTTTTTAGAGAATCTTTAAAAATACAGTGGCTTAGATTTTGCTTAACCAAAAAAGAAAATAATGTTGCCAGTCTCAGATCATGTGTGTGGGAAGCAAAGAAAGGATATTTTAAATCACACCTCACAAACATTTTCTGGGTTTTGAAAATAGTTTTATTTATCTATTGTGATATTGATGGCAGTTTAACTCATAAAGATGGTTGCAGTGTTTTATTTTTCAATTAATTATTTTTTTTGATTTGAGGATAGTTACTTTACAATATGGAGATAGTTTTTGCCATACATTATCATGAATTGCCAGAGGTATACATGTGCCCCCCACCCCATTCTAATCCCCACCCTGTCCCTTTGGGTTGCAATGTTTTAAATCAAAGTTCATGGAATTACAATTAGAATGTTATGCTCTAAAAAAGAAAAAAAAAAAAACACTTGCAATTTTTGAATCGTTGTTAAGTCAGATTAGCTATGAAGTATGTATGAGGCATATTTAATAATTAAGGGCCTATATTATCCTTGACTTGTTTTTCTTCCTGGAGAACTCACCTCTTGGAGATACATTATAAAGTATGAAAAATGTAATTTTAAAGTAGAAATGAAGGACTCTGCCTAGAAGGTGACTTGCCTAGGTTTATTATTTGATAGTTAAAAAAGCATTTTCTTGAGAAAAGAGGTAAACCAGGATTTTTAAGTCTCTCTCTCTCAGAAATGAATAAGATATTGATGTCTATACAAGAGGATAATGGTGGAAATGTTCATTTGATAGATTATTAATTTGTGAAATCAATGCTGTTATTTTGGGGAATTATAGATTTTTTATGGAATTTTCTTACTATATTTATAAACTTTATGAAGTTACAATACATATTGTCAAATTAGGAGGAAATTCTGTTCTTCTTCAGAAAATGAAAGCCCAAACTATAGGATAGAAGAGTAAAGCTTCATTCCATTATTGAAGGGAATAATAACCATCATGTCAATTATAATTATTTGTGGGTAAAAAATATTTAAACACATCTCAATGGTCTTCAATTATTTTCTTTTTTTATCTACCTATATTAGTGACCTTAAGTACAGATTGCTGAAGTGGAAACCAGAGCATTCTTTAAGGGTGTTAAGTAGTATAAATTGATGTATGAAGAAAAAATTTTAAGGTATATTGGCAAAAATTATATTAGACACATTTGATAATTACCATAATTTTTAGGCAAGCTACTGCAAGTCATAATCTAATAGAAGGCCCTACAGAGGAGAGGTACAAAATAGGAATAGCAAATATCACTATATAAACAGTGTACAGAAAAATTCTACAATGGCATTATGTGAATAAAGCCATAAAAAGGCAGCCTAAAAAGCTAAATACAAGTCCAGTGAATCCATCCTGAGGAGGTTTGAACATTACATACAAAAATGTATCACAGAATTCAAAAACTTCAGCACAATGATACAACTTTCCAAGTATTAGTCGAACTATTGGCACTTATTCTCAAACTGAAATTTGTTTTTGTCCCATAAAAAATGATGCTCTTATGAAACTCTGTTTTCCATAAAAGTGCATTGATATAATTGCAGAAATGGGCAAAAAAAAAATGATCTTAATCAATTAAGGGCCTATATTATCCTTGACTTGTTTTTCTTCCTGGAGAACTCACCTCTTGGAGATACATTATAAAGTATGAAAAATGTAATTTTAAAGTAGAAATGAAGGACTCTGCCTAGAAGGTGACTTGCCTAGGTTTATTATTTGATAGTTAAAAAAGCATTTTCTTGAGAAAAGAGGTAAACCAGGATTTTTAAGTCTCTCTCTCTCAGAAATGAATAAGATATTGATGTCTATACAAGAGGATAATGGTGGAAATGTTCATTTGATAGATTATTAATTTGTGAAATCAATGCTGTTATTTTGGGGAATTATAGATTTTTTTTATGGAATCTCTCTTACTATATTTATAAACTTTATGAAGTTACAATACATATTGTCAAATTAGGAGGAAATTCTGTTCTTCTTCAGAAAATGAAAGCCCAAACTATAGGATAGAAGAGTAAAGCTTCATTCCATTATTGAAGGGAATAATAACCATCATGTCAATTATAATTATTTGTGGGTAAAAAATATTTAAACACATCTCAATGGTCTTCAATTATTTTCTTTTTTTATCTACCTATATTAGTGACCTTAAGTACAGATTGCTGAAGTGGAAACCAGAGCATTCTTTAAGGGTGTTAAGTAGTATAAATTGATGTATGAAGAAAAAATTTTAAGGTATATTGGCAAAAATTATATTAGACACATTTGATAATTACCATAATTTTTAGGCAAGCTACTGCAAGTCATAATCTAATAGAAGGCCCTACAGAGGAGAGGTACAAAATAGGAATAGCAAATATCACTATATAAACAGTGTACAGAAAAATTCTACAATGGCATTATGTGAATAAAGCCATAAAAAGGCAGCCTAAAAAGCTAAATACAAGTCCAGTGAATCCATCCTGAGGAGGTTTGAACATTACATACAAAAATGTATCACAGAATTCAAAAACTTCAGCACAATGATACAACTTTCCAAGTATTAGTCGAACTATTGGCACTTATTCTCAAACTGAAATTTGTTTTTGTCCCATAAAAAATGATGCTCTTATGAAACTCTGTTTTCCATAAAAGTGCATTGATATAATTGCAGAAATGGGCATATAGAATAATAATGGTATGAAGTAGAAGACTTTGAACCAGATTTAGAAGATCCATACTGTGTGTGTGTGTGTGTGTGTGTGTGTGTGTGTGTGTTTAAGTGATAGTAAGTAGATGCATAGGCATTTTCAGTGCTACTGCAAAAGAGTTTATATTCCAGTATTATGTAATTGCATAAATCATTTACAGAGAAATAGTTAATCAAGCACCTTTAAAAAAAAAAAGCTGAAAGACTGATTTAATAGTGAAACAATAATTTGCAACTGATACTAGAACTCATGCTATAATTTCTCTCCCCTTGCACTTCCCTGCCCTCCTAGGTGTGCTAACCACTGATCTGCTTTCTCTTGATAATAGATTAGTTTGCATTTTCTGGAATTTGACAGGAATGTAATCATATCATATATAATATTTTTAAAGAATTGTTTTAGTATAGGCTAGAATGGGATGTAGACAATGTGGACATAGGTTTGTGTATGATGTCAAGATAGATTGCAAAAAAGATTTCATGAAATACTAGAGAAGGACGTGAAAATATTACCTGGATTAAAATCTCCACAACTCTTTTGTAAAGGAGCAATTAGAATTTAATATCAGAAGAGCATTGTTTATTATGTTACCTTGTTTATAAATATTCATACTTTATTTACATATTTAAATATGTGTATTTTTATTCATTTAATATAGGCTCACAGGTCCTTGAATTAGTTTGGTAGAGCTGGAATAACAAAATACCACAGACTGAGTGGCTTAAATGATGAATTTGGTATCCACTGAGGCCTCTCTCCCTTACTTGCAAATGACTGCTTTCTCTGAATCTTCGCACTGACTTCCCTCACTCTGTGTTTGTCTGTAATCTATTCTCTTCTTAAAGAACACCAGCCCTACTGAATTAATACCCACTCATATCTTAAAATATAGTCACCTTCTGATATACTGGGAATTAAAACTTCAGCATAAGAAATTTAGATCAATAAAGTCCTTAATTATCATTTTTTTACCTTTACAAAATCCTAAATTAGCAGAATATAGACAGACAGTGGAGATTTGTTAGATGAGGCAGAGGGCTTAAACTGGTGCTCTGTGATAACCTAGAGGAGTGGGATAGGGTGGGAGGGGATAGGGAGATTCAAGAAGGAGCGGTCATATACCTATGGCTGATTCATTTTGACGTATGGCAGAAACTCAGTATTGTAAAGCATTAATCTTCCAATTAAAAGTAAACATATTTTAAGACTTCCCTGGTGGTCCAATGGGTAAAGAGTCTGCCTTAAAATGCAAAGGGCATCTGTTCGATCCCTGGCCTGGGAAGATCCCACATGCCACTGAGCAGCTGAACCGGTGTGTCCAATTACCGCCCAGAGCCCATGCTTTGCAACGAGAGAAGCCACTGCAATGGGAGGCCCACACATGCCAAAGAATAAGAAAGATGGATGAAAATATATGAATGATGACTTAGAGACAAAAAAGAAAAAAAAGTGCTACTGTTATTGTTTAAAAAAAAAAAAGTAAATACATTTTAAAAACTGTAAATTAAAGGAACCTAAACCTATACCATGGGCTTCACTGGTGGCTCAGATGGTAAAGTATCGGCTTGCAATGCGGGAGACCTGGATTTGATCCCTGGGTTTATAAGATTCCCCAGGAAAAGGGCATGACAATTCACTGAGTATCCTTGCCTGGAGAATTCCATGAAGAGAGGAGTCTAGCAGGCTATAGTCCATGAAGTCACAAAGAGCTGGACATGACTGAGCAACTAAGCACAGCAGAAACCTAGACCACAACAGACAAATTCAACTGAAAATCTTCAGAACTTTTAGAAAGGTGCTGTTAAAATCTTGGGGTGAAGATTATTACAATGAATGTGTTCTCCTGCAGAAACTAACTATAACATGATATGCTTGTCATTCTTATTTAACCCACAAATAGATTTTTCTGTATTGTACTGAGTGCTATATATAAAATGTATTGCTTTGTTTCATCTTTGTTTTGAAAAGGACTTTTACAAGTGGTTCATATAATGAACATAATTTTATTACTAATTTTATAAATGATCACTATTTCATTTCTAATTTCTCACTATATTTTCAGGTTTTTTTTTAACATTTTTTATCATTTTTTTACCTTTACAAAATCCTAAATTAGCAGAATATAGACAGACAGTGGAGATTTGTTAGATGAGGCAGAGGGCTTAAACTGGTGCTCTGTGATAACCTAGAGGAGTGGGATAGGGTGGGAGGGGATAGGGAGATTCAAGAAGGAGCGGTCATATACCTATGGCTGATTCATTTTGACGTATGGCAGAAACTCAGTATTGTAAAGCATTAATCTTCCAATTAAAAGTAAACATATTTTAAGACTTCCCTGGTGGTCCAATGGGTAAAGAGTCTGCCTTAAAATGCAAAGGGCATCTGTTCGATCCCTGGCCTGGGAAGATCCCACATGCCACTGAGCAGCTGAACCGGTGTGTCCAATTACCGCCCAGAGCCCATGCTTTGCAACGAGAGAAGCCACTGCAATGGGAGGCCCACACATGCCAAAGAATAAGAAAGATGGATGAAAATATATGAATGATGACTTAGAGACAAAAAAGAAAAAAAAGTGCTACTGTTATTGTTTAAAAAAAAAAAAGTAAATACATTTTAAAAACTGTAAATTAAAGGAACCTAAACCTATACCATGGGCTTCACTGGTGGCTCAGATGGTAAAGTATCGGCTTGCAATGCGGGAGACCTGGATTTGATCCCTGGGTTTATAAGATTCCCCAGGAAAAGGGCATGACAATTCACTCGAGTATCCTTGCCTGGAGAATTCCATGAAGAGAGGAGTCTAGCAGGCTATAGTCCATGAAGTCACAAAGAGCTGGACATGACTGAGCAACTAAGCACAGCAGAAACCTAGACCACAACAGACAAATTCAACTGAAAATCTTCAGAACTTTTAGAAAGGTGCTGTTAAAATCTTGGGGTGAAGATTATTACAATGAATGTGTTCTCCTGCAGAAACTAACTATAACATGATATGCTTGTCATTCTTATTTAACCCACAAATAGATTTTTCTGTATTGTACTGAGTGCTATATATAAAATGTATTGCTTTGTTTCATCTTTGTTTTGAAAAGGACTTTTACAAGTGGTTCATATAATGAACATAATTTTATTACTAATTTTATAAATGATCACTATTTCATTTCTAATTTCTCACTATATTTTCAGGTAACATCATTTTATTTTATTACCTTTAATAACCATAAATTCTAATTCTTCTCTTATTTTGGAGATATCTTTTAAAAATTGACCAAAATTAAAAAGTTTTAAATATGTCAAGTTTTTAAATTTCAAATTTTAAGGCACTAAGTCTGGAAATTATGATCTCTCTCCAAAAGATGTGTTTGGTGATTTTTTTGAGAGAGTATAATTTTTTTAAAGGAGATACTTCAAATTATTTAGTATCTATCTGTGATAGTTTAAAATAAAAAATGATCTCAGATCATAACCGTAGTCTTTTATAATGAGTGCCAAATATTTTTTATTTTCTATAATTACAGTATTATAAGTAAATAAATATGGCACTTTCCTCTTAGGCACTGCATCAGATATTTTACATGTTTAACACAGTACACAATGCATTTACTTAATACATCTATTCTTCTTTTCACTGTGCTTCATAATCTCTAACATATGTATGTATATTATATATTGTCTTAAAATATACATATATATATATATTAAAACTATAGACTAAAATTTTCCAGCATATGTAAGCCCACACAGTTTTAGCAGTCCAGTGTTTAAACATTATTTTGTTTGGTGTAAGTTCCATTCATAGTTGATTTTATTCTTTTGGACCCTGTGAAAAGAATGGTTACTATTTATTATGAAACCGACAAACAAAAGCAATCACTCTGTGTAATATACGTCACCACATTTATTCTACAGAACTTCAGATACTTGAGTATAATAGTGGAATATGTGCTTAAAATCCACGTGACTAGAAACCACATATTGCATAGAGATGGCAATTACTTTGGGTTGGATTCTGTTATGGGATGAAGTGTGTCCCCTCTCAAATTTGTATGATTAATATGTCGAAGGTTTAATCCTCAGTACCTCCGAATGTGATTGTATCATATTTTTAGTGAAAAACATAGATTGAAATGGTAATAGAAGCTTGCTATAGCAGTGGGTTTATGTGCAAATTGATTTGGCTTAATCTAGTAAATAAGCAAATCCTCTGTGTCTTTGAACCCCTACACACATGTTTTTTAGGTTTGCCTTGTGCTAATCCTTTCAGATGATTTCTTCATCTCTTTTCTGGCTGATTTTGAGAAGATACATGGGAAATCTAATTAAGAGAGAATGTGTGAAGCCAAATGAACAATGGAGGCTTTCCTTGCTAAAGCCAACAGGATAGTGTCTTGCTAGTGAGCAACTAGAACTGGAGAGCCTAGTGTTGCCGCCCCCTCACCTCTCTGACTCTGGTGGTCCTAAACCTTTCTTTGAGTGTTGAACGGCTCGGCTCTGATGGTGCTTGCAGGGCTGGCTGGCTGTTCTCGGCACCTGCCCGCAGGGGACTGCTTGCACACAAGCCACTCACCTTTCAAAGTGAGCACAGATGTCCTACAACATCTGACCTTCTGTATGTTCTGAGTGAACCTTTTCATCCATTTTGTACATGTCATGGCTTTTTATTCACAGTGATAGGGAAAAAAGAAAAAAAGAATCGATCTGGGCCACATCCTTGGCTTGAAATATGTGTGATTTTTACATGATTGTTTATAATAGATGACTGATTTTAAAATACATCTCACTTATACTTTCATTGATATGAAGACTGACAATAATGCTTTCAAATCTTCTATATGGCAAAAGTACAAATTAATTTTAAAATGAACATATGCATCCCTATAAAGATCTGATGTGCGTGTTTAGATTACTCTCAAGATGCTAGAGAGACTCAAAACAATCATTTAGCATAGTGCTACAAAATGCACATGTATCTTCTATGCTTTTTTGACTCCCAGAGGATAACTTGTGCTTGTCAAATCGAGCCAGGACATTAATTTGAGACTTCTAGTGGTCTTTGTAATTTATCTTGTTAATCCATATAGAATGATATGGGTAGATTAGTCTTTGGAGAGTAATAGAAAGAATTTGGGCATTGTATATCCTTTGTATGTAAAAAATACATTATGATATAATGAAGTATTGCTTTTATTCTTTTAAAAATTCTAAGTCTGGGTTTCTTAACAGCAATGCATTTGTTACTTTGGGCCAGGCAATATTTTGTAGTGAAAGGTGTTCTGTGTATGGTAGAATGACTAGCAGGTTCCTTATACTGTATTCACTAGATCCAGTGAGACAGCCTCAACCCACCCCTCCAAGACACACTGTGCCGTAACAACCAAAAATGTCCCCAGCCATTGCCAATGGCCTCTGGAACTACATGCAGTTAAGTACAACTGCTGTAAAGAAATTATTGAAACACCATAGCGTATTAGAAAACAAGGGTTTTTGTTCTGTATATTAGAATCTCATCCCAGCTTTGTTGCTTATTATCTTGACATTTTGTGTGTCACTTTATTCTTTGGGATTTTATTTTCTCTTTGAAGAAAAACTGAGGACGATCTTAATCCTCTGCTTAAAAAACTTAGAGTCAGATGCTCACTCCTTAACATGGCCTTTGAAGGAAACACAGGCTATGATTAGGGAGAGTCACCCAAGGAAACTAATTTAATTTGGTTGGTCATAAAATAATAAAGTCACAAAAGTGACATGTAAAATGAAACATGAAAGATTAAAATGAAAATCCTCGTATGACCAGTGGTCTGTGGAGGAAAAAGAAGAAAAAGTAAAGCAAGTACAAAGACATCAAGGTCTTTGGCTAAAACTTTATATGTTTTTTTCTCCCATCCTGTAGTGATTGTATACGTTTGTTGAAGGATATTAGAATGTCAGACTAACTTTTGTTGTTGTTTTTACTTTGGTACATGAATTATTTCAAGCTTATGCAATTGGGAGGCAAAAGGAGCTCTCTACGCCCTCCCCTATCAGCCCACAGCAGGACATAACCCCCACGACATGAAGATGTCCTCCATTCTCCCATACCAGGAAGAGGGAGGCAGGGAGCACAGAGATGAGTCTGCATAAAGCAACCATACCATACAACCCTTATTTATTATTGTTGTCGTTATTAGTCACTAAGTTGTGTCCAACTCTTTTGCTACCAGGCTTGGAGAGTAATAGAAAGAATTTGGGCATTGTATATCCTTTGTATGTAAAAAATACATTATGATATAATGAAGTATTGCTTTTATTCTTTTAAAAATTCTAAGTCTGGGTTTCTTAACAGCAATGCATTTGTTACTTTGGGCCAGGCAATATTTTGTAGTGAAAGGTGTTCTGTGTATGGTAGAATGACTAGCAGGTTCCTTATACTGTATTCACTAGATCCAGTGAGACAGCCTCAACCCACCCCTCCAAGACACACTGTGCCGTAACAACCAAAAATGTCCCCAGCCATTGCCAATGGCCTCTGGAACTACATGCAGTTAAGTACAACTGCTGTAAAGAAATTATTGAAACACCATAGCGTATTAGAAAACAAGGGTTTTTGTTCTGTATATTAGAATCTCATCCCAGCTTTGTTGCTTATTATCTTGACATTTTGTGTGTCACTTTATTCTTTGGGATTTTATTTTCTCTTTGAAGAAAAACTGAGGACGATCTTAATCCACTGCTTAAAAAAAACTTAGAGTCAGATGCTCACTCCTTAACATGGCCTTTGAAGGAAACACAGGCTATGATTAGGGAGAGTCACCCAAGGAAACTAATTTAATTTGGTTGGTCATAAAAAAATAATAAAGTCACAAAAGTGACATGTAAAATGAAACATGAAAGATTAAAATGAAAATCCTCGTATGACCAGTGGTCTGTGGAGGAAAAAGAAGAAAAAGTAAAGCAAGTACAAAGACATCAAGGTCTTTGGCTAAAACTTTATATGTTTTTTTCTCCCATCCTGTAGTGATTGTATACGTTTGTTGAAGGATATTAGAATGTCAGACTAACTTTTGTTGTTGTTTTTACTTTGGTACATGAATTATTTCAAGCTTATGCAATTGGGAGGCAAAAGGAGCTCTCTACGCCCTCCCCTATCAGCCCACAGCAGGACATAACCCCCACGACATGAAGATGTCCTCCATTCTCCCATACCAGGAAGAGGGAGGCAGGGAGCACAGAGATGAGTCTGCATAAAGCAACCATACCATACAACCCTTATTTATTATTGTTGTCGTTACTTAGTCACTAAGTTGTGTCCAACTCTTTTGCTACCAGGCTTGCCAGGCTTTAGCTTGCCAGGTTCCTCAATCCATGGAATTCTGCAGGCAACAATGCTGGAAGGGGTTGCCATTTCCTTCTCCAGGGCATCTTCCTGACCTAGGAATTGAACTCACATCTCCTGTGTCCCATGCATTATAAGCAAATTCTTTACTGCTGAGCCACCAGGGAAACTATTTGCCATGTTTCCCTCATATCTTTACTTTCTTACAATTTAATACCCTGATACGGTCAAAACCAGCTTTCCTTTTTCTAGTGACTTGGCTATAATGAATCATCCTTTGGTAAAAAGATATATAAGCTTTTGAGTTTAACCACGTCTTTAAGTTTTTCACTTTTGTGAAGACCCTGTGCCCATAAAAATATATTAATGTAAACAAAATTGGCATTCTCTCCTTCCTTCATTCTGTTTTTTATCAGTATGAATCAAAAGTCCCATTTACTGAACCTAATGGAGAAGAAGAAAAGCTTTTGCTCGCCAACAGGCGTAATATGTCTACTTAGTACCAGAAATTCTGACATATATTAAGGTCTCACTAATTGCTTGTTGAATAGATGAATATATGAGAATAATATTTATTTCTAGGCCTGATATCAAAGGAGATAGTGCATGTGAAAAAACTACAAAAATTACATAGTGTCACATATAGCTGGTTATTATTACCATTTTTGTTTTCAGTTATTGATATTATACAAGCCAGTATAATACATATAGTGAAGAAATATTTATTTCATTAAGTTTGGATTGGCATAATTTTGAGTTTACGACTACAAATGGACTCTTAGCCTTCCATGTAACTTAGTTCCAGCCATATTCCTATTATATTTCATTCTTGGTTTCTAAATGAATGACACATCAAAGCCAGTTTGTGGATGCATTTCCATATTCTAGAATAGGCATGTCGTAGTTACTATAATTTTAAAAACTATAAACATATTATACTCTTTAAAAAACACAAACTGAGTCAGAACCCAATTTTGGTTCTTTTTACTTTTTTTCCAATTTTGGTTCTTAAATACCATGGTAAAGAATTCCAGACCTTTCACAAACATTTCTTTTGTTTAACATATTTAGAGAATTAACTATTATGGGCTGTGTGGCATTTACCAAGTTACTGATGCTACTGAGCTACAAATATAACTATGGATATTTCATTTTTCATATTGTTTTTGACCTTCTTGATAATGTCTGATTGAGGTGCTTTTTTTTTTTAACTAAACTCCTGATTTTGCCTCCATCTTTTCTCTTTAAGTTTAGTATTTATTATGAGCCTTTTAAGCTGCTGATTGTATATAAGCATTGAAATTAAAGAATTATATAAGCATTGACATTACAATGTCACCTTATAAATCTTAGTAATAATAATTAATATACCTAAGGCTGTTTCTCTATATGGCATGATAAACCATTGCATATTTCTGAGCATAATCTTATGAAAAAGAAAATAAAACATATCATATTGTATATACATTCAAAGATAAGAAAGAATTATGATTTCAGTCATGGTAGTTATTGGACAGTTATGCTATATAGACACTGGCAAGTGAGGCTAATATATTCCTGAATGTAGATACTGATAGTTTACTTTATCTATATCTCAAAGTAAGAGAATGGACCCTTACTGCTAACTTGAGACTCCAGCGAGAATTAAAGTAAATTAAATGGCATGCTCCCCAAACAAATACATTTGTTCAATGATATATCCATATGTCCTAGCCTCAGGTAGAAATTTCATAAATAAACATATCTTATTAGCCACAAATTAAGTATAAAGGGAAGTTAGAAATTATTTATCAATGACCAAATTAAAAAAAATACTGAATCAGGGGATAAGGTAGTTTCTGATTTCTGATGCTTCATCTTTTTAATCATTGTAATTGGAAGTACCTGATCTTTATCAAGTAATAGGATTTACAATTGATCTCTCTAAAATAACATGAGATTACTATGATATTACTAAGCTTTATTCGATCTTCTTAAATTTTGTATTTAAATGAGAAGAGAAAATAATGAGATTGAATGTTTCCATTGTCACAAAGATTTCCTGATTTTTTTTTTTGCCTAAAATTATCTTCAATTCACATTTTTTACTTCTACATAGGGAAAGTTTTATCATATTATGATACTTATTTTTTACTATCTGAGGTAGTAAGAATTCTAAGGTGACCCAGTTTCCTGCCCTTTTGTATAGTCATCTTTTCTTGAATTTGTACAAAATGACAAATCACTTTTGTTATTATATTTGGTCATATGGAACTTAACAGATGTACTAAGGTCCCTAGTATGGTTGACTTTGCATTAATCAAGAGTGAGTACTTAAGTCCCTAGAGTACAATTTATATGTACTGATTTTGGATATTTCATTTTTCATATTGTTTTTGACCTTCTTGATAATGTCTGATTGAGGTGCTTTTTTTTAACTAAACTCCTGATTTTGCCTCCATCTTTTCTCTTTAAGTTTAGTATTTATTATGAGCCTTTTAAGCTGCTGATTGTATATAAGCATTGAAATTAAAGAATTATATAAGCATTGACATTACAATGTCACCTTATAAATCTTAGTAATAATAATTAATATACCTAAGGCTGTTTCTCTATATGGCATGATAAACCATTGCATATTTCTGAGCATAATCTTATGAAAAAGAAAATAAAACATATCATATTGTATATACATTCAAAGATAAGAAAGAATTATGATTTCAGTCATGGTAGTTATTGGACAGTTATGCTATATAGACACTGGCAAGTGAGGCTAATATATTCCTGAATGTAGATACTGATAGTTTACTTTATCTATATCTCAAAGTAAGAGAATGGACCCTTACTGCTAACTTGAGACTCCAGCGAGAATTAAAGTAAATTAAATGGCATGCTCCCCAAACAAATACATTTGTTCAATGATATATCCATATGTCCTAGCCTCAGGTAGAAATTTCATAAATAAACATATCTTATTAGCCACAAATTAAGTATAAAGGGAAGTTAGAAATTATTTATCAATGACCAAATTAAAAAAAATACTGAATCAGGGGATAAGGTAGTTTCTGATTTCTGATGCTTCATCTTTTTAATCATTGTAATTGGAAGTACCTGATCTTTATCAAGTAATAGGATTTACAATTGATCTCTCTAAAATAACATGAGATTACTATGATATTACTAAGCTTTATTCGATCTTCTTAAATTTTGTATTTAAATGAGAAGAGAAAATAATGAGATTGAATGTTTCCATTGTCACAAAGATTTCCTGATTTTTTTTTTTGCCTAAAATTATCTTCAATTCACATTTTTTACTTCTACATAGGGAAAGTTTTATCATATTATGATACTTATTTTTTACTATCTGAGGTAGTAAGAATTCTAAGGTGACCCAGTTTCCTGCCCTTTTGTATAGTCATCTTTTCTTGAATTTGTACAAAATGACAAATCACTTTTGTTATTATATTTGGTCATATGGAACTTAACAGATGTACTAAGGTCCCTAGTATGGTTGACTTTGCATTAATCAAGAGTGAGATTATCCTGGGTAACCCAGTCTAGTGAATTCAGTCCTTAGGGGTGATCTGAGAGATCTGAAGTGAGATTCTCTTGGTGGCCTTATAAAAGCAAAATGGTATATTGTAGAGAAGGCTGCATGGTTATGACCTGTGAATATCCCTTCATTGATATTCAGCAAAAAACCAGAGACTTCAATCTGACAACCACAAGGGACTAATTTCTGCCAATAACCAATGAGCTTGGAAACGAACTCTCAACTCCAAATGAAAATACAGCTATACTGACACCTTGAAAGGAGACCTTGAAAAGAGAGCCCAATTACAACATGCCTGGACCCACCCCCCAAAAATGAGATAATAAATGGGTACTGTATTAAACGACCACTTTGGGATAACTTGTCTAAAGTCACTAGGTGTGAGGTGGCTTGTTATATAGCAATAGAAAAGTAGTATGATATCTTTTCTCTAGCAATTCCCATTCAAAGTGTAACAGAAACTCAGTGAAAGTTAGCATTGCAAGGAATTGTTATTCCTATTAGTTCCCAGTTTTATGTTCTATCTTGAACATGAATTTAAATATAGTAAAGGAGAGAATATGAGGCCTGGGTCTATCCTACTTAAAAGTATGTAACATTCAAGACACTTAATGAGGGATCTTAACTTCTAATGGGTCAAACTCTCACTTTACAAGGAAAAATTAAAAGTCTAAGTGTTTGTTGCTCAGTTGTGTTCAACTCCTTGTAGCCTGCCAGGTTCCTCTGTTTCTGGAATTGTCCAATCAAGAATACTAGAGTAGGGGGCTTCCCTGGTGGTCCAGTGGGTAAGGACACTGCCTTGCAGTTCAAGGGGTGCCGGTTCGAGCCCTGGCCTGGGAAGATCCCAAGTGCCACGGAGCGGCTGGACCGATGTGTCCAATTACCGAGCCGGAGCTCTGGGCACGTGCGTCTAGAGCTGGTGCTCTGCGACAACAGAGGCCACTGCAATGGGAGGCCCACACTGGCCAAAGAACAAATATGGATGAAAATAAATAAATGAAAGACCAATAGAAGTGTCCCGCCTCCCCCAAAAAAGAAAAAAAGAATACTAGAGTGGGGAGCCATTCCCTTCTCCAGGGAGATCTTCCTGACCCAGGGATCCAGCCCAGGTCTCATTCATTGCAGGCAGATTCTTTACTGTCTGAGGCACCTTAATTTATTTTTTAATCACCCTTTCAAAAACATGGATAAAACTATAAAGTAAGACAAAAGATAGTGCAAATAACCAAGTTATTAGTACCTTTTCAAGCACATTTGAATTCTATTGTGATTTACCTGTTGGTGGATTATTCAGATTGATTTGTTTCGTATCCTTATATTAATCTTTTCTTTCTGCCTGATTTCTGATTAGATAATTGCCTATGAGCAGAAGTGAGCCCTGCTAGAGAATATTCTGTATGAATATCTTTTAAGTTTATTAGCACCTGTGATCAAATTTAAAAATCAAAATTTAGTGAAGAACAAGGATAAAGTTAAGGTTTCAAAATTAAGTGGTAGCACTTTGGGTAATATTGTAATTTAGAAACAAACAAAACAAATCATAAAAAATTTGACTTTGAAACATGATACAAGTCTGTTTTTTATAGAAGCTGCAAAATGAGAATTTTTAGCTAATGAGTGAGACTTGGCAGGACATAAATGGAAATATGTTTCATTGGCCAACATGTTCTGAAGGCATATGAGTGTCTAAATAGATGAAGCTCAAAAGAATATTTTTGGCATCAAAGTGCCTCTAAACATTTTGATCAGGAATTTGATTGCCATATGTCCATATCCTCTAACTTGAATAATGAACATACTTCAGGTCTCTTGGGTGTTTTTTTTTAGTTTTTGGCAGTACTGACTGACTATTTACCATTAAGCATTTTGTCTTGCAAAAGGTTTTTTTCCCTCTTTTTCGTAATTTTTTATGTACATTGATCATGTCAATATAGGCTATCTGGAATTCCAGCTAAAACAATTATTTATTGAAACTCAGTATTGACAGAAGCAGCCATGTTTAGTGTTTACTTTTGATTAGTGCTTATGAATTCCACTATCATGGCATTTAACCATTAAAGCTTCCATATACTGATTAATCTTTTTTAACCTAAAATCCTAGATTAGACATATCTAATGTGTATAGTATGTTGTTTTCATCTTTGTTTCCCCACAGAAATTTTCAAAAGGAAGGATCTGAAAATATTTTCAAATACATTACTGAATACTATATTCTGTCATGCTAGATATGTCATTTGTTTCAGTAGATCACAGTATATTAATAAAACGTGCAAATGTCACCAAAGATAGAAATCTGAGTTTAGACTTGAAACTTTTCTGTTGCATAAGAAATCCTCAGATTACTTAAAATATATAAGGAAGGAAACATTTTGTTAATATTTTCCAACATTTGTGCATACGCACAAGTAATTCTGCATTATGGAAATCAAGATTAGCCATTATTTTCAGCTGACTTTCTGTATCCAACAGTTCTAGGTAGGCAATTGAAGGTTGTATATTTTTTAATAAATTGGCTTTAATTTTATGGTAAGTTTCAGGTTTACAGAAAAATAAAAGTAAAGCAAAGTGGTTACATTTTACTATAAATACTTACATCAATTATTATATCTTTTGAACCACATTTTTGTAATTTCTATTCTCCATTTCATCTTTTAAATAAAAATTTTTGATTTGCCTTACTTTTTCCCCAAAGTTCACTCTTTGAATATAGGAGCTTGTAATGTGAATATCTTACTAAGGAACTCCAAGCATCATGAATTAAAAAGCATCAAAATGAAATATAATTGATTGATTTATATTACAGGCAAGGTTGGCATGCCTCCTAGGCAGCAGTAGAAAGGGTTCAATCAGGAGCTCAAGTGCCATAATTGAAAATAAAGGTTTTATATTTAATACTTCACCTGCTGAAAAGGGAAATTTCTCTTCTTGCATTAGATAATAGCTTGAGGCCTCAATCACATATCTGATGGTGTCTGGGCCTATTTAAATTATATATCAAGTTAAATAGCTCCTAGCTGGACAATATAGAATTTGAAAAAAAAGATTTCAATTTTTTCATAAAACAATTATTTATTGAAACTCAGTATTGACAGAAGCAGCCATGTTTAGTGTTTACTTTTGATTAGTGCTTATGAATTCCACTATCATGGCATTTAACCATTAAAGCTTCCATATACTGATTAATCTTTTAACCTAAAATCCTAGATTAGACATATCTAATGTGTATAGTATGTTGTTTTCATCTTTGTTTCCCCACAGAAATTTTCAAAAGGAAGGATCTGAAAATATTTTCAAATACATTACTGAATACTATATTCTGTCATGCTAGATATGTCATTTGTTTCAGTAGATCACAGTATATTAATAAAACGTGCAAATGTCACCAAAGATAGAAATCTGAGTTTAGACTTGAAACTTTTCTGTTGCATAAGAAATCCTCAGATTACTTAAAATATATAAGGAAGGAAACATTTTGTTAATATTTTCCAACATTTGTGCATACGCACAAGTAATTCTGCATTATGGAAATCAAGATTAGCCATTATTTTCAGCTGACTTTCTGTATCCAACAGTTCTAGGTAGGCAATTGAAGGTTGTATATTTTTTAATAAATTGGCTTTAATTTTATGGTAAGTTTCAGGTTTACAGAAAAATAAAAGTAAAGCAAAGTGGTTACATTTTACTATAAATACTTACATCAATTATTATATCTTTTGAACCACATTTTTGTAATTTCTATTCTCCATTTCATCTTTTAAATAAAAATTTTTGATTTGCCTTACTTTTTCCCCAAAGTTCACTCTTTGAATATAGGAGCTTGTAATGTGAATATCTTACTAAGGAACTCCAAGCATCATGAATTAAAAAGCATCAAAATGAAATATAATTGATTGATTTATATTACAGGCAAGGTTGGCATGCCTCCTAGGCAGCAGTAGAAAGGGTTCAATCAGGAGCTCAAGTGCCATAATTGAAAATAAAGGTTTTTATATTTAATACTTCACCTGCTGAAAAGGGGAAATTTCTCTTCTTGCATTAGATAATAGCTTGAGGCCTCAATCACATATCTGATGGTGTCTGGGCCTATTTAAATTATATATCAAGTTAAATAGCTCCCTAGCTGGCAGACATTCATGAGTAGAATTTGAATGATTTCAATCTTCAATTTAATAAAAAAGATAGTATAACTTAATAGTTTCTGTGTGTTCAAAGAACTTCATAGAATTCAGCGACAACTGAATACAAAGCACTTAAAAGACAAGAAGAATGATTGATTGATTCAGAGAAGCATTAAGTTGTCTGGTCACAATTTGTGCACTGCCTCCTGATAATGGTGAACAAGATGACCTCATTTCTCCCTGTGCCAAAATTACCATGCTTTACATTTGTGGAAATTGACACAAACTTGAATCCCTGAGACACTGCAACTTCATCCCTCCACAGGACTTCTTTCCCCTAGATCAAGTACTGAGGGCACAGCAGAAAGCAACACTAATGTTGGGAATATGGTCTGACTGCACAAAACAGCACGCGAATGAAAATAGAATTTGGAAAATCAAATGTCTCTATTACTAAAGTGAGGAAAGTGTACTTGCAACAGTTGTCTATTTATACTCCAATATGCATATGGAAATCAAGAGAAATTAAGCCTACTCTTCTCTCAATAAGAGAGTCTGCAGGTTATACCTGATAGCCATCCATCCTATGATTTATCTATCAATCTATCTTTTAGCGATCATCTATTAATATTTACCTAAATATATTTTCTTTAGAACTACCTTCTATAAAACCTGTCTTTCAGTGTTTCTCCATTTGTCTCTCAGTTAAGTTCAATCACTCAGTCGTGTCCAGCTTTTTGCAACCATATGGACTGTGGCATTCCAGGTTTCCCTGTCCTTCATCATCTCCCAGAACTTGCTCAAACTCATGTCCATTTAGTCAGTGATGTCATCCAACCATCTCATCCTCTGTCATCCCCTTTTTCTGCCTTCTGTTTTTCCCAGCATCAGAGTCTTTTCCAATGAGTTGTCTCTTCGCATCAGGTGGCCGAAATGTTGGAGCTTCAGCTTTACCATCAGTCCTTTTA
The DNA here is from genome assembly GCA_022376925.1 of Tragulus kanchil. Lineage (NCBI taxonomy): Eukaryota > Metazoa > Chordata > Mammalia > Artiodactyla > Tragulidae > Tragulus > Tragulus kanchil. Next base: position 231,022,400 of record JAIOJX010000004.1, on the reverse strand, counting down.
ATTAATATTTTGAAGACTTGATTTCCTTTAGGATTGACTGGTCTGATCTCCTGGCAGTCCAAGGGATTCTTAAGTTTTCTTCAACACCACAGTTTGAAGACATCATTTCTTTGGTGCTGAGCCTTCTTTATGGTCCAACTCTCACATCCATACCAAACTACTGGGAAAACCATAGCTTTGACTATATGGACTTTTGTCAACAAATTGATGCCTCTGCTTTATAAAATGCTGTCTAGGTTTGTGATAGCTTTTCTTCCAAGGTTCAAGAACCTTTTGATTTTAGTTTCCATTAGTTACCAATTTATCTTTAAAAATTGTTTAAATGTTTTGCTTCATAACACTAAAAGAAAAGACACTTCTTCCAAGAAAAGGCTTACCATTTTCTTAAGTCTGATACCATTTCCATACTTCTCTATGGCCCCTTCACTATATCACATACTAGACTGCCTGTCTAGTACCTTTCAATAATTTCCTGATACCCTCGATAGACTGTAAGATTCTTCATTTCAGAGATCATATTTTATTCATTTATGTATTCTTCATTTTTTCTTACTTCATGCCTTCTGAATAGTCAGAGCTAAATATATATGAATTTTATTAGTGATGAAAAGTATCACTTATGTTATTGCATTAACTTAGTGCAGAATATTGGAAAAGGGAGTGGAAACCCACTCCAGTATTCTTGCCTGGAGAATCTCATGGACAAGGCCAGCATGGCTGCTATATGCAATCATCAGACATGACTTAGTGTCTAAACCACCACCACCACCTCTTTAGCATATAAATATTTTGGTGTTTCTATTATAACTGATAGTTATGAATAAGACTAATACTCATGAGTTTACACAATATGTCAGGCACTGTGCAGCATACACACTGGTTTGGCTTCTGACTTGGGAGATTTAAAGGCATAAGGATAGCTGAGGCTAATGGAGGTTAAGAGACTTGTCCAGAATTAGGGAGTGGTACCCTGTGTATGTTAGTTACTCAGTCGTGTCTGAATCTTTGCAGCCGCATGGACTATAGCCAGCCAGGTTCCTCTGACCATGAGATTCTCCAGGCAAGAATACTGGAGTGGGTAGTCATTCCTTTCTCCATGGGATCTTCCTGACCCAGATATCAAACCCAAGTCTTCTGCATTGTAGGCAGACTCTTTATTGTCTGAGCCATCAAGGAAGTTTTAAGACTCCCTATATAGGGTTTCTAACTACTATTTTTTGTAACTTCTTAAGTTTGGCATGTGAAATACTCATTAAAATGTTCATCATTCTAGCCTTTTTCCTTGTGGACACATGATCTCACTGGATTTTCCCACCCCACTTGATTTTAGCATAGCTATGTGACGTCTGACATAAAATATAAGTACAAGCCCTGGTGCCCTTTCTTACAGAAGCCTTAAGTGCAGATTTGTGATCTGTCATGTTCTTTTACCACTGCTGACGTGAATTCGGTACATCCTATCAGTCTAAGTCTTTGAGTGACAGCAACAAGCATAGCCCAGATGCTGTCTCTGTTGTGCTTATACCATGAATGAGGGAAAAGAGTACTCTAAGTCACTGACATACTGGAGTTGTTTCTTACTACAAATTAACCAAGCCCATCCTTATGTAACAAGAAACTCTTGTTGTAAAATATCTTTTTCCTTGCCTTTTCTTCATTTTTTCTTACTTCATGCCTTCTGAATAGTCAGAGCTAAATATATATGAATTTTATTAGTGATGAAAAGTATCACTTATGTTATTGCATTAACTTAGTGCAGAATATTGGAAAAGGGAGTGGAAACCCACTCCAGTATTCTTGCCTGGAGAATCTCATGGACAAGGCCAGCATGGCTGCTATATGCAATCATCAGACATGACTTAGTGTCTAAACCACCACCACCACCTCTTTAGCATATAAATATTTTGGTGTTTCTATTATAACTGATAGTTATGAATAAGACTAATACTCATGAGTTTACACAATATGTCAGGCACTGTGCAGCATACACACTGGTTTGGCTTCTGACTTGGGAGATTTAAAGGCATAAGGATAGCTGAGGCTAATGGAGGTTAAGAGACTTGTCCAGAATTAGGGAGTGGTACCCTGTGTATGTTAGTTACTCAGTCGTGTCTGAATCTTTGCAGCCGCATGGACTATAGCCAGCCAGGTTCCTCTGACCATGAGATTCTCCAGGCAAGAATACTGGAGTGGGTAGTCATTCCTTTCTCCATGGGATCTTCCTGACCCAGATATCAAACCCAAGTCTTCTGCATTGTAGGCAGACTCTTTATTGTCTGAGCCATCAAGGAAGTTTTAAGACTCCCTATATAGGGTTTCTAACTACTATTTTTTGTAACTTCTTAAGTTTGGCATGTGAAATACTCATTAAAATGTTCATCATTCTAGCCTTTTTCCTTGTGGACACATGATCTCACTGGATTTTCCCACCCCACTTGATTTTAGCATAGCTATGTGACGTCTGACATAAAATATAAGTACAAGCCCTGGTGCCCTTTCTTACAGAAGCCTTAAGTGCAGATTTGTGATCTGTCATGTTCTTTTACCACTGCTGACGTGAATTCGGTACATCCTATCAGTCTAAGTCTTTGAGTGACAGCAACAAGCATAGCCCAGATGCTGTCTCTGTTGTGCTTATACCATGAATGAGGGAAAAGAGTACTCTAAGTCACTGACATACTGGAGTTGTTTCTTACTACAAATTAACCAAGCCCATCCTTATGTAACAAGAAACTCTTGTTGTAAAATATCTTTTTCCATGCCTTTTTCTTCACTTACCTGTTTCTTGAACAGTAATCTGTTTGTGCACAGCTACATGATTTCAATGTTTTTTGCCTGATATGCCGCAATAATTGGAAGGCCAATTTTTAGGGAGAATTGAGAGACTTGACAACCCTACTGCCAGAATCATATGAGGGCTTTTTTTTTTTTTTTTAAATACAGAGTCTGCCACCCACCAGATAAAAATCTCTGAGAGTGGGGCATTGAATCTGGATATTCACTGATAACACAAAGGAATGTTGCATACAATGAAGTTGAGAATCAATGCTGAGGATAGCAAAAGGCAACATTTATTTCATAGCTAAGTTCTGGGCTCAGTTTTCTCCTAGCAGCATGGCAGGAGTTATTCCTGGGTATTGCCTTAATATCTTTTTGGTGACAGCCATAAGCACCAACAAAAAATTAACTTGAAATGCAAATTAGAAGTTTAAGTACATTTCAGCTTTCAAGATAAACTGAGCGGGGTATAATGAAAAATCATATTTAGAGAAAGAAATTGAGATTTGGAATGTAATTACTTTCAGATCATGTTCCTTGATTAAGAATCCAAGTAATATGCTTTCTTTTTTTTTTGTTTGTTTAAAGATGTATTTATTTATTTAATTTTTGGGCGGGGGTCGGGTTGGGGAGGGAGGGGAGTGGGCGGGCCACTTCTATTGGTCTTTCATTTCTCTATTTTCATCCGTCCTTGTTCCTTGGCTCCTGCGGGCCTCCCATCGCGGTGGCGTCTGTTGTCGCAGAGCACCGGCTCTGGGCGCATGCGCTCCAGAGCTCCGGCTCGCGGTGATTGGACACATCAGTCCAGCCAATCCGCGGCACGTGTGATCTTCCCAGGCCAGGGATCGAACCGGCGCCCCTTGCACTGCAAGGCGGTGTCCTTACCCACTGGACCACCAGGGGAAGCCCAATATGCTTTCTTTATGGAAAATATATGGATATAAACTAAAGAAAAATATGAATGGAATAAAAGCAAGCTGTAATTTGGTATGTCTTTTCAGACTTCTTTTTTTCATTTTTTGCTGTGATACCTCTGCTGGATAGATAATGGCATCCATTTAGCATAAATGACATCCTACATTATTATCACTACACTACTACACTTTAATGAAGTATTCTGTAGGACACTGTTTCTTTTGATGATTTTATTGTTTTTAATAATATTGCCATGCTTATGATAGTGAGTACTATCTAACATGTTTATAACATAGTCAGCTTTATAATCTACTATTAGCCTGCATAATTTTTTAGTTTGAAGGCACCTGGAAAATACAGATTTGAAGTCAGCTCTGTGACTAACACATGTGATCCTAACTGAGTTATTTAAATCCTCTGATCTTTACTTTTCAGCCTGTATATTCCTGGTACCATGCACCCCTTAATTGTCCTCTTCAGTTCTTGCCACACCCTTGTCAGACAAGTAATTTTATCTCTTTTCATAGAGAAGGACAGAGTACTCTATAGAGATATCAGTTACCCAGTAACTAAAGTCAATGTTGTCTACCTCTCATTCCTCCAGCCTTCCCTCCACAGCTTCAGCATGAGGCTAGTCGTCTTAATTGTATGTGCTTGTTTGTTTTAATAAATTCTGCTTTCAAACATGAGGAACACATCACTGTAAAAAGGAAAAAAAAATCTATTTCTGCTTTGGATGGTATAATCAAAAAGATACTGTTTTTGGAACAAAAATCTCCCACAATTCAAATTTCCCCTTTAGTATCTACTAAGCTCTATGGCCAAGGTCAAGTCTCTTTCCCTATACAAAGAAGATAGTAAACCTTTTGAAAATTTTCTTTTAAATCTTACAGAAAATGAATCCGAAGTGCCAAGAGCAGTACTTGATACATAGTAAATGTGCAATGAATATTTCAGTTCTGTTGAATATTGCTATAAGCTATAAGTAGCACTTCACTAGGCTATGTCCTTTAAAGGCATCTTCTTTAAAATATAGGGGATATTTTAATAAATACAAATATTACTTTACTTCTATTAGATAACATTGTTTTCTACTTCCTTTATCATTTTCATAGAATATTCCAGCCATATTTAAGACTCTGATGACTATACCAAATGTTTGTGAGTGGGTCTTCTGCTTACTATAGTCATCATAGTTCAAATTACACCTAGGGACTCATAAATATTGGGTTTATCGTGAATCACTAAAGATAGTTGTACATGTGTGTTTCAATAATTACAAGTCTAATAGGTTTAGTTTACTGATCATTATTATCACTACACTACTACACTTTAATGAAGTATTCTGTAGGACACTGTTTCTTTTGATGATTTTATTGTTTTTAATAATATTGCCATGCTTATGATAGTGAGTACTATCTAACATGTTTATAACATAGTCAGCTTTATAATCTACTATTAGCCTGCATAATTTTTAGTTTGAAGGCACCTGGAAAATACAGATTTGAAGTCAGCTCTGTGACTAACACATGTGATCCTAACTGAGTTATTTAAATCCTCTGATCTTTACTTTTCAGCCTGTATATTCCTGGTACCATGCACCCCTTAATTGTCCTCTTCAGTTCTTGCCACACCCTTGTCAGACAAGTAATTTTATCTCTTTTCATAGAGAAGGACAGAGTACTCTATAGAGATATCAGTTACCCAGTAACTAAAGTCAATGTTGTCTACCTCTCATTCCTCCAGCCTTCCCTCCACAGCTTCAGCATGAGGCTAGTCGTCTTAATTGTATGTGCTTGTTTGTTTTAATAAATTCTGCTTTCAAACATGAGGAACACATCACTGTAAAAAGAAAAAAAATCTATTTCTGCTTTGGATGGTATAATCAAAAAGATACTGTTTTTGGAACAAAAATCTCCCACAATTCAAATTTCCCCTTTAGTATCTACTAAGCTCTATGGCCAAGGTCAAGTCTCTTTCCCTATACAAAGAAGATAGTAAACCTTTTGAAAATTTTCTTTTAAATCTTACAGAAAATGAATCCGAAGTGCCAAGAGCAGTACTTGATACATAGTAAATGTGCAATGAATATTTCAGTTCTGTTGAATATTGCTATAAGCTATAAGTAGCACTTCACTAGGCTATGTCCTTTAAAGGCATCTTCTTTAAAATATAGGGGATATTTTAATAAATACAAATATTACTTTACTTCTATTAGATAACATTGTTTTCTACTTCCTTTATCATTTTCATAGAATATTCCAGCCATATTTAAGACTCTGATGACTATACCAAATGTTTGTGAGTGGGTCTTCTCTGCTTACTATAGTCATCATAGTTCAAATTACACCTAGGGACTCATAAATATTGGGTTTATCGTGAATCACTAAAGATAGTTGTACATGTGTGAAATAATTACAGATAAGTGATCACTAAGTCTAATAGGTTTAGTTTACTGACATAGGACATTGATATCTATAAAGTAATGCAAAACCTTCCTCTGTGAACAATAAAGATCAAAGAACAAGCTACAGTCTTGTCAGAATGTAGCTAGGTTGAAATATGGAAGATTGACTTGATTATAAATAAGGAGGAAGCTCTTTGCATTAAATAGTGTATGGCTAAGCAAGCTGCATTCAGTTGACTTTGCAGACAGCCAGAGTTGGATCCAGAAGCAGCTAAATTGCCTTGGGGACCTTCCTTTGGCATCTTGCCCAATGGAACTCTTCCTGGGCGGAGCAGCTTCACACACAGTGCTTAAAAGCATCTGGGTTGCTGTTGTTCTGAATGCTACTGCTGACAGATTTACCATCTGCCTTTGAGAAAGACATTAGTCTGGGGAACTTTGATACTAAGCATTCACATGATAGCCTTTGACAGTCAAAAGCCCTCATTAACTAAGAGACCAAAATATGTCCCATCTAAACTAAACAAACAATAAAACACCAACTTTATTTTGGTTTTCATTCTTTACAAATGAAACTTGGAAATTCACTGATGGCGGTGCATTTATTGAACACTCATTTTGCTCCTGTGCTAAATGTTTCACTTATTCATGTTTATTTTACACAGCCATAAACGTAGATAGGTGAAAATTTTTATCTTTGTTTTGAAATAAGGAGACTGAAAGCATAAGAATTTTGTTCAAGTTGACTTTAGACAGTTATCAGAGCAGAAATTTGAATCCTGGTAGTCAAAATCAGTTTACCATAAGCTTCACCTCAGCTTATACTACAGTTTTAAAACCATTTTATCCTGGAAGTTGATTTTTTAAAGGCATCTTCTTTTAAATTTTATGGGATATTTTAATAAATACAAATATTACTTTACTTCTATTAGATAACATTGTTTTCTACTTCCTTTATCATTTTCATAGAATATTCCAGCCATATTTAAGACTCTGATGACTATACCAAATGTTTGTGAGTGGGTCTTCTGCTTACTATAGTCATCATAGTTCAAATTACACCTAGGGACTCATAAATATTGGGTTTATCGTGAATCACTAAAGATAGTTGTACATGTGTGAAATAATTACAGATAAGTGATCACTAAGTCTAATAGGTTTAGTTTACTGACATAGGACATTGATATCTATAAAGTAATGCAAAAACTTCCTCTGTGAACAATAAAGATCAAAGAACAAGCTACAGTCTTGTCAGAATGTAGCTAGGTTGAAATATGGAAGATTGACTTGATTATAAATAAGGAGGAAGCTCTTTGCATTAAATAGTGTATGGCTAAGCAAGCTGCATTCAGTTGACTTTGCAGACAGCCAGAGTTGGATCCAGAAGCAGCTAAATTGCCTTGGGGACCTTCCTTTGGCATCTTGCCCAATGGAACTCTTCCTGGGCGGAGCAGCTTCACACACAGTGCTTAAAAGCATCTGGGTTGCTGTTGTTCTGAATGCTACTGCTGACAGATTTACCATCTGCCTTTGAGAAAGACATTAGTCTGGGGAACTTTGATACTAAGCATTCACATGATAGCCTTTGACAGTCAAAAGCCCTCATTAACTAAGAGACCAAAATATGTCCCATCTAAACTAAACAAACAATAAAACACCAACTTTATTTTGGTTTTCATTCTTTACAAATGAAACTTGGAAATTCACTGATGGCGGTGCATTTATTGAACACTCATTTTGCTCCTGTGCTAAATGTTTCACTTATTCATGTTTATTTTACACAGCCATAAACGTAGATAGGTGAAAATTTTTATCTTTGTTTTGAAATAAGGAGACTGAAAGCATAAGAATTTTGTTCAAGTTGACTTTAGACAGTTATCAGAGCAGAAATTTGAATCCTGGTAGTCAAAATCAGTTTACCATAAGCTTCACCTCAGCTTATACTACAGTTTTAAAACCATTTTATCCTGGAAGTTGATGTTCTGGGTTGCCTTTTTGTTGTTTAGTTGCGCAGTCATGTCTGATTCTTTGCACCCTCATGGACTGCAGCATGCCAGGCTTGCCTGTCCTTCACTATTTCCCTGGATTGGCTCAATCCCATGTCCTTTGAGCCTGTGATGCTATCTAACCATATCGTCCATTGCCTGCTTTTCCTACCCTCAGTCTTTCCCAGCATCAAGGACTTTTCCAATGAGTCAGCTCTTCACATGAGCAAGCCAAATTATGTGAACCTCAGCGTCAATATTTCTATTACAATATACTATACAGTCAGATTAGTCAGAATGTGGTTATCTTGAAATTGGGGCTGCTTTTGATCTTTTCTTGCCTCTTCAACTTCTTCAGAGGAAATATTATTCAAGGAGGGGTGGTATCCCTAATCCTTAAAGATACATGTCAAACATCAGACAAGGTATTATGGACAAAAGTGCACTTCACCTTTGAAATAAACAACCAGAGTACTTTTCAAAATGATGTGAAAGTACTTTGGTGCTTTCACCACCATGGAAAGTATCAGTCACTCAGTCATGTCTGACTCTTTGTGACCCCATGGAATGTAGGACGCCTGGCTCCTATGCCCATGGTATTCTCCAGGCAAAAATATTGGAGTGGGTTGCCATTCCCTTCTCCAGGGAATCTTCCTGACCCAGGCATATGAACCTGTGTTTCCCACATTACAGGCAGATTCTTTACCGTCTGAGCCACAGGGAAGCTCTCGGGCCCTGGTTGAGGAAATAAGTTTCTTCAAACTGTGTGGCATAACCCAGAAAAAGCATAATGTAAAATCCCTATGTAATTTTAAGTTATATCATATCTGAAAGAGGGCACATTTGGTTTGCTTAATGTTAACGCTTGCAATTTATAGAATAAGTTTTTATCATCTTTATGTCTTGCTTTCATTGATAAAATATATATTCTTGTAAGTGAGATGCGATAGGCATGTATAATCATGTTTGCACACAGCTATGATTATATACATTCCTTCTTTGATTAAACATTCGTGGCCTGCTATTTAAACACTCAAAAGCTGACGGTCTCAATACCATTAATAAGATATCTATGTTAACTTTAAATGGTAATTTAATTTAAAGTCCCTAAACAGAAATGTGTGGGTACATTTAAAATTGAATTGCATCTTTTCAAATAGCTCTCTGTGGACATTTCCTTCTGTTCCTTAAAAGGCAGGCACATTCCAGCTGTAAGCACTTGCAGTTGGAATGCATGTCCTGACCGAGAACTGCCCTGCTTTCTTTTCCCTTGAGGAAATCCACCAACCTGGTTGCAGACTGTCAGTAGGAAGATAGGTAGAATGATTTATAACCAGCCTGTGACTGTTTATACTAAAGTGCATATAGCCAAATCACACTGGAGGGGAAAATGGAGTGAAAGATACTGATTCATATTTTTAAAAAGCAACTCTAAACCCCATAAGCACAATCAATATTGAGACTATTAACTCAAAATATGTAGTATACTAAGGAATAGTAGAAAAAAAACTGAGAGTCATAAAGTAACCTTAAATGTAGAAGGAATGCAACATATTGGGTTGATTAAAAAGTTCATTCAAGATTTTCTGTAAGATGATATGGAAAAATGCGAACAATCATTTTGGCGAAGCCAATGAGAAGATGACATGATAGACATAAGTCTGAAACTCATGGTTTATGATTTCTCAGTATAAAGGAAATAAACTTCCTGATTATACTCAAAGACTCTAGATCCTTTTCTGGTATCAGGCAAAGAAACAAGTTAATTTATTTGTTGGATATACAAGTTTCCAATAAGTCAAGTCAGAGTTAAAAGAAAAGAGAAAATGTCTGAATCAATTAGAGCTAAGGTTATGCATATGCACCAGTCTGAAAGCATGCGGTATAGTGGAAAGAACTGTGTCATATGAGTCTAGTTTCACCAACTGTGGGAAGAATTCTGGAATTTGAAGACCGATACACATGAGGACAAACCTTGATTTTGTCAGTAACTAAATGTGTATCTCTAGATAAGTTGCTTTTCTTTGCCTCTAATTTCTTAGTTGTAAAATGGGATAATATAAATTTCAATTTTCTGGTTAGGTATAGATAAGGGGAAATACAGTGGTTACTATAATGAAAGCAGTAAATTAATTGGTGGTAGTTTCTGTCTTCACTGAATGTTTCATCGCTTACTGAAAATGTCTTAGTTTGATGTTCAAGGCTTTCCCTAACCGCCTTTTGCCCAATTCTTCCAGCTCGATGTCCTGCAATGCCCCTTTGAAAAGTGACACTTTCACCAAATAGTCATTGACTTTCCTATTTTTAGTACAATTCCTACATTTTTACATTAAAAATGAAAAGGTATTTAAATCTTTGTCAAGGTAAAACACGTCTTTATCTAAGTCAGATGACCAACAACTATTTTGTGTTATTTGAAAGAGACTACACGTCAGTCAGTTCCTAGTGGTCAGAATGCTTATGTTTCTTAGGGATTTCTCCTCTAAGAAAGGCCACAATTGTACAGAATTTTGTAAACTGGATATTCAAAATATTTTAAAAGTATCACAAAATAAAGATTTTTTTCTTGTTTACCCCATATTCCAGTGTCCTGTCCTGGAGGGATAGGAACATATGTATGTAGCATGCATATCAGGTTTCTGTGTAAGGTTTCCTGTGTGTGTGTGAGCTCAGTCACTCAGTTGTGTCTGACTCTTTGCAACCCCATGGATTATAGCCTGCCAGCCTCCTCTGTCCTTGGAATTTTCTTGGCAAGAACACTGGAATGGGTTGCCATTCTCTCTTCCAGAAGATCTTTCCAACCCAGGGATTGTAAACTTGCTTCTCTTATGTCTCCTGCGTTGGCAGGCAGATTCTTTTTCACTAGCACCTCCTGGGAAGCTCCTAAGGTGTTTCAATGGAAATTAAACCAAAAACAAAACAGCAAATTGTGCCTTGAAAGAGTTTCATATAGTGGTCCAGAATTTATATCAATAAACTAATTAGATAGTATCAAACCTCAGGAATTTTTTACCTTGTAACTGTTGAGATCAATGATGCCAAATATAAGCGTTTTCAAGGGTAAGATTAAAATAATGGAGGGCATTAGGGAAGAATGTACGCCATGGAATATCAACACCAAAGGCAGGTTGAAGAGTGCTCCATCTACATGCAAAGTTCTGTGTTTCAGGATTTCTGCTTCTTTACCTCTGTATCTTTCTATCTGGCCATCCATCAGTACAATTGTTCACAGCAATTCAAATGAGATAGATTCTTTCAGAGCCCAGCCAGTCTGTGACCTTTGTGCTAGTGCAGATAAGAAGCTACACTGCAACAAATATATACATGCACACACTTGTAAATTTACTTATAATAATTGAATTCTTAAATGGAAAAGTATTTTGCCTGGGGATGATATGAAAAAGATTAAATTAGTATCGCAAGTCATATCATTTCCCATGCTCTCCTTTTCCAGCCCTCTTCCTTTATCTTGTTCTTCATCATATACATATTCTATGATCTTATGTTTTTCTTCCATATTCCAGTAGTACCTAGGCTGGGATCTGGCTTCATGCAGAGAAGCATATCCCATTTCTAGAAAAAAGTGGAGGGCTGGGCTTCCCCGGTGGTCCAGTGGGCAAGGACACCGCCTTGCAGTGCAGGGGACACTGGTTCAATCCCTGGCCTGGGAAGATCCCACATGCTGCAGAGTTGCCGGACCGATGTGTCCAATTACTGAGCCGGAGCTCTGGAGCGCATGCGCCCAGAGCCTGCACTCTGTGACAACAGAGGCCGCCGTGATGGGAGGCCCACATGGGCCAAAGAACAAAGATGGATGAAAATAGATAAATGAAAGACCAATAGAAGTGGCCGGCCCACCCTCCTCCCTCCCCAACCTGCCCCCCACCCCCAAAAAAAGTGGAGGGGTTCCCTGGTTATCCAGTGGGCAAAGAGTCCGCCTTGCAGTGCAAGGGGCATCGATTGGATCCCTGGCCCGCGAAGATCCCATGTGCTGCGGAGCTGCGGTACTGGTATGTCCAATTACTAGCCAGCACTCTACACCAAGAGGCCACTACAATGCAAGGCCCACACAGGCCAAAGAATAAAGATGGATGAAAATAAATAAATTAAAAAACAATAAAAAAGGGGTCAATTTTTTTTTTTTAAATGTGGAAACAGGAAACGAGAAACGAGAAACAGCCTCAGTAAGGAAGAAAGATTCTCAGAAAGTCCAAGCAGCATGGTTGCCCTCTCAGGGGGATTGTCCCCCTTTGTTAACAGAAGCTTCCTGTGAGACTAGACAGTGGGGTCCTTTTTTATCTCTGCCCTTACTGCTTCAGCTTGGCCAACCCATTTCAAATATTGCTGAGTCAGAATTATTTTGTTAAATTACCATGTTAAATTCTATTATATATGTATATATACATGTATATACATATTTGACTCATTTGTATAACATATGCCTACTGTTTAACTTTTATACATTTGGCTTTCAGCCAGAGTTTCAGGCTCTGTAAAGCAGAGGATTTCTTAAACCTACTAGACTTTCGCTCTTCATCATGCATGCGTATGTGCTAAGTCACTTCTGTCATGTCTGACTCTTTGTCACCCTATGGAGATACTGACCATCAGATTGCTCAATCCATGATGACTCTTTCCATAAAGCACAATTTTTTTTTTTACCTTTATGTGACATTTATTTGATAGTTTATATCATAGTTACTTGAGACTATCTCTTCTCCATTCTAATGCAACCTTGAGACATCTTTGTCCCTCACCCCAAATGCTTTGTGCTTTGTGCTGAAGCAAATATGAAAAAGAATAATTGGCTCTTGTAGTACTTTTAGAGATGATTAGTTAAATTAGTTTATCTACAGGATTCTTTTAATAATGATATGATTGATAAGTTCTTATCAATATTAAGAATTAATGCACTTTGAGTCAAATAAGTTAAAAAATAAATGAAGATAAGTCATCTCATTCATCATAGTCTCTTTAACTTTAGATGCTTAGGTATCCTAGTATGTATGTTTTTTCCTCATTGATCCATAGTTGTATTCTTTTGGAATTGTCAACATCCTATTCAGATCTCCAAGTACATTTTTATCTGGTATTTACTCCTTAGCACACTCCGACAGAGAAATTACAGGAAGGTATTTCCTGTATTTGTATCCCAATTTGAAACTTAACCTGATATTGATGAATGGTTAATGGTCAGTGAATATCAAAGGGATTATCCATTCCAATAATGTGATATCAGAAGAACAGTTTTGTAAGATTAAAATATAAGGCAAAAAGAATGCTACATAGCTACTTTTCAACTATGTTTATTTTCTATTTCTCTGTCTCCTTCTATCTGTGTATAGGTTTAATATATTCAAGGCTTAGTGTCATCTTCACTGTCTTACAATTTATTGTTACATATTGGCTTAACTGCTAAAGCCATTAGGTTAGATGCACATGCATTTGAAGAGAAAATGTGGTTGCTAATCTCAGAGGAGAGAGTCATCAACTTCTTTTATAAAATTCAAAATTTTAGCAAAGTTAATACTACATCAATTCCAGAAAAGTAATTAAAATCTTAAGGACAGGGCTATAATTATGATTTCTTAAGGAATACCAGTGTAAATTAAATTAGACATTTTCCACATCTGGGGATTTGTGTTAAAAACAATGCTGCTTTTTTGACAAAAGGTGTCAATAATGAAATAAAAAATAAAGTGAACCAATTTAATCTTCCCTGTAGGAAGCAAATTAAAGTCTTATCTTATTTCTTTGTCTGAAAATTAATAGATTTGAAAAACAGGTCTTGTAAAAAGCTTCACTTGTATTATTAACATGAGCATCTAAAACTGAAAATAAGAAAGTACTTTATGAAAATATTGATGTGACAATATTTATTCTTGAGACATCTTTGTCCCTCACCCCAAATGCTTTGTGCTTTGTGCTGAAGCAAATATGAAAAAGAATAATTGGCTCTTGTAGTACTTTTAGAGATGATTAGTTAAATTAGTTTATCTACAGGATTCTTTTAATAATGATATGATTGATAAGTTCTTATCAATATTAAGAATTAATGCACTTTGAGTCAAATAAGTTAAAAAATAAATGAAGATAAGTCATCTCATTCATCATAGTCTCTTTAACTTTAGATGCTTAGGTATCCTAGTATGTATGTTTTTTCCTCATTGATCCATAGTTGTATTCTTTTGGAATTGTCAACATCCTATTCAGATCTCCAAGTACATTTTTATCTGGTATTTACTCCTTAGCACACTCCGACAGAGAAATTACAGGAAGGTATTTCCTGTATTTGTATCCCAATTTGAAACTTAACCTGATATTGATGAATGGTTAATGGTCAGTGAATATCAAAGGGATTATCCATTCCAATAATGTGATATCAGAAGAACAGTTTTGTAAGATTAAAATATAAGGCAAAAAGAATGCTACATAGCTACTTTTCAACTATGTTTATTTTCTATTTCTCTGTCTCCTTCTATCTGTGTATAGGTTTAATATATTCAAGGCTTAGTGTCATCTTCACTGTCTTACAATTTATTGTTACATATTGGCTTAACTGCTAAAGCCATTAGGTTAGATGCACATGCATTTGAAGAGAAAATGTGGTTGCTAATCTCAGAGGAGAGAGTCATCAACTTCTTTTATAAAATTCAAAATTTTAGCAAAGTTAATACTACATCAATTCCAGAAAAGTAATTAAAATCTTAAGGACAGGGCTATAATTATGATTTCTTAAGGAATACCAGTGTAAATTAAATTAGACATTTTCCACATCTGGGGATTTGTGTTAAAAACAATGCTGCTTTTTTGACAAAAGGTGTCAATAATGAAATAAAAAATAAAGTGAACCAATTTAATCTTCCCTGTAGGAAGCAAATTAAAGTCTTATCTTATTTCTTTGTCTGAAAATTAATAGATTTGAAAAACAGGTCTTGTAAAAAGCTTCACTTGTATTATTAACATGAGCATCTAAAACTGAAAATAAGAAAGTACTTTATGAAAATATTGATGTGACAATGACTTTGCAATCTTGGAACATAATAGAAAATCTCTTCATATAGCTTCTATTCCATTTTGCACGGTTGCATCACATTTTAAGAAATACCTTCTAGATTTCAAAACCACACAAAGCAAAATTGTATAAGAGACAAAGAAGGAAATTAGGAAAATAAAAGCATCTGCTACATGATTAGAAACATTCATCACTGTTGTTAATAATGGGAAAGAGAATCAAAAGGTTGTAAGCTTTTTATTGAGGATTTGGTGAGTCATATCATGCTTTTGTTATATTATTTTATCCAGTCTCCACAATAAATTGTGAAATTGAGTACTGTCCAGCTTTAGAGAGAAGAGAAATTGTGGCCAGGAAATGTAATGGTATTAATTTGTACAAGTTAACACATGTATTAAGTTGCAGGCCAGGAATTAAATCCATGACTCTTCTTTTCTCACTATTTTTAAAATAAATTAGTTTTTCTGAATAGCAAAGCACATAACGATACTGCTGAATGGTTAACGGTCAGTGAATATCAAAGAAATTATCCATTCCTATAATGTGATATCAGGAGAACAAGTTTGCAAGATTAAAATATTTGTCAAAGAGGATGATGCATAGCTATGTTTCAACTATGTTTATCTATTTTCTATTTCTGTGACTGAGGAATATAATAGAAAAGTAAATAGGATAGATTTTTAAAAATGTTTTTAATGTTTATTTATTTATTTGGCTTCTCAGGGATCTGAATTTGCAGCTTGTGGGATCTTTTAGTTGTGGCAGGCAAACTCTTTCTTGAGGCATATGGTATCTTCGTCCCTGACCAGGGATCAAATTCAGGCCCTTTGCAATGGGAGACTAGAGTCTTAACTACTGGACTACCAGGGAAGTTCAAAAATTTTTTGAAATATTTTTGTTTCCTAAACCTTAAAAGTGAACCAATTTAATCTTCCCTGTAGGAAGCAAATTAAAGTCTTATCTTATTTCTTTGTCTGAAAATTAATAGATTTGAAAAACAGGTCTTGTAAAAAGCTTCACTTGTATTATTAACATGAGCATCTAAAACTGAAAATAAGAAAGTACTTTATGAAAATATTGATGTGACAATGACTTTGCAATCTTGGAACATAATAGAAAATCTCTTCATATAGCTTCTATTCCATTTTGCACGGTTGCATCACATTTTAAGAAATACCTTCTAGATTTCAAAACCACACAAAGCAAAATTGTATAAGAGACAAAGAAGGAAATTAGGAAAATAAAAGCATCTGCTACATGATTAGAAACATTCATCACTGTTGTTAATAATGGGAAAGAGAATCAAAAGGTTGTAAGCTTTTTATTGAGGATTTGGTGAGTCATATCATGCTTTTGTTATATTATTTTATCCAGTCTCCACAATAAATTGTGAAATTGAGTACTGTCCAGCTTTAGAGAGAAGAGAAATTGTGGCCAGGAAATGTAATGGTATTAATTTGTACAAGTTAACACATGTATTAAGTTGCAGGCCAGGAATTAAATCCATGACTCTTCTTTTCTCACTATTTTTAAAATAAATTAGTTTTTCTGAATAGCAAAGCACATAACGATACTGCTGAATGGTTAACGGTCAGTGAATATCAAAGAAATTATCCATTCCTATAATGTGATATCAGGAGAACAAGTTTGCAAGATTAAAATATTTGTCAAAGAGGATGATGCATAGCTATGTTTCAACTATGTTTATCTATTTTCTATTTCTGTGACTGAGGAATATAATAGAAAAGTAAATAGGATAGATTTTTAAAAATGTTTTTAATGTTTATTTATTTATTTGGCTTCTCAGGGATCTGAATTTGCAGCTTGTGGGATCTTTTAGTTGTGGCAGGCAAACTCTTTCTTGAGGCATATGGTATCTTCGTCCCTGACCAGGGATCAAATTCAGGCCCTTTGCAATGGGAGACTAGAGTCTTAACTACTGGACTACCAGGGAAGTTCATAAAATATTTTTTGAAAGTAAGGATTAATACTTTCTTGTTTCCTAAACCAGTTTGAAGACTTTTCTTGGGTGAATACTGTAATTTCTATTTCTCATTGTAATCAAAATATGGCTGCACATAAATGGAGAGGACTGATGATAGGACAGAAGCTTTCTGAAATTGTCCTCTATGGTATATTATTGTTTATCACAAAAATTAAAAAAATAAATCAAAAATATAATCTTACCTCTAAAGCTTCTTTAAAACAATTTATCACAAACCATAATTATTCCATTAAGCTTGCTGTACAGGAAGGAAAACACTTATAAACAAATCAATTAAAATATGTAATAGGCACCAAAAATACACTGATTCGAGTCTGAGGATATCCACAGATCAAAAGAGCAACAAACTATGTGTTCTTGGTGTATGCATTGTAGTGACAGACCAGTAATAAAGATAAACTACTGTATAGAAATAAAATATCATTCATTTAATGAAATTAAAGTGTTAGTCACTCAGTTGTGTACAGCTCTTTGAGATCCCATGAACTGTATCTCACCAGGCTCCTCTGTCCATTGGATTCTCCAGGAGAGAATATTGGAGTGGTTGCCATTTCCTTCTCCAGGAGATCTTGCTGACCCATGGATCAAACCCAGCTATCCTGCATTATAGGCAGTTTATTTACCATCTGAGCCACCAGGGAAGTCTCTTTGTTGACAAAGAATGCTATAATTCAAAATTAAATTGAGTAATGGTGAAGAGAATGATGGGAGTTGGTAACAGTTATTATTTTAGTTTAGGAAATCTGTGGCCCTTCCCTGAGGAGATGCCATGAGTTTGGAGACCTGAATGATATGGAGCACATAAATATCTGGAAAAATACTAACAAACTGAACGCAGGTGCCATATAAAGGTGTGAGTGTAAATTATTCCCTCAAAGAACTAAAAGTATACAGGTCAGGACAGATTGTCTTGTGATAATTGCAATTGTTTCTTCAATTGGTGTTTCCATTTCTTTCATACAACTTATCTATATAATAATTTAAAAAAGCCCTTTATTAACTTTTCTGCTCTCTGTCATCTATAGCTTTTCCTTTGTCATTTTTCTACTATACCAAATTGATTCCAAAACCTTATGTGAAATACATGCAAATTCCCATTTATCTCATGAGATATTGCAGATTTCTTAAAAATAAATTCTTCTGAAATGAAATTAAAAAATCTTCCTAAGACATTGTAAATCAACTATACTCCAATAAAAGCTAAAATATCTTCATGAGAAAAAATACAATACAAATTTTAAAATAATGAGATAAAAAATTAATTGTATATTGTGTAGAAATTGGCTCTCTCATGCTGTGATATTGAATGCAAACAGATTAAAAGTAATATTACATCTATTTAACTTTGTTAGTATAGGGAATTTTGTTAATTTTGTATGTTTTCTTATTTAATAATGATACAAGTAAGATATTAAGTATGCTAAATTAGTCTATATTCACAGCTCCCTGCCTAAGTGTTACTTTTTCCATTTTACAGTTCAGAATCAGATAGTAAAGTAACTTGCTAGTTATCAAAGAAGTAAAGTTACTTGTCCCAAATCACACAGCAAGTTTTGAAAATACAATTCAGACCCAGGTCTATTAGATCTTCCCTTCATTTCATCACTATGCCATAGTCTCTTCATTCAAAAAGAAAGAGTTAGAAGCTAAAACATGTAAGATCCTTTGATGCCAGTGTAAGGAATTTGCTTTTAACTGGAAAGCAGTGGGGTAACCCAAAGCAGAAATTCCTGCCTTTCTTTGAAGCCTCATTGCAGTCACTCTCTCTTTTTCTGTGTGTGCTTCAAAGTTTTCTACCCCTTGGAGTCTCTGTGCCGTACTTAGTCAGCCGTGTCTGACTTTTGGCAACCCCATGGATTGTAGCCTGCCGGGCTACTCTGTCCATGGGGATTCTCCAGGTGGGAATCCGAGAATGGTGTGCCATGCCCTCCTCTAAGGGGTATTCCCAATCTAGGAATTGAACCCAGGCCTCCTGCATTGCAGGCAGTCTTTACCATCCGAGCCACCAAGAAAGCCCTGGGTCTTTTCTAATTTTATTATTCCTATACTTGTGTGCTACACATTCTTCATGTCTCAGTTCTAATATTATTTCCTATGCAAAGTCTTCCCTGCCACCACATCTCCTGTAAGCTACCATGTTTTATTTTCTGTTTATAACAATTAAACACAAATGTTGAATGAATTAATTAATAAATGAAAGAGGCTCATGAGTACAAAGTTGGATCTTAAGAAGACAACATTCTAAAAGAGTATATTTCAAGCACTAAAGAGGCAAAGAGCTTTCATTAAAACTGGAAGATTTGACTGCAGCGGTGGTAGAGAGAATTGAAAGGAAATGGTCAGTAAGAAGGATGAGATAAGGGATACTATACCAACATTTAAAAATCTAGGAAAATAACAGACTGTGACAAAATGGGACATTATCTTAAATGGTTACTACTTGGACAGTGAAAAAATGATTCCAGTTTAAGACACACTGAATTTGAGGTAGCAAAAATTTTGAATCTAAGGAATCTGAATATTCAAATTATACTATTCAATAAATAATTAGAATTAACGAGGCAAAATACTTATAAAAAACCTTTTAATTTCTCAGACTCTAAGGAGTTGAAATCAAATAATTTTAAACAACACACATTACTGTGTGTGCATGTCTGATTCAGGGTCTTGCACCTGAGTAATTTGGTGATAAAGTAACAAATCTCTAATCTGAAGTGTGTATGAATGAATTCTAGATAGTTGGTATAGTCTTGCAGCATCATTGTTTTATCAGTAATACTGTGTGTTCCATTATTTGTCATTAGTTTAAAACCATGTAAACATAAATGCATCTGTCTGTGGTTGGAGTTAAGTGTTCAAATTTGAGGCAAGTAAATGGCAATGGTAAAAATATTCCACTCAGTTATTAAGAACTTTTTTGTGTGTCTGTTGAGCAGTGTATTGCCTTTCATAGACACAGGCCATGGTGTTAATTAGTGAACCAAAATACCACCCCAGGATATTCATTTAACCATCTGGAATAATGGCTATGTTTGTTGATGACAAAAGTGATGATAACTGGTGAATTAAAAAAGCACAAGGAAATTTTTTTTTCAAAATTAGATTGGTGAGGAAATGTTAACCTAGATTTCCTGAACCTATTTCTTATTTTACAGAGACCATCGTTGAAATCCTAATGCTCCCTAAAGGCAGAAGTGAGGATGAATATATTGCATATTATCAGATACATTGCTTTCATAAGTTGTCTATATTATTCCTTCTTTTTCTCAAAGAGACCAAAATTGTCTTAATATCACTGTATTAACCTTCATCTTCTTCCTATTTCTTTATTATATGCTATATTTATGGTCCAAAGATCTTATCATAGGTATGTATTAGTAATATCTTCTAGGGAAATTGTAAACCTGAATCTCAATAGATTAAGTTCTCCCCTAGACATATTGCTAAGATAATGGCAAAGCAATGGCATTATGGTGATATTATGATTGGTATTACATTGCTATCAGAACTAACCAACACACACTGTAGCATAAGCCCTGACAGTGTTTTCTTTTCTTTTTTTTTGCAATGCAAGTGCCTGACTTAAGCTTTGACTGTAGACACATCTGTTCAAAGGCAGCTGCTTCAAAGGTTACACATATCACCAGCTACAGGACTGGATAAACAGCC
Organism: Tragulus kanchil; assembly: GCA_022376925.1. Lineage (NCBI taxonomy): Eukaryota > Metazoa > Chordata > Mammalia > Artiodactyla > Tragulidae > Tragulus > Tragulus kanchil. The sequence continues at coordinate 231,001,626 of JAIOJX010000004.1, read as the reverse complement.
ACATCATCTTCCCAAACCGAGTCTCTTTTGTTTTAGAGATTATGGTTGATTTTACTAACTGACCATTTGGGCTACTTGTTTTGGGTTCTCTTGCTACACAGTATTTTCTCACTGTTATGTTTTAAATTTATCAATAAGGAGTGAGCACATGAAACCCTAGAGCACCACCCTCAACCCCAATAAAAGCAGAACTCTAGTACCATGTGCCCTCTCTTTCTCTCTATTTTGCCCTTGTTGTATGGCCCCAGGTGTGCTGTGTAATTTCCAAGACTTGTATGTAATAAATCTCAATTTTTTCAAAGGTTCCTGATGGTTTTTTCTGAAGGTCATCTCACAGTCATAATAAGAGCCACAAAAGCTAGTCCAGCCACAACACTGTTTATTGATAGGCTGAAGCCTTCACAATACACACACACACGTAGGCACACACACAGAGACATACTCTGAAATATCCAGTGAAGTCTATTTTCACCTGATAAAATATTTACACTCTGCTCACTCCATAACATAACTTTCAGAGTCTGAGGTAAATTTTCTAGATGCTAAATATTTAGAAAAATTGGCTTGGAAGCTAAAAATTGAAATAACCTAAAAAACACACTGTCATATCGGGCTGCAACAACATTTATTATTTTTGAAATCAGCAGGATATACTTAGCTCCATGTTTTACCTTCAGTAGTATGCTTTGATGATTGTATAAACTTTTCTAATAATAAATGAAACCTTCTAAGTGTCTGAAAAACAAGTTCCTGAGACTATATTCATTTGGGTCAAAAAGTTATAAATTTTTACATGAGTTTTATATTAGTTTTCAAAGGTATTGATATGAGGAGTGGAAAAAGTAAGGATGGCGTGTCAGATACATGTGAAGTTTTCCAGAATTATGGGTCAATGGGAAATTCTTAACCTCTCTGTGTCTCAAATTTATCATCTGTGAAATGGAAACATGCCTACTTTTAAATATTACTTTTCTTTTTTTGCAATGCAAGTGCCTGACTTAAGCTTTGACTGTAGACACATCTGTTCAAAGGCAGCTGCTTCAAAGGTTACACATATCACCAGCTACAGGACTGGATAAACAGCCACATCATCTTCCCAAACCGAGTCTCTTTTGTTTTAGAGATTATGGTTGATTTTACTAACTGACCATTTGGGCTACTTGTTTTGGGTTCTCTTGCTACACAGTATTTTCTCACTGTTATGTTTTAAATTTATCAATAAGGAGTGAGCACATGAAACCCTAGAGCACCACCCTCAACCCCAATAAAAGCAGAACTCTAGTACCATGTGCCCTCTCTTTCTCTCTATTTTGCCCTTGTTGTATGGCCCCAGGTGTGCTGTGTAATTTCCAAGACTTGTATGTAATAAATCTCAATTTTTTCAAAGGTTCCTGATGGTTTTTACTGAAGGTCATCTCACAGTCATAATAAGAGCCACAAAAGCTAGTCCAGCCACAACACTGTTTATTGATAGGCTGAAGCCTTCACAATACACACACACACGTAGGCACACACACAGAGACATACTCTGAAATATCCAGTGAAGTCTATTTTCACCTGATAAAATATTTACACTCTGCTCACTCCATAACATAACTTTCAGAGTCTGAGGTAAATTTTCTAGATGCTAAATATTTAGAAAAATTGGCTTGGAAGCTAAAAATTGAAATAACCTAAAAAACACACTGTCATATCGGGCTGCAACAACATTTATTATTTTTGAAATCAGCAGGATATACTTAGCTCCATGTTTTACCTTCAGTAGTATGCTTTGATGATTGTATAAACTTTTCTAATAATAAATGAAACCTTCTAAGTGTCTGAAAAACAAGTTCCTGAGACTATATTCATTTGGGTCAAAAAGTTATAAATTTTTACATGAGTTTTATATTAGTTTTCAAAGGTATTGATATGAGGAGTGGAAAAAGTAAGGATGGCGTGTCAGATACATGTGAAGTTTTCCAGAATTATGGGTCAATGGGAAATTCTTAACCTCTCTGTGTCTCAAATTTATCATCTGTGAAATGGAAAAAGTCATGCCTACTTTTAAATATTAAGTTATTTCATGCAGGGTGACTAGAGGAGAGGGGAATAGGAGAATTACTATCATTATTCTGTTACTGTTTAAATTGGTTTCCACTTTAAACATATGCTACCCATTACACGGAGTTTTCTCTGTCCATTTCCTTTTCTCTTGCCCTTTATTCCTTCTTCTTTATATGTTTCTTTGCACTTATTCTTCAAAGCCATTCTATAGAAAAGAAGGAATAGAAAAATCCAATATGAGGGTTGTTCAGAGTTTGAGAGGGCAACCACTTTCTTTACCCTCATAAGTCCAGAAACAATAATGACAGTTAAAATACTATGTTCTTCATTTTTTAAGAAATTCTATAAAACTGGATTCATTCTGTAAAATATGTTGGATGTTTTCAAAGTGGTTTACAATATAGTCAATCATGGATGCATTAAATGTTAATCACAGGCTTCCCTGGTAGCTCAGTGGTAAAGAATCTGCCTGCCAATGCAGGAGACACAGGTTTGATCCCTGATCCAGGAATATCCCACATGCTACAGAGCGACTAAGCCTGTGAGCCACAACTATTCATCCTGTGCTCTAGAGCCCAGTAGCCACAACTTTTGAGCCTGTGTGCTGCAACTACTGAACCCTGTGTGCCCTAGAGCCCACGCTCCACAACAAGAGAAGCCACCACAACAAGACTGCTCACTTCAACTAGAGAGTGGCCTCCACTCCCTGGAACTAGAGAAGAGCTCGCTGGCAGCAACAAAGACCCAAAATAGCCAAAAATAAACAATAATAAAATTATTTTAAAAAATGTTAATCACATAAACCATATAGTGGGCACTCTGGCTTACCAGGTGAACTCCCATATGCCTTTCCTCCATTCTAAGAGTACTTCTTTGACTTTTTCTGGATTTCTGCTCTTCTCATGAAGAATCTATTTGGCTCAGGGGAAATCTGCCCCAGGAACAGGCTTTAGATGGTTTTAGTGAATCAATCACTGCTTTACCTTCAAGTCACAGGTTCACTAGAGGCATATGGCCAGCGCAACCTATAAAACTAAAGATGCTTCATTGGAATCTGAGATTGATGCATTCTGTTTTTCATTCTTCTGGAAGGTGGTATACATGAAAACAGGACTAAAAATGGCTGCAGTTATTTTATCACTCATGTGAGGATAAAACCAATACGCAAAAGAAAGCAGACTCAATAAAATAGTAACTACAGTTGGAATCTGAAATCTTTGATCCCTGTGTACTTCATGTCATAAGAAAGAATCAAATATTTCTAATTTTAGAGCTTTGGCTTAGGTTTTTCTATTACCTACACACAAAAAAAGCCATCCTAAATAGTAAAGGATAAGATTAGAAAATTTCAATGTAATGAGAAAAATTGAGGCTTAGATTAAACAATGTGACATGTCAGGTCTGACAGTGTTGTTTGTAGCAGAATTAGAAGAATTAAAATTTGAAGTTGAATTAGAAGAATTAGAAGTTGAAGAATTAGAAGTTGTCCTCAGATCTCCTCACTTCCTATTGTTATCCTCTAACAGAAAGTGCCTTGCAGTAAAGCTCGTAAAAAAAAAAAAGCATAAACAACAGAGTTTCAGCATTGCCGTATTGTTCCACTATGCGAAGAAATGTATAGAAACCCTCAGTTGATTAAAAGGGAATCATGTCTCCTGTTCTTGTCTCTATGGACTTAATTACATACTTACCACTCCAGCATTCATATCTTACATCCAAATATTTCAACTGAACTCCTCACCAACACACACATGCTGTTTAACTCTGAGTGTGTATTAACAGAGACTAATAAAACCAGCTGAAATACCATTTTAGGAAGCAGGGTCTTGTGATGTGTGAGATTGTTTATACCATGAATCTTTGGAGATTTATTCATGATGTAATACATTGATAATTGCTCTTCATTTTTTTAAGCACCCTGAATTTAAAACACATCTCTGGCTAGTTTCTTTGATTTACAGTTTATAAAATTGTTAATCAATTTTCTAGACACAATAATATTTTAATATATTTGTTGACCATATGAGTTAGTTGTTAATATGCTACCCCAAACTTAGTGGAATAAAATGAATTATATTAAAATTTATATTATAATAAAAAATGGAAAAAAAAGCAACTAAAAAAATAAAATACATAAAAGGAGAAAAAAAAAACAAGAAAGAAAATATGCTTATTATTATTCATGAGCCTAGGTGCTGAATGCGGTTCTACTGATCTGGGCTGTATGTCCAAACACTTTAGGCCCTCTTCATGCATCTATGGACAGTGGGAACATCAGTTTGGATGATTATCTGTGACTGATTGATCTCATCTTTTAGGAGAAAAGTCTGGGTTTGTTCTCATGGCACAGGCCATATTCCAAAAAAAGCTCTAAACTCTTTGGGATTTAGTCTCAGAACTGGCATAAATGATTGATTAGTCCTGTATATTAAACTTCCTTTGGTATTCTAGCATAAATTTCTTTATTCATCAATTATTATTATTTTTTTGCAATGCTTATCGTCATTAGACTTGCATTCATCTCCCTTTATAAGATAAATAGGCAAAGACCACAGCACAAGGATCATCCCCCTCCACCCACTCTTCCCCCTCTAACCCCTGTCAATAATAAAACAATGACAATAGTAATCATTATTCTGAAGAGAACACTATTTAAGTTCTGGAATACTTGAACTATTTCTTGTAATGCATTTAGGAAAGGATCAAGCATTTTACCAAATACTAGTTCCTTGCTTCTAAAATGATTTGATAATATTATGAAGAAACAACAGGAAGAATTAAGTACAAATTGTTAGCATGAGAATTATGATAAAGGCCCTTTGACCAGTCACAGGTCCAGTGTTTTGCTTCAAAGACTCAGAGGACTCAGCATATAATAGTACTGAATGGCAGAGGTTTATTGAAATGACACAAGCAAAGGTACAGAGCTGATTCAAGAAGGGAAAAAAGACAGATCAAACAAAGCCTGGATGAATTTGTGGGTGGATTTTCCAAGCTCTCCCTGAGGAGGCCTCACAAAGCATGCCCTCCTTTTGAGGAAACAAATAATTAAAAAAGTAAAAAAGGAAAATTTTTTAAAATTTGACTATGTTTTTAATATGCTACCCCAAACTTAGTGGAATAAAATGAATTATATTAAAATTTATATTATAATAAAAAATGGAAAAAAAAGCAACTAAAAAAATAAAATACATAAAAGGAGAAAAAAAAAACAAGAAAGAAAATATGCTTATTATTATTCATGAGCCTAGGTGCTGAATGCGGTTCTACTGATCTGGGCTGTATGTCCAAACACTTTAGGCCCTCTTCATGCATCTATGGACAGTGGGAACATCAGTTTGGATGATTATCTGTGACTGATTGATCTCATCTTTTAGGAGAAAAGTCTGGGTTTGTTCTCATGGCACAGGCCATATTCCAAAAAAAGCTCTAAACTCTTTGGGATTTAGTCTCAGAACTGGCATAAATGATTGATTAGTCCTGTATATTAAACTTCCTTTGGTATTCTAGCATAAATTTCTTTATTCATCAATTATTATTATTTTTTTGCAATGCTTATCGTCATTAGACTTGCATTCATCTCCCTTTATAAGATAAATAGGCAAAAGACCACAGCACAAGGATCATCCCCCTCCACCCACTCTTCCCCCTCTAACCCCTGTCAATAATAAAACAATGACAATAGTAATCATTATTCTGAAGAGAACACTATTTAAGTTCTGGAATACTTGAACTATTTCTTGTAATGCATTTAGGAAAGGATCAAGCATTTTACCAAATACTAGTTCCTTGCTTCTAAAATGATTTGATAATATTATGAAGAAACAACAGGAAGAATTAAGTACAAATTGTTAGCATGAGAATTATGATAAAGGCCCTTTGACCAGTCACAGGTCCAGTGTTTTGCTTCAAAGACTCAGAGGACTCAGCATATAATAGTACTGAATGGCAGAGGTTTATTGAAATGACACAAGCAAAGGTACAGAGCTGATTCAAGAAGGGAAAAAAGACAGATCAAACAAAGCCTGGATGAATTTGTGGGTGGATTTTCCAAGCTCTCCCTGAGGAGGCCTCACAAAGCATGCCCTCCTTTGAGGAAACAAATAATAAAAAGTAGAGAAAAATAATACAACAAAAAGCCTAAAAATAATTACCTTTGCAAGAAGAATTAGTCTAAGAAATTAAAGACAAATTTAGGTGAAAACTTTTCTGCTTTCTAAAATAACTCTTAATACAGGCTTTTTAAAAGAAGTGAAAATCACTTAGTCATTTCCAACTGTTTGAGACCCAATAGACTGTAGCATGCCAGGCTCATCTGTCCATGGAATTCTTAAGGAAAATAAGTGGGTAGCCATTACCTCCTCCAGGGGATCTTCCCAAAGCAGGTATCAAACCCAGATCTCCCACATGACAGGTGGATTCTTTGCCATCTGTGCCACCAAGGAAGCCCAAGAACACTGGAGTGGGTGTCCTACCCCTTCTCCAAAGGATCTTCCTGACCAGGAATTGAACAGGGGTCTCCTGCATTACAGAAGTTCAATCCCCAGGCTTGATCCCTGGGTCAGAAAGATCCCCTGGAGAAGGAAACGGCAACCCATTCCAGTGTTCTTGCCTGGAAAATTCTATGGAGAGAGGAGCCTGGCAGGCTACAGTCCATGGTGTTGCAAAGAGTTGGACAAAACTGAGCAACTAACATTTTCATAAGGAAATACTGATGAAGTTGAATCCTAGTCATCAATATTATATTGTCTATAGCTGCTTCCTCAGTCCTTTGGGCCAACAAGTTTTCTTTTATACTTGTGAGTGCGTGTGAAGTCACTTCAGCTGTGTCTGACTCTTTGTGATCCTATGACCTGGAGCCCACCAGGCTCCTTGGTCCATGGAATTCTCCAGACAAGAATACTGGAGTGGGCTGCCATTTCCTTCACCAAGGGATCATCTCAACCCAGGGATCAAACCCGCATCTTTTAAGTTTCCTGCATTGGCAGGAGGTTTTTTTCCACTAGTGCCACCTGGGAAGCCCACCCTAACTAGTTAGACTTATTTTGGTACCTGTGAATACAGGAGCTGTGGCTACTAATCCAAGCAAATATTTTATTGTTAGAAAATAAAAATTGTGATATTACTGTTTAAGTAATTTTTTCAACAACATACAAAACACATTAGATGAAACAAAGATAGTCACTTTATCACAACCAAGAGCAAAACTAACAGTGGCCATATAGCTGCCAAGAAAGATATTTTTTTTTTGGCCACTTCTATTGGTCTTTCATCTATTTATTTTCATTCATCTTTGTTCTTTGGTCTGTGTGGGCCTCCCGTCGCAGTGGCCTCTCCTGCTGCACAGCACCGGCTCTGGGCGCATGCGCTCCAAAGCTCCAGGTCAGTAGTTGAACACATCCATCCAGCTGCTCCGCGGCACATGAGATCTTTCCAGGCCAGAGATCGAACCAACACCACTTGCACTGCAAGGCAGTGTCCTTACCCACTGGACCACCAGGGAAGCCCTCCAGAAAGTTTTGGCAAGAGTAATTCTGGAGCAAAATAGATAACATATAATCTATATAACATATAAAGACATCAGGAGGTATAGAGTAATCTTGGAGGAAATTTCAATATTCCCCTCAACATTTGGCCAAATTAATTAGGTATCAAGTAGGAAAAGTCATAAAGACTTAGAATTATGTAATTAATAAAGATGATTTATTAGGCATTTACCATACGATTGTGTGTATATATAAATACATTGATCAATTTAACAGTGATCTTTTAACTTTCTCTCAGAAAATGAAGGCTTAATCTATGGTTTAAGGATAATGTTTACCTTTTCATGCATATATGAGAAAAGGAGAAAGACAAAATTTAGTGATCTGAGCTTCGATCTCAAGAAACTAAGAAAAAAAATCCTGGCAAATTAAGTTTTAAGAAAAAGCCAAAAAATAAAGGCAGCAATCAATGAAACAGGATCAAACACACAAAGGAGAGGATGTACTAATAAAATGTGTACCTTCCTGCAAGACTGATCAATAATATTATTTTCCTTGAGAGAAGATTGATTTTTGTTTATGGCCTGAACACTTCTGGAGGCAAATTACCCTCAGTCCAAAGCTGCGCTGAGAGGGTTACTCACTCTATTCCTTCTGACTACTGGTCTATTTCTGGTTCGCCTTCATTCCTTTAGGGCTCCCACTAAGAAGCCCATGATTTTCACCAAAGGCCTTTCTCCTTCTTAGACTTCTGACTTTTCTCCCAAGCCCTGAGACCTCTGAAAACTCTCGTGACTCATTATCTTTTCTGACACAAATTTCACTTTTAGAATCAGCAGTTGCTTTAAGGAGAAAATGTGGCCTCAAGGTTTGAGCTAACTTCTCTCATCTTATCTCCTCTTTGCCCAGCACAGTCTCATGAAACAAAGATAGTCACTTTATCACAACCAAGAGCAAAACTAACAGTGGCCATATAGCTGCCAAGAAAGATATTTTTTTTTTGGCCACTTCTATTGGTCTTTCATCTATTTATTTTCATTCATCTTTGTTCTTTGGTCTGTGTGGGCCTCCCGTCGCAGTGGCCTCTCCTGCTGCACAGCACCGGCTCTGGGCGCATGCGCTCCAAAGCTCCAGGTCAGTAGTTGAACACATCCATCCAGCTGCTCCGCGGCACATGAGATCTTTCCAGGCCAGAGATCGAACCAACACCACTTGCACTGCAAGGCAGTGTCCTTACCCACTGGACCACCAGGGAAGCCCTCCAGAAAGTTTTGGCAAGAGTAATTCTGGAGCAAAATAGATAACATATAATCTATATAACATATAAAGACATCAGGAGGTATAGAGTAATCTTGGAGGAAATTTCAATATTCCCCTCAACATTTGGCCAAATTAATTAGGTATCAAGTAGGAAAAGTCATAAAGACTTAGAATTATGTAATTAATAAAGATGATTTATTAGGCATTTACCATACGATTGTGTGTATATATAAATACATTGATCAATTTAACAGTGATCTTTTAACTTTCTCTCAGAAAATGAAGGCTTAATCTATGGTTTAAGGATAATGTTTACCTTTTCATGCATATATGAGAAAAGGAGAAAGACAAAATTTAGTGATCTGAGCTTCGATCTCAAGAAACTAAGAAAAAAAATCCTGGCAAATTAAGTTTTAAGAAAAAGCCAAAAAATAAAGGCAGCAATCAATGAAACAGGATCAAACACACAAAGGAGAGGATGTACTAATAAAATGTGTACCTTCCTGCAAGACTGATCAATAATATTATTTTCCTTGAGAGAAGATTGATTTTTGTTTATGGCCTGAACACTTCTGGAGGCAAATTACCCTCAGTCCAAAGCTGCGCTGAGAGGGTTACTCACTCTATTCCTTCTGACTACTGGTCTATTTCTGGTTCGCCTTCATTCCTTTAGGGCTCCCACTAAGAAGCCCATGATTTTCACCAAAGGCCTTTCTCCTTCTTAGACTTCTGACTTTTCTCCCAAGCCCTGAGACCTCTGAAAACTCTACGTGACTCATTATCTTTTCTGACACAAATTTCACTTTTAGAATCAGCAGTTGCTTTAAGGAGAAAATGTGGCCTCAAGGTTTGAGCTAACTTCTCTCATCTTATCTCCTCTTTGCCCAGCACAGTCTCACTGTTGGTCATTTCCTGAAGCTTCCAAAGAAATTTAAAAACATATTTTGTCCATTTTATTGAAGCATTCTTAGCATGAGCTATGCTCTCGTATAATCTAACCTATTACTTTTGAATGTGAGAATCTAAGTAACTTTTAGCTCAGGTTAAATAAAAATGAACTACAATCTATGGTACCTAGAGAGAGATTAACTAACCACATAAGAACTTTCCCAATTGGAAGAATTATATTTTCATATTTTAAATTATGGCAGCTCTTTCTGGAGCCAAAATGCCATTGAAATTTCTATCTTCTCACTTTGACTCTGCCTCCATCTCTGTGTTTCATTAATTCAGTGCCTTTCACTGTTTCCCTCAAGTTATCCCAGTGTCTGTCCTTGTTTACCTTAGCTAGTGCCAGTCTATCAGTCTGCATTCCTTAGAAGCTGACATCACACTCCCTGCAGAGATCTGACAACATATCATAATCAGCCCTGGACAATAAGTAAACTATGGCCTTAGAGCTTTGCTGCTACCAGGGCATATAAACACTGATTTAGTAGAACATCCTGGTTGCTTTTATTTAAAAACAATCTTTCCTAGTCTCTTCTTTGTATAGGCTGAAAGGACATACTTGAAAGGGTGATGTGTAAGGGGTTACTGTGGCAAACACACAAAGGAGAGGATGTACTAATAAAATGTGTACCTTCCTGCAAGACTGATCAATAATATTATTTTCCTTGAGAGAAGATTGATTTTGTTTATGGCCTGAACACTTCTGGAGGCAAATTACCCTCAGTCCAAAGCTGCGCTGAGAGGGTTACTCACTCTATTCCTTCTGACTACTGGTCTATTTCTGGTTCGCCTTCATTCCTTTAGGGCTCCCACTAGAAGCCCATGATTTTCACCAAAGGCCTTTCTCCTTCTTAGACTTCTGACTTTTCTCCCAAGCCCTGAGACCTCTGAAAACTCTCGTGACTCATTATCTTTTCTGACACAAATTTCACTTTTAGAATCAGCAGTTGCTTTAAGGAGAAAATGTGGCCTCAAGGTTTGAGCTAACTTCTCTCATCTTATCTCCTCTTTGCCCAGCACAGTCTCACTGTTGGTCATTTCCTGAAGCTTCCAAAGAAATTTAAAAACATATTTTGTCCATTTTATTGAAGCATTCTTAGCATGAGCTATGCTCTCGTATAATCTAACCTATTACTTTTGAATGTGAGAATCTAAGTAACTTTTAGCTCAGGTTAAATAAAAATGAACTACAATCTATGGTACCTAGAGAGAGATTAACTAACCACATAAGAACTTTCCCAATTGGAAGAATTATATTTTCATATTTTAAATTATGGCAGCTCTTTCTGGAGCCAAAATGCCATTGAAATTTCTATCTTCTCACTTTGACTCTGCCTCCATCTCTGTGTTTCATTAATTCAGTGCCTTTCACTGTTTCCCTCAAGTTATCCCAGTGTCTGTCCTTGTTTACCTTAGCTAGTGCCAGTCTATCAGTCTGCATTCCTTAGAAGCTGACATCACACTCCCTGCAGAGATCTGACAACATATCATAATCAGCCCTGGACAATAAGTAAACTATGGCCTTAGAGCTTTGCTGCTACCAGGGCATATAAACACTGATTTAGTAGAACATCCTGGTTGCTTTTATTTAAAAACAATCTTTCCTAGTCTCTTCTTTGTATAGGCTGAAAGGACATACTTGAAAGGGTGATGTGTAAGGGGTTACTGTGGCTACATTTTAGTGATCTTAAATAAAGTAGTTTGGCAGTTTCTTACCATTCGGTGGAGTTATTCTGTGACTGCTGATGATCAGTTTTGGAGCTCAACATAAATTTCCAGAGTAACATGACAAGTTCCCCATATTTGCCTATATTAAATTTATTTAATTTTGGCTTGCAATATGAGTTTCTTAATCTGAGACTTCAGAAAATAAGGCAGAATCCCAAATTACCCTACAGAAAATTCCTGCAGGCATATTTCTTTCTTTTTTTTTTTTTTATAAATGTAGTCATATATACTAAATTAACTAAAATTTTATGCATCCCTGATCCCATTTGGTGGCCTCTTCCTTTATGCAAAGTATCACTGACTCTCCAGAACATGGTTAGCACTGTGATTATTTTTTTCCAATGGTGGCCTGGAGAGGTGGGAGGAGGGGGATATACATACGACTAATCTGGGATTATACTATCTGTTAAACAACAAAACTCTGTAAAAGTAAACTAAAAATTAAAAATAAATGAATAAATAAATAAACACATCCAAACATGCTTAAGAAAAAAAAAAAAAGAAATACTTATAGCTAAGGAGAATGGGCCACTGTCCTGAAATTTTTGCATTATATTTAGATCTTCGGCAGTTTATTTTTAATAGAAAGGAAAACAAGTACTTCCTGACTTAATACAACCCAACATTTGAATAACATGGCATCACCAAAGTGTGAAGCGTTTATGTGGTATCCTCGTGAACCTTTGTCCTCTGTGTCCCACTGTGATCGTTCTCTTTAAGAAGAGCAGTCTCTGATTAGCCCTTCACTCTGGTGTGACTGCATATAAATATCAATCAGAGGCACAAAGACGTTGACCAAGTTTGCCAACATAGTGACTGGCAAGCCCAGTGTCAGAAGCCATTCTGTCTCTGTATCTCCTTCTCTAAGTCTCTGTGGTATCTGACCTATTTCTACCTTACTGTCTGCTGCAACATATTGGTTTACCAGGGCATATAAACACTGATTTAGTAGAACATCCTGGTTGCTTTTATTTAAAAACAATCTTTCCTAGTCTCTTCTTTGTATAGGCTGAAAGGACATACTTGAAAGGGTGATGTGTAAGGGGTTACTGTGGCTACATTTTAGTGATCTTAAATAAAGTAGTTTGGCAGTTTCTTACCATTCGGTGGAGTTATTCTGTGACTGCTGATGATCAGTTTTGGAGCTCAACATAAATTTCCAGAGTAACATGACAAGTTCCCCATATTTGCCTATATTAAATTTATTTAATTTTGGCTTGCAATATGAGTTTCTTAATCTGAGACTTCAGAAAATAAGGCAGAATCCCAAATTACCCTACAGAAAATTCCTGCAGGCATATTTCTTTCTTTTTTTTTTTTTTATAAATGTAGTCATATATACTAAATTAACTAAAATTTTATGCATCCCTGATCCCATTTGGTGGCCTCTTCCTTTATGCAAAGTATCACTGACTCTCCAGAACATGGTTAGCACTGTGATTATTTTTTTCCAATGGTGGCCTGGAGAGGTGGGAGGAGGGGGATATACATACGACTAATCTGGGATTATACTATCTGTTAAACAACAAAACTCTGTAAAAGTAAACTAAAAATTAAAAATAAATGAATAAATAAATAAACACATCCAAACATGCTTAAGAAAAAAAAAAAAAGAAATACTTATAGCTAAGGAGAATGGGCCACTGTCCTGAAATTTTTGCATTATATTTAGATCTTCGGCAGTTTATTTTTAATAGAAAGGAAAACAAGTACTTCCTGACTTAATACAACCCAACATTTGAATAACATGGCATCACCAAAGTGTGAAGCGTTTATGTGGTATCCTCGTGAACCTTTGTCCTCTGTGTCCCACTGTGATCGTTCTCTTTAAGAAGAGCAGTCTCTGATTAGCCCTTCACTCTGGTGTGACTGCATATAAATATCAATCAGAGGCACAAAGACGTTGACCAAGTTTGCCAACATAGTGACTGGCAAGCCCAGTGTCAGAAGCCATTCTGTCTCTGTATCTCCTTCTCTAAGTCTCTGTGGTATCTGACCATAATTCTGGTGCTAGTCCTTACTGCTCTGCTGCTCTGTACATTGTTCTTATTCCTGCTACAAGATTTTTTCTGGTATATGGGACTTTCAGACACTTACAGCTTTTGATCATCCTTTAATTTTAACAGCATCCATTCTCATTTTACAGAAGAACATGTTGGGATGGTCTCTGTTGATACATAAACTTGACCACTCTTTCTTTGACATACCTACTATATACTCTATACATGTATATCATAGAATTTAGAGCACTTTTTTTTTTTTTGGCCACTTCTACTGATCATTCATGTATCTATTTTGTTGTTGTTGTTTTTCTTTGGCCTGTGTGGGCCTCCCATCACAGTGGCCTCTCTCACTGCAGAGCACTGGCTCTAAGCACTCCAGAGCTCTGGCTCGGTAGTTGGACACGTCAGTCCAGCCGCTCCACGGCACATGTGATCTTCCCAGGCCAGGGATTGAACCCGTGCCCCTTGCACTGCAAGGTGGTGTCCTCACCCACTGCACCACCAGGGAAAGCCTAGAGCACTTTTAGATGTATAAAATGCGTAGTGTTGCCCCACTGAACTGTAAGATTTTTGACTCCTAGAACTATTGTCTAATTTGCCTCTGTTTTCCCCTTACTCTGCATGGCATCTGAGTAATTGTCAGCCAATGGTCACAGAATTAAACAATTCAAACATGCCTTACGCCTAAATGCTCTCTGCACTCTAGATTTCACTCTTTTGATCATTTGTGTCACTGAATTGTCTGCATTCTGCACTTCTGCACATGAGGTCTTGTCACGCCAAGACTTTTTAAAGATGATTTTTTGTCATGTGAGAGAACTAGAAACTACATTTTCTCTTATACCATTCCAGTCCTGTTGCCTTTCACTCGTGAACCTTTGTCCTCTGTGTCCCACTGTGATCGTTCTCTTTAAGAAGAGCAGTCTCTGATTAGCCCTTCACTCTGGTGTGACTGCATATAAATATCAATCAGAGGCACAAAGACGTTGACCAAGTTTGCCAACATAGTGACTGGCAAGCCCAGTGTCAGAAGCCATTCTGTCTCTGTATCTCCTTCTCTAAGTCTCTGTGGTATCTGACCATAATTCTGGTGCTAGTCCTTACTGCTCTGCTGCTCTGTACATTGTTCTTATTCCTGCTACAAGATTTTTTCTGGTATATGGGACTTTCAGACACTTACAGCTTTTGATCATCCTTTAATTTTAACAGCATCCATTCTCATTTTACAGAAGAACATGTTGGGATGGTCTCTGTTGATACATAAACTTGACCACTCTTTCTTTGACATACCTACTATATACTCTATACATGTATATCATAGAATTTAGAGCACTTTTTTTTTTTTTGGCCACTTCTACTGATCATTCATGTATCTATTTTGTTGTTGTTGTTTTTCTTTGGCCTGTGTGGGCCTCCCATCACAGTGGCCTCTCTCACTGCAGAGCACTGGCTCTAAGCACTCCAGAGCTCTGGCTCGGTAGTTGGACACGTCAGTCCAGCCGCTCCACGGCACATGTGATCTTCCCAGGCCAGGGATTGAACCCGTGCCCCTTGCACTGCAAGGTGGTGTCCTCACCCACTGCACCACCAGGGAAAGCCTAGAGCACTTTTAGATGTATAAAATGCGTAGTGTTGCCCCACTGAACTGTAAGATTTTTGACTCCTAGAACTATTGTCTAATTTGCCTCTGTTTTCCCCTTACTCTGCATGGCATCTGAGTAATTGTCAGCCAATGGTCACAGAATTAAACAATTCAAACATGCCTTACGCCTAAATGCTCTCTGCACTCTAGATTTCACTCTTTTGATCATTTGTGTCACTGAATTGTCTGCATTCTGCACTTCTGCACATGAGGTCTTGTCACGCCAAGACTTTTTAAAGATGATTTTTTGTCATGTGAGAGAACTAGAAACTACATTTTCTCTTATACCATTCCAGTCCTGTTGCCTTTGCATAATGACCTCCTGCCTACTGAATTTTCCCCTTGGGACTAAGGACATTGATACTGTTGGTCAAACACGTCTAGTAGGATTAAGGAAACTAGTCTCAATATACTGGTTATACTGGCTCTTCGGTATGGCCAAGGAATGCACTTTGACAGCACTGCTATCTCTTCTGTGTATAAGCTTTCCACATTTTTGTGTTTGTCACCATTCTGCAATTGAGAAGTAAATTTGTTCATAATCTGCATCCATTACTAGTTAGGAAACAGGCCCTTACCTGACACTGAATCTATCAGTGTCTTAATCTAGAACTTTTAGCCTCCAGAATTGTGAAAAAATTAATTTCTGTTGCTTAAACCACCAAGTGTATATTTTTTCTTATGGCAGCCCTATCAAACTAATCTAGAACTTAATTTTATCATTCATTACTAATATTTCATACTGTTTCTTAGAATAGTTTCATCTTTCCATATGCATAGCTTCTCTTCCCAAAAGATTCATCGCATTTTCAAAGTAGAAGTTTACCCTGTTCTTTGTTACTTTCTTAACAGTATCAAGTAGTACAGTGCAAAGATCAAGAACATAATGAATATTTGTTGTCAATTAGTGATTTTGAGTAGCATTTATCTCCCTTGTAAAAACTTTGATGAATTCACAAAATGTGGAATGAAATATCTCATATCTATTTCATTCCTATCAATATGCTTTAATAGGAAATTAGACAGGAAAATCAAGAAAAATTGACTGACCAGTGTTTCATGCATTTAATTATGTTACCAGGGAAAGCCTAGAGCACTTTTAGATGTATAAAATGCGTAGTGTTGCCCCACTGAACTGTAAGATTTTTGACTCCTAGAACTATTGTCTAATTTGCCTCTGTTTTCCCCTTACTCTGCATGGCATCTGAGTAATTGTCAGCCAATGGTCACAGAATTAAACAATTCAAACATGCCTTACGCCTAAATGCTCTCTGCACTCTAGATTTCACTCTTTTGATCATTTGTGTCACTGAATTGTCTGCATTCTGCACTTCTGCACATGAGGTCTTGTCACGCCAAGACTTTTTAAAGATGATTTTTTGTCATGTGAGAGAACTAGAAACTACATTTTCTCTTATACCATTCCAGTCCTGTTGCCTTTGCATAATGACCTCCTGCCTACTGAATTTTCCCCTTGGGACTAAGGACATTGATACTGTTGGTCAAACACGTCTAGTAGGATTAAGGAAACTAGTCTCAATATACTGGTTATACTGGCTCTTCGGTATGGCCAAGGAATGCACTTTGACAGCACTGCTATCTCTTCTGTGTATAAGCTTTCCACATTTTTGTGTTTGTCACCATTCTGCAATTGAGAAGTAAATTTGTTCATAATCTGCATCCATTACTAGTTAGGAAACAGGCCCTTACCTGACACTGAATCTATCAGTGTCTTAATCTAGAACTTTTAGCCTCCAGAATTGTGAAAAAATTAATTTCTGTTGCTTAAACCACCAAGTGTATATTTTTGCTTATGGCAGCCCTATCAAACTAATCTAGAACTTAATTTTATCATTCATTACTAATATTTCATACTGTTTCTTAGAATAGTTTCATCTTTCCATATGCATAGCTTCTCTTCCCAAAAGATTCATCGCATTTTCAAAGTAGAAGTTTACCCTGTTCTTTGTTACTTTCTTAACAGTATCAAGTAGTACAGTGCAAAGATCAAGAACATAATGAATATTTGTTGTCAATTAGTGATTTTGAGTAGCATTTATCTCCCTTGTAAAAACTTTGATGAATTCACAAAATGTGGAATGAAATATCTCATATCTATTTCATTCCTATCAATATGCTTTAATAGGAAATTAGACAGGAAAATCAAGAAAAATTGACTGACCAGTGTTTCATGCATTTATATTTATGTTACAAAATTCATTTTTATCCAAACAACAGAAGAAAAAAATTTTCCTTTATATGAAACAGCTTAAGTGCTCACTGGTTTTCTTTCTTAATTCCATCAGGATATAGGGGTATGGGGAAGTCTGAAGAACAACAGAATATCAACGTTAGGTCACTGGAGTACTATTTAATTCAGAAAAATGTAATTTTCAAGAGGAAACAGTATAGAAATCTACTAATAGCACATGTTACTGAAAAGCAGGGCCTACCCTCTAATTGCAGTGCTCGACTTCCCATTGTCATGGCTTCTCTTGTTGCAGATCATGTGGTTTAGGCATGTGGGCTTCAGTAGCTGCAGCACATGGGCTCAATAGTTGTGGCTCCTGAGCTCTGGAGCACAGGCTCAGTAATTGTTGCATAAGGGCTTATTTGCTCTGTAACATATGAGATCTTCCCAGACCAGGAATTGAAACTGTGTCCCCTGCATTGGCAGGCTTATTCTTTATTCACTGAGCCACCAGGAAAGCCCAAAAAATATCACCCTGATGAAATTTGAGTTATTTTTTTTTATTATCATGTGTTCATTAGTGCTAGAATTATTATTCATGTATTGAGCCATGGATTTGAGTTGACTGAGATTTTTCTTTAATGTAATTTGTATGTATTCTAAAGTCCTCTGATGTCTCCAAGTATACACTATCTTTTAGTACTGAAAAAAAGATGAAAGAGAATCTAAAAACCGCCTGAAGCTAGAGAGAGACAAAGACTTTCCTGCTACAAATTTCAAGGTGGTGCTAGTGGTGAAGAACTTCCCTGCCAACGCAAGAGGCATAAGAGACTCAGGTTTGATCCCTGGGTTGAGAGGATCCCTGGAGGAGGGCATGGCAACCTTCTACATCTCAGAATCTGTATCAAGGGAATCTGACCTGAGACTAAAAGCAGGAGATCTATAATCATACTTACCATCTGAATATTTGAGAAATAGATAGAACTCCTTCTTTGTGTACATTATTTAGAGAAAGAAAAGGTTTGCAATTTTGGAAATAGTATAATTAGAGTAGATGTGCACACACATGGAAGCCAAGGGAAAAGTATAATGACATGAAGGGCCTTGTTTCCTAATCTCTAGATATTTGGCATCTCTCCTACTTTATTTTTGTTATTTGTTAATCAAAATGAAAATGTCTTGAATGGACACTAGCATACTTCCCAGAATTGATGGAAGAACTGTAGGCATTGGTGCATTTCTGGAATAGTCTCAAATGATCTGGGCTTTCTCTCTGACTTTCCCCTTTTCCAGCTTCATGCTCTCTGTGTGATGGGAAATGTGCTCTGGGGTTATATTCATACAGATCTGTGTTCATAGAAAAGCATAGCATTCCTACCCCCTCCACATGCATGGACACTCAGTAGATCCAGCTCCTTGTTTGTAAGTGCTTGTTTCAAGTTAAGAATCCAGGGAAATTATCCAGATTGTCCTTTCTTGGATTATTATATCCACCTCTGAACAAATCTCTTGAAAACAGTTTATGGATTATGAATTTTCTAACTTAGATTACATGCTTACCTGGGGTCAGGGATTAGATTGTTTCCCAAGAGAGAGAGAGAGAGAGAGAGAAGTCCTGGGCAGACAAAGACAATAAGCACTACAATAAGTGAGATGTACATAATCATTAGAATAATTTGAATAGCTTCTTTAGTTGTCTTTATTTTTGCTCCCCCAAACCCTGTGCAGAAATATAAGAAATAATTTAAGTGTATACCATTAGTGAATGAAAGAGTCAGAACTGATATTTATGATTCTAAAATCCTTTTTTCTTTTTTTTTGGCCAGGAATAAGGTAGGAACTAAAAAAGTGAATTTAATTAAATTAAAATGTTTATACAAGAAGTATGTGGTAAAGGATATAAGTAAAACATTTTCGTTAATTGCTCATTCGTGTCTGACTCTTTGTGACCCCATGGACTGTTAGTCCACCAGGATCCTCCATTCACTGATTCTCTAGGCAAGAATACTGGAGTGGGTAGCCATTCCCTTCTCTGGGGGATCTTTCTGATCCAGGAGTTAAACCCAGGTCTTCTGCACTGCATGCAGATTTATTAAACTGTCGTTCAAGTAAAAAATTTATAGTATTCCTTCTACCCATTTCAATTTCGTATATTTTTCTAACAAAAAAAGATGTGATAAGGATTGCTCTTTAATTTTCACTTATTTATATTTATTCAAAAATTGTCAAATTACCATTGTGTGGCAGCCATTTTTGTGTGTGTGTGAATTCAGTGGTGATGTGAAGAAGACATTCTCTTTGTTTTTTGAGGCCCTACATTCAATAGAAATAAGCAACAAGCAGTTTAAAATAAATAAACCAAATATCTACTGCTATAGTGTTCAAGGAATCTCTATTCCTTTTTATTATCTAAAATTGTTAAATTGTACTAATCTTGCCAAATATGTTCTTCAGTTTCTAAGTGATTGTATGAATCTTTTTGAAGGAAGGATTTTGAATATTTAAAGTCTAAAATCCTCTCACAAAAATCTCTTGAATATTTTAGAACATGAACTCTATAGTTTATCTTGTTTAGTCTTTTCTTTTTGAAAATAAGGAAGCAGTGTTCCTTAAAAAGGAACTTGGGAATTACATACCCAGAACTTCGACTAAAAGCCAAGTGTCATGTGTTCAGGGATAAGGTTTATTCTGTGACACAGAAGAGCCCTTGTCTAAGGTCTTACAGAATTGGGGAGTTATGAAAGGGCGTTGGGATTTGCCTAATGAAATCAAAGAAAAGAATGCCTGAAAATAATTTTGCATGGCATTTCCATCTCTTTCTTTAGGTGTCTTGAGAATTGTTTTAAGATCTTTTGCTCCCCCAGATAAATGGAATTCCAAGAGGCATGGTCTGGAATTTACTACTTTGGAAATGATGCCTTAGAGAAAAAACTAGAGTCATTGAATTACAAAAAGGAGCACAGTAATAAGTTTAAAGGTATATAATGCATAGCCCTCAAGAAATCAATATCCCAGAGAGAAAAAAATGAATGATTCTCTACAAATTTAGGCTAACTCTAAAGGCTTTTATGAATGACATTGTCATGACAAACATAGCCCAATGTTCAATGTAAAAGATATTAATGAATGTTGAAAAATGGATGCACTATTAAATATTGGAATGATAAAAATTTCCTTAAAAGTTAAGATTTCAAAACACCAAGAATCAAAAGTTTCATGTATTATAATGTTTCAGAGTATATTTCTTATCTGAGGTACAAAGAATAAATTTAATAATTCTTACAGAGTTTTTCTATTAGTCTTTATTTCTTATTATTCTATTTTCCTTTGATATTATATAAACCTTGGTCCAAGTAAGTTTTTACAGAACTCCTGTGTACATGTACAATGAATAATGTTATCTCATACATGTACAATGAGTAACTATAACCATTTCTTGGTTTTCTAACATGGATTCCCCTCCTAAGCCACAGCTCTGCTTAAATACTCCTGTCTGATAGAAATCTTGCCTGCTATAGAATATTTAAGTGTAGGGGAAGAGATTTAAACCTTTTGCTGATTTAATATCCAATATGTGGATTAACGAAGTCATAAATTAGAATGAAGTTTGGACAAATAGCTTTTTCTATGCTCTAAATTTTCATTTGTATAGGCATGTATACATACACACATACATTCACATTCACATATACAAATTTTACCTTCCCTAGATATGTCGAATTGTATTTCTTTTCAAAATGGATTGGCTTAAGAAAATTGAGATGAAAAGTTGTCAGAGTAATGAAATATGAAGGCTGTATCAAAGAAGAACACAGTAAGAACACTGGAGACCAAGAAATAAAAGTCATCTTATTGAATAAAAAGTGCACAAAGATATTTGGTAATTTTATATAGTGATATTCTTAAATAAGAGGCTTCCCGGGTGTCTCAGTGGTAAAGAATCTGCCTCTCCAATGCAGGAGATGCAAGAGACATGGGTTTGATTTGAAGATCTTTTGCTCCCCCAGATAAATGGAATTCCAAGAGGCATGGTCTGGAATTTACTACTTTGGAAATGATGCCTTAGAGAAAAAACTAGAGTCATTGAATTACAAAAAGGAGCACAGTAATAAGTTTAAAGGTATATAATGCATAGCCCTCAAGAAATCAATATCCCAGAGAGAAAAAAATGAATGATTCTCTACAAATTTAGGCTAACTCTAAAGGCTTTTATGAATGACATTGTCATGACAAACATAGCCCAATGTTCAATGTAAAAGATATTAATGAATGTTGAAAAATGGATGCACTATTAAATATTGGAATGATAAAAATTTCCTTAAAAGTTAAGATTTCAAAACACCAAGAATCAAAAGTTTCATGTATTATAATGTTTCAGAGTATATTTCTTATCTGAGGTACAAAGAATAAATTTAATAATTCTTACAGAGTTTTTCTATTAGTCTTTATTTCTTATTATTCTATTTTCCTTTGATATTATATAAACCTTGGTCCAAGTAAGTTTTTACAGAACTCCTGTGTACATGTACAATGAATAATGTTATCTCATACATGTACAATGAGTAACTATAACCATTTCTTGGTTTTCTAACATGGATTCCCCTCCTAAGCCACAGCTCTGCTTAAATACTCCTGTCTGATAGAAATCTTGCCTGCTATAGAATATTTAAGTGTAGGGGAAGAGATTTAAACCTTTTGCTGATTTAATATCCAATATGTGGATTAACGAAGTCATAAATTAGAATGAAGTTTGGACAAATAGCTTTTTCTATGCTCTAAATTTTCATTTGTATAGGCATGTATACATACACACATACATTCACATTCACATATACAAATTTTACCTTCCCTAGATATGTCGAATTGTATTTCTTTTCAAAATGGATTGGCTTAAGAAAATTGAGATGAAAAGTTGTCAGAGTAATGAAATATGAAGGCTGTATCAAAGAAGAACACAGTAAGAACACTGGAGACCAAGAAATAAAAGTCATCTTATTGAATAAAAAGTGCACAAAGATATTTGGTAATTTTATATAGTGATATTCTTAAATAAGAGGCTTCCCGGGTGTCTCAGTGGTAAAGAATCTGCCTCTCCAATGCAGGAGATGCAAGAGACATGGGTTTGATCTGTGGGTCAGGAAGATCTCCTGGAGGAAGAAATTGCAACCCACTCCAGCATTCTTGCCTGGAAAACCGCATGGACAGAGGAGCCTGGCAGGCTCCATGAGATTGCAGAGAGTTGGGTGTGACTTAGTGACAGCACATATCCTTAAGTAAAACATTTTAGGACTAAATTTTCTGAATAAATTTATAATATGTAGTATTTTGCTACCATGTTGTTCCTGACCAAGTAGTTTCAAGGATTTTTTTCTTAAAAAAAAACCTAAAAAAAACAAAATCAAGTAAACAAAAAATTCTATTCTAAGGAACTCTCTTGCACCCATTCCAGAATTTTTGCCTGGGAAATCTCTTAGACAGAGGAGCCTGGCAGGCCACAGTTCATCGGGCTGCAAAGGGTCAGACACAAGGAAGCACACACTCTCTTGCACCAGCTTTTCTTGAAAGTGTAAAACACAGGGAAAGAAGGTATGAGGCAGAGCTAAGTGCAGTCAAAGCACAAAGGTTTTATGACAGCACAAAGAGATATCACTCAAGTGGCTTTTTGGGTTTTTTTGGAAATAGTGTTATTAAGAGCCAAAACTGAGTCGAGGAGGTAATGAGATGAGCATGACATGAACACTACAGCCCAAGAGAACCTTGGGCTTTACATTAGATGTAAAGAAGTACACAGAAACTTACAGCAAGCAGGGAAGTGAGTCTAAGGACACAGGAACAAGTGATAGGCCAGAGTATGGAAGAAACATTGATAGGGAATAGTAAACCATTACAACTTAGCTTCTTCTTCCCCTCACTAACATGCTCCACAGAGAACGAATGTTTGAGGGCTTCATGCTTAGCTAACGGGTTTCAGTGGTAAAAATTCAGTGAACTTCAAAAACATACATTTTGGTTAAAAAGAGTGTGGTCACAAATCAGAGTAGGTATGTTTAGGGGAAAAAATGGAGGTTTCTTCAGACACTCAGGCTTTGTAGAGTGTGGGATGCTCCTGTCAAATCTTGTTTTAAAATTAATCAGAGAAATATTTCTTTTGAATTCAAGTAAGATGCACCTCAAAGCCAGTATATTATTACAGTTATGTTGCTAGTCAAACTGGGGGTTTTGATGTGGTGTTTTGTGGCTTTTGAAAATACAATCAAATAAGTGGCCATTTATAAATGTTGTATAAATAGCTCAACTTATCACAGTTGAAAAATCTATTTAAATGAAATAAATCACAAAAAAAACCTGATGTTGAACAACCCATGCACTGATTTTAAGGTTCGTTTCGTGACAGCTCTTAGATCCTGTTAACATTGCCACTTTATCTTAGCTTTCCACAGAGTGAGTATATAATATTAGCTATGTGCTGTGGCTTTATGTTGAAAACTGTGATAACTTTTGGAGTCTCTTAAACCTTTAACAATAAATCTAATCTTTATTGTCTTTTTTCAGAAAAGTCTAGCACAAGTGGGAAAAAGCCATATGGTACTTTAAACCACAAGGGAAATTATGCTTTTTTATATGAAGCTTTCCCACTAGAAAAAAGGGTGAACCTTCTGTTTATCATTATATTTTATGAGATAACTTCAATGAAATCATGGAAGCATTATCACACGAAAAGCAAAGAATAAAATCTCTTTTGCCAGGGCCCTCAAAGGATAGGAAATTTAGAATATGGCAAAATTGAAACTTATTTTCCATACTGCAAATGAGGTTCAAGATGTAGTGTGGGTGTATGACAGAAGGTTTCTGGCCATCAAAGAAGATGGTCAACATTTTAAAAACTTTCATGTGGGATATGAGGGTTTATTTTATGGGCCCAATTCAGGAACTAACATGTATTTTTAATACAGTTTACATTGATATTTTATGTGGGAAAAGTTTGTCTGCATTGACTCAAATGTTCCAATGTGTAAAGGAAATATCAGCAAACATGCACAAGGAACTCACTAAAAAAAATTACACATAGGGGTGCTTTTTAGAGGAAAATTGATGAAGTCATAGCAAGGCTATTTTCCATCAGATGAAAACTACCAGTTCTGTCAATTCATTTCCTTTGGAAAATAGAAGATCTTTTTAAGTGTTTCCTTTCAAAAAAATCAGAGTAGGTATGTTTAGGGGAAAAAATGGAGGTTTCTTCAGACACTCAGGCTTTGTAGAGTGTGGGATGCTCCTGTCAAATCTTGTTTTAAAATTAATCAGAGAAATATTTCTTTTGAATTCAAGTAAGATGCACCTCAAAGCCAGTATATTATTACAGTTATGTTGCTAGTCAAACTGGGGGTTTTGATGTGGTGTTTTGTGGCTTTTGAAAATACAATCAAATAAGTGGCCATTTATAAATGTTGTATAAATAGCTCAACTTATCACAGTTGAAAAATCTATTTAAATGAAATAAATCACAAAAAAAACCTGATGTTGAACAACCCATGCACTGATTTTAAGGTTCGTTTCGTGACAGCTCTTAGATCCTGTTAACATTGCCACTTTATCTTAGCTTTCCACAGAGTGAGTATATAATATTAGCTATGTGCTGTGGCTTTATGTTGAAAACTGTGATAACTTTTGGAGTCTCTTAAACCTTTAACAATAAATCTAATCTTTATTGTCTTTTTCAGAAAAGTCTAGCACAAGTGGGAAAAAGCCATATGGTACTTTAAACCAAAAGGGGAAATTATGCTTTTTATATGAAGCTTTCCCACTAGAAAAAAGGGTGAACCTTCTGTTTATCATTATATTTTATGAGATAACTTCAATGAAATCATGGAAGCATTATCACACGAAAAGCAAAGAATAAAATCTCTTTTGCCAGGGCCCTCAAAGGATAGGAAATTTAGAATATGGCAAAATTGAAACTTATTTTCCATACTGCAAATGAGGTTCAAGATGTAGTGTGGGTGTATGACAGAAGGTTTCTGGCCATCAAAGAAGATGGTCAACATTTTAAAAACTTTCATGTGGGATATGAGGGTTTATTTTATGGGCCCAATTCAGGAACTAACATGTATTTTTAATACAGTTTACATTGATATTTTATGTGGGAAAAGTTTGTCTGCATTGACTCAAATGTTCCAATGTGTAAAGGAAATATCAGCAAACATGCACAAGGAACTCACTAAAAAAAATTACACATAGGGGTGCTTTTTAGAGGAAAATTGATGAAGTCATAGCAAGGCTATTTTCCATCAGATGAAAACTACCAGTTCTGTCAATTCATTTCCTTTGGAAAATAGAAGATCAAAGAAAATATTTTAGTAAAGTGTTTCCTTTCAAATATAAGAGATTTTTTTTCACTAATAATGTCTCTTTTTCCTTTCCATATAGTCATTTATGTACTCATCAAATGTGTACTATATGACATACACTGTATCATGATTACAATAACAGCAGTCAGTGTTTATATATCCTTTATTGTGTCACTTAGCAAGCTAGGTGCTCCATGCCCATCTACAGTCACAAGAAAACTGAGGGAAGTATTCACATGGTACAGCTGAGGAATATACAGCTTACTGAGGTTTTGGAAGTGATTTTTTTAACGCTAAATTACGAAACCAATATTTGAATCCAGCATATTGATTCCATAGCTCAAACTTTGATGACTTCCTCCCCCTGAATAACTTGTGTCTCAAGAGAGACACAGATTATTATTCGGTCATCAAAAACAGAGCATTTATAGATAATTCTCAAGGAAATAAAAGCAAAGTACAATACTTCGAAATTCATGAAAAAAAGGACATAATGAAATCTGGTATACCAGAGTCACTTTATGAATTATCATTCCTTTTAAAAATAATAAATGGTATTAAGTGATTCACTATACGAGTATACTACATACACTAAAGCAAGTAGTCTCTTTTCCACTTTTAGGGCTGTACAAAAATGAAAAATGGTCATAACTGACTCTTCCCTGGTTTGAGCAGAACTTGTTTAAGTAGAACCCTTGAATGGCTGCAGAGCATAAATATTTAAACTTATTTCCATACTGCAAATGAGGTTCAAGATGTAGTGTGGGTGTATGACAGAAGGTTTCTGGCCATCAAAGAAGATGGTCAACATTTTAAAAACTTTCATGTGGGATATGAGGGTTTATTTTATGGGCCCAATTCAGGAACTAACATGTATTTTTAATACAGTTTACATTGATATTTTATGTGGGAAAAGTTTGTCTGCATTGACTCAAATGTTCCAATGTGTAAAGGAAATATCAGCAAACATGCACAAGGAACTCACTAAAAAAAATTACACATAGGGGTGCTTTTTAGAGGAAAATTGATGAAGTCATAGCAAGGCTATTTTCCATCAGATGAAAACTACCAGTTCTGTCAATTCATTTCCTTTGGAAAATAGAAGATCAAAGAAAATATTTTAGTAAAGTGTTTCCTTTCAAATATAAGAGATTTTTTTTCACTAATAATGTCTCTTTTTCCTTTCCATATAGTCATTTATGTACTCATCAAATGTGTACTATATGACATACACTGTATCATGATTACAATAACAGCAGTCAGTGTTTATATATCCTTTATTGTGTCACTTAGCAAGCTAGGTGCTCCATGCCCATCTACAGTCACAAGAAAACTGAGGGAAGTATTCACATGGTACAGCTGAGGAATATACAGCTTACTGAGGTTTTGGAAGTGATTTTTTTAACGCTAAATTACGAAACCAATATTTGAATCCAGCATATTGATTCCATAGCTCAAACTTTGATGACTTCCCTCCCCATGAATAACTTGTGTCTCAAGAGAGACACAGATTATTATTCGGTCATCAAAAACAGAGCATTTATAGATAATTCTCAAGGAAATAAAAGCAAAGTACAATACTTCGAAATTCATGAAAAAAAGGACATAATGAAATCTGGTATACCAGAGTCACTTTATGAATTATCATTCCTTTTAAAAATAATAAATGGTATTAAGTGATTCACTATACGAGTATACTACATACACTAAAGCAAGTAGTCTCTTTTCCACTTTTAGGGCTGTACAAAAATGAAAAATGGTCATAACTGACTCTTCCCTGGTTTGAGCAGAACTTGTTTAAGTAGAACCCTTGAATGGCTGCAGAGCATAAATATTTAAAATTCTCACTCTTAAGTAAATAAGGCTATATGTACAAAAAAATTGAGTTTACCCAGCACCAAAACCAGTTTTAAATATGAAATAAAAGTAAGTCTCTTGATTGAAATAATTACAAACCCACTAAAAGCTTTTCATCTAATTACAACATAAAATATTTGCACAGGTGAAGTAGCAACTTTGTCTGAGAAAAAACAAACTGCTTAGGATCAAAGTTACATTAGTCATCGCTTATTGTGAGCAGTGTCATTGAAAGTTCCAACATTTTCACATTGGAAATTGTTTTGTCTCTCTAAATCACCCTTTATTTAGACTCCAATAAAATTGTCTCCTGGCCTTCAGGTTTTAAGTGATCACTCTAGAGAAAACAATGCCTTAGATAAATTTTTCTTTACCTTATAAAAGCTCTGTTCTTTAGAATTTGGAACCTAAATAAATTTACTGAAAATCAGAGACAAAAACCCTTTTCTTTTTTCTTAAAAAGAAATGTAAGCTGTCTCATCATTGGTTGTGAAGTTGTATGTTCATTTTGAAAAGCAATTTCTTACAAAATTAAACATTTTGTAGTGATAAAATCCAGCAATTGGACTCCTTGGTGTTTACCTAAAGATGCTGAAAAATTA
The DNA here is from genome assembly GCA_022376925.1 of Tragulus kanchil. NCBI lineage: Eukaryota > Metazoa > Chordata > Mammalia > Artiodactyla > Tragulidae > Tragulus > Tragulus kanchil. The sequence goes on along the minus strand of JAIOJX010000004.1, from coordinate 230,973,515 downwards.
TGTCCACAAAATCCTTCTGCATACAAATGCTTACAGCAGACTTAATTATTAAAACCTGAATGCAATCAAGATGTCCTTTAATAGATAAATGGGTAAACAAATAGTTTTACATTCACAGAGTGGAATATTATTCAACAATAGCGATATAAAGCCACAAGAAGACATGGAGCATATTTAAACACGTGTTGCTAAGTGAATGAGGAAAACCTGATGGCTATGTATTATATGCTTATAGGTAAAAAAATTTTCTCAAGGAAATAAAAGCAAAGTACAATACTTCGAAATTCATGAAAAAAAGGACATAATGAAATCTGGTATACCAGAGTCACTTTATGAATTATCATTCCTTTTAAAAATAATAAATGGTATTAAGTGATTCACTATACGAGTATACTACATACACTAAAGCAAGTAGTCTCTTTTCCACTTTTAGGGCTGTACAAAAATGAAAAATGGTCATAACTGACTCTTCCCTGGTTTGAGCAGAACTTGTTTAAGTAGAACCCTTGAATGGCTGCAGAGCATAAATATTTAAAATTCTCACTCTTAAGTAAATAAGGCTATATGTACAAAAAAATTGAGTTTACCCAGCACCAAAACCAGTTTTAAATATGAAATAAAAGTAAGTCTCTTGATTGAAATAATTACAAACCCACTAAAAGCTTTTCATCTAATTACAACATAAAATATTTGCACAGGTGAAGTAGCAACTTTGTCTGAGAAAAAACAAACTGCTTAGGATCAAAGTTACATTAGTCATCGCTTATTGTGAGCAGTGTCATTGAAAGTTCCAACATTTTCACATTGGAAATTGTTTTGTCTCTCTAAATCACCCTTTATTTAGACTCCAATAAAATTGTCTCCTGGCCTTCAGGTTTTAAGTGATCACTCTAGAGAAAACAATGCCTTAGATAAATTTTTCTTTACCTTATAAAAGCTCTGTTCTTTAGAATTTGGAACCTAAATAAATTTACTGAAAATCAGAGACAAAAACCCTTTTCTTTTTTCTTAAAAAGAAATGTAAGCTGTCTCATCATTGGTTGTGAAGTTGTATGTTCATTTTGAAAAGCAATTTCTTACAAAATTAAACATTTTGTAGTGATAAAATCCAGCAATTGGACTCCTTGGTGTTTACCTAAAGATGCTGAAAAATTATGTCCACAAAATCCTTCTGCATACAAATGCTTACAGCAGACTTAATTATTAAAACCTGAATGCAATCAAGATGTCCTTTAATAGATAAATGGGTAAACAAATAGTTTTACATTCACAGAGTGGAATATTATTCAACAATAGCGATATAAAGCCACAAGAAGACATGGAGCATATTTAAACACGTGTTGCTAAGTGAATGAGGAAAACCTGATGGCTATGTATTATATGATTTCATATATATATGGATACAATTATATACAGTATGGTTTGTGGTAAGAAATAGAAAACTAGGAACACAGTATCAAAATCAGTGATTATCAGAGGACCTTGGAAAGGAAGGTATGATAAATAAGTACAATGTGGAATTATTTTCAGGCACTGAATCTATTCTGTCTGATACTTTAACGGAAACGTGTTAGTATACATTTGTTAAAACCCATAGAATGTGTAACAGTGAATAGTAAGGTAAACTATAGACTTTGTGCATAGATGCGAAGTTGTTTCAGTCACTTCCAGCTCTGTGTAACCCAATGGATTGTAGGCTTCCAGGCTCCACTCTGTCCATGAGATTCTTCAGGCAAGAAACTAAAATGGGTTACCATGCTCTCCTCCAGGAGATCTTCCCAACCCAGGGGCAGAACCCACATCTCTTACATCTCTGGCATGCAAGAGAGACACGGGTTCCACCGCTGGGTTGGAAAGATCCCCTGATGGCTATAAAGAATCTGCCTACAGTTTAGGAGACCTGCATTCAGTCTCTGGGTTGGGAAAATCTCCCGGAGTGGGAATGGCAACCTGATCCAGTATTATTTCCTGAAGAATTCCATAGACAGAGGAACCTGGAGGCTTATAGTACATGGGGCCACAAAGAGTTGGACACAACTGAGTGACTGTAACACTAACCACACTAATGTTAATGTTAGAAGAAATGGGAAGTGAGGAAGAGGAATATGTAGAAATTCCAGTTTCTGCTCAAGTATTTTAGAAACCTAGAACTTCAAGAAAATTGTCTGCTAAAAGATTTTTTATGGCAGAAACAAAGATTTGGTTTAAAAATATATAGTCAAAAAATTGAACATAAATCAAATATATAAGAAATGATTTAATAAAAATATGATGTGAATAAAATGTGTTAAAATTAAGAAACTTCTTATAAAGCTAAGAGGATAAAAAACCAAGATAGAAAAATGCATGTCCCCCTTAACTGTTTCTGTATGGTTAATGAAGGTAAAATTTAGCATGCATCATTTGCAGTTGAAATAAACATGCAAAGGGGATAGTTTCAATTGTAATGTTCATTCAAAATGTAATTTATTACTATAGCTATTTGATTTGTAGCACTAAAACGTTGAGTGTTTATAGAAAGGGTTGTTAACAGTATTTCTTAATATACTGAAGTAAAGTTTGGCAGGGGTATGAATTGGAATGTATATTTTATAAAGGTAAAATATATACTGAAAAATAAAGTCTAATAATTAGTGAACATTATCCATGTTCTCAACATTGGGAATATCTCATTTACTCTTACTTGGATTAAGTTTCTCTTGGGCTGTGTTACTGCATCTTCCTTTTCAAAGATGGCATAATAAAAGCTTAAGGATCTTAAATAGTAACTTGTTCTGTGCAATAAGGTTCATATTTGATGCAGTTGGAAAGTCAACTGAGGGAATTTGACACAGTCTATTCTTAAAAATAATTTCCAGTGTTGTTGTAGAAATAGTGCAGAAATAAAACTGTTATCATTTAGCAATGCAATCATTCTATTGTAAATATATAAAAATCTAAATTTCAAATCACCTCTGTACCACAAAAATATCATTAGGAAAATATGAACTGTATAGAAATTCATATATACCAAAAACCAACTTGCAAAAATGTAATTTTTATGCAAGTCATAGAGGAAAAGTCTCATGGATTATTTGCCAATATCCAAGAGCTAATATGATCACTCAATAAATTAAAAAATGAATTCAGTATATAACATTAATTGCAAATATGTCTTAAAAGTGATAATTAAGCATATTTAATTAATCATTAAAATACATTTTAAGTGATTCATAATTCCTTTGATTTAGAAAATAATATAGTCTGACAATGCCAAGTATCCCATTTGTATGATGATTATATGTGCATGAAACATCTAGTTAACAAACCATATTGATCAGTTATAGAAAAATATATATGTCTTCCTGCAACTTATGAAATTTCCATATTCAAACTATTAATTTAATACTTTTTTTTTAGCACTTGCAAATTGTTTTGTTATTTAGATATGTACTAACTTTACTATGTGATTTAGATAATTTCAGACTCTGAGAAATTTTAATGAGAACACTGTAATTATATATTTTAACATGAAGCAATTTCTTTTTAAAATATTTGTGCACACTACTATATTTAAAAAAACAGTGTATAGCAGCAAGGAACACAGGTGCTTTGGAATAGCCTAAATGGTAAAATGAAAAATATGCATGCGTGTTAATGAATCATTGAATCATTTGTTGTACATGTGAAATTAATACAACACTGGTAATCAAATACATGTGTATGTATTTGCTAAGTCACTTCAGTCATGCTCAACTCTTCGTGACACTAGACTGTAGCCCACCAGGCTCCTCTGTCCACGGGATTCTCCAGGCAAGAACACTGGGGTGGGTTGCCATTTCCTCCTCCGGGGGATCCTCCCAACCCAAGAATCTAACCCCACCTCTCTTATGTCTCCTGCATTGGCAGGTGGATTTTTTACCCCTAGCGCTACCTTGGAAGCCCCTAATCAACTATACTCCAATATAAAACAAAAATAATAACTAAATGAAAGTTGAAAAAGATAAAAATAAAATATTTGATCCTTAAATTTTGTTTTTAATGAGAGACAGTTCCGCCCACAACTCCCAGTAGCTTCCATTTCCAATCATCCTCATCCATAATGACCCCAGGGTGTAATCCCGTTTTCTACAGACCTTCACTGACCTACCTACATCTTCTAAGAAAACTTAAACTCCTACATTGTGTCTCCCTTTGGTGATATAAAGAAATTAAACTTTGTGTTTTTTATCATGTCAGATTGGAAAGAAATCCTGGTGTCACTTTAGAGAATTTGTATATTAACATTTCCTTAAGAATATCACAGGTAAAGTATCCCATTTGTATGATGATTATATGTGCATGAAACATCTAGTTAACAAACCATATTGATCAGTTATAGAAAAATATATATGTCTTCCTGCAACTTATGAAATTTCCATATTCAAACTATTAATTTAATACTTTTTTTTTAGCACTTGCAAATTGTTTTGTTATTTAGATATGTACTAACTTTACTATGTGATTTAGATAATTTCAGACTCTGAGAAATTTTAATGAGAACACTGTAATTATATATTTTAACATGAAGCAATTTCTTTTTAAAATATTTGTGCACACTACTATATTTAAAAAAACAGTGTATAGCAGCAAGGAACACAGGTGCTTTGGAATAGCCTAAATGGTAAAATGAAAAATATGCATGCGTGTTAATGAATCATTGAATCATTTGTTGTACATGTGAAATTAATACAACACTGGTAATCAAATACATGTGTATGTATTTGCTAAGTCACTTCAGTCATGCTCAACTCTTCGTGACACTAGACTGTAGCCCACCAGGCTCCTCTGTCCACGGGATTCTCCAGGCAAGAACACTGGGGTGGGTTGCCATTTCCTCCTCCGGGGGATCCTCCCAACCCAAGAATCTAACCCCACCTCTCTTATGTCTCCTGCATTGGCAGGTGGATTTTTTACCCCTAGCGCTACCTTGGAAGCCCCTAATCAACTATACTCCAATATAAAACAAAAATAATAACTAAATGAAAGTTGAAAAAGATAAAAATAAAATATTTGATCCTTAAATTTTGTTTTTAATGAGAGACAGTTCCGCCCACAACTCCCAGTAGCTTCCATTTCCAATCATCCTCATCCATAATGACCCCAGGGTGTAATCCCGTTTTCTACAGACCTTCACTGACCTACCTACATCTTCTAAGAAAACTTAAACTCCTACATTGTGTCTCCCTTTGGTGATATAAAGAAATTAAACTTTGTGTTTTTTATCATGTCAGATTGGAAAGAAATCCTGGTGTCACTTTAGAGAATTTGTATATTAACATTTCCTTAAGAATATCACAGGTAAAGTATTTTAATGTTCATGTTTATGTCTATATCAGGTATCTGTTTAATAAACCAGAATCCAGTGTCCATGCTACCATGTAATTTGTAGTGATATGTCTTCCTATTATCATTATCTATTCACATACTTGCTTTTTTGGGAACATTTCAGGTATTACTGTCTCTCCACTAAAGGCAATGTTGGTAAGTTACTATGACTACCTTTAAATCATATATTTTCCTATGTCGTGGTTGCTTTAATGCATACCTCCAGTCTTTGCTTTTGAGTTCTACAATATTTATATCTTTGATATATCTAATTCTTTTATACAAAAAGCATGTGTGAAATTTATTCTCATAGTTGCCTCTATTAGAACATGTACTTTGGAATCAGATAAAAGTCAAACCAACAAAACCAAAACTGAGTTTAAATCTTTATGAATCACTAGGCACATAACCTTGGGTGATCTGCCTAACTTTTTTAAGCCTCAGGTTTCTTGTATAAAAGAGGGCTAAAAATTCCTAACCCATAAAGTTGCAAATATAAATGTTTTATCAAGAAATAAGCTTTCAATAATAGTTTATTTTTCCACTTTTTTCTTCTCTTCATCTCTTTATCCTGAATATCATAAAACTTTTTATGCACACTCTGAGCATCCAAATGTTATGATCCTCTCCCTCTACTTCTGAGTAAGAATTACACCTTCACCAATAATAGTATCATATTATAGCAGAAAGGCCCTAAGCAAGGAATTAAGGTTAACATAAATTGCAGAAAAATCAATTGTAGGAAAGAAAATAGAACTTTATGTGCATTTTAGATTCAATTCCTGAATTTTTAATTTGATGATTGAGTTTACCTAATTGATAAACAATTTAGAAGAAAATCATCATTTTTAAATGCTAACTTGCCTCATCCATGAGAATGACATTTCTCTTTGTGTATCTGAGTTTGTCTCTTCTACGTCAGAAAACTATAAAGATCTTGTATTATTATAACTAATACCATTCTTGTGTACATTGAGGTCTTTATTTCCTATGGAATAAATTTTTTACCTATTATATTTTTCAATACAATTGTCTGTGATTAAAAGGTTTTCCATATGGGTTCAATTGATTTTATTCTTCTGGATACCTAACAATAAAGATTAAAATAACTGATAATTCATAGAGTTTATATTTTCCAGTAAAGAAGACATGTTGTCCAAAACTAACATCTTTGTCTTTTAATTTTCAATCTTATTATCTATTTTCTTGTCTATATCAGCTAGATGACCCACAATAATATAAAGATATGCAGCACTACTGATAATATTTATCTTATTTCTCATTTTAATGGAATATCTCTGATATTACACCATTGAGTATAGATTTTGCAAATGGTTGTTTGGTGAATATACATTTTTAATTTATTATAACATACAGAATATGAAATCTACCTTTTAACATTTTTAAGTGTAAAATACAGTATTGTTAAATATAGTGTATTACTGCAGAGTAGATAGAATTGTAAGTACATTTCTAGTTCTGTTTTGCTGAAATGTTTTTCTGTTTAACTGTGATTTGAATTCACTTTCATTAAATTCTTATCTTATATTTAAAGATGTTTATATATATATATTTCCAATTTGAGTTATAATAAGCTGTATGAATTGAAATATAAATTTTCTAATGCTGAGATATTTTTGTATTACTGAGAAAAATTCAATATGATCAGGCTTTTTCCCCCCTTAGTTTACTGCTTGATTTATTTGCTAATAATATAATGAGGGCATTTGAAAGGATGACAGTTATTTAAAATTTTGGGTTGTATGCCCTATTCTTCTGTAATTTTTTTGTTGTTGTTTAGTCACTATATTGTGTCTGAATATTTTGTGACTCCCATGAACTGTAAGCCACCAAGTTCATCTGTCCGTGGGATTTCCAAGATAAGAATACTGGGATGGGTTGTCATTTTCCTCTCCAGGAGAAGAGGATTCTGACCCAAGGATTGGACCCAGGCCTCCTGCATTGACAGGCAAATTCTTTTCTACTGAGCCACCAGGGAAACCATCTCTAATTTTAGTGCTAGATTTATGTTGATCTCTTAAAATGAGTTGTAAAACTGCATGATTTCTTCATTTTAAAGTTTATTCCTTGAAAATTTCATGGACTACTATTATTTTTATTATTATTTATATTTAACACAGCATATTTAAATATTCCCCCATTGTTAGACATTTATACTTTTTCCAAAGTATTCTAGATAATTTATACATACAACTTTTCTTACATTTATTTTTAACATAATCTTAGCATAAAATTGTTTCCCAAATATTATATCTGATTTGTTAGATTTTGAGCATCTAGGAAATATTAAAACAATAACAGCAGCAAATAAAACTATCAGAAATTTACATTGTTATATATATTAAATCAGATAGTTTGAGATAAATAACTACAGACAGAGAAAGTGAGAGAGAAAATTGCTATGTCAGTTCAACTACATGCATATTGTTGATAGCATGTCAGTTTTCAAATCTGGTTTGATTAGTTACTGGCTCATTCCATTTGTCCAAGTTTATCTGTTTTAGTTGCTGCATATGTGAAATGGGAAAAAGAATAGTTCTTCAAAGCTTGCACTGTATAGGTTATAAATACGTTAATGGATATAAGCACTTGTTACAGTGTTTGTAACAGTAGAAATGTATAATTGTATATAAATTACCTCACTAATCTTCACACAAATCTCCATAATATGAATTCTTATTCTAGTTTTATATCCGTTATGGGTCCTGACTAGACCACAGATGGAATTCAGGGTCTGGTTTTATTGAAAACCCAGTGGACTGAAGCCATTGGGTACCAATTCACCTGAACGGATTTTCCACAGGGATAGAGGCAGCTAAAGAGGAAGGGGGTAAAATGAGGAGTAATGGGAGAGGACAGGAACAAGGAGTTCTACAGAAGGCATCAGCTTGAACACCACCAAAATCATTTTTTATGTGCAATGATACCAAATCCTGGTGATTGGAGGCAAAAAATGTAAGAATAGTCTGCATACCCACACTTGGAACATTCCTAAGGACTCCAAAACACTGAGTAAAACTGAAAAGGAACTAGATGTTCTGCAGTGTGTGAGCATGGCTGATTATCCAGCAAATAATTACACATAGGTCAGAAACAGAAGCATGACCAAAATCTATTGGCATTTATGATCTCTTGAATTGAGTTGTAAAACTGCATGATTTCTTCATTTTAAAGTTTATTCCTTGAAAATTTCATGGACTACTATTATTTTTATTATTATTTATATTTAACACAGCATATTTAAATATTCCCCCATTGTTAGACATTTATACTTTTTCCAAAGTATTCTAGATAATTTATACATACAACTTTTCTTACATTTATTTTTAACATAATCTTAGCATAAAATTGTTTCCCAAATATTATATCTGATTTGTTAGATTTTGAGCATCTAGGAAATATTAAAACAATAACAGCAGCAAATAAAACTATCAGAAATTTACATTGTTATATATATTAAATCAGATAGTTTGAGATAAATAACTACAGACAGAGAAAGTGAGAGAGAAAATTGCTATGTCAGTTCAACTACATGCATATTGTTGATAGCATGTCAGTTTTCAAATCTGGTTTGATTAGTTACTGGCTCATTCCATTTGTCCAAGTTTATCTGTTTTAGTTGCTGCATATGTGAAATGGGAAAAAGAATAGTTCTTCAAAGCTTGCACTGTATAGGTTATAAATACGTTAATGGATATAAGCACTTGTTACAGTGTTTGTAACAGTAGAAATGTATAATTGTATATAAATTACCTCACTAATCTTCACACAAATCTCCATAATATGAATTCTTATTCTAGTTTTATATCCGTTATGGGTCCTGACTAGACCACAGATGGAATTCAGGGTCTGGTTTTATTGAAAACCCAGTGGACTGAAGCCATTGGGTACCAATTCACCTGAACGGATTTTCCACAGGGATAGAGGCAGCTAAAGAGGAAGGGGGTAAAATGAGGAGTAATGGGAGAGGACAGGAACAAGGAGTTCTACAGAAGGCATCAGCTTGAACACCACCAAAATCATTTTTTATGTGCAATGATACCAAATCCTGGTGATTGGAGGCAAAAAATGTAAGAATAGTCTGCATACCCACACTTGGAACATTCCTAAGGACTCCAAAACACTGAGTAAAACTGAAAAGGAACTAGATGTTCTGCAGTGTGTGAGCATGGCTGATTATCCAGCAAATAATTACACATAGGTCAGAAACAGAAGCTCAAAGCAGAAATATAAGTTATTCAAGTGGGTCTTCCCTGGTATCTGATATGTTAATGAATTTTCCTGCCATACAGAAGACCGCGGTTTAGTCCCTGTGTCGGGAAGATCCCCTGGAGAAGGGAATGGCTAACTAGTCCAGTATTCTTACCTGGAGACTTCCATGGACAGAGGACCTGGTGAACTATAGTCTATGGGGTCACACAGAGTCAGACACGACTGAGCAACTAACACTTTCACTTTTATACAGCTCTTAAAAGGAGATTTTCAATCTCAGTAAATTTCCATCATATTTTCATTTATTAATATTTACTTCATTTGATAATCACTTTGACTGTTTCTCAAAGTAAATATTTGTGCAATAATATGGTCTGGATCATAGGGCATTGAATTTTGTTAAGATTTACAATTATGTAGGCCAACTAATAAAAATATGCTAAAATATAAGATTCTGAATGTGATAAATTGGGTTTTGAGTTTTTCATTTAGAGTCAAAAGACCAGAAAGGTCATAGAGTTTTTAAACCAGTGACCTTTATCATAATGTATCTTGTAAACTGAATTTCAAATAGAACATGCTGGTTGAAAGGCAAAGAAATGACTGTCATTGAAACACAGGATTCATTAAGTCATAATGTCAACTTAGTGATGAAAATGCTTTCCTACGTTCTTGTCCATTGACAAGCTGTCATCACATATTAAAACCTGACAAGGCATTGATGAATTATATTGTTTTTCGTATTTTCAAAACAACTAACCTTCAAAAAAGCAGAGGGTATTGCTCGTCAGTTAAATACCCCATTTTTTGGCTTTATAATTAGTTTAAAGAAAAATAAAATTTAAATAAACTTGTAGATTTCTAAGTAGATATATAACATATTTATACATTTTAAATTGTTTCAAAGCACTTAAACACTAATAAGTGGAAATTGAACACATGTATCAAAGAATATGTGTGCTGTTGATAGTGGAGGAATATAAAGCTTAGTTTAAAAACAATTCTTTTATTCATAAAACATTTCTATAAACTACAAAGTACAAAATATTTGTCATTTAAAAATACAGTAATTTGCTTAGCAACTGATCTGATAGAATCTATGATGAGAGAAATTCTAGAGTAGGCAAAATTTCTAGTGTACTTGAAGTTTCTTTCTTCAATTTGATGCTAGAATTTTGGGTACCTGGAGCTTATGTCCATTTTCTTAATTTGCTATCTTAGGCCCCGTAGGCAAAATTTCCTAGAATCCCTGGAGAAGGGAATGGCTAACTAGTCCAGTATTCATGGACCAGCGACCTGGTGAACTATAGTCTATGGGGTCACACAGAGTCAGACACGACTGAGCAACTAACACTTTCACTTTTATACAGCTCTTAAAAGGAGATTTTCAATCTCAGTAAATTTCCATCATATTTTCATTTATTAATATTTACTTCATTTGATAATCACTTTGACTGTTTCTCAAAGTAAATATTTGTGCAATAATATGGTCTGGATCATAGGGCATTGAATTTTGTTAAGATTTACAATTATGTAGGCCAACTAATAAAAATATGCTAAAATATAAGATTCTGAATGTGATAAATTGGGTTTTGAGTTTTTCATTTAGAGTCAAAAGACCACAAAGGTCATAGAGTTTTAAACCAGTGACCTTTATCATAATGTATCTTGTAAACTGAATTTCAAATAGAACATGCTGGTTGAAAGGCAAAGAAATGACTGTCATTGAAACACAGGATTCATTAAGTCATAATGTCAACTTAGTGATGAAAATGCTTTCCTACGTTCTTGTCCATTGACAAGCTGTCATCACATATTAAAACCTGACAAGGCATTGATGAATTATATTGTTTTTCGTATTTTCAAAACAACTAACCTTCAAAAAAGCAGAGGGTATTGCTCGTCAGTTAAATACCCCATTTTTTGGCTTTATAATTAGTTTAAAGAAAAATAAAATTTAAATAAACTTGTAGATTTCTAAGTAGATATATAACATATTTATACATTTTAAATTGTTTCAAAGCACTTAAACACTAATAAGTGGAAATTGAACACATGTATCAAAGAATATGTGTGCTGTTGATAGTGGAGGAATATAAAGCTTAGTTTAAAAACAATTCTTTTATTCATAAAACATTTCTATAAACTACAAAGTACAAAACATTTGTCATTTAAAATACAGTAATTTGCTTAGCAACTGATCTGATAGAATCTATGATGAGAGAAATTCTAGAGTAGGCAAAATTTCTAGTGTACTTGAAGTTTCTTTCTTCAATTTGATGCTAGAATTTTGGGTACCTGGAGCTTATGTCCATTTTCTTAATTTGCTATCTTAGGATGGTAAACACATCTTCAGTAGCCTCTTAATAATGTATTCATACATAGTAAACTGTTGATCACATGATTAGAAATGCCCATTTCATCCTTTCACTTGGAAAAGTGTAAATCTAAGTAGAAAATAATTTTCCTTCAGAATTCTGAAGGCATAGCTTTACTGTCTACTGGCTTTCACCTTTGTTGATGACCAATGCCTTTCTATTTTTGATATATTCTTTATGGCCCTTTATTTTTCCTCAGGACTTCATAATTCTCATCTTTATACTTCTGAGTTTTCAAGAACAATGCACTGATAAGGATCTTGTGTTTGTGTGTGCATGTGGGCACACATATAGTTCTTTTGAATGTAGAGAATTATCTTCTCTAGTTGTTGGAATATTTTTTCAATCTTTGATAATTTCCTTCCCTCCATATCTTTGAGTTTTATTAAATAACCCTAATATTTATTTAATGAGAATATAAATGAAAATCTATATTTCATTTTTCTAATTTTTGCGGGGAAGGGCGGGTTGGGGAGTGAGGGGGCGGGTGGGCCACTTCTATTGGTCTTTCATTTATATATTCTCATCCATCTTTGTTCTTTGGCATGTGTGGTCCTCCCATCATAGTGGCCTCTCTTGTCGCAGAGCGCCGGCTCTGGGCGTATGCGCTCCAGAGCTCTGGCCCGGTAATTGGACACATCAGTCCAGCCACTCCGCGGCACGTGAGATCTTCCCAGGCCAGGGGATCGAACTGGCATCCCTTGCACTGCAAGGTGGTGTCCTTACCCACGGGACCACCAGGGAAGCCCCATTTTTCTAATATTTTTAAATACCAGATTTATAAATTTAATACATTAAAACTCATCCTTTCCAACTGCAAAAGTCTATGTGTTTCAACAAATACATAAAGTTGTAAATTCATCATTGCAATCAGGAATATACTATTGCCTCTAAAATTTCTCTCATACTGCTTCACAGTCAATTGTCTATTCCCACCCAAGACCCTGGAAGCCATTATTTATTTTCTATGTCTATAGACATAGAAATTTGTAAATTTAATAAAAGTAAATTTAATATAAGTGGAATCATATATTACAAGGACTTTTTTTTCTAGCTTCTCCTAATAAGAATAGTGCTTTTTGAATTCATCAATATTATTACATGTTTCAGTAGCTCATATCTGTGTTTCCTCAGTAAACTTTACTTGCATAGGTATACCCCACTGTTTTATTCATTCATCAGTTGATTGCCTTTTCAACTGTTTTCAGTTTGGAGAAATTAAGAGACAAGCTGCTATAAACTTCCTTTTGAAGGGTTTCTATTGACATGCACTTTCATTGTATCCTCAACAACTGTGTTTGAGTTTTTATTCCCCGCTTACTACGTATACTTGTCACATTTAGTACTTTCAGTCTTTTTCTTGTATTTCTGTTTGGTTTCATGTTCAGCCATTTTAGTGAGTCCACAATGGCATCACATTGCTATTTCATTTATTTAATGATTAGAGGTGTTGAACATCCTTCCACTCCTTCTGATAGGGACAGAATAGAATAGGTAGGTGGTTGTAGAGTCCTAGTAGGGGACAGTAGGTAGAAGGGTGAAACCTGAGAAAGGTTGGGAGGCCAGTGAGTTGATGATAACTCAGGAGAGCTGCTCTTTGTTCAGTAAAGCAGGCTCGACTGGTTATAAACAGCTGATGAAGGAGGAGTTGGTCAAGAAGGAACTAATGATATATGCCTTGCATCTGTGTCTACTTGAGGGGGGCGGTCTTCTATCATCCTATATATATTGTTGCCCACTCAGTCTGAGAGAGCACAGAGCAAAGCTTTCCTGCCTGTCTGCACCTCTTACAAGTACCCTATCCTAATAAATCCTCGTCTTGTCTATCACTCTGCTTCCCGCTGAATTCCTTCTGCATTGACGCACGAAGAGCCTGAGCCTCAGTAGGTCCAGACATTGGGAGAGTGCTGGATTAAGTCCCGGCCACATCAGTTCGAGTCCTAGACAGGGTTTTGGCTGGGATTGAGGCCTGACTACGTGGGTTCAAGTCAAAGCAGGGTTTCGGCTGGGATTAAGCCTTAGCTGTGTGGATTCGAGTTCCAAACAGGGTTTTGGCTAGGTTCAAGTCCCAGTCATGTGGGTTCAAGTCCCAAACAGAGTTTTGGCTGGAATTCAAACTCCAGCCATGTGGGTTCAAGTCCCAAGCAGGGTTCGATCAAGTCTGGGCCCTGAGTTTAAGTCTCAAATTAAGGTAAAACCCTTTCACTTCTGTGTGTTTATTTGCTATTCTTATATCTTCACTGGTGATCTGTGTGTTCTAAGCTTTTGCCCCTTTTAAAACTGAATTGTTTACTTTCTTAATAATGATTTTTTAGGTTTATTTTTATATTGTTGAAGTGAGGCCTTTATATGGATTTTGCAAAGTTTTCTTCTGGTTTGAGTATATTCAGATTTTCTAGTAATGGTTTATTTATTTATTTATTTTGAAACTAGAAAGGTTTTTTTTTTAATTATTTTTATTTTACTTTTAGCTTTTACAGAGTTTTGTTGTTTACAGATATGTATAATCCCAGATTAGGCATATACATATGACTAATCTAATAATGGTTTTTAAGGGGAAGAAGTTTTACATTTTGATGATACCTTGTTTAGAAAATTGATTCTATTTGCTATCTAAGAAATTATTGCCTATTCCAGCACCATAGAGAAATCCTCCTATGTTTCTTCTAGAATTTTTAGATCTCATGTTTAGGTCTATAATTCATTTCAAACTAATTGTTGATATTTTAAATGTTGCTGTTTAGTTGCTAAGTCATGTCCAACTGTTTCGGAACTCCATGACTGTAGCCTGCCAGGCTCCTCTGTCCTTGGGATTTTCCAGGTAAGAACACTGAAGTGGGTTGCCATTTCCTTATCTAGGGGATCTTTCTGACTCAGGGATACAATTTGAGTTTCCTCTCCTGCACCTCTTACAAGTACCCTATCCTAATAAATCCTCGTCTTGTCTATCACTCTGCTTCCCGCTGAATTCCTTCTGCATTGACGCACGAAGAGCCTGAGCCTCAGTAGGTCCAGACATTGGGAGAGTGCTGGATTAAGTCCCGGCCACATCAGTTCGAGTCCTAGACAGGGTTTTGGCTGGGATTAGAGGCCTGCCTAGTCGTTGAGACAAAGCAGGGTTTCGGCTGGGATTAAGCCTTAGCTGTGTGGATTCGAGTTCCAAACAGGGTTTTGGCTAGGTTCAAGTCCCAGTCATGTGGGTTCAAGTCCCAAACAGAGTTTTGGCTGGAATTCAAACTCCAGCCATGTGGGTTCAAGTCCCAAGCAGGGTTCGATCAAGTCTGGGCCCTGAGTTTAAGTCTCAAATTAAGGTAAAACCCTTTCACTTCTGTGTGTTTATTTGCTATTCTTATATCTTCACTGGTGATCTGTGTGTTCTAAGCTTTTGCCCCTTTTAAAACTGAATTGTTTACTTTCTTAATAATGATTTTTTAGGTTTATTTTTATATTGTTGAAGTGAGGCCTTTATATGGATTTTGCAAAGTTTTCTTCTGGTTTGAGTATATTCAGATTTTCTAGTAATGGTTTATTTATTTATTTATTTTGAAACTAGAAAGGTTTTTTTTTTAATTATTTTTATTTTACTTTTAGCTTTTACAGAGTTTTGTTGTTTACAGATATGTATAATCCCAGATTAGGCATATACATATGACTAATCTAATAATGGTTTTTAAGGGGAAGAAGTTTTTACATTTTGATGATACCTTGTTTAGAAAATTGATTCTATTTGCTATCTAAGAAATTATTGCCTATTCCAGCACCATAGAGAAATCCTCCTATGTTTCTTCTAGAATTTTTAGATCTCATGTTTAGGTCTATAATTCATTTCAAACTAATTGTTGATATTTTAAATGTTGCTGTTTAGTTGCTAAGTCATGTCCAACTGTTTCGGAACTCCATGACTGTAGCCTGCCAGGCTCCTCTGTCCTTGGGATTTTCCAGGTAAGAACACTGAAGTGGGTTGCCATTTCCTTATCTAGGGGATCTTTCTGACTCAGGGATACAATTTGAGTTTCCTCTCCTGCACTGAAGGTAGATTCTTTACCATTGTGCCATCCCAGATTCTCAGGTGTTCAGTGGTAAAGGGGCTTCCCAGATAGCACAGTGCTAAAGAATCCACATGCCAAAACAGGAAGCATCAGAGATGTGGGTTTGATCCCTGGTTGGGAACATCCCCTGGAGTAAGAAATAGCAATTCACTCCAGTATTCTTGCTGGAAAATCCCATGGACAGAAAAGCCTGGTGGGCTACAGTCCATAGGGGTCACAAAGAATTAGACACAACTGAAGACAACAACAACATTCATTTTTAATGTGCAAGTTTTATATTATTGATTTTTCACTGTTGCCTTTATGTTCTTAGCTTCATTGGTTTCTTTGCAAGTACTGCATTATCTGTGCCCTCCTTTAAAAGAATAAATATACATTTCATCTTCACACCCATTTCTGGGACAAAGCTCCTAAAACCCTTGGAATTTCCTAAATGATGAGATAAAGAAAAGTGTCTTTTGTTTATTAAAGAGGTGACTTTGGATCCCACTTAAGGATGGGGGCTGCTTGCCATGGGAGCTAAGCATGTGATACAGGGTAGGATGTTTAAATCCTATTTTCCTGACCTTCAGGCAGGGGAGGGGGCCTGGAAGTTGAATTAATCACCAATAGTCAATGGTTTAATTAATCATTCCTTTGTGATGAAGCTTCCACAAACCCCTTCCTTTTTCAAAGGCAGATTCTGACAACTTCTAGTTGGAGAAGTGATTGAAGAAAGAGGTGCTCTGAGAGAGTATGGAGGTTTCGTACCCTTTCCTCCTACTCTGCCTTATCCATTTCTTCTCTATGGCTCTTTCTGAATTACAGTTAACCCTTAAACAACTCAAGGGGTTAGGTGTACCAACCCCATGAAACTGAAATCTGATTATAACTAGCCATGTTGCCTGCTCAGGTAATTCATTTCAAACTAATTGTTGATATTTTAAATGTTGCTGTTTAGTTGCTAAGTCATGTCCAACTGTTTCGGAACTCCATGACTGTAGCCTGCCAGGCTCCTCTGTCCTTGGGATTTTCCAGGTAAGAACACTGAAGTGGGTTGCCATTTCCTTATCTAGGGGATCTTTCTGACTCAGGGATACAATTTGAGTTTCCTCTCCTGCACTGAAGGTAGATTCTTTACCATTGTGCCATCCCAGATTCTCAGGTGTTCAGTGGTAAAGGGGCTTCCCAGATAGCACAGTGCTAAAGAATCCACATGCCAAAACAGGAAGCATCAGAGATGTGGGTTTGATCCCTGGTTGGGAACATCCCCTGGAGTAAGAAATAGCAATTCACTCCAGTATTCTTGCTGGAAAATCCCATGGACAGAAAAGCCTGGTGGGCTACAGTCCATAGGGGTCACAAAGAATTAGACACAACTGAAGACAACAACAACATTCATTTTTAATGTGCAAGTTTTATATTATTGATTTTTCACTGTTGCCTTTATGTTCTTAGCTTCATTGGTTTCTTTGCAAGTACTGCATTATCTGTGCCCTCCTTTAAAAGAATAAATATACATTTCATCTTCACACCCATTTCTGGGACAAAGCTCCTAAAACCCTTGGAATTTCCTAAATGATGAGATAAAGAAAAGTGTCTTTTGTTTATTAAAGAGGTGACTTTGGATCCCACTTAAGGATGGGGGCTGCTTGCCATGGGAGCTAAGCATGTGATACAGGGTAGGATGTTTAAATCCTATTTTCCTGACCTTCAGGCAGGGGAGGGGGCCTGGAAGTTGAATTAATCACCAATAGTCAATGGTTTAATTAATCATTCCTTTGTGATGAAGCTTCCACAAACCCCTTCCTTTTTCAAAGGCAGATTCTGACAACTTCTAGTTGGAGAAGTGATTGAAGAAAGAGGTGCTCTGAGAGAGTATGGAGGTTTCGTACCCTTTCCTCCTACTCTGCCTTATCCATTTCTTCTCTATGGCTCTTTCTGAATTACAGTTAACCCTTAAACAACTCAAGGGGTTAGGTGTACCAACCCCCATGAAACTGAAATCTGATTATAACTTTAAAGTCAGACTTCTATATAAGTTTTGTAGGAATGATCCCTTACATGGTGGGAATGATAGTATCTTCAGGAAGGTAATGTGTGAATGGAGTCGAATCCTAAGACAGTCTGCTGGTATCCAAGAACTTCTTGTTGGTATGGGGAAACTGTTCCTTCCACCACTCAACATCCACCTTCCCCTAAAGGCTGGAATGGGGGCCCAGAACCAATTATAAGGTCAGCAAGACTCCATATTTTATATGTTGTTTTTGGCTGTTGTGGTGGTTTAGTTATGAAGTTATGTCTGACACTTGCGACCCCATGGACTGTAGCCCACCAGTCTCCTCTCTATAAAGGATTTCTGAGGCAATAATACTGGAATGTTTTGCCATTTCCTTCTCCAGGGAGTCTTCCTAACCTAGGGATCGAACCTGGTAAAGATCAGATTCTTTACTGAGGTACCAGGGAAGCTTGCATTCAATTCAAAATATTTTCTAAACAAACTTTGGTTTTCTTTTTGATTTATGAATTGTTTAGAAGTATGTCATTTAATTTCCAAACACTGAGGCAGTTAAAGATAGCTTTCTGTTACTGATCTACAGTTTAATTTAGTAATAATGAGAGAAAATGAGTTGTGTATTTTCAGTTACTTTAATTTTGTTGGATTTATTTTTATGGCACAGATATGGCTCATCTGGTAAACTGTCCTTTTCCGGTACTTGAATTGAGTTGTATACTGCATTTCTAGAAATGGCTACCCACTCCTGCATTCTTGCCTGGAGAATTCCATGCACAGAGATGCCTGGCTGGGCTACAGTTCACCGAGTCACAGAGTTGGATGTGACTAAGCATAAGCACCACTTTACTTGAGTTAGGTGCTCTGTGTATATCAATCTCAAATTGATAATGTTTCAGTCTTGTATAGCCTTACTATTTTCTTTTTTTTTATTCTAGGGTTTTATCAGTTGAAGGCATGTTGAAATCTCCACTATAATTGTAGATTTGCCTATTTTTCCTTTCAGGCTACCAGTATTCACTTCAAGAATTGTGAATCCTTGTTGTTGGGTACCTACATGTTTAAGATCATCATGCCTTCTTGGTGAATTGATCTCACTATCATAATGTGATAGTACTGATTGTTCTAACTTCAGTATGGTCATTCCAAGTATATTATTTAACAAATTTACTGCATACTTTATGAGTCATACTATGTAAATTGAGTACCTGAAAATACTGTCTAATCCTCTAGTAGTTCACCATCTACTCTGATGTAAGGCAGGTCTGGAATGGATTATAGTAGTAATGTTAGGGGAAGCACACTGACTGAAGCTGCCCACTCTGGCCAGGCACCATAACCACTTGAGTGAGTTATTTTACAATAGGAGTTCCTGGTAAACAACATGGAACTAATAAGCCACCACTAACCAGAAGAGTTCAGGAAAGGCTAAAAGGAGACACCACATGTCCAACCACCTCCCAGAATCCTTCTAGTTGGCATCCATCTTAGCTGAGGAATTCGTGTGCCACCAGAAATGACTCTGAGTCAGAATGATTGGCCAAAGACAACCAGGAAACTAATCCCATTACCATAAAACCCTGCGAGACTGGGAGCCGTAAGGCAGGGCAGTTCTGGACTCCCTTACCTTACTGTTCTCCACCTTGGTGCCCTTCCCAATAAAATCTCTTACTTCCTCAGCACACGTGTCTCCTAGGACAATTCATATCCAAGTGTTAGACAAGAGTCCACTTTTTGGCCCTGGTACAGGTCCTCCCTCCTGCAATAGTAATAAACTGCCAACAGACAACTGGTGGTATATAATTTATTCTGTCTCAAGAGATCAAAGAAGATAGCACAAACATTATATTTGAGTTAGACTAGGCAATGGAGCTATTGCATTCTGCACAGAGGAAGGTAGCCATAAATACAGAGGTATTCAGGGGATCAGTACAACAGTTACCTAGAGGTCGTGGTGGAATGGTATAAAATCATGAAGTAAAGCTAAACACTAGTAAGCTATTTATTTCTATCTTCCTAACTGTGTGACTACTTGAAAATTAGTGAAAATGATTAAGTGTATTTTTTTCCTTTTTTACTCTGTAAAAGAGAAATAATAAAAGCTATTTCTCAAGATGAATGTGAAGTTTAAAGAAAAATTAAGTAGTAGATAACGTCTTGCCCAGTGCTTGGCAGTTAAAAAGTTTACTTTCTTTGATTGTTGTTTTTATGTTTGTTGTAATTGTTATTGTTTCTCCTGCTGAGGTGGTATCTTCCATGCAAGAGTTTACCAACATGGAGCATTGTTTTATTATTCCAATTTATAACAGAAGTAAAAAAGTAAAAGTTTTCCTTAACATATTCCAAATGAATAGTAACTAACCCTTACAGAGTATCATTATGAGCTAATGGCTATTCTAAGTGTTGAAAAGTGGCAGATTGTGCCACCCCAAACTATGCCACTTTGCATTAGGAACTGCTTTGAGCCAAAGGTACTTGATAAAACAGCAGGTGCAAGAAGTGTCCTCTATTTTCCCCTTTTCTTCCTGAAAACAAGAGATTAAAATTTTCCATGTGAAAGGTAACTTTTCTATAGCAAGAGAAAAGAAACATCCTTCGATAAGGAGTCAAAGTCAAGAGAATTCTAGACAAACAGACTTTGTTAAAATAATTCTTATCTTCTTTTAGCCTTCCTTTTTATTATTTCCCTTTTCTTCCTGAAAACAAGAAAAATTACATGTAAAACCTGCGAGACTGGGAGCCGTAAGGCAGGGCAGTTCTGGACTCCCTTACCTTACTGTTCTCCACCTTGGTGCCCTTCCCAATAAAATCTCTTACTTCCTCAGCACACGTGTCTCCTAGGACAATTCATATCCAAGTGTTAGACAAGAGTCCACTTTTTGGCCCTGGTACAGGTCCTCCCTCCTGCAATAGTAATAAACTGCCAACAGACAACTGGTGGTATATAATTTATTCTGTCTCAAGAGATCAAAGAAGATAGCACAAACATTATATTTGAGTTAGACTAGGCAATGGAGCTATTGCATTCTGCACAGAGGAAGGTAGCCATAAATACAGAGGTATTCAGGGGATCAGTACAACAGTTACCTAGAGGTCGTGGTGGAATGGTATAAAATCATGAAGTAAAGCTAAACACTAGTAAGCTATTTATTTCTATCTTCCTAACTGTGTGACTACTTGAAAATTAGTGAAAATGATTAAGTGTATTTTTTTCCTTTTTTACTCTGTAAAAGAGAAATAATAAAAGCTATTTCTCAAGATGAATGTGAAGTTTAAAGAAAAATTAAGTAGTAGATAACGTCTTGCCCAGTGCTTGGCAGTTAAAAAGTTTACTTTCTTTGATTGTTGTTTTTATGTTTGTTGTAATTGTTATTGTTTCTCCTGCTGAGGTGGTATCTTCCATGCAAGAGTTTACCAACATGGAGCATTGTTTTATTATTCCAATTTATAACAGAAGTAAAAAAGTAAAAGTTTTCCTTAACATATTCCAAATGAATAGTAACTAACCCTTACAGAGTATCATTATGAGCTAATGGCTATTCTAAGTGTTGAAAAGTGGCAGATTGTGCCACCCCAAACTATGCCACTTTGCATTAGGAACTGCTTTGAGCCAAAGGTACTTGATAAAACAGCAGGTGCAAGAAGTGTCCTCTATTCCCCCCTATTCTTCCTGAAAACAAGAGATTAAAATTTTCCATGTGAAAGGTAACTTTTCTATAGCAAGAGAAAAGAAACATCCTTCGATAAGGAGTCAAAGTCAAGAGAATTCTAGACAAACAGACTTTGTTAAAATAATTCTTATCTTCTTTTAGCCTTCCTGTATTGTAGTCACTTTGCCACAGTTGCCTCACTTTGATCAATCTAGTATAAAAGCATTTAGCTCTTGCCATTTGTTAGGGTCTTAATTTTCTTATGGGGGCCCTTATGTCACCTAAAACATGTAAATGTGAATGCTTTTCTTACTGTCTTCTGTCAGTCTAATTCTCAGGTTCATCCAAAAAGCCCTAAGAGCAGCCCTCAATAAAGGGCTCGATAAATGTAAGGTACCAGGGACAGGCTTCCCGGAAGACAGTCTTCCTAAGGACAGGGCAGGGTGGGATGATAGTTGGGGAATGATTCAAGTGTGTGACATTCATTGAGCCCTTCTTTCTATTATTATTCAGCTCCATTTTAGGTCATCAGGCATTAGAACTCCGAGATTGGAAACCCTTACCTAACAGATTAGAGGTAAATGTTGCCTGCTCTACAGTGTTCTACAAAATTTGTTCATTTAAGCTGAAACTATGGAAGTAGATAGTATGCTTATCATCATGATCCTTATTTTTCTCAGGAAGAGAGGCTTACAGATTTTAAATAACCATCTTATTTACATAGACTTTGAGTCCAGGAAGACCAGGTCAAAAATCTGTTGTATTGCCAAGCCCAATAATTTCATGGGGAAAAACAAATGTGGAGACATTCAATAAAACTCTTAAATAAATTGACAAAGCAATCCAGCATGATGCCTTGACTCTATCCAAAGAAATTATCTTTGACTCCTTTCTCTAAACTTAAGTTCCAATATCCAATGAAAAGACAAGACGTTTAGAACTTTCTGTGTCCTGTGCCTCTCTCCCAGCATTCATGCATGATGACCTTTTGTGAATCATATACCCCAAACTATGCCACTTTGCATTAGGAACTGCTTTGAGCCAAAGGTACTTGATAAAACAGCAGGTGCAAGAAGTGTCCTCTATTTTCCCCTTTTCTTCCTGAAAACAAGAGATTAAAATTTTCCATGTGAAAGGTAACTTTTCTATAGCAAGAGAAAAGAAACATCCTTCGATAAGGAGTCAAAGTCAAGAGAATTCTAGACAAACAGACTTTGTTAAAATAATTCTTATCTTCTTTTAGCCTTCCTGTATTGTAGTCACTTTGCCACAGTTGCCTCACTTTGATCAATCTAGTATAAAAGCATTTAGCTCTTGCCATTTGTTAGGGTCTTAATTTTCTTATGGGGGCCCTTATGTCACCTAAAACATGTAAATGTGAATGCTTTTCTTACTGTCTTCTGTCAGTCTAATTCTCAGGTTCATCCAAAAAGCCCTAAGAGCAGCCCTCAATAAAGGGCTCGATAAATGTAAGGTACCAGGGACAGGCTTCCCGGAAGACAGTCTTCCTAAGGACAGGGCAGGGTGGGATGATAGTTGGGGAATGATTCAAGTGTGTGACATTCATTGAGCCCTTCTTTCTATTATTATTCAGCTCCATTTTAGGTCATCAGGCATTAGAACTCCGAGATTGGAAACCCTTACCTAACAGATTAGAGGTAAATGTTGCCTGCTCTACAGTGTTCTACAAAATTTGTTCATTTAAGCTGAAACTATGGAAGTAGATAGTATGCTTATCATCATGATCCTTATTTTTCTCAGGAAGAGAGGCTTACAGATTTTAAATAACCATCTTATTTACATAGACTTTGAGTCCAGGAAGACCAGGTCAAAAATCTGTTGTATTGCCAAGCCCAATAATTTCATGGGGAAAAACAAATGTGGAGACATTCAATAAAACTCTTAAATAAATTGACAAAGCAATCCAGCATGATGCCTTGACTCTATCCAAAGAAATTATCTTTGACTCCTTTCTCTAAACTTAAGTTCCAATATCCAATGAAAAGACAAGACGTTTAGAACTTTCTGTGTCCTGTGCCCGGTCTCTCTCCCAGCATTCATATGTACTTTTCCTGTGGAATAAGGTATTCTCATAGTAACAAATTCATTTTAAGGTGAAGTATGTGAGACATAATAGTCCAGTTCTCTAGAGAGGTTCTCTGGTTTGGGTATGAATACGGTCAACACTATTTTTGTACATTGTTATGTTCAGAGCATTGCCTCAGTCTCCAAGGGATGAACATATCATCCATCTTCCAAATGGCATGTCAACATGAGATTTCTGTGTCTGTTTTAAAATCCTAAAACACAAACTGCTATTAAAGGAAGATTTTTGTCTTTTAAATAGAGTTAACATGGTATCTTCTTGGACTTGTTTAGTAACAACCTTTCAGGTTGAAATGTGAAAATACAGTTCAAGATTATTCCAAAAGAATTTTTCCTTTCACTGAAAAGCCTTAATCTGAAACAGAAAATGGGTGGTTTACTTTGCTGAGCCCAAGGTTCTATGTAGCAATTTTTATTGCCATATGTTATTAGCAAATATCATTTCCAAAAGGAAATCTATTTAAAATTTCTGCCAGATTTCATTAAGATATCCTACAAAATAGTACTTAATAAATTTATAAAGATCATTATGAATCATGAATTATTGCCAGAATATTTAAGTGGGATTTTGTTAAATTCTTTTAAAGTTTGAAACTGAAGTGTAAGTGTTCCTTCATAATCCATCAAAATATAAATCTATGTAAATGGGGTGACCCTCTTTTTATGCTGTTTGTTTTCATCTAAGCAAAGTCAGTCTCAAGAAGAAAAGAGTTGAAAATTCAATTAAAAGACAAGTTCTAGATGATTAAATACTGAGCTATCCTTTTTTTCTTTCTTTTTTAAAAAAAACTTTTATTTTACTTTTAACTTTTACCGAGTTTTGTTGTTTACAGATATGTATGTTCTCAGATTAGTCATATGTATATCCCCCCCTTCCCACCCTCAGACCATCATACAGCACCTGTGAAGAATCTTAAATAAATTGACAAAGCAATCCAGCATGATGCCTTGACTCTATCCAAAGAAATTATCTTTGACTCCTTTCTCTAAACTTAAGTTCCAATATCCAATGAAAAGACAAGACGTTTAGAACTTTCTGTGTCCTGTGCCGGCTCTCTCTCCCAGCATTCATATGTACTTTTCCTGTGGAATAAGGTATTCTCCTAGTAACAAATTCATTTTAAGGTGAAGTATGTGAGACATAATAGTCCAGTTCTCTAGAGAGGTTCTCTGGTTTGGGTATGAATACGGTCAACACTATTTTTGTACATTGTTATGTTCAGAGCATTGCCTCAGTCTCCAAGGGATGAACATATCATCCATCTTCCAAATGGCATGTCAACATGAGATTTCTGTGTCTGTTTTAAAATCCTAAAACACAAACTGCTATTAAAGGAAGATTTTTGTCTTTTAAATAGAGTTAACATGGTATCTTCTTGGACTTGTTTAGTAACAACCTTTCAGGTTGAAATGTGAAAATACAGTTCAAGATTATTCCAAAAGAATTTTTCCTTTCACTGAAAAGCCTTAATCTGAAACAGAAAATGGGTGGTTTACTTTGCTGAGCCCAAGGTTCTATGTAGCAATTTTTATTGCCATATGTTATTAGCAAATATCATTTCCAAAAGGAAATCTATTTAAAATTTCTGCCAGATTTCATTAAGATATCCTACAAAATAGTACTTAATAAATTTATAAAGATCATTATGAATCATGAATTATTGCCAGAATATTTAAGTGGGATTTTGTTAAATTCTTTTAAAGTTTGAAACTGAAGTGTAAGTGTTCCTTCATAATCCATCAAAATATAAATCTATGTAAATGGGGTGACCCTCTTTTTATGCTGTTTGTTTTCATCTAAGCAAAGTCAGTCTCAAGAAGAAAAGAGTTGAAAATTCAATTAAAAGACAAGTTCTAGATGATTAAATACTGAGCTATCCTTTTTTTCTTTCTTTTTTAAAAAAAACTTTTATTTTACTTTTAACTTTTACCGAGTTTTGTTGTTTACAGATATGTATGTTCTCAGATTAGTCATATGTATATCCCCCCCCCTTCCCACCCCTCCAGACCATCATACAGCACCTGTGAAGAATCTGCTTTTCTCACAGAGCAATGACTATAGCTATTTTCTTCACTTATGATAGTACAGGCCTTCATGCTACTTCCTTTACGCCTCCCACCCTCTGTTCCTTCCCCACAATGTCCATATGTCCACTGTCCATGTCTGTATTTCCGTTGCTTCACTGCGTGTGCCATCATCACCATCCTACTAGATTCCATATATATGTGTTAGTATATTGTACTTGTCCTCTTTCTGACTGACTTCACTTTTTATGATATGTTCTAGATCCAGCCACCTCATTAGGACTGAGTCTTCTGCATTTCTTTTTACAGCTGTGTAATACTCCATTGTATATATGTACCAGTGCTATTGTATCCATTTGTTCATCGATGGGCATCTAGGTTGCTTCCATTTTTTAGCTGTTGTATGGAGAGCTGCAATGAACATTGGGGCACAGTGCTTCTTTCAGATTTGATTTCATCAGGGTATAAGCCTAAGAATGGGATTGCTGGGCCATATGGTGCTTCTATTTTTAGTTTTTTAAGAAATCTCCAGACTGTCTTCCGTAGAGGCTGTATCAATTTACATTCCCACCAGCAATGCAGGAGTGTTCCCTTTTCTCTGCACCCTCTCTAGCATTTATTGTCTGTTGATTTTTTGATGATGGCCATTCTGACGGGTGTGAGGTGACATCTCATTGTAATTTTGATTTGCATTTCTCTAATTATAAGTGAAGTTGAGCATCGTTTCATGTGATTTTGGGCCATCTGTATGTCATCGTTGGAGAGGTGTCTGTTGAGATCCTTTTCCCATTTTATGATTGGGTTGTTCATTTTTCCAGTGGTGAGTCGTCTGAGTTGCTTGTAGATTTTGGAGATTAATTCTTTGTCTGTTGTTTCATTTGCTATGATTTTCTCCCTCTCTGTGGGCTGTCTGTTCAGCTTTTTTGTAATTTCTTTTGCTGTACAAAAGCTTTTAAGTTTCATGAGGTCCCACATGTTCATTTTTCTTTTCAGTTCTGCTAGTCTAGTAGGTGGGTCAGAGAAGATCTTGCTCTGATGTATGTCCTTGAGGGTTTTGCCTATATTCTCCTCTAAGAGTTTGATGGTTTCTGGTCTTCCATTTAGGTCTTTAATCCATTTGAGTTGATCTTAGTGTATGGGGTCAGGGAATGTTCCAACTTCATTTTTTTGCATGTAGCTGTCCAATTTTCCCAGCACCAATTGCTGAAGAAGCTGTCTTTGTCCCAACTTATATGTTCGCCCCCTTTGTCAAAAATAAGGTACCCATAGGTGCGTGGGTATATCTCTGGGTTCTCGATCTTGTTCCATTGGTCGATATTTCTGTTTTAGTGCCAGTGCCATACTCTCTTGATGAATGTTGCTTTGTAGTAGAGTCTGAAGTTAGGGAGGCTGATTCCTCCAGCTCCGTTTTTCTTTCTCAGGATTGCTTTGGCTATTCGAGGTCTTTTGTGTTTCCACATGAATTGTGTTATTCTTTGGTCTAGTTCTGTGAAGAATGTCATTGGTAGTTTAATAGGGATTGCATTGAATCTGTAAATGACATTTGGTAGTATGGTCATTTTCACAATATTGATTCTTCTGACCCAGGAACATGGAATATCTCTCCATGTGTTTAAGTCTTCTTTAATGTCTCTCATGAGTGTTTTGTAATTTTCTGTGTACAGTTCTTTTGTTTCTTTGGGGAGGTTTATTCCTAGATATTTGATTCTTTTGGTTGTGATGGTGAAGGGGATTGCCTCTTTGATTTCATTTTCTGATTTTTCATTGTTTGTGTATAGGAATGCCAGTGATTTCTGTGTGTTGACTTTGCTGAATTCGTTGATTAGCTCCAGGAGCTTTGTAATAGTGTCTTTGGGATTTTCTATGTATAATATGATGTCATCTGCAAAGAGAGAGAGTTTGACTTCTTCCTTTCCAATCTGGATTCCTTTGATTTCTTTCTCTTCTCTTATTGCTGTTGCTAGAACTTCCAGGACTATGTTGAATAAGAGTGGTGAAAGTGGACACCCTTGTCTTGTTCTTGATCTTAGAGGAAATGCTTTCAGTTTTTCACCATTGAGGATAATGTTTGCTGTGGGCTTCTCATAGATGGCTTTCACTATGTTGAGATAGTTTCCTTCTGTGCCCATTTTTTGAAGGGTTTTTATCATAAATGAGTGTTGTGCTTTGTCGAAGGCTTTTTCTGCATCTATTGAAATGATCATGTGGTTTTTGTCTCTCAATTTGTTGATATGGTGTATTACATTGATTGATTTGCCGATATTGAAGAATCCTTTCATGCCTGGGATGAACCCAACTTGATCGTGATGTATGAGTTTTTGGATGTGTTGTTGAATTCTGTTTGCTAGGATTTTGTTGAGGATTTTGGCCTCTAGATTCATCAGTGAAATTGGCCTATAATTCTCTTTTTTTGTGTTGTCTTTGCCTGGCTTTGGTATCAGGGTAATGGTGGCCTCATAGAATGTGTTTGGAAGTGTTCCTTCCTGTGCAATTTTTTGGAAGAGTTTTAGAAGAACAGGCATTAGCTCTTCTTTAAATGTTTGGTAGAATTTGACTGTGAAGCCATCTGGCCCTGAGCTTTAATTTTTGGGTAGATTTTTTACCACAAAGTCAATTTCAGTAATGCTGAGCTATCTTGAATGAGAGACTCTCCTACTGCAGAATGCCTTTCACAGGCCCAGTTACTTCTATGAACCCTAGAGTAATTTTAAAGTATTGTAATGAAGGATGAAGGCATATGAACTGGCTCTTCTTTTGCTTTTATGACCTCAAATAACAGCAAAATAACTTTAAAAGGAAAATAACTTAAAAAGAAATATGTTGGAGTTTTTCAGGAAAGCTTTTCCAAAATACTGATGGAAATATACTTGAGGATCTGGTAGAATGATTACTGCTTACTAATCTATAAGAGGGGAGTGGTTTGTACAGCTATTTCTAGTAAAGTTTATTATATTCCGTTAAGTTTATCTGTTCTTTGTTGAATGTGAATATGTCATGACAATATTGTTTGTTTGGTTTTATTTTTCGTAGGAAATAAACAACATAATAGGCTATATGATATTCATTACAAGTCTATTTTTCAATGCTAGGCAGAAGATAAAGAGGCAATAGAAAAGATCTTTTGAAAGAGACAGTGATTTCATTGTAATATACTTCAAATGTTGAAATTAATACTTCAGTCAATTGACGTTCTTATTTGATTATCTCAAACTTCTTTCCATCTAGTGCTACATTTTGACACTAATATCCCAGTTTTGTTTTTTTATAATTTAATTCTTATGTACTTGGTCAACATCAAATAAGACCTTTCCCTTAAACATGAATTTCAATGGACTTTAGACCTAGCTGAATACTTCTTATGAAAAAAGTCAGACTAACTCAAATCCCTGAATAGATATGGTCCATTATCCGTGAAAAAATTTCTTTCAAAGCACAATTTAAATAATGATCAAAAGAGTGCAAATTAGTAATTTACAGATTTTTAAATTAAACTCTTTTGTTATAATTGTGTGACTTAATCTCAGTTTTTAAATGAGAATTAGAATTAAAAAAATGACCCAATGAAATCTTAAATATGGTATGAAATATTAGGCAGTTAAGACTAGTGTTTCTTGTTTCTGTATGAAACAAATGTTTCCCTTATCATTCACTTGAAACTACTATCTACCTGTATAAATAAGAAAATGTTCTTCCTAAAATGTGTAAAACTTTATAAGTAAAGCTGAACTTTTTACTTATCATGGCTTTTTGTAGTCTGCCTCTGTCTCCTCCTGATAATAGCTATATCTTCAGTTTAGTGTGCACACACACTTTGAGGTATATCAGTGCATTTCTATCCTTTCTATATGTACACCTATAATATACAGTTACAAGTTTTCACATGAATACCATTGAATAGATTACTAACAAAATTTTATGTTCACTTTTACCCCCAAAAAATATGTTTTCCAAAATACTGATGGAAATATACTTGAGGATCTGGTAGAATGATTACTGCTTACTAATCTATAAGAGGGGAGTGGTTTGTACAGCTATTTCTAGTAAAGTTTATTATATTCCGTTAAGTTTATCTGTTCTTTGTTGAATGTGAATATGTCATGACAATATTGTTTGTTTGGTTTTATTTTTCGTAGGAAATAAACAACATAATAGGCTATATGATATTCATTACAAGTCTATTTTTCAATGCTAGGCAGAAGATAAAGAGGCAATAGAAAAGATCTTTTGAAAGAGACAGTGATTTCATTGTAATATACTTCAAATGTTGAAATTAATACTTCAGTCAATTGACGTTCTTATTTGATTATCTCAAACTTCTTTCCATCTAGTGCTACATTTTGACACTAATATCCCAGTTTTGTTTTTTTATAATTTAATTCTTATGTACTTGGTCAACATCAAATAAGACCTTTCCCTTAAACATGAATTTCAATGGACTTTAGACCTAGCTGAATACTTCTTATGAAAAAAGTCAGACTAACTCAAATCCCTGAATAGATATGGTCCATTATCCGTGAAAAAATTTCTTTCAAAGCACAATTTAAATAATGATCAAAAGAGTGCAAATTAGTAATTTACAGATTTTTAAATTAAACTCTTTTGTTATAATTGTGTGACTTAATCTCAGTTTTAAATGAGAATTAGAATTAAAAAAATGACCCAATGAAATCTTAAATATGGTATGAAATATTAGGCAGTTAAGACTAGTGTTTCTTGTTTCTGTATGAAACAAATGTTTCCCTTATCATTCACTTGAAACTACTATCTACCTGTATAAATAAGAAAATGTTCTTCCTAAAATGTGTAAAACTTTATAAGTAAAGCTGAACTTTTTACTTATCATGGCTTTTTGTAGTCTGCCTCTGTCTCCTCCTGATAATAGCTATATCTTCAGTTTAGTGTGCACACACACTTTGAGGTATATCAGTGCATTTCTATCCTTTCTATATGTACACCTATAATATACAGTTACAAGTTTTCACATGAATACCATTGAATAGATTACTAACAAAATTTTATGTTCACTTTTACCCCCAAAAAATATGTTTTCCTCTGAATATCATAATGTATATCTCTCTGTGATGGTCATCTAAGTTGTACACCTATTCTCTGAAGTACATTCACATGTTTTACTCTGTTAGGCACATGAGAGAGAAATGGCTGGTTGTAGAATTTAAGAACTTTCAAATTTAATAGATATGGTGACTGTTAAGAAAGTCGATATCTGTATTTCACTCAAGAACATTTCTGTTGTTTCTCTTTGTCAACATTTGATATTATTGAAATTTAATTTTTCCCCAATTTGTCATACTTGTCACTTCACTGGGGTTTTATTTTTTATCTTACTCCATATAAAGTTAAATACCTTTACATATGTTTATCTGTTATTATAAATGCATTCTTTTGAAAAGTGTCTTAATATGTACTCTTCCAATTTTTGCTTAACTCTTTCTTTAATTATAAAATGATAGGAATTCTCTATGTATCTGGAACACTATTTTTTTCCTTATAATTTTAATATGCAATTCAGACATATTCTTGTTCTGTGGCATATTTTCTTCACTTAAATATATATTAGAATGAATATAATGTGTTAATTTTCATTTTGTTTAATATGTCAACATTTTCTTTTATGGGCAAGATTTAAAATTTTTATTTTAAAAGATTTTCCTTAAGTCAAGGTGATTAAAATATTTTCCTGGTATTTTCTAAAAGATTTACTGTTTTGTCTTTCAGTTTAGGGTCATAATTTTTCTTAAATTTGTTTTCAAGTTTGTCTACTTTTATTGTTTCCATACTGACAACCTCTTATGCCCATGCTAAATTTAAATTTTCAATAGATATATATTTTTAAATATCTACTGTCTTTCTCCTACCCCAGTAAATATCCGTTGACCTTGGTTACTTTAACTCTTCCATATATATTTCTAAGGCATATAGAGGTAAATCCAAATATAGATTATTTCTTTTAGCTATTTTTATATAAAATGTAGCATACCATACCAAGATGGTTTTTCTTTTTTCACACTGTTTTTCAAAATATTTTTCTAATCAAATAATGTTAATATTAGTAGAAAATAGTGCTTTTATTTTTTAAATAATGACATCTTATTCTGCTATATCAGCAAACTAATGTAAAATTCTTTTTTCATTTCAGTCTCTGTCATGTTAAATAATAACAAAAGTATGGGACTATTTTTTTTTTCTCAGTATGTTAAATTGATGTATTTTTAACCTCTGCACTGATATCTCATTCTCTTAATTACTGTAATTTTAAAACAAATCTTGGTATATGAAAGAACAATTATTTAATTAGCTCTTTAATATCTACTCTAAAGCAACATTTTGCTTTTTAATTTATCCCTCTACTTCATTTATTTATTTGTACTTCATTAATTTCAGCTGATAGGTTCTTATTTCCGTCTATATTTGTTTATATTCTGCTTGCTTTCAAACATTTTGGGGTGGTCAATTTGCTTGTTACTTTTCAGGTCATTCTCTTCCAGTGCTAATTTGAAAGCTAAAGCTCTTCTAAACAAAGATGATGCAGCATACAAGATATATCCCATTTTTGTTAAAATTCCTTTATGCACTCTTCATTGACCCATGGATTATTTAGATATATAACACCACAATGCATAAGCATTAATTCTTCATTGCTCAGCCTTCTTTATGGTCCAGCTCTCCCTTCCAAACACAACTACTTGAAATATCATAGCTTTGACTATATAGACCTATGTTGGCAAAGTGATCTCTGCTTTTCAATATGCTGTCTTGGTTTGTCATGAGCTTCCTTCCAAGGACCAAATGTCTTTTAGTTTCATGACTGCTGTCACCATCCACAGTGATTTTGGAGCCCAAGAAAATAAAATCTGTGCCTGTTTCCTCTTTCTCCCATCTATTTGCTGTGACATGGTTGGATGCCATGATCTTAGTTTTCTGAATGTTGAGTATTAAGCTAGCTTTTTCACTCTCCTCTTTCACCTTCATCATGATGTTCTTTAGTTCTTTGCTTTCTGTCATTTGGGTGATGTCATCTTCATATTCAAGGTTATTGAAGTTTCTTTTAGCTATTTTTATATAAAATGTAGCATACCATACCCAGATGGTTTTTCTTTTTTCACACTGTTTTTCAAAATATTTTTCTAATCAAATAATGTTAATATTAGTAGAAAATAGTGCTTTTATTTTTTAAATAATGACATCTTATTCTGCTATATCAGCAAACTAATGTAAAATTCTTTTTTCATTTCAGTCTCTGTCATGTTAAATAATAACAAAAGTATGGGACTATTTTTTTTTTCTCAGTATGTTAAATTGATGTATTTTTAACCTCTGCACTGATATCTCATTCTCTTAATTACTGTAATTTTAAAACAAATCTTGGTATATGAAAGAACAATTATTTAATTAGCTCTTTAATATCTACTCTAAAGCAACATTTTGCTTTTTAATTTATCCCTCTACTTCATTTATTTATTTGTACTTCATTAATTTCAGCTGATAGGTTCTTATTTCCGTCTATATTTGTTTATATTCTGCTTGCTTTCAAACATTTTGGGGTGGTCAATTTGCTTGTTACTTTTCAGGTCATTCTCTTCCAGTGCTAATTTGAAAGCTAAAGCTCTTCTAAACAAAGATGATGCAGCATACAAGATATATCCCATTTTTGTTAAAATTCCTTTATGCACTCTTCATTGACCCATGGATTATTTAGATATATAACACCACAATGCATAAGCATTAATTCTTCATTGCTCAGCCTTCTTTATGGTCCAGCTCTCCCTTCCAAACACAACTACTTGAAATATCATAGCTTTGACTATATAGACCTATGTTGGCAAAGTGATCTCTGCTTTTCAATATGCTGTCTTGGTTTGTCATGAGCTTCCTTCCAAGGACCAAATGTCTTTTAGTTTCATGACTGCTGTCACCATCCACAGTGATTTTGGAGCCCAAGAAAATAAAATCTGTGCCTGTTTCCACTTTCCTCCCATCTATTTGCTGTGACATGGTTGGATGCCATGATCTTAGTTTTCTGAATGTTGAGTATTAAGCTAGCTTTTTCACTCTCCTCTTTCACCTTCATCATGATGTTCTTTAGTTCTTTGCTTTCTGTCATTTGGGTGATGTCATCTTCATATTCAAGGTTATTGAAGTTTCTCCCAGCAATCTTTATTCCAGCTTGCAACTCATCCAGCTTGGCATTTCTCGTGATGTTCTCTGCATATAAGTTGAATAAACAGGGTGACAATGTACAGCCTGGTCATTCTCCTTTCCCAATTTTGAACAAGTTATTTGTTATAGTCTAGCAAATGATCAAACTTTTATGGATGTTTTATGTTTGTGTGGGAAAAAAATGGTGCTATTCCTTAGTTTTTGTTTTAATCAAGTTTATCAGACTTTCTATATCTTTCCTAATATTTCTTTTCTGCTATTATGAAGTTTTCTTTTTAATCTGTTATTCATCAAGAATAGCACTTGATTTTGGATTTTTCTGTATCTTCTTATATTCCTCTAAGTTTGATTTTTAGAGGCTATCTTATAGGATGTGTACAAATTTAAGTTTAGTATATTTTCCTGTAAAGTTAAACATTTCATTGTTCTAATGTGTCACTCTTTATCTCTGCTTTTTAAAAATTCAACTTCTAAGTGATCTCTAAAGTTATCTACAAGAAGACATTTTCTCTATCCATTTTTTAACTTTGTCTGCATTTTCTATGTTTTAGTACTTAAGTTTGCTGTGCCCTTTGTTTTAGATATTTCTTTTTTAAGCAGTATATAATTGGAAAGTGTGACAACCCTTTCCCTCAATAGCATAGCATTTAGAATGTTCACATTTTATCTAATTACTACTATATTTGGATTTAAGTTTTCCATCTTATATTCTATCATTGCTAGTCCCTTTCTTTGACATATTTTTTCTTGCTATTTTTTTTTTTACATTTCATTGAATTAGTGTGTTAATTTTTATTGATATGATTTTTTTCTGATATCTATCTTTAGACCTAAATACAAAGCAGATATTTTAAGAGGAAACATAAAGCAGGGGAATGGGATTGTGTTGAAATTTAAAAGGAGTTTCAAAGTTAGTTGTTTATATTGTTTTTGATTTTTTTTTTCACAATGGGCATATATTTTTATGCTGACTTCTTGAAACCAGATCTGTAGACTACAGTAGTTCTGCCAAAAGGTAATTAAAAATTAAAATTAAAAATTAAGAAAAGGAAATTCCTAAAAATTCACACAAACCAAATAGGTATTATTTATTCCTTGAATGCACTGTCTTTTTAGCTTTTTCCCACTCTCCACTTACTCACATCCCTAACAGCTTAAACGTAATTTACAAAGCAAAAACATCCACAGAAAAATAATGCAAATTCAGAGATTTTACAATATGTTTCTACTAATAGTATTACGTGTGTGTATGTGTGTGTGTGTGTCTTTGTGTGTGTGTGTGTGTGTGTGTGTGTGTGTGTGTGAAGTGGCTTCATTGAGTTCTGGATGCTCTGACCTTTTCATGACCCCTCGTTTTCATTGTGATGACTTCAGTAAATGTGATTAAGAAGAAGGGCTAGAGGAGTGGAAAAAATTACAACAGAAGTCTTTTTTTTTTTTTTTTTGAGCTTTGTCACATCTTGTTACACCTGTAGGATTCAGTAGCAAATAAAAGAAGAAAAGTGGTAAACTAGAGTTGGATGATTTTAGACCACCTAGGGGTCAGTCATAAGACCATAACAACGGGAATATTTTGAAGACAGGCAGTCTAGTCCTACTGTCAAATTCCCCTCCTTCCTAACTATGTGCTTTTAACAATTACCTGGTTTCTCTCGAGTGTGTTGTTCTTTTATACAACTTGAGTTATTCTGAGTAAATTCCTAGTAAAGCACTTAGGAAAAGTCCAAGTTATCTCTTATATAAGAGAATTATTATCTATTTTCATCTTTCTAGCAGATAGTAGGCAGATATGATTATTATTTTTCACTTCTTACTGATATTGTACAAGTGTATCATAAGGAAATTCCAAATTAGTTCTATGAAATGTCCGTGTAATGTTTCACTGTCTCACCTGGAATTTATATGTGTTCCCCTCTCCTACATTAATAAATTTTGAATATTAATATATAGAATATTTTTGACATACAAAAAATGTGAGTCTGTAGACATATCTGATTCTATATTAAGAAATTTCAAAAGTTTACACGTTTAAATAGGTATATAATCTTATGAACAATATATTGGCAAAGGCAAAATAAAGAATCTGGGAAAACACAACTAAGCAGAAGATTAAATATAAGATTATTTGAGCCTTACTACATAAGACTCAGGTATTTTACCCATGTCATTTCTTATTTTGTATTGTCATGTCACAATTCTGATAAATTTTACTACAAAGTGGTCAGCATCAGATTTGAAGGTCACTTTAGTAATTGGAAGTGAGAGTCTCCCAAAGTGATGGCAATTGGAAAGCGCAACATTTTAATTTCATGAATGCAATGATTTAGTTCTTTGACCTCTAGTTGGTTAAGCATGATATATAGTGGAACATTTCACTTCTGATATATGCACGTGAAACTGACAAGAATTAAAGGCAGAGTGAAGATTTAAACTGCTGGAGTTCCTCGCTCTACTTGAATAATTGCTAAAGTTGCTTTGAGGTACCTAAGAAAGAGAAAGAAAGAAAGGGGGAAAAGGGAGAGAAAGAAAATGAAAGAAATATCAGAACAAAAAAAGAGAGAAAAAGAAAAGGAAGGAGAAAGGGAGGGAAGAAAAGATGTTTAAAAAAGTAGTCAGTTTGCTTATTTTCCTTTCTGTTTAAATGGCATCTTGAAGAAAAATATATGTATTTGAAAAAACTTTAAATGTAAATATGGACAGCTGTTTTAGACATTGTAACATGTGTGTGTTATTTTGTCCCAATTTCCCCCCAATTTTACCTGGTTTCTCTCGAGTGTGTTGTTCTTTTATACAACTTGAGTTATTCTGAGTAAATTCCTAGTAAAGCACTTAGGAAAAGTCCAAGTTATCTCTTATATAAGAGAATTATTATCTATTTTCATCTTTCTAGCAGATAGTAGGCAGATATGATTATTATTTTTCACTTCTTACTGATATTGTACAAGTGTATCATAAGGAAATTCCAAATTAGTTCTATGAAATGTCCGTGTAATGTTTCACTGTCTCACCTGGAATTTATATGTGTTCCCCTCTCCTACATTAATAAATTTTGAATATTAATATATAGAATATTTTTGACATACAAAAAATGTGAGTCTGTAGACATATCTGATTCTATATTAAGAAATTTCAAAAGTTTACACGTTTAAATAGGTATATAATCTTATGAACAATATATTGGCAAAGGCAAAATAAAGAATCTGGGAAAACACAACTAAGCAGAAGATTAAATATAAGATTATTTGAGCCTTACTACATAAGACTCAGGTATTTTACCCATGTCATTTCTTATTTTGTATTGTCATGTCACAATTCTGATAAATTTTACTACAAAGTGGTCAGCATCAGATTTGAAGGTCACTTTAGTAATTGGAAGTGAGAGTCTCCCAAAGTGATGGCAATTGGAAAGCGCAACATTTTAATTTCATGAATGCAATGATTTAGTTCTTTGACCTCTAGTTGGTTAAGCATGATATATAGTGGAACATTTCACTTCTGATATATGCACGTGAAACTGACAAGAATTAAAGGCAGAGTGAAGATTTAAACTGCTGGAGTTCCTCGCTCTACTTGAATAATTGCTAAAGTTGCTTTGAGGTACCTAAGAAAGAGAAAGAAAGAAAGGGGGAAAAGGGAGAGAAAGAAAAATGAAAGAAATATCAGAACAAAAAAAGAGAGAAAAAGAAAAGGAAGGAGAAAGGGAGGGAAGAAAAGATGTTTAAAAAAGTAGTCAGTTTGCTTATTTTCCTTTCTGTTTAAATGGCATCTTGAAGAAAAATATATGTATTTGAAAAAGCTTTAAATGTAAATATGGACAGCTGTTTTAGACATTGTAACATGTGTGTGTTGGAAAGACACATCAAGAAAAAAAATTCATTCTGAAATGTCAATTTTATAGCTCTAAAAAGAGGTCCTAGGGTTTAGAAGTTTAAAGTAAGTTAAGTCCTTGCTTATTCGAACATTAAACTGTCAGCATGGAAGTAAATTTAAAACTTATGATAGTCTGAAAATGTGGTGCTAAATGAAGTCTGAAGACCTTTTAACCTGCCTGAGATGTAAACCAGGAACTGTTACACTCTGCTCTTAAGCATATATTCAAATACTTTAATGTGGGAGCTATTAAAAGGTGAACAAGGAAGCTGAATGATATATCCTAAATGCAATGATAATATTAGTTATTTACAGTATTCAGTTAGGAATTACATGCACATAGGGAATGGAATATGTGTTTGAAAATGATTTTTTAATTAATAATGAAAAACAGACCACCCCTTAACAAAGTGTCAGGAATCAATTTTTCCTTCGCTTTAGAGCTTTACAGGGATTTAAAGGGAAAACACACTAGTAAATATGCTTACATATAGGTGGTAAACACTTTGGATAAGCTAACACTTTTAAGTTAGGCACTTTTAAAAATTTATTTTTAATTGGAGGATAATTGCTTTACAATACTGTGTTGGTTTCTGCCACATTTGAATATGAATCAGGCATAGGTATATATATGCCCCTGCCTCTTGAACCTCCCTCTAATCTCCCATTACCACTACCCACTCTCTGTTGTCACGGAACACCAGGTTTGAGCTCCCTGCATCATACAGCAAACTCCCAGTAGCTATCTCAGACAGTAAAGACTCTACCTGCGATGCAGGAGACCTGGGTTTGATTGCTTGGTTGGGAAGATTCTCTAGATGAGGGCATGGCCACCCATTCCAGTATTCTTGCCTGGAGAATCCCATGGACAGAGGAGCCTAGGGGTTATAGTCCATGGGTTGTGAAGAATTGGACACAACTGAGTGACTAAGCACAGCACCCATCTATTTTGCATATGGTAAGGTGTATATTTCTATGCTACTCTCTCATTTGCCTACCCTCTCTTTCCCCAACTGTGACCACAACTGTTCTCTATGTCTGTGTCTCCATTGCTGCCCAGCAAATAGATTTATCAGGACCATTGTTCTAGATTCCATATATATGTGTTTCTCTTTTGGACTTACTTCATTCTGTATAATAGGCTCTAGGTTCCTCCACCTCATTACGATGGAATCAAATGTATATTTTTTTATGGTTGAGTAATATTCTATTGTATATATGTACAATATATTTTTCCATTCATCTGTCAATGAACATTTAGGTTGATTCCATGTCCTAGCTATTGGAATTGGTGCTTCAGTGAATGCTTGGGTACATGAGTCTCTTTCAGCTATGGTTTTCTCAAAGTATATGCCCAGTAGTGCGACTGTTGGGACATAGAGTAGTTTTTTTCCTAGTTTTCAAAGAAGTCTCCATACTGTTCTCCATACTGGCAAGGTGAACAAGAACTAGTATATCCTAAATGCAATGATAATATTAGTTATTTACAGTATTCAGTTAGGAATTACATGCACATAGGGAATGGAATATGTGTTTGAAAATGATTTTTAATTAATAATGAAAAACAGACCACCTTAACAAAGTGTCAGGAATCAATTTTTCCTTCGCTTTAGAGCTTTACAGGGATTTAAAGGGAAAACACACTAGTAAATATGCTTACATATAGGTGGTAAACACTTTGGATAAGCTAACACTTTTAAGTTAGGCACTTTTAAAAATTTATTTTTAATTGGAGGATAATTGCTTTACAATACTGTGTTGGTTTCTGCCACATTTGAATATGAATCAGGCATAGGTATATATATGCCCCTGCCTCTTGAACCTCCCTCTAATCTCCCATTACCACTACCCACTCTCTGTTGTCACGGAACACCAGGTTTGAGCTCCCTGCATCATACAGCAAACTCCCAGTAGCTATCTCAGACAGTAAAGACTCTACCTGCGATGCAGGAGACCTGGGTTTGATTGCTTGGTTGGGAAGATTCTCTAGATGAGGGCATGGCCACCCATTCCAGTATTCTTGCCTGGAGAATCCCATGGACAGAGGAGCCTAGGGGTTATAGTCCATGGGTTGTGAAGAATTGGACACAACTGAGTGACTAAGCACAGCACCCATCTATTTTGCATATGGTAAGGTGTATATTTCTATGCTACTCTCTCATTTGCCTACCCTCTCTTTCCCCAACTGTGACCACAACTGTTCTCTATGTCTGTGTCTCCATTGCTGCCCAGCAAATAGATTTATCAGGACCATTGTTCTAGATTCCATATATATGTGTTTCTCTTTTGGACTTACTTCATTCTGTATAATAGGCTCTAGGTTCCTCCACCTCATTACGATGGAATCAAATGTATATTTTTTTATGGTTGAGTAATATTCTATTGTATATATGTACAATATATTTTTCCATTCATCTGTCAATGAACATTTAGGTTGATTCCATGTCCTAGCTATTGGAATTGGTGCTTCAGTGAATGCTTGGGTACATGAGTCTCTTTCAGCTATGGTTTTCTCAAAGTATATGCCCAGTAGTGCGACTGTTGGGACATAGAGTAGTTTTTTTCCTAGTTTTCAAAGAAGTCTCCATACTGTTCTCCATACTGGCTGTATCAATGTACACCCTTTTCTCCACCCAATCTAGCACTTATGATTTACAGATATTTTGATAATGGCTACTCTGACCAGTGTGAGATGACACCTCATCATGGCTTTGGTTTGCATATCTCCAATAATGTGTGATGTTGAGTGTCCTTTCATGTGTTCACTAGCCATGTGTATGTTTTCTTTGGAGAAATGTCTGTTTAGGTCTTCTGCCCATTTTTTGATTGGGCTATTTGTTTTCCTGATATTGAACTTCGAGTTCCTTATATATTCTGGAGATTAATCCTTTCTCAGTTCTTCCACTTACAATTATTTTCTCTGATTCTGAGGGTTGTCTCTTAATCTTATTTGTTGCTTCCTGTGTAGATAAGTACTTTTGACAATTTGTTCATTATGATTTTACTAACTTTCACTTAAAACAATTTTTCATTATATTAATAATGAAGTATTTTAATGAACGGACTACAAACTTAATAAATTAAATGTGAGATAAAATGAAAATTGTTACTAAAAAATAAACAAAAGAAATTTTACTTAGGTAAGGAATATGATCATCTCTCTTTTTGCAGGTAAAATATAAGTTTCTACTTTTCAATATTGTTATGTCAAGTATACTTTTACAAAGCTTCACTAGAACATTTATCCATTATTTTAAGATAGTGTATCAATTTGATATGTTTGATTTACATTTGAAAGGGCAGAATGAACTAAACCTGAATTACTTCAATTGAAGTTAATGGCAAAATAAACCTCTTTCTGATTGAGAAAAAATAGTTTTGTTATGAACTTATCCTTTCCCCAGATCTCCTTTGTTCTGGTTTTTAAATACAAATGGCAAAGACAGTAACCATTTCTGTTCTACACAATGCTATTAGCAATGTATTTTTTTTTTCTGTTTTCTTTTTTTAATTAAACTTATTTCTTTATTATTAAGGTTTTACAGAGTTTTGTTATTCACAGACATGCATGTTCCCAGATCAGTCATATGCATATCCCTGGTCCCCTCCCTACTCCCAGCACCTGCGACTGTTGGGACATAGAGTAGTTTTTTTCCTAGTTTTCAAAGAAGTCTCCATACTGTTCTCCATACTGGCTGTATCAATGTACACCCTTTTCTCCACCCAATCTAGCACTTATGATTTACAGATATTTTGATAATGGCTACTCTGACCAGTGTGAGATGACACCTCATCATGGCTTTGGTTTGCATATCTCCAATAATGTGTGATGTTGAGTGTCCTTTCATGTGTTCACTAGCCATGTGTATGTTTTCTTTGGAGAAATGTCTGTTTAGGTCTTCTGCCCATTTTTTGATTGGGCTATTTGTTTTCCTGATATTGAACTTCGAGTTCCTTATATATTCTGGAGATTAATCCTTTCTCAGTTCTTCCACTTACAATTATTTTCTCTGATTCTGAGGGTTGTCTCTTAATCTTATTTGTTGCTTCCTGTGTAGATAAGTACTTTTGACAATTTGTTCATTATGATTTTACTAACTTTCACTTAAAACAATTTTTCATTATATTAATAATGAAGTATTTTAATGAACGGACTACAAACTTAATAAATTAAATGTGAGATAAAATGAAAATTGTTACTAAAAAATAAACAAAAGAAATTTTACTTAGGTAAGGAATATGATCATCTCTCTTTTTGCAGGTAAAATATAAGTTTCTACTTTTCAATATTGTTATGTCAAGTATACTTTTACAAAGCTTCACTAGAACATTTATCCATTATTTTAAGATAGTGTATCAATTTGATATGTTTGATTTACATTTGAAAGGGCAGAATGAACTAAACCTGAATTACTTCAATTGAAGTTAATGGCAAAATAAACCTCTTTCTGATTGAAAAAAAATAGTTTTGTTATGAACTTATCCTTTCCCCAGATCTCCTTTGTTCTGGTTTTTAAATACAAATGGCAAAGACAGTAACCATTTCTGTTCTACACAATGCTATTAGCAATGTATTTTTTTTTTCTGTTTTCTTTTTTTAATTAAACTTATTTCTTTATTATTAAGGTTTTACAGAGTTTTGTTATTCACAGACATGCATGTTCCCAGATCAGTCATATGCATATCCCTGGTCCCCTCCCTACTCCCAGCACCCCCCCATCCCACCCCTCCAGGTCATCGCACCAAGCCATTGTAAGTGCTCCTGTTCCCTTAACACGATGACAATAGCAATGTATTTTTAAAGAGGATTACACCAGAATTTGAGCAATAAACCAAAGAGATTTTTACTCTGGTTACTAGAAATTATTTATTCCTGTCTTAGTCTTGTTCAAGGTCTTAGAAGCACTGTTTGAGTTGCTATGGGGTAAAACAAGAGAAGGCTATGACACGCTTGTTCTTCACAGAGCTTATAATCAGTCTGTGAAAAAGAGATAATGAAAGCAAGGAAAGAACAATGAAAGATATTAGCTTTCCTGTATCTGTACGTGATATACACAATAGGTATTAGAAAATGTGAGAAGGGAAAAGATGAATGTAGGGCAGCATTATGTGACCTAAATTGGACTTTGAAGAAT
Organism: Tragulus kanchil; assembly: GCA_022376925.1. Lineage (NCBI taxonomy): Eukaryota > Metazoa > Chordata > Mammalia > Artiodactyla > Tragulidae > Tragulus > Tragulus kanchil. The sequence goes on along the minus strand of JAIOJX010000004.1, from coordinate 230,930,552 downwards.
AAACGAGATGAGAAGTTTGCCTCCTACAGAACTGACAAGGAACTGCTCTGTGATTTCATCATTTCATCTAAAGGATTAGAAAGTGTGGAAAGTACTCAAATTGTGAAAAGTACATTTTCAGTATACCCACTCCACTGTTCTTTCTGAGAATATCCCATGGACAGAGGAGCCTGGAAAGCTATAGTTCATGGAGTCACTTTCCTGGTGGCTCAGTTGGTAAAGAATCTGCCTTCAATGCAGGGATTCCTCTTCAATACAGGAGACCTGGGTTCAATCCCTGGGATGGGAAGATCCCTTGGAAAAGAAAACAGCAACCCACTCCAAAATTCTTGCCCAGGAAATCTCATAGACAGAGGAGCCTGGCAGGCTACAGTCCATGGCATCACAAAGAGTTGGACACGACTGAGTGATAAAACAACCACTGAAAATATGGAAAGACCCTCGGTGACATTTGAGCTTTGATCTTGGGTCAGTCCCTTTGTTCCTTGATGTGGTTTGATACACACCAGCAGAAAATGGGAAAGAGATATTGTCAACCCTTTTAATTTAGTGAATGACTTTGTTGTTATCCTCTAAGTCTTTTGGTAAACTGCTCATTTTAAATGGGCAAATGTACATTTATATGGTGTTGCATTTGCTTAGCTATAGCCTGTCTTACTGAAAAAGCAATTTAAGAAAGCTTTTTGAAAGGTGAAGAAAATGGCAAGGAAAGTAAAGGTTAGAAGAATGTGAGAAAAACAAAAGCTTGTGTATTTAAATACACAAAATAACCTCTATGAACTCGGATATAGTTTTTCAGCCTCTGCCCTAAACCCTGTTCCCTTAAAGTTTTATTCTCTTCTAAGGAACAGATTCTATTATTTTTGCAGAGGTTAATTTTGCATACACTCAAGTGCTATCCCTTGAGCTACCATCCAGGACCAATATGAATTCAGTTATCATAGGTACAAGTGTTATAATTCTATTTAATCCAGGAATGTCACAGAAAGTAATTATTGTAAGTATTTATATGAAATAGGGGAGTATATATTTATAAATACTGCATTTACTGCTCCTGTGTAACATTAAGTAAGTGATTTAATCTCTGTGACTAAATTTCTTCAACATTACAATGACATAAGCATTTAATTTAGCCCAGGGGGTTGTTGTCAGGAATAAATGAGATAATCCATGTGACACACCAAATTTAATATCAAGTACATATGGAGCAATAAATAAATGGTAACTCCTTTTAATTTTGTAACATCATACTAATATACATTTTAATTCCTCTGTCTTCTTAGTTTGATACATGCATTATTCCAGATGAAGAAGAAAGTCATATCTTGTGGATTTCAAAACCTATCATTATTCTGCTAGGAAGCAAGTGGAATAAATAGCAGTGATACTGTTTTCCTCAGTTCATTTGTTCCTGTACTGTCCAAACTGATTCTAGTCAACATTCTATTCCTTCCCACCTAGAGTGCACAGCAGAACATGTATGTATTGTGCATGTTGATGCTGCCCTGAAAAGAGAAGTCAAAATCATTATTTCCCTACTCAAAGTGTGGTCCATTGACCAGCAACATTAGCAACGTTTGGGAGTCCATCAGTGATACGTATCTCACCCTCTCCCATCACTTGCTGAATCAGAATATTTTAACAAGAATTTGTGCTGATTCTCAACCAATGTTAAAGTTTGTGTTTTATGAGATACCCTACATAAAAATGCCGACTGTTGGTGATGAGAAGTGGGGATGTGGTGGTTGCAGTGGCCATTGTAGCACTCCCAAGTGTCCATATTCCTGATTGACAAGCAGTAATGAAAATAATTGTCTGTGCTTTAGTCTATCTGAAAGTAGACAGTACAATTTTTATCTACTGGAGCATAATGTTAATTTCAAGTGAGGTCCTCTCCTCTCTCTCCTTCAGTGTTGTCCTAGTCTTTGTCATCATCATTGTCTTCATTTTAATCACAGAATTTAGTGGTATGGATTACATTTCTGTTTATCATGGCACTTTGGGAACATACAGCTTTTGTTCCAGCATCTGGCTATTTACCATCTGCTATTATCTCCAACTTTCCCCAAACATCAACAAATAAAATCATTTTTGTTTATCATTTCCTCTGTTACTATTCCATCTTCAATGTTCTCCAAACTTTCTGTATCTCAGTGTGAGTTTACATAAGGCATTATTGAGGATCTGAAAATTCAATAAACTGGATGAATAAGAAATATCTCTGGTTTACATGCAGGAACAATGAACTGCTGAACTGACTTTATCTGATCCTTTGAAATAAGTTTCAGTTTTGCTGACATCACAGATCATTGATACCCTCTCCTCTTCTGATCTCAATTTTATAATCTTGGCTAATTTCCCTCATTCTACAAGTTTGTTGCATGATCATTCTCATTCTCTTACATTTCCCATGTGATGTTTCCAATTAAAAATTATCTTTTAATATATTACTTAACTGCAAAGTTCTCCATAGATGAATAATTAGTTCTATCCGTGTATAATTTTACTTAGTGATATACCCTTGTCTAAATAAGTGCTACTTTATGAATATTAGATGTAAATGCTGGACAGATTAATGATAATGATTTCATGGGCCAGGAAGTTTATTAATAGGAAAAAGGGAATACAGCTCATCAGCTATGCAATGTAGGCAAATAAGGTTAGAGAACAACGATTCAAATATGGTAGAAAAACTTCACATGAATTAGCCACAACAAAAATAATTATGTTTTAATAAAGTAGGGACTGAAAAGTAATCACTGGGATATTAAATAAATAAGCCTACGAGACAATCTCTTTTTTTTAAAGATTTTCTTAATGTGGACCATTTTTAAAATCTTTATTGGATTTGTTGCAATATTACTTCTGTTTTTGTTTTGTTTGGCCCCAAGGCATGTGGGGTCTTAGCTCCCTAAGCAAAGATTGAATTAGCACCCCACATTGGAAAGTGAAATCTTAACCAGTGGGTAACCAGGAAAGTCCCCAAAATATCTTCTTGAGAAATATTATTTGTGTGTAGTTTATTTTTCTTATGAATGAAAAAAAAAAGAACAATCAACTAAAACAAAACTGGACATTTCTTATGTTGTATTACTATAACACGACAAGATTTTAGGTGAGTGTTAAGAATGTTAAGAGACTGTTAAGATTTTTATAGCCTGTAACAATGTTCTTCTCTTCTCACACATAATTTTTTCCTTAGGTAAATTTAACTTTTTGCTTCTTCTTTCCCTTCATGTTTCAACAGCAATGGAAGATCGTGTTTCCTTGTGTCTCCTGATTTGGGATTACATTCTCAGTTGGGTATTAGTTATATATAAAAACAGATCATCTATTACATGGAAATATTGATGCCATGACTTTTGTATGTAACACCTTTAAATGTTCCCCTAGATTATTTCAGCATTGCATTTTATTTTTTTCTTTTTACCTCTTTATAATGTAGATAAGAGTTACCTTGCACAATTTTATATTTTCAGAAACAATAGGTTTCTTAAAGGCCCTTCTAGCTATATAATATTCAGTTGGAGCAATATTCTTAATATTATATATCTTTTCAACAGACAATTAAACTACTTTTTGCAGACAATTATAAAATGTGGAGCTGACTTATAGTTGCCATCAGACATGAGATTATTCAATCATCACCATAATACTCCATCCTTAAAGCTGAAGAGCTTTGTTTCACCTTTTTCACTACTATAGACCTGTGGTTCATTGATTAATTAGACGAATGTAATCTTTCCTGACTAGATGCTTAATCTGAAGTGATCTTGTTAAAGATGTATTTGAATGTGAACTGCAATACTTTGCTATTCATAATATTTTACCATATCACTAACAATATTTTCCACCTCACCAAAGTCAACATTTTTTCTTGTTGTGAGTGTCTAGCTGTCCAAATTTCTATCCTATTTCTATGTGCAGGTGTGGTAAGTTGTGTCTGACTCTTTGTGACCCCCATGGACTGTAGCCTGCCAGGCTGCTTTGTCCATGGAACTCTCCAGGCACAAGTACTGGAGTGGGTTGCCTTTTCCTCCCCCAAGGGAATCTTCCCAACTCGCAGATTGAACCCACATCTCCTGCATTGGCAGGTGGATTCTTTTACACTGAGTCATTTGGGAAACCCCTTCCTATTCTATATGTAGGCTTAAAAAGGAATTTCTGGCCACTAGGTTTTCTCATAATGATACATGTTTGCTTGAGTTGACTGTTTATCTGAGTTTCTTCCCTAAGCGAATGCAAAATCATTTTAGAGATAATGTCCACTGTGCTGAGTTGGAGTTTAAAACTCTTACCACGATTTGAAAGGGAATGGTGGGTGATGTTTTCTGCAATGTTTGCAAGAGTTGAGATAGAATTTTGCCAATGATGGATGCAGGGCAATGCTGTCTCTGTTGCGATAGTCAAGTTTTCAACATTTTATGTGATAAAATGTGTATCACAATGCTCTTCCCAGTCTGTCACACAACTCAGACTATTATGTGAATCAGATCTTGGCATGGTATCCCAACTTTCATCTCAACTTTTCACAAATATGGAACAAGAATTTTGCTAATAGAATATTGCCAGAAAGTAGAGAAAACCATCACTACCTCCTGAATTTATAGGTATTAAAGCACTATGTAAATTTCAGATTTCACAGGAGGCAGTTTATACACCTGGAAGGAGCCGATCTATGTCTTGTAATTCTACAGTCATAAAACTTGACTTGAGACAAGTATTATTATTTTGATATATAAATGTCCTGTGACTTTCTCAGAAGAAATTGCCTAGATGTTCATGCTCCACCCTTATAGCTAAATACTCAGAAGAACAGACAGTATGTTTCATTGATTAATTAAAAGCTGAAGAGCTTTGTTTCACCTTTTCACTACTATAGACCTGTGGATCACTGATTAATTAGACGAATGTAATCTTTCCTGACTAGATGCTTAATCTGAAGTGATCTTGTTAAAGATGTATTTGAATGTGAACTGCAATACTTTGCTATTCATAATATTTTACCATATCACTAACAATATTTTCCACCTCACCAAAGTCAACATTTTTCTTGTTGTGAGTGTCTAGCTGTCCAAATTTCTATCCTATTTCTATGTGCAGGTGTGGTAAGTTGTGTCTGACTCTTTGTGACCCCCATGGACTGTAGCCTGCCAGGCTGCTTTGTCCATGGAACTCTCCAGGCACAAGTACTGGAGTGGGTTGCCTTTTCCTCCCCCAAGGGAATCTTCCCAACTCGCAGATTGAACCCACATCTCCTGCATTGGCAGGTGGATTCTTTTACACTGAGTCATTTGGGAAACCCCTTCCTATTCTATATGTAGGCTTAAAAAGGAATTTCTGGCCACTAGGTTTTCTCATAATGATACATGTTTGCTTGAGTTGACTGTTTATCTGAGTTTCTTCCCTAAGCGAATGCAAAATCATTTTAGAGATAATGTCCACTGTGCTGAGTTGGAGTTTAAAACTCTTACCACGATTTGAAAGGGAATGGTGGGTGATGTTTTCTGCAATGTTTGCAAGAGTTGAGATAGAATTTTGCCAATGATGGATGCAGGGCAATGCTGTCTCTGTTGCGATAGTCAAGTTTTCAACATTTTATGTGATAAAATGTGTATCACAATGCTCTTCCCAGTCTGTCACACAACTCAGACTATTATGTGAATCAGATCTTGGCATGGTATCCCAACTTTCATCTCAACTTTTCACAAATATGGAACAAGAATTTTGCTAATAGAATATTGCCAGAAAGTAGAAAAAACCATCACTACCTCCTGAATTTATAGGTATTAAAGCACTATGTAAATTTCAGATTTCACAGGAGGCAGTTTATACACCTGGAAGGAGCCGATCTATGTCTTGTAATTCTACAGTCATAAAACTTGACTTGAGACAAGTATTATTATTTTGATATATAAATGTCCTGTGACTTTCTCAGAAGAAATTGCCTAGATGTTCATGCTCCACCCTTATAGCTAAATACTCAGAAGAACAGACAGTATGGTTTAGGTTCTTGTTCTACCAACATGATTCCTTGTTTCCTAAGTGGAAAAAGAGGTCAAGGTGTCTGTAAATACCAGCTTCCCTTGATTTAGTGAAACATATTGGCAACTGTTTCTTACTGCACTTTTAAATTTTAATCTCTTCAGAGCAACAAGAAGCATGGGTGTAAGAACAGTGAGGAAACAAATAGCAGTAGAAAAAAAAAAAGTTAGTAAAAGCCCTTTTAAGCAGGACGTTCATTTAAGAAAAAATAAAGGGGAATAGACAGATTTATGTGAAGGCATTAGACCTGCAACAGTGCTTGACTTCACCAAAGTGTCCTAGCACATATTTGAACACAGAAAAACAGGGAAAAAGAAGGTGGCCTTTAAAATTCTATACAGTTTCAATTTCTACTTATCATTAATAGAATACAAGTAACTTTTTCTCTTATTAGATATATGAATTTTATTTTGTCATAAATAAAGTGGAAAATACTTCACAACATTGTCACCATTTTGTCTTTTCTCCTCCTAAACACATACCCATATACAATAACATAACCATCCAGGCAAAGAAAAGAAACCTACTCTGTCTTTCCTAAAGTTAAATCATTTTCCTTAAAAATAAAGCATACCATTAATTCATCTCTGGAGTGTTAAATTTAAATCACTTCAATCCTCTTAGGCAAGTAGAAAATACCTTAAAGAATCCTTTAAATCAGGGATGCCCAGCCCCCAGGCCAGGAAAGGATATGGGTCCTCAAGCCTCTTAGGAACCCACTGCAGAAGCAGGAGATGAACCCCAGGGAAGGAACAGACCTTCATATAAGGCTCTCATCCCTCACATTACCACCTGCACCAACCCCCAGTGGAAAACTTGACTTCCACAGAGCTGGTCCCTGGTGCCAGAATAGGCTGGGGACTGCTTCTAAAGTCTATGCATGTCATTTATTTCCACCTAAGTTGTAACTGCTTTATTTCACTTGTTATACTCCCACCTGTAATTGACACTATTAAGCTGTCCCCCAGGATCCCTTCTCACCTTTTTTTCATTTTAGTGGTGGAACCTTTTCCTCCCCTCTTGTCTTGCACTTACTCCCTAGCCTCCTTGGGTTTGAGCTGGGCCTATTTTCCAGCCCCTTGTAGTCTGACAGGTGTGTCTACCTAAGTTCTTGCCAACAGGATATAAACAGAAGTGATGTGTACAACTTATTGGCCATTTTTCAACTTAAAATTATGTGCCCTGACCCTCTTTTTTTCTGTTATTTTGGCCAGGATCCATGACTGCAGATGCAGTCTTTGATACAAAAGCAACAAAGCTTTTGAGGAAACAAATAGCAGTAGAAAAAAAAAAAGTTAGTAAAAGCCCTTTTAAGCAGGACGTTCATTTAAGAAAAAATAAAGGGGAATAGACAGATTTATGTGAAGGCATTAGACCTGCAACAGTGCTTGACTTCACCAAAGTGTCCTAGCACATATTTGAACACAGAAAAACAGGGAAAAAGAAGGTGGCCTTTAAAATTCTATACAGTTTCAATTTCTACTTATCATTAATAGAATACAAGTAACTTTTTCTCTTATTAGATATATGAATTTTATTTTGTCATAAATAAAGTGGAAAATACTTCACAACATTGTCACCATTTTGTCTTTTCTCCTCCTAAACACATACCCATATACAATAACATAACCATCCAGGCAAAGAAAAGAAACCTACTCTGTCTTTCCTAAAGTTAAATCATTTTCCTTAAAAATAAAGCATACCATTAATTCATCTCTGGAGTGTTAAATTTAAATCACTTCAATCCTCTTAGGCAAGTAGAAAATACCTTAAAGAATCCTTTAAATCAGGGATGCCCAGCCCCCAGGCCAGGAAAGGATATGGGTCCTCAAGCCTCTTAGGAACCCACTGCAGAAGCAGGAGATGAACCCCAGGGAAGGAACAGACCTTCATATAAGGCTCTCATCCCTCACATTACCACCTGCACCAACCCCCAGTGGAAAACTTGACTTCCACAGAGCTGGTCCCTGGTGCCAGAATAGGCTGGGGACTGCTTCTAAAGTCTATGCATGTCATTTATTTCCACCTAAGTTGTAACTGCTTTATTTCACTTGTTATACTCCCACCTGTAATTGACACTATTAAGCTGTCCCCCAGGATCCCTTCTCACCTTTTTTTCATTTTAGTGGTGGAACCTTTTCCTCCCCTCTTGTCTTGCACTTACTCCCTAGCCTCCTTGGGTTTGAGCTGGGCCTATTTTCCAGCCCCTTGTAGTCTGACAGGTGTGTCTACCTAAGTTCTTGCCAACAGGATATAAACAGAAGTGATGTGTACAACTTATTGGCCATTTTTCAACTTAAAATTATGTGCCCTGACCCTCTTTTTTTCTGTTATTTTGGCCAAGGATCCATGACTGCAGATGCAGTCTTTGATACAGAGATGAAGTCATGTTTTATGTAGAGCTGGCTGGTCCAGCAGCAGTCACCAGCCAGAGCCTGCCTGCCTACACTTACCCTCTAAAATGAGAGAGGCACAAAGTTCTGGTTTATTTACTTCACTGCATTTTAGGCCTCTTTGTTATAGTATCTGACTCTGTATACTGACTTATAACACAGACACGCACCACAGTATCTTTGAGCCCTAAGTGACTGGTGCAAAACACTATTGTGAAAACACAGTATTTTACAAAGGTGAGTGAAAAGCAAAAATCAGCATTTGCTTTTTTCCTAGAGATATTCCCGGCAGTTTGAACACTTAGCTTCCATTTCACAAGGAATACTAGAGAGTCAAAATAAATCCTATGTCTTGAACACTATAATACTGATCTTTTGCACTGTTGATAAGTACTGTACACTGTATAACTCTAAGATCACAGTGCACATGTACTGAGCATTGGAATGAGAGTGTTCATAGCATTCAACAGTCATTCCTCTGTGCTTTGCTCCCATCATTATAAATCCATTAGTTTTCGTATCTGTGGTCCTTGAAGTGTAGAATCATCTAGGAACATGTTAAAAATTCAGCACAGATGTATCGAGTTAGAAATATCCAGTAAGGCCCAGAGATCTGTGGTCAACAATATCTCCAAGTGATTCTGATAAAATCAGAGAAAATGACTCTTTGTTTAACAAGCTTTGCAAAGATTATATAGATTAAATGCTTCTAAAGTCTATGCATGTCATTTATTTCCACCTAAGTTGTAACTGCTTTATTTCACTTGTTATACTCCCACCTGTAATTGACACTATTAAGCTGTCCCCCAGGATCCCTTCTCACCTTTTTTCATTTTAGTGGTGGAACCTTTTCCTCCCCTCTTGTCTTGCACTTACTCCCTAGCCTCCTTGGGTTTGAGCTGGGCCTATTTTCCAGCCCCTTGTAGTCTGACAGGTGTGTCTACCTAAGTTCTTGCCAACAGGATATAAACAGAAGTGATGTGTACAACTTATTGGCCATTTTTCAACTTAAAATTATGTGCCCTGACCCTCTTTTTTTCTGTTATTTTGGCCAAGGATCCATGACTGCAGATGCAGTCTTTGATACAGAGATGAAGTCATGTTTTATGTAGAGCTGGCTGGTCCAGCAGCAGTCACCAGCCAGAGCCTGCCTGCCTACACTTACCCTCTAAAATGAGAGAGGCACAAAGTTCTGGTTTATTTACTTCACTGCATTTTAGGCCTCTTTGTTATAGTATCTGACTCTGTATACTGACTTATAACACAGACACGCACCACAGTATCTTTGAGCCCTAAGTGACTGGTGCAAAACACTATTGTGAAAACACAGTATTTTACAAAGGTGAGTGAAAAGCAAAAATCAGCATTTGCTTTTTTTTCCCTAGAGATATTCCCGGCAGTTTGAACACTTAGCTTCCATTTCACAAGGAATACTAGAGAGTCAAAATAAATCCTATGTCTTGAACACTATAATACTGATCTTTTGCACTGTTGATAAGTACTGTACACTGTATAACTCTAAGATCACAGTGCACATGTACTGAGCATTGGAATGAGAGTGTTCATAGCATTCAACAGTCATTCCTCTGTGCTTTGCTCCCATCATTATAAATCCATTAGTTTTCGTATCTGTGGTCCTTGAAGTGTAGAATCATCTAGGAACATGTTAAAAATTCAGCACAGATGTATCGAGTTAGAAATATCCAGTAAGGCCCAGAGATCTGTGGTCAACAATATCTCCAAGTGATTCTGATAAAATCAGAGAAAAATGACTCTTTGTGAACAAGCTAGCAAAGTTGAATCAGCAGTCGTTAATAGAACACATTTGTTAAGATTATATAGATTTTAAAACAGTGATCTCAGTGTGTTTTTAAAATGTCTCAAATTAAGTTATTCTGATTTCTGATGCTAAATTTATCTTTCTTTTTAATTCTATAAGGATACTGATTTTTAAAAATTTTGAAACATTGCAGAAAGTAAAATGCTTTATTTTCTCAGGTTGGAATAGGCAGCACTGTTTAAAAACTATATTTATTCTCTTGCATGTATTATGTCGTCTGTTTTCTGCTTTATATATAAAAGATATTCTTACAATTCCACTAATCTCTACTGTATTTAGGAAATACATTTGTGATTTGTATCTCCATACTTTCATGCTTTTGTGGTTCCCCTTGCATTCCTATTTAATATTCAGAAATAACTTCAATTATTTCATGTTTTATCATCATACTTTTTGATATTTATTAATTAACTAGAGGGTCCTGCTACACTAGCTCTGTCTTCATGGAAGAGTAAATAAGAAATTTAGGGAAATTATGATATTTAGTTCACATCAGACACCTAGTACATGAAATAGTCAAAATTAACATTAAGAACTTTTGAATCCAAATCTAAATATTGTACTTGTAAGGAAATTAAAATGATAAGATACAGATTCAACCTCAAAAAGTATCTTGTCTCTATAGTCAGTGCTGCAAACCAGCAGATTATTAGAAAAGAAAGAACAGCTGTGGCATCACATGACCTTGTCTTTCTAACAGTCTCTCATAGATCCGCAGCAAACCAGCTGAATCATCTTGGGTAATTATTCTCAGTGAATATCTACACATGGAGAAGGAAGAGGATTCTGGGAAAAAGCCACCATGGAGGGTGAGGAAGAAGTCAATGCAGCAAGTTTGCTTACATGATGCAGGTAACGTACTGTTTAATATCATTTGGCATTTCCCAAGACCAATCAGTATTTAACTTGCTTTTCCATTGAATCGCCGGATGGAAAGGTCTGTTTTTAAACGCACCTTCTGTTTCAAGGTTGATATCAAGGTGAGAGAAAACTTGTTTGGCTTTTCCTCATTAAACTTATATTACGTCAAAAATACAATAGGCAGTAAAATGCCAACTTACACTGAAAACTTAGTATGTATTATGCTATTTCAAAGGAATGTCCGGCTTGCTACTACACTGGAATTTATCCTCAGACTTACTGCTGCAAAAGTTCGCTCTTCTCCCCCTGAGGAATCCTAGTGGAAACAGGTAAGAGGCCTTGGGCCGAAGATTCATATGTGAATTAAATCAGTGTTCCCCAATCTTTTTGGCACCAGCGACCAGTTTTGTGGAGGCTAATTTTCCCACAGACCTGGAGGGGGATGGTTTTGGGATGATTCAAGCACATTATATTGATTGTGCCCTTTATTTCTATTCTTATTACATCAGTTCCACCTCAGATCATCAGGCATTAGATTCCAGAGGTTGGGGACCCCTGATTTAAAACACACAAGAATTGTTTATATGATTATTTAAAATATTTGTCATTATGCAAATGAAATGATTGCTGTAAACATAATTGCAATCCACTTCCCAGTACACCTGTTCATTCATAAATCAGAATAGAAATGCTATTTTACTTAGTATATGGGATTATTGGTTGTTTCCACCAAATTTCCAAGTGTGACCTTTTTGTTTCCTGAGAGTGTAATGTAGTCAGTGTAAGGAAGCTTGTCTCCTCCAACGTCCTAGTAAATTTGTACACGTAACCTTGTCTACCCAGCCTTCAGCTTAGTGGCAAGTTTTTCATCTTATTTTGTAGGTTACTCTTCCCTTGGCTCATTCAAATGCAGTACTGACTTTGTATGTTTGTATTTCTGTCCCCTTTTTATGACTATGTTGGCACTAATGAATCCCTTAGTGACCTGGTTGAATCAAGTCTGCTACCCGCTCTGCCACCACTGTAATAACTGTCAAAAAAAAGTGCATTTCTCTTTTTCCCACCTGGGAGTTAGTTACTTCCTATCATCCCTGAGTTCACAAGCAGAGGCAGGTACTAGTTCTCTCATGTCTCAACCATTAATTGAAAGAGTAGCATTCCAAATGAAGATGAGCAAACCTGGACTCATCATCTTTAGAAAAGTGAAAGATGTTATTGTAATAGCAATTTTGAGTTGATATCAAGGTGAGAGAAAACTTGTTTGGCTTTTCCTCATTAAACTTATATTACGTCAAAATACAATAGGCAGTAAAATGCCAACTTACACTGAAAACTTAGTATGTATTATGCTATTTCAAAGGAATGTCCGGCTTGCTACTACACTGGAATTTATCCTCAGACTTACTGCTGCAAAAGTTCGCTCTTCTCCCCCTGAGGAATCCTAGTGGAAACAGGTAAGAGGCCTTGGGCCGAAGATTCATATGTGAATTAAATCAGTGTTCCCCAATCTTTTTGGCACCAGCGACCAGTTTTGTGGAGGCTAATTTTCCCACAGACCTGGAGGGGGATGGTTTTGGGATGATTCAAGCACATTATATTGATTGTGCCCTTTATTTCTATTCTTATTACATCAGTTCCACCTCAGATCATCAGGCATTAGATTCCAGAGGTTGGGGACCCCTGATTTAAAACACACAAGAATTGTTTATATGATTATTTAAAATATTTGTCATTATGCAAATGAAATGATTGCTGTAAACATAATTGCAATCCACTTCCCAGTACACCTGTTCATTCATAAATCAGAATAGAAATGCTATTTTACTTAGTATATGGGATTATTGGTTGTTTCCACCAAATTTCCAAGTGTGACCTTTTTGTTTCCTGAGAGTGTAATGTAGTCAGTGTAAGGAAGCTTGTCTCCTCCAACGTCCTAGTAAATTTGTACACGTAACCTTGTCTACCCAGCCTTCAGCTTAGTGGCAAGTTTTTCATCTTATTTTGTAGGTTACTCTTCCCTTGGCTCATTCAAATGCAGTACTGACTTTGTATGTTTGTATTTCTGTCCCCTTTTTATGACTATGTTGGCACTAATGAATCCCTTAGTGACCTGGTTGAATCAAGTCTGCTACCCGCTCTGCCACCACTGTAATAACTGTCAAAAAAAAGTGCATTTCTCTTTTTCCCACCTGGGAGTTAGTTACTTCCTATCATCCCTGAGTTCACAAGCAGAGGCAGGTACTAGTTCTCTCATGTCTCAACCATTAATTGAAAGAGTAGCATTCCAAATGAAGATGAGCAAACCTGGACTCATCATCTTTAGAAAAGTGAAAGATGTTATTGTAATAGCTGGTATGAATGTTTTAGGAGCCTCACTCTCTTACCCCCAAATTTTTGGAAAGTCCATTTTGGATGGTGTGCTTGGATCCCTGAAATGATGGTTTGCAAAGATGGTTTATAAACAGTGTTATAGTTCTCTTTATAAAAAGGTAATAGGAATGCTAGTGCTAGATCAAACAACAAAAGAATAGAAGGTAGAAGATAAAGAGCTAGGCAAGGGTGAGGGAAGCTGGTACTCATGAAAAATTGTCTAGTAAGAAATTCATTATAATGTGTGCATACAATCTATTAGACTGTAGAAATTTACTATTATTATTTTCTACATTAAGATGTAAGGAAAAATCCTTTTTTCCCAATCTTTCATGGAGTATACCACATTAGCAAATTCTTTGTATGAATGACTTAGGGTAAATCAAGGGAAAAGTCATGTGTTTTAGTGATTCTCAACATACATGCCTGAAACCACAACATCAGCATCACCTGGGAAATTATTAGAAATGCAAATCACCAGGGCCATACCCAGACCTAGTGAATCAGGAGCGCTGGGTAGAGTTCAGCTTTGTGTATTTTAAGGAGCCCTTTAGGTGATCCTGATGCAGGGTTCAGTATGAGAACTACTGTCTTATTCTATATCTGGGTTTGTGTGGAATAGAAAGAAGGCAACATTCTAAGAGAGGAGATGCTGTAGAAATTTAGAAATCTGCCAAGTAAGAATCTGGTGTTAGATTATTAAGGATACCCAAAAGCAAATTAATAATTATGTAGTTCTTAGGAAAGACATGATGGCATTTCCTACTATGTGGTAGGTAGTTTAAATGTTTATAATCAACTATTATAAAAATTTTAAGAGAGGCTGACCCTAGCTTTGGATTATATTTTTAAAATATAAAACATCCATATTCCATGCTAATAATTCTTTTACTGTGTATGTAACATTGGTGGGAAAACTTACAATAGTGCTAGATGATTTTTATCAAGGAGACGTTTCGACACGTCTATTAGCTCCTATATTGTCTACCATAACAACCTGGAAATATCTTTTGAAAAATATTTTCAGCTTATTTTAATGTCTTAAGATCTGTGTCTTTCTACTTTTGTGCAAACAATAATAGGCATTCAATTTTAAGTTACAGTTAAAACTACATTAAAGATTTGAATGAAATACATGTTCTAGATAAGAAAATATTTTAAAGTATTGTACTCTTTAATATTTCATCTCTGTGTGTAAGTATAGAGCTAAATTATTTCTATTACAATGCTCTGATGCTATTAGAAGAGTAAATGACCAATTAATTTTGTTTCAGAACCATAAGCTTTATTTTTATTGAGGTATAGTAGATTTATAATAGTTTCAGGTGTACAATATAGTGATGTAAATTTTTTATAGTTTATACTTCATTTAAGGGTATTATAAAATACTGGCTATATTCCCTGTGCTGCACAATGCATATTTGAAACTTTTTTTTTTACTTAACAGTTTGTATTTCTCAATTCCCTACCTATATCTTATTCCTTTCCTTTTCCATCTCTCATTGCTTTGTTTTCTGTATCTATAGTCTATTCTGTTATATTCATTAGTGTATTTTTTAAATTTCACATAAGTGGTAACACAGTATTTATCTTTATCTGACTTATTTCACTAAGTGTAATACCCTCCAGTTCCATCTCCATCTGTGATGGTACAAAAGGCAAAAATTTCTTTTTCTGTGGCTGAGTACTTTTCCATTGTGTGTGTGTGTGTATCATTCATTTTGTTTATCCATTCAGTTGATGATGGACACTTGTGTTACTTCTATATCTTGGCTATTTTAAATAATGCTGCTATGAACATAAGGATGCATGCATTTTTTTGAAATGGCATTTTTATTTTCAGTTGTATAACTACTAGTGGAACTGCTAGATCATACAGTTGTTCTACTTTTAGATTTTTGGGAATGGCCATACTGTTTTCCATAGTGGCTGCACCAATTTACATTCCTACGAGCAGTGTACAAGAGTACCCTTTCTCTACATTCTTAACAACATTTGTCCTTTGTGGTCTTTTGATTCCATGCTAATAATTCTTTTACTGTGTATGTAACATTGGTGGGAAAACTTACAATAGTGCTAGATGATTTTTATCAAGGAGACGTTTCGACACGTCTATTAGCTCCTATATTGTCTACCATAACAACCTGGAAATATCTTTTGAAAAATATTTTCAGCTTATTTTAATGTCTTAAGATCTGTGTCTTTCTACTTTTGTGCAAACAATAATAGGCATTCAATTTTAAGTTACAGTTAAAACTACATTAAAGATTTGAATGAAATACATGTTCTAGATAAGAAAATATTTTAAAGTATTGTACTCTTTAATATTTCATCTCTGTGTGTAAGTATAGAGCTAAATTATTTCTATTACAATGCTCTGATGCTATTAGAAGAGTAAATGACCAATTAATTTTGTTTCAGAACCATAAGCTTTATTTTTATTGAGGTATAGTAGATTTATAATAGTTTCAGGTGTACAATATAGTGATGTAAATTTTTTATAGTTTATACTTCATTTAAGGGTATTATAAAATACTGGCTATATTCCCTGTGCTGCACAATGCATATTTGAAACTTTTTTTTTTTTTACTTAACAGTTTGTATTTCTCAATTCCCTACCTATATCTTATTCCTTTCCTTTTCCATCTCTCATTGCTTTGTTTTCTGTATCTATAGTCTATTCTGTTATATTCATTAGTGTATTTTTTAAATTTCACATAAGTGGTAACACAGTATTTATCTTTATCTGACTTATTTCACTAAGTGTAATACCCTCCAGTTCCATCTCCATCTGTGATGGTACAAAAGGCAAAAATTTCTTTTTCTGTGGCTGAGTACTTTTCCATTGTGTGTGTGTGTGTATCATTCATTTTGTTTATCCATTCAGTTGATGATGGACACTTGTGTTACTTCTATATCTTGGCTATTTTAAATAATGCTGCTATGAACATAAGGATGCATGCATTTTTTTGAAATGGCATTTTTATTTTCAGTTGTATAACTACTAGTGGAACTGCTAGATCATACAGTTGTTCTACTTTTAGATTTTTGGGAATGGCCATACTGTTTTCCATAGTGGCTGCACCAATTTACATTCCTACGAGCAGTGTACAAGAGTACCCTTTTCTCTACATTCTTAACAACATTTGTCCTTTGTGGTCTTTTGATGATTGCCATTTTGACAGATGAAATCTCATTGTAGTTTTGATTTACTTTTATCTGATTAGTGGTGTTGAACATCTTTTCCTGTACCTGTTGGCCATCTGTGTGTCATCTTTGAAAAAATGTATGTTCAAGTCTTCTGCATATTGTTTAATTGTATTTTTTAAATATATTGAGTTGTATGAGCCATTTATATAGTTTGGATATTAACCCCTTATAGGTCTTACTCATTTGAGTATTTTTACCCCACTCATTAGAAGGCTATTTTTTTCCCTTTTGTCAATGGTTTCCTTTGCTGTACAAAGGCTAGATTCCATTTCTTAATTTTTGCTTTTGTTTCTTTTGCCTTAGAGAGCAAAAGCAATAACTATTACAATTCATGTCAAAGAGTGTTCTGCCTATACTTTAGGAATTTTATGATTTCAGGTTTTAAATTGAGATTTCTAATCCATTTTGAGCTGATTTTTTATATGTGAGAAAATGGTCTAATTTCATTATTTTACAAATATCTGTCTAGTAGTCTCAGCATGACTTACTGAAGAGACTGTCTTTTCATCATTGTATATTCTTACCTCTTTGTCAGAGATTAATTGACCATAAGTGTATGTGTTTATTTCCAAACTCTGTCTCGCTGATCTGTTTTTCCACCACCACCATATTGTTTTGAGTAGCTTTAGAGTGTATTCTAAAATCAGAGAACATTAATCCAACTCTGTTCTTTCTCAAGATTACTTTGACTATTCAGGATCTTTTGTGTTTCCACACAAGTAATAGAATTAGTTGTCTGAGTTTTGTCATTGGCATTTTAGTAGATACTGCCTTAAATTTATAGATTGCTTTGGGTAGTATGATCATTTAAACAATCTTAATTCATTATCTTTCTATCAATATTTTCTTCAATTTTTTTTTTTTCATCAAAAGGTTTGTAGTTTTCCTATTACAAGTTTCTTTACCTTCTTGGATTTATTCCTAGCTATTTCATTATTTTTGATGAGTAGTAAATGGGACTGTTTTCTTAATTTCTTCTCATAGTTCATTCTTAGTGTACAGAAACTTTTGACTTCATTGAAACAGTTTTCATGCAAAACTATTTTATTATTTAATGGAAAATCACAAATTTTCATGTTATCCTTGTACAGAGCACATATGGAATGATTTGAATATTTTATTCATCCTCAAAGTTTTAGTGTTATCCCACCCACACCTATTAAGACACCGATTTTTAAATTAACTTATCTTTATTAAACCTTTTCCAAAATGTTCAACTTTGTTACCATATACATAACTTCTTCTGTTAAAATAGTTTTAATTCCATTATATAATTAGAATAACATGTTTACCTAATGTAAAACAGTTTGAGGAATACACACAACAGCCTGTTAGTTGCTTTCAAGTCCAGAGTTGTGTGGATGGCATGGGAGCCACTTCCACAGGTCTGATCAAGGCACTACAAGTGTAGTCAGTATCTTACAGAGATAGAATGAAGAGAGATAATTAATCTATTAATAGAGTCAAGAACATGGACTAAAAGTGGTTCTTCATTGTGATTTCCTTGACCTAAAATTCTAATTGTGTTTATTAAAGCCTCTAAGTGAGTAAAGTTTTTTTACTTTTAAATTATACTTTGATGTATTTATTCAAAATCTCATTTATCTAAATAATTTTATTTAATTATAATTTCTAAATTGTAACTTCCTCTGAAATCATACTAACTTTTTGCTCTTATATTGTAAAATTGTTGTTGAGATATATTGGATATATTTTTTGTATTCTAAAATCAGAGAACATTAATCCAACTCTGTTCTTTCTCAAGATTACTTTGACTATTCAGGATCTTTTGTGTTTCCACACAAGTAATAGAATTAGTTGTCTGAGTTTTGTCATTGGCATTTTAGTAGATACTGCCTTAAATTTATAGATTGCTTTGGGTAGTATGATCATTTAAACAATCTTAATTCATTATCTTTCTATCAATATTTTCTTCAATTTTTTTTTTTTCATCAAAAGGTTTGTAGTTTTCCTATTACAAGTTTCTTTACCTTCTTGGATTTATTCCTAGCTATTTCATTATTTTTGATGAGTAGTAAATGGGACTGTTTTCTTAATTTCTTCTCATAGTTCATTCTTAGTGTACAGAAACTTTTGACTTCATTGAAACAGTTTTCATGCAAAACTATTTTATTATTTAATGGAAAATCACAAATTTTCATGTTATCCTTGTACAGAGCACATATGGAATGATTTGAATATTTTATTCATCCTCAAAGTTTTAGTGTTATCCCACCCACACCTATTAAGACACCGATTTTTAAATTAACTTATCTTTATTAAACCTTTTCCAAAATGTTCAACTTTGTTACCATATACATAACTTCTTCTGTTAAAATAGTTTTAATTCCATTATATAATTAGAATAACATGTTTACCTAATGTAAAACAGTTTGAGGAATACACACAACAGCCTGTTAGTTGCTTTCAAGTCCAGAGTTGTGTGGATGGCATGGGAGCCACTTCCACAGGTCTGATCAAGGCACTACAAGTGTAGTCAGTATCTTACAGAGATAGAATGAAGAGAGATAATTAATCTATTAATAGAGTCAAGAACATGGACTAAAAGTGGTTCTTCATTGTGATTTCCTTGACCTAAAATTCTAATTGTGTTTTTTTTAAAGCCTCTAAGTGAGTAAAGTTTTTTTACTTTTAAATTATACTTTGATGTATTTATTCAAAATCTCATTTATCTAAATAATTTTATTTAATTATAATTTCTAAATTGTAACTTCCTCTGAAATCATACTAACTTTTTGCTCTTATATTGTAAAATTGTTGTTGAGATATATTGGATAAACTTCTGAGAGATCTGTGTTTCTCATGAGTTATTACCACTGTTCAAAATGTGTCACAAAACCTGTCATGCAATATTCTGACTAGACAGGATGCCTTGAGGGGAGGATCAATATTTTATTTGTGTATGTTTCATAAATGCCTATTCCAGAGAAGAGCAATGTTCAGGCACTGAGGAACAGTTGAATTGCTGAATAAGCAAAAGAGAAATAGATCCCTGTGATACAATTTTTATTTATTATCCTCTGACTCTTTTCTCCTGATTTCTTTCCTTTTTCCTATATGCTATCTTATTCCTAAAGTAACATTCCTTTCTTGATATTCTAATCACAAGATAGTCATTCCTCTGTGTTCTGTTGTTTTGAAGAGACCTAAAAGCAGAGCAGGCTCTAACTTGGTTTGTAGAGTAAGAATAGAAAATGACACTTTTTGTGAACAGGGGTTGCAACATCTCCTGTGTAGCCCATGCCTTGGTTTGTAGTACGTAATCTAAAAAGCAATTTTTATGTACAAACATGCCTGTTCAAAAACATAAAGCATTCTATAAGGTAACTCACAATACTTAAAGACAGAGAAGATTACGAGTAAAGCAAAATGCATGTTTGATTAAAGGTATTCTTCTAACTTTAGATTGAGGATTTGGAAGCAATTTATAGAAGGTATCAAACAGGAGATACCAAACTATATGGTGTCTGAATCCTAGAAATATATATTTCTTTTCCTGATCTTATGGAAAATAGTGAGACTCATAGAAAGCTATGTCAAATAAATCTAGTACTCAAATATCTGTTCACCTCCAAACATTACATTTTTGCAGATCTTGTCATTAGTTAAATCCATATCACTTTTTTAGTTTTCACACTCACCTCTCTGGCCTCTTCGTATATTTACAAAATTCAGAAGTAGATTCTACACATGTGGAATCTATTTCTATGTCATATTTCCTCCAAAATCACTTAAAATATGCTTTCTCTTAATCTTAAAAATTCAATTCAATTATATTCAATTGGAATAATACATAAGCATATTTTATCAAAATTAATTCTTCAATTTTTATGTTGAATTTTTAAAATTAATTTTGAAAATAGTTGAGAATTATCATGGTGGCACAATTGGTAAAGGATCTGCCTGACAGTGCAGGAGACTCAAGGGACTCGGGGTCTATATCTGGGTTGGGAAGATCTTCTGTAGAAGAAAATGGAAACCTACTCCCATATTCTTGCCTGGAAAATCCCATGCACAGACAAGTGTGGTGTGCCACAGTCCGTGAGACCCACAGCAACTGAAAAATCTGGGTACATATGTCATCTAATGATCCAGGACTAGAAAGGCCCTGATTAAAGGCTGAGTTATGCATCTGCTCTGAAAGATAGCTGCCCAAGTCAAGGGAAATTTTTGAATAAGAGAAATAGATCCCTGTTCTTTTAATTTTTTGATAGCTTTTCCAAATAAGATTTAAGTACATTCCTCTGTGTTCTGTTGTTTTGAAGAGACCTAAAAGCAGAGCAGGCTCTAACTTGGTTTGTAGAGTAAGAATAGAAAATGACACTTTTGTGAACAGGGGTTGCAACATCTCCTGTGTAGCCCATGCCTTGGTTTGTAGTACGTAATCTAAAAAGCAATTTTTATGTACAAACATGCCTGTTCAAAAACATAAAGCATTCTATAAGGTAACTCACAATACTTAAAGACAGAGAAGATTACGAGTAAAGCAAAATGCATGTTTGATTAAAGGTATTCTTCTAACTTTAGATTGAGGATTTGGAAGCAATTTATAGAAGGTATCAAACAGGAGATACCAAACTATATGGTGTCTGAATCCTAGAAATATATATTTCTTTTCCTGATCTTATGGAAAATAGTGAGACTCATAGAAAGCTATGTCAAATAAATCTAGTACTCAAATATCTGTTCACCTCCAAACATTACATTTTTGCAGATCTTGTCATTAGTTAAATCCATATCACTTTTTTAGTTTTCACACTCACCTCTCTGGCCTCTTCGTATATTTACAAAATTCAGAAGTAGATTCTACACATGTGGAATCTATTTCTATGTCATATTTCCTCCAAAATCACTTAAAATATGCTTTCTCTTAATCTTAAAAATTCAATTCAATTATATTCAATTGGAATAATACATAAGCATATTTTATCAAAATTAATTCTTCAATTTTTATGTTGAATTTTTAAAATTAATTTTGAAAATAGTTGAGAATTATCATGGTGGCACAATTGGTAAAGGATCTGCCTGACAGTGCAGGAGACTCAAGGGACTCGGGGTCTATATCTGGGTTGGGAAGATCTTCTGTAGAAGAAAATGGAAACCTACTCCCATATTCTTGCCTGGAAAATCCCATGCACAGACAAGTGTGGTGTGCCACAGTCCGTGAGACCCACAGCAACTGAAAAATCTGGGTACATATGTCATCTAATGATCCAGGACTAGAAAGGCCCTGATTAAAGGCTGAGTTATGCATCTGCTCTGAAAGATAGCTGCCCAAGTCAAGGGAAATGAAAGGTTTTGGCTTTTTTGCTGGAAAGATTCAACATTGAGGTTGTTCAAATATTCTTTCTGCCTCTGAGCTTACTTTCACCTAATGTATTGTCTACATAGCTTAGGGAGACTGGGCTGGCTATGCATAGAGAAGTGCAAAGGGATATAAGCTGCTGTTTCAAAAATCAGGAAAAAAGAAAGGTAGTTAAAGGTACTAATATATAAGACTTTTTCCTCTAAAAAGATGCCATAGTTTGAATAGAGATAATAGGGGTACATGAATAACAACATAGACTTACAGATCACAAATTGCCCCCATGATCTTTCAAACATGTATCCACCTCACTGTCTAACTCCTGACTTGTAATCTTTGCTGAACTTTTCTACATGCTCCTTTCTCCATTTGGTTAACATTGATTTTTTTCCCTCCAGACTGCACTTGAAAACTCCCTTCCTTGGGAAGCTCATTTAATTTATACAAACATCTTTTAATTTTCATTCAAACACATCCTAGTAAGTAATGATGTAATCAGTTAATGACCTGTATCCCATGGGATTGTCACCTTCGTGAAGGCAGTACGTGTTGTTTTGCTCTTTGCCCTTTTCTCAGGGCTCAGTTTAATGCTTGTTACATATTTTTATTTTATAATACCTATGCCTGCTAACTATGTTTTTTACATTTGTAATGTGCTTGTTTTTCACTGTGCTTGGTCTTTGTTGCTGTGGTGAGTGAGGGCTTCTAATCTAGGGGCGATGCACAGGCTTCTTATTATGGTGGCTTCTCTTGTTGTGGAGCATAGGCTCTAGGCATATGGATTCAGTAGTTGCAGCTCCCAGTTTCTAGAGAATGGAATCAGTAGTTGTGGACAATCAACTTAGTTGCCCTGCAGCATGTGGAATCTTACTGGACTAGGGAAGGAGTCTCTATCCCCTAAATTGGCAGGTGGGTTCTAACCACTGGAGCAGCAGGGGAGTCCCTAACCATGTGCTGAACAACTGAATGAATGGATAGTATACTTGGTGAAGTGTGTTACTCTCCATGAGGAGGCAGTCAATCAAGGAGTTTTAAAGGCTGAGTTATGCATCTGCTCTGAAAGATAGCTGCCCAAGTCAAGGGAAATGAAAGGTTTTGGCTTTTTTGCTGGAAAGATTCAACATTGAGGTTGTTCAAATATTCTTTCTGCCTCTGAGCTTACTTTCACCTAATGTATTGTCTACATAGCTTAGGGAGACTGGGCTGGCTATGCATAGAGAAGTGCAAAGGGATATAAGCTGCTGTTTCAAAAATCAGGAAAAAAGAAAGGTAGTTAAAGGTACTAATATATAAGACTTTTTCCTCTAAAAAGATGCCATAGTTTGAATAGAGATAATAGGGGTACATGAATAACAACATAGACTTACAGATCACAAATTGCCCCCATGATCTTTCAAACATGTATCCACCTCACTGTCTAACTCCTGACTTGTAATCTTTGCTGAACTTTTCTACATGCTCCTTTCTCCATTTGGTTAACATTGATTTTTTTCCCTCCAGACTGCACTTGAAAACTCCCTTCCTTGGGAAGCTCATTTAATTTATACAAACATCTTTTAATTTTCATTCAAACACATCCTAGTAAGTAATGATGTAATCAGTTAATGACCTGTATCCCATGGGATTGTCACCTTCGTGAAGGCAGTACGTGTTGTTTTGCTCTTTGCCCTTTTCTCAGGGCTCAGTTTAATGCTTGTTACATATTTTTATTTTTATAATACCTATGCCTGCTAACTATGTTTTTTACATTTGTAATGTGCTTGTTTTTCACTGTGCTTGGTCTTTGTTGCTGTGGTGAGTGAGGGCTTCTAATCTAGGGGCGATGCACAGGCTTCTTATTATGGTGGCTTCTCTTGTTGTGGAGCATAGGCTCTAGGCATATGGATTCAGTAGTTGCAGCTCCCAGTTTCTAGAGAATGGAATCAGTAGTTGTGGACAATCAACTTAGTTGCCCTGCAGCATGTGGAATCTTACTGGACTAGGGAAGGAGTCTCTATCCCCTAAATTGGCAGGTGGGTTCTAACCACTGGAGCAGCAGGGGAGTCCCTAACCATGTGCTGAACAACTGAATGAATGGATAGTATACTTGGTGAAGTGTGTTACTCTCCATGAGGAGGCAGTCAATCAAGGGAGTAAATAACCACATAAATGATAGCTACACAGCCTCACTTGCCAATGTGTTGAGGCCAGCATTTGATGTCGTCAAATGGTTTACGAAAATCTGTGACTCAGATTGCTTGTTTTCAGTCTTATGTATTACAAAGTAAAAGCCGAAGAGTTTCAGATATGCACCTGCCAATCTTATTTAAATTTTGCCTAGGCAGAAATGCTGATTAGTAACCACACAATCTCCAAAGGACAAAGACCAAATGGCTGGTAGTAGGAGGTTTGTGACAGTACAGAGAAGAGTCATATTTTGGCTGTGCTATCAGTTGAAAGCAGTGAAAGCGTTAGTCACTCAGTCGTGTTGACCCCATGGAATATAGCCCGCCAGGCTCCTCTGCCCATGGGATTTTCCAGGCAAGAACATTGGAGTAGGTTGCCATTTCCCTTCTCCAGGGGACCTTTTCAACTCAGGGACTGAATCTGGGTCTCCTACATTGTAGGCAGATTCTTTACCATCTGAGCAACCAGGGAAACCTTACTGTGGAGGTAAAGGAACTGTCATTAGTGAATTCTGTAATAACTACCATAAACAAAACACGGTGAGAATCTGTAGTTGGCCTTATAAGTAAAAATCTAATGCCCTCAGCTGCAATTAAAGATACACAGAAGACAGGCAGGGGAAATGGTCAGAGATGTCAAATTAAATTTTATGAATTTATGAAGTTTATGAAAATGACAAGAATTTCAGAATAAGAAACTGGGGGATATAGAGTTCTCTTTGAACTCTATTGAAAGTAAAGAGATGTAATAAAAACTAGATTTTTTGGTTGATACTAACCTTTTAACAGTAATTAATCCATTGAAGTTAGGTCAATTATAAAGAATGTACCTATGGAACTTACTTAGGAATGTCACCAGCATTTTATGTAATCACTGTAGTATTTTGCAGATGCTTATAATAATAGTACCTATTTCAGATTCCTTTTGGAATCTTACTGGACTAGGGAAGGAGTCTCTATCCCTAAATTGGCAGGTGGGTTCTAACCACTGGAGCAGCAGGGGAGTCCCTAACCATGTGCTGAACAACTGAATGAATGGATAGTATACTTGGTGAAGTGTGTTACTCTCCATGAGGAGGCAGTCAATCAAGGGAGTAAATAACCACATAAATGATAGCTACACAGCCTCACTTGCCAATGTGTTGAGGCCAGCATTTGATGTCGTCAAATGGTTTACGAAAATCTGTGACTCAGATTGCTTGTTTTCAGTCTTATGTATTACAAAGTAAAAGCCGAAGAGTTTCAGATATGCACCTGCCAATCTTATTTAAATTTTGCCTAGGCAGAAATGCTGATTAGTAACCACACAATCTCCAAAGGACAAAGACCAAATGGCTGGTAGTAGGAGGTTTGTGACAGTACAGAGAAGAGTCATATTTTGGCTGTGCTATCAGTTGAAAGCAGTGAAAGCGTTAGTCACTCAGTCGTGTTGACCCCATGGAATATAGCCCGCCAGGCTCCTCTGCCCATGGGATTTTCCAGGCAAGAACATTGGAGTAGGTTGCCATTTCCCTTCTCCAGGGGACCTTTTCAACTCAGGGACTGAATCTGGGTCTCCTACATTGTAGGCAGATTCTTTACCATCTGAGCAACCAGGGAAACCTTACTGTGGAGGTAAAGGAACTGTCATTAGTGAATTCTGTAATAACTACCATAAACAAAACACGGTGAGAATCTGTAGTTGGCCTTATAAGTAAAAATCTAATGCCCTCAGCTGCAATTAAAGATACACAGAAGACAGGCAGGGGAAATGGTCAGAGATGTCAAATTAAATTTTATGAATTTATGAAGTTTATGAAAATGACAAGAATTTCAGAATAAGAAACTGGGGGATATAGAGTTCTCTTTGAACTCTATTGAAAGTAAAGAGATGTAATAAAAACTAGATTTTTTGGTTGATACTAACCTTTTAACAGTAATTAATCCATTGAAGTTAGGTCAATTATAAAGAATGTACCTATGGAACTTACTTAGGAATGTCACCAGCATTTTATGTAATCACTGTAGTATTTTGCAGATGCTTATAATAATAGTACCTATTTCAGATTCCATGATTATTTCAAATGAAGTCATTGTTTCAATTACTTTGAAATGATTGGTACTGTTATCACATGGATTGCCACATTTTTCAGAGAAGCAAACATTTTTCAAAAAGTGGAAGCATTCAAAATAATTTAAATTTACAGCAATTAAGAATAATAAAGTTTAAAGTTTTTTCTTGCCTGCTACTCATGGCTAAAATACCTGAAAACAAAGGCCTTAATTTTTGATCCTATCTTTATATTGTTAAAATGAAAAGGATAGCTGTACAACGAGATCGCTTTTGCACACACCACTTCTTTTTAATATTTTTCCATTTCTACCTCTGTTCTGTACTTAGGCATTTTAGGACAGCTTCAACAAATGTATGCATTCTTCTAAGCTGTTTCCTTGAATGCAGACAGCTCTGGGATTGAACCAAAGCAATCTCTGCTTTATAAGCCTACATCTCTTATAAAGTGATGAGAACCATAATCAGGATTACCTCCTGAGACCAATTAATCAAGAAGAAATGGGTAGCCTGAAGTTCTCGTTCTAGCTGACAGCACAGTGTAATAATTCATCCTAAGCAATAGAACCTTGTGATCCTTTGCTCTTTTCTTCTTTTTCCTTAGTTCCTCTATTTGTCTGCTGTATGTATATATTGTTTCTTAGCTGCACAGATATGATTTTCTATGTATATCTAGAAAGATAATCTATAACTATGGTAATTGTATAATAAAATTCTGGATATGCTTTGTAGCTTTCTGATATAGTCTTTGGAGTTAAGTCCTATTTTAGGCTTCCCTGGTGGCTCAGATGGTAAAGAATCTGCTGGCAATACAGGAAATCAGCATTCAATCCCTGGGTTAGGAAGATCACCTTCAGAAAGGCATGGCTACCCACTACAGTATTCTTTCCTGGAGAATTTCATGGACAGAGGAGCCTGGCAGGCTGCAGTCCTTGGGGTAGCAAAGAGTTGGACATGACTGAGCAACTAACAGTTCTTTTTTTTTTTTTTTTTTTTGGCCACTTCTATTGGTTTTTCATTTATATATCTTTGTTCTTTGGCCTGTGTGGGCCTCCCATCGCAGTGGCCTCTGTCACTGCAGAGCACCTTCTTTGGCGCATGCGCTCCAGAGCTCTGGCTCGGTAGGTGGACACATGGGTCCAGCTGCTCCGTGGCCTGTGGGATCTTCCCAGGCCAGGGATTGAACCTGAGCCCCTTGCATTGCAAGGCGGTATCCTTACCCACTGAACCACCAGGGAAGAACAGTTACATTTTTGGTGGTGGGGTCGGGTTGGGGAGGGGAGCGGGCGGGCCACTTCTATTGGTCTTTCATTTATTCAGTTTCATCCATCTTTGTTCTTTGGCCCGTGTGGCCTCTCATCGCAGTGGCCTCTGTTGTCACAGAGCACCAGCTCTGGGCGCATGTGCTCCATAGTTCCAGCTCAGTAATTGGATACATCGGTCCAGCCGCTCGACGGCATGTGGGATCTTCCCAGGCCAGGGATCCAACCGGCGTCCCTTGCAGTGCAAGGCAGTGTCCTTACACACTGGACCACCAGCGAAGCCCGAACAGTCACTTTTTGAACACTGATGTGTTCCTAACTTAATGATTTTATTTTCCAGTATCAGCTTTTCAGTCTTTAGTAATGACATCAAAGACAAGCGTCCAGCATTCATCCATGATTTGGACCATTAGATTTGGTCCATCTGACTTAAGTCTTGGGACTTAAATTTTTGCTGCCAGGGCCATGACTTCTCTATTTATTGGAGAAGGAATTCATGGTATATCTAGTTCCATAAAAGTTAGTTAACACTTCCTGGAAATAACGTTGGTCCATACTGCCACATCTTAGTCTCTCAATCATAACATTAACAGGGGCTTCGGAGTTTGGATGACCACACATCATTTTACGCTTTTTCCAATTTGAATGAAAATTTATTTGGCCACTCAACTTAGATGTCAATTTTTTCCTCTTCTCTCACTTGTCAGAAATCCTTTCTTAAGATCACAGATAGGTAGTGAAGTTTGACTTGAGAAATTATAGAGATAAAAACCATCACCAGGTAGAACGGCCTGTAAAGTTATTTCCAATTAAAGTTTTATTGAGTTTTCATTAAGCTAACTCATCTTAAGAAGAGGAATAACCAACTCCAGCCAACCTGCCTACCTAAGAGGGGAGAAAAAAACAAACACTTTTTAAGTTTAGTTTAGAGGTACAGGCTCAGTAAAAGCAAGGTTCTAATCAAGGAATCTAGAACACATTCCTTCCTTCACACCTCACTACCACATTACTAAGGACTTACAGAGCACCCTTTACCCAGTACAACATGTCCACCTATCAAGTGGATACAGAAAGGCAAAAAAAAAAAAAAGAGACAAAGCAAGCATTAGAACCAGACATGGTAGGAATGTTGGACTTTTGAGACCAAGAATTTCAAACATCTGTGATTAATACACTAAGGGCTCTTTGGATCAAGTAGACAGGTAGGAAGAGGTGAGCTGTATAAGCAAAGAGATGAAGATATTAAACAAAATGCTAGAAACTAAAAACCTAACAGCAATTAAAAATGCCTTTAATGTATTTGTTAGTAGACTAGACATTGGATAAGAAAGAATTTATGAAATTAGAGGATATAACAATAGTATCCTCAGACTGAAAAACAGAGCAAAGATTAAAACTAATCAGACAGAATATCCAAGAACTGTGGAGTAACTATAAAAAATGTTACATATGCATAATGGGAATATCAGGAGAGAAGAGAGAAAATAATAGAAATATTTGAAGCTATAATGTTTGAGACCTTTCCCAAATTACAGCCAAACACTAACCACAGATCAACAAAGCTCAGAGAAAACCGAGCAGGATAAGTACTGCTCCCTGCCAAAAATTTCCACAGTCTTAGGCCTGAGGAATTTCATCCTCCAACTACAGAAAATCAAACATAAAAATCCTAAAAGAACTCAGAAGGCAAAAACACCTTTACCCATTGAGGAAAAATAAGACATCCACCTTCTCTTTAGAAAGCAGTCAAGCAAGGAGGGAGTGGAGTGAAATATTTAAAGTGTTGAAAGAAAAAAAAAAAAAAAAAACTAGAATTCTGTACACTGCAAAGTTATCCTTCATGAGTGATAAAGACATAAAAACTGGGCTTCCCCTGGTGGTCCAGTGGGTAAGGACCACGCCTTGCAGTGCAAGGGGCGCCGGTTCGATCCCTGGCCTGGGAAGATCCCACGTGCCGCAGAGCGGCTGGACCGATGTGTCCAATCACTGAGCCGGATCTCTGGAGCGCATGCGCCCAGAGCCGGCGCTCTGCAGCAACAGACGCCACCGCGATGGGAGGCCCACAGGAGCCAAAGAACAAAGACAGATGAAAATAGAGAAATGAAAGACCAATAGAAGTGGCCCGCCTGCCCCCTCCCTCCCCAACCTGACCCCCACCCAAAATAAATAAAATAAATAAATCTTAAAAAAAAAAAAAAAAGACATAAAAACTTTCTTAGCAAGTCAAAACTGAGGGAATATGTTACCAGTAGACTTGTCTTGCAAGAAACATCAAGCTTTTAGAGTGAAGGAGAATAATATATATCAGGATCTAATTAAACAAAAGAACATTGAAGAAAGGATAAGTAGAAAAGTGAAATAAAATATTTATTTTCTTATACTTAATGGACCCAACAGAAAAATTTGCTCAATTATGTAGTTTTATGTACATATCTTTTGTGTATACATGTATATGTGTATTTTTTCTGCAGCCTTCTATAAAAGTGAGATGAATGACAGCAATGATGCAGAAGATAAGAGGAAAGAATGGAATTATTTTCTTATTAAAAAGTACACACACCCATGAGATGGTCTAATTATTATTTAAAAGTGTACTTGAGGGGCTTCCCTTGTGGCTCAGTGGATAAGAACCCGTCTGCCAATGCAGGAGACACAGGTTTGAGCCCTGATCTGGGAAGATCCCACATACCGCAGAGCAGCTAAACCCTCACATCAGCAAAGACCCAGCACAGTCAAAAAAAAATAAATAAAAGTTTAAAAAATAATAATAAAAGTGTACTTGAAGTAGTTACAAATGTATATTACAAATTTTAGAGCAATCACTAAAAACATTTTTTAGTTATAACTGATACACCGAGCTGTGAGAGAAAATATAATTATCAGAATTAACAAAACCACAAAAGGAGAAAACAGTGAAAGACAAAAATAGGAAAAATAATAAGGGGAACAAATAGACAACAGTAATGAATGTGTTAGATTAATCCAACCACATCAATAATTGCTTTTAATTCAATGTAAATGTACCAATTAAAGGATAAAGATTTTCAGAATGGATTAAATAAAACAAGACCCAAATATATATTGTCTAAAAGAAACTCACTTTGAATATAAAGACATGTGGCTTAAAAGTAAACAGCTCGAGGAAAATACACTATGCTAGCACAGGAGCCAAAGAACAAAGACGGATGAAAACAGAGAAATGAAAGACCAATAGAAGTGGCCTGCCTGCTCCCCTCCCTCCCCAACCCGACCCCTGCCCAAAATAAATAAATAAATAAATAAATCTTGAAAAAAAAAAAAAAAGACATAAACACTTTCTTAGCAAGTCAAAACTGAGGGAATATGTTACCAGTAGACTTGTCTTGCAAGAAACATCAAGCTTTTAGAGTGAAGGAGAATAATATATATCAGGATCTAATTAAACAAAAGAACATTGAAGAAAGGATAAGTAGAAAAGTGAAATAAAATATTTATTTTCTTATACTTAATGGACCCAACAGAAAAATTTGCTCAATTATGTAGTTTTATGTACATATCTTTTGTGTATACATGTATATGTGTATTTTTTCTGCAGCCTTCTATAAAAGTGAGATGAATGACAGCAATGATGCAGAAGATAAGAGGAAAGAATGGAATTATTTTCTTATTAAAAAGTACACACACCCATGAGATGGTCTAATTATTATTTAAAAGTGTACTTGAGGGGCTTCCCTTGTGGCTCAGTGGATAAGAACCCGTCTGCCAATGCAGGAGACACAGGTTTGAGCCCTGATCTGGGAAGATCCCACATACCGCAGAGCAGCTAAACCCTCACATCAGCAAAGACCCAGCACAGTCAAAAAAAAATAAATAAAAGTTTAAAAAATAATAATAAAAGTGTACTTGAAGTAGTTACAAATGTATATTACAAATTTTAGAGCAATCACTAAAAACATTTTTTAGTTATAACTGATACACCGAGCTGTGAGAGAAAATATAATTATCAGAATTAACAAAACCACAAAAGGAGAAAACAGTGAAAGACAAAAATAGGAAAAATAATAAGGGGAACAAATAGACAACAGTAATGAATGTGTTAGATTAATCCAACCACATCAATAATTGCTTTTAATTCAATGTAAATGTACCAATTAAAGGATAAAGATTTTCAGAATGGATTAAATAAAACAAGACCCAAATATATATTGTCTAAAAGAAACTCACTTTGAATATAAAGACATGTGGCTTAAAAGTAAACAGCTCGAGGAAAATACACTATGCTAGCACTAGAGAAAAATAAAAACAGGAATGGCCATATTATTTTCAGATAGAACTCACTGCAAACATGGGAAGTGATCAAAAAAAGACAGTACATAATAACAAAGAGATCATTTCTCCAAAAAGTCATAATTCTTATATGTGTCTGACAATAGAGCATCATACTATATAGGAGAAATACTTATAGTAATTCCAGGATAAATAGAAGAATCCACTTTCATAGTTGGAGACTTCAACACCAGAAATGAATATAGATCCAGCAGGCAGAAAATCAGTAAAACACAGTTGAACTCAACAACGCCATCAATCAACTGTATATAATTAACATCTGTACACTATTTCATCCAACAACAGCAGAAAACACATTTGTCTCAGGATTTCATGGAAAGTTCACCAAGGTAGAACACATTCTGGGCCATAAAACGCACTTGAACAAATTTAAAAAATATAACTTATTTGATGTCAACTTTTGGATCACTATGGAATTAAACTAGAAATCTGTAAGAAAAAAGAAACTGGAAAATTCCAAATATGGGGAGATTATACACACTTCTTAAATAATACATGGGCCATAAAAGAAATCTCAAGGAAAAGTGTAAAATATTTTGAGTTAAAATTAAAATACAAGTAATCAAAATGTGTGGGGTGCAGCAAAAGTAGTGCTTAGAGGGAAATGTGAAACATTGATTGTTTATATTAGAAAAGAAAAATCTAAATTTAATCATCTAAGTTTCCACCTTAGGAAGCTAGGAAAATAAAGAGCAAATTAAATCTCAAGTAGGAAGGAAAAAAAAATTAAAGAAATCAATGAATTTGAAAGAAGGAAATGGAAAATCAATGAAACTAAACTTGTTCTTTGAGGAGATCAATAAAATAAATGAGCCTCTAGCCAGAGAAAAAGAAAAACAAATTACTAGTATCATAAATAAGGGGGGGGGTCAACACTGCACATCTTACAGAAATTAAAAGAACAACAAATGAGTATTATGAACATCTCTGTGATCACAGATTTTATGACCTAGAAGAAATGGACCAATACCTTTACTAGTCATTGTCTTTCAGAGATTATTGAGCAAGTGTTTCTGCTTGTAATTATCGGATGATTGAATCATGGATTTCAGTTTCTTTCAATGGAAAGGAGATGGTGAAGAGCAGGGAAACTTGGCATCCTGCAATCCATGGTGTCGCAAAAGAGTTGGACTTAACTGAGAGACTGAAATGAACAATGGAAAAGGAGTAATTAGCACATGTTTTATCATAACTTTGGTCTTTGTTTTATCTTTTCCATTCCCTTCGTTTTGGTCTCCTCTCTAACTCAGGTCTACCTCCCCCAGCTTTGCTCTTCTTTTCATATTCTCTTCACCTTACCTATGCAAGTGCACATGTTGATATTTAGCCTTAATTGACGCCCAGAGTATAGGGTTGGGATGAAAAGCTTGGGGGCCTGGAGATGAACATCCTGGATGTGAATACACATTTGATTCCCTTGCTAACTTTTAACTTAATTTTACTTTCGTTGTTTCCTGGAAAAACTGTTTAAATTGTCTGTTTCTGAGTTTCCTGTAAGAGGGATATTGGGAGAACACATTCTGGGCCATAAAAGACTTGAACAAATTTAAAAAATATAACTTATTTGATGTCAACTATTGGATCACTATGGAATTAAACTAGAAATCTGTAAGAAAAAAGAAACTGGAAAATTCCAAATATGGGGAGATTATACACACTTCTTAAATAATACATGGGCCATAAAAGAAATCTCAAGGAAAAGTGTAAAATATTTTGAGTTAAAATTAAAATACAAGTAATCAAAATGTGTGGGGTGCAGCAAAAGTAGTGCTTAGAGGGAAATGTGAAACATTGATTGTTTATATTAGAAAAGAAAAATCTAAATTTAATCATCTAAGTTTCCACCTTAGGAAGCTAGGAAAATAAAGAGCAAATTAAATCTCAAGTAGGAAGGAAAAAAAAATTAAAGAAATCAATGAATTTGAAAGAAGGAAATGGAAAATCAATGAAACTAAACTTGTTCTTTGAGGAGATCAATAAAATAAATGAGCCTCTAGCCAGAGAAAAAGAAAAACAAATTACTAGTATCATAAATAAGGGGGGGGTCAACACTGCACATCTTACAGAAATTAAAAGAACAACAAATGAGTATTATGAACATCTCTGTGATCACAGATTTTATGACCTAGAAGAAATGGACCAATACCTTTACTAGTCATTGTCTTTCAGAGATTATTGAGCAAGTGTTTCTGCTTGTAATTATCGGATGATTGAATCATGGATTTCAGTTTCTTTCAATGGAAAGGAGATGGTGAAGAGCAGGGAAACTTGGCATCCTGCAATCCATGGTGTCGCAAAAGAGTTGGACTTAACTGAGAGACTGAAATGAACAATGGAAAAGGAGTAATTAGCACATGTTTTATCATAACTTTGGTCTTTGTTTTATCTTTTCCATTCCCTTCGTTTTGGTCTCCTCTCTAACTCAGGTCTACCTCCCCCAGCTTTGCTCTTCTTTTCATATTCTCTTCACCTTACCTATGCAAGTGCACATGTTGATATTTAGCCTTAATTGACGCCCAGAGTATAGGGTTGGGATGAAAAGCTTGGGGGCCTGGAGATGAACATCCTGGATGTGAATACACATTTGATTCCCTTGCTAACTTTTAACTTAATTTTACTTTCTTTGTTTCCCTGGAAAAACTGTTTAAATTGTCTGTTTCTGAGTTTCCTGTAAGAGGGATATTGGGAGGAATAAATGGTTTCAAATTTTCCTATAGACCACACATCAGAAACACGGAATGAGTTAGTAAGCAGCTCCCTATAGACCTGCTGAATCAGAATCTCCATTTTCCACATGATCCCCTGGTGATTTGTGTGTATGTTACATTTTGAGTTGTACTGACTAGTACATATAAAACATGATTGTGTGTACATATAATGTGTCCTAAGTGCTGTTCTAATTATAAAAATATGGATAGAGAAGAAGTGTGTTATTATTAATAGAAATGAATTTGTTCAAATCTTCTTATCCACTATCTTGTTATTCATACTAAATTATACAGTTTAGGGTTTGGGTTGTGAGTGTGCATATACACACACTTATACATGTATATGTATTTAAGAAAGAGGAAGAGAGGGAGGGAAACAGGAAAAGGAAAATATAAGACTTCATAGTTGCTAAAGAGAAAATGTGATTATATTGATTTCAGTTCTCTTTAAAAAAAAAAGGGTTAATGAATGAGTGTCTTAAATATCCCTTTAAAATTCTCCCTATAGTACTTTTAAAAGAATAATCATTTCTCTATTTTGTAAGATATTTGGAATCGAACGTTTTCACCTGACGACTCTGGTGTGGGTACATTAAAGCGAAGTGTTCACACTTTATTATGGAATTATTGAAAATAACATATTTGTATTCCTAAAAACTTAAGATTGAAAATAGGATTGTATAGCTCTTAATAGGAAACAGGTTGACTCCTTTCACCATAAAAAGTGTATTTTTTATAAAATATAAAAACAGTTGGACTTAACTGAGAGACTGAAATGAACAATGGAAAAGGAGTAATTAGCACATGTTTTATCATAACTTTGGTCTTTGTTTTATCTTTTCCATTCCCTTCGTTTTGGTCTCCTCTCTAACTCAGGTCTACCTCCCCCAGCTTTGCTCTTCTTTTCATATTCTCTTCACCTTACCTATGCAAGTGCACATGTTGATATTTAGCCTTAATTGACGCCCAGAGTATAGGGTTGGGATGAAAAGCTTGGGGGCCTGGAGATGAACATCCTGGATGTGAATACACATTTGATTCCCTTGCTAACTTTTAACTTAATTTTACTTTCTTTGTTTCCCTGGAAAAACTGTTTAAATTGTCTGTTTCTGAGTTTCCTGTAAGAGGGATATTGGGAGGAATAAATGGTTTCAAATTTTCCTATAGACCACACATCAGAAACACGGAATGAGTTAGTAAGCAGCTCCCTATAGACCTGCTGAATCAGAATCTCCATTTTCCACATGATCCCCTGGTGATTTGTGTGTATGTTACATTTTGAGTTGTACTGACTAGTACATATAAAACATGATTGTGTGTACATATAATGTGTCCTAAGTGCTGTTCTAATTATAAAAATATGGATAGAGAAGAAGTGTGTTATTATTAATAGAAATGAATTTGTTCAAATCTTCTTATCCACTATCTTGTTATTCATACTAAATTATACAGTTTAGGGTTTGGGTTGTGAGTGTGCATATACACACACTTATACATGTATATGTATTTAAGAAAGAGGAAGAGAGGGAGGGAAACAGGAAAAGGGAAAATATAAGACTTCATAGTTGCTAAAGAGAAAAATGTGATTATATTGATTTCAGTTCTCTTTAAAAAAAAAAAAAAGGGTTAATGAATGAGTGTCTTAAATATCCCTTTAAAATTCTCCCTATAGTACTTTTAAAAGAATAATCATTTCTCTATTTTGTAAGATATTTGGAATCGAACGTTTTCACCTGACGACTCTGGTGTGGGTACATTAAAGCGAAGTGTTCACACTTTATTATGGAATTATTGAAAATAACATATTTGTATTCCTAAAAACTTAAGATTGAAAATAGGATTGTATAGCTCTTAATAGGAAACAGGTTGACTCCTTTCACCATAAAAAGTGTATTTTTTTATAAAATATATAAATAAAACAGAGTTTAAAGCTTTTTAAATATCATGTACTATGTTTATGTATACTCTACTACAAAGAAAGAAAGGAAGGAAATCATCCATTTTTACCTTAAGCTTTCCAGAAATACTGTTCATATAGGTTATTACACACTGGCTAACAGCCTGTTCAAATTAAAGCAATGGTGTAATGATAAATATTCATTTTCTACTTTCCCACTGGCACCAAGATGTAAATACAGCTAATTGTGGCCTGCTAAATACAATTAATAATCAGTTTTGCAGCAACATGTTATTTATGCTTGCATGTATGCAAATATTCAGGCTTCTCTTCCTCCAGATGGTATTCATTAGGTTCAAGTAATCATATAAGTCAAGTGCTCTACCATATTGTTCCCTCTGTTCACAGGAAGAGAAAAGCAGCAGTCCTGACCTCCTTAATATTCTTCATGCATTAGAAACATTAAGAAAATTAAAAAGCCCCAAAAGTTGTCTGAATTTTCAGAAGATAGGTTATGAAATGAATAATTGTCCTGTAATATAGTACTCATGCAATAGAATTTCATCCTTCTGAATTACTAGATAATAAAGAATAACAAACTAATGCACCAAGAACAATGCTCTAAAAAAAATGCGTACTAGTTGTGATAGGCAGTCACACTTTATCTTAAGTGTAAAATTTGATATTTTTTAACTTCTAGTTTGAATTGTCTTCAGTTTTGAAGTTTTTAAAAATCATTTTTTAAACATTTCATATTTGGGAGCAAAAAATACAAATTCTGTCATGTATTTTAGATAAAATGCAAGACATAGATCCAGAAAACCTGCAATAATAAAATGACTCAGGGTTTAATAACAACAACAAAAGAATAGCTTTAGTATATGGGAAAATTTCCTGTGAACATAGTCATATTCTTTCTAACTTTCATCTTTTTTCTCCTTTTCAAACTTGGGCCAAAAATACTTGAAAATTTTATGAAGGACAAAGAGGGAATATAATATTTTAAAGTATATATCTTCATTGCATGTTTCATAACTCTAATAATTAGAAAAAATTTTGAATCTCTGGATCATATTAATATGCTTTTATTCACTTTGTCTATGTATGTTTAACTATTTTATTCATTAGAGGTGAAAAACACACCTCTTTTTATAATGCTTTTATAAGCTTTATGAGAATAGTGATTATCTGTCATCTATTCTTTTAACCTTCAATAACAATGAGTAATATTGGGAACATGTACAAAAATAAATAAATAAATAAATAAAAAAGAAAAAAAAAAAACAATGAGTAATAATAGTAATATTTACTGAGTAATAATTAATTTGAATGTCATCTCTAAATTCCAGCAATAACATTATAGGTGAAGTGTTGCTCTTTCCCTTATTTTCCTTACAGCATTTTCTTTATTATTATAAGAGCTCAATTTCAGAGTACTTAAATAATTTGGTGAAACAAATAATTTGGTGAAACTAAGACTAACAAAAGACAGAGACAAATTTTAAATCAAAGCATTTTTACAATAGAACCAACTCTTAAAAATGGACCAAATCAACTCACTCCTTCATTCTGATATTCAATATATAAATCAATTTGTATTCACTTAAACTGTAAGGTGTTCCTAAGTGCTATTTTTTGTGTCATAGAAGAGGAAACTAATGCACTCTGAGGGGGTAAAGAAAAAGATCTCTTAAGGGAGTTGATTACCTACCATTAAGATGTGTGGCCATATCTGCCTTTGTAATTAATCAATAACATTGGTTTTATTATGTAGGCATAACTCATTGTATTGCATTTTGTTTTATTGATTTTGCAGATCTTGCCTTTTTTTTTTTCCTTCCTTAAACCAGTTGAAGGCTTGTGGCAACCCAGTCAAGTCTATTGGCACCACTTTTCCAATAGTATTTACTCATTTTGTGTCTCTCTGTAATACTTAGCCAATTCTCACTGTGTTTTAAACTTTTTCATTATTTGTTATGGAGATATGTGATCATTGATGTTACTGTTATCACTTGCTGCAGGCTAGAATGATGATTAGCAATTTTTAGCAATAATGTATTCATAAAGTAAGGTATGCACATTGGTTTTAGATATAATGCTATTGCATGTTTCATAACTCTAATAATTAGAAAAAATTTTGAATCTCTGGATCATATTAATATGCTTTTATTCACTTTGTCTATGTATGTTTAACTATTTTATTCATTAGAGGTGAAAAACACACCTCTTTTTATAATGCTTTTATAAGCTTTATGAGAATAGTGATTATCTGTCATCTATTCTTTTAACCTTCAATAACAATGAGTAATATTGGGAACATGTACAAAAATAAATAAATAAATAAATAAATAAAAAAGAAAAAAAAAAAACAATGAGTAATAATAGTAATATTTACTGAGTAATAATTAATTTGAATGTCATCTCTAAATTCCAGCAATAACATTATAGGTGAAGTGTTGCTCTTTCCCTTATTTTCCTTACAGCATTTTCTTTATTATTATAAGAGCTCAATTTCAGAGTACTTAAATAATTTGGTGAAACAAATAATTTGGTGAAACTAAGACTAACAAAAGACAGAGACAAATTTTAAATCAAAGCATTTTTACAATAGAACCAACTCTTAAAAATGGACCAAATCAACTCACTCCTTCATTCTGATATTCAATATATAAATCAATTTGTATTCACTTAAACTGTAAGGTGTTCCTAAGTGCTATTTTTTGTGTCATAGAAGAGGAAACTAATGCACTCTGAGGGGGTAAAGAAAAAGATCTCTTAAGGGAGTTGATTACCTACCATTAAGATGTGTGGCCATATCTGCCTTTGTAATTAATCAATAACATTGGTTTTATTATGTAGGCATAACTCATTGTATTGCATTTTGTTTTATTGATTTTTGCAGATCTTGCCTTTTTTTTTTTCCTTCCTTAAACCAGTTGAAGGCTTGTGGCAACCCAGTCAAGTCTATTGGCACCACTTTTCCAATAGTATTTACTCATTTTGTGTCTCTCTGTAATACTTAGCCAATTCTCACTGTGTTTTAAACTTTTTCATTATTTGTTATGGAGATATGTGATCATTGATGTTACTGTTATCACTTGCTGCAGGCTAGAATGATGATTAGCAATTTTTTTAGCAATAATGTATTCATAAAGTAAGGTATGCACATTGGTTTTAGATATAATGCTATTGCATATTTAATAGAATAAAATATAAGATAAATATAAACATTGAGAATCCTGCCAATTTATCTGGTTCACTTTATTGCAATACTCACTTATTACAGTGATCTGGAGTTGAGTGTGAAATATCTCTGAGGTATGCCTGTATGAATTATACATAAAATATTTTTAGCGTGGTTATGAATCTATGATATACTATACTTGCTACTACTATTTTAACCATATTTAAATACCCATTTTGTATACTCAGACTGACCAGGTGTCCAAAGTGAAATTAATTTAGAAGCAAGAATAAGCTGAATGAAAAGTAAGTTTTCCATATCTATGTACGCTACCCTAACTATCCCTTTGACCATGTTTTTTGAAGTTGATATGCATAAGAAATCAGGCTTTGATCTTTGTCCTTTGTTATACAGTATCATTTACTTGGTAATTTAAAGAATAAAAAATTTAATACTTCTATAATAGTACCTCTGTGCCAGGCACTGTTCTAAAATCTTTATACATGTTATTTTGTTTAATTTTTACAGCAACACTTTGTGTTGCATTATATTATTGTCATCCCATTTTATGCAGAAATATGGATGGCTTTAGGTTGAGAGTGTCTAATAAGCTATTTGAATATTTAGCATTTAGAGCTCTTACAACTGCATTATCTTTAACAGTCTTCCCCCAAACTCCCATTTACTGGTAATAGAAAGGAAATAGCCACTGTTAAATTTTCATTATAAAAGAAAGCATGGAATTTTAATGAATCTGTCATAGAAGATTTAGTGTATTTAATTGGCAGTGTTACATGTGTTCTTTCCTATAGTCTACAGAAGTGCAGGTTTTGGGCTTATCTAGAGAATTACTGAAGTAATACAAATATTTGCTTGATGAATTTGCCTAAAGAAATTGTTGGTTCCTATGTAAGTGATGAAAATGAAATTGGTCACATGTCATCAGGGAAAGATGCATCCTGTCTAGATTCTAAGAGTTTTATAAGTAATTATTCCCTATTGGGACTTGATACCTTTTTGGACACTTGGTTAAGTAAATTATTTAAGTAACCCATAAACTCTCAGACATAGCAACAGGATGTACACACAGGAATATCTTAGTCTGTTACTGATCTCATTAGCAAGCCCAGATAAATCATCTGCTAGCTACTTGGTTTCTAGCATCTAAAGGAGTTGTTTCTGCTTTCTTTAGTTTGAAAAATGCTGTTCCAAGGATAGGGAAACTAAATGAGATCTACCCTGTAAGCTTTTATTTCCTAGGTTTCCTGAAACCCTTTGGTCTCAGAACTTAGAGATTAAAACATGAATGATTCTCTTCTAATAGGTTATGAACTATTCTATTAGACTATTGGAGGAAAGGAAGTTTTATTCTTTGTATTTCAGCACTTATTGTAGTAACTGACACAAACAACTCTATTGAAAAATACTCTCAGTATTAATTAGTATACACTAATTAATGAATAATAAATGACTCAGAAAATATAAAAGGTATATAAGTGTAACTACTGATGTAAGCTGAACTAAAAAGGCTATTTCAGCTATTAAATTGTTTGGATCTTTCTGTGACCTCATTATAAATGGAACAAATTGGTTCATAACGTATAACAATTAGATCTCAGTTCTGATTAGGCTATATTTTCTGTACCTTCTCTTTTCTGAGTATCTGTGGTACACAGAGGTTTAAAAAGTGTTTTCTCAGAGACCAGATATTTAGGTATTTTTCAGCTTTCACCATGAAATATGCTCTATTTTATTTGAATTGCTTTCTCTTAGTCACTGCATATCTTTGCTTATTAAATGCCTTATAATGAGTTAAATTCCCTCTGGTTTCATTTTGTCGGTTAGACATCTGTGCTCAAGAGAAAATTTTCTCTTGATGATTTGTTTCCCTAAATGATAAACCTCAGGTTATTGAGTTTTCTTTAGAATTCCCCTGTGGTCTCATGGTCAAAGAGGTAGTGATTTCACTGCTCACATCTGTCTGATATGACTTTGTTCAACAATGTGGTTGCATTGTCCAATTACCTTTCACTGGCCATAATAAATGATGGCTATACTCACTTTCACACTGTGATGAACACTTGTCTGGACTAGACACTTCTAATTCTCATTTTTAGTTTTCTTTTCTTATCACTAGCTAACTATACTGCATCTCTTCAAGAACATTACCCCTGTGATTGGCAATTCAAAATGATACTACGAGAAAGATAAATGTCTTAGAAAATATTTTTTCTAACACTCATGGGTTTCTTCTTCTACCTGCCCTCATAATTCTATCA
Organism: Tragulus kanchil; assembly: GCA_022376925.1. Taxonomy (NCBI): domain Eukaryota; kingdom Metazoa; phylum Chordata; class Mammalia; order Artiodactyla; family Tragulidae; genus Tragulus; species Tragulus kanchil. The sequence continues at coordinate 230,888,636 of JAIOJX010000004.1, read as the reverse complement.
GAGCTATGCCTGGCTGAAACTCTACCAGTGGGATGTGGGATAGATTGAATTGTGCCTGGGTCATTGCAGACATAATTAGTTAAAATGAGGTCATAAACAGCTAGTGTGAGTCTCTAATCCAACATGACCAATATCCTAGACAACTCCTAACAACGAATGTTTTGAGCTCTAGGATTATGGTATGGAAACTAGGAATGTGACATCCTATTAACTGTTTTCCACTTTACAATTTCTAGGGAACAGTAAAACAAGTTTTGCTTGTCCTTATCGCTAAAAACTAAGGTATATAAGTGTAACTACTGATGTAAGCTGAACTAAAAAGGCTATTTCAGCTATTAAATTGTTTGGATCTTTCTGTGACCTCATTATAAATGGAACAAATTGGTTCATAACGTATAACAATTAGATCTCAGTTCTGATTAGGCTATATTTTCTGTACCTTCTCTTTTCTGAGTATCTGTGGTACACAGAGGTTTAAAAAGTGTTTTCTCAGAGACCAGATATTTAGGTATTTTTCAGCTTTCACCATGAAATATGCTCTATTTTATTTGAATTGCTTTCTCTTAGTCACTGCATATCTTTGCTTATTAAATGCCTTATAATGAGTTAAATTCCCTCTGGTTTCATTTTGTCGGTTAGACATCTGTGCTCAAGAGAAAATTTTCTCTTGATGATTTGTTTCCCTAAATGATAAACCTCAGGTTATTGAGTTTTCTTTAAAATTTCCCCCTGTGGTCTCATGGTCAAAGAGGTAGTGATTTCACTGCTCACATCTGTCTGATATGACTTTGTTCAACAATGTGGTTGCATTGTCCAATTACCTTTCACTGGCCATAATAAATGATGGCTATACTCACTTTCACACTGTGATGAACACTTGTCTGGACTAGACACTTCTAATTCTCATTTTTAGTTTTCTTTTCTTATCACTAGCTAACTATACTGCATCTCTTCAAGAACATTACCCCTGTGATTGGCAATTCAAAATGATACTACGAGAAAGATAAATGTCTTAGAAAATATTTTTTCTAACACTCATGGGTTTCTTCTTCTACCTGCCCTCATAATTCTATCAGAGCTATGCCTGGCTGAAACTCTACCAGTGGGATGTGGGATAGATTGAATTGTGCCTGGGTCATTGCAGACATAATTAGTTAAAATGAGGTCATAAACAGCTAGTGTGAGTCTCTAATCCAACATGACCAATATCCTAGACAACTCCTAACAACGAATGTTTTGAGCTCTAGGATTATGGTATGGAAACTAGGAATGTGACATCCTATTAACTGTTTTCCACTTTACAATTTCTAGGGAACAGTAAAACAAGTTTTGCTTGTCCTTATCGCTAACCACTAAATTAGCCATCATATATTAAGAAAAGAAAGCCTCTCTAATAATTTCACAAATGAGATGCCAAAATTAGCTTTCAGTTTAATTAACTTCAACCATAAGAAATCTCATTTTCAAATGTGGCATTTTCATTTCTTCAAGTATGTAGTGTCATAGACTAGAAACTTTTGAGCTGCATTTCAAAAATCCTGGGAAGTTCTATTTAGGAGTCAAAAGAGAAAGGTTCAGCAGAGATTGGGACCTTCAGCTTCTTAACACCTTAACAGGAACAAGTCATTTTTCACTTGTTTTCTTTGTTTGTTTGTTTTGCTCTGTACTAGGCTTCCCTGGAGGCTCAGTAAGTAAAGGATATGTCTGTAACACAGAAGGCCTGGGTTTGATCCGTGGGTCAGGAAGATCCCCTGGAGAAGGAAATGGCAACCCACTCAAATATTCTTGCCAGGAAAACCCCGTAGACAGAGGATCCTGGTGGTCCATAGTCCATGGGTCACGAGTTGGACTCAACTAAGCGACTAAACCAGTAAGATTTATCTGAAAGATAATTTGTGTGCTCAATTATGTCTGACTCTTTATGACCCTATGGACTGTAGCCTATGAGGCTCCTCTGTCTATGAAATTTTCCAGGCAAGAATACTGGAGTGGGTTGTCATTTCTTGCTCCAGGGGATCTTCCTGACCCAGGGATTGAGCCTGTATCTCTTAACATTGGCAGACCACTGTTCTTTTACCACTGTACTGCTTAGGGGGCCCTTGAAAGGTGGTATCTAATGCTGAAACACTTGAAAAATCAACACTCTGGTTATTTACAATGCATAAATAGTGTAAAGAATAAATTTAGAGACAATATACAAAAGCATCCTTTCCTGTATTATATTAATTTATGCACTTTTAGATATAATAGGATTATGGAGATTATTAACATCAAATGAAAATTCCTATAAGAGGGAAAAATAGCCAAAATTGTTTTGAGCTCTAGGATTATGGTATGGAAACTAGGAGTGACATCCTATTAACTGTTTTCCACTTTACAATTTCTAGGGAACAGTAAAACAAGTTTTGCTTGTCCTTATCGCTAACCACTAAATTAGCCATCATATATTAAGAAAAGAAAGCCTCTCTAATAATTTCACAAATGAGATGCCAAAATTAGCTTTCAGTTTAATTAACTTCAACCATAAGAAATCTCATTTTCAAATGTGGCATTTTCATTTCTTCAAGTATGTAGTGTCATAGACTAGAAACTTTTGAGCTGCATTTCAAAAATCCTGGGAAGTTCTATTTAGGAGTCAAAAGAGAAAGGTTCAGCAGAGATTGGGACCTTCAGCTTCTTAACACCTTAACAGGAACAAGTCATTTTTCACTTGTTTTCTTTGTTTGTTTGTTTTGCTCTGTACTAGGCTTCCCTGGAGGCTCAGTAAGTAAAGGATATGTCTGTAACACAGAAGGCCTGGGTTTGATCCGTGGGTCAGGAAGATCCCCTGGAGAAGGAAATGGCAACCCACTCAAATATTCTTGCCAGGAAAACCCGTAGACAGAGGATCCTGGTGGTCCATAGTCCATGGGTCACGAGTTGGACTCAACTAAGCGACTAAACCAGTAAGATTTATCTGAAAGATAATTTGTGTGCTCAATTATGTCTGACTCTTTATGACCCTATGGACTGTAGCCTATGAGGCTCCTCTGTCTATGAAATTTTCCAGGCAAGAATACTGGAGTGGGTTGTCATTTCTTGCTCCAGGGGATCTTCCTGACCCAGGGATTGAGCCTGTATCTCTTAACATTGGCAGACCACTGTTCTTTTACCACTGTACTGCTTAGGGAGCCCTTGAAAGGTGGTATCTAATGCTGAAACACTTGAAAAATCAACACTCTGGTTATTTACAATGCATAAATAGTGTAAAGAATAAATTTAGAGACAATATACAAAAGCATCCTTTCCTGTATTATATTAATTTATGCACTTTTAGATATAATAGGATTATGGAGATTATTAACATCAAATGAAAATTCCTATAAGAGGGAAAAATAGCCAAAATTTTTAGCTGTGTTGTATAATGATAAACTAAGGATTAGGATCTAAATATTTTTGATGTTCATTTCAGAATACAATAATATTTCTGTCTTAGGAACCACAGTTTCTTAAATAATTAACTCATCTTTAGTCAGTACCACTTGATAACTTTGTATGCTTACTTATTACAGAAGAAACTTCTAAAGCAAAACATTTGTGATTGAATATCTTTATTTTGACTTCACAAGATAAATATTATTTGGGATGGTTTTCTTATGATATACCTTCAGTAAAAATAAACACTCACCTTAAATTGAGCATATTGCATTTGTGTATGTTCTCAGTTATCAAAATCTTTATAAATGGTTGGTTCCCTTCTGCTAGGAAGTAGAAGAGGTTTATTATTTTAAATTGGAAGGCTTATTTAAATTTCTAAATTAATTCATCACCTTTATTTAGCAGTGCTAAAAACTGGCCTTACATAGAGATTCCAGAAAAACATTGATATTTTTCATTTGCCAAATTCCTTAACAAAATATACTTAAAATCAAATACTTGCTAGAGTCACTTGAAATCAAAAGGTAGATGCTATGAAATGATCCAGAGCTTAACTCAATGAATATTCCAGCATTTATGTCTCGGGAAAGGAATGAAATTTATAGGTATATGGCAATCACAGTAAATTAAAATGAAAACAGCTAAAGAATTTTTTTTTAAATGATTACAAGTTTAGAAATTATATAATATAAAAAGTCAGATGAATTTTAAATATTCTTGTCTGAAACATATATCTTGCTCCCAGGAATCTTCCTGACCCAGGATTGAGCCTGTATCTCTTAACATTGGCAGACCACTGTTCTTTTACCACTGTACTGCTTAGGAGCCCTTGAAAGGTGGTATCTAATGCTGAAACACTTGAAAAATCAACACTCTGGTTATTTACAATGCATAAATAGTGTAAAGAATAAATTTAGAGACAATATACAAAAGCATCCTTTCCTGTATTATATTAATTTATGCACTTTTAGATATAATAGGATTATGGAGATTATTAACATCAAATGAAAATTCCTATAAGAGGGAAAAATAGCCAAAATTTTTAGCTGTGTTGTATAATGATAAACTAAGGATTAGGATCTAAATATTTTTGATGTTCATTTCAGAATACAATAATATTTCTGTCTTAGGAACCACAGTTTCTTAAATAATTAACTCATCTTTAGTCAGTACCACTTGATAACTTTGTATGCTTACTTATTACAGAAGAAACTTCTAAAGCAAAACATTTGTGATTGAATATCTTTATTTTGACTTCACAAGATAAATATTATTTGGGATGGTTTTCTTATGATATACCTTCAGTAAAAATAAACACTCACCTTAAATTGAGCATATTGCATTTGTGTATGTTCTCAGTTATCAAAATCTTTATAAATGGTTGGTTCCCTTCTGCTAGGAAGTAGAAGAGGTTTATTATTTTAAATTGGAAGGCTTATTTAAATTTCTAAATTAATTCATCACCTTTATTTAGCAGTGCTAAAAACTGGCCTTACATAGAGATTCCAGAAAAACATTGATATTTTTCATTTGCCAAATTCCTTAACAAAATATACTTAAAATCAAATACTTGCTAGAGTCACTTGAAATCAAAAGGTAGATGCTATGAAATGATCCAGAGCTTAACTCAATGAATATTCCAGCATTTATGTCTCGGGAAAGGAATGAAATTTATAGGTATATGGCAATCACAGTAAATTAAAATGAAAACAGCTAAAGAATTTTTTTTTAAATGATTACAAGTTTAGAAATTATATAATATAAAAAGTCAGATGAATTTTAAATATTCTTGTCTGTATTTTATATCCTATTCAATCTTTAAATAATCCAGGCCAAATATAACAATGGCCTATTGAACACAGCCCTCAAAATTTTTGGATTTAGTTTCCTGAGTGTATGATACAACCTTTTTGCCATCTGGCATTCCATTTGGGATCATAGCTTTTGCTAGAAGAGGGGAACTATCACAAACTAAAATTATAGTTAATATAGGGAAAACTAGAGTAACATCTGTGCACACGACAATTTATATTTATATTTAGTTGTATCAAAACTTCTATGGAATTCTAATGACCATTCTGAAATCTTCCTATTTGGTAGGCTAAAATAACATTTACTTTCCAAGGAAATTGGTTTTCTCATTTATCTTCTCTGATTTCAATTGAGTATATGAGCAATCAGCTACAGAATGACTTGGAAAATGTTCTTTGGTTTTTGCCAATTCTTTTTAATCTTGAATTTAGGAATTTTTTTACAATAAGTGGCTTTTTGCATTTATCCCCATTACCAAATGTCCTGAGTATTTTCACGTCAAACTGGTATAAACAGAGCTTACCTCCTCATAACTTCTGAGTTTGTATATTATGCTATTTCATGTCACTTTTTAATTTATTCATTTAGCAAACTTTTAACGCATACAAATCATGAGTATATAGTTTAGCAAATTTTAACAAAGTGAATACATTGACATAATCATATCAGAAACTAGAAATTAATTCTATTTTATACTAGAAATAGCTTCCTAAGGAGTGCTTCATAGCAGCTGTTTTATACTCCATTTCAGTCACTGTGTCTTTCCTTTTCAAAGTTTACCACTATCAAAACTTAAATTATTAATTGCTTTGAATAGCAGTTCTGTATAAATGGAATTACAAAGTAGGCATTATTTTGAATCCAGCTCTATTCATTCAGCATTACATTGGTGAATTTCATTCATGCTGTTGTGTATAGCAGTAATTAATTCTGTATAGTATTCCACGGTATGAATGTAGAACAACTTCTCTTTTGGTACGCACTTGGATTTCTCCCAGATTATTACAAATGAGATTGATAAAGCTGTCATTCATGTGTTTGGTTGACATGTACATGCATTTGTTAGTTAGAGTAGAGTTCTTCAGATGTTCTATATTTGTGCAGCAAAATTGATTTTCTGAATTATTTGAAAGCGTTCCAATTCATTTTCAAATATGGTTGAATCGATCAATTTTTCCATCAGTATTGTGTGAGTCCTAGGAGTTCCATATCTACACCAATATAGTAACAGTCTTTTGAATTTCATTCTTTCTGGTGAATATGTCATGATACCATTTTGGAAAGAATCTTACTGCAGAGAGCATTCTCTGACCTGCTAGGCTGTGATATTTATTTTCTTATGTTTGACATGCGTCACATCTTACATGTTTACCATGTTCATTCCTAATCCACCAAAGCAAAGAAACTTGATAAAGATAAAGACAAGGAATCTGGCTGTGCTATATGGTACATGTATTTATTCTTGCTGAAATTTAAAAAAAAAAAAAACACAATTCAATGTTATACTTAAAATTCTGGTTGCCATTCATATTTACAAGACTAGCAAACCATGGTATGCCATCCTATGGATATGCTGTGAAGTATCAATTATTTTAATACTAAACAATGAAAAGGGAGTTGTTTTGTCTGTTTCTCCCATTTTTCAATGTTTTTATTTTCTCCTCACCATTTTTCTTACAAGTGAAGCCATCTTCTTCTAGAATGTCCTTCCATTCCTGGACACAATATAATGTGACTTAAGTCGCAAACAAATTCCTAGAACTACAGTCAGCTATATCATGAATGATACTGTGGTAGGTAGAATAATGGCCCCCGAAAATACCCACATTCTAACTCTTAGAACTTGCCAATGTGTTATGTTAAATGGCTAGAGGAAATTAAAATTGCAGATGATACTACGCTTGCCAATTAGTGTAACAATAAGGGCCCCTCCAAAGGGAAGAGAGGAAAGGATTAGAACCTGAGAGATGACTCAGGTAAACTTAAGTGACCATTGCTGGCTTTGAAGATGGAGGGAGACCTCAAGCCTAGGAAGGCTTTCAGTCTGTTGAAGCTAGTTTAAGGCACGAAAATTACATACTCTCAAACAGCCTGCAGAAATGAATACAGTTTTATCAACACCTTAACTTTAATCCAGTGGAACTCTGTTTGGATTTCTGACCTCCAGAACTGTACCATAATAAATTGGTGGTGTTCTAAGTGACTGTATTTGTAAAGAATTAATACTGCAGCAATAGGAAGCCAATGTAAATCTTGCTTTCTGAAAATGGGGAGCTGCTGTGAAAAAATACCTAAATATGTCTTTTAGATTGACTAACTGGCTCTTGAATTTTGGAAGGAAACATGATGAAAAGATTGAAAGAATCTTACTGCAGAGAGCATTCTCTGACCTGCTAGGCTGTGATATTTATTTTCTTATGTTTGACATGCGTCACATCTTACATGTTTACCATGTTCATTCCTAATCCACCAAAGCAAAGAAACTTGATAAAGATAAAGACAAGGAATCTGGCTGTGCTATATGGTACATGTATTTATTCTTGCTGAAATTTAAAAAAAAAAAAAACACAATTCAATGTTATACTTAAAATTCTGGTTGCCATTCATATTTACAAGACTAGCAAACCATGGTATGCCATCCTATGGATATGCTGTGAAGTATCAATTATTTTAATACTAAACAATGAAAAGGGAGTTGTTTTGTCTGTTTCTCCCATTTTTCAATGTTTTTATTTTCTCCTCACCATTTTTCTTACAAGTGAAGCCATCTTCTTCTAGAATGTCCTTCCATTCCTGGACACAATATAATGTGACTTAAGTCGCAAACAAATTCCTAGAACTACAGTCAGCTATATCATGAATGATACTGTGGTAGGTAGAATAATGGCCCCCGAAAATACCCACATTCTAACTCTTAGAACTTGCCAATGTGTTATGTTAAATGGCTAGAGGAAATTAAAATTGCAGATGATACTACGCTTGCCAATTAGTGTAACAATAAGGGCCCCTCCAAAGGGAAGAGAGGAAAGGATTAGAACCTGAGAGATGACTCAGGTAAACTTAAGTGACCATTGCTGGCTTTGAAGATGGAGGGAGACCTCAAGCCTAGGAAGGCTTTCAGTCTGTTGAAGCTAGTTTAAGGCACGAAAATTACATACTCTCAAACAGCCTGCAGAAATGAATACAGTTTTATCAACACCTTAACTTTAATCCAGTGGAACTCTGTTTGGATTTCTGACCTCCAGAACTGTACCATAATAAATTGGTGGTGTTCTAAGTGACTGTATTTGTAAAGAATTAATACTGCAGCAATAGGAAGCCAATGTAAATCTTGCTTTCTGAAAATGGGGAGCTGCTGTGAAAAAATACCTAAATATGTCTTTTGGATTGACTAACTGGCTCTTGAATTTTGAGGAACATGATGAAAAAGCCTACATTGCCTTGAACAGACCATTAGAAGAAACAGGGATATTCATGACTGCCAGTGATGACTAAGAAAGAAGTGAGATTTTATATTGTCCTCTTTTCTATGGGAGAATTTGATGATATGGAATATTCTTATTCAAGAAAATCTATACTCCTTTTATATCTTTACCTGTTTCATTCATATTTCTTTATCAAACCTGACTATGGTTTTTTGATTTTCTTGTATAATTCTGTGTATATTGGGCACAACTTTTTCTTTTGTAAATCTACATATTCTCCCAAGATAATAGTATTTGTGATGAATGACATCAGCTGCTCCTACACAGAAATGATTTGTCTTTGATATGGAGCTCTTCATTGACCTCCTGATTAAAAATTCAGTTGCCTAATAAGCAAACTTAATAAGGTGTCCCTCAGGTGATTCGAAATCCAAATGTTAAATAGTGACCTTATTGCTTTTCAAATCTGTCTCCCTTTTAAATTGGTGATACTGTCATCAGTCCACTTAATGAAACAAGAAACTTGAGGTTATTTTCCACATATTGTTCTATAACTTTCTTTATATCCTTCAAGCAACAGATTGTGCTTTTTAGTTTTCTAATAGTTATTTATCACATCACGTGCCAGCTACAGGTGTTTGAAGAAAAATGTATATATTCACTCATTCAGTCCTAATAAAAATCATATGAGTTGTGTTCTATTATCATCCTTATTTTACAAACAATCTGAAACAAAGGAAGACATTACCCAAGGCCATGCAGAAGTGAGTAGAGAAAATGGGATTAGGAAGCAGAGAGCCTGGTTGTAGGGCCTATGATTGAATAATTATGTGGTCCTGTTTTCTCTTGAAAAATATTTCTAATTGAAGGATAATTGCTTTACAATATCGTGTTGGTTTCTGACATACATCAACATGAATCAGCCACAGGTATACATATGTCCCCTCCTTGAACCTCTTCCCCACTTCCCACTCCATCCCACACTCTAGATTGTCACAGAGCCTAGGTTTGAGTTTCCTGAGTCATACTGTGCTGTACTATTATCTCTTGAATTCACCCTTCATTTCATTCAGCAAATAGTTTCTTGCTTTTCTTATCTGAACTTGTTTTCATTTTCTTTCTTTCTCTCTCTGCATTTTCCCTTTCTTCCCATCCTCTTTCCTTCCTTCCTGTTGTCTTCACATTTTTACCTAAAAGCCTATCTCAATTTTAGTCTCTCTCTACTGTAATTCAAATACCATATGACTATTAAGACTCATGCTTCCACTGCAGGGGGTGCAGTTTCAATCCCTGATCAGGGAACTAAGATCTGCCCCAGTTTTGTGCAGCCAGAAACAGAAAGAACATACTGCTGTCCCAGCAATCATTCTGAAATAAAAATCTAAGTCACTCTGTTGCTTGATACCCTTCAGTAGTTTTGTAATTTCAAAATAAAATCCATTTTTTATACAAAATTCAACAGATTTAATAGACATCATTTAATATATTTTTTAAAACTTTTATGTTACTTTTTAACTTTTACAGTTTTGTTGTTTATAGATATGTATGTTCCCAGATTAGTCATATGTATATCCCCCCCTTCCCACCCCTCCCGACCATCACACAACACCCCTGAAGAATCCCCTTTTCTCACAGAGCAATGACTATAGCTATTTTCTTCATTTATGATAGTACAGGCCTTCATGCTACTTCCTTTATGCCTCCCACCCTCTGTTCCTTCCCCACAATGTCCATATGTCCACTGTCCATGTCTGTCTTTCTGTCGCTTCACTGCATATGCCATTATCACCATCCTACTAGATTCCATATATATGTGTTAATATACTGTATTTGTCCTTCTCTTTCTGACTGACTTTCATTAGGCTATGCATTATTGTACAGTACATGGATGCAGAGAGCCTGGTTGTAGGGCCTATGATTGAATAATTATGTGGTCCTGTTTTCTCTTGAAAAATATTTCTAATTGAAGGATAATTGCTTTACAATATCGTGTTGGTTTCTGACATACATCAACATGAATCAGCCACAGGTATACATATGTCCCCTCCTTGAACCTCTTCCCCACTTCCCACTCCATCCCACACTCTAGATTGTCACAGAGCCTAGGTTTGAGTTTCCTGAGTCATACTGTGCTGTACTATTATCTCTTGAATTCACCCTTCATTTCATTCAGCAAATAGTTTCTTGCTTTTCTTATCTGAACTTGTTTTCATTTTCTTTCTTTCTCTCTCTGCATTTTCCCTTTCTTCCCATCCTCTTTCCTTCCTTCCTGTTGTCTTCACATTTTTACCTAAAAGCCTATCTCAATTTTAGTCTCTCTCTACTGTAATTCAAATACCATATGACTATTAAGACTCATGCTTCCACTGCAGGGGGTGCAGTTTCAATCCCTGATCAGGGAACTAAGATCTGCCCCAGTTTTGTGCAGCCAGAAACAGAAAGAACATACTGCTGTCCCAGCAATCATTCTGAAATAAAAATCTAAGTCACTCTGTTGCTTGATACCCTTCAGTAGTTTTGTAATTTCAAAATAAAATCCATTTTTTATACAAAATTCAACAGATTTAATAGACATCATTTAATATATTTTTTAAAACTTTTATGTTACTTTTTAACTTTTACAGTTTTGTTGTTTATAGATATGTATGTTCCCAGATTAGTCATATGTATATCCCCCCCTTCCCACCCCTCCCGACCATCACACAACACCCCTGAAGAATCCCCTTTTCTCACAGAGCAATGACTATAGCTATTTTCTTCATTTATGATAGTACAGGCCTTCATGCTACTTCCTTTATGCCTCCCACCCTCTGTTCCTTCCCCACAATGTCCATATGTCCACTGTCCATGTCTGTCTTTCTGTCGCTTCACTGCATATGCCATTATCACCATCCTACTAGATTCCATATATATGTGTTAATATACTGTATTTGTCCTTCTCTTTCTGACTGACTTCACTTTTTATGATATGTTCTAGATCCAGCCATCTTATTAGGGCTGATTCTTCTGCATTTCTATTTACATCTGTGTACTATTCCATTGTATATATGTACCAGATCCATTCGTCCATCGATGGGCATCTAGGTTGCTTCCATGTTCTAGCTATTGTATAGAGAGCTGCAATGAACATTGGGGTACAGGTGCCTCTTTCAGTTTTGATTTCATCAGGATATAGGCCTAATGGTGAAGATTGCTGGGCCGTATGGTGCTTCTATTTTTAGTTTTTTAAGAAATCTCCAGACTGTCTTCCATAGAGGCTGTATCAATCTACATACCCACCAGCAATGCAGGAGTGTTCCCTTTTCTCCGCACCCTCTCCAGCATTTATTGTCTGTTGATTTTTTGGAGATGACCATTCTGATGGGTGTGAGGTGATATCTCATTGTAATTTTGATTTGCATTTCTCTAATTATAAGTGAAGTTGAGCATCGTTTCATGTGCTTTGGGGCCATCTGTATGTCGTCATTGGAGAGGTGTCTGTTGAGATCCTTTTCCCATTTTTTAACTGGGTTGTTCATTTTTGCGGTGGTGAGTCGTCTGAGTTGCTTGTAGATTTTGGAGATTCTTTGTCTGTTGTTTCATTTGCTATGATTTTCTCCCATTCTGTGGGCTGTCTGTTCAGCTTTTTTGTAATTTCTTTTGCTGTACAAAAGCTTTTAAGTTTCATGAGGTCCCACGTGTTCATTTTTCTTTTCAGTTCCGCTATTCTAGTAGGTGGGTCAGAGAAGATCTTGCTTTGATGTATGTCCTTGAGGGTTTTGCCTATATTCTCCTCTAAGAGTTTTAGGGTTTCTGGTCTTCCATTTAGGTCTTTAATTCATTTTGAGTTCATCTTAGTGTATGGTGTTGAGGAATGTTCCAACTTCATTTTTTTGCATGTAGCTGTCCAATTTTCCCAGCACTATTTGTTGAAGAGGCTGTCTTTGTCCCATTTTATATGTTCGCTTCCTTTGTCAAAAATAAGGTACCCATAGGTGTGTGGGTTTATCTCTGGGTTCTCGATCTTGTTTCATTGGTCTATAGTTCTGTTTTTGTGCCAGTACTATACTGTCTCGATGACTGTTGCTTTATAGTAGAGTCTGAAGTTAGGAAGGGTGATTCCTCCAGCTCTGTTTTTCTTCCTCAGGATTGCTTTGGCTATTCGAGGTCTTTTGTGTTTCCATATGAACTGTGTTATTCTTTGGTCTAGTTCTGTGAAGAATGTCATTGGTAGTTTGACAGGGATCGCATTGAATCTGTAAATGACATTTGGTAGTATGGTCATTTTCACAATATTGATTCTTCCGACCCAGGAACATGGAATATCTCTCCATCTGTTTCAGTTTTCTTTAATTTCTCTCATGAGTGTCTTGTAATTTTCTGTGTACAGTTCTTTTGTTTCTTTGGGTAGGTTTATTCCTAGATATTTGATTCTTTTGGTTGTGATGGTGAAGGGGATTGCCTCTTTGATTTCGTTTTCTGATTTTTCATTGTTTGTGTATAGGAATGCCAGTGATTTCTGAGTGCTGACTTTGTATCCTGTGACTTTGCTGAATTTGTTGATTAGCTCTAGTAGCTTTGTAACCGTGTCTTTGGGATTTTCTAATATCATGTCGTCTGCAAAAAGAGAGAGCTTGACTTCTTCCTTTCCAATCTGGATTCCTTTGATTTTTCTTCTCTTATTGCTGTTGCTAGAACTTCCAGGACTACGTTTAATGGTTGAACATTTGGAGATTCTTTGTCTGTTGTTTCATTTGCTATGATTTTCTCCCATTCTGTGGGCTGTCTGTTCAGCTTTTTTGTAATTTCTTTTGCTGTACAAAAGCTTTTAAGTTTCATGAGGTCCCACGTGTTCATTTTTCTTTTCAGTTCCGCTATTCTAGTAGGTGGGTCAGAGAAGATCTTGCTTTGATGTATGTCCTTGAGGGTTTTGCCTATATTCTCCTCTAAGAGTTTTAGGGTTTCTGGTCTTCCATTTAGGTCTTTAATTCATTTTGAGTTCATCTTAGTGTATGGTGTTGAGGAATGTTCCAACTTCATTTTTTTGCATGTAGCTGTCCAATTTTCCCAGCACTATTTGTTGAAGAGGCTGTCTTTGTCCCATTTTATATGTTCGCTTCCTTTGTCAAAAATAAGGTACCCATAGGTGTGTGGGTTTATCTCTGGGTTCTCGATCTTGTTTCATTGGTCTATAGTTCTGTTTTTGTGCCAGTACTATACTGTCTCGATGACTGTTGCTTTATAGTAGAGTCTGAAGTTAGGAAGGGTGATTCCTCCAGCTCTGTTTTTCTTCCTCAGGATTGCTTTGGCTATTCGAGGTCTTTTGTGTTTCCATATGAACTGTGTTATTCTTTGGTCTAGTTCTGTGAAGAATGTCATTGGTAGTTTGACAGGGATCGCATTGAATCTGTAAATGACATTTGGTAGTATGGTCATTTTCACAATATTGATTCTTCCGACCCAGGAACATGGAATATCTCTCCATCTGTTTCAGTTTTCTTTAATTTCTCTCATGAGTGTCTTGTAATTTTCTGTGTACAGTTCTTTTGTTTCTTTGGGTAGGTTTATTCCTAGATATTTGATTCTTTTGGTTGTGATGGTGAAGGGGATTGCCTCTTTGATTTCGTTTTCTGATTTTTCATTGTTTGTGTATAGGAATGCCAGTGATTTCTGAGTGCTGACTTTGTATCCTGTGACTTTGCTGAATTTGTTGATTAGCTCTAGTAGCTTTGTAACCGTGTCTTTGGGATTTTCTAATATCATGTCGTCTGCAAAAAGAGAGAGCTTGACTTCTTCCTTTCCAATCTGGATTCCTTTGATTTTTCTTCTCTTATTGCTGTTGCTAGAACTTCCAGGACTACGTTGAATAAGAGTGGTGAAAGTGAACACCTTTGTCTTGTTCCTGATCTTAGAGGGAATGCTTTGAGTTTTCCACCATTGAGGATAATGTTTGCTGCGGGCTTCTCATATATGGCTTTCACTATGTTGAGATAGGTTCCTTCTATGCCCATTTTCTGAAGAGTTTTGACCATAAATGGATGTTGTACTTTGTCGAAGGCTTTTTCTGAATCTATTGAGATGATCATGTGATTTTTGTCTCTCAGTTTGTTGATATGGTGTATCACACTGATTGATTTGTGGATATTGAAGAATCCTTGCATGCCTAGGATGAACCCGACCTGATCATGATGTATGAGTTTTTTCATGTGTCGTTGAATACTGTTTGCTAGGATTTTGTTGAGGATTTTGGCCTCTAGATTCATCAGTGAAATTGGCCTATAATTCTCTTTCTTTGTGTTGTCTTTGCCTGACTTTGGTATCAGGGTGATGGCGGCCTCATAGAATGTGTTTGGAAGTGTTCCTTCCTGTGCAATTGTTTGGAAGAGTTTTAGAAGGACAGGCATTAGCTCTTCTTTAAATGTTTGATAGAATTCACCTGTGAAGTCATCTGGGCTTGGGCTTTTATTTTTGTGTAGATTTTTAATCACAACGTCAATTTCTGAGCTTGTGATTGGCTTGTTCATAGTTTCTGTTTCTTCCTGGTTGAGTCTCGTGAGATTAATCTTCCCCAAGAAACTGTCCATTTCTTCCAGGTTGTCCAGTTTGTTGCCATAGAGTTGTTCATAACAGTCTCTTAGAATCCTTTGTATTTCTGCATTATCTGTTGTAATCTCTCCTTTTTCATTTTTGAGTTTGGTGATCTGGTGGTTCTCTCTTTTTTTCTTGATGAGTCTGGCCAGTGGCATGTCAATTTTATTTACCTTTTCAAAGAACCAGCTTTTTGTTTTATTTATGTTTACTATCATTTCTTTTGTTTCTTTATCATTTATTTCTGCTCTAGTCTTTATAATCTCTCTTCTTCTGCTGGCTTTGGGATGTTTTTGTTCTTCTTTCTCCAGTTGTTTTAAGCGTAAGGTTAGGTCATCTGCTTCATATTTTCCTAGTTTCTTGAGGTGGGATTGAATTGCTATAAACTTCCCTCTTAGAACTACTTTTGCAGTATCCCAAAGGTTTTGCACTGTTGTGTGTTCATTGTCATTTTCTTCAAGAAATTTTTAAATTTTTCCTTTGATTTCCTCAGTAATCAGTTGGTTTTTTAGGTATGTGTTGTTTAATCTCCATGTGTTTGTGTTTTTAGTGTTTTTTTTTTCCCTTGTGGTTGATCTCTAGTCTCATTGCATTGTGGTCCGAGAAGATGGTTGATATAATTTCAGTTTTCTTGAATTGACTGAGCTTTGATTTGTGGCCCAAGATGTGGTCTGTCCTGGAGAATGTTCCGTGAGCACTTGAGAAGAAAGTGTATTCTTCTGCTTTTGGATGGAACGTCCTAAAGATATCGATGAGGTCCATCTTTTCTAGTGTGGCATTTAAGGCTTGTGTTTATTAACTTTCTGCTTTGATGATCTATCCATTGGTGTGAGAGGAGTGTTAAAGTCTCCTACCATTATTGTGTTATTATTGATTTCTTCTTTTATGTCTGAAAGTATCTGTCTTATGTATTGGGGTGCTGCTGTGTTGAGTGCATAGATATTTATGATTGTTATGTCTTCCTCTTGGATAGATCCCTTAATCATGATGTAGTGACCTGCCTTGTCTCTTAGAATCTTCTTTACTTTAAAGTCTTTTTTGTCTGATATAAGGATTGCTACTCCAACTTTCTTTTGATTTTCATTTGCATGGAATGTCTTTTTCCAGCCTCTGACTTTCAGTCTATGAGTGTCTCTAGGTCTGAAGTGGGTCAGACCTTTGGCCCCCCCAGCCTCTCTGGCGGGCATGAGGTTTGACTTTTAAAAGTGCGATTGCGCCCTTCCTGCCGTCTTGATGCGGCTTCTCCTTTGTTCTTCAGTGTGGGGTATCTTCTCTGTGATTAGATCGAACCACCTCCTGTGGATGGTTTTTCAGGAACTCGTTGCAATTCAGGCAATTTTGCAGAAGAGATGAGTGCACGTCCTTCTACGCTGCCATCTTAGCTCCACCTCCCTCTTCATTTAATCTTTAATCTTATTTCCACTCCCTTTCTTTTCCTTGACACCTTGTTATTGATTTTTCACTTCCAAGTAAATGCCACATGGTTTCCTTTGCCTTCCGCACGTTGTATGTCAGTTAAAACTTCTTTATAATTCTTATCTGTAGATGATCTGTGTTGTTTAATCTCCATGTGTTTGTGTTTTTAGTGTTTTTTTTTTCCCTTGTGGTTGATCTCTAGTCTCATTGCATTGTGGTCCGAGAAGATGGTTGATATAATTTCAGTTTTCTTGAATTGACTGAGCTTTGATTTGTGGCCCAAGATGTGGTCTGTCCTGGAGAATGTTCCGTGAGCACTTGAGAAGAAAGTGTATTCTTCTGCTTTTGGATGGAACGTCCTAAAGATATCGATGAGGTCCATCTTTTCTAGTGTGGCATTTAAGGCTTGTGTTTATTAACTTTCTGCTTTGATGATCTATCCATTGGTGTGAGAGGAGTGTTAAAGTCTCCTACCATTATTGTGTTATTATTGATTTCTTCTTTTATGTCTGAAAGTATCTGTCTTATGTATTGGGGTGCTGCTGTGTTGAGTGCATAGATATTTATGATTGTTATGTCTTCCTCTTGGATAGATCCCTTAATCATGATGTAGTGACCTGCCTTGTCTCTTAGAATCTTCTTTACTTTAAAGTCTTTTTTGTCTGATATAAGGATTGCTACTCCAACTTTCTTTTGATTTTCATTTGCATGGAATGTCTTTTTCCAGCCTCTGACTTTCAGTCTATGAGTGTCTCTAGGTCTGAAGTGGGTCAGACCTTTGGCCCCCCCAGCCTCTCTGGCGGGCATGAGGTTTGACTTTTAAAAGTGCGATTGCGCCCTTCCTGCCGTCTTGATGCGGCTTCTCCTTTGTTCTTCAGTGTGGGGTATCTTCTCTGTGATTAGATCGAACCACCTCCTGTGGATGGTTTTTCAGGAACTCGTTGCAATTCAGGCAATTTTGCAGAAGAGATGAGTGCACGTCCTTCTACGCTGCCATCTTAGCTCCACCTCCCTCTTCATTTAATCTTTAATCTTATTTCCACTCCCTTTCTTTTCCTTGACACCTTGTTATTGATTTTTCACTTCCAAGTAAATGCCACATGGTTTCCTTTGCCTTCCGCACGTTGTATGTCAGTTAAAACTTCTTTATAATTCTTATCTGTAGATGATATGTGTGGTTATCGTCTCTTTCTATTACTACAGTGTAAGCTACCTGAGGAAAAGAGTATCTGTCTTATTCCCTGCTTTACCGCAGTAAAAAATTCTGGTGTATAATTCGTTCTCAATAAACATGTTGAATTGATAAATTAATCAGAAAACAGAGAAAAGCATAGTGTATGTCATCTTTATAGTAAGCCCCTGAAATATGTAGCCTGCTCTAAATAAGAGTCAATTAGTTTGCTACAGTTGCTATCAGTCAGCATTGTGCATTATACCTATTTGTTTTAGTATATTATTCACAAAACTTGCTATAATTTATTTACAAGCATATCTTCCTTACATGATAGAAAACTTTGGAAGGATATGATGCTCATCAATCCTTTCCTAATCATAACTTTTAAAATCTCCAATCATCTAATATTAACTCAAGATAATCAATAAATGCATTGTGTATATAGCTCTAATGATACCAATTCCATTTACTTCTAGCAGCATTTTTTTAATCTCATGAATATAATTTTATACTTACCTATATAGCTGATAGTGCAACTTCATTTCTCTTTCATATATTTGTTAAGTCAAGTTTAAGAAACAGCTTGAAGAACCTCTCTAGCTACTGCTGTTAGTTGCTCAACATGCCTAACTCTTTGCAACCCCGGAGACAGTAGCCCACCAGGCTCTTCTGTCCATGGAATTTTCTAGGCAAGTTCAGTGGGTAGCCATTCCTTTCTCCACGGAATCTTTGCAACTCAGGGATTTAATCGAAGTCTCCTACATTGCAGGCAGATTTTTCTACCATCTGAGCCACTAGAGAACCCACTGGCTACTCCTGCTCAGATGCTAATTTAGGATAAAATGCTTCTAAATTAATTGATAATTTTTCATAAACAAGGATAATGTGTTTTGTTCTTTTCCATCTCTAATTACTTAACATTGTTTGAATTTATGTAATAGTGGTAAACTGTGTTACTGGCCATGACTGCAATATTCCCTTTTCCTCTTTCCAAAATGTACATTTCACATTCCTGTCTTCTCTCTCCATGCTCCTTTTATTCCTACTCTTAGCTCACAGGTAAAGCAAATAGACAAACTCCCTGATCTTCATTGTACTCAATATACTATCATACTAGCATCTATACTCAAGTTCCTTGTATACCTGTCTGTCTAGCTGGAGGTAATATCCACTGATTTTTTTAAAAAATATTTTTATTGGAGTATAGTTGATTCACAACCTTGTGTTAGTTTCTTCTGTACAGCAAAGAAAATCAGTAAATCAAAGTATATGTATACTCATTTTTAGATTCTTTCCCATATAAGTAATTACAGAGTGTTTAGTTCCCTGTGCTATACAGTAGATCCTTATTAGTTATCTATCTAGTATTTCATATATAGTAGTGTGTATATAGCTCTAATGATACCAATTCCATTTACTTCTAGCAGCATTTTTTTAATCTCATGAATATAATTTTATACTTACCTATATAGCTGATAGTGCAACTTCATTTCTCTTTCATATATTTGTTAAGTCAAGTTTAAGAAACAGCTTGAAGAACCTCTCTAGCTACTGCTGTTAGTTGCTCAACATGCCTAACTCTTTGCAACCCCGGAGACAGTAGCCCACCAGGCTCTTCTGTCCATGGAATTTTCTAGGCAAGTTCAGTGGGTAGCCATTCCTTTCTCCACGGAATCTTTGCAACTCAGGGATTTAATCAAGTCTCCTACATTGCAGGCAGATTTTTCTACCATCTGAGCCACTAGAGAACCCACTGGCTACTCCTGCTCAGATGCTAATTTAGGATAAAATGCTTCTAAATTAATTGATAATTTTTCATAAACAAGGATAATGTGTTTTGTTCTTTTCCATCTCTAATTACTTAACATTGTTTGAATTTATGTAATAGTGGTAAACTGTGTTACTGGCCATGACTGCAATATTCCCTTTTCCTCTTTCCAAAATGTACATTTCACATTCCTGTCTTCTCTCTCCATGCTCCTTTTATTCCTACTCTTAGCTCACAGGTAAAGCAAATAGACAAACTCCCTGATCTTCATTGTACTCAATATACTATCATACTAGCATCTATACTCAAGTTCCTTGTATACCTGTCTGTCTAGCTGGAGGTAATATCCACTGATTTTTTTAAAAAATATTTTTATTGGAGTATAGTTGATTCACAACCTTGTGTTAGTTTCTTCTGTACAGCAAAGAAAATCAGTAAATCAAAGTATATGTATACTCATTTTTAGATTCTTTCCCATATAAGTAATTACAGAGTGTTTAGTTCCCTGTGCTATACAGTAGATCCTTATTAGTTATCTATCTAGTATTTCATATATAGTAGTGTGTATATGTAAACCTCAGGCTCTGAATTTTTCCCTCCCCTTTGCCCACTCCTAAGCATAAGTTTACTTTGTACATCCATGACTTTATTTCTATCTTGTACATTTGTTAGTTTGTATCATTATTTTTTAAGTTTTTTTTTCTTTTTTAAAATTGTGACCTCTTTTATTAGCTTTTTATTTCTTTATTTTCATCCATCTTTATTCTTTGGCTATGTGGGCCTCTCGTTGCAGTGGCCTCTCTCATCACAGAGCACCCGCTCTGGGCACATGCACTCAAGAGTGCTGACTCCTAACTGGATACAGGGGTCCAGCCACTCTGCAGCACATGGGATCTTCTTGGGCCAGGGATTGAACTGGTGCCCCTTGCACTGCGAAGCGGACTCTTTAACCACTGGACCACCAGGGAAGTCCTGTATCATTTTTTAGATTCCTCATATAAGTGATATAGTATGATATTTGTCTTTCTCAATGTGACATACTTCACTTAGTATGATAATATCTGAGTCCATCTATCTTGTGGAGATGGCATAATTTCTTTTTGTGGCTCAGTAATATTTATGGTGTGTGTCCACTGTACTTCTTTATCCATTCCTCTGTTGATGGACAGTTAGGTTTATTATTCCATGTCTCAACTATTAAAATTATTGCTGCAATGAACACTGGGGTGCATGTGTCCCTTTGAACTATGGTTTTCTAAAGATATATGCCCAGGAGTGGGATTTCATATTATAGTTCTATATTTAGTTTTTTAAAGGAATATCCGTACTTTTCTCCATAATGCTTGTAGCACTTTATGTTCCCACCAATGGTGTAG
The DNA here is from genome assembly GCA_022376925.1 of Tragulus kanchil. Classification (NCBI taxonomy): domain Eukaryota; kingdom Metazoa; phylum Chordata; class Mammalia; order Artiodactyla; family Tragulidae; genus Tragulus; species Tragulus kanchil. The sequence goes on along the minus strand of JAIOJX010000004.1, from coordinate 230,867,681 downwards.
GAGGGTTTGCTTCTTTGCAAACCCATCCAGCATTTGCTGTTGATAGACTTTTTGATGATGACCGTCCTCAGGTATGACCTGAGACGAGACCTCGCTATAGTTCTGATTTGCATTTCTCTAATAATTAGTGATGTTGAACATCTTTTCATGTGCTTTTTGGCCATCTGTATGTCTTCTTGGAAGAGATGTCTATTCAGATTGTCTACTCAATTTTTGATAAGGATTGGTTTTTTATATTAAGCTACATGAGCCTCTCATATTTTAGAGATTAATGCTTTGCCCAGTTGCATCATTTGCAAATATTTTCTCCCTGTCACTTACTTTGTGGCTTCCTTTGTTGTGTAAGTTTTTAAGTTGAATTAGGTCCCATTTGCTTATTTTTTTATTACTGTAGGTGGTGGATCCAACAAAGATATTTCTACAGTTTATGTCAAAGAGGGTTCTACCTATGTTTTCCTCTAAGAGTTTTATAGTATCCAGTCTTACATTTAGGTGTTTAATCCATTTTGAGTTTATTTTGGTGTAAGAGAATTTCATTCATTTACATGTAGCTGTCCAATTTTCCCAGCACCACTTATTGAAGATACTGTTTTCTCTCCATTGTGTATTCTTACCTCCTTTGTCATAGATTAATTGATCATAGGTGCATAGTTTTATCTCTAGACTTTGTATACTGTTCCATTGATCTATATTTCTTTTTTTTGCCAGTACCATATTATTTTGAGAACTGCAATTTTGTAGTATAGTCTGAAGTCAGGGATCCTGATTTCTCTAGCTCCATTTTTCTTTCTCAAGATTGCTTTGGCTATTTGGGGTCTCTTGCATTCCCATACAAATTGTAAAATTTTTCATTATAATTCTGGAAAAAGATGTGGCCTTTGTAATTTGATAGATATTACATTGATTCCATAGACTGCTTTGGACAGTATAGTTTTTTGGGCACTATTGACTCTTTCAATCAAAGAATATGGTACAATTCTCAATGTCTTTGTGTCATTTTTTTTTCACTTTCGTTACATAGTTCTCTGAGTAAAAGTCATTTTCTTCCTCAAATGGGTTTATTCATAGATATTTTATTCTTTTTGATGTGATTGTAAGTTAGATAATTTCCTTAATTTCTCTTTCTGATCTTTCATTGTTAGTATACAGAAATACAAGAGATTTCTGTGTATTAATTATCTATCCGGCAACTTTGCCAAATTTATTGATAATTTCTACTAGTTTTCTGGTTGAATCTTTAGGATTATTTATGTATAGTATTATGTTATCTGTAAACAATGATAGTTTTATTTGTTTTCCAATTTTTGAAAACAAATTTTTTTTTCTCCCTGTCACTTACTTTGTGGCTTCCTTTGTTGTGTAAGTTTTTAAGTTGAATTAGGTCCCATTTGCTTATTTTTTTATTACTGTAGGTGGTGGATCCAACAAAGATATTTCTACAGTTTATGTCAAAGAGGGTTCTACCTATGTTTTCCTCTAAGAGTTTTATAGTATCCAGTCTTACATTTAGGTGTTTAATCCATTTTGAGTTTATTTTGGTGTAAGAGAATTTCATTCATTTACATGTAGCTGTCCAATTTTCCCAGCACCACTTATTGAAGATACTGTTTTCTCTCCATTGTGTATTCTTACCTCCTTTGTCATAGATTAATTGATCATAGGTGCATAGTTTTATCTCTAGACTTTGTATACTGTTCCATTGATCTATATTTCTTTTTTTTGCCAGTACCATATTATTTTGAGAACTGCAATTTTGTAGTATAGTCTGAAGTCAGGGATCCTGATTTCTCTAGCTCCATTTTTCTTTCTCAAGATTGCTTTGGCTATTTGGGGTCTCTTGCATTCCCATACAAATTGTAAAATTTTTCATTATAATTCTGGAAAAAGATGTGGCCTTTGTAATTTGATAGATATTACATTGATTCCATAGACTGCTTTGGACAGTATAGTTTTTTGGGCACTATTGACTCTTTCAATCAAAGAATATGGTACAATTCTCAATGTCTTTGTGTCATTTTTTTTTCACTTTCGTTACATAGTTCTCTGAGTAAAAGTCATTTTCTTCCTCAAATGGGTTTATTCATAGATATTTTATTCTTTTTGATGTGATTGTAAGTTAGATAATTTCCTTAATTTCTCTTTCTGATCTTTCATTGTTAGTATACAGAAATACAAGAGATTTCTGTGTATTAATTATCTATCCGGCAACTTTGCCAAATTTATTGATAATTTCTACTAGTTTTCTGGTTGAATCTTTAGGATTATTTATGTATAGTATTATGTTATCTGTAAACAATGATAGTTTTATTTGTTTTCCAATTTTGGAAAACAAATTTTCTTTTTCTTCTCAGATTGCCATGGCTAAAACTTCCATGACTATGTTAAATAAAAGTTGTGAGAGTGGACATCCTTGTTCTGATCATAAAGGGAATGCTTTCAGTTTTCACCAAGAATGATATTAGCTATGTTTGCCATATGCCCTTTATTATGTTTATATATGTTCCCTCTATGCTCACTTTCTGGACAGTTTTTAACGTAAATGGGTATTGAATATTGTTGTAAGCATTTTGTGCCTCTATTGAGATGATCATATAGTTTTTATTCTTCAATTTGTTGATGTGGTGTATTACACTTATTGGCAGATATTAAAATATCCTTGCATCACTGGAATAAATCCCACTTGATCATGGTGCATGAACCTTTTAATGTGTTGTTGGATTTGATATGCCTGTATTTTGTTGAGGATATGTTCTTCTATGTTCATTGCTGATATTGGCCTATATTATTTGTGGTATCTTTGGTTTGGGTCTCAGGCTGATGGTGGCCTCATATAATGAGCTTGGGAATATTCCTTCCTCTGCAATTTTTGGTAACAATTTCAGAAGGATAGGTGTTACCTGTTTTCTGAATGTTTGATGGAATTTGCCTGTGAATGACTTTTTTTGGTAAATTTTGGCCTCTTCTATTGTTTTTATTTATTTATTTATTTTCATTTATTTTATTGTTTGGTCTGCGTGGGCCTCCCATTGCGGTGGCCTCTCTCAATACAGAGTACTGACTCTGGGCGCATGCAATCCAGAGCAATGGCTCGTAATAGGACACACTGGTCCAACTGCTCTGCTGCATGTGGGGTCTTCGCTGGCCAGGAATTGAACCAGTGCCCTTTGCACTGCTAGGTGGACTATTTACCCACTGGACCACCAGGGAAGCCCCCATGCAAAGTGACTTTTGTCTTGGACTTTTGGTTTTGGAAGTTTTTTTTATTTTCTTCCTCAAATGGGTTTATTCATAGATATTTTATTCTTTTTGATGTGATTGTAAGTTAGATAATTTCCTTAATTTCTCTTTCTGATCTTTCATTGTTAGTATACAGAAATACAAGAGATTTCTGTGTATTAATTATCTATCCGGCAACTTTGCCAAATTTATTGATAATTTCTACTAGTTTTCTGGTTGAATCTTTAGGATTATTTATGTATAGTATTATGTTATCTGTAAACAATGATAGTTTTATTTGTTTTCCAATTTTGGAAAACAAATTTTCTTTCTTCTCAGATTGCCATGGCTAAAACTTCCATGACTATGTTAAATAAAAGTTGTGGGGTGGACATCCTTGTTCTGATCATAAAGGGAATGCTTTCAGTTTTCACCAAGAATGATATTAGCTATGTTTGCCATATGCCCTTTATTATGTTTATATATGTTCCCTCTATGCTCACTTTCTGGACAGTTTTTAACGTAAATGGGTATTGAATATTGTTGTAAGCATTTTGTGCCTCTATTGAGATGATCATATAGTTTTTATTCTTCAATTTGTTGATGTGGTGTATTACACTTATTGGCAGATATTAAAATATCCTTGCATCACTGGAATAAATCCCACTTGATCATGGTGCATGAACCTTTTAATGTGTTGTTGGATTTGATATGCCTGTATTTTGTTGAGGATATGTTCTTCTATGTTCATTGCTGATATTGGCCTATATTATTTGTGGTATCTTTGGTTTGGGTCTCAGGCTGATGGTGGCCTCATATAATGAGCTTGGGAATATTCCTTCCTCTGCAATTTTTGGTAACAATTTCAGAAGGATAGGTGTTACCTGTTTTCTGAATGTTTGATGGAATTTGCCTGTGAATGACTTTTTTTGGTAAATTTTGGCCTCTTCTATTGTTTTTATTTATTTATTTATTTTCATTTATTTTATTGTTTGGTCTGCGTGGGCCTCCCATTGCGGTGGCCTCTCTCAATACAGAGTACTGACTCTGGGCGCATGCAATCCAGAGCAATGGCTCGTAATAGGACACACTGGTCCAACTGCTCTGCTGCATGTGGGGTCTTCGCTGGCCAGGAATTGAACCAGTGCCCTTTGCACTGCTAGGTGGACTATTTACCCACTGGACCACCAGGGAAGCCCCCATGCAAAGTGACTTTTGTCTTGGACTTTTGGTTTTGGAAGTATTTATTTTTTTAAATCATAGTTTCAATTTCAGTACTTGTGATGGGTCTCTTCATATGTTCTGTTTTTTGGTTCAGTTTAGAAGGTTGTGTTTTTCTGAGACTCTCCTTTTCTCCTAGTCTTTCCATTTTATTGGATAAATATTTGCTTATATAGTTGTTTGTATTTCTCTCTTATGATAATTTGTATTTCTGTGGTGTTTATTGTAACTTCTCCCTTTTCATTTTTAATTTTACTCATTTGAGTCCTCTCTCTACATTTTTCCTGATGATTCTAGTAAAGGTTTATCAATCTTATTTTTTCAAAGAAGCAGCCTTTAGTTTTTTCGATATTTTTAATTGATTTCTCCATATCTCTCTCATTTATTTCTTCTCTGATCTTTATGATTTCTTTTCTTCTACTAACTTGGGTTTTGTTTCTTCTTGTCTTTCTTTTTTTTACAGGTTTTTTTTTTTTTTTCCCTTTGATTGATTTCTATGGAATTATAGTCAGAAAAGATGCTTGATATGATTTCAATTTTCTTAAATTTAATGAGGCTCTCTTTTTTGGCCTAAGATGTGATCTATCCTGGAGAAAACCTATGTGCATTTGAGAAGAAAATATATTCTTCTGCTCTTGAATGGAATTTCCTTAAATATTAATTAAGTCCATCTGGCCTGTTACTTAAGACCTGTGTTTTCTTTTCTTTCTTTCTTTTTTTTTTTTTTTAAATTTTGGCCACTTTTATTCATCTTTCATTTAGTTATTTTCATCCATCTTTTTTCTTTGGCCTGTGTGGGCCTCTCATTGCACTGGCCTCCCTTGTCGCAGAGCACTGGTTCTGGGCACACGTGCTCCAGAGCACTGGCTTGTAATTGGACACACCGGTCCAGCTGCCCCACGGCACATGGGATCTTCCCTTGCCAGGAATTGAACTGGCGCCCTTTGCCCTGCAAGGTGGACTCTTTACCCACTGGACCACCAGGGAAGCCCCCAGGGAAGTCCCCAAGGCCTGTGTTTTCTTAGCCTTCTTTCTGAATGATCTGTCCATTGATGTAAGTGGGTTGTTAAAATCCTCCACTGTTATTGTATTACAGTCCGTTTCTCATTTTGGCTGTTAGCATTTGCCTAACAGCATTTGCCTGCATTGAGGTACTCATATGTTGGGTGTATATATGTTTATAATTGTTGTATCATCTTCTTGGATTGATCACTTGATCATTATATAGTGTCCTTCCATGTATCTTATAACCTTTATTTTAGAGTCTATTTTTCTCTGATATGAATATTGCTACTCCAGCATTCTTTTGATTTCCATTTGCATGAAATGCATTTTCCATCCCCTCACTTTCAGTCTGTATGTGTTCCTAGATCTAAACTGGTTCTGTTACAGACTGCATATATACCAGTCATGTTATTGTATCCATTCACCCTGTCATTTTGTTGCAACATTTAATCCAGTTACATTTAAGATAGTCATCTATATGTTTTATCCTATTGCCTAATAGTTTTTGATTTGCTTTTCTCAATCTTTTTTGTTTCCTTCTTCTGTTTCCCTTGTGGTTTGACTTTTTTGGCATTATGTTGAGTTACTTTTTCTTTTTCGTGTCTGTAGCTATTGTTTTTTTTCGCAATTCCTGTATAATTTTGATATAGCAATCTTTATATGTACACAGGTGTTTTTAAGTTTCTGGTCTGTTAATTTCAAATGTATCCCATTTCTTGCATTTGTACTATCTTGTCACAATTGCTAGTTTGATGTAATCTTTTCAAATATTTTCTGTGGCCCTTTCCCTTCCTTTTCTTCTGGGACCCCTATAATACAGATGTTGGTGCATTTAATGTTGCCCAGAGGTCTCCAGGACTGTTCTCATTTCTTTTCACTCATCTTTCTTTGTATTCTGAGGCAGTGATTTCCACCACCCTATCTTCCAGTTCGTTTATTCATTCTTCCCTTCTGGGCACACGTGCTCCAGCACTGGCTTGTAATTGGACACACGGTCCAGCTGCCCCACGGCACATGGGATCTTCCCTTGCCAGGAATTGAACTGGCGCCCTTTGCCCTGCAAGGTGGACTCTTTACCCACTGGACCACCAGGGAAGCCCCCAGGGAAGTCCCCAAGGCCTGTGTTTTCTTAGCCTTCTTTCTGAATGATCTGTCCATTGATGTAAGTGGGTTGTTAAAATCCTCCACTGTTATTGTATTACAGTCCGTTTCTCATTTTGGCTGTTAGCATTTGCCTAACAGCATTTGCCTGCATTGAGGTACTCATATGTTGGGTGTATATATGTTTATAATTGTTGTATCATCTTCTTGGATTGATCACTTGATCATTATATAGTGTCCTTCCATGTATCTTATAACCTTTATTTTAGAGTCTATTTTTCTCTGATATGAATATTGCTACTCCAGCATTCTTTTGATTTCCATTTGCATGAAATGCATTTTTCCATCCCCTCACTTTCAGTCTGTATGTGTTCCTAGATCTAAACTGGTTCTGTTACAGACTGCATATATACCAGTCATGTTATTGTATCCATTCACCCTGTCATTTTGTTGCAACATTTAATCCAGTTACATTTAAGATAGTCATCTATATGTTTTATCCTATTGCCTAATAGTTTTTGATTTGCTTTTCTCAATCTTTTTTGTTTCCTTCTTCTGTTTCCCTTGTGGTTTGACTTTTTTGGCATTATGTTGAGTTACTTTTTCTTTTTCGTGTCTGTAGCTATTGTTTTTTTTCGCAATTCCTGTATAATTTTGATATAGCAATCTTTATATGTACACAGGTGTTTTTAAGTTTCTGGTCTGTTAATTTCAAATGTATCCCATTTCTTGCATTTGTACTATCTTGTCACAATTGCTAGTTTGATGTAATCTTTTCAAATATTTTCTGTGGCCCTTTCCCTTCCTTTTCTTCTGGGACCCCTATAATACAGATGTTGGTGCATTTAATGTTGCCCAGAGGTCTCCAGGACTGTTCTCATTTCTTTTCACTCATCTTTCTTTGTATTCTGAGGCAGTGATTTCCACCACCCTATCTTCCAGTTCGTTTATTCATTCTTCTCCCTCATTTATTCGGCTATTTAGTCCTTCTAGTGTATTTATCAAATCATTTGTCTTCCCAGGAGCCTCTCTAAGACCCCTACATAGGTCTTCTTTGTGCTGGGTGCCAGTGCATGTGAGGTCTGGTGTGCATCTTCCAAGAGTGTAGTCTCTGTTTCCCCCGCCCCTGTGGAGCTCCTGCATTCAAGCTCCACTGGCATTCTTCTCTTCAATGCCAGACTCCCACAGGGTCTTGGAAGACTATTTTTATCTGAGAGCATCCCTGTGTAGCCAGTATTTTTTGGTAGAAGGGCTGATTTTAGTACTGGTGTCTGCCAGTTCTTTCCTCAATGTATGCTGTTATGCTCTCTAGAGGAGGCATGTCTAATGTAGTGATCTGAGCCTGAGCTGTGGTTTGCTCTGCAGTTGTGCCTGCCTTTTCAGAGGTGGAGTCTGCTCCCTGACTATTGGAAGAGAGGCTTTGGTTGAGAATACAAGGAGTAAGATTTCTAGGTTATAGGGTATTTATAAGTTCAGAATTAGTAGAGCATCAAACAGTTTTCCAGAATGTTTGTAGAAATACATAGTTTAACCAACAAGATATGAAATCCAGTTTCTCCACATTTTGGCCCATATTTGGCATTTCTAATTACCTTTTCATTTTAGTCAATCTAGTGATTGTAAATTACATTACTACAAATTGGCTTTATTAGCCTTCTGCCATGTCTATCCAGTTCCTGAGGGTTTTTTTTTTTTTTTTGTACTGTTATTTATGAGAGTATTGGGCAAGGGATGGAGTTTAATATATGTGCATAATATATCTTTCATTAGACATCCACCAATCGATTTTCATATTAAAAAATGTGATAAAAATGCACTTACCCTAAAAACTATGCAAGTATAATTCTTAAATGGAATACTTCTTTAAAATGAAATATTTACAATATACCTTTCCTCTCTTGCTCTAGTATAGTATATAATTTTCCTGGGACCCCTATAATACAGATGTTGGTGCATTTAATGTTGCCCAGAGGTCTCCAGGACTGTTCTCATTTCTTTTCACTCATCTTTCTTTGTATTCTGAGGCAGTGATTTCCACCACCCTATCTTCCAGTTCGTTTATTCATTCTTCTCCCTCATTTATTCGGCTATTTAGTCCTTCTAGTGTATTTATCAAATCATTTGTCTTCCCAGGAGCCTCTCTAAGCCCCCTACATAGGTCTTCTTTGTGCTGGGTGCCAGTGCATGTGAGGTCTGGTGTGCATCTTCCAAGAGTGTAGTCTCTGTTTCCCCCGCCCCTGTGGAGCTCCTGCATTCAAGCTCCACTGGCATTCTTCTCTTCAATGCCAGACTCCCACAGGGTCTTGGAAGACTATTTTTATCTGAGAGCATCCCTGTGTAGCCAGTATTTTTTGGTAGAAGGGCTGATTTTAGTACTGGTGTCTGCCAGTTCTTTCCTCAATGTATGCTGTTATGCTCTCTAGAGGAGGCATGTCTAATGTAGTGATCTGAGCCTGAGCTGTGGTTTGCTCTGCAGTTGTGCCTGCCTTTTCAGAGGTGGAGTCTGCTCCCTGACTATTGGAAGAGAGGCTTTGGTTGAGAATACAAGGAGTAAGATTTCTAGGTTATAGGGTATTTATAAGTTCAGAATTAGTAGAGCATCAAACAGTTTTCCAGAATGTTTGTAGAAATACATAGTTTAACCAACAAGATATGAAATCCAGTTTCTCCACATTTTGGCCCATATTTGGCATTTCTAATTACCTTTTCATTTTAGTCAATCTAGTGATTGTAAATTACATTACTACAAATTGGCTTTATTAGCCTTCTGCCATGTCTATCCAGTTCCTGAGGGTTTTTTTTTTTTTTTTTTTTGTACTGTTATTTATGAGAGTATTGGGCAAGGGATGGAGTTTAATATATGTGCATAATATATCTTTCATTAGACATCCACCAATCGATTTTCATATTAAAAAATGTGATAAAAATGCACTTACCCTAAAAACTATGCAAGTATAATTCTTAAATGGAATACTTCTTTAAAATGAAATATTTACAATATACCTTTCCTCTCTTGCTCTAGTATAGTATATAATATTTGGTAGAAGTGATTTAACTTACTATATTTTAGCTACTCTATACTTTTTAAACTTATTTTAGTCTATGTGCATTTTTCAAAATAGATCCATTAAAATTGTAGCAATACTTTAAATTCAGGAAATCTAGAATTTGATAATGCCATATTTTTTCTTGCTAAATTGTAATATACCTGCAATGCAATGCAGTCCTTCAGGTTCACTTCTCTGATCATACAAATGAAATATATTTAGTCAATAACTTTGTCTTGATCTCTGATATCCCAGTTAGGTCAGATCTGATTTAAAAACTCACTTTTGAGGAGCATATTGTATAGCAATTTATGGCCCTTTTAGTTTCAAAATGTATTATCTTGAATGTGACAATAAAATTCTCTGGTGAGTGAACAAAGCAATCAGGTAATTGGCCATGATAAACAAATCATTTTGACATTTTAATACAACTCAATTTTAAGCACATCCCAGTTATATTTTAAGATATCCTAAATTCTATCTAGCAATGAAGTTTCTCTTATTTATGAGCACATGGAAAATAGAGGATTTTTTTTTTTATATATAGTAGACCTTCTTTAGCAAATACTTTAACAGGAAATACACAGTTGCACTAAGGTATTGAAGCCCAGATACTACCTTTTATCCCTCTTTTCCCAAATTTTTCTGAGTCATTAAACAAATATGGCCAATAAGATAATACTTGTATACATTACCCAGCAATTTCCCAATATCCAATATTCCAAGTGTAGACTTACGATACAGTTTAGATAAGAGATCTAGGCAGGATCTCCTAATTTATTCTGATGTAAAGTGAGAATAAATGAGTCTGAAAGACAGATATGAGTTGATTTTTTCGAAGCAGAAGAATGAGCAAGTATGACCAGATTTTTTAAAGGGCAAGACGTGGATGCTTATTATAGGAGGGAGGAAAAAAAGAGAGAAAACAGAGTTCATGAACACTGACTTTGACTAGATTGATATAGCTTACTAGTAAAACACAGAATATACTTGAATATAGGACAAATACATTAATTATATTTCTTGGAGATAGCAATAAATAAAACATCAAATATTTTTTCAGTGGTTTCCTCCAAATCAAGAGTTGTAAATTCATTTGGTTAGGCTGCAATAACAAAATTCCAGAGTTGAGGTAGCTTTAACAACATACACTAAGTTCCCTGTGTACCAGCCTTCCAGTGGCAAACTTTTAAAGATTAGAACCTGCATTTGTATGTCCAGTCATGCAAATTAGTTCCTGTGTCTGGCATGCATTGTCATGTGCATGCATTCTCTACAAGTGGTTGTGCTTTTATGTACTTTACTATGCTGTATAGATTATAGTAGTACATTATCTTTATTTCAAGGTCAGGATGTCCAGAGACAAGTGTAAAAACAGCAGTGATGTAGCTAGTACTGCTAAGAAGGGCCAAGCAATAACAACGTAAACAAAAGTAAAAATAACTGAGAGAATGGAGAAAGGTAAAAAGATGGTAGACATTGCTCATTCTTATAACATGAATCATCCAACCAATGGCATGATTGTTAAGAACAAGAAGATCGTGTGATTTCTGCTCTTCTGATGATGTCAACAATAATATCAAAGAAGTGTGGAAAGGCGATGGAGGATACAAAGAAACTTCTCAGTGTGTGGCTGCAGCATCGGCACCAGCATTGAGTCCCACTCAACTTAATACTGATTCAAGAGACAGCTAAAGGCCTTTATGAAGACTTGAAGAAGAAACACAGTGAAGAATCAGAGGGAGCATCTTCTAATGCAACCATGGCTGATTTACTCAGTTTAAGGCCAGAACCAACATTCACAACACAAAAATAAATGGTGAGGCAGTGAGTGCAAATACAGTATCTACTCAGAAATTTCCTGAATTACATCAAGAAATTATTGAGGAAGGCATGTATTTACCTGAATCAGTTTCTAATGTGGATAAGACAGAACTGTACTGGAAGAGGATGCCAGTCTTTATTAGACCAATAAAGAGGAAAAGTTGATGCCAGCCTATAAAGCAGCAAAGGATAGGATAAATTTGTGGTTTGGTGGCAATGCTTCTGACAATATGAAGCAGAAGCCTCTCTTAGTTTATCATTTAGAAAACCTGAGAGCCCTTACAAACACAGCCAAAGGCTCTCTTCCTGTTGAGTGAAAGAGTAACCCGAAAGCCTGGGGTACGTGGGCCATTTTCCAGGACTAGATTTTCCAACACTTTATTCCTGGAGATAAAGAAATATTGCTTGGAGAAGGATGTCCTATTCAACATTCTTTTGCTTCTTAACAGTGCTCTGGGCTATCCTCTATTCATGGATGACTTTCATTCCAACATCAAAGTAGTATATCTGTCAACACATATGACATTGCTAATCCAACCTATGGACCAGAGAGTTATAGAGACTTTCAAGAAATATTATTTACAGCAACACTCCCTGTCAGGCAGTAAAGGTGAGTGACAAATCAATAAAAACCTTGCAGCAATTTTGGAAAGACTGTAACATCTACAAAAACATAAAAAGCATTGACTTTGCTTGAAGTGAGATTATAGCTACCAACACTAATGGGGCTTTTAAGAACCTTTGCCTGCAGCTCTTTCACAATTTTCATTAATTCAGTAAGGTGGATAAGGAGTCCAAAGAGGTCTTCAGCCACATAGTGACCCACAGCAAGAAGCTAGAGCTAAATCCACAAGACGGTGACTTCAATGAACTCTGCTGTGCAACACACGGAACTTACTAATGAAGACTAGATGGAACTGGACACTCAAAGAAAGGATGAAGAGAGACAGGAAGAAGAAGAAACTGAAGTGATTCACAATGCAGGAAATGGCAAGGGGATTTTCTGTATTTGAGGAGACATTGTTAGTTTGTGAGGCACAAGACATGAAAGTTGCAGTACCTGTTCAGAATGTAGCACAGTGCTACTGTACAATCTATAAGAGAAAGAGAGAAAAAAGAAGAGCTACTACTCAGACATCACTGGGTTGTTTTCTCAAGAGGGTAAATAGAACTGAACCCATCAAAGACACAGAACCTGTGCCATCAACATCAGGTACAAATGAAATTGCAGCTTGCCTTCCATCTCCTATTGCTGATGATCCTTCATCTCTACCTTCTCCAACCTCCTCTCTCACCTGTGCACTTGGTGCCAGTGACAATATGAAGCAGAAGCCTCTCTTAGTTTATCATTTAGAAAACCTGAGAGCCCTTACAAACACAGCCAAAGGCTCTCTTCCTGTTGAGTGAAAGAGTAACCCGAAAGCCTGGGGTACGTGGGCCATTTTCCAGGACTAGATTTTCCAACACTTTATTCCTGGAGATAAAGAAATATTGCTTGGAGAAGGATGTCCTATTCAACATTCTTTTGCTTCTTAACAGTGCTCTGGGCTATCCTCTATTCATGGATGACTTTCATTCCAACATCAAAGTAGTATATCTGTCAACACATATGACATTGCTAATCCAACCTATGGACCAGAGAGTTATAGAGACTTTCAAGAAATATTATTTACAGCAACACTCCCTGTCAGGCAGTAAAGGTGAGTGACAAATCAATAAAAACCTTGCAGCAATTTTGGAAAGACTGTAACATCTACAAAAACATAAAAAGCATTGACTTTGCTTGAAGTGAGATTATAGCTACCAACACTAATGGGGCTTTTAAGAACCTTTGCCTGCAGCTCTTTCACAATTTTCATTAATTCAGTAAGGTGGATAAGGAGTCCAAAGAGGTCTTCAGCCACATAGTGACCCACAGCAAGAAGCTAGAGCTAAATCCACAAGACGGTGACTTCAATGAACTCTGCTGTGCAACACACGGAACTTACTAATGAAGACTAGATGGAACTGGACACTCAAAGAAAGGATGAAGAGAGACAGGAAGAAGAAGAAACTGAAGTGATTCACAATGCAGGAAATGGCAAGGGGATTTTCTGTATTTGAGGAGACATTGTTAGTTTGTGAGGCACAAGACATGAAAGTTGCAGTACCTGTTCAGAATGTAGCACAGTGCTACTGTACAATCTATAAGAGAAAGAGAGAAAAAAGAAGAGCTACTACTCAGACATCACTGGGTTGTTTTCTCAAGAGGGTAAATAGAACTGAACCCATCAAAGACACAGAACCTGTGCCATCAACATCAGGTACAAATGAAATTGCAGCTTGCCTTCCATCTCCTATTGCTGATGATCCTTCATCTCTACCTTCTCCAACCTCCTCTCTCACCTGTGCACTTGGTGCCAGTTTCTGTATGCTAGCTGTTGTACTGTACTATTATACTTTTCAAGGTACTGTACTGTAAAATTAATATTTTGTTTTATTATTTGTGTTATCTATGAGAAGTATTATAAACACAGTCCAGTACAGTACTATGTAGCTGATTGTGCTAGTAGGGAGCCTAGGCTAACTTTGATGGACTTGTGCACAAGCTGGTCTAGGAATGCACACTCAAGATGAAGTTCGTTTGTATGTAGGGGACTTTCTCAGTCATGTCCAGGTCTTTGCGACCTGATGGACTGCAGCATGTCAGGGTTTGTTGTCTTTGACTATCTCCTGGAGTTTGCTCAAATTCATGTCCATTGAGTCTTAAAGGCCGTCCCATTTTCTCATCTCGGTTGCCACCTTCTCCTCTGCCCTCAATCTTTCTCAGCATCAGAGTCTTTTCCAATGAATTGGTTCTTTGTATCAGCTGGCCAAAATATTGGAGCTTCAGCATTAGTCCTGCCAATGAATATTCAGGGTTGACTTCCTTTAGGACTGACTAATCTGATCTCCTTGCCATCCAAGGGACTCTCAAGAATCATCTCCAATACCACAGTCTGAAAGCATCAGTTCTTCAGTGTTCAGCCTTCTATATGGTCCAGCTCTCATGTCCATACATGACTACTGGAAAAACCATCGCTTTGATTATATAGACCTTTGTTGGCAAAGTGATGTCTCTGCTTTTTAACACACTATCTAGGCTTGTCATAGCTTTTCTTCCAAGGAGCAAGTGAGTTTTAATTTTATGGCTGCAGTCACTGCCTGAAATGATTTTACTGTATGTTTATTTTCTTATAGTTCTGGAGGCTGGAAGCCCAAAACCAAAATAATGTCGGGTGTTTGTCCTGGGGCCTCTTTTTGGCTTGAAAAGAGTTGTCTTCTCTGTTTTCATATGGACTGTTTCTCTTTGTGGGCATCACTGATATCTCTATATATTTTTATAAGGAAACTAGCACTGTTGGATTGAGGGTAAATAGAACTGAACCCATCAAAGACACAGAACCTGTGCCATCAACATCAGGTACAAATGAAATTGCAGCTTGCCTTCCATCTCCTATTGCTGATGATCCTTCATCTCTACCTTCTCCAACCTCCTCTCTCACCTGTGCACTTGGTGCCAGTTTCTGTATGCTAGCTGTTGTACTGTACTATTATACTTTTCAAGGTACTGTACTGTAAAATTAATATTTTGTTTTATTATTTGTGTTATCTATGAGAAGTATTATAAACACAGTCCAGTACAGTACTATGTAGCTGATTGTGCTAGTAGGGAGCCTAGGCTAACTTTGATGGACTTGTGCACAAGCTGGTCTAGGAATGCACACTCAAGATGAAGTTCGTTTGTATGTAGGGGACTTTCTCAGTCATGTCCAGGTCTTTGCGACCTGATGGACTGCAGCATGTCAGGGTTTGTTGTCTTTGACTATCTCCTGGAGTTTGCTCAAATTCATGTCCATTGAGTCTTAAAGGCCGTCCCATTTTCTCATCTCGGTTGCCACCTTCTCCTCTGCCCTCAATCTTTCTCAGCATCAGAGTCTTTTCCAATGAATTGGTTCTTTGTATCAGCTGGCCAAAATATTGGAGCTTCAGCATTAGTCCTGCCAATGAATATTCAGGGTTGACTTCCTTTAGGACTGACTAATCTGATCTCCTTGCCATCCAAGGGACTCTCAAGAATCATCTCCAATACCACAGTCTGAAAGCATCAGTTCTTCAGTGTTCAGCCTTCTATATGGTCCAGCTCTCATGTCCATACATGACTACTGGAAAAACCATCGCTTTGATTATATAGACCTTTGTTGGCAAAGTGATGTCTCTGCTTTTTAACACACTATCTAGGCTTGTCATAGCTTTTCTTCCAAGGAGCAAGTGAGTTTTAATTTTATGGCTGCAGTCACTGCCTGAAATGATTTTACTGTATGTTTATTTTCTTATAGTTCTGGAGGCTGGAAGCCCAAAACCAAAATAATGTCGGGTGTTTGTCCTGGGGCCTCTTTTTGGCTTGAAAAGAGTTGTCTTCTCTGTTTTCATATGGACTGTTTCTCTTTGTGGGCATCACTGATATCTCTATATATTTTTATAAGGAAACTAGCACTGTTGGATTAAAGACCATCCATTGGTCCTCACTCAACTGTTATTACCTCTTTAGAAACCTTGGATGCAGATATAGTCACATTCTAAGGAACTGTGCATTATGACTTCAACATATGAATTTGGTGGCAGGGTAATACAATTCAGTCCATAAAACGAGAACAAAATTTTGGATAGATTCTCTCTGTTTATGAGAGAAAGGCATGACTCTTTTCTCTGCTGTCTGGTACATTCAATACTAACTTGAATGTCTGTTCCATTGTATCAGTGGATACATGCAATGTATTCAGTTAGTTGTTTTCCTTTTACCAATAAATCACTCTGAAGGGGAAAGCAAAGCACATTCTATTTATGACTATAGAAATTTCTTGCAATAATCTTAAACCTGGAGGTGGACAAGAGATTAGAAATATGATCTTGTAGGGCAGAAATGCGTGTGTAATAAATCTTAACCTAGACAGAACACTCTAATACATACTAAATACTAATATCCATTTTTTTGGTTGATGATAGCGAAATGGGAAAAAAGAGAAAAATTCAGGTGATATAATACAAGCCTTATTTATTCTATTTCAAATCTACCACATACCCTATGGGCTATCATTTCAGATATATCAATTTCTGTCTATGCAATGGTTACTCCTGCTACATTCAATTCCTTAGGGAAGGGAATCACGATTCTCTCCCTCATGCCTGTCAGGGCCTAAGGAACCACTGTTAATTTCTTATGCTCACTATTTCAGTTACAAAGTCGTTTAAATTCTACCTCCAAAAAACAGTCACACAACATTTCTCTCCATACCAAATATCACTGTTTGGAAATATATATATATATATATATATATATATATATATATATATATATATATGTTGGTCACTCAGTTGTGTCCAACTCTTTGAGACCCCACAGACTTAAACCCAACAGGCTCCTCTGTCCATAGGATTAGGCAAGAATACTGGAGTGGGTTTCCTTTTCAGGGGATTTTCCTGACCAGAGATTGAACCTGGATCTCCTGCATTGGCAAGTGAACTCTACCATCTGAGCCACCAAGAAAACCCATAAACTGCATATATTGAATTATATATATAGTATTTTAACTAGCTTTACTGAATTATTTACCCAGCTATAATATTGATACCAGCCTCTATCTCTGCTACCCTATACCAACTTCCCAATTTGTTTCTGTCAAATAGAAATATGACAATACCAATAATTAACTTCTCTTGTGGCATACATGTCTTGTAATCCAGCTACCTGTTTACATTTCTGACTCTTGTCATGGCTGAACATCAGACGTATATAAGTTGAAATTATACTAAATATTTCATAGTCCCTTGATAATCTCAAAATATACTTATTCACATGCAATGTATTCAGTTAGTTGTTTTCCTTTTACCAATAAATCACTCTGAAGGGGAAAGCAAAGCACATTCTATTTATGACTATAGAAATTTCTTGCAATAATCTTAAACCTGGAGGTGGACAAGAGATTAGAAATATGATCTTGTAGGGCAGAAATGCGTGTGTAATAAATCTTAACCTAGACAGAACACTCTAATACATACTAAATACTAATATCCATTTTTTTGGTTGATGATAGCGAAATGGGAAAAAAGAGAAAAATTCAGGTGATATAATACAAGCCTTATTTATTCTATTTCAAATCTACCACATACCCTATGGGCTATCATTTCAGATATATCAATTTCTGTCTATGCAATGGTTACTCCTGCTACATTCAATTCCTTAGGGAAGGGAATCACGATTCTCTCCCTCATGCCTGTCAGGGCCTAAGGAACCACTGTTAATTTCTTATGCTCACTATTTCAGTTACAAAGTCGTTTAAATTCTACCTCCAAAAAACAGTCACACAACATTTCTCTCCATACCAAATATCACTGTTTGGAAATATATATATATATATATATATATATATATATATATATATATATATATATGTTGGTCACTCAGTTGTGTCCAACTCTTTGAGACCCCACAGACTTAAACCCAACAGGCTCCTCTGTCCATAGGATTAGGCAAGAATACTGGAGTGGGTTTCCTTTTCAGGGGATTTTCCTGACCAGAGATTGAACCTGGATCTCCTGCATTGGCAAGTGAACTCTACCATCTGAGCCACCAAGAAAACCCATAAACTGCATATATTGAATTATATATATAGTATTTTAACTAGCTTTACTGAATTATTTACCCAGCTATAATATTGATACCAGCCTCTATCTCTGCTACCCTATACCAACTTCCCAATTTGTTTCTGTCAAATAGAAATATGACAATACCAATAATTAACTTCTCTTGTGGCATACATGTCTTGTAATCCAGCTACCTGTTTACATTTCTGACTCTTGTCATGGCTGAACATCAGACGTATATAAGTTGAAATTATACTAAATATTTCATAGCCTAGACCCTTAGATTTTACCTTTTCATAACTCTGTCAAGAGATATACTTATTCACATGCTGCCTCCTATTTCTTCCTAGTCCTTCAGAATGAAATGATTTCCTCCTCATAAGAAAGTGTTCTACAATTGTTCCTCCTCTTAGGACTTAAGTACTTGCTAACTTTGTTCTTAAAGAACCCATTGTATTTCTCTGCTGGATTAACACTGTACCACAGTTGTTTGCTAACTTGTCTGAATCTCCATCTAGAATGTGTGTTCCTTGCACTCACAGTTAACATTTGCTGTTTTTGTTTGCATTTCTGTTTGTTTTCTTTTTTTTTTCAATAAATAAAAACTAAGTAAGAACTGTAAATATTTGATAAGGTGTAACTTGGAAAACACATCCTGTAACAATATAAATCTTAGCTCTGCTGCCTGTATGTGTTCATGCTCAGACATGTACGACTCTTTGCAACCCTATGGACTATAGTCTGCCAGACTCCTCTGTCCATGGGATTTTCCATGTAAGAATACTAGGGTGATTTTCCATGCCCTCCTCCAGGGAATCTTCTTGACCCAGGGATCAAACCTGAGTCTCCTGCATTGCAGGCAGATTCTTTACCACTTGAACCATTGGGGAAGCCAACTCTGTTACATGATGCAAGTTTGAATTGTACGTTTAAAAAATTCCAAGCAAAAATATAGAAAATATTTCTTTTATTCTGAATGTAAAATAAACAGATCTTCAGAGGTGGGAAATGTAAACATATCTTTAGAGGTGGAATTTTGAATGAGGTGAGGAAAATTCATAAATTAAGTGGTTTGATTTCAACGTAAATGTACTACACATAAGTGTATCATAAATAAATACAGGATAATGAAACTTTTTTGAAGTCTTACTACTTTAGTTATCTATTTATTGGTGTATTGTTAGAATAACAGCTTCCATTTATGAGCTGTCATAATTCTTTGGTGTTGACTGGGGTTAGCTGGATTAGTCTTGTTTATTCCATATACAAAAGGTCCCCAATTTATAATGGTTTGACATATATATCTTACTTTACAATGATGGGGAAGCAGTACACATTCAGTAGAAACCATACTTCAGATTTTGAATTTGATCTTTTTCCAGACTAGCAATTTGAGGTAAATACTTTCTTACAATGCTATGTAGTGGCAGCGAGTCATTGCTTCTAGTCAACCAAAGTGAATAACCAATACACTTAGAAATGGTAATGGTTGTGCCAATATAACCATTCTGCTTTTCACTTTCAGTACAGTAGGCAATATGTTACATGAGATATTTAAGACTTTATTGTAAAATAAGCTTCATGTACAAAAATTTGCCTAACTGTAATTTAATATAATGTTCTGAGCATATTTAAGGTAGACTTGGTTAAGCTCTGATGTTCAGAGCATGTTAAATACAATTTCTGTTGACAATATTTTCAACTTATGATGAGTTTATCAGGGTGTATCCTCACTGAAAAGCAAGAAAGATCTATACTACCATTTGGACCCTTTTCATCTAGTAGCTTAATCAGGGCAGGGACATTCAAGATGCCTTATTCATGTAAGTCACAATTTGTGCTGCGTGGACTGGAGGTTCAGGAATGGTTTCCATGAGGGAGTTTTGACTTACACTGTGTGCATAAGATACATAAATGAGAAAAATCTGATTTAAAAAATTAGCTTGCAGACAGTTTGAATGTCACGTTGAGGAATTTGGCTTTTTATAATCATTTTAATAATCATTGAAAAGTGATGAAATTTACTAAGTAAATGACTGACTATTAAAATGTCTTTATAAAGGTGGAATTTTGAATGAGGTGAGGAAAATTCATAAATTAAGTGGTTTGATTTCAACGTAAATGTACTACACATAAGTGTATCATAAATAAATACAGGATAATGAAACTTTTTTGAAGTCTTACTACTTTAGTTATCTATTTATTGGTGTATTGTTAGAATAACAGCTTCCATTTATGAGCTGTCATAATTCTTTGGTGTTGACTGGGGTTAGCTGGATTAGTCTTGTTTATTCCATATACAAAAGGTCCCCAATTTATAATGGTTTGACATATATATCTTACTTTACAATGATGGGGAAGCAGTACACATTCAGTAGAAACCATACTTCAGATTTTGAATTTGATCTTTTTCCAGACTAGCAATTTGAGGTAAATACTTTCTTACAATGCTATGTAGTGGCAGCGAGTCATTGCTTCTAGTCAACCAAAGTGAATAACCAATACACTTAGAAATGGTAATGGTTGTGCCAATATAACCATTCTGCTTTTCACTTTCAGTACAGTAGGCAATATGTTACATGAGATATTTAAGACTTTATTGTAAAATAAGCTTCATGTACAAAAATTTGCCTAACTGTAATTTAATATAATGTTCTGAGCATATTTAAGGTAGACTTGGTTAAGCTCTGATGTTCAGAGCATGTTAAATACAATTTCTGTTGACAATATTTTCAACTTATGATGAGTTTATCAGGGTGTATCCTCACTGAAAAGCAAGAAAGATCTATACTACCATTTGGACCCTTTTCATCTAGTAGCTTAATCAGGGCAGGGACATTCAAGATGCCTTATTCATGTAAGTCACAATTTGTGCTGCGTGGACTGGAGGTTCAGGAATGGTTTCCATGAGGGAGTTTTGACTTACACTGTGTGCATAAGATACATAAATGAGAAAAATCTGATTTAAAAAATTAGCTTGCAGACAGTTTGAATGTCACGTTGAGGAATTTGGCTTTTTATAATCATTTTAATAATCATTGAAAAGTGATGAAATTTACTAAGTAAATGACTGACTATTAAAATGTCTTTATAAAGGTAATTTTAGATACTGGATAAAAGATAGTTGGGGGTAGGAAGGATGTTTCTGGCATGTACCTAGTTGACAGTTTACTGAAGATAGATATAAAATAGTATAGTTAGTTGAGGGGGGAAAAGAGAACATTTGAAAGGCACCATACCAAAGTGATAGGACTCCATTGATTGTCTCAGGGAGAAATGGGCAAGATCATGTTTGAGGATGAGTTTGAAGCTTTAAGCTTGAGGAAGTAGACAGTTCTGATATCATTCATGGAGACAAAACAAAACAGGAAAAGACGTAAAATTGGGGAGGTAGGGTAATGAGTTCAGTTTTCTTGTTACCAAACTGAGGTGGCTTTGGTATATCTGTGTACTTTGAAATATGGCTCTTAACATGAGAGATAGAGGGGATAGATAGATTTTGGAGTTATCAAGAATGTCATTAGGAAAACAGCATAAATTGGAATAAGATTGGCACTTTTTTTTATATTATTGTAGGACTGTAGATTGATTCAACAGTGTTCTCAAAGAAACTAAAGAGCATGAATAAATGTTTCCATTACAATAAGTATGGGGAAGCATCCTAAGCTGAATACGTAATACCTCTTCAACAATTGTTGCCTTAGTTCATTGATTCAGAGGCTGCATCTTGTCTTTCTTTTCCTTGCTGCCTCCTTTTGAGCCTAAATCACATATACTGGGACAGTGTGGATAATGGAAAATTTGCTTGTATGACTAAATTATACAGCCCTTCAGGCCTACTTTTCCAGTTGCTCTTTCATTTTAGAAATGTAGATTTTTTTAAGAATCTAATGAAGGTGTAACAGGCTTTTTCATTACAAATATCAAAGTAACCACTGAAGGAAAAAATTAGCTTTTTGTAACTTAGATGTTTGATGATCAATTTGAGGATTAGTATTAAGAGACCCAGAAGCCATTCACAGTGAAATTTTAAGGAGTGCTTCCTAAAGGATGTCAGTAAAATAGCCTGGAGTGTTTATAGCAGAAGGCAGAAAACCTTTTCTGATATTCCACATAATATCTACCTCAAAGTCAGATTTTGACTGTAACACCAGCACCAAAATTCAAAATGCAAACCACAATGCTAGGATTCATTAATTATATGTACATAGAGAGAATTTAAAATAAATAAGTAATAAAGGGGAAATACAAAAAGTTATAAAAACTAAATTTTATATAACATAGAAATATTTTAATATAGCACAAGAAATGTCACATGTATGTTTTTATTAATCCACCATATTCTTTTTATCATTATATGAACATACTCATATTTTTGTTGAAAATTGCAGAATTACAGAAAAGCATAAAAAAATTAGTCACTATTCATCTCAATATTAAAGAGAGAGCTCTATAAATATTTATAAATATTTAAATATAGCTATATATATTATCATATATAATGTAATAAATTTTGTTGATATATGTTTTGCATTTTATAACAAAAATTGCCAATGAGCTGTAAGCATTTTCCTGTATTATTAACTAATCCATTTATCTTCATAAAAGTCAATTTTATGGCTTTATCAGAATTTTTTTCTTAATCCTAAAAAAGTATCATTTTAAATTATTGGATGGTAGACAGTGATATAGTAGTGTGTGGAGCAGTTAGCAAAGAAGTCATCTTAAGAATTGAACAAAGTGACCAAAGAATGTTTGTATGTAACAGTGATTAGCTAAAGCTGGTGGGAAAAGTAGTTAGATAGGAGGGGAGAGTTAGATAAAGAAGGATTTTGAAAGCCACACTTAGAGTTCACATTTTATCCTGAGGACATGTTTGTGTACAGAGGCATACCTTAATGAAATCACTGTTTTGGGAAGTTTAATCAAGTGAACATATGTTCTCGGAGTGGAGTGAGGAGAGACTGAAGACAAGCAGACTTATAAAGTGGTTACTGTATTAATCCCAGCAAAAGATGAAAGGGATGACATAGGGCATGGAAAGAGAGAGGCAGATTAAGAGAAACATTTTGAGTAAAAATGTCATATAACTGAGTCCCTCTGATTAGAGAGAAAAAACAAACATTGCATTAGTTTTGAACAGGAAATTTGAAGCTATGGCAGAACCCCAACTCATAGTTTTGGTGGCTATTTAGAGTATAATAAAAGTCTGTGTTGCAGTTCTGAATAAGTAACAAGTAAATTTAACTATACACATTCACAACCTGGCATGCTGCATCCCATGAGGTTACAAAGAGTCAAACACAACTGGGTGACTGAACAACAACTGAATGCTGGAGCCTTGAAGAAGAATAAGCTAAGGATAAATGAATAGGAGTGAATAGCGAAAGTTTGAGATCTACATGGAGGGAATTTCCACAGTAAGGATGGCGAGGAGCAAGAAACTGACAAGAAAAAGAAAGCAAAAAAAGCCAGAATTGGGCAACAACATCCAATTATAGAAAGGAATGAAATAGAACCAGAAAGACTGTCGGATTTGACAAAGTTCCCACGTGGAACACTGGGGTCAGATTTCAGATTGAGGAGAATAATAGCATTTAGTAAATATCTTCCCTCAGTCTAGAAGGGTAACTATTTAAAAGAAGGAAAGAAACAAGCTGCCATATCAGTTAGTTGGAAGTATTTTTGTTTGTGTGTTCATTTAAGAGAAATGATTAAATTTGAAAGCAAAAATTAACCACGACAAAATTTTCTTCATCAGATTATTTTTTATGAATTTATCTTAAAGCGTGAGGACCAAATAGAGTTCACTCAATTAAAAAAAAATCTTTAGTCTCTTTTATGGTTTTTCTTTTTCTTTATTTATTTTTATCCATCTTTATTCTTTGGCCTTTGTGGACCTCCTATTGCAGTGGCCTCTCTTGTAGAGCACCGACTCTGGGCGCATGCACTCCAGAGTGCTGGCTCACAACTGGACACACTGGTCCAGCTGCTCCGCGACTTGTGGGATCTTCCCGGGCCAGGAATGGAACCGGCGCCCCTTGCACTGCAAGGCGGACTCTTTACCCACTGGACCACTAGGGAAGCCTGAGTCCACTCAATTTTTGATCCTTCCTCTATCCCCAGGATAAATGGAAGACAGGTTTCATACCACATTGGTTAGCTCAGGAGAAACAGGCAGGCTCCCACTCTCTGATCCTTCTTTTTTCCCAAACATTGCATTAGTTTTGAACAGGAAATTTGAAGCTATGGCAGAACCCCAACTCATAGTTTTGGTGGCTATTTAGAGTATAATAAAAGTCTGTGTTGCAGTTCTGAATAAGTAACAAGTAAATTTAACTGTACACATTCACAACCTGGCATGCTGCATCCCATGAGGTTACAAAGAGTCAAACACAACTGGGTGACTGAACAACAACTGAATGCTGGAGCCTTGAAGAAGAATAAGCTAAGGATAAATGAATAGGAGTGAATAGCGAAAGTTTGAGATCTACATGGAGGGAATTTCCACAGTAAGGATGGCGAGGAGCAAGAAACTGACAAGAAAAAGAAAGCAAAAGAAGCCAGAATTGGGCAACAACATCCAATTATAGAAAGGAATGAAATAGAACCAGAAAGACTGTCGGATTTGACAAAGTTCCCACGTGGAACACTGGGGTCAGATTTCAGATTGAGGAGAATAATAGCATTTAGTAAATATCTTCCCTCAGTCTAGAAGGGTAACTATTTAAAAGAAGGAAAGAAACAAGCTGCCATATCAGTTAGTTGGAAGTATTTTTGTTTGTGTGTTCATTTAAGAGAAATGATTAAATTTGAAAGCAAAAATTAACCACGACAAAATTTTCTTCATCAGATTATTTTTTATGAATTTATCTTAAAGCGTGAGGACCAAATAGAGTTCACTCAATTAAAAAAAAATCTTTAGTCTCTTTTATGGTTTTTCTTTTTCTTTATTTATTTTTATCCATCTTTATTCTTTGGCCTTTGTGGACCTCCTATTGCAGTGGCCTCTCTTGTAGAGCACCGACTCTGGGCGCATGCACTCCAGAGTGCTGGCTCACAACTGGACACACTGGTCCAGCTGCTCCGCGACTTGTGGGATCTTCCCGGGCCAGGAATGGAACCGGCGCCCCTTGCACTGCAAGGCGGACTCTTTACCCACTGGACCACTAGGGAAGCCTGAGTCCACTCAATTTTTGATCCTTCCTCTATCCCCAGGATAAATGGAAGACAGGTTTCATACCACATTGGTTAGCTCAGGGAGAAACAGGCAGGCTCCCACTCTCTGTACAGTGCTTCACAATCATGTGTCACACTCTCCAGGAAATTTCCTCGGCTATTTTTATTCTCCTATGATCTCTGCAGTTTCTAAGGTCTGTTGTAACAGTTGGTTGTAGACAATATCCTTTATTACAAATAAAAAATATTACAAATAAAATATTTAGTATACATTGCCACGTTTAATGATGTCTGGTGAAAGTAAAGTCCAATGTTGTGAAGAACAATATTGCATAGGAATCAGGAATGTTAGGCCCATGAATCAAGGTAAATTGGACGTGGCCAAGCAGAAGATGGCAAAAGTGAACATAGACATCTTAGAGATCAGTGAACTAAAATGGATGAGAATGGGCGAATTTCATTCAGATGACCATTATATTTATCACTGTGGGTAAGAATCCCTTAGAAAAAATGGGACAGTGCTAATCAACAGGAGTCTGAAATTATGGTATCAGGTTATTGATGTAAACAAAATATATATTGCCAAAGGCGTTGTAATGAAAGAGCACTGGGCATAACTTGAAATATGTGTGGTGTAAACTAGCAACTATCTGTTAATAACTGTGATAATTTAACCCCTTCAAGCTCTGTTGCTATTTTCAGTCCTACATCTTTGCATCATGTTGGTGTTTTCCTTCACTTCCTGAGGCTCCTTTGACTTCTGTACAATTTATAATTTGTAAATTATCACTATGATCATGATAGTTTAGTAGGTGTCAGCCCAGGAGAGTCAGAATTTGTCTTCTAATTATCAATGCATATCAAACACTATCAATGCATATCAACATGCCTAACTTTAAATTCCTGGGAGACTGTGATCAATAGGCTCTTGATACAGATTCTGGGATCAAAACAGATTAACCCATTCTTTTCCAAGGTCAACTTCACTTTGTAATCACCTTGGAAATCTTTTCAAATACTGATTCCCATCTCTCATTTTATGCATTGTAATTTAGTCTGTATGGATGATGACCTAGGAATTAGAATTTTTGTCAACTCTCCACATGATCCTAATGTGCAGAGAAGTTTGGAAACCACTGGATTGTCCTTTTAACTCTGTATCTTAATGGTCACATCCACCCACCTTGATGCTAAGCAATGAATCATAATGCCTGATTCTTTCCTTCTGGGATTCCTTTTACCTCTTGAGATAGGGACACCCAATCCATGTAAACATTTCTGTCTCTCACACCTTGGGAAATAGAACTAGCACAGAACTCTTCAAATATGCTGGTACCCCAGCCTTGCCCCAGTTCAAGGCATCTCTTAAAGCTTTTGCTAAGAAGGTGTTTTTTGGATCTTATGGTTAGAGGAGCCAGTTGCTCCTAAAAGACTCTTCCTTCAGCAGCTTATGAACACATTTCTCAATACTGTGCCTTTGAATTGGCTACATTTTAACCTCATTGATTGTAAGTGATTGCTTAGTCCAGGCTTAGCTCACTAACCCAATAGACTGTTAATAGTAGCATCAGTCACAGGTGCTTATAACAATATATTAAAATCCAAATTCTCAGTGAATGCTTAGCAGTTAAGGAATTTAGCCCAATCAAGTCATGGAATGTGATTATAATGCATGATTATGTCACATCTTTTTTTTCTATATAGTTCAACACTTTTATTTATTTTATTTTATTTTTTATTTTGTTTGCCACTTCTATTGATCTTTTATTTGTTTATCTTTGTTCTTTGGTCTGTGTCGGCCTCCCATTGCAGTGACCTCTCTCCTCACAGAGCACTGGCTCTGGACGCATGCACTCCAGAGCTTCCACTCAGTAGTTGGGACACATTGGTCTAGCTGCTCCGCGGCTCGTGGGATCTTCCCAGGCCAGGGATCAAACCTGCGTCCCTTGCACTGCAAGGCAGTGTCTTTATCCACTGGATCACCAGGGAAGCCCAGTTCAACACTTTTAGATCACTCTCCGTAACATTCTCCAGGTCCCTGCAGAACTTAGAATATTTTGGGTGTAACAGCTATCTCTTCACAGGTAGGGACCTGTATCTGTTTGAATTAAAATGAACTTTAAGTCTATACGTACTCTTGAGGCAGTTCTTTTTTTTTTTTTTTTTTAATTTTTTTTTTTTTTTTTGGCGGGGGTGGGTTGGGAAAGGAGAGGGTTGGGCGTGCCACTTCTATTGGTCTTTCATTTATTTATTTTCATCTATCTTTGTTTTTTGGTCCATGTGGGCCTCCAGTCGCGGTGGCCTCTGTTGTTACAGAGCACTGGCTCTGGGCACATGCGCACCAGAGCTCCAGCTCGGTAGTTGGACACATCCGTCCAGCCGCTGCATGGCACGTGGGATCTTCCCAGGCCAGGACTCGAACCGGCGCCCCTTGCACTGCAAGGCGGTGTCCTTACCCACTGGACCACCAGGGAAGCCCTTTGAGGCAGTTCTTTAGAAGGTGTTTATCTTGAGATTTGACATTAGCTTATGAGGTATCTTTCTCAGAGTTAAGCATGAATTGCCTTTTAGGCAGAGGAGAGCAGCTTCCTGGGGAAGAAGAGGAATGTCTTATTCAGGAAGAGCTCAAAGGAATTTAGAACTTGTCAAGTTCTTCCTTGTATGTCCCGCAATTCCTATTCCACATCCCAGGCTTTGTTCCCCTACACGACACTGTAAATCTGTCACTGCTACAATCCAACCTAAATTCTTCAGCCATATCTGCTCTTCTATAACTGGAGCTAGGATGCTCCTCCAAAGGTTGCATGCTGGCTCTCTGTTTCTAATTTAAGATTATAGATTTTAGTTCTGTTGTTTCCTGTGTAAACTTAGAGACATGGGAAACAACCAACTGCCTGCAGAATCTTTATAACCTCTACTCCCTGTACCAATAGGTACTTATTCTCCCAACTCTCCTTCTTTTACCTGCCCTTCAACTCATGCCACAGAGATAATAATGTTATTGGATCTAACGTTGTTTCTTTTTTTTTTTAATTTTGGCCTCTTTTAAAAAATTGTTTATTTATTTTTCAACCCTCTTTATTCTTTGGCCTATGTGGGCCTCCCATCACAGTGGCCTCTGTCTTTGCAGAGCACCAGCTCTGGGCACGTGCACTCCAGAGCTCTGGCTCCTAATTGGACAAACCGGTCCAGTCGCTCCACGGCACATGGGATCCTCCTGGTCCAGGGATTGAACTGGTGTCCCTTGCACTGCAAGGTGGACTCTTTACCCACTGGACCACCAGGAAAGCCCCTAATGTCACTTATTGATGTAGGTTATCCATGGCTTTCTCTATCCTCTATTAGCAATGAATTTATCTTTACACTTATTTACTCCTGAACCAATTTAACCCCAGAATACCATTGTGAATGTCCTTTTCCTAGGCTCAGTTTATGGACCAATAACCCTACCAATATGGGCCTCAATAGGAAATACAGTAAGCACATACAAACTTTTCAGTTGCAAACTTTCAAATACGCAAATGTGCATTTGCCTGTCCAAACATGTAAGTCATTCCACATGTCTAGCATATCATGTCACATGTGTGCATTCTCTACCAGTGGCTGTGCTTCTGTACTTTGCAGTACTGTGTAGAATACAGTAGTACAGAATCTTTATTTCAAGGCCAGGATGTCCAGAAACAACTGTAAAAACAAATGCTGATATAGCTGGTAGTACTATGCTTTTCAAGGTATTATACCGTAAGATTAAAAAGGTTTTATGCTTGTTTTTTATGTATTATTTTGTGTAGAAAGTACTATAAATATACTATAGTACCATACCTAGGCCCACTTTGCTGGACTTAGTTGCACTTTGTTGGACTAGCTCAATTTGTTGAACACACTGGACTAATGAATGTGCTCTCAGAATGGAACTCACTCATACGTAGGGTACTTACTGTAGTTGCACACTCAAGACAGGATCGTTTTATAAGGATAGTTCATTTTCAAAGAGACTGTAAAACGGATCCATGTAGAAGAACCAAGAACCAAGAGGGTTAGTTCTGGACTTAGCAGCATCACTCATCTTACCCTTTCTAGTCCGAATGGCAAAGGGGTAAGTAAGGGGTGTGGTTTCAGGAACCTGGAAATAAATAATTCTATAGATTTAACACTGAGTTTCAGTCAAGAAAATAGCCAGACAGAATTAGCAGGGCTGCATATCTGTCCCACAGCTACCTGTGGATGAATGAGGAAGTCCAGATATGATCGAAAGAACTACCAGCCATGGAATAGATTCTTAAGCAATAAAGCACAGATACTATTTTAAGCCACCAATTTTGGGGTTGACTGGTACTGCAACAAGAGCTGACTGATGACGTTCACTATGTGCCAGAAGTACAGAGGTCCCACCTTAGTGCCATGGTGGATGAGATTACTGTGACTTTACAGATTGGTTATCTCTTGAAAAGTTTTTCAGATTCTATGAATCACAACTTCTTGGTGCAGTTCAGTTCAGTTCAGTCTTGCAGTTGTGTCCAATTGTTTGCAACCACATGGGTTTTAGCAGGCCAGGCTTCCCTGTCCTTCACCATCTCATGGAACCTGCTCAAACTCATGTCCATCGAGTCAGCGATGCCATCCATTCATCTCGTCCTTAGTCATCCCCTTCTCCTTCTGTGTTCTGTTTTTCCCAGTATCAGGGTCTTCTCCAGTGAGTCAGCTCTTTGCATCAGGTGGCCAATGTGTTGGAGTTTCAATTTCAACATCAGTTCTACCAATGAAATATTTTAGGGTTGATGCAGTTCAACTTCAAGAACAAAAATAAACTATGCTTTTCAAGGTATTATACCGTAAGATTAAAAGGTTTTATGCTTGTTTTTTATGTATTATTTTGTGTAGAAAGTACTATAAATATACTATAGTACCATACCTAGGCCCACTTTGCTGGACTTAGTTGCACTTTGTTGGACTAGCTCAATTTGTTGAACACACTGGACTAATGAATGTGCTCTCAGAATGGAACTCACTCATACGTAGGGTACTTACTGTAGTTGCACACTCAAGACAGGATCGTTTTATAAGGATAGTTCATTTTCAAAGAGACTGTAAAACGGATCCATGTAGAAGAACCAAGAACCAAGAGGGTTAGTTCTGGACTTAGCAGCATCACTCATCTTACCCTTTCTAGTCCGAATGGCAAAGGGGTAAGTAAGGGGTGTGGTTTCAGGAACCTGGAAATAAATAATTCTATAGATTTAACACTGAGTTTCAGTCAAGAAAATAGCCAGACAGAATTAGCAGGGCTGCATATCTGTCCCACAGCTACCTGTGGATGAATGAGGAAGTCCAGATATGATCGAAAGAACTACCAGCCATGGAATAGATTCTTAAGCAATAAAGCACAGATACTATTTTAAGCCACCAATTTTGGGGTTGACTGGTACTGCAACAAGAGCTGACTGATGACGTTCACTATGTGCCAGAAGTACAGAGGTCCCACCTTAGTGCCATGGTGGATGAGATTACTGTGACTTTACAGATTGGTTATCTCTTGAAAAGTTTTTCAGATTCTATGAATCACAACTTCTTGGTGCAGTTCAGTTCAGTTCAGTCTTGCAGTTGTGTCCAATTGTTTGCAACCACATGGGTTTTAGCAGGCCAGGCTTCCCTGTCCTTCACCATCTCATGGAACCTGCTCAAACTCATGTCCATCGAGTCAGCGATGCCATCCATTCATCTCGTCCTTAGTCATCCCCTTCTCCTTCTGTGTTCTGTTTTTCCCAGTATCAGGGTCTTCTCCAGTGAGTCAGCTCTTTGCATCAGGTGGCCAATGTGTTGGAGTTTCAATTTCAACATCAGTTCTACCAATGAATATTCAGGGTTGATTTCCTTCAGGATTGACTGGTTTGACCTCCATGCAGTTCAAGGAACTCTCAAGAGTCTTCTCCAACACCACAGTTCAAAGGCATCAATTCTTTGGTGCTCAGCCTTCTTTATGGTCCAACTCTCACATCTATACATGACTACTCAGAAAACCATAGCTTTGATCATACAGACTTGTCAGCAGAGTGATGTCTGTTTTTTAATACACTGTCTTGACTGGTCATAGGTTTTCTTCCAAGGAACAAGTGTCTTTACATTTCATGGCTGTAGTCACCAACTGCAGTTATTTTGGAGCCCAAGAAAATAGTCTCACTGTTTTCATTGTTTGCCCATCTATGTGCCATGAAGTGATGCGACTGGATGTCATGATCCTAGGTTGTTTTTTTGTTTTTTTTTTTGATGCTTCTCTTTTTTTGCCTCTAAGTCATCATTTGTTTTACATCCATGTTTATTCTTTGGCATGTGTGGGCCTCCTATCGCAGTGGCCTCTCTTGCTGCAGAGCACTGACTCTGGGCACATGCACTCCAGAACGTTGGTTCGTAATTGGACACACCAACCCAGCCGCTCCTCGGCATGTGGGATCTTCCCAGGCCACGGATTGAACTGGTACACCTTGCACTGCAAGGCAGACTCTTTACCCAATGGACAACCAGGGAAGCCTGATATTAGTTTTTTTAATGTTGAGTTTTAGGTCAGCTTTTTCACTCTCCTCATTCACTTTCATCAAGAGGCTGTTTATTCCATAAGGGTGCTGTCATCTGTATACCTGAGGTTATTGATATTTCTCCTGACAATCTTAATTCTAACTTGTGCTTCATCCAGACTGGCATTTCTCATGATGTACTTTGCATATAAGTTAAATAAGCAGGGTGACAATATACAGCCTTGACGTACTCTTTGGAACCAGTCCATTGTTCCATGTCTGGTTCTAACTTGTCCTGGTTGCTTCTTGTCCTTCATACAGGTTTCACAGGAAGTAGGAGAGGTGGTCTGGTATTACCATCTCTTTCAGAATTTTCTACACTTTGTTGTGATCCATACGAAGGCTTTAGCATAATCAATGAAGCAGAAGTACATGTTTTTCTGGAATTCCGTTGCTCTTCTATTATCCAACAGATATTGTCAACTTAATATCTGGTTCCTCTGCCTTTTCTAAATCCAGCTTATACATCTGGAATTTCACAGTTCACATACTGTTGAAGCCTGGCTGGAAGATCTGGAGCATTACTTTGATAGTGTGTGAAATGAGTGCAATTTTGCGGTGCTGTCTTATTTAATCACTTCTAATTATATTCCCAATTTTTGTACTGAAGTGTTATGAGTAGTAATACACCCTGAAAGGAAAAACATTAAATACATTTACACATGTTTATTTTGATTAAAATCCTTATATTAATGCCATTTAGAAAGAGAGAGATATGCTTTTGCTAAAATATTCTTTGGAAAACAAACTTACACACCATCCCTTTTACCCATTACTGATGTGTTTTAACCAAATGCGTGCAGACATTTTCTCCTTAGATCATCTATTTAAATCTACTCATGATTCTTTGGCATGTGTGGGCCTCCTATCGCAGTGGCCTCTCTTGCTGCAGAGCACTGACTCTGGGCACATGCACTCCAGAACGTTGGTTCGTAATTGGACACACCAACCCAGCCGCTCCTCGGCATGTGGGATCTTCCCAGGCCACGGATTGAACTGGTACACCTTGCACTGCAAGGCAGACTCTTTACCCAATGGACAACCAGGGAAGCCTGATATTAGTTTTTTTAATGTTGAGTTTTAGGTCAGCTTTTTCACTCTCCTCATTCACTTTCATCAAGAGGCTGTTTATTCCATAAGGGTGCTGTCATCTGTATACCTGAGGTTATTGATATTTCTCCTGACAATCTTAATTCTAACTTGTGCTTCATCCAGACTGGCATTTCTCATGATGTACTTTGCATATAAGTTAAATAAGCAGGGTGACAATATACAGCCTTGACGTACTCTTTGGAACCAGTCCATTGTTCCATGTCTGGTTCTAACTTGTCCTGGTTGCTTCTTGTCCTTCATACAGGTTTCACAGGAAGTAGGAGAGGTGGTCTGGTATTACCATCTCTTTCAGAATTTTCTACACTTTGTTGTGATCCATACGAAGGCTTTAGCATAATCAATGAAGCAGAAGTACATGTTTTTCTGGAATTCCGTTGCTCTTCTATTATCCAACAGATATTGTCAACTTAATATCTGGTTCCTCTGCCTTTTCTAAATCCAGCTTATACATCTGGAATTTCACAGTTCACATACTGTTGAAGCCTGGCTGGAAGATCTGGAGCATTACTTTGATAGTGTGTGAAATGAGTGCAATTTTGCGGTGCTGTCTTATTTAATCACTTCTAATTATATTCCCAATTTTTGTACTGAAGTGTTATGAGTAGTAATACACCCTGAAAGGAAAAACATTAAATACATTTACACATGTTTATTTTGATTAAAATCCTTATATTAATGCCATTTAGAAAGAGAGAGATATGCTTTTGCTAAAATATTCTTTGGAAAACAAACTTACACACCATCCCCTTTTACCCATTACTGATGTGTTTTAACCAAATGCGTGCAGACATTTTCTCCTTAGATCATCTATTTCCAAACTCTATCCCAGTTTTCCTTTCTGTTTTATGATATTGAGAATGTCAACGTTTTTACAGAGTGCCAAAATATTGACACCTTATTGGAACCTTCATTCATATTTTTCAACAAAGTCATTCCCTATGTGCACTAAATCAAAATTAAGAGCTTAATTCTAATTCAGTGTGCCATTCTCTTATTTCAGAAGTGATGATGTATGTATGTATACATGTGTCTATTCCAAAGTATGCCTGACCATGTAACACTTTATCTATTAATAGATCTCTATTTAACAGTGCATCTCTACTTTTTAAACCCATTATTCTTCATCTACTCTTTTAATCAAAAAGATTAACAATAACCAGTTATTAACTAATGTAAGCCATGAATGTATCTTTTCCTTACAGCATGAAAAACTTAACTTACATTTTTTTGTTTGTTTAACTTCACTAATCAAGTGAGCTTTCTGAAGTACCAAGTAGACATGTAGATATGTAGGAAAGAGGATGGAAGGGAGGGAGGAAGACAGGAAGGAAAAGAGGAAGAAGGGTGTAAGGAGAACTCTTTTAGAACTATCTGAAAGGTCGTGCTGAGGTGATTACAATGAGAGAAGTGTTCCAAACTGTTGGCTCCACAGATGAATCTCATCTACAGATGTGTTTTATTTGGCATACCCATTGTTTAAAACAAACTTGAATTAATTTTAACAATTAAAAATAGAATTTTCCAATGTTCTATTGCATTGCTGGAAAATTCACAGTTACTGTTGAAGCCTGGCTGGAAGATCTGGAGCATTACTTTGATAGTGTGTGAAATGAGTGCAATTTTGCGGTGCTGTCTTATTTAATCACTTCTAATTATATTCCCAATTTTTGTACTGAAGTGTTATGAGTAGTAATACACCCTGAAAGGAAAAACATTAAATACATTTACACATGTTTATTTTGATTAAAATCCTTATATTAATGCCATTTAGAAAGAGAGAGATATGCTTTTGCTAAAATATTCTTTGGAAAACAAACTTACACACCATCCCCTTTTACCCATTACTGATGTGTTTTAACCAAATGCGTGCAGACATTTTCTCCTTAGATCATCTATTTCCAAACTCTATCCCAGTTTTCCTTTCTGTTTTATGATATTGAGAATGTCAACGTTTTTACAGAGTGCCAAAATATTGACACCTTATTGGAACCTTCATTCATATTTTTCAACAAAGTCATTCCCTATGTGCACTAAATCAAAATTAAGAGCTTAATTCTAATTCAGTGTGCCATTCTCTTATTTCAGAAGTGATGATGTATGTATGTATACATGTGTCTATTCCAAAGTATGCCTGACCATGTAACACTTTATCTATTAATAGATCTCTATTTAACAGTGCATCTCTACTTTTTAAACCCATTATTCTTCATCTACTCTTTTAATCAAAAAGATTAACAATAACCAGTTATTAACTAATGTAAGCCATGAATGTATCTTTTCCTTACAGCATGAAAAACTTAACTTACATTTTTTTGTTTGTTTAACTTCACTAATCAAGTGAGCTTTCTGAAGTACCAAGTAGACATGTAGATATGTAGGAAAGAGGATGGAAGGGAGGGAGGAAGACAGGAAGGAAAAGAGGAAGAAGGGTGTAAGGAGAACTCTTTTAGAACTATCTGAAAGGTCGTGCTGAGGTGATTACAATGAGAGAAGTGTTCCAAACTGTTGGCTCCACAGATGAATCTCATCTACAGATGTGTTTTATTTGGCATACCCATTGTTTAAAACAAACTTGAATTAATTTTAACAATTAAAAATAGGGGAATTTCTCCAATGTTCTATTGCATTTGGCTAAGACAAAAAGAAAGCTTGGAAATTCTTATTTTTGAACAGTAATACTTTTAATCTTCTGCAGAGACAAAAATAAAGAATTTTAAGGTTTTGGAGAAATAATGAAGCAAGGGAGTGACAACTGTTTACCTGGCTTGTTTAATCCACTTGCTTGCCTGGGTCCTCTAGGTCTTTTGGTTTCAGTCCCAAATTTAAGGTTTTAGAAGGACTGAGATGGTCAATGCTTTTGGATCACAGCTGGCAGAAATCAACTCATATTTCTTGAAACAAACAAAAAGTGGGAAGTTAACATTCGCATTACTTGTTCTAACAGTCGTCATAAATCTTATGTCTTTTGCTTACTGATGCCATTGTGCTCCCCTGTGGCTACATCCTCCGTTTGGTTCTAGCAGTGATATAAGAATGGCAACCAGTCCCCCTAGGTTTGTGTCATCTTTAATACTCATGATTCTTGATGGAAAGACAGTATCATTCCTAGTAACTCCAGTGTAACCCTCGGAGGGTTTTCATTGGCCTATGTCAGGCCACATGCACAATCCACCAATCAGTATTGCCATGGGGATGGTGGTATTTTCATTTACCGGGTCCAGGTTCTATCTGCTTGTCACAAAGGCAGGATGAAGAAGAATTAGCTTGATCTGATATTCATGGAATAATGTGCCCATAGTGAAAAAGAATTTTGTTTATAGAAGGGGAGAGAGTTTTAAGCCAGGCAAAATGCTGATTGTCCAAGATAATTACAAATAAAGTTATGACTCTAGGGAAGTGGGTCATTATTCAGTAATGAATATTTGAGTTACTAAGTGAATTAATAAAATAAAAATGTTATCACATGTATTTTCCAATAAATAAGGTATATACATATATATCATATATCTTTGTACAAATGGACCACTGAGAAACATGGCAAATAAAAGTTGCTATGGAAGAAGGTAAATAAGTCATATTATAAAAAAAAATATAGTAGGATACATATTATAATATAACTAGGATAAAATAGTTCTAGAACTATCTGAAAGGTGGGGGGTTTTGTTCCAAACTGTTGGCTCCACAGATGAATCTCATCTACAGATGTGTTTTATTTGGCATACCCATTGTTTAAAACAAACTTGAATTAATTTTAACAATTAAAAATAGGGGAATTTCTCCAATGTTCTATTGCATTTGGCTAAGACAAAAAGAAAGCTTGGAAATTCTTATTTTTGAACAGTAATACTTTTAATCTTCTGCAGAGACAAAAATAAAGAATTTTAAGGTTTTGGAGAAATAATGAAGCAAGGGAGTGACAACTGTTTACCTGGCTTGTTTAATCCACTTGCTTGCCTGGGTCCTCTAGGTCTTTTGGTTTCAGTCCCAAATTTAAGGTTTTAGAAGGACTGAGATGGTCAATGCTTTTGGATCACAGCTGGCAGAAATCAACTCATATTTCTTGAAACAAACAAAAAGTGGGAAGTTAACATTCGCATTACTTGTTCTAACAGTCGTCATAAATCTTATGTCTTTTGCTTACTGATGCCATTGTGCTCCCCTGTGGCTACATCCTCCGTTTGGTTCTAGCAGTGATATAAGAATGGCAACCAGTCCCCCTAGGTTTGTGTCATCTTTAATACTCATGATTCTTGATGGAAAGACAGTATCATTCCTAGTAACTCCAGTGTAACCCTCGGAGGGTTTTCATTGGCCTATGTCAGGCCACATGCACAATCCACCAATCAGTATTGCCATGGGGATGGTGGTATTTTCATTTACCGGGTCCAGGTTCTATCTGCTTGTCACAAAGGCAGGATGAAGAAGAATTAGCTTGATCTGATATTCATGGAATAATGTGCCCATAGTGAAAAAGAATTTTGTTTATAGAAGGGGAGAGAGTTTTAAGCCAGGCAAAATGCTGATTGTCCAAGATAATTACAAATAAAGTTATGACTCTAGGGAAGTGGGTCATTATTCAGTAATGAATATTTGAGTTACTAAGTGAATTAATAAAATAAAAATGTTATCACATGTATTTTCCAATAAATAAGGTATATACATATATATCATATATCTTTGTACAAATGGACCACTGAGAAACATGGCAAATAAAAGTTGCTATGGAAGAAGGTAAATAAGTCATATTATAAAAAAAAATATAGTAGGATACATATATTATAACTATTATTACTAGCTGTGTCACCTTAACTATGCCACTTATTCTTTCAAGATCTAAAATTTCACATTTAAAAAATTAGCATAGCAATAGATAATGTACAAATGTACACATATACTTTAAAGCAAAATAATAAAGCAGACACCTTTGTTAACACCACTCAGTTTAACAATGAAACTATTATCCTTTACTTAAAACATGAGTGTGTGTATCCCTAAAAATGTCATTTAGTTTTATCTGTTTTTAAAACTTCTAAAGGTTTAATCATAGTGTGAGTTTACTTTGACATAGTTCCATTTGTTAATTTTTGCTTTCATTTCCTTTGCCTAAGGAGACAGATCCAAAGAGTATTGCTGAGTTCTGTTCTGTTAATCTGTGTCTATTTTTGTGCCAGTACCATGCTGTTTTGATTATTATGTGTTCAGTGCTCAGTTGTGTCTTTCTGTATGTGACTCCATGGAGTATAAATTGCCAGGCTTCTCTATCCATGGGATTTTCCAGGCAAAAATACTGGAGTGGGTTGCCATATTATTATAGTATTCTATTATAGTCTGGTACAACGGAGCATGATGCCTCTAACTTTGCTTTTTCTCAAGATTGCTTCATTATACAGGGTCTTTAGTTTTTCCATACAAACTTTACAATGGTTTGTTTAAGGTCTGTGAAAAATACCATTCATATTTACATAGGGATTGCAGTGTGTCTGTAGATTGTCTTGGGTAGTACAGTCATTTTAACAATATTGATTTTTTCAATCCATTATCATGATAATCTTCTAATCTTTTTGTGGTGTCTTCCATTTCTCTCAACAGTAATAGTTTTTCTGAGTGCTAGATTTTTACCTCCTCCTTAGTTAGATTTTTC
Organism: Tragulus kanchil; assembly: GCA_022376925.1. NCBI lineage: Eukaryota > Metazoa > Chordata > Mammalia > Artiodactyla > Tragulidae > Tragulus > Tragulus kanchil. The sequence continues at coordinate 230,829,102 of JAIOJX010000004.1, read as the reverse complement.
TTAGGTATTTTATTCTTTTTGATGCAATTATAAATGAGATCATTTTTTTACTTCCTCTTTTTTTTTTTTTTTTTTTTGCCTCTAAGTCATCATTTATTTTTCATGCATCTTTATTCTTTGGCATGTGTGGGCCTCCCATCACAGTGGCCTCTCTCATTGCAAAGCACTGGCTCTGGGCACATGTGCTCCAGAGCACTGGCTTGTAATTGGACACACTGACCCAGCTGCTCCTCAGCATATGGAATCTTCCTGAGCCAGGGATCAAACCCACACCCCTTGCATTGCAAAGCAGAATCTTTACCCACTGGACAACCAGGGAAATCCACTTCCTCTTTTTGACAGTTTATTTTTAGTGTATAGAAACACAGTAGGTTTCCATGCATTAATTTTTTTTTTTTTTTTTTTGAGCTCAAAGGATGTATTTTCAGACACATCTACTGTCTGGCCCAGCATGGACCATCCTGAAGAAATGACCAGGAAAATACATGCATTAATTCTGTTTTCTACAATCTTACTGAATTTATCAATGCAACATCATGGGGGAGACAGTAGTAGAAATCACTGGGGCAGAAGAGAAAAAAAGAAAAGAATGAAAAAAAGTGAGGACAATTTAGTTCTTATTATAGGGGTCCCATAAGGAGAAGTGAGAGAGAAAGTAGTAGTGGACATATTTGGAGACATACTAGCTGAAAAGGCCCCTAATCAGAGAAAGGAAACAAACATGTAGGTCAGGGGAAGAGATTCCCAATCAGGATCAATCAACCCAAAGATGACCATATTAAGACACAATGTAATTAAAGTGTCAAAGAGTAAAGACAAAGAGAAGATTTTAAAAAGCAGCAAAGTACAAGAAATACTACATACTAGGGAATTCCAATGTGACCATAAGATGAGTTTTCAACAGAAACTCTGCAGACCAGAAGAAAGTGGCACAATGTATTTAATGTAATGAAATGGAAATACCTACAACCAACAGTCCTCTAGTTGGCAGCCATTTATTTCAGATTTGAAGGAGAGATGAAAAATTTTGCAGACAAGAAAAAGCTAAAATCATTCATATCACAAAACAAGCTTCAAAAGAAATGTTAAAGTTAATTCTCTCCATGGAAAAGAAAAAGCCACAACTAACCATGATGTAAAAATAAAAATGGAAAAATATGTTGGTAAGGCAAATATATATAACAGTAATAGCTCGATCACTTATGAACCTAGTAGGAAGGTTAAAAGACAAATTGAGTAAAGTCATCTATATCCACTATAAGCAGGTAGTGGATGCACAAAACAAAAGGATGTAGATATCATGATAAAACAGTTAATTTGCAGGGTGGCAGTAAAAAATGCAGGGTTGTTAAAATGTTTTCAAACTTTAGAGATCAGTAACTTAAAATCTTTATATACTGCTATATAGAGACCACATTATAAACTGAACATCAATAATAGATACACAAAGAAAAAAATCCAAATAAAACACTACAGATACTCATCAAACCACAATGGAAAAGAGCAAAAGAAGAAAGGAACATTCATGTGTTTGTTGGCCATCTGTTTGTCTGTCTTTGAAGAGATGTCTGTCTAGGTCTTTTACCCATTTTGGGTTGTTTATTTTTTTGGTGCTCAGTTGTCTGAGCTGCTTGTATATTTTGGAAATTAATTCTTTGTCAGTTGTTTCATTTGGTGCTATTTTCTCCCATTCTGAAGGTTGTCTTTTCCCCTTGTTTAGAGTTTCTTTTGCAGTGCAAAAGCTTTTACATTTAATTAGGTCCCACTTGTTGATTTTTGTTTTTATTTCCATTACTCTAGGAGGCAGGTCATAGAAAATCTTGCTTTATGTCGTTGAGTGTTCTGCCTATGTTTTCCTCCAGGGGTTGTATGGTTTCTGGTCTTAACATTTGGGTCTTTGATCCATTTTGAGTTTATCTTTGTGTGTGGTGTTGGGAAGTGTTCTAATTTCATTCTTTTACATGTGACTGTTGCAGTTTTAGTGTATATACTGCCAAAGTGAGCACTAAGATTCCACATAAAAGTGATAGCATATGGTAAAAAAAAGAACAAAAACCTACAATATAAGGTCAATTAACAAATTGGAAATAAATATATGTTTAAGAGTTAGTTAGTTTTTCAGAAAGGAGAGATGAAAAATTTTGCAGACAAGAAAAAGCTAAAATCATTCATATCACAAAACAAGCTTCAAAAGAAATGTTAAAGTTAATTCTCTCCATGGAAAAGAAAAAGCCACAACTAACCATGATGTAAAAATAAAAATGGAAAAATATGTTGGTAAGGCAAATATATATAACAGTAATAGCTCGATCACTTATGAACCTAGTAGGAAGGTTAAAAGACAAATTGAGTAAAGTCATCTATATCCACTATAAGCAGGTAGTGGATGCACAAAACAAAAGGATGTAGATATCATGATAAAACAGTTAATTTGCAGGGTGGCAGTAAAAAATGCAGGGTTGTTAAAATGTTTTCAAACTTTAGAGATCAGTAACTTAAAATCTTTATATACTGCTATATAGAGACCACATTATAAACTGAACATCAATAATAGATACACAAAGAAAAAAATCCAAATAAAACACTACAGATACTCATCAAACCACAATGGAAAAGAGCAAAAGAAGAAAGGAACATTCATGTGTTTGTTGGCCATCTGTTTGTCTGTCTTTGAAGAGATGTCTGTCTAGGTCTTTTACCCATTTTGGGTTGTTTATTTTTTTGGTGCTCAGTTGTCTGAGCTGCTTGTATATTTTGGAAATTAATTCTTTGTCAGTTGTTTCATTTGGTGCTATTTTCTCCCATTCTGAAGGTTGTCTTTTCCCCTTGTTTAGAGTTTCTTTTGCAGTGCAAAAGCTTTTACATTTAATTAGGTCCCACTTGTTGATTTTTGTTTTTATTTCCATTACTCTAGGAGGCAGGTCATAGAAAATCTTGCTTTATGTGATCGAGTGTTCTGCCTATGTTTTCCTCTAAGAGTTGTATAGTTTCTGGTCTTAACATGTAGGTCTTTAGTCCATTTTGAGTTTATCTTTGTCTATGGTGTTAGGAAGTGTTCTAATTTCATTCTTTTACATGTAACTATTCCACTTTTAGTGTATATACTGCCAAAGTGAGCACTAAGATTCCAAATAAAAGTGATATCATATTTAAAAAAAAGAACAAAAACCTACAATATAAGGTCAATTAACAAATTGGAAATAAATATATGTACCTATCAGCAATTACTTTACATTTAAATAGCAAAATGCTTCAGTCAAAAAACAAAGAATGGGTGAATGGATACAAAAATAAGATATATATATACATACTGCCTACAAGATCACTTCAGATTTCAATACACAGAATGAAAGGGGATAGAAAAAACAGATGGAAATGAATACAAACCAGGTTACCAATAATAAGAGATAAAGAAGGACATTACAGAATTGATTAGGGGATCGGTCCAAGTAGAAAATTGTAACCATACATGTGTCCGATATGCTGCTTAGTTGCTTCAGTCACATCTGACTCTTTGTGACCCTATGAACTGTAGCCAGCCAGGCTCCTCTGTCCATGGGATTCTCTAGGAAGGTATACTAGAGTGGGTTGCCATGCCCTCCTCCAGGGCATCTTCCTGACCCAGGGATTGAACCCAGGTCTCCTACACTGCAAGCAGATTTTTTACCAGTGAGCCACCTGAAAAGCCCCATGTACAACATAGGAGCACCCAGATATATAAAGCAGATATTAATGAACATAAAAAGAGAAATTAACACTGACACAATAATAGTAGGGGACTTTCATGTCTCAGTTACATCAGTGGACAGATCATCTAGGTAGAAGATCAATACTCAAACAAGGGCCTTACACATTACACCAGAGAACACATACATTATATATTTTGTATTTCAACAATAAAATAATAAAAAATTTAAAAACCAAATTTTAGAGTTTTTTTAGTGTTTTACTTTTCCACTTGTTGATTTTGTTTTATTTCCATTACTCTAGGAGGCAGGTCATAGAAAATCTTGCTTTATGTGATCGAGTGTTCTGCCTATGTTTTCCTCTAAGAGTTGTATAGTTTCTGGTCTTAACATGTAGGTCTTTAGTCCATTTTGAGTTTATCTTTGTCTATGGTGTTAGGAAGTGTTCTAATTTCATTCTTTTACATGTAACTATTCCACTTTTAGTGTATATACTGCCAAAGTGAGCACTAAGATTCCAAATAAAAGTGATATCATATTTAAAAAAAAGAACAAAAACCTACAATATAAGGTCAATTAACAAATTGGAAATAAATATATGTACCTATCAGCAATTACTTTACATTTAAATAGCAAAATGCTTCAGTCAAAAAACAAAGAATGGGTGAATGGATACAAAAATAAGATATATATATACATACTGCCTACAAGATCACTTCAGATTTCAATACACAGAATGAAAGGGGATAGAAAAAACAGATGGAAATGAATACAAACCAGGTTACCAATAATAAGAGATAAAGAAGGACATTACAGAATTGATTAGGGGATCGGTCCAAGTAGAAAATTGTAACCATACATGTGTCCGATATGCTGCTTAGTTGCTTCAGTCACATCTGACTCTTTGTGACCCTATGAACTGTAGCCAGCCAGGCTCCTCTGTCCATGGGATTCTCTAGGAAGGTATACTAGAGTGGGTTGCCATGCCCTCCTCCAGGGCATCTTCCTGACCCAGGGATTGAACCCAGGTCTCCTACACTGCAAGCAGATTTTTTACCAGTGAGCCACCTGAAAAGCCCCATGTACAACATAGGAGCACCCAGATATATAAAGCAGATATTAATGAACATAAAAAGAGAAATTAACACTGACACAATAATAGTAGGGGACTTTCATGTCTCAGTTACATCAGTGGACAGATCATCTAGGTAGAAGATCAATACTCAAACAAGGGCCTTACACATTACACCAGAGAACACATACATTATATATTTTGTATTTCAACATAATAAAAGCCATTTATGGCAAATCAACAGCTAACATCACACTTAACAAGAACAGCTGAAAGTATTTCCTCTGAAATCAGGAAAAAGACAAGGGTGCTTACTTTTCCACTTTTATTCATCTCTTATTAGAGGTTTTAACTACTGCAAAACTTATATTGTCCTTCTCTGACAGTATAAGATGCAAAGAACACTTTATCTTCCTCTTGACAAGTTATTCCTGTTCTCTATTTGAATTCTACAAATTTAACCCCAATAAACTTTATATTGTCTGTTTATTTCAATGAGTATTTATATAAATTTATTCACATGTTTATTCCTGTGCTTTTCTTTCATTTATTTCAGCCTCTTCATAAGGGACCTCTTTCTGTTTGCATAGACTATATCCTGTAGATTTCAGTGCAACTCCACCTGTGATCAACTTTTTTAGTTCTGTCTGAAAATGTATTTATTCTGCCTTCATATTTGAAAAAAGTTTTCTGATTCTCACAGGAAGTGTGATTCTCCACTCTTGTGAAAGTAGAGAAATTCTTATAGTGGGTACATATATCATTTAGTTATGAATATGTAGGAATTATGTTCTTAGTGAATCATAATAATGTGGTCCTAGCTATAAATGTACATGTTTATTCTTAATATTACCCAACTGGTTGTGAGATTCACCTTATGTAAATTTTTGTTGTTGTTCAGTCACTAAGTTGTGTCAAACTCTTTGAGACCCCATGGATTATAGTATACCAGACTCCTCTGTCCTCCATTGTTTCCTAGAATTTGTTCAAGCTTTGCTCAGATTCGGGGGCCATGCCCTCCTCCAGGGCATCTTCCTGACCCAGGGATTGAACCCAGGTCTCCTACACTGCAAGCAGATTTTTTACCAGTGAGCCACCTGAAAAGCCCCATGTACAACATAGGAGCACCCAGATATATAAAGCAGATATTAATGAACATAAAAAGAGAAATTAACACTGACACAATAATAGTAGGGGACTTTCATGTCTCAGTTACATCAGTGGACAGATCATCTAGGTAGAAGATCAATACTCAAACAAGGGCCTTACACATTACACCAGAGAACACATACATTATATATTTTGTATTTCAACATAATAAAAGCCATTTATGGCAAATCAACAGCTAACATCACACTTAACAAGAACAGCTGAAAGTATTTCCTCTGAAATCAGGAAAAAGACAAGGGTGCTTACTTTTCCACTTTTATTCATCTCTTATTAGAGGTTTTAACTACTGCAAAACTTATATTGTCCTTCTCTGACAGTATAAGATGCAAAGAACACTTTATCTTCCTCTTGACAAGTTATTCCTGTTCTCTATTTGAATTCTACAAATTTAACCCCAATAAACTTTATATTGTCTGTTTATTTCAATGAGTATTTATATAAATTTATTCACATGTTTATTCCTGTGCTTTTCTTTCATTTATTTCAGCCTCTTCATAAGGGACCTCTTTCTGTTTGCATAGACTATATCCTGTAGATTTCAGTGCAACTCCACCTGTGATCAACTTTTTTAGTTCTGTCTGAAAATGTATTTATTCTGCCTTCATATTTGAAAAAAGTTTTCTGATTCTCACAGGAAGTGTGATTCTCCACTCTTGTGAAAGTAGAGAAATTCTTATAGTGGGTACATATATCATTTAGTTATGAATATGTAGGAATTATGTTCTTAGTGAATCATAATAATGTGGTCCTAGCTATAAATGTACATGTTTATTCTTAATATTACCCAACTGGTTGTGAGATTCACCTTATGTAAATTTTTGTTGTTGTTCAGTCACTAAGTTGTGTCAAACTCTTTGAGACCCCATGGATTATAGTATACCAGACTCCTCTGTCCTCCATTGTTTCCTAGAATTTGTTCAAGCTTTGCTCAGATTCATGTCCAGTATGTAAATTATGCAACCGCAATGGTAGAAAGCCAAGAGGAGCTAAAGAGCCTCTTTACATGTATACCTATGGTGGATTTGAGTCAATGTGTGGCAGTAAACAGCAAAACCATGTAAAGCATATAATAAATAAAATTTGTATGAAAAAAAGAGCCTCTTGATGAAGATGAAAGTGGTGAGTGAAAAAGCTGGCCTAAAATTCAGCATTCAAAAACCTAAGATCATGTCATCTGGTCCTGTCACTTCATGGTAAATAAATGGGCAGACAGTCGAAACAGTGACTTTATTTTCTTGGGCTCCAAAATCACTGTGGCCATGAAATTAAAAGATGATTGCTCCTTGGAAGAAGAGCTATAAAAAAAAAACCTAGGCATAGACTATGTAAAAAGCAGAGACGTCACTTTGCCAACAAAGGTACATATAGTCAAAGCTATGGTTTTCCCAGTAGTCATGTACACATGGTGAGTGTACATAAAAAAGGCCAACCACTGAAGAACTGGTACTTTCTAACTGTAGTGCTGGAGAAGACTCTCGAGAGTCTCTTGGACAGCAAGGAGATCAGTCCAGCGAATCCTAAAAGAAATCAACCCTGAATATTCACTGGCAGGACTGATGTTGTAGCTTAAGCTTCATTACTTTGGCCATCTCATGCAAGGAGTCGTCTCACAGGAAAAGACCCTCATGCTGAGGAAGATTGAGGGCAGGAGAAGAAAGTGGCTAGAGAGGATGAGATGTTTGAATGGCATCATCAACTAAATGGATGTTAGTCTGAACAAACTCTGGGAAGTAGTGAAGGAGGACAGTAAAGCCTGGCATGCTGCAGTCTGTGGGGTCATAGAGTTGGACACAACTGAGTGACTGAACAACAACAAAAAAAATGCTAACTTTTGGTGTGATATATGTACATCTGGCTCCTGAATTTCAGTTATCTAGCTTCAGCTTTATGCACATGTAAAACTGGCAGCCATTCTATGGTGATGTTGATTAGATGTGAAGTCTTTTTTGTTGTGGTTGATTAGATGTAAAGTTTTTTTTGTTGTGGTAGTCAGTACTTTTGTGTTTGTATTGATATAGTAAGAGATTTATCACACACACACCTATACACACTATATATGTGTGTGTGTATGTGTATATATATATATATATATATGTAATCCCAACTGTGCTATTGCCAAATCACGTTTCTTAAAGTCTCTTGGGAATGGAGGGACAGGATATAAGTCTAATCTTGATTTACACTTAAATTGAAAATAAACTTTGACTTCATGGGCAGATGTAGAAGTCTCCTAGTAGGTTTCCTATCATGGAAGAGCCTAGGGCTTTTGTTTCAGTTACAGTGTCTTAATGAGATCAAAATAGCATCAGCACAATATTGGAAATAATCTTTAGGGAAAAAGTGGACTGATGTGCTCTGCTTGCTTCTCTGAGGAATTTTATACTTAGATATTGACCCTTTAATTTTTTTATCCTATTCTTTGAATCTTTTAAAATAATGTATTAAAGTAGATTAATTAGCATTTTAATTGATGGCCAAAGCAATGAAGCTGAATAGGAATTCTAATGATTGCCATATACAAGGTGACAAATTTCTTATAATCACGTATTATAGAAATTACCATACTTAAGAGACTGTTTTCTCAACAAATGAAATTATATGACCGAGTGGTATTGGCTGATGAAAATTAACCACAAAATCTGTTAACATAATGTGAAAGGTCTTAACAGAACTAAATAAATTTAAGATTATATTTTTGCTGATTTTACATTTTAATTGCTAGTATACTTTAGCAACATTTAAATGTCATTCTCCTGTTCCTTAGGAGTCATTTTACATGCTACCTAGAGGATTAATTTTTTCTGATTATTCACTGTTGAAATTTGCATGGTGCATGTGTTCTTGTTACATATTGGGTTGGGTGTAGTGAACATGAACCAACTTCAAATGAAGGTTATTAAGGATATTTTATGAACATGTCTCTGATAGTGAATATATGATGCAATTTTATACACTAATATGCAATTTTATGGTGTTTGTATTAATATTCTATACTATAATAACACTGGACATTATTTGACACCTTTTGCTGTGAGAAGACTCTGTAACAAATAACCTTTGACTTTCAGTGGCTTATGTAACTGTAGATTTATTTCTCGTTCACATTTTATGTGAGTGCCTGTGGGTTAGATGCTGACTCTTATCCAAATTCAGTGTCAGATGTAGGTCTGCTCCAATATGTCCACTAATTCCAAGACCAGCATGATGTAGAAGCCCATCTGAGATGTGATGTTTTCATGGGAAAGTAGAAGAATACAAAAGGGGCACAGAAACTAGCTATACCTCTCATAGCTTTTACTCAGAAGCGGCACCTGGTCACTTCTGTCCACAATGTTATGGACAAAAGCAAACTTTATGACAAAGTGGCACATGAATGTGCTGAGAAGGATATTCTTCCCATGAAGTGTGGTAAAGGAAGAGGGAAGATTTGCCAATAAGAAAATCTGCCTCAGGGACATTTTGGTTATGGTTTTATTTTTTAAATTTTTGGTATTTCCATCAGAAGTGGGACTGTAGAAAAATAATGTCAGAACCAATAGACCATCCAAAAGTTTTAGGAAAATTAGATATTCTTTCATATCTACTGCAGACATGTCCTTTAGTAAAGCAAGCCTTCCAGAGATAATCAAAATCCCATGTTTAACTATGGACCATTCACACCGTGGTCATCTTTTCTTTCCCAGAGTTAATCATTATCTTGAAATTAATACTTCACTTTTTTGTACATAGGTACACATTAACTTGATAACAGTATAAACTTAAATAAGAAAATATAAATGAACATTTTCACTATTATGGAAATATCATTATATGTAAAGCATTCTACATATTGATTTTTGTCCTAAAATATTTTCCATGTTAATATGCATAGTCTTAGGTTCATTCATTTTAGCTACTGTATAGTATTACATTACATGAAAAAGTGACACTTTTTAAAAAAATTTTGGCCTCTTTTATTGGTTTTTCATTTATTTATTTTCACGCATCCTTATTCTTTGACTGTATGGACTTCCCATTGCAGTGGCCTCTCTCTTTGCAGAGCACAAGCACTCCAGATCTCTGGCTCTTAACTGGACACACTGGTCCAACTGCTACATAGCACAAACCCTCCCAGGCCAGGAATCGAACCAATGCCCCTCACACCTTTGCTGTGAGTGAACAAATAACCTTTGACTTTCAGTGGCTTATGTAACTGTAGATTTATTTCTCGTTCACATTTTATGTGAGTGCCTGTGGGTTAGATGCTGACTCTTATCCAAATTCAGTGTCAGATGTAGGTCTGCTCCAATATGTCCACTAATTCCAAGACCAGCATGATGTAGAAGCCCATCTGAGATGTGATGTTTTCATGGGAAAGTAGAAGAATACAAAAGGGGCACAGAAACTAGCTATACCTCTCATAGCTTTTACTCAGAAGCGGCACCTGGTCACTTCTGTCCACAATGTTATGGACAAAAGCAAACTTTATGACAAAGTGGCACATGAATGTGCTGAGAAGGATATTCTTCCCATGAAGTGTGGTAAAGGAAGAGGGAAGATTTGCCAATAAGAAAATCTGCCTCAGGGACATTTTGGTTATGGTTTTTTTTTTTAAAATTTTTTGGTATTTCCATCAGAAGGGGGGCTGTTGAAAAATAATGTCAGAACCAATAGACCATCCAAAAGTTTTAGGAAAATTAGATATTCTTTCATATCTACTGCAGACATGTCCTTTAGTAAAGCAAGCCTTCCAGAGATAATCAAAATCCCATGTTTAACTATGGACCATTCACACCGTGGTCATCTTTTCTTTCCCAGAGTTAATCATTATCTTGAAATTAATACTTCACTTTTTTGTACATAGGTACACATTAACTTGATAACAGTATAAACTTAAATAAGAAAATATAAATGAACATTTTCACTATTATGGAAATATCATTATATGTAAAGCATTCTACATATTGATTTTTGTCCTAAAATATTTTCCATGTTAATATGCATAGTCTTAGGTTCATTCATTTTAGCTACTGTATAGTATTACATTACATGAAAAAGTGACACTTTTTAAAAAAATTTTGGCCTCTTTTATTGGTTTTTCATTTATTTATTTTCACGCATCCTTATTCTTTGACTGTATGGACTTCCCATTGCAGTGGCCTCTCTCTTTGCAGAGCACAAGCACTCCAGATCTCTGGCTCTTAACTGGACACACTGGTCCAACTGCTACATAGCACAGAGTACCTTCCCAGGCCAGGAATCGAACCAATGCCCCTCACACTGCAAGGTGGACTTTCCACACACTGAACCACCAGGGAAGCCCAAAAAAGTGTCAGTTTTTAAATCCATTTACATAGTGTTAAACATTTAAAATTTTCAATTTTTAAAAATTGATTTCCCCTGAATTGTTTTATCTTTGCTATTATAAATGTCTTGATAAACATTTTGTGCATGTCTTGAATAATTATACATTGTTAAAATATGACACTTCAAGTCGATTTGTTAAGTCAGTGTATATACATTTTCAACTTTACTAATGACTGCTAAATTATTATTTAAAATGGTGTTATGACTTTATGTCTCCCCATAGCAATTTATTAGAGTTCATGTTTGTACACATTTAAACAATATTTTATAAATAGACTTTTAATTTAAAAAATTGATTATTCATGGAAGGATTTCTCTGGTGGTCTAGTGGTTAAGACGCCATGCTTCCACTGCAGGGAGCATGGGTTCTGTCCCTGGATGGAGAACTGAGATCCCACATGCCTCAGAGCACAGCCAAAATAAGACAATGGAGCAATAATCTCAGAAGCCTCAAGGAAATAGTTAGAAAGAAAAAGAAATAATTTTTAAAAAGTATTTATTTAATACTAATATTCTTTTAGCTTGCATCTCTCTGATTAAAAGTGGGGTTGAACATCTTTCAATATATCTAAGGGAATTTTAGATTTCCTCTTCTATGAATTGTGCATTAAGTCATTTGGTGTTTTGTTGTATAATTTGCAAATGTCTTATTTGAGTTATTTATGTATGTTTAAATATTACTCTTGAAATGTGTCACAACCTGTAGATAGTCTTTTTTAAAAACGTAGGTTCCATTTTTGTCACGTATTATTTTAATTCAATTTACTCTCATTTGTTAGTCCTTTGTGTTATGGTCTGTGCTTTTTGAGTTTTGTTAAATAAAACTCTTCTAAAGGAACAGACTATTTTATACTAAAGTTTTATTTTCACGCATCCTTATTCTTTGACTGTATGGACTTCCCATTGCAGTGGCCTCTCTCTTGCAGAGCACAAGCACTCCAGATCTCTGGCTCTTAACTGGACACACTGGTCCAACTGCTACATAGCACAGAGTACCTTCCCAGGCCAGGAATCGAACCAATGCCCCTCACACTGCAAGGTGGACTTTCCACACACTGAACCACCAGGGAAGCCCAAAAAAGTGTCAGTTTTTAAATCCATTTACATAGTGTTAAACATTTAAAATTTTCAATTTTTAAAAATTGATTTCCCCTGAATTGTTTTATCTTTGCTATTATAAATGTCTTGATAAACATTTTGTGCATGTCTTGAATAATTATACATTGTTAAAATATGACACTTCAAGTCGATTTGTTAAGTCAGTGTATATACATTTTCAACTTTACTAATGACTGCTAAATTATTATTTAAAATGGTGTTATGACTTTATGTCTCCCCATAGCAATTTATTAGAGTTCATGTTTGTACACATTTAAACAATATTTTATAAATAGACTTTTAATTTAAAAAATTGATTATTCATGGAAGGATTTCTCTGGTGGTCTAGTGGTTAAGACGCCATGCTTCCACTGCAGGGAGCATGGGTTCTGTCCCTGGATGGAGAACTGAGATCCCACATGCCTCAGAGCACAGCCAAAATAAGACAATGGAGCAATAATCTCAGAAGCCTCAAGGAAATAGTTAGAAAGAAAAAGAAATAATTTTTAAAAAGTATTTATTTAATACTAATATTCTTTTAGCTTGCATCTCTCTGATTAAAAGTGGGGTTGAACATCTTTCAATATATCTAAGGGAATTTTAGATTTCCTCTTCTATGAATTGTGCATTAAGTCATTTGGTGTTTTGTTGTATAATTTGCAAATGTCTTATTTGAGTTATTTATGTATGTTTAAATATTACTCTTGAAATGTGTCACAACCTGTAGATAGTCTTTTTAAACACGTAGGTTCCATTTTTGTCACGTATTATTTTAATTCAATTTACTCTCATTTGTTAGTCCTTTGTGTTATGGTCTGTGCTTTTTGAGTTTTGTTAAATAAAACTCTTCTAAAGGAACAGACTATTTTATACTAAAGTTTTATTTTCCACCTATAGACCTTTTATCCGCTTGTAATTTGTATAGTATGAGATAAGCCACTGGCATTTTTTTCTACTTGTATCTGTAATTATTCATCTGTTGTCCATATAATTCCTCTTTTCTCATTGTTTTGAAAATCCATCTTGCATCTCTTTCTTGCTCCTTCTCTGTCATCAACCTGTTTCTGTTCCACAATCTGATTCATGATTATGTAGGTCAACAATATGAGTGATGGGGCTTCCTTGGTAGCTCAGTGGTAAAGAATCTGCCTGCCAGTGCAGGAGACGATAGTTTGATCCCTGACCCAGGAAGATGCCACATGCCTTGGGGCAACTAAGCCCATGTGCCATAACTACTGAGCCGCACCTAGAGAATAGCCCCCACTTCCTGCAACTAGAGAAAGCCCACGCAGCAACAAAGACCCAGAACAGCCAAAAATAAATAAAGTTATTAACAAAAAATATGTATTTTCCTAATTATTATTATAATTCATAGTAATAAATCATGTAGTAATACATAGTAATAAATTTAAAATGAGAAATTTTAAATAAAAAGAAAAGCATTTCATGAGAATTAATAATTTAGAAAATCTGTAGAGAAGGGATCAGTTTGAATCAACTTTCATTTCTTATATTCTGAAAATTATGTATTTTATCTAAAAGCATCACATTTATGTTTCATGTATAATTGTTTAATAGCTTATTAATCTGTAGTTACAGATTCCTTTCATTTCTAGTGCTATTTTTTGGCCATTCTTTTTTTCCTAGTAATTTATACTTTGAGACAGTTGCTATGAGTTTGTCTCTCATTTGTTTTCATTCTTCCTCAAAGAAGCAGCTTTTGGAGTTAGGTTTTGTCCATTGTTTCATTTCTAGTTTGTTCCTTATTTAATCTTTACTATTTCTTATAATTAAATATCTTCCTTTATTCTTAGATTTTGTGTAGAACGTATACTAATTATTATTATATGCTTCTTATTTTTTTTTTGTTTAAATATTTTAAAGTAGATTTTATTTTTCAGGTTTTAGGTTCACAGCAAAAATGAGAAGATATCATTTTATTTTTCTATATCGTTTCTCTAAAAATTTTTATTTTTCTGAGTTTGACCCCTGCAGCTCCTTTTTTTTTTTTAAACCTTTATTTTACTTTTAACTTTTACAGAGTTTTGTTGTTTACAGATATGTATGTTCTCAGATTAGTCATATGTATATCCCCCCCTTCCCTGCCCTCCCGACCATCACACAGCACCCCTGAAGGATCCCCTTTTCTCACAGAGCAATGACTAGAGCTATTTTCTTCACTTATGATAGTACAGGCCTTCATGCTACTTCCTTTACGCCTCTCACCCACTGTTCCTTCCCCACAATGTCCATATGTCCACTGTCCATGTCTGTCTTTCTGTCGCTTCACTGCATGTGCCATCATCACCATCATCACCATCCTACTAGATTCCATATATATGTGTTAATATACTGTATTTGTCCTCTTTCTGACTGACTTCACTTTTTATGATACGTTCTAGATCCAGCCACCTCATTAGGGTTGATTCTTCTGCATTTCTCTTTACAGCTGTGTAGTATTCCATTGTGTATATGTACCAGAGCTTTTGGATCCATTCGTTCTTCGATGTATTATATGCTTTTTAGTTTACACATTTTGATCTTTAAAATCTTTTCCCTTTAAATCCTACAGATTTTCATACTAAGATTTTTAGTCTTCTAAATTCTTTAGAATTTTTGTCTTAACTCTTTAGTTTAAGTTTTACCCCTCTGAACTCATGGATATATTTAGATACAATATGCTTTACATTTTAACGTTTCTAATCAATTGTATGATTATCTAGGTATTAAGGACTTTGCAGACCCAATCTTGGAGACAGTAAGCATAATCGTTTAGTGTTTGATCTCTTTACTGATGAAGCCTTTACTGATGAAGGCTTCACCCTTGTAATAGAAGGCTGTTTGCTTTCTTTGGTTAAGCAGGATTGGAATCAAACCATGCTCTAATAACTGAGGCTAGCTCTGTGTCTGACCAGAAGCCCTTTTAGTCGTCTTACCCCACAGAGTGTTTCCCTGTGTTTCAAATTTATGGCAACCACTTCATGTTTCCAGAACTTGAACCTAGCAGGGATGTGGCAGTAGTCTTGCTCTTTATTTTGCAATTGTGCTCTTTTTTTTAAGTCCAGCAAGAAAAAAAATCTTATTTTTAGTCTTATTTATGTCTTACTGGCTTTCCATTTTTCTATTTTATTCCTCATTGCTTTGTGTCTAGAACAGATTGTTTCTGTTTAAGTACTAACTCACTGTACAATGTTGAAAAGAAAGTCTACCCCTTTTTAAGATATGCCATTTTATGAAGCACATCATGTTTTGACAATGCATAGATAATTAGTGCGCCAAACACATAAATCAGTCACTCCTTCAGCAACATTTTCGATAATTTATTTTCTTTTTAAAAATACATTTATGTGTGTTTATTGACAGTTGATGTACAATGTTGCATTAGTTTGATGTGTCTAACAAAGTGTATCAGTAATACATATTTGTTGCTCAGTCACTAGTCATATCCTACTCTTTGTGACCCCAGGGACTGTAGCACACCAGGCTCCCCTGTCCTTTATTATCTCCCAGAGTTTGCTCAGATTCATGTCCATTGAGTCAATGATTCAATCTAACCATCTCATCCTTTGCCACCCCCCTTCTTTTGCCTTCAATCTTTCCCAGCATCAGAGTCTTCCAGTGAGTCAGCTATTGGCATCAGACGGCTAAAGTTTTGGAGCTTCAGCATCAGCCCTTCCATATTTTTTTTTCATATTTTTTACTTACGTTATGATTGTTCAGTTACAAAGTCATGTCTGACTTTTTGCGATCCCATGAACAGCAGTAAGTATTGAGTATATTTCCCATTTGTTATACAGTATATCCTTGCTGCTTATATTTGTAGTGTAATAAATGTTAATTCCAAACGTCTTTTATCTCCCCTTTTGCCTGTGGTTACCATGAATTCATTGTCTTTGTCTGTGGGTCTTTTTCTGCTTTGTATAAACATTTCTTTGTATTGTTTTTTTAGATTCCATATGTAAGCAATATCACATATTTTTCTCTGGTTTCCCTTAGCAGTATCATCTTTAGGTCCATCTGTGTTTCTGCAAGTGGCATTACATCATTCTTTTTTATAACTGAATAATATTCTATTGTAAAAATACATGACATCTTCTTTATCCGTTCATCTGTGAATAGGCATTTAGGTTTCTTCTGTCTTTGCTATTGTAAATAGTGCTGTAATGAACATTGGGTGGTGCATGTATCTTTTCAAATTAGGATTTATTCTGGATAGATGCCTGGGAGTGGAATGGTTGGGTCATGTGGTAGCTCTGTTTTTAGCTTTTTTAAGAAAGCTCTATGCTACTCTGCATGGGAGCTATATGAATTTACCAACATTCTTCTGAGAGAGGTTTCTAATATTAAGTCATTTCTGTGTATTATATAAAGTGAATTCATTTTAAACACTTATTTTGACTTAAACATGACATATTTAAGACTGTTGTTAAACAAGAGAATTGAAAATAATTAGGAGAGTATGTTATTTTAAAAAAAAAAGAGAGAGAGAGAGAGATGTAATTAACATCCTTAAAGAAGAGAAGATGCACCTAGTCTTCCAAGGCTGTAGAAAAGACAGTAAGGACAGATAGAGTGGTAGCGGACAGCAATTGATATGAATTCAGTTGGGCAGTCATGCTTTGCATCAGTGAATGTCGAAGGTAGCTAGTTGTAAGAGGTAGCATCATGGCTTATCTGTGGAGATGATGAAATTAATGTGTTAAAAAGCATTTTAAAACTTCAGCTTTAATCATACTTGAAATGCTTGAGAGGTGTTCACAATTAGCGAGGATAGGAGAATTGGTGATTTGGGTGCCTTCAATCTTCAGGATTGTATGCAGTTCTATAAAATCATTCAGAAGCCCAGATTTAGAAACAAAGGAAATGGAATCAATTAGAAAGTACAGCATTTTGTGAGATAAAAAGGCAAAAAGGTGAGGCGATAGCATGTTAGCAAGAGAATGACTGTGGTGTTGCCTTTTATGAACTAGGGAAGAAAATGAAGCTAGAAGGGTAAGGAGGAAGAAATTGTCAGTCATCTTCATTTGTTTCTTAGGCTTGATTTTGAGTACTTTGAGACTAAGGTTATATTTCTTCTATTTATCCACAGCAGTTTCTCTGAATACAGTAGGATTCAATAAGCAGTTACCGAGCTGAATTTAATTTGTACAAAGATATTTTGATTCAAAAATTGGCAAATGAAACTTTCACAATTCATAAAAGGTGTCTCATTGAACACCAAAAGTGAATTTAAACCCCAGCATTCAGATAATCTTTCATAACCAGGCTTTTGTGAGACAGTGGAAATTGCTTTCTGAAATAAGTCATAATGATTTCTATTTCTGGGCAGAAGTCCACAGACAACCTAGAATTTCTCACCTGGATCTCTCCAAAACCATGCATTTTAAACTGTTTTTGGAGGTTTTTGAATAAAGGCATCAAAAGTAGAAATACTAAGATATAAAAGAATGGCATGGTACATTGTGATAATCTTTTTCATGTGTGAAATGTAATAGAAGTAGGAAAAAAGAATAGTCACTGATAATATTTAACAAAGACCAAGGAGAAACCTTAGTGTGGGTACATTTAAAATTCCTAAATATGAAAGCAAAGTAATAACCCATCATGAAGTTAAGGTCGTCTTTGTTCTGTGTTTGCTTTCAACTACAGCATGTGACATGTTCTGCAATAACAGGAGACTTAAAAGAAACATAGTGCTTGAAGCAAAGCTTTCAAATTTGCCCATTGAAGAGATCTATGTGTTTTCTATGTATTTTTTTTCTGGGTGTATTTTAATGGCATTTTACAAAGCAGCTGATGGTAATGTTTCTGTAATTCAAAAAATATAAATAGATCAAAAGGTAACTCTTCTATAACACTAATATTTTATAGCAAAACAAAGGAATTATATGAATACATTTCATTTTATTCCAGTAATTATAATGTTAAATCAATACAAGTCTATTCTTTATCTGATTAACTTTAAGAGCTCAAATTTATTAGAATTCTAAAGTTGTATAGCTATCAAGGATAAGTACATTCAGGGTAAAATTTTCCTGAAGAAAATTAGAGTATATTTTTTCTCCAAAATAGCTTATTTTTTCGAACTAGGGAAGAAAATGAAGCTAGAAGGGTAAGGAGGAAGAAATTGTCAGTCATCTTCATTTGTTTCTTAGGCTTGATTTTGAGTACTTTGAGACTAAGGTTATATTTCTTCTATTTATCCACAGCAGTTTCTCTGAATACAGTAGGATTCAATAAGCAGTTACCGAGCTGAATTTAATTTGTACAAAGATATTTTGATTCAAAAATTGGCAAATGAAACTTTCACAATTCATAAAAGGTGTCTCATTGAACACCAAAAGTGAATTTAAACCCCAGCATTCAGATAATCTTTCATAACCAGGCTTTTGTGAGACAGTGGAAATTGCTTTCTGAAATAAGTCATAATGATTTCTATTTCTGGGCAGAAGTCCACAGACAACCTAGAATTTCTCACCTGGATCTCTCCAAAACCATGCATTTTAAACTGTTTTTGGAGGTTTTTGAATAAAGGCATCAAAAGTAGAAATACTAAGATATAAAAGAATGGCATGGTACATTGTGATAATCTTTTTCATGTGTGAAATGTAATAGAAGTAGGAAAAAAGAATAGTCACTGATAATATTTAACAAAGACCAAGGAGAAACCTTAGTGTGGGTACATTTAAAATTCCTAAATATGAAAGCAAAGTAATAACCCATCATGAAGTTAAGGTCGTCTTTGTTCTGTGTTTGCTTTCAACTACAGCATGTGACATGTTCTGCAATAACAGGAGACTTAAAAGAAACATAGTGCTTGAAGCAAAGCTTTCAAATTTGCCCATTGAAGAGATCTATGTGTTTTCTATGTATTTTTTTTCTGGGTGTATTTTAATGGCATTTTACAAAGCAGCTGATGGTAATGTTTCTGTAATTCAAAAAATATAAATAGATCAAAAGGTAACTCTTCTATAACACTAATATTTTATAGCAAAACAAAGGAATTATATGAATACATTTCATTTTATTCCAGTAATTATAATGTTAAATCAATACAAGTCTATTCTTTATCTGATTAACTTTAAGAGCTCAAATTTATTAGAATTCTAAAGTTGTATAGCTATCAAGGATAAGTACATTCAGGGTAAAATTTTCCTGAAGAAAATTAGAGTATATTTTTTCTCCAAAATAGCTTATTTTTATTGGTCTAGTAGCAATTTTTTGTTTCAAAGTGTTCTTTGTAAGACAGTTACAAGATGTCAGGAACATAGTCATTATATACTCTTGTATATATCTATTTGTATATTTTATTTAAATACTGATTTTATAGAGGCATTAGGTAGTAAAGACAAAAGTTGTTAGAGATAATCTAAAAAACAAACAAACGAACAACTCCCTTTACAGCTAATGAAGCTGTAGCTCAGAGTGATAAAGCTTTGAAAATATCTTGATATATTTTTAAAAATACTTTACATTTCTACCTATTTATCTAGATAGCAGTTGATGTAAATTAATTTCTGATACCAAAAATGGTTCTAAAGAGCACAACATATATATACTGAAAAAGGAATGAATACAATATAAATAATGAGCTATAAATATAACAGAAGAATCAATATTGCTTTGAATCTGATCAATTTGGTGTTCTGCTTTAATATTTCCGATGAACTAAGTCTGCTTCAAAATGTTAATTTGAATTGTAAATAATTCTATCAAGCATTACTGAATTAGCACTCATCATTTTGTAAAACTTCTTTCTAATTTAATTGGGGAAGGTGGTATTGACACTAACTGGCGTTGGTTTTGAGCATTATTTTACCCCTTAACTGACAAATGATTTTCAGGAAGTGACTTAGTTTGTCTAAGTCTCAATCCTCGATTCTGTAAAGAAATGCATTATTCTATTTCTTTGGGTATATTGCATCATGTCAATAACAGCTTCCTCCTCTGCCTTTGTTTGTTTTTCCAGTTCATTCATGTTGGTAGCATTTTGTAATTTTACAGAAAGAAGGATATCAAGAGAGGGATTGCTCTGGGGAGAAGAGACAGATACAATGAATATAATAGAATACCTATCCACTAGCAAGTTCTTTATACTGGTTATAAAGAACCAGGGGAAGTAGTGATTAGGTATATATAGAGGCAGAAGTGATAGAGCACTCAAAATGTTTGTTAGATCTGGGCCCAGGAGGCTTGGAACACATAGTGACTGATGCAGAGCTCAAATTTATTAGAATTCTAAAGTTGTATAGCTATCAAGGATAAGTACATTCAGGGTAAAATTTTCCTGAAGAAAATTAGAGTATATTTTTTCTCCAAAATAGCTTATTTTTATTGGTCTAGTAGCAATTTTTTGTTTCAAAGTGTTCTTTGTAAGACAGTTACAAGATGTCAGGAACATAGTCATTATATACTCTTGTATATATCTATTTGTATATTTTATTTAAATACTGATTTTATAGAGGCATTAGGTAGTAAAGACAAAAGTTGTTAGAGATAATCTAAAAAACAAACAAACGAAAAACTCCCTTTACAGCTAATGAAGCTGTAGCTCAGAGTGATAAAGCTTTGAAAATATCTTGATATATTTTTAAAAATACTTTACATTTCTACCTATTTATCTAGATAGCAGTTGATGTAAATTAATTTCTGATACCAAAAATGGTTCTAAAGAGCACAACATATATATACTGAAAAAGGAATGAATACAATATAAATAATGAGCTATAAATATAACAGAAGAATCAATATTGCTTTGAATCTGATCAATTTGGTGTTCTGCTTTAATATTTCCGATGAACTAAGTCTGCTTCAAAATGTTAATTTGAATTGTAAATAATTCTATCAAGCATTACTGAATTAGCACTCATCATTTTGTAAAACTTCTTTCTAATTTAATTGGGGAAGGTGGTATTGACACTAACTGGCGTTGGTTTTGAGCATTATTTTACCCCTTAACTGACAAATGATTTTCAGGAAGTGACTTAGTTTGTCTAAGTCTCAATCCTCGATTCTGTAAAGAAATGCATTATTCTATTTCTTTGGGTATATTGCATCATGTCAATAACAGCTTCCTCCTCTGCCTTTGTTTGTTTTTCCAGTTCATTCATGTTGGTAGCATTTTGTAATTTTACAGAAAGAAGGATATCAAGAGAGGGATTGCTCTGGGGAGAAGAGACAGATACAATGAATATAATAGAATACCTATCCACTAGCAAGTTCTTTATACTGGTTATAAAGAACCAGGGGAAGTAGTGATTAGGTATATATAGAGGCAGAAGTGATAGAGCACTCAAAATGTTTGTTAGATCTGGGCCCAGGAGGCTTGGAACACATAGTGACACTGGATGCAGAAGAGACCCTCCCCTCTTTACTTGGACATGCACACCAGCACTATTGTGATGCCAGGAAGAATGGAAAGCTGGATAGCCTCAATCTCAAAAGCCATAGCTGAGATGCCAGCATTATGACAGGCCTAATGGTAATGAGGCTTCTTCAGCAAGCATCCCAGGCAGCGGATATGAATCAATAAGACCCAAGAAGGATGAAGCCCATCAGGACAAAATCTGAGTTACGATATTAGGCACTAGAGAGATTTGTAGATCTGTGTGTGACATCTGTTGGGGATGTCCAAAGTAATTCTGAATCCTCAGACCCAGAGGAATCTCTCTCTGCTTTGGGTCCTGATTGCATATATGTTTCAGCACATTATGTATGCTAATATTCTCCATTTAACAAAAAATGTTAGCATCTGGATGGCAGATTAGTTTCTCAAACTCTTAAGTCCCTTAACATCTAGGAAAAGGGAGACAAAAGTTACAAAACTGATATATAAGTATGGGTATATTTTAAGATGGCAACAGTGAGATAATTTATTTTCATAGAAGTGATGTAGTGGCAAACACCAAACTGTATACATTAGGTTACGATTATTTTTTTAACCCAAGGAGAAAGTTCAAGGAGGAGAATATTGGAAGGTGTTTGTGAAGGGAATAATAACGTTGGTGCCTCAATCTAAAATCTAAAAATAATTACATGCCTGATTCAGTCTGGCATTAGTTTAACCCTTAACTGACAAATGATTTTCAGGAAGTGACTTAGTTTGTCTAAGTCTCAATCCTCGATTCTGTAAAGAAATGCATTATTCTATTTCTTTGGGTATATTGCATCATGTCAATAACAGCTTCCTCCTCTGCCTTTGTTTGTTTTTCCAGTTCATTCATGTTGGTAGCATTTTGTAATTTTACAGAAAGAAGGATATCAAGAGAGGGATTGCTCTGGGGAGAAGAGACAGATACAATGAATATAATAGAATACCTATCCACTAGCAAGTTCTTTATACTGGTTATAAAGAACCAGGGGAAGTAGTGATTAGGTATATATAGAGGCAGAAGTGATAGAGCACTCAAAATGTTTGTTAGATCTGGGCCCAGGAGGCTTGGAACACATAGTGACACTGGATGCAGAAGAGACCCTCCCCTCTTTACTTGGACATGCACACCAGCACTATTGTGATGCCAGGAAGAATGGAAAGCTGGATAGCCTCAATCTCAAAAGCCATAGCTGAGATGCCAGCATTATGACAGGCCTAATGGTAATGAGGCTTCTTCAGCAAGCATCCCAGGCAGCGGATATGAATCAATAAGACCCAAGAAGGATGAAGCCCATCAGGACAAAATCTGAGTTACGATATTAGGCACTAGAGAGATTTGTAGATCTGTGTGTGACATCTGTTGGGGATGTCCAAAGTAATTCTGAATCCTCAGACCCAGAGGAATCTCTCTCTGCTTTGGGTCCTGATTGCATATATGTTTCAGCACATTATGTATGCTAATATTCTCCATTTAACAAAAAATGTTAGCATCTGGATGGCAGATTAGTTTCTCAAACTCTTAAGTCCCTTAACATCTAGGAAAAGGGAGACAAAAGTTACAAAACTGATATATAAGTATGGGTATATTTTAAGATGGCAACAGTGAGATAATTTATTTTCATAGAAGTGATGTAGTGGCAAACACCAAACTGTATACATTAGGTTACGATTATTTTTTTAACCCAAGGAGAAAGTTCAAGGAGGAGAATATTGGAAGGTGTTTGTGAAGGGAATAATAACGTTGGTGCCTCAATCTAAAATCTAAAAATAATTACATGCCTGATTCAGTCTGGCTGAGAATGTACGCTCCTCCTGAATTTATCTTGGCAAAAGTATGAGAGAAATAGAGACCCTAAAAGACAGATGTTTGAGAATGGAAATGGAAATATTTCTGGATTCAGAGAGAGATTGTTTAGTTACAGTTTTTTTGCTGTGCATTTACTGTTCTCAGATCCTTAATAAATGCTCTCCCTCAGTGTGTAAGATTTTCTTTGTTTGCATTTACAGTTCATTCTTAATTTGGATAATGATTAACTTTGGCATAAGTCACGGGCAGTGGTTGATCGGCCAAAAAATCTTCACAGCTCTATTTTGACTATGTTTGAATTTGTGGATTGATATTAGACTAACTCTGTGTCTCCAATTGCAAACTGACCAAATTATGTCAAGGAGGTATAATTAAAAATGGTAACATATGACCAAAATGTGGGGCTTTCCAGGTTGTGCTAGTGGTAAAGAAACCACCTGTTAATGGAGGAGACATAAAAGATGCAGGATGTTCCCTGGGCCAGGAAGATCCCCCAGAGAAGGTCATGGCAGCCCACTCCAGTATTCTTGCCTGGAGAGTCCTATGGACAGAGGAACCCGACAGGCTATAGTTTATGGGGTCACAAAGACTTAGCATGCATAACAAAAATAGCAGACAGAGGATAAAAGTATGCTTTGAAAATGTCTGTGCTCATGAATAACAAAAATCAATTGACTCCTTACTTTTAAACACTTTTCTAAATTAAACATTAGAAAAGCAAAATGGTCTATGGTCATACCACCTTGAACGCGTCCAATCTCATCTGATTTCAGAAGCTAAACAGGGTCAGGCCAGTGTTAATACTTGGATGGGAGTAAAGCAAAATGGATTGACATGATGCAGTATCTCCACACTACTACTTTTCAGATATTTGGAATTATAATTATGTGTTGGTATATCTGTCTATAGTTCTAATATTTTAAAATATGAATATAAAGCATATATGAATTTATGGGTCAGTATAGATGCACTTTTTGATTTCTCGTTCCAATACATTTTAGAAAGCGAAGAGGAATGTCAGTCAATTTCACAGTTGCTTCCTCAGTGCCTAGAACTGTGCTTGTCATGGAACAATAGTTTAGAATGGAGTGAATTTTTAAAGGCAGAAAGATTAAAAGGCTGATATATGGTGTATATTCACTATATTTGCAACAGAAGGCATCTTTCTAAAGCCTAACAAAGTTGTGGTGTCCCTGATCCAATATGTTTAGGAAAACAGTTATCATTAGTTAACATTCATGATAGATTTCCAGCCTGTTTTAATGCTGAAGTAAACAATAGAACCATTCTATTAAAAGGAAACTGAGGTTATCTAGCCTTGATACATCATTTTGCAGCTGAAGTTGGAATCCAGCATCAATATGTGGCTTATGTGCAATCATCAGCTAATAGCAGTGAAGAGAATGGAGACTCTTGTTCTCTTTTCCACTCCAGTGTTTCTTTTACTAGCTGGTACTGCAGACTAGCCAGTAGGCTCTCAGTTTTCCTCGGATCCTAGCTTATCTCCTGTTGTCCTATTCATTTTTTCATATAAATCAGAATCACTTAAATGTTTTTTTAAATGGCCTCCAACTAATGGGTGTCTAACTAAAGGCAGTTTAACTGAAGTAGTTCTTGCAGGCAATCTGAAGTCAAACACACAAAGTTGTCACTTTTATTACTGAGCATATCTGTAGGCAGATTCACAGTGAAAGGCATAACATTTTTTTTTGATTTATTCCTTGCTCTAACCCTATGAAATTAGCTCTACATCATCATCAGTTTTTTGGCTAAAATAAATTGAGTGGCTGGGGGAGAGTTAAGTGACTTGTCTGAAGTCCCTGTGAGTAAATGGAAGGACTGGGAGACAAAGCTGGTAGAACCCACTGCTTCCAAAAATGTTTGAGATGCTTCCTTTGTGTCGCTAGCTTGGTCATCAAGCCACAGGCCAGATGTTTTACAGCCTGAATGGATCCCAACCAGTTCCTCTGAGTGTTCCAGCACAGCCCTCCCCAGAATACTTGGGTGGCAGCTAATGCCATATTAATGAGACCTATTTTGGAATAATATGTAACTTTTACACAGTTTAAATACAATGAGTGTTATAGAATATCACATTTTTTAGGTAAATTCATGAACTTTTACTATTTCAAACAAAATTTGCCCACCTGGTTCAATGTAAGGAAAATTTAAAACACTTTATAAACTGGTTATTGACTGCTTGGACCTCACAGAGCTCTTACAAAACACCATTTAAATAAACTAAGTGCAAATATACTGGAAACATATGAATTAAATTTCCCTTGAAATGTACTGGGTTTAAAAATTGGGAGGAAGAGTGCTTCGCCAAGGCATTTTATGTTTTGCCAAACCCCAAATGTTTGAAAAAACAATTTAAAAACATTTTATTGAATCAAAATGCTACCAACTATACACATTCCTTAAAAATCTGTGTTTACTTACTGAATCATAAGCCATATTACATTGGTACAAATTGAGTGATTATGGGGCAATGTGTCAAACTATTGAGAATATTAATATAAAGTATTCAATAATTTAGCAGTGGTCAGTGATTGACAGAGCTATACAACATGTCCTGTGCTCAACCTAACAGCCAAAGACCAGCAGTAGCCATAGAATTATTTTCCAGAGAAGTAGCACAGAAAATCATTTTAGAGAACAAAAGAATGTTCTCAAACTTAATGAGTCTAAAAATTAAAAAAATTCCTGTAATTTGACTAACAGGGAAAGGAAACAATTTTAGGAATGTGACCCGGTCACAGCAGAACATTGATCGCTGTGTGTTGGTGTGTGTGTGTGTATTTAGTTTACTCAAACTAGAACCAAGCACATTTGGTATAAATAATCAGCAGTTTTCAAATTCCTTCAGTATATAAGTCTCAATTTTATATGGACCCTAATAGGGAAAAGATTTACAAAACGAGCTTCTGTAACAGTGGGTGGGCACGACCTACCCAACTCACTCTTGCTGGGTGATCCATTAGCCCTTCACTTCTTTGAATCTGAATAGATTTATAGTCTTTTTGTATCTACTTGTAAAATAGAATTACCCCCCAAGTGTTAGGTTATTGCTATCTACTTTCTTAGCAAAAACTGTTTAAAACTATTGGTGGTTGGGTTGACAGCTTAGCTGGAAACAAGGTTTTGTGGGAATAGGCTTTAGCCCAAAAGTCAGATGGGAAATGTCTGTGATATCTAAAACTGCAAGTGTAAATGGTCTGCAGTATATATACATATTTAAAAAATTGCCTGACTCTTTTAGTCAGAAATCTATCTAAAAGTTCTCCACATGTGACTCTTGGCTCTTCATGGAACACAGTGCTTCCTCATGACTACATTAGGGTATGTGCTAAAATCCTAGTTATCCCAGATAACTCAGACAGTAAAGAATCTGCCTCAATGTGGGAGACCTGGGTTCAATCCTTGGGTTGGGAAGAGCCCCTGGAGAAGACAATGGCTACTCATTCCAGTACTCTTGCCTAGAGAATGCCATGGATAGAGGAACCTTGTGGGCTACAGTCCATGGGCTTGTAAAGTGTCAAACATGACTGAGCAACAAGCACTTTAGGCTTCTTTGGTGGCTCAGACCATAAATAATCTGCCTGCCAATGCAGGAGACCTGGGTCTCCTGCAAAGCAACCTGGTGGGCTATACTCTATAGGGTCGCAAAATCAGACACAGCTGAGTGACTAATACTAAAATGCTCTTTTCTGTTCATAGGCAGCAACTTCATTCTTTCGTTTTTCAAATTAAATTTTTACCTCCCACGTAAACAGTTGGATGACTCCATCTTGTTAGGTCCTCAGTGGTTTCTATTATCTTCTGTTTTAGCTTCTTTTTTTGTTTCTTTTATATCATTTACTAGAATTTTGAATTACAATGTTCATTGCTTACGAACTTTATCTCCTTCACCAGAGGTGTTTTATGAAGAGGGTAATGTCTGTCAAACTTCCAGTCGATTCCCTAGTATCTCTCATTGTGCCTGGCATTGAATGAATACTTTGGAATGAATGTGTAAATGATGACAGGAAGATGAGTAGGCTCATATGTGGTATATGCATTGTATTCAGCAATAGAAGTCATTTGTTCAAACTGAAGCAAAGTATGGTATTACTGGGATTTCCTGGTGACTCAGATGATAAAGAAAGCACCTGCAATGACAAGTATCTACTTGAAATAGAATTACCCCCAAGTGTTAGGTTATTGCTATCTACTTTCTTAGCAAACTGTTTAAAACTATTGGTGGTTGGGTTGACAGCTTAGCTGGAAACAAGGTTTTGTGGGAATAGGCTTTAGCCCAAAAGTCAGATGGGAAATGTCTGTGATATCTAAAACTGCAAGTGTAAATGGTCTGCAGTATATATACATATTTAAAAAATTGCCTGACTCTTTTAGTCAGAAATCTATCTAAAAGTTCTCCACATGTGACTCTTGGCTCTTCATGGAACACAGTGCTTCCTCATGACTACATTAGGGTATGTGCTAAAATCCTAGTTATCCCAGATAACTCAGACAGTAAAGAATCTGCCTCAATGTGGGAGACCTGGGTTCAATCCTTGGGTTGGGAAGAGCCCCTGGAGAAGACAATGGCTACTCATTCCAGTACTCTTGCCTAGAGAATGCCATGGATAGAGGAACCTTGTGGGCTACAGTCCATGGGCTTGTAAAGTGTCAAACATGACTGAGCAACAAGCACTTTAGGCTTCTTTGGTGGCTCAGACCATAAATAATCTGCCTGCCAATGCAGGAGACCTGGGTCTCCTGCAAAGCAACCTGGTGGGCTATACTCTATAGGGTCGCAAAATCAGACACAGCTGAGTGACTAATACTAAAATGCTCTTTTCTGTTCATAGGCAGCAACTTCATTCTTTCGTTTTTCAAATTAAATTTTTACCTCCCACGTAAACAGTTGGATGACTCCATCTTGTTAGGTCCTCAGTGGTTTCTATTATCTTCTGTTTTAGCTTCTTTTTTTGTTTCTTTTATATCATTTACTAGAATTTTGAATTACAATGTTCATTGCTTACGAACTTTATCTCCTTCATCAGAGGTGTTTTATGAAGAGGGTAATGTCTGTCAAACTTCCAGTCGATTCCCTAGTATCTCTCATTGTGCCTGGCATTGAATGAATACTTTGGAATGAATGTGTAAATGATGACAGGAAGATGAGTAGGCTCATATGTGGTATATGCATTGTATTCAGCAATAGAAGTCATTTGTTCAAACTGAAGCAAAGTATGGTATTACTGGGATTTCCTGGTGACTCAGATGATAAAGAAAGCACCTGCAATGACAGGGGACTTAGGTTTGATCTCTGGGTTGGGAAAATCCCTTGGAGAAGGGAACGGCTACCCACTGCAATATTCTTGCCTGGAGATTCCATGACATTTCCATTGGGTCACAAAAAGTCAGACATGACTGAGCCACTTTCACTTTCACATGGTGTTACTACAATGCAGTAAATAGCAAACTGTAGCTAACTGAGCCAATGGACATGATACTATCATACTTCACTCAATGTATGAACTTAACAAGTCTATTTTCTGGTAAGAGTTTCAAGAAGGTTGAAAGATTTCTTTTTTTTATTGAAACACTTGTCAATCTGATCCCCTAATACCTGAAGAGAAAAAGTAGATTGAGGCAGAGGCTCCTATAGACAGAGGTCTAAGAGCCTTCTTAAGGAAGAAACCTCCACCATTCCATTAAAAGAGAAGAAACTGAGTAGGGCAGAGGAAAAGTGTGAGGGAAATGCTTCCTTTAAAATTTCCTGTGTATTAGTCTACTTTCTGAAAACATTGATATATGTCCCTTCTGACCTGAAGTGAGCTCATTTTCCAGGCAAATATTTCATTGAAAATGGGAGCCAAAAATAAGTGAGACTCAATAGAGACTTCTTGCCATGAGGACAGACTCTCATTTTCTATCAACACTTAAGGTCTATCTGGACATTCAACTGAAAAATAAATTCCCAGATTTTTTTTTCTCAAATTGCTATAGTCAAGTCCTGTCTTGTAATTCTAGATGTATATAGAAGACACCAGTTTTATACTGGTGTCTCATTTCGTCTCTTCTAGTCTTAGATATATTATTTTAGCCTCTATTATACATCCAGAATTGGAAATATAGTAGAAAACAAGTCTCCTTCACCAGAGGTGTTTTATGAAGAGGGTAATGTCTGTCAAACTTCCAGTCGATTCCCTAGTATCTCTCATTGTGCCTGGCATTGAATGAATACTTTGGAATGAATGTGTAAATGATGACAGGAAGATGAGTAGGCTCATATGTGGTATATGCATTGTATTCAGCAATAGAAGTCATTTGTTCAAACTGAAGCAAAGTATGGTATTACTGGGATTTCCTGGTGACTCAGATGATAAAGAAAGCACCTGCAATGACAGGGGACTTAGGTTTGATCTCTGGGTTGGGAAAATCCCTTGGAGAAGGGAACGGCTACCCACTGCAATATTCTTGCCTGGAGATTCCATGACATTTCCATTGGGTCACAAAAAGTCAGACATGACTGAGCCACTTTCACTTTCACATGGTGTTACTACAATGCAGTAAATAGCAAACTGTAGCTAACTGAGCCAATGGACATGATACTATCATACTTCACTCAATGTATGAACTTAACAAGTCTATTTTCTGGTAAGAGTTTCAAGAAGGTTGAAAGATTTCTTTTTTTTATTGAAACACTTGTCAATCTGATCCCCTAATACCTGAAGAGAAAAAGTAGATTGAGGCAGAGGCTCCTATAGACAGAGGTCTAAGAGCCTTCTTAAGGAAGAAACCTCCACCATTCCATTAAAAGAGAAGAAACTGAGTAGGGCAGAGGAAAAGTGTGAGGGAAATGCTTCCTTTAAAATTTCCTGTGTATTAGTCTACTTTCTGAAAACATTGATATATGTCCCTTCTGACCTGAAGTGAGCTCATTTTCCAGGCAAATATTTCATTGAAAATGGGAGCCAAAAATAAGTGAGACTCAATAGAGACTTCTTGCCATGAGGACAGACTCTCATTTTCTATCAACACTTAAGGTCTATCTGGACATTCAACTGAAAAATAAATTCCCAGATTTTTTTTTCTCAAATTGCTATAGTCAAGTCCTGTCTTGTAATTCTAGATGTATATAGAAGACACCAGTTTTATACTGGTGTCTCATTTCGTCTCTTCTAGTCTTAGATATATTATTTTAGCCTCTATTATACATCCAGAATTGGAAATATAGTAGAAAACAAGATGTGTTCCCTTTTCTCATGGAGTATATATCCTTTTCTTATGAACCTCCAAAACCTACCAACATATTCCTTGGCTGGAAAACCCAGGGGAGTCAGCCCTGTTGTTTTATAACTTCACTGGTTTTGAGGTTGGTCCTTGTACTTATGTAATTGAGAGGGCTAGAGGCAAAGAAAGGATCAGAGAGACTGCCAATGTCCTGCATAGCATTCTGTGTAATTTTTCTGTTTCTATAAAAGGAAGAAAATAGCCCCAGTGGGTAATAAGCAAGAGTGCAGCAGGGACGGGTCAGTGACTGTGTGAGGTGTACAGAGCTGCGTATAAAACAAGTGGGAAAGGAAATCAGAAGGAAGCCAGAGTCCTCTCCAGACTTAGCTATTATGTTGCAGGCACCACCTTGAGTTTTCTACTAATGTTTCTATCCCTCTCTTGTTTCTATCTGCAGTTTTCTTCCCCTAATTTATATTTTTTAGAATCCATTTTTCATATTGAGTTAGAAATTCAAATTTTGACATTTTCAAATAGAAAATGCTATAATTTCAGATATAACTGAAACAGGCCTTGAGATTCTCCGTCGATCATCATCCGATATTTTTCTGATATGTTTTGAGATGCCTGAAATCCCATGGGCAAGTGAAAGAAGAGCCCAAAAGGGTAAGAAAGTGGCAGGGATTCTTAGTGGCTTCTCTTTATGGCAGATGTAGTTAAAACTAAAAACCAGTTAAGTTTGAAAATGTTGGTTTGGCCCATTAGAATGCCTTTATAGAGGAGGAATTTGTCAGATGTCTCATGCTTTTGATTGGCATGCAATTTATAGGCTATATTAGGTCAACAGTGTCATTGGTATTAGCAAATCTCATCAAATGACAGCAGTGATAGGAAGACATTTTTGGTGTGAGATGGTTGTGTTGAAAGATAAACTATTTGCAAATCAGTTCTTTGTATAGTCTTATAATCATTCTGCATCTCACAAATATATATACATATATGTACATTATATGTATATATACACACACATTAACATATTCACTAGTTTTATACTGGTGTCTCATTTCTCTTCTAGTCTTAGATATATTATTTTAGCCTCTATTATACATCCAGAATTGGAAATATAGTAGAAAACAAGATGTGTTCCCTTTTCTCATGGAGTATATATCCTTTTCTTATGAACCTCCAAAACCTACCAACATATTCCTTGGCTGGAAAACCCAGGGGAGTCAGCCCTGTTGTTTTATAACTTCACTGGTTTTGAGGTTGGTCCTTGTACTTATGTAATTGAGAGGGCTAGAGGCAAAGAAAGGATCAGAGAGACTGCCAATGTCCTGCATAGCATTCTGTGTAATTTTTCTGTTTCTATAAAAGGAAGAAAATAGCCCCAGTGGGTAATAAGCAAGAGTGCAGCAGGGACGGGTCAGTGACTGTGTGAGGTGTACAGAGCTGCGTATAAAACAAGTGGGAAAGGAAATCAGAAGGAAGCCAGAGTCCTCTCCAGACTTAGCTATTATGTTGCAGGCACCACCTTGAGTTTTCTACTAATGTTTCTATCCCTCTCTTGTTTCTATCTGCAGTTTTCTTCCCCTAATTTATATTTTTTAGAATCCATTTTTCATATTGAGTTAGAAATTCAAATTTTGACATTTTCAAATAGAAAATGCTATAATTTCAGATATAACTGAAACAGGCCTTGAGATTCTCCGTCGATCATCATCCGATATTTTTCTGATATGTTTTGAGATGCCTGAAATCCCATGGGCAAGTGAAAGAAGAGCCCAAAAGGGTAAGAAAGTGGCAGGGATTCTTAGTGGCTTCTCTTTATGGCAGATGTAGTTAAAACTAAAAACCAGTTAAGTTTGAAAATGTTGGTTTGGCCCATTAGAATGCCTTTATAGAGGAGGAATTTGTCAGATGTCTCATGCTTTTGATTGGCATGCAATTTATAGGCTATATTAGGTCAACAGTGTCATTGGTATTAGCAAATCTCATCAAATGACAGCAGTGATAGGAAGACATTTTTGGTGTGAGATGGTTGTGTTGAAAGATAAACTATTTGCAAATCAGTTCTTTGTATAGTCTTATAATCATTCTGCATCTCACAAATATATATACATATATGTACATTATATGTATATATACACACACACATTAACATATTCACTACTGTTTTTCTCATTGACTGAATGAACTTGCTAAAATTAAGCTCATTGCTCATTTACTTCCTTATTAATCTTATTACTAGTATAAAATCCTTTTTCCCCTCTGAGATGGAAGAATTTAACCATTTCTAAAACCATAGCATAAGGGACTGATGGAATGGCAATATGCTATGGTATGCCTGACAGGTCCATGTATGCGGGGACCTTCCGCAGAAAGGGAAGGCAGCAGGGATTACTCCCTGCGGAACCGGGAGATCTCGGAGAAAGGCGAATCTTGAACTGTCCGCCCCGCAGCCCCCTGGCTGAAGGCAGGGGACAATCAGATGCGACAGGGGTTCCATCGAAGTAGTTCCGCTTTATTAGAGTAAACTAACAGTTTTTATAGGCAAACGAAAAGGGGGGTTTGCAAGGGACTTCCTATAGTGACACCAATCAAGCTAAAGGTCGAGCAACCACGCATTTACATTGCAATAGGAACTCACGGTGAGCCTGCATTGCCCAGAGCACAGAAACCAGGGGGATCAATCAGAAGTTTTGACAATGGACCTTAGATCATGCCCTGTCTCTTCCTGTCGGCGTCCTTTTAGCACCAAACTGCAAATGTGCTTAAGCTTCCTTATGCTTGCAAAAGCCCTCTTTCCTTCAGGGCCCCACACATGTATATATATATATATATATATAAAGTTTTTATTCAAATTTATGTAAATGTATGTTATCAGTGCATGGAATTAAGTAGGGTAGCCACCTTTCTCCTTCACTCAGATTACCAAGTGAAAGGACTTTCTGACTCAGAGCAATACTTGGCCTCTTTCCCTATGACTCAAATGCTTGTCTCCACAAAGATGCATTATCTGATAGGTTTTGTAGAAGGAATTATATACACTTAATTCCTCCCCCTTTTTTTCTATTTTGGTACCAGCCTCAAAAAATCACAAATTGTTATGCCTTTAGTATGACACTTGTCATGGGAAGCTTTGAATTTTTCAGATCTATGTAAGCATGTTTATTAGTAGTTTGAAATATTAGTAAGCCCTCTATACTACAAATTTATAGTAAATTCTCTAAGTTGTCTTACTGTGATTAAAAGATGATATTTTCATCTCAGTCTTTGACTCTTCAGCTTTATATTGAAATGAATTTCAGACCCAAGAGGGGAAGAAAGAGATGCTATGTAACAGTAAAATCCCCAATATAAAGAAATCAATTTCAGTTTTAATTTTCATTTATAGTAGTATGGTGAGTATTTCACATATCCACCTAATGTACACATGGAAACACTAAAATGTATGTGTGTATACATACTCAGGCATCCACACACTTAGGAATTCATATAAAAATCTTTCTGTGTGATGGTATTTTTTCCATATTGAGGAAACTCTCAGTTGAACAATAATTTGTAAGTTTCTATTCTGATTAAAACTTGATTTCCATAGATTTCAGTTATATATAGCTTAAAGGTGACTTTTTCTTCCATATGAAGTGTCTGAGATATCAAAAAGATTCTGTGTATTTAAATTGTACTTAAATTATGAGGATGAGGTAAAAAACCATAGATGAAAATATACTCAAAAAAATTTTACAGAGAAAATTGGTTCTTCTGTATAATCTTCATCTTTGTGAACTATTTCAACTAAATTGACTTAAATTATTTTACTTAATCTAATTAATATCTCTCTCTAGTTTTAAATAGGTAACATTTCTATTTACATTAAAGCTGTTTACAGTAATTCGCAAATATTTTTCAAAGGGAAATCTGTGTTTACATAAAGCAATTTTTTGAGATTATTAAACCTCAAAGATTGTTATTCTTTTAAAAAAATTATTTCATGCGAATTAAGTAGGGTAGCCACCTTTCTCCTTCACTCAGATTACCAAGTGAAAGGACTTTCTGACTCAGAGCAATACTTGGCCTCTTTCCTATGACTCAAATGCTTGTCTCCACAAAGATGCATTATCTGATAGGTTTTGTAGAAGGAATTATATACACTTAATTCCTCCCCCTTTTTTTCTATTTTGGTACCAGCCTCAAAAAATCACAAATTGTTATGCCTTTAGTATGACACTTGTCATGGGAAGCTTTGAATTTTTCAGATCTATGTAAGCATGTTTATTAGTAGTTTGAAATATTAGTAAGCCCTCTATACTACAAATTTATAGTAAATTCTCTAAGTTGTCTTACTGTGATTAAAAGATGATATTTTCATCTCAGTCTTTGACTCTTCAGCTTTATATTGAAATGAATTTCAGACCCAAGAGGGGAAGAAAGAGATGCTATGTAACAGTAAAATCCCCAATATAAAGAAATCAATTTCAGTTTTAATTTTCATTTATAGTAGTATGGTGAGTATTTCACATATCCACCTAATGTACACATGGAAACACTAAAATGTATGTGTGTATACATACTCAGGCATCCACACACTTAGGAATTCATATAAAAATCTTTCTGTGTGATGGTATTTTTTCCATATTGAGGAAACTCTCAGTTGAACAATAATTTGTAAGTTTCTATTCTGATTAAAACTTGATTTCCATAGATTTCAGTTATATATAGCTTAAAGGTGACTTTTTCTTCCATATGAAGTGTCTGAGATATCAAAAAGATTCTGTGTATTTAAATTGTACTTAAATTATGAGGATGAGGTAAAAGACCATAGATGAAAATATACTCAAAAAATTTCACAGAGAAAATTGGTTCTTCTGTATAATCTTCATCTTTGTGAACTATTTCAACTAAATTGACTTAAATTATTTTACTTAATCTAATTAATATCTCTCTCTAGTTTTAAATAGGTAACATTTCTATTTACATTAAAGCTGTTTACAGTAATTCGCAAATATTTTTCAAAGGGAAATCTGTGTTTACATAAAGCAATTTTTTGAGATTATTAAACCTCAAAGATTGTTATTCTTTTTAAAAAAAAATTATTTATTTGGCTACTCTGGGTCTTAGTTGTGGCATGTGGGATCTAGTTCCCTGACCAGGGATCAAACCCGGGCCCCCTGCCTTGGGAACACAGAGTCTTAACCACTGGACACCAGGGAAGTCCCAAAGATTGTTATTCTTAATTCTCTCTCACAATTTTTTTCAATTAAATCAATTTATTAATGTTTAGAATTTGAAGAGTTGATGGATTTTTCAGTTAATTATCCAACAGAACACTTTAACATCAAAAAAAATGGCAAAAAATACATTAATAGGATAAGTTGGAAACAAACATAAATATAGGAACTTCTTTATAATAAATGAAATGAATATTTCAGGCTTCAGTTTTTATTTTTAGCAACATTTAACTTATTAATTATTCTCCATCATTTTGGATTCCTCTTTACCTACATTGGTGGAATAATATCAGTGTTGCTCCTACACCTCTGGTGTCTCCTAGGTTATTGACTTTGTAGATTCATCCTCTGCTATCTTGTCATTAAAACGGGAATTCCTTAAAGGTTGTCCTAGGTCTCCTCTCTCCTCACTGTACATTCTCTCTCTTAACCTTATGAAGTTCTCTAGCTGAGGAAGTTTGCTTTGTATTTCCAACCCTAATCCTTCCTCTCAGCGTAGATGAATAGAGACACCCCTTACTTGGCATTACTGTCCAGTTATTTAAAGTCAACTGACACTTCATTCTGTTTTAATTTTCTCCTGAGTATCACCACTATTCCTCCAGTTTCACATTTCAAAGACTAAGAAGTCATCAGTGACAATTTCCTCTTCCTTATTCTCTTTATCCAGTCCTTTACAAAATCTCATCAAATGACTTTCAAATCTCTTTCATTCATTTGTTTTTTTTTATTATGACCATTCTAGTCCAAATTACCATTATTTCAGACAGTAATGGTGATTTAATGTGGATTTTATTATTAATTATTAATATATATTTTAAATATTCATAAGTTAATTTCAGTAAGATCCAAAGAAAAAACTATACAGAAGACAGATGATTGTGGTCATATAATGTTATGTTATTAACATGATTTTAGTCAGGAAACTTGAGAATACTAATTGATTCATCGCCCAAGAGTAAGGATTACTATCAACTATAAGTAATCTATAAATCATTTATTCTGGTGACTTTCTAGGCGAATATCCTGTAATAAATTTACATAGGTAAAGATATTTTGATTATATTTAAAATGTAATGAATGTTTCACTAAAGACCTTAATTATTATATTTTGATTTATTTTTATTAGGCTTTCTTCTCTCTGTATTCGTGGCATTTCTTGGAGGACTTGGTGACTTACCAACAATGTGTTTCAGGAGAAATCACTGAGGGACATGTTACATAAAGGGAAAGAGCTTTGCACTTGAACTGTATCAGAATTTAAATCCTAACTTCGGTCACTTAATTTTGTATAAACTTGCATGCCGTCTTTGATTGTTTTCCACCTCAATTTCCCCATCTGTAAAAGTGGGAAAGTAATACTTTCTCTTGGGTATGAGGAGTATCGACTAAGATACAGTTCAGAAAGCATATTATGGGGCTTAGGGCATGGTGTCATATGTTCTTAAACAACAAAAACTGTATGTCATGAGAAGTGTTATTTCAATTATCTTTAGTTCTACATTTCATAAAGATTAGAACCTACAATTAGCTCTAAATAATTTGAATTTTATAAACAAAAGTATTTGGTTTGTGGTTTACTTCATTAATATATACTTATTTACACTTATTGGGTGTGATCCTCTGTTTTAAGTTACTTGAAATTCTTTGTGGGAGCTACTTCATGGACCCATTTTAAACTAATCAATTAGATAGAATCTTGCTGCTGTTTTATGCATCACTCCTAATTTGTCACACCTGTATTATAAGTTACCATAGAGAGTGTGCCTCATGTAACACATGCTAATCATTACAAGCCAATAGTAAAAGCCCAATTATGTAGGGTTTTTTTTTCTAAATTTTTTATCACATGAATTTTGAATCTGGAAATTTAAACCTAAAAAGACCAGTTAAATATAATTTGTTCAGATGGAAAATTCACACAATTGTTCTGCTTACTTTTTTCTAACTAGACAGTTTCATACCCAATTTTCTCCATTCAACACATTTTACACAGAGCATATGGAATAGCTTTTTTACATCTTCCATCAGGCATGTGGAGGCTGGTGAGAAAATAGATCATAAGAAAACATTAAAAAAAAACATGAAATACATTCAAGATGTGTAAGGAAAACCAAATGCAGATTTTTCATGGCCTGGCAAACTTAGGAGTGAGAAAAGTGCTGGATTTAAAACCTTGAGCTCACATTTGCTTGAACTGCTAAATATGAATAAATAGAAAAAGAAACATTTTTCTATAATTTTCATGAGGCAAAAAAATAATCCAGTTAAGATTTGACTTGGTTACTTATTATAATTTAAAGAGTCTAATAATATTTGTATCAAGCAGAATAAGGGAGTCTAGTTTCTTTGGGGCCACATCTATGTAAGAATCACATATCAGGGGCTTCCCTGGTGGTCCAGTGGATAAGGACACCGTCTTGCAGTGCAAGGATCAGTGGTTCAGTCCCTGGTCTGGGAAGATCCCGCGTGCCGTGGAGCGGCTGGACGGATGTGTCCAATTACCGAGCCCGAGCTCTGAAGCACATGTGCCCAGAGCCGGTGCTCTGCGACAACAGAGGCCACTGTGATGGGAGGCCCACTCAGGCCAACGAAAAAAAACGGATGAAAAATAGATAAATGAAAGACCAATAGAAGTGGCCCGCCCGCCCCTCTTCCTCCCCAACCGACCCCACCCCCGCCACCAAAAAAAACTCCCAAACCACTAAGTCTTAAACTCTGCCAGCCTGCATCAACTAGTCATTAAAAGTCGTGGTTGCCAAGTCAATGCCCCTTTATCTAAAAAAAAAAAAAAGAATCACATATCATTATCGATTAGAAATGATAGACCTAACCATAGAAATAATAAAACTAGAAGCAGAGGAAATGCAGGGGAAATTTTAAGAAGTATTTCATGTTTCTTTAGCGTGGTGTCTGAACATGCTAAATAATGTTTAATTTTACACTTTTGTAAATAGGATATTGAATTCTTTATGACTTCTTAAATTCAAAGTACTAAGGTACAATTAATAAAATTTCATTTTTTTTCCAATTTAAGAAACTGAGGCTTAAAGATAATAATTATGTCTAAGATCATGCTTCAGTAAATTGATAGAATTGAAATTTGATTTATTTTTAGATTTGAGAGTTTAGATTTTAAGTCACTAATGTAAGGAATGACCACCCACTCCATTACTCCTGCTTGGAGAATTCCATGGACAGAGGAGCTTGGTGGGCTGCAGTTCATGGGGTCCAGTGGATAAGGACACTGCCTTGCAGTGCAAGGGGCGCTCAGCATACTGATAACCTGGGAAAAGTTCTTATTGTATCATTACTTCACATACAGTGACATACCTGTAATTACATATATATTATCTTATTTTAGTTTTAAAATTATCTGTAAGTGATCTCATATGAGTTTAGATTTTAAGCTAGATTTGTTTAAGATCAAATAGAGAGTAAGTGGAAGAGTTGAAATTAAAGCTTAAATGTGATCACTTATATCTTGGAATAGATTGTTACTCTAGCTATATGAGTTTATACCAATTAACATATATGTTTCAGTTTATACTGATTGACATATGTGTTTCTGTGTATTTCTTCCTTTCGAGCATGTGAAGCATGTGTATTATTACTAGATTATTAATCTTATAAATGTATTCTATTTCAACAGAAGTATCTTTACTTCCTACTGTTTCCCAGATATACATTCCTATGGACATACTTAAAAGAAAACTGAATTTAGGCTTCAAAAGTGGCCCGCCCGCCTCTTCCTCCCCAACCGACCCCACCCCCGCCACCAAAAAAAACTCCCAAACCACTAAGTCTTAAACTCTGCCAGCCTGCATCAACTAGTCATTAAAAGTCGTGGTTGCCAAGTCAATGCCCCTTTATCTAAAAAAAAAAAAAAGAATCACATATCATTATCGATTAGAAATGATAGACCTAACCATAGAAATAATAAAACTAGAAGCAGAGGAAATGCAGGGGAAATTTTAAGAAGTATTTCATGTTTCTTTAGCGTGGTGTCTGAACATGCTAAATAATGTTTAATTTTACACTTTTGTAAATAGGATATTGAATTCTTTATGACTTCTTAAATTCAAAGTACTAAGGTACAATTAATAAAATTTCATTTTTTTTCCAATTTAAGAAACTGAGGCTTAAAGATAATAATTATGTCTAAGATCATGCTTCAGTAAATTGATAGAATTGAAATTTGATTTATTTTTAGATTTGAGAGTTTAGATTTTAAGTCACTAATGTAAGGAATGACCACCCACTCCATTACTCCTGCTTGGAGAATTCCATGGACAGAGGAGCTTGGTGGGCTGCAGTTCATGGGGTCCAGTGGATAAGGACACTGCCTTGCAGTGCAAGGGGCGCTCAGCATACTGATAACCTGGGAAAAGTTCTTATTGTATCATTACTTCACATACAGTGACATACCTGTAATTACATATATATTATCTTATTTTAGTTTTAAAATTATCTGTAAGTGATCTCATATGAGTTTAGATTTTAAGCTAGATTTGTTTAAGATCAAATAGAGAGTAAGTGGAAGAGTTGAAATTAAAGCTTAAATGTGATCACTTATATCTTGGAATAGATTGTTACTCTAGCTATATGAGTTTATACCAATTAACATATATGTTTCAGTTTATACTGATTGACATATGTGTTTCTGTGTATTTCTTCCTTTCGAGCATGTGAAGCATGTGTATTATTACTAGATTATTAATCTTATAAATGTATTCTATTTCAACAGAAGTATCTTTACTTCCTACTGTTTCCCAGATATACATTCCTATGGACATACTTAAAAAGAAAACTGAATTTAGGCTTCAAAACTTTAAAGTCCAATAAGAAAAACAAAGAGAAATAACCAACCAATAGTAGTGTAATAGGTTAAGTACTTTTCTTAGTAGTATAAAAAAGCTATTCTGGAAGTAGGGCACTTCTCATTCTACCTTACTTTGGAGCAGTATAGTATAAAGGTTATACTGAGGCTCTGGGATAGAGTGGAGCTAATTAATTACTAATTTGACTTAATAGTGTGCCCCTATCATTTGAGTTAATCAGCTACAAGATCACTGAGTCAATAAATATGCTTTAGGCAGCTCTGAGAAATCTGATAACTGACTCTGTTGGACTGTCACTTGACTGCTGCCCTCAAAGAGTTCACAGTGAAGCCAAAGAAATGAAAGGCCGCATTTCAAAAGAATGTTTGTTCCATAAAGGCAAGGGATCTTCTGCTGTGTCCATGAGCATATTCTGAGCCATCTGTAAAGCCTGATTCCTAATAAGCAGTCATATAATCACTGAGCAAAAGACTAAATGATTGAATAAGTATGAAAAAAAATGTGGACTCTGACACTTGGGTTCAAACCATCATATCTTCCAACTATTAACTTTTTACTTAAGGGCTTTGGAGTTAGTGTATCTAACTTATGTAACAATTCTGATGATTAAAAATAATATGAATTAATAGGTTTTTTTGAAAGTTATTCATAAGCATGTATAAAAATTATTCAACAGTATCATTAG
This sequence comes from Tragulus kanchil, assembly GCA_022376925.1. Classification (NCBI taxonomy): domain Eukaryota; kingdom Metazoa; phylum Chordata; class Mammalia; order Artiodactyla; family Tragulidae; genus Tragulus; species Tragulus kanchil. The sequence goes on along the minus strand of JAIOJX010000004.1, from coordinate 230,787,572 downwards.
AAAATTGTAAACAAAACCCAACAAGTTGTAGAGAGGGTATTGTTAATTCAAGTGAAGAGATAATGGATGAACTGAACTTGACCTTCTTGGATAGAACATCATTAGGCTTCTGTTTTCTGAATTTCCTGACTCTCCTTCAAGCATGTTGTCTGACTTTCCTATAAAGCTTATAGGAATTAAAGACCTGGTGTTTGACTAATGCAGATTTCATAAATGGTAGCTAGGCAGTGATTATTGTGGAGTAGAATAGTCAAGAGAAGTTTTACAGAGGAAAAAGAAAAGTAAACAAAACAAAACCCAAGACAAACCAACAACAAAAAACCTAGAAAAGTAATCAAATAGAGAATGGAGGCACATAATAAATTTAGCAAATTTGTATGGAAAAGTTAAATGTTCATGCTGCTTAAAAATGTATAGATTTCAGAAACAGCAGCAATTTGACATGGTAGGATGGTGTGTGTATGGCTTCCCTGCCAACTAGGAGTTAAGTCGCTCACTCGTGTCTAACTCTTTGTAACCTATGGGCAAACCATGGAATTTTCCAGGCAAGAATATTGGAGTGGGTGCCTTTCGCTTCTACAGGGGATCTTCCCAACCCAGAGATTGAACCCAGGTCAGTTTGCACTGCAGGCAAATTCTTTACCAGTTGAGCCACCAGGGAAATCCAAGAATACTGGAGTGGGTAGCCTATCACTTCTCCAGGGGATCTTCCCAACATGATAGAATAACTACAACTATTCTGCATCCATAGCTGACTTGGCTTGATAGAAATAATATGTATTAATTGCTTTGTGTGTAATTTACTGTATCTGTTTAAAAGTTAAAGATATTATATTTCTATTATTTTATACCTTTTGTGGATTAGGAAAGTGAGAGGCTTAACAATTTGTACAAGGTCATACATACATCACTTGAATGGATTTCCAGAAAGTATTTATCTACCAACCTGGTATTTCTCCAAGCGACATTCACAGCTATACTTGCTTTAAGTCTTAATACTTGCATTGTGGTATTTTTATAATGCATATTTCTGGGCTTCACCCCATATAGATCAAAGGAGCTTGGGATGGATCCAGAATCATCTATATTATATTTTAATATATGTAAATCATATGTGTGTATTATAATTTGAAAACTTTCATTATCTCCAAGAGTTCAGATACTAACCTCATTTTTTTACATGATGTTATGTAAGCTAAGTAGGCTGGCTTCAGTTTCCTCAACTACAAAGCAGAGAACACAGAAGTATCTACTTCATAGAATTACTTTGAGGATTAAATAAATTAGCATGTAAGAGCTCTCAGAACAGAGTCTGACAGGTTTTAGTATTCAATAGTGCTAGCTACCATTAATATTTGTCATTTCCTTTAAGATTTTCTTGAGCTGGAATGGCCCTCAGAGACCAGTTTGTTCATTTTAAATATTACTCTCTTCACATTCATTTCATAAGACTGAAGAGTCCTAATCTTCTGGTTTTTCGTGGAGATATTTCATCATCTTAGCCATTTAAATTACATCTTCCTGAGCTTCTCCATCTACATCATATCTTTCATTTCACCAACAATCACAGGACAGAATATTGCAGATGGGGCCTCACAGTAACTTCACGGTAGGATAAGCTTACGTTTGTTAATTCCCTATCCTACTTAAATGCTGCCCAACCTTTTTAGCCTTTTTGTGCACATTAAGGAGAAAGAAAGCTAAATCATTCAGTTTCCTTTTCCTAGATTGGAACTAAGAGCTCAGAAGCCATCATCTCAAAAAATAGTGATTACATTTGTTTTCTCTAAATGGATTATCCTAATTAAAATAATAACACTTTATATCCTCTTAGTGCTTTATGATTTAGAAAGCCCATTTGATCAGAAGCCATAAAGGCACCATCTCATTATATATTTTTACTGTTCTACAGCATTTCTCAAGCACACATACCCACCTACACAGACATAAAACCAAACTAAATAAATTTTACCCTTCATTCCAAATCTTACTCTATAACTAATATGAGATAGGATTTAGAAATGATTTCTCTAATGTGTATTATAAAAGAATTTTGGAGGTATTTTTGAAATGTTAAGAATCAAATGTATGTATCATTGATTACTAGTTTGGATTAAACCAAAATCTCCTGATTGCATGGCATTCACCCATATAGATCAAAGGAGCTTGGGATGGATCCAGAATCATCTATATTATATTTTAATATATGTAAATCATATGTGTGTATTATAATTTGAAAACTTTCATTATCTCCAAGAGTTCAGATACTAACCTCATTTTTTTACATGATGTTATGTAAGCTAAGTAGGCTGGCTTCAGTTTCCTCAACTACAAAGCAGAGAACACAGAAGTATCTACTTCATAGAATTACTTTGAGGATTAAATAAATTAGCATGTAAGAGCTCTCAGAACAGAGTCTGACAGGTTTTAGTATTCAATAGTGCTAGCTACCATTAATATTTGTCATTTCCTTTAAGATTTTCTTGAGCTGGAATGGCCCTCAGAGACCAGTTTGTTCATTTTAAATATTACTCTCTTCACATTCATTTCATAAGACTGAAGAGTCCTAATCTTCTGGTTTTTCGTGGAGATATTTCATCATCTTAGCCATTTAAATTACATCTTCCTGAGCTTCTCCATCTACATCATATCTTTCATTTCACCAACAATCACAGGACAGAATATTGCAGATGGGGCCTCACAGTAACTTCACGGTAGGATAAGCTTACGTTTGTTAATTCCCTATCCTACTTAAATGCTGCCCAACCTTTTTAGCCTTTTTGTGCACATTAAGGAGAAAGAAAGCTAAATCATTCAGTTTCCTTTTCCTAGATTGGAACTAAGAGCTCAGAAGCCATCATCTCAAAAAATAGTGATTACATTTGTTTTCTCTAAATGGATTATCCTAATTAAAATAATAACACTTTATATCCTCTTAGTGCTTTATGATTTAGAAAGCCCATTTGATCAGAAGCCATAAAGGCACCATCTCATTATATATTTTTACTGTTCTACAGCATTTCTCAAGCACACATACCCACCTACACAGACATAAAACCAAACTAAATAAATTTTACCCTTCATTCCAAATCTTACTCTATAACTAATATGAGATAGGATTTAGAAATGATTTCTCTAATGTGTATTATAAAAGAATTTTGGAGGTATTTTTGAAATGTTAAGAATCAAATGTATGTATCATTGATTACTAGTTTGGATTAAACCAAAATCTCCTGATAATCATTTACACAACTGAGTCTTGGTAGAGCCATTGAGATGCCCCTGGATAGCTCAGCTTATAGAGGTGGGTACAGCAATGAATCCTGAGCAAAAAGCTCTCCGGCCCCTTCACCAGAATAGCCCAGTTACAATTATTTTTATCTGGCTTATAATTTTACTTGAAAAAAGAAACCACATCTAAAACAGGATTGAAAACTTCTACAGTGGGTAATAGGCAATAGGTTTTTTAAAAAATCTCCATCCTCAGAAATTAACAAAATCAACACAAAACTTAATAAGTCTAATTAACTGACAACTTTGAAATCTCAAGGGCTTAAAACCATGAGATATATTCAGCAGAGGGTGATGTTCTATTTTGTCTAAGAGATCTTCCTACAGCATCTGTGTTTATTCTAACAGAGAAAGTATTAGTCATTCAGTCATGCCTGACTCTTTGTGACCCCATGGACTATAGCCCACCAGGCCTCCTCTGTCCGTGGAATTCTCTAGGCAAGAATACTGGAGTAGGTAGCCATTCCTTCTCCAGTGGATCTTCCTGACCCAGGGATCAAACCCAGGTCTCTTAAATTGCAGGTGGAGTCTACGATCTGAGCCACCAGTGATGGGGAACCTAACAGAAAGATACATGACAAATGAGTCACTACCTTCCTGGGTGACATTGCTGAGTGCATCTGTGGACTTTTCATCAGCCAAGCAAATCACAGAGTCATGCCTAAGCTCAAAAGATGTGAAATTTAGTTCCTGCTCTGTGTTATGATGGATGAAAACTGGAGGTATCAGCATACAGAAATAATGACCACCATAAGAGGTAATTTTATGTAAGAGAGTATGCTGAATAAAAAGGAAAATATAAATAGCTACAAGATTTCTAACCTCAGAGATTTTAGAGAAGTAGGTAATTCTGTTCATACAGGACTTATAGATTAATCATATGCATTTTCACTTTGACCTGGCTGTTTCATTCTTTCTAATGTGTATTATAAAAGAATTTTGAGGTATTTTGAAATGTTAAGAATCAAATGTATGTATCATTGATTACTAGTTTGGATTAAACCAAAATCTCCTGATAATCATTTACACAACTGAGTCTTGGTAGAGCCATTGAGATGCCCCTGGATAGCTCAGCTTATAGAGGTGGGTACAGCAATGAATCCTGAGCAAAAAGCTCTCCGGCCCCTTCACCAGAATAGCCCAGTTACAATTATTTTTATCTGGCTTATAATTTTACTTGAAAAAAGAAACCACATCTAAAACAGGATTGAAAACTTCTACAGTGGGTAATAGGCAATAGGTTTTTTAAAAAATCTCCATCCTCAGAAATTAACAAAATCAACACAAAACTTAATAAGTCTAATTAACTGACAACTTTGAAATCTCAAGGGCTTAAAACCATGAGATATATTCAGCAGAGGGTGATGTTCTATTTTGTCTAAGAGATCTTCCTACAGCATCTGTGTTTATTCTAACAGAGAAAGTATTAGTCATTCAGTCATGCCTGACTCTTTGTGACCCCATGGACTATAGCCCACCAGGCCTCCTCTGTCCGTGGAATTCTCTAGGCAAGAATACTGGAGTAGGTAGCCATTCCTTCTCCAGTGGATCTTCCTGACCCAGGGATCAAACCCAGGTCTCTTAAATTGCAGGTGGAGTCTACGATCTGAGCCACCAGTGATGGGGAACCTAACAGAAAGATACATGACAAATGAGTCACTACCTTCCTGGGTGACATTGCTGAGTGCATCTGTGGACTTTTCATCAGCCAAGCAAATCACAGAGTCATGCCTAAGCTCAAAAGATGTGAAATTTAGTTCCTGCTCTGTGTTATGATGGATGAAAACTGGAGGTATCAGCATACAGAAATAATGACCACCATAAGAGGTAATTTTATGTAAGAGAGTATGCTGAATAAAAAGGAAAATATAAATAGCTACAAGATTTCTAACCTCAGAGATTTTAGAGAAGTAGGTAATTCTGTTCATACAGGACTTATAGATTAATCATATGCATTTTCACTTTGACCTGGCTGTTTCATTCTTTCTGGGGCTGTCAGTAGTTGTGTTTTTCTACAGTTCATGAGGTTCTCAAGCCAAGAATACTGGGGTGGTTTGTCTTTCCCCCTCCTCCAGTGGATCATGTTTTGTCAGAACTCTCCACTGTGACCTGTCTGTTAAAAAGAAAAAAAAAAAACAACTAAGATTATGGCATCTGTCTCCATTACTTCATGCCAAATAGAAAGGGAAACGGTGGAAGCAGTGACAGATTTCTCCTTCTTGGGCTATAAGAGCAATGGGGATGGTGGCTACAGCCATGAAATCAGAAGACAATTGCTTCCTGGCAGGAAAACTATGACAAACCAAAGCTATGACAGTGTGTTGAAAAGCACAGCCATTACTCTGCCAGCAAAGGTCTGTACAGTCAAGGCTATGGCCTTCCCAGTGCTCATATATGGTTGTGAGAGCTGGACAGTAAAGAAAGCCAAACAATTGATACTTTTGAACTGTTGTGCTGGAGAAGACCCCTGAGAGTCCCTTGAACAGCAAGGAGATGAACCAGTCAATCTTAAAGGAAATCAACACTGAATACTCATTAGAAGGACTGATACTGAAGCTGAAGCTCCAGTATTTTGGTCACCTGATGCAAACAGCTCATTGGAAAAGTCTCTAATGCTGGGAATGATTGAGAGCAGATGCAGAAGAGGGCATCAGAAGATGAGATGGCTAAATGCCATCACCAATGCAATGGGCATAACTTGGGCAAACTCTGGGAAATAGTGAGGTTAGGAAGACCTGGTGTGCTGCAGCTCATAGGGTCTCAAAGAGTTTGACACAACTGTGTGACTGAACAGCAACAACAATATGGGCATTTCACTGTAACAAGGGCATATAGAAGTAGCAAAATATTGAGGCTTCCCTGGTGGTCCAGTGGATAAGGACACTGCCTTGCAGTGCAAGGGGCGCTGGTTCAATCCCTGGCCTGGGAAGATCCCATCTGCTGCAGAGCAGCTGGACCGATGTGTCCAACTACCAAGCCAGAGCTCTGGAGTGCATGCATCCAAAGCCTGTGTTCTGCAGCGAGAGAGGCCACTGCTATGGGAGGACTGCACAGGCCAAAGAGCAAAGATAAATAAATAAAGGATCAATAGAAGTGGCCAAAAAAAAGAAGTAGCAAATATCAACTGAAGGCAAGGATTTTTTAAACAAGTACTTCATTAGCTTTAAGAGCCATAATAGATTAATAATTCATGTCTTAAGCAAGAAAGTAGTTGGCCTTTTTCATATACTGTCTGAAAGCCCATGATTAGTCACATCAGTTTCACAGATCTGAACCAAGTGAACATGCTTGTGATATCTAATCCAAGAATTTTAAGAGTCATTCATTCATCAAAATTTCTTCTAACATTCTTCTAATTACCAGTCTTGAGGCAACAAAGGATGCTATAATTGAGCATGATAGATATTTCTTACAAGTATCTCACATGAATTTCCTGCAAAATTTTAAGAAAGGGAAGTCTGATCTCAGTGGAGGAAGGGGTACTTCTGCTGGTGAGTAAGTTCCAGCAGGATCTGAAGATTCAACTTTTTTAAAGATTTGTCTGTCTTCTTAGTTTTTCCCATCCCAATCTTAGGACTACTTCCAAGGCAGTGTCCAAATCTTAACATAAAAATCATAACAGTAGTGAAAAAAAATTCCACCATCAGCCTAATTAAGTGGTGAGTCATACTTTGGGTCATACCTACCTAATAATGACAAAAAAAAGATATTTATTTAAGGCCACAGTAGAAATTCTCTGCTGTTCTCTGATTTCTTGATATGAAAGTCTGAACTTTATCTTTTTTAAGGTTTTCATAATTGTCAGAATCAGGCAACAAATACTTGATACCTCAAAGTTTTCCCTATATCAGCATTTGATTTCAAATAACTACAAGTAATAATATATGGTAATATAGAGAATCTCAATGTATCTACAAGCCATAGATAATAGCACTGCATTTTCCTTTAGCAAAACAGCTCTTACACAATCAAGCTTCAAAAAGATAGAAACCCAATCCCTAAATCCCATGGTGCGAATCTCTTGTGGAACCATTCTTAAGTACTAAGTTGGTGTTAGTCAAGGCTTAATTAGCAAAACAGCCCATCCTAAGTAGTCCAACAGAATGAATTAATTACAAAGAGACAGATGTGCTGGAAAGTCAACAGATGGTGAGGCAACCAAAAATAACAGCAGGAGACCATGATCTCTTTGGATTTGAAGAAGCCAGGGGGTAGATGCTGTGACCAGTGTCAGGTCCAACTGATAAACATTGGAATTATAGTGGAGGCTGCCTGAGGACAGCTGGAAAAAGGAAGCAAAAGCAGAAAGTACTGGTTATTTTCCTTCTTCAAATCTTCCAGCCTCCTTGTGTCTATATGGGTGAAACCCCCATAAAATATTCTTGGTAAATGACCCTTAGAAAAATAATTTGAATCACTCAGTGCCCATCAATGCAAATTAGATTGGGAGAAGTTCAGGAAATGGATTGAAAGGAAAGGGAGGAATTGATAAGCCCACTCATTTTCATGACCACTGTTCAAAGAGGACAGTATGGTATTTGAGTTTGTAAGAGATGGCCAGATATAATTTTATATTATTACAAAATCAGAATAATTTTATATTACTATAAAAATATAATGATGTTATAATTATACTTTAATTATAAATTGTATCATCATTATAGTATAATTATAAAATTGATAATTTCATTTTAAAATCATTTTATTCTAGAAGGAAAGTTGCTTCAGAATTTTCCTCGGTAATTAGTTATAGCCTAATCATGGCTCATTGAATCAGGAAGTTCTTAGTTCCATTTCTGATCCCTAATCATTTGAAACCAATATCTATTATTCTTAGTTAGAAAAGTAATTATTAAACAGAACTATGTTCAGTTTTATCCTTGAATTCTTAATTTTGGTACAGTAGTAATTTGCAAACAACTGATCTATGTGTCATATCTGAAAATCAATCAATATTAATTAGAGCTTCCCATTTTTTTCTCTAATGCTTTTCCTGTGCTTTTTTTTTTTCCTACATTGATTCTAAATTACAGTATCGGCCTTTAAACATTTATCACATGCATGAAATTGTTCAAATGGTAGTTTCAGTTGGTTTGGCAACCTTAAACATGGCATAGCAGACTTACCAAAGCTCAACATAATCATTCTTCATGACAAGCAATCTCACTACTCTATAATGTTCATTAAAAGATACATGGAAGAAAGTGCATAGCTGTGTTATTTGTGGTAGCTCAAACTGGAAATGATCCAAATGTCCATTAGTGATAAAAGATAAACAAATTGATTCAGCAACACAATTTACTGTTCAACAGTATGAGTGAATTTCATATGATGATACAAATCATAATGGGTGAAGTGAATTGAAAAAGCTAAACATAAAAGAGCACATGATTTATGATTCCATCAATAAAAAATACAGGAGGGAAATGCTAAATCTGTGCAAAGAGATATCAGCATAGATTTCCCTTGATGGTGTAGAGGTAGTGGTCAGAAGGAAAAAATGAGACCGGTTTCTGGTGCTGGCAATGCTTTGGTTGTGTTTGAAAAGTTTACTGAACTCCACATCTTGTTATATAGGCTGATTGATATCTCTATGAATTTATATCCTGAGGCCTATAGAGACCTGAGACCTTTAGAGGTCTCAAAGCAAAACATGCAAACATCTTCATATTCTAACTTCTAGAAATGTGAGACAATAATAAATTTGGTTATTTGGTTGTTTAAACCACCCAACCCATAGTATTTTGTTATGACTGCCCTAGCAAACTAGTACACATGGATGCTATTCTTTGTTATACTGCACTAAAAAAAAAAAAGACTTATCATGACATGTATACCATATGATGTATTAATATACCCATCAAAGTCTGGAGTAATACACTTTTATCATATTGACAAGTCTATACCAAACAATATAGCTATTCAGACTAAGTGGGATAAATAAAAGTTACAAATAGTCTCACTTCTGTTTGTGGCAGATTTAACTGTTCAGTGAATTTCGGTATCAAGCTAACAAAATAAGTCCTTTAGTTTTTAGAGCTCCATAGGTTTGGAAATGTGGATAAGTCATTATGGATCTGATCTACAATAATTCTAAAAAGTACAATCGTGTCTACTTCTAACTGCTATTTTCCAGTGCTGTAATACCAGTTGCCTTCTAAAATAATCTTAGAAATTTCACATTGTCCTTTGAACTCCAGGACCTTTAAAATGTTTTGCAGCTTGAATTAGAGCCTAGTAAATATAAATATAGGGTCTTTGTGAGCACTTAGGATCTACTGTGAGTAAGGCTGATAATAAAATCAGGTGGAAAGAATAGAATAACTTATGAAGTACCATGAAATATGCCCCTGGAAATTATACTCCTATGAGTCTAACTTCAATTCCTAGTAAAGCTACGGCATTAACATGAAATCATATTGGGACTATGAAATAAATTTTAAAATATCAGGAGTAAATGCTAAATCTGTGCAAAGAGATATCAGCATAGATTTCCCTTGATGGTGTAGAGGTAGTGGTCAGAAGGAAAAAATGAGACCGGTTTCTGGTGCTGGCAATGCTTTGGTTGTGTTTGAAAAGTTTACTGAACTCCACATCTTGTTATATAGGCTGATTGATATCTCTATGAATTTATATCCTGAGGCCTATAGAGACCTGAGACCTTTAGAGGTCTCAAAGCAAAACATGCAAACATCTTCATATTCTAACTTCTAGAAATGTGAGACAATAATAAATTTGGTTATTTGGTTGTTTAAACCACCCAACCCATAGTATTTTGTTATGACTGCCCTAGCAAACTAGTACACATGGATGCTATTCTTTGTTATACTGCACTAAAAAAAAAAAAGACTTATCATGACATGTATACCATATGATGTATTAATATACCCATCAAAGTCTGGAGTAATACACTTTTATCATATTGACAAGTCTATACCAAACAATATAGCTATTCAGACTAAGTGGGATAAATAAAAGTTACAAATAGTCTCACTTCTGTTTGTGGCAGATTTAACTGTTCAGTGAATTTCGGTATCAAGCTAACAAAATAAGTCCTTTAGTTTTTAGAGCTCCATAGGTTTGGAAATGTGGATAAGTCATTATGGATCTGATCTACAATAATTCTAAAAAGTACAATCGTGTCTACTTCTAACTGCTATTTTCCAGTGCTGTAATACCAGTTGCCTTCTAAAATAATCTTAGAAATTTCACATTGTCCTTTGAACTCCAGGACCTTTAAAATGTTTTGCAGCTTGAATTAGAGCCTAGTAAATATAAATATAGGGTCTTTGTGAGCACTTAGGATCTACTGTGAGTAAGGCTGATAATAAAATCAGGTGGAAAGAATAGAATAACTTATGAAGTACCATGAAATATGCCCCTGGAAATTATACTCCTATGAGTCTAACTTCAATTCCTAGTAAAGCTACGGCATTAACATGAAATCATATTGGGACTATGAAATAAATTTTAAAATATCAGGAGTAAAATTTGATCCTCTTGTATGAAATTGTAAAATGTACCTGATAGAAAAATAGCACTTCTATACTTTTTCAGAAAGTCATTGATGATGTTTTAGGGCAAATGGCCTGATTTTATTTCAGGTCAAAAGAGGCATATGCCATCTAAAACACCAATAATTAATAAACTTTCTACTGGTTTTATTTTCATTTTACATGGTCAAGTCCATGTGATATTGAAAACAATTTCAACTTTTATTAACTGGACTGTATGGCCCCTGAAAAATGAAAAAGTTCCATAAATCAAATTGGCATTTTAGACAAGATATCAAATATCTGTGTGTGTGGCTCACAAACTGTGTACTTTCTTTTTCTTCTGGGAGGTAAGACAGTGTTGAAAATATCTGTGAAGACTGTTCTAAAATAGACTTGTGTTTAATACGGGAAGAGAACACTAGAAATGTAAGTTGAAATTTCAAGGGAGCAAATGACCTTTTGAGGAAGAGAGATGATATTGTGAAGTTTTGTCTGATTTTGTAACATTTTATTCTGAAGTTTATCTGCCCTCTTCAGTTCATTCATGAGGCCATCATTCTTTGTAATAGGCATCTTTTAGTGGCAAAGTCTGAGCGTATACTTATAGCAACAAATTTGTGGCTCAAATTTAAAAAATTGAGCTCCAGGTGAAATACAAAAATGTTGGCAGAATACATGATTAGGCAGATCAGATAGCATATTCCTCCTGTATGTTTCATTTGAAACAGGCAAAATTTGACAGGAGTTGCTCTCTGTACCGTTTAGATTTCTCATAACTGACCAAGTTGTGAAAAACATTTTCCGTCTTGCACTGGTGAGACAACAGACTACATATCTATAGTTGGTGTGTTCACTGTTTTGTGTACTATGTATTGTGCATCATTCTGAGAATTTACATAGACTATCTTTATAAAATATGGATGGTTAGAATAATTAAGCATCTTGCCCATGTTTCCCAAGCATGCCACTGACAAATCTGGAATTTGAGCTTGGCTTTTCTGTCTTTAAAACTCATGGTGAGACTATATATAAGAGTAGATGAAAAGCAGCTTATGGGACACTCTGGAAAGGATAGCATTGGTATCAGTTCTAAAAAGGCAGACAAGAAAGAAAACTCAAATGGAGAAAACTCAGTGTCAGGGACATTTGTTCTCTAACAGAAACATTAGATCTGAAGGAGTAAGTTGATTTTGAAATCTAAAGATAATGAGAAGGTAAGGATTATATCATGCAGTACTCTACTTTTTCCTGATACTCTTTGGATATTTTATATTTTTGTGAAATGAATCAACAGGTTATGAATATCTCGTTGGAATATCAGAGATATGTTAAGAAACTCTGGAGGTGCTGAATTTATTAGAAAAAGAATTTTAATGTTTCCCTTCCTTGGGATAAAATACATTCTTGTTATTGTTAGAAATCAAAACATGTTCTTTCATGGTTTGATTCTCTGAGAAACCTCACAGATCCCCAATAATAAGCTTCACTTATTCCTATATATGCTTCTAATATTTCTCTTAGGCTCCTCTCTTTGATGTCTTTTTAAAAATCTAAGCTATACTTTTGCCATCTCCTTATTTATATTCCTACGATCTAGAAGAATGCTTGCTGTACAATAAATACTAACACTGTCCAGAATATGACCTCTGCTTTTTTAAACTATTCTCTTCCATATTTCTAGTTTATTGTGTGTGGGGAAGAGAAAAGCATAAATCTTTATACTACTTCTGATTTGAAATGCAAATGTAACTAAAATAGGAAATGAATGAATTTGCTGAGGCTCTTACTTCTAAGTAAGGCTCTAGAAAAGAATGAGGTACAGATAGGAAAGGAAATTCTGTTAGTGCTGCCAAGCAAGGGAACCCTCAGTAGAGCCATAGAGAATGTGGTATTGGGAATTATAAAATCACAGCACATTGCCTGCTTTAAAAGTATTTTAAAAAGTTGAAATATCTAGCTCAAGGTTATTAATAGATCATATGTTGACTGAAAAACAAGTCTCAATAAACTTAAGAAGATTGCAATCATATCAGTCATCATTTCTGACCTCGTTGTTTCATTCTTCGAATCTATTCAGTGTTCAGATTAATAGAAAATGAATGGAATCTCATATCTGCTTTTTCCATCTCCTGGAATATCACACACAATAAAGTCCCTAGAAAACTCCCTTATACATTCATAGAAAATGAAAGATAAAATAGCAAATGGCATCTTAGTATTTGTGTGAAGTTAATTTTGATTTATAAAAAGATTTTACAGGCCCCTACGAATCTCAGACCTCACTTGGAGAACTACTTCTTTAGCAGATATTTTAAATAATTCTCTGGCACTATTCTTTTGCTTGTGGAGGAGGCTGTAGTTGATTTTTCTTTTCCTATATCTGAGTTTCTTTACATAGCCCAAAGTTTGTAAGAGTCTTTCTTTGGACTTGAATTTTAGTAACTTCACCAAGATATGTTTTGCGTTCTTTATCAGTTTATCATCGACTGAACTCTGAACTTTTTGACAATAATCGAAAGCCCTCTTTCATGCAAAACAACTATTCCTTTTTTAAAAAATGTTATCCCTGTTCTGTTTGTACTTTTTATCCCCCCAGGATACAATAGTTTTTCTTATCTTTCTTTGTTTTTTTTTTTTTTTTTTGCAGGGGCCACTTCTATTGGTCTTTCATTTATCTATTTTCACCCATCTTTTGTTCTTTGGCCTGTGTGGACCTACCATCGCACTGGCCTCTCTTGTAGCAGAGCACCAGCTCTGGGCATATGCGCCCCAGAGCTCCGGCTGGGTAATTGGACACACCTGTCCAGCCGCTCCGTGGCACATGGGATCTTCCCAGGCCAGGGATTGAACCAGCGCCCCTTGCACTGCAAGGCAGTGTCCTTACCCACAGGACCACCAGGGAAGCCCCACAATTGTTTTTATGTCACATTCTCTGTATGTCATGGTTATTTAGTCAAAAACTTCTGTTGATCTTTTGCTATTATTTTCTCCCATTCAGAAGGTTGTCTTTTCACCTGTCTTATAGTTTCATTTGTTGTGCAAACGGTTTTAAGTTTTATTAGGTCTCATTTGTTTATTATTTATTTTTGTTTCCATTCTGGGAGGTGGGTCATAGAGGATCTTGCTGTGATTTACATAGAAGAGGGTTCTGCTTGTGTTTTCCTCTAAGAGTTTTATAGTTTCTGGTCTTACATTTAGGTCTTTAGTCCACTTTGAGTTTATTTTTGTGTATGGTGTTAGACAGCGTTTTAGTTTCATCCTTTCACACGTGGTGGACCAGACTTCCCAGCAGAACTTGTTGAAGAGATTGTCTTTCCTCTGTTGTATAGTTTTGCCTCCTTTATTGTTATATTTTCCTCGAATCTGTCATCTATAAACTTTGCTGGCGGTACATTTCTCCTTGGTTTTAATGTATACTCATTTTGGTAATGACGATGTTGTAACCTACAGTTTTATGAGCACTAGTCTCTGGTCTCACCTTTGATCTTACCATATTCCTCATTTTTCTCTGAGGAATATTTTATGGAATCAAGGGACATCTTATTTTTTAGTAATTTTAAGAATGTAGATGCCAGTCAATACTTAGAGCTCCCACTGCTGCATAATGGCTGGCTGCTATGTTCTCATGTTGTCTGCTGGTATCTGCCAGGTTCTGCTTTCAAGTCTAGATGCAATGATGGTTGGTTCTATGCTGGTGGGACGTTAGTGTTTTTAAAACATCTATTTGCTTTTGTTTGGAAGATAGTTTGCTGGTGTTACATTTCGCCATCAATAAAGGAGACTATTTTCTCTGAAAAAAAAAAAAAAGAATTTAGGGTATTACGTGTTTCTATAATATCATCTTTTCCTGAAACAACTTTCTTTTTCTTTTTTTTAAAAAGTGATCTGTAATTTACAGTCTACTTCCTTTTTTGTTAGTACATAGTAGTAAGTATCCTGTTGAATCCTTATGCTTATTTCACATATGCAAATGAAAGGGGTTTAAAACCAGTTTATTCAAGTACTATTGAGATATTATACAGGTAAAATGCTATATATATTTAATGTATACAACCCACTGAGTTTGGGGATTTACAACCATAAAATCATCACAACCATCAAGGCCAGAAACATACACATCACCTTCCAAAAATTTCTTCTATTGCCTTTATCATCATCATCTTTATTGTTTCTGTGTGGTAAGAACACTTAACATATGATCTATGCTCTTAGAACATTTTAAATGGACAATACAGCATTATTATTACATATGTATCTTGCATAATTGAAACCTTGTACCCTCATAATTGAAACTTTGTGACCATCACCTCTTCTGTACCCCTTCCTACAGCACAGACAGCCTAATTCTGCTCTCTGCTTCTGGAGGAAGCAGATTCTGCATAAAAGTAAGATGACAGTATCTCTCTGTGGCCAATTATTTCACTTAGCATAATGTTCTCCAGGTCCATCCATGTTGCTGTGAAAGGTAGTAATCCCTTCCTTTGAAATGTTGAATGAAGCTTCAGTCTCTCCTCTTCCTTCTCCTATGATTATTATCATTATATTAATATTTCATTGCATTGTGCATGTCAACATAAAAAATGCTACATGCAATAAGTCCACAGCTACCATCTTTCTCAATATTGAAAAACTGGAAAGATTTTACTCTAGGATGAGGAACAAGAGAAGGATACCCTGTCTGGCCACCTCTTGGTGTTTTATACTTATCTGATCCACTGACTTGGATCAGCAGGTGGGAGACTGACTACAAGTTTCTTTCTGTTCTGTACCTTTTTCCTTTAACCTGCTTCTCATGAATAACAGTTTGAGAGGGGAAAAATAGTGTACCTATAGAAGTTCCAATTCTCAACTTTGTAGAGAATTTAGCTCTTTCTCATATAACTTCTCTTTCATATATCCCTATTTATTATATCTAAATTTGTTTCTTTACATCTTTCAGAAATTAGTTTTATAAAAATTTCTAGTCTGCTAGAAATCAAAGTGAACTATATTATTTTTTATATTGATAAGATTGAATACATGACATGTGTTTGTTTAGGCAAAAATTGTCAGTACTGCATATGTCTTGAGGATAAGAAATGTAGCTAGAGACATGTGGAGTCTACAAATATTGCAGTTAATTGAAGCATGGTGTTATTCTCTTGTATGTTTCCTAGGTTCATTACCAATGAGAAAATTATCTATCTGTAACAGGGTTAGAAAACTACAGGTAATGGGCCAATTCTGATCATACCTTTTTTATAGATAAGGTTGCATTGGTACACAGCCACACATTTATTTACATGTCATCTATGGCTGCTTTTATTTTACAATAGCACAAATTTGTAACTGTGACAAACCCTAAGACCAGCAAAACCTGTAGTATCCCATTATTTGGCCCTTCACAGAAAAAAAACTGTTGACCCCTGATTTATAACAATAATGTAAAGTGAAAAGTGACTAAACTTGCACACTCTTCTCATGCTCTATTCAACTCTAAAAGTGTGTGTATCTAAGAAAAAAAAAAACGTCTGAGCATATTGTGGCCAATTCAGTTTCTCAGGTCCATCCATGTTGCTGTGAAAGGTAGTAATCCTTCCTTTGAAATGTTGCATGAAGCTTCAGTCTCTCCTCTTCCTTCTCCTATGATTATTATCATTATATTAATATTTCATTGCATTGTGCATGTCAACATAAAAAATGCTACATGCAATAAGTCCACAGCTACCATCTTTCTCAATATTGAAAAACTGGAAAGATTTTACTCTAGGATGAGGAACAAGAGAAGGATACCCTGTCTGGCCACCTCTTGGTGTTTTATACTTATCTGATCCACTGACTTGGATCAGCAGGTGGGAGACTGACTACAAGTTTCTTTCTGTTCTGTACCTTTTTCCTTTAACCTGCTTCTCATGAATAACAGTTTGAGAGGGGAAAAATAGTGTACCTATAGAAGTTCCAATTCTCAACTTTGTAGAGAATTTAGCTCTTTCTCATATAACTTCTCTTTCATATATCCCTATTTATTATATCTAAATTTGTTTCTTTACATCTTTCAGAAATTAGTTTTATAAAAATTTCTAGTCTGCTAGAAATCAAAGTGAACTATATTATTTTTTATATTGATAAGATTGAATACATGACATGTGTTTGTTTAGGCAAAAATTGTCAGTACTGCATATGTCTTGAGGATAAGAAATGTAGCTAGAGACATGTGGAGTCTACAAATATTGCAGTTAATTGAAGCATGGTGTTATTCTCTTGTATGTTTCCTAGGTTCATTACCAATGAGAAAATTATCTATCTGTAACAGGGTTAGAAAACTACAGGTAATGGGCCAATTCTGATCATACCTTTTTTATAGATAAGGTTGCATTGGT
This sequence comes from Tragulus kanchil, assembly GCA_022376925.1. Lineage (NCBI taxonomy): Eukaryota > Metazoa > Chordata > Mammalia > Artiodactyla > Tragulidae > Tragulus > Tragulus kanchil. The sequence continues at coordinate 230,770,426 of JAIOJX010000004.1, read as the reverse complement.
ACACAGCCACACATTTATTTACATGTCATCTATGGCTGCTTTTATTTTACAATAGCACAAATTTGTAACTGTGACAAACCCTAAGACCAGCAAAACCTGTAGTATCCCATTATTTGGCCCTTCACAGAAAAAAAACTGTTGACCCCTGATTTATAACAATAATGTAAAGTGAAAAGTGACTAAACTTGCACACTCTTCTCATGCTCTATTCAACTCTAAAAGTGTGTGTATCTAAGAAAGAAGAGAGGTCAAGATTTCAGGAAAATTTTTTTAATAAAGTAAAAACCAGTAGACCATTATAGGCAAAGATTCTGAGCATGCTTGTGAGAGACACTTGTATATTAACATTAAAATTGAAATAATTTTTGTGAAAAAAATATAGATAAAAATGACCTAAATGTACAAATGTATCGAAGGTCAAAATACAATTGGTGTCACAAAATAATTTACTGTATAAAAAAAGAGACATAGCTAAATATAAGGCACAAAATATCTCACAAATAGGATGATGTTTCTAAGACTTCCCTTAAGTTGCCAAAGTATTTTTAACAAAAGCAAATCCTATTTCAGATGGAAAATATTTCAGTATTTTCCTTAAATAGGATTGTTTATAACAAAGAAGAATTCAGTGTAAATGACAGAATAAGCTTACTCTTTATGGAGGCAGAAGATTTATTTCTGTTCTCTTTAGAAACTAAGCTTATGATTTATTTTTTTCTGCATGTAAAAAGCAGGAAAAAGTGAAATTCACATACAGTTTATTATGATACAGCCAGTCACTATGTGCATAATTTAAAAGAACAAAACAGCAAAATATGTTTTAAAATTCCAATACATACGTATCAGATTTAAGTTTCTAATGTTGAAAACAGAAGGCAACTTCAAGTTCAATGTTTGCAAGTTTTCAATGTTGAAAACAAAAGGCAACTTCAAGAGGTTTTAAATGTCATTAGCAATCAAAACTCTGTAAAACTTAAACTCCAGATATATATTTAGCACAATTGATAATGCCTATATCACAAGTTGTAATTACAGAAAAAATATTCGAATTGAATATAGAAAATAATGACCATTTACCTATTGTATACTACAGAAATTCAACTGAAAACTATTTTAAGCATACACACAAAAAAAGGAATTCAATGACATATAAATAAAATAATCCAAGATATTGCTTGAAGTAATATGAGATACTGGAATTCAGGTGATGGCATCAGAATTTAGATTTCCTCTAAATATGTCTCTTCTCTATTAGATTTATTTGACCCCCTGTAGGGCACCCTGGCTACCGCAGTCTCATATCACCTCCTTGTTCCACAGTATATGAGAGAGAACTTCTCCTTCTTGAGTTCCAGAAAATATTACTTGCTTTACTATAATTCTACCAAATTCCTAAAGTTTAAACAATTAAAATTCTCAGCTGGATAAAGCCTAACAAATTGCACTTTTATGAGAGTGGAAATTTGCAGAACCGTTGCAGACTAATTTGTCAGTATCTGAGAAGGAAACAGGGTATTATGAGGAACATGAGTAAACTTTGGGAAGTCAAATAGCATCTCTAAACTTAAGAATCTTTGGCCAAATATCCAATTTCTGGAATATAATCTTAAGAAAAAATCAGAATAAAAATGTTATTCATCAAAAAGTTAATCAAAACCTTACGTATCATAAGATGTTTTCAAAGATGCTAATACTATTAATATCTTAGTTATAATTATTAAAATGTGTAGCCATCTAAAAATACACATATATTTTAACTTCAGAAAGAATAAATGATCATCTAAAATAAAAAAATGTTAATATTCATTAAATAAAATGCTTATAATTTCAAAAAAGAAAGAAATATTCAATAATATGAAAACCTTAAATTGTGGCACATGCTTTCAGAAAATATCATCATATCATTAAATATTACTTGTCCTAATTTTTATTTTGCCACTTATCTACATATACAGATACAGGTTTGTGTTGCCTTTCAATCACATTCTATAGTATTATTTCTTTTATAATCCCCTTCTCTCATAAATTTCCTCTTTTCCAATATTTTCTGTATTCTTTTATACTATTGAGCTCATCAAATAGAACTTTTCCATTTAGCAGTAGATTATATTCTGAGGATTTTTTTTTATTATTATTTTCAGATTACTCAGTGCTTTACCCAGCATTCTTCCTCATACCCATGGCACTTTTTGCTCATGGGGCTTATGTTTTGTGTCATTTGTCTTCCTACTCAGCATCAGTAAATACTCAGTATTTGCCAACAGAAAGAACAAAAATTTTTTTTCTTTATCAGTCTTCACCTGTAGCGTGGTCCTTTTTCAGAGCTACAGTTGAACTACCGAGTGCTCTATCCTACCCCTTAGCAATTGCTAGTTCAAACCAAGAAGATTTTCTGGATTTTTGTTTTATTATTATTATTATTTTAATTTGAAGATTCTACATATGTACGGCAGTCATTTCCTGAGAGCTGAAAATCAATGTGTAGAGGGTGCACCATTATTATCAAACTGTTATTGAGGGATAGAAAGAAATACTTTGTGTTCTGAGTTAGAAATTGACTGCCAACCATGTACAGTGTTTCTGGGCAATCTCTTTACGTTAGTCTGTTTTTCTATGAAAAAAACTACCTCTAAAAGTAATTTAAGCCATGGAGATTAATTTAATGTTTAACTTAATATAAATGTTAAGAGTAATTTGACATTTAATTTGCTTGCTCCCTGGTTTGTTGGTCAGCTAGGTAGTGATGCTTCAGGTCTGTTTCATGTGTCACCCACCATCCTTGTACCTAGGACATGTCTTTCTCATGGGGACTGGCAGGAATGTAAAAGGAACAGGAATAAACAGTGTACTTCGTAAGATCTGGGTTTAGAAGTGGCAGTGTTGTAGCTGTCCACATTTCATGGCCAAGGCCTGCTACATGGCCAAGTTCAAAATAAACGGGGCACAAAAAGATACCTTGCCCATCCTAGTGAGAGCTACCTCCTGTGAACGAAGTGATTTGTTAGTCATTAAGTCACTAAGTCCTGTGCAACTCTTTGTGATCACATGGACTGTACCCACGGGCTCTCTGTCCATTTTTTTTCATATTCTATAGTATTATTTCTTTTATAATCCCCTTCTCTCATAAATTTCCTCTTTTCCAATATTTTCTGTATTCTTTTATACTATTGAGCTCATCAAATAGAACTTTTCCATTTAGCAGTAGATTATATTCTGAGGATTTTTTTTTATTATTATTTTCAGATTACTCAGTGCTTTACCCAGCATTCTTCCTCATACCCATGGCACTTTTTGCTCATGGGGCTTATGTTTTGTGTCATTTGTCTTCCTACTCAGCATCAGTAAATACTCAGTATTTGCCAACAGAAAGAACAAAAATTTTTTTTCTTTATCAGTCTTCACCTGTAGCGTGGTCCTTTTTCAGAGCTACAGTTGAACTACCGAGTGCTCTATCCTACCCCTTAGCAATTGCTAGTTCAAACCAAGAAGATTTTCTGGATTTTTGTTTTATTATTATTATTATTTTAATTTGAAGATTCTACATATGTACGGCAGTCATTTCCTGAGAGCTGAAAATCAATGTGTAGAGGGTGCACCATTATTATCAAACTGTTATTGAGGGATAGAAAGAAATACTTTGTGTTCTGAGTTAGAAATTGACTGCCAACCATGTACAGTGTTTCTGGGCAATCTCTTTACGTTAGTCTGTTTTTCTATGAAAAAAACTACCTCTAAAAGTAATTTAAGCCATGGAGATTAATTTAATGTTTAACTTAATATAAATGTTAAGAGTAATTTGACATTTAATTTGCTTGCTCCCTGGTTTGTTGGTCAGCTAGGTAGTGATGCTTCAGGTCTGTTTCATGTGTCACCCACCATCCTTGTACCTAGGACATGTCTTTCTCATGGGGACTGGCAGGAATGTAAAAGGAACAGGAATAAACAGTGTACTTCGTAAGATCTGGGTTTAGAAGTGGCAGTGTTGTAGCTGTCCACATTTCATGGCCAAGGCCTGCTACATGGCCAAGTTCAAAATAAACGGGGCACAAAAAGATACCTTGCCCATCCTAGTGAGAGCTACCTCCTGTGAACGAAGTGATTTGTTAGTCATTAAGTCACTAAGTCCTGTGCAACTCTTTGTGATCACATGGACTGTACCCACGGGCTCCTCTGTCCATGGAAGTCTCCAGGCAAGAATACTGGCCATTTCCCTCTCCAGCAGATGTTCCCTACCCAGGGATTGAACCTGGGTCTCCTAAATTATAGGCAGATTTTTTACTATCTGAGGCACCAGGGAAGCCCCAGTCTACTGCAAAGTCAAATAGAAACATGCATTGGATAATTCTATTACAGAGAGGGAATGAAGAATTGGTAACAAATTGGCAACACCTATCACATTCTGTTTCATGAAGAAAACTCAACGTTTATCTTGTGTTGAAGCATAAGCTGATTTTATTGTTAATAAATTCAGTCTGCTTTATAATGTATATTAACTTATTTCAGATGCTCTCATTAAATCATCTGTCAATCTGGCTTTTTACACTGCAAGTTTCTGTCTTATTCTGTGTCCAATAGTATGTAAGTGAGAAAATGAATGAGATTTTGTTGGAACTTATTAGAAAGTCATAAGCTTGAACTGATAACGTGCATTCTGTTTTATTTTTTAAAACTGGAGTTGAACTAGACTTCTGTTTATGAAGCATACAAAAGCAAACTTCAAGTTACATGTCAAAACATATAACTTTAATTCTACTGATACTACAAAGCAACCTTGTAAATTGTATAAGCCTAGATTCTCTCTCAGCTTCAGTAGTTTCATCTGTAGAGGAACAAAATTAGTTACTGAAGTCAAACCTTATGTAATGGCATATTTTTCAGTAATGTAGTAAATGAAAATATTTTCCAACAAATTATGCTAATCATGTGCTATCAAACAAAAGACCACTGTATATCTCTATATCTTTGAAACATCTCATAATTTTTGAGTTGTGCTAGTTTTAAAATGCATTGAAAGTAAAATTATAATTAAAATTCTGTATTTCTGATTTTCTTCCTTTCGGAAGAGGCTGGAGAAACTTTATAGGGTATAAAAATATTCTCTGTTTTGATAGAGATGCAAGTTACATAGGTGCCATTTCTAAACCTAGATCTTACGAAGTACACTGTTTATTCTTGCTCCTTTCATGTTCTTGCCAGTCCCCATGAGAAAGACATGCCCTAGGTACAAGGATGGTGGGTGACACATGAAACAGACCTGAAGCAGCACTACCCAGCTAACCAACAAACCAAGGAGCAAGCATATTAAATATCAAATTACTCTTAACCTTTACATTAAATTGAATGTTAAATTTAAGCCACTGAGATACAGAAGTGTATGCATTTGTCTAAAAAAATGTACACTTAAAATTTGAATGTTTCACTATATGTAAATTTTCCATAAGAAAAGAACAATTTAAAAGGCTGGTCATCTGGGATATTTTGAACATCAAAATATGTAAATCACAATAAAGAATTAAGATTCATTGAATAAAGCAAGAATCCATGACACCAAGCAGACTGGAAGGAAGCATTGTTCCTTGAAATAGGCTGTTCACAAATAATAATAGAGGAAGTGATGGTCCAGAGACAAAGGAATATTTGGCAAGCTTCATTGAGGCTTCCAGTGTAGACCATGAAGTCCTTACTAGATGAAATGAAGGTAAAGTAGGTAATAATAAAGGGTCCTATAGGCTGAATTAAGGGTCTTGAACTGTTCTTCCTTTAAGAATCATGGAGAGCCATTCAGGGATTTTAAGTAGAGCATTGGCATGATTAAATGTGTACTTTAGGATGACTATATTCATATCAACATGAAGTACAGAAGATTCGCTAAGAAGCCATAGCAGGGACATTGCTAAACATTCGCTAAGTAGCTACTGCAGCAACATTGTGAAAGGATAGTTGGGGACAGACATTATAGCTGTTAAGCAGCTGGAATTTATAGGACTTGGCATTTGACTAGATATAGAATAGCAGTAGAGGTGCTAAAAATGTATTTTGGTTTTTGGATTTGGGCAGTTAGATGGACAGTGGGTACCACTGGAAAGAGAAAAAAAAAAAAAACAAGACAAAGAAGTGAGTTTCTTAATCTGTGTGTTTTCTTTATCTGCAAAGCTGGCATTGTTTTAATCATCTTGTAGGGTTTCCTGTACTATACTAAGAACTAAATCTCTAGCACAAAGATGTTCAATAAACAGCAACAGTTATTCTATGTGCAAAGTTGCAGAGAAGCAAGTAGCCATAGGCAGTAGGAGACAGCGGTTACTAAGCATGGCAAAAAGGCACTGAGGGCTATTGAGCTGAGCCTGAACTGGTGAGTAACAAGTCCTCAAGGCCTGAATGGAGGGACAGGAGACAGAGAACCAGCGTGGATGCTTTTCCTCTGTAAACCCATAGTGCTTGAGGATCCTCTACTCTTTTCTTGTGAGATCTTTAGGACCAAGGTCTGTGGATTTATTGATTGTTGTATCTGTTCCTAACATAGTGCCTTCCATAGAATAATGACATGGAATAACCATTTGTTGAATGCCTGAATAAGTCAAAGAATAAAGAAATGGATGAATAAAACTAAAAAGGTATCGACATATTACGAGAGAAGGAATTTAGAGTTTTATCACAAACATCTGATTGCCTCTGTCCTCTGAGTCAAAATCACTGTCCTTTCAATTCTCCAAAGGTACTACATTCACTCCAACTGCAGGGCCTATGCACCTGCCTGGAGTGCTCTTTCCTCTTCCACAGTATCCTTTTAGCCTTCAGATTTCTAATCAGTCATCCATCCAACAGGGGAGGATTTTTGCTAATGCAAAGTCAGCCCCAGCACCAGACATCTGTCCTATATCATTCTCACCAAAATAAAGCTCTAAATGTATGTTGTGACTGTTCATTTAGTAACTGTTTCCTTCAGTAGACAATAAACTCCAAAGGACCGAATAATGTTTTTTATTCACCATTCACACAGTACTTAAATATATACAGATATACAGTTTGTTAAATAGATACATTAATTAAAAACTGTCTCTATAATTGGTTTATTTCGGCATGTGTCTATAGTAGGTATAAATAAGTAAGAGTTGTTGGTTAAATGAAAGGTTAGAATTTATTATTTTCTTTCCCAGGTTGTAAGTAGTTGTTGACTAGTATGCTTAAAGGAAATAAATTCATTCCTATGATTGAAAAACTAGGAGTAATGAAGTTAGAAAAGTAAATGAATAGTTAAGTGATTGAGACTACAATTTTGCTAAGAAAAGTGATATTTACATAGTTTTGAAGTATCTCCCCATAAAATATTTAATTATGAAAGGGAAAGGGAAATATAGTGATTTTATAATAGATAAATTCTCAAGATAACTTTTTAACTATATGGTTAACTTAATATCACATATCTTTTACGTGATACCTTCTGTGATATTTCTGATAAAAAAGTAATAGCTGAAACCGATCGTAAACATCAAATTCATGTTGAAGAATATCATAAGATAATGGTATGTATATATTAGGCAATTATGTAAAATGTTTAATATCCTGATCATCATTATTCAGTAATTATATAAAGGAATGTTTTTATTCTCAAGGCTTAAGAATGGAAGGATTTAGTAATAAAATAATATGTTTTCAATGGATAAATAAGCTCTTACTATATAGTCCAGTGAACTATATTCAATATCCTATGATTAAACTATAATGGAATATAATATGAAAAGAATATATGTATAACTGATCACTTTGCTGTATAGCAAAAATTAATACAACATTGTATATCAACTATACAAAAATGTATCCAGTTGACACAAATACACACAATTTATTCTGCTGTCCATCTTAGGCAAGATCCATGGCTTACAGAATTGGAAGTAGGAGCAGAAACACAATTTTCATTTTAATTCCTCCTTTTCTCTGCAACTGTCAAGAAATAGTCTGAGTGAGGGAGGGTTTAGTGTTTGGCTAATGGTTGTGTGAGGCAAGGCTCAATGCGTAGCCTCTTAACCTAAAAGTAGTTATGTTTTCAGTTGTTTGTCTCTTTAGAATGACTCTGTTTTCAAAGGACCGAATAATGTTTTTTATTCACCATTCACACAGTACTTAAATATATACAGATATACAGTTTGTTAAATAGATACATTAATTAAAAACTGTCTCTATAATTGGTTTATTTCGGCATGTGTCTATAGTAGGTATAAATAAGTAAGAGTTGTTGGTTAAATGAAAGGTTAGAATTTATTATTTTCTTTCCCAGGTTGTAAGTAGTTGTTGACTAGTATGCTTAAAGGAAATAAATTCATTCCTATGATTGAAAAACTAGGAGTAATGAAGTTAGAAAAGTAAATGAATAGTTAAGTGATTGAGACTACAATTTTGCTAAGAAAAGTGATATTTACATAGTTTTGAAGTATCTCCCCATAAAATATTTAATTATAAAAGGGGAAAGGAAATATAGTGATTTTATAATAGATAAATTCTCAAGATAACTTTTTAACTATATGGTTAACTTAATATCACATATCTTTTACGTGATACCTTCTGTGATATTTCTGATAAAAAAGTAATAGCTGAAACCGATCGTAAACATCAAATTCATGTTGAAGAATATCATAAGATAATGGTATGTATATATTAGGCAATTATGTAAAATGTTTAATATCCTGATCATCATTATTCAGTAATTATATAAAGGAATGTTTTTATTCTCAAGGCTTAAGAATGGAAGGATTTAGTAATAAAATAATATGTTTTCAATGGATAAATAAGCTCTTACTATATAGTCCAGTGAACTATATTCAATATCCTATGATTAAACTATAATGGAATATAATATGAAAAGAATATATGTATAACTGATCACTTTGCTGTATAGCAAAAATTAATACAACATTGTATATCAACTATACAAAAATGTATCCAGTTGACACAAATACACACAATTTATCCTGCTGTCCATCTTAGGCAAGATCCATGGCTTACAGAATTGGAAGTAGGAGCAGAAACACAATTTTCATTTTAATTCCTCCTTTTCTCTGCAACTGTCAAGAAATAGTCTGAGTGAGGGAGGGTTTAGTGTTTGGCTAATGGTTGTGTGAGGCAAGGCTCAATGCGTAGCCTCTTAACCTAAAAGTAGTTATGTTTTCAGTTGTTTGTCTCTTTAGAATGACTCTGTTTTCAACTGGGATCCCATCTATCTATTAACGAACAAGAAATATCCCATTTATTGTACTGTGATATCTTATATCTCTAATATTCAGTGTATGGTTGAAGTAATTGTATCATTATATAGTGTGGGTAAGTATAGATTCTTTCTAAGTTTGAATTCACTATTTACACTTACCCTCACCTAAACATCATTCCACATTCCTGTATGTGGATGGTTAAATGTTTATCTTTGGAACAAGAAATACTTCATAACTTCTGTACATTTATGTGTGCTTAATTGTGTCCCACTCTTTGTGACCCCAGTGGCTATGTGGCTCCACCAGGCTCCTCTGTCCATGGGATTTTTCTGGCAAAAATACTAGAGTGGGTTGCCATTTTCTTCTCATGATACAAATATAAAAGCAGTAAATCATATCAAAATGATGTAATCTCTCTCTCCATCTCTGTCTGTCTGCCTTTCCCCCTCTCTTTCTAAATACACACATATATATGGGTTTCTACAGTGGCTCAGTAGTAAAGAATCTGCCTACAATGCAGGAGATGTGAGTTCAGTCCCTGGGTGGGGAAGATCCCCGGGAGGGCATGGCAACCCATTCCAGTATTCGTGCCTGGAGAATCCCATAGACAGATGAGCCTGGACATTGGGTCACAAAGAGCCTGACACAATTGCAGTGACTGAGTCCTCAAGCACACACACATACACACACGCACACACACCTATTTTTAAGCAATGCTTTTTTTTTTTTTTAATTTTAGCCTCTTTTATTGGATATTTATTTATTTATTTTCATCCATCTTAATTCTTTGGCCTGTGTGGGCCTCCAATCGCAGTGGCCTCTCTCGTTGCAGAGCACCAGCTCTGGGCACATGCACTGCAGAGCACTGGCTCGTAAATGCACACACCAGTCCAGCTGCTCCACGGCATATGGGATCTTCCCGTGCCAGGGATCGCACTGGCACCCTTTGTCCTGCAAGGCAGACTCTTTACCCACTGGACCACCAGGGAAACCCTATATATATTTTTTTAATATATATTTCTTTAAAATATATTTATTTTATTTTATTTTTATTTATAGGCTTCAATTTTAAAATTTAAAACCCAGGTCTGATATCTGAGTCAATTAAGTCTGCTACTAGAAATCTTAATTCAGAAGGGTATAAAGCAAAGTGTATGCTTCTCCGTAGACATTTCCCAAATACTCTCATGGTCCTTGGAGAGCCACTAGCAAAAAGTATTACCGAAGAAAGCTAAAGAAGTCACTGAAGCGCGGTGTCAGAGAGCTCTAAATAAACAAGGAAAACAAAGATTTTATAGAGTAAGTGTGAAAAGAGAATATGTGGGTGTGAAGAACAAAATTGACCCCAGAGGTTTCTCTTCAAATATATCAACATCAATTTTTATGGAGAGGAGGAAGAAAATTGCCTGATGACATTAATATGCAGTGCAGATTGAAAAAGAAAATGTGTAGATCAAAAGGAACCCCAACAAAACTTTACCCTGTTCATAGAGTATTTATATCTATATAACCGTGAACCAGCAATTCTCTTGCCAACTGCATTTTCCTCTGTAACCAGGTGATGTGTGTTATATAAATATCAAATTCTTGAGCCCAAAAATTTTGGGTTTCCAGTATTGCCTACAATGCAGGAGATGTGAGTTCAGTCCCTGGGTGGGGAAGATCCCCGGGAGGGCATGGCAACCCATTCCAGTATTCGTGCCTGGAGAATCCCATAGACAGATGAGCCTGGACATTGGGTCACAAAGAGCCTGACACAATTGCAGTGACTGAGTCCTCAAGCACACACACATACACACACGCACACACACCTATTTTTAAGCAATGCTTTTTTTTTTTTTTAATTTTAGCCTCTTTTATTGGATATTTATTTATTTATTTTCATCCATCTTAATTCTTTGGCCTGTGTGGGCCTCCAATCGCAGTGGCCTCTCTCGTTGCAGAGCACCAGCTCTGGGCACATGCACTGCAGAGCACTGGCTCGTAAATGCACACACCAGTCCAGCTGCTCCACGGCATATGGGATCTTCCCGTGCCAGGGATCGCACTGGCACCCTTTGTCCTGCAAGGCAGACTCTTTACCCACTGGACCACCAGGGAAACCCTATATATATTTTTTTAATATATATTTCTTTAAAATATATTTATTTTATTTTATTTTTATTTATAGGCTTCAATTTTAAAATTTAAAACCCAGGTCTGATATCTGAGTCAATTAAGTCTGCTACTAGAAATCTTAATTCAGAAGGGTATAAAGCAAAGTGTATGCTTCTCCGTAGACATTTCCCAAATACTCTCATGGTCCTTGGAGAGCCACTAGCAAAAAGTATTACCGAAGAAAGCTAAAGAAGTCACTGAAGCGCGGTGTCAGAGAGCTCTAAATAAACAAGGAAAACAAAGATTTTATAGAGTAAGTGTGAAAAGAGAATATGTGGGTGTGAAGAACAAAATTGACCCCAGAGGTTTCTCTTCAAATATATCAACATCAATTTTTATGGAGAGGAGGAAGAAAATTGCCTGATGACATTAATATGCAGTGCAGATTGAAAAAGAAAATGTGTAGATCAAAATGAACCCCCAACAAAACTTTACCCTGTTCATAGAGTATTTATATCTATATAACCGTGAACCAGCAATTCTCTTGCCAACTGCATTTTCCTCTGTAACCAGGTGATGTGTGTTATATAAATATCAAATTCTACCCAGAATTAGGATATGTGACATTAAAGTCAAATACTTAATATTTAGAGCAGAAGAGGTTATCTCTGTCTAATGTACAAAGAAAATAATGTTTCTCTGAAATAGTCACACAGTCATTCAGTATATAACATACAATACCTGTTGTGAAGAGAAGCCGTGCTAAATAGCTATTAAGTCAAGCAAAGTAATCTTTGAATTCTACTGCTCATAATCTCAAGGTTGTAGATAATAATGTTTTTTCATCTTAGTATACTTTGTAAAATAAGACAATAATCAGGGTCATTTTTGTCATTTCTAACAATTGTGAAATTCTGGTTTCAAATACTTGTAGAAAATATCTTTCAGAGCCACTTATTCCAGAGGAAAAAATAGTTGATTTTAATTTTTATGTCCTTATTAGCCTACTACAGACAGAAACTGATTTATTCAAAATTAAGAATATGCAGAGTCCTCACATGTTGCAGGTACCTTGAAAGATGATTCTTGCCTTTCTTAAAATCTCACTTTTCCTTGTTTCTAGAGCAATAACTTGGGGCAAGTCTCTGCAAGGCCTCACTAAGGAAATACCATGTTTAGGGAAGAGTTGTGTAATACTATAAACCCCTCATACTGTATACAGTCTAACCAATGTAATTTTTTTTCTGATTTTTTTCCTGATTCAGTCTGTTGAGAAGATCTATAAGCAATTAAACACCACTAACAGTAAGCACATCTACAGGCCAAATGTTGTTGTTGTTTAGTCCCAAAGTCATGTCTAACTCTTTTGCAACCCCATGGACTGTAGCCTGCCAGGCTCCTCTGTCCATTGGATTTTCCAGGTAAGAATACTGGAGTGGGTTTCCATTTCCTCCTCCAGGGGATCTGCCAGACCCAGGGGTCAATTCCACGTCTCTTACATCTCCTGCATTGGCAGGTGGATTCTTTACTGCTGAGTCACTGGAGAAAGCCCTACAGGTCAAATATTTGTTTCTAAATGTAACTCTCCACTAAAAGAAAAATAGGCTCCCTGTTCATAGAGTATTTATATCTATATAACCGTGAACCAGCAATTCTCTTGCCAACTGCATTTTCCTCTGTAACCAGGTGATGTGTGTTATATAAATATCAAATTCTACCCAGAATTAGGATATGTGACATTAAAGTCAAATACTTAATATTTAGAGCAGAAGAGGTTATCTCTGTCTAATGTACAAAGAAAATAATGTTTCTCTGAAATAGTCACACAGTCATTCAGTATATAACATACAATACCTGTTGTGAAGAGAAGCCGTGCTAAATAGCTATTAAGTCAAGCAAAGTAATCTTTGAATTCTACTGCTCATAATCTCAAGGTTGTAGATAATAATGTTTTTTCATCTTAGTATACTTTGTAAAATAAGACAATAATCAGGGTCATTTTTGTCATTTCTAACAATTGTGAAATTCTGGTTTCAAATACTTGTAGAAAATATCTTTCAGAGCCACTTATTCCAGAGGAAAAAATAGTTGATTTTAATTTTTATGTCCTTATTAGCCTACTACAGACAGAAACTGATTTATTCAAAATTAAGAATATGCAGAGTCCTCACATGTTGCAGGTACCTTGAAAGATGATTCTTGCCTTTCTTAAAATCTCACTTTTCCTTGTTTCTAGAGCAATAACTTGGGGCAAGTCTCTGCAAGGCCTCACTAAGGAAATACCATGTTTAGGGAAGAGTTGTGTAATACTATAAACCCCTCATACTGTATACAGTCTAACCAATGTAATTTTTTTTCTGATTTTTTTCCTGATTCAGTCTGTTGAGAAGATCTATAAGCAATTAAACACCACTAACAGTAAGCACATCTACAGGCCAAATGTTGTTGTTGTTTAGTCCCAAAGTCATGTCTAACTCTTTTGCAACCCCATGGACTGTAGCCTGCCAGGCTCCTCTGTCCATTGGATTTTCCAGGTAAGAATACTGGAGTGGGTTTCCATTTCCTCCTCCAGGGGATCTGCCAGACCCAGGGGTCAATTCCACGTCTCTTACATCTCCTGCATTGGCAGGTGGATTCTTTACTGCTGAGTCACTGGAGAAAGCCCTACAGGTCAAATATTTGTTTCTAAATGTAACTCTCCACTAAAATAAAAATAGGCTCCTTAGGAAAAAAATGATTTAGGGGATGAGGAAGGGAAGGTACATGAGACTGGGACATTTTGGTGTGTTAGAAAATAAAGTGGTCTCAGAATGATGAGGCATGTCAAAAGGACACAGGGATTTAATTAGAGGGGCCTATCGTAGTGACTCTGGGAACATCACAAAACGAATAATGATAACAATAGATTTTAATTTATTCAAGAAACAATGATCCATAAGTCCATACTGATTTACATGCAAGTATGAATGTGGTTTTTTTAAATTGAAGCTGAATGCCAAATAAAAATATAGAAACAAATGTGAGAAAATCATTATGGATACTTAAAAAGAAGGTAAAAGTTAAAAGAATGATAGAAATAATTGCATAAAGGCAAAGTACATTACTTAAGGACAAAGGAGGAAAATGGAATTTTATAGTGGAGAAATGCCTATAGGCAGACAGCACCTTAACTACATAGTCGATTTTACTATGACCAATATTGGAGTAAATCAATATCTTGTATTCCCAGATACAACATCATAAAATTCCACCTCTCTTTTGTCATATTCATTTCCCAAATATATAATCTAAGTCTAAACATGAGGAAGTATCATAAAAATCCAAATTGAAGGACATTCTACATAATACCTGCCCTCTACTTTCACAAAAATTAAGTTCAAAAAAGGTTAAACCTGTGGATCTTTCAGAGTAATGGAGACACAGGAGAAAGGATACCTAAGTGTGATGAGTATACCTACATAAGATTCTGGGCTGTAAAATATAACAGCTATGAAAAATATTATTGAGACCACATTATGGAGATGAAATCTGCATATTGTTCTATGGACTAAATAGCAGGATTACATTTCTCTCAGTTTTTATTTTGATAATTGTGCTGTGGTTATTAAAAGATCATCCTTGTTCTTAATAAATACACATTTAACATATGCACACTAACAAATATTTTTATCTCCAAATTATGATTAAATAATTCAGAAAAACTTCACACACACATAGAGAGAGAGAAAGAGGCAATAAAAATTCAGTGAAACCAAAACAAACAATTGGTGAATATGAGGAAGGAACCAACAAGAGTACTTTGTACTATCCTTGTAGCTTTTTCTAAATTTTAAAAAGTATGGCGTAATTTTAAAAATCAAAAATATCAAGAATTTAAATACATTTCACTATAATGGAAAATAATTTTCAGTCTTTACAGTTGTCTCAGTTCTCAGTCTCAGAGCCAGTCATCTAAAGGAGTGGCTGGGATTTCTTGAGGAAAACCTCTCCAACACCCAGTTTATGTAATACCGATTACTTCACATTTCCCTAAGGGACCTATGGCAGTTTACCAGAGTAACTGTCTCTCTGTGGAAAGAAAAATGATCACATCATTCAAAGGTTATTGATTATAAGAAATAAAGAGATAATCCACATACACGTATTTGTCTAATATGTACTTTTAAAAGAAAGAGAACCGTAGTAGTGCTGGTAGGCTAGCTCTCTGGGGAAAAAATCCTAATATGCAGGGTGTTTGCCCCCGTTTTGGAAAAACAAAAAAAGTCGATTTTACTATGACCAATATTGGAGTAAATCAATATCTTGTATTCCCAGATACAACATCATAAAATTCCACCTCTCTTTTGTCATATTCATTTCCCAAATATATAATCTAAGTCTAAACATGAGGAAGTATCATAAAAATCCAAATTGAAGGACATTCTACATAATACCTGCCCTCTCCTTTCACAAAATTAAGTTCAAAAAAGGTTAAACCTGTGGATCTTTCAGAGTAATGGAGACACAGGAGAAAGGATACCTAAGTGTGATGAGTATACCTACATAAGATTCTGGGCTGTAAAATATAACAGCTATGAAAAATATTATTGAGACCACATTATGGAGATGAAATCTGCATATTGTTCTATGGACTAAATAGCAGGATTACATTTCTCTCAGTTTTTATTTTGATAATTGTGCTGTGGTTATTAAAAGATCATCCTTGTTCTTAATAAATACACATTTAACATATGCACACTAACAAATATTTTTATCTCCAAATTATGATTAAATAATTCAGAAAAACTTCACACACACATAGAGAGAGAGAAAGAGGCAATAAAAATTCAGTGAAACCAAAACAAACAATTGGTGAATATGAGGAAGGAACCAACAAGAGTACTTTGTACTATCCTTGTAGCTTTTTCTAAATTTTAAAAAGTATGGCGTAATTTTAAAAATCAAAAATATCAAGAATTTAAATACATTTCACTATAATGGAAAATAATTTTCAGTCTTTACAGTTGTCTCAGTTCTCAGTCTCAGAGCCAGTCATCTAAAGGAGTGGCTGGGATTTCTTGAGGAAAACCTCTCCAACACCCAGTTTATGTAATACCGATTACTTCACATTTCCCTAAGGGACCTATGGCAGTTTACCAGAGTAACTGTCTCTCTGTGGAAAGAAAAATGATCACATCATTCAAAGGTTATTGATTATAAGAAATAAAGAGATAATCCACATACACGTATTTGTCTAATATGTACTTTTAAAAGAAAGAGAACCGTAGTAGTGTGCTGGTAGGCTAGCTCTCTGGGGAAAAAAATCCTAATATGCAGTGTTTGCTGATTTCTGAGACATATATCCTCCCACCATGGACAATTTCAAACTACCATCAGTTTTAACTTAAAAATTTTTTCCTAATTTTTCAAATGTTCTATTATTGAGGTGTAAGGGCTTCCCTGGTGAATCAGTTGGTAAAGTATCTGCCTGCCAAAGCAGGAGACACGGGTTCCACCCCTGGGTCAGGAAGATCCCTCAGAGAAGGGAATGGCAACCAATGCCAGTATTCTTGCCTGGGAAATAAAGACAGAGGAACCTTGTGGGTTATAGTCCATGGAGTTGCAAAAGAGTCATACACGACTTAGTGACTAAACAACAAAAATAATTGACATAAGTCACTATGAGTTTTAGGTGTCCAACCTAAGGATTTGATATTTGATACTGATGATCCCTGTAACAACACTAGTTGACATCTGTCTACCTACATAGTAATACTTTTTCTACTGTGATAGTTTTTAAAATTAATCTTTACTAGAGTACAATTGACTTACAATGTTGTATTAGTTTCTGTTAAACAGCAAAGTGAATCAGTTTTATATGTATCCACTTTTTTTTTTTTTTTTTTTTTAGATTCTATCCCATATAGGTATTACAGAGTACCGAGTAGAATCCCCTGTGCTATACAGTAGGCTTTTATTGGTTATCTGTTTTATACATAGTATTGTGTATATGTCAATCCCGATTCCCCTATTTACCCCTTGGCAATGATACGGTTATTCTCTACATCTGGACTCTATTTCTATTTTTGTAAATAGGTTCATTTGTAACATTTCTTTAGGTTCCACATACAAGCAATATCATATGACATTTACCTAGTCTGACTTACTTTGACTTGGTATGACAATCTATAAGATTCGTATATGTTGTTGCAAATGGCATTATTCTTTTTATGGCTGAGTAATATTCCATTGTGTATTTGTACATTTTTATCCATTCCTCTGTTGATGGATATTTAGGTTGCTTCCATGTCCTAGCCATTTTACATAGAACTGCAATGAACACCTGGATACCTGTATCTTTTCTAATCAGGGCTTTTTCTGAAAATATACCCAGGAGTGAGATTGTTGGGTCATATGCTAGCTCTATTTTTCATTTTTTTAAAGAAAACTATTTATTTAATTGGAGGATAATTACTGCATTGTGATGGCCTCTCCCATCACAATAACATGAATCAACCATAAGTGTATATGTGATTTTCTCTTGAACCCTCTCTCACCTCCCTCCCTTTCCCATCCTCCAGATTGTCACAGAGTATGGCTTTGGTTTTGCTCATCATACTCCCGATCCTCAGAGAAGGGAATGCCATGTTCTTGCCTGGGAAATAAAGACAGAGGAACCTTGTGGGTTATAGTCCATGGAGTTGCAAAAGAGTCATACACGACTTAGTGACTAAACAACAAAAATAATTGACATAAGTCACTATGAGTTTTAGGTGTCCAACCTAAGGATTTGATATTTGATACTGATGATCCCTGTAACAACACTAGTTGACATCTGTCTACCTACATAGTAATACTTTTTCTACTGTGATAGTTTTTAAAATTAATCTTTACTAGAGTACAATTGACTTACAATGTTGTATTAGTTTCTGTTAAACAGCAAAGTGAATCAGTTTTATATGTATCCACTTTTTTTTTTTTTTTTTTTTTAGATTCTATCCCATATAGGTATTACAGAGTACCGAGTAGAATCCCCTGTGCTATACAGTAGGCTTTTATTGGTTATCTGTTTTATACATAGTATTGTGTATATGTCAATCCCGATTCCCCTATTTACCCCTTGGCAATGATACGGTTATTCTCTACATCTGGACTCTATTTCTATTTTTGTAAATAGGTTCATTTGTAACATTTCTTTAGGTTCCACATACAAGCAATATCATATGACATTTACCTAGTCTGACTTACTTTGACTTGGTATGACAATCTATAAGATTCGTATATGTTGTTGCAAATGGCATTATTCTTTTTATGGCTGAGTAATATTCCATTGTGTATTTGTACATTTTTATCCATTCCTCTGTTGATGGATATTTAGGTTGCTTCCATGTCCTAGCCATTTTACATAGAACTGCAATGAACACCTGGATACCTGTATCTTTTCTAATCAGGGCTTTTTCTGAAAATATACCCAGGAGTGAGATTGTTGGGTCATATGCTAGCTCTATTTTTCATTTTTTTAAAGAAAACTATTTATTTAATTGGAGGATAATTACTGCATTGTGATGGCCTCTCCCATCACAATAACATGAATCAACCATAAGTGTATATGTGATTTTCTCTCTTGAACCCCTCTCTCACCTCCCTCCCCTTTCCCATCCTCCAGATTGTCACAGAGTATTGGCTTTTGGTTCTCTGCATCATACATAAAACTCCCACTGGCTATCTATTTTACATGTGGTAATATTTTTCAGTGCTATTCTCTCAAGTCATCCCATCCCATCCCCTCCCATTGTGTCTGCAAGTCTATTCTTTATGTCTGTGTATCCTTTGCTGCCTTGCATGTAGGGTTGTCAGTATTATTTTATAGATTCCATATATATGCATTAACATACAATATTTGTCTGTCTCTTGTGACTTACTTCACTCTAATAGGCTCTAGGGTCATCCACTTCATTAGAACTGACTCAGATGTGTTCCTTTTTTAATAGCTGAATAACACTCCATTGTATGTGTGTGTATGGGGGGGGGGTATGTGTGTGTGTATACATATCACAATTGCCTTATCTATTCATTAGTTGATGGATGTCTAGGTTGCTTCCTTCCCTGGTTATTGTAAATAGTGCTGTGATGAAAAGATCAGTATTGGGGTACACATGTCTTTTTCAATTATGGTTTCCTAGGGTACATATGCCCAGTAGTCAGATTGCTGGGTTATATGAGGGTTTTATTCCTTGTGTTTTAAGGAGTCTTCATACTGTTCTCCATTGTGGTTGTATCAGTATGTATTCTCACCAACAGAGTAAGAGGGTTCCCTTTTCTCCACACCCACTCCAGCACTCACTGTTTGTAGACTTTTAGATGATGGCCATTCTGACTGGTGTGAGGTGATACCTCATTGTAGTTTTAATTTGCATTTTTCCAATAATGAGCAATGTTGAGCATTGTTTCATATGTTTATAGCCATCTGTATGTCTTTGGAGAAATATCTGTTTAAGTCTTCGGCCTACTTTTTGATTTGGATGTTTGTTTTTCTGGTATTGAGCTGCATGTGCTGCTCATATATTTTGGAGATGAATTCTTCTTCAGTTGTTTCATTTGCTATTATTTTTCCCCAGGGTTGTCTTTTCTGAGGGAAAGACTATTTATTTAATTGGAGGATAATTACTGCATTGTGATGGCCTCTCCATCACAATAACATGAATCAACCATAAGTGTATATGTGATTTTCTCTCTTGAACCCCTCTCTCACCTCCCTCCCCTTTCCCATCCTCCAGATTGTCACAGAGTATTGGCTTTTGGTTCTCTGCATCATACATAAAACTCCCACTGGCTATCTATTTTACATGTGGTAATATTTTTCAGTGCTATTCTCTCAAGTCATCCCATCCCATCCCCTCCCATTGTGTCTGCAAGTCTATTCTTTATGTCTGTGTATCCTTTGCTGCCTTGCATGTAGGGTTGTCAGTATTATTTTATAGATTCCATATATATGCATTAACATACAATATTTGTCTGTCTCTTGTGACTTACTTCACTCTAATAGGCTCTAGGGTCATCCACTTCATTAGAACTGACTCAGATGTGTTCCTTTTTTAATAGCTGAATAACACTCCATTGTATGTGTGTGTATGGGGGGGGGGTATGTGTGTGTGTATACATATCACAATTGCCTTATCTATTCATTAGTTGATGGATGTCTAGGTTGCTTCCTTCCCTAGTTATTGTAAATAGTGCTGTGATGAAAAGATCAGTATTGGGGTACACATGTCTTTTTCAATTATGGTTTCCTAGGGTACATATGCCCAGTAGTCAGATTGCTGGGTTATATGAGGGTTTTATTCCTTGTGTTTTAAGGAGTCTTCATACTGTTCTCCATTGTGGTTGTATCAGTATGTATTCTCACCAACAGAGTAAGAGGGTTCCCTTTTCTCCACACCCACTCCAGCACTCACTGTTTGTAGACTTTTAGATGATGGCCATTCTGACTGGTGTGAGGTGATACCTCATTGTAGTTTTAATTTGCATTTTTCCAATAATGAGCAATGTTGAGCATTGTTTCATATGTTTATAGCCATCTGTATGTCTTTGGAGAAATATCTGTTTAAGTCTTCGGCCTACTTTTTGATTTGGATGTTTGTTTTTCTGGTATTGAGCTGCATGTGCTGCTCATATATTTTGGAGATGAATTCTTCTTCAGTTGTTTCATTTGCTATTATTTTTCCCCACTCTGAGGGTTGTCTTTTCAGCTTGCTTATAGGTTCCCTTTTTGTGCAAAAGCCTTTAGGTTTGATTAGGTCCCAGATTTATCACTGGGCTTTCTATCTTGTTCCATTGGTCTATAATTCTGTTGTTGTGCCAATACCATATTGTCTTGAAGACTGTAGATTTGTAGTATGTTTTGATTCCTCCAGTTCCATTCTTCATTCTCAAGTTTGCTTTGGCTATTCAGGGTCTTTTGTGTTTCCACATGAACTATGAAGCTGTTTGCTCTAGATCTGTGAAAAATACTCTTGGTAGTTTGATAGGGATTGCACTGATAGGAGCTTTATAGTGTCCAATATTACATTTAGGTCTTTAATTCATTTTGAGTTTATTTTGTGTTTGATGATAGGGATTATTCTAATTTCATTCTTTTACATGTAACTGTCTAGTTTTCTGAGCACCGCTTATAGAAGAGTTTTTTTCCATTCTGTTTTCTAGCCTCCTTTGTCATAGATTAGGTGACCATGGGGCAGGTAGACCATCTGTTTTTCTGTTTTTTTTTTTTTTTTGTGCCATGACTATACTCTTAGATTATTGAAGCTTTGTACTATAGTCTGAATTCAGAGAGTTTGACTCCTCCTGCTCCTTTCTTCTTTCTCAAGATTGCTTTGGCTATTCAGGGTCTTTTGTGTTTCCACATGAACTATGAAGCTGTTTGCTCTAGATCTGTGAAAAATACTCTTGGTAGTTTGATAGGGATTGCACTGATAGGAGCTTTATAGTGTCCAATATTACATTTAGGTCTTTAATTCATTTTGAGTTTATTTTGTGTTTGATGATAGGGATTATTCTAATTTCATTCTTTTACATGTAACTGTCTAGTTTTCTGAGCACCGCTTATAGAAGAGTTTTTTTCCATTCTGTTTTCTAGCCTCCTTTGTCATAGATTAGGTGACCATGGGGCAGGTAGACCATCTGTTTTTCTGTTTTTTTTTTTTTTTTGTGCCATGACTATACTCTTAGATTATTGAAGCTTTGTACTATAGTCTGAATTCAGAGAGTTTGACTCCTCCTGCTCCTTTCTTCTTTCTCAAGATTGCTTTAGGGTCTTTTGTGTTTCCATACATAGCATAAAATTTTTGTTTTAGTTCTATGAAAAGTGCCATTGGTAATTTGATAGGGATTGCATTCCACCTGTACATTGCTTTGGGTAGCATAGTCATTTTTTACAATAGTGATTCTTTCAATCCAAGAACATGGTAGATCTCTCCATCTGTGTAATCCGTGATTTTTTTCATCAGTATCATAGTTTTCTGAGCACAGATCTTTTGCTTCTTTTGGTAGGTTTATTCTTAGGTATTTTATTCTTTTGTTGGTAAATGGGATTGCTTCTTCAATCTCTTTCTGATTTTTTGCTGTTAGTATATGGAAATGCAAGAGATTTTTGCATTAATTTTGTGTCCTAAAACTTTACCAAAATTCATTGATGAATTCCAGTAGTTTTCTGATAGCATATTTAGGATTTTCTATGTATAGCATAATGCCATCTGGAAACAGTGACAGTACACTTCTTTTCCAATTTGGATTCCTTTTATTTTCTTCTCAAATAGCTGTGACTAGGATTCTAAAACTAAGTTGAAAAGAAGTGGCAAAAGTGGACATCCTTGTGTTGTTCCTGATCTTCAAGGAAAAGTTTTCACATTTTAACTGTTAAGAATTATACTTGGTGTGGGTGTGTCCTAGACAGCAT
This sequence comes from Tragulus kanchil, assembly GCA_022376925.1. Lineage (NCBI taxonomy): Eukaryota > Metazoa > Chordata > Mammalia > Artiodactyla > Tragulidae > Tragulus > Tragulus kanchil. The sequence continues at coordinate 230,747,692 of JAIOJX010000004.1, read as the reverse complement.
TTATTATGTTGACTTATGTTCCCTCTATGCCCACTTTCTGCCAAGTTTTTATCATAAATGGGTGTTGAATTTTGTCAAAATCTCTAGATAAAGATTTTTAAGATCCATCTTTTAGAAATATTCAAGTATGGTATAGTATACAATATATACTATACACTGTATAGTGTTACAGTATATTAAGTGTATTAAGTGCAGTTGACTCTTCAACAACACAGTTTTAAAATGTGTAAGCCAACTTATCCATGGATTTTTTCAGTAGTAAATGCAACAGTCATATGTCATCTGTGGTTCACTGAATCAAAGAATAGGGAGCTATGAATATGAGAAACTACAGATATGAAGAGCTGAAGGTTATATGAAGATTGTCAACTGCATAGACTTTTGGCACATTTAACACCTACATTGTTCAAGAATCATCTGTATAGTCACCATGCTATGCATTAATTTCATAAGTGAAATTGTTTACCATTTGACCCCCTTCCCTTATTTTACTTAGCCCCCATACTCCACCTCTGTATCTTTGAGCTTGTTTGGTTTTATTTTTCAGATCAAACTCTGTTTCTTTAGGGTCCATTTTTGGTCTAGTTCTATGAAAAGTGCCATTGGTAATTTGATAGGGATTGCATTCCACCTGTACATTGCTTTGGGTAGCATAGTCATTTTTTACAATAGTGATTCTTTCAATCCAAGAACATGGTAGATCTCTCCATCTGTGTAATCCGTGATTTTTTTCATCAGTATCATAGTTTTCTGAGCACAGATCTTTTGCTTCTTTTGGTAGGTTTATTCTTAGGTATTTTATTCTTTTGTTGGTAAATGGGATTGCTTCTTCAATCTCTTTCTGATTTTTTGCTGTTAGTATATGGAAATGCAAGAGATTTTTGCATTAATTTTGTGTCCTAAAACTTTACCAAAATTCATTGATGAATTCCAGTAGTTTTCTGATAGCATATTTAGGATTTTCTATGTATAGCATAATGCCATCTGGAAACAGTGACAGTACACTTCTTTTCCAATTTGGATTCCTTTTATTTTCTTCTCAAATAGCTGTGACTAGGATTCTAAAACTAAGTTGAAAAGAAGTGGCAAAAGTGGACATCCTTGTGTTGTTCCTGATCTTCAAGGAAAAGTTTTCACATTTTAACTGTTAAGAATTATACTTGGTGTGGGTGTGTCCTAGACAGCATTTATTATGTTGACTTATGTTCCCTCTATGCCCACTTTCTGCCAAGTTTTTATCATAAATGGGTGTTGAATTTTGTCAAAATCTCTAGATAAAGATTTTTAAGATCCATCTTTTAGAAATATTCAAGTATGGTATAGTATACAATATATACTATACACTGTATAGTGTTACAGTATATTAAGTGTATTAAGTGCAGTTGACTCTTCAACAACACAGTTTTAAAATGTGTAAGCCAACTTATCCATGGATTTTTTCAGTAGTAAATGCAACAGTCATATGTCATCTGTGGTTCACTGAATCAAAGAATAGGGAGCTATGAATATGAGAAACTACAGATATGAAGAGCTGAAGGTTATATGAAGATTGTCAACTGCATAGACTTTTGGCACATTTAACACCTACATTGTTCAAGAATCATCTGTATAGTCACCATGCTATGCATTAATTTCATAAGTGAAATTGTTTACCATTTGACCCCCTTCCCTTATTTTACTTAGCCCCCATACTCCACCTCTGTATCTTTGAGCTTGTTTGGTTTTATTTTTTAGATTTGTACGTGAGATCAAAGGATATTTTTATGTCTTTCTGAAATTTCACTTGGCATGACACTCGAGATCTATTCATGTTCTCACAAATGGCAATATTTCCTTTTTTATATGACTAAATAATATTCCATTTATATATATATATATATATACATACTTACATACACACATGCATGCTACATTGTCTGTATCCATTCATTAACTCATAGGCTATTTCTATATCTTGGCTATTGTACTAATACTACAAATTGTGAGTGTGCATATGCCTTTGAGTTAGTTTTTCCATCTTATTTGGATAAATACCCAGAAATGTAATTCCATTATGTGGTAGTTCTATTTCTATTGAAGAATCTTTATACTGTTTTCCATGGTGGCTGCACCAATATAAATTCCCACCAACAGTGCACAAGTGTTCCTTTTTCTCCACATCCTAATACCTATTTTTTTTTTTTATCATTGATAGTAGCAATTCTAACAGGTGAGGTAACAGCTCACTGTGGTTTTGATTTACATTTCTCTGAGGATTATTGATGTAGAGCTTCTTTATATGACCCTGTTGGCCATCTGTGTTTCTTTTTTGAGAAATGTCTGTTTAGATCTTCTGCCTATTTTTAATCATATTGTTGCTGCTATTGAGGCTATTGAGTTGTATGAGTTCTTTGAATAGTAATTCTTTATCATTTTCTCCTGTTCAATAAGGTTAACTTTTCAATTTGTTGCTTATTTCCTTTGGTGAACTGTCTCAATCTTCTGAACAAGGATTAAGAGCTATTCTGATACAAAATCCAAGTGGAAAGCCTTAAAATGTATACATTCTCTTTGCTAGTGAGTAAGAAGTACAGCTGACCCTAAAACACCACAAGGGTTAATCCACACATAATGTAGAGTTAGTTGGACCTTCATATCTGCAGTTTCTCATATCTGCCAATTCAACCAACCATGGACTGTGTTGTACTATAATATTTACTATTGAAAAAGATCTGTGTATAACTGGACTTGCACAATTCATACCTCCATTCAAGGGTCAACTGTGATATAATTCCAGGTATAATGGCAGAGACATACCACCCTGTAAAGTGTCACTAAGTATACATGGATAATTGCTCCTATCATAAGCCTCCTAATTTACTAGTATAAACCTTGCCAAAATCAGAAGAATAATGGTGGTAATGGTGAATGTATTAGATATTTATTGATGCAAGACAAATCACCAAAAGCTTAGTTCCTAAAAACAAGACACATTTATTATTCACAATTTCTGTAAATCAGAAGTCAGGACACAGCTTAACTGGGCCTTGTGTTTCAGAGTCACAGAAGGCTCCAGTCCACATGTAGGCTAGAGAATCAATTGTGGAAATATCTGCTTTAGAATTCCTTTAGGTTGTTGTCAGTATTCAAGTGTTTGTATGACTGATGTTTCAATTTCTTGCTGGAGAATGGTCTTGCACAAAAAGGCTATGCACAGTTCCTTTGATGTGGGATTTCTAACATAGACTTTACTTCAGGGCATCTTAGGAGCCTCGCTAGTATATGGGTTAGGAAGACATTTCACATACATCATAATTACAGGAGTAGCATCCCAATATCTTTGCCATGTTTCATTGATGAGAAGAAAGTAAAGGGAACAAAGTACATATGATCATGAATAGCAGTAAGCAGGGATCATTGGGAGTCACCTTTGGGTCTGTTCACATAGACTGCATCAATATTTTTAATCATATTGTTGCTGCTATTGAGGCTATTGAGTTGTATGAGTTCTTTGAATAGTAATTCTTTATCATTTTCTCCTGTTCAATAAGGTTAACTTTTCAATTTGTTGCTTATTTCCTTTGGTGAACTGTCTCAATCTTCTGAACAAGGATTAAGAGCTATTCTGATACAAAATCCAAGTGGAAAGCCTTAAAATGTATACATTCTCTTTGCTAGTGAGTAAGAAGTACAGCTGACCCTAAAACACCACAAGGGTTAATCCACACATAATGTAGAGTTAGTTGGACCTTCATATCTGCAGTTTCTCATATCTGCCAATTCAACCAACCATGGACTGTGTTGTACTATAATATTTACTATTGAAAAAGATCTGTGTATAACTGGACTTGCACAATTCATACCTCCATTCAAGGGTCAACTGTGATATAATTCCAGGTATAATGGCAGAGACATACCACCCTGTAAAGTGTCACTAAGTATACATGGATAATTGCTCCTATCATAAGCCTCCTAATTTACTAGTATAAACCTTGCCAAAATCAGAAGAATAATGGTGGTAATGGTGAATGTATTAGATATTTATTGATGCAAGACAAATCACCAAAAGCTTAGTTCCTAAAAACAAGACACATTTATTATTCACAATTTCTGTAAATCAGAAGTCAGGACACAGCTTAACTGGGCCTTGTGTTTCAGAGTCACAGAAGGCTCCAGTCCACATGTAGGCTAGAGAATCAATTGTGGAAATATCTGCTTTAGAATTCCTTTAGGTTGTTGTCAGTATTCAAGTGTTTGTATGACTGATGTTTCAATTTCTTGCTGGAGAATGGTCTTGCACAAAAAGGCTATGCACAGTTCCTTTGATGTGGGATTTCTAACATAGACTTTACTTCAGGGCATCTTAGGAGCCTCGCTAGTATATGGGTTAGGAAGACATTTCACATACATCATAATTACAGGAGTAGCATCCCAATATCTTTGCCATGTTTCATTGATGAGAAGAAAGTAAAGGGAACAAAGTACATATGATCATGAATAGCAGTAAGCAGGGATCATTGGGAGTCACCTTTGGGTCTGTTCACTGGCATAGACTTCTGTAAACTTTCTTAATCATAGCTGCTGCTGTCATACTAGCTATAGTAAATATACTCATATATACTCAGGATATTTCATAATAATAAAGGTATTGTCTTTTAGGAGGATATTATAGTGCTAAATCTTTATGTACCTGATAACTAGCATAGCTTTAATCTGAAACCTACTTAAATTCTTATAAACAAGAGAATGGCTAAATTATGGCATAGTCACACAATGGAATGGTACAGTGCAATAAGATGGACAAACTCAAATGTGGTATACTTCAAAACATTTCTAAAAATCTTATCTAGAAAGTTACATATGTGCTTCAGAGTCACAGAACGCTCCAGTCCACATGTAATGTATATTTTTACAGAAATGAGAGAACAAAAACCTTGACTTCATATGAAACAGATATCAGACAAAATATATGTACCTTATTTTTATTGCAAAATTATAGACTACCACGAATATTTATCTTTTGTGACACCAAAGAGATTCAACACAAGAGCAGCAGCTTCAAAACATAACAGTTAAAGTACACAAAGAATAAAGCCAATTTAAAATTTTAATTACTATGAAAACTTTAAAACACTTTTAAACTTTTGCTTTAACAAATAGAAAAAAGAATGTTTCTTCACATATTGCCAAGCAAAACATACATAGAAAAAGATAAAAAATTGTAGAAATTATAGTAAATATTATAAAACAAAATTCCATGTAAAAAAACCTAAAACACTGTCGAACTACAAAGAAGTTCTTTGACTCTGGACTTCTGTTTGTTGGGAGATTTTGATTTCTAATTCCCTTACTAGTAATTAGTCTATTCAGATCTATTTCTTTAATGATTGTCTTGATGGGTTATATGTTTCTAAAAACACATCTATTTTTTTTCTAGATTGTCCAATTTGTTGTATATAATCATTCATACTTGTTGCTGATGATCCTTTCTATATCTTTGATATCAGCCGTAATGTCTCCCCTTTCATTTCTGATGAGAAGAAAGTAAAGGGAACAAAGTACATATGATCATGAATAGCAGTAAGCAGGGATCATTGGGAGTCACCTTTGGGTCTGTTCACTGGCATAGACTTCTGTAAACTTTCTTAATCATAGCTGCTGCTGTCATACTAGCTATAGTAAATATACTCATATATACTCAGGATATTTCATAATAATAAAGGTATTGTCTTTTAGGAGGATATTATAGTGCTAAATCTTTATGTACCTGATAACTAGCATAGCTTTAATCTGAAACCTACTTAAATTCTTATAAACAAGAGAATGGCTAAATTATGGCATAGTCACACAATGGAATGGTACAGTGCAATAAGATGGACAAACTCAAATGTGGTATACTTCAAAACATTTCTAAAAATCTTATCTAGAAAGTTACATATGTGCTTCAGAGTCACAGAACGCTCCAGTCCACATGTAATGTATATTTTTACAGAAATGAGAGAACAAAAACCTTGACTTCATATGAAACAGATATCAGACAAAATATATGTACCTTATTTTTATTGCAAAATTATAGACTACCACGAATATTTATCTTTTGTGACACCAAAGAGATTCAACACAAGAGCAGCAGCTTCAAAACATAACAGTTAAAGTACACAAAGAATAAAGCCAATTTAAAATTTTAATTACTATGAAAACTTTAAAACACTTTTAAACTTTTGCTTTAACAAATAGAAAAAAGAATGTTTCTTCACATATTGCCAAGCAAAACATACATAGAAAAAGATAAAAAATTGTAGAAATTATAGTAAATATTATAAAACAAAATTCCATGTAAAAAAACCTAAAACACTGTCGAACTACAAAGAAGTTCTTTGACTCTGGACTTCTGTTTGTTGGGAGATTTTGATTTCTAATTCCCTTACTAGTAATTAGTCTATTCAGATCTATTTCTTTAATGATTGTCTTGATGGGTTATATGTTTCTAAAAACACATCTATTTTTTTTCTAGATTGTCCAATTTGTTGTATATAATCATTCATACTTGTTGCTGATGATCCTTTCTATATCTTTGATATCAGCCGTAATGTCTCCCCTTTCATTTCTGATTCTGAGGTTTTTCTTGATGAGTCAGTTAAAAGTTTGCCAGTTTTATTTTTGCAGGGGCCAGCTCTTAGTTTTATTGGTTGTTTTATTTTCTTACAAATTTGCACTGTGATCTTTATTTACTTCCTTCTGCTAACTCTGGGCTTCATTTGTTCTTCATTTTCTATTTCCTTAAGTTTGATTGTTTGAGATCTTCCTGGTTTTCTGTAGTGGTAGTCATTTTTTGCCATGAACTTGCCTCTTAGAACTGCTTTTGCTGTATTCCCATTATCTTTGATATGTTGAAACTCCATTTCATTTGTTTCAAATTCTTAGCTTCTCTTTAGATTTCTTCATTGGCCCTATTGAGTGTTCTATAGCATGTTCTTTGATCTTAATATATTTGTGAATTCTCCAGTTATCTTCCTGTCACTAATTTCTAGCTTCATACCAGTGTAATCAGAAAAGTTACTTGACACAGGCTTCAACATTCTAAGATGTGTTAAGGCTTGTTTTGTGTCATAACATTTGGTCTATTCTGGAGAATGTTGCATGTGTGCTTAAGAATACGTATTCTATTGCATTTGGATGACATATTCTGTATATGTCTATTAAGTTTACCTGATCTAATATGCCTTAGTTCCTGATCTAATGTATCATAAGGTCAGTGTTTCCTTATTGATTTTATGCCTGAATAATGCATTGATGAAAGTGGAATATTAAAGTCTTTCACTGTTATTTTATTGCAATTTCTCCCTTTAGGTCTATTAATATTTGCTTTGTATATTTAGGTTCTCCTTTGTTAGATGAATATATATTTGCATATATATATAATATTTACAAATATTTTATCCTTTTGTTGGCTAAACTCCTTTATACTATTTAATGTTATTTTTGTATCTTAATAACTCTTTGTCTAAAGTCTTATTTTGTCAGATATTAGTGTAGGTATACCATCTTTCTTTTGTTTCACTTGTGGTCTGTGTGTTCTTACATTAGGGCAGCATATCGCTTGCTTTTTTATTTTCACCCATTCAGTTGCTCTGTCTTTTGACTGGAAAATTTAGTTCATTTATATTAAAGCTATTATTATTACGCATTAACCTATTATTTTGTATCTTTTTTCCTGTTTATAATCTTTTTCTTTTTTCTTCTCTTGCTCTCTTTCTTTGTAATAATGATATTCTGCAGTGGTCCTTAGATATGCAAATGAAGAGAAAGTAATCCACTATGAATTTCTGGTTTCCATGAGGCTTACCTACAACAACTTTAACAGTTTCTTAAGTTTTAGTTTATATCAACTTAAGTTTGAATGTATTTCAAAGCTCTGTTTGTATCCTCTCCATCACTGTATGCTTTTGAGGTCAAAATTTATACCCTTTTATCTTGTATCCCTTAACTAATTACTGTGGTAATTAGTAATTTTTGCTACTTTTGTCTTTTATTCTTCATGTTATATTTATAAGTGATTAACTCATCACCTTTACAACATTACATTATTCTGAAGTGTATTATATATTTACCTTTCCCATTCAGATTTACACTTATAACTTATTATAAGTTACTAATTAGTGCCCTTTAGTTTCAGCTTAAAGCAATTCCTATAATAATTCTTGCAAGATGAGTCCCATAGTGATGAACGCTTTTACCTTTTGGCTACCTAGAAAACTCTTTACCTCTCCTTCAATTCTGCAGTTCAACCTTGCTGGATACCAGGCGACCTGCTGAAAATTGTGCTGAGAGTCTAATGGGGTTCCTTTGTACATAACAAGGTGATTTTCCCTTGTTGTTTTAATATTATGTTTACTGGTATAGGTCTCTTTGGATTTCCTAGATCTAGATGTCTTTTTCCTTGATCAGGTTAGTAAAGTTTACAGTTACTTTTAAATTTTCTTCCCCATTATTGCTCTCTTCTCCTCATAGGACGTCTATGGTGCAAAGAATGTTTCATTTGATGTCGGCCCCTAAGCCCCTTAAGCTATCTTCACTCTTTTATTTTTTTCTTTTTGCTTCTCTCATTAGGTAAGTTCTCCTGCCATTTCTTCCAGTTCACTGATTTTTTTTTTGCTTCAGTAGGCCTTCTGTTGAGCCACTCTATTGTATTTTTTATTTTATTTGATATTGGAGCTGTGATTTAGTTACAGTTATGCATCTGTCTCTCTCTTTTCAGATTATTTTCCTATATAGGAAATTAAAGAATATAATATAGTCACTGTGCTATTCAGTGGGTCCTTATCAATTATATAATTTATATATAGTATTGTTTGTATCTATGAAAGCTCTCTTTCTTTGTAATAATGATATTCTGCAGTGGTCCTTAGATATGCAAATGAAGAGAAAGTAATCCACTATGAATTTCTGGTTTCCATGAGGCTTACCTACAACAACTTTAACAGTTTCTTAAGTTTTAGTTTATATCAACTTAAGTTTGAATGTATTTCAAAGCTCTGTTTGTATCCTCTCCATCACTGTATGCTTTTGAGGTCAAAATTTATACCCTTTTATCTTGTATCCCTTAACTAATTACTGTGGTAATTAGTAATTTTTGCTACTTTTGTCTTTTATTCTTCATGTTATATTTATAAGTGATTAACTCATCACCTTTACAACATTACATTATTCTGAAGTGTATTATATATTTACCTTTCCCATTCAGATTTACACTTATAACTTATTATAAGTTACTAATTAGTGCCCTTTAGTTTCAGCTTAAAGCAATTCCTATAATAATTCTTGCAAGATGAGTCCCATAGTGATGAACGCTTTTACCTTTTGGCTACCTAGAAAACTCTTTACCTCTCCTTCAATTCTGCAGTTCAACCTTGCTGGATACCAGGCGACCTGCTGAAAATTGTGCTGAGAGTCTAATGGGGTTCCTTTGTACATAACAAGGTGATTTTCCCTTGTTGTTTTAATATTATGTTTACTGGTATAGGTCTCTTTGGATTTCCTAGATCTAGATGTCTTTTTCCTTGATCAGGTTAGTAAAGTTTACAGTTACTTTTAAATTTTCTTCCCCATTATTGCTCTCTTCTCCTCATAGGACGTCTATGGTGCAAAGAATGTTTCATTTGATGTCGGCCCCTAAGCCCCTTAAGCTATCTTCACTCTTTTATTTTTTTCTTTTTGCTTCTCTCATTAGGTAAGTTCTCCTGCCATTTCTTCCAGTTCACTGATTTTTTTTTTGCTTCAGTAGGCCTTCTGTTGAGCCACTCTATTGTATTTTTTATTTTATTTGATATTGGAGCTGTGATTTAGTTACAGTTATGCATCTGTCTCTCTCTTTTTCAGATTATTTTCCTATATAGGAAATTAAAGAATATAATATAGTCACTGTGCTATTCAGTGGGTCCTTATCAATTATATAATTTATATATAGTAGTGTGTTTGTGTCAATGCTAATTTATCTTCCCCCTCCATCCTCTGAGTAGTCATAAGTTTTCTACATCAGTGACACTATTTCTGTTTGGTAAATAAGTTCATTACTATAATTTTCTTTAGATTCCATATACCAGTGATGTAATATGATATGTCTTTCTCTGACATACTTCACTCCGTAAGACAGCCTCTGGATACATCTGTGTTACTGCAAATGACAATGATAGACATTTGCTCGCAGTTTCCTAGGTGATGGACATTTAGGATACGTCCATTTCTTAGCTATTGTAAATAGTCCTACAGTGAACATTGTGGTTCATATATCTTTTTAAATTAATGGTTTCTCTGAATATATGGCCAGGAGTAGGATTGCTGAGTTGTAGGATGCCTCTGTTTTCATTTTTTTCCGGTACCTCTATGCTACTCTCCGCAGTGGTTTTACCAATTTACACTCCCACCAATGGTGTAGGAGAGTTCCTGTTTCTCAATTTGCTTTCCAACATTTATTGTTTATAGACTTTTTAAATTATGGATATTCTTGTAGGTATGAAGAGACACCTCTTTTAGTTTGATTTGCAGTACTCTAATAAAAAGTGATGTTGACCATCTTTTCATATATTTTTGGCCATTTGTATGTCTTTGATGGAGAAATGTCTATTTCAGTCTTCTGCCCATTTTTTGGATACATTTTTTTTAATATTCAGCTGCATGAGCTGTTGGTGTATTTTTGATTAATCCTTCTCAGTTCCTTTGTTTGCAAATACATCCCCAGTATTGAGGGCTGTCTTTTCACTTGGCTCATATTCTCCTTTGCTATGCAAAAGCTTTTAAATTTAGGTCACGTTTGTTTATTTTTGGTTTTATTTTCATTATTCTAGGCAGTGGATCAAAAAGGCCTTGCTCTGATTTATGCCAAATTTTTTGCTCCAAAATTAAGCTATCTTCACTCTTTTATTTTTTTCTTTTTGCTTCTCTCATTAGGTAAGTTCTCCTGCCATTTCTTCCAGTTCACTGATTTTTTTTTTGCTTCAGTAGGCCTTCTGTTGAGCCACTCTATTGTATTTTTTATTTTATTTGATATTGGAGCTGTGATTTAGTTACAGTTATGCATCTGTCTCTCTCTTTTTCAGATTATTTTCCTATATAGGAAATTAAAGAATATAATATAGTCACTGTGCTATTCAGTGGGTCCTTATCAATTATATAATTTATATATAGTAGTGTGTTTGTGTCAATGCTAATTTATCTTCCCCCTCCATCCTCTGAGTAGTCATAAGTTTTCTACATCAGTGACACTATTTCTGTTTGGTAAATAAGTTCATTACTATAATTTTCTTTAGATTCCATATACCAGTGATGTAATATGATATGTCTTTCTCTGACATACTTCACTCCGTAAGACAGCCTCTGGATACATCTGTGTTACTGCAAATGACAATGATAGACATTTGCTCGCAGTTTCCTAGGTGATGGACATTTAGGATACGTCCATTTCTTAGCTATTGTAAATAGTCCTACAGTGAACATTGTGGTTCATATATCTTTTTAAATTAATGGTTTCTCTGAATATATGGCCAGGAGTAGGATTGCTGAGTTGTAGGATGCCTCTGTTTTCATTTTTTTCCGGTACCTCTATGCTACTCTCCGCAGTGGTTTTACCAATTTACACTCCCACCAATGGTGTAGGAGAGTTCCTGTTTCTCAATTTGCTTTCCAACATTTATTGTTTATAGACTTTTTAAATTATGGATATTCTTGTAGGTATGAAGAGACACCTCTTTTAGTTTGATTTGCAGTACTCTAATAAAAAGTGATGTTGACCATCTTTTCATATATTTTTGGCCATTTGTATGTCTTTGATGGAGAAATGTCTATTTCAGTCTTCTGCCCATTTTTTGGATACATTTTTTTTAATATTCAGCTGCATGAGCTGTTGGTGTATTTTTGATTAATCCCTTCTCAGTTCCTTTGTTTGCAAATACATCCCCCCAGTATTGAGGGCTGTCTTTTCACTTGGCTCATATTCTCCTTTGCTATGCAAAAGCTTTTAAATTTAGGTCACGTTTGTTTATTTTTGGTTTTATTTTCATTATTCTAGGCAGTGGATCAAAAAGGCCTTGCTCTGATTTATGCCAAATTGTGTTATGCCTATGTTTTTCTCTCAATTTTATAATGTCCAGCAATGCATTTATGTCTTTAATAGATTTTGAGCTTATTTCTATTCCTGGTGTTAGAATATTCTAATTTTATTCTTTCTAGTTTTCCCAGCACGATTTTTTGAAGACTGTCTATCTTCTCTCAATTGTTATGTTCTTACTTCCTTTGCAGTATATTAAATAGCCATAGGTGTGTGTGTTTATCTCTGGACTTTCTGTCCTGTCCCATTGATCTGAGTTCCACTACCATACTCTTTATATTACTGTAGCTTTGTGTTCTGAAATCAGGGAGCCTGATTTTTCCTTCTCTTTTCTTAAGGTGCTTTGGATAGCTAGGATTTATTGTGTTTCCATGTAAGTTGTAAAAATTCTGTTTTAATTCTGTGAAATATGCTCTTGGCAATTTGATATAGATTACATTGAATCTGTAGATTGCTTTAGGTAGTATGGTCATTTTCACAATACTGATTCTTCCAATCCAAGAACTTGGTAGATCTCTCCATCTGTTTGTGTCATCTTTGATTTCTTCCATCAGTATCTTACAGTTTTCAGAGTATAGATATCTTTTTGCCTTAGGAGGGATTATTGCTAGGTATTTTATTCTTTTGGTGCCATGATAAGTGGGATTCTTTCCTTAATTTCTCTTTCTGATCTGCTGTTATTAGAGTATAGGAATGCAAGAGATTTATGGGTATATTTTTCTATACCCATAAATTAACCAACCTTATTGATCTAGCATTGGAAAATTAACCAACCTTAATTAACCAACCCATAAATTAACCAACCTTATTGGAAAATTAACCAACCTTATTGATCTAGCATTTTTCTGGTAGGATCTTTTTTAAAAAAAGTTGGCCTCTTTTTTATTTCTTTTTTTTCCAATTTTTTTTGGCCTCTTTTATTGTTTTTTTATATACATTTATTTTCATCCATCTTAATTCTTTGGTCTGTGTGGGCCTCCCATTGCAGTGGCCTCTCTGTGCAGAGCACCAGCTCTGGGTGCATGCACTCCAGCGCTACAAATTTAGGTGGTTTATTTTTGGTTTTATTTTCATTATTCTAGGCAGTGGATCAAAAAGGCCTTGCTCTGATTTATGCCAAATTGTGTTATGCCTATGTTTTTCTCTCAATTTTATAATGTCCAGCAATGCATTTATGTCTTTAATAGATTTTGAGCTTATTTCTATTCCTGGTGTTAGAATATTCTAATTTTATTCTTTCTAGTTTTCCCAGCACGATTTTTTGAAGACTGTCTATCTTCTCTCAATTGTTATGTTCTTACTTCCTTTGCAGTATATTAAATAGCCATAGGTGTGTGTGTTTATCTCTGGACTTTCTGTCCTGTCCCATTGATCTGAGTTCCACTACCATACTCTTTATATTACTGTAGCTTTGTGTTCTGAAATCAGGGAGCCTGATTTTTCCTTCTCTTTTCTTAAGGTGCTTTGGATAGCTAGGATTTATTGTGTTTCCATGTAAGTTGTAAAAATTCTGTTTTAATTCTGTGAAATATGCTCTTGGCAATTTGATATAGATTACATTGAATCTGTAGATTGCTTTAGGTAGTATGGTCATTTTCACAATACTGATTCTTCCAATCCAAGAACTTGGTAGATCTCTCCATCTGTTTGTGTCATCTTTGATTTCTTCCATCAGTATCTTACAGTTTTCAGAGTATAGATATCTTTTTGCCTTAGGAGGGATTATTGCTAGGTATTTTATTCTTTTGGTGCCATGATAAGTGGGATTCTTTCCTTAATTTCTCTTTCTGATCTGCTGTTATTAGAGTATAGGAATGCAAGAGATTTATGGGTATATTTTTCTATACCCATAAATTAACCAACCTTATTGATCTAGCATTGGAAAATTAACCAACCTTAATTAACCAACCCATAAATTAACCAACCTTATTGGAAAATTAACCAACCTTATTGATCTAGCATTTTTCTGGTAGGATCTTTTTTAAAAAAAGTTGGCCTCTTTTTTATTTCTTTTTTTTCCAATTTTTTTTGGCCTCTTTTATTGTTTTTTTATATACATTTATTTTCATCCATCTTAATTCTTTGGTCTGTGTGGGCCTCCCATTGCAGTGGCCTCTCTGTGCAGAGCACCAGCTCTGGGTGCATGCACTCCAGAGCGCTGTCTCCTAATTGGACACACTGGCCCAGCTGCTATGTTGCACGTGGGATCTTCCCAGGTCAGCGATCGAACTAGCACCCCTTGCACTGCAAGGCAAACTCTTTACCCACTGGACCACCAGGAAAGCCCTGGTAGGATCTTTAGAATTTTTCTATGCATACAGTTGTATGTCATCAGTACAACAGTGAGTTTTATTTCTGTTCTAATTTGGAATTCTAACCATGGTTAAGACTTCTTAAACTATATTGAATTAAAGTGGTGAGAGTCGCCATCTTGTCTTTTTGCTAATTTTAGGAGAAATGTTTTCAGCTTTTCACCATTATGATGTTAGCTGTAAGTTTGTCATATGTGATGTTTATTGAGGTATAATCCCTCTATACCCACTTTCTGGGAGTTTTTATCATAAATGGTTATTGAACTTTGTCAAAAGCATTTTCTGTATCTATTGAGAGGATAATGTGGTCTTTAATTTTGGGTTTGTTAATGTGGTTGTATCACACTGATTGTTGGTGTATATTAAAAAATTCTTGCATTCCTGGGACATATCCCACTTGACTATGCTATATGATCATTTTAGTGTTTGGTTGAGTTGACATTTTTCCAGTCTGCGGATTGCCCATCTGCTGAAAGCAGATTGTGAAGGCACCCGTCCTACCATCTTGCTGTGGCTTCTTTGTCTCTCGATTTAACACATCTCTTTTTGGTAGTTTCCAGTCTTTTCATTGATGGTCGCTCACCAGTTAGTTGTGATTTTTGTGTTTTCAGGAATGGAGGTAAGCTCAAGTCCTTCTATTCTGCCATCTTAGCTCCCTTCCTCAATATTTTGGTACTCCCATATATTTTCTTTGCTAACCACCTTTTGCAGAAGAATGGATCAACAGTTTAATGACCATTATTGTGAACTCTTTATCAGTTAATAACTTCATTAAGTGTTTTTCTCTCTAAAATGTTATTCTTTAGTTTGGAACACATTACTCTATTTTTATTGATCTTATGGGGCTTCTGTGCACTAAATTAAAGAGCCGTCTCTCCCAGATGTGAACAAGTGGTTTCATGTAGGATATAAACCTTAGCATTCAATAGTGCCTTAGCTTTTCGTTGTCTTTTAACCCTCTGTGATTTTTCCAAGCAGCCTGTTTTATGTATAGTGACTCCCAGTGGATGAGGGTGTGCCAAGACCTGTCAGTGTCTCAGAGAGGATCTCAGTGCCCAGATTACTTTTCTATATTTTCAGACTTCTTAGACAACAAATATTCATTTTTTATTTATTATTTTAAAATATTCTTCCCATACACTAAATAAAACCATGATTCTTGCTTAAACTAAAAAGATACTCATACAGTTTTGCCATTTTAGACTACAGACTATGTTTGTTTATCAACTTAAAAACAGGTCTATTCTAAATGACTGCATAGCACCCAACCACTTTAATTAATGTAATTTTCCCTATTGCATCAAATCAACAACAAAAATAGGACAAATTGGTTCATATCAGAAAGTAGTAAAAATATCAATTGTGCTTTTAGAATGAGAACACCTCAATGTCACATATCAGTCTTTTTTACTTGAAAAAAGTTTGCATCCTAGTTGGTAATTTATCAAATAGCTTATTTTCACAGTTAGTAATATTCCCTGCTAAAATGAATCAGTATCTTCAATTATTCTTTAAGTACTCTGATATTAAAAACCTTATTTGTTTGGTTACTATACTCACTTGAGGAATTGCTCATAGCATACCTTTAGAGTATTTAGCTATTAATAAGAAAATCAGGCTGAGCCTCTGAGTTTCCTGATTACCAAGTCAGCAGTAGTAAATTTGCGTCCACTAGGATGTATTTTTATGCTTCCTCAGAGAACAGAAATAAAGACATCAAGCATTGGCTATTTAAGCTATGTGAAAGAGAAGAATACTATTAGAGTTTCCTTTGACTCAATGAATGGTTGCTTAGAAAAGATCTAATGTCTTAAGTTGCACAAAAACTAGAAGAATTGGTCACATCCTCTTATTTCTAACACCTCATGCCTAAAGGTAAGATGTTAGTTAAATCAGCTGGAAAAATTTCAGTGGAAAAATCTATACTTCAAGGAATATTATTTTGGAGTAAATCAGATGTCCTAGTCAAAATAATACTTATTAAAGCTAAAATTTGAGTGCCTATTATCTGTAGACATAATTATGCCTTACTACATACTACCTATTTAATCCTTATCAAATAAAAGAAGAAGAAATCACTGAGGTACAAGGAAGTCAGAACTTGCCTTACATCACACATTTTCAAACCTGAGTATATTCACTCCAAAGCTGGGTCTGAAAATGGGAATCCCATATGCAAAGCTACAAAAATAAGTTGATAAAATTTGGATATAGAATAAGATGCTTTTATTCCCCTCAATCATATGTATTTTATATAGGGGAATTGAAGATATAGGGACAAAAGTTTTCTTGAGCCAAACTTATGGCAAACCAATTATGGATTCTGGAAAATAAAAACTACCATGGAAAGCTTTCCAGCAGTGGCATGGCAAAATCAAAGTGGTACCTTAAGGAGACTGCATAGCACCCAACCACTTTAATTAATGTAATTTTCCCTATTGCATCAAATCAACAACAAAAATAGGACAAATTGGTTCATATCAGAAAGTAGTAAAAATATCAATTGTGCTTTTAGAATGAGAACACCTCAATGTCACATATCAGTCTTTTTTACTTGAAAAAAGTTTGCATCCTAGTTGGTAATTTATCAAATAGCTTATTTTCACAGTTAGTAATATTCCCTGCTAAAATGAATCAGTATCTTCAATTATTCTTTAAGTACTCTGATATTAAAAACCTTATTTGTTTGGTTACTATACTCACTTGAGGAATTGCTCATAGCATACCTTTAGAGTATTTAGCTATTAATAAGAAAATCAGGCTGAGCCTCTGAGTTTCCTGATTACCAAGTCAGCAGTAGTAAATTTGCGTCCACTAGGATGTATTTTTATGCTTCCTCAGAGAACAGAAATAAAGACATCAAGCATTGGCTATTTAAGCTATGTGAAAGAGAAGAATACTATTAGAGTTTCCTTTGACTCAATGAATGGTTGCTTAGAAAAGATCTAATGTCTTAAGTTGCACAAAAACTAGAAGAATTGGTCACATCCTCTTATTTCTAACACCTCATGCCTAAAGGTAAGATGTTAGTTAAATCAGCTGGAAAAATTTCAGTGGAAAAATCTATACTTCAAGGAATATTATTTTGGAGTAAATCAGATGTCCTAGTCAAAATAATACTTATTAAAGCTAAAATTTGAGTGCCTATTATCTGTAGACATAATTATGCCTTACTACATACTACCTATTTAATCCTTATCAAATAAAAGAAGAAGAAATCACTGAGGTACAAGGAAGTCAGAACTTGCCTTACATCACACATTTTCAAACCTGAGTATATTCACTCCAAAGCTGGGTCTGAAAATGGGAATCCCATATGCAAAGCTACAAAAATAAGTTGATAAAATTTGGATATAGAATAAGATGCTTTTATTCCCCTCAATCATATGTATTTTATATAGGGGAATTGAAGATATAGGGACAAAAGTTTTCTTGAGCCAAACTTATGGCAAACCAATTATGGATTCTGGAAAATAAAAACTACCATGGAAAGCTTTCCAGCAGTGGCATGGCAAAATCAAAGTGGTACCTTAAGGAGAAAGAAGATTAACATTTAAGATCAACCATTAAACAGCTGTTAAACTATAACTGTGGGATCAAATAAGATGTGGGAATACTCAGTTTGTTTTTGAGAAAAAGCATTACTCCATGATTCCACTCATAGTTTTATAATGAATCTGGTTTTGTCATTTGTTTGGTATTTAATCTGGGATTGTATAAATTACTTGGATGGACTTCTTGAGTAACTGATACATAGTGTTAATCCAAATTAATTTTAATAACATAGTGATAATATTTTTAAATTTTTCTTAAAAAATTAAATATCCTAAAACTTCTATTGTTTTCTATTATCACTAACCTAGTTCAGGCAGCTACAACCTCATGCACCAAAATAGTGTATCAGCCTTCCTTGTAGTCTCTAAGTTTTAATCTACCACCTTCTAATTTACTATTTATCTCTGCAACTAAATTCACACGATTCTCCTCAAAACTTTTCAGTGACTCTTAATAACTTAACAGTGTAATTTCAAACTTCTTCATCTGGTATTTAAAACTTCCAATGTGTCCCTCAACGTGTCTGTTTAGTTTATCTCTAATTACTACATTATTGCTAGTTGATAAAATAAAGATGGTTATCTTGCTTTCTCTACACAGAAAGGGAATAGGGATAAAATTTGGGAGTGAAAATTAGTTTGTTCCTTGGTTATGTAACTTCTTGAGCCACAGTTTGCCATTTTGTTAAAACATTTTTATTCATACCTCACTCAACAAGCTATTGTAAGGATTAAAATAAATTTACAGAAATTACTTAAAAAGGAATAAAATATATGAATTTTCCCAACAAGCACTGTTGTTTCCAGGATCTGGATTAGGCTCTGTGGCTCAGTGAGAATATTCTAGAGATCAATATATTAAAAAAAATAAGACTGATGTTAGAATTTGAGAGGATATAATAATTATACCCATTTTCCCCTTCTAAACTCAAACCCAGATCAGAGATAAAGAGGCCAGTGTGTCAATTTTGTTACTAACAAAACTGTGAGAGAAGGTAACTTAAAGTCCAAAGACCAATCCTACCATCCTCTATACCTGTAGGAATAAATCATTAGATGCCTAGCCCATCTGAGGGATATTTTGGTACTAGAAAGCAGACATATTTGCCCAAGAAAACTACCTCCCATTATTGTGGGATGGATTATCCTAGTGGATAATACATGCGATATGTTGTGTTTAAATTCCTAGCAGAATCCAGTAAAAATAGAAATAGTGATAGTATTTCACTGTTGCCCTATGTAGTAATCTAATTACTTAGCCTTATGCTGATCTATCCTTTTCTCCCCAGGAGGAAATTTATTCCCAAGTATTACTTTCCTCTTCCCTATTTCCTTCCAAACAACTGTCTTTAAGTCTGTAGGACAGTCTGTATTTTTTCTGATCTTTATCCTTTGGTATCAACATTAATACATTCTATCATTTTCTTTATTGTTGATGGCCTCTTTCACCCATCTACTAAAATTTCTTGACATACGCCAGAAAATAGAGATAATGACAATCATATCAACTGTATACATTGCTCCCAAATGTAGTTTTCTACCTTTCAGGTGTTTAGGCCAAAGTTTATTTGCTAAGTCTAAGTTCTTTCCCTAAGGAGTTTCCTATTTTCAGTGACTCTTAATAACTTAACAGTGTAATTTCAAACTTCTTCATCTGGTAAAATTAGTGTCCCTCAACGTGTCTGTTTAGTTTATCTCTAATTACTACATTATTGCTAGTTGATAAAATAAAGATGGTTATCTTGCTTTCTCTACACAGAAAGGGAATAGGGATAAAATTTGGGAGTGAAAATTAGTTTGTTCCTTGGTTATGTAACTTCTTGAGCCACAGTTTGCCATTTTGTTAAAACATTTTTATTCATACCTCACTCAACAAGCTATTGTAAGGATTAAAATAAATTTACAGAAATTACTTAAAAAGGAATAAAATATATGAATTTTCCCAACAAGCACTGTTGTTTCCAGGATCTGGATTAGGCTCTGTGGCTCAGTGAGAATATTCTAGAGATCAATATATTAAAAAAAATAAGACTGATGTTAGAATTTGAGAGGATATAATAATTATACCCATTTTCCCCTTCTAAACTCAAACCCAGATCAGAGATAAAGAGGCCAGTGTGTCAATTTTGTTACTAACAAAACTGTGAGAGAAGGTAACTTAAAGTCCAAAGACCAATCCTACCATCCTCTATACCTGTAGGAATAAATCATTAGATGCCTAGCCCATCTGAGGGATATTTTGGTACTAGAAAGCAGACATATTTGCCCAAGAAAACTACCTCCCATTATTGTGGGATGGATTATCCTAGTGGATAATACATGCGATATGTTGTGTTTAAATTCCTAGCAGAATCCAGTAAAAATAGAAATAGTGATAGTATTTCACTGTTGCCCTATGTAGTAATCTAATTACTTAGCCTTATGCTGATCTATCCTTTTCTCCCCAGGAGGAAATTTATTCCCAAGTATTACTTTCCTCTTCCCTATTTCCTTCCAAACAACTGTCTTTAAGTCTGTAGGACAGTCTGTATTTTTTCTGATCTTTATCCTTTGGTATCAACATTAATACATTCTATCATTTTCTTTATTGTTGATGGCCTCTTTCACCCATCTACTAAAATTTCTTGACATACGCCAGAAAATAGAGATAATGACAATCATATCAACTGTATACATTGCTCCCAAATGTAGTTTTCTACCTTTCAGGTGTTTAGGCCAAAGTTTATTTGCTAAGTCTAAGTTCTTTCCCTAAGGAGTTTCCTATTTTGTCAATTTCCTATTTCAATCTCTAGCTATCATGGAAGCAACTGGATTTGGTATGTGCTTTAATTCCTCTTAATTGTGTTATAACCACATGATTGTCTTTGAAAAAGGAACCCTTAAGAGTAAAACATGGCTGTAATAGTCACACAGAAACAAGAATAAGACAAGATAGTCCCAAATTTAGATACACGATTGCCCTTCCTAAAAGTGACTGTAAGTCTCTAAAATCCCATTTGGCTCCTACAGAGACAATATACAGTACACAAGCAGGAGATACCTGTCATTTTTCCTGTGTATCCATTTCAAGATTACTGTGCTGTTTGTGGTTCATCTGACAGCCTTCTAAAAGTTCCATCTATAATGGAGCTGGCCAACTACCTAACTACTCGACCCAGTCATCTATTTCTTTACATGGTATTTATCTGAAATCTCTCCCAATTTCCCAGGATTTCGTAATTGTGGATGCAGAAGTGGGCATGACATTATCTTCAATGATTTATAGTTCACTTAGACCCCTAAAAATTATTAGGCTGAGAGAACATCACAAACCAATATCTTTCATATTCAAGTTTAAATTTTCCTCTTTGAACTAGATGGGCTAAGAATTCCTAACACTGTAATCTTGGAAAGAAAGACCTCAGTATCAAGAGTAAAGTCCCATGGATTTCACTTGTGCACAGTCCCCACAGTACTTAAACAGGCCTAGCAAAGTGCCAACACCATAGGTCTGG
The DNA here is from genome assembly GCA_022376925.1 of Tragulus kanchil. Taxonomy (NCBI): domain Eukaryota; kingdom Metazoa; phylum Chordata; class Mammalia; order Artiodactyla; family Tragulidae; genus Tragulus; species Tragulus kanchil. Next base: position 230,726,250 of record JAIOJX010000004.1, on the reverse strand, counting down.
TCTGCTTTCTCTTTCATTATGATTGTTATTCCAGTTAGATTCTTAATTCTTAAAATGACTGATTTCATGTGAGTAGGGTGATTTCTAATTACTGTGATACTTCAACATGGGTCTACGTGGATGTGGGTCTTTTCAATACTTATTTTAGTACTACAAGATTACTATTTGAGTTGGCATATGTAGAAACAACTATTAATGTATACACAATTTTTCCACTGCATTGAGGGTCTGTATCTCAACCCCCACATTGTTCAAAAGTCTGTATAGCAGATAATTCTATTCACAACATTTATAGCTTTAAAACGTGGACAGGACTTCCCTGGTGGTCCAGTGGGTAAGGACACTGCCTTGCACTGCAAGGGGCGCTGGTTCGAGCCCTGGTTTGGGAAGATCCCACGTGCCACGGAGCGGCTGGACCGATGTGTCCGATTACCGAGCCAGAGCTCTGGAGCACATGCACCCAGAGCCGGTGCTCTGCAATGACAGACGCCACCGCGATGGGAGGCCCACACAGGCCAAAGAACAATGATGGATAAAAATAGACAAATGAAAGACCAATAGAAGTGGCCTGCCTCCCCACCCTCCCCAGCAGCCCCCCACCAAAATAAATAAATAAATCTTCAAAAAAAAAAAAAAGTGGACAAATCCAGTCACTTACTCCCCAAATTGTGCTCTGACCTTCTCCAAGCATTCATGACTATCTTTACTTTCCCAAGGCTTCTGAATTTCTTCAACTTTATTGTATATATTCCTCTCCCTTGGAAGGAGTGCTCATCCTTTGGGTCCCTCTGATCTATATCCTACTCTCTACTTGCTAATATTCTTAATTTCCTATTTATCAATGCATAAATGTATTATTTCAACATATGTCTCCCATTTTGACCATACAGAGTTAGCAAAAGGAAGTGATTTAAAATTTGACTTCTGTATTACCTGGGAGCACTCATTTTGAACATTAGAAGACTGACAATTCAGAAGTGGTGTCAGTTACATTTCCTTTGGTTAACTACTGTGTCAACAAGAAAGGCACATCATACATAAAATGTGAACATAGCTCCCCAGTACACCCCAGGTCCTTATAGAAATGTACACAAAGTTTAATGGTAAATGATTTGGCTCAGAGTAAACAGCCAGATCAGAAGTACGATGAACACAGGTCACAACTTCTTACACCATTAGACTAGAAGATTGTATCTCAGGTTCTTTGTTTCACTTCTACTGCATTAAGAGATTAACACCTGGTCTGACCATGAACTACCACTCATAGTTCAAAAACACCCTATCTCTCCTGGGTCGTTATTTCATCTAGAAGAAATTCCTTCATGTCAAAATCTAGCCCAAGATTTATTTCTACTAATTGTGGCCTTTCCCATTTCTCCTTTCATTTTACATTGTGCTCCGATAACCTCTCTTGATAGGGTTCTGTTTTTTAAAAAATTTTATTGGAGTATAGTTGTTTTACAATGTTATATTAGTTTCTACTATATAGCAAATATATACATATACATATATTCCCTCTCTTTTTGGGTTTCCTTCCCACTTAGGTCATCACGGAGCACTAAGCAAGGTTTCCCAAACTATACAGTAGGTTTTCATTCATTACCTATTTTATATATAGTATTAATAGTGTTTCAATTGCATTTCATTACATCTCCTTTCTTCCCCCCTGGTGTTCACATGTTTGTTCTCTACATCTATGTCTCTATTTCTGTTTTGCAAATAAGATCATCTCTACCATATGATAGTCTCTAGGTCCATTCACATCTATACAAACTCTGTTCTTTTTATGGCTGAGTAGTATTCCATTGCAGTAATTAATATGTACTGTATCTTCTTTATCCATTTCTCTGATGGACATTTAGGCTGCTTCCATGTCCTGGCTATTGCAAATAGTGCTACAATGAACACTTGAGCACATGTGTCTTTTGAATTATGGTTTTCTCTGGGTATAGGCCCAGGAGTGGGATTGCTGGGTTATATGGTGCTTCTATTTCAGTTTTTTAAGGAACCTCCAGACAGTTTTCCAACTCCACAAATTTACTGAAAAATTCTCTTAGTTTCTATGTATTCATATTTCATAGATGTTCCAGTTTTCAAATAGTATATCTTCAACTGTCTTTCTTATGAATATATTTAAAATTTGACCCAGTAAATGTCAATTTGGGGACCTTAGTTTTTCTGGGTTATTTATTTCAGGCTTCCCATGTGATCTCTCCTTTACTGGCTGTGGCTCTAAGTTATCACTGACTTCCCTAACTGAGCACAACTTCTTACACCATTAGACTAGAAGATTGTATCTCAGGTTCTTTGTTTCACTTCTACTGCATTAAGAGATTAACACCTGGTCTGACCATGAACTACCACTCATAGTTCAAAAACACCCTATCTCTCCTGGGTCGTTATTTCATCTAGAAGAAATTCCTTCATGTCAAAATCTAGCCCAAGATTTATTTCTACTAATTGTGGCCTTTCCCATTTCTCCTTTCATTTTACATTGTGCTCCGATAACCTCTCTTGATAGGGTTCTGTTTTTTAAAAAATTTTATTGGAGTATAGTTGTTTTACAATGTTATATTAGTTTCTACTATATAGCAAATATATACATATACATATATTCCCTCTCTTTTTGGGTTTCCTTCCCACTTAGGTCATCACGGAGCACTAAGCAAGGTTTCCCAAACTATACAGTAGGTTTTCATTCATTACCTATTTTATATATAGTATTAATAGTGTTTCAATTGCATTTCATTACATCTCCTTTCTTCCCCCCTGGTGTTCACATGTTTGTTCTCTACATCTATGTCTCTATTTCTGTTTTGCAAATAAGATCATCTCTACCATATGATAGTCTCTAGGTCCATTCACATCTATACAAACTCTGTTCTTTTTATGGCTGAGTAGTATTCCATTGCAGTAATTAATATGTACTGTATCTTCTTTATCCATTTCTCTGATGGACATTTAGGCTGCTTCCATGTCCTGGCTATTGCAAATAGTGCTACAATGAACACTTGAGCACATGTGTCTTTTGAATTATGGTTTTCTCTGGGTATAGGCCCAGGAGTGGGATTGCTGGGTTATATGGTGCTTCTATTTCAGTTTTTTAAGGAACCTCCAGACAGTTTTCCAACTCCACAAATTTACTGAAAAATTCTCTTAGTTTCTATGTATTCATATTTCATAGATGTTCCAGTTTTCAAATAGTATATCTTCAACTGTCTTTCTTATGAATATATTTAAAATTTGACCCAGTAAATGTCAATTTGGGGGGACCTTAGTTTTTCTGGGTTATTTATTTCAGGCTTCCCATGTGATCTCTCCTTTACTGGCTGTGGCTCTAAGTTATCACTGACTTCCCTAACTGAGCAATAATTAAAATGATTCTTTCTAATGATCAGACCATTTAGGAGTTACTATCCAAAATGTATGAACAGCCCATAAAACTCAATCTAAAAAAAGCAAACAAACAACCTACTTAAACAATAGGCAGAAGGCCTAAATATTTTTCCAGAAAAGACATGCCTACTGTGAACAGTCACATGAAACGATGGTCTTTATAGATAGTCATCGGAGGAATGAAAAACAAAACCACAATAAGATATTATCTCATACCAGTCAGAATGGCCATCATCAAAGAGAACACAAATATCAAATTTGTGGCAAGAATGTGCAGAAAGGAAACCCTCTTGTACACTAATAGTGGGAATGTAAATTGGTGCAGACACTATGGAAACGGTATGGAGAGTCTTTTAAAAAAACTAGAGTTATCATATGATCCAGCAATCCTATTCTTGAGTACATATCTGAAGAAAACAGTAATTTTAAAAGATACATTATACCCCCATGTTCATAGCAGCATTATTTATAGAACTAAGATAAAGAAGCAACCTAGGGCTTCCCTGGTGGTCCAGTGGGTAAGGACACTGCCTTTCAGTGCAAGGGGCACCGGTTCGATCCCTGGCCTGGGAAGATCCCATGTGCCGTGGAGCAACTGGACATATGTGTCCAATTACCGAGCCAGAGCTCTGGAGCACATGCACCCAGAGCCGGTGCTCTGCGACAACAGAGGCCACTGCGATTGGAGGCTATTGCAAATAGTGCTACAATGAACACTTGAGCACATGTGTCTTTTGAATTATGGTTTTCTCTGGGTATAGGCCCAGGAGTGGGATTGCTGGGTTATATGGTGCTTCTATTTCAGTTTTTTAAGGAACCTCCAGACAGTTTTCCAACTCCACAAATTTACTGAAAAATTCTCTTAGTTTCTATGTATTCATATTTCATAGATGTTCCAGTTTTCAAATAGTATATCTTCAACTGTCTTTCTTATGAATATATTTAAAATTTGACCCAGTAAATGTCAATTTGGGGGGACCTTAGTTTTTCTGGGTTATTTATTTCAGGCTTCCCATGTGATCTCTCCTTTACTGGCTGTGGCTCTAAGTTATCACTGACTTCCCTAACTGAGCAATAATTAAAATGATTCTTTCTAATGATCAGACCATTTAGGAGTTACTATCCAAAATGTATGAACAGCCCATAAAACTCAATCTAAAAAAGCAAACAAACAACCTACTTAAACAATAGGCAGAAGGCCTAAATATTTTTCCAGAAAAGACATGCCTACTGTGAACAGTCACATGAAACGATGGTCTTTATAGATAGTCATCGGAGGAATGAAAAACAAAACCACAATAAGATATTATCTCATACCAGTCAGAATGGCCATCATCAAAGAGAACACAAATATCAAATTTGTGGCAAGAATGTGCAGAAAGGAAACCCTCTTGTACACTAATAGTGGGAATGTAAATTGGTGCAGACACTATGGAAACGGTATGGAGAGTCTTTTAAAAAAACTAGAGTTATCATATGATCCAGCAATCCTATTCTTGAGTACATATCTGAAGAAAACAGTAATTTTAAAAGATACATTATACCCCCATGTTCATAGCAGCATTATTTATAGAACTAAGATAAAGAAGCAACCTAGGGCTTCCCTGGTGGTCCAGTGGGTAAGGACACTGCCTTTCAGTGCAAGGGGCACCGGTTCGATCCCTGGCCTGGGAAGATCCCATGTGCCGTGGAGCAACTGGACATATGTGTCCAATTACCGAGCCAGAGCTCTGGAGCACATGCACCCAGAGCCGGTGCTCTGCGACAACAGAGGCCACTGCGATTGGAGGCCCACACGGGCCAAAGAACAAAGATGGATGAAAATGGACAAATGAAAGACCAATAGAAGTGGCCCGCCCACCCCCCTCCCTCCCCAACACCCCAAAAAAAATTCAAAAAGAAAAAGCAACCTAAGGGTCTATCAACATTTGAATAGATAAAGACTGGTATATATTGATATACACACAATGACACACTACCCAGTCATACCAAAGAATTAAATTTTGTCATTTGATACAACATGGATGAACCTAGAAGATTTTATACTTAGTAAAATAAGTCAAACAGATAAAGACAAATATATTTGTCACTTATATGTGCAATCTAAAGATAAGGTAAAAGAATGAATATAACAATCAAAGAAACAGACAAACATAGAAAACAAGCCACTGGGGAGGGGCAAGATAGGAGCTTAAAAGGTGTAAATTGCTATATATTACTATAAAACATAAAGACTACAAGGATACATTATATAGGGAAGGGAATACAGCCAATATTTTAAAATAGCTTTAAATATACAAATCTATACAAAATTTTAATCACTATGTTGAACACCTGAAACTAACATAATATGGTAAATCAACTGTACTTCAGTTTTTTAAAAAGCACCGTGAAAATGAATCTAAGAAATTATTTCTTTCTAGTATTATATCTAAATTTTCTCACCGTGTTAAAAAATGTATTTTTTAGGCTTTATTAAAACATAGGATTGATTGACTTTAAAATCTAAAGTCTGTGACATTTATCAGTTTTTTTCTATATTCTTCACTTCCTCCCAAATATATTCTTTACTATTTCCAGAGCAAACACATTTGAAAAAGTTACCCTAACAGCCATCCTATTTAATCAAAAGTAGTGCTCCGCAGGGCCTCCCAGGTGGCGCTAGTGGTAAGGAACCTGTCTGACAATAGAGGAAACATGAGTTCTATTTCTGGCTCAGGAAGATCTCCTGGAAAAGGGAATGGCTACCCACTCTAATATTCTTGCCTGGAGAATCCCATGGACAGAGGAGCCTGGTGTTCTATAGTCCATAGGTTCACAAAGAGTCAGACATGACTAAAGTGCTACTGCATGCACACAGAGTGCTCCTCAACTTAGGGAGGTGACTGGAAATGCAGGGGACACTTTTGATTGTCACAGCGACTCAGGGGAAAATTTGGAAGACTGCAGTAGAACATCAAATATATTATCAAAAGTAGGATTATCCCTCATACTGAGACACTTTTCCTGCCTAAAATGCTAGTACCAAGTATAAGTCCATGGAAAAACACTAATCTGAAAATAATCAGATTTTTTTACGCATATTCATTTCTTGTGTGACATTCTAAATTCCCAACTGGAGATATCTGAGATACATGCGTGTTTTAGTCATTTGGTTTATAATGATTTAGCTATTTTTCTACACCTTTTAATAGTAAAATAAGTCAAACAGATAAAGACAAATATATTTGTCACTTATATGAATAAGATAAGGTAAAAGAATGAATATAACAATCAAAGAAACAGACAAACATAGAAAACAAGCCACTGGGGAGGGGCAAGATAGGAGCTTAAAAGGTGTAAATTGCTATATATTACTATAAAACATAAAGACTACAAGGATACATTATATAGGGAGGGAATACAGCCAATATTTTAAAATAGCTTTAAATATACAAATCTATACAAAATTTTAATCACTATGTTGAACACCTGAAACTAACATAATATGGTAAATCAACTGTACTTCAGTTTTTTAAAAAGCACCGTGAAAATGAATCTAAGAAATTATTTCTTTCTAGTATTATATCTAAATTTTCTCACCGTGTTAAAAAATGTATTTTTTAGGCTTTATTAAAACATAGGATTGATTGACTTTAAAATCTAAAGTCTGTGACATTTATCAGTTTTTTCTATATTCTTCACTTCCTCCCAAATATATTCTTTACTATTTCCAGAGCAAACACATTTGAAAAAGTTACCCTAACAGCCATCCTATTTAATCAAAAGTAGTGCTCCGCAGGGCCTCCCAGGTGGCGCTAGTGGTAAGGAACCTGTCTGACAATAGAGGAAACATGAGTTCTATTTCTGGCTCAGGAAGATCTCCTGGAAAAGGGAATGGCTACCCACTCTAATATTCTTGCCTGGAGAATCCCATGGACAGAGGAGCCTGGTGTTCTATAGTCCATAGGTTCACAAAGAGTCAGACATGACTAAAGTGCTACTGCATGCACACAGAGTGCTCCTCAACTTAGGGAGGTGACTGGAAATGCAGGGGACACTTTTGATTGTCACAGCGACTCAGGGAATATTTGGAAGACTGCAGTAGAATATCAAATATATTATCAAAAATAGGATTATCCCTCATACTGAGACACTTTTCCTGCCTAAAATGCTAGTACCAAGTATAAGTCCATGGAAAAACACTAATCTGAAAATAATCAGATTTTTTTACGCATATTCATTTCTTGTGTGACATTCTAAATTCCCAACTGGAGATATCTGAGATACATGCGTGTTTTACTCATTTGGTTTATAATGATTTAGCTATTTTTCTACCACTGTTTTAATAGGAAAATGTTCCCAGTGATATAGGATTCCAAGGTAGTTTTATTTGTGGTTAATAAAGCCTCTTATGTTCATGTGGGTAAAGCCACAATGAAGTTTCCTAGTTTTACAATGACTATTTACAAGAGTTACAAGTAAAGTCTCAAAAAGAATAGATGGCTTAGTTTGTAATTTCTATGTCTATTGATCTTAAAATGATCATTTAATGAAAAAAAAAAAATCTTGTAGTCAAGAGACATGCTGAAAGTCACAACCACAGAAACCAAATGATTTGATCAATGAATTTTTAGATACTCATAAGAAGATTTTAAATGAATCTTACCAAGTCAGAATGGATGTCAAAGTCAAAAGTATACCCAGAAGAGGATTGGGAAGATAGGCAAGTAGCACAAGCCACGGATGCCCACCCTCACTACTTTTATTCAGCAAAATTTTGGAAATCCTAGCCACAGAAATCAGAGAGGAAAAAGAAAAGGAATCCAAATTGGAAACAAATGAATCAAACTGTCAGTGCAGATGGTATGATACTATACATAGAAAATCTGAAAGATGATACCACAAAACTACTAGAACACATGAATGAATTTGGTAAAGTAGATAGTAAATTAATATGCAGAAATCAGTTGTAGTTCAATATACTTAGAACAAAACTCTAGGAAAAGAAATTAAGAAAACGGCCCTATTTTCATTGGATTATGACTCCAAAATTGTTTTCTGTATACGTTAAGAGACTGATGCATCTATTTATGCACATGTAATGTATATAGATGTAATGTTGCAGTATCAGTAACCAAGGGACGTGGGGAAAGAGCTGTCAAGGAGTAGAATTTTGTATGTTATTGAAGTTAAACTGGTATACTTCAAATTATAGTATTATAAATTTTAGGATGTTAATTGTAATCTCCATGGAAACCACAAATAGGTATAAAGTTGTATACAAAAGGGAATGAGAAATCAATTTAAGTATTTTACTAGAAAAAATTAACCATGCAAATATGTAGGACAGTAATGCAGAAAATGTGACACAAGTCTGCTATAAAGTATATAGTAAATAAACTGCATAGTGACAAGTAAGAAATTACTGTAAATACTATATACATAGACTAAACCCTCCTATCAAAAGCCAGAGTTTGATAAATATAACAACTCTAAACATGAATGAACCTAAAAACAGACCATCATAACATACGAAATAAAACTGATGGATTTGAAGAGAAATAAGTGCTTCTATAATAAATTGGAGATACCTGTATATCACTCACAATAATGTATTGAACAACCAGACAGATGATAAATGGGAAAATAGAGGTGCTAACACAATACAACAAATAACAAAAATTATGGGACACAGTAAAAGTGGTGCTAAGAAGGGAATCCATAGTTGCAAATGCTTACAATAAAAAAATAAGGTTTAAAATGAGTAACCTAACTTTACAACATAAGGAATTAGAATAAGAGCAAACAAAACCCCAAAATGGCAGAATAGAAAAAATTTTTAAAAATAATTGAAACCAAAACTTGTTTCTTCAAAAAAAAAAAGTCAACAAAATTGATGGAGTTTCAGCCAAATATGCTAAGAAAATAGAGAAGATTCAAATCTCTACCAATTCTATAGAATTTTAAAAAGAGTATTAGAAAGTATCATGAACATATCTATACCCACAAACTGGATATCCTAGATGCAGTAGCCAACTTCCTAGGGAAAAAAAACCTACCAAGATTAAATCATGAAAACATAGAAAATCTAAATAGATGTATATGTAGTAAGAAGACTGAATCAGTAATCAAAAATCTCAACAAAGCCACCAGCTTCAGTGAAGAATCTACAACATATTAAAAAAAAATGTCAATCCATTGCAAACATTTCTCAAGTATTGAAGAAACAAGTCTTAACTGATTCTATGAAGCTAGCATTAACCCTGATCGATACCAAAGCTAGAGAAAGGTACTACAAGGAAAGAAAAAACAACTACAGGCCAATGGGCATGTCAACTACAAACTGGCATGTACAAATTATGTTGCCTATGACTGGACAACAAGGACATTTGCCCTCTGCCTCTGCAGAGACCATACCCTGTGCTATTGAAAGATGCTAACCATCATACCCCCTGATGGAGGTCAGGGTAGGGTAGAGGCACTCTGTATTCCAAGGTGGGGCAGGTCTTTAGATAGGTGGATGCCTTTTAGGAAAGACCTTTATTAGTTCAATACTTGCATCTCCTCACCTCTAGAAAAGCACTAAAATTCTTCATGATGAAATTAGATCTAATGATTAACCGACAACCCTTTGTAAAATGACTGTTTATTGGTATGGAACTGCCCCCTCTTCATAATCTTATGTATTGATCCTCCTCCTCCTTCCTCTTTGGAGCCATCTCTTAGACTCTCTATCTGGGGGTGCTGCCTCCTGGACTGCAGTCCTTAGCCCCAAATAAAACTTGATGCTATGGGACACAGTAAAAGTGGTGCTAAGAAGGGAATCCATAGTTGCAAATGCTTACAATAAAAAAATAAGGTTTAAAATGAGTAACCTAACTTTACAACATAAGGAATTAGAATAAGAGCAAACAAAACCCCAAAATGGCAGAATAGAAAAAATTTTTAAAAATAATTGAAACCAAAACTTGTTTCTTCAAAAAAAAAAAGTCAACAAAATTGATGGAGTTTCAGCCAAATATGCTAAGAAAATAGAGAAGATTCAAATCTCTACCAATTCTATAGAATTTTAAAAAGAGTATTAGAAAGTATCATGAACATATCTATACCCACAAACTGGATATCCTAGATGCAGTAGCCAACTTCCTAGGGAAAAAAAACCTACCAAGATTAAATCATGAAGACATAGAAAATCTAAATAGATGTATATGTAGTAAGAAGACTGAATCAGTAATCAAAAATCTCAACAAAGCCACCAGCTTCAGTGAAGAATCTACAACATATTAAAAAAAAATGTCAATCCATTGCAAACATTTCTCAAGTATTGAAGAAACAAGTCTTAACTGATTCTATGAAGCTAGCATTAACCCTGATCGATACCAAAGCTAGAGAAAGGTACTACAAGGAAAGAAAAAACAACTACAGGCCAATGGGCATGTCAACTACAAACTGGCATGTACAAATTATGTTGCCTATGACTGGACAACAAGGACATTTGCCCTCTGCCTCTGCAGAGACCATACCCTGTGCTATTGAAAGATGCTAACCATCATACCCCCTGATGGAGGTCAGGGTAGGGTAGAGGCACTCTGTATTCCAAGGTGGGGCAGGTCTTTAGATAGGTGGATGCCTTTTAGGAAAGACCTTTATTAGTTCAATACTTGCATCTCCTCACCTCTAGAAAAGCACTAAAATTCTTCATGATGAAATTAGATCTAATGATTAACCGACAACCCTTTGTAAAATGACTGTTTATTGGTATGGAACTGCCCCCTCTTCATAATCTTATGTATTGATCCTCCTCCTCCTTCCTCTTTGGAGCCATCTCTTAGACTCTCTATCTGGGGGTGCTGCCTCCTGGACTGCAGTCCTAATTATGCCCCAAATAAAACTTAACCCACAACTCTTAAGTTGTTCATCTTTTTTAGTTGACGGTCAAATGCTTTTTGGCAAGGCTGGGAAGACCGTCAATGAAGAAAGAACAATATTTCTTAACAAATAGTTCTGGACAAATTTGATATCCTCATGCAGAAGAATGAAGTTGGACCCTTACTTATTACTCTAAAAATTAACTCAAAATGTAAGCTCAAAAGAATATAGTACTGAGAAAAAGCATAGCATAAAAGTTTCATAGTACTACCTTGGCAAAGATTACTTGACTATGACACCGAAAGAACAGAAGACAAAAAGATGGACTGTATAAAAATTAAAAATAATTTATACACAGAATAAAAGGCAACTCTGAGAATGGGATAAAATATTTGCAAATAATATAGGGGATTAATATCCAGACTATATAAAGGACACTTAAAAGTCAACAACAAAATACAAACAATTCAATTCAAAATGGGCAAAAGTTAACCATTTCTCCAAAGAAGATGTGTGAAGAATGACCAATAAGTACATGAGATGATAGTTAACATCACTATTCAATAGAGAAATGCAAATCAAAACTACAACATACTACTTTATATCCATTAAGATGGCTACTGTCATAAAGAAACAGAACATATCCTGGCAAGGATGTGAAGGAATTAGTACACACCTTTGTGTACAATTAGCAGGAATGTAAAATGGTACCGTCACTCTGGAAAACAGTATGGTGGCTCCTGAGAAAATTGAAACTAGAAAAACCACTGAAAGGGGTTCATTGATAAGGATTGATAAGGGTAGCTGGTCCCAAGGTGGAGAAAGGAAAGAAAAAGGAGAAAGAGAGGCAAACAGTTTCAAGCCTGAAATGTTTGTTATGATAAAGATTAACACTGAAACCAAGTTTCTTGTCTTGTGTTAATGCTGTTGGCAGTCCTTTAGATTAGAATACCTCAAGTAGCCCTGATGCCTGGAGACTATCCTCTAGCTAAATATTATGTTAATTCTGTGGGCCTAAGGGGTTTTTTTTGCCTCCTCCTCCTTCCTCTTTGGAGCCATCTCTTAGACTCTCTATCTGGGGGTGCTGCCTCCTGGACTGCAGTCCTAATTATGCCCCAAATAAAACTTAACCCACAACTCTTAAGTTGTTCATCTTTTTTAGTTGACGGTCAAATGCTTTTTGGCAAGGCTGGGAAGACCGTCAATGAAGAAAGAACAATATTTCTTAACAAATAGTTCTGGACAAATTTGATATCCTCATGCAGAAGAATGAAGTTGGACCCTTACTTATTACTCTAAAAATTAACTCAAAATGTAAGCTCAAAAGAATATAGTACTGAGAAAAAGCATAGCATAAAAGTTTCATAGTACTACCTTGGCAAAGATTACTTGACTATGACACCGAAAGAACAGAAGACAAAAAGATGGACTGTATAAAAATTAAAAATAATTTATACACAGAATAAAAGGCAACTCTGAGAATGGGATAAAATATTTGCAAATAATATAGGGGATTAATATCCAGACTATATAAAGGACACTTAAAAGTCAACAACAAAATACAAACAATTCAATTCAAAAATGGGCAAAAGTTAACCATTTCTCCAAAGAAGATGTGTGAAGAATGACCAATAAGTACATGAGATGATAGTTAACATCACTATTCAATAGAGAAATGCAAATCAAAACTACAACATACTACTTTATATCCATTAAGATGGCTACTGTCATAAAGAAACAGAACATATCCTGGCAAGGATGTGAAGGAATTAGTACACACCTTTGTGTACAATTAGCAGGAATGTAAAATGGTACCGTCACTCTGGAAAACAGTATGGTGGCTCCTGAGAAAATTGAAACTAGAAAAACCACTGAAAGGGGTTCATTGATAAGGATTGATAAGGGTAGCTGGTCCCAAGGTGGAGAAAGGAAAGAAAAAGGAGAAAGAGAGGCAAACAGTTTCAAGCCTGAAATGTTTGTTATGATAAAGATTAACACTGAAACCAAGTTTCTTGTCTTGTGTTAATGCTGTTGGCAGTCCTTTAGATTAGAATACCTCAAGTAGCCCTGATGCCTGGAGACTATCCTCTAGCTAAATATTATGTTAATTCTGTGGGCCTAAGGGGGTTCTCTTCTATCCCCCTTCAAGTGTCAGTGCTGGAAGCTTTCTCTGTCTATCCTTAATAAACATTTATTTCTCAAAGCTCTGAGTGACCAAAGCCAAATATTTTTGATCCCAATGTGAATTCTTCTCTGTTGGAGATCAAGAATCCTACACTGTTCACAGAAAGCTGTCTATTGTCATCTATCACCACATGGTATGGAAATTCCAGTTTGGGGTATATACCTATGAGAATTGAAAGTAATGTCTTAAAAGTGGTATGTGTGCACCCATATTTATAACAGTGTTACTCAAAACAGCTCAACAATTCAAACAAGGAAGTAACACAATGGAATATTATTTAACCTTAAAAAGGGAGAAAATTCTGTAATATATTACAATGTTGATGAACTTGGAGAACAATATGCTATGTGAAATAAACCAGTGAGAAAAAGACAAATACTGTCTGATTTCACTTGCATTAGGTGCTTTCAGTGGTCAAATTATATAGACAAGAGGTATGAGGGTGGCTATCAGAGGCTCAGGGTGAGGAAGAATTGGAACTTATTGTTTAGTGGATACAGCATTTCAGAAAAGAGCTATGTGGATGGATAGTGGAGATGGTGGTATAACAACATGAATGTATTTAAAATCACTGAATTGTGTACTTTAAAATGGTTAAGATGATAAATTTTATGTTGTGTGTTTCACCACAATGAAAATATAATAAAACACATTCACATGCCAGGAGTGTGGCACACCCCACATTTTACAGGGATACAACCTTCTGTGTCCAGGTCCTTTATAAACTGTGTCTTATGTGTCACTTCATCTGACTGGTCTTTATCCTTTAAAATAACTTTTTTTTTTTTGATTTTTTGTAATTGAAACTAGAAAAACCACTGAAAGGGGTTCATTGATAAGGATTGATAAGGGTAGCTGGTCCCAAGGTGGAGAAAGGAAAGAAAAAGGAGAAGAGAGGCAAACAGTTTCAAGCCTGAAATGTTTGTTATGATAAAGATTAACACTGAAACCAAGTTTCTTGTCTTGTGTTAATGCTGTTGGCAGTCCTTTAGATTAGAATACCTCAAGTAGCCCTGATGCCTGGAGACTATCCTCTAGCTAAATATTATGTTAATTCTGTGGGCCTAAGGGGGTTCTCTTCTATCCCCCTTCAAGTGTCAGTGCTGGAAGCTTTCTCTGTCTATCCTTAATAAACATTTATTTCTCAAAGCTCTGAGTGACCAAAGCCAAATATTTTTGATCCCAATGTGAATTCTTCTCTGTTGGAGATCAAGAATCCTACACTGTTCACAGAAAGCTGTCTATTGTCATCTATCACCACATGGTATGGAAATTCCAGTTTGGGGTATATACCTATGAGAATTGAAAGTAATGTCTTAAAAGTGGTATGTGTGCACCCATATTTATAACAGTGTTACTCAAAACAGCTCAACAATTCAAACAAGGAAGTAACACAATGGAATATTATTTAACCTTAAAAAGGGAGAAAATTCTGTAATATATTACAATGTTGATGAACTTGGAGAACAATATGCTATGTGAAATAAACCAGTGAGAAAAAGACAAATACTGTCTGATTTCACTTGCATTAGGTGCTTTCAGTGGTCAAATTATATAGACAAGAGGTATGAGGGTGGCTATCAGAGGCTCAGGGTGAGGAAGAATTGGAACTTATTGTTTAGTGGATACAGCATTTCAGAAAAGAGCTATGTGGATGGATAGTGGAGATGGTGGTATAACAACATGAATGTATTTAAAATCACTGAATTGTGTACTTTAAAATGGTTAAGATGATAAATTTTATGTTGTGTGTTTCACCACAATGAAAATATAATAAAACACATTCACATGCCAGGAGTGTGGCACACCCCACATTTTACAGGGATACAACCTTCTGTGTCCAGGTCCTTTATAAACTGTGTCTTATGTGTCACTTCATCTGACTGGACTTTATCCTTTAAAATAACTTTTTTTTTTTTGATTTTTTTGTAATTCAGATGTATTTGTTTTATAGTGTTGCATTAGCTTCAGGTGTACAGTGAAGTTATTGTTATACATTTAAAGTTATAAAATAGCTTTTTATAATAAACTAGTAATGTAACAGGCTACCAAAAACATAGTATATCCACACATACCCATCAATTTAAATTCACCTACTGTAGCTCTAAGCAAGCATCTATCTCCAGGAGCTATTTGGTCTCTGAGTTTTGTTTTCTATTTCTCAGATGTTAAGAATCTACCTGCCAGTGCAGGAGATGCGGGTTCAAGTCTAAGCCAGGAAGATCTCCTGGAGGAGAGAATGGCAGCCCACTACTACTATCTAGGAAATTCATTGGACAGAGGAAGCTGGTAAGCTACAGCCCATGGGGTCATAAAGAAACACTAGGCTTCCCTGGTGGCCCAGTGGGTAAGGACACCGCCTTGCAGTGCAAGGGGCGCCGGTTCGATCCATGGCCTGGGAAGATCCCACATGCCGCAGAGCAGCTGGACCGATGTGTCCTATTGCCGAGCAGAAGCTCTGGAGCGCATGCGCCCAGAGCCGGTGCTCTGCGACAACAGAGGTCACCACGATGGGAGGCCCACACGGGCCAAAGAACAAAGATGGATGAAAATGGACAAATGAAAGACCAATAGAAGTGACCCGCCCCCTTCCTCCCCACCATGCCCCCCCCACCAAAAAATAAAGAGTCAGACACGACTGAGCGCACATAGTGAGTATACCAAATATTGGAGGTAGCTATCTTTCTTGGGAAACAATTGAGAGAGAAATACCATAAAAATGAACATACATTTTCTTTTCTCCTATTACATTCTTAAAGAACACAGTGAGATTCATATGAGTTAACTGGCTCTTCTTGAAACACTTACCAATTTAAAAATAGCCACGGGAAATTTTGGTTTCATAGAGCAAACACACATAGAGTGACTGCTCACACACTAATCTGAGGTGGAAAGGGAGGTCAGACACCAAATCCACAGGGCTCATACTTTTTTTTTTACACAAATTAGCCCCATTTAAGTGAAAACACATGTACTGATAGGTGTAAATTCACAACTAAGAAACTCTCCGTATGAGGAAAAGAGTACCATCAGATCTAGAAGTTCTTGGTGGTGTTTCATTTCATGTATAAATAAGCCTTTCTATCTTAAAAGCTGTGGAAGACCAATGCTTGTTGCATAATTGAAAGTTACAGATGATACTTTTTTTTTTTTTTTGAAGAAAAGCATGCTTACAAGAGGTTGCATTTTAGAATTCTCAAGTACTGGAAGCCGAGCAGGTGGAGAGAAGAGTTCTCCACAGAAACAAATTGGCATGGGTAATATATGGAAGTATAAAACAGCGTGTGCATGAACCACTGTAAGTACTTTTGCATAACTGGTGAGTTAAACACACAATTGTTGGAAAGATCTGGCAGAAATGTATTTGGACAGGCAGGAAAGAGGCCAGATCATTAAAGGCCTTACATTCCAGCTAAAGAGTTTGAGCATTATTACAAAGGCTATAGGGAACAATTGCAGTTGCTAAGCTGGCTTAAAAATCAGAATTCAATATTAGATCATTTTGATTCCATTATGAATAAGGAATGGAAGGTTTGGAGGACTGAAAGTGCAGTAATGAAAGTTAGAAGAACACTAACAGGGACCAAGGAGAGATGATGAGAGTCCAGAAAATTCACTGTTGATAAGGAGTTAAATTTTAAGAACTGTTTAGGAGGTGGCATAACACTTGATGATCTGAACAAGATAAGAAGAAGGAGTCTTGGATGACTTCTACATTTCATTATTTATGACTGTTTGAATGCCAGTGCCTATGGGTATAATAAGGAAAAATGGGAAAATACAATGAGTTTGTGAATAAAGCTATTGACTTTCAAATGCTTAGGTAATTGCAAGAAAAGGTGCTCAATAAGGGTTTGATTATATCATTCTGGATCTTAGAAGATGTGACCCAGATGGAAATAGAGATTTATGAGTTATTTGCAAATGAGGTTTATGAAAGGTAATTTAGACAAAACATACAGAATGAAATAGAACATAACTAAAAAGAAAGAATTTCCCTTTTAAAAAATTACAGAAAGCTACACTAATCTGAGGTGGAAAGGGAGGTCAGACACCAAATCCACAGGGCTCATACTTTTTTTTTTACACAAATTAGCCCCATTTAAGTGAAAACACATGTACTGATAGGTGTAAATTCACAACTAAGAAACTCTCCGTATGAGGAAAAGAGTACCATCAGATCTAGAAGTTCTTGGTGGTGTTTCATTTCATGTATAAATAAGCCTTTCTATCTTAAAAGCTGTGGAAGACCAATGCTTGTTGCATAATTGAAAGTTACAGATGATACTTTTTTTTTTTGAAGAAAAGCATGCTTACAAGAGGTTGCATTTTAGAATTCTCAAGTACTGGAAGCCGAGCAGGTGGAGAGAAGAGTTCTCCACAGAAACAAATTGGCATGGGTAATATATGGAAGTATAAAACAGCGTGTGCATGAACCACTGTAAGTACTTTTGCATAACTGGTGAGTTAAACACACAATTGTTGGAAAGATCTGGCAGAAATGTATTTGGACAGGCAGGAAAGAGGCCAGATCATTAAAGGCCTTACATTCCAGCTAAAGAGTTTGAGCATTATTACAAAGGCTATAGGGAACAATTGCAGTTGCTAAGCTGGCTTAAAAATCAGAATTCAATATTAGATCATTTTGATTCCATTATGAATAAGGAATGGAAGGTTTGGAGGACTGAAAGTGCAGTAATGAAAGTTAGAAGAACACTAACAGGGACCAAGGAGAGATGATGAGAGTCCAGAAAATTCACTGTTGATAAGGAGTTAAATTTTAAGAACTGTTTAGGAGGTGGCATAACACTTGATGATCTGAACAAGATAAGAAGAAGGAGTCTTGGATGACTTCTACATTTCATTATTTATGACTGTTTGAATGCCAGTGCCTATGGGTATAATAAGGAAAAATGGGAAAATACAATGAGTTTGTGAATAAAGCTATTGACTTTCAAATGCTTAGGTAATTGCAAGAAAAGGTGCTCAATAAGGGTTTGATTATATCATTCTGGATCTTAGAAGATGTGACCCAGATGGAAATAGAGATTTATGAGTTATTTGCAAATGAGGTTTATGAAAGGTAATTTAGACAAAACATACAGAATGAAATAGAACATAACTAAGAAAATGTTATCATTTAAGAATGTGGTTAGCAACACACTATGTAATAGATTACCGAAAAAAGACTTCCAAATCTACAAACAGTAAATGCTACATAGGGTGTGAAGAAAAGGGAACTCTCTTGCTGTGTTAATGAGGATGTAAATTAATAGTCACTGTGAAGAACAGTATGGAGGTTCCTTAAAAAACTAAAAATAGAAGTACCATATGGCCCAGCAATCCCACAACTGGACATATAGCCTGAGAAAATGATAATTGAGACACAGATACCCCAATATTAACAGCAGTACTATTTACAATAGCTAGGATATGGAAGCAACCTAATTGTTCTTCAGTAGATGAATGGGTAAAGATTTGGTGTGTATATATATGTAAGTATATACACACACCATATTTCACTGTACAGTGGAATGTTAGCCATTAAAAAGAGTGAAAGAAATAATGTCATTTGCAGCAACATGGATGGACCTAGAGATTATCATATTAAATGAAATAAGTCAGAAATAAAATCAAATACCATATGATATCACTTATATATGGAATCTAAATATGACACAAATGAACATATCTATGAAACAGACTCACAGAGAACAGATTTGTGGGGGTTGGCAGAGGGATGGATTGTGAGTAGCAGATACAAACTATTATGTGTAGGATGGATAAACAAGGTTCAACCATAACATTCAACATCCTGTAATAAACATAGGGGAAAAAGAATATTATATATATATGTGTGTGTGTGTCTGTATGTATTAATATATATGAATGCATAACTGAGTCACTGTGATGTACAGAAAAAAATAACACATTGTAAATCAACTACACTTCAACAAAATTCAGAATTGAAAAGAGACTTCTCTTATGTAACTAGAAATGCAGTAGCCACCACTCCAGGAGTTTTGCAATGTTTGACACTGCATTCAAGAACCTGACTTGTTTCTATGTTTCTACTTAGAAGCTACCAGTGTGTTGACTTTTATGTTCACACTGGCAACTTGATGGTCTTATTTTCACACTGCTGCTTTGTCTCATATCCACATTCTACACAGAAGGAACAAAAGAGAAAGGGGCATTTTCAGTATAGGAAAAGGGAAGCATTTTTTTCAAAAATTCTAAGATACACTTAATTAACCAAAATTGTCATATGACTAGACCTGAAAAAAAGGAAAGCACTGTATTTTGAACTCAGAAGACTGGTACTCTGGTTCACTTCCATTATCAAGGAAAAGGGTAAGTAGTGCTAATGGGAGGCAAATTCATCGTCTCCAAAAACATTAAAATCGTGCTCCAAGAATTACCAGAAGAGGTAGGACTTGTGAAGCAAATTGAAAAGTAGTAGCTCAAGAGACATTGAGAGTCTTAGGATAATGACATCCAATTCAAGCAAACAGTCAGTAAATAGCAGGGTGTGTGTGTAGTTTGTGGAGTTCATGTACAAGAGAATTGATGAAAATATATATTGAAAATGCTCTGAAAACAGTAGTTGTTTGCTGTATTGATTACTTTATTTAATTCACACATGAACTGTCTTTCACTTTGACAGACTTTTCTATCTCTAGCTTTTAAAATACTTCACATTTTCAGGTTATGCTCCACCTGTTTCTTTGTCTCTACAATGACTTTACTTCTCTAATGTTTTAGTGAACTAAATATATTTAATTATGTGGGTCCCTATAATTGCTTCTTATAACTTTGAAACACTGACAATATAAAAAAAATGATACACTTATATATGGAATCTAAATATGACACAAATGAACATATCTAGATGAACAGATTTGTGGGGTTGGCAGAGGATGGATTGTGAGTAGCAGATACAAACTATTATGTGTAGGATGGATAAACAAGGTTCAACCATAACATTCAACATCCTGTAATAAACATAGGGGAAAAAGAATATTATATATATATGTGTGTGTGTGTCTGTATGTATTAATATATATGAATGCATAACTGAGTCACTGTGATGTACAGAAAAAAATAACACATTGTAAATCAACTACACTTCAACAAAATTCAGAATTGAAAAGAGACTTCTCTTATGTAACTAGAAATGCAGTAGCCACCACTCCAGGAGTTTTGCAATGTTTGACACTGCATTCAAGAACCTGACTTGTTTCTATGTTTCTACTTAGAAGCTACCAGTGTGTTGACTTTTATGTTCACACTGGCAACTTGATGGTCTTATTTTCACACTGCTGCTTTGTCTCATATCCACATTCTACACAGAAGGAACAAAAGAGAAAGGGGCATTTTCAGTATAGGAAAAGGGAAGCATTTTTTTCAAAAATTCTAAGATACACTTAATTAACCAAAATTGTCATATGACTAGACCTGAAAAAAAGGAAAGCACTGTATTTTGAACTCAGAAGACTGGTACTCTGGTTCACTTCCATTATCAAGGAAAAGGGTAAGTAGTGCTAATGGGAGGCAAATTCATCGTCTCCAAAAACATTAAAATCGTGCTCCAAGAATTACCAGAAGAGGTAGGACTTGTGAAGCAAATTGAAAAGTAGTAGCTCAAGAGACATTGAGAGTCTTAGGATAATGACATCCAATTCAAGCAAACAGTCAGTAAATAGCAGGGTGTGTGTGTAGTTTGTGGAGTTCATGTACAAGAGAATTGATGAAAATATATATTGAAAATGCTCTGAAAACAGTAGTTGTTTGCTGTATTGATTACTTTATTTAATTCACACATGAACTGTCTTTCACTTTGACAGACTTTTCTATCTCTAGCTTTTAAAATACTTCACATTTTCAGGTTATGCTCCACCTGTTTCTTTGTCTCTACAATGACTTTACTTCTCTAATGTTTTAGTGAACTAAATATATTTAATTATGTGGGTCCCTATAATTGCTTCTTATAACTTTGAAACACTGACAACCTTGAAAATAGCAGAGTGGAAACTGATGAGCCTCTTCAATCTAAAACACATGACTATTATGATACTGAGCAGGTAACTGAGAACAAGACAGACATAACCTTTATCTGAAAAGTCCTATCTCCCCCAAGGGTGATTCCTTTTAGTACTTGATGTGGATTATAGAAATTTCCCCTATATCGAACCCAATTCTAGATAACTCTACACTGCCAACTCAGCTCCAGGGGTCTTCTTGGAATTGCAGGAGTAATCCCCCTTGACCCCTTCCTTCACTTGACTCCCAGGTGTTTATCTTGAGAGTACTCTCCAATAAACTTCCTAGCCATAAATCTTCATCTGAGACTCTGATTCCTGGGAAGATCAAAAGTATTAGTTGACTTTAAAAATATATATTAACCATTGATTGATCCCTTTTATCCTTCATTCATCCAATAGATATATGTGTAAAACACTATTGTCAGGCACAGTTCTTTTGTAATAAGGAAAGAATAAACAAATGACATTTCTACTTCATATTGTTTATATTTTAATAGAGGAATACAAATAGTAAATAAAATATAGTGTCTGTCTAGATTGTCAGGTAATGAGATGCATTTTGGATGCCACTGACATAAATTGAGATAATATTACATAGCCAAGTATAAATGGGTAGTTGTTTGAACATTTTTTGGCATTGACCTTTTCCAGTTGTGTGGCCATTGCTGTGAATTTGTGGCATATTGAGTGTAGCACTTTAGCATCATCAAAAGAACAGTCAGTAAATAGCAGGGTGTGTGTGTAGTTTGTGGAGTTCATGTACAAGAGAATTGATGAAAATATATATTGAAAATGCTCTGAAAACAGTAGTTGTTTGCTGTATTGATTACTTTATTTAATTCACACATGAACTGTCTTTCACTTTGACAGACTTTTCTATCTCTAGCTTTTAAAATACTTCACATTTTCAGGTTATGCTCCACCTGTTTCTTTGTCTCTACAATGACTTTACTTCTCTAATGTTTTAGTGAACTAAATATATTTAATTATGTGGGTCCCTATAATTGCTTCTTATAACTTTGAAACACTGACAACCTTGAAAATAGCAGAGTGGAAACTGATGAGCCTCTTCAATCTAAAACACATGACTATTATGATACTGAGCAGGTAACTGAGAACAAGACAGACATAACCTTTATCTGAAAAGTCCTATCTCCCCCAAGGGTGATTCCTTTTAGTACTTGATGTGGATTATAGAAATTTCCCCTATATCGAACCCAATTCTAGATAACTCTACACTGCCAACTCAGCTCCAGGGGTCTTCTTGGAATTGCAGGAGTAATCCCCCTTGACCCCTTCCTTCACTTGACTCCCAGGTGTTTATCTTGAGAGTACTCCAATAAACTTCCTAGCCATAAATCTTCATCTGAGACTCTGATTCCTGGGAAGATCAAAAGTATTAGTTGACTTTAAAAATATATATTAACCATTGATTGATCCCTTTTATCCTTCATTCATCCAATAGATATATGTGTAAAACACTATTGTCAGGCACAGTTCTTTTGTAATAAGGAAAGAATAAACAAATGACATTTCTACTTCATATTGTTTATATTTTAATAGAGGAATACAAATAGTAAATAAAATATAGTGTCTGTCTAGATTGTCAGGTAATGAGATGCATTTTGGATGCCACTGACATAAATTGAGATAATATTACATAGCCAAGTATAAATGGGTAGTTGTTTGAACATTTTTTGGCATTGACCTTTTCCAGTTGTGTGGCCATTGCTGTGTTTTCCAAATTTGCTGGCATATTGAGTGTAGCACTTTAGCATCATCAAAAGAGACGGGAGTACCAGACCACCTTATCT
The DNA here is from genome assembly GCA_022376925.1 of Tragulus kanchil. NCBI lineage: Eukaryota > Metazoa > Chordata > Mammalia > Artiodactyla > Tragulidae > Tragulus > Tragulus kanchil. The sequence continues at coordinate 230,702,959 of JAIOJX010000004.1, read as the reverse complement.
GCCTCCTGAGAAACCTGTATGCAGGTCAAGAAACACTACTTAGACCTGGATGTGGAACAACAACCTGCTTCAAAATTTGGAAAGGAGTACTTCAAGGCTGTATATTGTCACCCTGGCTTGTCTAACACACATGCAGAGTACATCATGAAATGCCAGTCTGGATTAATTGCAAGCTGGAATCAAGATTGCAGGGAGAAATATCAATAACCTCAGATATGCAAATGACACCACCCTAATGACAGAAAGTGAAGGGGAACTAAAGAGCCTCTTGTTGAGAATGAAAGAGGAGAGTGAAAAAGCTGACTTAAAACTCAGTATTGAAAAGCATGTGGTCCCATCACTTCATGGCAAATAGATGTACAAACAATGGAAACAGTGACAGATTTTTCTTAGGCACCAAAATCACTGCAGGCAGTGACTGTAGCCATGAAATTAAGCTTGCACCTTGGAAGCTATGACAAACCTAGATAGCATATTAAATACCATGGACATCACTTTGCAGACAAGCGTCTTCATAGTCAAAGCTAGGGTTTTTTCAGTAGTCATTTATAGATGTGAGAGCTGGACAATAAAAAAAGGCTGCACACCAAAGAATTGATGCTTTCAAACTGTGGTGCTGGAGAAGACGTTTGAGAGTTCCTTAGATAGCAAGACGGTCAAACCAGTCAATCCTAAAGGAAATCAACCCTGAATATTCATTGGAAGGACTGATGCTGAAGCTGAAGTTCCAATATTTTGGCCACCTGATGGAAGAGATGACTCATTGGAAGAGGCCCTGATGCTGCAAAAGATTAAAGGCAGGAGGAGAAAGGAGGGACAGGGGATGAGATGGTTGGATGGCATCATCAACTCAATGAACAGGAGTTTGAACAAATTCCTGGAGATGGTGAAAGACAGGGCAGTCTGGCATGCTGCTGTCCATGCAGTCACAGAGTCAGACATGACTGACTGAAAAAAAACAAGATTGTCAGGTAATGAGATGCATTTTGGATGCCACTGACATAAATTGAGATAATATTACATAGCCAAGTATAAATGGGTAGTTGTTTGAACATTTTTTGGCATTGACCTTTTCCAGTTGTGTGGCCATTGCTGTGTTTTCCAAATTTGCTGGCATATTGAGTGTAGCACTTTAGCATCATCAAAAGAGACGGGAGTACCAGACCACCTTATCTGCCTCCTGAGAAACCTGTATGCAGGTCAAGAAACACTACTTAGACCTGGATGTGGAACAACAACCTGCTTCAAAATTTGGAAAGGAGTACTTCAAGGCTGTATATTGTCACCCTGGCTTGTCTAACACACATGCAGAGTACATCATGAAATGCCAGTCTGGATTAATTGCAAGCTGGAATCAAGATTGCAGGGAGAAATATCAATAACCTCAGATATGCAAATGACACCACCCTAATGACAGAAAGTGAAGGGGAACTAAAGAGCCTCTTGTTGAGAATGAAAGAGGAGAGTGAAAAAGCTGACTTAAAACTCAGTATTGAAAAGCATGTGGTCCCATCACTTCATGGCAAATAGATGTACAAACAATGGAAACAGTGACAGATTTTTCTTAGGCACCAAAATCACTGCAGGCAGTGACTGTAGCCATGAAATTAAGCTTGCACCTTGGAAGCTATGACAAACCTAGATAGCATATTAAATACCATGGACATCACTTTGCAGACAAGCGTCTTCATAGTCAAAGCTAGGGTTTTTTCAGTAGTCATTTATAGATGTGAGAGCTGGACAATAAAAAAAGGCTGCACACCAAAGAATTGATGCTTTCAAACTGTGGTGCTGGAGAAGACGTTTGAGAGTTCCTTAGATAGCAAGACGGTCAAACCAGTCAATCCTAAAGGAAATCAACCCTGAATATTCATTGGAAGGACTGATGCTGAAGCTGAAGTTCCAATATTTTGGCCACCTGATGGAAGAGATGACTCATTGGAAGAGGCCCTGATGCTGCAAAAGATTAAAGGCAGGAGGAGAAAGGAGGGACAGGGGATGAGATGGTTGGATGGCATCATCAACTCAATGAACAGGAGTTTGAACAAATTCCTGGAGATGGTGAAAGACAGGGCAGTCTGGCATGCTGCTGTCCATGCAGTCACAGAGTCAGACATGACTGACTGAACAACAACAAAAGTTTAAAAGTTGTCGAGGCATTTGGATAAACAAATCTGGAGTTTAGTGTGAAATCTTTATGGAAGATGTGTATCTGAGTCAGTAGCACATAGATATTTACAACCAAAAGAGTAAATATTAATAGAAGTCTAAATATTGAGTCTTGGGCCATCATCATCTGCAGGGAATAGGGAGATGAAGAAGAATCACCAAGAGAGACTCAAAGGACTCAATAGTAAAATAGAAAGTCCTCGATCCATAAAGCAAGACTGATAGGTAAATGGAATTCAAAACAGTGTAATGGAAAAGAGTGAAGAGTTAAAATAGGTTAAAAATAATCACAAAATTCTTTTTCTCTGGTAGGAAGCAGTCGGATAAAGGGGAAGTAAGGAGAACTACAAAGATATGAGAAATAATGTGAGAAATAAGGTGATGCAGCTTACATTTGGATTGAATTTTGGGTAAGATGGTGAGACATGAGTTAAGCCTTAATTCCTTTTATGAGTTCTCCTGCTTCCCAGACTGTTTTGATTAACCTGGGTAGGTGATGAATACTTGTAGAATCTCCCTCTTCAAACAACTCTACCTCTAATTTTCCATTTTGGTTAATGGTTTCTTTATCCCAAAACCTTCATTAACAAAAATGGGAGAATTGGAGGCACAGCTGTTCTTTCACTATGGCATATCCCTTTTAATTAGAATGTGACTGTATATTCTCAAGAGGAAGAGATGGTATTCAGTTAGATATGTCAAGAAGGAGTCAGGCATTAAGAAAATGTTTTTGTGAGTTACCACAGCCATATTTACACTTACCTTTGTATTTTTCTATTAAAATATTTAATCAATTCATATTGGAGAAGGGAATGGCAAACCACTCCAGTATTCTTTCTTGGGTAATTCCATGGACAGAAGAGCCTGGCAGGCCCGAGTCCATGGGATTACAGAGTCAGAAATGACTCCGCAAAGCACAGTGATCAATTCAAATGCAAAACTTGAAAGAAACCATGGAAATTATCCTACCTGTAGCTTTTGAGAAAAGGGGGGGGGGTTGGATGGCATCATCAACTCAATGAACAGGAGTTTGAACAAATTCCTGGAGATGGTGAAAGACAGGGCAGTCTGGCATGCTGCTGTCCATGCAGTCACAGAGTCAGACATGACTGACTGAACAACAACAAAAGTTTAAAAGTTGTCGAGGCATTTGGATAAACAAATCTGGAGTTTAGTGTGAAATCTTTATGGAAGATGTGTATCTGAGTCAGTAGCACATAGATATTTACAACCAAAAGAGTAAATATTAATAGAAGTCTAAATATTGAGTCTTGGGCCATCATCATCTGCAGGGAATAGGGAGATGAAGAAGAATCACCAAGAGAGACTCAAAGGACTCAATAGTAAAATAGAAAGTCCTCGATCCATAAAGCAAGACTGATAGGTAAATGGAATTCAAAACAGTGTAATGGAAAAGAGTGAAGAGTTAAAATAGGTTAAAAATAATCACAAAATTCTTTTTCTCTGGTAGGAAGCAGTCGGATAAAGGGGAAGTAAGCAGAACTAAAAAGATATGAGAAATAATGTGAGAAATAAGGTGATGCAGCTTACATTTGGATTGAATTTTGGGTAAGATGGTGAGACATGAGTTAAGCCTTAATTCCTTTTATGAGTTCTCCTGCTTCCCAGACTGTTTTGATTAACCTGGGTAGGTGATGAATACTTGTAGAATCTCCCTCTTCAAACAACTCTACCTCTAATTTTCCATTTTGGTTAATGGTTTCTTTATCCCAAAACCTTCATTAACAAAAATGGGAGAATTGGAGGCACAGCTGTTCTTTCACTATGGCATATCCCTTTTAATTAGAATGTGACTGTATATTCTCAAGAGGAAGAGATGGTATTCAGTTAGATATGTCAAGAAGGAGTCAGGCATTAAGAAAATGTTTTTGTGAGTTACCACAGCCATATTTACACTTACCTTTGTATTTTTCTATTAAAATATTTAATCAATTCATATTGGAGAAGGGAATGGCAAACCACTCCAGTATTCTTTCTTGGGTAATTCCATGGACAGAAGAGCCTGGCAGGCCCGAGTCCATGGGATTACAGAGTCAGAAATGACTCCGCAAAGCACAGTGATCAATTCAAATGCAAAACTTGAAAGAAACCATGGAAATTATCCTACCTGTAGCTTTTTAAATTTTTCATTCAAGACAGTGAGACATCAAAGGAGCGTGAGAAGGTGAACCCAGGACCCACAATAAGTATCAAACTTGTTTCAGGTCACTGTTTGGTATTAAAAATGCATATATGCTTTCATTGATTTTATTCCATAATATTACTGTTTCTACAACAATAAAATTTTGTTTTAGAAAATGAACGTATTTGTAGGAAGATGTATTATGCTTCACCTTGGTGCTTCATATGCCTTACTAGCTCTCTGTTTTATTTATTTTTTTAAAGTTTGTATTGCAATACAGCTGAGTAACAATATTGTGATATTTTCAGGTGGACAGAAAAGGGACTCAGCCATGCATATACATATCTCTCTTCCATCCCCCAAGCCCCTCTCCCATCCAAGCGCCTATATAACACTGAGCAGAGTTCCTGTTCTGTATAGTAGGACATTGTTGGTTATCCATTTTAAATAGAGTGTGTCAATCTCAAATTTCCTAACTTTCCTGTCCCCCTATCCTTCTCCTCTGGCAACCATAAGTTCAGGTACAATAGCCAAGACATGGAAGCAATATAAATGTCCACTGACAGACGAATGGATAATGAAGATGTGGTACATGTACAGAATGAAATACTACCCAGCCATTAAAAAGAATGAAATAATGTCATTTTTTACAATATGAATAGGCCTAGAGATTGTTATACTTGGTGAAGTAAATCAGACAGAGAAGGAGAAATACCATATCACATGCCTTATATGCAGAATCTAAAAAGAAATGATACAAATGGACTAACAATACAGAAAGAGACTGACAGACTAGCTCCCGCTTAATCCAACGGTTAAATTGTCCATATCTGAGTTACCACAGCCATATTTACACTTACCTTTGTATTTTTCTATTAAAATATTTAATCAATTCATATTGGAGAAGGGAATGGCAAACCACTCCAGTATTCTTTCTTGGGTAATTCCATGGACAGAAGAGCCTGGCAGGCCCGAGTCCATGGGATTACAGAGTCAGAAATGACTCCGCAAAGCACAGTGATCAATTCAAATGCAAAACTTGAAAGAAACCATGGAAATTATCCTACCTGTAGCTTTTTAAATTTTTCATTCAAGACAGTGAGACATCAAAGGAGCGTGAGAAGGTGAACCCAGGACCCACAATAAGTATCAAACTTGTTTCAGGTCACTGTTTGGTATTAAAAATGCATATATGCTTTCATTGATTTTATTCCATAATATTACTGTTTCTACAACAATAAAATTTTGTTTTAGAAAATGAACGTATTTGTAGGAAGATGTATTATGCTTCACCTTGGTGCTTCATATGCCTTACTAGCTCTCTGTTTTATTTATTTTTTTAAAGTTTGTATTGCAATACAGCTGAGTAACAATATTGTGATATTTTCAGGTGGACAGAAAAGGGACTCAGCCATGCATATACATATCTCTCTTCCATCCCCCAAGCCCCTCTCCCATCCAAGCGCCTATATAACACTGAGCAGAGTTCCCTGTTCTGTATAGTAGGACATTGTTGGTTATCCATTTTAAATAGAGTGTGTCAATCTCAAATTTCCTAACTTTCCTGTCCCCCTATCCTTCTCCTCTGGCAACCATAAGTTCAGGTACAATAGCCAAGACATGGAAGCAATATAAATGTCCACTGACAGACGAATGGATAATGAAGATGTGGTACATGTACAGAATGAAATACTACCCAGCCATTAAAAAGAATGAAATAATGTCATTTTTTACAATATGAATAGGCCTAGAGATTGTTATACTTGGTGAAGTAAATCAGACAGAGAAGGAGAAATACCATATCACATGCCTTATATGCAGAATCTAAAAAGAAATGATACAAATGGACTAACAATACAGAAAGAGACTGACAGACTAGCTCCCGCTTAATCCAACGGTTAAATTGTCCATATCTAGGAGAAAAACCAGTTGGGTTACCAGGCAGAGAGTCTTACAAAGTTCAAGATATTAGGATTCAATTACAATTCAAATGTGCTTATCTGTCATTGACCAAGAGCCCATTTTTGCTGTTATCTGAGTTTACATTGTATTAATAATTAAAATTCTTTTAATTGGGAAGCAAATAACTTCCTTGGAAAATTATCTACACAGTTTAGATAACATGAATTATAAAAGTGGAGTTGAAGTTTGAATGAAATATTAATCTCTGATATTTTGATCTCTTTGTGGAGCAGGAAGCCCCACATACTTGTATTTTATCCCCTCTTGACACTCCCTAAAAAGTTTTCTTCCTGAATGGAAAAAGAAGTTCTCAGTAAAAGAAGTTTATTTTGTTTCTGTTTGAGTTTTGAGGGAGATGTCTAGTTGTGTTTATTGTTTCTAAAAGTTTTGGCAGGACAAAGAAAAGCATTTTTGCTTATAAAAACCATAGGGGAAATTTAAATTAATAAAAAGAGTATGAGAGCAAGTTTAGGCCATTCCTTTGAAGTTGACTAGGCAATTCAAAGTCATAGGGCAGGGCATCAAAGAGCCATTGCCTAGGAAGGCCTCTCTCCATCAACTCAAATTCAGATCTGTTGGGGATGAATTATATATCCCTAGTCCAACAGACTTAAATAAAATGTTGTTTTCAAAGTGGATTGGGTTGGAGTCACTGTCCTTTTCATAACTTCAACATCATCTGCCTTGTGTCTCTTTCCTCCCTGGTTGCCCTATTTGATCTTTTCCAAGTCTCCTGTGCATAAATGCATCTTCTCCAAGTATCTTCCCTTTTGTCTCTATCACCTCTGCCTTCTGATATTTTTTCTGTCACTAATCTGATTCATAAAATAGTATGTACACATTGTTATACACACAACCCCACACACACTGTTGTGTTGGTGAACTGATCCAGAATTACATCCCCCAAAACAAGCAGAAAAACAGTATATATTTTATCTTTAAAAGATAATGTGTTCAAGAGGACTTAATCTGTATGTCTGTGTCCTGTAAAGTGTTCTCATCCAGTGGGCATGTTATATTAAATCTGTCAAATTGAACACAGAAAATTACAACAGAAACAGAAGAACTTCTGAACTTCCCTTCAGGTTCTAAAGTCCCTTAGAGGTATCTGACATAGAGAGGTCAGAGAACAATTTCTAGAGGAAGTAATGTGTAGACTCAAAGCTGTCAGGTGAGTAGGAAGTATCTAGTTTAGAAAAATGGAGTGTTCAAATCAAAGGGAGCAATATACGCAAACAGTATGAAGGACAGGAAGAAGGCCAGTGGGGCTCTATGAGAAAGTTGGTGCAAGATGAAGCTAGAGCAGAGGCAGAGGATGCATGACAGAGGATGTTGACACCAAGGTAAGAATTCTATTTCCCTGAAAGCAATGTGTATCATTAAAGAGTAGTTAGCAGATGGGGAACACAATCAGAAATTTATTTTGACAGATCCCTCTGCAATAAACTATGGAGAATGAATTAAAGAAAAGTTGAGACAAGTTTGGGGAAATCAGTTAATAGGCTATTGATAATTCCAAGATTGCAATAAGTACAAAAGGGAATATTGTATTGGCCATGCAGGTGAAAAAATAATCTGAGAATTATTTGGAAATGTGACAGGGCTTAGTAATGCTTCAAGTATGGAAGATAAGGAAGACTGCTATGTCCAAGATGACTGCTGTTATTTGCTTGTAAAAATAAAAGAACTGCAGTGTTATTCATGGAGATTAGGAAAGCTAAGAAAGGAATAGAACTGAGGGAGAAAGCTATGAGTTTATTACTTTTTATATCCCATATGTGAGGTGCTTTTGAGATTGCCAAGAAAGGATATCAGAGAAGGGCTTGTGTAAGTGCATCTGTTCTTTTGGTACAGATAATAATGATTAAACTCATAAAAGTGAATGAAAACAAAAGAGATGAGAATAGATTCTACCACTAAGCTTAAAGAACTCCAACATTTAATGGTGTATAGTGATAAGTGACAATGAATATAGTGAGGTAGGGAGAAAATCAAAGGGTACCATTGCAAGAAATTCAAAAGATGAGAATTTCTTAATGCAAGAAAGTGGACAATAGAACTGAGAAGCCAACTAAGAAAGATGTTTAAAATATTCCTTGGATTTAGAGACTGAAATGTGATTGATGATCTTATCATTAACTATTTTGATAGAACCATGGTGCCTGATGCTAGATCAGTTAGAGGAATAAAAGATAATAAATGAATGCAGTTATCAGATGCATCTCTTTTGAGAAAACTGTTTTAAAATATTCTTGCTCAACATTTTGGTAAAATGACACCAAAACTCATACCCAGGTCAGAGTGTTAAGCTAGATTCATACTTCTAATTTATTATATTCTACTCCAAGTTTGCTTTGAAATCTACAGTTTTGTCCTTTAAGATTTACATGGCAAGTAGTGTCTTAGACTAGAAGGAAAGTAAGCCATGGATTTGAATCCCAAGTTTATCAATGACTCACTGCAAAACCTGAGTAAGCTACTTAGCATCTAAGCCCTTATTACCTCATTATAAAACATCACTAATAAAATCTCTCAGAGAACTTCTTAGAAATTAGATTACTGTAAAGTGCTTATTAAAATGATAGCCATTTAAAATACTAAAATTAGATATCCTTTATCCTTGTCTCCTTTTCCTTCCCCTATCAATACTTACTTTTGCGTTTTCTTCAACTTTTGCCCAGTTTACTTCACTTCCCCGCCCCCACCAGCTAGTCTTTAATCTCTCCCAAGATGACTGCTGTTATTTGCTTGTAAAAATAAAAGAACTGCAGTGTTATTCATGGAGATTAGGAAAGCTAAGAAAGGAATAGAACTGAGGGAGAAAGCTATGAGTTTATTACTTTTATATCCCATATGTGAGGTGCTTTTGAGATTGCCAAGAAAGGATATCAGAGAAGGGCTTGTGTAAGTGCATCTGTTCTTTTGGTACAGATAATAATGATTAAACTCATAAAAGTGAATGAAAACAAAAGAGATGAGAATAGATTCTACCACTAAGCTTAAAGAACTCCAACATTTAATGGTGTATAGTGATAAGTGACAATGAATATAGTGAGGTAGGGAGAAAATCAAAGGGTACCATTGCAAGAAATTCAAAAGATGAGAATTTCTTAATGCAAGAAAGTGGACAATAGAACTGAGAAGCCAACTAAGAAAGATGTTTAAAATATTCCTTGGATTTAGAGACTGAAATGTGATTGATGATCTTATCATTAACTATTTTGATAGAACCATGGTGCCTGATGCTAGATCAGTTAGAGGAATAAAAGATAATAAATGAATGCAGTTATCAGATGCATCTCTTTTGAGAAAACTGTTTTAAAATATTCTTGCTCAACATTTTGGTAAAATGACACCAAAACTCATACCCAGGTCAGAGTGTTAAGCTAGATTCATACTTCTAATTTATTATATTCTACTCCAAGTTTGCTTTGAAATCTACAGTTTTGTCCTTTAAGATTTACATGGCAAGTAGTGTCTTAGACTAGAAGGAAAGTAAGCCATGGATTTGAATCCCAAGTTTATCAATGACTCACTGCAAAACCTGAGTAAGCTACTTAGCATCTAAGCCCTTATTACCTCATTATAAAACATCACTAATAAAATCTCTCAGAGAACTTCTTAGAAATTAGATTACTGTAAAGTGCTTATTAAAATGATAGCCATTTAAAATACTAAAATTAGATATCCTTTATCCTTGTCTCCTTTTCCTTCCCCTATCAATACTTACTTTTGCGTTTTCTTCAACTTTTGCCCAGTTTACTTCACTTCCCCTCCCCCCGCCCCCACCAGCTAGTCTTTAATTCTCTCCCAGACTGTTGCCAGGATGAATTTTGTGAAAGGCAAGTATGATCATATAACTGAAGCCCTTGAAATGTTTCAACAGTTCCCCTTAGCTTCCAGAATAAAGTTCAGATTTCTTAGATTGTCATTCAAAATCCATCATGTCATGATACGTGCCCTAAAATCTTAGCTCTGTTTTCTGTGCACAGAACTTTTTGTCATTCTCAAGCACACTATACCTCAAATAGACTATATTCCTCCTATTATCACACAGGGAGTTCCCCCTGTTCAGAGAGCTTTTCTTATCCATTGTTCAAAGTTTAACTGAACCTCCACTGTAATAATTTTTCCGAATCTGACTGATACAGGTTTTCTCTATGCTCCAATAATATTCTGTGCATTTTCCTGTCTTGTATAGTTGGTTAAAGCACAGACACTGGTGCAGACTGCCTGTGTGCAAATATTGACTCTGATATTACTTGGGTGCCTTTAAGCTAATTACTTTACTCTGTGACCCACTTTTCTAACCTGTAAACTTAGGATCATTGTAAGAGTCACCTTTTTGGTCTGTTCCAAGAAACATGAGTTATTACATGTAAAATGTTTAACACTCAAATGTTAGATGTTAATATGAAGGTAGAAATGAGAGCTGTTAGCTGTTAACACAGAGGTCCTGATAGCATACTATTCTATTATTATATGAGCTCTTTGGATAAAAGGCCTTCTAGTGTTTGCTTTTATAATACCAATATGTCACAATTGTTCCAGTATCTACTGCTGCTCAAATAATACTAAATAATGATGTAGGTGGATATAATAAAGAATAAATTTCAATGCATTACATATGAGATGTGATAGCACCAACATGAAACAAGGATTAACGTGGACACAGAAATATCTCTTCTTCTATGTCAATAAATTAGGGAAAAATATTGTTCTAGGGTGGCTGTATGCTTATATCCCATCTTTTACTGTTTGCTGAAGAAATGAGCAATAGGAAATACTAGTTATAAACATTCCTTGAAGAGATACAAATTACAAGTTATAGGAATGTGAATGTCTTAATTGTAAGTTGATTTTTATTCACAGATTAAGTCATCATTTCTTAAGGCATCAGTTATTCATATAGATATGTTCTCAATGAAAAACCTAATTTCCATTTTAAAGGTATTCCATTACAGTATTAAATTTTGTAGTGTGGTCATATGAAATATTCAGGTGTCAGTTAAGCATATTATGAATAGCCCAAAATATGCTATACATTGTGGTCAATAAAAATATCAGTGTACTTACATAAGAACAATTGGAACAAAAAATATTGGTTTGGTTTCCTAACATTGTATATAATCTGAACTGAGCCCAGCAGCTAAGAGCATATTGTCTAACTTCTAGTTAATCAGTTTCAATAATCTGCCACTCTTTACATTAAGGTCATTTCTCAGGAATCAGAATTATTTGTCTTATAAATTTCAAGAATAATTCATAAGTGATAATCTTAGAAGATATTGCTCTTTCCAAACAAAACAAACTGTTAGGTGATCATGAGCTAACTTACCTGTGTGAAGCGTAGTAAATACGTCTCAGTTCCTATGTTATAACTGTCTTTTGTTATACTAGGAAATTTTGCAAAGGACAAATGCCACTCCAAAATTTTTAATTTGAGGAAAGAGAATCATGATCCACAAAAGCGGAACAGTAAAACAAAATTTTTAATGGTCATTTATCAGTATAGAATCTAATGCCATATATAACCTTCGAAGATCCTTTTTTCTCCAAATAATTTTTCTTTTCTAATCCTACGTATGACCTGGTTGACATGGACTTTGCTTCAAAATCATAATCCATTGAGAAAAGAAAAGTTTCGACATCCTTACCTTGTTCATGGCCAAGTCCTCGTATTTTCTTTACTCTTCTCTTGAGTTCATGAATCTTCTAATCAACTTCAAATTTTATCAGTCTCTTCACATACTATTAGTTGCTCTACACTCAGATTTATATCTCTGATACTATATATTACTCCCTAGTGATCGAAATTCCCAAAGATGACTCACCTCGCTTCTTGGATCTATGCCTGCTGTGGTCACTTATCCACCAACAAGTCTTGCAGAACTTAAAGTTCTGAAGAAATGAGCAATAGGAAATACTAGTTATAAACATTCCTTGAAGAGATTACAAGTTATAGGAATGTGAATGTCTTAATTGTAAGTTGATTTTTATTCACAGATTAAGTCATCATTTCTTAAGGCATCAGTTATTCATATAGATATGTTCTCAATGAAAAACCTAATTTCCATTTTAAAGGTATTCCATTACAGTATTAAATTTTGTAGTGTGGTCATATGAAATATTCAGGTGTCAGTTAAGCATATTATGAATAGCCCAAAATATGCTATACATTGTGGTCAATAAAAATATCAGTGTACTTACATAAGAACAATTGGAACAAAAAATATTGGTTTGGTTTCCTAACATTGTATATAATCTGAACTGAGCCCAGCAGCTAAGAGCATATTGTCTAACTTCTAGTTAATCAGTTTCAATAATCTGCCACTCTTTACATTAAGGTCATTTCTCAGGAATCAGAATTATTTGTCTTATAAATTTCAAGAATAATTCATAAGTGATAATCTTAGAAGATATTGCTCTTTCCAAACAAAACAAACTGTTAGGTGATCATGAGCTAACTTACCTGTGTGAAGCGTAGTAAATACGTCTCAGTTCCTATGTTATAACTGTCTTTTGTTATACTAGGAAATTTTGCAAAGGACAAATGCCACTCCAAAATTTTTAATTTGAGGAAAGAGAATCATGATCCACAAAAGCGGAACAGTAAAACAAAATTTTTAATGGTCATTTATCAGTATAGAATCTAATGCCATATATAACCTTCGAAGATCCTTTTTTCTCCAAATAATTTTTCTTTTCTAATCCTACGTATGACCTGGTTGACATGGACTTTGCTTCAAAATCATAATCCATTGAGAAAAGAAAAGTTTCGACATCCTTACCTTGTTCATGGCCAAGTCCTCGTATTTTCTTTACTCTTCTCTTGAGTTCATGAATCTTCTAATCAACTTCAAATTTTATCAGTCTCTTCACATACTATTAGTTGCTCTACACTCAGATTTATATCTCTGATACTATATATTACTCCCCTAGTGATCGAAATTCCCAAAGATGACTCACCTCGCTTCTTGGATCTATGCCTGCTGTGGTCACTTATCCACCAACAAGTCTTGCAGAACTTAAGCCCTGGGAATAAAGATCAGATGGTTTTTAAAAACAGGGAATAGAGAGCTTTGAGTATGCATACATTTCTAGACATAAAGTATATTAAATTACTTTTCTCCAACTTTGCAATGTACTGATTTTAACATTAATACTGAAAGGTAAGGTTAGATTTTAATATTCACCTTAAGTAGCAAAGTACATATTAAAAAAAAAAATAACTTTGCAAGAGTTTGAAAAATTGAGAATTGTAAGATATGATCTAAGACTAAATATGGAAAAAAGTATTCCACATATTTATTCATTAAATGCAGAACTTGAGCAAAGGGAATATTAAGACTGAAGTATTAGATTAAAAAACATTTTTTGAAAAAGTATTCAAATCAGTATTTCAGCTGTACTGAGCTGAGCAAGAGAGACCTAATCTTTATGGGTACGTGTTTTCAAATTATATTCCATAATTATCATCAAGTGTTTAATACTTTTGACTAGGAAAAAACAATCACATCACTTTAAAATGTATATTCTTTACTAAACAAGAACAGAATCTGTTTAAAGCATGGATATTAATAATATAAACAATTCTGTTCTAAAATATAAAATCATCCATATTTCATCATAATAGTTATAATTGAGAAAATTTATCCTGACTCTGTTTTTCACAATATTAACCTAAAAATATTGTATTAGACATAATAACATTATTGACTTCTATTGTATATTTTTCTCTCAGGAAAATGCTATAGTATCATTTATTTCTGATCCTACGTATGACCTGGTTGACATGGACTTTGCTTAAAATCTAATCCATTGAGAAAAGAAAAGTTTCGACATCCTTACCTTGTTCATGGCCAAGTCCTCGTATTTTCTTTACTCTTCTCTTGAGTTCATGAATCTTCTAATCAACTTCAAATTTTATCAGTCTCTTCACATACTATTAGTTGCTCTACACTCAGATTTATATCTCTGATACTATATATTACCCCCCTAGTGATCGAAATTCCCAAAGATGACTCACCTCGCTTCTTGGATCTATGCCTGCTGTGGTCACTTATCCACCAACAAGTCTTGCAGAACTTAAGCCCTGGGAATAAAGATCAGATGGTTTTTAAAAACAGGGAATAGAGAGCTTTGAGTATGCATACATTTCTAGACATAAAGTATATTAAATTACTTTTCTCCAACTTTGCAATGTACTGATTTTAACATTAATACTGAAAGGTAAGGTTAGATTTTAATATTCACCTTAAGTAGCAAAGTACATATTAAAAAAAAAAATAACTTTGCAAGAGTTTGAAAAATTGAGAATTGTAAGATATGATCTAAGACTAAATATGGAAAAAAGTATTCCACATATTTATTCATTAAATGCAGAACTTGAGCAAAGGGAATATTAAGACTGAAGTATTAGATTAAAAAACATTTTTTGAAAAAGTATTCAAATCAGTATTTCAGCTGTACTGAGCTGAGCAAGAGAGACCTAATCTTTATGGGTACGTGTTTTCAAATTATATTCCATAATTATCATCAAGTGTTTAATACTTTTGACTAGGAAAAAACAATCACATCACTTTAAAATGTATATTCTTTACTAAACAAGAACAGAATCTGTTTAAAGCATGGATATTAATAATATAAACAATTCTGTTCTAAAATATAAAATCATCCATATTTCATCATAATAGTTATAATTGAGAAAATTTATCCTGACTCTGTTTTTCACAATATTAACCTAAAAATATTGTATTAGACATAATAACATTATTGACTTCTATTGTATATTTTTCTCTCAGGAAAATGCTATAGTATCTTATTACAATATTTTACACTTTACTCAAGCACCTACTGAATTGTGAAAACATAGTCTAAATATACCATGAACAGATACAACTCTTTACAGTAAAAAGTAATAAGAAATCACAGGAAATGTGCTTTAGGGAGAGTGATATTTCAGCCATTTTTCAACTAATACTAATGGATTTTGTTTGAGTAAATCACATGATTATTACTATTAAACATATTCATTGTTTCTAACTCAAAATCACCATATAATTTTGAAAGAATCATCAAAACCTTTCACTTTCCTAAATTAGCTAAACACTGACTTCAGCAGTAAGTAAGACCACAGTAGTTAAAATGAATTGATCACCTGCTCATTTTTATAGGCAAAACTAGATTCCATTTCTAGGACAATATGGTCTTTAAATTTAGGTACTGGAATATATTTAAGAACCAGATTGGTTCAATAAAATATTATAGACAAGTGTACATGTTTACTTTCTGTCAAGGAGAAGCTCTTTATGTATTTGTATGAAAATAGCGGTAAGAATTTATAAAAAGAGATTTATCTTTTTCCAGTGTTCTTGAGCTTAGTACTTTAGGCTAATTTATAGGCAAAGAGAAAAAGTCAGAGCATAAGCAAAGAAAGACCAAGGAGAGAGAGAGATTAACATAATCACAGTGACTGAAATTGGAAAACAGTAAACACTACAGTAGAGAAAATTCAAAATAACAGTTCACCTCTAACTACGGTTATTTTTCTTATAAAGAATTTAGCTTGAACAATATGGAACATGCTCTGACTGGAATGAAGCAGGGTGTGTGACTTTCTGAAACATTTTCTGTCAACTCTGTATAAACTAGTAACATCTAGATAAATGAAAATCACTTTAAATGGTATTTATTTCTTTACTAAACAAGAACATTGAATCTGTTAAAGCATGGATATTAATAATATAAACAATTCTGTTCTAAAATATAAAATCATCCATATTTCATCATAATAGTTATAATTGAGAAAATTTATCCTGACTCTGTTTTTCACAATATTAACCTAAAAATATTGTATTAGACATAATAACATTATTGACTTCTATTGTATATTTTTCTCTCAGGAAAATGCTATAGTATCTTATTACAATATTTTACACTTTACTCAAGCACCTACTGAATTGTGAAAACATAGTCTAAATATACCATGAACAGATACAACTCTTTACAGTAAAAAGTAATAAGAAATCACAGGAAATGTGCTTTAGGGAGAGTGATATTTCAGCCATTTTTCAACTAATACTAATGGATTTTGTTTGAGTAAATCACATGATTATTACTATTAAACATATTCATTGTTTCTAACTCAAAATCACCATATAATTTTGAAAGAATCATCAAAACCTTTCACTTTCCTAAATTAGCTAAACACTGACTTCAGCAGTAAGTAAGACCACAGTAGTTAAAATGAATTGATCACCTGCTCATTTTTATAGGCAAAACTAGATTCCATTTCTAGGACAATATGGTCTTTAAATTTAGGTACTGAATATATTTAAGAACCAGATTGGTTCAATAAAATATTATAGACAAGTGTACATGTTTACTTTCTGTCAAGGAGAAGCTCTTTATGTATTTGTATGAAAATAGCGGTAAGAATTTATAAAAAGAGATTTATCTTTTTCCAGTGTTCTTGAGCTTAGTACTTTAGGCTAATTTATAGGCAAAGAGAAAAAGTCAGAGCATAAGCAAAGAAAGACCAAGGAGAGAGAGAGATTAACATAATCACAGTGACTGAAATTGGAAAACAGTAAACACTACAGTAGAGAAAATTCAAAATAACAGTTCACCTCTAACTACGGTTATTTTTCTTATAAAGAATTTAGCTTGAACAATATGGAACATGCTCTGACTGGAATGAAGCAGGGTGTGATGAACTTGGTTCTCAGACCAACACAAGTTTTACTGTCAACTCTGACTATATTATGTCAGACAGATTATTAAATATGAAAGAGTTTCAATTCCCTTTATCTGACCAGTAGGCATAAGGTTGCCTGAAGCATAAAGGAGAAGATTAATATGAAAGTACTTAGCCTTAACCTGGCAGTAACACGGTACTTCACACGGTAGCTTTTTGTCATCAGTCAATCCTGGCTTATACATAGGATCTTGGGAATATTTTCATTTATCACATCCTCTGTGTCAACTTCTTTCATAGTAAATACCAGTTTGATAATCAAAAGTTTCCCAAATCAGATCTGTTGAATGCAACTTTATTTATAAATGCAATAAATTATGAAGATCCCTATTCCATGGATATCAAAACTGTTTACTAGTCCATGATAATTAAATTACTTCTGTTTTAGTAGTGAGTCTCAGAATTCTACCTCCCCTACACACCACTACCATCACCATGCCCACAAAAACATACACAGGCATGGTTTGCCTTAATTTCTCCCTAAGTCATAGAAATCCTAGGGTGATGTTGTGTATCATTCCAGCATTACAAGGGAGGCATCTGATCCTCATTCTAGTTTCTGGTTTCTTTGGTCCACACAAAAATGTAGTTCACCTTCATTTGGCCCTCACTACTCTATTCCCATCACTGACCAGGTTCATGTCTCCATACCCCATACTCCATTGTCAGAACCAGGTAATCAGTATCCTCATTGTCCCAATCATAAGTCTTCTGCTGGTACCTTGATCCTCCTAACAATTCTGAACTTTTGATGGGGACTGGTTGCTCAGGAACATTGGTTATCTTCCCACACTATTCTGGGAGTCCATGACTTTGTGAAGTTGACCTCTTACTAATCTAAGACTCTCCTTCAGTCACTGCTACTCTCATGCTGGGTGCCATTTGGATGGTATGCTTCTGTGCTCACTCGTGTCTGATTCTTTACTGATCCATGGGCAGTAGCCCAGCAGGCTCCCCCGTTGATGGGATTTTCCTGGCAAGAATACTTGAGTGGGTTGCCATTTCCTACTCCAGGGGATCTTCTCAACCCAGGGATTGAATCCGCATCTCTGGCTTCTCTTGCATTGGCAGACAGATTCTTGACCATAAGTGCCACCTGGGAAGCCCCATTTAGACACTGGGTTTTTCCATAAGACTTGCAGAATCCTGTATTATAGTATGGGAAGCCAAGTAGCTAGTCTTTTCTCCTCATATCTGGAGATTTATTGCATCTTGTCCACTCTTTGGGGCTTGGTTCAAAAATCAGAGGTTGGGCACTTCCCCGAAAATCATTGTTTCTAAGGTATGGCCATATTCGTGTATGATCTCTCCTAAGTTAATAGGTCTAAACCTCACTTTCCTACTCTGACATAAATTCTTGGCTCATATTCCAGCAGGTGCTGGCTCTTCATATTTAAATGAAGCTTCCAGCAGTGAAAGAAAAATATGTATTTGTACCTCAAGCGCACATTTCTTGCAATTAAAAAAATCCAGTGTTTTCAAGATTGTTTCCACCATAGATTTACAGACATTAATAGATAAGAATTTGACTCCTTGTTCTTTACCCTTTTGTTTTATTCTTATCTTCTCTGCCCAGAAGATACAGTTTATAGAAATTCTTACTGCTGCTTCAGAGGCTGAACCCTTGGGGAAAAGAATGGAAAATGAGGTTTCAGTATCAAAACTTTGCCCAGGGCACTTGCCACAGTCAAAGAAATTTACACTGGACTCCAGAGCCACTGAGTCAATGGACTTGAGTTTGAGCAAGCTTTGGAGATGGTGAAAGACGGAAAAGCCTGGTATGCTGCTATCCATGGGGCTGCAAAAGGTCAAACATGACTGAGTGAAGTGAACTGAACCAGAGCCTAGTGTTTAATAGCCTGTTCATATGTGCTTTCTGCCTCTGTAGCTTGGCTACATGGCTTCTTCCTCAAGTGCTTCCCTCCAGGTTTGTATATTCAAATCTATGCTATTCTAAACTCAATTCAATGCTGCCTCTTCCATGACGCATCTCAAGTCAACAGAAATAATCAAGATAGTCTCTTCTTATCTAGAAATTCTATTCATATCTATATCACTGTCATGAAGTAGAAAAGTACTCATTTATATTGGAATTCTTTTTTAATATATTTCTTCAGTAATATTTTAAGTCTCCTTAATGTATTTCTTGTCTCTGAGTTCTATATTTATTCCTAGCTGTGATTGTTATCTGAATGAGATATTACATCAGTTTATTTCATAAATTGACCAAACCATTTAGCTTTCTCCAGGGCCTATTAAAATATTAATATACAGCATGCATTCTAATATCAAAATGCATAATTACATATTAGATTCCTAAGGCTGCAGTTAGAGAATACCACAAACTGGGTGACTTAAACAAACAGAAATGTATTCTGTCAACAGATCTGGAGACAAAAAGGCTAAAATCAAGGAATTAGCAAGACCATGCCTCCTGTGAAACCTATAAGGGAGAAATCCTTATCTCCTGGTTTCTGTTAGTAGCCATTAATCCATAGGGTGTCCGAGCTTGCAACTGCATTACTTTAATCTCTGCCTCTGTTGTCACATGGCTTCCTTCTTGTCTGTTTCTGTCTTCACATGGCTAGCTGTCATCCTTTCTCTGTGTGCCTTTGTCTAAATTTTTCTCTCCTTATAAGGACACAAGTCATCTGAATTAGGGCCCACTCTAATGACCTGATCTTAATTTGATTACATCTGTACAGATCCTATTTTAAAGAAGTTCACATTACTTAGGAACTGTGGATTTTAATTGCAGCATATCTTTATAGGGAGATACAATTCAACTCATAGTAATGGTTGGTAATATCTGACAAATAGTAACTACTTGAAATATATTTGAAGATTAAAAATAGTTTGTCTTAACATGAAGTGTTTTCATAATTTAACAGTGCCTACTTTGTATGTGCCAGCTTATCAGCAACATGTGGCAGCATGATCCTTGCATTAATCAGATAATCCATTTGAATTTAAACAAGTGTGCTTCTGTATTACTGCCTAGTTGTACCCTTTCTCCCTGAAACCATCCTTCATTGTTATTTTAAAGTTTTTGATCTGAAGCTGACTGCTATTGTGACTTTTCTGTTAAAGGTCCAAATCAAATCCATTTAACCAGTAACAGAATTGTGCCCATTAATCTATTTCATTACACATCAAAGAGAAAAATTGAATTGAAATAAAAAATGATGATGTACAATATATTCACTTGCCTCTCTTAACCCAAGCCTTGGGTCAGCTGCTCAATTTTATTGCAAATGATTTATGATAATTCATATTTATCAACCTTACACTATGTCTAGATAGTTACTAAAGCATCTGTATGGGATATGCCACTGTACTAACATAAAAATATTAAAAACATAGCCCTGAAAAGAGAACACTTCTGGACCACCTAAATGGTATGTGTGATTATTGATAATGATATAAAAATTTGAGGCTGAGCAATTAATATTGTGGATCAAATGATATCTGATTAATGATCTCAATTAAAATTGCTTTCAACAAAAGAATGAATGATTATATATTATCATATTCCTACTGCAAAATACTAAATTCCCACAATATTAAGTTCTCTTAGGTTGTATCACTTATAGTTGGCGTTATTTTAAAATGCCATTCAAAATGCTTTGTAGCCATGGCAAGAGATCTATAATGGCATTTTCAACATAATAGTGCATGAGAAAGGAGCACAGAGATTATGTTTGATATAATTTTGAAAGCATTTCCATCTGTAGTATGCCTTGAAGAATTCCACAAAGTGTTTTGAATTTTCACATAAATGCCATACCTTGGTGAGAAAATATATTGGTATTGAAAAAGGAACAATTATTCATAAATACATGTCATGACAACTATGAATCTGTTGGTACACAATACAGAATAAATGACTATATGTTTCTAAATATTCCATTTCACAAAGTATTGTTATCAGCATAATAAAATTTGAAACTATATTGATAAAAAACAACTGAAATCTCTTGCATGAAGTAGCAACTTGCCTTGTTCTTCTTTAATCATGGTCTTCAGCCTCTCGCCTATCCCCTACAGCCAGATCAATCATCTTTGGCATAGTTGCTTCTGTGCTTTGTCTGTATAAATTATCACTTTTTAATCAGCATGGCTTTTTGACATTTTTCACCTTATAAAATAAAAAACTTCACCTAAAACTAGTCAGAGTACATGTATTTTTTAATCTGTTTCTTTTCCTAAGCAATACTCTGTTCTAATAATGGCTCAAATGTTTACTTGCCTTTTGACATTAGATAGCTCTCTTATTTGAGTCTAAGTCTCATGTGCAAAGTTAATCATTTGTGCACTAGTGTTGAGATATTATAAATCATTCTACAAAAGTTAGCATATAGTAATGTAATGAACAAATGATAATTCCCTCTCAGCTACATCTAGTTCAAAAAGCATTTCAGAGAAAATTGCCTAATCATGTTGAATGACTCTACTGAAGATAAATAACATCCATTCTCTTCCCAGGCCAAGTTGTTCCTGGGCACCAGTGTTACTCATCACTAGTTTGTGCTCATTTTCTTCCCCACAAGACTCTTCCACATTTTGTCAGCTTCCATATATTTTCAAGCAATTCTAAAATGATATATTCATATCCTATTTCTCTAACAAAACTAGCCATTGGCAATTTTATGTCAAAATTCTATCTATATTTTTGCTCACCTTCATCATCTTTCCTCAGTTATCAGATGAAAATTGGCTCTCATGGAATCGCTCTCCTTAGAATACACTTCTTCTCATATCCATACAGCTAATCTCCTCATTCAAATCTTTGTTCAAAGATCATCTTTTCAGTGAGGTCTAACTGAATCCTCCTGTTTAAAATTTAAACTCTTACCCATTCTCTTCATGGATCACAGCCTTGTTGTGGAAAAGGGGTTTGCATAATTCAGTGACATTATGAGCTATGCCATGCAGGGTCACCCAAGACAGACGGATGGGTCATACTGAAGAGTTTTGACAAATGTGGTCCTCTGGAGGAGGAAATGGCAACTCCAATATTTTTTCCATGAGAACCCCATGAACAATATGAAAAGGCAAAAAGATATGACACTGGAAGATGAAGCCCCCAGGTTGGTAGGTATCCAATATGCTTTTGGGAAAGAGCAGAGGGCAATTACTAATATCTCCAGTAAGAATGAAGGAGTTTGGACAAAGGAGAAATGATACTCAGTTTGAATGTGTCTGGCAGTGAACTAAAGTCTGATGTAAAGAACATTATTGCAGAAGAACATGGGATGTTAGATTCATGAATCAAGGTTAACTGAATGTGATCAAACAGGAGATGGCGAGAGTGAACATCAACATCTTAAGAACCAGTAAACTAAAATGGATGGTAATGGGTGCATTTAACTCAGATGACCATTATATCTACTACAATGAGCAAGAATCACTTAGAAGAAATGGGAGAGCCCTCATATTCAACAAAAGAGTCCAAATTGAAGCCTTAGTTACAACCTCAAAAATAGCACAATGATCTCATTAGTTTCCAAAGTAAACTATTCAACACCACAATAATCCAAATCTGTGCCCCAGTCACTGATGCCAAAGAAGCTGAGGTTGACCAATCCCATGAAGACATATAACACCTTCTAGAATTAACACCAAAAAGAGATGTCTTTTTCATTATAGGTGATTGGAATGCAAAAGAAGGAAGCCGAGAGATATCCAGCATAACAGGGAAGTTTGGCTTAAGAGTACAAAATGAAGTAGGGCAAAGGCTAACAGAGCTTTGTCAAGAGAACACACTGTTCACAGTAAACACACTCTTCCAAAAACACAAGGCATAACTCTATACATAGATATCACCACGTGGTAAATATAGAAATCAGACTGACCCTCTTCTTTGCAGCCAAATATGGAGAAACCTCATAGTGTCATCAAAAACAAGATCCGGAGCTGACTGTGGCTCAAATCATGAGCTCCTTATCACAAAATTGAGGCTTATATTGCAGAAAGTAGGGAAAACCACTAGGCAATTCAGGTATTATGATTTATATCAATTCCCTTATAATTATACAGTAGAGGTGACAAATAGATTCAGGAAATTAGATGTGGTAGACAGAGTGCCTGAAGACCTATAGATGGAGGTTCAAAACACAGTATGAAAGCAGTGACCCAAACCCAAAGAAAAAATTGCAGGAAGGCAATGTGGTTGTATGAGGAAATTTACAAATAGCTGAGGAAAGAAGAGAAGTGAAAAGCAAGGGAGAGAGGGAAAAATACATTCAACTGAATGAAGAGTGCCAGAGAATAGCAAGGAGAGATAAGAAGACTTTAAATGGTCGATGCAAAGACATATAGGAAAACAATAGAATGGGACGACTACAGACCTCTTCAAGAAAATTGGAGCTGTCAAGAGACTCTTTCATGCAAGGATGGGCACCATAAAGGACAAAAATGGCAAAGGACTCAAAAAGAGACAAGAACTATACAAAGTTATATTACTAAAATGATGTCAAGAATCACTTAGAAGAAATGGGAGAGCCCTCATATTCAACAAAAGAGTCCAAATTGAAGCCTTAGTTACAACCTCAAAAATAGCACAATGATCTCATTAGTTTCCAAAGTAAACTATTCAACACCACAATAATCCAAATCTGTGCCCCAGTCACTGATGCCAAAGAAGCTGAGGTTGACCAATCCCATGAAGACATATAACACCTTCTAGAATTAACACCAAAAAGAGATGTCTTTTTCATTATAGGTGATTGGAATGCAAAAGAAGGAAGCCGAGAGATATCCAGCATAACAGGGAAGTTTGGCTTAAGAGTACAAAATGAAGTAGGGCAAAGGCTAACAGAGCTTTGTCAAGAGAACACACTGTTCACAGTAAACACACTCTTCCAAAAACACAAGGCATAACTCTATACATAGATATCACCACGTGGTAAATATAGAAATCAGACTGACCCTCTTCTTTGCAGCCAAATATGGAGAAACCTCATAGTGTCATCAAAAACAAGATCCGGAGCTGACTGTGGCTCAAATCATGAGCTCCTTATCACAAAATTGAGGCTTATATTGCAGAAAGTAGGGAAAACCACTAGGCAATTCAGGTATTATGATTTATATCAATTCCCTTATAATTATACAGTAGAGGTGACAAATAGATTCAGGAAATTAGATGTGGTAGACAGAGTGCCTGAAGACCTATAGATGGAGGTTCAAAACACAGTATGAAAGCAGTGACCCAAACCCAAAGAAAAAATTGCAGGAAGGCAATGTGGTTGTATGAGGAAATTTACAAATAGCTGAGGAAAGAAGAGAAGTGAAAAGCAAGGGAGAGAGGGAAAAATACATTCAACTGAATGAAGAGTGCCAGAGAATAGCAAGGAGAGATAAGAAGACTTTAAATGGTCGATGCAAAGACATATAGGAAAACAATAGAATGGGACGACTACAGACCTCTTCAAGAAAATTGGAGCTGTCAAGAGACTCTTTCATGCAAGGATGGGCACCATAAAGGACAAAAATGGCAAAGGACCTAACAGAGGCAGAAGGATTAAGAAGACAGAAGAACTATACAAGAAGTGTCTTAGTGACCTGGGTAAGCACAATGGTGTAATCACTCACCTAGAGGCACACCCTGAAGTGTGATATCAAGTGGGCCTTAGAAAGCATTACTATGAACTAAGCTAGAGGAGGTGACAGAATTCCAGATGAACTACTTAAATCCTAAAAGATGATGCTTTTAAAGTGCTGCACTCAATATGCCACCAAATTTGGAAAACTTAGCAGTGGCCACAGGACTGGAACAGGTCAGTTTTCATTCTAATCCCAGAGAAGAGCAAGGCCAAAAAATGTTCATACTACTGTACAATTGCACTCATTCACAGGCTACCAAGATTATAGACAAAATCCTTCCAGCTAGGTTTCAGAAGTACATAAACCAAGAACTTCAAGATGAACAAAGTACATTTTGAAGAAGCAGAGGAAGCAGATATCAAATTGTCAACATTTGTTGGATCATGGATAAAGTAAGTGAGTTCCAGAAATATATCTACTTGTTTATTGACTAGACTAAACCCTGTGATTGTGTGGATCACAGCAAACTGTGGAAAATACTTAAAGAGATGAGAAACCAGATCACCTTACTTGTCTCCTGAGAAACTTGTATGAGGGCCAAGAAGCAACAGTTAAAACTACATATGGAACAATGAACTGGTTCCAAATTGGGAAAGGTGTACAACAAGGCTGTATAAAGTAACCCTGCTTCTTTAATTTCTGTGCAGGGTACATCATGCAAAATGCTGGGATTGGGAAAAAGTGTCCAAACCCAAAGAAAAAATTGCAGGAAGGCAATGTGGTTGTATGAGGAAATTTACAAATAGCTGAGGAAAGAAGAGAAGTGAAAAGCAAGGGAGAGAGGGAAAAATACATTCAACTGAATGAAGAGTGCCAGAGAATAGCAAGGAGAGATAAGAAGACTTTAAATGGTCGATGCAAAGACATATAGGAAAACAATAGAATGGGACGACTACAGACCTCTTCAAGAAAATTGGAGCTGTCAAGAGACTCTTTCATGCAAGGATGGGCACCATAAAGGACAAAAATGGCAAAGGACCTAACAGAGGCAGAAGGATTAAGAAGACAGAAGAACTATACAAGAAGTGTCTTAGTGACCTGGGTAAGCACAATGGTGTAATCACTCACCTAGAGGCACACCCTGAAGTGTGATATCAAGTGGGCCTTAGAAAGCATTACTATGAACTAAGCTAGAGGAGGTGACAGAATTCCAGATGAACTACTTAAATCCTAAAAGATGATGCTTTTAAAGTGCTGCACTCAATATGCCACCAAATTTGGAAAACTTAGCAGTGGCCACAGGACTGGAACAGGTCAGTTTTCATTCTAATCCCAGAGAAGAGCAAGGCCAAAAAATGTTCATACTACTGTACAATTGCACTCATTCACAGGCTACCAAGATTATAGACAAAATCCTTCCAGCTAGGTTTCAGAAGTACATAAACCAAGAACTTCAAGATGAACAAAGTACATTTTGAAGAAGCAGAGGAAGCAGATATCAAATTGTCAACATTTGTTGGATCATGGATAAAGTAAGTGAGTTCCAGAAATATATCTACTTGTTTATTGACTAGACTAAACCCTGTGATTGTGTGGATCACAGCAAACTGTGGAAAATACTTAAAGAGATGAGAAACCAGATCACCTTACTTGTCTCCTGAGAAACTTGTATGAGGGCCAAGAAGCAACAGTTAAAACTACATATGGAACAATGAACTGGTTCCAAATTGGGAAAGGTGTACAACAAGGCTGTATAAAGTAACCCTGCTTCTTTAATTTCTGTGCAGGGTACATCATGCAAAATGCTGGGATGTATGAATCATAAGCTAGAATCAGAATTACTAAAAGAAATACCACAACCTCAGATATACAGATGATACCATTCTAATGACAGAAAGTAAAGGGGGTACTAAAGAGCCTCTTGATGAGGCTGAATAGAACAGTGAAAAAGATGGCTTGTATTTGGTCTGTTGTGCATGCGTGCTCAGTCACATCAGTTGTGTCTGAGTCTTTGTGACCTTATGGACTGTTACCTGCCAGGATCCTTTGTCCAGTCACTTCATGGCTAAAAGAAGGGGAAAAAGTGGAAGCAGTGACAGATTACATTTTATTGGGCTCCAAAATCACTGAGGACAGTGACTGCAGACAGAAAATTAAAAGACACTTGCTCCTTGAAAGGAAACCTATGACAAACCTAGACAGTGCATTAAAAAGGGAGACGTTACTTTGTCGACAAAGGTCTGGCTAGTCACAAGTATGGTTTTTCTAGTAGTTATGTACAGATGTGAGAGTGAGACCATAAAGAAGGCTGAGCACCAAAGAATTGATGCTTTCAAGTTATGGTGCTAGAGAAGACTCTTGAGAGCCCCTTGGACAGCAAGATCAAACTGGTCAATCCTAAAGGAAATCAACACTGAATATTCATTGAATATGCAAAGAGCTGACCCATAAGACCCTATGGCTGAGAAAGACTTAAGGCCAAAGAAGAAGGAAGTGGCAAAAAATGCGATGGTCAGCATCACTGACTCAATAGGCACGAATTTCAGAAGATTCTGGGAGATAGTGGAGGACAAAGGAGTATGGCATGCTGTAGTCCTTGGAGGTCACAAAGACAGGACTTGCCAGCTGAACGACAACAACAAACTCATTCATAGTCTCCATGATTTTCTCTTACCACACTGTTCCATACCAGGTATTAGCCACAGGCTAACAACATAGTTTACTTTGTCAGTTGGTCTACTGTGAGTTGAGAAAATGTGTGCTCTCCATAAAATATGCATTCTTCTATAGTTTTTTAGTAAGGATACTGTGAGCAATTATAAATATATACATATACATATATATATTCCATAAATATTCACTGGTAAATGAATGACTTCCTATTAATCTACCAAACAATCTTTTGTCTAATCTTTGGAAAACAAACCATCTTTAATACTTTCATTTTATAAAACTTTAAAATAGATAAGATACATATTTTAAGTGGTTCCCTGGTGGCTCAGATGCCAAAATATCTGCCAGCAGTGATCCATGAATCAGGAAGGTCCTCTGGACCATTCTTGTCTGGAGAATGCCATAGACAGAGGAGCCTGGAAGGCTACAATCTATGTGGTCCCAAAGACATGAGTAAGTGACTAACATTCACTTTCAGTACTTATTTCACAATGGAAGATGGCAAAATAGAAGGACATGTGCTCATCTTCTTCTGCGATAATACTAAAATCACAACTAGCTGCTGAACAACCATCAACAGGTAAATACTGGAACCCTTCAACAAAGATACCTGATGACCAGGGGCATAGGAGAAGACATAGCAGGAGGGTTAACTTATATGCAGAGCACATCATGTGAAATACCAGGCTGAATGAAAATACTAGCTGGAATCAGGATTGTAAGGAGAAATATCAACAACCTCAGATATGCAGATGACCACCTTTTATGGCACAAAGTGAAGAGGAAAGAAACAGCCTCTTGATGAAGGTGAAAGAAGAGAATGAAAAAGATAGCTTAAAACTCAACATTCAAAAAACTAAGATTATAACATCTGGTCCCATAACATCATAGCAAATAGCTGGGGAAACAAATGGAAGCAGTGACAAAATTTTATTTTCTTGGGCTCCAAAATCACTGTGGATGGTGACTGCAGCCATGAAATTAAAGAACACTTGCTCCTTGGAAGAAAAGCTATGACAAAATTTAACAATGTATTAAAAAGCAGAGATATTTTGCCTACAAAGTTACAAATAGTCAAAGCTATTTTTTCCAGTAGTCATTTATGGATGTGAGAGGTGGACAATAAAAAAGGCTGAATACCAAAAAATTGATACTTTCTTACTGTGGTGTTGGAGAAGACTTTTGAGAGTTTCTTGGACTGCAAGGAGATTGAACCAGTCAGTTCTAAAGGAAATCAAAACTGAATATTCATTGGTAGGACTGATGCTAAAGCTGAAATTCCAATACTTTGGCCACTTGATGCAAAGAACCAACTCATTGGAAGAGACCCTGATGCTGGGAAAGACTGAAGGCAGGAGAAGGGCATAACAGAGGATGAGATGGTTGGATGGCATCACCAACTCAATGGACATGAGTTTGAGCAAGCTCCAGAAATGGTGAAGGACAGGGAAGCTTGGTAGGCTTCATTCATGGGGTTAAAAAGAGCTGGACATGACTGAGTCACTGAACAACAAATATTCTTTAAAAGTATGACAAAACTAATACAAAGATATTTGTCTTAAAATTTTAAAGTAGCTCAACTGTATTCTTTAACATCTGAGAGAGGGGGATAGAAGGAGACATAGTTACGTGTTTGTATGAGGAGGGGGAGAGAGGGAAAAGGATAGAGTGAGAGAATAGGAGGGAGGGAGAAGGAGTGGTTAGAAATTTAAAAGGCAAAATCTAAACATATAAAAAGAAAACCTATAAATATAAGTGATTTAGAGGTTAAAAAAAATAAGCACAGTTATTTTATGATCCTATTTAAGACAAACAAACAAAGAGGATCAGGAGGTTATAAAACACAATCAAATTCAAGAAAGATGGAGGACTACAAGGTTCCAACATTCATCTCCCCTACCAAAAAAAAATAATAGTAAAAAAATAGTAAACAACTACAAACTGATGAAAATAGTTCTAGGAAAACTCTGGACTACAAAGCAATAGCAACAGTCATCCTGCAAAGCTCATAAACAAAGAACAGTCACATGGAAAAGAATAGAAAGTTTTTATGCATGTTCTTTTCCCCAGTTCAGAGAATTTTGGTGCCAAGAGGGATCCACTCTGAGAGAGTTCATTTCATAGGGTAAATGATAGCAGAAAGCAGTGAACCCTCACAAGCCTCACCACAATGAACTTTTGCAGCCTTTGTGGTCAGGGAATGCCACAGTCTTCTTCAACACTAAACCCAGCAGACAGAGCTGCCCAGAATCCCCATTGGTTTCTTCTCTTCCTCTCCCCAGGCCTGGAGGTCTCTGTGTAGGTAGATTTGCCTACAGGTATGCTAGTCAATGCTGTGCCCTGTTCTGCAATGTCAGGATGCCACAGTGCCTCATCAGTCTCTGAGACCACAACTGCTTCTCTATGGCTAGCTTCCAGGTCTCAAATTGTGACCTTACTGACAATTACCAGGTCTAAGATTCCACTGCTCTGCATCCCTCCATTGTGTCTTCAGTCATGGCTTTGACCTACACCAGAGGCTGAACTTCAGGAGTTCTTTGCCCCAAATCCCAGGAATCTTTATCTATTTGACATGCCATTGCCAAAGTTTCACTGCTTCTCCTCCGTGCTATGACCCCTAGGGTCAGAGTTGGGACTTTGGCCCACCATGCCCAGGATATACGACTCTTTCACCTTGTCCACTGAGGTCAAGACACTGCTTTTTTTGCTCTGTTTTCCCAGAACCAATGACACTTCTATGTACTTCCCATCGAACTTGAATCACTTTACCAAGCCCCACAGATCAAGAATCCAGTTCTACAGTAGATCTGTATACTCTTGCACCTCAAAAAGTGGCAGTATTGTATCTGTGCTCCAAGACCAAGAAACTCTTACAGTTTTGCAAGTGCCTGATTTCAGGGCCATGACTCTGGTGCTGCTCTGAGTATCAGTCTGCCAAATATGCCACTGGGAAGGACCAACTCAGGTAGAATTTCTTCTCAAGGGGAAAAAAGGAGAATAGGAATACTACCAACACAGGTGGATTTTTTTTTTTTTTTTGAGGGGAAAAAAGGAGACTAGGAAAACACCAAGGGATTTAATCTCTGAGGATCAATGCAACACTAACCACTCATGCCCGTCACTGAAACCTCACATTCTTGGTCACAGAAGATCCCAAGGTTTTTGTTTGATGTTGACCTCAGTAGATAGAGCTGCAGAAACCACCACTGTGCCTTCTCAGGAATGTGCTCACTTCATTCCTCCCACCAGACACCCTCACAGCCACCTTAAGGTGAAAATGTTTCCACACTGAAGCCAGTCTAAGACTGAAAGAGATGACTTCTCCCTCAAATGCACAGACATCAATGCACAGAAAGACACAAAGAAGAAAACATGACACTACCAAGCAAGACAATATTTTTCAGTAATAGAACACCAAAAAAAATGGAGACTTATAAGTTACCTCAAATAAAGTTCAAAATAATTATGTTAAGACATCCCAGTGAAATTCAAGAGAACACAGACAACTCAGTAAACTCAGACAAAAAATACATGAACAAAATATGTTCAAAAGAGATAGAAATCATATAAAAAGAAAATTTGACTTCAAGAACACAATCCATAAAATGAAAAGTGCAATAGAGAGCTTCTACAGCAGACTCAGAAGAAAGAATTGCAAAATTGAAGACAGATCTCTTGACCAAGGATATCTCTGACCAGATCTCTGGTCAGAGGGTGAAAAAGGAATAATAATGAAAAAGAAGGGCTTTCTGTTTGAGATATTGACAGAGGAGGCTCCTGAATTCACCTTCTCCCATAGACACACTTAGCTTACAGTTAACTAAGGAACAATTACCTCTGAAAGAAATCCAAACTAGCTCAGCCAGCTCAGCCACTCTTACAATCTGGTGAATGAGAAAACAAAACAAAACCCATACTGAAATTGGTAAGAGAGACTGAGACACATAATTCATAAGGAAAGTATAACTCCCAGCTTCTAAGTTGGGAAGGCCGACTCAGGCATTTCTTCTGGAAAGGGTATCAGTCTGCAAATACCACGGGAGCCAACTACAGGTAGAATTTCTTCTCAAGGGAAAAAGGAGAATAGGAATACTACCAACACAGGTGGATTTTTTTTTTTTGAGGAAAAAGGAGACTAGGAAAACACCAAGGATTTAATCTCTGAGGATCAATGCAACACTAACCACTCATGCCCGTCACTGAAACCTCACATTCTTGGTCACAGAAGATCCCAAGGTTTTTGTTTGATGTTGACCTCAGTAGATAGAGCTGCAGAAACCACCACTGTGCCTTCTCAGGAATGTGCTCACTTCATTCCTCCCACCAGACACCCTCACAGCCACCTTAAGGTGAAAATGTTTCCACACTGAAGCCAGTCTAAGACTGAAAGAGATGACTTCTCCCTCAAATGCACAGACATCAATGCACAGAAAGACACAAAGAAGAAAACATGACACTACCAAGCAAGACAATATTTTTCAGTAATAGAACACCAAAAAAAATGGAGACTTATAAGTTACCTCAAATAAAGTTCAAAATAATTATGTTAAGACATCCCAGTGAAATTCAAGAGAACACAGACAACTCAGTAAACTCAGACAAAAAATACATGAACAAAATATGTTCAAAAGAGATAGAAATCATATAAAAAAAGAAAATTTGACTTCAAGAACACAATCCATAAAATGAAAAGTGCAATAGAGAGCTTCTACAGCAGACTCAGAAGAAAGAATTGCAAAATTGAAGACAGATCTCTTGACCAAGGATATCTCTGACCAGATCTCTGGTCAGAGGGTGAAAAAGGAATAATAATGAAAAAGAAGGGCTTTCTGTTTGAGATATTGACAGAGGAGGCTCCTGAATTCACCTTCTCCCATAGACACACTTAGCTTACAGTTAACTAAGGAACAATTACCTCTGAAAGAAATCCAAACTAGCTCAGCCAGCTCAGCCACTCTTACAATCTGGTGAATGAGAAAACAAAACAAAACCCATACTGAAATTGGTAAGAGAGACTGAGACACATAATTCATAAGGAAAGTATAACTCCCAGCTTCTAAGTTGGGAAGGATTTGGACCTCACCTCTGACTCCCTAGCTTTTAAGATTTCTACCTGAGAGATAAGACCCCAAAACATCTAGATCTGAAGATCAATGGGGCTTGCATCCATGAGATAATAATCCTATGGCAAACTAAGAAAAAGTTCTCAGGTCTTCCAAGGACTCACCATGATTTTCTCCTCAGGATTCAGTGAGCTGGAGAATACTGCCATGACTAGTCTTTCTTTTGAAAGAAGCCTATTTGCTTATATAAACTGAAGCGTAACCTTCTAGTTTAACACACATCTAAGGGCAGGCTGCAGTGCTCTCCAGGTGCCAAGTCCATGCCCTTTCTCTTTGTGCTCCAGATACCCAGATAGAAGCTTGTGCACATGTCTGATGTCTTAGCTTTTATGGTTGTTGCCCAGGATACATCTCCCTTGACCACTTAATTCTAGCGACCAGTAGGGATACATTTTTGAGTCCCACAGGACTCTGAAAATCAGAGAAACAGTTCTTAACAGGCTATGTCCTCAGTGCACAACACAGAGGCAGCACAGTAAAATACCAAGACCTCTTGTAAAAGAAGCCTATTTGCTGACTTAAAAAACTACAGACTCAGGGCAGGTTTCTAACTTAACATACATCTAGGAGCTGATTAAAATCCTCCCTAGAGACCAAGAAGGCCAGCAGATGTCATCTTTGTGCTGTCCCTCTGCACCACACCAGACTGCAGGTGTCTCTTTGAAAGGAGTTGGTACACATGTCTGGCACCCCAGTTTTTTGGCTGCCATTCAAATTAGGCAGACTTTGACTGCCTTGCTCTTGTGGCCAACAGGACTTGTATTCATGAACCCATGAATACAATGAGTTGTAGCAAACCAAAAAACAGTTCTTAACTGGCTTTTCCCTAAGGCTCCATGTAGATGGAGCAGGTGGAAACTAGTCTCCTGAAAGAGAGATCCCATCCTCAGTCTTCAAAAAGAAAAACCCATACTGAAATTGGTAAGAGAGACTGAGACACATAATTCATAAGGAAAGTATAACTCCCAGCTTCTAAGTTGGGAAGGATTTGGACCTCACCTCTGACTCCCTAGCTTTTAAGATTTCTACCTGAGAGATAAGACCCCAAAACATCTAGATCTGAAGATCAATGGGGCTTGCATCCATGAGATAATAATCCTATGGCAAACTAAGAAAAAGTTCTCAGGTCTTCCAAGGACTCACCATGATTTTCTCCTCAGGATTCAGTGAGCTGGAGAATACTGCCATGACTAGTCTTTCTTTTGAAAGAAGCCTATTTGCTTATATAAACTGAAGCGTAACCTTCTAGTTTAACACACATCTAAGGGCAGGCTGCAGTGCTCTCCAGGTGCCAAGTCCATGCCCTTTCTCTTTTGTGCTCCAGATACCCAGATAGAAGCTTGTGCACATGTCTGATGTCTTAGCTTTTATGGTTGTTGCCCAGGATACATCTCCCTTGACCACTTAATTCTAGCGACCAGTAGGGATACATTTTTGAGTCCCACAGGACTCTGAAAATCAGAGAAACAGTTCTTAACAGGCTATGTCCTCAGTGCACAACACAGAGGCAGCACAGTAAAATACCAAGACCTCTTGTAAAAGAAGCCTATTTGCTGACTTAAAAAGCTACAGACTCAGGGCAGGTTTCTAACTTAACATACATCTAGGAGCTGATTAAAATCCTCCCTAGAGACCAAGAAGGCCAGCAGATGTCATCTTTGTGCTGTCCCTCTGCACCACACCAGACTGCAGGTGTCTCTTTGAAAGGAGTTGGTACACATGTCTGGCACCCCAGTTTTTTGGCTGCCATTCAAATTAGGCAGACTTTGACTGCCTTGCTCTTGTGGCCAACAGGACTTGTATTCATGAACCCATGAATACAATGAGTTGTAGCAAACCAAAAAACAGTTCTTAACTGGCTTTTCCCCTAAGGCTCCATGTAGATGGAGCAGGTGGAAAAACTAGTCTCCTGAAAGAGAGATCCCATCCTCAGTCTTCTCCTAAAAAGGTATATTTGCATACTACAAAAATCTGCTGCCTGAGGGTCTGGGTTACAATAAGCCTACATCCAAGTGCTGACTGAGCTGTTGCCCCTAGGGACTGAGCAGTCTTGGAACACAGTCAACCATAGGAATCACTAAGAGAAAAGAAGTCTGCTTGAATAATTCAACCTTTGAGAGACAGCTAAGAATGATGGCAGAATTCACTGATAAGGCTTAAATTTCCAAAACAGGGGCACTCATTCAAGACTGGGAGAGATGACTATCTAATTTACAGGAAATCAAGAAAAATGAAGCAACAGAGGAATATGTTCCAAATAAAAGAACAATATAAATGTTATAAATATGTACTACTGAAATATAAATATGTGTGATTTACCTGAAAAAGAATTCAGAATAAAGATGCTCCCTAAGGCTAGGAGAACAATGCATGAAAAAATGAGAATTTCACCAAAGAAAATTTAGTAAAGTACCAAACATAAATCACAGTGTTGGAGAATAACTACCCTCAAAAATTCAACAGAGGGTTTCAAGAGTAAACTAAATAAAGCCAGTACAAAGGATCTATTAACTAGGGGATAGAGCAAATTGGAGGAGCAAAAAGCAAAAGGAATGAAAAAAGGTTGAAGAGAGCTTAAAGGATTTAAGAGACAATATTAAGAGAATCGACATTCACATTATAGGGATTTAAGAAGGCAAAGGTATAGAGAAAAGGGATAGAAAGCTCATCAGAAGATATAATAGACGAAAAAATCTCCTAACCTGGGGAAGGAAATAGATATCCAGACCCACGAAGTGCATAGATTCCAAATAAGAGGAATCCAAAGACCATAAAACTAAGATACATTATAATTAAAATCTCAAAGAATGTTGAAAGCATTAAGAGAGAAATAAATTGTTAAATACAAGGAAACCATGAGACACTGAGCAGATTTTTCTGCAGAAATTTGCAAGCCAGAAGAGAATGTCACAATATATTCAAATTCCTGAAATGAAAAAAAAAAAAAAAAAAAAAAAACAACTTCCGACAAACAATACACCACCTGGCAAAGTTGTCATTCAGAATGAAGAAGAGATCATGAGTTTTTCATATAACTGATAGCTGAAAAAGTTTTCACAACTAGGACAGACTTAGAAGAAATATTAAACATATGTTTTTAAGCTGAAATAACAAGGCAGTAATTATTAACAGAAAAACATATTAAAGTATTAATCTCACTGGTAAAAGTAAATGCATTATTAAATTCAGATAAAAAAAGGTACAATGATATCATGGTGGTGCCTTGTTGTTGTTCAGTTGCTAACTAATTGTGACCTTATGAACTGCAGCACACTAGGTTTCCCTGCACTTCACTATCTTCCTGAGTTTGACTAATAACTTATAAATCTATGTGAAGATTAAAAGACAAAAGTAGGGGTTCCTCTGGTGGCTCAATGGTAAAGAATTCTCCTGTGTATACAAGGGACACAATTCGATCCCTGGTCTGGGAAGATCTCACATGCTGAGGAGCAACTATGCCTGTACATCATGGCTACTGAGCCTCTGCTCTAGAGCCTGGGAGCCATAACTACTGAAGCCCTGAAACTTAAAGCCCATTCTCTGCAACAAGAGAAGCCACTGCAAAGAGTAGCCCCCACTTACTGCAACTAGAGAAAAGCCCACACAGCAATGAAAACCTAGCACAGCCAAATATTTAAAAACATAAAAGTTGTAAAAAAAAAAAAAAAAAGAAAACCAAAAAACTATTATTACAATAGGTTATCAATGAATACAAAAGAAAAAGATATAAACTATGATATCAAAACATAAACATGGGAGGAGGAGTAAAAATGTATTTCTAGAGTAAGTTTGAGTGTTAAGTTGTTAGTAACCTAAAATACAATGCTCTAACCCTAATACCTTTTGTGTAAACCTCTCTTTAAGGAAATCAGTAAATCATAAAAGCAGAGAGCATAGAAAAAGGAATAACATTATTATAATTAATAAGAAAATGGCAATAAATTCATTGTTGTTCTTCAGTCACTGAGTCATGTCGAACTCTTCCGCAACCCCATGGATTGTACCCCTCTAGAGTCCTATGTCCATGGGATTTTTCCAGGCAAGAATACTGGAGTGGGTTGGCATTTCCTTCTCCAGGGAATAAGTCCATACTTAACAACAAATAAAGTATAAATAGGCTAAATTCTCAAATAGTGTGGCTGAAAAGATGCATAAAAAAGCAAGACTCAAATATTACTAGCCACAAGAGACTCACTCCAGATGTAAGTGAACACACAGACTGAAGTGAAGTGAAGGGATAGAGAAAGAGATTCCATGAAGATAGAAACCAAAAGAAAGTTGGAGTAGTTATAGCAGAAAAAACAGACTTAAATTTGGCAATAACACACAGACAGCATTATTATATAATGATAAAGGTGCCATTTAAATAAGAGAATATTATCATTTGTAAATATTAGTATTTACCCAATGTATAATAATCCAAATATATAAAGCAAATATCACAGGCCTTACAGGAGAAAAGACTTCAGTGTAATAACTGTAAGAAACTTTAATACCCCCAACCCTCTAATCAGTGGATAATCATTCAGGCAGAAAAAAGGATAAGAAAAATTGGACTTAGACTATCTGCAAAAATTTTTTTAAAGGAGAAAAAAGCTCCATGCTACATCATGGCTAACTTGCAACAGCAACCTGACCCAAACTTAAAGCCCATTCTCTGCAACAAGAGAAGCCACTGCAAAGAGTAGCCCCCACTTACTGCAACTAGAGAAAAGCCCACACAGCAATGAAAACCTAGCACAGCCAAATATTTAAAAACATAAAAGTTGTAAAAAAAAAAAAAAAAAGAAAACCAAAAAACTATTATTACAATAGGTTATCAATGAATACAAAAGAAAAAGATATAAACTATGATATCAAAACATAAACATGGGAGGAGGAGTAAAAATGTATTTCTAGAGTAAGTTTGAGTGTTAAGTTGTTAGTAACCTAAAATACAATGCTCTAACCCTAATACCTTTTGTGTAAACCTCTCTTTAAGGAAATCAGTAAATCATAAAAGCAGAGAGCATAGAAAAAGGAATAACATTATTATAATTAATAAGAAAATGGCAATAAATTCATTGTTGTTCTTCAGTCACTGAGTCATGTCGAACTCTTCCGCAACCCCATGGATTGTACCCCTCTAGAGTCCTATGTCCATGGGATTTTTCCAGGCAAGAATACTGGAGTGGGTTGGCATTTCCTTCTCCAGGGAATAAGTCCATACTTAACAACAAATAAAGTATAAATAGGCTAAATTCTCAAATAGTGTGGCTGAAAAGATGCATAAAAAAGCAAGACTCAAATATTACTAGCCACAAGAGACTCACTCCAGATGTAAGTGAACACACAGACTGAAGTGAAGTGAAGGGATAGAGAAAGAGATTCCATGAAGATAGAAACCAAAAGAAAGTTGGAGTAGTTATAGCAGAAAAAACAGACTTAAATTTGGCAATAACACACAGACAGCATTATTATATAATGATAAAGGTGCCATTTAAATAAGAGAATATTATCATTTGTAAATATTAGTATTTACCCAATGTATAATAATCCAAATATATAAAGCAAATATCACAGGCCTTACAGGAGAAAAGACTTCAGTGTAATAACTGTAAGAAACTTTAATACCCCCAACCCTCTAATCAGTGGATAATCATTCAGGCAGAAAAAAGGATAAGAAAAATTGGACTTAGACTATCTGTTAGAACACATGGATTTAATAGACATTTACAAAGCATTCCTTCCAAAAAGCAACATAATTACATTCTTCTCAAGTGCAACATTCTCCAGGATAATTCATATGTGGGACCACAAAAAAAGGTCATCATAAATTTAAGACGATTGAATTCATATCAAGCATCTTTTCAGATCACAGTGATATAAAACTATAAATTATAAAAGAAAGCTGGAAAATTCACAATTTTAAGCAATATGCCACTAAACAATCAATCATCAAAGATGAAATAATAAAAGAAAGCAAAAAAAATCCTGAAAAAATGAAAAGACAACATACTGAAACTTATAGAAGGCCATAAAAGTGGCTCTAGATAGAAATGTATGGAATTATAAACTATAGGAAGAAACAAGAAAGAACTCAAATAACCTAATTCTACACCTAAAAGAACTAGAAAATGAATAATAAACTAAGACTACAGTTATTAGTAGGAAGAAAATAAAGAACCTAGTGGAAATAAATGAAATGGAGACTAAAGACAGTAGAAAATACCAATGAAACTTAGAACTATTTTTTGAAAAGTTAACAATAAAAAAGGACTCAAATTAGAAAAAACATTACTGTTGTTACCACAGATATTAAAGGTTCTGAAAGATTGGTATGAGCAATTATATGTCGATGTTTTAGTCAAATAAAAGAAATGGACAAGTTCCTAGAAGTATGCCACCTATGAAACTGAGCCATGAAAAAAAAGATCTGACAGACCAATTACTAGTAAATAAATTGAGTCAATAATCAAAGTCCTCTTAAAATCAAAAACAAAAAAAAGAGTCCAGGACCAGATAGCTTTACTGGTGAATTCTATTAGGCATTTAAAAAGAAATGAATATCAATCCACCTCAAATTCTTCCAAGAGAAAATGGGTATTTAAGGGCACATTATGCTGATGCTAAAAGCAGACAAAGAAAGTACCAGAAAGGAACATAACTGGTCATATTTATGAGTAACACAAATGCAAACCCTGTCAACAACATGCTAGTAAATCACAGGCCTTACAGGAGAAAAGACTTCAGTGTAATAACTGTAAGAAACTTTAATACCCCCAACCCTCTAATCAGTGGATAATCATTCAGGCAGAAAAAAGGATAAGAAAAATTGGACTTAGACTATCTGTTAGAACACATGGATTTAATAGACATTTACAAAGCATTCCTTCCAAAAAGCAACATAATTACATTCTTCTCAAGTGCAACATTCTCCAGGATAATTCATATGTGGGACCACAAAAAAAGGTCATCATAAATTTAAGACGATTGAATTCATATCAAGCATCTTTTCAGATCACAGTGATATAAAACTATAAATTATAAAAGAAAGCTGGAAAATTCACAATTTTAAGCAATATGCCACTAAACAATCAATCATCAAAGATGAAATAATAAAAGAAAGCAAAAAAAATCCTGAAAAAATGAAAAGACAACATACTGAAACTTATAGAAGGCCATAAAAGTGGCTCTAGATAGAAATGTATGGAATTATAAACTATAGGAAGAAACAAGAAAGAACTCAAATAACCTAATTCTACACCTAAAAGAACTAGAAAATGAATAATAAACTAAGACTACAGTTATTAGTAGGAAGAAAATAAAGAACCTAGTGGAAATAAATGAAATGGAGACTAAAGACAGTAGAAAATACCAATGAAACTTAGAACTATTTTTTGAAAAGTTAACAATAAAAAAGGACTCAAATTAGAAAAAACATTACTGTTGTTACCACAGATATTAAAGGTTCTGAAAGATTGGTATGAGCAATTATATGTCGATGTTTTAGTCAAATAAAAGAAATGGACAAGTTCCTAGAAGTATGCCACCTATGAAACTGAGCCATGAAAAAAAAGATCTGACAGACCAATTACTAGTAAATAAATTGAGTCAATAATCAAAGTCCTCTTAAAATCAAAAACAAAAACAAGAGTCCAGGACCAGATAGCTTTACTGGTGAATTCTATTAGGCATTTAAAAAGAAATGAATATCAATCCACCTCAAATTCTTCCAAGAGAAAATGGGTATTTAAGGGCACATTATGCTGATGCTAAAAGCAGACAAAGAAAGTACCAGAAAGGAACATAACTGGTCATATTTATGAGTAACACAAATGCAAACCCTGTCAACAACATGCTAGTAAATCAAACTTACACACATCTATTAATAAAAACCAAGATCAAGTGAAGTATATCCCTTGGATGCAAGAAGGATTCCACATTAACATAGGATAGGTAAAATTCATATGATTGTTTCAATAGACATGAAAAAACGTGTTAAAATTCAATATTCATATTAAAAACTTGCAACAAGTTAGGTATAGAAGGAATGGAGTTCAGTATAATAAAGGCCATAGTAAAGACTATAGCTAATATCAAAAACAGTGGTGAAAGTCAGAAGCTTTCCCTCCGAGATCAGTATGAAGTGCCTGCTCTCAACATTTTCGTTAACATAGTACTGGAATCTAACCCCAAAAATTAGGCAAGAGAAAGAAAAAAAAGCATCCAAATCAAAAAGAAACATACAAAAGTATCTCTCTTTGTAGATGACATAATACTATATATAAAAACCTTTATTCCATCAAAAACTTTTAGAATAAAAAGATTAATAAATTTGCAAGATATGAAACATAATAATTGCATTTATATTTGCTAACAACAAACTAAAAGAGAAATTAAGAAAGCAATCTCATTTACAATTACATCATAAGCAATAAAACAGGAATAAATTAAGTAGTTGAAAGACTTGCACATTGAAAGCTATAAGATATTGATAAAGGAAATTAAGGAAAATACAAATAAATATAAAGATATCTATGCACTTCGTTTAGAAGAGTCGATGTTTTTAAAACATTATATTTCTATACTACCCAAAGAGATCTACACAATCAGTGAAATGCCTATCAAAATCCAAATGGCATTTTTCACAAAATTAAAACAAAGGATCCTAAAATTTGTGTGGAACTACAAAAGACCTTGAATAGCCAAAGCAATGTTGATAGAACAGATCAGAGCTTGAGGTACTACACTTCCTGTTTGAAACTTTCTTACAAGTTTAGAGTATTCCAGGACCAGATAGCTTTACTGGTGAATTCTATTAGGCATTTAAAAAGAAATGAATATCAATCCACCTCAAATTCTTCCAAGAGAAAATGGGTATTTAAGGGCACATTATGCTGATGCTAAAAGCAGACAAAGAAAGTACCAGAAAGGAACATAACTGGTCATATTTATGAGTAACACAAATGCAAACCCTGTCAACAACATGCTAGTAAATCAAACTTACACACATCTATTAATAAAAACCAAGATCAAGTGAAGTATATCCCTTGGATGCAAGAAGGATTCCACATTAACATAGGATAGGTAAAATTCATATGATTGTTTCAATAGACATGAAAAAACGTGTTAAAATTCAATATTCATATTAAAAACTTGCAACAAGTTAGGTATAGAAGGAATGGAGTTCAGTATAATAAAGGCCATAGTAAAGACTATAGCTAATATCAAAAACAGTGGTGAAAGTCAGAAGCTTTCCCTCCGAGATCAGTATGAAGTGCCTGCTCTCAACATTTTCGTTAACATAGTACTGGAATCTAACCCCAAAAATTAGGCAAGAGAAAGAAAAAAAAGCATCCAAATCAAAAAGAAACATACAAAAGTATCTCTCTTTGTAGATGACATAATACTATATATAAAAACCTTTATTCCATCAAAAACTTTTAGAATAAAAAGATTAATAAATTTGCAAGATATGAAACATAATAATTGCATTTATATTTGCTAACAACAAACTAAAAGAGAAATTAAGAAAGCAATCTCATTTACAATTACATCATAAGCAATAAAACAGGAATAAATTAAGTAGTTGAAAGACTTGCACATTGAAAGCTATAAGATATTGATAAAGGAAATTAAGGAAAATACAAATAAATATAAAGATATCTATGCACTTCGTTTAGAAGAGTCGATGTTTTTAAAACATTATATTTCTATACTACCCAAAGAGATCTACACAATCAGTGAAATGCCTATCAAAATCCAAATGGCATTTTTCACAAAATTAAAACAAAGGATCCTAAAATTTGTGTGGAACTACAAAAGACCTTGAATAGCCAAAGCAATGTTGATAGAACAGATCAGAGCTTGAGGTACTACACTTCCTGTTTGAAACTTTCTTACAAGTTTAGAGTATTCAAAACAGTATGCTCTTGGCCTAAATAACACACTATATACCAGCTATATAACTAGTATATAGACAAATGGAACAAACTAGAGGCCCAACACTAAACCTACACATATGTAGTCAACTAATTTTTATATTATACTACTGACAAAAATTAATTCAAAATTGATTAAAGACTTGAACACCTGAAATCATAAAACTTAGATGAAATCTCAAGAAAACAGATCTTCAACATCAGTATTGCTAATGATTTCTTGGATAAGACAACCAAAGTACAAGCAACAAAAGCTATAACAACTACATAAAAGTACATCAAAGTAAGGAAGACATCAACAAAATAAAAAGTCAACCTATGGTAAAGAAGAAAATATTTGCATGCCCTATATGTGATAAGGGATAAACAGTCAAATTATATAAAGAACTCAATAGTCATAAAGCAATCAATCCAATTAAAAAATAGGCAAAGGGCCTATAGGCAACTTTTCAAAGAAGACATACAACTGGCTAACAAGTAGATGAAAATATATTCAACGTCATTAATGCCAGGGAAATGCAAGTGAAAATCACAAGTCATTTAACATATTTTAGAATGGCTATAATCAAAATTATCAGATGTCAATAATATGAAACAAAGATTCCATACACACGGTTAGTGGAAATACATTAATTAAGTAGCCATTATAAAAAATAGTATGGAGGCTCCTAAAAGAATTAAAAATAGAAATAACATACAGCACAATAAAGGGCTTTTCAGGTGGCTTGGAGGTAAAGAATCTGCCTGCAATACAGGAGACAGAAGAGATGCAGGTTCAATCCCTGGGTGGGGATGATCCCCTGGGGAAGGGAATGGCTCCCCACTCCAGTATTCTTGCCTGGGAAATCCCATGGACAGAGGAGCCTGACGGGTTACAGTCCATGACATACGAGAGTTGGACATGACTGTGTAGAACAACAACAAATCCAATAATTCCCCTCCTGGAAATATATCCAAAATAACTATCTAAAAGTATCTCTCGTGTTCATTGCAGTGTTACATAGTCAAGATATGGAAACAGCCTTAATGCTTTTCAACAGATTAGTTAATAAAATATCCTAACATTTAAAAACATCAAGTTAAAAAAGTGGGAGATATAGAACCACAATAATTCTTTGCTTATTAATAAAGCTAGATTAGAAAATGGGATAAACTAAAAAATACATATATATATATAAATGGAAACTCTGAATATGTTAATTCCCATAGAAGAAGTAATGTTTGTAAAATGAGATTTCTCTCTAAAAGCACTAGGTATAGACTGTTTTATATGAAAAATGTATAAAATCCTTAACAGAGCATTTGAAAATGATTTAAACTCTTCACAGGTGTTGCTAGTGACAAAGAACACGCCTGCCAATACAGGTTGACATAAGACACATGAATTCGATTCCTGGGTCTGGAAGATCCCCTAAAAAAAATTGTTTGCATGCCATATATGTGATAAGGGATAAACAGTCAAATTATATAAAGAACTCAATAGTCATAAAGCAATCAATCCAATTAAAAAATAGGCAAAGGGCCTATAGGCAACTTTTCAAAGAAGACATACAACTGGCTAACAAGTAGATGAAAATATATTCAACGTCATTAATGCCAGGGAAATGCAAGTGAAAATCACAAGTCATTTAACATATTTTAGAATGGCTATAATCAAAATTATCAGATGTCAATAATATGAAACAAAGATTCCATACACACGGTTAGTGGAAATACATTAATTAAGTAGCCATTATAAAAAATAGTATGGAGGCTCCTAAAAGAATTAAAAATAGAAATAACATACAGCACAATAAAGGGCTTTTCAGGTGGCTTGGAGGTAAAGAATCTGCCTGCAATACAGGAGACAGAAGAGATGCAGGTTCAATCCCTGGGTGGGGATGATCCCCTGGGGAAGGGAATGGCTCCCCACTCCAGTATTCTTGCCTGGGAAATCCCATGGACAGAGGAGCCTGACGGGTTACAGTCCATGACATACGAGAGTTGGACATGACTGTGTAGAACAACAACAAATCCAATAATTCCCCTCCTGGAAATATATCCAAAATAACTATCTAAAAGTATCTCTCGTGTTCATTGCAGTGTTACATAGTCAAGATATGGAAACAGCCTTAATGCTTTTCAACAGATTAGTTAATAAAATATCCTAACATTTAAAAACATCAA
This sequence comes from Tragulus kanchil, assembly GCA_022376925.1. Taxonomy (NCBI): domain Eukaryota; kingdom Metazoa; phylum Chordata; class Mammalia; order Artiodactyla; family Tragulidae; genus Tragulus; species Tragulus kanchil. The sequence goes on along the minus strand of JAIOJX010000004.1, from coordinate 230,658,496 downwards.
GTTAAAAAAGTGGGAGATATAGAACCACAATAATTCTTTGCTTATTAATAAAGCTAGATTAGAAAATGGGATAAACTAAAAAATACATATATATATATAAATGGAAACTCTGAATATGTTAATTCCCATAGAAGAAGTAATGTTTGTAAAATGAGATTTCTCTCTAAAAGCACTAGGTATAGACTGTTTTATATGAAAAATGTATAAAATCCTTAACAGAGCATTTGAAAATGATTTAAACTCTTCACAGGTGTTGCTAGTGACAAAGAACACGCCTGCCAATACAGGTTGACATAAGACACATGAATTCGATTCCTGGGTCTGGAAGATCCCCCCTGGAGGAGGGTACTACAACCCACTCCAGTATTCTTGCCTGGAGAATTCCATGCACAGAGGATTCAAGCAGGCTGCAGTCCATAGAGTCACAGAACCAGATAGGACTGAAGCGACTTAGACCACATGCACCCACCATATATTTAAAAAAAAAAAGAAAAAACACCTAATTTGTTTTTCAGAGTAAGCATAAAAATAACAAATACTGCACAAAACCTGTCAAGTACGGAATAAAAATACTATAGTCGGGGGCTTCGAGGTCTTCCCTGGTGGGTAAGTACACCGCCTTGCAGTGCAAGGGGCGCCGGTTCGATCCCTGACCTGGGAAGATCCCACGTGCTGCGGAGCAGCTGGACTGATGTGTTCAACTACCCAGCCAGAGCTCTGGAGTGCATGCGCCCAGAGCCACTGCTCTGCGACAATAGAGGCCACCACGATGGGAGGCCCACACGGGCCAAAGAACAAAGATGGTTAAATGAAAGACCAATAGAAGTGGCCCGCCCACCCTCTCCCTCCCCAATCCGCCACCCCACAAAAATAGTATGGTCAATATCATTTATGAATTATGAGACATTCATTATAAAATACCTGCAAACAGAATTCAGAGTTTTGTGGAAGTAATATGTCATTTTCAAGAGATTCTATTCTGGATATAAGGCTTGTTCAAACTTATATAAGCTACTACTAGAATTTAACATATTAATAAACCTAAGGAGAAAATATCATACTATCCATAGATATCAATTAAATATTAAAATATTATAAAAATATCAATTTACATATACTGTCTTAAGATGACAAAATATACTAATTCTTAGCTCAAAGACTTAATAGAGAAGCAGTAAAAATTTATCCCAGCAAAGTTAGGGACAATATAAGGCTGTCCACCATCACGTTAATTCCCATAGAAGAAGTAATGTTTGTAAAATGAGATTTCTCTCTAAAAGCACTAGGTATAGACTGTTTTATATGAAAAATGTATAAAATCCTTAACAGAGCATTTGAAAATGATTTAAACTCTTCACAGGTGTTGCTAGTGACAAAGAACACGCCTGCCAATACAGGTTGACATAAGACACATGAATTCGATTCCTGGGTCTGGAAGATCCCCCCTGGAGGAGGGTACTACAACCCACTCCAGTATTCTTGCCTGGAGAATTCCATGCACAGAGGATTCAAGCAGGCTGCAGTCCATAGAGTCACAGAACCAGATAGGACTGAAGCGACTTAGACCACATGCACCCACCATATATTTAAAAAAAAAAAGAAAAAACACCTAATTTGTTTTTCAGAGTAAGCATAAAAATAACAAATACTGCACAAAACCTGTCAAGTACGGAATAAAAATACTATAGTCGGGGGCTTCGAGGTCTTCCCTGGTGGGTAAGTACACCGCCTTGCAGTGCAAGGGGCGCCGGTTCGATCCCTGACCTGGGAAGATCCCACGTGCTGCGGAGCAGCTGGACTGATGTGTTCAACTACCCAGCCAGAGCTCTGGAGTGCATGCGCCCAGAGCCACTGCTCTGCGACAATAGAGGCCACCACGATGGGAGGCCCACACGGGCCAAAGAACAAAGATGGTTAAATGAAAGACCAATAGAAGTGGCCCGCCCACCCCTCTCCCTCCCCAATCCTCCACCCCCACAAAAAATAGTATGGTCAATATCATTTATGAATTATGAGACATTCATTATAAAATACCTGCAAACAGAATTCAGAGTTTTGTGGAAGTAATATGTCATTTTCAAGAGATTCTATTCTGGATATAAGGCTTGTTCAAACTTATATAAGCTACTACTAGAATTTAACATATTAATAAACCTAAGGAGAAAATATCATACTATCCATAGATATCAATTAAATATTAAAATATTATAAAAATATCAATTTACATATACTGTCTTAAGATGACAAAATATACTAATTCTTAGCTCAAAGACTTAATAGAGAAGCAGTAAAAATTTATCCCAGCAAAGTTAGGGACAATATAAGGCTGTCCTCCATCACGTTAGTGTTTAACATTTTGCTTTAGTTACTTGCCAAAATATTTTGAAACAAGAAAAGCTAGAGATCTAAGATTTGGAAATAAAGTGGCCTAAATCTTTATAGATGATAGATAAATACCTGTAAAACAGAAAGAAATCAACAAAAAAAATTCTATAAGAAATAAAATAATTTGGCATAGTATGGTATAAAATAAGAATATTCATAAGTGAATAACATTCACATAGTTTGAAATATATTACACAATTATTTTTGCTAATCAAAATTCATAAAAACATCAGCTGTTCAATTAAACACTACCAACAGAAACCAGTGAAAAAAAAAGAAAATAGGTTATCTCTCCCTTGAACTGGCCGGCTGTTCTCACAGTGTCTCCCACTTTCTCCCTTAACCTGACCCAGTGTACTAGCAGAGGCTCTCCCTTCTCCAACTCTAATAAACTTTACTTTCCTCTCAAAAAAAAAAAAAAGACAAAATATATTTATAGTAGAGGACCTCAAGAATACAAAAAAGGTACAGTACCTGTAAAAAATAAACTTAACCAGAAAGGAATAAATAAGGTTTTTAGCAAGAAACTGTAAAACACTCATGAAGGAAGAACATTCAAACAATTTAAAATGTAATATGTTGATTAAATTTTTTTTTAAACTAAAGAGGCTGTGTCCCAAAGCTCAGATAGAAAATAAATGTGAATAGCCAGGAAAATTCTTTAAAAGAAAGTCAGTGAGGACCATTAGCCCACTAATATAAAATAGAAAGTTTTCACAATTAAAACAAGATAGTATATTAATAAACTACTCTAGTAGAAGAAGATATACAGAAATATATATACAAACATGTACATGATATTTTAATATATGAAAATGTTAGGCTCTCGAGTTAGAAAAGAAGAAATAGTTCATTCTATAAAGGCTTGGGAAAAACTGGGTAACCATCAACACGAAAATAAATATGGAACTGTACCCCATGTCATTAACAAAAAATACAAAATGAATCAAATACGGAAATGTCAAATTTTAACAACGGCCTGCAGTACAGCTGTGAAATGAATGACCTTAATTTGCTCTCCCAAAGCCAGAATGACATAATTACAGAATCTCATTTCCTAATTCTTGATCCACTGGACATATTTGAACATTTTGCAGCTGTTCACTTCCACTTATACCCCTCCAATCTTTGGTTTCACTGACTTCAGCGTTCAGTGAAGACTAAGGTCAAGCAGACAGAGTTACAAGATGTTAATTCATATATAAAACTAAAATGTCACTGAAAGTGATGAGAAGAAAAATGAATTCCCAAGATATTTCCTAGGTATATTATTGATTAAATGGCTTAAGTCTGAGGGAAATTCTTCCTTGATTCACCTTCTATAAACAATTTTTGTGGAGGTATGTTTTTAAACTCCAAGGTGTTGCTTCTTCGCGTTAAGACAAACATAGACATGTATTTTCCAACATCCCCCATGCAAGTTTTTAACTTATCTGAATAAATGAGAAACAGTCACTTACAGAGTAGATATAGAATGGACATCTAACTACTGGTTTGTATTGTAGACACTAAATCTTTAGGTCTACCTCAACCTTTAATGTCTTCTTCCCTGGGGTCTTTCATGTTTCCAAATATTATTGTTTTCACCAGTTGGATCTTCCCCTTCAGAGATCTCATCTACTCTCATAACCCCTAAAAAATTTTTGATGGCTCCAAAACCTATAATCATATCTTCAGAAAATATTTGGTTCCAAACCATTATTATCAATTTCATATAAATTGTTGTCTCAAGTCAGAGACAACCACAAGAAGGCAGTTTAATATAGTAGTTAAGAGTGCTAGGGGTTGGGAGACTTCCCTGGTGACTCTGTGGTAAAGAATCCATCTGCCAAGCAGGAGACATGGGTTCAAGCCCTGGGTTGGAAAGATCCCCTGGAGAAGGAAATGGCAACCCACTTCAGTTATTTATGTCTGGAAAATCTCATGGACAGAATAAAAATATGATATTTAATATACTGAAAATGTTAGGGCTCTCGAGTTAGAAAAGAAGAAATAGTTCATTCTATAAAGGCTTGGGAAAAACTGGGTAACCATCAACACGAAAATAAATATGGAACTGTACCCCATGTCATTAACAAAAAATACAAAATGAATCAAATACGGAAATGTCAAATTTTAACAACGGCCTGCAGTACAGCTGTGAAATGAATGACCTTAATTTGCTCTCCCAAAGCCAGAATGACATAATTACAGAATCTCATTTCCTAATTCTTGATCCACTGGACATATTTGAACATTTTGCAGCTGTTCACTTCCACTTATACCCCTCCAATCTTTGGTTTCACTGACTTCAGCGTTCAGTGAAGACTAAGGTCAAGCAGACAGAGTTACAAGATGTTAATTCATATATAAAACTAAAATGTCACTGAAAGTGATGAGAAGAAAATGAATTCCCAAGATATTTCCTAGGTATATTATTGATTAAATGGCTTAAGTCTGAGGGAAATTCTTCCTTGATTCACCTTCTATAAACAATTTTTGTGGAGGTATGTTTTTAAACTCCAAGGTGTTGCTTCTTCGCGTTAAGACAAACATAGACATGTATTTTCCAACATCCCCCATGCAAGTTTTTAACTTATCTGAATAAATGAGAAACAGTCACTTACAGAGTAGATATAGAATGGACATCTAACTACTGGTTTGTATTGTAGACACTAAATCTTTAGGTCTACCTCAACCTTTAATGTCTTCTTCCCTGGGGTCTTTCATGTTTCCAAATATTATTGTTTTCACCAGTTGGATCTTCCCCTTCAGAGATCTCATCTACTCTCATAACCCCTAAAAAATTTTTGATGGCTCCAAAACCTATAATCATATCTTCAGAAAATATTTGGTTCCAAACCATTATTATCAATTTCATATAAATTGTTGTCTCAAGTCAGAGACAACCACAAGAAGGCAGTTTAATATAGTAGTTAAGAGTGCTAGGGGTTGGGAGACTTCCCTGGTGACTCTGTGGTAAAGAATCCATCTGCCAAGCAGGAGACATGGGTTCAAGCCCTGGGTTGGAAAGATCCCCTGGAGAAGGAAATGGCAACCCACTTCAGTTATTTATGTCTGGAAAATCTCATGGACAGAAGGAACCTGGGGGCAGGGGGACACAATCTATGGGGTCACAAAAGAGTCAGACATGGCTTAGTGACTAAGCAACAACAATAGCAGCATTAGAACCAGAATGCCTCAGCTCAAATCCCGTCAGTCAATTACTATTATAAATGTATGATCCTATACAAGTTGGTCAGTTTCACCGTGATTTAGTTTCTTCAGATGGCTAAATTATTTAATACTTATAAACCATGTATGAGGATATAAGACAGATTAAGACCTAAGTGTTAAATAAATATCAATCATAATAATTGAGAGAAGTTTGCAGTGGGGATTTTCCAAGGAACTTATCCATGTGCTTAATTAGAAAGCCATCTAATTAAGACATCTGTCATCCAGGACTATGATGATCTATCAAACCAGGAAAGTAAGGTGTTTGACAGTAAAAAGTACTATTCCCCCAAGCCCAGTAAAGAAACATGTCCCTCTCCTCTTTATGTCTTCCTAGAGCAACTAGAGACAGAAAAGCATAAGGTAGAAGGTGGGTAGGTATTCTAGAGAAACACACCATTGCCTTCCATGTGACTCCCAGTGGTAGTGAGGAAATGAGAGCAGAACACACACTTCCTCCCTTCTCCGAATCATTTGGCCCCAAACCAGGTCTGGATTGTGATGGGAGAAGGATATAAGCTTAGAGTTGTAAATTAAACTAGACCTATTAATAACTTAAAGTTGAGAGAAGTTCTAGAATCTGCCTAAAACATCACTAAGAGATCTGCTACCCAGCAGAGCAGAAAGATTTGGCATAGCACAGTTGGGAGCAATGATTAGGGAAAATATAAATCCTTTTCAAATGTGTACCCTACAAAGCTCAGGCTCTCCAATAAACTGCATAGGAGAGGCAGACTATGGCACTCAGATGGCTTTGGCTGGAAAAGCTTCTGAAAAATTTAAAATATTTGCATCAAATTAAAAAAAAAATCAGTAACATTTGACAGAAACCAGGAGTCATTTAAAATGGCTTATGCTAAAACTGATTTTATTGCCATAACAAAAGTCTAATATTAAAGATGACTTTTGCCCAATATAATTTCATTACACTCAGGAATTTCTAAAGATGAAATGACTTGATGCACACAGTCACACACAAACACACTCAAAATTTGGACACTGTTATATTTTTAGGAAAGTAAAACTTTTGTTCTTAAATATCCTGCCTTTCATTAATTGTTTCATATGAATTAGACTATATGAGGAAAATGCAAATGAGAATGACAAAGAAAAAGGCAGGCAGCCAGAGAAAGAGTGGACAACTACCTCCACAGTGCTGGCTGAAGAATGCCAAAATATCTACAGATGCAAAATTATACGTTTCCCATCCTGTTTGTTGCTTTTCTCATTTTTCAATGTTGCTTTTAATACCACTCTGGGGTTAGAATGATAAATCTGGGGTGGGGGAGAAATTATTACAAAAAGACAAATCAGGCTGTTAGCATATAAAACACTTAGTAGCGTAACAAACATCAAATATATGCAGCAAGTATTATATATATGTAAACTTTATATAAAGACCACTAAACACAATGGAGATAGAAGATCTCTCACTTGTGTTAGCTTCTTTAGATCTCTCACATGTCCCCAGAACAGGTGATCCTTGAACAACACAGGTTTGAACTGTGCAGGTCCTCTTACGTGTGAGATTTTTTTTTTTCACTAAATACATACTATAGGACTGCTCAGTCCAGGGCTGGCTGAATCAACAAATGCCAAAGCAAGGATGCAGAGGGCCTACTGTAAAGTTATTCAACGGGTGATTGTGGGGGTGGTGAATGCCCCCAACACTGTCATTGTTCAAGGATAAACTGTAAATCTTTCTAAATCTGAATCCATAAATATTGTACAAAATTTACTGTAAACACCAACTTTTCCCAATCAGCTTCAGCTGCTTCCTTCAGGCATTTCAGGCATTCTGTATACTTTTAGAATCTCTACATATGTCAGCATCCCAGTTGTTCTAAATCCTCTCTTCTTTCCTCCTCCTCTTTCCCCTCCTTCTCCTTATTCTAGCTTTGTTCCTATCTCCTCTTTTATTATGACTGCTCCTTTCTCATTTTGTCAAATTTTAAGTTTGAGACACTGCCCAGAAAGTACTTCAGGACACTTTCTATGACAATTACTCAGTTCTCCAACTAGTATGTACAGCTAGGAGGGTCCAAGGTCCCATTCCTTATTTTTTTTTAATACAAGACTACAACCCCCGGCTTCCCTGGTGGTCCAGTGGGTAAGGACACCGCCTTGCAGTGCAAGGGGCACCAGTGCAATCCCTGGTCTGGGACGATCCCACGTGCCGTGGAGTGGCTGGACTGGTGTGTCCAATTACCCAGCCAGAGCTCTGGAACGCACGTGCACAGAGCCGGTGCTCTGCAACAACAGAGGCCACCACGATGGGAGTCCCACAGGAGCCAAAGAACAAAGGTGGATGAAACTAGACAAATGAAAGACCAGTGGAAGTGGCCCACCCACCACCCTCCCTCACCACCCCCGCCAAAATAAATAAATAAATAAATGTTAAAAAAAAAAAAAAGACTACAACCCCAGTTTCACAAGGTCCCTTTGAAAGAAAGTCAAATAAAAGGTAATTGCCATCATCCAGATATTCTATAAACACATGGTTCTTAAATTGTGCTCTGGACTAACAGAATCAGTAATATCTGAAGGTAGGTGAAGAATGCAAGATTTCTAACCACATTCCAGACCTGCTAAATTAGAAACCCTGGGGTTGAGATCCTTCCATTTTTGTTTGCATAGGCTCTTCAGGTGATTCTGACACAAGTTAAAGTTTAATTACTGCTGTAGATGATGTTCAGAAAAGTAACTCTCCATATAAGAAAGCTAGTTAGCAGCTGAGTCAGAAGAGTGATCTAGAAATAAATCAACATGGCTAATTAAGAGAGAAAAAGTAAAAACAGAAAGAAAATTAAAAAAAAAACCAAGAGGTAGGATAAATTGTACGTTAATAAGTAAAAGGATCATTATCAACTGGTTATAATGGAAACAAATACAATTTTTTTCAATGGTTTCACTTTATTTTTTTTTAATGGGACAATAGGGGACAAGTCATTTATTTGATCTTGGGTTCCTCTGCCTTTCCTAATCTCAGGTATACTGATGACACCACCCATATGGCAGAAAGCAAAAAGGAACTAAAGAGCCTCTTGATAAAGGTGAAAGAGGGCAGTGAAAAAGCTGGCCTAAAACTCAACATTCAAAAAAAACAAAGATCAAGGTATTTGGTCCCATCACTTCATGGCAAATAGATGGACAAACAATGCAAGCAATGACAAACTTTATTTTCCTGAGCTCCAAAATCACTGTGGATGTTGACTGCAGCCATGAAATTAAAAAACATTTGCTCCCTGGAAGAAAACTATGACAAACCTAGACAGCATATTCAAAATCAGGGACATCACCTTGCTGACAAAAATCCATATAGGGCTTCCCCTGGTGGTCCAGTGGGTAAAGACACCACCTTGCAGTGCAAGGGGTGCCGGTTCGATCCCTGGCCTGGGAAGATCCCACGTGCCGCGGAGCGGCTGGACCGATGTGTCCAATCACCAAGCCAGAGCTCTGGCGCGCATGCGCCCAGAGCTGGCATTCTGCGACAACAGAGGCCACCGTGATGGGAGACCCACAGGAGCCAAAGAACAAAGGTGGATGAAAATAAAGAAATGAAAGACTAATAGAAGTGGCCCACCCGCTCCCCTCCCTCCCCAACCCGACCCCCGCCCAAAATAAATAAATAAATAAATCTTTAAAAAAAAAAAAAGGTTCATATAGTCAAAGCTATGATTTTCCCAGTAGTCATGTATGAATATGAGAGTTAGACCATAAAGAAGATTGAGCTTCAGTGCTTTTAAACTTTGCTGTTGGAGAAGACTCTTGAAAGTCACTTGGACTGCAAGGAGATCAAACCAGTAAAGGAAATCAACCCTGAATATTCATTGGAAGTACTGATGCTGAAGCTGAAGTGCCAATACTTTGGACACTTGATGTGAAGAAAGCTAGTTAGCAGCTGAGTCAGAAGAGTGATCAAGAAATAAATCAACATGGCTAATTAAGAGAGAAAAAGTAAAAACAGAAAGAAAATTAAAAAAAAAACCAAGAGGTAGGATAAATTGTACGTTAATAAGTAAAAGGATCATTATCAACTGGTTATAATGGAAACAAATACAATTTTTTCAATGGTTTCACTTTATTTTTTAATGGGACAATAGGGGACAAGTCATTTATTTGATCTTGGGTTCCTCTGCCTTTCCTAATCTCAGGTATACTGATGACACCACCCATATGGCAGAAAGCAAAAAGGAACTAAAGAGCCTCTTGATAAAGGTGAAAGAGGGCAGTGAAAAAGCTGGCCTAAAACTCAACATTCAAAAAAAACAAAGATCAAGGTATTTGGTCCCATCACTTCATGGCAAATAGATGGACAAACAATGCAAGCAATGACAAACTTTATTTTCCTGAGCTCCAAAATCACTGTGGATGTTGACTGCAGCCATGAAATTAAAAAACATTTGCTCCCTGGAAGAAAACTATGACAAACCTAGACAGCATATTCAAAATCAGGGACATCACCTTGCTGACAAAAATCCATATAGGGCTTCCCCTGGTGGTCCAGTGGGTAAAGACACCACCTTGCAGTGCAAGGGGTGCCGGTTCGATCCCTGGCCTGGGAAGATCCCACGTGCCGCGGAGCGGCTGGACCGATGTGTCCAATCACCAAGCCAGAGCTCTGGCGCGCATGCGCCCAGAGCTGGCATTCTGCGACAACAGAGGCCACCGTGATGGGAGACCCACAGGAGCCAAAGAACAAAGGTGGATGAAAATAAAGAAATGAAAGACTAATAGAAGTGGCCCACCCGCTCCCCTCCCTCCCCAACCCGACCCCCGCCCAAAATAAATAAATAAATAAATCTTTAAAAAAAAAAAAAGGTTCATATAGTCAAAGCTATGATTTTCCCAGTAGTCATGTATGAATATGAGAGTTAGACCATAAAGAAGATTGAGCTTCAGTGCTTTTAAACTTTGCTGTTGGAGAAGACTCTTGAAAGTCACTTGGACTGCAAGGAGATCAAACCAGTAAAGGAAATCAACCCTGAATATTCATTGGAAGTACTGATGCTGAAGCTGAAGTGCCAATACTTTGGACACTTGATGTGAAGAGATAACTCATTGAAAAGATTCTGATGGTGGGAAAAATAGAAGGCAGAAGGAGAAGGGGACAATAGAGGACAAGATGGTTGGATAGCATCACTGAGTCAATGGAAATAAGTTTGAGCAGCCTCCGGGAGATGATGGGGGACAGGGAAGCCTGGCGAGCTGCAGTCCATAGGGTTGCAAAGAGTCAGACATGACCAAGCAACTAAACTGAACTGTCATGTATTCATTCAGCAAATGTTACTTGAAACCTTTTTTAGACAATGAGACTACTACAGTTCAAGAGACGGGGACCTTTTTACTTCATAAAGTTAAATCCTAGTATGTGTAAAAAATCTCTTTTTTCTCTCTTTGAGTCCCTTGCTAGGCCTAAGGATTAAACTGAAATAAAACTGATTAACAGGAGAAAAGTTTATGAGTTTAGTCAAAATTTTACATATAGCTGGAAACCTTTACAAGGGAATGAAGACTTGAAGAAGTGACCAAAACAGAAAGCTTTTCTATCTTTTAGACAAAGAAAAGAAATTTGTGAAGAATTGACAAGACAAAGGAGTATAGTCTACACCACAAAATGTTGAGAAGTGTTCAGGAAGTAAGGTTTAATTTAACAAGCCTGGCTTGCACAGATTTTTCAGCCTCAATTCCCCATCTCTGGTGATAACAATATCTTCCTTCCTTGTGGTACGGGAATGTACTTTCCATATGTAAGTTTTATCTCTGTGTTTCAGGAAGAGGAAAGGAAGGTCAGAGCATCTTCCTGTACCTGTTGTTTCTAAGTGCATTTAACTTAAAGTAATCATTATGCCAAAGCAGTGCATTTTAGGGTTAAGTGCTCTGAATTCCTTCATAGGGAGGAAAGAGAAAACTATATATTGTATTATAATCTTAGGACAGAGTAACAGTGATAAAGAACACTTCATAAGGAATTAGTAATGACTGGAACTACATGATGGATGAGCAGAAAGAGGAATGTTTCAATAGGAGAATGAATAAAATTTGGGGAGCAAATTTCAATTTGGGGACAACAGATTCTGGCAAAGAGAAGAGAAAAATGCAAATACCTTGGGTTGAACTGAACTCAAGCATTTCAAAGAATATTAAGAAAGCCAAGGTGGCTGCAGCAGAGTGAGCAAAAGGAGAGGAGATACAAGACAGCAGCAGAGGCAAAGGCTGAATTATGTAAGGCCTTGAGGATGTCACCAGGATGTCAAATTTTATTCTAACTTTTGTGTGAACTCACTGGAAAGTTTCCCACCACCACCCCCCCCCCCACCACCGCCACTGAAAAGTTTTTTCGTGGGAAAACTGACATGATTTGCTCAATTGCTATGTGCAGAAGCTGTAAATGGGGTAAGTAGGATAAAGGTAAAACCATTCAGAAGTCTAGTGTAGAGGTCAAAACAAAGGTAGATGTTAATTTGGGCAGGGGTGATAGCATATGGAATTAAAAAAATAGACAGATTGTAGAAGTATTTGAAAGGCAAAATTAATAGAATCTGTGTACTGAATGTGAAGACAGAACAAGGATACAAGGATTACTTACAGGTTTAGTGGCTGAAAAATTGCAAATTTGGTAGTGCCTTTTACTGGGCTGGGAACCAGTATGGCAGCAGCAGGCTTGGAGGAGGATATGGAGGTCTATGTTAGCACATTAAGTTTGTCTGTCCAAGTACAATGTTGGACATATCATGCTATTGCTGAAGGGAAAGACAAGACTAGTAAGAAAAATTGGGAGGAATTCATGAATTAAGAGACAGAATAGTGCTGAAGACCACACAATTCATAGGGAAAAAGGAGGGAAAGAGTTTGCAGGTAGTTAAGGAGAGACTGAAGTTTTGTGGTGTAAAAGTAAATGTTAACCAAGAAACTAAAAGGCAGGATTTCAGGTAAGCCCCTAACAACATTTGTTGACATCTGTTCGCATGTGTGACTGTTCAGAAATGTGTGACCGGGTAGTTAGATAAACAATTAGATCAATAGGACCCCTGATTTTCTTTCCATGATCACCTTTTAGTGAGCTGCAAAAATTCAGAGATTTCCCACCAGTTAATCACGGTTGGTAACATTTTACTACAAAGACTAAATAGGGAAGGAAAACTGCCTCAGAGGAAAAATAGTCAAATTTTAGATATGTTGGTTTTTATGTACAAAAGACCTAGAAGAGAATATTTATAGCAAATATATTATTGTTCATAAACAATAATAACACTTGCAAAAACCTGTAGATCCACAGCCAAGCTTTAATGATTTCTTTAATGTATTACATATTGTTAAGAATTTAATAAATGCGTTCCACTGCCTATTAATAGAGTATGCAGCAACAAATAAAATGATTTAATATACTTTCTTAAAATGTTTGTATACATATCTTCCTGGCCAAGATATTAAAATAACTTGTAACCCTAAATGTTCCATTAGAGCCTAAAACCACAGAATCTATTTTTGCAACCTTGTTAATATGTACATACTAAACAACTCTCATATTTGTCCTAAATGATATTTGAACATTATCATTTGTCCTAAATGATATTTGAGCATTATCATTTCAAAGAGTTGATCTTTGCATCTAAGGTAGAAAAAAAATTATAGCAACCATAATGAAAACTGCAGAAAACATAAAATCATAGCAAAATAAGAAAGCAAAACACTTAATATTAAAATAGTGAAAGGTCCAATTAACATCATGGCTTTTCCCAACAGGACTAGTGCAATATGTAAATCAGTGCTTTTTTAACTAAAGAGGAAAAAACTCTTTTTGTAAACAATACTTTTTGGTTACAAATTCACACTAGCAATTTCATAGCAAATGTATAACATGTGTACCACCATGAAGACACGGCATGCTGTAATCAGACTGCTTTGTGAATTTACTATAACGGAATGATTAGACACTGGATTCAATCATGCTCCATCTGGGATTTGGCATTCTAACAACTGTAGCCCTGCTGCCAGCCCTGCCACAATGGTAGAAACTTACCAGTGCTTTTTAATAAGGTTGTCTGGAGCTATTCCTTTGGTTGTTTTCAAGAGAGAAAGAATCACATGTAGCTTCTACATGTGTGGAGATGACATGACTCATCTACAGTTAGAGGGGTTTCTTACATATCTTACTACCCAATGGTATCCATATGAGTGAACTCAGGAAATGAGTATTTGGGTAGTTTTCATAATGAAACTAATAAATTATTCTAATGAATTCTGATGAGCAGGAAATAATAATTTCAAATTTCTCAAATAATCCTGAAATATAGAATAGCTTGCTGTAGTCTTAGCCAGCTGCCTTTTCAAGTTCTAAAGTGGTACAGTATAGTATAAATATTATAATAAGGAATTTGATTTTCCTGCCAGATCATATGTACTATATGAAATGTTAAAACTGAATGCATCAAATACTTATAAAAGAGTTACTTCTCCTATGGTCAGATTCTGAAATGCCCTTGTTCTCAATTTCAGCAAATTCTTAACTAGAGAGGTTACATCAGATTTTCTTTCTTGACAACTAACTTCCAGATAATGTTGCTAACAGAAATGCTGCAAAGGAGAACTGATTTGAGGGGAATATTAGGATGTTCTTTTGAGACTTTAGATATATTTTACAATGGATATTGAGGAGAAAATTTGCAATTACCTTAAGGTGTGCCCAAAATAAAATAAATGATGCTAATAGCTGTAATAACTAATCCGAAACCTTACTAGCTTCCCATAGTACATGTATTCCGTGCTCTAATGTAGCCATTCCTGTTGGCAAGCACTTCCTGCTAGCAACAGGAAGTTGCCAACTTCCTGTTGGTAAATCACTTGAATATTCAGGTGACTATTCAGGGGAAGGCACTTTGTATGTTGTTACTCATACCATGTCCAGTATCTCCATTCATTTGCTGAATAAAGATTAGAAAAGTCAAATATCTTGTATGAAAGATTTTTGGAAGCTGGGTATTGAAAACATGAATCACCCTTGTCCACAATTCACTGTGTAAAACTGTAAAGAGGCTGGAAAATAAAGTCTACTTGTATGCATAGAAGTAAAATGTGAACACACAGAATCTCTGCCATATTTTGTTTGGTTAAGAAGAGAAGAATAGGGCTTCCCTGGTGGTCCAGTGGGTAAGGACTACAGTGCTTTTTAATAGGTTGTTTTTGGGAGCTATTCCTTTGGTTGTTTTCAAGAGAGAAAGAATCACATGTAGCTTCTACATGTGTGGAGATGACATGACTCATCTACAGTTAGAGGGGTTTCTTACATATCTTACTACCCAATGGTATCCATATGAGTGAACTCAGGAAATGAGTATTTGGGTAGTTTTCATAATGAAACTAATAAATTATTCTAATGAATTCTGATGAGCAGGAAATAATAATTTCAAATTTCTCAAATAATCCTGAAATATAGAATAGCTTGCTGTAGTCTTAGCCAGCTGCCTTTTCAAGTTCTAAAGTGGTACAGTATAGTATAAATATTATAATAAGGAATTTGATTTTCCTGCCAGATCATATGTACTATATGAAATGTTAAAACTGAATGCATCAAATACTTATAAAAGAGTTACTTCTCCTATGGTCAGATTCTGAAATGCCCTTGTTCTCAATTTCAGCAAATTCTTAACTAGAGAGGTTACATCAGATTTTCTTTCTTGACAACTAACTTCCAGATAATGTTGCTAACAGAAATGCTGCAAAGGAGAACTGATTTGAGGGGAATATTAGGATGTTCTTTTGAGACTTTAGATATATTTTACAATGGATATTGAGGAGAAAATTTGCAATTACCTTAAGGTGTGCCCAAAATAAAATAAATGATGCTAATAGCTGTAATAACTAATCCGAAACCTTACTAGCTTCCCATAGTACATGTATTCCGTGCTCTAATGTAGCCATTCCTGTTGGCAAGCACTTCCTGCTAGCAACAGGAAGTTGCCAACTTCCTGTTGGTAAATCACTTGAATATTCAGGTGACTATTCAGGGGAAGGCACTTTGTATGTTGTTACTCATACCATGTCCAGTATCTCCATTCATTTGCTGAATAAAGATTAGAAAAGTCAAATATCTTGTATGAAAGATTTTTGGAAGCTGGGTATTGAAAACATGAATCACCCTTGTCCACAATTCACTGTGTAAAACTGTAAAGAGGCTGGAAAATAAAGTCTACTTGTATGCATAGAAGTAAAATGTGAACACACAGAATCTCTGCCATATTTTGTTTGGTTAAGAAGAGAAGAATAGGGGCTTCCCCTGGTGGTCCAGTGGGTAAGGACACTGCCTTGCAGGGCAAGGGGCGCCGGTTCGATCCCTGGCCTGGGAAGATCCCACGTGCCCCGGAGCGGCTGGACCGATGTGTCCAATTACCGAGCCGGAGCTCTGGAGCGCATGCGCCCAGAGCCAGTGCTCTGCGACAGCAGAGGCCACCGCGATGGGAGGCCCACACGGGCCAAAGAACAAAGACGGATGAAAATAGAGAAAAGACCAACAGAAGTAGCCCGCCCGTCCCCCTCCCTCCCCACCCCAGATCCCCCCCCGCCAAAAAAAAATAAATAAAATAAAATAAAGAAGTGAAGAATAGGGCTTTCCCTGGTTGTCCAGTGGGTAAGGACACCACCTTGCAGTGCAAGGGGCGCCAGTTCAATCCCTGGCCTGGGAAGATCCCACGTGCCGTGGAGTGGCTGGACCGATGTGTCCAATTACCGAGCCCGAGCTCTGGAGCGCATGCACCCAGAGCCGGTGCTCTGCGACGACAGATGCCACCGCGATGGGAGGCCCACAGGAGTCAATGAACAAAGACAGATGAAAATGGAGAAATGAAAGACCAGTAGAAGTGGCCCGCCTGCTCCCCTCCCTCCCCAACCCAACTCCCGCCCAAAATAAATAAATAAATAAATAAAAAGAAGTGAGGAATTGTGATGTGAACCTAAGCAGCAGAATGAAAGTGGTCATGAAAACTTAATGATAACTGGGTACTTTGAAAAAGCGTGTACACATGAAAAAGCCAAAGTTTAAATAGCATCTTATGCTGCTTTGGTGTACATAGGGAAAGAGTAGATATAATTTTTGAAGTGTATTATTTTTAAACTAGTTTTTAAAATAGGAATCATATTAACTAAGTATTTCTGCCAATAGGATAAATGAGATCAACACATAGAACTGGTTGAAGAGATCCAAGTTCTTTTCTTTAGCTTTGTTCATCATTTAATGCAACTTCTATGAAAGTATTCAGAGTTTTTTTTGGAAATCAAACTTGATTTTTCTAGTTTGAAGCTCTGTGGAGATACAGCTTCATGTTAGACCTGTACAAGAGGGCTCTTTATTTTAAATTCTACTTTCTGCCATATTAAATACCTCTCTTACACTTTTTTCATAGATAATGTTATAATTCCTTGTTGGATTAAATCAAAACTATGCAAAATAAGAGGCTAGTTATATCATTTGGCAAGGCACACACATAGAATCCATAAATAGATATATTCAGCATTTCAAGTTCAATATCACATAAAAGTAACTTTGTGCCTACAGTGTGGTGCAATATTCTACACACTTTATGGTGAATATTGTTAACTGAGATTTATAGTGGAAATTTACCTCAAAGTCTGTTTTTTTATAGTGTATTTTCCAGTAAATGAGTAGGTTTTTTTAACTGGCACATTCTAATATTCTCAATTTTCATTTCAATTATAGACATGTTACTCCAACAGATGTTTCTAAGGGAAATGTTTATTTCAATATTAGCAGAGAAACATCTGCTGTTGGAAAGGAGAAAGATTGCCATTTTATTTCTCCAAATCTTACAAAGGTCAGTGGCTCATCACCAGAACTGTCTACCATCCGTCTTAAACAAACATATTTATATTATTAGGAATGAGCAACAATTTCCTTAATATTTCCTGGAATTCCAATTGTGTTTTGCTGAGATACATGAAAAAGTTTCTTTGTGATTGTATATTTTTATTTACCAATATGTATGAATATACATACAACCTAAAACTAACAAAGGTAAGATAGACTTATAACTCAGTTAAAAATGGTCACAATTCATTTAATGGAAAGAGAATATCTATTAATACATTATAAAAGGCAATCAATCTTTTTACTTATCCATCTGAAAATAACTTCAGACTTGGAAGAGGTTCTTTCTCATTATTAAGAGACACATCTGGTGTTTTCTTGAGTTCTGTGGTTACAGAGAGAAGTTTTATCTTGACCTGATTTTTATCTTCTAAAAATTTTGAAAGGAAATGGAATGAAATTGCATAACCTACGGCATACACCTTCACTACTTTTTAGGAAGAAATCAAATTTGCTAGGTTTTTATTTAGTGAATACCTTACAAGTAATGAGCACTTTTTAACAAGTAAAACCTAATGTTCCAATGTAAAGGCTCTTAAATATGACTGTAAACACTTTAATGAACTGTGACATAATACTACAGAGGAAATGTTTACATTTATCATTGCTTCCAGCAGTAGGATATTTGAACATAAAAGCAGAAATAGATGTATTGATTTGAGTCCATGTGTTTCTAAGGAAAAAACATTTTTGAACATAAATGAGATAATCTTTAGGCACACACATAGAATCCATAAATAGATATATTCAGCATTTCAAGTTCAATATCACATAAAAGTAACTTTGTGCCTACAGTGTGGTGCAATATTCTACACACTTTATGGTGAATATTGTTAACTGAGATTTATAGTGGAAATTTACCTCAAAGTCTGTTTTTTTATAGTGTATTTTCCAGTAAATGAGTAGGTTTTTTTAACTGGCACATTCTAATATTCTCAATTTTCATTTCAATTATAGACATGTTACTCCAACAGATGTTTCTAAGGGAAATGTTTATTTCAATATTAGCAGAGAAACATCTGCTGTTGGAAAGGAGAAAGATTGCCATTTTATTTCTCCAAATCTTACAAAGGTCAGTGGCTCATCACCAGAACTGTCTACCATCCGTCTTAAACAAACATATTTATATTATTAGGAATGAGCAACAATTTCCTTAATATTTCCTGGAATTCCAATTGTGTTTTGCTGAGATACATGAAAAAGTTTCTTTGTGATTGTATATTTTTATTTACCAATATGTATGAATATACATACAACCTAAAACTAACAAAGGTAAGATAGACTTATAACTCAGTTAAAAATGGTCACAATTCATTTAATGGAAAGAGAATATCTATTAATACATTATAAAAGGCAATCAATCTTTTTACTTATCCATCTGAAAATAACTTCAGACTTGGAAGAGGTTCTTTCTCATTATTAAGAGACACATCTGGTGTTTTCTTGAGTTCTGTGGTTACAGAGAGAAGTTTTATCTTGACCTGATTTTTATCTTCTAAAAATTTTGAAAGGAAATGGAATGAAATTGCATAACCTACGGCATACACCTTCACTACTTTTTAGGAAGAAATCAAATTTGCTAGGTTTTTATTTAGTGAATACCTTACAAGTAATGAGCACTTTTTAACAAGTAAAACCTAATGTTCCAATGTAAAGGCTCTTAAATATGACTGTAAACACTTTAATGAACTGTGACATAATACTACAGAGGAAATGTTTACATTTATCATTGCTTCCAGCAGTAGGATATTTGAACATAAAAGCAGAAATAGATGTATTGATTTGAGTCCATGTGTTTCTAAGTCAAAGAAAAATTAATAACATCATTTTTGCAAAGTAAAAACTGTTTTTCCAAATCAAAGTGAATATGATGATTATATCTCTTTAAGCAATGTATTCTTTCCTCTCACAGTCCCCAGGAAGCCTCAAGGATGAGAGTTGCTAGCAACATTGACAAAAGAAATTAACAAGGTTCAAGAGCTTTAAGTAGTTCATAGCAATGGCAGCTTTTACACAAAGGGAGGGATGACTGCAGCAGGAAAGTTGACAAGAGAATTTGTTTTCAAGTTTACTTACATGAATTCAAATCCCTACTCAATAGCTGCCTAGCTATTAATTTTCTGTTCAGATAAGAGGTGGCTCGGATAGTAAAGGATCCACCAGCAGTAAAGGAGACCCAGGTTCAGTCCTTGGATTGGGAAGATCCCCTGGAGAAGCGAATGACAACTCACTCCAGTATTCTTGCCTGCAGAATCCCATGGACAAAGGAGGCTAGTGGGCTACAATCCATGGGATCTCAAAGAGTTGGCCACAACTGAGTGACTAACACAGGAGAAAGAGAGGTTGTAGAAGAACACAAAAGAAATATATAACCTGGTGTCATTTAACAATTTAAGATCAACAAGAGGCATGTGAATTTACTTACCCATTTAATAACTTTCAGTTCTTTTTAATTGAGGTATAGTTGTGTCATATTATGATTCAAGTGTACAACGTAGTGATTCACAATTTTTAAAAGTGCATTCCTTTTATAGTTATTATAAAAATACTGTACTATATATTCTTGTAGCTTATTTTATGCTATGGTTTGTAATGGAATGAAATTGCATAACCTACGGCATACACCTTCACTACTTTTTAGGAAGAAATCAAATTTGCTAGGTTTTTATTTAGTGAATACCTTACAAGTAATGAGCACTTTTTAACAAGTAAAACCTAATGTTCCAATGTAAAGGCTCTTAAATATGACTGTAAACACTTTAATGAACTGTGACATAATACTACAGAGGAAATGTTTACATTTATCATTGCTTCCAGCAGTAGGATATTTGAACATAAAAGCAGAAATAGATGTATTGATTTGAGTCCATGTGTTTCTAAGTCAAAGAAAAATTAATAACATCATTTTTGCAAAGTAAAAACTGTTTTTCCAAATCAAAGTGAATATGATGATTATATCTCTTTAAGCAATGTATTCTTTCCTCTCACAGTCCCCAGGAAGCCTCAAGGATGAGAGTTGCTAGCAACATTGACAAAAGAAATTAACAAGGTTCAAGAGCTTTAAGTAGTTCATAGCAATGGCAGCTTTTACACAAAGGGAGGGATGACTGCAGCAGGAAAGTTGACAAGAGAATTTGTTTTCAAGTTTACTTACATGAATTCAAATCCCTACTCAATAGCTGCCTAGCTATTAATTTTCTGTTCAGATAAGAGGTGGCTCGGATAGTAAAGGATCCACCAGCAATAAAGGAGACCCAGGTTCAGTCCTTGGATTGGGAAGATCCCCTGGAGAAGCGAATGACAACTCACTCCAGTATTCTTGCCTGCAGAATCCCATGGACAAAGGAGGCTAGTGGGCTACAATCCATGGGATCTCAAAGAGTTGGCCACAACTGAGTGACTAACACAGGAGAAAGAGAGGTTGTAGAAGAACACAAAAGAAATATATAACCTGGTGTCATTTAACAATTTAAGATCAACAAGAGGCATGTGAATTTACTTACCCATTTAATAACTTTCAGTTCTTTTTAATTGAGGTATAGTTGTGTCATATTATGATTCAAGTGTACAACGTAGTGATTCACAATTTTTAAAAGTGCATTCCTTTTATAGTTATTATAAAAATACTGACTATATTTCCTGTGTTGTACTATATATTCTTGTAGCTTATTTTATGCTATGGTTTGTATCTTTTAAACCTCTACCCCTTTCAGTCCTTCCCTCCTTCCCTCTCCTGACTGGTAACTGCTAGTTCATTTTTCTATACCTGGAGGTTTGTGTCTTTTTTATTATGTTCACTAGTTTGATATATTTTTTAGATTCCACATGTAAGCGACATCAGGCTGTATTTGTCTTTCTGTGTCTGCCATTTAATATTTTTAAGTCACAATCTGTACCAGGCTATTAATTGGGAGCTATGATTCTAGCAATGAACAAGACAGAAATGGGCTGGCCCTGGGAGAGTGCTGGGAATTCCATCGAGGGAGGGTATTATACAATTGTATGCAATTACAAGTTACAATTGCCTTGAAACAACCACTATGTGCTTTGTCTTTATAATAATAATAGTGACATTAAGTGTTCATTTTAATCAACAGTTACTTTACATCTGTTATCTTTAACTTCACAACCATAGGGTACCTACTGCACACATATTATAAGTACGATTCTTAAGATCGCACAGAATTTCATGGCCTCTCTGAGCTCAGGCAACTAGTGAAATGACAGGGACAGAAGTCACATCTCTGCCCTTATTATACTATAACAAAGTGAGGGGTCTCTCCTTAGAAATACCTGTACTCAAAACACTTTTGTTGTTGCTGTTTTGTTTTATGCTGAGTGCTATCTTCTCCCTCAGGCACCATTCTCTATTTTTATAACAAATTAAAAGCCACAAGTTTAAACCAGCAAATGGACAAATGGAAAGGCTAGTGGGCTACAATCCATGGGATCTCAAAGAGTTGGCCACAACTGAGTGACTAACACAGGAGAAAGAGAGGTTGTAGAAGAACACAAAAGAAATATATAACCTGGTGTCATTTAACAATTTAAGATCAACAAGAGGCATGTGAATTTACTTACCCATTTAATAACTTTCAGTTCTTTTTAATTGAGGTATAGTTGTGTCATATTATGATTCAAGTGTACAACGTAGTGATTCACAATTTTTAAAAGTGCATTCCTTTTATAGTTATTATAAAAATACTGACTATATTTCCTGTGTTGTACTATATATTCTTGTAGCTTATTTTATGCTATGGTTTGTATCTTTTAAACCTCTACCCCTTTCAGTCCTTCCCTCCTTCCCTCTCCTGACTGGTAACTGCTAGTTCATTTTTCTATACCTGGAGGTTTGTGTCTTTTTTATTATGTTCACTAGTTTGATATATTTTTTAGATTCCACATGTAAGCGACATCAGGCTGTATTTGTCTTTCTGTGTCTGCCATTTAATATTTTTAAGTCACAATCTGTACCAGGCTATTAATTGGGAGCTATGATTCTAGCAATGAACAAGACAGAAATGGGCTGGCCCTGGGAGAGTGCTGGGAATTCCATCGCGGGAGGGTATTATACAATTGTATGCAATTACAAGTTACAATTGCCTTGAAACAACCACTATGTGCTTTGTCTTTATAATAATAATAGTGACATTAAGTGTTCATTTTAATCAACAGTTACTTTACATCTGTTATCTTTAACTTCACAACCATAGGGTACCTACTGCACACATATTATAAGTACGATTCTTAAGATCGCACAGAATTTCATGGCCTCTCTGAGCTCAGGCAACTAGTGAAATGACAGGGACAGAAGTCACATCTCTGCCCTTATTATACTATAACAAAGTGAGGGGTCTCTCCTTAGAAATACCTGTACTCAAAACACTTTTGTTGTTGCTGTTTTGTTTTATGCTGAGTGCTATCTTCTCCCTCAGGCACCATTCTCTATTTTTATAACAAATTAAAAGCCACAAGTTTAAACCAAGCAACTGGTTCTCAGACCTCCCTGAACATTGAATGAACACTTAAAAAATACTAATGTATGGCTCCTACCACCAGAGATTATGATTTAATTAGTCTAAGATATTGTCTTGGTATTAAATTTTTAAAGGCTCCTAGGTGATTTTCACATACTGTGAAGGTTGGTAATCAATGAACTAAGAAATAAATAACTGCTTGGGTGGTGTTTAAAACAGGAATCAGAGATATAAATTAAGGGATTAAGTTTATATAATTTGAAGAACTATACTGAAAATAAAATCATAAATACTATAAATTCAGCTTCACATAAAAATTGTTTCATAATATTTCTATAAATATTATAAATATAATTGACTCCATAAATATATTATTTATAAAAATACATATAATTGATTAAATAATATATAACTGATTAAGTTTATAATTAGTTGAAATACATTTTTTTTTATTGATAGATTTAACAATAGAAACAAAATCTCCCCATATAATGTATAAGTTCTATGACTTGAAGCCCAACGTTAAAAAAAACCAAAATCATGGCATCTGTCTCTTCATTTCATGGCAAATAGAAGGGGGAAAAGTGGAAGCAGGGATAGATTTTCTTTTCTTGGGCTCCAAAATCACTGCAGACAGTGACTACAGCCATGAAATTAAAAGATACTTGCTCCTTGGAAGGAAAGCTATGATAAACTGAGATAGTGTATTACAAAGCAAAGACATCATTTTACTGACAAAGGTCCTTGCAATTGCTTGGACTACAGAGAGATCAGGCCAGTTAATCCTAAAGGAAATTAACCTTGACTGTTCATTGGAAGGACTGATGCTGAAACTATAATACTTTGGCCACCTGATGCAAAGAACTGACTTGTGGGAAAAGACCTTGATACTAGGAAGGATTGAGGGCAAAAGGAGAAAAGGGCCACAGAAGGTAAGGAGGTCAGATGGCGTCACCACCACAATGGACATGAATTTGAGCAAACTCCAGGAAATAGTGAAGGACAGGGAAGCCTGGTATAGTGCAGTCCATGGGGTCACAAAGAGTCAGACAGGATTTAGCAACTGAATCACAGTAACAATGATTAGACTTTCTATAAGCTAGCTTCTGCCTTCACACATTTCGAATTTTGTATTTCCTATACTACACACACTTTTTTGGCACACAGAGCCATCGAAAGAGTTCACATTTCAGTCCAACATCTAGCCCTGTCAGGACGCCCTGGTAGATTTGCAATGCAGGTAGTAGAAATATTCCTGAAAGCTAATCATAACTGGCACAAGAATTATTTGGCTGTACACCAAAGATACCATGAACCATTCAATTCATTTAACTAAATCTTACTAGACCCAAAGTACATGTATTTCCAAATGAACTTTCCCTTAGTGTCAGTCACTCTTGGCTCCGCTGTCCATGGAATTCTCCAGGCAAGAATACAGGATTGGGTTGTCATTTCCTTCCCCAGGGAATCTTTCTGACCCAGGGATCAAACCCAGGTCTCCTGCACTGCAGCCAGGTTCTTTACTGTCTGAGCCACCAGGTGCTGTGCTAGGAGAAGTATGATGGAGGGGAAAGTCATGTAGTGAAGAGACAACGGTCTCAAATGACTCTAGTTATAATATTACTTTTGAAAATCTTACCAAAAATTCATAACCCTTAAGGGACCTGTCCAAGTGAGGGATCCTGAAGATTAAGTTTTATGATTTCATGGCAAATCCATCTCTAAATATTAGCCAGTATTACTGTCTGTAGTATATCCATCATTTCAATATCGGGTAATAGGCTGGTTAGAACATGTAAGTAACCAATGTTGTGAATTGCCATTCTAAACATTTCACAGATATTAATGTGTTTAAGTCTGACAGAAACTTTTTATAAGTAATATTATGATCACCAGCTCTCAGATGAAGCAGGTGAGGCCCACAGAGCTCAATGACCTTAACTCAAAAACGAGTACATGGCAGATGTGAACAAAGGCAGCCTGACTCTAGAGGGCACGTGAGGAATATGAAGTTCAGCTTCTTAGATTATTCTTAAAGCTGAAAATCGAGTCAATTTCACACCAAGTGCCAAAGCAAAAGCCCAAAGCAAAGAGCATTTATAATGTGATTTACAAAGTTACATAGGATCAATTAGCAAGACAAGTTCCCTATTCACTATAAAGATAAATACATCATAATATCAAGGCTTTACAGGACCAGTCAAAGAGCTTGCAAAAAACAGAATGCAGGGGTAATTGTGATTCATCTAATCAGAATTCAAAAAAGAGTGTGTTGTGGACAACTGTATCCGTTCAACATAAAATGTGTTATAGTTATGCTATATGGTATGAGAAAGCAAGAGAGAAACTGGAACTAAACCGAGTATCAGAGTTACTCTGAGAAATCAGACTAATACCCATTCATCCTGATTCAGTTCAGACATCAGGAAACAAAATCAGATGTGCCAAACCCTGATACACTACAAATTCCTTGTCTCTGTGTCCATCTCTCTCAGGATTTATCAGAGCAATTGGCATTTATCATTATCATTTTAAGTTCTTACTTATTTTCCTGTCTCCTCCAAAACACAGTGACCTCATTACTGGAAGATCATATATTTTACTTATGTGTTCTAGTCTTGTCACCTTGGAACTGTTCCATAAACCACAGAATGATTAATGAACAAATGAACAGGGGAGGGAAGAAATATAATGACTCT
The DNA here is from genome assembly GCA_022376925.1 of Tragulus kanchil. Classification (NCBI taxonomy): domain Eukaryota; kingdom Metazoa; phylum Chordata; class Mammalia; order Artiodactyla; family Tragulidae; genus Tragulus; species Tragulus kanchil. The sequence goes on along the minus strand of JAIOJX010000004.1, from coordinate 230,632,838 downwards.
AGTTATAATATTACTTTTGAAAATCTTACCAAAAATTCATAACCCTTAAGGGACCTGTCCAAGTGAGGGATCCTGAAGATTAAGTTTTATGATTTCATGGCAAATCCATCTCTAAATATTAGCCAGTATTACTGTCTGTAGTATATCCATCATTTCAATATCGGGTAATAGGCTGGTTAGAACATGTAAGTAACCAATGTTGTGAATTGCCATTCTAAACATTTCACAGATATTAATGTGTTTAAGTCTGACAGAAACTTTTTATAAGTAATATTATGATCACCAGCTCTCAGATGAAGCAGGTGAGGCCCACAGAGCTCAATGACCTTAACTCAAAAACGAGTACATGGCAGATGTGAACAAAGGCAGCCTGACTCTAGAGGGCACGTGAGGAATATGAAGTTCAGCTTCTTAGATTATTCTTAAAGCTGAAAATCGAGTCAATTTCACACCAAGTGCCAAAGCAAAAGCCCAAAGCAAAGAGCATTTATAATGTGATTTACAAAGTTACATAGGATCAATTAGCAAGACAAGTTCCCTATTCACTATAAAGATAAATACATCATAATATCAAGGCTTTACAGGACCAGTCAAAGAGCTTGCAAAAAACAGAATGCAGGGGTAATTGTGATTCATCTAATCAGAATTCAAAAAAGAGTGTGTTGTGGACAACTGTATCCGTTCAACATAAAATGTGTTATAGTTATGCTATATGGTATGAGAAAGCAAGAGAGAAACTGGAACTAAACCGAGTATCAGAGTTACTCTGAGAAATCAGACTAATACCCATTCATCCTGATTCAGTTCAGACATCAGGAAACAAAATCAGATGTGCCAAACCCTGATACACTACAAATTCCTTGTCTCTGTGTCCATCTCTCTCAGGATTTATCAGAGCAATTGGCATTTATCATTATCATTTTAAGTTCTTACTTATTTTCCTGTCTCCTCCAAAACACAGTGACCTCATTACTGGAAGATCATATATTTTACTTATGTGTTCTAGTCTTGTCACCTTGGAACTGTTCCATAAACCACAGAATGATTAATGAACAAATGAACAGGGGAGGGAAGAAATATAATGACTTCCTGCTCACTACATACCACAGGGTTTTAAATTCAGCACCATGGAGCACAGCACTGCGCAATGGCCAGGAAATGTGATTCACAAAACTTTACAAACATTGCATACTCCCACTCACTCTTTGAACACTTGGAACACTTTTATTCCCATATATTTATCATATCCATTCTCCAACAAATATACATAGGGACTATTTCAGGCAATAGACTGTATAAGACTATTGAACAAAATGATTCTACTTTGTGTTCTATTTATAGAAGCTTTGTTCCTGTCCAATTCCTGTATATTAAAAAAAAAAAAAAAATTCTTATAGCTGACTCAGTGTTATAGCACCTATGGGGGGGAGGGAGTGGATGGTTTAATCACTAAGTTGTGTCCGACATTTCTAACCACATGGAGTATAGTCCAGCAGGTTCTGTTCATGGGATTTCCCAAGCAGGTATACTGGAGTGCATTGCCGTTTCCTCCTTCAATATCACTTATAATACCTAGTAATTCATTAAAACAAAAGGGGGAGGCTCCCCTGTGGCTCAGATGGTAAAGGATCTTCCTGCAATGCAGATGTGGGTTTGATTCTTGGGTCATGAAGATTCCCTGAAGAAGGGAATGGATTCCCATTCCAGTGTTTTTGCCTGGAGAATTCCATGGACCAAGGAACCTAGTAGGCTACAGCCCATGGGATCGCAAAAAGTCAAACACAACTGAGGAATTAACACTTTCACTGGACTGATCTAAATAAGTTTATACTGGAGTAAAATCAGACTAATACCCATTCATCCTGATTCAGTTCAGACATCAGGAAACAAAATCAGATGTGCCAAACCCTGATACACTACAAATTCCTTGTCTCTGTGTCCATCTCTCTCAGGATTTATCAGAGCAATTGGCATTTATCATTATCATTTTAAGTTCTTACTTATTTTCCTGTCTCCTCCAAAACACAGTGACCTCATTACTGGAAGATCATATATTTTACTTATGTGTTCTAGTCTTGTCACCTTGGAACTGTTCCATAAACCACAGAATGATTAATGAACAAATGAACAGGGGAGGGAAGAAATATAATGACTTCCTGCTCACTACATACCACAGGGTTTTAAATTCAGCACCATGGAGCACAGCACTGCGCAATGGCCAGGAAATGTGATTCACAAAACTTTACAAACATTGCATACTCCCACTCACTCTTTGAACACTTGGAACACTTTTATTCCCATATATTTATCATATCCATTCTCCAACAAATATACATAGGGACTATTTCAGGCAATAGACTGTATAAGACTATTGAACAAAATGATTCTACTTTGTGTTCTATTTATAGAAGCTTTGTTCCTGTCCAATTCCTGTATATTAAAAAAAAAAAAAAAATTCTTATAGCTGACTCAGTGTTATAGCACCTATGGGGGGGAGGGAGTGGATGGTTTAATCACTAAGTTGTGTCCGACATTTCTAACCACATGGAGTATAGTCCAGCAGGTTCTGTTCATGGGATTTCCCAAGCAGGTATACTGGAGTGCATTGCCGTTTCCTCCTTCAATATCACTTATAATACCTAGTAATTCATTAAAACAAAAGGGGGAGGCTCCCCTGTGGCTCAGATGGTAAAGGATCTTCCTGCAATGCAGATGTGGGTTTGATTCTTGGGTCATGAAGATTCCCTGAAGAAGGGAATGGATTCCCATTCCAGTGTTTTTGCCTGGAGAATTCCATGGACCAAGGAACCTAGTAGGCTACAGCCCATGGGATCGCAAAAAGTCAAACACAACTGAGGAATTAACACTTTCACTCTTCACAGGTCCACTTGTTAATTGCTAAATAAGTTTATACTGGAAAAAAAAAGTAAAACTGTGTGTCCAAATCTTGCAAGCTACATTCTTAGTGAGTGAATTATGGTATCGCTAGTTCCACACGAATGGGTGCAGAATAGTCTTTCTTGAGGAATGTGTGTATTGCATTGCTGCTACTGAATCAGAACCTATGATTTAACAGAAGATAGACCCTTTCAGAAACCCTCTTCTGAGATCCTTGATCTGCAGATACTGAGATACCAAGCACGAAACAATGTGGCATAATTTTTGAATACTCCCCGGTGCAAATAATAACTATCTTGCTAAGTCTGTGGAATCAGAATACATCATCTCCTGTTATTACTGAGATCTGAAATTCCGATTTCTCCGTCAAATTAAATAGTTGATTTCTAGTGAAACAATAGCCCGATTAGACTTTTAAAATCCTTTTTTGTTTTGTTTCAATACTGTTTTTAAGAAAAGACTTAAATTTTTTATTTAAAAACACTACTACATTTAAAACGTGCACTTCCAAGCATCCACATGCTGGATCAGATGCCCAGTGCTCTCTCAGTGTCCCTGCCACTCCTGTCATGCCTAATGCTCTTCTTGTTGTTCTTTGAGAAATGAATGTTGTCTTCTTGAATGGGACCAAAACGTTTTCCTATGAAGTCAGTGTTTCTTTCATTGTTTTGACTTTACCTCCCCACTACCCCCAAATGGAAATATGGTTTTAGGATTTGATTTATATTTAGCTGTGTTTGTTTCTTTGAGGAATAATACATGGAAAAAACAAGGCTAAAAAAAGCTGTATGTTTTAAAATTAACTATTGTTAGGAATTTAGAAGACTAAGAAACACAAACTCTGAAACAGTTTAATTCTTACCATCCCTCCTATTTTGAAAAACATTTAATACAAGATGTAATTCTATTGAGGAAATTGTCTTCCCTGTGTGGTAAAACTCTTGACACCAACTCCTTACAAGTCTACAGATTGAACTTTTAGTAACTTTGGTTTTCCATAGAGGAAAATAAGCAAATTGAATCCAGTCAAAAGAGTAGAGGTTCTACCATACCTTTTCTACTTTATATTGCTTACTAATTATTTTTTCTTAGAATACATACAAAACTATTGTTAAAGATGGAGATATTTTAATGTGCAACTTTTGGCAAGTTGACAGGGTTTTCAGTCAACATTAACACATATTCTCTCATCTTCTCTTCTTACATTTCAACTCATACTCCTTTATGTGCCAACAAGTTCCACTAAAATTAAGGTATGTCAGTTCATATTTATATCCCTTAATTTCAGTATCTTTTCCTAGTAAAAGGTTAACTTCATAGTTTTGATATTTCTAAAATAGTAATTAATTTAGACCGTGGATAACATTATAAAAGTCAGAAGTGTGTCTGCTTTACTCATATTTTGAAAAAGACTTAAAATTTACTCAGCAGCAAGAAAGGTGAAATTTATTTCTTCATTATGAGTTAAGATATGCAGCTTATTTTTCATACTGTAATATGTGAATCAAAAATGCTAATGAAGTTCCATAAAAGGAGTCTACAAGCAAGAAAATTTCTAGAATCTAATAAGATATTTAACACTGTGAAAAGCAAGGGAAAAAATAGCCCCAATTCAAGTGACACCCTAAAATGGTACCTAGGAGAAATCACTCGTACTTCTATAATTTAGAAAGGTCTTAGTTCATAGTAAGCAAACGTTAACAACAAACTTCGATACTGTGCTCAAGAACAGCTCAAAAAGTATTTTATACAACCTATTGCTGTGAGTCAGACAGAAATCCAGAATTAACATGTGCTTGGTTTTCAAGCGAGAAGATGCAAAAACATAAATTCAAAATTAAAATACTGTTTAACTAGTGGTCTCTGTTAGCAAATTGTTTTGCTCCACGGGAGGAAATAAAATGTGTGGGTTTCGTGTGTGCTTTCTTTTAAATCTCTTAACATTCTAAGTTACTTTAGTATCACTCAACTTTAATATTACTCTACTCCTAAAGTTATGCTTAAATAATACAATTAAAGTATTATTACCTTAGATTTAGATTTGGGGGGCTTTCCTAATAGATCAGTAGTAAAGAATCTGCCTGCCAATACAGGAGACACAGGATGAGTCCCTCGTCCTGGAAGACTCCACATGCTGCAGAGCAGCTAAGGCCATACACCCCACTATTATTTTTTTTTTAATTTTTGGCCACTTTTATTGGTCTTTCATTCATTTATTTTCATCCATCTTTGTTCTTTGGCCTGTGTGGACCTCCCATTGCAGTGGCTTCTCCTGTAGCAGAACACCAGCTCTCAGTGCCTGCGCTGGAGCACTGGCTAGTAATTGGACACACTGGTCCAGCCACTCCCGTGGCATGTGGGATCTTCCTGTGCCAGGGATCCAAGGGGTGCCCCTTGCAGTGCAAGGTGGATTCTTTACCCACTGGACCACGAGCAACACCCACACCACAACTATTGACCTGTGCTCTAGAGCCCAGGAACTGCAACTACCAAGCACATGTGCCACAGCAAGAGAGGCCACCACAATGAGAAGCCCACTCACTGCAACTAAAGAGTAGTCCCTGCTCTCTGCAACTAGAGAAAAGTCCACACAGTAATGATGATGATCCAGCACAGTCAAAAATAAATAATTAAATAGGGCCAGAGAGTTTGAAGGAGAGAAGAGGGAATCAATTCATTCAGGAAGGTTTGGGGGATGGAAAAGAAAGTGTTCGAGTCATGGGAGCTAGAGGATAAAGTGCAGAAATTAACCTTGGTTAGAAAGAAAAATACCGCACCTTCACAGAAAATGCTTCAGTATGATTGGATTTGGATGTAGGTTTTTCCTTGCTGGAATGGCAGTAGAAGAATTTTTAAAAAGTCACATGTATTTTCATGTCGGTGATAGTTAATTCATTGTCAATTTAAAATATCTATAGTAAGAAATAAAATGGGTGTTTTCCAAAAGCATACAGATGAATAAAACTGTGTGGAAGAGTGTAGTCATAAATAGACTTCACTTTTCAAGATATTTGGGATAGAAAAATAGTTTGGAAATAAAGAAAGAAACAGGTTGATGCTTTTATTAAGAGCTTCAAGGACTTTTCCTTGTTGTTCGTTATCATCATTCTGCTGCTGGGGTATTTCAGAAGGAACAGCCAGAGAATGAAAAGAGGAAGAATTCAATAAAAATAGTTTGGGTGCAATTTTAGATACAAAGAATTTTAAAACAGGTTAGTGTGTTTTTCTCACATACAAATTCTTGTGCTTGATCTTCCTGCATCAAACCACAAGCACCTTAGAGAGAATTAAGATTGAAAAGGAAAGCAAAAAGTTAATGAACAACTTTGCCTTTCAAACTGGTTTGTGAAGCTCATTACATTGATGGATGGACATGTAACAGCAAAAAAAAAAAAAAAAACCTTTTAATTTGCAACCGTAGAATCATCAAGAAGGAAAAACAGAATGAGGATGAGGATTGAGGGTCAAAAATCAAAGCCCTGAAGAAACATTGTATTAACTTGATTCATAAACAAAATTTTAAGAGGTAGTTGAAGGGCAATATTTTATAGTCATTCTTTGATAGTGTTATTTCTGGCTGAAAGATCAGGAAAGTCCATGAGACAGAAAAGAGAGAGTCACCCCAACTTGAGTGGACCATTCTTGTTAGGAATCCCCATTTCTTCTAAGAACAAGTACTGTCTATACCAGCCATGGTGAGAGGGAGGATACTGCCTTTCTGAGAAGCAATGTAAGCAGTCATTCATAGTGCAGATAGCAGCCTTCATAGAGACGTGCATGGCACTGGCCAGTCCTCAGTAACATAAATTTCCCTCCACACTTATTTTCATTGCACAAGCTGTTTTCCAATGTCCTAAGACCCATGCTCTCCAAATAGGATAATGTAGGTCCTAGATAACCAGAGAGACACTTGTAAGTAGACAGAAGGACAAAACTCTATGTCCCTGAACTTGAGAAGGGGAGAGGGGATAAGCAGAATCACTTTCAGTCTGTCTCCACAAGGGCAGAGTTGAAGTCTATTCCAACTACACTTTTTGACAATTGATACAAAAAGATCTTAGGAGGGTCAATGTAGTCAAGAGCAAAGATATATGCCAAGTCACATGCAAGGAAACAGGAATACTTCTGAGATGGGAAGGAACCAGGAGGAATTAAAACACAAAGGAGAAAACAAGGAAAGTGAGGGAACTATATTCATACAAATATAGAAAAATAGATGATTTATGAGACTATGGTTCTGGGAGGATGGTGGGTCTAAGTTTTGGGATTTGAGAAATTTAGGGAATATTGGGTAATGTGACATGCTTCAAATGGTGCATATTACAAAGGTCGAGCTGAAATGAGGTAGCATAAATTTATAGCTTAAAATATCAATTAATTAGCAAATTATAGCAACATTCACCATGGTTCAATTTATTTGGGTTTAATTTATTTTCCCAGTAACAGATGTCTATGTTATTTGCTAGTTGCCAAACCACATGATTCTGTTTTGATAATAATTGCAGAGCTTATTTAAAAATATGATTTGCTTTATTAACTATAAACTGAGTATTTAAATGTCATGAAATAAAATTTTAAAAAACTAAGGCTACAGAATTACACTTACACTTACTCACATTTCTGCCATCTGTCATGCAAAAAAAAAAGTCCTGGCTTCAAAAATTTTCAGTATATATAAACACTTGAGATCCAGCATTTGCCTATATACTGTGATTTACTAAATTGTTACTTTAAATGAACAGAAAGAATAAAATACAGGTGGAACCAACAGGAACAGGCAAGTTTTATTAGCCCAGAGAAGCATTATACAGAAATGTCAAACTGACCACCTACTGAAAATGGCTGGAACCCTCACTTGTTTCTAAATGTCACCAACTGCTCAAAATAAACACTATGGATGATGTATTAGCAGCCTTATATGATGTTCTTTTACAGTTATCCATGCTTTATTCACTCCTTTTTGTCCTCCAAACTTAAAGTGATATTGCATTTTTTTTTCTTTGTCAAGTCAGAAAACTTAAATTCAGAATCTGCCCTATGCTAATTAGGTGGTCCTTAGACAAGTCTCACTCTATCTGGACTGTAGTCTCCTCCTCTGAACAATGAAAGCATTCTAGAACTTAAGTCTTGTTTGACAATTGATACAAAAAGATCTTAGGAGGGTCAATGTAGTCAAGAGCAAAGATATATGCCAAGTCACATGCAAGGAAACAGGAATACTTCTGAGATGGGAAGGAACCAGGAGGAATTAAAACACAAAGGAGAAAACAAGGAAAGTGAGGGAACTATATTCATACAAATATAGAAAAATAGATGATTTATGAGACTATGGTTCTGGGAGGATGGTGGGTCTAAGTTTTGGGATTTGAGAAATTTAGGGAATATTGGGTAATGTGACATGCTTCAAATGGTGCATATTACAAAGGTCGAGCTGAAATGAGGTAGCATAAATTTATAGCTTAAAATATCAATTAATTAGCAAATTATAGCAACATTCACCATGGTTCAATTTATTTGGGTTTAATTTATTTTCCCAGTAACAGATGTCTATGTTATTTGCTAGTTGCCAAACCACATGATTCTGTTTTGATAATAATTGCAGAGCTTATTTAAAAATATGATTTGCTTTATTAACTATAAACTGAGTATTTAAATGTCATGAAATAAAATTTTAAAAAACTAAGGCTACAGAATTACACTTACACTTACTCACATTTCTGCCATCTGTCATGCAAAAAAAAAAGTCCTGGCTTCAAAAATTTTCAGTATATATAAACACTTGAGATCCAGCATTTGCCTATATACTGTGATTTACTAAATTGTTACTTTAAATGAACAGAAAGAATAAAATACAGGTGGAACCAACAGGAACAGGCAAGTTTTATTAGCCCAGAGAAGCATTATACAGAAATGTCAAACTGACCACCTACTGAAAATGGCTGGAACCCTCACTTGTTTCTAAATGTCACCAACTGCTCAAAATAAACACTATGGATGATGTATTAGCAGCCTTATATGATGTTCTTTTACAGTTATCCATGCTTTATTCACTCCTTTTTGTCCTCCAAACTTAAAGTGATATTGCATTTTTTTTTCTTTGTCAAGTCAGAAAACTTAAATTCAGAATCTGCCCTATGCTAATTAGGTGGTCCTTAGACAAGTCTCACTCTATCTGGACTGTAGTCTCCTCCTCTGAACAATGAAAGCATTCTAGAAGTCTTGTCCTTCAACCTTTAACAGTCTGTGATTCAAATACATAACCCAGTAATACTAAGCAGCTCAGGGAAGCAGCAGTATTAGATTATACAACCAAGGATCACAAAGGATGCCAAAACTTCAAAGAAGGGCAAGTTAGGCTTCTACACAAATACTTTGCAGCCAAACTCTCCAGATTTCCCATTTGGGGTTCAAATTTTACCATGAGAGAGAGTATCATTGACAATGTCAGAAGGAAAAGATTTAATTTATGCATGTATATATGTGTGTGCATGTATGTGTGTGTATGTCTGTGTGTGTGTGTATATATTAAAAGTGTATATGTCTGTGTGTATGTATCCTAGAAACCATCATATGAGCTATTGACATCAAAAGGCATTCACAAAGTACTAGTGGGCAATATTGTTAAGGCTTGCTTAATAAACCATATCCACCAATATGATTGCTAGGAAAGCAGTCATATAAAAACATCAGATATGTTATTTGTATTTTAAAAAATACTTTAAATCATATGAACAAACTAGGGCCAGAAACTTATGATTCCTAAATATTTAAAATTATTTTGAGGAAAGTGTATGTCATTTAGGAAATCACAATACCTGTACAATTATATTAATTTTTTTTAATATTGGAAATAAAACTAAGTGATTTTGTTTAGCATCAAGAAGTAATATTTAGAGTGTTTTTCCAACATAAGTTCAATGAATTTGTCATTTAGGTTCTACAAAAGAGCCATTTTATATGCTCATATACATATACACATTTAAGTAAAATAAGTGAAAACACTGTATAGAATTTTCATCAAGTTTCCATAATTTAATATTTCATCAATTATTTCCATGTATTTAGAATGTATTTTAGAGCAAAATGGGAAACTATAGCCATACATTTAAGTTTCAATGGATACTATCAATAGTCTCACCTACTGAAAATGGCTGGAACCCTCACTTGTTTCTAAATGTCACCAACTGCTCAAAATAAACACTATGGATGATGTATTAGCAGCCTTATATGATGTTCTTTACAGTTATCCATGCTTTATTCACTCCTTTTGTCCTCCAAACTTAAAGTGATATTGCATTTTTTTCTTTGTCAAGTCAGAAAACTTAAATTCAGAATCTGCCCTATGCTAATTAGGTGGTCCTTAGACAAGTCTCACTCTATCTGGACTGTAGTCTCCTCCTCTGAACAATGAAAGCATTCTAGAAGTCTTGTCCTTCAACCTTTAACAGTCTGTGATTCAAATACATAACCCAGTAATACTAAGCAGCTCAGGGAAGCAGCAGTATTAGATTATACAACCAAGGATCACAAAGGATGCCAAAACTTCAAAGAAGGGCAAGTTAGGCTTCTACACAAATACTTTGCAGCCAAACTCTCCAGATTTCCCATTTGGGGTTCAAATTTTACCATGAGAGAGAGTATCATTGACAATGTCAGAAGGAAAAGATTTAATTTATGCATGTATATATGTGTGTGCATGTATGTGTGTGTATGTCTGTGTGTGTGTGTATATATTAAAAGTGTATATGTCTGTGTGTATGTATCCTAGAAACCATCATATGAGCTATTGACATCAAAAGGCATTCACAAAGTACTAGTGGGCAATATTGTTAAGGCTTGCTTAATAAACCATATCCACCAATATGATTGCTAGGAAAGCAGTCATATAAAAACATCAGATATGTTATTTGTATTTTAAAAAATACTTTAAATCATATGAACAAACTAGGGCCAGAAACTTATGATTCCTAAATATTTAAAATTATTTTGAGGAAAGTGTATGTCATTTAGGAAATCACAATACCTGTACAATTATATTAATTTTTTTTAATATTGGAAATAAAACTAAGTGATTTTGTTTAGCATCAAGAAGTAATATTTAGAGTGTTTTTCCAACATAAGTTCAATGAATTTGTCATTTAGGTTCTACAAAAGAGCCATTTTATATGCTCATATACATATACACATTTAAGTAAAATAAGTGAAAACACTGTATAGAATTTTCATCAAGTTTCCATAATTTAATATTTCATCAATTATTTCCATGTATTTAGAATGTATTTTAGAGCAAAAATGGGAAACTATAGCCAAAAATGTAATATACTATCTTTAGAGCATATAAATATATAAAAGCTATATGCAAGGCCAAAACTAACTTATGAAGATCACTAAGATAAAATTAAATAGGATAAATCAAATCAATTCTAAGGATCATTTTGCACTAATAAGATACTGGCTAAACCACTGTATCAAAATTATAGAAACTTGCTAAATCATCTTTTATTCCATTGACTTCTTACATGTCAATGTTTCTTGGGGTACTACATACAAAGGCAAGTTAGTACATTAGTCCTCTAAGCTTTATGGCTTCAGTAAAAATTACTGAAGATTGACCTATGGACTAGATTTTTAAAAATCACATAAATACAGAATATCTCAAGGGCCATTTACACAAGAGGACACAGTTTTACTTTTATCATTATTTTGGAGTATACAAATGCCATCTCAAAAACAAGATTCAATTTTTCCATTACTCGGAATCTTACAAGACACTTTAATTGCACCTCCACCGCTTTCAATTATTAATATGAGAAAAAAGAATGTTAGCCCTCTGTACAGGTGGCTGAAGTGGCCAGTTCATCTGCTTAAGACTTAGTATCCTGTAATAGCTAACTGACAATATTCTTTTATTTCAAAGTAATATGTCATAGGTTCATACCTCTAAACGCAAATTCCTCCCTTTTCCACTCGCTTACTCTAATCATTAGTCCCACTCCAATAGCTCTTCAACCCTTCAGGACCACTGATCCTTTGATCTATCACTTTTTCTTTGGCAAGCAGCCACTCATTTTCTCATTAAAATAATCCAGGTTAGATTCTCTGTCCATAAGTGTCATCTAATCTTTGAATAAAACCTGAGCTCCTATATTCCCTCACCTGTACTTACCTGAATAAAGAGGAAAACACACACACACACACAAACACCCCTCAATCCTCATTAAATCCAACTCTCAGGCACACCATACTGCCACCCACACTGCTCACCATGACTGTAGAAAGCACAGACAGCCACATGGGCTATTCTCACTTCACCTTTGTGACCATTTATCTCACTCAGGACCTCAGCAGTGATCTGGAATTCTACTATACATCCCCATTGAATTCACTCTCCCAATTACGAAGAAGTTTCTCATACCATCGCAATGATTTCATACCATCTTGCATCTCCTCAAATTTCTAGCACCCACTTCTCCTCCCTCCTCTCAGGTGATAAGCATATCTTAGTTCACTGAACAAACTGAATCAACCAAACCAGAACTTCTCCTCCCACCTCATCCTATCAGCACGTCTGTGTAGCTAGGGAGAATTCTGAAGATCCTTTCTGTTACTCTGGATGACACATCTACATCTATCTGAGGTCCACCCATTCACTTATATGGATTTAAACCTTTCCACCATTCTCAAGGACTTAGTTCCTGAATTATCACTTCTTTCTCAAACATAGATTTTATTTCTTCACAGATTATTAGATGGTTTCTGTTTACATATCAACATTCTATCATAACTTTAACTAAAGAAAAAAGAAAATTATACCTAAATGCCTCTCAGGTTCTCTGCTTGCTTGTTGGCAAAATTTCTCAAAGGGTTGGTTGATGTTGTTTGCCTCCATTTGATCTCTTAGGGCTTTGATCACAACATTCCATTGAAACTGTTTTACTCAAGGAAAAATTTTTAACCAATATTCTTTTATTTCAAAGTATGCATGTTCATACCTCTAAACGCAAATTCCTCCCTTTTCCACTCGCTTACTCTAATCATTAGTCCCACTCCAATAGCTCTTCAACCCTTCAGGACCACTGATCCTTTGATCTATCACTTTTTCTTTGGCAAGCAGCCACTCATTTTCTCATTAAAATAATCCAGGTTAGATTCTCTGTCCATAAGTGTCATCTAATCTTTGAATAAAACCTGAGCTCCTATATTCCCTCACCTGTACTTACCTGAATAAAGAGGAAAACACACACACACACACAAACACCCCTCAATCCTCATTAAATCCAACTCTCAGGCACACCATACTGCCACCCACACTGCTCACCATGACTGTAGAAAGCACAGACAGCCACATGGGCTATTCTCACTTCACCTTTGTGACCATTTATCTCACTCAGGACCTCAGCAGTGATCTGGAATTCTACTATACATCCCCATTGAATTCACTCTCCCAATTACGAAGAAGTTTCTCATACCATCGCAATGATTTCATACCATCTTGCATCTCCTCAAATTTCTAGCACCCACTTCTCCTCCCTCCTCTCAGGTGATAAGCATATCTTAGTTCACTGAACAAACTGAATCAACCAAACCAGAACTTCTCCTCCCACCTCATCCTATCAGCACGTCTGTGTAGCTAGGGAGAATTCTGAAGATCCTTTCTGTTACTCTGGATGACACATCTACATCTATCTGAGGTCCACCCATTCACTTATATGGATTTAAACCTTTCCACCATTCTCAAGGACTTAGTTCCTGAATTATCACTTCTTTCTCAAACATAGATTTTATTTCTTCACAGATTATTAGATGGTTTCTGTTTACATATCAACATTCTATCATAACTTTAACTAAAGAAAAAAGAAAATTATACCTAAATGCCTCTCAGGTTCTCTGCTTGCTTGTTGGCAAAATTTCTCAAAGGGTTGGTTGATGTTGTTTGCCTCCATTTGATCTCTTAGGGCTTTGATCACAACATTCCATTGAAACTGTTTTACTCAAGGATAATGACAATTTCCCTGTTGGTAAACTCTGTGGTTGTGTGGTCTATATTTAGTTTTAATTTTAATCAGTGTTTCAGCAGCATTTAACTAGATGTTTCCTTCTTCTTGAAACATTTTCTTCTTTCTAATTCCAAGACACTATATAATCCAGGTTTCTATTTTACTCTTTCTGTTCGAACTCATTCTATTCTTTTTCCTCTTCCTGACTGTGAAGTCCTAAAATAACCTGTAAATAAAATCTTTTCCTCTACTTCCTCTATCCAACCTTACTTCTTACCATTTTTTTAAATTTTGCTTTCACAGAGTTTTGTTGTTTACAGATATGTATAGTCTCAGATTAATCATATGTATATCCCCCCCCATCCCACCTCTCCAGACCATCACATAGCCTCCGTGTAAGATCCCTTAACCCACAGTGCATTGACAATAGTTATCTCTTTTACATATGCTAGTAAAGGGCTCCATATTACTCTTTCCATATCTCTCACCCACACTTCCCTCTCCTCAATGTCCATAAGACTGTTCTCTATGATGGTTTTCCCATTCATGCTCTGCGTGTGTATTTATCAGTACAATCTTACTAGATTCCATATATATGTGTTAGTATACTATACTTGTCTTTCTCTTTTTGACTTACTTCATTTTGTATAATAGGTTCTAGATTCATCTACCTCATTAGGACTGAATCTTCTGTATTTCTTTTTGTGGCTGAGAAGTACTCCACTGTATATATGTACCAGAGCTTCCTTATCCAGCCTTACTTCTTAAGTAACACCATTCTATCTTGGGCTTTGGAAACCATTTATATAAATTTAGGAGGTATCAGATTTGAACACCCCCACTATCTCTTGACTGTTCATCCAGCTGCCAAATTTATCTCCCCACCCAGATATTTAATAGACATCTCACACTTAAAGTTTCTAAAATAGAAATTTGATTATTTTTATCCTTTCAAACTTGGCACCACCAAATGCTCTGACCAAAGTTATAAAAAAAAAATCCAAAATTAAACTAAATTATGAAAAGTTACACTGTGTTCATTCATCAGAATATATCTGAATCAGACTTATTTTTTAATTTCCACTGGTAGCACTTAATTCTAAGGTAATACCTTTCATATAACTAGAGTGATTTTAATTTTTAAAAAAATCTGATTATGACACTTCTCATTGTCAAAAACTCCCAACGCCTTCCCATCTGGTTTACCATGGGTACTTTACATCTTATCTTGTAGATTCTCCATGAACTCTCTTACCTGTCCCTTTAATCTCATCTCCTAATGCTCCCCCCCTATTTCCTGAACTCAATGTATTTACTCTTACTTCCTCTTATTTAAATCTTTTTTTTCCAAACTTTTTACCATATATTGAGAAGACTTACTCGTTCGCTTTATTCAGGCCTTTTGTCAAATTTACCTGGTAAATTCTCTGGGAAAAAGAGAATCTTGAAAGGAGTCTCTTTCATGAAAGGAAATAATCTCTCTAAGATAATCTTCCCCTTTCTCTACATTTAATGTGCTTTATTTCCCTTCATGACACCATTTCTAGGAATTATTCTAAGAGTAGTATATATATATATATATATATATATATATACATATGTATATATTAATATATTTGCTTGTTTATTATCTCTACCAGTGGACTACAGACGCATAAGCACTTATTGTGTGTGTCTTGCTGCACACAGTGAAAGCAAACTATGTATTGAATGAATGAATGATGATGAAACTGACTTTATATAAATCTATGACAAAATTCAACAATTCAAAATTCTCATTCTGTGTAAGACTTTATTACCTATTCTCTTGTGTCATAAACAGTGCATTTTTGGTGGATTAAATATAATACTCTTTAGTATTTTTATTATTAACTATGAATTTCAAATACAGGAGTGTTCAAGAGTTTCCTTAATTTAACTAGTATGATATTCAAAGATGAATCCCATTCAAATACTGGGCTGTCCAAAAAGTTCTTTTAGAAACTCTTGGCCTATCCAATATAATTACATTTACCCTAGGGTCTCACCTCCCCTTATTCTAGAATAATATTTCATTGTAGTTTTGAGTCAAACTACCTCACCTCTAGTACAGACTTAACTCATTAGTTGAGTGACTTTAAATAAATGATTTAATCTCTCTGTGCCTCTGTTTCTTCATCTGTATAATGGAGAAAATTAACACAAAATAAAACAAAATATTAAGAGATACAATGCATATTAGGTGCTTACAGATAGTAACTGATCCCCAACCGGCATTAAAAATATATCAGCTCTTATTACACATAGATTTCAGAAAGTCCTTACTGCTTTCTGAAAGCAGCAGATCTGACTTAAAGGTAAAATATTGGGTGGAGCAAAAATCAGTTTGAGCTTTTCCATAAGATGCTACAGAAAAATCTGAATGAACTTTTTGGATAACTCAATATTTCTGGGGACACTGACTTCATTTGCACTATAAATTATTTTATGAACAAGTGTGGTACACAAAGATTGCAAAAAAAATCCAGAATTCTAGGATGAGAACTTGCCAGTGTTATTTGGTTATGACATGAGATTCCGACTGTCTGATCCTCAGATTCTGCTGACCACCTCGAGACTTCAGAGATCAACTGGCTTCTCTCTACTTAGGAGCCCTCCAGGGTTGTCTACTTGCCTTTATCTTCTGACTACTTACTTGACAGTTAAACACCCCTGCCTTCCATTTACCAGATCCTTGTACATTTAAAATCTAGCACCTGTCTCTCTCTGCCATGGACTTTCTAAATCACAGCTCTGGCTATGTTTCTGACTATGCTTCATTACCAGTTTTTGTATTTATTCTGATAGGGTAATATGACTTACTTAACATAACTGCAGATCACGCTCTTTGGAAATTTCAGTCAGAGATAGAATTCAAACTAATGTCAGCATCGATGTTAATGTTTCTTCATCTGTTTTATTTTTCAGAGGATCCTTTTCTCCATTTACATATATTTTATCTGTTTACACGCCCCTTAACTGCTCTTTATTGAATACAATCAATAATTTATATGATTAAAATTAAGAGGATTTTCTATTAAAATAGATTTCATTTCTTTTTTTTAATATTTTATGAGAGGGCCGTTACTCTCAAGCAAGCAGATAATTCCTCCTAAAATCCAGTATGTGCTAATATTATGTTGTCTTGCACTCTTTGGTTTATACTCTAAACTAGAAGTAAAACAAATAAAAGTTATAGGTTATTTACTAAATTACATATGACTAATCTGAGAATATACATATCTGTAAACAACAAAATTCTGTAAAAGTTAAAAGTAAAATAAAGGTTTAAAAAAAATAATAAAAAAAAAAATACAATACAATCTTCCAAAATATATTTCTATTGCTACTCTTAAAGTTTAATTCTATCTTATGTTTAGATTTGGAACATCTGGTCAAAACAGGGCAATAAAAGAGCAATAAATGGACCCATTATTTTCATGTCTAAATGAGTATATTACTTGAAAATCTGCAAATAAAAAAGGCTCGAGCATATCTACTTCAATGTATACACTACTCATTGATGCTTGTCTCTAAATTTTAAAACTGTTTACATATTCATATATTTTAAGATCAAAAAAGTAACATAAGCTTTAAGAAAGAATAAAATTATCCATAATATTATACTAAGATTCAATACCTTCATAATGCTAAATTACAAGATGAAAATGTGGTCATTTTAGACTTTAAGTGGATTAGGAAACAAGATATAAACAGACAGCAGAAATGAAACTGAATATATATAAAACACAATACCCAAGCAAATAATTAAGAATGGTGTGTTGTAAATCTCCTGAAATGAAACCAAGATACTGAAGGTCATGCTGATTTACATGCTAAATAAATATAAATCAATGTTGTGGTACAGGTATTAAAGCTAATGAGTTATAGAGGTACTTCTACAGTAGAATAGCAGTGCAGATGTAAAACGAAGTGTTCTGAATTACCTAAGCAAAGAAAAGCATCCAGAGGATAGGAAGGACTCAGAGGAAAGATCTAGAATAAGGGTCTGAGACATTAGAAAGACTTTGTAATGCATCAGAGAATCATGAATAACTCTCTCACACCAAAGTAAACTGCAGAATGAACAAGATGTAGGATAAAGAAGTAGTACAAGATACTTAGTCATACAGTGAAATATTTTGACAATAAGTATAGTTAAACACAAGACTAACTTTAAGTTGTGGAGTAATTTGCTTAGAGAAACTTCAGGATGGACTAGCTTTTCACTGATGACATAGCTGGAACATAGTTATTTCAAGAATGTTAAAATGTTCACCAGACCACTATGATTATCTCCCAAACAAGATCATTAAAAGACAAACCATGGGCTTCCCTGGTGGTCCAGTGGTTAGGAACCTGCAGCGAAAGGTTTAAAAAAAATAATAAAAAAAAAAATACAATACAATCTTCCAAAATATATTTCTATTGCTACTCTTAAAGTTTAATTCTATCTTATGTTTAGATTTGGAACATCTGGTCAAAACAGGGCAATAAAAGAGCAATAAATGGACCCATTATTTTCATGTCTAAATGAGTATATTACTTGAAAATCTGCAAATAAAAAAGGCTCGAGCATATCTACTTCAATGTATACACTACTCATTGATGCTTGTCTCTAAATTTTAAAACTGTTTACATATTCATATATTTTAAGATCAAAAAAGTAACATAAGCTTTAAGAAAGAATAAAATTATCCATAATATTATACTAAGATTCAATACCTTCATAATGCTAAATTACAAGATGAAAATGTGGTCATTTTAGACTTTAAGTGGATTAGGAAACAAGATATAAACAGACAGCAGAAATGAAACTGAATATATATAAAACACAATACCCAAGCAAATAATTAAGAATGGTGTGTTGTAAATCTCCTGAAATGAAACCAAGATACTGAAGGTCATGCTGATTTACATGCTAAATAAATATAAATCAATGTTGTGGTACAGGTATTAAAGCTAATGAGTTATAGAGGTACTTCTACAGTAGAATAGCAGTGCAGATGTAAAACGAAGTGTTCTGAATTACCTAAGCAAAGAAAAGCATCCAGAGGATAGGAAGGACTCAGAGGAAAGATCTAGAATAAGGGTCTGAGACATTAGAAAGACTTTGTAATGCATCAGAGAATCATGAATAACTCTCTCACACCAAAGTAAACTGCAGAATGAACAAGATGTAGGATAAAGAAGTAGTACAAGATACTTAGTCATACAGTGAAATATTTTGACAATAAGTATAGTTAAACACAAGACTAACTTTAAGTTGTGGAGTAATTTGCTTAGAGAAACTTCAGGATGGACTAGCTTTTCACTGATGACATAGCTGGAACATAGTTATTTCAAGAATGTTAAAATGTTCACCAGACCACTATGATTATCTCCCAAACAAGATCATTAAAAGACAAACCATGGGCTTCCCCTGGTGGTCCAGTGGTTAGGGACACCGCCTTGCGGTGCAGGGGGCGCCAGTTCCATCCCTGGCCTGGGAGGATCCCACGTGCCACGGAGCAGCTGGACTGATGTGTCCAACTACCGAGCCGGAGCTCTGGAGCGCATGCGCCCAGAGCCGGTGCTCTATGACAACATAGGCCACCGCGATGCGAGGCCCACACAGGTCAAAGAACAAAGACGGATGAAAATAGACAAATGAAAGACCAATAGAAGTAGCCCACCTGCTCCCCTCCCTCCCCACCTACCCCCAAAATAAATAAATAAATTTACGAAAAATAAAATAAAAGACAAACCAGACACTGCATTTGGCATTTAATTAAAATTCTTTTGCTTGGCATCTATCTAAAATTCTACTTGGCTATACTAAATGAGCTTAAAATTTGTTTGCAATTACAAAAAAAAATTTAAAAACTTGGATTTCAGCATCAGAAAATTTGATGCTAAATTCCAGCCGAACCACTGTTTCTTCTTACTTATCACGACCAAAGTATAAAGAAATAAAGATGTTTGTTACTAAGAAGAAAGAATCCAGACATGCACATGCATGTCAAGGAGAGGGACACACATACACACAACCAGGAAGCTATGGTCATTAGCATTCATTAAAAATAAATATTGAATACATCTAAACCTTCACATTTTTAAAACCAAGCTCCCAGCCTTTGTGACATGTGTACTTGACAGGAAGGACACATAGTTTTCTATGTAAATTACAAAATGTTGTTCAATCATCCAGTCATGTCTGACTCTTTGCAATCCCATGGACCACACAGCATGTCTGGCTTCCCTGTCCTTCAAAATCTCCTGGAGATTGTTCAAACTCATATGCATTAGGTGATGCCATCCGACCATCTCATCCTCTGTCATCCCCTTTTCCTCTTGCCTTCAATCTTTTCCAGCATCAGGGCCTTTTGAGTCAGCTCTTCACATCAGGTAGCCAAAGCATTGGAGCTTCAGCTTCAGCATAATTCCTTCCAATGAATATTGAGGGTTGATATTCTTTGGGATTGACTGGTTTAATCTCCTTGCCGTCCAAGAGACTCTCAAGAGTCTTCTCCAGCATCACAGTTTAGAAGCATCAATTCTTCAGCACTCAGCCTTCTTATGGTCCAACTCTCACATGCATACAGTGCTACTGGTAAAACCATAGCTTTGACTATATGGATCTTTGTCAGTAAAGTATGCTTTTTAATACACTGTCTAGGTTTGTCATAGCTTTCCTTCCAAGGAGCAAGCTTTTTTAAATTTCATGGCTGCAGTCACAATCTGCAGTGCTTTTGGAGCCCAATAAAATAAAGTGTATCACTGTTTCCATTATTTCTGCATCTAGTTGCCATGACGCAATGGGGCTGGAGTCCATGGTCTTAGTTTTTTGAATGCTGAGTTTTAAGTCAGCGTTTTCACTCTTCTTTTTCGTCTTCATCAACAGGCTCTTTAGTTCCTCTTTGTTTTTTGCCATAAGGGTGGTATCATCATGTCTGAGGTTATTGATATTTCTCCCAGCAATCTTGATTCCAACTTATGCTTCATCTAGACCAGCATTTTGCTGGGTACTCTGCATACAGATGAAATAAGCAAAGTGATAGTATACAGCCTTGATGTACTTCTTTCCCAACTTGGAACCAGTCTGTTGTTCCATTCCAGTTCTAACTATTGCTTCTTTCCCTGCATACCTGTTTCTCGGGAGACAGGTAAGGTGTCCTGATATTCCCATCTCTTTCAGTATTTTCCACAGTTTGCTTTGATCCACATGGTTGAAAGCTTTGGTGCAGTCAATCAAGCAGAGGTAGATGTGTTTTCTGGAATTCTCTTTCTTTTTCTATGATCTCTGGTTCCTCTCCCTTTTCTAAATCCCATCTGTACATCTGGAGGATGTTGGTTCATTTGTGCAATTGTGCAGTAGTTTGAACATTTGTTGGCATTCCCCTTCTTTGGGACTGAAATGAAAACTGACCTCTTCCAGTCCTGTGGCCACTGCTGACTTTTCCAGATTTATTGGCATATTTAGTGAAGCACTTTAGCAACATCATGTTTTAATATTTGAAATTGCTCAGCTGGAATTCCATCTTCTCCACTAACTTTGTTCATAGTGATACATCCTAAGGCCCACTTAAGAAGGACTTCACACTCCAGGATGTCTGGCTCTATGTGAGTGGTCAAACTATTGTGATTATCTGGGTCACTAAGATCTTTTTTGTATAGGTCTTCCATGTATTCCTGCCACCTGTTCTTAATATCTTCTGCTTCTGTTAGGACCATACTGTTTCTGCCCTTTATTGTGCCTATCTTTACATGAAATGTTCCCTTGGTATTTCTAATTTTATTGAAGTAATCTAGTCTTTCTCAAATCACAAATAATGTCTCATTATTTTGTCAATGTGTATTTATTAATTAGTTGGTTGCTCAGTCGTATCTGACTCTTTGAAACCCCAAGCAATGTAGCCTCTGACCACGGAATTCTCCAGGCAAGAATACTGGAATGGGTATCCATTCCCTTATCCAGGGGATTTATTGAATGTATAAGCATTATATAAAATTTAAACATGGTAATTAATCGACCAAATTCAAAAGTAGATATCCCAGTCCAGAAAAGCATAGTATGAGATTCAGAAGAGGAAAAAGTAAGATTCAAAGGAATAATCTCAGTTACGTAGATGTGGGACCAGTCCCTTAGTCCTGAGGTTAATAACTGTAAATAATTTAAAAGTGATTTCAGAAACCTGGTTATAGATGCATAACTGTTACATCATGATACCTGAGTAGAAAGTATGTTTATTTCTTGTTCCTTAATGGGTTCACTCATTGCTAACAAATCATTTTGTTATTTTAAATAAGCCCTAAATCTAAGAAGGAAAAATAATTACACTATCTATTGATATACAAATCTCCATGAGTTAGATTATCAGTTTCCAAATATTTTAGTCTGAAGTAAAAGTGCAACAATAATAATAAACAAATATCCTTTTAGAAGACCATCTTGAAGAGGCTTAATTTTGTCTTGACAATTCACAAGTGACAAAATTAAGGTTAGTAGTTCCCAAATTTGGTAAATATCTGAATAAATTAGAAATAACTATAAAACTATATTTGAAATACCCAATTTCAATATTCAGTACCAGAAATTTTAAGATCACAAATATGAGATAGCAATAATCAATGTCTACTGTTTGGCTCCCAATTGTTTTGATACACAATTCATATATAGAAATTCAAGCGAATATATTTTAAAATTAAAACCATAAAGGAGAATTACTTAAGGATAGGAACATTTATTTACGAATCTCTTCTCAAAAGACTATCATGTTGAGCCATATGAAATTGTCACTTTCATAGTACAGATATAGTTGAATATTGGTGATTTCTTATCATTAAATTTAATACTTATTCAATTATATGTGTATTTGAGGATCATTTACAGGCATTTGAGGATACAATGTGGGAAAATTAGAATCTGATGTATAAATAAATTAAACCTCTTCAGTTTTCATGGTTTTTTAGTATCTATATATCCTATGGATGACTGCATTCAGTCCATCCATCTATTGGTTCATCCATACATTCATTCTACAAATGTTTATTCAGCAGTTGATATATGCCAGGTGCTTCCCAGGTGGTGCTGGTAGTATAGAATCCACTTGTCAATTCAGGAGACATAAGAGACATGGGTTTGATCCTTAGGTCAGAAAGATCCCCTAGAGAAGGACATGGCAACCCTTTCCAGTATTCTTGCCTGAAGAATCCCCATGGACAGAGGAGTCTGGCAGGCTATAGTCCTTGGGGTCACAAAGAGTCAGACATGACTGAAGCAACTTAGCGTGCATGCACAAGTGGCAGGCATTTGCCTAGGTATTAAGAATACATTATATGTGTGTGTGTGTATAAAACGCCACACATAATCTCTGCTCTAATTGAGCTTAAATCTTAGGAAAACAGACATCAAAACAAGCAAACAACCATAACAACATTATGAATGTAAACACTGTAATAAGTACATTAAAGAATATGTATAAGTGATTTTATGAAAAGTAACCAGGAAGATCTTGTCTGATTTTTCAGGTTCCACATTTTGTCATCAGTAGTCTTATGTTTTTGAGGCACCTCAAAACTACCAGGGGGAATCTATAATAATGCTTAAGGTTAGTAGTGCCCACCTTTGGTAAATATCTGAATAACTTAGACCTAACTATCACACTATATTTGAACTACCCACTTTCAATATTCAGTACCAGAAATTTTAAGATCACAAATATGAGATAGCAATAATCAATGTCTACTGTTTGGCTCCCAATTGTTTTGATACACAATTCATATATAGAAATTCAAGCGAATATATTTTAAAATTAAAACCATAAAGGAGAATTACTTAAGGATAGGAACATTTATTTACGAATCTCTTCTCAAAAGACTATCATGTTGAGCCATATGAAATTGTCACTTTCATAGTACAGATATAGTTGAATATTGGTGATTTCTTATCATTAAATTTAATACTTATTCAATTATATGTGTATTTGAGGATCATTTACAGGCATTTGAGGATACAATGTGGGAAAATTAGAATCTGATGTATAAATAAATTAAACCTCTTCAGTTTTCATGGTTTTTTAGTATCTATATATCCTATGGATGACTGCATTCAGTCCATCCATCTATTGGTTCATCCATACATTCATTCTACAAATGTTTATTCAGCAGTTGATATATGCCAGGTGCTTCCCAGGTGGTGCTGGTAGTATAGAATCCACTTGTCAATTCAGGAGACATAAGAGACATGGGTTTGATCCTTAGGTCAGAAAGATCCCCTAGAGAAGGACATGGCAACCCTTTCCAGTATTCTTGCCTGAAGAATCCCCATGGACAGAGGAGTCTGGCAGGCTATAGTCCTTGGGGTCACAAAGAGTCAGACATGACTGAAGCAACTTAGCGTGCATGCACAAGTGGCAGGCATTTGCCTAGGTATTAAGAATACATTATATGTGTGTGTGTGTATAAAACGCCACACATAATCTCTGCTCTAATTGAGCTTAAATCTTAGGAAAACAGACATCAAAACAAGCAAACAACCATAACAACATTATGAATGTAAACACTGTAATAAGTACATTAAAGAATATGTATAAGTGATTTTATGAAAAGTAACCAGGAAGATCTTGTCTGATTTTTCAGGTTCCACATTTTGTCATCAGTAGTCTTATGTTTTTGAGGCACCTCAAAACTACCAGGGGGAATCTATAATAATGCTTAATAGCCAATATAACTTGGCCTAAGTGTGCTACAGATGTTTTCTTATTTAATCATCAGAGCAAAAGCAGGTACAATTCTAGTCCCCATTTTACTCATCAGGAACCAAATTTTAATGGGTTAAGTAAGTTGCCTAAGAACACAAAGCTAATGAATGATCTCAGAATTTGGAACTCCAGCAAAGCTCTGTCTCTCTAGTATCTCAGTTTTCACCCTTTGCTTAAGCACCTTTTCTTCTATTAAGCAGTTCCCAAAGTTTATACAGTTTCCATTTACAGAAAGCAGGAAAAATGAGGTCCTATAACGCCAAGTGGACATCCCTGCTGTTGCTCACCTAGAAGTCACACACCATTGAGCAGCAGCTGCTTATATGCACTCAACAAAGAGGAGCTGCCATTAAAGTCCTCACATTGATTATATCATTGCACTTATGGGGCCTGTCACTGTGATCCCCTCTTAGGCAGGTCAGAGGTCATTTTCTAAAACCAAAGCCTTAAATGAGAGCCATATGTAGGTAAACATTACCTTGGAAAGAAGGTCGTTTCACCCATGACTTAGCAATACAGATATATTATGTGTGTGCTCTTATAAAATAATTCTTCTACACACTAAATTTGATAAACTCTAAACTGGAAGAAGAAGAAAATCTAGGTATAGAAGCTGAAATTTCAAATAGTTTGATTATTATGTATTGATCACATTTCTAATAGCAAATGAATGAGAGACAAATTGATAACTATGAAATATCCGCTTGTCTCACTTTATTTTCAATTTCAAACCCCTAAAATGTAATCTATTCAATTTGTTTGCTAGGATTTTATGAATTAGTATGTTCACACACTGTAGAGTGAAATCAGTTATCAAGACAGTGTGAAATGAGATGAATTCATTGCAAAGGTCTTACAATTTTGTCATCAGAGTGCTAAGCTTTAGAGACATCATAGGCATAATACAGTGTATCCCTTGCCAGTAATTCACATATTCCCTAGACTTCTCATCACGTGACTGAAATGCAAATTTTAAATCTGAAACCAACAAAATGAAAGTGTTAGTTGCTCAGTCATGTCTGACTCTTTGTGACCCCATAGATGGTAGCCTGCTAGGCTCTTCTTTCCATGGAATTCTCTAGAAGAGAATACTGGAATGGGGAGTCATTCCCATCTCTAGGGAATCTTTCTGACCCACGGATCAAACTTGGGTCTCCCACATCGAAGGCAGATTCTTTACTCTCTGACTCACCAGGAAACAATTGTCATTTTAAATAAAACAAAGCTCCTCTAGTATCTCAGTTTTCACCCTTTGCTTAAGCACCTTTTCTTCTATTAAGCAGTTCCCAAAGTTTATACAGTTTCCATTTACAGAAAGCAGGAAAATGAGGTCCTATAACGCCAAGTGGACATCCCTGCTGTTGCTCACCTAGAAGTCACACACCATTGAGCAGCAGCTGCTTATATGCACTCAACAAAGAGGAGCTGCCATTAAAGTCCTCACATTGATTATATCATTGCACTTATGGGGCCTGTCACTGTGATCCCCTCTTAGGCAGGTCAGAGGTCATTTTCTAAAACCAAAGCCTTAAATGAGAGCCATATGTAGGTAAACATTACCTTGGAAAGAAGGTCGTTTCACCCATGACTTAGCAATACAGATATATTATGTGTGTGCTCTTATAAAATAATTCTTCTACACACTAAATTTGATAAACTCTAAACTGGAAGAAGAAGAAAATCTAGGTATAGAAGCTGAAATTTCAAATAGTTTGATTATTATGTATTGATCACATTTCTAATAGCAAATGAATGAGAGACAAATTGATAACTATGAAATATCCGCTTGTCTCACTTTATTTTCAATTTCAAACCCCTAAAATGTAATCTATTCAATTTGTTTGCTAGGATTTTATGAATTAGTATGTTCACACACTGTAGAGTGAAATCAGTTATCAAGACAGTGTGAAATGAGATGAATTCATTGCAAAGGTCTTACAATTTTGTCATCAGAGTGCTAAGCTTTAGAGACATCATAGGCATAATACAGTGTATCCCTTGCCAGTAATTCACATATTCCCTAGACTTCTCATCACGTGACTGAAATGCAAATTTTAAATCTGAAACCAACAAAATGAAAGTGTTAGTTGCTCAGTCATGTCTGACTCTTTGTGACCCCATAGATGGTAGCCTGCTAGGCTCTTCTTTCCATGGAATTCTCTAGAAGAGAATACTGGAATGGGGAGTCATTCCCATCTCTAGGGAATCTTTCTGACCCACGGATCAAACTTGGGTCTCCCACATCGAAGGCAGATTCTTTACTCTCTGAGTCACCAGGGAAACAATTGTCATTTTAAATAAAACAATGTTTTCCACAACCAAACCCTCCCAATACATAAGTCAGAGAGCCTCGTAATCTAGACCCACTGGAAAGATATATAATATAATATGTGCTGGATAACATTTAAAAAATCTAAGTCAAATATCTAAAAATCTTATGAATTCTGAAACCCACCTGAGCCCAAAGATTTCAAATTAAGAATGAGGTGGGAGGAGCCGCCGGAACCCGCCGCCGCAGGGAGCCGCGGACGCCGCGAGGAAAGCCGCGGACGCCGCGAGGAAAGCCGCGGCGCGGGTAAGTTCAGCCACTCCAACTGGAGGGCTTGCCGAACGGAGAGGGGAAGTCGTCCACGGGTTGCTGACCAGGGACCGGGCACGAGTTGGACGGGAAAGCTCGCGTCCGCATTTGGAACTTAGACACGTAACTGGCAGTGCGCGTGTGCCAGTGGCGGAGGAGCCCGCGCTCCCCTAGAGCTGCAGCAGCAGCGGAGGAAGCCGGGGAAAGAGCAGGGATTGGAGACTTCAGGCGGGTGCGCGGTCGAGCTGGGGCGCCCCCCTCCAACACGGGACTGCGCGCTCCGCGGCCTCCACCCGACTGACTGGGATCAGCCCACTGTCCCGGCCAGCACCCAGTATGGCAGCAAAGCCCTCATTTTGCTGAACACAAAAACAGAAACCACAGCAACCGGCACTATAAGGGAAAGACTACGCCATCAAGACACCACCATCAAGAGCAGATTGGTTTCCAACAGGCAGATGAGAAGATAAAAACCAAGGACAGTATTTACCTTTTTTTTTTTGTCCTTTTCTTCTGCTTGTTTGTGGTGGACTATTTTGCTTATTCAATTGATTGGTCTGGTTTGGGGCTTATTAGTTTTTTTGTTTATTGGGGGTTTTTTGGGGTTTTTTTTTTGTAGTTTTCATTTGTTTGATTTGTTTTATGTGTTTTTTCTTTGTTTTTCAGTCTCTTATTAATTTTTTCTGCTCTTTTTAATTTTTAACTTTTTTTGACTTTTATTGTATTTTTTTTAACTTTAATTTTAATTCTTGAAAACTTCTAATTCTCTTTTCTCTTTCCCACTGCTTTCTTCCTCTATGTTCTAAATGTAAAACATTTTCCTAGCTACCAATATCCTCTAGATAAATTATTTCCTATCTTCCTGTCTCCACTATTCACTTCCAAATACACTAAACAATACACACACTAATCTTTGCTATCTAATCCTATAAAATACTTCCAAGACGAATCTTTTCCTTTTTATTACTTATAGACTCTCCTCCTTGTCACCCCGAACACATGTCCTAATTTAAAATTGCTCACATTGTAATTATCCAAGCCAGGACCTTGTGCTATATCTATTATTCAGGAACTATTTCAATCGATTCAAAGCTCAACGGGCAAGTATCATCTGTGATTGCATGAATTGCTAGAAAGATTTCCTGTGCCTTATCTCTGCAAAACTGGTCAGGTGTGGGGATTGCTGTATATGTATGTATATCTTACGATTATGTTAGAAAACATCTGCATGCTTTTATGACTGTCACCCATCAGGGATGCACCTCTTGTTCCTCAGATGCTAGTATGTAAACTAGTATCACGGAACACCATAACAAACCAGACATAGAGCCTACACCCCCTGACCAATCATCAAACCAAGGATCCTCGAAGCAGAAGCCCTGATTCCAAGACCCCACACTATCAAAGAACATACAACACTACAGATTATTCACCTGTAAACAAGGTCTAACACCACCCAAGACACAAACCACTGAACCCTTCTAGAATGACAGAAACCCAAAGGAAGGGAGAATTCAACCAAGAAGCCTGGTGGGAATAAGAACTCCATACACACAGACACACACAAAGAAACAAAAATTAACCTAATAATGAAACATCAGAGAAACACTGTACAAATGAAGGACCAAGCTAGAGAAACACCACTTCAAATGACAGAGGAGGAGATAGACAAGCTATCTGAAAGAGAATTCAGAAAAACTATACTAATGCGGATGCAAAACACCGAAAACAAAATATTAGAGGAAATTAGTGCATTGAGAAGAGACATGCAAGAAATGAAAAATAAGCAAATGGAGACAACTAACTCAATTGCTGAACTCAAAAATACTATAGAAGGTCTCAACAGTAGAATATCAGAGGCTGAAGAACGGATAAGTGAGCTGGAAGACAGAATGGTGGAAATAAGTGCTGAAGAACAGCACAAAGCCGAAAGAATTAAAAGAACTGAGGATAGCCTCAGAGACCTATGGGACAATATCAAACGCACCAACATTAGAATTATAGGAGTTCCAGAAGAAGAAGAAGAGAAGAAAGACTATGAAAAAATTCTTGAAGAGGTTATAGTTGAAAACTTCCCCAGCATGGGAAAGGAGATAGTCAACCAAGTCCAGGAAGCACAAAGAGTTCCATACAGGAGAAACCCCAGAAGAAACACACCAAGGCACATTCTAATCAAACTAACGCAGACTAAATATAAAGACAGATTACTAAAAGCAGCTAGGAGCAAACAACAAATAACATATAAAGGAAACCCCATACGTTTAACTGCGGATCTCTCAACAGAAACCCTACAGGCCAGAAGAGAATGGCAAGATACATTTAAACGGCTAAAAGAGAACAACATCCAACCAAGAATTCTCTACCCAGCAAGAATCTCATTCAAAATCGATGGTGAAGTCAAAAGCTTCACAGACAAGCAAAAACTAAAAGAATTCTGTACCACAAAACCAAGGATCCTCGAAGCAGAAGCCCTGATTCCAAGACCCCACACTATCAAAGAACATACAACACTACAGATTATTCACCTGTAAACAAGGTCTAACACCACCCAAGACACAAACCACTGAACCCTTCTAGAATGACAGAAACCCAAAGGAAGGGAGAATTCAACCAAGAAGCCTGGTGGGAATAAGAACTCCATACACACAGACACACACAAAGAAACAAAAATTAACCTAATAATGAAACATCAGAGAAACACTGTACAAATGAAGGACCAAGCTAGAGAAACACCACTTCAAATGACAGAGGAGGAGATAGACAAGCTATCTGAAAGAGAATTCAGAAAAACTATACTAATGCGGATGCAAAACACCGAAAACAAAATATTAGAGGAAATTAGTGCATTGAGAAGAGACATGCAAGAAATGAAAAATAAGCAAATGGAGACAACTAACTCAATTGCTGAACTCAAAAATACTATAGAAGGTCTCAACAGTAGAATATCAGAGGCTGAAGAACGGATAAGTGAGCTGGAAGACAGAATGGTGGAAATAAGTGCTGAAGAACAGCACAAAGCCGAAAGAATTAAAAGAACTGAGGATAGCCTCAGAGACCTATGGGACAATATCAAACGCACCAACATTAGAATTATAGGAGTTCCAGAAGAAGAAGAAGAGAAGAAAGACTATGAAAAAATTCTTGAAGAGGTTATAGTTGAAAACTTCCCCAGCATGGGAAAGGAGATAGTCAACCAAGTCCAGGAAGCACAAAGAGTTCCATACAGGAGAAACCCCAGAAGAAACACACCAAGGCACATTCTAATCAAACTAACGCAGACTAAATATAAAGACAGATTACTAAAAGCAGCTAGGAGCAAACAACAAATAACATATAAAGGAAACCCCATACGTTTAACTGCGGATCTCTCAACAGAAACCCTACAGGCCAGAAGAGAATGGCAAGATACATTTAAACGGCTAAAAGAGAACAACATCCAACCAAGAATTCTCTACCCAGCAAGAATCTCATTCAAAATCGATGGTGAAGTCAAAAGCTTCACAGACAAGCAAAAACTAAAAGAATTCTGTACCACAAAACCAGTCCTACAACAAGTGTTAAACGGCCTGATATAGCCAATAAATACAAGAGTAGGAGAAGCCTTACAAATCAAACCCCAAATTTCTAAGAAGATGACAATAGGAACATTCGTATCAATAATTACTTTGAATGTAAATGGACTAAATGCTCCAACCAAACGACACAGGCTGGCTGAATGGATCCAGAAGCAAGACCCATATATATGCTGTTTACAAGAGACCCACTTCAGACCTAGAGACACTCATAGACTGAAAGTGAAAGGCTGGAAAAAGATATTTCATGCAAATGGAAATCAAAAGAAAGCTGGAGTAGCAATCCTTATATCAGACAAAATAGACTTTAAAGTAAAGAAGATTCTAAGAGACAAGGCAGGTCACTACATCATGATTAAGGGATCTATCCAAGAGGAAGACATAACAGTCATGAATATCTACGCACCCAACACAGGGGCACCTCAATACATAAGACAGGTACTTTCAGACATAAAAGAAGAAATCAACAATAACGCAATAATAGTAGGAGACTTTAACACTCCTCTCACACCAATGGAGAGATCAACAAAACAGAAAATTAATAAAGAAACACAAACCTTAAATGCCACACTGGAAAAAATGGACCTCATTGATATCTTTAGGACGTTCCATCCAAAAGCAGAAGAATACACTTTCTTCTCAAGTGCTCACGGAACATTCTCCAGGATAGACCACATCTTGGGCCACAAATCTAACCTCAGTCAGTTCAAGAAAACCGAAATATCAACCATCTTCTCGGACCACAATGCAATGAGACTGGAGATCAACTACCAGAAAAAAAACCCTAAAAACAGGAACACATGGAGATTAAACAATACATACCTAAAAAACCAACTGATCATTGAGGAAATCAAAGGAGAAATTAAACAATTCCTAGAAGAAAATGACAATGAACACACGACCGTGCAAAACCTATGGGATACTGCAAAAGCAGTTCTAAGAGGGAAATTTATAGCAATACAATCCCACCTCAAGAAACTAGGAAAATATGAAGCAGATGACCTAACCCTCTGCTTAAAACAGTTGGAGAAAGAAGAACAAAAGCATCCCAAAGCCAGCAGAAGAAGAGAAATCATAAAGATCAGAGCAGAAATAAATGAGAAAGAAACAAAAGAAACAATAGTAAAGATAAATAAAACAAAAAGCTGGTTCTTTGAAAAGGTAAACAAAATTGACAAGCCCCTGGCCAGACTCATTAAGAAAAAGAGAGAGAAGAACCAGATCAACAAAATCAAAAATGAAAACGGAGAGATTACAACAGATAATGCAGAAATCCAAAGGATTCTAAGAGACTATTATGAACAGCTACATGGCAACAAATTGGACAATCTGGAAGAAATGGACAGTTTCTTGGGGAAGATTAATCTCCCAAGACTGAGCCAGGAAGAAACAGAAACTTTGAACAACCCAATCACAAGCTCAGAAATCGAATTTGTGATTAAAAATCTACCCAAAAATAAAAGCCCAGGGCCAGATGGCTTCACAGCCGAATTCTACCAAACATTTAAAGAAGAGCTAATGCCTGTCCTTCTAAAACTCTTTCAAAAAATTGCACAGGAAGGAAAACTCCCAAACACATTCTACGAGGCCACCATCACCCTGATACCCAAACCAGGCAAAGACAACACAAAAAAGGAAAACTATAGGCCAATTTCACTGATGAACTTAGATGCCAAGATCCTCAACAAAATCCTAGCAAACAGAATTCAACGACACATCAAAAAACTCATACATCATGATCAAGTCGGGTTCATCCCAGGCATGCAAGGCTTCTTCAACATCTGCAAATCAATCAATGTGATACACCATATCATCAAGTTGAAAGACAAAAATCACATGATCATTTCAATAGATGCATAAAAAGCCTTCGACAAAGTACAACATCCATTTATGATAAAAACTCTTCAGAAAATGGGCATAGAAGGAACCTATCTCAATATAATAAAAGCCAACTATGAGAAGCCTACAGCGAACATTATTGTTAATGGTGAAAAACTGAAAGCATTCCCTCTAAGATCAGGAACAAGACAGGGGTGCCCACTTTCACCACTACTATTCAACATAGTCCTGGAAGTGCTAGCAACAGCAATAAGAGAAGAGAAAGAAATCAAAGGAATCCAGATTGGAAAGGAAGAAGTCAAGCTCTCTCTTTTTGCAGACGACATGATATTATACATAGAAAATCCCAAAGACACGGTTACAAAGCTACTAGAGCTAATCAATGAATTCAGCAAAGTCGCAGGATACAAAGTCAACACACAGAAGTCACTGGCATTCCTATACACAAACAATGAAATATCAGAAAATGAAATCAAAGAGGCAATCCCCTTCACCATCACAACCAAGAGAATCAAATATCTAGGAATAAACCTCCCCAAAGAAACAAAAGAACTGTACACAGAAAATTACAAGACACTCATGAGAGACATTAAAGAAGACTTAAACAGATGGAGAGATATTCCATGTTCCTGGGTCGGAAGAATCAATATTGTGAAAATGACCATACTACCAAATATCATCTTCAGATTCAATGCAATACCTATTCAACTACCATTGACGTTTTTCACAGAACTAGACCAAAGAATAACACAGTTCATATGGAAACACAGAAGACCTCGAATAGCCAAAGCAATCCTGAGGAAGAAGAATGGAGTTGGAGGGATCAGCCTCCCTAACTTCAGACTCTACTACAAAGCAACAGTCATCAAGACAGTATGGTACTGGCACAAAAAACAGAAATATCGACCAATGGAACAAGATCGAGAACCCAGAGATAAACCCACGCACCTATGGGTACCTTATTTTTGACAAAGGAGGAGAAACTATAAAATGGGAGAAAGACAGCCTCTTCAACAAATGGTGCTGGGAAAACTGGACAGCTACATGCAAAAAAATGAAGTTGGAACATTCCCTGACCCCATACACAAAGATAAACTCAAAATGTATTAAAGACATAAATGTAAGACCAGAAACCATCAAACTCTTAGAGGAGAATATAGGCAAAACCCTCAAGGACATCAATCAAAGCAAGATCTTCTCTGACCTACCTACTGAAATAATGGAACTGAAAAGAAAAGTCAACACGTAGGACCTCATGAAACTTAAAAGCTTTTGTACAGCAAAAGAAATCACCAAAAAGTTGAACAGACACCCCACAGAGTGGGAGAAAATCATAGCAAATGAAACAACAGACAAAGAATTAATCTCCAAAATCTACAAGCAACTCAGACAACTCAACACAGGGAAAATGAGCAGCCCAATCAAAAAATAGGAAAAAGATCTAAAGAGACGCCTCTCCAAAGAGGACATACAGATGGCCCAAAAATACATGAAACGATGCTCAACCTCGCTTATTATCAGAGAAATGCAAATTAAAACCACAATGAGATACCACCTCACACCTGTCAGAATGGCCATCATCAACAAATCGACAGACAACAAGTGCTGGAGAGGGTGTGGAGAAAAGGGAACCCTCTTGCATTGCTGGTGGGAATGTAAATTAATACAACCTCTATGGAAGACAATGTGGAGATTCCTTAAAAAACTAAAAATAGAAGCACCCTATGACCCAGCAATCCCACTATTAGGCCTATATCCTGATGAAATCAAAACTGAAAGAGGCACCTGTACCCCAATGTTCATTGCAGCTCTCTATACAATAGCCAGAACATGGAAGCAACCTAGATGTCCATCGACAAATGAATGGATCCAGAAGCTCTGGTACATATATACAATGGAATACTACTCAGCTGTTAAAAGAAATGCAGAAGACTCAGTCCTAATGAGGTGGCTGACTCTAGAACCTATCATAAAAAGTGAAGTAAGTCAAAAAGAGAAAGACAAGTATAGTATACTAACTCATATATATGGGATCTAGTAAGATGGTCATGATAACAAACGCAGTGAACTCATGAAAAAAACAGAGACTAGACATAAAGACATTGTGGAGACCGAACAGTGGGAGGGAGGCATGGAGGGAGTAACATGGAAGCCTATACTGTCATGTGTGGAAAAGATAGCTATTGTCATTGTGCTATGGGAATAGGAGCACCTACAACCACTTGGAGCGATGGTCTGGAGGGATGGGAGGTGGGGAACTGGGTGGGGGGAGGGTCCAGGGATATGCATATGAATGATCTGGGAACATACATGTAAAAAAATAAATAAATACATAAATAAATAAAAATTTTAAAAAAAAAGAGGAATAAGGGAAAAAAAAAGAAAATAGGTTCTGAAATGAACTATTGGAAAAAAAAAAAAGAATGAGGTGTTCCTGCTATTTAGTAAATTATACAAGTGCCTATTTAGAAGAATATAATATTAAATTGGTTGAAATTAATCTATGTAAATCAAAATAGTTCAATATCAGCACATTTATATGGCTCAGCCTAGCTGTCCCTCATTCCTCATACTTTCAATGACTGGTGGCAGAGGGTATTAGAATGTACCTGGTCTCTCAGTTTCAACTGAGTTTCCAATGATGAGTTTGAGTCAGATTTTCCTTATCACCCAACCAAAGTGATTTTAGAACAGGAATCCAAGAAAGCCTGTTCTACAGTCCTTGGGATTCCTGATCTATATCAGAGATATTTATAAAGGATGAGACAAGGGAATGCTGCTTAAAAGTTATGAAATCTGATTTCTAACTCCTACCATTAGTAAGGAAATGGGGCTTCAATTCACCTACCTAGAAAAATTGTTTCTGAAGTATGTTTGATGAAATTGTTGGATACAGAGAGGGCTGGTACTTGGGTCAAGTTTAGGAAATCTAAACTGTACATGAGATCTGGCTCCTGCCTATGAGAAATGTGCTTCATCTTTGCTTCGATGATGAAGCCAGGAGAGTGAGATTGTGGAAGGATCAGCAAGCACTTCAGAGTGTGAAAGACTATGAGAGCCATAAAAAAATGTTTCCTACAGACCACTGAAGGCCATACCAGGAAAAAAGTCTTATAGGGCCTTTCTCTATAAGACTGTCTGGAGGAACCAGAGACATATGGAGAAAGAGGTCAGAGTTGTTATCAGAAGTTGCTCGGAGACTGAAAATGGCATCTAAGGGACCTTTCTTAAGAGAGATGCTTCCTCCACAGAAAAGGGAGATCATGAACAAATCTGGGTGGAATCCAAATGCATGCCCCATTGTCTATGCCACAGTGCAGGACAGAGCTTATTACTGGATCACACCAACTGAAAGTTATCCTTGTCCTAACCCTAAACCTTCCTTCCACTTATTGAGGTACAAAAGGCAGCTGTGAGGGGAGACTCATCTGACTGACCACCACTCTTCCCTTTTTCCTGATAATTTCCAGTCTGAAACGGACCCTTGTAACTGGGGCATTGAAGGGGAGAAAATATTTTATGAATGCAAATTCAGTGTTTCATTACAGATACTGAACATTCTAATTTAAGTGGAGATCTTATGCAATTTAGGACTAAGGTCTAAGCAGAAAACTCAGAGATTTACCAGAGTTTTCATCCAAAAGAAGGAAAGATTAGTGCACTGGGAAAAGCCTATAGGGATGGAGAAGGTAAAAACAATTCATTACATGATGTCTTGATTATATCATGAGGTGTGTTTTTAAGCATACCTGTTTACATTTACTAAGCAGGACATAAAATGAATAATAACAACAGTTTTTCTGTGCTCAGTCATGTCTGACTCTTGGTGAGCCCCCCTGGACTATAGTCCACTAGGTTCCTCTGTCTGTGGAATTTTCCAGGCAAGAATATTGGAGTGCACTGCCATTTCCCTCTCCCGGGCATATTCCTAACCCTAGAATCGAACCTACTCTCTCGTGTCTCCTGCACTGACAGACAGATTCTTGACCACCTTTATCACCTTTTCAGTGTGCCACCCGAGAAGCCCAATAATGACTCTATTATGGACTAATCCCATAAATATATAGATAAATTTGATTTTTCCTAAATAACATTCCCCTGTGCAGAAAAAACTAGAAGTAAACACAGTACATTTTCTGTGAAAGACAAACCCCACAAAATGCTACATTAATATTACTTTTAAAATTATGATTATTAGTAGAAATATCTGCAAATTACAAATATCAACCTTAATTCTATAACTATCTTCAAAATGAAATTACCATAAAATATTGATCCAGAGTCAAATGTTTTAAATGTATCTTCTAAAAATTTGGTAAGGCTTTGTATCAAAAAATAAACACAAAGTAATTCTAACTGAAATTTTCATTTCCTATTCAGCAATAAAATTCTATCCGAAAAACATATATTTCAAGCCCACACCTTAAGGATTTATATCTTATATTTATCTGCACTGAGAGCTATGGTGTTTATATATATAATCTTATCAAATGTTTCACATTCATATTGTGAGGGAGACTCATCTGACTGACCACCACTCTTCCCTTTTTCCTGATAATTTCCAGTCTGAAACGGACCCTTGTAACTGGGGCATTGAAGGGGAGAAAATATTTTATGAATGCAAATTCAGTGTTTCATTACAGATACTGAACATTCTAATTTAAGTGGAGATCTTATGCAATTTAGGACTAAGGTCTAAGCAGAAAACTCAGAGATTTACCAGAGTTTTCATCCAAAAGAAGGAAAGATTAGTGCACTGGGAAAAGCCTATAGGGATGGAGAAGGTAAAAACAATTCATTACATGATGTCTTGATTATATCATGAGGTGTGTTTTTAAGCATACCTGTTTACATTTACTAAGCAGGACATAAAATGAATAATAACAACAGTTTTTCTGTGCTCAGTCATGTCTGACTCTTGGTGAGCCCCCCTGGACTATAGTCCACTAGGTTCCTCTGTCTGTGGAATTTTCCAGGCAAGAATATTGGAGTGCACTGCCATTTCCCTCTCCAGGGCATATTCCTAACCCTAGAATCGAACCTACTCTCTCGTGTCTCCTGCACTGACAGACAGATTCTTGACCACCTTTATCACCTTTTCAGTGTGCCACCCGAGAAGCCCAATAATGACTCTATTATGGACTAATCCCATAAATATATAGATAAATTTGATTTTTCCTAAATAACATTCCCCTGTGCAGAAAAAACTAGAAGTAAACACAGTACATTTTCTGTGAAAGACAAACCCCACAAAATGCTACATTAATATTACTTTTAAAATTATGATTATTAGTAGAAATATCTGCAAATTACAAATATCAACCTTAATTCTATAACTATCTTCAAAATGAAATTACCATAAAATATTGATCCAGAGTCAAATGTTTTAAATGTATCTTCTAAAAATTTGGTAAGGCTTTGTATCAAAAAATAAACACAAAGTAATTCTAACTGAAATTTTCATTTCCTATTCAGCAATAAAATTCTATCCGCAAAAACATATATTTCAAGCCCACACCTTAAGGATTTATATCTTATATTTATCTGCACTGAGAGCTATGGTGTTTATATATATAATCTTATCAAATGTTTCACATTCATTATTTCATCTTACACACATTCTAAACTACTTACATCTCATACTTTTGAGGATAGGTAAGTAATAATAAATCAGATATCAATGTCTAAACTGCTCTTGAGAATCTTTTCACAATTAATAACAACCATAGCAGATGTCACAAAATGGCAGGAAGCATAAGAATGCTTCAAGGAGTGACACTTAGTTCTACGAGGAAAGCAAGGGAGGGTAAAGTGAAGCTCATTATTGAAATGTGTTCATATGCTCTTAAAATGAAAATCAAAACATAGTAAGTGTAGTACTGATAAAAATAGTAAGTATTTATGGAACCAAACAAGCTTCTTGCTGAAGGTTGAAAGAGGAGAGTGAAAAACCTGGCTTAAAACTCAACATTCAAAAAACTAAATTCAAAATCATGGCTGGCATCTGGTTCTATCACTTCATAGTATACAGATGGGCAAACAATGGAAATAGTGACAGCCTTTATTGTCTTGGACTCCAAAATCACTGTGAACAATGACTGCAGCCATGAAATTAAAACACACTTGCTTCTTGTAATAAAAGCTATGACAAACCTCAATAGCATATTAAAAAGCAGAAACATTACTTTGCCGACAAAGACCCCTATAGTCAAAGCTATGTTTTTTCCAGTAGTCATGTATGGATGTGAGAACTGGACCATAAAGAAGTCTGAGCGCTGAAGAATTGATGGTTTCAAATTGAGGTGCTGGAGAAGACTCTTAGGAGTACTTTGAAGAGCAAGGAGATCAAACCAGTCAGTCCTAAAGCTGATCAAGGACTATTAGTAGAAATATCTGCAAATTACAAATATCAACCTTAATTCTATAACTATCTTCAAAATGAAATTACCATAAAATATTGATCCAGAGTCAAATGTTTTAAATGTATCTTCTAAAAATTTGGTAAGGCTTTGTATCAAAAAATAAACACAAAGTAATTCTAACTGAAATTTTCATTTCCTATTCAGCAATAAAATTCTATCCGCAAAAACATATATTTCAAGCCCACACCTTAAGGATTTATATCTTATATTTATCTGCACTGAGAGCTATGGTGTTTATATATATAATCTTATCAAATGTTTCACATTCATTATTTCATCTTACACACATTCTAAACTACTTACATCTCATACTTTTGAGGATAGGTAAGTAATAATAAATCAGATATCAATGTCTAAACTGCTCTTGAGAATCTTTTCACAATTAATAACAACCATAGCAGATGTCACAAAATGGCAGGAAGCATAAGAATGCTTCAAGGAGTGACACTTAGTTCTACGAGGAAAGCAAGGGAGGGTAAAGTGAAGCTCATTATTGAAATGTGTTCATATGCTCTTAAAATGAAAATCAAAACATAGTAAGTGTAGTACTGATAAAAATAGTAAGTATTTATGGAACCAAACAAGCTTCTTGCTGAAGGTTGAAAGAGGAGAGTGAAAAACCTGGCTTAAAACTCAACATTCAAAAAACTAAATTCAAAATCATGGCTGGCATCTGGTTCTATCACTTCATAGTATACAGATGGGCAAACAATGGAAATAGTGACAGCCTTTATTGTCTTGGACTCCAAAATCACTGTGAACAATGACTGCAGCCATGAAATTAAAACACACTTGCTTCTTGTAATAAAAGCTATGACAAACCTCAATAGCATATTAAAAAGCAGAAACATTACTTTGCCGACAAAGACCCCTATAGTCAAAGCTATGTTTTTTCCAGTAGTCATGTATGGATGTGAGAACTGGACCATAAAGAAGTCTGAGCGCTGAAGAATTGATGGTTTCAAATTGAGGTGCTGGAGAAGACTCTTAGGAGTACTTTGAAGAGCAAGGAGATCAAACCAGTCAGTCCTAAAGCAAATCAAATAGAATATTTATTCAAAGGACTGATGCTGAAGATGAAGCTTCAATACTCTGACCACCTAATGCGAAGAGCCAACTCATTTGAAAAGACCCTGATGGTGGGAAATATTGAGGGCAAAGAAGAGAAGTGGGTGACAGAGGATGAGATGGTTGGATGGCATCACCAACTTGATAGGCATGAGTTTGAGCAAACTCCAGGAAATACTGAAGGACAGGGAAGTCTGGCATGCTGCAGTCCATGGGGTCACAAACCCAGATATGACTGAGTGACTGAAAAACATCAAACGAATGAATTCAAGTTTATTTTGGGCATTATTTTCAAAATATATTTTCAAAGGTGGCTCTGTCTTGGGTCTCCTGTGTTGGTATTGGCAGGCAGTTTCTCTACCACTAGCGCCATCTAGGAAGCCTCTATGGTGGTTCTGCTATATTTTAAAGCAAAAGTTCAAAAGAAATATATTTGGCCCTTTAAAACAATACAGGTTGCTGTGGCTTTCTTGGTAGCTAAGTGGTCAAGAATCTGACTATCAAGGCAGGAGACACGGATTTGATCCCTGATCTAGAAAGATCCCACATTTTTCACAGCAACTAAGTTAGTGTCCACAACTATTGAGCCTGTGCTTTAGAGCCCAGAAGCTGCAAATACTGAACTCACGCACTGCAGCTACTGACGTCCACACGCCCTAAGCCTAAGCCTGCAACAAGGGAATGGCGATGAGAAGCCAGCACACTACAACTAGAAAATAGACCATGCTTATCACAAATAGAGAAAAGCCCAAGCAGCAACATAGACCCAGCACAGACAAAATAATAAAATAAATTTTAAAAATTTAAAAAAAAAAAAATCCATGGGTTGTCTAGTTACTCAAATATACTTAGAAGTGAATTTTTTTCGGTTATTAATTCTACAGTACCACATAATCCAGAATTGAGTCCATCGATGTAGTACAATTTCATGGAAAAAATAACACGTAAGGACAGCCGATTATTTGTTTTATTCAAATTTTCAACTGCAGGAAGTGTCACAGTCCCTAACACCCACTTTGTGCAAGGGTCAACTGTATTTATTCATTCTGTGTGATGTCACAGAAAATTTCCTAGAGAAACACATGCCTTCATCTCACAATAGTTCATCCAGACTATTGTCCT
Source organism: Tragulus kanchil (assembly GCA_022376925.1). Lineage (NCBI taxonomy): Eukaryota > Metazoa > Chordata > Mammalia > Artiodactyla > Tragulidae > Tragulus > Tragulus kanchil. The sequence goes on along the minus strand of JAIOJX010000004.1, from coordinate 230,591,582 downwards.
TGTCACTGATCCAGCATTTCCAGATGTTTCTCTAATAATTTTGTTTTGTGTTTTCTTAAATCGCCTAAACATGTGACTATGATCAGAAGCTATGGGTGACAGAGGATGAGATGGTTGGATGGCATCACCAACTTGATAGGCATGAGTTTGAGCAAACTCCAGGAAATACTGAAGGACAGGGAAGTCTGGCATGCTGCAGTCCATGGGGTCACAAACCCAGATATGACTGAGTGACTGAAAAACATCAAACGAATGAATTCAAGTTTATTTTGGGCATTATTTTCAAAATATATTTTCAAAGGTGGCTCTGTCTTGGGTCTCCTGTGTTGGTATTGGCAGGCAGTTTCTCTACCACTAGCGCCATCTAGGAAGCCTCTATGGTGGTTCTGCTATATTTTAAAGCAAAAGTTCAAAAGAAATATATTTGGCCCTTTAAAACAATACAGGTTGCTGTGGCTTTCTTGGTAGCTAAGTGGTCAAGAATCTGACTATCAAGGCAGGAGACACGGATTTGATCCCTGATCTAGAAAGATCCCACATTTTTCACAGCAACTAAGTTAGTGTCCACAACTATTGAGCCTGTGCTTTAGAGCCCAGAAGCTGCAAATACTGAACTCACGCACTGCAGCTACTGACGTCCACACGCCCTAAGCCTAAGCCTGCAACAAGGGAATGGCGATGAGAAGCCAGCACACTACAACTAGAAAATAGACCATGCTTATCACAAATAGAGAAAAGCCCAAGCAGCAACATAGACCCAGCACAGACAAAATAATAAAATAAATTTTAAAAATTTAAAAAAAAAAAAATCCATGGGTTGTCTAGTTACTCAAATATACTTAGAAGTGAATTTTTTTCGGTTATTAATTCTACAGTACCACATAATCCAGAATTGAGTCCATCGATGTAGTACAATTTCATGGAAAAAATAACACGTAAGGACAGCCGATTATTTGTTTTATTCAAATTTTCAACTGCAGGAAGTGTCACAGTCCCTAACACCCACTTTGTGCAAGGGTCAACTGTATTTATTCATTCTGTGTGATGTCACAGAAAATTTCCTAGAGAAACACATGCCTTCATCTCACAATAGTTCATCCAGACTATTGTCCTTGTCACTGATCCAGCATTTCCAGATGTTTCTCTAATAATTTTGTTTTGTGTTTTCTTAAATCGCCTAAACATGTGACTATGATCAGAAGTTTTCTCTGTCTCAGTGACAGAGTCTGAAGATAAATAAAGAACTGAACGACCAAAAATGTATCCACAGAAAATATCTGAAAGGAGGCATATTTTTAAAACATATCCCCAGGCACATAGGAAACTAATTTTAGATTTGAAAATACCACTTTAGAAAAGCAATAATGTTTATTTGGAAGAAAAATTGAACAAAGAGAACAACGGGTTGGGTAGAGAACAAAATAATATACTATAAAAATAAGCATCAAAGAAAAAAGTAAAAATATGCCATGTGGAAAAGCGTATTTCCCCAATGCATCGTGAAAAGTAACAAATACTATTAAATCATAGTGAGGAAGAGACATTCCGTCATAGTGATTTTCTAGAGATGTCAGCTGTGGCAGGCCACTAATTTATGTTTAGAGCAATAAATAAGTATAGGTTTAGTTGAAGAATTTTTAGGTTTGGTGGTTACACTCTCTTGGAAGGATCACTGGTTATTTTGCATGCACAAAGAATACTTGCAAACACATACTTGGAATAATCTTATTTGTGATACAAAAGCAGTACTAATCTATAACTGGTACATTCATCACTATGGTATTATTAAACAATCAACCTCAGCCTCTGTTCTCATTCTTTCTTACCCTTCACTCACACAGTAATTACTCATTTTCCTGTTTCTGTTCATGGTATCACTATTTTCCTGCTTTCCAATGTTGAAAACAGCTATTCAGATCACAGCTTGGAATCAGACAACCACATGAAGCCCAGCTCTGACACTAGCTGTTTAACTCTGAACAACTTGCTTAACAACTCTCTGAGCTCCATTTCTTTTCTCTACACAAAAGAGATCACAGTAGCTTGCTCACTCCGTTTTTGTCAATATCACAATACATGCAAACATTCTTTATGTGCGCTGGTATCATTATCACCATGGTTATCCACCTTTCCTCAGCATGATGCTGAAGTCTCTCCTTCCATTCCCTTTCCTATTCTAAATGCTCTTCTGGTAATTGACAGAATATTGCTCAAGCCAGATGCATCTTGATGTACTCAAACATACTTAGCATAATATGAAAAAAATTAGGAATCCACATATAATGAAGAGGAAGAATGGGGAGAAGAAAGGAGTAGAGGACAAGAGGGAGGGAAGAGGAGGAAGGGGCAGAGAGGTGAGGCAAAAGTAAAGAAAGGGAAGAAAAAAACCCAAAGCTCAACATGACCTTTTGTGGATTCTTCACTCCATCACTGAGTCACTGATGCTCACTTTCTCTTGTTTCTAACTCCATTTCCCAGTGTGCTACTTACTTTCTTGGTTGCACACCCATGACCTACCCTCTTCAAAGACAAAACAAAAACAAAAAGAATATTCCTCTTTTGCACACCTGGTTTCTGCTATAAACACATCCTGTCCCTACCCGCCTTTGTGAAGCCTGTACAAATGTGACACTCCAGCTGCATGAAATCACAGGCTAATAGACTGTCCAGTCTAAAATGTTTTCAGATGGAGATACCTAGAAATACTACCTATCCTATCTGGTAAGCAGAATCTTGTTTCTTCTGAACAAGATTATTCTCCAACACAAGGCATTTAACCTCTGTCAGTACCTTTCATCAGGAATTCACCAAACCTTCCCTCATAGAAGCACTGGTGCTCATTGTAAAGAAGAAAACCCAAGCAAAGAAAAAAGGAGTTTCTCCTTTCCCACAGCCAATCCGAATCTCAACATGTACACTCTAAATTCCCTTTGATTCCTTATCCCAAGCTCCTTGGAGGACAAAAGGTCATGTTGAGCTTTGGGTTTTTTTTTTTCTTCCCTTCCTCTTTCTTGAATCAGACAACCACATGAAGCCCAGCTCTGACACTAGCTGTTTAACTCTGAACAACTTGCTTAACAACTCTCTGAGCTCCATTTCTTTTCTCTACACAAAAGAGATCACAGTAGCTTGCTCACTCCGTTTTTGTCAATATCACAATACATGCAAACATTCTTTATGTGCGCTGGTATCATTATCACCATGGTTATCCACCTTTCCTCAGCATGATGCTGAAGTCTCTCCTTCCATTCCCTTTCCTATTCTAAATGCTCTTCTGGTAATTGACAGAATATTGCTCAAGCCAGATGCATCTTGATGTACTCAAACATACTTAGCATAATATGAAAAAAATTAGGAATCCACATATAATGAAGAGGAAGAATGGGGAGAAGAAAGGAGTAGAGGACAAGAGGGAGGGAAGAGGAGGAAGGGGCAGAGAGGTGAGGCAAAAGTAAAGAAAGGGAAGAAAAAAACCCAAAGCTCAACATGACCTTTTGTGGATTCTTCACTCCATCACTGAGTCACTGATGCTCACTTTCTCTTGTTTCTAACTCCATTTCCCAGTGTGCTACTTACTTTCTTGGTTGCACACCCATGACCTACCCTCTTCAAAGACAAAACAAAAACAAAAAGAATATTCCTCTTTTGCACACCTGGTTTCTGCTATAAACACATCCTGTCCCTACCCCGCCTTTGTGAAGCCTGTACAAATGTGACACTCCAGCTGCATGAAATCACAGGCTAATAGACTGTCCAGTCTAAAATGTTTTCAGATGGAGATACCTAGAAATACTACCTATCCTATCTGGTAAGCAGAATCTTGTTTCTTCTGAACAAGATTATTCTCCAACACAAGGCATTTAACCTCTGTCAGTACCTTTCATCAGGAATTCACCAAACCTTCCCTCATAGAAGCACTGGTGCTCATTGTAAAGAAGAAAACCCAAGCAAAGAAAAAAGGAGTTTCTCCTTTCCCACAGCCAATCCGAATCTCAACATGTACACTCTAAATTCCCTTTGATTCCTTATCCCAAGCTCCTTGGAGGACAAAAGGTCATGTTGAGCTTTGGGTTTTTTTCTTCCCTTTCTTTACTTTTGCCTCACCTCTCTGCCCCTTCCTCCTCTTCCCTCCCTCTTGTCCTCTACTCCTTTCTTCTCCCCATTCTTCCTCTTCATTATATGTGGATTCCTAATTTTTTTCATATTATGCTAAGTATGTTTGAGTACATCAAGATGCATCTGGCTTGAGCAATATTCTGTCAATTACCAGAAGAGCATCTAGAATCTTCTGTTCTACATGGATAACTAGGTTGGATACATAGAATTTGACTGTTTGTGTTTTATTTCTGAGCTGTCGTAGGACAAAATCCATTCTAAGAAGAAAGGATGTGTATGGCCAGATCCTATGTCTTAGAATGACGTGAAAATATTACCACCTCACTTCTAGACAGAGAATAACACCTACTGAAAGGCTCCATTGAAACCAGGGAAAGGTCTGGGAGGCAGAAGTACTATAGATATAGATGACATAGTATACCAGGACACACTGCTTCCTTATGGTTACCTGTGGCGGAATGTCAATATCCCTTCAGAATATGATTATGATCTACTGAATACAATCTACTAGGAATTGTGGTATTTCTGCTTTCCATAATACACTTGCCCACGTGCCATCATTTTCATTATCTCAAGGCTAATCTGAGGTAACCAAGGGGACCGTTAGATTCTACGAACACTTAAGTACCTATGATACACCATTCTGCTACATTCTCCTTCTACACCTTCCTTCATCCTACCCATTCTCTCTTAATCATAGATGCTTTCCCCTATCTGGGATCACTTTCACCAGATAAACATTCTGAAATATCTTCTATCTCAACCACAAAATAATAACCCTCCTGTGATGTTCATACTCTCCTTCAGATAACATCATGTGTTTGTGTTCCTCTTTTAGCAAAAAGCATGTTAAATGTTTTAAATTATCTCTGTTCTCTCATTTTCTCTATTCCAATCAGCCTTTCATCTTTTCTATCCACTGAAACAATAGTTCACACATCTGGCAATTATCTCTGTTGTGGCTAACTAACTACTGTGGCTGTTTCTTGGGTCTTTTTATTTGTCTTTGTGGCAGCAGTTGACACAGTTGATCATGATCTCCTTCTCATAACAGTTCCTCACCTTAGCCCTCTGTGACATCACTCCCTCTGGGTCCAACTCTGATTTCACTGAGAGTCTTTAACAATTTTCTGGATTCTCCTTATCTTCTTCAATTCTAAATTTTGGGGTTCTCCTAGGTATAAGTTGTGCTTCTTGTCTCATGATTATACTTCATCCAAATCCTGCTATCTTTAAATTTACATGTACAGACCAGTATCCTTCCCCTACAAATTCACTTCATGAAATAAATTATTTTAAGCCTGTACTAAACTATTGTAATTAAAGTTATTGCTCTTAACTGTTTATTCACCTATTATTGAAAATAGTATCTATATTTTACTACAAAGTTGAAATGAAATACCTTAAATGGAATGGGCATATATAATTTTCATATGTGTATATACTTTTAAATGTTAAAATATAAAGGATTAAAAATTAGAAAACATGGAACTTCCTCAGTGGTCCAGGGTCCAATGGTTAAGATTCCACCATCAGGGTTGTGGTACCTGTGGAATGTCAATACCCCAAAATTATGATCTACTGAATACAATCTACTAGGAATTGTGGTATTTCTGCTTTCCATAATACACTTGCCCACGTGCCATCATTTTCATTATCTCAAGGCTAATCTGAGGTAACCAAGGGGACCGTTAGATTCTACGAACACTTAAGTACCTATGATACACCATTCTGCTACATTCTCCTTCTACACCTTCCTTCATCCTACCCATTCTCTCTTAATCATAGATGCTTTCCCCTATCTGGGATCACTTTCACCAGATAAACATTCTGAAATATCTTCTATCTCAACCACAAAATAATAACCCTCCTGTGATGTTCATACTCTCCTTCAGATAACATCATGTGTTTGTGTTCCTCTTTTAGCAAAAAGCATGTTAAATGTTTTAAATTATCTCTGTTCTCTCATTTTCTCTATTCCAATCAGCCTTTCATCTTTTCTATCCACTGAAACAATAGTTCACACATCTGGCAATTATCTCTGTTGTGGCTAACTAACTACTGTGGCTGTTTCTTGGGTCTTTTTATTTGTCTTTGTGGCAGCAGTTGACACAGTTGATCATGATCTCCTTCTCATAACAGTTCCTCACCTTAGCCCTCTGTGACATCACTCCCTCTGGGTCCAACTCTGATTTCACTGAGAGTCTTTAACAATTTTCTGGATTCTCCTTATCTTCTTCAATTCTAAATTTTGGGGTTCTCCTAGGTATAAGTTGTGCTTCTTGTCTCATGATTATACTTCATCCAAATCCTGCTATCTTTAAATTTACATGTACAGACCAGTATCCTTCCCCTACAAATTCACTTCATGAAATAAATTATTTTAAGCCTGTACTAAACTATTGTAATTAAAGTTATTGCTCTTAACTGTTTATTCACCTATTATTGAAAATAGTATCTATATTTTACTACAAAGTTGAAATGAAATACCTTAAATGGAATGGGCATATATAATTTTCATATGTGTATATACTTTTAAATGTTAAAATATAAAGGATTAAAAATTAGAAAACATGGAACTTCCTCAGTGGTCCAGGGTCCAATGGTTAAGATTCCACCTTTCAATGCAGGGGTGTGTGGGTTTGATCCCTGGTAGGGGAGCTACAATCCCCCACATGCCTTGAAGCCAAAAAAACAAAATATAAAACAGAAACAACATTGTAAAAAATTCAATAAATATTTTTTTAAAAAAAATATTAGGAAACAGCTTTAATATTGCTTCTCAAATATGCCCAGATATTAAAAATTTTAGTGACACAAATATAGAGCTACCTTTCAAAACAACATTCCTCTATTCAATATATAATGAGCTGTCCTATAAAAATATAAATTTTCTATGGAGCTTATTAGAATAAATTATATATTAAATTTTAAAACTTATAGGACAAACATCTTTATTTTCTCTGAATTCATCCTGTGGGGAAAACAAAAGGTGCCCCTCCAAGAAAAGTAATGTTTCTGATGAAATAATACCAGAAATACCAGGTTAGATAAAATATTCATAACCTTTACTTCTGATTCATCTTCATAGAAAATTTCTAGGGAAAATTAACTAAAATAATTCATTTATTAGCACAATCAAAAAATGATACTTTTATAAACCTTAAAGTTCAAACAGGAATTGAATGAATTTTTTACATTTTCAAACAGTTATGATGACACACAAAATCATAGGCATAGTAGATACTGCAAGATGTTCTTGCACTCTGAGTCTAATTATACAAGGTTCTCTCAAATACAAAATGGGGTCAGCAGGGACACAGCTGTCTAACAAATGTGGATGAGAGGAAGGCAAACGGTACATACCAAATACTATTTTTGCAGCCTAATACTTTGTCTCATGATTATACTTCACAATCCTTCTATCTTTAAATTTACATGTACAGACCAGTATCCTTCCCCTACAAATTCACTTCATGAAATAAATTATTTTAAGCCTGTACTAAACTATTGTAATTAAAGTTATTGCTCTTAACTGTTTATTCACCTATTATTGAAAATAGTATCTATATTTTACTACAAAGTTGAAATGAAATACCTTAAATGGAATGGGCATATATAATTTTCATATGTGTATATACTTTTAAATGTTAAAATATAAAGGATTAAAAATTAGAAAACATGGAACTTCCTCAGTGGTCCAGGGTCCAATGGTTAAGATTCCACCTTTCAATGCAGGGTGTGTGGGTTTGATCCCTGGTAGGGGAGCTACAATCCCCCACATGCCTTGAAGCCAAAAAAACAAAATATAAAACAGAAACAACATTGTAAAAAATTCAATAAATATTTTTTTAAAAAAAATATTAGGAAACAGCTTTAATATTGCTTCTCAAATATGCCCAGATATTAAAAATTTTAGTGACACAAATATAGAGCTACCTTTCAAAACAACATTCCTCTATTCAATATATAATGAGCTGTCCTATAAAAATATAAATTTTCTATGGAGCTTATTAGAATAAATTATATATTAAATTTTAAAACTTATAGGACAAACATCTTTATTTTCTCTGAATTCATCCTGTGGGGAAAAAAAAAGGTGCTCCTCCAAGAAAAGTAATGTTTCTGATGAAATAATACCAGAAATACCAGGTTAGATAAAATATTCATAACCTTTACTTCTGATTCATCTTCATAGAAAATTTCTAGGGAAAATTAACTAAAATAATTCATTTATTAGCACAATCAAAAAATGATACTTTTATAAACCTTAAAGTTCAAACAGGAATTGAATGAATTTTTTACATTTTCAAACAGTTATGATGACACACAAAATCATAGGCATAGTAGATACTGCAAGATGTTCTTGCACTCTGAGTCTAATTATACAAGGTTCTCTCAAATACAAAATGGGGTCAGCAGGGGACACAGCTGTCTAACAAATGTGGATGAGAGGAAGGCAAACGGTACATACCAAATACTATTTTTGCAGCCTAATGATTTTTGAAAACTATTTGCTGTGTAATTATGATTAATCCAAAAGAAAATCTGGCATCCAGTGCTTTTAATTCAATTTATGAGTGATTAAGGCACTGAGAAGGTAAGATAATAGCTCTCTTAATGGGGCAGCTCTTAAGCACAAAATTATCTTTTCAATGCTTGAAGAAAAACATTTCAAGATTTAAAGAACCTTGCAGTGATTATTAAAACCTCTGACAAGCATTCTCTATGCTCTAATAATCAAACAAAATAAAAGTTCTTTGTCCTACTTAGCTTTACCCTTTGAATCCAGGTCAGCCAACCCACCCCACACTGTCACGTCTTTGACCTCATCTTCATTACAAGCTCTGCAATCTCAAACTTTTGTTCCTCCTTTGAGCCCAACTTCTTGGTTTTTCCTTTCACCAGTTCTTTAATATTACAGAATCTGATCCTCAACCTCATCATTATCCCTCATGCCTCTACTTACTTTTATTATCCTCAAATCTTTATTTCATGTAACTCTATTTCTTCAACCTCTCTCACCACAGAGATACATTTCCATCAAATTCTCACCATACCTCACTTGAGAGTCAGCTAGAACATGCCAAGAGAACATTCAGAGCCTTAATGGATAGGACTGAGATAACTGGCTAAAGGAGGTCATTATGATTATAAAACAAGGAGAAGTGGACACCAGGCAGGCAGCAAGGCCATATGAAGCATGGAATAGAAAATAACCAAGACAACATGACCAAGAAAGAGCAGAAAAAGCAGTTCAACAGGAGAGAGAGATGGGTGAATATAAGATCGCCGTGGCCTATGTGCTTAAAAACTGGCTGCATTCATAGCCAAGGATGGAAAAGGTCCTGTTACTCACAGTGGGACACTATGCTCTTGAGCTCACTGTTGGAAAGTTTTGGCATAGCTGGTACAGTTGATCTGTGGTCTCCTGTGGTCACTATTCTGATGCTTATGTTTTATCAATAAAACCATTAATGTTACTTATAACTCCAACAGATATAAATAGTTGGAGTTATAAGTAACTCTAATTAACATTTGTATGCAAATTTTCCTCTCAGATCTCTCTTGTTTTTGTTCACACACATGAGGTTGGTGCTCAGTAACTGTGCACCTATGGCATCCTTAAAATCCTGTAGCGTTCCAACATGTGTCTCCTTCCTTATGGTAATTACAAAGAAACATTGGCTCATAGGGCTTCCCTGGTGGCTCAATTGGTAAAGAAACTGCCCGCAGTGCAGGAAACCTGGGTTCAATCCCTGGGTCAGGAAGATTCTCTGGAGAATGACAATCCACTTCAGTATTCTTGCCTGGATGCAGGAGCCTTGTGGGCTACAGTCCATGGGGTCACAAGGAGTCGGATGTTACTGAGCAACAAACACTACATACACTATTGGCTCTTAGATGTCCAGTTAAAGAGTTTTTCTCTGTCTCTGAAGTTGCAAATTCTTTTTATAATCATGTGAAGATATTTCTCTTTTCAATTAAACAAAATACTGAATTTGCTTATAGTTACATGTAATATAATTACTTTGCTCTCCCTGGAGATCTCAGCATCACTAGTCAGTTTTGGACTCAGACTTAACTTTTGCAAAGTGACTGTGTAACCATTCTTTAAGAAACAAGTTGGATAGTTTCTCTTTGCCTTTTGTTTCCTAAGAGTTGTAAGGTAAGTTTCCCATCTCTCTATGGTTCTATAAAACATTGTCTGCAATATATTCATCATATTAATTTTATATATCATTATGAAAAGTAATGCATCCTCTCTCAAAACTCTGAGCTTTTGTCAGGAGCCAGTAATGTAGGATAAACAAATTATTTCTTGATCATTTTGTATTTTCAGTACTTTGCAAGTTAATTTATACACTAAGCATTCAATAAATGTTTGTTAAATACACAAAATAAAATGGTTGAATTTTAACCTAGATTTCCCCAGGGAGCGCACATTCAGAGTTATAATCCAAATGTCACTGGTTGGCTCTATTCACTTGTCTATTGCAGTAATATCAGCTTCTTATTCTATCATGTGGTTATACATAGCAGTGACTTAGGTGAGCTCATAAACAGTGTTGCTGTTGGCTTCCTATAAAAATGATCTGAACTGGAAGCTGCATTCTATCGAATGTTATGGATACCATTCACAATGACGGTCTTCTTTCTTAGGGCATTAATTTCTCAAAGCTAAATTGTGAAGCTGCCAAAGCAGTACTGGTTTCACTTCAGTCAGTGCTGGTCAGGTACTCTGCTGTTTTCCATGTAAAAATGAAGACTGTTCTCTCAGACTCTGTTCTCTCCGAATAAATGACATATACTGTCATCATTAATTCATGTGTTCAGTTAATAAACCTGTGCTGCATATATTCTTTGTGTTAAATACTACTCAAGACCCTTGAGATCAAATGACACACAAGATGATAAAGGTAAAATAACAAACAAGATAGCAGAGGTAACTGTTACCATAGCATTTAAATAAAAGTGAGACAAGAGGCGATAAATACTTGACAAATCTATCATTTTAAATTGTGTTAGAGCATTGCCTGTGTGTCATATCTCAAATGCCTCATTTCTTTCCATCTGAGTCACAAGTTGGCTTCACGTTGAATGGCTTTGAAATCAGGATGTCTATCACAGATAAGTTAATTTAATGTGTGCATCTTTTTAAGTGGTTTTCTGTGAAAACTTATTATTAATAGTGCTTGTGAAGAATATCTTCTTAAGATGAAGGAAATATTGCAATCCCTTCTGAAGACACCACTCAGAAATTCTGCCTGGTAAACCTCCTATGGTTCATTGAAAACCAGTTCATTCAACTGAGCTGAGAGCTAGATAGCACACTGCTCACTGAATGTCTTTCTTCTAAGGTCTTATATTCAAACATTCTCCATAAAGACCCACCCCATCCCTCTCAATCAGTTCATGAAATATATCCTTATTGGGCCTGCATGACCTCTTTGTTAGATTTTTTAAAACCTGCCTCAGACTTAACCACAGGCTCTACCTAATTCCCAGCTATAAATGTTATAGCTTGAATCTATCTCATCCAATCCTTTCCTTTTACAGATAAGAAAAGTAAAGTCTCAGAGGTTAGGTAAGATGTTAAAAGTCTAATCCAGCATCAGGACTGGAGCCTGTGTATTCCCAACGTGGAATCCACTTATCTTTCCACAAGCCTATGCTAACAACTGCTTTAAATACTTTACAAATTCTTTCACTTAGCCTCTAGACATTATCCTTCCTAAGTGACATACGTGAAACCTTCAAAATAAAAATATGGAAAACCTTGAAACACGCTTAGAAAAATATCACCAGGCACCTCGTGTGTAGTGAGGCTATAGGATATGTGAGAATGTGTAAAGAAGTTGCCTAAACCCTTGAGAATCATGGGCTCATGCCCAATCGAATAGCAAGTATCATAATTTATGATCATCTTCAAACAATGCTTGCCCAAAAAGAATATTGAGCACCAACAATTTCTATTTAATAACTTAAAACAGTTGTCAGTTGCTGGTCCTACCTAGGCTGGATCCTATTAAACACAAAAAACACTATACATCCTGGGTGATCTATTAGTATAGGCTTCCATGTTTGATGATAAAGAAGAAAAGTTACATAAAATGCACTGCAGGGGATTTTACCCCAATCTTTCTCTAAAATTCATCTCCAGCCAGGCAGTGGTAAAGTTAACAAATTCTCCCTTTATAGAAAGGCCAAGGGTCACATCTATTTTTTCTTCCCTAATAGGCTATGTGCACCAAGGCATCAATGGGAAGTGATGGTGGGAGATTTTTCTTAAATAAAAGATGATTTAATTTTCTAAGAGTACCGTGAGAAAAAATTATGTGAAAGACTCCAGACTTTGTGATTTATATTTTAAGGGCATTGAATATGAATAATGCTGTATTTTTATAAAATGTAGGAGGATGACACTCACTTGATACTGAAAGGGTTTTAGAAGAACCCTTCACTCCTAACCATTCTTTACTCTTAATTCTAGCATTCTGGGTTTTGTCAAACATTATCTAAATATTACATACATCTTCAAGCAACATTTGATATGAAGCCCTAGAAAAGGAATCTATGTTTCTAGGCCATATATGTTGAACTTGGAATTCTACTTAACACCCCTTCTACATGTGAAGGGTACGGTAATTCCACAGCCTTTTTAGGTCTAAGTTTAAGATGTTAAAAGTCTAATCCAGCATCAGGACTGGAGCCTGTGTATTCCCAACGTGGAATCCACTTATCTTTCCACAAGCCTATGCTAACAACTGCTTTAAATACTTTACAAATTCTTTCACTTAGCCTCTAGACATTATCCTTCCTAAGTGACATACGTGAAACCTTCAAAATAAAAATATGGAAAACCTTGAAACACGCTTAGAAAAATATCACCAGGCACCTCGTGTGTAGTGAGGCTATAGGATATGTGAGAATGTGTAAAGAAGTTGCCTAAACCCTTGAGAATCATGGGCTCATGCCCAATCGAATAGCAAGTATCATAATTTATGATCATCTTCAAACAATGCTTGCCCAAAAAGAATATTGAGCACCAACAATTTCTATTTAATAACTTAAAACAGTTGTCAGTTGCTGGTCCTACCTAGGCTGGATCCTATTAAACACAAAAAACACTATACATCCTGGGTGATCTATTAGTATAGGCTTCCATGTTTGATGATAAAGAAGAAAAGTTACATAAAATGCACTGCAGGGGATTTTACCCCAATCTTTCTCTAAAATTCATCTCCAGCCAGGCAGTGGTAAAGTTAACAAATTCTCCCTTTATAGAAAGGCCAAGGGTCACATCTATTTTTTCTTCCCTAATAGGCTATGTGCACCAAGGCATCAATGGGAAGTGATGGTGGGAGATTTTTCTTAAATAAAAGATGATTTAATTTTCTAAGAGTACCGTGAGAAAAAATTATGTGAAAGACTCCAGACTTTGTGATTTATATTTTAAGGGCATTGAATATGAATAATGCTGTATTTTTATAAAATGTAGGAGGATGACACTCACTTGATACTGAAAGGGTTTTAGAAGAACCCTTCACTCCTAACCATTCTTTACTCTTAATTCTAGCATTCTGGGTTTTGTCAAACATTATCTAAATATTACATACATCTTCAAGCAACATTTGATATGAAGCCCTAGAAAAGGAATCTATGTTTCTAGGCCATATATGTTGAACTTGGAATTCTACTTAACACTCCTCTTGAATTCATGGTAAGAGAATACATGTGAAGGGTACGGTAATCAAACAGTGGGAAGTTCTTTACTTCTTTCCTAAAGATTAATATGCATATTAGCAAATACCTTACTTTACCAGAGCTGCTGTAACAGTACCACAGGCTAGGTATTTTAAAACAATAGAAATTCATGGTCTCACAGTTCTGAAGGCCAGAAGTTTAAAATTAAGGTAACTGAAAGCCACAGTCCCTTTAAGGATAGGGTAGAATCTGTTGCAGTCCTCTCTCCTAGTTTCTGGGAGGGAGTTCACTGGCCTGTGACAGCATCACTCCAATCCACACTTGGTGTTATCCCTTTGTGCACGTCTGTGTCCAAAGTTCCCCTTTACAAGGACATGTCATACTGGATTGGGTGTCCTTCTTACTCCAGGAAAACCTTCTTTAACTTAATCAATTACGTCTGCAATAACCCTACCTCCAAGTAAGTCCATATTCTGAGGCCCTAAGAATTAGGATATTGACAAATACATTTTCAGAGAACACAATTCAAATCATCAGAATAATAAAGTCTTTTGTAATACCATTAAAGAAAAGCATTTAGTTTTCATCTTATTTAAGAATACTTTTTCTTACATGTTTTTGTAAGAATTTTTACTGTCTTTCACTTTATTACTATATTCCTGTCAGCATTTATAAAGCAGTATAAGAAAGAGGCAAAAGAGAAAATTAAAGCACGACATGTAAAAACAAAAAAATACCTAAATTTAAGGTGGTGATGATGTGAATGGAAAATGGAACTTGAGAAGGAAGCTATGTAAATAGTTGGTGGAGAAGCAGAAAGACAGAAAAGACAATTGCTATGAAGGGAAGGAGAAATCAACTCAAAGAGGATATTCAGCTGGGATTCTACCTGTATCATCAGGTTTTTGCTACGTAATAGATCACCCCAAATCTCAATGACTTAAAACAGTAAGCATGTATTTCTCACATCTGTAGAATTCAGCTACTGTCTCTACTGAATTTGGCTGACCCATACTTATTCACTCATGCATCTGAGGGTTGACTTTGCTTTCAGTGTCTCTCTTTCTGGGATTAGTAGCTTAGCCAAGATACCTTCTTTAGTTTAATGGCAGGGGTAAAGAGGGCAGGTGGAAACATCTAAGGCCTTTTGATGAGACCTCGGCTTGGAAATGCATAGCTCTGTGTCTACCTCATTCTCAGGCCACATCAAATCATACAATTGAGCCCCAAATTACAGCAATAGGGTATTCGTCTTCACATCTGACCATCCCACTCAACAACTAGAGGCCAGAGGAAGCTTATCAGCTCTGTCTTGTCACCCATAGATGCATGAACTGCAGGAACTTTATATTTTTATTTTATCTCTTCAACTTGGAGTGTTTCCTAGACACTTGGAGTGTCTCATAGTAGCAATTATAGATTTTTATAATGCTAAAGCCAATACCGAGAGAATATAAAGGCTGCCCAAGGAAATATCTGGTGCATATGTTCATGTTTAACAGTGGCATAAATAGGTGAATAGGTACTGAGCTCTAGTATACAAACTCTCAGCACATGTATTCACTCTGTACAACAACTAAAGCTTTGAGCTCTTCAATGTAATCTCCCTCTTTATTCTCTGAGTCTACCTTTGTATTTTTTAGTACAGCCTGTGTCTTTCACCTCTTCCTGTTGGACCTTATTTCCTTATAAACAAGAAACAGTTCAATGAACTGTGATACAAAACCTGAGAATATCACTGGAGAGATATACAGCCTTTCTGAACATGTGGCCATATTTTATTTGCATAAAATTAGCTATGACATGGAAATGGAAAATTCAATGCATAAAAAGTTAGGATAATTAAGCATTCATCTATTATTTCTTGAATACCTATTCTATATGAAGAATTGTTCTAGCTCTAGGGAGAAACCCTGTATCATTGAAACCATCTATTTCATAGGACTTTTTTTATCATATCATGTTAAATCAGCTCTGAAATAAGAAAAGTTCAACATATAACATATTTGATACTTGTTGATTCATTTAATATTTACTAAGTGCCTATTATGTTTCATTCACTATTCAAACCTACAGAAATACTTAAATATTTCAGCTTACTTTTCAGTAGTAGTTATAGACAAAAATCAAGTAAATATAAGAATAATTCCAGGTTACTATCCCAAGTTAGTATGCTGTGCATGAATGCTATGCAGAAAAGCTAAAGCAGAGTTAAATAGTAGGTGCTCTTTTATATGGATCTATCCAAGATGACTTATTTGACCTAGGACACCTAAACAAAGAAAATACTACACAGAAAGAGAGAAAGTCAAGAGAATATTCCAAAAAAGATTTTGCCAGACAGGGATGACTGCAAATACAAAGCCTTGTAGTGGCATTATGTTTGACACATTCAAAAATGCAAAAGAGGTGGCTAAGTTGTCATCAAAGAGGTAACCAGCATCCAGATGAGGTAGGACACCTAGTAGAAGCTTGTCTCATAGTAGCAATTATAGATTTTTATAATTCTAAAGCCAATACCGAGAGAATATAAAGGCTGCCCAAGGAAATATCTGGTGCATATGTTCATGTTTAACAGTGGCATAAATAGGTGAATAGGTACTGAGCTCTAGTATACAAACTCTCAGCACATGTATTCACTCTGTACAACAACTAAAGCTTTGAGCTCTTCAATGTAATCTCCCTCTTTATTCTCTGAGTCTACCTTTGTATTTTTTAGTACAGCCTGTGTCTTTCACCTCTTCCTGTTGGACCTTATTTCCTTATAAACAAGAAACAGTTCAATGAACTGTGATACAAAACCTGAGAATATCACTGGAGAGATATACAGCCTTTCTGAACATGTGGCCATATTTTATTTGCATAAAATTAGCTATGACATGGAAATGGAAAATTCAATGCATAAAAAGTTAGGATAATTAAGCATTCATCTATTATTTCTTGAATACCTATTCTATATGAAGAATTGTTCTAGCTCTAGGGAGAAACCCTGTATCATTGAAACCATCTATTTCATAGGACTTTTTTTATCATATCATGTTAAATCAGCTCTGAAATAAGAAAAGTTCAACATATAACATATTTGATACTTGTTGATTCATTTAATATTTACTAAGTGCCTATTATGTTTCATTCACTATTCAAACCTACAGAAATACTTAAATATTTCAGCTTACTTTTCAGTAGTAGTTATAGACAAAAATCAAGTAAATATAAGAATAATTCCAGGTTACTATCCCAAGTTAGTATGCTGTGCATGAATGCTATGCAGAAAAGCTAAAGCAGAGTTAAATAGTAGGTGCTCTTTTATATGGATCTATCCAAGATGACTTATTTGACCTAGGACACCTAAACAAAGAAAATACTACACAGAAAGAGAGAAAGTCAAGAGAATATTCCAAAAAAGATTTTGCCAGACAGGGATGACTGCAAATACAAAGCCTTGTAGTGGCATTATGTTTGACACATTCAAAAATGCAAAAGAGGTGGCTAAGTTGTCATCAAAGAGGTAACCAGCATCCAGATGAGGTAGGACACCTAGTAGAAGCCTTGTCAAGATTAGAGATTTCCCCTGTTTTAGGGAAAGTCATTGGAGAGTTTTGAATAGCAGTTGTAGGAGGACAGTGAGTCATTATTCTTGTTATTAATGCATGCTTTTACTCTGTCCACCCAAGCTCTACAATCTGGAACCAATCAATCAACCTTCCAGACTTCAAAACATTATTTCATAAATCCTAATTCTCTAGGAAAAGATTCTGTCATCATTTCCCATTACTTCTGTCATTGCTTATCAAAATCTACTCATCTTTCAAGGCCTCCAAGGATAAATGCCATCTCCTTTGCAGAGGAACATTCCTAATTGGAGTAATTTTTCCAATCTCCATCTTTTTATCTTTTTGATCTCTCCATGAGTTGTTTTTTTTTTTTTTTGGATCTCTAGAAGCCTTATCATTCAACATGACTGTCTAGTAATCAGTTAGATAACTGAGAAGGATTATAGAAATGTTGAATTGTTAACAAAGACATCCACATCTTATTTTATAGTAAAATATGTAATTGAACATTCATGAATATTTTAGTGTATGGTAAAGACCCTTCCTGTGAGTGTGGACCTGTGAATTACAGTATAACATAATGCTGTCTCCTAACCCATGTTCATATTGCTCTGTATATTGATCTTAATTTTAGTTAATATTGAGCAGCAACTTAAAGAAACCTGTATATATAAACCACAAAGTAAAATCCTTGAACATTTTTTAGTTTTCTTTTAGTCTTTTCCAGACTCTTACTGCTCACAGTACAGCTTATGAACCAACATCATCATACCCTGGAACTCATTAACAATACAGAATCTCAGGATCTTTACCAGAATTAACACCAATCCAAACGTTAACAAAATCTTCAAGTGATTCTTATAAAAGTTGGATAAATAATGGTCTAACTACTGATCTATTTCAACTGTAATTTTTTTTAATTGCCTTTGTTAAATCTCTTCAAAATACTGAGTTTTCCTAGACACAACTTTCTTGATACTTTTTTCTGCACTCATATTTAATTGGTATATGAATCTGCAAAAATGAAATAACAGAGCAGGTCTGAGACTCTTAGAAAGTCCTGTTTGCAAAGCTGGGCCTTGGCTGGTGCTAGGCATCTGACAGGGAAACAATTCTCTACATTGGCATAAAGTTGTCCTGAGATGTCAAAAGTGGCTCTCTGTGCCAATGATGTAGTTTATGGTGCACACTTGCTCTCCTTCAGAGAATCTGGAATTTTGTTGTATGCTAAGCAGAGAATGTTTATATGACTGACTCTCAAAACCCTGGACTCCTAGGCTCATACAGGCTACCCTGGTAGCTAACACTCCACATGTGTTGCCACAAAGAGTTGCAAGAGGAGTTAAGTGTATTCTGTGTGATTCCTCTGGGAAAGAGCCCTTGGAAATTTGTGCCAGGTCCCCAAACCCTGCACTGTACACCTTTTCTGTTTGCTGATTCTGATTTGTGTCCTTCCTTTGCAGAGGAACATTCCTAATTGGAGTAATTTTTCCAATCTCCATCTTTTTATCTTTTTGATCTCTCCATGAGTTGTTTTTTTTTTTTTTTGGATCTCTAGAAGCCTTATCATTCAACATGACTGTCTAGTAATCAGTTAGATAACTGAGAAGGATTATAGAAATGTTGAATTGTTAACAAAGACATCCACATCTTATTTTATAGTAAAATATGTAATTGAACATTCATGAATATTTTAGTGTATGGTAAAGACCCTTCCTGTGAGTGTGGACCTGTGAATTACAGTATAACATAATGCTGTCTCCTAACCCATGTTCATATTGCTCTGTATATTGATCTTAATTTTAGTTAATATTGAGCAGCAACTTAAAGAAACCTGTATATATAAACCACAAAGTAAAATCCTTGAACATTTTTTAGTTTTCTTTTAGTCTTTTCCAGACTCTTACTGCTCACAGTACAGCTTATGAACCAACATCATCATACCCTGGAACTCATTAACAATACAGAATCTCAGGATCTTTACCAGAATTAACACCAATCCAAACGTTAACAAAATCTTCAAGTGATTCTTATAAAAGTTGGATAAATAATGGTCTAACTACTGATCTATTTCAACTGTAATTTTTTTTAATTGCCTTTGTTAAATCTCTTCAAAATACTGAGTTTTCCTAGACACAACTTTCTTGATACTTTTTTCTGCACTCATATTTAATTGGTATATGAATCTGCAAAAATGAAATAACAGAGCAGGTCTGAGACTCTTAGAAAGTCCTGTTTGCAAAGCTGGGCCTTGGCTGGTGCTAGGCATCTGACAGGGAAACAATTCTCTACATTGGCATAAAGTTGTCCTGAGATGTCAAAAGTGGCTCTCTGTGCCAATGATGTAGTTTATGGTGCACACTTGCTCTCCTTCAGAGAATCTGGAATTTTGTTGTATGCTAAGCAGAGAATGTTTATATGACTGACTCTCAAAACCCTGGACTCCTAGGCTCATACAGGCTACCCTGGTAGCTAACACTCCACATGTGTTGCCACAAAGAGTTGCAAGAGGAGTTAAGTGTATTCTGTGTGATTCCTCTGGGAAAGAGCCCTTGGAAATTTGTGCCAGGTCCCCAAACCCTGCACTGTACACCTTTTCTGTTTGCTGATTCTGATTTGTGTCCTTCCCTGTAATAAATCTTAGTTGTAATTACAACTATATACTGAGTCCTTCTAGCAAATCACCTGAGAGAGGAACAATCACAGGGACTCAAAACACAAAGTAATTCTAAATTAAATTACTGCATTACTAAAACAAATAGAGCTAATTTGGGCACACACATAGCTGATTTTTAGTAAGCACACAACCCAATTAGTGAGAGCAAAAGTGCACAGATACTCATCGCCAAGGACAGTTAGAATATCCCAGACATAACTCAGCATATTTTCAAAAAGATGAGGGGATATTGCTGAATTCTCCAAGGATATAAAGCTCTCCTTAAGGCAGGATACAAGCTTAACAGTCTATTTTCCTTCACAGAATGTAACACTGTTCCCTACACATAATATGCTATTAGGAAGTGTTTATTAAAAGATTTACTTAGGGCTTCCCCTGGTGGTCCAGTGGGTAAGGACACCGCCTTGCAATGCAAGGGGCGCCGGTTCAATTCCTGGCCTGGGAAGATCCCACATGCCGCGGAGCGGCTGGACTGATGTGTCCAATTACCAAGCCGGAGCTCTGGTGTGCATGTGCCCAGAGCCGGCGCTCTGCGACGACAGAGGCCACCACGATGGGAGGCCCACAGGAGCGAAAGAACAAAGACGGATGAAAATAGACAAATGAAAGACCAATAGAAGTGGCCCGCCCATCCCCCTCCCTCCCCACCTCACCCCCCAAAAGATAAATAAAATAAATGTTTAAAATAAATAAATAAATAAAACTGAATGTTAAAAAAAAAGATTTACATAACCATTTAAGTATTTGACTGAATTATATTTAAAGCAAGGTAAAAGAATAACTTTTTAAAAAAATAAGGGAAACTTAAATGATATATACAGGTAAATCCACAGTTTGGCTATAAATATGTTTATCAAAAGGAAAACATATTATATTGTTTTTCATTATCAACTTAATATGAGATGTCAGCAGTTTGTTCTCAACATAAAGCAAAGCACTGTGTTTCTATGTTAGCAAAAATTTGGCTGGCTGATAATTTCAAGTTTTATGGTTTTTATTCTGGATCATTACAGCTTTCTAAAGCAGAGAAAATCACAGGGGTGTTTCTGCTCCAAAACAAATCTGACATTCCCCAAAGCCGTCATTCTTCTTAACTTGTCAACAGATTCAGTTCAATTTGTTGTATTGATATAAAACTTGACCTCTGAAAACTAAATACCCCAGGAAGCTATGATCTTTCCATGCTAGTTTGAAGAGCTTTGCCATTCAGACAAGTAAATGACTCCATTTAGAAACTATTATGGAAATCAAGAACAATTGTTAAAATGTTGATTTATCATAATGTAGGTAAATTGCTTCACTTTGTGGCTAACATGATTTCTCACAGCTTTTGGTCACCCAGAGAGGGTTCACTTTGAAAACATTAACTTGGAATAGTCTCTGATATACATGTGCTAAAAATCATCTCATTATCATTTTATTCTGAATTAGAACTCTTTGAATACATAGACATCTGGTACCAAGTCTCTGTGATCATAACTTTACTTAGGGCTTCCCTGGTGGTCAGTGGGTGGCCCCTGATGCAAGGCGCCGGTTCAATTCCTGGC
Organism: Tragulus kanchil; assembly: GCA_022376925.1. Classification (NCBI taxonomy): domain Eukaryota; kingdom Metazoa; phylum Chordata; class Mammalia; order Artiodactyla; family Tragulidae; genus Tragulus; species Tragulus kanchil. Next base: position 230,569,980 of record JAIOJX010000004.1, on the reverse strand, counting down.
CTGGGAAGATCCCACATGCCGCGGAGCGGCTGGACTGATGTGTCCAATTACCAAGCCGGAGCTCTGGTGTGCATGTGCCCAGAGCCGGCGCTCTGCGACGACAGAGGCCACCACGATGGGAGGCCCACAGGAGCGAAAGAACAAAGACGGATGAAAATAGACAAATGAAAGACCAATAGAAGTGGCCCGCCCATCCCCCTCCCTCCCCACCTCACCCCCCAAAAGATAAATAAAATAAATGTTTAAAATAAATAAATAAATAAAACTGAATGTTAAAAAAAAAGATTTACATAACCATTTAAGTATTTGACTGAATTATATTTAAAGCAAGGTAAAAGAATAACTTTTTAAAAAAATAAGGGAAACTTAAATGATATATACAGGTAAATCCACAGTTTGGCTATAAATATGTTTATCAAAAGGAAAACATATTATATTGTTTTTCATTATCAACTTAATATGAGATGTCAGCAGTTTGTTCTCAACATAAAGCAAAGCACTGTGTTTCTATGTTAGCAAAAATTTGGCTGGCTGATAATTTCAAGTTTTATGGTTTTTATTCTGGATCATTACAGCTTTCTAAAGCAGAGAAAATCACAGGGGTGTTTCTGCTCCAAAACAAATCTGACATTCCCCAAAGCCGTCATTCTTCTTAACTTGTCAACAGATTCAGTTCAATTTGTTGTATTGATATAAAACTTGACCTCTGAAAACTAAATACCCCAGGAAGCTATGATCTTTCCATGCTAGTTTGAAGAGCTTTGCCATTCAGACAAGTAAATGACTCCATTTAGAAACTATTATGGAAATCAAGAACAATTGTTAAAATGTTGATTTATCATAATGTAGGTAAATTGCTTCACTTTGTGGCTAACATGATTTCTCACAGCTTTTGGTCACCCAGAGAGGGTTCACTTTGAAAACATTAACTTGGAATAGTCTCTGATATACATGTGCTAAAAATCATCTCATTATCATTTTATTCTGAATTAGAACTCTTTGAATACATAGACATCTGGTACCAAGTCTCTGTGATCATAACTTTATCTGAATCCTCAAAATTATTGGTCAACTTCAACCTGTACTGTGCTGACATAAGTAAACCTGTGGAATGGAATACTGTTGAGTACAATTTTCCACCTATTTGATGCAGAATCTTTTGTACTCATCATATATAAAGGGTCACAAAATAAAGACGTTCAGAACATTTATGGACAAAAAAGTTACTCTATCATAAATCATAGATTCCATTTTAGTCGACTAAGGCTATAATTTTCTATAACATTTTTCTTTTTGCCCACAACCATAGATTTCACATTAGCATCCTGAAACAATTTGAAATATTTATAAAGGTAAAGAAAAGGATTTTCTGTTATCCTAAGGAAAAAATAAAGTGTTTTTTACATGAGCCACTTTTCCTTCATAGGCTGAATTTAGAACAATTAAAACATTCCAGAATAAATATATTTTAATTTACCTGAGCACCATTCAACTATATATATATATATATATACCTATATATACACAACATGTATATAATATATGTATGCATATCTTTATATAATTTATTCAGATGTGGAATATATTGATTCAGAGATCAGTCCAGTAGTTGTTACATAAAGGAATTAAATAAATATCCCTTGAATTAAAAAAAATGAATACACTAACAAATAAGAGTGAATATGTGAATTAGTGAGATTTTTTAGAGGGATAAATCCTGACCTCTCTGAAACTACAAAACTTGCTAGAAGGAAAAAAAAAAGAAGTATCTATACATATTACTTTTTGGCCTTCAACATATTGTTAAAAATATTAATAACACACACATTGGAATTAGGGGAACAAGATATCACGTGTACCGTAATTTTTTCAGATGCATGATTTACTCCTGAGTTCTTAATATCTAAACTGAATAAGAAGCTACCATATTATCATAGATATTTCTAATCATGGGATTATTTACCAACCTCTATCAACAGTATTAAAAGTATCTGTTCGTAGAACATATATGTGTATGCCATAATTCCCAATTTGTTTTAAATGTGTTTTTTCTAAGTCCCTGTAAGGGTCTTTGCTAATCACTATACTCAGTTTTAAAATCAGAAAATTGGAGATGAGGTAATTACATGACTTGCAAAAAGGTTTAAATCAAATGCAAGAGAATAATTTTATGCAATAACACCATACAGTGTGATGCAATGGCAATAGCTATTCTTTTGTGTGTAATTTTTAAAATTTATTTTTAATTGGAAGATAATTGCTTTACAATGTTATATTGGTTTCTGCCGTACATTAACATGAATCAGTCATAGGCATCCCCTTCCTCCTGAACCTATCTCCCACCTCCCACCCTATCCTGTGTCTCTAGGGAGTCACAAAGCATGGGACTGAACTCCCTGCCCCTGGCTATCTACTTTACATATGGTAATGTAAATGCTTCAGAGCTACTCTCTCAATTCATCCTTCAGTCTGTTCTCTATATCTGTGTTTCTACTGCTGCCCTGCAAATATGTTTATCAGTACCATTTTTCTGCATTCCATGTATATGCCTAAATGTAAGACAAGAAATATTACAACTCTTCTAGGAAAACATTGACAGAACACTCTTTGACATAAATCACAGCAAGATTTTCTATGCCCTACTCCTAGAATAACAGAAATAAAAACAAAAATAAACAAATGGGACCTAATTAAACATAAAAGCTTTTGCACAGCAAAGGCACCCATAAAGGCGAGATGAAAAGACAGCCCTCAGAATAGAAGAAAATAACTTCAAATGAAGCAACTGACGAAGCTATTCTTTTTTTTTTTTTTTTACAGGTTAGGAGAGGAAGCTCAGAAAGGTTGAATGACACCTCCAGGATCACACAGCTAAGCTGCTAGCAGTGCTGGTGTTGGAAACCAGGATTCTTATTAGCTATTCTTATAGTCGTCAATGCTATAGTAAAATAACAGATTAGAAAGTGTTTTTTAAATGGTGATTTCTGAGTTTTAAAAAGTTTGTATTGTATTCAGAAATTCAAAAGTGAGAAATGCATCTGCCATCAATGCTAAACCACACGAAAGTTCTTTTGTCAAAGATAAGCAAAATGTCAGTGAATGATCTTTGAAAAACACAGTAAAACCACGGCCTGAAAATATACAGTGAATGAGATGTGTTTTTCTCTGATTTGCAAGGCCTGAGATCTGTTCATAATATATCAGCTTTGATTTATTTCCATTCCTTGACTTCTTCAAATACCTGGTACCTAATCCTTATGTTTTCCTCCAAAATTAGTATTTTAATGCCCCCATATACTTATTTTCTAGTGGAAGAGAGTGATGTGATTCAGTCTGTGCCTTGGGATGATTCTTGATCATCTTCCTTTCAGTATCAACTACATTTTAAAATGTTCACTTTGGGCTTCCTGGCAGTCCATTAACATGAATCAGTCATAGGCATCCCCTTCCTCCTGAACCTATCTCCCACCTCCCACCCTATCCTGTGTCTCTAGGGAGTCACAAAGCATGGGACTGAACTCCCTGCCCCTGGCTATCTACTTTACATATGGTAATGTAAATGCTTCAGAGCTACTCTCTCAATTCATCCTTCAGTCTGTTCTCTATATCTGTGTTTCTACTGCTGCCCTGCAAATATGTTTATCAGTACCATTTGTCTGCATTCCATGTATATGCCTAAATGTAAGACAAGAAATATTACAACTCTTCTAGGAAAACATTGACAGAACACTCTTTGACATAAATCACAGCAAGATTTTCTATGCCCTACTCCTAGAATAACAGAAATAAAAACAAAAATAAACAAATGGGACCTAATTAAACATAAAAGCTTTTGCACAGCAAAGGCACCCATAAAGGCGAGATGAAAAGACAGCCCTCAGAATAGAAGAAAATAACTTCAAATGAAGCAACTGACGAAGCTATTCTTTTTTTTTTTTTTTTACAGGTTAGGAGAGGAAGCTCAGAAAGGTTGAATGACACCTCCAGGATCACACAGCTAAGCTGCTAGCAGTGCTGGTGTTGGAAACCAGGATTCTTATTAGCTATTCTTATAGTCGTCAATGCTATAGTAAAATAACAGATTAGAAAGTGTTTTTTAAATGGTGATTTCTGAGTTTTAAAAAGTTTGTATTGTATTCAGAAATTCAAAAGTGAGAAATGCATCTGCCATCAATGCTAAACCACACGAAAGTTCTTTTGTCAAAGATAAGCAAAATGTCAGTGAATGATCTTTGAAAAACACAGTAAAACCACGGCCTGAAAATATACAGTGAATGAGATGTGTTTTTCTCTGATTTGCAAGGCCTGAGATCTGTTCATAATATATCAGCTTTGATTTATTTCCATTCCTTGACTTCTTCAAATACCTGGTACCTAATCCTTATGTTTTCCTCCAAAATTAGTATTTTAATGCCCCCATATACTTATTTTCTAGTGGAAGAGAGTGATGTGATTCAGTCTGTGCCTTGGGATGATTCTTGATCATCTTCCCTTTCAGTATCAACTACATTTTAAAATGTTCACTTTGGGCTTCCCTGGCAGTCCAGTGGGTAAAGACACCACCTTGCAGTGCAAGGGGTGCCAGTTCGATCCCTGGCCTGGGAAGACCCCACATGCCACGGAGCTGCAGGACGGATGTGTCCAACTACCGGGCTGGAGCTCTGAAGCGCATGCGCTCAGAGCCCGATGCTCTGCGATGAGAGAGGCCGCTGAGATGGGAGGCCCACACAGACCAAAGAACAAAGATAAATAAATGAAAGATCAATAGAAGTGGCCAAAAAAAAAAAATACAAATAAAATGTTCACTTTGGTGATTGAATGGAAAGTCTGGAGTACTATATATATACATATATGAAGCAAATATATGAAAAAAATACAAATAATTGTCATAAAAAGAAGGATCACTCCTCAAAATATGCTTGAAAAATTTACTGATAATTTAAAACATACATTTAAAATTTTATATATGTCAAAATAAAATATTGTGTAGTATGTAAATTGTAATATCAGTACTATTTGGATTCATGGAAAGCCAGGACTCAGGTCCTAGAACCATCAGGGTTGTCTCCTTCATTTTCATTTCTACATTTCTTTGCATGTTGTCTTAGTTTTCTGTTGCTGCTAAGCCAAATATTCTGCCTAGTAAGGGCGTGGCATGAACAAAAATACTGGGCTCAAATCGGCACACCTAGTGACAGAACTAAAAAAGCTCTTCCTCCATCAAAAGTGAGAAATCTCCCAGTGAAGGCGTATGACTGACTGCGTTTGGGTTCATGGCCACTTCTTGAACCACTGCTATGTCTAGGGAGCAAGCTGCATGGAAAATATGTCAGCCCCCATTTGGACCACAAGTTAAAATTAAGGTGTGGTTATCAGTACCTTGCCCAATAGAGGAGATGCTGGAAATCAAGCCAATGTAATTACAACAAAAATGTTAGGCATTATTTACACTATTAGCAAGAAAAATGAAAAATTACAAAGTTAAATATAGTATATAATTTTAATTACAAATTAAAATATAGTATTATATATAAATGTTCACACAAGTGAATATAATCAAGTTATTTTACTTCTCTAAGTCTCCTTTGTTTCCTGCCAAACACAAAAAATAACTTGAAAGTAACAAGGGCTGACCTTGGCATGAAAACCATGATTTGTACTTTGTTGCTAACTGTTCAAAATTGAAATAGTCTCAGTCTGTATCCCCTTTGAAATAATTTTGCCAGTCTTCCTTAAGTATTATTTTCAAAACACTTTTCTTTGGGGTTATTGTTTTTGTTAATAATAATGTCATTAATCATTTGGATATTCTGAATCATACTGACATTTGTATCTGTACAATATCAGCATAAATGAATACATGTATGATATATAGGTAACTCAAGGTGATAGCTCGGTAAAAGAACAAATCACACAAAAATTACTGTCTTTTACTAGTGAAACACATTTCTTCTACCAAGGTTTATATTTAGAATGGTGCTTTTAGAAGTAATCTACTTTCATTGTTTCTCTCTGGAGGCAATCACCTCAGAGAAGTAATTGTACTTGAAATAATTACTCTGTGACAATACTGTGATTTTCTACATTACCTGGGCTGAGTGAAGGTAAAGAATTTTGCCTTTCAGTCAATGAAGCAAGCAAGACTTTCCACAGTTCACTTTTACTAAAAGGAAGGATTCTGTGCATTTCAAATATATGAATACAAAGCTGTGATGTGTCTGAACATTTATCAAACTTGTCCATATTTTCAAATTTGTTCTGTATTTCATCATTTAACCTAACTTTCATCTAGGCGTGTTTAATAGGATAACTCTTTCCTAATGTTGAAGGACAGGGAAACCTGGTGTGCTGCAGTCAATGGGGTTGCAAGAAGTTGGACATGACTGAGTGACTAAACTGAACTGAAAGCTTCATTATTAAGATGATTTTTTGTAAGTACATAATGAGCAATCATGTGCCAACAATTTAACTGTCACCTCAAGCATACCAGCCCAAGAACTGATATGGGGATTTATTAAGAGTATAAAGTTGTCTTCATTGTTTTCTATCTCCATATCCCAAGGTCAGGTCCCCTAGTGCCCTCAAGCTTACTCTCCATGAAGAATTATGGTGAATTCCCAAGTGATAGCTGAGGCCGCCTCTTGAACAAATTTAGGAGCTTTCTATCCATAATTACTGTAACTACACTGTAAGTTTTTCAGGTAGGGCTGTTGTCACCAGGCATTATTAAGCTGTTCTGGATACCACTATTTCCTTTGTATGCCTAAACATCCAGAGATAATCAAAGATAGCTTGACTGCTGACTTTACTTCCAGTTACTCTTAGACACCTCGATGACACCTCGTGGGCAGTATCAAAGTTCTCAGGTACTATCTCTTCCAGGTATGATGACAAGAAGACGAAATTAGAGAATGCCCAGTACTGTTACCCACTGAGCCAAGTTCTAAAGCAATGCTTGGTAACAGGCATCACCACTTCAGCACTTACAATGTGCTAGAAATACTGTAAATCATCACATACAAGGTTCATTATTTGAATATTAAAATCTGAAGCTAAAACCATTGAGCAAATTAAGATCACTCAGTAAGCAGCAGTGCTGATTTCCCCATCTACATTTGACTCCAAAACACAGGTTCTGAACCATGTTTCTAAATATTTACAGAGGTCTCATGGAAATTTTTCTCTCAGCTTTTATTTACTGTCCTTTCTTAATCTTTAGGATCTAGCAGTTAGTCTATGCACTGCTGAGCTGTGAGAAATCCAAATGAAAGCACTATGTTCTAGGCAAAATCATTTCATCCCAATAACCCTGATACTGCATTCCAGATATAAGACTATTGTATCTAACTTTCATCTAGGCGTGTTTAATAGGATAACTCTTTCCTAATGTTGAAGGACAGGGAAACCTGGTGTGCTGCAGTCAATGGGGTTGCAAGAAGTTGGACATGACTGAGTGACTAAACTGAACTGAAAGCTTCATTATTAAGATGATTTTTTGTAAGTACATAATGAGCAATCATGTGCCAACAATTTAACTGTCACCTCAAGCATACCAGCCCAAGAACTGATATGGGGATTTATTAAGAGTATAAAGTTGTCTTCATTGTTTTCTATCTCCATATCCCAAGGTCAGGTCCCCTAGTGCCCTCAAGCTTACTCTCCATGAAGAATTATGGTGAATTCCCAAGTGATAGCTGAGGCCGCCTCTTGAACAAATTTAGGAGCTTTCTATCCATAATTACTGTAACTACACTGTAAGTTTTTCAGGTAGGGCTGTTGTCACCAGGCATTATTAAGCTGTTCTGGATACCACTATTTCCTTTGTATGCCTAAACATCCAGAGATAATCAAAGATAGCTTGACTGCTGACTTTACTTCCAGTTACTCTTAGACACCTCGATGACACCTCGTGGGCAGTATCAAAGTTCTCAGGTACTATCTCTTCCAGGTATGATGACAAGAAGACGAAATTAGAGAATGCCCAGTACTGTTACCCACTGAGCCAAGTTCTAAAGCAATGCTTGGTAACAGGCATCACCACTTCAGCACTTACAATGTGCTAGAAATACTGTAAATCATCACATACAAGGTTCATTATTTGAATATTAAAATCTGAAGCTAAAACCATTGAGCAAATTAAGATCACTCAGTAAGCAGCAGTGCTGATTTCCCCATCTACATTTGACTCCAAAACACAGGTTCTGAACCATGTTTCTAAATATTTACAGAGGTCTCATGGAAATTTTTCTCTCAGCTTTTATTTACTGTCCTTTCTTAATCTTTAGGATCTAGCAGTTAGTCTATGCACTGCTGAGCTGTGAGAAATCCAAATGAAAGCACTATGTTCTAGGCAAAATCATTTCATCCCAATAACCCTGATACTGCATTCCAGATATAAGACTATTGTATCTAACTTTCACTTTGAAACAGGTTCCTAGATGGAATTATTTGCTCAATAGAGGTGGAGATGCTGGCAATTAATGTAATTATAGCATAAATGTTTGGTATTATTTAAATTCACTATTAGCAGTAAAAATGTCAAACAAAGTGTCTTTTAAAAATTTTGAATATAGCATTTAGGGAGATGCCTGGTGGGTCAGTGGCTAAACTCCACTTTTCTCTTGCAAGAGGCATGAGTTTGCTCCATGGTCAAGGAACTAGGTCCCACCTTGTTCCTAGTTCCTAGGAGCATTTTACAGGACAATTCTTTCCCAAAGTTTCATTCAGAAAGTAATTTTTCTAAGTACATAATGACCAACCATGCACCAATAACTTAGCTGTTGCCTCGAGCTACACACCACAACAAAGACTAAAGATCCCAAGTGCACCTGGTGCAGCCAAATAAATAAGTAAAGATTTTTAAAAAATATATAACATTTAAACATAAATGCTCATATGTTTTAGATGCCTAAATATCTTATGTAAATAGATACCAGTTCTAATCTGCCTGGAAATATCTCAGCCCAGCAATGGATAAAGCTAATATCCATGTATCTGTGTCATTTGATCCACAGTTAAAATTCTCTAACTTGTCATCAGGACCCCTGATCCACTTAAAAATTACTGAAGACCTCAAGAAACTTCAACTTATGATGTCAGTGTATATTTACCATATTAGGCATTTTAAAGTGAAATATCTTAAATCATCACATACAAGGTTCATTATTTGAATATTAAAATCTGAAGCTAAAACCATTGAGCAAATTAAGATCACTCAGTAAGCAGCAGTGCTGATTTCCCCATCTACATTTGACTCCAAAACACAGGTTCTGAACCATGTTTCTAAATATTTACAGAGGTCTCATGGAAATTTTTCTCTCAGCTTTTATTTACTGTCCTTTCTTAATCTTTAGGATCTAGCAGTTAGTCTATGCACTGCTGAGCTGTGAGAAATCCAAATGAAAGCACTATGTTCTAGGCAAAATCATTTCATCCCAATAACCCTGATACTGCATTCCAGATATAAGACTATTGTATCTAACTTTCACTTTGAAACAGGTTCCTAGATGGAATTATTTGCTCAATAGAGGTGGAGATGCTGGCAATTAATGTAATTATAGCATAAATGTTTGGTATTATTTAAATTCACTATTAGCAGTAAAAATGTCAAACAAAGTGTCTTTTAAAAATTTTGAATATAGCATTTAGGGAGATGCCTGGTGGGTCAGTGGCTAAACTCCACTTTTCTCTTGCAAGAGGCATGAGTTTGCTCCATGGTCAAGGAACTAGGTCCCACCTTGTTCCTAGTTCCTAGGAGCATTTTACAGGACAATTCTTTCCCAAAGTTTCATTCAGAAAGTAATTTTTCTAAGTACATAATGACCAACCATGCACCAATAACTTAGCTGTTGCCTCGAGCTACACACCACAACAAAGACTAAAGATCCCAAGTGCACCTGGTGCAGCCAAATAAATAAGTAAAGATTTTTAAAAAATATATAACATTTAAACATAAATGCTCATATGTTTTAGATGCCTAAATATCTTATGTAAATAGATACCAGTTCTAATCTGCCTGGAAATATCTCAGCCCAGCAATGGATAAAGCTAATATCCATGTATCTGTGTCATTTGATCCACAGTTAAAATTCTCTAACTTGTCATCAGGACCCCTGATCCACTTAAAAATTACTGAAGACCTCAAGAAACTTCAACTTATGAGTCATGTCAGTGTATATTTACCATATTAGGCATTTTTAAAGTGAAATATCTTAAATAGGAACACAAATTCTTTTCAGTTCCTCCAAACAATCAAGTCTATTTTCCAACTTTGAATTTTTTGCAATCCTTTTGACTTACTCTGGCCAAAATAATGCAGCAGAAGTGACATTCTATGAGTTCCAAGACTAGGTCTTAGGACACTTCATAACTTGGTTTTTTGTGGAATTCTGAAATCACTGTGCTCTAAAGAAACCACATCTGATTTACTGGATTGGAGATTTCATGCAGGAGAACTGAGGTGGCCCAGATTACAGGTAGCAAAACTAACAGACTTTTGAGTCAGAATATCCTGTACTTTGTAGCCCAACCAAGCATCAGCTGAACGCAGTCTTGTTATTGTGCTTAGAGAAAACTGAGAAAGGAGACTTTCGTTCATGAAAAACAATATGGAGAAAAAATTAAATCACTGTTGTTTTAAAGCATTAAATTTGAGGTTAATTTCAACACAGAAATAGACAACCATATGGAAATCATATGCAGTTTTATAGTAGTTTTGGGTGCCTAGAAAGTATAGCATTTGAAACACAAGAAAATTAGATTCTAGTTAATGAAAAAAACATAGTATTACTTTAAATGTAGTTTACCCAAAGTGCCTTTTTATGTTTTCCAGTTTATTTTCATTTTTCCCTAAACCTTTGCTTTTTTGGATTTTCTGAAAATAAGAACAAGACTGATTTGAAAAGACAACCTACAGATCAGGATAGAATATTTGCAAATACGAACAAAAAGGGATTAATTTCCAGATTATACATAATGCACAATATCAAAAACCAACCCAAATGGGCAGGAGATCTAAGTAAACAATTCTCCAAAAAAGACATACAGATGGCCAATATCTGGGAAAAAGTGTTCCAGTATCACTAATTCTTAGAGAAGTGAACATCGAAAATACAATGGAATATCACTTCACTCCAGTAAAAATGACCATCATCAAAAAGTCTACAGATAAAATAAATGCTAGAGAGGGTGTGTTGGTGGGAATGTAAATTGGCACAGCTACTATGGAGGATAGTACAGATATTCCTTAAAAAAATAAAAGTATAACTACCATATGATCCTGCAATACACTCCTGGACATATATCTAGAGGAACTGATAAATTGAAAATATGCATGCACCCCAACATTCATTGCAGCACTATTTACAATAGTCAAGATAGGGAAACAACTTACAGGTCCATTAAAAAAAGAATGGATGAAGATGTGTACATATACACAATAAAATCTTACTCAGCCTTAAAAAAAAAAATGAAACAATGTCATTTGTAGTAACATAGAAGGACCTATAAATTATCATGTTAAGTGAGCTAGACAGAGAAAGATAAGTATGTGATATTGCATATACATGGAATCTGAAAAAAGATACAAATTAATTTATTTACAAAACAGAAATAGATTCCACAGACAAAGAAAACAAATTTATGGTTATCAAAGAGAAAGGTGTGGGGGATAAATTAGAAGATTGGGATTAATATATACACACTGTGTGCTGCTGTGCTTAGTTGGCTTAGTCATGTCCAACTCTTTGTGACCCTGTGGACTGCAGCTTGCCAGACTCTTCTGTTTATATGGATTCTCCAGGCAAGAATACTGGAGTGAGTTATCATGCCCTCTTCCAGGGGATCTTTACAACCCAGGGATCGAATCCAGATGTCCCACATTGTAAGCAGATTCTTTACTGTCTGAGCCACCAGGGAAGCCCACATACATGCTATTATATATAAAATAGCCAACAAGGGCCTTCTGTATAGAATGGAGAACCATACTCAATATTTTGTAAAAACCTCTAGAAAAGAAACTGAATCACTGAACTGTACCCCTGGAACTAACAAGAAATCACAAATCAACTATACTTCAATTTAAATTTTCATTAATTAATTAGTCAAACAAACTGAATTTATTATCACAGCAGCCTTTTGGATGGTTTGAAAAAATTTCCCAGGACTCTTCAACTATTCCTTCAAGCTCTGTGTGTGTGCATGCACATGTATATGTATGAATATGTACTTAATATTCAAAATTCTGGAAATGTCTGATTCCAACAGAACATTTTACTAGGCCTTTTATACATGTGGCAAGAGTTAGTACATTGGTGCCCATAAGCCTTAATTATTACAGAAACATATCTTTCAATATATCCTAGTTTTAAGTGAAATGTATAGATTCATTGACACAGATTTGTAAGAATAGATCTAAATTAAATAGAGTTTAGACAATTATCCAGCTAATCAATTACCAAAGCCTAATATTAAGAAAAAACAGAAGTCTGTGGTTTAAAATGTTCAGATTGGCTGACTACAATGACTGAGTCATACAGCTTTCCATTATCCTTTTTTCCCAAATATGATTCAAGTGTGCTTGATACCAGTATCTTAAGTACATCTATATCCATATAACAAAATGAAGAAAAGCAGTTATCTATTTAACTTGCTCTGATATCAGCAATTGTATATTTCCTTTTTAAATACAGAAAGAAATTACCCCCATTTGATACTCTGCTTTGAAAGATGCCACCTTAGGCTGGTATTATATAAATTTAATTTAAAAACATTTGAAGGGGTTAAGGACTTCTTAGGAATGATGATATAGGAACTGGAAGACACAGGAGAATAGTAGATACCATATATATGAACATGACAGATCTCTAACCTGAGAATTACCTTCTAAGAGGAAAAATAATGGTTATAGCATCTACTATCTGTTTTTCTATTCTTAAAGCACAATATTGGTTTTGTCATTAATTCTTATGACATTAACTCATTAACTAACTCATTAACCCTTGTGACATTCACAGGAAGTAGATTTTTGCCCCTGAAAGAGATTATATATAATGCAAAAAGTAAAAGGAAAAACCTGACAAGTTTCCAGTTAATGTGATTGACACAGAATGTCAAGGAATAAAAATTAGGTGCCAAATGTAGCTTTCCTCCTGAATGATTTACAAAAGAATCTCATCACTCATATGTCACCACTGCTCCATAACATTCAAAATCCTTGATCACCTTTTGGTCTTCATTATAACTGAAGCACACTGTAGTAAAGAGGTCCATGGTTTTCTGATGAAGTTTCAATGACAAGGCACTTTGTGTTGATTTATTGAAAGAAAAGAAAAACCTTTTTCTTTTCTTTTTTTCACTTTCCAACATTATTCACACCTACATCTTCTATCAAGAGCTAAGTCCCCCTTTTAAAGATTATAAGAGAAACACCACAGTGATAGCAAAATCTGTCTCCTTCATTCACTTAGATCAGACCCTTACTGGTCATTATCAGTGGTGACTATACATCTGAAGTTGACTGAAAGAAGCATAATTTATGCCTGTTATGTTAACTGCTGACTGTGACTATAGCTCACCGGGTTTGTCCGTTCATGGGATTCTCTAGGCAAGAATACTGGAGTGGGTAGCCATTCCTTTCTCCAAGGTATCTTCCTAACCCAGGGACCGAACTCTGGTCTCCCGCATTGCAGGCAGATCAGCATTTGAGTCACCAGTTAGCAGTATACATCTTGATCACCTGCCCTCTCATTATCAAAAGTGTTCAAGTTTGGATAATAACAGGTTAACCAATGAATATTTTTTCTCCTCGGATTCTATCTCTCATTTTGAAATTCTCTTCAGTCTGAAGAAGAACAAAGGTTTTTAATTTAAAAAATTTTTTGTCTGATTTTCTTATCACGCCAGTGATAATAGTAGTATAATGAACATGACAGATCTCTAACCTGAGAATTACCTTCTAAGAGGAAAAATAATGGTTATAGCATCTACTATCTGTTTTTCTATTCTTAAAGCACAATATTGGTTTTGTCATTAATTCTTATGACATTAACTCATTAACTAACTCATTAACCCTTGTGACATTCACAGGAAGTAGATTTTTGCCCCTGAAAGAGATTATATATAATGCAAAAAGTAAAAGGAAAAACCTGACAAGTTTCCAGTTAATGTGATTGACACAGAATGTCAAGGAATAAAAATTAGGTGCCAAATGTAGCTTTCCTCCTGAATGATTTACAAAAGAATCTCATCACTCATATGTCACCACTGCTCCATAACATTCAAAATCCTTGATCACCTTTTGGTCTTCATTATAACTGAAGCACACTGTAGTAAAGAGGTCCATGGTTTTCTGATGAAGTTTCAATGACAAGGCACTTTGTGTTGATTTATTGAAAGAAAAGAAAAACCTTTTTCTTTTCTTTTTTTCACTTTCCAACATTATTCACACCTACATCTTCTATCAAGAGCTAAGTCCCCTTTCAAAGATTATAAGAGAAACACCACAGTGATAGCAAAATCTGTCTCCTTCATTCACTTAGATCAGACCCTTACTGGTCATTATCAGTGGTGACTATACATCTGAAGTTGACTGAAAGAAGCATAATTTATGCCTGTTATGTTAACTGCTGACTGTGACTATAGCTCACCGGGTTTGTCCGTTCATGGGATTCTCTAGGCAAGAATACTGGAGTGGGTAGCCATTCCTTTCTCCAAGGTATCTTCCTAACCCAGGGACCGAACTCTGGTCTCCCGCATTGCAGGCAGATCAGCATTTGAGTCACCAGTTAGCAGTATACATCTTGATCACCTGCCCTCTCATTATCAAAAGTGTTCAAGTTTGGATAATAACAGGTTAACCAATGAATATTTTTTCTCCTCGGATTCTATCTCTCATTTTGAAATTCTCTTCAGTCTGAAGAAGAACAGGTCAATAGTTCTGTGATTTTCTTCCACCTTTTACTTGTCTCACAGCCAAATATTCTGTCTGTCTCTCCCTGCTTTATTTATCTTTCAAGGAAAGGCCAGCTATATCCACGCCTTTATGGTCACTTGCCCTATAATGGAAACAGTATCATTTAGCAAGCAGGTGAGGATGAGCTCTTGAGCTGAAGCCAGCCTAGCCTGAACATTTCAAGACTTGGTTTCTCCAACTCTAAAAGGAAAATAGTAAATTAAAATAGTGTGATTATGACATAAAACTGTTTTAAAACTAAAATATGAAAATGCATATACTGTGATTCATGATAACCTAATTTGAAAAGAAAAAGCTATGTCTCCAGTACTAAGTTTCTTAAAATTAATCATTTTTAAATCCTTTTTTAGGGCTATGATAAGTCAACTGCTAGTTTTACAATAAGTTTTTCAGATTTCTGAGAACTACACAATATAAGCATCAGAAGGGACCTTAAAAATTACAAGTGGGGAGAACAAAGTGAAGAGAAGGGAAAGGAAGAAGGAAGAACAAAAGGAAATAAGAGGAAAAGAAACAAAGAACTATTGTTCTCAGAAAAACATGAATAAATCTCAAGCTGGAATCCTAATAACTTAACGATAAAAGCCTCAAGGATAAAACCACATCCTTATTTTTCACATAAGAACTAAAAATAATCTTGAAAAAGACAAATAAGAATAAATTCTCAAAGATTTATAAAGGATGACAGATACATAACTGCCTCAAGGATTAATCAGTACAGTTCCTTCATTACATCTGAAATTCTGTATTGTATTTTACACTTTGAACATAATAAACTCTCTAAACATGTTTGTAGTCAAATGATATAAAACTGTCTTAGCTAGAGGGAAGGTTAACAACAACAACAAAAAAGAATAGTAAAAGAAAAGTGTAGCAAAGTGGACTTCAGCCTTTTGATACAGCATTACTTAAAAATGATTTATTCAAATGGCCATAAATATTTCATACATTTCAGTTCTACAAATAGCTGGTGATCTAGATCAACTATATAAAGACAATTTATAAAAAAAGATGTGTAGAGTCAGGTTGAGAATAAAGAACATTTTCATAGAAAGATGTTTTAAAAAAAAATAAGAAGGAATTTATGCTTCTGACCCATTTGGAGTATCAGGGGCTAGATTTATCCTCCTGGCTAAAACGACATGGGAAACAAGCAGAATGTAGGAAACAATGCTTTTAAAACATTGCATCTTAAGTGACAAAAGACAATGTGATCTCTGAGAGGTGAGCAACAGACAAGTGAGTCCAAGGATTGCACCCACATACTCTCCTCAGAGTCATTCCAGACCATGACACAGAGACAGTGATCCTGAGGCAGCCCAACAGTCTCCCTGAACTGAAGATATGGAGCTGGGAGCCATGAGGACCCAAGTGGCTAGAATTCACAGGGCAGACTGCTGGATAGGAGAGAGGGGCACAGAACAAACAGCCCAGAGATCTGCACAGGTCCCTGCTTTGAATATGCCATAGAGACTGAGCAATGTGTTTGTGTGAAGTAATTACTCAAAGTCAGGAAAGAACCACTCGAAAGGATGAAAAGAAACAGTACTCAGACAACACACAGGAACAGGAATAATGTGTATCCCCTTGCCAGAATGAAAACTTGTAACTCATAGGATACTGGAGATTATACTCAGAAAGATCTTGCCTTAGTAATGGAATAAATAACTAGCCATACACTAAATGCTGCTCTAGTTCTACCTAATAAATCTTAGAGCAAGAGACCTCAAAGTATCAGTTTTCCAAGTAACATCAGTTATATCTCAGAGAAAAGCCCAAGAATCCTCTTAGAAATACAAAATATACCAATATTCATCAATGTTCATCAATATCTGTATCTAAGCAGTATACTGAAGAACACTAGAAATACTATGTTGGTAAATACATATGATTTTTTTTATTTCATCTTTTAAATTTATTTGAAAGGAAAAAAAGAAACTGAACTTCTGCTTCCAGGAAGATATAGTAGAAGTACTTTTGTTTATTCCTTCGCTAAGTAAAACTAACAACTCTGAACATTATTTAAATATATATATATATATATATGTATAAGATATACATATATAATGTATATCTTTGAAAGGTAGAAAAAAGTCAGACTGGGTAGGCAAATAGGGATACAAGGAACGATATGGTGATGCATTCTCTGGGTTTTGTTTTTCCCGGAACATCAAAAACTTGGAGCTGCAGAAGCCAGCAATACACAAAAGCATATTTATATCTAAAATTATTATTTTTGAGAAAGTAAGTTGAGATTTATGTCTCTGGGCAATATGGAGTATCAAGGACTGGATTTAACCTTCCTCCCCAAAACCACATGATAAACAGTCAAAATACAGGAAATGCTGCTTTTTAATGATATTGAACATAAAGTATCAAAGATATTTGTGTGATAACACACATAACTGTGTGTTCCAATGATAAGACAGAGAAAAGGGGTAGCCTAGCAAACACATAAGTTTTAGACAATTATTGTTCTATTCCAGTTAAATATGATGGAAAAATAAAATAAAGTAAAATCTCCAAAACTGTGGTCACATATCACTGACCCCAGGAAAGGCTAGGTGCAGAATTAGAATCTAGATTCCTAGCCAGGACGGAAGGACTCATCCCTGCTCCTCCCTATGGCCAGGGTGGTGTCAGATAAAACCAGGACTTCTATCTTTTCTTGGTGGTAAAAAAGCCTCCACCCAAATTGGTATCAAATAAAACTACCAGAGGCACACTACAACAGAGTCCTGTCTCTCCAGCCAGAGTGATACCAGTGGGGAGCTAGAACTCCCAGTTACATGCAGCAATAATTAGGAAAAATCTTCTTTCGTATCAGGAGGCTATGTGGGGAACCTTTAATTTACATCTCCCTGTTTATAATGAGGTGAAGCCTTCTTGAGTGCAGAAGTGAATCCAGAGAAAGACCAGCTAAAATGGAAGGTTAAAACAAGATCTAGATACTCATGATAGACAAAGCATTTAGATTCCAACTGAAAATCATGCCACACCAAAATCTAGCAAAATTCCTACTTGAATGAAAAAAAATCACAAGCCAATAGATGCCAAGACTAATATATATGACAGATAACTTAAGAGTTGTCTAACAATGATTTAGAGCAGTCATCATACAAATGCTTCAATGAACAAACAAAAACATGATTAAAAGTAAAAAAAAAAAAAAGAAATTTTCAATAAAAATACTAGAAGTATCATCAAAAAAATGTAAATAGTAAATATCAAAAAAAAAGCAAAAAGAAATTTTAGAATTCAAAAACACCAAACCAAAATCTCAATAGAATAAATAGAGAGTGCAAAGCATCAGTGATATTGGAGATAGAATAGAAATCTTCTAATATGAATAACAGAGAAAACAATACTGATACAGAATGGCAGGAACCTGTGGAATCAGTGCAAGAGATCTTACATTTGTGATATCAAGGTAACAGAGTAAAGAGGGCAGGATTGGAAAAATATTCAAAGAAATATGACAAAGCTTTGCACATATAGTAAATAAATATAAGCCTACAGATTCAAAACCCTGAAAATCCCAAGCAGGATAAACCAAAAGAAAGTCATACTAAAACACATTATAATCAAACTTCTGAAAACTAAAGACAAAGAAAAAATTCTGAAGCAATGAGAGAGAAATGAGAAGTAGAGAGAAAGCTTCCAAACTCACTTCATGAAGTCAGCATCACCCTGACATGCGAGTCAAAGAAACCACAAGAAAAGAAAATTACAAGGTAATATCTCTGATAAATATAGATGAAAAAATTCTCAAAAATACTAGCAAATTGAATTCAACAACACATCAAACAGGTTATACACCATGATTGAGGATTTACCCTTAGGATGTGAAGTTAGAAAATCAAAGAAAATCAACCTCACCCAAATTGGTATCAAATAAAACTACCGGGTAAATTCTCGCCTGATTGGGGAGCTAGAACTCCCAGTTACATGCAGCAATAATTAGGAAAAATCTTCTTTCGTATCAGGAGGCTATGTGGGAACCTTTAATTTACATCTCCTGTTTATAATGAGGTGAAGCCTTCTTGAGTGCAGAAGTGAATCCAGAGAAAGACCAGCTAAAATGGAAGGTTAAAACAAGATCTAGATACTCATGATAGACAAAGCATTTAGATTCCAACTGAAAATCATGCCACACCAAAATCTAGCAAAATTCCTACTTGAATGAAAAAAAATCACAAGCCAATAGATGCCAAGACTAATATATATGACAGATAACTTAAGAGTTGTCTAACAATGATTTAGAGCAGTCATCATACAAATGCTTCAATGAACAAACAAAAACATGATTAAAAGTAAAAAAAAAAAAAAGAAATTTTCAATAAAAATACTAGAAGTATCATCAAAAAAATGTAAATAGTAAATATCAAAAAAAAAGCAAAAAGAAATTTTAGAATTCAAAAACACCAAACCAAAATCTCAATAGAATAAATAGAGAGTGCAAAGCATCAGTGATATTGGAGATAGAATAGAAATCTTCTAATATGAATAACAGAGAAAACAATACTGATACAGAATGGCAGGAACCTGTGGAATCAGTGCAAGAGATCTTACATTTGTGATATCAAGGTAACAGAGTAAAGAGGGCAGGATTGGAAAAATATTCAAAGAAATATGACAAAGCTTTGCACATATAGTAAATAAATATAAGCCTACAGATTCAAAACCCTGAAAATCCCAAGCAGGATAAACCAAAAGAAAGTCATACTAAAACACATTATAATCAAACTTCTGAAAACTAAAGACAAAGAAAAAATTCTGAAGCAATGAGAGAGAAATGAGAAGTAGAGAGAAAGCTTCCAAACTCACTTCATGAAGTCAGCATCACCCTGACATGCGAGTCAAAGAAACCACAAGAAAAGAAAATTACAAGGTAATATCTCTGATAAATATAGATGAAAAAATTCTCAAAAATACTAGCAAATTGAATTCAACAACACATCAAACAGGTTATACACCATGATTGAGGATTTACCCTTAGGATGTGAAGTTAGTCAAACACACATAGAAATCAATCAATGTGATAACAACACAGAATGAAAAATAAAAACAGCATGATCACCTCAATGGATGTAGGAAAAAGAATCTGATAAAGTTCAACGCCCATTCATGATAAAACCTCCTCCAAAAAAAGGAATAAAGGGAACTTAATAAAATTTATTCATTGTATTCTAACAAAATGAAGACCATGTTATGAAAAGTTCACAGCTTAAATCAATGGGGAAAAACAGAAAGCTTTTCCTCTAAGATTTGGTACAAGGCAAGTATGCCTACTCTTGCCACGTCTATTCAGTAGAGTACTGAAAGTCCTAACGAAAGCAATCAGATAAAGAAACAGAAGGAATTCAAATCAAGAAAAAAGCAAAATACATCTGCAAATGGCATGATTCTATATATAGAAAACCCTGAACAACAACAAAAAAATCTGTTAAACAGTCAGTAAAGTTGCAGATACAAAATTAACTTATGAAAAATAAGTTGGGGCTTCCCCTGGAGGTCCAGTGGGTAAGGACACTGAGTTGCAGTGCAAGGGGTGCCGGTTCGATCCCTGGCCTGGGAAGATCCCACGTGCTGCAGAGTAGCTGGACTGATGTGTCCAATTACCGAGCAAGAGCTCTAGGGCGCATACGCCCAGAGCCAGCACTCTGCGACAACAGAGGCCACTGTGATGGGAGGCCCTCAGGAGCCAAAGAACAAAGACAGATGAAAATAGAGAAATGAAAGACCAATAGAAGTGGCCCACCCGTCCCCCTCCCTCCCCACCTCACTCCCCAAAAGATAAATAAAATTTTAAAAAAATTAAAAAAAAAAAAAGTTGCCTTTTTTATACCAATGATACTGAAAAAGGAACTCAAGAAAAACTGTCTTATTTCATGATAGTATCAAAAAGAATAAAATAGTTAAAAATAAGTTCAGCCAAAGAGATGAAAGATCTACATTAAAAATGTATAAAACACTGATGAATAAAACTGAAGAAGATGCAGATAACTGGAAAGTTATTCCAAGTTCATGGATCAGAAAAACTAATACCATTAAAATATCTATACTACCAAAAGTGATACAGGATTTGACATAATTATGATAAAAATCCCAATGATATTTTGACAGAAATTTTTAAAAAATTATAACATATGTATGAAACCACTTCATTGAGTTAAGCAAGCTCGTATGTCACAACAAGGCTGTGATCCATGAAAGGGATGAAACCACTACAACCCCTAAATCATAAAAGCAATTTTTGAGGCATATAATTCCTGATTTCAGGTAAGACTGCAAGGCAGTAGTATTCAAAACTATATGGTACTGACATAAACAGACACATAAACAAATGGAACAGAAGAGAGAGCGTAGAAACAAACTCAAGCATGTCCAGCTAATGTCTGCCAAGAATGTGCAATGAATAAAGGAGAGTCACTTGATAAATAGTGTTGGGAAAACTGGATAATCACATGCCAAAGTAAACTTGAACCCTTATTTTACATCATACTCAAAATCAAAGACATAAACATAAGATCTGGAGCCATAAAAACCCTAGAAATAAAACCATAGGGGAAGAAACTCTTAGACATTGGCTTTGACAATAATTTCTTAGAGATATCACCAAAAGAATAGGCAAAAAAAGCAAAAATAAAAATGAGACTACATTCAAGTAAAAAGTTTCCATGCAGCACAGCAAAAGAAATAGTCAACAGAGTGAAAAGGTAACAATATGTGAGAAAATGTTTGCAAACAATTTAGCTGCTATGAGATTAATATCCAAAATCCATAAAAAGAACTCATACAACTCAATAGAAAAACAGTAATAACACCCAACAATCTGATCAAAAATTGAGCAAAGGATCTGAAAAGACATTTCTCCAAAGAAGATATACAAATGCCCCAAATATATATTTTAAAATGTCCAATGTCACTAGTCAAACTCAAGTTTATCAAAATGGCTATTAAAAAAAAATAAAGAACTCATGAAAGAAATGAAAGAAGATAAAGATGGAAAATTCCATGTTCCTGGGTCAGAAGAATCAATATTGTGAAAATGACCATACTACCAAAAGTGATACAGGATTTGACATAATTATGATAAAAATCCCAATGATATTTTGACAGAAATTTTTAAAAAATTATAACATATGTATGAAACCACTTCATTGAGTTAAGCAAGCTCGTATGTCACAACAAGGCTGTGATCCATGAAAGGGATGAAACCACTACAACCCCTAAATCATAAAAGCAATTTTTGAGGCATATAATTCCTGATTTCAGGTAAGACTGCAAGGCAGTAGTATTCAAAACTATATGGTACTGACATAAACAGACACATAAACAAATGGAACAGAAGAGAGAGCGTAGAAACAAACTCAAGCATGTCCAGCTAATGTCTGCCAAGAATGTGCAATGAATAAAGGAGAGTCACTTGATAAATAGTGTTGGGAAAACTGGATAATCACATGCCAAAGTAAACTTGAACCCTTATTTTACATCATACTCAAAATCAAAGACATAAACATAAGATCTGGAGCCATAAAAACCCTAGAAATAAAACCATAGGGGAAGAAACTCTTAGACATTGGCTTTGACAATAATTTCTTAGAGATATCACCAAAAGAATAGGCAAAAAAAGCAAAAATAAAAAAATGAGACTACATTCAAGTAAAAAGTTTCCATGCAGCACAGCAAAAGAAATAGTCAACAGAGTGAAAAGGTAACAATATGTGAGAAAATGTTTGCAAACAATTTAGCTGCTATGAGATTAATATCCAAAATCCATAAAAAGAACTCATACAACTCAATAGAAAAACAGTAATAACACCCAACAATCTGATCAAAAATTGAGCAAAGGATCTGAAAAGACATTTCTCCAAAGAAGATATACAAATGCCCCAAATATATATTTTAAAATGTCCAATGTCACTAGTCAAACTCAAGTTTATCAAAATGGCTATTAAAAAAAAATAAAGAACTCATGAAAGAAATGAAAGAAGACTTAAACAGATGGAAAGATATTCCATGTTCCTGGGTCAGAAGAATCAATATTGTGAAAATGACCATACTACCAAATGTCATTTATAGATTCAATGCAATCCCTATCAAACTACCAATGACATTCTTCACAGAACTAGACCAAAGAATCACACAGTTCATATGGAAACACAAAAGAGCTTCAAATAGCCAAAGCAATCCTGAAAAGAAAAACAGAGCTGGAGGAATCAGCCTCCCTAACTTCAGACTATACTACAAAGCAACAGTCATCAAGACAGTATGGTACTGGCACAAAAACAGAAATAAAGACCAATGGAACAGGATAGAGAATCCAGAGATAGGCCCATGTACCTATGGATACCTCATTTTTGACAAAGGAGGCGAACATATAAAATGGGACAAAGACAGCCTCTTCAACAAATGGTGCTGGGAAAATTGGACAGCTACATGCAAAAAAAATGAAGTTGGAACATACCCTGACACCATACACTAAAATCAACTCAAAATGGACTAAAGACCTAAATGTAAGACCAGAAACCCTAAAATTCTTAGAGGAGAATATAGGCAAAACATTCAAGGACATCAATCAAAGCAAGATCTTCTCTGACCCACCTACTAGAATAGCGAAACTAAAAATAAAAATGAATATGTGAGACCTAATGAAACTTAAAAGCTTTTGTACAGAAAAAGAAATTACAAAAAAAAGCTGAACAGACAGCCCACAGAATTGGAGAAAACCATAGCAAATGAAATAACAGACAAAGAATTCATCTCCAAAATATACAAGCAACTCAGACAACTCAGCACCGGAAAAATGAACAACCCAATCAAAAAATGGGAAAAAGATCTAAATAGACATCTCACCAAAGAGGACATACAGATGGCCCCAAAACACATGAAACGATGCTCAACCTCACTTATTAGAGAAATGCAAATCAAAACTACAATGAGATATCACCACACCCCCATCAGAATGGCCATCAACAAATCGACAGACAATAAATGCTGGAGAGGGTGCGGAGAAAAGGGAACCCTCTTGCATTGCTGGTGGGAATGTAAATTGATACAGCCTCTATGGAAGACAGTCTGGAGATTTCTTAAAAAACTAAAAATAGAAGCACCATACGACCCAGCAATCCCACTATTAGGCTTATATCCTGATGAAATCAAAACTGAAAGAAGCACCTGTACCCCAATGTTCATTGCAGCTCTCTATACAATAGCCAGAACATGGAAGCAACCTAGATGTCCATTGACAAATGAATGGATACAAAAGCTCTGGTACATACATATGATGGAATACTACTCAGTTGTTAAAAGAAATGCAGAAGACTCAGTCCTAATGAGGTGGCTGGATCTAGAATCTATCATAAAAAGTGAAGTCAGTCAAAAGAAAAAAAAGGCAAATGGAACAGGATAGAGAATCCAGAGATGTA
Source organism: Tragulus kanchil (assembly GCA_022376925.1). Lineage (NCBI taxonomy): Eukaryota > Metazoa > Chordata > Mammalia > Artiodactyla > Tragulidae > Tragulus > Tragulus kanchil. The sequence goes on along the minus strand of JAIOJX010000004.1, from coordinate 230,545,578 downwards.
CCTATGGATACCTCATTTTTGACAAAGGAGGCGAACATATAAAATGGGACAAAGACAGCCTCTTCAACAAATGGTGCTGGGAAAATTGGACAGCTACATGCAAAAAAAATGAAGTTGGAACATACCCTGACACCATACACTAAAATCAACTCAAAATGGACTAAAGACCTAAATGTAAGACCAGAAACCCTAAAATTCTTAGAGGAGAATATAGGCAAAACATTCAAGGACATCAATCAAAGCAAGATCTTCTCTGACCCACCTACTAGAATAGCGAAACTAAAAATAAAAATGAATATGTGAGACCTAATGAAACTTAAAAGCTTTTGTACAGAAAAAGAAATTACAAAAAAAAGCTGAACAGACAGCCCACAGAATTGGAGAAAACCATAGCAAATGAAATAACAGACAAAGAATTCATCTCCAAAATATACAAGCAACTCAGACAACTCAGCACCGGAAAAATGAACAACCCAATCAAAAAATGGGAAAAAGATCTAAATAGACATCTCACCAAAGAGGACATACAGATGGCCCCAAAACACATGAAACGATGCTCAACCTCACTTATTAGAGAAATGCAAATCAAAACTACAATGAGATATCACCACACCCCCATCAGAATGGCCATCAACAAATCGACAGACAATAAATGCTGGAGAGGGTGCGGAGAAAAGGGAACCCTCTTGCATTGCTGGTGGGAATGTAAATTGATACAGCCTCTATGGAAGACAGTCTGGAGATTTCTTAAAAAACTAAAAATAGAAGCACCATACGACCCAGCAATCCCACTATTAGGCTTATATCCTGATGAAATCAAAACTGAAAGAAGCACCTGTACCCCAATGTTCATTGCAGCTCTCTATACAATAGCCAGAACATGGAAGCAACCTAGATGTCCATTGACAAATGAATGGATACAAAAGCTCTGGTACATACATATGATGGAATACTACTCAGTTGTTAAAAGAAATGCAGAAGACTCAGTCCTAATGAGGTGGCTGGATCTAGAATCTATCATAAAAAGTGAAGTCAGTCAAAAAGAGAAAGGCAAATACAGCATACTAACACATATATGTGGAATCTAGTAAAAGGGTAATGATAACACATGCAGTGAACCCATGGAGAAACAGACAGAGCATAGACATACGGACATTGTGGGGAATGAACAGTGGGTGGGAGGCATAGAGGGAGTAACACGGAAACCTATACTATCATGTGTGACAAAGATAGCTACTGTCGTTGCGCTAAGGGAATAGGAGTACTTACAATGGCTTGGTGCGACGGCCTGGAGGGGTGTGATTGGAGGGTGCCTGGGAGTGGTGAGGGGACTAAGGATATGCATGTGAGTGATCTGGAAACATGCATGTCTGTGAACAACAAAACTCTGGAAAAAATTTAAAATAAAGAAATTTAAAAAAAAAAAGAAAAGAAAAGAAACCAAGTGTTTCTAAGGACATGGAGAAAAAGGAACACTAATGCACTATTGGGAATGTAACTTTGGCAGAGATACTAAGATACATACTTCCCTTGTAGCTCAGCTGGTGAAAATCTGCCTGTAATGTAGGAGACCCTGGTTTTATTCTTGGGTCAAGATGCTCCTCTGGAGAAGGAATAGGCAACTCAATCCAGTATTCCTGGGCTTCTCTGGTGGCTCAGGTGGCAAAGAATCCACCTGCAGTGTGGGAGACCTGGGTTCGATCCCTCAGTTGGGAGATTCCCTGGAGAAGGGAAAGGCTACCTATTCCAGTATTCTTCCCCAGAGAATTCCATGGCTCATTCATGGGTCACAAAGAGTCAGACACAACTGAGCAACTTCACTTTCATCTTTTTCACTAAGACAAAAGTATAGAGGCTCTTTAATAAGCTAAAAATAGAATGACCATATGGTCAATTCTAAAAATAGAATGACCATATGGTCAACGATAAATTTCTAATTATATACCCAAAGGAAATGAAATTAGTAACTTGAAAAGATATCTGCATTTCCATGTTCAGTGCAGCATTATTCATGATAGCTAAGCTACGGAAACAACCTAAGTGTCTGCTGATAGATGAATGGATGGAGAAATCATGATATACATACTCAAATTTAAAAATAAAATCTTGCTATTTGCCACAATGTATATGAACCTGGAAGACATTATCCTAAGTGAAAGGGTAATGATAACACATGCAGTGAACCCATGGAGAAACAGACAGAGCATAGACATACGGACATTGTGGGAATGAACAGTGGGTGGGAGGCATAGAGGGAGTAACACGGAAACCTATACTATCATGTGTGACAAAGATAGCTACTGTCGTTGCGCTAAGGGAATAGGAGTACTTACAATGGCTTGGTGCGACGGCCTGGAGGGGTGTGATTGGAGGGTGCCTGGGAGTGGTGAGGGGACTAAGGATATGCATGTGAGTGATCTGGAAACATGCATGTCTGTGAACAACAAAACTCTGGAAAAAATTTAAAATAAAGAAATTTAAAAAAAAAAAGAAAAGAAAAGAAACCAAGTGTTTCTAAGGACATGGAGAAAAAGGAACACTAATGCACTATTGGGAATGTAACTTTGGCAGAGATACTAAGATACATACTTCCCTTGTAGCTCAGCTGGTGAAAATCTGCCTGTAATGTAGGAGACCCTGGTTTTATTCTTGGGTCAAGATGCTCCTCTGGAGAAGGAATAGGCAACTCAATCCAGTATTCCTGGGCTTCTCTGGTGGCTCAGGTGGCAAAGAATCCACCTGCAGTGTGGGAGACCTGGGTTCGATCCCTCAGTTGGGAGATTCCCTGGAGAAGGGAAAGGCTACCTATTCCAGTATTCTTCCCCAGAGAATTCCATGGCTCATTCATGGGTCACAAAGAGTCAGACACAACTGAGCAACTTCACTTTCATCTTTTTCACTAAGACAAAAGTATAGAGGCTCTTTAATAAGCTAAAAATAGAATGACCATATGGTCAATTCTAAAAATAGAATGACCATATGGTCAACGATAAATTTCTAATTATATACCCAAAGGAAATGAAATTAGTAACTTGAAAAGATATCTGCATTTCCATGTTCAGTGCAGCATTATTCATGATAGCTAAGCTACGGAAACAACCTAAGTGTCTGCTGATAGATGAATGGATGGAGAAATCATGATATACATACTCAAATTTAAAAATAAAATCTTGCTATTTGCCACAATGTATATGAACCTGGAAGACATTATCCTAAGTGAAATAAGTCAGAGGAAAAAAAGTGCATGATCACACTTATGTATGAAATCTAAAAAGGTCAAATACATAGAAGCAAAGGGTAGAACAATGGTTATGAGGGACAAGGCGGTGGGGGAAACAGGAAGATCAAAGGGTATGAAATTGTAGTTATGAAGATGAATAATTCTAGATAGCTAACGTGCAGCATGATGATGTGCTGAATAATCAAAATCTGGTAAGAGTAAATTTTGCTTTTCTTGGTCTTCTTAGTGTAATACACCCAAAGGCAAGCTTATCAGTTAGCCATCTGGACCCATGGGGTCCACATGTGTGGACACAATTAAACACAGAACAAAAATGTTCAGGAAATAAAAAAAGAATTCCATCAAGTTCCAAATATCAAAAATTGAATTTTCTGTGCACCTATAAATAGGTACATAGGCTTTATATTGTATTAGGTATTATAAGTAACATAGAGATGATTTCAAATATATTAGAGAGCATAACATACAGTCAAACACATCTTTTTATATAAGGAAGTTGAGAATCCACAGATTCTCATATCTGAGGAAGATTCTGGGATTAATCTTCCAGGATTCTGTGGGACAACTGACTATTTAAACAGTAGCATTTCCAAGCAGGAAACACGCAAACTAAACTGGTACTCTTGGAAATATAATGATGCTGCTCGATAGGAGACCTATATTCTGCTTTGGGACTCACAAGAAGCATCTCTTTCTTGGCAAATGGAGCAAAATAATAAAAGCTTTCCTTTTGTCCCTCTGTGATAAAGAATGGAGTTACCAGAGAGAAATTGTGGCTAATGAGTAAAGAAAAGAAAGTCAGTATTTCACAAGATGCATTAGAGGGAAGGAAGTCTTTCATAGGAAACAGAAGATAGTCAATGCAAATTAGACTTTAAACAATGAGAAAAAATAATAAAAGCTTACTGTGAAATATAATTTGGCTCCTGAGGTGACAATGATGTTTGAGATCTTTTTAAGTATCAGTGCTTCAAAAAATAATTGAGACCAGAAAGCAATAAAAGAACCCTTGATCAGAGCGGCATTTGAATCCTCCATTAAATTTTAAGTCTAACATTTATATAAACTAGGAACTATGCTGATCCTTACAGAAGTTCTCTTAGGTACAATTTCTCCATTATCCATGTGAAGAAACTGTGGCAAAAAAAAAAAAAAAACCAGGGAGGGGGTGGTAAAGAATATCTGTGCCAATTTGTTCTTGTTGTCGCTAAATTGTAGTTATGAAGATGAATAATTCTAGATAGCTAACGTGCAGCATGATGATGTGCTGAATAATCAAAATCTGGTAAGAGTAAATTTTGCTTTTCTTGGTCTTCTTAGTGTAATACACCCAAAGGCAAGCTTATCAGTTAGCCATCTGGACCCATGGGGTCCACATGTGTGGACACAATTAAACACAGAACAAAAATGTTCAGGAAATAAAAAAAGAATTCCATCAAGTTCCAAATATCAAAAATTGAATTTTCTGTGCACCTATAAATAGGTACATAGGCTTTATATTGTATTAGGTATTATAAGTAACATAGAGATGATTTCAAATATATTAGAGAGCATAACATACAGTCAAACACATTTTTTTAAATAAGGAAGTTGAGAATCCACCGATTCTCATATCTGAGGAAGATTCTGGGATTAATCTTCCAGGATTCTGTGGGACAACTGACTATTTAAACAGTAGCATTTCCAAGCAGGAAACACGCAAACTAAACTGGTACTCTTGGAAATATAATGATGCTGCTCGATAGGAGACCTATATTCTGCTTTGGGACTCACAAGAAGCATCTCTTTCTTGGCAAATGGAGCAAAATAATAAAAGCTTTCCTTTTGTCCCTCTGTGATAAAGAATGGAGTTACCAGAGAGAAATTGTGGCTAATGAGTAAAGAAAAGAAAGTCAGTATTTCACAAGATGCATTAGAGGGAAGGAAGTCTTTCATAGGAAACAGAAGATAGTCAATGCAAATTAGACTTTAAACAATGAGAAAAAATAATAAAAGCTTACTGTGAAATATAATTTGGCTCCTGAGGTGACAATGATGTTTGAGATCTTTTTAAGTATCAGTGCTTCAAAAAATAATTGAGACCAGAAAGCAATAAAAGAACCCTTGATCAGAGCGGCATTTGAATCCTCCATTAAATTTTAAGTCTAACATTTATATAAACTAGGAACTATGCTGATCCTTACAGAAGTTCTCTTAGGTACAATTTCTCCATTATCCATGTGAAGAAACTGTGGCAAAAAAAAAAAAAAAAACCAGGGAGGGGGTGGTAAAGAATATCTGTGCCAATTTGTTCTTGTTGTCGCTAAGTCCTGTCTGACTCTTTGTGACCCCGTGGACTGCAGCACATCAAGCTCCCCTGTCCTTCACCATCTCCTGGAGTTTGCTCAAACTCATGGCCATTGAGTCGGTGATGCCATCCAACCATCCCATCCTTTGTTGCCCCCTTCTCCTCTTGCCCACAATCTTTCCCAGTATCAGGGTCTTTCCAATGAGTAGGCTCTTTGTATCAGCTGGCCAAAGTATTGCAGCTTCAGCACCAATCCTTCCAATGAATATTCAGGGTTGATTTCCTTTTGACCGGTTTGATCTCCTTACAGTCCAAGGGATTCTCAAGAGTCTTCTCCAGCACCATAGTTGGAAAACATCAGTTCTTTGATGCTCTCCCTTTTTTATGGTCCAGCTCTCACACTCATATATGACTACTGGAAAATCAGAGCTTTGACTACATGAACCTTTGTCAGCAAAGTGATACTTCTGTTTTTTTAATACACTGCCTAGGTTTGTCAAAGCTTTTCTTCCAAGGAGCAAGAATCTTAATTTCTTGGCTGCAGTCACCATTTTCAGTCACTTTGAAGCGCAAGAAAAATCTGTCACTGTTTTCACTTTTTCCCCACCTATTTTCCATGAAGTGATGGGACTAGATACCATGATCTCTTAGTTTTTTGAATGTTGAGTTTTAAACCAGCTTTTTAACTCTTTTCTTTCACCCTCACCAAGAGGCTCTTTAGCTCCTCTTCACTTTCTGCCATTAGTGTGGCAATGTGTGCCAATACACAGATTCAAATCCCTATGCCCGCTTCATAGTACCTTTCTATTCCCTTCATATTAAGGAACTGAATAGTGAAACAAGAACTCTGACTACACTTCTTATCTTCGCTATAAGTGTTTATTTATACATAAATGGATACACAATCATCACATCTTTATCCTCTTTCTAAGGAAAGATTCATCCCTGGGCAGATCCATTACAATAAACAGATTCCAGGATCAGTCTAAAAATAACCTAGGACAAGTGGATGCAAAGTTGTCAAATCAAGCATGGAATCCAAGAACATTCAGAGAGCTCCATTTGTTTATGGTCCCGTATGGGGACACAAACACTGTTTATATGCTCAGATTTCCTCAATTGCCTCATTTAGCTCATAAAAAGCACACTGGACTCAGATGAAACCTTACATCATGGCTTATAGGATTTGGTGTTCTGATTTAACTAACAAGGCACATACTCTCTGGAAGCAGAAGGAATAAATGTTGACCACAGGAAATGAGAGATTTGCTCTCCTGATGCCTACTCTCAGTTAGTTTATCCTTGCACTCTGATGAAGTTTTGATTGCCAAGCAAACATGTATAATCAGTGGCCTGCTGCCTCTTTCCAGTTTTTTGAGAAGCAAGAGCCTGGAGGCATTGTTATGTCTCAAGGCATAAACATTTCTTTTATTAACTTGACTTTCCTCTTCCCCTGTTGTGAGTACTCCATTTGGAATGTGGACATTCCAAATACCTATCCTGACTTCAGGCTCTGTTTTCCAGAAGTAGCAGACTATACTGGAAATGGTTATATAAAAGTGAACCTTGGGGTAATATTTTAGTTATATAAACATCGCGAAACGTTTTTTCGGTTTTTAATACACTGCCTAGGTTTGTCAAAGCTTTTCTTCCAAGGAGCAAGAATCTTAATTTCTTGGCTGCAGTCACCATTTTCAGTCACTTTGAAGCGCAAGAAAAATCTGTCACTGTTTTCACTTTTTCCCCACCTATTTTCCATGAAGTGATGGGACTAGATACCATGATCTCTTAGTTTTTTGAATGTTGAGTTTTAAACCAGCTTTTTAACTCTTTTCTTTCACCCTCACCAAGAGGCTCTTTAGCTCCTCTTCACTTTCTGCCATTAGTGTGGCAATGTGTGCCAATACACAGATTCAAATCCCTATGCCCGCTTCATAGTACCTTTCTATTCCCTTCATATTAAGGAACTGAATAGTGAAACAAGAACTCTGACTACACTTCTTATCTTCGCTATAAGTGTTTATTTATACATAAATGGATACACAATCATCACATCTTTATCCTCTTTCTAAGGAAAGATTCATCCCTGGGCAGATCCATTACAATAAACAGATTCCAGGATCAGTCTAAAAATAACCTAGGACAAGTGGATGCAAAGTTGTCAAATCAAGCATGGAATCCAAGAACATTCAGAGAGCTCCATTTGTTTATGGTCCCGTATGGGGACACAAACACTGTTTATATGCTCAGATTTCCTCAATTGCCTCATTTAGCTCATAAAAAGCACACTGGACTCAGATGAAACCTTACATCATGGCTTATAGGATTTGGTGTTCTGATTTAACTAACAAGGCACATACTCTCTGGAAGCAGAAGGAATAAATGTTGACCACAGGAAATGAGAGATTTGCTCTCCTGATGCCTACTCTCAGTTAGTTTATCCTTGCACTCTGATGAAGTTTTGATTGCCAAGCAAACATGTATAATCAGTGGCCTGCTGCCTCTTTCCAGTTTTTTGAGAAGCAAGAGCCTGGAGGCATTGTTATGTCTCAAGGCATAAACATTTCTTTTATTAACTTGACTTTCCTCTTCCCCTGTTGTGAGTACTCCATTTGGAATGTGGACATTCCAAATACCTATCCTGACTTCAGGCTCTGTTTTCCAGAAGTAGCAGACTATACTGGAAATGGTTATATAAAAGTGAACCTTGGGGTAATATTTTAGAATTGGATGGCTCACTTGTTTGAAAACAATTTCTTAGAGATAAGAAGAGCTAAATGAGCTGCATATGCGCTGCTGACTTATCTCATAAAGCACCTACCTCCACCTGCTTCTGTCCAATCTCCTTTGTCAGTAGTACTAAGGCTTTCCAATCTCACCAAAACATGCTGAGTTCATGGAGTTTACTTGTGTTCAGATAACTGGATAAGATGTGGTCCACAAATCATACGTCAGTCAGGAATGGCAGACACTGTATAGCCACTGGGGGATGGGAGTCTTCACTCAAAGATAGCTCAGTGCTGAAGTAGTATTTGCTACCTCTTTGATCCTAGAAATACAAGGTCCATCTTTCCATGCCACATTTAATTGGTATCTATTTAGGGACTCCTTCTGGTCATGTCTCTTTTATCATGGGTACTTTCTCTATTTTCTTTGCGCATCATACCCCTTTCCAATGAATGAGACACAAAATGGTATATAAATCTTGTTTGTTAAGACATAACCTGCAAAGAATATTGAAATTAAATCTTTGTGGCCATTCATCACTGAACTTTACCATGTGAACTGACAATGACTGTTTATAAGTGAATAATATAGGTTATTTTTCAAAAAGTAATACAAATCATGAGTTTTAAAATCTGTTTATAATGGTCCATGTTATGGTAAATAATTATAATTTTCAAGTAAAGAACTGAGTCTTAATTACAGACTGGTCATAACCAGTGAAATCTAATGTAACCCACTTCTCAGCTTGATCTGAATGCCACAACTCATTCTCAAAATTTCCATCTGAAATGGGGTTTTAACCAAACCAGAGCAGGAAATGAGAGATTTGCTCTCCTGATGCCTACTCTCAGTTAGTTTATCCTTGCACTCTGATGAAGTTTTGATTGCCAAGCAAACATGTATAATCAGTGGCCTGCTGCCTCTTTCCAGTTTTTTGAGAAGCAAGAGCCTGGAGGCATTGTTATGTCTCAAGGCATAAACATTTCTTTTATTAACTTGACTTTCCTCTTCCCCTGTTGTGAGTACTCCATTTGGAATGTGGACATTCCAAATACCTATCCTGACTTCAGGCTCTGTTTTCCAGAAGTAGCAGACTATACTGGAAATGGTTATATAAAAGTGAACCTTGGGGTAATATTTTAGAATTGGATGGCTCACTTGTTTGAAAACAATTTCTTAGAGATAAGAAGAGCTAAATGAGCTGCATATGCGCTGCTGACTTATCTCATAAAGCACCTACCTCCACCTGCTTCTGTCCAATCTCCTTTGTCAGTAGTACTAAGGCTTTCCAATCTCACCAAAACATGCTGAGTTCATGGAGTTTACTTGTGTTCAGATAACTGGATAAGATGTGGTCCACAAATCATACGTCAGTCAGGAATGGCAGACACTGTATAGCCACTGGGGGATGGGAGTCTTCACTCAAAGATAGCTCAGTGCTGAAGTAGTATTTGCTACCTCTTTGATCCTAGAAATACAAGGTCCATCTTTCCATGCCACATTTAATTGGTATCTATTTAGGGACTCCTTCTGGTCATGTCTCTTTTATCATGGGTACTTTCTCTATTTTCTTTGCGCATCATACCCCTTTCCAATGAATGAGACACAAAATGGTATATAAATCTTGTTTGTTAAGACATAACCTGCAAAGAATATTGAAATTAAATCTTTGTGGCCATTCATCACTGAACTTTACCATGTGAACTGACAATGACTGTTTATAAGTGAATAATATAGGTTATTTTTCAAAAAGTAATACAAATCATGAGTTTTAAAATCTGTTTATAATGGTCCATGTTATGGTAAATAATTATAATTTTCAAGTAAAGAACTGAGTCTTAATTACAGACTGGTCATAACCAGTGAAATCTAATGTAACCCACTTCTCAGCTTCATCTTAATGCACATCAATTTCTCTCATTCTCAAAATTTCCATCTGTAATAATGGTGAGTTAGTAAGATCCAGAGAAGCCAAACCAGAGCATTCAAAACACAATTTTCAGACTTCCCTGGAGACTCAGAGGTAAAGAATCCACCTACCTACAATGGAATATTTCTTAGCCATAAAATGAAATGCATTTGAATCAGCCTTAATGAGGTGGATGAATCTGGGACCTATTATACAAAGTGAAGTAAGTCAAAAAGAGAAGGACAAATATAGTATACTCACACATATATATGGAATCTAGAAAGATGGTACTGATAAATACACATGCAGAGCAGCAATGGAGAAACAGACATAGAGAATAGACTTATGGTCATTGGGGGGAAGGAGGAGTGGATGAAAAGCACGGAAAAAGTAACGTGGAAACCTATACTGCCATATGTAAAAGAGACAACCATTGTGAATATGCTGTAAGACTATGGGAACTTATATGGGGGCTATGCAACAACCTGGAGGGGTGGGATGGGGAGGAAATGGAGAGGGTTCAGGTGGGAGGGGTCAAGGGTATACCTATGACTGATTTCGATTTATATATAGCTATAAACAACAAAACTCTGTAAAAGTAAAATAAAAATAATTATACATATATAATTCTCTCTATATTTATATATACACATATAATTATACATTTGTGTGTATATATATATGTATATATATATATATTTATATATACAACAAGGCACATGACAAAAAGAAAAAATCCACCTACCAATGCAGGTGACACGTGTTTAATCCCTGATCCAAGAAGATTCCACATGTCTTGGAGCAGCTAAGCCCATGTGCCATAACTATAGAGCCTGTTCTAGAACCCAGAAGCTGGAACTACTGAAGCCTGCACACCTTGGAGCCTGTGCTCTGCAACCAAAGCTATAACAATGAAAGGTTCATGAATTGCAACCCAAGAGTAGCCTCTGCTCACCACAAATTAGAGAAAAGTCCACACTGCAATGAAGGTCAAGCACAGCCAAAAACAAATAAAATAATAAAAGTATAAAACAAACACCACAATTTTCCCATACTTTAATGCCTGTCAACATCTTCCATCTACCCTCAAGTTTTGAAAAGATCTGCAGGTCTTGAATATAGTATTTTCTTCCTCAATGCCACTAGAACTTTTCATAATTCTGAGGTAAGTCACTGAATCACTGAGTGTTCAAGTAAAAATCTCCAACAAAATCCTTCAGTCCCATTAATCCCCCACATGTTTGAAGTATCTGTAATTGGTAAGTCAATTTCAATTAGTGATGGTGTATAATTTTAAAGGTTGGTGGTCAACAAACATTTAAATACTATCGACCCTATATTTCATGTAAATATAGCATAATTCATACCTATCTCTACACACCTCATAAAATTACATGCCATTAGGAACCTAGCACCCATAACAGCTTTGCTATGTTGTAGCATCTTACCATGTTATGGAAATAAATCATTTCAAAAATTCATATTTCAAAATTAAAATTAATATAATTTAGGTTAATAAATTAAAAGAGGAAGGCTTCTTTGGTAGTGTAGGTTGTGAATATGCTGTAAGACTATGGGAACTTATATGGGGGCTATGCAACAACCTGGAGGGGTGGGATGGGGAGGAAATGGAGAGGGTTCAGGTGGGAGGGGTCAAGGGTATACCTATGACTGATTTCGATTTATATATAGCTATAAACAACAAAACTCTGTAAAAGTAAAATAAAAATAATTATACATATATAATTCTCTCTATATTTATATATACACATATAATTATACATTTGTGTGTATATATATATGTATATATATATATATTTATATATACAACAAGGCACATGACAAAAAGAAAAAATCCACCTACCAATGCAGGTGACACGTGTTTAATCCCTGATCCAAGAAGATTCCACATGTCTTGGAGCAGCTAAGCCCATGTGCCATAACTATAGAGCCTGTTCTAGAACCCAGAAGCTGGAACTACTGAAGCCTGCACACCTTGGAGCCTGTGCTCTGCAACCAAAGCTATAACAATGAAAGGTTCATGAATTGCAACCCAAGAGTAGCCTCTGCTCACCACAAATTAGAGAAAAGTCCACACTGCAATGAAGGTCAAGCACAGCCAAAAACAAATAAAATAATAAAAGTATAAAACAAACACCACAATTTTCCCATACTTTAATGCCTGTCAACATCTTCCATCTACCCTCAAGTTTTGAAAAGATCTGCAGGTCTTGAATATAGTATTTTCTTCCTCAATGCCACTAGAACTTTTCATAATTCTGAGGTAAGTCACTGAATCACTGAGTGTTCAAGTAAAAATCTCCAACAAAATCCTTCAGTCCCATTAATCCCCCACATGTTTGAAGTATCTGTAATTGGTAAGTCAATTTCAATTAGTGATGGTGTATAATTTTAAAGGTTGGTGGTCAACAAACATTTAAATACTATCGACCCTATATTTCATGTAAATATAGCATAATTCATACCTATCTCTACACACCTCATAAAATTACATGCCATTAGGAACCTAGCACCCATAACAGCTTTGCTATGTTGTAGCATCTTACCATGTTATGGAAATAAATCATTTCAAAAATTCATATTTCAAAATTAAAATTAATATAATTTAGGTTAATAAATTAAAAGAGGAAGGCTTCTTTGGTAGTGTAGGTTTTTGCTTGCTTGCATATACTCACTAGCCATTAGGTATCTGCTAAAAATCACTCAAGCCCAACGTTGGCTACTGCACCCTAGTAAAAAGTTCAAAGAATCTTAAATTCAGGGTATGATGTGTTCATTCTCTGCATCACCATTAACGGAGATTTCACTGCTAAACTGAAAATTTTTCACAACAAGGAAAATTAGAATATCTTTGTAAACCAAATAAAAATGAAACGAGAATTTACCAGAATTTGTTGGATGCAACTGATGCTGCTCAATGAAACTATCCATTATGGAAGCTTAAACGAGTTATGACAATAAATAGTAGATACTAGCATAAAGTTTTGCAAAATTTCAGCAAACTCTGTTCTTTAGCTAATAATACTGTTTACATGTTAATTTCTTTTTTTTTTTTTCTTTTACAACATAGTATTTCTTTATATTCTCAGAATTGGGTTAGAAGTTTCTAGCTTTATTTATTTATTTTTGGCCACTGCTATTGGTGTTTAATCTATTTATCTTTGTTCTTTGGCCTGTGTGGGCCTCCCATTGCCACGGCCTCTGTTGCTGCAGAGCACTGGCTCCAGGTGCATGCACTCCAGAACTCCGGCTGGGTAGTTGGACACATTGGTCCACATTGGTCCGTGGCATGTCGGATCTTCCCAGGCCAGGGATTGAACTGGCGCCCCTTGCACTGCAAAGCAGTGTCCTTACCCACTGGACCACCAGGGAAGCCCAATTTTTTTTTTTTTTTTAATCACCACGATAGTAAACTTTCTAGAGTTTTAGCAGTAATACTAGACGCCAAAATATATGGAACTAACATGCCAAAATACATGGATCAAAGTTTTGAGTGACTATAAATTAGAAATACAGCATTCTATCAATAGTAAGTCAAACAAGTAGAATCAACATGTCCAATTTTTTTTTTTTTTAATTTTGGGCTCTTTTTTCGGTCCTTCATTTATTTATTTTCATCCATCTTAATTTTTTGGCCTGTGTGGGCCTCCCATCACCGTGGCCTCTCTTGTCACAGAGCACAGGCTCTGGGCTCATGCACTCCAGAGCGCTGGTTGCTAAGTGGACACATGTGGTTTCGTGGGATCTCTCCATGCCAGGGATGGAACTGGTGCCTCTTGTACTGCAAGGCAGATTTTTTACCCACTGGACCACCAGGGAAGCCCAAAATGTCCAATTTTCAGGCCAGGCAAAAGTTCATAAGTTTTCTAAAAATATATATGATATTATACATACTATATTTATGTATATGTATACAAAGCTTTTCTACTACAAGTGATAAAAGCTTGAGAAAGAACAACAAAAATGAGGAAGAAGAAACTGGAAAACAAGCTGAATGAAATGGGAGCACTGAATATGAAATACAACAAGTAAAACAAACAAGTTAAAAGTAAAAGATCATCATATAGTCCAGTTATATTTAAACATGGGCACTCATTAGAAACACATCTGGAACTTGGGAGAAAAAAAGCAGTACCTGGGTTTTTGTATTTTTCAGAAAATTCCAAGATAATTCTGATATGCAGCTGGATTTTAAAAAGCAGTTACATATTTTTCTCTTAATTGGTAGTTTTAGTGATATAGAATTTTGTTATTTTTGGTTGACCAATAATGATATAATTGCATGAAGTGAGTAACAGTTACATAATCACAATTGTAAAAGATGTCTATCAGTTTTCACAATCAATAGGAAGACCAAAAATAAAAGCCACTTACAAATGGAAGCCATAACAGAAACATGATTAACCTAACAATGTAAAATAATCACATACAATTTGGAAGGTTAAGTAGAGTGATGTGGTCAGCAAATAAACTGCAAATTTTCAATATGTTTCCCCACCCTCTTGGTTTCAGATAATGCAATATTCCTAGGATTCTCCCCAAATGTACTGTTTATTCAACTCTATCTTATATTTCCTCATGGAAAGAGAAGTCATTTCTTCTGACTTTGAGTCTCTTCCATAGATTTTCCTCACACTCTGAACCTATTCAGGAGGCTTCCAAAATCAGCTAGTAAGCCTTCATAGGTACTATGAATAGGTAATACTCATGATGAGTGAATTAAGACATACTGATGCATCTATTTGTTTTGCTTCTCTTGCATTGGTACACAGAATGTGGAAAGAAAGGACATTCATCTATTGGATGCCTTCCTGCTGCTGACAGAGTTGAACCAGCACTTTAAAAAAATCTTGGAATTCATTGCAGTCAGAAGTGTCTGTATGTGTGAACTCTTTCCAACTCTGAGCACATAAGAGTGGCAGTAACTACTAACTGCTGATATTATGCAATAAGGAAGTTCCAATTAAATGATACCATTACCTAGATATGGATGGGTTCCAGAATCTCCGAATAAAGAGAGAAGAGAGAAAAACCAAATAAAGTCTCAATGTAGAGATGTCTCATGTTTTTGAAAGAATACTGCTCTCGGAGACTACAGAATTGTTCTCTTCATCGTCTTGCTTCACTGCTTGGGTTGATGATAACAGATCAAGGTGGTATAACTTAAGTATCTCCCTTGGGCTATCTGAAGAAATGGTATTACTATTATTACTACTACTGGAACTCACATAATGTTTTGATATATTCTAATTGGCAGTGGTAGGTTTAAATCTTGGTCAGTGTCATTTCCACATGCCCTTCTAGGGATTTTTTTTTTTCTTTGTAACCTTCTCTCAGCTTGCCTTCTGCTTCTATCTCCTGTCTTTTCTTGATCAGTTTTAAAAAAATAAATGTAGGGAGAGGGGGAATAATCATCTTCTTCTTAAAACAATTTATTTGAAAAAACTTGGGTTTGGAACTTATTCAGAAAACACTTGAACTCATGTCCAGATTCCATAGTTTCTTAAGTTATAAAGACATATTTCTCCTAGCATTTTGGGAAGTTATTAAGTAAGGAGTTAGAAATGCCTTCCAGCTCTTTATGCACCAAAAGGCCCACTTAAAGGCATTCATGCATTCTGCCAAGGTCACTGACTTGCTTGTTTGTTATTGTTGTCTGTCTTGGTTTGGGCTAGTACTCAACTATAGCATTTTCTAACTGTTATTTCTGTATCTAGCAATAACTCAGGGAAACACGCTGGGTCACAATTCAAAGGTCCCTGAGCAGATGCTGGGATAGGATTTCCTGAGAACAAACCTAGTTTTGGGTTATGGTTTCTTCCAGTAAAAGAAAAAGTAAGTATCCTGTTGCCAAGAGGCATTCATCAGTTTAAGAAAGCGTATTTTCCGACTCTTCCAAACCATTTGCCTTCAAGCTCTCTCCTTATTGTAAAGAATGCATGAGGAAAAACTGACTACTTTTTGTTGGACCTTGACTAGAATCCAATAATCCCTCTTTATTTTATAGGCTAGCAGACAACGTGTGTATAGAAACTGCTTCCTTTGATACCATTACCTAGATATGGATGGGTTCCAGAATCTCCGAATAAAGAGAGAAGAGAGAAAAACCAAATAAAGTCTCAATGTAGAGATGTCTCATGTTTTTGAAAGAATACTGCTCTCGGAGACTACAGAATTGTTCTCTTCATCGTCTTGCTTCACTGCTTGGGTTGATGATAACAGATCAAGGTGGTATAACTTAAGTATCTCCCTTGGGCTATCTGAAGAAATGGTATTACTATTATTACTACTACTGGAACTCACATAATGTTTTGATATATTCTAATTGGCAGTGGTAGGTTTAAATCTTGGTCAGTGTCATTTCCACATGCCCTTCTAGGGATTTTTTTTTTTCTTTGTAACCTTCTCTCAGCTTGCCTTCTGCTTCTATCTCCTGTCTTTTCTTGATCAGTTTTAAAAAAATAAATGTAGGGAGAGGGGGAATAATCATCTTCTTCTTAAAACAATTTATTTGAAAAAACTTGGGTTTGGAACTTATTCAGAAAACACTTGAACTCATGTCCAGATTCCATAGTTTCTTAAGTTATAAAGACATATTTCTCCTAGCATTTTGGGAAGTTATTAAGTAAGGAGTTAGAAATGCCTTCCAGCTCTTTATGCACCAAAAGGCCCACTTAAAGGCATTCATGCATTCTGCCAAGGTCACTGACTTGCTTGTTTGTTATTGTTGTCTGTCTTGGTTTGGGCTAGTACTCAACTATAGCATTTTCTAACTGTTATTTCTGTATCTAGCAATAACTCAGGGAAACACGCTGGGTCACAATTCAAAGGTCCCTGAGCAGATGCTGGGATAGGATTTCCTGAGAACAAACCTAGTTTTGGGTTATGGTTTCTTCCAGTAAAAGAAAAAGTAAGTATCCTGTTGCCAAGAGGCATTCATCAGTTTAAGAAAGCGTATTTTCCGACTCTTCCAAACCATTTGCCTTCAAGCTCTCTCCTTATTGTAAAGAATGCATGAGGAAAAACTGACTACTTTTTGTTGGACCTTGACTAGAATCCAATAATCCCTCTTTATTTTATAGGCTAGCAGACAACGTGTGTATAGAAACTGCTTCCTTTGATACAACCTTCCTAAGTAACCCTGTATAATATGGTTTTAATGATGTTTTCAACATCCCATAGATCCTGCTCATCATTGGTCATCAAATATCAACAGAAATGTGAATATCAGGTTGTTCTTTTTCTTTGCATTATTCCTATATGAACCTGGTGCTAAAGAAAGAGGTGGTGGTGGTTTAGTCACTTGTGTCCGACACTTTGTGACACTTTGTGACCCCATGGACTGTAGTCCACCAAGCTCCTCTCTCCATGAGATTTCTCAGGCAAGAATACTTGAATGGGTTGCCATTTCCTTCTCCAGGGGATCTTCCCAATCCAGGAATCGAACCTGGGTCTCCTGCCTTACATGCATTTTCCTGCCTTGCAGGCAGATTCTTTACTGACTGAGACACCCAGGAAGTGACCCTGAAGAAGGAGAGATACGTTTAATTCCAGCTTACAGGTACTGTTTCTACCTGTGAAGTAATTCAGGTTTCACTCAGGACTTTTTACACTGAAAGGTGGACAGATGGTAAATCACCTAAGAAGAACATGGGAAGATAGACCAAAAGAGACAGGACTGACAACTTTTATCTGACTCATGGTGGAGTCTCCATTTTGATAATGGGATTTCAATCATCCTTATCCAATTGTTACAGGAGAATTACTACCATTGTACTGATTCTCATTTGAGTATCCCACAAACTGAGACCTACATGCTTTTCTCAGGGCCTTTACCCATCCGCTATGTAGGAAGACAGGAGATCCTGGTTTGATCCCTGAGTCAGGAAGATCCCGTGGAGGAAAAAATTCCAGTAGTCTGTCCAGGAAAATCCCATGGACAGAGGAGCCTGGCAGGCTACAGTCCATGGGGTCACAGAGTCTGACACCACTTAGCAACTAAGCACACAGCACACTCTAAAGTCAACAAGTCTGCCTCTCAGCCCTGACCCAGGGCAATAACAATGCACCTGAAGGAAACTTCAAACGGTTTCTGTTATTCTGTCTGGATCATAGGTATTGGCAGTAACATGCAGGCTTGACAGCTAATTTTATGTGTCAGCTTGGCTAAAGTATGCCCAGATAACTGATAAAGTATTATTTCTGGGTGTATCTGTGAGGATGTTTCCAGAAGAGATTAGCATTTGAATTGGTCAACCAAATAATGAAGATCATCCTCACCAGTTTTGTTGTTGTTGTTTTTGCGGGGGAGGGGTGCAGGTTGGGCAAGGAGGGGGCAAGCGGGCCACTTCTCTTGGCCTTTCATTTATCTATTTTTCATCCATCTTTTTTCTTTGGCTTGTGTGGGTCTCCCATTGCAGTGGCCTCTGTTGTCACAGAGCACCGGCTCTGGGTGCATGCGCTCCAGAGCTCCGGCTCGGTAATTGGACACATCGGTCCAGCCGCTCCGTGGCACATGGGATCTTCCCAGGCCAGTGATCGAACTGGCACCCCTTGCACTGCAAGGTGGTGTCCTTACCCACTGGACCACCAGGGAAGCCCCCTCACCAGTTTTGGTAGGCAACATTCAATTCATGAAGGGCCTGACAAAAAACAGATGAAGGGTGAATTTGCTCCCTGCTTGAACTAGGACATTGTCATTTCCTGTTATCATCTTTAGACTTGGCACTCTGGCTTCACAGGCTTTTAAGTTTCATCTAGAATTATAACCAGAGAATTTCATAGGCCTACCATTGGCAGAGGGCAGATCCTAATTTTCTCAGCCTCCATAATCACATCATGACTTGCAATATAAACAATTTCTGTAAATATTCCTACCACGGCCTTTTGAAATCTACCAATGCATCATTACTGAACACAGAGTTGTGCACTGGTGGCTGGCAGGGGCAGACAAAACTAGCCCCAGCACACCTGTTTAGATTACCCACAATTCTTCATCTTGGAACCTCTTTGTCAAATATATTATAAGAACTATAAATGTGAACAACTTGTAGACTATGGAATCCAGCCAACTCATCCACAATAGAATGTCTATGTCTGAAAATAAACTTCCCTACTCAAAGTAGGCCATCCCCATTGCCACACCTATTCTCATTATATGCTCAATCTGAAACCCACACCTACAGATTTAGTGCCAGACCTGATTCTAAATTTTCCACCAATACAGCACTGAAGAATTTCGAAAAACAACAGGACAAAACCAAGAATTATAGAACACATTCAGAGTATTTGTATTTTAGGTCAATTAACATCAAATTAAGTTGATTCTCAATTGTTTCATACTAATAGCTTGAAAACACATGAGTTCATGTTATTAAATTATCAGAAGTACTTATATGAAAGGTTACAGGATTTCAAACTCTTTGGCTACCATTTGTCATTAAACAGCCTAGCAGGTGGCCTTATTTCTGAGCTTTGCAGTGAGTAGCCTATTTGAGAGCTCAGCTGTTCTTTCTTGTGTAATTTGTCACTGACTCTTTCTGAATACACTACGTACTGAGATCCCTTTATCTGATATTATCTAAATTAAAAGTAACTGAAAAAGATGTATACATGAGCTGGCTAGCTAACAGGGTGAGTAGAATTTTAAATCAACTAATTAAACAAATGGAAGCCATCTGGTGATACAAAAATATACTAGAGAAATAGGGTAAAGATCTAGACTTCTTGAGCCAGAGATATGTTTCAGTCTCCACACCTGCCAATATCAGATGTACGATATTGAACAAGTTACTAAACATCTGTTGGCATAGGCTGCCAGCTGATCATCATAATGACTTTTATTTCTTCTTAGATCCTGGCTAGACTATATCTCTCAACAATTCGAGCTGTTAATTGTGGCCATCTGACCAGTTTTGCCAATGGAACACTAACAGAAAAGCAACAGATGTTACTTTGGGCCTAAGGACTTTATGAAGCCAGAATTCATCCTCCATTCTCCTTTTTCAATACAGACTTAAATACAGATTCAGAGGACAATAAAGACTCTGAGGGCATGGTGAAACAAACTGGATTAAGCCTAGTTCCTTCAGTTACCACAGGAGAAGGATCTCCTGCAGACCAATGCCATCACTTTGACTTTACCTTGACTGCACTGTCTTTGAACTTCAAAGTATCTGTTACCCCAGTTCAGACCATCTGAATGAACACAATCTCTCTTCAAATGAAAATATAATACCACTACCTGCCTTAGTTAATACTGCTTTGATTGGGAATAGCAAAGCTTCACTGAAGCTATACTAAGCTAAATGGAGAAATTTTCCATAATGAACTGGTAGTCCAGGAAAATAGCTGTTTCTCTAAAGGTATTAGAGACAATTAGGAAAACCATCTAAAATCTAAGAAGCACTTTCAAAACATCTCTTATCTCTGCATATGTTCATTATTCTATCTTTCCACATAAATGCCACTCCGCATTTTGATTTTACATGGTCATGTTCCAGAAAGCAACATCTCTCAACTGCAATTTCAAACTCAAGGAGATAGAATCTATTTGACTCATCTTAGGCCCAGTGTTCACCATTTGTCCACTTTAGAACAAATCCATGAGATCACAAAATTCTAACATTATTGCCAAAGGCCCACACTTATGTGAGAAGTAAAGAGAGGCTGTTCTCCAAGTAAAGAGGTTTAGGGTAAATAGACTCAAAATGGGACAAGTACACTATCCCATGAAGGACCATAAAAATTAAATGAAACACTCTTGAATTTTTTAACAAAGTACCTTACACAAAGTAAAACTTCCATGCGATTTGTTATGATTATTGTTGTTAGACATTCTACTAGGTTTCTGTTGCCATAGAAAATTATCACAAACATAGCAACTTAGATAGCATCCATTTATTATATCATAGTTTCCATGGATCAGAAGTCTGGGCATGGCACAGCTGAGTTGGTTCCTCTGGTTCAGGTCTCACAAGAACCTAATCAAGATGTTGGCAGGATTGTGTTCCTTTCCAGAGGCAGATTTTTGGAGGCACTTCAGAATCCTTTCAGTCTGTTGGCAGAGCTGTTCCTTGTACTTATAGGGGAAAGGTCCCTGTTTCCTTTAGGGCCAGCTATGGGCCCTCTCTGTTTCCCAGGGGTGACTCTCTAGTCTTTGCCATTGGCCTCCTGGAGCCCAGGACCAGCAATGATGCATTCAGTCCTCATTTGGAATCTCTGCCTTCCCCCAGCATCTTTTCCTGCCTTCTCCATCACATCTCTCTGACTCCAGCCCTCTGTTTTTAAAGCTCAATGGATTAAATAAGACACACCCAAATTATCCAGAATAATCTTCCCATTTTAAGGTTGACTTTAATGTTCAACCTTGTTCAATTGCTCAGTTATGTCTGACTCTTTTGTGACCACATGGACTGAAGCCTACCAGGCTCCTCTCTCCATGGGATTTCTAAAAATGGAGGGCCATTACATCTTAAAATCTAAGAAGCACTTTCAAAACATCTCTTATCTCTGCATATGTTCATTATTCTATCTTTCCACATAAATGCCACTCCGCATTTTGATTTTACATGGTCATGTTCCAGAAAGCAACATCTCTCAACTGCAATTTCAAACTCAAGGAGATAGAATCTATTTGACTCATCTTAGGCCCAGTGTTCACCATTTGTCCACTTTAGAACAAATCCATGAGATCACAAAATTCTAACATTATTGCCAAAGGCCCACACTTATGTGAGAAGTAAAGAGAGGCTGTTCTCCAAGTAAAGAGGTTTAGGGTAAATAGACTCAAAATGGGACAAGTACACTATCCCATGAAGGACCATAAAAATTAAATGAAACACTCTTGAATTTTTTAACAAAGTACCTTACACAAAGTAAAACTTCCATGCGATTTGTTATGATTATTGTTGTTAGACATTCTACTAGGTTTCTGTTGCCATAGAAAATTATCACAAACATAGCAACTTAGATAGCATCCATTTATTATATCATAGTTTCCATGGATCAGAAGTCTGGGCATGGCACAGCTGAGTTGGTTCCTCTGGTTCAGGTCTCACAAGAACCTAATCAAGATGTTGGCAGGATTGTGTTCCTTTCCAGAGGCAGATTTTTGGAGGCACTTCAGAATCCTTTCAGTCTGTTGGCAGAGCTGTTCCTTGTACTTATAGGGGAAAGGTCCCTGTTTCCTTTAGGGCCAGCTATGGGCCCTCTCTGTTTCCCAGGGGTGACTCTCTAGTCTTTGCCATTGGCCTCCTGGAGCCCAGGACCAGCAATGATGCATTCAGTCCTCATTTGGAATCTCTGCCTTCCCCCAGCATCTTTTCCTGCCTTCTCCATCACATCTCTCTGACTCCAGCCCTCTGTTTTTAAAGCTCAATGGATTAAATAAGACACACCCAAATTATCCAGAATAATCTTCCCATTTTAAGGTTGACTTTAATGTTCAACCTTGTTCAATTGCTCAGTTATGTCTGACTCTTTTGTGACCACATGGACTGAAGCCTACCAGGCTCCTCTCTCCATGGGATTTCTCAGGCAAGAAAACTGGAGTGGGCTGTCATTTCCTCCTCCAGGGAATCTTCCTGACCCAGGGCTCAAACCTGCCCCCCTTGCATTGGCAGGCAGATTCTTGGCTACTAGCGCCACCTAGGAAGCTATAATTTTAATTACATTTTTATTATATTTGCAAAGTTCATTTTTTCTCCCATCATGTCTTGTTTATTTTTATATTTATTTTCATCCATCTTTTATTCTTTGGCATGTGTGGGCCTTTCATTGCAGTGGCCTCTCTCATTGCAGAGCAACAGTTCTGGGCACATGAGCTCCAAGTACTAGTTCGTAATTGGACACACTGGTCTAGTCACTCCATGGCACATAGGATCCTCCCAGGCCAGGGATTGAACCGTTGCCCCCTGCACTGCAAGGTGGATTCTCTACCCACTGGATCACCATGGAGTTCCCCAAAGTCCATTTTAATGTGAAAAAAACATTATTAGGATCCAGTGATTAGGGCATGGACATTTTTGGGGGGCCATTCTGCCTACCACAGTAAGACATTAATTATTACTACTCCATACTTCTCTAATAATAAATTATGATAGAGTTATATGACCAACTACCATTTACTTGTTAATAGTTCTGAAGAAATTTTGAAACAAATCATGGAATAAACATGTAATGATTTTTACATATTATATAAGCGTACAACATGTGTTTGCCTTTATATATAAATTACTTTACATATATTTAAAATTTATAATTATTCTCTTTAAGTAACATATATTCTGATTTATATATTTATTTCACATATTTTATGTGTCTCAAAATTTCAAATTCTGGAGATACAGTATGAACCAGCACAGTTTAAAGTCCTATGCCATGAAAGAGCCTATACACTAGTACCAAGAGACAAGGAATAAGCAATTTAACACTTAAAATCAAAGCAATTTTTAGGTGGTAATAAAACAGAGTTATGTGACAGAGAGGGCCCAGAGAGGTAGCTAGGCAAAAGAGAGATATACTTTAGAGTGGCTAGTTAGGACAGGTCTCCCTAAAGGGGCATGATTTGAACCTTCGAGGTAGAAGGTACAGTAGAAGAATGGATCCATGAGAATGGGGGCCAGATTAAAGTGCTGTGGCAACAAGCTTGAAAAAAAGTGATGAATGGGAGAAAGGTACTAGATGAATTCAGAGAGGGACAGAGGCCAGATCACTGGCCTAATGCTTTTAAATTCTATTCGTCAATATAGGTACATAAGAATTGCAATCTTGGGCTTCCCTGATGCTTCAGTGGGAAGGAATCCACCTGGCAATGCAAGAAATGTGGGTTCCATCCCTGATCACAGAAGATCCCACATGCTACAGAGCAGCTAAGTCAGCATGCAATGACTGTTGAGCCTGTGCTCTAGAATCCGGAAGCTGCAACCTCTGAAGCCCATGCATCCTAGAGCCCATGCTTCACAAGAAAAGAGGCCATGGCAATGAGACAGCCATGCACTTCAATTCAAGAGAAGCCCCACTGGTCACAACTAGAGAAAACCCTATGCAGTAACAAAGTCCCAGCATGACCAACAATAAATAAATAAATAAATTTATTTTAAAAATTTTAATCTGATTTTAAAGCCGTTAAAGCATACACATACGTCAAAGCTTTGCCGAATTGGTCTGTTTGGATACAATATTGCAAATCAAATATAATACTGCATTAAGAGAGAAAGTTTTTATGGTTGATTTCACCCCAATTTTCCCAAGTCCACCTAGTCCTATAAAATCATTCTTCTCCTTCAAGTATAAAGAAAACACATGCTTCCTCATGAAAAAAGATGCCCATGTAGCATCTATAGTGGGAGAACTAAGAATCTTTCTTTTTCCTCATGGCCTTTTCTAAGGATCTTTAGAGTTCATGTTTCTTCAAGTCAGCTTGCCCTAATTTATTGCTTCTGCTATATACCTAGCAAATTTGAAAGTGAACCAGCACATTTTAATTGCCATGAAAGAGCCTATACACTAGTACCAAGAGACAAGGAATAAGCAATTTAACACTTAAAATCAAAGCAATTTTTAGGTGGTAATAAAACAGAGTTATGTGACAGAGAGGGCCCAGAGAGGTAGCTAGGCAAAAGAGAGATATACTTTAGAGTGGCTAGTTAGGACAGGTCTCCCTAAAGGGGCATGATTTGAACCTTCGAGGTAGAAGGTACAGTAGAAGAATGGATCCATGAGAATGGGGGCCAGATTAAAGTGCTGTGGCAACAAGCTTGAAAAAAAGTGATGAATGGGAGAAAGGTACTAGATGAATTCAGAGAGGGACAGAGGCCAGATCACTGGCCTAATGCTTTTAAATTCTATTCGTCAATATAGGTACATAAGAATTGCAATCTTGGGCTTCCCTGATGCTTCAGTGGGAAGGAATCCACCTGGCAATGCAAGAAATGTGGGTTCCATCCCTGATCACAGAAGATCCCACATGCTACAGAGCAGCTAAGTCAGCATGCAATGACTGTTGAGCCTGTGCTCTAGAATCCGGAAGCTGCAACCTCTGAAGCCCATGCATCCTAGAGCCCATGCTTCACAAGAAAAGAGGCCATGGCAATGAGACAGCCATGCACTTCAATTCAAGAGAAGCCCCACTGGTCACAACTAGAGAAAACCCTATGCAGTAACAAAGTCCCAGCATGACCAACAATAAATAAATAAATAAATTTATTTTAAAAATTTTAATCTGATTTTAAAGCCGTTA
Source organism: Tragulus kanchil (assembly GCA_022376925.1). Taxonomy (NCBI): domain Eukaryota; kingdom Metazoa; phylum Chordata; class Mammalia; order Artiodactyla; family Tragulidae; genus Tragulus; species Tragulus kanchil. The sequence continues at coordinate 230,520,152 of JAIOJX010000004.1, read as the reverse complement.
AAGCATACACATACGTCAAAGCTTTGCCGAATTGGTCTGTTTGGATACAATATTGCAAATCAAATATAATACTGCATTAAGAGAGAAAGTTTTTATGGTTGATTTCACCCCAATTTTCCCAAGTCCACCTAGTCCTATAAAATCATTCTTCTCCTTCAAGTATAAAGAAAACACATGCTTCCTCATGAAAAAAGATGCCCATGTAGCATCTATAGTGGGAGAACTAAGAATCTTTCTTTTTCCTCATGGCCTTTTCTAAGGATCTTTAGAGTTCATGTTTCTTCAAGTCAGCTTGCCCTAATTTATTGCTTCTGCTAAATTTTAATCTCACATACCTGCCTTCTGTTTTTCACTTCCTCCCAAATTAGGAAAATTTTCCTTAATATTCTTCAAAATTTCCCCCCACCAGAGTTATATGTAATTACAATTAGTTAGTTATTTGAAGGAAAGAGAAGTAATATCTCAGCTACTTCAAACTTAATAATGGTCATCTCTATTTTAAATGACATTGACCTGGGCTTCCCTGGTGGTCCAGTGGGTAAGGACACCACCTTGCAGTTCAAGGGGCGCCAGTTTGATCCCTGACCTGGGAAGATCCCACGTGCCATGGCGCGGCTGGGCTGATGTGTCCAACTACCAAGTCGGAGCTCTGGAGTGCATGCACCCAGAGCCAGTGCTTTGTAGTGAGAGAGGCCACTGCGATGGGAGGCCCACACAGGCCAAAGAACAAAGATGGATGAAAATGAGTGAATGAAAGACCAATAGAAGTGGCCAAAAAAAAAAAAAAAACTGACATTGGTCTTGTAGGGGTGGTTCATATTGTTTTTAGTCTTCAACAATGCTGCACTCTGGTTTTCATATTACTCTTTATCAACTTAGCTCCTTTTTCAGGATTGTCAAAGGAAACTCGAAATCAACTATTCTCATAGGTGCCAGGTCACAAGAGTACAAAATTTTTCTTTAAATGATATTTTTGTCTTTAAACAGGAATTCTGCTTTTGGACTGTTTTTTCTCCTTGCCTTAAAAACTGTGAAGACTTTTTTTAAAAGACATAGCTATTTTTCCTTTAGGCACTAACTTTCTTCATTATGAAACACATGCCACACACACATACATTTTCAGAGGAAACATGCAAAAAGGATAATGATAATTATTCATAATTTCTTGTGATATATACTAGAATTCATCTGTAAAATGGTCTGTTTTTGAGAAATGGACAGAATGAGAGATATTTAAAACCTTAGCAAGGGAAAAAGATCTACTTGTAATGTGTAAAATCTTATTTTACTCAGCAACCCAACTTCAAAATGGCATTGTTGAAAATGCTGTATTCAAACTTTCAGTGAACAGAGATCTAAATTTAATTAATCTGTTGCCTTGAGAACTTTTTATCATTCTTACAGAGTCGTAAAATATAGTCTTTAAGCAGCCCTTGACTTTTTTGTATATTTATACCATATGTCTCTTGTTCAGACTCCCAGTTTTTAACATTACGTAGTCTAATGCCTTAAATACCTTGGAGGGAAAAAAAACACCCTCAGACTTCTGACTCATATAAACCAAGTGATAAACACCTCAAGTTGTTAAATGATGATTTTTGTCAATCAACATCTTAATATAAATGCTGTAACCATTTTTCAGAAAACCGTGTATTCAAATAATTCAAGAAATTCCATCATTCTTCTGGCAAGGGACAAAGATGTAAGGCCCAGCTCTGTCTGAGTATTAATTCTAGCTCTGTCATTTGCGAGTAAGTCTCTTCATTTTTTGTGCTTCAGTCTCCTCTTCTGTTAAATGGGAAATAAATCATATAGTTCTGTAAGAACTCAATGCATTAATAAAAGTAAAGTTATTAGATCCATGTCTCTCATGAGATAGTATTTTTAAAAGATTAACACTTAGGATAAAATTATATGAAGATACAAAATTATTAAGCTTCACATAAATGGGGAAATGTAAAACTGCTCCTACTGAGAAAACATTAAATTAATGGGTTATGCAAAACCTTGCCTGTAAGTGCCAACTGGACTAATCTTCTCAGTCAATACAACAAATTATGAAGAAAAAACAATGTGACATGTCAGGAAAAGTTTTTCTCCTTGCCTTAAAACTGTGAAGACTTTTTAAAAGACATAGCTATTTTTCCTTTAGGCACTAACTTTCTTCATTATGAAACACATGCCACACACACATACATTTTCAGAGGAAACATGCAAAAAGGATAATGATAATTATTCATAATTTCTTGTGATATATACTAGAATTCATCTGTAAAATGGTCTGTTTTTGAGAAATGGACAGAATGAGAGATATTTAAAACCTTAGCAAGGGAAAAAGATCTACTTGTAATGTGTAAAATCTTATTTTACTCAGCAACCCAACTTCAAAATGGCATTGTTGAAAATGCTGTATTCAAACTTTCAGTGAACAGAGATCTAAATTTAATTAATCTGTTGCCTTGAGAACTTTTTATCATTCTTACAGAGTCGTAAAATATAGTCTTTAAGCAGCCCTTGACTTTTTTGTATATTTATACCATATGTCTCTTGTTCAGACTCCCAGTTTTTAACATTACGTAGTCTAATGCCTTAAATACCTTGGAGGGAAAAAAAACACCCTCAGACTTCTGACTCATATAAACCAAGTGATAAACACCTCAAGTTGTTAAATGATGATTTTTGTCAATCAACATCTTAATATAAATGCTGTAACCATTTTTCAGAAAACCGTGTATTCAAATAATTCAAGAAATTCCATCATTCTTCTGGCAAGGGACAAAGATGTAAGGCCCAGCTCTGTCTGAGTATTAATTCTAGCTCTGTCATTTGCGAGTAAGTCTCTTCATTTTTTGTGCTTCAGTCTCCTCTTCTGTTAAATGGGAAATAAATCATATAGTTCTGTAAGAACTCAATGCATTAATAAAAGTAAAGTTATTAGATCCATGTCTCTCATGAGATAGTATTTTTAAAAGATTAACACTTAGGATAAAATTATATGAAGATACAAAATTATTAAGCTTCACATAAATGGGGAAATGTAAAACTGCTCCTACTGAGAAAACATTAAATTAATGGGTTATGCAAAACCTTGCCTGTAAGTGCCAACTGGACTAATCTTCTCAGTCAATACAACAAATTATGAAGAAAAAACAATGTGACATGTCAGGAAAAGTTTCCCGTGTCTAAATTATAACACTGTCAGCTCTCAGGAGACAGAATCAAACCACCACTCATACCACATCAATCTCTTAATAGTAAATAAAAAAGAATTCATTACTGGCTTTCTTCTTAATACACTGAATTTTTTCCCTATGTTTATTTTATTGTCAATATACTCTTTAAAATAAAATGACTTTTTTGCATGCTCAAATCAAAATGCATTAGCAAGCTATTGACGTAATTCACATTTTTTTTTTTAAAGATTTATTTATTTATTTATTTTGGGTGGGGGGTCGGGTTGGGGAGGGAGGGGAGCAGGCGGGCCACATCTGTTGGTCTTTCATTTCTCTGTGTTCATCCGTCTTTGTTCTTTTGGCTCCTGTGGGCCTCCCATCGCGGTGGTGTCTGTTGTTGCAGAGCGCCGGCTCTGGGCGCATGCGCTTCAGAGCTCAGGCTTGGTAATTGGACACATGGGTCCAGCCGCTCCGCGTGGGATCTTCCCAGGCCAGGGATCGAACCGGTGCCCCTTGCACTGCAAGGCGGTGTCTTTACCCACTGGACCACCAGGGGAAGCCCTCACATTTTTTAAGAGCCACATTTTTCCTAGTTTTCTCCTCCAGAGATTTTCAAGCCAGTGATACATTTATTGTTCTTCAGGAGAAAAACAAATGCTATTATCCTTACTTGCAAGTAACTTTGCCTTTCACAAGTTATAATCTATAATGCTTTTACTTGTAAGAGTAAGATGTAACTTAAGAAATTCTGATGGTTGGCTTGAGCATTTTAATTTTTAAATGGACACTGGCCTCTTTCACAGATTTTATCCATGATTGTTGGTGAATATTTATAAATATCAAAATTTTAAACATAAAACATAAAATGAGATAAGTAGCCATGTCACTAAAGCTACAAGGTTAAGACTCATGGTAACACAAACCAATCATATGTCTCCTGCCCACTACCCACCCCCCCCTGGCAAAGTGTGACAAAGGAGAGAAATTAAGAGAATGTAGAAAAGGAAGAAGACTTAAACCAACTCCTATACTTTTTTGTACAGGCAAGGATCTCCCAGGCTCAAAGAGAAAATGTGGACAGTTCTAGCATACAAATGGGTCAGACTTTTACATCTGGAATTCAGTTCATAAGAGATCCTTTATTATTCTTTGTTGCCCCCCTAAAAGAGAAAATCTTATATTGGCCTTATCCAGAGAAAAGAGGTTTTGCTTTTCTTGCTTTCATTCCTTTTCTTCCTCTTTTATCGCCTTCCTTCTTTCCTCTTTCACTTGTTTTACCTCTCTTCCTATCTAGCTAGCTAGCTGTATAGACATAAAAGTGAAAGTCAGATTGCTCAGTTGTGTCTGACTTTGGGACTTCATTGATAAGCCATAGAATTCTCTAGGCAAGAATACTGGAATGACTATGCCTTCTCTGGGATATCTTCCCAATCCAGGGATCAAACCGAGGTTTCCGACATTGCAGGCAGATTCTTTACCATCTGAGCCACCAGGGAAACCCCAGATAGATGTAGATATAAATTTTAAACAAACTCATGACATTAAAAGCTACATTTCTTTTAAATGTTGTGTTGCCCTTCCCTCCCTTTTTTGTTTAGCATTTATCACCATTTGATACTGCTGTGATTTTTAAATGTGTTATGATGTTTACTTATTTATTTATTTATTTTTGGGTGGGGGTCTGGTTGGGGAGGGAGGGGAGCAGGCGGGCCACTTCTATTGGTCTTTCATTTGTCTATTTTCATCCGTCTTTGTTCTTTGGCTCTTGTGGGCCTCCCATCGCAGTGGCGTCTGTCGTTGCAGAGCGCTGACTCTGGGCGCATGCGCACTAGAGCTCCGGCTCGGTAATTGGACACATCAGTCCAGCCGCTCCGCGGCACGTGGGATCTTCCCAGGCCAGGCCAGGGATCGAACTGGCGCCCCTTGCACTGCAAGGCGGTGTCCTTACCCACTGGACCACCAGGGGAAGCCCTGTTATGATGTTTATATTTTCTTTTTCTTGCTCTCTTCTTCTCCCAACGTCTCCTTCCAAAGAGTTTACTGGTATGAATCATTCCATATTGTCCTCTTGTTAGAATAACCACACACAAATGTGAACACAAAAAAATGAATACGGATGCATGTAGGGATGTTTGGGTTTCTCCGTCATTTAATGTTAGCTCAAACGCATCAGTGAACCTATTTAGTCATTTTGTTGATTGATACAGAATCACCTTTCCATTATCTTCCAGGCTTATAAGAGAAATGGCAACCACTAGTATTCTTGCTTGGAAAATCCCATGGATTTTACTAGTAGATTCTGGTGGGCTACAGTCCGTGGAGTTGCAACGAATCAGGCATGACTGAACATCTGAGCATATCTATATCTTCTCACATAATTTTTGGCATTTTTTAATCTGCTGGGCGTTCATCCTTTTCTTCTAGGTTACAAAATAGATTGTTCTGCCGTAACCTCTTCTAATTCTTTTCATCTTTTTAGTATTTGGGAATTGGGTTTTTCTTCTCTAAAGTTTCTTATTTCTTCATATTTGATCAATCAGATGAACAAATAGCTTGCTCTACATCTATACATCTTTTAAAAGAATCAGCCTTTATATAAATTAATATCTGTACTATTATTTATAGGGGTTTTAAATTCATATTGTTTCTATCCTATTTAAAAATAATCATTGTTTTAGAAATAGCCTTTTTTCAAAGTGACCTCAGAATCCCTTAAGAAAATAGCATTAATAAGATAGTCAATGCATGGTTGTCTTTAACCAATCATAGATATATACATATATATTTGTACATATTATTAAGTATTGAATAGCTGAAAATAAACATGTGTTTGTGTCTTTTACAGTTATTTTATTTTTATTATAAAATTACACTTTACTAGCATTTTGGATGAAAAGGAACATACATTTTAAACTGTTAAATCTAAATATCTCAGAAGCATTTTATATCCAAAATAATTTACTGTGTTCTATATTCATGATTTTTTTTCAAGATCAAGTATACTTTATATGATTCTTAGCTATTGGTTTTGAATTATAGACAATTATAGTAGTAATTTTCTGTCTTTTCTAAACAAGGATATGGCAGAAGTGGCATATGTAAAAAGCCTTTAAGTTTCTTTAAGATAAAACATTCCATATTGTCCTCTTGTTAGAATAACCACACACAAATGTGAACACAAAAAAATGAATACGGATGCATGTAGGGATGTTTGGGTTTCTCCGTCATTTAATGTTAGCTCAAACGCATCAGTGAACCTATTTAGTCATTTTGTTGATTGATACAGAATCACCTTTCCATTATCTTCCAGGCTTATAAGAGAAATGGCAACCACTAGTATTCTTGCTTGGAAAATCCCATGGATTTTACTAGTAGATTCTGGTGGGCTACAGTCCGTGGAGTTGCAACGAATCAGGCATGACTGAACATCTGAGCATATCTATATCTTCTCACATAATTTTTGGCATTTTTTAATCTGCTGGGCGTTCATCCTTTTCTTCTAGGTTACAAAATAGATTGTTCTGCCGTAACCTCTTCTAATTCTTTTCATCTTTTTAGTATTTGGGAATTGGGTTTTTCTTCTCTAAAGTTTCTTATTTCTTCATATTTGATCAATCAGATGAACAAATAGCTTGCTCTACATCTATACATCTTTTAAAAGAATCAGCCTTTATATAAATTAATATCTGTACTATTATTTATAGGGGTTTTAAATTCATATTGTTTCTATCCTATTTAAAAATAATCATTGTTTTAGAAATAGCCTTTTTTTTTCAAAGTGACCTCAGAATCCCTTAAGAAAACAGCATTAATAAGATAGTCAATGCATGGTTGTCTTTAACCAATCATAGATATATACATATATATTTGTACATATTATTAAGTATTGAATAGCTGAAAATAAACATGTGTTTGTGTCTTTTACAGTTATTTTATTTTTATTATAAAATTACACTTTACTAGCATTTTGGATGAAAAGGAACATACATTTTAAACTGTTAAATCTAAATATCTCAGAAGCATTTTATATCCAAAATAATTTACTGTGTTCTATATTCATGATTTTTTTTCAAGATCAAGTATACTTTATATGATTCTTAGCTATTGGTTTTGAATTATAGACAATTATAGTAGTAATTTTCTGTCTTTTCTAAACAAGGATATGGCAGAAGTGGCATATGTAAAAAGCCTTTAAGTTTCTTTAAGATAAAATTATGCTATTTGCTGTAACTTATAATATTAGGTTTTTCCAAGTATCTGTTGTATATATAAGATGCTATTTAATCTTTACGGTAATTCTAAATATCAAGTAAATGACAAGACAGGTTTATATTATCATTATATAAGAGGTCATATAGATTAAAAGTTGAATAAATTGATTCAGGGAATGAACCACAAATTTTTAATCAATTTAAACACATATTAAAAATTTAATCTGAAGTGAAGGAATTAAATATACTCAAGACTTATTTGTCAGTAAGCTCTGAGGACCATGGTAAACTTTTGTATCAGAGACAAAAAAAAAAAATTACTTATTAATTGAACATGCACAAACTTCAAAAATAAAACTCCTGGATTTTCAAAAAGAGAGACTAATATTACAGATCTTTATTAAGTGTAAACTTGAGATACTTTTACTTTTGACTGTACTTAGACTTTGAACAGCTTAGACTGTGAACCACAGGCCTTTCACATTGAGAATAAAACAATCCACCCCAGTTCTGTACAAGATCCACGACATCAACTCTTGTGAAAAGTCCCCCATATCAGCAATTGAGGAGAACGTTTGCAGGGGAAATGTATTTAAGAAATACCAGGAGTCAGAGACAACAGTTTATCTTTTAGAGAAAGAACATTTATTCAAGACCATGTTTTTTTTTAAAAAAAAAACAAGAATAAATATAAGCCAATTCTCTACCTTCTAAGGCAATTAGTGTATGTTTTAACATCTAATTTCTTTTTAGAAAGCACTTGATCTGCCTTTATTATTGTTGTTTAGTCGCTAAATCATATCAGACTTTTTGAGATGCCATGGACAGGTTCCTCTGTCCATGGGACATCCCAGGCAAGAATACTGGAATGGTTGCCATTTCCTTCTCCAGTCTGCCTTTATTATCAACATGTAATTAAAAAACCTATCTTACCATTAGATTGTTCTGCTGTCAGCTAAGAGGTCTCTTTTCTTTAAGACAGAAGAGAGGGAAGGGTAAGAATAAAGTGTTGAGAATGGGAAAGAGGAAGAGAAAAAAATTCCACAAGTAATTGAGCTTTGAATGCCTTAATCATCTGTAGCAAATTAGACTACAGTCATGAGGACATTGTGACTCTCCTCGGAAACAGGATTAAGGTCTCAGAAATCAGCTTTGTATGAATCATCTTGGATTGAGAAAACACACTCGGCTTAAATAGGAGGAATTATAAGGAATTGATAGTATGTTTAGTCTGAAAATTTTGAACAGCAAAAAATAAGGTCAAAACATAACTCTCACCTACAGCCCTTAAAATTTTAGTTTTGCTATGTCTTTGGAAGGCAAATTTTAAACAAGAACACTTCTCCCTTAAATTTTACTACAAGCTCTAATGCAACAATAGAACTTATCAGATTCATTTCTTTTCAGAATCTAAGTCTTCATTTTTTAATGTTTAATCATATGTTAAAATGAAGAAAAATCAGTTATTTTAAATCCTAGAGTAAGAACACTGGCATGCTAATTTCATTAATATTTGTGAGACTACTATTAAAAAATTTATTAATTTCACTGTACTTAGACTTTGAACAGCTTAGACTGTGAACCACAGGCCTTTCACATTGAGAATAAAACAATCCACCCCAGTTCTGTACAAGATCCACGACATCAACTCTTGTGAAAAGTCCCCCATATCAGCAATTGAGGAGAACGTTTGCAGGGGAAATGTATTTAAGAAATACCAGGAGTCAGAGACAACAGTTTATCTTTTAGAGAAAGAACATTTATTCAAGACCATGTTTTTTTTTAAAAAAAAAACAAGAATAAATATAAGCCAATTCTCTACCTTCTAAGGCAATTAGTGTATGTTTTAACATCTAATTTCTTTTTAGAAAGCACTTGATCTGCCTTTATTATTGTTGTTTAGTCGCTAAATCATATCAGACTTTTTGAGATGCCATGGACAGGTTCCTCTGTCCATGGGACATCCCAGGCAAGAATACTGGAATGGTTGCCATTTCCTTCTCCAGTCTGCCTTTATTATCAACATGTAATTAAAAAACCTATCTTACCATTAGATTGTTCTGCTGTCAGCTAAGAGGTCTCTTTTCTTTAAGACAGAAGAGAGGGAAGGGTAAGAATAAAGTGTTGAGAATGGGAAAGAGGAAGAGAAAAAAATTCCACAAGTAATTGAGCTTTGAATGCCTTAATCATCTGTAGCAAATTAGACTACAGTCATGAGGACATTGTGACTCTCCTCGGAAACAGGATTAAGGTCTCAGAAATCAGCTTTGTATGAATCATCTTGGATTGAGAAAACACACTCGGCTTAAATAGGAGGAATTATAAGGAATTGATAGTATGTTTAGTCTGAAAATTTTGAACAGCAAAAAATAAGGTCAAAACATAACTCTCACCTACAGCCCTTAAAATTTTAGTTTTGCTATGTCTTTGGAAGGCAAATTTTAAACAAGAACACTTCTCCCTTAAATTTTACTACAAGCTCTAATGCAACAATAGAACTTATCAGATTCATTTCTTTTCAGAATCTAAGTCTTCATTTTTTAATGTTTAATCATATGTTAAAATGAAGAAAAATCAGTTATTTTAAATCCTAGAGTAAGAACACTGGCATGCTAATTCCTCATTAATATTTGTGAGACTACTATTAAAAAAATTTATTATTCAACATGTCTTAAGGCCACGTGTTGTGTGCTAGTCAATTCACAGTTTTTCAAAAGAATTTCCTTCAGTTTTCCTCACTCTACAGACATGAAAGCTCTTAATTGTAACAGATGGAGACTTCACAAATGGCTGATTTTGCATCAGAAATTACATTGTCTCTCCCATTAAAAGAAAGAAAAACCTACATAATCCATTACTGTTCTTATATTTTGTAATATATTATCTTATAATGTACTGCATTATTTAAATAACATTCAGAATTTTGTCCACGTTTTGCAATTTATACATAATGCTCAGTTTTGTCTGGCATTATTTTGCAAATCTTCATACTAACATTTTAAAGTCCCAATATAAAATTCCACAAGTCTCTGTTATTCTGTTCTCATAGGCCAAATAAAAAACAACATATAACAAATCTGAGAGCTGGCACTTTAGTTAAATGTTTCATTGCCAATTATGAAGTTCTAACTAAACAACTTTTCTTTTTTTAAGCCAAGACTTCATCATAATTAAAGATGTTATAGAAATCCGACTCAGCAAGCTTAGAAGTAATTTAGGAAAGCAAAATAAAAAAACCATAAATGAGCAATTTGCATGATTTTCCTTCTCTATTTCATTGCCATAGTGGTGGGAAAATAGACAGTTTATGGATTATGGTGGTCTCATCATTTTTGGTAAATCAACTGACTGACCAAAGTCTCCAGAAAGTTTCATGGTTCATGAAGTTTTAAATTACAAATTACAAATTCTCACATCATCCATCTTTCAATTTACAGCAGCTGGAGCAAAAATCTAGTTCTAAACAATTATTTCAGAAAGTGCTGGCCCCTTTTCACTTGATTTTATCAGTATCATTCTTGCATGTGAATCCTGAGTCTCTAAACCAATTCCTTTCTCTGACAATCTACTTATTAAAAGGGCTACAAATATTTGCTCTCTTGGACTCATTATTCACTGACAAATATTTTGATAGCATCAGCTTATACTGACCACAAATGTTTCATAGCTTTTTGTTCATGTGTTGACTCTTTGAGAGAGAAACACGGCAGTGAATTACAGGAAAATGAAATGAAAATATCAGATAGTCATTGACTGGGTACTGAACAAATCAAAACATAGGAACTCAAGGGCATGCTCTAATTTTTTCATTATTGGTTCAGAATTTTTGGCCAGAATGGGTCAATATAAGATAGTTGCTATTTAGATAATAAAAATGAATATATATTATGTTCTCAGTTTATGTGATGTTTCAAAAAATGCTGACCAGTCCCTACTTCCTAAAAAAATCTTTTCTCTTCTGTGATATATTTTCTTAAATTTTTAGGGGGGTAATCCACTTTACCAGAAATTCTAGCTACTCCTTCTCTACCATGACCTATTGCTGAGTATCTGTGTATGATACTGAACCCTCTACCTGGGAGTTGTACCTGTTACCCTGGTTTTCAATATTACCTCTTTGCTGATGATGCCCATGCTATTCCAGTCACTCACATCCAATTTTCTATACAGTATATTTAACCAAATGTTTCACAAACATCTCAAGTCTCAAACCAAATTCTTATCTCTCGATCTTCCTCAAATTGTTCTCTCCCAGTCTTCTCTAGGCATATAGGGTACTATCACTTGCCCAAATTGCTGAAAATATTATCATGTAGGTGATAATACAAAAAAAACAGGAGCAATCCTAAATTCCTTCCTCTTTCTTATCACATTCAAACTATCACCATTTCCCATGAGTTCTGCCTCAAGAGTGCATCTTGATTATGTCTACTTTTCTCTGGCTAATCTCCTAGTACCTTTTTGAAATTCCTTCCAGGTCTACTAAAAATACCCCAATGACTGGTGTCTCTGGTTTTCATGGGGTATTTCTCCATCCTGTGGTTACCCAGCAGCCAATTAGACATGAACCAGATCAGGTCAGACCTCTTGTAAAACCCTTTAACATTAACCCATTGTACTTCAAAGAAAAGTTCCAAGTTGGCCTACAAGTATTTGAAAAATCTGACTCTTATGTCAGAGATTATATCTCCAATTTTATGTATTAATATGCAATATACATTTACATTAAATAATACCTATAAAGTCTATTATATTTATATAATATAATATAATATATAATTATCATATATAAAATAAATATGAAATAATTATATATAAAATAATCCTCAAAATTATTAGCATCGCTTTCTCTCCTAGAGTATGCCACTCTTCCTCCATATTTAAGGACACATAGCATATGTACCATGATACCTGAAATACTGTTGTTCTCCAGGTTCTGAACATGCTGGTTCACTCTTTCATATTTAAATGTATTTTTTCTCAGTTTATGTGATGTTTCAAAAATGCTGACCAGTCCCTACTTCCTAAAAATCTTTTCTCTTCTGTGATATATTTTCTTAAATTTTTAGGGGGGTAATCCACTTTACCAGAAATTCTAGCTACTCCTTCTCTACCATGACCTATTGCTGAGTATCTGTGTATGATACTGAACCCTCTACCTGGGAGTTGTACCTGTTACCCTGGTTTTCAATATTACCTCTTTGCTGATGATGCCCATGCTATTCCAGTCACTCACATCCAATTTTCTATACAGTATATTTAACCAAATGTTTCACAAACATCTCAAGTCTCAAACCAAATTCTTATCTCTCGATCTTCCTCAAATTGTTCTCTCCCAGTCTTCTCTAGGCATATAGGGTACTATCACTTGCCCAAATTGCTGAAAATATTATCATGTAGGTGATAATACAAAAAAAACAGGAGCAATCCTAAATTCCTTCCTCTTTCTTATCACATTCAAACTATCACCATTTCCCATGAGTTCTGCCTCAAGAGTGCATCTTGATTATGTCTACTTTTCTCTGGCTAATCTCCTAGTACCTTTTTGAAATTCCTTCCAGGTCTACTAAAAATACCCCAATGACTGGTGTCTCTGGTTTCATGGGGTATTTCTCCATCCTGTGGTTACCCAGCAGCCAATTAGACATGAACCAGATCAGGTCAGACCTCTTGTAAAACCCTTTAACATTAACCCATTGTACTTCAAAGAAAAGTTCCAAGTTGGCCTACAAGTATTTGAAAAATCTGACTCTTATGTCAGAGATTATATCTCCAATTTTATGTATTAATATGCAATATACATTTACATTAAATAATACCTATAAAGTCTATTATATTTATATAATATAATATAATATATAATTATCATATATAAAATAAATATGAAATAATTATATATAAAATAATCCTCAAAATTATTAGCATCGCTTTCTCTCCTAGAGTATGCCACTCTTCCTCCATATTTAAGGACACATAGCATATGTACCATGATACCTGAAATACTGTTGTTCTCCAGGTTCTGAACATGGCTGGCTCTATCACATCTTTCAAGTTTCAATTTAAATGTCCCCTCATCAACAAGACTTTTCCTGCCCATCCTGTATATCCCTTTATGCTCTACCAACAGTCTTTAGTCAGATAGGTTTAAGGATGAAGATGATGGGGTCTACCTGAGCTCACAACCCAGCTTTGCCCCTTCCTACTAGAAAACACTGCACAGCTCATTTGACCACTTTGTACCTTCCTTCCTCATTTTTAGAGCACAAATGACAATGGTACTTGCCTCCTCATTAGTGAGAATATTAATTAAAACTGGCTCTGGCACTGCTCTCTTAATGTTCAATTCACGTTACTTTTCTTCATAGCACTTCACAATTTGCAGTTAGTCATTTGTTTTTGCTTGATTTTGTTTTATTTTATAGTCCTTGTCCTTTAGAAGACTAAAAACTTCTATGCAGAGTATATTTATGTGCCTTCTTTTTTACACCATCTTATCAGTGAAAAATGTAATATTGGGCGTGAAGTAGATATGCAATAAGCAATTACTGAATCAAAAAATTATTGTTGAATGGATTTAAAAACTCATACTTAAAGGTTCTTCCTTTGACTATGGGGAAAAAAATGTGTGCTTGCTTTAATCATGTATTAATCATGTAAAGAATATTATGTGACTATGCTCTTGTTTTTAATCCTAAATTCACTCTTACTGAACTTAAAATGTTTTAGCCGAGTTACAAGATCCACTTGTGTATCATATTCTCTTTATTCTCTTCTTTTAATAATCCTTATCTTTAAAATATGGGGCTTCTGTAATTTCTGTCACATCAATGGTTTTCACTGTAGGGCTTCAGACCCTATGTGATCTTTCAGACACATCAATATTCTAGTTTAAAGGCCTCTGAAACTTAGGCAAGAGTTCTGTTACTGTTGTTGTTACTGTTGAAACTGTAACACTTTCTCTTGACCTCTGCATACTTGAGCACTGCAGACCAATGTTTTAGGCGTGAGATAACAGGGTTCTGTTTTTCCTTTCCTCTTTGTTTTCTCCTATATTTACTTTGAAGTTTGTCTTTGACCATCTTCTATTCTGTGATAAGTCTCAGTGTTTCCAATCTTCAAAAGGACTGACCCCTTAGCCTTACATCTATTGCATGACCTGTCTTCCTCTAGGCTTCCTGAAAACACTGGCTACACTCACCCCTTACTATGCCCTGAAAAATCTACATCAAGCCTCTTAGTGACGCTTCAGGTCTACTCAGACTATAACACTGTATCATTGCTACATTTTAATCTTTAGTTTTCCTTATTTGATAAAGTGAAAAGAACAGGAGTTAGATGTTATGGTAAAACCAACCAACCAACCAAACAAAAAGCAACTGCCCTGGAAATTACTCACTTCCTTCCTATATAGCCCCTTAATCTCATCTGATTATCAAGACATAAGCTCACCCATGCATTGGCAAAGTTACCTGCAAATTCAATAAAATTTAGATATACCTAAGAAGTGGCACAGTGGTAAAGAATCTATCTGTAAGTGCAGGAGACTCAAGACACATGAGTTTGATCCCTGGATCGGGAAGATCTCCTGGAGAAGAAAGTGACAGCCCATTCCAGTATTCTTGCCTGGGAAATACCATCAACGGAGGAGCCTAGTGGGTTACAGTCCAGGGGGTCTCAAAGAATCAGATATGACTAAGCACACACACACACACACACACACACACACACACACACACACGTTATTTTTAGCACTTCTATTACTTCACTTGTTTTGTCACAATTAGGAAACCACATATGAAAGGAGATGACAGTAAACACTAATGATAGATAGAAAAAAAAGAGATGCTTGTCTATAGTTATTAAAGAAATACCTGTTGAAACAATGGGATTACAATGCTTTCACATCAATGGTTTTCACTGTAGGGCTTCAGACCCTATGTGATCTTTCAGACACATCAATATTCTAGTTTAAAGGCCTCTGAAACTTAGGCAAGAGTTCTGTTACTGTTGTTGTTACTGTTGAAACTGTAACACTTTCTCTTGACCTCTGCATACTTGAGCACTGCAGACCAATGTTTTAGGCGTGAGATAACAGGGTTCTGTTTTTCCTTTCCTCTTTGTTTTCTCCTATATTTACTTTGAAGTTTGTCTTTGACCATCTTCTATTCTGTGATAAGTCTCAGTGTTTCCAATCTTCAAAAGGACTGACCCCTTAGCCTTACATCTATTGCATGACCTGTCTTCCTCTAGGCTTCCTGAAAACACTGGCTACACTCACCCCTTACTATGCCCTGAAAAATCTACATCAAGCCTCTTAGTGACGCTTCAGGTCTACTCAGACTATAACACTGTATCATTGCTACATTTTAATCTTTAGTTTTCCTTATTTGATAAAGTGAAAAGAACAGGAGTTAGATGTTATGGTAAAACCAACCAACCAACCAAACAAAAAGCAACTGCCCTGGAAATTACTCACTTCCTTCCTATATAGCCCCTTAATCTCATCTGATTATCAAGACATAAGCTCACCCATGCATTGGCAAAGTTACCTGCAAATTCAATAAAATTTAGATATACCTAAGAAGTGGCACAGTGGTAAAGAATCTATCTGTAAGTGCAGGAGACTCAAGACACATGAGTTTGATCCCTGGATCGGGAAGATCTCCTGGAGAAGAAAGTGACAGCCCATTCCAGTATTCTTGCCTGGGAAATACCATCAACGGAGGAGCCTAGTGGGTTACAGTCCAGGGGGTCTCAAAGAATCAGATATGACTAAGCACACACACACACACACACACACACACACACACACACACACACGTTATTTTTAGCACTTCTATTACTTCACTTGTTTTGTCACAATTAGGAAACCACATATGAAAGGAGATGACAGTAAACACTAATGATAGATAGAAAAAAAAGAGATGCTTGTCTATAGTTATTAAAGAAATACCTGTTGAAACAATGGGATTACAATGCTTTCACATATTTGGAAAGATTATTACTTTTTTTCTGGCCATGCCATGTGGCACATGGGATCTTATTTCCCTGATCATGATCAAACCTGTGCACCCTTCAGTGAAAGCATGGAAGCATGTAGTCTTAACCACTGGAACACCAAGGAAGTCTCAAAATTATTGAGTCTGAAGAAACCTGCAATGAACACATGCATGAATTATTGGCTGAAGTATCACTGGAAGTACTCATTGTGGAAAAAAATTGAAAATACCCAGGAAAAAATTAAATGTATATATACATTTACTCAGCACTAGTACATATAATAATTTACCTAGAAAATAGCAAAATACACAGGTTAACAAAGATATATCCGCAAAGAAATGGTAAGCATTTTTTCCCTTAGTCCATTTTTTTTGCAGTAGGGCTCATATCTTATACTCCAAAAACAGCATGTGGCCTAAAATTGAATAAATAGAGAACTACTTTCCATGATCCCAGCAACTGGTCAAGGGAAAGGTTTATGAATCATTCAGGCCCAAACAGTATAATTCCTACCACTTTTTCTTGAGGAAACAGAAGACAGTATCTCTGTTTTCTGTGGTTTCCTGGGACAAGACTCCAAGTCTGAAACTGCCGACAGCTCTTGTGCCATCTTGAAATGAGATCCAGCTTAATGAGAGAATCAGCCCAGAGGGGAGACAAGCCAAAGGATGGAGAGAAACCAGTTACAGATGACAGTGAATGAGGCTGTAGAGTCAATTACACTCAAAGCTATCTCTTTTTGAACTGTAATAGCAAACAAATTTCCTTTTTTGTTAAAGTCAATTGTAATTTTTTGTAACGCTTTATAATCAAAGTTTCAATGAAAATATTTTAGCACACAAATGGAAAAATCATCTCTGTAGAGAATTATGATTATGACAGTTAAGACACACTTAGATGAAATACTGAACTTCTATTTAAGAGAGTAAGATACAGCTATAGATATGTCTATAGGCAGACACAAAAGACAGACACATATCCAGGATATAGTAAAGCTTTAGAAACTAAAACATGTTACGGTGACATTAAAACTTTTAAAATTTACATGCACATATATTTACACAGCCTGGTATAGAAAATTACTGAAATAATGCATAGTGGTTACATTCATGGTTTCCTACTTAATGGCATACTTTTATTCTATATTCATCTATTTAAGTATTTTACCATTAATATATACTTAAATTTATAATAAGTGTATGTGTTTTAAAGAAATAAAGACATAGAAGCAGTAAAACATGGAAGTACTATTATTTTTCTAGCCTCACTCAAGCTGAAATCAATACACTAAAGAAGAGCGAGTAAGAGCTAATACCATTTACTATTTCTTTCTCTGCTCAGGAATCAATTGTGTGTAAATCATATAATTGTGGCAAATTGAAACAGAAAATGATGAAAGATATAGATGCATCAAATCAAAATAATTTTATTTTATTTTTTACTATAGTCAACATACTTGATGAAGTATACAGGACAGACTTTAAGGTGGTCCCCTGATTTCATCCCTGGTGTTCTTTCCCTTGGATATGGCATGTTTCTAACTAATAGAACATGGGAAATGCGGTAGACTGTAACTCCCTTGATTATGCTGCCTCATATGGGAAAGGGGGCTTTCCATATATGGTGGTGCAGAAGTAAAGAATCCCCCCTCCAATGCAGGAGATGCAAGGGACACAGGACTCAGAGTTCGATCCTTGGGTCAGGAAGATCCCCTAAATTCCTAGAAATGGTGTGAAATGGCAACCCATTCCAGTATTCTTGCCTGGAGAACTCCATGGACAGGGGAAACTTGCAGGCTACAGTCCATAGGGTCACAAAGAGTCGGACGCAACTGAGCAAACACATAACATATATGGAAAAGGAATAGAATGACACTTTGGTAATTATATAAGATTCAGTTTTCCTAGTCAACTCAATCTCAAATCTCAGGAGCTCCCCCTCTGTCTCTGTCACTGGTTTCAAGAAAACAAGCTATTATTAACATGGATCCTATACTCCCAAGGAAATGACTACAACTAAAGGACCACAATTACAAACAACAACCAAAAGAAACTTAGAAGCTGATCATTGTTTAGTAGGTCTTTCAAATGAGAACCAGCTAAGCGATGCCTGAGCTTCTAACCCATAGAAACCATCAGATAAAAAACATGTATTGGGCCTTCGCTGGTGGTCCAGTGGGAAAGAGTCCACCTTGCAGTGCAAGGTGGTACCAGTTCAATTCCTGGCCCAGGAAGATACAACATTCCATGGAGCTGCTGGACCTGTAGGTCCAGTTATGAGTCAGTGCTCTGGAGCACATGTGCCAAGAGCCAGTGTTTTGCAAGGAGAGAGTCTACTGCAATGGGAGGCCCACACAGGCCAAAGAATAGAAATGGATGAAAATAAATAAATGAAAACCCAATAAAAGAGGCCAAAAAAAAAAAAAAACACTGTGTTGTCTTAAGTTATCACAGTGATCATATGTTGCCTAGCATAGAAAGGTAATACAGATGAAACAGATCTGAATTTAAATTCCATCAAAATTTTGAGACTCTTCTATTCTAAGATATTCATCACATAACTATTGGAAAACATATCAACAAGAAATCTAAATATTTTTAGCTTATTATTAGGAGAGGACATAAAAAGCAAAGAAAAGAGAAGACTTTAGGGACAAGTTACATTTTCTTTGTGGAATTTATAAAACACTAATTTGCTGTGCTGGCTCCTGTCATAAAATGACATTCAACACTATTGTTCAGAAATCCAAATTCTAAAATATAAAATGTTGGTGTTTTCTACCAAAAAAAGGTACATATGTCCATGACAAAAAAATTGGGTGACGGGAAAGGGTAAAACAAATGTGTACACAATAAAGAGAGATGTAAGAGTATCTAGGCTTACATAAAAATCATTTATTATAATTCAAATCCTTGACTCAATAATGCAAATTTAATACAATAGTCTATCCTGAGATACATAGGTAGAGCTCTCAGTAATTTCAAAGGGAATTGTGCTTGCGTATGTAATGTTTGAATTTTCCCTCTAAAAAGCAACAGCAACAAAATCTTGTCTATTAAAATTAACATGGATCCTATACTCCCAAGGAAATGACTACAACTAAAGGACCACAATTACAAACAACAACCAAAAGAAACTTAGAAGCTGATCATTGTTTAGTAGGTCTTTCAAATGAGAACCAGCTAAGCGATGCCTGAGCTTCTAACCCATAGAAACCATCAGATAAAAAACATGTATTGGGCCTTCGCTGGTGGTCCAGTGGGAAAGAGTCCACCTTGCAGTGCAAGGTGGTACCAGTTCAATTCCTGGCCCAGGAAGATACAACATTCCATGGAGCTGCTGGACCTGTAGGTCCAGTTATGAGTCAGTGCTCTGGAGCACATGTGCCAAGAGCCAGTGTTTTGCAAGGAGAGAGTCTACTGCAATGGGAGGCCCACACAGGCCAAAGAATAGAAATGGATGAAAATAAATAAATGAAAACCCAATAAAAGAGGCCAAAAAAAAAAAAAAAACACTGTGTTGTCTTAAGTTATCACAGTGATCATATGTTGCCTAGCATAGAAAGGTAATACAGATGAAACAGATCTGAATTTAAATTCCATCAAAATTTTGAGACTCTTCTATTCTAAGATATTCATCACATAACTATTGGAAAACATATCAACAAGAAATCTAAATATTTTTAGCTTATTATTAGGAGAGGACATAAAAAGCAAAGAAAAGAGAAGACTTTAGGGACAAGTTACATTTTCTTTGTGGAATTTATAAAACACTAATTTGCTGTGCTGGCTCCTGTCATAAAATGACATTCAACACTATTGTTCAGAAATCCAAATTCTAAAATATAAAATGTTGGTGTTTTCTACCAAAAAAAGGTACATATGTCCATGACAAAAAAATTGGGTGACGGGAAAGGGTAAAACAAATGTGTACACAATAAAGAGAGATGTAAGAGTATCTAGGCTTACATAAAAATCATTTATTATAATTCAAATCCTTGACTCAATAATGCAAATTTAATACAATAGTCTATCCTGAGATACATAGGTAGAGCTCTCAGTAATTTCAAAGGGAATTGTGCTTGCGTATGTAATGTTTGAATTTTCCCTCTAAAAAGCAACAGCAACAAAATCTTGTCTATACCTGTAGATACATTTAGACTGTGGTGCTTCTATAATATTTAGTAAGCTACAGGCATAAACACTCATTTTAAAACATAATATCCTTCCACATTTGAATGGATTTTAATCATTAAACACAGTCTTCATGAAGGTTTATTTTATGTGAAATATTTTTCTTCAGTAGAGGTCACATAAATATAGCCTCACAGACTTTATAGTAACTGTGGCAAAAAAAAAAAATGTTGATTGGGAATTTATTTTTCTTACAGTTTGTATATTCTTTCTTTTCTTGGACTGTCTTCCCTGATTGTTGGGTGATTTGAACAATTCTTTCCACAATGGTAACAGAGTCAGAGGTCAAAAGTTTCCAAGCATGGACTAAACCTAAATGGCAAGAAAAATATAAAAATGTATGCAAAAATATACAGAAAGTTTATTGATCTCATAAAAGCAAAACATACCAGAAAATTGCCTTAAGAAAATAAATCTTATTTTGTCTAACAACAACAACGACAAAAAACCTATCAAGGAGGTAATAGTTACAAAAATTGACTTAAAAATCTTGATTTAAAAAAAGTCATTTGGATAGAATGAATAGTACCAGGCCAAGAAAAAAACGAATGCCCTGTTCATAATGATAATAATGAAGAAAATTACAGTGGCCAGTCTAGTTTAGGAAATGAAACCCAATCAAAAGGAAAAATCTATAATTAAAATTTTAAAAAATCTAACTAATGCTGTATATGAATGTTTCTAGAATGAGGTGGAGAACTGAAGTAATTATCCAGATAACAAAAGCTCAAATATGTAAACCTTTCTGCCCCATTGTTTAGGTATTTCAGGGAAAGTTTTACTTGGAATGTTCACTGGAACTGCACAGCTGTATTTCATGAATTAGCATTTCTCCACAAAGAGGCTGAGTAAAGACTTTACTCGAGGGTTGAGAGTAATTAAAGAGAACATAGATACATAAATATCTTAAACTTCATACTTCACATAGCTCCACAGGCCTCTGAAAGCATTCTAAGGAATTGGGGCTTATCCTTAGGCTAAGGGAAGCCATCCATATAATCTTGTCTATACCTGTAGATACATTTAGACTGTGGTGCTTCTATAATATTTAGTAAGCTACAGGCATAAACACTCATTTTAAAACATAATATCCTTCCACATTTGAATGGATTTTAATCATTAAACACAGTCTTCATGAAGGTTTATTTTATGTGAAATATTTTTCTTCAGTAGAGGTCACATAAATATAGCCTCACAGACTTTATAGTAACTGTGGCAAAAAAAAAAAATGTTGATTGGGAATTTATTTTTCTTACAGTTTGTATATTCTTTCTTTTCTTGGACTGTCTTCCCTGATTGTTGGGTGATTTGAACAATTCTTTCCACAATGGTAACAGAGTCAGAGGTCAAAAGTTTCCAAGCATGGACTAAACCTAAATGGCAAGAAAAATATAAAAATGTATGCAAAAATATACAGAAAGTTTATTGATCTCATAAAAGCAAAACATACCAGAAAATTGCCTTAAGAAAATAAATCTTATTTTGTCTAACAACAACAACGACAAAAAACCTATCAAGGAGGTAATAGTTACAAAAATTGACTTAAAAATCTTGATTTAAAAAAAGTCATTTGGATAGAATGAATAGTACCAGGCCAAGAAAAAAACGAATGCCCTGTTCATAATGATAATAATGAAGAAAATTACAGTGGCCAGTCTAGTTTAGGAAATGAAACCCAATCAAAAGGAAAAATCTATAATTAAAATTTTAAAAAATCTAACTAATGCTGTATATGAATGTTTCTAGAATGAGGTGGAGAACTGAAGTAATTATCCAGATAACAAAAGCTCAAATATGTAAACCTTTCTGCCCCATTGTTTAGGTATTTCAGGGAAAGTTTTACTTGGAATGTTCACTGGAACTGCACAGCTGTATTTCATGAATTAGCATTTCTCCACAAAGAGGCTGAGTAAAGACTTTACTCGAGGGTTGAGAGTAATTAAAGAGAACATAGATACATAAATATCTTAAACTTCATACTTCACATAGCTCCACAGGCCTCTGAAAGCATTCTAAGGAATTGGGGCTTATCCTTAGGCTAAGGGAAGCCATCCATATAATCATATTTGCATTTGGAAAAATGTGCTTTGGCTACAGTATAGAGAATTTGTCAGAACAAAGGAGGAAGGGCAATAATGTAGATGCCAACAGAATGTGAATGTGCTACTTGTCTCATTCTTCTGTACTTCTTTCCCTGCTTTCTATTCTCTTTGTTCTTTTTTTCAATTGAAGCGTCATCCTTTCTATGAAACTTCATAAATTCTTACCTATTCTGTAAAGCCGTCCATCCTGATTTTGTGCCTCATTAAATAAAGAATACATTTCCACCCTCTAACATAAACCACTAAGTTGTGCAGTTACTTAACATTTGTTCTCCTAGCCAGAGAATTCTTAATGAAAGTTATTTTCTGTTTTCACGATCTAGCACAATGTTTCAACAAAATTATGATTTGCATAAGAAACAGTTTGTTACTGCTTTTCATACCTTTCTAAAGATCACTCTTAAACAGACATTTTGAAAGTAGTCATTTTCGTAAATACTATTGAGTTACTTCAACTCAATAATAATATAAGTAAATGTAATTTAAGTTGCTTAAGGTTGATGTCTTGTCTGTTGTCCATACTGCATCCCCTGGGCCCAAAACAATGCCTGGCATATCATAGGCACTCAGTAAATATTTGAAGAATAGATACAAGAAATATTTTAAAAAATTCAAATATCAGCCTCTCGCTTCATTTGAAAAGGATCATCCAACACTGGTATGTGTAATAAACATAATGCACACCTACTTTGGGAGTCTTCAGTTATTTACTGGCCATAATATGGAAACAATGACTAGCATAACCATCAGTAATGATTCAACTTTTAAGAGTTACTGTAGAGTAGATTCTCTCCTGCCACTAAACTACCACACAGTTTTGAAAATAAAAAAATTGTAGACTTGATAGTTTAGTTGCCTTGGTCTAAAAGAAATGCACTCAAAAAAACATTAAACCGTTCAAAGGGGAATTACATTGAAAGTTCATCTCTTTTCCTTGACATTGATCATCTTTGTTCATCCAACAGACTTTTTTTTTTTGTTATATTTGCAAACATACCTAAACAGGTTTTTCCCTTATGCTCCACAGGCCTCTGAAAGCATTCTAAGGAATTGGGGCTTATCCTTAGGCTAAGGGAAGCCATCCATATAATCATATTTGCATTTGGAAAAATGTGCTTTGGCTACAGTATAGAGAATTTGTCAGAACAAAGGAGGAAGGGCAATAATGTAGATGCCAACAGAATGTGAATGTGCTACTTGTCTCATTCTTCTGTACTTCTTTCCCTGCTTTCTATTCTCTTTGTTCTTTTTTTCAATTGAAGCGTCATCCTTTCTATGAAACTTCATAAATTCTTACCTATTCTGTAAAGCCGTCCATCCTGATTTTGTGCCTCATTAAATAAAGAATACATTTCCACCCTCTAACATAAACCACTAAGTTGTGCAGTTACTTAACATTTGTTCTCCTAGCCAGAGAATTCTTAATGAAAGTTATTTTCTGTTTTCACGATCTAGCACAATGTTTCAACAAAATTATGATTTGCATAAGAAACAGTTTGTTACTGCTTTTCATACCTTTCTAAAGATCACTCTTAAACAGACATTTTGAAAGTAGTCATTTTCGTAAATACTATTGAGTTACTTCAACTCAATAATAATATAAGTAAATGTAATTTAAGTTGCTTAAGGTTGATGTCTTGTCTGTTGTCCATACTGCATCCCCTGGGCCCAAAACAATGCCTGGCATATCATAGGCACTCAGTAAATATTTGAAGAATAGATACAAGAAATATTTTAAAAAATTCAAATATCAGCCTCTCGCTTCATTTGAAAAGGATCATCCAACACTGGTATGTGTAATAAACATAATGCACACCTACTTTGGGAGTCTTCAGTTATTTACTGGCCATAATATGGAAACAATGACTAGCATAACCATCAGTAATGATTCAACTTTTAAGAGTTACTGTAGAGTAGATTCTCTCCTGCCACTAAACTACCACACAGTTTTGAAAATAAAAAAATTGTAGACTTGATAGTTTAGTTGCCTTGGTCTAAAAGAAATGCACTCAAAAAAACATTAAACCGTTCAAAGGGGAATTACATTGAAAGTTCATCTCTTTTCCTTGACATTGATCATCTTTGTTCATCCAACAGACTTTTTTTTTTTGTTATATTTGCAAACATACCTAAACAGTGGAATGTGACAGACTATTTTCTTGGGCTCTAAAATCATTGCAGATGGTGACTGCAGCCATGAAATTAAAAGACACTTGCTCCCTGGAAGAAAAGCTATGAAAAAAGTAGAGAGTGTATTCAAAAGCAGAAATATCACTAAGCTGACAAAAGTCTGTATAATAAAAGCTATGCTTTTCCCTGTATCCATGTATGGCTATGAAAGGTGGACCATAAAGAAGGCTGAGTGACAAAGACTTGATGTCTTCGGACTGTGGTGCTGGAAAAGACTGTTGAGAATCCCTTGGACAGCAAGGAGATCGAATCAGTTGATCCTAAAGGATATCAACCCTGAACATTCATTGGAAGGACTGATGCTGAAGCTCCAATACTTTGGCCACCTGATGCTAAGAGCTTACTCATTGAAAAATACCCTGATGCTGAGAAAGACTGAGGGCAAAAGGAGAAGAGGGTGGCAGAGGATGAGACAGTAGGACGGCATAACCAACTCATGAATCTGAGCAAACTTTGGGAATAGGGAAGGACAGGGAAGCCTGGTGTGCTGCAGTCCATGCGTTTGCAGAGTCAGACATGACTGAGTGACTGAACTGAGTGCAAATTCAATATTATTTAAGTAAATTATATCCTTTATACCATTTGATTTGGTATTTTTCATCCTATTTCAGCAGGCCATAAGTGTGTCTTAGTAAGTAACACATTCTCCAAAGTCCCAAAAATCCACTGTTGTTCTAGTGTAGCAACAAAAGGGTGGATGCAGAAGGATAGGTATTGGCAACCAGATTAGTCTTCCAGAAATCTGTCTCCCTCTCCCTTCCTCTGTCTCTCATACACACACACACATGCATACAAACCATACAGCTCTGAAAGAAAACTATATTCAATGTTCATAACTAGACAACCAGAGTCTGTATTAGAGAGGAACACACATTTTAAAAAACCCAGGCAACAATGACAATACCACTACAACATTATGTGGATTCCACCACTTCTGATCTGATGTAGTCTTCCAGGGCTGCTGTAACAAATTGACATAAATTACACGGCTTCCAACAACAAGACTTATTCTCCCAAAGTTCTAGAAGCTAAAAGTCTGACATCAATATGTCAGCAAGACCATGCTCTCTAAAGGTTCTAGGGAAAATCCTTTCTTGCCTCTTCCTAGATTCTGTTAGTTGTTGTCAATCTTTGTTTTTTCCTTGTTTGTAGATTCATCACTCAGATCTGTGCCTCCTTGTCGCATGATGTCCTTCCCTCTGTGTGTATTTGTCTTTATATTTCTTCCATTCTTATAATAAAGACACTAACCATATTGGATAAAGGGCTTATCATAATCCAGTATGAGCTCATCATAGATAATTATATCTACAGCAATCCTATTGTGAAATAAGTCACATACTATAATCCTGGAAAGATACAACTTTTGTGGTGAGGAGGGAGCTGTTCAACCCAGCACACCATTTTGGATAGGCTTCTTTTTAAACTATGCTATGGGCATGGTACTGATCTGCAAATGGAATCATCACTAGAATCTCCTATAACAACAATCGGCAGTTTTAAAATCATAGACTGTCTCTGAGTGAAAATGAAGCTAGCAACTTCTTATCCTGAAAGTGTAACACTATGTGCAGGTGGTAACATACATGAGAATGCCATCATTTTTTCACATGTAAGCTGTTGCAAAACTCCCTGTTTTAACACATAGCCTATCACTTCTCTCTTAGCAGCTTCCATGTAATTTTTTAAAAATAGTTGTCCATATGTCAGTAACAACTGCACTAAAGGAAATTTAGTAAAAGGTATGGTTTTCTTTCGTAACATCAATCACGAGTGATCAAGTCTACACTGTCCCTAGCTTCCTGATCCACAAGCAATCTGGATAAAACTCTCAATACACTCTACCTGCGCTAATTACAATAGTGAGTTACATTTACCTATCAGTAGTTTCCTACATTTACTTATCAATGTAAACAATTTCATTGTATTTTATTCTAATTTTTTTCAAGCTTTAAGAAAGATTCAGATGCCCAGTATATAAATACTTTATATGTAGTGAATACTGCTATTGCTAGTTTCTATCAGTTTTTCCTCATTTATTCTCGCTCACCTCTTTCCTTTATCATGTACATTATTAATCTTAAACTCTGTTATTGTTTCCCTTAGACAAATACAATGGACATTCTCATAATACTTTAGGAGGCAAAAGGGTTTATTTGAGATAACTGAAGATACCTCTTCTCTGTTTTATTTCCATTACACTGATGATGCCTGCAGTCATCAGGCTCACTGTGACTATAGACTAATGCTTTTGTTACTATAAGGAACTCAAATTCCATTGCTAAATCATAAACCTCATTTGTGGTATACTCTCTAATAAATATATACAGAGTTCAGATTATTTTCCTTTAACCTTACTTATATGTAAAGCCTGATGTAACTTTTATTTTTCCTGCTTCAGAAGCTCTTCCTGCAGCTGTATACTATAAGGGCATTTTGTAATGTAGAGGAAGGCCAGAACATATGGAGATTGGAGATGTCTGCCCTATCCCAGATTAGGTTAAGTAAATCTGGGCCCAGCAGCATCAGAGTAGGACTCTACTATTTGTTTTTATCTTTGTAGAAAAGTGCCTATTCATCCTTGTTTTCTATCACTAAGCTAATTTCCTATGCATGACTAAAACAATTCCTCCTTGGATTCACCTCAATTTCACCGTAACTCACATTCTTAGAAAATAGCCCTTGATGAAGAACTTTGCCAAAGTTTAATGAAGTCTAAATAGCACATACTCCCTAGTCCCCACTGATTCATTATTTTAGTTACCCACTCAAAGATCTGTAATAGTCAAGCATGATTTCATTTTATAAAAACCAGGCTCATTTCCTACTAGAAAGGGATATTTGTTTATTCGTCAGCACTCTTACTTTTTGTCATAGATTCTACTGGCTTATTGGCTCCAAATTTTAAACAGTCCTAAAGAATCATTTACATTTAAAATGTCAATAGAGATTTTAAATTATGTTACTACATATTAGTCACATAAACCTTAAGACATTTCAAGAAGAAAAGTAAAATCAACTATATAAAATATTCATGAAAACATAGGTTATTTAAAGAAAATTTTCAGTCCCCAAACAAAGACAATATATAAATACTTTATATGTAGTGAATACTGCTATTGCTAGTTTCTATCAGTTTTTCCTCATTTATTCTCGCTCACCTCTTTCCTTTATCATGTACATTATTAATCTTAAACTCTGTTATTGTTTCCCTTAGACAAATACAATGGACATTCTCATAATACTTTAGGAGGCAAAAGGGTTTATTTGAGATAACTGAAGATACCTCTTCTCTGTTTTATTTCCATTACACTGATGATGCCTGCAGTCATCAGGCTCACTGTGACTATAGACTAATGCTTTTGTTACTATAAGGAACTCAAATTCCATTGCTAAATCATAAACCTCATTTGTGGTATACTCTCTAATAAATATATACAGAGTTCAGATTATTTTCCTTTAACCTTACTTATATGTAAAGCCTGATGTAACTTTTATTTTTCCTGCTTCAGAAGCTCTTCCTGCAGCTGTATACTATAAGGGCATTTTGTAATGTAGAGGAAGGCCAGAACATATGGAGATTGGAGATGTCTGCCCTATCCCAGATTAGGTTAAGTAAATCTGGGCCCAGCAGCATCAGAGTAGGACTCTACTATTTGTTTTTATCTTTGTAGAAAAGTGCCTATTCATCCTTGTTTTCTATCACTAAGCTAATTTCCTATGCATGACTAAAACAATTCCTCCTTGGATTCACCTCAATTTCACCGTAACTCACATTCTTAGAAAATAGCCCTTGATGAAGAACTTTGCCAAAGTTTAATGAAGTCTAAATAGCACATACTCCCTAGTCCCCACTGATTCATTATTTTAGTTACCCACTCAAAGATCTGTAATAGTCAAGCATGATTTCATTTTATAAAAACCAGGCTCATTTCCTACTAGAAAGGGATATTTGTTTATTCGTCAGCACTCTTACTTTTTGTCATAGATTCTACTGGCTTATTGGCTCCAAATTTTAAACAGTCCTAAAGAATCATTTACATTTAAAATGTCAATAGAGATTTTAAATTATGTTACTACATATTAGTCACATAAACCTTAAGACATTTCAAGAAAGAAAAGTAAAATCAACCCCTGGTTTCTTCAGTCAAAACCAAGGCATGACAAAATGAACTATATAAAATATTCATGAAAACATAGGTTATTTAGAAATAAAACTGAAAGATAGAATTATTAGTACTAAGGATAAATTTCCAAACACTAGAGATATTCAAGTATATAGTACAGATAAAGTGTCCTAGAAGATGGAGAAAGTGAGAATGAGAAAGAAAGCAAAAGAGTAGCAAAGTATGTTAGGTCACCTGTACAATTCAGAAATTTTGTGAATGTATTAAATTATTCACTATTATCTCTTGAGTCTCC
Organism: Tragulus kanchil; assembly: GCA_022376925.1. Lineage (NCBI taxonomy): Eukaryota > Metazoa > Chordata > Mammalia > Artiodactyla > Tragulidae > Tragulus > Tragulus kanchil. The sequence continues at coordinate 230,490,861 of JAIOJX010000004.1, read as the reverse complement.
TACTTATTTCACAAGAGCATGACACTCTCCTTAGAAAAACCAAAAATCAGGGCTTCCCAGGTCGTCCAGTGGATAAGGACACCACGTTGCAGTGAAGGGGGAGCTGATTTGATCCCTGGCCTGGGAAGACCCCACATGCTGAGGAGCAGCTGGAATATGTGTCCAACTACCGAGCCGGAGCTCTGGGGCACATGCGCCCTGAGCTGGTGCTCTGCAGCGAAAGAGGCCACTGTGATGGGAAGCCCCACGTGGGCCAGGGAACAAAGATGGATGAAAATAGGTAAATGAAAGACCAATAGAGGTGGCCAAAAAATTTTAAAAAATCAAACGGAAGAGAGAACTATGGCATTTTATTTTGTTATATATGTCATGTAATAAATGTTTAATTCTTTCCTAGGAAACTAGATTTTATTATTATCTGTTACCTTATCTAGTAACTTTGAATATACTATTACTATCCTACGATAGTAACCAGAGCCCTCTGCAATGAGTGAGGCCACTGCAAGGGGAGGCCCACAGACCAAAGAATAAAGATGGATGGAAATATAAAAACAAAAAACTAATAAAAGAGGCCAAAATTTAAAAAAATTAATAAATAATGTTCTGTGTTTTTCAACCACTGCAGCTAACATAGTCTCATCAAGGGTTGAAATTGTTTCGTAAGTCAAAGCAGGTTAAAACTGGCAGAGAATGGAACAAATATCTCTTTTTCCTTTCATAATTAAACTTTTGTGTGATTTTTCAATTATACATGTCCCAGAGAATGAACAAATATCTTTCACATAACACAACTTAAGACATTTCAAGAAAGAAAAGTAAAATCAACCCCTGGTTTCTTCAGTCAAAACCAAGGCATGACAAAATGAACTATATAAAATATTCATGAAAACATAGGTTATTTAGAAATAAAACTGAAAGATAGAATTATTAGTACTAAGGATAAATTTCCAAACACTAGAGATATTCAAGTATATAGTACAGATAAAGTGTCCTAGAAGATGGAGAAAGTGAGAATGAGAAAGAAAGCAAAAGACTAGCAAAGTATGTTAGGTCACCTGTACAATTCAAAAATTTAGTGAATGTATTAAATTTTTCACTATTATCTCTTGAGTCTCCTACTTATTTCACAAGAGCATGACACTCTCCTTAGAAAAACCAAAAATCAGGGCTTCCCAGGTCGTCCAGTGGATAAGGACACCACGTTGCAGTGAAGGGGGAGCTGATTTGATCCCTGGCCTGGGAAGACCCCACATGCTGAGGAGCAGCTGGAATATGTGTCCAACTACCGAGCCGGAGCTCTGGGGCACATGCGCCCTGAGCTGGTGCTCTGCAGCGAAAGAGGCCACTGTGATGGGAAGCCCCACGTGGGCCAGGGAACAAAGATGGATGAAAATAGGTAAATGAAAGACCAATAGAGGTGGCCAAAAAATTTTAAAAAATCAAACGGAAGAGAGAACTATGGCATTTTATTTTGTTATATATGTCATGTAATAAATGTTTAATTCTTTCCTAGGAAACTAGATTTTATTATTATCTGTTACCTTATCTAGTAACTTTGAATATACTATTACTATCCTACGATAGTAACCAGAGCCCTCTGCAATGAGTGAGGCCACTGCAAGGGGAGGCCCACAGACCAAAGAATAAAGATGGATGGAAATATAAAAACAAAAAACTAATAAAAGAGGCCAAAATTTAAAAAAATTAATAAATAATGTTCTGTGTTTTTCAACCACTGCAGCTAACATAGTCTCATCAAGGGTTGAAATTGTTTCGTAAGTCAAAGCAGGTTAAAACTGGCAGAGAATGGAACAAATATCTCTTTTTCCTTTCATAATTAAACTTTTGTGTGATTTTTCAATTATACATGTCCCAAAAAGGGCATATTTAGTTTTTCTTAGCATGAATACTCTAAATTATTATTTTTCTTTCCAAATCATCCTGACAACTAAATTAGACAATTACTCTGTCCAATAAGAATTTAGAAATTCACATTTAATTTGCCAATAATTTACCATTTGTTTCCTTCCAACTCTTAGTTACTTGAAATTTGCTTTCATTTCTTTGATTTTTGTTTTCATCATTGTCTTTTCACATGGCATATTTTTAACAACACTCAATACAAAGTGATAATAGAGATGTTCTCTAAGAACTGTCTGAGAGATTGAAATTTAGTTTCTTTTCCTCTTTTATAAGGCCCATACCAGATTAGCATTATAGTTTACTCTTCCAGTGATCAGTTTTCCTTCTGTACAGCTAATTTTATGTCTCAACTTGTTTGGGCCATGGCACCCAGCTATACTGTCAAACAATATTCTAGATATTTCTGTAAGAATATTTTTAGATGAGATTAACATTTAAATTGGTGTATTTTGAATATGGCAGATTGTCTTCTATAATATGGGTGGGCATCAGTTGAAGACCTGAATAAAACAAAAAACATAACATCCCCTGAGCAAGAGAAGATTCTACCAATAGATAACCTCTGAACTTGAGCTATAGCAACTTCTCTTCTCTAGGTTTACAGCCTGATGACATCTGGGCTTAGAAATAGGAGATATGGGGCATGGCAGCCTCCATAATAACATGAGCCAACTCCTAAAACAAGCACACATATTCACACTCACAAACATACACACATAACCTATAGGTTCTGTTTCTCTGGAAAATACGAACTAGTGAACCGAAGGCAACTAGTGAAATAGTTTAGTTCTTACTCTGGGACCATGAGAGTTTTGTAGTAACCTTTATTATTCCTACCCCTCACTTTCCAAGGACTGTCAACATAAGACTTGACGGTGAACCCAGTAGGAACCCTTCCCATGGGAAAATTGTATTTACCCACTCTATTAACAAAATAAAGCTTGCCCATGTGGCTCACTTTGGCCAACAAATGAGTATGCCACTTGCAAGTATATGCTATTTTCCCTCTGCCACACAAACAGCATGCTATGACAGTATGAAAGCCTGCTCCTTCATATTGAACCCCAGAGAGAAAAGGCTCAGAGGCTAAAGCTGTGATTAATTCATAAGTGCTGAACATAAATGTGAACAAGAGATAGGCCTTGCTTGTTTTAAATTATTCTGCAACTTCCATTACTTGAGCAAAAGTAGCCTTACTAGACTGCTTCAGTTGACCCTTGAATAATGAGGTTGTTAAGTGCATCAAATCTCTGTATAGCCAAAACTTCACATATAATTTAGAGCAACCACCATATATGTGGTTTCACATATAATTTAGAGTAACCACCATGTATGTGGTTCATCCATATCTGCAGTTCCACATCCATGGATTTGGCCAAACAGATTGTGTAGAACTACCATGTTTACTATTGAAAAAAATATTTGTAAAAGTGGACCCTTGGGCTTCCCTGGTGGTCCAGTGGGTAAAGAGTCTGCCTTGTGGTGCAAGGGGCACCAGTTCAAACCCTGGCCCAGGAAGATCCCGCGTGCCGCGGAGCGACTGGACTGATGTGTCTAATTGCATGCACCAAGAGCCGGTGCTCTGAAATGAGAGGCCACTGCAATACGAGGCCCACATATGCCAAAGAATAAAGATGGATGAAGAGAAATTAAAATAAATAAATAAATAAAAGAAGCCAAAATTCAAAAAATAATTAAAAAAAAAGTGGACCCTCCTGGTTCAAACTTATGTTGATCAAAGATCAACTGACTGTCTCAATGGATTCTTGAACTAAAGCCCTCAGCCATCACCAATATATCTATATCTATATATAAATTTTGTGTGTGGATGGATGAAGAAATATACTTCTCTTCCTAGTCTGTTATATTTAAAATGGAAAACCAACAAAGATCTACTCTATAGTACATGGAATTCAACCCAGTGTTACATGGCAGCATGGATGAGAGGGGTGTTTGGGGAAAAATGGATACATGTATATGTATGGCCGATTCCCTTCAATTTCACCTGGAATGATTACAACAGCTTGCCCATGTGGCTCACTTTGGCCAACAAATGAGTATGCCACTTGCAAGTATATGCTATTTTCCCTCTGCCACACAAACAGCATGCTATGACAGTATGAAAGCCTGCTCCTTCATATTGAACCCCAGAGAGAAAAGGCTCAGAGGCTAAAGCTGTGATTAATTCATAAGTGCTGAACATAAATGTGAACAAGAGATAGGCCTTGCTTGTTTTAAATTATTCTGCAACTTCCATTACTTGAGCAAAAGTAGCCTTACTAGACTGCTTCAGTTGACCCTTGAATAATGAGGTTGTTAAGTGCATCAAATCTCTGTATAGCCAAAACTTCACATATAATTTAGAGCAACCACCATATATGTGGTTTCACATATAATTTAGAGTAACCACCATGTATGTGGTTCATCCATATCTGCAGTTCCACATCCATGGATTTGGCCAAACAGATTGTGTAGAACTACCATGTTTACTATTGAAAAAAATATTTGTAAAAGTGGACCCTTGGGCTTCCCTGGTGGTCCAGTGGGTAAAGAGTCTGCCTTGTGGTGCAAGGGGCACCAGTTCAAACCCTGGCCCAGGAAGATCCCGCGTGCCGCGGAGCGACTGGACTGATGTGTCTAATTGCATGCACCAAGAGCCGGTGCTCTGAAATGAGAGGCCACTGCAATACGAGGCCCACATATGCCAAAGAATAAAGATGGATGAAGAGAAATTAAAATAAATAAATAAATAAAAGAAGCCAAAATTCAAAAAATAATTAAAAAAAAAGTGGACCCTCCTGGTTCAAACTTATGTTGATCAAAGATCAACTGACTGTCTCAATGGATTCTTGAACTAAAGCCCTCAGCCATCACCAATATATCTATATCTATATATAAATTTTGTGTGTGGATGGATGAAGAAATATACTTCTCTTCCTAGTCTGTTATATTTAAAATGGAAAACCAACAAAGATCTACTCTATAGTACATGGAATTCAACCCAGTGTTACATGGCAGCATGGATGAGAGGGGTGTTTGGGGAAAAATGGATACATGTATATGTATGGCCGATTCCCTTCAATTTCACCTGGAATGATTACAACAGTTTTAGTTGGCTAAATCCCAGTACAAAATAAAAGTTTTAAAAGAAGATATTGTGTGTGGATGAATGGATAAAGAAATGTATTCCTCCTCCTCCTTTAGGGAGAGGGTCCACATATATCTTAAAGAATTCTCAAATAATCTTTATACTAAAAAAAAGATTAATAATCACTGCAAAATATGGAATGGGAAAGAAAGATGTTCACAGTAAGTTGTGACAAGTATATGTCTGCATTATTCTGATTTATTCTGTATTTTAGAAATTTCCATATTAGGGAAGAAAAAGATTACTATGCCTTTTTAAAGTGTACAGACCTCAGACAGAATTTATATGTTAAATAAAATATAAATCAAGCATCAACTCTGCCAGAGCACATACGAAGCACTGGTGACAAAGGTGGGCATGGTATCTCCACGACTGGAGCTTATGTCCTAGAGAAAGACTATTGAAATCTAGGGCATTTTTTTTTTAAAGCACAGTGAATACAATAATTAATGCAACTAAATATCAGCCTTCCTAGGAGTAGTATATATAAGTTAAAACCTTGATATTTCCTGTCGACTTTGTCCAATACCTATTTATCCTTTACTGATTACCAGATTGTGAGTTAGATGAATGAAGACTACTTTGGAGCTGTTTAATATGAAAAACATAAATATCATAAATTTTCAATAAAACACATTTGCTACATATATATAATTTCCATATCTTTGGCACTGTGTTGAACACATAATACATACTTGTTGTTCCTAAGTAAATTTTATTCTTCATTCACACATCAAGTACCTAAGAACAATACTTGCCAAGCTAGGTGTTGGTTTGTCTCAAGGACAAAATCCCATGAATATAATGTATGTGAGAGGAGCATGTAAACTATGAATCACCAATTCTCACAGACAACAAGAGTAGCATAGGTAATTCCAAATAAATAGTGGAGACTCAGTTTATACCATTCATTTATTCATTCCTTGGGGAAGGGATGAAAAGCATTACCAAAACAATATAGAACTGTAGCTTAAAGCTGGTATTTAAGTGGCAGCTTTAGGAGCCTTGCTAGGAATCTTAAAGGAACTCATAGAGAACTACATGACTAGGGAACTTTGAAAACCTCTGACAGGACATAGTCTGGAGTTTTGTATATCCACATGTCCAGAAGAGACTCAGGAGAGAGGAAGACACCAATTGCTCACCTATACTTCACATAGAGGCCTGAACTACATCCATTAGATCATAGAAAGAGCAAGGGAATTCCAGAAAAACATCTACTTCTGCTTCACTGACTATACTAAAGCCATTGATTGTGTGTAGATCACAAAAAACTGTGAAATATTCTGTAAGAGATAGGAATACCAGACGATCTTACCTGACTCCTGAGAAACCTATACACAGGACAAGAAGCAACAGTTAGAATCGGACATGGAACAGTGGACTGGTCCCAAACTGGGAAAGGCTGTATATTGTCACCCTGTTTATTTAATTTATATGCAGAGAACAAGATTCTAGATTGCTAGAATCAAGATTGCTAGGAGAAATATCAATAACCTCAGGTAGATGACACGATCTTTATGGCAGAGTCAAGAGAAACTAAAAAGCCTCCTGATGAAGGTGAAAGAGGAGAGTGAAAAAGCTGGCCTGAAGTTCAACATTCAAAATGAAGATCATGGCATCTGGTTCCAACACTTCATGGCAAATAGATGGGGAAATAATGGAAACAGTGACAGACTTTATTTTCTTGGGCTCCAAAATCACTGCAGATAGTGACTTCAGCCATGAATTTAAAAGATGCTTGCTCCTGGGAAGAAAAGCTATGACAAACCTAGCTAACATATTAAAAAGCAGAGACATCACTTTGCCAACAAAAGTACCTATAGTCAAAGTTATGGTTTTTTCCCAGTAGTCAGGTATGGATGTGAGACTTGGACCATAAAGAAGGCTGAGTTCCAAAGAATTGGTAACTTTGAACCATGGATTTGGAGAAGACTCTTGAGAGTCCCTTGGACTGCAAGGCGATCAAACTAGTCAATCATAAAGGAAATCAACCCTGAATTTTCATTGAAAGCAATTCTCAGTTTATACCATTCATTTATTCATTCCTTGGGGAAGGGATGAAAAGCATTACCAAAACAATATAGAACTGTAGCTTAAAGCTGGTATTTAAGTGGCAGCTTTAGGAGCCTTGCTAGGAATCTTAAAGGAACTCATAGAGAACTACATGACTAGGGAACTTTGAAAACCTCTGACAGGACATAGTCTGGAGTTTTGTATATCCACATGTCCAGAAGAGACTCAGGAGAGAGGAAGACACCAATTGCTCACCTATACTTCACATAGAGGCCTGAACTACATCCATTAGATCATAGAAAGAGCAAGGGAATTCCAGAAAAACATCTACTTCTGCTTCACTGACTATACTAAAGCCATTGATTGTGTGTAGATCACAAAAAACTGTGAAATATTCTGTAAGAGATAGGAATACCAGACGATCTTACCTGACTCCTGAGAAACCTATACACAGGACAAGAAGCAACAGTTAGAATCGGACATGGAACAGTGGACTGGTCCCAAACTGGGAAAGGCTGTATATTGTCACCCTGTTTATTTAATTTATATGCAGAGAACAAGATTCTAGATTGCTAGAATCAAGATTGCTAGGAGAAATATCAATAACCTCAGGTAGATGACACGATCTTTATGGCAGAGTCAAGAGAAACAAAAAAGCCTCCTGATGAAGGTGAAAGAGGAGAGTGAAAAAGCTGGCCTGAAGTTCAACATTCAAAATGAAGATCATGGCATCTGGTTCCAACACTTCATGGCAAATAGATGGGGAAATAATGGAAACAGTGACAGACTTTATTTTCTTGGGCTCCAAAATCACTGCAGATAGTGACTTCAGCCATGAATTTAAAAGATGCTTGCTCCTGGGAAGAAAAGCTATGACAAACCTAGCTAACATATTAAAAAGCAGAGACATCACTTTGCCAACAAAAGTACCTATAGTCAAAGTTATGGTTTTTTCCCAGTAGTCAGGTATGGATGTGAGACTTGGACCATAAAGAAGGCTGAGTTCCAAAGAATTGGTAACTTTGAACCATGGATTTGGAGAAGACTCTTGAGAGTCCCTTGGACTGCAAGGCGATCAAACTAGTCAATCATAAAGGAAATCAACCCTGAATTTTCATTGAAAGCATTGATGTTGAAGTTGAAACTCCATTGCTTTGACCACCTTATGTGAAGAGATGATTCACTGGAAAAGAGTCTGATGTTGGGAAAAATAGAAGACAGAAGAAGAAGGGAATGACAGAGGATGAAATGGTTGGATGGCATTACTAAGTCAAGAGAATATAGTGACTTCAGTAGCCTCAATAAGATTGTTAATTTCTCATCAGAAATCATTGAACCAAGAGGACAATGGGATAACATCTTCATCATTTTCAAAGCAAAATGGTCGATTAAGAATTCTATATGCAGCTAGTTTTTTCTTAAAAAAAAACAAGCAAAAATTAAACACTCCCCAATAAACAAAGCACTCATTGATAGTAAATGGGCATGATAGGAAATAAAGGAAGTCCTCGGGCTGAAACCAAAGAGTAATTCAAATCCATACAAAGAAATAGAGTACAGTAAAAATAACTGCATAGGTATTATCAGAATCAGTATAAATATATTTTTGACTGTATCTATTTCCTTCCCATCTATTTTTAAAAATAGCTGTATAAATAGTTAGAAAATTTTTTGATATATTTATTACTTTTAACAATGCAGTTCATTTGAAAATTCTACAGGAGGAAAGATGGCATTATAAGTAAATTTTTTCTGTATTATTGAAAATAATATGCACTACACACCATACTAACCACTGAACATATAATAACAACATGATGAATGCAACTTACTCCTGATAAACTTATAATCAAAGGAAATAAATGCTTTATCTCTTATGTTTAATATAACTTAAATACATTTTAACTAAATTCTTACCTCTGCAGATTTAGTTCATTTTAAAAATATTTACTGAATAATCTAGTTGGCAAAACCAATTCACATATACTTTATGTCAGGAAAACATATGCTAACTTAATTTTTCAATTCTAGATTAGTGAATTTTACAAAATACATGAAAATAATTAGAAGCACTCAGCTATATAAAATATAGTAGTAAAAGGCATTATGTCAAATGTAATGTTACAGATCTAGTAGAGTTGATTTATTTTTATGATTTAGAAAATTTTAAAAATAAGTCAAGAAAATTAATAGCAAATATTTAAATTTATTTATGTGGTAAGTAATTCCTTTGGGATATGTATTTTTTTACACATGCATATTTTTCTCAAAAGTTGAGTTGAACTTTTATGCATGATTAAATAAGAAACAAGAATAAAAACTATCAATTTCATTCCACATGACTGCACTTTTCTAGTTTTCATTTTATTTTATTGTAGTAAGAACACTTAACATGAAATCTACACTCTGAAAATTTCTCAGTGTACAATACATTATTTTTTTGATACAGTGCACAGAGTTTATTTTACTTAACTGAAACTTTATGCTCCCTGACAAGCAACTCCTCATTTTTCCCTTCAACCAGCCCCTGCAACCACCATTTCACTCTGGTGGTATAAACTAGATTATCTCATACCTCATATAAATAGAATTATGAAATATTTGTCTTTTTTTTGCAATTTTTATTTCATTAGCATAATGTTCACCAATGTCATATGACATATCAGAATTCTTTAAAGCAAAATGATATTCCCTTATACACATGTAAAACATTTTGTTTATCCATTAATATGTTCACGGACATCCAGTTGTTTCCTTCTCTTGGCTACTGTGAACAGTGCTGCAATGAACATGAGAGTACTAATAGCTTTCAGGGATTTTGATTTGAATTCTTTTGGATAAATACCCAGAAGTTGGATTGCTGGTTCTATTTGATATTTCTATTTTTAATTTTTGAGGAACGTCCATACTATTTTCTATAACAACTCTACTCTTTTGAATTGCCACCAACAATATGAACAGCTTGGTCAACACTTTCTTCTTCTCTAATAGCCATCCTGATATGAATGGATATTTCACTGTTGTGTGAATCTCAATTTCCCAGAAGAGTAGTGACACTGAACATTTTTTTCATGTATCAATTGCATATTCTCTGGAAAAACATATGGTCAGATCCATAAATCACTTTTTAATCTAGTTTTTACTTTTTTACTTTTTAAAAATTTTTCCCTACTGAGTTGTCAGATTTCCTTGTGTTCTGGGTATCAACACCTTATATATGGTTTGTAAATATTTTCTCCCATTCCATAAGTTGCCTTTCACTTCATTGCTTTCTTTGCTGTGAAGAAGTATTTTAATTTGCGATGGTCCAGCTTGCTTACTTTTGTCTTTGTAGCTCTTCTTGTACTGACCATGAAGTGACTTCCAGGACCAAAATCTGGAAACTTTCTCCCTGTTTTCTTTTAGCAACTTTATAGTTTAAAGTCTTACATTTAAATCTGTAATCCATTTTGTCTTGTGTACAGTTTAAGAGCACAATTTCATTCTTTTTCAAATTATTTTCCAATTTTCTTAAATTTTCTAATTTTTTCAACTTATTGAAGAGACTATCCTTTCCCCATTGGGTTTTCTTGCCACTCTGTTGAAGATCCATCGACTTCGTATGTCTGCTATTACACCAGTCTTGTACTATTTTGATTACTGTGGCTTTGTCACATATTAATAGTTTAAAATCACATAGAGTGATGCCTCTAGCTTTGTGCTTCTCTAAGAATGATTTGGCTTTATGTTTCTATATAAATTAATTACTTAATTAATTACTTATCTGCTAAACATGCCAATGGAATTATGATAGGGATTGCATTAGATCCATATATACTGTGCTTTTCAACAATATTAGTTCTTACAGTTCATGAGCACAGAACTTCTTTCCATTTGTTTCTGTCTTCTGCTGTGGCCACAGAACTGGAAAAGGCAAGTTTTCATTCCAATCCCAAAGAAGAGCAATGCAAAAAAATGTTCAAACTATGCACAGTTGCACTCATTTCACATGCTAACAAGGTCATGCTAAAAATGTTTCAAGCTAGGCTTGAACAGTAAGTGAATCAAGAGCTTTTATATGGGCAAGTTGGATTTAGAAAAGGCAAAAGAACCAGAGATCAAGTTGCCATTATGCTCTGGACAATAATTCCAGGAAAACATCTACTTACACATCATTGACTACACTAAAGCCTTTGACCATATCACAACACTGTGGAAAATTCTCAAAAGGCATGGGAATACCAGACCACCTTACATACCTCTGAGAAACCTGTATGCAGGTCAAGAAGCAACAGTTAGATCCAGACATAGAACAATGGACTATTTCCAAATTGGAAAATGAGTACATCTAGGCTGTATATTGTGTCCCTGCTTATTTAACGTATATGCACAGTACCTCATATGAAATGCCGGGGTGGATGAAGCACAAGCTGGAGCTAAGATTAGTGGGAGAAATATCAATGACCTCAAATATGCAGATGACACCACTCTAACAGCAAAAAGTGAAGAGTAACTAAAGAGCCTCTTGATGAAGGTGAAAGAGGAGAGGGAAAAAGCTGGCCCAAAACTCAGCATTCAAAAAACTAAGACCATGGCATCTGGTCCTGTCACTTCATGGCAAATAGAGGGGAAAAAATGGGAACAATGACAGATCTTTATTTTCTTGGGCTCCAGAATCACTGCAGAAAGTGACTGTAGCCATTAAAAGTCACTTGCTCCTTGGAAGAAAATGTATGACAAACCTAGACATTGTATTTGAAAGCAGAGACATCATTTTGCCAATCAAGATCTGTGTAGTCAAGCATGGATGTGAGAACTGGATCGTAAAGAAGGCTGAGCACTGAAGAATTGATACTTTCAAACTGTGGTGTTGGAGAAGACTCTTCTGAGCCTCTTGCACAGCAAAGAGAGCAAACCAGTCAATCCTAAATGAAATCAACCCTGAATATTCATTGGAAGGACTGATGCTTAAGCTGAAACTCCAATACTTTGGCCATCTGATACAAAGAGCTGACTCATTGGAAAAGACTCTGATGCTAGGAAAGATTGAAGACAGGAGAAGGAGACTATAGAGGATGAAATGGTTGGATGGTGTATGGATTCAATGGACATGAGTTTGAGCAAACTCAGGGAGATCCTGAAGGACAGGGAGGCCTGGTGTGTCGCATTTCATAGGGCCACAAAGGGTTGGACATGTCTGAGCAACCAAATAACAACAAATTTCTTTCATCAATGTTTTATAGTTTCCAATATATATGTCTTTCACCTCCTTGGTTAAGTTTATTCTAAGTATTTTAGTGAAATCCTAGTGAAAAAGGAAATTATTTTCCTAATTTCTTTTTCAGGTAGTTTGCTGTTAGTGCAACTGATTTTTGCATGTTGATTTTGCATTCTGCAACTTTACTTAATTTGTTATTAGTTCTAACAGTGTATCTTTCATTATGGAGTTGGTTTCTATATATGAGTATGTCGGGCTTCCCCTGATGGTCCAGTAGTAAGGACACCGCCTTGCAGTGCAAGGGGCGCCAGTTCGATCCCTGGCCTGGGAAGATCCCACGTGCCGCGGAGCGGCCATACCGATGTGTCCAATTACCGAGCCAGAGCTCTGGAGCGCATGCGCCCGGAGCCGGCACTCTGCAATGACAGACGCCACCGCGATGGGAGGCCCACAGGAGCCAAAGAACAAAGACGGATGAAAATAGAGAAATGAAAGACCAACAGAAGTGGCCCGCCCCCTCCCCGCCCTCCCCAACCCGACCCCTGCCCAAAATAAATAAATAAATAAATCTTTAAAAAAAAAAAAAAGAGTATGTCATCTGCAAACATGGATAATTTTACTCTCTCTTTCCAATTTGCATGCCTTTTCTTTTTCTCATCTAATCACTCCAACTATGACTTACAGTTCTATGTTGAATAGAAGTGGTTAGAGTAAGTATTCTTGTCTTACTCCTGATTTTAGAAAAAAGCTTTCAGCTTTTTACCACTGAGTATGATCTTAACAGTGTGACTTTCATATATGGCCTATATTGAGGTAATATCCTTCTATCTTAGTTTGTGAGTTTTTATCATGAAAAGTGTGGAATTTTCTCAAAAATTTTTTGTTTGTTTTTTGTACCTACTGAAATGTGATATAATTCCTTTTTCTGGTAAGATCAATTAATATGATGTACCATCCTAATATGTTGAACCAATTTGTATCCCAGGGATAAATTTCACTAGGCCATGGTGTGTGATCCTTATGGATAAAGGCCTGCAATTGTATTTTCTTGAAGCGTCTTTGTTTAGCTTTTGTATTAGGGTAATGCTGGACTCGTAAAATGAGTTTGGAACAGTTCCTTCCTCTTCAGTTTTTTGGAAGAGTTTGAAGTAATTTGTTGGCATAAATTACTCTTTAAATGTTTGATAGAACTCACCAGTGAAGTCAAATTCGCCCTAGGCTTTTCTCTGTTAGGAGGCTTTGATAAATTATTTATTCTCTATATTAGTTATAGGTCCATTCATACTTTCCATTTCTTCATGACTTAACCTTTGTATATTTCTAGGAACTTATCCATTTCTTCTAGGAAATCTAGCTTTTTGGCATAAGTGTTGATATTCCTCGCTCATCATTCTTTTTATCTCTGTGGGATTGGTTGTAATCTCTCCTCTTTCACTGCTGATTTTAAGTGTTCTTCTTTTCTTTAATTTAGCTAATGGCTAATGGTTCATGAATTCTGTTTTATTTTGAAGAGCTAATTCTTAAGTTTTCTATTATTTTCTATTTTATTTTTGCTCTCATTTATTATTTCCTTCATTCTAATAAGTCTGGATTAGTCTGTTCTTTTTCTAGTTCCTTAGTGTATAATGTTGTCTGATTAAGATATTTTTCTAAGTAAATAATAGAAAGTTTTCTTAGTAGTACTTTTTCTTTATTTCTTACATTTTTTATGTTGTATTTTCATTTGATTTGCCCTAGGGTATTTTCTACTTTCCTTTTTGATGTTTTCTTTGACCCAGTGATAGTTTAAGAGTATGTTGTGAAGTTTCCATGTATTTGTCAATTTTCCTCTTTTCTTTTGCTGTTGATATCTAGTTTGACTCCACTGTGGTCAGAAAAGTCACTTGTATGGTATCAATTCTCTTAAATTTCAATCTTCTTAAATTCTTAACTTGATCAACTAACATTTGTTTTGTGAACTAATATGTATTTTAACCTGAGGGAAGTTCCCTAGGCCTTTAAGAATGTGTATTTTTCTGCTGTAGGGTGAAATGACAGAGGAGGCCAGTGGGCTACAGTCTATGGGATTACCATAGTTGGGTACAACTGAGTGATGGCACTTTCACTTCTTTCACACATATTTATGCAAAGCAAAATTAGTTCAGATAATTAAGATTTCTGATAGGCCATTCTAATTCTCAAAGCCACCTTTCTCCATCTTTTATTCCTTCCCATCCTTGTGTACATTTCCACTCCTATTTCCCGCAATGCAAACCAGGTGCGTATGTGGGCATGCACACTGGAGAAGCATGTTTTATCACTAGTCATATTTTCTGTCACTGTTGGATATAGGTCAGGTACTTTATGAAGTGCCTAAGGTGATTCATATCACAATTCAAATTTAGAAAAAATTTGCCTTTTTTTGTTGTTTTCTGCAACCATCTTGACTCATGAAAACTAATCTAAATAACCCATGCCATATATCCACCTATGTTTAAACTATATGACTACAGTTAATAAAGCTGATTGGAACTTCATTTAGAGTATATTTGACTTCTGATTTCTCAGCTCTGATGAAATAGCATTTCCAAGTCACAGAAAGAGCTCTCTTTTTATAAGGTTCTAGCAAACTGTCAGCATCCCCCATGGAGACAGATGTCAACATTACATCCTGAACAGAGATACTAAAAATGATTATGTTATTGATTTTAAGGGTTCAAAATAATGTGAGGTAACATTCATTCCCTATATCTGTAGAATGGTTTTATTTATTCATATACTTGAACCTCTTTATAATACTATCATCAGAGTTCTTATTCTAAATTACATTGCTTTATGCTTTTTCTTTCTGACCTCTGAGTAGTTCATATGGAATCCATTCCATACTCATTCCACAGCCCATTTCATACAATAAATAAGATTTTTTAATCCAGAAATATACTTTAAGATATACATTTATTATGAAAGAGTTTCTTTTCTTGTGGAAATGTGTACTCTGCACAAACTAAACCACATTACTCTTAGTTTATTCTTCCATTTGGAATATGCTTTTATAGAAGAAGAATTTTTCCATCAAATAAAAAAGAGCCACAGATTTTGTTCTGAATGAAAGACTCCATTATACATTTAAGTAAATCTGCCTCCGTTTAGTCTCAATGTTTTTTAGAATTGCTCTTGGATGATTGTTTGTTTTCCAGGGTGATCATTAAAGGACAAAGCAAAATGCTAGAACATGGCATTATTGGCAAGCTTTGCTTGTTTGCTTCTCTCTATAAATGAGCAGCCAGTGGAACTTCTGTGCTTATGACAGTTTCCCAAGCAAACTACCTCTCTCAATCTAACATCCATTCGACCAGTAAAGTCTTATTTATCATCAATTCATCCTATTCTCATGTCCATTGCAGCTGTCTTACTTCAAGCTCTAATCATTTTTTCCCTTTCTCTTAAATCTAAATGTAATATATTTTGAAATAATTTCAAACATACATAAAAGTAGCTGAATGCCCATAACCCCTTCAACAATAATAGCCAATGGTTAATGTTTTACCACATCTGCCCCACTGTCCGTCCCTCCATGTACATATATGCAGATATGTATACGCACATAGGCAATGGGTATAGATGGTTTATTTGCTAAGTTGTGTCCAACTCTTTGCAACACCATGAACCATAGCCTATCAAGCTCCTCTGTCCATGGAATTCTCCACTGGAGTGGTAGCCATTCCCTTCTTTAGTAGATCTTCCTGACTCAGGGATCAAACCTGGGTCTCCTGCATTGAAGGCAGATTCTTTATTGTTTGAACTACCAGGGAAACCTTAAACACAAAGATATGTTTAAGTTGTTTGCAGAAACTTTTTTTAAATTTACTTTTAATTGAAGGATGATTGCTTTACAATATTGTGCTGGTTTCTGCCATACAACAAGGTGAATCAGCCAATAAGCATATATACATATATATACATGTATATGTATATATACATGAATATATGTATATATATGTATATTCCCTCTTTTTGAACCTTCCTCCTGCCCTTCCCCCCCATTCTACACCTCAAGGTTGTCACAAAGCATGACCGAGCTCCCTGTGTTATGCACAGCAATTTCTCACTAGCTAACTGTTTTATGTGTGGCAATGTAAATGCCATTATCCTTAAATACTTCAAACACTTCATTGAATAGTCCTTTAAAAGTAAAGACATGTC
Source organism: Tragulus kanchil (assembly GCA_022376925.1). Classification (NCBI taxonomy): domain Eukaryota; kingdom Metazoa; phylum Chordata; class Mammalia; order Artiodactyla; family Tragulidae; genus Tragulus; species Tragulus kanchil. The sequence goes on along the minus strand of JAIOJX010000004.1, from coordinate 230,474,395 downwards.
TATATAACCTCCCATATAAACCTTTTTAGAATTTTGTTCTCTTTTTGGCCTCCGTTTAGTCTCAATGTTTTTTAGAATTGCTCTTGGATGATTGTTTGTTTTCCAGGGTGATCATTAAAGGACAAAGCAAAATGCTAGAACATGGCATTATTGGCAAGCTTTGCTTGTTTGCTTCTCTCTATAAATGAGCAGCCAGTGGAACTTCTGTGCTTATGACAGTTTCCCAAGCAAACTACCTCTCTCAATCTAACATCCATTCGACCAGTAAAGTCTTATTTATCATCAATTCATCCTATTCTCATGTCCATTGCAGCTGTCTTACTTCAAGCTCTAATCATTTTTTCCCTTTCTCTTAAATCTAAATGTAATATATTTTGAAATAATTTCAAACATACATAAAAGTAGCTGAATGCCCATAACCCCTTCAACAATAATAGCCAATGGTTAATGTTTTACCACATCTGCCCCACTGTCCGTCCCTCCATGTACATATATGCAGATATGTATACGCACATAGGCAATGGGTATAGATGGTTTATTTGCTAAGTTGTGTCCAACTCTTTGCAACACCATGAACCATAGCCTATCAAGCTCCTCTGTCCATGGAATTCTCCACTGGAGTGGTAGCCATTCCCTTCTTTAGTAGATCTTCCTGACTCAGGGATCAAACCTGGGTCTCCTGCATTGAAGGCAGATTCTTTATTGTCTGAACTACCAGGGAAACCTTAAACACACACATATGTTTAAGTTCTTTGCAGAAACTTTTTTCAAATTTACTTTTAATTGAAGGATGATTGCTTTACAATATTGTGCTGGTTTCTGCCATACAACAAGGTGAATCAGCCAATAAGCATATATACATATATATACATGTATATGTATATATACATGAATATATGTATATATATGTATATTCCCTCTTTTTGAACCTTCCTCCTGCCCTTCCCCCCCATTCTACACCTCAAGGTTGTCACAAAGCATGACCGAGCTCCCTGTGTTATGCACAGCAATTTCTCACTAGCTAACTGTTTTATGTGTGGCAATGTAAATGCCATTATCCTTAAATACTTCAAACACTTCATTGAATAGTCCTTTAAAAGTAAAAGACATGTCTATATAACCTCCCATATAAACCTCCAAATCAGGTATTCACCACTGATTCAGACCCCATTACAAATCTGCTTACTGTACCGATGTGGTAGACCAAAAAAGAATGCAATGAATTAGCTGCTTCCTCCATTAAGATATGTGTAACTCCTCTTCCTTTGAATCAGGGTTGACATTAATGATTGATCACCAAAATTATGCATAGTGTCCTGAGCTGTCATATAAAAAAGTCTGATTTCCTGACACTACTATGCTGAAGTGGCCACAGGTAGGCAATTCCTTTGAAAGCCCCAGCTGAACTCAGTATTACAACCATCCCTGCCAAGGCCTTTGAAATGTGATTGAGGACATACTGCGCCCTCCATTCCTGCCTCTGCACTTGTTCAATACCATATTACATAGAATGGTTCAGGTAAGTCTGGCCCAAAATGCTAACCTAAAAACGTCATGAGATACAATACAATGGCTACTGCTTTATGTCATTAAGTTATGGGTTATGGGAACCATTTTGCCCAGAAATAGATAAAACACCTCACAGTTTCTCTTTTCTTTCCAGTCTAGTATCCCAGAAATAAGCTTATACTTATTATTGTGTATTATAGGCTCCTTCAATCTGAAATAATTCTTGAGTCCATTTCAGTCTTTCATGTTCTCATAGCCATAGAGAGAAAAGGCCTTAAGTCTGTAGGATGGTATTCAGCTGGTCCCATCTATGAAGTCTTCATGATCAGACTCAGGGCATGCATTCTTGGCAGGGAAACCACAGAAGTGATTCTGTGTTATTTGTGGTGCATCCCATCAAGAAGCATACAATGTCAGCCTGTCCCAAAACAAGCAATATCAGTGTTGATGACCTGGCCTTGTGGTGTCTAACAGCATTCTCCACCTTAAACTCACAACTTTTCTGATTTTAATTGATTAGTATTTGATAGGGAGCTATCATACTATTAACCTGCTTCTCAATTTCTACCTCCTCAGCCTTAGCATCCATGGACAATTTCCAACTGAATCAAACTGATCTGATGGCCATTGTTGCATCCCTTTTTCCCAAACTTTTTGGAGAGCTGAGGAAAAGCTTTCCATAGTTCTGCCACTCACCTTCTAGATTGCTAATTTTAAAAATTAATCACTTCAAATTGAATAGTCCTTTAAAAGTAAAGACATGTCTATATAACCTCCCATATAAACCTCCAAATCAGGTATTCACCACTGATTCAGACCCCATTACAAATCTGCTTACTGTACCGATGTGGTAGACCAAAAAAGAATGCAATGAATTAGCTGCTTCCTCCATTAAGATATGTGTAACTCCTCTTCCTTTGAATCAGGGTTGACATTAATGATTGATCACCAAAATTATGCATAGTGTCCTGAGCTGTCATATAAAAAAGTCTGATTTCCTGACACTACTATGCTGAAGTGGCCACAGGTAGGCAATTCCTTTGAAAGCCCCAGCTGAACTCAGTATTACAACCATCCCTGCCAAGGCCTTTGAAATGTGATTGAGGACATACTGCGCCCTCCATTCCTGCCTCTGCACTTGTTCAATACCATATTACATAGAATGGTTCAGGTAAGTCTGGCCCAAAATGCTAACCTAAAAACGTCATGAGATACAATACAATGGCTACTGCTTTATGTCATTAAGTTATGGGTTATGGGAACCATTTTGCCCAGAAATAGATAAAACACCTCACAGTTTCTCTTTTCTTTCCAGTCTAGTATCCCAGAAATAAGCTTATACTTATTATTGTGTATTATAGGCTCCTTCAATCTGAAATAATTCTTGAGTCCATTTCAGTCTTTCATGTTCTCATAGCCATAGAGAGAAAAGGCCTTAAGTCTGTAGGATGGTATTCAGCTGGTCCCATCTATGAAGTCTTCATGATCAGACTCAGGGCATGCATTCTTGGCAGGGAAACCACAGAAGTGATTCTGTGTTATTTGTGGTGCATCCCATCAAGAAGCATACAATGTCAGCCTGTCCCAAAACAAGCAATATCAGTGTTGATGACCTGGCCTTGTGGTGTCTAACAGCATTCTCCACCTTAAACTCACAACTTTTCTGATTTTAATTGATTAGTATTTGATAGGGAGCTATCATACTATTAACCTGCTTCTCAATTTCTACCTCCTCAGCCTTAGCATCCATGGACAATTTCCAACTGAATCAAACTGATCTGATGGCCATTGGTGAATCTCTATTTCCCAAACTTTTTGGAGAGCTGAGGAATAGCTTTCCATAGTTCTGCCACTTACCTTCTAGATTGCTTAATTAATGTATATTAACATACTGATACATCAGTAGACTTATTTTACTAAATCAAAAATTAATGACTATCATTATTTTAATACTCAAGTCCTCCTCTCTATCCATTGAGAGTCCTTCAAACTAGTTATTTTATGCTTCTGCAACATTTTATTTCAGAGGACTTACTTTTTATAAACAAGATGTTTAAGGCATGTTTGGACCTACTCTGCCCCAACCTGTCATCAGTCATTTTTCCTTAAGTGAGGATAACATTTAGAAATCAAATTTTGAGCAGTTGGTAAACACATTGCTCCTGAGTTTATTTGCTCATCTTTGTTTCTAAGCCCGCTAAGAACTAGGTAATATTTGTGTTGCATCTAATATAATATTACATATGTAATGGATGTGGGCTTCCCAGGTAGCACTAGTGATAAAGAACCCACCTGCCAAAGCAGGGGATGTAAGAGACAGGTTCAATCTCTCGGTCAAGAAGATTCCTTTGTGAACTGGAAATATCTCCTGCCATATTGATAAATAAGAAATGTCACAACCTTCAGCAATTTCTGGGCTGCAAATGTGAATGATAGCCCCCCAAACTGGGATCCAGCAAATACTGCTGCCCACCCCACCCCCACACCCCTAATGATTGCTAAGGAGCTGGGGGAATGCAAGAAGCAAGATAAACAAGGAAATAAGATTAGCTCCAGAGAGCTAAGGTGCTCATGAAAGGAATGAATTCACAGAGTCCAGAGGCTTACATCTTTCCATACATTGAATGCTAATTGCCTTAACTTGATACCTGATCTCTGATGTTCAGTCTTCCTGCTACTTTGTTGCAAACTTTTACATCTCCTGACTTTCCCTCCTGCCTCCTTGGAAAAGTTTTCTCAGAACTACTAAGACCCTGTCTCCTGGGGTTCTGAGTCCTAAACATTCTTTCTAAAAAAAAAAAAATAATAACTCACTCTCTCTCTCTAACTCACTCTCTCTCTCTGTAACTCTCTACTTTCAGGTGGTGACTATATTTTTTTAGTTGACACTCTGGAGTAAGGCATGACAACTCGCTCCTGTATTGTTGCCTGGAGAATCCCATGGACAGAGGAGCCCGCTGAGCTACAGTCCATGGGGTCACAAAGAGCTGGACACAACTAAAGTGACTTAGCGTGTGCACCCACATACCAATTTATACTGATGCCCTATATTATCATGTAAAAACCTTTCAAGTCTTCTTCATATTCATGATTGTATTGTATCCCCTCCAGGACTGAGAGATTACTTGATATAATCATTTATTTGCTCAATTTATTTATTTATGTGCTTTAACCCATCTTCCAACATATGAACCATCTCCTCATGTTGCTACCTCTGCAGCGGTCTCTCATGGTCTCATGTACTCTTTCTCCAGGTCTGCTATCTCATGCCTCCACAGAGCTCCTCAACTTGGGACTGATTCTTCACCTAGCTCCTCGTTCCTCCCTCCTTGTTCCATGCAACTGACTACTGTACTGACCATTCCAGGAAGAGGCAGAAGACAGTGAAAAAAAAAAAAAAAGTGGGAAATGGGAAGTGATTAGACACCCTTGTTCTCTCTTGTGTGTGTTCTCTCTTTTTAAAAAAATTACTGGCAAAGTTTATTTACAATGTGTGTTAGCTTATGATAACAAAAACAAGCCATAATTGGGATCTAATTCAATTTAAAAGCTTTTGCACAGCAAAGAAAACAATGAGGAAAAAGACAACCCTAGAATGGAAGAAAATGTTTGCAAATGAAGCAAGTGACAAGGGATTAATCTTAAAATATACAAACAGCTCATGCAGCTCAATATCAAAAACAAACTCAATCAAAAAATGGGTGGAAGATCTAAATAGATGTTTCTCCAAAGAAGACAAACAGCTGAAAAACATATGAAAAGATGCTCAACATCACTAATTATTAGAGAAATGAATGCCTTCTTAGCAGTTCCCCTTGCCCTGATCCATCCCCTATCTCATCTCTTTCCTCTCCTACAAACTGCAGACAAACTAGTCTTAGAAAGAATATGATGTGCAGTGAAGAAAATAGGAAGTTGAAAATAAACAATCTGACTATGTATTCTTACTGTTTCACTTACTCATGTCACTATGGACTTTTGAGTTATCAGTGCCTCAGTTTGAAATAAGGAAATAATGCTTTTTTAGAAGATGTATTGCAAAGTTTCGGGTTGAATATGCTGAATGTCAAGAACATAATTGTAGCTGTTGTGGTAGTTGTTATACTTATCATGAAAAATTTGTTCATGATTCTGAAACTCCTATTCAAAATACTTTAATGTAAAATTCAACAAAAAGTTTAACATCGTTCAATACACCTTATTACCAACAGTATAAAATATAAACTCTTGTGTTATCTTAAGAGATTTTCGATGACCTGGCTTCAGCTCACATCTCCAGCCTCACTTCTCAACTCTCCTCAAATGTCACTTACACAACAGCTCACTTAATGGCCTTGTGTTTCCTTGACTTTAGTATGTTTTTCTCTTTGCATGCTTTGCACATACTATTGCCTCAACTGAAACTGATCTGTTCCTAAATCTCCAACTATTGCTACACATTTACTTATACTTCAATACTTGGAGTTAAGTTCATCTTCTCTGGAAATCTCCTCTGACCATATTTAAAACAAATCAAATTAACTATTTCATTAATTTGGCCACAACTATGATTCCTAGGTGTCTTTTTTATGTATAACACTTGTCACATGTATGGCAACTAATTATAGACCCATATTCAGCTGCTTTAAAAGATTAAGAGCTCACTGAAGATACAGAGTACATCTTGCTCATTTTGATATTCCCATGATATTTTCTGACCAATAGATCAGTCTCACCAATAACAAATCTTCAATAAATAAATTTTATAACAATTTATAATAAAAAAATCCTTAAAAAAAATTTCCTCATAATCATCATTATTATAATTCTTGGAATAACCAGTAATTACTGATCACATATTAACTACTGATTACTCAGTACTGTGCTAAAGCACTATCAATTTTCATATAAAAGAAATAGCCTAAAACTCCAATTTATAATCCATACAAACTGCAGACAAACTAGTCTTAGAAAGAATATGATGTGCAGTGAAGAAAATAGGAAGTTGAAAATAAACAATCTGACTATGTATTCTTACTGTTTCACTTACTCATGTCACTATGGACTTTTGAGTTATCAGTGCCTCAGTTTGAAATAAGGAAATAATGCTTTTTTAGAAGATGTATTGCAAAGTTTCGGGTTGAATATGCTGAATGTCAAGAACATAATTGTAGCTGTTGTGGTAGTTGTTATACTTATCATGAAAAATTTGTTCATGATTCTGAAACTCCTATTCAAAATACTTTAATGTAAAATTCAACAAAAAGTTTAACATCGTTCAATACACCTTATTACCAACAGTATAAAATATAAACTCTTGTGTTATCTTAAGAGATTTTCGATGACCTGGCTTCAGCTCACATCTCCAGCCTCACTTCTCAACTCTCCTCAAATGTCACTTACACAACAGCTCACTTAATGGCCTTGTGTTTCCTTGACTTTAGTATGTTTTTCTCTTTGCATGCTTTGCACATACTATTGCCTCAACTGAAACTGATCTGTTCCTAAATCTCCAACTATTGCTACACATTTACTTATACTTCAATACTTGGAGTTAAGTTCATCTTCTCTGGAAATCTCCTCTGACCATATTTAAAACAAATCAAATTAACTATTTCATTAATTTGGCCACAACTATGATTCCTAGGTGTCTTTTTTATGTATAACACTTGTCACATGTATGGCAACTAATTATAGACCCATATTCAGCTGCTTTAAAAGATTAAGAGCTCACTGAAGATACAGAGTACATCTTGCTCATTTTGATATTCCCATGATATTTTCTGACCAATAGATCAGTCTCACCAATAACAAATCTTCAATAAATAAATTTTATAACAATTTATAATAAAAAAATCCTTAAAAAAAATTTCCTCATAATCATCATTATTATAATTCTTGGAATAACCAGTAATTACTGATCACATATTAACTACTGATTACTCAGTACTGTGCTAAAGCACTATCAATTTTTCATATAAAAGAAATAGCCTAAAACTCCATTATGGTCATTCTATAAGGTCTCTATCCTCTAAATAAGAAAAATGAGGCACAGAAGAGTTACTAATTTGTATAGGTTTGCAGTATTTAGTAGAACTGACACCAGAGCCTAAGTTGTTAATAGATCAGTAATGCATAAGATATGTAGTAGATACACGAATATCAAGATAAATATAAAGAAACTATCATTTTAAAATAGGCTCCTCACATTTATTATATGTTTCATTTTTACTTTGACACAAGAAATCATTAAAAATAGTAAAAGTAAATGTTAAAGGTTTAGTTAAGCTACTTTACAATATTGTTTCCTTGGCTCCATTGTATCTAACCAAGTAGCCTAGCGAGGATTTGAACTGACACTAACCCCTCGCTGGAGCCTATATAAACAGCCTTCAGTGTCACAAGGAAATGCAAGTTCATAATAAAACTCCTCTAATGGCCCTTGTGATAAACAGTTTCCCCATTTCCCAGAGCCTTCCCTTACTGTGCTCTTTAGACAGACACTCAGAAGCCTATCAAGGCCATACTCTTTTTGGTTTGAATTGATTAATCTGGACTTAAGAACCCCAAAATACTCCAGGCATGTGCCACACATCCTGCCATCTCTCTGCCTGCATCCTCCCTTAACCTCCAATGAGGCCCCTTAAGGTATGCTGTGTACCACCTCCAGGAAGTAATAAACTTCTCAATTCCCTTGTGATCTGATGTTAAACCAAGTCTCACCATCCAAGACACCAGGGTTTGTGTTAAAAAATGATCATTTAACAAGGTCACAAAAGTGGACCACATGCAAAGGCAATTCACTTAACATCTTATATGCGTGAACTCATTTAATGAGTCACAGATAAGAGAACTGATGTCCAGAAACTGAATGCCACACAGTCACAGAATGGCACAGCTCAAAATTTTCTCTTCTAATTCAATGTTTATTTTGCTGAACCACTCTGCAATCCTAGAACTTTCAAACTATAAAACACAGCCACCGTTTATTCTTCTTGGATAAGAAGACAGCACATAACAGGTTTGGTACAAAAAATTAGACTGGATATAAATTTTAAAAACAGGAATTACTAACAGGCTAAGGTAGGGGTTGGCATCCTTTTTTTCTGGAAAAGGCCATAGAGTAAATACTTTAGGCTTTGTGAACATAAAGTCCCTGTCACAACTATTCAGTTCTGTTGTTAAAACAACAAAACAGCCAAAAGCAATACATAAATGAATGAGTGTGACTGTATTTCAATAAAACTTTATTTATAAAAGTAGCTAATAAACCATAGCTTGTGGCTCCCTGGACTAAAGTATAGGATATTTTAATCAGAAAAAAAATATTGAAAACTATTCAGACATTATACTTCAGGGCCTATATTCCAAAGTAGTAGTAGGTAGTATAGAAATGACATAATACAAGGAAATAATAAAACTGCAAGTAAACCTCAAGGCATATGTGAAAACTGTTGATTTTGCTGAAAATGCTGAAAAGGAAAACTGCCACTGGGCAGGTAATGTGTAATATGTTGTATAAAGACATAAGCTTGATGGAAAGAGTTTCTCAGAAACATGTGGTCACTAGTTTACAATCACTGGGAAGACAAAAGTAAGCATTTTGTTTCTAGGAATACACACACACACACACACACACACATACATTTATATACACACACACACATCTCCATATAAACTGTTTTATTGTGAAACAATCTTTTAGTATATGTTTATGAAAACTATTCTCATAAATGTTGCTGTAAGTAAGAATAATTGATCTCAAATGTTAGTGGGTATTAAAATCACTTGAAATGTGCACTAAACCTGTTGACTCCAGTATCGCCAGAGTTTCATGAGATATTGATTCAGCAAGTCTTGGATAAAGCATCCCAGGTTATTCTCATGGGGATGAACCAGAACCATACAAAAGAAATTCTTAACTAAAGCAAGAATTCCATTTATGGTATGTATTACACCAAACAGGATCTTCTGGGAAGCATAAGTAGATTCTACTGGCCACCAGAGATAGTTAACAACCAGGAACAGACTTGAAAACAACACTGGTTTTCTTCTAAGATGGGACATGGTTCTCAAGAGAGAGATGTTTTCTGGGAAGTTTTGTGTTTAGAAATTGGAGACTAAGGTGTTCTCATCCAGACTGACAGTAAACCAGGGGCCTGATCACTTAGCAACTGTATCTATTGGCCTTCTGAGTTTCTGAATGTGTTTATTTCCTACTGCTTCTATAACAAACTACAACAAACTTAATGGTTTAAAATTCAAAACAACACTTTGCAAATCTATAGGTTCAAAGTCTGAAAAGGGTTTCATTGGTTAGAATCAAGGTCTTGACAGGGTTGTGTGCCTTCTGAAGGCATTAAAGTCAATATCCTTTCCTATTTTAGCTTCCAGAGGTCCCTTCACTTCTGTGACCCTTTCAACCATCTGAAGATCCAGTATCAGAGCATCATATCATGTCTGACTCTCACTGTTCTTCCTGCCCCTTCCACTTTAAAGGGATTTTGTCATTATATTCCCTCAAGCCAAATAATTTAGGATAGTCTCAGTTAAAAATCAACTGGTGATTAACTTTCATTTCATCTATAACTTAATTCCCTATTGTCATGTAACACACCATATTTAAAGGTTCTTGGGCTTAATTAAGACCCAGACACCTTGGAGAGGAGGAAGTGCCTGCCATTCTTTCCACCACACTGAGAGAGCCTTCTCTCCAACCGCAAGAAAATAAGGAGTAGGAGAAAAAGATTGGATGTGAAATTGAGAGAAGACTCTTAAGAATGATAAGAGTATTTAAGTTCCCATGTAAAATAGCATCTGTACATATAGACTGTGAGTTGCAGCTTAGTACAACAGTGGAAAATTCAGAAGACAGGAAGTAACACACCTCATGAAGCTACAAAGGGGAGTTATATGGTCAGAGAGTATGAAATGAAAGACCTATTGTCAGAAAGGGAAATAGAAGTGTGTTGTCAGGTTGGCATCCCCTCCAGTATACATGCATGGAAGCCCTAGCCCCCAGTGTGGCGGTATTTAGAGACAGAGCCTTCAAAAAATAACTAGGGTTAAATGAGGCCATAAAGGTGGGTCCCTGATGCAACAGGATTTGTGTCCTTTTGCGAAGAGACAACAGAAAGCTTTCCTTCCAACCTCATGCAGACATACCATGGAAGACCATGTGAGGACACAGAAGGAAGCTAGACCCTGTGAGTGAGGAAGAGATCCTTCATCAGAAACCAAAGATGCCTGAACATTTTATCTTGGACTTCTAGTCTCCAAAATTGTGAGAAAATAAATTTCTCGGTTTTTTTTTCCCCACACCACTCAGTCTACAATGTCTTATGACAGCTTAAGCAGACTGATACAGAGGGGAAAATGACTAAGATCGAGGTAAAGAACTATGAGCCCAAGAAAGAATATGGATTCATGTGGATACCCTGTAGATCTCAAAGTCTGGAAAATGCATCCACAAGATTAAGTTACTAAGAGAAACCTTATGCCTACTTAACGATCAACTTATTCTTTTTAAAATAAATGTTTAGTGATATCACCTGGGAAACATTTTTATAATAATGTTAATATCTTTTCATTCCAAAATAAACCTCATTTAGGAAGAAACCAAGTATTTTGAAATATTTATTATGTATTTACTGTGATAGTTACTAATGTATAAAATATATAAATGTGGATAAATCTATACATTTAGATATATTGACTTCATTGTTAATTGGAATGCATTTATTCAATAAGAGCAAAAAATTACTTCAATTTTCAAATTAAGAATTGAAGCCTCACTGAAAAATGAAAAATTGCATTTGTCTCCACAGGTCACTCTTTTACATTCACAAGTAAAATAGCATCTGTACATATAGACTGTGAGTTGCAGCTTAGTACAACAGTGGAAAATTCAGAAGACAGGAAGTAACACACCTCATGAAGCTACAAAGGGGAGTTATATGGTCAGAGAGTATGAAATGAAAGACCTATTGTCAGAAAGGGAAATAGAAGTGTGTTGTCAGGTTGGCATCCCCTCCAGTATACATGCATGGAAGCCCTAGCCCCCAGTGGGGCGGTATTTAGAGACAGAGCCTTCAAAAAATAACTAGGGTTAAATGAGGCCATAAAGGTGGGTCCCTGATGCAACAGGATTTGTGTCCTTTTGCGAAGAGACAACAGAAAGCTTTCCTTCCAACCTCATGCAGACATACCATGGAAGACCATGTGAGGACACAGAAGGAAGCTAGACCCTGTGAGTGAGGAAGAGATCCTTCATCAGAAACCAAAGATGCCTGAACATTTTATCTTGGACTTCTAGTCTCCAAAATTGTGAGAAAATAAATTTCTCGGTTTTTTTTTTCCCCACACCACTCAGTCTACAATGTCTTATGACAGCTTAAGCAGACTGATACAGAGGGGAAAATGACTAAGATCGAGGTAAAGAACTATGAGCCCAAGAAAGAATATGGATTCATGTGGATACCCTGTAGATCTCAAAGTCTGGAAAATGCATCCACAAGATTAAGTTACTAAGAGAAACCTTATGCCTACTTAACGATCAACTTATTCTTTTTAAAATAAATGTTTAGTGATATCACCTGGGAAACATTTTTATAATAATGTTAATATCTTTTCATTCCAAAATAAACCTCATTTAGGAAGAAACCAAGTATTTTGAAATATTTATTATGTATTTACTGTGATAGTTACTAATGTATAAAATATATAAATGTGGATAAATCTATACATTTAGATATATTGACTTCATTGTTAATTGGAATGCATTTATTCAATAAGAGCAAAAAATTACTTCAATTTTCAAATTAAGAATTGAAGCCTCACTGAAAAATGAAAAATTGCATTTGTCTCCACAGGTCACTCTTTTTACATTCACAAGTCAATCATTGTCTTTGCTTGAATAAAGTTGTTTTCAGAATTAAGTATCTAGTATGCATAACATTTTTCACAACATATGAGGTCAGAGAATTATAGAAATTTAAAAATGAAAAATAACAAGATACTTATTTTCCAAATCCTTCAACTTATTACTAAAGAAATAGTCATTCATCAAACAGACAAAAAATAGTCTTGTAACCCTATAATCCTTTGATTTCTCCCTTCCCTATAATTTTGTTTCATGCTAGAAAGTTACTCAGCTATGTCAAACACATCAGGATGGCTTAGGTAGGGTATTCCTTAAAAAAGGGAGATGGCGAACTGGAATCTTGTTTGAACTTGAACAAATACCACTTTGCAGGTATCGCTGAATCTAATAAGCTGAGCTTGAACATGTCAGAACTACATAAAAGATGCTGAATAAAAGTTAAGTCCATGAACACTGGCCTTCTGTTGGATAATTCCTTTTAGACAGTGTCTAGCAACTTTTACCAAGGAGTTAGAGTCACCATGAGTGGGACATGCTGGGATCAAGGGAAACACTGATTAAAGAAGTAATATTAACCTGTAATAGTTTACTTAGATATTCAAACACACCTGAAACAATGAAATAAAAACTTTATATACCTCTATTTACATGTAAGAAAATGCAACACAGTAGAATATCTTACTGTGAGACATTCCCTGCTTATGGCTGATTTTCAGATTTAAAATGCTAGGCTTGAGGTAAATTGGCCAGTACTGTTCTTATCTTTACTTTGCTCCCATCTGGGACTAAGAGTTCTGATTAAGAGTGACACATACTCCTTTAGAATGTTCAGGATATGGACAGAATGAGGATCATGCCAGTGGGCTTGTTGAGACTGACCATACAAGTTAATGCCAAAACTGTGGCCCTTTTATACACAGGACTAAGCATAGAGTTGGCAGGGGGTGGGAGAAGGGAGGGGCTAAAAAACTGATTTTCTTACTCTCCTTGACAAACAAAAGAAGCCCTTTGACAAACATTTAACAAACAAAATATAGCCATTCACATAGTTCTGGATGTGCTACATGCACAGTGATAGAACTTTGTTCTCTGTAGCTTTGAAGTTAGGTTTGACTACCAAAAGAAACTACACAAACCTTTTCTGAAATCTGAGTCTTTCTTTAAAATTAATTTGACAAGTCCGGTTAGTCAATGTAGTTAAACCATCTGCTAATATGGATGACTCCCAATCTACACTATGAGACCACTGCCAAACTTGTCTCTTATTCCTTTCTTCTCTTGATTCTCACTACATTTTAATGAGGTAAAGGTAGGAAATATAACTATTTGTTTCCTTTTGCTAGAAAGTTACTCAGCTATGTCAAACACATCAGGATGGCTTAGGTAGGGTATTCCTTAAAAAAGGGAGATGGCGAACTGGAATCTTGTTTGAACTTGAACAAATACCACTTTGCAGGTATCGCTGAATCTAATAAGCTGAGCTTGAACATGTCAGAACTACATAAAAGATGCTGAATAAAAGTTAAGTCCATGAACACTGGCCTTCTGTTGGATAATTCCTTTTAGACAGTGTCTAGCAACTTTTACCAAGGAGTTAGAGTCACCATGAGTGGGACATGCTGGGATCAAGGGAAACACTGATTAAAGAAGTAATATTAACCTGTAATAGTTTACTTAGATATTCAAACACACCTGAAACAATGAAATAAAAACTTTATATACCTCTATTTACATGTAAGAAAATGCAACACAGTAGAATATCTTACTGTGAGACATTCCTGCTTATGGCTGATTTTCAGATTTAAAATGCTAGGCTTGAGGTAAATTGGCCAGTACTGTTCTTATCTTTACTTTGCTCCCATCTGGGACTAAGAGTTCTGATTAAGAGTGACACATACTCCTTTAGAATGTTCAGGATATGGACAGAATGAGGATCATGCCAGTGGGCTTGTTGAGACTGACCATACAAGTTAATGCCAAAACTGTGGCCCTTTTATACACAGGACTAAGCATAGAGTTGGCAGGGGGTGGGAGAAGGGAGGGGCTAAAAAACTGATTTTCTTACTCTCCTTGACAAACAAAAGAAGCCCTTTGACAAACATTTAACAAACAAAATATAGCCATTCACATAGTTCTGGATGTGCTACATGCACAGTGATAGAACTTTGTTCTCTGTAGCTTTGAAGTTAGGTTTGACTACCAAAAGAAACTACACAAACCTTTTCTGAAATCTGAGTCTTTCTTTACACATTAATTTGACAAGTCCGGTTAGTCAATGTAGTTAAACCATCTGCTAATATGGATGACTCCCAATCTACACTATGAGACCACTGCCAAACTTGTCTCTTATTCCTTTCTTCTCTTGATTCTCACTACATTTTAATGAGGTAAAGGTAGGAAATTTATCATCCACACTTATATGATGAGCTTGTTCTTATCATTCAAATGAAAAATTCAATAGAGAGATTTTACAGTGAAAACACTAATGCATAATAGAAGTCAACTCTAAATTGAAAAAAAAAATGCACAATTGAGAAAAAAAGATTTCATTAATATCTTAATTTAAACTCGAGTAAATTTTAACTATGAGTTAGTTTTTTCAGTGTTCTAATGATATTTGAATATTTTAAAATGTAATAAACATGACACAATAACCACTGAAAATAATGTAGTTAACAATTCCCCAGCCAGAACTGATAAGATAAAATAAGAAAGAGAAATCATAGGTATATATCAAGTAAAACTGTCATTATATTACAAGAAATGTCAACAGATATGTGCATAACTCCTACACTATTAGCCTGAGAAAAGTCAAGAGAAAGATTATGTGAGACATCATCAGTCTTCACCAGCTTGATACCCAGATATCAGGGTGGTCAAATTACATCAACATTAACCCAATTTCCTGATACAATAAGGAGGATATTAGTATAGACTATCCTCTTAATCGTCTTCCATTTCAAAATTACTACAGTACCATTTTTGCATATAAAAGCCCAAAATTTTGGCTACCTTATTTTTTGTTTCAATGGGATGCCAAATCATTGCTGCTTCATTTTCTCAGAGTATTGTTTAAGTCACTACCAAACATTATTTATAAAGACACATCAACTACAGTAGTAGTCAGAGGAGCTCTAACTTGTGTAGGACACAAGGTTTCACTCTACTGGGTGCAGAGAAAAGACAGAAATATTTAAGACACTAAGTCCTAAAAGACTAAATAAGAAGAACACAGCACACCTAAGGAGGGAAACGTTTTAAGAGTCTAATCTGAGAACATACATATCTGTAAACAACAAAACTGTAAAAGTTAAAACTCAAATAAAAGTTTTATATATATACATATATATGTATGTATACATATAAAAGAGTCTACAGAAGCTCAGGAAAAACTCCCCAGGGGCAACAGGGTAGAGACCTGTTCAGAAACTTAAAGAACAAGAAGGATTAGGGTAAATTAAGAAATGAAATTCAAGACTGAACCCCATGCAGGAAAATGGTAGAATGTTTTAGCAATATGTCCAGAACAGAACAAAATCCAAGCTTGTTTAGAGAGGGGGAGGAGAGAATTAGGCAAAAGGCAGAGTAGATGGAGACAAAACTTGCATTCAGTATTTAGAGGTTTGTTTTTAACCCACATTTCCAAACCTTAGTTCCAGTACCAAGTAACTAATCTAAATTCCTTGATATGGATGTAAGGGTGGTGGAAACAATCTTACAAGACCTAAGAGAAAATCAAGGAGTGGGTTCACTCTAGAAAACTTTTTCACCTTCCTAGCTAATAGGTGAATAGTTGGGGAAAATGTTTCTAGCCATTGGGCACAATTGCAGGATTTTAAGCACAGTGACAATTTAAATGATGCTTTAAAATTCTTAAACATTCATATATATTATTTCACTTAGGAACAATGTAGAATAGGCAAAGCAGTGTTGTGAAAAATTCACATGGGTAGAACTTACAAACTCTAATACAAAAATCAGGGGATACATTAGGAGGTTATTACATAGAAGGAAATTTAAAAAAAAAAATTTTTTTTTTGAAGGAAGCAACCTGGTACACTTCAGAAAAATTAAGAAATTTAAGCTTACCTTCAGACCTGGAGCAAAAGTTCAGCCAAATTGAGAAGCATGGCAGATTTAATGTGGACTTCCTGAAGATGGGGTCAGCATACACCTCCTGCTTAGCTTTCTAGTGATCCTGAAGATAAAAATATGAAGAAATTCCAAACTGTTAGGTTCAGAAGCAGCTACCTTCAGGAGGAGAAAGCAGACGCTACAAGCCAACTACAGTAGTAGTCAGAGGAGCTCTAACTTGTGTAGGACACAAGGTTTCACTCTACTGGGTGCAGAGAAAAGACAGAAATATTTAAGACACTAAGTCCTAAAAGACTAAATAAGAAGAACACAGCACACCTAAGGAGGGAAACGTTTTAAGAGTCTAATCTGAGAACATACATATCTGTAAACAACAAAACTGTAAAAGTTAAAACTCAAATAAAAGTTTTATATATATACATATATATGTATGTATACATATAAAAGAGTCTACAGAAGCTCAGGAAAAACTCCCCAGGGGCAACAGGGTAGAGACCTGTTCAGAAACTTAAAGAACAAGAAGGATTAGGGTAAATTAAGAAATGAAATTCAAGACTGAACCCCATGCAGGAAAATGGTAGAATGTTTTAGCAATATGTCCAGAACAGAACAAAATCCAAGCTTGTTTAGAGAGGGGGAGGAGAGAATTAGGCAAAAGGCAGAGTAGATGGAGACAAAACTTGCATTCAGTATTTAGAGGTTTGTTTTTAACCCACATTTCCAAACCTTAGTTCCAGTACCAAGTAACTAATCTAAATTCCTTGATATGGATGTAAGGGTGGTGGAAACAATCTTACAAGACCTAAGAGAAAATCAAGGAGTGGGTTCACTCTAGAAAACTTTTTCACCTTCCTAGCTAATAGGTGAATAGTTGGGGAAAATGTTTCTAGCCATTGGGCACAATTGCAGGATTTTAAGCACAGTGACAATTTAAATGATGCTTTAAAATTCTTAAACATTCATATATATTATTTCACTTAGGAACAATGTAGAATAGGCAAAGCAGTGTTGTGAAAAATTCACATGGGTAGAACTTACAAACTCTAATACAAAAATCAGGGGATACATTAGGAGGTTATTACATAGAAGGAAATTTAAAAAAAATTTTTTTTTTAAGGAAGCAACCTGGTACACTTCAGAAAAATTAAGAAATTTAAGCTTACCTTCAGACCTGGAGCAAAAGTTCAGCCAAATTGAGAAGCATGGCAGATTTAATGTGGACTTCCTGAAGATGGGGTCAGCATACACCTCCTGCTTAGCTTTCTAGTGATCCTGAAGATAAAAATATGAAGAAATTCCAAACTGTTAGGTTCAGAAGCAGCTACCTTCAGGAGGAGAAAGCAGACGCTACAAGCCAAACACTGTATTAAGCCAATGGTTCTCAAAGCTACTCTGTCAGCATCAGCTGAGAACTGTTAGCTATTCAAATCACTGGGCTCGTTGGCTCATCCGCTTAAACCACTTACTCCTGAGGTAGAGACTCTGAGTCCTTGGTTTAACAAGCTTTCCAGGTGAGCCTAATGTACACTCAAGTTTAAGAGCCAGTGGTACAGCTAGAGTTACACAAGAAACAGAAAAAACCAGCAAAACTCTGTAAAACTAAACTAAAATAAATTTTTAAAAAATACAATTGATCATTTCAGAGGTAATTAAGTACTTCAGTTTGTGCATGCACAAACAATGCTATCTTGTTAGAAATGACCACTCTGAAAGTACACAGGAGGATAAACTGAACACAAAAATCAAAGTCAATAGCATTTTATAACATTAAGTCAATTTGATTTCTTATTTCACTCTCTTTGGAATTACTCATTGCCAGCTCCTCCTCCTAAGCATATAATCTGTTCTGTTAAAATGAAAGAACTTATACAGCCAGGGAAAGTAAGATGCTTGATAAAGTTTTGTTCTGTCATACAGGTTAGTATCATACTTCTCTGCAGATTCATATTCAACTGAAGAATAGAGTCTGTAATGTTTAATTTAATAATATATTCTTATTATATTCAGAATCACTCCCCTCCTAGTTTTTTGTTTGTTTGTTTGTTTTCAGCACAGATCTAGAAAACTGTTCTAAACTACCTTGACAAATGCAGTAAAAATTAAAAACCCATCTCACAGTACCTATGAATCTTTACTATGAGAAGATCAATGTTAAATACTTAACTAAATATATGATTTTATTTTGAAGGATTGACTGTTCTAGTTTCGCCATAGAACACCAGGCTTTCCAAAAGGGAAAAAAGAGGCAGGGAGAAAATCTAAAGTCATTAAAGGTTTGGTCTCTGCTTTCACTCAGTTTCAAAGTCAAGCTAGTTATAAAAGGTCTAGACATGCCACATTATGTTTTATTTCTGCATTATTGCTTTACTTCTATATAAAATTTGGGAATCATATCAAAGGAACTATTTTAAATCATTCCAGACTCAAGGTTCATACAATGCAGCTTATATTTATTTATGAAATTTCCCATTCTGTAACTATCCAAGTTTTGTTAAAGTTGGTGATCTGAAAGAGAAGGGCCAGTTACCAAACATATCCAAATTGTAATTGTGAAGGTTTATACAAAAAGCTTTATCCTTCTGCTTTGAGCTAATTCTTTGGTTTATGAGGATGCCCATAAAATTAGCTAAAGAAAACCTATGCCTACACAGTGTGTTTCCAAGCTCTTTTGTCCAGAGACACCCAGAAACCCCTTCATGAGAATCATCCTATTATTAGTAAGGACATGCCTTCTGTGTCAACTGAAAAGTTATCCTATATCTTGAGCTAAACTAAGATAAATTTTTAAAAAATACAATTGATCATTTCAGAGGTAATTAAGTACTTCAGTTTGTGCATGCACAAACAATGCTATCTTGTTAGAAATGACCACTCTGAAAGTACACAGGAGGATAAACTGAACACAAAAATCAAAGTCAATAGCATTTTATAACATTAAGTCAATTTGATTTCTTATTTCACTCTCTTTGGAATTACTCATTGCCAGCTCCTCCTCCTAAGCATATAATCTGTTCTGTTAAAATGAAAGAACTTATACAGCCAGGGAAAGTAAGATGCTTGATAAAGTTTTGTTCTGTCATACAGGTTAGTATCATACTTCTCTGCAGATTCATATTCAACTGAAGAATAGAGTCTGTAATGTTTAATTTAATAATATATTCTTATTATATTCAGAATCACTCCCCTCCTAGTTTTTTGTTTGTTTGTTTGTTTTCAGCACAGATCTAGAAAACTGTTCTAAACTACCTTGACAAATGCAGTAAAAATTAAAAACCCATCTCACAGTACCTATGAATCTTTACTATGAGAAGATCAATGTTAAATACTTAACTAAATATATGATTTTATTTTGAAGGATTGACTGTTCTAGTTTCGCCATAGAACACCAGGCTTTCCAAAAGGGAAAAAAGAGGCAGGGAGAAAATCTAAAGTCATTAAAGGTTTGGTCTCTGCTTTCACTCAGTTTCAAAGTCAAGCTAGTTATAAAAGGTCTAGACATGCCACATTATGTTTTATTTCTGCATTATTGCTTTACTTCTATATAAAATTTGGGAATCATATCAAAGGAACTATTTTAAATCATTCCAGACTCAAGGTTCATACAATGCAGCTTATATTTATTTATGAAATTTCCCATTCTGTAACTATCCAAGTTTTGTTAAAGTTGGTGATCTGAAAGAGAAGGGCCAGTTACCAAACATATCCAAATTGTAATTGTGAAGGTTTATACAAAAAGCTTTATCCTTCTGCTTTGAGCTAATTCTTTGGTTTATGAGGATGCCCATAAAATTAGCTAAAGAAAACCTATGCCTACACAGTGTGTTTCCAAGCTCTTTTGTCCAGAGACACCCAGAAACCCCTTCATGAGAATCATCCTATTATTAGTAAGGACATGCCTTCTGTGTCAACTGAAAAGTTATCCTATATCTTGAGATTAAATCTTTCACCTTCTACAAAAAATCACATAACTATGACCATTACAAGTGTTTTCCCAAGTAGCCACCAAAAAATAAGAGGAGGCTTCAAAACATGTTTTTGTTGTTCTTTAGTCACTAAGTCATGTCCAGCACTCTATGACCCCACAGACTGTCACATGCCAGAATGCTCTGTCCTCCACTATCTCCTGGAGTTTGCTCAGATTCATGTCCACTGAGTCAGTGATGCTATCTAACCCAAATGTGTAATGTCACTAAAATGATATTTGTGCTTTCCTAATGGGACAGGGTTATTGAAATGGTGTTTATATACAGAACCTTATCACTCTCATTCAATTTGATTGTAAGTTTGTTACACACATAAACAATGGAAAGGAGAAATGAGATTTTAGAACTCCAGATTTCTGTAGTAAACAGCCATGTTGAGTAACTGAAGCTTGCTATCATACAATGGATGTAGATGCCTAAGGAACAGGCATACTTTGATTTAAAATCGTGCCAACGTTAAAACTGTTACAACAGTACAGTTCTTTCATACTTACCAAATTTATCGTCTCCCCCATTCTAATTTTGTACAGAAAATTAGAAGCCTTAGAAAAGCATCGTTTCCAACATTTAATATTTAATATTTTCTTATCCTCCTCCCCAAAAAAGGAGAGCTCAAATAATTGAGTTTTCCAAATTAGAAAACTACACACATACACATATGTAGGAGCCAGGACATATATCACTTCATACAATTCAAGTAAGTATGGATGCCACGCAATATTAAATGGCATTATGTTAAGTAATAAATGAGTGACCGAGAATCTCTAAATCTGGAGAGCAAGACTAAATATTGAAAGTTAATTATCCTCATTATATGTTATATATTTTATAAATCCACTTAATTATAATTAAAATCCAAAAGAGACTTTCTTATAGAAGTAAAATGATGTCAATGACTAACTACTATATAATGTGGGACTATACATCAGATACAGGGAAAAGAAAACAACCCTATTTAGAATTGGGAAAATTAAACAGAGAGAAATTAGCAGAAAAAGAAATATACTAAAGATCCTCAAACTTGCCAGTGATCAGAAAATTGTAAATTAAAATAATAATGGAATATCATTTCCATCCAATCAGGCAAAAAATAATCCTCAGTACTTGATGTTAATAGCGGCATGGTGAAATAAGGTAATGTTCAACAGTACCTATCCAAATCTAAAACATTTACAGGTTTTCTAACAGCAAATTCTTACTAAGAATCCACCCTTCAGAAATATTTAAACAGAAATAAAAATATAAAGGTATATTGTAAAAATGCAACATTTTTACAGCAAAGCATCAGAAGAGTAAAGTTCCATGTCTGATATGAGATGGGAATGTGCTCATGATGTATAGATTATTTGTATAACATTTTCAAAAAGAAATATAATGATACAGACGCTATTAAATTTTTTATCAATGCCATGGGCAAAATCTGAATGGGCGTTAACAATAATGTATGCATAATAATGTAAGCAACCAATATTGAATAATCATTACATGCCAGGTACTGTGTTATGTGTTTTTATAAACTAGCTCAGTTAATCCTCTTATCAACCATGTGATTATGTGGAACTACTTCTCAAACATGAAACCTAAAGATAAACATCAAAGTTTCACTAATATTATATGGTGGAGAGGAAGTAGGGATGAAAGTGGGTACTCAAGTGAGGGTAGATTTATACTTTTCATATTATAATAAGCTGTTGGATTTTAAAGAAACCATGCATGTGTTAGTTTACTAATTAAAAAATTTTTTTAATGTTATACTACAACACAGAACATGTTAAATACTATAAGCCATAACGTGGTAATAAGGTTTCAAAGAGAGAGGAAAATCGTGACTGAATAAGAAAAATCATTTATGAAGGAAGCCACATTTGAGATCAGCTTTAAAAATGGTCATTTAAGTGTTATAGAAAGTACAAAATATTGAAAGTTAATTATCCTCATTATATGTTATATATTTTATAAATCCACTTAATTATAATTAAAATCCAAAAGAGACTTTCTTATAGAAGTAAAATGATGTCAATGACTAACTACTATATAATGTGGGACTATACATCAGATACAGGGAAAAGAAAACAACCCTATTTAGAATTGGGAAAATTAAACAGAGAGAAATTAGCAGAAAAAGAAATATACTAAAGATCCTCAAACTTGCCAGTGATCAGAAAATTGTAAATTAAAATAATAATGGAATATCATTTCCATCCAATCAGGCAAAAAATAATCCTCAGTACTTGATGTTAATAGCGGCATGGTGAAATAAGGTAATGTTCAACAGTACCTATCCAAATCTAAAACATTTACAGGTTTTCTAACAGCAAATTCTTACTAAGAATCCACCCTTCAGAAATATTTAAACAGAAATAAAAATATAAAGGTATATTGTAAAAATGCAACATTTTTACAGCAAAGCATCAGAAGAGTAAAGTTCCATGTCTGATATGAGATGGGAATGTGCTCATGATGTATAGATTATTTGTATAACATTTTCAAAAAGAAATATAATGATACAGACGCTATTAAATTTTTTATCAATGCCATGGGCAAAATCTGAATGGGCGTTAACAATAATGTATGCATAATAATGTAAGCAACCAATATTGAATAATCATTACATGCCAGGTACTGTGTTATGTGTTTTTATAAACTAGCTCAGTTAATCCTCTTATCAACCATGTGATTATGTGGAACTACTTCTCAAACATGAAACCTAAAGATAAACATCAAAGTTTCACTAATATTATATGGTGGAGAGGAAGTAGGGATGAAAGTGGGTACTCAAGTGAGGGTAGATTTATACTTTTCATATTATAATAAGCTGTTGGATTTTAAAGAAACCATGCATGTGTTAGTTTACTAATTAAAAAATTTTTTTAATGTTATACTACAACACAGAACATGTTAAATACTATAAGCCATAACGTGGTAATAAGGTTTCAAAGAGAGAGGAAAATCGTGACTGAATAAGAAAAATCATTTATGAAGGAAGCCACATTTGAGATCAGCTTTAAAAGATGGGTACAGTTTCAAAAGGTGGAGAGTACTTTCATAGAGCCTCAAAAGGAGTGACAAAAAGTTTCAAATAAGTACAAAATTAATGTTGTACTGTGCTTTGTTGTTCAATCCTGTCCAACTCTTTGTGACCTCATGGACTCTAGCCTGCCACACTCCTCTGTCCATGAGAATTCTCCAAGCAAGAATAATGGAGTGGGGATTCCTGGTGGTCCAATGGGTAAAGAATCTGCCTTGCAGTATAAGGGGTGCCAGTTAAATCCCAAGCCCAGGAAGATCCCACAAACCATGGAGTTGCTGGACCAGTGTGTCCAATTGTAAGTCAGCGCTCTGCAGCGCATGCACCCAGAGCCAGTGCTCCGCAATGAGAGAGGCCACTGCAATGGTCGATCCACACTGGCCAAATAACAAAGATGGATGACAATAAATAAATGAAAGACCAATAAAAGAGGCCAAAAATTAAAATTAATAAATAAATAAATGAAAGAAATCTATTAGTTTTTTTTTTTTTTTTTTTTTAAGAATACTGGAGTGGGTTGCTGTGCCCTCCTCCAGGGAATCTTCCCAACCCAGGAATTGGACCCCAATCTCCCACATTACAGGTAGATTCTTTACCATCTGAGCCACCTGGGAAGCCCATTATCCCTTCTCCAGGGGATTTTCCCAACCCAGGAATCAAAACAGAGTCTCCTGCATTGCAGGTGGATTCTTTACCAGCTGAGCTATCAGGGGAAACCCACAAAATGAATACAGGGGACAGCAAAGAACTGCTTAATGGGATCTGAAGAAGTATTTAACAGAATAGTAAGAGAGAGGAGGTATAGCAGGGCTTAAATAATTCTGATATGTCCAAGAAATGATGGGGCAGACTAGGAGATAAGGCTGATGAGGGGAGGGGTTTAAAGCATTTTGATTTACTTAAGAAATGACTAGAAAGTCAGGCCTTTGGATTAAACTAACATACAGATTCTTCAAAGAGGTGATTTCTGCTTCACAAATCTACATACGTGTGTAGTTTACTAATTAAAAATTTTTTAATGTTATACTACAACACAGAACATGTTAAATACTATAAGCCATAACGTGGTAATAAGGTTTCAAAGAGAGAGGAAAATCGTGACTGAATAAGAAAAATCATTTATGAAGGAAGCCACATTTGAGATCAGCTTTAAAAGATGGGTACAGTTTCAAAAGGTGGAGAGTACTTTCATAGAGCCTCAAAAGGAGTGACAAAAAGTTTCAAATAAGTACAAAATTAATGTTGTACTGTGCTTTGTTGTTCAATCCTGTCCAACTCTTTGTGACCTCATGGACTCTAGCCTGCCACACTCCTCTGTCCATGAGAATTCTCCAAGCAAGAATAATGGAGTGGGGATTCCTGGTGGTCCAATGGGTAAAGAATCTGCCTTGCAGTATAAGGGGTGCCAGTTAAATCCCAAGCCCAGGAAGATCCCACAAACCATGGAGTTGCTGGACCAGTGTGTCCAATTGTAAGTCAGCGCTCTGCAGCGCATGCACCCAGAGCCAGTGCTCCGCAATGAGAGAGGCCACTGCAATGGTCGATCCACACTGGCCAAATAACAAAGATGGATGACAATAAATAAATGAAAGACCAATAAAAGAGGCCAAAAATTAAAATTAATAAATAAATAAATGAAAGAAATCTATTAGTTTTTTTTTTTTTTTTTTTTTTTAAGAATACTGGAGTGGGTTGCTGTGCCCTCCTCCAGGGAATCTTCCCAACCCAGGAATTGGACCCCAATCTCCCACATTACAGGTAGATTCTTTACCATCTGAGCCACCTGGGAAGCCCATTATCCCTTCTCCAGGGGATTTTCCCAACCCAGGAATCAAAACAGAGTCTCCTGCATTGCAAGTGGATTCTTTACCAGCTGAGCTATCAGGGAAGCCCACAAAATGAATACAGGGGACAGCAAAGAACTGCTTAATGGGATCTGAAGAAGTATTTAACAGAATAGTAAGAGAGAGGAGGTATAGCAGGGCTTAAATAATTCTGATATGTCCAAGAAATGATGGGGCAGACTAGGAGATAAGGCTGATGAGGGGAGGGGTTTAAAGCATTTTGATTTACTTAAGAAATGACTAGAAAGTCAGGCCTTTGGATTAAACTAACATACAGATTCTTCAAAGAGGTGATTTCTGCTTCACAAATCTACATACTTGATAATTAAAAAAAAATGCCTACAGTTTAGTGATCTTGAATTTTCAAAGTGGGCCTGCTTCCAGGCTGGATGCCACAATAAAAAGGCGATCGGGTCAGTTTCTTCTTTTTTCTCCATATCTGAGTTCTGTTTTTTGCTTTCCCATGCCATGGGCTGTGTCTAAGTCCTCAGGATTGAAACAGGAGAGAAAAAAAAACAAAGGACAAGGAAGCCTCCCTTGACTGGCACAGATATAATTTGGTGTTAGTTTCCCTTAGGCTTGCCAATGCAAAAAAAGATTTTCTTTTTATGGGAGTTTATTTACAGGTTCTTCAGAACACTTCCACTGCCGGGGACTCACTTGCCGTGGTCTTAGCCAAGGCTTCTCATCCTGTACATGAATGCATTTTTTCAAGAAACTCTGTAAAAAGATTTTATTTGGAGGTCACCTTATATCTCTTGAACAAAAGCTTACATTTTTTCCCGGAGAATGGATCATCCTTGGCCTGGAATAACTCTGGGCCTACAAAGTATTCCAAATCCTACTATGTTTCATTGTTCTATTATAAGAGCCACTCCTCAGCCATAGTCGCTTGCCTCTTGGCTTTTTCAGGTGTAGATAAAAAAACTATATTCATTCAGCCAACTGGAGACAAAGGTGAGGTTCTTCAATTGGTATCCTTGAAAATCCTCTAGGCTTACGTGAAGAGGAAACCATCTCTTCAAGGTAAAGGAAGGGGTCAACAGCATCCTAGCAACTCTTTCTACAGAACTCTCCCCTACACAAACAATTTGGGAAGTTCTATGCCAACTCTTTAATATACTTTATGTATGTGAGGAGCAGAGGATTACAAGATATATTTTGGATTAGCCCTCAACCCTCTTTTGCAAGTCCTGTGATTCTTTACCAGCTGAGTAGAAGCCCACAAAATGAACAGTTTAGTAAAATTTTCTTGAATATAGCAGGGCTTAAATAATTCTGATATGTCCAAGAAATGATGGGGCAGACTAGGAGATAAGGCTGATGAGGGGAGGGGTTTAAAGCATTTTGATTTACTTAAGAAATGACTAGAAAGTCAGGCCTTTGGATTAAACTAACATACAGATTCTTCAAAGAGGTGATTTCTGCTTCACAAATCTACATACTTGATAATTAAAAAAAAATGCCTACAGTTTAGTGATCTTGAATTTTCAAAGTGGGCCTGCTTCCAGGCTGGATGCCACAATAAAAAGGCGATCGGGTCAGTTTCTTCTTTTTTCTCCATATCTGAGTTCTGTTTTTTGCTTTCCCATGCCATGGGCTGTGTCTAAGTCCTCAGGATTGAAACAGGAGAGAAAAAAAAACAAAGGACAAGGAAGCCTCCCTTGACTGGCACAGATATAATTTGGTGTTAGTTTCCCTTAGGCTTGCCAATGCAAAAAAAGATTTTCTTTTTATGGGAGTTTATTTACAGGTTCTTCAGAACACTTCCACTGCCGGGGACTCACTTGCCGTGGTCTTAGCCAAGGCTTCTCATCCTGTACATGAATGCATTTTTTCAAGAAACTCTGTAAAAAGATTTTATTTGGAGGTCACCTTATATCTCTTGAACAAAAGCTTACATTTTTCCTGGAGAATGGATCATCCTTGGCCTGGAATAACTCTGGGCCTACAAAGTATTCCAAATCCTACTATGTTTCATTGTTCTATTATAAGAGCCACTCCTCAGCCATAGTCGCTTGCCTCTTGGCTTTTTCAGGTGTAGATAAAAAAACTATATTCATTCAGCCAACTGGAGACAAAGGTGAGGTTCTTCAATTGGTATCCTTGAAAATCCTCTAGGCTTACGTGAAGAGGAAACCATCTCTTCAAGGTAAAGGAAGGGGTCAACAGCATCCTAGCAACTCTTTCTACAGAACTCTCCCCTACACAAACAATTTGGGAAGTTCTATGCCAACTCTTTAATATACTTTATGTATGTGAGGAGCAGAGGATTACAAGATATATTTTGGATTAGCCCTCAACCCTCTTTTGCAAGTCCTAGTGAGATTCCATCCTTGTTTGGGGATGTGGAGATATTTGGCAAAAAAATGTCTGGATCTTCCAGAAACTAATGTTGAGTCCTAATTTACATTTAGTTACACTCCTAAGTAAACCACAAGTCTGAAATTAAACCTAAAAATGTTAAAATCTCACTCTCCATGTTGTTTCTTGACTCCACACCTCTGCACATGATCTTTATACATAGAACAAGCTAATGAGCTTTTTGACAAATGCATACTCTGTGTAACCACCCCACCAATCAAAATACAGAACACTTACTTCATATTAGAAAATTCTCTTCTACTTCTGAGCAATAAATTTATCACCCTACTACCACCTTGAAAAAAAGTTCAAAGTATTAGCCGTTAGTCATGTCTGACTCTTTGTGACCACATGGACTATAGTCTACCAAGCTCTTCAGTACATGGAATTCTCAAGGTCGGAATACTGGAGTGGGTTGCCATTCTATTCTCTAGGAGATCTTCCCAACCCAGAGATCAAATCCAGGTCTCCTCCATTGCAGGCAGACTCTTAACCCTCTGAACCACCTTAGGTTACCACTATTTTCAATTTAATCTCTATAGATTAGTTTTGCCTGTTTTTGAACTTCATTATAAATAAACTCATACAGCAGAGGCTGACAAATTATGGCTCATGGACCGAATCCACTGGGACATCTATTTTTGAAATTAAAGTCTTCTTAGGACATAGCTACATTTTTACCTTGTCTGTTCCTGATTTCATGCCATAATAGTAGAGCTGAGTAGTGGTAATAGAGACTGTATGGCTCAGAAAAACTAAAGTATTTATAGTCTCTACAGAAAGACTTTGCCAGGCCTCATACAACATGAACTCTTTGTGTTTGGTTCCTAAGTTTCTTTTAAATACTCATCCATGTTGTTATGTATCTCTATGTTGTTTCAATTAATCACCTCTTATTATTGCTTAGTAGTATTCTACTGTGTGAATATAACAGTTTATCAAATCCTTGGTGAATTTAAATTCATATTAAGCAACTCTTTCTACAGAACTCTCCCCTACACAAACAATTTGGGAAGTTCTATGCCAACTCTTTAATATACTTTATGTATGTGAGGAGCAGAGGATTACAAGATATATTTTGGATTAGCCCTCAACCCTCTTTTGCAAGTCCTAGTGAGATTCCATCCTTGTTTGGGGATGTGGAGATATTTGGCAAAAAAATGTCTGGATCTTCCAGAAACTAATGTTGAGTCCTAATTTACATTTAGTTACACTCCTAAGTAAACCACAAGTCTGAAATTAAACCTAAAAATGTTAAAATCTCACTCTCCATGTTGTTTCTTGACTCCACACCTCTGCACATGATCTTTATACATAGAACAAGCTAATGAGCTTTTTGACAAATGCATACTCTGTGTAACCACCCCACCAATCAAAATACAGAACACTTACTTCATATTAGAAAATTCTCTTCTACTTCTGAGCAATAAATTTATCACCCTACTACCACCTTGAAAAAAAGTTCAAAGTATTAGCCGTTAGTCATGTCTGACTCTTTGTGACCACATGGACTATAGTCTACCAAGCTCTTCAGTACATGGAATTCTCAAGGTCGGAATACTGGAGTGGGTTGCCATTCTATTCTCTAGGAGATCTTCCCAACCCAGAGATCAAATCCAGGTCTCCTCCATTGCAGGCAGACTCTTAACCCTCTGAACCACCTTAGGTTACCACTATTTTCAATTTAATCTCTATAGATTAGTTTTGCCTGTTTTTGAACTTCATTATAAATAAACTCATACAGCAGAGGCTGACAAATTATGGCTCATGGACCGAATCCACTGGGACATCTATTTTTGAAATTAAAGTCTTCTTAGGACATAGCTACATTTTTACCTTGTCTGTTCCTGATTTCATGCCATAATAGTAGAGCTGAGTAGTGGTAATAGAGACTGTATGGCTCAGAAAAACTAAAGTATTTATAGTCTCTACAGAAAGACTTTGCCAGGCCTCATACAACATGAACTCTTTGTGTTTGGTTCCTAAGTTTCTTTTAAATACTCATCCATGTTGTTATGTATCTCTATGTTGTTTCAATTAATCACCTCTTATTATTGCTTAGTAGTATTCTACTGTGTGAATATAACAGTTTATCAAATCCTTGGTGAATTTAAATTCATATTAAGTCCTGGTTATTAAAAATAATAGAGTGTAACATATATATTACAGATAACAAGAGTGCTGCAATGTAAATATAATGGTGTTTTTTAAATAGATGAATTTAATACCGTCAAAGCCCAATTTATCATTTTGTAATATATAGTGCTTTATGTGACCATAGTAATCACCTGTTCAAATCTGACCAAAGGTTAAAGAATCTCTACTATTATTAGAGAATATATTTGTTTCGCTTTTACATTTATGTCTATAGCCCGTAGAAAATCTATTCTGTGTAAAGCACTAAGTCAAGGTCTTATATTTTTTAATGTGTATTTTCAGTTGTCTCAACATCACTTGTTGAAAATTATCATTTTTCACAAAGACCTATCTTGGTAACTTTGTTGGGAATCTTGGTAACCTTGTTCTGGAATCTCTCTTCTATTCCATCAATTTATATGTCAAGCAGAAAAACTATTTCATTTTGGGTTTTTTGGTAAAAATTGTTTACCTATTCTAGGCTGTCTATTCTTTGAATTCACTATTTTGGGTTCTTAATTACAAAGTATTTTAGAAATGTGTTGCAATGTTCTATATAGATAATATTGTCCATTTATATAGAGTTTTAATTACTGCATTCTAATATCTATGTCTCTTTGTTGCATTTCTGGAATTTTACTATGTCATTATTCATCTTCCAAGTTATCCATTGTGCATTTTATTGAAAACACAGGTCACTATTTTTCCAGATTCCTGTTTCCTCCCTCATTAACAATAAAAGAAATGATATATATATTTGGCTATGGGTTTGGACAGTCTATCAATTCTATTATCAATTTCCCTGTGAGTCAAGTGGGCTCTAATTACAAACAACTCCAACATATCAATGACTTACTACACATATTTTTGGTTCATGTTATGTAAGAGCTGTTGGTTGACTAAAGCTCTATTCCAGCTGTGGTTCAATTACATGTATTCATTATTCTGATCCAGATTGAAAGAGTAGTCCCAATTTGGCAAATACCCATTGAGGTATCCTGTACTATTCATCTGTTAGGCTGAAAATTGTTTTCTAGAATCTACTTCCCTCTAAAGCTTCATATGAGAGTTTATCAGCAGATGATTTTGCTTTTATATCTGCAGGACAGAAGTGAACCAGTGGCTGTTACTGTCTGAAGGACATAGAGTAAGATGCCATGATGAATAGATGAGGAAGTCAAAAGTTTATGGACTCAACACAAATTGACTAGTTATAGGTAAACTAGGTGCATTCAATTTAGTCTTGCCTTTTTTTCACTCTGCATTTAAGTATCCTTTACTAATAATATCTTCTTGACCAATAGTGACATTTGGAATACCAGACTTGTCTCCGAAGAAATCTATATACAGGTCAAGAGGCAACTCTTAGAAATGAGCATGGAACTACATACTGGTTCAAAACTGGGAGAGGAGTAAGAAGAGACTGTGTATTGTCACCCTGCTTATTTAACTTATATGCAGAGTGCATCATGTGAAATGTCAGGCTGGAAGACTCTGAAGCTAGAAACAAGATTGTCAACAGAAATACCAACTACTTCAAATATACAAATGATGCCACTTTAATGGCAGAAAGCAAAGAGGAAATAAAAAGCCTCTTGATGAAAGTGAAAAAGGAGAGTGAAAAAGCTGGCTTAACACTCAACATTCAAAAAACTAATGGCATCCAGTCCCACCACTTCACAGCAGATGGATGGGGGAAAAGTGGAAACAGTGACAGATTTTATTTTCTTGGGCTCCAAGATCACTGTTGAAGGTGACTACAGTCATAGAATTAAGAGATTCCCTCCTTGGAAGAAAAGATAGGACAAACTTAAACACCATATTAAAAAGCAAAGATATCACTTTGCCCACAAAGATTCTTATAATAAAAGCTAAGGTTTTTCCAGTAGTCATGTACAGATATGAGAGTTGGACCATAAAGAACGCTGAGTGCTGAAGAACTGATCCCTTCAAATTGTGGTGTTGGAGAAGACTGTCAAGAGTCCCTTGGACAGCAAAGGAAATCAAATCACTCAATCCTACAGGGCATCAATGCTGAATATTCATTGGAAGGACTGATGCTGAAGCTTCAATGCTTTGGCCACCTGATGCTAAGAGCTGACTCACTGGGAAAGACCCTGATTCTGGGAAAGATTGAAGGTGAGAAAAGAAGAGGGTAGCAGAGGATAAAACGATTGGATGGCATAACCAACTCAATGGCCATGAGTTTGAGAAAACTTTGGGAACAGTAAAGGACAGGGAAGCCTGGCATGATGCAGTCTATGAGGTCATAAAGAGTTGGATACAATGACTGAACAACAACAACAACTAACCAGTAAATGTTCGACTGTGGGTGCGCATGGCAAAATTTCTTCCTGAACACTTCGCTTTCTGTGTCTGATGTGCTTAACTTCTGAGATTCATTAATGATTCATCTAATACTCAAAGTCTTTGTTTATATCTTCAAGCCTTCATCTCTTTCAACATGTATGTAAGTTCTAATTCTCAAAATAAGTCCCTCATCCTATTAAACTCATAATAACACTTTCCCTTTTACTTCCTGACTGACTCATCCATTTTCTGACAGACAGGATGTTTAAAGAAATCTCTTAGATGTGGCATAGATCACCACTCTTCACATACAATTGGCATTGGTCAGAATGTGTTACATGACCAAGTTGATCATTATATGGATATAAGTGTATATAGTATATTTGTCAAAATAATATAATCTGCCATTATTATGTATCCTTGATGCAATCACTAGGCTATATTTTTGGAATAACCATTGTGATCCCTCAAAAAGGTTTGAAGATGGACGCAAACTTATTCAAATTACATGAATGATTATACAGGAAGGATACTTTCCAGAATAAACTAAAGATATAGTCTTAAGAAAACAAAGTAAACCTTTGTTGATTTAAAGGTCTTCACTGTGATAATCTGTTAACAACCTAAGTAGTGGTTCATATTAAAGTTGCAACTGTCCTTAAATAATCTTTTCATATTCCTTTTAAAATCCAGAATCAAAGTTATCCTTGGAGTGATGTCAGTAACAGAGCCAAATGAAACATCTCTCATTATACCCTTCCTCAACAATAACTTGGCATCCATCCATAGTTCCTTGTGGGGCTATGGAACCTTTGGAGAACACTGTCAAGAGTCCCTTGGACAGCAAAGGAAATCAAATCACTCAATCCTACAGGGCATCAATGCTGAATATTCATTGGAAGGACTGATGCTGAAGCTTCAATGCTTTGGCCACCTGATGCTAAGAGCTGACTCACTGGGAAAGACCCTGATTCTGGGAAAGATTGAAGGTGAGAAAAGAAGAGGGTAGCAGAGGATAAAACGATTGATGGCATAACCAACTCAATGGCCATGAGTTTGAGAAAACTTTGGGAACAGTAAAGGACAGGGAAGCCTGGCATGATGCAGTCTATGAGGTCATAAAGAGTTGGATACAATGACTGAACAACAACAACAACTAACCAGTAAATGTTCGACTGTGGGTGCGTATGGCAAAATTTCTTCCTGAACACTTCGCTTTCTGTGTCTGATGTGCTTAACTTCTGAGATTCATTAATGATTCATCTAATACTCAAAGTCTTTGTTTATATCTTCAAGCCTTCATCTCTTTCAACATGTATGTAAGTTCTAATTCTCAAAATAAGTCCCTCATCCTATTAAACTCATAATAACACTTTCCCTTTTACTTCCTGACTGACTCATCCATTTTCTGACAGACAGGATGTTTAAAGAAATCTCTTAGATGTGGCATAGATCACCACTCTTCACATACAATTGGCATTGGTCAGAATGTGTTACATGACCAAGTTGATCATTATATGGATATAAGTGTATATAGTATATTTGTCAAAATAATATAATCTGCCATTATTATGTATCCTTGATGCAATCACTAGGCTATATTTTTGGAATAACCATTGTGATCCCTCAAAAAGGTTTGAAGATGGACGCAAACTTATTCAAATTACATGAATGATTATACAGGAAGGATACTTTCCAGAATAAACTAAAGATATAGTCTTAAGAAAACAAAGTAAACCTTTGTTGATTTAAAGGTCTTCACTGTGATAATCTGTTAACAACCTAAGTAGTGGTTCATATTAAAGTTGCAACTGTCCTTAAATAATCTTTTCATATTCCTTTTTAAAAATCCAGAATCAAAGTTATCCTTGGAGTGATGTCAGTAACAGAGCCAAATGAAACATCTCTCATTATACCCCTTCCTCAACAATAACTTGGCATCCATCCATAGTTCCTTGTGGGGGCTATGGAACCTTTGGAGAACACTGTCTCAAACAATCACCACCAACAAAATAGCCTTTGTGTAAGTACAGCTTTCTAGTGGAAAAGTTCCAGAAGACTAGTGGAGGAAAAAAATACAAATTTGGACACATTAGAGAGAAAAAAAGGAACACTTTGAATATATCTGCATTATCCTCTCCCCCAACATGGCACTGCTCAGTGCCAACAGAGATCATCCCAGCCTATGATTGTCCTACAGTGAAGGAAGTGTGTGAGTGAATATCTGGCTTCCCCAGCTGTACAGGATGCTGCCAAAGAAGTCCATTCATTTCTCAATCATCTCATCTGTGAGTGATAGAATTGGGGACTGAGAAGAGACTGAGAGAGCAACAGACAGGACCTTCACAAGGTGTTAAAGAGACATGGGTCCTACAAGTTACATTACTGACTCTATCAGTAAGCCTGCTCATGCGGATGGCTAGTGCATAGGTTCCCAAGCAGCCAGTGCTTGCCCCTAGAGCTCTACACTTCTACCCACACATACTCCCATCCTATAGCCAGCTCCTCGTGCATGTTCCCAACAACAATGAAGTAAGCTTTTATAGACAACTAGTGAGCATTTGCAGAAATTCAGCCAGAATCTGTAAGTCAGGGATAAACTTGAGCTTTACCTTGGGAAAGTAAAAGGGAGACAGTCAGTACTCAGGCTGGTGCTTTGCAAAATTGAAGAAAAGCACCTAAGTTTAAGAATTATGTCACAAGAGTGAGCAAGAAACATCAAGCAAGCATATCCATAGAAGGTCTGAGACAGTCTCAGAATTTCTAGTGGCTGTTAGAAGGTATTTCTTTCCCAAAGTTGATAGAAACTAGGAGAAATGATCATGATTTCAAATGTGAAGACAGAAACACAAAAATTCAAGAAAAATGAAAAATCAAAGAATGAACATACCACCAAAAGATCACAGTAGTCTTCCAATAACTGACCACAAAGACATGGAGAGTTATACTTTATCCAACAAAGAATTCAAAATACCTGATTTAAGGAAATGTAAAGACATCACAATTCCTAATTTCAAACTATACTGTGAAGCTATAATAATCAAAACAGTATGATACTATTGGAAATCAATGAAATAGGGTCAACAACCCAGAAACAAATCTTTCTATACTTGGTCAACTTATTCTCACAAGAAAGCCAAAAATATAGCAAAAAAAAAACAAAAAAAAAAAACACCTCAGTCAAAAGACACTGGGAATCCTAAATGTCCATCAACAGGTGACTGCATGAAGATGTGATACATATATAAAATGTAATATTACTTGGCCATTAAAAAAAAATAATTACATTTGTAGCAGCATCGATGGTCAGTGCCAGTATAGCATTGTCCTACAGTGAAGGAAGTGTGTGAGTGAATATCTGGCTTCCCCAGCTGTACAGGATGCTGCCAAAGAAGTCCATTCATTTCTCAATCATCTCATCTGTGAGTGATAGAATTGGGGACTGAGAAGAGACTGAGAGAGCAACAGACAGGACCTTCACAAGGTGTTAAAGAGACATGGGTCCTACAAGTTACATTACTGACTCTATCAGTAAGCCTGCTCATGCGGATGGCTAGTGCATAGGTTCCCAAGCAGCCAGTGCTTGCCCCTAGAGCTCTACACTTCTACCCACACATACTCCCATCCTATAGCCAGCTCCTCGTGCATGTTCCCAACAACAATGAAGTAAGCTTTTATAGACAACTAGTGAGCATTTGCAGAAATTCAGCCAGAATCTGTAAGTCAGGGATAAACTTGAGCTTTACCTTGGGAAAGTAAAAGGGAGACAGTCAGTACTCAGGCTGGTGCTTTGCAAAATTGAAGAAAAGCACCTAAGTTTAAGAATTATGTCACAAGAGTGAGCAAGAAACATCAAGCAAGCATATCCATAGAAGGTCTGAGACAGTCTCAGAATTTCTAGTGGCTGTTAGAAGGTATTTCTTTCCCAAAGTTGATAGAAACTAGGAGAAATGATCATGATTTCAAATGTGAAGACAGAAACACAAAAATTCAAGAAAAATGAAAAATCAAAGAATGAACATACCACCAAAAGATCACAGTAGTCTTCCAATAACTGACCACAAAGACATGGAGAGTTATACTTTATCCAACAAAGAATTCAAAATACCTGATTTAAGGAAATGTAAAGACATCACAATTCCTAATTTCAAACTATACTGTGAAGCTATAATAATCAAAACAGTATGATACTATTGGAAATCAATGAAATAGGGTCAACAACCCAGAAACAAATCTTTCTATACTTGGTCAACTTATTCTCACAAGAAAGCCAAAAATATAGCAAAAAAAAAACAAAAAAAAAAAACACCTCAGTCAAAAGACACTGGGAATCCTAAATGTCCATCAACAGGTGACTGCATGAAGATGTGATACATATATAAAATGTAATATTACTTGGCCATTAAAAAGAAATAATTACATTTGTAGCAGCATCGATGGACCTGGAGATTGTTATATTAAGTGAAGTCAGATGGAGAAAGATAAATATCATATGATACCACTTATATACAGAATCTTAAAAAAATGATACAAATGAACTTATAAAACAGAAACAATTTACAGACTTAGACAATGAACTTATAGTTGCCAGGGGGAAGAGTTGAGGGAGAAGGATAGATTGATAGTCTGAGATTGGCAAATACTTGCTGTATTTAAAATAGATAACCAGCAAGGACCTACTATAAAAATAAATTTTTAAAAAGACAAAAAATAGAAAGAAAATAAAAACTAATACAGACCTAGTGTAAAGCACAGAGAACTGTACTTTACACTCTGCAATTACCTATATGTGAGGAGAATCTGAAAAGAGCAGATATATGTATGTATATAACTGATTCACTTTACAGTATAGCAGAAACATTACAATACAGTAGTACATTAAAGTTGCTCAGTTGTATCTGACTCTTTGTGATCCCATGGACTGCAGCACACCAGGTTTCCCTGTCCTTCACCATCTTACAGAGCTTTCTCAAACTCACATCCATTGACTCAGTGATGCGATTCAACCATCCAGTCCTCTGTCATTCACTTCTTCTGCCTTCTACTTTTCCCAGCACTAGGGTCTTTCCCTATGAGTCATTTCTTTGCATCAGGTGGCCAAAATATTGGAGCTTCAGCATCAGTTCTTCCAATGAATATTTAGGATTGATTTCCTTTAGGATTGACAGGTTTGATTTCTTTGTAGTCCGGGGATTCTCAAGAGTCTTCTCCAACACCACAGTTTGAAGGAATCAATTCTTTGGTACTCAGTCTTCTTTATTGTCCAGCTCTCATATCCATACATGACTACTGGGAAAACCATAGGTTTGACTATATGGACCTTTGTTGGCAAAGTGGTGTCTCTGCTTTTTAATATGTTGTTTAACTTTGTCATACCTTTTTTCCCAAGGAGCAAGCGTCTTTTAATTTTATGGATGCAGTCCCCACCTCCAGTGATTTTGGAGCCCAAGAAAATAAAGTCTGTCACTGTTTCCATTGTTAGTCCATCTACCTGCACTTACATAAACACAACATTGCAAATCAACCATACTCCATTAAAACTTGTCAAAACTCTGTTGGGAAAATTGGATAATCACATGCAGAAGAATAAATTGGACCTCTCTACCTTACAGCACACACAAAAATTAACTCAAAATATACTAAAGACTTACATGTAAAATCCAGATTTACAAAACTCCTAAGAGAAAACATAGGAGAAAGTTTATTGATACAGATTTGGGCTATAGCTTTTTGATGTGAGACCAAATGTACAAACAACTAAAGCCAAAATCAAAAAATGGGACTACCTCACATTAAAAAGTTTCCACACAACTAAAGAAACAAACAACCAAATGGCAACCCTCAGAATGGAAGAAAACACTTGCATTTTGCATATCTGATAAGGCATTAATGCCTAAAATATATGAAGACAACACACAATCTGATTTAAAAATGGACCTAATAACAATAAAGGCATTTTACCAAGAAGACATACAATACAAATAGCCAACAGGTATGTTGAAAGATCCTCAGCACTAGTAATCATAAGGGAAATGCAAGTCAA
Organism: Tragulus kanchil; assembly: GCA_022376925.1. NCBI lineage: Eukaryota > Metazoa > Chordata > Mammalia > Artiodactyla > Tragulidae > Tragulus > Tragulus kanchil. Next base: position 230,436,222 of record JAIOJX010000004.1, on the reverse strand, counting down.
AATCACAGTGAGGTATTACCTCACACCTACTAGGTGACTATTATCCAAAAGAGACAAAAATATCAGAGAAGATATGGATAAAAGTAAATACCTGTGCAGTCTTGATGGAAATGTAAATTGGCATAGTCTCTCAGGAAAACTACAGATGTTCCTTAAAAAATTATAAGCAGAGCAATCCTGATTCAGCAATCTACTTTTGGATATTCACTTCCACGATCACTGCAACAATGTTTGCAATAGTCAAGGCATGGATACAACCTAAGTGTCCCTCTTCAGATGAATAGATAAGATGGAAGATGCACAGACAGGTAGATAGATACAATGGAGTATCGTTCAGTCATAAAAATGAAGGAAAGACTTCCATTTGCAATAGCATGCATAGATTTTGAGGACATTACACAGTGAAATAAGACAGAGGAAAAGCAGTACTGTATGAGTCATTGATATGTGAAATTAAGAAAACCAAAACAAAAAACAAATTCATAGATACAGACAGTAGAAAGGTAGCTGCCAGGGCTTAGTCAGTCAAGGAGGTGATTTTGGAGCCCAAGAAAATAAAGTCTGTCACTGTTTCCATTGTTAGTCCATCTACCTGCACTTACATAAACACAACATTGCAAATCAACCATACTCCATTAAAACTTGTCAAAACTCTGTTGGGAAAATTGGATAATCACATGCAGAAGAATAAATTGGACCTCTCTACCTTACAGCACACACAAAAATTAACTCAAAATATACTAAAGACTTACATGTAAAATCCAGATTTACAAAACTCCTAAGAGAAAACATAGGAGAAAGTTTATTGATACAGATTTGGGCTATAGCTTTTTGATGTGAGACCAAATGTACAAACAACTAAAGCCAAAATCAAAAAATGGGACTACCTCACATTAAAAAGTTTCCACACAACTAAAGAAACAAACAACCAAATGGCAACCCTCAGAATGGAAGAAAACACTTGCATTTTGCATATCTGATAAGGCATTAATGCCTAAAATATATGAAGACAACACACAATCTGATTTAAAAATGGACCTAATAACAATAAAGGCATTTTACCAAGAAGACATACAATACAAATAGCCAACAGGTATGTTGAAAGATCCTCAGCACTAGTAATCATAAGGGAAATGCAAGTCAAAATCACAGTGAGGTATTACCTCACACCTACTAGGTGACTATTATCCAAAAGAGACAAAAATATCAGAGAAGATATGGATAAAAGTAAATACCTGTGCAGTCTTGATGGAAATGTAAATTGGCATAGTCTCTCAGGAAAACTACAGATGTTCCTTAAAAAATTATAAGCAGAGCAATCCTGATTCAGCAATCTACTTTTGGATATTCACTTCCACGATCACTGCAACAATGTTTGCAATAGTCAAGGCATGGATACAACCTAAGTGTCCCTCTTCAGATGAATAGATAAGATGGAAGATGCACAGACAGGTAGATAGATACAATGGAGTATCGTTCAGTCATAAAAATGAAGGAAAGACTTCCATTTGCAATAGCATGCATAGATTTTGAGGACATTACACAGTGAAATAAGACAGAGGAAAAGCAGTACTGTATGAGTCATTGATATGTGAAATTAAGAAAACCAAAACAAAAAACAAATTCATAGATACAGACAGTAGAAAGGTAGCTGCCAGGGGCTTGAGAGTAAGTAGGGGAGATGAAATGTCAGTCAAAGGAGGCAAACTTCCAGTTACAAGAAGAATAGCTTGAAAAAGTCGCTCAGTTGTGTCTGACCCTTTGTGACTCTATGGACTGTAGCCCCCAAGGCTCCTCTGTCCATGGAATTAATCAGGCAAGTATACTGGAATGGGCAGCCATTCCCTTCTCCAGGGGAATGGATATATGTCCTGGGAAATTTAATGTACAGCATAATGACTACAGCTAACAATGCTGTATCATATACTTGACAGTTACCAAGAAAATAGGTGTTTAACATTTTACCAAAAAAAAAAAAAAAGGAAACGACATGAGATGATGAAGAAGGTGTTAACCAACTCTATATTATGGTAGCCATTTCATGTATCAAGTTATCACATGGCACACTTAAAACCTATATAATGTTATCTGTTAATTATATCTCAATAAATCTGGGGAAAATTTAATTAAAAAAAGAATCACCAAAGGTATTCTCAAGGATAATTACTTGAACCAACTATAAAATATTTAAATACTATTCTTATTCAAAGACTGATATATCCTATAAATATCCATATCACAAAAAAATAGTTTCAAGTGTTTAGTTTGATCCTCAAATTAGGACTTCACATTAGAGAATGTTATTCTTGGTCAATAGGGCACCACTCTCTCTATGTAACCTTTGTGTGTGCTTGAAAAAGTGACAGTGAAAAGTGAAAATGTTAGTTGCTCAACCCTCCTCCCTTGGTTGCCATTCCCTTCTCCAGGGGATCTTCCAGACCCAGGGATCAAATCCTGAGTCTTCTGCATTGCAAGTGGATTTGTTATGGTCTGAGCCAACAGGGAAGCACATGTGTGTTTGAACATGAAATGAAAGGCAATAGGTTCTTAGCAGAAGGTGAATGCTACATCTTCTCCATGCTAGTATTCCTTACATCTTTTTCTACTGAAGTTAAAATCACATTTCTGAAACAGGGGTCTTGAGGGGTTGCCTCACTTGGTTATAGTTAGTAACATACAAACCTCCCTAAGCATCCTTAGGAACAAACCCAACAACCAAGTTGAGGTGGCAGAGATGTCACCTTTGAAGGATTATCTCCTTCTCTGTCATATTAATTACTTTCTGACACAGAAAGCTGACATTTTCAATGAAGACATCAACACCAAGGCAGAGCAACATCCATAGCTTTATACTGTGCCACATTCCTGGTTCTGACAAATACTTTTCACTGGATCAAGTCCATAGTGCTAAATATGCCCTATTACATTCATTCCCATGGAAACAGACATGATGTCAGAAATACAGGATTATAAAGTCACTGATGAAAACAAAGAAAGGGAAATCTTCTTGAGTTAAAAGAATTGAGCTCATATTGAACAGCAACAGGAAAAAATCCTATGGCAGGAACAAGGAAGACACAGAAAACAACCAAAACACTACCTCTGGTTGCAAAATGTTGTTTTCCCAAAAGGAAAAACTTTAGTTTGAAAGCTGGAACTGATCTATTAGACACACATTTAATGGTAAAATAACTTCAAATGATGTCAGCTACTCGAGGCTGGAAATCATTCTCAGGGTTGGTCATTCCATTTTTGTTTTTCACTGAACAGCTGCTTACATGGAAAACCATATTTAGTACCGTAGCCCACTTATGGACTATGACACCAGTCTCTTAACTCTGCCTCTCCCCTTACAACCATGTTACTCAGAACCCCTAATAATTGTTCTCATCTACCCAAATAGCATGGAAACTTCATTGGCCTTCAAGCTTATCCAGAGTCTGACACCAGGCCCACTTAATAACTTCAACTTTAGGACTTTATTGTATGCACCTTCTGTGGAAATAAGTCAAATTGAGTTATTCTCACTGCTTGTGCATTTCTTCCATCCATATTTTGCTCCTGCTTTTCCCTCTGAAGTGAAGGTTTTGACCCATTATCTGCACATTTTAAAGTCTACCTATCCTTCAAGTCATGCAACAAATGTGATTTCCATTGTGAAACCTTCCTCCATTGACCCTAGTCATGAAAAATTTCCCTCTTACAGTTCCTTATTTCTAATCTTCTCATAAACCTAAGACTCACTGTTTTGAATTGCCTTTCTTCCTTGGATATTTTTTTTTCCTTCATCACTAGGCTGTAAACCAATACAAGAATTTGAAGAAAACATACATAATTAATGTTTAGTAAATATTACTAAAAATAACCAGCAATTAAGATGCTGAAATTTTCATCAACATATGTATCAAATTCAGGTAGCATTTACAACTGGAAATAAAAAGGTAGTTTTAAATCTCAGTGCTACATTGAAAGGACTAACATAATAGCTCATCTGAACACTCACATTTGATTCAGAAGGACTTTATAAGTCATGGTGAGGACAGTTGATGCTTTAGAATCTTTGTTTTATAAATGAGAAAACACATGTGAAGAGAGGCTTTATGGTTTACCCATAGTGGAAAATGGAGCTAGTATTGGATATTGTATTTTTTATTTCTGAAATCATTAAAATCTTTTCTTTGACATGGACTAGGAAGCTTATAGAACTCAGATATTCTACTTCACTTCTCTACTAGAGATGTAGACTTCAACCTTCAACCAGTGGTAATAAGTAAATGCTCAGGAAGAAACATTTTCTTATTTCAATTGCCAGAACTGGCTCCAGATCAGAGATGACTGACAGATGTCAGGGTTACTGTCCTTCATCAATCAATCACTTATTTTGTTATTAATCTGGGTGCCCTAAAGCAATTAAAAGAACATGTCAAAATTGTAGGATATTTGCCTAGGATCATTTAAAAGGCCCCTAGGTACTTACAATGAGCAGTTTAAAACTTAGACACTACTGAATTAAATAAAATCCATTTTCCAAAGCCTCTTGCCTTCATTAATTTGATGATTAATTTTCTTCTTGTTGCAATTGATCTCTGTTTAACCTAGGCATGCCTTCAATAGAAAAAGAGATAAATACTTGTTTACTTTAAACAGCTTTATCACAAAGCTGATATTTTTAATTCAAGTATATATAAACTAAGTTTATGAGTGGACATAACTTCAGCATATTTGACATTCTTTACTGCCTTCTTGATTTGTAGCTTTGATGAAACAAGCTGTCATGTTGCAGAGGCCCATGCAATGAGATGCCTACAGCCAAGCAAGGATCTGAGCCCTCCAACCCAATACTGTTGAAGAAATGACTTCTGCCAACAGGCATACAAGTGAGCTTGGAAGCAGATATTTTCCCACTTGGGCCTTGGTATGAATATAGTCACAACTAACACCTGAATTTTAGGGCTTGTGAGGATCCCTGAAAACAGAGAACCCATTTAAGACATACCCATATTCTGAAGTAACAGAAACTTAAATTATAAATGCCGTTTTTTCAAATCACTAAGTTTTGATATTTTTTTAAAACTATAGCAATAGAGAATTAATAGCACATGCAATAAGGTTCTCAGAAAGCTGATTCCATTATTGGAACCAGGGATATAGCTCCCAACTTAGGCAAAGCAATCAGTATGTTTTATATCTAAATGCATGGTGACTGGCTTACACATGTGGCCTAAACTGGAAGTTCTTAGTGAACCTTAAGCCATCCCAGAGAATGCCAATGGACATGCTAAAAGAATTAGGCAGCCCCAGGAGTAGCCAAGAGTCTTCCTGAAGCCACAAAGGGAGACAATCTTACAATGAATTTGAATCCAAACAGACTGACAGAAAGAAATTTGATCCTCAATAATATTACTAGACATGACATCAAGCCTTGTTTGATGTGAGTGAAGCTCTGGGATTTTCAGTTAAATTAAATATTGTCTAACCTAGGATGAAATGAATTGACTGATGATTTATAGCATTAAAATTCCCCCAATAGCATAACTCTTACATTCCTCATTTACTTTACTAATTAAAATTAAGAAATTTAAAAGGCACTAAAGAACACACTAAACCTTTTCCAATTAGTGATAAAAAAATACCTCCCATAACAGTAATATCCATAAAATATTGATATATGTAATAATAAAATGAACTTCAATGAAGTAGCATTCTTAAATTAAAAATTTGAAACAGCTTTATCACAAAGCTGATATTTTTAATTAAAGTATATATAAACTAAGTTGGACATAACTTCAGCATATTTGACATTCTTTACTGCCTTCTTGATTTGTAGCTTTGATGAAACAAGCTGTCATGTTGCAGAGGCCCATGCAATGAGATGCCTACAGCCAAGCAAGGATCTGAGCCCTCCAACCCAATACTGTTGAAGAAATGACTTCTGCCAACAGGCATACAAGTGAGCTTGGAAGCAGATATTTTCCCACTTGGGCCTTGGTATGAATATAGTCACAACTAACACCTGAATTTTAGGGCTTGTGAGGATCCCTGAAAACAGAGAACCCATTTAAGACATACCCATATTCTGAAGTAACAGAAACTTAAATTATAAATGCCGTTTTTTCAAATCACTAAGTTTTGATATTTTTTTAAAACTATAGCAATAGAGAATTAATAGCACATGCAATAAGGTTCTCAGAAAGCTGATTCCATTATTGGAACCAGGGATATAGCTCCCAACTTAGGCAAAGCAATCAGTATGTTTTATATCTAAATGCATGGTGACTGGCTTACACATGTGGCCTAAACTGGAAGTTCTTAGTGAACCTTAAGCCATCCCAGAGAATGCCAATGGACATGCTAAAAGAATTAGGCAGCCCCAGGAGTAGCCAAGAGTCTTCCTGAAGCCACAAAGGGAGACAATCTTACAATGAATTTGAATCCAAACAGACTGACAGAAAGAAATTTGATCCTCAATAATATTACTAGACATGACATCAAGCCTTGTTTGATGTGAGTGAAGCTCTGGGATTTTCAGTTAAATTAAATATTGTCTAACCTAGGATGAAATGAATTGACTGATGATTTATAGCATTAAAATTCCCCCAATAGCATAACTCTTACATTCCTCATTTACTTTACTAATTAAAATTAAGAAATTTAAAAGGCACTAAAGAACACACTAAACCTTTTCCAATTAGTGATAAAAAAATACCTCCCATAACAGTAATATCCATAAAATATTGATATATGATAATTGAACTAAAATGAACTTCAATGGAAGTAGCAGATAAACAATTTAAGGAAACAGCAACACAATTTGTGTTTGATTGCTTTGCAATAATTAAACATCAAAGTCTACCCTTATAAATGGATATTTCTGAAGCAGCCATTAGTGTCTAAAAGCCAACTTCCTCTGAAGATAAGCTATGAAGTCTATTAAATAGAGAAATTAAAATGCCCCCTGTGTAGAAGTTTTGGAAATTGAATGGAAGCTTAAATAGCTTTTGAAGTCTCTAAAGTGTGGGGGGAAATTTTCCATAACCTCAGAGAGTCTTCAAACAATTCAGTATTATACTTTTTTCCACCCAGTTCTCCAATTTATTAATAAAATTTTCTATTAGACTACATTATCCAAAAGAATTAAATGAAAACTAAATCCTGAAAGTTACAAGAACAAAGAGAGACCCTCATTAGTGAGAAAATAGATCATAGTTTCCCCCTGTGATGGGAAATAATGTCTGTATGGCCAACCACCCAAGTAGCAGAGCTGTTTCCACAGGTCTGAGTCTTAGGATGGCCAGCTAAAGAGATCATAAATAGTCTGACCCAAATGTTTTGCTCTATTTGCATAAACTAGATAGTTTTTGAAAGTTCTAGAAAACCCTAATGTTTCCCTGTGAAACTGCAAATGTCAAGCATTTTAGTATAGCATTCTAATACTATCTACTCTATAGTATTCTAGTATAACTCAAGAAAGAGTTCTATTGAGGACTCCTCTGGTGGCTCAGTGGTAAAGAATCTGCCTACCCATGTAAGAGACATGAGTTTGATCTTTGGGTCAGGAAGAGCCCCTGGAGAAGAAAATGGCAGCTCACTCCAGTATTCTTGCCTGGGAAATCTCATGGACAGAGTATCCTGGTGGACTACAGCCCATGGGATCACAAAGAGCTGGACACAATTTAGCAACTAAAAAACAATAAAGAGTTCTATTAAGACAAATATGAGGTAAATCTGTTTCTTCCTAAAATCTACCACTAGATGGATTTTGGGAAGAATTCTACCACTAGGAAGTGAAATAATTAAAATTCAATGAGAATTTATATTATCATCATTCATTTTAATATTAGTCACTTGAAAAAAAAATTCCTTTGGCTGTGTACTTTTGTTATTTTATTTCTACATTTTTCTATGACTGATAACATAAATACACCTCTCTGCAACAATTATCCCCAAATAAAAAAGGTTTCCTTAAGTCTATAAGTCAAGTCATAGTAAATCAGAACTGACATATATAAAGTCACCTTAAAGATTCTGAATGACTTCCAACTCAGGAAGTCTATCAACATATCTAAGCATAGTTTGCCTGAGTTGGCAGCAGTCAGCTATGGAATCATAGATAAACCAAGAAGCAAATTGGTACCATCAAGGACTATGCAGACCAACATAATTCCATAGCTGAGCAGGTCTCTAACTTGTTCTTGATTGATCTAAAAGTAACTTTAAATTAGTTAGCTAGCTAATTTTAATTAACCTGAGTTGTGCCTAGGGCACTTTAGTTTTTCTTTCTTTTTTTTTTTTAAGCTTCTCAGAAATGCTACCTTATCTCCAAGCTGTGATTTGACTTGCCTGTCTATAGTAGGGATAAACCCATAGCTTACTGGGAGAGGAGAGCATGCTTTTCCCTCTGTGTTTCATATTACAGAGGTGTGGCAGAGGATACCAAGTCATGTTGTGCTTGAAAAATGAAAAAAGTGAACAAAAGTCACTGGAAAAGAAATGATCTGAAACTTATTAAGATACTGACCCAAATGTTTTGCTCTATTTGCATAAACTAGATAGTTTTGAAAGTTCTAGAAAACCCTATTTTAAGAATTAACTTAATACTATCTACTCTATAGTATTCTAGTATAACTCAAGAAAGAGTTCTATTGAGGACTCCTCTGGTGGCTCAGTGGTAAAGAATCTGCCTACCCATGTAAGAGACATGAGTTTGATCTTTGGGTCAGGAAGAGCCCCTGGAGAAGAAAATGGCAGCTCACTCCAGTATTCTTGCCTGGGAAATCTCATGGACAGAGTATCCTGGTGGACTACAGCCCATGGGATCACAAAGAGCTGGACACAATTTAGCAACTAAAAAACAATAAAGAGTTCTATTAAGACAAATATGAGGTAAATCTGTTTCTTCCTAAAATCTACCACTAGATGGATTTTGGGAAGAATTCTACCACTAGGAAGTGAAATAATTAAAATTCAATGAGAATTTATATTATCATCATTCATTTTAATATTAGTCACTTGAAAAAAAAATTCCTTTGGCTGTGTACTTTTGTTATTTTATTTCTACATTTTTCTATGACTGATAACATAAATACACCTCTCTGCAACAATTATCCCCAAATAAAAAAGGTTTCCTTAAGTCTATAAGTCAAGTCATAGTAAATCAGAACTGACATATATAAAGTCACCTTAAAGATTCTGAATGACTTCCAACTCAGGAAGTCTATCAACATATCTAAGCATAGTTTGCCTGAGTTGGCAGCAGTCAGCTATGGAATCATAGATAAACCAAGAAGCAAATTGGTACCATCAAGGACTATGCAGACCAACATAATTCCATAGCTGAGCAGGTCTCTAACTTGTTCTTGATTGATCTAAAAGTAACTTTAAATTAGTTAGCTAGCTAATTTTAATTAACCTGAGTTGTGCCTAGGGCACTTTAGTTTTTCTTTCTTTTTTTTTTTTAAGCTTCTCAGAAATGCTACCTTATCTCCAAGCTGTGATTTGACTTGCCTGTCTATAGTAGGGATAAACCCATAGCTTACTGGGAGAGGAGAGCATGCTTTTCCCTCTGTGTTTCATATTACAGAGGTGTGGCAGAGGATACCAAGTCATGTTGTGCTTGAAAAATGAAAAAAGTGAACAAAAGTCACTGGAAAAGAAATGATCTGAAACTTATTAAGATACAAAGTGAAATCTGGAGCAACACATTCCTAAGATGTTTCCTTTACCCTTACCCTTGGAAATCTAGTGGCTATAGTGGAAGAAGGAGCAATGCAGAGGAAACTGAAAAAAACATAGTAATTTATTAAATGAAACTCCACTTAACTATGCATATGAATGATCTGGGAACATACATGTAAAAAATAAAAATAATTAAATAATTTTTAAAAAAGAGCATACACCTTTGATAAATTCAGTGCTAATTAAAAAACTGAAGCAAAAAAAAAAAAAAAAAAACTTATATAGGGCATCATGCAAAAATGTGTGTAAGTCATCCTCATCATCAGTTCAGCTCAGTCCCTCAGTTGTGTCTGACTCTTTGCGAACCCCATGAACTGCAGCATGCCAGGCCGATTTGTCATCACAGTCAACATTATTATCCTCCTCTTGATCAAACTTTCTTCCCCTCACCTGGTCTCTGTTTTAATCTACATCAATAGGGAGAATAAGACTATGTCTAGAAATATCAACTATTAAGTAGAGTAGATCTTGAAATATACCAGATATACAGCTACTCTCCAAATATTCTCTTTTATTTTATATATCATAAGGGTCTAAATCCAAATGTGTGAAACAGTTTCAATCACAATCATTATGGTACAGAAGTTAATACTTACCAGATATCTTATCTTTTTTACCAGATATTTAATAAATTTTAAATATGTGAATTAACTTTTCACTCCATATGTTTTACAAACAAACAATTCTGATAGGAAGCTTAAAAAGTAAATTGATTATATGATTTATAAATCCATTTCATATTGAGGAAAGAAAAGCCCAACAGAGAAATATAATGAAAAATAAATAGCTGTCGTATATATTGTCAGCATCAGAATTTATTTCACTGTTTTCATTTATGTCCTCTTTTTGAGTTTATAATCTCTTGCTTCTGGAGAATTACACATTTTCTCATGTGATTTAAGAAACTGTGCATGTATGCTCAGTCACTTCAGTTGTATCCAACTATTTGCAACCCTATGGACTGTAGCCCACCAGGCTCTTCTGTCCATGAGATTCTCCAGGAAAGAATACTGGAGTCAGTTGCCATGCCCTCCTCCTAGGGATCTTCTCAACCCAGGGATTGAACATGTGTCTCTTATGTCTCCTGCACTGGCATGTGGGTTCTTTTGCCACTAACACAACCTGGGGGGCTCCAACTAAGAAACAATTTATTTGAAATCAACATTTAACTAATATTTTCTCAGGTTTAATCAAACTTTGGGTTCAAAATAAGTCACATAAATAGTAATAACTCAAATTTCAATTGTACATTGTTACTACATGTCTGATCCTTAATCTCTACTCACATCCCTAAATGATCATCCCTTCATTCTTAAGGGTATTTCAATGTTTTCATTGACTTTATTTTGCCTCAGTTCACCATTTGTTCCACAATGATGCAGTACATGCAGCCTGCATGTACTAAAGAAATCCCTTCTTTAATGTTTACCCCTTGAGGATGCTGACTCCCATAAACTCCTTCCACTGAACTGTTCTGGAACAACTCTATTTATTCATGTCTCTCATTTCTTCCCTGAGGTTCCAAAAATAGAGGTGACATTTCTCTTTCCAAAGAAAGAGGTTCCAAAGAAAGAAGTGGAACTGAGTGCATTCCTTACTGAGTCAAGACTGTCCTGTTCTCTACAAATCTGGGGAGAATACCCAGTTCTTTGAAGTTCTGCATCATCTCTCATTATCTATCCAGTAAGGCCATGCAGTGTGTGTATCTACCTCAGATGCCTTCTAAAAATTAGAATCTTCAGATTCTGCTTGCAATAAATAAGGCCAGATCTCAGAGTTGGGAGAGAAAATGCCCATTGCTCAGGTCTTTGTCTTCAGGAGTTTACCTTTTCCAGTTTTCTTTATCTAATACAAATTAAGGCATCCAAATTAAGGCCTGGAAACCATTTGTCCTACCATCTTATCAGCTAGTACTAACTCTGAATGACAGTTCTGTCTCAGAGAGGACTCAGCTCTACTTGAAAGTCATTTTAGGCAACAGGACTGATGCATATAAATCTTAAATATTATTTGATACTATAAAAAGTTCATTGCTATATGCCTGACACAATGAAGAAATAAAATTCTTCAATTAAAAACACAAAGAATCTAATCTAAAATAATAACAGGCTTGCTACCTTGCAAATGCGCCAAAGCACACACTGCAGTCATGAAGAAATTACATATGGAGGTAGATCAGATGTTACTGGCTAAGCATGCTTTGACTAGATCTCAAACAAGCTCCACAATTAGTTGAAATCAACATTTAACTAATATTTTCTCAGGTTTAATCAAACTTTGGGTTCAAAATAAGTCACATAAATAGTAATAACTCAAATTTCAATTGTACATTGTTACTACATGTCTGATCCTTAATCTCTACTCACATCCCTAAATGATCATCCCTTCATTCTTAAGGGTATTTCAATGTTTTCATTGACTTTATTTTGCCTCAGTTCACCATTTGTTCCACAATGATGCAGTACATGCAGCCTGCATGTACTAAAGAAATCCCTTCTTTAATGTTTACCCCTTGAGGATGCTGACTCCCATAAACTCCTTCCACTGAACTGTTCTGGAACAACTCTATTTATTCATGTCTCTCATTTCTTCCCTGAGGTTCCAAAAATAGAGGTGACATTTCTCTTTCCAAAGAAAGAGGTTCCAAAGAAAGAAGTGGAACTGAGTGCATTCCTTACTGAGTCAAGACTGTCCTGTTCTCTACAAATCTGGGGAGAATACCCAGTTCTTTGAAGTTCTGCATCATCTCTCATTATCTATCCAGTAAGGCCATGCAGTGTGTGTATCTACCTCAGATGCCTTCTAAAAATTAGAATCTTCAGATTCTGCTTGCAATAAATAAGGCCAGATCTCAGAGTTGGGAGAGAAAATGCCCATTGCTCAGGTCTTTGTCTTCAGGAGTTTACCTTTTCCAGTTTTCTTTATCTAATACAAATTAAGGCATCCAAATTAAGGCCTGGAAACCATTTGTCCTACCATCTTATCAGCTAGTACTAACTCTGAATGACAGTTCTGTCTCAGAGAGGACTCAGCTCTACTTGAAAGTCATTTTAGGCAACAGGACTGATGCATATAAATCTTAAATATTATTTGATACTATAAAAAGTTCATTGCTATATGCCTGACACAATGAAGAAATAAAATTCTTCAATTAAAAACACAAAGAATCTAATCTAAAATAATAACAGGCTTGCTACCTTGCAAATGCGCCAAAGCACACACTGCAGTCATGAAGAAATTACATATGGAGGTAGATCAGATGTTACTGGCTAAGCATGCTTTGACTAGATCTCAAACAAGCTCCACAATTAGTTAAATTGATGAATAAACCATGTTTATTATGAAAGGACTATAAGTCTGACATAGTTAAAAATCAAGCATACAACATATCTTCATAGTGAAGAACGATAGAATGTATTATTCTGGTTTTAAGAAAAGCTGTTTGATGACTCTGCCATCCTTGCCCCAGACTCTGGGCCCAGGGTTGGTTATCAGACTAAAACACTAGCAATTTATATAGATCACTCAAAAGCTGACTCAAAAGTTAGCGATTCCATATAGATTGATGGTGACCAATGAAATCAATGGTATTCTCTTTCTTAGTGAATTTGAATGCATGACTCAGGGAGAGCCAAGAGGTTTTAAAATAGGCAAAAACAAAAATCATTTGAAGAAAAAGAACTGGAATTACTGGTAATGGCCAGAGAGTAATCAAGTCACCACTATGCAGCAGGCATGGAGGAGGGTAGGAAGGGCTGGTGGGGGACAGGGTAAGTGGTAGGAATGGTGATATTTGATACTTACTAAGTGCCAATCACCGCCCTATGTCCTTAACATGTACTAACATTCATTCTTCAAAGATATGTTAGAAAGATACCATTTTTATCTGCATTTGACAGAAACTGTAACACCTGCCCAATATCTTAGAGCTGAGACTGGACTGAGGACATGGGCTCTGAGAGAGACTACCACGTTTTGAATACTAGGGCTGCTATCATGAAGACCAAATAAGTTAATATTTGTAAATGTGCTTAATATATTGCCTGGTACACGGTCATCACTATATAAATGTATGTGTGTTCAGTTGTTCAGTGGTGTCCAGTTCTTTGTGACCCCATGGGCTGTAACCTGCCAGACTCCTCTGTCCATAGAATTCTTCAGGAAAGAAAACTGGAGTAGGTTGCCATTTCCTACTCCAGGGATCTTCTTGACACAGGGATCTTCAATTAAAAACACAAAGAATCTAATCTAAAATAATAACAGGCTTGCTACCTTGCAAATGCGCCAAAGCACACACTGCAGTCATGAAGAAATTACATATGGAGGTAGATCAGATGTTACTGGCTAAGCATGCTTTGACTAGATCTCAAACAAGCTCCACAATTAGTTAAATTGATGAATAAACCATGTTTATTATGAAAGGACTATAAGTCTGACATAGTTAAAAATCAAGCATACAACATATCTTCATAGTGAAGAACGATAGAATGTATTATTCTGGTTTTAAGAAAAGCTGTTTGATGACTCTGCCATCCTTGCCCCAGACTCTGGGCCCAGGGTTGGTTATCAGACTAAAACACTAGCAATTTATATAGATCACTCAAAAGCTGACTCAAAAGTTAGCGATTCCATATAGATTGATGGTGACCAATGAAATCAATGGTATTCTCTTTCTTAGTGAATTTGAATGCATGACTCAGGGAGAGCCAAGAGGTTTTAAAATAGGCAAAAACAAAAATCATTTGAAGAAAAAAGAACTGGAATTACTGGTAATGGCCAGAGAGTAATCAAGTCACCACTATGCAGCAGGCATGGAGGAGGGTAGGAAGGGCTGGTGGGGGACAGGGTAAGTGGTAGGAATGGTGATATTTGATACTTACTAAGTGCCAATCACCGCCCTATGTCCTTAACATGTACTAACATTCATTCTTCAAAGATATGTTAGAAAGATACCATTTTTATCTGCATTTGACAGAAACTGTAACACCTGCCCAATATCTTAGAGCTGAGACTGGACTGAGGACATGGGCTCTGAGAGAGACTACCACGTTTTGAATACTAGGGCTGCTATCATGAAGACCAAATAAGTTAATATTTGTAAATGTGCTTAATATATTGCCTGGTACACGGTCATCACTATATAAATGTATGTGTGTTCAGTTGTTCAGTGGTGTCCAGTTCTTTGTGACCCCATGGGCTGTAACCTGCCAGACTCCTCTGTCCATAGAATTCTTCAGGAAAGAAAACTGGAGTAGGTTGCCATTTCCTACTCCAGGGGATCTTCTTGACACAGGGATTGAACTTTCATCTCCTACATTGCAGGTGGATTCTTTACCCACTGAGCCACCTGGGAAGTCCAATATAAGTATAGAAGTTTACAAATATATTTTTAAAACATGCAAAATCTGAAGTCAGGCAGTTCAAGGCTGTATTAGTCAGAGATCTCTAGAGAAACAGATTCAGAAGGAGATACAGACAACTCTATAAAGGGAGATACAGGAACTGGCTCACTTAGTTACAGAGGCTGAGAGGTTCCACAATCTGCTGTCTGTAAACTGGAGAAATAGGAGAACTGGTAGTTTAATTCATTTTTGAGCCTGAAGGTCTGAGAATCAGGGGAGACGATGGTGAAAGTATGAGACTAACTCCCATTTCAAGACTGAAGACGTGAGACTCAGAAGTGCTGCTGGTGAAGTACCAGAGTCTGATGACCCAAGAACCAATATATCTGATGTCCAGGGGCAGAAGCAGATGGATAGCCCAGCTCAAGCAGAGATAGAGAATTTATCATTTCTCCACTTTTTGTTCTATTGGGGGGCTCAACAAATTGGATGCCACCCTCCTACACTCGTGGAGGCAGATCTTTACTCAGTCTACTGATTCAAAGGCTAATCTCTTCCAGAAACACCCTCACAGACACATCCAGAAATGATATTTAACCAGCTAACTGGGCATCCCTTAGCCCAATCAAGTTAACACATAAAATTAATCATTATAGGTTCACTACTGATGCTATTAATCATTATGGCTGTGTTGCAAAGTGAGAGGAGAAATAGACAGCTGCTATTTGGGGGACACATAAAAAAGTAACAACCAAGGTGCTAAATAAAATGTGGCCATTTTTACAGTCTACTGGATTTTTAATGAGAGAACAGGAGAAAGCCAGTTTGGCAGATTCTGTAACCTAATATCTGGGAGTGTTTCCCTAAGCCATCAAGTTTGTTTCACCAGCCTATCAGTAAGAAACAAAAAATTTTTCAACGTTTACTCCTAAAAATGTCTTTCTCCTTTATAGTGTGTGTGAATATAGAGGACTCTCCAGTGTGCCAGATTCTACTGTTTCATTATATGGCAAATAGTCTGTATTGGTAAATAAAATTTTCTTTTTAATGCCCCATAAATTATAAAAAATGAAATATGCACATCAAGTATCTGACAAGTAAAAATATGTCCAGGATGTATGTTCTTTTAATCAAGACATATTCTAGTGGAATCATTTTGGGAAGAAAAGACTTTAAAATTATCAATATATTTTTTAGAAAAAGTCAACATATTCATTAAGCACTAATAATCAACATATTATTGATTGGGCCTCACTGGTAGCTCAGAATCTACCTGCAATACAGAAGACCCATGTTCCATCCTTCATCGGGAAGATTCCCCAGAATCACTCTAGTATTCTTATCTAGAGAATTCCATGGACAGAAGAGCCTGGTTGGGATACAGTCCATGGTGTCTCAGAGAGTCAGAAACAAGTGAGCAACTAACACTTTCATAATCAATAGGACTATTTAAAATAGAATCTTTGAATCTTTGTATTTAAAAGCTTCTCAAGTTCAGATATTTATAAATTTTTACTGAGGAAATATCTAGTTATTTTAAAATAATTTTAGTACAGAGATACTAGACACAGGAAAATTCTTAGGGGTAAAAAAGATCTTTTCATACATTTATAAAGACAGTAAGTCAAGAAACATGTATAAAATTAACATTATGAATAATTTCTCAAACTAAGTCTCTGCTAACATCAAAAAACTGAAATGCTGGATTTACAGGCAGGGGTCAGCATAATAGCCCCATTTCTCTCAATTATGTTAATAATTAGGCAATAGAAAAGATTGTTCTTGAATTGCCAGGACACATGTCAAATTGACCAAGATTAACCATATGATGTCTATAGCAACTGGAATACATACGCAACAGTAAAGCCAAACTCCTTTTCTCCTCATTTAAAAATTCATGTAGATAGTTGCTCATGCATTCAACTGTAACCTATCTGTTATCACAAGTCAGTAAGCCAGCATAGGCAAATTCCCCGGAGCTATGGAAAAGAATTATTTCTCTGCTTCCTGACCCAAAAGGCTCAGTGATTAATTCCCATGTGTTTCTCCAATGGAAAAGAATGTTTCACCAGCCTATCAGTAAGAAACAAAAAATTTTTCAACGTTTACTCCTAAAAATGTCTTTCTCCTTTATAGTGTGTGTGAATATAGAGGACTCTCCAGTGTGCCAGATTCTACTGTTTCATTATATGGCAAATAGTCTGTATTGGTAAATAAAATTTTCTTTTTAATGCCCCATAAATTATAAAAAATGAAATATGCACATCAAGTATCTGACAAGTAAAAATATGTCCAGGATGTATGTTCTTTTAATCAAGACATATTCTAGTGGAATCATTTTGGGAAGAAAAGACTTTAAAATTATCAATATATTTTTTAGAAAAAGTCAACATATTCATTAAGCACTAATAATCAACATATTATTGATTGGGCCTCACTGGTAGCTCAGAATCTACCTGCAATACAGAAGACCCATGTTCCATCCTTCATCGGGAAGATTCCCCAGAATCACTCTAGTATTCTTATCTAGAGAATTCCATGGACAGAAGAGCCTGGTTGGGATACAGTCCATGGTGTCTCAGAGAGTCAGAAACAAGTGAGCAACTAACACTTTCATAATCAATAGGACTATTTAAAATAGAATCTTTGAATCTTTGTATTTAAAAGCTTCTCAAGTTCAGATATTTATAAATTTTTACTGAGGAAATATCTAGTTATTTTAAAATAATTTTAGTACAGAGATACTAGACACAGGAAAATTCTTAGGGGTAAAAAAGATCTTTTCATACATTTATAAAGACAGTAAGTCAAGAAACATGTATAAAATTAACATTATGAATAATTTCTCAAACTAAGTCTCTGCTAACATCAAAAAACTGAAATGCTGGATTTACAGGCAGGGGTCAGCATAATAGCCCCATTTCTCTCAATTATGTTAATAATTAGGCAATAGAAAAGATTGTTCTTGAATTGCCAGGACACATGTCAAATTGACCAAGATTAACCATATGATGTCTATAGCAACTGGAATACATACGCAACAGTAAAGCCAAACTCCTTTTCTCCTCATTTAAAAATTCATGTAGATAGTTGCTCATGCATTCAACTGTAACCTATCTGTTATCACAAGTCAGTAAGCCAGAATAGGCAAATTCAGCTAGATCCCAGGCTGGAGCTATGGAAAAAGAATTATTTCTCTGCTTCCTGACCCTAGTGAGATATGAGAGGGCTCAATTTCAGTGACACTTAATTCCCATGTGTTTCTCCAAAGCTTGGAACAGAGCTAGATATTGTTTCATCTAATGCCAAATTTATGTATCCTTTCTTCTACACCAGCTGGTTGTTCGGGTTCAAAAATAAATTCCCTTTTATTTAATATGAAATTTAAAGAAGGAAAGATTATTTCTGTAGTTTCTTTTCTTTCCAGTCATTTATTTTAAAACATAACAAATGAAATGGTGCATGCAAGACTTTGAAAAAACATCCCCAATGAGGAATGTTTTATAAATATCAAGAATTCTCTACAGGAATAGGAACATAATGAGATGTTATTTATGAACCCAAATTAGAAGAAGACAAATTATATATAGGACAGCATTGTAGAACTGTTGGTATCACTTTCTAACCCCTTAATTTTATCCCCTGTCTGATTTAAATAAACCTGAACAGTAAAGGTCATATTCTTTACAAATCACTAAATTTATCTGGATTGAGTAAAAAGAAAATCACCCACACATTTTCATCAGATATAACAAAAAGGCCTGAACTGATCTATAAACAAAAAATCTAAAATTACGTATTTCAGGCTTATAATAACATCATTTAAGTAAGCCTTATGTTTATTCCACTGTCACACAAAAACTACTTTGCTAAAATTTAACCCTCAAAACCACAAATGTTCAATTCCCAAGTTTTGACTGACATATATTTCTCGAAGGGGCCTTCAATTGATATGTATAATATCAGTCATCATATTTAAATTTATTTTGGTAAATTTGAGTACATGGCACTTGTCACGAGCACCTTAATATAATTAGATTTTGGTGCTCAACTACTTTATCCAGTCCCTACTGGCATTAATTCTCAAGGGGAGGTGGGGACAGTCTGCCAGTATAATTGTTTGCCTAAAAACAAATATATCTGATCAACAGGAGATTCTACAGAGTTTGTTACTCAAATTTAGCTAAACTGGACCAGGTCATGCATTCAACTGTAACCTATCTGTTATCACAAGTCAGTAAGCCAGAATAGGCAAATTCAGCTAGATCCCAGGCTGGAGCTATGGAAAAAGAATTATTTCTCTGCTTCCTGACCCTAGTGAGATATGAGAGGGCTCAATTTCAGTGACACTTAATTCCCATGTGTTTCTCCAAAGCTTGGAACAGAGCTAGATATTGTTTCATCTAATGCCAAATTTATGTATCCTTTCTTCTACACCAGCTGGTTGTTCGGGTTCAAAAATAAATTCCCTTTTATTTAATATGAAATTTAAAGAAGGAAAGATTATTTCTGTAGTTTCTTTTCTTTCCAGTCATTTATTTTAAAACATAACAAATGAAATGGTGCATGCAAGACTTTGAAAAAACATCCCCAATGAGGAATGTTTTATAAATATCAAGAATTCTCTACAGGAATAGGAACATAATGAGATGTTATTTATGAACCCAAATTAGAAGAAGACAAATTATATATAGGACAGCATTGTAGAACTGTTGGTATCACTTTCTAACCCCTTAATTTTATCCCCTGTCTGATTTAAATAAACCTGAACAGTAAAGGTCATATTCTTTACAAATCACTAAATTTATCTGGATTGAGTAAAAAGAAAATCACCCACACATTTTCATCAGATATAACAAAAAGGCCTGAACTGATCTATAAACAAAAAATCTAAAATTACGTATTTCAGGCTTATAATAACATCATTTAAGTAAGCCTTATGTTTATTCCACTGTCACACAAAAACTACTTTGCTAAAATTTAACCCTCAAAACCACAAATGTTCAATTCCCAAGTTTTGACTGACATATATTTCTCGAAGGGGCCTTCAATTGATATGTATAATATCAGTCATCATATTTAAATTTATTTTGGTAAATTTGAGTACATGGCACTTGTCACGAGCACCTTAATATAATTAGATTTTGGTGCTCAACTACTTTATCCAGTCCCTACTGGCATTAATTCTCAAGGGGAGGTGGGGACAGTCTGCCAGTATAATTGTTTGCCTAAAAACAAATATATCTGATAGCAACAGGAGATTCTACAGAGTTTGTTACTCAAATTTAGCTAAACTGGACCAGGAAAATAAATCACTGATTTCTGCGATGAAACATATGGTGCAGCAGTGTGACTGAGCTGGCCTACACCAGCTTACAAACACTGATTAATTTTCAGGAATTTTGCAAGCTAGTTGTTAAGCAGAGCTATTATTAAAATTAAATCATAGAAATTTGCAATTTGGTAAATTTTATATGTGCAAACTTTCAAACCTCATCACTTCCTAATTATTTTAGTGTATCTTACAATTTACCCACATAGGTCCATACTGTCAAGGCTATGGTCTTTCCAGTAATCACTTATGGTTCTGAAAGCTGGACCATAGAGAAGGCTGACACCAAAAAATTGATGCTTTCAAATGGGGTGCTGGAGAAGACTCTTGAGAGCCCCTTGGACAGCAAGAATACCAAACCAGTTAATCTTAAATGAAATCAACCCTGAATATTCTATAGAAGGACTCATGTGAAAGTTCCAATGCTTTGGCCACCTGATGCAAACCATCAACCCTTTGGAAAAGACCCTGATGCTAGGAAAGATTGCAGGCAGAAAGGGAAAAGGGCAGCAGAGAATGAGACAGTTGGATGGCATCACTGATGCAATGGAGGTTAATTTGGGCAAACTCCAGGAGATGGTAAGGGACATGGAAGCCTGGCATGCTGCAGTTCATGGGACTGTGAAGAGTCAGACATGATTTGGCTACTGAACAATAACAATAAACTTTACAATTATCTTTGCTTTTGACAGAATTTGCTTTATTCCCATATGGTGAGAAAATACAGGGTGCCACTACACACCTCTTTCCAATTTCATGCACTGTCATCACGACAGTATCTTGAAGTCAAGCCATTGCACAAATATTCACATCAGAATAACTCGCAAACCTTACAAACCAAGATTTGATTGCTTTATCAATGACCCAAACTTAATTGATAGATAAAATGTTAATACTGTAAAGTAAACTTAAACTATACTATTGTTGTACCTGTCCCACTGTGAACAAAACACAATATTGAGGAAAGATTCTTCCAGTATTTGGAAAACATTATCTAATTCAGCAAAGAAGTTGGTACTGTCATTGGCAAATGATGAAACTCCAACATGTCTTTATAGTTTCATTTTGTCTTAATGCTAATGAAAACATCAAGCAACAATCATGTTGGAAAGGCATGCATTGGTTGTAACTGTAGCTTGTCTATAAAGAAATCTGACAAAACCCGAACAGAGCATTAATGTGAAAATCAATTAGCTATTTGGAGTTCACAATAAAGAGTATTGCATACTTTATTTTTATTTTAAACTGTGTGCTATGCACTCTTTATATCTGTAAAAATTGTAAATTATAAACATGAACTGTTTTATTTTAGGGAAATGAATCATCAAATATTTACCAGTACACCAGAGATTTCATGTCACTATCTTGTCCTCACATAGGTGGTGAGTAATTTGTAAAGGGTGTTCTGGACATCTACAGAGCAGATGAACCACTCAGTGGCATCTAGAGCTTCCTTGACTGCTATGGAAGTCCCTGGCTGCTTGCCAGTTAAGGAGAGGACTCTTCCTTGACACAACTGTGGCCACATTTGATTGTACAGGAAATTTTATAATAAACTGATGTGAAGAGATGATAGGTATGGTAACTGCTCTGATCAGATCATCTATCCCCGTAAAAGAGATTGGAAATTTCAAAGGCTATTAATTCAGAAAATTAAAATGTAGTCCTGTGTTTCTACATTTCTTTTCTATCATTCTCATTACTATGGTTTTTGTTTTTAGAATGAATGGTTGAAGCAATTTTCAACCATCATATCTTCACATTGAAATATCCAACAGAAAAAGCCAAAAGTTGTCCATACTTTGTGTTTTAAAAGCAAGAAAAATTTTGCAGTCAACTCTCAACAGACTTTCTCACATTTTGCGTTGTATCACTTACACACTCCTAACTCAACCACTGACAAGGGGGTTGAATTACCTTGACTGATTCCTCTCTGTGTCATACTCCCCTGAAACACAAACCATCCTGATACCTAAACAAAACTGAAGTTATAGAAGAAAGTGAGCTTTGTAAGCTATGGTGTTTGTTGCAAGAATATTCTCACTTTAAGAAAACTATTTCTGAGTGTTTGGATGGAGGGAGGGTAGGAAAAAGAAATCTATGCTTTGGTAAAAGAACCTTTGCTTACTAAATTATTTATATGGCAAATGATGAAACTCCAACATGTCTTTATAGTTTCATTTTGTCTTAATGCTAATGAAAACATCAAGCAACAATCATGTTGGAAAGGCATGCATTGGTTGTAACTGTAGCTTGTCTATAAAGAAATCTGACAAAACCCGAACAGAGCATTAATGTGAAAATCAATTAGCTATTTGGAGTTCACAATAAAGAGTATTGCATACTTTATTTTTATTTTAAACTGTGTGCTATGCACTCTTTATATCTGTAAAAATTGTAAATTATAAACATGAACTGTTTTATTTTAGGGAAATGAATCATCAAATATTTACCAGTACACCAGAGATTTCATGTCACTATCTTGTCCTCACATAGGTGGTGAGTAATTTGTAAAGGGTGTTCTGGACATCTACAGAGCAGATGAACCACTCAGTGGCATCTAGAGCTTCCTTGACTGCTATGGAAGTCCCTGGCTGCTTGCCAGTTAAGGAGAGGACTCTTCCTTGACACAACTGTGGCCACATTTGATTGTACAGGAAATTTTATAATAAACTGATGTGAAGAGATGATAGGTATGGTAACTGCTCTGATCAGATCATCTATCCCCGTAAAAGAGATTGGAAATTTCAAAGGCTATTAATTCAGAAAATTAAAATGTAGTCCTGTGTTTCTACATTTCTTTTCTATCATTCTCATTACTATGGTTTTTGTTTTTAGAATGAATGGTTGAAGCAATTTTCAACCATCATATCTTCACATTGAAATATCCAACAGAAAAAGCCAAAAGTTGTCCATACTTTGTGTTTTAAAAGCAAGAAAAATTTTGCAGTCAACTCTCAACAGACTTTCTCACATTTTGCGTTGTATCACTTACACACTCCTAACTCAACCACTGACAAGGGGGTTGAATTACCTTGACTGATTCCTCTCTGTGTCATACTCCCCTGAAACACAAACCATCCTGATACCTAAACAAAACTGAAGTTATAGAAGAAAGTGAGCTTTGTAAGCTATGGTGTTTGTTGCAAGAATATTCTCACTTTAAGAAAACTATTTCTGAGTGTTTGGATGGAGGGGAGGGGTAGGGAAAAAAGAAATCTATGCTTTGGTAAAAGAACCTTTGCTTACTAAATTATTTATATGGAGCATTTTCCAGATAGTATACTCTTTGCCAGATGCTGGGGATGCAAAGGTAGAAGATCAAACTTTGTCCTCAGGGAAATCAATGTTTTTTATTAAGCAGATGAATAAATAAAAAATTATAATACCTTGTGATAAGAATTCTAATAGATTTGGCCTCAGGTGGGCCATCTCTACATTGACTGTGAACTGAAATAAAAATGGCATCTGTGATATCAGAAAATATGAATTTTAAAAATATCCTACAGAAGTAAACTCTGATGGGTGGGTCCAGAAGTATGCGAAAGCCAAACCAACTTCATGTCCCAAGTTCTTCACATACTTCCTGGGTAATCTTGAGCAAACTCATTAAATGTTTGTTTATTTAGTTTCCTTATCTTTAAAAAGTGAGTAGATATATTAAATAATATTTAGAAGTAAGAGAAAAAAGCAATACACATGAAGTTATATCTTATGGGAACACAATGAATAATAGTTTTACAATAATGAAAAGTGTCTTTTTGCCTCTCCATCAGGAGAAAATATGCATAAATTTTAAAGCAGAGACTCTAAAAGTATGGAATCATTTGCAACTAAAAATTGGAACACTTGTATTAGATTAATTTAAAATTAGGGTTCTCAGAGTAATAAAAATGTATATAGACACTGAAAAGCAACAATGTGAGACAAAATGTGTCACAGAACTTTCTATCAATATATTTTCACCTTACTAAGATTTCAGCTGTTCAGTTGACAAGTATGTCTTGTGTGAGATGCTTTTCTGATTATTCACTGGTTTTCTATAGTCATCAAGATTCCAGAAAGTTCATGGAGGAAGAGAAAAGGAAATCTCCTATTAGTGTGTAAGATGATTAAATGAATGAGTGAATAAATGAATTTCTTCATGGTGGCACACTTCTCCCACCTTCTGGCTACAAGTCAAAATTACAGGATCAACTTTTTAAGACAAGACCCAGAATTTTTTATTCTTATTTGCATTCTTGCTTTTTCCTTTCATCTACCATATCATAACTAAGGCATCATGTACAACAATGTTCTAGGTTCCAGGAATACAAACAATTTTCATCAAGATCTTAGCTGTAAAACAATTATGTCTAATGAAACAAAGAAATATGTAACACAAAGAAACATATTAAATACTTCAAATAGATGCATGTGTACACAGTACAGGGAGTCTACTGGAAGGAAAATATAATTTTTAAAAAACATATACAATGACTGTGTAATAAATAAAACTTTTAGAAATTTATTACCTGTCTCTGCATAATTTAGGGAGAAGTAACTATATCTATTTGAATACATAATATTTGTTTCAATAAAGCCACTGAACCATAAACTAGAAAAGTACAACTTTCATCTCTTCAAGGGAATAAGTATCAAGCAAAGCAATCTAAATCATTCAAATCACAGAGCTGTCTATCAGATTCAGTGATTCCCTAGAGATTAAGAATTCACAGCAACCTAACAAGCCTTGGTAACCAAGGTTAGCATTTTGGTCTACTGTACTACCAAACAATATGCTAAAGCCTTTGACTGTGTAGATCACAACAAACTGGAAAATTCTTGAAGAGATGTGAACATCGGACCATCTTACCTGGCTCCTGAGAAACCTATATGCAGGTCAAGAAGCAACAGTTATAACTGGACGTGGAACAAGGGACTGGTTCCAAATTGGGAAAGGAATACATCAAGACTCTATATGGTCACTCTGCTTTCACTTATATGCAGAGGACATCATGTGAAATGCCAGGCTGGATGAAGCACAAGCTGGAATCAGGATTCTATTCAATAACCTCACATATGCAGATGACACCACCTTTATGACACAAAGTAAAGAGAAACTAAAGAGCCTCTTGGGGGGAAAAAAAAGCCCCTTAGAACTTTAGAATTGGAAAAGTCATCAAGATTCCAGAAAGTTCATGGAGGAAGAGAAAAGGAAATCTCCTATTAGTGTGTAAGATGATTAAATGAATGAGTGAATAAATGAATTTCTTCATGGTGGCACACTTCTCCCACCTTCTGGCTACAAGTCAAAATTACAGGATCAATTTTTTAAGACAAGACCCAGAATTTTTTATTCTTATTTGCATTCTTGCTTTTTCCTTTCATCTACCATATCATAACTAAGGCATCATGTACAACAATGTTCTAGGTTCCAGGAATACAAACAATTTTCATCAAGATCTTAGCTGTAAAACAATTATGTCTAATGAAACAAAGAAATATGTAACACAAAGAAACATATTAAATACTTCAAATAGATGCATGTGTACACAGTACAGGGAGTCTACTGGAAGGAAAATATAATTTTTAAAAAACATATACAATGACTGTGTAATAAATAAAACTTTTAGAAATTTATTACCTGTCTCTGCATAATTTAGGAGAAGTAACTATATCTATTTGAATACATAATATTTGTTTCAATAAAGCCACTGAACCATAAACTAGAAAAGTACAACTTTCATCTCTTCAAGGGAATAAGTATCAAGCAAAGCAATCTAAATCATTCAAATCACAGAGCTGTCTATCAGATTCAGTGATTCCCTAGAGATTAAGAATTCACAGCAACCTAACAAGCCTTGGTAACCAAGGTTAGCATTTTGGTCTACTGTACTACCAAACAATATGCTAAAGCCTTTGACTGTGTAGATCACAACAAACTGGAAAATTCTTGAAGAGATGTGAACATCGGACCATCTTACCTGGCTCCTGAGAAACCTATATGCAGGTCAAGAAGCAACAGTTATAACTGGACGTGGAACAAGGGACTGGTTCCAAATTGGGAAAGGAATACATCAAGACTCTATATGGTCACTCTGCTTTCACTTATATGCAGAGGACATCATGTGAAATGCCAGGCTGGATGAAGCACAAGCTGGAATCAGGATTCTATTCAATAACCTCACATATGCAGATGACACCACCTTTATGACACAAAGTAAAGAGAAACTAAAGAGCCTCTTGATGAGGGTGAAAAAGGAGAGTGAAAAAGCTGGCCTAAACCTCGACACTCAAAAAATAAAGATCATGGAATCTGGTCCCATCATTTTATGGATAATAGATGGAAAACAATGGAAAGAGTGACAGACTTTATTTTCTTGGGCTCCAAATTCACCATGGACAGTGACTGTAGCAATGAAATTAAAAGATGCTTGCTCCTTGGAAGAAAAGGCATAACAAACCTCAACAGCATATTAAAAAGCAGAGATTTTGTCAACAAGGTTCATATAGTCAAAGCTATGCTTTTTCCAATAGTCATGTATAGATGTGAGAGCTGAACAATAAAAAAGCCTGAGCACTGAAGAATTGATGCCTTTGAACTGTGGTGTTGGGAAGACTCTTGAGAGTCCCTTGGACTGTAAAGAGATCAAATCAGTCAATCCCAAAGGACATCAACCCCGAATATTCATTAGAAAGACTGGTGCTGAAGCTCCAATACTTCGGCCACCTGATCTCAAGAGACAGCTCATTGGAAAAGACGCTGATAGTGGGAAAGATTGAAGGCAGGAGGAGAAAGGGACAACAGAGGAATGAGATGGTTGGATGGCATCACTAAACATAAGTTTGAGCAAACTCTGGGAAATGGCGAAGGACAGGGAAACCTGGAATGGTTCAATCCATGGGGTCCCAAAAGTGGAACACAACTGAGTGAATGAACAATAGCTAGCAAAGACATCTTCCCTATGTGTGAATTCTTCCCTCATAACAAATAAAGTCCTTTTTCTTTTTTTTCCAGTTCACACATGGGAAGATGAAGAGCAGCTGAGCAAAAAAGTCACCTTATAAATATCTTATTTTGTATTCAAAGAGAGGTTTCCACTTAAACTTTTTAATTTTTATTTTACTTCCATTTAAACTTTTTGATTTATCTTTCCAGAATAATCACTACTTCTTTAGATTATTAACCTAAAAATGGCAGCTCAGTTTATAAAGAATCTGCCTGCAATGCAGGAGATCTGGGTTCTATCCCTGGAGAAGGGAATGGCAACCCAGTCCAGCTATTCTTCATGACTAAGTAACTAACACACAAGCACACACACCCCTTCAGTCACATTAAATGCTCTCTACCCTATCTCCTCCTTTCCTGAAATGTATCATTTTAAACTGGACACAATATTCAGATAAAGATCTCTTTCAAAGATCTTGTAAATAATAGTATTTTAGGAAGGAAAATAGAATTACATTATTTTAAGTATTCCTTTCATGTAACAAAAAATCAAAGGTTTATATGAGAGATGATTTTGCATTTCCAAGTGTCAATCTTCCTATCATATACTAGCTTACTGGAAAATATAATTCTAAGAAGAAAACTTTAAAATGATTAGCTTTGTCAGGTTACAGCTGCTTTGTGGGCTGATTTTGAATGTTGATAACTTCAGCTTTGACCTGGCAAACAAACCTAATTTTTTGTTCAGAATTCTGACTAATTGCTTGTCTCCAAAGAGTTGAATTTTCTGAAATAGACTTATTGACTAACTAAGAGCATCAAATCTTTGAAAAGTTTCTAAAGAAGTTGGAAACTTTTGCTATACACCTTTTTATTTATCCCTTAATTTATGCACAACCTTTAGTCACAGGCACAACTTTCGGACATCTAACACACAAGAAAATAGAAATAAAACTACAGAACTAAAATTTAAAAAAGAAAGAATTCAGAAGTGACAGTCAAGATTCAAAAAGGATTTGGATATATAAGCCATAACAGGGTATATAAAACTGAGTTTCATGATAATTCCTTCATAAGCTCCTTGATAATTAAAGTGAAAGGAGAAAAATATGGTAAGTTACCATACATTTAAGAAAGCCTTTTCTGTTGATAGGATTAAATTGCAAAGAAAATGTTTTATATACTGCTTTAAACTCCACACCTTAAGTGGCCATATGGAAATAACCTTCAATTATTCAATAAGCAAAGAGAGAACAGAATTTCACAAGATGCCAACATTCATTAACATTAAAGCACTGCTCAGTGAACATGTTCTATGGATACAAGTGCCTGGCTTTCATATATGGGGCTGGTCACCTTGAATTAACAAGAACACACACAGTTAATATTTGAAATATTCGAATCTATTAAGAAATATAATCTTACTGAATGTTTTTTGTTTGTTTGTTTCTGATAATCCCTTATTTTTTTCTTAGTATTTTACAACTGGAAAATTTCTTTATCATTTCAGGCTTGTAACAAGAGACCATTGCTATAAGATGTTTTTCCTTTACAGGAACACTGCATAACTAAAAGTGTTTCTTATCTGTGATAAGAAAAGAGATCAAGACTCTTGTCATTTTCAGCTTAAGTTAGCTTTCAGAAAAAGCCTTTCCACATTAGAAAGCAGATAATAGGAGTAGTTTGTTGTTGTTGTTTTTTAATCACATATGCTGCATAAATGTTAATAAAAACAAACAACTGTTACTTTTTTGTTGTTGTTTCTAGAAAGGAAGTAACTCAATCAGAATACCTAAAAGGTAACACACTAAAATAAAACCCAGTCAAGGGCAGAACCTCAGAAGGTAAACCTTTTCAAACCATTCATCCAGGATGACCTGGATATCACTAGTTAGAATGTTACACAAATAATTTTCTAATGTGATATTTTAGAAGTGAGTTTACTGATTCTCATTTATTCCAACTAATTCTGAAATATTTCCTTGTGAAACTGGTTTCAGTATAGCCTATTCATTGAATGTGCATACAATGGAGGCAAATATCATTTAATGTGTAAATGACTTAACATCTTCATACACACACACAAACCCATAATAATTTTTTTTAACTTAAAAATTTTGACCTCTTTTATTGTTTTTTAATTTATTTATATTCATCCATCTTTATTCTTTTTTGGCCTGTGTTGGCCTCCCATTGCAGTGGCCCTTCTTGAGCACTGGCTCATAATTGGACACAATGGTCCAGCCACTCTGCATCATGTGGGATATTCCCAGTCTAGGGATCAAACTGGTGTGCCTTGCACTGCAAGGTGGACTCTTAACCCACTGGACCACCGGGGAAGCCCCCATACATCTTTTTTTATAGTTATCATTCCTTTGTTGCCATCTCCTGGAGACACAAATAAAACCTGGCATAATTCCATGTATGCAAAACAGAAAAGCTTGCAATATTCTCCCTTTTGAACCCATATATTACAATGTAAGTGTAGGTTTCAAAAACAATGAGGGAGTGAATTTCTGATTTATCACACACAGTTCTTAATAGTAAAGAGTAAAGTCAGACCAAGAAAGACAAATATATGATATCACATATACAGACTCCTTAAAAAATATACTAATGAAATTATGTACAGAACATAGAGTCACAGATGTAGAAAATAAACTTATGGATATCAATGGGGAAAGAGGTGAGGAAGGATAAATTGGGATTGACCTACACACACTACTATATAAAACAAGTAACTAGTAAGAACCTACTGTATAACACAGGAAACTACTCAATACTCTGTAGCAGCCTATATGGCATCTAAAAAAGGGTGGACATATGTATATGTATAACTGATTCACTTCGCTGTACAGCAAAAATACAACATCATAAACTAACTCTACTCCAATAAAAATTAACAAAAAGAATGCCCAGGAAAAAAAAAAAACACTTGAATCCCTGCCCACATCTTAATATTTAAAAGCACCTACTAATATTATCTAGAATGACAAATATGATATTGAAACAGATGAGCAACTTTGGAATTCTGGCACTATCTGGCTTCAAGAGTTACTAAATCTACTGTGATACTGGAGGAAAAAGCAGATTAATGGAATAAAATAGAAAATCCAGAAAGAGACCCCATAACTACAGCCAACTAATCTCTGACAAAGAAGGAAAGACAATATGATGAAGAAAGACAGTCTTTACAACAATGATGGATAAGTAAATATCCATATGCAACACAAAAAGCAGGCACAAACCTGTTTTCTTCACAAAAATTGATTTGAAATGGATAGTGGACATAAACGTAAAATGAAAAACTATCCATCTTTATTCTTTTTTGGCCTGTGTTGGCCTCCCATTGCAGTGGCCCTTCTTGAGCACTGGCTCATAATTGGACACAATGGTCCAGCCACTCTGCATCATGTGGGATATTCCCAGTCTAGGGATCAAACTGGTGTGCCTTGCACTGCAAGGTGGACTCTTAACCCACTGGACCACCGGGGAAGCCCCCATACATCTTTTTATAGTTATCATTCCTTTGTTGCCATCTCCTGGAGACACAAATAAAACCTGGCATAATTCCATGTATGCAAAACAGAAAAGCTTGTAATATTCTCCCTTTTGAACCCATATATTACAATGTAAGTGTAGGTTTCAAAAACAATGAGGGAGTGAATTTCTGATTTATCACACACAGTTCTTAATAGTAAAGAGTAAAGTCAGACCAAGAAAGACAAATATATGATATCACATATACAGACTCCTTAAAAAATATACTAATGAAATTATGTACAGAACATAGAGTCACAGATGTAGAAAATAAACTTATGGATATCAATGGGGAAAGAGGTGAGGAAGGATAAATTGGGATTGACCTACACACACTACTATATAAAACAAGTAACTAGTAAGAACCTACTGTATAACACAGGAAACTACTCAATACTCTGTAGCAGCCTATATGGCATCTAAAAAAGGGTGGACATATGTATATGTATAACTGATTCACTTCGCTGTACAGCAAAAATACAACATCATAAACTAACTCTACTCCAATAAAAATTAACAAAAAGAATGCCCAGGAAAAAAAAAAAAACACTTGAATCCCTGCCCACATCTTAATATTTAAAAGCACCTACTAATATTATCTAGAATGACAAATATGATATTGAAACAGATGAGCAACTTTGGAATTCTGGCACTATCTGGCTTCAAGAGTTACTAAATCTACTGTGATACTGGAGGAAAAAGCAGATTAATGGAATAAAATAGAAAATCCAGAAAGAGACCCCATAACTACAGCCAACTAATCTCTGACAAAGAAGGAAAGACAATATGATGAAGAAAGACAGTCTTTACAACAATGATGGATAAGTAAATATCCATATGCAACACAAAAAGCAGGCACAAACCTGTTTTCTTCACAAAAATTGATTTGAAATGGATAGTGGACATAAACGTAAAATGAAAAACTATAAAACTTATAGATGTTAGCATAAGAGAAAATCTAGATCACTTGGAGTTCAGCAATGACTTTTAAGATGCAATACCAAAGGCATGATCTATGAAAGAAAGAAATTATAAGTGGGACTTAATTAAAATTAAAAATATCTGTTTTGTGAAAGACACTGTGAGGAGAATTAAAAGGTGAGCCACAGACTGTAAGAAAATATTTGTCAAATACATTTCTGATAAAGGACTGTTATTTAAAATATACAAAGGATACTTAAAACTCAACAATAAGAAAAACAACTGGTTAAAAATTTGGCCAAAGACCTTGTAAGACACCTCACGAAAGAAGACAGATAGTAAATAATCACAGGAAATGATGTCATGAAGAAAATGATAATTAACACAACGATAAGATATTACTACATACCTGTTGGAATAACCAAAATTCAAAACACTGGCAACAGCAGATACTGAAGAGGATGTGTAGCAATTGAAACTCTTATTCATGACTGGTAGGAATGCAAAGTGGTGTAAACACTTTGAAAGACAAAAGTGGTTTCAAAACTCAATATAATCTTACCAACAGTCCAGCAGTAGTATATCTTCGCATTTACCCAAAGGAGGTGAAAACTTATGTCCATACAAAAACCTGCACATAGTGTTTATAGCAGTTTTATTCGTAATTACTGAAACTTGGAAGAAACAGATGTTCTTCAATGAATGAATGGCTAAACTTTGGTACATTCAGAATGAAATATTCTCTAATGCTAAATTTAAAAGGTAAACACAGAAAGTGAGTTAACAAGCCATGAAAACATACGGAGGTGCCTTAAATATGTACTAGTAAGTGCAAGAAATCAATCTGTGAGTTACATATTGTATGATCTCAACTATGCGATGTTCTGGAAAATGCAAAACTATGGAGACAGCAACAAAATAGTGATTACCAGGGGTTAAAAAAGGAGGGATGAAAAGGTGAAGAAAGAGATTTGAGAGGCAGTGAAGCTAATTCTGTATGACACTATAATTATAATGATGGATATATGCCATTACACCTTTATACAAACCCATGAAAAGTCCCAGTAAAGGTGAATCCTAATGTAAACTATTAACTTATAGTTATTTATGTGTCACTGTAGGTGCATCAGTGATAACAGATACACCATTTTGATGAGTGATGTTGATAATGAGAGAGGCTATGTATGTGTGGAGGTAGGTGGTATAGAGGAAACCTCACCAATGTTCACTCATTTTGCTATGAATCTAACATTGACTTACAAAGTTTTACCTAAAAAAAAAAAAAGTATATAGGATTTATCACAAGTAGACTCATGTTTTTTGTGAGGCTAAAATAATCTAATTGAGAGAAATCCTAGAATCAGATGACTGGAAATTTAAAGGAATAATGTGTATGACTTGACTAATAAACTTTAATTCCATTCTAAAAGTTGAATTTAAGTTTATTATAAATATTCTTATATATAATCAGCAGAAAATTGGCTTAAAGATTTTCTGAGTGTGGCTTTGCCCACCAGAATAAGACCCTTTTGTCGCACAGTCAGTCCCTCCCATCAGGAAGCTTCCATAAGTCTCTTATCCTCATCCATCAGTGGGCAGACAGAACGAAATCCACAACCACAGAAAACTAACCAAATTGATCACATGGCTCACAGCCTTGTCAACTCAAGGAAAATATAAGCCATGTCATGTAGGTTCACCCAAGACAGATAGGTCATGGTGGAGAGTTCTGACAAAACGTGATCCATCAAAGAAAGGAATGGCAAACCTCTTCAGCATTCTTGCCTTGAAAACCCCATGAACAGTACGGAATAAATGACACAGTTTTATTCGTAATTACTGAAACTTGGAAGAAACAGATGTTCTTCAATGAATGAATGGCTAAATTTAAAAGGAAAAAAACACAGAAAGTGAGTTAACAAGCCATGAAAACATACGGAGGTGCCTTAAATATGTACTAGTAAGTGCAAGAAATCAATCTGTGAGTTACATATTGTATGATCTCAACTATGCGATGTTCTGGAAAATGCAAAACTATGGAGACAGCAACAAAATAGTGATTACCAGGGGTTAAAAAAGGAGGGATGAAAAGGTGAAGAAAGAGATTTGAGAGGCAGTGAAGCTAATTCTGTATGACACTATAATTATAATGATGGATATATGCCATTACACCTTTATACAAACCCATGAAAAGTCCCAGTAAAGGTGAATCCTAATGTAAACTATTAACTTATAGTTATTTATGTGTCACTGTAGGTGCATCAGTGATAACAGATACACCATTTTGATGAGTGATGTTGATAATGAGAGAGGCTATGTATGTGTGGAGGTAGGTGGTATAGAGGAAACCTCACCAATGTTCACTCATTTTGCTATGAATCTAACATTGACTTACAAAGTTTTACCTAAAAAAAGTATATAGGATTTATC
Organism: Tragulus kanchil; assembly: GCA_022376925.1. NCBI lineage: Eukaryota > Metazoa > Chordata > Mammalia > Artiodactyla > Tragulidae > Tragulus > Tragulus kanchil. The sequence continues at coordinate 230,401,991 of JAIOJX010000004.1, read as the reverse complement.
ACAAGTAGACTCATGTTTTTGTGAGGCTAAAATAATCTAATTGAGAGAAATCCTAGAATCAGATGACTGGAAATTTAAAGGAATAATGTGTATGATTGACTAATAAACTTTAATTCCATTCTAAAAGTTGAATTTAAGTTTATTATAAATATTCTTATATATAATCAGCAGAAAATTGGCTTAAAGATTTTCTGAGTGTGGCTTTGCCCACCAGAATAAGACCCTTTTGTCGCACAGTCAGTCCCTCCCATCAGGAAGCTTCCATAAGTCTCTTATCCTCATCCATCAGTGGGCAGACAGAACGAAATCCACAACCACAGAAAACTAACCAAATTGATCACATGGCTCACAGCCTTGTCAACTCAAGGAAAATATAAGCCATGTCATGTAGGTTCACCCAAGACAGATAGGTCATGGTGGAGAGTTCTGACAAAACGTGATCCATCAAAGAAAGGAATGGCAAACCTCTTCAGCATTCTTGCCTTGAAAACCCCATGAACAGTACGAAAAGAGAAAAATAAATGACACAGAAATATGAACTCCCCACATTGGTAGGTGACCAACATATTACAGGAGAAGAGCTAAGAAATAGCTCCAGAAGGAATGAAGAGGCTGAATGAAAGTGGAAACAATGCCCAGTTGTGGTTGTGTCTAGTGGTAAAAGTAAAGTTCAATGCTGTAAAGAATAATACTGCATAGGAAACTGGAATATCAGTTCCATGAATCAAGGTAAAGTGGGAGTGGTCAAACAGAAGATGGTAAGAGGGAACATCAACATTTTAGAAATCACTGAAGTAAAGTGAATGGGAATGGGTGATTTTAAGTCAGAAGACCATTATATCAACTATTGTGGGCAAGAATCCCTTAGAAGAAATAGATAGCTATCATAGTCAACAAAAGACTGAAATACAGTAGCTGGATGCAGTCTCAAAAACGACAGAATGATCCCAATTTGTTTCCAAGGCAAACCATTCAGTATCACAGTAATACAAGTCTATGACTCAACCACTAATGCCAAAAGGAGTTAAAACTGAATGGTTCAGTGCAGACAGCCAAGATGACGGAGGAATGAGGGGAAGATTTCACCAGCTCCCTAACAGAATCACCAGAACTAATCAAGAAATGAAACACCACCAACAAACCAGTCACTAGACGACAGAAGACCTCCTTAGGTCCGCGAGAGTAGAAGAGTAAACAGCCAGAACTTTCCCCGAGCTTGAGAACCCTCTATCCTAACCCACACCGGACTGCACCGACAAAGAGCGCACCAGCAGCCTGGGGCTTGAGAACCCCAAAGCAAAATTGGCTTAAAGATTTTCTGAGTGTGGCTTTGCCCACCAGAATAAGACCCTTTTGTCGCACAGTCAGTCCCTCCCATCAGGAAGCTTCCATAAGTCTCTTATCCTCATCCATCAGTGGGCAGACAGAACGAAATCCACAACCACAGAAAACTAACCAAATTGATCACATGGCTCACAGCCTTGTCAACTCAAGGAAAATATAAGCCATGTCATGTAGGTTCACCCAAGACAGATAGGTCATGGTGGAGAGTTCTGACAAAACGTGATCCATCAAAGAAAGGAATGGCAAACCTCTTCAGCATTCTTGCCTTGAAAACCCCATGAACAGTACGAAAAGAGAAAAATAAATGACACAGAAATATGAACTCCCCACATTGGTAGGTGACCAACATATTACAGGAGAAGAGCTAAGAAATAGCTCCAGAAGGAATGAAGAGGCTGAATGAAAGTGGAAACAATGCCCAGTTGTGGTTGTGTCTAGTGGTAAAAGTAAAGTTCAATGCTGTAAAGAATAATACTGCATAGGAAACTGGAATATCAGTTCCATGAATCAAGGTAAAGTGGGAGTGGTCAAACAGAAGATGGTAAGAGGGAACATCAACATTTTAGAAATCACTGAAGTAAAGTGAATGGGAATGGGTGATTTTAAGTCAGAAGACCATTATATCAACTATTGTGGGCAAGAATCCCTTAGAAGAAATAGATAGCTATCATAGTCAACAAAAGACTGAAATACAGTAGCTGGATGCAGTCTCAAAAACGACAGAATGATCCCAATTTGTTTCCAAGGCAAACCATTCAGTATCACAGTAATACAAGTCTATGACTCAACCACTAATGCCAAAAGGAGTTAAAACTGAATGGTTCAGTGCAGACAGCCAAGATGACGGAGGAATGAGGGGAAGATTTCACCAGCTCCCTAACAGAATCACCAGAACTAATCAAGAAATGAAACACCACCAACAAACCAGTCACTAGACGACAGAAGACCTCCTTAGGTCCGCGAGAGTAGAAGAGTAAACAGCCAGAACTTTCCCCGAGCTTTCTGAGAACCCTCTATCCTAACCCCCACACCGGACTGCACCGACAAAGAGCGCACCAGCAAGTGCCCTAAAAGGAGGCCTGAGTGGAACATTGAGGGTGAGAGGGCAGCGCTCAGCGCGAAAATTCCATGAATCCGCCCGGATCGCCAGCAGAAATTAAGACACTGCGAAAATAGGATACTGGAGCAGGGCCAGGCAGTTGGGAAGTTCCCAGCGGAGTGCTGCCTGGAGACGTGGAGCAGGAAAGGAGCGCCCAGTGTGAAAATCACGCCACTTGGACGGGCGAAAATCGCGACTTTCCACCTGGCACCGGGTAAGTTCAAACACTCCTAGTGGGGGGCTTGTTTAACAGAGAGGGGAAGTCGCACACGGATTGCTGACCAGGGACCAGGCTCAAGCTGGACGGGAAAGCTTGTTCCTGCCTTTGGGACTTGGACTTGTAACTGGCAGTGTGCGCGCGCCAGTGGCGGAGGAGCCTCTGCGCCAGTGGCGGAGGAGCCTCTGCACCCCCATAGCTACACCCGCAGCGGAGGAAGCCAGGAGAAGGGCAGCTATTGGAGGCTACTGGCGGGTGCGCGGCAGAGCCGGGGGCGCCCCCGTCCAACACGGGATTGCGCACGCAGCGGCCCCCTGCGCGGCAGACTGGGATCAGCTCGCCGCCCCAGCCAGCACCTAGGCTTGCAGCAAAATCATTATTACGCTGAAAACAAACCATAGCAACCGGTGCCTTAAGGGAAAGGCTGTATCATCAAGACACCACCATCGAGAGCAGATTGGCTTCCACCAGACAGATGAGAGGATAAAAACCAGGGACAGTATTTAGCTTTTTTTGTTTGTTTACTTGGTGTGGATGGTTCTGTTTATTTGATTGAGCGGTCAGGTTTGGGATTTTTTTTGTGTGTGTGTCTCTTATTAAGTTTTTCTTCCCTTTTTAATTTTTAATTTCTTTTTTTGATTTTTAATTTTTAATTTTTTCTTAATTTTAATTCTTGGAAACTTCTAATTTTCTTTCCTCTTTGCCACTGCTTCCTCCCTCTATGTTCTAAATCTAAAACTTTCTCCTATCTACCAGTATCCTCTAGATAAATATTTCCTACCTTCCTGTCTCCACTATTCTCTTCCAGCTGCAATAAACAATACAACACACTAATATTGGCTACGTAACCCTATAAAATCCTTCCAAGATGAATCTATCCCTTCTCATTACCCATACACTCTCCATCTCCTCACCCCTAACACATGTCTTAGCTAAAAATTGCTTTCAGTGAAACAGTCCAAGCCAGGACCTTATCCAAGATCTATTTTTCTAGGCACTATTTTAATTAATTCAGAGCTTAACGTGCAACTATCATCTCTGATTGCGTTGTTTGCCAGAAGAATTTCCTATGCTTTATCTTTGTAAGACTGGTTAGATGTGCTTATTGCTGTGTATGTATGTATATCTTATGACTACGTTAGAAAACATCTGCATGCTTTTATGACTGTCACCCATCAGGGATACATCTCTTGTTCGTCAGATGCTAGTGTTTGAACTAATATCACGGAACACCATAGCAAACCAGACATAGAGCCTACACCCCCTGACCAATCATCAAACCAAGGATCCTCGGAGTGGAAGCCCTGATTCCAACACTCCACACTATCAAAGAACATACAACACTAGAGATTGTTCACCTGTAAACAAGACCTAACACCACCCAAGACACAAACCACTGAACCCTTCTACAAGGACAGAAGCCCAAAGGAAGGGGGAATTCAACCAGAAGGCTGATGGGGGAAAAGAACTCTTTACACACAGACACCCACAAAAAAAAACAAAACTAACCTAATAATGAAATGACAGAGAAACACTGCACAAATGAAGGACCAAGCTAGAGAAACACAGCTTCAAATGACAGAGGAGGAGTTAGACAAATTAACTGAAAGAGAATTCAGAAAAGCTATACTAACGAGGATGCAAAACACCAAAAGCAGAATATTAGAGGAAATTAGTGCACTGAGAAGAGACATGCAAGAAATGAAAAATAAGCAAACAGAGACCACCAACTCAATTGCTGAACTCAAAAATACTATAGAAGGTCTCAACAGTAGAGTATCAGAGGCAGAAGAACAGATAAGTGAGCTGGAAGATAGACTGGTGGAAATAATTGGTGAGGAACAGATCAAAGTCGAAAGAATTAAAAGAACTGAGGATAGTCTCAGGGACCTATGGGACAATATCAAACGCACCAACATTAGAATTATAGGAGTTCCAGAGGAAGAAGAGGGGAAGAAAGGCTACAAAAAAATTCTTGAAGAGGTTACAGTTGAAAAGTTTCCCAGCATGGGAAAGGAAATAGTCAACCAAGTCCAAGAAGCACAAAGAGTAACATACAGGAGAGACCCCAGAAGAAACACACCAAGGCACATTCTAATCAAACTAATGCAGACTAAATATAAAGACAGATTACTAAAAGCAGCTAGGAGAAAACAACAAATAACATATAAAGGAAACCCCATACGTCTAACTGCGGATCTTTGAACAGAAACCCTGCAGGCCAGAAGAGAATAGCAAGACACATTTAAACGGCTAAAAGAGAATAACCTCCAACCAATAATTCTCTACCCAGCAAGAATCTCATTCAGAATTGATGGTGAAGTCAAAAGCTTCACAGACAAGCAAAAACTAAAAGAATTCTGTATCACAAAACCAGTCCTACAACAAGTGTTAAAGGGCCTGATATAGCCAATAAATACAAAAGTAGGAGAAGTCCTACAAATCAAACCCCAGACTTCTAAGCAGATGACAATAGGAACATTCGTATCAATAATTACTTTGAAAGTAAATGGATTAAATGCTCCAACCAAATGACACAGGCTGGCTGAATGGATTAAGAAACATGACCCATATATGTGCTGCTTTTTTTTTTTTTAAAGATTTATTTATTTATTTATTTATTTAGGGCAGGGGACAGGTTGGGGAGGGAGAGGAAAAGGCAGGCCACTTCTATTGGTCTTTCATCCATCTATTTTCATCCGTCTCTGTTCTTTTGCTCCTGTGGGCCTCCCATCTCGGTGGCCTCTGTTGTCTCAGAGCTCTGGCTCTAGGCGCATGCGCCCCAGAGATCCGACTCAGTAATTGGACACATCAGTCCAGCCGCTCCGTGGCACGTGGGATCTTCCCAGGCCAGGGATCGAACCAGCGCCCCTTGCACTGCAAGGCGGTGTCCTTACCCACTGGACCAACAGGGGAAGCCCTATATGCTGTTTAAAAGAGACCCACTTCAGACCTAAAGACACTCAGACTGAAAATGAGAGGCTGGAAAAAGATATTCCATGCAAATGGAAACTAGAAGAAAGCTGGAGTAGCAATCCTCATATCAGACAAAATAGATTTTAAAGTAAAGAAGATTCTGAGACAAGGCCACTACATCATGATTAAGGGATCTATCCAAGAGGAAGACATAACAGTCATGAATATCTACGCACCCAACACAGGGGCACCTCAATACATAAGACAGATACTTTCAGACTTAAAAGAAGAAATCAAAAATAACACAGTAACAGTAGGAGACTTTAACATTCCTCTCACACCAATGGATATATCATCAAAACAGAAAATTAATAAAGAAACACAAACCTTAAATGCCACACTAGAAAAGATGGACCTCATCAATATCTTTAGGACGTTCCATCCAAAAGCAGAAGAATACACTTTCTTCTCAAGTGATCACGGAACATTCTCCAGGATAGACCACATCTTGGGCAACAAATCTAACCTCAGTCAATTCAAGAAAACTGAAATTATATCAACCATCTTCTTGGACCACAATGCAATGAGACTAGGGATCAGCTACAGGAAAAAAAACTGCTAAAAACACAAACACATGGAGATTAAACAACACATACTTAAAAAACCAATTGATCACTGAGGAAATCAAAGGAGAAATTTAAAAATTCCTAGAAGAAAATGATAATGAGCATATGACTGTGCAAAACTTATAGGATACCACAAAAGCAGTTTAAAGAGGGAAAATTATAGCAATAAAATCCTACCTCAAGAAACTAGGAAAATATGAAGCAGATGACCTAACCCTCTCTTAAAACACTTGGAGAAAGAAGAACAAAAACACCCCAAAGCCAGCAGAAAATGAGAAATTATAAAGACTAGAGCAGAAATAAATGAGAAAGAAATGAAAGAAACAATAGTACAGATAAATAAAACAAAAAGCTGGTTCTTTGAAAAGGTAAACAAAATTGACAAGCCACTGGCCAGACTCATCAAGAAAAAGAGAGAGAAGAACCAGATCAACAAAATCAAAAACGAAAACGGAGAGATTACAACAGATCATGCAGAAATCCAAAGGATTATAAGAGACTATTATGAACAGCTACATGGCAACAAACTGGACAATCTGGAAGAAATGGACAGTTTCTTGGGGAAGATTAATCTCCCAAGACTGAGCCAGGAAGAAACAGAAACTTTGAACAACCCAATCACAAGCTCAGAAATCGAATTTGTGATTAAAAATCTACCCAAAAATAAAAGCCCAGGGCCAGATGGCTTCACAGCCGAATTCTAGCAAACATTTAAAGAAGAGCTAATGCCTGTCCTGCTAAAACTCTTTCGAAAAATTGCACAGGAAGGAAAACTTCCAAACACATTCTACGAGGCCACCATCACCCTGATACCAAAACCAGGCAAAGACAACACAAAAATGAAAATTATAGGCCAATTTCTCTGATGAACTTAGATGCCAAGATCCTCAACAAAATCCTAGCAAACAGAATTCAACAACTCATCAAAAAACTCATACATCATGATCAAGTCAGGTTCATCCCAGGCATGCAAGTATTCTTCAATATCCGCAAATCAATCCATTTGATACACCATATTAACAAACTGAGAGACAAAAATCACATGATCATCTCAATAGATGCAGAAAGAGTCTTCGACAAAGTGCAACACCCATCTATGATAAAAACTCTTCAGAAAATGGGCATAGAAGGAACCTATTTCAACATAGTGAAAGCCATATACAGAAGCCCACAGCAGACATTATCCTCAATGGTGAAAAACTGAAAGCATATGACTGTGCAAAACTTATAGGATACCACAAAAGCAGTTTAAAGAGGGAAAATTATAGCAATAAAATCCTACCTCAAGAAACTAGGAAAATATGAAGCAGATGACCTAACCCTCTCTTAAAACACTTGGAGAAAGAAGAACAAAAACACCCCAAAGCCAGCAGAAAATGAGAAATTATAAAGACTAGAGCAGAAATAAATGAGAAAGAAATGAAAGAAACAATAGTACAGATAAATAAAACAAAAAGCTGGTTCTTTGAAAAGGTAAACAAAATTGACAAGCCACTGGCCAGACTCATCAAGAAAAAGAGAGAAGAACCAGATCAACAAAATCAAAAACGAAAACGGAGAGATTACAACAGATCATGCAGAAATCCAAAGGATTATAAGAGACTATTATGAACAGCTACATGGCAACAAACTGGACAATCTGGAAGAAATGGACAGTTTCTTGGGGAAGATTAATCTCCCAAGACTGAGCCAGGAAGAAACAGAAACTTTGAACAACCCAATCACAAGCTCAGAAATCGAATTTGTGATTAAAAATCTACCCAAAAATAAAAGCCCAGGGCCAGATGGCTTCACAGCCGAATTCTAGCAAACATTTAAAGAAGAGCTAATGCCTGTCCTGCTAAAACTCTTTCGAAAAATTGCACAGGAAGGAAAACTTCCAAACACATTCTACGAGGCCACCATCACCCTGATACCAAAACCAGGCAAAGACAACACAAAAATGAAAATTATAGGCCAATTTCTCTGATGAACTTAGATGCCAAGATCCTCAACAAAATCCTAGCAAACAGAATTCAACAACTCATCAAAAAACTCATACATCATGATCAAGTCAGGTTCATCCCAGGCATGCAAGTATTCTTCAATATCCGCAAATCAATCCATTTGATACACCATATTAACAAACTGAGAGACAAAAATCACATGATCATCTCAATAGATGCAGAAAGAGTCTTCGACAAAGTGCAACACCCATCTATGATAAAAACTCTTCAGAAAATGGGCATAGAAGGAACCTATTTCAACATAGTGAAAGCCATATACGAGAAGCCCACAGCAGACATTATCCTCAATGGTGAAAAACTGAAAGCATTCCCTCTAAGATCAGGAACAAGACGGGGCTGTCCACTTTCACCACTCTTATTCAACATAGTCCTGGAAGTGCTAGCAACAGCAATAAGAGAAGAGAAAGAAATCAAAGGAATCCAGATTGGAAAGGAAGAAGTCAAGCTCTCTCTCTTTGCAGACAACATGATATTATACATGGAAAATCCCAAAGACACTATTAGAAAACTACTAGAGCTAATCAACGAATTCAGCAAAGTTGCGGGATACAAAGTCAACACACAGAAATCACTGGCATTCCTGTACACAAACACTGAAAAATCAGAAAACGGAATCAAAGAGGCAATCCCCTTCACCATCGGAACCAAAAGAATCAAATATCTAGGAATAAACCTACCCAAAGAAACAAAAGAACTGTACACAGAAAACTATGAGACACTCATGAAAGAAATTAAAGAAGACTTAAACAGATGGAGAGATATTCCATGTTCCGGGGTTGGAAGAATCAATATTGTGAAAATGACCATACTACCAAATATCATCTACAGATTTAATGCAATACCTATCCAACTACCATTGACATTTTTCACAGAACTAGACCAAAGAATAACACAGTTCATATGGAAACACAAAAGACCTCAAATAGCCAATGCAATCCTGAGAAAGAAAAACAGAACTGGAGGAATCAGCCTCCCTAACTTCAGACTCTACTACAAAGCAACCGTCATCAAGACAGTATGGTACTGGCACAAAAACAGAAATATCGACCAATGGAACAAGATTGAGAATCCAGAGATAAACCCACGCACCTATGGGTACCTTATTTTTGACAAAAGAGGCAAAACTATGAAATGGGACAAAGACAGCCTCTTCAACAAATGGTGCTGGGAAAATTGGACAGCTACATGCGAAAAAATGAAGTTGGAACATTCCCTGACACCATACACAAAGATCAACTCAAAATGGATTTAAAGACCTAAATGTAAGACCAGAAACCATCAAACTCTTAGAGGAGAATATAGGCAAAACCCTCAAGGACATCAATCAAAGCAAGATCTTCTCTGACCCACCTACTAAAATAGCAGAACTGAAAAGAAAAATGAACATGTGGGACCTAATGAAACTTAAAAGCTTTTGGACAGCAAAAGAAAATGCAAAAAAGCTGAACAGTCACTCCACAGAAAGGGAGAAAATCATAGCAAATGAAACAACAGACAAAGAATTAATCTCCAAAATCTACAAGCAACTCAGACAACTCAGCACCGGAAAAATGAACAACCCTATCAAAAAATGGGAAAAAGATCTTAAGAGATGCCTCTCCAAAGAGGACATACAGATGGCCCAAAAGCACATGAAACGATGCTCAACCTCGCTTATTGTTAGAGAAATGCAAATTAAAACTACAATGAGATATCACCTCACACCCGTCAGAATGGCCATCTCCAAAAAATCTGCAGACAATAAATGCTGGAGAGGGTGCGGAGAAAAGGGAACCCTCTTGCATTGCTGGTGGGAATGTCAATTGATACAGCCTCTATGGAAGACAGTATGGAGATTCCTTTAAAAACTAAAAATAGAGGCACCCTATGACCCAGCAATCCCACTATTAGGCCTATATCCTGATGAAATCAAAACTGAAAGAGGCACCTGTACCCCAATGTTCATTGCAGCTCTCTATACAATAGCCAGAACATGGAAGCAACCTAGATGTCCATCGACAAATGAATGGATACAGAAGCTGTGATACATATATACAATGGAATACTACTCAGCTGTTAAAAGAAATGCAGAAGACTCAGTCCTAATGAGGTGGTTGGATCTAGAACCTATCATAAAAAGTGAAGTAGTCAAAAAGAGAAAGACAAATATAGTATACTAACACACATATATGGAATCTAGTAGGACGGTCTTGATAACACACGCAGTGAACTCATGGAAAACAGACAGAGCATAGACATAGGGACATTGTGGGGAAGAAATAGGGAGGGGGAGGCATGGAGGGAGTAACATGGAAACCTATACTGTTATGTGTGGAAAAGATAGCTATTGTCATTGTGCTAAGGGAATAGGAGTGCTCACAATGGCATGGGGCAATGGTCCGGAGGGGTGGGATGGGGGAAACCGGGTGGGTGGGGACCACGGATGTGCATATGACTGATCTGGGAACATGTATGTCTGTGAACAACAAAACTTGGTAAAACATTTAAAATAAAGAATTAAAAAGGGCTTCCCCTGGTGGTCCAGTGGATAAGGACACCGCCTTGCAGTGCAAGGGGCGCCGATTCGATCCCTGCCCTGGGAAGATCCCACGTGCCACGGAGCGGCTGGACTGATGTGTCCAATCACCGAGCCGGAGCTCTGGAGCGCATGCATCCAGAGCCGGCGCTCTGCAACGACAGACGCCACCGCCATGGGAAGCCCACAGGAGCCAAAGAACAAAGACAGATGAAAAAAAAAAAAAAATTAAAAAGAATTAAAAAAAAAAAAAAAGCCTACTCTGATGGCAATTAAAAAAAAAAAAAAAAAAAACAACTGAATGGTTCTATTAAGACCTACAATAACTTATAGAACTAACGCTAAAAAAAATGTTCTTTTTGTCATAGGGGACTGGAATGCAAAAGAAGGAATTCAAGAGACACCTGGAATAACAGGCAAGTTTGGCCATGGAGTACAAAATAAAGCAAGGTAAAGGCTAACAGAGTTTTGCAAAGAGAATGCACTGGTCATACAAACACCCTCTTCCAACAACACAAGAGGTGACTCTACACACAGACATCACCAGGTGGTCAATAATGAAATCAGATTGATTAATAAATATTCTTTGTAGTAAAATGGAGAAGCTGTATACAATCAGCAAAAACAAGACCTGGAGCTGACTGTGGCTAAGGTCAGGAACTTCTTATTTGAAAGCTAAAAGGGAAGGGAAAACCACTAGGCCCTTCTGGTTTGATCTAAATCAAATCCCTTATCATCATACAGTATAAGTGACAAATAAACTCAAGAGATTAGCTCTGATAGAGTTTCTGAAGAACTGTGAATGGAGGTTCATAACATTGTACATGCGGTGACCAGAACTATGGAATCTAGTAGGACGGTCTTGATAACACACAGTGAACTCATGGAAAACAGACAGAGCATAGCTAACTTGTCATGGAGGAGTAACATGGAAACCTATACTGTTATGTGTGGAAAAGATAGCTATTGTCATTGTGCTAAGGGAATAGGAGTGCTCACAATGGCATGGGGCAATGGTCCGGAGGGGTGGGATGGGGGAAACCGGGTGGGTGGGGACCACGGATGTGCATATGACTGATCTGGGAACATGTATGTCTGTGAACAACAAAACTTGGTAAAACATTTAAAATAAAGAATTAAAAAGGGCTTCCCCTGGTGGTCCAGTGGATAAGGACACCGCCTTGCAGTGCAAGGGGCGCCGATTCGATCCCTGCCCTGGGAAGATCCCACGTGCCACGGAGCGGCTGGACTGATGTGTCCAATCACCGAGCCGGAGCTCTGGAGCGCATGCATCCAGAGCCGGCGCTCTGCAACGACAGACGCCACCGCCATGGGAAGCCCACAGGAGCCAAAGAACAAAGACAGATGAAAAAAAAAAAAAAATTAAAAAGAATTAAAAAAAAAAAAAAAAACCTACTCTGATGGCAATTAAAAAAAAAAAAAAAAAAAAAAAACTGAATGGTTCTATTAAGACCTACAATAACTTATAGAACTAACGCTAAAAAAAATGTTCTTTTTGTCATAGGGGACTGGAATGCAAAAGAAGGAATTCAAGAGACACCTGGAATAACAGGCAAGTTTGGCCATGGAGTACAAAATAAAGCAAGGTAAAGGCTAACAGAGTTTTGCAAAGAGAATGCACTGGTCATACAAACACCCTCTTCCAACAACACAAGAGGTGACTCTACACACAGACATCACCAGGTGGTCAATAATGAAATCAGATTGATTAATAAATATTCTTTGTAGTAAAATGGAGAAGCTGTATACAATCAGCAAAAACAAGACCTGGAGCTGACTGTGGCTAAGGTCAGGAACTTCTTATTTGAAAGCTAAAAGGGAAGGGAAAACCACTAGGCCCTTCTGGTTTGATCTAAATCAAATCCCTTATCATCATACAGTATAAGTGACAAATAAACTCAAGAGATTAGCTCTGATAGAGTTTCTGAAGAACTGTGAATGGAGGTTCATAACATTGTACATGCGGTGACCAGAACTATCCCCAGGAAAAAATGCAAAAAAGGCAAACATTGTCTGAAGAAACCTTACAAATAACCTGAGAAAAGATGAGAAGTGAAAGGCAAAGGAGAAAAGGAAAGATACATCCGTATGAATGCATACTTTCAAAGAATAGCAAGGAGAAATAAGAAAGCATTTCTAAGTGAATAATGCAAAGAAATAGAAAAAAAACAATAGAATGGGGAAAAGTAGAGATATCTTCAAGAAAATTAAACACACCAGGGGAATATTTCATGTAAAGATCAGCACAATAAAGGACAGAAATGGTATGGACCTAATAGAAGCAGAAGATATTAAGGACAGATGTCAAGAATACACAGAAGAATTGTAAAAAAAAAAAAAAAAGAAAGAAAGAAAGAAAGTAAAGAAATGATCTTAATGACCTAGATAACCACAATGGTGTGACCACCCACCTAGAGCCAGAAATCCTGAAATGGGTCTTAGGAAGCCAAGTGGCTTTAGGAAGCATCAATTCCAGCTGAGCTATTTCTAAATCTAAAAGATGATGCTGTTAAAGTACTGCACTCAAAATGCCAGCAAATTTAGAAAGCTCAGCAGTGGCCACAGGACTGGAAAAGGTCAATTTTCATTTCAATCCAAAAATATGGCGATGCCAAGGAATGTTCAAACTACCACACAGTTGCACTCATTTCACTTGCCAGAAAGGTAATGCTCAAAATCCTTCAAGCTAGGCTTCCATAACATGTGAACCGAGAACATTCAGATGCACAAGTTGGATTTAGTAAGACAGAGGAGCCAGAGATATTGGATCACAGAAAAGGCAAGGGAATTCCAGAAAAAAATCTACTTCTGTTTCATTGACTACACTAAAATCTTTGACTGTGTAACAATCACAACAAACTGTGGAAATTTCATAAAGAGACGGGAATACCATACCACCCTACCTGTCTCCTGAGAAACCTGTATGCAGGTCAAGAGGCAATAGTTTGAAACTGGACATGGAACAATGGACTGATTCTAAATTGAAAAACGAGTGCATTAAAGTCATATACTGTCACTCTGTTTATTTAACTTCTATGCTGAGCATATCATACAAGATGCTGGTCTGAATGAAGCATAGGCTGGAATCAAGAATGTGGGGAGAAATATAAATAACCCGACATTCAAATAACACCACTGTTGTGGCAGAAAGCAAACAGGGTCTCAAGAGCCTCTTGATGAAGGCAAAACAGGAAAGTGAAAAAACTGGGTAAAACCTCAACATTCAAAAACCTAAGTTCAGGTTTCCCTGGTGGTCCAGTGGGTAAGGATACAGCCTTGCAGTGCAAAGGGCACCAGTTCTATCCCTGGCCTGAGAAGATCCCAGCTGGTCCGCGGAGCAGCTGGACCGATGTGTCCAAATACCCAGCGGGAGCTCTGGAGCACATGCGCCCAGAGCCAGTGCTCTGCCATGAGCGAGGCCACAAGAGCAAAGATGGATGAAAACAAATAAATGAAAGACCAATAGAAGTGGCCAAAAAAAAAAAAAAAATCCTTTAACAACAACAAAAACCCGCTAAGTTCATGGTATCCAGTCATATCACTTTATTTTCTTGGGCTCCAAAATCACTGCGGATGATGATTGTGGCCATGAAATTAAAAGATGCACTTGTTCCTTTGAAGAAAAGGTATGACAAATCTAGACAGCATATTAAAAAGTAGACACATGGGGCTTCCCTGGTGGTCCAGTGGATAGAGAGTCCACCTTGCAGTGCAAGGGGCACTGGTTTGATCCCTCATCCAGGAAGATGCTGCGTGCCAAGGAACAGCTGGGCCAGTGTGTCTGGTTACGGGCCAGCACTCTGGAGCACATGCACCCAGAGCCAGTGCTCTGCCATGAGCGAGGCCACAAGAGCAAAGATGGATGAAAACAAATAAATGAAAGACCAATAGAAGTGGCCAAAAAAAAAAAAAAAATCCTTTAACAACAACAAAAACCCGCTAAGTTCATGGTATCCAGTCATATCACTTTATTTTCTTGGGCTCCAAAATCACTGCGGATGATGATTGTGGCCATGAAATTAAAAGATGCACTTGTTCCTTTGAAGAAAAGGTATGACAAATCTAGACAGCATATTAAAAAGTAGACACATGGGGCTTCCCTGGTGGTCCAGTGGATAGAGAGTCCACCTTGCAGTGCAAGGGGCACTGGTTTGATCCCTCATCCAGGAAGATGCTGCGTGCCAAGGAACAGCTGGGCCAGTGTGTCTGGTTACGGGCCAGCACTCTGGAGCACATGCACCCAGAGCTGGTGCTCTGCAGCGAGAGAGGCCAAAGAACAAAGATGGATGAAAAGAAAGAAAGAAGCAATAAAATAGGCCAAAATTTTTAAAAAGAGAGAGAGAGAGGGAAAAAAAAAGGTAGAGGCATGACTTTACTAACAAATCTGCATATAGTCAAAGCTATGGTTTTTCCAGTGGTCATGTATGGATGTGAGATTTGAAACATAAAGCAGATTGAGTACTGAAGAATTGATTATTTTAAACTATAGTGGTGGTGAAGGCTCTTGAGAGTCTCTTGGATAGCAAGGAGGTCAAACTAGTCAATCCTAGAGGAAATCAAACTTGAATATTCCTTGGAAGGACTGATGCTGACACTGAAGCTCCAATACTTTGGCCACCTGATGTAAAGAATCAACTCATTGAAAAAGACCCCAATGGTGGAAAAGATTGAATGCATGAGAAAAGGGCGACAGAGGAAGAGATGTTGGTTGGAGTGGAGTGAGTTTGAGCAAACTCTGGAAGATATGGAAGAACGGGGAAACCTGGAATGCTGCAGTCCATGGGATTGCAAAGAGTCAGACACAACTAAGTGACTGAACAACAACAAAATTCTTTTATCATTCCTCTTGCTGTACAGTAACATATTCAACTAATTTTAATAATATTTTGGTAACATATTTTGACATTTACTATTTATTTGCCAAAGAGTCAGTTGAATATTATACATGTTATTTCATTATAAATCTCATGACATTCTTTATGGTTTACTGTTTTATTCCCTAAAGGGTACTGCCCTTTGTTGTGGTGAAATAGCCCACTTAAAATTAATTTCTATCTTTTTAATCTAAGACAGGTGTAGAAAATACTTGAGCCTTTTGTGCAAATCCTCTCAATAAAATCTTTCATTTTAAAGTTGATTCAGTATCTCTTCCTAATTAAAAATAAAATTCCTGTTAATCAACATTCTTTCAAGTACCCCTTCTTAGCGACTTCCTGCCTCACTCTAAATAAAAGCCAAAGTGCTTATTATGAAGTCTAAGTCTAGACAGTCTGGTGCCTCATTAGCTTCCAGATCTTTGAAGATCATGTTCTTTAAATATGCTAGACAAGTACTTATCTTTGGACCTTTACATTTGTTGTTTCATCTTCCAGAAATAATCTTTTGGTTTTTTTGGGCCCCCACCTCATTCCCTTCACATCCTCAATGTTTTTCCAGTGGTCATGTATGGATGTGAGATTTGAAACATAAAGCAGATTGAGTACTGAAGAATTGATTATTTTAAACTATAGTGGTGGTGAAGGCTCTTGAGAGTCTCTTGGATAGCAAGGAGGTCAAACTAGTCAATCCTAGAGGAAATCAAACTTGAATATTCCTTGGAAGGACTGATGCTGACACTGAAGCTCCAATACTTTGGCCACCTGATGTAAAGAATCAACTCATTGAAAAAGACCCCAATGGTGGAAAAGATTGAATGCATGAGAAAAGGGCGACAGAGGAAGAGATGTTGGTTGGAGTGGAGTGAGTTTGAGCAAACTCTGGAAGATATGGAAGAACGGGGAAACCTGGAATGCTGCAGTCCATGGGATTGCAAAGAGTCAGACACAACTAAGTGACTGAACAACAACAAAATTCTTTTATCATTCCTCTTGCTGTACAGTAACATATTCAACTAATTTTAATAATATTTTGGTAACATATTTTGACATTTACTATTTATTTGCCAAAGAGTCAGTTGAATATTATACATGTTATTTCATTATAAATCTCATGACATTCTTTATGGTTTACTGTTTTATTCCCCTAAAGGGTACTGCCCTTTGTTGTGGTGAAATAGCCCACTTAAAATTAATTTCTATCTTTTTAATCTAAGACAGGTGTAGAAAATACTTGAGCCTTTTGTGCAAATCCTCTCAATAAAATCTTTCATTTTAAAGTTGATTCAGTATCTCTTCCTAATTAAAAATAAAATTCCTGTTAATCAACATTCTTTCAAGTACCCCTTCTTAGCGACTTCCTGCCTCACTCTAAATAAAAGCCAAAGTGCTTATTATGAAGTCTAAGTCTAGACAGTCTGGTGCCTCATTAGCTTCCAGATCTTTGAAGATCATGTTCTTTAAATATGCTAGACAAGTACTTATCTTTGAACCTTTACATTTGTTGTTTCATCTTCCAGAAATAATCTTTGTCTGGGACTCATTCCTTCACATCCTCAATGTCTTCCTCTCAGTGAATTCATCCCTACCACTCTACCCAAAATCAACCTATCCAAACATCTAAAAGAAACCCATCATTTCACTCCATTGCCTGGAGATGTTTCTTTATCCTTAACATTTATCACTGACTAATGTAACAAATCTATTTATCTTACTTATTCTCTGCTTCCTCTTCTACAATATCCAAGTTTACCTGGCCCATATTGGGTGCTTAATAAATACTTTTAAGTAAAATACCTCAGCATAAGCCAATATTCTCCCTAAAAGTGAGCAATCAAAATAAAAAGCAGACCAGAAAAGGATACCTATTTTATCACTATGGTAGTTCTATATATGCCATGTAAAAGAAAAAATGACATATAACAATTAGAAAGAAGAAAACAGAATTTGTTTTTAAAAAGTTATAACCATTTTGTGTATAAGCTACAGCCTTTGTACAACATACAAAGTAAAAAAATATATCAATATCCAGACAGAATGGCCATAATCAAATATTCCATATACAACAAGTGCTGGAGAGGATGTGGAGAAACGGGAACCCTCCTACACTGCTGGTGGGAATAGAAATTGATACAACTGATACGGAAGATAGTATGGAGATTCCTTAAAAAACTAGGAATAAAACCACCATGTGATTCAGCAATACCACTTCTAGGCATATACCCTGAAGAAACCAAAACTGAAAAAGACACATGTACTCCAGTGTTCACTGCATCACTATTTACAATGGCCAACATAAGGAAGCAACCTAGATATCCACTGACAGATGAATGGATAAAGAAGCTGTGGTACATGTATACAATGGAGTACTACTCAGCCATAAATGGAATGTGTCTGAGTCAGTTCTAATGAGGTGGATGAATTTATAGCCTATTATACAGAGTGAAGTCAGCAAGAGAAAAGCAAATATTGTATAGTAACACATATACATAGAATCTAGAAGGATCATACTGATGAATATGTTTGCAGAGCAGCAGTAGAGACACAGTCACAGAGAAGAGACTTATGGATAAGGAGAGGGGAGTAGAGGGGAGGGGGTGATAAATGGAATGAGTATCCTGGATGCGTATACATTAACATATGTAAATACAGAGCCAGGAGAAATTTGCTATAGACTCAGGGAACTCAAACAGGGGCTCTGTAGTAACCTAGAGGAGTGAAGGGAGAGATTTAAGAGGAGAGGACATATGTATTCCCATGGTTAATTCATCTTGATATATGACAGGTATCAAATCAAAATTATAAAGCAATCACCAATCAATTAAAAATAAATTAATATTATAAAAAATTTTTAAAAATTCAAGGAGGGGGCTTCCCTGGTGGTCCAGTGGGTAAGGAGTCTGCCTTGCACTGCAAGGGGCACCGGTTCAATCCCTGGCATGGGAAGATCCCACATGCTGCAGAGCGGCTGGACTGGTGTATCAAATTGCAAGTCAGCGCTCTGGAATGCATGCACCCAGAGCCAGTGCTCTGCTACAGGAGAAGCCACTGCAATGGGAGGCCCACACAGGCCAAAGAACAAATAAAATAAATAAACGAAAGATCAATTTTTAAAAAAAGTGGCCAAAAAAAAAAAATTCAAGGAGAAAAACTAAACAAAATAATAACAAGAAATAATTTAAGGAATTAAAAAATATTCAATAGATATCTCAATGAGCTCACATTGTATATACAGTAATTCATACCTTGCTTATATTTTACTTTTTTTTGTTTTTGGCCACTTCTATTGTCTTTCATTTATTTTCATCTTTGTTCTCTGGCCTGTGTGGGCCTGACATCTCAGTAGTTTTTTTTGTCGCAGAGCACTGGTTCTGGGCGCATGTGCTCCAGAGCACTGGCTCGGTAGTTGGACACATTGGTCCATCTGCTCCACGGTACGTGGGATCTTCCCAAGCCAGGATCGAACCGGCGCCTCTTGCACTGCAAGGTGGTGTCCTTACCCACTGGATTATGATGGAAGCCCCTATATCTTGCTTATATTTTAGAATAAAAAGTTGGAAAACTAATAAACCTTATCTCAACAACAACCAAGTTACATATCTTAAGATAAATGGAATGAGTTTTCCTGAGACACAGTCACAGAGAAGAGACTTATGGATAAGGAGAGGGGAGTAGAGGGGAGGGGGTGATAAATGGAATGAGTATCCTGGATGCGTATACATTAACATATGTAAATACAGAGCCAGGAGAAATTTGCTATAGACTCAGGGAACTCAAACAGGGGCTCTGTAGTAACCTAGAGGAGTGAAGGGAGAGATTTAAGAGGAGAGGACATATGTATTCCCATGGTTAATTCATCTTGATATATGACAGGTATCAAATCAAAATTATAAAGCAATCACCAATCAATTAAAAATAAATTAATATTATAAAAAATTTTTAAAAATTCAAGGAGGGGGCTTCCCTGGTGGTCCAGTGGGTAAGGAGTCTGCCTTGCACTGCAAGGGGCACCGGTTCAATCCCTGGCATGGGAAGATCCCACATGCTGCAGAGCGGCTGGACTGGTGTATCAAATTGCAAGTCAGCGCTCTGGAATGCATGCACCCAGAGCCAGTGCTCTGCTACAGGAGAAGCCACTGCAATGGGAGGCCCACACAGGCCAAAGAACAAATAAAATAAATAAACGAAAGATCAATTTTTAAAAAAAGTGGCCAAAAAAAAAAAATTCAAGGAGAAAAACTAAACAAAATAATAACAAGAAATAATTTAAGGAATTAAAAAATATTCAATAGATATCTCAATGAGCTCACATTGTATATACAGTAATTCATACCTTGCTTATATTTTACTTTTTTTTGTTTTTGGCCACTTCTATTGTCTTTCATTTATTTTCATCTTTGTTCTCTGGCCTGTGTGGGCCTGACATCTCAGTAGTTTTTTTTGTCGCAGAGCACTGGTTCTGGGCGCATGTGCTCCAGAGCACTGGCTCGGTAGTTGGACACATTGGTCCATCTGCTCCACGGTACGTGGGATCTTCCCAAGCCAGGGATCGAACCGGCGCCTCTTGCACTGCAAGGTGGTGTCCTTACCCACTGGATTATGATGGAAGCCCCTATATCTTGCTTATATTTTAGAATAAAAAGTTGGAAAACTAATAAACCTTATCTCAACAACAACCAAGTTACATATCTTAAGATAAAATTGAAAAGAAAGATTTCACATGAATCAAACTATAAAAATTTAGTGAGAAATAAAAGCACTGATTATATTATGAGAAATTCAATACTAAAAAGATGTCACTATATGCAAACTAATTCAATATTAAGTTTTACCAGAGTAAATTCCAAATCAGTTACACCAAGATAAACTAAACATGTAAACCAAAAATAACTAGAGAAAATAGTAAATTTATTATTTCTCTAATATTACAATGAAGGTAGCTATTCTCAATATGAAAATAAAGCAACTGCGATGACAAAGGTTGATGTATTCAAACTACATTTTAAAATTTCTATTTAAAATTCATGTTAGGCAAACTAAATACAAACAACAAACCAGGAAAAAAAAATGTGCGTAACATGTGGTAAAGCCAAAGGCTGCTTATTCTTACTATGGAAATTGTACTTGGAAAAATATAAAAAAAATATGTTTACCTCCTATGTCAAAGAAAACACACATTCATAAAATACATTAAAACAACCCTGTAATATATTACAAAACTCTTTCTTCCCTTGCTAGAAACAAAGACATGTGACTGGAATACCTAGAGTTGCTGAGCTTGCAGTAAAAGGGCACCTGCCCATTACTGGTCCAACTGTATAGCAGGACTACTTTGCAGAGACAATCTGGCAAAGCATTTCAAGAGCTTTTAGTGTTTATATAACTTATTCCATTGACTCACTTGGAAAGTGTGGTTCAGGAAAATGACCATAAGAACAGAAGAATTTTTTTTTTGACCGTTTTTATCGAGAATTTTGAAAAGTTGGAAACAATCTAAAGCTATATAATTAAAAAATACATATTTTATATAAAAATATACATATTTTAAGGCCTTTTTGCAAGTGGAAAACTCTCATGACATAAAGTTAAATGAAAATGTGGACCTCAAGATTGTACTTGCTGATGATCTTAATTTTACACAATACCAATATATATTAGCTGTTAGATGTACATAATATATATAAACATCCAATGGAAATTATTATTTCCAATATTTTTGCATGCTACTTTTCTTGATAAGCATAAACTTCAAGCTTACTGATTATATTTTTGAGAATAAAATTGCAATACTACAAAGATGTTTTCACATGAATCAAACTATAAAAATTTAGTGAGAAATAAAAGCACTGATTATATTATGAGAAATTCAATACTAAAAAGATGTCACTATATGCAAACTAATTCAATATTAAGTTTTACCAGAGTAAATTCCAAATCAGTTACACCAAGATAAACTAAACATGTAAACCAAAAATAACTAGAGAAAATAGTAAATTTATTATTTCTCTAATATTACAATGAAGGTAGCTATTCTCAATATGAAAATAAAGCAACTGCGATGACAAAGGTTGATGTATTCAAACTACATTTTAAAATTTCTATTTAAAATTCATGTTAGGCAAACTAAATACAAACAACAAACCAGGAAAAAAAAATGTGCGTAACATGTGGTAAAGCCAAAGGCTGCTTATTCTTACTATGGAAATTGTACTTGGAAAAATATAAAAAAAATATGTTTACCTCCTATGTCAAAGAAAACACACATTCATAAAATACATTAAAACAACCCTGTAATATATTACAAAACTCTTTCTTCCCTTGCTAGAAACAAAGACATGTGACTGGAATACCTAGAGTTGCTGAGCTTGCAGTAAAAGGGCACCTGCCCATTACTGGTCCAACTGTATAGCAGGACTACTTTGCAGAGACAATCTGGCAAAGCATTTCAAGAGCTTTTAGTGTTTATATAACTTATTCCATTGACTCACTTGGAAAGTGTGGTTCAGGAAAATGACCATAAGAACAGAAGAATTTTTTTTTTGACCGTTTTTATCGAGAATTTTGAAAAGTTGGAAACAATCTAAAGCTATATAATTAAAAAATACATATTTTATATAAAAATATACATATTTTAAGGCCTTTTTGCAAGTGGAAAACTCTCATGACATAAAGTTAAATGAAAATGTGGACCTCAAGATTGTACTTGCTGATGATCTTAATTTTACACAATACCAATATATATTAGCTGTTAGATGTACATAATATATATAAACATCCAATGGAAATTATTATTTCCAATATTTTTGCATGCTACTTTTCTTGATAAGCATAAACTTACTAAGCTTTTCACTTCTGAAACAGAAGTATATGAATATATTTTACATGATTTCCATTTGGGAAAGATGGAAATAAAGATGATTGGGTCCTCTTTCATCCTAAGAAATGATGGTGTTAAGCAGAGTAGGTAAGATGAGTGATTCAAGGAGCCAAACTACTAGGCTCAGTTTCTGATCAGCTGTGTGAACTCGACAATCCCTGAGAGTCTCTGCCTCAGTTCTCTTACCTTTAAAGTGAGTGATGTAATAATAGCAGCCCACTGACTTGTGGAAGAATAGAAATAGTTAACACCTATAAAGCCCTTAAAACCATCTTGGGACACAGCAGGTATCATGTAAATGTTAGTAGCTATTATTATAATTGTTAGCACAACTCTACTCAACAGTGAGAGCCCTCAGGCAGTCATTTATTCCAATCCCCAATGTCTAGTCTCAGTCTTGTGCTGTGAATATTTTTATTTTAAGGAGTGCAAATGTGTTATGAACATTATGCCACATGGTGAATGGCAGTATTAAGTTAGATTGAGCTAGCAACTAAGTTTTACATGCTTTATGAAACCAAATTTGTCTCAAAGGAAGAATTTTTTTAACAGATGTCTGAGTACCATGGAAGGTGGATAGTAGACTACTTATCTACACTAGATTTCACAATATGCAGTTCAATGGCCACAGATTTGCTGATGAAATCAGGATTTGTCAAAAGGTACAGCTCATTAGAAATAGGTACGTAGCGTAAATAACACAACCTGTACCTCCTAGGTGGTTCACTTGCCAGAGGTTTCTCTGAGAATCAGACATAGAGCCTCTGGATCAGAAATGATTGAACCTGGCTTCCCTGGTGGTCCAGTGGGTAAGGACACTGCCTTGTAGTGCAAGGGGCGCTGGTTCAATCCCTGGCCTGGGAAGATTCCACGTGCCATGGAGTGACTGAACTGATGTGACCAATTACCAAGATGGAGCTCTGGAGCACATGCGCCCAGAGTCGGCGCTCTGCGACCACAGAGGCCACTGCGATGGGAGGCCCACATGGGCCAAGGAACAAAGATGGATGAAAATAGATAAATGAAAGACCAATAGAAGTGCCCCACCTGCCTCCTGCCTCCCCAACCCGCCCCACCCCCCCAGAAAAAAAGAAATGATTGAACCCATGCACATTTTCCCTTTGGGAGTGCTCCACGCTTCTTTTTGATATAGAATTTCAAACCAAACTATGAATATGGATATATTAAAATTTTCAGGTGGAATTTTCAAGCAATGAGACAAAGTAATTAATTGAGCTATTAATTTGTATTCTGTTCTCACTGAAGTTTTCCTCAGCTGCATATTCCCATAAGATATCTAGATCTTTTTTCCACTTTATCTCAAAAGAGGCTTGTAGTTACAGGGCACATTTGTGGTAATTGCCTTCAGATTCCTTTCTCATCTTTTCTGTTTTGAAGATAAGTTTTCAAGGAGGAGAGAGTAATGATAGGGTAAAGAAGAAGAAGAGTATTTTGGACAAATGTAGGAACAAGCCAAAAAAAAAAAAAATTAGGGAAATTACTGAGTATCATCACAACTAAGGGTAATGGATGGCACTGGATGCTGAGAATACATGGGAACACATTTCCTGTCCCTGGTAGCACTCCGTTACATGGTAGGATTTCAGCTGGGGCTGCATTGAGGAAGTTGGACCCACCGCATGGAATTGGAAAAGACACCCATTCCCACATCTGAAATAAAAGCAAAAGAGATGATTATCCCTAAGCTTCAACAAGCAGTATATCAGCAGCTACTCAAAAAGCCCGAAGGCCAGAGGACTGTCTACTGTTCGCCAAGCTTTTGTACAACAGCAAGAAGAGGGGCTGCCCCCAATAATCAAGTGACCATAATTTTACAAGTCTGACTTTCCATGAGTTCCAAGTCTGACTTAATCACACGTGTACATGCGTGTATGTATGACATTTCTTGTCCATCTGAATTTATAGACAATGACTCATAAGTTATAAAACTGTAATATAAATAAATATCAGTATTGTTGCATATGAGAAGAATACTTATAATACATATGAAAAGTTCCAACCTTTTATCTCCATGATTGCCAAGTTGCTGCAAGATTGAACAAGAGCTTATGCTGTGTCTTTGGATCAAATGTAATAAAAGGGTAATAATAAAAATATGATTGCATTCTATTTTCCACTTTAAAGAAAATGATAGGTTTCTTTTCAAAGTCACAAGTTAAAATGCACACTGATTTTTATAAAGGAGCAGAGTTAAAGCTAACTCATACATTACTTGCATATTCTATGAACTATCTAGTAAAAGGAGTCATAATACTGAAATTTAGCATCCCTTTATTTTCTATTGAGCAAGTCAAGCCCATTCTTTACAAAAGACTGTGACAGCATTGAAGATTAAGTAAGAAATCATTATGATTTCCTTTGCTATTCATTGAAGGAATGCTAATCATAATTAATGTGCATGTAATGTGTGATTTCATAGGAGTGAGGCCACACATTAGCATTAATTATAAGACATTCAATTCATTTATCTATTCAAATTCTCCACAATTCTCTTTTTAAGTCCCAGCTTTCAAAGAACCACTTGGCCATTCTCTTACTTTCAAGGTGAAGGTGGGGTGTGATGGATGTTTCAATCGGTAAGAGATAAAAGGAAATGCAAATAGTTTTGCCTAATCACTGTGTTATCATTGATCACAACAAAGGGTAATGGATGGCACTGGATGCTGAGAATACATGGGAACACATTTCCTGTCCCTGGTAGCACTCCGTTACATGGTAGGATTTCAGCTGGGGCTGCATTGAGGAAGTTGGACCCACCGCATGGAATTGGAAAAGACACCCATTCCCACATCTGAAATAAAAGCAAAAGAGATGATTATCCCTAAGCTTCAACAAGCAGTATATCAGCAGCTACTCAAAAAGCCCGAAGGCCAGAGGACTGTCTACTGTTCGCCAAGCTTTTGTACAACAGCAAGAAGAGGGGCTGCCCCCAATAATCAAGTGACCATAATTTTACAAGTCTGACTTTCCATGAGTTCCAAGTCTGACTTAATCACACGTGTACATGCGTGTATGTATGACATTTCTTGTCCATCTGAATTTATAGACAATGACTCATAAGTTATAAAACTGTAATATAAATAAATATCAGTATTGTTGCATATGAGAAGAATACTTATAATACATATGAAAAGTTCCAACCTTTTATCTCCATGATTGCCAAGTTGCTGCAAGATTGAACAAGAGCTTATGCTGTGTCTTTGGATCAAATGTAATAAAAGGGTAATAATAAAAATATGATTGCATTCTATTTTCCACTTTAAAGAAAATGATAGGTTTCTTTTCAAAGTCACAAGTTAAAATGCACACTGATTTTTATAAAGGAGCAGAGTTAAAGCTAACTCATACATTACTTGCATATTCTATGAACTATCTAGTAAAAGGAGTCATAATACTGAAATTTAGCATCCCTTTATTTTCTATTGAGCAAGTCAAGCCCATTCTTTACAAAAGACTGTGACAGCATTGAAGATTAAGTAAGAAATCATTATGATTTCCTTTGCTATTCATTGAAGGAATGCTAATCATAATTAATGTGCATGTAATGTGTGATTTCATAGGAGTGAGGCCACACATTAGCATTAATTATAAGACATTCAATTCATTTATCTATTCAAATTCTCCACAATTCTCTTTTTAAGTCCCAGCTTTCAAAGAACCACTTGGCCATTCTCTTACTTTCAAGGTGAAGGTGGGGTGTGATGGATGTTTCAATCGGTAAGAGATAAAAGGAAATGCAAATAGTTTTGCCTAATCACTGTGCTCTCTGTGCATCAGATTAGAGAAATGTTGCATAGCTTTCTTAAGCAAGTGCAATCAATCTCTAATTCTGACAGAAGATAAATCCTTTTACTCCAAAACATCCACCTAATGGCTGGAAAAAAATAAGGAAAAGACACTTTTTCTTCAGGAAGCAACTTTGGTTCTGAAACCTTCTCTTCAAGAGAACATCTCATTTGAAATCCTGCTGTTATTCTCCATAGCTGACTATTTTGGTGCCTACGATCTGTTCTAATGCAGATTGACAACTATGAGTATTACTGAAAATTATTAAATTCCGTTTTCTGAGAGATTTAAGATCGGGTTCAAGCGCATAAGTTAAGTTTACCTAAAGCAGTCATATCACTTCTTACTTCTGGAACAAGCCGTATCACAGTTCATAGCGATTCAGATGCTTACGTCAAATCATTTTCTACACTTTACAGTGCAAAAGCCATGCTTTAGACAGCCTCTTGTGTCCAAAGGCATGTTCCACCATGTCAGGAAAGTGAGAGCACGGTCACAGTGTGTTACGATGTCTGTGATTTGTCTTCCTGACAACATCATGGTCTTTTGATTTACATGGACAGGACTTAAAATGAATGAGTGGAATATTCCCCAAGGCATATAATCAATTGCATCTGTTGCAATCCCAGTATTTCCTTTGCTCTGTTTATACCATTACTGCCTCTATTGAAGCAGTATTATGCTTAAGTGTTTCCATGAGTATGTCCTGGCATCAGCTCATAGCACCATTGTTACACTACAAACAGCCTCAGCCTCAAAGGACCACGGCTGTATTAGCATTGTTCCAATACTATATTGATTGTGATAAATGTTATGAGAGAAAAGAATATACATTTCTTCTTGAATTTCTTTGTATTTTTGTGTTTGATGACATAACAACAAACTATGTGGAGGAAAAAACATCTGTGAGCAATGGTGAGGTAATGTTGCCGCTGCAAAATAATGTAAAACTAAATGACTGGCTGTTTCTGAACAACATTCTCTGAAGTCTATAAAAATTGGAAGCATTTGACTTTGTTGTAGAAAGATTAGGAAATATCAGACAGGGAAATCTGTTTTGCATTTAAAACAACATATGGTACAATCAGACAATATTTTTGTGACAATGTATTCCTAGGAAATGACTGTATCTTTGTATATATTGCTTAATAAGCTTACCTTACTGATAGGCTCTACTAATTTATGTGTCCTATATCTATTCTTGGTATCTAAGTGTATGAAAAATATTAAGTTGGAAACGAGACGGATCAATGCCAATAGGAAAAAAAAAAGATGAAAGAAAAGGTATTATTCTTATAAAACTAAAGAAAAGAAATGAAGAAATGAAACCTATAAATTTTCTATATTTCCCTGAATGTTTGATTTAATTTAAAAATAGTATCCTATGCCTTATATGTTTTAGTACATAGAATGGCTCATAAATAAAGATGTGGTTTCACAAAGAATTTTCTTCCTTATTAAGTAAACCATTATTCAAACCTATATAAGATTTTCCTAGTAAAAATGAAAGAAACCTGGTAATGAAATGATTCCATTCTGTGCAATCTAAGAATCCTTTGTATGTCAGGAAAGTGAGAGCACGGTCACAGTGTGTTACGATGTCTGTGATTTGTCTTCCTGACAACATCATGGTCTTTTGATTTACATGGACAGGACTTAAAATGAATGAGTGGAATATTCCCCAAGGCATATAATCAATTGCATCTGTTGCAATCCCAGTATTTCCTTTGCTCTGTTTATACCATTACTGCCTCTATTGAAGCAGTATTATGCTTAAGTGTTTCCATGAGTATGTCCTGGCATCAGCTCATAGCACCATTGTTACACTACAAACAGCCTCAGCCTCAAAGGACCACGGCTGTATTAGCATTGTTCCAATACTATATTGATTGTGATAAATGTTATGAGAGAAAAGAATATACATTTCTTCTTGAATTTCTTTGTATTTTTGTGTTTGATGACATAACAACAAACTATGTGGAGGAAAAAACATCTGTGAGCAATGGTGAGGTAATGTTGCCGCTGCAAAATAATGTAAAACTAAATGACTGGCTGTTTCTGAACAACATTCTCTGAAGTCTATAAAAATTGGAAGCATTTGACTTTGTTGTAGAAAGATTAGGAAATATCAGACAGGGAAATCTGTTTTGCATTTAAAACAACATATGGTACAATCAGACAATATTTTTGTGACAATGTATTCCTAGGAAATGACTGTATCTTTGTATATATTGCTTAATAAGCTTACCTTACTGATAGGCTCTACTAATTTATGTGTCCTATATCTATTCTTGGTATCTAAGTGTATGAAAAATATTAAGTTGGAAACGAGACGGATCAATGCCAATAGGAAAAAAAAAAGATGAAAGAAAAGGTATTATTCTTATAAAACTAAAGAAAAGAAATGAAGAAATGAAACCTATAAATTTTCTATATTTCCCTGAATGTTTGATTTAATTTAAAAATAGTATCCTATGCCTTATATGTTTTAGTACATAGAATGGCTCATAAATAAAGATGTGGTTTCACAAAGAATTTTCTTCCTTATTAAGTAAACCATTATTCAAACCTATATAAGATTTTCCTAGTAAAAATGAAAGAAACCTGGTAATGAAATGATTCCATTCTGTGCAATCTAAGAATCCTTTGTATTCAAATTTATATAGAAATAAGATTTTGCTTTTCATGTTGGAAAATATATTAAAGTTTTACTGCTCTACATAATTTAAAATATATCCAGTAGCTTATGTTAGATTTAATATGACTTTGCAGATGCATACTAAGAAATGAAGAAAGTTGTGACTAAAATATTTTTCAAATAAAAGAAAAAACTTTAATGCTAAAAGAATGCTCCATTTTTATCCTTAGTTTGACTATCATGAGTACAGTGATGCATTTTCTTAAATTTCTGCTAGCATTTAAAGTTTCAAAATGCTCTAAGTCAACCTGAATGAATTACATATCATTATTAACATCTTGTGTTAAAAGCTTGCAAAACTGAACCTAAGAGTTACTAAAATATTCAGATATTTACCATTTAAAACATAATTCAATGCAAAGAGTTTTATTTTTAAAATATATTTTAAAGGTTTTCATTTTTTATTGCATTTCCTAATCCCAAATGCAACCAAATGCAAGCAAAATATAAGTACAAAATATACACCTTTATTAGTGGCAACCTAATGGATTAATTAAAATAAATAAACTCAAAATTATATATAAAGGTACATATGTGTATAATGCATTAGTGGTTATTTATGCAAAGGGAAAATCTGATTTATTAACATCACCAGTTTCACCACTATCACATAACCTTATCATTATGATAGAACTATTCTGTAAAGTTTTGTCATTAGCGGCCTTCACATTTTTAACCAAAGGCATGACAGGGTCACGGAGGGCTGAGACTGGCCCAAAGAAGCCCTGGAAATCTAGGTCATCCAGTCGCCCTCGCAGTCCTGTTAAGTGACTAGCAAGCTTAAATCAGAGCTGCACAAACACTCCAGTGGTTTTCACATCCCTCTGAGTCAATTCTGAAATTCTTACCATAACCTGCCGTATCCTACATCATCTGACCCCATGAGTTCTGTGACCTTGTACTCTATACACATCCCTTACTTTTCCTACTCCAATCCCACTGCAATCCTTTAAGCTCTAAGAACTTACCAAGTGTGTTTCTACCTCAGGACCTGGCAGCAATGTTCCCTCTGCCTGGAATATTCTTGCAACAAATTACTGTAGCTACAACCCTTAACTTCAAGTCTTGGCTGAGTGAATTTTCTTCAGTGAAACCATACACTGCCATTAGCAACTTGCCTATCTCTAGGCACTCCCTACCCTCTTCTTCTGTTTATTTCTAATACCTTTTAATTCACTATACAGTTTCGTTGGCTTTTAATGTATTGCCTGATTTTTCTCACTGGAATGTAAGCCCTTTAAGAATGGGGATTTCAGGGCTTCCCTGGTAGCTCAGTGGTAGAGTTTGCCTGCCAGTGCGGGAGACATAGGTTCGATCCCTGATCTGGGAAGATCCCACATGCTGTGGAGCAACTAAGTCCATGAGCCACAATTACTGAGCCTGTCTGTGCTCTACAGCCTTGGAGCTGCAACCATTGAGCCCATGTGCCAGAGCTACTGAAGCCTGTGTGCGCTTGGAGCCCAAGTTCCACAAAAGAAGTCGCTGCAACAAGAAGCCTGCTCACCTCAACTAGAGAGTAGTCCCCACACCCTGCAACTAGAGAAGAGCCTGTGGCAGCAGTGAAGACCCAGAATAGCCAGAGTGGGGATTTGAGGTAGAGGACATCTGTGTTTTACTTTCTTCTACTCCCCAGCATATCTGGCATGAGGAAGAGACTTATAAAATATCCTGTAGTACATTGAACTGGGGAGACACAAAACATTTAAAAAGTCACATCTGATAATCAAAAAGTATTTCATTTTCTTGCCGATAAACACGACAGAGGATTGCTTCTTATGAAGCAAACTTCTGAAAATGTAGGATACTGATTATTCCTTTTTCATTATTTCCAAGATGGCTAAATTTTGAGACCAAGCTGCTTTATTCAAAATGAGGAAAATATTGTACAACAAAGACTGAGCTCAAAATTTTGTGACTCCAAGTTTTGACGTTTATTTTGTCATGGGCAGAAATTGGATTATTTATTGGATTATTGGAGAATCCTTCCTGCTGCTTAAGAACACTTCACCAAAATACTGATTTCTTAAGGCTGTTGTATATAACCAGAGATTTTATGATATCGAAGGATTTATAGTCCAAAATGGAACCTACACATAGGATTTCAATTCAAGTTTACCATTCTATTTAGACACAAAAATACTGAGATAAATTGCAAATTAGAAAACACACGACTGTGTTATGGCATTAAAGCAATTTTCTTCAGTGAAACCATACACTGCCATTAGCAACTTGCCTATCTCTAGGCACTCCCTACCCTCTTCTTCTGTTTATTTCTAATACCTTTTAATTCACTATACAGTTTCGTTGGCTTTTAATGTATTGCCTGATTTTTCTCACTGGAATGTAAGCCCTTTAAGAATGGGGATTTCAGGGCTTCCCTGGTAGCTCAGTGGTAGAGTTTGCCTGCCAGTGCGGGAGACATAGGTTCGATCCCTGATCTGGGAAGATCCCACATGCTGTGGAGCAACTAAGTCCATGAGCCACAATTACTGAGCCTGTCTGTGCTCTACAGCCTTGGAGCTGCAACCATTGAGCCCATGTGCCAGAGCTACTGAAGCCTGTGTGCGCTTGGAGCCCAAGTTCCACAAAAGAAGTCGCTGCAACAAGAAGCCTGCTCACCTCAACTAGAGAGTAGTCCCCACACCCTGCAACTAGAGAAGAGCCTGTGGCAGCAGTGAAGACCCAGAATAGCCAGAGTGGGGATTTGAGGTAGAGGACATCTGTGTTTTACTTTCTTCTACTCCCCAGCATATCTGGCATGAGGAAGAGACTTATAAAATATCCTGTAGTACATTGAACTGGGGAGACACAAAACATTTAAAAAGTCACATCTGATAATCAAAAAGTATTTCATTTTCTTGCCGATAAACACGACAGAGGATTGCTTCTTATGAAGCAAACTTCTGAAAATGTAGGATACTGATTATTCCTTTTTCATTATTTCCAAGATGGCTAAATTTTGAGACCAAGCTGCTTTATTCAAAATGAGGAAAATATTGTACAACAAAGACTGAGCTCAAAATTTTGTGACTCCAAGTTTTGACGTTTATTTTGTCATGGGCAGAAATTGGATTATTTATTGGATTATTGGAGAATCCTTCCTGCTGCTTAAGAACACTTCACCAAAATACTGATTTCTTAAGGCTGTTGTATATAACCAGAGATTTTATGATATCGAAGGATTTATAGTCCAAAATGGAACCTACACATAGGATTTC
Organism: Tragulus kanchil; assembly: GCA_022376925.1. NCBI lineage: Eukaryota > Metazoa > Chordata > Mammalia > Artiodactyla > Tragulidae > Tragulus > Tragulus kanchil. Next base: position 230,369,773 of record JAIOJX010000004.1, on the reverse strand, counting down.
AATTCAAGTTTACCATTCTATTTAGACACAAAAATACTGAGATAAATTGCAAATTAGAAACCACGACTGTGTTATGGCATACCTTGCCAGTTTAAAGGAAAAGATTAAGTTCATTTTATCTTAAGAACTGACTGTAGGATAGAAAACAAGTTTTATAACCTTGGACATGAAAGGGACCAAGGAAATAATTTTCCCTAATTTCTTCCTTTTGCAAATGTCCTGAATATAAGAGAGAATAAGGAAATGCTTGAAGAATAAAATTAAGGAATTGAAGACAATTATATCATTTGTCTTAATTCATATTAAGTAGCAGAGCAGGAATAGAATTCCTGATTTCTCACTCATAGCAATAATTTAAAGGAATAGAAAACTGAAATAAGAATTATAAGAATTGGTTACTTCTGAAGTATAATATTACTTTTATGTCTAAGGACAATTTTGACAAAGAATATAGAACAATGTTTCCAAACTTATGTAATTAAAAAAAAAAATCCAAACTCCGTCAAGTCCATTCATGGACAAGGCAAATTAGAATCTGAAGGGGAACAACCTAGAAATCTATCTTTTTAACATGTGCCTTCAGTGACTGAAGATAAGCTAGTTTGGCAAATAATCAGCAATGAGCAGGTAATTCCATTTCTTTGGGCCCCACAACCAACCAATGATGATAATTAAAAAGATTCTTTTTTTGCTATCAGTTTTATTATAAAGAGTGAAGAACTAAATACTGCAGGATTTACTTTGGTATTCCTCCTCATCCTCATTCCTAAGACAAATGCTTTCTCATTGATGCTTCAATGGCTAAATTTTGAGACCAAGCTGCTTTATTCAAAATGAGGAAAATATTGTACAACAAAGACTGAGCTCAAAATTTTGTGACTCCAAGTTTTGACGTTTATTTTGTCATGGGCAGAAATTGGATTATTTATTGGATTATTGGAGAATCCTTCCTGCTGCTTAAGAACACTTCACCAAAATACTGATTTCTTAAGGCTGTTGTATATAACCAGAGATTTTATGATATCGAAGGATTTATAGTCCAAAATGGAACCTACACATAGGATTTCAATTCAAGTTTACCATTCTATTTAGACACAAAAATACTGAGATAAATTGCAAATTAGAAACCACGACTGTGTTATGGCATACCTTGCCAGTTTAAAGGAAAAGATTAAGTTCATTTTATCTTAAGAACTGACTGTAGGATAGAAAACAAGTTTTATAACCTTGGACATGAAAGGGACCAAGGAAATAATTTTCCCTAATTTCTTCCTTTTGCAAATGTCCTGAATATAAGAGAGAATAAGGAAATGCTTGAAGAATAAAATTAAGGAATTGAAGACAATTATATCATTTGTCTTAATTCATATTAAGTAGCAGAGCAGGAATAGAATTCCTGATTTCTCACTCATAGCAATAATTTAAAGGAATAGAAAACTGAAATAAGAATTATAAGAATTGGTTACTTCTGAAGTATAATATTACTTTTATGTCTAAGGACAATTTTGACAAAGAATATAGAACAATGTTTCCAAACTTATGTAATTAAAAAAAAAAATCCAAACTCCGTCAAGTCCATTCATGGACAAGGCAAATTAGAATCTGAAGGGGAACAACCTAGAAATCTATCTTTTTAACATGTGCCTTCAGTGACTGAAGATAAGCTAGTTTGGCAAATAATCAGCAATGAGCAGGTAATTCCATTTCTTTGGGCCCCACAACCAACCAATGATGATAATTAAAAAGATTCTTTTTTTGCTATCAGTTTTATTATAAAGAGTGAAGAACTAAATACTGCAGGATTTACTTTGGTATTCATCCTCATCCCTCATTCCTAAGACAAATGCTTTCTCATTGATGCTTCAATGTTTTATACTCAAACCACAAAGTATGTCTTAGTTTCTCTCCAAACCCCTTTCTCTAGTTTCCATTTTGCTGAATTTCTTAGTTCAAAGAAAGTCCTCAGATTTATAGATTACAAGCAAAACTTAATCTCAAAAAATCTAAGATATCTTTACTTTAGCTTGAAAGTATTAGGAATTCATGTTAATTTGCCAAAATTCAAATGCAATGTTTACTTCTTAAATGTAGCATACTTTTCAACAGATGTTCATTCATCCATAGAGCTATGCTAACTTTATCCTCAAGTTTTAATTTTGTAACTTGTCTACTCTAATTCAAAGGACAAAAAGATAAATATCTATTAAAAATGAACTAGTTCTAAATACAATTTTTTAAATGTTCTCTTGTAAACTATCTCTGATGATGATTACTTCAATGTCTATTTTTATTTGAAACAAAAAATATAAAACATCATTGGTTAGCCAAATTGTCATACTTGATTTTTGTCTCTATTTTCCTATAGAAAAAAAAAATCCCTCCAGAACAGAAGGAAAAAAAAAGTATCGGGTAAATTTTTACACAGAGCATTCATAGACATCATCAATAGCATTGTCACTGTTCAACATATCAGGTGAGAAATTGATTCTCTTGCCTGGAGAATCCCATGGACAGAGGAGCCTGGCAAGCTACAGTCTATGGGGTAGCAAAGATTTGGACATGATTGAGCAAGTGACTTTTAACTCTTCACAGATGTGAATGTAAAATGTAAGTGTTTTGAGTACATTTAAGGTAGGCTAGGCTAAACCGTGATGTTCAGCAGGTTAGGTGTATTAAATGTATTTTTGACTTATGATATTCTCAACTTAAGATGGGGTTATCAAGCCATAACCTCATCATAAGTCAAGGAAGATCTGTACAATAAAATCAACAGTCCTTTTTACATATGCAGATTTTAGGATTTGAATTCCATAGATTCAGATTTAAAAGATCAGTCGCATAACTCAGGAATCTGTAATCTAACAAATACTTTATGTAGTATTTGGACCAAAAGTTTGAACTTTTCAAATTATAATTGAGTTTAGCTCAAACATTATCACTTTTGAAATTACAGAGTAGACTTAAGAAAATAATAAGTACATATTCCGACTAGGTACCTCAGTGCCACAAACTCTTTTCTGCCCAAATTCACCTCCCTCGGTCCCAAAACTAACAAAATAACATTTGCTGAATTTCTTAGTTCAAAGAAAGTCCTCAGATTTATATATTACAAGCAAAACTTAATCTCAAAAAATCTAAGATATCTTTACTTTAGCTTGAAAGTATTAGGAATTCATGTTAATTTGCCAAAATTCAAATGCAATGTTTACTTCTTAAATGTAGCATACTTTTCAACAGATGTTCATTCATCCATAGAGCTATGCTAACTTTATCCTCAAGTTTTAATTTTGTAACTTGTCTACTCTAATTCAAAGGACAAAAAGATAAATATCTATTAAAAATGAACTAGTTCTAAATACAATTTTTTAAATGTTCTCTTGTAAACTATCTCTGATGATGATTACTTCAATGTCTATTTTTATTTGAAACAAAAAATATAAAACATCATTGGTTAGCCAAATTGTCATACTTGATTTTTGTCTCTATTTTCCTATAGAAAAAAAAAATCCCTCCAGAACAGAAGGAAAAAAAAAGTATCGGGTAAATTTTTACACAGAGCATTCATAGACATCATCAATAGCATTGTCACTGTTCAACATATCAGGTGAGAAATTGATTCTCTTGCCTGGAGAATCCCATGGACAGAGGAGCCTGGCAAGCTACAGTCTATGGGGTAGCAAAGATTTGGACATGATTGAGCAAGTGACTTTTAACTCTTCACAGATGTGAATGTAAAATGTAAGTGTTTTGAGTACATTTAAGGTAGGCTAGGCTAAACCGTGATGTTCAGCAGGTTAGGTGTATTAAATGTATTTTTGACTTATGATATTCTCAACTTAAGATGGGGTTATCAAGCCATAACCTCATCATAAGTCAAGGAAGATCTGTACAATAAAATCAACAGTCCTTTTTACATATGCAGATTTTAGGATTTGAATTCCATAGATTCAGATTTAAAAGATCAGTCGCATAACTCAGGAATCTGTAATCTAACAAATACTTTATGTAGTATTTGGACCAAAAGTTTGAACTTTTCAAATTATAATTGAGTTTAGCTCAAACATTATCACTTTTGAAATTACAGAGTAGACTTAAGAAAATAATAAGTACATATTCCCGACTAGGTACCTCAGTGCCACAAACTCTTTTCTGCCCAAATTCACCCTCAAAGATAGATGGAAACTACAGCTATCCGTGTTTTGTTCTCGGTCCCAAAACTAACAAAATAACATTTGATCAGGGCTGACACCTCCTCTTGTGTAGTCACTCAGTTGTGTTCAACACTTTTGTGACCTCATGGACTGTAGTCCACCGGCCTCCTCCGTGCATGGGATTTTACAGGCAAGAATACTGGAGTGGGTTGCCATCTACAATTACTCTTATAAGATCAGAAAATGCAGTTTCAAAGAAATATCTTTAAGGTTTTCTCTAGATCATCCAAACCTGACTCCTAATAAAATCAGAAACCTTATCTCATAAAATGTTCATTTCCATATTAGATGCTTATTTGTTGAACAGATTGGACTGAGTGCAAGTCATTGTATGCCTTGTAGGTCCAATTTGCTCATTTACAGAAATGCTGCAAAAAAAGAACGTATTAGGAATAGTAACCAAATATGGAGTTACTTTAAGAAAAGTTTTATGAGAAAGTCCCTTCAATCTCCTCCTTTAGAAGTTAAACAGTTACTCGTTTACCTATGCTTACAAAATTGGTTAGAGTCATTTCTTTTCCCGAATAAACTCTAGCTCTGCAGAAAGGTGTTTGTAAAACACGGAGGAAATTGGTAACAGACACTCCCACTTAGCATGCCTTTTCTTTTCATGACAGTGTTTCTAAGAAGAGGTCAAGCTTTGCCAGAATTCAGGGCACTCATAATGATTTTGAGGTCCAAGCTGGTAGAATTGGGTTTCCATCAGAATTCAATTAGGTGTATTAAATGTATTTTGACTTATGATATTCTCAACTTAAGATGGGTTTATCAAGCCATAACCTCATCATAAGTCAAGGAAGATCTGTACAATAAAATCAACAGTCCTTTTTACATATGCAGATTTTAGGATTTGAATTCCATAGATTCAGATTTAAAAGATCAGTCGCATAACTCAGGAATCTGTAATCTAACAAATACTTTATGTAGTATTTGGACCAAAAGTTTGAACTTTTCAAATTATAATTGAGTTTAGCTCAAACATTATCACTTTTGAAATTACAGAGTAGACTTAAGAAAATAATAAGTACATATTCCCGACTAGGTACCTCAGTGCCACAAACTCTTTTCTGCCCAAATTCACCCTCAAAGATAGATGGAAACTACAGCTATCCGTGTTTTGTTCTCGGTCCCAAAACTAACAAAATAACATTTGATCAGGGCTGACACCTCCTCTTGTGTAGTCACTCAGTTGTGTTCAACACTTTTGTGACCTCATGGACTGTAGTCCACCGGCCTCCTCCGTGCATGGGATTTTACAGGCAAGAATACTGGAGTGGGTTGCCATCTACAATTACTCTTATAAGATCAGAAAATGCAGTTTCAAAGAAATATCTTTAAGGTTTTCTCTAGATCATCCAAACCTGACTCCTAATAAAATCAGAAACCTTATCTCATAAAATGTTCATTTCCATATTAGATGCTTATTTGTTGAACAGATTGGACTGAGTGCAAGTCATTGTATGCCTTGTAGGTCCAATTTGCTCATTTACAGAAATGCTGCAAAAAAAGAACGTATTAGGAATAGTAACCAAATATGGAGTTACTTTAAGAAAAGTTTTATGAGAAAGTCCCTTCAATCTCCTCCTTTAGAAGTTAAACAGTTACTCGTTTACCTATGCTTACAAAATTGGTTAGAGTCATTTCTTTTCCCGAATAAACTCTAGCTCTGCAGAAAGGTGTTTGTAAAACACGGAGGAAATTGGTAACAGACACTCCCACTTAGCATGCCTTTTCTTTTCATGACAGTGTTTCTAAGAAGAGGTCAAGCTTTGCCAGAATTCAGGGCACTCATAATGATTTTTGTTTTCCCTCAGATCATACTAGATACAAACCAAAGCTGGTAGAATTGCGGATTTCCATCAGATATACAAAACATATCTTCACCATTCCTGCAAATTGTGTATAATGCAAAATTTAATTGATTGAAAGGAAGCTACTATAGAAACTAGATTTAGCCTTTAAAATGTGTGAATACATGACTCAATCTAATGCAGAAGGTAAAAAACTCCCATTAAACATTAACATAGAACTTTAAATAAATTTAAGAAGAAAAAAATCTTCTGTGCTGCAATCTCAGGTTTATTTTTTCTTTTTTTGGCCACTTCTGTTGGTCTTTCATTTATTTATTTTCATCCATCTTTGTTCTTTGACCTGTGTGGGCCTCCCATCACAGTGGCCTCTCTCATTGCAGAGCACCAGCTCCAGGTGCATGTACTCCAGAGCTCCGACTCGGTGGTTGGACACATGGATCCAGTCGCTCCGCAGCATGTAGGATCTTCCCAGGCCAGGGCTCAAACTGGTGCTCCTTGCACTGCAAGGCAGTGTCCTTACCCACTGGACCACCAGGGAAACCCCAGACCCACAATCTTATTTACTTTTTCGAAATCTCATATTTCTTATCTTTAGTGGTAGTCTATTACTGTCAGACTGTCAGCAATCCCTAAATACTTTAACAAGTTGAAGGGAGACTCTCTCATTCTAGATTAATCAGAGAAGAGGTTTTACCACTAGTTTCATTGAGCGTTTTATAAAAAGAAATACCTTCTGTTAGCAAGCAAGGAAAAGAAAATAACTTCCATGAGACTGCTCAGAATCACTTCAGAATCTTACTTCCTAAGCCAAGTGACTGGAAATATGTTGTGTTGATTTAATTTTGACAAAAACATACTCTTCAGCATCTAATGGAAAGAAAAATTTTAGCTGATTAAAGAGTATTCAAAGAGCTTTAGGACTTCAAACAGTTCTTACAAATCATTTTACTGATATTAAGTATTTGATTCCAGCATATGGATTAAATTGTGTAAGAGTACAAACAGGTCAAATATTAAGCCAGCAAAGGCACTTTTTAGCTGACAAATATTGAAAGTGTTCTAGAGGTCAGTTTCATAATTGATTTTTGTTTTCCCTCAGATCATACTAGATACAAACCAAAGCTGGTAGAATTGCGGATTTCCATCAGATATACAAAACATATCTTCACCATTCCTGCAAATTGTGTATAATGCAAAATTTAATTGATTGAAAGGAAGCTACTATAGAAACTAGATTTAGCCTTTAAAATGTGTGAATACATGACTCAATCTAATGCAGAAGGTAAAAAACTCCCATTAAACATTAACATAGAACTTTAAATAAATTTAAGAAGAAAAAAATCTTCTGTGCTGCAATCTCAGGTTTATTTTTTCTTTTTTTGGCCACTTCTGTTGGTCTTTCATTTATTTATTTTCATCCATCTTTGTTCTTTGACCTGTGTGGGCCTCCCATCACAGTGGCCTCTCTCATTGCAGAGCACCAGCTCCAGGTGCATGTACTCCAGAGCTCCGACTCGGTGGTTGGACACATGGATCCAGTCGCTCCGCAGCATGTAGGATCTTCCCAGGCCAGGGCTCAAACTGGTGCTCCTTGCACTGCAAGGCAGTGTCCTTACCCACTGGACCACCAGGGAAACCCCAGACCCACAATCTTATTTACTTTTTCGAAATCTCATATTTCTTATCTTTAGTGGTAGTCTATTACTGTCAGACTGTCAGCAATCCCTAAATACTTTAACAAGTTGAAGGGAGACTCTCTCATTCTAGATTAATCAGAGAAGAGGTTTTACCACTAGTTTCATTGAGCGTTTTATAAAAAGAAATACCTTCTGTTAGCAAGCAAGGAAAAGAAAATAACTTCCATGAGACTGCTCAGAATCACTTCAGAATCTTACTTCCTAAGCCAAGTGACTGGAAATATGTTGTGTTGATTTAATTTTGACAAAAACATACTCTTCAGCATCTAATGGAAAGAAAAATTTTAGCTGATTAAAGAGTATTCAAAGAGCTTTAGGACTTCAAACAGTTCTTACAAATCATTTTACTGATATTAAGTATTTGATTCCAGCATATGGATTAAATTGTGTAAGAGTACAAACAGGTCAAATATTAAGCCAGCAAAGGCTTGAGAAAAAGTAATTTAGGCTTTTGTTTGCCCTTAGTTGTCTGTAACCAAATTATTTGAAAATGTGGAAAGGTTTTCCTCTCCCTTACATATATCAGAAAACAACATATCATTTTGTTTTGTTCTTTTTCATTATTATTAAAATATTTAACAGAAAAAAGACTTTATATAGATGAAAACCTTAAAACCTCATGAATATTTGTTGGCTGCTTAAATAAACATTCTAATTATGTAACTTTTAGTGGGGGAGGAACACTTTAGAGTTCATATAGTATCTATACTCATCAGTTCTTAGATGAACAAAAGAAACAACAAAGCACACTGAAGTCAAGTGACTTACCCAAAATCAAACAGATATTTAATGACCATGAAAGGCTAAATTATGGGTTTCCTTACACCTGCAGCACTTCCCTTTTCACCTGTGTTATTTCTAAGGTTTTATACATTGATCAGGGAAAAACAGGTCCCAATGTTTGAAAAGCATGATAAATAGTTCATATTTATTCCTTTTCTCAGAAACTCACTCAGTTCTCTAGTGAAAGAAATATGTCACTCACTTTGTTCTGTTCAGTTCAGTGGTCTCACTCTTCCTCTGTTACTCACTGTCACTGTGCCTACAATACTATTTAATGTATATTACACATACTATGTAATTCTTAAGAGTATTTGCTTCAGTCTAGACCCAAACTCTGCCCTAAAACTTATAAATTTCAGGATCTGTATTATTGTACTAATATTCATCAGTAGAAACTTAGATAAAATATGTGGAGATGATCTTTAAAAAATGTTAGTCCGTAGAATGAAGAACATAAACTTAGCTTAGGCCAGAGTTATCTACAGAGTTATACTGATCAGGAATTCTGGATTGACTGTGTTAGAGGAACTGAGCACAGTTTTGTTATTTGTTCAATGGACTGCATGAAACTTGAACTCAACATGCCCTAGGTTTATTAGTTGAGATTCTAGAACTTCTTCAGTAAAATGTAGATAAATAATTCAGAATCTTAGGAAGATAGGATTTTTTGACATGAATGTACCACCTGAGACCTAGTCATGTATCCCCTAAATGGATTAGAACACTTTTCTTATCAAAGCACTGAGGCGTAACAGGGGAGAGAACATACTTGAGAACTGCAGATTACACTGTCCTCTATAGACTACTTTCATGTCATCAAAAATGGCAATCCACTCCAACATTCTTGTTTGGAAAATTCCATGGACAGAGGAGCCTGATGGGCCACTGTCTATGGGGTTGTCAAGAGCCAGACATGACTGAGTGATTAAGGGTGCACACATGTCATCAGACTCAACATTCCACTTATTAACTGAGAGGGAGTCGATTCTGTCTTTATGGAGGATCACAGAACAGATACAATCTGCACTGTGATGATGGTTAACTCTACATAGGATCTGTTTCAGACAGACCCTTGAGTGACCCTAATGATCCTCCCTCCTGGTATTCATGTCTTTGTGTAATATCTTCACCATGAATACATATGGGAGTCTATGACTTGCTTCCAACTGATGCATGCATGCGTGCTAAGTCATTTCAGTCAGGTGCAGCTCTTTGCAACCCCATGGATTGTAGCCTGCCAGTCTCCTCTGTTCATAGAATTTTCCAGGCAAGAATACTGGAGTGTGTTACCATTTCCTTTTCCAGGGAACCTTCCTGACCCGGGGATTGAATATACTTCTCTTATGTCTCCTGAATTGGCACTGGTGGTAGATTCTTCAAAATTAGCACCACCTGGGAAGCCCCATACAAAAAGAATGGATGTCACTTTGGTGATTATACATTTATATGCATAAGGCTATAGGCAGCCACTCCTATTACACATAAAAACATACATACATACATACACACACATGCACGCACATATATATAGCATCTTGCCAGAAGAGAGGTTGTACACTCTCTATCTGGTCTTAGATAGAGTAAATAATCAGGTTGTAGAAGTTTGTGAGTCAAGAAACCATTAGGATTCCTCTACAAATCAAGGGTAGCTCCAACCGATAGCCAGAAAAAAACCTGGAGCTTTCAATCACCTAGCTACAAGGAAATGAACTCTTCCAACAATTTAAATTCTGCCCCAGTTGACCCTCTATATAGAGAGTACAGCCTATTTGATATCTTTATTGTAGCTCTGTGAGTCCCTAAACAGAATGCAACAAAATCATACTCAGATCCCTAACCCTTAGAAACTGTAAGATAATATATGAGCATTGCTTTAAATGACTAAGTTTGTGGCAACCTGTTATGCAATAATGGAAAACTAAAAGAGAATTCCTAAGACTGAAATAAACGGGTAGCATTTAAAAGGTGGGGGTGAGGGGAGGGCGGTATGATTTGAACAAACATACAAAAGACAAAAACTATAGATTTAAGAAAATGAGGGCTTGTTTGATTTCACAGAGTGAAGAATCGTAGCCTTTTATCTGCTTTTTTTCCCATGTTATTGCATATTGCCCTTACATGAAAGTGAAGCAAGAATTAGAAAAAAGAATTTGGAAACTCTACTACAAATAGAGTGGCACTTATGGGTTGCTAGGACTATCAACTTCTGTGGGTCAAATAAATGATGCAGTTAATTTATAATAGGTGTGTGTTAGCTGCTCAGTCGTGTCCAACTCCTTGTGACCCCGTGGACTGTAGCCCACCACACTCCTCTGTCCATGAGATTCTCCAGAAGAGAAAACTGGAGTGGATTGCCATTCCCTTCTCCATATATTAGGGTAACTGGCTCTAAAAAACACCCAATAATCTTCCCCCAGAACCTGAGTATATGGTTGGGATGAGTTTGTTCAGCAAATGGAAGGTTTAGGACACTCTGATCCATGAAAGTGAGAATTGTAGTGAACAGAAAATCAGAAGAGTCATACATTAAGTCCATGAAAGTGCCTTTTCTATCAAAATATATCTATGTGATAAATATGTGTGTATATATCAATATAATCTCCAATATAAATCAAATACCGTGCCATTATGAATGACTTCAAAGATACAGCTGATTTCTAACACATTTTTAAAAAATCTCACTTGTTTGTCCCAAGATAGGGTGATTAGAATTTTGAGAATAACAACAGATCTTCATCAACCTTACTATTAGTGACTCCAGTTTCTGATACTGCTATTCCAGGTACAGTCTCTTTACTTAGAACATGCCTTGGAATTTGGCTTGCAGCTATATATCAGAAAAAACCCTTTATTTTCCTATTTCAATAAACGTAGAATATCAGAATTTGTTTGCTTTCACCTGACAAGAACCGTAGGCAACATTCACTGTCTTATTTTGGAACTGTATCTACTCTAAAACTTTGTCATAACTTAGTTCTCAAAGATAAATGCCATCTTCCTGATGGGTTATGCTGATAATACCATGTTTTTTGGAGCGAATGCTCAGAAAATACCCTAGGTACCATGCAAAGCTGACATATCCCAGGCTTGAGAGAAATTGAGAGAATATCAACGTGTAGTGATTTAAATAAAACTATTCTAACTATGTATTTACCTAACAGGCCTGTCATGCATTTGCTACCATCAACAACTGAGAACTTTATGATTCCCTTATTCATCTTCATGGTATCTGACTTTGGAACTTTACGAACAGCACAAGTTCACCAGTAGTCTGATGCCCTGAAGACTCATGGTGTTAGCGTATATTTCAACAACCAAAAGCAGCTGGTGTTCAAGGTCTTGTTGATGAATCAGTCATAGCAAATGGGGGACAGCACCTTGTGCAGTTGGGTGTTTTCCTCCATGTTTCAGTTGGCTCTGAATCAGTTATCAACCTGTGATGAAGTTTCTGACCTCACAAGAATACAAGGAACTTGGAATTAAGAGGTAGATGCAAAAACAACTCTCTCCCTCTAGTGCACCCAGTAAGACCAGCAAACAATATTGCTTCCTGTCCTCAGGACTATGCTTTGCTAATTTTTAGGTTCCAGAAACCTGACTAGCTCTTGGGAGACACAGCAATTATTCCACTGAACTGGAATTAGAGACTGTCAACTGACAATTTTTGGATTCACATGACAACAACCAAAAAGTAGAGATGATTGTAGTATCTAGTGAATTTGATTCTGAATATCACACAGAAATAGCATTATTGTCACAAATGAGAAAGGACAGCAGTTTATATCTGACCTTTACTAAATTTGTTATGACCCGCATTAAATGTTAACAAGAGATTATAGCAATCTAACACAGATCTTCATCAACCTTACTATTAGTGACTCCAGTTTCTGATACTGCTATTCCAGGTACAGTCTCTTTACTTAGAACATGCCTTGGAATTTGGCTTGCAGCTATATATCAGAAAAAACCCTTTATTTTCCTATTTCAATAAACGTAGAATATCAGAATTTGTTTGCTTTCACCTGACAAGAACCGTAGGCAACATTCACTGTCTTATTTTGGAACTGTATCTACTCTAAAACTTTGTCATAACTTAGTTCTCAAAGATAAATGCCATCTTCCTGATGGGTTATGCTGATAATACCATGTTTTTTGGAGCGAATGCTCAGAAAATACCCTAGGTACCATGCAAAGCTGACATATCCCAGGCTTGAGAGAAATTGAGAGAATATCAACGTGTAGTGATTTAAATAAAACTATTCTAACTATGTATTTACCTAACAGGCCTGTCATGCATTTGCTACCATCAACAACTGAGAACTTTATGATTCCCTTATTCATCTTCATGGTATCTGACTTTGGAACTTTACGAACAGCACAAGTTCACCAGTAGTCTGATGCCCTGAAGACTCATGGTGTTAGCGTATATTTCAACAACCAAAAGCAGCTGGTGTTCAAGGTCTTGTTGATGAATCAGTCATAGCAAATGGGGGACAGCACCTTGTGCAGTTGGGTGTTTTCCTCCATGTTTCAGTTGGCTCTGAATCAGTTATCAACCTGTGATGAAGTTTCTGACCTCACAAGAATACAAGGAACTTGGAATTAAGAGGTAGATGCAAAAACAACTCTCTCCCTCTAGTGCACCCAGTAAGACCAGCAAACAATATTGCTTCCTGTCCTCAGGACTATGCTTTGCTAATTTTTAGGTTCCAGAAACCTGACTAGCTCTTGGGAGACACAGCAATTATTCCACTGAACTGGAATTAGAGACTGTCAACTGACAATTTTTGGATTCACATGACAACAACCAAAAAGTAGAGATGATTGTAGTATCTAGTGAATTTGATTCTGAATATCACACAGAAATAGCATTATTGTCACAAATGAGAAAGGACAGCAGTTTATATCTGACCTTTACTAAATTTGTTATGACCCGCATTAAATGTTAACAAGAGATTATAGCAATCTAACACAGATTCCTGAGGAACGAAGACATGTGTCTCCCCACCAGAAAAATAGCCACACTATCTGAAATATTCCTTAATGACAAAGAGTACATGGAATGAGTCAAGGAGAAGAAAGTTACAGAACCTAACTATGGGCTCATGACTAGTCACAAAAATGAGAATGGAAGTAACAATCCTTATTGTCATTCATATGCAATGCTTTGCCACACACACGTATGTATATGAATACAAGTACATTGCATCAGTTATGTCGATAATAGCTAACTTTGACTTACTCCTTTTATTAGGATATCTAGTTAAAACAATAAATAAAATACAAGAATAGTGAACATTCTCAGAGATAGATTCAATGATTGTGCACTCTATATGTGGTGGTTTAGTCAGTAAGTTGTGTCTGATTCTTTGTGACCTCATGGACTGTAGCTCACCAGGTTCCTCCGTTCATGGAATTTTCCAGGCAAGAATGCTAGAGCAGGTTGACATTTCCTCCTGCAGGAGATCTTCCCAACCCAAGGAGTGAACCCATGTCTCTTGCATCTCCTGCATTGGCAGGCAGATTCTTTAACACTGCAGCACCTAGGAAGCCCTACATAGTGCTAATCAAGAACAATTGTTTTTGCTTTTGACTTCAGGAAGATTTAGAATAGATAAACTGGAGACAGAGAAGGACAGGAGAACCTGGTGTGCTACAGTCCATGGAGTCACAAAGAGTTGGGCATTACTTAGTGACTGAACAACAACAACAAAGTGGTGCAGACAGATTAACATTGGAAGGTTAAAGAAATAGGCTGTTGTGGACATTGTCCACTGGCCAATAGGGTTACCTAGGACATTTGCACTCCCTCATGTCATCTATATTGTGAAATCTGGTGTTGTCACCTCTACTTACAGCCTGGGATCTAGGTGTAAATATGCTCCTGCCAATTAGAAGTACTCAGGGTACATCTGAAAAGTGAGGCAGAAATCATTATTCTACTGAAAGTTCTTCTGGAAAGTAAGGCAGGAAAGAAAGAGTTTTAAGAGGTAGTTTATGAAGGCTTGCCAGCTTCCTGATTCCTATGTTACTGACATTGCAATGTGTTCTGGAAATCAGTACCTCCAAGTGCTAGACCACTCAGTCCAGCTCTTTGAGTACTTTCAATAACCTAACACAGTGTATTATGCACATCATTTAAGTCCTCTCTGCTTAAAATATCTAACCTGTTCCAAAAGAAGGAAAAGAACTATTGGTAATATAACTGTTTATAAAAAGAAATAAAACAATTGTTAAGAAACATGTTCAGTGGTAAAATAGAGCAAACTTTCCTTGACAGTGGGAATTAGTAAATAGGTCAACCATTGCTAACTATATATCTGATATAAACTGAAATCAAACCAGTGTAATAAAACAATAAATAAGGCTTTCCTTGTAGTTCAATTGGTAAATAAATCACCTGTAATGCAGGAGACTCGGGTTCAGTCCCTGGGTTGGGAAGATCCCCTGGAGAAGGAAATGGAAACCCACTCTAGTATTCTTGCCTGGACAACTTCATGGACAAAGGAACCTGGTGGGCTACAGTCCTTGGGAATGTAAAGAGTCACACACGACTGAGCAACTAACACTTTCACTTTCAAGACCAGAAAGCAGTAAATGTCATCATTTACAGATAACATGATTCTTAAGAACTTACAGACATAGATTTCAAAAGAGTCTACAGGATGAGTGAATTCATCAAGATATAAGATCAACATAAAATAATCCACTGTACTTCTATATTCTGACAATAAACAAAGGGAAAATGGAGTTTTTAATGATATCTTTTTACCATAGCATCAAAAAACCACCCAAGAACCTAAGACTATCTAATGGAATATGTACAAAACTTTAAACGAAATGAAAGAAGATGAAATAGAACCGCTATTCTTTTTTCACTCTTATACATCTACGAGTTGCCTGAGAATAAGGTCTAGGTCATTTGTACTTGTATTCCCTCACTGCTTAGCACATATTAGGTGCTCAAACAGTTGATATACATTTAAACATACAGAAGTTTATACTATTTAAACCATTGTCAAATTATTCTACTGAATTTTGGAAAGTAAGGCAGGAAAGAAAGAGTTTTAAGAGGTAGTTTATGAAGGCTTGCCAGCTTCCTGATTCCTATGTTACTGACATTGCAATGTGTTCTGGAAATCAGTACCTCCAAGTGCTAGACCACTCAGTCCAGCTCTTTGAGTACTTTCAATAACCTAACACAGTGTATTATGCACATCATTTAAGTCCTCTCTGCTTAAAATATCTAACCTGTTCCAAAAGAAGGAAAAGAACTATTGGTAATATAACTGTTTATAAAAAGAAATAAAACAATTGTTAAGAAACATGTTCAGTGGTAAAATAGAGCAAACTTTCCTTGACAGTGGGAATTAGTAAATAGGTCAACCATTGCTAACTATATATCTGATATAAACTGAAATCAAACCAGTGTAATAAAACAATAAATAAGGCTTTCCTTGTAGTTCAATTGGTAAATAAATCACCTGTAATGCAGGAGACTCGGGTTCAGTCCCTGGGTTGGGAAGATCCCCTGGAGAAGGAAATGGAAACCCACTCTAGTATTCTTGCCTGGACAACTTCATGGACAAAGGAACCTGGTGGGCTACAGTCCTTGGGAATGTAAAGAGTCACACACGACTGAGCAACTAACACTTTCACTTTCAAGACCAGAAAGCAGTAAATGTCATCATTTACAGATAACATGATTCTTAAGAACTTACAGACATAGATTTCAAAAGAGTCTACAGGATGAGTGAATTCATCAAGATATAAGATCAACATAAAATAATCCACTGTACTTCTATATTCTGACAATAAACAAAGGGAAAATGGAGTTTTTAATGATATCTTTTTACCATAGCATCAAAAAACCACCCAAGAACCTAAGACTATCTAATGGAATATGTACAAAACTTTAAACGAAATGAAAGAAGATGAAATAGAACCGCTATTCTTTTTTCACTCTTATACATCTACGAGTTGCCTGAGAATAAGGTCTAGGTCATTTGTACTTGTATTCCCTCACTGCTTAGCACATATTAGGTGCTCAAACAGTTGATATACATTTAAACATACAGAAGTTTATACTATTTAAACCATTATTTCTCAACCCCTATAGGATGTGGTATGTATTTAGTAGCTCAGTCATGTCCAATTTTTTTGTGATCCCATGGACTGTAGCCAGCCAGGCTCCTCTTTCCATGGAATTCTCCAGGCAAGAAGACTGGAGAGGAGAGCCACTCCCTTTTCCAGGGTATCTTCCCAATCCAGGAATAAACCTGGGTCTCCTGCATTGCAGGCAGATTTTTTACCATCTGAGCCACCAGGGAATAATTCAATCTGCCATTTCCTATCTTTTCACAATTAATTTTCTATTCTAAAGAATGACAACATGGGAAAAACATGGAGCTAGTCAAGGAGAAAACAAAAGTTTTAAGAGAAAGGCAATCCACAGCACCTGGTGAAATGAGACTGAATGTACAAAGGAGTATAATCTCTAAATCTTAAATTTAAATTTCTCTTTGCTCTATAGGAAATAAATTTCACATTTGAAATATCTGCTTTTTTAAAAAATGTGCAGCTTTTATGTAAATTACATCTCTGTTCCCTAATTATTTTAGACTGCTAACTTTGATTAAATACAGTAGGGAAATAATATAACTTCTTAAATTGCTTTTCATCTTAAATTCACCGTCAAATAGATTTCAAGATAAGTTGACAACTTGTGTTGTTATTCTGATTAGATGTTTGCAATCCCAAATTTCATATATTCAGTTGCACTAGTACCTATGGAGATTATTTCATAAAAAAAAATGTTGGTTTTCTAAAATGTTTTAAATATTGGAGCTGCCTATAAATTGATCAGAGCTGTTGTGGTCCCTTTGGACAGGGAACTTCATGGGATAACTTTGATTCTTAAGAACTTACAGACAAAATTTAAAGAGTCTACAGGATGAGTGAATTCATCAAGATATAAGATCAACATAAAATAATCCACTGTACTTCTATATTCTGACAATAAACAAAGGGAAAATGGAGTTTTTAATGATATCTTTTTACCATAGCATCAAAAAACCACCCA
Source organism: Tragulus kanchil (assembly GCA_022376925.1). Taxonomy (NCBI): domain Eukaryota; kingdom Metazoa; phylum Chordata; class Mammalia; order Artiodactyla; family Tragulidae; genus Tragulus; species Tragulus kanchil. Next base: position 230,352,189 of record JAIOJX010000004.1, on the reverse strand, counting down.
AGAACCTAAGACTATCTAATGGAATATGTACAAAACTTTAAACGAAATGAAAGAAGATGAAATAGAACCGCTATTCTTTTTTCACTCTTATACATCTACGAGTTGCCTGAGAATAAGGTCTAGGTCATTTGTACTTGTATTCCCTCACTGCTTAGCACATATTAGGTGCTCAAACAGTTGATATACATTTAAACATACAGAAGTTTATACTATTTAAACCATTATTTCTCAACCCCTATAGGATGTGGTATGTATTTAGTAGCTCAGTCATGTCCAATTTTTTTGTGATCCCATGGACTGTAGCCAGCCAGGCTCCTCTTTCCATGGAATTCTCCAGGCAAGAAGACTGGAGAGGAGAGCCACTCCCTTTTCCAGGGTATCTTCCCAATCCAGGGAATAAACCTGGGTCTCCTGCATTGCAGGCAGATTTTTTACCATCTGAGCCACCAGGGAATAATTCAATCTGCCATTTCCTATCTTTTCACAATTAATTTTCTATTCTAAAGAATGACAACATGGGAAAAACATGGAGCTAGTCAAGGAGAAAACAAAAGTTTTAAGAGAAAGGCAATCCACAGCACCTGGTGAAATGAGACTGAATGTACAAAGGAGTATAATCTCTAAATCTTAAATTTAAATTTCTCTTTGCTCTATAGGAAATAAATTTCACATTTGAAATATCTGCTTTTTTAAAAAATGTGCAGCTTTTATGTAAATTACATCTCTGTTCCCTAATTATTTTAGACTGCTAACTTTGATTAAATACAGTAGGGAAATAATATAACTTCTTAAATTGCTTTTCATCTTAAATTCACCGTCAAATAGATTTCAAGATAAGTTGACAACTTGTGTTGTTATTCTGATTAGATGTTTGCAATCCCAAATTTCATATATTCAGTTGCACTAGTACCTATGGAGATTATTTCATAAAAAAAAATGTTGGTTTTCTAAAATGTTTTAAATATTGGAGCTGCCTATAAATTTAAGATCAGAGCTGTTGTGGTCCCTTTGGACAGGGGAACTTCATGGTGTCTTCTAAGAGCTCTGAGGTCTGGGGTAAGCAACTTCTGACATAAATAATGCTGTTAGCACATACCACATGTTTTCTCCTGTGTCATATGTGTGTTAGGGACCTACTAAATAGTATCACCACTAGGGCTGATATCCATGCTGATCTCTTTTGTATCAACAGCATACAGAAAATAGTAAAAAAAAATTTTTTTAATTTGATGCCTGAATAATGAATGAAGAGTGAACATTGCATCTCCATTGTTAAGTGTAAATAAATAAGAAAGGAGATAATGTCCAACATAATTAATTCTTCTCCAACAAACTACATGTTATACCATTGGAATATCCCCACAAAATATACAAAATCTATATCTTTTTATCTAAATTTATCTCATGCTACTGCTGCCTAGTCACTTCAGTCGTGCCTGACTCTGTGTAACTCCGTGAACTGTGGTCCATCAGGCTACTCTGTCCATGGAATTCTCCAGGCAAGAATACCAGAGTGGGTTGTCATGCCCTCTTCCAGGGGGATCTTTCCAATGCAGGAATGAAACCCAGATCTCCTGCACTGCAGGCAGATTCCTCACTCCTGAGCCATCATGGAAACTATATATAGATACATACATACATACATACATACATACATACATACATACATACATACGTGTGTGTGTGTGTGTGTGTGTGTGTGTGTGTGTGTGTGTGTGTGTGTGTGTGTATTTGAGATTCCATGGACTGTAGTTTGCCAGGCTTTTCCATCCATGAAATTTTTCAGGCAAGAATACTGGAGTGGGTCACAAATTTATCTCATCTCCCATTTTTGGCTGGCTTTAGAAAATGTCTCACAAATACAAAAATGAATCAGTCTCATTTGGTTTAAAACTCAGTTTTCCTAAGTTACTTTTTAGTCAATTTAGGATTCTCCCACTGATGCTGCCTCTTGCCTTCTCCCCAGATGGCATCTAAATTTAGAATCTATATGTAATTTCATGCATTAAGGAGGAAATTTACATTGTGGAAATCAATAAAGACCACCCAAATATGAGCAAGCAAAGGGTATTTATACAAGGCTTGCTATAGCTAGGAGTTAGCCATCATCACTCACATTTGGCAGAGACTCAAAAGTAGACAGGGAACTGAAAAGCTTTAAGGGAGGGAAAAAGGAGGCTTCAGGTATGCTGTGATTGGGTATTGTTGGTATAGGAAGAGTAAGGGTGGGCTAACTAGAAGTGGGGCATCTAATGTGATTGGTTAGGGATTTACGTGTGCAAAAACTTGGGAATCTAGCAGTTATTAACCCAAGTATTAGCCTTTAAGGGTTGATTGCTACAGAAAATACGGTTTGGCTTCCTGGACTGGTTGCCTCAGGATTGTGACTCAGAGTTCCGTTTTTGCACATGGTTTGATCATTGTCCACTTATATTTGCATTATCTCTATATTTGGCTTCCCTGGTGGCTCAGTGGTAAAGTATATCCACCTGGCAAAGAATTCACCTGATAAAGAATCCACCTGCAGAAGTTGTGGGTTCAATCCCTGAGTCAGGAACATCCCTTGGAGAAAGAAAAGGCTATACACTCTAGTTTTATTGCCTGGAAAATTCCATGGACAAAGGAGCCTGGCAGGCTACCGTCCACAGGATCGCAAAAGAGCTGGATATGACTAAGCCACTAAACAACAACCACTACATTTAGCCCAGGATGATTTTCTACCATCTCTGGCCTCTGCTGAGCTGCTCTTTGTTACCTTATGTGTTGGGTTAAGTCACTTGACCCAAATAAAAATATTTATGTTTGCTATAGCCTGTAGGCTCCAGGGATCAGGAACAAACATTGGAAGGTTCCTTCTTACCATCCTGCCCTCCTAGTCATTTCTAAACTCCTCCTAAGGGCAGCAATGTGATGTGGAGTCGGCGCTGGGATGCTGCTCTCCCATTCTGGATTTTGGCCATCTCAGCATCATCTTCTTCTGACCAGGCTACACCAAGTCTAGCGAAACAACAGGTATATGTGCTAAAGAAGTTGGCTTCCCTAACTTCTCTGGTGCTTCCATTGAATTTTCTGTCTTCCTGCTTTTCTCCAGCATTTACCATAGCAAATAGAAGACAAGATCTTTTCTTAAAGCAATAAACTCCAATTATTCTCCCTCTGACATTTTTATTGTTCTTTAATGAGAAGAGGAGGCTTTTGTATCAAAAATCATTTCCTCTTCTACAGTTCATGGAGTCTTCTCTAAGCTCTGGGTTCTCTAGGGTTTGGTGCTGGAAGTTTAAAGCAAAGATTTTGGAATTAAAGCCAGGTTAACAACCATACCTTCTCCCAGCAGATAGGGGTGTGCCTGAACAACTGAACATCAGGGCTCTTGGTATAACGCCTTTTCAAGATCTTTCCAGTAAACATCTCAAGGAATCAAAAGCCAAGATTAAAATTTTTGTTGGTTTCTTAGTGTCCCTATCTGACAGCAGTGAAAAGAGAGCCACGATTCTCATTTTATTGCTTGAACACCATTAGGCAGGAAAAGGAAGACAGGGTAGGTTACTGCACATGCAAGAGAGAAGAAGTTGATAAAAAGAGTTGAAAAACCTAGATATTAAAATCTTTTCTCATATCTCTTTAAAGCACCATTTTTAATGTGCTTTCATATACATTAATTAATTTGATTCTCAAGCAGTCCTGCATAGAAATAGAGTAACTACTTCTACTAATAAAAAGAAAAGTCCAGAGATTTCACCCAAGTTCACACAATTTAAAAATGTCAGAGAAAAGATTAAAATTCCAGAGAAAGCACCTGTCCTTTAACAAACTTAGAATATATAATAGGAGAACACAGTAACAAAAATGGCTTTTGTTACAGCCAATTCTTAATAATGGCTTTAGAAAGCTTTTCTTTCATTAAACATTCAATATTCTTTGCCTTATTCTGCAGGGAGCACACTCTCCAGGATAAATTAGGATCTGAAAGGGAAATTGATCCTAATTATCAAGAGAGAATACCAAGGATAATCAAATTGGCATTGCACTGTTTTTTGAACAAATCTGGTTGCAAATAAATATTTTATATTTGTGATTTACTACATTTAATTTTACCTTTAAAATTTCCTCAGCTGCTTAACTATAAACAAGTACTTTATTTTACTCACAAAAATTCTTTTCTAAATTTATGTCTCTTATTATCATTTCATTAGAAAGTGAGGTATGAGAGTTTAGAATAGCAGTTTCAGAAGTTAAGTTCTATGTTAGGTTCTTTCCTATAAAAATCTTTAGCACTTTCCTAGCAGTCACAAAATAAATGTAAATTTATCAATAATTATAGAACACATTTTCTGCTATTAATTTAGAAGATTTTTACAATGATATTTAATGCTAGGAGAATAAGGTGAGCCAGACCCTAATACAAACTGCTATTAGAAGTGTAAATTGGTATAACCTTTAAGAAAAAATTTTAATGTTTCAGTAGAAAACTCATCTGTTATAGAACATTCTTATGGATCACCATTTTACAGTTCTTTTGTTGTCTTGAAGTTATTTGGCAACTCTTTGTAAGCTGTACATAATTAATATAGATAAAAATGCTATCCTTTCTGCTGGCTGGTTCAGAATTAGGAAGAGAGTATGACAGGCTATATATCATCACCCAGCTTATTTAACTTATATGCAGAGCACATTATGCAGAATGCTGGGTTGGATGAATCACAAGCTGGACGCAAAACTGCTGGGAGCAATTACAACAACCTGAGATATACAGATGATACCACTCTAATGGCAGAAAGTGAAGGGAAACTAAAGAGTCTCATGAGGGTGAAAGAGGAGAGCGAAAAAGCTGGCTTAAAACACGTCAGTCAAAAAATGAAGATCATGGCTTCTAGTCCAATCACATAATGCCAAATAGAATGGGGAAAAGTAGAAACAGTGGCAGATTTTCTTGGGTGCCAAAATCACTGTGGATAGTGACTGCAGCCATGAAATTAAAAGACATCTACTCCTTGGAAGGAAAGCTATGACAAATCTAGACAGTGCATTTAAAAGTAGAGACATTACTTTGCCAGCAAAGGTATGTATAGTCAAAGCTATAATTTTTCCAGGAGCAATGTGTGCATGTGAGAGTTGTATCATAAAGAAAGCTAAGCACCAAAGAATTGAAGTTTTCAAATTGTGGTTCTGAAGAATTCTCTTAAGAGTCCTTTGGACAGCAAGGAGATCAACCCAGTCACTCTTAAAGGATATCAATCCTGAATATGCATTGGAAGGACTGATGCTGAAGCTCAAACTCCAATACTTTGGCTACCTGATGCAAAGAGCCAACTCATTAGAAAAGACGTTGATGGCAAAGAAGAGGAGGACAGCATAGGATGAGGTGGTTAGGTAACATTACCGACTCAATGGACATTGAAAACGGTGTTAGGTTCTTTCCTATAAAATCTTTAGCACTTTCCTAGATACAAATAAATGTAAATTTATCAATAATTATAGAACACATTTTCTGCTATTAATTTAGAAGATTTTTACAATGATATTTAATGCTAGGAGAATAAGGTGAGCCAGACCCTAATACAAACTGCTATTAGAAGTGTAAATTGGTATAACCTTTAAGAAAAAATTTTAATGTTTCAGTAGAAAACTCATCTGTTATAGAACATTCTTATGGATCACCATTTTACAGTTCTTTTGTTGTCTTGAAGTTATTTGGCAACTCTTTGTAAGCTGTACATAATTAATATAGATAAAAATGCTATCCTTTCTGCTGGCTGGTTCAGAATTAGGAAGAGAGTATGACAGGCTATATATCATCACCCAGCTTATTTAACTTATATGCAGAGCACATTATGCAGAATGCTGGGTTGGATGAATCACAAGCTGGACGCAAAACTGCTGGGAGCAATTACAACAACCTGAGATATACAGATGATACCACTCTAATGGCAGAAAGTGAAGGGAAACTAAAGAGTCTCATGAGGGTGAAAGAGGAGAGCGAAAAAGCTGGCTTAAAACACGTCAGTCAAAAAATGAAGATCATGGCTTCTAGTCCAATCACATAATGCCAAATAGAATGGGGAAAAGTAGAAACAGTGGCAGATTTTCTTGGGTGCCAAAATCACTGTGGATAGTGACTGCAGCCATGAAATTAAAAGACATCTACTCCTTGGAAGGAAAGCTATGACAAATCTAGACAGTGCATTTAAAAGTAGAGACATTACTTTGCCAGCAAAGGTATGTATAGTCAAAGCTATAATTTTTCCAGGAGCAATGTGTGCATGTGAGAGTTGTATCATAAAGAAAGCTAAGCACCAAAGAATTGAAGTTTTCAAATTGTGGTTCTGAAGAATTCTCTTAAGAGTCCTTTGGACAGCAAGGAGATCAACCCAGTCACTCTTAAAGGATATCAATCCTGAATATGCATTGGAAGGACTGATGCTGAAGCTCAAACTCCAATACTTTGGCTACCTGATGCAAAGAGCCAACTCATTAGAAAAGACGTTGATGGCAAAGAAGAGGAGGACAGCATAGGATGAGGTGGTTAGGTAACATTACCGACTCAATGGACATGAATTTGGGAAAAATCCAGGAGATAGTGGAGGACAAAGGTATGCTGCAGTCCACAGAGCCACAAAGAGCTGCACAGGACTTGGTGACTGAACAACAGCACTCCTGTCTGCTTAGTGATTTTAACTGTCTTACCCCTCTCTGTGGGGGGAAAAAAAAAAAAACTGATAGACGACAGTAGACAGGTTACCATGAATGGTGTCGGATTCTTGATCTCCAATGGAGAAGAATTAATGTTGGGATCAAAAACACTTGGCTTTGGTCACTCAGAGCTTCATCAAATAAAAGCTTATTGAGGAAAGAGGATAGAGAGAAAGAGAGCTTCCAGCACAGACACTGAAAGAGGGATAGAAGAGAACCCAACCCCCCTTAATCAGTTTAGGCAAGAAAATTTGTATCCTCCAGTCAGTTATTATACATATGACTAATCCGGGAACATACATATCTATAAACAACAAGACTATATAAAAAATAAAAAATATTTTAAAAAATAAACAAGAATATCTTAAGGTTGTAAAGGCCCTGTAGGTCCACACCGACAACATCAACATAAGATTAGCTAAAGGATAGTCTCCAAGCTTCAGGGCTAGGTGAGACATTCTAATGTAAAGGCCTGGCTAGACCAACAACATTAACATAAGACAAGAAACTTAGTTTCAGTTTCAGTTTCAGCATTGAAAATCTTCGCCTTTCTTTCTCCTTTTTCCGCCCCCTCTCCTCCTTGGGACCCACTGGCCTCCTTATTAAATCTTATTAACTCCTTTCAAAACCAACAGTGCTGTCTTAATTTGCTACTTAGTCAGATATTCATTTACTTAGTATATATTTGTGTTATTTTGACATTTCCTTTGAAATAACATTTGCCTGGTTCCCTCATTTCTTATCAATAAAAGAAATTATTCAATACATATTAATTTTCTATCTGTGTGAAGAGTGTACTTTTATCTTTTCCTAAAAATTTATTAATAAAACTTTCTGTAAAATTCTTAGACAGTAAATCTCAGGAACAATCCAATACTTTGGCTACCTGATGCAAAGAGCCAACTCATTAGAAAAGACGTTGATGGCAAAGAAGAGGAGGACAGCATAGGATGAGGTGGTTAGGTAACATTACCGACTCAATGGACATGAATTTGGGAAAAATCCAGGAGATAGTGGAGGACAAAGGTATGCTGCAGTCCACAGAGCCACAAAGAGCTGCACAGGACTTGGTGACTGAACAACAGCACTCCTGTCTGCTTAGTGATTTTAACTGTCTTACCCCTCTCTGTGGGGGGAAAAAAAAAAAACTGATAGACGACAGTAGACAGGTTACCATGAATGGTGTCGGATTCTTGATCTCCAATGGAGAAGAATTAATGTTGGGATCAAAAACACTTGGCTTTGGTCACTCAGAGCTTCATCAAATAAAAGCTTATTGAGGAAAGAGGATAGAGAGAAAGAGAGCTTCCAGCACAGACACTGAAAGAGGGATAGAAGAGAACCCAACCCCCCTTAATCAGTTTAGGCAAGAAAATTTGTATCCTCCAGTCAGTTATTATACATATGACTAATCCGGGAACATACATATCTATAAACAACAAGACTATATAAAAAATAAAAAATATTTTAAAAAATAAACAAGAATATCTTAAGGTTGTAAAGGCCCTGTAGGTCCACACCGACAACATCAACATAAGATTAGCTAAAGGATAGTCTCCAAGCTTCAGGGCTAGGTGAGACATTCTAATGTAAAGGCCTGGCTAGACCAACAACATTAACATAAGACAAGAAACTTAGTTTCAGTTTCAGTTTCAGCATTGAAAATCTTCGCCTTTCTTTCTCCTTTTTCCGCCCCCTCTCCTCCTTGGGACCCACTGGCCTCCTTATTAAATCTTATTAACTCCTTTCAAAACCAACAGTGCTGTCTTAATTTGCTACTTAGTCAGATATTCATTTACTTAGTATATATTTGTGTTATTTTGACATTTCCTTTGAAATAACATTTGCCTGGTTCCCTCATTTCTTATCAATAAAAGAAATTATTCAATACATATTAATTTTCTATCTGTGTGAAGAGTGTACTTTTATCTTTTCCTAAAAATTTATTAATAAAACTTTCTGTAAAATTCTTAGACAGTAAATCTGGTATCAAAGGCTGTCCAACTTGTGGATATGGATGGCTAATTATGGGGCCACTTTAAGGAACTTGAGCACGAATAGAGACTGCTATCTGAAGAGGGCAGGCGGGAAGAGTGGAAAAGATAAGTTTTAATTCCAATCTGAAAGAAAGGCAATACCAAAGAACATTCAAAATACCATAAAATTGCACTCATGTCACATGCTAGCAAAAGTATACTCAAAATCCTTCAAGCTAGGTTTTAGCAGTATTTGAACCTAGAACTTTCAGATGTAAGCTAGATTTAGAAAAGGTAGAAGAACCAGAGATCAAATTGACAGCATTTGCTGGATCATAGAAAAAGCAAGGGAATTCCAATTCCTAAATACTTCTGCTTCACTGACTATGGTAAAGCTTTGACTCTGTGGATCACAACAAACTGTGCAGTATTCTTGAAGAGATGGGAATACCAGACCACCTAACCTACCTCCTGAGAAACTTGTATGAAGGACAAGAAGCAACATTTTGAACTGGATGTGGGAAATGAACTGGTTCTAAATTGGAAAAGGCACACATCAAGGCTGTACACTATCATGCTGCTAATTTAACTTACATGCAGAGTACATCATATGCAATGCTGGGCTGGATGACTCACAGGCTGGAATGAAGACAGTGGGGAGAATAATCAATAACCTCAGGTATACAGATGATACCACTCTAATGGCAGGAAGCAAAGAGGAACTAAAGAGCCTCTCAATGAAGATCCAAGAGGAGAGTGAAAAAGCTAGCTTAAAACTCAACATTCAAAAAATGAACATCTTGGCATCTTGTTCCATCATTTCACGGCAAATAGATGGAGAAAAAGTGGAAATGGTGTCAGATCTAATTTACTGGGCTCCAAAATCACTGTGGATGGTGACTATAGCCACAAAACTAAAAGACACTTGCTCCTTGGAAAAAAGGCTATGACAAAACTAGACAATGTATTAAAAACCAGAGATATTACTCTGGTGACAAAGGTCCATATAAGAAAAGTATGGTCCATGTATGATGGAAAATCCCTCATTTCTTATCAATTGTGTGAAGAGTGTACTTTTATCTTTTCCTAAAAATTTATTAATAAAACTTTCTGTAAAATTCTTAGACAGTAAATCTGGTATCAAAGGCTGTCCAACTTGTGGATATGGATGGCTAATTATGGGGCCACTTTAAGGAACTTGAGCACGAATAGAGACTGCTATCTGAAGAGGGCAGGCGGGAAGAGTGGAAAAGATAAGTTTTAATTCCAATCTGAAAGAAAGGCAATACCAAAGAACATTCAAAATACCATAAAATTGCACTCATGTCACATGCTAGCAAAAGTATACTCAAAATCCTTCAAGCTAGGTTTTAGCAGTATTTGAACCTAGAACTTTCAGATGTAAGCTAGATTTAGAAAAGGTAGAAGAACCAGAGATCAAATTGACAGCATTTGCTGGATCATAGAAAAAGCAAGGGAATTCCAATTCCTAAATACTTCTGCTTCACTGACTATGGTAAAGCTTTGACTCTGTGGATCACAACAAACTGTGCAGTATTCTTGAAGAGATGGGAATACCAGACCACCTAACCTACCTCCTGAGAAACTTGTATGAAGGACAAGAAGCAACATTTTGAACTGGATGTGGGAAATGAACTGGTTCTAAATTGGAAAAGGCACACATCAAGGCTGTACACTATCATGCTGCTAATTTAACTTACATGCAGAGTACATCATATGCAATGCTGGGCTGGATGACTCACAGGCTGGAATGAAGACAGTGGGGAGAATAATCAATAACCTCAGGTATACAGATGATACCACTCTAATGGCAGGAAGCAAAGAGGAACTAAAGAGCCTCTCAATGAAGATCCAAGAGGAGAGTGAAAAAGCTAGCTTAAAACTCAACATTCAAAAAATGAACATCTTGGCATCTTGTTCCATCATTTCACGGCAAATAGATGGAGAAAAAGTGGAAATGGTGTCAGATCTAATTTACTGGGCTCCAAAATCACTGTGGATGGTGACTATAGCCACAAAACTAAAAGACACTTGCTCCTTGGAAAAAAGGCTATGACAAAACTAGACAATGTATTAAAAACCAGAGATATTACTCTGGTGACAAAGGTCCATATAAGAAAAGTATGGTTTTTCCATAGTCATGTATGGATGTGAGAGTTGGAACATAAAGAAGGCTGAGCACCAAAAAATTGATGCTTCCAAACTGTGGTGCTAGAGAACACCCTTGAGAGTCCCTTGCACAGTAAGATCAATCCAGTCAATCATAAAGGAAATCAGCCCTGAATATTCATTGGAAGAACTGATGCTGAAGCTGAATCTCCAATATTTTGGCCACCTGATGTGAAGGACTGACTCATTGGAAAAGACTCTGATGCTGGGTAAGATTGAGGGCTAGAGGAGAAGGGGGCAACAGAGGATGAAATGGTTGGATGGCATCACTGACTCAATGGACATGAGTTTGAGCAAACTCAGGGAGACAGTGAGGGACAAGGAAGGTTGGTGTGCTGCAGTTCATGGGGTCCCAAAGTGTTAGACATGGCTTATGGGCTGAACAACAACTACCAACAGTCACAAAAATTTTCACGCTATGTGCCCAAATAGCTTCCCTTCTAGGAATTTGTCCTACAAATGTAGTGATATTTACAATGATGTTTGTTTCAACATTATTTACAGTGACAAAAATTTTTATTTGAGAAATATTCATTGAAAAATTTAAAAATAAAATTTAGTTTTGAATAATAAAAGTTGTGAACTATCAGTAAATAAACTCAGCAAAGTTGAAGGATACAAAATCAAGATACAAAAATTAATTGCATTTCTATATACACTAACAATGAACCATCCAAAAAAGAAATTAACAAGAAGATATATTTCCAATAGCATCAAAAAAATAAAATAGATGGGAATAAAATTAACCAAGCAGTTGAAAGATTTGTACACTGAAAACTGTAAAACACTGCTGAAAGACTTCATAGAAGAGACAGAGACAAACAAAGGAAAAGATATTCACTTTCATAGATTGAAAAGCTTAAAATTTGAGATGACAATAGTACCCTAAGTGATCTAACGCAATCCCTATTGAAATTCCAGGAGCATATTCAGTGGAAATAGAAAGATTCACCCTAAAGTGTATGTAGATTCTAAAGGAACCCTGAATAGCCAAAACAAACTAGAAAAAGAAGATCAAAGTTGGAGGTATCACAGTTTCTGATATCAAAACTTATTTCAAAGCTATAGTCATCAAGACAATGTGATAATGGTATATAGATGAACAGAAAAAAATAGAGATCCCCAAAATAAATAAGCATACACATACACACACCACACATACACACTCAAGTGATTTTCATCAAGGATGTCAAGAACATTAGATAAGAAAAGAACAGTTTTTGAAGAAAGAATGTAAGAGAAATGGATGTCTACATGGAAAAAAAAAAGAAGTTAGACCTTAACCTTAAGTCATATATAAAATTTAGCTCAAATGGATACAAGGCCCAGATATAAGAGCTAAAAATACAAAACTTTTAGAGAAAAACATAAGAGGAAAAATTTATAACAGAAAATTGGCAATAATTTCTTAAATAGGATACCAAAAGCAGAAGCAACAAAAAGGACAAATAGACAAATTGGATTACATTAAAATTTTAAACTGTGCATCAACAGACACAAAAGAATGAAAACATAAATTATGAAAAGGGAGAAAATACTTTCAAGCTGTATATATGATAAGGATATATATCCATGTCATATAAAGAACTCCTATAACTCAACAATAACAAAAAAATTCAATTAAAAAAATAGGTCAAGGGCTTGAATAGTCATTTCTCCAAAGAAGATGTACAAATTGACAAAAAACTCGTGAAAAGATGCTTGGCATCACTAATCATTGTGGTGTGCATGTGTGCTCCATTGCTTAGTTGTGCCTGACTCTTTGTGGCCCCATGGATTGTAGCTCGCTGTGCTTCTCTATCCGTAGGATATTCCAGGCAAGAATCCTGGAGTGAATTGTCCTTTCCACAAGAGTCAAACACAACTGAGGGACTATCACTTCCTCACCAATCATTTGGAAAATGTAAGGCAAAATCACAATGAGAAACTGGATTTCATATTCATTATGACAGCTACCTAAAAGAATAAAATAATTATAATGTTGATGAGGGTCTGGAGAAATTGAAATTGTTGGGCATTGATGGTAGAACTGTCCAATGGTACAGCCACTGTGGCAACAGCATGGTGGGTCCTCAGAAACTTAAAAATTAAATTACTATGTAACCAGAAAATCCAGTCTCAAAGAGACAGCTCTTTATGCATATCCATTTTTACATTATTCACACTAACCAAAAGGAGGAAGCAATCAAAGTGCTCCTCAATAAACAAATAAATTTAAAATGTATGTGTGTGCTAAGTCACGTGAGTTGTGTCTGACTCTTTGTGGCCTGATGCATTGTAGCCCCCCAGGCTCCTCTGTTCATGGGGTCCTCCAGGCAAGAATACTGGAGTGGGTTGCCATTTTATATACATAAAATAGACTATTATTCAGCCTTAAAGAGAAAGGAATTCTCCCACATGCTACAGGACATTTTGCTAAATGAAATAAGCCAGTCACACACAAAAAAAACCCCAATACTATATGATTCCACACAGATAAAGTATCTGGAATGGTCAAATTAATAGAGACAGAAAATATAATGTTGGTTGCCAGGGTTGATGTGAGAGGGAAGTAGGAGGTTATTGTTAAATGGGTATAGAACTGAAGTTTTAGAAGATGAAAAGAGGCTAGAGATGGATGGTAGTGATGACTGTGTAATATTTATGTACTTAACATTGTTAAACTACACACTTAAAATGATTAAGATGGTAAGTTTTATGTAATGTGAATTTTACAATTAACATTTTTGAAACAAGTATTATCTAAGGTGTGGGTCCTCTGTATTTCCCCATTTAGAATAATACTTGTAATACAACAAGGCAATGTAAAGCAGTTGTTAAGAGTGTAGGCTGTGGAAGTCAACCGCATGAAATGTAAACCTAGGTTTGCCAATTTCTAACTATATCGCCAAGCTACTACTTACTCATCTAGGCCTCAAATTCTTCATTTGCAGAACAAGAAAAATTGATTTAATACATGTCGAAACACTTAGATAAGGGAGGTAAATAACCAACTTTCAATAAAAGTGAACCATTATTATCTCCAGGAATTAGACACCTTGTCCAAAATCAGAGAGCTAAAGGATTGTGGAGTCACAGTATGCGTCCAGATCTGCTGGATTTGAAAAGCCAAGCTAAAATAACAAGGCTGTCCAATGGTACACCCACTGTGGCAACAGCATGGTGGGTCCTCAGAAACTTAAAAATTAAATTACTATGTAACCAGAAAATCCAGTCTCAAAGAGACAGCTCTTTATGCATATCCATTTTTACATTATTCACACTAACCAAAAGGAGGAAGCAATCAAAGTGCTCCTCAATAAACAAATAAATTTAAAATGTATGTGTGTGCTAAGTCACGTGAGTTGTGTCTGACTCTTTGTGGCCTGATGCATTGTAGCCCCCCAGGCTCCTCTGTTCATGGGGTCCTCCAGGCAAGAATACTGGAGTGGGTTGCCATTTTATATACATAAAATAGACTATTATTCAGCCTTAAAGAGAAAGGAATTCTCCCACATGCTACAGGACATTTTGCTAAATGAAATAAGCCAGTCACACACAAAAAAAACCCCAATACTATATGATTCCACACAGATAAAGTATCTGGAATGGTCAAATTAATAGAGACAGAAAATATAATGTTGGTTGCCAGGGTTGATGTGAGAGGGAAGTAGGAGGTTATTGTTAAATGGGTATAGAACTGAAGTTTTAGAAGATGAAAAGAGGCTAGAGATGGATGGTAGTGATGACTGTGTAATATTTATGTACTTAACATTGTTAAACTACACACTTAAAATGATTAAGATGGTAAGTTTTATGTAATGTGAATTTTACAATTAACATTTTTGAAACAAGTATTATCTAAGGTGTGGGTCCTCTGTATTTCCCCATTTAGAATAATACTTGTAATACAACAAGGCAATGTAAAGCAGTTGTTAAGAGTGTAGGCTGTGGAAGTCAACCGCATGAAATGTAAACCTAGGTTTGCCAATTTCTAACTATATCGCCAAGCTACTACTTACTCATCTAGGCCTCAAATTCTTCATTTGCAGAACAAGAAAAATTGATTTAATACATGTCGAAACACTTAGATAAGGGAGGTAAATAACCAACTTTCAATAAAAGTGAACCATTATTATCTCCAGGAATTAGACACCTTGTCCAAAATCAGAGAGCTAAAGGATTGTGGAGTCACAGTATGCGTCCAGATCTGCTGGATTTGAAAAGCCAAGCTATTAACAGCAAGTGAATAACATCTCAAGAGAATATAGTCATTAAAGTGTTGTTTTAAAAGATGTGGAAGAGGAGTATGTACATGTGTGTATATCAATTATATGTATTCCTGTTATATATTCACACATCTATTGAAAAAATAAAACTATATTCATGTAAATAATTTATCAATAAAAATATACATTAAATATAAATGTTTATGTAGAAAGCAGTTCAGATGATGTGATAAAGCTACTCTTCCACAATATATAGCTCTCACAGAAAAATTTGACCTAACACATCATAATTAACTTTTATTTTAATGTACTTTATTTCCATTTCATGTGTCATAATTTACATTGCCTAGGAATAACTGAATGATAATGCCTAATCATTAATATTCTAAATGGATAAATCTCAAGGTTTTTTGTTCCTTGAGAGATTATTGAAATTTCTTATCATTGAACTAAAAAGCTCACACAGAAAAAAAAAAACTAAAGCTCACATAGAAAACAGCTGGATTTAATATTGAGCAGTTTTTGTTTGTGTTGTTGATATTTTTAGTTTTTAATTTTCCATGTGTTTAAAGCAGAGAAAGACCCCCACCCCCATGCCTTTATCTGTCTGTCCCTTCTTTTAAGAACCCTTCAACGGGATGTTTGAACATGTGGCTGCACATCTAAAGTCAGCTGGTCATTATTTACATCAGGGAAACAAAAGCCTGTGTCTTTCAGTCATTGTCTTTATGCTCCTATGAGGCATAAATTATCTCCAGAAGGCAACTGGTTGTATAGTCAGAAGAAAGAAATTAAGACAAAGAAACCAGTATGGGAGGAAAGTTGATGTTTCACTGTTTTTTATCTTCTGAATTTAATAACCTTTCATAACTTTATACAGGTATTATCTTTTTAAATGATAGGAATTAAAAGGTTTAAAATTGGGGAAAAAATTATTGGCTAGATCATGCCAGGAAAGAATGTTGTATGGTATAAAATCTTTACTATTGAAAAAAATTTTATCAAATACAAAAAAAATGCTCCATTATTATCTCCAGGAATTAGACACCTTGTCCAAAATCAGAGAGCTAAAGGATTGTGGAGTCACAGTATGCGTCCAGATCTGCTGGATTTGAAAAGCCAAGCTATTAACAGCAAGTGAATAACATCTCAAGAGAATATAGTCATTAAAGTGTTGTTTTAAAAGATGTGGAAGAGGAGTATGTACATGTGTGTATATCAATTATATGTATTCCTGTTATATATTCACACATCTATTGAAAAAATAAAACTATATTCATGTAAATAATTTATCAATAAAAATATACATTAAATATAAATGTTTATGTAGAAAGCAGTTCAGATGATGTGATAAAGCTACTCTTCCACAATATATAGCTCTCACAGAAAAATTTGACCTAACACATCATAATTAACTTTTATTTTAATGTACTTTATTTCCATTTCATGTGTCATAATTTACATTGCCTAGGAATAACTGAATGATAATGCCTAATCATTAATATTCTAAATGGATAAATCTCAAGGTTTTTTGTTCCTTGAGAGATTATTGAAATTTCTTATCATTGAACTAAAAAGCTCACACAGAAAAAAAAAAACTAAAGCTCACATAGAAAACAGCTGGATTTAATATTGAGCAGTTTTTGTTTGTGTTGTTGATATTTTTAGTTTTTAATTTTCCATGTGTTTAAAGCAGAGAAAGACCCCCACCCCCATGCCTTTATCTGTCTGTCCCTTCTTTTAAGAACCCTTCAACGGGATGTTTGAACATGTGGCTGCACATCTAAAGTCAGCTGGTCATTATTTACATCAGGGAAACAAAAGCCTGTGTCTTTCAGTCATTGTCTTTATGCTCCTATGAGGCATAAATTATCTCCAGAAGGCAACTGGTTGTATAGTCAGAAGAAAGAAATTAAGACAAAGAAACCAGTATGGGAGGAAAGTTGATGTTTCACTGTTTTTTATCTTCTGAATTTAATAACCTTTCATAACTTTATACAGGTATTATCTTTTTTTTAAATGATAGGAATTAAAAGGTTTAAAATTGGGGAAAAAAAATTATTGGCTAGATCATGCCAGGAAAGAATGTTGTATGGTATAAAATCTTTACTATTGAATTTTATCAAATACACAAAATGCTCCTTTGTGATACATGTGAAAATAGCTTGTTGAGATTGTAACTAATTATAAATTATGATATAGTGATTACATGCTAAAGTCAAAAAAAAATTCTGTTTGTTTGAGTTCTAAGAGCATCAGTCCCAGGAGGACCTGACTTTCCTGCCTTTTATAGCCTAGGCTCAGATGTGACATGCATGGGACTTCTGTTGTAATCCAAAGTGCACCCAAATTCAATGGAAGAGAACATAGATCCCCTACATCTCAATGAGAGGAGTGTTAAGACACATTTTAAGAAGAGCAAGTAGGAGGGAAATACATTTGAAACTAGTTTTTAAAAATACAATTCCCCCTGTCTACCTACTCAGTCCCCAAATTTATATATTGACATGGAAAATGTGCTCTTGATTCCCTCTAAAATCCCCAAATCTAATCCAGTTATAGCATGAGCCTTAAATTAAGGGTTTTATTATCTCAATCATGTCAAAATACATAAGGGGTTTTTTAAGGTGATTACTTGCATAAAGCTCCTTCCATACCATTTCTGCCAATCTGAAGAACCACGAACTAACAACATCATTTGTGTTGCAGCCACACGTTCTCCAGATTTTAGAACAGGGAATATTACAGCCTCTGCATATATGTTAAAGATGAATTTTGAGATTAGCTTGTGGGATGGAACAAAATGTTTAAGGCATTTTTGAAAAATATTCCATATGATAGTATGGATAATCTGAAAGAACTTTTTGGCCAATCCAATATGATCAGTCATACTGGGGATTCTGTTTCTCTGTTTGGTCATTTTTAACTGAAAGGTTTTGACTCAGTCTTCAGGATCTTAATCCAGCCTAGCCACTACTAATTAAATATAGGTGTAGAGGGACTTTCCTGGTGATTCAGATGGTAAAGAATCTGCCTGCAATATGGAAGATCCGACTTTGATCCCTGGATCAGGAAAATCCCCTAGAGAAGAGAATGACCAGTATTCTCAGTCTTCAGGGTCTGGAGAATGACCAGGACCTGGAGAAGAGAATACTCCAGTATTCTTGCCTGGAGAATTCCATGGTCAGAAGAGCCTGGTGGACCACAGACCTTGGGGTCAGAGTCAGACATGATTGAGCAAAGAGTCAGACATGATTGAGCAATTTACAACACTATAGGTGTAGAGACAATCTTACATGGAGGCCAAGTGGTCAGTGACTTCCTATGTGTAATAGGAAGCCCTATTCAAAAAAAAAAAAAAAGAAAGAAAGAAATGTACCACTTTCCTTTGCGTTAGTACAGATTGGCTAGCATTAAAGAAGAAAAAGCCTCAAAAATATAATGTCTCTAAAATTATCATGTATTTCATGCTTTCTTAACAATTCTAAGTGGTGGTCTAGTTGATAGTTAACTCTATCCCATAGAGTTATTCAGGAATCCAAGGCTTTAGGAATAGTCTACCATCTTTAATAGCTGAATTTCAAAATACTCTTGCAAGGGCACCATCTAACAGCAAAATATAGAAAAGGAAGTAGAGAACAAAGTACTTACAAAGTTTATATGGGCCATATCTGGAAGTGGTTTGGATTTACTCAGTTTCCATTGCCAGAACTCTGTTATATGGCACATGTAACTGCAAAAAAAAGTATAGGAATAGTAGCATACCTTGGGCCCAGGATAAAGAGGCCCTATATTCCTGAAAAGTAGCACCCAACTTCTCCCAAATATACTCCACCAACTCTTTGCCAACCACCATCTTCCTATTGCTAGGTTGCAACAAATCACCAATTCTGAATATCACTTGTGCAGTTTAGTCTCTCTTCATATCCCCTGGAGATCCACAACACACCCTACACACTTCTATGTCCTAGGCTATGCCCTGAGAGATTAAACCTAGGACCTCATACCCTAGCCTTGCTTGCCTTCTGACTTCTAATTGAGTTTGGCCAGTAGGAGATGGAGACAGACGATCTAAAGGTAGAAGGAAAGAGAGCCATGCATTGATTCCCTCACCCTATTCTCTCACAGCTTTGCTGTTGCTCTAGCATCAGTTTCATCCTAAGGTTGAACTTCTGGAGTGTAGCCAGTTTTCCACAATGCCAGTCCCTTTCTGGGTTCCAGTAACACCATTCCTTCTTCTGGCCCCTTTAGGTCTGTGGTGTTAATAGCTTTCCCATAAGGCTAATTTTTTTGCATTTCTCTGTATGTGTGTGTTTGCTGGATCTCATATCTTTAAATAGTTCCCCTCTTTAAATAGTTCCTTCACTAAAGAGTTCTGAAACTCTTTGAGATGTCATTTACTTTATACATTTCCCAACTAATACAATCATTCTGGGGATTTAATTTGATTCAACATACAATTACAAGGTGGCTGTCTGTATAAGCATTGGATATATAAAACAGAAATAAAAGGGGATTGTCTCCATTTTACTTATTGTATGCAACAAAGTATATCAAAATTTAGTGTTTAAAAATAATTTAGTATTTCTCAGTTTCTTTGGGTAAGATACAAGCTATCTGGGTACAACTTAGGTGCCCCTTGGCTCAGGGTCTCTGATAGGCTACCATTGAGCTGTCAATCAGGGTGCAGTCATCTTAAAATTTGACTTAGCTCACATATGTTCGTCAGAGCCCACCATCAGTTTCTTGTCATATGGTCTTTTCCATAGGGTAGCTCATACGTAACAGTTGGCAATATTTGAAGGAAGAAAATGAGAGAATGAGAAAGAATAAGACAGAGAGAACAAAGTACTTACAAAGTTTATATGGGCCATATCTGGAAGTGGTTTGGATTTACTCAGTTTCCATTGCCAGAACTCTGTTATATGGCACATGTAACTGCAAAAAAAAGTATAGGAATAGTAGCATACCTTGGGCCCAGGATAAAGAGGCCCTATATTCCTGAAAAGTAGCACCCAACTTCTCCCAAATATACTCCACCAACTCTTTGCCAACCACCATCTTCCTATTGCTAGGTTGCAACAAATCACCAATTCTGAATATCACTTGTGCAGTTTAGTCTCTCTTCATATCCCCTGGAGATCCACAACACACCCTACACACTTCTATGTCCTAGGCTATGCCCTGAGAGATTAAACCTAGGACCTCATACCCTAGCCTTGCTTGCCTTCTGACTTCTAATTGAGTTTGGCCAGTAGGAGATGGAGACAGACGATCTAAAGGTAGAAGGAAAGAGAGCCATGCATTGATTCCCTCACCCTATTCTCTCACAGCTTTGCTGTTGCTCTAGCATCAGTTTCATCCTAAGGTTGAACTTCTGGAGTGTAGCCAGTTTTCCACAATGCCAGTCCCTTTCTGGGTTCCAGTAACACCATTCCTTCTTCTGGCCCCTTTAGGTCTGTGGTGTTAATAGCTTTCCCATAAGGCTAATTTTTTTGCATTTCTCTGTATGTGTGTGTTTGCTGGATCTCATATCTTTAAATAGTTCCCCTCTTTAAATAGTTCCTTCACTAAAGAGTTCTGAAACTCTTTGAGATGTCATTTACTTTATACATTTCCCAACTAATACAATCATTCTGGGGATTTAATTTGATTCAACATACAATTACAAGGTGGCTGTCTGTATAAGCATTGGATATATAAAACAGAAATAAAAGGGGATTGTCTCCATTTTACTTATTGTATGCAACAAAGTATATCAAAATTTAGTGTTTAAAAATAATTTAGTATTTCTCAGTTTCTTTGGGTAAGATACAAGCTATCTGGGTACAACTTAGGTGCCCCTTGGCTCAGGGTCTCTGATAGGCTACCATTGAGCTGTCAATCAGGGTGCAGTCATCTTAAAATTTGACTTAGCTCACATATGTTCGTCAGAGCCCACCATCAGTTTCTTGTCATATGGTCTTTTCCATAGGGTAGCTCATACGTAACAGTTGGCAATATTTGAAGGAAGAAAATGAGAGAATGAGAAAGAATAAGACAGAGAGAAAACCTTTATGTAAACCAAACTTTAAAGTGACATCTCATTGTTTTCGTCATATCTACTCATCAAAAGCAAGTTACAAGGTTCAGCCCACAGCCAAGGCAAGGGGATTATCCTTGGAGGGGAGAATCAGAAGGCAGATGTCTCTGGGACACATCTCAGAAGTTGCTAACTGTATTCCTTAACCCCCACAAAAACCCTACATTACCTCTCCCTGCAATTTCCAAGTATGACCAGTAGAGACTTTTGAGAGTACAGCCTACAAACTTCTGTTAATAACTCTACCCTTTACACTTCAGAAGTCACCATAACTGCCCATCGTTAGGGACAACACAGCTAACACACTCACTATATATATATATATATATGTGCTTGTGTGTATATATACATATATATATATATGTGCTTGTGTGTGTGTTTATATATATATATATCAATTAAAATCATACTACATCACTTTTAAATGAAAATGACTGCATAAAAAAAGGGAAAAGATAGAATCTAGGTCTAGAAAAAAAATCACAATCAGTAATTTCTTGACATTAATTGCTAAGTAACCAATTCTATTATGCATTCTAATGGACTCTCTGTCGACAGTTAAAGATTGCTCTGTACTTCATCTCCCTATTTAAGGTGGGCAAAAAATATCTATATACTCATTTGGTTAGAGGTTATTCAGTAGATCCCAACAGAGAGTTAAACACAGAGCTGGAATAAGATTACTTTTTTGCTTTGTTATATCCTACTATGGATATGTCTATTTTCTAAAGCTATGCCATCTTTTCCTAGAAAATAATATTTGTATGGTAGAAGGATTTATTGAGCAAAATTAGATTTTCAAAGGGATCAGCAAAAGTTTAAAGTAATGTAATTTACACCACTGAGCAAAATTATATAGTTTTATAATTTTTTTCTCATTGGGTAAGATACAAGCTATCTGGGTACAACTTAGGTGCCCCTTGGCTCAGGGTCTCTGATAGGCTACCATTGAGCTGTCAATCAGGGTGCAGTCATCTTAAAATTTGACTTAGCTCACATATGTTCGTCAGAGCCCACCATCAGTTTCTTGTCATATGGTCTTTTCCATAGGGTAGCTCATACGTAACAGTTGGCAATATTTGAAGGAAGAAAATGAGAGAATGAGAAAGAATAAGACAGAGAGAAAACCTTTATGTAAACCAAACTTTAAAGTGACATCTCATTGTTTTCGTCATATCTACTCATCAAAAGCAAGTTACAAGGTTCAGCCCACAGCCAAGGCAAGGGGATTATCCTTGGAGGGGAGAATCAGAAGGCAGATGTCTCTGGGACACATCTCAGAAGTTGCTAACTGTATTCCTTAACCCCCACAACAACCCTACATTACCTCTCCCTGCAATTTCCAAGTATGACCAGTAGAGACTTTTGAGAGTACAGCCTACAAACTTCTGTTAATAACTCTACCCTTTACACTTCAGAAGTCACCATAACTGCCCATCGTTAGGGACAACACAGCTAACACACTCACTATATATATATATATATATGTGCTTGTGTGTGTATATATACATATATATATATATGTGCTTGTGTGTGTGTGTATATATATATATATCAATTAAAATCATACTACATCACTTTTAAATGAAAATGACTGCATAAAAAAAGGGAAAAGATAGAATCTAGGTCTAGAAAAAAAATCACAATCAGTAATTTCTTGACATTAATTGCTAAGTAACCAATTCTATTATGCATTCTAATGGACTCTCTGTCGACAGTTAAAGATTGCTCTGTACTTCATCTCCCTATTTAAGGTGGGCAAAAAATATCTATATACTCATTTGGTTAGAGGTTATTCAGTAGATCCCAACAGAGAGTTAAACACAGAGCTGGAATAAGATTACTTTTTTGCTTTGTTATATCCTACTATGGATATGTCTATTTTCTAAAGCTATGCCATCTTTTCCTAGAAAATAATATTTGTATGGTAGAAGGGATTTATTGAGCAAAATTAGATTTTCAAAGGGATCAGCAATAGATGTAGTCTTCAAAGTAATGTAATTTACACCACTGAGCTTCTTTTGACCTGTAAATTTACAACATGCCTGCTGTCACTTTCTTGCTCAATCATGGGAGATGTGGAGCATCAGTTTTTGAAAGCAGATGGATGACTGCACAATACACCAGGTCTCCAGGGCTCCTCAACAATAGGGTATCAAAAGAAATTGCATTTTGTTTTTGAAGTACTGGTTAATAAATGACTCTGCCACTCTGAGTTCTTTTTTAATTCTGTTAAATCTCAAAACCAGCTAAAATATCAGAACTCTCTTAGGAAATAGTGTAATACTGAACAGATTATAAATTAACAACCAACAAATTTACCTGAGCTCATTTTAACCTGGTGAGACTAAAGAGATATTTTTAAAGTAGAAAGAAAGAAAGATGAGGAAATTGTGTTCACTAAGCCAGATTTTTCAACGGTTTGGGGCAATAATTTTGTCCTTTTAAATAAGAAATTTCTATTAGTTATTGCATTTCCAAATGATAAAACATCACACTGAAAAGACCTTATTTTACAACTGATTTTTATCTCCTGAGTTCTTAATAGGAAAATCAGATTCAAAGCACAGCAAACTGTACCACTCTGTGAGAGTAGTACCTTATCACCACTTCCTATATTGGTTTCTTCCTTTTTTTATTCTTAGATTCAAATCTCTCCTCCATTTCAAAACATACATTATTCTGAAAGTCAGATTTTATATTCACTAATTTCCTTCTCATAGACTTGATTCCCACTCTGGCTAAATGATTAGCCTTGACTGTCTCCTTAAACCACCATTTTCAATTTTATGTTATCATTCTTGCAGAACTCAGAAATTTAATAGCACTTTAACCCAAACCAAAAGGACTTTGCAATTTTGCTCTCAATTCCAGATCTCTGTCGACAGTTAAAGATTGCTCTGTACTTCATCTCCCTATTTAAGGTGGGCAAAAAATATCTATATACTCATTTGGTTAGAGGTTATTCAGTAGATCCCAACAGAGAGTTAAACACAGAGCTGGAATAAGATTACTTTTTTGCTTTGTTATATCCTACTATGGATATGTCTATTTTCTAAAGCTATGCCATCTTTTCCTAGAAAATAATATTTGTATGGTAGAAGGGATTTATTGAGCAAAATTAGATTTTCAAAGGGATCAGCAATAGATGTAGTCTTCAAAGTAATGTAATTTACACCACTGAGCTTCTTTTGACCTGTAAATTTACAACATGCCTGCTGTCACTTTCTTGCTCAATCATGGGAGATGTGGAGCATCAGTTTTTGAAAGCAGATGGATGACTGCACAATACACCAGGTCTCCAGGGCTCCTCAACAATAGGGTATCAAAAGAAATTGCATTTTGTTTTTGAAGTACTGGTTAATAAATGACTCTGCCACTCTGAGTTCTTTTTTAATTCTGTTAAATCTCAAAACCAGCTAAAATATCAGAACTCTCTTAGGAAATAGTGTAATACTGAACAGATTATAAATTAACAACCAACAAATTTACCTGAGCTCATTTTAACCTGGTGAGACTAAAGAGATATTTTTAAAGTAGAAAGAAAGAAAGATGAGGAAATTGTGTTCACTAAGCCAGATTTTTCAACGGTTTGGGGCAATAATTTTGTCCTTTTAAATAAGAAATTTCTATTAGTTATTGCATTTCCAAATGATAAAACATCACACTGAAAAGACCTTATTTTACAACTGATTTTTATCTCCTGAGTTCTTAATAGGAAAATCAGATTCAAAGCACAGCAAACTGTACCACTCTGTGAGAGTAGTACCTTATCACCACTTCCTATATTGGTTTCTTCCTTTTTTTATTCTTAGATTCAAATCTCTCCTCCATTTCAAAACATACATTATTCTGAAAGTCAGATTTTATATTCACTAATTTCCTTCTCATAGACTTGATTCCCACTCTGGCTAAATGATTAGCCTTGACTGTCTCCTTAAACCACCATTTTCAATTTTATGTTATCATTCTTGCAGAACTCAGAAATTTAATAGCACTTTAACCCAAACCAAAAGGACTTTGCAATTTTGCTCTCAATTCCAGATCTCTTCCTTGCATTTGATTACATTTCACTGACTCATATAATGTACTACTGTTTCTCAAAGTGACCACCCTTCCCTTGAGTGATTTATTGATCCTCTTATGCATCAAGCTTTCTTCCACTGCCATGTTTCACTCATCATTATGGTCCAGGCTCTCATTACTCTGTATCTAGATTAAAACAACAACCTCTTTAATGATATTCTTACCATTTCTCCCTCCCCTAGTACACGCTGAAACTGAAGCTCCAATGCTTTGGCCACCTGATGTGAAGAGCTGACTCATTGGAAAAGACTCTGATGCTGGGAAAGATTGAAACAGGAGGAGAAGGGGACAACAGAGGGTGAGATGATTAGATGGTATCACTGACTCAATGGACAGGAGTTTGAGCAAATTCAGGGATACAGTGAAGGACAGAGAAGCCTGCCATGCTGCCATCCACGGGGTCACAAAGAATCAGACATGACTGAACACCTGAACAACAAGTACATGCTCGAGTCAGTTTATAACAGTCTATAAGAATGGTTTGTTAAGTTTTCAGGAATTGTGCCATCTGGTATTAAAGCTAAAATATATAAACTTACACTGAAATGTATTACTTAAAATAAAGATAATAAATATGTATACCTCATCACTTCCTACTTTGCTACATTTCACTATTTTCTATGATCTTGAATACATTTACATCTATTTTATCTGCAAGCATGGATATAGATATGTAATGAGAGACTACTGTATACTCTTCCCTTTTTTAAGGTTTATTAGGCCATAAAAAAATAAATATAGATCAAATTAAAATTGAACAGCATATCACTTTCACATTTATCTCCTGAGTTCTTAATAGGAAAATCAGATTCAAAGCACAGCAAACTGTACCACTCTGTGAGAGTAGTACCTTATCACCACTTCCTATATTGGTTTCTTCCTTTTTTTATTCTTAGATTCAAATCTCTCCTCCATTTCAAAACATACATTATTCTGAAAGTCAGATTTTATATTCACTAATTTCCTTCTCATAGACTTGATTCCCACTCTGGCTAAATGATTAGCCTTGACTGTCTCCTTAAACCACCATTTTCAATTTTATGTTATCATTCTTGCAGAACTCAGAAATTTAATAGCACTTTAACCCAAACCAAAAGGACTTTGCAATTTTGCTCTCAATTCCAGATCTCTTCCTTGCATTTGATTACATTTCACTGACTCATATAATGTACTACTGTTTCTCAAAGTGACCACCCTTCCCTTGAGTGATTTATTGATCCTCTTATGCATCAAGCTTTCTTCCACTGCCATGTTTCACTCATCATTATGGTCCAGGCTCTCATTACTCTGTATCTAGATTAAAACAACAACCTCTTTAATGATATTCTTACCATTTCTCCCTCCCCTAGTACACGCTGAAACTGAAGCTCCAATGCTTTGGCCACCTGATGTGAAGAGCTGACTCATTGGAAAAGACTCTGATGCTGGGAAAGATTGAAACAGGAGGAGAAGGGGACAACAGAGGGTGAGATGATTAGATGGTATCACTGACTCAATGGACAGGAGTTTGAGCAAATTCAGGGATACAGTGAAGGACAGAGAAGCCTGCCATGCTGCCATCCACGGGGTCACAAAGAATCAGACATGACTGAACACCTGAACAACAAGTACATGCTCGAGTCAGTTTATAACAGTCTATAAGAATGGTTTGTTAAGTTTTCAGGAATTGTGCCATCTGGTATTAAAGCTAAAATATATAAACTTACACTGAAATGTATTACTTAAAATAAAGATAATAAATATGTATACCTCATCACTTCCTACTTTGCTACATTTCACTATTTTCTATGATCTTGAATACATTTACATCTATTTTATCTGCAAGCATGGATATAGATATGTAATGAGAGACTACTGTATACTCTTCCCTTTTTTTTAAGTGATACCTGACATTGGCCATAGTAGACACACTAACAACACAGAAAATGGTAAATATCACAGATCAAGGTATTTATTTTTAGAGAGAATGTTGTTGATTACCAGCATATCACTTTCACTGCACAGTGGCACATCAGCCTCCTTTGCCCCATCTCTTACTTGATGAGCTCATAACTGGATATGGGTGTTGTATTAGGCTTCTCTAGAAGAACAGACTAACCAAGGGGATAGATAAGATAGGATATATCCATAGATAGACTATCTATATATATGGATATATCAATATAGATGTAATAAGAGAGTTACTATAGCAATTGACTCACACAATGATGCAATCTGAGAAGTCCCAGGATCTGAAATCTGTAAACTGGAAAACCAGGAAAACTAAAGATGGCATTCATTTCATGTGTAAAGGTTCAAGAGCCAGGAAAGCCCCAGTGTAAGTCTCAATCCAAGCCCAAAAGCCCGAGAACAAAGCATGTTGATGTACAAAGGCCGCATGAGAGAGATGTTCCAGTTCACACAGATGACAAATTTCCCCTTATTCTCCATTTTTGCTCTTTCTGAGCCCTCAGTGGATTGATAGTGTCTATTTGCATTAGGGAGGGGAACATTCTTTACTCAGTCTACTGATTCAAATGCTAATCTCTTCCAGAAACACCCTCACAGAAACATCCAGCTATCTAGGCATCCCTTAGTGAAGTCAAGTTGACACATAAAATTAACCCCCAGGGGCTAGAGGCCTTTGGTCAGTCATTGAAGATCTGCAGGTCCACTCTCAATGGAGAAGTAACTCCTGTTATCTGTAACAACGGCTTCAGGTAAGACTGAGATACAGAGGCAAGTGACAAGATGGAAGAGAATACCAAATATAGCTGTTAAGTCTAAGAACAGAATCCAATCAATAAGCCCTGAGAAGCGGGTGGAGGAGGGAGGAGTCAAGGATATACATATGACTATTCTGGGATTATACATATTTGTAAACAACAAAACTCTGTAAAAGCAAAAAGTAATAAATAAATAAATAAGCCTTGAAATAGTTAAACTCAATAACTCAGAAGATTAGCTTTCTCAGGTCAAGTAACAATTCTATCCCTATCTCATCTAAATTGTCCTAAATGAGAAAAAAAATGAAGATATTTGTCTATTAGACTCAGGATATAACATTGAGAACATCCAGACCTAATGAGAAAAAAGAATCAGAAAATCTCTTCATTAAGCTGCAAATAAAGTTAAAGAACTTTGTTGACTTTGACTGCATACATTTTTCTTGATGTTATGAAAATTCTCCTCTCCTGTAGTTAACATTAAACAAAATTATCAAGAAGATAGCCTATAAGTTTTGACTTAAATTAGAACACTTTCTGGTTGTATCTTCAAGTATAATCAGCAATTATGAATTGGAAAATTCCCATTCAATAAGTGTGCTTCCATCTCTTTGAAGTTTACTGTGTAATTTCTCTGTCTCAAATGCAAGATATTTAGGACTTTCATCTTTTCTCCTTTCTTACTTATTACTTGTGAATCATGGGTTTTGGCTGAAAGCATTTTTAATAGAACTCTTTAGAAAACCTTGCCATATTGTATTATAACACCAGTTGTTTGATAGTGATTTTGTAATCCAAAATAATTTCAATATTCTGAATTGTTATTATATTTTACATATAATGCCATGGCAAATTTTCCTAAATAAAATTGCTTTCCTAAAAAAAAAATAGATAAAATTTGTTATTATTTTATAACTACTTTGATAAATTACTATCATAAAAGGCAATAGTTAAATATTTTATTAAAAATTATACATATTAGGGGCTTCCCTGGTGGTCCAGTGGGTAAGGACACCACCTTGCAGTGCAAGGGGCGCCGCTTCGATCCCTGGCCGGGGAAGATCCCACGTGCCATGGAGCGGCTGGACCAATGTGTCCAGTTACCGGGCCGGAGCTCTGGAGCGCATGCGCCCAGAGCCGGTGCTCTGCGACAACAGAGGCCACTGCGATGGGAGGCCCACACTGGCCAAGGAACAAAGATGGATGAAAATTGATAGGTGAAAGACCAATAGAGGTGGCCCGCCCCCCTCCCTCCCCATCCCACCCCCAAAATAAATAAATAAATAAATAAATCTTGAAAAAAAAATTATACATATTACTATTGTTAGCTACCATGTATTTGTTCATTTTAGTTTTTAAAACCTAGTAAAAGTAAGCTATGATAGTTTCATATCTATTAAATCCGTATCAATGTTTCCCAAGACTTTCCTTTAAAATCACTTAGTTGACTACATAGAGAAAGAATTTTCTAGAAATAAAGACAATGTAAATGTGAAAAGCATTTGCAATTAAACAAATGGAGCAAATGAAATGAGGAGAATTTTTCTTATTTTACCTCTCTGACTTATTCAAATTTGAGGCATCTTTATGCTTTCAAATGAGTGACTCAACACTGCTCATTTTAAAAATGCTATGAAAGGATGCTGTGTCAATTAATTCATATAAGATATAAATGAAATACCATCTTAATAATAATTGTTCATTCCTACAAAGTCTGGTATTCTCCCTGTTCAGAGTAAAACAAGGAAGACAAACAAGTAGACATGTAATTTTGCTTCTCTGGTGTCTCAGTGGTAAAGAGTCCACCTGCCAATGTAGGAGACCTGGGTTCAATCTTTGGGTAAGGAAGATCCCCTGGAGAAGGAAACGGAAACCCACACCAGTATTCTTACATGGAGAATTCCACAGACAGAGGAGCCTAGTAGGCTACAGTCCAAGGGGTCACAAAGAGTTGAACACATCTTAGGGGCTAAATGACAATGACAACAAACAAATAACTACAATCATGTGTAACAGGAATGCATAGTAGGGGTGTTCAGTAATATCTAGGATCTGGAGTGCCAGGAAGATTTCCTTCCATCCTCCTGTAAGCTCTGTTCACCTCCACAGGCCATTTTTTTCTATTCTTTGATCACTCGGGCATGGCATATATGCATGCTCGGTCTGTCAGTCATGTCCCAAACTTTGTGATTCCATGGATGGTAGCTCACCAGGCTCCTCTGTCCATGAAAATTTCCAGTCAATAATACTGGAGTGGGCTGCCATTTCCTTCTCCAGGGGATCTTCCCATCCAAGGGATCAAAACTAGGTCTCTTACATCTCTTGCGTCTCCCAAATTGGCAAGCAGATTCTTTACCACTGCACTCCCTGGGAAACCCATATGAGCCATAGGGAAGGGCAAATATCCTTTACTGAAATGTTCTTATTCCAATTGGTCAAGTAACTGATTCCCACTCAGAGTGAATATTTTAAGTCCATATCATAATTCCATTTTACTGTCATCATTACAAGTATAGATGATTAAAATGATTTTCACTTAGGACTGGTTTAACCAGATGGTGTCTATTTCTGGCACTGGTATAGGCTCGAGGAAGGCAGAAGCCTCTGTTTAATTTAATCATTGCTGAATGATCAGCATGGAAAACACTGTGGGTGATGAATACTTATTTGTTGAATAAATGAATGAATCTACCTTAACTATCTCACACAATGTTTAGAGAGTGAAACAAGGGGAGCCAAGATGGCAGAGGAATGAGGGGAAGATTTCACCAGCTCCCCAACAGAATCACCAGAACTAATCAAGAAATGAACCACCACCAACAAACCAGCCGCTAGACGACAGAAGAATTCCATAGGTCCGCGAGAATAGAGTGGACAGCCAGAAATTTCCCGGAGCTAGGGTTCTAAGAATCCTCTATCCTAACCCGCATGCCGGACCGCACTGACTGAGAGCGCGCCAGCAAGTGCCCTAAAAGGGGGCCTAAGCAGAGCCTCGGGGGAGAGAGGGCAGCGCTCAGCGTGAAAACTCCAAGAATCCGCCCGGATCGCCGGCAGAAATTAAGACACTGCAAAGATAGGATACTGGAGCAGGGCCGGAAGGAACGCAATTGGAGTGCTGCCTAGCAACCTGGAGCCGGGAGGGAGCGCCCAGTGTGAAAATCGAGACGCTCCGCTGGGCAAAAATCGCGACTTTCCGCCTGGCACCGGGCGAGTTCAAACACTCCTAGTGGGGGACTGGCTGAAGGGGAAGTCGCCCACAGATTGCTGACCAGGGACCGGGCTCGAGCCAGACGGGGAAGCTTGTGTCTGCCTTTGGGACTCGGAGGCGTAACCGGCAGTGCGCCAGCGCCAGTGGCGGAGGAGCCTGTGCACCCCCATAGCTACACCCCCGGCGGAGGAAGCCGGGAGAAGGGTAGGTATCAGAGGCTACCCGCGGGTGCGCGGCAGCGCCAGGACCCCCGCCCAACAAGGGACTGCACGCGCACCAAGGCCCCCCGCCCAATGGACTGGAATCAGCCCGCGCCCCCGCCCAACCCCGGAAGGCGCGCGCACGGCGGTCCCCCCGCCCAACGGACTGGGATTAGCCCGTCGTCCTGGCCAGCACCTGAGCTTGCAGACCGGTGCCATAAGGGAAAGGCTACATCATGAAGACAACACCATGGAGAGCAGATTGGCTTCCACCAGACAGATGAGAGGATAAAAACCAATGACAGTATTTAGCTTTTTTGCTTATCTGTTGCAGACGATTCTGTTTATTCATTTGATCGGTCAGGTTTGGGGTGTTTTTTTGTTGTTTTTTTTCCCTCTTTTGTCTCTTCTTATTAAGTTTCCCTTCCCTTTTTTAATTTTTAATTTCTTTTTTTTATTATTTTTAATTAATTTTTTTTATTTTAATGCTTGAACTTCTAATTTTCTTTCCTCTTTCTCACTCCTTCCTCCCTCTATGTTCTAAATCTAAAACTTTCTCCTATCTACCACTACCCCCTTGATAAATATTTCCTACCTTCCTGTCTCCACTATTCTCTTCCAGCTGCACTAAACAATACAACACACTAATCTTGGCTACATAACCCTATAAAATCCTTCCAAGATGAATCTATTCCTTCTCATTACCCATACACTCTCCTCCTCCTCACCCCCAACACATGTCTTAGTTAAAAATTGCTTTCAATGAAATAGTCAAAGCCAGGACCTTATCCAAGATCTATTTTTCTAGGCACTATTTTAATTAATTCAGAGCTTAACAGGCAAGTACCATCTTTGATTGCGTCGTTTGCCAGAAAAATTTCCTATGCTTCATCACTGTAAGACTGGTTAAATGTGCTTATTGCTGTGTATGTATGTATATCTTATGACTATGTTAGAAAACATCTGCATGCTTTTATGACTGTCACCCATTAGGGATACACCTCTTGCTCCTCAGATGCTAGTATTTGAACTAATATCACGGAACACCATAGCAAACCGGACATAGAGCTTACACCCCCTGACCAATCATCAAACCAAGGATCCTCGGAGTGGAAGCCCTGATTCCAAGACCCCACACTATCAAAGAACATACAACACTAGAGATTGTTCACCTGTAAACAAGACCTAACACCACCCAAGACACAAACCACTGAACACTTCTACAAGGACAGAAACCCAAAGGAAGGGAGAATTCAACCAAGAAGCCTGGTGGGAAAAAGAACTCCGTACACACAGACACACACAAAGAAACAAAAACTAACCTAATAATGAAACGACAGAGAAACACTGCACAGATGAAGGACCAAGCTAGAGAAACACAGCTTCAAATGACAGAGGAGGAGTTAGACAAATTAACTGAAAGAGAATTCAGAAAAACTATACTAATGAGGATGCAAAACACCGAAAACAGAATATTAGAGGAAATTAGTATACTGAGAAAAGACATACAGGAAATGAAAAATAAGCAAACAGAGACCACCAACTCAATTGCTGAACTCAAAAATACTACAGAAGGTCTCAATAGTAGAGTATCATAGGCAGAAGAATGGATAAGTGAGCTGGAAGATAGACTGGTGGAAATAACTGGTGAGGAACAGAACAAAGTCGAAAGAATTAAAAGAACTGAGGATAGCCTCAGAGACCTATGGGACAATATCAAACGCACCAACATTAGAATTATAGGAGTTCCAGAGGAAGAAGAGGGAAAGAAAGGTTACGAAAAAATTCTTGAAGAGGTTATAGACAGTGAAACAAATAACAGTTAATAAGAGTGGGAAAAGCCCTGACATATATATACTCTTCTTTAGGCTACAAAATGATATATAATAATTTGAATCTCCTGTCCTATTCTGTGAATGAAGGCTGGCATGACTGAGGAAGAAAAAACTTGAGGAGACCAAGTGACTTTTTAAGGTCTGAAAGATAGTATGTAAATAAAAGCAAAGCCGAAAGCATGACTTTTAGGAAGAAAAAAACTTGAGGAGACACAATACATTAGCAATAGTACTAATGGATCTTTTCGCATGCTTTTATGACTGTCACCCATTAGGGATACACCTCTTGCTCCTCAGATGCTAGTATTTGAACTAATATCACGGAACACCATAGCAAACCGGACATAGAGCTTACACCCCCTGACCAATCATCAAACCAAGGATCCTCGGAGTGGAAGCCCTGATTCCAAGACCCCACACTATCAAAGAACATACAACACTAGAGATTGTTCACCTGTAAACAAGACCTAACACCACCCAAGACACAAACCACTGAACACTTCTACAAGGACAGAAACCCAAAGGAAGGGAGAATTCAACCAAGAAGCCTGGTGGGAAAAAGAACTCCGTACACACAGACACACACAAAGAAACAAAAACTAACCTAATAATGAAACGACAGAGAAACACTGCACAGATGAAGGACCAAGCTAGAGAAACACAGCTTCAAATGACAGAGGAGGAGTTAGACAAATTAACTGAAAGAGAATTCAGAAAAAATATACTAATGAGGATGCAAAACACCGAAAACAGAATATTAGAGGAAATTAGTATACTGAGAAAAGACATACAGGAAATGAAAAATAAGCAAACAGAGACCACCAACTCAATTGCTGAACTCAAAAATACTACAGAAGGTCTCAATAGTAGAGTATCATAGGCAGAAGAATGGATAAGTGAGCTGGAAGATAGACTGGTGGAAATAACTGGTGAGGAACAGAACAAAGTCGAAAGAATTAAAAGAACTGAGGATAGCCTCAGAGACCTATGGGACAATATCAAACGCACCAACATTAGAATTATAGGAGTTCCAGAGGAAGAAGAGGGAAAGAAAGGTTACGAAAAAATTCTTGAAGAGGTTATAGACAGTGAAACAAATAACAGTTAATAAGAGTGGGAAAAGCCCTGACATATATATACTCTTCTTTAGGCTACAAAATGATATATAATAATTTGAATCTCCTGTCCTATTCTGTGAATGAAGGCTGGCATGACTGAGGAAGAAAAAACTTGAGGAGACCAAGTGACTTTTTAAGGTCTGAAAGATAGTATGTAAATAAAAGCAAAGCCGAAATGGAACTATGTATCTTCAATGGACAATTTGGCTCTTTCATTGTGCCATATGAAAACATAAACATTTTGCATACAAAGTTGGTAGAACTGCAGTCAGAATTCCTAAATAAACAATACATTAGAAATTCACCATCCACCTCTTAATTCAGCTTAACTGGTAAACATTTCCAGATATTCATGATACACCCATGCATTTGGTTCCCTTCCCCCATGCAATATGTCATTACATTTAAACAACAGTAGCATATTTTTTGCCATAGAAATCTTCTCT
Organism: Tragulus kanchil; assembly: GCA_022376925.1. NCBI lineage: Eukaryota > Metazoa > Chordata > Mammalia > Artiodactyla > Tragulidae > Tragulus > Tragulus kanchil. The sequence goes on along the minus strand of JAIOJX010000004.1, from coordinate 230,317,445 downwards.
ATACTGAATGAAGATTGAAAATAATAATTATTCACTATTCATTAGTCTGTACAATTATGTAGCTGCTTGTATATATCAGATGCCTGGGAGAGACTTGGCAGAGAAATGGAATATAAGTGAAAACCAAAAGTGTTATATTCTTCAAATAAAATGTGAAGATAAGAAAAGATTTCAGAGGTAAGGCAAAGTGGTCAAAGAACAGTACAAACTATTCTATAAAGAAAGGGTCTTCATCTCAAAAGTTTTCACTGTATTTGGGGTAAATTCATTAATATGCACTCCCAAGATTCCCTAAGCATACTCAAATTTGAAGCCATTGGAAACCTAAAAATATAATGCACTTTAACTTTCTAGAAAATAACACAAACTCATAGCTACTGAATTTTTCTCCCCAAGGACATATCTTCCTACTGTGAAGATTAAGAATTAGGGAAGTGGATTGAGGAAGGAGGCTGACAAGTTCACCCTTTAATCCATTATTTACTCAGGAAAAGGACTAAGGCTTGATAGGGAATATAAAGATCCTTTTAAACCAAAAAAAAAAAAGTCTCTATCTTAATCTTCTAGACTAGACTAGCACTTCTCTGAATCATGGAAGGAAAATATTCCTTCTGGAATCACTGAAAAACCAGAGAATCTGTGTGATTCCAGCAGACACATGTGCAAAAATAAGTAAAATAAGTAAAAAGCACCTTAAATAAATACATTTGGATCAAAGTTTGGAAATGTGCTATTTCTTAATATTTCTCAAGACCAGTTTATAGCATTCTCATTATATTTTACCAGTATCTCAGTAATTAACCTATACTGGTCATATTAAACATAAAATGTTAACACAATATTTATCTAATTCCATTGGCAATGATTAAAGTTAAAAAAGAGGCAATTATTCAATACCATTCATAAACATTTTGCATACAAAGTTGGTAGAACTGCAGTCAGAATTCCTAAATAAACAATACATTAGAAATTCACCATCCACCTCTTAATTCAGCTTAACTGGTAAACATTTCCAGATATTCATGATACACCCATGCATTTGGTTCCCTTCCCCCATGCAATATGTCATTACATTTAAACAACAGTAGCATATTTTTTGCCATAGAAATCTTCTCTATACTGAATGAAGATTGAAAATAATAATTATTCACTATTCATTAGTCTGTACAATTATGTAGCTGCTTGTATATATCAGATGCCTGGGAGAGACTTGGCAGAGAAATGGAATATAAGTGAAAACCAAAAGTGTTATATTCTTCAAATAAAATGTGAAGATAAGAAAAGATTTCAGAGGTAAGGCAAAGTGGTCAAAGAACAGTACAAACTATTCTATAAAGAAAGGGTCTTCATCTCAAAAGTTTTCACTGTATTTGGGGTAAATTCATTAATATGCACTCCCAAGATTCCCTAAGCATACTCAAATTTGAAGCCATTGGAAACCTAAAAATATAATGCACTTTAACTTTCTAGAAAATAACACAAACTCATAGCTACTGAATTTTTCTCCCCAAGGACATATCTTCCTACTGTGAAGATTAAGAATTAGGGAAGTGGATTGAGGAAGGAGGCTGACAAGTTCACCCTTTAATCCATTATTTACTCAGGAAAAGGACTAAGGCTTGATAGGGAATATAAAGATCCTTTTAAACCAAAAAAAAAAAAGTCTCTATCTTAATCTTCTAGACTAGACTAGCACTTCTCTGAATCATGGAAGGAAAATATTCCTTCTGGAATCACTGAAAAACCAGAGAATCTGTGTGATTCCAGCAGACACATGTGCAAAAATAAGTAAAATAAGTAAAAAGCACCTTAAATAAATACATTTGGATCAAAGTTTGGAAATGTGCTATTTCTTAATATTTCTCAAGACCAGTTTATAGCATTCTCATTATATTTTACCAGTATCTCAGTAATTAACCTATACTGGTCATATTAAACATAAAATGTTAACACAATATTTATCTAATTCCATTGGCAATGATTAAAGTTAAAAAAGAGGCAATTATTCAATACCATTCATAAACATTATTTCTAACATGAAATAATAAAAGTTTATCAACAAAAATGATGTTGGGCTTAACAGTATACAGTAACACACAAAATATTTTTCTGATGTCACTAGGTTTTCAAAATTATTTAATAATGTGTCTATAATAGAGTTCAATAAGCCTTTATAGAAAACAGACAACATGTCTGCTATTGCCTGTAGGATACAAAGATGAGAAAGATCTCAAAGCTAGTCTCAAACACAACATTTGAGCCCACCTGTAATCATATATAAAACTATCTGCCTCTCAAAATACAACACTGATGAAAAAGTTTCACTTGGTGAATTAAAACAAACAGAAAATGCTCACTTAAAACTAAATGCAATGTTAAAATTCCAAAATTTCCTTGGGAGATTTATTTTCTGACCAAGGTTGTCTCACATAATTATCTTCAACAATAAACATAATTTTCCTAAGCATGTTGATCTATATAAAGCTATGTAGGTAACAAAAAATCCACTTATATGTCTTAAGCACCTCATATGTACCAGAATCATGGCATCCAGTCCTATCATTTCATTGCAAATAGATGGGGAAAAAGTGGAAACAGTGGTAGATTTTATTTTCTTGGACTCCAAAATCACTGCAGATGGTGACCACAACCATGAAAGACGCTTGCTCCTTGGAAGAAAAGCTATGACAAACCTAGACAGTGTCTTTAGGAAGCAGAGACATCACTTTGGCAACAAAGGTCTACATAGGTTTTCCAATAGTGAAATATGAATGTAAAAGTTGGACCATAAAGAATCCTGAGCACCAAAGAATTGATGCTTTCAAACTGTAGTGCTGGAGAGTACCCTGGACAGCAAGATCCAACCAGTCAATCTAAAGGAAATCAACCCTGAATATGCATTAGAAGGACATGTCCCCAATTCTGAACTTGGAAATGTGCTATTTCTTAATATTTCTCAAGACCAGTTTATAGCATTCTCATTATATTTTACCAGTATCTCAGTAATTAACCTATACTGGTCATATTAAACATAAAATGTTAACACAATATTTATCTAATTCCATTGGCAATGATTAAAGTTAAAAAAGAGGCAATTATTCAATACCATTCATAAACATTATTTCTAACATGAAATAATAAAAGTTTATCAACAAAAATGATGTTGGGCTTAACAGTATACAGTAACACACAAAATATTTTTCTGATGTCACTAGGTTTTCAAAATTATTTAATAATGTGTCTATAATAGAGTTCAATAAGCCTTTATAGAAAACAGACAACATGTCTGCTATTGCCTGTAGGATACAAAGATGAGAAAGATCTCAAAGCTAGTCTCAAACACAACATTTGAGCCCACCTGTAATCATATATAAAACTATCTGCCTCTCAAAATACAACACTGATGAAAAAGTTTCACTTGGTGAATTAAAACAAACAGAAAATGCTCACTTAAAACTAAATGCAATGTTAAAATTCCAAAATTTCCTTGGGAGATTTATTTTCTGACCAAGGTTGTCTCACATAATTATCTTCAACAATAAACATAATTTTCCTAAGCATGTTGATCTATATAAAGCTATGTAGGTAACAAAAAATCCACTTATATGTCTTAAGCACCTCATATGTACCAGAATCATGGCATCCAGTCCTATCATTTCATTGCAAATAGATGGGGAAAAAGTGGAAACAGTGGTAGATTTTATTTTCTTGGACTCCAAAATCACTGCAGATGGTGACCACAACCATGAAAGACGCTTGCTCCTTGGAAGAAAAGCTATGACAAACCTAGACAGTGTCTTTAGGAAGCAGAGACATCACTTTGGCAACAAAGGTCTACATAGGTTTTCCAATAGTGAAATATGAATGTAAAAGTTGGACCATAAAGAATCCTGAGCACCAAAGAATTGATGCTTTCAAACTGTAGTGCTGGAGAGTACCCTGGACAGCAAGATCCAACCAGTCAATCTAAAGGAAATCAACCCTGAATATGCATTAGAAGGACTGATGCTGAACCACCGATACTTTGGCCACCTGATACAAAGTGGTGACTCATTGGAAAAGTCTTCCCCTAATGCTGGGGAAGATTGAGGATGGGAGGAAAAGGGGGCGACAGAGGATTAGATGGTTGGATGGTATCACCGACTCAATGGACATGAGTTTGAGCAAACTCTGGGTGATAGTGAAGGACAGGGTATCCAGGCTTGCTGCAGTCCATGTGTCAGAAAGAGTTGGAAATGATGGAGTGAATGAACAACAACAACAAAATACTTCATGTATCTTTTATAATACTGTGTACTGTTACTTCTGTTTCATATTTCTTCAGATTATAAAATAAACATACAAAAATATATGCCTTTCATAAAGGAATAATATTAACTTAATATTGTCTTGATAAATTATTATAGATTAGTTAAGAAAAGGAAGGAAACAAAAAACAATCTGACTACTTTCCAATTTTATCAGTAATTTAGATATTTATTCAGATATCTTAAAATTCTGATAACTATTGACATTCCACAGACACTGTAACAGAAAGGTTCCAAACTGCTTTTTTTTTAATGCTTAATTTTCAGATAATTATACATTTATAGGAAATTACAAACTGCCTTTTAAAATATCTACTTAAAATTGTATTTACCTTCCAAAGAATGATTTAAATCATTTAGAAAAACACACTCACACACACACTCATATATATGTATATATAAACAAAAAATGTGTAACTCTATACACACACATATATATTCACACATACGTACACACAGCTTTTAGGAGCACAAGAAACCTAAAGTTCTATACACTGAGAAAGATACATATGGTCACTCTTAAAGTCATATAATTACCATATCTGAGACTAAATTTTGAGTGTATTTCCTCATTTGTTTATTCTCAAAAGAGTATGCATTATGTGATTGATGTTCATGATCTTTAAAAAAAAAATTCTACTGAGATTAGCTTCTAAAATAAACTTGTCTCATAAATCTTGACACAAGTGACATTTAACACCTTATAGACCAGTGACAAATTTTGGCACCTAACAGACTACTGACAAGTTTTATAGCTTATTCTAATACATTTCTCAGTGCTGTTTTATGTATCAATTCTCAATGAGAACTGAACATACATTAAGTACAATTCAGTGAAGATTTTACTTTCAGAAGATAAGCTAATGGAGATTTGGTTTAGACTTTTTCAGTTTTATCAGCTTAGTAGGGACATCAAATATTATAATATTCCTCTATTAGATATGGAAATGAGCAGATCTTGGGCCACAAACAACCTACCTTCTTTATTCACCCAGCCAGCATTTAAAACTGTGAGAATTCACACATCCAGAGTGATTCACAAATGCTCATGAAACAAATTCTCCCTCACTAGACCTACATTCCTTTATGTCCACCATCAACTGGAGCTAAGTAAAGACTCACTCTGTAGATACCATTTGGAGTTGTTTCTTGGTCTATGATATGACTCTCTTCATTCATTTTAATTAACTGCCTGGGCCTTTAGGACTAAAGTCATAAGAAGGACGAGCGCAAACTCAACAGCTGTTCTAAGCTCAAGATGGATTCCAAGGTTCTCCTGTAGTCAAGCTCTCCTGCTACTTCTCCAGCATTTTTGCTGGAGGTTAAGAAATGTTCTTAAATTCATAGAATTGTATTAAACTACTATAAGGCATACCTTTCACCATCTCAATGTTGTATACACACGTAAGTACAAATCAAAACATGCTACTAAAATAAAATGGTAATAATTGTCTATGAGTGGGAAGAGGAAAATAGTTATTTTACAGGACTCCAATTCAAGATATTTCCTTGAGTGCAATTCAGAAATGTCCAATTCATTCATTATTTTTTAAAAAGGCATGGATGAAAAAGGTTCTGCTGATGGAATGACAAAAATGGAATTTTCACACTTCTCAAAACTTAATGCTTTTAGCATAAGTTTTCTTGTGTTGAATTGAATAAATATGTTTCTTTCCACTCTTTCTTGCTAATTTCTTGGAAGTTATTTCTGTGAGATTCAACTCCAATTTGACTGATACAAAGCAAAATTTAAGAGACTGTCACAAGAACTTTTAAAGCACTTAAAATAACTTGGTTATTTTAAAATTACAACTGTATTTTGATAGAGCTGAAATCTCTCCTGGCTTCTTTAACTGAGCAGAAATTCTAAGAGGGAACCATGCCACATTTCCCCTTCCTTCTCAGAATGTTCATATTTTTTGTTGTTGCTTATCAGGTTCACACAGAATACTTTGATAAAAACTCTTTTGTGATTAGCTGAGAAAATGTCTTAAAAAAATAAATTTCACTAAAGTTTTCAGTCCTCCAGCAAATGTCAACACTGAAAACTTGGCAGATGTCTAATTATTATTGCAGTTTTTCAAACAGACCTTTTATGACTCACCAAGACTATGAAATCAGTTCCATTTAAAGACCTCTCCTATATTATTGTGTCAAATATTCTGATTTATATGCTATCTTCTGAGACTCATTGTGTTCAGTCTGCCTTTGCTGCAAACACAGTAATACATCTTGTTCTCGTAACTCTCTTCCCCCTCTTCCATCCCTTCCTTCATTTGCTCACTGATCAGAACCTCTGAGGCAATAAATATCAAATGTTCCCTTTAGGAAGTAGGTAGAATAACCACATTTCCAGGAACTCCAAGAACAGCTAATGTCACCACAGTGCATTTGTAATAAATGGATACTTAGCTTTTTGATATTATAAGGCTAAGTACCTCCTATGATGGAGTCTTTATTCACAGATATCCAATTAAAATAAAATGGTAATAATTGTACATATGAGTTGGGAAGAGGAAAATAGTTATTTTACAGGACTCCAATTCAAGATATTTCCTTGAGTGCAATTCAGAAATGTCCAATTCATTCATTATTTTTTAAAAAGGCATGGATGAAAAAGGTTCTGCTGATGGAATGACAAAAATGGAATTTTCACACTTCTCAAAACTTAATGCTTTTAGCATAAGTTTTCTTGTGTTGAATTGAATAAATATGTTTCTTTCCACTCTTTCTTGCTAATTTCTTGGAAGTTATTTCTGTGAGATTCAACTCCAATTTGACTGATACAAAGCAAAATTTAAGAGACTGTCACAAGAACTTTTAAAGCACTTAAAATAACTTGGTTATTTTAAAATTACAACTGTATTTTGATAGAGCTGAAATCTCTCCTGGCTTCTTTAACTGAGCAGAAATTCTAAGAGGGAACCATGCCACATTTCCCCTTCCTTCTCAGAATGTTCATATTTTTTGTTGTTGCTTATCAGGTTCACACAGAATACTTTGATAAAAACTCTTTTGTGATTAGCTGAGAAAATGTCTTAAAAAAATAAATTTCACTAAAGTTTTCAGTCCTCCAGCAAATGTCAACACTGAAAACTTGGCAGATGTCTAATTATTATTGCAGTTTTTCAAACAGACCTTTTATGACTCACCAAGACTATGAAATCAGTTCCATTTAAAGACCTCTCCTATATTATTGTGTCAAATATTCTGATTTATATGCTATCTTCTGAGACTCATTGTGTTCAGTCTGCCTTTGCTGCAAACACAGTAATACATCTTGTTCTCGTAACTCTCTTCCCCCTCTTCCATCCCTTCCTTCATTTGCTCACTGATCAGAACCTCTGAGGCAATAAATATCAAATGTTCCCTTTAGGAAGTAGGTAGAATAACCACATTTCCAGGAACTCCAAGAACAGCTAATGTCACCACAGTGCATTTGTAATAAATGGATACTTAGCTTTTTGATATTATAAGGCTAAGTACCTCCTATGATGGAGTCTTTATTCACAGATATCCAATTAAAATACCTAATGAAATTATCCAACTCTAATACTCAGTTCAGCAATTACCTCATGTTCTTAGCATTGTTCTCAGAAGGAGGATATATGGCTTTTGAAAGAAAATTCATGAATGCAATTTAAATCTGCTTAAAATGCAGAAACTATTAGAGTTACCAGTGGATTATAAAGCTGACCTTGAATTTTCCTTCAAATGTGTTATAGTCAAGAAGGAAAACTGAATGTCTTAAAGTGCTCTGCTTGAGGGAATGCAGAGACAGAGAGGAGAACCATGAATCCAGCTACATCATATACTGTATTATAAATAGCAACAGTAGAGTGTTAAACATGCTTAAAGTAGGATTGAAATCTTCATAGGATCACTACCTCATAGGATCAGACTTGCAAATGAGACAAAGTATGAGAGTTCTTACCCATACAAAACAATATCAAAAGGCTCAGAAGCAACAGCAAGAGGTTTGGAACACTGAAGCAGTTCCCCAGGTCCTTCTTTTCAGTATCAGACGTGTTTTTTTTGTTTTTTAATTAATTTATTTATTTTTTTACATGTATGTTCCCAGATCATTCATATGCATATCCCTGGACCCTCCCCCCACCCAGTTCCCCCCGTCCCATCTCTCCAGACCATTGCTCCAAGTGGTTGTAGGTACTCCTATTCCCCTAGCACAATGACAATAGCTATCTTTTCCGCACATGACAGTATAGGCTTCCATGTTACTCCCTCCATGCCTCCCTCCCACTGTTCGGTCTCCACAATGTCTTTATGTCTATTCTCTGTTTTTTCATGAGTTCACTGCGTTTGTTATCATGACCATCTTACTAGATCCCATATATATGAGTTAGTATACTATACTTGTCTTTCTCTTTTTGACTTACTTCACTTTTTATGATAGGTTCTAGAGCCAGCCACCTCATTAGGACTGAGTCTTCTGCATTTCTTTTAACAGTCTTCCCCTCTTCCATCCCTTCCTTCATTTGCTCACTGATCAGAACCTCTGAGGCAATAAATATCAAATGTTCCCTTTAGGAAGTAGGTAGAATAACCACATTTCCAGGAACTCCAAGAACAGCTAATGTCACCACAGTGCATTTGTAATAAATGGATACTTAGCTTTTTGATATTATAAGGCTAAGTACCTCCTATGATGGAGTCTTTATTCACAGATATCCAATTAAAATACCTAATGAAATTATCCAACTCTAATACTCAGTTCAGCAATTACCTCATGTTCTTAGCATTGTTCTCAGAAGGAGGATATATGGCTTTTGAAAGAAAATTCATGAATGCAATTTAAATCTGCTTAAAATGCAGAAACTATTAGAGTTACCAGTGGATTATAAAGCTGACCTTGAATTTTCCTTCAAATGTGTTATAGTCAAGAAGGAAAACTGAATGTCTTAAAGTGCTCTGCTTGAGGGAATGCAGAGACAGAGAGGAGAACCATGAATCCAGCTACATCATATACTGTATTATAAATAGCAACAGTAGAGTGTTAAACATGCTTAAAGTAGGATTGAAATCTTCATAGGATCACTACCTCATAGGATCAGACTTGCAAATGAGACAAAGTATGAGAGTTCTTACCCATACAAAACAATATCAAAAGGCTCAGAAGCAACAGCAAGAGGTTTGGAACACTGAAGCAGTTCCCCAGGTCCTTCTTTTCAGTATCAGACGTGTTTTTTTTGTTTTTTAATTAATTTATTTATTTTTTTACATGTATGTTCCCAGATCATTCATATGCATATCCCTGGACCCTCCCCCCACCCAGTTCCCCCCGTCCCATCTCTCCAGACCATTGCTCCAAGTGGTTGTAGGTACTCCTATTCCCCTAGCACAATGACAATAGCTATCTTTTCCGCACATGACAGTATAGGCTTCCATGTTACTCCCTCCATGCCTCCCTCCCACTGTTCGGTCTCCACAATGTCTTTATGTCTATTCTCTGTTTTTTCATGAGTTCACTGCGTTTGTTATCATGACCATCTTACTAGATCCCATATATATGAGTTAGTATACTATACTTGTCTTTCTCTTTTTGACTTACTTCACTTTTTATGATAGGTTCTAGAGCCAGCCACCTCATTAGGACTGAGTCTTCTGCATTTCTTTTAACAGCTGAGTAGTATTCCATTGTATATATGTACCAGAGCTTCTGGATCCATTCATTTGTCGATGGACATCTAGGTTGCTTCCATGTTCTGGCTATTGTATAGAGAGCTGCAATGAACATTGGGGTACAGGTGCCTCTTTCAGTTTTGATTTCATCAGGATATAGGCCTAATAGTGGGATTGCTGGGTCATAGGGTGCTTCTATTTTTAGTTTTTTAAGGAATCTCCATATTGTCTTCCATAGAGGTTGTATTAATTTACATTCCCACCAGCAATGCAAGAGGGTTCCCTTTTCTCCACACCCTCTCCAGCACTTGTTGTCTGTCGATTTGTTGATGATGGCCATTCTGACAGGTGTGAGGTGGTATCTCATTGTGGTTTTAATTTGCATTTCTCTGATAATAAGCGAGGTTGAGCATCGTTTCATGTATTTTTGGGCCATCTGTATGTCCTCTTTAGAAAGGAGATGTGGTTTTCTTGACCCAGAACAGATGCAGTCTCTAAATGAGGCTCTTGGGTTCCTCATACAAATAGAGGTGTTTCAGTTACAACACATCTTCATGTTATACCCCACAGGGGTGTGTGGATTACATGGCATTCTCCAGGGAGCCTTGCCTTTGGATCCTGGATTCTATTATCTCTAGATAGTTCTTTGCCAGGGGTGTCCTACAAAAGGTATTTCTGATATAAGGGTTCTCCTTCCTAGCAAATACCATTTGTCAGTTTAGCTGGAGTGCCAGCTGACAAAACAATTAGACCAGGTTACCTGACTGCTTTTTTTTTTTTTCCCCTTTAGGGAAAAGAAGTGAACAGATCATGATCCAACTGTCTTAAAGTCCTTCTCTCAGGCTAGACCCCTAAGAGAAAGATAGTCTCAGGAATAGTTCAGAGAACCCAAATAACCAAAATTAAATAACTTCTGAAAATTCCCATCTCAACTTGGTAAGATTTAAACTTTAGAATCACCTGATCATATGAATTATGACGGTAATCATATAGTTTCAAATGACTGCAGTCTGAACCCACATATTGCAAATTATCACTAAATTAATTTAAAACACAAATATAAAAAGGCATATAGATATTTTCTATACTAATAAGCATTACTCTTCAAAGATGAGGTTGCTTTAATCACTTTTGATTTCAGTGGGTAAATGTAAGTATAGATTTCCTGAAACTATAATAATATCCTGAATTTATAACAAAAACTCCTAATGAATTTTCTGCCTTTGTTTAGCTTATAATTTTTAAAAAATGTAAAGAGGAAAAAAATATTTATGAGGGAAGGCCTGGATGTTGTTGAAAACCCACAGCAACAATGCTTAACCCAGATTTATTAATTGAGATAAAGTTTCACAAGGAAAAGTTTACCTAAAGAATTTACAAAAGAAAGCCAGAAAAGATTGGAGAAATGACTCTTCAAGTTCAAGAACAACAATGGATGAAAAGCCCAGAGTTCATAGAAACATGGTGCATTTGAGAAACTGAAAGCATTTCAGTCTGACATAAGGCAAACCAAGGGTTTGATATAAAAACAGAGCAATGGTTTGATCAGGAAGTTCTGTTAATACATCTGACCTCCAGTATACAATGAATTCTCAATAAAGAATGTTAATCATAAGCACCACATGATGCCTTTCAGAAACATGCAATCCAGAAATTGGGATGAGATAACCTTAAATGTTGAATAACTAGTGAAGATATTGTTTCAGGAATCCAGGTGAGAGGTGGTAGTAGCTTAAGTCTGAGTTATCAATTCAGTTCTGTTCAGTAACTCAGTCATGTCCGACTCTTTGCAACCTCATGGACTGCAGCACGCCAGGCTTCCCTGTCCATCATCCTCTCCCAGAGCTTGCTCAAATGCATGTCAATTCACTCAGTGATGTCATCCAATCATCTCATCCTCTGTCATCCCATTCTCCTTCTGCCTTCTATTTTTCCCAAAATAAGGGTCTTTTCCAATAAGTCGTCTCTTCAGGTAGCCTTCAGGTAGCCAAAGTGTCAAGAGTTTCAGCTTCAGCACCAGTCCTTCTAATGAATATTTGGTGTTGATGTCCTTTAAGATTGACTGGTTTGAAGTCCTTGCAGTTCAAGGGACTGTCAAGAGTCTTCTCTAGTACCACAGCTCAAAGGCATCAATTCTTTGGTGTTTAGTCTTCTTTATGGTTCAGCTCTCACATCTATTCATGACTACTGGGAAAACCATAGTTTTGACCATATGGACTTTTGTTCGTAAGAAAGAAATATTAAAAAAAAAAAAAAACAGATGATTTTCAAGAAAGTTTAAAGGAGATAAGTATAGTAGGTCAAAGAATGTCATTTTCTTTCATTTAGTTGATTTAGTTTTTTTTTTTTTTTTTAAGCTGCTGGCTGGGAAGGGAACGGGGCAGGCGGGCCATTTCTATTGGTCTTTCATTTATCTATTTTTCATCCATCTTTGTTCTTTGGCCCGTGTGGGCCTCCCATCACGGTGGCCTCTGTTGTCGCAGAGCGCCAGCTCTGGGCACATGCGCTCCAGAGCTCCGGCTCGGTAACTGGACACAGCAGTCCAGCTGCTCAGCAGCACGTGGGATCTTCCCAGGCCAGGGATCAAACCGGCACCCCTTGCACTGCAAGGTGATGTCCTCACCCGCTGGAACACCAGGGAAGCCCTAGTTGATTTAGTTTTATAATGTGAGACAGTTTTTTTTTTTTAATTTTTGCCTCTTTTTATTGATTTTTCATTTATTTATTTTTCATACATCTTTATTCTTCAGTCCGTGTGGGCTTCCCATTGCAGTGGCCTCTCTCTTTGCAGAACACCAGCTCTGGGCGCACGCACTCCAGAGTGCTGGCTCCTAATTGGACACACTGGCCCAGCTACTCCATGGCACATGGGATCTTCCCAGGCCAGGAATTTAACCTGCGCCCCTTGCACTGAAAGGTACACTCTTTACCCACTGGACCACCAGGGAAGCCTGAAACAGTTTTATTTACAGATTGATGCAAAGGAGAAAGAAGAAGAAGGAAAGAAAAAGAGGAGGGTGACTCCATAATATGTGTTCCTAGGAAACCAAGTGGAAGGATGAGTCTTGGAAAGGAAGAATGAAAATCAGCGAAGATGAGTGTGTTTGCCATTTAGTGACAGGGAAGTGAAAATTACAATTTTAATCATCATTATGTTCTCATTAAAATAGGATACACTGTCATGGCCCAAACTGAAAAGGGTTCAGAAGTTTGAAGAGAATGGAGAAGGTTTGAACTTACATTTTGTGGAAATTAAGTATAAGAATGATGACTTTGGGAGACATTATTTGTAAACACTATAAAATAGTCCACTGATGGGATTAGAGGGAGAGTGATTAGTAATTACTAAGTATGAATCAATCATTAAAAGAAACGAAATAATGCCATTTGCAGTAACATGGATGTACCTAGAGATTCTCATACTGAGTAAAGTCAGATATACAGAAAGACAAATATATGGTATCGCTTGTATGTGGAATCCAAAAATACGGTACAACTAAGCATAAAATTAAAAACCCAAAGAAGTCATTGCCAACCCATTAATACTTTATTTTCTACATAGATAGAGACTTGAGTAATCAAAAGAATCAGGCTAACCAAAGTTGGATATGAGTAAAGGAAGGTGAGAGAAAGTTGGACCAGGTACATAAATGAGTTCAATTTTTAAAAGTCAGAAATATTTTAAGGGATTAGCTAAATATAGTAATAAACTGAAATTTTCACACAAAATATATAGTACAAATGAACTTACAAAACAGAAGTAGAGATATAGATGTAGAAAACAAATTTAGGATTACTAGAGTTACCAGTTGAGAGACTGAGACTGACGTATGTACTTGACTATATATAAAACAGAAAACTAATAAGCACCTATTGTATGATACAGGGAAAGATATTCAAAAATTGTAGTGATTTATATGGGAAAAAATCTGAAAAAGAAGCATATATGTATACGTGCATATATATGTGTGTGTGTGTGTGCACGTGTGTGCATATAACTGGTTCACTTTATTGCATACCTGAAACTACACAGCATTGTAAATCAGCTATATTCCAATAAAAACTTAAAAATAAAAATAAAGAAGAATGAGTCATTCCTGGTTGCAATATTCTTCCTTGAAACCACAAAAAATTTTATCAGTCTGTTTTAAAACTTACTTTGGAATAGCCCATTTCATAGCTCAGGAATTTTAATAGTTAAAATAATGGTAAGCTTTTTTTGCCAGAAAATAGCTCCTTAGACTTCTCCTGCCTGGAAAAAGATGACAAGTGACTTCTCACCATATTAAATAATTTTATCAGAAGTGTAAACAATTAAGTTCTTTCACACACTTCTAATATTCCCTATAACCCTCTACACTTTCCTCTGTGCTTCTTACCTCAGTATTTTGCTCCAAAAATTAGAAATATGGAAACTCTTAAATATCAAATAGTATTTACTTTTCTTAATATCAAAATGCCTCTTTGACAATCAATCATTAAAAGAAACGAAATAATGCCATTTGCAGTAACATGGATGTACCTAGAGATTCTCATACTGAGTAAAGTCAGATATACAGAAAGACAAATATATGGTATCGCTTGTATGTGGAATCCAAAAATACGGTACAACTAAGCATAAAATTAAAAACCCAAAGAAGTCATTGCCAACCCATTAATACTTTATTTTCTACATAGATAGAGACTTGAGTAATCAAAAGAATCAGGCTAACCAAAGTTGGATATGAGTAAAGGAAGGTGAGAGAAAGTTGGACCAGGTACATAAATGAGTTCAATTTTTAAAAGTCAGAAATATTTTAAGGGATTAGCTAAATATAGTAATAAACTGAAATTTTCACACAAAATATATAGTACAAATGAACTTACAAAACAGAAGTAGAGATATAGATGTAGAAAACAAATTTAGGATTACTAGAGTTACCAGTTGAGAGACTGAGACTGACGTATGTACTTGACTATATATAAAACAGAAAACTAATAAGCACCTATTGTATGATACAGGGAAAGATATTCAAAAATTGTAGTGATTTATATGGGAAAAAATCTGAAAAAGAAGCATATATGTATACGTGCATATATATGTGTGTGTGTGTGTGCACGTGTGTGCATATAACTGGTTCACTTTATTGCATACCTGAAACTACACAGCATTGTAAATCAGCTATATTCCAATAAAAACTTAAAAATAAAAATAAAGAAGAATGAGTCATTCCTGGTTGCAATATTCTTCCTTGAAACCACAAAAAATTTTATCAGTCTGTTTTAAAACTTACTTTGGAATAGCCCATTTCATAGCTCAGGAATTTTAATAGTTAAAATAATGGTAAGCTTTTTTTGCCAGAAAATAGCTCCTTAGACTTCTCCTGCCTGGAAAAAGATGACAAGTGACTTCTCACCATATTAAATAATTTTATCAGAAGTGTAAACAATTAAGTTCTTTCACACACTTCTAATATTCCCTATAACCCTCTACACTTTCCTCTGTGCTTCTTACCTCAGTATTTTGCTCCAAAAATTAGAAATATGGAAACTCTTAAATATCAAATAGTATTTACTTTTTTAAGGCTAAATACAGATTTTTACTCCAAAATGCCTCTTTGGACTCAAGTTCTGCCACTGATCAGTGGGTGATTTAGGGCTTCCCAGGTGGCTCAATGGTAAAGAATCTGCCTGCCATTGCAAGAGACATGGCAGGAGCCTTCGGTTTCATCCCTAGGTCAGGAAGATCCCTTGAAGATCCCTTGCCTGGGAAATCACATGGACAGAGGAGCCTGGTTGGCTACAATCCATAGGGCCTTAAAGAGTTGGGCATGACTTAGCAAGGCAACAACAATAGGATAAGTTACTGACCTCCTTAAAATCCCACTTGTCAAATGGAAAAAAATAACTTAAAAGGCTATTGCAGATTTAATACACTAGAGGGCCTTAAATTGAGGCCTAATACATAGTAAGCTCTCAGAAAATGTAAATTTATCATTATTTTGCTGGAACTGGGGGATAGGACAGGGCTTTGGGTTAGAGGCTGGCTGTTTATCACTCTGTGCTCCTCTTCAAGGAATACATTTTGATTTAGGGCACAGTTTGGTCCAGCCAAAGTTCTGCATTGTAATAAGAAACTGACCCACCAGTTTAATAGGCTAAGACTTTTCAAAAAGGCTGATTACCAAGAAAACCAAGTTCTGGAAAGTAGAGCAAGAAAAAAAATATTTTTTTATTCCCATCCCATTTTAAAAATTAGATTCACTGCCTATCTTTTTCTGGGACCACAGTATTTCGGCCAGAGACTATTTTCATGGCTGGGTTAAATAGCAAGCAGATCTTACTGACTATAAAGACTGGCAGACCTAGTAATGATTTACAGAAGCAGACTGTGGTGCCTACTTGTCTGAATAATTTTAAGGACTTGGCAGATAATTCTCGAGGACTTTTTAATTGTAGCCCTCAGAAAGCCAGAGGACAGGCTAAGGACCTTCAAAGCTTTCTTTCTTTCACTCTTGACTCGGTAACATCAAATTCTATGTTTACCCTCTTTAACCTTTTCAAACCACTTTCCTCTGTGTTTTCCCAAATTTTAAAATTAGAAATATGGAAACTCTTAAATATCAAATAGTATTTACTTTTTTAAGGCTAAATACAGATTTTTACTCCAAAATGCCTCTTTGGACTCAAGTTCTGCCACTGATCAGTGGGTGATTTAGGGCTTCCCAGGTGGCTCAATGGTAAAGAATCTGCCTGCCATTGCAAGAGACATGGCAGGAGCCTTCGGTTTCATCCCTAGGTCAGGAAGATCCCTTGAAGATCCCTTGCCTGGGAAATCACATGGACAGAGGAGCCTGGTTGGCTACAATCCATAGGGCCTTAAAGAGTTGGGCATGACTTAGCAAGGCAACAACAATAGGATAAGTTACTGACCTCCTTAAAATCCCACTTGTCAAATGGAAAAAAATAACTTAAAAGGCTATTGCAGATTTAATACACTAGAGGGCCTTAAATTGAGGCCTAATACATAGTAAGCTCTCAGAAAATGTAAATTTATCATTATTTTGCTGGAACTGGGGGATAGGACAGGGCTTTGGGTTAGAGGCTGGCTGTTTATCACTCTGTGCTCCTCTTCAAGGAATACATTTTGATTTAGGGCACAGTTTGGTCCAGCCAAAGTTCTGCATTGTAATAAGAAACTGACCCACCAGTTTAATAGGCTAAGACTTTTCAAAAAGGCTGATTACCAAGAAAACCAAGTTCTGGAAAGTAGAGCAAGAAAAAAAATATTTTTTTATTCCCATCCCATTTTAAAAATTAGATTCACTGCCTATCTTTTTCTGGGACCACAGTATTTCGGCCAGAGACTATTTTCATGGCTGGGTTAAATAGCAAGCAGATCTTACTGACTATAAAGACTGGCAGACCTAGTAATGATTTACAGAAGCAGACTGTGGTGCCTACTTGTCTGAATAATTTTAAGGACTTGGCAGATAATTCTCGAGGACTTTTTAATTGTAGCCCTCAGAAAGCCAGAGGACAGGCTAAGGACCTTCAAAGCTTTCTTTCTTTCACTCTTGACTCGGTAACATCAAATTCTATGTTTACCCTCTTATGATATATTTTACTTATAATGTGAATATGATTCATTCTAATTGGACATAACATTACTGCCAAGGATGATCATGGATACAGCTCCTTCCTGTCTTCTATATAAGGCAGGGGCCCTGCCTGTTGTTTAAATTAGCTTTTCATGCAACCACTAACTCAAGTCTAGAGATGATTCAAGCCAGAAACGGTAATTTTATTTATATGATGTCTTTAGAATGGAAGGTTAGGCTAGTAAAAGAAAAACAAACCTGAAATGGACAATGAATTAAATCAAAAGCTGCTTTATGCTCGGGATACACTGCACTGGAGTGTGATAGAGTCTGTCCACTGAGGTTTATAAGGACCATGGCAATATTAATTATTTTCCATGCAGCTTACTTTTTTCAGGGAACCTGGGCTAATGCTAGGAAATGTCATTCTCAAGGTAATATCTTCCAACTGAATGATACAAAGCACCACAGCTTTAGCTGTCATGTCACTAGCTGAAAAAAAGCTTTTTCTAAGGCAATATTTCAGTGCATAGAATAAGTTCAGATAGTTCAGAAGTTCATAATAAACATCCTTCATAGTTTCCTTTGAAATGGTGAAGGAAGACTTAGTGAAGGAAATACTTGTGTCTGATTCCATTGGGATGGCCCAGTATACAAGGTGGATTAAATATAGCTAGTCCCTGTTTACTTTAAGCTTTCTTCTCTTGCCTTACACCTATAAATGATTTCACTGACTAAAATTACATTTTCTATCAGATAGAAAATACTGACTTGTTGGTTGGCTTGGCAAAAATACGTTGCTATTTATTGATGGAAAACCAAAAGCCCGTTTTCGTGAATGAAGCCATTTGTAATTCTGTTTGATGGGAAGAAGGCAGTTTGAAAGTAGCATTAAAAAAAGAGAGTCTGGGTTTTGATGGATGTTAATAACCACATGAGAAAAAGGCTCTTCCCAGTCAGATTTTATTGCTTTATTCTATCCTTAGGATCTAGTCTTTCAAAATGTGATGCTTTTGCCTGAGCAGTAAAAAGGGCTTTTCCCAAAGAGAAATGCCATGACAGCCTTGTCTTTGTTCGTTCAGTGAAATGCTGTTTGGATTGACTCTGTGAGTGTATCTTTAGATTTGCCATTTCTATAATGGAAATAATAGTTATAATAATGTTTTGTTTTCCTAAATCTCTTTTCTTTACAACTAATCGTACTCTCAAGAGAGCTTTAAAATATAAATAAAATTATTTTCTTTGTAAATATCAGAGTGAATGACTCTCTTCAGTTAGGTCATTTTTGAAAACTTTTTAAAATCCTTGGCTTTCTACATTATCTTAGAATTACTCTTTATAGTCCGAGTATCTGGATGAAAATGTAAATGAAATTCATATTACATTTCCTACAGCTGGACTCTTACTCACCTTGACTGTAGTAACTAATCATTAGGGAGATTCTATCATTTAAGACAGACTTGATTAAAACTGTACAGAAGTCATTCTCAGCAAGGACTAAAAAATGATTTCCATGTAGAATACATCCTTGATCTTAAAACATACAGCTATTCTAGCATTATTAAATGTTAGAAAGATGTGTCAGAAAATAAGATTTTATCTAA
The DNA here is from genome assembly GCA_022376925.1 of Tragulus kanchil. Taxonomy (NCBI): domain Eukaryota; kingdom Metazoa; phylum Chordata; class Mammalia; order Artiodactyla; family Tragulidae; genus Tragulus; species Tragulus kanchil. Next base: position 230,298,314 of record JAIOJX010000004.1, on the reverse strand, counting down.
AACTCAGTGGCAGGAGTTAAGAAACAGGAGTTAATGATCTATAGGGAATTACAAAAGTTAATTAGAAATGTGTCCTACATTAATAAGATGGAGAAAAAATAAATATTTTGGGGAGAAGCTTTAATCATTTTGAGTTTATTTCACAGGAAAACATAATCTTATCATCAGAAAGACCTTTAAAAATATTCCACTAAGGTCTACAGTTAATTATAAAATTTGGGGACAATGGAAATTATATAGTCAAATGTTTTGTTTTTAATTAGCCAAGCTTGTGCTGAAGTCAATGTAGGAAAGGTAGATATTTGTTGGAATCTTTTCTTTTCAACTTTTTAAGATCAGCTTGCTCATTTCATAAATGCTCAAATATGAAAAAAGACCTACTTCATAACTAAATAGAAAATGCCGGGGACATAAGTTATTGACACTGACGGTCCAGGTTTTCATACTCTAAAACATAAACATTTTGAAATTTTATGCTTTTTATGTGTATGTAAATGCCTAAAAATGTATTATAATAAATAATGAAACAGAATGAAATGAGGAACCAGTCACTGTTACAGATTTGTGAAAATAACTGCATGCATTAAAATATTTGACTTTGAATAATTTGAAACCTCCTACCTTGGCACTCCAGGTCAAAGTTACCGTCAGGCAAGTGTTTCTAAATTAGCGTTGTATTTGACCCTAAATGCATATTCCTTATTTTCTTTCCTAAGCTAATACACTGAGAGTTAGCAAGGCATGAAGACATGATGAATCTATGAAAGCATGACTGATCTCTGAAGGCCAACTGGGAAACATTTATCTCCAAGATGCTTCTTAATATGGCAAAGGTTAAAAACATTTGTAATGCAGTCAGAACTCTGTCAGTCACAACCCAGAGGGTCAGAGATAGGAAGAGGGTACCTGGTCAGCAATGATACGAAGATGCTGTATTCTTCCCTTCGTATCCTCTTCTGACCTCATGCCACCCCTGACCTTTAGCTCCTACTTTATTCAATACACAAAGCCTTGGCTGCTCATATACACATGGGTAATGGAACTTGTTTAAGCTGAAGATTCACAAAAGAAAAGACTTGAATCCACTCTCACTGAGAATCAATGAGGTTAGCAACCTATAGTGCTCATGTAAAAAGTTGTTCTTCATATACGTAGTGCTACAAGTCTACTGACTGTGGGATACAGACATTAAATGCTATGTAAATACCCTATGAGACAATTAGAACAAATAAAAACTAGCATTTGTTAGGTGCTTTAAGTTATCTTTAAAGCTTGGTAGTAAGAGAAAGACATAAAAATGTTTGTGTACTGCTCCTTAAGAATGGCATAGTCTCTTCAGTTTACTAACTCAGGTGTATCTGCTATACCAAGAGGTAAATTAATGGCACTAACTAAAATTATTTTAATATAGCTATTGAGTGCTTAAAATTCCTTTAGGCTCACTCGTATATATTATCTTCTTGCATATTACATATTAACAAATAACTGTGTACATTAACTAGATGTATTACACTATATTAAATAAAATAGGAAATATATGGAAGTATATCATACAATCTACATCTTTAAGGACTTTGTATCTTCTTAGAGAGACAACAAAATATATCCATGGAAAAAGTTATATTGTAATCATATGTTAATAATGATGAGTAATAGGGCTTCCCTGGTGGTCCAGTGGATAAGGACACTGCCTTGCAGTGCAAGGGGCGCCAGTTCGATCCTTGGCCTGGGAAGATCCCATGGGCCACGGAGCAGCTGGACCAATGTGTCCAACTACTGAGCTAGAGTTCTGGAGCACATGTGCCCAGAGTTGGTGCTCTGCAGTGACAGAGGCCACTGCTATGGGAGGCCTACACAGACCAAGGAACAAAGATAAATAAATGAAAGATCAATAGAAGTAACCCCCACCCCCCAAAAATGATGAGTATAAACATTATTTCTTATTTGGCTTATATACAAACTTAAGATATTAATACTATGCAGATACTAGCAGGTTCCAGTACATGGGGTAGGACTGGACCGAGCAACTAACACTGTATGCAGATACCAAGATAGATATTAACATTCTATCCATGGGATATTTAAAATGCAGAAAATGCTAGGGATTATGTCATTTATTCTAAACAACTGCCACAAATTTATTGTAGAAATTAGCAAGCAATTCCATTATCTGAGAAGGGACATTTTTTTTTTTTTCCCATTGCTCACTATCAGTGTTCAAAGACAGTAATGCTACAACATAATACCTATAGGCATATTAACATCTGAAAAAAAGCTGTTAGACAATTCAAGATATTTCTATTAATCTTATCTCTAGGACTTATCTCTAGGATCCCTTTAAAAGATAACATTTCTTTATCAATTTTCAGTTTAATTAATTTATAGGATTTTTCTTACCCCTTTATCAAATAAATCAAACTCTTTAATTTTTTTAATTGAAGCTACTTTCTGGGCTTCAGCCTCAGAGTATTGTAGCTGATTTACTGGTTCCCACATCCAATATACAGCTTCTATCCATTTTCTTCAACCGCTTTTTTTCTCCAACTGATGTCTGTGGAGTGCCTTTCCTGGAATCACATTTTTAACAATCCTGCTCAAATTCTGAACACCAAATTGCCTTTCCCTGAAAAATGTCTGAGGTCTGTACATGTAAGATAAGATAGTGGAAGATGACATAGTCTATGCAATTTGTCTACAGAAATCTTCACCAAATGATCAATGACCACCTTTAATGGAAATATGGTTTCAATTCTCCCTTTGATAAATGGTCTAGTCTATACTTCCGAGAGATATGTTTTCCTTGTCAACCTTTTTTTTTTTTTTTTTTTAATGTATGTGCCAGTGTTTGGGGCCAATTTAACAACTATATTACTCTCTGGGTGCTATTCTGAAGTACCACATCTGTTTTTACACTGAGTTTGTGGTTTTTTTGTATAAACTGGTAGGTGTGTGTGTATGTGTGTGTGTCTGTGTATTCCTACACTAGAACATATTTTCAACTCAAATTCCAATGTGATCATTTCTCATCTAGAACATCCTTAAAAATATCTAACGCTGTTTTTATTTTTACCACTAAGAGCCACAAAACATCAACAGGCAGATAATTTGGTGAAAGGTGGTTCATTGCTTCAGTAGAATATAATGTCCCTATATTTCACTTTGATGTAATTCAATCAAAAAGGATTCAGGTCATCCATTATTCTGTCAAAAATCACTTCTCTCCTATTGCCTCTCAGACCACAACACTCAAGTACTCAACCAGACCATCAAACTAGCTAAATTAAGAATCAGGTCCTGCCTTAAGAGGATTCTAGAAATACTACTGTCCTAGGACAGAGGGAATCAGGAAAAATCTTCACATGATTGTTGCTGCCTTTCAAGCTATGTATCTTGCTTTATATTTCAGTGACCATACATTATCTGTTTATCTGCCTGGAATGTTGATTTCTCTCCCAGTTCCCAGCTGTCTAGACTTGGAATTCTCTTCTTTTTCAAATGTTATAGAATTACATTTCTCTTACCTGGAAAAAGTTTAAAGCTGCAATTGTATTTTTGGAAACCAAAGTTAGGGACCTGGTTTTCACTATGCTCAATCATTATTAGATACAATGCAATTTCATTTAGTGTAGAGATCTAATTTAAAGCGAGCAACATGGTAGTTTGTTACTAAGTTTCTTTGCTTCAATGATTCTATGCATTTTTATTTAAACAGTGGGTGACAAAGGGAATAGATATGAAAAAAAATGTGAAAACAGTTGAAATAAATGCAGTCTGGTGTTGACATAAGAAGAAAGAAGATTATTTTTCAGAAAAACCTTGATGTAACCAAATGTTGCTTGTTCAATAATACTTAACTATTCCATAATACATATGTTTATACTTTGAGCCTAAATTTTTCAAGTTTATACCTTTTTCTGCCTAAAGTATTTAAACAATTATAACACTATCTACTGAGATGAGAAGCTTGATTTTTCACCTGTCCATGTGGCTTTAGACAAGGAAGTCTAAGCCTACGTGTACATATGTGTACTAAACCTATGTGTGCTTAGTCACTCAGTCATGTCTGGCTCTTTGTGACATTTTGGACCACAACCCTGCAGGCTTCTCTGTTCCTGGGTTGCCATGCCCTCCTCCAGGGGATCCTCCTGACTCAGGGATCAAACCCACATCTTCTGTGTCTCCTTTGCGTTGCACATGGATTTTTTACCCACTGAGCCACAGGGCATAACTTGTGTATATCTCAATTTAGCTTAAATATAAAAATTAAATACCACAAGTTTATTCAAATACCTTTCTGATCTCTCAAACCAGCTTAGACTTCCTTAGGACCAGTTCCTTGACCTCAATGATTTAGAGTTTCATAGTTAGAAAGATTTTAGTTAATACACTGTAACAGTGGTTTCTCAAGTCTGACTGTACATAAAAATCACCTTTTGGAGATTTTTATTTTTAATATATTAAATGATCAGCATCCACACCAAATGAGCAGAATTTCTGTGGGAAAATTCTAGCTAACAATACTTTCAAAGGCTCCTTAGGCTTGAGAAGGTTGCTCTGTTCAATACAGAGCTCTTGCAGGAAGTATGATCTTCCCTCTCGTGTATTATTATCTCCTTGAAAAGATAATACAGTGGAAAAAAATGTCAGTAACCACTTGCAGGCAATTTTGATATAGCATGTACTCTGGAGTCAAGTAAATATGCATTCAGTTCTTGGCTCCGCTGCTCACCAGATTTGCGACTAAGCGCAAGAAGCTAAACATTTTAGAGTCAAATGTTATCTGCCAAATGTTGACACCACATACCTCAAGAAGTTGTTGTGAGAATTAAATGTCAGAAGGTATTACTCAGTAAATTAGAGACAGTGTAATGTCTATATTGTGAGTTAACAAATAGTTGCAGTAAAAGACTTCAGTGAAGACTGTTAGGAAAAAGAGGAGCTTGATACAGATCAGGGAGTATGTGGAGAAATTTTTATGTGAATTTAACTGCAGCTGTCCATACATAGAATTATGAATCAGGGCTTCCCTGGTGGTCCAGTGGGTAAGGACACCGCTTTGCAGTGTAAGGGGCGCTCTTTCAATCCCTGGTCTGGGAAGATCCTACGTGCCGTGGAGCGGCTGGACAGATCCAATAACCGAGCCGGAGCTCTGGAGCACATGCGCCCAGAGCCGGTGCTCTGCGACAACAGAGGCCACTGTGATGGGAGGCCCACATGGGTCAAAGAACAAAGATGGATGACAATAGACAAATGAAAGACCAATAGAAGTGGCCCACCCGCCCCTAACCCTCCCAGTCCCACTGCCCGCCCCCCCCCGCCAAAAAAATAAATAAGAAAAAAGAAGCTCAAAAAAAAAAGAATTATGAATCAATAAGAATAACTACAGTCACCAACTAAGTTAAAGCACCTCCTAAATTGCTCTTTTAACACAATGTACCCCTCTCTGTTTCAGAGTTTTATATATTGACTATGAAGCATACTTTTCTATGATTTTAATTGAGATTTTTAAATCTCATTCTAGTACCAGAATAGAATTTTAGCCAAATGTTACTGAAAACCCTTTCCAGCTGCCTTTCCAAACTGACTGACTGCCCTTTGGAGTACAGAGTTACTTTCGATGTGAGTCTTGCAATGCCTAAAGCCACAAATATCCCCAGCACACTGAGCCCCCTTACTGGTATTCTAGATGCATGTAATCACACTGTTGCCTCCTTACTTCATCCAGTTCTCTCTGCACAAGCTACCCATTATCCAGATTAGCTTTATCCAGATGCTGGCTGTGTACCCTACTGCAGGGCTACATTTACTCCCTGCTGATTTCATCAACTGGGTTGTTTAGACTTTCCACTGATTCTTTCCATGCTCCTTCCTTTTTCTAAGTTAAGCAAAACTCATTTCTGTTACTAAGAATCTGATGATTACAAGAGCCAAATCAAGCAGGAGAGTTCTGTGGTACTATAGTTACTATGCATTTTCATGTCTTCTTGAACAAATAGGGAAACTTCAGTGAAGACTGTTAGGAAAGAGGAGCTGACAGATCAGGAGTATGTGGAGAAATTTTATGTGAATTTAACTGCAGCTGTCCATACATAGAATTATGAATCAGGGCTTCCCTGGTGGTCCAGTGGGTAAGGACACCGCTTTGCAGTGTAAGGGGCGCTCTTTCAATCCCTGGTCTGGGAAGATCCTACGTGCCGTGGAGCGGCTGGACAGATCCAATAACCGAGCCGGAGCTCTGGAGCACATGCGCCCAGAGCCGGTGCTCTGCGACAACAGAGGCCACTGTGATGGGAGGCCCACATGGGTCAAAGAACAAAGATGGATGACAATAGACAAATGAAAGACCAATAGAAGTGGCCCACCCGCCCCTAACCCTCCCAGTCCCACTGCCCGCCCCCTCCCCCCCGCCAAAAAAATAAATAAGAAAAAAGAAGCTCAAAAAAAAAAGAATTATGAATCAATAAGAATAACTACAGTCACCAACTAAGTTAAAGCACCTCCTAAATTGCTCTTTTAACACAATGTACCCCTCTCTGTTTCAGAGTTTTATATATTGACTATGAAGCATACTTTTCTATGATTTTAATTGAGATTTTTAAATCTCATTCTAGTACCAGAATAGAATTTTAGCCAAATGTTACTGAAAACCCTTTCCAGCTGCCTTTCCAAACTGACTGACTGCCCTTTGGAGTACAGAGTTACTTTCGATGTGAGTCTTGCAATGCCTAAAGCCACAAATATCCCCAGCACACTGAGCCCCCTTACTGGTATTCTAGATGCATGTAATCACACTGTTGCCTCCTTACTTCATCCAGTTCTCTCTGCACAAGCTACCCATTATCCAGATTAGCTTTATCCAGATGCTGGCTGTGTACCCTACTGCAGGGCTACATTTACTCCCTGCTGATTTCATCAACTGGGTTGTTTAGACTTTCCACTGATTCTTTCCATGCTCCTTCCTTTTTCTAAGTTAAGCAAAACTCATTTCTGTTACTAAGAATCTGATGATTACAAGAGCCAAATCAAGCAGGAGAGTTCTGTGGTACTATAGTTACTATGCATTTTCATGTCTTCTCCATGACTGCAAGTATGTTTTATGAGGCAGTAGTGTCAAATGAGGTCATTGTACATAGTAGGTGCTAAAGAAGCAGCCATTAGATGACTAAATATATTTTCTCATCTGGGAAACTGGATATCCACTAGCTAGTGCACTGACCAAGTCTGTGATACATCTTTATCATGACAGAGAGGAAAATCAGAAACAGAGATCTTGGAGAAAGCTAGGAAAACTATGTAAAAACAAAGTTACAAAAAATAACCAGAATCTGAAGATTTAGGAATGGCTATGGAAAAACCATGAAAACAAAATGTCTCTGTATTTAAAAAGTGGTATGTTAGAAAGTTTGCAGGAATGAATAACAGCTGAGAAAATCAAAACAGCAAGTATTTCAAGTAACAGTTCTATGATTAGTTAGAATATTCACTAAATACACCTTTCCACCTCGCCAGAGTATTGTCTCCTCATAAATGCCTACTGAAATATAGTTATCTCCTACAGCTGCAATTTTTTCCATTGGGAGAATCTTTCCTGGGTCTCAGCACTTCTTCTTTCCAGACATACCTGTTCTCAGTCTATTTTCCATTCCTAATCAAGGCTTGTGTTTGTCAGGTCATTCTTATTTTTAAGCTCAACCTTTCAAAATAAAAATGTCAGGGCATTTCCATTTTTAACTTATTTTAAGGCTCACAAACTATTGGGTGTTTCTAGATTCTTTTGTCATTAGAGATTTTATTTTTAATTTACTCATATGATTTTAATTAAAAATACTCATATTTTTTCAAAAAAATTTGGACAGTGCAACTCTCAGTAGTTAACCAAATGAAATCAAGAAATTCATGCATTCATTCATTTTCCTTTCAAAGATTTCTCCTTCATGGTGCAAAGAGCCATTGTGGCAACCAAAGACACTATTATTGTCATTAGAGAAGAATGTTAGGTTTTAAGGCACAAGCCAGCTAAAGGTACACATACAGAAACTAAAAATATATTCTCTATTTTACTCTGTTAATATCAAATTATAAATCCAGTTCAATTAGTGTATTACCCTGACTGCAAGTATTTGTTTTATGAGGAAAAGGGTTCTGTGGTACTATAGTTACTATGCATTTTCAAATGAAGGTTTTTCAGTTGTCAAATGAGGTCATTGTACATAGTAGGTGCTAAAGAAGCAGCCATTAGATGACTAAATATATTTTCTCATCTGGGAAACTGGATATCCACTAGCTAGTGCACTGACCAAGTCTGTGATACATCTTTATCATGACAGAGAGGAAAATCAGAAACAGAGATCTTGGAGAAAGCTAGGAAAACTATGTAAAAACAAAGTTACAAAAAATAACCAGAATCTGAAGATTTAGGAATGGCTATGGAAAAACCATGAAAACAAAATGTCTCTGTATTTAAAAAGTGGTATGTTAGAAAGTTTGCAGGAATGAATAACAGCTGAGAAAATCAAAACAGCAAGTATTTCAAGTAACAGTTCTATGATTAGTTAGAATATTCACTAAATACACCTTTCCACCTCGCCAGAGTATTGTCTCCTCATAAATGCCTACTGAAATATAGTTATCTCCTACAGCTGCAATTTTTTCCATTGGGAGAATCTTTCCTGGGTCTCAGCACTTCTTCTTTCCAGACATACCTGTTCTCAGTCTATTTTCCATTCCTAATCAAGGCTTGTGTTTGTCAGGTCATTTTTATTTTTAAGCTCAACCTTTCAAAATAAAAATGTCAGGGCATTTCCATTTTTAACTTATTTTAAGGCTCACAAACTATTGGGTGTTTCTAGATTCTTTTGTCATTAGAGATTTTATTTTTAATTTACTCATATGATTTTAATTAAAAATACTCATATTTTTTCAAAAAAATTTGGACAGTGCAACTCTCAGTAGTTAACCAAATGAAATCAAGAAATTCATGCATTCATTCATTTTCCTTTCAAAGATTTCTCCTTCATGGTGCAAAGAGCCATTGTGGCAACCAAAGACACTATTATTGTCATTAGAGAAGAATGTTAGGTTTTAAGGCACAAGCCAGCTAAAGGTACACATACAGAAACTAAAAATATATTCTCTATTTTACTCTGTTAATATCAAATTATAAATCCAGTTCAATTAGTGTATTACCCTGATAGAGCATCATATATTTACTTTAGTTTTAAAATAATTTATGTAGCCACTATTTTCCTTACTCATAATTAATAGTTTCCTTTCTTTCCTCATTCTTTCTTTCCTTCATTAACAATTCAGATAAAGAGTTATTAGACAGTAACAATCCAGAAGGAATGAAACCTGGCCAGGATTGATGTCATGGAAACTTCCAAGTGGGACAGTAGTAGCTCATCGGAATTGAGAAATTGAACTAATGAACAAATGAACTGAGCTTTCTCACTGAAAGAGAAACTGTAAACATGAGAACATGGAAACCTAGATGATAGATAGATATATATGCTCTAGTTCTGGAGAATGAGAGGGTCTCTCTGTGTACCCTACTGCAGGGCATCAGCACATGTTCACTAAGACCTAATAGGGCTCTTTGGATTAGAGTCAATTCTAGAAGTAGGGAAAGAAAACCACAGAATAAGCCTGGAAAAAAATGAATAAATAAAATAAGAGAAAAAGAATAAGCCTGGCAAATGTTATGCCAGAAATTATGGAAATGAGCAAAGAATGAGGGGATCTTATCAAACAGACACAGAAGCTACCTGTCCCCAATAACATAACCTGAGACAATTTTATATCAAAAGACTTACTGGTTGCAACAAAACATATCCCACTGAATAAAACAGGAATCCATAAGTCCACACTAAAGTCTTCCACACAATAAATGACAATAATAGTAGAAGAAATAATGAAATCTGAAAATTATGACTTGAACCTTAATGATCATAATTAATTTTGGCAAGAAACCTCAACAAAACTATTGGGTAAAAATTGAGTGAAGAATGGGATGTTTATGTAAATATAGAGAGAGCATATATAGTATAGAATATCTACTAATTATAAAAGAGAAAAGAATAGCTTTATGATGGAGAAATCTGGAAGACATCTCCTTACTCATGTGATCAAGGTGAAGGTAATTACCAGTGATGGGACAAAGCAACCCAAAGATGGTGTCTTGTGGTGAGAAGGGCACAGAATCACTTCTATGACTTCACAAATTGACTGTAATAAGAGGAAACACCAGACCGTGACACATTTTACAAAATAACAAGCTTGTAACCTTCAAGTATTTTAAGGCCATGAAGGTCAAAGAATAAAAGAGCAAAAGTTCCATGTAAGACAACTACATCTAATATAGGATCCTTTTGCTATAAAAGACCTTGAAACAGTTGGTGAAATTATTTTATATAAAAAAGCATTTTGTGGGATTTTCTGTAGTATTCTTAGAACTTTTCTATAAGTTTGAAATTATCTCAGAATACAAATTCCAACTTCATCATGTTTTATGGACAAGGAAGCAAAGGCAAAATGTTCACCAGTGTCAAAAAGCTAATGACCATCTGAGCAGGCACTACAATTCCAAGTTACCACTACAGGCCTCTTCCCACTCGTCTATCCTCAAGTACAGAGAATATCATCCCATAAGGTCAGGGGTTTTATTGTCTACACTGCAGAATCAAAGTGTCTATAATTGTGACAGGCTCCTATTTGGTGATCAAAATTACTTTTTGGATTACTGTACCTTAGCTTGGAGTACTTTTGACTATTAGCAATGCTTTTAATTTCCGTTTCCAAACTGCTATTTCTGATCATGATCAAGCAATAGGGGAAAATGTTCACTGGTACTCTTAGTCTATACTCCCTCTAAAAACCAAGAAAGGTAAAGGAATTTTCTAGTCTTTGTCAGGAAGCAGAAGTAGATCATGTAAAGAATAAAATAGCCTATTGAGTATTCTCTATCCTCACACCTCTAAAGGTTGTGCCAGTCCATTCATGCACTCACAATAAATGTCGCTCTTTGCCTTTTACAATCTGTTGTGGCCTCCAAGAGTGAGTCTATACACGTCAGTTTTTCTAATTCTTTCTATGAGAATAATGTTGAACCTTCACAGATACTTATAAATGCTTTATGTTAACTCTTAAGTAACTATAAGCCCAAAAAATCCATACATCAAGCATGAAAAGCGCTGTACAACCTTTCAAATTCAAGTGATGATATCATTTAGTGCCATGGATCATGGTAATTACCAGTGATGGGACAAAGCAACCCAAAGATGGTGTCTTGTGGTGAGAAGGGCACAGAATCACTTCTATGACTTCACAAATTGACTGTAATAAGAGGAAACACCAGACCGTGACACATTTTACAAAATAACAAGCTTGTAACCTTCAAGTATTTTAAGGCCATGAAGGTCAAAGAATAAAAGAGCAAAAGTTCCATGTAAGACAACTACATCTAATATAGGATCCTTTTGCTATAAAAGACCTTGAAACAGTTGGTGAAATTATTTTATATAAAAAAGCATTTTGTGGGATTTTCTGTAGTATTCTTAGAACTTTTCTATAAGTTTGAAATTATCTCAGAATACAAATTCCAACTTCATCATGTTTTATGGACAAGGAAGCAAAGGCAAAATGTTCACCAGTGTCAAAAAGCTAATGACCATCTGAGCAGGCACTACAATTCCAAGTTACCACTACAGGCCTCTTCCCACTCGTCTATCCTCAAGTACAGAGAATATCATCCCATAAGGTCAGGGGTTTTATTGTCTACACTGCAGAATCAAAGTGTCTATAATTGTGACAGGCTCCTATTTGGTGATCAAAATTACTTTTTGGATTACTGTACCTTAGCTTGGAGTACTTTTGACTATTAGCAATGCTTTTAATTTCCGTTTCCAAACTGCTATTTCTGATCATGATCAAGCAATAGGGGAAAATGTTCACTGGTACTCTTAGTCTATACTCCCTCTAAAAACCAAGAAAGGTAAAGGAATTTTCTAGTCTTTGTCAGGAAGCAGAAGTAGATCATGTAAAGAATAAAATAGCCTATTGAGTATTCTCTATCCTCACACCTCTAAAGGTTGTGCCAGTCCATTCATGCACTCACAATAAATGTCGCTCTTTGCCTTTTACAATCTGTTGTGGCCTCCAAGAGTGAGTCTATACACGTCAGTTTTTCTAATTCTTTCTATGAGAATAATGTTGAACCTTCACAGATACTTATAAATGCTTTATGTTAACTCTTAAGTAACTATAAGCCCAAAAAATCCATACATCAAGCATGAAAAGCGCTGTACAACCTTTCAAATTCAAGTGATGATATCATTTAGTGCCATGGATCATGTTGTATTCCTGACATGACATCACCAATTTGAATTTTAAAGTAGAAAGGTGTATTTATGAGTATAATTGGTCACCTGTCAACTTGATTTTTAATTTTGGGCAAGAGAGGTCATCTATCCAAAATACAAACTCTCCCTAATGGAAATTTTTCGGTTGAGTATCTATGGCTGACAATGGCAATTTACTGCTTCATTCACTCATTTAACAAATATTTATTGCAAGTCACTCTTTTAGTTAATGAAACTACTGCCAAAAAAGTACATACAGAAATGGAATCTTTGTGAGACAGCTGGTAAATGCTGAGTAGGCTACTGTCACTGGGTCTTTTTGAGTACTGTGCTTATAGCACTCCCTACTTTCATCAAATTATTGCAGAAACTTTATTGACACAGTGCTTCCTAAAGGGAATTTATTTCCTTTTGGGGGAAATACTATTTTAAGCCCCCCAAATAAATCAAATACTTGTTTGCCATAACATTCAGACTTGATTATGGCATACGTATTGTATAATGAATGAATACATCTTACCCATACTTTAAGATTTAGTATTTCAACACGGGGCATAACATATTACTAATGATAAGCTCTTGATAAGTTAAATAATGGAGTGAGTAAACAAAATGCTAGTATCTCTCCTAGAGCTAATTTCTTAACTGAAATAGTTCATTTAACCAAAACAGAAAGGATATTATCATATGACTCTTCTAGTTAATGTTTGCAAATATGAGTGACAAATCATGAAGCTATGTGACCACTATGCTTATGATTTTTAAACTGTGTGAGGATACAGGAAATCTTAAAGTTTTGAAATTTATTGGAATTGGAGGGGGATTTTGCATTGGATGGAATTGCTAATTTAAAAGATACCTTCTGTGATTTATCCAAATTGCCTTTCTCTGGATGACAAAAAGCACACAAACCAATCATCTCAGAGGAAGCACCATGTTCAGAGTAAAAGGGGTCATAAAAAATTCACACAATTTAAATTATAAGGAAAAAAATAACAGATGATATTTTAAAGTCTATATCGTTGCCCGCAGTTTAGAGAAAAACACGATTACAAAAGTATATTATGTATTTCACATGAAGAAATCAATTATCCTGTATATGCATCATAAGACAAGTAAGAGATTCTATTACATCCTGATGACTCACTTCATTAAAAGAAAACAATTTCCAGAAGAGATTATACTTTTAAAAAGTAAGAAGAGTCTCTGAACAACAAGGTCCTACTGCATAGCCCAGAAAAGTATATTCATTATTCTGTAATAAACCATAAGGAAAAAGATTATTTAAAAGAATGTATATATAACAATCACTTTGCTTTATGGCAGAAAGTAATTAATGTAAATGAACTATACTACAACAAAAAAAAGAAAAAAAGAAGAGTAGTCTCACTTTAGGACTCCGTCTGTTCTCAGAACCAATGAAATAGATAAATCTCCAAAGAATACTACTCAGGTTTCTATATAAAAAGCAATGCACTCCAATTTCTGTCAGTTTGGTGACCAGGAATGTTACCAGAGGTTCTACATTTCTTCAGAGTGCAGGTAGAAGAGGGTGGTAGGTTGAGTTTTTCTTACAGAGGGAATTACGAAACTTGCAAGGTGAAAAGATTAAGTTTTCACTTTTACCTATCCTAATGCATTTCCACTCCCATAATACCATCCTTTAAGAGTTCAATTATGTGGACACTATTTTGATGATCAAAGCACGGTGAAAAGGTTGAGGGTTCCAGTATTTTTTTCTCCTTTTTAGAGCTAATTTCTTAACTGAAATAGTTCATTTAACCAAAACAGAAAGGATATTATCATATGACTCTTCTAGTTAATGTTTGCAAATATGAGTGACAAATCATGAAGCTATGTGACCACTATGCTTATGATTTTTAAACTGTGTGAGGATACAGGAAATCTTAAAGTTTTGAAATTTATTGGAATTGGAGGGGGATTTTGCATTGGATGGAATTGCTAATTTAAAAGATACCTTCTGTGATTTATCCAAATTGCCTTTCTCTGGATGACAAAAAGCACACAAACCAATCATCTCAGAGGAAGCACCATGTTCAGAGTAAAAGGGGTCATAAAAAATTCACACAATTTAAATTATAAGGAAAAAAATAACAGATGATATTTTAAAGTCTATATCGTTGCCCGCAGTTTAGAGAAAAACACGATTACAAAAGTATATTATGTATTTCACATGAAGAAATCAATTATCCTGTATATGCATCATAAGACAAGTAAGAGATTCTATTACATCCTGATGACTCACTTCATTAAAAGAAAACAATTTCCAGAAGAGATTATACTTTTAAAAAGTAAGAAGAGTCTCTGAACAACAAGGTCCTACTGCATAGCCCAGAAAAGTATATTCATTATTCTGTAATAAACCATAAGGAAAAAGATTATTTAAAAGAATGTATATATAACAATCACTTTGCTTTATGGCAGAAAGTAATTAATGTAAATGAACTATACTACAACAAAAAAAAGAAAAAAAGAAGAGTAGTCTCACTTTAGGACTCCGTCTGTTCTCAGAACCAATGAAATAGATAAATCTCCAAAGAATACTACTCAGGTTTCTATATAAAAAGCAATGCACTCCAATTTCTGTCAGTTTGGTGACCAGGAATGTTACCAGAGGTTCTACATTTCTTCAGAGTGCAGGTAGAAGAGGGTGGTAGGTTGAGTTTTTCTTACAGAGGGAATTACGAAACTTGCAAGGTGAAAAGATTAAGTTTTCACTTTTACCTATCCTAATGCATTTCCACTCCCATAATACCATCCTTTAAGAGTTCAATTATGTGGACACTATATTTTGATGATCAAAGCACAGGATTCCTCTTTTCCTCCCTGATGTTATTAACAAGCAGTGAAGTTAGCATAGCACGGGAGTCATTTTTCATGGTTGGTTGTTGGTTATATTTGAAATGCCAATAAGGACTTCAACAAAAATTTTGGAATTCAAAGGTATGTTTCTCTTTTCTCTTTGTGATATCTAAGTGTTAAAAGAAGTATTGCTGCAACTTGACCTACTTGAGTCACTGAATACTGATTATATATTTTTTGTTTATTTAAACAGTTTCTTTTTATTAACTCATAGAATGATAGAATAATAGAATCATCCCAACCTTCTAACTTGTCACAGGAACTTTAACTAAATCAACCATTTGCTTCCTTCTCTCTGATGGGTTTCTCCCTCTTTACTTTGTACTTTAACAATCTTACTCTATTGTGTTCTCTTTCCTTAAGCTTTATGTGTGTGTGTGTGTGTGTTTCTTAAGCTTTACTGAGGTATCATTGACAAAATTGTTATTGTATTCTCACTGTAAACATATCCAAGCAATTTCTAGGAGTAGGTGAAACATAAAAAAAAGAATCACTTTTAGGGCTTCCCTGGTGGCTCAGTGGTAAAGAATATGCTTGCCAATGAAGGAAACACAGGTTGGATCTCAGATCCAGGATGATCTCACATGCCCAGAGCAACGTGGCCCATATGCCACAATTACTGAGCTTGTGCTCCAGAGCCTAGGAGCCACAGTTATTGAAGCTCATGAGCACTAGAGCCTGTGCTTTGCAACAAGAGATGCCACCACAATGAGAAGCCTGTGCATCACAACTAGAGAGTAGCCTGTGCTTGCTATAACTGGAGAAAAGGAAGCAAAGAAGACCCAACACAGTCAAAAATAAATAAAAATTATTTTTAAAAAATCACTTTCAAATATTTTTGAACAATGTATTTACATATTTACGAAAGTACCTTTATTAAGCTTCTGTTATATGTCCAGTACATTCTTACATTTCTGCTTCCTCTCTCAAAAAATAGGAAATTTTATAAAAATTTTCATCTGGAGACAAATTTTAATCAGAAAATCACATTAATACATAATCATGGTTTCAATATCACAAAGGAGAGTTATACAGTACTACAGGATATTTTAGTAGCATATTGATAATGTTTTAACTGGACAAGAAGAGAATCAAATGACACCAACATTTCCCATATCAGAATATTTTAGAGCACTGTTCATTCAACCAATGGCCTGAGTAGGTAGATCCTGTATATTTTCCATATGTAGTTTTAAATTCCAATCTCACATTTACTTATGTTCTTATCTAGGTCAACACAATAACCTCAATGGTTTTTAATATATTTCAAATAATTTCTACCAGAGTTACTACCACTAAAAGCATTACTGAAAGGGTTTAATAGCTAGATTAATAGGAAGATTTGATATGGAGGCCAGTGGGCCCAAGGAGAAGGAGGTGAGGCACAAAAAGAAGGACAAGTATTTTTCTAACCTGAAATGTTTGTTATGATAAGATCAACGCCAAACTAACTTTATTGTCTTATGTTGACGCTGTGGGCCTAGAAAGACCTTTACACCAGAATGTCTCACCTAGCCAGGAGACTATCCCCTGGCTACTCTCATGGTGTGGGTGTGGGAGTGGGACTACAAAGCTTTTACAACCTTAAGCTATTGTTTTAACAACCAACTGGAAAATACAAATTGTCAAGCCTAAACTGGCAAAGTGGAATACTCTTCTATCCCCCTTCCAGTGCCTGTCCTGGAAGTTTTTTCCTATCCTTTCTCACTTTAATAAACTTTTCACTGCACAAAGCTCTGAGTGACCATTGCTGAGTCTTTTTGATACCAATGTGAATTATTCTCTGTTGGAGATTAAGAATTCGACACCATTCACAGTGACCTACTGTCATCTACCACCTATCATTACTTTAATAAAGTACAAATTTGACAATAATATAAAAGGGCCATGAACTGATCATTTTTGAAGCTGAGTGATATGGGAACAGATGCTTATTATAATATATTCATAATTTATATACATGAAAGTTTTCATAAAAATAACTGCAAAATGGTCATACATGATAATTATGGAATACAATAAACAATTCCATAACAAGGACAGTTTTTGCAAATAAATATATAGATACATATACTGATATATATCATATATACTTATATTGATATATATATCATATATAGATACATATTGATATATATCATATATTACATTAAAAGCTTTGCTTATAATCAAACAGAATCAGCTATTTTATTTCCTAGTCTAGATTTCTAATGTCACCCTAATCGTTTATATTAATACATCAGATTTCAACTTTTCCCTGGAAAAAACTTAGTTGTGAAAGGAAAATAAGAGTAAGAACAAGCAGAATAAGAAATGAAAACAAAGAGATTCTATTTCTATCACAGACCATGAGAATCTTAAAATGAATTATTTAATCTTTGAAAACAGCCTCCCTGTGCATCAAATTATAATTATTTAGTCTAAACAAAATTAAAACTTCTTCCTACAGTGGTACCATTATATAAATACAGGTTGAAGTTAAACATAGAACACAATTTGGTAAAACAAACTGAGCAAAACCTTGCAAATTGGCATGTGTTCAGAAGATGGCTAAAAATTATTAGGAAGATCAAGCCAAAAGTTTGAAAATTTTGTTCAAACAACACAAGCCATTGACTACAACAACATAAACACCGCTTATTTAGTCTTGACAAACTTTCCATGATACTTTATTAGGGCTCACTTTGATAACCTTAGAATTGGTAAGTGACCTTGTGATACTACTGAAAACAGTCACTAAAATCAATATACCTTAATTTTTGTCCTGCCTTGCCTCTAATTCTCCTTTAAATAATCCAGACATCCCAAATTTTCTGTAAGATGCAATCCCTCCCCCAGCTTTTAGTTCTTGATATTCAGGTTGGACCAATACTGCCCCTTCTTCTTTTCATTTTACTTTTGACTTTTACAGAGTTTTGCTGTTTACAGATATGTATGATCCCAGATTAGTCATATGTATATCCCCCTGTCCCAGCCATCCAGACTGCTGCACAGAGCCCCTGCAGGATTCCCTTTTCTCACAGCGCAATGACAATAGCTATTTTTTTCACATATGATAGTATAGGTTTTCATGCTACTTCCTTTACACCTCCCACCCACTGTTTATTCCCCACAATGTCTGTATGTCTATTCTCCATGTCTGTTTTTCCATCACTTCACTGCATGTGCCATCATCACCATCCTACTAGATTCCATATATGTGTGTTAGTATATTGTACTTGTCTTTCTCTTTTTGACTTACTTCACTTTTTATGATAGGTTCTAGAGCCAGCCACCTCATTAGGGCTGATTCTTCTGCTTTTCTTTTTACAGCTGTGTAGTATTCCATTGTATATATGTACCAGGAGGTTTGTATCCATTCATTGGTCGATGGACATCTAGGTTGCTTCCATGTTCAAGCTATTGTATAGAGCACTGCAATGAACATTGGGGTACAGGTGTCTCAGTTTTGATTTCATCAGGATATAAGCCTAATAGTGGGATTGCTGGGTCATATGGTGCTTCTATTTTTAGTTTTTAAAGGAATCTCCATACTATCTTCCATAGTGGATGTACCAATTTACATTTCCACCAGCAATACAAGTGGGTTCCCTTTTCTTCACACCCTCTCCAGCATTTATTGTCTGCAGATTTTTTGGAGATGGCCATGCTGACTGGTGTGAGGTGATATCTCACTGTAGTTTTGATTTACATTTTTCTAATAATAAGCGAGGCTGAGCATCATTTCATGTGTTTTGGGGCCATCTGTATGTCCTCTTAGGAGAGGTGTCTGTTTAGGTCCTTTTCCCATTTTTTGATTGGGTTGTTCATTTTTCCGGTGCTGAGTTGTCTGAGTTGCTTATAGTCTTTGTTGTTTCATTTGCTATGATTTTCTCCCATTCTGTGGGTTGTCTGTTCATCTTTTTTGTAGTTTATTTTGCTGTACAAAAGCTTTTAAGTTTCATTAGGTCCCACATGTTAATTTTTGCCTATAGTTTCCTATTCTAGTAGGGGGGTCATGGAAGATCTTGCTTTGGTTTACGTCCTCGAGTGTTTTGTCTATATTCTCCTCTAAGAGTTGGATGGTTTCTGGTCATACATGTAGGTCTTTAGTCCATTTTGAGTTGATCTTAGTGTATGGTGTCAGGGAATGTTCCAACTTCATGTTTTTGCATGTAGCTGTCCAGTTTTCCCAGCACCACTTGTTGAAGAGGCTGTCTTTGTCCCATCTTATAGTTTCACCTCCTTTGCTAAAAATAAGGTAGCCATATGTGCGTGGGTTTATCTCTGGGTTCTCGTTCTTGTTCCACTGGTCTATAGTTCTGTTTTTGTGCCAGTACCATACTGTCTTGATGACTGTTGCTTTGTAGTAGAGTCTGAAGTTAGGGAGGCTAATTCCTCCAGTTCTGTTTTTCTTTCTCAGTATTGCTTTGGCTATTCGAGGTCTTTTGGTTTCCATATGAACTGTATTATTCTTTGGTCTAGTTCTGTGAAGAATATTATTGGTCATTTGATAGGGATCACATTGAATCTGTAGATGATATTTGGTAGTATGGTCATTTTCGCAATATTGATTCCTCTGACTCAGGAACATGGAATATCTCTCCATCTGTTTAAGTCTTCTTTAATTTCTTTCATGAGTGTCTTGTAATTTTCTGTGTACAGTCCTTTTGTTTCTTTGGGTAGGTTTATTCCTAGATATTTGATTCTTTTGGCTGCAATGGTGAAGGGGATTGCATCTTTGATTTCATTTTCTGATTTTTCATAGTGTGTGTATAGGAATGCCAGTGATTTCTGTGTATTGATTTTGTATCCTGCAACTTTGCTGAATTCGTTGACTAGCTCTAGTAGTTTTCTAATAGTGTCTTTGTGGTTTTCTATGTATAATACCATGTTGTCTGCAAATAGAGTTTTACTTCTTTTCCAATATGAATTCCTTTTATTTCTTTCTCTTCTCTTATTGCTGTTGCTAGAACTTCCAGGACTATGTTGAATAGTAGTGGTGAAACTGGACACCCCTGTCTTGTTCCTGATCTTAGAGGGAATGCTTTCAGCTTTTCACTATTGAGAATAATGTTTACTGTGGGCTTCTCATAAATGGCTCTCACTATGTTGAGATAGGATCCTTCTATGCCCATTTTTTGAAGAGTTTGTATCATAAATGGGTGCTGAATTTTTTCAAAGGCTTTCTCTGCATCTATTGAGGCTAGCATCTGGTTTTTGTCTCTCAATTTGTTGATATGGTGTATCACATTGATTGATTTGCAGATATTGAAGAATCCTTGCAAGCCTGGGATGAACGCTGTTTTTTTCCCAACTTCATGTTTTTGCATGTAGCTGTCCAGTTTTCCCAGCACCACTTGTTGAAGAGGCTGTCTTTGTCCCATCTTATAGTTTCACCTCCTTTGCTAAAAATAAGGTAGCCATATGTGCGTGGGTTTATCTCTGGGTTCTCGTTCTTGTTCCACTGGTCTATAGTTCTGTTTTTGTGCCAGTACCATACTGTCTTGATGACTGTTGCTTTGTAGTAGAGTCTGAAGTTAGGGAGGCTAATTCCTCCAGTTCTGTTTTTCTTTCTCAGTATTGCTTTGGCTATTCGAGGTCTTTTGGTTTCCATATGAGTCTGTATTATGCTTTGGTCTAGTTCTGTGAAGAATATTATTGGTCATTTGATAGGGATCACATTGAATCTGTAGATGATATTTGGTAGTATGGTCATTTTCGCAATATTGATTCCTCTGACTCAGGAACATGGAATATCTCTCCATCTGTTTAAGTCTTCTTTAATTTCTTTCATGAGTGTCTTGTAATTTTCTGTGTACAGTCCTTTTGTTTCTTTGGGTAGGTTTATTCCTAGATATTTGATTCTTTTGGCTGCAATGGTGAAGGGGATTGCATCTTTGATTTCATTTTCTGATTTTTCATAGTGTGTGTATAGGAATGCCAGTGATTTCTGTGTATTGATTTTGTATCCTGCAACTTTGCTGAATTCGTTGACTAGCTCTAGTAGTTTTCTAATAGTGTCTTTGTGGTTTTCTATGTATAATACCATGTTGTCTGCAAATAGAGTTTTACTTCTTTTCCAATATGAATTCCTTTTATTTCTTTCTCTTCTCTTATTGCTGTTGCTAGAACTTCCAGGACTATGTTGAATAGTAGTGGTGAAACTGGACACCCCTGTCTTGTTCCTGATCTTAGAGGGAATGCTTTCAGCTTTTCACTATTGAGAATAATGTTTACTGTGGGCTTCTCATAAATGGCTCTCACTATGTTGAGATAGGATCCTTCTATGCCCATTTTTTGAAGAGTTTGTATCATAAATGGGTGCTGAATTTTTTCAAAGGCTTTCTCTGCATCTATTGAGGCTAGCATCTGGTTTTTGTCTCTCAATTTGTTGATATGGTGTATCACATTGATTGATTTGCAGATATTGAAGAATCCTTGCAAGCCTGGGATGAAACCGACTTGATCATGATGTATGAGTTTTTTGATGTGTTGCTGAATTCTGTTTTGCTAGGATTTTTTTTTTTTTTTGAGGATTTTGGCATCGTCAGTGAAGTTGGTCTATAATTTTCTTTTTTGTGTGTTGTTTTTGCCTGGTTTTGGTATCAGGGTGATGGCAGCCTTGTAGAATATGTTTGGAAGCATTCCTTCCTAAGGAATTTTTTGGAAAAGTTTTAGAATGACAGGCATTAGCACTTTTTTAAGTGTTTGGTAGAATTCACCTGTAAAGCCATCTGGCCCTGGGCTTTTATTTTGGGGTAATACTACCCCTTTTTGATGTAAATTTGATCAATCAGTGAATGACATTCTACTGGTTCCATAAGTTGGTTAAGGGATATTTTTCACAGGTCATCCTAAGACTTGTGTAGCATCTACTGGGAAAAGAGAATGTTTTTTTCCACCAAGGTTAACAACCTATAAGGGTATGAGTTTGAACTACTTGGGAGGTGGGAGTGTTGGAGAAGAGCCACGGCAAGATTTAATCCAACCCAGAGGGATGCAAACAGAAGAAAGTGTGAATAAACTCTTGGAAGAGTCTGAACTCAACTGTGCTAGACAACACTCTCCCGGACACTCCTATTACATAAGCAAATAAGCAAGTGAGTGAATTTGGTTTCCATCCCTTGTTGACATAATCTTGACCAATAAACTGCTCTATGGCTTACTATGCCTTTAGTTTCTCATCTGAAAAATGGTATAATAGTTCTGTTAACAGGAGTAAATGAATTAATACATGTATGGTATTAGTCCACTGCTTGCATATAGGATGTGCTTATTAGTAGTACATGCAATTATGATAGTTATTTTGAAAATATTTTACATATCCAAATAGACAAATTTGGGTATTTTATATACCAAAATAGACACATGGTCCCAAACTGGGAAAGGAGTATGTCAGGCTTGTATATTGCCACCTTTCTTACTCAATTTATATGCAGAGTACATCATATGAAATGCTGGACTAGATGTAGCACAAACTGGAATCAAGGTTGCCAGGAGAAATATCAATAATCTCAGATATGCAGATAATACCACTCTTATGGCAGAAAGTGAAAAGGAACTAAAAAGCCTCTTGATGAAGGTGAAAGAGGAGAATGAAAAAGCTGGCTTAAAGCTCAATACTGAAAAAAATGAAGATCATGGCATCTGGTCCCACCACTGCATGCCAAGTAGATGGGAAAGCAATGGAAACAATGACAGATTTTATTTTCTCAGGCTCTAAAATCACTGTGGATGGTGACTACAGTCATGAAATTAAAAGAGGCACTTGATTTGTGGAAGAAAGAAAAGACATTACAAACTTCAATAGTATACTAAAAAGCAGAGACATCACTTTGCTGACAAAGATCCATATAGTCAAAGCTGTGGTTTTTCCAGTAGTTATGTATGGATGAGAGAGTTGGACCATAAAGAAGGCTAAGCACCAAAGAATTGATGCCTTTAAACTGTGGTGTTGAAGAAGACTCTTCAGAGTTCCCTGGATTGCAAGAACATCAAATCAGTCAATCCCAAATGAAATCAACCCTGAATATTCACTGGAAGGACTGATGCTGAAGTTTAAGCTCCATTACTTTGGCCACCTGATGTGAAGAGGCAACTCATTGGAAAAGAGCCACGGCAAGATTTAATCCAACCCAGAGGGATGCAAACAGAAGAAAGTGTGAATAAACTCTTGGAAGAGTCTGAACTCAACTGTGCTAGACAACACTCTCCCGGACACTCCTATTACATAAGCAAATAAGCAAGTGAGTGAATTTGGTTTCCATCCCTTGTTGACATAATCTTGACCAATAAACTGCTCTATGGCTTACTATGCCTTTAGTTTCTCATCTGAAAAATGGTATAATAGTTCTGTTAACAGGAGTAAATGAATTAATACATGTATGGTATTAGTCCACTGCTTGCATATAGGATGTGCTTATTAGTAGTACATGCAATTATGATAGTTATTTTGAAAATATTTTACATATCCAAATAGACAAATTTGGGTATTTTATATACCAAAATAGACACATGGTCCCAAACTGGGAAAGGAGTATGTCAGGCTTGTATATTGCCACCTTTCTTACTCAATTTATATGCAGAGTACATCATATGAAATGCTGGACTAGATGTAGCACAAACTGGAATCAAGGTTGCCAGGAGAAATATCAATAATCTCAGATATGCAGATAATACCACTCTTATGGCAGAAAGTGAAAAGGAACTAAAAAGCCTCTTGATGAAGGTGAAAGAGGAGAATGAAAAAGCTGGCTTAAAGCTCAATACTGAAAAAAATGAAGATCATGGCATCTGGTCCCACCACTGCATGCCAAGTAGATGGGAAAGCAATGGAAACAATGACAGATTTTATTTTCTCAGGCTCTAAAATCACTGTGGATGGTGACTACAGTCATGAAATTAAAAGAGGCACTTGATTTGTGGAAGAAAGAAAAGACATTACAAACTTCAATAGTATACTAAAAAGCAGAGACATCACTTTGCTGACAAAGATCCATATAGTCAAAGCTGTGGTTTTTCCAGTAGTTATGTATGGATGAGAGAGTTGGACCATAAAGAAGGCTAAGCACCAAAAGAATTGATGCCTTTAAACTGTGGTGTTGAAGAAGACTCTTCAGAGTTCCCTGGATTGCAAGAACATCAAATCAGTCAATCCCAAATGAAATCAACCCTGAATATTCACTGGAAGGACTGATGCTGAAGTTTAAGCTCCATTACTTTGGCCACCTGATGTGAAGAGACAACTCATTGGAAAAGACCCTGATGTTTGGAAAGATAGAAGGCAAAAGGATAAGGAAAAGACAGGATGAGATGGTTGGATGGATGCCATCACTGACTCAATGAGCATGAGTTTGAGCAATCTCAAAGAGATGGGAGGCCTGGTGTGTGGCAATCCATGAGGCCACAAAGAGTCAGACATGACTGAGCAACTGAACTAAATTGTGACAAATAATGACTTTGCCTGTGACACCATCAGCACTAGTGAGTACTAAATATTCATGTGGTGGAAACATTCTCTATTTTGAACACATAGAGAAATATTCTCACAGCTTCACCAAATGTAAAACACAGTAATTCACTCCAGTAGAATTGCTATTTATTGAGATAAAATAATTGCATTTTATAGAAACTATGTAGATCATTTCTAATGACCCTGGAACTTAATTTAATGAGTGCAGATTGCCTGCTCTTTGCCAGACTTACTGCTATTGCCTTCAAGTCCATTCGCTAGTCTAATACTCTCATTTCCAGCAATTATTTGCCAAGACTAGGACTTACACACTTGTCACTACCAGCTCCCTCACTTCCTCACTTAACCAATGAACTTCCCAAGGTCCCTTCCATAAAACCTCAAACCCTGTTATAATACTCACCAGGCAAAACTTAAAACCTAATTAAATATACTTCCTCATCTATTCTACTATATGTATAGAAAAGTAGTTGAACTGGCTATAGGAAAACACCTCTGAAGACTGTGCTAACTGGACTCACTTTATTTTCTGACATGAAATATCAAGTAGGCTCTTACCACTACAAGGTATCTGTGGGGCTCTGAATTGAAAGAGGACCTTTGTAAGCATAAAGAAGCTTAAGCACATTGTTTCAGTTTGGAGCTAAGGTGGTGCCTACAGGAAGGGACATGGGCTTGATAGGAAGCTTAAGCACATTGTTTAAAGAAGCTTAAGCACATGTTTGCAGTCTGGAGCTAAGATGGCACCTACAGGAAGAGACTAGGGCGTGATCTAAATTGTTAAGTGACTGTCAAAATTTCTGATTGGTTTCCCTGATTTCCGCTCCTGGATGATTAGCTTGATTGGTGTAATCTATAATCCAGCGAAAACTCCAGTGCAGAACCCCTTAATCATTGGAAAAGACTAGAAGGCAAAAGGATAAGGAAAAGCAGGATGAGATGGTTGGATGGATGCCATCACTGACTCAATGAGCATGAGTTTGAGCAATCTCAAAGAGATGGGAGGCCTGGTGTGTGGCAATCCATGAGGCCACAAAGAGTCAGACATGACTGAGCAACTGAACTAAATTGTGACAAATAATGACTTTGCCTGTGACACCATCAGCACTAGTGAGTACTAAATATTCATGTGGTGGAAACATTCTCTATTTTGAACACATAGAGAAATATTCTCACAGCTTCACCAAATGTAAAACACAGTAATTCACTCCAGTAGAATTGCTATTTATTGAGATAAAATAATTGCATTTTATAGAAACTATGTAGATCATTTCTAATGACCCTGGAACTTAATTTAATGAGTGCAGATTGCCTGCTCTTTGCCAGACTTACTGCTATTGCCTTCAAGTCCATTCGCTAGTCTAATACTCTCATTTCCAGCAATTATTTGCCAAGACTAGGACTTACACACTTGTCACTACCAGCTCCCTCACTTCCTCACTTAACCAATGAACTTCCCAAGGTCCCTTCCATAAAACCTCAAACCCTGTTATAATACTCACCAGGCAAAACTTAAAACCTAATTAAATATACTTCCTCATCTATTCTACTATATGTATAGAAAAGTAGTTGAACTGGCTATAGGAAAACACCTCTGAAGACTGTGCTAACTGGACTCACTTTATTTTCTGACATGAAATATCAAGTAGGCTCTTACCACTACAAGGTATCTGTGGGGCTCTGAATTGAAAGAGGACCTTTGTAAGCATAAAGAAGCTTAAGCACATTGTTTCAGTTTGGAGCTAAGGTGGTGCCTACAGGAAGGGACATGGGCTTGATAGGAAGCTTAAGCACATTGTTTAAAGAAGCTTAAGCACATGTTTGCAGTCTGGAGCTAAGATGGCACCTACAGGAAGAGACTAGGGCGTGATCTAAATTGTTAAGTGACTGTCAAAATTTCTGATTGGTTTCCCTGATTTCCGCGCTCCTGGATGATTAGCTTGATTGGTGTAATCTATAGGAACTCCAGTGCAAAACCCCCTTCACTTGCCTATAAAAGCTGTGAGTCTGCACTAATAAAACAGAACTGCTTTGACGGAACCCCTGCCGCGTCCGATTGTCCTCTGCGTTCTCTGGGGGGCTGGGGGGCGGGCAGAAGACTCACCTCTCTCGGAGATCTCCCGGTTCAGCCGGGGGCAATCCCGCTGCCTTCCTTTCTGCAGAAGGCCCCCGCAGTATCCTTGTAACATTTTTTAATTTAATCCCCCAATCCAACACACATAAACACACACACACACACAATTTTACACGATGTATTGCTTCTTCAATCCTCTATTACCTTTATCCTTTCTTACTCTGAATTTAAGTCCTGGCTTCATGTTTCACTACAAAATAAAAATAATTAGGCGAGAACTTCCTCATTCTCCTAGCTAAAACTTACTTGCATCTGCATGGAAATATTTAGCCTTCTATTTTATCACAATAGATGAACTATCCCTGATCCTATCTAAGACCAAACTTTGTTTTTATATACTGAACTTGGAGCCTGTCTTATATACCCATGGTATTTGGTCCTATAGTTTTCCTTCCCTTCTCTCCTAAAGCCTCAAATTTTTCTCAATTCCATCAGTATACAAATGCCAACACAAAAACATCCTGCACTATAGCAACAAGATTGGGAGGATCGATTCTGGAAAATGCTATTGATTCTGATTACCTGGGTTGTACTACCATCTGCACACCTTACTATCTGTGGGACTTTAGTCAATATATTTAATATCCATCCTCGTATTTCCACTAAAACAGAAATAACAATAGTGTCTCCATCCTACAATTACGAAGAGCATTAAATTAGATGTCTATAAAGCAGATAGAAAAATGCCTGGCACATTGATATATGGGCTTATTAAAATAATCATAATCATGTAAATAAATCCCTTTAACAATACACCTGCCTGTAGGTATTATCAGTTTATCTGTTCTGTGTTTTCACTGTCCTTACTCTCACACCAGCACTTGTTCCTAAACTCCCATCACACAGGCTTCCATTGTCACCACCTCACTAAAACCACCATTACAAGGTCATCAACTGCTCCATGTTCCCAAATCCAGTAGCGATATCTATCTTCATTATGCTGTAACTTTCAGCAGCATTTAAATTAGATGATATTTTCTTTTTTTTTTTTTGAAATACTTTATTCAGTTGGCCCCTGGTACATGCTCTCTTGACTCTTTCATTCAGCCATTATTTCTTCTTAGACTCCCTCAGTGGAGTTTTCAAGGTTTTTTTTGTCCTCTATACTGTGTAGCGCCCTAAAGTAAAGCCCTTCTCTATGTATTCTCATTTCTTAAGTGAGCTCATCCATTCCTATGGCTTAAATATTGCAAATGACTAATAATGTCCAAATGCATACCTCCCTTACTGACCATTCACAAAAATCCAGACTTGTAAACCCAACTCAGCATAAGGCAAGGTAATATACTAAAAAGAACTCAATATTTTTTTCTAACCTTTCCAAGACCTACTCTTTTGATCATTTTCTTCATTTTCTTTCATTTTCATTTAGCATTTCATTTGCTTCATTCAAGCAAGTTTATGTTTCAAATTTTTCAAGGCAAAAACTTCAAGTCCAACTTCACTCCATTCTTTCTATCACATCTCACATTCAACTCATTAGTAATTATTGCTCATTCCACCTTCAAAGTTTACCTGCAATCTTTTCCTCAAGATCTCTTCTCTCACTAACAGAATGTAAAGTGCCATTATTTCTTACTTGACTTACCACAACAGTCTCTCAATTCATCTCCCTTTTCCCACCTGTTGCAGGTTGTGTTTTCCAGCATGGAGACATGAAATGAGGAGAGAATAAGGAATACAAACAGGTTGCAGCTGGACCCCATCATCTGATAAAGTCTCTGCCAGACCAACAGGGCTCTTGGAAGCAAAAGTAGCCGGCTAGAGGTGTCCCACACTGAGCAGAAATGGTGAGGACCATGTACAATCACCTTTCTCAGTGACTGATGGGGTCACTCCAAGAAGAGTGTGATCTCACTCAAAACTGAGGCAGAACCTTGAGGAAGCTCACAACTGGAGCTTATTAGCCTGTTATCACACACTCCACAGCTGGTCAGTGAGCCCTTTTAAAAGGGAATTTCAGTGGCATAAACCTCCATCCTCAAGGGTACCCTTGCTCCTCCCCATCTAGTCTCACTCATTTACCATTTATTCCACACATAGAAGCCAGTGTTATTTTAAAATGTGAGGCAGTCCACATCATTCTTCTGTTCCAATACTTCCTCATGACACTCAACATAGAACTCCAAGGCCTAAAAGCCCCTACACCACCTCTCCCTTCATTCTCCCCCTGACCTCGTTCAGCCACTTCTGTGTCATTGCCCCCAATCCAGCTCCATCTCAGGGGTGCTTTCACCAGGATCTTGGCACTTCCTTACTCTCAAACTTTCTTCCAGAAATATCTTTATTTTCTTTTGATCATTCCTTAAATGTTACCTTATTTGGACCATTCTCCCTGGCCCTTTATGTAAAATAGCTCAAGCACCTCTCCCACACTTTTATTGGTTTTCTTCATACTGACATGAAGTAGACTACATATTTATTTCACATAAGCTTCCCTCATAGCTCAGATGGTAAAGAATATGCCTGCAATGCAGGAGACCCTGATTCGATCCCTGGGTTTGGAAGATCTTCAGGAGAAGGAAATGGCAAAACCCACTCCACTATTATTGCTTGGAAAATTCCATAGACCCAAGAACCTGACAGGCCACAGTCCACAGGGTTTCAAAGATTTCAACATGACTGAGTGGGGAATGCTTCCACTTTCATGAGAGCACTGGTTTTTGTTTGTTTTTATTCACTAATGTATCTTCCATTCCTAGAGCAGGCATATAATAGACTAAGGCCATTTTACAACCACCAGGTTGCAGGTTGTGTTTTCCAGCATGGAGACATGAAATGAGGAGAGAATAAGGAATACAAACAGGTTGCAGCTGGACCCCATCATCTGATAAAGTCTCTGCCAGACCAACAGGGCTCTTGGAAGCAAAAGTAGCCGGCTAGAGGTGTCCCACACTGAGCAGAAATGGTGAGGACCATGTACAATCACCTTTCTCAGTGACTGATGGGGGTCACTCCAAGAAGAGTGTGATCTCACTCAAAACTGAGGCAGAACCTTGAGGAAGCTCACAACTGGAGCTTATTAGCCTGTTATCACACACTCCACAGCTGGTCAGTGAGCCCTTTTAAAAGGGAATTTCAGTGGCATAAACCTCCATCCTCAAGGGTACCCTTGCTCCTCCCCATCTAGTCTCACTCATTTACCATTTATTCCACACATAGAAGCCAGTGTTATTTTAAAATGTGAGGCAGTCCACATCATTCTTCTGTTCCAATACTTCCTCATGACACTCAACATAGAACTCCAAGGCCTAAAAGCCCCTACACCACCTCTCCCTTCATTCTCCCCCTGACCTCGTTCAGCCACTTCTGTGTCATTGCCCCCAATCCAGCTCCATCTCAGGGGTGCTTTCACCAGGATCTTGGCACTTCCTTACTCTCAAACTTTCTTCCAGAAATATCTTTATTTTCTTTTGATCATTCCTTAAATGTTACCTTATTTGGACCATTCTCCCTGGCCCTTTATGTAAAATAGCTCAAGCACCTCTCCCACACTTTTATTGGTTTTCTTCATACTGACATGAAGTAGACTACATATTTATTTCACATAAGCTTCCCTCATAGCTCAGATGGTAAAGAATATGCCTGCAATGCAGGAGACCCTGATTCGATCCCTGGGTTTGGAAGATCTTCAGGAGAAGGAAATGGCAAAACCCACTCCACTATTATTGCTTGGAAAATTCCATAGACCCAAGAACCTGACAGGCCACAGTCCACAGGGTTTCAAAGATTTCAACATGACTGAGTGGGGAATGCTTCCACTTTCATGAGAGCACTGGTTTTTGTTTGTTTTTATTCACTAATGTATCTTCCATTCCTAGAGCAGGCATATAATAGACTAAATATCTTGAATGAATATTCTGCTTTCTCCTTTAACTCCCAAAAAAAAAAAATCTCATCTCAATATAGCAGTTAGGTGATACCTCTAAATTTAAATCAGTTTACTAGAGCCAGTCAATCCTAAAGGAAATCAACCCTGAATATTCATTGGAAGGACTGATGCTGAAGCTGAAGCCTCAATACTTTAGCCACCTGATACAAAGAGGTGACTCATTGGAAAAGACACTGATAATGGGAAAGACCAAAGGCAGGAAAACAGGGCAACAGAAGATGAGATACTTGGATGGTATCACCAAGTAAATGGACATGAATTTGAGCAAGCCCTGATGGATAGTGAAGGACAAGGAAGCCTGACATGCTGCAGTACACGGGGTCCCCAAAATTTGCACATGACTAAACAACAAAAGAGCTCAAAGTTTTCTAGTAAGTTCTTGCAGTTTTAATAAAGTCCAAAGTCCTTATGATGCTCTAGGTGACCTGGCCCTTGGATATCATCTAATATAATGAGCTTTTGCTTTTCCTCTTTCTTTTTTTTTCTATTTTTTAAAGATTTATTTATTTTTTTGGGGGGGGGGGGGAGGGGAGCAGGCGGGCCACTTCTATTGGTCTTTCATTTGTCTATTTTCATCCATCTTTGTTCTTTGGCTCCTGTGGGCCTCCCATCGCGGTGGCCTCTGTTGTTGCAGAGCACCGGCTCTGGGCGCATGCGCTCCAGAGCTCCGGCTCGGTAATTGGACACATTGGTCCAGCCGCTCCGCGGCACGTGGGATCTTCCCAGGCCAGGAATCGAACCGGCCAGGGATGGAACGGGCGCCCCTTGCACTGCAAGGCGGTGTCCTTACCCAAACCAGGGAAGCCCTGCTTTTCCTCTTTCTTATTCCACATCAGCCACAGGGGCTTTTTGCTGCCTTTTGAGCACATTCAGAACTCTTGACAGCCCCTGAAGGCCTCTTCACTTCCTCTTCTCTTAATTCAGAATGCTCTTCCATAAAGATATCC
This sequence comes from Tragulus kanchil, assembly GCA_022376925.1. Taxonomy (NCBI): domain Eukaryota; kingdom Metazoa; phylum Chordata; class Mammalia; order Artiodactyla; family Tragulidae; genus Tragulus; species Tragulus kanchil. The sequence goes on along the minus strand of JAIOJX010000004.1, from coordinate 230,266,648 downwards.
ACATGGTTTTCCTCAGATTTTGCCCTAATGTCCTGCCTTGAAAAAGATTTTTCAATCTGACAACCTATAATAGCATCACCTCCTGCCCTCTTCTGGTCCTTACCACACTTGTTACTATTTCATTTTACTCACAGCACTCATCCCTACTTGGCACATATATTTATGTTTATTATGTGCTCTTCCTACCAAAGTATAAATTTCTTGAAGGTAGAGACTGTTTCTGGTATTTAATGATAAAGCAAGGACCACAATTAACATTTATTTGTATAGATACTCACACAACAAACATACATTTGAAAGATCAACCCAATTGTTTGGAAATAAAGTCTAACAGTGAGACTTAGAGAAACCACTATGTGATAGCATTTTTGAACCTGAAATGTTGGGATTTTTTCTTTTGGGCAAATCTTCCCTCCACATTAATAATTATTAAAGGAAATATTTTATTCTCTCCCACAAAAAAATCAAAACGAAAGTACACGGGGTCCCCAAAATTTGCACATGACTAAACAACAAAAGAGCTCAAAGTTTTCTAGTAAGTTCTTGCAGTTTTAATAAAGTCCAAAGTCCTTATGATGCTCTAGGTGACCTGGCCCTTGGATATCATCTAATATAATGAGCTTTTGCTTTTCCTCTTTCTTTTTTTTTCTATTTTTTAAAGATTTATTTATTTATTTTGGGGGGGAGTGGGGGCGGTGGGGAGCAGGCGGGCTACTTCTATTGGTCTTTCATTTGTCTATTTTCATCCATCTTTGTTCTTTGGCTCCTGTGGGCCTCCCATCGCGGTGGCCTCTGTTGTTGCAGAGCACCGGCTCTGGGCGCATGCGCTCCAGAGCTCCGGCTCGGTAATTGGACACATTGGTCCAGCCGCTCCGCGGCACGTGGGATCTTCCCAGGCCAGGAATCGAACCGGCCAGGGATGGAACGGGCGCCCCTTGCACTGCAAGGCGGTGTCCTTACCCAAACCAGGGAAGCCCTGCTTTTCCTCTTTCTTATTCCACATCAGCCACAGGGGCTTTTTGCTGCCTTTTGAGCACATTCAGAACTCTTGACAGCCCCTGAAGGCCTCTTCACTTCCTCTTCTCTTAATTCAGAATGCTCTTCCATAAAGATATCCACATGGTTTTCCTCAGATTTTGCCCTAATGTCCTGCCTTGAAAAAGATTTTTCAATCTGACAACCTATAATAGCATCACCTCCTGCCCTCTTCTGGTCCTTACCACACTTGTTACTATTTCATTTTACTCACAGCACTCATCCCTACTTGGCACATATATTTATGTTTATTATGTGCTCTTCCTACCAAAGTATAAATTTCTTGAAGGTAGAGACTGTTTCTGGTATTTAATGATAAAGCAAGGACCACAATTAACATTTATTTGTATAGATACTCACACAACAAACATACATTTGAAAGATCAACCCAATTGTTTGGAAATAAAGTCTAACAGTGAGACTTAGAGAAACCACTATGTGATAGCATTTTTGAACCTGAAATGTTGGGATTTTTTTCTTTTGGGCAAATCTTCCCTCCACATTAATAATTATTAAAGGAAATATTTTATTCTCTCCACAAAAAAATCAACAAAGAGAAATCACTCAAAATTCTTATCTTTTTGAAATGTACTGTACCTTTTATACTAACTGAAAGAAGTTAATGCTAGATCTGTGATGGAAATTACTACTCTTCCTTGTAACTTTCATTTCCTAAGATAATATAACCCATGATAATGGCTAACACAAATATGCAAGCTTTTCAGACCTCCAAGATTTTAAAATATTAAAGTCATACATGCATTCTTCACCCCCAGGTTTCCATGTGGAGGGCCTCTGCTGGAGAAAATTCCTGGCCTGTAGCCTTACCCTTTACTCACTTTTCTGCAGGGAGGAAATGTCATCTGCTTGCTGGATTTGGAAGGAGGGGCCCTTCATGCTCCTCCATCTCTTCCTTCTCTTCCTGCAAGGCAGCTGTCTGCAGGGAGAACAACTCTTCTGTGCCCTAAACTTTATACAGTCAGGTGCCCAGATAGGATGACAGTGACTCTCTATCAATGCCCATGACTTTGTAGGTAGGATAAATTTACACATGAAGTAACAGCAGGGATTCTTTGGTACGGGCCAAGCCACAGTTTTTCCAAATATGATTTCCAGACAAATTCTTCTGTTGCTTAGGTGCTTCCAGATACAAGCAGAGGGAGTTGTGTTATGCCTTGATGCACCAAGACACCAAGAAACAAATCAGTCTTTTCAATTTGATAAATAAATGACAGTTTAAAATATTTGTGTATATCCTTTAATCAAAGCACTGTGACTTTAAGACATTTAGCTAATTTTTTTTTAATGCCCTGTTGTTTGTTACCTATAAAGTTGCAATGGCACCTACTCCAGTATTCTAACCTGAAGAATCTCATGGACAGAGGAGCCTGGCAGGCAACAGTCCAATGGGCCACAAAGAGTCAGACATGACTGAGCAACTAAGCACACACACACGTATAAAAGTACAAAGGCATTTTAATAAAATAATAAAAATGAATTTAGAAGATGAACCAAAGATAGGCTTTGGTGTCATAGACTATAGCTTCTTTAAAGATGGGTCCTCTTTCCTTTTGACTAGTATGGGTTATCAACCTCCATTCAGAAAAGAATAAGAAAAAGCATTGCTCTCTTGAAATTCCCATCTCACCTTGCCTAACCTTGAAGTTTCCAATCCCTCATTTCAAATCAATGTGATAAATGACACTCAGCCCTGCTGACTCTTACTAGAATTTCAACTAATCATAACTTTTAAATTCTATGATGCTCTCAGTCCCTTCTCATCTTGTCTCCTAGAAAATTTGAGATATCTCAGTAATTTTTAAAACTGCTTTTTAGTACAAATTTCTTACTAGAATTTTCTAAACATAAAGGCTCTTCCCTTTCCATTTCTGCTGGAGAAAATTCCTGGCCTGTCGCCTTCCCCTTTGCTCACTTTTCTGCAGGGAGGAAATGTCATCTGCTTGCTGGATTTGGAAGGAGGGGCCCTTCATGCTCCTCCATCTCTTCCTTCTCTTCCTGCAAGGCAGCTGTCTGCAGGGAGAACAACTCTTCTGTGCCCTAAACTTTATACAGTCAGGTGCCCAGATAGGATGACAGTGACTCTCTATCAATGCCCATGACTTTGTAGGTAGGATAAATTTACACATGAAGTAACAGCAGGGATTCTTTGGTACGGGCCAAGCCACAGTTTTTCCAAATATGATTTCCAGACAAATTCTTCTGTTGCTTAGGTGCTTCCAGATACAAGCAGAGGGAGTTGTGTTATGCCTTGATGCACCAAGACACCAAGAAACAAATCAGTCTTTTCAATTTGATAAATAAATGACAGTTTAAAATATTTGTGTATATCCTTTAATCAAAGCACTGTGACTTTAAGACATTTAGCTAATTTTTTTTTAATGCCCTGTTGTTTGTTACCTATAAAGTTGCAATGGCACCTACTCCAGTATTCTAACCTGAAGAATCTCATGGACAGAGGAGCCTGGCAGGCAACAGTCCAATGGGCCACAAAGAGTCAGACATGACTGAGCAACTAAGCACACACACACGTATAAAAGTACAAAGGCATTTTAATAAAATAATAAAAATGAATTTAGAAGATGAACCAAAGATAGGCTTTGGTGTCATAGACTATAGCTTCTTTAAAGATGGGTCCTCTTTCCTTTTGACTAGTATGGGTTATCAACCTCCATTCAGAAAAGAATAAGAAAAAGCATTGCTCTCTTGAAATTCCCATCTCACCTTGCCTAACCTTGAAGTTTCCAATCCCTCATTTCAAATCAATGTGATAAATGACACTCAGCCCTGCTGACTCTTACTAGAATTTCAACTAATCATAACTTTTAAATTCTATGATGCTCTCAGTCCCTTCTCATCTTGTCTCCTAGAAAATTTGAGATATCTCAGTAATTTTTAAAAGCTGAATTTTTCATGGATATTTTCACAGTCATCTCAATAAGTTTGTCTACTATTTTCAAAATAGAAGTGTGTCTGGAATTCACTGACTACTGAAATCATTCTATTAATATTAATTACAAAATAAGTGATATATAACAAACCTGCAAAGGTGAGAGGAACAGTGGGAGTGGCCTGTGGTGAATAACCTTGATAACAAGCAAATTGTCATTAAAAGTTTTCAGAAATTACAAAGCATAAAATTTCAAGCAAAAAGTTGTAAGAATAATGGGGAAAATTAAATATACTTATCATGTCTTTTGTGGACTACGACATATAAGAATAATTTCAAAATGTATATTTTTTATGATAGACCTTAATACTAGATTATATTGTGAAATGACAGTTTGGTAGTAAGATCTAATAGTAAACTGCTCTAGAACACAGTGGATGCATGCTATAAATCTTGAGGTTTTGTTTTTCTCTTGAGAGCAATGTCCAAGTTTTTAAATGAGTTTGAGTCTCCCGATTCACCACCATGTGAAAAGCTCTGACTTGCCAGAATCCAGCAGAAAATGAAAATATCAAGACTGATCTTAATGACAATTCACATATATTAGATGGCATATGTACAAATAATGTGGAAAATGATACTGATGTGAACAAACATGATATAAACATGAGAACAAAAATGTTCAACTCAAAAATTCAGTAAAACAAGCAAAATTTAGAAATTTTAGAGCCAATATCCATGTTTAATAAATTAGAATGAATAAATGAATTAATGTTTGAACAGATACACTGAGAAAGGAAATAAACAGCATTCAATAACTAACTGCTAAAAGCTGAAGAATTTTTTATCGTAGTATTGTGTGTAGATCGGTGTGTATTCACCTAGTTTATGAAAACTAACATGGTTTAATAAGTCACTTTTTGCATAATTCAAAACTTTAATATGTGTGATATTCTATGCAGAAAATACCAATTTTAATTTTTAAATGCCCATTCAAAATGGTTTCCTTTGTGGCTTAAACAGTAAAAATCTGTCTACAGTGCTGTAGACCTGGGGATATGACTGAGTGACTAATATTTCCCCACTTCCACTTTGAAATGCTGTAACTAAGATACATAGTAGTTTCTACCATACAAATCAGTCTCTTGTAGAAACTGAAAAAATAATAGTATGTCAATACTTGTTTTATACCAACATAGCAACTAGAAGAATTTATATTTTTCATATCATAAGGCTTGCTATAAAATTGTTTTAGTCTCATTAACATATTTTTAAAAACCTCATAAAAGTTTATAAGATCTTATCCAAACATTTTCCTAGTTTAATACTATAGCTGGTATTGATAAACAGGGTTATAAGATATAAACAGTCACAAATGAGTGAGGCTATTAAAAATCAAAGAAAAAACAATCAAAAATAAATTATTAAGGCAGAATTTGGACCTGGAAACAGGTTCACAACCAACAGCAATGTCCAGCATCCCAATCTTATGAAAACTGACTACAAATGTTATATCCAACTTCCAGCTTTAAATGAGCACTGACTGGTATTTTAAATCTCTTCAGTTTGCAGTAGATAATAATGAGACTTAGCATACATATGAAGTGTTTCTTTATTAAGTTTATCTAGTGAGACTTTAGGTTTTTGTCTTACTATATTGAAATCTTTTATAAGAAATACATGTAAAACATGTAATGAAAAACTCACAGCATATGTCAGAGATAGCTTTGAACGTTTTTGTCAAGGGCTATTCAGTATATAAAAATTGTTTTTACTGAGATAAATTAGAAAAAAACTGCCAGTTTCACTTTCTACTCCTGGTAGAGCCGCTGTGAGTTCTTACAGAAGCAATGAAGTCATTTGTATTGTTATTTACAATATATCAACTTAAAAATTTACATTTATTTTCACCTTTTTCACAACAACCTTGGACCTTGGTGCATCCTGACCTCCTAAAGGCCCTGGAAAGTACACAGAGTGTATATTTTACAAGTGTTTGAAGTTAGAAACAAATCAAGTCAGAATAACTGTGCATTTACTCATGTGTATATTTTGCATAATTCAAAACTTTAATATGTGTGATATTCTATGCAGAAAATACCAATTTTAATTTTTAAATGCCCATTCAAAATGGTTTCCTTTGTGGCTTAAACAGTAAAAATCTGTCTACAGTGCTGTAGACCTGGGGATATGACTGAGTGACTAATATTTCCCCACTTCCACTTTGAAATGCTGTAACTAAGATACATAGTAGTTTCTACCATACAAATCAGTCTCTTGTAGAAACTGAAAAAATAATAGTATGTCAATACTTGTTTTATACCAACATAGCAACTAGAAGAATTTATATTTTTCATATCATAAGGCTTGCTATAAAATTGTTTTAGTCTCATTAACATATTTTTAAAAACCTCATAAAAGTTTATAAGATCTTATCCAAACATTTTCCTAGTTTAATACTATAGCTGGTATTGATAAACAGGGTTATAAGATATAAACAGTCACAAATGAGTGAGGCTATTAAAAATCAAAGAAAAAACAATCAAAAATAAATTATTAAGGCAGAATTTGGACCTGGAAACAGGTTCACAACCAACAGCAATGTCCAGCATCCCAATCTTATGAAAACTGACTACAAATGTTATATCCAACTTCCAGCTTTAAATGAGCACTGACTGGTATTTTAAATCTCTTCAGTTTGCAGTAGATAATAATGAGACTTAGCATACATATGAAGTGTTTCTTTATTAAGTTTATCTAGTGAGACTTTAGGTTTTTGTCTTACTATATTGAAATCTTTTATAAGAAATACATGTAAAACATGTAATGAAAAACTCACAGCATATGTCAGAGATAGCTTTGAACGTTTTTGTCAAGGGCTATTCAGTATATAAAAATTGTTTTTACTGAGATAAATTAGAAAAAAACTGCCAGTTTCACTTTCTACTCCTGGTAGAGCCGCTGTGAGTTCTTACAGAAGCAATGAAGTCATTTGTATTGTTATTTACAATATATCAACTTAAAAATTTACATTTATTTTCACCTTTTTCACAACAACCTTGGACCTTGGTGCATCCTGACCTCCTAAAGGCCCTGGAAAGTACACAGAGTGTATATTTTTACAAGTGTTTGAAGTTAGGAAACAAATCAAGTCAGAATAACTGTGGCCATTTACTCATGTGTTCACATGAGGAAAATAACACTCCACTGTAAGTCTAGATCCATTCTAAATTCAAGAATTCCTATCATTTTGTATTCTGGCTTTAAAAATATGTATGTTAAGGGTCTGGAATTAGATTTAGTCTTTTACTCTTTCTGGTTATATATGGCATATCTAGACTGAATCACTTCTTTCTAATTTGTTGCATCCTAATGTTTTGGGAAAGGCAGCTTTATGTATAGATATTTTCAGGCCAGTTTATGTTTTCTCTCAAAAAGTCCCTGTGGTTTTGTAATCAAGGGGACACGCTCTGTCCCTCTCATTCTGTATTTATAGACACATGTGACACTTTCTTATAGATCTTTCCTCATTGAAAGTCAAACGCAATAACAAATTTCTTTACTGTTTCCCTGTATATTCTACTTTCCTTCAAAACTGTTCCTCTAGTACCCGTCCAAATGCAAACAATAATTCATTATTCTTAAATATCTTAACTAATATAGGCCTATGGGTTAATAGCAGAGAGAGAACATTGGACTAAGAATTAGACCCTTAATTTCTTATGGGATACTTGATAAGCCCGTCAGTGTCTCATTTTAGAAGGGATTCAGCCAGATAAGCTCTTACATTTCAAAATGAAAAGAAATTGCTTGCAGAATACATGTTATTTACCTATAATGTGTAAAAAGAAAGACGAAATAGCATAGAGTGTAGAGTGTTAGTAAGAACAACATCCTCACACTGAAAGTCTATTTCTGCCATTCCATTTATCAATCAGAAGTTTCCATCACCATCTTACTGAACCTAAAGTATAAATCAAAATTCATATCCTAAGCATCTTTAAACTGATGGCCCTAAAAAGAAACAAAAAGATCAAAACACTCCTACTGTCAGTATTAAAGAGCCACAAGAAAAACAGGGCTTTCAGAGCCAAAGCACGGTACTGAGCATGTCCCCTGCACTCAACCCAGCCAGAAGCATGGGTAAATCATACTAAGGCATCCCTTTGGACTAACTCTTAGACACACCCTCATTCCAACCCATATAAGGTACGTGCTCCCTCCCTGCTCAGGAAGGGAGCCAACAAGGGAATATGTTGCTTGTTCTCGCTCCCCCTGTTGCAGCAGGAATCCCAATAAAGACTTGCAGGAAATAAAAAAACTGATGATCCTAAAACGTTTGGGTAGATTTTCACTCAAGTTGAGGTTTTTGAAGTTGAAAATGTCATCTCTTCAGCCTATGCAAAGTCTCATAAGATGTCCATGTTAGGCATCGCAAATGTAGGCAATTCTTCAGGATGTCAAGGGTGGGGTATGTCGATCAATATGTATCATCCACACATTTTAAGTAAGAGACAACAAAGATAGTTTGAACATCAAGTCAGAATTATAGATAAGGGCAGGCATTTGGGAATTGGCAATGAGTTGCTAGCAAAGTTGCAAATAGGGAACTCTTGGTGCTTGTCCAAAAGTTACTATCAACAGACTTTATTACATTTGCTGTATGAAGATTCCTCATAACAATGGGGAGAGAGCTAGTGATCAAATTATTATTAATTGCCCAAAACCGATATAAACTTAGTATCTAAGCACACTGGCTCTAGTTTACTCATTCACAAAAAATTTGGCTTCAAGGACTAAAGTGAGACAACTTAGGTTAGAGAGGAAAACAAGATGTGTAAATGTACTTATATTTTTATATAACACTTTATCAACTATGAATTTTTATCTCATACCAGAAATCAATGTGGCAATAAAACAGATCAATCTTAAGTCTCTTTGGTAGACTAAGACTCTATGACACTAGAAATGAAAAGCAATGTAAGCATGTCCCTTAAGGATATTTCATCATCTTGATAATATTGTGGGTTGAAAACCTGTTTAACAGTTTGAAGAAAATCTGAAGTACACTCAGAAACTGGGTCAACTAAGTCACAGGCGTCTGTGAAACACTCTTAGCAATGATGTAAAATGTAACTTTAGCTTAAAGCAGTTACATCAGCTAATTATAACTGTATTTATCAGAATCGGTCAGAAAAAGTCAGAAAACATGTGGCCCCAAATCTCAGTGAGTTATGACAATAAAGACCAATTTTCACCCAAGCTAAATATCTATCAAGAATTTTAAGGCTCAGCTGTCCTTTGGACTAACTCTTAGACACACCCTCATTCCAACCCATATAAGGTACGTGCTCCCTCCCTGCTCAGGAAGGGAGCCAACAAGGGAATATGTTGCTTGTTCTCGCTCCCCCTGTTGCAGCAGGAATCCCAATAAAGACTTGCAGGAAATAAAAAAACTGATGATCCTAAAACGTTTGGGTAGATTTTCACTCAAGTTGAGGTTTTTGAAGTTGAAAATGTCATCTCTTCAGCCTATGCAAAGTCTCATAAGATGTCCATGTTAGGCATCGCAAATGTAGGCAATTCTTCAGGATGTCAAGGGTGGGGTATGTCGATCAATATGTATCATCCACACATTTTAAGTAAGAGACAACAAAGATAGTTTGAACATCAAGTCAGAATTATAGATAAGGGCAGGCATTTGGGAATTGGCAATGAGTTGCTAGCAAAGTTGCAAATAGGGAACTCTTGGTGCTTGTCCAAAAGTTACTATCAACAGACTTTATTACATTTGCTGTATGAAGATTCCTCATAACAATGGGGAGAGAGCTAGTGATCAAATTATTATTAATTGCCCAAAACCGATATAAACTTAGTATCTAAGCACACTGGCTCTAGTTTACTCATTCACAAAAAATTTGGCTTCAAGGACTAAAGTGAGACAACTTAGGTTAGAGAGGAAAACAAGATGTGTAAATGTACTTATATTTTTATATAACACTTTATCAACTATGAATTTTTATCTCATACCAGAAATCAATGTGGCAATAAAACAGATCAATCTTAAGTCTCTTTGGTAGACTAAGACTCTATGACACTAGAAATGAAAAGCAATGTAAGCATGTCCCTTAAGGATATTTCATCATCTTGATAATATTGTGGGTTGAAAACCTGTTTAACAGTTTGAAGAAAATCTGAAGTACACTCAGAAACTGGGTCAACTAAGTCACAGGCGTCTGTGAAACACTCTTAGCAATGATGTAAAATGTAACTTTAGCTTAAAGCAGTTACATCAGCTAATTATAACTGTATTTATCAGAATCGGTCAGAAAAAGTCAGAAAACATGTGGCCCCAAATCTCAGTGAGTTATGACAATAAAGACCAATTTTCACCCAAGCTAAATATCTATCAAGAATTTTAAGGCTCAGCTGCATGTTGTCTCTTTCCAGAACTCAGGTCTCTATGTGGAATATTGATGATTTTTGACAGAGAAAAACAAAACATGGGAGAAAACTACCACAGGCCTTTAAAGCTTATGCCTGAAATTTACACAGGTCATTTATACCCATATTTCACAGACTAGAGAAAGTTGCAAGACCCCCCTGTATTCAGAAGGATAGGGACCAAAATTTCTCTCACAGGATGGGGACACCACAGAGCACTAACTCTATGGGAAGAAAACTTGGAATATAAGAACATTCTCTTCGATGCCCACACATTATTGTGTTATAATGCTGTGCAAGGCTTTAGACACGTAACATAAGTTTTCCACTGGCTGAAATACATTACACTTTATGAAGTTGATCATTCCAAATAAAAAGGCTTTTCACAAGAAAAAAACATAAACTGGAGAGTTATTCATGCACTGACTCTATTTAGTGAACAATATTCCAATCTTTCCCAGAATTCTAAATATGTTTGCCTCCTTTTAGTCATGAAAATTCTTTCTTTCATTATTTTTCAATTTTAGGTTTACATTTCATATTTTATTGCATTTTAGGAGTTAAAATGAGGCACTAACTATATTGGTTAAATGCATATTGGCTGGAATTAACTTCAGCAGTTCAGATATCTGCTCTGCTGCTTACTAGCTATGAAACTTTGGCCACCTGACTTAACTTTGCAGTATTTCAGTTTTCCCAGAAGACAAGGATAGCAATATCATCTTCATCATGGTATTGCTATGAAATTTAAGAGACAGTACACAGAAATGGACTAGAGCACTTCCTGGCACCCAAGAAACCTCTCTTAGTGAAGATGTGGGTCTAAAGTTGAAATTTCCCATGTGACATAAAAACATCTGATTAGAAAATGCAAGTATGATCAAAGTACTATTCGGCATCCTGTAACTGAGAAATAATTACCTGCACGAATTTGGCCAGGAAGGGTGGGATGGGGGGAACTGGGAGGGAGAAGGGTGCCAGGGATATGCATATGACTGATCTGGGAACATAGATGTCTGTGAACAACAAAACACTGTAAAAAATTTTTTTTAAATAAAATTAAATTAAAAAAAATTAAATAACAAAAAATCATAAAAAAGAGGAACAACATAAAAATTGTTTTATTATATTGTATATAATCAAAAAGTATATATAACTATGCCTGATTCATATTGATGTATGGCAGAGAGCACTATAATATTATAAAGCAGTTGTCCTCCAATAAAGTTATTTTAATATTATAAAGCAGTTGTTCTCCAATAAAAAGTTATTTAAAATAAATAAAGACACTATTGAAGCAATTTGAATAGGTCAAGAGATGATAAATGAACTAATATAAGATCTAATATACATATGACTGATGCCTTCCCCAACTGGAAAACTCAAGTGTAAAACAGAGGTCAAATCACATACAGGTTGGCCTAAGGAAGAGAGAGGGTGGTATTGATAGAGATAGAGTAGAACAGGTAGAGTCCTAGTGGGGGACGATAGGTAGAGGGGTGAAACCTGGGAAAGGTTGGAAGGTCAGTAAGTTGATGATAACTCAGGAGAGCTGCTCTTTGTTTAGTAAAGCAGGCTTGACTGGGCATGGACAGCTGACAAAAGAGGAGTTGGTGAGAAAGGAATTAACGATGTATGTCTTGCACCTGTGTCTACTTGAGGGGGGCGGTCTTCTACCATCCTATATATTGCTGCCCATTCAGTCAGGGGAGGAGCAGCAGAGCAGCACTTTTCCACCTGTCAGTTAGCACCGCTTTCAGGTACCTTACTCCAATAAATCCTTTTCTTGTCTGTCACTCTGCTTCTCGCTGAATTCTTTCTGCACTGAGGCACGAAGAACCTGAGCCTCAGTGGGTCCAGACCTTGGATTAAGTCCCGGCCGCATGGGTTTGAGTCCCAGACAGGCTTTTGGCTGGGATCGAGTCCTGATTACCCCAAGTAGGATTTTGGCTGGGGTTGAGCCTTAGCCACGAGGGTTCGAGTCCCAAACTGGTTTTGGCTAGGTTCAGACCCCAGTCACGTGGGTTCAAATACCAAACAGAGTTCTGGCTGGGTTCAAGTCCTAAGCCAGGGATTGAGGGTTCAAGTCCCAAACAGGGTTTGGGCTGGAATTCAAGCTCCAACCACATGGGTTCAAGTCCCAAGCAGGGCTCGATCAGGTCTGGGACCTGGGTTTAAGTCTCAAATTGAGGTAAAACCCTTTCAGTATCACATGCTACACACAATATCAGTTATTTTATATTTTAAAGCATAATTACAGAAAGTTTGCCAACAAATTTGTCATTCAAGCACTTACTTTCCCAATTATTCCCTCTCATCTCAACCTTCAGGCTTATCTCTCCATAGATCTATTCCCTTCTGCCTAAGAACATGTTCCCAAAATGAAACCCTGCATTTGATATTGCTCACTCACTAGTCATCATTCTATCATCACACTTCACTTTAAGAGCTCTTGGAGAATTTTTTAAAACAACCAAATTGTTAACACATGCAATTTTGACATATTATGGAAACTTTGTTCTGATGTCCAATTCTATTCCTATTTCCAAGTCTTAACTTCCTTCACTTTTTGAAAATACGTAACACTCTTGACCAATATCTCCTTATTGAAAGGAGATCCTTCCTCTTTTATGTATGCTATCTCAAAGGTTAGATTAGTTCCCTCAGTAAGTCCTTCCTTCTCCTGTATTCCCAAGTCTCCAGCAAAAGCACAATATCAAATAAGATAATAAAGATGATGATATATACATTAACAAAATATATTTCTAATGAAAATAAGTGGTTAAAAATGACAATGATATTAAACATTCAAAAAAAAGATTATAAATGAGATAGGGGCCCTTTTAATATATTGCTGCCCATTCAGTCAGGAGGAGCAGCAGAGCAGCACTTTTCCACCTGTCAGTTAGCCGCTTTCAGGTACCTTACTCCAATAAATCCTTTTCTTGTATGTCACTCTGATTTTCGCTGAATTTTTTCTGCAATGAGGCCCGAAGAACCTGAGCCTCAGTGGGTCCAGACCTTGGATTAAGTCCCGGCCGCATGGGTTTGAGTCCCAGACAGGCTTTTGGCTGGGATCGAGTCCTGATTACCCCAAGTAGGATTTTGGCTGGGGTTGAGCCTTAGCCACGAGGGTTCGAGTCCCAAACTGGTTTTGGCTAGGTTCAGACCCCAGTCACGTGGGTTCAAATACCAAACAGAGTTCTGGCTGGGTTCAAGTCCTAAGCCAGGGATTGAGGGTTCAAGTCCCAAACAGGGTTTGGGCTGGAATTCAAGCTCCAACCACATGGGTTCAAGTCCCAAGCAGGGCTCGATCAGGTCTGGGACCTGGGTTTAAGTCTCAAATTGAGGTAAAACCCTTTCAGTATCACATGCTACACACAATATCAGTTATTTTATATTTTAAAGCATAATTACAGAAAGTTTGCCAACAAATTTGTCATTCAAGCACTTACTTTCCCAATTATTCCCTCTCATCTCAACCTTCAGGCTTATCTCTCCATAGATCTATTCCCTTCTGCCTAAGAACATGTTCCCAAAATGAAACCCTGCATTTGATATTGCTCACTCACTAGTCATCATTCTATCATCACACTTCACTTTAAGAGCTCTTGGAGAATTTTTTAAAACAACCAAATTGTTAACACATGCAATTTTGACATATTATGGAAACTTTGTTCTGATGTCCAATTCTATTCCTATTTCCAAGTCTTAACTTCCTTCACTTTTTGAAAATACGTAACACTCTTGACCAATATCTCCTTATTGAAAGGAGATCCTTCCTCTTTTATGTATGCTATCTCAAAGGTTAGATTAGTTCCCTCAGTAAGTCCTTCCTTCTCCTGTATTCCCAAGTCTCCAGCAAAAGCACAATATCAAATAAGATAATAAAGATGATGATATATACATTAACAAAATATATTTCTAATGAAAATAAGTGGTTAAAAATGACAATGATATTAAACATTCAGTTTGGAAGAGTGAGAAAAACCTAGACTTACTTAAAAATGAGATACAACACTGAACAAATGGAAATGTGTTCTTAGATGAGAAGGTTTACAATAAAAAAAGAGAGAGAGAGCCAATTCTTCCCAAAATTTTATATTGATTTATTGCAATATTGACCACAAATCTTAGTGTATTTTTTACTCATTTTTAAAATGAGAAAATTCAGTTTAAATATAGAATAAATTTACCAAATGTGGCCTAGGGTATTCAGAGGGAAACAAAGAAAATAGAAACAAGGATGAAAATAGGTAGTTTACATTAGATGTGGCTTAAATGTACTGTTTAGTGCTGATATAGGAAGAGAACAAGAGAGAAAAAATGTCAAGCCTTCTCAGTCATACCCAGGGAGCTAATTCTGGTTTATTTTCTCTCAAGAGAATTTTGTTTCCTGAAGTTTTAGACAAGATTATGTTACTGAGAGATTCTGCAATTTATGTATGGTAAGGCACCAACCACAATTCCAGCTTGAGTAACCAAGGAAAGTACCTATTGGGACCAATCAATATCCTGTTAATGATACTAAGAAAAAAATTTAAAGATACTAAGCTTCTTTCTTGTACTGCAGAAACTGATGGAAATAAAAATTTCTCAAGCTAGGTGTCAGAGGTCCACTGTACCAAAATAAAATTTCAGAGATCCATATACTGCTCCATGATCAATTAATTGTTGGCTATGACTGAGCCATCTAAGTCTGGACAATCATACCTACCACAAAGAGGGTTGCTAATAATAAATGAGACTATTTATGTAAAAAACCCAGAACATAATACCTAGCATAAAGAAAATGTTCAGTGTGTTGCTCTACTTTGGGTTTGATAATAAATGTCCAAAACAATTCCAATTTTCTAAAATTTTATGTTTCTTATAAACCACTTGGGCTATGTTCCTATTTCCTTAGCAAACCAAATCTCAACTTTAATATGTCTGAATTTTCTTTGGCACATAAAGTTCATTAGTTTTATAGCAAACAGATTTTAGACCACAGTCTTCCACAGTCTTTTAACCACCAATCTGTTTTTTTTTTTTTTTTACTGAGAACATACTCTGCTGAGCAAAAATAATGCTGCCCCAAACTTGTTTATTCAGCAGTATAACTTCAAGAAACATTAATAGCCCTACCAAACAAGTATAAACCTGATTTTGCTTATGGAAATCTGCTATCACAGCTTCTAGTTATTACTCTCTCAAGATTCTGGGTAAAGCATTGTGCTCTGTGCTCATGTTTCATCTTCCTCAGTGTGAACAGTTAATGACAAGATTAAAAAATACGAGCTTGAAAAAGAAGCTGAATTTTCAACGAAAACTTTGGCCTTAAGTGTGAAAGAAAATAGAAACAAGGATGAAAATAGGTAGTTTACATTAGATGTGGCTTAAATGTACTGTTTAGTGCTGATAGAGGGAGAGAAGGAGAGAGAAAATAGGTGAAGCCTTCTCAGTCATACCCAGGGAGCTAATTCTGGTTTATTTTCTCTCAAGAGAATTTTGTTTCCTGAAGTTTTAGACAAGATTATGTTACTGAGAGATTCTGCAATTTATGTATGGTAAGGCACCAACCACAATTCCAGCTTGAGTAACCAAGGAAAGTACCTATTGGGACCAATCAATATCCTGTTAATGATACTAAGAAAAAAATTTAAAGATACTAAGCTTCTTTCTTGTACTGCAGAAACTGATGGAAATAAAAATTTCTCAAGCTAGGTGTCAGAGGTCCACTGTACCAAAATAAAATTTCAGAGATCCATATACTGCTCCATGATCAATTAATTGTTGGCTATGACTGAGCCATCTAAGTCTGGACAATCATACCTACCACAAAGAGGGTTGCTAATAATAAATGAGACTATTTATGTAAAAAACCCAGAACATAATACCTAGCATAAAGAAAATGTTCAGTGTGTTGCTCTACTTTGGGTTTGATAATAAATGTCCAAAACAATTCCAATTTTCTAAAATTTTATGTTTCTTATAAACCACTTGGGCTATGTTCCTATTTCCTTAGCAAACCAAATCTCAACTTTAATATGTCTGAATTTTCTTTGGCACATAAAGTTCATTAGTTTTATAGCAAACAGATTTTAGACCACAGTCTTCCACAGTCTTTTAACCACCAATCTTTTTTTTTTTTTTTTTTTTTTTTTACTGAGAACATACTCTGCTGAGCAAAAATAATGCTGCCCCAAACTTGTTTATTCAGCAGTATAACTTCAAGAAACATTAATAGCCCTACCAAACAAGTATAAACCTGATTTTGCTTATGGAAATCTGCTATCACAGCTTCTAGTTATTACTCTCTCAAGATTCTGGGTAAAGCATTGTGCTCTGTGCTCATGTTTCATCTTCCTCAGTGTGAACAGTTAATGACAAGATTAAAAAATACGAGCTTGAAAAAGAAGCTGAATTTTCAACGAAAACTTTGGCCTTGTTAAGCATTCAATTGGCATAATTTCAGATAGAGAACAGAACAATTTGCTTCTTTGCATAAATAATTTAAGAATCAGCCACCATAGTAGCAACCACAATGAATGTAAATTGCGTTTTCTGCAGATTTAAGTTCTCTGGCATCAATAATAGACTCTTCGACCACAGAGATCTCACTTTCAGGCAAGCTTAGGAGATAAAGTTTCCAATTCAAATATTTCCTGTTTCTTTCAGAGTGGTTCCTAAACACTTGCTCTAAATGTTAGTGTTACAAGATCATGTTACATAAAAAGCTAGCATAGTAGAATATGTAAACCTTTCATGAAAGGGTTGATGAAGTCAAATTTACATGGTTTCAATAAATTTATTATTTATGAGAATAGTCTTGAGATTTTTTTTCCTGCTTTTACCTTTTATTTTGAACACTGAAGAGAGAAACTTAGCTCACTAGAAGCTACAAGCCTATGGGTTAAACCAAGAAGTCAGGGTGAACAAAGTCTATGTGAAAGCAGTCTATAAGATTTAGTTGTACACACTTTTATTGTAAAAGTGTGATAATTTCCTTGAGTTTATGGAGTGTTCCTTTATTGCTTTATGTTCCTGTTATTCTGAAAGAAAATAAAATTGCAAAGTAGAAAATATGCTTGAGATTTGTACACACACACACACACATGTGCACCCCTCTTCTATCAGATGAAGGGTATCTCTACTCCTACCCCATCTCTCCTCCACCCAAGGAACTCGTTGGCATTTTCTGCAGCGCTGAACTGTAGTACGAAGAGTTTCTGATCATTACTCAGTAAATGATAGTATTGCTCTCTTCTCAATATGACAACAAAACAACAACCCTACTCATTTAAAACCAACCCCTCCCCAAGAAGGGAGAGCAGCAGTAATATACAGTAAACAAGTTATCAACTATTGGATATTGCCTTGTGGAACACAGCACGTTAAAAGTCTCCAACATGGCATTAGCTGTTATAATCACCCTTTTGCTGAGTACTTTAAGCACAGCAGAAACAAGAATCTATGGTTCTCAAATAGGAAAAGAGAAACAAATATTTATCCTCTCCCTGAGCTCACGTCTTCAATAATCATGGGGATTCTTCTGAGAAGATATGCTGGTAATTAAATAGTCAGGTCATTCCTTTCCTCCTATGTCTCTTATTCTCCTAATGATTGCCCTGAAGTCACACATACACACACACACACCCTCTTTTTTAGTAGTTTTAAATAGTTCAGTCACACATGAATATAAGGAAAATAAAATGGAGTCTCATCTGCCAACTACTCAGCTTAGGAAAGAAAATATCATTAGTAAAATTGAAGTCACTATGTCCTCTTCTACCCATTTTCTGGGCAGTGGGAACCACTAGATTACATTTGTTATTTGTCATTGTATTTTAAATAGTTTTATTGACATTATATAGTGCAATTACCAACCAGCTTTTGAATTACTAATAACCTTGACTAATTATGTTGGCACTGCTTTATGTGGGAAAAAATAAATTTCTACTATTTTGAGATTTTGTGCCACTTGAAGCCAAAGGTAATACTAACTAATAATATCCTTCCCCTATTTTTTCAGGTTTCTCAATTTTCTTTTTTTGTTTGTAATAGTGTTTTATATGTTTTACACAGAAAACTTTGTTGGCTATATATGTGTTACATTTAACACCTATCAGTAAAAGGGCTGCCTGGCCAAGACTCACAGAAACTTGTGATTTTCACTGCAGTTGAGCTTTATAAACTTCCAATCCCATTTTTCTATTCTAGAATTCTACATGATGATGGTTCAGGATGTTTAAAGAATGAAAAGCAGGCATGTCTGTGTTTGAATCCAAACTCTGGAATTAGTTACTGAATTCACATTAAGAAGATTACCTAATTCTCAGACCCTCAGTGCCCTTATCCAAAATTGGACCAATAAAACGTATAGTGTTTATAATGAGAGTTGGAAGAGCTTATGTGTGCAAAATACTCATTTAAAACCAACCCCTCCCCAAGAAGGGAGAGCAGCAGTAATATACAGTAAACAAGTTATCAACTATTGGATATTGCCTTGTGGAACACAGCACGTTAAAAGTCTCCAACATGGCATTAGCTGTTATAATCACCCTTTTGCTGAGTACTTTAAGCACAGCAGAAACAAGAATCTATGGTTCTCAAATAGGAAAAGAGAAACAAATATTTATCCTCTCCCTGAGCTCACGTCTTCAATAATCATGGGGATTCTTCTGAGAAGATATGCTGGTAATTAAATAGTCAGGTCATTCCTTTCCTCCTATGTCTCTTATTCTCCTAATGATTGCCCTGAAGTCACACATACACACACACACACACCCTCTTTTTTAGTAGTTTTAAATAGTTCAGTCACACATGAATATAAGGAAAATAAAATGGAGTCTCATCTGCCAACTACTCAGCTTAGGAAAGAAAATATCATTAGTAAAATTGAAGTCACTATGTCCTCTTCTACCCATTTTCTGGGCAGTGGGAACCACTAGATTACATTTGTTATTTGTCATTGTATTTTAAATAGTTTTATTGACATTATATAGTGCAATTACCAACCAGCTTTTGAATTACTAATAACCTTGACTAATTATGTTGGCACTGCTTTATGTGGGAAAAAATAAATTTCTACTATTTTGAGATTTTGTGCCACTTGAAGCCAAAGGTAATACTAACTAATAATATCCTTCCCCTATTTTTTCAGGTTTCTCAATTTTCTTTTTTTGTTTGTAATAGTGTTTTATATGTTTTACACAGAAAACTTTGTTGGCTATATATGTGTTACATTTAACACCTATCAGTAAAAGGGGCTGCCTGGCCAAGACTCACAGAAACTTGTGATTTTCACTGCAGTTGAGCTTTATAAACTTCCAATCCCATTTTTCTATTCTAGAATTCTACATGATGATGGTTCAGGATGTTTAAAGAATGAAAAGCAGGCATGTCTGTGTTTGAATCCAAACTCTGGAATTAGTTACTGAATTCACATTAAGAAGATTACCTAATTCTCAGACCCTCAGTGCCCTTATCCAAAAAATTGGACCAATAAAAACGTATAGTGTTTATAATGAGAGTTGGAAGAGCTTATGTGTGCAAAATACTTAATAGTCAATATTGCAGAGAATAAGTACTTAATAATAATTGGTATTATTGGGTTTTTTTGGTGTTATTTTGTGCTATTTTTTTAATTTATCTGGAGAAAGGTAAGCAGAAATTATTTTATTTTGTGTACATTTATGATTTTGACCCCTGTGATAAACCCTATCTCCTGGCTTTTTCATTAACTATAACATTTCCCTCTTCCACACTGCATTTCAGGTTTTGCCAAAAAAGACAAAATGAGAAAATATATGACAACTGATCAAAGGACAAAACTCATAATATCAACAATAATCATTAACAATAATCTTCACACGATAATAGAAGCTGTCCTCAGAGTACCTTTGTAGATATTGCACCATTTAATCTCTGCAATATACTGTAAAGTATCTACCATTCTATCAAAAGCTAATCCACTTCCTCAAATGTGACACAGAAATAAAAGAGAAGAGAGAGAATTAAAACAAAGGTTTCTTTGACACCAAAATCCTTGCTCTTATTCCATAGGCAATAGTTTGAAAAGACAGAATGGAGTCTATGGAGCCATTTTCACTCTCTCAATAATGAAAGAACAGTATTAAATGAAAAACACTCCAGCCTTTGTATTCCCTAATGCCCATTTCAACCATTGGCTTTGATTCAATTGTACCATCAGTTCAGTTAGAACAGTAGTCAACTCCAACACTAGCCTCTACCAATTACTTTTTATTTACTTTAACAGATTTCTAGCAGGCAAAGTTTGAGTGAAAGTTGTACAAAACATGGCAAGCATGATTATGCCTTTGTATTTGGAATCTTTTCCCTGTACTGAAAATAGCCTTATCTTAGTCATAAATACACACACAATAAAATAAAAACAATGGCTTGCAAAAATGACAAGTCACTCTGTCTCCCTGAATTAGTTTCTTCTTGAGCTCAGTTATGATTTGATAAGATGGTCTCAAGAGTTAGAACTCAGGGATACAAGAGAAAAAAAGGAAGCATGTTCAAGTTGTTTTTGAAGGTAACCCTCCTAGATTAGATGGTAAAAAGCTAAAACACTAAAAGGCAATATGTTTTTCATGCTTTTGGTGAGGCAAAAGAAACATTTTGAAGGATAATGATATACTTCATGATATATTGGGATTATTGGGTTTTTGGTGTTATTTTGTGCTATTTTTTTAATTTATCTGGAGAAAGGTAAGCAGAAATTATTTTATTTTGTGTACATTTATGATTTTGACCCCTGTGATAAACCCTATCTCCTGGCTTTTTCATTAACTATAACATTTCCCTCTTCCACACTGCATTTCAGGTTTTGCCAAAAAAGACAAAATGAGAAAATATATGACAACTGATCAAAGGACAAAACTCATAATATCAACAATAATCATTAACAATAATCTTCACACGATAATAGAAGCTGTCCTCAGAGTACCTTTGTAGATATTGCACCATTTAATCTCTGCAATATACTGTAAAGTATCTACCATTCTATCAAAAGCTAATCCACTTCCTCAAATGTGACACAGAAATAAAAGAGAAGAGAGAGAATTAAAACAAAGGTTTCTTTGACACCAAAATCCTTGCTCTTATTCCATAGGCAATAGTTTGAAAAGACAGAATGGAGTCTATGGAGCCATTTTCACTCTCTCAATAATGAAAGAACAGTATTAAATGAAAAACACTCCAGCCTTTGTATTCCCTAATGCCCATTTCAACCATTGGCTTTGATTCAATTGTACCATCAGTTCAGTTAGAACAGTAGTCAACTCCAACACTAGCCTCTACCAATTACTTTTTATTTACTTTAACAGATTTCTAGCAGGCAAAGTTTGAGTGAAAGTTGTACAAAACATGGCAAGCATGATTATGCCTTTGTATTTGGAATCTTTTCCCTGTACTGAAAATAGCCTTATCTTAGTCATAAATACACACACAATAAAATAAAAACAATGGCTTGCAAAAATGACAAGTCACTCTGTCTCCCTGAATTAGTTTCTTCTTGAGCTCAGTTATGATTTGATAAGATGGTCTCAAGAGTTAGAACTCAGGGATACAAGAGAAAAAAAGGAAGCATGTTCAAGTTGTTTTTGAAGGTAACCCTCCTAGATTAGATGGTAAAAAGCTAAAACACTAAAAGGCAATATGTTTTTCATGCTTTTGGTGAGGCAAAAGAAACATTTTGAAGGATAATGATATACTTCATGATATACTTAATTTAAAGGAGTCAAACATACTTTTCTGCATCTTTTGTCCTAAAAGCTCCTTTGAAGTGGGGTTTATCAGCTTCCCCGGAACCTGTGGGACTGCATGTGAACCAAGTGGAGAAATAAATTACGCAGTAATAGAAGCTGTGAAACTCCCTTTTTAATTTTGCTTCAAGTCAACACAGTTCTCCACCGGTTGACTTGCCATTGCAGGAATGAAAAATAGAACAGCCATTTATATACTCATTTGTCATCTACTTACATAACCACAAATGACAAAAACGAGATTTCCCACAGAACAAAAGGAAAACCTTTCAGATCCCAGCAGTGACTTCAAAAAATCAACACAGGAGAAGAAAATTCTATGCAGTACCATCCCTTCCCAGGTCTGCAGTGTGATTTAAGGTAGGTCACCTTCTTCCTTGCATTTTACTGTCTCCAGATGCCACTAAGGAGTTAATAATGCTTATCACTGATCCCTTTCAGGCAAGGTTAAGAGGGTAAGGAGAAAAGACTATAAATCAGTGAGTTACCAGAAAAGGTGCTCTGGAGACACAGAAACTCCTGTGACTTTCAGAAATAATATGATACAGAGCCTACTGTGTACTCCTGTCCCAGCCCTACACTTTCTTACATGCATGCCTCCTCCCCGTGGTGCTGGACCATGTCCATGTGCACAGTTCTCATCAGCCCCTCACACAGGGAAGCCTCTGCCCTACATCTAGAGCAATTAGAGCAGAAAGAGGAATAGTTTGATCATCTGAGGACTCTACTTTTTGTAAAGTTGTAAATTCCTGACCATAAAATCAAACCACAGAGTATGGAAACCAGGCCACATGGGCTCATTCTGGCTAGTGGCTTGAAAAGAATCCAATTAAACTGACATTTCTAGCTCTTTGCCTGTGCACCAGCATCCCACAGGAGAGACATTCTGAACAGGTGAAGCCCACAGAGGGGAGGACAGGTAGCTAAGGAACAGAGCAACAGGCTGCATAGCAGGAATTTCCACAGAGTTGTTTTTGAAGGTAACCCTCCTAGATTAGATGGTAAAAAGCTAAAACACTAAAAGGCAATATGTTTTTCATGCTTTTGGTGAGGCAAAAGAAACATTTTGAAGGATAATGATATACTTCATGATATACTTAATTTAAAGGAGTCAAACATACTTTTCTGCATCTTTTGTCCTAAAAGCTCCTTTGAAGTGGGGTTTATCAGCTTCCCCGGAACCTGTGGGACTGCATGTGAACCAAGTGGAGAAATAAATTACGCAGTAATAGAAGCTGTGAAACTCCCTTTTTAATTTTGCTTCAAGTCAACACAGTTCTCCACCGGTTGACTTGCCATTGCAGGAATGAAAAATAGAACAGCCATTTATATACTCATTTGTCATCTACTTACATAACCACAAATGACAAAAACGAGATTTCCCACAGAACAAAAGGAAAACCTTTCAGATCCCAGCAGTGACTTCAAAAAATCAACACAGGAGAAGAAAATTCTATGCAGTACCATCCCTTCCCAGGTCTGCAGTGTGATTTAAGGTAGGTCACCTTCTTCCTTGCATTTTACTGTCTCCAGATGCCACTAAGGAGTTAATAATGCTTATCACTGATCCCTTTCAGGCAAGGTTAAGAGGGTAAGGAGAAAAGACTATAAATCAGTGAGTTACCAGAAAAGGTGCTCTGGAGACACAGAAACTCCTGTGACTTTCAGAAATAATATGATACAGAGCCTACTGTGTACTCCTGTCCCAGCCCTACACTTTCTTACATGCATGCCTCCTCCCTGTGGTGCTGGACCATGTCCATGTGCACAGTTCTCATCAGCCCCTCACACAGGGAAGCCTCTGCCCTACATCTAGAGCAATTAGAGCAGAAAGAGGAATAGTTTGATCATCTGAGGACTCTACTTTTTGTAAAGTTGTAAATTCCTGACCATAAAATCAAACCACAGAGTATGGAAACCAGGCCACATGGGCTCATTCTGGCTAGTGGCTTGAAAAGAATCCAATTAAACTGACATTTCTAGCTCTTTGCCTGTGCACCAGCATCCCACAGGAGAGACATTCTGAACAGGTGAAGCCCACAGAGGGGAGGACAGGTAGCTGAAGGAACAGAGCACACTCTACTCTTGAAGATTACCTGCTGCATTAGTCAGGAATTTCCAGATAAAGAAAACCAATAGAATGTGTGTGTGTAGTTGTGTGTGGAGAGAGAGATTTACTTTAAAGAACTGGCTTACACAACTAAAGAAGGCTGTAAGTCTAAAACCTACAATGTGGGCCAGCAAGCATGTGATAGGGATAGGAGCTAGTGTTGTAGTTCAACTCCGAAGGCTGTCCATGGGCAGAATTCCTTCTTGTTCAGCAGTTCAGTCTTTCTTTAGTTGACCTTCAACTAAATAGATGAGACCTACCTACACTATGGGAGCTTCCCTGTTGGTTCAATGGTAAAGAATCTGCCTTCTGACACAGGAGACATGGGTTTGATCCTTGGATTGGGAAGATGCCCTAGAGAAGCAAATAGCAACCCACTCTCATATTGCCTGGGAAATCCTAAGGACAGAGGAGACTGGCAGGTTACCATGGGGTCCCAAAAGAGTTAGACACGATTTAGTGACTAATCAGCTACTCACATTATAGAAAGCAATCTGTACTACTCAAACACCACAGATTTAAATGTTAATTTCACCCATACAAAAAAAGAAAAAAACACCTTTCCAGAAACACCCAGAATTACATTTGAACAAATATCTGGGCACTGTGACCTAGCCAAATCAACGTGTAAAATTAACTATCACACCATGTAATTATGTATTTATACCACAGTTTCTTCTGTTAGATTGAGGAAGAAAAGGTCTTCATTTCCATTTATTGTTTAAAGCATAGAACTTGGTGTGTAATAAATGTTCATTAAACTGAAAAATGTTGGGTTTTGTTTTTTAGTTGTTCTGTCGCTGGGCCACATCTAGCTCTTTGCAACCCCATGGACTACAGCATGCCAGGCTCCTCCATCCTCCACAATCTCCCAGAGTTTGCTCAAATTCATGCCCATTGACCCAGTAATGCTATCTAACCATCTCATCCTCTGCCACTCCCTTCTCTTTAGGCTACTACACAGGATAACCTTAAGATATTTCCTTGTGAAGTTACCTAATGAAAGTCCATTTGTTATGGACTGAATTGTGAATCCCCAAAATCTGTATGTTGAAACTCTAACCCCCAATGTGATTAGATTTGAGATGGGGACTTTAAAGAGGTAATAAAGCTTAAAAGAGGTCATGAGGGTAGGACCCTAATATGACTGTTATGCTCATGAGAAGAAGAAGAGACACCAAGAATACAAATTCATAGAAAAAAAGGCTACTTGAGGACAGAGTGAGAAGAGATCTGTCTGCAAGCCAAGAAGAAAAGCCTCAGGAGAAACCAATCCTGCTGGTAATGTGATCTTGGACTTTCAGTCTCCAGAACTCTTAAAACAATTTCTATTGTTTAAATCACTCAGCCTGTGGCATTTTTTTTGGTGGCATTCCTGGCAGACTAATATACCCTCCAATACACTGTTCCTAATTCATTAACAAACAAACCCGTCCAGTCCTGACTCTGGATCAGAATAGGGGCCTGTAAGTAGTGGAGGAAGAACAGTTGGTTTCAGCTGAATGGAGCAGGTATGATATGTGGACAGGACACAAATCTCAATGAGGTTCCTTTGAAGAAACTTAATAAAAATCTAAAAGAGGTGGATACACATACATTGATTTCCTTTCCAAACCTGAAGAACACAGGGCAAGCTTTCATTTTCCCAAAGGAATAAATGGCATAGTCCCCTTCCTAGAAATTTTTTTTAAGAACCTCAGAACAGTTTTATGAATATCAGTCGCTCAGTTTTCTTTCTTAAATAACTTAAATCTGAAGAAAAGAGGGAAGAAAAATACTTTTGAATCCAAAGATCTTTATAGATCTTTTATAGGGTGACAGAATTATTTAATGTGGGTTAAAGTCAGAAACTAGGCTTCCCTGGTACTCAGATGGTAAAGAATCTGACTGCCATGCAGAAAACCTGGCTTATTCCTGGGATTACAAAGATCCCCTAGAGAAGGAAATAGCAACCCACTCTGGTATTCTTGTCAGGAAAATCCCATGGACAGGGGAGCCTGGCATGCTATAGTCCATGGGGTCACAAAGAGTTGGACACAACTGAGTGATGAACACTTTTCACTTTCATTAAGGCAGAAACTACAGACTTCTTCCAAAATTTATCTAGGGTTGGTCCTATTATCCCCTGAATCTTAGTGGCAGACCAGAGTTATAGATCTTCTAAAAAATACAAATTTTCATGACCATTAAGTTTTTGCCTTTCAAAACAAAATCAAAAACACTTAATGCTACTGCACCTCCTTTAAGTATTGCTTTAAAAGAGGTCATGAGGGTAGGACCCTAATATGACTGTTATGCTCATGAGAAGAAGAAGAGACACCAAGAATACAAATTCATAGAAAAAAAGGCTACTTGAGGACAGAGTGAGAAGAGATCTGTCTGCAAGCCAAGAAGAAAAGCCTCAGGAGAAACCAATCCTGCTGGTAATGTGATCTTGGACTTTCAGTCTCCAGAACTCTTAAAACAATTTCTATTGTTTAAATCACTCAGCCTGTGGCATTTTTTTTGGTGGCATTCCTGGCAGACTAATATACCCTCCAATACACTGTTCCTAATTCATTAACAAACAAACCCGTCCAGTCCTGACTCTGGATCAGAATAGGGGCCTGTAAGTAGTGGAGGAAGAACAGTTGGTTTCAGCTGAATGGAGCAGGTATGATATGTGGACAGGACACAAATCTCAATGAGGTTCCTTTGAAGAAACTTAATAAAAATCTAAAAGAGGTGGATACACATACATTGATTTCCTTTCCAAACCTGAAGAACACAGGGCAAGCTTTCATTTTCCCAAAGGAATAAATGGCATAGTCCCCTTCCTAGAAATTTTTTTTAAGAACCTCAGAACAGTTTTATGAATATCAGTCGCTCAGTTTTCTTTCTTAAATAACTTAAATCTGAAGAAAAGAGGGAAGAAAAATACTTTTGAATCCAAAGATCTTTATAGATCTTTTATAGGGTGACAGAATTATTTAATGTGGGTTAAAGTCAGAAACTAGGCTTCCCTGGTACTCAGATGGTAAAGAATCTGACTGCCATGCAGAAAACCTGGCTTATTCCTGGGATTACAAAGATCCCCTAGAGAAGGAAATAGCAACCCACTCTGGTATTCTTGTCAGGAAAATCCCATGGACAGGGGAGCCTGGCATGCTATAGTCCATGGGGTCACAAAGAGTTGGACACAACTGAGTGATGAACACTTTTCACTTTCATTAAGGCAGAAACTACAGACTTCTTCCAAAATTTATCTAGGGTTGGTCCTATTATCCCCTGAATCTTAGTGGCAGACCAGAGTTATAGATCTTCTAAAAAATACAAATTTTCATGACCATTAAGTTTTTGCCTTTCAAAACAAAATCAAGAAGACACTTAATGCTACTGCACCTCCTTTAAGTATTGCTTTTTCTCATTATTCCTCCAAAATTTATCAAGCTTTCCCATCTGTTAGTTCCTTTGCTGTACACAGTATTTTCTTCCAAAAAAATACTCTTATTCCCCTGACTACTTTAGCCATCTAAATTCTCACCAACCTTAAAGATACCAATGAACTGCCAAAACAACTGTAAAGCCTTCCTTAACCAGTTCAACTGAAAATTCCCATCCACAGTTCACCTCTTTTTGTTCTTTTTGTTCATTTGACACTTGAAATATATACAAAGCATTAATTCCCTTTTCATACATTAGTCTTAATTCACTGATTTGATAGTACTTTTTTTACCTCAAGGAACACACATTTAACTGAGGACCACAAGAAACATTGACTAAGTTTCAAACACACAATGTCTTCAAAATCTCTTCACTGGTAAGTGTGTGAGTGATTAAATAGCAGTCTATTCATGCTCCCAAGAGTCTGTTTGTACTTTAAACATAAATTTCATGTTCATATTGACATTTGGTATGTGAATATATGCTACATGGAATGTGTGATGTATAAGGAAATAAGGTACCAAAGAATTCTAACAGATTATGGAACTTCCTTTACCCTGGCATTTGATTTAGTACAGATTTCTGTCTCCAAGAGAGGTCTGTATTTGAGGCTAATAGCTTCTGGGACAATCTAATCATTCATTCATAAAACATTACATTCCAGCGTGTATCACTAACTCTGAGAAGTTCTGGAGATATAATGGTATATATATTGGGGGAGGAGAACGGAGGATGAACTGGTAATTGCTGGCTCTGAGCCAGGTGATCCTCAGGCCAAACCCTCTCTCAAATCCAAATCCTGAGCCCTGCCCGCCAAGCCAGCCTCACCTTCCAAGCCCAGCCTTCTAGTGCCAATTAGGCCTTGCCCTCTTTGGGGTCCTCTGGCTGAGCTGCCTTCTGCCTGGAAGATGAACATGCTGGCAGGACACCAGCCCTATGGTGGCAATAAGCGCCCCCTTCAATTTGCACCAAGACCTATAGCCGAGGACCCCATTGGAGGAGAAGTCGCCTGAGAGACTGGGAAAGAAGAGCCTGGGAAAGAAGAAAGGCACCCCCCACCTTGACACCTCTGGCCCAATGTGCAGCCCCAGGGTGTGTGTGGAAGGCACCCCTCCCCTTTCATCCGGCCTCAGAGGACTTTGTGGCCACCACCGAGTAGGAGAGCCTGGCCAAAATGGAACCACCAAGGAGGAAGGGCGTGGCTAGCTCCAACTGTCTCTATGGCTCCCAGCTCACCTTTATCCATGGTGGCAGCTCAAGATATGGCTCCATCAGCTACAGCATGGTCCCAGGCCCCAGGGATGATGGTGGGACCCTATCCAGGGAAGGGTCCCAGGAATGGCCAGCACAGTCTCTCACAGAATGCCCTGAAGAGCCCAGCAAGACCTCCAAGGAAAGCCTCCATTCCCCCTCTCTTGCCTCACAGAGAACCCCTGTGGACCTAGCCTGCAACAGGGATCTCTGAGCCACCTACTGATGTGAGTGATTAAATAGCAGTCTATTCATGCTCCCAAGAGTCTGTTTGTACTTTAAACATAAATTTCATGTTCATATTGACATTTGGTATGTGAATATATGCTACATGGAATGTGTGATGTATAAGGAAATAAGGTACCAAAGAATTCTAACAGATTATGGAACTTCCTTTACCCTGGCATTTGATTTAGTACAGATTTCTGTCTCCAAGAGAGGTCTGTATTTGAGGCTAATAGCTTCTGGGACAATCTAATCATTCATTCATAAAACATTACATTCCAGCGTGTATCACTAACTCTGAGAAGTTCTGGAGATATAATGGTATATATATTGGGGGAGGAGAACGGAGGATGAACTGGTAATTGCTGGCTCTGAGCCAGGTGATCCTCAGGCCAAACCCTCTCTCAAATCCAAATCCTGAGCCCTGCCCGCCAAGCCAGCCTCACCTTCCAAGCCCAGCCTTCTAGTGCCAATTAGGCCTTGCCCTCTTTGGGGTCCTCTGGCTGAGCTGCCTTCTGCCTGGAAGATGAACATGCTGGCAGGACACCAGCCCTATGGTGGCAATAAGCGCCCCCTTCAATTTGCACCAAGACCTATAGCCGAGGACCCCATTGGAGGAGAAGTCGCCTGAGAGACTGGGAAAGAAGAGCCTGGGAAAGAAGAAAGGCACCCCCCACCTTGACACCTCTGGCCCAATGTGCAGCCCCAGGGTGTGTGTGGAAGGCACCCCTCCCCTTTCATCCGGCCTCAGAGGACTTTGTGGCCACCACCGAGTAGGAGAGCCTGGCCAAAATGGAACCACCAAGGAGGAAGGGCGTGGCTAGCTCCAACTGTCTCTATGGCTCCCAGCTCACCTTTATCCATGGTGGCAGCTCAAGATATGGCTCCATCAGCTACAGCATGGTCCCAGGCCCCAGGGATGATGGTGGGACCCTATCCAGGGAAGGGTCCCAGGAATGGCCAGCACAGTCTCTCACAGAATGCCCTGAAGAGCCCAGCAAGACCTCCAAGGAAAGCCTCCATTCCCCCTCTCTTGCCTCACAGAGAACCCCCTGTGGACCTAGCCTGCAACAGGGACCTGGCCTGGCCAGCCATCTCTGAGCCACCTACTGATGTGAGTTACCCACCCATGATGATGAACCACCACTCTGTTTTTGAGCTGAAAGTCTCATGAGATTGTGTCCTCCATCTCCTTTAGTTCAGATGAGGAAACAAAGGCTGTGGAGGAGATGGACTTACCCTAGAGCTGGCCCTGGGACTCAGATTTCTTAACTTCCAGGCCACCTTGGCTAATCATCGCTCAGGTCCTGAGGCTTTCACAGTCTCCAGGATGATAGTCCTTGATGACCTGTTCTGCACTGGGAACATCTCAGGAAGGTTGACTAATGCAACCGCTGGTCATAACTCAAGCCTAGTATGCCCTACTGGTCCCACATGAGAGGTGACGATGTCAGGGTCTCCAAAGTCAATAACTTAACCCAGAGGCTGAAGCAAGATCTGAGGCCAGCACTGTCCCTGACTAGGCTGCCTTCTCAGGGTTCAGGAGAGAGAGGTGTCCTTTCATGGAGCCTTCTTGTTATAGCCCCTCTATCCACTGTGTGCTCAGAGGGTAGACAGTCTACATTCTTGAGCAAACGATGCACAGGGTGATCCTTCTTGCTCAAAGAGCCCTTGCTAGCCAGAGGCTGTATCCTCTGCCCCATAAGGAAGACCTGAGTCTGTGCATTTGTCTAAAAATATTTATTGAGCAATGACTGTGATCCAGGTGCTAGGGAAACAGCTGAGAACAAAGCCTGCTCCCAGGGAAGTGTGTGTAGTTGCTCAGAAAAAAAAAAAGAAAAAAATTGGTGTGAGAGAATATATCGAATCCTTCAGCACACAATTCATTCCTTTCTATGTGAATGATTTGTAACTGTATTTCTATTTTTTCCCCTAAGTATCTCAGTTGAAAATATATTTACATAATAGATGGTGCAGTTATAGAGACCTAGTATCTGTACACTACCAGAGAACTTAATTGGAATTAGTTGAACTTTTTGGTTGAGTGCAATGTGGCAAACCGAAAACGAATGTTACTGGGACTTCCTTAGGAATTCAGTGGCCAAGACACCACCCTTTCACTGTAGAGGCCACAGGTTCAATCTCTTTATTCTGGGAACTAAAACCCTGCAGGTCTTTAACCTGGCACAACCAAACAAACAAAAAACTAATGTGACCAACTTCACCATAAAGAAATTGATATACCACTGAAATGCTTCCAAAGCTGGATATGAGTCTCATTCTAATCAGAATTATTCACTGCCTGCCTTCCTTCTATGTATACATACCCTTCTCTCTCAGATTCTTAAAGTTTCTGCAGAACTGGCAAAATAGTTTGGTATCAAACATTGTTTTATAATATTTACTGAGTTGAACAGAGAGATTAAACACAACAATGCAGTTTGACTTCCAGTTAGCATCCTATCAAGTTCTCACTAAATTTATGGAGTATAAGTCAAATAATAAATATTGAGACTATTTTGCTATAATTATATCTAACATTTTTTCATCACGTATTTTATGAATGTGTCATAGAGGAAGAAAGGACCAGATTTCAGAAGTCTGAAAGATAGCCTGCATGTAAACTACCTTAACTGGTATAATAAACAACAAATCAGATATCAATTTAATGATAAGATACACAGTAAAAAATATAATAACATTTTTTTTATAATTTTATTTATTTTTTTTAATTTTGGCCTCTTTTATTGGTTTTTTATTTATGCATTTTCATCCATCTTTATTCTTTTGGCCTGTGTGGGCCTCCCATTGCAGTGGCCTCTCTCACTGTAGAGCATGGGCTATGGGCACATGCGCTCCAGAGCACTGGCTAATAATTGGACACCCGGTCCAGCTGCTCCATGGCAGGTGGGATCTTCCTGGGTTAGGGATCAAATTGGCACCCCTTGCACTGCAAGGAGGACTCTTTACCCAATGGACCACCAGGGAAGCCCAATAATAACAATTTTTTGAGGGAAGAGATCTTTGGAAAACTTTATCAATTTAGCTAATTTGCATGAGAACAAGAGCTTAAATGGTTTTATTATACAGAATGCTAAAAGTTGTTCATAGCTTTATTAAATTTAGCATAAACACCCTATTAAATGGATTCTGGCTTGGAACACTTATAGCAAAACCAATCTGAAGATAATCACTCCCCAAGTCAAAAAAAATTCTGGGAACTACTGTAGAGGCCACAGGTTCAATCTCTTTATTCTGGGAACAAAAACCCTGCAGGTCTTTAACCTGGCACAACCAAACAAACAAAAAACTAATGTGACCAACTTCACCATAAAGAAATTGATATACCACTGAAATGCTTCCAAAGCTGGATATGAGTCTCATTCTAATCAGAATTATTCACTGCCTGCCTTCCTTCTATGTATACATACCCTTCTCTCTCAGATTCTTAAAGTTTCTGCAGAACTGGCAATATAGTTTGGTATCAAACATTGTTTTATAATATTTACTGAGTTGAACAGAGAGATTAAACACAACAATGCAGTTTGACTTCCAGTTAGCATCCTATCAAGTTCTCACTAAATTTATGGAGTATAAGTCAAATAATAAATATTGAGACTATTTTGCTATAATTATATCTAACATTTTTTCATCACGTATTTTATGAATGTGTCATAGAGGAAGAAAGGACCAGATTTCAGAAGTCTGAAAGATAGCCTGCATGTAAACTACCTTAACTGGTATAATAAACAACAAATCAGATATCAATTTAATGATAAGATACACAGTAAAAAATATAATAACATTTTTTTTATAATTTTATTTATTTTTTTTAATTTTGGCCTCTTTTATTGGTTTTTTATTTATGCATTTTCATCCATCTTTATTCTTTTGGCCTGTGTGGGCCTCCCATTGCAGTGGCCTCTCTCACTGTAGAGCATGGGCTATGGGCACATGCGCTCC
This sequence comes from Tragulus kanchil, assembly GCA_022376925.1. NCBI lineage: Eukaryota > Metazoa > Chordata > Mammalia > Artiodactyla > Tragulidae > Tragulus > Tragulus kanchil. Next base: position 230,233,515 of record JAIOJX010000004.1, on the reverse strand, counting down.
AGAGCACTGGCTAATAATTGGACACCCGGTCCAGCTGCTCCATGGCAGGTGGGATCTTCCTGGGTTAGGGATCAAATTGGCACCCCTTGCACTGCAAGGAGGACTCTTTACCCAATGGACCACCAGGGAAGCCCAATAATAACAATTTTTTGAGGGAAGAGATCTTTGGAAAACTTTATCAATTTAGCTAATTTGCATGAGAACAAGAGCTTAAATGGTTTTATTATACAGAATGCTAAAAGTTGTTCATAGCTTTATTATAGAAATTTTGGGAGCATAAACACCCTATTAAATGGATTCTGGCTTGGAACACTTATAGCAAAACCAATCTGAAGATAATCACTCCCCAAGTCAAGGAATAAATGGAGCAGGAGGAAGACACTAGATGCCAGGGACAGATGGTATAGTTTGTTCTCTCAAACATACATTCATTTATTCACTTATCAACACTGAGTGCCTTTTTCGGTAGTAAGTACTAAGCCTGGCACCAGGGTTTTTATAATGAATAAGTCTTGTATTTTATAATAATTAGAGTCTACTGAGGGATGTACTCAAGTAAACCACATTTGACACAAAAGCAATTGCAGAGCTATTGAAGATACTGGAGAGTCTGATAATAATTATAGACTCCCTTTCAAGAAAATGCATATTCTAAATATACCAAAGTTTAGCATTCAATTCCAGAGGTTTCCAGGACCCTCAAACATTCATCCACAGACCACTAAATATTGCCACAGAGTCAGAACATCTGGTTTACAGTCTCACTAATTTGTATCTGTGGTGCCCAACTGTAGAATACCAACACAAAAAAGGTTCTCAGTGACAGGTGAACATTTTCTGTAGATATAGTCTTCTGTGGATAAAAATACCCTTGCCATGGACCAGCTGCCTTTGGTACAAAGAAAGTTCTAGAGACTTTCCACAGATAGTTTAAACTTCAGCAATGCATGTCCTGTTGTACTTACATAATCATCTGGTTATAAAGAGCTGATCCAACAACCATAAGATTAACAGGATTATTTTTATTTACCAAGTTTCCAAACCAGATCATCTACCAGAAGAATTAATTTATGAGGTAAGAAGACAATTCAAAAGAATTGGCTCAGATTAAGTATCTACTTGTGGTAAAAAGAAATACTTTACTGGTATTGCTGGATTCATTCAAAGCTATACCTAGACCTTTTTTTTTGAGCTTAAACTTCTATGTTTAAACATTTTGTGGTTACCTATGTAGAAGCTGCTAGTTAAAAACAAGTGAAAAACACTAAAATAACTTTTCAACTGTCAATTCAAACCTTCCTTAAATTTAGTTCAAAAAAAAGGTTTTCCCCCTTTTTACAGAAATCAATAAAACATATCCAACTGAAATTCCCTTAAGTGTGGACTTAGATACTCTTGAAAATTAGCTGAGTTTCAATCAAAAATAGCAAGGAATAACTGAAACAAGCAAATGTTCCTTTTGGAAGGGAAGTAATTAACTGAATAAAGTCGATTTCTTTTTATATAATGAGAAATTGAGGCACAGATTCATAGAGTAGAACCTGATTACAGGAAAAATGACATAGTCCTACAGACAAAGCTTTCCAACTCGATCAATATCACTATTTATACTAGCAACCGCTTTTGTTCTCAATTTTATTAAAATTCAGTTCTGTACCATATATTTAGTTAAAGGAAAAATTAAGCAAAACACCATTCATTTAACACAAAATTCATCCATGTATCATGCATTTATTTATCCATCCTGTCAGTTAATTTAATAAGTACCTGTTGAGCAACTTCCACATGTTCTGCCTAAGGCATGGAAAGCAGACCTGGCTGGAGCAGTGAAGCAGGGAACTGGTTCTAAGACAGGAAGTTGCAAATGTAAGCAGGAACTCAATCAGAAGGTCTTGCTGGGTAGAAGAGAGTTCAGATTTAATTAAAAATGCAACATTAACCCATGCAGAGGTTTTAGATAAGGGGGTGACACAAACCAACTTACGCTAAATAAATTGACTCTTAACTTTGAACCTTGTGCTCTTAAAATTACTTTACAATTTCTATCAAAACACATCTTTCGGGCTTCCCCTGGTGGTCCAATGGGTAAGGACACCGCCTTGCAGTGCAAGGGGCGCCGGTTCGAGCCCTGGCCTGGGAAGATCCCACGTGCCGCGGAGCGGCTGGACTGATGTGTCCAATCACCGAGCCGGAGCTCTGGAGCGCATGCGCCCAGAGCCGGTGCTCTGCAGCGACAGACGCCACCGCGATGGGAGGCCCACAGGAGCCAAAGAATGAAGACGAACGAAAATAGAGAAATTAAAGACCAATAGAAGTGTCCCGCCCACTCCCCTCCCTCCCCAACCCGACCCCCGCCCAAAGTAAATAAATAAATAAAATCTTTAAAAAAAAAAAAAAAAAACACATCTTTCATGTTTCTTTCTCTGTGGTGAACAACTTGCTCCCATGTGGAAACAAACATATACCAATTACGTATTTAATGTTATGAAATGTTGAGAACCTAAAATACATGACCTTTGAAATCATTTATGAAAAATATATTTGGAGACATACTCAAGTCAGGAGGTTTTAAGTTCAGTCCAGATTGTTAGTTTCCATAAGTAGGAGACAGTGAAAATGCTATGTCCACTTTACCTTGACTCTAACAGCCTACTGATTTGTGGCTACTCTGCTTCAAAGTGGCTACAAAACCATGCTTCTGTATTATCTTTGTGTTGTCTTCCTCGCACTTCTTTCAGGGTCACAGTATTGTCTGTCTGCCCTGCTGCTCCTTCATATCTCTTATTATTAAAGTCAGCAAATGTATCATGTAACCAAGTCAATCAAGAAACTTCTTTATCCTAAACACCATGAAGGATATCACAAAGGGTAAAAAAGCAAGAAACTCTTAGGGAAGGAAAAAAAAAAAAAAATATATATATATATATATATATATATACACACACACACAAACACAAATATCAAATCCTTATGTTGTACACCTGAAACTAATATAATGTAATATTTCAATTTTAGCTCAGTATAATAAAGTATTTATAGTCCAGAGAAGCAAATGGAGATAAAGTCAGATGCTTTGGGAACATTAGGCATATGGAGGGGAAAGTGGCAGAAATCTTACTAGAAAAGATCCATGAGTTGATATTTGAAGGAAACACTCTCACTCGGAATTTATTTAATACAAGAAATGAGGCAAACACAGAAACAACTAAAACAAGTGATGTAAGGCATATCATTTCTATAACTAGTATGAATACTGTAGACCTTCAAGGAAAGAGGTTATTTCTGATTTTCTTTCCTATAAATATCCCATACATTTACCAATGTTTTTGAATCTCTTTACTAACATATTTTTCCCCATGGACAGAGCTTGTGAGAGTAGAAATTGCCATATTCATAGTGGTATCAACATCCAGCCTTTGACTCATATACAACACGTATTTCATGAATGCATATTGAATGACCACTTCTGGCTTCTAGAAAGAGGGAAGTTTGTAGTCCTATGTAAACATTTCCCATATAAAAGTGCTTAAGAGACAATACTCTAATTTTGCAAGAGTGCAAGATGCCATTACTACTCTGGTTCTATTACTTCTCATTTTGAGCACTTGTCAGTATCAGAAAATGAAACCAAACTCTTCGTGCTAAGTCTCAGTAGTGCAAATAGATGTCAAAGATAACAGCACCAACATATCTAGATTTAAAGGTTCTAGAAAATCATTAATTCTTATCAAAGATGACAGTAGCACTGTTGTTCGGATTGTCTCACTCTTAATGTTGTGTGCTGGACATTTGGGATTCAAGAGATACAGGATATGTGGTCAGCCCTGTCTGAAAACTGCATGGAGGTATGCATATTAGCAACTTATTGTGATACCATGTAATTTGGAGGATCCTGCTCTAAGGGTATGACCCCAAAGCCGTATGTTTTCATTCCACATCTCACATGCCTATGGAACACCCTTCTGCCAGAAGTCCTACAGCTTTGTTGTACTAGGTCACCTTACCTTCCGGGCTATAATTATTTCTATCAATGGCAGAGATCAGACCCAGAAGAGGCTACCTGTTGGCTGGGAAGCAGAGAGGGACTTTCTCATAAAAATAATGACTGAGGGAAATACATATAAAAAAGCTGGGAACTGAGGGATGGTAGTAAAATAGTAGTTGAAACTACCACTTTCATTAGTGCTGCCTCCCAGAGTTGCTGTTGCTATTGGCAGAGTCACACTAGTTTCTTCCTTTCCTGAGAATCCATAGTGATTAAATATCAGGATTCTTGAGGCAGACTGCCTGGGTTTCAATCTGAGTTCTTACTAGTTGTGTGACCACAAGCAAGTTACTTTACCTCTCAGTGCTAAGCTTCTCCTGTGGCAAATAACTTGATACTATCACAATCTACCTTACAGGATGGCTATGAGTGCTGGGGTTGGGTAGGTGGGTAGGCAGATAGTCTGTGGTAGACAAACTTCTAAAATGATACCAAATGATCTTCACCTCCTGTATTCATAGTCATGTGTAATTCCCTTCTCTTGAATGTGGGATAGGCTTGTTTTAACTAATAGAATGTCACAAGCATAGCAGGATGACACTTCCATGATTAAGTTACAAATAATTGTGATTACTGTCTCACTATTGGAGTCTCACTTGTTGGCTTTGACGAAGTAAGTGTCATGCTGGAGAAGAGTTAACAGCAAAGAACTGAGGGTACTCTCAGTCAGCAAGCACAGAGGCCCTCAGTCCAATAGTCCTGAAGGAACTGAGAGTAACAGAGCCTAGAAGTGAATCCTCCCACTTTCAAGCATTTAGGTAAGAGTGCAAATTCTGAGCTGATATCTTAATTACAGCCTTTTGAGAGACCATGAAGTGGAAGATCCAGGTAAGTCATTCCCAGGTGTCTGTTCTCACAGAATTTGTGATATATTAGATATGTGTTGTTTTAAGCATCTAGCAGGAGACATAAGAGACAAGGGTTCAATCCCTAAGTCAGGAAGATCACCTGAAGGAGGGCATGGCAACCCACTCCAGTATTCTTGTCTAGAGAATCCCATGGACAGAGGAGCCTGGCAGGCCTACAGTCCATAGGTTGATAAAGTGTCAGACACAACTGAAGCAACTTAGCATGCAAGCCTCGAAATTTGGGGTTAATTTGTTACACAGCAATAGATTACTAATACAAACTGTTAATGTATGTGAAGAATATTATATCTATTTTTCCCTATGAATCTCTTTCCATTTAATCTAATGTGACTATATTTTAATACTCAAAAGTGAAATAGCCACAGCCAAGCTATAGAGAAGGGAGGGGTTACTTCTGCCTAAGTACAAAAAGTAGGGAAGTTTCCACAAAGAAGAGGACTTGTGTATAAGGATTTTAAGTGAGTAGAATTTTATCAGGCCCAAACAGAAAGATAGGCAGTTCAAGTAGAAGAAACAAAATGACCAAAACCATAAAACCATAAAAGTTTTCCAACTTTCCAACATTTTATTTCTTAAATTCTTATTCAAGAGATAATAGATGACCCACAGGGGAAATACTAGGGGGAAAGCCTCAGGAGAAAACACTGAAAAGGTCAGTTGGAAATAGGATTTGAAACAGGACAGCTTAAGTAGTTCAAATATGTTCTTATGGCAATAAGAAACTGAACTAAGGCTTAAGTAATAAGAATGGAAGAAAAGGACTGATTAGGAAAAGAAATTCTAAGGCAGAATTAGGAGGGCTTGCTGTTGATTTGGTATATTGAGTTAGTAACGTGTACAAGGGAAATTAGAAAGCAAAATGAGAGGAATAATGATGTAGAAACTTGGGACATACCAACAGTTAGGAACAGATTAAAAATAGTATGTTGATGATGCTGAAAATAAATTAATATGAGACAGAGAAGTAGCAGTGGCCAGAGGGAAGTCATCATTATAAATTCTATACATGCAAAAGGAGACATTTTGAGAAAAGATCATTAGACGTTGTATCCCGTGCAGAGTGGTTGATCACTGAGGGCAATTTCAGCAGCAAAGTATATTCAGATTATTGTACGTTGAGGAAGGCTAGGGGACTGAGGTGGGCAATAGAGATTATGAATTTGATCTTTTTTGAGGTAAGAACAAGGAAGTAAATCTGTGAGCCAACGTAGGTCAAGGATATTTTTTTCTTTTTTAAAAATTCATTTTGTGTAATTTTGTATTATATGAGAGACTCAGTCATGGTCAGAAGGAATCAATACAAAGAAAATGGAAGATGTTATAGAAAGCGGGAGTCAATAGCAGGGGAAAGCCACAAAAGGGGTAGGAGAGGATGAAAAGATCATTTCCTTAGACAGAACTAATAGAAGTAAAAACTGTAAAGGTATAGCTGGAGAAAATTTGAGCAAGTCCATTTTATTTGATCAAGACCAAAATATCAACTTTTGACAGTGAAGGCTCAAGAATGGACTGAAGAGCTTTAAGGAGAATGGTAATAATTTATGTCGGAAACAAGAAAAGGAACAGTAAAAGGATAAAGTTGCCAAGCAAAATGTGTTTTTAAAAAAGGGCAAAAGAAGAAGTAAATAGAAGCATATTATTTTACCAGATTTAGGAGAAAATGCTTACCAGACTTATAGCTGAAATCAGATAGAACCAAAGGAGCAGATAGACACCTTTGAAATAGGAGACTGTCAAAGAATCTTCAAAAACCATGTTTTCTTATTTTTAAATACTTTAAATTGCAAAACATTTCATCAGCTACTGGACAATGTTACAGGATTAAAAAATGAATTGTTTTGTAATCAAAGACTTTTCTAGGTTCTGGATATAAAAGATTAAATATACTTAAGGAAATGCATTTATCTCTTAAGGAGACAGGTCTTTTCTTTGAATTCCTTTACATTCTCAGCAGACCCACAACACTCAGAGTAGGATCTTCCTAAATTTATACTGATCAGTATTTATACTGATACATTCTTATTGATTTGTAATTTTTCATTCCAATGAGATAAAGTCCTGGATGTAACTAACAATGAGTAGAATGGTATCAGTTGTCATTTCTCCACATTTGTGGAGTGACAAATGTCTCTAAGAAAGGTTCATTTGGACTCTAGTAACTTGAGATTTGTGCCCACATTAACATTAAAAGAAAGATGATTTTTCACAACGCATAGAGAAAGGCTTAACTAAGCAACAGCCTCAATACAAGTGCAAGGAGAACCTTTTACCTGAGTAGGCAAAAACTATGTTGAAGTACATTAGACACAATAAAGAATATGAAAACATTATGTGCTAATTACAAATCCATGACATCTTTTCTTAAGACCATTCCTGAGGTCTCAGGGGTAATAACTTTGATGCTCTAGATACTAGTAACAAAGGTGTATCTTAAAGTAAAAAAGTCATTTCTTTAAGTTTTCTGTGATTGAGGCTGCTCCTAATATTTCAGAGGCTCTTCCAAGGATTATTCTGCATTAATTGGAAGTTAAGTTCTGCCTAGAGAGCCTAAGTGTTCTGAATAAATCACTAGCCCTCCAGCCTCTGTCTCAGCTCCCCATCAAGTCATCGGACCCAAAGTCTCTCATGTCTGCCTGATAAATCTGGTATAAATCTGTGAGCACATAGACCTAGTCTCTTCCTGGTTCTTTGGGATAATTCTCAGATGGTAAAGAATTCCCCTGCAATGCAGGAGACTCAGGTTCAATCCCTGTGTCAGGAAGAGCCCCTGGAGGAGGGCATGGCAAACCACTCCAGTATTCTTGACTGGAAAATTCCACAGACAGAGGAGCCTGGCAGGCTAGTCCATGGGCTAACAAAGAATTGGACATGACTGAGTGACTAATACTTTCAATTCTTTTCTCATTTGACCATCTGTCTCCAATTTCACTTTCAGATTTGTTCTCTCATAGCTGTCTTTTGGATTCGACTGGCTATCACGGTCTAGGGCCTTCAAGTCATTCTTGTTGATCTGCCTACATGGAGCTCAGACAGAGTCTCAGGGTCTCACTTAGACTGACCTCTATGAAAGCAAATACAGTGGCTGATGTGTATGAGAAACTCAGTTAATAATTAATTTAAAAATAAATCTAGTCCAAACCCAGCAACCAGAGTATCTGTTTCTCCAGGGAAGAAATTCAGATAGGTTTTTCTAGGCTACCTTATCCTCTGGTACAAAAATCAACGTTGCCTTCCGTATCTATGGAATTATATAGCAATCTGATTAGCACTATTTCCAGTCCACTTAGCTTCCAATAACTCCAAAACAGATCTAAGTTTTCCGATGTTTGATGCTGATGAGCAAAAATGGCTGAATGTCACAAAGGACAAGAAAATAGGATTCCCTGGAAGATTAGAACAGTTCTGTAATCCTTCTACTTGTGAAACCCAAAAGGCACATTTATGGGATGGAAACACCGTCTGCTTTTAGATACTCATGTTCCGAATCACCGATTTAAGCCATAGTTGGAAACTTTGAAGTTTTTCCAACACAACTTTCCTGGAATTTTTCAAACAATTCAGTTTAAGGCAGAATGTTAGCATCGTCAATGAACTTTAAACAAAGGAGAAGGGGGTCATGTAATTCAGTGCTCAGAAACTGAGGAGTACCATACTTCAAAGAAAATCTCTTTCTTCTGATGAGTCTGACAAGAACCACCATGATAGGAATCTGTCCCTGAAAATGTGATTAGGGAAACAGGTCAACTGTATTTCTTCCCCAAAGAACATCATCTTCATTTGAAGCCTGGAAACATGAGCTCTTCGTGGAGACTATTTTTCAGATGTAAAGAATTCCCTGCAATGCAGGAGACACAGGTTTGATCCCTGTGTCAGGAAGAGCCCCTGGAGGAGGGCATGGCAAACCACTCCAGTATTCTTGACTGGAAAATTCCACAGACAGAGGAGCCTGGCAGGCTAGTCCATGGGCTAACAAAGAATTGGACATGACTGAGTGACTAATACTTTCAATTCTTTTCTCATTTGACCATCTGTCTCCAATTTCACTTTCAGATTTGTTCTCTCATAGCTGTCTTTTGGATTCGACTGGCTATCACGGTCTAGGGCCTTCAAGTCATTCTTGTTGATCTGCCTACATGGAGCTCAGACAGAGTCTCAGGGTCTCACTTAGACTGACCTCTATGAAAGCAAATACAGTGGCTGATGTGTATGAGAAACTCAGTTAATAATTAATTTAAAAATAAATCTAGTCCAAACCAAGCAACCAGAGTATCTGTTTCTCCAGGGAAGAAATTCAGATAGGTTTTCTAGGCTACCTTATCCTCTGGTACAAAAATCAACGTTGCCTTCCGTATCTATGGAATTATATAGCAATCTGATTAGCACTATTTCCAGTCCACTTAGCTTCCAATAACTCCAAAACAGATCTAAGTTTTCCGATGTTTGATGCTGATGAGCAAAAATGGCTGAATGTCACAAAGGACAAGAAAATAGGATTCCCTGGAAGATTAGAACAGTTCTGTAATCCTTCTACTTGTGAAACCCAAAAGGCACATTTATGGGATGGAAACACCGTCTGCTTTTAGATACTCATGTTCCGAATCACCGATTTAAGCCATAGTTGGAAACTTTGAAGTTTTTCCAACACAACTTTCCTGGAATTTTTCAAACAATTCAGTTTAAGGCAGAATGTTAGCATCGTCAATGAACTTTAAACAAAGGAGAAGGGGGTCATGTAATTCAGTGCTCAGAAACTGAGGAGTACCATACTTCAAAGAAAATCTCTTTCTTCTGATGAGTCTGACAAGAACCACCATGATAGGAATCTGTCCCTGAAAATGTGATTAGGGAAACAGGTCAACTGTATTTCTTCCCCAAAGAACATCATCTTCATTTGAAGCCTGGAAACATGAGCTCTTCGTGGAGACTATTTTTCTAAAGAGCACAACAATCAGGGTAAATGTCATCTTCATTAATCATCCTCTCATATAATAGAGTCAACTGAAATAGCATTAAGCATTAAGTCTAATTTCCTGAGGAGATGATGGGGAACCATGGAGCATAAGCAACTTATCGGGCCCAAATGTTAACTAAAACAAGATTGTTTTCTTCACATAACTCTGACTGTTACAACTTCTTCAATTTTCTCTTTTTGTCCCATCCTCCCATCTCCCCACCATGCTATATGGAAGAGTAAAATCAAGGAGAAAACTGAAATTGACCCTTAGGTGAGAAGGCTTTTTGAAGAAAAAAAGGTCAGTCTGAAAACCCTCTGTTTTGCCAAATGGAATTTACCTTCCCAATCAACTCAAAGTTCTATAAACATCAAACTTAAAATAATCTATGATAAACTATAACTTGCATATTCTCTTCCAATCATCCCCAAAAGGAAATATTCTAACGCAACTTACTACAGTGACAGATCATCCAGAAATGACTCCTCAATTCATTGACAGAGCTTTCATGAAATTACCAGTTCTGTTTAAGCTATTTCGGTCATCTATAAATAGCACCAGGACTATTATCCTACACTGTCCTTTAAGTGAAATAACAAGTCACCAGTTGTTTTCTAAATGTAAAATTAATTGAAATACTAGCATGGAACAGAATAATTGATTGAAAAATGAACAGTACAAAGGTGCAACTTACTATTAAGAGGACCAAATACATACATACATACATACATACATACACACATACACACAAACTGGAGAATAATACCAACAACAAAAAAACCTTTATTATAGTGCAATCAATAAAAATCTGTAACAGAGTCAATAAAATGAATAGATATGTACAAATTTTTTTGTTTTGCAGGCTTTTTTTTTTCCTGTAAAAGGTCAAATAGTAACTATTTGGGGTTTTATGCACAATATGCGCACTCACGAGTTAATTCTGCACTGGAGAATGAAAGCAGCCATAGATAGAGACAACCAATATGGTGTGGCCATGTTCTAAAAAGATTTAGTCACAAAATAGGTGGCAGGTCCCCCTTTTATCTGGGACCTTGGTTTGCCAACCCTTGGTTTATGTCAGTGAGTGCAAATTATCAGGCAAATTGTACACACTGGCTAAAATGTGAATGAATAAATAGGTACAGTATGGATAGGACTTAACGATCACTTACACACAAATAGATCTATTTAAACAGATAGAAACTATTTCATGAGGTATAATGAAATAATAGAATCTGAGCTTTAGTACTGAAGTGAACTAAAAAATGTCTAAGAATCACCTCATTCATTTTTACAGATGAGTAAATGGAAGCCAAGACTATTCAAATGGCAGGTACTATGGTACAAAGATTTTTTTTAAAAAAACTTTTCAGAAAAAATCCTAAGTAAGGGCTTCCCTGGTGGTCCAGTGGGTAAAGAGTCTGCCTTGAAGTGCAAGGGCACCAGTTCGATCCCTGGTCTGGGAAGATCCCACATGCCGCGGAGCGCTTGACTGGTGTGTCCAATTAGAGCCAGTGCTCTGGAGCGCATGCGCGAAATATCTACGAACTTACTAAGTGAAATCATCCAGAAATGACTCCTCAATTCATTGACAGAGCTTTCATGAAATTACCAGTTCTGTTTAAGCTATTTCGGTCATCTATAAATAGCACCAGGACTATTATCCTACACTGTCCTTTAAGTGAAATAACAAGTCACCAGTTGTTTTCTAAATGTAAAATTAATTGAAATACTAGCATGGAACAGAATAATTGATTGAAAAATGAACAGTACAAAGGTGCAACTTACTATTAAGAGGACCAAATACATACATACATACATACATACATACACACATACACACAAACTGGAGAATAATACCAACAACAAAAAAACCTTTATTATAGTGCAATCAATAAAAATCTGTAACAGAGTCAATAAAATGAATAGATATGTACAAATTTTTTTGTTTTGCAGGCTTTTTTTTTTCCTGTAAAAGGTCAAATAGTAACTATTTGGGGTTTTATGCACAATATGCGCACTCACGAGTTAATTCTGCACTGGAGAATGAAAGCAGCCATAGATAGAGACAACCAATATGGTGTGGCCATGTTCTAAAAAGATTTAGTCACAAAATAGGTGGCAGGTCCCCTTTGATCTGGGACCTTGGTTTGCCAACCCTTGGTTTATGTCAGTGAGTGCAAATTATCAGGCAAATTGTACACACTGGCTAAAATGTGAATGAATAAATAGGTACAGTATGGATAGGACTTAACGATCACTTACACACAAATAGATCTATTTAAACAGATAGAAACTATTTCATGAGGTATAATGAAATAATAGAATCTGAGCTTTAGTACTGAAGTGAACTAAAAAATGTCTAAGAATCACCTCATTCATTTTTACAGATGAGTAAATGGAAGCCAAGACTATTCAAATGGCAGGTACTATGGTACAAAGATTTTTTTTTTAAAAGAACTTTTCAGAAAAAAATCCTAAGTAAGGGCTTCCCTGGTGGTCCAGTGGGTAAAGAGTCTGCCTTGAAGTGCAAGGGGCACCAGTTCGATCCCTGGTCTGGGAAGATCCCACATGCCGCGGAGCGGCTTGACTGGTGTGTCCAATTAGGAGCCAGTGCTCTGGAGCGCATGCGCCCAGAGCCGGTACTCTGCTATAAGAGGGATCACTGCAATGGGAGGCCCACACAGGCCGAAGAACAAACATAGATGAAAATAAATAAATGAAAGACCAATAAAAGAAAAAGAGGCCAAAAAATTAAAAAATAAAAAATCCTAAGTAAAACATAAGACATAAATGCCAAAATAGGATCTCTGTAGACGTGATAAGGTATAAAAGAAATACAATTTTCATGGAATTTTATTGTTTGTGATCAAGACAAGCAACAATTTAATGTTTCTCTGTTTTTATTACTCTATGCTAATTTGTCAAAAAAATGACATTACTGAGAGAAGTGACTTTTTTTTTTAACAAAAATAAACTAAGTTTCCATCTACTATTATTGTGAACAAAATTGTCAGATACTACAGAATGCAAAGAGGCTCAATTTACCTGAGTAAAATAGGATCTGCTTATGTTTGTCACCCTATTTCCCACTGTCTGATTTTGTTATCAGGCAAATTATAACACAAATCATGCTATCTACTATGTATTTGTCCTTCTGTTTCTCTAAAGGGAGGGTCTGCATATGGAAAAAATTATACAGCTATCTATATTGATGCATCAACTGAAAAAAACAAGGTATTTATATTTCTATTTAAAAAAAAAAAAACACCTCAGGTATACATGAAATAATAGAATCTGAGCTTTAGTACTGAAGTGAACTAAAAAATGTCTAAGAATCACCTCATTCATTTTTACAGATGAGTAAATGGAAGCCAAGACTATTCAAATGGCAGGTACTATGGTACAAAGATTTTTTTTTTAAAAGAACTTTTCAGAAAAAAATCCTAAGTAAGGGCTTCCCTGGTGGTCCAGTGGGTAAAGAGTCTGCCTTGAAGTGCAAGGGGCACCAGTTCGATCCCTGGTCTGGGAAGATCCCACATGCCGCGGAGCGGCTTGACTGGTGTGTCCAATTAGGAGCCAGTGCTCTGGAGCGCATGCGCCCAGAGCCGGTACTCTGCTATAAGAGGGATCACTGCAATGGGAGGCCCACACAGGCCGAAGAACAAACATAGATGAAAATAAATAAATGAAAGACCAATAAAAGAAAAAGAGGCCAAAAAATTAAAAAATAAAAAATCCTAAGTAAAACATAAGACATAAATGCCAAAATAGGATCTCTGTAGACGTGATAAGGTATAAAAGAAATACAATTTTCATGGAATTTTATTGTTTGTGATCAAGACAAGCAACAATTTAATGTTTCTCTGTTTTTATTACTCTATGCTAATTTGTCAAAAAAATGACATTACTGAGAGAAGTGACTTTTTTTTTTAACAAAAATAAACTAAGTTTCCATCTACTATTATTGTGAACAAAATTGTCAGATACTACAGAATGCAAAGAGGCTCAATTTACCTGAGTAAAATAGGATCTGCTTATGTTTGTCACCCTATTTCCCACTGTCTGATTTTGTTATCAGGCAAATTATAACACAAATCATGCTATCTACTATGTATTTGTCCTTCTGTTTCTCTAAAGGGAGGGTCTGCATATGGAAAAAATTATACAGCTATCTATATTGATGCATCAACTGAAAAAAACAAGGTATTTATATTTCTATTTAAAAAAAAAAAAACACCTCAGGTATACATGAAATATTAGGAGATTTTTAAGGATAAATGCACACAAAAAAACTCCAAAACAGAACAAAACCCATTACCCTCTTACTGCATTAGCATTGGATGGTATTTTGGGGAACAGGCTTTAAGGAATAGTTACCAGGGGTGAAATAAAGCAGTATAGTTGTCCTTAAGTCACCAAGTCCTGTCTGACCTGTTTGTGACCCCATGAACTACAGCCTGCCAGGTTCCTCTGTCCATGGGATTTCTCAGGCAAGAATCCTGGGCTGGTTTGCATTTCCTTTTCCAGGGGATCTTCCAGACCCAGGGATCAAACTAGAGGCTCCTGCAATAGCAGGCAGATTCCTTCCCACTGAGCCACCTGGGAAGCCCAATATAAAGCATTCATCAATGCTAAAAACCAGGCATCTGACAGTTATTTAGGAAAAGGGCCAACATTTAATAACTATTTCACAGTTTCTTCTTTAAAACTTTTTTTTGTAAGGACATTTATAGGCCATGGAAAAATAAGCAGGCCAATTAATTAACTTAGAGAAAATTAATAGACTTAAAAACAAAGAAATATGCCAACTTCAAGGTTAAGAGCATGTATAAATTTACATAAACTTGTTTACCAGAAGTTACCCTCTGGATAAAGCATCATGAGTCCATAAAAAACCAAGGCTTCCCAAACAAAGTGAATAACCTTGAGCCAAACAATTACTCTTCCTTTTTTTTCAGTTTTCTAGTTGCTGAAATGCAGGTTTGGACTAGATGTTCTGTAGAGTCACTAGAAGTCTCTCATTTTGTGTGTTTGCTCAAATGCTTTGAATTTTTTTTTTTTTTATCATTGTCCAAGCTAAATGAAACTATCTGAACATGATCTGAACTTCAGTGGGACCATGGAATGAGGGGATATGAAACCACTGGCCATTTCTCATTTATCTTTCATGAGAAAATGACTTTTAACCAGAATAAATTTCAACAAGAATCTTTATATCACTAGCTGAATGACAAAGCAACATAACATTTAAAAGGCTTTTAATGAATTGAGCATGTTTGGAGAACTTCTAAAACAATGGAAAATGCTTTTTTTTTTTTTCAAATAAGGTAACATATTTTTCTGATTAATGTTGTCAGACAACAAGGACTGCGTGTTAATGGCAAGAAATTTCATTAGTTCATCCAGGTATTGTAGTGTAATTGTATATGGCATTTGGTACAGGATCAGTCTGAAAAAATTCAGTTGAGTAAAGCAGTTGTATTTTTTTCTCTACAGAAACATTACTGCCTCGGTGTTCTTGGTTGAAAACTCGAAGAACATGTATGTGCCAAAAGGTTCATTTCGGCAGAATTAGTACACATTTTCAATCCTCACCAGTATCAATAAAATTCAAAGCTGTTAACTGATTTGCCTGACCCAGGGATCAAACTAGAGGCTCCTGCAATAGCAGGCAGATTCCTTCCCACTGAGCCACCTGGGAAGCCCAATATAAAGCATTCATCAATGCTAAAAACCAGGCATCTGACAGTTATTTAGGAAAAGGGCCAACATTTAATAACTATTTCACAGTTTCTTCTTTAAAACTTTTTTTTGTAAGGACATTTATAGGCCATGGAAAAATAAGCAGGCCAATTAATTAACTTAGAGAAAATTAATAGACTTAAAAACAAAGAAATATGCCAACTTCAAGGTTAAGAGCATGTATAAATTTACATAAACTTGTTTACCAGAAGTTACCCTCTGGATAAAGCATCATGAGTCCATAAAAAACCAAGGCTTCCCAAACAAAGTGAATAACCTTGAGCCAAACAATTACTCTTCCTTTTTTTTCAGTTTTCTAGTTGCTGAAATGCAGGTTTGGACTAGATGTTCTGTAGAGTCACTAGAAGTCTCTCATTTTGTGTGTTTGCTCAAATGCTTTGAATTTTTTTTTTTTTTATCATTGTCCAAGCTAAATGAAACTATCTGAACATGATCTGAACTTCAGTGGGACCATGGAATGAGGGGATATGAAACCACTGGCCATTTCTCATTTATCTTTCATGAGAAAATGACTTTTAACCAGAATAAATTTCAACAAGAATCTTTATATCACTAGCTGAATGACAAAGCAACATAACATTTAAAAGGCTTTTAATGAATTGAGCATGTTTGGAGAACTTCTAAAACAATGGAAAATGCTTTTTTTTTTTTTCAAATAAGGTAACATATTTTTCTGATTAATGTTGTCAGACAACAAGGACTGCGTGTTAATGGCAAGAAATTTCATTAGTTCATCCAGGTATTGTAGTGTAATTGTATATGGCATTTGGTACAGGATCAGTCTGAAAAAATTCAGTTGAGTAAAGCAGTTGTATTTTTTTCTCTACAGAAACATTACTGCCTCGGTGTTCTTGGTTGAAAACTCGAAGAACATGTATGTGCCAAAAGGTTCATTTCGGCAGAATTAGTACACATTTTCAATCCTCACCAGTATCAATAAAATTCAAAGCTGTTAACTGATTTGCCTACCTCTTGTAAATCACTAACTCTAGAGGGTCTTTCACAGTTTTAATCAAGAGCAGAGTTATTGGGACTTCCCTGATAGCCCAGTGGCTAAGACACCATGCTCAGTTCCATCCCTGGTCAGGGAACTATATCCCACATGCTGCAACTAAAGATTCCAAGTCCCACAACTAAGACCCAGCACAGCCAAATAAACAAATTAATTAATTTTTTAAAAAAAGAGCAGAATTATTCATTCACTTCTCTTTTTTTGTTGGTCATTTGCTTGTTTAGTAAATATATATTGAGCATAAACTGTGTTCCAAATATATATGGTTTTCTGATGTCTATGGCCACACCCAAAACACTAATTGAGGGCAGAGGGTAGTGGGGGGAGTTGTTGGTTCTACTAGAGCTAGGTTTTCAGTCATGTATTATTGTTTTTTTTTCTTTTCTTTTTGAATGTGTGAGTACTAAATTGCTTCAATCATGTCCAACTCTTTGCAGCTCTATGAACTGCAACCTGTTAGACTCCTCTATCCATAGAATTCTCCAGACAAAAATACTGGAGTGCATTACCATGCCCTCCTCCAAGGGATCTTCCTGACTTGGGGACCTAACCCATGTCTCTTACGTCTCCTGCACTGGCAAACAGGTTCTTTACCACTAGTACTACCTTTTGATCAATGGTTTTTCTTTTACCATTAGCTGTATATGTTTTGCTTAATAATGACTTCAACCAACTAATACAGGAATACCTCAGAGATGTAAGTTTGGCCAGCACAACAAGGCAAATATTTCCATAAATTTAGTTACATGAATTTTGTGGTTTCCCAGTACTTATAAAAGTTATGTTTACACTTTAGTTTACTATATGTATAGTAGCATTCTTCAAAAAAAAAACAAAATTTACACATCTTAACTAAAAAGATACTTTATGGCTTATAAATTCTGACCATCATCTGAGCCTTCAGCAAGACTTAATCTTTTTGCTAGAGCAGAATCTTGCCTCAAGATGATGGTTGCTGACTGAGCAGGGTGGTGATTGCTAAAGGTCGGGGTGGCTGTGGCAATCTAAAAATATGATGACAATGAAGTTTGACCCAAAGATTGAACCTTTCATATTTTCTCTATAGCATGAAATGCTCTTTGACAGCATTTTGCCCACAGCAGAACTTCTTTCAAACATGGAGATGACCCTTTCAAACTCTGCTGCTGCTGTATATACTAAGTTTATGTAATACTCTAAATCCTATGTTGTCATTTCAACAATCTTCACAGCCTCTTCACCAGAAGTAAGTTCCATTTTAATAAACCACTTTCTTTTCTTATCCATCTATGGATAAGCATTCACGATCCATTCACTCCTCAACTATGAATGCTTTATCATGAGGTTATAGCAATTCAGGCACATGCTTAGATTCCACTTCTAATTCTAACTACATCTGTAGTTACTTCATCCAGAAATGCCTTGAACCCCTCAGTTATTCATGAGAGTTGGAATCAGTTCCTTTCAAATTCCAGTTAATGTTGATATTTGATATTCTTTCCATAAACCATAAAAGTTCTTAATGGCATCTAGAACACTGAATACTTCCCAGAAGATTTTCAATTCACTTTGCCAGATCCATTAGAGAAGTTACTGTCTATAATAGTTATAGCCTCAGAAGATGTACTTCTTAAATAATAAGACTTGAAAGTCAAAAGTATTCCTTGATCCACGGGCTGCAGAATGTAAGCATGAAAACAACATGAATCTCATCAATTATATTTCGCATAGTACTACCTTTTGATCAATGGTTTTTCTTTTACCATTAGCTGTATATGTTTTGCTTAATAATGACTTCAACCAACTAATACAGGAATACCTCAGAGATGTAAGTTTGGCCAGCACAACAAGGCAAATATTTCCATAAATTTAGTTACATGAATTTTGTGGTTTCCCAGTACTTATAAAAGTTATGTTTACACTTTAGTTTACTATATGTATAGTAGCATTCTTCAAAAAAAAAACAAAATTTACACATCTTAACTAAAAAGATACTTTATGGCTTATAAATTCTGACCATCATCTGAGCCTTCAGCAAGACTTAATCTTTTTGCTAGAGCAGAATCTTGCCTCAAGATGATGGTTGCTGACTGAGCAGGGTGGTGATTGCTAAAGGTCGGGGTGGCTGTGGCAATCTAAAAATATGATGACAATGAAGTTTGACCCAAAGATTGAACCTTTCATATTTTCTCTATAGCATGAAATGCTCTTTGACAGCATTTTGCCCACAGCAGAACTTCTTTCAAACATGGAGATGACCCTTTCAAACTCTGCTGCTGCTTTATATACTAAGTTTATGTAATACTCTAAATCCTATGTTGTCATTTCAACAATCTTCACAGCCTCTTCACCAGAAGTAAGTTCCATTTTAATAAACCACTTTCTTTTCTTATCCATCTATGGATAAGCATTCACGATCCATTCACTCCTCAACTATGAATGCTTTATCATGAGGTTATAGCAATTCAGGCACATGCTTAGATTCCACTTCTAATTCTAACTACATCTGTAGTTACTTCATCCAGAAATGCCTTGAACCCCTCAGTTATTCATGAGAGTTGGAATCAGTTCCTTTCAAATTCCAGTTAATGTTGATATTTGATATTCTTTCCATAAACCATAAAAGTTCTTAATGGCATCTAGAACACTGAATACTTCCCAGAAGATTTTCAATTCACTTTGCCAGATCCATTAGAGAAGTTACTGTCTATAATAGTTATAGCCTCAGAAGATGTACTTCTTAAATAATAAGACTTGAAAGTCAAAAGTATTCCTTGATCCACGGGCTGCAGAATGTAAGCATGAAAACAACATGAATCTCATCATATATTTCCATCAGAGATCTTAGGTGATCAGGTGAATTGTCAGTGAGCAGTAATATTTTGAAATAAATCTTCTTTTCTGAATAGTACATCTCAATAGTAGCCTTAAAATATTTAATCAACTGTGTTATAAACAGATGTGCTGCCCTTCAGACTTTACTTCATCCAGAGGCCACAGTAGATTTAGTGAAATTCTTAAAGGCCCTAGGATTTCGGGGTTGGATCACTGCCTTGTTGTGGCAAAGGGGCTTGCATAGCTCAATGAAGCTATGAGTCATGCTGCGCAGGGCCACCCACCACAGATGGGTCATAGTGGAGAATTCTGACAAAACATGATTCACTGGAGGAAGAAATAGCAAACCACCCCAATATACTTGCCATGAGAACTCCATGAACGGTATAAAATGGCAAAAAGGTATGACACTGAAAGATGAGTCCCTCAGGTCAGAAGGTATCCAATACGCTAATGGGAGAGAGCAGAGGACAACTACTAATAGCTCTAGGAAGAATGAAGCAGTTGGGTTAAAGCAGAAATGACATTCAGTTGTGGATGTGTCTGGTAATGAAAGTAAAATCTGATGTTGTAAAGGACAATATTGCAATAAGAATCTGGAATGTTAGGTCCATGAATCAAGTTGAATTGGACCTGGTCAAGTAGGGGATGGCAAAAGTAAACATTAACATCTTAGAAATCAGTGAACTAAGATGGATGAGAATGGGTAAATTTAGCTCAGATGACCATTATATCAACTACTATGGTCCAGAATCTCATAGAAGAAGAAATGGAGTTTCCTTCATAATCAACAAGAAATTCCAAAATGCAATACTTGTGTGCAATGTCAAAAATGACAGAATGATCTCAGTTCATTTCCAAGGCAAGGAAATGATTCGACATCACAGTAATTCAAATCTATGCCCCAACCACTAATGCTGAAGAAACTGAAGTTGATCAGGTCTATGAAGACTTCAAAGATCTCCTAGAACTAATACCAAAAAAAAAAAAAAAAAAAACTGTATTCATCATGGGGACTAGAATGCAAACATAACAAGTCAAGAGATCTGTGGAGTAACAGGCAAATTTGGCTTTGGAGTACAAAATTAAATAGGTCAAAAGCTAACAGAATTATGCCAAGAGAACACACTGGTCATATTAAACATGCCTTTTCAACAATACAAGAGATGACTTTGCACAAGAACACCACCAAATGTCAATACCGAAATCAGATTGATTACATTTTTTATAGCCAAAGACAGAGAAGCTGTATACAGTCCTCAAAACAAGACCTAGAGCTGAATAGTACATCTCAATAGTAGCCTTAAAATATTTAATCAACTGTGTTATAAACAGATGTGCTGCCCTTCAGACTTTACTTCATCCAGAGGCCACAGTAGATTTAGTGAAATTCTTAAAGGCCCTAGGATTTCGGGGTTGGATCACTGCCTTGTTGTGGCAAAGGGGCTTGCATAGCTCAATGAAGCTATGAGTCATGCTGCGCAGGGCCACCCACCACAGATGGGTCATAGTGGAGAATTCTGACAAAACATGATTCACTGGAGGAAGAAATAGCAAACCACCCCAATATACTTGCCATGAGAACTCCATGAACGGTATAAAATGGCAAAAAGGTATGACACTGAAAGATGAGTCCCTCAGGTCAGAAGGTATCCAATACGCTAATGGGAGAGAGCAGAGGACAACTACTAATAGCTCTAGGAAGAATGAAGCAGTTGGGTTAAAGCAGAAATGACATTCAGTTGTGGATGTGTCTGGTAATGAAAGTAAAATCTGATGTTGTAAAGGACAATATTGCAATAAGAATCTGGAATGTTAGGTCCATGAATCAAGTTGAATTGGACCTGGTCAAGTAGGGGATGGCAAAAGTAAACATTAACATCTTAGAAATCAGTGAACTAAGATGGATGAGAATGGGTAAATTTAGCTCAGATGACCATTATATCAACTACTATGGTCCAGAATCTCATAGAAGAAGAAATGGAGTTTCCTTCATAATCAACAAGAAATTCCAAAATGCAATACTTGTGTGCAATGTCAAAAATGACAGAATGATCTCAGTTCATTTCCAAGGCAAGGAAATGATTCGACATCACAGTAATTCAAATCTATGCCCCAACCACTAATGCTGAAGAAACTGAAGTTGATCAGGTCTATGAAGACTTCAAAGATCTCCTAGAACTAATACCAAAAAAAAAAAAAAAAAAACTGTATTCATCATGGGGACTAGAATGCAAACATAACAAGTCAAGAGATCTGTGGAGTAACAGGCAAATTTGGCTTTGGAGTACAAAATTAAATAGGTCAAAAGCTAACAGAATTATGCCAAGAGAACACACTGGTCATATTAAACATGCCTTTTCAACAATACAAGAGATGACTTTGCACAAGAACACCACCAAATGTCAATACCGAAATCAGATTGATTACATTTTTTATAGCCAAAGACAGAGAAGCTGTATACAGTCCTCAAAAACAAGACCTAGAGCTGATTTTGGCTCAGATCATCAGCTTCTCATAGCAAAATTCAGACTTAAACTAAAAAGTGAGGAAAACCACTAGGCCAAATAGGTACAGCTTAAATCAAATCCCCTATGAATATTCAGTGGAGATGAAGAATAGATTCAAGGGATTAGATCTAGTAAACAGACTGCCTGAAGAACTGTGGACAGAGGTTCATAAATTGTACAGGAGACAGGAAAGAAAACCATAATAAAGAAAAAGAAAAGCAAGAAGACAAAGTGATTGTCTGGGGAGGCATTACAAATAGCTGAAGAAAGAAAAGAAGCGAAAAGCATCTCCATCTAAATGCAGAGGTCCAGAGAACAGCAAGGAGAGACAAGAAGTCCTTCTTCAATGAACAGTGCAAAGAAGGGAAAATAACAGAAAGGGAAAGACTAGAGACATTTTCAAGAAAACTGGAATTATCAAAGGAACATTTCATCCAAAGATAAGCACAATAAATTACAGAAATAGTAAAGACCTAATAGAAGCAGAAGAGATCAAAAAGAGATGTAAAGAATATACAGAAGAATTGTACAGAAAAGATCTTAATAACCAAGATAACCATGATGGTGTGGTCACTCACACAGAGCTAGACATTCTAGAGTGTGAAGTCAAGTGGGCCTTAGGAAGCACTGTGGTCAATAAAACTAGTGGAGGTGATGGAATGCCAGCAGAACCATTTAACATCCTGAAAGATGATGCTATCAAAGTGTGGTACTCACTATATCAGCAAATCTGGAAAACCTGACAGTGGCCACAGGACTGGAAAAGATCAATCCTCATCCCAGTTACCAAGAAGGGCAGTAAGTACTAAAGAATGTTCCAACCAACTGAACATTGCACTCATCTCCCATGCTAGTAAGGTTAAGCTCAAAATCCTGCATTCTAGGATTTAGCATTAAATAAACTGAAAACTTCCAGGTGTTCCATCTGGAAGAACATCTAGAAATGGGAGAGGAACCATAGATCAAATTGTCAATATTCACTGGATCATAGAGAAAGCAAGGGAATTCCAGGGGGAAAAAAATCTATCTCTGTTTCACTGAGTACTCTACAGCCTTTGACTGTGTGGATCATAACAAACTGTGAAAAACTCTTAAAGAGATGGGAATACCAGACAATCTTACCTCCTGAGAAACCTGTACGTGGTCAAAACACAATAGGTAGAACCTTGTATGGAACAACTGACTCATTCAGAATTGGGAAAGAAGTATGACAAGGCTATTTATTGTCACCTTGTTTATTTAACTTATACACAGAGCACATCATTAATGTATGCAGTACTATCAGTCTTTAAGCATAAACAGGAACTGTACAATGGAATAGTGAAGAGTTGGTCTCTAAAATTTAAATAAAAATATCACAAAGTTGATTTCATTGCCAAGAATAAATAAGTAGGAGAAAGGGCATATAACAAGTAGAGAGCAATAAATGATAGAAATAACACCTCCATCCAAATATTCAGGTGAGTAGGAGAACTGGAGCAACAAAAGATTCCTGATCCTCTGAAATGCCAGAGGTGCATAAATGCCAGGGGTGCAGGCTAGTTCTTTGGCATTCTCATTTCCTTCCTGTTTCTTAAAACAGGAACTTTGTTATAGACTATGTGCAATGTATTTAATGCAAAGAAAGAAAGAAAGAAAAATTAAAATCCTTGGAGTTTGGAGGTAGTCACACTGGATCAACCCAGACTCTACCTCAGAATACAATTTTATTTCAGGAGAAAAATTTCCATAAAACTCAATTTCCTCTTATCAAGATTGGAGATAGTACTAGTTTGCAGTTTGTTGGAAGAATTTGAAATTATGATTCCAAATGTTAAGCAAAAGCATAGACAAAATGCTTCTAAATTGATTGAAGCTGCTACTATTCTTGTTACTATTAGTAGTGAAGTGGTAGTACCAATAATAGTTAATAGTAGTAGCATTTGTAGTAAACTACTTAGCTAGTTGGTTTTCCCAGGTGGTAGCAGAAGTAAAGAGCAGCCTTGCCAATGTGGGAGACATAAGAGATATGTATTCAATCCCTGGTTTGGGAAGATCCTCTGGAGGAGGACATGGCAACCCATTCCAGGATTCTTGCCTGGAGAATCCCTTGGACACAGAAGCCTGGAAGGCTACAGTCCATAAGGCCACAAAGAGTCAGCAACACTGAAGTGACTTACTGATCACACATTTAGCTAGTTACACTACAATGCACTCTAATATGTAAAAAGAGACTTCAGTGGCACTGAGCAAACTACATTCTGTTCTTCTCTTTCCCAGTCCTATATATGGAAATTATGTTGTCAGGGCCTTTAGTTCATTCTTGTTAGACAAGATCAGGTGCACTCAAGGTATCTTAAAATCAGTGGCCTAATTACATACTCCAAAATTACATGGTATATTATATGGTTATGAGAGCTATAAACAGAAAGCTGAAATATACACATATAATAAAAGCCTAAAGGGACTATGGTCACTTCTACAGGAGTAAGAAACAATAAAGTTGGGAAAAAGGAAAGCTAAAGTTGGGTCTTGAAATACTTGAAGCAGTAGCTTACCAAGCAATGGGAAGAATTCTTCCATTTCAGACTTCGTATTTCAAAACCAAGAATACAGTAAAACAATATAAACAGGGCTTCCCTGGTGGTCCAGTTGGTAAGGATACTGCCCTGCAATGCAAGGGACGCCAGTTCAATCCCTGGCCTGGGAAGATCCCACGAGCCATGGAGCTGCTGGAACGATGTGTCCAACTACCGAGCCGGAGCTCTGGAGTGCATGCACCCAGAGCCAATGCTCTGCAGCGAGAGAGGCCACTGTGATGGGAGGCCCACACGGGCCAAAGAATAAAGATGGATGAAAATAGATAAATGAAAGACCAATAGAAGCAGCCAAAGGGGGGGAGGGGGGACACAAGAACAATATAAACAAAAGAGACAAGGACTATGATCATAATATCATCTATTTAAAAATTTTTATATTACTTTGCTAGTCCTTCAAGAACTGTCAGTGGACGGAGCCAAGATGGCGGAGGAATGAGGAGAATATTTCACCAGCTCCCCAACAGAATCACCAGATCTAATCAAGAAATGAAACACCACCAACAAACCAGCCGCTAGAGGACAGAAGAACTCCATAGATTCGCGAGAGTAGAAGAGTAAACAGCCAGAACTTTCCCAGAGCTACTGTTCTGAGAACCCTCTATCCTAATCCCCACACTGGACTGTACCCACGGAGAGCGCACCAGCAAGTGCCCTAGAAGAGGGGCCAGACCGGAACATCAGGGGAGAGAGGGCAGCGCTCAGTGAGAAAATTCCAAGAATCCGCCCGGATCGCCAGCAGAAATTAAGACACTGCGAAGATAGAATACTGGAGCAGGACCGGGCTGAACGCTATGGAGTGCTGCCTAGCGACCTGGAGCCGGGAGGGAGCGCCCAGGGCGAAAATCGCGACTTTCCACCTGGCACCAGGTAAGTTCAAACACTCCTAGTGGGGGGCTTGATGAACAGAGAGGGGAAGTCGCCCACAGATTGCTGACCAGGGACCGGACTGGAGCCGGAAGGGGAAGCTTGTTTCTTGCCTTTGGGACTTGGACACGTAACTGGCAGTGCACGCACGGCAGTGGCAGAGGAGCCCGTGCACTCCCATAGCTATGCCCGCAGCGGAGGAAGCCGGTAGAAGGGCAGATATTGGAGGCTACCAGCGGGTGCGCGACAGAGCCGGGGCGCCCCCCACCAACAGGGGACTGCGCGCGCCTCGGCCCCCAGCCCGACGGACTGGGATCAGCCCGCCGCCTGGCCAGTGCCCAAGCTTGCAGCAAATCCTTTATCTTGCTGAAAACAAACCATAGCAACTGGTGCCATAAGGGAAAGGCTACATCATCAAGACAACATCATCGAGAGCAGATTGGCTTCAACCAGACAGATGAGAGGATAAAAACCAGGGACAGTATTTAGCTGTTTTTTGTTTGTTTACTTGTGGATGGTTCTGTTTATTTGTTTGATCGGTCAGGTTTTTTTTTTTTTTTTTTTTTTTTTGTCTCTTCTTATTAAGTTTTCCTTCCCTTTTTAAATTGTAATTTCTTTTTTTATTTTTTTAACTTTAATTTTTAAATTTTTTTTTAATTTTAATTCTTGGCAACTTCTAATTTTCTTTCCTCTTTGCCACTGCTTCCTCCCTCTGTGTTCTAAATGTAAAACTTTCTCCTATCTACCACTATCCTCTAGATAAATATTTCCTACCTTCCTGTCTTCACTATTCTCTTCCAGCTGCACTAAACAACACACTAATCTTGACTACATAACCCTATAAAATCCTTCCAAGACGAATCTATTCCCTCTCATTACCTATACACTCTCCTCCTCCTCACCCCCAACACATGTCTTAGCTAAGAATTGCTTTCAATGAAATAGTCAAAGCCAGGACCTTGGCCCGGATCTATTTTACCAGGCACTATTTTAATTAATTCAGAGCTTAACAGGCAAGTACCATCTTTGATTGCATCGTTTGCAGAAAAATTTCCTATGCTTCATCACTGTAAGACTGGTTAGATGTGGTTTTTGCTGTGTATGTATGTATATCTTATGACTATGTTAGAAAACATCTGCATGCTTTTATGTGTCACCTATCCAGATGCTAGTATTTGAACTAATATCACGAAACACCATAGCAAACAAGACATAGATCCTACACCCCCTGACCAATCATCAAACCAAGGATCCTCGAAGTGGAAGCCCTGATTCCAAGACCCCACACTATCAAAGAACATACAACACTAGAGAACATTCACCTGTAAATAAGACCTAACACCACCCAAGACACAAACCACTGAACCCTTCTAGAAGGACAGAAACCCAAAGGAAGGGAGAATTCAACCAAGAAGCCTGGTGGGGGAAAAGAACTCCGTACACACAGACACACACAAAGAAACAAAAACTAACCTAATAATGAAACGACAGAGAAACACTGCACAGATGAAGGACCAAGCTAGAGAAACACAGCTTCAAATGACAGAGGAGGAGATAGACAAATTATCTGAAAGAGAATTCAGAAAAGCTATACTAATGAGGATGCAAAACACTGAAAACAGAATATTAGAGGAAATTAGTGCACTGAGAAAAGACATGCAGGAAATGAAAAATAAGCAAATAGAGACCACCAACTCAATTGCTGAACTAAAAAATACTATAGAAGGTCTCAACAGTAGAGTATCATAGGCAGAAGAACGGATAAGCGAGCTGGAAGATAGACTGGTGGAAATAACTGGTGAGGAACAGAACAAAGCCGAAAGAATTAAAAGAACTGAGGATAGCCTCAGGGACCTATGGGACAATATCAAATGCACCAACATTAGAATTATAGGAGTTCTAGAGGAAGAAGAGGGGAAGAAAGGCTACGAAAAAATTCTTGAAGGGGTTATAGTTGAAAACTTCCCCAGCATGGGAAAGGAAATAGTCAACCAAGTCCAAGAAGCACAAAGAGTTCCATACAGGATAAACCCCAGAAGAAACACACCAAGGCACATTCTAATCAAACTAACGCAGACTAAATATAAAGACAGATTACCAAAAACATGTAGGAGCAAACAACAAATAACATATAAAGGAAGCCCCATACGTCTAACTGCAAATCTTTCAACAGAAACCCTGCAGGCCAGAAGAGAATGGCAAGACACATTTAAATGGCTAAAACAGAATAACCTCCAACCAAGAATTCTCTACCCAGCAAGAATCTCATTCAGAATTGACGGAGAGATCAAAAGTTTCACAGATAGACAACTACTAAAAGAATTCCGTACCACAAAACCAGCCCTACAACAAGTGTTAAAGGGTCTGATATAGCCAATAAATACAAGAGTAGGAGAAGTCCTACAAATCAAACCCCAAACTTCTAAGAAGATGACAATAGGAACATTCGTATCAATAATTACTTTGAATGTAAATGGACTAAATGCTCCAACCAAACGACACAGGTTGGCTGAATGGATTAAGAAACATGACCCATATATATGCTGTTTACAAGAGACCCACTTCAGACCTAGAGACACCCATAGACTGAAAGTGAAAGGCTGGAAAAAGATATTCCATGCAAATGGAAATCAAAAGAAAGCTGGAGTAGCAATCCTCATATCAGACAAAATAGATTTTAAAGTAAAGAAGACTCTAAGAGACAAGGCAGGTCACTACATCATGATTAAGGGATCCATCCAAGAGGAAGACATAACAGTCATGAATATCTACGCACCCAACACAGGGGCACCTCAATACATAAGACAGATACTTTCAGACTTAAAAGAAGAAATCAATAATAACACAATAATAGTAGGAGAATTTAACACTCCTCTCACACCAATGGATAGATCATCCAAACAGAAAATTAATAAAGAAACACAAGCCTTAAATGCCACACTAGAAAAGATGAACCTCATCGATATCTTTAGGACGTTCCATCCAAAAGCAGAAGAATGCACTTTCTTCTCAAGTGCTCACGGAACATTCTCCAGGATAGACCACATCTTGGGCCACAAATCTAACCTCAGTCAGTTCAAGAAACCTGAAATTATATCAACCATCTTCTCGGACCACAGTGCAATGAGACTAGAGATCAACTACAGGAAAAAAAACGCTAAAAACACAAACACATGGAGATTAAACAACACATACCTAAAAAACCAACTGATCACTGAGGAAATCAAAGGAGAAATTTAAAAATTCCTAGAAGAAAATGATAATGAACATACGACCGTGCAAAACTTACGGGATACCGCAAAAGCAGTTCTAAGAGGGAGATTTATAGCAATACAATCCTACCTCAAGAAATTGGGAAAATATGAAGCAGATGACTTAATCCTCTGTTTAAAACAGTTGGAGAAAGAAGAACAAAAACACCCCAAAGCCAGCAGAAGAGAGATTATAAAGACTAGAGCAGAAATAAATGAGAAAGAAATGAAAGAAACTATAGTACAGATAAACAAAACAAAAAGCTGGTTCTTTGAAAAGGTAAACAAAATTGACAAACCTCTGGCCAGACTCATCAAGAAAAAGAGAAAAACCAGATCACCAAAATCAAAAATGAAAAAGGAGAGATTACAACAGATTATGCAGAAATCCAAAGAATGCTAAGGGACTATTAAGAGCAACTCTATGGCAACAAACTGGACAACCTGGAAGAAATGGACAGTTTCTTGGGGAAGATCAATCAACCAAGACCGAGCCAGGAAAAAGAAAACAAGATCAAGCTGAGTGAAGCTGCATATCAAAAACAAAATAAAAATTTTAAAGTAAAGAAGACTCTAAGAGACAAGGCAGGTCACTACATCATGATTAAGGGATCCATCCAAGAGGAAGACATAACAGTCATGAATATCTACGCACCCAACACAGGGGCACCTCAATACATAAGACAGATACTTTCAGACTTAAAAGAAGAAATCAATAATAACACAATAATAGTAGGAGAATTTAACACTCCTCTCACACCAATGGATAGATCATCCAAACAGAAAATTAATAAAGAAACACAAGCCTTAAATGCCACACTAGAAAAGATGAACCTCATCGATATCTTTAGGACGTTCCATCCAAAAGCAGAAGAATGCACTTTCTTCTCAAGTGCTCACGGAACATTCTCCAGGATAGACCACATCTTGGGCCACAAATCTAACCTCAGTCAGTTCAAGAAACCTGAAATTATATCAACCATCTTCTCGGACCACAGTGCAATGAGACTAGAGATCAACTACAGGAAAAAAAACGCTAAAAACACAAACACATGGAGATTAAACAACACATACCTAAAAAACCAACTGATCACTGAGGAAATCAAAGGAGAAATTTAAAAATTCCTAGAAGAAAATGATAATGAACATACGACCGTGCAAAACTTACGGGATACCGCAAAAGCAGTTCTAAGAGGGAGATTTATAGCAATACAATCCTACCTCAAGAAATTGGGAAAATATGAAGCAGATGACTTAATCCTCTGTTTAAAACAGTTGGAGAAAGAAGAACAAAAACACCCCAAAGCCAGCAGAAGAGAGATTATAAAGACTAGAGCAGAAATAAATGAGAAAGAAATGAAAGAAACTATAGTACAGATAAACAAAACAAAAAGCTGGTTCTTTGAAAAGGTAAACAAAATTGACAAACCTCTGGCCAGACTCATCAAGAAAAAGAGAAAAACCAGATCACCAAAATCAAAAATGAAAAAGGAGAGATTACAACAGATTATGCAGAAATCCAAAGAATGCTAAGGGACTATTAAGAGCAACTCTATGGCAACAAACTGGACAACCTGGAAGAAATGGACAGTTTCTTGGGGAAGATCAATCAACCAAGACCGAGCCAGGAAGAAACAGAAATTTGAACAACCCAATCACAAACTCTGAAATCGAATCTGTGCTTAAAAATCTACCCAAAAATAAAAGCCCAGGACCAGATGGCTTCACAGCTGAATTCTAGCAAACATTTAAAGAAGAGCTAATGCCTGTCCTTCTAAAACTCTTTCAAAAAATTGCACAGGAAGGAAAACTTCCAAACGCATTCTACAAGGCCACTACCACCCTGATACCCAAACCAGGCAAAGACAACACAAAAAAAGGGTAATTACAGACCAATTTCTCTGAACTTAGATGCCAAGATCCTCAACAAAATCCTAGCAAACAGAATTCAACGACACATCAGAAACTCATACATCATGATCAAGTTGGGTTGATCCCAGGCATGCAAGGATTCTTCAACATCTGCAAATCAATCAATGTGATACACCATATCAACAAATTGAAAGACAAAAATCACATGATCATCTCAATAGATGCAGAAAAAGCCTTCAACAAAGTACAACACCCATTTACGAGAAAAACTCTTCAGAAAATGGGCATAGAAGGAGCCTATCTCAACATAGTGAAAGCCATATATGAGAAGCCTACAGTGAACATTATCCTCAAGGGTGAAAAACTGAAAGCATTCCCTCTAAGATCAGGAACAAGACAGGGCTGTCCACTTTCACCACTACTATTCAACATAGTCCTGGAAGTTCTAGCAACAGCAATAAGAGAAGAGAAAGAAATCAAAGGAATCCAGATTGGAAAGGAAGAAGTCAAGCTCTCTCTTTTTGCAGATGACATGATATTATACATAGAAAACCCCAAAGACACTATTACAAAGCTACTAGAGCTAATCAACGAATTCAGCAAAATCGCAGGATACAAAGTCAACACACAGAAATCACTGGCATTCCTATACACAAACAATGAAAAATCAGAAAACGAAATCAAAGAGGCAATCCCCTTCACCATTGCAGCCAAAAGAATCAAATATCTAGGAATAAACCTACCCAAAGAAACCGAAGAAATTGGACAGTTTCTTGGGGAAGATCAATCAACCAAGACCGAGCCAGGAAGAAACAGAAATTTGAACAACCCAATCACAAACTCTGAAATCGAATCTGTGCTTAAAAATCTACCCAAAAATAAAAGCCCAGGACCAGATGGCTTCACAGCTGAATTCTAGCAAACATTTAAAGAAGAGCTAATGCCTGTCCTTCTAAAACTCTTTCAAAAAATTGCACAGGAAGGAAAACTTCCAAACGCATTCTACAAGGCCACTACCACCCTGATACCCAAACCAGGCAAAGACAACACAAAAAAAGGGTAATTACAGACCAATTTCTCTGAACTTAGATGCCAAGATCCTCAACAAAATCCTAGCAAACAGAATTCAACGACACATCAGAAACTCATACATCATGATCAAGTTGGGTTGATCCCAGGCATGCAAGGATTCTTCAACATCTGCAAATCAATCAATGTGATACACCATATCAACAAATTGAAAGACAAAAATCACATGATCATCTCAATAGATGCAGAAAAAGCCTTCAACAAAGTACAACACCCATTTACGAGAAAAACTCTTCAGAAAATGGGCATAGAAGGAGCCTATCTCAACATAGTGAAAGCCATATATGAGAAGCCTACAGTGAACATTATCCTCAAGGGTGAAAAACTGAAAAGCATTCCCTCTAAGATCAGGAACAAGACAGGGCTGTCCACTTTCACCACTACTATTCAACATAGTCCTGGAAGTTCTAGCAACAGCAATAAGAGAAGAGAAAGAAATCAAAGGAATCCAGATTGGAAAGGAAGAAGTCAAGCTCTCTCTTTTTGCAGATGACATGATATTATACATAGAAAACCCCAAAGACACTATTACAAAGCTACTAGAGCTAATCAACGAATTCAGCAAAATCGCAGGATACAAAGTCAACACACAGAAATCACTGGCATTCCTATACACAAACAATGAAAAATCAGAAAACGAAATCAAAGAGGCAATCCCCTTCACCATTGCAGCCAAAAGAATCAAATATCTAGGAATAAACCTACCCAAAGAAACAAAAGAATTGTACACAGAAAATTACAAGACACTCATGAAAGAAATTAAAGAAGACTTAAACACATGGAGAGATATTCCATGTTCCTGGGTCGGAAGAATCAATATTGTGAAGATGACCATACTACCAAATATCATCTACAGATTCAATGCAATACCTATTCAACTACCATTGACATTTTTCACAGAACTAGACAAAAGAATAATGCAGTTCATAGGGAAACACAAAGGACCTTGAATAGCCAAAGCAATCCTGAGAAAGAAAAACGGAGCTGGAGGGATCAGCCTCCCTAACTTCCAACTCTACTACAAAGCAACAGTCATCAACACAGTATGGTACTGGCACAAAAACAGAACTATAGACCAATGGAACAAGATTGAGAACCCAGAGATAAACCCATGCACCTATGGGTACCTTATTTTTGACAAAGGAGGCGAAACTATAAAATGGGAGAAAGACAGCCTCTTCAACAAGTGGTGCTGGGAAAATTGGACAGCTACATGCAAAAAAATGATGTTGGAACATTCCTTGACACCATACACAAAGATCAACTAAAAATGGATTAACAACCTAAATATAAGGCCAGAAACCCTAAAACTTTTAGAGGAGAATATAGGCAAAACTCTCAAGGACATAAATCAAAGCAAGATCTTCTCTGACCCACCTACTAAAATAGCGGAACTGAAAAGAAAAATGAACATGTGGGACCTCATGAAACTTAAAAGCTTTTGTACAGCAAAAGAAATTACAAAAAAGCTGAACAGACACCCCACAGAGTGGGAGAAAATCATAGCAAATGAAACAACAGACAAAGAATTAATCTCCAAAATCTACAAGCAACTCAGACAACTCAGTACCGGAAAAATGAACATCCCAATCAAAAAATAGGAAAAAGATCTAAAGAGACGCCTCTCCAAAGAGGACATACAGATGGCCCAAAAGCACGTGAAACGATGCTCAACCTCACTTATTATTAGAGAAATGCAAATTAAAACTACAATGAGATACCACCTCACACCCGTCAGAATGGCCATCTTCAAAAAATCTGCAGACACTAAATGCTGGAGAGGGTGCGGAGAAAAGGGAACCCTCTTGCATTGCTGGTGGGAATGTCAATTGATACAGCCTCTATGGAAGACAGTATGGAGATTCCTTTAAAAACTAAAAATAGAAGCACCTTATGACCCAGCAATCCCACTATTAGGCTTATATCCTGATGAAATCAAAACTGAAAGAAGCACCTGTACCCCAATGTTCATTGCAGCTCTCTATACAATAGCCAGAACATGGAAACAACCTAGATGTCCATTGACAAATGAATGGATACAGAAGCTGTGATACATATATACAATGGAATACTACTCAGCTGTTAAAAGAAATGCAGAAGACTCAGTCCTAATGAGGTGGCTAGATCTAGAACCTATCATAAAAAGTGAAGTAAGTCAAAAAGAGAGAGACAAATACAGTATACTAATGAACATATATGGAATCTAGTAGGACGGTCTTGATAACACATGCAGTGGATTCGGAGAAACAGACAGAGCATAGACATAGGGACATGGTGGGGAAGAAATAGGGAGGGGGAGGCATGGAGGGAGTAACATGGAAACCTATACTGTTATGTGTCGAAAAGATAGCTATTGTCATTGTGCTAAGGGAATAGGAGTGCTTACAATGGGTTGGGGCGATGGTCTGGAGGGGTGGGATGGGGGGAACTGGCAACATACATGTCTGTGAACAACAAAACTCTGTAAAACCTTTAAAATAAAGAATTTAAAAAAAAAAAAAAACTATCAGTGTCTCTCATCTCTTTTTCCTTCCTTCGTTTCTTTATATTCTTCCCTTTTTCTCCACTGTATTTTCTCTGAACCCCTTCTTGACAAATACTCTTCAACTATTCAGGGACATCTTTCTTCATTTCTAACCATGGAATTGCTCTCTCTGTAGAAAGATGCCTGATGGGGTACAACTTCATCTCCAGAGCACTTTTGTCCAGTTGTCAGAGGAAATAAATTTAGTTTGGAGAGACTTTTATTCTTCAAGCATTAATTCTACTTTTCTTTCACTCCCATTGGGTCCATAGAGAGGACCCAATTTTCTAGCTGGATATATTGTCTCTGTCTCAGCATGTGACAGAAAACTTTCAGACATAAAGAAGGCACAAGAGCCTTAGCCAAGGCAAATTTTCACTCAGAAAATAAGATTGTATGGTACTAGGAGCTTCCTTTAAAACTTTCTAGAGCTAATCCTTTTACAGAGTCCCTCTGGTGCTTAAGCAAATAGTTAGCACTAATGGTTTCCAATGTTGGGGAAAACATCTGTCTCAGAAGAATTAAGTCTATCTACAAAGCAACTTCTTTCTTACCTTGGACTCTAACTATCTCTAATGCCCAGACAGTTTTGACCCTGCTGCCCAGGAAGGTGTGATTGTTTTAGTATCCTTCTCTAACATATCCTCTTATAAGCAGCTTATCTGATTTTGAAATATATTTGTTCAGTGTATTTTAGCAATAATATTCCCTTACTTTAAATATGTGTTTATACTATACATAGGTACAAACACAAATTTAAGTTAAATTAGAATAATATATAATGAACATATATGGAATCTAGTAGGACCAAAAAGCAGTGGATTCGGAGAAACAGACAGAGCATAGACATAGGGACATGGTGGGGAAGAAATAGGGAGGGGGAGGCATGGAGGGAGTAACATGGAAACCTATACTGTTATGTGTCGAAAAGATAGCTATTGTCATTGTGCTAAGGGAATAGGAGTGCTTACAATGGGTTGGGGCGATGGTCTGGAGGGGTGGGATGGGGGGAACTGGCAACATACATGTCTGTGAACAACAAAACTCTGTAAAACCTTTAAAATAAAGAATTTAAAAAAAAAAAAAAACTATCAGTGTCTCTCATCTCTTTTTCCTTCCTTCGTTTCTTTATATTCTTCCCTTTTTCTCCACTGTATTTTCTCTGAACCCCTTCTTGACAAATACTCTTCAACTATTCAGGGACATCTTTCTTCATTTCTAACCATGGAATTGCTCTCTCTGTAGAAAGATGCCTGATGGGGTACAACTTCATCTCCAGAGCACTTTTGTCCAGTTGTCAGAGGAAATAAATTTAGTTTGGAGAGACTTTTATTCTTCAAGCATTAATTCTACTTTTCTTTCACTCCCATTGGGTCCATAGAGAGGACCCAATTTTCTAGCTGGATATATTGTCTCTGTCTCAGCATGTGACAGAAAACTTTCAGACATAAAGAAGGCACAAGAGCCTTAGCCAAGGCAAATTTTCACTCAGAAAATAAGATTGTATGGTACTAGGAGCTTCCTTTAAAACTTTCTAGAGCTAATCCTTTTACAGAGTCCCTCTGGTGCTTAAGCAAATAGTTAGCACTAATGGTTTCCAATGTTGGGGAAAACATCTGTCTCAGAAGAATTAAGTCTATCTACAAAGCAACTTCTTTCTTACCTTGGACTCTAACTATCTCTAATGCCCAGACAGTTTTGACCCTGCTGCCCAGGAAGGTGTGATTGTTTTAGTATCCTTCTCTAACATATCCTCTTATAAGCAGCTTATCTGATTTTGAAATATATTTGTTCAGTGTATTTTAGCAATAATATTCCCTTACTTTAAATATGTGTTTATACTATACATAGGTACAAACACAAATTTAAGTTAAATTAGAATAATATATAATAGCTTCATGCTAGGTTGCTTCAATTGTGTCCAGCTCTTTGCAACCCTATGTACTGTAACCTACCAGGCTCTTCTGTCCACGGGATACTCCAGGCAAGAATACTGGTGGGGGTTGCCATGCCCTCCTTCAGTAACAGTTTTAAGGAAATTCAAAGAACAGTACATCCTAATCGTGTTATCATTTTAAAAAGCAAATGATATCCAGAAACTTATTAACTACTCCAAATTCTACAAGCTAATTGATATTAATAGCAGAATTAGTTTGAAATGATAACAGGAACACTTCACTGCTACACCAATGCCTTGCCTATTTTATAATTAACTTGTGAGTAGACAGTAGGGATTATCAAATGAGAAAATACTTGTAAATTATCAATAAGTGTCAATTTTGTGCCTGCTACCATTGTAGTTGTTTTGATTATTTTTGACACTCAAATGTTGCAACTACTAAGTAGTAGTTGTTACTATTACTATAAAGATAGCTGCCAGAATTATTTTTGATCAAACCATCTTACTAACTAGGGACTCTTAGCTCAGGGGGCATGAGCCTTAGGATTTCACAAAATATTTTAGGAGACTTATAAATGTCAAGAAATGTGTGATAAATGTTTTGTGTCTGTGTATTTGCAAACTTTTTTTTTCTAGGGAAAGAAGTAATAATTTTCATCAATTCACAAGGTTTATCCATGCTATTGAGTGTATCGGTATTTCATATCTTTCTATTGCTGAATAATAACCCCTTACAACTGACCTTTGAATTGTGTAGGTCCACTTACATGCAGGTATTTGTCAATAGTAAAGACTATAGCAGTACACAGTTCATCGTTGGTTGAATCTGTGGATGCAGAGGAACCACTGTATGGAGGAATCAGTATAAGCAAGATGGACCCTGCAGTGTTCAAGCATCAACTGTACATGATAAATCACACTATGTTCATTTATTATCCTTCTCTAACATATCCTCTTATAAGCAGCTTATCTGATTTTGAAATATATTTGTTCAGTGTATTTTAGCAATAATATTCCCTTACTTTAAATATGTGTTTATACTATACATAGGTACAAACACAAATTTAAGTTAAATTAGAATAATATATAATAGCTTCATGCTAGGTTGCTTCAATTGTGTCCAGCTCTTTGCAACCCTATGTACTGTAACCTACCAGGCTCTTCTGTCCACGGGATACTCCAGGCAAGAATACTGGTGGGGGTTGCCATGCCCTCCTTCAGTAACAGTTTTAAGGAAATTCAAAGAACAGTACATCCTAATCGTGTTATCATTTTAAAAAGCAAATGATATCCAGAAACTTATTAACTACTCCAAATTCTACAAGCTAATTGATATTAATAGCAGAATTAGTTTGAAATGATAACAGGAACACTTCACTGCTACACCAATGCCTTGCCTATTTTATAATTAACTTGTGAGTAGACAGTAGGGATTATCAAATGAGAAAATACTTGTAAATTATCAATAAGTGTCAATTTTTGTGCCTGCTACCATTGTAGTTGTTTTGATTATTTTTGACACTCAAATGTTGCAACTACTAAGTAGTAGTTGTTACTATTACTATAAAGATAGCTGCCAGAATTATTTTTGATCAAACCATCTTACTAACTAGGGACTCTTAGCTCAGGGGGCATGAGCCTTAGGATTTCACAAAATATTTTAGGAGACTTATAAATGTCAAGAAATGTGTGATAAATGTTTTGTGTCTGTGTATTTGCAAACTTTTTTTTTCTAGGGAAAGAAGTAATAATTTTCATCAATTCACAAGGTTTATCCATGCTATTGAGTGTATCGGTATTTCATATCTTTCTATTGCTGAATAATAACCCCTTACAACTGACCTTTGAATTGTGTAGGTCCACTTACATGCAGGTATTTGTCAATAGTAAAGACTATAGCAGTACACAGTTCATCGTTGGTTGAATCTGTGGATGCAGAGGAACCACTGTATGGAGGAATCAGTATAAGCAAGATGGACCCTGCAGTGTTCAAGCATCAACTGTACATGATAAATCACACTATGTTCATTTATTCATCAGTTGAACAATTGGGTTTTTCCTACACTTTGGCTCTCATATATGATACTATGAATATTCTTGTCTTCGTATTTATGTGAACATTTGTTTGCCATTTTTTTGGAGAATTGCTGAATCAAATAACTCTATGCTTAACTTTCTGAGGATTTGTCAAATATTTTTCCAAAGTTGCTACACTATTTTATATGACCACTGGGAAAATACAAGGGTTTGCATTTCTCTATATCTTTGCTAATATTTGTTTCTTTTTTCTAAAACTATAGCCATTTTTGTAGGTATGAAGTGATATTGTATTGTGGTTTTGATAGACATGTCCCTGAAAAATACTGATGTTGATCATCTTTTCATATGTTTATTGGCTCTATGCATATCTTATTTTGGGGGGAAAGGGGTCTATTTAGATCACCTGTCTATTTTTATTAAGCATTTTAAATATATTAGTAGTAAAAGTTTCATATACTCTGAGTACAAGACTCTGGTCAGATATGTGACTTGAAATTACTCTCTCTCACTCTGGTTTCTTTTCACTTTCTTAGTGGTGTACTCTGAGGCACAAAAGTTTTTCATTTGGGGGAAATTTGATTTATCTATTTTTGATCTTCACTAAAAGGTTAATTTTAACTGCATATTTTAAGAAACATCACCTAATCTAAAACCATGAAGATTAACGCCTATTGTTTTTCTAAGATTTTATAGTTTTTATTCTTACATTTGAGTCTTTTCTCAGTTTTGAATGTTTTGTGTCTGTGTATTTGCAAACTTTTTTTTTCTAGGGAAAGAAGTAATAATTTTCATCAATTCACAAGGTTTATCCATGCTATTGAGTGTATCGGTATTTCATATCTTTCTATTGCTGAATAATAACCCCTTACAACTGACCTTTGAATTGTGTAGGTCCACTTACATGCAGGTATTTGTCAATAGTAAAGACTATAGCAGTACACAGTTCATCGTTGGTTGAATCTGTGGATGCAGAGGAACCACTGTATGGAGGAATCAGTATAAGCAAGATGGACCCTGCAGTGTTCAAGCATCAACTGTACATGATAAATCACACTATGTTCATTTATTCATCAGTTGAACAATTGGGTTTTTCCTACACTTTGGCTCTCATATATGATACTATGAATATTCTTGTCTTCGTATTTATGTGAACATTTGTTTGCCATTTTTTTGGAGAATTGCTGAATCAAATAACTCTATGCTTAACTTTCTGAGGATTTGTCAAATATTTTTCCAAAGTTGCTACACTATTTTATATGACCACTGGGAAAATACAAGGGTTTGCATTTCTCTATATCTTTGCTAATATTTGTTTCTTTTTTCTAAAACTATAGCCATTTTTGTAGGTATGAAGTGATATTGTATTGTGGTTTTGATAGACATGTCCCTGAAAAATACTGATGTTGATCATCTTTTCATATGTTTATTGGCTCTATGCATATCTTATTTTGGGGGGAAAGGGGTCTATTTAGATCACCTGTCTATTTTTATTAAGCATTTTAAATATATTAGTAGTAAAAGTTTCATATACTCTGAGTACAAGACTCTGGTCAGATATGTGACTTGAAATTACTCTCTCTCACTCTGGTTTCTTTTCACTTTCTTAGTGGTGTACTCTGAGGCACAAAAGTTTTTCATTTGGGGGAAATTTGATTTATCTATTTTTGATCTTCACTAAAAGGTTAATTTTAACTGCATATTTTAAGAAACATCACCTAATCTAAAACCATGAAGATTAACGCCTATTGTTTTTCTAAGATTTTATAGTTTTTATTCTTACATTTGAGTCTTTTCTCAGTTTTGAATTTATTTATATATATGTTGCAAGGTAGGAATCCACCCTCTGAAATGCTAATACAATATACAGTGATAGAGATGAAACAGATACCCAAATGATCTACATAATCATAGCTAAGATCTCTCCTAACCACAGGTTTAATATAATGACTGCTGGTCTTATAAAGGAAAACAGAAAACGTTATTGCAGTTTTCAAGGGTTAAATTATAATTATTTAAAAATTATCTTAAATGACATGTACATAGCAGAACTACAGAGGGAGTTTCATGTCATTAGCATTTCATTCAATCTAAGCCAATCACCTTTTCAGATCACACGATCTCAAGCGACTCACAGAGTATTCACAAAATAGTAACTACAAAATAATCAAATGAAGAAAGTAATCTCTTAGGAAATAGCTTGTCCAGTCTCTGAACATACGATATGAAGTACATCTAAGTATCAATGAAACTTAAACTTTGAGCAATTGAAGTGTCAAAAAATTAATTTTTTATAAATAGTAATTCAGTCTCAATTCAAGAAAACAGGATCCTAGCACAAATCAAAGAAAGACACTAAGCCATTAGCAAACAGAAAACTTCTCAAGAGAATGCTAGACTGAGCTTTGATAATCATCTTTGTTAGATCTGGATAGGTACCTAGTTGGAGTAAACTCTCTAGACTTTTATTACATTCTTGATTCCAGCTTTAAGTTTAGGCCAACAAAGTAAGCCCCCTCACAAAGCCTCATATTTAGTCTTACAGTTAACTGTAAGGAGGGGTGAAGCTTCCCATCTGTGTAAGCAAAATGACCTACTAGAGGGACAGAAAAATAACCTCTAGAATCTCTACATTTTTAATTTAAATAATCAGAAAAATCGACCTTTATTGATATTTATCTATTAACATAATTTCATATTGATGTCCTCAATCCAGACTCATGTTCATGCCCTGTGGGATAGTGAGAATGGAGGGTTTAATATGGGACTCCCACTCATCCTTGAGCTTTCAAACACAGAGGATGTCAGTGCACAGGTAACCGAGAAGAAGGTTTGCATTTTATCCAGTTGTAGGTAAACTAATCCTCATTAAACAGGCACAAAACTACAGGATATTTTTTGTAAAAAGTTATGGATTGGTGATACACAGAAGAGGCAAAACTGAATAATAAAGGACTGCAGACTAGGGGGCTTCCCTGGTGGCCCTGTGGGTAAAGAGTCCACCTTGCAGTCCAAGGTGCAAGGGTTCGATCTCTGGCCCGGGAAGATCCCCCGTGCTGCGGAGCAGCTGGACTGGTGTGTCCATTACAAACCAGCACTCTGGAGCACATGTGCCCAGAGTCAGTGCTCAGCAGTAAGAGGCCACTGCAATGGAAGGCCCACATGTGGCATAGAATAAAGATGGATGATACCAAAATCAGACTAAATTTGTTTTTAATTTTTAAAATTTTGGCCCCTACAAGTCAACTTATTCAATCTAAGCCAATCACCTTTTCAGATCACACGATCTCAAGCGACTCACAGAGTATTCACAAAATAGTAACTACAAAATAATCAAATGAAGAAAGTAATCTCTTAGGAAATAGCTTGTCCAGTCTCTGAACATACGATATGAAGTACATCTAAGTATCAATGAAACTTAAACTTTGAGCAATTGAAGTGTCAAAAAATTAATTTTTTATAAATAGTAATTCAGTCTCAATTCAAGAAAACAGGATCCTAGCACAAATCAAAGAAAGACACTAAGCCATTAGCAAACAGAAAACTTCTCAAGAGAATGCTAGACTGAGCTTTGATAATCATCTTTGTTAGATCTGGATAGGTACCTAGTTGGAGTAAACTCTCTAGACTTTTATTACATTCTTGATTCCAGCTTTAAGTTTAGGCCAACAAAGTAAGCCCCCTCACAAAGCCTCATATTTAGTCTTACAGTTAACTGTAAGGAGGGGTGAAGCTTCCCATCTGTGTAAGCAAAATGACCTACTAGAGGGACAGAAAAATAACCTCTAGAATCTCTACATTTTTAATTTAAATAATCAGAAAAATCGACCTTTATTGATATTTATCTATTAACATAATTTCATATTGATGTCCTCAATCCAGACTCATGTTCATGCCCTGTGGGATAGTGAGAATGGAGGGTTTAATATGGGACTCCCACTCATCCTTGAGCTTTCAAACACAGAGGATGTCAGTGCACAGGTAACCGAGAAGAAGGTTTGCATTTTATCCAGTTGTAGGTAAACTAATCCTCATTAAACAGGCACAAAACTACAGGATATTTTTTGTAAAAAGTTATGGATTGGTGATACACAGAAGAGGCAAAACTGAATAATAAAGGACTGCAGACTAGGGGGCTTCCCTGGTGGCCCTGTGGGTAAAGAGTCCACCTTGCAGTCCAAGGTGCAAGGGTTCGATCTCTGGCCCGGGAAGATCCCCCGTGCTGCGGAGCAGCTGGACTGGTGTGTCCAATTACAAACCAGCACTCTGGAGCACATGTGCCCAGAGTCAGTGCTCAGCAGTAAGAGAGGCCACTGCAATGGAAGGCCCACATGTGGCATAGAATAAAGATGGATAAAAATGAATGATGACTTAGAGGCAAAAAAGAAAAATGCAGACTAAATTTGTTTTTTAATTTTTTAAAAATTTTGGTCTCTTTTCACTGATTTTTTATCCATTTATTTTCATCCATCTTTACTCTGGCCTGTGTGGGCCTCCCATTGCAGTGGCGTCTCTCCTTGCAGAGCACTGGCTCTGGGTGCATGCGTTCCAGAGTACTGGCTCCTAATTGGACACACCGGTCCAGCCACTGTGCCCCACATGGGATCCTCCCGGGTCAGGGATTGAAGCGGCGCTCCTTGCACTGCAAGGCAGTGTCCTTACCCACTGGACCACTAGGGAAGCCCCAGACTAAATCTTATAATAGTCAGTATCAGCACCTCATGAGTCATATTGAAAGGTAAATGACAATCTAATCAAATCGACAAGAAGCTGCCCAAAATGCTGAAATTATCTATAAGACTTTTGAAATCTAAATTCATACATTAGTTATGAAGAGTATATTTATAGAGTATTTGTGACTTTAACAAGGACTGAGAAAGCAATTAGTTTCCAAAATGATTTTATGTTCTGAAGAGAATATTTTGGAGGAAAAGATTTTGGAAATAAGTCTCCTGATGTGCAGTTATTGTGAAAATACATGCATATCAACATTTTAAAAGAAAAGTTTATATCTGTACCTTTTCATTAAAAGAATGGTTTTACATATTTATACCATTTGTTCAAACTCTAGATTTTATTTGTAAGAATAAATTGTTGACTCCCAGGAGAGATCAGAATTTTTAAGATGAATTCAACCTACAAATTTCTGCGTAGTTAGTAAAACAGCTTAAAAGTGAATATTATATTGCATTAGTTGCAGCTAAAGAATTTTTTCTTCCATTTTATATGTGTGCTTTTAATTTTTTTTAGATTTGAGATATAATTGGCATATATTACTGCATAAGTTTAAGATGTAAAACATGATGATCTGATACACATATGGTTGCAAAATCATTACCAAAATAGTTAAAACCTCCATAATGTCACACAATCACTATTTTATTTATGTATGTGTTATGGTGAAAAAACTTAAATCTATTTTCTTACTGACTTTCAAGAATGTGACATAGTATCATTAACTATAGTCACTATGCTGTAGTTTAGACTGTCAAAACTTATTCATTTTATAACTGGAAGTTTGTATACTATTTCTTCCATTTAAATGTCCCACTTCTGCAACCATTAAAACCAAGAATTTGAATGACCCGAATTCAAAACGTGACTCTTAAATAACTTTAAGTGATATTTAAACCAAGATTTTTAAAAATAAAGCATACTAAAATATAATGCATTCTCTGCAATCTTATTAAAACTGTTGGATGAAAACAGAAACAGATGTTTATATTAATAAAAATGAAATTATTTAAAATGTTATAACTCCATATTATTCTTTTAAATTTATATTATGAAAATTAAATATATTGCAATTTGGGAATGAATTTATTAATAAATAAGTTCTTTAGTAATGAATGCTTATTAAAATTATTAATAAATAATTTTAGATGTTTTAAGGGTATTCTCAAAAGTGGTCTTTTGAGTGTATTATCAATAAAGTTTGGGAATCACTGGTACAGAAAATGTTGCACAACATAGGTTTATTACTCTCTGAATGTGCTTTATGGTACACAATCATCTAATAAAATGGAAACAGCCCAGCACTGAATGACCTAGATTCTAATCCAATTTAAAAAGTTGTAAAACCCCAGGCAAATTAACTTACCTTTTCATTAAAAGAATGGTTTTACATATTTATACCATTTGTTCAAACTCTAGATTTTATTTGTAAGAATAAATTGTTGACTCCCAGGAGAGATCAGAATTTTTAAGATGAATTCAACCTACAAATTTCTGCGTAGTTAGTAAAACAGCTTAAAAGTGAATATTATATTGCATTAGTTGCAGCTAAAGAATTTTTTCTTCCATTTTATATGTGTGCTTTTAATTTTTTAGATTTGAGATATAATTGGCATATATTACTGCATAAGTTTAAGATGTAAAACATGATGATCTGATACACATATGGTTGCAAAATCATTACCAAA
Organism: Tragulus kanchil; assembly: GCA_022376925.1. Lineage (NCBI taxonomy): Eukaryota > Metazoa > Chordata > Mammalia > Artiodactyla > Tragulidae > Tragulus > Tragulus kanchil. The sequence goes on along the minus strand of JAIOJX010000004.1, from coordinate 230,189,009 downwards.
ATAGTTAAAACCTCCATAATGTCACACAATCACTATTTTATTTATGTATGTGTTATGGTGAAAAAACTTAAATCTATTTTCTTACTGACTTTCAAGAATGTGACATAGTATCATTAACTATAGTCACTATGCTGTAGTTTAGACTGTCAAAACTTATTCATTTTATAACTGGAAGTTTGTATACGATTTCTTCCATTTAAATGTCCCACTTCTGCAACCATTAAAACCAAGAATTTGAATGACCCGAATTCAAAACGTGACTCTTAAATAACTTTAAGTGATATTTAAACCAAGATTTTTAAAAATAAAGCATACTAAAATATAATGCATTCTCTGCAATCTTATTAAAACTGTTGGATGAAAACAGAAACAGATGTTTATATTAATAAAAATGAAATTATTTAAAATGTTATAACTCCATATTATTCTTTTAAATTTATATTATGAAAATTAAATATATTGCAATTTGGGAATGAATTTATTAATAAATAAGTTCTTTAGTAATGAATGCTTATTAAAATTATTAATAAATAATTTTAGATGTTTTAAGGGTATTCTCAAAAGTGGTCTTTTGAGTGTATTATCAATAAAGTTTGGGAATCACTGGTACAGAAAATGTTGCACAACATAGGTTTATTACTCTCTGAATGTGCTTTATGGTACACAATCATCTAATAAAATGGAAACAGCCCAGCACTGAATGACCTAGATTCTAATCCAATTTAAAAAGTTGTAAAACCCCAGGCAAATTAACTTACCTCTTGGGGAGATTTTTGCCCATCTGTAAAATAAAATGGTAGGACTGGCTGATCTCTAATGACACAGCTAGCCCTAAAATTATGCTTTAAAGATGTTCTTCCTATAAATTTACATCCATGTATTATTTAATTATAATTACACAATAATTTATCATAGACTTTAACAATGACAAAGCCCAAACAAAAACGCAAAGACTAATTTTGAGAAAATGAGTTAAAATTAAATACTAGCTCTCAAATACTAGCTCTCTCACTCTGATTGACCCTTTTAAAAGCACTGTTTCCTTCTAAATGTTAGACAGAGGGCTTTGCTTTCAGAGGGACACAATTAATACAATGTTATCCTTCTAAATTACACTTTATATAACACTTTATGAATAAGTAATAGCAGCACTAAGAGAAAGTTCATTATCACTGCTTAATTCTCATTTTACGATGGGAATTATGCCTTTTTTAGTAGAATTACATCCTAAAATCTAAAAGGAAGAAAATACAGTAACCTATGTAGATGATCCTGAATGAAAGGCATTAGAGGGAGTTCTTGTTTCTGGGTAAAATGTAAAAGAAATTTCATATATTATTGATCTAGGCTTTGGTCTAAAATTTTCTCTAGCACACATATATATATTACTTCCCAAATCATACTTTTGGTTACAAAGTACTAACTATGTTGTTTTTTTGGCTCTTAAATGTTTGCAACCTTTAATGTAGACAGACTGACAAAAGTGTCATTCAATCATAAAAGATAATGTGCTTAATTTACTATAGATCCTATTTGCAAACTTACTCTGAAATAAATATTAACCCTAATATGCATGCTTCTGAGATTGTTAGGGAAATAACCTTACAGATATTATTGAAAAACATAGTTAATGTGATATACAATAATGTTTTAAGAAAATAAAATCCCTTATTCATTAGAATTAACTTTATTCACTCATCAATCAACTGTTTGGGAATCACTGGTACAGAAAATGTTGCACAACATAGGTTTATTACTCTCTGAATGTGCTTTATGGTACACAATCATCTAATAAAATGGAAACAGCCCAGCACTGAATGACCTAGATTCTAATCCAATTTAAAAAGTTGTAAAACCCCAGGCAAATTAACTTACCTCTTGGGGAGATTTTTGCCCATCTGTAAAATAAAATGGTAGGACTGGCTGATCTCTAATGACACAGCTAGCCCTAAAATTATGCTTTAAAGATGTTCTTCCTATAAATTTACATCCATGTATTATTTAATTATAATTACACAATAATTTATCATAGACTTTAACAATGACAAAGCCCAAACAAAAACGCAAAGACTAATTTTGAGAAAATGAGTTAAAATTAAATACTAGCTCTCAAATACTAGCTCTCTCACTCTGATTGACCCTTTTAAAAGCACTGTTTCCTTCTAAATGTTAGACAGAGGGCTTTGCTTTCAGAGGGACACAATTAATACAATGTTATCCTTCTAAATTACACTTTATATAACACTTTATGAATAAGTAATAGCAGCACTAAGAGAAAGTTCATTATCACTGCTTAATTCTCATTTTACGATGGGAATTATGCCTTTTTTAGTAGAATTACATCCTAAAATCTAAAAGGAAGAAAATACAGTAACCTATGTAGATGATCCTGAATGAAAGGCATTAGAGGGAGTTCTTGTTTCTGGGTAAAATGTAAAAGAAATTTCATATATTATTGATCTAGGCTTTGGTCTAAAATTTTCTCTAGCACACATATATATATTACTTCCCAAATCATACTTTTGGTTACAAAGTACTAACTATGTTGTTTTTTTGGCTCTTAAATGTTTGCAACCTTTAATGTAGACAGACTGACAAAAGTGTCATTCAATCATAAAAGATAATGTGCTTAATTTACTATAGATCCTATTTGCAAACTTACTCTGAAATAAATATTAACCCTAATATGCATGCTTCTGAGATTGTTAGGGAAATAACCTTACAGATATTATTGAAAAACATAGTTAATGTGATATACAATAATGTTTTAAGAAAATAAAATCCCTTATTCATTAGAATTAACTTTATTCACTCATCAATTCAACTGATATTATCTAACATCAACTCTACATTGTGCATTGTTGTAAATTTTGGCCACATATCATGATCTCCTACTCTCAAGGAATTTTCATCTTGGGAGAGAAGTAGTTATTTAGCTAAAAAATAAATAATATTACAGTGATGAGCACTCCAAGGAAAAATATAGTTTTTTTTAAGAGTTATAGGAGCTATAACATAATGAGAGATAAGATTCTGATGAGCAGTTTGGAAGATTTAGTTATGGAAAAAACTGGAGAAATTTGAAATTTCAGACGTTATGAAATTTCAGATGATATAAAAATCTACGGTCTGTCAATGTCATGAGTAGAAGACTATAGCTTACATAGTTTGGAATGGAACTGCAAACTGGGAAGGCCTTACATGGGTCAGGAATATTGAATCAGGAAGGGATGAAAAGAGACATTAAATCAACTTTCCAAAATATTTGTTATATGTGGGGGAGTAACTGAGGTTAGAAAAGAGTCATGTATAAAAGTGAGCTTCCCAGGTGGCTCAGTGGTAAAGAATTTGCCTGCCAATGCAGGAGATGAAAGACATGGGTTCGATTCCTGGGTGAGAAAGATCTCCTGGAGTAGGAAATGGAAACCCATCTGAGTATTCTCATCTAGCAAATTCCATGGACAGAGAAACCTAGTGGGCTACAGTCCATGGGGTCTCAAAAGAGTGGAATTATGCCTTTTTAGTAGCATCCAAAATAAAGGGTACAGTAACCTATGTAGATGATCCTGAATGAAAGGCATTAGAGGGAGTTCTTGTTTCTGGGTAAAATGTAAAAGAAATTTCATATATTATTGATCTAGGCTTTGGTCTAAAATTTTCTCTAGCACACATATATATATTACTTCCCAAATCATACTTTTGGTTACAAAGTACTAACTATGTTGTTTTTTTGGCTCTTAAATGTTTGCAACCTTTAATGTAGACAGACTGACAAAAGTGTCATTCAATCATAAAAGATAATGTGCTTAATTTACTATAGATCCTATTTGCAAACTTACTCTGAAATAAATATTAACCCTAATATGCATGCTTCTGAGATTGTTAGGGAAATAACCTTACAGATATTATTGAAAAACATAGTTAATGTGATATACAATAATGTTTTAAGAAAATAAAATCCCTTATTCATTAGAATTAACTTTATTCACTCATCAATTCAACTGATATTATCTAACATCAACTCTACATTGTGCATTGTTGTAAATTTTGGCCACATATCATGATCTCCTACTCTCAAGGAATTTTCATCTTGGGAGAGAAGTAGTTATTTAGCTAAAAAATAAATAATATTACAGTGATGAGCACTCCAAGGAAAAATATAGTTTTTTTTAAGAGTTATAGGAGCTATAACATAATGAGAGATAAGATTCTGATGAGCAGTTTGGAAGATTTAGTTATGGAAAAAACTGGAGAAATTTGAAATTTCAGACGTTATGAAATTTCAGATGATATAAAAATCTACGGTCTGTCAATGTCATGAGTAGAAGACTATAGCTTACATAGTTTGGAATGGAACTGCAAACTGGGAAGGCCTTACATGGGTCAGGAATATTGAATCAGGAAGGGATGAAAAGAGACATTAAATCAACTTTCCAAAATATTTGTTATATGTGGGGGAGTAACTGAGGTTAGAAAAGAGTCATGTATAAAAGTGAGCTTCCCAGGTGGCTCAGTGGTAAAGAATTTGCCTGCCAATGCAGGAGATGAAAGACATGGGTTCGATTCCTGGGTGAGAAAGATCTCCTGGAGTAGGAAATGGAAACCCATCTGAGTATTCTCATCTAGCAAATTCCATGGACAGAGAAACCTAGTGGGCTACAGTCCATGGGGTCTCAAAAGAGTTGGACATGACTTAGAGACTAATAAACAGCCACTGAACTTAGAAGAGTCATGCTTAAAAGTAGGAGAGATAACTGGATTCCATTAGTCCACTAATGAATGAAGTTTTACAGAGACATGGAATAGTGATAATTCCCTCTATAATTACTCAAAAATATTTAAAGAATGCTTAGTTGATCTAAAAAAAACATAGTAAATCCAAAAACAAAAATTCAGGCATGTAGTAGAATGAGCAGTATTTAGTTTAAATGACTGGGCAGACCAGGTGTCTTCAATGGCCAAAGGAAATTTTGTCAAGGAAAAGAAAGGATGTCAGAAGCATTATGCGAAGAGGTAAAACATGTATGGGAGCAACAGACAGAGTTGGGTGAGAAGTTAGCAATGAAACAATGAACTCTGGCTATAGGAAAGCACAGAACAGAATAAAGAATATAACTTCTAAAGAGGGTAAGTAATGAAAGAGATATACTTTTACCTTTTACTTTTATGATACACGTAAATAACAGGAATGTAAGTAAATAAAGAGATACATAAATATAAAGTCAATTCAAATTACTAGACACTAGAGAGTTCCCTGGTGGTCCAGTGGTTAAGACTCTGTACTCCCAACACAGGGGACCTGGGTCTGATAGCTGGTCAGGGAACTAGACTCCACATGTCACAACTAAGTCTTCCCAAGCTACAACTGAAGATCTTGTGTACTTGGAGAAAGAAATAGCACCCCACTTGAGTATACTTATCTGGGAAATCCCATGCACAGCAGAACATGGTGGGCTATAGTCCATGGAGTGGCAAAAACATCAGACACGACTTAGCAGCTAAACAACAACATGGATTTGTCAGTTTCTGTTATGTAAATACTGTACAAAGCTAAATAATGAAAAGCATTACTTGTGGGGGAAAAACAAAAAAGGATCCTGTGTGCTACAACTAAGACCCAGCACAAATTTTTAAAAATTATTAGACACTAGCAAACACATACATATAAATATATAATATAATAAACATAATATAAAATGCAACACATATCAGTGTGTGTATACATTTTTTTCTTCATAAGATGTTTAGGAAGGTGTCATTCATTCACTCATTGTCTCAAGATCTATTTTTTGAGCATCTACATAACAGTCAAAAGCATAATCAGGAAAAGTCTGTTAAACATGAACACACAGAAACATCTGACAACCTCAGGTTTCAAGACAACTATGCTACAATGATGAAGTAAGCATGTAAGTTAAAACAGGAAAATAATTTGAGTTACTTTTCTCCTCTAATCTGGTTATCTTTATTGCTACCATTAGTGGTTTCAAAGAAGTGATGGGTGTACAATTATTCACAGAAATCTAACTATACAGTTTTTACTAAGTCCTTATGTTTAGAATCTTGGGCTTCCCAGGTGGCACAGTGGTAAAGAATCTGCCTGCAATGCAGGAAACATGGGTTCAATCTCTGGATCGAGATCCTCTGGAGTAGAGAATGGCAACCCACTCCAGCATGTTTGTCTGGACAATCCTATAGGCAGAGGAGCCTGGCTGCCTTCAGTCCAAGGAGCTGCAAAAGAGCTGGACATAACTGAGTGACTGAGCACTCATTCAAGTTTAGAACCTTATACTTATGGTAACACAAGCAAAATTGGCAAGAGAACTTGTGCTGTTAACCAGTTCATTAACTTTACAATCCTTTTCCCATTTTTTCACCTTTTATGAGTTCACAAGAACTATTTCTGAATGGTATACAAATATAAATGATTATCCCATAGCTCAGATTAGTCATCCCGTGGCTAAAACCTTTTAACATGATGCCTTCTACTCCCTGAGGAATTTATTATTTAGCAAAAGGATCTACTATCAAGAAATTTCTATGTATATATTTATGGTTAATGTTCTTAGCAGCATCGATCATTTCCCCCTTTCCAGTTATGTTCAGCCACATGACAAGGTAAACTACTAGAGGTGAAAGTCAGTTTGGAGCATTCTTAGACAGACAGATTCTTATCACCAATCTACCTCCTTAAAGATACTATGCAAATGATCAGGGTAAAGTCTGATCTATAGTGATTAAGAAAAAGGCAACAAAGAAATGCAGAAAATCAAACAACAGAAAAAAAGAAAGAAAAAAAAAGAAAGAAAGAAAGGTCGTCATTTCAGTCAAAAACGCATAGTGTCTGTTAACCTGTCGGAAAAGTCAAAGTTGCCCAGTCATATCTGCCTCTATACGACCCCATGGACTGTAGCCTGCCAGGCTCCTCTGTCCATGGAATTCTCCAGGCAAGAATATGGGAGTGAGTAGCCATTCTCTTCTCCAGGGGCTCTTCGCCACCCAGGGAGGGAACCTGATTCTCTTTTGTCTCCTGCATTGCAGGCAGATTCATTACAATCTGAGCCCCAGGGAAGCCCCAGAACTATCTGACTCTATTCTTTTGGAATGAATTACTTTCTAATATAACCTGACTATCATTAACAATTTAAACCTGTGTTTATGCTAATATTGCCTGTATACAATATTAGAGACTGATATTACCAATGACTCCAAAAGGAAATTTCCAGAAATTTAGTATTTTTTATGGGGAGAGAGAAACTATTTACTCCAAGTATTTGCCTCACACATAGTCCAGGTAAATAGCTTAAAACTAGTTTGATGTAACAAAAGAATTTTTCTTTTCAATTCTTTCTACCACTGAGTTTTCAATGAAAAAACTTCCTCAGACAGTCTGAATACATATTTAAGTAAGATATGAACTCTTCAAGTCAACACCATCATGCAGCCTATGTAGACTTTGAGGTCATAAAGGAAATTTTACATCTTAAAAAGAATTCAGTGATAATTAAATCAACATTTACGCTATGCTCAGGAACGGCAAAATGGGAGAAAGATATTTCCTGAGGTCACTCTCTCCTCTTTAAGCAGTTTCCACCACTGTTAGCAAATATGTCATTCTTTTGTTAACTGCAGATATATTCTTGGTCTTTCTTCTTGCCTGTTTTTCACCCTTTTATTTTATCTGGTGGGCTGGGTTTGTTTTTCCTGACAGCATTTGAGATTTCTAAGCTACCACAGTGGTGCCAGCCCATACTGTGCACAGTAAGTGAAGAAGAAACAATCTGGCTGTTGTTTTAACACTTTGCAAATAGCAACTTGTTTCTTCTGCTTGATTTTTGCCCCTGGACATCCGACAGAGCAATAATCAATCCACTGAATAAAAGACAGGTTTCCCTTTCATCTTCCCCACATGTAAATTTGGCAATTTCAGATGGATATTTGCAATTCAAAGAAAAGTTCTGTTTTTTAATCATGCATTGGCTTTCTTTTATACAATAAGAAAATCTGTTACCTTCCTCAATTTTTTTTTTAAACTAAATTCGAATAAACAGTTCTTTGGAATTTAAGCCAACTACGACACCAAAGAACAAGATTTTTTTTTTTTCTTACATAGGTCCAAATGATAAGATTCTTCAAATTATTTTCCTAAACAATATAGCAAAGTATCAAAGGACAAGAAAAACTGTTCTCAAGATTCAGATGCAATAAAATTATTTCTTAAAAGAGTATTTACTTTTAAGTTTGCACATAGGAGCAAAATTTACCCAAAAAAAATACGTCTCTATGGCATGAGCATGAATTTAGGTTGAAAAAAAAAAAAAAAAACAGAAAATCAGGAAGCTTTGTTACTTTCTTCTTAAATGGCTAAAAGAATTTAGATAAAAGGTCTGGTCCCAGAATGGAGCTATCACCAGAGGTATCTGCCAAGAATATGGGGAGAGTGTGATGGGAGACACTGATGAAGAGAGCCCATTCTGTCCTACTATCTCTGCATGGCCCAAGGACACATTTGTTTACCAAGCATTTGCTTTTTTATTTTTGTGTGAGTTTTCTTCCTCCCTTTTGAGATCCCAAGTCACTACCCACAACATCCTCCCCTTTACCTTTAACCTGAAGTTGGCAATTAAGGTGAGAGTTTCCATCATTTTGGCAAATTACTCGGTCTTCCTGGATCTCTCCTATGTATTCATGTAAAGTAACTTTAAAATTTTTCTCCTGTTAGATTAGTTAGAAGGAGTTTAAAAAGCAGGGAAAACGTTCTGCCTTGCAAACAGTTGGTATAGTCAACAGGATTCAACTTTACAGGCTGGCCACTGTTCTCCCTGAGGGTGTTGCCGGCATGGCACACGGAGATCCTGAGACAAGGAACAAAGCCCAGCAGAAGGTAAGAATTCTTACCCCTGTTGGTCTCCTTGATCTCTGCCTGCAGGCTCTATTGGAAAGGAGATTGGTGTCAACTACAAATTGGCATTTACCAATTACATCACCAATGACTGAACAACAGGGGCATTTGCCTATCTGCCCCTGCAGAGACTGAAACCTGTGCCATTGGGAGCTGCAGACCTTCAACACCCCTGAGGTAGTTCAGGGTGGAGTGAGGCACTCTGTGCTCCAGGGAATCTGGCAGCAAAGCTCTTAGATAGGTGGATATTTTTAGCAACAGATTTCACTATCTCAATCCTTGCATCTCCTCATATCTAGGAAAGCACGGAATTCCTTCATGGTGACATGAGATCCTCCTGACTAACCAAAAATCCTTTGTAAAATGACTTTATTGATATTGAACTCCCCGTTCATCAATACCATGCATATGGACCTTTCCCCCACTACCTCTTTGGAGCAGTCTCAGAGCTATCTGAGGTTCTGCCTCCCAGATTGCAATCTTAATTGTGCCCCAAATAAAACTTAACCCACAGCACCTTACTCAACAGTGGTAAGATTTTTTTGCTTCTAAATTACAATTAGCAAGAGAAAATATATTTGGAGCTAATTCCTTGCATGTAACTCTAGTAAATTTAAAAATAACTCGTGGACTTCCCTGGTGGTCCAGTGGGTAAGGACACTGCCTTGCAGTACAAGGGGCGCCGGCTTGATCCCTGGCCTGGAAAGATCCCACAGGCCACAGAGCAGCTAGACCAACGTGTCCAACTACCGAGCCGGAGCTCTGGAGCTCGTGTGCCCAGAGCCAGTGCTCTGCAGCAACAGAGGCCACGGCGATGGGAGGCCCACACAGGCCAAGGAACAAAGATGGATGAAAATAGATAAATGAAAGATCAATAGAAGGGGCCAAAAAATAAAAATAAAAAATAACTCGTGACTTAATCAATCATTATTCTCCCAGTGATGGTTATTTTCCCTTTGTCTCTGTGTGTTTCTTTTGTCTTCTTCTATATCCTGAGAGCTCAACTTTATGATGAGTTAGAATATACTTTCTGGTCTCTGCCATGAGAAAGTACTCATACTGATGTCTATGGAATTTCTCCAGGCAAGAATACTAGAGTGGGTTGCCACACCTTCTCCAGGGATCCTTCCAACAGAGGGATTGAACCCAGGTCCCTGTATTGCAGACAGATTCCTTACCATCTCAGTCACCAGGAAAACCTTGAATAGACTGGGATCTAAGAAGCTGTAGCCAGATAATCAGAAGACTGAAACCTGTGCCATTGGGAGCTGCAGACCTTCAACACCCTGAGGTAGTTCAGGGTGGAGTGAGGCACTCTGTGCTCCAGGGAATCTGGCAGCAAAGCTCTTAGATAGGTGGATATTTTTAGCAACAGATTTCACTATCTCAATCCTTGCATCTCCTCATATCTAGGAAAGCACGGAATTCCTTCATGGTGACATGAGATCCTCCTGACTAACCAAAAATCCTTTGTAAAATGACTTTATTGATATTGAACTCCCCGTTCATCAATACCATGCATATGGACCTTTCCCCCACTACCTCTTTGGAGCAGTCTCAGAGCTATCTGAGGTTCTGCCTCCCAGATTGCAATCTTAATTGTGCCCCAAATAAAACTTAACCCACAGCACCTTACTCAACAGTGGTAAGATTTTTTTGCTTCTAAATTACAATTAGCAAGAGAAAATATATTTGGAGCTAATTCCTTGCATGTAACTCTAGTAAATTTAAAAATAACTCGTGGACTTCCCTGGTGGTCCAGTGGGTAAGGACACTGCCTTGCAGTACAAGGGGCGCCGGCTTGATCCCTGGCCTGGAAAGATCCCACAGGCCACAGAGCAGCTAGACCAACGTGTCCAACTACCCAGCTGGAGCTCTGGAGTGCATGAGCCCAGAGCCGGTGCTCTGCAGCAACAGAGGCCACGGCGATGGGAGGCCCACACAGGCCAAGGAACAAAGATGGATGAAAATAGATAAATGAAAGATCAATAGAAGGGGCCAAAAAATAAAAATAAAAAATAACTCGTGACTTAATCAATCATTATTCTCCCAGTGATGGTTATTTTCCCTTTGTCTCTGTGTGTTTCTTTTGTCTTCTTCTATATCCTGAGAGCTCAACTTTATGATGAGTTAGAATATACTTTCTGGTCTCTGCCATGAGAAAGTACTCATACTGATGTCTATGGAATTTCTCCAGGCAAGAATACTAGAGTGGGTTGCCACACCCTTCTCCAGGGGATCCTTCCAACAGAGGGATTGAACCCAGGTCCCTGTATTGCAGACAGATTCCTTACCATCTCAGTCACCAGGAAAACCTTGAATAGACTGGGATCTAAGAAGCTGTAGCCAGATAATCAGAAGCAGGCAACACAGAGATGGGCATCTGTTTGTCTAGCCATGCCAACTCTCAGGGGAATTGGTCATAAGCGTTTCCAGTTCATAAGGGATATTTTTTCATCTCAACCTTTGTTGTTTTGTGACTACACTTGTGCAACAAGAGCTTTTACTTTCTTAGAGTATTCATGGGAGGGGACTTTCTATAGCATCTAAGGGCTGCATCCTTTTGCACTCTCCTTTGGGGATGCTTCTTGCAACAATGATTAAGCCATAAAAAGCCTATCATCTGAGTCACTTAAGATTCTACTTCTCAATGGTCAGACAATGAGTCCTTTAAAGTGGAAAAAACTTCTAAACTGTAAATTTTTAGTACACTCTCCTGGCAAACGGCGGTTTTCCTGATACCGAGGTAAAGATCAAGTTAAAAAGGTAGATTCAAAGAAGTAGAATAGCTAGTCTTAAGAACTCTCTTGATTAAGAAAAACAAAACAAACAGCTCAAGAAGTCTCCTCAGATTTGCCAGTAGGAACATTTTCCCTACTCAATACTTTAAGACCAAGACTTGTCCATAGGCTCCTAGGGCAGGCAATGGTTAGAAGTCTTAAGGGTTTGTGGAAGTGAAGTATTCAAAAGGGCTTTAGGCGGTTGCCTATCTTTTGGATGATTGTGTTATGAGGATGGGTGTCCTGTTTCACCAGGGAACATTTCCCCTACCTGGCATTAAAACACAGGGCATACAAATTTCCTCCAATCCCAATCAAACATGCTAATGGGAGACGGTGGGATTGCCTGAGCTCACACAGGGTGAGGTAGAAGTTTGAAGCCAATGTTCAAGGCTTAACAGAAGCAAATATCTTTGTCTTACAAATTTATACAAAATCAGAAATGTAAACATAGCCCACACACACAAAAAAAAAACTAGAAATAAAATTACCATAAGATCTAGCAATTCCAATCCTGGGTATTTATCCAGAAAAAAAAAAAAATGAACACACTAATACAAAATGATACACACACCTCAATATTCACAGCAATCTTTGTTACAGTAACCAAGATATAAAAGCTACCTACACATCTATAGATAGATGACTGGATAATAAAATAAAAAAATATATATTAGCATTATATGAAATCTTAATACATATATATCCCACTCAACACACGCGTAAACACACAATATTGAACACTACTCAGCTATAGAAAAAGAACAAAATCTTGCAATCTGTAGCAATATGGATGGACATGGATGGTATTACACTAAGTGAAATAAGATAAAGACACACTGTATGTTTTCACTTATATGTGAACTCCTAAAAAAAAAAACAGATTCATAGGTATAGAGAATGAACTGTTCCAAGTGGAGAGGAGTTGGGGGATGGGTGAAATAGGTGAAGGGGATCAAGAGGTACAAACCAGTAGCTGTAAAACAATTCATAGGATATAATGTACAAAGGGAAAAGAGTTAATAATATTGTAATAACTTTTGTGGTACATAATCGACAAAACCATCAAATCACTATGTTATTTATCTGAAATTAATACAAATAAAAATACAAAATGAAAGTGCTCAATAAAATAGCTTCTCTGATGAAAACTGCTGATTTCACTTAGTATCAATTCTCTAAGTGCTTTAGGCTATGATTCTCAATATTTGATGTACAAATTAATCACGTGGTCTTATTTAAAATTGGCATTTTTGCCCAAGTCCTAGAGATTTTTATTGTAGAAACCCCTTAATCTGTATTTGGTTAGATGAGGTGAATCGAGGTGCTTCAGAAACAGAATTTTAGAAATGCTTTGGCTATTCCTCTTTGGCTTACATACAATTATGAGGCATATAGTGTCATGAAATGGACTGTTTCCCTTCCCTCCAAATTCATGAGTCCTAACTCTCAGTGTATCTGTTTATAGAAATGGGGTCTCTAAGGAAGCAGTTAAGACTAAATGAGGTCCTAAGTGTAGGGTCCAACACTGATAGGATTAATGTCTATAAGAACAGACACCAGGGAATGTGCTTTCTCTCCATACATGCACTCAGGAAAGGCCATTTTGGGATATGGCAAAAAGGAGGCTGGCTGTAAGCCAGGAAGAAAGTCCTTATGAGAGACTGAATCAGCTGGAACATTGATCTTGGGCTTCTAGCTTCCAGAACTGTGAGACAATACATTTCTTCTTTTGAAGCCATTGTCATCTACAAATTGCCACTTGCCATCTACCTTAACAAGGATAAAATTATGAGCCACTGCAGCTGCTGACCTTCAACACCCTCTGAAAGGAGTTCAGGGTGGAGATCAGGAATCAGTTACTCTCATACTCTGGGTAAAACTGGCAGAGCAGGTATTCAGACAGATATTTTCAGGAGACAATTTTATGAGTCCAATTTTTACATTTTCTTGTATCTAGAAAAGCATTAAAGCACATGGTGACATCTGCTCCTGGTGACCTTCTACAAAAAATATGTATTGGATTTCATGAACTTCCCCTTCTCGAAAATCACATATAAACTGAGCTCTCCCCTAATTCCTTGGAGCATTACTTGTCAGAGCTACCTGAATGCTATCTCTCGGCTACAGTTCTCATTTTGCCCCAAATAAAACTTAACGTACAACTGTTGAGTAAAAAAAGATAAACTTGAAGTTGCAGGTTAGGTTTTATTTGTGGGTACAATTAGAACTGCAGCCTGGGAGGCAGCACCTTAGACAGCTCTGAGAGGCTGCTCCAAAGAGGCAGCAGGAAGAAAATCAATATATAAGGTTTTGATAAAGGGGGATTTTCAGTACCATTAAACACTCATTTTACAAAGAGGGTTTCAGCTAGTCACAAGGATCTGGTATCATGATGAAGGGATTTAGTGTTTTTCTAGGTGTGAGGAAATGTAAGGATTGAGATTATAAAATCTGTTCTAGAAACATCTGCTTTTCTAAAGACCTGCCGAACCAGATCCTCTGGAGCACAGAGTGCCTCACTCCACCCTTAATTCCCTCAGGGGGTGTTGAGAGTCAGCAGCTGTCACAGCCCAGGGTCCAGTCTCCACAGTGGTGGATAGCAAATGCCCTTGTGGTTCAGTCATCGGCAATGCAATTGGTAAGTGCCAATATGTAATTGACACAACTCTTACATGGTCCTTTTTTTTTTAATTGACATCATCCAAGTTGTGGTATTTTGTTGTAGCAGTCTGAGTGGACTAATATACACTGTTCTCATCAGGTATTGTTTATTCTGGATCTCTAGAAACATCTAAAGCCCCCTTCTCTTAGCTCCACTCCTAGGCAACGAATCACTTCAGAACAGTCTTAAATTCTTCAATAAACTCATTAACCTACCTGGTTCCCTGAATACTTTATTTCATCTAGGGTGTGTAATATATGAATATAATTTTTAATACTTCAAATATGAATAACAAAAGACAAAGCTATAGAAATACACAGAAAAAGCATTAGAAACTGTTCAAGTGGTTGAATCATTCATTCTCATTGTAGCCTTTGTCCTTAAGACTTTCAAATTTGATTCAATTGGTACTGAAATACATTAAGTAGTGAGTCTTTATAACCTGGGATCAATGCATATGTTTCAAGAACTCTCAAACATTACAAAATGTTGGGTACATAGAAATTTCCCCAATGAAAGAATCTCATTTGGCTCCACCGATAAAATTTACCTTAAGATGTAAAAGTCTGCCTACTTGAATTATAGGATGTGTTTTTCAGATGTTGGATACATGAATAAAAGTACAACTGTTGAGTAAAAAAAGATAAACTTGAAGTTGCAGGTTAGGTTTTATTTGTGGGTACAATTAGAACTGCAGCCTGGGAGGCAGCACCTTAGACAGCTCTGAGAGGCTGCTCCAAAGAGGCAGCAGGAAGAAAATCAATATATAAGGTTTTGATAAAGGGGGATTTTCAGTACCATTAAACACTCATTTTACAAAGAGGGTTTCAGCTAGTCACAAGGATCTGGTATCATGATGAAGGGATTTAGTTTTTTTCTAGGTGTGAGGAAATGTAAGGATTGAGATTATAAAATCTGTTCTAGAAACATCTGCTTTTCTAAAGACCTGCCGAACCAGATCCTCTGGAGCACAGAGTGCCTCACTCCACCCTTAATTCCCTCAGGGGGTGTTGAGAGTCAGCAGCTGTCACAGCCCAGGGTCCAGTCTCCACAGTGGTGGATAGCAAATGCCCTTGTGGTTCAGTCATCGGCAATGCAATTGGTAAGTGCCAATATGTAATTGACACAACTCTTACATGGTCCTTTTTTTTTTAATTGACATCATCCAAGTTGTGGTATTTTGTTGTAGCAGTCTGAGTGGACTAATATACACTGTTCTCATCAGGTATTGTTTATTCTGGATCTCTAGAAACATCTAAAGCCCCCTTCTCTTAGCTCCACTCCTAGGCAACGAATCACTTCAGAACAGTCTTAAATTCTTCAATAAACTCATTAACCTACCTGGTTCCCTGAATACTTTATTTCATCTAGGGTGTGTAATATATGAATAAAATTTTTTAATACTTCAAATATGAATAACAAAAGACAAAGCTATAGAAATACACAGAAAAAGCATTAGAAACTGTTCAAGTGGTTGAATCATTCATTCTCATTGTAGCCTTTGTCCTTAAGACTTTCAAATTTGATTCAATTGGTACTGAAATACATTAAGTAGTGAGTCTTTATAACCTGGGATCAATGCATATGTTTCAAGAACTCTCAAACATTACAAAATGTTGGGTACATAGAAATTTCCCCAATGAAAGAATCTCATTTGGGTCCACCGATAAAATTTACCTTAAGATGTAAAAGTCTGCCTACTTGAATTATAGGATGTGTTTTTTCAGATGTTGGATACATGAATAAAAAGTCTCCCCTTTTTAATTTAACCGAGTAAAATAGTCCTAGAAAAAAAGTCACCATAAAATGTTAAGCAGTTTGTGGCTTCACATAGAGAAGGACAAAAGAGTATAATAGACTTTCAAGTCGTGTCATCTCCTTGACCTCTCCAATTCAAGTGCTGTCATCCATTCCTCATACCCTTTATCTTCCCATCTGTGTTGCCCAATTGATGTTTATACTCTATATCCAGCTATTGCCAGCTTAGGTTTCATTAGCAGACATTCACCTTTATAATACTTGTAAGATGCAGGCTGGAAACCTTGCTGGAATTGTGAATAAAGTCAAAACAATGTATAAGTGAAAACATGTACAATGGCCACAGAATAGAAATTTTTAAAATGTAAACACTACTTTAAAAAAGAAGTCCCCAAAGGAGTCAGTTCTGCTAAACTTCACCTGTACTGTGCTGTGCTGTTACTTCAGTTGTGTCCAACTTTTTGCAGCCCTTGAGCCCACCAGGCTCCTCTGTCTATGAGAATATCCAGGCAAGAGTACTGGACTGGGTTGCCATGCCCTCCTCCAGGGGATCTTCTGGAGCCAGGGATAGAACCCATATGTCTTATGTCTCTTGATTGGCAGGCAGGTTCTTACAGTAATATCTAACCCAATTGCCTTTTCATACAGTATACAGGACAAGAAGCAACGGTATAGAAATACACAGAAAAAGCATTAGAAACTGTTCAAGTGGTTGAATCATTCATTCTCATTGTAGCCTTTGTCCTTAAGACTTTCAAATTTGATTCAATTGGTACTGAAATACATTAAGTAGTGAGTCTTTATAACCTGGGATCAATGCATATGTTTCAAGAACTCTCAAACATTACAAAATGTTGGGTACATAGAAATTTCCCCAATGAAAGAATCTCATTTGGGTCCACCGATAAAATTTACCTTAAGATGTAAAAGTCTGCCTACTTGAATTATAGGATGTGTTTTTTCAGATGTTGGATACATGAATAAAAAGTCTCCCTTTTCAATTTAACCGAGTAAAATAGTCCTAGAAAAAAAGTCACCATAAAATGTTAAGCAGTTTGTGGCTTCACATAGAGAAGGACAAAAGAGTATAATAGACTTTCAAGTCGTGTCATCTCCTTGACCTCTCCAATTCAAGTGCTGTCATCCATTCCTCATACCCTTTATCTTCCCATCTGTGTTGCCCAATTGATGTTTATACTCTATATCCAGCTATTGCCAGCTTAGGTTTCATTAGCAGACATTCACCTTTATAATACTTGTAAGATGCAGGCTGGAAACCTTGCTGGAATTGTGAATAAAGTCAAAACAATGTATAAGTGAAAACATGTACAATGGCCACAGAATAGAAATTTTTAAAATGTAAACACTACTTTAAAAAAGAAGTCCCCAAAGGAGTCAGTTCTGCTAAACTTCACCTGTACTGTGCTGTGCTGTTACTTCAGTTGTGTCCAACTTTTTGCAGCCCTTGAGCCCACCAGGCTCCTCTGTCTATGAGAATATCCAGGCAAGAGTACTGGACTGGGTTGCCATGCCCTCCTCCAGGGGATCTTCTGGAGCCAGGGATAGAACCCATATGTCTTATGTCTCTTGATTGGCAGGCAGGTTCTTACAGTAATATCTAACCCAATTGCCTTTTCATACAGTATACAGGACAAGAAGCAACGGTTAGAACCGCACATGGAAAAACAGACTGGTTCCAAGTTGGGAAAGGAGTACATTAAGGCTATATATTGTCACCCTACTTATTTAATTTATATGCAGAGTACATCATGCAAAATACTAGTCTGGATGAAGCACAAGTTGGAATCAAGATTGCCAGGAGAAATATCAATAACCTCAGGTATGCAGATAACACCAGCCTTACGACAGAAAGCAAAGAGGACTAAAGAGCCTCCTGGTGAAGGTTAAAGAAGAGAGTGAAAAACCTGCAAAAAAGGAAAACAGTGACAGACTTATTTTCTTGGGCTCCAAAATCACTGGATGGTGACTGCACCCATGAAATAAAAAGACGTTTGCTCCTTGGAGGAAAAGTTATGACAAACCTAAACAGTATACTAAAAAGAAACATCACTTTGCTGACAGAAGTTCATATAGTCGGGCTTCCCTGGTGGTCCAGTGGATAAAGAGTCCACCTTGCAGTGCAAAGGACACTGGTTCGTTCCTGGCCCTGGAAGATCTCACGGACCGTGGAGTGGCTGGACCAGTGTGTCCAATTATGAGCCAATGCTCTGGAGTGCATGCGCTCAGAGTCGGTGCTCTGCAATGGGAGGACCACACATGCCAAAGAAAAAAGGTGAATGGAAATAATAAATAAGAAAAGTTAGTGGCATGAAGTTAAAAAAAAAAAAAAGTCGGTATAGTCAAAGCTATGGTTTCTCCAGTAGTCATGTATGGATGTGAGAGACCATAAAGAAGGCTAAGCTCCGAAGAATTGATGCCTTTGAACTGTGGTGTTGGAGAAGACTCTTCAGAGTTCCTTAGACAGCAAGGAGATCAAATCAGTCAGCCCTAAAGGAAACTAACCCTGAATAGTCATTGGAAGGACTGATGCTGAAGCTCCAATACTTTGACCACCTGTTATGTAGACACGCCTCATTGGACATGACCCTTTTCCCCCTTATGAGAATATCCAGGAGTACTGGACTGGGTTGCCATGCCCTCCAGGGATCAAGAAGCCATATGTCTTATGTCTCTTGATTGGCAGGCAGGTTCTTACAGTAATATCTAACCCAATTGCCTTTTCATACAGTATACAGGACAAGAAGCAACGGTTAGAACCGCACATGGAAAAACAGACTGGTTCCAAGTTGGGAAAGGAGTACATTAAGGCTATATATTGTCACCCTACTTATTTAATTTATATGCAGAGTACATCATGCAAAATACTAGTCTGGATGAAGCACAAGTTGGAATCAAGATTGCCAGGAGAAATATCAATAACCTCAGGTATGCAGATAACACCAGCCTTACGACAGAAAGCAAAGAGGACTAAAGAGCCTCCTGGTGAAGGTTAAAGAAGAGAGTGAAAAACCTGCAAAAAAGGAAAACAGTGACAGACTTATTTTCTTGGGCTCCAAAATCACTGGATGGTGACTGCACCCATGAAATAAAAAGACGTTTGCTCCTTGGAGGAAAAGTTATGACAAACCTAAACAGTATACTAAAAAGAAACATCACTTTGCTGACAGAAGTTCATATAGTCGGGCTTCCCTGGTGGTCCAGTGGATAAAGAGTCCACCTTGCAGTGCAAAGGACACTGGTTCGTTCCCTGGCCCTGGAAGATCTCACGGACCGTGGAGTGGCTGGACCAGTGTGTCCAATTATGAGCCAATGCTCTGGAGTGCATGCGCTCAGAGTCGGTGCTCTGCAATGGGAGGACCACACATGCCAAAGAAAAAAGGTGAATGGAAATAATAAATAAGAAAAAGTTAGTGGCATGAAGTTAAAAAAAAAAAAAGTCGGTATAGTCAAAGCTATGGTTTCTCCAGTAGTCATGTATGGATGTGAGAGACCATAAAGAAGGCTAAGCTCCGAAGAATTGATGCCTTTGAACTGTGGTGTTGGAGAAGACTCTTCAGAGTTCCTTAGACAGCAAGGAGATCAAATCAGTCAGCCCTAAAGGAAACTAACCCTGAATAGTCATTGGAAGGACTGATGCTGAAGCTCCAATACTTTGACCACCTGTTATGTAGACACGCCTCATTGGAAATGACCCTGATGTTGAGAAAAGTAGAAGCAAAAGAAGGGATGACAGAGGATGAAATAGTTGAATGGCATCACTGAGTCAGTGGACATGAGTTTGAGCAAGCTCCGTGATATAGTGAAGGACAGGGAAGCCTGGCGTGCTGCAGTCCATGGGGTGGCAAAGAGTCAGGCAGGACTGAGTTACTGGACTGAATCCAACTGCAGTTTCAGCCCCTCCTAGGAGCCAATCAGTGTGGAATTTCCTGGTCAACTCTAACCAGGCAGTCTGCATGATAAGACTCTCTGCCCTTCCCACTAAAAAAACTTGAAACAGTCTGAAAGAATATTTTGCTGTTTTTATTGCTAATAACCTCCTTGTCACCATCATTTCTAGAAAAGCCTTCCATGTTGTAAAACTTCCTGGAGCTTCTGTTTGCTACCAATATGTGGGTTGCTATCAGATTCATGAATCATTGAATAAAGCCAATTAAATCTCAAATTTACTCACTGGGATTTGCTTAACTATTATATGTTCTCTTAATTGAACTTAAAAGTATTATTTATAATCTCTAGTGTCTTATTCAGGCAACAATCTATACTGAAGTAAAAAATGAGTGAAACAAGCGAATATTAACCAGTCAAAGTTAAAGACAGGAAAAGTTTCAAGAATTATAATATTTAAAAAGCAATAGTTACCATCTATAACCAAACAGCCAATAGTATTAGTATACATGTCATGAATTTAAGGCTATAATAAGATAAACTCAAATCAATTAAATTCATAAATCAACTTTTCTTTGTAATTGGAAGAAAAGTAAAACATTTAAATGAAGCAGTGCAGAAAAACTATTTTCAACAGGGAGTATGTGTTCATTTTAAAAACTGAAAGTTGGGCTTCCCCTGGTGGTCCAGTGGGTAAGGAAACCGCCTTGCAGTGCAAGGGGCGCCAGTTGGAGCCCTGGCCTGGGAAGATCCCACGTGCTGCGGAGCGGCTGGACCGATGTGTCCAATCCACGAGCCGGAGCTCTGGAGCGCATGCGCCCAGAACCGGCGCTCTGCAACGACAGACACCACCGCGATGGGAGGCCCACAGGAGCCAAAGAAAAAGACGGATGAAAATAGAGAAATGAAAGACCAATAGAAGTGGCCCGTCTGCTCCCCTCTCTCCCCAACCCGACTCCCACCCAAAATAAATAAATCTTTTAAAAAATAAATAAATAAATAAAAATAAAAACTGAAAGTTAATTTGAGGAAAAGTTGTCAGTCTGCCTTACATTGTACTGATTCTATTGTTTAGCAAACATTTACAGTGGAGTTCTGAAGTCAGTTTATAAAAACAGAAAAGATAACTGGGGCAAAAGCAATTTTTTCCAGCTGAGGTTCTTTCGGAAATATTACAACAAAAAACAAAAAAGAGACTATCAAGTCACTGAATTAATTAAGACTAATTTCAATTTAAACTACTAAATTAAGCTCATCTAAATTAAGTTGCCTCTCAGAGTCTGCAAAAGCTTTCAAAAGTAATTTTAAATCATTTTTTGCAATAGTAATTTAACAATATATGAAACTACAGTCTTGATTAACAGCAGAATGCAAATAAAATCAAGCATGCAACAGTAATCATTTTTGGAAGAAAATAGAAAATAATTTGTACAAGTAATTATACATGACATTTGCATTAGTTCATGATCTATAACTATGATAACTCATAATAAAATAATCTTGGATTAGACCACTTATCTTAATTCTTGAATCTTCAGTTTGTTTTTTACTATCAGGGAGCTTTATTTAAAGTTTTATATTTTAAAAAAGGAAATGATAATACTAATTGTACATTCAATATTTGATGCCATTTATATTAGTTTTAATTGGAATGAGGGTAATTTTGAATTTATAGCTGACCCTTAAACAATGTGTGAGTTAGGGATGATAACCCTCTGAACAGTTGAAAGTCCCATATAATTTTTTATAGTCAGTCCTTGATATCAACAGTTCCTCCTTATCTTTGAATTCAACTAACTTGGGTCACATTTACTATGAAAAATATCAGCACATCAGTGGACTATTCAGTTCAAACCCTTGTTCAAGTGCAAACTTGTGTTATCAAATTAGTTCTCCTTCCCTACAGATTAAATGTTCCTAAAGAACATCTTAAAAGAAGAATAATGAGAAAGATGACATACTACTGATTAAAATGAAAGCTAGATAACAGCAGTTCCTTGGGAAAAATTCAAATAACTTAGTATGGGAATAGCTTGGATTCTCACATAAAGCAGAAAATTTAGATAGGCAGCATGACCAGACAGCAGTTATCTGGCAGTCCTACCATTTCAGATGCTTTCAAAATGAGGGAATACCCCAGTTTCTTCTTCCATATAAGAAATCACAGGGGATGGTTGGGGATTTGGGGAAAGTCATGTACCCACTGCAATGTTTGAAGTGGATAACCAACAAAAATCTACTGTACAGCACATGGAACTCTGCTCAATGTTATGTACTAGCCTGGATGGGAAGGGGGCTGGGGGAGAATGGATACACGTATATGTAAGGCCGACCTCCTTCACTGGTCACCTGAAATTATCACAAAATTGTTACTTGAGTATACCCCAATATAAAACGTTTTGGGTGTTAAAAAAATAAAAATTAAAAAATAAAAAATCACAGTGTATGGCTATCAGTTAGGGCCAGAATAAACTCTAAGATTGAGGTTGACTTCCATTTTTAGCCGTATGTCAGACTAGTGCTAAGAAATCTTCCTGGTACAGAATACTTAAGAAGAGTGTACCAATATTCATTAAGACCAAACAAAAAACCCTTAGCAAAAATTCACTGATGAGCTGGAAGAAAAATAAGGGAAATTCTCTCAAGCCAGAATTGTCAAAGTACAACCCACAAAGCCCTGGAACACTAAAAATGGCAAATGGCATTCCCAAGGATGTGATTTTAACTGACCACAAGCCTGACTTAAAGCCTAAGCACTGATAAAAAAAAAAACAGCTCAGGTCCTCTGCAAGTTGAGAAGTCAGAATGGAGACTTCCCATAATGCTAGACACCTGAAAAGTTATCAACTTTGCTGGATATGTCAGAAACAATATGTTGACCATAATTCTTCACTGCCTGTGCACAGAGGAAGGCCCACTTTCCAGCTGCCTTTGCAATTTTGGGGGACTGTGTGACAGCATGCTGGCCAGTAGGATGGGGGTAGAAATGATGCTCTCCATTTTCAAACCTGGCTCTCTAGAGGTAACATATTCCACATCTCAAAGTTTAAAAAAGTGGGAGGACAGCCCCCTCCACATCAGATTTGGCAGGAAGCAAATAAACCTTCATTCTCTTAAGCCACTAAAATTTGTTTTTAAACCAAATTTAGCCTAATGATTCTGATTAAAATAACTGAACCAGGAAAAAAAAAAAAAGCTTTGCTCCACAGAGAGAAATAATTGGAATACCAGCCTTCAATAGCATACAACGCTCAAATTAGTACTTACAGGTGTGGTGAAAAAAAAGTGCAGGCAAAAAATTAGTTTAGGGTAGCCTTAAATATTTTGAGAGCCTCCAGATACACTGCAGATGAAACACAAATTCACTGTCTGCAAGTAGACTTTAAATCCAGGACAACATACTCCAAAAGATACAATTCCAGTATTATATTATAAATAAAAATAATAAAACATGTAAGAACACAAGCTACACATGCACAAGAGAACAAAACAAAGATAAACTGCAAAAAAAATGCAAAAGCTACAATTATTAAAATCATAGGGACAATACAAATGTTTCTATTAATAAAAATACTGTATTACAATGGACTTCACTGGTGGCTCAAATGGTACAAAATCTACCTGCAATGTAGGAGGCTTGGGTCAATCCCTGGATTGGGGAGATCCTTAGAGGAGGGCATGGCAACCCACCCCAGTGTTTTTGTCTGGAGAATTCCACGGACAGAGGAGCCTGGCGAGCTGTAGACCATGGAGTCACATAGAGTCAGATATGACTGAAGCAACTAAGCACATATGCACATATTAAAGTGCTACATTAAAATTATAATTAAACATTAACAGAGTTTCTAAATTTGCCATGCAGATTTGGGAAGAACTAAATTTAATTTCTAGAAATAAAAATGTAATTATTGAATTTAGAAACTCCAGATTAAACACTGATTAAATTCTGAAGAGAGAAAAATGAATAAAATGATATGAAACTAATATTTAGAATGTATCTCAGGAAAAAATATATAAAAGAGCTAAAAATATGATAGTCCTATGTTCTAAAATATGTTTATAAATGCTGACCTTAGTCATTAGAAATAGTATCAGAAACTCTGGAGACTTAAATCTCTTTGCAGATAGTTAAACAGAACCAGTAAGCTGATGAGTAGATCAGAAGAAATTATCCCTAATAAAACTTAGGGAAAGGGACACAAAATAGAAATAAGAGTAAGACTTAGAAGATGTAGTGAAGCAATATAATAAACATTCATTGGACTTTTAGGAGAGCTAGAGGCAAAAAGGGAGAAGGAATATTCAGACAGAATAAAATTCTCCAGAATTGTTAAAAGATCCCTAGACTCAAGAAGCTAAATACATCCTAAACACAAGAAAATAAATACATCTACAGTCAGAGTCATCCAAGGAAACTGAAAAAACACCAAATATAAAAAGATTTTAAAAGCCCAACAGAAAAACAGAACCACTTACAAAGTGCTTGCATTACACCAACAATCCATTTCTCAACAATGGAAGGCAAGAGAGATTAAATCTTCAAAAGAAAAAGTAACATTCAACGTATATCCAGTTTAACCATATTTCAAGAACTGGGTGAAATAAGACATTTTTATGCAAACATTTACTAGTACTATTATCATCAAAAAATGCTCCTTAAAAGGATATTCTAAAGAAAGTACTTCAAGGAGAAAGAAATAAATCACAGGGGGGTGGGGGAACCTAGGTTGTAATAAATGACTTCAACTCAAATTATTGAATGCTTGATTTTACCAAACCGTAATATTAACGATGTATAATTGATGGAGTTAAAAACTAATGACAAGGGGAGCTCTGTTTTAGAATAGGTCAGAACAAGGAAGCATTTTTGTGCAAAAGTAGACAACACCAGATAAACAATAAATACCCTATTTTAAAAGCGTCAGAGAATTTCAGAAACAACAAACTACAGTTCCAGAAAGAAGAAAAACTTTTGTGTGTGTGTGAACAAGGATTTTTCTCTTCCCCTGCAGGCATTTTCTGATTCTGGGTGCTTGTGGAGGCCCCAGCTTGAAAAGTCACGGCCTCAGCTATAGGAAAAAGAAACTAACTAGCAAAATTTCAGTGATTCTGTGGGACTAGTATGATAAATTGGAAAATGGGGCAGACCCGCGGAGGGTTCAAACTCAAAACCTCTCCTCTCTATAGAACATTTGCTAAGTTTTGTGCTACACAGGAAACTGAGGAACTAGACCCAAAGCTTCCAGAGGGCAAAAGGAAATCTCCAAATGGAAGTAACCTAACTCAATAGATTGCTCGTCTTACCTTCAAGGGGCTGACCATATTTTGAAGCAGTGTAAGCTGGAAGTCCAAAGAGCTAGGCTGAAGTCTCTGAAGAACAGAGTTGAATTTTCTGCAGCCTTCCGAATGGGAAGAGACCGTGATTCACCAGCTTAGAATCAAAAACCTGTTCAGGCCGAGAAGGAGCAGAGCAAACACAGCCAGGAGTAAGGGAGAATTGGGCTGGGTTTACCTGAAACAGAAACCCAGCCCCAACTTCAATTAATGTCTGATTAGATTCAGGTGTTCCAAGCCTCACTCTTTGACCAATAAAGGAAGATAATATACAGCCGTGAGAGTTCTAGCACCAATATGCATTAAGAAAGTACTAGAAGTGTGGAGACGAGAAAAATATGACCAACTCTCATGAGAAAAGGAGACGAGAGATGAGCCAGATGCTGTACTTGGCAAACAGAGACTTTCTCGCTAATGTTTAAAAAAAAAAATGGAGAAAAAAGAGGCAAAGTAGATTAAAGCGTGGAAAACCTAAAAGAGAATTCAAATCTATAAGAGATAATCAAATGAGCATTTCCATAAATGAAAAAAGACATAATATCTGAAGCTAAGAAATAGATGAGTTGAACAGCAGACTGAATGCAACTGAAAATAGTGAACTAGAACTAAGTGCTAGCTTTTTCAGTGAACTAGAATGAGGTTTTTATAAAGCTGAAGCCAAAAAAAAAAAAAAAAAAAAAGAAAGAAATGAGGAAGCACATACATATAAAAATGTAAAAGATTGTAGGACACTGTTTTTGTTCAGGTACCCCAGAGAAAACACTTGGATGAAAAGCTTTGCATTTAGGAGATTTAATAAGTGAGAGTTCTCCAGAAAATTACTGTTAGGGAGTGAGGCATGCTTGAAGAGGGGGAGGAATTGAACTGAAATGTAATTCCATGAAAGGCCTTAGTCAAGTTCCAGAACTGGGAATGGCCCTTCAGAGATGTCCCAAATTGAGGTGAGGAAGCAGGGCAATTTTAATCTCCATGTTGACCTGTCATTGACTGCCGTTGCCTTTGGGAAGGAGCCATAAACTTGGGCAAAGCTGCTATCTTTGGCTGACAGCCATGCTGAGATGGGCGTCAGCTGTGAATTGTCAGAAACCAACATTTCTAGTGGCTGGGGCAATGAGTGAGTCAGCTGGATTCACCATGGACTGGTTCTCCACAGCTTCCATAAGTGCCCACACTTGGAGCTACCTGCTTCATATAAGTTCACCGACCTGGAAACAACTCGTCCTGGATCCTGGTTTATTTTTTTTCCTGTATAAATATTCAAGGACAAGGTTACTGGACATATTACAGGCCTCACAATTGCAACAGTTCTTGGACATATAATTGACATGCATTGTCTTCCTACTCTACTGACAATTCCATATTCACTTTTGGCTCCCACATCTACTGGTCTAGGTGCTTTGTGTTTGGGGTGACAAACGCTTGTTTTAAGCATTGTTAACTAAGTTCTTCTTCAGCTGTGGCTGTTGCTGTTAACCATTCACCATCAAAATTGGGCAAGGAAATAACAAAGGACACACACCTGAATCATTTGGGTGGTAAACATATCACCTTCATTGTGTAGCAGAGAATTAGGGTCAATTACCCTTGCCAGTAAAGTGATTTCTTTCTTTCTCTGCTGGTATCTTGGAATGAAGAACCCAAAGTGATCAGATGGCAATCATGGAATAAAATTTCTTAGGAATCTGTGTCCCCTAATGGAAGGCATTCCTTCCCTGGGAACCAGGCTCTCTATAAACTTAGAGTGGGGAATTCAGTTAACATAAAATCTCCAAGTGGATCATCGAGACTAATGGTTGGTGAGGCCACTCCTATTTCCAATACTTGCCTCTGGCTCCTTACATTCTGATTAGTCAAGACAAGCATTTTTCATGACTCCTAATTAGGGTGTGTGCTTTGCTTTGGAGGATGAGGCCCTGTCCTTGCAGAGCTTCATCCCCAAGGTAGCATTCAGGTTACACCTTTATAATCCATTCCATTGCTCTCTTGGGCCTGAAGTTTCTGGGTGATTTAGTAGCTAATAGGTACATTGGATGGCAAGTCATGTGTTTAGAGCTACAGCTCCTTTGCTGTGAGGGGTTTTTGGTACAAGGCATGGTATATCACATATCAGTGAATAAAACAACAGTAAGCTCTCATAGAGGGGTGCTGGCTAAGGCTGTTTGCAGGCAAGTTAAACACATGTATGCACAAGTCAGTTTTGGATGAAACACTGTCAAGACAAATCACTGACTTCCAAAATGTAAGGGATCTGGTATACTCAATTTCTTACCAATTTATTCTTCAATGTCCTTGAGGGATGGGACGATCCTGAGGTATAACATGGGTCTCTTCTGGCAAGGAAAACATTCCACGGAGGCATCCCTGGTGAATGGGCACCCATGCAAACCCCATCCTTGCCACCACTATTACTTCACGTCTAAGCCCACTGTGCTAGGAGAAGAGTGGTGGATGACAGGGGTCGAGTGACATCAACTGACAAAGGCTTTCTGTCTATTTTATGTTTGATGCCTATTGCGTCAGTTGTCCTTGTATCGTCTCTCGGCTGTGAATGTTCCTTTCAGTATGTGCATTTGAAGAAAAATAATAGATTCATTGAAGATTTTTCTCCTTTAAAATGAGCTTGATGTTAAGCTTTCTCACTACAGAATTCTAGAGGAATTTTACAGGAAGAAGAAATTCCTGGAATATCCAGTGTAGGCTAGGCATCAGCAATGTGGAGGGGAGAACATCCAAAAAGCCTACCCCAGTCACAGGCCTCATGCATCCTCACTGCATTGCCTCAAAGCAATTTCAGTTTCAATAGTCTCGGAAAAACCTGATCATCCCCTTTTTGGGGAACCAGGCTCTCTATAAACTTAGAGTGGGGAATTCAGTTAACATAAAATCTCCAAGTGGATCATCGAGACTAATGGTTGGTGAGGCCACTCCTATTTCCAATACTTGCCTCTGGCTCCTTACATTCTGATTAGTCAAGACAAGCATTTTTCATGACTCCTAATTAGGGTGTGTGCTTTGCTTTGGAGGATGAGGCCCTGTCCTTGCAGAGCTTCATCCCCAAGGTAGCATTCAGGTTACACCTTTATAATCCATTCCATTGCTCTCTTGGGCCTGAAGTTTCTGGGTGATTTAGTAGCTAATAGGTACATTGGATGGCAAGTCATGTGTTTAGAGCTACAGCTCCTTTGCTGTGAGGGGTTTTTGGTACAAGGCATGGTATATCACATATCAGTGAATAAAACAACAGTAAGCTCTCATAGAGGGGTGCTGGCTAAGGCTGTTTGCAGGCAAGTTAAACACATGTATGCACAAGTCAGTTTTGGATGAAACACTGTCAAGACAAATCACTGACTTCCAAAATGTAAGGGATCTGGTATACTCAATTTCTTACCAATTTATTCTTCAATGTCCTTGAGGGATGGGACGATCCTGAGGTATAACATGGGTCTCTTCTGGCAAGGAAAACATTCCACGGAGGCATCCCTGGTGAATGGGCACCCATGCAAACCCCATCCTTGCCACCACTATTACTTCACGTCTAAGCCCACTGTGCTAGGAGAAGAGTGGTGGATGACAGGGGTCGAGTGACATCAACTGACAAAGGCTTTCTGTCTATTTTATGTTTGATGCCTATTGCGTCAGTTGTCCTTGTATCGTCTCTCGGCTGTGAATGTTCCTTTCAGTATGTGCATTTGAAGAAAAATAATAGATTCATTGAAGATTTTTCTCCTTTAAAATGAGCTTGATGTTAAGCTTTCTCACTACAGAATTCTAGAGGAATTTTACAGGAAGAAGAAATTCCTGGAATATCCAGTGTAGGCTAGGCATCAGCAATGTGGAGGGGAGAACATCCAAAAAGCCTACCCCAGTCACAGGCCTCATGCATCCTCACTGCATTGCCTCAAAGCAATTTCAGTTTCAATAGTCTCTACCATAATCAGCCTGCAGAAACTAGTTCACTTTCCCATCTATCCCGCCTACCAGTTCACTATGTTGTCATCAGGCCAACTGGATTTGCTAAGCAGGATATAGCAAGCACCTTAGAAGACTATCAGTACCAGAAGGAACTAAACTCTATATCATTCCTGAGGCCCAGCATCATGGTCAAATTTCTAGGAATTCATTGGTCTACAGAGTGCCAGGAAATCCTCTTCAAAGAAAAATTGTCATACCCAGCTTCACTTAGCACTGAAGAAGAGTCATAATGCTTAGTAGGCATTTTTGGATTTTGAAGGCAAAATATATTTGCGTGTTGTGCCTTGATCCATTAAACAAGTAACTATAAGTCTGAGAGTTATGGACTTAAAGTAAAAGAATATGACATTAAGTCTAATCATGGTAAAACGTGTTTATCAATTGGATTTTATGACCCAGAAAGTTCAGTGACATTTTAACTGTCCAGGACAAGGAGGGCTCTGTACAGAGCCTTTTGGCCAAGCCAAATAGGAGAATCACATTACAAATCCCCAAGCATTGGAAATAAAACCATATCCTGGTTTTATCCTTCTACTGAGCCCAGGAAAAGACTGAATATCAGACCAGAGAGCATCCAGAGACCTTGAAATATGTTATGGATTGGCTTTTTACCCGATCAACCAAATTTTAGTTCTGTTATGCAAAGTAGCAATTCAAAACCAAATGTAAATGGTACGAAAAATGTCAAAGTAAAGCAAGCCTACAAAAGCTCAAGTAAGCTGAAAAAGCAGATGGTTCAGACATCTATAGCACCTCGTCCTGCCACAATGCCCCTGCTGCTTAAACCAATACTTAACAGTCCTATATGATTTCCTTCTGATCAACTGACAAGAGAAAACATCAGTCAGATTTACAGACAGTATAAGAAGATACCACAAGATATTACAGTAAACTGGTTTTGTTCAAATTATTCAACAATGAAAATGAACAAACAGTAACTACATGTTTCAAACAGAGGCATCAAGAAAATGTAGCTCAGTGAAAAACTTTATGTAGAAGAGTATTTGTACTATGTGTGCATGCTAAGTCACTTCAGTAACATTCAACAATTTGTGACCCCATAGACTAGAGCCTGCCAAGCTCCTCTGTCAATGGTATTTTCCAGACAAAAATACTGAAGTGGGTTGCTATGCCCTCCTCTAAGAGATCTTTCCAATCTAGGGATCGAACCCACGTCTCTTTCAATGGCAGGGGAGTACTTTAAAACCAGTGCCTCATATTTAGTATAACTTCATTTATAAAAGGGTCTAAGACCAAAAAGGTAAAAATTAAAATATTTGGAGATACATGATTAAAAACCAAGGAATAATTAACACAAAGTATAGGATATATATGCTTTTGTATATTTGGGCTGAGGAGTGGCAATAATTTTGCTTGAGAAACAGGGGTCTACAAAAGTATTGGGAATATTAAATTTCTTAAGCTTATGATGGATATATGAATATTAATTTTATGCACTGGAGAACTTAGAAATCCAAGAACAAAAAACAAAAACTGATGTCCTGACACTGACTGATTTATTCTGAGATGTTTGGGTTCAAATAATGTTTGGGTCCAAGATACAAGCTTTTCTAACTTGTAACTATGTTTGACAGACATTGCTTTATACTCTTAATATACTCTTTTGTATTTTTATACATTTGATTCTTTTTTTAGAAGACCAAAGAGACAGAAAATGAAGCAATTCTCAATTTAGATTTCTTGCTATATATTGACCCATTTTGCTTCTTGCTCCATGGCAGCCAGGTCACATGCCAGTTTACTGGCCTTTAGGGATAAGCCATATACATGTTCTCAACTCAGTCAACCCTATTTCCTTCTCTTTAATTGCCACTTCATCTGTAGACAGATGCTGCCCTGGCCTAGCATGCTTTTTTTTTTTTTTTTTTAAAGAGTTTTGTTGTTTACTGCCACACATTGATTTGAATCTGCCATGGGTATACACATGTCCCCGCCCCTCTCGAACCTCCCCTCAGCTCCCTCCCCCTTCCACCCTCCAGGTCACCACAGAGCACCTGTTTGAGGTCCCCTAGTCCCACAGCATATTCCCCTCCCTCACCCCAACATCCATAAGAGTGTTCTCCATGTTCGCCGCTCCATTGCTGCTCTGCATATTCATATATCAGCACCATCTTTCTAGATTCCACATACTTCTTGTATCAGAAAACATAGACATTTTTCTTGTGCTATGTATCCTTTGATTTTGTAAGATTCTTTTTCTTTCTTATTGGTTCACTTTTCCCAGCCTTTATGCCTGCAGGCCCTATTACCTTGACTTTCTTCTTCCCTGTCCAACAATTCCATTTAGTGCTTTCTTTTTTTTTTTTTCCTCACTACTTTTCCTTCATGGATATGTCTAAACACTGACTTAGGTCTCTTCTTCAATAAAAGATATTATTTTAGAAAGAAAAGAAGAATTAAAATGCATTAACTTAGGATCTTGCTTTTTGAACTGGTAAAGAAAAAAATAATTTTGCTTGAGAACAGGGGTCTACAAAAGTATTGGGAATATTAAATTTCTTAAGCTTATGATGGATATATGAATATTAATTTTATGCACTGGAGAACTTAGAAATCCAAGAACAAAAAACAAAAACTGATGTCCTGACACTGACTGATTTATTCTGAGATGTTTGGGTTCAAATAATGTTTGGGTCCAAGATACAAGCTTTTCTAACTTGTAACTATGTTTGACAGACATTGCTTTATACTCTTAATATACTCTTTTGTATTTTTATACATTTGATTCTTTTTTTAGAAGACCAAAGAGACAGAAAATGAAGCAATTCTCAATTTAGATTTCTTGCTATATATTGACCCATTTTGCTTCTTGCTCCATGGCAGCCAGGTCACATGCCAGTTTACTGGCCTTTAGGGATAAGCCATATACATGTTCTCAACTCAGTCAACCCTATTTCCTTCTCTTTAATTGCCACTTCATCTGTAGACAGATGCTGCCCTGGCCTAGCATGCTTTTTTTTTTTTTAAAGAGTTTTGTTGTTTACTGCCACACATTGATTTGAATCTGCCATGGGTATACACATGTCCCCGCCCCTCTCGAACCTCCCCTCAGCTCCCTCCCCCTTCCACCCTCCAGGTCACCACAGAGCACCTGTTTGAGGTCCCCTAGTCCCACAGCATATTCCCCTCCCTCACCCCAACATCCATAAGAGTGTTCTCCATGTTCGCCGCTCCATTGCTGCTCTGCATATTCATATATCAGCACCATCTTTCTAGATTCCACATACTTCTTGTATCAGAAAACATAGACATTTTTCTTGTGCTATGTATCCTTTGATTTTGTAAGATTCTTTTTCTTTCTTATTGGTTCACTTTTCCCAGCCTTTATGCCTGCAGGCCCTATTACCTTGACTTTCTTCTTCCCTGTCCAACAATTCCATTTAGTGCTTTCTTTTTTTTTTTTTCCTCACTACTTTTCCTTCATGGATATGTCTAAACACTGACTTAGGTCTCTTCTTCAATAAAAGATATTATTTTAGAAAGAAAAGAAGAATTAAAATGCATTAACTTAGGATCTTGCTTTTTGAACTGGTAAAGAAAAAAATAATTTAACAAGGATATTAACTGTGATAGCACTGCCTCAGGTTTTTCTCTACTTTTACAAAAGTGGAATCAACAGGTCCTTAAAGGTCACTTCTTCAGTGTAGTACTTTAATATCAGTAAGAAACAGTATATTTTAAACATCCCTGAATTCAAATCAAAGATATCAAACCTGTAAAAATAAAAGGATGATTATTTAGGATATAACTCAAGGAGCTGCACCCAATAAAATCAATACTGGCTCTATATTCATCATGTAAGCAAAGTGAACACTCAGGCTAAGAACACAACAGGGAAATTTAAGATATGAAATGTTTCAGATTCCCATTACTGAATGTAAGATCCTTAAATGCTAATGTTATGCTGAAATAATTGCAATTTCTCACCAGTCCTTTCAAAAACCATACTGGAACATTTCAAATGTTTTTGTTATGCAAGCTATTGCAAATGAAAAATTATTCTAACACTTCTGAAGGGCCACTTTGTCATACTAAGTTTTTTTTGAAAAATTGAAAAATTGCTGAAATATCTCTAATTTTTCAGATATTTTACTTTCAGATGGCAAGCATCTTCTTGAAAAGAGGGAACTATACAAGGTTTATTCAAATGTCTGGGCTTCCCTAGTGACTCAGACTCCAATGTGGGAGACCTGAGTTCGATCCCGATGTTGAGAAGATCCCTGAGAAGGGAATGGCTACCCACTCCAGTATTCTTGCCTGGAGAATTCCATGGCTCATCCATGGGATTGTAAAGAGTTGGACATGACTGAGAGACTTTCACATTCACTCAAATGTTCATGACATTTTACAAAATATTTTCTCAAAATATTCAATAGAAACAAAGCTGAGAGATCATAGCTTTCCAAACACAATAGCTTAAAAAGAATAATACCAGTTGCCAAGAAACTAGAATAGTTACGTAAAAGTAGTTAACCTTTGAGATAAGACTGATTCATTTAAGTATATTTCATATGATTTCTAGCTTCCAACAAAAATTCCATTTAGTGCTTTCTTTTTTTCCTCACTACTTTTCCTTCATGGATATGTCTAAACACTGACTTAGGTCTCTTCTTCAATAAAAGATATTATTTTAGAAAGAAAAGAAGAATTAAAATGCATTAACTTAGGATCTTGCTTTTTGAACTGGTAAAGAAAAAAATAATTTAACAAGGATATTAACTGTGATAGCACTGCCTCAGGTTTTTCTCTACTTTTACAAAAGTGGAATCAACAGGTCCTTAAAGGTCACTTCTTCAGTGTAGTACTTTAATATCAGTAAGAAACAGTATATTTTAAACATCCCTGAATTCAAATCAAAGATATCAAACCTGTAAAAATAAAAGGATGATTATTTAGGATATAACTCAAGGAGCTGCACCCAATAAAATCAATACTGGCTCTATATTCATCATGTAAGCAAAGTGAACACTCAGGCTAAGAACACAACAGGGAAATTTAAGATATGAAATGTTTCAGATTCCCATTACTGAATGTAAGATCCTTAAATGCTAATGTTATGCTGAAATAATTGCAATTTCTCACCAGTCCTTTCAAAAACCATACTGGAACATTTCAAATGTTTTTGTTATGCAAGCTATTGCAAATGAAAAATTATTCTAACACTTCTGAAGGGCCACTTTGTCATACTAAGTTTTTTTTGAAAAATTGAAAAATTGCTGAAATATCTCTAATTTTTCAGATATTTTACTTTCAGATGGCAAGCATCTTCTTGAAAAGAGGGAACTATACAAGGTTTATTCAAATGTCTGGGCTTCCCTAGTGACTCAGACTCCAATGTGGGAGACCTGAGTTCGATCCCGATGTTGAGAAGATCCCTGAGAAGGGAATGGCTACCCACTCCAGTATTCTTGCCTGGAGAATTCCATGGCTCATCCATGGGATTGTAAAGAGTTGGACATGACTGAGAGACTTTCACATTCACTCAAATGTTCATGACATTTTACAAAATATTTTCTCAAAATATTCAATAGAAACAAAGCTGAGAGATCATAGCTTTCCAAACACAATAGCTTAAAAAGAATAATACCAGTTGCCAAGAAACTAGAATAGTTACGTAAAAGTAGTTAACCTTTGAGATAAGACTGATTCATTTAAGTATATTTCATATGATTTCTAGCTTCCAGACAGGAAATTTGTATAGGTCAAAATAGTCTTTTCAGGAAAGAAACTAAGATTAGGCAATTAACCTTTTAATCCACTTAACAGTTCAAATTCCCTTCATTTCAAAGTTATCCAGGCAGCACAAAGATATTTATTGGAGTTTAAAAGACTATTTATGAAAGAGAAAGATTATGGTAGTGTGTATATATAGAGGTATCTGATAACTAAATGTAAAAAAGACAAGGCTACATGAGGAGATGTTTACTCTATAAGGATATATTTTTGATGAGGTTTTCATTAGAGGTCATTTTTTTTATACCTCAATAATTTAAGGTGGTGCTGAGTATTATATGCTGGATTATATATACATATTACATTTGGATAAACAAAAATATATACTTAATTACCTAGTAGTATCCACTAAGATTTATATAAAGATGACCTCGGGTAGATATAAAGCCCATAGTGTAATCTTGAAAGTGGATATAAGAAGGTGATGAATATGTCAGTGTCAACAGGAAATATGAGGATTTTTGTGCTTCTATCCAAATGGGGATATTTGCTTAGGTGGACCTCTAATGGGCTTCCATGGTAGCTCAAGTAAAGAATCTGCTTACAATGCAGGAGACGCAGATTTGATCCCTGGGTCATGAAGATCCCCTGGAGAAGGAAATGGCAACCCACTCCAGTATTCTTGCCTGTAAAATTCCATGGACAGGAGGAACCTGGCAGGCTACAGTCCATGGGGTCACAAAGAGTCGGACACAACTTAGCAACTAAATAACAACAACAGACCTCAAATAGAAATATTTCAAACTAAAACAATTTTAAATGTCCAACTTTTTTCTGATAACCCAGAGGCTAAAATTAGCTTAAATAACTAGGATACTATCTCACAAAACATCGTTTCCAGATGGGAAAAAGACTTCACATTGGTTGAGTCAACAGCATAATTACATTTTTCAAGGATTGGTTTAGGATTAATTTTTTCCTCAGTCTTTCTGTACTTCCATTCTTCATATTGTCTTCATGCTAGGGGATGAAGTAAGGTGGCTGCATAATTTCCAGGTGCTAGATTCAGATCCAGCAACATGCCTACAAAGAAGGCTCTTTTAAGAGTAAGAAATACTTTCCTTAGAATCTTCCATCACTTCTAACATTTTGTAGGACAGAATGGCCATATTCTTTTTGGAACAAGTCATTGACAAGGGGACATTTAATACCATGTGAATCAGCTATTCATTTGGGCTAAGAATGTTGCAGAGAAAACTCTAGTATTCACAACACAGTTTATTTCAGCTCATATGGCATTCATTATTTCATCTAATTAATAAATACTTTTAATCTTAGCTATCTATTCAGTATCACTAGAACTATAGTAGTAAACAATACAGTGATCTGTTATTAACACTCTAGCTGGAAAGGGAGATAGTTTTTAAAATTTTGAAAATAGCTAAAAGACAAAATTTTTAAAAAATACTATTGAGTCTAACACAATATGAATAAGATCTGTATGTGAGAACTATCAGACTCTGCTAAAAAAAAAAAAAAAAAAAAAACCCAAAAACTCAAAGAAGTAAATAATCGGAGAGATAGCCCATGCTCTTGCATAGGAAACTTAGTATTGTTAAGATGTCAGTCTTTCCCAACTTGATCTATAAATCCAGTGCAATACCAACGAAAATCTCAGTATGTTATTTTGTGAGTATCAAGAAACTGATTCTAAAATTTATATGGAGAGGTAAAAGACCTAAGTAGCTATCACAATACAAAAGAAGAATAAGCTATCTGACTTCAAGACTCACTGTAAGGCTTCCCTGGTGGCTCAGTGGTAAAGAAACCGCTTACTAATGCAGGAGACACAGGTTCGAGCCTTGATCCAAGAAGATCCCGCATTCTGTGGGACAACTAAGCCTGTGTGCCACAGCTACTGAGCCTGTGCTCTAGAGCCCAGGAGCTGCAGCTACTGAAGCCTGTGTGCCCTAGAGCCTGTGCCTTGCAACAAGACAAAGTCATCACAATGCGAAGCCTGCACCATAGCTAAACAGCAGTTCCCACTGGCCTCACCTTGAGAAAATCTTGCACAGCAACAAAGACCCAGCACAGCCAAAAATAAATTAATTAATTTAAAAAGACTTACTGTAAACCTACAGTAATTACGATAGTGTGGTACTGGTGAAAGAATAGACAAATAGGTCAGTGAACAGAGTAGAAATCTCAGGTAGACATCCTCATAAAGTTAACTGATCTCTAACAAAGGAGCAAAGATAATACAAGGGAGTAAAGATTCACCTTCAACAAATGGTCCTAGAACAACTTGATATTCATATGCAAAAAAGTGAATTCAGACACAGGCTTTACGCTCTTCACAAAAATTAATTCAAAATGGGTTATTGGCCTAGCATAAAACTCTAAGAACCTTAGAAGATAACTTAGGAGAAAATCTAGATAACCTTGAGTATGACAATGACTTTTAGATACAACATCAAAGGTTTGATTATGGAAGAAATAACTGATAACCTGAGCTTCACTACAATTTAAAAACTTCTGTTCTATAAAAAATACTTTTAAGAAAACCAGCAGATAAACCACAGACTGGAAAAAATATAGCAAAAGATATATCTTATAAAGGATTGTTATACAAAATATATAAAAAATACTTAGGGCTTTCCTGGTGGTCCAGTGGGTAAGGAAACCGCCTTGCAGGGCCAGGGGCGCTGGATTCCTGGCCTGGGAAGATCCCACGTGCCGCGGAGTGGCTGGACTGATGTGTCCAATTACCGAGCCGGAGCTCTGGAGCGCATGCGCCCAGAGCCGGAGCTCTGCGACGACAGACGCCACCGCGATGGGAGGCCCACAGGAGCCAAAGAACAAAGATGAATGAAAATGGACAAATGAAAGACCAATAGAAGTGGCCCGTCTGCTCCCCTCCCTCCCCACCCCACCCACACCAAAATAAATAAATTAATTAATTAAAAAAGAAAAACTTAATGACAGTAATAAGAAAACAAATATCCTGTTTAAAAAATGCCAAATAGATGAGCAGGTATCTTACCAAGAAGACATATCGAGGCAAATAAGCATTGAAGAGATGTTCCACATAATATGTCAACAGGGGAATTAAAATTAAAGCAGTTAGATACAATTACACATGTACTGGAATGGCCAAAGTCCAAAACACTGACAACACGAAAAATTGATGAAGATGTGGAAGAAGCAATGGGAAGTGAAATGTAAAATGATACAGCCACTTTAGAAAAGGGTTTGGCACTTTCTTACAGAGCTCAACAGCTTACCATACAATTTAGCAATCTGGCTGTTTGACATTTAGCCAAATGAGTTGAAAACTATGTCCACACAAAAACTTAAGCACTGACATTTATAGCAGCTTTGTTCATAACTATTAAAACTTGGAAGCAACTAAGATGTCCTTCAGTAGGTAAATGGATAAAGAAACCACAGTATATCTGGACAATGGAATATTACTGACCACTAAAGAGAAATGATCTATCAAGTCATGAAAAGACAGAAACTTTATGTATATGTTACTAAGTGAAAGAAGCCAACCTAAAATGACTATATGATATATGATTTCAACTATGTGACATCTGGAAAAGGCAAAACTATGGATACAGTAAAAAAAAAAAAAAAAATGTGGTTCTAGGGGTTGTGGGAAAGGAAGAGATGAATAGTCAGAGCACAGAAGATCTTTAAGGCAATGAGGCTACTTGTTCCCTGTATGATACTAGAATGGATACATGTTATTATACATTTGCCAAAAGACAAAACAACATTAAGCATAAAACCTAATGTAAGCTATGAAGTTCGGGTGAGTATGGACAATATAGATTGTGACAAATATACATATATAAACAATATAGATCATAGACCAATTAATGTACCAGTCTGGTTCAAGATGTCAATAGTGGGGGATGCTTGCGTATTTTGGGGTAGTGAGTATACGAGAACTTGGTACTCTCCACTTGATTTTCCTGTGAACTTAAAACTGCTCTAAAAATAAAGTTTATTTTCTGATCCTCTTGATTTCAATCAACTAAAGCTGGGACACTGTCAAACTGTGCCTCAAGTCTACACTGAATTAACCTTTTTCTAAAGCCTTTTCATGACTATGCATGTACTTTTAGCTAAAGACTTCTTCACTATTACTGTTCAGGGGGATACTGCTTTGGGAAAGATCCCTGAATTTCCCCTTGCTTGCTTCAAATAACAATGAATCCTTTCTTCTCATGGGCTTTGACTTGGTTGTGTCTACTGATTTGACACCCATCAAGAAGTGAACCCAGTTTTTAGATAATAGCTAGGACAATGATGTCATATGACATATGCTTGATAAAGGTTTAGAATAAACAGATGACAAACATTATGCTACTTGCTACAAATAGAATGGTGATCAGTATAAACACAATCCCTACTTTCAAGGTGCTTATGATTGAGAAGATGAATAATAAAATAGGAAGTTACCTTAACAATAAATGTGGAAAGCTACATGATAAAGGGGATATGGTATGCACTGTTTCTCTTTTTTTCACTTTGTCCATTTTTTTCTGGGGCCAGAGAAGCAACTAGTTTCATCATTCTCTGATTGAATGGTATTAACTATTGTCAGAGTTAGGCCCCAAATGTTTGAAGGTCAAAATTATTGAATCACTTGTTGCCTTTTTTATTTGAGATTGCTCTCGTCTCCACATTCTGTGTTAGTTTTGTATATATAACACTCCAGCCACACAAAACTTAGAATTAACTGGTCTTTTCACTGGCAATAGCACTGCTGTTCAGTCACTAAGTTGTATTCAACTCTTTGCAACCCCATGAATTGCAGCATGCCAGGCTTCCCTGTCCTTCACTATATCCTGGACTTTGTTCTAACTCATGTCCATTGACTCAGTGATGCCATCCAACCATCTCATCTTCTGTCATCTCCTTCTCCTCCTGCCTCAGTCTTTCCCAGCATCAGGATCTTTTCCAATGAGTCAGCTCTTTGCATCAGGTGGCCAAAGTATTGGAGCTTCACCTTCAGCATCAGTTCTTCCAGTGAACATTCAGGGTTGATTTCCTTTAGGACTGACTGGTTTGATCTCCTTACTGTTTAAGGGACACTTAAGAGTCTTCTCCAGCACCACAACTCTAAAGCATCAGGTCTTCAGTGTTCAGTCTTCTTTATGGTCCAACTCTTCATGACTGCATGTACTTTTAGCAAAACTTCTTCACTATTACTGTTCAGGGGGATACTGCTTTGGGAAAGATCCCTGAATTTCCCCTTGCTTGCTTCAAATAACAATGAATCCTTTCTTCTCATGGGCTTTGACTTGGTTGTGTCTACTGATTTGACACCCATCAAGAAGTGAACCCAGTTTTAGATAATAGCTAGGACAATGATGTCATATGACATATGCTTGATAAAGGTTTAGAATAAACAGATGACAAACATTATGCTACTTGCTACAAATAGAATGGTGATCAGTATAAACACAATCCCTACTTTCAAGGTGCTTATGATTGAGAAGATGAATAATAAAATAGGAAGTTACCTTAACAATAAATGTGGAAAGCTACATGATAAAGGGGATATGGTATGCACTGTTTCTCTTTTTTTCACTTTGTCCATTTTTTTCTGGGGCCAGAGAAGCAACTAGTTTCATCATTCTCTGATTGAATGGTATTAACTATTGTCAGAGTTAGGCCCCAAATGTTTGAAGGTCAAAATTATTGAATCACTTGTTGCCTTTTTTATTTGAGATTGCTCTCGTCTCCACATTCTGTGTTAGTTTTGTATATATAACACTCCAGCCACACAAAACTTAGAATTAACTGGTCTTTTCACTGGCAATAGCACTGCTGTTCAGTCACTAAGTTGTATTCAACTCTTTGCAACCCCATGAATTGCAGCATGCCAGGCTTCCCTGTCCTTCACTATATCCTGGACTTTGTTCTAACTCATGTCCATTGACTCAGTGATGCCATCCAACCATCTCATCTTCTGTCATCTCCTTCTCCTCCTGCCTCAGTCTTTCCCAGCATCAGGATCTTTTCCAATGAGTCAGCTCTTTGCATCAGGTGGCCAAAGTATTGGAGCTTCACCTTCAGCATCAGTTCTTCCAGTGAACATTCAGGGTTGATTTCCTTTAGGACTGACTGGTTTGATCTCCTTACTGTTTAAGGGACACTTAAGAGTCTTCTCCAGCACCACAACTCTAAAGCATCAGGTCTTCAGTGTTCAGTCTTCTTTATGGTCCAACTCTTCATACCTATACATAGAAGAACCATAGCTTTGACTATATGGAAATTTGTTGGCAAAGTGATGCCTCTACTTTTTAATCTGCTGCCTACAGTTGTCATAGCTTTTCTTCCAAGGAGTAAATGTCTTTTAATTTCCTGGCTGAAGTCACTGTCTGCAGTGATTTTGGAGCCCAAGAAAATAAAATTTGTCACTGTTTCCACTTTTTCACCATCTACTTGCCATGAAGTGATGGGAACAGATGCCATGATCTTAGTTTTTTGAATGTTCAGCAAGTTTTTTTCACTCCCCTATTTCAACCTCATGAAGAGGCTGTTTAGAACTCATGAAAATCTGGGGAAATTTATATATTATTAATGTCACTGCACTTTTGCCAATGCAATATTTTTAATAAAATTATTTAAATCTAAAAAAAGAAAAAAAAAAGAGGCTGTTTAGTTCCTCCTCACTTCTGCCATCAGAGTGGTATCATCTGCATGTCTGAGATTGTTGACATTTCTCCTGGAAGTCTTGGTTCTATCTTTTCAATCATCCAGCTTTACATATCTCATGATGTATTCTTCATATAAGTTAAATAAGCAAGGTGACAATATACAGCCTTGATTACTCCTTTCCCAATTTGAACCAGTCCATTGTTTCACATCTGGTTTTAACTGTTCCTTCTTGTCCTGCATATAGGTTTCTCAGGAACATTACTGATGCAGATATTACAGAAGCCAGTTATAGGAACAAAGATACATCTGGGAGTGGTTTCTACATGAAAGTTAGTCATGGTCATTTATGGTCATTCAGTTGCTACTATCATTTTCATATCTTCAGTTTGATTGTAAGCTTGCTCATCTCACTATGACTAGTAAATACTAGTGGTATAATGAATATTTGGTGAAGAGATGGGCTAAAGTTCTATTGGTACCACCTTGTAAATATTGCCCAAGGACAGGTAAACTGGATTAACTTCTCTTCTGTGACTAAGCACTCTATCAATGAACAGTGTGCTATCTGAGTAGCAGAATGTGGCAAGTCTTTAATCCTATACTCTTGGCACAATACTTTGGCTGCATTCCAGTACTGTGTTCTAGAAAGTTTAAAAATCAATAATAGGAAAGTTACTTCTAGAATCTTCACAGTCCTTAACCCAAAACCAACTTATCTGTAATAAGAAAAGGCATCTTTACCTACTAACTTATTTATCTTTTAGGACACAATGCTTGACAGTGTATATTTCATATGCATAGTGCCTATAAAATTTACAACCATCTTTGCACATGGACAACAGTTTCTTGTAGAGTCATTTTAGTTTTCCTTGCTTGTTTCCACAGAAAATCTGTTGCCCCAGGCTCAGGACTTTGACTTTTCTTTTTTTTTTTTTTTTCCTTTATGACATTGTTTAGAACATTGAGGATGCTTGCCATGAAAAGAAGATTCCAGCAAGGATTTGTCATAACCAATTGCATGCAATTTGGTTGAGTATGAGGGTGTGGGTGTGGATTTTGTCCTTGACATAATGTCTCTGCTAAATTACTGACAGTAGTTTGTGGCTGTTCTGACTGTTCAGGAATACCAAGCCCTAAAATATATTACACTCTTCTTTTTGATGTCTGGAGACACACTTTATAACTTTTTCTTTCCCTTTCAGACTCATTTTCAGTCTCAAGTCATCTTTGTTATTTCCTTACTCATCTCTCTGTTTCTTATTCTCTGCCTTAACTATGCATTCTTTCCCAAAAGAAAAGACATTTTTTCTTTTATGTTTTTTGCTTATGATTCTACAAAGAGCAAGTACTATAACATCTTGTTTTCCAAGAATCACCTAAGGATGATTCCAGAGCTCACTTCATTTGAACCAGGAGTTCCTCTTGTTTTCTTAAATGTGAATTTCAGTGGATACTTGCCTCTGGAAATCTCTTCTTCTGACATTTATCTTGAACTCCATTGGTACTAACATGAAGATATCTAATAATAATATAAAAATAATTACAATTTATCTTTCACCTATAATTTTAACAAAGTATATGACAAGTAAGAACATGTGCATATATTTCTTTGAAATTTTAAATAGTTTGTA
Organism: Tragulus kanchil; assembly: GCA_022376925.1. Classification (NCBI taxonomy): domain Eukaryota; kingdom Metazoa; phylum Chordata; class Mammalia; order Artiodactyla; family Tragulidae; genus Tragulus; species Tragulus kanchil. Next base: position 230,145,689 of record JAIOJX010000004.1, on the reverse strand, counting down.
CTTTGCTTAGTTTTAGGAGTAATTTTCCATGTAAAAATATTCTGTAAATGCTTTCATAAATTTAGAATTAGTTTTTGTAACATCTGCTAGACCAATGTTTCTTAAACTTTAATATATATATGAATCACCTGAGGATCTTGTTGAAATACATATTCTGACTCAATTGGCTTGAGGAGGGCCTCAGATTCCGGATTTATAATAAACTTCTGGAGGATGCCAATACTTTAGAAGGCACTGCTCATTCAATGACAGAGTGCTAGATAATAAAAGCTACGAAAGAGCAAAGACCTGGATATCCTTGCTCATCTCTGCATCTGTTTTATCTACTGCAGTATCTATTACATTCTTGGTTATAAGTAAATAGTTATTGAGAGAATAATGAGTTCCCTGAACCATCCATATAGCACTGTGAGGGAGTAATGGCAGACACTATGTTCCCACTTTACAGAAGTTCCAAAAAAGTAAAGTGACTGACCTGGGACTTTCCTAGTGGTTCTGTGGTTAAGAATCTGCCTCCCAATGCAGGGGACAGAGGTTCCATCCCTGGTCAGAGAACTCAGATCTCACACACCACAGGGCAACTAAGCGCATGAGCTTCAGTGAAGACCCAGCATTGCCAAAATACAAATTAATTAATTAATTAATTAATTTAAAAGGAAGTATAGTGATTTGTGTGTAGATCACATAGTAGCAGAAGCATGGCTTAATCTAATTTTCTAGTTCCTTTTAACAAAAGACAGTAACTGCTCCATTTTTCAGTGTCTGCTCACTTATTTTTCCTTAAAAGATGCCAGAGGTTTCTAGTGATTTTTGTTAACTCTGAATTTGATTTCCATGAGTAGCCAATGAAGTTGTCTAGGAGGAAGCAAATTTGCCTTTGAAGTGCTTCAATCTCCACTCATGTGGCCATGTATAAAAGCCCTTGTAAAACTGTGTGGATTTTCCCAGAGGCCAGTTGGACCTGTTTCTCTTCAAATGGTAAAATATGGGAATATCATTTAGGAGAATGGAAGATTTAAGATTCCAGTTAAAATATAGGATTCCTTTAGCATCACCATATAACTCCTCCTAGAAACATTCACAAAGTATAAAAATTCAAGGATATAATCACCTTGTTAAACTTGGAACTGCAAAAACAATGTAATCTGAAAAGAACATGAAGCTCTCCTGTCAAGATTGTGATTTAGAGGCTACTATTAGTAGCTTCTGAAGTAGTGGGAGTAAATCATTTTCAAATGTTGGAAGCCAATTAACTGTAATGAAATATAGTTGAATAACAATTAGTAATTCTACTTCAAAGGATAGTAATGGGTGGAAAATAAACTTTCCAAAGAACCATATTCATTGTGCAGCTCTTTAAAAAAACCACTTTGTCAGGTCGCTTTTGATTCAAAGTGTTCTAAACTGTATTTTAGCAGGAATTCTGACAACTGGGAAAAATCCACCTGCTGAGTTACTACCTTTTAATTACTTAGATAAAGAAAAAAGTAGAAACTATGGCAAACTTAAATAGAAGCAAATTTAAAGTTAAGAGAGAGATTACTCAGGCATGTTCAAGTTAACTCAGCTCTCCCATGTATGAGAGAAGAAAATCAGATTTATTATTTATAACACATTTGCTATTTTCCTTAACTCTCTCTCAGGAGAGCAAATCTTGGGGAAATTCATTTGCCCTGCTGAGTATAGTGGCAAGTAAAGATAATTTAGGAGGATGCAGGGGAGATTGGAGGCGAGAAGAAAAATAAACCATTGCTAAATTGTTCCAAAGGAAAAAAGGAAGTGTGAATTTTATGACAGGAAGGGTGGGGCAACTTTAAGATTGGAGTTGTGGAAAAAGATGTGACAACTACCAAGGACACAGAGCAGAGGTAATTAAAATACTGTTCTTTTTTTTTTTTTGGCTGCACTGTGTACCTTATGAGATCTTAGTTCCCTGACCAGGGATCAAATTCAGGTGCAAAGTAGTGAAAGCACTGACTCCTAACCACTGGTCTATCAGGGAAGTTCCAAAAGGAAATTTTAAGGAAGTCTTATATGGTGGTCGATTTTATAAGGCCTATATCCCTCCAATCTAGAGTTTCTTGACCTGAGCATACTGCCATCTGGGACCAGGTAGCTCCTCATTGTGGGAACATTCCCATGCACACTAGTCAGTTGAGCAGCGGGTGATGACCCCTAGAGACAGCAGCATTCTTCCCCTAATTGTGACAACCAAAAATGTCTCCAGACATCGCTAACTGTCTCCTCAGTGGCAAAATCAGATTCCACTGAGAACCACTATTCTAGTCTCAACCTTTTGATAAAGATGTATACTGGTTATCTGTGCTTTGGGGGTTTAGTGGGTGTATCCAGGTCTTGTTTTAATTTATATTACTGTTCTCCTTTGTTTGTTTCCCAGAATGTGCAAATTGGTCTCAGTGCAGCCCAGCCCAAGAGCAGAGGTTTCCAAGTGGATCCAATAACATTCAGATTAACCCCTGACGGTCTCTGTCTAGAGTTATTTGCCCTAACATTAAAGTACAGCCTCAACTCAGTTTGAATTATCAACTTAGATTGGAGGTAGGTAACATATTTTGGAGAAGGTAATGGAAACCCACTCCAGTATTCTTGCCTAGAAAATTCCATGGATGGATAAGCCTGGTGAGCTACAGTCCATGGGGGCTCGTATGTATATAGGGCTTCCCTCATGGCTAAGTGGGGTTAGATTTATTATTTTTTAAAAAACAAAAAAAATTTGCTATTTTCCTTAACTCTCTCTCAGGAGAGCAAATCTTGGGGAAATTCATTTGCCCTGCTGAGTATAGTGGCAAGTAAAGATAATTTAGGAGGATGCAGGGGAGATTGGAGGCGAGAAGAAAAATAAACCATTGCTAAATTGTTCCAAAGGAAAAAAGGAAGTGTGAATTTTATGACAGGAAGGGTGGGGCAACTTTAAGATTGGAGTTGTGGAAAAAGATGTGACAACTACCAAGGACACAGAGCAGAGGTAATTAAAATACTGTTCTTTTTTTTTTTTGGCTGCACTGTGTACCTTATGAGATCTTAGTTCCCTGACCAGGGATCAAATTCAGGTGCAAAGTAGTGAAAGCACTGACTCCTAACCACTGGTCTATCAGGGAAGTTCCAAAAGGAAATTTTAAGGAAGTCTTATATGGTGGTCGATTTTATAAGGCCTATATCCCTCCAATCTAGAGTTTCTTGACCTGAGCATACTGCCATCTGGGACCAGGTAGCTCCTCATTGTGGGAACATTCCCATGCACACTAGTCAGTTGAGCAGCGGGTGATGACCCCTAGAGACAGCAGCATTCTTCCCCTAATTGTGACAACCAAAAATGTCTCCAGACATCGCTAACTGTCTCCTCAGTGGCAAAATCAGATTCCACTGAGAACCACTATTCTAGTCTCAACCTTTTGATAAAGATGTATACTGGTTATCTGTGCTTTGGGGGTTTAGTGGGTGTATCCAGGTCTTGTTTTAATTTATATTACTGTTCTCCTTTGTTTGTTTCCCAGAATGTGCAAATTGGTCTCAGTGCAGCCCAGCCCAAGAGCAGAGGTTTCCAAGTGGATCCAATAACATTCAGATTAACCCCTGACGGTCTCTGTCTAGAGTTATTTGCCCTAACATTAAAGTACAGCCTCAACTCAGTTTGAATTATCAACTTAGATTGGAGGTAGGTAACATATTTTGGAGAAGGTAATGGAAACCCACTCCAGTATTCTTGCCTAGAAAATTCCATGGATGGATAAGCCTGGTGAGCTACAGTCCATGGGGGCTCAAATATGTATGTATATAGGGCTTCCCTCATGGCTAAGTGGTGAGGAATCTGCCTGCAATGCAGGAGACCCAGGTTCCATCCCTGGGTTGGGAAGATCCCCTGGAGAAGGGCATGGCAACCCAGTCCAGTATTTTTGCCTAGAGAATCACATGGATGGAGGAGCCTGGGAAGCTACAGTCCATGGGGTCACACAGAGCTGGACACGACTGAAGTGACTAAGCAGGCAGCAGCAGGTAACGTATTTACAGTTAGTTAGACACTTGGAGTCTTGATTAGAACATGCCTCTGATTACTATATTGTATATAAAGTCTCACAGATAGACAGGTAACAGAGATAACCTAGGACTTTAGAGGACTGCAATACTATGATTATATGAGAACTCAACGTCCCAAAGCTCTGCATGTACAAAAGAACATTGTGCTTCATTCAAAAGAGCTTACAAAAAGGTGGAGAGATGTGTGAATTCTTATATTTATAAGCATATGTAAACGTTAGAAAGAGATTTTCCATGAACGTTTACATAGAATCAAAAGATTCTGGTTGCAAGATTTGAAGAGTATGTGAAGTGCAGTTTAAAGAACTGGAAATGACTGGAACAAGGCAGAATCAACAACATATCAGCACATTGGCACAAGAGACAGAAAAAAGCCACAGATTGGTGAAACTCAATTAGAACAAGCAGGGAGAAAAGCAGAAGGTGTTTACCCTGAAGGAGTAAGGAAATCACATTACACACTTGCGAAGCAACCTGGGGAAGACCTCCTTGAAGACCTGAGGTGGGCTTCTTGATCACCAAGGCCTCTGGGCAGAAAGGTCAATTTTTTTAATCCCAAATCCAAAGGCTCCTCAGAGCCAGGTGGACCCTGGAATCTGCATTAAATGGGGTGGAGTATGATGCAAGCAAGACCACCATGATAACTCAGGCACTGATCACTGAGAACGAGACCACAAGGCTGATGAGGAAAGTTTTAAGAAGTAACCCAACACTGCTCATCTCTTGGGAGAGGGAAATCCTCCAAGATTTCAGCATCAGTGAGTAACTTTGGAAAACACGATCTGATCCCTGTTGAAGACATAGGTGGAGATAAGAAGTAATGTGGGCAGTTATTACACTCAGACACATTGACAGTCTAATACCAGTGGATTTTCCAGAGGTTTCAATGATAAAATTGGCACAGGGAGTGGCAGAAGATGTTAGAATAAATAGTATAACTCAGTGTAAAAAAGATTCAGAAGTTGTTTTGGTTTGCCTGTTTTTATTATTGTGTTTACTAAGGAAAATATCATGAAAATAAATATTTTATTCTATATCTAAAATAACAAATACTTATTACTGTAACCTACTACACAGAGAGAGAGAGAATTGTAGCAAAAGCCTTACAAAATAAAACCTACATATTTCTTGATCTACTATATTTTAGTGAAAAAACATTGGTCTTACCTATTACCTTAATTTGAGGATTCATTAGTGGATAAATTTGTGTTAACCATTTCAAGGTGAATTGACACTAAGGTTAAATTTTTCTACATAACAAAAGATCAGAGACACACAAAGAATAACAAAAGGTTAGAGACACACAAAGAAAAAGATTTTGAAAGGGCAAGGAAAGTGGTGGATCAACACTAGAAAGAGGCAGGAAAAACTGATTAGAAAGAAAAGGGGTAGGGTGGATGACGTCATATCTACCAGAGTAAGGGACACTTTGAGAAAAAAAAAAAGAAACCCACACAATTAAAATGGACTTAAAGAAAGTTTTTCCATATTGCACAACTTTAATGCCATCCTTCTTCTGCAGGATAATATGAAGCATTCCATATTGTTAATATGGAGTAAAATGCCATATTATTCTTAACTGGTCTTACATGAGATATATTGGTACCATAAAATCTATTTTCTAGTCTATCACCAGCATTTAAAAAATAAATAGAAAATACCAGTGAACACTGCATGTGGTATTGTTTTATAAACATATTGTTTTTATTTATATGTGCACACACACATGTGAGTGTTTGTATGTGTACTGTACTACAATGCAAAATGAATTCTTTACTGAAGGTTGGAGTCAAACAGTTTAAAAGCCACTGCCCTATAATATTGTTGAACATGTATCCTAAGAAACACAAACCTGGATAGCAGCATTATTTATAGCTTTAAACAGTGGCAACCCTGAACATACTCAGACAGGAAAATGGATAGATTGTAGTAAAAAAAATTTTATACATTGACAGTCTAATACCAGTGGATTTTCCAGAGGTTTCAATGATAAAATTGGCACAGGGAGTGGCAGAAGATGTTAGAATAAATAGTATAACTCAGTGTAAAAAAGATTCAGAAGTTGTTTTGGTTTGCCTGTTTTTATTATTGTGTTTACTAAGGAAAATATCATGAAAATAAATATTTTATTCTATATCTAAAATAACAAATACTTATTACTGTAACCTACTACACAGAGAGAGAGAGAATTGTAGCAAAAGCCTTACAAAATAAAACCTACATATTTCTTGATCTACTATATTTTAGTGAAAAAACATTGGTCTTACCTATTACCTTAATTTGAGGATTCATTAGTGGATAAATTTGTGTTAACCATTTCAAGGTGAATTGACACTAAGGTTAAATTTTTCTACATAACAAAAGATCAGAGACACACAAAGAATAACAAAAGGTTAGAGACACACAAAGAAAAAGATTTTGAAAGGGCAAGGAAAGTGGTGGATCAACACTAGAAAGAGGCAGGAAAAACTGATTAGAAAGAAAAGGGGTAGGGTGGATGACGTCATATCTACCAGAGTAAGGGACACTTTGAGAAAAAAAAAAAGAAACCCACACAATTAAAATGGACTTAAAGAAAGTTTTTCCATATTGCACAACTTTAATGCCATCCTTCTTCTGCAGGATAATATGAAGCATTCCATATTGTTAATATGGAGTAAAATGCCATATTATTCTTAACTGGTCTTACATGAGATATATTGGTACCATAAAATCTATTTTCTAGTCTATCACCAGCATTTAAAAAATAAATAGAAAATACCAGTGAACACTGCATGTGGTATTGTTTTATAAACATATTGTTTTTATTTATATGTGCACACACACATGTGAGTGTTTGTATGTGTACTGTACTACAATGCAAAATGAATTCTTTACTGAAGGTTGGAGTCAAACAGTTTAAAAGCCACTGCCCTATAATATTGTTGAACATGTATCCTAAGAAACACAAACCTGGATAGCAGCATTATTTATAGCTTTAAACAGTGGCAACCCTGAACATACTCAGACAGGAAAATGGATAGATTGTAGTATTTTTATATCATGGAATACTAGACTGAAATAAAAATGAATACACTAGAGCTTTACAAAACAGCACAGATACATCTCAAAAAACATGTCAAATGAAAAAACTGCTCACAGAAGAGCATATGCAGACTTAATTCACTGATATAAAGTGCTAAAATAATCAAAATAGAAAATATATGGCTTAGTGCTACACAATTATGGGAAAACTATTTAATAAAAAAAAGAAATGATAAATCAGAACTGCAATTACATTGTGGACCTTGAAAGGACAGACAGACATTTAACGAATTTCCATTCTTTAAGCTAAGGTGGAATGTACATGTGTTTGTTTTTTGTCATACTTTAAACTATATACACAGTTATAGGAATTCTTTTGTATGTATATTTTCTAAAAAAATTGATACAATGAAATTACTATTATTGTAGCAATGTTCTTTTAATTAATATTGGAAGAATTATTGGCTTTGAATATTTTATATCTGGGCTTCCTATGGGGCTCAGTGGTAAGAATCTCACTGCCAATGCAGGAGACACAGGAGATGTGGGTTCAATCACTGGGTTGGGAAGATCTCCTGGAAGAGGAAATGGAAACCCATTCCAGGTATTCTAATATTTTAAAGAATATCTCAAAACTTTAGAGTTTTTTTGTTAATTTTGGGTGGGATGTTGTTCTAGTTAGATTGTCATATCAGCTGCCTATAGTAAATTTGTCTCCTCTTTGCTATATTTCTTTCTGCTATGATTCTTTCATGTCAAATTGTTTTGTCTACAAATTCCAAAAAAATTAGAACCAAAAGACATTTTTAATTAAAAAATAACATTTAAAAAAAATTCTACCTTGTTAAAGAAATGACACTTTAAAATGGAGTGTAGGGTAAATTATTCCTTTAGGAAAATAATTATTTATTATAAAGGCTGACGTTATGAATTAAAATGTATCCCTCTAAAGTTTACACATGGAAGTCCTAACTCCCAATACTTCAGAATATGACTGTGTTTGGAAACAGGGCCTTTAAAAAGGTAATTAAAGTAAAATGTGGTTTTATTGGGGCGGGCCCTAATCCAGGAAAACTGGTGGACTTAAAAGAAAAAGTAATTAGAACATACACATGTATGTGTAGAAGAAAGGCCATAAGGATACAGTGAAGACATTCATCGGCAAGCTGGGGAGAGAGACCTTGAAAGATACAGAAACTTGATCTTGAGTTTTCAGCCTCCAGGCCTGTGAAACAATAGATTTTTGTTCAAGTTACCTAGTCTATGGTATTTTGTTACAGCAGCCAAACAAACCAATTCAGATTGTATATCCTTATAGTCAGAGAAAACTATGCCTAAAACCTAGTTCTAGCATAAACTAGTTATGTGACCTTGGCTATATGACTTGGCTATATTAAAACCTCTGTGGTTTTAATCGATGAATAATAATTATACCTACCAAAAGAGAGTTATGAGAAAATATACCTGAAGTATTCACAGTAAATGTAGTTGCTATTAAAAGTGGTCAACATTTTAAAATGTTATTTTATCATGCCTCAAAATAGGCAAAAATAGCCCCATTATGAAATCCAGTCATTTTACCCAATGGTAAAAAATTCAGACAAAGATATACACAAGGTATTAGTCACAGCGTGGTTTCTATTAACATAGAGTGGAAATAATCCAGATACTTAAGAATAGCATAACAGTGAGTTAAGAAATAACTATAGATTGAATATTTTGTAGTTATTAAAAACACTGTGATAAGATTTTTGACACATTAAGTACGAACAACAAAATCTTACAGTATGACCTTAACACATGAAAATATACCCAGGAAAAGGATAAAACTAAGAAAGCATGTCAAGATTATTAAAACTGGTTACATTTCCCTAAATGCACAACCTGTGTGTATTCCTATCTAAAAACTAGATAAAATTTAATTGCAAATGACCAAATCTTTGTGATTACCTTATCTTTAAAATACAAAATAGAATTCAAATCTGTGATGATAATTCACATGGCATAAGGTACAACTACTATAGGACATAATACTTTGGAGAAGTATTCACTTCAGGGCAACAAAATCTTATTAGGCATCTGTTATGCAATAGATTTTTATATAATAAGAATTCTAGAGATTTAGTAAGTCTCCAGAGGAGAGTTACAAATATTCCAGGAAGTGAGAATAACACACAAAAAAGAGACAGCTCTGAATTAATAGAGTCTAAATAGCCTACTGTATTATCTACTAAGGCTAGCAAACACTTTGCTATCAAATTTGAACTACCCATAGCCTTATCTCTTAAATAACTGCATTTGTATCCTCACAAGATTTTATTAATTTCAAATGGATATATAATTGAAAAATTACCTTTTTGTCTTTCTTTCTTTGTGTCAATTATTTGTAAACATAAGATTTATCATCATGATGTGTGATACTTGATCTTATGTAAAAATAAACAAGACCACAATGTGATAGGAAAGACCAAAAAATAGGTAAATTAATTCAATGGAAATTTTTTAGAACATTCCTTAGGCTATTATGAGTGAAAAATTAGTCAGACGGAATAACATTTTTTTTGTTTATTTTGTTGGGCGTACAGGAGTAAAAGTTGAATAGTGTGAAAAAGTGTTTGACAGTCATTAAGCACATTACTAATTAAAACTCTCCCACCACTTGCTGTATGAATAAGCAGTTAAATAGAATTGGACTTAGTTCAATTAGGAATGTCTCTTTTTATGGTTCTTCATAGATGAACTATTTCAAAAAAATGAAGAATGTGATACTACTACAAATTGCCAATCATAATTTTAATCATGCCCATCTTTGCATAATTGATAACTGTTAGACCCAACATTGATAAGAAATGTGAAGGAATACCTTTTGCTTTCATTTCCTTGATATTCTCAGGTTGCAAAACAGAAAAAGTCATAATAATTGGGCTAATCTTTTTCTAAGTAATATTTAATGATCTATAAAATAAGGCCTATGCTAGATGTTTACTGGATAAAATTGACAAATTTCTTGCCCCAATGCAGAAATCATTCTAGTGAGTGATTCAAACAATAAACAAGGGAATAAAATAGAATCGATTTAAATGTTTCTGTAACTGCTGTGAAAAATAAAGCAGGTGGTAATAAAACAGAAAGAGAAGTGAGGAGTGCAATCTATCTAGATGGCAAGAGAAATCAACTCCACGATAAAGATATCTGAATTTAAACCTTAAGTATGAGAGCTTGACTCAGTGTGACTGAACTTTATGGCCAAGAGGTAAAGCACCATGATGAGATCAGAGAAACAGAGTGGTTAGAGGGACTGATCGTGCCAATTCTTACATTTCATTTGAGATACAGCAAGAAGCCAATGGAGGGTCTAAGAATGAACGTGCCACTACTGAACTGATATTTTTAATACTTTGCTTTTGGCTTCAATTTTTGAGAATAAGTTGGAATGGGACAGGAATGGAAGTAAGGAGAGCAGTAAGGTGCTTCTTAGGGCAGCCCAGACAAGATATGATGACTTGGACTAGAGTGGTAGTCATGAGAATTGAAAGTTCTGAACATAACTTGATCAGAGTTTGCTGATGTGTTAGATACAGAGATAATGAAGAAGAAACAGAAATGAGGCAAGAGACTCAAATTTCCTATTTGAGCAAGCAAGTGAACAGTGATGTCATTTGCAAAATTTTGGAAAATCAGTTTTTGAGAGCACAGAGAGGGGTCAATTGTTTAACCTGAGATGTGTGAATTCTAAAGTACTGATGACAGGCAAGTACTGCATAGAAGTAAGATATACTAAAAAGTGAAAGTCTAGATGTAGACATTATCACAAGATCATTTATATTTATTCCAATCATTGCTGACATTTCAGTCTACCATGCAATAACATGAACCACCTGAAGACTGATATACTTGTGACCTACAGTTGTTCCCCAATTTTCTGTTGCTCACCACTGGATAAAAGAGCACACAAATCAATGAAAACTATGAACTTAAACCCCAGGCTTGAAAATACACATTTAAATTGTACCATATAAGAATTAGTAACATTAACAATGCTTAGCCTTTTTTTTTTTTTCATGCTGCCAACCAGCTGTGTCAATTCCTAAAATTGAGATTAAGATCCAGAAAATATTTTAAGAATCACCTAATAAAACTCCTCTTTTCACAAGCCAAAAAACTGGTGCTCAGACAAAGAGTGACTCAAGATTATATTTGTTAGTAACGGAGTTAGAAGCGGAGCTCAAGTTTTCTTATTCCACAACTGGTGATCCTTCTACTGATCTAAACTCTTCTGATCAAAATCAGGCAAAAACAGTTTTCATGGTATAGATATAACTAAAAGTTTCACAGAAGATCACAAACACTGCTTAAATTATAGACTTGCTTATGAAATAAATTTCCCTCAAAAATAACGAAATGTAGAATACTAACACACCACTTTTTAATTTACTCACTCAGAGAACTTCATAAATTAAAGAGAAAAACACCCACACACACATTAAATGACTAAATGTTCTTTGGTTTCCAAGGAATTCTCTCACCAGGCCTTGGAGTAGAGACATTTATGATGGAAGATGAAGTCACTTTTAAAAAGAAAACATCAGTTCTTTTGAATCTATGGAAAAGCAAATGTGTGTCAATATGCTGCTGACTCAATCAGACCACAGTTAACCATATGAGAATATTCCACAGTACTCCCAGACTTCTGAATACCTATTACATTTTCCCATATTAAAACTATGCCCAAAGGACGACAACAAAACTTGCAGAGCATAAACATTGCCACACTTAAGAGGCACACCACAAGTCCTGCATTTCCAGCCCAGGGTTGGAACCTGTGAGACAGACTATAAAATTGCTCATGAAAAATGGAAAGTTTTATTCTCACACTGTCATTTACGGACAGCTTTAAATAAAATACTCGATTCTTCTTTCAAGGCTTAAAAACAACAAATTTGAAAGTCCATGATAGTGGACTTAGATACAGCTAAATGTGATACACTTAAATATAGCTAAGTCTTTGCATACTGCCTTCACATAGGGTTCTTTCAAAAGATACTGGGCATAGTTTAAGAAAAGAGCACTTGGCTCCTTGAAATTGACCTGTACCTTACATTGACTGTGAAGTCAAACATGTGTGGCACATCTGGAAGGGGAGTCTGTCTGTAGGAAGAAATGAGGAGACTTTTGTAAAAGAATTAATCCAAAAGGAGTGGAGTATAGACATATGAGCATGGTTCAAAATTTGCACCACCATGAAAAAAATATGATTCATTCCAAACTGTGATCTTTGATTAAGATCTAAACCTCTTTTTTGAAAATTTCAAAATCAGGCAAAAGCGGAGCTCAAGTTTTCTTATTCCACAACTGGTGATCCTTCTACTGATCTAAACTCTTCTGATCAAAATCAGGCAAAAACAGTTTTCATGGTATAGATATAACTAAAAGTTTCACAGAAGATCACAAACACTGCTTAAATTATAGACTTGCTTATGAAATAAATTTCCCTCAAAAATAACGAAATGTAGAATACTAACACACCACTTTTTAATTTACTCACTCAGAGAACTTCATAAATTAAAGAGAAAAACACCCACACACACATTAAATGACTAAATGTTCTTTGGTTTCCAAGGAATTCTCTCACCAGGCCTTGGAGTAGAGACATTTATGATGGAAGATGAAGTCACTTTTAAAAAGAAAACATCAGTTCTTTTGAATCTATGGAAAAGCAAATGTGTGTCAATATGCTGCTGACTCAATCAGACCACAGTTAACCATATGAGAATATTCCACAGTACTCCCAGACTTCTGAATACCTATTACATTTTCCCATATTAAAACTATGCCCAAAGGACGACAACAAAACTTGCAGAGCATAAACATTGCCACACTTAAGAGGCACACCACAAGTCCTGCATTTCCAGCCCAGGGTTGGAACCTGTGAGACAGACTATAAAATTGCTCATGAAAATGGAAAGTTTTATTCTCACACTGTCATTTACGGACAGCTTTAAATAAAATACTCGATTCTTCTTTCAAGGCTTAAAAACAACAAATTTGAAAGTCCATGATAGTGGACTTAGATACAGCTAAATGTGATACACTTAAATATAGCTAAGTCTTTGCATACTGCCTTCACATAGGGTTCTTTCAAAAGATACTGGGCATAGTTTAAGAAAAGAGCACTTGGCTCCTTGAAATTGACCTGTACCTTACATTGACTGTGAAGTCAAACATGTGTGGCACATCTGGAAGGGGAGTCTGTCTGTAGGAAGAAATGAGGAGACTTTTGTAAAAGAATTAATCCAAAAGGAGTGGAGTATAGACATATGAGCATGGTTCAAGGACATTAGCACCACCATGAATTCACAATTTCCAACCTCAACTTGGAACTAAAAAGTGACAGAAATTCTATGTTGTTTCCTGATTCAGAAGTCATTCCAACCCTCCACAACAGCCATTGCAGATTCTGCTCTCCTAAAACCTCTCAGTACTTCCCACTTCTTTTGCAAATGGAGAGATAATAGAAGCAATCAGGTATGAAAACCCTCAGCTCACCACTAGCCAAATCAGTAAACATTTGCACCACCACAGTCATTTTTTTAATGCTTCACTACTGTTTTAGAAGAAATGACATCCTTCTTCCCATTCATTTATGAATTAGTTCAACAATAAATCATTGTAGAATGCTTTGAATTTCACCTTCTTTGGGGAAACTCACCTGTTTGTTATTTTCTCTCTCTCTTTTTAATACGTTTGCTCTCTCCCTCTTTACTGAATCACTCCTTCCCAGCAGCATGTAAACACTTCCAAATTAGGCTTCTCTTAAAGAAACGAAACGTACAACAACAGAGCAATTAGTCTTTTTACCCTAGTTTCCTTATCCCCAAGTTCTTACCCACAGTTATCCTTTCCTTCCCAGACAAAATATTCCAACAAGTTGTCTCTACCTCTTGCTTATCTTCATTTCCACTTCTTCATTTAGTTCTCAACCCTCCCAAATGGCCTTCAGTCCAACCATTCTTCTGAACATGCTCACTTTTATATAACCAATGACTTCTATACAGCAAAATCCAACAGATACTTTTCATCCCTTCTCTTGCTTAAAGTATCATCAGCATTCAAAATTGTTAGCTGTTTCCTATTTTTTGCAAATAATTTACTTCCTTAGCTCCTCTGATTCCATATTCTCCCCTCATCTGTTTTTCTCCTATATTTCTATGTCCTCTTCCTCTCAGCCTCCACTGACAGCACTACATTTAATGCCTCTAACAGCCCAGTGCTGGGCCACCTTTTCTTTTATTCTGAATAATCTATCTAATCAATTCCACCTACTCTTTCAAACTGAATGGCTTCCCACAGTATATGCTGATGACTCGTAAACTTTATCTGCATCTCAGAATCTCTATTGACCATCAGACCCATTTCCCATCTATCTTCTCTAGTTGAAGAAAGCAATCCAAATTCATTTTGTAAACAATGGGTTTATTACCTCCACTCATTCCCAGAGCTGTCAACACAATTCTTGCTCCCCACCTCAGTAAACAGAAGCACAAGAGACCAAGTAACTCACGTCAGAGAACTGAAACTCACTTGACTCCTTCACACTTTCATAGTGAGTGAGTGTGACTCACCCTTCACACTCTTATAGTCAAACATGTACCTTAAAAATTCTACCTTCTAATACTCTAGAATCTATTTTCTCCAGAATCCAAGTTTCAATTGTTGTTCAACTCTTCTATTATAATAACTTCCTAAATGCTCTACCCTTGTGATTGCATTCTTAAAGCTGTAGCCAGACTGAGCTTATAAAATACAATTTCTCCTATATATATCCCTGCTTAAAAGCTTCAATCCTTTTTTACATTTTCACTACATATATTTGCTTCCATAAATAGTAGATATTGATTTATTATTTAAATATTTTATACATAAACTATATATTCCTTTGGAACCAATCTTTTTAACTAAACATCTTATTTTTAAATGTTATCCTCAAAAATTCATAAACCCCAAGGTATTTTTTTTAAAAAACTGATGATCAGATTCCATTGTATGACTAAACCAGGGTTTCTTTATTCATTCCTCTATTGAGAGTGGTTGTGTTAATCTCCCTTGTTCATTGCAATGAACAATGCTAAGATTAAGTTTCTTGGAAATATCTTGTGAATATATGTGAGATCTCCTCAAAATACATACTTAGAAGACAAGTTGCAAGGTCATGATGGTTGTACTTTTTGAGCTTCTCTAGATACTGCATCATTGCATAACACTGATACGCTCCAACGTCAGGATATGAGTTTGGGATTTTAGCTGAAGTGAAATTTTATTTCAAATCGTGTGAAGCAAATGGAAAATACTAGGTTTGATGATGACTAGAGAGGTACATATTCTTTTTACACTAGTCTGTACATTCAGAATATTTCATAATTTAAAATATGTTAAATCAACCTTTCAGCTTTTCTCATTCTCTAAGCACAAATCAGAGCGTTTTACTGTGACTTACAAGGCCTCCTTGATCTGGTTTACATTGGTCTTTCCAGCCTCATTAAAGAAAGCAGAGTGCTCTCCTCTGACCTATTCAAATGCGGCTTGATCTCTGGGAATGCGGGCTCTTAACGCACCTTCCTGATCCTAAATCACTGAGTTGACTGGATTCCCACATTTTAGCTAACTGTTTTGGTTATTTTATTAATTATTTCACTGCTTGAATATAGTTCTTGAACATGGCTTGAAGTGCCATTGTTTTTTCTCCAACTTTTCTCATAGTCACTTACTTATTTAATTCCTTCTCAGCTCTCAGACTTCACCCTAAATGTGATTTCCTTAAGAATCCTTCCCTGACCCTCTGAGGTTGTTTAATATCCCTTTATTGTACCCTTTCATAGCATTCTTTACTTCTTATTTTACAACATCGCTTATATTTGTAATTATTTCTTCAATACATCTTTTCTTTTTTTTTTTAATTTTGGCCTGTTTTTCTTGATTTTTGATTTATTTATTTTCCATTCATCTTTATTCTTTGGTCTGTGTGGTCCTCCCATTCCAGTGGCCTCCCTTGTTGCAGAGTACAGGCTCTGGGCGCACGTGCTCCAGAGTGCTCGCTTGTAATTGGACACACCAGTCCAGCTGCTCAGTGGCACACGGGATCTTCTCAGGCTAGGGATCGAACTGGTGCCCCTTGCACTGCAAGGCGTACTCTTTACCCATTGGACCACCAGGGAAGCCCCTATTTCTTCAACATATATCTTTAAACAATAATTTATTAATTTATTTACTCTCTTGCATCTATCATTCCCATTAGACTCTAAGCCCCTCTAGAACAGAAACCATGTCTGTCTTGCCCAAACTATTTCTGGTGCAGAACACAATGCCTCACACCAACATTTTTTCAATCAATAGTCACTGAAGAATGAAAATGTCTGAAAAATAGTGTGGGGCAGGGTATGCTGGAGCCTTCAGATCAGGTCCCAACATGTAGTAGAGTTATGGATATCTATGGAAAGAGGCATAATATTTTTAAAAACAATAATAAAATGAGAGTCACATTGCCACAGATCTATGAGATACTGAGAGAGAAAGCAGCAAGACCTTGGGAATCATATAAGTATATGTGGTTCAAATCGACGTTAAGTTAATTTTTCACTTATGGTGTGATAGTTGGTGGTTTGGTTTGGATCCAGAATGAGACACACAATGGTCTGAGCCACAAGCTAGGTCAGATGTGCAATCAAACACTAAGCTTTTGAAGGACATTACTGAGAGAATCAGAGAAGTGATCAGAATGGCTGAATGTCATCTTACTCAGGATCTCCATATTTACAAGCCCTTGTGAGAAGGTATCAACCTATCACAGAGGTGGTAGAGACAATCATAGAACTAAAGAACTGTTTCTCTTACTGCTGCCTTACTATACAAAGACTTGAATATTCTGTCACTGGATCACAACATAAAGACTAGATAAGTGAAACTGTTTCATAATTCTGTGTGATGAAGCAGAGTTGGGAATCATAGGTCTATGCTGTTAGTTTCATCTACAATACAGAAACAAAGAGTGTGCTAGATCTTTAAATAAGATCCAGGCCAAGAGAGGTCAAGTCTTCAAACAATCAATGGCTTTTGGTAAAAACATCTGCTTTCGACTTCGTACCTGATCAGTTGCTGCAAACTGTCTACATCCTAAGAAAATATTCAGGCTATGTATACACACAGAGCTGAATAAAGCATCCAAAAATATCTTTCCCATCAAAAAATTATTTTTAGAAAATGAGTTATTTTATCTACCTGATACTAAATCACTGAATTGACTGAATTCTCATATTTTATCTAGCTGTTGTAGTTTTTCTGTTAACTATTTCACTGGCAGAATATAAATTTTGAACATAAACTTGGGAGAGATAATGAAAACATGAGCTGTATGAAAAAGAAGCTTTCCAAATCCACCAGCTTTCTCATACTTTTTGTTGCTACCCTAGTCTTGTCATAAAACATATTATTTTCCTGACCTCCATAGACATTCCTTGGGGCCAGTACCCTAGATCCCATAATTCACTCAAAAGCTAAAGTTATTGTCAAGGCAGCAGTTATATTCCTGAGAGTCTTGATAAATAATTCATTGAACACATTCATTTCCAGAAGATCCCCTTGGCTATGAACTCAGTTCTTCTTCAAGATAGTGCAAACATTGCCACAAAACTGAAGAGCTAATTCAGCAGGGACCAACTATAGGGAAAGTTGAGGTAGAAAGACAAATTCTAATCTATAAACATTGAATTAGATTGTAAATGCCTGTTAACTTGCAAATATCTTGCTGTCTTCCAGAGCAGCATTTACAACCATGGGGTGGAAAAAGCAGGGAGAGAACCAGCAAACTGGGGAAGGAATAGAATTTTATGGATCCTACAAGCAGTTCCTGGTGATGGTCCAGGAGAGAATCAAAAAGTTCAGATAGCTGTGGCTTCTAGTGAGGTGAGGCTGAAAAAGAATCAGTATGTCACCCATTTCCTCCTCTCCAGCTGATGTGAGTTCACTGTTTCTCTAGACAGCCACACAAAAAATGAAAGTAATAATACTTGTCACCTGCATCTAAACAAGTAGAACTGTATTCAGCTTAACATTTGTCATGTGAGGCATACTATATCTTTTTGCAAAAATAATAGTCTCCTTACACCCATGGAAAAATTATCAAAACAGGAAATTAATAAGGAAAAACAAGCCTTAAATGACACATTAGAAGAGATGAATCTCACTGATATCTTTAGGACCTTCCACCCAAAAGTGGAAGAATACACTTTCTTCTCAAGTACACATGGCACATTCTCCAGGATAGACAATCTTGGGCCACATATCAAACCTCAGGAAATTCAAGAAAACTGAAATTGTATCAACCACCTTTTCTGACCACAATAAGAAAGATATCAGAGTAGACATCAATTACAAGAAAAAAAAACACTAAAAACACAAATACATGGAGATTAAATAACACATACCTAAAAAACAGATTACTGAACAAATCCACCAGCTTTCTCATACTTTTTGTTGCTACCCTAGTCTTGTCATAAAACATATTATTTTCCTGACCTCCATAGACATTCCTTGGGGCCAGTACCCTAGATCCCATAATTCACTCAAAAGCTAAAGTTATTGTCAAGGCAGCAGTTATATTCCTGAGAGTCTTGATAAATAATTCATTGAACACATTCATTTCCAGAAGATCCCCTTGGCTATGAACTCAGTTCTTCTTCAAGATAGTGCAAACATTGCCACAAAACTGAAGAGCTAATTCAGCAGGGACCAACTATAGGGAAAGTTGAGGTAGAAAGACAAATTCTAATCTATAAACATTGAATTAGATTGTAAATGCCTGTTAACTTGCAAATATCTTGCTGTCTTCCAGAGCAGCATTTACAACCATGGGGTGGAAAAAGCAGGGAGAGAACCAGCAAACTGGGGAAGGAATAGAATTTTATGGATCCTACAAGCAGTTCCTGGTGATGGTCCAGGAGAGAATCAAAAAGTTCAGATAGCTGTGGCTTCTAGTGAGGTGAGGCTGAAAAAGAATCAGTATGTCACCCATTTCCTCCTCTCCAGCTGATGTGAGTTCACTGTTTCTCTAGACAGCCACACAAAAAATGAAAGTAATAATACTTGTCACCTGCATCTAAACAAGTAGAACTGTATTCAGCTTAACATTTGTCATGTGAGGCATACTATATCTTTTTGCAAAAATAATAGTCTCCTTACACCCATGGAAAAATTATCAAAACAGGAAATTAATAAGGAAAAACAAGCCTTAAATGACACATTAGAAGAGATGAATCTCACTGATATCTTTAGGACCTTCCACCCAAAAGTGGAAGAATACACTTTCTTCTCAAGTACACATGGCACATTCTCCAGGATAGACAATCTTGGGCCACATATCAAACCTCAGGAAATTCAAGAAAACTGAAATTGTATCAACCACCTTTTCTGACCACAATAAGAAAGATATCAGAGTAGACATCAATTACAAGAAAAAAAAACACTAAAAACACAAATACATGGAGATTAAATAACACATACCTAAAAAACAGATTACTGAACAAATCAAAACAGAAATAAAGAAATTCCTAGAAGAAAATGACAACCAAAAACCATTGTGACACCACAAAAGCAGTGCTAAGAGGAAAGTTTATAGCAATACAATCATACCTCAAGAAAGAAAACATCAAAAAGACAATCTAACTCTACACTTAAAACAACTGGAAAAAGAAGAACAAAAGAATCCTAAAGTTAGCAGAAGAAGAGAAATCATAAAGATCAGAGCAGAAATAAATGAAAAAGAATTGAAAGAAACAATAGTAAAGATAAATAAAATGAAAAGCTGATTCTTTGAAAAGATAAACCAAACTGACAAACTGCTAGCCAGACTCATCAGGAAAAAAAGAGAGCAGAACCAGATCAACAAAATCAGAAATGAAAAAGAAGAGGTTACAACAGACAATACAGAAATATAAAGGATTATAAGAGACTATTATGAGCCACTATATGGCAACAAATGGGACAACCTGGAAGAAATGTTTCTTAGAGATGTTCAATCTTCCAAAACTGGACCATGAAGAAATAGAAAGTATGAACAACCCAATCACAAGCTCAGAAGTCAAATCCGAGATCAAAAATCTACCCCAAAATAAAAGCCCAGGGCCAGACAGTTTCACAAGGGAATTCTACCAAACATTTAAAGAAGAGTTTCATGACAAACTTTCTAAAACTCTTTCGAAAAATTGCACATGAAGGAATACTTCCAAACACATTCTACCAGGCCACCATCACCTGATACTAAAACCTGGCAAGGACATCACACAAAAAAGAAAATTACTGGCCAATATCTCTGGTGAATTTATACACCAAAATTCTGGCAAACAGAGTTCAACAATACATCAAAAAACTCATGCATCATGATCAACTTATCCTAGTTGTACAAGGATTCTTCAATATCTACAAATCAATCAATGTGATACACCATATCAACAAATTGAAAGAAAAAAAATCACATGATAATCTCAGTAGATACAGAAAAAGACTTTGACAAAATCCAATATCCATTTATGATAAAAAAAAAAAAAACCTTCAAAAAATGGGCATAGAAGGAACCTACCTTAACATAGTGAAAGCCACATATGAGAAGCCCACAGCAAACATTATCCTCAATGGTGAAAAACAGAAAGCATTCTATCTTAAGTCAGGAATAATACAGGGGTGTCCACTTTCACCACTATTATTCAACATGATCCTGGAAATTCTAGCAACAGCAATAACAGAAGAAAAAGAAATAAAAATAATCCATATTGGAAAAGAAGAAGTAAAACTCTATTTGCAGACAACATGATACTATACATGGAAAACCCCAAAGACACTATTAGAAAACTACTAGAGCTGATCATCACATTCAGCAAAGTCACAGGATACAAAATCAATACATAGAAATCACTCTCATACCTATATACAATGAGAAATCAGAAAGAGAAATCAAGGATGCAATCCCATTCCCAATTGCAACCAAAAAAATAAAATATCTAGAAATAAACCTACCTAAAGATACAAAAGAACTGTACACAGACTATTACAAGACAGTAATGAAAAATAGTGACATAAACAGATGGAGAGATATCCTATGTTCCTGAGTCGGAAGAATCAATATCGTGAAAATGACCATACTACCAAATATCATCTACAGATCCAATGCAATCCCTATCAAATTACCATTGACATTCTTCACAAAACTAGACCAAAAAATACCACAGTTAATATGGAAATACAAAAGATCCCGGATAGCCAAAGCAATCCTGAGGAGGAAGAATGGAGCTGGAGGGATCAGACTTCCTATCTACAAAGTGACAGTCAAGACAGTATGGTACTGGCACAAAAACAGAAATGTAGACCAATGGAACAAGATAGAGAACCCATAGATAAATCTACACATCTGTGGGTACCTTATTTTTAACAAAGAAGGCGAAAATATAAAATATAAAATGGGACAAAGACAGACTCTTCAACAAATGGTGCTGGGAAAATTGGACAGTTACATGCAAAAAAATGAAGTCGGAATATTCCCTGACACCATACACAAAGGTCAACTCAAAATGCATTAAAGACCTAAATGTAAGACCAGAAATCCTAAAACTCTTAGAAAAGAATATAGGCAAAACACTCAATAACATAAATCAAAGCAAGATCTACCACCCACCCTCTAGAATAATGGAAATAAAAACCAAAAATTAACATGTTGAACCTATGAAACGTAAAAGCTTTTGCACAGAAAAAGAAACTACAAACAAGGTGAACAGACAACCCACAGAATGAGAGAAAATAATAGCAAACGAAACACTTGACAAAAAATTAATTTCCATAATACACAAGCAGCTCAGACAACTCAACAGTGAAAAAACTAACAACCCAATCAAAAAATGGGAAAAAGACCTAAAGAAACATCTCTCCAAGGAAGACATACAGGTGGCCAAAAAACACATGAAAAGATGCTCAGCGTCTCTAGTTATTAAAGAAATGCAAATCAAAACTACAATGTGATATCAACTCGCACCCGTCAGAATGGCCATCATCAACAAATCGACAGACAATAAATGCTGGAGAGGGTGCGGAGTAAAGGGAACACTCTTGCATTGTGGGTTGGAATGTAAATTGATACAACCACTATGGAAGACAGTATGAAGATACCTTAAAAAACTAAAAATAGAAGCACCATATGACCTAACAATCCCACTATAAGGCTTATACCCTGATGAAATCAAAGCTGAAAGAAGCACCTGTACCCCAATGTTCATTGCAGCACTCTATACAAGAGCTAGAACATGGAAGCAACCTAGATTTCCATCGATGAATGAATGGATATCAAAGCCCTGGTACATATAATGGAATATTTCTCAGCTATAAAAAGAAATGCAGAAGAATCAGTCCTAATGAGATGGATGAATTTAGAACCTATTATACAAAGCGAAGTAAATCAAAAAGAAAAGAATGAATATAGTATACTAACACATATATATATATGGAATCTAGTGCAGTGGTGGAAAAACAAACATAGAGAACAAACCTATGGGCATTGTGGGGAGGGAAGATTGGGCTAGAATTATGGAAAGAGCAACATGGAAGCCTACAGTATCATATGTAAAGAGATAATCATTGTGATTAAGCTGTAAGACTAAGGAAACTTACATAGGGGCTATGTACCTGGGCGGGGTGGTGGGGGCAGGGTGGAGGGGTTGGGGGGACAGAGGAAAAGGGAGGGAGGGCTCAGGTCGGAGGGGTCAGAGATATACCTATAACTATTTGATAATTAACAATAACTTCACTGTACACCTGAAACTAATGCAACCTTGTAAAACAAATATACCCCAATTAAACAACAAAAAAAATAATGGTCTTCTGTGTGGGTTTGGCACAGTGCCAGTATTTTCATTGTGTGCTACTCTCTTCTCGCCTCTCCTGTCCATCATCTAAGCTCTAACATCTCTCCTCTTTGGTTACTGCAGAGACATAAGCTGGACCAACATATGAGGTCTCTCTGATCTGGAGACTTCTGCCTCAGAGTCAGAATATGGAGCTTTTAGAAAGGTTAGTAGGCCTTGGATTCTACATACCTGGGAATGATGTTCAAGGGAAATCTTTGCCTCTTTGTTTAACCTTATATAGTATCTGACAAAAATACCTGATCAGTCATTCTTATCAATATTCTGTCTTTTCTATTTTAATATAAGCACACGATGAGGGCAGAAACTATATCCTTCTTGCTCACCCGGTGCCTGGAACATGGTAGTGATTTAGGAATATTTGGTTAGTGAATACATGTTTAAGGGAAGGATGGGTCATGGTAAAACACTTTTCATAGTTTTTAGGTTTCAGAGTTCG
Organism: Tragulus kanchil; assembly: GCA_022376925.1. Taxonomy (NCBI): domain Eukaryota; kingdom Metazoa; phylum Chordata; class Mammalia; order Artiodactyla; family Tragulidae; genus Tragulus; species Tragulus kanchil. The sequence continues at coordinate 230,122,214 of JAIOJX010000004.1, read as the reverse complement.
AGATTATTTGAAATAAATTACCCCAATATATCTACAAAATGGCACAAAACTACCATATGACCCAGCAATTCCACTACTGGGCATATACCCTGAGGAAACCATAATGAAAAAACACACATAGATCCTAATGTTCATTGTGGTTCTATTTACAATAGCTAGGACATGGATGCAATCTAGATGTTCACTGATGGATGGATAAAGAAGTTGTGGTACATATGTGCAATGGAATGTTACTCAGATATAAAAAGGAATGCATTTGAGTTTGACATTCCTAATGAGGTGGACAACCCTAGAGCCTATTATACAAAGAGAAGTAAGTCAGAAAGAGAAAAACAAATGTTGTATATTCACATATATATATGGTGTCCAGAATGACAGTATTGATGAACCTATTTACAGGATAGTGATGGAGATGCAGACATAGAGAACAGACTTTTGGATAGTGGGGGAGGGAGAAGGTGGGATGATTTGAGAGAGTAACATGAAAATGTATATATTACCATATGTAAAGTGAATAGCTAGTGGGAATTTCCTGTGTGGCACAGGGAACCCAAAGTCTGTGCTCTGTGACAACCTAGAGGGGTAGGATGGGGAGGGAGATGGGGAAGGAGGTTTAAGAAGGAGGGAACATCTGTGTACCTATGGCTGATTCACCTTTATGTATGGCAGAGATCGTTACAATATTGTAAAGTAATTATCCTCCAATTAAAGAATACTGTTTTTAAAGTGGCATTAAAAAATAAGAAGAAAGTCTTGTTAAGACTCCATTAGGTACAATTAGTGATAAAAAAAAGAAAGGCCCTTTAGGACCTCTGTGTTTATTAACCTCACCAGGATTCCTAAACTGAATATTATTTATGTTATGTAATCCTAACATTTTTAATTCTAATAAATTAATATGTGAGCATGCTGCTAGAGTAGGAGAAACTAGTTTGCATTTTCCCTGGGATCTGCCCTGTCAATCATACCTCTATAACAACAAAGCTATAATAATTCATGCTTTTGATCAGCATCCAGACCTCTTGCTTCCACAGACTGTAAAGTGCAGTGAAGGTACTTTATGAGTGAGACTGTTGCGAAGACTCAGAAATAATACCTTCCATGGAGGTGGGTGGGTGTGTCAGGAAGAAACAGGAGGGTCTCATGACCTCAAGCCTTCATATTCTCTCAGGGGGCAGCAACACAATTAGAACAACGTCTTTGAACACTTAAAACATGAATGAGTTCTCTCCTAGATGCCTTAGTGACCCTACCATATTAGCTTTGTTGGAATTTGAATGGAAAAGAGCTTATAAGGCATTTTATTTTCTGTGAATTTGAAGTCATGTAAATATAATTTTTTTTCTTTTTTGATGAAGAGTCCCTGCTTTAATACTTAGGTAATAAACCCGTTCCAGAATGAGAACCTAATTTAAAAAAGAGATAAGTCAGAAAGAGAAACAAATGTTGTATATTCACATATATGTATGGTGTCCAGAATGACAGTATTGATGAACCTATTTACAGGATAGTGATGGAGATGCAGACATAGAGAACAGACTTTTGGATAGTGGGGGAGGGAGAAGGTGGGATGATTTGAGAGAGTAACATGAAAATGTATATATTACCATATGTAAAGTGAATAGCTAGTGGGAATTTCCTGTGTGGCACAGGGAACCCAAAGTCTGTGCTCTGTGACAACCTAGAGGGGTAGGATGGGGAGGGAGATGGGGAAGGAGGTTTAAGAAGGAGGGAACATCTGTGTACCTATGGCTGATTCACCTTTATGTATGGCAGAGATCGTTACAATATTGTAAAGTAATTATCCTCCAATTAAAGAATACTGTTTTTAAAGTGGCATTAAAAAATAAGAAGAAAGTCTTGTTAAGACTCCATTAGGTACAATTAGTGATAAAAAAAAGAAAGGCCCTTTAGGACCTCTGTGTTTATTAACCTCACCAGGATTCCTAAACTGAATATTATTTATGTTATGTAATCCTAACATTTTTAATTCTAATAAATTAATATGTGAGCATGCTGCTAGAGTAGGAGAAACTAGTTTGCATTTTCCCTGGGATCTGCCCTGTCAATCATACCTCTATAACAACAAAGCTATAATAATTCATGCTTTTGATCAGCATCCAGACCTCTTGCTTCCACAGACTGTAAAGTGCAGTGAAGGTACTTTATGAGTGAGACTGTTGCGAAGACTCAGAAATAATACCTTCCATGGAGGTGGGTGGGTGTGTCAGGAAGAAACAGGAGGGTCTCATGACCTCAAGCCTTCATATTCTCTCAGGGGGCAGCAACACAATTAGAACAACGTCTTTGAACACTTAAAACATGAATGAGTTCTCTCCTAGATGCCTTAGTGACCCTACCATATTAGCTTTGTTGGAATTTGAATGGAAAAGAGCTTATAAGGCATTTTATTTTCTGTGAATTTGAAGTCATGTAAATATAATTTTTTTTCTTTTTTGATGAAGAGTCCCTGCTAATACTTAGTAATGTGATCTTGTGCTATGAAAATAAGTTCTCTGGTTGGAAAATAAACACAGGCAGCATTCACAGGCAGGCAAGACCAAAAAGCTTATTATTATTACTTTTACCATTTCATCTGTAATACTAGTCTGAGGCAACCAGGTTCTTGGAAAAATGTGCTTGGACCCACACACATATATATTAATACTGCCAGAAAATTGCAGAAACATTGAATATCCATTTAAGGACCAACGAAAAAACTGCTAGACTCATTAGTGACACATCTTTCAGTGTTACTAGTACTTAGGAGATCAGCTATTTTAATTGTTTGGTCTTCTTACATTTGTTAGAAGTTATGGTAAAGATTTTTGTATCTGCACAGAGAAAGAGCCAAGAAACAGGTAAGAAACAAAATCTCCATTACCACTAGGATAAAGAAAAACAAGTGATCTGATGAGACATGGTAAAAAAAAAAAAAAAAAAAAAAAATCTGGAAAACAGTAGTTTGATAGAATTTGGTGACAATTTTTTCTAAAATGAAAGAATTTAAAATGTGATGTTGCACTTTGACCTTCACCACCTCTAGAGGTCCAGTACACTGAAAAATCTATTCTAATTCTGATCTTCATCTTTGTAGCCTTCCAGGACTTTGTTGTACCCAAATCAAGTTATTATTCTCTTTTGTATCAGGTCTGCTGTAAATGTTCATTATAATCACTGCTGCTTAATTTAGCAGATGGTTGGAACTGAATAATTCTTCTCATAGGAATTAAATATGGTTATGTCATTCCCCAAGTTAATTTAAGAGAAGCAATTTGAGATGAAGCAATGTTTCAGTTTCAGTACTAGTTCAGAATCATCGTCATAGCTATTTTATTTTCTCTACTTCTATAATTTTGAATATCTAAGATGAACTGGGTTGGTCTGTATCTTTTTAAGTTTAACAGTCTTCAGTAAAGAAAGAAAGATGAAATAAATAATTGTACCCAAATTCCACATTTTGCTTCATGATTTATCAAGAGTACCCAAAGGAATTTTTTTAGTGTATTTGCACACCACTGGTTTTCAACTTTTGTCAGCAAATATAGGGTGGATAGAAATTATATCTTCCACCAAACACATGTTCATTCTACCTCCCATGAATACCTTGTACTGCTTTCAAGATATCAGTGATGAAATATAATTAGCATAAAGCAGAGAGGCCTCATCTGAAAAAAATGTCAGCTGCGTTTTTTGTTCAATGGATATTCAATTGGCTAAGAACTACTTTAGCAGGATCACACATTTTCAAAGACAGGGAACTGAAAAGGAGTGATTGTTCATAATCCCGTGTGTGTGTGTGTGTGTGTGTGAGTTACTCAGTTGTGTCTCATAATCCCCTACCTGACTCTAAATAATAGGGTCCCTCTTCCCAGCCTTGTAACTCCTCCAAAAAGGAAGTATTTCTAAAGCAAGATTTCTCCATTTATAACATCTTATTGTTATACGTTATTCAACATTTTTGAACTTCCAATTCCTGTGCTTTCCCAGCCACCTACTGTTCTGGTTGATTTTGACTTTGGACACCACAGGAAGCAAAGGGGGCTAATATTTGAGGGTGTGCATAGATGGTTGATATAGTCAGGGGAGCTAATTACTGTGCCATTATGTTTTGTATACAGAAGCTTTCTTCTGAAGTAAAGGATCTTAACTTCAAATACAAAGTCAGTTTTGCAACTCCCCCATGAAACTGGCAAATTATATTAAAACAAACAAGTATCTTCTATTGAGTGTTGGGATTGTAGTTAAGAGACCCGGGTTTGCGTTTGTATCTGCCACTTGCTATTACTTTGTATTTCAGATCTCTCTGTTTTAATATCTTCTTCATAACCACAATCTATGGCCAGGAAGAGGAACAGAATGTATATGTATACTAGTGTGTATGAGTAATATATACAAATTATTTGTATATATTTAGATATAATGTTATGTACATATAAAAATAAAGTGTACATAAATAACATATATTGTTATTTAGTCTTTAAATCATATCTGACTCTTCTGCAATGGCATGGACTGCAACCTGCCAGGTTTCTCTGTCCATGGGATTCCCCAGGCAAGAATTACTGGAGTGGATTGCCATTTCCTTCTTCATGGGATCTTCCTCACCCAGGGATCAAATCTGAGGCTCCTGTATTGGCAGATGTATTCTTTGCCACTGAGCTACCAGGAAACCCCTAAAATTATATATGTGTGTGTGTGTATATATATACATATATATATGTGTGTGTGTGTGTGTGTGTGTGTGTGTGTTTTCTATGAATGATAATAATACTGTTTATATAAAGATATTTTTAACCTTACTGTTGTTGTCAGTGACTTCTCCCCTCTCTACAGAGAAGTTGAGAGAAACGAATGGTGAGATGCATCCATGAGCACTCCTGTGCCTGCTTTAGGCTGTTTTCACTACTGCCACTTCCCTCCTCAGAACCCCCTAGAGAGACAAAGGAACAGATGTACACTCTTCCCTGTGATTGGTCAGCTCCATGCTTTGTATCCCAATATTTCTAAAGCAAGATTTCTCCATTTATAACATCTTATTGTTATACGTTATTCAACATTTTTGAACTTCCAATTCCTGTGCTTTCCCAGCCACCTACTGTTCTGGTTGATTTTGACTTTGGACACCACAGGAAGCAAAGGGGGCTAATATTTGAGGGTGTGCATAGATGGTTGATATAGTCAGGGGAGCTAATTACTGTGCCATTATGTTTTGTATACAGAAGCTTTCTTCTGAAGTAAAGGATCTTAACTTCAAATACAAAGTCAGTTTTGCAACTCCCCCATGAAACTGGCAAATTATATTAAAACAAACAAGTATCTTCTATTGAGTGTTGGGATTGTAGTTAAGAGACCCGGGTTTGCGTTTGTATCTGCCACTTGCTATTACTTTGTATTTCAGATCTCTCTGTTTTAATATCTTCTTCATAACCACAATCTATGGCCAGGAAGAGGAACAGAATGTATATGTATACTAGTGTGTATGAGTAATATATACAAATTATTTGTATATATTTAGATATAATGTTATGTACATATAAAAATAAAGTGTACATAAATAACATATATTGTTATTTAGTCTTTAAATCATATCTGACTCTTCTGCAATGGCATGGACTGCAACCTGCCAGGTTTCTCTGTCCATGGGATTCCCCAGGCAAGAATTACTGGAGTGGATTGCCATTTCCTTCTTCATGGGATCTTCCTCACCCAGGGATCAAATCTGAGGCTCCTGTATTGGCAGATGTATTCTTTGCCACTGAGCTACCAGGAAACCCCTAAAATTATATATGTGTGTGTGTATATATATACATATATATATGTGTGTGTGTGTGTGTGTGTGTGTGTGTGTTTTCTATGAATGATAATAATACTGTTTATATAAAGATATTTTTAACCTTACTGTTGTTGTCAGTGACTTCTCCCCTCTCTACAGAGAAGTTGAGAGAAACGAATGGTGAGATGCATCCATGAGCACTCCTGTGCCTGCTTTAGGCTGTTTTCACTACTGCCACTTCCCTCCTCAGAACCCCCTAGAGAGACAAAGGAACAGATGTACACTCTTCCCTGTGATTGGTCAGCTCCATGCTTTGTATCCCAATCTTGAAGATGGCAGCTACAGTATGGGTGATAAACAGCAGTCTAGTCTGGCTGAAATAGGTTTGCAGCTGGCTTCCAGAGAAACCCTCTCTCAGCCCAGCAAAGGGGAAACAGCATAAGTTTTCTAGTCAGACAAGTTCATTTTCTAATCATGGTTTATCGCTTATCTACCAACAGTTGAATCCTGAGCAGTTACTCAATCCTGGCAATTCTTATAATCTAGGTTTCCTTGTACTAGATTAAAAATAGCTCAACTATCCTTTAAAGATCTTGAAAGGCTTAAGTGAGAAATCAAAGTGAAGCTTCTGATGCAATTTTGGTCACTTAGTGGGTCTTTACCATATCATGTGTCCTGTCTTTATTTCATCCTCAATTCTTTCTCTGTTCTTCTGGCAACATCCAAGAAGCTACCAGGAACATACACTGTAGACACCTCCTCTCTGTACCAGTACTTCTCAGCCCATTCCCACCACCCCCAAACCAGCATCTCCCTAGAAAAAGTGTTCTGTTTTTCTTCTATAAACTTCAGTGACATTCACTGGAAAAGTTATCCTTTGGTCATAAGTTATCATTTGGTCTTGTGATCCAAAGTAGGCTTCAAATTAATTCTTTATTATGATTACTACTGTATTTTGCAAAAAACAGATGTTGGGAGAAAGAGCTAGAGAGCTATTATGTGCTTTTCCTTTACATCACAGCACTTTGGTGTATAAGTTTTTGTCTTATTGGAAATCAAGGAAAGCTTTTCATCTTCAGCCCATTCTTTTATAAGGATTTATAAACTTTTATAGTCAGTTGTGCTGTCAGTTTACATTTATTTTACCTGAGTTCCTAGTGGGTCTGCCAAAAATACAGTCAGCTGGCTGTTTCAAAGAGAAATTCTTCTAGCAAACACTGATAAAAAAGTAATGGTTATTAAAATTTCATATGATAAAGAGCCAAATCTAAATATAGTTGTTGTCAGTGACTTCTCCCCTCTCTACAGAGAAGTTGAGAGAAACGAATGGTGAGATGCATCCATGAGCACTCCTGTGCCTGCTTTAGGCTGTTTTCACTACTGCCACTTCCCTCCTCAGAACCCCCTAGAGAGACAAAGGAACAGATGTACACTCTTCCCTGTGATTGGTCAGCTCCATGCTTTGTATCCCAATCTTGAAGATGGCAGCTACAGTATGGGTGATAAACAGCAGTCTAGTCTGGCTGAAATAGGTTTGCAGCTGGCTTCCGCAGAGAAACCCTCTCTCAGCCCAGCAAAGGGGAAACAGCATAAGTTTTCTAGTCAGACAAGTTCATTTTCTAATCATGGTTTATCGCTTATCTACCAACAGTTGAATCCTGAGCAGTTACTCAATCCTGGCAATTCTTATAATCTAGGTTTCCTTGTACTAGATTAAAAATAGCTCAACTATCCTTTAAAGATCTTGAAAGGCTTAAGTGAGAAATCAAAGTGAAGCTTCTGATGCAATTTTGGTCACTTAGTGGGTCTTTACCATATCATGTGTCCTGTCTTTATTTCATCCTCAATTCTTTCTCTGTTCTTCTGGCAACATCCAAGAAGCTACCAGGAACATACACTGTAGACACCTCCTCTCTGTACCAGTACTTCTCAGCCCATTCCCACCACCCCCAAACCAGCATCTCCCCTAGAAAAAGTGTTCTGTTTTTCTTCTATAAACTTCAGTGACATTCACTGGAAAAGTTATCCTTTGGTCATAAGTTATCATTTGGTCTTGTGATCCAAAGTAGGCTTCAAATTAATTCTTTATTATGATTACTACTGTATTTTGCAAAAAACAGATGTTGGGAGAAAGAGCTAGAGAGCTATTATGTGCTTTTCCTTTACATCACAGCACTTTGGTGTATAAGTTTTTGTCTTATTGGAAATCAAGGAAAGCTTTTCATCTTCAGCCCATTCTTTTATAAGGATTTATAAACTTTTATAGTCAGTTGTGCTGTCAGTTTACATTTATTTTACCTGATTTCCCCTAGTGGGTCTGCCAAAAATACAGTCAGCTGTCTGTTTCAAAGAGAAATTCTTCTAGCAAACACTGATAAAAAAGTAATGGTTATTAAAATTTCATATGATAAAGAGCCAATTCAAGGAATCTGAATTTTGAACTGTATAAGACCTTCAAGATCATTTGCTTTGACACCTTACTTTTATTTTTTATTTATTTATTTTGGTACCTTATTTTTAAAGTACTGTTATTTTTAAGTACAGTATTTAAAATGTCATGGCATGTTCTACTAGATGCACCACATATATTATCTAAATTCCACAGGATCCCGTTTAACATATGGAAAAACTGAGGATCTGAAAGGTTTAATAGTTTTCCAAGGTCAAGGGGCAGACAGAGATCTAGACACAGCTGGTTCTTTTTTTTTTTTTTTTTTTAATATTTATTTATTTATTTATTTATTTTTGGCTAATCTGGGCCTTCACTGCTGCCACAGGCTCTTCTCTAGTTGCAGGGAGTGGGGGCTATTCTCTAGTTGAGGTGAGCAGGCTTCTTGTTGTGGTAACTTCTCTTCTTGTGGAACTCTGGCTCTGGGGCACACGGGCTTCAGTAGTTGCGGCCCATGGGCTCAATAGTTGCTGCTCCGAGGCTCTAGAGCACAGGCTCCATAGTTGTGGCTCACAGGCTTAGTTGCTCTGCAACATGTGGGATCTTCCTGGATCAGGGATCGAACCTATGTCTCCTTCATTGGCAGGCAAACTCTTTACCAATGAGCTACCAGGGAGCCCCACTGCTGGTTCTTAACCTTGGCTCTTTTGCTAAGCAAAATGGGAGCTACCAGGGGAGCATTTGGTCTTGTGATCCAAAGTAGGCTTCAAATTAATTCTTTATTATGATTACTACTGTATTTTGCAAAAAACAGATGTTGGGAGAAAGAGCTAGAGAGCTATTATGTGCTTTTCCTTTACATCACAGCACTTTGGTGTATAAGTTTTTGTCTTATTGGAAATCAAGGAAAGCTTTTCATCTTCAGCCCATTCTTTTATAAGGATTTATAAACTTTTATAGTCAGTTGTGCTGTCAGTTTACATTTATTTTACCTGAGTTCCCTAGTGGGTCTGCCAAAAATACAGTCAGCTGTCTGTTTCAAAGAGAAATTCTTCTAGCAAACACTGATAAAAAAGTAATGGTTATTAAAATTTCATATGATAAAGAGCCAATTCAAGGAATCTGAATTTTGAACTGTATAAGACCTTCAAGATCATTTGCTTTGACACCTTACTTTTATTTTTTATTTATTTATTTTGGTACCTTATTTTTAAAGTACTGTTATTTTTAAGTACAGTATTTAAAATGTCATGGCATGTTCTACTAGATGCACCACATATATTATCTAAATTCCACAGGATCCCGTTTAACATATGGAAAAACTGAGGATCTGAAAGGTTTAATAGTTTTCCAAGGTCAAGGGGCAGACAGAGATCTAGACACAGCTGGTTCTTTTTTTTTTTTTTTTTTTAATATTTATTTATTTATTTATTTATTTTTGGCTAATCTGGGCCTTCACTGCTGCCACAGGCTCTTCTCTAGTTGCAGGGAGTGGGGGCTATTCTCTAGTTGAGGTGAGCAGGCTTCTTGTTGTGGTAACTTCTCTTCTTGTGGAACTCTGGCTCTGGGGCACACGGGCTTCAGTAGTTGCGGCCCATGGGCTCAATAGTTGCTGCTCCGAGGCTCTAGAGCACAGGCTCCATAGTTGTGGCTCACAGGCTTAGTTGCTCTGCAACATGTGGGATCTTCCTGGATCAGGGATCGAACCTATGTCTCCTTCATTGGCAGGCAAACTCTTTACCAATGAGCTACCAGGGGAGCCCCACTGCTGGTTCTTAACCTTGGCTCTTTTTGCTAAGCAATGATTGGTGTTTTATGTGAGAAGAAACTGACACCAAGGGCTCTTCATAGACTTGAAGGGGAGACAGAGCAGGAATGAGACATCTTGGGTTGGGAACACCCAGTTTAGTCTTTCTTTTGACCTTATCATCCCTTAAAGTCACCAATTGTCACCCCTTAAGCTATTATGAGTTGGACTTCTTTCATATTTTTCTTGAGGATTTTCATTTAATATTGAGGAATAAAACAAAAAAGACATGGCTCCCTGTCTTTTACTTTGTCTCAGTTTTCCATTGTGTCCATGTTTTCTTTTTTATAATTCTCTACTTCTAGTTCTAATGAACACATTATTATTTTTCATTACATAGGGCTTTTAAATGCTTCTTTATTCCTTAATGGATAGGTAAAGAAAAAATAAATGAATGTATAAATAATTCCATAGAGAAATGAAAAATGTGTGATCAAATAAAATAATTTAGGGCTATAAAAAGTGTGAGGTTTTGAATGTCAATGATGCTTCTTATCCTCTCTGCCCTATATTTCACTCTATAAGTTACAACAGTTCACTGCATATGCTGGAGAAGTACATCCAGGCTGATGCCCATGAGAAGCAACCAGGAGCACTCTGGGAAATTTTATAGCAACTGCATAATTCATCTTGTTTTTGTTCCAGCCACCTCTTGATTGGATCCAGGTTCTAATTTGGGCCTATTTACTCTGGCTTTTGATTCTACCTCCAGTGCTTAAACTTGATGGTTGAGTATGACTGATTCTCTGGACTCGTGCTTTCTCATCTTTCCCAGGCCCTGCCTGAAACTCATCTCCAGAGTCTTCTGTGCCTTTCTCCTTTCAGATCCATTCCTTTCCTCGCTTAGCCTTCAGGTATCAAAATCCTGAGTTCTGCTTGATGGAGAACTCTTCAAGCCAAGACTATTCTTCCTCATTCATCAGGTACATTTCCCCAAGGCATGTATCCATGCCTTGTCTCCCCCACCATCACATAGTCTCCTCAGTGAAATATTAACACAATGCATAAAACAGTTTTTCATAAACCAGGAGGATGGGTAAAGAATGTTGCCATAAAGTGAAATAAAAGTCTTTATAAGAGCAGCATATTTTTTCTTCTCTTATTCCCTTATCATGTAACATAAGATGTATTGACTATATAGCATGATATTTGAGTATTGTGAAGTAACATAATAGTACTTAAGTTACTGGATATCAAGAAGAGTTACCATCCCTCAAGGACTTTGCTTCTCTTCTGAGCAAGTGGAGAATAACTGTGTCATGTTCAGCAGAATTATGATCTTGTTTTTGTCTTTATTTTGAGATTAAGTAAGGTTAAGGAGATATCAATGGGTGCCAAGCTGACAAGGGGTGGACTTGTGATGGATAATTTTTTGTCAGCTTGACTGGGTCATGGGTGTTCAGACATTCAGTCAAACATTATTTGGATGTGTCTTTGAGGGTTTCTGCAGGAGATTAACATCTGAATTGGAGACTTGAGTAAAACAAAGTGCTCTCCCAGGGCAGACCTCATCCAATCTGCTGAGTGTCTAAACAGAATAAAAGTCTGAGTAAGAGAGAACATTCTTTCTCTACTTGACTGTCTTTGAGCTAGGACATAACTCTTCTGCTTTGGACGCAGATTCAGACTCAGACTGGAGCTTACACCTTTCACACTCCTGGTTCTTGGACTTGAACTCGTACTTGAACTGGAACTCTACCATCATCTCCCCTGGGTCTCCAGGAGAGCTTGGGACTTCTCAGCTTCCATATGCTTATGAGCCAATTCTCCTCATGAGCCAATACATTCTATTCATTCTAATTCTGTTTCTCTAGAGAACTCTTAATATACCTGTTCAACACTTAATCACTACTTGTCATTAAACAATAATTTATGAGGTCATTTATTGTCCCCTGTGGGTATGTCTATGTTCATTCGCTCAGTCGTGTCCAACTTTTTGTGACCCTGTGGACTACAGCCTGGCAGGCTCCTCTGTCCGTGGGATTTCCCAGGCAAGAATACTGGAATGGGTTGCCATTTCCTCATTCAGGGGATCTTCCCCACCCTGTATTGCAGGCTGATTCCTTACTGCTGAACCACAAGGGAAACCCATGTATGCCCTGCCTAGTTATTATTATTGTTATTACAATGTAAGGTACAAAACTATTCACTACAGCAACAATAATGACATCCAACCTTTGTTTTACATTTTTTAAATGTCAGGTACTGGGCTTCCCTGGTGGTGCAATGGGCAAAGAGTCCATTTTGCAGTGCAGGAGGCATGGGTTCAATCCCTGGCCCAAGAAGATCCCATGAGCTGTGGAGTGACTGGACCAGTGTGTCTAATTAGGAGCCAGTGCTCTGGATTGCATGTGCTCAGGTCAGTGCTCTGCAATAAGAGAGGCCACTGAAATGGGAGGCCCACATAGGCCGAAGAATAAAGACAGACGGAAATAAATAAATAAATAATCAATAAAAGAGGCTATTTTTTTTAAATGTCAGGTACTGACATTTTATATTTATTAATTTATGAAATCCCTACAATAAGCCTTTAAGTTAGATATTATTATAATTCCAATTTGCTAGTAAAGAAACTGAGGCACAGATATATTAATTAATATACTGAAATACAGGCTGCAGCCAAGACTAGAAACCTTGCAAGCTGAACCTAGATCTCCATCATGCAAAGTGTATCTTACATGATTTTGCTTAAGAATCACATAATGGAGGACAGTAGTCTTCTTCATACTGTATTTTCTATACCTAAGCATACCAGAGAAGCGGCTTGAAAGCATAATAATAAGTAAGGAAGTGGTATCCTGGAAAATAGACGCACTGAATATGAATCCCAGTCCTAACTCAATCATTTTGACTTTGTGATTGGAGACAAGATACGTAACCTCTCTGTGCCTCATACATCTATTCATTCTAATTTTTGTTTTTTCTTAGAGAACTCTTAATATACCTGTTCAACACTTAATCACTACTTGTCATTAAACAATAATTTATGAGGTCATTTATTGTCCCCTGTGGGTATGTCTATGTTCATTCGCTCAGTCGTGTCCAACTTTTTGTGACCCTGTGGACTACAGCCTGGCAGGCTCCTCTGTCCGTGGGATTTCCCAGGCAAGAATACTGGAATGGGTTGCCATTTCCTCATTCAGGGGATCTTCCCCACCCTGTATTGCAGGCTGATTCCTTACTGCTGAACCACAAGGGAAACCCATGTATGCCCTGCCTAGTTATTATTATTGTTATTACAATGTAAGGTACAAAACTATTCACTACAGCAACAATAATGACATCCAACCTTTGTTTTACATTTTTTAAATGTCAGGTACTGGGCTTCCCTGGTGGTGCAATGGGCAAAGAGTCCATTTTGCAGTGCAGGAGGCATGGGTTCAATCCCTGGCCCAAGAAGATCCCATGAGCTGTGGAGTGACTGGACCAGTGTGTCTAATTAGGAGCCAGTGCTCTGGATTGCATGTGCTCAGGTCAGTGCTCTGCAATAAGAGAGGCCACTGAAATGGGAGGCCCACATAGGCCGAAGAATAAAGACAGACGGAAATAAATAAATAAATAATCAATAAAAGAGGCTATTTTTTTTAAATGTCAGGTACTGACATTTTATATTTATTAATTTATGAAATCCCTACAATAAGCCTTTAAGTTAGATATTATTATAATTCCAATTTGCTAGTAAAGAAACTGAGGCACAGATATATTAATTAATATACTGAAATACAGGCTGCAGCCAAGACTAGAAACCTTGCAAGCTGAACCTAGATCTCCATCATGCAAAGTGTATCTTACATGATTTTGCTTAAGAATCACATAATGGAGGACAGTAGTCTTCTTCATACTGTATTTTCTATACCTAAGCATACCAGAGAAGCGGCTTGAAAGCATAATAATAAGTAAGGAAGTGGTATCCTGGAAAATAGACGCACTGAATATGAATCCCAGTCCTAACTCAATCATTTTGACTTTGTGATTGGAGACAAGATACGTAACCTCTCTGTGCCTCAGGTTTTTCACCAGCAGTGTTAAGATTAAATAAATCAATACTTGTAAAGTGCTTAGAGAAGCATCTGGCATCTAGTAAGTACTCAGTAAATGCTAGATTTTCTAATGAAGTTTATTCATCAATTTATCCCTATCACCCAGAAAAGGCATGTAGTAGAGACGCAACAACTGATAAAGAACGTATTTGTTGTAGTCCACATTGCATTCTTTTATCTGACATCCGTCCTGCCTACCTTCCTTCTATTCACTCTTTCATCACCTATAATGTAAGAGGCACTCTGCTAGAGGCTAGGGTGATGGAGCTGAGTAAGATATGACGTTGTTCTTGTGGCCTTGGAGCTGAGTATATAAACTGACATAATACACAGAATGTGGTATCATGAGTGGAATGACATTCTATCCTGAACATTATGGAAGGGCAGAGGGTAGAACATCTAATGCAGAGGTGGAGGGGAAGGAGGCCCACCACCACCAGCAATGAAGATGACCTTCTGTTGTGACCTATCTGTAGTAACAAAGGGAAATAGACTGTTTTCATAAGCATGTTCCCAAATAGCAAGAGAATGCTGTTGAAGACATTGGTTTGTTAGGATGAGTAAACATGGATGTGACCTTACCAGCAATAAAGATGAAATGATACCCACTTCCTGAATACTTAACAGATGCCAGGAAGGGTCTCCTGGCCCTCACAACTTTTCTTATACAACTGAGACCAAAGAGGTTCTAGGCCTAAAGGAAAGAAAGAGGGTGAGTCAGTAAGGAAGGGATTTGCCTGCTAGTGACTAAATGCCCAATGAAGACTGGGCAGGTGGGGGTGACTTTCCTCGCTTGACAGGGAGTCTGGCAATAGGCAGGTGTTAGCCTTGGTTTAGTTGCTTAACAGTTTTATCAAGAACCAAGGTCTAAGGTGCTGGCTTTGGCTTTTATATTTGTCACCTCCTGGTTGCAAGACAGACGACTCTCACCTCTAGATTTAACTTTCCTGCTCCAGACCTGAAGGAGGAGATAAGATGCCAGTCTTTTAGGAAGAAAGCACAGCCTTTCCAGAACTCCCCTAGCAGACCACTGCTTGCATTCCATTGTCACATGGGCACTGCCAGCTGGACTGGAGCCTGGAAAAGCCAGAGACAGGACTATCACAATTCACTTCAATGAGGGGTCGGTTAACTTTTTCTGTAACAAGCCAGATAATAAATATTTTAGGCTTTACAGGCTACACAGTCTGTGCCATAATCACTCCCTCCTGCCCTTCTAGCCACCATAGACAATCTATAAACAACTGAGTGCTGATGGGTTCCAACAGCACTTTATCAATGGACATAGAAATTTGATGTAACTTTCATATATTGTGAAATATTATTCTTTTGATTTTTCTTCCACCAACCATTCAGAAACATACAAAACAACTGGAGCTTCCAGGCTGTATGAAAACAGATGGCAGGGCCTGATTTGGCCCAGGAGGTGCCAATTTGCTGACCTCTGGCCCAAATCAATGACAGCCCATCAAATAAATCTGGCAAAAATCTATGGCAACGTTGGTGTTCTAATAGTTGACTTGGAGGGAGAAATGACTACTGAATAGGAAAATAACAATGCAGCAATAAAGGGTAGGCTTAATCTTCTGTATGAAATAGGATGTACATAAAAACATTAGTATATGATGAGCACATATTTTAGTTTATTTTCCTTCATTTTCATTTAAAATTATTTCTTATTCTTGAAGGCCTTTTCTCTGCTCCATGAAAACAGTTGTGATCCAGATTTTGATTTTAAGTAATTAATATTAGAAAAGTTTTCTGGAGGACAGTATCTATCTTTGAATCAACATGGGACTGATTCTTTTCTGTTGTCACACTTTAAGGGAAAGCTAAAGAGCCCTAAAAACTATGAATTAGAAACTCTATCTAAGTTTCAGAAATGTTTCACAGTTTTCATCCTGGCTTTCAGTGGTAAGGGAAATATAAATGGAAATTCGACATAGAAAAAGATACCCTGCATTCTGCAGTTTTTTGTAAGATAGTCACCTCCTGGTTGCAAGACAGACGACTCTCACCTCTAGATTTAACTTTCCTGCTCCAGACCTGAAGGAGGAGATAAGATGCCAGTCTTTTAGAAGAAAGCACAGCCTTTCCAGAACTCCCCTAGCAGACCACTGCTTGCATTCCATTGTCACATGGGCACTGCCAGCTGGACTGGAGCCTGGAAAAGCCAGAGACAGGACTATCACAATTCACTTCAATGAGGGGTCGGTTAACTTTTTCTGTAACAAGCCAGATAATAAATATTTTAGGCTTTACAGGCTACACAGTCTGTGCCATAATCACTCCCTCCTGCCCTTCTAGCCACCATAGACAATCTATAAACAACTGAGTGCTGATGGGTTCCAACAGCACTTTATCAATGGACATAGAAATTTGATGTAACTTTCATATATTGTGAAATATTATTCTTTTGATTTTTCTTCCACCAACCATTCAGAAACATACAAAACAACTGGAGCTTCCAGGCTGTATGAAAACAGATGGCAGGGCCTGATTTGGCCCAGGAGGTGCCAATTTGCTGACCTCTGGCCCAAATCAATGACAGCCCATCAAATAAATCTGGCAAAAATCTATGGCAACGTTGGTGTTCTAATAGTTGACTTGGAGGGAGAAATGACTACTGAATAGGAAAATAACAATGCAGCAATAAAGGGTAGGCTTAATCTTCTGTATGAAATAGGATGTACATAAAAACATTAGTATATGATGAGCACATATTTTAGTTTATTTTCCTTCATTTTCATTTAAAATTATTTCTTATTCTTGAAGGCCTTTTCTCTGCTCCATGAAAACAGTTGTGATCCAGATTTTGATTTTAAGTAATTAATATTAGAAAAGTTTTCTGGAGGACAGTATCTATCTTTGAATCAACATGGGACTGATTCTTTTCTGTTGTCACACTTTAAGGGAAAGCTAAAGAGCCCTAAAAACTATGAATTAGAAACTCTATCTAAGTTTCAGAAATGTTTCACAGTTTTCATCCTGGCTTTCAGTGGTAAGGGAAATATAAATGGAAATTCGACATAGAAAAAGATACCCTGCATTCTGCTTTGACCCGATCTCATTATACATTCTCCACTTATAAGAGAGAGGGAACAAAAAGAACAGATTTGTAGCAAGCAAAAAATAGTCTCCTTCTAAATATATTTAATTACAAAGGCAATTTCCTTTATAGCCTACTTACAGGAATACCTCTTAACATGTAGCCAACAGTATCACAACTTGTTTATTCAAAGGTTATGTGTGAATGAAAGCTTTTTGATATTAATCAAGTAATTTGCTAGCATTGCTGGGAAAAGGAAAATGTTAGCTTTATCCTGAAAAATGAAACAGCTCATTAATCAAGTTCACTCTACTGAAGACAATTATGGAGAGAGAGAGAGAGAGAGAGAGAGAGAGAGAGGGCAAGCAGGCCCTTCAGATAAGAAATTTCTAAACTGATGATGCTTTTAATAGGGCTTGACACAGAATTCTGCATAGAAAGTGATGAAGTAAATTAACTTTAATCACCATACAATTTTGATATGTCAGATATTCACTAATTCAAAAGTTTCCATTTATTAATTGAAAAAAAATCCCAATGAATGAACCAAATTCAAGAGCATAATCCTTGCATATGGACTGTTTAGTGGTGCTCATTTATTATCTCCAGTTAAAAGATAAGAGGTGAAACAGAATATGCCTGTTCTTAAAACATCTGTCTCATTTTTTGCGTTCCTTCAGCAGCACACACTTTGTAGATTTGAGGTTGGGTCCCCATCTATCAAAATTAAATTCTGCAGTAAGAGGTGTTTAAAACTATTTGTATAAATGTAGCCAAATGGGTAAGGCTGCAAGATAAAGGCTATGAAAAACAACTCTGTTCTTAGGCAATATGGTACATTAAGTACATTTTTTCCTGGCATGATGAATTGCAAATATCTATTAGCCAAAGGCCAATGAAGAGTTAAGTTTTAGAAGCAAGACATTATCTGAATTAGTTAATAACATTAAAGCTAATTGAGAGAAAAGAGAACAAGTTTCCATAATATTGTCGATTATTCCCCAATTCGTTTGCCAACTTTATTGTTACTAAAATTAAAAATTTAATACATGGCATGACATTAGTCATCAGGGAAATGCAAGTAAATACCACATGAGATACTACTTCCCATCCACTAGGATTGTTATAATAATAATTTGAAAAGGGTATTTCCCTGGTGGCTCAGTGGTAAAGAATTTGCCTGCCAATGCAGGAGACACAGGTTCGATCCCTGATTTGTAGCAAGCAAAAATAGTCTCCTTCTAAATATATTTAATTACAAAGGCAATTTCCTTTATAGCCTACTTACAGGAATACCTCTTAACATGTAGCCAACAGTATCACAACTTGTTTATTCAAAGGTTATGTGTGAATGAAAGCTTTTTGATATTAATCAAGTAATTTGCTAGCATTGCTGGGAAAAGGAAAATGTTAGCTTTATCCTGAAAAATGAAACAGCTCATTAATCAAGTTCACTCTACTGAAGACAATTATGGAGAGAGAGAGAGAGAGAGAGAGAGAGAGAGAGAGGGCAAGCAGGCCCTTCAGATAAGAAATTTCTAAACTGATGATGCTTTTAATAGGGCTTGACACAGAATTCTGCATAGAAAGTGATGAAGTAAATTAACTTTAATCACCATACAATTTTGATATGTCAGATATTCACTAATTCAAAAGTTTCCATTTATTAATTGAAAAAACCCCAATGAATGAACCAAATTCAAGAGCATAATCCTTGCATATGGACTGTTTAGTGGTGCTCATTTATTATCTCCAGTTAAAAGATAAGAGGTGAAACAGAATATGCCTGTTCTTAAAACATCTGTCTCATTTTTTGCGTTCCTTCAGCAGCACACACTTTGTAGATTTGAGGTTGGGTCCCCATCTATCAAAATTAAATTCTGCAGTAAGAGGTGTTTAAAACTATTTGTATAAATGTAGCCAAATGGGTAAGGCTGCAAGATAAAGGCTATGAAAAACAACTCTGTTCTTAGGCAATATGGTACATTAAGTACATTTTTTCCTGGCATGATGAATTGCAAATATCTATTAGCCAAAGGCCAATGAAGAGTTAAGTTTTAGAAGCAAGACATTATCTGAATTAGTTAATAACATTAAAGCTAATTGAGAGAAAAGAGAACAAGTTTCCATAATATTGTCGATTATTCCCCAATTCGTTTGCCAACTTTATTGTTACTAAAATTAAAAATTTAATACATGGCATGACATTAGTCATCAGGGAAATGCAAGTAAATACCACATGAGATACTACTTCCCATCCACTAGGATTGTTATAATAATAATTTGAAAAGGGTATTTCCCTGGTGGCTCAGTGGTAAAGAATTTGCCTGCCAATGCAGGAGACACAGGTTCGATCCCTGATCCAGGAAGATCCCAGATGCCCTGTAGCAACTAAGCCCATGTAACACAGTTACTGAGCCAGCCTGTGCTCTAGAGCCCAGGAGCTGCAACTACTGAACCCATGTGCTGCAAGTACTGAAACCCATGTGCCCTACAGCCCATGCACCCTGACCAAAGAAGCCACCACAATGAGCAGCCCAGGCATGGAAACTAGAGAGTAGCCTCAACTAAAGAAAGCCTGAATAGCAACAAACACCCAGCATGGGCAAAAATAAACAAACAAATAAACAGTATATATTTAAAAATAAAGAAAATATTTAGTGTTAGTGAGAATATGGAGACATTAGGATTCATATATTTCTGATACGAATGTAAAATGTGGCAATCACAGTGGAATACAGCTTGGCAGTTGCTCAAAAAACTGAAACAGAATGATCCTATGATCCCACAATTCTACTCTTATGTATGTATTCAAAAGAACTGAAAACATGTGTTTACCTAAAACCCTGCAAATAAATGTTTGTAGCAGCACTATTCAAAAGATTCCCAAAGTGGAAACAACTCAATTTTTAAAAAAATGATGTGACAGAATTTCTAGTCCTAAAGAAATTATCAAAGATTTTAAAAATTCTAGATAAATCATCATCTTGGAACAGTTTAAAGTACACTTTTATAAGATCAGGTAGTGAAGAAAAAAAAAAAAATTAACAGCAGATGTCAAAGTCACCTGGGAAAGGAGGAAGCACCTTTGATTAGAGCAGGAGGCTTGAACTCAAATGCCTCTAGAGCATCAGCAAGGGTGGTGGGGACTCTGACACACATGGGAGAAAAGTCCTGTCTGAAGGGAACAACAATTGCCCACAAAGATATGACCCCCATTGCCAGATATTTTATATTTCATGGAAAGCCAGAAACCCACATATTTTCCCCCCTTAACTCTAGATTCCTAAACATTTGTTCACATTAAAAAAAAAAAAAAAAACAAAAAACGTGTGGAGGCTAAATTCAGCCTGGAGGCTGCCAGTTTTCAAACTCTGTTTTAGGGAAAACACCTGGATAACCAGTTTTCCTTCCAGGAGAACAGGTCTGGAGGCAAGAGGAGCACCTGAGAGGGGATGAAACCCATGGAAACAGCTAACCAGTGAGAAAAACACTCGTTGGGGGTGGCTAGCGAAATATGGACAACCAGGATGTTCAATATTCAATTTTAGGTTTTTTTTTTAACTTATTTAAATCTACTCCACCACTGAAGTCTTTAAAGCTGGCCATATACACAAATTCAAATGATTTAGGGGAAACTAGAAAAAAGACTGTTCTGAATGGCAGAGGAGTAAGAAAAGAAAAAAAAAAGCTCAGAAAGAATAGTGGGAGCTGAGGCTTGGAATCCTGAGATGTGAGAGGCAGGTATTCCCGAGAACAAGGGAACAGCACCATACATCCAACAGATGATGGGAGACCAAACATATATTTCTGATCGAATGTAAAATGTGGCAATCACAGTGGAATACAGCTTGGCAGTTGCTCAAAAAACTGAAACAGAATGATCCTATGATCCCACAATTCTACTCTTATGTATGTATTCAAAAGAACTGAAAACATGTGTTTACCTAAAACCCTGCAAATAAATGTTTGTAGCAGCACTATTCAAAAGATTCCCAAAGTGGAAACAACTCAATTTTTAAAAAAATGATGTGACAGAATTTCTAGTCCTAAAGAAATTATCAAAGATTTTAAAAATTCTAGATAAATCATCATCTTGGAACAGTTTAAAGTACACTTTTATAAGATCAGGTAGTGAAGAAAAAAAAAAAAATTAACAGCAGATGTCAAAGTCACCTGGGAAAGGAGGAAGCACCTTTGATTAGAGCAGGAGGCTTGAACTCAAATGCCTCTAGAGCATCAGCAAGGGTGGTGGGGACTCTGACACACATGGGAGAAAAGTCCTGTCTGAAGGGAACAACAATTGCCCACAAAGATATGACCCCCATTGCCAGATATTTTATATTTCATGGAAAGCCAGAAACCCACATATTTTCCCCCCTTAACTCTAGATTCCTAAACATTTGTTCACATTAAAAAAAAAAAAAAAAAACAAAAAACGTGTGGAGGCTAAATTCAGCCTGGAGGCTGCCAGTTTTCAAACTCTGTTTTAGGGAAAACACCTGGATAACCAGTTTTCCTTCCAGGAGAACAGGTCTGGAGGCAAGAGGAGCACCTGAGAGGGGATGAAACCCATGGAAACAGCTAACCAGTGAGAAAAACACTCGTTGGGGGTGGCTAGCGAAATATGGACAACCAGGATGTTCAATATTCAATTTTAGGTTTTTTTTTTAACTTATTTAAATCTACTCCACCACTGAAGTCTTTAAAGCTGGCCATATACACAAATTCAAATGATTTAGGGGAAACTAGAAAAAAGACTGTTCTGAATGGCAGAGGAGTAAGAAAAGAAAAAAAAAAGCTCAGAAAGAATAGTGGGAGCTGAGGCTTGGAATCCTGAGATGTGAGAGGCAGGTATTCCCGAGAACAAGGGAACAGCACCATACATCCAACAGATGATGGGGAGACCAAACATAAGGCTAAGCTTAGCTGACATCTGAATTGCAGGAAAAACCTTCAGTCAATACAACACTTTAATTAGAAGCAATCCATGCCAACCCCACACGAGTGACAAGCAAAAAAAGATAAACAAACAAAAAAAGTAGTTGGACAAAAGCCAAATTTTTTTCTGACCCAAGATTTTTCTTACAATTGAGTGATTTCTCCTCCTTCTACCCTCTCACCATGTATAGATGTAGTTGGGCTTCAGTTCTGAGTAAAGTCTTTCCGACAGAAACATCCCTCAGTCACATCTGATCCTCAGAGACTGAGGAAATAAGACAGAGAAGCAAGACTCCCCTGGTATATTAACTGCATCCACATTCATCAAGGTCAGCCCAGGATTTAGACTCAAGTCATAAGGCCAGAAGAGAAAGACATACTGTTGTACCGAACATGATCTTGAACGAGTCATATGGCCATTGTCAGATTCTGAATCCTCATCTGGAGTTTGGATTTGAGGACGATTATAATTATCTTGTCTACTTTGCCGAATTGTTTTCAAGAAAGCAAAGTATAAAAATAATATGAAGCCTTTTGAAAACTGCAAAATAT
Organism: Tragulus kanchil; assembly: GCA_022376925.1. Taxonomy (NCBI): domain Eukaryota; kingdom Metazoa; phylum Chordata; class Mammalia; order Artiodactyla; family Tragulidae; genus Tragulus; species Tragulus kanchil. Next base: position 230,099,660 of record JAIOJX010000004.1, on the reverse strand, counting down.
TCTGGATGCAAAAAAGATACAACAGGAACACAATCTTGAGAGTGAAAAGATGAAATATTTAACTCTCTTCATTCAGATTTATATCTATGGGAAGAACCCCACTGCCCTGTAATTTCAAGGAGCAAATTGAATGCCAGGTATGGGATATAATGTCATCTGGGGAGCTAAAGCTAATGGACAGAGGTTATACAAGTGGGGTGCTCAGGGGGTCACCTCATTTTCAGCAGTGATCAGAATTACTGAGTGTGCTGCTTCCAGTATTAGAGTTTGTATTGCTTAATCATTTGGTTAATGTCTCCAAGATGAAATGTGTTTAAAGCTAAGACCTTTAAAGATCAATTTGGCAATTTATCTTATCCTGAAAACAGAGAGCTACAAATCTACCTTTGTCATGTTTCCTCATTATCTGAGTGGTATTTCTTTTTCAGAATGACAGGAAAGTGCCCTAGATAAAGGCATGTTTCAGTTTGGTTGATGACAGGTACAGAGGAAAGTGTGAAGAAATGTGCCAACGTGTTTATAACAATAGCTTAAGAAATTTTTGCCCTCATCTCCTTTTGACTCTTGGTTGTCTGGATTTAAGAAAATACATCTATGGACAAAAGCTTTGATCTCATTTGATTTCCTCTGCTAATTAAAACATCTCAAAGTATGTCTCATCCCACATAATGACTTCCTCTCCGGGAGGATCAAATGAACAGACACATGTTCTGACTCATGTTTAGTCGTAGACTTTCCAGCCACAAAGTGAGTGACAGTGTGTTTGTGTGTGTGTATGTATAATATGTGTGTGTACGCATGTGCATGTGTGTAACAGAAGACAGACAAAGTTGGTGAAAGGGAATCACACAGGTTAGTCAATGATCATGAAGAATTGTAATAAATCTATTTCTTGTTATACTGCAATAGAAAAATGGCATGCTATTCAAATCTTATTCCCAGGTAGTATAGTGGTAAAGAATCTGCCTGCCAATGGGGAGGACACCTGGAGACCGGGTTCAATCCCTGGGTGCAAGGCAAGCTATAGTCCCTGGGGTCTCAAGAGTCGAAAATGTATAAAAATAACTTTGAAAACTGCAAAATATTCTGGATGCAAAAGATACAACAGGAACACAATCTTGAGAGTGAAAAGATGAAATATTTAACTCTCTTCATTCAGATTTATATCTATGGGAAGAACCCCACTGCCCTGTAATTTCAAGGAGCAAATTGAATGCCAGGTATGGGATATAATGTCATCTGGGGAGCTAAAGCTAATGGACAGAGGTTATACAAGTGGGGTGCTCAGGGGGTCACCTCATTTTCAGCAGTGATCAGAATTACTGAGTGTGCTGCTTCCAGTATTAGAGTTTGTATTGCTTAATCATTTGGTTAATGTCTCCAAGATGAAATGTGTTTAAAGCTAAGACCTTTAAAGATCAATTTGGCAATTTATCTTATCCTGAAAACAGAGAGCTACAAATCTACCTTTGTCATGTTTCCTCATTATCTGAGTGGTATTTCTTTTTCAGAATGACAGGAAAGTGCCCTAGATAAAGGCATGTTTCAGTTTGGTTGATGACAGGTACAGAGGAAAGTGTGAAGAAATGTGCCAACGTGTTTATAACAATAGCTTAAGAAATTTTTGCCCTCATCTCCTTTTGACTCTTGGTTGTCTGGATTTAAGAAAATACATCTATGGACAAAAGCTTTGATCTCATTTGATTTCCTCTGCTAATTAAAACATCTCAAAGTATGTCTCATCCCACATAATGACTTCCTCTCCGGGAGGATCAAATGAACAGACACATGTTCTGACTCATGTTTAGTCGTAGACTTTCCAGCCACAAAGTGAGTGACAGTGTGTTTGTGTGTGTGTATGTATAATATGTGTGTGTACGCATGTGCATGTGTGTAACAGAAGACAGACAAAGTTGGTGAAAGGGAATCACACAGGTTAGTCAATGATCATGAAGAATTGTAATAAATCTATTTCTTGTTATACTGCAATAGAAAAATGGCATGCTATTCAAATCTTATTCCCAGGTAGTATAGTGGTAAAGAATCTGCCTGCCAATGCAGGAGACACTGGAGACGGGTTCAATCCCTGGGTAAGGAAGATCCCCTGGAGTAGAAAATGTCAACCCACTCTAGTATTCTTGCTGGGAAAATTCCATGGACAGAGGAGTCTGGCAAGCTATAGTCCCTGGGGTCTCAAGAGTCGAATACAAATGACTGACTGAGCACACACGCATATTCATTCACATTTTACAATTATTCCCTTGTCTATAATAAGCTTGCATCTAGTTAGTATACTTGAAAACTTTACACAGCCTTAGGTAAAATAAAAGATAAAAAGCTACCCAATTTCAACATGAAAGATAACATCCAATTTGGTTATGTCTACTGAAATCTTGCACCTTGTTCCTGTTGAAATCACTAATGAATTTCGGATGAGTGATCTCTCACGGCCAGCTCAGAAGAAATAGCCAAGCAATCATCAGATGACAGGAACGGATCTTTGAAAATGGTTTCATCGACCCTGTTGCTTTTCTATACCACTTACTCAGGCCAGCTGTGTTTAATTAAGCATGGTTCATAAATTTATCCCAAAATGAAAAGTCCATGTCTTAAATCAGAGACCCATATTGAATCTAATGAGTCAAAGTCTCAGCTGGTAATATCTTCTATGCATGCAGTCCATAAAGAATCCATGAGCAAACCTTCGCTGGTGAGCTTTGTCTTCCCCTCTCCTCCGAAAAAGAAAGATGGCTCACAAACTCTTGCTGGTTGGCAGTGGAACAGGGAGGATGAAAACTGTGGTTAGGACTCGACATTTTACCTGCTATGCTTGATTCTGTGAATGTGTAAGCTACGGTATATCATTTGACTGCTCTAAATTACAGCTTCTTCATTTGAAACTGCAGAGGTCACACCTAATATTCTCTCTTGCCCGCTCATGTTGCTGTTATGATTTCCATGAATACTGCTTTGTAGCCACTTGAGAAATAGTAGCAGACAAATTTTTTTTCAGCATCACTCACAGAGCACAATTTTGGAATGACTACAAGTCCAAACAAAAATCATTTTTATAAACAGAAGTGACTAAAAACTAATAAAGCTCCTTGACTCACTTTTATACAAAGAGTGACACTCGACTGGTATAGTTACATTTTATAAACATCATCAACAAAGGTAATTAGGAGAATAGACCTGATGGTCTATATAATAAAACCTAATATTGATGTACTCTTCTATACCATTTAATGCAAAATTATTCATTTGAAGTTTATTAGAACACTATGGAGAAATACCTAAATTTTTGGTAGTGTAGGACTGATTTCTAAAAAGATACTTCTAAAAGATTGTAATTCCACTGAAATTTCCCCAACAGTCATCATCATAAAGTACAAGGAAAGGCACATGTACAGAATAATAGTCTATTGCAAAGGAAACATAAAATATTCAGACAGGAAGCATAATCACATATTTAAAATAACACAAAAAGAATTACAAATGAAACCCTATTGAGATTATTAATTGGCTTTATGTAATTTAATAAATTGCTGTCTGAAGAATTAAAAAGCCAATTACTGCTAGAGTCAATATGGTCATTACTTGTTAAATGAGATCACAAAAGGGCCTACATTTAAATCAAAGGTATTCACTTGTGTCTACTCCCCACACACAAATACTCACCCCTCTTGCTCCCTCACCAATTCTGATTATTTGGGAACAAATGATCTTACACACAATACGAGAGGAATGTTCAACTGAAAAAAAAAGGCATTTTAATTCTTTTATGACCTTTTTGAAATAAAATTTAATTGCTTGACTTCTCTCTCAATATATTTTATAAACTTTCATTATACACTTTAGCTGTTCAAAGATAATGCCAAGAGAAAGTTCTCAGAGGACTTATTTCAAGTCTTCTGGGATGGAAAAGCAAAATACATGATAGAAAATTGTTAGAAAAAGTGTTTCTAGGAGTCTTGACCTATTACTGAATTATAGAACTCTATTTTCTCCATCTGACTAGAGAATGTCTGAAAGATTTGCCTTGAATGAGGGATATACCTGTCAAACACAAAGCGGGTAAGAGAGAAATTAAATATGTTTCGGATCTGGATTGATAGACAGTTCAAGAGGAAACATTAAATTGGTTGAACATTTTTCTAGCCTCTTCAGTGGTTGCACTATCCAGGCTCTTTGTTGAATTTTATTTCCCCCTACAGTACAGTGACTCAATTTGGCAGCTTATTAATCAACCAAAAGGACATTCTCAAACTGTTCCAATCAAATTCTCCTCTGCAACAAAAACTTAATTATCACTAATGGCAATTAACTGTCCATTCTCCATGTGCCCTCCATTCTCCTTCCAAACAGGCAAGGCTTTGGCCTTCTCAAAAAGGTAGAGACTAAAGGTCAAACAGAGACATCTTGTGGTAAACATTTAATCAATAATAATTAATCTGTAGCTATAATAAGAGTTTATATAATCAGACTTATTGTGTTCAGAAAAGATGACATAGTTTTGGTTTGGTTTAGTTTTATTGGTGAACTATTGAAAAGTGTTAAGATCCTAGGAAGGCCAAATTCCCTACTTCATACGTTATTTTGGTAAAGATGGTCATATTCAGAAGACCCTGAATCTCTAGTTCTGATGGTGGAGGAAAGCACAACCCTATTCTGCTGAGAGACATGGTGGTCCAGTGGGTAAGGACACCACCTTGCAGTGCAAGGGGCGCCAGTTCGATCCCTGGCCTGGGAAGATCCCAGGTGCTGCGGAGCGGCTGGACGGATATGTCCAACTACCAAGCTGGAGCTCTGGAGCGCAAGCGCTCAGAACCAGTGCTCTGCAGCAAAAGAGGCCACTGCGATGGGAGGCCCACACAGGCCAAAGAACAAAGATAAATAAATGAAAGATCAATAGAAGTGCCTCCCCCCCCAAAAAAAAGAATTAAAAAGGAAACCCTATTCAGGAGTCAGCTATAAGGAATCCTTGAGCTATTGCTGAGTAGAACACAAAATACAAAAGACAAAGGTGAAAATTTGACAAATACTTCAATTATCTTGTTAAAACTGCAATATAACTTAATTCTATACTGCCTAATTCCTTGACTATAGGATAAAATTTAGCTATAAGGATTTTCTTTTATGCCAAACACCCTATGGATATATGAGATTATGCTCCAGCTTTACCGTCAAGTAAACTAGGGCTCAGAGGTATGAAATAACCTGTCTCTGCCCTGAAGCTAGCAGGCAGCAAGCCTGTCCCTGTGTTGTCTTATGTTCACAGGAACTCAGGCAGTGACCCTGGAGGTGATTTCTCCACGCTCACTGGCATTTTTCTAGCTATTTCATATTCCACAAATCACATTCTCTACTTCCCTTATTCCAGATGAGTATGAAGATTAAAGGCGGTGGCTATGAATGTTTACATCCCACCAAGTTCATAAATTGATAACCTAATGTTCACAGGTGATGGTTTGCGGAGGTAGATCAGGAGGGCAGAACCCACATGAATGGAACTAATACCCTTATAAAAGTGGCTCCAGAGATCTCATTCACCCCTTCCATCTTGGGAAGGGACATGGGAAGTCTGCAACAAGGAAGAGAGGCCTCACCAACCATGCTGGCATTCTAATCTTAGACTTCCAGCCTCTAGAACTGTAAGAAGCAGATTCCTGTTGTTTGTAACAGTGGTTCCCAACCTTTTTGGCGCCAGGCATTAGTTTCATGGAAGACAATTTTTCCATGGACTGGGAACAGAAGGCTCCCAACTTAAGTGATTTAACCAAGTTCCCAAAATTAGTAAGAGGTAATTATATAACAGTTATAGGAATGTCAGATATTAAGAGGCCTTAGAATATGAAATCATTACATACTGGGTTCTGCTTTAAAACAAAGTTACAGTTTCAACTTGAATTGAAGTACTACACTCTGAAACCAGTAAAGGCTGCGTCTTTCTTTTTGACATTATTTTTCTAGGTTGGCACGTTGTGTTGAGCAGAACATGAAATAAACCATAAATGAAAGTTACATTTACTATTTGCTCATGATCAACTTGATATATTTGAAAATCACTTTTTAGTCTAAGAAATCGAGATCTGGGGATCCAATGACTTTTTATTTGATGTTTTCACCCTAGTTATGACAGCTTTCTCATTTCTAGTGCAAAGAAAGAAAGATTTTCTATACTGCCAATTTTGACTAGGATAAAATTTAGCTATAAGGATTTTCTTTTATGCCAAACACCCTATGGATATATGAGATTATGCTCCAGCTTTACCGTCAAGTAAACTAGGGCTCAGAGGTATGAAATAACCTGTCTCTGCCCTGAAGCTAGCAGGCAGCAAGCCTGTCCCTGTGTTGTCTTATGTTCACAGGAACTCAGGCAGTGACCCTGGAGGTGATTTCTCCACGCTCACTGGCATTTTTCTAGCTATTTCATATTCCACAAATCACATTCTCTACTTCCCTTATTCCAGATGAGTATGAAGATTAAAGGCGGTGGCTATGAATGTTTACATCCCACCAAGTTCATAAATTGATAACCTAATGTTCACAGGTGATGGTTTGCGGAGGTAGATCAGGAGGGCAGAACCCACATGAATGGAACTAATACCCTTATAAAAGTGGCTCCAGAGATCTCATTCACCCCTTCCATCTTGGGAAGGGACATGGGAAGTCTGCAACAAGGAAGAGAGGCCTCACCAACCATGCTGGCATTCTAATCTTAGACTTCCAGCCTCTAGAACTGTAAGAAGCAGATTCCTGTTGTTTGTAACAGTGGTTCCCAACCTTTTTGGCGCCAGGCATTAGTTTCATGGAAGACAATTTTTCCATGGACTGGGAACAGAAGGCTCCCAACTTAAGTGATTTAACCAAGTTCCCAAAATTAGTAAGAGGTAATTATATAACAGTTATAGGAATGTCAGATATTAAGAGGCCTTAGAATATGAAATCATTACATACTGGGTTCTGCTTTAAAACAAAGTTACAGTTTCAACTTGAATTGAAGTACTACACTCTGAAACCAGTAAAGGCTGCGTCTTTCTTTTTGACATTATTTTTCTAGGTTGGCACGTTGTGTTGAGCAGAACATGAAATAAACCATAAATGAAAGTTACATTTACTATTTGCTCATGATCAACTTGATATATTTGAAAATCACTTTTTAGTCTAAGAAATCGAGATCTGGGGATCCAATGACTTTTTATTTGATGTTTTCACCCTAGTTATGACAGCTTTCTCATTTCTAGTGCAAAGAAAGAAAAAGCATCTAACACTTAGTTATTTTCTTACATGGATAAAACTAGGTTTCTGTGGATAATTTAAGAATTGTAAAGAATTTCCCTAGCAGTCCAGTGGCTAAGTCTCCATGCTCTCAATGCAGGGGGACCAGTTTTGATCCCTAGTCAGGGAATTAGAGCCCAAATACTATAACTAAAAGTTTACATGCCATAACGTATAAGTTTACATGTTGCAACTAAAAGATACTGCATGCTCAACTAAAGAGGCCACATGCCACAACTGAAGATTTCACATACAACTAAAAAGTCCCCATACCACAATTGAAAGATCCCACATGCTGTGATGAAGATCCAAAGTGCCACAATTAAGGTCTGGAGAAGCCAAATAAGTAAATGAAAATAAATATTTACAAAAGAATTACAATCATTCCAATTCATTCCTATGTATCTTTGAAATACAATTTTTCACTTAATTTAAATATTATTTTCAGTATCCTAGAATTTGCTTCCTACTATTTAAGACTCAACTCAGTTTAACGAAGGAGTATTTTGAGAAATTCTTGCTTAAGGATTGGAATTGCCTCATGCTTGTAAGGGGAGAATAAGTCAAAATGACAATGCAATCAGGCTAACTGACATATTTAGTTTCGCAGAAGAGAAAAGTGGGTGCATACCAGGTCTTTAACCTTCTTGCTCTGTGTGATTCTGGATCATCTTCCTTCAATCAGAGAGGACACTAAATTGGCCTTCATTCCTTCTGCCACTTTGCCACAAATTGACTTTTTGTTGTTTTTACTCCATAGAAATTTGAGATGTATTTCTCTCTGGAATGCTGCTGGAATTTGACATTTCTTGTTCACCTGAAATTTCTGTGAAGTTTTTCTTCCAAGTTTTTTAAAATATTGCTCCATCTTACAACTGCTTTCTGATGTTATTTTGTTAGTTCACTGTGGGCTTCCAGAGAGTAGATAGAAACGCTTTTGTTTAGCAAGAAAACTTTGGGTCAGATGAGAAAGTTTCAAATTAGTGACACAACTTGCTTGAGGGAAAAAAAAAAAAAAAAACCCAACTAAAGGAATCTACAAAATTAATATCTAAAATTTGTGTTAGGGAAAAGTTTTTGTAGATTCCCAGATTTCTCCCGGTCTGTTAAAATCCAAGAGAATATAAGTGTTGTTGCTGTACAAGATTTGAAAAAGGCTTATAAACATATTTGTTATCAATGCTTTATTGTCGAAAACAAAATCGAAATTCTCTGGCACATAAAACAATTATTTCTACAAAAGGAAAGCCTACAAATCTTGATAATTTATACAAATAACAGTTTCTCAAAAAATAAAGTTTTAATTTAGTAAACTTGTGCTCTATAGTTTTAGCACTGTCTGCAATAATCCACCATAAATCCCTGAGCGGAGACATTTTTTTGACCATGTTCTCTGGACCTTCCCCAACCCTCCCCCCAAGTTGGTCAGTTACTAAGCCCAACCTTGTAGTGAAAGGTGTCAGGGACATTTAGTTATTCATGATCCATGCATTTTATGACACAGGTCTGATTATTAACACTACTTGGGAACTGGGTCAACATGAAGTGCCTCTACTGTGCAATCAGTGAATCTATTAAGAACCAAATGTGTGGAAGGAAGAACAGTAACAACAAAAAGACACAAAACGTTAAGACTAGGAAGTCATCATATGTCAATAACTATTAAATAAATAATGTTAGACATTGAATTCATCTCTATATCCTTATATTAATTTCCTTTTTTTCTTTTCTTTGCAATTGCCAATGTGCTGTAAGATGAAAAATATACTTCAACCCATGCTTTTGGCCTAACCATGGGCTTGCTGTTGTTAAACATTAAATATCATTCTGAAAACACAGTGATTTAGTTATAATTTAACTTTTGGCCCTTCAATGAAATGTTTACCAACAATATGTTACATATTAGGAGGGCCTTCTTTTAATGTCATTGCCTTTCTCACTAAAACACTAATGCCATAGAAACACTACCTTAAATTCCTTATCCGACCATATTCAGATATGCAACAAAACATACAAAATATGAAGAAATATAATATGATCTATTTGCATATCTAACTTCCCTTCAATGAAGATGCTGACCATGTACACATGGAACGTGAAAGGACAGAAGAAAAACCTAATTTTAAGTTGCAAAGAACTGGTTTAATGAATCAAGGTTTGTTATTTTGCTATGGTAGGATAATAAATAAATAAATATGTAGAGTACTGTATAGCTACTTTCTCTAGAAAGCAGTTGAGAGTGAATTGCTGTTTTTACAAAGTTAATTTTTTAGTCGCAAAGCTTGACTTCAGGTCAAAAAATGTTCAATAAATGTTTCTCTCTACTTCATTTATAGTTTTTTACTTGTGAAGTGATCACTGAAGTGGTTACTAGTAGGCAATGAAATAAAATGCCAAATTTGCTAGTGAAAAATAGTTTTCAACAGTGAAAAGTACTTGGCAAGAGACCTAGAAACACGTGGGCTAATGCTATAGTCTACTGCAGCTTAAAATAAGTCACTTTTTATGTCTTTTGGGAAGAACAAAGTATGATTACAAATAATTTCTCATAAACTTATCAGCACTGCTGTTTGGGTACCTCTTAGAAAGTGATTAGCACTTCATACCAACTCTTTCCAAAACATAAAATTGTCGGTAACATCATTGAGCAGACTTGATTTTTAACCCAGCAACATCTGGAAGGCACAAAGCATCTTCTCTTTTGTCTAATAGCTGCTGGTTAGTTACTGGAACTAGAACACTTTTTAAACTTCCTTTTGATTTACTTCCTTACATAAGAATAAGCATTAACTAGGAATAGCCATTTTACAAGGCAATTTCAAAAACCTAAGAATTAATACAATGAATTTTCCTAGGCAAGTTTGGGAATATACTGTTGATGTCAAATAAAAAATGCCTGCCTGGCACCTATGTGGCTTCCCAAGCCCTTCCTAGGACATCAGTGAGAAATGTGGTTTGCTCTCTCCTGCATATTCATTACAGAACATGAAAAACAAAGGCTGTCCAAATGATGGTGACATCTAAATTACAAAACATTATATGCATTAGTCAGGAAACAAAAAATGTAGACTGTGACAGATCCTGACACAGTATTAAAAAAAAAAAAAAAAAAACTTTTCTTAGTTTTAGAATTTGATAGGCAGGCTGTCCCAAACAGGGAAGACAGCAAGGTTGGGACAACCAGCAGCAAACCGGGATTCACGCCACACTTGAATCACTGCCCATGAACACTTGACCTTAATAGTTTACCATGGCAGAATAGACACTCTGACTTCCTCTCACAGTGTTTAAGGAACGGTATAATTTCTAAATTAGCTTTCAAAAACGAACATTTGAAACTTACACTCCCTCCTGCTTTTTAGAATGCTAAAAGATCCTGGTTTAAGTGCACGGGTTTACAGTTCTATGGGTATCAATTATATCCTTCAGGAAGTTTCCAACAGTCCCCCTTTTTGGTGTTGATGGGTGTGCCCACAGCAAAATGGCCACTCCCTCAAGTGATGGAGACCCAGGGCCCTCTGTCTCCGTTTTGAAGTCCAAGCTAGGTTGTCATAGCACTGCTGGGAAGTTCTGTTCCTTCATGACGCCGGGTTTCAAATATGGAGAATAAGGTACGGCCCTCCTGTGTCAGGTCTTGGAAGTCTTTAAGCCTTGCTTTTCCATGATGTTCCAGAGCTTTCGGAGATTTGACTGCGTGATGACATCATCTGGCTTGAGCTGTAGCGCCCGCAAGTAGTTGGCCTCAGCCTTCTGGAGTCGGCCATTGAGGTGCAGGATGGCTCCCAAGTTCATCAGAGCAGCCGGATACTGGAACCAGAGAGAGGAAGGAAAACGATTAAGAGGCTGTGGCAAGCTTTCCTTCATGAAAGACAAAAATCTTCATCCACTTATGCAAATGATTCCCTTATGTCTGGAGGCATTTTATGGAAACAATTTAGTAATTTATACAAATAGATAAGGATAACCAGGAAGGAAAAAATAAAGTTTCCTAACAGCTGTTGTGTACTTTGTACTTTAAAGGAAAGGGAAGTGAGAAATGTGGTTTGCTCTCTCCTGCATATTCATTACAGAACATGAAAAACAAAGGCTGTCCAAATGATGGTGACATCTAAATTACAAAACATTATATGCATTAGTCAGGAAACAAAAAATGTAGACTGTGACAGATCCTGACACAGTATTAAAAAAAAAAAAAAAAAAACTTTTCTTAGTTTTAGAATTTGATAGGCAGGCTGTCCCAAACAGGGAAGACAGCAAGGTTGGGACAACCAGCAGCAAACCGGGATTCACGCCACACTTGAATCACTGCCCATGAACACTTGACCTTAATAGTTTACCATGGCAGAATAGACACTCTGACTTCCTCTCACAGTGTTTAAGGAACGGTATAATTTCTAAATTAGCTTTCAAAAACGAACATTTGAAACTTACACTCCCTCCTGCTTTTTAGAATGCTAAAAGATCCTGGTTTAAGTGCACGGGTTTACAGTTCTATGGGTATCAATTATATCCTTCAGGAAGTTTCCAACAGTCCCCCTTTTTGGTGTTGATGGGTGTGCCCACAGCAAAATGGCCACTCCCTCAAGTGATGGAGACCGCAGGGCCCTCTGTCTCCGTTTTGAAGTCCAAGCTAGGTTGTCATAGCACTGCTGGGAAGTTCTGTTCCTTCATGACGCCGGGTTTCAAATATGGAGAATAAGGTACGGCCCTCCTGTGTCAGGTCTTGGAAGTCTTTAAGCCTTGCTTTTCCATGATGTTCCAGAGCTTTCGGAGATTTGACTGCGTGATGACATCATCTGGCTTGAGCTGTAGCGCCCGCAAGTAGTTGGCCTCAGCCTTCTGGAGTCGGCCATTGAGGTGCAGGATGGCTCCCAAGTTCATCAGAGCAGCCGGATACTGGAACCAGAGAGAGGAAGGAAAACGATTAAGAGGCTGTGGCAAGCTTTCCTTCATGAAAGACAAAAATCTTCATCCACTTATGCAAATGATTCCCTTATGTCTGGAGGCATTTTATGGAAACAATTTAGTAATTTATACAAATAGATAAGGATAACCAGGAAGGAAAAAATAAAGTTTCCTAACAGCTGTTGTGTACTTTGTACTTTAAAGAGGGAAAGAATTTTTTTCTTTAATGAGAAAGTATAGGTTACATATGAAGACCTACTACCCTAGTCAGACTGTACTTTCTTGAGAAAAAAAGTTTAAAAGGGACACAATTTTAGGTGGAAAAAACTGAACTTTTTTTCAACTCATTACCAAGGAGGGGAAAAAAAAAAAACCTAAGTGGGAAAAGTTTACAAGTCTATGTCTACCCATTTGTTTTCTTTCCTTAGGAATATTCTAGGCCATTTTGCAAACATATAAATAAGTAAAATATACTGGAAAATTTTACTGATGTTTTCAGGGTAAAAACCCTGAAAAAAAATCAAAGTCAATCACTAAACTCCTTTACAAATTTAGCTCAAGTAGTTTAATGAGATAAAGTTCTAATTTATAAGTTTTAAACTGCTAATGCTCAATGTTTATAATAAATATAGCAACATAATATGCAGTCTGGCTTCCTAGGTGGTACTAGTGGCAATGAACTCACCTGCCAATGCAGGAGACCTAAGAGATGCAGGTTCAATCTCTGGGTCAGGAAGATCTCTTGGAGGAGGGCATCACAGCCCACTCCAGTATTCTTATCTGGAGAATCCCATGGACAGAGGAGCCTGGTAGGCTACAGACCATGGGGTCGCAAAGAGTTGGACATGACTTAGCACACACAATATGTAGCACTAGTTTAATATATGGGTGCCCATTCTCAAATTCTCAAACATTAGTAACAATAACAAGGCCTTCTCAAAGGAAAAAAAACTTTTGTTTTTACAAGTACGTGCTCTTCTGTTCTTATCTTGTCCTTGGAACTTTCTGGCTAACAAAGTACAGCTAATATCTTGGCAGTTACGTAAATACATATTTCAAACATCAGATAAAACTAAAATTGCTTATGATAAGATTATGTGTTCATTTTACAGATGGTGTCAACTATTAATTGTCCTGGCAGCTCTATAATACAGTCTAAAATAATCACAAATTATGTTTATAATTCTCTTCAGCTGAATTCATGACTCTACTCTTTACTGTAAATACGGTTATTTCTGAATCAAAAACAATGCTGGGGATTCTCTAAATCAGGCTGATGATTCATGGAAACAATTTAGTAATTTATACAAATAGATAAGGATAACCAGGAAGGAAAAAATAAAGTTTCCTAACAGCTGTTGTGTACTTTGTACTTTAAAGAGGGAAAGAATTTTTTTCTTTAATGAGAAAGTATAGGTTACATATGAAGACCTACTACCCTAGTCAGACTGTACTTTCTTGAGAAAAAAAGTTTAAAAGGGACACAATTTTAGGTGGAAAAAACTGAACTTTTTTTCAACTCATTACCAAGGAGGGGAAAAAAAAAAAACCTAAGTGGGAAAAGTTTACAAGTCTATGTCTACCCATTTGTTTTCTTTCCTTAGGAATATTCTAGGCCATTTTGCAAACATATAAATAAGTAAAATATACTGGAAAATTTTACTGATGTTTTCAGGGTAAAAACCCTGAAAAAAAATCAAAGTCAATCACTAAACTCCTTTACAAATTTAGCTCAAGTAGTTTAATGAGATAAAGTTCTAATTTATAAGTTTTAAACTGCTAATGCTCAATGTTTATAATAAATATAGCAACATAATATGCAGTCTGGCTTCCTAGGTGGTACTAGTGGCAATGAACTCACCTGCCAATGCAGGAGACCTAAGAGATGCAGGTTCAATCTCTGGGTCAGGAAGATCTCTTGGAGGAGGGCATCACAGCCCACTCCAGTATTCTTATCTGGAGAATCCCATGGACAGAGGAGCCTGGTAGGCTACAGACCATGGGGTCGCAAAGAGTTGGACATGACTTAGCACACACAATATGTAGCACTAGTTTAATATATGGGTGCCCATTCTCAAATTCTCAAACATTAGTAACAATAACAAGGCCTTCTCAAAGGAAAAAACACTTTTGTTTTTTACAAGTACGTGCTCTTCTGTTCTTATCTTGTCCTTGGAACTTTCTGGCTAACAAAGTACAGCTAATATCTTGGCAGTTACGTAAATACATATTTCAAACATCAGATAAAACTAAAATTGCTTATGATAAGATTATGTGTTCATTTTACAGATGGTGTCAACTATTAATTGTCCTGGCAGCTCTATAATACAGTCTAAAATAATCACAATTATGTTTATAATTTAGTGTTTTCACAATGCAAGCATTCTCTTCAGCTGAATTCATGACTCTACTCTTTACTGTAAATACGGTTATTTCTGAATCAAAAACAATGCTGGGGGAGGGGGTTGAATAGCTCAGAGTAAATAAACTAGGAAAACATGATCAGATTTCCATTTGAAGAGATACAGATTTGAATTCTTGCTTAACCACAGACTGTGACCTTGGTGAGGTCTCCTGAAATATCTGTGTCCCAATTCTTTTATTTGTGAAACACTGAAATAACATCAACTATTTTTTGCATTTTGTTAGAAAGATAAAATGAGAGAATAAATGTAGCATAGTACATGCACATAATAAACACTCCATAAATGTCAAGTTCACTTTTTCTTGTTTCATTTTGCTTGAGGTCTGACATGCATGTTTATGATTTTTATGCTGTTATCTGTACTTTATAATTTTTACTTCAACGGCTGCCTAACCTGTCTCTGGATAGAGACCAAAGTCTCTTAAGTCAACTGCTGGGCATTATTTTTCAACATTTATTTTTTCCTTTTTCTTTTCCAAAAAAAAATGTTGCAAATATAAGCTATTCCTGACCCTCAAAAACCTTTTGGTCAGGATGACTCCACACTTATCAAGAAAAATACAGATGGTCAACTTCTAATTTTAAACACCAAGCCAAATAAATATAGCTCTAAATTACATGCACAGTGAATAGTTCCACATTGGGAACCTAAAATAACTCCACCTACGCTGTCTTCCTAAAAGAACTTTGCTATCATACCACCCATTATTATACTGAGTTTCCTGATGCTGGGACTCATTTTTGAATTATGTGCACTCCCAGGTCTTAGCACAACTGTCAATAAACAGCTACTAAATTGATGGGAAAGTGTGTTCACAGCAGCCTGACTTACTGGAGATGCAAAGTAGATAAAATGTTCAGACTTCCTGCTATCCTGAGTGGGAAGAGAGGAAATGAGGAGGGAAAATCATGCTTGGAGATCATTCCTTATTAACCAGAAATAGAAAAGGCCCAGGGAAAGGGCTGAGAGAAACCAGATGACTCTGTGGGGTGGTGGTTATTTCTTGAGTCACTTTATTATCAGAGTCTGTACCTAACTCTAATTGCAACCCAAGGGGTTTATTAAAAACACTCATAGGTTACAGAGTCCCACTGCCTAGGTTCTAACTCCAGCTCTGTCCCAGAGGCTCAGACGAGCTGAGCAAGCATGGAGACCTCAGTTGCTTCTGGAAATGGGATGGTAATAATACCTGCCTCATAGGCTTGTTGATGAGATTATATGAGCATAAGCATGTCATTCCTCTTGTGTCTCCTTATCATCTCAAACATCAGAATCTTCGTGTCAATGTGCCTGAATGACCTCTGAGTCCAAATACTGAGGATTTGTGAACTGGCTCTGCCTATACTAGGTTTGAAGCCTTTCTTAGGTTAAACCTGGAAAAGACAGCTGGAACACAGGCTGTGAAGTACATACCAGGCCAGGCCACATAAACAGGCTCTATCTACTATTATTACTAAATTGCAGCCTGGGGTCCCTGTCTCCTTAAACTACTTTGAAGTCGCTTACTCCTATAGGTGATGAAAAAAAGTTAATATTATTCTAGGAAAACACAATTAGGATGCTAAATCTGTTATCAAAATGAGTTTGGAATGTTAATTATAATGATGTTTTAGAATAATTCTATTTTGCATTATCCACACTCGTGTGACTCCTTATGGAAAAATAATCAAAAAATGACATTATAATGTGGAATAACCGATTTCTTGAAAGCTCACATATAATCATTGTGTTTCCTAGAGAGTAAAAATCCAAATAAACTAAAAACGTGCATATTTAAGAATATTATTCACTATTGTTAAATAGCTATAGATTTCTATGCTCAGATGAAACATATGTGGTTTAAATTTGCCTATTTTAATAGAGTTTAAAGTTTTCAAAAATTTTAAAAGGTCTTAGCACAACTGTCAATAAACAGCTACTAAATTGATGGGAAAGTGTGTTCACAGCAGCCTGACTTACTGGAGATGCAAAGTAGATAAAATGTTCAGACTTCCTGCTATCCTGAGTGGGAAGAGAGGAAATGAGGAGGGAAAATCATGCTTGGAGATCATTCCTTATTAACCAGAAATAGAAAAGGCCCAGGGAAAGGGCTGAGAGAAACCAGATGACTCTGTGGGGTGGTGGTTATTTCTTGAGTCACTTTATTATCAGAGTCTGTACCTAACTCTAATTGCAACCCAAGGGGTTTATTAAAAACACTCATAGGTTACAGAGTCCCACTGCCTAGGTTCTAACTCCAGCTCTGTCCCAGAGGCTCAGACGAGCTGAGCAAGCATGGAGACCTCAGTTGCTTCTGGAAATGGGATGGTAATAATACCTGCCTCATAGGCTTGTTGATGAGATTATATGAGCATAAGCATGTCATTCCTCTTGTGTCTCCTTATCATCTCAAACATCAGAATCTTCGTGTCAATGTGCCTGAATGACCTCTGAGTCCAAATACTGAGGATTTGTGAACTGGCTCTGCCTATACTAGGTTTGAAGCCTTTCTTAGGTTAAACCTGGAAAAGACAGCTGGAACACAGGCTGTGAAGTACATACCAGGCCAGGCCACATAAACAGGCTCTATCTACTATTATTACTAAATTGCAGCCTGGGGTCCCTGTCTCCTTAAACTACTTTGAAGTCGCTTACTCCTATAGGTGATGAAAAAAAGTTAATATTATTCTAGGAAAACACAATTAGGATGCTAAATCTGTTATCAAAATGAGTTTGGAATGTTAATTATAATGATGTTTTAGAATAATTCTATTTTGCATTATCCACACTCGTGTGACTCCTTATGGAAAAATAATCAAAAAATGACATTATAATGTGGAATAACCGATTTCTTGAAAGCTCACATATAATCATTGTGTTTCCTAGAGAGTAAAAATCCAAATAAACTAAAAACGTGCATATTTAAGAATATTATTCACTATTGTTAAATAGCTATAGATTTCTATGCTCAGATGAAACATATGTGGTTTAAATTTGCCTATTTTAATAGAGTTTAAAGTTTTCAAAAATTTTAAAAGCCTGAGGACAAACATTACCTAATGCATAGAGCAACACCATAGCTTCTTATTTGAGAAAACAGAAATCGATGCAACTTCATTGCCTTAGGTAGCTTCTTTAATAGTCAACCATTATTTTGATAAAATATTTCATGTATTTGTTAAAAATGTATGAATAAAACTAAATATAGATGACTTTCTTCTCATATGGTTGTTTTATCTCTTCAAAGACAAGATCTTTTAAGTCTGTTATATTCCCTCTCCACAGCACTGACTAGGATAGCTTAGTAGATGCCTACTGGACTGAACGCTATCAGGTCTTCGAGGACTGACACAAAAATTGCAAGGAGTAGCACTAGCATCACCTGGGAGCTTGACAGAAATCAACAATTTCAGGTGCCACCTACTGAATTAAAATCTGAATTTCAACAAGATCCCCTTTGACTCACTGTATGCTTATTAAAACTGTAGAAGTGTGTTCTAGAGATCATTTCCAGATTCTAGATTATGTCCTTTTAGGGCTTTTGAGAGGAAGTATCCTATAAAAAGATGAAGTTCCCAAAGAACAAAGTATATTAGATTACATTTCTATCCTTCCATAAAGTGGAGTTCTTCTCTTGGCCATGTAACTATTTTATGGAGTAAATGCTGAAATGAGACTTTATTAAGTAGTAAATGACTAAATATTGTTAACCAGAAGGAGAAGCAATGAGAATCCTTTTCATAACTGAAGAAGAGCATGTACGTTTCCTAATTGGGTTTATAGAGTACCTTGCTATATAACAGAAACACAAAAAGTCCAGGTGACTGGCTGTCTGATTACATAGTGGTGTCTTTGCTCTCAGCCAACTGTGACTCATGGGCTGGGGAACAGAAACCCAACCACAACTGCTGATCACACACATCCTCTTTCATTAAAGACAGCCGATGACATTTTCAGCATGTTAACCAAGGCAGTCAGGCAGCTTGCACCCCAGTAACATGGGGCTTGTGCGCCGCACAACAAAGGACATCCCCTCCGACTCCACAGACTAGAAAGGAGAACTAGATCTTTCTTGTTTCCTTGAAGAGGACAGATGCTTTTCATCAAAAGGGTTGACTAGGAGCCATACTAAGGCAACAAATGACATATTTTCCAAGTCTCTAGGGAATTATGTCTTTATTGTTACTTTACTGTGGTCTTTGGCTTACTTCTCTAGCACTAGAGGAAATAGGCAAAATTAAACTAATGGATGTATACTGGGCTGGCATAGAGCAAAGGTAAGATTAGGAAAGTCTGATTCTAATCTAGTGTCCCTGAGGTTCCCAAAGAACCCCGCTGTACTCACAGGGTAGCCTCATCTCACAGGGTTGGAAGACAAAGTCAGCTTCTTTGCCTTGCCTACTATATTGTCTTGGAACAATATCTATGGAGGAGGGATAGTGAGACCATAAAGGGATTCAGGATTGGGAATTCATCTCTCTACTGGGAAGAGGATTACAATACAGAACTTTAAACTGAAGAACTTCTTTTCTTGGAAAAAAAGGAAAAGGGCTTGGTTGAAATGTTCTGGAGTTGAGAGCCCACAGAGTAACTGGCCTCCCTGTATTCCATTAGTTCATGAGACCTCTTCCTTTTTTGTTTTTTTTGCCATTTTTTTTAATTTTGCTTTTTTCCTTTTACAGAGTTTTGTTGTTTACAGATATGTATAATCCCAGATTAATCATATGTATATCCCATTGCCCCCATTCCACCCCTCCAGGCCATTGTATAGCCCCCAAGTAAGATCCCTTAACCCACAGTGCATTGACAATAGTTATCTCTTTTACATATGATAGTATAGGTCTCCATGTTACCATTTCCATATCTCTCATCCACTTTTTCCTCTCCCTAATGTCCATGAGTCTGTTCTCTATGACTGTTTTTCCATTGATGCTTTGTGTGTGTATTTATCAGTACGATCTTACTAGATTTCATATATATGTGTGTTAGTATACTGTACTTGTCCTTCTCTTTTTGACTTACTTCACTTTGTATAATAGGTTCTTGATTCATCCATCTCATTAGGACTGATTCTTCTGCATTTCTTTTGCAGCTGAGAAGTACTCCATTGTATATATGTAAGAGAGCTTCTTACAAAGTACAGATTTTATTCATTCGAGAAGGCTTCACAACAAAGGACATCCCCTCCGACTCCACAGACTAGAAAGGAGAACTAGATCTTTCTTGTTTCCTTGAAGAGGACAGATGCTTTTCATCAAAAGGGTTGACTAGGAGCCATACTAAGGCAACAAATGACATATTTTCCAAGTCTCTAGGGAATTATGTCTTTATTGTTACTTTACTGTGGTCTTTGGCTTACTTCTCTAGCACTAGAGGAAATAGGCAAAATTAAACTAATGGATGTATACTGGGCTGGCATAGAGCAAAGGTAAGATTAGGAAAGTCTGATTCTAATCTAGTGTCCCTGAGGTTCCCAAAGAACCCCGCTGTACTCACAGGGTAGCCTCATCTCACAGGGTTGGAAGACAAAGTCAGCTTCTTTGCCTTGCCTACTATATTGTCTTGGAACAATATCTATGGAGGAGGGATAGTGAGACCATAAAGGGATTCAGGATTGGGAATTCATCTCTCTACTGGGAAGAGGATTACAATACAGAACTTTAAACTGAAGAACTTCTTTTCTTGGAAAAAAAGGAAAAGGGCTTGGTTGAAATGTTCTGGAGTTGAGAGCCCACAGAGTAACTGGCCTCCCTGTATTCCATTAGTTCATGAGACCTCTTCCTTTTTTGTTTTTTTTGCCATTTTTTTTAATTTTGCTTTTTTCCTTTTACAGAGTTTTGTTGTTTACAGATATGTATAATCCCAGATTAATCATATGTATATCCCATTGCCCCCATTCCACCCCTCCAGGCCATTGTATAGCCCCCAAGTAAGATCCCTTAACCCACAGTGCATTGACAATAGTTATCTCTTTTACATATGATAGTATAGGTCTCCATGTTACCATTTCCATATCTCTCATCCACTTTTTCCTCTCCCTAATGTCCATGAGTCTGTTCTCTATGACTGTTTTTCCATTGATGCTTTGTGTGTGTATTTATCAGTACGATCTTACTAGATTTCATATATATGTGTGTTAGTATACTGTACTTGTCCTTCTCTTTTTGACTTACTTCACTTTGTATAATAGGTTCTTGATTCATCCATCTCATTAGGACTGATTCTTCTGCATTTCTTTTTGCAGCTGAGAAGTACTCCATTGTATATATGTAAGAGAGCTTCTTACAAAGTACAGATTTTTATTCATTCGCCAATGGACATCTAGGTTGCTTCCATGTTCTAGCTATTGTGTAGAGTGCTGCAATGAATACTGGGGTACAAGTGTATCTTTCAATTTTGATTTCATCAGCATATACGCCCAATAGTGGGATTGCTGGATCATATGGTGCTTCTATTCTTAACTTTTTGAGGAATCTCCATACTGTCTTCCATAGTAGTTGTATCAGTTTACATTTCCACCAGCAATGCAAGAGTGTTCTTTTCTCCACACCCCCTCCAACATTTATTATCTGCAGATTTTTTGATGATGGCCATTCTGACTTGTGTGAGGTGATATCTCACTGTAGTTTTGATTTGCATTCTCTAATAACAAGCGACGTTGAGCATCTTTTCATGTGTGTTTTTGGCCATCTGTAAGTCTTCTTTGGAGAGGTGTCTGTTTAGGTCTTTTGACCTCTTCCCTTTAATGAAAATAAATCTACAGGCAAGAAAAGCTTCTAAAAAGATTAAGCCAGAGACAACAGCCAAATAGTTTATATATCTCTTTTCACTCCAAGTGTTGCTAAAATGAGTCATATAGTTGTATATTTACTGTTATAAGAATAAAATAACATTTAAGAAAGAATGAAGCTAGTCTTACCCAATTATCACTCAGTTAATACACATTTTGGGAATGTTTTCAAGACAACTACTTTTAACATCCTTCTGAGTTTTCAGACTTAAATGAGTTTGTACAGTCTGAATTTTTCATGGATTCTTACTCTTTCTCAAGTAGTTACACAATAACTTAATGAAGGTTGCCCTTTTTTGTACAAGTTTTTTGAATTTTTCAAAGGTTCAAGATTTCCATTCCATTCTCTCATCCACTTTTTCCTCTCCCTAATGTCCATGAGTCTGTTCTCTATGACTGTTTTTCCATTGATGCTTTGTGTGTGTATTTATCAGTACGATCTTACTAGATTTCATATATATGTGTGTTAGTATACTGTACTTGTCCTTCTCTTTTTGACTTACTTCACTTTGTATAATAGGTTCTTGATTCATCCATCTCATTAGGACTGATTCTTCTGCATTTCTTTTTGCAGCTGAGAAGTACTCCATTGTATATATGTAAGAGAGCTTCTTACAAAGTACAGATTTTTATTCATTCGCCAATGGACATCTAGGTTGCTTCCATGTTCTAGCTATTGTGTAGAGTGCTGCAATGAATACTGGGGTACAAGTGTATCTTTCAATTTTGATTTCATCAGCATATACGCCCAATAGTGGGATTGCTGGATCATATGGTGCTTCTATTCTTAACTTTTTGAGGAATCTCCATACTGTCTTCCATAGTAGTTGTATCAGTTTACATTTCCACCAGCAATGCAAGAGTGTTCTTTTCTCCACACCCTCTCCAACATTTATTATCTGCAGATTTTTTGATGATGGCCATTCTGACTTGTGTGAGGTGATATCTCACTGTAGTTTTGATTTGCATTCTCTAATAACAAGCGACGTTGAGCATCTTTTCATGTGTGTTTTTGGCCATCTGTAAGTCTTCTTTGGAGAGGTGTCTGTTTAGGTCTTTTGACCTCTTCCCTTTAATGAAAATAAATCTACAGGCAAGAAAAGCTTCTAAAAAGATTAAGCCAGAGACAACAGCCAAATAGTTTATATATCTCTTTTCACTCCAAGTGTTGCTAAAATGAGTCATATAGTTGTATATTTACTGTTATAAGAATAAAATAACATTTAAGAAAGAATGAAGCTAGTCTTACCCAATTATCACTCAGTTAATACACATTTTGGGAATGTTTTCAAGACAACTACTTTTAACATCCCTTCTGAGTTTTCAGACTTAAATGAGTTTGTACAGTCTGAATTTTTTCATGGATTCTTACTCTTTCTCAAGTAGTTACACAATAACTTAATGAAGGTTGCCTACTTCCATTCCAGTGGACTGAGCTGAAATTGCTTATCCAATTTAATTTACTGGAGTAGTAATTGCACCATGATGCTTAACAATTAATGGTATAAATTTTCAAGAAAGATATTCATGAAAAAGAGTATTTTTTCATGCATTAAAGGATCTCTTTGTATTCACTGTGATTTTTCCATGGCAAATACTGAATAATTAGTTGTGGAATTAAAGTTTTTAAGATTATTAGGTTTATGAAAGAAAAAATGTAACATAGACAGAGACAAAATTAGACATCTTATTCCCCTCAGTTCCAATATCAATTCTTTTTGGTCCCATTGGCATGCTTAATATTCCAAGGCCAAGTTAGAAACCTAAATACCCTGCATCCTCTGCTTTCCTCCACATGCACACATGCACATTTATCTCATTGTCTAGTCTTGGCAGCTTCATTCTCAAACTTTCCTTAAAACTGTCTCTTAATTATACTATTTTGCTTTCTCCCAACTTTATTTAGGCCATGATTATTTTTTCAGATTACTTAAAATGATTTTGAAAGAAAATAAAAAAATTAACGGGTGGTTGAAAAGACTGATGGGTGAAAGATTGAATGAACACACAGGTAAAACTATATGTAGGGTTTTATTTATTCTTAATATTTTAGATGTACAACATTTCATAGAATACAATAAACAACCATGTTACTTGCCTAACAAAACTTTATAAAGACAATTGAAGCCCCGAGTATCTTTCACGAACTCTCCCTTTTCCAGTATCCTGAAGCTGTTTTAATTATTTTAGATGTACAACATTTCATAGTAATACAACCATCTTGCAAAGATTAAGCCAGAGACAACAGCCAAATAGTTTATATATCTCTTTTCACTCCAAGTGTTGCTAAAATGAGTCATATAGTTGTATATTTACTGTTATAAGAATAAAATAACATTTAAGAAAGAATGAAGCTAGTCTTACCCAATTATCACTCAGTTAATACACATTTTGGGAATGTTTTCAAGACAACTACTTTTAACATCCCTTCTGAGTTTTCAGACTTAAATGAGTTTGTACAGTCTGAATTTTTTCATGGATTCTTACTCTTTCTCAAGTAGTTACACAATAACTTAATGAAGGTTGCCTACTTCCATTCCAGTGGACTGAGCTGAAATTGCTTATCCAATTTAATTTACTGGAGTAGTAATTGCACCATGATGCTTAACAATTAATGGTATAAATTTTCAAGAAAGATATTCATGAAAAAGAGTATTTTTTCATGCATTAAAGGATCTCTTTATATTTACTGTGCTTTTTACATGGCAAATACTGAATAATTAGTTGTGGAATTAAAGTTTTTAAGATTATTAGGTTTATGAAAGAAAAAATGTAACATAGACAGAGACAAAATTAGACATCTTATTCCCCTCAGTTCCAATATCAATTCTTTTTGGTCCCATTGGCATGCTTAATATTCCAAGGCCAAGTTAGAAACCTAAATACCCTGCATCCTCTGCTTTCCTCCACATGCACACATGCACATTTATCTCATTGTCTAGTCTTGGCAGCTTCATTCTCAAACTTTCCTTAAAACTGTCTCTTAATTATACTATTTTGCTTTCTCCCAACTTTATTTAGGCCATGATTATTTTTTCAGATTACTTAAAATGATTTTGAAAGAAAATAAAAAAATTAACGGGTGGTTGAAAAGACTGATGGGTGAAAGATTGAATGAACACACAGGTAAAACTATATGTAGGGGTTTTATTTATTCTTAATATTTTAGATGTACAACATTTCATAGAATACAATAAACAACCATGTTACTTGCCTAACAAAACTTTATAAAGACAATTGAAGCCCCCGAGTATCTTTCACCGAACTCTCCCCTTTCTCTGAATAAAACCAGTATCCTGAAGCTGGTATTTATTGTTCCAGTGTATGTTTGACAGTTTTATTTTTTGTGTATCCATAGCAAAGGTATGATCTTATACATTTATAAGTCTTAATTTTATACATTTGTCACTATCCATCATGGGATGCCATCTTGCCAAGCACTCACTTGGAATTTGGAATATCTGCTTGTCATTTTATCTTTGTTGACATATAGCCAAGACAGGAAAACAAACTAAATGTCCAAGAGATGAATGGAAAAAGAGGTGTGGTACACATATGTAGTGGAATACAACTCAGCCATAAAAGAAGAATGAAATACTGCTATTTTCACCAACATGGCTGCAACGAGGGATGAACATACTAAGTAAAGTAAGCAAGAAAGACAAATACTATATGACATCTTAATGTATAACACAAATGAACTTACCTATGAAATAGAACCAGTCACATAGACATAAAAAAAAAAAAATCAGACTTGTGGTTGCCAAGGTTGGGAGGATAGAGGGAGCAATGGATTTTGCGATTTAGGTTAGCAGATGCATGCTATCACATATAGAATGATAAACAAGGTCCTTCCATACAGCACAGGGAATGATATACCATGATAAACCATAAATAAAGAATATACATACATATATATGTCACTTTGCTATACAGCAGGAATTTACACAACACTGTAAATCAGCTATACTTAATTAAAAAAAACCTTTCATCCAAAAAAGAGGTTGCTGTCAATATTACTATAAATATATCTACACATACTTATGGGAGTTTCTAATAGTAGAGTTTTTGGACATAGGGAATCTTCAACTTTGCCAGATGTCACCAAATTACTCTTCTGTGTGGTTGTAGCAAGATGCATTAGCACCAACATGTGCTTAACGGGTGGTTGAAAAGGGTGACAAGGGTCTTTATTTCATATCCTTAATAATACTTGATATTGTCTGGCTTTCAAAGTTTACAGACTGGGAGTTGTAAAACAGTATCTTATTCTGTGTTTAATATTTTCCTGATTACTCTAAAGGCTAATAGTATCTTCAGAAGTTTATTAGCTTTTTACGTTTTCTCTTCAGTGATCTACCTGTCCTTTAACATTTGGATGGCATAGGTTCTATAAAGATTGTCCATTACATGGTGATATTTGAAAGGTAATTACTCAGTGCTCCTACTACCTCAAAACAGTTGGTAAATAGGACTATCTGACCTCCTATTTTGTCAGTCGGAGTCCCTTTCTCAAGACTGACAACCAGATAATCACTGCTTCTAAGGCGGAGACCATGTTACAAACAAAATGTAAATCCTTGATAAAGATATTCCTTTAATGTAGTGAGAGGATGATGACAGAAATCTGGGCAGCAAAAGGGCAGCCACCAACATGTGTCACAGTAACCATGGGGGTCATGGACCACTGTACGTGGGAGAAGGATGGCAGCATCCAGTTGGTGCTCCTAATACAGAGAACAGATTTTCTCTATGGCCTACTTCTCTGTTCAGATTCCTTGCTTTCTGACTTCTTCTTCATTCCTTTACTCAGGGGCAACAAGGAAATTTAAGATAAACATGTTTCATATTCTTCCTCTCTTTACCACCTCTTATTTCCATTGGGCCTGCCTAGTTTAGTGCCTCATCCCATGCCTAAATGCCATCAGTCCACTATTCCCCCCACCTTCAGTTTCTCCCTTGTTCCAATGCCTTTGACCTTATCACTTGTCTTTCTTAAACCCATTGGGGTTTTACAGGGTCAAACTGTGCTGACAAAAGAGAATCCACTCTTCATACCAGTACTCAGAAACTCTTTACAACTTGACACCCCACACAAGCCCTCCTTGTACCTTCTGCATGAGCCACGTGAAACTTCTCTTCCGGCCAGGTGCAATTTGGAGCATCTGTTTCTCATCAAACTGCTCTTCTGACAAAGCTCTTCTACTCTTTTCTGAACAAACTTCTGATTGTTTTGAAAATGCACTGAAAATCCCTTATTCACAGCTTACTTCTTTATTGCTGTCTACATACAGTAATTGCAGCATTTACCACAATGAATGATATCTATTTATTGTGTCTGTCTTCTATGCTAGAGGTAAGACAGTGAATTTAATTGTTTTTACAGTGTTATGGCCAGGCTCTGGAATAGGAAAGAAATTCAATGAACGCTTTCTGGAAGAAGAAAATTTGTATGGTTTATCAAAAAGAGGTGACCCAAGAGAGGTAAATTCTAGTCCAATTAGCATAATTTAACAAACACTCATTAAACACTTACTGTATGTCAAGGTTACTGCCAGATATTCTATGTGATGAAAAAGAACAATATATTTTTAGTCTACTTGTTTTTTGCATTGAGATTACATGGACTAAATTTTGTCAGTCGGAGTCCCTTTCTCAAGACTGACAACCAGATAATCACTGCTTCTAAGGCGGAGACCATGTTACAAACAAAATGTAAATCCTTGATAAAGATATTCCTTTAATGTAGTGAGAGGATGATGACAGAAATCTGGGCAGCAAAAGGGCAGCCACCAACATGTGTCACAGTAACCATGGGGGTCATGGACCACTGTACGTGGGAGAAGGATGGCAGCATCCAGTTGGTGCTCCTAATACAGAGAACAGATTTTCTCTATGGCCTACTTCTCTGTTCAGATTCCTTGCTTTCTGACTTCTTCTTCATTCCTTTACTCAGGGGCAACAAGGAAATTTAAGATAAACATGTTTCATATTCTTCCTCTCTTTACCACCTCTTATTTCCATTGGGCCTGCCTAGTTTAGTGCCTCATCCCATGCCTAAATGCCATCAGTCCACTATTCCCCCCACCTTCAGTTTCTCCCTTGTTCCAATGCCTTTGACCTTATCACTTGTCTTTCTTAAACCCATTGGGGTTTTACAGGGTCAAACTGTGCTGACAAAAGAGAATCCACTCTTCATACCAGTACTCAGAAACTCTTTACAACTTGACACCCCACACAAGCCCTCCTTGTACCTTCTGCATGAGCCACGTGAAACTTCTCTTCCGGCCAGGTGCAATTTGGAGCATCTGTTTCTCATCAAACTGCTCTTCTGACAAAGCTCTTCTACTCTTTTCTGAACAAACTTCTGATTGTTTTGAAAATGCACTGAAAATCCCTTATTCACAGCTTACTTCTTTATTGCTGTCTACATACAGTAATTGCAGCATTTACCACAATGAATGATAAATCTATTTATTGTGTCTGTCTTCTATGCTAGAGGTAAGACAGTGAATTTAATTGTTTTTACAGTGTTATGGCCAGGCTCTGGAATAGGAAAGAAATTCAATGAACGCTTTCTGGAAGAAGAAAATTTGTATGGTTTATCAAAAAGAGGTGACCCAAGAGAGGTAAATTCTAGTCCAATTAGCATAATTTAACAAACACTCATTAAACACTTACTGTATGTCAAGGTTACTGCCAGATATTCTATGTGATGAAAAAGAACAATATATTTTTTAGTCTACTTGTGGCTTGAGCTAACTTTAATTTCACACTTGGCATTTATTGAAAACTATTAGGAGGTGTACATTCTATTATGTATCATTCATGTTCCTGTAATTTATGAGGTAGACAGAACTAATACCCATGCACCATTTTAAGAAGAAGGACTCACTGCCCTCAAGGAGTTTATAGTCCAGGGCATGACTACATATTCTTCTCTGCCGAAGAAGAACTAGACACTTGTAATAAGGAGATGAAGTCAGAGCTATGGGGTGAAGGGAGATTCCTGCCTCATGAGCGTGAGACTCTTAGACAAGATAAATGATTAGGTTTCTTTGAGGGCTTGATCCTTCTAAAATGAGAATGATATATAAACTTTTGTAGTCAATGGTCATATTAAAGTCAGTTTGTTACTTTTAAAAGCAAACTGCAGAGAGCAGACAAAGCAGTGGAGAGAAGCCCCTATAGAGCTCGGTTATGGATCTCCATTAGCCTGCAGAGTCAGCTGTCAGTAGAGACAATCAAGATGTTAAACCATTTGAGACCAAACCAAAAGGGAAAAAAAAAGTTATTAAAAATGAAATATTAATACAGAAGAGTAAAAGATCTTTCACAAAATTTTATGACCAAAAAGAAAAAGTCCCACAACCAATGCAATGCTCCCAATTCAGAAATGAGCGTTCTTTGTATGTCATACTTTGACTACAGTCATATTTTGAATAAAGCACCTCTGCAGAAAGATTTACCAAACTGTACAACCAGCAAGGGAAAACAGCACCGGGAGTCTAACGATGGCAAGGTGAATTCTGACAGATAATAGAAATGATTCATTCTGATTCTCAGTTTCAACACAGTATTTGTGTTTTAGAAATAGCTTTGAATAAGACAAAACAGATATAGGTGACAAACCAGACACTATGCTCTATTAAGGGAGTAGTTTCAATTTGTCAGCGACATATTTTAGCCTGTATACTCAATCGTTCTCTCCTACATCTGTCCCATCCCAGCGGGTGTTATAAGACTGTTCATTTAACTTTTATGATGGGTGTGATGGCCACAGTGTGGGGTGCTATTCATTTCTATGGCAATCAAAATGCCAACAGTTGTGGCTTGGGGGATAGCAAACAGTGATTGTAACAGTTATTTCAAAGGTGGTGGCGATGTTTAACAGATTTTAAAGTGCATCTACTAAATTAAGGATATGATCTCAAAAATTATTTTTCACTGAGGATGATTCTATTTCCAAGATAGCTTTTCCTGAAGTCCTTAATTTCAAAGGAAGTCTCTCACATGATCCAAATGGAAAAACCTTGATCCCAGGCTACCTAAGTCTCCCTCACAGCTTTTCAAAATTTATTATTACTATTTTTTTGACTTTTTAAAATTGAATGATTTTTTGAGTTCTATAGTGCTTTACATTTCAAAACTTTCACACACATTATTTCATATAATCCATAGTAATCCTTTTCTCCCTCATACTTATTCACAGCTTTCATAAAATGCAATCAGCACACTGTTTATCTTACTTTGCAACAAGCACATAGCTCATCTTGTGCGTGTGCATGCTAAGTCACTTCGGTGATATCTGACTCTTTGTAGCCGTATAGACCGTAGCCGGCGAGGCTCCTCTGTCCATGAGAAACTACAGGCAAGATACTGGAATAGGGTGCCATACCCTCCTACAGGAGATCTTCTCAACCCAGGGATCAAACCCACATCTCCTGCAGCTCCTGCTTTGCAGGAGAATCCTTTTACCACTGAGCCATTGTGGAAACACCACAAGGTCATCATTTGAAATAATCTACTAAATAAAAGTTCTACCTGTGTGAGAAAATATATGATGACTTAAAGTGCATGTAGATTAATTAGAACAATGGAAATGAGAATGTATTGAAGGTTAAAACATTAAAAACATTAAACATTAAAGGAAAGAAGTTTAGAAAAAGATCTGCACAAACATTATATATCTCAAACACCAAGAAATGCCTTCTCTCAGTAACCTAGAGAGTTGCCACAAAAGCCCATAGCATCTTCTTCTCCTTTTCTTTGAACCAAATTCCTTGCCTGTTTCTAGTCCAAATATGACTTAAGCAACATAAGTCACTCTACACTTTATTCATTTCTTTTTAGCATGAAGGGGAGGGAGGAACATGTGCATGCTTTCTCAATCACAGTCACATTACACAGAAGGATTTCCAGCTGTACAGGACATCCAAATCCGTATTTTTGTTTTTGTTGGGGTGACTGGAACAATCATATTGTTATTAAATTTATTTTTCACTGAGGATGATTCTATTTCCAAGATAGCTTTTCCTGAAGTCCTTAATTTCAAAGGAAGTCTCTCACATGATCCAAATGGAAAAACCTTGATCCCAGGCTACCTAAGTCTCCCTCACAGCTTTTCAAAATTTATTATTACTATTTTTTTGACTTTTTAAAATTGAATGATTTTTTGAGTTCTATAGTGCTTTACATTTCAAAACTTTCACACACATTATTTCATATAATCCATAGTAATCCTTTTCTCCCTCATACTTATTCACAGCTTTCATAAAATGCAATCAGCACACTGTTTATCTTACTTTGCAACAAGCACATAGCTCATCTTGTGCGTGTGCATGCTAAGTCACTTCGGTGATATCTGACTCTTTGTAGCCGTATAGACCGTAGCCGGCGAGGCTCCTCTGTCCATGAGAAACTACAGGCAAGATACTGGAATAGGGTGCCATACCCTCCTACAGGAGATCTTCTCAACCCAGGGATCAAACCCACATCTCCTGCAGCTCCTGCTTTGCAGGAGAATCCTTTTACCACTGAGCCATTGTGGAAACACCACAAGGTCATCATTTGAAATAATCTACTAAATAAAAGTTCTACCTGTGTGAGAAAATATATGATGACTTAAAGTGCATGTAGATTAATTAGAACAATGGAAATGAGAATGTATTGAAGGTTAAAAACATTAAAAACATTAAACATTAAAGGAAAGAAGTTTAGAAAAAGATCTGCACAAACATTATATATCTCAAACACCAAGAAATGCCTTCTCTCAGTAACCTAGAGAGTTGCCACAAAAGCCCATAGCATCTTCTTCTCCTTTTCTTTGAACCAAATTCCTTGCCTGTTTCTAGTCCAAATATGACTTAAGCAACATAAGTCACTCTACACTTTATTCATTTCTTTTTAGCATGAAGGGGAGGGAGGAACATGTGCATGCTTTCTCAATCACAGTCACATTACACAGAAGGATTTCCAGCTGTACAGGCCATCCAAATCCGTATTTGTGGTGCGTGAGTCTGAATATATCTAATACAATGACTGCTCATTCCAAGGAGCTGAAACATGTCACTGGAACAATCATATTGTTATTAAAAATGTATTTTCAGGGATGGGCTGGAAGCTGAAATTTGGACTTACAATATTTAAGAACTCAGCTGCTAAGGAAGATGGAAGCAGAGAGCTAATTCTCTTTTTTTTTCTTTGCAGAGGGGAGGGCTGGCTTTTTTTTCATTAGTAAATGATCATAACAAAAAATACAATACAGCAAGAGGTATGGACATACCATAATGACAGAATCAAGGTTATACTGGAATACAGGCTTGACAGATGCCATGACCATCAATTCAGGAGATTACATTTAACCTATGTATGTACATCACTTCTCTAATTGACTTCTATGTTTGTCAATAAATAGCTTTGATCTGATGGAGGCCAACTGAGAGACACTAGTTTGCTTGTTGTGGAAATGGCAGATTTGTTCCTGCATGGAACTCACTGAAAATATTCCTTTTTTTTTTTTAATGGAAATGAGCATGTCAGAGACCTTAAGACAGTGGATTAAGATGAAATTTGCTTAGGCATACACTCTCTAATGATGGATAACACATTTTTTTTTTTTCTTATCACAAAGCAGATGGAGATCCTGGTGTGAATAAGCAGGATTGATGCAAGGGTGACAGTGTCATTCAAAGCAATCACATTTCAACATGACATCAGAAGGCAGCAACTATCCACCCGCAGAATGAGCAGGAAGAAACATACACCCCTGCGAGAATTCACCAAAAGCTTCATGCACACAGCAAGTGGAAAGCTTTGTGAATACTCTGGGTTAGCATGACCAGATCAAATATAAGGAGCAGGAGCAAAGTGATTCCTCCAGAAGCTATCAATCTTTCCAGGCACTAAAAATAAATGTAAACACACTGTCTGCTGCAGGGTATTCTATTTGCACTTTCCAGGAACTTTGTTGATATGTTTTTGGAAAAATAATGATTCAAGGTCTTCACACATCATTTCAGAAAATATTCCATCAGGACACACCAATCAAGGTGAAGCCATGCTGTACTCGAAGCTATTACACTTCCCTAAATGTCACACCTGCTGAAAATGTAAAAATAAACATGGCCTGAGTGTATCTGTATTCATGGCAAATCAAGGGAGTCTAAACGGCAGAACTTCTGTGACTCAACATTCACCCTCAAGGTCTCTACATTCAGTTGCAAACCTGGTCTTTATTTCTGAAATGTTCACATCTGAGGTTGTTATATTCAGATGGTACTTCCTAACTTAAAGCCTGTCAGTCATCATATTAGAGGAAAACATTAAAGACCGATTGATGACATTTTTCTGCATAGTAGCATTCAGAAGTGTAAATAAAACACATTTTGTATTGCCTTGATCTACTCATACCTCTTCACTGAACAGCTATATTTTTGAAAATGTTGCACACTTTCTTACCTCCCTTCCTTGGTACACTCTATTAAGATAAAACAAGCAAGCAAACAATAAGCAATCAATAAAGCAATTGCATAGACCAAAAGAGTGTATGCAACTGTGAATTTCAAATGTATTTATTGAGTATGTATTCACCCATACTCACAAGTAACAACCAAAATAAGACTTGAAAAGGAAGGTAGAACAAAATAAATTATTCCAAATATTCTCACATACCAAATTTGATCTCTTTTAGACTCATCTTCAATGCTGAGATAGGGAGCCATAATGATTATGTGATACATGTCAAATACGTTTACAAAATCACAAGGTAATACATTTTATCAACTCAAAAAACATAATTCTGTATTGACAATGCAACAGCCTTGAGTCATGATCTGATACTTGACTACAGAAAAACATGTGGCTACATTTCGCCTCTCACTACCTATGATTTGTATCTGAACAAACAGACCTTCTCTAGAAGTCGTAGGGAGGTACATCTTCTCAATTGTTTCACGGAGGAAATGAGAAGCAAGATCCTTTCCTTCTATTACATATGAGCTATTTTTAAAACAAAGTATCTTCTGAATACTTCAGTTAGTATCTAATTAAATTACAGGCCATTTGTCTCATAAATGCTTAATGTCCATTACATATAATAACTAAATCCAATTCAGTATCTTGATATGCCTCACAGAAATTAAGCTATGCTCTAATGCTTATAATTTAACACTTTTATTTACTTCGGTCAAAGACAGAAGTCTAAGACGCCGTGAATGTCTTCGGTTCAGCCAAGAGAAGAAGAAACGACGTAGAAACTGTAAAGGCAATATTCTTAGAAAATGAAGTCCTGGATGCAAAGTGAACATGACCACTTACATTGGACATGTAAAAGAGCAGCCTCTAGCAGAGAAGCAAGAGAGCATATGTCAAATCTGCTGGTCTGTTTAGCTCCAGAACCGGAAGAACCTGCAAACTGGAATATTGCCTGCCATATCAGAAAATAAAGGATATTGCAGCCATCAAGCCATCGCATTACAGCTGCCCATACAGTGAGCCCTGAAGAAATTCAGGATGGAGACAAAGGAGCTGTCCACTGCCAAGCCCATCTAGAAGTCAGCTGCTGCTGCCACTCCTGACAATGGCACCCTGAGACAACTCAGGATGAGAAAACACGGGATACTGGTCCTAGACAGCTAATGTGCACAAAGAAACGATTTCAGTCAGCCCTGACTCTAGTATCTTCTTATACCTCCTGTGTGTGTGCGCTGTGTGCTCAGTAGCATCCGACTCTTTTCAACCCCATGAACTAGAGCCTTCCAGGCACCTCTGTCCATGGAATTTTTCAGGAAAGAATACTGGAGTGGGTCGTTATTTCCTCCAAGGAATCTTCCTGACCCAGGGATTAAACCCACATTTCCTGCTTCTCCTGCACTGGCAGGTGGATTCCTTGCTGAGTCACCAGGGAAGTCCCTGTCTATATATAGAAAACCACTAAATTCCTTAAGTTGCAATATCTGGTTTCCTTGTATTAACACTAATGCTTGATGTTAAGACTACCTGGTCTTTTGTGGCAAACACTCAAGTATATCCCGGTTTCCCCCGATTGGCCTCTTTGTGAACACGATCTCAGTGTTATTTGAGATGCTATGTCTTGGGCTTGAAATCCTCAGAATGTTCCTAAATAAGACTTAACTCTCAATTTTTTTCTTTTCTGCTGAAACGACAGATTGCTTCCTTTAAATTACAGGCCATTTGTCTCATAAATGTTTAATGTCCTTTACATATAATAACTAAATCCAATTCAGTATCTTGATATGCCTCACAGAAATTAAGCTATGCTCTAATGCTTATAATTTAACACTTTTATTTACTTCGGTCAAAGACAGAAGTCTAAGACGCCGTGAATGTCTTCGGTTCAGCCAAGAGAAGAAGAAACGACGTAGAAACTGTAAAGGCAATATTCTTAGAAAATGAAGTCCTGGATGCAAAGTGAACATGACCACTTACATTGGACATGTAAAAGAGCAGCCTCTAGCAGAGAAGCAAGAGAGCATATGTCAAATCTGCTGGTCTGTTTAGCTCCAGAACCGGAAGAACCTGCAAACTGGAATATTGCCTGCCATATCAGAAAATAAAGGATATTGCAGCCATCAAGCCATCGCATTACAGCTGCCCATACAGTGAGCCCTGAAGAAATTCAGGATGGAGACAAAGGAGCTGTCCACTGCCAAGCCCATCTAGAAGTCAGCTGCTGCTGCCACTCCTGACAATGGCACCCTGAGACAACTCAGGATGAGAAAACACGGGATACTGGTCCTAGACAGCTAATGTGCACAAAGAAACGATTTCAGTCAGCCCTGACTCTAGTATCTTCTTATACCTCCTGTGTGTGTGCGCGTGTGTGCTCAGTAGCATCCGACTCTTTTCAACCCCATGAACTAGAGCCTTCCAGGCTCCTCTGTCCATGGAATTTTTCAGGAAAGAATACTGGAGTGGGTCGTTATTTCCCCCTCCAAGGAATCTTCCTGACCCAGGGATTAAACCCACATTTCCTGCTTCTCCTGCACTGGCAGGTGGATTCCTTGCTGAGTCACCAGGGAAGTCCCTGTCTATATATAGAAAACCACTAAATTCCTTAAGTTGCAATATCTGGTTTCCTTGTATTAACACTAATGCTTGATGTTAAGACTACCTGGTCTTTTGTGGCAAACACTCAAGTATATCCCGGTTTCCCCCGATTGGCCTCTTTGTGAACACGATCTCAGTGTTATTTGAGATGCTATGTCTTGGGCTTGAAATCCTCAGAATGTTCCCTAAATAAGACTTAACTCTCAATTTTTAGATTGTGCTGTTCTTTTCTGCTGAAAAACCACAGTAGACGGGAAGCATTGCTATCCCTAAAATAGGTAGATTAATGTATTGTGTCTCTTTCTAAACAAATGGGATTTAGAGAGGTCGAAAAAAATCGGTAACAATGAAACAATTAACATTTCAAGAGAAAAGCCACCTAAGGAATATTCTGTAGGCTTCAAATGGTTAAAATATGTCTCTTGTAATTATACCACTATAATTTCTAAAATATTGAGTTGGCCAAAAAGTTTTCTGGGATTTTCTATAAGATGTTATGGAAAAACTTGAATGAACTTTCTTGTGAACTCAATAAATATATTTGCATTCCTCAGTGATCTCACCCATTATAGTCAAATTACTTTCTTTTCTAAAATAAAATTTGCTCACTTTGTCACTCATCTAATTACTGATCACCTATATTGTGGATTTAATAGTACACAAAACAGTTGAAAATCTCAGACCTTCCGGCACGGCGCCAGGAGGAGGACATAGACGGGGACGTTTGCGGGTCCCTGTGTCCCCTTTTAAAAAAAATCTCAGGCCTTATGGAGCTTAAATCTATGTGAAAGATATAAATGAAAAAAATACAGCACATTAGATTGTAATATGCACTTTCCTGGTGGCTCAGTGGTAAAGAATATGCCTGCAGTGAAGGAGATGGAGATACATGGTTTGATCTCTGGGTCAGGAAGATCCCCATGGAGGAGGAAATGGCTCTACTCCAGTACTCTTGCCTAAAAATCCCCATAGACAGAGAAGCCTGGTGGGCTTCCTTTTTAAATGGTTGAAAATATTCAAAAGAAAGAATAATACATCAAAATCCACAAAAATTACATAAAATTCAAATTTTAATGCCCATAAATAAAATGTCTTTGGAACCTAGACACATTCAATCATGGATGTATTGTCTATGGCTCTTTGCATGCTACCAGGGCATACAAAGAGCCAAGTAATTCCAATAGAGACATTATAACTGAAAAGCTTAAAATATTTGCTGTCTGGTCCACTACAACAAAAGCTTTTCTTATCCAGGCATGTCTTGGGCTTGAAATCCTCAGAATGTTCCCTAAATAAGACTTAACTCTCAATTTTTAGATTGTGCTGTTCTTTTCTGCTGAAAAACCACAGTAGACGGGAAGCATTGCTATCCCTAAAATAGGTAGATTAATGTATTGTGTCTCTTTCTAAACAAATGGGATTTAGAGAGGTCGAAAAAAATCGGTAACAATGAAACAATTAACATTTCAAGAGAAAAGCCACCTAAGGAATATTCTGTAGGCTTCAAATGGTTAAAATATGTCTCTTGTAATTATACCACTATAATTTCTAAAATATTGAGTTGGCCAAAAAGTTTTCTGGGATTTTCTATAAGATGTTATGGAAAAACTTGAATGAACTTTCTTGTGAACTCAATAAATATATTTGCATTCCTCAGTGATCTCACCCATTATAGTCAAATTACTTTCTTTTCTAAAATAAAATTTGCTCACTTTGTCACTCATCTAATTACTGATCACCTATATTGTGGATTTAATAGTACACAAAACAGTTGAAAATCTCAGACCTTCCGGCACGGCGCCAGGAGGAGGACATAGACGGGGACGTTTGCGGGTCCCTGTGTCCCCTTTTAAAAAAAATCTCAGGCCTTATGGAGCTTAAATCTATGTGAAAGATATAAATGAAAAAAATACAGCACATTAGATTGTAATATGCACTTTCCTGGTGGCTCAGTGGTAAAGAATATGCCTGCAGTGAAGGAGATGGAGATACATGGTTTGATCTCTGGGTCAGGAAGATCCCCATGGAGGAGGAAATGGCTCTACTCCAGTACTCTTGCCTAAAAATCCCCATAGACAGAGAAGCCTGGTGGGCTTCCTTTTTAAATGGTTGAAAATATTCAAAAGAAAGAATAATACATCAAAATCCACAAAAATTACATAAAATTCAAATTTTAATGCCCATAAATAAAATGTCTTTGGAACCTAGACACATTCAATCATGGATGTATTGTCTATGGCTCTTTGCATGCTACCAGGGCATACAAAGAGCCAAGTAATTCCAATAGAGACATTATAACTGAAAAGCTTAAAATATTTGCTGTCTGGTCCACTACAACAAAAGCTTTTCAATATTAAATGGGAGATCAGGAAAGGTCTTAAGAGAAGATGGCATTTGACTGAAGAATTGAAGGAGGTGAAGGAGTAAGCTTCTCGAGGAGTGGCATGATCTGACGTATGCTGTGACTACTGTGTTGAAGTAGACAAATGAAGAGTCATGTTCCATATTATAGGTCAGCAGTGATGTTGATGTCTTTGACAAGGATAGTTGCAGAGGAAGTTGGCTTATGCAACTAGAAGAATGAAATGATTTACTGCAGGGAGAAGGAAATGTGAGAAGGTGTGGGAAGAAGATCAGGAACTCAGTTCTGGGCTAGTTGCTTAAAGGGGTGCCTGCAAGTGAAGATACTAATTACACTTTGAATAGATTAGTCTGGGGTCCAATGATGAGATCTCAGCTCAAGATACAAATTTAGGAGTTACCATTTGAGAGTCTTTTGTTTCTGAATTTTGGCAGGCATAATATCATTTTGAAATGCTGATGAGAAGTCTGGTAAAGAGAAAGAAATTAGTTCATATAACAGAGTCAGAGATATGGAAACAGAAAAACAGAAGGAGGGAGGAGAGACAGAGGCAGGCAGGTAACATCCTTCAGTCAAGAACAAAAGCATTTAGTGAAGAAATGAAAGGTCTGATTTGAGTTCGAAGCACGGACAGTTTATCCATGGTAACAAGAGGAAATGTAGCATTTAAAGGCATGGATGCTAATAGACAGTTAGATTTGATGATGGGATCCTGTAGAAATTCTCTCTGATTGTTCCTATGCTCTCAGTGAAAGTGGAAACAAGGCCATCAGTTGAGTGTGAAAGAAGAGCTGTGAAAATTTTAGGTAAGACAGTTAAGTGTGAATAATCATCTAGAAAAATGTCAGACAGACTAGAAAATTATAGTAGGTTAGCCCTGAAATGGTGATGTTGAACTTAAAGTATACTGTTTTCTTCTTGAGCTATGTTTAGCTTCAAGATGCAGACATGGAACAGGCAGAGATGGATTTAAGCAGGCACTGACTGGACTCAAAATGCACGATGGGGCAAAAAGAAGCAAAGGAGCTGAGGTTGCATGCAAGGGGGTAATAATGATTGATCTTAAAATGTAATCCTGAGGGCTTCGCTGGTGGTCCAGTGGGTAAGGACAGCACCTTGCAATGCAAGGATCACTGGTTCGATCCCTGGCCTGGGAAGATCCTGCATGTCATGGAGTGGCTGGACGGACGTGTGTAACTACCAAGCTGGAACTTTGGAGCGCACGCACCCAGAGCCGGCACTCTGCAGCGAAAGAGCCCACTGCGATGGGAGGCCCACACACGCCAAAGAACAAAGATAAATAAATTAAAGATCAATAGAAGTGCCCCCCCCCAAGAATTATATAAAAATGTAATCCTGATAAACAGTAAAGTATGGTATGATGATTAAGAATATTGAAACCCTATGATTTCCATGGACTGGAGGTCCTGTGTGTGACTGAAGCATTTGGGAAGTTGGTGCCAGAACTAGAGATGGTAGGCAGGTAGTGGGCTGAATGAAATGAGCCCATGGAGGGTAGAGAAGAGCCACTGGTTAGGACTGCTCTCTTGACAGAGCACAGTTAATAAAACAAGACAAGAGTTGGGGAGTGACTTGATGGATACATGCAGTCAAAGGAGGCCGGGATTAGATTCTGGGGAAGAGGGATGACTTGTGGTAATTAGGACTTTTGGAGTGTCTCCTGTGAACAGGGACAGAAAATATGACTGAAATTAGTCCTGATGGTACCATGGGGAAAAATTCACAACACTTTTGTTAAATACTAACAAGGAGGGGTGTGAGTATAACTTTTTAGTGAAGTTATTTTTTTTTTCAAGATCATCTCTATAGCTAACTCCTAGCTTTAAGTACTACAGTGGCCTCTGGAACTTTTACCAAAAAGTAAGCATGGCATCAAAACCAGGTCCTAAGATGTTCCTAATGACTGATGAACACATTTCTTAAATTTGTTATCAGATTGCTCAAGCGGCCTTGTAGTTCATGTTCTTAATCTTCATTTCATAATGTTAATCTTCCTGTACTTCAGTATCTAAAATAATATTCTCTAGGGAGAAATTGAGTCTGGCACTGCAAAGAGCCAGAAAACAGTACCAACCTCAGACCATCATATTTCTCCCATAGGGTCTTGACTCCATTGTAGGCGCTGCTTCTCCACACTGGTGAACGGCACAAGGGCTCATTAGTAGGAAGGCAAAGCTGCTACTAGGACTTCAGACTGAGGAGAAGCCTAATTCTCTAGGGGGCTCACCAGTTAGAATCTTTAACTCCATTCTTAAATTGTTTTATACCTTTCCTACTTCAGAAGAGTGGTTCTCATCTCTCTCTTAAAAGCACAACAGCATTTCAGAAGAAAAACATTATCCTATCCTCTACCAAAAGACAGAATCTCTATGCTCTGGTCAGTAGAGGCTGACCAAAAAGGTCTTTGTGATTATAAAAGCCACTGAAATTTGAGGATGACATATTAATGAAGAGTTAGTAACAACAATTATGGAGCCTGCATCTGGTGCAGAACACCATTCAGAGTCATAGGGAGAGCTAAAAGGAAAGTGGATCATGCTCTCAAAACGTTTTCAAACTTGAGGGAAGGGAGGAAGTGGCAAATACAGATAAGCAATATAAACATACACAAGCACATGGACAGCTAATGAAACACACTGACATCCTCCTGGAATGTTAGCCTTTTCTGGCAGTACTCTACTTTGTTTAGCTCACCATGGAGAACCACTACACAACCCACAGTTTATTTACTGGAAGTATACAGTTCTTTTCCTATAACAAACACTGACTGATTTGCATTTTGACACACTCCTTCACTTACAATCCTTCTCTCAGTCTGATATCATGCTGTAAGCAAGCAGAGGAATAATAGCTCTTGCCAAACTAAAGTCTACTTTCATCCCACAAAGGAGAAGAAAGGAATTTGTTTGTCTTCATCTATTTGCTCCCTTCATCATTAAGAAGCAAATTAGACTAGTGACCAAATATATTTTGTTTCTTTCTAAAATGTGATATACTTTCATGTTGCCAAGACTGAGGTTCCCAGAATAGATGAAGGATTTACTACTTTTATCTATTTTTCTTGCTGTCTATCCAAAATTATGCTTTTTTCTCATGTGGGTACAAATTCACTTACAGGAATATCTGCACCCTAATGTCCATACATAAGCTAGTCACATATGTGTTGCTGTCAACTGTAATATTTTGAATTATCTTTATTATATGAATTTGCTACCTGTTTTCTATACACAATTGCCCTAGTGAAAACAGCACTGGCCCACTGGTAACCTTAAACATGACAAACCATTTTCATTCGCAGTGCAATTATTTGTTCGATGGGCATTATATATGAGGGCCCTAGATCTTTTTCAAACTCTCAGTGTCTTAATGGGTCTGAAAGCCTGTCTTCCTTTATTTATGCTACAGGTGACTTACTTTCTTCGTTATTTAAAATTTTTTCAAAGCACATACACTTACATGGTCTCATTTGTTCCTTGCAATTTACCAGAAAGATCACATCCTGAAGGATTAAGTTATTCAAAGTAACACAGCCAGTGATTAGTATTTCTGGGTCCAAAACCAGTTCTTCCCACATTATTTCCATTTCTCTTTCTACTCTGCTCTCCCAGCTTACTATGATGGTGATACAGTGATTGTTTTCATCTTGGCAAACACTGGCAGTGATTTGCAATCTTTGTCACAATCATTTGCATAGACTGCACTGACAATATGCTGTAACTGTAATTTAAGGGCATAAGGAGAACTGGAAAATGGAGAGAATGAGAGACAGAGGTATCAAGAGATACAGAGAATCTATCTGCACCCAAATGACTTTTCCATGATTTTTCTGAAATACTATAAAAAGTACTCAGGGTCAGTGAAGTTAGTCTTAATTTAGCCTTTGTTTCTTGCTTCATTTATTCTAAGAGTGAAAATAAATCAGTACCTACTTGAAGAAACATGAAATTTGTATCTTTAAAATTGGCTTACCACTTACAAACAGCAGGATTAAGATTAGAATGTTTAGTTATTTAAAAACAAAACCCTGCTCTCCAAGATTAATCATATCAAATTTCTATTGAGGTTTTTAATTTTTGAAAGCAAACTCAGGTCACAAACAATCATGTTAAATACCTCTTATTTTATTTGATTTTAAAATA
This sequence comes from Tragulus kanchil, assembly GCA_022376925.1. NCBI lineage: Eukaryota > Metazoa > Chordata > Mammalia > Artiodactyla > Tragulidae > Tragulus > Tragulus kanchil. Next base: position 230,057,690 of record JAIOJX010000004.1, on the reverse strand, counting down.
GACTTTCCATTTATCAAGTTCTATTGAGTGAAGATGGATTTAAAAACATGGTTAATACAGTTTTTAGCTAGGCACCAAAGTCTAAGAAAAGCTAAGATTATAAAAGTTAATTGCAATGCAATCAAAATAATAAAATAATTTTAATCAATTAGAAGCATCAAGGATGTGCTGGTAGTACCATACTTATTTTCTGGAAGAATGTTCCAGAGATCCTATATACCTATTTCAGTGATTATTAGGTATTAGAAGAAGAAAAATCATCCTAACTATTATAGCCATTCTTGCTAGTATGTGTTAATCAAAAAAAATATTGTTCTAGATAAGTAAAATCTAGAATTAGCATCATGTAATCATGTATATTACCTTGGTTAAGAAACATCAAAATGGGGATTCTCCCCAAGCTATCTGATCTACATAATTATATTTTGTTCAGATAAATCATTTCTGTTGAATTGAAAAAAGACCTCAGATTATAAAGGTGTTGATAAATTTATCCCTCAAAAAGGAGGAAATGTTTTAAGACAACTATACGAAAACAATGTGTGTGTGTGTGTGTATCCAAAATGGCAAATATTAGGAAGATCCACATTTAAATTTTTACTTTAGAATTTCCTACCTATATGACTTTGGAAAAATTATCCAACATTGCAAAGGCAGTTTCCTAAATAAATAAACCCTACAAAAATGACCATTGTTTTCCTTATTAAGATAGTATGAGGAATAATAAAGTATGTATACAAACATTTGTCAAATTTATAAAACACTACAGAAATGTTGGATATTGTTTTACAGCATGCTACCAAAAGAAGAGATGTAATATTTTAGTGGTAATATGCAAACTTTGAGATGATGGTACTGTCTTAGTAGAAAGCCAAAATCAAGGGTGAAAGTACATTATTTATACGTGTAAAGTAACCAATGTCAAATTGCAAGAAAATTAACATTTTTCTTCCTTTAATTTGTGTAGAAAAATTCTGTTTTGTAAATTCTTCAGTTGAAGAACAGTAATAATAAGCCTTGGAAAATCTAATCTAGCTTATTCTCAAGAGGTATCTAAGGACATGTGGATATCTGTGCATAGAACATGTACAGAAATATATCTTCTTTGCTTTCCTAATGCTAGAGGAACCGGGACTCTGGCAAAAAGTAAAGTCTACTAATAGCAGCACAGGGAAATTCACAACAGCATATGGTCAAACTTCAGCTCCAAACCACAAGTGTACATTTAGAATCCACTGTGAGAAGACTGGATGCTGTGCACAGGAAGAATTTCATTACAGAAAAAAAATTAAATTGAACTCATCTGGTTGTCTATGCAGTTGTTGCTATTTAGTTTGGAAAATTTCATTATTGTTATAAATCTTTAACATAAATGTTAAAGACTAACACCTACCGTGTATGAAAAAGAATGAAATGAAGCTTTTAATCAAGAAATTAAGAGCTCCCTGGGAAATAGCTGGGGAAGGAGGATGTATCCTATTTCATTCTTTTGCAAAGAAGGGAAGCCTGAATAAAATATTGGACTTTTATAACAGGATACTGGCATTAAGGGCTTCCAAGGTGGCGCTAGTGGCAAAGAACCCACCTGCCAGTGCAGGAGAGGTAGGAGATGTGCGTTGGATCCCTGGGTCAGAAACATCTCCTGGAGGAAGGCATGGCAACTCATTCCAGTGTTCTTGTCTGGAGAATCCCATGAACAGAAGAGCCAGGCAGGCTACAGGCTGTAGGTTTGCAAAGAGTTGGACATAAGATTGAAACAACTTAGCATGCACTGGCATTAAGAGACTCATGAGTATGGAGAAAAATCGCCCTCAGCAATGGAAATAGATTTCTCTTTCTTAGTATAGCATATTCATTACAAGAATTCAATAAAAAGATGCAACATACTCTGATTTACTCTAAATTCCCTAGAAGAGTGTAACATACCCTAATCCATCTCACAAGTCTTTTGAGTGAGTATTCAGGTTGTTTCTACTTTCTTTGCTGTTAGAAACAATGCTGCAGTACCAGAGATGGTATCTGATAGAGATTTTCAAGGATGAATTCATGGGGCCAAGGAGAACAGGAAAGGACATACGGACAGGAGAACTTCGGGGGAAGAAAAGAGCACAGTTACATGACATTTTAGAGCATGTTGAGTTGGTGGATGGCAATGCTGGGATCAGGAGACAGTAAAAGGAGTCTTGTAATAAGCCTGGGAAAAAAGCTTCTCAAGAGGTATCTAAGGACATGTGGATATCTGTGCATAGAACATGTACAGAAATATATCTTCTTTGCTTTCCTAATGCTAGAGGAACCGGGACTCTGGCAAAAAGTAAAGTCTACTAATAGCAGCACAGGGAAATTCACAACAGCATATGGTCAAACTTCAGCTCCAAACCACAAGTGTACATTTAGAATCCACTGTGAGAAGACTGGATGCTGTGCACAGGAAGAATTTCATTACAGAAAAAAAATTAAATTGAACTCATCTGGTTGTCTATGCAGTTGTTGCTATTTAGTTTGGAAAATTTCATTATTGTTATAAATCTTTAACATAAATGTTAAAGACTAACACCTACCGTGTATGAAAAAGAATGAAATGAAGCTTTTAATCAAGAAATTAAGAGCTCCCTGGGAAATAGCTGGGGAAGGAGGATGTATCCTATTTCATTCTTTTGCAAAGAAGGGAAGCCTGAATAAAATATTGGACTTTTATAACAGGATACTGGCATTAAGGGCTTCCAAGGTGGCGCTAGTGGCAAAGAACCCACCTGCCAGTGCAGGAGAGGTAGGAGATGTGCGTTGGATCCCTGGGTCAGAAACATCTCCTGGAGGAAGGCATGGCAACTCATTCCAGTGTTCTTGTCTGGAGAATCCCATGAACAGAAGAGCCAGGCAGGCTACAGGCTGTAGGTTTGCAAAGAGTTGGACATAAGATTGAAACAACTTAGCATGCACTGGCATTAAGAGACTCATGAGTATGGAGAAAAATCGCCCTCAGCAATGGAAATAGATTTCTCTTTCTTAGTATAGCATATTCATTACAAGAATTCAATAAAAAGATGCAACATACTCTGATTTACTCTAAATTCCCTAGAAGAGTGTAACATACCCTAATCCATCTCACAAGTCTTTTGAGTGAGTATTCAGGTTGTTTCTACTTTCTTTGCTGTTAGAAACAATGCTGCAGTACCAGAGATGGTATCTGATAGAGATTTTCAAGGATGAATTCATGGGGCCAAGGAGAACAGGAAAGGACATACGGACAGGAGAACTTCGGGGGAAGAAAAGAGCACAGTTACATGACATTTTAGAGCATGTTGAGTTGGTGGATGGCAATGCTGGTGGGTGATCAGGAGACAGTAAAAGGAAGTGCCTTGTAATATTATTGTTGCAGGTACTGGGTAGGGCATCCTTGCGAAGGTGAACTCAACTTTTACATCTTTGGTTTCTGATAAAACTTTTGTCAGAAAAGTGATTCTGTTTCTGCTCAAAAAAGTGTGGCAAAGAGTTATTATCAGCAATGAGAAGTCAAAGAGTATTTGTCTTTATAATTTGAAAGAAACATTCATGTGTGCTAAGTCACTTTAGTTGTATCTAACTCTTTGTGATCCTATGGACTGCAGCCCACCAGGCTCCTCTGTCCAAGGGATTCTCCAAGCAAGAATACTGGACTGGGTTGCCATGTCTTTCTCCAAGGCATCTTCCTGACCAAGAGACTAAACCCACGTCTCCTCAGCTCCTTCACTAGAGGTGAGTTCTTTACCACTAGCACCACCTGGGAAGCCTGAAAAGAAACAGGTTGAGATGCAATTCTCATGGTTAGATTAGAGGATCAAATTGAGGAACCTGAGATTTGAGGCAGAGAAAGCTGTTAGAGACTTTATGGGAATTTCATATCAGGAATTATGGAACCCTAAGCTAAGATAGCAAAAAGAGAGATGAAGAATAGGCATGAACAGCAAGCTGCTTTGGTTGTTCTGTCATAAGCTTTGGTGATGATCTGATGGAGGGTGAGAGAAAATGAAAAGTGTAAGTAACTTGGAAATTACTAACTTGGCCACTTGAGTGAGAGTAAATGTAATAACTAATGTGAAGAATTTGTGAGGAAGAGATGGAAAGATGAAGTCCGTTGTTCTCAGTCTATCCATTTTTTTCAATGTCTACCTAGGACCAAACCATGACTGTTTACTGGTAGACTCCTGCAATAGCTGAATACTTATCTCTCTGATTCCAGTTTGTCTCTATAATTCATTCTCCATTCAGTAACCCTAAACATCTTTAACATTTAAATAAAATTACTTATGCTTAAATTACCCAAGAGATTTCCTTCTGTACTTAAAATAAAACCAAAGTCATTCCTGCCTATTCCTACTTATCTCTTTAATCTCTGCTCTTCTCTCTCTCTCACATGCTCCCTGCCCACAGGGCTTTCCTTCTGCTCCAAGCTTCTTTTGTCTTGAGGCCTTTACACAAGCTGTTTCTCTCCACTGTTCAGCATGACTAGCTTCTTCGTATTTCAGTCCCCGATTATATCTAATTTTTCAGAGATGCTAAATAGTAATAATTCAAACTACAGTATGTGTCCAGTCAATTACATCTTATCATTTTATGTCTTATACTTTACTTTTTCAAAACATGTATCATTCAGTAATATTGCACATTTTCATGTCCTTCCCACGACCAGAATAAAAATCCTTTTTTGTAAACAGAAGAGACTTTATTTAGCTTGTTTCCTGTTTGTTCCTATGTCCTAGAGCAGTGCTGACTGTGAAGAGATAGTCAATAAATATGTGGTAAACAAAAGAATAAATGGTGTGCTTAAAGTACCCTGTGGCACAACTATGTGCAAATATCTAGAAAGAAGTTTTAAACCCAGAGGAAAGAGAAAACCTGGAGAAACAGAGAGGTGAGGAACTGTTGTACAACAATTGATCTATATCTTGTAGGCTCAGCTACCACTTGTATTTACATGTGTGTGTGTGTGTGTGTGTGAGAGAGAGAGAGAAAGAGAGAGAGAGAGAGAGAGAGAGAGAGAGGGTTTGAAAAGAATTCTCTCCCCACATTAATTACTTGTAAATAACTTCATTATCTCCTCTCCATGGCACAGAGGCAAACTAAAACTCATCTCTCCCTGATTTCTGTTTAGATGACTAGTAGCTTGACTCGGCATCTTGGCTCCACCACTAGTCAAGTGTGTGACTGCTTGCAGATCATCCATCTTCATCATTTATTCAACAGCTATTTGCTAAGCCTTCACTATGGAAAGACACTGTGTTGGTATATAAAACAAACATATACTCGGCTCTCATGGAGCCTACAGTCTTATGAGGAAACTAAACAACCAAGCCATCACACAACTAAATGAAGTTAAACTCTGATACAAATTATAAATACAAAGCAACCTGTAGGGAGCAAATGCAGGTCATATTTCCCTCGATGACGATTGCCAAGCTGAGGTTGGATGAATGAACAGAAATTCATAGATGAAGGAGGTACTTGGGGAAGTTCAAATTCCTGCGCTGGAACAAAGCCAGGTATGTATAAAGCCCTGATAGAAAACCAGGGTAACAGGTGCTCAGGGTGCAAAGGAGACAGGGATGTGAGATGTGACTGCAGAGATCACCCAAGACCCTATCAGGACTTAATGAATGAAGGGCCTCCACATACTGCCTTTTCCTGGTAGATTCTCCAACTGGTCAGACCACACATACTTTGGTGTAGGTATATATGATTCTTGAATATGGGAGAAAACTTACTATTCCAAGCAGTGGCTCTGAAAACCATAACCATAATCAAAACCATTTCTGTGTCCAGAGACACAGAAAGCATATTTGAATTGTCAGTGATATACAGGTAAATTCAATTGAAAAAAAAGCAACTGGGTTTGTATTGGTTCAAAAGGATGCATCTGGGACATCTACAAGATTTTTCTCTCAATCACCTACATGTTCATGATGTCAATTTTTTAGATTAGTAAGAAATCATCAATTGTGATTTCAGACACAGAGCAGTCTTCCTCATCTGAGTGTAAATTTCTGTCTAATATGTAAGAAGAAAGAGCTTCTTAAGCAAATTAATAGTGTGGGAGTGCTTCCTGAAAGCAAATTTAACATACGTGCAAGGCCAACTACTTTATAATACATGGCTTACATGCAAATGAGAAGTTCCTAAATGTAAATTAGTTTGTTCATTACAATGGTGTAATAAGCCTTGGAAACACATTATCATTAGTGAAGTCACTATGATAAAGTTGTATTTTCTATTAAAACTCATTCACTCTTGGATACATGTATATGTATGGCTAAGCCTCTTCACTGTTCACCTGAAACTATCACAAAATTGTTAATTGGCTATACCCCAATAAAAATGTTTTTGCTGTAAAAAAATAAATAAATACAACTCATTCATTCTTAATTTCTTTCACTGATTCACTCACTCACTGAACTTGTTCGCTGGGGTGTCTTCTCTATCTCAGGATATGGCAAACGCATCCTTCTCAGTTTCCCAAGCTCATGACCACGGGACATTCTCGACTTTTCTCTCTCATACCCTACATCTAACCCATCATCTAATACTGTAGGCTCTGATGAAACATAGGTACACACAGGCACAGATACTCATGGACACACACCCATGATTATTCCACCTCTGAAAGAATTTTTTCTTAGTCACCTTTGTAAATTTCACCCTTAGTTGGCACTAATATGTCAAATTTAGGCATCACAAAACCTTCTGCTATCTTCCCATGAACTCTAGGTTTAAAACACATATTCTATGTGTCCCCTGTGGGTCTTTAAAGTAACTTCAAAATGTGTCTCTAGCTTTGATCTCTATCCTAATTTTCAGCCTCATGTTCAGTTGCCTAATCTGCCTCAAAGGACATACAGCAGTTCAAGACATTGCATTGTCTTGTGTATGAGAATGTTCATCCTTTAAGATTCCCTATTTAAATAACAAGTGACAGAATCCATTTGATAGATCAAACTGCAGAATCCTTCTGCTTCCTTACTTCTTTCCCCTATTAAGGAATTATCAAATGCTTCTCATTTGATCATCTAAGTATTTCTCAAATATCCCTCTTCTCTTTCTTCCATTTGGCACTGCCCTAGTCTAAGGGAGCTTATTAGTGTTCACTTCATTTTGAGACTTCTGTTTATATCCTCTGTTCCCAGAAGAAGGGCAGGAGAACAGGTTCCTCTGAAGAGATGTAGCAAGTACAAGCTTAGCACCAACTCATCTACCACAATCTCTCGTTACCTTCTAGATTGTCACAAAAAACAAACCCAACAACAAGGTGACAACTTATTTGATACACAGAAAACCAGAAGCAAGAGTTATAAAAATATTTTATTGCCTTTTCTCCCTGTCTTATATGACACCTTTGGGAAGTCAATGCAGGTCCTTTCTCATTCACTTAACTTGGCAGTTGCAACTCTTAGACACAAAGAACAAGGCAAAGCCTCTTCACTGTTCACCTGAAACTATCACAAAATTGTTAATTGGCTATACCCCAATAAAAATGTTTTTGCTGTAAAAAAATAAATAAATACAACTCATTCATTCTTAATTTCTTTCACTGATTCACTCACTCACTGAACTTGTTCGCTGGGGTGTCTTCTCTATCTCAGGATATGGCAAACGCATCCTTCTCAGTTTCCCAAGCTCATGACCACGGGACATTCTCGACTTTTCTCTCTCATACCCTACATCTAACCCATCATCTAATACTGTAGGCTCTGATGAAACATAGGTACACACAGGCACAGATACTCATGGACACACACCCATGATTATTCCACCTCTGAAAGAATTTTTTCTTAGTCACCTTTGTAAATTTCACCCTTAGTTGGCACTAATATGTCAAATTTAGGCATCACAAAACCTTCTGCTATCTTCCCATGAACTCTAGGTTTAAAACACATATTCTATGTGTCCCCTGTGGGTCTTTAAAGTAACTTCAAAATGTGTCTCTAGCTTTGATCTCTATCCTAATTTTCAGCCTCATGTTCAGTTGCCTAATCTGCCTCAAAGGACATACAGCAGTTCAAGACATTGCATTGTCTTGTGTATGAGAATGTTCATCCTTTAAGATTCCCTATTTAAATAACAAGTGACAGAATCCATTTGATAGATCAAACTGCAGAATCCTTCTGCTTCCTTACTTCTTTCCCCTATTAAGGAATTATCAAATGCTTCTCATTTGATCATCTAAGTATTTCTCAAATATCCCTCTTCTCTTTCTTCCATTTGGCACTGCCCTAGTCTAAGGGAGCTTATTAGTGTTCACTTCATTTTGAGACTTCTGTTTATATCCTCTGTTCCCAGAAGAAGGGCAGGAGAACAGGTTCCTCTGAAGAGATGTAGCAAGTACAAGCTTAGCACCAACTCATCTACCACAATCTCTCGTTACCTTCTAGATTGTCACAAAAAACAAACCCAACAACAAGGTGACAACTTATTTGATACACAGAAAACCAGAAGCAAGAGTTATAAAAATATTTTATTGCCTTTTCTCCCTGTCTTATATGACACCTTTGGGAAGTCAATGCAGGTCCTTTCTCATTCACTTAACTTGGCAGTTGCAACTCTTAGACACAAAGAAAAAGGAAAAATCTGGAGATGTTTAGAGGGTTGCATTTTGCTTTTCTGGGCTAAGTTCAACCAGGGCAGAAAACATTAAAATAGGCAAAATGTCACTTGACCACAAGAAATTGAGCTGTGCACCTTTTGTTTGCAAGGAGCGCCTTGTCTCATGCGGTATTACTGATTATCTTGCTGAACTACTCCACATGCTAAGGTAAAATGGACTCTGATAGAGGAATGTGGGTACACACAGTCACACACATATACACACAGGGTTAACACTGAATAGGCAACAGAGTTCCTTATATGACTCTTAAGAGACAGAACAGGGATCTCTGAAGCATAACAGTACTTTGATACTGAATACATCATATCTTAAAAAATGTTCCATATTACCACCATTACATTTCAAACCTGTAAGCAAAGAGCTATTTACATAACCATAGGGGGAATCATGCATTATGCTTTTGTTTAACTTTGTACGCGTCTGTTTCTCAAGACAAGGGACATCCAAGCTTTGCTTGTCTCTTTATGGTTAGAGTAAATACAACTTGATACTGCTTCATACAGGGACGCCTCACAGGGGACCTATGATAAAAGGTTTGTTTTTTAAACATGGGGATAGCAAGAACATGGGTACTATTTTTATTTAACTGAACTATACAAAACAATCTATTATAAACAGAAACATGTATTTAGAAAGGTAAGGGTAAATGATGAAAATGATATAAATCATATGGTGAAGTCTGTTGATTGCTCCCTTAGTACACTCTGGTTTTCCCTTCTTCCTGGGTAAAGGGCTACCCACTAGATACCATAGTCCCCACTCTGTCTTGTGGCCAGGCTTAGTCATGTAATTAAGTTCTCACCACTGAAATGTAAGCAGAATGCATATGTGTAACTTGTGTAAAAGGAAATTCTTACCCTGAACTTCCTTTCTTTTGCTCTTCAACACATCAAGACAGAGCCGTGTCTGTAATCAACCGTGATCACGCAGAAGAGCCTAATGCTCTCTGGGGGTGGCAGAACAACAGAATGCAAGGAGGAGTCCCTTAGATTCTCTTGCAGTCTGGGAACAGTCAGGCCTGGCTTCTGTCTAGGTCAGCTACAAAAGTATACCTTGTGGGGAGAAAGCAAGGTCATCTCTAATTTAGAGGAGTCAATGCAGCCTTGGCAGTTGCAACTCTTAAAAGAAAAAGGAAAAATCTGGAGATGTTTAGAGGGTTGCATTTTGCTTTTCTGGGCTAAGTTCAACCAGGGCAGAAAACATTAAAATAGGCAAAATGTCACTTGACCACAAGAAATTGAGCTGTGCACCTTTTGTTTGCAAGGAGCGCCTTGTCTCATGCGGTATTACTGATTATCTTGCTGAACTACTCCACATGCTAAGGTAAAATGGACTCTGATAGAGGAATGTGGGTACACACAGTCACACACATATACACACAGGGTTAACACTGAATAGGCAACAGAGTTCCTTATATGACTCTTAAGAGACAGAACAGGGATCTCTGAAGCATAACAGTACTTTGATACTGAATACATCATATCTTAAAAAATGTTCCATATTACCACCATTACATTTCAAACCTGTAAGCAAAGAGCTATTTACATAACCATAGGGGGAATCATGCATTATGCTTTTGTTTAACTTTGTACGCGTCTGTTTCTCAAGACAAGGGACATCCAAGCTTTGCTTGTCTCTTTATGGTTAGAGTAAATACAACTTGATACTGCTTCATACAGGGACGCCTCACAGGGGACCTATGATAAAAGGTTTGTTTTTAATCATGGGGATAGCAAGAACATGGGTACTATTTTTATTTAACTGAACTATACAAAACAATCTATTATAAACAGAAACATGTATTTAGAAAGGTAAGGGTAAATGATGAAAATGATATAAATCATATGGTGAAGTCTGTTGATTGCTCCCTTAGTACACTCTGGTTTTCCCTTCTTCCTGGGTAAAGGGCTACCCACTAGATACCATAGTCCCCACTCTGTCTTGTGGCCAGGCTTAGTCATGTAATTAAGTTCTCACCACTGAAATGTAAGCAGAATGCATATGTGTAACTTGTGTAAAAGGAAATTCTTACCCTGAACTTCCTTTCTTTTGCTCTTCAACACATCAAGACAGAGCCGTGTCTGTAATCAACCGTGATCACGCAGAAGAGCCTAATGCTCTCTGGGGGTGGCAGAACAACAGAATGCAAGGAGGAGTCCCTTAGATTCTCTTGCAGGCTGGGAACAGTCAGGCCTGGCTTCTGTCTAGGTCAGATTACTACAAAAGTATACCTTTTGTGGGGGAGAAAGCAAGGTCATCTCTAAAACACAGTGCCAACCACAAAGGCAGCAGGCCAGTTAGGGATGTCCCATGAGCAGAAGCATGGCTCTCGAGAGAACACAAATATACTTTCTAAAGAAGGCTCATTACCATTCAAACCAATATATACATGTTGGTACTTATTCTCTCACACATATTCCTTCCTCCTCCTTCCTCTATGTGTGTGTCCACTCACATGTCATAGTGGAAAAGATAAATATCTTGATAAGAAGGAATCTAGTAGAAAAATGGGCAAAAGATATACTATAGGCAAGTTTCACTGTAGAACAGGGTAAACAGATGAGTAGTATATAAGACATGTGAAAAGATGTGTTACCACAGTAGCAAACATAAAGACACAACTTCAAGAAAAGTTAGTAATTTTTAGTTGTTGATAATTATTAACAACCTGAAGACTAAGGAGTGATATTATTCCAAGCTGGCCATTGTGCTGGTAGGAACGTGAAGTGTAACTCTTTGGAAAAATAATCTGGTAGAGCAGCAACTATTAACAACATCTTCTTTGACTAAGCAGTCACATGTTTAGGAATTTACCTTGGAGAAGTAAAAACAAAATGTGTAAGGGAGTATGTAAAAGGTGAACTGAGGCATTGCTTACAACAGCATGTACAGAAAAAAGAAGCAAGAGAAATGTTCATCAACAAGACTCTGACAAAACGACAGCAATGCCTTTGTGAGGTTTTACTCTTCTTTAAAATGACCTTTAGTTATAGTCTAGCATCTTAAAATGTTTAAAGGCAGATACTAGTGTCACCTGTGCAAAAAGTAGTTTAGAAATTTGGAGCAAAGCACGCTGAGAGAAGGGAAGTGAATGGAGGGCAAAATGATGTGTTGGGCCTTAGAAGAAAGTTTGTGTGGACAGAGAAAGACTTACTGTGCTAACTAGGAAATCACCCAGAAAGTTCTGTAGAATAAGAAGACATTCTTTGGGGAAAACCCAGAAATTATATGACTTTTTTACCCTTAGATTCTCTTGCAGGCTGGGAACAGTCAGGCCTGGCTTCTGTCTAGGTCAGATTACTACAAAAGTATACCTTTTGTGGGGGAGAAAGCAAGGTCATCTCTAAAACACAGTGCCAACCACAAAGGCAGCAGGCCAGTTAGGGATGTCCCATGAGCAGAAGCATGGCTCTCGAGAGAACACAAATATACTTTCTAAAGAAGGCTCATTACCATTCAAACCAATATATACATGTTGGTACTTATTCTCTCACACATATTCCTTCCTCCTCCTTCCTCTATGTGTGTGTCCACTCACATGTCATAGTGGAAAAGATAAATATCTTGATAAGAAGGAATCTAGTAGAAAAATGGGCAAAAGATATACTATAGGCAAGTTTCACTGTAGAACAGGGTAAACAGATGAGTAGTATATAAGACATGTGAAAAGATGTGTTACCACAGTAGCAAACATAAAGACACAACTTCAAGAAAAGTTAGTAATTTTTAGTTGTTGATAATTATTAACAACCTGAAGACTAAGGAGTGATATTATTCCAAGCTGGCCATTGTGCTGGTAGGAACGTGAAGTGTAACTCTTTGGAAAAATAATCTGGTAGAGCAGCAACTATTAACAACATCTTCTTTGACTAAGCAGTCACATGTTTAGGAATTTACCTTGGAGAAGTAAAAACAAAATGTGTAAGGGAGTATGTAAAAGGTGAACTGAGGCATTGCTTACAACAGCATGTACAGAAAAAAGAAGCAAGAGAAATGTTCATCAACAAGACTCTGACAAAACGACAGCAATGCCTTTGTGAGGTTTTACTCTTCTTTAAAATGACCTTTAGTTATAGTCTAGCATCTTAAAATGTTTAAAGGCAGATACTAGTGTCACCTGTGCAAAAAGTAGTTTAGAAATTTGGAGCAAAGCACGCTGAGAGAAGGGAAGTGAATGGAGGGCAAAAATGATGTGTTGGGCCTTAGAAGAAAGTTTGTGTGGACAGAGAAAGACTTACTGTGCTAACTAGGAAATCACCCAGAAAGTTCTGTAGAATAAGAAGACATTCTTTGGGGAAAACCCAGAAATTATATGACTAATAATAAAGTTATTTGTATATTAAAGGAAATCTGTACATTGAAAATTGGGGGTATCTAGGTTACACGTGAAATGACTGACAGTATTTATAGATCTACCAATGTTTCAATGGGGTAGAGCACAAGAGGAACTCTTGGAGTTTTGAGAGGACTCTTGGAGTGCTGGGTGTAAGAGGAACCTAATGAGTATGAACTTCATTCAGGAAACTGTTATTACAGATTTACATTTTAAAAATTATCACTTGGCAGCTACCCAGGAAATGGATCTAAGAAGGAAACAGACAGCTCATGCAATGGTAGGATCACCCTGAGGCAGATACAAGGGAAATGGGGAAGAGATGGAAAGGGGGTGGGGAAGACAGGTTAGAGAAATAAGAGACAGAACACTTAACAAAAGGGCAAACGTGGGGTTGCTGTCTATGTCTCTTGTTCAGTGTCAGGACTGAGGATGACACCATTTATAAACACTGGGAATTCAGGGATAAAAGCTGATCTTAGAAAACCATCTTATCCAAAGAGGTTAACTTTTTGCAGACACTTGTGATATGTCAGCTGTATGACTCAATGCATAACAATGAAAATAGAATCTTCAATATTAAATTACAGCAAATGAGTTCTCTCCCTAAAGGGCATGGATGTGTCACTTGTAGCAGGATATGATGTTAGAATAAAGTACTTTGGTGATTATATTTCATTTGATTTCCCCAACAGTAATTGGATTCTTTCTTTTCTCCTTCACTCCGCACATAGATTTAAGTAATTTTTTTCAAGACAGACTAAATCTAAGAAAATACATCTCTATCGAACCTTTCTCCTCTAATGCTTCTGAAAATGAGATATTCTAATGCCACACTTAAACCATCCAAACTATGGTAACAATCTTACAGACTATGACTATGCATAGTCTTTCCAACCAACATACTAAGAATTTGATGTGAAAAGGGAGGCATTAAAAATGATAAATATGGGGACAGGAGGATGCTTTTCTCTCTACGTCTTCTGTCACAATTTACATTCGAGTCTATGAGCCCATGCTGACTGTAATCCTAGGGTATGTGCATTAAATTCCACAAAATGTAGCAAGCAGAAAGCACACACACGGAAGCACAAAAAAGGCTATAAAAATCTGCCTTTTTGTTTTTACACTATCGAGTCAACCCTTTTTTCTGCCTTTATCAAGATGCAACACTGAAAATCCCCAGAGGCAGTGCTGCCTACAGAAAGATCACAGCTTAGCTGAGGTCAGGATCTGGAGCTGAAGGGAGGTGCTTTGGCTCACCACCATGTCATACTTCAAACTGAGATTCTTATGATGAGCCTGTAAAGATTTTAAGGATTTAAAATGTAAGGATTTTGTAGCTTATGTTTTTCTTCTTCTACTTCTGACACAGGCATCACGCTGGCTAGAGAGCAGCCTATAGCATTTTGTTTGATTTAGTTTCAGAGTGCTGCTTGGGCCCAAGTGATTACTTAGTTCGGCTAAAAGCACATAAAAAATACAAAAACTGTGTGTGCTGTACTGGGAACGAGTTATCTTCTGAAGCACCACCACTAATAAGATCAAGTCCAAAGAGTTAATAAAAAACAGTAATAATTATGGTGACATTCATTAAATGCTTATGGTGTGCTCTTAAATTTTTTCAATTCTCATACCAGCTCAATGAAAAAAATGAAATGAGGAACTCAAGTTAATTTGAATGCAATGCATCATGTAAGTGGTTGAGCCAGAATAAAAGCAGAAGCTTCACTCAGATTTCTAATATAGCAAAAGCCCCAATGAGTAGATGTCCCAGAAGAGCCAAGCTAGGAAGTGTACAGAAGGAAGCAATCCTAAACTCATTATTATCACTTTCATTTTGAAAACAGGTGATAATGCTAATGGTAGCTAACCTTTGTGGTTAGGTACACTTCCCTGGTGGCTCAGGCTGTAAAGAATCTGCCTGGAATGCAGGAGACCAAGGTTCCATCCCTGGGTCTCATGGAGAAAAAAATGATCCCCTGGAGAAGGGAAAGGCTACCCACTCCGGAATTCTTGCCTGGAGAGTTCCATGGACAGAGGAGTCTGATGGGCTACAGTAACTTGGGTCCTAAAGAGTTGGACATGACTGGAACACTAACATACAACATATATACCATGTCTCAGGCACTATTTACAGTGCTTAAAATCTATGAACTCTTTTGATTCTCAAGATGATTTTATGATTTATGTACTACTAATATGCCATTTGACAGAACAGGAAATTGAAAAACAGAGAGGTTAAGGAATATATTCAAGGTCACAAAATGAATGATTTGGCTAGAGCTGGTTGATGGAAGTAAAACCAATCAAGAAAAAAATGCTAGCTGTTAAACAAGGGGTCCACAATCTCCTGCCATATTAGAATCAACTGGGGAGCTTTAAAACCTAGGGTGACGGGTTTTGTCTTTGATCAGCTAATGCCAGGATGTCTGGTAAGACTTAGTGCTCATGATGTGGGGAAAGTTTCCCAGGTGATTCTAATCAGCAAGGGCTAAGACCCATTGTATGGCACCAAGTCAAGACAACTATTTCTATTCTCAGAAAATACCATTTGGGCTCAAGGTCAATGGCAGGAGGTAGACTAAAAACTTAATGACAAATAAAAGAACTATTACCTTTGCTGTAGTAGAAATTTTATTAGCATTGATTGTAAGCAAAATCATTAATAGATAACCTAAAACAGAATCCCAGAATGAACGTAGAATCTGGATTTATTTAATTAATATTAAAGCTGACTTTCTTACCAGTTTTAATTGGATAATAAATTCGCCCTATTACTTCCAGAAACAGTCTAGGAATACTATAGGAGGGACCTCACAGGTTCCTTTTTTCAATTTGACTCAAAGAGATGGTTAATTTCTAAACCAGCTTTTAAGGCATAAGAAATATTCCTTATGTGAATATTCCTTAGTGAATATATACCATTATTTTTCTACTGTTTTATGAATAGGGTTTCAAACAACAAATAAAGTCCAAGAGAAATGTGGGATGCAAAATTGTTTGCAGCATAATGGAAAATGTCTATGGTTCATCTTTAAAAAAATAATAAAGCAACCTATACTCTCTCTGGATCAAACACAAAGGAGGGAAGTGAAGGCAAAGGCTCACTCCACCAAGACCTTTTCTCAAAGGCGTAGTTATGTGTGTGTGTGTGTATGTATGTATGTGTGTGTATATGTATATGTGTGTGTGTGTATATATATATATATATACACACACACACACATATACATATGCATTCCTTGATTTTCCACCCTTTATCTATTTTTCCTCAAGTGATCAAACTCACAGAAGAGCTAATAGCAAATGTAAATTGGGGAAGGGGCTCAAATTGAGTGCTCTTTTTCAATGACAAAGTGTTGATTTCACAATGCCATCAAAACCAGAACATCACCACCAAACGTTGACATAGGAGGTAGGGTGAGTTCTCACACCCTTGCTTCCTAGCCCAAAAGACTCAAGACCAAGCTAGACACAATGATAACAGGAAGAGTGGAGGAAGGAAAAATATAATATTCTCCCTGGAAAGCACATATACTAGTTTAGCCAATGTTTGGTGTTTTTTTGTTGTTATTGTTTTTAAAATTATTTCTTAACCACAGTCAGGTGTCTTAAAAAAAAATGCAGGCTTTGTTGTTTATAGATATGTATGTTCCCAGATTAGTCATATGTATATCTGTAAACAACACAACTCGGTAAAAGTTAAAAGCAAAATAAAGGTGTATTAAAAAGAAAAAAACGCAGGCAATTTTTCTTTTAGAGAAAATGCCCTTTCACTCATTCTTATGGTTGACACAAAAACCACCAATTCCCAGGGCAGTGGCTTGTCAGTTTAGGCCTCTGGCATACTCGCCCTCTCCATACAGGTGCCTCACTGTTTTGCTGTTGTTTTTTGGTCATTTTCCCCTTCACTGGTATTTCTCTACTATTGTGGTTTCAAATTCCAACACAGGTCATACATAGATAAAGCATACAGAAATAAACCACAAAATTCAGTCTTTTTTTTCTCCTTAAAATTGACTACTGGGGAAGAAAACATTTGGCTTATTATTCTAAGATTTCTTTTTTTTTTCCACATACCCTCTTATTTTTGGCATTGACATATTTGTCACTGTTTTTTTTTTTTTTAAGGAAATCTTATATAGGGTAAATTATTTGAGGAGAAAGAGAGATATGCATTTTAGGGACTAATTTTTTGAAATATTTGGCCAGTTTTCAATAAAGTCTGAATCGATGGGTAAAGTCAGCTTCTACCTTATTACTTTATGTTTCATAGAGGAAAATCAGATCTGTAAGGCAGTCATACCAGTGGATCAAACAAAGAAGTTTAAGGCTTAATACTGCTTTTCTAGGTAATAATAAATATTTCTTATTTGGATTACACAGCTCTATAGCAGCTGGTCCTAAAGTTTATAACTATTCATTCTATAAGATTTGTTGTGATATCTACCATGGGCTGAGTTTCAGAATCTGAAATCTGAATCTCTTAGCAAGAGACCCAACTATCTGAGTGATTTTAAATTTCCTAAGACTATGAATTCATCTAAATTTTGATAGGGTACCCAGTGTATTATAATCACTCTCTCCTGAGACTCAGGTGAAGACAACAAAGAGACCCAGAGTGGGTGCAAGTCAGGAGCAGTGAGAGGAGAACTCAAGGTTCTCCATTCAGTGAGAGCTAAACGTTCAGCATTATTCCTGAAAATCTCTTTTTAAAAAGCATTCAGATGGCTCTTGATACTTCAGTAAATTACAGTACAGGCTCTCTGTGTGTTCTTGGCAGCCAGTCTCAGTGCGTTTGCTTTTATTTCCAGCATTGTAAAAGATCATCATGTTTTGCGCTGAGCAGCCCATGTTGTGGTTGGCTTGCATTTAGAGGCTGAATTTTATTGGGGGAGGGACATGTTTAACACAACATGTTTTAAACACAAGCACCACACTCAGTGCTGCAAGATGTCCACACTAGGAGAGGACAGGAAGCCAACACAGACTGAGAGGACAGAAGCTTCTCGTGAATCCCTTCACAATATTGACCGAGCACCTCCTCTCTTCCAGGCACCACTGAATACGCTGGCGAAAGCCAGCACAGAAAACAAAGTCCTTGCCATCACAGGGCTCATGTTCTGGAGAGCAGATGCAGGTAATGCAAAGATGTAAGAAAGTATGTAGGCTTCCTATGGTGATAAAACCGAGAGAAAAGTACAAGAGGACAGGATAAAAGAGGAGGTACTGATCCAGCAATGTATTCCTAGGGGCAGAATGGGAAAGAGAGATATGCATTTTAGGGACTAATTTTTTGAAATATTTGGCCAGTTTTCAATAAAGTCTGAATCGATGGGTAAAGTCAGCTTCTACCTTATTACTTTATGTTTCATAGAGGAAAATCAGATCTGTAAGGCAGTCATACCAGTGGATCAAACAAAGAAGTTTAAGGCTTAATACTGCTTTTCTAGGTAATAATAAATATTTCTTATTTGGATTACACAGCTCTATAGCAGCTGGTCCTAAAGTTTATAACTATTCATTCTATAAGATTTGTTGTGATATCTACCATGGGCTGAGTTTCAGAATCTGAAATCTGAATCTCTTAGCAAGAGACCCAACTATCTGAGTGATTTTAAATTTCCTAAGACTATGAATTCATCTAAATTTTGATAGGGTACCCAGTGTATTATAATCACTCTCTCCTGAGACTCAGGTGAAGACAACAAAGAGACCCAGAGTGGGTGCAAGTCAGGAGCAGTGAGAGGAGAACTCAAGGTTCTCCATTCAGTGAGAGCTAAACGTTCAGCATTATTCCTGAAAATCTCTTTTTAAAAAGCATTCAGATGGCTCTTGATACTTCAGTAAATTACAGTACAGGCTCTCTGTGTGTTCTTGGCAGCCAGTCTCAGTGCGTTTGCTTTTATTTCCAGCATTGTAAAAGATCATCATGTTTTGCGCTGAGCAGCCCATGTTGTGGTTGGCTTGCATTTAGAGGCTGAATTTTATTGGGGGAGGGACATGTTTAACACAACATGTTTTAAACACAAGCACCACACTCAGTGCTGCAAGATGTCCACACTAGGAGAGGACAGGAAGCCAACACAGACTGAGAGGACAGAAGCTTCTCGTGAATCCCTTCACAATATTGACCGAGCACCTCCTCTCTTCCAGGCACCACTGAATACGCTGGCGAAAGCCAGCACAGAAAACAAAGTCCTTGCCATCACAGGGCTCATGTTCTGGAGAGCAGATGCAGGTAATGCAAAGATGTAAGAAAGTATGTAGGCTTCCTATGGTGATAAAACCGAAGAGAAAAAGTACAAGAGGACAGGATAAAAGAGGGAGGTACTGATCCAGCAATGTTTCCTAGGGGGCAGAATGGGAAATTCTACTGACATGAGTTGCTATTAATATTTGAGCAGATATTTAAGAATGGCCAGAAAGTGCCATGCTGCGGTCTGGAGGAAAAGCGTGGCAGCCACAGGAAAGAATATGATTATAAATGCCCGGAGAAAAAAGCATGCTTGACTTTGAGATGGGAAACATCAATTTGTTCACTGTTGATATAACCTGGCAAGTGGAATTGACTTTTTTATTTACAAATTATAAACTCTCTATGTGGAGAATATATAGACAAATTCCTACAGTGTAAATAACTCCGTACTGGCTATGGACCAAGCTGTATTTTAAGTGCTTTGTACATACTGTTTAATTCCCATAACAAAACCTTTGAGGCAGTTGTTACTACCTCCATTAACAGAGTGAGCAAATGAAGCTTAGGAATATAAGCAACAAACCCAAGATCTCAGAGCCCAAGGCAGGTGAAGCCCTATTGAACCCCCAAGCCATTTGATTCCAGAGGCAACACTGCTAAACTATGTTTCCTACCAGGACCTGTGAAAATGGCATAATTCCACTGTAGAGACTGCTCTTTCCAAACTGATGAAGTCATTGAAGACTGCTATTTATAGCAGCATCTAGTAAAGAGACAAAGCCTATGTGCTACACGTGTCTCTGCACATTCAGGAAAGCAAAACCCCAAATTTTTTTGTGTGTGAAATATCATGTTGGAAGTACATATCTTTTTTTATTGCTGCCATATGAGTAGAATACAATTTATCCCTAAATATTAAAACTATTTGATCCCATTAAGGCACACACAATATATATTCATGATTAAGTACCACATGCTTTTAGATATAGCATACAGAGGCTAGATCCGGTAGGATGGGATGGATATAAATTTCTGAAACCATGCTAAAATAAAATGATATACATTTGAAGGTGCTACACTATACAAGAATCATTTAGTATTATTATATGCTGTAATTTTATGAACACAGTTGATACTAGTCATTCAAAATCTGCAGTAATGCAAAGATGTAAGAAAGTATGTAGGCTTCCTATGGTGATAAAACCAAGAAAAAGTACAAGAGGACAGGATAAAAGAGGGAGGTACTGATCCAGCAATGTTTCCTAGGGGGCAGAATGGGAAATTCTACTGACATGAGTTGCTATTAATATTTGAGCAGATATTTAAGAATGGCCAGAAAGTGCCATGCTGCGGTCTGGAGGAAAAGCGTGGCAGCCACAGGAAAGAATATGATTATAAATGCCCGGAGAAAAAAGCATGCTTGACTTTGAGATGGGAAACATCAATTTGTTCACTGTTGATATAACCTGGCAAGTGGAATTGACTTTTTTATTTACAAATTATAAACTCTCTATGTGGAGAATATATAGACAAATTCCTACAGTGTAAATAACTCCGTACTGGCTATGGACCAAGCTGTATTTTAAGTGCTTTGTACATACTGTTTAATTCCCATAACAAAACCTTTGAGGCAGTTGTTACTACCTCCATTAACAGAGTGAGCAAATGAAGCTTAGGAATATAAGCAACAAACCCAAGATCTCAGAGCCCAAGGCAGGTGAAGCCCTATTGAACCCCCAAGCCATTTGATTCCAGAGGCAACACTGCTAAACTATGTTTCCTACCAGGACCTGTGAAAATGGCATAATTCCACTGTAGAGACTGCTCTTTCCAAACTGATGAAGTCATTGAAGACTGCTATTTATAGCAGCATCTAGTAAAGAGACAAAGCCTATGTGCTACACGTGTCTCTGCACATTCAGGAAAGCAAAACCCCAAATTTTTTTGTGTGTGAAATATCATGTTGGAAGTACATATCTTTTTTTATTGCTGCCATATGAGTAGAATACAATTTATCCCTAAATATTAAAACTATTTGATCCCATTAAGGCACACACAATATATATTCATGATTAAGTACCACATGCTTTTAGATATAGCATACAGAGGCTAGATCCGGTAGGATGGGATGGATATAAATTTCTGAAACCATGCTAAAATAAAAATGATATACATTTGAAGGTGCTACACTATACAAGAATCATTTAGTATTATTATATGCTGTAATTTTATGAACACAGTTGATACTAGTCATTCAAAATCTGCAGTAATGAATTGCCCTTTAACTTTCAAATTTTACTGATGGTGTATACCATGTTTTATCACCATTCCTGCCTTCACTAGGGATCCTAACTTGTTCTGAGGTTATTGCCAATACCCATCTTGCAGAACTTGGTTACTGCCAGAGCCTAGCATGTTCTAGTACACTTTAAGTGCTATAGCATGCACATATTTGAGGAGGTAATAAATTTCCATTAAGGCAGAGTTAAAAATTCAAACCAAGTTTTAAAAAGAATTGAGTCATATAATATCTTCATGCTATAGCTCCTTTCACATAAACATCTTCATCATAGCCAGCAATTTCAGTTTAGACATATGAGATATACGAGGACTGAATAAATTAATATTAAGAACCAGAAAATCAATTGTGAATTGCTCAATATAAGCTTTTTGCTGTATTACTCAATTAATAACACTTCAGTAAACAGATTAAAAGCCTACAGTCAATTTAGCATATTTCCAAGTATATTTTTTCCTCTCTAGGAATTTTTAAAAGGAGAATACTAATAATTACTTTATTTATATGTAAGAGAATATTAGATTCCTGTGTATTGAAATATCATTGTGCTGGAAATAAAAATAACTTTAATATGCGAACTTTTTCTCAAATACATTTTTTACCCATAATAAACATATAGGTAAAGAATCTGCCTGAAATGCAGGAGACCCTGGTTCAATTCCTGGGTCAGGAAGATCCCCTGGAGGAGGGAGATCTAGTATTTTGGGGCTTCCTCGAGGGCTCAGATGATAAAGAATCCACTTGCAATGAGGGAGACCTGGGTTTGATTCCTGGGTTGGGGAGATCCTCTAGTGGAGGGCATGGAAACCCATTCCAGTATTCTTGCTGGAGAATCCCCATGGACAGAGAAGCCTCACAGGCTGCAGTTCATGGGGTTGCAAAGAGTCAGACACAACAGAGAGACTAAGCACAAGGAATAAAATGAAATCTTATTTGATACAACTGTACCATTCTGCCAAAACTCTCATTTAAATTCAGTAGCAGCTAAACTTCACAAAGAAACTGCCAGGTATACATTTGAAGGTGCTACACTATACAAGAATCATTTAGTATTATTATATGCTGTAATTTTATGAACACAGTTGATACTAGTCATTCAAAATCTGCAGTAATGAATTGCCCTTTAACTTTCAAATTTTACTGATGGTGTATACCATGTTTTATCACCATTCCTGCCTTCACTAGGGATCCTAACTTGTTCTGAGGTTATTGCCAATACCCATCTTGCAGAACTTGGTTACTGCCAGAGCCTAGCATGTTCTAGTACACTTTAAGTGCTATAGCATGCACATATTTGAGGAGGTAATAAATTTCCATTAAGGCAGAGTTAAAAATTCAAACCAAGTTTTAAAAAGAATTGAGTCATATAATATCTTCATGCTATAGCTCCTTTCACATAAACATCTTCATCATAGCCAGCAATTTCAGTTTAGACATATGAGATATACGAGGACTGAATAAATTAATATTAAGAACCAGAAAATCAATTGTGAATTGCTCAATATAAGCTTTTTGCTGTATTACTCAATTAATAACACTTCAGTAAACAGATTAAAAGCCTACAGTCAATTTAGCATATTTCCAAGTATATTTTTTCCTCTCTAGGAATTTTTAAAAGGAGAATACTAATAATTACTTTATTTATATGTAAGAGAATATTAGATTCCTGTGTATTGAAATATCATTGTGCTGGAAATAAAAATAACTTTAATATGCGAACTTTTTCTCAAATACATTTTTTACCCATAATAAACATATAGGTAAAGAATCTGCCTGAAATGCAGGAGACCCTGGTTCAATTCCTGGGTCAGGAAGATCCCCTGGAGGAGGGAGATCTAGTATTTTGGGGCTTCCTCGAGGGCTCAGATGATAAAGAATCCACTTGCAATGAGGGAGACCTGGGTTTGATTCCTGGGTTGGGGAGATCCTCTAGTGGAGGGCATGGAAACCCATTCCAGTATTCTTGCTGGAGAATCCCCATGGACAGAGAAGCCTCACAGGCTGCAGTTCATGGGGTTGCAAAGAGTCAGACACAACAGAGAGACTAAGCACAAGGAATAAAATGAAATCTTATTTGATACAACTGTACCATTCTGCCAAAACTCTCATTTAAATTCAGTAGCAGCTAAACTTCACAAAGAAACTGCCAGGTAAATAAGAGGCTACTGTACAAGGCATCTGGCCTTCCAAATCCTAAACGAACATTTCACTACATTATTTTGCTTGCTTCAGCTTATTAAAGAAAAGGAAACAAATTATCTCTATGAGGACTGTGGTTGCTTGAGTCATTCCAAGACAATCAATACATTTCAAGCAATATGAAAATAGTAATCTGTTTGCTATGTTTCTTGAAGTCCCTAAATAGTCTTTAAGGACAACACAGTGAGTTCATGCATCTTTAGGCATTGTTGCATAAGCTGTGGAGGATGCAAACTTTCAAAACTTATAAACTATATAAACCACTCATGAAAATAATTAAGAAACAATTAAATGCTAAGCCTGCATCAGCTACAGAGCAGGAATCACAATATCCTTGTTTCTCATTACATTCCTGGTACTTATATTAGAGCTTGACATATAACAGGCACTCTGCTTGGCTGGATTTATATTCTGACTCTACCACTAGCTGTAAGAGAGACAAATTACTCTGCCTCTGTTTCTCCATCTGTAAAACTGGAGTAGAATTTAACTTTCAATGTTTAACTAGATGTAAATGTTTAACTAATGTAGATGTTATTAGGTTGAGATTTCCTAATTTTTTTAAAAAGGCATTTTTGGGTTCAACGTTGTCCCATTTATTCTTCTACAAGTTGTGGAAACAGAATTTTTTTGGAAGATATTCATTATAGATACAAGCAGAAATATGGACCTACAATAGTGGTTTATAAATTTTTAAGCCACTCAATGTTATCACTTCCATTTAGGTGAATGTTCTTTACTATATCATTAAGCATGTGTGAAAAAGTTTTCTACCTTCCAAGCATGGGGACATAGTTTATACAAATTCAAATGTAAATAGTGGGTTTAAAGCAATCATAAAGTACTTTGATGCTTATGGTATAATTCATCATCTGTTCACCATAAAAGTGCCTTACAAGAAGAAAATGTTTAGAAGTTATTGTGTCAATCAGCACACTGGAAAATAAAATGATAATGATATATTACTCAGTGAAAGGGAAAATGAGCATATGTGCATGTATCCAGTAAAGATTTCTAAGACTAATCAAAGTACATAATCTTCTCTGGACAGCAAAATAATTCCCTCTTCAAGACTTGTGGAATCTATTACTCTCTAAGAAAACTCTATGAAAAAGATATCAACATGGAGAAAAGTGACTACACAAAAGTAAGAAACTATAAATGTGACATAGGAACCTCTTTCTCCACAAATAAATTCATAAATTAGCAGAGTTATCCATGTTTTGGGGATATGTTTTTTAAGAAGAGTAATCTATAGAAAAGCATTTTTCAAATCTTTTGTTTTTTCATTATTTTCATATTGATATTTTTTCAGATATAGTTTTTCACAATTTCTGGTATCATTTTAATAATGCATCTAATCATGGGTATCAAAGCATATTAAAGATACATTTATTATAGTAGTTTTGATTTGCTGATCATCACATTCAGTCACTATATTGTATCCAAATCTGTGACCCTACAGACTGCAGCTCGCCAGGCTTCCCTGTCCTTCATTATCTCCCGGAGTTTGCTCAGACTTACGTCCATTGACTCAGCGATGCCGTCCAACCATCTCACCCTGTGTCGTCCCCTTTTCCTCTTGCCTTAAATCTTTTCCAGCACCAAGGTCTTTACCAATAAGTTGGCTCTTCGCATCAGGTGGCCAAAGTATTGGACGCATCAGGTTTTAATGAATATTCAGGGTTGATTTCCTTTAGGATTGACTAGTTTAATTTTCTTGGTGTTTAAGATATTCATTATAGATACAAGCAGAAATATGGACCTACAATAGTGGTTTATAAATTTTAAGCCACTCAATGTTATCACTTCCATTTAGGTGAATGTTCTTTACTATATCATTAAGCATGTGTGAAAAAGTTTTCTACCTTCCAAGCATGGGGACATAGTTTATACAAATTCAAATGTAAATAGTGGGTTTAAAGCAATCATAAAGTACTTTGATGCTTATGGTATAATTCATCATCTGTTCACCATAAAAGTGCCTTACAAGAAGAAAATGTTTAGAAGTTATTGTGTCAATCAGCACACTGGAAAATAAAATGATAATGATATATTACTCAGTGAAAGGGAAAATGAGCATATGTGCATGTATCCAGTAAAGATTTCTAAGACTAATCAAAGTACATAATCTTCTCTGGACAGCAAAATAATTCCCTCTTCAAGACTTGTGGAATCTATTACTCTCTAAGAAAACTCTATGAAAAAGATATCAACATGGAGAAAAGTGACTACACAAAAGTAAGAAACTATAAATGTGACATAGGAACCTCTTTCTCCACAAATAAATTCATAAATTAGCAGAGTTATCCATGTTTTGGGGATATGTTTTTTAAGAAGAGTAATCTATAGAAAAGCATTTTTCAAATCTTTTGTTTTTCATTATTTTCATATTGATATTTTTTCAGATATAGTTTTTCACAATTTCTGGTATCATTTTAATAATGCATCTAATCATGGGTATCAAAGCATATTAAAGATACATTTATTATAGTAGTTTTGATTTGCTGATCATCACATTCAGTCACTATATTGTATCCAAATCTGTGACCCTACAGACTGCAGCTCGCCAGGCTTCCCTGTCCTTCATTATCTCCCGGAGTTTGCTCAGACTTACGTCCATTGACTCAGCGATGCCGTCCAACCATCTCACCCTGTGTCGTCCCCTTTTCCTCTTGCCTTAAATCTTTTCCAGCACCAAGGTCTTTACCAATAAGTTGGCTCTTCGCATCAGGTGGCCAAAGTATTGGAGCTGCAGCTTCAGCATCAGTCCTTTCAATGAATATTCAGGGTTGATTTCCTTTAGGATTGACTAGTTTAATTTTCTTGGTGTCCAAGAGACTCTCAAGAGCTTCTCCAGCACCACAGTGTGAAAGCATCATTTCTTTATGGTCCAAATCTCACATCCACACATGACTACTGGAAAAACAAAAGCTTTGACTACATGGACCTTTGTCGACAAAGTGATGTCTCTGTTTTTCAATACGCCGTCTAGGTTTGTCATAGCTTTTCTTTCAAGGAGTAAGTCTTCAATTTCATGGTTGCAGTCACTGTCCACAGTGATTTTGGAGCCCAAGAAAACAAAATCTGTCACTGCTTTCACTTTTCCCCCTTCTATTTGCCATGAAGTGATAGGATTGATTGCAATGATCTTAGTTTTTTGGATGCTGACTTTAAACCAGCTTTTTAACTCTCGTTTTCCACCCTGTTTAGTTGCTCTTCACTTTCTGCATTATATTTGGTGATAGATACTTATAATAGCTGGAGAAGAAAATGGCAACCCACTCCAGTATTCTTGTTTAAAAAATCCCATGGACAGAAGAGCCATGGGATCGCAAAGAGTTGGACACAACTTAGTGCATACAAGCATACTTGTGGTCAAAATAAAAGTTCAACCAGTTGCAATAGATGAAAGCTATGATTATAAACATTTAACAGGAACTTTCCAGGTGGTCCAGTGGGCAAGGACCCACCTGTCAATGCAGGGGACACAGGTTCTATCATTGGTCCTGGAAGATCTCACATGTCATGGAGCAACTAAGTTCACGTACCACAACTACTCACTCCAAGCACCCTAGAGATTGTGCTGTGCAATGCAGAGAAGCCACTGCAATGAGAAGCTTGCATATCAAAATCAAGAGTAGGCCCTCTCACTGCTACTAGAAAAAGCCCATGTAAAACAACAAAGACTCAGTGAAGCCAAAAATAAATAAAGAAACACATTTAACAAACAGTATCATTCTTTGGGAAAAGACAGCAGAACCTTATTAAGAAAAAGGGAAAACCATGATTGCTTTCTGTAATGGTAGTGGAAAACACACTGTATATTTAAGAAAAATAATCTGTCTTGCAAGAAAACTACATATTGATCATCTTTATTTGTATGTTTTAGTAGCTTTTGTTAGGATTCCTACGTAAACAACCAGTTAAAATTAAAGTACTAGTGAGAAATAAACTATAGTACAAATATAGATTCCATACGGAAGATCCAGCTGTCTTTTATGTGATTAAACTGTTGAGTAGGTAAGGACAGAGTAACTTAGACTGGAGAATAAGAAGAAAAAAGTGTTTGAAGGCAGTAACAGTGATGTTCTACATCTCTGTATTCTTGAGCTTATTGAGACCTATCATATAACACTTTCAAAAACACATTTAGTTCTACATGCAATTTCAAGCAATCATTTTCTTTAGGTATAAACTGTTGGAAATATATATATATATATATATATATATATATACACACACACACACACACACACACACACACACACATATATACACATATATGGAAATACATAAATTATTTGGTAAATCATCCTAACAAATCTTTTCAAAATTTCTCCTCTCTTTTAAATTTAACATTCCTAAGCTGAAGAAGTTATTTTTTAAATGAAACCAATTCCGTGAACTGAGCATCTCAAACAAGATCTTTAATGGCACCACATCTGCTCTATTTAAGTTGCCATTTACTCTTCACAAGGGCAGTGTGTCCCACTATGGTGCAACATGTCTTAGAGCCACATTTTTCGGAGTTTTTTCAGTAGAGATCTTAGTTATGAAAGTGACACAACAACAACAACAAAACAGAGATGAAACACATTCTCCAGGCAAGAATACTGGACAGGGTAACTATTCCCTTTTCCAGGGTATCTTCTCGACCCAGGGATCGAACCAGGGTCTCCTGCACTGCAGGTAGACTCTTTACCACCAATTGAGCTACCACGAAGCCCCAGGAATAATGAGAGTAAGTCAAATATAAAGGACCTATGAAACTGAGTCCTTTATAGTTTTATTTTTTGCTGTAATCACAATGCAGGCTCAAGATAACTGATAAAATTCTGATTCCATGCCACAGTAGCCATTTGTTGGTACCTGGTGTCTGAGAGAGTAACAGTTGATTATAAGGCAAAGATGTGAACAGTTCTGTAGCACACACATTTTTTCTCATTTCTTAAAGATGTCATTCTTTCTAGCTCTCTTGTAGGATTTGTTAGCAAAATACTGAAGCAAATTCTTTTCAAATTGATAAAAGGAAACTCTTAATTCTGACATTATCTACTGACAAGAAGTTTAACATTGTAACAACTCAACTTGGGAAAATAATATCATTCAGGATGACACAGACTCTCCTTGACCAAAGGAGACAATCCTCTGAATTCTCTTTTTGATGAGGACTCAACCCTAGGCCTTTTCATAGACATGCCTAGCCCAGCTATAGCAAGAATTCTGCGAATTTAGTGAGAAGCTCTGTACCATGCTATTTTAGTGAGAAGTTGAACTAATCATTCTGATCATACTGGGTTGAACTAACCACCACAACAGTTCTGAATAAAATCGTCCTTACTATTTTTAAAGGCACTGGAAAAAAGTTTTTCTTAACCAAAGACACAGGACTTTCAAGAAAAAATTAATCTACCAGTCTATTCATTTCTTGGGATATGCCCAACTTCTACTTATCTTTAGAGTACAGTATTTTATCTGCAGATGCAAGACCTCAGATAGACAACAAAGAGTTATGAGTAGACGAAAGCGAAGGAAACAGAAAAAAGGAAGTGGAATTCCACCAAGGAAAATCAGAAGATGGAGGAAATAAAAATATTTACATAAACACAATTTTTTGGTTAACATTTCAGGGTTTATTTTTAAAAATATGGTCCATAAGACCAACAGAGGAACAGAAACATAAATGTCTGAAAGGTTAATAGAAAAGAGAAATTTTATACCCAATGGAATACTAGTCAGCCATAAAAAAGCATGAAATAATGCCATTTACAGCAACACAGATGGGCCTAGAGGTTATTATACTAAGCCAGAGAGAGAGAGAGAGAGACAATATCATAAATGATATCACTTACTGTGGAATATAAAATGTGATACAAAGAAATTTATCTATAGAGACTCACAGACATAAACAACAGACTTATGTTTGCCAGGGTGCAGAGTGAGTTGGTGAGGAATGAATTGGGACTGGCAGATGCAAACTATTTTGACTGTAGAACAGATAAACCATAAGGCCTACTGTGTAGCTCAGGGAACTATAATTAATATTCTGTGATAAACTATAATGGAAAATAAGATAAAAAAGAATGTATATCTGTATACCTATGTATCTGTGTGTGTGTGTATGTATGTGTATATAGATATATATACACACACACACACACACATATATATATATAAAAGAATTGCTTTGTGATATAGCAAAAATTAACACTGTAAATCAAGTGTACTTCAATAAAATAAATTAAAAAAAACACAAAACATGGGTGAGACCAGCTATGGAGATAAGCAAAGGGGATTATGAAGGATGTGTTGTCTGAGAGTGGGAGGTCATGTTCTTCTGACAGTGGCAATTGCTGGTGCACCCTTGCTGGTACTCCTAGGTAGGAACATGGACCAGTGTGGTTAGATTAGCTGAGTTAAAAACAAAGTAAAACCCGAATCTAGCTTCTCTGCAGAAGAGACTAAATGTAATTTCAGTGTGTGGTCCCACAATTCAAACAATTACAGCTATAAATCCATTCAAAGGACTGCTCCATAAAGGAATGTGAGCAAAACTAAACATGCTTGGAATCAGAGAACATAATTAGTGGAATTCTCCAAAGGTTTTGATGTTCTTCACCAACCAAGTACTCAAGCTGACTTTCTTTAGAGCCAATAGCCACAAAGGTTCCTACCCGTGCCTCACATCCAGTCATCCTTTACTGGAGGTGAATATTAAACACACACACAACATGTCCACAGATTTTCAAAAAGTAGTGCTCAAAAAGGATTGCACGTGGATTGTGATGAAACATAATATCCCGAGGATGGAAAAACAGTAAAGGCAGCTTAGTTCAGCCAAGTATCTGACCCCACTCTAGGCGACAACTAGCCCACACCAAGAGTCAGTAAACAAGTGGATTGTACTCAGCATGTTTGTCTTCCAAGCATGAAGAATTATACAAGATGATAAACAAAAGCAGCAACCACATCAGAAAACCACTTTTTTTTCTGGTTTATCTGACATTTTTGAAGTGTAACAAAAAGCAACAACAATGTAAGCAGAAAGAAATGAATGCACCAAAAGCTCAACTTTGTAACCTGTTAGAAGAAAAGCAACATCCAAATAATTTAGAAAGAAGATCTACAATAGAAATGGGTTTGGAAACTGATAGGGATGTGATGGAACTAAGACTGATGAAGCGAGCAGGGCATCTCTCTTGCTAAAATCAGACATGAACAATTAGAAATTTGATTTCTCTGGCTGTGTGCATAAATATATCACAATATTAATAGGATTAAGCCTATTTATGAACTGAAGTAGAATTAGGATCTGTTGATTTCATTGGGTATGTGTGAATAATCAAAAGTTTTTGTTTCAGTGGTATCTCTGGGCCCTTTTAAGAAAACCAGGTAAAATGTAGGGGGAAACTAATGGCAATTTCTCTCTTGATGGAAATCTACTTATTCTGAGTTTGTCAACTTGCTCCATTTTTTAAATCTTTTTTTTATTTTTATTTTTTTATTTTTTGGCTGTGCTGTGCAGCATGTGGGATCTTAGATCCCTGGCTAGGGATGAAATCCAAGCCCCCTGCTTCAGAATGGCGGAGTTTTAACCACTGGACCATCAAGGAAGTTCCTCAGCTTACTCCATTTCTGACTATAAAACATATAGCTGTATCTGTAACTGAAGTGACTAGTCAGAGTGGGAAATATATTTGCAATATTAAAACACATTTTACTCATAAAGTCAATCTGCTGATTCTGGGATCCATATATTATTAATGCCTGAAAGTCAAGAGACACATGGTATGTGATTTTCCCACATCACAGAAGCTTGTGGAAAGTTTTGGAAAAGCCCATATGGTTTTTCCTCCATTTATAAGCAGAAATGTAATTTAACTGCTTCCCACACAAATTATTATTATCCCTGTCATTTTTTTCTCCAATGAGACAGCAATCTCAAGTAATTTTCCCTCACCAAACTCCTCTATATGGTCAAATCTGAATCTTTCTTCTGTCCTGTTTAAATTAATCTCATGGCCTCTTGTTCTAATTAGGATTGAGGAATATCTTTCCCACCAGAAAACAAACATAACTCAGAACACTTTCTGTCTTCTCTATTGAATGGCAATGCTTCCATCAGACTTAATTCTTAACCTTTTCCCTTAGATTCCAGTCTCTGTGGTTATTTCTTCTGCTTAGCCATATCTCCCTACCCTATTCCCACTACCACATTTACCATAAGAAGGGCAGTCCAAATGGAAAGTAACAGATTGTAGAATCCATGTACTAGCTCATAACACAGCTCCTCTCTCGCTAAAATCAGACATGAACAATTAGAAATTTGATTTCTCTGGCTGTGTGCATAAATATATCACAATATTAATAGGATTAAGCCTATTTATGAACTGAAGTAGAATTAGGATCTGTTGATTTCATTGGGTATGTGTGAATAATCAAAAGTTTTTGTTTCAGTGGTATCTCTGGGCCCTTTTAAGAAAACCAGGTAAAATGTAGGGGGAAACTAATGGCAATTTCTCTCTTGATGGAAATCTACTTATTCTGAGTTTGTCAACTTGCTCCATTTTTTAAATCTTTTTTTTATTTTTATTTTTTTATTTTTTGGCTGTGCTGTGCAGCATGTGGGATCTTAGATCCCTGGCTAGGGATGAAATCCAAGCCCCCTGCTTCAGAATGGCGGAGTTTTAACCACTGGACCATCAAGGAAGTTCCTCAGCTTACTCCATTTCTGACTATAAAACATATAGCTGTATCTGTAACTGAAGTGACTAGTCAGAGTGGGAAATATATTTGCAATATTAAAACACATTTTACTCATAAAGTCAATCTGCTGATTCTGGGATCCATATATTATTAATGCCTGAAAGTCAAGAGACACATGGTATGTGATTTTCCCACATCACAGAAGCTTGTGGAAAGTTTTGGAAAAGCCCATATGGTTTTCCTCCATTTATAAGCAGAAATGTAATTTAACTGCTTCCCACACAAATTATTATTATCCCTGTCATTTTTTTCTCCAATGAGACAGCAATCTCAAGTAATTTTCCCTCACCAAACTCCTCTATATGGTCAAATCTGAATCTTTCTTCTGTCCTGTTTAAATTAATCTCATGGCCTCTTGTTCTAATTAGGATTGAGGAATATCTTTCCCACCAGAAAACAAACATAACTCAGAACACTTTCTGTCTTCTCTATTGAATGGCAATGCTTCCATCAGACTTAATTCTTAACCTTTTCCCTTAGATTCCAGTCTCTGTGGTTATTTCTTCTGCTTAGCCATATCTCCCTACCCTATTCCCACTACCACATTTACCATAAGAAGGGCAGTCCAAATGGAAAGTAACAGATTGTAGAATCCATGTACTAGCTCATAACACAGCTCCTCTCTCTTACAGTAAGCTCATTTCTTTGAATCTCATCCCTCATTTGATCTTTTGACATATAATCATTACTAAAGAGCCCAAATGGATAATATCAGCTTTGATTTTATAATAACACTCTGAAATAATGTATGTTCTAAGTGGCCAGGGGAGGTAAAATGAATGTATGTAATTTTCTGTGGGACAATCCAATCCTTGGAACACATTCCCTTTTAACTCATACAGAATGAATGCACATTGGAAAACATTCATAAAATATTATACATATTGGAAATATAAAAGGTGAATATAACAATTGTTATGAAAGAGAGCTAAGTCAAAGTTAGAAGCAACCTACCAGTAATTTTAAAACTTTATTTAGAAATATCACAAAATGACAAAGGTCTAAATGCCAGTTCTTTACTGGCATTTTTTTTTTTTTTATCATGTAGATAGTACAGGCCTATATCTCCCTAACTCTATGACCCAGCATATCCAGCTACCCACAGGCTTTGACTTCATATTTTTTTCCTTTTTGCTATAGGATCAGGAGATAGTTAAATAATCATGATAGTAGTAAATTACTATCTAAGCTCCCTCTATTTCTGATTTTTTTTTCCACCCTCATGTCTTTATAGTCTCCTTTTTCTTCTTCAGTCTCTGGGGAGGAAATAATTCTTTAAGATCTTGAAAAGTTTTTTTTGCTCTCTTGTTTATTTGGATACATTTAAAATCTCATATTTAAACATATACACATACTCTTGGACACCTATTTTTAATATTTAATATGCCCAATTAATATTTTTCGGTATCACCCTCTTTATTTAACTCCATACTTACTTACAGATTAAAATTACATGCTCTGCTCTCAACTCTCCATTTTCTTAACACCAAAAACTTCTCATGTTACTTGAATGAAACTGATCTCCATGAAGGTAGCCAACGTCATCTTATTCTCTGAAGTCAAAGGACTTTCTCAGTCTTTGTTTTCCTTTACTGTTTAGCAGCAGTGGAAATTGCACAATGCTGATTTCTATGGCCTGTGGTTGTCTCACAGCTTCCTTACCCTAGACTCTCAATGCAGGGGTGCTCAGGGCTGTGAAATGGGCTCTCTTCTCTCCTCCCCCACACTCTTTTCCTCGATGACCTAATCCTCTTCTTTGGTACTAACTTGTTCCTGCAAATGACCCTCACATCTCTATGGATAATGGTGGTCTTTCCCCCAACTGCCTGCTTGAATGAAATGTCCCATAGAAAATCAGAGCATCTTAACCTCTCACTTAGAATCTGCTCTGTCTAAACTTAATCTTTCCTTCTTGAAATAAAATAGTCTACTGTTTTATTTTTTTTTTATCCAAGTTACTAAATTCAAAAATTTGGAAAACGCATTGAGTCAATTAATTTTCCTACTGATAACTTATCAAATAGTATGCTTGCCTTCCCTCAATTTTCTTCTCCATTCCACTATATCTCTGTGCTTTAGGATCTACCATGCCTTGTGCCTATACTGTTTAAGGGCTCTTGAAGTTTTTGTTTGTTCCCAAAGCTGCATCTGTCATCTCTACTTTCTCAAATGCAACAAACATTCCTTATCACATCATATAAACAGCCCTCCAAAATGATCATTTTCCTATGTCACCCTACTTAACACAATCCTGGAAAACAAACTCCTTACTCTCAGTATGGTAGTCAGTGCTTTTCACCTGGTTGTACAGTATTTTCTCATTCTATCTTCCTCTGCTTTTCGTCTCTGGCCCTGCACCACTGGCAGTAATAACCACATCTACTTACTGTTCCTTGGTCATAGTTCATGCTCTCTGAGGCTATGTCCTAGTCAATGCATATGTTTTTACATGATAGATTTCTCTCTTTTCTTCTCATCCTGTTAAAAAGTCACCTATAAACTTCCAATCATGTCAAGACTATTTAAGCTTGTCAGCTTTGACTCAATGTCTTCTAGGATCAGTTCAGCTGAAAGGAATATTTCCCCCCTCCAGTACACTTGTCCAGCACCTAGCTTCCATCACTCGCAGTGCACTGCTTATGTAGCATCATGTACTCCCTGAACTTTAGGAATTCGAGTCTGTAGGTTCTCTCCTCCTTCTTCCTGCACATTAGATAGTCCATTTCTCAAGGTCAGGGTTACTCTTTCTCAATTTAGAAATTCTACTGTACTTGGCATAGACTTTTACACAACGCTGGAACTTGATTAAAAAAATAAAATATAGATTGAATGAATTCAAGCCAAAAACAATTCCATGCAGAAAAATACAAAATATATAGAAATGTAATTCCTCATCATTAGAAATTACTCTCTTCTAACTTTGGAATTTACTAAAAGCCAAGCAGAACTGGGTGATTTTGTACTATGCAAATTCCCCATTCTTCACATTTTAAAGAAAACTTAAAAACCCATAAATTAACGCAGAATTTGGCTTACTTCCCATAGGAGGAACAAAACAGTTTCATTTTAATGTTCCCTCTGGTCCTCAAGAGTCAGCAGTTTTTGATATGCATAAGTGGGAGAGAGGACAGAGAAAAGCATTGTCTTTTTAAAGTAACTTCCACAGACAGATAAATTTTATTTATAAAAATGGAAAACTGAAAGTGGAAAAGCCTAAAATGACAATTTTGGTGCTTTTCCCACTACAAAAAAATGTTTTAATATAATAGAAAGTTTAATTTTAGAGCATTCGCTCCTTACAAATATAAATTAGGTATTTTTTTTTGTAATAAATATATTTCTTTACTCCAAATGTGTGCTTCAGTAAATGACAATGTATTAAATATCCCCGATGAAGAGGTAATATGAGTCTAACATTTAAAATTATATGTGCCTGTTAACTTAGATTTCTCTCATTATTTTAGCATTTGGTCACTGGAATTATTTTAACATGAATAATCTTTAAACTCAATTGATAATTTTAAAGCAAGCTGTTTTGGAAAATAAGACTTTTGTAGAAGAGAAAATATGTATCAGTTCATCAAAGGACATCATGAAGCAATGGAATGGGTATTTTACCAAGAGGGAAATCCACCGCACAGATAATCAACAATCAGCTTAATATAACAAGTGGGTAGTACACAAAGGTTACAATTAAAACTATTACTGTGGATAGCCTTGATCTGACACAGACACGTTTGGAAAACCCACAGAGTTCCCCACATAGAGCCACACATTGTTGCAGTTGAAACTAAACAGAAGAAAATGTGTTATGAAAAATAAGAGTAAAATTAGATTACCATGTAGATAAGAAAAATAGAAAAGATAGTTAAAGTACTTAAATAGGAAAAAGAGTTGAGGTTTGCTTATCATGTTCTCATATAAACAGGTATCTGAAACTTATTAAGTACAGAAATAACAAAGTATGCTGTTTTGACAAAGGGAATAAACAGCTATAAGCAAGGCAGGTATTAGATGGATGTTTGAATTTAGATCACATGCTAACTGCTAATAATTCATGACATGAGACAATCATTTAAATAGGTCTCTACATTTCAGAAAAGAAACCTGTATTATAGTCAAGGTCTGTACTTTATCAGTCTTTTCTTGTCTAAGTGGTATCTTACTTACCTAGATTATGTATAGGAAACCAAACACAACTTGTAAAATGGATTAGAGAAAAGATCACATCTGTTGATCCATATACTGTAACGTCACTCACTTTTGCTAAATATAAACATCATATCCTACCAAGGTTATAAAATATTTAATTTATTGTTACCAGATAAAAGATATATCATTTGAATAAATGCATTTTTCAAAGGGAATTTGCAGCATGTTTAGGAAGGAACTTATTTGGGTTTCATAAATGTGAGTTCGAGTAGGAGTTTAAATATTGATTTTATGATTTGGCCAGTCATTTAAAATAAAAGAATCTTCAGTAAATGACAATGTATTAAATATCCCCGATGAAGAGGTAATATGAGTCTAACATTTAAAATTATATGTGCCTGTTAACTTAGATTTCTCTCATTATTTTAGCATTTGGTCACTGGAATTATTTTAACATGAATAATCTTTAAACTCAATTGATAATTTTAAAGCAAGCTGTTTTGGAAAATAAGACTTTTGTAGAAGAGAAAATATGTATCAGTTCATCAAAGGACATCATGAAGCAATGGAATGGGTATTTTACCAAGAGGGAAATCCACCGCACAGATAATCAACAATCAGCTTAATATAACAAGTGGGTAGTACACAAAGGTTACAATTAAAACTATTACTGTGGATAGCCTTGATCTGACACAGACACGTTTGGAAAACCCACAGAGTTCCCCACATAGAGCCACACATTGTTGCAGTTGAAACTAAACAGAAGAAAATGTGTTATGAAAAATAAGAGTAAAATTAGATTACCATGTAGATAAGAAAAATAGAAAAGATAGTTAAAGTACTTAAATAGGAAAAAGAGTTGAGGTTTGCTTATCATGTTCTCATATAAACAGGTATCTGAAACTTATTAAGTACAGAAATAACAAAGTATGCTGTTTTGACAAAGGGAATAAACAGCTATAAGCAAGGCAGGTATTAGATGGATGTTTGAATTTAGATCACATGCTAACTGCTAATAATTCATGACATGAGACAATCATTTAAATAGGTCTCTACATTTCAGAAAAGAAACCTGTATTATAGTCAAGGTCTGTACTTTATCAGTCTTTTCTTGTCTAAGTGGTATCTTACTTACCTAGATTATGTATAGGAAACCAAACACAACTTGTAAAATGGATTAGAGAAAAGATCACATCTGTTGATCCATATACTGTAACGTCACTCACTTTTGCTAAATATAAACATCATATCCTACCAAGGTTATAAAATATTTAATTTATTGTTACCAGATAAAAGATATATCATTTGAATAAATGCATTTTTCAAAGGGAATTTGCAGCATGTTTAGGAAGGAACTTATTTGGGTTTCATAAATGTGAGTTCGAGTAGGAGTTTAAATATTGATTTTATGATTTGGCCAGTCATTTAAAATAAAAGAATCTCAAAAACAAGAGCTCTGAAAGGAGGAAGAGAAACAAGAAACTTTTTCCTCTTTTCCACTGCAGCAGTTGTGGGTTAAAAAGTTGTGCTGATGCTGTGAAAGTATTTTCTCAACCTGTGGATGTGAGTTTACCACCTAACATCCCCAGAAGAGGTGCAGAGCAGAAGGAAGAAAAGGAAATGGCCTCTTCTCAGGTCTTGTGGTGCTACGCTGGACCTGGTCACCTTTCTGGACCAAAGGAAGGATCCTTGGGATGGAAAGAGAATGGAGTCAACAGCCACATACCAAGCTGTGTCTTCTCACAGCACCCTGGGTTGGATGCCAGTGAATCCAGGGTTAGAAGATTTAGTCCCCAAAGTAAACCTAGAAACATATGAAAGAGTCCACCTCGGAAACATTCGCTTAATGAAAGACCAGGAACATCAAACATCAGGTCTTTGCCTATGTATGAGTGCTCATACTGGATAGAAGACTTGTAATTATCGTGAATATGGTGATGTTTCTAATCAAGTCTTCAGAAGTTATTCAACAACAGACTATACAGAATCCACACAAACAAAACAAGTATAATACATGTGGAAAAGTCTTTCATAATCCATCATATCTAAGGAGACATAGGAAAATTCATACAGGAAGGAAATCTTTCTAATGTACAGGATGTGTCAAAGCCTTTAATCAGAATTCAAAACTTAAGAAACATCAGCAAATTCTTACTGGAGAGAAGCCTTTTAAATGTAAAGATTGTGGCAAAGCATTTAGACAAAGCAGTCATCTCACTAGTCTTCTCAGAGTCCATTCTGGAGAGAAACCTTTTAAATGTAAAGATTGTGGCACAGCATTTAGTTAAATCAAAAAAGCAAAATAAATATCTTGTCATTGTGAAAAAAAATAAAAATAAGAAAAATAAAGAATCTCATAAATCAGGTTTAAATCATGTGGTGCCTCATTATCCTCTTCATTGCTTTTTTTTTTTTTAAGCTTTAATCACCATTTATTTGGCACTACTGCTTTAAATTTTTAACACATTTCACCAAAAATATATTAAAAATTAAATCAAAAAGTCTCAACTTTGTGAAGATAAAAAGGCAAAAATAAGTCATTCCAACTTTTTACATAATCCTACTCTTGTTTTTCTTTTTTTTTTAAAATACCTTTATTTTGCTTTTAGCTTTTACAGAGTTTTGTTGTTTACAGATATGAATGTTCCCAGATTAGTCATATGTATATCCCCCCTTCCCATGCTTCCCAGCCATCACACAGCACCCCTGAAGGATCCCCGTTTCTCACAGAGCAATGACTAGAGCTATTTTCTTCACTTATGATAGTACAGGCCTTCATGCTACTTCCTTTACGCCTCCCACCTTCTGTTCCTTCCCCACAATGTCCATATGTCCACTGTCCATGTCTGTCTTTCCGTTGCTTCACTGCATGTGCTATCATCACCATCCTACTAGATTCCATATATATGTGTTAATATACTGTATTTGTCCTTCTCTTTCTGACTGACTTCACTTTTGATGATACGTTCTAGATCCAGCCACCTCATTAGGGCTGATTCTTCTGCATTTCTCTTTACAGCTGTGTAGTATTCCATTGTATATATGTACCAGAGCTTCTGGATCCATTCGTTCGTCGATGGGCATCTAGGTTCCTTCCATGTTCTAGCTATTGTATAGAGAGCTTCAATGAACACTGGAGTACAGGTGCTTCTTTCAGATTTGATTTCATCAGGGTATAAGCCTAAGAGTGGGATTGCTGGGTCATATGGTGCTTCTATTTTTAGTTTTTTAAGAAATCTCCAGACTGTCTTCCATAGAGGCTGTATCAATTTACACTCCCACCAGCAATGCAGGAGTGTTCCCTTTTCTCCGCAGCCTCTCCAGCATTTATTGTCTGTCGATTTGTGGATGACGGCCATTCTGACGGGTGTGAGGTAATATCTCATTGTAGTTTTGATTTGCATTTCTCTAATTATTAGTGAAGTTGAGCATCGTTTCATGTGCTTTTGGGCCATCTGTATGTCATCGTTGGAGAGGTGTCTGTTTAGGTCCTTTTCCCATTTTTTGATTGGGTTGTTCGTTTTTTCAGTGCTGAGTTGTCTGAGTTGCTTGTAGATTTTGGAGATTAATTCTTTGACTGTTGTTTCATTTGCTATGATTTTCTCCCACTCTGTGGGGTGTCTGTTCAGCTTTTTTGTAATTTCTTTAGCTGTACAAAAGCTTTTAAGTTTCATTAGGTCCCACATGTTCATTTGTCTTTTGAGTTCCACTATTCTAGTAGGTGGGTCAGAGAAGATCTTGCTTTGATTGATGTCCTTGAGGGTTTTGCCTATATTCTCCTCTAAGAGTTTGATGGTTTCTGGCACTTAATTTAAGTCTTTTCCCTTCCCATGCTTCCCAGCCATCACACAGCACCCTGAAGTTTACAGGCCTTTTCATGCCTACTTCCTTTACGCCTCCACCTTCTGTTCCTTCCCCACAATGTCCATATGTCCACTGTCCATGTCTGTCTTTCCGTTGCTTCACTGCATGTGCTATCATCACCATCCTACTAGATTCCATATATATGTGTTAATATACTGTATTTGTCCTTCTCTTTCTGACTGACTTCACTTTTGATGATACGTTCTAGATCCAGCCACCTCATTAGGGCTGATTCTTCTGCATTTCTCTTTACAGCTGTGTAGTATTCCATTGTATATATGTACCAGAGCTTCTGGATCCATTCGTTCGTCGATGGGCATCTAGGTTCCTTCCATGTTCTAGCTATTGTATAGAGAGCTTCAATGAACACTGGAGTACAGGTGCTTCTTTCAGATTTGATTTCATCAGGGTATAAGCCTAAGAGTGGGATTGCTGGGTCATATGGTGCTTCTATTTTTAGTTTTTTAAGAAATCTCCAGACTGTCTTCCATAGAGGCTGTATCAATTTACACTCCCACCAGCAATGCAGGAGTGTTCCCTTTTCTCCGCAGCCTCTCCAGCATTTATTGTCTGTCGATTTGTGGATGACGGCCATTCTGACGGGTGTGAGGTAATATCTCATTGTAGTTTTGATTTGCATTTCTCTAATTATTAGTGAAGTTGAGCATCGTTTCATGTGCTTTTGGGCCATCTGTATGTCATCGTTGGAGAGGTGTCTGTTTAGGTCCTTTTCCCATTTTTTGATTGGGTTGTTCGTTTTTCCAGTGCTGAGTTGTCTGAGTTGCTTGTAGATTTTGGAGATTAATTCTTTGACTGTTGTTTCATTTGCTATGATTTTCTCCCACTCTGTGGGGTGTCTGTTCAGCTTTTTTGTAATTTCTTTAGCTGTACAAAAGCTTTTAAGTTTCATTAGGTCCCACATGTTCATTTGTCTTTTGAGTTCCACTATTCTAGTAGGTGGGTCAGAGAAGATCTTGCTTTGATTGATGTCCTTGAGGGTTTTGCCTATATTCTCCTCTAAGAGTTTGATGGTTTCTGGCCTTACATTTAAGTCTTTAATCCATTTTGAGTTGATCTTTGTGCATGGTGTCAGGGTATGTTCCAACTTCATTTTTTTGCATGTAGCTGTCCAATTTTCCCAGCACCACTTGTTGAAGAGGCTGTCTTTGTCCCATTTTATAGTTTTGCCTCCTTTGTCAAAAATAAGGTACCCATAGGTGCGTGGGTTTATCTCTGGGTTCTCGATCTTGTTCCATTGGTCGATATTTCTGTTTTTTGTGCCAGTACCATACTGTCTTGAGGACTGTTTCTTTGTAGTAGAGTCTGAAGTTAGGGAGGCTGATCCCTCCAGCTCTATTCTCCTTCCTCAGGATTGCATTGGCTATTCGAGGTCTTTTGTGTTTCCATATGAACTGTGTTATTCGTTGGTCTAGTTCTGTGAAGAATGTCATTGGAAGTTTGATAGGGATCGCATTGAATCTATAGATGACATATGGTAGTATGGTCATTTTCACAATATTGATTCTTCCAACCCAGGAACATGGAATATCTCTCCATCTGTTTAAGTCGTCTTTAATGTCCCTCATGAGTGTCTTGTAATTTTCTGTGTACAGTTCTTTTGTTTCTTTGGGTAGGTTTATTCCT
Source organism: Tragulus kanchil (assembly GCA_022376925.1). NCBI lineage: Eukaryota > Metazoa > Chordata > Mammalia > Artiodactyla > Tragulidae > Tragulus > Tragulus kanchil. The sequence continues at coordinate 230,015,593 of JAIOJX010000004.1, read as the reverse complement.
AGATATTTGATTCTTTTGGTTGCAATGGTGAAGGGGATTGCCTCTTTGATTTCGTTTTCTGATTTTTCATTGTTTGTGTATAGGAATGCCAGTGATTTCTGTGTGTTGACTTTGTATCCTCTGACTTTGCTGAATTCGCTGATTAACTCTAGTAGTTTTGTAACCGTGTCTTTGGGATTTTCTATGTATAATATCATGTCATCTGCAAATAGAGAGAGTTTGCCTTCTTCCTTTCCAATCTGGATTCCTTTGATTTCTTTCTCTTCTCTTATTGCTGTTGCTAGAACTTCCAGGACTATGTTGAATAAGAGTGGTGAAAGTGGACACCCTTGTCTTGTTCCTGATCTTAGAGGAAATGCTTTCAGTTTTTCACCATTAGGTCCCACATGTTCCACTATTCTAGTAGGTGGGTCAGAGAAGATCTTGCTTTGATTGATGTCCTTGAGGGTTTTGCCTATATTCTCCTCTAAGAGTTTGATGGTTTCTGGCCTTACATTTAAGTCTTTAATCCATTTTGAGTTGATCTTTGTGCATGGTGTCAGGGTATGTTCCAACTTCATTTTTTTGCATGTAGCTGTCCAATTTTCCCAGCACCACTTGTTGAAGAGGCTGTCTTTGTCCCATTTTATAGTTTTGCCTCCTTTGTCAAAAATAAGGTACCCATAGGTGCGTGGGTTTATCTCTGGGTTCTCGATCTTGTTCCATTGGTCGATATTTCTGTTTTTTGTGCCAGTACCATACTGTCTTGAGGACTGTTTCTTTGTAGTAGAGTCTGAAGTTAGGGAGGCTGATCCCTCCAGCTCTATTCTCCTTCCTCAGGATTGCATTGGCTATTCGAGGTCTTTTGTGTTTCCATATGAACTGTGTTATTCGTTGGTCTAGTTCTGTGAAGAATGTCATTGGAAGTTTGATAGGGATCGCATTGAATCTATAGATGACATATGGTAGTATGGTCATTTTCACAATATTGATTCTTCCAACCCAGGAACATGGAATATCTCTCCATCTGTTTAAGTCGTCTTTAATGTCCCTCATGAGTGTCTTGTAATTTTCTGTGTACAGTTCTTTTGTTTCTTTGGGTAGGTTTATTCCTAGATATTTGATTCTTTTGGTTGCAATGGTGAAGGGGATTGCCTCTTTGATTTCGTTTTCTGATTTTTCATTGTTTGTGTATAGGAATGCCAGTGATTTCTGTGTGTTGACTTTGTATCCTCTGACTTTGCTGAATTCGCTGATTAACTCTAGTAGTTTTGTAACCGTGTCTTTGGGATTTTCTATGTATAATATCATGTCATCTGCAAATAGAGAGAGTTTGCCTTCTTCCTTTCCAATCTGGATTCCTTTGATTTCTTTCTCTTCTCTTATTGCTGTTGCTAGAACTTCCAGGACTATGTTGAATAAGAGTGGTGAAAGTGGACACCCTTGTCTTGTTCCTGATCTTAGAGGAAATGCTTTCAGTTTTTCACCATTGAGGATAATGTTCGCTGTGGGCTTCTCATATATGGCTTTCACTATGTTAAGATAAGTTCCTTCTATGCCCATTTTTTGAAGAGTTTTTATCATAAATGGGTGTTGTACTTTGTCGAAGGCTTTTTCTGCATCTATTGAGATGATCATGTGATTTTTGTCTCTCAATTTGTTGATATGGTGTATCACATTGATTGATTTGCAGATATTGAAGAATACTTGCATGCCTGGAATGAACCCAACTTGATCGTGATGTATGAGTTTCTGATGTGTTGTTGAATTCTGTTTGCTAGGATTTTGTTGAGGATTTTGGTGTCTATATTCATCAGTGAAATTGGCCTATAATTTTCTTTTTTTGTGTTTTCTTTGCCTGGCTTTGGTATCAGGGTGATGGTCGCCTCGTAGAATGTGTTTGAAAGTGTTCCTTCCTATGCAATTGTTTGGAATAGTTTTAGAAGGACAGGCATTAGCTCTTCTTTAAATGTTTGGTAGAATTCACTTGTGAAACCATCTGGCCCCGGGCTTTTATTTTTGGGTAGATTTTTGATCACAAGGTCGATTTCTGAGCTTGTGATTGGCTTGTTCATAGTTTCTATTTCTTCCTGGTTGAGTCTTGGGAGATTAATCTTCTCTAAGAAACTGTCCATTTCTTCCAGGTTGTCCAATTTGTTGCCATAGAGTTGTTCATAATAGTCTCTTATAATCCTTTGGATTTCTGCATTATCTGTTGTAATCTCTCCTTTTTCATTTTTGATTTTGGTGATCTGGTTCTTCTCTCTCTTTTTCTTGATGAGTCTGGCCAGTGGTGTGTCGATTTTATTGACCTTTTCGAAGAACCAGCTTTTTGTTTTATTTATCTTTACTATTGTTTCTTTTGTTTCTTTCTCATTTATTTCTGCTCTGATCTTTATGATTTCCCTTCTTCTGCTGGCTTTGGGGTGTTTTTATTCTTCTTTCTCCAGTTGTTTTAAGCATAAGGTAAGGTCGTCTGTTTGAGATTTTCCTAGTTTCTTGAGGTGGGATTGACTTGCTATAAACTTCCCTCTTAGAACTGCTTTTGCAGTATCCCATAGGTTTTGCACTGTCGTGTGTTCGTTGTCGTTTTCTTCTAGGAATTTTTTTATTTCTCCTTTGATTTCCTCAATGATCAGTTGATTTTTTACATATGTGTTGTTTAATCTCCATGTGTTTGTGTTTTTAGCGGATTTTTTTCCTGTAGTTGATCTCTAGTCTCACTGCATTGTGGTCCGAGAAGATGGTTGATAGAATTTCAGTTTTCTTGAATTGACTGAGGTTTGATTTGTGGCCCAAGATGTGGTCTATCCTGGAGAATGTTCCGTGAGCACTTGAGAAGAAAGTGTATTCTTCTGCTTTTGGATGGAAAGTCCTAAAGATATCAATGAGGTCCATTTCTTCTAGTGTGGCATTTAAGGCTTGTGTTTCTTTATTAATTTTCTGTTTGGATGATCTGTCCATTGGTGTGAGAGGAGTGTTAAAGTCTCCTACTATGATTATGTTACTGTCAATGTCTTCTTTTATGTCTAAAAGTGTTTGTCTTATGTATTGGGGTGCTCCTTCGTTGGGTGCATAGATATTTATGATTGTTATGTCTTCTTCTTGGATGGATCCCTTAATCATGATGTAGTGACCTGCCTTGTCTCTTAGAATCTTCTTTACTTTAAAATCTATTTTGTCTGATATGAGGATTGCTACTCCAGCTTTCTTTTGATTTCCATTTGCATGGAATATCTTTTTCCAGCCTCTCACTTTCAGTCTATGAGTGTCTCTAGGTCTGAAATGAGTTTCCTGGAGGCAGCATAGGTATGGGTCGTGTTTTTGGATCCATTCAGCCACTCTGTGTCTTTTGGTTGGGGCATTTAGTCCATTGACATTCAATGCAATTATTGACACATATGATCCTATTGTCATCTTCTTAGATGTTATGATGGGTTTGTTTCGTGGATCTTCTCCTTTTATACTCGTTGTCTAATAAGTCCCTTTAACACTTGTTGTAAGGCTGGTTTGGTGTGACTAAATTCTTTTAATTTTTGCTTGTCTGTAAAGCTTTTGATTTCTCTAACAATTCTGAAGGAGATCCTTGCAGGGTAGAGGATTCTTGGTTGCAGATTATTCTCTTTTAGCCGTTTAAATGTGTCCTGCCATTCCCTTCTGGCCTGCAGAGTTTCTGTTGAAAGATCAGCTGTTAAAACGTATGGGATTTCCCTTGTATGTCACTAGTTGCTTTTCCCTTGCTGCTTTGAGAATTCTATCTTTGTGTTTGATTTGTGTTAACTTCATTAATATGTGTCTTGGTGTGTTTCTTCTCAGATTGATTCTGTATGGTACTCTTTGTGCTTCTTGGACTTGATTGACTATTTCTTTTCCCATGGTGGGGAAATTTTCAACTATAATCTCTTCAAAAATTTTCTCATAGCCTTTCTTTTTTTCTTCTTCTTCTGGAACCCCCAGAACTCGAATATTGGTGCATTTGATATTATCCCAGAGGTCTCTGAGGCTATCCTCTGCTCTTTTCATTCTTTGAGCTAGAGTTTGTTTTTCAGCAGTTACTTCCACCATTTTATCTTCCAGCTCACTTATCCGATCTTCTGTCTCAGATACTCTGCTCTTGGTTCCTTCTACAGTGTTTTTCAGTTCAGCAATTGAGTTGTTTGTCTCTGTTACTTTTTGGTAAGTTCTTATATTTCTTTATTCAGTGTGTTAGTTGTGTCTTGCAACTTCTCTGAAATTGTTTGCAGTGTCTTTGATCATCTTTACTCTCATTCTTCTGAAATCACGTTCAGAAAGTTTGTCCAAATTCTCTTCATTGATTTGATCTTGTGTGTTTGTGGATTGTTCCTTCGCTTGTGTGGTATTTCTCTGCCGTTTCATTGTCATTATTAATTTTTTTAACTGACTCTATTTGGGGTTTTCTTTTCCCAGACTTTGAGTTATGTCTGTTGGTGTTTGTTGTTTGGATGGGGCTTCTTATTCTGGGTGATGCTGGTGATTGAGTGATGTCAGGACTTGCATACAAGTGATTACCTTTGTTGGCGTTCTCACTTGTATACTCGTTGTCTAATAAGTCCCTTTAACACTTGTTGTAAGGCTGGTTTGGTGTGACTAAATTCTTTTAATTTTTGCTTGTCTGTAAAGCTTTTGATTTCTCTAACAATTCTGAAGGAGATCCTTGCAGGGTAGAGGATTCTTGGTTGCAGATTATTCTCTTTTAGCCGTTTAAATGTGTCCTGCCATTCCCTTCTGGCCTGCAGAGTTTCTGTTGAAAGATCAGCTGTTAAAACGTATGGGATTTCCCTTGTATGTCACTAGTTGCTTTTCCCTTGCTGCTTTGAGAATTCTATCTTTGTGTTTGATTTGTGTTAACTTCATTAATATGTGTCTTGGTGTGTTTCTTCTCAGATTGATTCTGTATGGTACTCTTTGTGCTTCTTGGACTTGATTGACTATTTCTTTTCCCATGGTGGGGAAATTTTCAACTATAATCTCTTCAAAAATTTTCTCATAGCCTTTCTTTTTTTCTTCTTCTTCTGGAACCCCCAGAACTCGAATATTGGTGCATTTGATATTATCCCAGAGGTCTCTGAGGCTATCCTCTGCTCTTTTCATTCTTTGAGCTAGAGTTTGTTTTTCAGCAGTTACTTCCACCATTTTATCTTCCAGCTCACTTATCCGATCTTCTGTCTCAGATACTCTGCTCTTGGTTCCTTCTACAGTGTTTTTCAGTTCAGCAATTGAGTTGTTTGTCTCTGTTACTTTTTGGTAAGTTCTTATATTTCTTTATTCAGTGTGTTAGTTGTGTCTTGCAACTTCTCTGAAATTGTTTGCAGTGTCTTTGATCATCTTTACTCTCATTCTTCTGAAATCACGTTCAGAAAGTTTGTCCAAATTCTCTTCATTGATTTGATCTTGTGTGTTTGTGGATTGTTCCTTCGCTTGTGTGGTATTTCTCTGCCGTTTCATTGTCATTATTAATTTTTTTAACTGACTCTATTTGGGGTTTTCTTTTCCCAGACTTTGAGTTATGTCTGTTGGTGTTTGTTGTTTGGATGGGGCTTCTTATTCTGGGTGATGCTGGTGATTGAGTGATGTCAGGACTTGCATACAAGTGATTACCTTTGTTGGCGTTCTCACTTGTATACTGCTCTTTAGTGTCAGGCGTTCTCTAGTATTGTAGAGTTTTGGAGTCAGTGCTCCCTGCCTAAAGTCCCGGGGCTTGTTGCCTGACCAGGGAATTATCCTCTTCATTGTTGAGGTCTGATCAGAGAACTCCAATAGCCCTGTCTTCACTAATCCAGTACCATATGCTGAAAGAGGCCAGCTAATCAACCACTTAACAAAAATAAAAGTGGCACTCAAGGGACGGCTACTTGATGAATAAAAGTTGAACTTACCATCATGTAGTATATAGATTAAGAGCATTATATCATACTATTCATTCTATTATTGATTCTATCAATTCTATTAATCAAAGAAAAGAAGGAAGAAAGGGACAGATGGAGGAAGTAAGTCAGACTAAATAGTCCTGATTCTTGTCTTCAATAAATTTATAATAATAAGTTTAAGGCCTCAAGTCCAATCCTTTTTCTTAGAAATATTACACAATGAGTTTTCATCTCGACATTCACAAAAACTGTGCCTGTTGTATGTGTCCTCTTGAACCTCCTAATTCCCTCTTCCTGCTACATTCTTTTTCCAAAGCACTTGCGGCTGTCAGACATACTACATACTTTATTTATCTTTTTCTGCTCTGTCTCCTCACCTCTATCTATAAACATTTAAGAAGCAGAGACTCTTGTCAGTTATGTTCACTGCTGTATATCCGGTGCCTAGAATACTGTCTGACACTTAGTGGGTGTTCTCTAAATATTTAATCAATCAATAAATGAGAGGTCATTATTACTTTGTTTTTCTAGGCTTATGGCTTACATTTTCCAAAACACAACTGCAATTTTTCCATCAGGCTTTCTCTTATACACACAGCAGCCTGAGTTACAATGCGACTCCACTTACTAGCTGAAGTATTAGGTGAGTAATTCATCTCTTTGAACTTTAGCAGAATGAGGATCACAGAAGCATTGGTGAGTTGTTGCAAGATATGAATGAGAGAATTTCTATAAAGCACTTAGCATGATGCTTGACACAGAATGAGTATTTAATAAATGTTAGTGCTTCTTGGTCTTGCAAATATTATATTCTTCTCTTGCAAGAGCGTACTGATTCTTAAAGCACCTTATAATGAATGAAACTGGGGCTATTTAGATTCAAGAGCTTAGGTTCTGTGTGGCTGAGTCTCCTGAAAAAAAGCTACTTCCTATATGGGCTGCTTTCAGGAAGTCTTAATCCTCCTCTTGTTCCACACTGTATTTCAATTAGTTGATTATGTTCAGTCTTCTGTGCTACATTGTGTGGTCTTTTAGTGTATGAAATCTCTGCATTCTATCACAAAGCAGGCACTCTATAGATGTTTGTCCAATGGATAAGGCACTGTAAAGAAATAGGGCTGATTCCATTATTTGTAGTCACATCACACGTGCACTTTCATTACTGTTTGGAAATTACATTGCTCAAGAGATGGTGTAGATGTAGACACCAGAGTGGAGGCTTTTATTGGAGAGTGATGCAGACCGGTGTAGATGAGAATAAACAGCAATGCCCTGGAATTCAGTGATGTACTATGAATAAAAAAGGGTTCAGAAGGCCGATATAAAATCAGTTCTTATTCTCTCATAAATGGTTACCCTTTTTCAGTAGTACTGATCTAATTCTTACCCATCTTACTTTATGGAAGTGTGACTACTCAGGGAAAAATTTTAATGAAAACATACTTGATAAAGTTGAAAAGCACAGTTACAAGAAATGAGGACTGTGGAATTCGGAAGAGGCACACAGCTGGAGGTTTGACCACATGCAAGAGCTGGTGAGAGGTTACAAAGTCTGGAGGTATGCAACACCACGGCAAAAAGACTTTCAAAGAACTCATGTTAATAGTCATCCAAAGGCAGAATATTTAATAGTGCTAAAACCTGTATTCAAATGATAAAAATGTACGGTGCATTACACAGCAATTTGTACCTCTGAGAAAAGACAGAAGCTCCAGACAGGGAGATTTTATGCTTGAATCAGCCATTTAGCATGTATGCAAAATAAGAGATCAGAGCAAAAAAACCCACTATCCCAAGGTTTCTATGTCTATAACTCTCTTTGGTAGCTTGCAATATTATTCTTCTCTTGCAAGAGTTTAATAAATGTTAGTGCTTCTTGGTCTTGCAAATATTATATTCTTCTCTTGCAAGAGCGTACTGATTCTTAAAGCACCTTATAATGAATGAAACTGGGGCTATTTAGATTCAAGAGCTTAGGTTCTGTGTGGCTGAGTCTCCTGAAAAAAAGCTACTTCCTATATGGGCTGCTTTCAGGAAGTCTTAATCCTCCTCTTGTTCCACACTGTATTTCAATTAGTTGATTATGTTCAGTCTTCTGTGCTACATTGTGTGGTCTTTTAGTGTATGAAATCTCTGCATTCTATCACAAAGCAGGCACTCTATAGATGTTTGTCCAATGGATAAGGCACTGTAAAGAAATAGGGCTGATTCCATTATTTGTAGTCACATCACACGTGCACTTTCATTACTGTTTGGAAATTACATTGCTCAAGAGATGGTGTAGATGTAGACACCAGAGTGGAGGCTTTTATTGGAGAGTGATGCAGACCGGTGTAGATGAGAATAAACAGCAATGCCCTGGAATTCAGTGATGTACTATGAATAAAAAAGGGTTCAGAAGGCCGATATAAAATCAGTTCTTATTCTCTCATAAATGGTTACCCTTTTCAGTAGTACTGATCTAATTCTTACCCATCTTACTTTATGGAAGTGTGACTACTCAGGGAAAAATTTTAATGAAAACATACTTGATAAAGTTGAAAAGCACAGTTACAAGAAATGAGGACTGTGGAATTCGGAAGAGGCACACAGCTGGAGGTTTGACCACATGCAAGAGCTGGTGAGAGGTTACAAAGTCTGGAGGTATGCAACACCACGGCAAAAAGACTTTCAAAGAACTCATGTTAATAGTCATCCAAAGGCAGAATATTTAATAGTGCTAAAACCTGTATTCAAATGATAAAAATGTACGGTGCATTACACAGCAATTTGTACCTCTGAGAAAAGACAGAAGCTCCAGACAGGGAGATTTTATGCTTGAATCAGCCATTTAGCATGTATGCAAAATAAGAGATCAGAGCAAAAAAACCCACTATCCCAAGGTTTCTATGTCTATAACTCTCACCTGCTGAGTCTATCTCTTTGAGTAATGCTTCTCATTAGGAAGGTACTTACATTAGGCCTCAGTCTGGCTGCCAGATCATAATACTTCTCAGCTGCTTCATTGAGGCTAGCCTGTCTGTTAAAGAAAAAACAAAAATCAAACTATTTATTATTTTAAAATTTCAGACTGATGAACAGAATCATCATACAGCGAAATAATATAGATTTTTTAAAAATTACAACCTTGTTGATCAAATAATGAGTTGACTAAGCAGAAAAAGATCATTAAAATAACTAACAACTAAGATCGAATGCATTCACTGTACTTGTGGGGCTTCCAAAGTGGCTCAGCAATAAGAGAATCTGCCTCCAATGCAAGAGATCTATCCCTGGGTCAGAAAGATGCTTTGGAGAAGGAACTGGCAACCCACTCCAAAATTCTTGCCTGGGAAACTCAGTGGACAGAGGAGCTTGGTCGGCTACAGTCCATGGGAAGATAAAAGAGTCAGACATGACTTAGCAACTAAATGACAAACAATAAACTTTGTCATGATCTTTCAAATTTATTTATTTATTTATAAAGTTTTTACAGAGTTTTATTGTTCACAGACATGTGTTTGCCCAGATCAGTCATATGCATATCCATGGTCCCCTCCCCTCTCCCAGTTCCCCCCATTCCACCCCTCCAGGCTGTCACACCAAGCCCTTGTAGGAACTCCTATTCCCACAGCACAATGACAATAGCTATCTTTCTCACATATGATAGTATAGGTTTCCATGTTACTCCCTTTATGTCTCCCACCCACTATTCATTCCCCACAATGTCCATATGTTTATTCTCTGTGTTCTTCCATGGGTTCACTGCTTGTGTTATCATTACCCTTTTACTAGATTCCTTAAGTCACTGTAAATAATAACTCAGTAGCTCAGCCTCATCCTATTCAGTAGGTATGTAAATTTACACATTAGACACTAGAAATTTCCTTTTCCTTTTCCAACCCAAACCAGATAATATGTCACAGTGTTGAGATTTCCCTGCTTCAATATGATGCCCCAGAAAAACTCTTACTTTAAAAAAAAAAAGGGCAATGTTATGATTTAGATGCTTTTTGTTTTACAAAAATCATAAATGTTTGCAGTTTTTAAAAATATATATCTATCTATAAAGTTATTTTCTTTTCAGTTCAGGAGAAGAACTCTCTAATGTGTATAATCTACCAAAGCAAAACATCAGCCTCCCTCTCTTTGCTCTCTGGGCACAAGGATAGGAGCACATGAATGGAGCCTCAGCTAAAGGAACGTTCTTGTTTACAACTTTCAGTCCTGGGCAAATGATAAAATGATAGCAAGATGAAGAAACAGAATTGTTCACAATGGTGGAGGCAACAGGGCTACATCCTGTCCGACTCTTCCTGTAAAGAACTGTTATTGGATGTCCTGTTTCTTTACAGGAACAGTCTGGGGCTACCTTATTTCCTGCTGATTCATGTCTTCCAGCATGTCAAGAATTCTGCAGTAGACACAGCCTTGAAATAGCTATAGTCAGTTTGCCTTAATTACTAGGGAATACCAGGAGTGACACAGTGGACTTAAACAAATAAGACACACACTAAAACTTATAGATAAGTTTGTGCATTGTGTATTCTTAAAATTCACAGCAAACTCCTTCTTTCAGCCAACTAGTTAACAGAAGAAATCAAATGTCTGAGTCTTGAGGAAGTTCAGCCAGTTAGCAATCAAAACATGGTATGTTTGGGACTTCTCTGGTGGTCCTGTGGTTAAGACTCTGCGCTTTGAAGCAGGGGGCACAGGTTTGATCCCTGGTCTGGGGAACTTAGATTTCACATGCTGCATGGTACAGCCAGAATAAATAAATAAAATATTAAAAACAAATAAACGGAGAGCATGGTATGTTTTATGATCATGCCACGGTGCTTTCAGAAACTTTCCAGAATGGTAAATAATAGAAGCTAGATCTTGTAAGTTACACTGTAGTCTGACAATCATATTTGTGAGGTAGAAAATAAATGCTATAGAAAAAGGAAAAACTAACTTCAGATGATGTGTGTAACCCAACATGAACAATAGTAGTTAATGTCTTGAGGTCCTGCAATTAAATGAGGGGTTCTCTTGAAACTGTGATGTGAAGAAGCTTTTGAGACAAGAAGATTGTAAAGAGGCTAGGAATAAAGATAAGAAACAAAAATTAACTTTCTCAACTAGAAAGCCACTACTCTCTTTAAAAGAGAAGGCAAACTGGGCATACCTACAAAATTGAATTTGCACTTTGGTCAGACCACATAAAAACTATAAAGACATACACCATGCAACTATATAAATTATTGAAATAAATGAAGATAACATTTCTCCAGAGAGTAGGACATACTTTTCTAATTTTTAAAGGAAAAATAATTAGAAACATTGCTATTTTTAATGGGGTTATTGAGAAAGTAAAGACCCTTGACTTAAGACTCTATTGGACTCACAACATATTACAATGTACTGCTGCAATTTATATTCTCATAAATGCTGAAGTTCAATTTCAATATGCCATGAAAAGTACTTTAGTCTGGTATGAAACAGTAAAAATACTCTCACTAGGGTATTTAATGAAGGTTCCCTCAACCAAATTATAAAATCACTTTGGTTCAGATTCATTTAGAAATTTGAACCAGAAATCATTAGGTCATGCCCTGGAAAGGTTGTCTCCAAAGGAAAATAAAAGGCATGGAGGTAGGAAATTAGAGTAACTTGATACTACAAAGAAGTAAGTTATTTTGAAGCAAGATAAACTAATATATGTCTAGCACAGAAAGTATGAATGCCATTCATATTCATCTTATGGACATTCAAATTCATGAGGTAGACAAGGATTAAAACAGAACTCAGGAATTCATGAGGTAAAATGCCTTTAAAATAACAATCAATGCAGCTGATAAAAGGTATTTCCCCATAAAAAGTTTATTAGTTTATCAGGCCTGTTTTCAATCTTTTGAATTCTCAAAGGAAACACCTAGTTTAGATGACTTAGTATATTAAGACAGAAGTAGAACTGATGATATTTTAATAAAATAAGAAATATAAATGGTAGAATTTATTATATATGCCAATAACTGAAAATTAATTTTGACTCTTGGATTTTGCTTCTAACATTAAATGGTTTTTACTGACTACTAGTTATCAGGCATTTATGGCAACACAAGGAAAACTGTAGGGCAAAAAAATATATTAGTTCTACCCACTGAAACCTTCCTGCTTATCCTTGTTATACTCTATACGGAAAACTCACAAGGAGCTGTCCAATGTCTGCTTTATGGTGTAAGCTGTATTGCAAACTCCCCTCTGCAAGAAGCATCCTGGGACTACTTAATAAATCTTAATTGCAAAAATGATTGAATCATTAATCAACATTTGAAAACTGAAGAAATTAGCAATATTCTGCTAATTGCTCATGATATTATAGTATATATTATCTAGTCTAGAACCTTAATCACTGGATTGTTAGAGACTGATTACAGGACTCAGGTTCCAGGATTATTGGGATCGAATTATTTAAAGGAGCTGACAAAATATACTTTTAAAGTATACAACTATTTTTACCTTTTCACTATTTTCTGGGACATGAAATTCTCTATCATTTATAAAATTCCATAAATTTATTACTTCATTTTCCAGTTTATATCAATCCCATGAATCAACTGCTATTATTAACCATATTTCAAAGATGATTAAAATTAGGTTTAGATAAGTTGACAATCCTCTAAGGTTACACTGCTGGTATAGGTTGAGCTCAGAATTAAAGACTGTAAAGCAGAATATCTGAACCAAAGGACCAGGCAGCTATCTCTATACGCATCAGATGTAACAATGACATGTGATACATTGTTCTGTGGCAGATGAACACAGCAAACCCCCCATGAAACACTAAGAAAGGAATAAAACATCCTATTTGATTGTTATGTTTAAAAGTGATGATTTAAACGTAAGAAATGACATTTGAAATGGAGAATAGGGAGCATTTGCAATGACAGGTTTTACTTCCTGCCTGACTCCAACTTCCAAATTGATAAAACTGAACTTCATCAGACCCAGCTGAGCAGAGTACAGTTGTGAGAGCGAAATATACAAAATTCCATGACCCCGCCACAAGGCTGTAAGAAATATTAGATGACTTAGTATATTAAGACAGAAGTAGAACTGATGATATTTTAATAAAATAAGAAATATAAATGGTAGAATTTATTATATATGCCAATAACTGAAAATTAATTTTGACTCTTGGATTTTGCTTCTAACATTAAATGGTTTTTACTGACTACTAGTTATCAGGCATTTATGGCAACACAAGGAAAACTGTAGGGCAAAAAAATATATTAGTTCTACCCACTGAAACCTTCCTGCTTATCCTTGTTATACTCTATACGGAAAACTCACAAGGAGCTGTCCAATGTCTGCTTTATGGTGTAAGCTGTATTGCAAACTCCCCTCTGCAAGAAGCATCCTGGGACTACTTAATAAATCTTAATTGCAAAAATGATTGAATCATTAATCAACATTGGAAAACTGAAGAAATTAGCAATATTCTGCTAATTGCTCATGATATTATAGTATATATTATCTAGTCTAGAACCTTAATCACTGGATTGTTAGAGACTGATTACAGGACTCAGGTTCCAGGATTATTGGGATCGAATTATTTAAAGGAGCTGACAAAATATACTTTTAAAGTATACAACTATTTTTACCTTTTCACTATTTTCTGGGACATGAAATTCTCTATCATTTATAAAATTCCATAAATTTATTACTTCATTTTCCAGTTTATATCAATCCCATGAATCAACTGCTATTATTAACCATATTTCAAAGATGATTAAAATTAGGTTTAGATAAGTTGACAATCCTCTAAGGTTACACTGCTGGTATAGGTTGAGCTCAGAATTAAAGACTGTAAAGCAGAATATCTGAACCAAAGGACCAGGCAGCTATCTCTATACGCATCAGATGTAACAATGACATGTGATACATTGTTCTGTGGCAGATGAACACAGCAAACCCCCCATGAAACACTAAGAAAGGAATAAAACATCCTATTTGATTGTTATGTTTAAAAGTGATGATTTAAACGTAAGAAATGACATTTGAAATGGAGAATAGGGAGCATTTGCAATGACAGGTTTTACTTCCTGCCTGACTCCAACTTCCAAATTGATAAAACTGAACTTCATCAGACCCAGCTGAGCAGAGTACAGTTGTGAGAACGGCGAAATATACATATGGTATTTCCATGTACCTCACCCCCTCCCAAAACAGGGGAAAAGGAGGAACTCAGTGAAAAGGCAAGGAAATGGGAATGTGAAAGGGCAAGAAAAGTGCCTGTATACTCACATTCTTACCCCAACGACCTCCTTTTTCTGGCGGTAAGAGGCAGGGTGTGTGAACACAATTAGAGAAAGGAGCCTATGTTTCCCACGTGTCCAAGCAGAAGACTCAGAATGTGTAAAGGGGAAAGGAGTTGGCTCTGCCAAGGATCTCCCAGGCCACAGAGTCATCTTTGTGTTCTGGTTTACAAAAGCCAGGAATAGATGGTGGTTAAGAAGAATGATTCTTACCAGGAAAATACAATAGGTCCAGATAGGTGACCACCCTCATCTAACATGTCACCCTGAAGCCAGCATTATGCCCCTTACCTAGAGAGTAAAGATTTCATCACTATGCCAACAAGAGACATCAGTTGGAGACTCAAAAAGAAGGTCCTTTCTTAGTATTCACTTCTGTCCCTCATATATCTAAGGTCCTTTCTTTCTGCAAATTACCTGTGGCTTCTTGGGGCCAAGAAAGGTAGGAGGTATTGAAAGCTAAATGGTATTTGTAAACTTGACTATGAAGCAAACTTTGACTTCTGAAGAAATCACTGGATTGAGCTAATTATAATTTAAAGGTCTTTAGATTTTGTTTTTCTGCTGTCAGTGAAAAGGTAGGCTCAGAGTGAAAACAAACTATAACAGAAGTCACAAATAATGTCATCGTTTGATTACTATAGAATCCTCTTTTTTGCACATGGGGCTATGAAACATATCTAATGAAAATATAGAAATATATTGCACAGGGCTTCCCTGGTGGTCCAGTGGGTAAGGACACTGCCTTGCAGTGCAAGGGGCGCCGGTTTGATCCCTGGCCTGGGAAGATCCAATGTGCTGCGGAATGGCTGGACCGGTGTGTCCAATTACCGAGCCGGACCTCTGGAGCGCATGCGCCCAGAGCCGGCGCTCTGCGATAATAGAGGCTGCTGCAATGGGAGGCCCACATGGGCCAAAGAACAAAAATGGATGAAAATAGATAAATGAAAGACCAATAGAAGTGGCCCGCCCGCTCCCCTCCCTCCCCAACCCGACCCCTGCCCAAAATAAATAAATAAATAAATAAATCTTAAAAAAAAAAAAAAAGAAAGAAATATATTGCACATAACTAATTCTTCTCTCTGGTATTATTTTATGACAGAAAAGTGTCTTTTAGAACACGGGTTTAGGACTCAATATTCTTACAGGAGGAGATATATAAAAAATTTGAGGATCAATTACATTATGAAATAACAACTTAATATACCCTGTAAAATGTTTGAACAGAATCCAATTAAAGAATCATTTACAGGCCTTCCCTGGCGGTCCAGTGGGTAAGGACACTGCCTTGCAGTGCAAGGGGCACCAGTTCGATCCCTGACCTGGGAAGATCCTATGTTCAGTGGAGCGGCTGGACCGATGTGTCCAACTACAGAGCCGGAGCTCTGGAGCGCATGCGCCCAGAGCCGGCGCTCTGCGATAATAGAGGCTGCTGCAATGGGAGGCCCACATGGGCCAAAGAACAAAAATGGATGAAAATAGATAAATGAAAGACCAATAGAAGTGGCCCGCCCGCTCCCCTCCCTCCCCAACCCGACCCCTGCCCAAAATAAATAAATAAATAAATAAATCTTAAAAAAAAAAAAAAAAAAGAAATATATTGCACATAACTAATTCTTCTCTCTGGTATTATTTTATGACAGAAAAGTGTCTTTTAGAACACGGGTTTAGGACTCAATATTCTTACAGGAGGAGATATATAAAAAATTTGAGGATCAATTACATTATGAAATAACAACTTAATATACCCTGTAAAATGTTTGAACAGAATCCAATTAAAGAATCATTTACAGGCCTTCCCTGGCGGTCCAGTGGGTAAGGACACTGCCTTGCAGTGCAAGGGGCACCAGTTCGATCCCTGACCTGGGAAGATCCTATGTTCAGTGGAGCGGCTGGACCGATGTGTCCAACTACAGAGCCAGCGCTCTGGAGCGCATGTGCCCAGAGGCGGTGCTCTGCAGCGACAGAGGCCACTGCAATGGGAGGCCCACACAGGGCAAAAGAACAAAGGTGGGAATAAATGAAAGACCAATAGAAGTGGCCAAAAAAAACCTTTAAAAAAATAAATAAAAAGAATCATTTAAAAAAAAAAGAATCATTTACAATTACCTACATTTTTATATATTTGGTGAAAGTAGATAAATTTGAAATTACTTCCTTGAGAATATATAAAAACTCAGTAAGCATTTAAAGGACTCTAATTACGATTATTAATGCCTGTGAATTGTCAGTTTTGAATTAGAATTATTCAACATGGAAGATAACCACTATTTGACTTACACAAAAGACATTTTTATGAAAGCCTTGGTGATCACGTTCAAGAATAAGTTACAAGTATTTTGGTTTCCTGTGTTTCCGCCAATTTGTTAAACTTACACTAAGCTTTAAGTTACTTAAAGTGAGCTAAATTTTTAATTCTACCTGACAACTGCATAGAAGGAACAGAAATAAAACTGAAATAATAAAGGCATAAAAGTGTATGGAAGATCCTAAGAAAGTAAACCAGAGTTACATATATGTAAAAATGTATGTAGCAGAAAAAAATCCTTGTGATGAAACTCCTAGAATTAACTTTTAATGATCATCAGGACTCTTACATGAAAACTCTCAGTTAAGATATCAAAAGTGGCCTCAAGATCCATAAGCATTTATCTCAATAATAAACAAGAAAGCTAGAGAGGCAAAGTGGAAATGCGGCAGTAACAGAGGAAAAGACTGTTGATGGTGTAGTCTTACAAAGTGACTCTTTAAAGCTAGAAATTTCTTGATGTCCCATAAGAGTTTCAGCCCATTCTTTCCTGGTCTCAAATCTTCAGGGCTGTTAACGACAGGTTAAGCCTGTATCTTGAAAGATTACACAATAAAAAGGGAGGAAATGTGTATTGGTAATGTCCATTGAAATATTCCAATATTCCCATAGAGTAAATTACTACCTGTGCTCAAGGTGTAATGCTTGGGTTGAGAGATGGGGTTGAGAGCAAGGACAAGAGGAAAGGCAAGCTAGAACTTCCTTGCAGAGTAGTCCAAGAACAACATCACAACCATCATGTGGGACTTTCTTTGGAAGGGTTAAACCTCAGGAACCATCTGCACATCCTAAAACAGAACTTGCGATGTAACAAGATCTCAGGTGATTCACATGCACATTCATGTCTGAAGGGCACAGAGTAGGAAGAGGCTTACCTTCAACCTCATCTGTCATACTCCTTTTTAGTCACCTCTGCAGCAGAAGCATGGAATCTTCTAACCACTGGGCCACCAGTGGAGTGCCATGCCCATTTGCTTTAAAGACCTTACAACCCATTACAATGTAGTTGAAATTGACCTATTTTTGGAATTGTCAGTTTTGAATTAGAATTATTCAACATGGAAGATAACCACTATTTGACTTACACAAAAGACATTTTATGAAAGCCTTGGTGATCACGTTCAAGAATAAGTTACAAGTATTTTGGTTTCCTGTGTTTCCGCCAATTTGTTAAACTTACACTAAGCTTTAAGTTACTTAAAGTGAGCTAAATTTTTAATTCTACCTGACAACTGCATAGAAGGAACAGAAATAAAACTGAAATAATAAAGGCATAAAAGTGTATGGAAGATCCTAAGAAAGTAAACCAGAGTTACATATATGTAAAAATGTATGTAGCAGAAAAAAATCCTTGTGATGAAACTCCTAGAATTAACTTTTAATGATCATCAGGACTCTTACATGAAAACTCTCAGTTAAGATATCAAAAGTGGCCTCAAGATCCATAAGCATTTATCTCAATAATAAACAAGAAAGCTAGAGAGGCAAAGTGGAAATGCGGCAGTAACAGAGGAAAAGACTGTTGATGGTGTAGTCTTACAAAGTGACTCTTTAAAGCTAGAAATTTCTTGATGTCCCATAAGAGTTTCAGCCCATTCTTTCCTGGTCTCAAATCTTCAGGGCTGTTAACGACAGGTTAAGCCTGTATCTTGAAAGATTACACAATAAAAAGGGAGGAAATGTGTATTGGTAATGTCCATTGAAATATTCCAATATTCCCATAGAGTAAATTACTACCTGTGCTCAAGGTGTAATGCTTGGGTTGAGAGATGGGGTTGAGAGCAAGGACAAGAGGAAAGGCAAGCTAGAACTTCCTTGCAGAGTAGTCCAAGAACAACATCACAACCATCATGTGGGACTTTCTTTGGAAGGGTTAAACCTCAGGAACCATCTGCACATCCTAAAACAGAACTTGCGATGTAACAAGATCTCAGGTGATTCACATGCACATTCATGTCTGAAGGGCACAGAGTAGGAAGAGGCTTACCTTCAACCTCATCTGTCATACTCCTTTTTAGTCACCTCTGCAGCAGAAGCATGGAATCTTCTAACCACTGGACCACCAGTGGAGTCCCTGCCATGCCCATTTGCTTTAAAGACCTTACAACCCATTACAATGTAGTTGAAATAAGCCTCTCTTGACCCAAAGTTGTCAGTAAAGTACAGTAAATGGGAAACTCGATAACTTTTCAAGTGGTCTTTGATAATTTGGTAAATATTAAAGAAGAAAGCATATGACCTAAAGGGCCTTGGATATATTTTTCCAATATCCAACATATGTGTGCATGTGTGTGTGTGTGTGTGTGTGTGTATTCACAACCTGCTCTGAGAATATAATCTGACTTTATTCTTTTCTCCCTTGAGTTTTAACTTCATGCCACTTCTAGTGAAATTATTTGAGAATGTAAACCAAAAGATAATTTTTTCTCAAGTATTTACTCTGCTCTCTATAAATTACGGAAAGAATAGGAAACAGTTGGTACAATGCAGCTCTACCTTCCTTACTGCCTTAGAAAGCAGTGACAACTTGGACCCTTGGGTCTGGAAAAAAGGATACTGCACAGTTATCTCAGCAGTGGGACAATATACTATGATCGTATATCTAAAAACTTAACATCTCCAAGTAAAACTTGGAGTTCACTCTCCTATGACTATAAATCTACTTTCTAAAATTTGCCATGAAGGGTTAATTAATAATATTGGGAAGATCTTACTGTTTAGGATTTGCATATTTGAAAACCTGTTGAAAGAAAGGAGATCTTCACAACCCAGGGATTGAACCTGGGTCCTCTGCATTTCAGAGGATTCTTTACCATCCGAGCCACAATGGAAGTCTGAAAATCTGCTACCTCATATAAATCCTTTTTTTCCATTGATAAATTTAGGAATCACAGCTTCTATGTAATTGCCCAGTTATAAAGATGTGAAGGAGTCAATGTGACACAGTGAAAACAGTATTATACTTGGCCAGAATATGTTAAGTTTAAATCCCAGCTTTACTAACCATAGGAAATACCAACAATCATTGAGCCTCAGCATGTTTGTCTGTAAAATGGGAATATTACTTTTTCATATATGTGCATAGATGAGTGGATTCTTCAGTGAATTTCTAATTAAGAGAGTGACATATAAAATGAAAAATATGATCTAGGTATAGACAGGAGATATTTGCATAAATGCTACTTTTGTTTCTTCATTACCCTGTAAGTGGATTAAAGAAAAAAATCCTTTCCCCCACAGCCCATGAATGTTGTGAATAAGTTAAATTTGTTTTCAGCACCTCGAGACCTCCTCTCAGGTGTCAAATATCTTTGTGTCCTTTCAAGCTTCCAGTACTGGAAGAACACTGAATAAATCCATTCATACAAAATGCTTCTAACAGAATAATTGATTCAATACTTTCGTCTCACAACTTTATAGACATAACTCTCCTGAGTTTTAGTATTTTAAATTCCTTTGATATTTTCCTTTGATGATAACCAATCTGCCTTTTTTTTTTAATGCTCTCAACTGGAAACATCCAGGACTTTTTCCATTTTATTTGAAGTACTAAAAATATCAGCACGTGTAGTCAACATTCATTATGTGAGACCTTCAACATCTGTGATTTCCCTTACTGGAAATATATTTAGTAATTAGCCAAAATGTGGATCTCGTCTTCCCAAACAAGGCAAAAGCCAGAAATTCCCTCACCTTCCAGCTTTCTTCCAGACAAACTACCAGCACAGGACTCAGGTGCTACCAGCCAGATGCAACCTCAAGAGAGTTAAAGTCAGAAGTAAATGTAATGGTGGGAGGCAGCTGCACCCAGAAGAATCATCTAATGAATGTGCTGCTTGCTCTTCTTGGTTCTTTATGGGTGATGGTGGCAGAGCTCTGGATTCGAAAAGCTGCTGAGCCCCAAGGAAAGCTGAAAGTGGAAGTGTTGCTCAGTTGTGTCCAATGCTTTATGACCCATGGACGAGCCATGGAATTCTCCAGGCAAGAATACCGGAGTAGCTAGTCTTTCCCTTCTCCAGGGAATCTTCCCAATCCAGGGATCAAACCCAGGTCTCCTGCATTGCAGATGAATTCTTTACCAGCTGAGCTACAAGGGAACCCTACCAAGGAAACTTAGGTGGTAGAAATTATTTCCGGTGTGTAGAGCACTCTCAATCCTCTCGGACAGTCTGTAGAATACTCTGTGATAAATCCTGTTTCTGCTTAAAAAGGCAAGAGTGGATTCTTTTCAGAGAGTAATTAAAAAACGGCGACTTTAAATAAGAGGATATGTTTAGGAACAGATCTATTTTCATTAATTTTACTTTAATAAAGACCTTCAACCTATCTTGGAAATTTTCTCTATTTGTTGCTTATTGTTTATCTACTTGAGGTTCTCCTTCAGAAATTTTCTATTTACAGGAATATTTATATTAACAAATATAATTATATGTGTATATATGCCATATATGGGCTTCCTGGTGGCTCAGACAGTAAACAATCTGCTTGAAATGCAGGAGACCTGGGTTCAGTCTCTGGGGTGGGAAGATCCTCTGGAGAACGGAATGGCTATCCAATCCAGTATGCTTATCTGGAGAATTCATTCCATGGATGAAGGAGCCTGGGGGGCTACAATCCATGGGGTCACAAAGAGTCAGATACAACTGAGAGACACGCACTTTCACTGTTTAACTTTTATGCCATATATAATTACATATAAGGGTATACAGCACATACTTATATGTACATATTATATATGCAGACAAAAGTATCACATACTACATAAACCTTACATATAATACTCTACATGTACACATAGCTATATGTACATGGTTGTAGACTATATGAAATTATACAAATAATATATATAATAGCTACTGTGTACATACCATTCTCAATCTATCCTCCAATCTTTTATCCTTTCAGTCATCATTTTCATGTCTAGTGTTTCTCATTAAGTTCTGGGGAAATATAATTTCTATTTAAATTATCCATGTATTATGCTTAAATTGCCTCCATTGTAGTTATAAACTCAGAGATCTTATTAATCACCTAGTAATCTTTTCTGACATTATATGACTCCTCTCTTAAACTACCTATTTTATTTTCACTAATACATTCAGTTAGGACCAGTTAGATAACACTTCAATAATTAACACATCCTAAATCTCACTAATTGACCCAAGTCTCTGCATGCAGATGAATTCTTTACCAGCTGAGCTACAAGGGAACCCTACCAAGGAAACTTAGGTGGTAGAAATTATTTCCGGTGTGTAGAGCACTCTCAATCCTCTCGGACAGTCTGTAGAATACTCTGTGATAAATCCTGTTTCTGCTTAAAAAGGCAAGAGTGGATTCTTTTCAGAGAGTAATTAAAAAACGGCGACTTTAAATAAGAGGATATGTTTAGGAACAGATCTATTTTCATTAATTTTACTTTAATAAAGACCTTCAACCTATCTTGGAAATTTTCTCTATTTGTTGCTTATTGTTTATCTACTTGAGGTTCTCCTTCAGAAATTTTCTATTTACAGGAATATTTATATTAACAAATATAATTATATGTGTATATATGCCATATATGGGCTTCCTGGTGGCTCAGACAGTAAACAATCTGCTTGAAATGCAGGAGACCTGGGTTCAGTCTCTGGGGTGGGAAGATCCTCTGGAGAACGGAATGGCTATCCAATCCAGTATGCTTATCTGGAGAATTCATTCCATGGATGAAGGAGCCTGGGGGGCTACAATCCATGGGGTCACAAAGAGTCAGATACAACTGAGAGACACGCACTTTCACTGTTTAACTTTTATGCCATATATAATTACATATAAGGGTATACAGCACATACTTATATGTACATATTATATATGCAGACAAAAGTATCACATACTACATAAACCTTACATATAATACTCTACATGTACACATAGCTATATGTACATGGTTGTAGACTATATGAAATTATACAAATAATATATATAATAGCTACTGTGTACATACCATTCTCAATCTATCCTCCAATCTTTTATCCTTTCAGTCATCATTTTCATGTCTAGTGTTTCTCATTAAGTTCTGGGGAAATATAATTTCTATTTAAATTATCCATGTATTATGCTGAAATTGCCTCCATTGTAGTTATAAACTCAGAGATCTTATTAATCACCTAGTAATCTTTTCTGACATTATATGACTCCTCTCTTAAACTACCTATTTTATTTTCACTAATACATTCAGTTAGGACCAGTTAGATAACACTTCAATAATTAACACATCCTAAATCTCACTGAATTGACAAAATATATTTTGCACCCAACCTATCTAATGCAGATGAGAAGGGAGGTTTGTCTCACATTGCTTATTACAGGATCTATTTCCATTGACTCTTACAATTCTGGCTTGAAAGTAACATACATCACATTCACACACATTCAACGACCCAATAAGACCCAAGGAGGTCTTCAACTTGGGAGAAGGAAGAAAAGTGCAATCCTATTATGTTTCTTGAAGTCAGATGGCCAAATATATTTGGTGACCAGCATTAAAACTTCCACACTACATACTGCTCTTCTGAATCACCTTGACAAAAGGAATTAGAAATGTTCTAATTCTACAGAAAAAAATCTGTATCTATTACTGAGAATAACATGAATCTATTAGAAATTTCTCAAATTTCTAGCTTCTTAAGGGTCTGAATAAGATAAAGATTTTCCCCTTATGGGCTCTTCCAATATAGCTTCTTCTGGTGGAATGATTTTTTTCTCTCATTTTCTTTTTGGCTTTTGTGAGGAGCAGTTTTTTCTTTATTAATAGATTTCTTGGGTCATCTCATTAGGAATTAGCCAAGGAAAGAGAAATTAAATGAGTGTGTTTCAAATCATGTCTTGAACTATAACATTTCCTAAATTGTTGATTTTAGATATTAGGTCAACCATTAATCCAAGATACAACCACTTGCCCTTTCCCTCACATCCAACTGATCACCAAACCTTGCCAATTCTGTCTCCCAAATATCTTATGAAAGAACAGAATTCTTGAGGGAAAACTAACATCAAGCTCAATTTACAACAATTTGGCATCCCTAAGGGAAATAATAGGTGTAACAACGAATAAACAAAGTCTTGACAGCTAATCATTTTGATAAGGCTACATTCAAGGGAAAACCAATAACCTTTCTTATTTTTTTACAGAAAACCCCTAAATGTTCTTGATTAATAAGGTAAGAGGGTGGTGTTAAGCTTGCACAATAAGCATTCAAGAAATACTTGAATTTGACAGAGCTGAAAAAATAAGTAAAAACATTCATAGGGACTGCCACCAAGTTGAATAGGATATGCGCAGGCTGCAGTGGTCATGCTTGCAATCAGGATAGGAAGGCAATGACTGAATGCAACTTGATGAGGAATGCAGACAGCAGAAAGCTCAAGAGAAGGCTTTGAAAAATAAACCTTAAGGATTTCCACGTTACCAATGTATGACAAAACTTTCCACTGGTTTCCAGCAATATGGTAGTAACTACGGACAAATTATAGATGATATATTTAACAAGGACACTTTTTTTTGTAATTTTTCTTGTAACGAGTTTCCATTGATAGACCTTGAATTTTAGATATTAATTTAATATGTAGCAAAATGCCTTGCTGATGAAAGTATCTATTATGATGAAAATGAATTAGCTTCTAGAAACTCGTGCATGTACATTCTCATAAATGATTTATTGTGACTAAAAGCTTAGTGTTTTATTCATGAAGAACAAAAAAATCCCCTTCCCATCATAGCACCTAACCTTGCCATGTAAATCAAAGTGTCTTTTAAAAATTATCCTTCCATTGAAGGTTCTTGCAAACTGGTTACAATTTATTTTTAAAATATACCAATAGTCTATTGAATCCTGATTTCTCCTTGAAGGCATCTGCTTTAGGAATGCTAAGCATTTACGTGGAATGAGGGTATTCAACTGAAACCTCACAGTATGCTTTTTCCTCTCAAACAGATTATTAAATTTCTTATTTATTAAAAGTCACAGAGGAAACTACTAAGATACAGTTGCATTAATAATCTCAAATTATAAACCAAATCTCAAAGTAATTTATGAAACTTGCTTTAAATATTAGTTCCTGTGGGATGGGGGTTGGTGGGGGGATGTGATTATAAAAGGACAAGATGCTTGTGGTGATGGAAACTGTCTATATTTTGACTAGGATGACGAGTACACAAACTGATATGCGTAATAAAAGTGCACAACACTAAATACACACAGAATACACGCAGAGGTATAAGTAAAACTGGGGAAACCCATTAAAACCAGTAGATTCCATCAATGTCCAAACACTGGTTTGGATACAATATGGTAGTTCTTTAGGATATCGCCATTGGGGAAACTGGACAAATGATACAGGGATCTCTGTATATTGTTTCTTAACTGAGCGCCAATCTACAATGATCTAAAATAATTTTTATTTTTAAATGTCCCTCTACTTTTCTCAAAATTCCATGTTTTAAAATCATCCAAAGGTGGGCTAATTCTCTGTTCTTTTTCTTTCCATCTAAGGGTGATCTATGTAATGAGAAACTTGTGCCCAGAAGCTAGGCTCCAAGTCATAGTGGTGAATGTTACATAAGGAAGCTTTTACAATGTAGAATTAATAGAGTGGAATTCAGGTAACTGAGTGTGAGAAGGGGTGTATATATATATATATATATATATATAGCTAATACGATAAATAATGCTTTTTAAACAATTGTATAAATCATTTGAGTTTCTTAAAAACATCCTCCTTTAATGCACTTTCATTTTATAGTCACACAATAATTGCTAACCTGCCTTTTAATTGTTTTGCTATTATTGTAATTAGTCTTCAAAACAATCTTTCTGAAAACAGATGCACTAAAGGCCTGAAAACACACAGTTCTAACACATGACAACAGTGTTAATTATAGGGCCATTTTGAGAATTTGATAGACCTTAAGTATATTTGCATTTGATACTCCTCTCTACTATCAAACATAAGAAAATGTATTCACATGTCTCATTCAATATAATTAATACAAAATCACAAATGCTGAGATGCAGTTGACTAAATGACATAATGTTTTGTCTTGGAGACATTTATTTATTTATTTTCATCCCTCTTTATTCTTTGGTCCGTGTGGGCCTCCCACTGCAGCGGCCTCTCTCGTTGCAGAGCACAGGCTCTGGGCACATGCGCTCCAGAGCGCTGGCTCATAAGTGGACACACTGGTCCAGCTGCTCTGCGGCACATGGGATCTTCCCGGGCCAGGGATTGAACCGTGCCCCTTGCACTGCAAGGTGACTCTTTACCCACTGGACCACCAGGGAAGTCCTTGGAGACATTTAATTAAACAATTTTAATTTCAGTTTTTCAGTTATCATTTTGTATCCTATGAATAATAATTTTTGAAAGACAAAGGGTAATTTTCAGAGAATCCTAAAAGCTCATATACTTAAATAGTCCTAATTGATTTTTTTTTTAATTTTGGCTTCTCTTATTTATTTATTTTCATCCATCTTTATCCCTCAGCTTGTGTGGGCCTCCCATTGCATTGGCCTCTCTTATTGCAGAGCACCAGCTCTGGGAGCATTGGACACACCAGTCCAGCCGCTCTGCGACACGTGGGATCCTCCCCGGGCCAGGTATCAAACCAGTGCCCCTTGCATTGCAAGGCAGACTCTTTACCCACTGGACCACCAGGGAAGCCCAGTCCTAACTGATTTTAAGCAGCATAATTCGTTTTAGAATATATTACAAGGTGGTGCTTACAATAAAGGGAATTAGTATACTTGATTTAATCATATTAATTTAATAAGTTTAAAACTATAGTGTTGGTCTCTTCAGGCACAGTAGCAAAACTACTAACCTGAGCATGTGGGCAGCATTGAAGACCACATCAAACTCTGTGCTGTCTAGTTCAGCCGCTTTTTTTGCCATCTCTGCTGCTTCTATGAGGCGAGCTTCTTCCAGAAGAAATTGACCTGCAAAACATGGAGTTAAGTGAGCTGAAACTTGGAAAATATTAACCCTGTGAAACAACTAAAGATGCTACAGAGAGTTCATATGGAAACACAGAAGACCTCGAATAGCCAAAGCAATCCTGAGGAAGAAAAATGGAGTTGGAGGGATCAGCCTCCCTAACTTCAGACTCTACTACAAAGCAACAGTTATCAAGACAGTATGGTACTGGCACAAAAACAGAACTATAGATCAATGGAACAAGATTGAGAACCCAGAGATCAACCCACGCACCTATGGGTACCTTATCTTTGATAAAGGAGGAGAAACTATAAAATGGGACAAAGACAGCCTCTTTAACAAGTGGTGCTGGGAAAATTGGACAGCTACATGCAAAAAAATGAAATTGGAACATTCCCTGACGCCATACACTAAGATCAACTCAAAATGGATTAAAGACCTCAATGTAAGACCAGAAACCATCAAACTCTTAGAGGAGAATATAGGCAAAACCCTCAGTTTTGTATCCTATGAATAATAATTTTTGAAAGACAAAGGGTAATTTTCAGAGAATCCTAAAAGCTCATATACTTAAATAGTCCTAATTGATTTTTTTTTAATTTTGGCTTCTCTTATTTATTTATTTTCATCCATCTTTATCCCTCAGCTTGTGTGGGCCTCCCATTGCATTGGCCTCTCTTATTGCAGAGCACCAGCTCTGGGAGCATTGGACACACCAGTCCAGCCGCTCTGCGACACGTGGGATCCTCCCCGGGCCAGGTATCAAACCAGTGCCCCTTGCATTGCAAGGCAGACTCTTTACCCACTGGACCACCAGGGAAGCCCAGTCCCAACTGATTTTAAGCAGCATAATTCGTTTTAGAATATATTACAAGGTGGTGCTTACAATAAAGGGAATTAGTATACTTGATTTAATCATATTAATTTAATAAGTTTAAAACTATAGTGTTGGTCTCTTCAGGCACAGTAGCAAAACTACTAACCTGAGCATGTGGGCAGCATTGAAGACCACATCAAACTCTGTGCTGTCTAGTTCAGCCGCTTTTTGCCATCTCGGCTGCTTCTATGAGGCGAGCTTCTTCCAGAAGAAATTGACCTGCAAAACATGGAGTTAAGTGAGCTGAAACTTGGAAAATATTAACCCTGTGAAACAACTAAAGATGCTACAGAGAGTTCATATGGAAACACAGAAGACCTCGAATAGCCAAAGCAATCCTGAGGAAGAAAAATGGAGTTGGAGGGATCAGCCCCCCTAACTTCAGACTCTACTACAAAGCAACAGTTATCAAGACAGTATGGTACTGGCACAAAAACAGAACTATAGATCAATGGAACAAGATTGAGAACCCAGAGATCAACCCACGCACCTATGGGTACCTTATCTTTGATAAAGGAGGAGAAACTATAAAATGGGACAAAGACAGCCTCTTTAACAAGTGGTGCTGGGAAAATTGGACAGCTACATGCAAAAAAATGAAATTGGAACATTCCCTGACGCCATACACTAAGATCAACTCAAAATGGATTAAAGACCTCAATGTAAGACCAGAAACCATCAAACTCTTAGAGGAGAATATAGGCAAAACCCTCAAGGACATCAATCAAAGCAAGATCTTCTCTGACCCACCAACTAAAATAGCAGAACTGAAAAGAAAAATGAACATATGGGACCTCATGAAACTTCAAAGCTTTTGTACAGCAAAAGAAATTACAAAAAAGTTCAACAGACACCCCACAGAGTGGGAGAAAATCATAGCAAATGAAACAACAGACAAAGAATTAATCTCCAAAATCTACAAGCAACTCAGACAACTCAGCACAGGGAAAATGAGCAGCCCAATCAAAAAATGGGAAAAAGATCTAAAGAGACGCCTCTCCAAAGAGGACATACAAATGGTCCAAAAATACATGAAACGATGCTCAACCTCGCTTATTATCAGAGAAATGCAAATTAAAACCACAATGAGATACCACCTCACACCTGTCAGAATGGTCATCATCAACAAATCGACAGACAACAAATGCTGGAGAGGGTGTGGAGAAAAGGGAACCCTCTTGCATTGCTGGTGGGAATGTAAATTAATACAACCTCTATGGAAGACAATATGGAGATTCCTTAAAAAACTAAAAATAGAAGCACCCTATGACCCAGCAATCCCACTATTAGGCCTATATCCTGATGAAATCAAAACTGAAAGAGGCACCTGTACCCCAATGTTCATTGCAGCTCTCTATACAATAGCCAGAACATGGAAGCAACCTAGATGTCCATCGACAAATGAATGGATCCAGAAGCTCTGGTACATATATACAATGGAATACTACTCAGCTGTTAAAAGAAATGCAGAAGACTCAGTCCTAATGAGGTGGCTGGCTTTAAAACCTATCATAAAAAGTGAAGTAAGTCAAAAAGAGAAAGACAAGTATAGTATACTAACTCATATATATGGGATCTAGTAAGATGGTCATGATAACACACACAGTGAACTCATGAAAAAACAGAGAATAGACATAAAGACATTGTGGAGACCGAACAATGGGAGGGAGTAACATGGAACCTATACTGTCATGTGTAGAAAAGATAGCTATTGTCATTGTGCTAGGGGAATAGGAGTACCTACAACCACTTGGAGCAATGGTCTGGAGGGATGGGGGGGGGATCCTGGGTGGGGGGAGGGTCAAGGGATATGCATCTGATTGATCTGGGAACATACATGTACAAAAATAAATAAATAAATTAAAAAAAAAAAAAAAAAAAAAGAAATAGGCTCCAAAGTGGTGTATTGGGACGTAGGGTGAAAATAATAAAGACTTTCATTCTATTTACTCATTTATTAAAAAAATACTTAACTTATTCTTAAAAAAAAAAAAAAAAAGATGCTACAGAGAAAAATGTAACAACAGTGGTAAAAGTGATGCAAAGCTAAGATTCATGTGTGCCACACAGCTACATTATTTAGGCATATTTTATATTACCTTTCTCTTAACTGCAGGACATTACAGTGCACCAAATTTGGTACATTAACAAATGGTTTTTCTTAAAAACCCTCCATAGACTATTGAAGAAAGAAATAAAATGAACAAATTTAAACATAGATTACAAACATCAAAAAAAAGGTTTTAAAATAAAACAGCACAAAAAAATTATTAGGATGATTTTGGTCTTCTGAAGGTTAAGTGTTCAGGGACTCAGGGACTATATTAGTGCTGCTAAATCTATAGCTCATGTGCAATATATTTCAGTAAGTCCCTCATCAACTGGTTTAAATACTAGTTGTTTCACCTATATAAGTCACTCTAATCTTTATCTTGTATCACTAGTATAAAATTTAATTATTGGCTATAAACCTCTGAGACCCTACGATCAGAGTTGCTTTGTAGGAAAAAAAGATATGACAAATACGTTCAGTTGATTTTAATTACCAGTCCTTTAAAATTGCTTTTGTCTCTAATTCAAATGCACAGTTACCCATATAATGATAACATTTATTTCTTATATCTAAGTAACACTCCAGTTATTGAAAGAACATAGAAAGACTGGTTGAGCATTAATTTACGTAAGTAAAAAAGGACAAGTATAGTATACTAACTCATATATATGGGATCTAGTAAGATGGTCATGATAACACACACAGTGAACTCATGAAAAAACAGAGAATAGACATAAAGACATTGTGGAGACCGAACAATGGGAGGGAGTAACATGGAACCTATACTGTCATGTGTAGAAAAGATAGCTATTGTCATTGTGCTAGGGGAATAGGAGTACCTACAACCACTTGGAGCAATGGTCTGGAGGGATGGGGGATCCTGGGTGGGGGGAGGGTCAAGGGATATGCATCTGATTGATCTGGGAACATACATGTACAAAAATAAATAAATAAATTAAAAAAAAAAAAAAAAAAAAGAAATAGGCTCCAAAGTGGTGTATTGGGACGTAGGGTGAAAATAATAAAGACTTTCATTCTATTTACTCATTTATTAAAAAAATACTTAACTTATTCTTAAAAAAAAAAAAAAAAAGATGCTACAGAGAAAAATGTAACAACAGTGGTAAAAGTGATGCAAAGCTAAGATTCATGTGTGCCACACAGCTACATTATTTAGGCATATTTTATATTACCTTTCTCTTAACTGCAGGACATTACAGTGCACCAAATTTGGTACATTAACAAATGGTTTTTTCTTAAAAATCCTCCATAGACTATTGAAGAAAGAAATAAAATGAACAAATTTAAACATAGATTACAAACATCAAAAAAAAGGTTTTAAAATAAAACAGCACAAAAAAATTATTAGGATGATTTTGGTCTTCTGAAGGTTAAGTGTTCAGGGACTCAGGGACTATATTAGTGCTGCTAAATCTATAGCTCATGTGCAATATATTTCAGTAAGTCCCTCATCAACTGGTTTAAATACTAGTTGTTTCACCTATATAAGTCACTCTAATCTTTATCTTGTATCACTAGTATAAAATTTAATTATTGGCTATAAACCTCTGAGACCCTACGATCAGAGTTGCTTTGTAGGAAAAAAAGATATGACAAATACGTTCAGTTGATTTTAATTACCAGTCCTTTAAAATTGCTTTTGTCTCTAATTCAAATGCACAGTTACCCATATAATGATAACATTTATTTCTTATATCTAAGTAACACTCCAGTTATTGAAAGAACATAGAAAGACTGGTTGAGCATTAATTTACGGGCTGACTAATAAACATGGAAGAATATTCATCAATTTAGATTTTTGAGATTACTTTCAGGCCAGCTTTGCAAGGTTAGATGAGTGCAGATAGAGCCACATAATTCTTAAAAACAGTATCTGAAGAATTGTATACGGCTAGCCCCAAATTATATTATAAAGGCAAAGAAAGCAACATAAAAGTTGGGACCAATTTTAAGGCTGTACATATACAGAGAGAACAGGCTGCTTTTCTTACAGTTAAGGATTTATTAGCAGCAAAAGTAATGATGTTAAGCTTTATCTGATACAGATAATCAAATGAAAACCACATCAACCGAGGACAAGAGGTAAGCAGAAAACATCCAGGCAATCGACAGGCTTATAGAGTGGTTTAATTTTATTTCTTTCTTTTTGCTGTAAGATTCCTGTTTACTTACAGTTCAAGACTTTAACGACATGAAAAACTGTTACAAAAATGATCTCCAAGTCCAAAGGTGTATACAGAAACTGAAAAACTTTAAAAAAATTCCCTGCTTACTGCTTATCTAGTAAACATCACAGAATGTCTTCTGACCTAAAAGGCAGTTTTTAAAATACAGAGGGAATTTTCTGCCTTAAGGTTTTCTAATCAACCATAGCCATGGCCTGTACTTAAGCATTTCTAAACTTCAACTGGTAAAGAGTGGCGAGTAAAGAGAGGCCTAGGATTTTACCCCTACTCTTGGACAGGAGTTGGAGATGATTTAGCTATATTCACAAAGAGTTTTATATAACTTTATTAGTTTATCACCTAGCATTTGGTGTCTTTCTCATCTCAAACATAATTTAGGGGTCAGAAAATGATGAAGAAAACAGAGCTGTAAATGGTTATGTTGATACACAGAAAAATGCATTACTTATGAATTTCATATAGATCCTAACTCTACAGATACGTTGATATGAGACTCACTTTAAAGTATATGAGATTTTGAAAAAGTAACACAAAAAGTAGGCAATCTGTGGCATACTGAATAATTAATATCTCCGCACATATATCTTGGTACAGGCTACCAGGCTAAACTCATTTTTCAGTTAGTTATTCTTAGTACAGATTAAAAATTTAAAACCATCAATTGCTACCTGTCCACAAGGTCTATTTACCTAACTAAATGTATTAATAAATATATTAATTGCTTATGTGCTATTTAAACAAAGGATAATGCAGGAATTTATTAGTTGTTCTGTTTCCTTTCCAGACAGTTATTAATTTTGAAATGTATTCTGTACTAATAGTATAAAAGTACAATGACTACTGGAATAATGAATGTTATCTTATTATTCCAGATGGTAAAAGGAAAAGGAGATCTATTAATTCTGGGGATAAAGAAAGAAAGGAATGAAATTTTTACTGCCTATGCAGAAACAGAGGGTCAATGACAAGAAGTCTAGGTGATGAAGGCAATACAGATAATCAAATGAAAACCACATCAACCGAGGACAAGAGGTAAGCAGAAAACATCCAGGCAATCGACAGGCTTATAGAGTGGTTTAATTTTATTTCTTTCTTTTTGCTGTAAGATTCCTGTTTACTTACAGTTCAAGACTTTAACGACATGAAAAACTGTTACAAAAATGATCTCCAAGTCCAAAGGTGTATACAGAAACTGAAAAACTTTAAAAAAATTCCCTGCTTACTGCTTATCTAGTAAACATCACAGACTGTCTTCTGACCTAAAAGGCAGTTTTTAAAATACAGAGGGAATTTTCTGCCTTAAGGTTTTCTAATCAACCATAGCCATGGCCTGTACTTAAGCATTTCTAAACTTCAACTGGTAAAGAGTGGCGAGTAAAGAGAGGCCTAGGATTTTACCCCTACTCTTGGACAGGAGTTGGAGATGATTTAGCTATATTCACAAAGAGTTTTATATAACTTTATTAGTTTATCACCTAGCATTTGGTGTCTTTCTCATCTCAAACATAATTTAGGGGTCAGAAAATGATGAAGAAAACAGAGCTGTAAATGGTTATGTTGATACACAGAAAAATGCATTACTTATGAATTTCATATAGATCCTAACTCTACAGATACGTTGATATGAGACTCACTTTAAAGTATATGAGATTTTGAAAAAGTAACACAAAAAGTAGGCAATCTGTGGCATACTGAATAATTAATATCTCCGCACATATATCTTGGTACAGGCTACCAGGCTAAACTCATTTTTCAGTTAGTTATTCTTAGTACAGATTAAAAATTTAAAACCATCAATTGCTACCTGTCCACAAGGTCTATTTACCTAACTAAATGTATTAATAAATATATTAATTGCTTATGTGCTATTTAAACAAAGGATAATGCAGGAATTTATTAGTTGTTCTGTTTCCTTTCCAGACAGTTATTAATTTTGAAATGTATTCTGTACTAATAGTATAAAAGTACAATGACTACTGGAATAATGAATGTTATCTTATTATTCCAGATGGTAAAAGGAAAAGGAGATCTATTAATTCTGGGGATAAAGAAAGAAAGGAATGAAATTTTTACTGCCTATGCAGAAACAGAGGGTCAATGACAAGAAGTCTAGGTGATGAAGGCAATGATACTCGGTGCCCTAAGAGAACAGATGCTATGCAATCTCCAGGGCAAAGTCTTTCAAGTTCTACTAATGCTGAACACATCTCTGATGTTCATCAATAATAATAATAAATAATAAAATGAGTAATTGTGCAAAATCAAATAGGAAAATTTTAAAATATTTAAAAACATTTCCTTACAGTTTAGGTAAACTTTGCTACAGAACATAGACTTTGTAGCAGCTTCCAAGATCCCAAAACTACAAGAAACACAATTTTTCGTATTATAAGTGGTGACAAAAAAATTCCCATGTGATCATATTAATCATACTAGCATGCAGAAAAACAATAACACAAAATATGTGTAAGACGTCTGCTTAATTCCCTCCATTCCGTTCTCGACAGGCCATAGATCACAATAGTCCAGTTAGTGTTCTGCTATGATAAAGCCATAAAACTATAAAATATTATGGAGTGTTGATCATTTGATATATTTTTAGTGAATTTGAAAATCTGAGTCAAAGTTGAAGATACTGATACATTATTATTATATTACATTATACAGTAATCATTTGTTTGAAATAGAGTCCATAATTGATGGAATAGAGCAATAAGCTTTTTAAATACAAGAACCAACATAAATTAAGAAGTACAGACATACTAGGTTTTTTCTACACAATTATCCAAAGATCCTAAGTCAATATGTTAACAGGCTACCAGGCTAAACTCATTTCAGTTAGTTATTCTTAGTACAGATTAAAAATTGAAAACCATTAATTGCTACCTGTCCACAAGGTCTATTTACCTAACTAAATGTATTAATAAATATATTAATTGCTTATGTGCTATTTAAACAAAGGATAATGCAGGAATTTATTAGTTGTTCTGTTTCCTTTCCAGACAGTTATTAATTTTGAAATGTATTCTGTACTAATAGTATAAAAGTACAATGACTACTGGAATAATGAATGTTATCTTATTATTCCAGATGGTAAAAGGAAAAGGAGATCTATTAATTCTGGGGATAAAGAAAGAAAGGAATGAAATTTTTACTGCCTATGCAGAAACAGAGGGTCAATGACAAGAAGTCTAGGTGATGAAGGCAATGATACTCGGTGCCCTAAGAGAACAGATGCTATGCAATCTCCAGGGCAAAGTCTTTCAAGTTCTACTAATGCTGAACACATCTCTGATGTTCATCAATAATAATAATAAATAATAAAATGAGTAATTGTGCAAAATCAAATAGGAAAATTTTAAAATATTTAAAAACATTTCCTTACAGTTTAGGTAAACTTTGCTACAGAACATAGACTTTGTAGCAGCTTCCAAGATCCCAAAACTACAAGAAACACAATTTTTCGTATTATAAGTGGTGACAAAAAAATTCCCATGTGATCATATTAATCATACTAGCATGCAGAAAACAATAACACAAAATATGTGTAAGACGTCTGCTTAATTCCCTCCATTCCGTTCTCGACAGGCCATAGATCACAATAGTCCAGTTAGTGTTCTGCTATGATAAAGCCATAAAACTATAAAATATTATGGAGTGTTGATCATTTGATATATTTTTAGTGAATTTGAAAATCTGAGTCAAAGTTGAAGATACTGATACATTATTATTATATTACATTATACAGTAATCATTTGTTTGAAATAGAGTCCATAATTGATGGAATAGAGCAATAAGCTTTTTAAATACAAGAACCAACATAAATTAAGAAGTACAGACATACTAGGTTTTTTCTACACAATTATCCAAAGATCCTAAGTCAATATGTTATTGGGAGAATAATAAGAAACAAAATTTGTTCTTACTCCTGAAAGACTACCTTTATCACTACTTTTCCACCAGCTTCTTCTATTATTGCTCCCACAAGACCCTGGCTCCAGACTCTGAACTACTTCTGCTTCCTTTTCTGTAACCTGCTGCTTCACATCCTTATTTGTCCTCAACTCAGCCTCTAAAGTTTCTCTGCCTTATCCCACCCCAATCTCTAGGCTGTCTTGCCTACATATTGTAATAGGACATGTATCATTTTTATGCCCCCAAACACTTCCTTCTTGATGAAGCCTTCTTTGTCCACTTTCCAATAGTGTTAAAACTGCTTATGATTTAAATTGACTATAATTTACCAGTCTAAACTAGTTAAGAGTAAAAGAGCATGCCATTATTAATTGTACTGGAGCCAAGGGGAATAAACGAGAACTGTTCCAATGTAACTGCCTCATTTACAGTATATGTGACAAGCTGTCAATCTCAATCCTCTTGTCTTGATTACTGTTAGGAAGTAAACTGTTTTACACAATAAAGCACTGAATCAGTGTTAGGAGAAGTGATCAATACTAGGAAGGGAGCCAGAAGTGCTCTTCCCTAAAGAATAAAAAGGGCGACCTTTGAGCCCGCCAAGACTGAGCCAGATCCTGAAGATCGGTGAGTGGGTAGGAGCTCCTACTGGGGCTGTGAGATTAACATCTCATCTCTCAGTATGAGACAAGATGGAGTCAGGATACTGTGGGGAGTGAACGGTGTCCGCAAAGGTAAGCAAGAAAACTTGATAAGGGCAGGCACTCTGGAGAGTCCATCCACAAGGGTCCAAGCTGTAAGACCTGAAAGGTTGCCTTTCCCAGTGGTTCTTCAGCTTGAGGGCATAGCCCAATCACCTGGAAGACTTGCTAAATCAGAGAGCTAGGTCCTGTCCCTAGAATTACAGATGCAGTGAGTCTGGGGCAGAACCTGTGCTTTTCATTTTTTAAGAAGTTCCTGAGGAAAACCTATGCCACCAGCCCAGTGCCCAGAGCTGAAGAGCCAGCTGTCTTATGGGAGCAAGAAAATAAATGTTTTGCACCATGCCCTGGACTCCAGGCCTGAGATTAGCTACCAGTTTGGCTGAGCTCTTCTGGAAATCATCTACATGTGACATGCTCTTCCTCCTTTCATAGGCATAATGAGCAGGTTCAGGAATGAGGAGCTAGAAATATGTATGTATATGAATAAGAAATACTCACTACATATAAGTTTACTCTCTCGAACTCAAAATAAGGAAATTTAAGCGTTTCCTCCCTCCATTTGCAG
Organism: Tragulus kanchil; assembly: GCA_022376925.1. Classification (NCBI taxonomy): domain Eukaryota; kingdom Metazoa; phylum Chordata; class Mammalia; order Artiodactyla; family Tragulidae; genus Tragulus; species Tragulus kanchil. Next base: position 229,978,846 of record JAIOJX010000004.1, on the reverse strand, counting down.
GCTAGACCTCTGAGAAATCACTTCTCTTTCCCAGTCTAAACTAGTTAAGGAAGTAAAAGAAGCCCCCAAACATTTTTGGCCTTCTTTGTCCACTTTCCAATAGTGTTAAAACTGCTTATGATTTAAATTGACTATAATTTACCAGTCTAAACTAGTTAAGAGTAAAAGAGCATGCCATTATTAATTGTACTGGAGCCAAGGGGAATAAACGAGAACTGTTCCAATGTAACTGCCTCATTTACAGTATATGTGACAAGCTGTCAATCTCAATCCTCTTGTCTTGATTACTGTTAGGAAGTAAACTGTTTTACACAATAAAGCACTGAATCAGTGTTAGGAGAAGTGATCAATACTAGGAAGGGAGCCAGAAGTGCTCTTCCTAAAGAATAAAAAGGGCGACCTTTGAGCCCGCCAAGACTGAGCCAGATCCTGAAGATCGGTGAGTGGGTAGGAGCTCCTACTGGGGCTGTGAGATTAACATCTCATCTCTCAGTATGAGACAAGATGGAGTCAGGATACTGTGGGGAGTGAACGGTGTCCGCAAAGGTAAGCAAGAAAACTTGATAAGGGCAGGCACTCTGGAGAGTCCATCCACAAGGGTCCAAGCTGTAAGACCTGAAAGGTTGCCTTTCCCAGTGGTTCTTCAGCTTGAGGGCATAGCCCAATCACCTGGAAGACTTGCTAAATCAGAGAGCTAGGTCCTGTCCCTAGAATTACAGATGCAGTGAGTCTGGGGCAGAACCTGTGCTTTTCATTTTTTAAGAAGTTCCTGAGGAAAACCTATGCCACCAGCCCAGTGCCCAGAGCTGAAGAGCCAGCTGTCTTATGGGAGCAAGAAAATAAATGTTTTGCACCATGCCCTGGACTCCAGGCCTGAGATTAGCTACCAGTTTGGCTGAGCTCTTCTGGAAATCATCTACATGTGACATGCTCTTCCTCCTTTCATAGGCATAATGAGCAGGTTCAGGAATGAGGAGCTAGAAATATGTATGTATATGAATAAGAAATACTCACTACATATAAGTTTACTCTCTCGAACTCAAAATAAGGAAATTTAAGCGTTTCCTCCCTCCATTTGCAGGCTAGACCTCTGAGAAATCACTTCTCTTTCACATACATAGACATACACATTCTTTGTGTTTGATAACTGAGTAGAATTTCAAATAAGAAAACCACAAACATTTAAGTCGAATACATTTTGTTCTCCAGGGTATATGGTGTTACCATACTTTGTTATTATTTCTTTGGTTTGTAGTTTGTCTTAGCTAAGTTAATTATAATCATCTTATTTCCTTGCCCCCAATCAAAGGGAGAAAAAAAAAAAAAAGAGAGAGACGAGGAGTTGTAACAACAACAACAAAAAAAATGAATAGAGAAAAACAGAAGAGGATATAACAATAAAAAGCATTCCCTAGATGCCCAGATACAGTGTAAGTATCCTCACAGGGGAAAAGGGGATATTTCAACTATTTCAGCTTTAGAGGTACACGACTTCTCTGGATGATTCTCTAGCTGAACAATTTAAACTATTTCATAGATTTTTACCTGCATATCAATATGAAAGCCTGTGAAGATCAATCTTTCATTAATTCCTGAATTTACAAAGCTGTCTGAAAGGTAGAAATCCATAAAACTGTAAGCTGGCCTTAAGCCACAGGCTCAAATGCTGCTTTCTAGAAGTTCTGCATATAAACTCCTGAGATTAGTTGGGACTGTCATTTTAGTAAAAGTACTATGAAAAACTCAACCTTATGATCAATGCAAAAAGAAATTAAGGTGACTTCATTCTTAGGAAAATCATCATATCAATTTAATGCAAGAATTGAGAAAATCATATAGAGAGCTAGTCCCAATCATCCCCAGTTTTTTAAGAAGTTCCTGAGGAAAACCTATGCCACCAGCCCAGTGCCCAGAGCTGAAGAGCCAGCTGTCTTATGGGAGCAAGAAAATAAATGTTTTGCACCATGCCCTGGACTCCAGGCCTGAGATTAGCTACCAGTTTGGCTGAGCTCTTCTGGAAATCATCTACATGTGACATGCTCTTCCTCCTTTCATAGGCATAATGAGCAGGTTCAGGAATGAGGAGCTAGAAATATGTATGTATATGAATAAGAAATACTCACTACATATAAGTTTACTCTCTCGAACTCAAAATAAGGAAATTTAAGCGTTTCCTCCCTCCATTTGCAGGCTAGACCTCTGAGAAATCACTTCTCTTTCACATACATAGACATACACATTCTTTGTGTTTGATAACTGAGTAGAATTTCAAATAAGAAAACCACAAACATTTAAGTCGAATACATTTTGTTCTCCAGGGTATATGGTGTTACCATACTTTGTTATTATTTCTTTGGTTTGTAGTTTGTCTTAGCTAAGTTAATTATAATCATCTTATTTCCTTGCCCCCAATCAAAGGGAGAAAAAAAAAAAAAAGAGAGAGACGAGGAGTTGTAACAACAACAACAAAAAAAATGAATAGAGAAAAACAGAAGAGGATATAACAATAAAAAGCATTCCCTAGATGCCCAGATACAGTGTAAGTATCCTCACAGGGGAAAAGGGGATATTTCAACTATTTCAGCTTTAGAGGTACACGACTTCTCTGGATGATTCTCTAGCTGAACAATTTAAACTATTTCATAGATTTTTACCTGCATATCAATATGAAAGCCTGTGAAGATCAATCTTTCATTAATTCCTGAATTTACAAAGCTGTCTGAAAGGTAGAAATCCATAAAACTGTAAGCTGGCCTTAAGCCACAGGCTCAAATGCTGCTTTCTAGAAGTTCTGCATATAAACTCCTGAGATTAGTTGGGACTGTCATTTTAGTAAAAGTACTATGAAAAACTCAACCTTATGATCAATGCAAAGAAATTAAGGGCTACAACAATCAGTAATAAGTGTCATGACGATTCGATTCTCTTGAGGAAAAATCACTCATATACAGTTTTTAAAAAATGGTCAAAAGGAAATTAAAATCATATTTATAAAATAACAGCTAGAATATAGCATTTGTGTGAAAATAGTTCTCCTTAGAGGAGACATCAGACTACCAAAACGTATCTAGTACTGTCTTACTAATACAAACTGTGTCTCAAACCATCTTCTCCCCCTAGATTATGGCAATAACTTCCTAACGGGTCTCCATACTTCCCGTTCCTGGTTCCACAGAATATTCTCAACACAGCAGTCAAAGAGATCCCTTCATTCTACTGTTGGCTCAGGGAAGGTGAAAACCATTACACTGGATGCTCCCCCAATATGACCAACCTGGAGTTCTCCCCGCAACCTCTACACCAGTTCTTGGACCTCATGTCCTTTTACTTCTACTGCTCTCTCTTGTTCACTTAATCTATATTAGCCTCTCTTGTTGTTCACCTAACATACCAGAGTAACAGAGATTCCTGTACCAGGCTCTTTTGCCATTCTCTCTACCTGGAGTGCTCTACTCCCATACATTACAATGGCTCACTCTTTTACTTCCTGACACAGAGTGGGGATTTACTAAATACATATTCAATAGAAGGATGAAATTTACCTAGTCATATCCCTTGTGGCTTCATCTTCCAGAGAAAGCTAGAACCTAACCATCTCAGGCCACTAGGTACCTCACAGTGATTTTAGGCAGGGCTGCAGTGAATGGTCACACATGCACAATACCCAAGTGTGCCATTCACAATGATGTTTCTGTGAATGTCTCTCTTGTACTTGAGCAATATGGTGGGTCTGCTTTTAGAGTTCTGAATTTCCCTTGGAATGAAAGCGGTCCAGACATCAATTATATCTATACATTTAAGATATTTTAATATGAGAAAAATTCAAAACATGTACACTGGCTAAAATTTTTCACCTGAACCATCTGCTTATCCCCACTTGAGCAAACATTAATTCTAACACCTGTCCTCAGAAATCCTTTGTAAGCTGGCCTTAAGCCACAGGCTAAATTTTAGATTAAAAGTAGTTGGGACTGTCATTTTAGTAAAAGTACTATGAAAAACTCAACCTTATGATCAATGCAAAGAAATTAAGGGCTACAACAATCAGTAATAAGTGTCATGACGATTCGATTCTCTTGAGGAAAAATCACTCATATACAGTTTTTAAAAAATGGTCAAAAGGAAATTAAAATCATATTTATAAAATAACAGCTAGAATATAGCATTTGTGTGAAAATAGTTCTCCTTAGAGGAGACATCAGACTACCAAAACGTATCTAGTACTGTCTTACTAATACAAACTGTGTCTCAAACCATCTTCTCCCCCTAGATTATGGCAATAACTTCCTAACGGGTCTCCATACTTCCCGTTCCTGGTTCCACAGAATATTCTCAACACAGCAGTCAAAGAGATCCCTTCATTCTACTGTTGGCTCAGGGAAGGTGAAAACCATTACACTGGATGCTCCCGCCCAATATGACCAACCTGGAGTTCTCCCCGCAACCTCTACACCAGTTCTTGGACCTCATGTCCTTTTACTTCTACTGCTCTCTCTTGTTCACTTAATCTATATTAGCCTCTCTTGTTGTTCACCTAACATACCAGAGTAACAGAGATTCCTGTACCAGGCTCTTTTGCCATTCTCTCTACCTGGAGTGCTCTACTCCCATACATTACAATGGCTCACTCTTTTACTTCCTGACACAGAGTGGGGATTTACTAAATACATATTCAATAGAAGGATGAAATTTACCTAGTCATATCCCTTGTGGCTTCATCTTCCAGAGAAAGCTAGAACCTAACCATCTCAGGCCACTAGGTACCTCACAGTGATTTTAGGCAGGGCTGCAGTGAATGGTCACACATGCACAATACCCAAGTGTGCCATTCACAATGATGTTTCTGTGAATGTCTCTCTTGTACTTGAGCAATATGGTGGGTCTGCTTTTAGAGTTCTGAATTTCCCTTGGAATGAAAGCGGTCCAGACATCAATTATATCTATACATTTAAGATATTTTAATATGAGAAAAATTCAAAACATGTACACTGGCTAAAATTTTTCACCTGAACCATCTGCTTATCCCCACTTGAGCAAACATTAATTCTAACACCTGTCCTCACGCTTTTCCTTTACTCTAAACTCAATCCTAACCTTAACCGACATCAACTACTATGGTTACAATAATGCTAACCCTAACCCTAGCCCTAGGCCTAGTCCTATCCCTAAGCCTAACTCCAGCTTCATCTGAACCCTCTGCTTATCCCCGCGTAAAGCAAACCATAATTCTGACTCACGTCTTCAATATTTTCCCTTACACTAATGTCAATCCTAACCTTAAGCCAACAACATCTCTTACGGTAAAACTAACTGTAATGCCAGCCCTACCCCTATTCCTCACTACAGCTTCAATTTCACCAGAACCCTTTCCATCTCCCAGTTTAAATCGAACCCTAAAGTAAACGCCTGACTTCATCAGTTCCCTTAACTGTAAACTCAATCCCAACATTAAACTGACCACCACTCTTACAGTTAAGCTAACCCTAACCCTAGTCCAGCCCTAGTCCTAGTCCTAACCCTAGCTCCAACTTAACCTGAACTCTCTGATTATGCCCATTTAAAGTAAACACTAATTCTAACACCTGTCCTCACCCTTTTCCTTACTCTAAACTCAGCCCTAACCTTAAACAGACCCCCTGACTTATGCTAAAGCTAACCTTAAGCCTAGCCCTACCCGTATTCCTGACCAAACCTCTAATTTCACAGGAACCCTCTGCCTCTCACAGCTTAAATCAAACCCTAAAGAGAATATGCACCCTCACCAATTCCCTTGATTCTAAATGTAATCCAAACCATAAATGGACCTCAACAATCATGGTTAAGATAATCCTAACACTAGCCCAAGCCCTAGTCCTAGTCCTAAACCTAGCTCCAACTTCACCTGAATTCTCTGCATTTCCCACTTTAGCAACCCTTAATTCTAACACCTGTCCTCACCCTTTTTCTTTACTCTAAACTCAATCTTAACTTTAAACCAACCCTATCTCTTACAGTTAATGTTAATCCTATCCCTAGCTTTAGCCCAAGTCCTTGCCCTAACCACAGGGGTTTGGAAGAATCAATGGCAGGATACACAAACCTTGGGAACAATTGTTTTAGTTACATGGAGGCAAACAGTCTCCCAAGTGCATTCAGTCACCTAAGTCAAAGAGCTAAGACTGGAAAACAGGCTCCCTCCCTGCTTCTCTCTCTCTGTCTCTCCCCTCTCTCCCTCACTCTTCTTTCCCTGTGTCCAATTACTTGTTACTTGTAATCTTCCTTCTTACAATCAATAATTTCCTTTATCTCTGGTCTTTTGTGTCTGCATGCTGAAAGGTAAAGCTTTCTTCTTTTTCTCAATTCCTAGGTTCTATCTCCTCTTCCCCTAATTTGTCTTTTATTTATATACTCTATTTGAAAACTTTTCTATACAGTTCATTGTCTAGGATATTAGTATAGTTTCCATTATAATTTTTAAATTATTATAATGTATTAAGCATTTTTACATGCTAGTTATTTTATGAAATTACACATGAATACTCATTTGAGGCAGTAACAATCATCTCCAGATTAAGAAATTCTAGGGCAAAGATCCTGTAACCCCCCAGGATCCTCTGTCCATGGAATTCTCCAGGCAAGAATACTGGAGTAGGTAGCCATTCCCATCTCCAAAGAATCTTCCCTACCCAGTGACTGAACCTGTTTCCTACACAGCAGGCAGATTCTTTACTGTCTGAGCCATCAGGGAAGCAAATTCCATGTCCTAATCCAAAATTTCTCACCTTTTCACTTGTATGGCTTCATGAGTCCTACATAAAATCTTCAAAAGAAGATATGCAAATTGTTGCTATGGTCTGAATGTCTGTGCCTTCCTCCCATTTGTATATTGAAATCCTAATCCCTAAATTGATGGTATGCAGAGGTGGGGTCTTTAAGAGGGATTTAAGTTGTCAAGGAGGGGTCTGCATGAATGGGCTTAGTGCTCTTATAGAAGAGATCCCAGAGAGCCCCCTTGTCCCTTCTCTCCCTGGAGAACCAGAGAGAAGATGGCTGTAAATGAGGAAGCAGGTCCCACACACTGAATCAAACTGAGGATGATCTTGGGACTTCTGGCCCCCTGAACTGTGAGAAATCTGTCTAGTTCCTAAGTATGGTATTGTGTCATAGCAGCTTTTTTCTTAGCAAAACAAGATCTAGTGATAAATGATTTAAAGCTAAGTAGAATCTATGCTAAATCTCATGCAAAAATGGATTGGAAGATAAAAAAAGGAAACAGTCAAACTAACTGAAAGTCTGTCTATGCTTCTTTGGTCATTCTTATATTAAACAAAACATCAAATGACTACCTTCTTTGTGTCAGGTCCTATGTTCAGTGCTGGAGAAAAGTCACCTGGTTATTTTCAAGATTCTCTGGCTTTCGGCCTCAGGTTGTTCACTTTTTAAACGTGTTATCAGAATGAATAAATGAGGTAGCCTGAATAAAAGTGCACAGGACAGAAGCTGGTGCCTTGTCTCTTATGTTTTCTCTTCACTTCTCTCTATGTGAGCTCCCTCCCTCCACCTGCCCCTTTCCAGCTCTTTCAGCGCCTTGATGACATCAAGGCACCCTTCCTTCCTGAGGCTTTCAAGTAGTGGTTCCATGGGTGTCTCCACCAGCACTCCTCCAAAATCTCAGCATTCTGGGTCTGTATCACCTTTGTGGACCCAGCAGACTCACATGTAGTAAAACTGCCATAAACATATCACGGGCTGGAGAAGAGACAAGGTTCAAACCCTTACTAGGCATAGGGCCTTCAATACGTCACTAACAGTCTTGATATTTTCAATTTTGCATCTGTCAAACAGGTGTAATGTTATCTTTGCCCAGTGTTAGATTACTAGAGTGACAAAACATACATAAAAGCACCTAGAACATGATCAGAAATGTACACGTTTGAGACTGAACAGCAATCATAAGACTTCTAGCCTTGATGGATACATATGTGCCTGGCATGACACCAAACACTTTCCTTCATGTAAATTTTCCAAACTTTGGAGTCAGGCCATGTCATAATACCTGAGCAGATTTAAAGATTCTAATAACATGAAGCATCTCATAATCCATGTATACCTTTTAAGAGTAGTATTCATTTCTTTTTTGAAACGTAATGAAATATAATACAGCTTGAGTCCAATGGTCGGAGTGTTGTAAGGCTAACCCCCAAGGTGAGAGTGCTAGTAGGTAGCACCTGTGGATGGTCATTAGGTCATGAAGGCTCTGAGATTTGTGTCCTCATAAGAGAGGCCTCAGAAAGTTCCCTCATTTCTTCCACCATGAAATTACCCAAGGGGAGGTATGCAACCCAGAAGACGGCCCTCAGCAGACAGTGCTGGCACCCTGATCCCAGAATGCCAGCTTCCAGAACTGTGAGAAATACATTTCTGTTATGTACAAGCCACTCAGTCTGTGGTATTTTGTTATAGCAACCTAGATGGACTAAGACTGTGAGTCAGACCTGATTTCAATTGGAATCTCAGAAATATGGTATAAGGAGCATCTTCAATGGGGAAATGGGAGCGCTGAGAGGGTTAGACATTTGCTTAGAGCTGTATAACTAACAAGTGGTCATTTGTATGACAATGATGTCAGGCTGGGTGATACCTAATTGCTATCACCACAATAAATTGGTTATTAAATGTGTTTTATGAAAATGCTTATAAGACTCAAGTATACCCTGCATAGGAATCACAGACTGACATATTATATATTTAATAAACTAAAAAGTTTTACTGTGAGAACTAAAATTTTACATAAAGTGTTTATATTTTAAGTAGTATTTTATATTATTTATATAAAAATTGGAAATGCCATTTAAAAGGCCAATAAGTAATGGATTCAAAATAATAAATATCTTATGTATAAAAAATTCTTATTTATTCTCCTTCCTCAAAAGAAAATTCAGATAGAACTAAGAATATAATATTGATAATAAACACATGAATTTCATAAAATTTCTCCCTCTTTTATGGCTTCAGAATAAAAAGGTAAAAAATAACAGATGAACAAAGACTGCTTCATAATTCACTGTAGCTTGGACCTTAAATGAGATCCGTATTTGACAAGATAAATAGAAATAGTTTTCTACCTTTGAATGCCCTGAATAATAATAAAAGGTGAATGATTCCCTACTTACAGTGTTCTTGACACATACTGTATCACCCACCAATAAAGCATACATGGATATAAAACAGCTGTGTTTATCCCACCAATAAGATGCATAAACAATCTCATAATCCATGTACCTAATGTATTCATTTCTTTTTGAAACGTAATGAAATATAATACAGCTTGAGTCCAATGGTCGGATGTTGTAAGGCTAACCCCAAGGTGAGAGTGCTAGTAGCTAGCACCGGCGGATGGTAATTAGCTCATGAAGGCTCTGCGATCTGTGTCCTCATAAGAGAGGCCTCAGAAAGTTCCCTCATTTCTTCCACCATGAAATTACCCAAGGGGAGGTATGCAACCCAGAAGACGGCCCTCAGCAGACAGTGCTGGCACCCTGATCCCAGAATGCCAGCTTCCAGAACTGTGAGAAATACATTTCTGTTATGTACAAGCCACTCAGTCTGTGGTATTTTGTTATAGCAACCTAGATGGACTAAGACTGTGAGTCAGACCTGATTTCAATTGGAATCTCAGAAATATGGTATAAGGAGCATCTTCAATGGGGAAATGGGAGCGCTGAGAGGGTTAGACATTTGCTTAGAGCTGTATAACTAACAAGTGGTCATTTGTATGACAATGATGTCAGGCTGGGTGATACCTAATTGCTATCACCACAATAAATTGGTTATTAAATGTGTTTTATGAAAAATGCTTATAAGACTCAAGTATACCCTGCATAGGAATCACAGACTGACATATTATATATTTAATAAACTAAAAAGTTTTACTGTGAGAACTAAAATTTTACATAAAGTGTTTATATTTTAAGTAGTATTTTATATTATTTATATAAAAATTGGAAATGCCATTTAAAAGGCCAATAAGTAATGGATTCAAAATAATAAATATCTTATGTATAAAAAATTCTTATTTATTCTCCTTCCTCAAAAGAAAATTCAGATAGAACTAAGAATATAATATTGATAATAAACACATGAATTTCATAAAATTTCTCCCTCTTTTATGGCTTCAGAATAAAAAGGTAAAAAATAACAGATGAACAAAGACTGCTTCATAATTCACTGTAGCTTGGACCTTAAATGAGATCCGTATTTGACAAGATAAATAGAAATAGTTTTCTACCTTTGAATGCCCTGAATAATAATAAAAGGTGAATGATTCCCTACTTACAGTGTTCTTGACACATACTGTATCACCCACCAATAAAGCATACATGGATATAAAACAGCTGTGTTTATCCCTTACACTGATATAAAGATGATCACAATGCAACACAGCAGTTAGGAATGTTCCAGCTCAAATGCTGCCTGTATATTAAATAGTACTGAAGTCCTAGTTAATTCACCTGATAGCTTGATGACCTCACCTTCCTCATTGTAAAAAGGAGACAGGTAACTTCACCACTTGATTTTTGTGTGGATTAAATGAGATGCTACATGTGAACTTCTCAGGGTTTGAAAGCACGTATTCGGAAAGGAATACACAAGGCTGTACACTGGCACCCTGCTTACTTAACTTATATGCAGAGTACATAATGTGAAATGCCAGGCTGGACGAAACACAAACTGGAATGAAAACTGCCGGGAGATATTTTAATAACCTCAGGTAGGCAGATGATACCACCCTTATAGCACAAAGTGAAGAGGAACCAAACAATCTCTTGGAGTTTGCCTGCCAATGCAGGAGACATGGGTTTGATCCCTGATCTGGCAAGATTCCACATGCTACGGAGCAACTAAGCCTATGAGCCACAACAATCGAGCCTGTGCTCTAGAGCCTCGGAGCTACAACTATTGAGCCCATCCACCGCAACTACTGAAGCCCGTGTGCCCTAAAGCCCGAGTTCTAGAACAGGAAAAGTCACTGCAACAAGAAGCCTGCTCACCTCAAGTAGAGAGTAGCCCCCACTCCCTGCAACAAGAGATGAGCCTGAGGCAGCAGTGAAATACCAGAATAGCCAAAAATAATAAATAAATAAAAACTTATAATTAGATTTAAAAATCACATTCCAAAAAAAAAAAAAATCTCTTGATGAAGGTGAAGGAGGGGAGCGAAAAAGCTGGCTAAAACGCAATATTCAAAAAATGCATTAAAAAGAATTCATCACTAAATATAGCTGAATCCTTGGAAATGAACATCACTGAGAGAGAAGATCAAAGAAAGGAGGATAAAGAAAGGATAAAGATAAGGAAGCTAAGTCTTCCCTCTTAGAAGAATATGGTCAAGAGGTAGATTGGAAAAGAAGAACCATCCAAGCTCTAAGTAAAAGAGTACTTCTCATCAGAATTTGTCACAATCAGCTCTCCTTCATGCACGATATTAATGACTTTCATCTGTCCCAGATTTATGTACAGTAGTTTATCCCTTACACTGATATAAAGATGATCACAATCACAGCAGTTAGGAATGTTCCAAAAGCTGCCTGTATATTAAATAGTACTGAAGTCCTAGTTAATTCACCTGATAGCTTGATGACCTCACCTTCCTCATTGTAAAAGGAGACAGGTAACTTCACCACTTGATTTTTGTGTGGATTAAATGAGATGCTACATGTGAACTTCTCAGGGTTTGAAAGCACGTATTCGGAAAGGAATACACAAGGCTGTACACTGGCACCCTGCTTACTTAACTTATATGCAGAGTACATAATGTGAAATGCCAGGCTGGACGAAACACAAACTGGAATGAAAACTGCCGGGAGATATTTTAATAACCTCAGGTAGGCAGATGATACCACCCTTATAGCACAAAGTGAAGAGGAACCAAACAATCTCTTGGAGTTTGCCTGCCAATGCAGGAGACATGGGTTTGATCCCTGATCTGGCAAGATTCCACATGCTACGGAGCAACTAAGCCTATGAGCCACAACAATCGAGCCTGTGCTCTAGAGCCTCGGAGCTACAACTATTGAGCCCATCCACCGCAACTACTGAAGCCCGTGTGCCCTAAAGCCCGAGTTCTAGAACAGGAAAAGTCACTGCAACAAGAAGCCTGCTCACCTCAAGTAGAGAGTAGCCCCCACTCCCTGCAACAAGAGATGAGCCTGAGGCAGCAGTGAAATACCAGAATAGCCAAAAATAATAAATAAATAAAAACTTATAATTAGATTTAAAAATCACATTCCAAAAAAAAAAAAAATCTCTTGATGAAGGTGAAGGAGGGGAGCGAAAAAGCTGGCTAAAACGCAATATTCAAAAAATGCATTAAAAAGAATTCATCACTAAATATAGCTGAATCCTTGGAAATGAACATCACTGAGAGAGAAGATCAAAGAAAGGAGGATAAAGAAAGGATAAAGATAAGGAAGCTAAGTCTTCCCTCTTAGAAGAATATGGTCAAGAGGTAGATTGGAAAAGAAGAACCATCCAAGCTCTAAGTAAAAGAGTACTTCTCATCAGAATTTGTCACAATCAGCTCTCCCTTAACGTTTTATGCACTGCGTTTAGTATCTAATGACTTTACATCTGTCCCAGATTTATGTACAGTAGTTACCTTATAACAAATATGTAATAATGTTAGTTTTTCAGACTACATCAAACTTACTACTACATACATAAAGAAAAGATGTATGAAATATTCTTTCTGACAAAATGGTTTTACGGCAATTTTTCAAAAAAGAAAACAAGACAAAGAAACAAGGAGGCACTTGTCTTGACTTTCAGTCTTTTGGCAGAAGCTTCCTACTGGAGTCAAAAGAGAATTTATGGAGAATCTCTTCACTAAGACGCACACAAGAGACATCCAGGCACCAAATGCTCACTTATTAATAAATTAAATTCTATAAAGACTAGATATGATTTGTTTTATGTTGACATGGAAGTTCACTGTAAGTTTAATGAGATATGAATACAATATTATACTAGTGCCTGTAGCATAGTTTGAAATCTGTTTATACATTGCTTAAAACGTTTGTGAAAGACCAGTGAGAAAATAAGTATATATATTAGTAACAATATGAAATATGTGAAAAACATTTTAAAAGCCCATATCCATCATTTCACTTTACAGATGAGGAATTTTAATCCCAGAGATTATAGGTGTCACATGTGGTGGTTTAGTTGCTTCATGTCTGACTCATGACCCCATGGAATATAGCCCTCCAGGCTCCCTGGCATTCTCCAGGCAAGAATCTTGGAGTGGGTTGCCATTTCCTTCTTCAAAGGTACCTTGTAGGTTACATTCAACTAACTTAATTAAATCAGTTTTATAAATCTTTTAAGCTTTATTTCTTGAAAGTCAACACAAAGAAAAAAATGGCCATCTCTAATGCAATCCCTTCTCCCAAGGCAATACTTTTAAATACTGCCTTCTAATTTTCATTGCAGTCACTATAAATTTCTCTAATATCCTCTGTTTAGTCCCAACTGGATGGCATACTCCAAGTTGCTTTCGTAACACAAGTAAACCAAAACAAAGACAACACAAACAAACAAACAACCCCACAATCACCAGGCAGAGTGAATTTTCAATAGAACAAACCTCCCCACAGCTCTAAGTAAAAGAGTACTTCTCATCAGAATTTGTCACAATCAGCTCTCCTTAACGTTTTATGCACTGCGTTAGTATCTAATAACTTTGCAACTGTCACAGATTTATGTACAGAAGTTACCTTATAACAAATATGTAATAATGTTAGTTTTTCAGACTACATCAAACTTACTACTACATACATAAAGAAAAGATGTATGAAATATTCTTTCTGACAAAATGGTTTTACGGCAATTTTTCAAAAAAGAAAACAAGACAAAGAAACAAGGAGGCACTTGTCTTGACTTTCAGTTTTTTGGCAGAAGCTTCCTACTGGAGTCAAAAGAGAATTTATGGAGAATCTCTTCACTAAGACGCACACAAGAGACATCCAGGCACCAAATGCTCACTTATTAATAAATTAAATTCTATAAAGACTAGATATGATTTGTTTTATGTTGACATGGAAGTTCACTGTAAGTTTAATGAGATATGAATACAATATTATACTAGTGCCTGTAGCATAGTTTGAAATCTGTTTATACATTGCTTAAAACGTTTGTGAAAGACCAGTGAGAAAATAAGTATATATATTAGTAACAATATGAAATATGTGAAAAACATTTTAAAAGCCCATATCCATCATTTCACTTTACAGATGAGGAATTTTAATCCCAGAGATTATAGGTGTCACATGTGGTGGTTTAGTTGCTTCATGTCTGACTCATGACCCCATGGAATATAGCCCTCCAGGCTCCCTGGCATTCTCCAGGCAAGAATCTTGGAGTGGGTTGCCATTTCCTTCTTCAAAGGTACCTTGTAGGTTACATTCAACTAACTTAATTAAATCAGTTTTATAAATCTTTTAAGCTTTATTTCTTGAAAGTCAACACAAAGAAAAAAATGGCCATCTCTAATGCAATCCCTTCTCCCAAGGCAATACTTTTAAATACTGCCTTCTAATTTTCATTGCAGTCACTATAAATTTCTCTAATATCCTCTGTTTAGTCCCAACTGGATGGCATACTCCAAGTTGCTTTCGTAACACAAGTAAACCAAAACAAAGACAACACAAACAAACAAACAACCCCACAATCACCAGGCAGAGTGAATTTTCAATAGAACAAACCTCCCCACACTCTGGCATTTTCACTGGCATTTGCAAAACCATTAAAAAAAATACTCAAAACAACATTTAATATTTCATTTACATTACACAAACTTCATTTAAACATTTATTTTTAAGCTGAAAGAAGTGTCATTATTTATTGAATCCATGGGCATAGAGAAGAAGTGATGTAAAATTACAACATGTATCTTCTTGGATAAGGAGTAATACAAATTTTAATAGAGCAAACTTCAGTCAGTTTTGTAACCTATACCTAATTTTAAAATTAACTGAGTTCAGCATTTATTGCACATTACTGTTATATTGTAACATGTTGGATATTGATGGTGCAAAAATGGAAATTAGGTCTTTCCTGTTAATTACCTTAGAATTTTCTAAGGAATGTTTAAGTATATAATGTAATATAAATACTTACATCCTCACATCTACTTCCCAGCCTAAAACACCATCATTTCTTGCCTGTGAGACAGCAATAGGGTTCCCTTTTCTCTACTCTGATCTTTCTCTAATCCTGTCTTGCCACATGGTTCATTCTCCATTGCTCTTAAAATAAAATGCTAACTCTTCAGCTTGGGCACAAGAGCCTCCATAGCCAGGAGTTCTAGCTGTGCCTCTTCTCCAGTCTCCCACTTTTCCATCAGGTTTAATAAGTTCTAATCACAGTAGCCTCTCTCTTTGCTGTGAACACAAGCTTGTTCTTTCCTGCAACCTTTGAACTTTCTGTTTCTTTTCCTGAAATGCTTGCATCTGGCTTTTTGAAGAGTTGGAAGATTTACTCTATCAGCTTATATTTCAAATATCATTTCCTCAAAGAGGCGTCACCTGACTATCTGGTTTCAAGAAGTACCCTACTTCCTATCACATCACCTTCTAAAAATGATATCATCCTATTTATTACCTACAGAGTACAATTTTCATCCTGAAGGTAGACCAGTGCTTTGCATCTTATGCATATTAAAATTAATCTTTCCCAAATATTTTTGCCTTCTAATTTTCATTGCAGTCACTATAAATTTCTCTAATATCCTCTGTTTAGTCCCAACTGGATGGCATACTCCAAGTTGCTTTCGTAACACAAGTAAACCAAAACAAAGACAACACAAACAAACAAACAACCCCACAATCACCAGGCAGAGTGAATTTTCAATAGAACAAACCTCCCCACACTCTGGCATTTTCACTGGCATTTGCAAAACCATTAAAAAAAATACTCAAAACAACATTTAATATTTCATTTACATTACACAAACTTCATTTAAACATTTATTTTTAAGCTGAAAGAAGTGTCATTATTTATTGAATCCATGGGCATAGAGAAGAAGTGATGTAAAAATTACAACATGTATCTTCTTGGATAAGGAGTAATACAAATTTTAATAGAGCAAACTTCAGTCAGTTTTGTAACCTATACCTAATTTTAAAATTAACTGAGTTCAGCATTTATTGCACATTACTGTTATATTGTAACATGTTGGATATTGATGGTGCAAAAATGGAAATTAGGTCTTTCCTGTTAATTACCTTAGAATTTTCTAAGGAATGTTTAAGTATATAATGTAATATAAATACTTACATCCTCACATCTACTTCCCAGCCTAAAACACCATCATTTCTTGCCTGTGAGACAGCAATAGGGTTCCCTTTTCTCTACTCTGATCTTTCTCTAATCCTGTCTTGCCACATGGTTCATTCTCCATTGCTCTTAAAATAAAATGCTAACTCTTCAGCTTGGGCACAAGAGCCTCCATAGCCAGGAGTTCTAGCTGTGCCTCTTCTCCAGTCTCCCACTTTTCCATCAGGTTTAATAAGTTCTAATCACAGTAGCCTCTCTCTTTGCTGTGAACACAAGCTTGTTCTTTCCTGCAACCTTTGAACTTTCTGTTTCTTTTCCTGAAATGCTTGCATCTGGCTTTTTGAAGAGTTGGAAGATTTACTCTATCAGCTTATATTTCAAATATCATTTCCTCAAAGAGGCGTCACCTGACTATCTGGTTTCAAGAAGTACCCTACTTCCTATCACATCACCTTCTAAAAATGATATCATCCTATTTATTACCTACAGAGTACAATTTTCATCCTGAAGGTAGACCAGTGCTTTGCATCTTATGCATATTAAAATTAATAAAAGCCTTTCCCTAAGAATTTTAAGCTGTGATTTATATGAGTTTGACTTTCTAAAACTGCGCAGAAGGTCTCATCAAAAATATTGATCTTGGGCTTCTCTGGTGGTCCAGTGGGTGAAGAGCCTGCCTTGCAGTACAAGGGTCACCGATTCGATCCCCAGCATGGGAAGATCCCACGTGCCACAGAGCAGCTGGACCGCTGTGTTCAATTATGAGCCAGTGCTCTGGAGTGCATGCGCCCAGAGTGGGTGCTCCACAACAAGAGGGGCCACTGCGATGGGAGGCCCACACAGGCCAAATAATTAAGATGGATGAAAATAAACTAATGAAGGACCAATAAGAGAGGGCAAAATTTAAATATATATATTTATATATTTAGCCTTGTGTCTATCTACAATATCTACAATAGATATTTACAATCTATCTACAATAGATATTTTGTGTCTAAGATACTTTAGATATATCTCCTTGTGTCTAATGTTGTGAAAAGCAATAGAATATATGTTACAGAAGAAAAAGCAGTGACGAGTACCAAGGGACCCAAAATTTAGTTACTTATGACTAACTTGGTCAAATCAATTTCATTTCTCTAGGTTTCAATTTACTGATTTGCACAACAGAGGTTATATTAGATAAATTTAAAAGAACTTTTCAGTTCTAATTTTTGCTCATTTAAAGCAGACTTTTTCTAAATCAAAATCTTACTATTCCTTTAAATGTACATTTTAAAATAATGAGTACAGTGAAACAGGAAGATGAGGCACTCAGTTATGGCCTTCCTGTCAATTTGTAGATTGTTTTGCTTTAACTACTCCTTTTTGATGCTTCATCTTGAGTTCTTTCTATATACTATTCCAGACTGCGGAAAAATATTGCATCTATTTCATAAAAGCATATTGAATTATGCAATCATCCCTCCCTTATAAAACAAATGTGCTTCTGATAATGGGTATATCCCAAACAAATATAAATAACCCAAGTACTAAGAAGAATCAATTTTATGATTTCATCCTATTTATTACCTACAGAGTACAATTTTGGTCCTGAAGGTAGACCAGTGCTTTGCATCTTATGCATATTAAAATTAATAAAAGCCTTTCCCTAAGAATTTTAAGCTGTGATTTATATGAGTTTGACTTTCTAAAACTGCGCAGAAGGTCTCATCAAAAATATTGATCTTGGGCTTCTCTGGTGGTCCAGTGGGTGAAGAGCCTGCCTTGCAGTACAAGGGTCACCGATTCGATCCCCAGCATGGGAAGATCCCACGTGCCACAGAGCAGCTGGACCGCTGTGTTCAATTATGAGCCAGTGCTCTGGAGTGCATGCGCCCAGAGTGGGTGCTCCACAACAAGAGGGGCCACTGCGATGGGAGGCCCACACAGGCCAAATAATTAAGATGGATGAAAATAAACTAATGAAGGACCAATAAGAGAGGGCAAAATTTAAATATATATATTTATATATTTAGCCTTGTGTCTATCTACAATATCTACAATAGATATTTACAATCTATCTACAATAGATATTTTGTGTCTAAGATACTTTAGATATATCTCCTTGTGTCTAATGTTGTGAAAAGCAATAGAATATATGTTACAGAAGAAAAAGCAGTGACGAGTACCAAGGGACCCAAAATTTAGTTACTTATGACTAACTTGGTCAAATCAATTTCATTTCTCTAGGTTTCAATTTACTGATTTGCACAACAGAGGTTATATTAGATAAATTTAAAAGAACTTTTCAGTTCTAATTTTTGCTCATTTAAAGCAGACTTTTTCTAAATCAAAATCTTACTATTCCTTTAAATGTACATTTTAAAATAATGAGTACAGTGAAACAGGAAGATGAGGCACTCAGTTATGGCCTTCCTGTCAATTTGTAGATTGTTTTGCTTTAACTACTCCTTTTTGATGCTTCATCTTGAGTTCTTTCTATATACTATTCCAGACTGCGGAAAAATATTGCATCTATTTCATAAAAGCATATTGAATTATGCAATCATCCCTCCCTTATAAAACAAATGTGCTTCTGATAATGGGTATATCCCAAACAAATATAAATAACCCAAGTACTAAGAAGAATCAATTTTATGCATGCATTTACAGAATATTTGTCATTATTTTCCTAATAATGTACACAATAATGAATTTATTGAACTTTCTGTTAAAACTAAGTTCAAAAATTTCTCATGTGAGTGATACTCCCTATTACCACTCCAGAAAAAAATATTCAGGAGAATACTGCAATATAAAAAATAATAAATGAATGAAAAGATGTAAGTGGGTAAAAACAGGTCAGAATAATAAGGGAGCTCACTCTTAAAATTAGTAAATAGTGTCTTTTTCCAGTGTCATTTCAAATGAAGAAATGATAAAGTTTAAAGGAAGTGGTTGTGAAAAATCTAAAGCATATAATAAAGTTATGGCAAAGAAGTTTAGATAATGCAGTAAGTAGAATTAGTTTGAGGCATAGAAAATGTAAGCAGCGAGATAGGATAAAAAAGATCCTATTTCATAAAACGCAAGAAGTCTTTCAGCACTCAGAGAAAATAATCAGGGAATTACTTTAGCTCAGTAAGGGTATCCAAAATAGTATGCATGAGAAAATCCTAATTTAAAACATTTCATGTAAGAAAACCAGAAAAAGTAAACTAAATTCTGCAACAAATTTAAATTGGCTGACTATATTTTAACATGGCAATAAAACTGCATTGTGAGAAAGTCAGGGGTGGTGATGCAATAAGCTGTGTGAAATTACATGCTATGTTATATTGAAAAGATAAAGTATCACAGTCCTACATTTATAAACACATATATACAATACAATATAAATAAACAAATGAACTGATAGCTAAGTGTGTCCTCCATTTTTTAATTTTCATTTTCCACACTCATAGACTGTCACTGGTTTATTTTTACTAGCTGGAAAAAATAATGAGCAAAGGAAGATGAGGCACTCAGTTATGGCCTTCCTGTCAATTTGTAGATTGTTTTGCTTTAACTACTCCTTTTTGATGCTTCATCTTGAGTTCTTTCTATATACTATTCCAGACTGCGGAAAAATATTGCATCTATTTCATAAAAGCATATTGAATTATGCAATCATCCCTCCCTTATAAAACAAATGTGCTTCTGATAATGGGTATATCCCAAACAAATATAAATAACCCAAGTACTAAGAAGAATCAATTTTATGCATGCATTTACAGAATATTTGTCATTATTTTCCTAATAATGTACACAATAATGAATTTATTGAACTTTCTGTTAAAACTAAGTTCAAAAATTTCTCATGTGAGTGATACTCCCTATTACCACTCCAGAAAAAAATATTCAGGAGAATACTGCAATATAAAAAATAATAAATGAATGAAAAGATGTAAGTGGGTAAAAACAGGTCAGAATAATAAGGGAGCTCACTCTTAAAATTAGTAAATAGTGTCTTTTTCCAGTGTCATTTCAAATGAAGAAATGATAAAGTTTAAAGGAAGTGGTTGTGAAAAATCTAAAGCATATAATAAAGTTATGGCAAAGAAGTTTAGATAATGCAGTAAGTAGAATTAGTTTGAGGCATAGAAAATGTAAGCAGCGAGATAGGATAAAAAAGATCCTATTTCATAAAACGCAAGAAGTCTTTCAGCACTCAGAGAAAATAATCAGGGAATTACTTTAGCTCAGTAAGGGTATCCAAAATAGTATGCATGAGAAAATCCTAATTTAAAACATTTCATGTAAGAAAACCAGAAAAAGTAAACTAAATTCTGCAACAAATTTAAATTGGCTGACTATATTTTAACATGGCAATAAAACTGCATTGTGAGAAAGTCAGGGGTGGTGATGCAATAAGCTGTGTGAAATTACATGCTATGTTATATTGAAAAGATAAAGTATCACAGTCCTACATTTATAAACACATATATACAATACAATATAAATAAACAAATGAACTGATAGCTAAGTGTGTCCTCCATTTTTTAATTTTCATTTTCCACACTCATAGACTGTCACTGGTTTATTTTTACTAGCTGGAAAATGGAAGAAGGAATTTAGTGTTGTATGAATCTATTAGTTTTATTTCCTCAAGATTTTTTATCCCCATCCATCTTTGAGTTTACTACCTAATAATGACACATCAAAGTCAGGAATGGTCAAAAAAAATTGTTTTCCAAGGAATAAGCAAAAGTAAATGCTTTCCAGCTCCTTGAAAGCTATTCCAAATGCAGATAAGGCAGAAATCAGCACATCATACCAGACACCAAACCAGCTATATACTTTGCCTCACTGAACACATGACTCATTACTAATGCTAGCGTGGAGTGTGACAGCATTGTTATATAAGTTCATTGTTATATAAGTTCATGAACTGGTTAAGATAAACCGAGGATAAACCCAGTGAAAGATACAACCTTTACAGTCTTTACTGTTTTTATCCTCAACCCCATGCTCTGGCATTTAGAGGTGGGGGTACCTCCCAATCATCCAGAAAGCAAGATTTTGTGGCCAAAGTATAAGACTCAAAAACTTCAAAATATTTCATTCAGTGAGAGTACATTATCATTTAGAATAAAAAGACAACTAATATTAATATTTTAATTATATAACATGCATCAGGCAAGAACTAAGATGATGAGACCTCACTTAAACTCCAAACTGAACACTGAAAAAGAAAAAAAACAAAAAACTGGAAATACCTTTCCCCACTGAAGTCCTATGAAAATTACTAAAGGAAAACATAATGCACAGCCCTTGTTGACATGACTGTTTTGAACAAGACAACAAGACTACAGCTCAAGGCTATACCCGTAACAGGAAAGTCAAGGTCCTCTCAAAATGTTCTTTCAGCACAACCTGAATCTCATATCAACATTCATCATAAGTGTTGGGGATGTGGAAAATACCATCAACCACTCACCATAATGCATGTAACAGTTTCCTTTGGTGGGGTCCAGCTCAATAGCCTTCAAGAAGAACTTTTCAGCCTCACTCTTACGACCCTTGAAAAACAGAGAAAATGGATGATTCAGCAGCAGATCATGAGGGATATTTCACCTCCTAGGCCCAAATGAAATAGACTAATATCCATCTGTAATCATCATCAAAAAGTAGTGGTTTGTTTTTATCTAAACAGAGTGATCAAGTAGAATGTGTTGAGAAAGAAGACTCAAGTTAGAATCCTGGGAAACATCAAGATTAGAAAAGACAGCGAGAGTGAATTCATCAAAGATGTCACCGGGAAAAGACCAGGAGAGCAAGAGAAAAAAAGGGGAAAAATGGTTTCAAAGAAACCAAAAGGATAAGAGAGTTTTCAGGAATGGTGGGAAATGTATTTTCATTTTCTATTTTACTTTCTCCCTTTGACTTGCTTCGTCTTCACTGAGTCATTCATTCTTTCTTTCTTGCAAAGAATGATGATCATTCTAGTTTTTGAGGTGATTTTGTCTTAAAGTTCACTTTATATAGGGAAGAATCTAAATCACAATTTGTTGAATCTCAAGCAACTACTGTTTCTCCTTTCTACTGTCACTCAAGACTACTATAAGCCTAAATCAGGATTTAATCTATAGCTGCATTTTCACACTAGCTACAGTTTCAGGTAAACCTTACCATCATCCTTAGAAGACAATCAGCAAAAAGTAAGGGCTAAGGCTTTAAGAAACTGATTTTTCATGAAATAATAGCATAATCCAGGCAGATTGTAAAACTAGACATTCTTTTCTGTGTTGTAGCTTCTGAACCAAAACTGCCTACAGAGTAACACAAAGTGGTGACTCAAGAGAACAGCCCAAAGAAGACCCTTCTAAAAACAGTTCAGTCCTGTCCAGCAAGGGTAAAATGAAGCTCTGTGCTAACTGGGTGGAAGCAAGGCATGGAATGGTGCCCAGAAGCTGTGGGTCTAGAGTAAGAGAAACAATCTCATGGGATTGTTTCTTCTAATTCATACACTATCCACCACAGTAACTTTACATGATGTTTTTCTTTCCCCACATCTATGCTAAGGAGATAACTCTTTCAAAGGTAGAGGCGCATGATTCTATATGATTCTATATTTTATGCAACTTTGACTCATGTCTCCAAAAAACTTCTCCTTTTTGTTTTTTTATTAAAAACAGTTCATGCTGTTACTCTTTTATTCACCCATTATCCCAGCAAGCTAGTGATAACCACTACGATCAGACCACTGAGTTTCACTTTCATTTTACTAATGCTACTCCAGTCAATAACTCACTTGTCTGTATGAGAAATTCGGCCAAATATCCTATAATTAAACATTAAACATCTCCTGCGATATTTCTCACAGCATTTTAACTTCAAAGGAAAGCGCAGGCAAAATACTTGCTACACACATCATATTTTATTGAAGTTACTAAGAATTCACAATAATCTTACCAAGTTAGGATCCCCTAAATGATTAAATAACTGTGATGGATCAGGTAGTCTACAGAATGAGTTAAGAGCACAGATTCCAGGAGGCAGAGCAGCAGCACCCACACTTACATAGCTATATGGCCCTTGGAAAATACTTTTATCACTTAGCTATAATTTTCTCTATTACAAAAAAAGAGGGCAGGTGCAACACAGAAGACTTTTAGGGCAACAAGACTACTCTGTATAGTAATGACAGATACATGTCACCATACATTTGTTAAAACACATGGAATATACAACACAAGGAGTGAACCCTAATGTAAATTATGGCCGTTACTTAATAATAATGTATCAGTATTGATTCATCAACTGGAACATGTATAACATAAGATCAAGTTCATATAACCAGTAAAGCTGTGTAGGAGGGTGGGCAAGTATATGCCCATTCTGTATTTTCTGCTCAATTTTTTTTTGTAAACCTAAAATGGCTAATACGAGGATATTAACATTTATTTCATAGAATTACTGAATTATCTGAAAGGATAGGAATAGTTATTACAGTCCATGGCAAATTCTAAATTTATAATAAATGTTAACTTATATGTAGATTATAGTTTTTACTTTGCATCTTTCTGTTGCTACTACTTTCTGCAAGTTCATAGCACATTATTTTCCAGAGATGATTTAAAGGATGACCATGTGTTCTGAGGCTGTGTATATAACAAAATATATTCTTTGAAATTACAAATTCTGCATTCTATTGCATGTATAAGCATGCATATATGTATGTTCATATATATGAATATGTATGTTACATACTATTACAGATAGGCATGTTACAAATAGTTTACAATAGAATCCAGAGTTTGGAATGATGAAGAATATATTTGGTTATATAAAAGCCTCAAAACACATGGTCAGCCTCTAAATCATTACTGGAAAATAATACAGTATGAAAACTTGCAGAAAATAATAATAAAAGATTCAAAATGAAAACTAGCATTGGTAAAGAGTCTGTACAAAGGTTATACACTGCCTATATTAAACATCTCCTGCGATATTTCTCACAGCATTTTAACTTCAAAGGAAAGCGCAGGCAAAATACTTGCTACACACATCATATTTTATTGAAGTTACTAAGAATTCACAATAATCTTACCAAGTTAGGATCCCCTAAATGATTAAATAACTGTGATGGATCAGGTAGTCTACAGAATGAGTTAAGAGCACAGATTCCAGGAGGCAGAGCAGCAGCACCCACACTTACATAGCTATATGGCCCTTGGAAAATACTTTTATCACTTAGCTATAATTTTCTCTATTACAAAAAAAGAGGGCAGGTGCAACACAGAAGACTTTTAGGGCAACAAGACTACTCTGTATAGTAATGACAGATACATGTCACCATACATTTGTTAAAACACATGGAATATACAACACAAGGAGTGAACCCTAATGTAAATTATGGCCGTTACTTAATAATAATGTATCAGTATTGATTCATCAACTGGAACATGTATAACATAAGATCAAGTTCATATAACCAGTAAAGCTGTGTAGGAGGGTGGGCAAGTATATGCCCATTCTGTATTTTCTGCTCAATTTTTTTTTGTAAACCTAAAATGGCTAATACGAGGATATTAACATTTATTTCATAGAATTACTGAATTATCTGAAAGGATAGGAATAGTTATTACAGTCCATGGCAAATTCTAAATTTATAATAAATGTTAACTTATATGTAGATTATAGTTTTTACTTTGCATCTTTCTGTTGTTACTACTTTCTGCAAGTTCATAGCACATTATTTTCAGAGATGATTTAGGATGACCATGTGTTCTGAGGCTGTGTATATAACAAAATATATTCTTTGAAATTACAAATTCTGCATTCTATTGCATGTATAAGCATGCATATATGTATGTTCATATATATGAATATGTATGTTACATACTATTACAGATAGGCATGTTACAAATAGTTTACAATAGAATCCAGAGTTTGGAATGATGAAGAATATATTTGGTTATATAAAAGCCTCAAAACACATGGTCAGCCTCTAAATCATTACTGGAAAATAATACAGTATGAAAACTTGCAGAAAATAATAATAAAAGATTCAAAATGAAAACTAGCATTGGTAAAGAGTCTGTACAAAGGTTATACACTGAAATACAAAAGGGTCTGTGAACTTTCTTCCACTTAAGTATTAAGGACATAAGAGAAGAAAGTGGCTCATTTATCAATGTCATAGCAAACAGTGTAGTAACATTCTTATGTGTATAGTCCACTGGCAAAGCAACAGGACATAGCTCTAATAGATAAATCAAAACCCAAAGGCCAGTCATCTCAGGTTACTGAAATGAATCAGGTTATTTAAAGATGGTGAGTCCCACCACCTGCCTGATGCAAAACAATACATCAAAGGCCAGAACATTCTTTGGGGGGAGTTATCAAACCACCAGGCAAAAACCCATCTTTCTACTTTGACTACTCTTAAGTGCCAAATTATGAGGAAAACAAAATTCTCAGAACAGTACATAAAATTCAGATTCAGTCAGATACATAAGCCAATGAAACAAATCCACAACACTGGGTCCTAGGAAGGGTGATAGCAGTAACAGTAACAGTACGTTTAATCAGGTTTACTCCTTTTCACTATTGATGTCTTAGAAGGATGGCAGCTAAGAAAGTGGAGAAGAAGGAAAAATCATGTCTCAGCAGGTTCCTCTTGGCGTCGTTTAGATTATGTCAGCATTTCTACATGCAAGCACTATGAAGTGGCCTCGGATTATGCAAACCCCTCGCACCAAGCACCCTTACTCACTGTGTATACTGGTTGGGATGTTTGGATACATGCGGTGATTGAGAAAGCCAAGAGAAAGGGATTGTGGTCAGGGTGACAAATAAGGGAAATGTGAGTGTAGTGGCTTGGGTTTCGCTGCCAGGCCTATGATTTATTTGTGTATTCATTTGCTTTTGTAAGTTAAAATCTTATCAATTGCCTTGTGCTGTACTAAGTCCTGGGGAGATCACCATATATCTGAACCACACAGAGTTGTTTCCTTGCAATTCCGAGTTGCAGGAGGCAGATAGCAAGCAAACAACCCAATAAGCAAGGGGGTCGGTCTCAGAAGACTGAGGGCTAACAATGAACTCCTCTGATTCTCACTGAGAGAACTGGCCCAGAGTCAGACAAGCCTGTGTTTGAATTTTGCTGCCTCTACTTATTTAGTTGTGTGACTCTGAGCATCCTTTGTAACATCTCTAAGTCTCTTTTTCCTCACATGGAAAAATGAACATAATGCCAGTTTTGAGGGGTTGCTAAAAATCATAAATCAAATGAAAATGACTTATGGCTTCAGACCTGGCATGTAAAACTCAGTCTTTGATTTTACTTCTATCGCCTAACCAAAAAAAAAAAAAATTCTTTCCACCTTGAATGCCATATCTGGTTTCTAATTACCCACAGTGAAAAATCCTTTACAGAATTCTATGTCATGGTAGAAATTAAACTTCAAAATTTTTCTACAAAACATCTCTCATTCCCATTACTTCTCCCGTCCCCCAGTAAAAGGCTCTTCCAGCTCACATTTTGAATGCTACTATAGGTTTAAAATTTCCTGACTCACATATCATGTTTGCAACACGTGACTGAATATCAAAAACACAGATTCAGGCCTTCCCTGGTAGTCCAAGGGGTAAAGAGTCCACCTTGTAGTGCAGGGGGCACCAGTTCGATCCCTGGCCCGGGAAGATCCCACGTGCCACAGAGCAGCTGGACCAGTGTGTCCAATTACGAGCCAGCACTCTGGAGCACATGTGCCCAGAGCCGGCGCTCTACAACGAGAGGTCACTGAGATGCGAGGCCCACACAGGCCAAAGAATAAAGATGGATGAAAAATAAATGATGACTTAGAGGAAAAAAACCCCATACAGATTCAAGATTAATATCATTTAAACTCATGAAAAAAAAAAGCATCTTAAGTTGGGACTAGGCTTGGGCAGATCCTCCTGATTGAGAACAGTAAAATATCCACATGGAAGATAAATATTCAATAAAGTTGAGCCTATTCTACAACATATGATTAGTCTGCAATGCATTTACTTTGTTTTCTAATTAAACTGGATGATACTGACCCTGTTCAGAAACAGGGGCCCACCTGAGCGGGTATACAAAGTAAACAGTATGTCTTCTGACAGCTGATCAATGCTATTTATAACCACAAAATCAAGATATATAAAAACAAATACTTACACATTAATATTTATATACACACATCTGCCCCCCAGCCCCAAACCTGGAGCTCCTACTTAAGGAAGCACTCAGAATATTAAACATTAGAGAATTTTATACTATTAATGGCTTCAGCTTGAACTCATTTTTTAAAGAGTTTTCTTTTTTTGCCTTAAAGTCATCATTTATTTTTCATCCATCTTTGTTCTTTGGCCTGTGTGGGCTTCTCATTGCAGTGGCCTCTTTCGCTGCAGAGCACTGGCTCTGGGCACATGTACTCCAGAGCGCTGGCTCATAATTGGACACACTGGTCCAGTCGCTCCATGGCACCTGGGATCATCCTGGGCCAGGTGTTCCTTGCACTTCAAAGCACACTCCTTACCCACTGGACTACCAGGGAAGCCCGAACTGTCTCATTTTTAAAAGTTAACCATATAGCAATTTTTTTACATATGCTTAGTAGCAAATCATTCATTATATCTACCATGCTACAGATAGTGTGTTTTGATGTCACAGCTCAGAAGTGCTTTTTATTGAATGATCTGAAAATAAGACTTTGCATTGTTACATTGCACTATGAATATATAAAACATACATGTATATAATGCAAGTAACATATTAATCTTCCCTATATTAGATTACTACCTTAAGATTTTACTTTCATAGATAGTCATCTAAGTTTTTTAAAAATTGCCCCCTATGAATATATATAAATACATACAGAATATGAAATGCGAGGCCCACACAGGCCAAAGAATAAAGATGGATGAAAAATAAATGATGACTTAGAGGAAAAACCCCATACAGATTCAAGATTAATATCATTTAAACTCATGAAAAAAAGAATCTTAAGTTGGGACTAGGCTTGGGCAGATCCTCCTGATTGAGAACAGTAAAATATCCACATGGAAGATAAATATTCAATAAAGTTGAGCCTATTCTACAACATATGATTAGTCTGCAATGCATTTACTTTGTTTTCTAATTAAACTGGATGATACTGACCCTGTTCAGAAACAGGGGCCCACCTGAGCGGGTATACAAAGTAAACAGTATGTCTTCTGACAGCTGATCAATGCTATTTATAACCACAAAATCAAGATATATAAAAACAAATACTTACACATTAATATTTATATACACACATCTGCCCCCCAGCCCCAAACCTGGAGCTCCTACTTAAGGAAGCACTCAGAATATTAAACATTAGAGAATTTTATACTATTAATGGCTTCAGCTTGAACTCATTTTTTAAAGAGTTTTCTTTTTTTGCCTTAAAGTCATCATTTATTTTTCATCCATCTTTGTTCTTTGGCCTGTGTGGGCTTCTCATTGCAGTGGCCTCTTTCGCTGCAGAGCACTGGCTCTGGGCACATGTACTCCAGAGCGCTGGCTCATAATTGGACACACTGGTCCAGTCGCTCCATGGCACCTGGGATCATCCTGGGCCAGGTGTTCCTTGCACTTCAAAGCACACTCCTTACCCACTGGACTACCAGGGAAGCCCGAACTGTCTCATTTTTAAAAGTTAACCATATAGCAATTTTTTTACATATGCTTAGTAGCAAATCATTCATTATATCTACCATGCTACAGATAGTGTGTTTTGATGTCACAGCTCAGAAGTGCTTTTTTATTGAATGATCTGAAAATACCAAGACTTTGCATTGTTACATTGCACTATGAATATATATAAATACATACATGTATATAATGCAAGTAACATATTAATCTTCTCCTCTATATTAGATTACTACCTTAAGATTTTACTTTTTCATAGATAGTCATCTAAGTATAAATATAATTACCAGTCAACAAATGATCAGCCTACCACTATTTTCTTGTATGTAACAGCATATAGTTACTTCTTAGTTATTTAGTTCCCATGAACACATGTTCTCAGTAAACTACAGAGCTATGAATAAAGCAGTAATTACTCCACTTTACATGGGGAAGCTCACACAAGTCAAAGTCTATAAACCATAAAATGTGGTCTTCAAAACTAGCCTGATTCTCATCCAAATAGTTACATCCTAATAAGGGATTACCTGTATCATCAGCATTGGTAGGCACACCAGTTGTGTATGTGGGGGTGCTCAGTTGTGTCTGGCTTTTTGTGACCCCACAGACTACAGCCAGCCAGCTCCTCTGTTCATGGGGTTTTCCAGGCAAGAAATCTGGAGTGGGTTGCCATTTCCTCCTCCAGGGACCTTCCCAACCCAGAGATCAAACCCATATCTTCTGCATCTCCTGCATGGGCAGGTGGATTCTTTACCGCTGAGTCACCTGGGAAGCCCAGTAACACACATTAAAATAGTATAAAGAATAAACCAGGACTTCCCTGGTGGTCCAGTGCAAGGGATGCCAGTTCTATTCTTAGCTTGGGAAGGTCCCATGTGCTGTGGAGCGGTGTGACCCATGTGTCCAACTACAGAGCTGGAGTTATGGAGCGCATGCACCCAGAGCCGGTACGCAGGCCAAAGAACAAAGATAAACGAATGAAAGATCAATAGAAGTGGCCACAAAAAAAATAAATAAATAAATAAACCAGAAGGTTTCTCTTAGGTGGCCCTACTCCTGGTTAGAGGCTGCTGTAATTTTAGCGTAGAAGAGTCTTAGCCACTGTGATCCAGTAGTCACTTCCATACATTTAGTGTTTACTTTGGGGGAATATCTGACAATAGTGACTATTGGTCATTTTTCACAATGAATGAAAAGCACATCTTCACTTCACATTCAAATGCATATCTACGTGGACAAGACATAAGAAAAGGGAAACAGACAAATGGATCTAAAAGCTTATATAGGCTTTCCCAATGGCTCAGACACTAAAGAGTTTGCCTGCAAAGCAGGACACTCAGGTTTGATACCTGGTCAGGGAGATCCCCTGGAGAAGAAAATGGCAACCCATTCTCTTGCCTAAAGAATTCCATGGACAGAGGAGTCTTAGTCTGGTGGGCTACAGTCCATGGGGTCAGACATGACTGAGGACACGAAACTTATATGAAACTTAGTACATAAATGTTCAATTATACCCAACTGTTTGCATTTGCCCTGCATGCAGATTCTTTATTTTTGTGGGGTGGGGGGGGGGGCACTTCTATTGGTCTTTATTTATTTTCATCCATCTTTTGTTCTTTGGCCCGCGTGGGCCTCCCATCGCAGTGGCCTCTGTTGTCACAGAGCACCGGCTCTGGAGTGCATGCACCCAGAGCTCTGGCTCGGTAATTGGACACATCGGTCCAGCCCTCCTCTGTTCATGGGGTTTTCCAGGCAAGAAATCTGGAGTGGGTTGCCATTTCCTCCTCCAGGGACCTTCCCAACCCAGAGATCAAACCCATATCTTCTGCATCTCCTGCATGGGCAGGTGGATTCTTTACCGCTGAGTCACCTGGGAAGCCCAGTAACACACATTAAAATAGTATAAAGAATAAACCAGGACTTCCCTGGTGGTCCAGTGCAAGGGATGCCAGTTCTATTCTTAGCTTGGGAAGGTCCCATGTGCTGTGGAGCGGTGTGACCCATGTGTCCAACTACAGAGCTGGAGTTATGGAGCGCATGCACCCAGAGCCGGTACGCAGGCCAAAGAACAAAGATAAACGAATGAAAGATCAATAGAAGTGGCCACAAAAAAAATAAATAAATAAATAAACCAGAAGGTTTCTCTTAGGTGGCCCTACTCCTGGTTAGAGGCTGCTGTAATTTTAGCGTAGAAGAGTCTTAGCCACTGTGATCCAGTAGTCACTTCCATACATTTAGTGTTTACTTTGGGGGAATATCTGACAATAGTGACTATTGGTCATTTTTCACAATGAATGAAAAGCACATCTTCACTTCACATTCAAATGCATATCTACGTGGACAAGACATAAGAAAAGGGAAACAGACAAATGGATCTAAAAGCTTATATAGGCTTTCCCAATGGCTCAGACACTAAAGAGTTTGCCTGCAAAGCAGGACACTCAGGTTTGATACCTGGTCAGGGAGATCCCCTGGAGAAGAAAATGGCAACCCATTCTCTTGCCTAAAGAATTCCATGGACAGAGGAGTCTTAGTCTGGTGGGCTACAGTCCATGGGGTCAGACATGACTGAGGACACGAAACTTATATGAAACTTAGTACATAAATGTTCAATTATACCCAACTGTTTGCATTTGCCCTGGCATGCAGATTCTTTATTTTTGGGGGGTGGGGGGTGGGGGGGGGCACTTCTATTGGTCTTTATTTATTTTCATCCATCTTTTGTTCTTTGGCCCGCGTGGGCCTCCCATCGCAGTGGCCTCTGTTGTCACAGAGCACCGGCTCTGGGTGCATGCACTCCAGAGCTCTGGCTCGGTAATTGGACACATCGGTCCAGCCGCTCCACAGCACGTGGGATCTTCCCAGGCCTGGGATCGAACCGGCGCCCCTTGCACTGCAAGGTGGTGTCCTTACCCACTGGACTACCAGGGAAGCCCGCATGCAGATTCTTTACCACCACACCACCTGAGAAGCCCAAAAGCTTATATAGTTTGGCAAATGTGTTGTTTACAGTTGTGTTACAGTTTGAGTGCAAAAGGAAAAGCAATAATGCAACCTTGAAAAAAATAATTTTGTGAAGGTCATCATTTACAAAGACATTTAAAAAGAAAAAGAGTAAGGCTACAAATTGAAAAAAAAAAAAATGAATGTGGCTACATAGCTTGCTGATAATAGTTTGTGTTTTTACTCCTTGAATTGTCCCTCAAGTTTCACCTTCTATAAATGTCAGGTCTTTTGTGATCTATGTTCCTAAACATCCCGCAGCAGAAGCCACAGGACAGATACATGCAGTATATTGTCATAAGCTTAAGCTCATGGAAAAGATGCGTCAAATGACACTGAGGCAGCTACTGGTGACAGGGAGTGCCCGCACAGCCTCTAGTGGTATGGTCCTGGGGTACCCCTAGGGCAAGGTTACTCCAGAACCACAACTTCCAACCTGAGCAAAGTTTCTCTGAAACTCAGACTACAAGGTGAGGAATCAGCTCCAACCAAGTTGACTAGGGCAGATTCCTACCAAACTTGTTAAATACTGTCAAGCCTTCCGGATATACGTGAGCCTTTGGAAGGGAGGAGGCCACAACTGGCTAAATGAGATGGCAGATAGAGTGGGATGTAAGACTACAACAGACTGAATTTCATTCAAAGAAGTTAAAGTGGATCATCCACACGCAGTTGGAATTCTGGCTTCAGTGGCAGACGTGTTACATGAGCAATAGGCACGAATAAGCTGTTTGCTAATACCAAAAAAATAATGGTTGCGATCCCTAGAAAAACACGTTAAATTTATTCAATATTCAGTTTACTTAACAGGTAAATTAATACACTAAGATGTTACTATTCATCTATCAGTTGTTCCCAAATGGTAGAAATCAGTATTTCTGAGGGTTCATAAAAACTGCACTAGGCTAACACATTGCTAAAGTATAGTAAAAGATAATAAGATCTTCTAGGAGTAATCTGATATGCATCAAAACTTCCCTTTTCCTAATATTACACCTCTTCGGCTCCCCTCCAAAAAATTTAGGTGTGAACACAGCTTGCCACCCCTTGGGGGACTGGGGAAACACAGTCAAAGTCAAAAAAGTTAATGCCCACGTTCCCCAAGAGCTGGGTCCAGTGTGTATCTGGTGGTGAGGAGGCAGAAGGAGTTGGATGAGGAAGCTGCTGGGTAGAGGGGAAGGGAAGAGGGGCTAAGGTCCCTCTCAGTGACCCTGGGGGTCTTGGTCCTGTCCTCTACCTCCCCAGGCACCATCCACTCCCTTCTTTCAGCCCCTCTTCCTAGCAGAACTGGTCGTCGTATTCCTCGTCCTTCAGCCCCTTGAGCTGAAGCCAAGCAAAGTCCTCAAACATGATGTCATCTGTGGCACAGTTGGTATCAAATTCAATGAGGCTGGTGTCCACCTCATTGGGGCATCCATTTCAGGAGCAGGTGACTGGGGTCTGGGGAGGGAGATGTGGTCATGGGGCTTGGGGTGCATAAGAACAAAAGGCAGCTCCACAGAGACATCCCTGCCTCAAGACATCAGCAGCTTCACCTTGACCCTGTAGGACACTAGGATCCCCAGCACTTCCTTGTTGGCACCCTCCTTCATGATGGTGTTGCATGCCACGTTAGTGCCCTCATGCTTGAGCTTCCAGTTCAGTGAGGCCATGCTTCTCCTGGTTGCTGCTGAGCAAGGGGGTTACGGTATACACCTTACAGAACATGGAATTGGGCGACACCTGGTCATCTTGTTCAACCTGAACCATGGGACACTTTTGTACTAGGCGGTGCTGAAGAGGCAGATGTTGGCGGTTCTGTCTCACAGAGACTTTGATCTTTCTGACAGTCTTGGTGGAGTTGTTGGTGATGTGGACATTGACATTGAGGGGTTCCCCATGTAGTAGAGCTCCTTGTCCAGTGAGGCCTCGAGATGCAGGGACCGGTCAGACAGGAGGAAGTGGTGTGTCATTTCAGCTGAAGGCTGGGGGCCAGGTTTCTCTGGAGCAAACTGCACCTTTTGGATCACCAGACACCAAGAGTTCCATTTGTGTCTTTTCTCTTCTAGTGCTTTGTTACTGTCAAACTAAGTGTCTTCAAAACACAGGACAGCTTCATTCACTTGTAAAGGAAAGAGAATTCTTCTGAGATATGACATTTCATTCCACAGAAATGGATTAAGCTGCTGTGTAACAGGCTGTGTTCTAGGTCCTAATAACCAAGAGGAAGTTCCTGCCCTTCTGCAGTTCTCATTCGAGTTGTGCAATGATAGTTCACACACGAGCAAGTGACACTGGGGGGTCTAAAGCAGTTTGGTAAAAAAAATAAAACACAGGCTAAGGGGAGAGAGCAACACACTGGGGGTGGGATGATGTTTGAGGGTCAAGAAAGGCCTCTGGAGAAGCAGCTTAAGTAAAGGAAGCGAGTGAACCATGCAAAGACCTGTCCTGTTTGCAATGTCAGAGGAAAACTAGAAAACCAATATGGTGCAGGGGAGTAAATCTCACAAAGAATCACAGGGAGTAAGTGTGAGACAGGAGTGATCAGACTGTGTGAGGCAAAGCAGGTGCTGGAAGGAGTCTGGAGTTCATGTTCTTGTTTTGATAATAATAATAATAATAAAAATTACTGTTTCAATACTGGATGTCTCATGATGCTTTGACTCATGTCATTTCCTTGATGTTAAACAGCAAAGTGCCAAACAGCCTCTGGCAACCACATAAACCATGAAATATTTCGCAAATATATGTCATCCTTGCATGGGGGCCATGCTAATCCTCTCTGTATCATTTCAAGTTTAGTGTAAATGCTGCTGAAGCAAGCCCTGGAATTTCTTTTCACTACGAAGGAATACCATGGAGGATTTCAGATAGTGGCGGTGCTGAAGAGGCAGATGTTGGCGGTTCTGTCTCACAGAGACTTTGATCTTTCTGACAGTCTTGGTGGAGTTGTTGGTGATGTGGACATTGACATTGAGGGGTTCCCCATGTAGTAGAGCTCCTTGTCCAGTGAGGCCTCGAGATGCAGGGACCGGTCAGACAGGAGGAAGTGGTGTGTCATTTCAGCTGAAGGCTGGGGGCCAGGTTTCTCTGGAGCAAACTGCACCTTTTGGATCACCAGACACCAAGAGTTCCATTTGTGTCTTTTCTCTTCTAGTGCTTTGTTACTGTCAAACTAAGTGTCTTCAAAACACAGGACAGCTTCATTCACTTGTAAAGGAAAGAGAATTCTTCTGAGATATGACATTTCATTCCACAGAAATGGATTAAGCTGCTGTGTAACAGGCTGTGTTCTAGGTCCTAATAACCAAGAGGAAGTTCCTGCCCTTCTGCAGTTCTCATTCGAGTTGTGCAATGATAGTTCACACACGAGCAAGTGACACTGGGGGGTCTAAAGCAGTTTGGTAAAAAAAATAAAACACAGGCTAAGGGGAGAGAGCAACACACTGGGGGTGGGATGATGTTTGAGGGTCAAGAAAGGCCTCTGGAGAAGCAGCTTAAGTAAAGGAAGCGAGTGAACCATGCAAAGACCTGTCCTGTTTGCAATGTCAGAGGAAAACTAGAAAACCAATATGGTGCAGGGGAGTAAATCTCACAAAGAATCACAGGGAGTAAGTGTGAGACAGGAGTGATCAGACTGTGTGAGGCAAAGCAGGTGCTGGAAGGAGTCTGGAGTTCATGTTCTTGTTTTGATAATAATAATAATAATAAAAATTACTGTTTCAATACTGGATGTCTCATGATGCTTTGACTCATGTCATTTCCTTGATGTTAAACAGCAAAGTGCCAAACAGCCTCTGGCAACCACATAAACCATGAAATATTTCGCAAATATATGTCATCCTTGCATGGGGGCCATGCTAATCCTCTCTGTATCATTTCAAGTTTAGTGTAAATGCTGCTGAAGCAAGCCCTGGAATTTCTTTTCACTACGAAGGAATACCATGGAGGATTTCAGATAGTGGTACAACATGATCTCACATATTTTTACAAAAACACTTGAGATCTTGGCTTGAAAACTGGCTATAAGACAGAGAAATCAGGGAGACCACTTAGGAGGTTGCTAACAGCCCCTGACTAAGACTATGGTAAAGGCAGTGGAGCTGGTGAGAAGTGGTTAGATGTGGAATATCTTATAGATATGTGACTGGTAGACTGGGCACAGGTATAACATAAAAACAAGAGTCAGTGATGATCCACAATTTTCTAGATGCCTGTGGCATCTAGATGAATGTAGGCATCATTTATCCACATGAAAAAGACTTCTTGGGAGCAAGTGTTGGTAGGAAGATGAACGTGCAGTGGAGTAATCTAGTTTTGCTTTACTGAGATGCTAGAGCAGGAGAATATGGAGGATTGATTCAGAAAGCCTGGTGAGAGAGGAGGTGACATACCAAGCCTTGGCAAGAACACCAGATATCTGGTACCTTCCCTGAGAAGAAAGTCAAAGAAAACTGGCAAGAATGGCAAGAGGAAAGCAAAATAAGGGCAAAAACCAAACCAAACAACCATGGTTCTCTTTCAACCATGATTTCAGTAAAAGAGAAGAAAAGATTTTAAATAACTACTTGAAATGAGTAACTTGATTTTCATAAATATTTTAAATATCTGATTAGTGAAAAGTTAAATTATATGTTGCTTTCTAAACAGCTTTGACATTTACGAGCTACAAAGATTAGATTTTAAGGTATTGATACAAATAGTGATTCCTACAATATTACATAATAGAAGGCATTTATTCAGATTTCCCATTATATAATAAGTTTTTACTTCCTTTCTACATCTGTTCACTTGCATATTTTCCCTTCAAACCTAAAGAGGTCATCCACACAAACTGCAGTAACATTTCAGTGGGAGATAATTAATTTGATAGGATACAACCACATCTTAAGCTCCATCTGGGCAAACTGCTTAGGCTTTTAGAGTGCACTGCTATCGTAAACTCAGTTAAAACCAGCATCTTACCATGGCTTTTCTCCATCCATAATATCAATTCATGACAAGAGTATTTTATTATTAAAATGTCTGAGGATGTTGTGGTGAAGTAAGCAGAAATTTTGTTTAGACAAATTTATTATTAAATTATAGATAAGTATATCCTAAAATTTTACTTTCAAATTATGAAATCATTTTTACACTTTTAAATATCAAAATCAGCTATTTTTAGACTTCAGAATAATATGTAGGATTTCTCTTTAATTGACAAAAAAGAAAAAAAAAATCTGCAATTAAAACAGTGAATCTTCAGTAATCCATTAAATTTATGTATTGATTTCCTTAATCCAACAAACATTTACTGGGGATCTAGGATGAGAATGGTGAATTTAGGAGAACCTTTTCTCTCATGAAGCGTCCAAAACTAGGTGATATGAGTACAACATAATATTCTAAGTGAATTTTACTAGGAAGTAGTTGAAGTACTTGGGAAAGGTTTCCAAAGGAAGTGATGTTTGCCCTAAAAAATCTGAGAGCTGTGTGATTCACTAGTTGAAAGGGAGACAAAATACTTGAAGTAGAGACACAACAAAGGTAAAATCGCGGAAACAGAAACACAGCGTGAGCCCAGGGTGAAGGAGTAGAGGTAAGCTATGTGAAAAGACTGACAGTGGGGCCTGCCTGGCAGGCAGGTTACTTGAAGGAATTTGTCCTTATCTGTTTTGTCAATATCACTCTGAAGGCTGTGTGGATAACGGTTCTAATGGGAACAGAAGAGAGGCAGGCAGATTAATCCAGGCTTTTAAAAGGGAGTGATGTGGTTGATAAAGGAGAGGAAGATAGTGGACTGACAGGAGGAATATTTAGGTAATACAGACAGGATTATGTGATGGAGAGGAGAGGGAGGGGCTGTGAGCCAGAGGTCACAAGGATGACCTCAAGGTCTCTGATCCTGAAACTGAAACAAAGCAGGTAAGTAATGGAAAAAGACAAGGTTAAGGGAGGAAAATCATGAGCTCAGTTCTGAGAATGTAGAGACTGAGGTATCTTTGAGACAACTGAGCTGTCAAAGATGTGGTTTGTTAGTCAGGCTGAATCAAGAGACCCGAAGGAAGGTAAAACAGTATTTCAGGAAGATATAAGCAGTCAATTATGTCAATTGCTGAAAAACATCCAGTGGGTTTAGTGACAGTGGTAAGTTCAGTAAGGCGTATTTCTATGATATGACAGGTCTTGAAGCCAGAAGGAGTGGGGGCAAGTTTGGGAAGTGAGCTGAGGAAATAGAGGCCCTCAGTCAACATGTCTGGCTCTGAAGGAGCGGGAAAGTGATCATGTCAACAGAAGGCAATAAGACATACTGAGTGTTTGAAAAAAGAACACAGAAAATCAAAACATAAAATGAAACTGAAAATAAAAATTAATGTGTAGGTGTTTTCCTTAGTCGAACTGAAAATTAAAAGAGCAAATCTCAAAATTCTACTTTTGGAATTCTTACCTAACTTTCCAATTATAGTCATGGCCAAATTAAACCAATCTGGAATTCTTTAAACTGAGTCTTTTCTTTGTGGGTCCCCTTAGAGCACTTGATTGCTGCTTTTGATATGACACTTACCATATGCACTCTACCACTTGTAGTCTCTTCTCATCCTAAACCACTGCAGGAGAATTGTTTAGTCAACACTTAGCCAAGAGCCACAGGCACAGAGCTTGTGTGTGTGCTATGTCACTACAGTTGTGTCCGACTCTTTGGGACCCTGTGAACTGTAGCCCAGCAGGCTCCTTTCTCCATGGAATTCTCCAGGCGAGAACACTGGAGTGGGTTGTCATGCCCTCCTCCAGGGTATCTTTTTGACCCAGGGATGGAACCCAGGTCTCTTAGGTCTCCTGTATTGGCAGGTGAGTTGTTTACCACTAGTGCCAGCTGGGAAGCCCCCAGATGCATAGTAGATGGTCATAAATGCATGCAAACTTCAACTATCTTGGAAAAGCAAATACTCAAAACACACTTCATAAATGCATACTCTCATTAGGAAGCCCTATTTCCTAATGATGGACTGCATAGGCTTCAGTGGGCAAATCCGATGACACCATGAGGCACGAGTGATACCCAGAAGTGGAGGAAAATCATGAGCTCAGTTCTGAGAATGTAGAGACTGAGGTATCTTTGAGACAACTGAGCTGTCAAAGATGTGGTTTGTTAGTCAGGCTGAATCAAGAGACCGAAGGAAGGTAAAACAGTATTTCAGGAAGATATAAGCAGTCAATTATGTCAATTGCTGAAAAACATCCAGTGGGTTTAGTGACAGTGGTAAGTTCAGTAAGGCGTATTTCTATGATATGACAGGTCTTGAAGCCAGAAGGAGTGGGGGCAAGTTTGGGAAGTGAGCTGAGGAAATAGAGGCCCTCAGTCAACATGTCTGGCTCTGAAGGAGCGGGAAAGTGATCATGTCAACAGAAGGCAATAAGACATACTGAGTGTTTGAAAAAAGAACACAGAAAATCAAAACATAAAATGAAACTGAAAATAAAAATTAATGTGTAGGTGTTTTCCTTAGTCGAACTGAAAATTAAAAGAGCAAATCTCAAAATTCTACTTTTGGAATTCTTACCTAACTTTCCAATTATAGTCATGGCCAAATTAAACCAATCTGGAATTCTTTAAACTGAGTCTTTTCTTTGTGGGTCCCCTTAGAGCACTTGATTGCTGCTTTTGATATGACACTTACCATATGCACTCTACCACTTGTAGTCTCTTCTCATCCTAAACCACTGCAGGAGAATTGTTTAGTCAACACTTAGCCAAGAGCCACAGGCACAGAGCTTGTGTGTGTGCTATGTCACTACAGTTGTGTCCGACTCTTTGGGACCCTGTGAACTGTAGCCCAGCAGGCTCCTTTCTCCATGGAATTCTCCAGGCGAGAACACTGGAGTGGGTTGTCATGCCCTCCTCCAGGGTATCTTTTTGACCCAGGGATGGAACCCAGGTCTCTTAGGTCTCCTGTATTGGCAGGTGAGTTGTTTACCACTAGTGCCAGCTGGGAAGCCCCCAGATGCATAGTAGATGGTCATAAATGCATGCAAACTTCAACTATCTTGGAAAAGCAAATACTCAAAACACACTTCATAAATGCATACTCTCATTAGGAAGCCCTATTTCCTAATGATGGACTGCATAGGCTTCAGTGGGCAAATCCGATGACACCATGAGGCACGAGTGATACCCAGAACGTCACCCCTTTCACTGTAGTCAACCCTTCCTCTATATACGGGGAAAATAAAAAAAAAAAAAATGAGAGAGACCGCAATTTCCATTAGCCTTTGGTGGTCCATAAGATGGCACCACAGTTCACAGAAAAGAGTTTCTAATAGGAAAGTTGAGATGAATAAAGTGATCCATGTCATCTCTGTTTCGGGAATCAGCGTCATTGGAAAGCCCCCAGGTTTAGCTATTGCAGTTACTCCAACCATTCAGCTGCAGTGTTTGTGCAAATCAGGGCTTCTTGTTTGTCGTGAGAAATCGCTGGATCACTCCATCCCAAATCGTTTAGCCATGACCTGAAAAGCTGTTATGCTGATTGGTCCCCATGGAGAAGGCCTCGGCTCACAGAGCTTGGAGCTGACGCCGGTGCTGCAGGAGTTTAGAGCCCATGGGCATGGTTAGGAAAGCTGTGTTGAGAGAGTGGAAAAGCAGGAGCCCCAACAACAGCTGCGTTGCAGCTGGGTCACAAAGGAGAACAAGCAATCCCCTGACACCATAAAAGGTAGCGGATGATGGGGAGGCGATCTCTGTGCCTCCATTTGTCACTGGCAGGGTGCCATGGCTCTCAAACCCAAATGCTCTCACAAGAAGATAGGGCCAGATGTAAATAATTTCCTAATTTCATACCTTTTTTGGGGGGGATAAATTTTCAGCAGTAAAGGATATAGAGGGCTATTTATTTAGATGTGAACTTTTCTGATGACTGAGCCAGGGTAGAGAATAAAGCACTGGATTCAGTCACAGACAGTGTCAGCCACTTAGTCGTGTCCAGCCCTTTGTGACCCCATGGACTGTAGCCCACCAGACTCCTCCGTCCGCAGGATTCTCCAGGCAAGAATACTGGAGTGGGATGCCATGCTCTTCTCAAGGAGATCTCCCCCACTCAGGGATCAGACCCAGGTCTCCTGTATTGCAGGCAAATTCTTTACCACCTAAGCCACCAGGGAACCCGGGTTCTAGTCTGGTTCTGAAAGCAGAAGATCAATCACCAAGGAAAGCCACTAATTTGAATAGGTTTTGCTTTTCTCGGCTGTCAGTCAAAGGTCCTGCGTTAATTAAACTCTACTGCTTTAAAAAAAAAATGGGATTCAATTCAGGGATGCCATCACTGGTTAAAAATTAAGATTAAAGAAAAGTTAAGCTCTTAATTCACATCATATTCCTTTGCTTCCATTGCTTTCCAATCCAAGATAGAGAAAAGGAACCGGCCCTTTTCCCTCAGATCCAGCCAGCTGACACTGAGACTGGGGACAGAAGCCAAGACTTGAAATCCGTTGTACTTCAATGTACTAACAAGTGAAATTAAACAGAATTGGAGTAAGTGACCCCTTTATTTATTTATTTATTTCTGAAAGGACTTTAAGGTAAAGATGCTTATCCAAAGTAAAATGTCCTAGAAAGGTTCTTATACCAACTTGACCACGTTTATATTCAAAGTGCATCCTGTGATTACGGTTTGGTAAATCATTCATAGAATCATTAATTCCAGTTTGCCTGAAACTACTCTATATCCTCTGTTATAGTGTAAAAATGACAGCTTCTCCCTCCTCCTTCCTGGTTTGCACAAATAATCTATACTTACCCTAATTCTTGCTTCCTTCTCACAAGTATTCACCTAATCAGACAGGTCAACGGTGGCTTTATAACACTCCGTAGATGACACTAGGAGATTCCATTAGCAGCATCAGTGAGGTCTCAGTGTGACCCCAGCTTTCTATCCCCACCACACTCCTATCAAAGAAGGCATGAACAAAGATACACTTTCACAGCATAAGCCTATTGGATCTTTGTCAAGAGCAATTAAGTTTCCATTCATCTCTGCTTCCCCCAGACAGATTTTTCTGGGAGTGTGCTGTCCTAGCACATTGCAGTTCTACTTCCTTTTACAGGTTATATGATAAGAACAGAAACACTGTAAGAGCAGCTTACTATGTGCCAGGTGCTTTCCAAGCACATTCTGTGTATCATCATATTAAATCCTTATATTACACTTAAGATATTATCTGTTTAACAAAATAAGAAACTGAGGGACAATGAGATTAAACTGCCTTGCCCAAGGTACAGGAGCTTGATTTGGCCAGACTGTGGTTCCAACAGAGGCAGTCTGGCTTCACAGTCTGCGGTATGACATTATTGACCTGGTCCAGAAGTTTGGTACCAGGAATCACCATGCTATTTAAAGATGAGCCTTATGAAGAATGGCCACCCATGCACTCATGCACCCGCCCTACCCATCTCTCATCAGAGATACAGACAGTATCTACCATATGCCAAGCACTGGATAATGAGATGACCCCTGCTTTTATAGATTGACGAACACCATGGCGACTCTGGAAGTGGGCATTTACCAATTGCAAGGTCAATTTAACAGGGCTCTCATCAGACATATGCAATAATGCATAAGGGAGAAAACAGAGACCAAGGCATCTATTCTGTCTGAGCTAGTCCAGGGAGGTCTCAAAAAGGAGGCATCTTATTTCAGCTGGCACACAGATGGAGGAAAAGTTGGCCAAACATCAAGAGAACAGCCTACCTGCTCAGTTCAAGTGTTGGTGGCTTACAAGTTCTCGTTACAAGACCCAAATTAAGAAAATTATCTAGAAAGTCAGTCTAATAGAGAAAATATTCCTTGTTTTAACACCATTAAAAGGCTCTGAAGCTAAAAAAAGTTCATTTGATACCAACAATCTCAAAACACATTTGTTTGAGAAAATAAGGTTATAACAACACAAGTTACCCAGTTTCTACTTTCTGCTCATCTAATGATTCTTGAGCCACCTTCTGTGAATAATAAATTTCTGTGCACTAATTCCCTTTTGCTTCCTTCTCACAAGTATTCACCTAATCAGACAGGTCAACGGTGGCTTTATAACACTCCGTAGATGACACTAGGAGATTCCATTAGCAGCATCAGTGAGGTCTCAGTGTGACCCCAGCTTTCTATCCCCACCACACTCCTATCAAAGAAGGCATGAACAAAGATACACTTTCACAGCATAAGCCTATTGGATCTTTGTCAAGAGCAATTAAGTTTCCATTCATCTCTGCTTCCCCCAGACAGATTTTTCTGGGAGTGTGCTGTCCTAGCACATTGCAGTTCTACTTCCTTTTACAGGTTATATGATAAGAACAGAAACACTGTAAGAGCAGCTTACTATGTGCCAGGTGCTTTCCAAGCACATTCTGTGTATCATCATATTAAATCCTTATATTACACTTAAGATATTATCTGTTTAACAAAATAAGAAACTGAGGGACAATGAGATTAAACTGCCTTGCCCAAGGTACAGGAGCTTGATTTGGCCAGACTGTGGTTCCAACAGAGGC
This sequence comes from Tragulus kanchil, assembly GCA_022376925.1. Classification (NCBI taxonomy): domain Eukaryota; kingdom Metazoa; phylum Chordata; class Mammalia; order Artiodactyla; family Tragulidae; genus Tragulus; species Tragulus kanchil. The sequence continues at coordinate 229,935,356 of JAIOJX010000004.1, read as the reverse complement.
AGTCTGGCTTCACAGTCTGCGGTATGACATTATTGACCTGGTCCAGAAGTTTGGTACCAGGAATCACCATGCTATTTAAAGATGAGCCTTATGAAGAATGGCCACCCATGCACTCATGCACCCGCCCTACCCATCTCTCATCAGAGATACAGACAGTATCTACCATATGCCAAGCACTGGATAATGAGATGACCCCTGCTTTTATAGATTGACGAACACCATGGCGACTCTGGAAGTGGGCATTTACCAATTGCAAGGTCAATTTAACAGGGCTCTCATCAGACATATGCAATAATGCATAAGGGAGAAAACAGAGACCAAGGCATCTATTCTGTCTGAGCTAGTCCAGGGAGGTCTCAAAAAGGAGGCATCTTATTTCAGCTGGCACACAGATGGAGGAAAAGTTGGCCAAACATCAAGAGAACAGCCTACCTGCTCAGTTCAAGTGTTGGTGGCTTACAAGTTCTCGTTACAAGACCCAAATTAAGAAAATTATCTAGAAAGTCAGTCTAATAGAGAAAATATTCCTTGTTTTAACACCATTAAAAGGCTCTGAAGCTAAAAAAAGTTCATTTGATACCAACAATCTCAAAACACATTTGTTTGAGAAAATAAGGTTACTTAACAACACAAGTTACCCAGTTTCTACTTTCTGCTCATCTAATGATTCTTGAGCCACCTTCTGTGAATAATAAATTTCTGTGACTCACAAAGAAAGAAAGATCTATTGAAAACAGCACTGTCTACTAAGCAAAGCTCATTCACTTTAATTTCCAGAGTGTGAAGTGACCAGAGGTCGTACAGATACAATTACAGGAACCTTTAATCTGCAAAAAGGGAAAACATACACCCAGCAAATGGTCAGAGGCTGGCACATTACCAGAAGAACAAGTCTGTATGTATAAATGTGTATGACAAGCATATCTCCAAACTGGATCCTTCCCAAATCCTAGCAGAACAGTGTGCAAGGAGGAGCATATACACAAGGGTGTTTTGGCATTATAACAGAATACAATTCTCTTTCTTTCTCTCAAAAGAAAATGAGTAAGATCTCAAGAAAATGTGGGTCACTAACAGGAAAAAAAATTGAGCACAGAGGTGACATGGAGATGGAAAATATAAAGTTTGAACTTCTCTGCTTTGAGATAGACAATTTAACAGTAGTTCAGCTCAGGCCTAAATTATCACTGTCAACATCTCAAGCCCTCTTGACCTCAGCAGGAAAAATACGCCATGAAGGCTGCACAGAACTCAATAGGCATCAACCTCCCAAACTGTCTTCATCACAGTCTGCAGTGTAATTGACACCTGAGTTGGCAGGTTTATCTCTGAGATCCAAGAGGGGCTGAATTGACACTTCTAATCAAAAGAGTATTTCACTAAAGCCACGAGGAGGTTTACAGGAGGGCTGTGGAACACTCCTAGAATGACTGCTCTAAACACAGAGAAGCCTTTGGAAGAAACACACTGACCTATTCAACTAGGGAGAAAACAGAGACCAAGGCTTATTCTGTCTGAGCTAGTCCAGGGAGGTCTCAAAAAGGAGGCATCTTATTTCAGCTGGCACACAGATGGAGGAAAAGTTGGCCAAACATCAAGAGAACAGCCTACCTGCTCAGTTCAAGTGTTGGTGGCTTACAAGTTCTCGTTACAAGACCCAAATTAAGAAAATTATCTAGAAAGTCAGTCTAATAGAGAAAATATTCCTTGTTTTAACACCATTAAAAGGCTCTGAAGCTAAAAAAAGTTCATTTGATACCAACAATCTCAAAACACATTTGTTTGAGAAAATAAGGTTATAACAACACAAGTTACCCAGTTTCTACTTTCTGCTCATCTAATGATTCTTGAGCCACCTTCTGTGAATAATAAATTTCTGTGACTCACAAAGAAAGAAAGATCTATTGAAAACAGCACTGTCTACTAAGCAAAGCTCATTCACTTTAATTTCCAGAGTGTGAAGTGACCAGAGGTCGTACAGATACAATTACAGGAACCTTTAATCTGCAAAAAGGGAAAACATACACCCAGCAAATGGTCAGAGGCTGGCACATTACCAGAAGAACAAGTCTGTATGTATAAATGTGTATGACAAGCATATCTCCAAACTGGATCCTTCCCAAATCCTAGCAGAACAGTGTGCAAGGAGGAGCATATACACAAGGGTGTTTTGGCATTATAACAGAATACAATTCTCTTTCTTTCTCTCAAAAGAAAATGAGTAAGATCTCAAGAAAATGTGGGTCACTAACAGGAAAAAAAATTGAGCACAGAGGTGACATGGAGATGGAAAATATAAAGTTTGAACTTCTCTGCTTTGAGATAGACAATTTAACAGTAGTTCAGCTCAGGCCTAAATTATCACTGTCAACATCTCAAGCCCTCTTGACCTCAGCAGGAAAAATACGCCATGAAGGCTGCACAGAACTCAATAGGCATCAACCTCCCAAACTGTCTTCATCACAGTCTGCAGTGTAATTGACACCTGAGTTGGCAGGTTTATCTCTGAGATCCAAGAGGGGCTGAATTGACACTTCTAATCAAAAGAGTATTTCACTAAAGCCACGAGGAGGTTTACAGGAGGGCTGTGGAACACTCCTAGAATGACTGCTCTAAACACAGAGAAGCCTTTGGAAGAAACACACTGACCTATTCAACTTCTCAAAGCAGAATGCATATGGATGTCGGGGTATATGGGGTTATGCCATGGAAAACACAAACATAGCACTTTGAAGACTTGGGGCAGAATATAAGGTATTAAATTACTAGATCACTTAAAGCAGTTTTAAGTTTTAAATAAGCAGGAACATGTTATAAAAAGAGAAGCGATAGCATAGAAGAAAGATTGCAGGCATGGAAATCAGGTCCGAGTTTGATCATCTCCTCAAGAATGATCCCTGAAATTGCCAGCTACTGGGAAGAGTTGTTTCATGTCTCCAGAAATTCAGCACCTTTACAGACCCTTAAGCTCTGTAACCAAGACAGAATATTACAACAGTGTACCGCACACAAGTGTTCAACAAATGTTAACTGTCAGGATGTCCATGTAATAGGAACAGCAGTAGCTCCCACGCAGTGTGTTTTTTTTTTTTTTTTAAATGATTGGTAGTCTTTCATTTGAAATGTTTTGCTTTGTTTGCTTTTTCTTTTTTGGCCACTTCTATTGATCTTTCATTTATTTCCATCTTTGTTCTTCTGGCATGTGTGGGCCTCCCATCGCAGTGGCCTCTCTTGCTGCCCAGCACTGGCTCTGGGCACATGCACTCCAGAGCTCTGGCTCAGTAGTTGTACACACCGGTCCAGCCGCTCCACGGCACATGGGATCTTCCCAGGCCAGGGATCTAACTGGCGCCCCTTGCACTGCAAGGCGGTGTCCTTACCCACCGGACCACCAGGGAAGCCCCATGCAGTGTCTTAAAAGGATTAAATGAAATAAAATGTATGTTAAAAAGCAAAGCACAGTAACACATTTTTAGCACTCAAATAAAAGTTTTAAATGACAATAAAATGTATGTTAGAAATTTCCAAAACCCCCCAAAAGAGGGCTGTGGAACCCCAACTCTCATCACAGTCTGCAGTGTAATTGACACCTGAGTTGGCAGGTTTATCTCTGAGATCCAAGAGGGGCTGAATTGACACTTCTAATCAAAAGAGTATTTCACTAAAGCCACGAGGAGGTTTACAGGAGGGCTGTGGAACACTCCTAGAATGACTGCTCTAAACACAGAGAAGCCTTTGGAAGAAACACACTGACCTATTCAACTTCTCAAAGCAGAATGCATATGGATGTCGGGGTATATGGGGTTATGCCATGGAAAACACAAACATAGCACTTTGAAGACTTGGGGCAGAATATAAGGTATTAAATTACTAGATCACTTAAAGCAGTTTTAAGTTTTAAATAAGCAGGAACATGTTATAAAAAGAGAAGCGATAGCATAGAAGAAAGATTGCAGGCATGGAAATCAGGTCCGAGTTTGATCATCTCCTCAAGAATGATCCCTGAAATTGCCAGCTACTGGGAAGAGTTGTTTCATGTCTCCAGAAATTCAGCACCTTTACAGACCCTTAAGCTCTGTAACCAAGACAGAATATTACAACAGTGTACCACACAAGTGTTCAACAAATGTTAACTGTCAGGATGTCCATGTAATAGGAACAGCAGTAGCTCCCACGCAGTGTGTTTTTTTTTTTTTTTTAAATGATTGGTAGTCTTTCATTTGAAATGTTTTGCTTTGTTTGCTTTTTCTTTTTTGGCCACTTCTATTGATCTTTCATTTATTTCCATCTTTGTTCTTCTGGCATGTGTGGGCCTCCCATCGCAGTGGCCTCTCTTGCTGCCCAGCACTGGCTCTGGGCACATGCACTCCAGAGCTCTGGCTCAGTAGTTGTACACACCGGTCCAGCCGCTCCACGGCACATGGGATCTTCCCAGGCCAGGGATCTAACTGGCGCCCCTTGCACTGCAAGGCGGTGTCCTTACCCACCGGACCACCAGGGAAGCCCCATGCAGTGTCTTAAAAGGATTAAATGAAATAAAATGTATGTTAAAAAGCAAAGCACAGTAACACATTTTTAGCACTCAAATAAAAAGTTTTCCTCCAAACTAGACCTCTTATACCTAAATCCATTACTTAAAGGTAGGTCATAAGAGTAGGTGATTATTTTCCACGTATTTTAAGCAGTATTCTTGTAACACACCCACATGAAGAACTCTGTAATCCAAAATACTCATCAACCAAATTATCTCTTGTTATTGAATGTCTTAAAATATTACAGGGAAAATCTGCCTTAGAGCTCAGAGAACTTGAAGAAAAGAGCTAACAGGGAGATTATCAACCCTTAAAACTGAAGCTTCTGTAAAAAGTACTTACGCCCACTTCTGATCAAACTGATAAACCCATATAAATACTGGTGACAGCTTAAAAATCTATTTTTTCTCATTCAGAAATATGTATTTTCCAAAAGGACAATTTTCACTCTGAAATTCCAATATGATTTGGTAAGCTTAGCTCAAAGTCGTTAGCATGGCTTAAGCTGTTACCAATCTTAAAATAATAAGAAGTAGAAGATTTATAGCTGACTCTTCACTATTGCAATATTCAGATACCTGGTATTTCCCAGAAGCAAGGCTTGAGTTAAAATATAATTTTCAGATCTCTCATATTTCACACTTCTTTTTCAAAGGAAATGCCTATAAATAACTACATTAATTTTTAATCTTAAAAACATAATAATAAAGTAAGAATGATTGGATAGGCAATGGAGAGAAAATAAAAGGAAGTACAGATAACACCCAGAGAAGATATTATTTTCCGCAATTAGCTTTTGTACTGAAATATAAGCAAGAAACAGAGTAGAAAAGGCAGTTTTTGGTATTGCTGGAGTTATCAGGTTAATGATCAAATGAAGTTAGAAAAGCATAAGGAGAGGGAGCTAAGTGCCTAAACAGGGGTCATTTAAAATAAACAAAATTATCTTCAAAAAGGATTTTATACAACAAGGCATATCCATTCTTTCTGGGAAAGCGACTGTTTTAGATTTGGGCGGTTTACAAGAATAACCCTAATCCATTTATCTCCCAAGTATTTGGATATCTGCAATGTCACTATGAAAAGAAAAAATTCTGAGTTTTAAATAAAGATTTCTCGAATTTCTTTCAGTACGGTAGCTATTTTAAATATGTGTTACAAACAGAGAAAGTGATATTGTGCTAATACCTTCTAACCTCACAAATGAATTTCAGCAAAACCTCAGCAAAGCCATGAGAAGGAAGGCTTGCTTCATGTAGAATCACCATCAGCGTAAATTCAGTCTAATTACTTCTCAGTGAAGACATTTCCTATTGCTCCCTAATCCATCACATTTATGTATCAAGTTGATTCATCAAGCAAAATGCATACATATTATGGTAGTTTATATAAAATATATTATTCATAGCTGCCATACATGATACTCAATAGTAAAAGAGAAATAAACCAAAAAAACCCTCAAGAATTATCTATATTTTATTGCACCTGTCAGAATAACATATATTTATTATCATCACTATCACTGTTCATGAAACTCTACAAAGTCTCCCTGAAAGGAATGATTTATATTATGCATTCCACTGAGATTACATTCTAAAGCTATCAGAGCAGAACAGATAGCCAGAAGATCATACTTTGCTATGTCACCAAACACTAAAAAATTACAGAATATATTCGATTTTGTCTTTTTCACTTCCATCTTTCAATAATAATGAGGATTCCTGTATTCACAAGCTTACATATCATTTTTACTGAGACAAAAAGAAGAAATTTTACTTTCCAAAATGCTGACACCTAATTCTTTACCCTTAAAATTCATTCTTCAATCCCTTCAATCACTTAAAGGACATTTTTAACCAACCAAATGAGAAATAAGTTCTCCTATTTTCTACTTAGTTGAATTCACTTAAAACATCATTTTGCTCCTTCCTAATTACTTGTATACTCCCCTTCTCCATTTATTCTTTCAAACTTTAATTGCTTCCTTCTCTCATTCTCTCCTTTCACCATGCAACACTGGAAAATTTTGTTTAACAAATAGTTACCGTTATACCAGACTCTCCCTTGGCATTTGAAAGAAAAAAAAAAAATGAGTAAAATTGAGCTGCTTTCAGTCTAGTGGGGAAGACAGACATGATCAGGATTAACAGTAACAGAAAGTGATGAAGCCACTGTCATGAGGGCACAGATAACAGAGTAATCAAGCCAGCGGGGAAGGGTTAGTGCTATGTGTTAGTACTATGCCCTGCCAGAAAACTTTTTTGTGAATTGGACTAATCTCTGCTTCAGAGTCATTTCAGTTACATTCATTCAATAAATATTCATTGAATAACATTGTGCTGAATACAAAGTTAGTAATAGTAATGAAAAGACAAGGTCTCTATTCTTACTGTCTAAAACAAACAATAGTCATACATTAGAATTCAGCTATCATAGACATTCACACACAATAAGAACCATGCAGAAGAAGCATCAGGGTTGCCTGGAAGAATCAGTCACTATTTAATGAAACAAAGTGTTAAAGATTGAAGCTGGATGGATGTATAGGACTTTGTGTAGTGGTGAGAAAGGAAAAAGATATTCTAGGCCAAGGCAGCAAGCAGCATGCTTGGAAAAGACAAAGAATGAATAGATTCTTTCTCAACATACTTAGAGAGCCATTAGATGTTTAGCATTGTAGGCGACAATGGCTGAGGAGGTTTAATGAGAAAAGCTGTAGTCAATAAACAATGTTCCATGTCACACAAAGATATAAAGATTTACATGAATAAGAATCATGATACTGTTCTTACTGCTAATGGGTAACAATTCCTGATTTCTTACAACATACATATCTGACAGTGTTCTAATGTTGTTACATTTGGACTCACTTAACTTTGGGACTAGCATTTTAACCAACCAAATGAGAAATTTAAATGCTGACACCTAATTCTTTACCCTTAAAATTCATTCTTCAATCCTTCAATCACTTAAAGGACATTTTTAACCAACCAAATGAGAAATAAGTTCTCCTATTTTCTACTTAGTTGAATTCACTTAAAACATCATTTTGCTCCTTCCTAATTACTTGTATACTCCCCTTCTCCATTTATTCTTTCAAACTTTAATTGCTTCCTTCTCTCATTCTCTCCTTTCACCATGCAACACTGGAAAATTTTGTTTAACAAATAGTTACCGTTATACCAGACTCTCCCTTGGCATTTGAAAGAAAAAAAAAAAATGAGTAAAATTGAGCTGCTTTCAGTCTAGTGGGGAAGACAGACATGATCAGGATTAACAGTAACAGAAAGTGATGAAGCCACTGTCATGAGGGCACAGATAACAGAGTAATCAAGCCAGCGGGGAAGGGTTAGTGCTATGTGTTAGTACTATGCCCTGCCAGAAAACTTTTTTGTGAATTGGACTAATCTCTGCTTCAGAGTCATTTCAGTTACATTCATTCAATAAATATTCATTGAATAACATTGTGCTGAATACAAAGTTAGTAATAGTAATGAAAAGACAAGGTCTCTATTCTTACTGTCTAAAACAAACAATAGTCATACATTAGAATTCAGCTATCATAGACATTCACACACAATAAGAACCATGCAGAAGAAGCATCAGGGTTGCCTGGAAGAATCAGTCACTATTTAATGAAACAAAGTGTTAAAGATTGAAGCTGGATGGATGTATAGGACTTTGTGTAGTGGTGAGAAAGGAAAAAGATATTCTAGGCCAAGGCAGCAAGCAGCATGCTTGGAAAAGACAAAGAATGAATAGATTCTTTCTCAACATACTTAGAGAGCCATTAGATGTTTAGTATTGTAGGGGATAATGGCTGAGGAGGTTTAATGAGAAAAGCTGTAGTCAATAAACAATGTTCCATGTCACACAAAGATATAAAGATTTACATGAATAAGAATCATGATACTGTTCTTACTGCTAATGGGTAACAATTCCTGATTTCTTACAACATACATATCTGACAGTGTTCTAATGTTTTTACATTTGGACTCACTTAACTTCTGGACCCTCTCAAGAAGGAAATACATTTGCCCTCATTATACACACAAGTAGAATAAGAGAGAAGTTAAATAACATAACCAAGATCACAGAGCTAATAGGTGGTAGAAAATGCCAGGCAATCTAGAGACAGTGTTGTTATAAATTCCTCCACTCTAAGGTGATGCAGTACTAATGGAGAAGGGAAGCAAGCCACAGGAACAAATATTCTTTGTTCTAAATATGTTATAAATATGTTTCTGTACCTTTGAAATAATAAGAAAAGAGCTACTGAGCATTTGCTATATGTAAGGCATTATACTTTGAGCCATGGAAAAAAAAATACATAACACATTCTATGAATACCTACAACTTCTAATGTATTCAGACAGATTGAGGATAAAGAAACAGAAAAATAAATAGAGAGAGATGCAGTCAAGAGCTGCTTATCTAATGCAAAAATCAATGGCGTCATGGGTACGCTTTAAGTGGTACTTTTGATGACTTGCTGGAAGCCAACTGTGCACTAGCCTGAGAGTGAGAAACTCCTGAAGGCCAGTCTTTGGTGGTGGTGGGGAGGTGGGGTCCCCATTCTTTCACGGACTTTACTTCCAAGAACTCAATCAGGTTCTCATAGTAGAGAATTTAAAAAAATCTCATCCTAGTGAGGGCAAGGGAAGAAGAATAATCCTTGTGAAATATATACTCTATAATGAAGTTAACATACCCAACATTCAATAACAACAACAACAAAAAAAGGTATTGAAGAAACGAAAGAAAAATACAGTTCAAAAAGACAAAAGTTAGCATCAGAACCATACTAAGGTGTTGAAACATGAAACAGATGTTAGAATTGTCAAAAAAGGAACTTAAAATAACTATGATTAATGTGTTGAAGCCTTTAATGGAAAAAGTAGACAACATGCAGAACACATGTATAACATAAGCAGAGAGAAATTCTAAGAGAGAATTTCAATATCGTAACAGAAATGAAGAAGCAATTTAATGAGATCATCAGAAGACTCAGCATGGCCACAGAAAGAACCAATGAGGTTGAAGATAGGTCAGTATAAACTTCCCAAACTGAAATGTAATGAGAAAAATGAATGAAAAGTACAGATCATCCAAGAACTGTAAGAAAATATCAAAATATATAACATACTGGTAACTGGAATATCAGACAGGCAAAAAAGACAAGATGGCAGAAGATATATTCAAAGCAATAACGATGCACAACTTTCCAAAATATAACAGAGACACCAAACCATCGATTCAGAAAACACAAAGAACACTAAATCAGATAAATCCCCCAAATAATCCAGGCATGGTATGTCCAAACCATAGAAAACTAAAGACAGAGAGAAAATCTTAAGAGAAAAGAAAATACTCTACCCATGGAGAATCAAGATTAAGATTAGATTTCTTGGACTTCCCCTGTGGTAGACTGGTTAGGAATCTTCCTGCAGAAGATTCCACATGCCCTGGGACAATGAAGATGGTAAAGAAACAGAAAAATAAATAGAGAGAGATGCAGTCAAGAGCTGCTTATCTAATGCAAAAATCAATGGCGTCATGGGTACGCTTTAAGTGGTACTTTTGATGACTTGCTGGAAGCCAACTGTGCACTAGCCTGAGAGTGAGAAACTCCTGAAGGCCAGTCTTTGGTGGTGGTGGGGAGGTGGGGTCCCCATTCTTTCACGGACTTTACTTCCAAGAACTCAATCAGGTTCTCATAGTAGAGAATTTAAAAAAATCTCATCCTAGTGAGGGCAAGGGAAGAAGAATAATCCTTGTGAAATATATACTCTATAATGAAGTTAACATACCCAACATTCAATAACAACAACAACAAAAAAAGGTATTGAAGAAACGAAAGAAAAATACAGTTCAAAAAGACAAAAGTTAGCATCAGAACCATACTAAGGTGTTGAAACATGAAACAGATGTTAGAATTGTCAAAAAAGGAACTTAAAATAACTATGATTAATGTGTTGAAGCCTTTAATGGAAAAAGTAGACAACATGCAGAACACATGTATAACATAAGCAGAGAGAAATTCTAAGAGAGAATTTCAATATCGTAACAGAAATGAAGAAGCAATTTAATGAGATCATCAGAAGACTCAGCATGGCCACAGAAAGAACCAATGAGGTTGAAGATAGGTCAGTATAAACTTCCCAAACTGAAATGTAATGAGAAAAATGAATGAAAAGTACAGATCATCCAAGAACTGTAAGAAAATATCAAAATATATAACATACTGGTAACTGGAATATCAGACAGGCAAAAAAGACAAGATGGCAGAAGATATATTCAAAGCAATAACGATGCACAACTTTCCAAAATATAACAGAGACACCAAACCATCGATTCAGAAAACACAAAGAACACTAAATCAGATAAATCCCCCAAATAATCCAGGCATGGTATGTCCAAACCATAGAAAACTAAAGACAGAGAGAAAATCTTAAGAGAAAAGAAAATACTCTACCCATGGAGAATCAAGATTAAGATTAGATTTCTTGGACTTCCCCTGTGGTAGACTGGTTAGGAATCTTCCTGCAGAAGATTCCACATGCCCTGGGACAATGAAGATGGTACACCACAACTACTGAGCCCACACACTGCAACTATGGAAGCTCACGCACTCCAAGGCCCATGATTCACAACAAGAGAAGCTGTCTCAATGAGAAGCCCATGTGCCACAACAAAGAGCAGCCCGGCTTTAACTTTTTGATGTTTTTGGCTTTGTTTTTTCATTTGTGTGTGTGTGGGGGGGGGGAGGGGGGGTGTAAAAGTCACACCTGCATTGTTGTGCAACTCTCACCATCATCCCTTCTCCTGAACTTTTCACCTTCCTAAACTGAAATTCTGTCCCCATTAAACATTAACTCCCCATTTCCCGTCCCCACCACCAGGCTCCAGACATCTACCAATGTACTTTCTGACTCTATGAATTTGACTATTCTAGTACTTGTATAAGCGTAATCAAACAGGATTTGTCTGTACCTAATGAATATTGAAATGTACTGTTTAAAAATTAATTAATTAATTTTAATTGGAAGATAATTACTTCCTAATATTATGATGATTCTTGACATACATCAACATGAATCGGCCAAAACACAGAAAAGCACTTTTAAGGTTAATTTAATAAATATTCTGCAAAGAGATTATACCTTTTTTCTCCTGTACTCTACAGTAGGTTCTCATTACTCATCTACTGTATACACAGGAGTATATATATGTCAGTCTCAATCTCCTAATTTATCCTATCTTCTCTTTGTCCATATGTTTGTTCTCTAAGTCTGTCTGTCTCTATTTCTTTTTTTTTTTTCTCCTTTTCCCTATCATGCCTCTCTTTATTTATATTTATTTTCATCCATCTCTTTTATTCTTTGGCGTGTGTGGGCCTCCCATTGCAGTGGCCTCTCTCACTCAAGAGTGCTGGCTTGTAATTGGACACACCAGTACAGCCACTCTGCGATACATGGGATCTTCCCGGACCAGGGATCAAACCAGTGCCCCTTGCACTGCAAGGCAGACTCTTAACCCACTGGACCACCAGGGGAAACCCTGTCTGTCTCTATTTCTGCTTTGCAAATAGGTTTGTCTGTACTATTTACTATTTACGAGGCTTCAAAATGCTGATCCAGTCATTGGAAGGAAGATACTTGATTTTGAAAATGTATGTGGTCTGTATCACCTTTTTAAAAAGTAAACATGATGATAATATTAGAGAAATGCAAATCAAAACTAGAATGAGATATCACCTCACACCGGTCAGAACAGCCATCATCAAAAAATCCACAGATAATAAATACTGGAGAGGGTGCAGAGAAAAGGGGAACAGTTTTGCACCGTTGGTGGGATAAGTTGATACAGCTTCTATAGAATACAGTATGGAGATTCCTTAAAAAACTAGGAACAGAACCACCATATGACCCAGTAATTCCACTATTAGGCATATACTCTGAGGAAAGAGAAATTGAAAGAGACACATGTACCGCACTGTTCACTGCAGCACTTTTTACAATACCTAGAGCATGGAACAACCTGGATGTCCATCAACAAATGAATGGATAAAGAAGCTGTGGTACATATATGCAATGGAGTATTTCTTGGCCATAAAAAGAAATGCATTTGAATTAGTCCCAGTGAGGTGGATGAATTTAGAACCTATTATACAAAGTGAAGTAAGTCAGAAAGAGAAGGATAAATACAGTATAACCATATATATGGAATCTAGAAAGATGGAACTGATAAATGTATATGCAAAGAGATTATACCTTTTTTCTCCTGTACTCTACAGTAGGTTCTCATTACTCATCTACTGTATACACAGGAGTATATATATGTCAGTCTCAATCTCCCAATTTATCCTATCTTCTCTTTGTCCATATGTTTGTTCTCTAAGTCTGTCTGTCTCTATTTCTTTTTTTTTTTTCTCCTTTTCCCTATCATGCCTCTCTTTATTTATATTTATTTTCATCCATCTCTTTTATTCTTTGGCGTGTGTGGGCCTCCCATTGCAGTGGCCTCTCTCACTCAAGAGTGCTGGCTTGTAATTGGACACACCAGTACAGCCACTCTGCGATACATGGGATCTTCCCGGACCAGGGATCAAACCAGTGCCCCTTGCACTGCAAGGCAGACTCTTAACCCACTGGACCACCAGGGAAGCCCTGTCTGTCTCTATTTCTGCTTTGCAAATAGGTTTGTCTGTACTATTTACTATTTACGAGGCTTCAAAATGCTGATCCAGTCATTGGAAGGAAGATACTTGATTTTGAAAATGTATGTGGTCTGTATCACCTTTTTAAAAAGTAAACATGATGATAATATTAGAGAAATGCAAATCAAAACTAGAATGAGATATCACCTCACACCGGTCAGAACAGCCATCATCAAAAAATCCACAGATAATAAATACTGGAGAGGGTGCAGAGAAAAGGGAACAGTTTTGCACCGTTGGTGGGATAAGTTGATACAGCTTCTATAGAATACAGTATGGAGATTCCTTAAAAAACTAGGAACAGAACCACCATATGACCCAGTAATTCCACTATTAGGCATATACTCTGAGGAAAGAGAAATTGAAAGAGACACATGTACCGCACTGTTCACTGCAGCACTTTTTACAATACCTAGAGCATGGAACAACCTGGATGTCCATCAACAAATGAATGGATAAAGAAGCTGTGGTACATATATGCAATGGAGTATTTCTTGGCCATAAAAAGAAATGCATTTGAATTAGTCCCAGTGAGGTGGATGAATTTAGAACCTATTATACAAAGTGAAGTAAGTCAGAAAGAGAAGGATAAATACAGTATACTAACACATATATATGGAATCTAGAAAGATGGAACTGATAAATGTATATGCAGAGCAACAGTGGAGAATCAGACATGGAGAACAGACTTGTCGACATTGGGGGGAGGAAGGAGTGGGTGAGATGTGTGGAAAGAGTAACATGGAAACTTACATTACCGTATGTAAAAGAGACAACTAATGTGAATGTGCTATAAGACTAAGGGAACTTACACAGGGGCTCTGCAACAACCTGGAGGGGTGGGATGGGGAGGGAAGTTCAAGTGGGAGGGGTCAAGTGTATATCTATGACTGTATGCAGTGAACAACAAAACTCTGTAAGGGGAAAACAAAAATTAATTAAAAAAGAAGAAGTAAACATGGGCTTAAATGAGGATGCTGTTTTAACAATGAAAGATTCTCAAATTTTCTTCTATTCAAAATTATCAAGTGAGAAAAATACAAAATATAAACTACAAACAGAGTTTAACTCACATTAAAATGTGTTCATGCTTTATTACATGACAGGAGAGTCAACATGATGCAGCCAAAAGAATAACAAGCTGGAAATTGTGATGTTAGGTTACGTTGTATTGCGCTCTCGTCATTCAGTGGTATTCAACTGTTTTGTGACTCCAGTGGACAATAGCCTGCCAGACTCCTCTGTCCATGAGATTTCCCAGGCAACAGTACTGGAGTGGGTTGCCATTTCCTTCTCCAGAAGATCTTCCAAACCCAGGGATCGAACCCATGTCTTCTATACCTCCTGCACTGACAAGTGGATTCTTTACCACTGAGCTACCTAAGAAGCCCTCATCATTTTATTTATTACCCTTAAATAAAAAAGCTAACATTTCATTTCAAACATAACATCATGACATATAGATATAAAGCCAGGTGTGATTATTTCACATGACATGCAATGCCTGAGAATTTGAGTATTTCTGAGAATATCTGGCAAAGAAAATATCTCTAACAGTGACTTTCAATAACTGACATAGAAAAGTGGAATAAAATTGTGGGATACTTTAGAACCTATTATACAAAGTGAAGTAAGTCAGAAAGAGAAGGATAAATACAGTATACTAACACATATATATGGAATCTAGAAAGATGGAACTGATAAATGTATATGCAGAGCAACAGTGGAGAATCAGACATGGAGAACAGACTTGTCGACATTGGGGGGAGGAAGGAGTGGGTGAGATGTGTGGAAAGAGTAACATGGAAACTTACATTACCGTATGTAAAAGAGACAACTAATGTGAATGTGCTATAAGACTAAGGGAACTTACACAGGGGCTCTGCAACAACCTGGAGGGGTGGGATGGGGAGGGAAGTTCAAGTGGGAGGGGTCAAGTGTATATCTATGACTGTATGCAGTGAACAACAAAACTCTGTAAGGGGAAAACAAAAATTAATTAAAAAAGAAGAAGTAAACATGGGCTTAAATGAGGATGCTGTTTTAACAATGAAAGATTCTCAAATTTTCTTCTATTCAAAATTATCAAGTGAGAAAAATACAAAATATAAACTACAAACAGAGTTTAACTCACATTAAAATGTGTTCATGCTTTATTACATGACAGGAGAGTCAACATGATGCAGCCAAAAGAATAACAAGCTGGAAATTGTGATGTTAGGTTACGTTGTATTGCGCTCTCGTCATTCAGTGGTATTCAACTGTTTTGTGACTCCAGTGGACAATAGCCTGCCAGACTCCTCTGTCCATGAGATTTCCCAGGCAACAGTACTGGAGTGGGTTGCCATTTCCTTCTCCAGAAGATCTTCCAAACCCAGGGATCGAACCCATGTCTTCTATACCTCCTGCACTGACAAGTGGATTCTTTACCACTGAGCTACCTAAGAAGCCCTCATCATTTTATTTATTACCCTTAAATAAAAAAGCTAACATTTCATTTCAAACATAACATCATGACATATAGATATAAAGCCAGGTGTGATTATTTCACATGACATGCAATGCCTGAGAATTTGAGTATTTCTGAGAATATCTGGCAAAGAAAATATCTCTAACAGTGACTTTCAATAACTGACATAGAAAAGTGGAATAAAATTCTGGGATACTTTGAGATACCTGGATACCTAGGTCACTTAGTGGCAACAAGGAGAGCATGACAAAATTGATTTCATAATTCTACCTCAGTTTAAAAAAAGATTGATTCTAGATATCAACATGCATAAAAACAACTATCAGATTCATTATAATTTAGAGTAAAAATAATACAAGGATAACTGTATTACTTCCAGAATGCTAATAAGTTTAGGTGAGGCAATTTCACATAAAATGCTTAGCTGAACACTGTATTAAATTTTCTTCTTTCATCTAGTATTTTCAGCACAATGCATGTGACATATGCCTTGTCTTCTCACAGAATAAATTTTGCAACTTCAATGGTATATATCCATAATAATCATTCAGTGAGAATCACAGGAAAATGTTTTGTTCCTTGCTCCCGCCAATCTAAACATGACTGTGCAGTGCTTATAACAAAACAAAGGAACCTAAATGTTAGTCAACATGCAAGATGGGAAGAGTTTTGCTTTAGGGAGGACCAAAAGGAAAAATAATCTCAGCTCTAAACAGTAATAATCATTACAAAAGACCCAAGGAAATACACTGTGCTGCACTTCCAGAGAGACTACACTGACACCATTCTAGCCCGGGGTATGGAACTTTTCCATGGAACTTCAAGTACTTTCACAACTGGAGTTTTATGTAGCCCAATTAACTTTGGCTAGACACAGAAATCTGGCACAGTACTTCCATGCAGTAGCCAAAATAAAGGTTTGCTGTATCAAGAATTACTGTCAGAGTCTCCCATATCCTTCCTTCTCTCTTACTAACCTAAATCTGGAAAATAACCTAACAGCCAAGTTGCTTTTACTACAATTTAAATCAATATAATTTTACCGGCTCACAAAAATTACAAAATATGTGGCTGAAATAAATTGAACAGAGACAAAAGGAAAGGAGGACCAAAAAAAAAAAAAAAAAAAACCCCAAAACAAAAAACCCAGTAAGGATGTACACACATATGATTTTAGACCATTTGAAACACTGTGATAATAGGGATGTTATTCCTTCCTTTCTCACTGCTTATTCAATTTTAAATTGATGGCATTAGCCCTAGGTCACAAAGCTTCTAACAAGGAATAAATCATCATTTTAAAGACAGCTTATATTTAGTATTTTAATTGGGTAAACATTGGTATGAAAGTTTCATATATTCTGAAGAGATGTCACCCAGGCTCAACTATATTTAAACATGGAGGCTATCAGTGACCCTAAGGCAGAACTGTAATGTAGGACTCAATAGTCCTAAGTTCATGACCTATAAAGCCTAATAATAAAAATGTGTTTAACCATTTAAACTGAACTAGTCTTTAGAGGCAATGTGTAAAAATAAGCTATTTTCATAACTTACGGGGCAGGAGGACCAGCTTACTTTTTCAATTTCTAATCACGTATAATAGTGGAGGAAACATTTACACAAAATTATTTGATATAGAATGAGTGATGATTAATTCAGAAATCTTTGAGGATGTATCCAATTCTATTATTTAGTAGCTTATTTATTCTTAAGGACACTTTATAAATCTGCGAAACTCAATGCCCTCATTCACATAAAGAAGGTAATACTCATTACAAAGCTTCATGAAATAACATACATCCATCACAGGCATTCAGGCGATGTCGATCCTCTTGTACTCACCTCCCCTTCCAGGGTCTTGAAAATTACACAGTATGCACTCTACAGTCATGCCGCTCTCACTCATTTATTTGGTATATCTCACTGGGAATTAGAGGGATACCTAGCATTAATAAATCTCAATAAATATGATGGAAAAATGAAGGGACTAATGAGGGCATGAGAATCAGGCTGAAACAAAATATCAAAAATTCGGCTACCTGCACACCTTTAACTTACATAGTTTGTTGTTTAGTCACTAATTCATGTCCAACTCTTTGGGACCTAATGGACTGTAGCCTCCCGGCTCCTCTGTCCATGGGATTTCCAGGCAAAAAAACTCGAGTGGGTTGCCATTTCATTTTCCAGGAAATCCTCCTGACCCAGGGATCAAACCCGTGTCTTTGTGTCTCCTGCATTGTGTGTGGATTCTTTACTGCTGAGCCACTAGAGAAGTCCAATGTATATAATACTATATGTCAATTATATCTAAATAAAACTGGGGAAAAAAGACATATGCCCCGCCCTCATAAAACTTAACAAGGGAAATACAAAAGGAGAGTGGAGGGATAGTGACCCAGATAGTGAAATGCCTTATACTGAAGACATAAAAAGATAAGTAAAGACTTAGTCGATGCCCCACATCTGGGGTGAAAAGACATAGATTTATATCTGCCATTGAATCAAAAAAGTGCTACTACAGAGACTTTGAAACCAGTGCTATGGAAGTACAGAGGAAAGGGACATTTTTGTCAGAGGAACAAAAAGGATTTCATCTATGCAATTTGTCAAAGCATTCTGGGAAATCCTAATTTTTTTTGAAATTTAAAAAATACTATATATACTACAAATTCTTAAAGAAGAATTTGTACAGGGGCTTCCCTGGTGGTCCAGTGGGTAAGGACACCGCCTTGCAGTGCAAGGGGCGCCAGTTCAATCCCTGGCCTGGGAAGATCCCACGTGCCACGGAGCGGCTGGACCGATGTGTCCAACTACCGAGCCGGAGCTCTGGAGCGCGTGCGCCCAGAGCCGGTGCTCTGCGACAACAGAGGCCACCGCGATGGGAGGCCCACATGGGCCAAAGAACAAAGATGTATGAAAATAGACAAATGAAAGACCAACAGAAAGTGGCCCGCCTGCCCCCTCCCTCCCCACCCCACCCTCCAAAAAAAGAAAAAGAATTTGTACAAAATGTTCTGAATGAATCATCTCACTAATAATAAAAGCACAAATAATCAATTTTTTGTTGTGTTTGTCTCATAAAAATATATGATTTATTATATGAAATATAACAAATATAATTTGTTTTATGAAATCCTAATCTACACAGTCTAATTTTGTGTCATGTCAGTTTTATATATTATGCCCTAGGTCAGTTCTGATGGAACAGTAAAAACATTATTCCATTTCTATTTCTCTTCTCTTCAGAGTAATAGCCAATTCCATTTTATAATATTTCATATTTAAAGCATTCAGAAGTCAAAATGGGTGGCATTTTCTACCTTGCCAATTCCATGTTAAGTCAATGGCATTTTACCAGGCCAAGAAACCCAAAATCAGACAAAGGCAGCCCACTGAGATCAGAAATTTGCCAAATCTCATAATTCAAAAAGAAACTGTTAAGGACAGTTGTGCAGTTTTTGGCACTGTGAGTTTATGCCATTCCATAATGGGGTTTGTATTTCATCTAATCAGCAAGTCGGAAGCTATAAAAGTTCTGCTGGTGGGAGGGAGGGGGTTAAAATTTGGGTAGTAATACATGTCTTCTCTTCCTTTCCTATGTTTCAGTAAATTAAAACTGCTAAATTTTGCTTTTAAAAATACCTTCTGAAAAATAAAGTAATCTATAAAATCATAGTTTTAGTACAGGAAACTTTAAAATATTCAGGCTTAAAAACAAGAAGGGGGAAGGAAAGATATGTGGTTTCTATATTCAAAGCTGTGTCACATTCAAGGTTTATTCAGAATTAGGGACCAATAAGTATTCAATTTTTTTCTTAGTGATTTTTTTGGTGGAAAGGTAAATCAGGCATTTAAAAATTTTATAGGTATTTTTTTGAAGGTGGCCATTAATCAATCTATTAAAAATGTTCCTACCTGAATTCCCTAAGAACAGCTCAATGGCAGTAGTTGTGGCAAGAAGTATATGCAAATATATACAAATTTTTTGACCTCTTTATTTATTTATAAATTATTCATAAATTATTTATTTATTATTTACTCATTTCCATCCATATTTATTCTTTGGCCTGTGTGGGCCTCCCATTGCAGTGGCCTCTCTCATTGCAGAGCACCAGCTCTGGGCACTTGTGCTCCAGAGCGCTGGCTTGTAATTGGACACACCAGTCCAGCCGCTCCATGGCACATGGGATCTTCCTGAGCCAGGGATCGAACTGGTGCCCCTTGCACTGCAAGAGGGACTCTTTACCCACTGGACCACCAGGGAAGCTCCAAATTCTATTCATATATGGAGATGTGTGCATTATCATCTTTTAAGAATAGGAAATGGAAAAGGTTTTCATAAGGCAAAACAATTTTTTCCATAATTGATTAGACTACACAAATTACGGATCTTTTAAATAGCCACAAGAGCAACATGTACCCTCCAATTCTGAGTCATGTTCTTTCCCTTTCTCTGTTCCTTAGTTTTTTGGGGGCAGGGGGACCTATTTCTTTCATAATTCTTTCTTTCACATATTTTATTTCTTCATTTTCTGGTTTGTATATGAAAATATTTCTGCATCTTTACTCCTGTATACTTCAAATGAAAATGGTTTTGCTATCACCTTTTAATTTCTAAAAACTCTTGGGTTTTTTTTCATGATTTATTTATGTCATCCTGTGGTCCACAAAATGCTGTATTACCATCTCCAAGTATATTTTTCTTCTAAGCCTTCATTTCCTTTTGCTAATCACTTGTTTCAGCTCCCATCTTTTACATTTGAGGCTTTCCTAGTATGACAGATGATGTCTGGTTGCCCGTTGTTAGTTAAAAGCTGAGTTCATAAATGCTGAATGAGTATCTTAGGCATAAATATGCTTCCTAAACGGAGAAGAGTCACTTTTGTATGTCTGGTTAGGCTGGTCATTTTCAGAAACCTCCAGATGTAGGTATAGGGAAACATTCTCCTTACAGTGACTCAGATTCTCCAGATAAGAATACAACCATTTTGGCCTTCTCTGGTGGTCCAGTTAATAAAGAGTCTGCCTTGCAGTGCAAGGGAGACCAGTTTGATCCCTGGCCCAGGAAGGTCCCACATATGGAGGAACAGCTGGGCCTTGGATCCAATTATGAGCCAGCACTCTGGAGCGCATGTGTCCAGAGCCAGTGCTCTGTGATGGGAGAGACCACTGCAATGGGAGGCCCACACAGGCCAAATATTGAAGATAGATGAAAAATAAACAATGACTTATAGGCAAAAAAAAAAAAAATACACGTTCTTTTTTTTAAAAAAGAATGCAACCATTTCTTGGGAGGTGAGGTATGTGAGTATGTATATGTGTTGCTGGGTATGAACCCTGTAGCTGTGTTTTCCATGTGATAGAGGAGAGGTAGTGACAGTCTTAAGTACTCCACTTAGATTGAAAAAAATCAATCAATCCTCTTTACATTTCTCTCTGCTTCACTCCTTCACCGAGTGAAGGAGCTCTCTCTAAGCAAGCTGTCCCCAAGCTAAGGAGCTCTCTCTCTCATTCAGCTGCTCCACCATTGAGAGCAAGTCCCTTAACTTGAAAGTGAGTGCCTGGTTGCTAGGAGTGTGCATACGGAGTGAGACAACTGGTTGCCCTATTTTATTCTCCTTAATCCACTCTCTTCTATGTTAGCTGCCACCAAGTCTTGAGTCTCCAGATTTCTTAATTTTGTCCCATTCCAAACCCCCTGTAGAGTGTGGTTTATTCTGTTCTGATGAATCTGTTGTAATGCCCCTTTCCACTATTTGACTTTTAAAAATCAACATAAATGTCATCTCTCCTCCTATTCTAATTATTCCTGTGAGGTTATTCCTTCTCAATATTTTATTCAGTAAAAGTTTATTCTGATTTACCCACAGAATCACCATTTCTTTGTTCATCCTTCTTTTCGAAACCCACTCAGTAATTCCTAAATTCAATGATATTGTTTCAAAAGACACCTTTAGTAGCATTTTGAGCTACAGTTTTCAGTGGACTGACTTCAGTTTTTTGGCCCAGAAATTTCTTGCTCATTCAAGTGAGGTAAATTCATAACTCAAAGCCTGGTAAAGAGAGGACAATAGTGACAAATTCTCTACAAAGATTTCAGATTCCATGCTGAGACAGGCAAACTTTCACACTGCCCTTTGTATCAGGATGGGAGCTTTTTCTGCATTGCTCTTTCATAGAGGATATGAACTTTCCTACTTTAGGCACCGAATGCCTGGTCTTCTCTTGGTCTAAGGTTTCATCTCTCATTCTATCAAGAAGGAAAAACAAACAAACAATAAGCTCCTTCTCATGGGTTGTTAAAACCGGCAAACTATCTGAAGTAAACTGTAAGATCAGCCTACTGTTTACTGTTCTGGCATTATTCCTTCATTTCCATCCTGGGGAAATAACTCTTCTTACACTTTGAGCTCAGCCATGTACTAAGAGCATATCTGTTGTATTTTATTAAGCATATCTAGACAGTTTTTAGTGCGACATTTCCTCGTTACTTAAGTCTGCCTATATGATCTCTTTAATAGCATTTTAGTGGTATCTTAGAATAGAAAGGTAATACTTGTAAGTATTTAGCTTATCATCTTCTGGGGGAAATAAAAATGTTATTATTTTAAAATAATTTTAAGATACCTTTCTATGAGTTTACTTAGGAATCACTTTTCTGACCATGTACTCTATGTTTTGCTAGTGTTCATTTATTTTTAGTAACATTAGAGAGATGACAACTGGTTGCCCTATTTTATTCTCCTTAATCCACTCTCTTCTATGTTAGCTGCCACCAAGTCTTGAGTCTCCAGATTTCTTAATTTTGTCCCATTCCAAACCCCCTGTAGAGTGTGGTTTATTCTGTTCTGATGAATCTGTTGTAATGCCCCTTTCCACTATTTGACTTTTAAAAATCAACATAAATGTCATCTCTCCTCCTATTCTAATTATTCCTGTGAGGTTATTCCTTCTCAATATTTTATTCAGTAAAAGTTTATTCTGATTTACCCACAGAATCACCATTTCTTTGTTCATCCTTCTTTTCGAAACCCACTCAGTAATTCCTAAATTCAATGATATTGTTTCAAAAGACACCTTTAGTAGCATTTTGAGCTACAGTTTTCAGTGGACTGACTTCAGTTTTTTGGCCCAGAAATTTCTTGCTCATTCAAGTGAGGTAAATTCATAACTCAAAGCCTGGTAAAGAGAGGACAATAGTGACAAATTCTCTACAAAGATTTCAGATTCCATGCTGAGACAGGCAAACTTTCACACTGCCCTTTGTATCAGGATGGGAGCTTTTTCTGCATTGCTCTTTCATAGAGGATATGAACTTTCCTACTTTAGGCACCGAATGCCTGGTCTTCTCTTGGTCTAAGGTTTCATCTCTCATTCTATCAAGAAGGAAAAACAAACAAACAATAAGCTCCTTCTCATGGGTTGTTAAAACCGGCAAACTATCTGAAGTAAACTGTAAGATCAGCCTACTGTTTACTGTTCTGGCATTATTCCTTCATTTCCATCCTGGGGAAATAACTCTTCTTACACTTTGAGCTCAGCCATGTACTAAGAGCATATCTGTTGTATTTTATTAAGCATATCTAGACAGTTTTTAGTGCGACATTTCCTCGTTACTTAAGTCTGCCTATATGATCTCTTTAATAGCATTTTAGTGGTATCTTAGAATAGAAAGGTAATACTTGTAAGTATTTAGCTTATCATCTTCTGGGGGAAATAAAAATGTTATTATTTTAAAATAATTTTAAGATACCTTTCTATGAGTTTACTTAGGAATCACTTTTCTGACCATGTACTCTATGTTTTGCTAGTGTTCATTTATTTTTAGTAACATTAGAGAGAGATTAAAGGATATTACTAAAATAACACAGATAATAGATTTAGATTAGGACTGAAAGCTAGTTGTACCATTTATTAGCTGGTGACTCAAAAAAGTTACTTGAACATGTGAACAATCTCCTATAGTATAAAATAAAATATTAATATTCCTTTGAAGCACATAGAATTACAATTGTTTTAAGTCACCATGGTTGAATATTAACAGGTCCTTATGCTTCAAATACCACTTTCATAGAAACATGGCTATGAGACTTAACACATGAGGTGTAGCCAAACGATAGCTGCACTTCTACAGACTGACTTCCAGTTAGTGGAAATTCTAGGTGACACTGACGAGCCCACATGCCATGCCTTATATAATGCTGGCTTTCTGGAAAGAATCAGACATAATGACCAATCTGGGGTTAGCACTGGCCTGTACAACATGATCTTTATACAAATATTCTTTTGACAAGTTCATTATGTAATCACACATTTGGAGTTCTCCATTTATACATTTCAATTAAGTTACATCAAGGATACACATCATACTCTATCTATGGAGAATCCCATAGCCAAAGGAACTCATTTTTCTATATTTTCTGTATTTTCTATATTGTTCTACCTTAGTAGGAACATCATTACATCCTCACCATCTGGGATAAACTGGCCAGGAACTGGTATCTCAAACCCTATCTACCTCAGTCTGCACAGGCAGAATCAATTTCTAAAGGGTGAGAAAGATAGTTACTCACGGTTAGAGCAAGCAGCTTCCCATAGGTGAGGTGAGCAGGGATGTGGTCAGTCTTGGATCTCAATGATTCCATATACCAATGCTCTGCTTCAGGGAGCATGCTTAATCGCATGTACGCTTCACCTGGCAAGAGAACCATGAAAATCAATCTGATGATATAGTTTTCCAAAAATATTTGCAACAGTATCCACCATCATGTTTATACTCTATACATTTTCAGATTCTGTGGCAAGTACTCTCATCCATTACCTCATTTGATTCCTTAAAGTTACCATCACGTCAGATTCACAGATGAGGAAACTTGTGTTTGGAGATACTAAGTGAAATGCCTAATAGTCCAAAATGTGGCATGAGGCAAAGCTTTATTATTAATTTTTTTTAACTAGAAACATCTAACTCCCAAACACATGTGCTTTGTCACCATTTCTCTTTCAAGGCTGGGTCTTTCTTACATCCAGCCATTTGTTATTTTCTTATTCACGTTAATTTATTTATAAACTCAAGTATTTACAAAATAACTACTAAGGGGGGAGTATTATGCAGGACCTAAACAACAGAAGTTCAAGGTTCTACTTTCTAAAGTGGACAACTTTGTTGAGGAAGTAAGATTAAATGAAGGAGTTAATGGGAATTCCCTGATGGTCAAGTGGTTAGGGCTCCATTCTTCCACAGCTGAGGGCAAAGGTTCAGTCCTTGAAGAAGCAGTGAGTGGGCATGTGTTGGATCCCTGCTTTGGGAACTAAGAGCCCATAAGTGATGCGGCCAAAAAAAATAGAAAAGAAAAGAAAGGAATTAAAAATATATGGATGAAGTACTGGTGCTAGGTCTTTTCTCCAGAAATTATTGGCATTTTATATTTTAAGAAATAAATAAAATGAACCAGTTTCATTTGGAAAACCAGTGACTATACAGTCATTATCTAGCACCCCCATTACCAAGTGCAGAACTAGTTTAAGGCCTTTCACCCATCAGATATTATTTTCAACTTATATAAATTTGGCCCACCAAATAGCTTTTCATTAACAGCTAAGCAAGAGAAAAAATAAGGAACAAAGCCAGAAGTCCATCAGTCGTTAAAGTGATAGGATTCAGTATGGCTTTATTTTGAAGGGGGTTTCCCTTGTAGCTCAGCTGGAAAAAAAAAAAAACCCTGCAATGTAGGAGACCCTGGTTCAATTTCTGGGTCAGAATGATTCCCTGAAGATCAGACAGGCTACCCACTCCAGCCATCTTGGGCTTCCCTGGTGGCTCAGACAGTAAAGAATCCACCTGAAACGTGGGAGACACGCATTTGATCCCCGGGTGGGGAAAATACCCCGGAGAAGGGAAAGGTTACCCACTCCCATATTCTTTTATTTATTTATTTATCTTCTTGGGGGGTGGGGTGGGGAGGGAGGGGGATGGGCGGGCCACTTCTATTGGTCTTTCATTTCTCTATTTTCATCTGTCTTTGTTCTTCGGCTCCTGTGGGCCACCCATCGCGGTGGCCTCTGTTGTCGCAGAGCACCGGCTCTGGGTGCATGCGCACAGGAGCTCCGGCTCGGTAATTGGACACATCAGTCCAGCCGCTCCGCGGCACGTGGGATCTTCCCAGGCCAGGGATCGAACCGGCGCCCCTTGCACTGCAAGGCGGTGTCCTTACCCGCTGGACCACCAGGGAAAGCCCCCACTCTCATATTCTTGACAAGTTTCTGTAATAATTATATTGCTTTCATTACAGTATCTCATAATAAGTGAAACATTACCAATTTTCTTTTTATCATGTTGAATTAATTAACATTACCAAATAAAGGAAATTGTAATTTTTCTTAGGGGGAGGGAACTACTTCTTTGTACTAAAACCATACTAGATATGATTTGTATAACAGAAAAGATGCATAATCTTTAACATTAAAAACTTTAAAGCAATTACTGGTAAACCACATTCAACTATTTATCTATGAAATGGATTCTAAAGCCAGTAGAAAACACATACTAATTTCAGAGTTAGAGATGAAAGACGGGTCTGTATTATGGAATTCTGTTTGGAATTAAGCTGAAATTCTACTTGGAGTCTTCAACTGCTGATAGATCGGTTTTTAGAAGTTTACTTTGTATTTAATATGGTTTCACTGCATTGCTTCTACTTTTGACTTATTTTTAAAAATCAACTAATTTGTAGAACTGTAAGTTATCTTCACAGAA
Organism: Tragulus kanchil; assembly: GCA_022376925.1. Lineage (NCBI taxonomy): Eukaryota > Metazoa > Chordata > Mammalia > Artiodactyla > Tragulidae > Tragulus > Tragulus kanchil. The sequence goes on along the minus strand of JAIOJX010000004.1, from coordinate 229,908,876 downwards.
AGAAAGTACAGGAGAACCCCAAGTTTGTGGTGCTTTTGAGAGAAAAAATTGGGTAAGGACACCGCCTTGCAGTGCAAGGGGCATCAGTTGGATCCCTGGCCTGGGAAGATCCCACGTGCTGCAGAGCGGCTGGACCGATGTGTCCAATTACCGAGCCGGAGCTCTGGAGCACACGCGCCTGGAGCCGGTGCTCTGCGACAACAGAGGCCACTGGGATGGAACAAAGATGGATGAAAATAGATAAATGAAAGACCAATGGAAGTTGCCCACCCGCCCAAAATAAATAAATAAAAAAATAAATAAATATTAAAAAAAAAAAAGGTTGATGTTTGAAAATCATTTCAGAAAGTACACTCCTTTTTTATTTCCAGGCTAGAAATCTTTCATTATTAAAACCCATTTTGAAATGAAATATTATTAATTGTTAACTACTGAGGTTGACCCATTCATTCAGTAAGAATTCATAAGAAACTTACGTTATAAAGCTTGTGAGATGGGAAAATATCAAAGGGCGATAAATAATATATCCTTGCAAGTATATGAAAAATGTAAATAACTAGCCTTCTTAGGTACTATTCATTACAACTTAGAAAAACCTTCATGTAATCATTCATTACATCTCAGTAATAATAATGATGACAATGGCTTTCACTGAATGTTTATTGTGAATGAGGGTAGCAAGTTACAAGGAGCAAATGTCTGACTTACATGTACCCACTCCTCCTATTCTATAACTTTGGGCACACAGAATGTTTTCTCATTTAGCCCCGCATGGGTCCATAACATACAGCTTTCATTCAGGCAGTACCAATTAACTTTTCAGATTGTTTGTGAGATGAAATATATTTCCTATATTAATCTAATCTAATGTCTACGTTAATCTCTGTATTAGTTGCTTAAGTACCTCATTTTCTAAATTAAGGAATGTCCTTAACCTGAATTTTTAAAACAGAGTGGCTAGATCGGTTTTTAGAAGTTTACTTTGTATTTAATATGGTTTCACTGCATTGCTTCTACTTTTGACTTATTTTTAAAAATCAACTAATTTGTAGAACTGTAAGTTATCTTCACAGAAAGAAAGTACAGGAGAACCCCAAGTTTGTGGTGCTTTTGAGAGAAAAAATTGGGTAAGGACACCGCCTTGCAGTGCAAGGGGCATCAGTTGGATCCCTGGCCTGGGAAGATCCCACGTGCTGCAGAGCGGCTGGACCGATGTGTCCAATTACCGAGCCGGAGCTCTGGAGCACACGCGCCTGGAGCCGGTGCTCTGCGACAACAGAGGCCACTGGGATGGAACAAAGATGGATGAAAATAGATAAATGAAAGACCAATGGAAGTTGACCACCCGCCCCCCCCCCATCCCCTCCAAAATAAATAAATAAATAAATAAATAAATATTAAAAAAAAAAAAGGTTGATGTTTGAAAATCATTTCAGAAAGTACACTCCTTTTTTATTTCCAGGCTAGAAATCTTTCATTATTAAAACCCATTTTGAAATGAAATATTATTAATTGTTAACTACTGAGGTTGACCCATTCATTCAGTAAGAATTCATAAGAAACTTACGTTATAAAGCTTGTGAGATGGGAAAATATCAAAGGGCGATAAATAATATATCCTTGCAAGTATATGAAAAATGTAAATAACTAGCCTTCTTAGGTACTATTCATTACAACTTAGAAAAACCTTCATGTAATCATTCATTACATCTCAGTAATAATAATGATGACAATGGCTTTCACTGAATGTTTATTGTGAATGAGGGTAGCAAGTTACAAGGAGCAAATGTCTGACTTACATGTACCCACTCCTCCTATTCTATAACTTTGGGCACACAGAATGTTTTCTCATTTAGCCCCGCATGGGTCCATAACATACAGCTTTCATTCAGGCAGTACCAATTAACTTTTCAGATTGTTTGTGAGATGAAATATATTTCCTATATTAATCTAATCTAATGTCTACGTTAATCTCTGTATTAGTTGCTTAAGTACCTCATTTTCTAAATTAAGGAATGTCCTTAACCTGAATTTTACAGATGAGAAAATTGAAAAGCAGAGTGGCTAAATTAAACACACAACATCACAAATGTAAAAAATGGTGAAGTTGCAATTTAAACACATGACCGCAGTGCACCGCTAACCTGTTGGTAATGAACCATCACACACTTTCTAAGTCTCCAGCTCAGGTGAAAATTACACTTTGTCTCACTCATGGGAAACTTTTCTAGACTGGGATACACTGGCCATCAAATTCACTTCAGTTTGCCTTGGGCTTATCTATTGAATTACAGGAGTAAGAAAGAGCAATAATAATCCATGGTTGACCTTTAAAAATGTGTCTGCCTCATATTTGATTCGATTCTTAAGAGGGAAATACATAGCATATAAGATGTACTATACTTCCAAGTCTAATTGTAACACAAAAACAGCCTCTCAAAGTGGTAATAAGATCAAGATGAAAACCAAAACTGCAAGAAAATAATCACGGATGAATTTAAATGTGTTTAAAGGGCAACTCAATAAAGGTTCAGGCAACAAACAATGTAAGTCTAAGTACTTGCTATATCCCTAGCACAGCCAAGGTAAGAACTTCATATTTCTAATGTCTAATTCATAAAGGGGCTTAGAATGCTCATTCGATGAATGAGGAGAAAGTCTCAGGAATAACAAGTGACTTTCACAGGTAATAATCTTATCTTTAAAGATGTGGGGACTTCCCTGGCATGCCAGTGGTTCAGACTCTGTGCTGAAAATGCAAGGGTGCAGGTCTGATCCTTGGTCAAAGAACTAAGATCCATCCTATATGCCATGACGTGTAGACAAAATATTTTTTAAAAAGTAAAAAATAAAAAGGTTTGAACATCTTGAAAACCCATGCTTTTTGCCACCGCATCAAGTGGCTATCTACCACATAAAGTTTATTACTTACTGAATACCTACTGAAATATTGTGTATTACCCTTTATGCTTTTACATTATTCTTACACTCCAATTAGTATTGGTCTCATTTTACAAATGAAGTGTCTATGGGTTACTGAACTGAACCAACTTGTTCAGTGTTCAAAAACAAGCAAATGATTTTAAGAATCAGATATATTTATCTCTAAATTAAGGAATGTCCTTAACCTGAATTTTACAGATGAGAAAATTGAAAAGCAGAGTGGCTAAATTAAACACACAACATCACAAATGTAAAAAATGGTGAAGTTGCAATTTAAACACATGACCGCAGTGCACCGCTAACCTGTTGGTAATGAACCATCACACACTTTCTAAGTCTCCAGCTCAGGTGAAAATTACACTTTGTCTCACTCATGGGAAACTTTTCTAGACTGGGATACACTGGCCATCAAATTCACTTCAGTTTGCCTTGGGCTTATCTATTGAATTACAGGAGTAAGAAAGAGCAATAATAATCCATGGTTGACCTTTAAAAATGTGTCTGCCTCATATTTGATTCGATTCTTAAGAGGGAAATACATAGCATATAAGATGTACTATACTTCCAAGTCTAATTGTAACACAAAAACAGCCTCTCAAAGTGGTAATAAGATCAAGATGAAAACCAAAACTGCAAGAAAATAATCACGGATGAATTTAAATGTGTTTAAAGGGCAACTCAATAAAGGTTCAGGCAACAAACAATGTAAGTCTAAGTACTTGCTATATCCCTAGCACAGCCAAGGTAAGAACTTCATATTTCTAATGTCTAATTCATAAAGGGGCTTAGAATGCTCATTCGATGAATGAGGAGAAAGTCTCAGGAATAACAAGTGACTTTCACAGGTAATAATCTTATCTTTAAAGATGTGGGGACTTCCCTGGCATGCCAGTGGTTCAGACTCTGTGCTGAAAATGCAAGGGTGCAGGTCTGATCCTTGGTCAAAGAACTAAGATCCATCCTATATGCCATGACGTGTAGACAAAATATTTTTTAAAAAGTAAAAAATAAAAAGGTTTGAACATCTTGAAAACCCATGCTTTTTGCCACCGCATCAAGTGGCTATCTACCACATAAAGTTTATTACTTACTGAATACCTACTGAAATATTGTGTATTACCCTTTATGCTTTTACATTATTCTTACACTCCAATTAGTATTGGTCTCATTTTACAAATGAAGTGTCTATGGGTTACTGAACTGAACCAACTTGTTCAGTGTTCAAAAACAAGCAAATGATTTTTAAGAATCAGATTATATTCTCTCTCTACTATACCATTTAATCCAAATACTGTAAAAAATTAGATAAGGGATAAACTTACCATTAGTGAAGTCAGTATTTGGAGTGAATGGTATATAAGTAATCCTTTGAGCCTGATTAAAATACTAAAATTGTAAAAATTCCACACAGCAAATAGCCACAGGAAAAGAAAGCCCAGTAAATTCAATGAGGAAGAGAATGAAGATACTTGACTGGGAATGGGATGGAGGAAGGAGCATTAAGTCATCTTTTTTGGTACTGTAATTTTTCTTAACTTACAATAATAGAAAAAAAAATTCTTTTCCAGGAGGATAGAAGCAATGATGAGTATTTTTCTTTGTCATTCTACAAAAAATAAAAATGATATAACAGAGGCACTTTCATAAGAATTCGAAGATGTGCTGTGTGATGATATAGTGATCAAGTTCATCACCCAGATTTATTTCTGATTCACTCACAGACAAAAGGGATTTGGATGTCTCCAGGCTGGCTTCAGGCAGATATAAACCAGTTTCAGATGTAAAACAAATAATGTCACTCTTCCTCCCTAAAAAGCCCTGAATCTAAATAACCCAGACAAAGGCTAACTCCTTAAAGGGAAGAATGCTGGATTATTGATGATGTAAGAGTCCAGATCTCACCGATACCCATGTTTCAAGTTAAGGACAGCCCAGGCTTACAGATAAAGAATAGAGCATACAGGGGTACATATTACCTCAATCTGCTAGTGTTACCTTTTGTTTCTCCTGTCTTTACTCAAGATAATACATTTCTCTCTTTTTTAAAGGTAATACATTTCTATATTTCAGTTTAGATTCCTCTTTTTCCCAACCCCTTTCAGTTTTATTTAGATAGAAGTGACACAGAGCGCTGGAAAAGTTTGAGGTGTGCAACCTAATGATTTGGCACACACCGTGAAATGCCTGCCACAGTAAAGTTAGTTAACATTCTTCATGGAGTATAGATAGACATGATGCTTTCTTCTCTTGTTATGAGAACTTTGAGGATCTACTCTCTAAGCAAGTATATCATATAGTAGTACCAACTACAGTCATCATGGTGTACGTTATTAGGTTGGAGCAAAAGTAACTGCGGTTTTACCTGTTGAACTTTGCTATTGGATATTAGAATACATTCTTAAATGTGGTTATATTATACAGCATTTTAATGTTCATTTGTCACTTTATGGGGTTTTTTTTTTGCTAATGATTTATTACTTGCTGTTCATTTTATATTTATTTTAGACCACAGAAATGATGATAGACAAAAACCAAATTCAAGTGATCTTCTCCTTCGAGTTCAAAATGGGTCATAAAGCAGAAAAAAACTCACAACATTAGCAGTGCACTTAGCCCAAGAACTGCTAACACATAGCACAGTAGTGATTCAAAAAGTTTTGCAAAGGAGACAAAAGCCTTGAAGATGAGGAGTATAATTGTCAGCCACTGAAAGTTGACAAGGACCAATTGGGAGCAATTATCAAAGCTGATCCTTCTACAACTACACGTGAAGCTATTAAAGAACTCTATGTCTACCATTCTATGGTCATTCGGCATTTGAAGTAAATTGGAAAGTGAAAAAGCTTCATAAGTGGATGCCTCATGAGCTGACTGGAAACCAAAAACAAATCATTGTTAAGTGTCATCTTCTCTTATTCTTTGCAAAAAACAAACTGTTTCTTGATCAGATCATGACGTGAAATGAAAAGTGGATTTTTTACACAATAACCAGTAATGACCAACCCAAGGGTCGGACCCTGAAGAAGCTCCAAAGCACTTCCCAAAGCCAAACTTGCACCAAAAAAACGCCATGGTCACTGATCTTTGGTGGTCTGCTTGTCTGATCCACTACAGCTTTCTGAATCCTGGCAAAACCATTCCATCTACAAGTATGCTCAGAAAATTGATGAGATACACCCAAAACTACAACGCCTGCATCCGGCATTGGTCAACAGAAAGGGCCTTACATGTTGCACAACCAATGCTTCAAAAATTGTATAAATTGGGCTATGGAGTTTTGTCATATTCCTGACCTCTCTACTACTTCTTCAAGTATCTTAACCACATTCTGCAGGGAAAATGCTTCTACAATCAGCAGGAGGCAGAAAATGCTTCCTAAGAATTCATCAAATCCAAAAGCATGGATTTTTATGCTTTAGGAATAAATAAGTTTATTTCTCATTGGGAAAAAAGGGGTTGACTGTACTGGTTCCTACTTTGATTAATAAAGATGTGTTTGAGCCTATTTATAATGACTGACAATTCAGAGTCTGAAACTGCAATTACTTCTGTTCCAACCTAATACATCTCTCGTACTTCTTTGTTTCTTAACTGGAAGCTTGTACTTTCTAACCACCTTCATCCAGTTTCCCCACCCTCCAAATTTCCTACTTAATAAAACTTTTTGACCACCTTTACCAAAAGTAGTCACCTTTTACTCAACTTACAGAGTAACTGTTAAATCTCTCTCTTTTTTTAATTCTTAAATATGACACGCAATACAGCATATCACTTTAGGTTAGCCAACATGGATAACGCATATGATGGTAAACCTAACATTTAATGAGCTATCATTCACTTTTGCCTTTATGGTACTTACAGTCTTGTGACAAAGAGATGCATTTGCTGGATATATTTATATAATCAAATTTTTTCACAATTTGATTTTTAGATGCACATGATACAAATACAAAAACTTTTAAAATTATCACTTAAAATTTCAGTTAATCTGTATTTAAAAATGCAATTTCATAGATATGTTTTAGAGTGAAGAAAATTATCAAGAAAAGAATAAAACATATGGGTAGTGGCTGTGAGCAAAATCGCAGTGAATAGCGAAACATGAGTGAAAAAGGCATGAACAACACTGAATTGCATATACTTAGCTATAATCCAAGGAACTGTAATAAAAGTTTCAGAAACATGTTTGCAAAATACCAGGACATCATCACACTGGGGAGAAATGTTATCTTTATAAAAGGCCTCACATAGGTTACAGCATTTTTATGGCCAATAAAGAATGGGAGCATTCAGAATATAGCTCCAAAGGATTTCTAGGAGGTTTCCAGCTGCTGATAGGGTAAAAGCATCTCATTGTCAATACTGCCAGTGTTATAGGATACTTTGCCTGAAGGTTAGGTTTTCTACGGTAATCCATCTAACTTCTAAGCTTTCCCTGTTTGAGGACTAGGTTGGTCACTAAGGTAATCATTTCATTTCTAAGGAACGTTTATTTTCCATTTAGGATATCTGATCTGTTTTGGTGGGTTTTATAAGTACTGTTTCTCTGTGCTGGTCATTTTTCTTTCAATAAGCACTTCACCCATTAATAGGTCTGTTATTAATTTTTTTTCATATGTGACTTTTCTTTCCCTTGGGAATAATTTTGCCACATAATATTAAAATGAAATACATACATTTTAATTGACTTATTAACTAGGTTTATCTCTTCTACATGGTGAAATTATTTGTAATTATGATGTAGCATTGAACTATGAGTTATAAACAAAAAGAATAATAAGATGACTGGATTTCTAATTCCTACTTTGCCATTAAAACTTTGTATGATTGTAGACAAGCAGGTTATTTGAAAGGTTCTTAATTTTACAATCTACAAAATGAGAAGCTAAGAGTAAATTGACTCCTTAACCTCCCCAACTCTTTAATCATTTACAGATTCATCACTCTCTAGTAGTTGTTAGTTGCAATAGTTGTTCCATAAAACAGTGACAAAACCCTAGTTTAAAAAGGAACTGTCAAATTCATGTATTTCTAAATGATCTACTCAATATTAACTAGAACAAGTCCTGATTACTCCTTTAATTCTTTGACATTTATATATTTATTATCAAACTAGAAAATAATATATATCTACTCATTGTAGAAAGTCTGAAAGATGGTACTGTTATTAAATCAAATTAATTTCATCACTCGTAGACATGGATAGGTAAAATTTTGGTGTTTTATTTTACACATTAGAAAAAGTCAATCATAAGCAAAATATTTTGCTAGTTTTAAATATTTAGATTCCTTCTAGCAGTTTACTATATTAAATAAAAATGATATATCATCCAAAATTATATTTTCATATTCAAGATCAATTGTTTGTGCATTCAAATTCCCTTCCCATTTTTTGTAGGTACTATAACTACTTTAGCAATTATCATCATTTTTTTTAAATATACATTTTATTATTTTATTTTTTCATCTTACTATTTTAAAACACATACACAGCAGTGAAATTCTTGAACCAATGAAAACGCATATAGTATTGTTATTGTTCTATGGTTTGTGTTGTCCTTTCTTTTTTTCTTTTTTTTTTTTGTTCTGGCTGCACAGTGGGGCATATGGAATCCTAGTTTCCTGACCAGGGACTGAACCTAGGCCCCCTGCAGTGGAAGTCAACTGGACTGACAAGAAACTCCCAAAAAATGTGTTTATTTTTTCACAAATTTTCCACAAAAATTTAAACACCAATATTTTTAAATTGTGAGTCACAACTGTAAGTCACAATTGTGTTTTTTAATTTTTAATAAGATTTCTTTTCCTTGACATCAAAGTTACTTTTAATGTAATTTGTAATTATGATGTAGCATTGAACTATGAGTTATAAACAAAAGAATAATAAGATGACTGGATTTCTAATTCCTACTTTGCCATTAAAACTTTGTATGATTGTAGACAAGCAGGTTATTTGAAAGGTTCTTAATTTTACAATCTACAAAATGAGAAGCTAAGAGTAAATTGACTCCTTAACCTCCCCAACTCTTTAATCATTTACAGATTCATCACTCTCTAGTAGTTGTTAGTTGCAATAGTTGTTCCATAAAACAGTGACAAAACCCTAGTTTAAAAAGGAACTGTCAAATTCATGTATTTCTAAATGATCTACTCAATATTAACTAGAACAAGTCCTGATTACTCCTTTAATTCTTTGACATTTATATATTTATTATCAAACTAGAAAATAATATATATCTACTCATTGTAGAAAGTCTGAAAGATGGTACTGTTATTAAATCAAATTAATTTCATCACTCGTAGACATGGATAGGTAAAATTTTGGTGTTTTATTTTACACATTAGAAAAAGTCAATCATAAGCAAAATATTTTGCTAGTTTTAAATATTTAGATTCCTTCTAGCAGTTTACTATATTAAATAAAAATGATATATCATCCAAAATTATATTTTCATATTCAAGATCAATTGTTTGTGCATTCAAATTCCCTTCCCATTTTTTGTAGGTACTATAACTACTTTAGCAATTATCATCATTTTTTTTAAATATACATTTTATTATTTTATTTTTTCATCTTACTATTTTAAAACACATACACAGCAGTGAAATTCTTGAACCAATGAAAACGCATATAGTATTGTTATTGTTCTATGGTTTGTGTTGTCCTTTCTTTTTTTCTTTTTTTTTTTTGTTCTGGCTGCACAGTGGGGCATATGGAATCCTAGTTTCCTGACCAGGGACTGAACCTAGGCCCCCTGCAGTGGAAGTCAACTGGACTGACAAGAAACTCCCAAAAAATGTGTTTATTTTTTCACAAATTTTCCACAAAAATTTAAACACCAATATTTTTAAATTGTGAGTCACAACTGTAAGTCACAATTGTGTTTAATTATTTTAGACCCAGTTTTTAAGTAAGACATTTATCTTTTCCTTATGACATGCAAAAGATAGTTAATAGCTTTTCATTTCAGACTACTTCAATTTTTACATATGCAAATAAGGTTGCCCTTTCCTTTGTCAATGTATTTCTATTAGGCATAAAAAATTATTCCCCATAATAGGGTATATATTCTCCTTTAATTATATAGTTTTGATATTAAAATTAGCTACTTATTCTATATGAGATATATTCTGCCATATGGTATGAGGCAGATAGCTAATTTTACTCTTTCTGAACATTTAATCAATTTTCCTAGATCAACTTTTATAAAAATTCCCTTCCCTCAACCATATTTAATTCCACATTTATTATCTATAAAAAGATTAATACATTTTTTATCTGTTTCTTGGGGCAAGTCCTCATAGCATCAAAGGAAAATCCCTGAAGCCAGAAAGGGTAGTTTTAAAGCAAAGAGAGAAAAGGCAGGGGAGTAAGACTTCATTAAGTAAAAACACTAATCATGAAGAAAGAGATTAAACTTCAGTCAGTTTAAAACGGTTCTAATACCTAGTGCTACATACTGGGAACGTTTGATGTGCCATCAAAATTTAACTTAAGGGCTTCCCTGGTAGTCCAGTGGGTAAGGACACCGCCTTGCAGTGCAAGGGGCGCCGGTTCGGGAAGATCCCACGTGCCGCGGGCTGGACCGATGTGTCCAACTACGGAGCCGGAGCTCTGGAGCGCATGCGCCCAGAGCCGCCGCTCTGCAACAACACAGGCCGCCGCGATGGGAGGCCCATACGGGCCAAAGAACAAAGATGGATGAAAATGGACAAATGAAAGACCAATAGAAGTGGCCCGCCTGCTCCCCTCCCTCTCCACTCCACCCCCACCAAAATAAATAAATCAATCTTAAAAAAAAAAAAAAAAAACTAACTTAAAAGATAGCCGGGGGCTTCCCCTGGTGGTCCAGTCGGTAACGACACCATCTTGCACTGCAAGGGCCGCCAGTTAGATCCCTGGCCTGGGAAGATCTCACGTGCTGCGGAGCTACTGGACCGATCTGTCCAATCACCGAGCCGGAGCTCTGGAGCGAATGCGCCCGGAGCCAGCGCTTTGCAACAACAGAGGTCAGCGGGATGGGAGACCCACACGGGCCAAAGAACAAAGACGCATGAAAACAGAGAAATGAAAGACCAATGGAAGTGGCCCGCCCGCTCCCCTCCCTCCCCAACCCGACCCCTGCCCAAAATAAATAAACAAATAAATCTTAAAAAAAAAAAAAGATAGCCAGGAGCCTATACTACTACTGCTCTTTTTGCAACTGAGGATTCTGAAATTCTCCAGGCTAATCATTTCCCTTTATGTTTTCAAGGAAATAAGTCACTAAAAATAATCAACAAATGTTGGAGACAATCCCACAAAAATGTTTAGAATTTTCCAAAAAAGAGAAATGAGGGGCTTCCCTGGTGGTGCCCCCTCTGCAAAAAATAAAAACCAAAAACAAAAATTCCCCAAAGAGAAAGTGAGGCTCTATATATGTATGTGACCCTCTCCCTTCAATTAGAATAGTGTCCTCAAGAGAATCACAATAAAATAAAATAAAATGGCTTAATAGAACTGAAATATGTAGAGAATACTAAATATGTGTAAGTAAGGAAGTTCTAAACTGTGCTTAGAAAAGCTCAAAGTTTACACCAGAGGAAAGAAAAAAGAATGAGTAAATGTTTTACCACTGTGGAACGTTTGATGTGCCATCAAAATTTAACTTAAGGGCTTCCCTGGTAGTCCAGTGGGTAAGGACACCGCCTTGCAGTGCAAGGGGCGCCGGTTCGGGAAGATACCACGTGCCGCGGGCTGGACCGATGTGTCCAACTACGGAGCCGGAGCTCTGGAGCGCATGCGCCCAGAGCCGCCGCTCTGCAACAACACAGGCCGCCGCGATGGGAGGCCCATACGGGCCAAAGAACAAAGATGGATGAAAATGGACAAATGAAAGACCAATAGAAGTGGCCCGCCTGCTCCCCTCCCTCTCCACTCCACCCCCACCAAAATAAATAAATCAATCTTAAAAAAAAAAAAAAAAAACTAACTTAAAAGATAGCCGGGGGCTTCCCCTGGTGGTCCAGTCGGTAACGACACCATCTTGCACTGCAAGGGCCGCCAGTTAGATCCCTGGCCTGGGAAGATCTCACGTGCTGCGGAGCTACTGGACCGATCTGTCCAATCACCGAGCCGGAGCTCTGGAGCGAATGCGCCCGGAGCCAGCGCTTTGCAACAACAGAGGTCAGCGGGATGGGAGACCCACACGGGCCAAAGAACAAAGACGCATGAAAACAGAGAAATGAAAGACCAATAGAAGTGGCCCGCCTACCCTCCCTCCCCAACCCGACCCCTGCCCAAAATAAATAAACAAATAAATCTTAAAAAAAAAAAAAGATAGCCAGGAGCCTATACTACTACTGCTCTTTTTGCAACTGAGGATTCTGAAATTCTCCAGGCTAATCATTTCCCTTTATGTTTTCAAGGAAATAAGTCACTAAAAATAATCAACAAATGTTGGAGACAATCCCACAAAAATGTTTAGAATTTTCCAAAAAAGAGAAATGAGGGGCTTCCCTGGTGGTGCCCCCTCTGCAAAAAATAAAAAACGCAAAAAAAAAAACAAAAAATTCCCCCCAAAAGAGAAAGTGAGGCTCTATATATGTATGTGACCCTCTCCCTTCAATTAGAATAGTGTCCTCAAGAGAATCACAATAAAATAAAATAAAATGGCTTAATAGAACTGAAATATGTAGAGAATACTAAATATGTGTAAGTAAGGAAGTTCTAAACTGTGCTTAGAAAAGCTCAAAGTTTACACCAGAGGAAAGAAAAAAGAATGAGTAAATGTTTTACCAGCTTTGAAAGAATTATGAAAATAGCATTCAGAGAAATACAATATAAATATTTGTAAGAAAACATTAGAAAAGTATAGAAAAGCATTTTGGTTTTATATACATCTTAGGATACACTTCATACGCATTTTTGGATTAAACAACATGACTCTATAATATGTAATGAATAATTTATTTTATACTATAAATTTTATATGCATGTTAATCACTAAGATAGATCAGAAAGTTAAAAATTCATCCTACTTTTGATGAATACTTAAAAATAAAATCCTACAAACAACTCATAGAACCTCATGGTCATAATTACTATTTTGTCAAAAAAAAAAAAGAATTGCAATTTAGAGCAAAATTTTTCATGTTCTATTTTGATGCTTTATTCAATTTGAATATGATGGTTTTTTATCATTATAAATAAAATCACAACTATGTAACATTGCATGGGGGAGTTAAATGAGATTTCCTTGTAGAAAACAATCTTTCCCTAATTATTAGGAAAAACAGAAATAAATACATACACAGAAAAGGACATATAATTCGTAATGTGTTTAATCTTTAACATCACTTATATTATTGGTCTAATTAGGTGCAACAACTTATCACTTTCTATTTTTAAATTTTTTAAATTTTTAGATGGTGTTTCCTATTTTCCTTCATTTGTTATTTGGGGTGGGGTTGAGTTTTCTGCTTTCTCTACTCATTTTGCAACTGAGGATTCTGAAATTCTCCAGGCTAATCATTTCCCTTTATGTTTTCAAGGAAATAAGTCACTAAAAATAATCAACAAATGTTGGAGACAATCCCACAAAAATGTTTAGAATTTTCCAAAAAAGAGAAATGAGGGGCTTCCCTGGTGGTGCCCCCTCTGCAAAAAATAAAAAACGCAAAAAAAAAAACAAAAAATTCCCCCCAAAAGAGAAAGTGAGGCTCTATATATGTATGTGACCCTCTCCCTTCAATTAGAATAGTGTCCTCAAGAGAATCACAATAAAATAAAATAAAATGGCTTAATAGAACTGAAATATGTAGAGAATACTAAATATGTGTAAGTAAGGAAGTTCTAAACTGTGCTTAGAAAAGCTCAAAGTTTACACCAGAGGAAAGAAAAAAGAATGAGTAAATGTTTTACCAGCTTTGAAAGAATTATGAAAATAGCATTCAGAGAAATACAATATAAATATTTGTAAGAAAACATTAGAAAAGTATAGAAAAGCATTTTTGGTTTTATATACATCTTAGGATACACTTCATACGCATTTTTGGATTAAACAACATGACTCTATAATATGTAATGAATAATTTATTTTATACTATAAATTTTATATGCATGTTAATCACTAAGATAGATCAGAAAGTTAAAAATTCATCCTACTTTTGATGAATACTTAAAAATAAAATCCTACAAACAACTCATAGAACCTCATGGTCATAATTACTATTTTGTCAAAAAAAAAAAAGAATTGCAATTTAGAGCAAAATTTTTCATGTTCTATTTTGATGCTTTATTCAATTTGAATATGATGGTTTTTTATCATTATAAATAAAATCACAACTATGTAACATTGCATGGGGGAGTTAAATGAGATTTCCTTGTAGAAAACAATCTTTCCCTAATTATTAGGAAAAACAGAAATAAATACATACACAGAAAAGGACATATAATTCGTAATGTGTTTAATCTTTAACATCACTTATATTATTGGTCTAATTAGGTGCAACAACTTATCACTTTCTATTTTTAAATTTTTTAAATTTTTAGATGGTGTTTCCTATTTTCCTTCATTTGTTATTTGGGGTGGGGTTGAGTTTTCTGCTTTCTCTACTCATATCCATCTCAAGTACCCACAAACTCATTCAGGTTCCCCTCTTCAACGTTTTAATAAGCAATTTATTTTATTTTAATTTTGACCTCTTTTCTTGATTTTTTTTGTTTTATTTATTTTCATCCATCTTTATTCTTCGACCTGTGTGGGCCTCCCATTGCAGTGGCCTCTCTCCTGGCAGAGCACCGGTTCTGGGCACATGTGCTCCAGAGAGCTGGCTCTTAATTGGACACACCAGTTCAGCCACTCCCTGGCACGTGGGATCTTCCCAGGCCAGGTATCGAACCGGTGGCCCTTGCACTGCAAGGCAGACTCTTTACCCACTGGACCACCAGGGAAGCCCAGCTTATCACTTTCTTGATACTGATTTTCATATCCTTTATATGTTATGTTTTTTCCTTCGCTCATGATTATGTCCACTTCATCTCATTGTCATCAAAGCTGGCCATTTTAAGAAATGCCAGGATTTGAAGTTTAGTTAATTTCCCAAGTACAGCAATAACATCAGTTCAATTTTCTACGAACAATCCCACCAGTATTTCCTAGTGAGTAAAAGATTCACTCCATGATAAGTACCCAATGAGAGTACCCATGGTAAGTATCCAATAAATTATACACATTTTTTTCTGATTTATTTTTATTGAAGCCTCAAGTATACTGAAACTGAATACTGAAACTGAGAATCAAAATAAGAATGTAATTGTGTATTAATTTGAGTATATTCATTTCTTTACAACTCAATTTAAAAATAAAGTTTTTAAGCTTCAGTGTTTTCCTTTACCACTAAACCAGCAAAACTGTGAATTAATGTAACAGGTGGGCTTGTGTGGTTTTAATAGCAGTGAAATATAATCAACCGTCTCATATCATATTTCCAGGAAAGCAACCGACATCTAAACCTAAGCATGATCCTTCGGCAACCTTAGCATTGGCATGAGAATGTTCAAATTCCCCATAGGGACCATATATCTTCTGGTCCTGCGTTTAATTGAGACTTTAAACAAAATATATTACCTATTTAATGCAGTTAAACTGGAAGCTGGCCTTTGTAGTGTAGAGACTAATGCCTAGCAAATGAATGTCAGTTACTGTAGCACATAACGTAGAATTTATATCAAGCGTGAATGATAAAAAGAGAAAAAAATAAACCACCATTAGTTTTATAATGAGAAATGAAATTTTAGGAGCAAATTGTGTACACACATTTTATAAGTTTATTCTTTTTGATACACAGCCAAAAGCTTATGATTTCCTTATCTTACTTGTTCCATAGCTTACAAAGCGAATTTTTAAAATCTCCTAGCATTAGTCTTGTCCCTACTGATGATGGAAAAATGAAAGTTCAATGAATAGATTTATCTTGAAAATTACAAGTTAATGTTTTTTCTGGAAGTAAACAAATCAATAGCTAATCCAGTTATATAGTCATATCACAGTTGAAAGGCTGACTCGCAGATTTTTAAGAGTGCCAATAGAAGCAATCATAAGAAAATCACCAGAACTCAAAATAGAGAAAGCAGGTGGTATAAAAAGCTTAACACTTCTGAAAGTCTTAATGCGTCCACACTTGAAAGATGTGAAGTTCAAATCTCACACAGTAAAAAACCATCTCTTTCACAGTCGGCAGGCTAAATGCCTTGAGCGATCTGGTTAGGAACCACCAGTCATAGAAGAAAAATTAAGCATGTGAACCATCTTGTCAAAAATTTACTCTGAATATTTCTAAAGATATTCTGAAACAAAGTGAAGTAAATGCATACACAGAGAGAGAGAGACACAGACACACACGAATAATCCAACGAAAAGAAAAGATGCAGCTGAAAAACCAGCCGCACAGATTGCTGAGAGAAAAATAGACTTCTTTGACAGCCAACATACTAACTGAACTCAGCACAGAGTACACATCCTTCAAGTTGAGTTAGGATACATTTACAAGTGTGAATTTTTGTGCTTTGTTTTCAGGAGGTGCATTTGACATCTTCTTTGTCAGGTCTCCTCACCTAAATGAGAGTAAGGAATTTAAAGGTCCCTGATAGCCATTTATGACACAGCCTTCTCATGTCACAAGTTTACTTCTCAAAGATACAAATTCTAAAATTTGGACAGGCTTTTTATTCTAAAAAAAATGCCCAAATGAATTCATTGGGTCTGCTCTTTGCTGGTTCTTTCACCCTTCTCACTAACTAGCTCAAAGTAAGGCAATGTCACAAAATTGAAAATTAAGTCAAAAGATTCCTTCATTTTATGACACAATACAAGGAGAAAGCATCTTGTTGATTTTAGACCTATGTAATAAAAGGATTGTTAGCTGCAGGCTGATGGAGAAAAACATGTTTTTCAGTACCGAGCTAGGATTTCATAAGTAACAGGGATGTATATAAAAAAAGAGATCTAGGAATTATCAGAAATAAGAGAATCAAAACAGTATTTTCCAAAGAGATCAAAGAAAAGGCAGATAAGGTAATAAATAGCAGTAATCATTATCATGCAATTCTCTGGGAAGAATGTAATCTTTCCCTATGGTAAAGGCATGTTTCCCAACACAGACATATTTCTTTAAAGAATAAGAATATATGAACCTATATACACAAATTGTGACAACAGTATCACATTAGGGAAAAAAAGTTTGGGATTTTTGTTTGTTTTGGTTTGTTTGGCCAGTCAACATAGCACAGCTTACATAGTTATAAACAAAATAATCTTGAGGCTAGAGTAATACAATTATTCATTTTATTTACAGGAATTTATTCATATTAGAAGGATACTAAAGAGCTCAAGACCAACTGTGAAATATCTCAGAAAGTTCTATGTGAGCAGAAACCATATGGACTATTTCCATTTCATCCTACCCTCGCCTCCACTCAGGACTTGTGCCTTAAAGATTTATTTTTTTCTTTTTTGCACACAGGGACTATTCTAAACAGGCCAACTGCAGACTGCAACAAGGCAGTAACTCTAGACTCTTACTCCATGAATACATCATGCCCTTTTGTTCTCAAGATACATTACCAAGATGAAATGGCCCAACATAATTAAACCCGACAATCTACTTTGCATTGAGAAAGCCAAGTAATTTTAAACAGTAAATAGGCTTAAAAATGACCTTTGGGATGAGAACAATTCAAACTGAGAAAATTGCAAGTTACAGCCTAATTTAGTTTCCCATACTCTCTCAGGATTATTCAAAAGCATTGGTTAAGTATACCTAATAAGGGAAATAAAGAGAAAGAAGATAAAAAATGAGGGTGGATAAAAGTTACCCTATATATAAAATGTCTAATATCTTGCATATTTTACACACCTGTGATGAAATCACAATTTTGTAGGTGTTTCATTCTTTTGAGATGAAAAGATTTTTTAATATATAATTGACAGAGATCATCTATATCCATATATCTATATTTTAAATATATATCTATTATACATAGATATATATGCTGGCTTTTAAATGGGTAAAGATAAGCTATTACATTGATATAGTGAAGAATGTGCCAGTTTTGGCAAGACAGAAGGGCAATATAGAAAAAGCATTTAAATTTAAATCAGGAAACAACACTTCTGGTTCTAACACAGATTGTGTAATCCCAAACAGATCAACCTAACTCTTTGGGTGTTAATTTTTAGCATATAAAATAAAAGATGATGTCAGGAGGATTTTAAAAACATGAATCTTCTATCTCTAACATTCTATGATTCTAAAAATAGCTTACAATTGGAGAAGAAAGGAGGAGAAATTGAGAATCAATGAAGGCCTACAATAGGTGTCAGAATAAAGAATGATTATGACTAAGTCTTGAGTAAAACTATGTCATGACAGAAAAAGGAGAAGAAATTTAGAGGAAATATTGTATTAATGGAATTAAATTAACTGGGCATTAACTAAGCATGCTATTTCACTTTTGGCTAATATAGTTAATGATAAAGGCAGGACTTTGGCGGGATTATTGAGAGATAAGGAAAAACAGACTTCCAGAGGAAAAGACAGCAATTCTAGACAGGACAGAATTAAATAGAATCTCCCTTGGTGACTCCAGGGCCATTACTATGACAAAATTACATCTATACAGAAATCAGATTTACATTGTTAATACAGAAAGAACTGCCAGAGAATATAATCAGTGACTTTTGCAGTTTAAAGTTCATGAAATGATAATGATTACAATGCAAGGTATTATTACAAAACACTTACTAGGTTGGGCATTTAATGGTCCAATATGCTTGACCTTCGTTATCTCAGTCAATCCTCAAACTGACACCACAGTTACAAGCACTTTATGGAGCGGGAAACTGAGGCCTCAGTGAAGTGATTTGTCCAACTTCACTCAGTTATCAAGTGCTAAAGCCATAATTTGATCCTAGGCTGTCTGACTTCACATGATATTGAGTCTCCATTAAATCTAACCCATTCTCTCAAGAGAAAATACAAAAATAACATCACAAAATTAGCTAGAGCACTTTTAACAGTTATTTTATGATTTGGTCTCTTAATATTTCATGCATTTTCATACCTTACTAATTGTAACTGGCTGCCTAAATAAGAGTTTAATTTTTGTTTATAAAAATGATATATAGTATATAGTATCTTTTAAAACATGATTTGAACATGTTTATAAGTTTACTTAATTTTGGAGGGGACATACTCCTCAATTATTGAGACTTAATCATCTTGGTCCTATGAAAGCAAAGAGAATGAGAATATATTTTTAAATAGATTTTTAAGCTTACTTATAAAGTGTCACAATAAAAATTAACAGTCATGATAAAATATAGCAAATCTGAAGTTGGGAAGCAAGTTAATCAATCTTGCTATTTTCTATTAGTACACAAATTTTAAAAATAGGTTCATTTGATGTTCAGGGTAAATCTACTACTAGCATGCAGCAGAGAGTGATGTTTTTCATAAAATGTTCAAGGGAAGGGAAAATGCAAAGAACAGGAGTGTGCTTGTGTGTTTCTTTTTAAGCAGCTGCAATGAAATGAGTTACGAAACTAATAATAGCATTCAAATATAATTGTATTTTCACACATATTCCTTTATTTCTCCTAACCACTCCAAATAAAAGAAAAAAAATAATGTTTGCATATATACATGTAAGTCCTTGGGGGTAATGGTCTTGAAGGGGTAAATGAATGAGCCATGAGAAAAATGAATACTTGCAGGCTAAATCTAGCCAGACATTATAATCTATCACTGATCCCTAAAGGGCACCAATAACATGCAAATATGAGAATTAGAAAACACATTCAAGGCATATTTTACACACCTGTGATGAAATCACAATTTTGATAAACTTGATAAGATAATCAGCACATACTGACAGACTAATGAAACTGAGAACTGATAGGACAGCTTATCTCCTGGGCCATTTTTTTTTTTTCTCTTTTCAAATGGAGGCTAATCAAAATGTATTAGGAGTTAAAGCCAGCACTCAGAGGATCTCACCCATTTGATTAAAGGTGAACTCACTCTCAGAGAAAATTACAGTTTCATGAACAACTAAAACTGCAAAACCTAGTCAGCTGACAGACCTTCACATAAAATTAAACAGAAGGCAGCCACTGTATAATTATGAAAAAAATCTAAAATTTTAAATTATATTGAGATTTCCACCCCTTGCAAACTGTTAGAGGGCTTTACAGAGTCTGGGTAAAGCGACTCCCTCCTTCTATAATGGAAAATAAGACAAAGGACTAAGCAATCACCCAGGGACACACTTATCTTTTGCTGCCTCTGTGTGCTCAGCATCTGTGTAACCATATGAGACACAGATCCCATCATAACAGCTGAATTTTCAATCAAATGTATTTATATAAAATAATTGAATGAATTTACTGAAATCATTAACTATGGTGAATATCACACTTCCTATTAACAATAAAGATACCATATGTAGTCAGTCTATTGCCAAGGATCTAGAGCCTTTCCTAATTTAAAGAAAAATATCTTTTTGGGTAATCAAGGAACATTGGGAAATAGTCCTTCCCCAGCATCGGTGTTAAACATAAAATTAAACTAAAACCAGTATTTCTCCTTAGACAAAACTAGAGAACTCAGTTCTTTCAACATTCATCGTGAAATGAATAACATTCAACAAGAACACAGAAAAGTTAATTTGACTCTACATACACACTTTATGGACTTGGGTGGACAGATTGATGGTAGAATGTCAGATAGTAAAAGGCATGGTTTTTATTTCATAAGAGGGTAAGGACAAGAATACATTTAAGAAGGCTATATTTTATCTTTTAGTAATCATATCAAAGAGAAAAAAAAAACAGCAAGTAAAAATACTCCAGTGTCCTCTTTAACATGAGCATTAAAACATCCCACTGATGTTCAGGCTAACTAGGGTCAGGATATAAGAGACAGAGAATGAATATATTAACTTCTTCCAAATCATTTTTTTCCCCTTTTTACAGACCTTATTCTACTTTATTCTAGCTCTAAACTACTTCTAAATTTTTTTTTGTTTTATTAAAAACTAGGAATGTCCTTGCAAGGCATATATTTTCTAGTGTGAGAGGGTTTGGGATTTTTTTATGTGTACTCAAAAATCATACAACTACTGTCAGATTTCTCAAAGTACAGACTATAGAAGTATAAAATAATCTTAGAAACCATGCAATCACATATAGTTTATATGCATGTCAGAGGCCTAAAAATATTAAAAACATTTTAACCAGGTTTAATGAGAAAGGAAAACTGAATTTCTGATTTGTACTTTGGAGAAAAACACTTGATCTTAGGACTAAAGCCACCCTCTGTCCCCTATTTGTGTGTTTAATCATTCAGTCATGTCCAACTCTTTGCAACCCTATAGACTATAGCCCAACAGGCTCTTCCTCTCATGGGATTTTCCAGGCAAGAATACTGGAATGGGTGGCCATTTCCTTCTGTATGCCTTATCTAAAAACAGCAAAGTTAATCAATCAGGAGGACACCTTAAACTTCAGGGATTCAAGAGTCACATATAGAATAGACAGTTTTTAGGTGTGTCCATGATCAAGTAGCTGTGGTAACAATTTACTATAAGGCTATCACAAAACAATTGCAAGTTATAATCAGATTTCTCATTAGTAATTCTAGTTTGTGACCTCTTGTACCTAGAAAAATCTATCCCCTAGTTTGCATACTTTCTAATAAGAAAACTGAGCTAATTACTCAATGTAGAAAAAGGAATAATTGTAATAGAGTATTTATACTTTTCATGGTCCCATTTTTACTCAAAAATAATACTCTCAAAAAAAGAAAAAACATCTTGAGCTCCAAGCCTTTATTAACAGAAACCAGACACATTGGCTCAGTTATTCTCATCTATTATAAGCATCCAAATCATGAATCTCTACATAAGAGCATGCTGACTTTTAAGAATATTCTGATTAAGAAAATCACATGATCAAAAGTTATCACAAATTTAATAAACTCATCAAAACTTATGTGTACTTTATTCATCATTTGCAATCTCTACAGTCTAGCTAATACTTAATACCCACTTGGGTTTATGAGCCTCATTACAACAACTCCAGAATCCAGCCAATTTGTAGAAAATCCTGATGTTAACAGAATTTATTTACTTTTAGAATACATGTGCTTTGTGAAAATTTGAATGTGACACTCGATTATGAATATAGCTTTAATAGCGATGATTAAAACAGGATTTATTAGAATTCCATTTAACAGAAGTATAAGTTTTAACTCCACTGATCCCTGAAATATCAATTAAAATATTACTATTTTACTTACCCATCATGTTGTACAAGCTCTGTGGGGCAAATTGTCTCGGCATTTTCTGAATTTTTACACATTTTAACAAAATGTTTCCCCTATCTTAGGACTAAAGCCACCCTCTGTCCCCTATTTGTGTGTTTAATCATTCAGTCATGTCCAACTCTTTGCAACCCTATAGACTATAGCCCAACAGGCTCTTCCTCTCATGGGATTTTCCAGGCAAGAATACTGGAATGGGTGGCCATTTCCTTCTGTATGCCTTATCTAAAAACAGCAAAGTTAATCAATCAGGAGGACACCTTAAACTTCAGGGATTCAAGAGTCACATATAGAATAGACAGTTTTTAGGTGTGTCCATGATCAAGTAGCTGTGGTAACAATTTACTATAAGGCTATCACAAAACAATTGCAAGTTATAATCAGATTTCTCATTAGTAATTCTAGTTTGTGACCTCTTGTACCTAGAAAAATCTATCCCCTAGTTTGCATACTTTCTAATAAGAAAACTGAGCTAATTACTCAATGTAGAAAAAGGAATAATTGTAATAGAGTATTTATACTTTTCATGGTCCCATTTTTACTCAAAAATAATACTCTCAAAAAAAGAAAAAACATCTTGAGCTCCAAGCCTTTATTAACAGAAACCAGACACATTGGCTCAGTTATTCTCATCTATTATAAGCATCCAAATCATGAATCTCTACATAAGAGCATGCTGACTTTTAAGAATATTCTGATTAAGAAAATCACATGATCAAAAGTTATCACAAATTTAATAAACTCATCAAAACTTATGTGTACTTTATTCATCATTTGCAATCTCTACAGTCTAGCTAATACTTAATACCCACTTGGGTTTATGAGCCTCATTACAACAACTCCAGAATCCAGCCAATTTGTAGAAAATCCTGATGTTAACAGAATTTATTTACTTTTAGAATACATGTGCTTTGTGAAAATTTGAATGTGACAATCGATTATGAATATAGCTTTAATAGCGATGATTAAAACAGGATTTATTAGAATTCCATTTAACAGAAGTATAAGTTTTAACTCCACTGATCCCTGAAATATCAATTAAAATATTACTATTTTACTTACCCATCATGTTGTACAAGCTCTGTGGGGCAAATTGTCTCGGCATTTTCTGAATTGCTTCCTTATATACACTAAGGGCATCCTATTTTAAGAAACAGAAAAAAGAAATGAAATACAGGGCTATTCACTGAAAACAAAGTACCATCTTTCCAAAATTAAAATCTTCCACTGCCCTTTCTAAATGGTTCATTAGAGGAAAATAACTGAGCTGTTCTTTGATATCATATTGCCTCGATTTCATGAATAAAGTCATTCAACCCAGTCAGTGAAGGTTAGATAAAAAATTAGTTTAACAAGGAGTCAGATGTCACCAATACTCTTTAAATTTTTCAGTTCACATAGATTATATAATAAAAATAAACAGAAAAATTTATATTTTGATGTCACCCATCATCATCTAAAATCTGTCATTACTTCAAGTCAAGCAAAAAGTAGGATCTAAATAAAATATCAACTAATCAATCTTCTAGCCACTGAGACCTACTGAGATCATGAGACTCAGTTATTTTTCAAGTCAGACTACAGTTTTAAGACATTGTGTAAGAGCCTATGAGGTTGTGGCTTGAGAGAGTAGGGGATGCTTTTGAATGGAAGAGAAGAAACTCATGAAAGCAGGCTTCCTGTGAGAGATAGGGAACTCGGGACTGAGTAAATCTTCTAACTTCCTGTACAAGATCCTGTATCCAACACTTAACCCTCTCTTTCCAATTCAGAAAACAACCGAACCAGTTTTCATTGTATTATTGTGTTTTAAAAAATAAAAAGAAATTGGTAGGAGTTACACCAAATCATTTAACATGCAGAGAAAAAAATGTTTTACACCAAAGATCATTTTAAATGAGGGACCTCATTACAACAACTCCAGAATCCAGCCAATTTGTAGAAAATCCTGATGTTAACAGAATTTATTTACTTTTAGAATACATGTGCTTTGTGAAAATTTGAATGTGACAATCGATTATGAATATAGCTTTAATAGCGATGATTAAAACAGGATTTATTAGAATTCCATTTAACAGAAGTATAAGTTTTAACTCCACTGATCCCTGAAATATCAATTAAAATATTACTATTTTACTTACCCATCATGTTGTACAAGCTCTGTGGGGCAAATTGTCTCGGCATTTTCTGAATTGCTTCCTTATATACACTAAGGGCATCCTATTTTAAGAAACAGAAAAAAGAAATGAAATACAGGGCTATTCACTGAAAACAAAGTACCATCTTTCCAAAATTAAAATCTTCCACTGCCCTTTCTAAATGGTTCATTAGAGGAAAATAACTGAGCTGTTCTTTGATATCATATTGCCTCGATTTCATGAATAAAGTCATTCAACCCAGTCAGTGAAGGTTAGATAAAAAATTAGTTTAACAAGGAGTCAGATGTCACCAATACTCTTTAAATTTTTCAGTTCACATAGATTATATAATAAAAATAAACAGAAAAATTTATATTTTGATGTCACCCATCATCATCTAAAATCTGTCATTACTTCAAGTCAAGCAAAAAGTAGGATCTAAATAAAATATCAACTAATCAATCTTCTAGCCACTGAGACCTACTGAGATCATGAGACTCAGTTATTTTTCAAGTCAGACTACAGTTTTAAGACATTGTGTAAGAGCCTATGAGGTTGTGGCTTGAGAGAGTAGGGGATGCTTTTGAATGGAAGAGAAGAAACTCATGAAAGCAGGCTTCCTGTGAGAGATAGGGAACTCGGGACTGAGTAAATCTTCTAACTTCCTGTACAAGATCCTGTATCCAACACTTAACCCTCTCTTTCCAATTCAGAAAACAACCGAACCAGTTTTCATTGTATTATTGTGTTTTAAAAAATAAAAAGAAATTGGTAGGAGTTACACCAAATCATTTAACATGCAGAGAACAAAAAATGTATTTTTTAACATCAAACAATGAATTCAGATAACAATAATAATGTCTTAAACCATAAAATCAAAGAGATGATAAGCAAACAAACAGTAATACATGTTACTTCCCTTTCATAAGGAGTCATAATTACCCTGAGAAAATCACAGTGAAAAGTCTGTTAATTTTTGTTTAAGCAGAGATACTTCCCAAAAGAATTTCCCCATAAAACTCTTAATAAAAACAAACAATAGCTTTTTTTTTTTTTTTTTTTGGACATTCCTATTGGTCTTTCATTTATCTGCATCCATCTTTGTTCATTGGCCTGTGTGGGCCTCCCATAGCAGCGGTCCCTCCTGTAGCAGAGCACCGCTCTGGGCTCATGCACTCCAGAGCTCTGGCTTGGTAATTGGACACATCAGTCCAGCCGCTCTGCAGTACGCGGGATTTTCCCAGGTCAAGGAGCGAACCCGGGTCCCCTGCACTGCAAGGCGGTGTCCTTACCCACTAGACCACCAGCGAAGCCCATGCAATAGCTTCTTAAATGATCAGTGTTCCTACAATAAGATCACATGGAGACGGGATCAGAACAAGGGGGATAAGCAGGGTAGAGAGGTTTTGGCCTGACCTCATAGTGTCCCTGCTCATGATAGAGCTTCCCCAGGTTGTACAGACAGCTGGTGACTGAGCTCTTGTGGGCATGAGGGTCCTTCAGGTTTTCGTCAGGAATCTCGGAACATTTCAGGAATGTGTGCCGGGCTTCTTCTGTCTTCCCTTGGTTCATTAGAATAATACCCGTGTTTAAATATGCAGCTGAGGGGTAAAAATGTAGAAATATAAATGAGAGATGATGATGTACACCGTGGAAACAATAAAGCTATCTTTATTTCCATGTCATTTCTATGCACTATTTCTCATTTCAAAAGAAAAGCAAGAAATAAAGAGCCAAGGAATAAACACACAAAAGAACAATAATGTAGTATAAAGTATAGGTATCTCTGAAAAAAAAAAAAAAAAAAATATATATATATATATATATATATATAAAACAGTCTCTGCCTTCAAGGCGTTAGAGTATTTTGAGCCAAAAACTAGATAAATAAGTTGTATTTATCTTAATATATCAAAATGATATTCAGACCCCAAAACATTAAAATTGAGAAAGACGTACTTGTTAAAGGCTCTTAATTTGATTAACAAGTATTCACAAATAGAAGTATCATGTTTTTTAACCAGTTAAGACTTGAAGTCACCATTTTTATGGAGAAAAACAGAGATATTTTAAAAGGACTTGAATATCACTTACAAGCCAGTGTAGGCCTGCTCCCGATCGCCAATTTATAATAATGTAGTGCTTCTGCAAACCTACTGTTTTCTTGTAGAAGCAACCCTCTGCATGAGGAAAACAGAAATTTGGAGACAAGACTGTATTAGTATACATAAACCCCCAAATTCTCATTTTATATTTCAAAAATAAAAATGGTTAATGCGACCATAAAAATGACCCAGTACTATAAAAATAAATTTCAAATAGAAGGAAATGATCCCTCAGGAGAGAAAATATTTGGAGAGGTATCAGTTGCATTTATGCTAAATTAGAAAGTATTAAGAAGTATTTTTTTTAAGCCCTGTTACTCCTTACTGAACTTTTCCTTTTCCACCAGTCTTTTCTCTCCCACTAGAATTACAAACGACCTAGATTTCTCCTTGGAACGTGCACTGTTTTCCATCACTTTAGAAAGGAAACTCGTCCAACATGTATGTGTGTGAGTGTGTGTGTGTGTATGAAGCTGAAGCTCTGAAACTTAGGGCCATCAGATGAAAACAGCCAACTCATTGTAAAGACCCTGGTGCTGAGAGACATTGAAGGCTCAAGAAGAGGGCAGCAGAGGATGAGCTGGTTGGATAGTATCATCCAACTCAATGGAAATGAACTTGGGCAAACTCCAGAAAATACTGAAGGACAGAGAGGCCTGGCGTGCTGCAATTCATGGGGTTGCAAAGAGTCAGACACAGCTTAGTGACTGAACAACAACAACGTGTGTGTGTGTATGTGTGTGTGTGTGTGTGTATACACATACATACATATATACACATGTACACACACACACACACACACACACACACACACACACACACATATATATACACACACACACACATATTTAAACCTAAGATGCCTCTCCCATTGTCCACCGTGCTTGGGAAATATTGGCCCACAATTTCTGGAAAGGAAAAACGAATCTGAGTCAATAGGATCGAGTCAGAATCTAACCAGATTCCATCAGAGAACACAGACATGAGACCAAACACATAGTTATTTCTTTGTTACTTGAATTTGGCCAAATAAACTTGAAGTTCAGAACACTGTGCAAATTTCAGCTCACCGTTGGGAAACGTGCTTTTGTCTACAGACCCTCAGACTCCATGGGCCTCCCTAGGAGGCTGCTTCACCAGTAAATAGCCACATGGTTACCCCAGCATTTCCTGACCCTGCCCTCATGACCAAAGTGAGAATCAATCATTATTATGTCTGTGAAAATAGTGTTGAGGAACTGGACTAAATTCTGAAAACTCTCACAAAGGGCTCTGTGGTCTGTCCTTGTTCTCTTATAATCAGCAGGTGTCGTGCAGCAATCTGGCACCTCTGCTGGACCTGAGTACTACTCTCATCAACCTCAAGCTGCAGATCCTGCTTGCCAGCTCCTGAGGTGTTCAAAAGGCCATAAAATGGAGGTGTGCAAAACGAGAAGGCTACTGCTGAAAACGTACCACTTTGTAGGATACTTTAAAGCACTAAGCTCATTATTTAATGGACATGATTGAGAAATAACAAAGTAAATCATTTTAAAATTAAAGTTTATTCACTTGTGTTATTAGCATAGATTAACCTCATTATTTCTATTGTTAAAAGAGCCATGTGATTAGATGAAACTACTTCATATCACATTAATAGTTACATATATACAGAGATGTACTTATCCATTAAAACTTTAGAGCAACAATTTGATTATGAAATTGATATGCTTTGTTGTTAAGTACACTTTTCGGTAGCTGGGAACAAGGGAAAACAAAGCTTCTGGCAGTATTCAATTCATTGTGAAAATATTCAGTTGCTTTTAAGGACAAGTAAAACTGATAAAGAGAAAGAATACTCATGTACTTTCTACAGAAAATAAGATTCTTTATAAAAATAATTTTGACAAAGTATTTTCCACTTAACTAAGCTCATACAAATGATCTTTACCATCTTAAGCATCTTTCCTTTGAGGTTCAGATAAAGAGGCGCTTCTTCTCTGATAAAAGGCTAATGCTATCAGAGGAGAAATCTATCTCATCCAAGTCTTTCTACTTTTCTTAGGAATTAAAGTCCTTCCATGAGCCCATCTTGATCCAGTATCATCAATCTTTTTCCCCAATGAAATTTCCTTTCCCTCAAGACTACAAAAATATTTGTGTGTGTCTTAGCCTAGAGAAGAAGATAAAGCTTTACCATGCTTATCATTCTTGCCTCCAGCTCTTTACTTCTTACTGGCCTTCTTCCCTTCAAAGTCAAACTTCCTTTCATAATGGTCTGTGCTGTGTATGTCCAATGACTTAAATCTCATTTACCGCTAAATTCAATTTAGGCTCTTTCTGAGAATTCAGCAGAAATGTCATAATCAAAATTCCAGTAATAATCAAACTCCCCAAATAGCTTGCTTATATGAACCACCTACTCAACTCTAGGGGACTCAACTGTTTGTGACCATTAAACCCATTTTCCTTCCTGAAACTCTGTCTTTCCTTAGCTTCTGGAAAACTGGTCTTTCTTGATTCTATATCCCTGAAACTATACTTCAGAGAATGAAGAAACGTATATCTTTATTCATATATTCTTTTAAAAGAAGATGATGGGGCTTCCCTGGTGGTCCAGTGGGTGAAGAGTCTGCCTTGCAGTGCAAGGGGCACCGGTTCGATCCCTGGCCTGGGAAGATCCCGCGTGCCGCAGAGCGGCTGGACCAGTGTGTCCAATTACGAGCCAGCGCTTTGGGGCACATGCGCCCAGATCCAGTACTCTGCGATGAGAGGCTACTGCGATGGGAGGCCCACACAGGTCAAAGAATTAAGATGGGTGAAAACAAATAAATGAAGGACCAATAAAAAAAAGGCCAAAATTTGAAGGAAAAAAAAAGGCCTTTGTCTTTTTTGCTTTTTCTTAGCAAGTACTGTCTCTGCATGACAACATGTATACATGAAGCTCATATGCTGACTGTTCTCCATTCTAAAAGAGTGATCTCTCTCCTGACATCCAGGTCTGTTGAAAATTCAACAGCTTACTCAGCTATGTCAATCCAGGTGCTTGCTGGAATTTCAAAACCAATACACCCCAAAGCAATACCTCCCACTCAAAATTAAATAAAGAGATTAATGAAATAGATAAGAAGAAAAAAATCTTCCCTCAGCAATCAGCATCATTCATGCCAGTTACTAAAATCAGAAACCTGGCTGTCACTCTGGACTTTTCACTCATTCTCACAATCCCAAGTTTAAAATTAAGTCTCCAAAGTCTATCAATTCTTATTTTCTAAGGCTCTTCACTCTGACCTCTCAAGGTTCACTTTTATGGATCTGGCAGAGCTCTTTTTATCTTTCCTGTCACCTAAATAACTTCAATTGCCCACTAATTAGCCTGCACATAATTACATTTCTAAAGGGCAAATACGCTGTTAGGCTAGATAGGAAGAACACGCAGTGATGAGTGCATATCTCTGAAAATGTGCCTAAAGTCCAGAAACCCTGAAAATGATGTATTCAGCTTCATGGGCTTCCCAATATCAATGTATTACCATTGTGTTATTTTCGAACTCATAAAATACCACATTATAACCGCTCCTAGACACCTTGTCCAGCCTGCCTCATTCTTTGGAGAAAACTAGTCACACACAGTGATGTAGTAGCAAACTGCCAGGATTATAATATAAAGTTGCTCTCCTCTGTATATTTGACTAAAGTTTGCAAAGGAGTGAGTCCAAGTTAGACAGCTATTGTGACCAGTTTCTCACAGCTAAGGATTTAATTGAGCATCAACTATGTTCTAGTATGCATGCTGCAAAAGTGAACAAGGCAAATGCACTTGTCTATGGATGCATGATCCATTGAAGGAAACAAGAAAAGAAATGGTGTGTAAAATTACTATGCGAGAGGACAGAAGAGAAGCACCACTCCAGTTCAGGAAGAGAAAAGTGAAGGTTCACAGAGCCCAAGTGCCATTGGCAGAGGGTTGAGAGTAAGCAAGTGTCATCATCAGCCCCACGTTACACAGGAAGAGAGGTCCACGGAGAATTTACTAAATAACTCTACGTTTTTTAGTTAATAAGAGGCAGAGGCAGGAAGGGAAGATGGTTTCTCTGACACTAAATCCCTTGCTCTTTCTAAAAGTAAGAAAGAGGAGAGAGAGAAGGTAATTCAAGATGCGTGGATACTGGGTTATGGTTTCTTTTGCTCTAAAATCCTCCAGATTTTGTGTAAGATAAACTTGATGCTCTTAAAAGGAAGCAAACTGTCATTTTGGCAATTCAGGATAAATTTGGGTCGATTCTGGCACTGGAACAATGATGCTTCTGTTCCTGCTGCTTTCCACATTTAAAGAACCCAATCCTTATTTTACTGAAGATTGGACACAGGGAGAGAAATCCTTCATATAAGTTATGGTAACTGAAAGACCTAATCTTGACACAGGAAGTGTCCCACAATTCAAGCCTAGCACTCAGATTATAAAGGAGGATCTGTATTTTAATAGAGCGTCCATATCAAAGGCCTTCACACAGCTGTTTAATATTGATGACACAGTTGGTTTACATGCTGATCATGTCAATAAAATCTTTAGGTTTTATGTACTGCATTAAAAATAACACATTTTAATATGCCATAAAAGCCAGAATCTAATAAGAAATAGTTTGACTCATATTATGTGAAGTTGCTTAACAATTAAGGAAATTGGCGCATGCTACATATCAATGCAAATTTAAAGTATCTTTTTGGTGAGAAATTGAAAAAATGTTACTAATCACTAAATAATCAGTGCTGGGGTTACCGTTACATGTCAGTGGATATATTATAGTATGTTTAAATTGGCTGAAATATATTACTTTCCATATGTTTCCCCAAATGACTGCCACAGTCACTGGACTAAAGCAGTTAGCAAAGAATACAAACTGGGAAAACAGAAAGACTAAATACTTGTTACAGTCGAAGGAAGAAAACACAACTGGACATACAAAGTACTATTCACTCTAATGCTTAGACTAAAGAAGACTGCTTTACTTCAAGAAAAAAAAAATGCCCCCTCTTAAATTGTTTTAGCATTTTGTTATCATGATTTTGAGCCTGTTCTTGACTCTTTTGCTTGTGAAAATTTTGCCTATTTTTACCCCTGTCTCCCCCAACAACCCCATCTTTGTCTAAAGGCCATTGTTTAGAAATCACAATACTCTACAGACACTTGACAAATGAAAACCAGTCAAACCCATGGTAACAGCAGACTAGACATAGTTAAATACAAACACTGAGGATAAACAGGCATACAAATCTCCAGCTGATTCTACATACTGACAGACAGAATGGAAACATTTTTTTTTTTAATTTTGGCCTCTTTTATTGGTTTTTTATTTATTTAGTTTCATCCATCTTCATTCTTTGGCCTGTGTGGGCTGGCCATTGCAGTGGCCTCTCTCATTGCAGAGCACCAGCTCTGGGCACATGCGCGCCAGAGCGTTGGCTATTAATTGGACACACCAGTCCAGCCGCTCTGCGGCACGTGGGATCTTCCCAGACCAGGGATCGAACTGGTGCCCTTTGCACTGCAAGGAGGACTCTTTACCCACTGGACCACCAGGGAAGCCCTGGAAACTTTTTTAAGCACAGTGTGTCTCACTCAGGGGAGACTCTCTCCCAAGAGACACTGGGCAACATTTGGAGACATTTATGCTTGTCACAACTGGTAGATGCTATCAGCATATAGTGGGCAGAGCCCAGGTATGCCATTAAACATGGAAACATTCTGGGAGACATGAGATAGTTCCCAAAGCACAAGTTTATCTGGCCCCAAACATCAATAGTGCTGAGGTTAAGAAACTACATTAAGCTCCTTGTAGTTAGTACACACATACTAAATGTGACATATTTCTTTACAGCATAAGGCCTTCATGCCTGCCAATCACATACATGAACTACATAAACAATATAGATTATACAAAAGCAAACTATAGGGAATAAATTATTTTTTCAATATAAATATCTATCATCATGAATATTGACTTTTCATTTAAAAAGGCAAAAAAATCAATTTGCTTATTTTTTTTTTTACAAGAATGTCACTTCCTACCTTTGTCAGTACATCCAAATGAAATATTAATAGGAAGCTGTCCTCAATATAGAACTGTCAAAACATATAAATCTTCAAGTAAAGCTACAGCTTTCCTCAGTTAAAAACAAAGGTCTTTGAAAGTGGTTGAATAAAGCATATTAGGAGAAGAAAAGTGGACTTTTTTCAAGAATAGTCAATGGACTGAACAAAGTGGATATTTATGCAGAACACAGGTGAAAGAGGATGTAGTTTACATAGAGTCATGAGCTATTAAGATCAAGGAAACACTAAAGAACAGGAAAATAGAAAATTCTTAAAGAGATGGGAGTATCAGACCGCCTTTCCTTCCTCCTGAGAAACCTGTACACAGGTCAAGAAGCAACTGTTAGAAGCAGATAGGGAACAATGGACGGGTTCAAAACTGGGAAAGGAACACCTCAAGGCTGTTTATACTGTCACCGGATTATGGCACATCATGCAAATGCCAGTTTGGATGAAGCATAAGTTGAAATCAAGATTGCTAGGAGAAACATCAACAATGGCAGAAAATAAAGAGGAACTAAAGAGCCTCTTGAGGAGGGTGAAAGAGGAGAGTGAAAAAGCTGGCTCAAAACTCAATATTCAATAAATGAAGTTCATGGCCTGCAGTCCCAGCACTTCATGGCTAACAGATAGGGAAACAGTAGAAACAGTAGCAGATTTTATTTGCCTGGGCCCCCAGATCACCGTGGATGGTGACTGAGCCACAAAATCAAAAAATGCTGTTCCCTGGAAGAAAAGCTATGGCAAACCTAGATAGCATATTAAAAAGCAGAAACACCACTGTGCTGATAAAGGTCCATCTAGTCGAAGCTATCATTTTTCCTGTAGTCATGTACGGATGTGAGGGTTGGATCATAAAGGAGGCTGAGTGTCAAAGAATTAACACTTTCAAACTGTGATACTGGGGAAGACTCTTGAGAGTCCTTGGACAGCGAGGAGATCAAACCAGTCAATCCTAAAGGAAATCAACCCTGAATATTCACTGCAAGGACTGATACTGAAGCTGAAACTCCAATACTTTGGCCACCTGATGGAAAGAGATGACTCATTGGAAAAGACCCTGATGCTGGCAAAGACAGAACAGGAGGAGAAGGGTTCAAAAGAGGATGAGATGGTTGGATGGCACCACTGAGTCAATGGACATGAGTTTGAGCAAACTCTAGGAGATAGTGAAGGACATGGAAGCCTGGTGTGCTGCAATTAATAGGGCTGCAAAGAGTCGGACACAATTTAGCAATTGAACAACAACAAAAAAAACAGTAGCTTTCTTTATTTTTTTCAACTTCATTACAGCATAATTTATGGCACTCCTACAACATATTAAACATTGAAAATAATATTATCAAACATAGATCAGTATTTTCCGAATGAGCTATTTCATGGTGAAGTCATATGAGCAAACACAGTGTCAGTATGTTTACCGAATGCAGCTAATTTCATGGTAAGCATATGACGGGTTCAAAACTGGGAAAGGAACACCTCAAGGCTGTTTATACTGTCACCGGATTATGGCACATCATGCAAATGCCAGTTTGGATGAAGCATAAGTTGAAATCAAGATTGCTAGGAGAAACATCAACAATGGCAGAAAATAAAGAGGAACTAAAGAGCCTCTTGAGGAGGGTGAAAGAGGAGAGTGAAAAAGCTGGCTCAAAACTCAATATTCAATAAATGAAGTTCATGGCCTGCAGTCCCAGCACTTCATGGCTAACAGATAGGGAAACAGTAGAAACAGTAGCAGATTTTATTTGCCTGGGCCCCCAGATCACCGTGGATGGTGACTGAGCCACAAAATCAAAAAATGCTGTTCCCTGGAAGAAAAGCTATGGCAAACCTAGATAGCATATTAAAAAGCAGAAACACCACTGTGCTGATAAAGGTCCATCTAGTCGAAGCTATCATTTTTCCTGTAGTCATGTACGGATGTGAGGGTTGGATCATAAAGGAGGCTGAGTGTCAAAGAATTAACACTTTCAAACTGTGATACTGGAGAAGACTCTTGAGAGTCCTTGGACAGCGAGGAGATCAAACCAGTCAATCCTAAAGGAAATCAACCCTGAATATTCACTGCAAGGACTGATACTGAAGCTGAAACTCCAATACTTTGGCCACCTGATGGAAAGAGATGACTCATTGGAAAAGACCCTGATGCTGGCAAAGACAGAACAGGAGGAGAAGGGTTCAAAAGAGGATGAGATGGTTGGATGGCACCACTGAGTCAATGGACATGAGTTTGAGCAAACTCTAGGAGATAGTGAAGGACATGGAAGCCTGGTGTGCTGCAATTAATAGGGCTGCAAAGAGTCGGACACAATTTAGCAATTGAACAACAACAAAAAAAACAGTAGCTTTCTTTATTTTTTTCAACTTCATTACAGCATAATTTATGGCACTCCTACAACATATTAAACATTGAAAATAATATTATCAAACATAGATCAGTATTTTCCGAATGAGCTATTTCATGGTGAAGTCATATGAGCAAACACAGTGTCAATGAAATGTAAATTGTTCTGGGAACCAACAGAAGGGAAACCTTTCCATGATGACAGGCCAGATAAAGTTTGTAGAGAAGGCACGTGTGCAGAGAATGGAGTTCCAGGTAGATTAAGCCACTATGCTTATTAAAACTCAGCATTACAGAGGACAGCACTATAATCCACCAATAGCAGTAATGATAAGTTTCACGGAAATTAAATGACTACCTATGTAGGAAGCTTTCTGGAAACTGAAATACTAATGCAATTTAAAATTAAGCTATATTATTAAGAATATTTCAGTAATAAGCTGTTTGCTATTCTCAGGGCAAGGATTCTTAGTCATCAAAATCAGATAGCTTATATATAGGCTTCCCTGGTGGTCTAGTGGGTAAGGACACCGCCTTGCAGTGCAGGGGGCACTGGTTCCATCCTTGGCCTGGGAAGATCCCACGTGCCGCGGAGCGGCTGAATTGATGTGTCCGATTACCGAGTCGGAGTTCTGGCGCGCATGCGCCCAGAGCCGGTGCTCTGTGACAACAGAGGCCACTGCGATGGGAGGCCCACACAGGACAAAGAACAAAAGATGGATGAAAATAGATAAATGAAAAGACCAATTGAAGTGGCCCGCCCACCCCCCTCCCTCCCCACCCTGCCTCCCTTTCCCCTCCCCACAAAAATCAGACAGCTCATATAGAACTCTGCTCAATGTTATGTGGTAGCCTGGATGAGAGGGGAGTTTGGGGGAGAATGGACACATGTATGTATATGACTTTGTTGTTCACCTGAAACTATCACAACATTGTTAATTGGCTACATCCCAATACAAACTAAAGAGTCATTTTGTTAAAAATGTTGAGCAGCCAAGGAATAAATAAATCAGACAGCTTAATGTTTATAGGCAATGGTCCACAAAATAATTTATAATCCCTAAGGTTCACTTATTAATAAAAACATCATGCTCATCTTTAATTGAGCCTTTTCTTCTAAATTTTGTTTGATTATCCTTTAACATATGTAGGTACTTTGTAACTAAGATGTCTTTCCTCAGAGATAGACATACATGTTTCAGATGTTCAATATTTTCCTAAGGTATTCATACCTTTGAAATTTCCCAACTGAAATTAATTAGCATTGACTTGGCATCATAGTCAAACTTTCCATTAATCCAAATTACCTAATTGAATTTGCTAATTTGCCTAATGACTCAAATAATGACATTTTATATAATTTACTTGTGAAATGATATTATAGTTGCATTTCTTCTGCTAGTCCAAGATTAATACCTAGTAGGCTATGTTCATAATAGGATATTTGGAAAAATAAATCATTACTCTCTATTAACAGGCAAAAGTGTTAACAGAGATTAATAGCATGTCAAACTTCTAACAAACAAATGCCCCAAATCTTCCTTGACAAAACAGGTATCAGGCAAAAATCTCAAGTGACAGTCCCAGCAGTAAATGGAATGAAACTCAAAGTCCTTTCTAAAAACAAAAATTCTAGGTAAAATGTCAATTGCAGTAATACCAAGTTTAAAGTGATACAAGAATTTAGGAATTAAGTACCTAGTATGCACAAGCCACTGAATACATACAAAGGATCAGAGTCAATCAGTATCCTTGGTCATGTGACTAAATTCTGTCCAATGAAATGAAAGCTCAGTGTCCTCAGTTTCTCTAGGAAAATTCCTTAAAGAGAAGGAAGCATGTTCTCCCTTAGCTTTCCTCTGTCTTGCTGAGGCCCTGTTGGAGGACAGTAGACAGTAAACTGAAAGGAGCCCAGGAAACTGAACCCTTCATGAAAATTTCCTATGACCCCAGGACTGCACACCTCTGGACTTCTCTGGACAGAGAATATAATTTTAGCTAATGCTATTTGGGATTTCTTATCGATAACTTTTTATCTGTTTCTACTGATAAAAGGAGCATATGTATTATTTTGTTTATGGTGAGGTTTTTTTGCCTTTTAACTATATATGAAATAAGTAATACCTAGTATGATTCTTGCAGTAAATTTTAAAGAAATTTTCTTTTAATTATATATGAATGAATACAAAGCATGAGTTGTCTGGTTCTGAGTGATAACCAGATGAGGCAATTGCCAAGTATGAAATTGGCAAATAAAATATTCAATTAAACTTATATAATTTAAGAGCATACTAAATGCATGAAATTGGAACTCTTAAAAATGCCTAGACATCAGAGTGGTCAGAGTTATCACTTTTTTGCCCCAAAGAGTAATGACATTAGTAGCATTTTTATGTAAAAGAATTTTAATTAATTCTCTCAAACTCCAAATAACTAAAAAGAAGAAAATTCATAGCAATTATCAAGTGAAACAGAAATACGCAGGATTTTCATCTAAGAAGATTCAATGAGCTATAAGTGACTGAATTTGAATTCCATGGGAAAGTTCAGAGGCAAAATTATATAAATTTTCTGGTCCCACATGGCACATCTATGGCTTTCAGGTCACCATAGGATAACAGACTTCTATTTGAGAACCAAGCAAAAGAATCCTCTCTACTCGTATTTTTTCTCAAATCATAAACTCAACTTTCCCTCTTTTTCTTTCTTTTTTAATTAAACTATTTCAATTTAATAGGCAAAAATAACATTTCTGCAAGACGATTTTGGAGAAGAGTACCAAGAGAGAAAGGAAATACAGAAGTTAAGTTTTTACTTAAAACATACAACTTCAATTTATTAGAATAATAATGTGTATGCTACAAAAAGCTAATTGAATTGGATGCTTATTTTAAACTATTGCTAAGTTATTACACATGGTTATTATATACTGTATGAATTCTGACCAAAAATAAAAAAGATGTTGCTGCTTGGAAAGGTTAAATTTCACCAAGCAGGGTAATGAGCAAGTTGTCTCTCTGACCTGTATTTTTATTACATGAAGAAGAATGGAAAAGGAGATAGTGACATGAAACTGACTGATGTGTACACGAGACTTCATTACATACTTCCCCAAAGCTGAAGCCTGTTTAACTGGATATCACTTCCAAGGGTCACAGAACTGCCAAGCAATACAGTTTCAGAGGCTACAGTTAAGTCTCCCCTCTGGTATCTTTCTTTTGACACAGAACTGTTTATTTGTTCTAAATTGGATTTTGTATAACCTTTTTGACTGAATAAAGTATAATAATGACATCCTATTTCATAAAGGTTTTTTTTTTATTATTCTAACCTATCAAGTATGGGGCAGTAAGCATCCTATCAAAAAGCTGTTTTTACATTTGCAATGCATCACTAAAAACCTCATCAATTAAAGCTAGGAAAATGAACAAGTTGTAACTTTTATTAACTTTTTTATTTTAAAAATCAGTTTTTGCTTAGGGTCTTAAGAAAGAGAAATGTAGGACTTCCCCCGGTGGTCCAGTGGATAAGGACACTGCCTTGCAGTGCAAGGGGCGCCGGTTCGATCCCTGGCCTGGGAAGATCCCACGTGCCGCGGAGCGGCTGGACTGATGTGTCCCATCACCGAGCTGGAGCTCTGGAGCGCGTGCGCCCAGAGCCGGTGCTCTGTGACAACAGACGCCACTGCGATGGGAGGCCCGCAGGAACCAAAGAACAAGGACGGATGAAAAAGAGAAAAATGAAAGACCAATAGAAGTGGCCCGCCCGCTCCCCTCCCTCCCCAACCCGACCCCCACCCAAAATAAATACATAAATAAATCTTTAAAAAAAAAAAAAAAAGAAAGAAATGTATTCACACTATAGTTACACTAAGTATGAAAAATAAATGAAGACTCAGTGAAATGGAGCATTCATTACAAAGATACTTCTCTTGAGTTAAAACTTGAACTATGACAGCTAAATAAGCATTTACCCATATAGGTCCACTTCTATGCTGTAATAGGTCTTGAACAAAATGCTTCACGATTATTACCATGTGTAATTCTCTTAATAAACCTATACAAGAATAATTCCCATTTTATAAATACAGAACCCCCAGATCAGAATGGTTATTCAAATCCACTTAGCTAATTATTGTTGGATATGGGATTCACAGACTACATTGTATATTAATATATGTATAATTCACTTTATACCTGTCTTCTGAATATATAATTAAGGCAATATTTTCTTCCACATGTTACAGAATAATAATAGGTATGAATATACGTTCCTAGTTTAAAAAAATACTTGAGACTGTAAGAAAGAGAACTATGCTAAATGGTATTATGATAGTGTTTTCCATATTATTTCTTTTCATACTTACAATCAGCAATTTAAAATATTGTTATTCATTTCACTTTAGAGATATGAAAACATCAGAGAGAGAAGTTAAACATCTTGCCTATGATAACACAATTGGAAAGTCTCAAGATGAGACTCACACCCAAAGCTGCCAAGCTTCAAATCACACTGCCTTTCTCTGATGCCAGAGTGGTGGACTGGGAATATAAACCTGTTCTTAGTTTAAGCATTAATAATTGCCCTCTCTTTCCTGCTCATATACCAAGTACTTTTTTATTTTTTTGTACCAAAAAATTTCTCTTTCTGTATTTGTACATGTCAATTCCAATATATAAAGATTTCAGGTTTGCTTCAAAGGTGGATAAATCATAGCCTTCAATACCAAATCAACTTCACCAGGAAATGCATCATAACCAATAATACTTGTGACAGTTCATTTGATGCCTACATTTCACTGGATCGTAAGATGCTCAGAAACCTAGTTAAGCATTATTTCTATTTTAAAAACATATTTATTTATCAGGCTGTGTCAACTCTTAGTTGTAGCATGTGGGATCTAGTTACCTGACTAGCAATGGAACCTGGGCCACTACACTGGGAGTGTTGAGTCTTAACCACTGGACCCCAGGGAAGTCCCTAAACATATCTGAGTGTGTCTGTGAGGATATTTCAGCAAGATTAGCACTGTACTCAGCAGATGGAGTAAAGCAGATGGCCTTTCCCATTGTGGGTGAGGATCATTCAATTTGCTGAAGGCTTGACTAGAACAAAAAAGAAAATGTCTTCCTCTCTGCCTGTGCTGAGACTGTGACCTGCCCCTGCTGCTCCTGGTGCTCGGGCTGACAGACTCAGACTGGAATTTACACCAGGCTCTCAGGTCTTTGAACCACACCGCCATTCTTCCTGGGTCTCTGGATGCAGAGGTCAGACCATGGGACTTATCAAGCCCCATAATCTCATGAGTCAATGCCCTACAATACATCTCTTTGCTGCTTAGTCACATCGGTCACGTCCGACTCTGTGTGACCCTACGGACTGCAGCCTGTCAGGCTCCCCCATCCATGGAATTCTTCAGGCAAGGACACTGGAGTGGGTTGCCATGCCCTCCTCCAAGGGGAATCTTCTCAACCCAGGGATAGAATCCAGGTCTCCTCCATTGAAGGCAGATTCCTTACCACTGAGCCATCAAGGAATTTTCCAAGCAAGAATACGGGAGTGGGTTGCCATTTTACTGCATACATACACAATCTGTTCTGTTTCTCCGGAGATTCTAATCAATACAACTTATCCTTATGCTCAAGACCCACTCCTCTCAATGCATATGCTTACCAGTGAGTGTAAGCAGTATCCCTGGCAAAGGCAGAGCTGTTCAAAGTCAGAAATGGGAGAAAACTAACAGCAAACAAATTCTTCAGCTTTTATTATTATAAATCACATCAAGTTTTCTGGCACTTTATTTGTTATTACAACACCAGGTGGTATCAGAACCTCATTTTGCAGATGAAGAATAAGGATTAAGCAATTTGACCAAGCAGAGGACCAATAAATGGGAGATTTGAATCAAAATCCATTTAATGCCAAAACCCCTGCTCCTAATATTTCACAAATCTGCCTCCATGTTGCAAAGGTGACTGTTCAATTAAAAAAAAAACAACAAAAAAACCTTTTCCCTCTTTCTCACTCCTTTCTTTCCAGTAAAAATAAATACTATTCAGGTAGGAATATACATATTTTCTGGGATCACAATCAAATCTCTTTCAAATATTCCCTAATCTTCTAAGAGAATTTTATTATTTAAAACAAGCAAAATTAAAAGTTTTTTTTTTAAAAAAAGAACACCTAATAAAATTAAAGGCTGTAACAACCAATGATGGGACTTTAACCTACATACAGACTGGCTTTTAATCTTTGCTATTTACAAGGGCTATCCAATATGGATGACCAATTATTATGTCATTTGAAAGGAGAGACATTCATCAGCTGGACGGCACACAATCACTGCAGAGGAACCTGACCAAAACCTGAGCATTTATCAGCCCCATAATCTCATGAGTCAATGCCCTACAATACATCTCTTTGCTGCTTAGTCACATCGGTCACGTCCGACTCTGTGTGACCCTACGGACTGCAGCCTGTCAGGCTCCCCCATCCATGGAATTCTTCAGGCAAGGACACTGGAGTGGGTTGCCATGCCCTCCTCCAAGGGGAATCTTCTCAACCCAGGGATAGAATCCAGGTCTCCTCCATTGAAGGCAGATTCCTTACCACTGAGCCATCAAGGAATTTTCCAAGCAAGAATACGGGAGTGGGTTGCCATTTTACTGCATACATACACAATCTGTTCTGTTTCTCCGGAGATTCTAATCAATACAACTTATCCTTATGCTCAAGACCCACTCCTCTCAATGCATATGCTTACCAGTGAGTGTAAGCAGTATCCCTGGCAAAGGCAGAGCTGTTCAAAGTCAGAAATGGGAGAAAACTAACAGCAAACAAATTCTTCAGCTTTTATTATTATAAATCACATCAAGTTTTCTGGCACTTTATTTGTTATTACAACACCAGGTGGTATCAGAACCTCATTTTGCAGATGAAGAATAAGGATTAAGCAATTTGACCAAGCAGAGGACCAATAAATGGGAGATTTGAATCAAAATCCATTTAATGCCAAAACCCCTGCTCCTAATATTTCACAAATCTGCCTCCATGTTGCAAAGGTGACTGTTCAATTAAAAAAAAAACAACAAAAAAACCTTTTCCCTCTTTCTCACTCCTTTCTTTCCAGTAAAAATAAATACTATTCAGGTAGGAATATACATATTTTCTGGGATCACAATCAAATCTCTTTCAAATATTCCCTAATCTTCTAAGAGAATTTTATTATTTAAAACAAGCAAAATTAAAAGTTTTTTTTTTAAAAAAAGAACACCTAATAAAATTAAAGGCTGTAACAACCAATGATGGGACTTTAACCTACATACAGACTGGCTTTTAATCTTTGCTATTTACAAGGGCTATCCAATATGGATGACCAATTATTATGTCATTTGAAAGGAGAGACATTCATCAGCTGGACGGCACACAATCACTGCAGAGGAA
Source organism: Tragulus kanchil (assembly GCA_022376925.1). NCBI lineage: Eukaryota > Metazoa > Chordata > Mammalia > Artiodactyla > Tragulidae > Tragulus > Tragulus kanchil. Next base: position 229,866,462 of record JAIOJX010000004.1, on the reverse strand, counting down.
CCTGACCTGCTGAGTAAAAGTCAGCGTAATGAGAGACTCTTGATTTTTTCATTCAAAATACATTTTGAAAGTGCCATTCTAGAGGTTTTAATGACTGGCAGAAAAGAGAGGTAATTTGAAAAGCAGTAGCAAAGTTGTGTACAGGGTACCGTGATAACAGTCTGATGCACAGTTTTAAGTCTAGAGCAAAGAAATCTAACTTAAACTACTTTGTTCAGGCACTGGGAAAAAAATAATGTACATTTGTGAATTCCACAGCAATCAACACACCCAAAAAATCCTATCCAAAAAAAAAAAAAATCAGGGCCTTATACAATCATAGACATGGTTATCACGTGTGTTAGAGATGCTCCCATGGGAACACAGTGATTTAGTGCAACCTACTCGCTTTAAATATAAATGTTCAACTAAGTGGGTGTTTTCTTTGTCCCTTAACAGCAGGGCTCTAACAAGTGTGCTGTTGAAGCAATAAATTATGAAACGGGAAAAGGTATCATGTATCTCACAGACCAGCAGGAATTGGTGTTAGGTCAGACAAGCAGCTTCTAACTTAAGATCAGCAGAGGAGTTCCAAAAATGAAAGAATTTGTTCTATCTCTTTTGGCCTGGAATAGATTTTACAACCTAGAAACAATTCACTCCTGGGCTTATCGTGAAGTACCTGAGGAATTGAAAGAAAACACCATTTATAACAATGTTCCTAAAACTTCTTTTGCAGGTTTAGTTTTGGTGCTGAGAAGAGATATCCCTTCACTCAACTTAAGGGTCAAGAGAGCAAGGATCTGTTCATGGCAGGAGTCATTGTTTACAGGTCCTAGCAGTGGCAGCTGGAAGCAAATTAGTGGCTGGAGACAGCAAAAAAGAACTGGCAGGGAATGGTAAAATTCTAAAGGAATGATGGAAGGTTGGGGATCGAGGTGCTCAATGGAGAGAAAATTGGGTGAATACTTTCAGCACCACTTGCTTTTTCTTTTCTGTTCTGTTCACCCCACCCTCGTATTTTCTAAAGGTACTGGCTCTGGCCAGAGAAACCCCTGGCTTTCTTTCTGTTCTGTTGAAAACATTCATCAGCTGGACGGCACACAATCACTGCAGAGGAACCTGACCTGCTGAGTAAAAGTCAGCGTAATGAGAGACTCTTGATTTTTTCATTCAAAATACATTTTGAAAGTGCCATTCTAGAGGTTTTAATGACTGGCAGAAAAGAGAGGTAATTTGAAAAGCAGTAGCAAAGTTGTGTACAGGGTACCGTGATAACAGTCTGATGCACAGTTTTAAGTCTAGAGCAAAGAAATCTAACTTAAACTACTTTGTTCAGGCACTGGGAAAAAAATAATGTACATTTGTGAATTCCACAGCAATCAACACACCCAAAAAATCCTATCCAAAAAAAAAAAAAAATCAGGGCCTTATACAATCATAGACATGGTTATCACGTGTGTTAGAGATGCTCCCATGGGAACACAGTGATTTAGTGCAACCTACTCGCTTTAAATATAAATGTTCAACTAAGTGGGTGTTTTCTTTGTCCCTTAACAGCAGGGCTCTAACAAGTGTGCTGTTGAAGCAATAAATTATGAAACGGGAAAAGGTATCATGTATCTCACAGACCAGCAGGAATTGGTGTTAGGTCAGACAAGCAGCTTCTAACTTAAGATCAGCAGAGGAGTTCCAAAAATGAAAGAATTTGTTCTATCTCTTTTGGCCTGGAATAGATTTTACAACCTAGAAACAATTCACTCCTGGGCTTATCGTGAAGTACCTGAGGAATTGAAAGAAAACACCATTTATAACAATGTTCCTAAAACTTCTTTTGCAGGTTTAGTTTTGGTGCTGAGAAGAGATATCCCTTCACTCAACTTAAGGGTCAAGAGAGCAAGGATCTGTTCATGGCAGGAGTCATTGTTTACAGGTCCTAGCAGTGGCAGCTGGAAGCAAATTAGTGGCTGGAGACAGCAAAAAAGAACTGGCAGGGAATGGTAAAATTCTAAAGGAATGATGGAAGGTTGGGGATCGAGGTGCTCAATGGAGAGAAAATTGGGTGAATACTTTCAGCACCACTTGCTTTTTCTTTTCTGTTCTGTTCACCCCACCCTCGTATTTTCTAAAGGTACTGGCTCTGGCCAGAGAAACTTCTGTTGCTTTCTTTAGAAAGAGACAAGAAATTGGCCAATTTGCTTAATGTTCTTCCACGTCAGTTGTTGCTTACAATTACAGCTCCACGTTTTTCTCCAATCCTAAATTTCAGGAAACCAAGTATTCATTTTGCATCTCAGGTTTGCATCTACCCCAAAATCTTATCATTGAAGATTTAGAGAACTTCCTGAGAATGTTTACATCTATTAGGTAAAGATACAGAGAATACACACACACAATCATTAAAACAAACAAACCAAAGACTATTCATAGAATATAAATGGCATGAAAAAACTGGACTACCTTTAGATTTCAGGATAGCTCAAATTAATCCTCGAACCTGAAATTTCTATTCTCTAAAAACATGCTTGTCTGTCATTTTCTGAGTCTGAGAGTGAGATGTGGTTACACTGACCAGGCTGGATCTTTCTTCTTTAGATGACTGGCAAGTATTTCCTCACAGTATCCTCCTTATTATCAGAACAGAAAGACGGGAACAATTGTCCCTCTCGCCTTTCACCAAACCCCTGTCTCGTCACTTCCACCAACAAGGCTGCCTGGAGAAAATCAACATGGGGGCACTGTCATCAAAAGCAATGGAGGGGTAAAGAAAAAGGGCATCCTTTGGTACTTTCATTCTTCTACAGAGATCAACAGGATGGGGGAGAAGAAAAAGGGAAGCAAGGTCCTAAAATAATCCACAATGCACCCTTCACACACAAAAAGTTTGAGGAAAATAGCTGTACCTAAATCATGGACAGCACATATAAATATACTCCTAACACATATTAACAAGCTTGTGCTTTGAGCTAACTGGTATACCAGGCCCTTTGGCTAAATGTATAAACTCTGTTTTCAGGGAGTGCACATATACAAAATGAACTAACATCTGTACTTATTTAAATACCACTATATATAGCTAAATAAGAATTTATAAAGTTCACTAGAAGGTGATAAAGATAATGTTTAAAAAAGGAATTAAGTCAAGGAGAACAGGAGTGAGAGCAGTGGAGGGCTGCAGTTTCAATAGAGCAGCTGGGGAGCCTCATGCAATTCTTTGCAGCAAAGAATTGAAAGAAGTGATATGAGATATAATTTAGCCACAGGAATAAATTCACTATGCTATTTATATGAGTAGCATACAAGAGAAAAATAAGCAGCAGATGATAAGATATTAATTTTTTATATTCATCATCATCTTAATATCCAGATGGCCTCCCTCAAAACTTTAATTGTACTTTAAGCAACTTCTCCAACATATTTAGCAACTTCTCCAACAAAAAGGCAAAATCAATTACGTTCTGTGTAACAGAAAAAATAAATGGAAGACAATATTACTGTACTTCCTGGTGTGTCTAGGAAATCATTCTTAAGTCATAGTCATTGTAAATCTGCAGAGGACTGATTGGAACCACACAAATAACAAAGTCACATCTGTTCATTTTTCTTCAACAGTAGAGAAAAAAAACTCTTTTTCTCATAATGCAAAACCTCCTTCTGAGAAAACTAAAATTAATTTATTTGAAATCCTGCTGCCTATCAGCCAGCACTTTCCACATGAATATAATTTTAGGAACTGCAACAACAAAAATGCTTCTGGCTATTGGAGAAACTTTCAATCAGTTTTAAAGTTAAACCAAATGAAAGGCATTAAAACAGGACGCAATTATGAATTTCTTTAAAACCACTTTTATAGGCATTCTAATATATGTCTTCAAATGTACCTACAGTGCTCTGGATATAAAAAAAAGAAAAAAACTATAAATTTAAAGGCCATTTTAATGAGATTTCAGAAAAATGTCTTTCATCATTTTTCCAACATGGAAAATAGTTTAACTCTCTCTACAGGGTTAATTTTGAATGACTATTTCTACACACAAAAGCATGAGCCACACAGTGCCATTTTAAAACTACATTTGTAATAGAAAACCTATAATACAAATAAGCATAGGAATGATTTATTCTCCTTCTTCCTCTTGCCAGGCTCCAATTTCTAAAAAGATTCTGACTTCCCTCAGTTTTACTTTGTGTTGCAATGGGGAGGGAAAAGTTTAACAGTTGATTCCAGCAAGAAATTCTAGATATCAATTCCACAATGTGTCGTTTTCATCACTATAAAAGAAATGAGTGTGAAATAAGTGGTTTCATCCAATCCTATCCAAAAGCACTTGTTAGTATCAAGGAGGTGCCAAGCACTCTATTATGTTCTGGAAACAAAGACATAAATGACATCCACAGCCCCTAAGAATCTCCTATTGTGAATTTCAATTTTTTGGTCATTATTCCCATGCATTTTCTAGCAAAAGAAACTTATTCTCTAGGAGATCCTGTAACTTTGTGATGGCAAAATTTTATTCTCTACTACATTCAGAAATGAGCAATATTTCTCAGTTTCTGGATCCATGACTGATGCCCCTATTTCCCCCCCGCAGGGACATTAAAACTTCATAGAAATACTTAACTTTTCTATAGTACATGATCTTTGGTCATTTTCTCCCTTCTTCCTGTCCTATCCATCAGCTTCAATGGCATCAAACACCCGAGTCTCTCTCCTTTTCCTTGAGCACACTTTATGTTTCCACTTTCAGTACCAAGCTCTTTCAATATTGGTATTGCTCAGGATTCCATCTATGGTCTTTCTTTCCTTTATCCTTATACATATTACACACCCACACACACTCCACAGTTATTTATAGCTAGTTTCTACATACGAACTTACATAATTACTCCTGAATCTACATTCTCTACCTCAGAGTGCTCTAATGATAGCAGGAACACATTCTAATTGCCTGGTGTATGCCCAACAGACATCTGAAACTTTCATAGCCTAAAGCACAATTTTCCTCCTAAACAATCTTGCTTGTTTGTCTTTCCGGTGTGACTCTTGCCATTCTCGTTATTCTTCTTCTTTTTCTTACAAGCTAAGACTCTGTCTGTATTCTCAGGAAAATACAAGCAACTCTTTCTTAGATGTTGCTTTATTAACATATTTTTAAATCCAAACTTCAAGTTACTTGAAGGCAGAAGCTATACTATCTTCATCAGTTTATTCTCACCATCTAACATCTATCCACGAATAATTGTTGAATGAATAACTGAATCCCTATTTCCAATAAATAAACTGTAAATGTGTTCATCTGTATTTGTTGTTGCTCAGTCACTAAGCTGTGTATGACTTTGTGACCCTGTGGACTGCAGCCTGCAAGGCTTCCCTGTCCTTCACTATCTGCCCAGATTTGCTCAAACTCATGTCCATTGGGCCAGTGATGCTATCTAAACGTTTTATTCTCTGTTGTTCCATTCTCCTCGTGCCCTTGATCTTTCCCAGCATCAGCGTCTTTTCCAGTGAGTCAGCTCTTCACATCCAGTGGCCAAAGTATTGGAGCTTCAGCTTCGGCATCAGACCTTCCAATGAATATTCAAGTTTGATTTCCTGAATAGATTGACTGATTTGATCTCCTTGCTGCCAAAGGACTATCAAAAGTCTTCTCCAGCATCAGAGTTTGAGAGCATCAATTCTTTGCCACTCAGTGTTTATGGTCCAACTCTGACATGTGTACATGACTGCTGGAAAAACCACAGCTGTGACTATATAGACCTTTGATGGCAAACTGATATCTCTGTTTTTTAATATGCTGTCAAGGTTTGTGATAGCTTTTTCTTTTTAACTTTTTTTTTTTTTTTTGGCCACTTCTATTGGTCTTTCACCTATTTAGTTTCATCCATCTTTGTTCTTTGGCTTATGTGGGCCTCCCATCGCAGTGGCCTCTCCCTTTGCACTGGCTCTGGGCGCATGCGCTCCAGAGCTCTGGCTCGGTAATTGGACACATCAGTCCAGCCGCTCCACAGCACATGGGATCTTGCCAGGCCACGGATCAAACCGGCACCCCTTGCACTGCAAGGTGGTGTCCTTACCCACTGGACCACCAGGGAAGTCCATAGTTTTTTCTTCCAAGCAGCAAGTGTCCTTTAATTTTGGGGCTGTAGTCACCATCCACAGTGACTTTGGAACCCAAGAAAGTAAAATTTTTCATGGTTTCCATTTTCTTCCCATCTATTTGTCATGAAGTGATAGGACCAGATGCCATAACCTCAATGTTTTGAATGTTAAGCTTTGAGCCAGCTTTTTCACTCTCCTCTTTCAGCTTCATCAAGAGGTTCTTTAGTTCTTCTTTACATTTTTCCATTAAAGCAGTTCACGTCTATAAATGTGTTCAAAATATAATCCATATTTAATCAAACTTTATAGTTGGTCAGTACATCTCACAAATATGTGAAAATTGATGTCTGACATAGGTATGATGAGTACTGGGGGTTTTAGAGTTTTAAGAAAATAGATTTTACTTTGAAAACTGAACTGTAAAATCAACTCACAATGAATCAGAGAACGGGTGTTCAAAATGAACTGTGGAAAGAAGATGGCTCTGAAGCTAGCAGACATGAACTAAAAACTTGTCTAACAATATGAACACAACTGAATACAAGGTAAAAGTCAGCACGAAAGAAAGGTAGCGTGAGCCCGAAGAAAGATCTGTAAGTAGAAATTTACAGAGGCGAATGCCAATAGCACTTATTCCAGCACTTTCTAAGGAAGGAAGAGCTTCCATCAACAGGTCTCATAGCATCAGGCTGTCTTGGACTAATGTCACTATAAATTGTGTGTGTGTGTGTCTGTGTGTTAGTTGCTCAATGATGTATGACCCTTCACAACCCAATGGACAGTAGTCCACCAGACTCCTCTAGTCCCACAGCACATTTCTGTCCCTCACACCAATGTTCCTAAGACCTTTCTCCATGGCCACCTCTCCAATGCAGCTCTGCATGTTCATTTATCAGTGCCATCTTTCTAGATTCCATACACGTGCCAGTATACAATATTTATCTTGCTCTCTGTGACACACCTCACTCTGTATAATGGGTTGTTTTTAATTTTTTTGAGTATTCTTGTTATTCTCATTATTCTCTTTGGTTTTTATTTTAAATATCATGAGACTTTTTACTGTCCCTTTTACCTAGCTTCACAATGAGAAGTCTACCTAGTGCAAGAAATACTACTCAATTACAGATTTGATAGAACTTACTTTTGAAATGCCTTAACTTGAAATCCTTGAAATTATTTAAACGTCAAGCTTTTCATGGTTTCCATTTTTTTCCCATCTATTTGTCATGAAGTGATAGGACCAGATGCCATAACCTCAATGTTTTGAATGTTAAGCTTTGAGCCAGCTTTTTCACTCTCCTCTTTCAGCTTCATCAAGAGGTTCTTTAGTTCTTCTTTACATTTTTCCATTAAAGCAGTTCACGTCTATAAATGTGTTCAAAATATAATCCATATTTAATCAAACTTTATAGTTGGTCAGTACATCTCACAAATATGTGAAAATTGATGTCTGACATAGGTATGATGAGTACTGGGGGTTTTAGAGTTTTAAGAAAATAGATTTTACTTTGAAAACTGAACTGTAAAATCAACTCACAATGAATCAGAGAACGGGTGTTCAAAATGAACTGTGGAAAGAAGATGGCTCTGAAGCTAGCAGACATGAACTAAAAACTTGTCTAACAATATGAACACAACTGAATACAAGGTAAAAGTCAGCACGAAAGAAAGGTAGCGTGAGCCCGAAGAAAGATCTGTAAGTAGAAATTTACAGAGGCGAATGCCAATAGCACTTATTCCAGCACTTTCTAAGGAAGGAAGAGCTTCCATCAACAGGTCTCATAGCATCAGGCTGTCTTGGACTAATGTCACTATAAATTGTGTGTGTGTGTGTCTGTGTGTTAGTTGCTCAATGATGTATGACCCTTCACAACCCAATGGACAGTAGTCCACCAGACTCCTCTAGTCCCACAGCACATTTCTGTCCCTCACACCAATGTTCCTAAGACCTTTCTCCATGGCCACCTCTCCAATGCAGCTCTGCATGTTCATTTATCAGTGCCATCTTTCTAGATTCCATACACGTGCCAGTATACAATATTTATCTTGCTCTCTGTGACACACCTCACTCTGTATAATGGGTTGTTTTTAATTTTTTTGAGTATTCTTGTTATTCTCATTATTCTCTTTGGTTTTTATTTTAAATATCATGAGACTTTTTACTGTCCCTTTTACCTAGCTTCACAATGAGAAGTCTACCTAGTGCAAGAAATACTACTCAATTACAGATTTGATAGAACTTACTTTTGAAATGCCTTAACTTGATTCCTTGGAAAGAAAATTCTTTAACATGGTTTTCGAATTTTTCTAACATTTTTAATTCAGATCATCTACTTCTTATTGGGCTAACGTTAATCATTTATATTTTTCCAGGAGAGTATTCACATTACTAAGATTTTAATATATATAACTAACATTTTGCTGTTTTAAGCTTCCATCTGGACACAGGCCCATTTTCATTCTCAGTACTGAGTATTTGATATTTTATACTTTGTCCACGGCTTTTGCCATGAACTGTTGATCTTTTAAAGAATAAGCTCTTATGCTTTTAAAGAATAAGCTCCTACACTTATTCATTTCCCATTGTGTCTCTATATTCTACTTTACTAACATTTTCTCTTTACTTCCCTTAAATTTATTAGTTTATTGTATTACTCCTTTTCTAGCTTCTCAGATTAGATGATTACTTACATTCTAACAGAACAAAAATGACAACGAGCTTTTGTGGGCAAAATCTCTATTATCCACAGAAATCATCCCCTCTGTTATGTAAGACAATCAAGAATTGATTAAAACACATTAAATTTATTATCTGCATTCTGAAATCTAATGCCTAATGAAATATTCAGTCTTCTATTGAATTCCCTGTTTAGGCAGCAATTGGAACAGACTGACTGGGACAAATCTATAACAATGAAAGAACACTGAGTATTTTTCAGATGAGAAATTAATTATATTTCTGATGGCAGTGAGCAGTGCAGTAAAAGATTAAAAGTCAGCTATGTATTTATAAGATTTAACAGTGTAAATCATTGAGCAATGGCCCATCTGATTTGTCCCTGAAAATTAATTACACCTGAGAGGAGAAACCAACATCATAAAGCAGATCTGTTAAACTGGTCTTAAAACTACTAGTGGGCAGCTCTGCATGTTCATTTATCAGTACTTTCTAGATTCCATACACGTGCCAGTATACAATATTTATCTTGCTCTCTGTGACACACCTCACTCTGTATAATGGGTTGTTTTTAATTTTTTTGAGTATTCTTGTTATTCTCATTATTCTCTTTGGTTTTTATTTTAAATATCATGAGACTTTTTACTGTCCCTTTTACCTAGCTTCACAATGAGAAGTCTACCTAGTGCAAGAAATACTACTCAATTACAGATTTGATAGAACTTACTTTTGAAATGCCTTAACTTGATTCCTTGGAAAGAAAATTCTTTAACATGGTTTTCGAATTTTTCTAACATTTTTAATTCAGATCATCTACTTCTTATTGGGCTAACGTTAATCATTTATATTTTTCCAGGAGAGTATTCACATTACTAAGATTTTAATATATATAACTAACATTTTGCTGTTTTAAGCTTCCATCTGGACACAGGCCCATTTTCATTCTCAGTACTGAGTATTTGATATTTTATACTTTGTCCACGGCTTTTGCCATGAACTGTTGATCTTTTAAAGAATAAGCTCTTATGCTTTTAAAGAATAAGCTCCTACACTTATTCATTTCCCATTGTGTCTCTATATTCTACTTTACTAACATTTTCTCTTTACTTCCCTTAAATTTATTAGTTTATTGTATTACTCCTTTTCTAGCTTCTCAGATTAGATGATTACTTACATTCTAACAGAACAAAAATGACAACGAGCTTTTGTGGGCAAAATCTCTATTATCCACAGAAATCATCCCCTCTGTTATGTAAGACAATCAAGAATTGATTAAAACACATTAAATTTATTATCTGCATTCTGAAATCTAATGCCTAATGAAATATTCAGTCTTCTATTGAATTCCCTGTTTAGGCAGCAATTGGAACAGACTGACTGGGACAAATCTATAACAATGAAAGAACACTGAGTATTTTTCAGATGAGAAATTAATTATATTTCTGATGGCAGTGAGCAGTGCAGTAAAAGATTAAAAGTCAGCTATGTATTTATAAGATTTAACAGTGTAAATCATTGAGCAATGGCCCATCTGATTTGTCCCTGAAAATTAATTACACCTGAGAGGAGAAACCAACATCATAAAGCAGATCTGTTAAACTGGTCTTAAAACTACTAGTGGGTACTACTCAACTTTAATAAAGCTGATACCATGAATATAAGACTAAACAGGCTAGGTAATACATGTAATACATCTATTGTTATTAAGAATAAAACTGGCAGAAAGTAGGCAAAATGGGTGCAGAGGGTAAAAAGGTACAAATTTCAGTTATAAAATAAATAAGGCCTTTACATCATAAAGTAAAGTATACACATCATAGTGACATAACACTATATCACAATATTTAAAAGTTGCTAACAGAGATACAGTATCACATCATAGTGACTAGCTCATAATACTATATCACAATATTTAAAAGTTGCTAACAGAGATGCTAAATAAAAGTCTTTATCATAAGAAAAATAATTGTTAACAGTGTGTGGTGATAGATATTAGACAGATTTCCTGTAGCACTCATTTTTGCAGTATATACAAGTATTGAATCATTACCTTATACACCTGAAATTAATAAAAGTTTATATGTGAATTATGCTGTACTTAGTCGCTCAGTCACGTTCAGCTCTTTGCATCATGTCTGACTCTTTTTGACCCCAATGGACTGCAGCCTTCCAGGCTCCTCTATCCATGGGAATTCTCCAGGCAAAATTACTGGAGTGGGTTGCCATGCCCTCCTCTAGGGGGATCTTCCCAACCCAGGGATCAAACCTAGGTCTCCCTCATTGCAGGAGGATTTTTCTTTGCATCATAGAAAATCCTTTCTTATTATCCACAGAAATCATCCCCTCTGTTATGTAAGACAATCAAGAATTGATTAAAACACATTAAATTTATTATCTGCATTCTGAAATCTAATGCCTAATGAAATATTCAGTCTTCTATTGAATTCCCTGTTTAGGCAGCAATTGGAACAGACTGACTGGGACAAATCTATAACAATGAAAGAACACTGAGTATTTTTCAGATGAGAAATTAATTATATTTCTGATGGCAGTGAGCAGTGCAGTAAAAGATTAAAAGTCAGCTATGTATTTATAAGATTTAACAGTGTAAATCATTGAGCAATGGCCCATCTGATTTGTCCCTGAAAATTAATTACACCTGAGAGGAGAAACCAACATCATAAAGCAGATCTGTTAAACTGGTCTTAAAACTACTAGTGGGTACTACTCAACTTTAATAAAGCTGATACCATGAATATAAGACTAAACAGGCTAGGTAATACATGTAATACATCTATTGTTATTAAGAATAAAACTGGCAGAAAGTAGGCAAAATGGGTGCAGAGGGTAAAAAGGTACAAATTTCAGTTATAAAATAAATAAGGCCTTTACATCATAAAGTAAAGTATACACATCATAGTGACATAACACTATATCACAATATTTAAAAGTTGCTAACAGAGATACAGTATCACATCATAGTGACTAGCTCATAATACTATATCACAATATTTAAAAGTTGCTAACAGAGATGCTAAATAAAAGTCTTTATCATAAGAAAAATAATTGTTAACAGTGTGTGGTGATAGATATTAGACAGATTTCCTGTAGCACTCATTTTTGCAGTATATACAAGTATTGAATCATTACCTTATACACCTGAAATTAATAAAAGTTTATATGTGAATTATGCTGTACTTAGTCGCTCAGTCACGTTCAGCTCTTTGCATCATGTCTGACTCTTTTTGACCCCAATGGACTGCAGCCTTCCAGGCTCCTCTATCCATGGGAATTCTCCAGGCAAAATTACTGGAGTGGGTTGCCATGCCCTCCTCTAGGGGGATCTTCCCAACCCAGGGATCAAACCTAGGTCTCCCTCATTGCAGGAGGATTCTTTCCTATCTGAGTCACCAGAGAAGCAAATGTCTATTATACTTCAACACAAAAAAAGTAGAAGTAAGCTTGCCTGGTGATCCAGTGGTGGGGAGTTCGCCCGCCAGTGCAAGAGACATGGGTTTGGTCACTGATCCGGGAAGATCCCACATGCTGCAAAACATCTGGTCCCGTGAACCACAACTATTGAGTCTGTACTCTAGAGCCCCATAACCCCAACTATTGAGCCCACATGCCACAAATACTGAAGCCTGTGTGCCCTGGAGACTGAGTTCCACAACAAGAGAAGTCACTGCAACAAGAAGCCTGCTCACCTCAATTAGAGAGTAGCCCCCACTCCTTGCAACTAGAGAAGAGCCTGCAGTAGCAGTTAAAACCCAGAATAGCTAAAAACAAACAAAAAAGTAGAAGTACTGCTTTAAATTTCACATTATATAACTATAACCTGTAACATGAATTGAAGTAATATCAAAATGCTGTGATAATTAATGTATTTAGGCAACTAAAAACAATTTCTGCAGTATTTTCTTCTTGAAAGCAACTCTTACCTCAATTGTGCAAACCCATGATCTTTTTAATAAAACAGCATAACCTGAGTTTAATAAACTAAAGAAGTATCATAAAGAAACTAACCTATGCTTTCTGTTAGATGTAATTCCAAGCATTTTATTTCTACATGAAAGGTGATTCAAATTTTTTTCTCTGAATTTGAATGCTGTATACTGAGATTATTTTCTCACTAAACCTTGGTTTATTTCTGCCAGCTTGAGCAAAAATGCTATTGCTGCAGGATTGTAGAGTCAGATCATCTTAAATTCAAATACTGCCTACTCTGTGTGATCTTACAGGGATTATTTATGTTTCATTTTCCATTTTTTGTAGGCTTCAAGTGAAGATAAACTTTCATAACATATGTAAGGAACTAAGAAGAGTGATTGACACATAAATATAATTCAAGTAATTGCTCTCCCCAAAATTAAAATTATTCTTTCATTTTATAAATAATAAATATATAAATATATATGCACCCCCTTGGATATAACTTGGTGTTAAATAATCCTATAACCTGTGCTGCAACCACAGGTGGCATTAGTGGTAAAGAATTCACCTCCAATTCAGAGACAATAAGAGACTTCAGTTTGATCCCTGGGTCAGGAAGATCCCCAGAGAAGTGCTTGGCAACCCAATCCACTATTCTTGCCTGGAGAATCCTTTAGACCTGGAGGGCTAAGAGCCTGGTGGGCTACAGTCCATTCAATGTTCACCCAAAAAAAGACGTCTTTTTCACCATAGGGAATTGCGCAAAGGCTAATGGAGTTCTGCCAAGAGAATGTACTGGTCATAGCAAACATGCTCTTCCAAGAACACAAGAGACAACTCTACATGTTACATCACCAGATGGTCAAAACTGAAATCAGATTGATTATATATTATTTGCAATAAAAAATGGAGCTCTATACAGTTAGCAAAAACAAAGACCTGGAGCTGACTCTGGCTAAGATCATCAGCTTCTTATTGCAATATTCAGATTTGAATAAAGTAGTGAAAACCACTAGACCATTCAAGTCAAAGCCAAGCCACTCAGTCATGTCCAACTCCACAACCACAGGGATGAGCCATGGCATTCTCCAGGCAAGAATACTGGAGTGGGTAGCCTTTCCCTTCTCCAGGGGTTCTTCTCAACCCAGGGATTGAACCCAGGTCTCCTGCATTGCAGGTGGATTCTTGACCATCTGAGCCACAAGGGAAAACCAAGAATAATGGAATGGGTAGCCTATCCTTTCTCCAGGGGATCTTCCTGACCCAGGAACTGAACCATGACCTCTTGCGTAACAGGTGGATTCTTTACCAGCTTAGCTCCCAGGAAAGCCCCAAGTACGAACTAAATCAAATACCTTATGATTATACAGTGGAAGTGACAAGTAGATTGAAGAGATTAGGTTAGATAGACAGCCTGAAGAACTATGGACAGAGGTTCATGACACTGTACAGGAGGCAATCATTAAACATATACCAAAGAAAAAGAAATGCAAGACAAAATGCTTGTCTGAGGAGGCCTTACAAACAGCTGAGAAAAGAAGTGAAAGGCAACTGAGAAAGGGAACAATAAACCCAATTGAATGCACAGTTCCAGAGAATAGCAAGGAGAGAGAAGAAAGTCTTCTAAAGAGAACCATGCAAAGAAACAGAGGAAAACAACAGAATGGGAAGGACTAGAGATGTTTTCAAGAAAATGAGGGATGCCAAGGGAACATTTTGTGCAAAGGGCATAATAAAGGACAGAAAAGGCAACAACTGAACAAAAAGCAGAGATTAGGAAGAGGTGACCAGAAAACATAGAACTGTACAAAAAAAGGTCTTAATGACTTTGATCACCACAATGATGCGATCTCTCACCTAGAGCCAGACACCTTGGAGTGTGATGTCAAGTGGGTCTTAGGAAGCATTACTAAGAATAAAGCTAATGGAAGTGATGGAATTCCAGCCGAGCTATTTCAAATATAAAGAGGCGATGCTGTTAAAGTGCTACACTCAATAGACCAGCAAATCTGGAAAACTCAGCAATGGGCACAGGACTAGATAAGGTCAGTTTTCACCCCCATCCCAAAGAAGGGAAATGCCTACAGTACATAAGAAGGCAAAGAGTTGGACATGACTAAAGTGATCTCACCCTCTATAATCCCCTTCTCCTCCTGCCTTCAGTCTTTACAAGCATCAGGGTCTTTTCTAATGTGCCAGTTCTTTGCATCAGGTGGTCAAAGTACTGGAGCTTCAGTTTTAGCATCAGTCCTTCCAATGAATATCCAGGGTTGATTTTCTTCAGGATTGACTGGTTGATCTCCTTGCCATCCAAGGGACTCTCAAGAGTCTTCTCCAATACCAAAGTTCGAAAGCATCAGTTCTCTGGTGCTCATCCTTCTTTATGTTCCAACTCTCACATCCACATGACTCTCACATGACTACTGAAAAAAACCATAGCTTTGCCTAGATGGAACTTTTTCATTGAAGTGATGTTTCTGTTTTTTAATACCCTATCTATGTCTGTCATAGCTTTTCTTCCAAGGAGCAAGTGTCTTTTAGCAAGATAGACAGCCTGAAGATCTATGGACAGAGGTTCATGACACTGTACAGGAGGCAATCATTAAACATATACCAAAGAAAAGAAATGCAAGACAAAATGCTTGTCTGAGGAGGCCTTACAAACAGCTGAGAAAAGAAGTGAAAGGCAACTGAGAAAGGGAACAATAAACCCAATTGAATGCACAGTTCCAGAGAATAGCAAGGAGAGAGAAGAAAGTCTTCTAAAGAGAACCATGCAAAGAAACAGAGGAAAACAACAGAATGGGAAGGACTAGAGATGTTTTCAAGAAAATGAGGGATGCCAAGGGAACATTTTGTGCAAAGGGCATAATAAAGGACAGAAAAGGCAACAACTGAACAAAAAGCAGAGATTAGGAAGAGGTGACCAGAAAACATAGAACTGTACAAAAAAAGGTCTTAATGACTTTGATCACCACAATGATGCGATCTCTCACCTAGAGCCAGACACCTTGGAGTGTGATGTCAAGTGGGTCTTAGGAAGCATTACTAAGAATAAAGCTAATGGAAGTGATGGAATTCCAGCCGAGCTATTTCAAATATAAAGAGGCGATGCTGTTAAAGTGCTACACTCAATAGACCAGCAAATCTGGAAAACTCAGCAATGGGCACAGGACTAGATAAGGTCAGTTTTCACCCCCATCCCAAAGAAGGGAAATGCCTACAGTACATAAGAAGGCAAAGAGTTGGACATGACTAAAGTGATCTCACCCTCTATAATCCCCTTCTCCTCCTGCCTTCAGTCTTTACAAGCATCAGGGTCTTTTCTAATGTGCCAGTTCTTTGCATCAGGTGGTCAAAGTACTGGAGCTTCAGTTTTAGCATCAGTCCTTCCAATGAATATCCAGGGTTGATTTTCTTCAGGATTGACTGGTTGATCTCCTTGCCATCCAAGGGACTCTCAAGAGTCTTCTCCAATACCAAAGTTCGAAAGCATCAGTTCTCTGGTGCTCATCCTTCTTTATGTTCCAACTCTCACATCCACATGACTCTCACATGACTACTGAAAAAAACCATAGCTTTGCCTAGATGGAACTTTTTCATTGAAGTGATGTTTCTGTTTTTTAATACCCTATCTATGTCTGTCATAGCTTTTCTTCCAAGGAGCAAGTGTCTTTTAGCAATTTTTTTTTTAATTTTTGGCTTCTTTTATTGGTACTTTTATTTATTTTCATCCATCTTTATTTTTTGGCCTGTGTGGGCCGCCTATTGCAGTGACCTCTCTTGTTGCAGAGCACTAGCTCTGGGCGCATGTGCTCCAGAGAGCCGGCTCATAATTGCACATAGTGGTCCAACCGCTCAAGAGGCACATGGGATCTTCCCAGGCCAGGGGTTGAACCGGTGCCCCTTGCACGGCAAGGTGGACTCTTTACCCATTGGACCACCAGGGAAGCCCAAGTGTCTTTTAATTTCATGACTGCAGTCACCATCCACAGGGATTTTGGATCCCAAGAAAATTAAGTCTGTTGCTGTTCCCATCCTTTCCACATCTATCTGCTATGAAGTGATGGAACTGGATGCCATGACTGGAGCAATGCTTCCTAGGGCCCACTTGACTTCACACTCTAAGGTGTCTGACTCTAGGTAAGTGATCAAACCATCACAGTCCTCAGGTTCATTAAGGTCTTTTTTGTATAGTTCTTCTGTGTATTCTTGCCACCTCTTCTTAATATCTTCTGCTTCTGTTATGTCCATACCATTTCTGTCCTTTATTGTGCCTATCTTTGCATTAAATGTCCCTTTGGTATCTGTAATTTCCTTGTAGCAATCTCTAGTCTTTCTCATTCTGCTATTTTCCTCTATGTCTTTGCATTATTCACTTAAGGCTTTCTTCTCTCTCCTTGCTATTATCTAGAACTCTGAATTCAGATGGGTATGTCTTTCCTTTTCTCCTTTGCTCTTCACATCTCTTCTTTTCTCAGCTATTTTGAAGGCCTCCTCAGACAACCATTTTGCCTGTTGTATTTCTTTTTCTTGGGGAGATTTTGATCACTGCTCCTGTACAATAGTACAAACCTCCATCCTTAATTCTTCTGACACTCTATCAGTTCTAACCCCTTGAATCTACTTGTCACTTTCACTGTACAATCCTAAGGGATTTGATTCAGGTCACACCTGAATGGCCTACTGGTTTTCCCTAGTTTCTTCAGTTTAAGTCTGAGCTTGACAATAATCTGAGCCAAGTAATGGGTATTACAAAGAAGTCACTAAACACAAGCAGTAGACAACTTATGATGCCTATTCCCTTCCTGCAGGGAACTGGTCCTCCTCTCTTCTATTCTAATCCTGGAGGCACTGTCATAAGAGCTCTCTTAGAGCCCCAGTTACATCACCCAGAATTTCAGTTAAGAAGGAATGTATGATCTCAGAAAAGTCAATCAGGACCTTTTTCCAGGATTATTAAAGACACCAAGACAACTTCTTCAGGGGCTGAAAACACTCCATATGCATAAAGGAACAGGAGTCATCTCATTAACATAGACAAAGTCCCAGAAAAAGAGCGAAGTCAGAGGAAATCAAAGACACATAAAATGAGACAAATAACCAATATATGGTAAAGCACTTGGATCTAATTGTGCATCCATCTAGTCAACCCCAGGAATTTTCATTTATGGATGCTAATAAATTATTTTTTTTGCCTAAGTAAGTTTAGACTAAGGTTCTATTACTTAGAAACAAAAGAGTGTCATAAATACAAGAGATAGAAAAGGGTGTTAGTTTAATTGGCATTTATCCACCCACATCAAACTGCACCCCGTGGGCTTTCCATTCAAAGAATAGAACAGCTTTCCCCCAACCAGGGATTTTTCTAACCTAACATACACAGAGATTCTAAATTATCCCATTATCCCAACCTAATCTTCAGTACTTTTGGAGGAGAGGGTGGATAAAGAAAAGAAAAAATATTATCTTATTATCTCCCCAGTTTCAGTACATGTTCTATGCACACTTGGACACCAGTCTTTAATAGAGTATAAAATCTATTATTATTAAAAACCAAGAGGCATAGCAATCTTATTTCATGAACCCAAGTACTAATGTGCACACTTAAAAAAAATACTAAAAGCATTTAAATGAATTTTTATGTTATAAGGCTCATACTTTAAAAAATTTAAGCCATATTACATCAGTACACTTGAATATCAGTGAAGTGGCTCAAAACAAAGAATTGTAACACAAATATCATCCATTTGCTAGCCTAAGAAGCAGGATTTGTGAAAAGACTTTCCAAATACCAACTATGATCATCTCCATTTCGAGTAGCCCCTCTCATCATGTGTCTCAAATATACCAAACCAGAGACAAAAATGCATACTCACAAATTATAAAGCATGTCAGCCATGTTGCTTCGGTAATACAAAGCATTTCTATAGGCGCTTTCAGCTTCAGCAATTTTACTCTGACTCTTGAGAACATTTCCAAGGTTACCCCATGCTGCCAAAAAGAGAAAGAAGTATTCAGACTGAGTGTCATTCCAATTATACATGATATAGTATCAGGCCATTGGGAAGTACCACAAGGAGAGAAAAACCCTCATAAAATATCTTTAAAAAAGCAAAATTATTTCTTTTATATTAAAACTGAGGGATAAAATGCTAAAGTCTAAAAGTAAATAATTACGTCTCAAAACAAATATACACATACAGTTTATCATAAGGCCAAGAACAACGTTACCTTAAGATCACCTATAAAGACATGAGGCTCTTTCAAATTTCAGTAGGGATCACCATGGACTGAAATGATCATAAACCTACTAAACCAGAAACTGTAGCAAATGATCATAAAATAAACAAAGGTTTCATTCAAATATAAAAACACTGATAAATCACATAGAACTAGAAATAAAAAAGATAACTAAGATTTAAAGATATAGAGAGACTTAGTATTCATCAGACTATATCAGCAAAACACTATGCCTCTTAAAATAGTTAAGTATATACGGTTTATTCAGATATAATTTATACCCTTCCTGTTAATAAATACACATGTGGGAAAATCAGTCCGTCAGTATTTTCACACATAATCACACTTAAAAATTTACATTTTCTGCCTACCATTTATTTTTCACAAAACTAATCATGATTTCACAATATTATAAGATATCCAATCACCAGCTGCCCACACAGCATGGCTCTCAGGCAGGCCTATCCCTCAAACTAGTATGCTTATCTTATCTCGTTCATTGCCTACAAGCTGGGCTCTGAAGTCAGAGTCCCTTCCAAATAAAAGATGAGGATGAAAAGGCTCATGTGTGAGAAGATCTATTTATTTGGGTTAATCACTAGCTTTATATGAAGAATGAAAGATCTTTGAGACATCAACTTCTAATGCATAAAAATGTATAGAATCTTTTGATCACAAATTTGCTTGTGTGCACTATAATTTAACACTCTGTCCCTTCGTTTACTAACCTGCAATACTGGGGAAAATAATATTGCCTGTTTGGGCTTTTTTTTTTTTGATAAAGATTTAATGAGTTAGTATACGGAGAGTGTCTAAGTGCCTGCCATGTGGCAAACCCTCAATAAATGTTTGCTATTAGCATTTATATCACTGTAATTGAGGCTCTTCATGATTTTCAGTGTCCAGTAGTACTTAGGAACAGTATCAAATCTAATCACACTTTATATACTTAATATTTTATCTACAGAGAATAATAATCTTTCATATTTGGGAAGTCATATACCTACTTTGGCTACTGATGGAGAACAGAGAAGAAGCATACTTACAATTATGCAGCACCTAATCCTGCCACACATCACACCATATACTTGAAAAACACAGTCTCACTGAGTTCTCAATATAGTACTGTCCATAATATCCTGTCCACTGTGTGGATGAGGAAATAGACTCAGAGACACTAAAGAACTTGCCAAGTCAATACAGGAGTATTAAAGTAGAGACTTCAACTCAAGGCTTGTTGTTGTTATTTAGTTGTAAAGTCATGCCTGACTCCTTTGTGACCCCATGGACTGTAGCCCATCAGGCTCCTCTGTCTATGGGAATTCCCAGGCAAGAATACTGGATTCGTTTGTCATTTTCTCCAGGAGACCTTTCTGACCCAGGGATGGAACTCACATTGCAGGTGAGCTCTTACTGAAGGCTGGTTGCTTTCAAACTTTTTCTACCCTCCACCTAACCATTTTTATACAATGTTTCATCTTTCACTGCAAACTAACATTCACACGCTACCAATGAGGCCTTGAATTGTGAGTACACAGAGAACTGAATCTTTAAACTGCAAGATAGAAAGTTAGTTTAAAAAATACAAATTTGGCAAAATATATAGTAAAGTAAATTTAAATTATTTTCAAACTTAATAGGCAAAGCATTATTTGTATTTTACATCTAACTCCCCACCACCAAGTTAATAAAATATGGTTCAATGGAAACTTCTAGTAGATTGTTTTTCAACACAAGTCACCTCTTCCAAAGTTCTGCTTTGATTGTGGCATTAGTAAATCAATATACATTTACACTGAAATCACTCCAGTGAAATGCATCCAAGTATTCAATTAAGCACTAGCATCATTATAATGCTATCCCATCTGAAATAAAGTCTTAAACATAGATGCTGAAAAAAAAATTATAGCAAGAAACTGCTTTGAATATGAAGGCATAATTCCAGAGAAACTAACATTTTCTTCAGGTACTTGTACCTCAATTAAATAATTAACAAGTATTTGTCTTTTTAATAGTAAAAATGATAATAATAATTATGAATAACCCCTGACAAGTAATTCCACTCCTGAATAAATTCTCATCTGAGGGAACATTTACAAGGATGTTTAGTACAAGTCTCTTAATGTATGCTGATAGTAGGAAGTAATCATCTTATATACCATGGGGATATCGTGTGAAACTTTATGGATTACTATACAGCAGTGAAGGTTTCCCAGGTGGCACTAGTGGTAAATAACCCACCTACCAATGTTGGAGACATATGGGATGTGAGTAGATTCCTAGGTTGGCAAGATCTTTTGGAGGAGCGCATAGAAACCCACTCCAGTATGCTTGCCTGGAGAATTCCCATGGATAGAAGGGCCTGGTGGGCTAAAGTCCATGGGGTCGCAAAAAGTCAGACACCATTAAGGCAACTTAGCACACATGGATACATACAGCACTGAGGACCAACTAATTCCACGTACATGTATATATATATATATATATATATATATATATATAGACCACTTCTATTGATCTTTCATTTATTTATCTTTGTTCTTTGGCCTGTGTGGGCCTTGCATCGCAGTGGCCTCTCTCGCTGCAGAACACCGGCTCTGGGCACATGTGCTCCAGAGCTCCAGCTTGGTAGTTGGACACATCAGTCCAGCCGCTTCAAGGCACATGGGATCTTCCCAGGACAGGGATTGAACCAGCACCCCCTGCACTGCAAGGCGGTGTCCTTACGCACTGGACCACCAGGGAAGTCCCCACATACATATTTTAACATGAACAGAAAAAGCCTAAAAAGATTTAAAATACTTAATGCATTCTGTGCCACAACACCACTGAAAATATTAAAAATTTATTGCTACCCAAAATATCACTACATACTTTACAAAGATACACAGTAAGTCTAAGGATGCAAACCAAGTACATTAGAGCACCTGCCTATGATGAAAAGGGAAATTCAAGTTAGGAATAGAGGTGAAAGGGAGGAATACATGAATAAAAAGATGAAATTTCTAGAGATCAGCCTCAAAATTAGCACAAACTGAGGAATATAATTGATCTAACATCTGCAGCTGGGAGAAGAAAAGGGGAATGGAAAGAAGGTGAAGGTAAGAGAAAAGGGGGAAAAGGAAAATTAAGGTCACACTACACATTCTTTTAAAACAGAGATAGGGTTATCATATATCCTACGTAAGGAATAAAGGATCTTAACACTCATAAAACTTATTAATCTTGTACTGATACTAGGACAATTCAAAATGGATATTTGAAATTATCTTCAAACTTTTTACTTGGTAATTTTACTTTGAACCATTAGAACTTAAAGATCTTCTATTTTCATTAATATTTAATGTCATTTTACATTTGTAAGCTCATGTATTTTATTGATGCATTCATTTCAGGCAGAGATATTTAAAAGTTCACTTTTATTAGAATAAAATCCCTGAAATTCTTCCAAGAAATTGTGACAAAGCCTAAAAAATGTATCTAGCTTTTCAAGAGTATGTATTTTAATAGACAGTGTGCTCAGATGAATCCAATTCTCACCTTAAAACACTAGAGGTAATAAAGTCATCATTTGAAATTTTAAAAATGTGATTAGTTTAGTCTAAAATCTCAATGTAATTTTTGAAAGTTTTTCCCGACAACGTTTCAAAATATTCAGAGTACTAATTTTATTCCTGTTTGATAAAATGAATATTGTGTAAGAAGCTGCTCTTGTTGGGGACTGCTGTCCCATCCCATGGACTTAATTTGCACCACTGTAAACATAGGTGGACAAAAAGAGGATGAAAAGGTAAACAGAAAAGGGGAGGTGGAGAAGGAATAAAATTATATGTACACTGGGATAGCAAAAATAATATTATTTTCATTTATTTAAAGTTTACTAGATGCTCTAAAGTGTTCAGAATGTATATAACATAATAATGGTCCATCACTATACCTATTTCATAGATGTGTAAAGTAACTTCTTAAATTGTAAACTTAATGATGAGAGAACCAGATCTGTTTCCAGGTGTGAAAGTCCTACCGTCTCAATATTGAGTCTGAATACAAAGTAAAATCACATATTACAGGAATCAATATTCACACATATGAGGGACTAGAGTATCATATGGAACCATAATAAATTATCCAAATAAGTCATTCTCTCAGAACTGGTAGGCAAAATACTCTAGAGACAACAATGTAAAACTATTTGATATCCATATTTCATAATGTATTTTCCATACCACAGAAAAATTAATGCCAAGCAATATATTAAGTGGTTTACATTTCTGTGACAATGGAATTATACATGTCACATTTTATAGTTAATGCAATGGAAAGAGAACACCGTCTACCTGTGTAAATAAATGTTTGTTGCTCAAAGATCCTGGAGATTTAGGAACATTTATCAAGAACTCCTAAGTGCCCTGAAAGTGTCTTACATGTAATATAGATTTAAAAAGCACTGTTTAACAAACACATGACTTATTTCTTAGGACTAAACATATATGATGATTATAAGGTGAACAGATGCTTCAAGATATCACTAGATAAGCTTCACATCTGTGAAGTCATTTTATTTTCAAAAAGAAAGCAAAATTTTTCTTTTAACAAAATCAGGAAGCAAAGAATTAATAATAAATCTTATATCTCAAGGGTCCTTCATACTGGTGTTTAACTGCACCTAAAAGAATGCACTTGCTAAGAATGACCTTAATTCACAAGGAAAACATCTCTTGTACTTAGTCCACAATCTGTCACAGTTGGTTTTATGTTCTTTGAAAGGCAGAATACAATTAAATATTCCCACCTTGAAAGCTATTCTAAAGAAGAAAACCAAATGTGATGAGCTCCTTCTGGAAATGCTAAGTGACTTACAATCAATCGCTCCAAAACTTTTTCAAAGCCCTCTTTCAAATACAGTAGTTCTAAGTTCGTAGAGTAAATCTTAAAGCATTAACTACTGTAACTTCATAGCTCTTGATACATTTTACAAAAACCAATGCAGGGGGCTTCCCTGGTGGTCTAGTGGGTAAGGACACTGCCTTGCAGTGCAAGGGGAGCCAGTTCAATCCCTGGCCTAGGAAGATCCCATGTGCCGCAGAGCGGCTAGACCGATGTGTCCAACTACTGAGCCGAGCCGCAGCTCTGGAGTGCATGCGCCGAGAGCTGGTGCTCTGAGACAAGAGAGGCGACTGCAATGGGAGGCCCACTCAGGCCTAGGAACAAAAATGGATGAAAATAGATAAATGAAAGATCAATAGAAGTGGCCAAAAAAAAAAAAAAAAAAAAATCAATGCAGGCAGATCTGAGCAATTGTCTCACAGACATTTTTACTTTACACTGAAAGTTGGAAGATATTTATATTCACTGATTATAAAAAATTTAAATAATTTTCTTATGATTATGGCATGCATTGCTCTTTGAGAAATTAGCTAATAAGATGAATGAATCTCTTAATATTCAAATTTTTGCTACCTAACATTCACACAAGTAATCATACTTCAGGGTTAGCATACCAGTATTTCCATTTCACTGATATACTGAACATAGCCACCAAAATCGACAGGAATTCTCACTTTTGAATTCTGCCTTCAGTTATAATTTACCTTAGAATTTCAATACATGTCTTTAGTCACTGTATCAATACCAAATTCTGTGTAAAGATCTTGCAAAATCAAAACATTTTTAAAATGTTTTAAATAACATAACAATAGTATATTTTGCTACCTCAATTCTGAGTTACTTGTTTGAAATCAGAATGTTATCACAAAAAGGGGATTGTGCTTTGAAATCTTGCCAGCTATCTAAGCCAGACCAGATGCAAAAGAAAATACATACAGGAGTGCCTAATGTACCTGATAGTAATTGGTTTTTTTTCAGATTATAGTCCTATTTTTAGGCTTGTGTAAATATTAACTCTTAATCCTCCTACCAGGACAAGGAAATTTTGCCTCAGAGAAAGTGACACTTAAAAGCTAACATACTTAGAAGTTGTGTCTTGTTGGGTCTGAAGTCCTTGTTTTAATCACTATGTAACACTTGGACTTTAGATAGGTTCTAAAAATAGTGCTACCAAAGATGCCAGTTAAATGAACGTTATTTTAAAATATAAAGAGTTATTACATTAAAATTTATAATATCAATGAAAAGGGAAAAAAGAAGAAAATGAGTATGAGGAGGAGGAAAAAAGGGCTCCTTAACTGCATGAAACTTACAATAAATGTGAATATGTTAACCAGAAAGTTGTCCTCACTCTATCAATAAACATTGTAAAGGGATCAGTATCTGTAGCCTGGGCTTTCTACTGATTGTATGATAGTCACTTCACACGATCCAGGGAAATAATTGCCCTGATAAGCCTAGAAGGATTTATTTTTGTTAAAGTAATCATAGTTTGGATTGGTACAGAAAGAAACATAATATTAAATAGGTCAAAAAAAAATTTCCTCATTAAAACATTAAGTGCAAAAGGTAAACATAATTTAAAGATTATGATTCATATGATATCAGAATATATATATATACTATATACTTCTATATAATTCTAACAATTTTATAATATACAATTATTTCTTCTGTTCCCCTATCTTTGGTTGCTTCAGATGAACCTGAAAATTCTAAAAACCAAAAAAATTGTATTAATATACAATTTATTTCTTCCTTTTTTTAACTACTAGCCACCAAAATCGACAGGAATTCTCACTTTTGAATTCTGCCTTCAGTTATAATTTACCTTAGAATTTCAATACATGTCTTTAGTCACTGTATCAATACCAAATTCTGTGTAAAGATCTTGCAAAATCAAAACATTTTTAAAATGTTTTAAATAACATAACAATAGTATATTTTGCTACCTCAATTCTGAGTTACTTGTTTGAAATCAGAATGTTATCACAGAAAGGGATTGTGCTTTGAAATCTTGCCAGCTATCTAAGCCAGACCAGATGCAAAAGAAAATACATACAGGAGTGCCTAATGTACCTGATAGTAATTGGTTTTTTTTCAGATTATAGTCCTATTTTTAGGCTTGTGTAAATATTAACTCTTAATCCTCCTACCAGGACAAGGAAATTTTGCCTCAGAGAAAGTGACACTTAAAAGCTAACATACTTAGAAGTTGTGTCTTGTTGGGTCTGAAGTCCTTGTTTTAATCACTATGTAACACTTGGACTTTAGATAGGTTCTAAAAATAGTGCTACCAAAGATGCCAGTTAAATGAACGTTATTTTAAAATATAAAGAGTTATTACATTAAAATTTATAATATCAATGAAAAGGGAAAAAAGAAGAAAATGAGTATGAGGAGGAGGAAAAAAGGGCTCCTTAACTGCATGAAACTTACAATAAATGTGAATATGTTAACCAGAAAGTTGTCCTCACTCTATCAATAAACATTGTAAAGGGATCAGTATCTGTAGCCTGGGCTTTCTACTGATTGTATGATAGTCACTTCACACGATCCAGGGAAATAATTGCCCTGATAAGCCTAGAAGGATTTATTTTTGTTAAAGTAATCATAGTTTGGATTGGTACAGAAAGAAACATAATATTAAATAGGTCAAAAAAAAATTTCCTCATTAAAACATTAAGTGCAAAAGGTAAACATAATTTAAAGATTATGATTCATATGATATCAGAATATATATATATACTATATACTTCTATATAATTCTAACAATTTTATAATATACAATTATTTCTTCTGTTCCCCTATCTTTGGTTGCTTCAGATGAACCTGAAAACCAGTTTATTCCTAATGAGGGAAAAAAGCATTCCAAAGAAAGAATAAAATTTAGTATTCTAATGATATGCTAACATTATCTTGATAGCACTGTTAATTACTATAATATCTATGTGAATATTGTTAATATCCACATGTATAATTCAGTGTAGGCTTTTTGGTTTTTAGTGAATCTATGATTATTCCCTAGCATTTTACCATCTTCAATCTAAACCATATTCTGACTCTATGAGCTACCCTCACATCCAAAGTTCAGTGGCTGCTAATGGTACCCTTTCCTGGATCACAGCATTGTGGCAAAGGGGCTTGTGAAGCTATGAGTCATGGTGTGCATAGCCTCCCCAAGACAGATGGGTCATAGTGAAGATTTCTGACAAAATGTGGTTCACTGGAAAAGGAAAAGGCAAGCCCCTCCAGTATTCTTGCTGTGAAAACCTCAAGAACAGTATGAAAAGGCATAAAGATATGACATCAGAAGATGAGCACATCCCCCACCCTGGCCAGAAAATGTCCAATATGCTAATGAGGAAGAGTGGAGGGAAATTACTAATAGCTACAGAAAGGATGATGTGGCTGGACCAAAGCAGAAATCACACTGTTATGGATGGGTCTGGTAGTGTAAGTCTCTTGATATATAAGAACAACATCACATAGGAACCTGGAATGTTAGGTCCATGAATCAAGGTAAATTGGATGTGGTCAAGCAGGAGATGTCAAAAGTGAATGTCAACATCATATGAATCCTTTAACTAAAATGGGTGGGAATGGCCAAATTTAATTCATATGACCATTATACCTACTACTAATGGGCAAGAATCCCATAGAAGAAATGGAGCAACCCTCATAGTCAACACAAGCCCAGAAGGAAGTACTTGGGTGCAGTCTCAAAAATGACAGAATGATCTTGGTTTGTTTCCAAGGCAAATCATTCAACATCATAGTAATCCAAGACTAACCCCCAATCACAAATGCTGAAGAAGCTCAAGTTAAATGGTTCTAAAAAGATTTACTACACTTTCTAGAACAAACACCAAAAAAAGAAATGCTCTTTTCATCATAGGGGGTTAGGAAGCAAAAGTGAGAATTCAAGAGATATCTAAAATAACATGCCAGTTTGACCTGGGAGTACAAAATGAAGCAGGGCAAAGGCTAACAGTTCTGTCTAGAGAACAGAGTGGTCATAGCAAACACCGTCTTACAACAACACAAGAGACAAGTCTACACATGGACATCACCAAATAGTCAATCTGAAATCAGATTGGTTATGTTCTTCGCAGTCAAAGATGGAGAAGCTCTATAGTCAGCAAAAACAAGATCTGGAGCTGTGGCTCAAATCATGAACTCCTTATTGCAAAGTTCAGACTTAAATTGAAGAAAGCAGGGAAAATCACAAGCCCATTCAAGTATGACCTAAATCATCTCCTTTATGATTACACACTGGAGGTGACAAATAGACTCGGGGTTTAGATCTGGTAGACAGCATGCCTGAATAACTATGGATGGAGATTTGTAACAGTGTACAGAAGCAAGACCAAAACCATATGGAAGAAAAAAGAAATGGAAAAAGACAAAGTGCTTGTCTGGGAGGCTTCAAAAATAGCTGGGGAAAGAAGAGAAGCGAAAGACACATGATAAAAGGAAAGATATACTCAACTGAATGCAGAGTTCCAGAGAATAGGAAGGAGCGATAAGGTCTTCTTCAGTGAACAATGCAAACATATAGAGGAAAACAACAGAAAGATTAGAGATCTCTTCAAAAAAAGTGTTGATATTAAGGAAACATTTCATGCCAGGATGGGCATGATAAAAGACAGAAAAGGAAAAGACATAGCAGAAGCAAAAGAGACTAAGAAGAGGTGGCAAGAATACACAGAACAACTATACAAAAAAGATCTTAATGATCAAGACGACTATGATGGTATGGCCACTCGTCTAGAGCCAGACATCTTGGAGTATGAAGTCAAGTGGGCCTTAGGAAGCAGTATTATAAATAAAGCTAGTGGAGGTGATAGAAATTCTAGCTGAGCTGTTTAAATCCTAAAAGATGCTTCTGCTCAGGTGCTGTACTCAGTATGTGGCCACAGGAGTGGAAAAAGTCCATTTTCATTCCAATCTCAAAGAAAAGAATGCCAAAGAATGTTCAAAATACTGTACAATTGCAATCATTTCACATGCTAGCAAAGGACTGCTCAAAATCCTTCAAGCTAGGCTTCAGCAGGATGTGAACAGAGAACTTTCAGATGCAAAGGCCAGTTTTTGAGCAGAGGATCCTGAAATCAAATTGTTCAACATTCAATGGATTATAGATAAAGCAAGTGAATTCCAAAAAATTAAATTGCAAAAGATTGGTTATGTTCTTCAGTCAAAGATGGAGAAGCTCTATAGTCAGCAAAAACAAGATCTGGAGCTGTGGCTCAAATCATGAACTCCTTATTGCAAAGTTCAGACTTAAATTGAAGAAAGCAGGGAAAATCACAAGCCCATTCAAGTATGACCTAAATCATCTCCTTTATGATTACACACTGGAGGTGACAAATAGACTCGGGGTTTAGATCTGGTAGACAGCATGCCTGAATAACTATGGATGGAGATTTGTAACAGTGTACAGAAGCAAGACCAAAACCATATGGAAGAAAAAAGAAATGGAAAAAGACAAAGTGCTTGTCTGGGAGGCTTCAAAAATAGCTGGGGAAAGAAGAGAAGCGAAAGACACATGATAAAAGGAAAGATATACTCAACTGAATGCAGAGTTCCAGAGAATAGGAAGGAGCGATAAGGTCTTCTTCAGTGAACAATGCAAACATATAGAGGAAAACAACAGAAAGATTAGAGATCTCTTCAAAAAAAGTGTTGATATTAAGGAAACATTTCATGCCAGGATGGGCATGATAAAAGACAGAAAAGGAAAAGACATAGCAGAAGCAAAAGAGACTAAGAAGAGGTGGCAAGAATACACAGAACAACTATACAAAAAAGATCTTAATGATCAAGACGACTATGATGGTATGGCCACTCGTCTAGAGCCAGACATCTTGGAGTATGAAGTCAAGTGGGCCTTAGGAAGCAGTATTATAAATAAAGCTAGTGGAGGTGATAGAAATTCTAGCTGAGCTGTTTAAATCCTAAAAGATGCTTCTGCTCAGGTGCTGTACTCAGTATGTGGCCACAGGAGTGGAAAAAGTCCATTTTCATTCCAATCTCAAAGAAAAGAATGCCAAAGAATGTTCAAAATACTGTACAATTGCAATCATTTCACATGCTAGCAAAGGACTGCTCAAAATCCTTCAAGCTAGGCTTCAGCAGGATGTGAACAGAGAACTTTCAGATGCAAAGGCCAGTTTTTGAGCAGAGGATCCTGAAATCAAATTGTTCAACATTCAATGGATTATAGATAAAGCAAGTGAATTCCAAAAAAAAAGCTACTTCTGCTTTAATAACTATGCTAAAGCCTTTGATTGTGTAAATCACAAAAAACTATGGAAAATTCTTAGAGATGGGATTACTGAGAAATCTGTATGTGGGTCAAGAAAAAAAGCTAGAACCAGACCTGGAAAAATGGATTGGTTGCAAACTAAGAAAGGAGTATGACAAGACTGTATATTGTCACCCTGCTTATTTAACTAATATACTGGGTACATCATGCGAAATGCCAGGGTGCATGACTCACAAGCTGGAATCAAGCTTACCAGGAAAAATATCAACAACCTTAGATATGCCCGTGACACAACTTTAATGACAGAAAGCGAGGACGAACTAAGAGAAGGCTGAAAAAGCTAGCTTAAAAATCAACATTCAAAAAACTAAGATCATAGTATCTAGTCCCATAACTTCATGATCAGTGGACGGGGAAAAAGTGGAAACAGTGACAAACTTTATTTTCTTGGGCTCCAAAGTCACTTTTAATGGTGAGTGCAGCCACAAAATAAAAGATGCTTGCTTCTTGGAAGGAAGATTATGGTAAACCTACACAGCATAGTAAAAAGCAGAGACATCACTTCGCTGACAAAGGTTTGAATAGTCAAAGCTATAGTTTTTCCAACAGTCATACATGGATGTGAGAGCTGGACCATAAAGAAGGCAGAGTGCCAAAGAACTGATGTTTTCAGCCTGTTGGAGACAACTCTTGAGAGTCCCTTGGACTGTAAGGAAGTCAAACAGGTCAGTCCTAATGGAAATAACCCCTAAATACTCATTGGAAGGGCTGATGCCTCAATTGTAGCTCCTATACTCTGGCTATCTGATGCGAAGAAACAACCTATTGGAAAAAAGATTCTGATATTGGAAAGATTGAAGGCATTGGAGAAGAGGGCAGAAAAGAACGAAACAGTTGGATGGCATCACCAACTCAATGGACATGAATCTGAGCACACAGATTCTGGAAACAGTGAAGGACAGAAGAGTCTGGTGTGCTGCAGTACATGGGGTCACAAAGTATTGGATATGACTTATCCAGTGAACCACACAATCAGTACCATGCATGATTTTGAAGCTGGGTCTCGCCTATAGAAGCCTTCACTCTTTAATCTCCCATTTGTGCTCAGAATTTTTCCCATTGTTTCTCAATCAAAACAAAATAAAAAATCTGCTTTAGGTCCCTTTCTGATAGCAATGTGCTCTCTCTCAAGATTCTCATTAGCTAACTCACCAGACTATATAATATATGAAGACAGTAAGGCATTTGCAAATATAATCACTGAACAAGGAGGAAGAATTTGGAAACACTTGAGTTTTGAGACTCTCTTTACATTTTACCAGATCCTTTATTTTTTTCTCTTTTTTATGCCTATTACACTGTTGAAAATAGTCAATCTAAAATACTCAGTGAATAATAACTGACATGCCACAAATAGTGACCTGATTTATATAAAAAACATACCAGTTTAGTTCAGGATCATCAGAAATTCCTCATGTCTGGCTGATCTCTTAGCCCATGAAGCTGTTCAACCATTACCCACAGACTGACAGTAAATATTACAGAGTTGTGGAGTTGCTTCTGATTTCATATTCAGAGTATAATTGACCAAAGAATCTCTTACAGCTTGCCTCCATCATAATTGCTATTTGAGTCTGGCTCAGCTTAAAACAAGAAGAACCTTTAGAAAAGAGTTTGAGAATTCTAAACAACTCCAGGGGGAAAAGGAAACGTGATAAAAAAAAAAACAAAAAAAACAAAAAAACCCACTATTCTCCCTTTTGTGCTTTTACAATTGAATCTCAGAATCTACTTTACTCACAGTGAATCCTGTCATCATTGGAATGGGTTCCTGTCATCTAATAGCCCAAGGTCAGTTACCTACTATGTGTCACTAAAGAAAATTTGATCTGGAAACACAAACCAAAATACAACAAACCTAAGTTTTTAGTTCTAGTTCTGTTGCCAATTAGATAAGGGTACACTGATGTAAATTACTGGACTCTCCTATTTTTTATTAGCAGTAGTAAGTAAACATGCAATATAGGCTAAACCCTCAATGGACATGAATCTGAGCACACAGATTCTGGAAACAGTGAAGGACAGAAGAGTCTGGTGTGCTGCAGTACATGGGGTCACAAAGTATTGGATATGACTTATCCAGTGAACCACACAATCAGTACCATGCATGATTTTGAAGCTGGGTCTCGCCTATAGAAGCCTTCACTCTTTAATCTCCCATTTGTGCTCAGAATTTTTCCCATTGTTTCTCAATCAAAACAAAATAAAAAATCTGCTTTAGGTCCCTTTCTGATAGCAATGTGCTCTCTCTCAAGATTCTCATTAGCTAACTCACCAGACTATATAATATATGAAGACAGTAAGGCATTTGCAAATATAATCACTGAACAAGGAGGAAGAATTTGGAAACACTTGAGTTTTGAGACTCTCTTTACATTTTACCAGATCCTTTATTTTTTTCTCTTTTTTATGCCTATTACACTGTTGAAAATAGTCAATCTAAAATACTCAGTGAATAATAACTGACATGCCACAAATAGTGACCTGATTTATATAAAAAACATACCAGTTTAGTTCAGGATCATCAGAAATTCCTCATGTCTGGCTGATCTCTTAGCCCATGAAGCTGTTCAACCATTACCCACAGACTGACAGTAAATATTACAGAGTTGTGGAGTTGCTTCTGATTTCATATTCAGAGTATAATTGACCAAAGAATCTCTTACAGCTTGCCTCCATCATAATTGCTATTTGAGTCTGGCTCAGCTTAAAACAAGAAGAACCTTTAGAAAAGAGTTTGAGAATTCTAAACAACTCCAGGGGGAAAAGGAAACGTGAAAAAAAAAAAAAACAAAAAAAACAAAAAAACCCACTATTCTCCCTTTTGTGCTTTTACAATTGAATCTCAGAATCTACTTTACTCACAGTGAATCCTGTCATCATTGGAATGGGTTCCTGTCATCTAATAGCCCAAGGTCAGTTACCTACTATGTGTCACTAAAGAAAATTTGATCTGGAAACACAAACCAAAATACAACAAACCTAAGTTTTTAGTTCTAGTTCTGTTGCCAATTAGATAAGGGTACACTGATGTAAATTACTGGACTCTCCTATTTTTTATTAGCAGTAGTAAGTAAACATGCAATATAGGCTAAACCCTAGGCTAGGGATGCTATACACACAGGTCAGCCACCTAGAAGCTCAGAGAGGTTGTGACAACATCATGAAGATGAGGAGAACAGTTCTGGTTTCCCATGGCTCAGCTGGTAAAGAATCCGCCTGCAACAATGGAGACCGCCGGCAAGCAGGAAACCCAAGTTTGATCCCTGCCTAAGTCCCGAATATCCTCTGGAAGAGGAAATGGCAACCCACTCCAGCATTCTTGCCTGGGAAATGCCACTGACCAGAGAAGCCTGGCTTAGTGACCACCATCACCACCACCCTACCCACCTTACTGTAAAGTCTGACCTACTTACCATGCCTCTTCTCCCTAAATATTCTGCCTCTCAAGTTTTTCATCAGTAAAACAAGTATAATACCTATGACTGATTTAGGTTTATGTATAGCAGCAAACAACAAAATTCTGTAAAAGTAAAATAAAAATAGGGCTTCCCCTGGTGGTCCAGCGGGTAAGGACACCGCCTTGCAGTGCAAGGGGTGCCGGTTCCATCCCTGGCCAGTTCCATCCCTGGCCTGGGAAGATCCCGCGTGCCACGGAGCGACTGGACCGATGTGTCCAGTTACTGAGCCGGACTCTGGAGCGCATGCGCCCAGAGCCGGTGCTCTGCAGCCATAGGGGCCACGGCGATGGGAGGCCCAC